>CP124711.1:134247500-144095000 GCA_031232105.1 Capsicum rhomboideum | reverse complement strand
TAGTACTTACATAGTAGATTAGAAGCTTTTTTGGTACTTTATATATAAGCTATTATTAGAATTTCAACTTATACTCCCTCTAATCCAGAATAAGTGAATTTTTGTCTTAAAGCACACTTATAGCCTGTTTGGCCAAGCTTCTAAAATCAGCTTATTTTCAGAAGTGCTTTTTTCAAAAGTGCTTTTCAAAAAAGTACTTTTGGAGAGAAACAGTTTGTGTTTGGCCAATAAAATTAAAAAATCACTTTTGAGCAGCAATTAGTGTTTGGTCAAACTTTTAAAAATGCTTTTAAGTGTATTTTTCTCATAAGTGCTTTTTTCAAAAGTGCTTTTGGAGAGAAGCTACTTTTTTTAGCTTATGAAAAAGTGCTTTTTTTACTGTCCAGAAGCACTTATTTTCTTCCATGAGCTTGACCAAACACCTCAATTTTTTAAAATAAGCACTTTTGAGAAAAAATAATCACTTTTGGGGAAAAATAAGCTTGGCCAAACGGGCTATTATTAAGGAAAAGAAACTAAGACATAAATTGTATTTTATTTTTTATTTTTACCCTTTTAGATATCATCAAATTACTCTTGAAATTTCAGTCACATTAAACTAAAATCAATTAAATCTCTTGGTACTCATAAGTCATAACCTGTAAAGTGTAAGTGAAGGGTAAAATTGGAAGAAATTTCCAATATGTCTCTTGAAGAATGAACAATTCACTTATTTTGGACATTGAAAAATAGCTCAAAATTCATTTATTTTGGACTAGAGGGGCTATTATTTTGGGATAAGACACAAGTACCCTTCAAACTATAACCAAAATACAAAATGACACATCTAAACTTTACGGGGTTCCTATTACCCCCTAAACTCTTTTTTTTTTTTTTTTTGTATTTTTATGCTCCTTTTATGCTGACGTGACTGTCAAGTAGCAGAATATTTTGTGATCCTTTTGTGTTGACTTGACAGCCACATCAGCACAAAAATAACAAAAAAATTGAATTTAGGAGGGTAAGAGGACCCGCGTAAAGTTTAGGTGTATCACTTGGATTTCGGGTATAATTTGGAGGGTACTTATGCCATTAATCTATTATTTTTCGTATAGTTTTAGAATATCTAAATTTTAATTCTAAAATGTCAATTTTATTTAATTCAATTTAGCATTAAACTTTATTTTAATTAACTAAGTAGACAAATTTGTAGCACTAAACGGAATTCCGCAAGTCTCTATGATTGTGGAATTCCTTTCGAGATATTTACGTTGCAAATGTTATAAAATAAAGACAAAATATCAATATCAAACTTAAAGAAAAGAGATAGCTTTAGAGAATTTTAGTAGTACTTTGTTTACTACATGAAACTATATCAAAATGTACAAAAGCGTGGCTATTTATAATTCACCAAACTTGCTCCCTAAGCATGTTAGGCTTGACATCAACTTGGCAATTTGGCCAACTAACTTTGGTGTTCAAATCCAATTTGAACAAGTAACTTTGGTATTCAAATCCAATTTGAATAAGTAACTCTTGGTGTTTAAGTTCAATTTGCCTACTAACTCTTATCTCTCATTAATGTCATTCACACATATATATGTCACATGACATCCATATGTCACATAGAATATCTCCCCCTTATGTTAGGAAAACTAACATACCTCCTCTATCTTCTTTGAGGAATCCATCTTTGTGCATCATGATATATTCATTACTCATATGTTGCACATCAAAAATTACTAGATGAAATATTTGATTCCTGACCTTGAACCAATTGAGAGGGGAAAATTAACCATAATTTATTGGTCTGATGCGTATAAGTGCTATAATATGTGATTATCATATTTCAAACCAATCACATGAAGCTTTGTTCTCATAAGCAATGATTCAACTATTTATTGGAGGCGTTCAACGCCAAACCAACATTATCAAGAAGAATTGTCTTGATTACACAATCTGGAAATTATGCTCTTAACTCAATTTATATTGAGCAAACAACTTTAAGAATGTCAAACTGCAGGTTAACAACAAACGTACATGTGATCATTTTATAGATGCATCTATTTAAGATATCAAATGATAGGTGAACGGGCCTATATTCACCTTTTATATTTTTCAAATTTTAAGGGATCCAATCCCAACATAAGTTGGTCCAACCAACTTATCACGAGAACAAACAATATACAACAACTATTGAAGAATCTTTCAGTTCTTCATTATATGTCAATACTCAATGCACATCTTCGGAATGTCATAACCGTTCATGCCAACTTATGAACTTATTTGTACTAGTAAACTCCAAGTTTACCATAACATATGATTTTTGCTTTAGTAAATTTCAGATTTACTATAACATGAATAAATTTTCAGATTTACTATTTTAGAGTATATTCCATAATATTTCTTCTCAATTATTCTAACTCTTTTGGAGGTGTTACTCCTATCACATTCATCCTAGGGAATTGATCTGTATTTTTAACAATCAAAATTCTCATTCCCCAGGAATGAAATATAAATGTGCCTTAAGCCTATCAAATTATGATAGAATCTCTTTCAAAATATTGCTCCTTCATGAGCAAATCGAGGCGTACATATAATGTAATGAAAGGTTTTGTCCTTTGCTACGCCCATATTCATATTCATATATTCAATCACATGTCTTCTTTCAGTAATATTATGCATTGCTACCACATTCACTTCAGGGACTCTAACCCGATGTCTTACCCTTTTGAGGCGATGGATCTTGAATCCACCGTCTTACCTATAAATGCATATTAAATCAAAGTATAACAGGACTCACCCTTGAGCCTAAAAAAGAATATTACCAAAAAAAAATTAAACATGAAAATCAACTATTTGGGACTCACTTGCGTACATCTGTTTTAGCAGATAATAACTTACATTAAGACAATGCAAGGGATTTTCTCACCATTCTAATCAAACTTATAATACTGATTTCAATAGTATTAGATCCAACACTTACACATTATACTATTAACGTTAACAAGAAGAATAAGAATATGTCAACCAAACCTGTCCAATGGCATGCTAATAGAGAAGGAATATATATATATATATGAATTATATATTGCAAACTAACCTTCCATGATGTCCAATAATTAAATCAATAAAGGTGAGCAACTAAGTATAAATTCAAAGTTCAAACTTTGTCTAAGCAAAAGTTTTCATGGACAGAGATTACCACCAATATCATACCTCAATCGAAAATGCCTTAGCCGTACCTTAGCCTTATTTTGAGATGGTAGAGTCTCGTGCTGATAACGTATTATAAAATAAAGACAAAATATCAATATCAAACTTAAAGAAAAGAGACAACTTTAGAGAATTTTAGTAGTACTTTGTTTACTACTTGAAACTATATCAAAATGTACAAAAGGGTTGCTATTTATAAGCCACCAAACTTGTTCTCTAAGCATGTTGAGCTTGACATCAACTTGGCAATTTGGCCAACTAACTTTGGTGTTCAAATCCAATTTGAACAAGTAACTTTGGTATTCAAATCCAATTTGAATAAGTAACTCTTGGTGTTCAAGTTCAATTTGCCTACTAACTCTTATCTCTCATTAATGACATTCACACATATATATGTCACAAGACATCCATATTACATAACAGCAAAACATATTTTACATAAGTTAACTATAAATATGACATAATTTTTGCATTTTTTCATAAATGGGAATTTTTGTACCATTTTAGCACATATATAAAAATATGCATAATTATTAATCAACTAAATATTTAAAGAAGATTGCATATAATTAGGGGTTCATAATTATACCTTCTTCATTTATGTAGATTAAATTCTTTCTCCTTTCATTAAATTAGAGATTAGCCATAATTTTCCTATTTTATGTATATCCCCTTTCTCTCATCCATAAATGAGGGATTAATTCTAATTTTAAATATTCTTTGTACCTTTCTCCCATTAAATATTTTAGGCTAATAATGGGGCTTCGTTTTTGGATGGGATATCCTATTACATGACTTTTTTCTTTTGGCTATAGATTGATATTTGGGGAAGGTAGAGTGTATGTAGTTCATATCATTATCTAGGAGTTGAGACAGAGAAGTTGTTTTCGATAGACTCCATCCAAGACAAAAACAATCTAAAAATGACGTAATATAAGAGTAAGGAACAATAGGTAGTACGAAAACAACAGATTATAATAAAGAAAAAAAAATGAATGGTAACAATAGCCAAATAATGTGATAACTAAAGTACATGAAAAAATGGGTAGTAACACAAATTATTGGATAAGAAACTACGACAATATTGCTACCACTACTGGTATGAACGGAGAAACAAGTATGTACGGTACTCTAAGCTACCACAAAGTCTATCTCGCAGGAAAGTAGACAACATCCATGATCCAACTATCTACTAATTTTTTTCTCTGTCCCGTGACCTCCGTATCTTCCTATATAATGTCCTTGGTAAGTTGAAGATAACACTAAATAACGGCTATTCATGCACTTCACCCAATTACAAGTATACATGATTCAACACTATTCTTATACACCATGTCAAACAATTAATAATATTTATTCACACACTTTACCCAATTACAAGTACACCTTATTCAACATTATTCTTATACACCCTGTCAAACAATTCCTAATATTGACTATTCATGAACTTTATTCAATTGCAAGAAACGCCGAACTCATTACATAAGTTATCCTAATAAAGGCGATTGATCTCATTCTATTTCGAAAGCTCGTAGCACTGGTCCCGATAAATCCCAATTTAATTCCTCGTCTTCCCCAATAATGCCTATACGAATCTGCGAGACTATTCTATTTCATTCATTCTCTATTCTGTCTACTCCAGGAATCCATAATCTGACGATTCTTTCACATATGATATTTTCGTGAATTGAACATCAGTGATCTACAACTATCATTTCTTCCGATTCATAATTTTGCTAAAGATGATATACAAGAAATCATTTCATCAATCGTGCAAGGTAAAATTACGTATAATAGTTACTTGTGGTCTAGGCCTTCCCTAGATCTCGCGTACAACAAAAGTTTGAGTGCATCAGACCGCCTATGTCTTTTCTTTTTGACCCGAGTATACAACAATCTTATATGGGCTTAGCTACATGCCTAAATATTATTTTGGGCCAACTCTCCAAAAATTGAAAAGCCCAACCCACTAGGTTACTTTTTTTGAAAACCCTACTTACCTACTCTTTATTGGATTCTCTGCCATTTCTGAAAAAATAGACATGTTAATATGAAAGAGTATAATTTCTCAACAATAATTGTGTCATTAAATATCTTAAGTCTCAAATATCAGATAGAAACCAGAATGAACTTGCTCCAAAAAGAGTCATTGAAGCTGGGATACCAAAAAGAGGAACACAAAGTTTAGCTTTAACAATTCTTTTTTTTATTATTATTAAAATGGCATTGGCAGGCTACTCAAGACTTCACCTGCATACTCCACACCCTTCAAACCCTTCTCAATACATATTGTGTTTCTTCTTAGCCTTTGCTGCTTTCTTGGCAGCCATCGCAGTTGCTTCAGCTGCAACTGCTCTTGCTTCTTCAGCAGCCCTGGCAGCCGCCTTGTCTGCGGCTTGCTGTTCAATACAAAGATAATATTTTGTTAGTGGTCTTGTGTTTTGTACTGTATCATTGAATATAAAATTTTGTTAGTGGTCTTGTGTTTTGTACTGTATCATTGAATATTCAGTTACACCTTTGAAAGGAAACATAGAAACCTACTAGAAATGACAAGGGCCATTAGATTGCAGACTAATATACCTCTAAAGTTTTGGGGACATCGCATAAAGGCTGCTGCTTACTTAATCAACAGAATACAGTTATACAACCAAATAAGCACAGTTAACAAATAATCAAATAAATTTAGAAGAAACAACAGGAAAAACAGGAATTTTTAAATGCAGTACTTTCAATGAGCAATTTAGAAGATAACAACAGAAATTACCTGCCTCAAGTTGAATTCATGTTGTAGACAAGTTCAGTGCTATCTTACAAGTGGAGTCGGAATTAAAAATTAAAAAGTATTCAGTTACACCTTTGAAAGGAAACGTAGACACCTACTAGAAATGACAAGGGCCATTAGATTGCAGGCTAATGTACCTCTAAAGTTTTGGGGACATTGCATAAAGGTTGTTGCTTACTTAATCAACAGAATTCCCTTTTCAGTTATTGGTTTTGTCACTCCTTATGAAAGACTGTATAATCAAAAGCCTAATTTAGATCATCTTAGAGTTTTAGATTGCCTTTGTTATGCTAAAAATGTTCATGAATTAGATAAACTTAAGTCTAGATCTTTAAAAACTGTGCATATGGGCTATTCTGAGACTAAGAAAGGTTACGTCTTATTTGATATATCTAACAAGGTGTTTATTCAGTAATTAAGCTATCAGTTAGATTAATAAAAGAGCATCATAGATTTATTTTTAGATCTGCAATTTCATTTGAATGTTACTTTTGTAAAAGGCTGCTTGGGCTACCTGGCATCTTGAGCATCCTTGATTTCTGTTTCATTTGTTGAAATACAATACAATAGATTTAATTGTTAAAAAACTTATTGATAGATATGAAGATTTAAGTAGAATAATTTAAAATTCTAAAATACTTGACAAAATTCATCATATGACTATATAAGAAAATAATGAACTTTTGTAATTATGAATTGTAATTTTGTGATATGTATAGTAGAAATTTTCTCAATGTTCTTATAAGAAAACTTGTTAAAATATTAAAATTAGTCGTAACTTGAAATATTGAAATAAAAACTTCTTTATTGTTTAAGAGGTTAATATTTTTATATAGAACTAGGTAGTTAAAAACGAGGTAGATAGTACATTATTCCTACTTGGGTTAGTGACTATAGCAAGGTTACTAAAACGGGATATTACTTGTCCTTGTCATTCCTAAGCTGTGTTTACTTGATCAGGGTAAATTTTGACCCTGCATTGGGCAAGCCTCATGCGACGAGCACGACTTAGAAGGCCAATCTCTTGCTATCATGGATAAGGATTTTCGAACTTGAGACCTCCATTATGAAAGAGTCCTATATGCCAAACCATATGAGTCACCCAGAAGAGTTCATATGACTCGATGAATTTAATTTTCACTTGATTAAAATATGCAGTTTTGATCCCTTTATGTAGAAAATATCACTTGAGGAATTACACTAGGAATGTTGTTGTTGTTGTTATGTTGAAAGTACGTTATATTTAAACTAGTTTTAAAGGTATATTATCTTCAACACGTATTACAATTATAGCCCATTTTGATCTCGCAAGTGCGGTCTGATGGAGGTGGGGTGTACACAAATTTTATCCTTACCTTTGTTGGTATAAATATATAAATTTAACATCAAACACCAACAACTAAACAGCAAAACAGTAAATAGTTTTGAGAATTTGTGAATATTCATAAGTGTTTGTATAATCCAGCTAGTCATAAATTCATGCAACATGATATTTTAGAAAATATAGAGTATTGCTTTGAATAATTGGTGCTTACTTTATTTCATTTACCAATAACTTAGAAATTAAAAATGCTATTAACACTTTAGTAAAAATGAAATGAAATTAAATTACAGTTAGATAATCCTCCATTTAGGCATTTTTTGAAGAAGAATCTAAATGTGCAAATTTAATATAAATGAAATGGAATTAAAATACAGTTAGATAGTTGCAAATAAGTAAACTAAGCAACAAATTAACACTCTCGAAGTTTAGTTATGAGCAAAAAACAAGAAAAGGAATTGTAGGGTCCAAGTTGTTTAATTTCTTTACCAGAAAGAAACATTGTAAGCATTAAACGAATTATTGTTATCGTTTTATCTTGGTATCAAATCGAAGCAAACTCTGAATACTAGAAATGACCTCGAAATAACAGGGGTCAAGGTCGGCTACTGACACGATGGGGGATAAGCTTCATCGTGGTACCAAATCGAAGCAAACCCTGAATACTCATCAAAATTTGCTCATGTTCCTTAGTACTCATACTTGAGCTTTTGCCGGTGATTTTCAGAAAGTTGCTGCTTTCAAAGGGATTTGACTTGAGAGGATATCGAATGAAGAGGATGGGGAGTCCAAATGGACTCGTCTCGAGAGAGTTTACATGCACAATAAATAAAAATCAAGGATTAGTAATATAACTAGTCATCATGTAACAAATTAAGAAACGAAGTATCAATAATAATCCAAGCACACAATCTCTAACTAAATGATTGATTCTTTAAGCAAACAAATGTTAATTTATCGAAACTTAAACAGAAATCCAGCATATATAATCAAAAGACTATAGTTAGAGATTAAATTGGCATTTCAAAGACACTAATATATCAGGGAGAGAAGTAGGATTAATATTTAAAATTACTTAGTGACCATACTAAATCTTATTTACTGAAAAATCTATATATATATAAAAGCAAAAGTAAAAGCACCACAAGAAGCCAAGTGGCAGCACAAGAATAAGCCACCTAGCAGTTTTAAGACAAAGCTTAATAATATTGTAATAAAAGATTTGAATTAAAGGATTGAAACTTTTTGAATTTTAAAATATTAAGCTTTTAGAAGAAATTTTTTTAAAAAAAGTAAGAATAAGAAAGAATAGCAAATTAATATTCTTTTAACAAATCAATAACAATAAATAAACAATAATAATGGTAGTAGCAGTACATACGTAGTAGTTGTGGTAACAATAACAATAATAATAATGATAATAATAATAATAATAATTAAACAGTAGTAGTAGTACATACTGTCGCGATCCCTATTTTCATAAGGCGCAACTTCGGGACTCAAAAAATTAATAAATAAATGTTTAAAAAGAATTTAGAGAGTCGCCACCTAATTTTAGGAAAACTAGGAAACCTGTTAATTAAATTAAAGAAATATTAGTCTGCGTAACCAATTAGATTCTAGGTAATGGTTCAGGTTATTCCAAAGGGAAGGTGTTAGGCACCCTTCGGAATCCACAAAGGTGGGTCCCGGCTGAACTCACTTTTTCAATTGAGGAGTAAATAAAAAATCATTTGCATGTATAAGAAAGATAAAAAAAAAACATGTATAAAATAAAGTAAAGAAAGAATAACGAAGGCGGCCTAATATTTGCCTACCGTTAAATAAAATGATAATTACAATAAATAACTCAAAATGATTCTCGAATTTTGAATTCGAGTGTCTTCTTTGGGAAGAAGCTCCATGTACCTGTAAAAACACTTGGTAAAAGTATTAGTAATGAAAAAATATGAATCAAAATAAATCAAAGAAATAATAAACAAAAGCAAAACCCATCTTATATACCTGAGAGGCCTTGGAAATCGATGAAAATTTCTTCATCGGCCAAGTGTATTAACACTTGAAACAAAATAATTAAACTTGACAAATAATTGAACTTAAAATAAAATCCGTCTTTTATAATAGAGAGGCCTCGAAAATCCGACGGAGAGATTTTATCATTGGCCAAGTATTTCATTTCATTCATTATCCGTGAGAGTAACAAACAAAAAAAGAAAAGTAAAAGGGCAAAAGTAATTGAAACAAATAGACAGAACAAATAGCAAAATAGTTGTAATCGGAGCATGTCAAACAAAATGCTAAATCTATTTATCACTCAACAACAATAATCAGTAGTAACAAATAGTTATAAGAATAAAGTATTAGTAACACTAAAGATAGAAACAAAAGAAATCATAATAAGAACCAAACAGAAGATAACGTAACAATGGTAAAATATGGAAAAATATAGCCAATTTTATAATACATGTTTAATATTATTTTAACAAAATAATAATGGTCCAAAGCAAGTTTAAGGACAACTGTAACAATGGAAAAATATAGTAGTAGTTCAATCATCGGAGATGAACCCGGATAGCCTACAAAACAGTATATCACTGGGAAAGACGGCAAAGATCGTAAAAGTTAATCAAAAATTCAACATAACAACAAACCAATAATTAATGGTGTAAAAACAGTGTAAAGAAGTCACGATCGAAGAGATCAAAAGCATGGTCGGATCTAAAATATTCAAGATGGTCTAAAGAGAAATAGAGGAAAAGATTCTGTTACCGTTGGGGTTTCAACAGAGTTTGGCGGAGAGGAGAACGAGAGCGTTCGTCGGAGCTTGGTCCATGCTCCACCGAATATTGCGCGGTGTTTGGGTGGTGTTTTCGCGGTTGCTCCTGCGTCGAGTTCATCCGAGATGGAGGGTATTGTAGGGCGAGTTTGTAGTGATTTCACCGGAGGAGAAGAAGGGAAAGGTGAAAGGGGAAAATGATGTTGTGGGTTTGGTAGTACTCCGGTTCATCGGAGCTGCGAGCTCCTCGCCGGAGCTGGAGAAAACCGAGAAACAGTGGGTGTTGTTAATGACTGGTTCTCATCGTTGGAGCTTCACCGGAGCTTAGAACTCGCCGGTGGAGCTGTTGTTTGTTGGATTTTGTCGATGGGTTCGTAGTCACCAAAAAAGGCATCACGACGGGATAGTGGTTTGTTGTTTGTTCCAGTTCATCGGAGTTAATGGCTCCTCGTCGGAACAGTGATGAGAACACAGATGGTGAACGACAGTGATGGCTTGAGAGTTCAGAGCTTGTTAATGGGTGTTTCCGGTGAGGGTGGTGGACGGAGCTTCACCGGAAAATGCAAGGGGAGGGAGGCGGCTGCTTGGCAAAAAATAGAAAGGGAAAAATTACTTTTTAGGGTTTCCACGTTGGGAATTTCCACCACCATTAATTGTGAAGGGAGTGGGTTAGTTTTATAGAAAAAATCAAAACTACTCAAAAGTAAAACCATGTGCTCAATACCATGGTTTTGAAAAAACATGGGTTATCCAAAACATAAGTCATCCAAAACAATGACTATTTGATCTTATCCAAAAGTATGAATATTTAACTTATCTGTGTAAAAAATATTTTCTCCGTCTTTTATAAATTAACGGATTATGATAAAAAATAAATTAACAAATGTATTTAATGCCACATAAAAAATATGTTTTGAGTTTAAAATAAAATTGATGATTAATAAAACTCAAACAACATTTGTTTGTAAAAACGACTGTGTAAAAAATCAGTGACAGTCAATAATTAAAAATTATAATAAATTGATAAATATCCTAACATTTTCAAGAAAAAGGATAATTACCAATAACTTGTGTTAAATTGAAACAAAATATGTACAAAATATGTAAAAATTGATTTTTATGCTCTTTAACAAATAAAAAACACAAAAGTGTTTATTTTAAAAATATCGGTCCAAAATTGGGTGTCAACAGCTGCCCCTCAGCATCTAAGGATGATGAAAGAGTCTTTGGATGATGACGTTGACGTGTAGCCAATTTTGACTAGACGAAAAAGAAAACGAATGACATGTGCACAAAACAATGTCAAACGTTGATAGAATTTTGACAATACTCTCCGTCCGTTGAAAGGGATGGATTATCTTTTGATAAAGGGGAAAGAGTTGTTCGAAGATAAAACATTCACGTACCTTCGATGTTGCTTCCAAAATTACCTCAGCGTCAAACTTGTGAGACCCTGAGGATGCAAAGGATATTAAATTTTAAGGATATTAAATATTTGAATTTGAAAATTTTAAATTAAAGGATATTAAATATTTGAATTTGAAAATTTTAAGATTTTAGAAGAAGAAAAACATGAATTTCAATAGCTTAAAAATAGAAACTCATGGTTAAAGAGTTCTAAATAAACTTTTACTCTTTCATGAATTTATCTCTTTTAAGATTTAAATGTTATAAAATATATCTAAATATAATTTATTTAAATATTAAAAATATAATAATAATAATAATAGTGATAATAATAAATAATAGTAGTAAAAGTAGTAGTAGTGGTAGTACGTAGTATGTGTAGTAGTAGTAGTAATAATAATAATAATAATTAAAAAAAATAGTAGTAGTAGTAGTAATAATAATAATAATAATAATAATAATAATAATAATAATAATAATATATTTAAAACTAATCCCCTAACTAGCACCTAACTCCTCATTTCCCTCAACCCCACGTCTCTTACTCACACACAAACACACTTTCAATACATATCTAATTTTCAAAAACAGATTTTGAATTTGAAGTAGTTAGATTGGAAGAAAATAGTAATAGTAGTAATTATAATAATAGTAATAATAATAATTAAATTTTTTTTTGTAATAGTGGAGATAATAATAATAATGATGATGATAATAATAATAAATAATTTGTAAGACTGTAACTATGTAAATGCACGTTTTAAATTGATTTTTAACTTCTTTAATTGAAAAAAAAAAGAAGATGATTTTAAACATAATAAATTGAAAGATAAATGCAAAGAAACCTATTGGTAATAGGTCTTCCATGTTCCATCTAATAAGATAATTGCAGTTTCATTTTAATTTTGAATTTAAGTTTATCAACAAGTTAACTATTTTAGTTTTGAAATTTTAAACTGAGTATGTTATCTATATAACGCTATCAATGTCATCATTCCACACAAATAATTTTCTGCTACTATTCATATTTTCTCTTTTTTTTTTTAAATTTTAGGTGAGTAGATATTGAAGGTAGATAGTTAACTCTTATCTCTTAGATATACACATTTATTTATTGCAGCTTTGATTTTATTAGTCTACAATTTTATATATATATATATTTGTCTTTGTAAGGTTGATTTATTTTGCACTAATCAACAGCTATTTAAGGTATTTTGATGTGCAATCATTATTGATTATTTTTTTCATTTTGTTCTTTGTTAGAAATTGTGTACTTATGATATTTAGCTTAGCTTTTATCATTTGATACTTTGTGTAAATAGATGCTTAATTTAGTTCGATTATCTTATATTTATGTGTAATATTGTTAGTAATTTCTTTTAGAAAAAATATAACAAAAAAGTTAAGAATTTATTATTGATGTAGCTATTAGAATTTTTTAACGAGCGCTGGTGTTTGATACATTTGTAATGTGGTTATATCTCTAATGAAGACACACTCAAAAATACGAACAAAATGAATTTCTAACTTACTTGCTATAGTTGTTGGTTACTGTTAGTATGTACGTGAAATGTATTTTATTTGATTGAATGTACTATCCTTTTTTCTTTTTTTTTGCAACAATCACTTATGTGGAATATATATTTATATTTTAATAGTATATATGTAATTTGTCGAGGTGCACGCAAGCTAGCCTGAACACCACGATTATTAAAAAAAATATAATTAAAAAACGTAATTTATCATAGAGTGTTTCTACTATGGACAAAGAGATTATGGGTAATGTTCATCAGATTTCTATGAGTAGCAATTAAGGTATGTTATTCATGAATTATTATTATATATTTTTTCTCGAAACATGAAACAACCTATTTAAAAGAATTTATTTCATTGTATATATTGATAGCTTCTTTGAAATTTTATGAAAACTTTCACTTTGAAAGTTAAGGTAAACTTTCTCAAATTTGTAGGGGGGAGGGTGGTGGGGGAGCTAGGGATAGGTAGGGTAAAGAAAAAAAGTTTTTTTAAAAAATAAAATAAAATTTAATTTTTTTTTATTGGTAGAGGTCGGGTTGGTGAAATTTAAAATTTAAATTAAGTACTTTTAATGTTTCAAATGGAATTGAAAGATATACATTTTTTTTAAATAGAGCAATTAGTTAGTTGTAATTTCACTATTACAATTAATTTTAATATTTCATAATAAATTTAAAATATGTTAATGTGATACAATAAAAATTGATTAATTTTATTATTTCAAAGTTAATAAGCTAATATTTTTAATGATTATTTATAAAAAATTGTTTCGCGCATCGCGCAGGTACCTATACTAGTGTCTTTTAAAACTCAAAATTTCAAGAATAAGTGCACATAATATGCTCAAAATGAAGCGCTCATATATCAGATAACATATTTGAAAGAGACTCTTGGAAAATTAGAGATAGATTCATGACTTAGTCTCCTTTTTTCTCGCAAAATCGAGGAAGAGAAGGACAAGAAGGGTACAATTGAGAACAAATTACAAAAAAGTAACCCAAAAAAAGTGAAACTTATAGTATTAATGTATATCTTTCATCTCCACTATTTCTTCAATAAAATGATCCACTTTACCTTAGTTTTTTGGGGGAAAATTTCCTTCTCATTACAGCAATTTGCTTAAGGCTCAATCCAAAAGCTTTTTCCAAAAGTTCATCATTTATTCCAGAACCAAAAATTATTGCTGGAATTTTCAAATTACCTGAATTTTGACTGTTGAAACACCCGAAAATCGTCGATGGAATTTTTCCAACGTTCATCATAAAATGTACTAGTCCCTTAGGAAAAATCATAACTTCCCCTTGTTCAATTACCTTAGAAAAAACTCGATTATTCGAGTCAACGAAATCTGAATAAACTTTCCCACGGACAATGTAGGCGATTTCGGTTGCTCCAGGGTGAAAATGAGGGGCATTTATTCCACCAACGTTCAATTCAGCATGTACAAATGACATACCTAATGTGTTGAGTCTCGAAAATATTGACGGGTTCACCGACACGGACGCAAGGCCCGTGTTGGAGAAATTTCTTGGCGATTTTAATTTACACTGAAAAATACGAAATCATCAGGTGTTACTAATTTGGAATTTTTGCATAGTGATGCAAAATTGTACCTTGATATTGATCTAGTTTTAGGTATGCAAAATTTTTGGATAGGGTCATGTCAGATGCCAATGCTAGCAAGAGGAAAAAATAGAAGTTAGTGATTACCATAACAAGTAGTTTTGGATACATTTTTCTTGAGTTTTAGTACTTTGAATTATTTTTTATTTTTTTGGGAAGTTTGGTTTTTATAGAGGTAACATTCTACGAAATTACTTCAATGTCCCTTCTTTTGGCAAGCAATTTAACATTGATGTTGTGTTTTATGTGTATCTAAATTAATCAGACCAGTAGATTCTGAATACCAGATGATTGTATCCAAGAAAAGTCTTGTGTTCTTTACTACCGAGGATATGGTGGGATGGATGAAACCTACCGGATGATTATCTAAGAAAAATAAATTGTGCATTTTTTATCGTTCACCCCAGACTCCACTTTGTGAAAATATATTGGGAATATTGTTGTTGTTGCTTTTTTTTTTTTAATTATTTTTTTTATCTTTCACTATTCCCTCTATTGGGGTTGGGTACAATTCATATGATGCAATAATTTTAAAAAATCAAATAGTGGAAAAATTGATGAGTACTACTTATAAACTTTAGGCAAGAGAGCATGAGAAACTTGGAAAAATTAGTCACTAAACAGACACAAAAATAGTTATAGCTAATAATTCATTTTTTTTCACTTTATTAGGTAAACGGTGCATATGTTGTTGAAATTTATGATTACACAGAAATTGGTCCTATTCTTCTAAATAAAAAAATAATTATATTTATATTTTAAAATAAAAAAGATCTTTTCATTTCCCCCCCTTAAATAATCCATAAATAGTCCATAAATACAACTAAGAACAATAACATATTCAGTATAACTCTACAGATGAAGAGGATAGAATACGACGAGATCTTACCCTATTTTTGTGGAGTAGAGATGTTGTCTTCAATAGACTCTCGCTCAAAAGAAATTTTTTTGAAGTAGGATTGTAAGAATAATATATATATGAAGGCAAAATAATAAGATACAAAGCAAATGAGGCAACATATAGTAATACACATTAAAGAATAAGAAACTATGTGATTACTAAATAATCCCCTACCTATTCTATAGAAAGTGCAACAAATCTCAACTACTAACTACCTTTCTACCTTATTTTCGACCTACAAACCTTTTCTATCTAAGATTATGTCTCAGCTAAAGTTGTGCAATATCCATTATTGAACTAATTTTAAATTAAATCAAGAAACAATTATTACCATAGGCACTTTTTTTTTTATTTTTTTATATGTATATCTTTAATTTTTATGAATATATTGATACACTTTTTTGCTAAAAGATCTCAAATCTGATTATTTAAGCAAAACTTTCTCAAAGTGGAGAAGAATTTATATATAAGGATAGTCGGTGCCAAATAACATTATTCCAAAGCAGTGCTTTTGGGAATGCATAAAGAATAAGAAATTTAAATAAATTTACAGATGTGCATGTATAAATTTGATGTAGGTTTGAAGGGGGAGTAATGGTAAAGTTGTTATCGTTATCATTGTGGTCATGGTTCAAATCATGAAAACAACTTTCTGCAGAAATGTAAGGTAAGACTGATTACAATAGACTCTTTTAGTCCGGCCCTCTCCCAGACCCCACAGGTAGTGAGAGCTTTAGTACACCGGATCTTTATTTAAGCGTGTAAATAATATACTTTTTCAAAATTTAATATCTATCTATCTATATATATATATGTAATGTGTCGACATCTCTTACAAATGATAAGTACTAAATAACATTGGCTTGATGAGCTTAGTAAGGATAAAATTGTATCGTTGCTATCAACTATACTTTTGACATGATGGTAACCACTCAATCTTAACAAAAAATGAATACACAACTGTTTAAAAGGGACTGGTTCCTTAAAAAACAAGGCAAAAAAGAACATGTTTTAATATCGCTATCATTGATTACAAGGCAAAAAAAAAAAAAAAAAAAAGAAAGATAGCCCGGTGCACTATGCATGGGGTCTGAGGAAGGACTGGACTGGAGTCTGGACTGGACTTTGGCATCTATCTATCTATCTATCTATATATATATATATATATATATGAAACTGAACGAATGATAAAACTCGAGATATGTAGATAAATCAAACGCGTAAAAGACGTGCAAGATGAAACCTTGCATGCATCTATAAAAGATGAAATCTGAGATATATAGGAACAGTTTCTCAAGATCCGTTGAATCAAATTCCCATGTTCCGAAGCCAATCATTAAGTCACGGTGGAGGGACTCGTATTCTGAGAGTGAAACATAGATGGCTATTCCCAACCCAAATGAATGAAGTCCATTATAGAATAGAGAGGCATGCATTAATGGACTGTATAATCCTCCTATCACACCTTCGTGGATTGCTCGAGTGTAGCATATTGATTTTTATCGAGATTGGGTTGGTGTTGAGTGTGGGCAGTTTCCTCTATCAAAGTAGTAAGAGAAGAAGAAGGCCTTCTCTAAGATCTTTTCGTTTCACATTTGAATTTCTCCTAATTGAAATTCCTTTCCTATGTTCTCAAAACCCATTGCCTTTTTCCTGAAATTTTTTCGCGATCCTTTTTTCTAATATTTTAGCATTATGCTTGAGATAAAGTTGTTTGGTAGGAGGTATTAGAAGAAATGATACATGTATTAGGAGTAACATTATTTAATCTTTTGTTTGGTAGGATTTTTAACCCTATTTGATAGTATAGGGTGTATAACTAATACATAACTACCTGTGGTATTAGTAATACTTTGGTTTTAATACATTGGATAAGTAGTATTATTTAAGACAAAAATACCCTCCCTCCAAACCTTTTCCAAATGCTTTCCAATATCCTTTTTAGAGAAATTGTAGAAACGATTTGGTGGGAATTGTTCCATTAGCTCCCATTTTAGCTAGCTTTTGGCTATAGATTCCCAAATATTTTTGGGACGTCATTTTTGGTGCACTTTTGGGTGAAGTTTCAACATGTGTTGACCATAATTTTGTGGAAGTATATTTCACTTCTTAAAGAAAATCATGAATTATGATCATGATTTACACTCATAAGTTTTAAAAGTTATTAAAAAAATCATAAATTTGACACAAAATTATTATTTTATAATAATCTAGAAAGTACATTATTCAAAAATCATGACACGATAAAAGTTATTAATAACACAATTACCTCACTCACAAACTAACAAAAAAAAAATAAAAATACAAGCATCACTAATTCTCATACTACAATAATGAGTTCTTTTAAAGCATAAACATAGCCGTAAGATAAAAGTCATCAACAAGAAATGAATAGTTAATAAGAGGTAATTAGTTGGATAGATAGATTATAGTTGGGATAATAAATAGTGTTTTTTTTTAATATAAAATACAAAAGTTTGGAGTAAGTTTAAATGCTAAAAAGATCCCAAAAATTAGATTTTGGTCCAAAAATTATTTTTTTCCTACTTTTTGGGATCTTGGGATTTTTGCCAATAGTTTGTGCCGAAAATTGACAAATTCTATGGCCGAACAAATTTTGTCAAGATTTTTATTACAAAAACTACTTAGGATATCTATGATCAAACGGGTCCTTAGTCTCGTGAGAGAATATGTGACTTTTTTATAAACATTTCGTTGTCCACATATATAAATATAGATATATTCATTATACTACTAATTAAAAGAATATATATACAATATATTCAACAACATATACTATTACTTAATATAATAAACATGAAATAAATTCAACAACATAAACTACTATTTAAAAGAATATGCATACAATATTCAACAACATGTACTTCTTAAAAGAATAATACTTCAATATATTTAATGAAATAAATTCAACAACATAAACTACTATTTAAAAGAATATGCATACAATATTCAACATGTACTTCTTAAAAGAATAATACTTCAATATATTTAAGTATTGACATATACTATTTAAAAGTTAAACTTATATAGAATTTTTATATGTCAATACTTGTTTAAGTAATATTTGCTAATATTATTTTTCAATATATATTTTTTTAAGTTTAAGTAAACTTTGATAATAATATATTAAAGTATTGAATTCATACAAGATGTTCAATTTAAATGGAAAAAATATGTAAAGAGTAAATGAACTTAATATTTGATTGATTGCAAAATGTTTCAAAACTTACAAGTTACAAGGTTGCAATTACATTTCACTAATTTTACAAAGTTGAATTGAAAAATGAAAATTCAATTGATTAATTGTAAATTCTACGAATTTTTCATCATTTTTTCCAATTCACCCATGTTAACATTAACGGGAATTGGCTGTGGATTGTCAAAATCAATGGCACCAAAGCCATGCATTGGACTTGATTGTGCTGAATTCTCTCTTGAAGTCATTATTTCTTCAAGATCTTCTTCGTCTTCCGGCTCCACGAACATTCTTTGATTTCTTCTTTCTGCTCTAGTCCAGTCTCTAAGGCAAACTAAAACATTCATGGCATTGCCTCCCAATGAGTGTCGGTTGTCTCCAATCTGTTGCCGTCCTTGACTAAAAGTGCTCTCTGATGCAACGATTGACGTTGGAACATTCAATATATCTCTAGCTAGTCTTGAAAGTACAAGATATTGTCTTTTATTATTCTTCCACCATTCCAGCGTGTTGATTCTACCTCTAGGATCCTCTGTAGGCTGCATAAGATAATACTTAAGCTCTTCTGGACTTACGGTTCTTTGCGATGAAGGCTGCAATCTATTCCAAACAGATAGATCAGAAACACAATAAGCAGACATACTATGTGTCTGTCTTTTAGAAGATGATAGTTCCTCAGAAGGATGGGGAGCAGGGATCGATGTAATATGTGACGGTAAAGCATTGTCAAGTAAATCAACATAATGATTGTATAATGTGTTCATGTAGCTATTCGCATCAGACATAGCCGTAAACAAAGAAGGTTCTTCATTAGCTTTTACTTCTAAAACAGAATAAATAAGAGAAGTAAATTCGTACATAGTATTATATTTCATACATGGATTTATTACAGCACTAACTAAGTAAATAAGGGGAAGCGGAAAAAAATATTTTTTAAATTTATCAATCATTGCATCAATAGCATCTTTGTAACCTGGTTTACACTTTTACTCGTTAAGCAATAAAGAAAGTCGGCTAAATATGCTAAAATATTACAAACAGTAGGATAATAAGCACCAGAAAATTCAACCGTAGCTAGATAAAATTTTTGCAAAAAATTAACAATATCATCAATTTTAGCCCAATCTGAATTTTGTAACATACTATTGGGGAAAGCACTAGCAAATTGGTTAAAAGTCATAGTAATAGGAACTTTATAAATATTGCAAGTATTTAAGAAATCATACGTAGAATTTCATCTAACATCTATTTCTTCAGGTATTAATCTCGGTCTAAGTTCATTTTCCTTACATTTTCTTTTAAATTTGGTAAGTCTAATTTTTCTATTATTTCCTTGAATAAAGCCAACTGCAAGTCTAACTTTTTCATTAGCAAGCTCAAAAAAAGCAAGACCATCTTTTACAATTAAATTATATATATGGCAAGCACACTTAACATAAAATATTTTGGGTAATGGTGGAGAAAGTTCAATTTTTAACAGGTCAATAACAACGTTGTTGTTAGATGCATTATCAAAAGATATACATAAAACTTTACTGTCAATACCATAATATCTTGCAACTTTTGTAATAGATTCAGAAATAAATTTTCTAGTGTGTCTACGGTCTTCATCATACAAAAATGCTAAAATACGTTTTTGCATAACAAAATTACTATTTACCCAATGACAAGTAATTGTTAAATAATCATTTTTATTAATAGCACGACCAAGATCAGAAGTTAAAGCAACTCTACATGGAAGATTTTTTAATAATGCAGATAAATAGTAAACATATTGTGCATGGAGTCTAAAAATATCGGACCGACAAGTACTTCTAGGAATACCCTCAAACATAGGATTATAAATTGTCTGAATATAATGAATAAAAGCTTCAAAAGAAGCAAAAGAGAAAGGCAAACAACCCACAATTATCATTTTTGCTAATTCTTCACGATCCTTCATTTTATTATAATCCTTAACTAATTTATCGATTTTTGGGTTCAATCTAGTTTGTCTTGGGCCCCCAACTGTCCCACCACCAGTTACATGAGCTAGCTCTATTGGGTGTTTATCCCGCAAATGTCTCATCAACTGACCCGTACCTCTTTTATTACCCCCGGTCTTATGCTCGTATTTTAACTGACAAAGATCGCATTCAACCTGAGTAGTTCCTTCTATTCGAGTATAAAAATTTCACACAATACTAGTTTTTTTACGAGATCTTACAGGGCGTCGGGGAGGAAGATTAACCGATTCAAATTGAACATTAACATTACCAGATTCGGGTGTAACATCAACATCATCATCATCATCATTTTCATCTAAATCAACAGAGTCTACTTCATTCTCTTCTTCTATACCATAATTTTCTTGGGCCTCTAAATAATTCATATTGTGAGCACCTACACGTATTTCATTCTCAAAGGGTTCACTAATTGGTACCGAAGGCACACGAGTATATCGAGTATTTGAACTACCTCTACCGGAATCAATTTGTTTTTACTACCACTACCACTTTCGGGATAAAAATTTCTAACACTTTTACCTACTTTCCTTAATTTATCCATATTACAAGTTAAACTAACAATTATTCAAAAAACACAAAAACAATACAAATAGAAATTCAACAAATAATACACTAATTAAAAATTAAAAGTAAGAGATGAAACAATAATACCAAATTGTCGAAGTATCCGAAAGTTGATGAATTGAGTACTTTTGGAAACTCCCCCTTGATATTTTTAATTGTAAAATAATAAAATATAATTGAACACTTTATGAGATAATTAGAAAATAGAATAATTGAGAGAGATTGAGATTTTGAGAGAATGAGATTGTAAGTTGTGGGGAAATAATTTTTGAAATGGGGTATTTATAGGAAATTTTCTTAAAGTAAATTATTTTATTTTTTTTAAAAAAAGTTGAATTTTTGCACAATTGGCCGTTGGGTGGACTGCCAATGATCCAATTGGCAGGTGGGCCGGATAGCAGCAGCCCAATTTTTTTTTAATTTTTTTTTTATTATCGAGCCGGGCCAGTGCACGGGTGGGCCTGGTCCGATTTTTTTACTGGGCCGGTCTACCGATCCAAGGACTTTGTCCGGCCCAGCCCCCTAAAAATCCCCCTAGCCCCTTACCTTACCGGATCCGAGTCCAGTCTGGTCTCAATCTGGGTCGGTCTAAACGGGCCCAAACCGGGCCGACACGACCCAGTTGCCACGTTTACCTTATAGAGAAGGTATCACCGTCGTACCTGCGATTGCGAGAAAGTAGGGTTTTGATTATTGGTATTGGCGAGAAAGTAGGGTTTTGTTATTGGTATTGGTGATCTTTGGGCCTATAAGCTGCGGGGAAAGAACGTAGTGAAGGGTGAATTTATTTACCCTTTTTTATCCCCAAAAGAATGGCGTGGCAAAGAAAAAAATTAATATTTTAATAACTGCAAGTGAAGTGATAAAAAATAAATTAAAACTAAATTAATTACGTGACATTTTTTAATTGGACGTTTATATTTTTACTTAATTATTTGTGGGTAGAGCCATCAATATGGGCCTAGCCTAACTTGTAATTTAATAGGGTTGGGCTAAGATTTTTGCATCCCATTAAAGAACAGGGCTTTTTAGCCTGGCCCGAATAAGCTCGTCGGCTCGTGGGGTTTGAGCAATATGGGTTGGGCCGGCCCGTGGACCAAACAAAAAATGATTAAAAAATAGAATAGAGTACTAAGAATAACAAGAGGAGTACAAATTCAAAGTCTACTCAAACCATCAGATATATTAAAATATTAATTATGTTTATAAAATATATAAATAATTAAAATACAAATACTAAACTTTTTAAGGAGTCAGATATGCTTGATGAAGATGATGTGGTGGTGTTGGATACGCCATAAGTGCCATAAAAGTTTTTGTTTTTTTGAGTTCATTTTCACTTTTAATGGATTAAATATTGACATTTTTTGTGTGTGTGTTTTATTGTGATCTAATGAAACAAAATTACGTTAGTATTGCTATTTAGCTAGCTATATTGTTACTCATTAACTCTTTAGTTTGCTTATTAATATCTTTATTTGGTTTGAACGGTATCATGTCAAAAGTTATTTAGTTTTGTTAATTATTAAGATTATTTTTTTTGTGAATTTGAGACTTGATTAACAAGTAGTAACATCGTGTAATATTGTATTGGAAATATTTAATTTAATTAACATTTTAAAATTTAAATTAAGATTATAAAAATAATATTTTTAAAAAAGTGGGCTGGCCCGTGGAGGCCAGCAACCTACAAAGTAATAGGTTGGGCTTGCTTTTTTTGGCCCGTCATCTTGATGGGCCAACCCGACCTGGCCCGTCAAATTCCAAAGCCTGTGTAGGCTGGACCGATTCATATTGATAGCTCTATTTATGGGTCTCTTTCCTTTTTTTAGCTTTTCTTTCTTTTTTCCCACTTTTGTTCTCAATCTCTCTTTCCTCTGTGTCATTACCAGTAGACTAGTCTACATAATTTCGTGGCCTCGTTCCCTTCTTCCGGTTATAAATTAGGATAGACTATATTAGTTCGTTCAATCTTTTACTCAAAATCTATATTTTAATTTTAAAATTATTGAACTTAATGATAGAAATAGTTCATTCCGTCATGCTTATTTTTTCCAACGAGCTTTTATTTTTTTTGTCGAGCTTCCATTTTTTCCAATTAAACTTGAATCATATTCATATCTTTTATCCTAATCTTCTTTATGTTGATATTGTTATGAAACTAACAAATTGATGTGACCAACATCAAATTTGAAGTGAGTTTAAATTTGAAATTCGTAATGTCTAACGAGCAATAATATCAAAATTCAGTGTTAGTTTCGTAGAAAATGAAAGTAAAATATTGAAAGAGATTAAAACAAAATAAATGTAAAAAGAAAACAATGAAAAAAATATGAAAAAAAGTAAAATTAAATTATATTTGACGTGGCAATCATGACAAAGTGATAAAGAGCGAGTGTGCAACACCTCCTCTTGTGCAATTGGTTGTATATGTCTGGGAGGGGGGGGGGCGCATTAAATTCACTTTTAAGTAGTACAAATGTGTATTAAGTCACTTCAATAGATTAGGTGTGTCTTTGACTTTTCAGGTATAGTTTAATGTGATTTTAATGTCTTTTTCTTTTTAAATAATCAAAAAAAAATTAATGAAGTACTTCCAATTTCCTTTTCTAAGTACGAAAATGTTTCTTTTTAGACTAAAAGCCCGATTGATAGCAAGAAGCTAGCAACTTCTTTTAGGCCATTAACTATAAGTTGCACGAGGTATCACAGTGGACCCTGTCTTTTGTCTGATTCTTGTGTTCGATCGAGCCTCTTGAAAATTACATCCATGCCTCTCGTCTAATTCGAGGCTCTTTTGACAGTTAAAGTAGCCCGCGTCAAGAAGTACGATTATATCCGTAGGAGTATTACCCTTCTTTAAATGAAGAGTGTTTTACATAATTGAGACTAATAAAAAGTTGTATCTTTTTCACGGTAGGTATTAAGGGTAAGTTAGCTAAAATACATTTTGCCTTCCACGAATGAGTAGTTTTTTATGGGGTACACTTAAGCTAAAAAGTATTTTCTCCGTTTTGTTTTGCTTGGCCTCTATGCTAACAGTAGTTGTTCCAAATACTTATCCAATTTATAAAATTAAGAGAACTTAATTATATTTTTTTTCTTTCTACCCTTAGTATTAAATAACAACATAAAGTGATAGTAGTCAAATTTAGAGTTTCAAAACATCATTAATAAAGTTAATTTAGTAAAATACACCTCTAATTAAAACTTTCTTAAAGGGTGTGTCAAGTCAACAAGAGCCAAATAAAATAGAACGGAGGGCGTATTCATTATTCAATACATTTTCTAAAGAATTAAATTTATTACTCCATCCGTTCATTCTTATTTGTCACATTTTGACTTGCCACGCCCAGAATATAATAATTAGATGACTATTTTACCAGACTATCCCTATTAATTGATATTTAATTATTTAAGATTGGGCATTGAAAAATGATTGTTGAATAAGTACTAAATGTTAAGGGTAAAAACATGGAACAATAAACTTCCACCGTCCCAATTTATGTGGCACTTTCTGAATTTCGAGATTCAAACAAGTCTATCTTTGACCGTAATTTTTTCATATATCTTTTTAATATTTTGAATTATCAATTATTGTGATTTTATTTTTTTTTTACATAATTTTTAACTATATAAATTTTATTTTTAAGAAAAACGTAAAAGTTCTTGCCCAAATTAATGATCAAACTTATAGCCTGTTTGGCCAAGCTTATTTTTTCTCAAAATTGCTTATTTTTTCTCAAAAGTGCTTATTTTAAAAAATTAAGGTGTTTGGCCAAGTTTATGGAAGAAAGTCTTGAAGACTGAATTTAACTGTCAACCCTAGTCAGCTAGCTTAAAAACTTTCTCCTATCTCCCATGCTTTCCGTTGGTCAACAACCAACCAAAGTGCTCTTTACTTCTTCACTACTCGTATAGGGAAGGTGGAAGAAATTTAGTCTCTCTCTTTTTGGGAGCGGACAAAGAAAAAGGAATCTTACTATTTATGGAAAACAATTCATTTCTACTCACCCCAGCGATCAACACTTTATGCAAAGTTCCACTTCTTCGTTCCTTTCCATTAGTAGCTCGGAAAGAGCCCGCCGTAACTTTGGCCTAGTTCTATAGAAAATCCAAATTTTTACTTGCAAATCTAACGGGAGGTAGAACCTCAGAAGAATGAGGAAAAGGCATGACCAGAAGAATTGTGTGAAATAAGTGAATTTATCGAGTTGAGGCATTCTTGATTGATTGAAACAGAAGTTCCACAATAGGTGGCTGATATACCACAATAATAAAACTTCCTTTTATTTTTTTTTATTCGGATTAGATTTATGTTGGCTCCCCTGACCGGCCAGGTCGAATCGGGGCACCACTTGGGATGGGAATGGCTCAGCCCACATGCATCATTTGATGAAAGCACTCCAGTCGCTTCCGATGATTGGTTTGTCAACCACGCTTTTAGTCTGTTTGGCCAAGCTTATTTTTTCCCAAAAGTGATTTTTTTTTCTCAAAAGTGCTTATTTTAAAAAATTGAGGTGTTTGGCCAAGCTTATGGAAGAAAATAAGTGATTCTGGGGGAGTAAAAAAAACAGTTTTTCATAAGCTAAAAAAAGTAGCTTCTTGCAAAAGCAGTTTTGAAAAAAGCACTTATGAGAAAAATATACTTAAAAACACTTTTAAAAGCTTGGTCAAACACTAATTGCTGCTCAAAAGTGCTTTTTTAATTGTATTGGCCAAACACAAACTGCTTCTCACCAAAAGTACTTTTTTGAAAAGCACTTTTGAAAAAAGCACATATGAAAATAAGCTGATTTTAGAAGCTTGGCCAAACAGGCTATTTCTCTCCCTTAAAACAAGTGCTTCTGGGGAGTAAAAAAATCAGTTTTTCATAAGCTAAAAAAAGTAGCTTCTCTCCAAAAGCATTTATGAGAAAAATACACTTAAAAGCACTTTTAAAAGCTTGACTAAACACTAATTGCTGCTCAAAAGTGTTTTTTTGATTTTATTAGCCAAACACAAACTGTTTCTCACCAAAAGTAGTTTTTTGGAAAGCACTTTTGAAAAAAGCACTTCTGAAAATAAGTTAATTTTAGAAGTTTGGCTAAACAGACTATTAAACGGTTTGAATCTTAAATTTTTTTAAACTTAGACTTAAACTTAATTCACGGTCCCAACGTGTACCAGTGAATCTTTTAAAAAGATAACTGTATAAATATTTTTATGTTTTCCATGCACATACTCAATTAAAAATAAAACATTCTTAGATTATAGTAAAATAATAAGTATTTCTTTATTTATAATCAAAATTTTGAATTCGAATATTTACTGGTATGAAATTATCTTTGCTAAAATACGTATTACCTTTGATGTGAAATATGTCAACACAAATTTAAATTTAATCGAACTTCCAGTACAAACAGAAACCAAAATAAAAAAGAATGCGTCAATTTTGGCGAACACATGGAGCATACCAATTACTGAAAATTCAGCAAAGTCACCAAGAGTCAAAAAAGGCAACGATTCTTTATTGTATTTCATTTTATTATTTTTTTCATTTATGTGATCTTCTTATACATATTAAAATAATTTTATTATTTTTGCAAAAATATAATACTAATTTGGAAGGATAAACCCATGGTGTCATACCATACTTGGAGATTTTTGAGGACCTATTATAAGGGTGTCAAGTGGGCCGGTTTGACCCGGTACCGGCCCACTAAGCCACCGGATCGGACCGGACCCGGTATTGGTGGTGGGCCTGGCGGATTTTTAGGGGGCTGGGCCGGACACGGTATTGAAACCGGTGGACCGGCCCAGTTAAAAGACCGGACCGGGTCCACCGGTGCACCGGCCCGGTAAGTTTTTTTTTTTAAAAAAAATAAATAAAAAATCTGGGCCGTTGGGCCCTGCTGCTTTGGTCCGTTGAGGCCCAACGGCTATAATGCCGTTGGCCCAACGGCCAAACAACCTTTTTAGGCTTATATTTTAAAAAAAAAATTCCTATAAATACATGTCATTTCAAAAAATATTTCCTACAATCTCAATTCTCATTCTCTTATTCTCTCTCAAATTTGCTAAAATTATCTCATAAAGTGTTCTATTATATTTTATTATTTTGCAATTACAAATACTACGTTGAAGTTTCCAAAAGTATTCAATTGACCAACTTTCGAGTACTTCAAAAATTTGGTATTATCGTTCCATCTCTTACTTTTAATTTTTAATTAGTGTATTATTTGTTGAATATTTATTTGGATTTTTTTTGTGTTTTTTGAATAATTGTTAGTTTAATTGGTAATATGGATAAATTAAGGAAAGTCGGTAAAAGTGTTAGAAATTTTTGTCCCGGAAGTGGTAGTGGTAGTGGTAGTGGTAGTAAGAAACAAATTGGTTCCGGTAGAGGTAGTTCAAATACTCGATATACTCGTGTGCCTCCGGTACCAATTAGCGAACCATTTGAGAATGAAATACGTGTAGGTGCTCACGATATGAATTATTTTGAGGCTCAAGAAAATTATGGTATAGAAGAAGAGAATGAAGTAGACTCTGTTGATTTAGATGAAAATGATGATTATGTTGATGTTACACCCGAATCTGGTAATGTTAATGTTCAATCTGAATTAGTTAATCTTCCTCCCCGGCCCCCTGTAAGATCTCGTAAAAAAACTAGTGTTGTGTGGAATTTTTTTACCCCAATAGAAGGAACCACTCAGGTTGAATGCGATATTTGTCAGTCAAAATACGAGCATAAGACCGGGGGTAATAAAGGAGGTGCGGGTCAGTTGTCGAGACATTTGGAGGAGAAACACCCAATAGAGCTAGCTCAGGTAACTGGTGGTGGGACAGTTGGGGGCCCAAGTCAAACTAGATTGAACCCAAAAATCGGTCAATTAGTTAAGGATTATAATAAAATGAAGGATCGTGAAGAAATAGCCAAAATGATAGTTGTGGGTTGTTTGTCTTTCTCTTTTGCTTCTTCTGAAGCTTTTATTCATTATATTCAGGCAATTTATAATCCTATGTTTGAGGGTATTCCTAGAAGTACTTGTTGGTCCGACATTTTTAGACTCCATGCACAATATGTTTACTATTTATCTGCATTATTAAAAAATCTTCCATGTAGAGTTGCTTTAACTTCTGATCTTGGTTGTGCTATTGATAAAAATGATTATTTAACAATTACTTGTCATTGGGTAGATAGTAATTTTATTATGCAAAAATGAATTTTAGCATTTTTGTATGATGAAGACCGTAGACACACTAGAAAATTTATTTCTGAATCTATTACAAAAGTTGCAAGATATTATGGTATTGACCGTAAAGTTTTATGTGTATCTTTTGATAATGCATCTAAC
The DNA here is from genome assembly GCA_031232105.1 of Capsicum rhomboideum. Lineage (NCBI taxonomy): Eukaryota > Viridiplantae > Streptophyta > Magnoliopsida > Solanales > Solanaceae > Capsicum > Capsicum rhomboideum. The sequence goes on along the minus strand of CP124711.1, from coordinate 144,066,329 downwards.
AACAACGCTGCTATTGAGTTGTTAAAAACTGAACTTTCTCCACCGTTACCCGAAATATTTCATGTTAAGTGTGCTTGCCATATATATAATTTAATTGTAAAAGATGGTCTTGCTTTTTTTGAGCCTGCTATTGAAAAAGTTAGACTTGCAGTTGGCTTTATTCAAGGAAATAATAGAAAAATTAGACTTACCGAATTTAAAAGAAAATGTCAGGAAAATGGACTTAGACCGAGATTAATGCCTGAAGAAATAGATGTTAGATGGAATTCTACGTATGATTTCTTAAAAACTTGCAATATTTATAAAGTTCCTATTACTATGACTTTTAACCAATTTGCTAGTGATTTTCCCGATTGTATGTTACAAAATTCAGATTGGGCTGAAATTGATGATATTGTTAATTTTTTGCAAAAATTTTATCTAGCTACGGTTGAATTTTCTGGAGCTTATTATCCTACTGTTTGTAATATTTTAGCTTATTTAGCCGACATTTCTTTATTGCTTAACGAGTATAAGTCTAAATCAGGTTACAAATATGCTATTGAGGCAATGATTGATAAATTTAAAAATATTTTTTTCTGCTTCCCCCTATTTTCTTAGTTGGTGCTATAATAAATTCATGTATGAAATATAATACTATGTCCGAATTTACTTCTCTTATTTATTCTGCTTTAGGAGTAAAAGCTAATGAAGAACCTTCTTTGTTTACGGCTATGTCTGATGCGAATAGTTACATGAACACATTATACAATCATATGCTGATTTACTTGACAATGCTTTACCGTCACACATTACACCGACCCCCGCTCCCCATCCTTCTGAGGAACCATCATCTTCTAAAAGACAGGCACATAATATGCCTGCTTATTGTGTTTCTGATCTATCTTTTTGGAATAGATTGCAGCCTTCATCGCATAGAACCGTAAGTCGGGAAGAGCTTAAGTATTATCTTATGCAGCCTACAGAGGATCCTAGAGGTAGAATCAGCACGCTGGAATGGTGGAAGAATAATGAAAGACAATATCCTGTACTTTCAATGTTAGCTAGAGATATATTGAATGTTCCAATGTCAACCGTTGCATCAGAGAGCGCTTTTAGTCAAGGACGACAGCAGATCGGAGACAACCGACACACATTGGGAGGCAATGCCATGAATGTTTTAGTTTGCCTTAGAGACTGGATTAGAGCAGAACGAAGAAATCAAGGAATGTTTGTGGAGCCGGAAGACGAAGAAGATCTTGAAGAAATAATGACTTCAAGAGAGAATTCAGCACAATAAAGTCCAATGGATGGCTTTAGTGCCATTGATTTTGACAATCCACAGCCAATTCCCATTAATGTTAACAGGCGTGAATTGGAAAAAATGATGAAAAATTTGTAGAATTTACAATTAATCAATTGAATTTTCATTTTTCAATTTAACTTTGTGAAATTAGTGAAATGTAATTGCAACCTTGTAACTTATAAGTTTTCAAACATTTTGCAATCAATCAAATATTAAATTCATTTACTCTTTATATACTTTTTCCATTTAAATTGAATATCTTGTATGAATTCAATACTTTTAATATAATAGTATAAAAGTATATGTTGTTGAATATTGTATATATGTATGTATATTGTTTAAAATAGTATATATATGTATGTATGTTCTTTAAAATAGTATATATTGAATGTAAATACATGTTTATATTCTTTAAAGTAGTATATATTGAATGTATATATGTATGTATATTCTTTAAAATAGTATATATTGAATGTCAATACATGTGTGTATTTTTTAAAATAGTATATATTGAATGTATATATGTATGTATATTCCTTAAAAATAGTATATATTGAATGTAAATACATGTGTATATTCTTTAAAGTGGTATATATTGAATTTATATATGTATGTATATTCTTTAAAGTAGTATATATTCAATATAAATACATGTGTATATTTTTTAAAATAGTATATATTGAATTTATATATGTATGTATATTCTTTAAAGTAGTATATATTGAATTTATATATGTATGTATATTCTTTAAAGTAGTATATATTGAATGTAAATACATGTGTATATTTTTTTAAATAGTATATATTGAATTTATATATGTATGTATATTCTTTAAAGTAGTATATATTGAATGTACATACATATGTATGGTCTTTAAAGTAGCATATATTGAATGTAAATACATGTGTATATTCTTTAAAATAGTATATATTGAATGTATATATATTCTTTAAAGTAGTATATATTGAACGTACATACATATGTATGTTCTTTAAAATAGTATATATTGAATGTCAATACATGTGTATATTTTTTAAAATAGTATATATTGAATGTATATATGTATATATGTATGTTCTTTAAAGTAGTATATATTGAATTTATATATGTATGTATATTCTTTAAAGTAGTATATATTGAATGTACATACATATGTATGGTCTTTAAAGTAGCATATATTGAATGTAAATACATGTGTATATTCTTTAAAATAGTATATATTGAATGTATATATATTCTTTAAAGTAGTATATATTGAACGTACATACATATGTATGTTCTTTAAAGTAGTATATATTGAATGTAAATACATGTGTATATTTTTTAAAATAGTATATATTGAATTTATATATGTATGTATATTCTTTAAAGTAGTATATATTGAATATACATACATATGTATGTTCTTTAAAGTAGTATATATTGAATGTATATATGTATGTATATTCTTTAAAGTAGTATATATTGAATGTACATATATATGTATGTTATTTAAAGTCGTATTCTAAGTAGTATTATATTAAAAAATAATCAAAGTTCAATTTTTTTTAGTCAGGACCCGGCCCGGCCCGGCCCATGTAAAATACACTAATGGGCCGGTGCTGGGCCGTTTGGCCTTTAATTATTGTTGGGGCCGGCCCGGCCCAGTTAGAGTTAAGACCGGACCGGACCCGGCCCAAGCCCGGTAAAATTTACCGAACCGGAGCCGGGTTGACCTGGCCCGGCCCGGTTGACGGGTTTAACCTATTATAATTGAAGTTTTTTGTTCTTTGTTTCTAGGGATAAAATTGCACTTTTGATCCATCAGTTTTTGATAAATTTTAATCACGGTATTGGAAGTTGTTATTTTTAGTTAAATATAACCCTTCCCACTTATATGATGAGTCTATTCCCAATTCGTAAGAGCATTGAGTAGAAGATTAACAAGCTAAGAAGATGTTTCCTGTGGCAAGTTAACAAGGAGAAAAGGGGCTATAATCTGGTCAAATGGGATATTGTGACATAAGTCAAGGGGACTAGGCATTAAAAATCTCAGTACTCCAAATGAATGTTTACTTCAGAAATAGTTGTGGACTTCCCAATTCTATAATTTGCCAAATTTTTTCGATTGACTTTATGCTTGTCCCAGTTTTGGAATTTAATTTTAATCGTAAATTAAGCAGATAAACATGTAACATATGTTAATGAATTCAAATCCCACTTGAATTCAATGCCTACCAAAAATTGGAATATTCTCAAGAACTCAGTAGAAAGTTTTTGTTGGTTCTTCAACCAACTCTCATGAAAAGACACTCATTTATTAATACCTTCACTAACCCCTACGGTTGAAACTTCAAAGTGGTTACACACCCATACTAAACAACCCAATCTACCCCCCATCCAACCAATACTAATCATTTTAAATTGAAAGATTAAAAACATCAAATTGATCTCTACTTTAAATTGCAATAGTTTTGCCACGTGGCGACAACCCAATTGGCTAAGTAATGGCAGTCCTCCAAGCCTACTCAATCTGCATTATGTCCATACCCAATTCGCCACGTTGTGAATGCCATTGAATCAATTTTCAGACTCTTATGGAGTAGAGGGAAAAAAAAAGATGTCATTCGACTCTAGAAGGAATTTCCTGTGGCGTGTCGGTGATTACTTTTCCTATGTTCGCCGACTAGTTTTATAATGAAAAATTCATCATAAATGCCTTGAAGATTGGAGTTTGAGTTGGTGTTTAAGTGAGTACTAACCCTTGGAATGAAGAGAAGGATGGAGTGTTAGTTAATAAGGATAAGTAAAAAGAGCAATAGATCAATTGATGGAAAAAGGATTAGAGGGTGAAAAAGAAGAAGAAAAAGATCAAAGGAGCTAGCACATATTTCAAAGAAGGCAATACGAGAAAGAAGAGGGTTCTTCATACTTGAATAAGTATCAAATTATTGATTGAAGATGTCATGCATATACTCAACAATAAAGAGGTGACTAAATAGGATTTGAAGAGTTGTCACGATCATTCACATAAATTTCAATAAACTATTAGGGGTCGTTTGGTCGGAGAGATAAGGGATAACTAATCCCTAGATTAATTTTAAGATGAACTTGTCTCATGTTTGGTTGGGATAAAATTCATGGGATAACTCATCCCAGGATTAGTTATCCCGGAATTGTAGTGTTATTTTTATTCCTTCTTAAGGGTGGGATAACTAATTTCGGGATAGTTAATCTCGAAATTAATAATCACGAAATAACTTGTTTCCCAACCAAACGACCCCTTATTGCAGCTCTATAATTGCCCGCTCTAATCTTTTAATTTTTTTTTTCTTTTTTGAATTTTTCGAATATACATATATAGTTTCTAATTTGTCTGTCCAGTGAACATTATTGATAAACACAGGATGTACTACTAATATCGGAAAAAAAATACTAATCAAAAATTGCTTCTTTGTTCCTTTCTTTACTAATAGGTCTTATCATGTTCTTTATTTCATCGTAGAATGGTAGAAGTTTGTTTCCTCTGTCGCCTTTTTATTTATCATCTTTTTTTCCCCCTTATACCCTCTCTTTTTTGTTAGAAGAGAGAAATTTCTGATGGGGAAGGTCCAAATATATCAGTCAACTTTACGATTTAGAGTTGATATACTTTGTCACTAAGCAAGTGACCCAGATATATACTTTTATCGGCTGATGAAAATGGAAAAAAAATCGATTTTAAATATACTTTTTTTCTATTAAAATAAAAGCCATATATAAGAGTATATTTGATTATTCTCGCAAATTTCAGGTTTAAAACCTTATATAACTTTTCTTTTAATAAAAATAAAATAAATAAAATCATTTTTTTCACTTTTGCTCAATCGAAAAGGATATATTTGAGTCATTTGTGTAAAGATAGGGATATAAATACGCCAATTTTTTTTTAACAAAGGATATATCAGCTGTAAATTGCAAAATTCAAGGATATATGATGTGACCTTTTCACATTATAATAACATGCCTTATATATATATGGTATGATATGATAAAACGATGATGCATTACTTTAATTACTGTACCGATTAGTTCCACCATTACTAAAATCATGCTTGTTTTTCGAGGAATTTCCAATGAGGTTTGGCAGGACTCGTACAAGTCGATATAATATTAGTCAACATTAATAACCATGCTATTCTACGAATGGATGGTGATTTAAAAAAAAACTTCTACATGGCTATGCCAAATTGATACACCTCTTTCATTTCTTTGACATGTCTATTATATCGGTATTTATTATTATCTGTTGAAGTGGACTAAGCTATTTTTTCACATAAAATATATTATTCAAATGTATAACATTATCAACATATTTCTACTTAGTTTGGAAGCCTTCTGAGCTTTGGATGTTTATTTGGATTATAATTAAAACCTTAAGAAAGCATTTGAAAGAGCTCACACCAGGGTGATGATGTCCTTGAAATACATGAAGACTATCAAGGCCTCATTTATTTGTACTTAACAGAGATCTTAATGTGACACTATTTGATTGCATATAGAGCTTTAGAAAAAAAAAGTTTATTTTAAATTTTTTTTATGAAAGTCATAGATTGATAGTTATGTGGCTATAACTCATTTTGTTAATGATAAAATAAAAATTTAAAGTTAAATTGTGTTAAATTTATCTTTTGCGAGGTAACGAAGGAGTCAATGTTATACGTCCTACAGGTTGGCTTAAGTGTAAGACTACTAAAGCTATTGATGTAAGCCTCTTAAAATTAATACCCAAAGTGGACTGAGCTATTTTTTCACATAAAAATATATTAGTCAAATGTATGACATTTTGTGCATAAGAATATGTTGGTTCGATTGAAAAAAAATGTATGACATTATCAACATATTTCTACTTAGTTGTGAAGCCTTGTGAGGTTTGGGCTTTGATTCGGATTAATTAAAGGAAAAAGTACACTAAATAGACCAAAAATCTAAATTATTTACACCCTCATGCCTCCTCTCATATTAATTTCCAAATTGTCCATGCGCCTAAAATTATTTATCCGCAATACCCCCTAAAGAGGAAAAGCGGGAAGCATAATTTTAGCCTTAAATTAAGTCCAAAAAACGGCGCTGTTGTTTTCTCTTTTCCCTTTACAGTTTCCCGTTCTTTTCTCTTTCTTTTCTATTTCTATGTTTTGTACTTTTTCTTTTCTTTTTGTTTTACTTATCTTTCTTTTATTTAAATATAAAAATAATTATAGTGGCTATAAATATAAACAATTACTCCCTCCATTTTATTTTACTTGACCCTTATTGACTTGATATGACCCTTAAGAAAACTTTAATTAGAAATGTATTTTACTAAATTAACATTATTAATGATCTAAATTTGACTATTATTACTTTATGTTGTTATTTAATACTAACAGTAGAAAGGGGAAAAAATATAACACAATTTTCTTGATTTCATGGACAAGTAATTCGAAACAACTATTTTTAATATAGAGGATAAGTAAAACGGAACGGAGGGAGTAGATTACAAAAAGATGTAACTAAAAAGAATATTAAATACACTAATTTATTTAACAAAATCTAAATTAATAGAAATATATATTTGTATTTAAAGTAAGATTATCTTCTTTTATATCATTTATTTTTTAAGATGAAAATATAAAAAAGATATTATCTAACTATTTTGGACTGATAAAATAAAGAAAAAATAATAAATAAATCACAACAATAAATTATTAATAATTAAGGAGTGTCTCATTGAAGGACTGGAACAAACCTCTATGATACCATTATTGTATATATATATATATATATATATATATATATATATATATATATATATATTATGATGTTATCATGGAGGTCTGACTGAATGATTGAAACAGACATCAATGATATCATGACAGTATATAGATATACTGTGATGGTATCATTACTAACTAAAGCAAATCCAATGATGCCATGTCAGTATATATATACTGTGATGGTATCATGGAGGTCTGACTGAAGGATTGAAGCAGACATCAATGATACCATGACAGTATATAGATATACTGTGATGGTATCATTACGAACTGAAGCAAATCCAATGATGTCATGTAAGTGTATATATATATTGTGATGGTGTCATGGAGATCTGACTGAATGATGAAGAATACATCAATGATACCGTGACGGTATATAGATACCTGGTATCATTACGAACTGAAGTAAACCCAATGATACCATATCAGCATATATATACTATGATGGTATCATGAATGTCTCACTGAATGATGAAGCGTATATCAATGATACCATCAATGAAGGATGATATATTGCCAGTATATAGATATACTGTGATAGTATCATGAAAGATTGAGGAGTGTCTTATTGACAGTATATGAATATACCGTGATGGTATCATAGAAGGCTGAGGAGTGTCATGATACCACGCCAGTATATAGATATATTGTGGTGGTATACTGAGGAGTGTCTCATTAAAGGATGACACCGTGCCAGTATATAAATATACTGTGGTGGTATATTGAGAAGTGTCTCATTGAATGATTGAAGCAATCCTCTATGATACCATCACAATATATCGAATACTATTATGGTACCATGGAGGATTAAAGAGTGTCTAATCGAAGGATGATTCCATGCCAGTGTATGAATATACTGTGGTAGTATATTTAGGAGTGTCTCATTAAAGACTAAAGCAATCCTCCATGATACCATCATAGTATAATATATTACGATGGTATCATGGAGGATTGAGGGGTGTTTCATTGAAGAATGATACCATGTCACTATATAGATACTATCACAGTATATTCATATACTGTAGTGGTACCATTGAGGACTGAAACAAACATAATGATACCGTGACAGTATATAGATATACTCTTGATGTCATCATTACATACTAAAGAAAATCTCAATGATACCATGTCAGTATATATATATATATATATATATATATATATATATATTGATGGTATCATAGAGGCCTGACTGAAGAATTGAAGCAGACATCAATGATATCATGACAGTATACAACTATCTGTGATGGTATCATGAAGGTCTGATTGAAAGATTGAAGCAGACATCAATGATATCATGTGAGTATATAGATATACTGAGATGGTATCATGGAGGTTTCACTGAAGGATTGACCCAAACATCAATGATACCATGACAGTATATAGATGTACTGTGATAGTATCATTACAGACAGAAGCAAATAAAAAAAACAGAAATAAAAAAGAAAAGAGAATCAATTAAAATTACAAAAAAAAAGAAATAAATAAAATTTAAAAACAAAAAGAAAAAAGGACCGAAAATATAAAATTAGCTTGTGGTAAAAAAGAAAAGAATATTATGATTTGAAAAAAAAAACGAATGAAAAAAGGAGAAAAAAAATAAATGGAAAAAAAAAAAGGAAAAAGAAGTAAAGAAATTGAAAAAAAAAAAGAAAAAAAAATAAAAAACACAAAAATAAAAGAAAAATAAAAGTAGGAAAAAGAAGAAGTAGGGAAAAAAAAATTTTAAAAATAAAGAAATAAGCGGGAAAAAAAGAAAAGGAACAAGAAATAAAGAAATTAAAAAAAAAAAAACTCAAAAATAAAAGGAACCAATAAAGGAAAAAAAGAGGAAAAAAAAGTAGAGAAAAAATAAATGAATAAAGAAATAAAAGAGAAAAAAGAAAAAAGAAAAGGAGTATATCAAATAAAAATTGATTGTGAATTAGATTATGGTGTACAAAAAAAAATAAAGAATAAAACAATTTTGGGGAAAAAAAAATGAACAAAAAAGCATAAAAAGAAAAAAAAAAAGGAAATGAGGAAAAAAAAAAGAAAAAAAAGAAAAGTAGTAGAGAAATAGAGAAATAAAAAGGAAAAGAATATAAATAGAGATAAATAACTAAACCTACAAGGGAAGGGGCATTTTATGTAATTAGTTAGGGGGGCATTTTATGTAAGGGGACATTTAGTTGTAAATAGTTTGTTTCTATGGTGCAAGTATGTACTTTCCCCGTTATTAAAGCCTTAAAAACCCATTTGAAAAATTGTTAAGGTATACCGAGCTCACACGACACAAGGACGATGATATCCTTGAAATACATATTGAAGTATACCACCGCCTCATTTGTTTGCACTTAACGAAGGTCTTAGTGTGACACTATTTGATTGCATATAGAGCTTTAGAGAAAAAAAGTTTTTTCTTGACATCTATGAAAGTGATAGATTGACAGCTATGTGACTACAAATCATTTTGTTAATGGTCAAATGAAATTTTTTAAGTTCAAATTGATTTTGAATTTTTAAAAAATGTCATTTTTAGTGGAAGAAATGATACTTATTTTTACCACCTTTTTCTATTCATAACAAAAATAACCCTTTCTAGATACACACTTTACATTGTTCTAGCCAAATTAGTGGCTGCTCCTTCCTCATCCTTAAGTAGTTGCATGACCTCTTCAATCAATAATTTGATATTCAAATATGAAGAGCCCTCATCTTGTATTGCCTTCTTTGAAATATGTCCCAACTCCTTTGCTTTTTTTTTCTTCTTTCTTCACTCTCAAATCATTTATCCGTTAATTTCTCTATTGCTTTTTTTTTTTTTTACACTTGATCTTGTTAACTAACACTCCATCCTTCTCTTCATTCCAAGAGTTAATATTTACTTCAACCCCAACTCGAACTCCAATCTTCAAAACGTTTACGATGAATTTCTCGTTATAAAATTGCCGGCAAACATAGGAAAAGTAATTATCGGTACACCACTGGAAATTCCTTCTAAAGTTGAATTCCACCCGCAGTGCGTCCAAAACCCTCCAACAGATGGATGAGATAATATTAAAACTATTGGGGCCCATAATCATCCCTCTTCCTTTAACCTTCTTTTCAAAATTTTCACCCCTAAGCCATTTTTCGACTTCTAATATAAAATACCCTCTAATTATCCAAATGAAAGGCACATTTGATGACTCTAACCCTAATCAAATTTCCTTCATTTGCAAAAATGAAATATGACAAAGGCTACCAAAACAAGCATAAATGACTGATTTTGGTTTCATAGAATCAAGCCACTTCAAACAAATATGCTCATCAATAGAGGCCTTGTTGCCTCTATTAACCATTTCATCCATTTCTTTGTTACATAATGATACTAAACAAACACAAAATACTTTGTTAACATCGTTCTTGTATGCATCAACATACCGAGGCTCCAATTCCTCAAAAGTGTTGATCAAAGTACCTCTTGCCAAATCTTGGGATTGTTTAATTTGGTCTATAATGCTTTGCATATCTTGAGATTGCTTTGTTGTAGTAACATTCAATGTTTGACCTTTTGTGAATTCAATCTTGTGTGGAATATTAGGAATCAAGAATGAATCCTTATCCAACACAAGGGTATCTTGTAATTTTTTCTGATTCAGTATGTGGGAACAATAAAGAGTGAAACAGGAACAATAAAGAGTGAAACAAGAAACAGTTTGGAATATATATATATATATATATATATATATATATATATATATATATACCTTGGAATGTTGAACTTATAAGGAACTTTTTGAGTCCAAATAAGAGGACTAGTTGAAATGATACAACCTGGCTTTGGTTCCAATTCTTGAATCAATTTCTCTAGTGGTTCTTGCATCATTTCACTAGCCAAAAAGAAATCTTTAAACAACTCTAGTGATTTGAGTGTGTCCAAATTTTCACATCCTTCAGGCAATCCAATTACTTCTTGACTTGGGAAATGAAGAGGAATTAGATGGATTTTTAAATTGGATTTTATAGCATGTGTTGTTAGGAAAAAGTATTTTTAATTATCTCAAAAATAAGTTGTAAAATATTTTTGTATTCTTTATTAGCTATTAATCACCTTTAATACTCTTTATAATATACCATTTACTATTCCTTGAATAGCCTTGTTGACCATCTTTCTTTATGAAGAACTTTATGTTGACAAACATTATTTTCTACTCTTTAATATTATTTCTAAGGTAGTAATTGGTTATTATTACGTTTTATTAGTCATTACTATCAATTGTAACAAACAATTGATTAGTGTTGAATATGTCAAACAATTGCTAGCCATGGTCAGAACTGCCCATGTAATATGTATATATCTTCCATTGTTGGGGAGAGCTATAACTAAGTATAGATATCAAGAAAACGTTTTCTCCTATATTCTTTTATGATGGGTTTTCCTCTTCATTGAATCTTTGTTAGTTTCTGACTCCTAGTATTGTACCAAAAGAGCTTGTTGAATACTGTGGATACACTTATACCCGGTGGATAACTAAGCTTGTACTTTTTTCTGGAACAGGTTAGAGTAAAATGGAAACTATTCGAATTGCTTCTCTTCGAACTATTTCGAAAACCCAAGAATTCGAACTTTAGCTTTTTTGAATATTTTAAACTTCAAATCACAAATTTTAAGGTCTAAAGTTCTTCAAAGGCATGGGCCATAACTTATGAATATTATGTAACTTATGAATATTATGATGCAAGATTCAAGAACATAAAATTAAAAGGGATAATTTCAAATATGTACAAAAAAGTAAATAGTTTACAATAAAAATAGCCAAGTTTTTGTTTACAACAAAAATAGCCATTAGGCCATTTTCTTTTCTTTTTTCAGCTGTTACTTTTTAAAAAAAAAATCTTTTTTCTTTTTTTTTTTGCTGCGTTTTTCTTTATTAATTTTTTTTTTTTCAAACTTTTTCCGTACAACTTTTTTTCATGTATCAATATTGTATAAATGGTGTATAAACATGTATATATGATGTACAAATTGATATGTAGTGTATATGTAATGTATCGATATTGCATAAATAGTTATGTAGTGTATATGTATTGTATTATTATTGTATAAATAATGCATAAACGTGTATCGATATTGCATAAGTGGTGTATAAACATGTATATATGATGTACAAATAGTATTGTAGTGTATATGTAATATATCGATATTGTATAAATAGTTATGTAATGTATCGATATTGTATAAATGGTGTACAAGCGTGTATCAATATTATATAAATAGTATATAGACGTGTATCGATATTGTATAAATAGGTATGTAATGTATTGACATTGTATGCATGGCCTATAATCGTGTATCGATATTATATAAACAATTATGTAATGTATCAATATCGATATTTATTTGACTATCATGTGTTCCCATCTTAATAAATAAAAGTATAAACAAAAAATAATAAAACAACATAATTATTCATTTTTCTCACAAAAGAAGTGAAACAATTAGAAAAGAAAAAATATTTTAAAAAAAATTAAACAATGATTTTTTTAAATTTAATAGCACAGCAAAAAAAATAAAACAATTTAAAAGTTTTTTTTTTTTTTTAATTTGAAAGAAAATGGGCCAAATGGCCGATGATGGCAGGAAATGAAATGGCAAGTTGCCATGATTGTTGTAGGGGTAATTCATTTGGCCGAGTGGCCAATTTGGGTAAGAAACATGGCCACTTGGCCATTTTCAGTAAAAAAAAAAAAAGTGGGTTATTTTTTGTGTAAATAATTTATCCCAATGGACATTTTGTGTAATTTTCCCAAATCAGTACAAAATTGGTATAGATCAAAGTGTAAATGACCCTATACATTTTCATGGGCTATCACATTTCAAAAGGATGAAGCCCATAAGAGAGGCCTGCACTGATGGGCTGCTTAATCTCCAAGCCGCATAGCTTTCAATCACTAAGAAGCCCGATATTAGCAAGTCCTATCTGAGTAGCCCATTTCATAGGCCCCTTACCCAAGAAATTACGCCTAGTGGCCCCCAAAGTGTCATTCTTAAATTTTTGTCCCCAAAGTGTGTGACCCTCTAAATAAGTTTTAACGTTTACAAAGGCGGAACTTAAAGTCAGTTGAGCAGGTTCATTTTGCTTATAAGGTAGAACTTAAACTACAATTGATCCTGCTTGAATCTCAACAAATATTCTAAAATTATTTTAATTTGATGAATAAGATGGATAATAGCATTTTGATGTTCTGAGCTCTCTAAATTTGCAAGACAACTTGATTTAATTATTTTATTCGTAAAGAGGATATTGACAAAACAAAACATACGAATTATGAAAAATAGATTTGAAAAGGTCGTATAAAATTATAAAAGCAAGATTAATTATTAATAAAAGATCTCATCAGCATAAGAACTCTCGAAAAACATTAGAGTATATTCGTTGATGCACTTTAATATATTGAATGTGATCTTCATAAGCTAAAACAAACAAAAGAGATAGAAATGAAAGATGGACAATTATAATTAAGATTATTTAATATAGTACCTATATCATAAAAAATATAAGGAAGAGTTTTTTGAGAAAGATAATATAAGGAAGAATTAATTAAAAGAAATTTTGGTTTTGGAATCTTGACACATACTAGCCAATAACAAGAATAACATCCATTAAGATGTTGGTTGCATTAACTGCGGTATATGATCTTGAAATTCATCAAATGGATGTGAAAACCGTATGCTTAAATGGAGAATTGGAGGAAGAAAACGTGCTCCTAAAACAATGATTGATATGATTTATTATTTTTCGGTGTGTAATTCCTAAAATTTTGAAAACACAAGTCCTTAAATATAGTTAATGTAGAAATCTTAAGAAAATAATTGATATTGGAGGATCAAAATTAAATATTTACCATTGCCGCCCTTCTAATTAACTAAAGATGCGTAGAATTTTAAGTAAAGAAATAGACTAAGAATATTTTTCACTTAACCATTTATTAGATAAAAATGATTCTTGGACTGCATAAGTAGTGTTACTTTTATTAATTTAGGAAGAATTGATTCTTTGAAATGTTGCATTGGGCACTAAAAACGCAAATCAATTTAAGAGTATCGCTTTGAGCCTAGCGATATATCGTTTTGAGCCTAGCGATAGAGGGGTTCATATTCGGGCTTTAGAAAAAAAATCATATTATTAATCTCATTGCAGGAAGCACGATTTTTAAATTAATTAATTACTTAATTTTCTTTTATGTCTAGCAAAACTTTGTTATGTGTTATGTCTTCCAAACCTTTAAATACTCCAGTAAAGGTCTTAACAACAAATACAAAGATTCAAGAATTGAAAAACTTACAAGTTACATGTTATGAAAAGTATTTTAAAATGAAAAAACATTTATTGACACAAATAACAACCTTTATTAGAGAACAACTTGAAAATGAAGGTTTTATGCTTGACACAAATACATAAAAAGAAAAATGACACTTGAATATTCTAAAAAGAGCAATCAATTAACCAACAAAATTTCAATAAAAAGATTTATGTGTAATTTATCAATTTAATTATAATAATAATAATAATAATAATAATAATAATAATTATTTTTTTATCGTGACTAAATTTACAAAAAATTATTTATCTATTCACTACTCCCTCCATTAGCTTTTAGTTGTCACATTTTGACTTGACACACTCATTAAGAAAAATAATTATTGATATGGTTATTTTGTTGTAGTATCCCTATTAAATGATATTTACTATTGTGTCTTGAAATTAATTTGGAGAAAAATAATTAATGCTAAGGGTAAAATAGAAAAACAAAAGTTGTCTTTTCTTGATATGTCAAAAATGACAAGTAAAAATAGAAATTCAATTAGGAAATAAATGACAAGTAAAAGCAAACTGAGAGAGTAATTTTTTATGACCGCGCGAACCGCAGCTATGTTCACTAGTTGTTATTAGAAAATATATTTTAACTTATTGATGAAGAATATATTATCTCTCATTTAATAGATGTTAAATTTGTTAAGCTTTATTTTCTTTCATCATTTACATTCAATTCATAGTATAATTAAAACAAGTGATAATATAGTATTACGATTAAACAATAGAGTGATTATAAAATTGATCAGAAAAAAATATTCCATAGTTAGATATAAATTCTAATTTTTATCTATAAATCAAATTTGTGATCAATTGAGCATATTCACAATCTTGAAATATCTTAAATGTCTATCTTATAAAAAAAAAGTGAACTGGTTTAGTAAACCCTTGTAATTATCTCTATTTATATTCTGGATCCTTCCACCCATCTTTTTATCAACTGAACCCTTAAATTCAGTAAAAAAGGATATGTGACAATCTGATGGTGGGCCGGAGCAAATACGGGCGTACATTTGTGAAAAACAATTAGAAAATCTTCCGTAAAATAGCAATTATTAGAATATTTTTTTTTTTTTACATAAATCAATAACCCCAAGTTGGGCTCAAGATAATTTATAATTGGGTTCAATCTCAACCCATTAAGCCTAAACCCATTTTTAAAAGATCTTCACTTGAGCCCAATTCAATCTTCACTTCAACCCATTTAATAAGGAACATGATTTCCTTAATGAAAGAGGAGAAAACAAGTGACAACTAAATTTTTTTTATAAAACTTTTTTTAAAATTTTTTTCTTACCCACTCAAACCCCCCACCCTCCTACCCCCACCCCCACCCTCCACCCCCCGATTTTTTTATTTTTTATTTTTTTTATAAAAAAAAAATTTAAAAATAATTTTTTCTCACCCCAAACACACAAAACCCTCCTAACCCACTGAACCCTCTTAACCCCGCACCCTCGCCCCTCCCCCCCCTAAAAAAAAGATTAAATTTTAAAATTTTTTTAAAAAAGTTTCATGGATAATATTTTTCCTCTATACCGAACACACTCATAGTATATTTTATTTTATTGGTATAATATTTTGTGACTTTCATTTTCAAATTAAGAACTTGTTTTTTTATTTTTTTGAGTTGGAATTCAAATTATAGTTACAAAAGGTAAATATCAATATGTTAATATTTTTAAAATTAAGTGGGTCAAATTGGGTGGATCAAGACCCAACCCAATTTTTAGCCCATTTTAGCCCAACCCATTTGAACCCAAAGTAAATTTGGATTGGGTTGAACCCAACCCAATTTCTAATTCAACCCATTTTAATATCTTCAATTTCAGCCCAACCCGCCCATTTGACACCCCTAACCCCAACTAAATTCAGCTCATATCCATATACAAAAATCTTGACAGCAACCATGGTGGTCACCACAAGAAGTTACGCTGGAAAAAATGGTGGTCACCACCTTGAAATCTCAGATCTGGACGTGTTTCACCTCTCCATTTTTTTTGGTCAGAAATTGTAACTCCGATATTCTTCATTTTAATATATTTTCATATGTTTTCACTGAATTTTATTTGTTTTATGCAGCAGAAATAGTGAGCTATGTTACCAGAAAAAATGGCTATAAGTTGTTTGAAAATATTATTTTTGCCACTTTCTCATATAAAACTTAAATTTTAAAAAGAAAATAGAGGATAAAAAGGTTGTTTTAGGTACATGAATATAAAAATGATGTGGTTAATGATACATATATGATGTGGCATTAATTTTTCTGATGTGGACATGACATGTCATCCATATCATAGCAAGTGAGGAACACACACTGATAGAGGGGCTTAAAATTCGCATTTTGAACGAGTTCAAGTGTCTGGTTGAAACTTTGTGGAGCAGGAGGATCCAAATTACAAACGGAGACAAATCTTTTTCAGTATCATCATTACACAATCTAGTCCTTGTTTCAAGTATATCCAGAGAAAGATTCCTTGTCTAGAACTTCAAGTCGATTTAAAAATTTCTTATTCAGATTATTACTTTTTTCTTTGTTGGTAGAATTACAAGTGTCTACTAAATCATTTCGCCTAAAAAAAATAGTAACTAAAACTTTTTGATTAATTTGTTCTTTTCAAAGAATTTTTAAGAGGGCTACTGTTGTCAAGTTAAGTGAAAATGGGTTGTTGTCTACCATGGAATAGGAGTATTTCTCTCCATTTCAATTTGTTTATTCGGTTTTGACTTGACATTGATACTCTGTTTGAATTGTTGTTATATATTGTTTCTTAAAGTATTGTATTGTATTGTATTGTATAGTACTATATTGTTTCAACGAATACAACGTTTGGATAGAATGTATCGTTTTTCGTCATTACATGATGTCACACATGAAGTAGTTGAGAACATGAGGTCTCATGTTCAAATCCCAGCGAAGATAAAAACTCTAAGTGATTTCTTTCCCATCTGTCCTAGCCTTGGTTGACAGAGTTACCTGATACCTGCTGCTAGTGGGAGGTAACAGGTATCTCGTGGAATTAATTGAGATGCGTGCAAATTGGTCGGGACACCACGGTTATCAAAGAAAAAAAATCACAATCAACAATTTGAATGATAAACCTACAAGAAAAGCAGGCTATGAGGTAGAGCTGCTGTAAGAACAAACATCGTTTTTAAACTAACAAAATAATACAATACAACAAGTAACAACCATCCAAACCAAGCTGCAAAAAGACTTGTTTTTTCCTGTTTTCAAGTGGAGCATTTATAGAACTGTTGATTTTCTTTGAATTCTTGAAAAGTGGTAGTTTATTCAAACTGTCAAAAAAGGAAAGAAGAGATTAGAAAGTTAGGCAACTGAATCCTAGAGATTATGTATTTGAGAAGCTAACAATAGTAGAGATTGAAGAATAGATGTTTCTAGCAAATTGTGTTAGCAAGTTGTGTTGCAAAGTTTCTTTCTTGATTTAGTTTTCTTCACAAGCTTCAGTTGGCAGAACCTCTAGTCAGCGGCGGAACCAAAATTATTACTAAGGGGTCCAAAATATGAAGAAGTAAGGCAATAAGATTCATTATCTACTATATATACATAACCGAAGGGGGTTCGGATGGCCCCCTTGCACTCACGAGGCTCCGTCCTGCCTCTAGTGATTGTCATTCTAGGGATATAGTTTTCTTTTTCCTTGTGATGCAGTTTCTGATATATTTTGAATCTCTAGTATCTGTTCTAGTTGTCCGGAAACCGGGATGGATGTAGTGTATATGTTAAGATTCCAGCAAACAATGTTACTAAGTTGTCCTTCAGCTGGAAGAAGGTCCAATGCATCAATTCAGCTCATCTTTTCAGAACCTGGTCTACTGATTGTCATTCTAGGGAAATAGTTTTCCTTTTACCCTGTGATTCTATATTTGATACTTTTTGAATCTTTAGCATCCGCACTAGTAGTTTGGAGTTCATTACATTGGGATAAGTGAGCCATTAAGGAATAGTATCTACTTTTGTTTTTGTTTCAAAGGTTGAATAGATTTTGAGCCCAGAGAGATTAGAAGACAAGACATTTGAATTCTAGAGATCTTCTGTTTGAGAAGCTAGTAATAGTAGAAATTGAAGAATGGATGATTCCAGCAAGATGATGTTAATAATATGTGTTCCATAATTTTGTCCGCACTTTGTTTTGTTGCAAGCTTCAGTTGGCAGGAGTCTAGTGCATCAATTCAGCTTATCTTTTCAAAATCTGATTCATTTAATATTTTCCGTGTGATGCATTATCAGGTGCCGTTTGAATCGCCAGCATCTGTTCCAGTAGTCTCGAAATGTTTCACGTGCAGTTATCTGATGCCTTTTGAATTGCAAAGATCTGAAACTAGCATGTTCAGTCCAGAGGAAAGGGAAATTCTTTATCGCAATCAAACTCCAGAGCTGGATAAGATATCAACTGTAAGTTCCAAGGAGCTTCAGCTGCCTTTTAAGTAAATTAGTATCCTTTGTGCAAGCCGGGGACTTGCATTCAACTGTCTTAGATACTGCCTACAAGCTTTAGAGACTAAAACCACGTAATTAGAAAGAAATATATGGATTTGATAATCGGATCACGCATTCTTTTGCTGGTTTCTGGAACAAGTACTGATATTCTTGGACATGTTACTAATCCAGAAAAAATGGAACCCTCTTCACACTTTTGCACTAGCAGGGCAGATACGGTTTATGGATAAACTTCTATAGGAGGGTCTTGATACTGATGTTGTTGACAAGGTAAAGATTCGTTTTATCCATAATGTAGATAGCGTTGATGAATGTTTAATACTTGTTCGTACATTGTGTTTTTGAAGTAGTCATTGAGTTAATTTGGTGACAGGAAGGGCAAACAGCTCTTCACCATGCTGTTTTTGGTAAAAAAGAGGCTGTCACTCGGGAAAAGGTGCAAACCCTCAAGTTGGGGATACGGTGAGACAACGTGTATTTGCCCATTGCATCGGGTCATATTTAAACCTTTTTCACCCTGTTAACAGGATGGTATCTCACCCCGCTACATTATGCAGTTCAAGTAGGAGCTATGCAATTTGTTAAAATGTTAATCACATACAAGGTTGATGTGAATGCTGCTGATAATGTAAGTGAATGTTTTGTTTCATTTTCTGCCATTTTCGTCGTCCTGTTAGCTTAGTTGCGGGTTATTCCTTCTTGCAGGAGGGTTGGATGAATTTTTCTATCGTGCTAAAGGTATCTTTGATCATCATTCGGGGACGAATGATCCCAAGGGGGGATAATGTAACGCCCCGTAGGTTTGATCGTCCGTTAGAGCTAGAATTGAGCCTATATGACCCCTAGAATGGGTAGAAAATGTTTTGGGTTGAGTTCGGGGACTTTGGGGAAAGTTTAGGGCGTGAAAGGAGGCTGTGCGTCACACGGGGGAGGACCGTACCTTGGCCCCGCACCGCACCAGCTGCCGCAGGAGGCTACTGCTTCACCCGCACGCTTGGCGTGCGCCGCACAAGGTGCCCCCACGTGTTGGGGCCACGCCGCACGGGTGGGGGTCCCGCGATGGGGTGTGCGCCGCACCCCCTAGTTTTGCCTTACAGGACTCCGTTTTAAACACTATTTCAAGGGCAATTGGGTCCTTTTACTCATTGAAAAACCGTCCCATAACACTATTAATCGATCCTAAATATGATATTCCTCATTCAGAATAACATTCTATCTCTCCCCAAAAACTCTAAGAAGCTAGGGTTCAAGTTCAAGCTTTCTCCATTCCCTTCATTAAAAAGCATGTTTGAACACTCCCTACTTCAACTATAATTACAAAGTGTTAATTTATTTACTATTACATATATTAATTGATGATTTGAAACTAGGGTTGAGGAGTTCGGTTCTGAGAAAGTTTAATATGGAATTCCCTCTTGTTACAAATCGTTTTCTAATTTCTAGTAGAGGATTTGATAATTGAACATCCCTTTTGAAAGGTTGAATTTCGTTATATGAATTTGTAAAGTTAGATGTTACTCAAGATGACCTTGAAACTCTCAACCCTTTTCGAAATTCTTGTTGTAAATGGAGAATCATGATGTCTATTCCGTCTTTTGAGCCACACGTGTTATGAAATGATGAAAGGTTTAAATGACTCTTATGAAAATCATGTTATGGCTATGTTTATGAATTAAAAGATGGAATTTAGAGTCTATAATGTTTTACAATAATGATTTGGCATAATATGGATGACTTGCAAGTCTTGATATGACGGTACCAATGTCTTAATGAAAGACTCTACGGATAAAGATTTATGAAAGTTGTTTTAATGGAGCGTACTTGGGGATTTTGTAGTTCACCGAGAAGGCGTGAGTCCTTGTGACCAACGCGGAAACATATGTTTGCTGACATAGGGGTAGTTCGCTCCCAAATGGGACGACTTTGACACGCACCTCTATGAGGGCGGTATGTTATGATGGCCATATTATGTTCATCTCAATCCATGCGGCAAACATGGATTGGGGCCCCGCCGGTTGGGCGATTACCGGACCCATATGAACTTGTGGGTTACCTAAGGTCGGTGAAACTACATAGTTCATGAAGTAAAGTTTTAAGGATGATTATGTGTTATTTCTCAATGTTTTATCTCAGGATTCTTACACGTGTGAGGTACATTCTACATCTTATGGTTTATAAATGTTTACCTCCGATTTTCTTTACTGACCTGATGATCTGAATAGTTTGGATTCTTATATTATTATTATGTAAACTGCTTTGGTCCCTTTTCTTGGGTCGCATGCCAATACTCATCGTGCTGACCGTCCCCGGATGCTACATCCTTTCATGATATAGGTTCTGAAGCCTTTACTCGCGACCCGGTTTAGCATTAGGATTCACGCAGGACAACAGTTCGTAAGTGGTGAGCCATCCATCTTTCGGAAGACATTAGTTTTAATTTCTTAGACCTCCACTTTGGTTTTTATGGTATTGCCGGAGCCATGTTCCGGCTTAGGATTTCATTCGCATTTGTTAGAGGCTTTGTAGGTAGATGTTTTATTATGTTTTCAAGTCACTCGCTTAAAGTACTATTTCAGAGTTGAATCTTTTGTTTTATGGGCCTAATTTTCGCATCTTGTTCATACTATGCTTATGATGTACTGCTAAGGGGTCTCCTCGGGCCTTCATTGGTCTGGGATGCCCGTCACGGCTAGGGCCTCGGTTCGGGTCGTGACAGTTACACTCTGAGAATGATACATAATCCAATTCTTCAGCATAACATTCTGAACAAGTATTATTACTCTAGATTGAGACTTATTATTGGCATATCGGCATGAAAACAAGACAAAATTATACAGAGTGGCTGATTTTTGTTCCTTTCTTCTTGATTTCTGTACTTTGGTAGATGCTTTTTTGTGCAATCTCAATCACAGTGTTGGCTGGAAATTTGCACTTTACTCTATGGAAAATAGGGTAAGCACTTTTGAAGCTGTTTCTCATCTTATCAAGCTGGGATAAATGATAGTGATTGAATTCGTTAGAAATTAGATTTCTAGTTTTTATTGCCACCACGGTTTCCTAGATGAGGCTTGTGATAAATGGATCCTAAGAAGATTCTCAACTGTTACCTCCCTCTAGAAAGATTTGTTGGTAGTATAATATTGCAGGATGTCATGCAAATTGCAATGGCTAACATATTTCTGCATTATCGAACTCGTCTATTTTACTTAAAAATTGGAGTTCCAAGATGTATAACCTGCACAAGAATTAAATTCCTCTAACTTTTATGGGGCATTTCTGAATGAAAAACTCAAAAATAACAAGTGATTTGCTTTTTAGCCCTGGTTCCTGATTGAAGATCGCTTAGATGCTACCCAACTCCCACTGCAAAGTACTCCAAAAGTTCGAAGCAAACTTGAGTACCTCTATCTGAAGTGATGGAAATGGCATGCCATGCAATCAAACTATTTCATGAATGTAGATCTTGGCTAATTTTTCTACATTGTAGCTCATCTTCACAGGTATAAAATGGGTTGATTTGATCAATTTGTCCACAATCACCCAAACAGAATCAAACTTCCCCAAGGTCTGAGGCAACCCAACTACGAAGTTCATAGTGATACGCTACGAAGTTCATAGTGATACGCTCCTATTTTCACTCGGGAATGGGCATCCTCTGAAGCAAACTACCTAGGCATCCCCGTGCTGGCCAATCTTTCTTTTGGGTGGTTGAGAATATCTCCTTCATCATATTTTTGTGTACAAAGCTAATTTTTTACCCCAAAGATCTTAAAAATGTATCTTTTGAGTTGAGGATATATCAGAAATAACCTCTCTACCCTGCAAAGGTAGGGGTAAGGTCTATCAAAAACAACTTTTCTACACTACACCCTGCTAAACGATTCCTAATATTGGCTATTCATGCACTTTAACCAATTGCAAGAATCGTTGAACTCACCCCACATTGGCTTTCCAAGGAATAATAAAGCTGTTAAAAAAGAAAATTATATATATCCAAGGAATATATATAATGTCTATATACATAATTTATACTTACAAATCAATAATAAATTTTTAAATTTTGATTTGATATACAACAAACCTGCTTATACATGAAATAAAGCACACTAGTATAGGTGCTAATTACTCAACATATCTCGCCTCTGTGCACTATAATACATTCTTTTTGCTGGTTTCAGGAACAAATCCTGATACACTCGATCTCGAATGTGTTTCTACTCGAGGAAAAATTGTAAATAATAGATCGAATCAAACCATTGACACCCCTACATATAATCCACTTCAAATCAACTAACTGAAAAAACGACAACCACAAGAAAACTGTGCCAGAATTTGAATCTGGAAACAAAATATGTTATTATAAGAAAAAAAAATTTAACATAAGCCTGATTGTGCAAAATGCGAATCAACAAATATTAAAACGTTTACTGTATACCAACCTAATATAACAAAAATCTAAAACCAAAATACCAAAAAATTAATTGGTTTTTGTCAGCTCCAACTGCACTAGAAAGGAAGTGTTAACCAGTACAAGAACCGGTTTCTCTTGCTAACACATGGGCTCGGGAGGGATAATGACATGCCAGTTTTCAGGTTGAAGATATAGAGATAACGACCCTTATTGAAGTAGATGGATTCTCTGTTAACATTAGTGCCTTTTGTGGAACAAGTTGTTCCAGTGGTACAAATTGTCTCTGCCGAAGAAACACCATTTAAAAAGATTGCGATTTCCCCAATGCTGTCCATCTTTACCCATGCTTTTTTTACAAAATCAAACCGGAATACTAGAAAATCGTATGGCAATTCATGGTTCTTTCCGTTAAAAAACTTGTGAATGTATAACAACATATCATTATTGTCACATGAGGATTGAATGAGGTAATTCTCAAAGCGACACATATCTAAGTATATTCTAACATCTGGAGGTTGGTTAGTCATTGTTGTAACTGTTATTGTTCCTGAATCATTATCTGGATCCAAACTAAGTAGAATACATGTCTGCCATATTAATACATAAAATTTTCTCTTGAAAACTGTCCAGAGCCCAAAAGTGTTATTTCCAACAATTGGTTGCAGATCTTGTTTATGAAATTCTTGATTACAACCTGGCTTGCAGAAGTAAAGTGTAGGCGGAGGATCCACATCCTTGTCATCATCATTCTCATTGTCCGTGTCATCATCATCGGGATTCTCATCGTCAGTGTCATTATCAGAATTCTTATCATCTGTGTCATCATCAAGATTCTCATCGTCCGTGTCATTATCATGAAAAGTAGTCTCTTTAATTAGGAAGAGAACGAGACATTCAGGATCATAAGGTGATGCAGACAAGAGTCACTTCATTATGCGGCAGTACTCGGGGATCGGTGGGAGCTGAATTTTGTCGTTTGAAATAGTATTCCAAAGGTAACAATTATTAGAATGAATGTCTTCTAAAACGAGCCACTCATGAGCATAAGCACGTATAATTTTATTTTGAAGCTCGGGCATACTTCTCATATAATATAGCTTCTCTGATATGCTGTAAAAAGTATGCTTTTGCTTGTCATGTTGATGACGAATAACAAGCCAAGGGTGTTGTTGTGCACTAAAAGGAGGGTTGTTGTGCTCTTCCAACTTCATCATCTATTGTAAAGAGAAGCAGAAAATCTGTTTTGTTTTCTAGGACAACCACCTCGTTATGACTATGAAAAATATATATGACTATGAAAAATATATAATAGTGTGTTAAAAGAATCAACTTTAAATTAAATATAATTATAATGAGTTCAAATACGATAAGGAAAAGGAGTTATAATAGCTCAGGAAATTTGTTTTCCTTTCCTTTCTCGTAAATAATTTGGAATGTCCATAAATAAATAAAGTAATTGGAATTTCCATAAATAAATAATGTAAAAAGATTTACCCAATTCTAGTTCTATATATAAATTAAATATAATAATGAGTTCAACTACGTTAGGAAAAGGAAATTTGTTTTGCTTCCTAATAATCGTTGGCAACTTTCAAATAAGGAACAATTAGTACTGGTTCTAGTTTAAATATATATATATATTTTTTTCAATTAGGGGTGGAGGAAGGGGAAATGGGGAGGATTATACTGTGGGGAATCGAACCCTCACCAACAATGTGGAAGTTTAGGTAGCAAACACTTGACTAGTCTTACCCCGTGCAAGATAAAAATTCCCATCCCTCAAACAATCCTCTTGGATTATAGTGGGATCGATTAGCCTGATTCCTTATGGGCGTATAGGATTGATGTTATAAACCAAACGGGAGAGCCCAACCCAAAAGATCTTTTGGGTTGGGCTCCCGTTTGGTTTATAACATTGGTGCTTTCATTGAAAGTCCCACGCGTGGGGCCGTGACTCGGAGTGGTGGCATGTGTGCCAGGAGTGGTGGCTTGGACCCAAGGGGGTGCCAGTCGTGACCAACTGGGCTCAGCCGTGACCAATGAGGATCGATCCACGCGTGGAGCCGCGACTCGGAGTGGTGGCATGTGCGCCAGGAGTGGTGGCCTGGACCCAAGGAGGTGTCAGCCATGACCAACTGGGCTCAGCTGTGACCAACGAGGTCGTTGGTTCTCAAGCGGAGGCGATTGTTATGAACCAATTGTCCCACATTGAACAAATAGAAAAATGTTAATGGGTTTATAAGCCAAATGGGTTCTCTTTGGGTTGGTTGGGCTGATGGGCTCTCCCGTTTGATTTATAAGACTCCTTGATCCTTATTTCAAGAAGGAGAAGCTCTGGCTAGAGAGGACGTATTAAAAGAACATGAATCATCGATTTGTTGCAAGTTCCATTACCAAATTCTTTGTTGCTCACATTGTGTATGCCTTTAATTAAAGTTTTAAGAAAGTGACTAAAGTCATACAAGTCTTTGCTTGGTATGCCGTGTATTGCCTAGATCACTTTTTTTTTTCTTCCTATATATCCTGTATGTCTTCCGTTATCAGTAATTTATGTGGCTCTTGGTCTCCTTCAGTGTTAATATTGCCATGAGATGAGTTTAGATGTCATAGCTCATATAACTGACCCCAACTTGTTTGAGACTAAGGCGTACTGTTATTGATGTTGGTAGTCTTCTTCACCGTTAATTCCAATTTGCTTCTCTATAACCCCCTCTTCTGTCGAGTATTATGGTAGTAAATGCTAAATGGTTCTGGACTACAGAGGCAGATCCAAAATTTTAATTTTTTGCTTATTGAGTTCTGGATAGATAATTTATATATGCACAAATACAGGATTTCAAAAGCTATTGCGTTCTGTCGAATCCATAACTTAAGTCTAGATCCGCTCCTAGCTGGATAATGGAGGCAAAAAATTGAAGTTGCTATATTACATGATTCCCTGATTTTGTCTATGCAATTTTCAAATTGGCGCTTCCACATAAAGTATTTTACAGTTGTTATTTGCCTTTGTAGGGTTATTCTGCTATTCTATTTCTATAGTAGGCCGCAACATTTTATGCAAAACATGGATGCAATTGATGTTCATGATGTGTTGGCAATGATTATTCAACTGTGTTTGAGATGTGAACTTGATCTTGTGCATATTCTATTAGCATTGTTACGCATATCAGCCAGACATGTTGAGCAAACTTAGTGCATAGTTGGATTTAGAATCAATCTTGGTGAAACTGTACTTACAACAACATACAGTGTAATCTCACAAATGAGAGAGATGGTTCCAAAAGACGGGGCGAAACTGTACTGTAGCAACTATTATTTACATTTCATTTCCTTTTAACAGAACTTTCTGATAAGAGGAAATTAAATTGCTTATGCTGCTTTGAGAAATGCAAAGGTGAAAGTCAGAATTTTGAAGGTAAAACTTGAATGAAATTAGACTGTCTAAAGGACAATTCTTGTAACATTATGATTGTCTTCTCTGGTTCAAATCCCAGTGGAGGCCCAAAAAAATAATACTAGTTGTTTTCTTCCCGTCTATCTAAGTCATGGTCGACAAAGTCACCCCATACCTGTGTTGGTTGGAGGTAGTAGGTATGGAATAGTCAGATGTGAGAGCAAGTTAGCTTTGACACCACCGTCTTAAAAAAAGTGGGGTTGTCGCACCCAAAAGTGTGGCCTAGTGGTCAATAAAGTGAGTTGAGAACCATGAGGTTGTATGTTCAAATTCCAGCGGAGGAAAATCACTAGGTGATTTCTTTCCATTCTCCTAAACCTCGGTGGTAGAGTTACCCGATACCTATGCTGATGGAATATTGCTGGTATCTGGTGAAATTGTCGAGGTGCGATCAAATTGGCCCGGGCTTCACCATATTAAAGAAAAGGTGGTTGCCTTCATTATTACAATAGATGTTGCTGCTCCACCATAGTACAACTTCGCAGTAATTTCCTCAAAAGATTCTGTAAGAATTGGTTGAGAGCAAGACCATAGTAAAAACTTATCTGCGTCTGATATTTACATAAAATCGATATAAACATCTGGTATGGATAAATTTTCACCAGCTCATTTGCAGCCAAGGTCGATATGAGACGTCGATTCTCGATTAACAGTTACTCCTAATGATGTTGGAAATGCCACATTTTTGTACAATGTGGTGTATAAACAATGTGAATGTAGGAACAAAGTCATTAGAATGTAGCAAAAATGGATGAATAGAACTATCCGATATCTAATATTTATGAAAGATAGTAAATATCCGATAAAATAATCGACCTGTATGCAAGAAGATCCTTATTCCCCACACTATAATTGATAAGAATTACCATATATGGAACTTATTGCCCACTCTTTCCAAAGGTACTTTTAACATTACTTTATGTTTCAACTTTTTTTTTATTTTATTTTTTGCTTTGTTTGCATAAGCAATTAAAGTAAATAACAAATGGACTTTATTTGGCGGGACAAAGGTTGGTGTGCCAATGAATAGTACACAACAAAAATAAGTAAAAAAAATTCATGAATCTCATGTTTCCTTGACTAAAAGAAGTAATGAAAGATTCTCCTTTTTATCATTGTTATTATTTGACAAATTTATTCTCTAGACTTAGCTGATGACTATAACGAATATCATTTCCGCCGTCTCAATTTGTTTAATTTGTCCTACTTTCCTTTCTAAATCGTCTCAAAAAGAATATCTGATTTGTTTTTTTAGTAACTCTTTGATTCTAACTTTCCACAGAATATGTTTAAGACTAACAATTGTTGGAAAATTGTTTTTATATCTCAAAAAAAATTAAGAGTATCTTTCTTTCTATAATACCTACAATTAATTATGGTCAAATTTGATTGTCCCTAAAACGTTTCTTGCAATTCACTTCCAATAAATTAATTGCCTTTATTGCCATAATTGTTATTATTCCAACCATAACTTTTTCATCCGTTATGGCTTTAAAATTTGTCTATTAAATGATTTGACCAAATATCATTGAGCAGTTGGTGACTATCATTATTGGTAATATTCTAGGCTACCATTGTTGATGCTATATTATATATATTAGCAACGTGCCTTTTTATTCTGGGGTAGACAGAGATGAAGAGGATTTCTTCCTTCCCTTTTCAATATTCTTTTGTGCTGGGTTTTCATCTTGATTTTAATCTTTGTTGGATTCTGGCTCCTAATATATACTAAAAGAGCTTGTTGAATCCTATGGGATACACCCATATCAGGTGAAATATCCTTAAGGACAGTGTCTGACACGCCTCAAGCTATGGGAATTACCTTCAAGTGTTCGTGTTCGTGATGGAGTATTTTTCGTAAGATTTACAATAACAATAACAACAACAATAACAACAACAACATACTCAGTATATTCTCACGGAGTGGGGTCTAGGGAGGGTAGAGTGTACGCAGTCCGTACCACTACCTCAGAGGTGAGGTAGAGAGGTTGTTTCCAATAGATCTGGCTCAAGACAAAAACTACACGGTTAAAAGACATTTGGTATGTTCTACATATATTTTAGTTTAAATCTGCACGATTCAAAAATCTTCTTTACTTTTTTAAACACTATGTCAAATTAAAATAAGACAAATAAATTAAAACGAGGAGAATAATAAGCTGAAAAATACATTTGAGAAAAGCAATAATAATTTGATATTAGGTGTGATAGTTACTTTTGTTTTCAAAGTGTGTGATTTTGGTGCTTTGTTTGCGTAAGCAACCAAAGTTAGACAGACATTTGACTTTATTTTATTGGTGAAATAAATACAAATTAAAAGAAAAATAAATCATAAATATATTTCATTGACTAGAAAAAGAAAAAAAAGAATCTTTCAAAATCATTTTGTGTTTGACAGATTTGAAAATAAATTTTTTTAATCTCATGAAAGGGAACAATTAATAGGGATATTTACATGATTAATCGAGCAGATTTGCTATTTATTTTGATCAGCATTCAGTGGTATACATAAATTATACACGTTCATATATATATATATATATATATTATAATATTCACCAGTCATTTTAATTTAATCAGTTGGATGAGTGATTATTTAAGTTATTTCTTCTAAATAATACTTATTAAGAATCATTTAAAGTTTAGTGTCCACACATTTTGACTTTCTTCAAGTTGGTGCCTAGATTGCATGCACCAATGAGTATTTAATTGAATATTTCTATTTTTTCACTAGTACAAATCTAAATATTTTGCTCGTTAAATTTCAAGCTGATCATACAAATATATTTCTGTGTTGATGACCACGTCACATAGATCAAATGATGAAAAAGTTTCAGAGACTCGACAAGATTTATGATCAAAATCCAGACATCACTATGATAATTTTAGCGATTCGTTAGTATTTATGATAAATATCTTAATAATCATCGTAATTTATTGTAATGATAAGTTCATGCCTAATGATAAGAGGGGTAGATCTACCCAATATGGATCGATAACGGATGATCCATGTCAACTGTTTATCTCTCTTCCTCACATTCCATTCATGACTTAACGACTATAACTCTTGCGGGGAGGTAATCACTTGCTGGATCGAAATAGATTTTACTCTATATTCTGGTAACATAATTATTGTTGCATTATTATTTTTTAATGAGGTCAAATTTGAATGGTGACACTGATCCTATTTATGCACCATTTCTAAATGCATGTTAGCACATTTAATGCTTTTTCAGTCTTCTTGACAAATTGCAACCAAATTAATACTCCCTCCGTTTCAAAAAGAATGATCTAGTTTGACTTGACAGGGAGTTTAAGAAAATAAAGAAGACTTTTGAATCTTATGGTCCTAAAGTAAAGTTTTGTCAAATGGATCAAAATGTCTTTTAATCTTGTGGTTTTAAAAATGTCACGTGGAAATTTGAAATTAAAGTATTGCCAAAAAAGAAAAAGGTCATTCTTTTTTAAATGAATTAAAAAGAAAAGTAGGTCATTCTTTTTTAAACGGAGAGAGTATATTTTAAATTTGACATGTTGGCATGTATAAATTTGTCATTTACTTGTGATCCATCCCTTTATTGGACCCCATATATAGTGTGACCTTTAACGCATCGAACTATTCGTTATCATAGTTAAATTAAAAGGTAATATGGATATATATAGTATATACTTATGAATTAATCATGGTAAAGTGATTGAAGTGTTTATAAAGGACCAAAAAAAATAGCAGGTAACCTATAGAATTAATTTAGGTGTTCACAAGAGGTGGCAGGTACCTTACAAAATTAATCGAGATGCATACAAACTAATCTAGACACTATAATTATCAAAAATAGTTATGAATTCATCTAAACACAATAGCTTTAAATAAGTACATGTAAAAGATTTCAAATCTAGTAAATCAAATAAGCTATGACAAAATTCTGTCTCGAACTCATAAAGTTCAAATCTTGAATCCGCCTATTCTATGCAACATATATACAAGACTTTCAGCAACCATGTGAGGTCACAATAAGACAGTTCATTACCCAACACAAGAAAGAAACATTTCTAGCAAAATGGAGGGATCTTTTTCAAGTTTTGATCAACTTCCAGAAGATATAATCATGGAAATATTATCAATTTTGCCTGTGAAATCTATACTGAAACTCAAATCTTTCTGCAAATACTGGTACATACTCATTCAATCTCCAAATTTTATTATCAAACTTTTTGTCACAAAAAAAATTATGAAATTCCATTAGCTCATCTCTATTTTTTGGATACAAAACAATTATCTATTTCACTTGATGAATACCCTTTACTTCAAGATTTTTATCTACACAAATCCACTTCTTAAAAGCCAGTAATTGGTCAATTGAATGAGCTCGCGACCAAAATATGCCACCGAACTAAAAAAATGACCAAACTATGTCATGTATATAAAAAGTGATCAAAATAGGCTTAATGTACAAATATAGTGCACTATTCTACTTTTTCTTTAACGGCACACGGTTAACGACGTCAAAGTAGTAGAAAAGTGGATAATGCACTATTTTTGTGCACTATCCATTTTTTTTTTTCATATAGTGCACAGTTTTAATGCATTATATATATTTTTTCATAAAATGCACTAAAATTGTGCACTATCTTTCTTTTCTTTTTTTGAAAAGGGTACTTGATTTGTCCGATTTATTTTATATAGTGCATTAAGTTTGTGCACTGTACGTTATTTTTTATTTAATGAATAGCGCACAATGTTTATAAACTATCCACCTTTTTGCATGACTGTTCTCACAAGTCTCATTCATATTATTTTTTATGACTGTTTTTACAGGTCTCATTCATATTGATTTTCGCACGTCTCATTCATATTGATAGGACATATGAATATGGTGCACATTTTATATGCGCTATATCAAATGTTTAATATCTTCAGCAGATCTTGTAAAAGTCTATATAAAGAGAATATTTCATCTTCATCGCTATATACTTCATCTTCTTCACTTCATCATCTTCAAAAACATCTTTGAAAGTTCAGCTAAATTTTTATCATTTGAATCTTAGAAAATGAATACTGAATGTGTCAAAGTTGCACTTTTTTGGGATGGTGGAATTATTCACGAAGGTAATACAATATATTATAGTATCTCTCCCAAGTCCAACGTCAAGTATCCAATTTTCATTGGTTACCAAGAATTTGTTGATTCAATTTTTAGTAAGGATGAAAATTAAAAGTGACGATTATGAGTTATTTATAATCAGACAATATCCAAATTCCTTTTCATCATAAGGATTGGTAAATTATGGAGAACGGATTATCAGTGATGATGAGTCATTGACTGAATTTTGAGGGCTCCTTATGATTATGTCAGTCAAATAAAGCTAAATATTCTTCAAGTATATGTTAAGAAGGAGCGGAGAACTCGTCGTGCGCACTCTCCTGCACAAGCGGATGTCTATACGCAACTTGAGAATCAAACTAGTGTTGGTGATGCCCGTTTAACTCATTATAACACTTTTTTTGACATGAATGTTCCTCAATATATCATGTCAGGTAACATGCCAACACAATCTTCAATACCTGATTTGAACGAAACTTTGAATGAAAATGACCAGTAATGTCATTTTATTATTATTAATATTTATTTTCACTGCTTTGTGCCTATTTCTTATGTCATAAGTTTGTTATGTTTTTTTTAGGGGCTTAACTCTGCGTGATACGAATAATGAGAGAGGCAAGTTATTTGATGATGCTCCTTTAGCATACACTACAAGTAGTACCATTGTAATTTCTAGTACAAGTTTCCACTGTTGCAACTCAAAAGTTCAACTTTCTCGGCTAGATATCATGAGTGTGGCATAACTATGTGGTGAGATTAATAATTTGATTACTCTCTCGGTTAGTTTGTTTCATTCGGAGTCATATCTAAAAATGAAGCATTGAAAGAATACTTTATCAAAAAGTACCAAAAAAAAATACCTTAAGTGACGTTTTTTGGGGCAAAATTGAACAATACAATCGTTAACTACGCGTTGAATACACCTCCAATACGTCTTTTTTATTGACAAAAACGTGTGATTATTAAAGGGTAGGGGGACCATCGGACATGGGAATTTTAGAGAGAAGGTGGGGGACCGAATTTGGGGATCTGAAGGTGGGGGTTGAGTTTTGGGGATTTAGGACTAAAAGGAGATAGTGCACTATTTTTGTGCACTGTATAATTTATTTCATATAGTGCATAATTTTAGTGCACTATATAAAAAAAATATATAGTGCACTAAAATTGTGCATTATATGAAGAAAAAAATGGATAGTGCACAAATATAGTGCACTATCCATTTTTCTACTACTTTGACGTTGTTAATCGTGTGCCATTAAAGAAAAATAGGATGGTGCATTATTTTTGTGCACTAAGCCTATTTTGGTCACTTTTTATATACATGACATATTTTGATATTTTTTTAATTTGGCGACATATTTCGATCGCGAGCTCTGACTTTTTTTTGTCCACAATCTTGATAAGAATGAAATGGCTATGTGGAATCCTGCAACAGAGGAAATCAAGAAAATAACAGTAACAAGTCCACCTTTTTATCCTTGTCTTAGTGGGCCATGTTGCTCTGACTCTTCGAAAATGTTTCAGCACCCGTGTCGGATTCTCCAGAAATGTTCTGCTTTTGGATGTTCCGACGCGCACCCGTCAGCATTTTCGAAGAGTACGTGCAACAATGATTTTAGGTTGTGTTGCTCGGACTCTCCAGAAATATTGCAGTACTCGTGCCGGATCCTCCAGAAATGTGTTGTTTCTGGAGGTTCTGATATGCACCCGTCGATATTTTTGAAGAGACCGAGCAACAATGATTTTAGGTTGTGTTGCTCGGACTCTTCAGAAATGTTGCTGCACCCGTATCGGAATCTCCAGAAATGTGTTGCTTCTGGAAGTTCTGACATGCACCAGTCAACATTTTTGAAGATTTCGAGGAACACAGATTTTAGCCTGTGTTGCTCGGACTCACAAGAAATGTTGCCGCATCCGTATCGAAATCTCCAAAAATGTGCTGCTTCTGGAGGTTCCGACATGCACTCGTCGACATTTTTGAAAAGTCCGAGGTCTATGCTCATCATTTTGGATTTGGAATGGACCCTTTGAGTGAAAATTATAAAATTGTATGGATAAGGGATTATTTATTGAAAGAAGAAACATTTACAAGAAGTGCATCAGCTGTTATTTCAGTTTATTCACTTAGTACTGATTCTTGGAGGCATTTTGAGGACAATACATTTTTGAGTAGTCATATAATTATGTCATATTTGATTCATATCTTGATGGATTTTATTACTGGAAGAAAATCGATGGTGATCGACATTGTGAAGTTCTTGCATTTGATTTTAGAAATGAAGAATTTCAAGTTATACAAACACCAGATGTGTTCAATTCAAATCTAGGAACACTTGGTTTGTATGATGGTTGTGTTTCTATGTTTTTTCATTTTCTTGTTGAGAGCAAGACATGTATTGAGATTTGGGCGATGGAGAAGTTTGGATTTTGGACTAAAAAATAGGTTGTTGAATCCACTTTGGTTGTTAAAAGACCAATAGGATATGGTGTCAATGGGGAGATTTTTCTTGAAACTACAAGATCAAATCTTGCAATGATTGATCCAAGAACACGAGATTGTCAAGTGTATTGGACCATTGGGAAATGGCTACTCTTTCAAGTTCTTGTTTACAAAAAGAGCTTAGTTTCCATCAAGAAATTGACTACTTGTAACTTAACCAGAGGTCTCGAGTTTGAGCAGCTGAGAGTCTGAGTTAGTCAGAATGCTAAAGCGAGTATTGGACACCATGTGAGAAGTAAGAAATTTTTTTTGTCATGATTGATCCAAGAACACAAGAAATTGTTGAGTGCCTTGGACCATGGAGAAATGGCTACACTATATGCAAGTTCTTGTTTACAATAAGAGCTTATTTTGCATCAAGAAATTGGCCAGCAGAAGTCTCGGTTTCGAGCCATGAGAATGGAAAGAATCCTGCAGGTAACAAGTGTTTCTTCTTCTTTTAGTGGATGTTACACAACACGAATCTGAATGAGTCAGAACAGTAAAGCGAGCATCAGACATCAGATGAGAAACCAAAAAAAAAAAAGTTTGCTATGATTGATCAAAAACACAAGAAATTATTAAGTGCACTTTGACCATGGGAAAATTAATGGCTACTCTCTTGTAAGTTCTTGTTTACAAAAGAGTTTAGTTTCCATCAAGAAATTGACTACTAGTAACTTGAGAAACATATAATATTTTGATACTTTTCTTGTAATTTTATTTTATGTCACCCTTCATTTAATACTCGTTTTTTTGTTTGCTACAGAATTCTAACGTTGCCCTC
This sequence comes from Capsicum rhomboideum, assembly GCA_031232105.1. Taxonomy (NCBI): domain Eukaryota; kingdom Viridiplantae; phylum Streptophyta; class Magnoliopsida; order Solanales; family Solanaceae; genus Capsicum; species Capsicum rhomboideum. The sequence continues at coordinate 144,031,231 of CP124711.1, read as the reverse complement.
TTATTCCTATACCAAATTAGAGGCTTTTTGTTTGCTACATAATTCTAACGTTGCGCTCTTATTCCTAGACCAAGTTAAGAGTTATTGATCAATAGTTTGGATTAGTTAATAAAGGAAAACATGTTATGCACTCTTTCTATAGCTATACTAATAATTTATTTCATTGCAAGAAGACTAAATTTCCACATATGTCCTTGTATATCGAGTTTTAGCATTTTTTTTTTGATAAACAAAAATTTCTGAGTGTCAGTACATACGATTTTATAATAGATCTGCCTCTATTCGTCATCATTTAAATACTACTTTTTTTTATCTGTGGCAAAGTTCGACTATGTGACTTGCGTCTAGCTCATATACATCAGGTTACATTACGTTCTTAACACCAAACCAAATTTGAATTATTGATCAATAGTTTTAATTAGTTAGTAAATACAAATATGTTTTCATTGCATCAGCTAAATTGTAATTTAGAAACCTCGTATAATTAATATATGTATAAGTGTTTTTTTTTTGTTTTTTTTTTAAATATATGTATAAGTTATGACAGAATCTATGTATAATCTTATGCAGGATAGAAGATAAAATAACTAATACAGATATAACTAATACATGCATAACTGATAACATAAATTTCTTTATAACTAATCTCTTTATTAATAATAGGAAAAAGGGTCAAAAATACCCCTCTACTTTGATAAATTGGCTAAATTTGCCCCTCGTTATACTATTGGGCCAAATGTACCCCTGATGTTATACTATAGGGCCAAATATACCCCTGTCATTAGCAAAGTTATCAAAAATACCCCTCTTTTTAACATTTCTCCATCATGGCAAGGTGAGAGCCACATGGTATGACATTTGGGTCAAGCGGATGCCACCTCAGCACATAATTTTTTTTTTCCTTTTTCATTTTAAACTTTTTGCTTTAATTTTTATTAATTATTTACAAAAATTGATAAATTAAATACTCACATATTTTATTTATTTAAAATAAAATAACCGTCATTGTTAATAAACGTCGAACTTTCCTCACCAAACGGAAGAGAACCACCACCAAAGGTGGCAGAAGAAAAAGATATGCCACATGGCTAGCTGTAAAGAGCAAAAGCGGCGAGTTTGGGAACTGAGTTTTCACAGAAGGTGGTGGATTTTGAAAAGTCCGGCGAAGAGGTGCCGGAAAAATGGGGATTTAAGGTTAGCGAAATGCGAGAAAAAATTGACACCGCCATGGATGTTTTACTACTAGTGATAGTAATTAGTGATCAGTAATTAGTCTTTTTTGTATGTTAAATACTCATATATTTTATTTATTTAAAAAATTGATAAAATAAATAATTAAGTACTAAAATTTGAAGGAAAAAATTTGATGCTGAGGTGGCATACCATGTGGCATCCATCTCACCCAAATATCACGGCACATGGCTCACACCTTGCCATGATGGAGAAATGTTAAAAAGAGGGGTATTTTTGATAACTTTGCTATTGACAGGGGTATATTTGATCCTATAATATAACAACACGGGTATATTTAGCCCAATAGTATAATAAAGGATAAATTTAACCAATTTATCAAAATAGAAGAATATTTTTGACCCTTTTCCCTTAATAATATATACATAACTCTAATCAGTTACTAAATGATTCAAGCACATAAAAGAACACAAAGTTTGACGTTTGTTATTTTTACTTTTGAGAATTAGTGTGGAAAGGGCAAAAGGAATGGAGCAAGGACAAATTTGCATTGAGCAAAATAAAAAGGGTTCCTCTAATTATCTCGAGACACGTATTCCCTCTGTCCCACAAACGTCATATCATTTGGATTTCAAGAGCTGTAATTTATTTTCACCTGATTTTCAAATATGTAACTTTTCTTAAAAAAAAATTATACTTTAAAAATTCATATTCTGACTATAGAAATTTGAATTGTGCCAAATTAATTAAAGAAAACAACAATAAAATACTCAACTTATTCTCACAAAATGAGGTTTGGAAAGGTAGAGTGTACTCAGAAATAAGGTAGAGAGATTGTTTTCAATAGACACTCGGCTCAAGATAAAACACAATCTAAAAAAAGATGTAAAAAGAGTACAAAAGACAATAAAAAGTAATACAATAACAAAATAATTGGGGAAACCCAGTGCACTAAAGCTATCGCTATGCGCGGTGTCCGGAAAAGGACCCCTCCACAAGGGTGTATTGTACGCAGCCTTACCTTGCATTTCTGCCAGAGGCTGTTTTCAAGGCTTGAACCCGTGACCTCCTGGTCACATGGCAACAACTTTATCAGTTACTCCAAGGCTCCCCTTCAATAACAAAATAATACTACAAGCGATCTACCTGAAATATATATATCAACAAGAATTCAAGAACAAAAAACTACAAGCATAACACTATATGACTACTAATAAGAATAACACTCCTACCTACTAGTATGAACACACTCCGACATGTGAACCTTTTACCCTAATTCGTGTTTGTCACACTTTTCTATCTAAGATCGTGTCCTCAAAAATTGCAACAACATCATATCCTATCTAATCACCTCTCCTAAATATTTTTTCAATCTAGTTACCTCTCCTGAATTTATCCATAGCCAATTCTTACAAAATATATGATAAAGCCCATCTAAAACACAACACGTGCATCTATTTAATGCAGATCAAATCCCCACTTTATATGATGTGTTTCCCAATCTCAATAAATATTTTTATAAATACTTTTGACTAATTAAAGTGATCCTCTTTTTTACTTTTATTTTTTTGATACTTCTTAATTTTGGAATGCAAAATGAAAGAAAACACTTGCCACTAATTTAAAATTGAGACATTAAAAAAGATTTTTTTAAATTCTGTGTCTCGAACAACTGACACAAATTGTATGAGAATTTGTTTGTATTTGACAAGTAAAATTTGTGAACCCGAAATTTTGAATTATAAGGGCCTCAAACTTTACTTGTTCAACACAGAAAATTATGATACACTTATTTTACTCTCAAAATAACCATATGATTATTATATGTGAGAAGATAAAAGGGTGTCTTATATATGAGCTAGAGCTGAAACCTAGCTACAAATATTGAAGGGAAATTAACTTGAATAGTCGTTAGCCCCCAAAAATAGTGTATAGTATATGTATATTGACTAGCAGCTACAAATATTTTTGTTCCGAGTGGCCAAATATGTAACTTCTCCTATATTGAAACTCTAACAAGTCCTTCTATTACGAGTCTCATTGGGCTAAGATTACGCTGACCTCATAAATGGGACAAAAAGAGGAGGGCAAATCACATACACATATTATTTAAGAGTCAGTATTATAAAATCTATCAATAGTTTTCACTTTTCTAAATATAACTGTAGAAATTTAACAAAACAGACCAAATAAGATAAAAATATTAAAAAACAACAACATGTAAATAACTTACCATCATTTATGACTTCTGGTCTTCTTTCTTTATTTTTTTCTTGATTTGTTATTAAATTTCATAATACTCTCTCTCTCTCTCTCCATTCCATTTTAATTTCTTCTATACTTCTTCATACATAACCAAAATATATCATATTTTCACCAGAATTTTCTTTCATTATTAAATAACCAAATTTTATACATCAATCAACCTGATTTTTTCATTATTATTTTTTTGAAAATCTTGAAATTCATCATGAATTTATCCCTTTTCCAATATTAAATATGATAGTGTTCATTCAATTTCATACACTAAAATAACTAAAAACACATAAAAAAAATTGGTGAACACCAATTTCTATTTCAATTTCCATAGTCTCTATGCACATTCTATATTCTATACAAATTTGAAGTATAAAAAACGACTTTATAAATTGATTTCATTCATAATATACACCAATTTCTATCTAATTCGGTCCCCTAAACTTTTATTCGAGTCTCTGACTTGTTTATGGCAACATAAATATTTAAGTTTTATTTCAAATTAATTTGCAAGTAACAATTGTATGAATTTTCATTATTGATCATATTACTTTAGTTGGAAAAAATAAATCATGTTACTGTTATTACTATGGGCAAAAGAAGGAATTGGAGTTTTGTTCCTTATATGGAAGAGAGAGGATGGCGGAAAGAGAATTATGGAGAGAATTTGAAAAAAAATTAATTATTTTTGAAAAAGATAAGGTCAATATAAGATAAACACCTAAAAATCAGTTCATTTGCTTAATATTACTATCAAAAAATAAGGCATTTTAGTTTAATTTTTATTTTTTACTTGAAATTAGATTTTGTAAATAAAAAATAGTATATTTATGTTTTGTAATATTGACTCTTAAATAGTATATATATATATGTGTGTGTGTGTGTGTGTGATTTTCACAAAAGGGTAGAAGGTTGAACCGGTTAGGGCCACGACTGGAATCGAATCGTGGCCCAAACTAGCATTAGTGGGCTAGAAGTTGGGTTCATGTTTTGGGCCCTCACATTCTTGAAAAGGAGCCCAAGATACAACAAAAGGGAGAGGCCTATTGGACTAATTATTTGGGCTTGAAGACAACAGCCCATTGGACACCATTTCAGAGTCTATAGACATTTTGCAAAAGTTAGCTTTGTTTCAGTTTGTCTGTGATGGAATAATCCATTTAAATAAGGGCCCCCATCTGCATTATTCAAGGGGATTTCGGTTTTATGATCCATTGCAAATGTTATTTTAGTTATATGGTCGATTTTATTTCGAGACTTAGGTATAGAGAAAATTCTGTTGAGGGTGTCACCTTAAAATGGACCCTGCACCACACGATCCGTATTAGTTGGACCTTCATGTGAGCACCAAACACCGAGTAGAACAATAAAAAAAAAAAGGATAAACATAGGAAAAGTGGCCAATTGATATAAAAACTTCTTACGTTATTTTTTATTTTTTTTAATTGAGGTCTTGACGTAACATATACTTGGATATTAGCTTTGATATTAAGAGCATAGTTTGGATTCATAGCTACTAAATAGAATAAGTGACTTTTAAACTAAACCTCAATTTTCAAGAATTTCTACGTCAATATCTCTGAATTTGACTATCTAAAGATTTCGAAAGAAGGGGCACTTTCGATTCCATCGGTAATTGAAAACAGATTTGTCATCTCTATATTACTATATCTCTAAAGTTAATTTTATGTGAGGAATTATTGAATAACTTACACTATCCCAAACATCTGACTGTATTTTCTAATTGAAATGGAATATTACTACCGCAATTGAATTGTACATCCGGAATAGTCCTACGAGGACATAATCCCAAATTGATACTTGACATGTACCTCCTGAAACAACTTCTCTACTTTTGTGACATAGGAGTAAGCTGATTTACGTATACTCTGTCCTTTCCCGATCTCACTTATAAGATTATATTGGGTATGTTGTTTTTATTGTTGACTCTTTAAGATGTGAAGACGATGTTTATTTTGTTACATTCAATTTCTTCTAATAATTTTTTTTCAATGTATAACATAGATTAATCTTATTTGATATTAGAGACGGAATCAGAATTTACAATTCTTGGGGTTGGAATTCTAGTTTTTTTTGTTTTTTTTTAAAAAAAATAATATATTATTGAATTATATTAATAAATTTGAACATATTCAATGATCTTCTTAAATAAAAGTACAATAGTTGTTCGAGTCCTGGATATGGAAAGATCCTTGATAAAAAGCATTTTTCCAGAATGAACCCTACGCAACGCGAATCTGGATTAGTCGGGCTCCAATGAGGGTGTCGGACACCGGATGTGAAACCAAAAAAAAATAAAAAAATTACAAACTGAAACACTAGCTTTACCCCTGATTTTAAATGAGCTTTTATTAATTTTAATTTTGAAAAGTTTGTTTAGTTGAGGCAAATACTGAGGAAATTGTTAATATTAATTTACAAGGAATACATACATTTGAAAAAGAATAACGTCTTTTTATTTGATCAAGCATATTAGTTAAAGTTGTTTCTTTTTTGTCTTTGAACTATAATTAAGTTCCAAAAATAAGTATTATAACACGTCAGTAAAAAAATCATTATAAAGAAAAACTCATTTGACTTGGAGAGATTAAGAGAAAGAAGCATGGACTAATCGGTTTAATTGAAATCAAAATATTATGTTCAAGATGGTCATTATTGTTTTAGAAATTCATCATGAATAAAAATTCACTAAACAAATATTCAACTTCAAAATATTAGCTTTGAAAAAAGTGTGATTTTCAAGAACGAAAATCTCTCATGATAATTATCCATGCTTAAGATGTATCATAATGTTTGAACCCTCATGCTTTCTAGCACGAGATTTTGAGTCTCTGGTGGCTACCATCTCCCAAGGCATGTCGGTGCTGGTGCCATGCATCAACGCCTCCTCTTTCGACTTATAAAAAAGGTAGCTCAGTGCACTTAAATTTTTGCTATGTGCGGAGTCGGACCACAAGGGTATATTGTAAGCAGTCTTACCTTGTATTTCTGCCATAAGCTATTTCCACGGCTTTAACCCGTGACCTCCTAATCACATGACTACAACTTTATCAGTCACTCCAAGGCTCCTTTTCAACGTAATAACTAAACAATGTTAAAGTAATATATAGAATGTCACTCTTACCTTCTACTTAGGAATATTAAAACTGATTTGTTTCTACTTTCTTGTACTTTACTTCATAAATAGTGAAAACCCCCTTGCCCTCTCCAAAAGCTACCTTGCCATGATCTTCATCTTCAACAAAAACTAAATTAAGATTTACGTATAACTTTTGGAGTATATTTTGAATTCATATTGAAAGTAACAAGAAATATATTACTCCCATTTGAATTAAACTAATACTCTTCTAATCCATTGTATAAGAAACAAATTGATCTTAACCAATTACTATTAATTTATTTTTAACCGAGTCTTAATTAACTTAATTAACAAACTCATCTCTATTATGTCATCATGAATATTCATGATGGAATGTTAGGTAAGAATTAGGGGTGTACATAGGACGGGTTGGTTTGGTTTTTTACTAAAAACAAATCAAATCAATCATGTCAGTTTATTAAATCTATAAACCAGATCAAACCAACATAAAATCGATTTTTTCGGTTTAGGTTTTAATCGATTTTAGTCGGGTTTTTTTTTTTTTTTTTATAATCTTTAGTTTTTACAATTATATTGTGATTGTAGACAAGATCAAGTGTATTTTCACTCATGTGTTAGTGGAAAGTCACAATTATGAAAAACGAAGAGTGGAAAGAAGGAGCGGAGAACTCTCTGAAAACTAAAAAGTTAGATGAAAAGCGACTGAAGAGTGAAAAGTTTTAGGTTTTAAGTTTATATTGGGCTTCAGATCATTTAGTTATCAATTAATGGATAAATATTACAACTTAAAAGGCCCAAATCTGACTATATATCTACATCTAAATACTTTTTAAATTAATTTTATTAATTTTTAATATTTAAAAAATAGATTATAATTAATATTTTTTATGTATAATAAGTTGAAATTATATATATATATATATATATATATATATATATTATGTCGGTTTGGTTTGAGTTCGATTTGACTTTTCTTTGGTTAACACCAAACCAAATCGAGAATGGTTAGTTTTTTTTTTCTAACGCCAAACCAATCAAACCAAACCACAAATCGGTTTTTCTTCTTGATTTGATTTGATTCATCGATTTAGTTTGCCATGGTGGTTTGGTCTGTACGCCCCTACGCCCCTAGTAAGAATCATGCTGCCTCTTCTTTATTATTGTACTTCCCTTCTTGAAAGGTAAGTTGATAAGGTGGGACATGGTGGCTTACCTTGAAAACCTATGGCTAAACACATACACATATTTATATGAATTAAAGTTATATAGTTAGTGTAAATAAATTTTTAATAATATCAGATTATTTAAAAAATAATTACAGATAAACCTCCTTAAAATGTGAGATTTATAATCCTGAAAATAATTAGTTACGTGGCACAACAAATAAATGTGGCTGTATTTTTTTTAATATATGAGGTTGGAATAACGTTAAGAGACCTTATGGCTGATATTCATTTCTCACACACATGTATGAGCGTCAGTGTGTGCATTTGTGTATATATACACACACATATACATGCCCCTAGAAAGTATCTCTCCATATCTTCATAATAATTTCTTCTTCTTCTTCTTCCCTTTCTTTATTTTATAGAAGGGTTAAAGGTTCTTGCAACAAGAACAACATACACAGTGAAACCTCACAAGTGAGTTATGAGAAGGGTAGGATATATGCAGACCATACCACTATCTCGTGGATGTGATTGAAGGTTCTTGCAAGAAGCAAAAAAAAAAAAAATGATGCAAAAAACAAATTTTAGTGACTTACCAGAAGATTTAGTGATGGAGATTTTGTCAAGATTGCCTGTTAAATATCTCTTACAACTCAAGTGTGTCAACAAGAATTGGTATGTATTAATTGAAAATCCAATTTTCATTCAAAACATTTTCACCATACAAACAATCCTACAAGTTATTGTGTTCATCATTATTTTATTGATACAATGAAATCTGGTTTCACTTTGTTCAATCATGATGAACAAAACCAATTAGTTTCAAAATCCCATTTGTACCAAGATGTTTTAAACACATCTATACATTTGTGGGAAGTTCTTGGTCCATTAAATGGTTTATTTTTGCTTTACAATGATCAAGAAGATGTAGCACTATGGAACCCTTCTACTAAAGAATTTAAGCCTCTACCTATGTCACAACCACTAAATTGACCTTCACTTAATTTTTCTTCGTATAAATTTGGTTTTGGGATCGAGCCCTTGAGTGGTGACTATAAAGTTGTATGGATGAGAGATTATTGGGATGTAGACTGTGAAGATTGGCATTCCCCTACGATTATTTCAATCTATACGTTGAGTACGAATTTTTGGAGAAATTTTGAGGAATTCAGTGTTTCTAGTCGCGATGTGGTTAAATCAAGTGGTAACACATATTTGAATGGATTTTACAAATGGGCATGTCAAAATGATAAAATCTTTGCATTTGATATGAGTAATGACAAGATTGTTGAAATTCAAACACCAAAGTCATTTGTATCCAAACAAGGGGATTTATCATTGTTCAATGATTCCATTGCTATGTACATTTATGAGCCAATAATTGTTGGTAGAGAAACAAGTATTGACATATGGCTGATGGAGAAAGAAGACTATTGGGTTAAAAAGGTGAGAATTGGCCCTTTTTTAAATATCAAGAGATCACTTGGATATGGAAATAATGGGGAAATTTTTCTTGAAGTTAGTTACATGTCAATTGGACATAATTGATCCATGTCTAAAGAAAAGTAGAGTTCTTGGACACCAAAATTGGCTACTCTTTGCAAGCTTTTGCTTACAAAGAAAGTTGAAAAATTGGCATGATGTGACAACACTGAGTTCAAATTGGCATTGTATAGCCACATTTCCTAATCTTGGCATCAAATGGCCAAACTAACTTTTTCGGCTATATATTAATAGCCCATAAATATTTTCTCTCTCTTCATTTAAAATACATTTAAATTTAAAAATATTTTCTCTCTCTTCTTTTAAAATACATTTCAACTTTAAAATATTTTCACTCTATTTATTTAAAAATATATTTCAATTCTAAAATATTTTCTCTCTCTTCTTAAAAATAATCGTATTTTATTTAAACTTTTCTTCAAAATTTTCTTTCCCTCTTTCTCCCTATATTCTCTCCATAAACCATTATTATCTCCATCACATACCCACAAAATCTTCCATATGGTTTTAAATATTTCTTAGTTAACATATTTTAATTAAAAATAACTCATCAAATTTTAGAATTTTTTATGCAAAAATTGTGAAGAATATACAAATTATGAAGAATGGATGTCAATACAATTATCTTTACATATATATAATAAAAATATATGTATATATTTAATTTAAGGCAGACAACTTTGCGATATACACGTGGTTTATTTTTTGTTCAATAAATATAAAAAATGATATTGATGTATGCAATAAGTATATATATACGTTCAATTTAATATATAATTTTTTTTATATACATGTGGTTCATGTATATGTAAATGAAACATTGTTAATCTAATATAAATTATTTATTATATACATAATAAAATTAATATAATATAGATAAACTATGTTGTAATCATTTAATTCATTACACATTGATGATAACTTGTATATATTTTTGTTTGCATTTAGATTTCAGCAAAAGAAATAAAAGAAAAAGATTAAGTAGAGAGAGAGAGACAGAAAGTTTGGGGGGGGGGGGGGGGGGAAACGGCGTATGTAGTTTTTTAATTAGTTTTTTTTTTTCTTTTCAACTTTTAGTTAGTTAGTTAAGTTGTGCTTATTTTTATACCTACAAACAAGGGATAAAAAACATGCTATGTAAATCCCTATTTTATAGCAGTCTTTTTATTAGTCGGTTAGATTATGCTAATATTTTTAGGCTAGTAATTTGCTAATTTGTTTTTTGCTATATGGATGCCAATTATTTTTAAGTGTGGTATATTTATGTCAATCCCTCAAAACCTCTACAGTGGTGATTTTGCTTTTTTGTTCCCTATAACAAAAATATTATAATCTTTTTTTTTTATGTATGTATGGAACAGATACATATCAAACATTTTCAAACAACTCTCTATATTCATTTATCTTTCAATTTCTATTTTTTTCTTTTTTATTCTACTTTGATTTTTTATTTTTCTTTTCTCTCTCTCTTTTTTTTAAAAATTTTTTTTCCTCAATCTTTCCCTTTTTCCTTTTCTCCTTTCAACTTCTATTTTTTTTTTCTCTTTTTTATTTTTCTTTGATTTTTAATTTTTTCATTTCTCTTTTTTTTTTTTTAATTATTTTTCTCAACCTTTATTTTTCTTTTTTTTTTCTTTTTTCTCATTTTTTTCTTTTTTCTCAACCTTTTTTTTTTTTCTTTTGCAACTTCTATTTTTTTTCTTTGATTTTCATTTTATTTTTTTTATTTTATTTTTATTTTTATTATTTTATCAACTTTTTATTTTTATTTTTTCGTAACTTTTATTTTTTTTCTTCAATTCCTTCCAAACAACAAGTCACGCCTCATGGGCAAGAGTTGACACTACCACATTATGTCTTGATTTATGAGTTTGTCAATTAAGTGGGGGTCCTTCAAGTTTTAAAAATTAGGTAAAAATGACCAAAAAAAATTTAGCTTTTTAATTTTTATACTTTCGCCCCAACAACTGTAAAAATTAATTTTTAATTTTTAATTTTTAATTTTGTCTGATATTAATTTTAGAGTTTGATTAATTTGGATTTGTATTTAAAAGATTCACTTTAAAGATTAAGAAAGCTCTAATAAGAAACGATTTCATTCCTAGCATTTGAATATGAAAAAAAATGAACTTATATCTTATTTAGGCAAGATTTTAGGAGGCTAAAAATATTGATAATTCACTTTAATAGCTACACTGGTTTTTTGTTTATCATCATGATATTTTCGGTTGTATTTATTGTTTTTCTATTTATCAACAAGTATTTATTGTTTATTGTAGCATTTATTGTAGTACTTCTCACTACAAATATTTACTCCCTTCGTTCCAAAATACTTGTTGATATTTCCAATTATTCAGTGCACCTTCCAGCAAAATACTAAATTAAAAAATAAAATGAAACTGTGGAGGGAACTGGAAAAAAAACACTTTTTTGGTTTTGCAAATAGAAAATAGAAAAGAATTGAAAGTGTGGAGGAACTTGAAGAAATAAATAATTTTTCGTTACTTGCAAATATTGAATATTCAGTGTGGAAACCCTTTTATCCACAAGGTCCAAGTTCAGACAAACACATTAAAATCAATCTATTAGCTCCCAACCACCATTGTGTAGTCAACTCTCCTAGGGAATGAAAGACATTTATTCCCCTAGGACGTTTTCCTCTTTCATCAGGGAATTTATTCTTCTTTGAACAATTTGCAGCTTTGTCAGGTGAGATCGATGGCCTTGTAAGGCGGGTGACCGATACCGCCTTGTAAGGCGGGTAAGGCATCCCGCCTTAACCTTAACCATTTATCTGACACCGTTAAATGGTTAAAGGTAAGGCGGAATGCCTTATCCACCTTTGTTCCTTTGGCCATTTTCAATTTCCCATTGCCCTTTCGAAATTTTAAATAAAAAAAATTTCCCCTTAGGTTCCGAACTCAAGTAAACTAAATCAAAGTCCACAAAGATTTAAATAATTTGCAAGTCCAAATCAAGAAGGGTGAACATATAGAGTTAAAGAGGAGGAAGAGGAAGAAGAAGAGAAATGAAGAGTTATTTTTTGCCATTTTGATATGTGCGTAAACATGATAAGCTAATAGAAAGAGGAAAATCGTATATATAAAGAAAATATGAAGAATATTTTACTCACTCCATTTCGAATTAATTGATATAATTTGACTTGGCACGGAGTTTAGAAATAAAGAAGATATTTCAATCTTATGGTCTTAAATTAAAGATATGGACAATGTACCAAAATGTATTTTAATCTTGTCGTCTTAAACATATCATGTGGAAAGTCGAAATTAAAAAGTTAAGGAAAAAAAGTAATTCTTTATTAAACGGACTTAAAAAAAACAGATCGAACAGATTGAAACCGAGGGAGTATTTATTTATAATCATTGGGTCCAAGAATTTTTGAGAAATGGATATAATAATATGTTATTTGAGATGGCATGACGTGAAGTCAGTCCATTAAGACAATTTCTTGGATATGAATGAGGTGAGAATACCTCTCAAATTTTCAATTAATTAAAAGGGACGATGGATCCCGTAATATTAGTGAATCAAGTCTTTCAAATAACTGCACACAGTTGTTCGATAATTGCATTAGTTATCCCGATAACTATTTAGTTGTCCAACAACTTTGCACAGTTGTCAAACAACTTCTATAGTTGTTGAAACAACTTTTACAGTTGTTGGGGCGAAAGTATAAAAATTAAGAAGCTAATTTTTTTTTTGTAATTTTATCTAATTTTTAAAACTTGAAGGACCCCCACTTAATTGACAAACTTATTTGTCACTTTTAATTGCAAATCCCTGCTTACATCAATGACTACTTTCTATTTGGTGTTAGATATTTGTTTTTGAGTCCGACGAAATCTAAATTTGCCTTGGTAAGTTCTACACCGGAAACATTTTTGTAGTTCTTGCTTTTGATATCTATTGTCATATGTTATTTATTGGGTTTCAATCACCATATTATTTTGTTATTGTTAAATTATTTCTTTCGTGTAGGCTTTGCACTACTTTTTGTATTAACTGTTATGCTTTCTTCACTGTTTTCTTCTTCTTGTACTTGGATTTGTTGCACTTGGGCCGATGGTCTCTTGGAAAAAACCTCTCTGCCTTCATGAGGTAGTGGTAAGGTTTGCGTACGATCTACCCTCCCTAAACTCCACTTATGGGAAATCACTAGATATGTTGTTGTTGTAAGTACTACACTGGAAGGGTAAATTGCTCCTTAAACAAAAGTAATTCCTTTTTCAGCGGGGCCCTTAAAACTAAAACATTTGATTAGGAATGAAAAATTACTTAGGACTTCAACTACAATCCGAACAATATCTATTGAAATTTGTTGTTAAATCTATGTTTTGAATGGAAAATATTGAATTTGTTTGAACTCGTGTATAGAGAAAGACTCGATTTGCCACTAATAAGTTATTATGATTGGCCATTACCCAAGATTTGGAGTAGAACAACACCTTATTATAAACAAATTCCATGACTTATAGGTTACTTGAATCTCACAATCACGTAGTGTTCAAAAAAAAACTATACTTTAAAAGATCGTGTTATGTAGGGAGACACGTTAATATATATGATTTCATAGTTAAAACTTGTGATTTATAAATCGTATGGATATAATTTTGATTTAATTTATCGTTGCTTGAAATTCTCCTTACTTTCTTATTTCTTTAAAAATAATATTAGTAATTAAATTAAAACAAAAAATAGAAAACTTTATTGTAGTTTGTAAGATGACATTGTCTATATGCTCATTTTTATCGTTGGATAGGAAGAATAAGCATATTCGTGGAATATTATTCAATTACACTTCCATTAATCTGCTTTTATTCCGTACAGAGGAAGGTTGTGATGAGATTAATAGGATCTTTTAAATTTTTATCTTAATAAGATGTCTCGGTTGAGTTTGGGATCTGAATATTAAAAAAAATTGTGCTTATTCCTTAGATGAGTCTTACACGATCTGACTCCAAATTAGTCGAGCTCCTTATATGCATATGATGGGACATCAAATGAAAAGGTAGAGAAAAACGTAATAAATAATTTTTTCGTTATTCTAAAATGTCAAATATTCTACAATTAATATTGACACTCCAATTATATGTATTTAAATTAATTTTCTCTGTGAAGATAAAATTTTAGTTTTAAATTGATTGGATTTTTTTACCATAAATCCACACCTGGTGAACTTATGTGACTTTGCCATACACAAAAAAGGAGAAGTGATTCATGTTTGATAATCGGTGTCTGGGTCAATTTGCATACGTATCTCGATTAGTTTCATGTGATACTTGTCACTTTCTATTATGACGTAGCCATATATAGTGAAAAACGGTCAGTTGAACACTCTTCGTCAAAAAATTATGTTGTATATATGAAACCTTTTTTTTCAGGTGAGCTTATGTAACTTTACCAAACAAAAATGGATAAGTATTCGTGTTTGATAATTGGGGTGTCTGAGTCAATTTGCACGGGTCTCGAAAAGTTTCAAGGGATACTTGTCAGCTTCCATCAGTATCATAGCCACATATAGTGAAGAGTGGTCAGTTGAACACTCTTCGTCGAAAAATTATATTGTATATATAGAAGTATATATACCACAAACTACTTATTGTATGTATTTATTAATTCAGAACACTTGGTAAAATTGAAGACAAAAAATGTGAGGCCTAGCCACTATAAGTTGAAATTTTCTTTTGAAGTTGTTATTTTTCCTTTTGCGATTTCATTGATTTTGGCATCACTTCATTCGCTTGAGATTAAGTAAAGAGTTTTAAAAATCTTTTAAATCGGTTGGTCGCATTGATTTTCTTTTGGAATGTAAATCATGATTAAGTTCTTATTTTTACTTTTCTAAAATGTCACCATCTTTTTTATATTTAATAATAAATCTCATTTTTCATCAAGTTAGTTAAAAAGTTAGTTTTGAATAGATTAAATAACCGAGTGTTAGCGGGATATCTTTGGTGCCTTAAAAACCTTCGAAGGTATTATGACTTAACCATGGTAGTAGTAGCATTTGTCTCGTGGTTGGCTTATCTTGCGACTTTTGTTATTCCTCGTTAGTTACTGTGCTTCAGTTATCACATTAGTTGGTTATGATTATTGTTCCTCCTTTGCATGCTATGTTATGTTTTCCCTATTATTTCCTTTGTTCTCTTTATTTCTGTATTGTTCTGTTATGGTGAATTGGGAAGTCATGGATTCTCCATTACTTCTATGACAACAACATACCTATTGAAATCCTACAAAGTGAGATCGGAGAAGGGTAATGTACATAATCCTTAGGCTAGTGTACACAAACCTTACCCCTGCCTCGAGTGGAGGTTGATAAGTTGTTTTCAAAAGATCTTCTGCTCAAAAGAAGCAAATCAAAATAGTAATGGAAAAGAAAAATGGCCGTGAAGACCATTACTGCTTTGAAAGTCCGAAATAACTTTTGTACTTAAAAGCAAAGGTGGCACACAAAAACTGAAGCAGAGAGGATGAACATACCTTCATCCAAGTCAATCTTACATAGAGCTAAAGCTATACATTGTGGAATTCAGCAAGTGTCTTGGTCAGATACTGGAATTCATTTTTTAATTGGTCGTATGGGGAGTGAATAGTCAAAAACACACCTAAAGTATTCACATAGGTAGAGAATTGTTTTCGAAAGACCCTAGGCTCAAGTAACGCATAGCAAAGTAGTTTAAAAAAGAATTAACACAGAAGTCGAGGACATGACAAATAATAGGAAAACATTATATAACATTCAAAAACCGAGAATAAAGCTATCAACCGAATACAACAAAAAGCTATAGCCAAAATACCAAAAAATTATTTTTTTTGTCTAGCTCCTACTGCACTAGAAAGGAAGTGTTAACCAGTACATTAAGGTGTTTCTCTTGCTTACACTTGAGCTAGGGAGGGATACTGATATGCCAGTTTTCTTGCTGAAGGTATAGAGATAACGACCCTGAGTGAAGTAGATGGATTCTCGGTTAAGATTAGTGCCTCTTGTGGAACAAGTTGCTGAAGAAACACCATTTAAAAAGATTGCAATTTCCCCGATGCTTTCCATCTTTACCCAAGCCTTTTTGACAAAATCAAACCGAAATACTAGAAAATCGTATGGCAATAATGCATTGTCCTTTCCATTAAAAACCTTGTGAACATATAACAACATATCGTTATCGTCGCATGAGGATTGAATGAGGAAATTTTGACAACGTGGCATTTCTAAGTAGATTCTAAAATCTGGAGGTTGATTAGTCATTGGTGTAACTGTCATTGTTCCTGAATCATTATCTGGATCCAAACGGAGTAGAATACATGTCTGCCATGTTAATACATAGATTTTTCTCTTGAAAACTGTCCAGAGATCAAAAGTAATGTCATCTCCAACAATTGATTGCAGATCTTGTTTATGAAATTCATGATTATAACCTGGCTTGCAGAAGTAAAGTGTAGGCGTATTCACATCCTTGTCATCATTGGGATTCTCATCATCAGGAGTAGTCTCTTTAATTAGGAAGAGAACGAGACATTCAGGTTCATGGGGTGGTGCGGACAAGAGGCACTTAGTTATGCGATAGTACTCAGGGATCAGTGGGAGTTGAATTTTGTCGTTTGAAATAGGATTCCAAAGGTAACAATCATTAGAATGAATGTCTTCTAATACGAGCCACTCATGAGCATAAGCACGTATAATTTTGTTTTGAAGCTTGGGTATACTTCTCTCATCACCACATCGCTTCTCTGATACGCTGTAAAAAGTATGCTCTTGCTTGTCATGTCCATCACGAAGAAGAAGCCAAGGGTGTTGTTGTGCACTAAAAGGAGGGTTCTTGTGATCTTCCAACTTCATCATCTGTTAGGGAATTAGAAAATCGGTTTTGTTTTCTAGGACTACCTTGTTATGATTATGAAAAGAATATATAATAGTGCAATGCTTGGTTAAAAGAATTAACTTTAAATTAAATATAATTATAGTGAGTTCAAATACGATAAGGAAAAGGAGTAAAAATAGCTCAGGGAAATTTGTTTTCCTTTCTCGTAAATAATTCGGATTTCCATAAAGAAATAACATAATTAATTAGGATTTCCATAAATAAATAATGTAAAAATATTTACATAATTATAATAATAACGAGTTCAAATACATTAAAGAAAAGGAAATTTGTTTTGCTTTCCTTTCTCGTAAATAATTGGGAATTTCCATAAATAAATAAAATAATTGGGATTTCCATAAATAAATAATTTAAAAACATTCAACCAATTCTAGTTCTATATAAATTAAATATAATAACGAGTCCAAATACGTTAGGAAAAGGAAATTTGTTTTGCTTCCAAAATAATTAGCAACTTTTAAATAAGGAACAATTAATACTAGTTCTAGTTTAAATAGGGTACGTAACAAGCCCTTTTCCGATTGTATTAATACCTATAATTTTCACAATTTAATCTCTAAGTCTAAGCAAAAATTTTCTCAGAATAATGGACCCATAGATTCTGATAAATTGTGGTCAGGTTGTATTCCAGCACACATACTTGGATCAATATCATCACGTCTCGATGCTGGTGAATACTTTGCTTTCCGTGCCGTTTGTAAACATTGGCGGTTAGCGCCCCTGATGCTTCCTTCACACCTGCCTCATCGGCTACATGATGATTCACCATCGCCTTGTTTGATGACCTTGATTGGAGAAACCGGCATTGTAGAATTCTTTCACCCCGTGTACAATGTGGTGACTACTCACAACCCAGATATCCCAAAATTAAAGGGTTCTCGAATTCGGAGTTCAAAAGCTGGTTGGTTACTCATGAGTCATGGCAACCGCGGCATGTTCTTTTTCAATCCTATCAGCAATGACATAATTGAACTCCCTGATCTACTCGAGCAGAATGAAAATACTTGCTCTGCTTGGACATTTTCGTGCACTCCCGACTCCTCATCAGAAGATTGTTTTGTCGTTGGTTTTGACACCTTTGGTTCTCCCCCAAATGTATACATCATCAAAGTTGGAGAGACTACATGGACGTATCATTACAGCGAATATGGATATAACGAAAGAAATTTTCAATTACTCGGATGCAATAATCCGATATTTTTAAAAAACAATATTATCTACGTACTGGGAGATAAAGGAAATTTGGGAACACTGAGCATCAAGGAAAACTCAGCTACAGAGCTACCTATTTGGAAATTTTATGGGAAGCACTTTCGCCGTCGAAAACAAAGGTCAATTCATCAAATTTACATGGCAGAAGATGCTGACAATGAAGGAATGTTAGCGGTATTTTTATGTCACGAAGAAGGGGAAGCAGAGGTTTGGAGATACACAATAAATGGAAGGGTCTTGGAGAGGAAAAAATAACAAGTTTGGATAATAAAACATTGTTTGTGAGCTATGGAGGGGCCTACTTGAAATCATGTGTTGGACAGGGGCTAGAAAATAAGATATATTTCCCAATGTTTCACGACAACAACAAGGGCGTTTTCTATTGTTTGGCCAATCGTAAATATTATTCTTTCGATTACTCTGTCATCAAGTCTTACTCAAGTCCAAATATTTTCAACTTGGTCCAACCAATAATTTGTTAAAGTAATGTTCCCTTTCTGTTGGTGTTTGTTTTTCTATTAGCTACTAATATTGTGCGGATATAGCCACATAGGATAAGAGGAATTCCTTCTTTTGCTTTTTTATGTTTTATTTTATTTAATTTTATTTTTATCTTATGCAGTTTTTGTGAGTATACTTTTTGAATTTGCTAACCTAAATCTAGTCCAAAGTAAGAAAATTCATCAAATTAACGAAAGCAGAAAAACTAAAAGACCATTATTTTTCTCAAATCGAGAAGGGTTACTTATTTATCAAGTTTCGCTCAACTCTCTTGAACTCTATCAACAACCAATTGACTTATTATCAATCAAATCAAATCTGTCGGACATAAATCGACTCTCAAAATCTATGTTTTCTGACTCTTCAAAAATATCGACGGATGCATATTGAATCCTTTAAAAGTAGTGCAATCGTGACGAATCTGACACGGGTGCGGCAACAATTTTAGAGAGTCCACGCAACATAGTTCAAAACAACATGAGCTTGGGCCGTCTAAATCTTATTATCATCGAGAAGCAAGAAAATGCATCAAACTAACGAAAAACAGAAAACCAATTGACTTGTTTCTTTTAGCTTCTTTGCTGCTGCCAGAAACAATAGTCACTATACCATACTTTAGTATGGAAATAGCTTTTCTGGTAGCTTAGGATTTTCTACAAGAGTTTTAACATACGATTGACTATTGAGATATTTTTCCCGTTCCCAAAATAGTTATCACATTTCATTCTTCGAGAGCTAATCTCAACAATTATTAAAGTTAAATTTGATTAAATTAATTCAATATTTTAAAATTAAAATTTAGATGTTAAAAAACTATCCATAAAGTAGTCAAAGTATGTAGTAATTTTTCTTCATATTGGATGAAAAAATATACATGTTAAAATACTGGTCAAAATTTAAATCGTTGAACTCTCAAAAAAAGAAATTGTGATAAGTATTTTGGAACGGAGCGTAGAACTTTCAGAATAGTTGCTAACCTGTAATAACCATTTATCTGAACTCTGCTAACTTGTAATCACTATTCTTCCTCTATTGTCATGCTTTACCTCTTTTTCTTCATTTTTTTTTGCTTCTTCCTTGATAATTAGTATGAAAACTACTTATACGTTCTTGTGGAAAAGTAATTTTTTAGCAAATATATCAAGTAATATGAGACGGAGGAAGTAGCTAGTAATATAATGTGTGGATTATTATTTTTGTAACTTGTAATAAAGGAGAATAAATGAACTTCTCCGTCATTAAGCAAATAAAACTTACAGTAATCCATCGGACGATGAATATATAATAAGCTGGACCAAAACATGCACAATAGTCTGAAATAAATTTTTATGTGCAATGACATCAACAACAAATCAGCTTAAGCAGAGAAAAAGCTACAACATGTACAATGCTAGAATTAAAATAATATGATTTTATCTGATCAACACGATTAGAAAAAGTAAGTCCTAACAACACAACATGCATTATGCCGGGCTCACCATTGAATTATAGAGTTCCAGGTAGGGGCGGAACCAGCTTATGGTCATGGGGTTCATCTGAACCTCTGTCAAAAAAATAAATATATACTATTTATATATGGTTAAAATTATTTTTATGTATACATAGTAGATGTTGAATTCTCTTCAACTAGTTTGTGTGTTTACTTCTTTCGATTTTGAACCCCTTAGTGAAGATCCTGAGTTCCTGACTCTGCCACTGGTTCCAGGCAAGATGCATCACCATTACTGCTAGAGTTGCATAAGAACTGCGGTTTAATTGAATAAATTTTTTTTTGAAGATTTCACGTCCGAATAGTCAACAACCATTTTTTTGCCATTTCCAGCAACATTTCAGGCAAATCGATGAAGATAAATCTTCTCAAAGATACCGACCTTGTCTTAATTTGTATAGTTACATTTTTCTCAAAGGTATCTTATAAGGACTTAATAGAGGAACGTACCGTGATGAATACATATGTGACACGTACGATATATGTGACTTTGATCGGTCAATGTCAATCATGAACACGGTTGGAATACGTGACTAGTATACATATGTGTCACATATATTGAAACGAATAAAGTACTAATATATATTGGGCTTGTGCTACCACGTACTAGTTAATATAAATCCAAGAGACATACACAATACAAATGGACAGGTCACGTTCTTGACTATATAATTGATTACATTAGTTGCTGCTACTCCCTAGAATGGAGATGTGTATTCAATGCTAAGGTTCAAATTTCAATGTTTGTGTTTGCGTGTCTCACTATATATTTGCTCATTTTGTACGTGCTCTTAGACCCTGTGAAATCTTCAAAGCCACAGCCATATTTTTGCCATTTCCAGTAACATTTCAGGCAAATCAATGAAGACATTTATTATATGGTAGTACCATTTAACTTATCTCTTCTCTTTTTTTTCTGTATTTCGGTCCGTGACCCTCCATTTCAAAATCAAAACTCGAATTTGAAAAATATACCAAAACACTAACCCTAGCTAGCCTTTTCTCCTATAAATAAATACTAATTAATACAACAATAGTAATATCATCATTGTTTTTCTATTCCCTTCTTGAAGGTTAGCTCTTTGAAAACACTCAAGTTGATCACAAGGTTAGCTCTTTCAAAACACTCAAGTTGATTTTCTTTTTACGGCCATAATATGTTTTCTATTATCATAAACATGATACTAGTAAAGATTAGATACTACTTTTGAATACATACTGTTAAAGATTAGATTCCTATTTACTTCCAGTAATCGCCACTTTATACACTTTGAGTTTTGTGTTGTTAACTTGTATAGGTTGGTAACATTTGCATTCGTAGCATATTAACACACACACACACACTGCTAATTAATGAACTCAATACTCTGATTTCTAGTGGCATGCATGCAAATTTTCTTGTTCAACTTAGCGGTTGATAATAATCCTTTTACTGATCACGTCTTTTGGTTGGTACAAGACTGCTTATTGTTCGATTCGACTTGGGGGTGCGGGGTGAGCTATGATCTCCTTTAGTTAAAAGGAAGTTCAATGGGTCATAGTGCTAGTTAGTAGGTACATTAATACTGAATGATGTTTCTTGCCACTGTCTGCGCAATGCTCACGTAGGATTTATTCATGCTATTGAAATTTGAATGCGTTCTTTATATTAATTTGAAATGTATATAGATGGCAGAAAGAGACAATAGTTACGCCATATGTACGAGCTGTGGAAGTCGTTTCTCAACCTTGGAGCAGCTAAGAATACACGATGCAGCATGTCGAGCTGAACGGAGGAGGCAGCAGCAGGCAGCAGCAGAAGCACAAGCAGCAGAGGCCGCGGCTGCTGCTCAGGCTGAAGCAGCAGCAGCAGCAGCTGCGAAGGCTGCTGAGAGGAAGAGGAGAAGCAACAAGTCAGGGACAAGCTAACCAACCAACTTATGTAAGAGCTGGTTATGTGTCTGGTTATATGTTAATAATGCTCATATTTTAGACTCTGTTAAAATGTAGAGCTACGTACTAATTCAGCTCATACTTGCTCCTGATGTTAATTATGTCGTGTTTTAGATGCTCAAACTTGTTTGTGTGATGTTAATAATGCTTGGATTTTAGACTCCAGTATTTTGTGCTTAAGATCTTGGTCCGACATCTGTTTTATGCTCATACTTGCTCTTTCTTTAATTTCTTCTAGATTGTTTTATTGGTTGTGAATCAAGCTTATTACATATGAGCCGATGGGCTGAAAGGGGTGAATGAGACGGCCCAGTCAGGATTATTAGGCCGATTGACACGTTTGAAAGCTTTATTTGGGATCCAGGCTCAATTGTCAGTTGGTTAAATATGACTTGGGATTAGACAGAACGGTTTATGTGAATTGTTGTGAAGCTTTGACTTGTCTGTTGTTCTCTCATCTCCATTCTGTCTAATATCTCATCCTTCTTACTATATTATTCTCGTCTTAGTTAGCGTGGCTATTACCTTCTTGTTTGAATTCTAAGTTGTAATTTGTGTTCAGAGATTATAAATACATTTCATGTTTGTGTTAAAAATCCGGGTTGTTGCATTTTTCACTTCCTTTCATCTTTTGTTTGTTACCCCTCTTCCTCATTTTCTCCCACTCCTTCTTATGTTGGAATCCATCTTATTACTCTAATTTTTCTTAAATAACACAATGTATGTTAAAGAGTTTTTCAGGATTTAGAATAGAGCATGTTGAGAGCATTTAGAAGAGATTTATACAGGTGTGTGAGGGTTAAATTAATGGAATGATTAGATCTGGATCTTAATTTGTCTTTTATTTATCCTTGATGGTTATTTTAGCATAATTAACAAAACTCTGTACGGGTGAGCTTGCTCACATTTATTGACGGAGTCAAAATTTCACTAAAGAGATCATAATGTATCCTATTTGCACGGTGTAATTTTTCAGCTAAGAGGTGTTAATTGCCTCCCCTTTTAGACAAGGTAATACTAAGATTTCGGATCCTGCTACCTTGAAACTAACCTTTAATGTCACACCCCGAATCCCCACGAGGCGTGATTGGCACCCGAAGCCGACAAGGCCCGAGAGAACCAATCTTTGCTTCTATTCATTCATATGCATGTCATAGGAAACACTACTATCACATAGAAGCAGGAGAAGCTATAATCGGAAGGTATAGAACATGTGACATATATATATATATACACAATTGAGAAACTTGGCCGTTGAGGCCATCAAAATAAGACTCCATGTGACATCTTATATACATACACCCACATACGTCTACAAAAGCCTCTAACAAATGCATTGACCAATGGCAACTGAAAGTCGGGACAAGTCCCCGCTTTACACAACACACACACCACCAAAATACATATACCACTGTGACTCGGAGAAATCCCGAACTAACTGGAGCTCACCAATGAATCCGCACACAACTGATAACCTACAGGGGAGGCCTGCTAGTACCTGCGCCTGCAACATTTAAAGTATGTTCCCCAAAAGGGGTCAGTACGGAAAAAGTACTGAGTATACAAGGCTCAGATGAAACTGTACAAATATTTCAATGAACTCAAGATAAATGAATAATCAATGTGAATAAGTCACCATTTGCATTTTTGGAAACCATGTGGATTGCTTTCATTACTTTCTTTGCTTTCTTTATCTCAATGATCAATGATCAAAACGTGTGTCACACTGTACCCGGGCCCCTACTGATCAGTGGGTCTTTTCATGACTTATCGTCATGTTGGGATCGAGTCGAGCTAGGCTTATGCCCCTAGACCTGCCACCCATAAATCAATGCTTCGGGATCGAGTCGAGCTAGGCTTATGCCCCTAGACCTGCCACCCATAAATCAATGCCTCGGGATCGAGTCGAGCTAGGCTTACGCCCCTAGACTTGCCACCCATAAAACAATCATTAACCACATTTGCATTACTTTGATCATTACTTTGAGATTGATATCTTTACTTGTGAGAGATTGATACTTTGCTTATGAGAGATTGATACAATGATAGCCATATCTTTATTTGGAACTTTGGATCATTAACCAATGAATGGAAGACATATGAGTAACATTGTTAGAAAACACAATACCGAATGGAAACATAACACTATTGGACCCATTGGACAATAATCAATGAACGAGACACATGAGTATAAACACTGTTGAAACTTTGGAACATAACCTTATTGGGCCTTTGGAACACTATTCATGAATATGAGACATGAGATGCACAATTAATCAATAAGTAGGAAGCATATGACACTGACAATTGATAATCGGATGTAGGATACCTTAGTACATTTCGGGATAGGACAACATAATGTCAATGCGAATACTATTTGCCGCAGAAAGATACGGACAGAGTAACCTTACATACCTTGGATTCGCAATACGGATATACAATCTTAATTGTGCATATAATGGTCCCGCTCCTTCTTTATGTATCACTCTACAGCATAAATACATAACGGAACCAACATTAACCACCAATTACCTTACAATGGCATATAATATCAATGAGTCACATGTTTGCCTTTAAAATGTCATTTCCCTCTTGACAATACCATTGATGAAATTATTATACCAATAATTCCACAATATTCCCAACATTGACCAAAATATCATAAATCATTAGCATGTCACCCCAAGTTCATACTTGCCACTCTTCATCACCACAACATCACAATTATTCCACCAAATCACTTTAATACACCTCATATCACATATCGGCCAAAATCCCATAATTTATACTTATAGAAGAATAACAAGTTTAATAACATAATCACACCATACATGTTGATATTTTATCCATACCATGCTTTTTCATCAAACCCACAAGTCATATTTCAAGTTTAAATCCCATGGATTACACATCAAAGTAGAAAAATGGATCATTTTTCCCCTTGGGCCTATGCATTTTGGCTTTGTTTTGGGCCTCAAATTGGGCCCAATAACATATATCCACTTAAACCACTAAATACAATGTATAATCCACCATATATCTCATGTGTAATTAATTTCATAATGTCTCGATAATATTCACTTTTCATAATGTCTCGATAATATTCACTTACGAGATTCTCATTCGTCGTCTCCATCGCAAAAATAGAAATTCTAGTCGCCCATGGCTTCGTTGAACATTTTTGATAAATTCTTGTGTTTCATGATTTGATCATGTAGGAGTATGTAGGAGTGTATTGATGTATTTGAAACCTTAGCAATGCTTAAATAACTCCAAAGAACCAAAAAAAACCATATAAGAATCGACGTAGCATTGCGTTGTGAAACGAGCCCGGAAGGGCACAATCTTTGTGCCTTGCGCCACTAGCTGCAAAGCAAGCTGTGGCGCAAGAAATGAACCCCCTCTGAATCAGGTGGCTTGCGCCACACACCCTGAAGCAGGGAGTGGCGCAAGTCTTGGTACTTTGTTGAATTTTTCGGCCACTTTTTCGAACACTTGCATATCGTCCAATACCTTATCAAAACATTACAAAATACTTACTTAGTGATCTTAATCATCAAGTAAACATTAGTCAACATCATCAAGTAGGGTTGATAAGGTACGGGGTGTTACATTTAAGCTCTCGTTGGACTATAAATTTTGTTACTTTTCAAAAAAGAAATGATGTGATGCTAGCATGGGGGTGGGTCTTGGTTGTCCTTTGCGGTGCATATTTTCAGTGCTAACTTCAATGTCTTTACCCTTTTTTTTTTCCCTCACTTTTGGGTAAGCAAGAAACTAAGAGTGATGTTGAAAAGTGTTTGATATTTGGCTTTGTGGTGTAGTTGAGTGATTGATGGGGTATTTATGGAGTTGTAAATTTAATTAGAGGGTGTTACATAAACACTAATTTGATGGATTATTAATCAATCAAACTTATCATTTGCCGCCCCACAATACTCAACTTCCAATTTATTGCATTTTTCATATGATTAATTAATTAGTGCTCGTTTGGTATAAGGGATAAGAGATAACTAATCCCGAGATAACTAATTCTGAGATAATTAATTCCGGAATAATTTGTTTCCCAACCAAACGACCCCTTAATGTTCCCACCTCTTAGCCCATACAAGGTACATAACTTCTTATGAAATGATAAACTTTGTGCTAAATGCATATCTATTGTCACAAAACAACTAATGCTTAAAATTTTAAATTTGTACCTTAATTATGTTAATCTAAAAGAGGAGGTGAGTGATTAGTGAGGCTGTGAGAGCAGGTTATGATATCAAACAACTGAGGATGACAAAATTAAATATTGTCGAGGGGGTTCAACCGAATAAAATATAATTCTTTTTGGTTGTATATATTTGAGCTGTTGAATTTCCGTTGACATGAAGAAAAATCTAAATTTAATGGTAAAGGGGGTCTAAAATTGCTTTAGGTCTTATATTCAATTACAACTGTGACATTATAAATTATTTTATGAATTCCTTTGTATAGTTTTTTGACCATAACTATCAATGTTGGCACTACAACAACAAAATTAGTGAAATCCTATGTAGTACAGTCTAAAAAAAATGTAATAGAGAAAATGTCATCTCCATTAATTCTTCAACAAAGTGATTCACTTTACCTTAGTTTTTTAGGGGAAAATTTCTTTCTCATTACAACAATTTGCTTAAGGCTTAATCTAAAAGCTTTTTCCAAAAGTTCATCATTTATTCCAGAACCAAAAATTGTTGCTGGAATTTTCATATTACCTGGATTTTGGCTGTTGAAACACCCGAAAATCATCGCTGGAATTTCCCCTACGTTCATCATAAAATGTACTAGTCCCTTAGGAAAAATCATGACTTCCTCTTGTTCAATTACCTTAGAAAAAACTCGATTATTCGAGTCAACGAAACCTGAATAAACTCTCCCACGGATAATGTAGGCGATTTCGGTTGCTCTAGGGTGAAAATGAAAGGGGTTTACGCCACCAATGTTCAATTCAGCTACCAATAACATACCTAGTAAAATCACGCAAGTGAGGTCTGGAAAAGGTAAGGTTTGGAGGGTAAAATGTGTGTAGACCTTACCACTACCTCGGAAAGATTTAGAGACTGTTTTCGAAAGACCCTCAGCTCAAGTGTAGCAAATTTAGGTACTAATAAGAGGAAAATAGTGAAGTAAATTCAGGTACTAATAAGAGGAAAATAGCAAAGAAAATATGTCAACAAATAAGGGATCAGTGCAAATTCTACGAAAAAATAATAATCAATCATAAAATAGTGCGATAATGAAAACAAAATAAACAACATCAATAAAAGGCATCTACAACTAAATCCTAAACTTCCATACTACGACTAATAACCTTCTACTTTAATACACGTTCTCTGCATCACCTATCTAAGGTCATGTCCTCGGTAAACTGAATATGCGCTACGTCCTGCTTAATCATATCTCCGCATTATTTCTCAGGCTTATAAAACATGTTATTAATATATGCTATTTATATCCCCGTACATAGACAACAATTACCTAATTAACTAATTTTAGGGTCAAAAGGAAAGAGAGAGAAATTAGGATTAAGCCAAGTGGGGCCAAGGAGAAAGTCATGTGTTTGTTTTAGGACAACAATTAGTTAGTTAACTAATAGTAGTTAGTTAGTATTATACTATATGAATTTATTAATATTTAAATATTTGCACGATTTCACCTTTTCCAATCACGTTTAAGATTTGTACTGCTGAATAAGCTGCCAAAATTTAGGAATGCCCATTTATCTTTTTGTTTTGTTATTCTCCCTATTTTTCCTATTTATGTTCTGCATATAAAAAATTATTGTAACTATTTTAAGCAGACGTAGCAATAAATAAAAATACCATCCCAACAAAATTATATCTAAATTGTACATATAAAAATGTCAAACGTGAATGTTCTTTTTTTTTTTTTTCTTTTGGTAAAAGAATAACGTGAATATTCAATTGTCATTGGACCCCATCATTTTATTTTTTTTTAAAAAACAGTATTTTTTTAATTATATTTGGGTGATAAATTTATTTATGGTTGTTTCATCTTGACAGACTGAGTGAATATTTATGGTTGTTAGGTGCTTTTAAACGCATTTGTAATACTTTAAAAACTTATTTTTAAATTAAAATAACAAAAATAAACCATAAGTTTTAAGCACATCCCAACATATTCTTAATCTCCACCCAATTTAAGGTAGTAAACAACTTGGATGTTATCATACATTATCATATAGAAAAGGTATTCATGTACCATAACAATGGTTAGCATTATACAAACTAAGAGCTTATAGACTTAATCTGTCTATTAAAATAAACGCAAGTACGTTTCATTCATCCGAAAACATCTTCCTTTCCTTTTGAAGTTTTAAATAAATGTGATAGAGACCCTTGAAAATATAAATTATAAAATCAACTTCAAAATAATATAATCTTGATTGTTTGAAAATTCGTTGGGCTAATTTTGCGAAGACAATTGACAACTCTAGGAATGGTCAATATATCAATCACAACGATAGAGAAACACAAATCTACTGTGTAAAGGATTAGAATGACAATCCCTTACAAACCCTATGATTATCACAAAGCATGACAATTCTATTGATTTCTTCTTTCTAATGAAATGGATGGAATTGAAATTAAAGGAATTTGGTTGAAAAGGTTTGAGTTAAAGAGTGTTAAGCCGTTTTAAAAGAAGTTTTTTTTTTTTTATAATGTGCAGTTAACACGCAGTTTCTTTTTAATTGATTAAAATTATTTTTTGTTTTTCTCCAAATTGTTTTGATTTTTTTTTTAAAATATGATTTTTGTGGTGTTAACACATGGCTATTTTTGCCTTTGTTATTAGATAGTGATAGAAGATAGGAATTCAATTATACTTTTTTTTTTGTGTGTGTGTGTGTGTTACTGTAGTTTTCACTATGCTTGTTTTGAACATCCAAATAATGGAATTTGGCTCCCCTCCATTATATTTTCTCTCAATTTCCTCAAGTATACATTTAGATGAGTGACACTTGCCAAATATAAATTTTAAAGGTCTAGATTAGATTCATTTAACAAGTATCTTAACTATAGTCAAGAACATAAAATTATGGAAAATACTCTAATTTTGGTAATGTATGGAATCAATCTCCTCATAATTTTGGTAATTTTATTCTCTCAATTTATATAAAAAGATCAATAAACTCCCCTCCCTCCACAAAACCTAAGGGCGTTCATATAATTATAATTAAAAAAAAAATTAATTTAATTTTTCTTTCACTGAATATTTCAATATTCTATTAATTTCATTCCTGATCATTCTCTAACTAAATTGAAGAACACCAATCAAATATGATTTTCACAGAATAAATAAAAACTTAATTCATAATTTCATATAGGACTTTTTATGGGCATTCTTAACGCGGCAAAAAATTCAGTAGTATATATGTGGACAAATTTGCTTTTCACACGTATATGAATATTGAATTCGCCCACATATATAATGTGTATCGCAATTTTTAAAAAATTAATTCAAAATAAGTTTACAAAATGAATTACAGAACATATTACTACTTAATTATTTATAAAGTTTTGTTAAGCTTGTGAATATCTAGTAGGAAATTATTATTTTGTGTGTGTGTGGTGAGGAAGGGTTGGGGTTGTGGGGGGGGGGGGGGAGGGAGGGAGGGGGACACGTTCACTGATTTAGATTTAAATTTTACAAAATGAAATTAATTATTATGAGAATAAAAATTTGTAGGTAGATTGATATTGCATATTAAAATTAGAGTGCTTTCCAAAATTTTATTTTCTTAACTATGGTTAGGAAGTGTTTTTCCCTTAAATGGGCCTTACACGATGTTAATTCAAATTAATTGAGATCTCAATACGATTTCCAAACAGTGGGGTAAAAAAAAAAATAATTAAAAGACTTTCAAGCTGAAATGTGGAGACATAGTGCAGGACATGTTCCCATCAGGAAAGCGGAACTAAGCTTTAACTCACAAATCTTTATTTTTTTAAAAATTAAATATAATTCACATTTTTAAGAAAATATAAAATATAATAACAATGTCTTTTTTATTATTTATACCACTAGATAGTGTGTCTAGAAGCCTTTTTATTAATATTAAAAATAAAAATAAGATAAGTCAAATTTTCAACATTAGTACTCACCAAATGATCACTTAAAATTGCAGCAACATTTGGCGGTAAACCTTGCCCAGAGGCTACTTATGTCTTGGCACTTTTAGGTACAAAAATAGAAGTTGTAGGGCTCAATTTTCTGTGCATAGGAGGAGAAGTGACACGGGCCAAACCAGATAACAAGCAACATGTTGTTGCATTGCCTTTTTCTTTTTAAAAGAAGGAATGGCAGAGTTAAGTTGTGGCTCATCCATATCCGAAAGAACTTCAAAATTATTGGGACACACAAAATTATCCTCACGCATTGGAGATCCAATTCGCTGCCCCCAGTAGCCTTTCTTGGTGCAACAACATTTGTGTCACCTTTTCAATCATATTAACAATGTATATATTCACAACAATGTAAAAAAAAATGATTTAGTTTTCTAGGCATAAGAATATATTTCAAGGAAGGTGGAAATTGAAATATTCAGATAAAACGATAGTGAGAGCTAGCGTCCCATCCAAAGGGTGGAGCTACGTAGACACAAGAATGTTTAAATGAATCTCTTGGACAAAGATAATAATTTTACAACAATCCTAGCGGCTAGATTATACTAAGTTCGTTATAAATGTATTAACTTATACGATCTATTAGAGTCCAAGTTAATTTAACAACAAAGTATATCTCACCAGACTATAAATTATTACTACTATTTTTTCCCCTTATCCTTATTATTTCTCAAATATCTATGAATAAAACAAAATCAAAAGCACACTCAACAAGAACCAAAAAAAACAAACAGAATGACAAATTAAATAGAAGATTGATATAGGTGTTGTGTTGGTGAGGAACTGCAGTAATTATATGTCCCATTGTTGAGATGTAGAATGTTTCATTGCAACACTATGAACACAAGGACCACCAACTTTATGTATTACAATTTACAACATTTTTTGCATTTCAGAAACACCACAATCAATTGTGGAAACTATTGCCTCAAAAAGGAATAATATTTAATTTTCAACTGTTTTATATACAGTAAATTTTTTTTTTAAAAAAAAAAAAGGGTTCACATGGCTATGTATGCAGAAATTTAGCTAGCAGTTGGCTATAGATTTTGGATCAGATTGTGATATCTGTCTCCAAACAATTTTCAAGTTTCAAAAATTGGTTCAAATCGGTTTTTGGGACTTTTACTGATAACACTTCAACTTTTTTCATGTAAAATGCATATTTCATACACAACTTCAAGTTTCAAAATTTACAATTTCAAAAAATTAAGTTTTCAGGTTTCAAGTTTCAACTTCAAAATCTATAGTCAAACGGGAGCTTAAATTCTAGTAGTCAAGAGAGCACGAGTGATCAAAATTTCTTTGCTTCTTTGTGTGTTTACTTCTTATCTTATGAATCTCTTTATTAGTAAATTTCTGATTCCGGCAATAAATGTGAGCAAGGTTACACATGCAGAGTTCTGCTAATTGTGTTAAAATAACCATCAATGATTGTGATAAGATGAATATGATTTCTTCACCCTTAATCAGAGGTCTCGATTGAGTTCGAAACCTTGGTATGAATTCTTTTTTGGTAGAGAACGCTTCCCCCTTAAATGAGTCAATAAATCTTGTACGACGAGATCAAAATTAATAAGGACTTCAATACGAATATCAGATACCGAATGAAAAAAAAGAAGTTAAAATAGAAATGAACATCAATATAAAGCATAATGGAATCAATTATCTAGAAAAACAAAACGAAGACCAAACAGGCAATTATCACTTAAACTTGAAGAAGGATCAATACTTATAATTAGGACAAGAAAGAATATACAAAACTGGCATATATATGAAACTTCAATGTAGTCAAAGGTCTAATTATACTTTGCTTGTTTCATGTCAAAAAGTACCCCACTTGCCCAAATATTTAATATGACTTTGATTTATGAGATGTTTATGAAAAATTGAAATTGTGTAACTATCTCATCTAAAATTTAAGTTGTCAGAATGATGCACTTTTAATTACTTCATTGTATACGACTTCAATACGCCCCTTATGTGGAGCTTGATTTTTTATCGTCATGAGTCGATATCATGTGGATCTTTTTTTTTGATAATGTGTAGCAGGGAAGCTCGAACTCATTAGGCTTAAATTGGTAGAGAGGTACATTTTAATTACTTAATTAAGTCTTTAACTCATCGCTTTCTCGTGAGGGCTTGATTCTTTTTCATGAGCCGATATCACATGGAAATTCTTTTCAATAATTGGTAGTGTTGAGGCTCAAAACTCTAGACTTATGTGTGTTTCGATACCATATATTGAGCAAGGAGTGGCATTTTACCATTGAAGATTATAATGGCATGAACAAAATTTCTTCACCCTTAATTAGAGATTTCGGGTTCAAACTTTGAAATGATAAAAAAAAAAAAGTTTTAATTACATTTTTTTCCGGTAAAATGAACCTCATGTGATGCGAATTTATATTAAAATGGATATAAATATATAATGAGAACCAAAATAAGAATAGCACTTTGATATATTGATACCTATAAGGGGAAAAAAAATAGTATGAGTTTGTTAAAACAGCCAACTAGCCCTGCAAGATAATTAAGATCCATGTGTTTAGTAAACATCATTAATTAAATTAATACATATTTGTTGCTTGTACTATTCCTTAAAATGGAAAGTGTCAGTCATCACTAACTGTTGACAATTAAATATTCCAGGGAAATGACAATAATAAAATCCTAATTACCACCAAAGGTTGCGGTAAGTACTCTTTCATCCTTAACCAGAAATCTCGAGTTTGAGCCTTTGGTATGGAGTCACACGTTTTACCTCCCATAGTGGTGCTTTCCGGTATGAATCCGGATTAGTCGGGCTCCAATGTGGGTACCAGACGTGAAACAACAACAAAAAATCCTAACTAATCATCATTCTTTCTTTTTAATTTTGATGATAAGTAACTAATTAATTAATTAATTATCTTCACAGGTTGACTAATTAAATTGCAATAAGATTCTTTTTCATCAACCAACAAGTAGGTTTTAGTCTCTAACTAATTAGTTATTCGTAAGGTATTGATTAACGGCAACGATATCTATGGCATAAGCAACAAAGTCCATACAACTAATTTGTAAATTGTAAATAAAACAACTTGGTGATAAAGAAATTAAGAAGTCACTACGAGTGGAATATTTTCAGCTGGAACCAAATATATAAAATTCTTTCAAAACGTCCGTATTACGAAGATTCATCATGAAATTGGCTAATTTATGATGGTTTTGAGCCTATCGTAACCCTCCTTCTTTATTGAGGTTTGAATCCAGTAATTTTCGAACTAGCTCACACATGTGAAACTAAATGCTGGAATGCAAAACATGCGATGACTTCTCAAGGGGTCAACCCATCCTAGCTAAGTCTGTAACTCTCCCTTCTTTAGGCGTAATTAATAGTAGGAATGCAACTTGAGGACTTCCAGGAGGATAACCCGTCCTGGTGATACTCTCGTTTAAACACGCTTAAGTTTGGAGTTTTGATGCAATATAGTACGTTAGCGCCTTTTCAGAAATACAAAGTACTTTTTGTTTTAACTTTTTTTACACTATTGACATGAGATGAGTTTATAAATCATCCCCTTCGGGACATCCGATAGAATTGAAATGACACAGAGAAGATTAATATGATGATACGGTCCCCAAATCAAGAAAGAAGAAAGCAAAAATTTACTTTCAACAGAATTTTCCTTCAATAATTCATCAGTATGAAGAATTTGGTCCATTTGCAGTACTATTGGTTTTACATTTTTGTTATTTATGAAGAAGAGTTTTAGATTATGAATCGTACAATATATACATAGCATGCATATGACAGAATAAAAATCATGGTAAAAAAGTCAGAATAAAAATCATGGTACTCACTCATGTTGAGTAAAATGATTTTTGATATCATGGTAAAAAAGCATGAACAAATTGGAGTATTAAGTGCCAAGATATCAAAAATCATTTTACTCAACATGAGTGAGTTATCATATTATGTTGTTTAAGTCCTTTCAAAATTTTGTTGCACCCATATTGATTCGATACAATTTGAGTGTGAATATAATATTTGAGTGCGATTTGATTATCAAGAAGTATAAGTTGATTAGATATTTGATTTAATTTTAGGTATGTATCATATATATTCATGTAAAGTACTAGAATATTTCACTATTATATGAGATTACGTATGATTAAAATATTAGGTATTTATATAGAAGTTTCATTATATTATGCCAATATGTAACTTCTAACTAGTTGTCAAAAATATACTTATAAATATCGTAATATACATTTTAGCTGTATCGAACACCAATAAAAGAGAGTTTTTGCATGTGCTTATCATCTTATGCAGAACCGTTCAACTTGGAACTACTTTAAACATACGAGACTGAAGTTGCAAAAAAAAATATGTGTGGAGTTTGGCAAATTCCCGACTTCTTTTGCTTGAAGAGTGGCCTTGCCAAGACCAAACTTCAGACATTTTTGCCTAATGTTTGACATAGCTTGATAAGGCCAACTTCAGACATTTTTTTTTTACTGAAGAACAATTGTCAGCCAATTTGACTTCAAGCATATAATGGCTGCACTTCAGCCAAATTGACATGAAGTTCGGGCATATATACGAATTTCAAAAATTCGACACATAATTCCAACACCCAAATAAGTATAAATTAAATGGAGGCAACTAAATAAGGTGTCCCATAAAAATTTAACAACCAAATTGTCAACAAACAATTCAAAATGCCTGGATTTTTCTAGAACAACTCGAGTAAAATAAAAATCATTTGAAACACTTCTCTTTAAACTATTTCAAAAACCCAAGGATTCAAAGCTTAGGTGTTTGAAATTTTCAACTTCAAATCACGACTTTAAGGTCTAAAGTTGATTATGAAGTAACTAAACTTTAAAAATCTCACGATTTTGACTATTCTTTAAATAGGTAAAAGCAGCTATATTTGCACTTCATGGGCTATCACAGCCCAAATGGATGAAGCCCATTAGATCTTCAATTCTTGAGAAGCATAAATCTCCGAAAATTACGTCTACTATCCTCTAAAGTTTCTCATTTTAAATCTTTGTTTTGCTTGATAAAATTGTTAAAAGATTACCTTCAAGTTGAAAAAAATCGTTGAAAAGAACTTCTGTTGCCACTAAATATATGTTTATTTTTTGTTTATTGTGATCAATTGAATAAGGTCACTGTCATGAAATATTCTGAATGTGGCTGACAAGCAACATAACTAAATTTTAACTTTTGCTTAGAAGACATAACTTGCGGTCAGTTGAACTGTTTTATTATATCTTGGATACAGGTAAACTTCTTAATGAATTCTCTATCATCTTTTTTATTTGGCCAAATACATCGTCAGTCCTCAACTAACCATTGTTCATTTTAAACACCTAAAGTAGTGTCCCATTGTGCCATTTTGGCACCATTGTAAAAAAATATTTTTACAAAAAAAAGAATCTGCTCACGCGCTTTAAGCTGGGTGTAGCACACACAATGTGACATGTCAGCAAAAGGTGCCAAAATGACATAGCGGGACATTAGTTTAGGTGTTTAAAATGAACAACGTCTAGTTGAGATGCCAAAATGAAATTTGTTGCCAAGTTTAAGGGGTTATCGACGTGTTTGGACTTTTTTTTTTGTTTCATTTAATTGGTCTATGTTATAGGGTTATAGGATAATAAGATGGTTAGAAATCTTTTTATTTTTCAACCTAATTCATTAAAAAAATTGAAAATCCACTCATGGGACAAGAAACCCTTCCCGCATCCGGCACAAATAAATTTTTTACGTTTAATTAGATCGGGAACTATTCAAATTAAGAACAAAAGCTTGTTGCTTTTTCTTTTCCTATAATTTAATTGAAGCCGCAACTCTATCCATTTATTCATTCGACCCAACTTTATTTTGTTCCATTCCAAGAATTCTTACACGGTTTTATACCCATCTAGGAACAATGAAATATTTTCAAGACTTTCCGTTGATACGACATGCTATTTTTACCATTCATATATTCTAAATTTCTGTCTTATAAATTAAATTATTTTATACAATTTTTTGTCTACTTTCTGATATAGAGGCTATTTGTTTAAACATTCTGGGGCCAAAAGATCAAGACTATCAGAGGGCCATTTGTGAACTTGACCCGTAATCCTATTTGAGTAGCCCGGTTACGAAAGCCTCTTACCTGTTTGATAAAATTCCTCAAAGAGAATAAAGTTTAGCCGAGTAGTTTAGCATAAAGATTGAAAATGGAGAAAATAATAGTGTTACAGTGTAACCCAACTTCACCATTCAAACAACAGCTATGGCCAACTACAGCTAAAACTACTGCTTATACCTGCAGTTTTGGTAGCTCTAATGTAGTTTCTTTAAGATTTTCAACAAGAATTAATATGGGATTTTGTTCTTTTCAAAGAATTTCTAAGAGAGGTTGTGTTGTTGGCTTAAGGGAATATGGGTTTTGGGAAGATGCTGATGATGGTAGTGATAGTGAAGATGATGATGAAGAAGAAGAAGAAGTAGAAGATATGGATGTTGAGAGTAGGTTGGGATATGGAGGAGAAGATAAAGCAATGGCTAATACTACAAATGGGTTGTTGTCTACCAGTGAAGATGAGTTTATGAAAGGTACTCCCTTGTTTCAATTTGTTTGTCTGGCTTTACTCGCATGAAGTTTTTTAAGAAAGTAAAGAAAAGTTTTAGTCTTGCTGTCTTAGGCATGTAAAGTTAGAAGTAAAGAGCTTTCAGAAAAAGTAAAGAAACATTCTTTTTGAAACTTTTCAATTTGTTTTTGTGGTTTTGACTTGATACAGAATTTAAGAAAGTAAAGAATTTTTTTGATCTTGTGGTCTTAAACATGTCATCGCATTGAGAAAATTAGAATTAAAGAGTTATACCAAAGAGGAAAGATACATTTTTTTTTGGAAACTGACTAAAAAAGATATCTTTTTCCTGTTTTCAAGTGGAGCATTTGTAGAACTGTTCGTTTACTTTTGGAGAATTCTTGAAAAGTTATAGTTTATTCATAACCTTCGGGTTCAAATGCGAGTAGAGACATAAAACACTAGGTGATTTTTTTTCATTTTTCATAGCTTTGGTGGATAGAGTGGTGGGAGGTTGCAGGTATCCATGGAATTAGTTGAGGTGCGTACAAGCTGATCCGGACATTACTGTTATCAAAAAAACAAAAACAAAAAAGTTATCGTTTATTCAAACTGTTCAAAGACAAAGGGAAATTACAAAAAAGAGAAACTAAATCCTAGAGATTTTATATTTAATAAGCTAGTAGTAGTAGAGATTGAAGAATGGATGGTTCCAGCAAATAATGTTAGTAAGTTATGTTGCAAAGTTTCTTTCTTGATTTTGTTTTGTTCCCAAGCTTCAGTTGGCAGAGCCTCTAGTTAGTGGCAAAGCCAGAATTTTCGCAGGGGTTTAAAATATGAAGAAGTAAAGAAATGAACATCTACAGTCAAAGGGGGTTCTGATGACCCCCTTGCACTCACGTGGCTCCGTCCCTGCCTCTAGTGATTGTCATTCTAGGGAAATAGTTTTTTTGCTTCCTTGTGATGCAGTATCTGATATATTTTGAATCTCTAGTATCTGTTCTAGTTGTCCGGAAACCGGGCAGATGTAGTGTATATGTTATGATTCCAGCAAACAATGTTAATAAGTTGTGTTGCATCATTGCTTTTTGATTTAGTTTTCTTCCAAACCCTCAGCTGGCAGAAGGTCTACTGATTGTCATTCTAGGGAAATAGTTTTCCTTTTACCTTGTGATTCTATAGCTGATACTCTTTAAATCTTTAGCATTCTGCACTAGTAGTTTGGAGTTCATTATGTTGGGATAAGTGAACCATTAAGGAATATTATCTACTTCTGTTTTTGTTTCAGAGGTTGAATAGCTTTTGAGCCCAGAGAGATTAGAAAACAAGACACCTGAATTCTAGAGATTTCTGTTTGAGAAGCTAGTAATAGTAGAAATTGAAGAATGGGTGATTCCAGCAATATGGTGTTAATAAGTCCGCACTTTGTTTTGTAGCAAGCTTCAGTTGGCAGGAGTCTGGTGCATCAATTCAGCTTATCTTTTCAAAATTTGATTTATTTTATATTTTCCTTCTGATGCACTATCTGGTGCCGTTTGAATCGCTAGCAGCTGTTCCAGTAGTCTCGAAATGTTTCACGTACAGTTATCTGATGCCGTTTGAATCGCACAAATCTGAAACTAGCATGTTCTTTTGTTTTTTAGAGGTTGAACAGCTTTTGAGCCCAGAGGAAAGGGAAATTCTGTATCGCAATCAAACTCCAGAGCTGGTTAAGATATCAACTGTAAGTTCCAAGGAGCTTCATCTGCCTCTTTTCTTAGTAACATCTTTCCTTTTAAGTAAATTAGTATCATTTGTGCAAGCCGGGGACTTGCATTCTAGCCGTCTTAGATAATGCCTACAAACTTGAGACTAAAACCACGTTATTAGAAAGAAATATATGGATATGATAATTGGATCACACATTCTTTTGCTGGTTTCTGGAACAAGTACTGATACTCTCAAACATGTTTCTAATCCAGGCCAAATGGAACCCTCTTCACACTTTTGCACTAGCAGGGCAGATACGGTTTATGGATAAACTTTTGGAGGAGGGTCTTGATATTGATGTTGTTGACAAGGTAAAGATTCGTTGTATCCATAATGTAAATAGCATTGATGAATGTTTAATACTTTTTCGTACATTGTGTTTTTGAAGTAGTCATTGAGTTAATTCGGTGACAGGAAGGACAAACAGCTCTTCACCATGCTGTTTTTGGTAAAAAAGAGGCTGTCATCAGTCATCTTCTAAGAAAAGGCGCAAATCCTCAAGTTAGGGATACGGTAAGACAACGTGTATTTGCTCAAAGTTTCATTGCATCGGGTCATATTTATACCTTTTCACCCTGTTAACAGGACGGTATCACCCCGCTACATTATGCAGTTCAAGTAGGAGCTATGCAAACTGTTAAAATGTTGATCAAATACAAGGTTGATGTGAATGTTGCTGATAATGTAAGTGGGCGTTTTATTTCATTTTCTATCGTATTCACGATCCTGTTAGCTTAGTTGCTTGTAAATTCTTTCTTATAGGAGGGTTGGACGGCACTGCACGTGGCCATGCAAAGCAGAAACAGAGATATAGCCAAAATTCTTCTAGTCAATGGAGCAGATAAGTACAGAAAGAATAAGGTAAATTTATGTATAATTATAACTTGAGCTCAAACTGATTTGAAATGTTTTTTTTAAAAGCTGAAGGGTCCATCGGAAACTACCTCTCTATCTTTACAAGGTAGGGGAAAGGTATGCATAAACTCTACCCTCCCGAGACCCACTTGTGGGATTACATTGGGGATGGTGGTGGTGTTGTACTTATTGAGCGTGGAACTGGTGTTGTTGCTGATGCAATCTTTAAGGCTAAATATTTGCCCTTGAAAACTTCCCATGCTGGCCAGCCTTTCTCTTGGCTTATTCGTGTTTTTACTTTTTTATATTTGTACCCCTTTAGTGAAGATTCTACTCCGCCACTGATAGATGTCCAAATCCAACTCAAACGGTAGATAAATGATAAAAATTTATTTTCCACCATAATTAAAGTGACAATGTTTTTTAGTTAACTATGGACTCTTATTGCTTAACCAAGTTAGTTTTTGCCAATTATATGGGTAGGGTAAAAGATGATTTTCCATGATGGAGGACTTCTCTTTACCCTACCATTGCTCCCCCTCTAAGTTAGAGGCCTATGTTTTTTTTCCCTGCATGTGTTTAGTAACCTTTGAACATTTACATTTCACAGGATGGAAAGACACCCCTTGATATTAGCCTTTGTTATGGCAAAGATTTCAAGTCTTATGATCTGGCCAAGTTACTGAAGCTTGTTCCTGCTAATAGAGAACTTTGATAAGCTTCAACAATTTACGCGCCGTTCCAAGAGAGCGTTCTTCCAAATTCTCAAGAAGATCAGAATGACAATGTTGACATCGACATTTCATTTCATGTTAGCAAATTCTTCTGTATTTATTCGTCGAACATAGAAGAAAACAATCAATTCTGGTCGAAGAGGAAGTTCAGTTAAATGTGTCAGTTACAGTCTTGTAACAATCTAACAGATTTATAAAAAGAAACTACTGTAATACAGTATTTTCTTATGATATACATGTCCCAATGGTGATTTTAGCACGTTATGTTCTTCAAGTATCAGGTGAATTGGGAAGTCATGGGTTCTTTACTACTTCTATGACGACGACAACATACCCAGCGAAATCCTACTAAGTGGGGTAGAGGATAGAATATACACAGACCTTACCCTACCTCATGGAGAGGTAGAGAGTATTCCTGAAAGACCTTTGATTCAAGTGAAGCAAATCATAGTAATGGAGACGAAAAACAGAATGTGTGATAATTCTGATATGGCTGTAACAGTACTTGCAACCAAAGCATATCAAAGTTAATTTAAGGGCAAGTTAAGTAGTTTGCGATAAATAGGTTACACAGGTTACAGTAGGTACTGTGATCACAATTGTTGTCTCATCAAACACAGCCTCCAGTATTGAACTGACCGTGATGTGCAAGACATCGTTCGATCAGTGCTTAGAATAGATGGAGGTTTACAACGAGTACAACAGCATCTAAAACATAGTATTAGCTGATTCTAAGGAACAGGTTAATCTCCGCTTGCACAACCTTTACAGCCGCAATGGACACATTCAATAACTTTCTCCTCCCTTAGATGTTGTGGAACTCGGCAGACACAGGTTGTCTGAAAGTTGTGATCCCGTGGTTGCATGCACCTCAGACAGCAGAGTCGTTCATAACCAGGCTGTAATTCAAACGCAAAACCATGAGAAATAACGAAGTCACTATATACACAACAATGGAGATGCCACCCCAAACACCCTTACAATCCCCTCCCACCACAGACACACACACATGGGAGAAATATACTAAACAAGAGGCCAAACGGGCATACATTCAGAAGGAAAAGATACACATTGGCATATGTACATCAACAAGAGTTCCTCACAAATGAAAAAGGGTTCATGCCAGTGCACTTGAAAGAAAAGGCAGCACACCAAATCTAAAGCAGAGGGGATGAACATGCCTTTTTCCATTTCGCAATCAAATTTCGATCAGCATATCCTTGATCCATGCAGAACTCATATAATTCCTTGGAGATCTCTTTCCTCCTGTGAAAGAGATCAAAAATATACCGGCTCTTCTGATGGGCAATTTTGAAAATAGGCCACAAAGCCTCGCATTTTCTTTTGCCATCATGAGGATCATTCTCAGCTGTACCAGCAGTCAAACAACAATAAAATTTCACAATATTGACGTTAGGAGATGAACATCATTTTGACTACACAGAAAACAACAAACACTAAAATAGATTTTATTAATTAAATTGACAATACCTTCCCTCATTTTTGCTTGTAGTTCACTAAGAGTAGGTTCAATCAACTCCCATCCCTCTGGATATTTGACACGGTTTGTTTTTACTTTAGGCATGATCTGAACTGCACAAAATACATGTAAATGCAAACTCAGATGGGAATTTGACTACAGCAAATGCTTGTAATTATAAAACTTACAGACAAATACTTTTTTCATATAAACACTGCCAATAATAATTTTGGTAAAAGATAGAAGATGCTCGAACAATTGAGTTCCAAAGCATCATCTGGCCAACAAAAGCCAAACTGATACACTTATGTGACCATGAAACACTACTCAATACATAATCTAGTGGAATTATCTGAACAGGCTCTTGGATTCTCAGTGTTTCATGCTTAAACTTAAAGGCCAGCCGTGTTGAATTTTGGATTACAACTTCAAGCAAATTACAATTGAAAGGAAATTTGTCTCCAACCGGAAAGAAGAAACAAGTTAATGATTGCAGACGACATGACAAAAGAAATATATGCTGATGAGGCAAATTAAAGATTGAAAGTTCTGCTTGTAATGACATCCCTAAGGCATAGATGATACAACATCAACAACAAACTCAGTATCGTCCCATTTGTGGGGTCTGGTGAGGGTGGGGTGTATGCAAACCTTACCCTACCTTTGTAGGGTAAAGAGGTTGTTTCCAATAGACCCCCGGTTCAAGAAAATCGTCTTTCAGAACAAGTTTGAAAGAAATGCAAGAAACAAAAGCTACAATGAAAATATTGAAGAAAGAAAAGTAGTGACAGTACTAATAATAAAGATAAGCAAAGTAAAAAACAACAGTAGCAATACAATTGAAAGGGATAGTACTAGCATAATAGTACTAATATTGACTAGACCATTATAAGATAAATACACATGCTTCATAAAAATGTGATGATGTCACTATACTTTTTGAATTTCTCCGTAAATTAGCACTGTTACAAGGTAATAGGTCATAATAGAAAGTTAGCACTAGCCCCAGTACCACATTAACATGTCATATTAAGAAATTAAGTGTAGAATGAAATGAACAACCTAGCAATGACACAGATTTATCATTTATCTTAGGTTTGCATACTCCCGGCTATAGTTTTGACACGATTCACCTTAAATTATCTGCATTGAAGGCAAAATTCGTTAGTCAACCAGGAACATGTCAGTTTCTATACCTAAGAAAACCAACTGCAAATTGGATATTAGGGCTGGGCTTTGGTTGGTTCAACTCGGTTTTCCAGAAGTTAGGTTCCCAAAGTAAATTTGACTTCGGTTTGTTCGATTATTAAATATCTGATTCGGTCATTTTTGGTTCGGTTTACAGTTATGTGGTTTGCATTAGAAAATCGGTAGGAAAACAAAATGTGGTAGGCGATTTGGTGAGTTGTGAAGTGTAAAAAGGTGATTTGAAAACTGAGACACAAAAGGAAAAGAACGAGTCAATGTAGAAATACGTATTGAACAAATCAGACTTTGAGAAGTAATAAATAGCAACAGAAACAGTCTTAAAGAGGAGACTAGTTCACGAGTTTGCCTAGTTGCTTTGTCACAATATCCAAACTCGCCGTTAATGAATCAAACTATGATAAAAGTATTAATGGGAAGTTGGCTACACAAGGATGACGGATGAGGCAGCAACTGGCAG
This sequence comes from Capsicum rhomboideum, assembly GCA_031232105.1. Taxonomy (NCBI): domain Eukaryota; kingdom Viridiplantae; phylum Streptophyta; class Magnoliopsida; order Solanales; family Solanaceae; genus Capsicum; species Capsicum rhomboideum. Next base: position 143,987,719 of record CP124711.1, on the reverse strand, counting down.
CAGAGCAGCAGCATTGGTAGAAATAGAACCTACTGTAACAGTGTAATACCTAAAGGGCCTTAGCAAGTTTAGTTTACTCTAGGATTTGGTCACCCAAGCTTGGGCTTTAGATATGTGAGGCTGGAGAATTCGGTTAGGTTGGTGAACTTCAAAAATAAAGACTAAGCCTGAAGGAGCCCAGCTGAAGCTCTTTACAAACTTCGGTTAGAAAACAATCCAAAAATCGAATCCTTGAAACTGACAACTGAACCAACATTATATTTTTATTTTTTTTAAAAAAAAGTTTAACCGTGAATAAACCGAGAAACCAAAGTTTTCAGTTCGGTTGATCTTTTCAGTTTAATCCCACCCCTACACGTCAAGGTACAGAGTTGAAAATTAGCAAAGCCGGTTTGTGATTTAAGCTTGGCACATATTTTTTTTTTTCCCTTGGCACAGTTTAGAAACCAAATATGACAGGCTTACGAACTTACAGATCCGTTCTAACACTAGGCGATTTCAGCCATCTGTCCTAGCCTTGGTGGACGAAGCTACCTGGTACCTGTTGCTGGTGGGAGGTGGCGGGTATCACGTGGAATTAGTCGAGGTGCATGAAAGCTGGCCCGGACACCACGGTTATCCAAAAAAAAAACAAAAAAAACTTAAAGATCCTTCTACTTCTTTTAATTAAATCTTTATGCCATGCAATATAATCTAAAAACCAATCTGTATTTTCAACTTCGGTCTCTGCCTAGTCTCTCAAACTCTCTCTCCTCCATGCATCTCTAATCTCTCAAATCCGTCACTCATCTCACCCATCACTTGTCATTGTCTACACTCCTTCTAACTCAATCTTGTTTCCACCTCTCTAACTTATTTATTTTAGGCTCATTCTGGTTCTTATGGCCTCAATCGTTGATGTGATGTGGCAACTGTGGCAGCAGGGATATGACATCAATTACATTTACAAGAACATATAATCCCACGGGTGGAATCTGGTAAGGGTAGAGTGTACGCAACCTTACCCCTACTATGTGCAGGTAGAGAAGTTGTTTCCAATAAACCCTCAGCTCAAGGAGAAGGTCATTATATTAACAACAACAACAATAACATACCGAGTGTACGCAGACTTACTCCTTACCTTGTGTGGGTAGAGAGGTTGCTTCCGACAAAAACAGTCTATAAAAAGAAGTAATAGAAGTATAAGAAACAACAAACAGTAACAAAAATAACGGATAGTAGCAGAACAATACGAAAAACAAAATAATACTATAATCAAACTACACGAAACAACGGATAGTAAAAGAATCAAAGAACAAAAAACTACAAGAGTAATACTACGACTACTAGAATGGACAGCCCGACAATACACTTCTACCCTACCTACTAGTATCACACACTCATACCTACTACCCTTCGATCCTAATTCATGTCCTCCACACCTTCCTATATAAGCTGAAATTATAACAGAATACGAAAGAATATCACGATTTTGTAGACATAAAAGCTTCAAATTAACTAAATATAATCCATTAAAAAGTAAAAAAATAGAGAAGATCGTGTATTCAACAACAACATACCCAGTATATTCCCACCAAGTGGGGTCTGGGGAGGGTAAGTGTACGTAATACATACCACTACCTCAGATGTGAGATAGAGAGGTTGCTTCCGATAGGCCCCTAGCTCAAGACAAAAACAATCTAGAGAAGAAATAGTAAAGGCACAAGAAACAATAGGTATTAACACACCAAATAATAACATAAACAAGACTATCATTAAGTAATACGACAAACGATGGATAACAAAACAAAGTCCCCCTACCTAGTAGCAAGGATGCACTCCTTCCTACTATCCTTCTACCCTCATTCGCATCCTCCACACCTTCCTATCCAGGGTCATGTCCTCGGTAAGCTGAAGTTGTTCTATGTCATGACTAATCACCTCCCTCCAATATTTCTTCGGTCAACCTCTATCTCACCTGAATCCATCCTTAGCCAAACTCTCACACCTCCCCACTGGGGCATCCATGCACCTCCTCATCATATATTCATGAACTAAAAATAAGTAAATTAGTACAAAAAAAAGCAACTTACCGGTACGGCTGTCAACTTCCGATCAAAAACGGCGGCGATGTCGACGGCGAAGGCGTCAGAGACGGCGGAGCTCCGGCGGAATCTGGAAACTTCGAGTTCTTATCAAGGGGAAAGAAATTGGGTTATGGGTAAATTGAGTATGAGTGGGTGACCCGGATCCGGATATAGGATTCTACCCGTAAGTCTTCGAAGGGCAACTTTTAGAAAATAGCCACTCTTTTCAGCAAATAGTGAGGTCGAGGTGCTAGCTACAGTTTCAAAAATTATAATTCGTAGTCGATGTATTTCAACTATATGTAATTGACTGTATTTAATATAAAATACTCCCTCTGTTCGAATTTATATGTCACTTTTTGTTTTTCGAGAATCAAACAATTTAAGTTTGATTGTAACTTTGAGCATGAAATCTTCAAATTTTTTAAAATAAAATTTATATATTGAAAACTATGTAAAAAATACTATAAAATTTGACACGTAATCCTTTGAAGGGCATTTTTCAGAAAATAGACATTGTTTCAACAAATAGTGGGGTTGCGGTGCTAGCCACAATTTCAAAAATAATCATTCATAATCGATGTATTTCATCTGTATGCAACTGAATGTATTTAATATAAATATACATAGTGACTAATTATATGTGCCAAAAAAGCATATCATTTGTACTGTTTCGGCAAATAGTGTTAGCGCTAGCCGCAGTGTGAAAAATTACCATTCATAGTCGATGTATTTCAATTGTATGCAACTGACTGTATTTGATATGAAATATAAATATAGTGACTAATTACATGTGCCAAAAAAGCATATCAATTGTATTGTTTCAGCAAATAGGGGTCGCACTAGCCACATTTTCAAAAATTACTATTCGTAGTCGATGTATTTCAAATGTATGCAACTGATTGTATTTTGATAAAAAATATAAATATATTGACTAATTATATGTGCCAAAAAAGCATATCATTTGTACTGCTTCAACAAATAGGGGTTGCGCTAGCAACATTTTCAAAAATTACCATTCGTAGCCGATATATTTTAAATGTATGCAACTGACTGTATTTGATATGAAATATAAATAATATTGACTAATTATATGCGCCAATAAATCATATCATTTGTACTGTTTCAGCAAGTAGCGGGGTCGCGCTAGCCATATTTTCAAAAATTATCATTTGTAGCCGATGTATTTCAATTGTATACAACTGACTATATTTGATATAAAATATAAATATAATGACTAATTATATGCGCCAAAAAAGCATATCATTTGTACTGTTTAAGCAAATAGGGGTCGCACTAGCAACAGTTTCAAAAGTTTCCATTCGTAACTAATGTATTTCAACTGTATACAACTGACTATATTTGATATAGAATATAAATATTGTGACTAATTACATGCGTCAAAATAGCATATCATTTGTATTGTTTGATACAAATATAAATGTATCGTTTGATGCGAATATATCATTTATATTTGGATGGTTTCATTTGTATCAATGAATACAATTATATTTTATAGAATCGTATAATTATATCATATACAAATCAACAACAACAACAACATACCCAGTGTATTACCACTAAGTGGGGTCTGGGGAAGGTAAGTGTACGCAGTCAATACCACTACCTCAGATGAAGTAGAGAGGTTGTTTCCAATAGACTCCCGGCTGGGGAGGGTAAGTGTACGCAGTTCATACCACTACCTCATATACAAATGTATCGTTTGATGTAAATGTATCATTTATATTTGAATGGTCCAATTTGTATCAACGAATACGATTTGTATCAAACCGTATGCATGTAATACATATTGAAATAAAATACAAAGCACCTAATACATATTGATAAGACACATTAGAACAAAAAATACAAATATCTAATACATATTGACTAGATACAAATGTATCATGCTTCAACAGAGTAGATACAAAAAGAAAAAAGAGAGGAGAGAGGGAAAGGGGAAAGGGGAAAGGGAGGCGAGCGAGATTGGGAGAGATGAGAGGAGAGTGGCAAGAGAGGAGGAGTATAGTTATATTAGACTGTGAATTATAATTAACTAAAACTTAGATTGAGCAACTTAGTTAGGTGTTTATGTTTGCTAAGTCCTATAATTTTCCCTTTTAAGAATATAACCTTTGATAAAATTACTTCCTTAGATATAGCTTAATCTTATAAATAAATTATTAAATTATGATCTAACGTTTATAATAACTGACAAAATTGTAGATCGCCCTTTAAGTTTTCTCATAAGGTTTTAAGTTTGTTCTTTAAAATAATGGTAAAAAGGTCCATAAATTACAATAATAATAAGAAGAAGAAAAAGTAATTATCATGTACTAAACAAATATTTCCAAAAAATAACTAACAAATATTTTGTAACGATATGAAATTTAAAACATTATTAAAGTTTTACCTTAAAATTTAAAAGCTATTCCCTCCGTTTCAAAATACTTATCACAATTTTTTTAAGTCAAACAATATGAATTTTGATCAATATTTTAAGATGTATTTTTCATCATATTGATATGAAAAAAATTACAATGTATAGTACTTTATGTATAGCTTTTGAATGTCTAAATTTTAATTTTAAATTATTAAATTAATTTAATCTAATTTAACTTTAATAATTGATAAAATTAACTCTCGAAAAAATGAAATGTAATAACTATTTTGGGAACGGAGAAAATAACTCAATATGGGAAGTATGTTCTTGTAGAAAATCCTAAGCCACCATAAAAGCTTTTCCATACTAAAGAATGGTATAATGGCTATTGTTTCCTGCGCATCATTTATGAGGAATAAGTCGGTTTGAGAAAAGTAATGGTCTTTTAGTTTTTCTGCTTTTTTTAGTTTGATGTATTTTCTTGCTTCTCGATAATAAGATTTAGCTAGATCAAGATTATGTTGTTCTGAGCTATGCTGTTTAGACTCTTTAAAATTGTTGCCGCAATCGTGTGGGATCCTCCAAGAATGTATTATTTCTGAAGAATCCAATATGTATCCGTCAACATTTTTGAAGAGTCCAAAAATATAGATTTTGAGCGCCGACTGACATCCGATAGATTTGATTTGGTTGATAATAAGTCAATTGGTTGTTTGACAGAATTCAAGAGAGTTGAGCGAAACTTGATAACTAAGTAACCCTTCTCGATTTGAGAAAAATAATGATCTTTTAGTTTTTCTGCTTTCGTTAATTTGATGGATTTTCTTACTTTAGAGCAGATTTAGGTTAGCAAATTCAAAAAGTATACTAAAAAAAATCTGCATATGATAAAAATAAAATTAAATAAAATAAAACATAAAAAAGCAAAACAAGGAATTCCTCTCTCATCCTATGTGGATATATCCGCACAACATTGCTAGCTAATAGAAAAATAAACACCAACAGAAAGGGAACATTATTTTTACAAATTAATTATTCTCTGGTTCGATCCAACTGCACGATATTGGTTGGACCAAGTTGAAAATATTTGGACTTGAGTAAGCTTTGATGACAGAGTAATCGAAAGAATAATATTTGCGGTTGGCCAAACAATAGAAAACACCCTTGTTGTTGTCGTGAAACATTGAAAAATATATCTTGTTTTCTAGTCCCTGTCCAACACATGATTTCAAGTAGGCCCCTCCATAGCTCACAAACAATGTTTTATTATCCAAACTTGTTATTTTTTCCCTCTCCAAGACCCTTCCATTTATTGTGTATCTCCAAACCTCTACTTCCCCTTCTTCATGACATAAAAATACCGCTAACATTCCTTCATTGTCAGCATCTTCTGCCGTGTAAACCTGTCGAATTGAACTTTGTTTTCGACGCCGAAAGTGCTTCCCATAAAATTTCCAAATAGGTAGCTCTGTTGTTGAGTTTTCGTTGATGCTCAGTGTTTCCAGATTCCCTTTATCTCCCAGTACGTATATAATATTGTTTTTGAAAAATATCGGATTATTGCATCCATATACTCGAAACATTCTTTCGTTATATCCATATTCTTCATCGTTGCTATAATGATAGGTCCATGTAGTATCTCCAACTTTGATGATGTATACATTTGGGGGATCACCAAAGATGTCAAAACCAACGACAAAACAATCAGATGAGGAGGAGTCGGGAGGGCAAGAAAAAGTCCAAGCAGAGCAACTATTTTTATCCCTCTCTAGTAGATTAGGAAGTTCAATTATGACATTGCTAATAGGATTGAAAAAGAACATGCCGAAGTTGCCACGACTCATGAGCAACCAACCAGCTTTTGAACTCCGAATTCGCGAACCCCTTAATTTTGGTATACCTGGGTTGTAAGTAGTCACCACATTGTACACGGGATAAAAGAATTCTACAATGCCAGTTTCTCCATGCAACGTCATCAAACAAGGCGATGGCGAATCACCATGTAGCCGATGAGGCGGGATCGGAGGAGGCATCAGGGGCGCTAAACGCCATTGTTTACAAACGGCACGGAAAAAAAAATATTCACCAGCAACGAGACGTGATGCTATTGATCCGAGTACGTTTGCTGGAACACAATCCGACCACAATGTATCAGAATCTGCAGCCTCCATTATTCTGCGAAATTTTTTGCTTAGACTTAGAGATTAAATATTGTGAAAATTACTGGTATTAATATAATTGGAGGAGGACTTGTTACGTACCCTATTTAAACTAGTTCGGCAATGAGTCCGTTCCTTATTTAAAAGTTGCCAAGTACTATTAGGAAGCAAAACAAATTTCCTTTTCCTTACCGTATTTGAACTCATTATTGTTATATTTTTGTAAATACTTTTACCTAATTTATTTATGGAAATTCCAATTATTTTATTTATTTATGGAAAGTCCCAATTATTTACCAGAAAGAAAAGGAAAACAAATTTCTATTCTAACTTCTTTTAACCAAGCATTGCATATATATACATATATATTACATTATTGTTTTCATAATAGCGAGGTTGTCCTAGAAAACAAAACGGAGTTTTGCAAAACAGATGATGAAGTTGAAAGAGTACAACAATCCTCTTTTTTCTGCACAAAAACACCCTTGGCTTGTTATTCGTCATGGACATGATAAGCAAAAGCATACTTTTTACAGCGTATCAGAGAAACAATGTGATGAGATAAGTATACCCGAGCTTCAAAACAAAAGTATATGTGCTTATGCTCAGGGGTGGTTTGTTTTAATAGACGTTGATTCTAATGATTGTTACCTTTGGAATCCTATTTCCAATGTCAAAATTTACCTCCCACCGCTCCCTGATTACTGCCGCATAAAAGAGTGCCTCTTGTCTGCACCACCCCATGATCCCGAATGTCTCGTTCTTTTCCTAATTGAAGAGACTACTTTTGATGATGACATGGACACTAAGAATTCTGATGATGACACTGATGATGAGAATCCCGATGATGACAAGAATCTTGATGATGACAGAGACAATGAGAATTCCGATGATCACAAGGATGTGAATATGCCTGCACTTTACTTCTGCAAGCCAGGTTACAATCATGAATTTCATAAACAAGATTTGCAATCAATTGTTGTTGGAGATAACGAGACTCTCAGTGGGTGGACAGTTTTCAAGAGAAAATTTTATGCATTCACATTGCAGACACGTATTCTACTCCGTTTGGATCCAGATAATGATTCAGGAACAGTAACAGTTACACCAATGACTGACCAATCTCCAGATGTTAATATAAACTCAGATATGTCTCACTATCAGAAATACCTGATTCAATCCTCATGTGACGATAATGATATGTTGTTATATGTTCACAAGTTCCTTCATGGAAGGCGAAATGCATTATTGCCATACGATTTTCTAGTATTCCGGTTTGATTTTGTCAAAAAAGCGTGGGTAAAGATGGAAAGCATTGGGGAAATTGCAATCTTTTTAAATGGTCGTTTTTCAGCAACTTGTTCCACAAGAGGCACTAATCTTAACAGAGAATCCATCTACTTCACTGAGGGTCGTTATCTCTATATCTTCAACAAGAAAACTGGCATATCATTCTCTCTCCCTAGCTCACGTGTTGGCAAGAGAAACGCGTTAACGTACTGGTTAACACTTCCTTTCTAGTACAAAAAAATTAAATTCTTGGTATTTTTGTTTTAGCTTTTTGTTATATTAGGTTGTTATACAGTCAATATTTTAATATTTGTTAGATTTGCATTTTGCACAACCAAGCTCATGTTAATTTTGTTTTCTTATAATAACATATTTTGTTTCCAGTTTCAAATTATGGCACAGTTTTCTTGTGGTCATTATTGTTTTTTAAGTCGTAATTGATTTGAAGTGGATTATATGTAGGGGTGTCAATGGTTTGGTTCGATCAATTATTTACAACTTTAGTGGACAGAGACGAGATATGTTGAGTAATTAGCACCTATACTAGTGTGCTTTATGAAAGTTGCTCAAAGCTTTTTGTACACTAGCCCGACTGGTCTGAATTCACATCGGGATGACCCACTAAAGAAGCTAAGCATTCAGTAATAAGGGCACAACACATCATGTGTTAAAGTTGCAAACAATACAACGGTATAAAATCCAGTGTAATCCCAAAATTAAGGGTTTGAGGAGGGTAGTGTGTACGTAGACCTTACCCTACCTTGTGGAGGTAGAGGCTGTTGCAAATACACCCTCATCTCAAGAAAAACAATTCAAAACTGCTATAGAAAAAGAAATTACAAAAGTAAATAACTCATGACAAATAATACGGAAAGCATTACATAGTGGGAGAAGCAACCTGTTGCCTGGACTGAACGACATGACATGCTGCAAAATCCTCCTAAGGACCTTAGGAGAACCACACCCCAAAAGCTAGCTATTAAGGTGGGAGAGCCCAAGGCTATATAAGCCCCACATCAGCTCCCCATTTAACTGATGTGTGAGTCTCATACCTTGCAATAGGATCATAACAAGCAGTCTTATCCCAAGTGTTGATATAAGTGGACCACTAAGACAAAAGAAAATTTACTTATAGATTGGTAAAACCTCGATTCAGTTTCTTCAGTGTAATCCGTAGACTGGAAATAATTTCTTCTAATTGGAAGCTAATTGGCTGATTGCTGGAAAGGGACAGCCTGAGTCATATCAAACTGTCGGGCAAACTGATTTGGAGAATAATGTTCTACCCCATATTTGCACCTCGAAGATTCATCCAGAAGGATACTGTAAGGGAGGTCTCGAGCAAAGAGATAACTGACCCAAATATCTTGTAGATTTGGGTTATTATGTTTTTGGAAGTTGGGATCAAGTGACTTCTTAAACCACTCAGGTCCAAACAGCTTAGAAGAGAACGGGGTGAATTGGTTGGCAGTTCTAGATGAGCATCGACAAAAGAAGAGAAAGTATTCATTGAAAGATTTACGTCTCATCACACCTTCAGCCAAGGGGTACCCATATGTGGGAAAATCACAGTTGTCCAAAGTTGCAGGTCGGAATTCTGGAAAGTACGACTGTAGCCAGAACTGCAAGATCCAGAATGGACCTCTTTCATAATGAAACCTACCCATAATGATTTCAGTACATCCATGATATAAATTAGACAAGAGAAAGGGTGCCAAAGCAAGCTTTCTACCCACAGCAAGAGCAAATGCCAGTTTTTTGCATTGCTCGATCATGTTTAAAGAAGAGTCACAAAACAAATGCTAGCTGAGCCACGTAAACAGAAAAGATATATGTTCCTCCTCTGTCACAGCCGTTTCAGTCGTTTCTCCCTCTGTCACATTGATAAATTTATGAGTCGATCCACCCATCCCAAGAACGGTGCTGACTTCCTCCCCATGTGGCCCAAGTCCTGTCAAAGCAACAATGTCCAAATTTGAAGTGGAACGAGTTTGTGGAGATTGACCAATAGCACAAGGCAGCAAACTGAAGATTTTTGTCCTTGGGGATATCATTTTTTGACAACTGAATGGCATTATATATATCAGCTGATTTCCAGACTTCCCTTTTGGCCTTCTCAACTCTATCTACCCAATCATACCATCTTCTAGTTACAAAAGGCCATGAATTCAGATACTTACCTCCAAGCCAATCAGGTTGCACGGCGTGTAGAAGTAGTTTCTCTCCTTCAGCTGCGGGGTAAAGAGAAGTGAGATCCGGAGGAAGCGTAGTCTTAAAACACGGCCTAATATAAAATTAGAGGGTGATCCAACAGGAACAAATATCTTGTCAACAATCAGCTCTTTGTTCACCTCTTGCATTTTTTTGGCCACATTTTGCTTTGAATGGGAAGCTTCAGTACCTACGCTTGCAACTTTATATTTTGTCATTTCTAGTTTTGCCGATGGAACAAGTTAAGAAGAAAAAATTGTAAACGCTTCAGAGAAAAACCTGCAGAATCGCAGATGTAAACACGTAAATTGACATCTTTAAACTATTAGAATTATTAACTTTTAGGTGAAAGCAAGGAAACACGGGAAACATATGCTGAAAGCTGAAACGACCTCATAATGTGTTCTCGCATTAAACAACCTGCTACATTATATGCTTTCAAAGAAGTTACCTTGTTACTGGCGCCTGGTCTAAATCCATTTGGACAATCTTCAAAATTCCAAAACTCATTTCTTCAAAACATCTGATTACAAAATGACATTTGTTGCAGCTGTACTTATAACCTCACTACACTGTTAACAATCTAACTACCTCCACGTGCCAACTAATCTGCTAATTAACTAACTACAGGAATTACTAATCTGTTCTCTGTTCCTATATTACTAACTACAGGATGTAATCCCTATTTACATCAATAATAGCATACAAACTTGAATTTGAACTAACAGACAGGGAAGATGGAACCCAAGGATGTGGCTTAGTGGTTAGTAAAGTGAGTGAAACTTTGGAGACCAAGGTTTAGATCCCAACAGGGCACGGTTACGTGGTACCTGTGCGGGCGAAACAATAATAGTGCTGATGCTAGGTACTAATACTTGGTAGAATATTCAAAGTGCGCATAGCTGGTACAGACACCACCATTATTAAGACAAAACTAACGAGGTTTGAGTATTAATATAGAAAATTCCTCATCGGCGAACCACCATTAACCTTATTTTTACTCAAAAAGAAAATCTTTATATAGAAATCAAATGAATCCATGTTTCCTCTTTTTGGCAACTCTTTACTTCTAACTTTCCACATGGCATGTTTAAGATCACAATATTAAAGAACATTTTGATACATTCTACGTATCTTTAATTTAAGACCATAAAATTCAAAAGTCTTCTTTACTTTCTTAAACTCCGCCCTCAAGTCACCACTAGACAAACAAATTAAAACGGAGCGAGTATATAACTAAGGCATTTGGCGATCTATGATACAAAAAAGAGAGCCATTGAACAATAAAAGGTGATAACATTAACAAAACTAAAAACAATTTTCATGTAAGCACAATTTTTTCAATGTGAAGTTTGCAAAAAAGAAAAAAAAAAAGAAAAAATTGGTATAATACATAAATAGACACAAAATTGGCCTCAACTAGCAAGCAAACGAACCTCCAACTTTGAAAGTGCACATCTAGCTAGACACCTCATCTTGGTCACAACTGAAAACTAAACACTCCAACTCGTCCTCATTTTGTCTTGTGGACACTCAACCAGGACATGACACATGAATTCCAGAGGTGTTCTTGAATGATCATTTTGTAAGTTGGACTTTCAACTGACATAGTGAGACAACTTGAGTTGTCTAGATATGCATATTCAAAGCTGGAATTCTAATTTACTTGTCAACTAAGTTTAAGTTTGAGTGTCTATTTATGAATTATACCAAAAAGATTACATCTTGAATCAACATACATTACTTCAACTTGTACAATAACATAAACAAACACTAGGTGATTTCTTCCCAACTATATTCTAGCTTTAGTGGACACAGTTACCTGATACATGTTGCTGACGGGAGGTGGCAGTATCCCATGAAATTAATAGACTTGCGCAAAATTATCAAAAGAAAAAGTGCATTACTTCAACTTAAGTACAATATGTAGTGGAAGACTAATGGAGAGTAATATTAGAAGAAGAAAAGAGGAGAAACAACTTACCCCTAGTTGATGAGTTAGTAGCAGGTATTGGACCTATCAACTCTGAATTTCTACAGGTGGAACAGGTGGTTTACATAGTCCTAGACATAAATAAGTTAATTCAGAAGAAAGGAAAAAAAATAACTCCGTCCCATATTAGTTACTAGTATCTTACAAAAAAATATATGTCTCAAATTATTTGATTACTTACTAAATTAAGATAAAATTAATTTAAATCATCTCATTTTATCTCTACAATTAATATACTTTTTGGAAGTCTCAATGATACTTATTCATATGCCCAATGAATATTTTTCATGACTTATCTTTATGGTCATTAATATGGACAAAAGATATAATAATAAAATTGATCATTCCATATATAATTTCTTAAGTACCGTACAAAATAAAAAATACTTATTAATATGGGACGGAGGGAGTATTGCCTCTGTTAGTAAATAAGTGGTTATTTAGTATTTTTATTTTGTTCCTAAATAAGCGATTCATAGATAATTAAGAAGATATTAATGATATTCTTTCAATTTTACTCTTTTTCAAAAAAAAAAAAAAATTTACAAAATCAATGAACTACTGCATTAAATTCTTTTCAAAGATATTTATTAAAGGCAGATTAGTAAAAAAAAAAAAATTATTTTCTAGAAATAAATAATTTATTAAGGAACAGAGGAAGTAATAAAATGTTTCATTGTATTTTTATTTTAGCAAATTAAGATAGTTTTATTACTTCTTTCACATACTATCTTAGGGTTGTTTGGTACATAGGATAAGTTTAATAATTCCGAGATAAGATTAGAGATTAACTTTATTTTTAGTTTGGTGTGAGGTATTAGTTAATTCTGGAACTATTTTATCTTACAATTTGTTCTAAAATGGTGGAATTATTATTCCCATATGGAAGGTGAGATAAAATAGTCTCATGGGATATCTCAATTCATGAAATACCCTTGTTTATCATATCTCGTGTACCAAACGATTCGAATCTTGGATCAAAATGGAGTTGAATAAGGAATAATTTCAACAAATGGGTTTGTCAGATTTTTCATGACCAAAATGGTGAAAACCCATGGTCATCAGAGCATCTTTAGTGTGCAATTTTCACGTTTAAAAATAGACAGACCGTTTAATATATTTACACTGAAGGTGCTCTATATTTCATGCACCTTCAGTGAATCTTTTACATTTTGAAGAAAGGTTCATTTATTCTAATGCACCTTATGTAAAAGATTCACTGAAGGCTCATGGATATTAGAGCACCTTAAGTGTAAATATATTTAACGGACCGTCTGTTTTTAAATGTTAAAATTGCACACTAAAGGTGCTCCACTATTCATGCATTTTCACCATTTTGGTCATGAAAAATCTGGCAAACCCATTTATTGAAATTGTCCTTACTTCAGCACCATTTTGATCCAAATTTCAAATGATTCATTAGTATTAAATATCTACATAACGTAATAGTAGCAGTAGTAAAATTAAGATTCATAAAACATTATTAATAAGGTTAATTTAATAAAATAAACCTTTAATTAAAAAAAATTCAAGGAACATGTCAAGTCAACAGATGCCAAATAAACATGAAACTGAGGAAATATAAAAAATTTATAGCAACTGACATTAGTACACATTGAAGAAAAAGAAAATACCTAATACCTAAATTATCCTTATCCTCGACCTTTCCACCTTTATATCAAAAATCATATTGTCAGTTAGCTAAAGTTATGTCATGTCTCATTGTCTTGTCTATCCATTATAAACGAAAGTATTCTTTTTTAAGAATACACTAATTCTTAAAGAACTGATTTTTAATTATTTTGAGTTGATCCGAATAATTATTTATAAATTAATGTTGCTTATTTAATTAAAACTTTACATATGTCATCTCAAATTTGCATTAACAGGAGAGGCAATTTTAACTCAAAATTAATGGAGCAACACACGGCTCAGTACACACTTTACTACTTTAGTGATGATTTTTAATGATATTTTTTAAATTCTGAAATAGTACTATAATTTGAACTTCTTATTTTAGCCTTCACAAAGTTCCAATGTCTAATCATTTAATATTTTGATACAATATTTAGTATTTCAGTATTAATATTTATAACTACTAAATATCGTATCGAATATCAAAAAAATTTAAAAGGTATACTATATATCATCTATATACCATAATATCAAAACTACAATCTCAAAAATTTTGATTCAGTAATGATAATTCGATATCTATCGTACCATGCTCACTCCTACATTTTATAACAAAGAAGCGAATTCAAGCTTTAAAATATATACATTTTTTTTTTTCTTCAAATATACATAGTTTGAGCTGAAAGCAACCAAAAACCCCTAGGTCCACCTAAGCACTTTTACCCTGTCACTATGTCAAAACTAGTGCCATTTTGAATCATCCATGTCCATCAACATATGCCACCAAAAAAAAACATATTTTGGAGGGTATGTCTACAAATCTTGTTTCACTATTCAAGTTTGGACCAACAAGGCTATACTTGGGGTATGCCATTCAAAAGAGTGAGATTTTACATATCACAAAAATTACATTTACATGCTCTTATGTACTCTGTGGATCACTAGTCAGCAAAATTCACACGAAGAGCGATTTACACACGCGATTCGATTATCTTACTCTTGAAGTCTCTCTAGCTTTCTTCAACTTGGGCAATGTCCGAATCGGCTACCTCCTTCATCCCCTCTATGACAGGCATCAAACAAGGGGATGACAAATCATCATATAGCCGATGAGGCGGGTGTGAAGGAGGCATCCAGGGCACTAACCGCCATTGTTTACAAACGGCACGGAAAGCAAAATATTCACCAGCAACGAGACGTGATGATATTGATCCGAGTATGTCTGCTGGAATACAATCTGACCACAATTTATCAGAATTTACACCCTCCATTATTCTGAGAAGAAATTTTCTTAGACTTAAGAGATTAAATTGTGAAAATTACAGGTATTAATATAATCGGAAAAGGGCTTGTTATGTACCCTATTTACACTAGAACTAGTATTAATTGTTCCTTATTTAAAAGTTGCCAATTATTCATGAAGCAAAACAAAATTAATGGAGCAATAAACGGCTCAGTACAATGGCCCAAATATTTCACATTTCCAGTGATTCCAGGTCTGATGATCGATCTGAATTCTGCTTCTATATATATCCGTCTCAACACGTTTAAGAACTTCCTCTTCGACTAGAATTGATTGTTTTCTTTCTTTGTTGTTGTTAGCGTGAGTTGAGACATCGATTTCAACATCGTCATTCTAATCTCTTGGAAGCTCCGTCTCTTGGAACTGCGCGTAAATTGTAGAAGCCAATCACAGTTCTCTATTAGCAGGTACAAGCTTCAGCAACTTGACCAGATCATAAGACTTGAAATCTTTGCCATAACAAAGGCTAATATCAAGGGGTGTCTTTCCATCCTGTGAAATGTAAATGTTCAAAGGTTATTAACTTTTTCACATGCATACATAATTTTTAGGAAAAAGAAACATAGGCCTCTAACTAATAGGGGGAGCAATGGTAGGGTAAAGAGAAAGTCCTCCATCATGGAAAATCATCTTTTATCCTACCCATATAATTGGCAAAGACTTACTCGCACCCGGTGTTCTTATCAAATCATACTAATTTACTAAGGTTAAGTTATAAATTAAAGTGAAAATATGTATTAGTTAACTTGGTTAAGTAATAAGAGTCCATAAAAACATTGTCACTTTAATTATGGTGGAAAATAAAGTATTATCATTCATCTACCTTTTGAGTTGGATTTGGACATCTATCAGTGGCGGAGTAGAATCTTCACTACAGGGGTACAAATATAAAGAAGTAAAAACACGAATAAGCTAAGAGGATTTAAATTCTATTATATATACATAACAAAATATAGGGGCAAGTGGTTCCTCCTAGCTCCGCCCCTGATGTCTATATCAGTACAGCTGCATTTTTAAGATCTCTGTGTGTGGGGGTGGGGGGGTGGGGGGTGGGGTGGGGGGGTTGTGGGGTGGGTGGGTGGGGGGTAGTTTTGCACAAAATCAGTTGATTTAACAAGAAAACATGACGAAGGAGATACTGTCAACCACCCAAAAGAACGACTGGCCAGCATCGGGAAGTTTTCAAGAGCAAACATTTTAAGCCTTAAAGATTGCACTAGCAATAACACTAGTTCCCCGCGCTCAAGTTATAAGTACAACAACAATAACATATCCAGTGTAATCCCACAAGTGGAGTCTGGGGAGGGGAGGGTGTACGCAGACCTTACCCCTACCTCGTAGAGATAGAGAGGTTATTTCCTATAGACCCTCGGCTTAAAAAAGAACATTTCAAAGCAGTTTGAGCTCAAGTTATAATTATACATAAATTTACCTTATTCTTTCTGTACTTATCTGCTCCATTGACTAGAAGAATTTTGGCTATATCTCTGTTTCTGCTTTGCATGGCCACGTGTAGTGGCGTCCAACCCTCCTGTAAGAAAGAATTTACAAGCAACTAAGCTAACAGGATTGTGAAAATGATAGAAAATGAAATAAAACGTCCACTTACATTATCAGCAACATTCACATCAACCTTGTATTTGATCAACATTTTAACAGTTTGCATAGCTCCTACTTGAACTGCATAATGTAGGGGGGTGATACCGT
Organism: Capsicum rhomboideum; assembly: GCA_031232105.1. Classification (NCBI taxonomy): domain Eukaryota; kingdom Viridiplantae; phylum Streptophyta; class Magnoliopsida; order Solanales; family Solanaceae; genus Capsicum; species Capsicum rhomboideum. Next base: position 143,970,972 of record CP124711.1, on the reverse strand, counting down.
CCTGTTAACAGGGTGAAAAAGATATATATATGACCCGATGCAATGAAACTTTGAGTAAATACACGTTGTCTTACCGTATCCCTAACTTGAGGATTTGCGCCTTTTCTTAGAAGATGACTGATGACAGCCTCTTTTTTACCAAAAACAGCATGGTGAAGAGCTGTTTGTCCTTCCTGTCACCAAATTAACTCAATGACTACTTCAAAAACACAATGTACGAACAAGTATTAAACATTCATCAACGCTATCTATGTTATGGATACAATGGATCTTTACCTTGTCAACAGCATCAATATCAAGACCCTCCTCCAAAAGTTTATCCATAAACCGTATCTGCCCTGCTAGTGCAAAAGTGTGAAGAGGGTTCCATTTTGCCTGGATTAGAAACACGTTCGACAGTATCAGTACTTGTTCCAGAAACCAGCAAAAGAATGTGTGATCCGATTATCATATCCATATATTTCTTTCTAATAATGTTGTTTTAGTCTCTGAAGTTGTTGGCAGTATCTAAGACGGTTAAAATGTAAGTCCCCGGCTTGCACAAAGGATACTAATTTACTTAAAAGGAAAGATGTTAGTAAGAAAAGAGGCAGCTGAAGCGCCTTGGAACTTACAGTTGATATCTTATCCAGCTCCGCAGTTTGATTGCGATACAAAATTTCCCTTTCCTCTGGGCTCAAAAGCTGTTCAACCTCTGAAAAACAAAAGAACATGCTAGTTTCAGATTTTTGCGATTCAAAAGGCATCAGATAATTGTAGATGAAACATTTCGAGACTACCGGAACAGATGCTAGCGATTCAAGCGGCACCAGATAGTGCATCACAAGGAAAATATAAAATAAATCAGATTTTGAAAAGATAAGCTGAATTGATGCACTAGACTCCTGCCAACTGAAGCATGCTACAAAACAAAGTGCGGACTTATTAACATCATATTGCGGGAATCATCCATTCTTCAGTTTCTACTATTACTAGCTTCTCAAACAGAAATCTCTAGAATTCAGGTGTCTTGTTTTCTAATCTCTCTGGGCTCAAAAGCTATTCAACCTCTGAAACAAAAACAAAAGTAGATACTATTCCTTAATGGTTCGCTCATCCCAACGTAATGAACTCCAAACTACTAGTGCAGAATGCTAAAGATTCAAAGAGTTTCAGCTATAGAATCACAAGGTAAAAGGAAAACTATTTCCCTAGAATGACAATCAGTAGACCAGGTTTGAAAAAATGAGCTGAATTGACGCATTGGACCTTCTGCCAGCTGAAGGTTGGGTAGAAAACTAAATCAAAAAGCAATGATGCAACACAACTTATTAACATTGTTTGCTGGAATTATAACATATACACTACATCCGCCCCGGTTTCCGGACAACTAGAACAGATACTATAGATTCAAAATATATCAGATACTGCATCACAAGGGAAAAGAAAAACTATTTCCCTAGAATGACAATCAGTCGAGATAGGGCGGAACTCTGTGAGTGCAAGGGGGTCATCAGAACCCCCATTGGCTGTAGATGTTGAATCTCATTGCCTTCTTCATATTTTGAACCCCTGGCGAAAATCTTGGCTCCGCTGCTGACTAGAGGCTCTGCCAACTGAACCTTGGAACAAAACTAAATAAAGAAAGAACCTTTGCAACACAACTTGTTAACATCATTTGCTGGAACCATCTATTCTTCAACCTCTACTATTATTAGCTTCTCAAATATATAATCTCTAGGATTCAGTTGCCTAGCTTTCTAATCTCTTCTTTCCTCTTTTGACAGTTTGAATAAACTATCACTGTTCAAGAATTCTCCAAAAGAAAATCAACAGTTCTATAAATGCTCCACTTGAAAACAGGAAAAAAGTAGTCTTTTCACAGCTTGGTTTGGATGGTTGTTACTTGTTGTATTGTATTATTTTGTTAGTTTAAATACGACGTTTGTTCTTATAGCAGCTCTACCTCATAGCCTGCTTTTCTTGTAGGTTTATCATTCGAATTGTAGATGTACGACTTTTTTCTTTTGAAAACTGTGGTATCCGGACTAGCTTGTATGCACCTCGACTAATTCCAAGTGATACCTGCCACCTCCCACAAGCAACAGGGATCAGGTAACTCTGTCCACCAAGGCTAGGACAGATGGAAAAGAAATCACTTAGCGTTTTTATCTTCGCTGGAATTTGAACATGAGACCTCATGGTTCTCAACTACTCAGGTGTGACATTATGTAACGACGGAAAACATACATTCTATCCAAACATTATTTTCATTAAAACAATACAATACGATATATTATGAAACAATATGTAACAACAATCCAAACATAGTATTAATGTCAAGTCAAAACCAGACAAACAAATTGAAACCGCGGGAATACCTCTCACAAACTCCTCTTCACTGGTAGACAACAACCCATTTCTAGAATTATCCATTCCTTTATTTTCTGCTCCATATTCCAAATTACTCTCAACATCCACCATATCATGTTCTTCTTCTTCTTCTTCTTCTTCATCATTTTCACTATCACTACCATCATCAGCATCTTCCCCAAAACCACCTTTCCTTAAGCTAACTACACAACCCCTCTTACAAATTCTTTGAAAAGAACAAAAACCCATATTAATTCTTCTTGAAAATCTTAAAGAAACAACATTAGAGCTACCAAAACTGCAAGTACAAGCAGTAGTTGTTGTAGCTGTAGTTGTACATAGCTGTGTAAATGGAGAAGTTGGGTTACACTTCAACACTATTATTTTCTCCATTTTTGATTCCTTATGCTAAACTATCACACCAAGAATGTTAGATTGAATATTTATCCTCTTTGGGGCATTTTATCGAACAGGTAAAAGAGGCTTTCGCTATTGGTCACAAATTGCCTTTAGATTTTTTGGCCCCGGTTAATAAAACCAGCCTTTATTTAGACATAAAAAATAAGAAAAAATAACATAAACATACACCTTAACTTATCATATTTACACCAAATTCTCACCTTTATAAAGTAATTACAAAAATCTCAACTAATTATATATCTTTATTGGATGTATCGGAAGCTAATTATATATCTCAATAGACCCAAAATTAGAAAAAATGTATCGAGAGCTAATTATGTATCTTTACAAAGGAAAAAATATATTTTCTTCAGATGTATTATGTATCTTGACAAATCCAAAATCAAAAAAAATGTATCAGGGATTAATTATGTATCTTTACAAAGAAAAAAAATGTATCTTTACTGGATGTATCGGGAGCTAATTATATATCTCGACAGATTCAAAATCGAGATTTTCAGTAATTATGCAAAATGTCGAATTTTTTTGTAATTAAGCTCTAAACTGTCGGGATTTATGTTGTTTGTCCTAAAAATAGTTACACTTATAAGGCAGAAATTTAGGGTATATTTGAACTTTTGCCTATAAAATAGATGTTCAGAATATTTCACGATAGTAAACTCCTTTGATAGACACAAGTTCTGTCTTAGAGATAAAAATTAGAACTCATGCATGATGGATAATATAAACTCTTCCTAGTATATTTTTAAAGATTTTATCAAACGCGAACAAAAATTCAAGGACACTAGACGTAATTTCTTGGATTACGCGTCATGAAGTCCATTAATGAAGGGCTCATTAATGGGCTTCATCCATTTGGGCTGTGAATAGCCCATTCATTTTCTTTCCCTTTGGGTGAAGTGCAAACATAGTTGCGTTTAGGACCTCTATTTAAACAATAGCCATAATTTACAAGTTTTTTGAAGTTCAGCTACTTTAATTTAGAATGAACAAACTTCAGACAATTTGACACTAGTCGCCGTTTGGTTGGAAACAAGTTATTCCGAAATTAATCAATAAGTTATCCCGGGATTATTAATCCCGCAATTAGCTATTCCGGGATTAGCTATTCCACCCTCAAAAAGGAATAAAAATAACACTACAATCCCGGAATAACTAATCCCGTGCATTTTGACTCAACCAAAAATGGGATAATCTCACCTTTAAATTAATCCCGGGATTAGTTATCCCTTATCCCTCCTACCAAACGACCCCTAAAAATTTTATGGGCACCCTATTGGATCACCTTCTTTTAATTTTTTTATTTTTATTTGAGTGTTGAATCAATCGTATGTTAGAATTGTTGAAAGTCGAAAAATAAATTATTCTTGGACAAAAAATTGTTCATCTGAACTTCATGTCAAAATATCGGAAGTGTGACAATATATATCCCCGAACTTCATGCCAAAATTGTCTGAAGTGCAGCCATTATATGTTGCCAAACTTTAGACACAATTTTTTCAACTTCAATCTCGTATATCTGAAGTAGTTTCGAGTTGGAATACAACTAAAATGTATATTACAAAATATATAAGTATATTTTTGACTGCGTAAGGATGCAAACAATATATAGACCCTTGGGGTCAGGCTCTTACCCGGATCCTGCGCATAGCGAGAACTTTAGTGCATCGGACTACCCTTTTTTATATTTTTGACAATTAAATTAAGTTAAATTAAATTAAAGCTGACATAATAAAACTTGTATATAAATGCTTGATATTTTAATCACAAGTTATCTGATATATATAATATATCAAAATATTCTAGTACTTTATGTGAATATATATGAGATAAACCTAAAATTAAATAAAGTATAGGATATAACCAACATAACATGAAAATAGAATTTTCTCACTCATTCATGTTGAGAAAAATGATTTTTGATATCTTGGCATTTACTCCAATTTGTTTCATGCTTTGTTAGCATGGTTTTTATTTTGTCAGATCCATGCTATGTATATATTGTATGTACAAAGTCATAATCAAGAGCTCTTCTTCATAAATAACAAAAATGAAAGACAAATAGTACTGTAAATGGACCAAATTCTTCATACTGATGAATTATTGAAAGCAAATTTTTGCTTTCTTCTTTCTTGATTTGGGGACCGTATCATCATGTTAATCTTCTCTATGTCGTTTCAATTCTATCAGATGTCCCCAAATAGACGATTTATAAACTCATCTCATGTCAATAGTGTAAAAAAAGTTAAAACAAAAAGTACTTTGTATTTCTGAAAAGACACTAACGTACTAGATCGCATCAAAACTCCAAACTTAAGCGTGTTTAAATGAGAGTATCACCAGGACGGGTTACCCTCCTGGAAGTCCTCAAGTTGCATTCCTACTATTAATTACGCCTAGATGAGCTTGCTAAAAAATTATCGTTCCCGAAGCCAAATAAAGAAGGGAGAGTTACAGACTAGCTAGGATGGGTGACCCTTAGCACGTGCCCCTTTTTTTTGACTATATCAAACCCACACTTTGACACCTGAGATTCCGTAGGAGAAATCCTTTGATTGCGTATTGAATATAGATCCATGTCTTTCTTGTTCCACTTGCTAAGTCCAAATTCTCACATGTCCCTTTCATTATTACAATCTTCTTTTTTGATGTCAAAGACAAATTTTACGGTAAACTTAAAATCGTAATAACTTAGTCAGTTCATAATATGCACATTTTTAGAAGAAATTGCTGAATTTTGTTCCAGCTGAAAATATTCCACTGGTAGTGACTTCTTAATTTCTTTATCATATCGTTCCGTTAATCAATACCTTATTAATTAACTAAGACGAAAACCTACTTGTAGCTAGTTAAGAATCTTAGTGCAATTTAATTAGTCAACCCTTGAAGATAATTAATTAATTAATTAATTAGTTACTTATCATCAAAATTAAAAAGAAAGAATGATGATTAGTTAGGATAATGATTAGTGAGGACTTTTTTTTTCACGCCTGGTGTTTGGTACTCACATTGGAGCCCAACTAATGATCGGATTCACGCTTGGAAATCCCACTATATGGGGTAACACACTCCCTACCAAAGGTGACCCATACCAAAAGCCGAAACCCCAGACCTCTGGTTAAGGATGAATCAGTACTTACCACTCCACCGCAACCTTTGGTGGTAGTAATTAGAATTTTATTATATATTGTCATTTCTCTGGAATCCTCTGATTCTTCTTTTCTAATCTCTATAAATCCTCTAATTCTTCTTTTCGAATATAAATATCACAATAATTGGGGTATTTTATTTCAAAAATATGACTGTTTCTCTTTTTGTATGCATAATGATTACTTAAATTTAAAGTTTATTCACTTTTCTTTTTAGTTCATAGATCTACAATATTCCCCACCCCCCACCCCCCCACTCTATTAAGATTTACACAATTTTTATTTTTTTTTCTATCCTTGTTAAATTTGAAGTTATTTATGAATTATGCTTCTTAACTCGTTCATTGATGGCTATTGCTAAATGAATCATCTCAATAGATAATCTAGGTCCGTTGTCTAAGTGTTGTACTTCGGAACAATAACACATTGTAGGATATTCACAAATTTAAAGCTTTGAAACCAACTAATAATTTAAAGCTTTGATATCAGAAATTTTGATCTGTCCATTATTTATTTTTTATGATAAAGTAATAAGAAATTTCATTGCTGACATCAAGAAGATGCAGAATAGTATCTTAAACTCTTGCTTATGATTATGAATCACTTAAACTTTTTTTGATCAGTAGCTTAAACTCTTACTTTCAGAGTCTCTACTATCATTTTAGCTAAGACCTGAACTAATTGACTGTTGTTCTTTGATGGCTATTGCTAAATGAACCATCTTAATGGATAACCTAGGCCGTTAGCTAAGTGTTGTTTATTGGAACAATAACACATAATAGGATATTGTGATATCACAAATTTAACACATTCATATGTCATATGTCCTAGCTATGGTTAGCAAATTTGCTTTCTTATAGTAGAAATCTTTTTGTGACCCATTACCCTCGCTTTAATTCTTTTGGTTCAGTAGCTTAAACTCCCGCTTTCAGAGTCCCTCTGACCATTTTTAGCTAGTTAGCCAAGCTTATGCATTCAGAATGTAAAGACTAGAGACTTAAACTAATTGACCGCTGTTATTTGATGGCTATAGAACTAAAACATTTTAGCTAGTCGAATAACTATAGTTGTAAAATAAGATCAAACATGAGAAGGAGAATAATTATTTGAACTTGCCTTTTAAATGATGTGTTTTTGGGAAAAGTGCTTGAAAAGATGAAACCCAAAAGGGGAGACATATGATCTAACAATATCTCCGCCGCCGTAGTCAAGAAAATCGAGAAAAAAGAGCTCAAAGTCCCTTTCAAGTTTCCAATTAAATAAAAGGGACAAGTGGGTCCCATAGTATTATTAAGTTAAAAAAAAAATCGCTCAACTGGGTGTTTATGATCTATTTTTGTAATGGGTTTTCCTGCAAATGATAGTGAATCAATTGGGTGAATCAGTAGTGAATCATTCTCGTAATGGGTTTCTTGAAGAGGATGGTGAATCAACAGGGTTTTGATTTATGCAAACTTAAACGAAGCATATATATATATAAGTTTTATTTCAAAACATATTCTAGTGATTAACTTTAACGTCTTTTTTTTTTTTTCTCGCCGAAGTTGGAGAAGGCAACTCAGTTTAACCAAACATGTATGATCTAACAATGATTTGGTGAAAAAGAAAGCTATTACAAGGAAAAGGGGAGATCAAATGGGAATATAGTGAGTGCAGCTTCAACTCATATGAAGAACTAAACAAAATTAACCACCGTGACAACATGCATCGATGTTTCAAATGTTTTGAAATAATCTTACAAATGTTTCAAACTAAAAAAATTTGAAATACTGTATATGCTTTCAACCAACTGATTTAACATATTGCTTTTTATAGCAAGTTACTATCTTCGTCTTTAAAATAGTTGGCAGATTTAAATTTTGCACATCTTAAAAACTAATTAGGAGTGTGATTTGACTAATATATTCCTTATTAATTCTTTGATCTTTATCTATTTATGTGTCTCTTAATTCTAGAATAATTAATATTAAGGGTAAAGTTGGAAAAAAATAATTAATACTCTCTTCATCTTTTAAACTGAAAACTATTTTGAGACAAGTATTTTTAGTAAAAATGTCAACTGTTTTGAAACGACGAAAATATTATTTGTAATAGTTATAAAGATTAATTCAAGTTAAAGATGTTAACTATGTGTTTTCAATACATTACCTTGGTTGTTATTATAAAAATATTATTTATTACTATGAAGATGAAGTAATTTAGTTCAACGCTCTAAAGTTTTCTATTAAAAAGTGATAGTTTTTTTTATTTATTTTTAATATACAGAATTTTCTTTTCTACTAAAGAGAAACATTTTTTGTTTAACATTCGGAAAGAATATTTTAAAGAAAAATTAAAAACTTAAAAAATGAAAAAACAGTTGAGTTTGCGGGGAATGGAACCAGGGGCGGAGCTAGCATACAATGAGGGGATTTATTCAGATTCCTTGGCGAAAAATTACTCTTATACATAGTTAAAATTATTTTTTATGTATATATAGTAGATATTGAACCCACTTCGGCTAGTTTGTGTGTGCACTTTTGAACCCCCTCAATGAAAATCCTGGCTCTGCCACTGAATGGAACACCTGACATGCAGAACAATTTAAACATATAGCATTTTCCCTATATTCCCCATATAATTTTTCGGTGAAGGGTGTTCGACTGACCACCCTAAATATGACGTAGCTTCACATGCACCTCGACTAAATCCACGGGATATCTGCTATCTCCCACCAACAACAGGTACCAAGTAACTCTGACCTACTTGAGAAAAGTCCAGACATTTTGGATTGTTTGTTCATGAGTCGCCCTATTTGGTCGCCTTCATTTCACTTGTATTCTATTTTGTTGTTGGAATCGTGTGTTGTATCGTTGAAATTCGAAAAACAAGTTATTATTCTTGATTAAAAATTTCTTCACTTGAACTTCATGTCAAAATATCTGAAGTGCAACCACATATATGCCCAAAGTGCATGATTTTTTATTATATCTTGGCAATTACTCCAATTAGTTCATGTTTTGTTAGCATGATTTTTATTCTGTCAGATGCATGCTATGTATATATTGTACAAAGTCATAAGCAAGAACTCTTCTTCATAAATTAGGCATCAATCTATGTTGCTCGGACTGTTCAAAATTAGCAACGAGTGCATATTAAATTCTCTAAAATTAATGTATATTTTTAAAAAATTCGACACGGATGCAATATCGAAAATGAAGAGTCATCCACGCAACTTAGGCTTCAATGCAATTTTTAAAATAAAAAAATAAAGAGAAATAGTACTACAAATGGTCCAAATTCCTCATAGTACTGATGAATTTATTGAAAGAAAATTATTTTGAAACTAAAGTTTTGCTCCCTTCTTTCTTGATTTGGGGACCATATCACCCCATTTATAAACTCATAAGAAAACAAAAATAAAAAGTACTAGAAGTTCTTTATATTTTTTACTGACTTAAAAATCTTTGAAAGACTAACGTATTATATCCTATCAAAACTTTGAAATCAAGTGTGTTTAAACGAGAATGGTCTATTAGGATGGGTGGGCCCATATAAGTCCTCATATTACATCCTTGTTTTTAATTAATTACGCCTATGTGAGCTTGCTAAAATATTGTCGGCCTCATACCCAAATAAAGAAGGGAGAGTTTCAGACTAGCTAGAATGGGTGACCCATGAGACGTCATCGTCCGTATAGCATTCCCCCTTTTGACTTTGCATGTATGAGCTTGCTCGTCTATTACTAGTCTCAAGCCTGAATAAAGATGAATCTTAAAACCATCATAAATTAGCTAATTTCATGATGAATCTTCGTAATACGGACATTTGTGGAAGAAATTTCTGAATTTTGTTCCATTTGAAAATATTCCACTGGTAGTGACTTCTTAATTTCTTTATAACCAAGTTGTTTTATTTACAATTTACAAATTAGTTGTATGGACTTTGTTGCTTATGCCATAGATATCGTTGCCGTTAATCAATACCTTACTAATAACTAATTGATTAGAGACAAAAACCTACTTGTAGGTAGTTAATGAAAAAGAATCTTAGTGCAATTTAATTAGTCCAACCTGTGAAGATAATTAATTAATTAGTTAGTTACTTATCATTAAAATTAAAAAGAAAGAATGATGATTAGTTAGGATTTTTCTTTTTTGTTCCACGTCTGGTGTCTGACTGTCTGGTACCCACATTGGAGCCCAACTAATCCGGATCGGATTCGCGCTTGGAAGTCCCATTATGTGGGGTAAAAAAGGCTACTCCATATCAAGGGCTCAAACCCGAGACCTCTGGTTAAGAATGAAGGAGTACTTACCACTCCACCGCAACCTTTGGTGGTAGTAATTAGAAATTTGTTATTGTCATTTCTCTCGAATATTTATTGTCAACAGTTGGTGATGACTGATACTTTCCATTTTGAGGAATAGTACAAGCAACAAATATGTATTAATTTAATTAATGGTGTTTACTAAACACATGGATCTTAATTATCTTGCAGGGCTAGTTGGCTGTGTAACAAGCTCATGCTAATTTTTTTCTTTCTTATAGGTATCAATCAAAGTGTTATTCTTATTTTTTGTTTCTCATTATGTACTTGTCTCCTTTTTAGGCTCGATTAATCTAAATTCGCATTACATAAGGTTCATTTAAGAGAAAAAATGTAATTAAGATTTTTTTTCCTATTTCCAGAGCTCGAACTTGAGACCTTTGTTTAAGGGTTGAAGAATTTTGTATATGCTATCATAATCGTTAAAATGCTACTCCTTTGTACCTTGATGATCGTTCTAGGTTTATTAGTAAAATGTCAATTTGTATTTTGATAGAGAAAGATTTAAACTTTTAGAAGAGATGATCAGTTCGTTCAATATTTGGTATCGAAACATATAGAAAACTAGAGTTTTGAGTCTCAAAATGACTACCCATTTTTGAAAAGAATTTCCACTTGATATTGGCTCATGATGATAAAGACTCAAGCCCTTACGTGAAGAGATGTGTTGAAGACATAATTAAGTAATTAAAATGTATTAATCTCTCTACGAATATTAGCCTAAGTCCGAACTTCACTACTATATATTCATTATTGAAAAGAATTTCCACACGAAATTAGCTCATGAAGATTTTAAAAAAAATCAGGCTTTCACATAAGGGGCGTGTTAAAGATGTATACAATAAAGTAACTAAAAGTGTATCACATCACTTTAATAACTTAAATTTTTAGACGAGATAGTTACACAATTCAATGTAAATAAGATGCCAAAGAATTTCAATCTTTCATAAACATCTCATAAATCAAAGTCATATTAAATATTTGGGCAAGTTGGGATTCTTTTGGACATGAAACAAGCAAAGAATAATTAGACCTTTGACTACATTGAAGTTTGATATATTCTTTCCTGTCCTAATTATATATATTGTTCTCCTTCTTCATGTTTAAGTGATGATTGCCTGTTTGGTCTTCCTTTAGTTTTTCTAGATAATTGATTCCATTGTGTTATATACTGATGTTCATTTCTATTTTAACATAATTAATTTCATTCGGTATCTGATATTCGCATTGAAGTTCTTATTAATTCTGATCTCGTCATATAAGATTTATTGACTCATTTAAAGGGGAAGCATTCTCTACCAAAAAAGAATACAAACCAAGATTTTGAAATTGATTGAAACCTTTGATTAAGGGTAGGGGTTGATGATCGATCATATTCATCTAGCTACCACAATCCTTAGTGGATATTTTAACACAGTTAACAGAACTCCGCATGTGTGAATTTGCTCATATTGATCGATGGAGCCAGAAATTCACTAAAGATATTCATAATTTAAGAAGTGAACACACAAAGAAGCAAAGAAATTTTGATCACTCCTGCTCTTCTTGACCACTAGAATTTAAGCTCCCATTTGACCATAAATTTTGAAGTTGAAACTTGAAATCTGAAAAACTTGATTTTTGAAGTTGTGATTTTTGAAACTTTGTAATTAAACATGCATTTTACTTGCGGAGAAAAAAATTGGAGTTTTATGAGTAGAAGTACCAAAAATAGATTTGAACAAGTTTTTGAAACTTGAAATTTTTTGTAAACTGATTTTTAGAATCTGATCCAAAATCTATAGCCAAATACTAGCTAAATTTTTTCATATATAGCCATGTGAACTTTTTTTATATATATACATATATATAAATGTATATACAAAACAGTTGTAAATTAATTAATATTCTTTTTGAGTCGATAGTTTTCGGAATTGATTGTTGTGTTTTCTGAAATGCAAAAACTGTTGTAAATTGTAATACATTATGTTGGTGGTCCTTGTGTTAATAGTGTTGCAATGAAACATTCTACATCTCAACAATGGGACATATAATTACTGCAGTTCCTCACCAACACAACACCTATATCAATCTTCTATTTAATTTGTCATTCTGCTTTTTGGTTCTTGTTGTGTGTGCTTTTGATTTTGTTTTATTCATAGATTTTTGAGAAATAATAAAGATAAGAAAAAAGAAATTTTGTAATAACTTATTGTCTGGCAAGATATATTTTGGTGTTAACATCAGTGGCGGAGCCAGAATTTTTAATAAGGGGGTTCAAAATCGAAATAAGTAAGCACATGAACTAGCAGAAGGGGGTTCAACATCAACTATATGTACATAAAATATAATTTTAACCTTGTATAAATAGTATAATTTTCCACCGAAGGGGGTTCAAACCCCCTAGCCATAAGGTGGCTCCGCCACTGGTTAACGTGTGATTAGTATGAATAATTATCCTAGATTATTATTAATTTTTCAGTTGTCGAGATACATAGCAAAAAAAGTTAAAATTGCACAAGGAATCAACAAGATCCTAAACGGATTACGAAAAGAGATTGGATTGTCTTTTTACTTGACATCTATATTCAACTTAGGTGTCCAGCCATGTTTTGAGAACTCAGACATTCACAAAATACTTCACTAGTCACCTTCTCTCTGAATTCCGAGTAAAAAAACCTAAGATTTAAAATACAGTTGGACCAATGTCAAAAGTTTGATTCAAGAATCGAAGTAAATTCTCTTTTGTGTTTACTTTAGTGAATGTAATATGTTTGAATTGTAATATATTATTTGCTTCTTAAGAAGCATTTGGTTAAAAACACTTTTAAAGAAAATCTAGTTAAAATTTAAGTTAGGCCCTCCTCTTCTCTTCTTGTGTTTTAAGTGTTACGTCTATCTGTCTTTAAATAAGGAAAAAATAAAAACAAACAATTATGTTGATAAGCTAGATATACATCAAATCGAATAGAGTTTGTGTCAGTCAATCATGTCACATAAATTGAAACAGACAAATAAGTGACAAATATTCTTTTAAAAGAAATTCAGAAATTCACTAACCAATATTTCCTCCTATTTTAAAAATATCGGCACAACAAATATCATATAACATTATAACAACAATAACAAACTCAATGTGTTCCTACAAGTAGGAATCTGAGGAGGTAGAGTGTATGTAAATTTTATTTCTATCTTTGAGAAGATAGATTGAAGTTGTTTCAAGAGACCCTCAGCTGAACAATATCATATGGCATTATACAACAACATATCCAATGTAATTCTACAAAGTGGAGTTTGGAAGGATAGGGTGTATGCAGACCTAACCTATACCTTAGAGATAGAGCGGTTGTTTACAATAGACCCTCAGCTTCAATCATATAACATTATATTAGTTTTAATATTTTGATTTTAATTCTATGTAATATTATTACTCTTTTTTAAAAAAATATCCATGTGGAAGTTGGTTGGGAAATTAGACACAAGCTCAAGGGAAGCATTCTTTAGTCCACTTCTCAATGTTCTATCATTTTCACTAAATTTAATGTTCTCACCTGCACATCTTTCAATGGATAAAATCTCTAAAATTTCTTCTCATCTACAATATCTCCCTCTTGTGATACCAATTTGATAATTAAGTTTTGCTTTGGATGGACCATCTTAATTAGTAATTGAGTTTTGAGATTGATAGAGTGATAAAGAAATCCCTTATCCTTTTGACAATGCAAGATAACTTCTGAATTTAAATTTATTAATTTTGATCTTTTATTATATATATATATTGAATATATCAGTTCAAATGAATTCATAGTCTGAAGAATGAAAATTGAAACAATAACCAAACCGACATAGCTAATGCGAGAAGAGAATTAAAGTTGTCATTTAGGGTGCGTTTAGTATGAAAGAAAATATTTTTAAGCAATGTCGCAGTAAAGGGGGAGACAATATGATATAAGTCATATGAATAAACTATCATACATCAGTAAATCTTTTTTGTGTTAACATCAGTTTAATTTAACCTATGATAATATATTAGTCAGTATCATTATTTTTATCAAATTACCAAGCTGTACTAATCTTATTTACTTACAATCATTAATAAACAATCTCATAATGTATTTTTTTTTATTCGATCGAGGCGCATAACTTAAACTAAAAAAATACAAAATAGTCAGCACAAAGTATATAAAATATGTTTGATTTCTGGTTGGTTGTTCCTTCTGACTAATTTTAATTGCAGGGCCCATCTCTGAGCATTACAATTTTTTTTCTTTTTATTATCAACAGCTCTACACTGGTATGGGAATAAAAATAGCTTATATTTAATTTTTGCTCAACTATTAAAAAACTGAAGCTGATCACATGTAACCAGTAAAAGTTTCTGTTAAACTACCTGTATTTACATATATATATATATATATATATATATATATATTTATTTATTTAATAAGTTTACATTAGTGCAGAAATTAAACAGTAAAGTCACTATAATAATAGAGGTTTTTAGCGGCAATAAATATACAACAACAACATACCCAGTACACTCCATACTACTAGCTCAGAGTTGAGATAAAGAAGTTGTTTTTGGTAGACCCCCGAGTGGCAATAAATATGCACATTATAAAAGAGTGCTAAAACTTTTACCGACATTAGCTAATTGTTATTGGATCCAATGTCGCTATAGGCTATAGAGACATTAACAAAGTGTATTAAAATATAATTATCACTAATAATTGCTTTTAAAAAATATCATTTAGCGGCAATTAAATTATTATCATTAACTAATTGTCGCTAAATATCTTCTCGGGTGTAGCGAGTCCAGGTCACAGAAAAGGACAAAAATTAAGCACAATAATAATATACTTAATAGAGTAATTAAAAAAACAAAGTGCAACACCTAACATTTTCTTCTTGATTTCTGTAGAATCAGATCAAGTCAACTTAATAATTTCTTCTAAATAAAATAATTTTTGTAGGAAAAAACAGATGAACTGTCACTGAAATTTGTATTCGTACTCTCTATTAAATAAACCCTTTATGAAATTAATAAGGTCCTTCTATTCTTCTGACTTTTAATATAAAAATAGAGTTTTAAGTCTTATGTAGAGAATAATGCAAATAATATTCCTGAATTAAGTCATTTAAAAGGTAATTACATGTAATTGTATATGTTAATCAATAATTTTTAGAATTTAAATTATATACATTGTCAGTATAAAGAACTTTTACACTTTTGAATCACTTAAATGAATATCAAACGTCCTTAAAATATGAGATTTATAATTTTAAAAGTAAAAAATATTACGTGTAGTACTCCGTGCATAACGAGAATTTTAGTGCACATTTTTTTTTACTTGCTATACTATAACAAATAAAAGTAACATGATGGTATCAAAATTCTTTTACATTGAACTCTTTTTTAAGATAGATTCTCAAATCTGATCCAAAATCTATGGTTAAATGGATATTTGAAGAAAAATTTTCAAAATCTATTTTAAAATCTATGGTCAAATGCTAGCTACTTAACCAGATCTCCTGAATTACAGACTAAAAACTCGATTTTGTTAGGGAGTGTTTTATCCCATTTTGAAACTTTCGAGCTGTGGATCCAAATTTAGTCAAGTATGCGGATACCCAATACGCTCTTCTGGCGTGTATCCAGACTTAATCGAATCCCAATACAGATATCTTACACCAAATGGAAAGAAATTTTTTTTTTATACAAATATTATAGAATTTGTTCAAGTCAAGAATCCCTTATTAATTGGCTACATGACGTATAGCCAAAACCCTGAATTTTCTCTCTTATTGTTATTTTTTCAGTTAACATACCAAACTGTTTGCAGAAGAAAAGAACCTAACAAAAATCTCTATACCTCTTCTTCCATTTTCCTTTCTCCAACAACAAAGTATCATCTCCCCCCCAAAACAAAACTTTATAAATCTCCCAATTTTCTTCTTTATTTCTCAAAGAATCAAATATTTTTATTTATTTTTTTGGAATTTTTCATCAAGAATGAGGAATATAGCAAGTTGTTACAATGAACATGCTATAAAAGTAACAGATTCACATTGTTCAAATCCATCAAACCAAGTACAATATCATATTCCATCAGTACAAAATGTTGTTACATGTATTTACAAAGTCAAAATTGCAACAGACAAGCAGTTCTTGGTCAAAATTACATGGTGTAACATGTTACAACATGGATTTTCAATACACATAAGTGAAAAACTCAACAAGAATTTCAAGAAAGTTGTTACAATAGACAAGGTAAAAGGTTCAAAAACAACTGAATTATTTAGTTCAAGATTCGACGTTTGTTGGGATCTCTCTGAAGCAACATATGATGCAGGACCTGAACCAATCAACAGGTACTTTGTGAAAGTACTAGTGAATTCTGAGATGGGATTGTGTCTTGGTGACATGGAGCATTACAACGAGGCGAAAAAATTGAATCTTGATGATACATTTTCAAGATTTGTATTGGTTTCAAGAAGTGAGCATTATTCAGGATGTTCAGATTTTGCTACTAAGGCTAAGTTTTGTGACAGTGGAACATGTCATGATATACTGATCAAGAATTCATCTGCAATGTTGTTTGTATCGATCGATAAGAAGAGTGTGATACAAGTGAAGAGATTACAATGGAATTTTCGCGGAAATCAGACCATTTTTCTGGATGGATTGGTTGTTGATTTGATGTGGGATGTTCATGATTGGTTGTTTAATCCAAGAACAGGATGTGCAATGTTCATGTTTAGGACAAGAAGTGGATTGGATAGTAGGTTGTGGCTTGAAGAGAAGAATTTGGAGCAAAAAGAGGAAGAAAAAGTTGGATTTTCTTTGTTGATTTGTGCTAGTAAGAATCCTGATTAATTCAGAAAAAGGAAAAAAAAAGAGTCATCTTTTTTTAGTTTTCATTTTTTAGTTATATTTGTTTGTTGTTTATCATCTTCTTCTTCTTTTTTGTTGAAGAAGATGAGAATGGTCTATGTTGTGCGGACTTTTCAAAATACTATTAAGGTTGTGTCGGATTCTTGAAGAGTAGTGTATTTTTTGAGAATCAACATGGATGCATCAATATTTTTGGAGAGTTCGAGCAATATAGGAAATGGTCATGGCTATTACTATAATTTATAAGGTGTTTGATTTTATGCAGATTATGGAATTGTAAATGAAAATTTTACTTTTCAAGACTTCCAACTTTTTGAGTTCTTTGTTCATATATGCCAATAAGAATCTTGATTAATTCACAAAAAGAGAAATAAAAGACTCATCTTTTAGTAGGTGAAAATTAAATTTTTTGGAGTTGGAGTTATGTTTGGCCATGAAAAAAATTAGAGTTCTTTTTTACTTTTTGTGAGAGAAGTAGGAGTGAAAAA
Source organism: Capsicum rhomboideum (assembly GCA_031232105.1). Lineage (NCBI taxonomy): Eukaryota > Viridiplantae > Streptophyta > Magnoliopsida > Solanales > Solanaceae > Capsicum > Capsicum rhomboideum. The sequence goes on along the minus strand of CP124711.1, from coordinate 143,953,380 downwards.
AGTAAAAAAAGTGAAAACAAGTATAGTTTCTTTGATTCTTGTTTATCTTCTTCGCTAGCGTTTGACCATAGATTTTGAATTAGATTCTGAAAATTCATCTTTAAATATCTATTTGACCATGAAAGTTAATCAGATTTTCAAAATTTATCTTCAAAATATTTTCAAGTTTTCAAAAACTGACTCAGATTAATTTTCGGGAGAAATTTCACTTCCGCTCACTAAACTTCAATTTCTTGTCAAGTAAAATGCATTTTCAAACGCAACTTTAAGTTCCAAAATTACAACTTCAAAAACTTTAAATTTTAAATTCAAATTTCAAAATCTATGATCAAACGGGAGCCACTGTGTCCTTCTCCTTTCTTGAAGAAAAATAGGAATGATCAAGGTTTTTATCTTCTTTCTTTTTTCAACTTTTTATTGAGCAATTTCTTGGAAAATTCTTGTGTCAGAAGGGGTTAAAAGAGAATTTATTGCAGAAAGATATGATGTAGACTTTCCTAATATATAAAATAGGATTGGTACAAAAATACTAATAGGCATGTGACATGAGAGATGGGCAAAAAAGATTCTTTATTTTGAACCTTAATAACATGATGGTCTTCGTTTGTATGTCTGTAAAAAAAAAATTCTAACCACATTTACATGGCTCCAAGGTTACAAACTTCTAGTACACAAAAGAGTTAATAACTCAAATAGTCACTCATCTATGGACTTTTATCCAAGAAAGTTACTCAACTTTGATCTTTACAACACAATAGTACTTATTTTGATTGAATCAGTGGTGAGCTCCTTTCATAAATCCAGACAGTTTGGATCTTAATTACAGAAAATTTTGATATTTTACATAATTACTGAAAATCTCAATTTTGAATCTGTCGAGATACATAATTAGCTCCCGACACATCCAAAGAAAATAAAAAATTTCCTTTGTAAAGATACATAAGTAGCTCCCGATACATTTTTTTTTGATTTTGGGTCTGTCGAGATACATAATTAGCTCCCGATACATCCAATGAAGATACATAATTAGTTGCGATTTTGGAATCTTGCAAGGGTGAGAATTTGTGTAAATATGGTAAGTTAAGGTGTATGTTTATGTTATTTTTCCTTTTTTATTCTTGAACATGAGAAGACCTATGCATATTACTACTATTTGGTGAAAACAATAATAAGCCTTTCCATTAACTTTTTATTACAATGTTTATTGCAAAAAGAAATTAATAAAGTTGATCCTAAATATGGCTGTTTCTGTAACTAAGTGAATAATAGGCTACTAATGCAAAGATTGAAAATAGAACAACAACAAAAGGTCCAAAAACAAGTGAAACTCATATGTGATTGGGCTATCTTTATTGGGCTTTAATCTGGGGTAACAACTCAACACAACAGCCCAAGTATATGAGTTTCATTTCTCTTTTCAAGGTAGGAGGAGGTGGATTAAGTAATAAATGAATAACTAATGCATATGCATGAATAAGTAAACCCTGCATAACTTATTCCTACATAAAATAATGTATAGATTTCTTCATATTACGAATTCATATATTATTAATACCTGCATAAATATAACCAACTACCAAACGACCCCCAAGCGCTAGACAAATGAGCAAAAGAGAACAATAACAAAAAGGTCCAAAAAAATACTCCCCTCCGTTTAAAAAAGAATGACTTATTTTGACTTGACACGGAGTTTAAGAAAATAAAGAAGATGTTTGTATCTTGTAGTCTTAAATTAAAGATATGTCAAATGTAATAAAATACCCTTTAATCTTATGGTCTTAAATATGTCATATGAAAAATTGGAATTAAATTGTTGAGGAAAAAAAGAAAGTGTTATTCTTTTTTAAATGGTCTAAAAAGAAAAATAGATCATTCTTTTTTAAACGGAGGGAGTAAGTGAAACTCATGTATGTGATTGGGCCATCTTTAATGGGCTTTTAATCTGGTCTAACAACTCAATTCAACAGCCCAAGTATATGAGTTGCATTTTCTAGTCAGGCATTGCAGTGGATAACCACTTTTGAGTAACGAACGTAAATAACTAGGTAGTCGTTGACCACTGACTACCTTAAAAAAAAAAAAAAAAAAGGCCAGTCCGATGCACTTAAAGCTATCGCTATGTACAGTATTTGAATAAGGATTCCACCACAAGAATATATTATACACAGTTTTACATTGCATTTCTGTTTCCAAGGCTTGAACTAAAACGAGGGATGCAACACGAGGAATTCCCAGGGGGTCACCCATCCTAATACTACTCTCGTCCAAGCATGCTTAACTTCAGAGTTTCGGTGCGTTAGTGCTGGTATGATCGCATCCTGACCACCGACTGCCTATGTATTATTTTTATTTTACTTCATTTTCAACGTGAACTGAACTCTCTTCATTTATTGTTAGTTATTCTTCCTCAAACTCCATTTTGGAGGACTGCAAATTCCCTTCATCAGTGCAAATTCACCTACTCTAGTACTCCCTCCGTTCCAAAATAGTTGTCATGTTATGCTTTTTTATGCTTTTCGAGAATTGATTTGAATAATTTTTAAAGTTAAATTAGATTAGATTAATTCAATATTTTATGTATTGTATTGTACGTATGAGAATGAGTTTTTGGAACTTGTACTTCTTAATTAAAGAAGAAAAGGGAACTACTTCAACTATAAACAAAAAAGGAGATAAATAATTCTTCCTCCGTTTAAAAAAAAATGACTTACTTTCCTTTTTAGTTTATTTAAAAAAAAAAGACCCTTTCCTTTTTTGGCAATACTTTAATTTTCACTTTCCATGTAGCATGTTTAAGACCACAAGATTAAAGGGCATTTTGATATATTTGACGCAACTTTAATTTATGACCACAAGATTTAAAGTCTTCTTTATTTTCTTAAACTCATTCTTTTTTGAAACGGAGGGAGTACTAGTTATGTAACTTTTAGTTTCGCCCGTTCTGATTGCATTAGGTTTTAATGAGTATAATCTCTTGAATGATCTAGAGGGGAGCCTTGGACTAACCAGTAAAGTTGTTGTCATGTGATCAGAGGTCACGAGTTCAAGTCAGGGAAACAGCCTCTTTTGTGAAATAGATTGCACCAATGGGGAACCTAAGTGCTCTTTGTACCAAATGCATAATGAAAGTTTGGAACATTTATTTGTGTTGTGTGATAGGTGGGAGAACCCATTAGCATTAACATTTATTTGTTGAAGCTGCCTATGCTATATGGATTGAGCGAAACACTCGAGCATTTGAGAAGAGGAGAAGACAATGGGAAGCTGTTTCGAAAGAGATTGCCTATGTATCTTGTGTTCGTGCACCACCTGGAATGTAGGCTAAGCTGCAATAATGTTCATTCTAGAGGGCTAATACAGATTCAATTTGATGTTGTAATTAGATAGCTAGCTGTGTTAACTAGGCTATGGCTTTGTAATGACTCCTTTGGTAATCAATACAACAACGTTAGTTACCAAAAAAAAAAAGAAAGAAATAGATTGCACCAGGCTGCCAGTTGTAATCTCTTGAATGATCTGCAATGAGGTACTGAAAATTCTTATGTTCATGGTGACTCTTATTGATCTCAGCAGTGGGGATAAGTTATAGTATGTTTTTTTGTTGAAAAGGAATGCGGATATGTTACATAGTTTTAAGAGTTTGATTGAAGTTTGCAACTCATCGTATATTTAGAATTCTGCGTATGAAGATTTAGTATTCGCGTAATTTTTTCTGAGGTAGTGTTTCTGCCATGTTTTTACTTGTTTTGGCTATATGTCAATGACTTCAGAAAATATGCAGGACTTATAGCCATAGGAAACAAAATGGTAAAGCTAACATGTTTTAGTACTACCTTCTGGAATTATGTTATCGGACATGAAGGCAATCGAGGACCAACACAATAGTACTTATTTTGATTGAATCAGTGGCGAGCTCCTTTCTGCTCCTCCCTGCACACGCATCAGAAAAGTTTCTCTGTGCATGTGATCAATTAGATAAGACTTGAAACACCTGCAATTCACTGAGGACATGACCCTAGATAGGAGGATATGGAGTTTGAAGATTAGGGTAGAAGGTTAGTAGGTAGTCGCCCTGTATATATTCCCATATCAGTGGTATCAGTATTTTTTTTTTGCTCCTACATTATTGCATGTAATTTCCTTTGCCTTGGTTATAGTATTATTTGCTGGTGCCACTTGGTATTCTCTACTGTATTCTCTTTTCCTTCTTGTTATGTTATGGGTTATTTTAGTCGATGGTCTATCGGACACAACCTCTCTACCCTCATAAGTCAGGGGTAAGGGTGCATACACACCACCCTCCACAGACTTGGTTCACCTTTGCAACTATTAGGACACTTTTTCATTATTCAAGTATATCTCCATGTTGAGGTTTCATTTCTTTTCTCTCTTCAGTTTTTTACCTTGATACAGATGACTACAAGATTTTGTTTTTGATAGGGTGGGAGGGAACTATAGTTTTGAATTTCTATTTTCATATGTTTGATTCACTTGTTCTGTACTTGCTTAAACATTTACTCCCTTTTGTTTTGTTTTTCTTTCTTTTTGGAAAGTTGGCCCTGCCTGCCCCTCACCTTGCCTAACACCTTATTAATTCTTGTATATGAGATTATTGTTTTTGCAACCCCCCACCCCCACCCCCAACCCTATTTTGAAGGTCACGAGTGGCTAATCCCGTGCCCTCTTGGTCACATGGCACAATCTTGATGGGTCGGGTTGAAAACATATCCAATCGAAGGGTGTAGATAGAGGTCGGAATTCGGATTGAAGTCGTAAAAATCGGGTCTGAAATTAGACTTAGCATTTGACAACCTCTCTATCTCTACGAGGTAGGAGTAAGATTTGCGTACACTATAACCTCCCCAAATCCAGTTGTGGTCTTACACTGGGTATGTTGTTGTTTGAAAGGAATGGGGATATGCTATATAGTTTTACGATGTTTGATTGAAGTGAGTTGCAACTCATCTTATATTTAGAATTCACGTAATGTTTGGGCTATATGTCAATGACTTCGGAAAATATGCAAGACTTGCAAGAAACAAAATGGTAAAGCTAACATGTTTTAGGGCTAGCATCTGAGATTATGTTTATCGTGTAAGACATTCACACGAAATACAGAATGTCTAAATATATAAAGAGCGAAATCGCAGTGTAATAAAAGGATTAGCGTACCTCCATCATTGTTGCACTGCTTTACGGTGAGTCTTCTAAGCACTCAAACCTTTCTTTAGATGGTACGGATTTTATGGAGAAATCTTGTACTTAGGGACCAACCAACGTTTCTCTTTTATACTGCTCGTCCATCAAGAGCAGTTGTCTAGAAGTTACTGAAATTGGCGGAAGTTTTATGGAAGTTACCGTGAAGTGGAAAGAGTTGGTTTCAGGTCAAAAAGACACGAACCATTTCAAAAGTTCAAAATTTGAACTTCCAACATATCGGGCCAACACAATATTACTTATTTTTTATTGAATCAGTGATGAACTCCTTTCTGCTTCCCCTGCACACACCAACAGAAGTTTGTATGTGATCTTATTGCTGCAGTTATGCATTATCAGTTTCCCTATTTGTGCATGCTCCATTTCGTAAAATGTGGCAGCAATGGATTAGATTGTGCTCATGTGTGAATCTTCTTTCGTTTTAGTGCTTAAAACTCTTCAAGTTGAATGAAGACAGGTAAACTGTCGGCTAGCTAGCTGTTATTTGAACCTGAGGTTTACGGTTAATTACCCTGCAGAAAGTGTTAGTTTTCGATAAGTATGTGCACATTGTACTGTCCTTTCTAATGTCTATCTGTGCAATTTGGTTAGCTCACCTTTGCAGCTCTTGGGACACTTTTTCATTGTTCAAGTATATCTCCCTGTTGAGGTTTCATTTTTTCTGTTTTCAGCTTTTTGACGATACAGATGAATACACTGAAGATACAGTATGCACCAGCCTCAGATAAGAGGAACCAGGTTCCTTAACACAAAACGAACAATAGAAATAAACACAAGAGATTTATCGTGGAAATCCTCCTTGCTCAAGGGAATAAAAACCATGATCTACGGTGTGTAGGATTTAACTCAACTTCACTAACTTCAAAGAGCAATTTTAGATTACAACCCTGCAATCTGAGGGACACGCTTAAGTACCTCACTCAACAGTAGTTAACTCACTCAACTGCTACACAACTCTCAAAGACGACAAACCCTCTTCTTTTAATTCTCTCCGCTTTCTCAACTTCTACAGACTCTAGAAATTATTACTACTCCGTAACAATCCCTTTACAGACTCGAACTAGTCTATAGACTCTCTATCAACTAGCTCTAGTGTCTACAAGAAAACTTTTCTTGTTGAACACTGTCTCTACAAGGAAACTTTTCTTCATACGCAACGTTTCTTCTTGTGGCTTAAACTAATCAAGTTGAATGAAGACAGATAGGCTCAGGTACAAGTGAAAACTATTGGTTAGCTAGCTGTCACTGGACTTGAGATTTGCGGTTTAATTCCCCTGCAGGAAGTGTTAGTATTCGATAAGTATGTGCACATTGTACAGATAATTTGCAGCAGCTATTGTGACACTTTTTCATTATTCAAGAATCTCCCTCTGTTGAGTTTTCATTTCTTCTTGGCTTGATACAATTGAATAAGCAAATTTTTGGTTTTGATAGATAGGAAGTAAACTATAGTTTGAAGTACTGTAATTGCTTCGGAGACATTGTTTGGTTCACTTGTTGTGCTCTTGCTTAACCTTTACTTGATTCATTTTGATCCTGATTTCTGTTCCTGAGTTATTTGATGCCAATAGTGATTATAATGCTATGCTATGGTTGATACATTACTCCCCTTTTGTTTTGATTTGCTGTCCTTTTGGAAAGTAGGCCTTCCTAACTCACCTCTATAGCTTACGACAATATATTTTGTGTAATTCCATAAGTGGGGTCTGGGAAGGATATAGGATGTACGCAATACACATACCTTACCCTTATCGTTTCTTGTATGAAATTAGTAGCGTTTTTGCAACCCCCCCATACTTATGCAGTCACAAATGGTTTATCCCTTGCCCTCTTGGTCACATTGCACAATCTTGATGGGTTGAGTCGAAAACATTTCCCATCGAAGGGTGTAGATAGAGGTCGGAATTCGGATTGAAGTTGTAAAAGTCGGGTCTGATGTTAGACTTGATAGTTCCCAACTTCATACCTGTATGTTTGAAGTTTGAACTACCAACCCTAATTTCAGATTCAAATGTTTGAAGCTAGCATAGCCAAACGTTTGAAGATGAAAGAAGATCCCTCTTCCCCAATGGTATGTGGTGCAATGACCAGAGTCACAACCAGTGAAAGATGGTTAGTTGAACAAGTGAGTGCGTTTATACTTCAAATTTTACTTTTTAAATGCATACGTTAAATTTTTAGTACTTTTCGTAAAATTTCTCGCTTTGCCACTAAAGCAAGGTGATTGGAAGATAGTTATGACTAAATCATTGAAGTGAAAGTACAATTTCTGTGTAATCAACTGCTTAATCTTTTGGGACTTGGCTCACAAAGGAGATAGGTGGACTTGCGCTTGCGGATTAGGTGGATTCACACCTATTATGTTAAAACTCAGGACTTGATGAGTATGAGGGTACCACGGCAGGCTTGCTGGATTGTTCGAAAAAACATTGAAGCCAGGGATACTCTACAGCAAATTCAGTGCATATCTACACCTCGAAAGAGCTTTATCTGACAGGATTATGTGGAAGTGCCTCTTGTTTCACAATGCTGCTAGGCCCAGGCAAGATTTACTATGTGCTTACAAATGCATGGAAGATTGCTTACTGTGGATCCTAAATAAGACACTGATGAAACCAGATATCACCTGTTCGCGGAGTGCCCATTTACCACTCAGCTCTGGACAAGAATGCTGCAGTGGACTGATCATAAGCACGCGTGCATCCAGCACGCTGAGAGGAAATCTCAGAAGACGCAGATTTTTAAAATGGTATATGCAGAAGTCGTCCATGTCGTCTGTGCTGAGAGTTTCCAACGGATATTCGAGCATAAAAGTAGAGATAGTTAGCTAAGGAAGCTGCATATAGTTGTATAGTGAGAGCCCCTGGACAAAACCAAAGCCAAACTTATGTATTTACAGTTTTGATTAGAAGTAGGTTTGCGTTGTTGTTTCATTGAGTATTAGAGATATGTACTGAATAGCCGGCTTTCTATGTTGCTCGGACTCTTCAAAAATGTCATCGGATGCGTGTCCGATCCTTCAAAAGTAGTGCATTTTTGGAGAGTCCGACACAAGTGCGGCAACATTTCTGGAGAGTCCGAGCAACTTAGCTGGCTGTGATGGCTAGAGCTACTATGCTTTGTAATGTTTACTAGGTAGGGCAGCCCGGCGCACTAAAGCTCTCGCTATACGCGGGATCCGGAGGAGGATCGGACCACAAGGGTGTATTGTACCAAAAACAAACTGCTTAATCAAATGATGTGGAAACCAAATCCAAATTAATGCCAACTCTAAGGATTAATTAACAAAACAAAAATGTGAGAGATCTGAATCTAAGTGCTAAAACCAATGCTTTCACGTGTTGAACTCAACGCCAATGGCAAAGTTAACAAGATTTCAAGCGAATAATACTCAACATGTCGAGACAACAATTTACATCATAAAAAAATTATTCGTATTCGATGTTTATATCAAATTAAATTATTAAAAATATATATTCCTTTCGTTTAAAAAAGAATGATCTATATTGACTTGGCACGGAGTTTAAGAAAATAAAGAAGACTTTTGAATCTTGTGGTCTTAAATTAAAGTTATGTCAAATGCACCAAAATGCCCTTTAATCTTGTGGTCATTAACATGCCACGTGGAAAGTTGGAATTAAAGTGTTGCGAAAAAAGGAAATGGTCATTCTTTTTGAAACAGACTAAAAAGGAAAGTAGGTCATTCTTTTTTAAACGGAGGGAGTATTAATTAATAAGTGTGTGAATGTAACACATCAGTTTGATATAAACATCAGGTGTGATTAAATATTTATCGTTTGGTTCTCTCGTTTCTCTTTTTCATGCTTCTATTTCGTGTGGAAATTATGATACCTCCATTTAGGTATTTTGGTTCTCATTTCCTGTTCGCTACTTGCTTTGAGGCTTGATTAACTTTTATTCGCTCTAGGAAGTTTTACCTTACAAATAAAGTGCTCCATTCCAAAATGCGGTCCCACTTTGAAGGATAAAGTCCATAAAAGAGTAAAGAACCAAATACCGAGATCTTTTTCTATTATTAGGAGTTAGAACTCACAACCGAAACTTCTAGTCAAGGATGAAAGGATCCTATCCATCCATCACAATCTGGCAAGGCCAAAAACTAAAATTGTGAACTTTATATTAAATTTTAATCATAGTGAATCTTGACCCTTAAACAAATGTTTTAATTGGGAAGACTTCCATCAAATTATGGTGTTGTCACTATTCATGCTTGCTCATTTTCTTATTAAAACTTACTTATCAATCAGCAATTGAACTTATCATTTATTATTATTTGATGCATCTTCTGACTTTGTTACTAACTTCAATTATTTTTCTAAAAATAAATAAAAGTGAGTTGAGTAGTCTCCATATGTAGAAACATGGAGAATGACGAAGCATTGAGTTGTAAGATCCAACATGCTCTGTGCCTTTTCATTATAAAAATTTTAAGTAAAAAAAGAGTCAATTTTGGCCTTAAATTATAGGAATAATTTATCCATTGTTTTTAAAAATATATAAATAGCAAATAATGACAAAAAGACACCTCGGTACACTAAAGTAAAGCTTTCGCTATGTGCGGGGTTCGGGAAAGGATTGGACCAGAAGTCTATTGTACGCAGTCTTACCTTGCGTTTTCGCCGGAGGCTATTTCAAATAATGAACGATTATACATATATAAAAAAAGGTTCTACGTAAAGGTTCTAGTGTGGTGACTTATTAATTGAAGTCAAAATTATTGGATACCGTCTAAACCTACGATGAGAAATCATGATTTAGGTACAAATATGTGATAATTTTTTTTTTGAGCTGAAAGTATATTGGAAACATCGTCTCTACTTCACATGACACAAAAGCAAAAGTGAAGTCCGCGTACATTTTATCCTTCTCAAATTCCAATCGTGGGATATATACCATGCTTGGTCCCCTCCTCCTCTAACGGTCTTTTCCTTTTTATTTTATTTTAAACTTATTATTTTCATTTATTTTTCTTGGTTGGTGAGAACTTAGGGGCATGTATTGTTCCCCTTTTAAGTAAGTTAATTAATACTGCTAGTCTTTTTCTTAATTGAGTATGTAATTGCATTTAGAAAATTAAAGGTTTAGTATTATTGCTTCACTTTATTCTTGTTGGTGCACATCATATCATCATCTTGATTTAGACTTGTTAACTTTATATACCTAATCGACAAAGGTGAGCTCTGTGATTAAACATTAAAAACTTAAGATACATTTCCTCTAATTTTTTCTTATGATAATTTTATTTCTTTTATGTTACGCAAGATTGTATTATTGATAATGTTAATGAAAAATTATACAAAATAGTTATTAGTAATATATATGAATGTTAACTAGTTGGTTGATTTAGTTGAAGTGGAAAAAATATTATCAAAGTGTTACATCATATGTGATAGAAGGATGCTTATTAAAGTGAAAGATAAGTTCAAGAAAATAATATAAGATTAATGGCGTTATGTGTTCGTGAATTTTGGGCATTAAAGTCAAACATTTATATAGGCATCGGATTGCCCTTTTTTAAAGTCAAACATTTACATAGGATGAGTGTTGCAGAATTGAAGATACTAGGATAGATATTTGGTGATATAACATTAGAATATAAAAATGAGATCATATGCACTAGAAGGTACAAAAAGCAGGCATTGAGGATCAAATGAGTGAAGGTCAGTTGTAACGATTAGGTCATATACTGCATTGACCTACATATACATCGGATTACAGTTGTGAAATTATGGTGAGTGAAGATGTTAAAAGAGAAAGAAGTTGGTCTAAAATCAAATGGAAAAAGTTTTCTCAAAAGACCTAAAATTTCATGGGATCATCAATGTAGTCGTTAGATCTAGGGTGTGTATAGTAATTTTTTTTATGTTCGCTTGACCAAAATATTGAGAAAAATATTTTCATTAAAAAAAATAAGTTATTTAAAAATGAGAAAAAAGACTTTCATAATGGAAGTAGGAAATATAAAACTTTATACGTGACAATACAAATTTACTGAGTCTTTTACGCCCACCCAATCCCCATCCCTTAGCCATCTCACCACCCCCACCCCCACCCCCGAACCCCCACTTTCCACGCCATTCCATCTCATTGTATTTTGCTAAATTACACATAATTGCTATTGGAATAATATTTTTTAATCAGATAATAAGTAAAAAATCTATTTTAAAAATCAGTCCTAATTAGATGAATGAAGATTTTCACACTTAACCATAAAGTTAAGAGAAAACAATGGACCTAACCCCTCGTTTTATTAGGTGTTAGCACTTTGTTTTCTACTTACCATTAAATCCTTAATTTTTTTTTCTTCTTGTTTTACTACCAAAAGTACACTAATTTTATGGAAAAAAATTCTCTCATCCTCACATGATTTTTGTGGGCTTAAAGTTGTTTTTCACTTAAAAACACCACCCATTTGTCCCCTACCCATTGTTTTGACCCTCCCCTTTTCTTTCTTCATTGTTCAATTTATTGAAAAAAAAATTCTATTTATTACCCCTTAAATTTGTCACTAATTACTTTGCCTTTTCTTGGAAGAGGGGATACTAATCTTTTTATTTTATTTTATTTTTATTATGTCTTTTTAGTTCACAAGCCATTTGACATAATTAAATTGAAAATTGAAGAAAAGAATGATTAAAGTTCAATAAAATATTTGAAAATTCATTAGCACATCAAATTTACTTTTAATAGTCAAATTAGTTTATTGTTCTACTATATTCTAGATCATTGTCTTTATAAAGAAAAATAAATCTTTGTCGGTGTTGGCATATATTATTTTTTTCAAAAGAGTTGACAAGAAGAAACAAGAAAAAGGATAAATAAGGAAAATCCAATTTACACTGCCTATTCACATTTTAAAAGAGGTGAATTCAAAATTTACACTTTACAAATTTAAAACACTATTAAATTCACATCTTATTTGAGTTTAGCAATTTTGAAGTTTAATATTTCCTTCATTTCATTTTACTTGAACTCTATATTAAAAATAGTATTTCAATTTTCTTATTCATTTTCACAAATCAAGAGAGTTTTATTAGTTATATACATATTACTTGATTTCTCAACACTTAAATAGAATTTGGAGTTCGACTAAAATGACTTAACTTGTACATTTGTATCTAGATAAGCACTCTTTCATTTTTAATCAATTTTTTTTATTAAGATTAAGATAGTATTGATCAACCAATTAATATGACTTGTGAGGTACAACAATTAGGAAATAATTGAGTTAAAGCTGTAGTTATATATATTACAGACAGTCTAATGAGAGGAATGAAAGTGATTAACACATAAACTTCTATAAGTGTTTTGGTTAGGGAGCAACAAACGAAATATTAACGTGATCGAAGAGTCTATTCATAATTTACGACTTCTAGATACTAGTACAACATTTATTTGAGCTTGTAAATGACATCGCCTTAGGTAGATGTATTTATCGTAAGATTTTTCGACGTGAATCTTAATTAATCAAATTGAAAGTGATTAACACATAAACTTCTATAAGTGTTTCGATCAGGAGTGTGACAAATAAAATTTTAACGTTAGTACAACATATTTAAGCTTGGAAATGACATCGCCTTATGTAAGATATATTTATCATAAAATTTTCAACGTGAATCTTAATTAATCAAATTTCACAATATGAATATCGTACATTGAGTGAGAAATAAAAAAAATAAATTTATCTATAATAAATCCTTGTAGTCTGACTCTTTCTTGTAGGCTATTCTTTTCGACACATATCTAAATTAGTAATTGAAGATTTGAATCGCAAAACGAATATCAAACACCGCAAAAATTTGTGAGGGGCAAAAGAGTCAAAATAAAAAACCATTGGTTACGTGCACAAGGGGTAGCAAAGTACACCGATAACATCGATGGTATTGAACATCCCATGTACTAACAAACCCACCAACTCCCCTATGTATAGCTGTACTATAAAAGCTAACATACATCCCCTAATTTCCTCGTTCTGTTTCTCTTCTCTCACTTTATTGAAAAACTTCTCCTCTTAATTTCTCTCTCTGTATTTCTTCAAAATTTTCTTGTAATCATGTCTTGCTACAAGGGAAAGTATGCTGGTAAGTGTTATTTTTATGTATTTTTGTGGGTCTAATCTTGATTTTTTTGATAGATCTTGTTGTTTTTTCATCTGGGGTTGTGTTGTTTTTGGATCTTGGTTGTTGGGTATTTTTTATTTTTTGAAATTTATGATTAGAGTTACGTGGTACTTGTTGCGAGTTACGGGGTACCTATGGGTGGTTGAGGTGCGTGAAAGCTGGCCAGGACACACGATTATCAAAAGAAATAGTAATCTTTTTTTTTAATAGAAGTGGAGTGCGTAATCAATATATTTTTAGAGGCTAACAACAATATGGGGTTAGTAAAATAGTTTGTTTTGATCCAAAATTTGAATTTTTTGCTAGATCTTGTGGTTTTGTCATCTGGGGTTGTGTTGTTTTTGGATCTTGGTTGATGGGTGTTTTTTATTTTTTTATTTTGATGTAAGATTACAACTTTGTGTAAATTTTTGAAGAAAAAAGTTTTGATCTTTGTGTTTGAAGGATCCTTTTCATGGTCCCACTAGTAGATCTTTCATGTTTGTTTTGTTTCATTTGTTGCTTTATGATTAATTATCTGTTTGCCAAAATCTAATGTTATATCTCTATGTGTTGTGGGTTGGATCTGATTTCTATAATCAGTTGTATCATGTTCCTGTCTTAGTTTATGTTTTTACATAAAAAGATGTAGCTGAGGGTCTTTTGGAAACAGCTTCTAGGTTTGCGTATGCTCTACCCTCCTCAATCCACACTTGTGGGATTAGACGGGGTATGTTGTTGTTGTTATAGTTTGTGGATCTGATAATTGGTTAAAGTTGATATCTTTTAGCAGATGATTATATATGTCCTTGATACTTAGGCTTAGGATGATGGAATCTGAATGCCTACGCTGTTGTTGATTGTTGTGTGGTTAAATCTTAGTGTTAATATGATGCTCTTCCATCCCAATTTAAGTGTCTTTGTTTGACTAGACACGGAATTTAAGAAATAAACGAAGATTTTTGAGTCTTGTGGTGTTAAATTAAAGATATGTATATTCTTTTAAATCTTTGATCTTAAACTTGCTAAATATAGAAAGGGGCACTCTTTTTGGGACAAAACTAAAAAGGAAAGTAAGACATTTAAATTGGGACGGAGGGAGTAAAAGTTTTTGTCAATTTGGGTGTTTTTGCTCTATGTTGTTTGGACTTGCTGCCAGATGCATGTCGGATCCGTAAAGGTAGTGCGTTTTTGTAAAGTCTCGAGTAACATAAGTTTTTGTGGTTGCTAAGAGGTTATAAATGATGATACTTGCAGACGAGCTTATTAAGAATGCTGCATACATTGGCACCCCGGGAAAGGGTATCCTTGCTGCTGATGAATCCACTGGCACAATTGGCAAGCGTCTCTCTAGCATCAATGTCGAGAATGTAGAATCAAACAGGAGGGCTCTCCGTGAGCTTCTCTTTTGCACCCCTGGTTGTCTTCAGTACCTCAGCGGAGTTATCTTGTTCGAGGAAACACTCTACCAAAAGACAGCTGCTGGTACGTTTTGCAGAGCTTAATTTGTTAGCAATGATTTCCCTTTTACCTGATTGTTAATTTGTTTCATTCAAATGTAAACCCGAGCTCGATAAGGATTGATGCATAGTAATTCCGGACCCCAATTTGTTTAGGACTGAGGCATAGTAGTAGTAGTAGTAAATTGTTTTGTTTAAGTTACTTGAACAGCCTTGTATGGATTACATTGATGACCTGGTGTTGGTGGCAGGCAAGCCTTTTGTTGAAGTCATGAAGGAAGGCGGTGTCCTTCCCGGTATTAAGGTTGACAAGGGTACCGTTGAGCTCCCCGGAACTGATGGTGAGACCACCACCCAAGGTCTTGATGGCCTTGCAGAGCGTTGCCAAAAGTACTATGAGGCTGGTGCTAGGTTCGCCAAATGGCGTGCCGTGCTCAAGATTGGTGCTAATGAGCCATCTCAGCTAGCCATCAATGAAAACGCCAATGGCCTTGCCAGATACGCCATTATCTGCCAGCAGAATGGTCTTGTACCCATTGTTGAGCCCGAAATCCTTGTCGATGGAGCCCACGACATTAACAAGTGTGCTGATGTTACCGAGCGTGTTCTTGCTGCTTGTTACAAGGCTCTCAATGACCACCACGTCCTCCTTGAGGGCACCTTGTTGAAGCCCAACATGGTCACTCCCGGTTCTGAATCCGCCAAGGTTGCACCAGAAGTGATTGCTGAGTGCACCGTTCGTGCTTTGCAGCGCACCATGCCAGCTGCTGTCCCCGCTGTGGTGTTCTTGTCAGGTGGTCAAAGTGAAGAGGAGGCCACCGTCAACCTCAACGCCATGAACAAGCTCCAGACCAAGAAGCCATGGTCACTTTCCTTCTCTTTCGGACGTGCTCTTCAGCAGAGCACCCTCAAGGCGTGGGGCGGAAAAGAGGAGAATGTGAAGAAGGCACAAGCTGCATTCCTTACCAGATGCAAGGCCAACTCCGAGGCTACACTCGGGAAGTATGCCGGAGCTTCCGACTTGAGTGAGGGTGCTTCCGAGAGCCTTCATGTCAAGGACTACAAGTACTAGATTAAAGTTTTTTGGTTTTTGGTTTATGTTTCTTGATTTCTGTTTTGAAAAATGAGATGACAATATGGTTTTACAAAAATGTCTTTATCAGTGGACATAATGTGGTAAGGCTTTTTTTCCGTTTAATAAAAAACTTTTGAGAAACAATATTGGCCTTGTGACATCTTCATGTAACAGTTTTTGGGGTTGGTTTTATTAAATGAATATTATCTTTTGCATTATGATGTGCCTCTTTATTGTGCCATTTCTGTCTGCTAACATGGTTGAATGGCTTTTCAGCTTTGCTAATGGTCACATGATTGATGTTCTTGATGCTGCATTGCCTTCTTTCAACTTATATGTTTTTGAAACTTTTCATTTCTTGGACTCTCTGGTGGGGTCGTTTGGTAGGCTGTATAGTGTAATTTTGATACTCTTTTTTTAATCCACTGTTTGGTTTGGTGCATTACAAGTAGCGTAAGCATAGGTTGAAAAATTGTACCAAACAAGAGATCAAACTCAATACATGCATTATTCTTTAATACATTTTACCAAATGACCCCTTGTGGTTCTTAACCAAACTGCATTTTCAACCGAACTGCATGGGGATAAAAGGGAGCAGGTTGTGAAGGTGACCTCGCTATCTTTACTTTCGTTCGGATGAATGGAGGACCGACCAACTTCTATTGGATTCGACTGGGGTATATAGGAACATAAGAAAGATGGTTGATTGGATTTGACTGACCCATACCAATATAGGGACATAAGAACGATGGTTGTGAGGGCGGTCTTGTTTTTCGTACCTAGATGAATGAAGGACCGACCAACCTTATTCCGATATAGGTATAGACGTTGTGAAGGTGGCCTCGTTATTCATACTTAGATGAATGGAGGACCTACTGACCTTACTTCAACATTAAGTATATAAGACAGAAGGCTGTGTAGATGATCTCATTATTCATACTTCTGATCGGATTATGAAAGACCAACCCGGGTTTTTACGAGCATTGATGGATTCTGGAGTGCCTATATAACTCTCTTGCTTAAAACTAATTCTTGGTTTCAAAATGACATTAATACTAGGAAAATGATCTTATAAATAACTTCCAACGGTTGTTTTTTTTGTAAAGGAATCTGTGAATTGGTCCCATTGTTTTAATTTTTTAATTTTTTTTTTGGTATGTGAAATGTAGTTTTCTACATGTGGGGTTGTTTGGTACCTAACCTATTTTCTTGTTTGTGGTCCAATTGCTTAAATTTGACTGTTTTTTCCAACTTATCTATCATGTGATCCTTCGTGGGGTAGGTGTGTGGGCACGAGTTTAAACCACTTTTTCTAAGTAATGCTTTTTTCTTTTGTGTTGGTGTTCTTGGTTTGTCATAGCTCAACCTAAACGTTGGGCAGGGGGGCGGGGGAAGGGGGGGGGGGGGACATTATGAGATTTCGGGTTTAAATTTTGATGAGGCAAGAAATGTTAGGTGAGGTTTTCGATTGGCTCAAGTTTAGTTGATAGAGTTATACGATACATATGTAGATGATAAATAACATGTACTTAATAAAATAGTTGAGGTGTGCACAAATTAATTTGAACACTATCGTTATCGAGGCAAAAGAAGTTTGTCATACATGATACATAAAAAGCTCTCATTTACTAATTTCATTTTGTGGTTTTATGTAGGGGAAGAAATAGGAATTTTAGTATATTTTAAATCAAAGGGCAAAATGGCTAAAGCGAGTCTTAAGAGCCAAAAAGTCATCTTTGAAGGCTAATACATGCGAAAAATAATTACATTTATGAATTCTAGTTCCATGATCTCGAAATGCTAAAATAAATAATGTTAGTCATGGATTCAAATTTTACGACTTTGAAATACGAAAATTAACAACGTTATTCATCACGAATATGGTAAGTATTGATTACTAGACCTTTTCCAATGGACTCATCAAATTTCGAGCAAAACGGATGTCGTCAACCAAATCCAGAAAATCAACATGTACTACTAATACACACGAAAAAAAGGCCAAAATCAAGAATTCAAAATTTATGAATTTGAGATACCAAAATAAATGACGTTAGTCATGGCCAATATGGTGAATATAGGTCACCATACCGTTTTCGATGAACCCACCAAATTCCAAGCCAAACAAAGTTCGTCAACCAAATTCAGGAAAATCAACATGTACTAATATGCATCCTTATTCATAGTAGAGTATAGAGTGTAAGATAGGCTGCTATATTACTAGGCCCAAATCTAAACTTCAGCAAGAAAGCCCATATCTTGTAAATTCATGTTGTGTCACAATGCTAACAGAGGCCCAAAAGCCTTTTTCAAGAGGAAGAATGAGTAAAGCCCAAGGTCATGTGAAGTAATATACAGTAACTTCAACAATGGGCCTACACATGTAATCAGAGCTAAAATACAAAAAAATAAAATAAAAATGGAACTAAAACATACATTAAAAAGAAGATTATCCCTTCAACATTCCTTTTCATCTTGCCTTGTTTTGGACACTAAAAGACTGACTATTCTATATATAGTATCTACTCCAAAGATTAAGAGGATAGAAGATCTTCCTTCCCTATATTCAATTGGGATTGATTCTCAAGATTGAGCCCTAGCATGCCTAGCTAGCAACACCTATCAAAGTCTTCGGCTTGCACGACGTCTCCTTCCATTTGCTCCATCTATGAAAGAAAATGAAGGTAGTTGAGTATAATCTCACTTTTCAACAAAATTAGGCTTGGTAATAGTATAGAGCACCGTGTATGTTATAGTACTAGCTATATTCATGTAGTTTCTAGTCTCTTGATATCTAAAACCGTAAGACATTGAGGTAACAATCCTTTTTCGTTATACTTTGTATTGTATTCTGTATTAGTTGTCATGTTTTCTTTATTATTGTATTTCTTCGTTCATAAATATTTTTATTTGAAGCACTTGAGCAGAGGGTCCTTCAAAAACAGTTCTCTACCTTGTGAAGGTAGAAATAAAATTTGCATGTATTCTGTCTTTCTGATATTTTATATATGAGATCACATTGAGTATATTATTGTTGTTGTTGGAAGGGTTGGTAAGCTAATTATTAAGATTTCATTTGATCATTTCTCAAAAATTACCTAAAAAGCTTTTATGTCATAAAACGTCATCAACTTGTTTTACTCGATGTTGAACAGTATACATATTTATTGGAGAATAATGTGCTAATAATAATATTTATTTTTCCAACACTCTCTGAATAGTCATATAATAAAGTCTGAAAAAAATGGTGTTACCATTCATATATAGGTATAAATAGAACATACTTTAAGCAAAATACATGATCAGATTTTCTAAATTGGGTTATTTGAAGTGAAAACTATACAAGTACGTACTTTTGTGATCTCAGTTACTTGTCATATCAATTGCATGCCTCATCATACATCACAAGATTCAAAAAAAAAAAAAAAGATTATGGTAGATTAATTAGAGGTCTTGGTTCGTGCCCTAAGTATGATGTTGTCTGTGTTAGAGTGTCTTTTTAACCTCAATATGAGACTTTTCGTTATAAATTCAAATTTGATCAGATCCTAATTTGAATATCGAAATGAGAAACCAAAAAAAGAGAATGAGTAAATTATCCAAGAGATACTTAGGGAGCCTTGGGAGTATGAATACATTATCTAAGTAGTACTGAGCATGAGTGAGTGATTTACTTTGAACATGAGACTTTCATACGTGAATCCAAATTTAATCAGATTAGGTTGATTTAAGTTTCGAAATGGAAAACCAAATAAATAAAATATTAGTACTATATTATCCAAGAGTTATTCGGGGAGCCTTGCGAATACATGAATAAATTATCTAAGGAGTCCTCAGTATTAAGTCGTCGTTATTAAGAAGAGCTTCACTTTCAATATGAAATTCTTAGGCGCGAATCTGGAATTAATCAGAACCTAATTCGAGTACCGCACATGGGAAACCCCAAAGAAAGAGAACGAGTTAGATTATCTAAGAGATTTTTTGTGGGAGCCTTGAAAGTATGAATACATTATCTAAGGAGTCAAAGCCTTCACAATTCAGTTCGCGTAGTTCATAGTCATTATTAGAGGAAAGAAATTGTATTTGTGGAAACGCTTTACTTTATCTTATAAGACTTTAATTTCGTCCTAACTGATCAAAATTAATCAGAATCTAATTCAAATATTGAACATGAAAAAACAAAAAAGAGAGTAAATTATCTAAGAGATAATATCTTAGGGAGCCTTGGGAGTAACAAAACTGGAGAGGACTGAAAGATGATGACACAATTCATGAAACAAGAAATATGTAGATAATACATCTAAAAAAATCAATACATCACCTTTGCTATTTCAAGTTTATTTATTTGTTCTTCTCTTGTATATATAGGGAAGTTGCATTACTCTTAACATTATAATAGAACAGATATAGCCTACCATTTTTCCACTATCAGATAAATGATGAAGTCAAAATTATCATTAAGGAAATTTAAAATATAAAAAAATATACGGAAAAATCAAGTGAATTTAACATTTACTATATAGCATACACATTATATGACAGATATTGTGTCATTTCTCTAGTGAATTTAACTTATTTGCTGACAGAGCTTAAGAATTTTTTTCCCTATCAAATCATCTAAAAATAAGCATAGTAACGTCCATATTTAGTGTGATTAGCAACTTAACATATGGACGGATTTAAAAATTGAAGTTTAAGGATTTTGATAATTATTTTCCAAAAATTTGCCACCATACCCACAAATCATTTATATTACTTGATTCACGGTTTATTATATGTACATATTTAGCAAATTTTTCTGAGAACATAAAATACATAACCTATTACAAACAAGTCTTTTTTTTTCCTTTCAATCTAGGCTTGGAATTGACAATCTGATCAAGCTCACACAAACGGAGTTTAAGTGATTCGAAGCGAATTGGGCATAAAAACAAGAAATGAATTACAAAAGGCTAGTACTTCAAATGAAGTAACATAACTAATATATCTTCCTCCCACATAACAATTTCTTCCCTTTCGTTGATCCAAATATATATCAATTGGTCTTAGATTTAGCATATTGGCAAAAAGAAATAAAAAATCAAGTCTTACTAGTCCCAATTTATGGTTTTTGCTAGTGGTTGCAGCTATAAAATCAAGACAAGTTCAGAAAGCTTATTCAAATGCTGCATAAATTCTT
Organism: Capsicum rhomboideum; assembly: GCA_031232105.1. Lineage (NCBI taxonomy): Eukaryota > Viridiplantae > Streptophyta > Magnoliopsida > Solanales > Solanaceae > Capsicum > Capsicum rhomboideum. The sequence goes on along the minus strand of CP124711.1, from coordinate 143,932,332 downwards.
CAGATAATTAAAGTCTCAATTTTTCTGCATATTATGAGAATTAAACTCTTAATGATTCTTGTTATTTGTATAAATTTACTGCACTAATATTTGAGAAATAAAATCTTAGAGATGTTTCTAATATAGTGCTAATATAGCATCATATATACATTATTGTGCTAAGCTTGCTAATATAAGGAGGGTAATAGACCTAAAGAAGTAGTTGGGGTGGGGGTGGGTGGAGGGTTACCATAAAAAGTTTATGTAAACCCCAAGATGTAATTTTGAGGGAAAAAATGTTTATTTTATGATAAAGATGTTTTATTTGACCGTATAATATCTCTTTTCACTAATTAGTGGCAGACAAGATAAGACAAGTACGACAGATCCACTCAGTTAAACAGTATTATACATCATGAAAGTGGATGAATACTTTGCCAAAGTTTTCATTTTTTGTGTAAGATTGTCCCTTAACAATAATGGTTTCAATTTACTTATAAGAAATTAAGGTCCTTAATGTTTAAGATATAATTTGGAATTATTCTTACACGTAGTGTTAATGCTTTGATATTCATCAAGAACCACAATATGTAACATTTGTAGAATGGTGTCCACATTCTATGTACATAATCTCCAAATTCTCAAGTACAAAATTTATAATAGATTACCCATATAATGCATATTTGTGGAATGTAAAATGTTATAAAATTCACTTATATATCTTTTTAGAACTGTTATTTTATTATTCACGTCCGTTAATTAGTGGCAGACAAGACAAGAAAAGTAAACAGTGAAATCACTTAAGTGGAATATTATCACATCATCTTTTATCATGAATGAAAAATCAAAGAAGATCTTCATTACTAAAAGAGTTTAATTTCTTTTACAAAAATGAAATCATTTGCTACAATATCCTAAATTCGATGTGAAGTCTTAGTAAAGAACAACCTAAATTTACATGGTATTATTATGAGACAAACTTCAACCAAGAGTTGATGTTTCATACTTTTTTTTTTGGACATATCTCCCTTTAATAAGCAAGGCATTATTTTAAGAAATTAAAGGCTATAATTAGGGGTGCTTGGTATGACGGAAAATATTTTCTGAAAAATATTTTCAAAAATAACCAAAAGGATGCATATTTCCTCGATCTAATATTTTCCTTCAAATCGAACAGGTACTTAGTCTCCAAGTCATACACCAATCCAACAACAAATAGTTCCCACTGACCACTTTTCGGCCCTGTAATAAAAAAACATAGCTAGACGCTATTCAAGAATTTCAAATTCTACAAGTGAAACGTACCCCTCCAGATTAAGAAGGATAAATGAAGGGAAAATTTATACATGTCTGCAAAAGTAGCATGTTCAATAGATTAATGGAGTCAAGATATGAACAAGCCAATCAAGAATTAATTAACCACATTGCTATGCACAAATAAGCAAAATCTTCAAATTGAAGAGGGAAAAACAAAGATGAAGAGAACCACATCAATCCAATATTTTGAATACAACAACATACCCAGTGTATTCTCACACAGCGGGGTCTGAGGAGCGTAGAGTGTACGCAGTCCGTATCATTACATCCGAAGTGAGGTAGGAAGACTGTTTCCGATAGACCCAATCCAATATTTTGAATACAAAAAATATAAATAGAACATCTGATCAAAATAATAAAATTAGGTAGCCAAATTGATCAACCTCCTAGCTAGGACAAGTTAACTTCAAATCAATATATGTTCCATAAAAACAGTTAGCAACCCAATACAAACTTGTCAACCAATTTTTTAAGAACTAAAAAGGGGCAGCCCGGTGCACGCTATGCGTGGGATTCGAGGAAGGGCCAAACCACAATTTTTTAAAAAACTACCTTTAAGAAAAAACTTACAAATTGTCTTCTTGTACTTGGGACACATCATCAGTTATTGCCACCATCACCACCACCACCTTTGCTTAATTTCAATTCATAATTCTCCCATAAGTTTTGATGATGATGATGATCAGCATGATTATCTCCCATTAAGTACCTAAAACATGATGATGATCCATCAGCTTCATAATATTGATTGTTGATTTGGACATTACTATTGTAACATAACAAACTTGTTGAATTTTGATCTTTTCTCTTCTTGTTGCTCTTCATTAGGTAATTATTGATGCTAGCCCATTTGTTCTTGCACATTGTTGCACTTTTGTCATACCCCAAAATGGCCATTTTTGCACCAATTTCTTCCCATAAAACATGATCATCATCATGATCATGATGATGATCATCTCGCGATGAAATCCCTAATTGTTGAAATCTTGATTCCATGCTAGTCCTAAGTTGTATTAACCTAGTAATTTCACTTTCAAGCCAGTGTTGGTCAACGTCATCTTTCAGACTGTCTGTCACATCTCCATTTCGATTGTCATTTTGACCCCGAGTTTCAACCATATCTTCATCATGACGCGGATTACTAGTACTACTAGTACTCCTCAAATCTTTGCCACTCAACTTGTGAACAGCCTCCATCAAAGCTGCATCGCGTGCCTCGATCCATGCTCTCTCATTAGCCCAAAATCTTTGTTCCTTTTCAATGCGAATCGTCTCTTGATTCCTCCATTCTTCTTCTCTCAATATCCTTTCTTGTTCTTTATGCTCAATCATCTTCATCATTTTCTCCAACCATGCTTCTTGTTTCTCCATCAACTTCCTCATTTGTCCATCAATGAAATCTTTTATCTTCGCCTTTAAACTCTTCTTCCCCCTCCTCTTCTTACTCATCTTGTCTTGATCACTATCGTCTGAGGAGCTCGTGTTGAATTCAGACGAATTCGAGAGACTAAGACTATCAGACAACTTAGGAGCTTGATGGTGATGAAAATTATGAGGATCTTGATTGATGTTGTTTACGGGATTGTAAGGAAAATGACTTCCCTGATGAAGAGCTTCCGAAGCTGAGGCTGAAGTACTATTGCTTGTTTCACCATATAAAGCTTCGAGTTGTCGAAAAAATCGATAGTGTTTACCATCTTGTCTTCCAGCTTTACCTTCTTTAGTCTTCTTGTAGTACTTGTACAAGTTCTCAAATTTCTCTCTACACTTTTTTCCAGTCCTTTGGTATCCATGTTCCTCAGACATAATCCTAAAATTATAGTAATAAATTAATGGCAATAAATTAGTCAATGTGATCTTTTAGAGTAACAAGTAAATTAAAGATATGATCTAAGATATAGCGAAAGAAAATAAAATCTTATGTCAAAACGACTTATGGCATCACCAGAAAAGATCGAAACCACATTTGTAGGCCTACAATTTTTCTCGATAGGTCGAAATAATGTTGTCAATGACTTAATCTATAGATAAGAACTCATATATAGGAAACTACTACGTTAGGTTTGGAGATAGCTAATGAGACCCGTTATATAATAGAGGAAACATATGCAAGTTTTATAACAAATCACAACTTATTTGGAATTGAGTCGCTGTTAGTTGTTGTAAGTAAATAAATGTTACGGGAACCTTAACTTAATTCTGAATTTATTTCTCGTAAGAAAATAAGTTTCTTGAAAATTTTCATCTCGAATTGTATTCCCTTGGAAGGAATGGTGACTAACTTTATGATCTTCCTTTTAGTTTGGAGATTCTGGGATTGGATAATACAGTAATTCAACAAATTATGGACCAGCGGAAAGATTCAACAACAAGATACCCAGTGAAATCCCACACGTGAGGTCTGGGGAGGGATAAAGTGTATGCAGACCTTACCACTACCTCGTGGAGGTAGAGAGGTTGTTTCTGAAAGATCTTCGGCTCAAGTGCAACAAATCCAGGTATAAAGAAGAAGGAAACAATGAAGAAAATATAGCAACTAACAAGGAAATAGTGCAAAATCTACAAGAAGAAAACAAAAACAACAACAAAATAGTGTGATAATCGAAACACAATCAGCTTTCTTGACATAACCCTAATTTTAAATCTCCCAAATGATTCAAAGTGTCACGTGATATTAATATATATTGATATTTCCTAAGGATAGAGACCACACAAAAATAAGCAAATAGGAATTTTCACTAGGTAAAAAGAAGTGAAAAAGGCTATGGGGATTGAGAAAGTGATGTAATAGTAAAGATGAAAATAACACCTGATACTCTAACTGAACTTCAATGTAGTGTCATTTTCAAACACAAAATTGGAAACTTATTCACTGTGTGAGTGTTTGCTTAAAAGTGTGCTGCTTTTCTCCAGAAAACTCACTGTTTTCTTACCACACTGTACAAAAAATTATGTATGTGTATATAGATTCTCAAAATCTGTGTTGTTCGGACTATTTAAAGTTGATTAATTAATTTGATTCGTGGCACAATGAAACCAAATACAATCAAGGAACCCGTGTTGAATCTTCCAAAAATTTTCTACTTTTGAAGGACCTGACACGTACCTGTTTACGTGTTGAAAAGTCTTAGCAACATAGCCCAAAAAGGAGTAATAAAATATTTTGCAAATTCTATAGGGAATTTTCTTTAAGAAGAAGGGGGAATTAATTAAGAGAGAGCTGTTTAATTATCTAGAAAAGTCAATATTTCTTGAGTGATGTACAAAATAATGTATATTATGTATGTATAGATTTCCCAAAATTTATGTTGCTCGAACTCTTCAAAAATATTATCACATCCATGTTGGATCCTCTAAAGTTACTTTACTTCTTAAGGATCCGGCACGTACTTGTTGACGTTTTTTAAGAGTAGGAGCAACATAGCTCAAAAGGAAGAAACTCAAAATATACTGCAATTTTTGTAGAGAATTCTTCAACAAAAAGGGAGATTGATTAACGGTGTTACTTAATTATCCAGAAAATTCATGTTTCTTGCAAAATATACAAATTCACTATTTATGTATTTTTCAAAAACTCCTCAAGAAACAAAGGGGAAAAAGAAAAGAAGAAAGAAATAACTCAAAATGATAATTTGTAGGAAATTTTTTAACAAGAACATATAAAGAAGAAGATTTTGAAAAATTTTAATAGGATTGAACAAGTGAATAATGCTTCTGTTGAAAAGGAAAAAAAGGATTGAACAGGTGAATGAACACAACAAAAAATAAAAAATAAAAAATAAAAAATAAATCAAGAACATATATATGTACGTATATGAAAAAAAATTATAGAAGGATTAAACAAGTAGTAAATAAACCAAACAAAAAATAAAAAAATAAAAAAACATATATGAGGAATCAAGAACATAGAAGAACAAGATTTTTGGAGGAAACTTTTTACTAGCTAGCACTAAAACCAAAAATTAGTTTTCATGAGACCCTTTGAATTTGTACGTAAAAGAAACAAATTAGTTGGATTGAACAAATGAATTAACCAAAAAAATAATCAAGAACCTAAGAAGATGATTTTCCTTAAAGAAAATTTAGTAGAATTATACAAATGAATGAACCCAAAAAATAAAAATAAAAAAATTCAACAACATAAGATGAAGATTTGCCTTAAAAAAGAAAAAAAAAACAAAAAAACAGAATGGTGAATTAGGTTTTGTGTATATATGTGTGTGTATATTTGTATGTACCTGGAAACTTCATCCCACAAGGGACCTTTTTGATTAGCTTCTTTGAACTTAGAATCCAATCTTGATCTGATTTCAAGTAGTGTAAGTGTCTCTTGTCTCGGCCACCGTCCGCTTCCATCTCCACCACCACCACCACCACCACCACCACCACCCTCCATCTGATCCATCCCACTAAATCCGGCACTCGTAGTAGCACCTGTAGCTGTAGCAGCTACAGGACTTGTTTCAGTTAGAAATTCATGTTGGTGTTGGTGTTGGTGGTGATGAGTTGTAGTAGTAAGCCCGTGGGCCATACCCATCACCATATCATACTGGTGATGGCCCGGCCCGAGCTGATTCCTGTGTTGTTGCTGGTGAGCAGTAGCAGGTAGTAGTTCAGGTGGTATTTGTTCGATGGAACCGAAAATCCGCCTTCCACCGTTCATATATTGTCTTAGATCTGCCATTCCATACTGATCCTCCATTTCAACAAAGCAATGAAAATCGGAGCATATATATCTTGTATATATTATGAGCCACTCATTTGAAATCTAATAATTTTAGCTCAAACTCTGTATATATATCTAAAAAAAAAATAATCAAGAAAGCTAAATGAAGAAGAAGAAGAAGAAGTTGTGGGGGTGGGAGGTGGAGAGGAAAAAGCTTTGAATTTGAGTATGAAAAAGGAGTATTGGAAAAAATGGACCCATCTTTTTATATATTTTTTTGGTTGTAGTTGTAAAGTTTAGTGACTTATTTCATTTCATGTACAGGAAAAATAGTGAAGGGTGAAGGAAGGACAGATAAGAGTGGAAAGGTCACGAGAACACAAAATTACTATATGGTAGGAAAGGGAGTCTCGGAGCAACGGTTAAGTTGTTTCTGTGTGATTTATAGGTTATAGATTTGAGTCATACTGAAAGTATTCACCACAACATTTACTATATACACAAAAATTAGCCTTATGTATATAGTATGATTTTTCGGTAAATGATGAGGTTCTAATATTTGCATATAGAAGTTAAGAATTACTTTTTGTAGATATTTATTAGACCTCGGACACCTTAATGAAATTCTCGTTTTGCTACTGGCTGGTGTTTGATATTCGCTTTGAGATATCAGCTAATCTAAACTCGCGTTGTATAAGAGTCATTAAATGTAGAAACGGTCTTACTAGAAAGACTCAAGAATTTGAATCCAAGACCTCTGATTAAAATAAACATATTCTATTCCTCCGCAATAACCTTGGTGGTGAATGCATATACAAGTTAAATACATAGTGCTACCAACATGAGTTGTGGTGGATTGTTGAGATCTATTCTTAATTAGAGCTCTTGGATTCGAGTTATGCATCTGGAAAATTATCTTGTTTGGACCTCCGCACCCAGAAATGGGCCCTGAAATGCGTGAATCCAGATTAATCAGACTCCAATGTGAGTACCAAACACCTGGTTGAAAACCAAAAAAAATACACAGTATTCCATTTAGCCTGCCTCGAAAGAAATGTCATTTTTCTATAATTTGAAACAACTTAATTTTAAGATTCCTCTTTTACCCTCAATAAAATGATTTAAAACCACACAAACGTCGTTTAAGATTTATTTTAGATCACAAATTTTAATTTTTTTTTTTTTTTTTAAAATATTATACCGAGTCAAATAATGTCACGTAAATTAGAACGGGGGAGACTAATACATGTATGATGCTTTTGTAAGTGCTTTTTAGCAGTAGGGTTTTATTAGGTTAGAACAGTGCTTTGGATTCTGAATTTTTGACCTTTTGTTACTCAAACTTACAACAGTTTCTCTCTGTTGTAGAATTAATATACTGACTCTCACTTATAAGTACGTACAGCACCAGCATGCATATAATATTTTTATATATAATTCTTTAATATAATACAACTGTAAATCATTAATCAGCACTACTGTTTATTTAGTGGCTTTTAAATTTTATTCCAAGTTACTACTAGTTACATTCCTTTTGTTTTGTAATTAACAGTACTTTTCCAGATATATATAGTTGTGGGTTAATTATGCAAAGACAAAAAAAAAAGTCATTCGATGCATAGAGTATCTTGTGTTCATGCAGGGTTCACGAAAAGTTCACATTTCAAAGGGTGTGATGAATCTTTTCCATATGTAGTTACTAGCAACCACGAATTCAAGATTTAGAATCGATGAATTACTACTATAACCTCAAGATAATAGCATAATAAAATGGGCTTTACTCAGTAGTCGTAGAATCGGAATTTTCACTTGAAAAAGTTCAAATACAAAGAAATAAATTAAGTAGAAGTTAATTAAAGAGGATTCAACATATAGTATATGTAGATAAATAATTTTATTTTTCATCTATACACTTCTACACAGCGCAATGTTCCAGCGAAGAAGTTTCAGTTGACACCCCTTGAATAAGGATGGCTCCGGAACCTCAGTCCATATTTTAAGTTCTAATATAAATATCGGATACCGAATGAAAATTTGTTCTTAAAAAAGAAGTGATTTGAATGACAGAATAGTATTGATTTGTTAGCTTGACAACTTTCAAGACAAAAAGAGGGCAAGAACACACTGTTAGCTTAATAATGAAAAGGATGTTTCACCTTTGAGATTTGACCAATTGGTGTATATTATGTTGTCCTTTTTTTTCCTTTTCCTTTTGACACATTTTTAATGTCTTTTTATACATATAAATTAATTATATGACAAAAACACATCAATTAAAGCAAAAATCAGAGCATTTATCAATATATATTTGGTCAGGTTGCTAGGTATCAAGAAATATTGTATTAATTTTTGTTGTCTATATATAGTACATGACCAATAGTTCAATAATGAAAGATATCTATATGGCTAAAGTTTATTTAATATTGTATTTCTACCAGCCACACATTCCCTTTTGTTCTCTTTGTCCAATGACAATTATGTATAATGGAATATAGGTTGAATAATTAAAGATTTGAATAGTGACAATTGATGGTGAATGTCTGATTGAATAAATTGTATCATGTAGGAATAAGATTTAAGTCTAACGATCGATTAGAATTAAAATTGTGAAGTATGTTAGTTATATCAGACCAAGAAAAGTACAAGAACGTAGGTGAGTGATAAGACATATAGGAGGTCTGCCCGAATGGCACCGACAATAATATGATTCCAAATGTTGTCGCTAAATTGAAATCTACAAAGTGTCATATATAATTTACGTCTTATTTGAGACTAAAGCAGGCAGGGTAACAAGTATGTCAAATTATTATTTCAAAAATATTGTGGCTTAGTTTAGTTTAGCCTATTCTATATTTGATAAAACTATTTTTTTTATTTATTAAATTAAACATTATATGAGAGGTATTTCTGCACATAACTTTCTTCTCGAGAAGTAAAGAATTCGTAATATATTATGGAAAAGGAAAATGATTAGAATGGTCAATGAAATGAAATGATGAAACACATCTAATGCAGGCATACTGATGTAGTCTGTCTTTTTGCCTTTGTCGAAATCTTGTTCATATTATATGTCATGTCAAAAATATTATTCCAATAAATTCAAATTGGTGCCTATTAAGATTATAATATTTAAATCTGAACTTACATTTGAATTTTAAAAAGTATTTTAATATTTGAAAATTATATGGTGATTAGCAGTGTTTTAAAAGACGAGGGCGTGAGGCGAGGAGTTTTATGTAGCATGGGGCGAGGCGTAAGCCCTGAGACATGGGGCGTAAGTCTCATGGATCTACGGGGCTTATATCTCATGTATCTTCATTTTTACAATTTTATTACTAAAAATATAAGTAAAAGTAAAATTTTCAATAATTCTACAAATAATTAAAATAAATAACCAATAATATAGAGAGAAAAATATTGCAAAAGTAAAAAAAAACTTGCTTTATTTATTTACATATTTTAGAAAAAATCACTACTATATGATAACATAAGTTATAAATATCATTACATCAATAATAAAAATATGATTATAGCAAAAAACATTTTTAAAATAATAAAAATCAAATTTAACGTCCGAGCATACGTTTTTATGCCCGAGACTTACGTTTTTACGCCCGGGACTTACACCCCAAATTCTAGGACTTACGCCCTATGAATCTACGTTTTTAATTTGCACCCCAGAGCGTTTTTACTACGCCCCGCCCTGGGTCTCGCCCTGGGATTCGCCTCGAAAACGCCTTTGAAAACACTGGTGATTAGTGATGGTGGTGATTGTGGGTTTCAACTGAATTTGGTGGTTGGTGATGGTGATGATTGTGGGTTCCGACCAGATATGGTGGTTGGTGGTGGCCGATAATGGCGATACCTAATAGTGATGGTGACTAATAAAAATGGTTGGTGATATATAGTGGTGGCTGGTGGTGGTAATTGTCGGTAGGACTGGTAGAGGCGAATTCAGGTTTTAAAGTTTGTGGGTTTCTATAATTCTTTCAGCTTACTGTAAAATAATAATTGAGTTCACAATCAAGTATGTATAAATATAATGTGAATTTCTGATATAATACAACTACAAGATACGAACAAAAGTTACTGAATTTCTGTGAACCCACGGTATATTAAGTGCTAGATCTGTCGCTGGTGATTGGTGAAGGTTGTAGTAATAACGATTGATGATGATGATCGTAAATGATATATAGCTAGAAATAATTTCGATTGAATGGTAATTGATTGTTGTAGTAATTGACGCTGAGGCTGGTAATTGTGGATAGTGATAACTATTAATGATGAACGATAACACGATGACGATGTTAGTTTATAGTTGGAAGGTGGTTGTAGTGATGATTAGTGATGAAAGTGGATGTAGATTTTTAAGACTCTAATATCTATTGGTGCTCTTACTTTCTTTGTCTATCTATTCATTGTTCAAGTATCTATAAAATTAATTGTTAGTAAAAATGAAATCAAATGATTGAAAAATTCAAAAAATACACTTTTAAATGCATTACATTATGGTAGACATTATTTTCTAACATTTTCATTATGGTAAAAGTCATCAAAGGAATTTCTTTCATTATTGTAAAAATCATCAAAAGAATTTCCCTATTTGGGTTGCTCATCATTAGCCATATGCTTCAATGATTACGAAATTCTAACAATGGTGTCCGAATTAATTTGTAGGAATCATTCTATCTAAAAATTCAAATAATTTACACTTTTAATAAATTGATTATATAATTTACACTTTTAATTAAGGGATTATACTAGAGAGTGCTTAGCTCAACCTCAATTCGTCTCAAAAGTGTCTCAATAAAATTAATGATCTAAAATAAAATTTTAATAAAAGGCTTTAAGTATATATAAATACACATAAGAAAATAATAATTTAGAGTTATCTTTTAAATTTGACATGTTATTCTTAATGCATTATTCCTAAATGACGTAAATATTTATTTAACCTCACATAATAATATAAAACAAAGATTAATTCTACTTAATAAGATGTTCGTCATGTGTATACAATACATTATCTTAGCAGTTGTTGTAAAAATTCTGTTTAATTAATAATATGAATATTTGAGTTATCTAATTCAAAGTCTAAATAGTTTTGGTAAAAGATAGATAGTTTTTCTTTCTTTCTTCTTCTTTATATAAACCTTGAACTTTTTTTTTTTTATTTTTAACAATCTTCAATATTGTATTAAGTGAAAATAAAATCATAAAATTTACCGTGAAAACTTTTTTTGGGCCTCAATATTTTGGAGGGCCTAAAACGCCTTACTAGCTTCACCTTTGAGCTAGTCACCCCTGACTCCGTCTTCACTGTGTTAATTAAATGCTTCAACTTACAAAATGATCATCTAGACACCTCCAAAATTTATGTTTCACGTCAGCGTCAAATGTCAACGAGATATGGTGAGAACGAGTTGAAATTTATAGCTATTATTTGAGACCATGTTAAGATGTCTAGTTGTGCACTTTCAAATTGGAGTACTAATTACATGCTAGGTGAGACCAAATTTCAGTATTTGTTTATGTATTATCTCCTCATCATAAATGTTAAACTATTGGAGTGAACACAATTAATTACTTAACTATATCATTTCTCAACTTGATCACTAGGGTCCCCAAGAGAAAATTCTTATAATTTATTTACCAAACTTTACAAATTTTGAGAAACTTTCCTAAAGAAGAAAATGTTGGGAAAATAGTCTCCAAATATTAATTATTCATGGCTTCCACATGTTAGTTGTAGACTGTAGTGGTCAAAGGAATGACTTAATCAATTAATTAATTAATTAATTTGTTTTTAAATGTTTTGAAAACTTGTACCTCCTTCATAGCTATAGGTTCTGAACCCCTTTTGCCTTTTATATTAATTTTGCCAACACTTTGGTTTAGCCAATTGCAGGTGCTCACCATAACCAATTATTATTTGCATGAAATGAAACAAGAAACAGTTAAATTTGTCTTTCAACATCCTTGGATATAGGAGTATATAAAAAGGTAAAAAGAAATACATGTAGTACTAGCTAGAACAATTAAAGATGACTCATAGAACATTGTAGACTTTTTTTTTTCATCGGATGTTCAGTATCAGAGGCGGATTCAGGATTTAGAGGTTTCGGGTGTCATATTATCTAAATAATAAATGAGTCGGGTTTCTACAATTTTAGGTTACAGTTCGGGTTATTCATCTTTATCGATTTTTATAAACAAAATTGAATATGCATATTTAGTAATATGCTCTTTTATATATTCAGAGATTAAATATATTTAAACAAACCACTTTTTCTTGGTAGGAATAAAAGGTTATTATCCAAATTTTGAGAGAAAAAAAGTTCACATTAAAAATTTAAACTTGTACAAACCATCTAATATCGTTATATTCATATATTATTGCCTTTATGTTTTGAAAGATCAAGAATTGTAACTTCAATCCGATCAGCTTGACTTAGTGTGAATGTCGGTGAAAGATCAAAATAACCTTTAAATTTTAAAATATCTAACATAATAATATCCATCCATTTTAAAACTTAAAATACTTTTAAAAAATTTATTATTTAAATACATTTTTATTACTTATGTAATTTTTAAAATTTAATACTCATTGTTATGGAATATACTCACACAATATGCGCTGCAAATGGGATTCAAACCCTCATCAAATGGGTGGCACTTTCCACCTTTTGTCACTGGCACCATTTGCCCTTATGGCATTCCGGGTGCCAAAACTACAATATATTCTATTCCATTTACATATACATATATATATATATATATATATATAAAGTTTTGACCGAGGTTTCTGGGTGCCATGGCACCCCAACCTCATACATAGATCCACCCCTGTTCAGTATCAACATTAGGATCGATTAAATTTGAATTTGCACATTGTAGGGTGCATGTCTAGAGGCGGTGTTTTCAAAAAGATTTTTCTATTCTCGGAGGCTCAAATATGAACCTTTTAATTAAGGATGAAGGAATTTCAAACATTCCATCATAATCCATGCTGGAAAAAATAGCCTCCAACTTGCTACTAGTCTTATTTCATTCTAGAGTAAGCCATTTGATTACGAATAATTATCTTATAGTTCTAAATTAATGAGATAATATATATTGCTCAATTGAATAATTAAACACATGGACGGGTGTAGAGGGTAATATATAGATTCAGTCGAATTCAATAGTTTGACCTGGATCTTATATATGTGTTAATAATTCACAAAATATTTCTGAAAATTAAATTTTGAATTCAGTTATTAACACTTGAGGTTTTTTGTCATAAAATTCTGAATCTGTAAATTTCAAATCTTAGACGCGTCTCTGATTAAATACTGAATATAAATATCTATCATTAGAGGAAATTAAAGTTCTTTATTAACCCGTTTATAATCCGTCTAAAAAGAATGACTCACGGTATTTCCATATCAAACACCTTCACGTAAACTAAGACAAAAGTATATAGTATTATTTTTCAACCCCGCAAAAAGAGGTGCATGCATATATTCTAGCTAAGGTATATATCACCAAGTTATACAAGGAGTGTACACATCACTCATCAGACAAAAATTATTAAGAGAGTCGTGGGTGGTAGTGTCGTAGTCGGAAATTTTACTATGAGAGTTTAAAATATGAAAAAGTAAATATATAAAAAATTAAAAAAATTGATCAATATTTATTATGTATACATAAAAAATAATTTTATTTATAAAAATACAATATAATTTTTCATCGAAGGAATTGCTCCCACTCAAGGGCGGACCTATGGCCAATTTTGTGGTGCTCAAATCCGACATAGAATAGGTATAGTTATATAAAACAAGTGTATAAGATTCTGAAAAAAAACATCTTGTAAACTAAGAAGATAGCTGAGTGCTTTAGTTTTCAAGCGAAACCTAAAAGCTTTGGGAGTCAATATATGTGTTCGAACCTTCCGGACACCCACAACTCCTAAATCCTGGGTCAGTCACGACTACCACTTGGCTTCGGCCCACTCCTGGTGGGTGTGTTGGGGTTTGGCGTGCGAGGGGGGGGGGGGGAGGTCAATAATTGTACATAATATTTTATATTATATTATAAACACCATCACATAATTATCAGTCCACGTGATACAAAAAAATAAAAGTACTTGTACTCTTTTTTTTTTTTTTTGTGGTATGAGTTGTACGTCAACTGATCTCTTAGCTCTTAAAACCTTTGCACCAAAGGGACTGCTACTACTTTATGCTCTTCCATTTTTTTGTAAAAAAAAATAATTCTTTTTGTTATTTGTGTCACGCCCCAAACTGGTAGGGACGGACAAGTACCGTATACACTTACTTTACAAGTATCTATCAAAGCATGTACATCATATGAGAAAACAACTAAGGTACCTGTGACCACATCTGGAGATGCCTCTGAATCTTGCCGACCAGCTAATGCATTCCGAGGTGTTACAATTTGGTACTCATTTTAAGTACGATTAATTTAGATTCACCTCAAAATTTCATATTAAAGAATAAAAAGTTTCCCACTAAAAAACGACTTAATCCAAAGGATGAAAGAATTCTTACGACATGTGATGGTTGTTCCTTGATCTTTTGGATATTTGTTTGATAAATTGTGTGAATTGGATATGTTTTGGAATTTAAATGTTAAAGTACTGTACTACTTTGATTTAGTTATGCTACGTTTGCAATATGCTATAGTTTTTTAAGTATATAAAACTGTCAATTTTTTTTAGACAAATTTAAAAGTAAAGTATGTTGCATAAAATGAGACAGAAAAAGCATAAGATTTGTCGTAAAAATTTCTAAAGACAAGCTGTTTAAAAGTTGTCATCCTTTTAATCAGCTCTTTTTGTATAAGGATAATATCATTACAAATCACAATCAAGTACATTACACATATTATCTGCTTTGACGCAACTGACACTTCACGAACTTGTGTTATGTAGTAAATCACGCTTCTCTTCCTTCCCGAGGTAGCTAGGACTTAGGAGTTGCCTAAGATATCATATATACCACTTCTTTAAAGACTTGCCAATTTCGAAGTTTGTCTTTTTTCTCTTTGACCAACCTCATTAGTTAATCGTCTTCCGTCATGAGCGTCACAATTGGTAAATCATTTTATGTATATATGTTTTCCAAGATATTGATGGGCCCAAAAGGACCATTTCTTTTTTGGGTGGATCATTTAAGTTGAGGTAGGCTCATCATTCTTCAAAATTGCAAGTATTTATTGGCACCTACCAAATGGATCCAAAATAAGAACAAAAAGTATGTTACAACTCAATAGTGTCATTTTTCAGAAAATATTATTCGAGACTGATGTAAGATTTGAACTTTATAGCTTCGAGTTTGAAATTAACCCCAATTTGTTCGATTTACGCATAATTTAGTTAATAAATTTTAATTTTCATACATTACAAAATTCGAGCTAACTTATTACGTACTTTCAGACGAATCCATAGACTTATACTCTAGAACCACCCTTCATAAGCTTTATAGCTTGCAACCAACCAACACCAAAATTTATGGCGGGCAATGGCGGAACTAAAATTTTACCAAGAGGTGTTAAAATATATATAAAAAATAAACATACACAATGTATTAATCTCACAAATAGAATTCAGAAAAGGAATTTGTACACTGACCATACCAATCTACACAACGTAGTTTTCTAGCAAAAAGATGTTAACTAACACGCCTTCGGTACATGATGTGGCCCCAGTTGTAAGTAATCATTCGTCTTTAATTAAAAGTCTTGGGTTCGAACCTTGACAATGATGTCATGACCTTTAATAGGGAGATCAACTTTTTTGGGAGATGCAATTAAAAGTAACAAATAAGTTTGTCAATTAAGTAGGGGTCCTACAAGTTTTAAAAATTAGGTAAAAGTGACAAAAAAAATTCAGCTTTTTATTTTTATACTCTCGCCCCAACAACTGTAAAAATTGTCTCAACAATTATAGAAGTTGTCTCAACAACTACAGAAGTTGTCTCAACAACTACAGAAGTTGTACCAACAACTATAGAAGTTGTTCGACAACTGTGCGAAGTTGTTGGACAACTGAATAATTGTCGGGACAACTAATGCAGTTGTCGAACAACTATGTGTAGTTGTTTGAAGGACTTGGTCCACTAAAATTGCGGGATCCACTCGTCCCTTTAGGCATTCTTAACTCATTTTTCCAACTTTTTATCCCTAAAGTAAGACTTTCATACACGAATCATGTATACTCCTATCTTAAAACGAATATTGTATACCGAATACCGGATAAAAAACAAAAAGCTCCAAACAAACCAAAGAGAGACTATAGAAAAACAGTAAAAGTTGGCCCTACAAATTGTCGAACACATAAAGGAAGAAGAAATGTGCAGTTTCTTACACACAAGAATCCAAATTAAACTGCCACCATTTTCATAGCAAATCCCAAAATACTACGCAATAGCTATGAGATTTACTATTAAAATTCCAGCTACCTCTGCAACTTTCAGTTGTACAGTAAGAGTGGAAAATGGATTAAAAAAACTGTATATATGTAGTTGATCAATTTTAGTGAATATACTTAATTAGCTTATGTATAATGTATGTTATTAAGTTCACATTCAATATCATAGAATAATATTTCCTCTTCCTCGATATGTCCCAATTTATATGATACCGCTTCCATTTAATTGGATACACTATATTATGACGGTGATAATTTTTAAACTTTAATCTTAACTTTTAACTTAATATAAATGTATTTAACTTTGCAAGCTTATAAGGTGGAATTGTTTTTCCACATGGAGTGTCACGTGCAGAATTTTTAAACAAAAGAGAGAGTGTAATACACACACCATAAGATATTAGTCGAGTTGTGTTACACTAACTATTGGGTGATAGTTTAGGTAGGAAACTCACACTCCGAATAATTCAGGTATGAAACTCAAACAACTGGAATAGTTTTCGTGTATTTTTGACAAAAATGTCTCTTTCCCTTTTTGACAACTCTTTAATTCCAATTTTTCACATAACATGTTTATACCACAAATTAAAGGATATTTGAATAATCACAAGATTCAAAAGACTTCTTTACTTATTTAAACTTCGTGTCAAATTAAACCAGACAAATAAATTGAAAAAGGGGCGGAGCCACCTTTGGCTCAGGGGATTCGTTCGGCGAAAAATTATATTATTTATATATGGTTAAAATTATTTTTTATGTATATATAGTAGACGTTGAACCCTCTTCGGCTGATTCGTATATTTACTTCTGAATCCTTATAGTGAAAATCCTGGCTCCGCCATTGAATTAAAACGAAATGAGTATTAGGGGTGCAGGTGACAATTGCAGGTAGGGGCCTAATGCCTCCCAAAAAGAAACAAAAATAAAAACTGCATCTCTCTGTATGTGTGTGTCTGCTTATCAGATCAGATGAGGAGATAACACAACATTATCTACACACTGAATAATACTGATGGCTTGTAATTGAAGACAAAGTGTTACATCCATGCACATATAATAATAGTAGTAAATGTTGTAGTAACACACACACATGATATATCTAGCTTTGAAAGTCAGTCAGTTTTGCAGCATAGAGCCTATCAATTGATTAGCTATAGTGCTAGCTAGCTAGCTATAGCTAGGAGGGGGGAAAGTGTAGTAGTGAGTTTGAGTGGCCATAATACAAGCTGCTAGATTTCAGGTGCCATCTGTCTCCTACTACTGCCTCTAGCTTGTCTCCTACATTTATTTGTCTGTCACGAGTTTAAGTCGTGGAAATAATTTTTTATAAAAATTCAAGGTAAGATTGCGTATAATAAATTCTTATGATTCAGCTTTTTCCAAACCCCACACATAGCGAGAGCTTTAGTATACCAGACTGTCCTTTTTTGTTCGATATATCTATTTTGAAATTTGATTAATCCAATTTCATAGTGGGAAATTCCTTTCTTGAGGTAAAAATACTTTCTATCCAAATGTGAATTCATTCCTAGAGGTTGGACACGAGACATCTAGTTAAACATGAAGGATCCCACTACTAGAAGTTCGCTTATTTATGACCGTCTGAATATAGTCGAAAATCACTTGCTTCCGACACCGTTCTGACGGTTTCGACCCCTATTGCTGATCACATATTTACATATTTTGCGACTACGTTGGTTGGAATAACGATGCAACATTCGATCCGCGATTGGAAATATCGATCGAAAGTGGGCAAATTTGATCAAATAGTAGGAATAGCTACTATTAGGGGAGGAGTCATCGTTGTATTTAATTACAGGTTCGACATAACCTAATAATTTGAGTAAAGTTTTGTATGCCCTATATTATAGCCTAAAATTTAAAAATTAAAAATCTTGAATCCGCCTCTTTTCTTCTTCTGCATGGCATGCATGCATGACTTTGATAAGTGAATTATCCCCTATTTATTTGCTACTTGTACAATTTTGACTTGCCCCATGCCCTCTGATCTGTTTATCTCCATTCAGCTTTTCTTCTGAATTTCTAAATTCATACTGACATAATTTTAGTCCCTAACAAGACAATATATTACAGATTGCTGTTCATGAACAAGGTGTCTATAGACTATAGGTTGAGCCTTCTATTTGCTTTTTTTATTTGGCAGTATTTTATGTGAAAGTGTTTGACTGAATATAAAAGTAAGAGAATACGAAAAGATTATTGGCATATAATTTAAATACATGCAAAGTATGATGGTGTACTCACGGCCGCTAGTAGCTGGTGCTACTACACGAGCTCTACCTCTACCTCGTCCAAATCACTACCGCGTGTAGCGGCCCTAGCAGTGGGTGTGGGCTCCTGCTCTCTACCCAATTGTAGGCGACAACTGCTATTATTGTCTGTCTTAAGTCATCAATTCTTAAAAAAGGATATTTTTCTGATTGCATAAGTTCCTTTTTGTATAAAATTAGCATATTCACTATAAATTGAACTAAAGAATAATGTTGACTCTTCGATAACGTGGGTATACAAGTGAATCACCTAGAATCGATCCATGACCGCTAAATTAAAGATATATCATTCTCTAATGGCAATCAATCAAACACATACTTGTTATTAGAAAATTATATTGTATATATAGATCGTTCGTATATAACACTACAATTATAATTATCTTTTAACAATTACTCCTAGGTTTTTTTTCCTAGGAAGACAACTAAAGTATAATGAAAACGAATTTCCTATAGATCTCAAGACGAAGAAATTTTGAACATAGAGATACAAATTTAGTACAATAATTAAATTGAGGGACCTACCATACTTGATTCATTTATCAAAAAAGGGCAAGATTGTGATAAAGTCCTTGTTTGCATACTAGGAAAGTGGCTCCCACACACATTAGGTAGAATTTTATTAATTATGTCTCATTGTCTCCCATCGCAATCGAGAATTGTGGTGAAATGGATTAGATTTCTTTATCGTTGATTGACTAATTTCCAAAATATTTCCTTTTTAGCTTTATGTATAAATTTTGTCCCCATTTTGAAACTGTATAAATATAATCCTTAAAATTGACAAAACATAAGACATTAGTATAATCTATATAAAATTTTTGTCTATTGTCTAAAAGGAACAAAAGTTGTGAGAGAAATAAAAAGAGGAGTAATTATACTTAAACAATGTCTTCCCACAAAGCCCAAAAAGGGACAACTGATGAGAATTTTACCTTTGATTAGAGGTCTCAGATTTAAGTGACGAGAATGAAAAAAAATTATGATAGAGAGAAATTTGGCAATATTATAGTCAAATAATTAGTAAACCTTAGAGAAAGAGAGATATTTCCATCATTAGTTCGTTGGCCTTTATGGTAGAATGAGTCGGAGTGCCTGAAAGACAATGGTTTATCATGCTATTGATGTCAGCGATTCGAGTTTGCTTATCTCCAACTTATGAACCTAATTGTACAAAACTTTCTGATAGCACAACACATTTTTTTCGATTCATCAGTTCGATCACGTTCACCTTTAATGAATCTTACAAGGCGAAAATCCAGATTATTAGTCGGGGTCACAAAATGAGTACCCAACTAGGAGGGACCCAAAAACAATGTTTCTAATTAGATGGATTGATGGATGGATTTGATTTATGACTCTCTTCTGAGTGGCTGTTCCTTGTTATACATAAAGAGACAACTTGCAGTTGATAGTACCACTTGACTTCTCCTAGACCTTTCAATTAACATAATTTGTTAGATTCTTCTATAAAAATAAAATAAAATAAAATAGGAATTAGATATGATATTCACCGCTAATCTGTTGCTACTTGCTAAATTGTCCATATAGCTAATAGGATTTAGGAGCAGAGCTAGAGAGCCGGTTACGAATTCGACCGAATTTAATAGCTTTAGTTCAAACTTTGTATTTATTTGAAAAGTTCATTGAATATATGTACAACTTATTAATTTAGAGCCCAATAACTTAAAAAGATTAGAATTCAAAACTCATAAGCTTTAAATCATGCTTACGTCTTTGATAAGATCTTTTATAATTAAAACGTAGAAAATGGTTCAAAGACCCTTTTCCAAATTTAATACTATCAAAATAATGATATGAAATATTGGAACAAACAGATAAAATTAATTAATCATCCATTGCCAATAGTTTTACTTTTACCAAATATTATACAAATAAGAATTAATATTAAAACTAAAAACAAATCATCTTAATGCTTTCATGTCAAGGTATTGTACGACACAAGTGATCAAAATCATATGAAGTCTAAATTCATCTGAATCACAATCTTTTTTTAGTATTTAGTGTTTCAAGATCCAGATTCTTTTTAATGCATTAATTTTTTAGTTTTCGCTATGCATGAGATTCGAAAAGAATCAGATCAATAAGGATTTTATTATATGCAATTATATTTGTATTTCTACAGGAGACTGTTTTCACAATTTGACATGACGATAAATTATCAGTTACGTCAAGGCTCCGCTTCAAACGAACATGTCTCTATCTGATTAAAATTGATAAGGATCGAACAACCTATCAATGATTTTGAGTTTATCAAAATATTTTATGGGACCCTGCATAGATTATATAATTAACATGATCGATTAAAGGCCCCGGATATTGAAAATGATGCTTAATTTTTTTGTCATTTATGTCTACATAAGGCTAGAAAATTATTACCAAAATAACATAGAGGTCATAGTCATTAGTCATGATAGTGGATTTTTTTTTTTAAAAAAAATCAATTGTTGCACTAAAGAATGTTTTTCTTTTCTTCTTTTTCTTTTCACTAAAGAATGTGAGAAGAATGTTTGCATAGTTTAATTCTAAAAAGCAATTATTGGCTGGAGAACTATTATTAATATATGAATTAGTGACAGGCAACTTCTATCACTAAATAACAAAAAATCATCAGTGAATTTTATTTAATGATAAATTATTACGAATTACTTAAAATTATGTTAGCTTTGCTGGCGAACCACTACAAAAGAAAATAAAAATCACTGACAAATAACTTCTACCACAAAACAACAAAAATTTGTTGTCAATTTTATTTAACGAACAAATAACTGATGAGTCATTAAAAAAATATGTTAGTTACGAACAATTTAGCGATAGATTGATGACGAGTTTCGAAGCTAATTCCTTTTTTTTTTTTAGTGATAGGAATTAGAGGTGCCAACCAGTCCTATATCTATCAAAGTTTCTTGGTGAAATATAATTGGCTGTATTTAAAAATTGTCTTATCATTATATGGGAGAGTGAGTTGTCAACCTTAAGAAAAAAAAAGTATAATCATTATACTTAAGAAAGTTATTGACTTTTGTTTATGTTATGAAAAAGTAAACACCTTTTAGTCGAAAATTCTGAGATTTGAATTAATATAAAGCGGGCTAACTTGACACGTGTTGATCAAGCATTGGTCGGGATTTTGGCAAAGTAATTGTGTATTTTCTCTCCCAATACAATAATTTATCTATATATTCGATGTTTACGCCAAAACAATAATGAAAGACCTTGTCTTTCGTACAAATGCAAGAGATGCAGGCTAGTGATGTTATAAATTATGACGTAAACTCGACCGTTTAGGCCAACCTTAGGTGGACACCCTCCAACATGCAATGGAGGACACCAACCTAAGCGATGGAAATATTGATATATATTCACACTTTAATTTAGCAATGCCTTTCAAAGTTAAATTCTTTGATTTCATATTTACTAAATAATACTTTCTCTGTCACAACATATGTAAAGGCGTTCAGTGTACGAGGATAAAAAACATATCTAGTTTTGATTATGCATTCGGGTATAAATTTTTCAAATTTTTTAAAATAAATTTTACCATATTTGAAAGCTACAAAAAAAACTACAATTCAATATAACTAATAATTCAAAATATATATATTTTTTTTTATTTAACTCGATCTGCAGACAATAATATCTTTACGTAAAATGAAATAGAAGTACTCCATACCCCAGCAACAAGTTGAAAATGCAAATATGATTAAACAAAACTGAGAAATAAGCATGAATTTCTACAAATTACTTTTTGTTCCCATCTAGTGTCCGTTCCATATTGTAGTCCGGCTAAATTCAAATTTGTATAAAAAAGTAACATAAATATACACCTTAACTTACCATATTTATACAAATCCCCATCCTTACAAAGTAATTACAAAAATCTCAACTATCAGTTATGTATCTCAATGGAATGTATCAGGAACGTAACAAATTATGTATCTGTGTATATCAGTGTGAGGTTTGTTTAAAAGATACATACACTATGTATCTTTGAATGATTACAGTGTGGGTAATTATGTATCTCAACGGAATGTATCGGGAACAAATTATGTATCTCGACAGCCCAAAAAAGGGATTTTCTATAATATGCAAAATGTTGGGATTTTTTGTAATTTGACACCCAACTGTCGGGATTTATGTTGTTTACCCTAAAAAAATCTCACGTTGAAGTGTAAAACGCCCCCTAACAAAGTCCCAGATTAACGGGGTAATGAGAGATAGGAGCCATAAAGAAATGGGCATATATGAGCCCATTCTTATTGGGCTTTATGATCTTCACGTCTTATGTCCATCCAGTATGGGCTAATATACATAACTTGCAGCCCATTTCTCACAGCTCTATATACAATACATGACTCCATATATACATATATTGAGAATCATTAATTGGTCTCATATTACGTGAATTCAAATTAATCAAGCCTTTAAAATGAATACTGTACCTCGAGCGAGAAAAAAAAACATTCAAGAACCATTACATGGGGTTAAGTAAAATAGTGAATAAAGATATATTATGAATAAAGTGATATGAAAGCTAACACAAGTCATCAATATGTGTGTGGGTTAAGTTGTGATAAATGTGATATCATTAGAGCTGAGCATAGAGTCGAGCCTGCTCGGGGCTCGGCTCGCATGTATTTAGCTTGGTTCGGCTCAGGTCAATTGAAGTTTGGTCAAAGCTCGGGCTCGACTTGATTGACTCACTTTGATCATATAATGATTACTTTAAAACTAAAATTCATTCATTAATCTTAATAGAGTTAGAAAAATATCAATTTCATAATATTCTTTATTATAATTAGTTATAATTTTGTACTTTTTAAATTAATTTCATGCAATTGGTTTTTTTATAAACACTGTTTTTAAGATACTTTATGGAATTACATTTAAAAATTCAAATCAAAGAGATGCAACATTCTATGACGTTTCTTGAATTTCTGTTGCTTTATTTTTTGCTTTTTTATTTTTTTACTTAAAATTCTATTTTTTGTTCAATATTAACTAAAATTATTTGAATTGAATTCTAGTTTAGACTATATTATATATAATTAAATCAAGTTGAATGCAATTACCAGTTTAAAGTAATAATAATTATAACTCGAACAAACATATCACGATTTAATTTTTTTAATGACGTAATACTACACAGAACTAAATATTAACGAACTGGCTTGACTCAACTCGGTACTGGTCAAAGCTCGGTTGAGCTCGGCTCGATAGAAATTAGACAGTTCATCTATGAGTCATATATATATACTATAAAAGCAGATATTACATATGTGTCATATATTTAAGTTGTGACAAAAACTCACCTCAGTGTTTATATATGTGAAACGCCATTATAAAAAAGGATTATCTAAATGCTTCTAACTTATATTTGTGTCAAAACACTTGCAAAAATTCATGGTTGGGATAAGTGGTTTACATCCTAACAATTCCACTTTGTCCAATTTATCTACTATAGCATCACTAGTGTTAAAAAAGAGTTCAAGAAATCATAACTTTTTATTTGTTGCATGTAGTATATAATAGGAAAAATAACATAAATATACACCTTAACTTACCGTATTTACACAAATTCCACCCTTATAAAGTAATTACAAAAATTCCAACTGTCAGTTATGTATCTCAATGGAATGTATCGGGAACGAATTATGTATCGCTGTGTATATCAGTATGAGTTTTGTTTAAAAGATACATACACTATGTATCTTTGAATGATTACAGTGTGGGTAATTATGTATCTCAACGGAATATATCGGGAACAAATTATGTATCTCAAGCGCCAAAAAAATAGAATTTTCTGTAAATATATAAAATATCAGGATTTTTTATAATTGGGCTCTAAACTGTTGGAATTTATGTTGTTTACCCATAATAATATGTTTTTTTGTGTGTGGGGGGAAATTGGCAGCAGGCTTGGGTTGAAAAATAATGTAACTATGGGCTCAAAATTCAAAGCCCATCACTTTCTCCTCTCTATATATTAACAAATTGATTCTCTTTTGGGTGTTCCCTTCATGTGTGTCACAAAGCTGAAAATTAGGGTTAGTGGTGCAAAATGGAAGACTTTTTCCTCTTTGAGTAAAAATTTATCCGTATCGAATATCGATATCAAATTAATATATGCATAACATGTGTTTATATAAAGACGTCTCTTGTTTAATCATGATTAAGTAATAGATATATGCTTAATTTATTAAACACTTAACTGATGTAATTTGGATTCAACACTCACACTATAACAATAAACGCTTTTAGAGGCAATAAATATATGTTTTAACAAAGAGTGTTATAATTTTTAACGGCACTAATTAATTGTCATTGGATCCATGTCGCTACAGGTTTTAGGGGCATTTTTAAAGAGTGCTAAAATGTAATTGTCACTAATAATCGTCTCTAAAAACATAATTTTAGCATTAGGGTAGCAAGAAATTAATAAGTTACAAACTATTCCCTATACGTCTCTATTCTTGTTGTTTTCTTTTCTTTTCATGTTATCTTTTATTGTTTGATTTACAATTTGTTTGGATGATGTAACTACAAAGAGAGAAGGCCGGAAGTGTTGGAGTAGTGATAAAGTTGTCTCTGTGCGACTTAACTTCCAGTTCACGAGTTCAAGCCGTGGAAGCAACCACTAATGCTAGTTGCATTAGACTAGCTAGTTTGTCTACATCACACTCGAGTACGACCTTCCCCGAACTCTGCATGAACGTTAATGTTTTATGCACCCTAGTGCGACCCTTTCATGGACTCTGCATGAACGTGAGATATTTTATGCACCGAGCTGTCCATATAACTGCACACAGAATTAGACCTGCTTTCCCAATCGAAAGGTACTTGAAATCTATAAAGATGATTTTAATTATATATAGAGAGAATAAAAGGAGTGGTTTTGAGTTTTCCAGAAATTATCTAGCATTTTATCTTAGGCACTTAAATAAATTCATGAGAAATAATCATTATAAGTTTTACCAGCTGTTATTTCAATATGATTATCTTCTGTTACTAACGTTTGACATTAGAACTGTCACTAATAATATTTCTTCCAAAAACATAATTTAGGTGAAACTAAGCTATGTCATTTACTAATTGCCGCTAAATATTTTTTTGGTGTAGTCTGATGCATGTAATTAACTAAATAAAAGTGTGTTCGCTTTCTTTAATAGCCTAAACTTTTAGATGAAATGATCATATATTGCAGTGAGGCAGAGAGTCTGGGTTCGAGTGTTAAGATACAGTTAAGTAAATAAAAGTATACTCTCTCTGATAATTTAAACTTTTTGATGAAATAATCGCACACTTTAGCACAGTCGATAATCTGCTATAACAAGTTTACAAATTACTGCTAAATATAATTTGAGTTATAATATTATATGCACAATCATCGTAATTTGATTTTTACACTATATGGTTACTTGTAAGTGTTGCACTAGATAATTTGTTTTGGTTTCAAAATTATAGATTCAAATGTTAAGGGAACTAATTACCTATAGATATCTTTCAGTGTAATTAATGTGAGTGTAAATTTTTGAGTTAAGGTTGAAAAATACATGATTGAAAGTATTATTTTTCGTGAGTTAATTTCATACCTCAATTATTCATTTTTCCTTTTACCTCCTAATCTATCACTCCCTTTATATTCAAACACACCTTGATGCTGAATTGGTCAAATAATTGTTTTCAATCGACAACAGACTCGCGCAGGCCAACTCAACATATGTTTGTTTTAATTAATACAAAGGAAATAGTAGTTTAGGTAGATAAATAGAACAATGGATAGTTAAGGTATGAACCTCGCGAAAGATCGATGATAGTTTATATGTGTCTTTGACCATTACCTCTAAACTTTTTTTACACGAACGATGTATATAATCTAAACTCAATAACGTAAAAGAACTATTTACATTGACAGTGCATATAACTTAACCAAATTAATTCCAGAAAAAAATTCTCAATACCTCGCATCCTATCCATTCCACAAGTCTGGATGATATATAACTTAATTATGTCTATTCAAGAAAAAGATTAATACTGTTAAACCTGATCCTAAATGTATAAAAGGTCACTATTAACTCTCCAACACTTAAGTATCCAACTCACAAGTCCAACACCATTAATTTCTGGCTTACAACCAAAATCCTTCACACAAAACACACCCACTCACACTCATTTGCAGTTCATCAATAACTGGTTTCAATTTTAATCTCCTTCATTCTGTAATCCTCAAAAAATTTACTTACATAAAATGGCCTCCTTAATCCATTTCAATAATCTTCACACACACCTTCCTCGAAACCATCGCCAAATTATTCCCAAAAAAAGAAAAAAAATACTATATATAAATGGCTACTCATGATGGAAAGAATAACATTATCGGGGGCAGTAATAATTCTGCTACTGCCCCCGATAATAAAAGTAATTCGGGGCGTCACCCCGTTTACCGAGGAATAAGAAGAAGAAAGAGTAGTGGGAAATGGGTGTCAGAAATCCGCGAGACAAAATCCCCTAATAGGATTTGGCTCGGCACGTTTCCCACTGCCGAAATGGCGGCAGTGGCATATGACGTGGCAGCTATCGCGCTCAAAGGTCCTGACGCGGATCTCAACTTCCCTAACTCGGCTGCCTCCTTGCCTGTTCCTGCCACGAGCTCTGCTCGTGACATCCAGATGGCTGCAGCCGGGGCGGCTGCAGCTGTAGGGGCAGCCACGGATGCGTTGTTAGCCGCGACCGCATGTAAGGAAGTAATTAATGAAAAGGGT
Organism: Capsicum rhomboideum; assembly: GCA_031232105.1. Classification (NCBI taxonomy): domain Eukaryota; kingdom Viridiplantae; phylum Streptophyta; class Magnoliopsida; order Solanales; family Solanaceae; genus Capsicum; species Capsicum rhomboideum. The sequence goes on along the minus strand of CP124711.1, from coordinate 143,904,864 downwards.
AAAATGGAGAATTTGGAGATTGGGAATTATGAGTTTATGGATGAGGATTTGATATTTGATATGCCAAATGTTCTTGTTAATATGGCTGAAGGAATGTTACTTAGTCCACCAAGGTTCAATATGCATGATGATGATCACACTACTATTGCCTATATGAACTTGTGGAATTATACCTAATAATTTGCTATGTTTACAATCAACATGAAGGAAAAAAAAAAGTTTAAAATAATGTTGAACTTAAATAAGTTGAATATGTAAATTATAATTATGTGTGTGTTTGCATGATGTTCTTTTATTGCTTTTAAAGGGTTATGGTTCAAAGGAAGCAATTACTTGTGGTTTTTTTTCTTGATTGATGTATTTTTCTTTTGTTGACAAAGAAATTCGCAACCGCTATTCTTCGGGTGCGCACATGTTTTCTTTTGTTGACAAAGAAATCCGCAACCGCTATTCTTCGGGTACGCACATGGTAAATCCCGTTCTTTAATTGCTTAAGCTTAATTTCGTTCTTTTCACTAGTCCTCTCTCTCTATATATTCTTGTTTGACCTATCTATCTACACAATTGAATTTTCAGTGTTGGAGGAATGTTAATCGACTTCCCTTAGATGAGTTCTAAAGTTTGGAAGTTTGAACTTGAAGCAAAGTAAAGATATTTATATATATAGTCATTAAAATTTCTGTTTTGGTAGGTGGATGCAACTAATTTTAGAAAGTTTTCTCAATTAGGATCATTGAAGTCTAGATTTTATAAACTAGCTAGGGTTTTCTCCAACTAACCTTCCAAGTAATTTACTATTCTGCCCCTTCTCTTTTCTATTCTCTCTCCCCTTTTTTTTGGATGGGGTGGGGTGAGGGGGTGGGGGGATAGCATCAATAACATTATATTCCCGGTGCCAATTTATATGGCGGTATTTTGCCTGACTCCAGAGTTTAAAAAATAAAGAAAAGAAAAACTTTTGAAATTTGAATCTAAAACAGAGGTATGACACACATTTGTGTATCTACAAATCATCTCATCATTAATGGGTAAAATGAGAAGGTTAAATGACCCCGGTAATCTAAAAAGACATATTGTATCTATATGGTGTGTGTATATATACCTCGAAGGACGAATGTATATTTGATTAGGCACCTAGATACACAAAGGTAGGTTGGGCATTTTTTGAGTCTGTCACTTATTCTACTTGTGTTAGATTGCTTGGGCTTGATTTCCAACGTTAGCAATACCATAAATTTTCTTCAGTAGTCATGGTGCCGCCTTTCGCCTTCAAATTCTGAATCCGCCTATGAGTGGTTATTGATCTACAATCAGCCATTCCGCCTCCCGCGTTAGGGTACAAGTGTAAAAACTACAATAATATTTATTGTTAAACTAACAAAGCATGATAAGTGATGTTTGACCACAAATGCATATATTTAGTTATTATTTAATTTGCCTCATATTTTAGTAATTTATCGTCTTTTAGAGTATTAATTCTAGTAATTATACTTATATTACTATATTTTGATGAATATGTGAGTTTTGAGCTATTTGAAGCTAAACAGTGTGAAACGAGCATGAAGCCACCAAAAATGGGTAAGCGTAGTGACTAGGGGTGTCAATGGTACGATTCGGGCGGTTATTTTATAAAATTTATACCGTACCAATTTTTCGGTTATTTTATTTTATATAACCAAAATTATACTTTTCAAAACCATTCCATCATCTCAATTTTTCTTCGGTATAGGTACGGTTCGGTTAATTTTTTTTTATTTTTATTTTTTTTACTTTTATAGTTTCACCTCAAAATACACCATTATTAAAACATTTCTTTATTATTAAAAGGAATCAACTCAATAAAGTTTGTAGAAGGAAAAACACATTTCGTAGTTCTACAGTTCTTCTACTATATGTTGATTAATTATCAAGAAGCATTTAGCAACACAAAATTGAAGACATCATCGTGACGTGAAACTTGAAGTTCGTTCTTGGAGAAGCACTTCAACTCTTCACCAAGAAGCTAAGAATGTAAAATCTTGATGCCGTATTGTTTGATCTCAAACTTTCAATATAAGAATGTTTGCATAGATTTTGTCGTATTGCTTGATGGAATATCTATTGTAGTAATTAAAGGGCAAAGGCCCAAATAGGGGTGTCACTAATGGCCTAGGACCTAGGCTATATTTTATATTTGAAAAATGTTATAAAATATGAAGTATTTATATATTAAATTTAACATATTGTTAATATATAAAATATATTTGCATACATGTAAAGTTATTCGGTTCGGTTCGGGAATTTTTTGGTTTTTTTTATAAATTAAAAATACCATCTCAATTGTTCGGGACGGTTATACATTTAAATAAAAGTCCATGGTTTTATTTAAAAAATGATATAAATCGGTTCGATACGGTTAGATTCGGTCGATTTTTCATATTTTTTTGACATTCCTAGTAGTGACCACGCGTGAATGTGGAGTTACATTAGCATGATTATGGAGGTTTCCGGGCTTGGTATGAGACGAGATCGTGTTGGTGGCTCATGAAAACAATAGGAAGGTGAGCCACTATATTACCTATGAACTAATTAAAGAGAGGAGGGTAGTGATCACTAGTGATCAAATGAAGAATCAATGTTACTATTGGGCTATGATCATGTTTTATGGTCCAAGTTCAAGCATATGGAATGGTTTTTAAAAAGCCCAAGAAGCTCAAGTGGTTCATAAAAGCCCATAATGAAACTTTTGCTCTTTTTCCATTCCGTGACAACTTTCTTGCAATTTATGAACCTTGTAGACTATGGTCTAAATATTTCTTTTGAGATCGGAAACGGGTTCACTATGGTCTAAGTATTTCTTTTAAGATCGGAAACATTATGAAAAAATATTAGTAGGCTATTGCAAATGTCACATGACAGTTTGATATTGTCCGATGTGAAAACTTGCCTTGTCCACAAATTACGACATGAAAATATAAAAATACAAATTGTTCACAAGTTATATAAGATAGATAATATTGACATAAGTGGATTGATCAATAGTTCATATCTCTAATTAAATTCTATTCTATTCTTGTCAACAAATAAATATAACGTCCTTTCTTTATTGTTAGAAAGATGGTTTTGGAATTAATCTTCACTATTTATTCTTAAATATAATTAAAGTACAAAATTGATTAAAAAAAAAAATTAATCCAAAATTTATCTAGCTTCCAAACAATTTAAACTGTAAAATAGTTGAAGGTGCTCAACTTGTTGCCTTTAACAAATAATATCCTTCTAACCTCAATCATTTTGGTTCCTAATAATTACTTTCCAACTCATTACACTAATATTGACCCCACAAAATGTAGCTAACATGTACTTATTATATTGGTTCTCTTTACATATAAAATATCTAGCAATCAATCAATTTCTAAAATCTTGATCTCTCTCTACCAAAAATTAAAATGAGTGACAATACCATTGAAGATCAACATGTTGTCACAATCAATTGGGAAATAAACAAGACTCAACTAGAATTGATGCAACAAAAAATCTCCCAACCACCTAGACTCCTAAGTGAATCGGCCGGACGGAGTTCTTGTTGCATTTTTCGAGTACCTCAAAGTTTTATTAATGTCAATGGTCGATCCTATGAGCCTCAAATAGTGTCGATTGGCCCATACCATCGCGGAAAAGATAATGTTAAGATGATCGAAGAGCATAAGTGGCGATTTTTGGGCAATTTGCTTAGGAGGACAGAGGAAAAAGGTCTCAATTTAGAGGACTATTTGAAGGCAATTCAACCACTTGAAATAAGAGCTAGAGAATGTTACTCTGAGGCAATACTTCTTGATAGAGATGAGTTTGTTGAAATGTTGGTTCTTGATGGTTGTTTTATAATTGAACTTCTTAGGAAAATTGGAGGTGTAATTCCAATTGAGAAAGAGGATCCACTTATCTCAATGTCTTGGATATACCCTTTTTTCTTGAGGGATTTAATTAGACTTGAGAATCAAATCCCATTTTTCATACTCCAATTCTTGTTTGAGTTCACCAATATACAAGGTGAGGATCAATCAACTCCTTCTTTAGCCCAATTAGCCTTAACTTTCTTTAACTACACACTACAAAGGCCTAATGAAGTTGTTGAAAAATTTGGCAATCTTGAAGGCAAACATTTACTTGATTTTCTGAGATCAAGTTACATTTTTACTGACCATGAAGAGCCTAAACATAGAAGGAATGCACCTACACATGTCATACAATGCATCTCCAAGCTTCGTCGCGCGGGGATTAAGCTTAGGCCAAGAAAAGAAGAGACATTCTTGGCTATAAAATTCAACAATGGATTCATTGAGATGCCAACAATCACAATAGATGATTTCATGAGCTCATTCTTGATAAATTGTGTGGCATATGAGCAATGTCATGTAGATTGTTCAAAGCACATGACAACTTATGCAACATTTCTTGATTGTTTGGTGAACTCACACAAGGATGTTGAGTACTTGTGTGATTGCAACATATTTGAGAATTATTTTGGGACAGATTTTGAAATTGCTACATTCATCAACAATCTTGGGAAAGATGTCATGTTTGACATTGATGAGTGCTACTTGTTGGAATTGTTTATTAAGGTGAATGGTTATTATAAGAGTAGTTGGCATGTTCATTGGGCAAGTTTTAAGTACACTTATTTTAGTTCACCATGGTCTTTTATTTCAGCATTGGCTGCTCTTGTGCTATTGGTATTGGCCATTCTCCAAACCCTTTACTCCATTTTGAGTTATGTTCACCCTCCTCCTTGATTTGGACTTGCAAATTATTTAAATCTTTGTGGACTTTGGTTTAATTTACTTCCAAGTATAGAAAATAATTAATGCAATCAAATTGTTAATTTTCCTTTTGTAAAATGCTACTTAATAAATAGAAGATCATACAATGAAGTAATTTTGGTATGTATGTTTAATTCTTTATGTTTGACTCTCCTTGAAACAATACTAACTGTTCTTCTTCTTAAGCTCTAGTCAGTATGTTATTTCATAAATGACTAACTACTATAGGCTATAGTTAGTAGAGATGGTTTAAATCAAGGGAAAAAGGCCAAAAATACTTTTGAACTATTCGAAATAGGTCATTGTTATAATTTTGGCTCAAAAGTGCTTTCGTTGTTAAAGTATTCACTCGAAAAAATTCCGTGATGTAAAAAAGATGATGGTCCAACTAAAGATGCCCATCGACACAAAGCAGAGGTTATTGTTGCTCCGTGAAACCAGCCTGACGCAATGCCCCCTTTTTGGAGGAGAGTACAACGCCCGACGCTTCGCACAGACACAACAACAAGGCCCAACTCAATGCTTGGGTCAGCCCAATTGTACCATCACCTTAATGCCCGAGGATCTTACATAATTATACATCCTAAAAATGCAAATTTCTTATTTTTAGCCAAAGATTGAATATTTTAATTATGGCCAAAACTTTATTACCATAATGACATAATCGTATTAATTAAATAAATAAAATATTGTGCTGGAAAAAATTTAAAATATAACAAAAATATATTTCTTAAATGTCTCCTATTAAATGATTCTTTCCATATTGTTTGATAATAATATCTCAATTAATTAAGAGAGGTTCCATATTCTTTCCAATGTAACGGTTGAAGATATTCATCTTCCATATCTTCTCGCTAAATATTCTTTTCCGACAATATTGAAAATATAAAAGTACATAATTCTCGTGGCAAAGATGTAAGCATGTATAAAAAATACATATATTTGTCAATCAAAATAAAATGCATATATTTCATGGAAAAAAGTAAGGTATAAATGTGGTATTTATTTATTTGTATATTATTTATTTATATTTTGATAAAACATATATTTACCGTGTATGATAATTGAAAAAAAATTGATTGAATAAGATGAAAATAATCATATAAATATAGTATTAAAAATTAAATTTGAGATACTAAAAGTATATATTTATATTATATCAAATGTATAGTATTAAAAATTATATCGGGCATGCTTATATAAGGTACTTTCATAATATATATATTCTTAAAATATATTTTTTATTATATCATATGTATAAATTATATACTGATTTAAAACTAAATTAAAAGATTAACAATATAAACAATAAAGTATCTCATATAAAGTAAAGATGAAAATAATCATATAAATATAGTATTAAAAATTAAATTTGAGATACTAAAAGTATATATTTATATTATATTAAATGTATAGTATTAAAAATTATATCGGGCATGCTTATATAATATAAGATACTTTCACAATATATTTATTCTTAAAATATATTTTTTATTATATCATATGTATAAATTATATACTGATTTAAAACTAAATTAAAAGATTAACAATATAAACAATAAAGTAGACAATACTCCGGCCGATTGTTGAACATAGGAGAGAGAATTTGTCATCATAAATAAAGATTATAAAATATTAATGATTCCTTGTTCAGTGCAACTTTCTCTAATTAATTTTTTTATTACTCCACATTGAATATATATGGTTTCCTTGTTTAGTGTAATATTCTTTAAATAACTATTTTAGTAATTAATTATTATTTGATTAATTATATTAAAATTTTTTTATGTAAATGACAAAAGTGAAATAAAAAATGCTATTTATGAAAGATTGCAAAAGTTAGGCTATTTTTATAATTAATTATATGTGATATGCATTTCCATGTAAAATTCTCTTAATGCCCCCACTTGGGTTACAAGCCCAAGTGACAAGGCCCGGCAATATAACTTGCTTCCTTAATTACCTATTAATAGAAAAGATTAGGCTCTTAATTAACGATGTGGTATATTGTTTAATGCGTATTTGGATTTTCATCTTCTATATTTTGTGTTCATTTGAATTAGTGATTATTCTAAGTTTTATTCTTAGCTTACGTGCTCAATCAAACTCAGTGACTCTGGTCCAATCTTTTTTATTTGTCTTAAAAAATTCATTAAGCATGTTTGAATCATTAATTTAGATTCTAGTAACTTAAAATAACTAGAATCACGAATCAAATAAACTTTAAATTTTGGCTCCACCTCTGCACATGCTTTAACATTCCAGGCGCGCTCTTACTTAAGGAGAAGGGAAATTTTGAGACAAAAACTGTAACAACGAGAACATGAATGAGTCAAACTTATAACGAATCGGAGCGCAAAGTTAGACCTTTTCACAAACAAGGATCAAAGTACTGTTAAAATAAATTAGCATGTGTCTTACTGTTAGTTTAAAATGAATTCCTCCTTCTATGTTTGGTGACTTTCTAATTACAACATTATTCATGACTCGTTTAAAGCCACAAAATTATTTTAGTACGTTACACAAATCCTTAATTTAATATTACAAGATTTGAAAATCTTAAATTTATGTCTATTCAAACTAAGACACATAAATTAAAATAGTGGGAGTAACAAAATTTAAGTTTTGTTTAAATGTTACTATCGTCACATTATGAAAATTGAAAATCTTATGAAAAAATGATAGACCACGATCAAATATATTGTAGGTTATTGTAAATGTTAGATGACAGTTTAATGTTTTGTGAGTAAGGTTGAGTAGCATAAGGCAATCCTTCAAGGTACTCCTAGCATATATAGTTTGTTGGGAGAAAAACACCATCAATGCAAGAATCAAACAGCAGCTCCTGACTATTGGCAAGCAATTCAGTAGAATGAGTCAAGACTGGAACTGGGAATTTATTTGTGATGTGGCTCTGAACATGCCAAGGAAATGTCCAAATTTTGGGGGCAATATCAATTAGCCCCTTGTGAGACAAATTCATTTCTGAAAACAGTTACTTTTTACAAATAGAATAATAGATTTTGTTTGGTGACTTTCTGATTACAACATGTATCGTGACTCATTTAAAATCATAAAATTATTTTAGTAGATTACACAAATCTTTAATTTAATATGACAAGATATATTCAAAAGTCTCAAATCTATGTCTATTCAAACTAAGACACATAAATTGAAGTAGAGGGAATAACAAAATTTTAAGTTTTGTTTGAAAATTGAAAATCTTATGAGAAAATGATAGACCATGCACGATCTAAAATTTGTAGGTTAATTTAAATGTTAGATGACAGTTAATTAATGTTTTGCCAGTAAGGTTGAGTAATATATGTGAACAAACATTAGATTAGTTTAACGTTGTTCGAAAGGATAATGTCTCAAAAACTGTCTCTACACATACTTTTGAATATCATAATCATAATCATCATAATCATAACTATTCTAAAAGTGGGAAGCCACTTAGTTGAAAGTTGGATTACCATTTTACCCGTGTCCCAAGCTATCATCCAAAAGCGATATTGTTTGATTAGGAGCTCCTTCCAACACTTCACGCCTCCACTCCATGCGTCTACCAAGCCACCAAAGTAGTGGTTTGAGGACAATTCTACTAGCTTCTTGGCTCGGCTTCTTATGTAGTTGTTTGAGGGAGCTCGGATTGTACCAACGTTCCATAGGATTGCATCAAAAAGGGTCCTCCATACACATCCTTGTATTCTTAAGGTGATCATGGCTTGGATCCCTTTGAGTTGTCCTTGAAATATAGGCCTTGAAAAGTTGGCGCCGATTTGGATTGTATCATCCTCCCCTTCTTGAAAAGGATTCGACCTCAAATTCAAACATTGCAAAGCTATAGGGAAGACAAACAACAACAATATTTTCAAGGCATGAGGGTTAGTGTTAGCAAAACCAATCCAATCATCATGCCAAGGTTGCAAACACTTAAAATGTAACCAAGGGTCTTTTTTGTTTGATATGAAAAACTCCTTGAAAAGGTTGCAAAGGAACCGGCTATGAGAAATACCGAGAAATAAAGAAACCACAAAGGTCATAATGGTATCAACAAACCGAAAAGGTAAGATCACATTCAATTTAGGAGCCATAAGACACAATTGTTTCATTATTTCTCCAAGAAACCACAACAAGGGTGATGTCACCAATGGTTCAAAAATCCACAAGAGTTTCTCGGGGTCAAAGATGTGAGAGACCCACATTGCATTATCACTCAAACAAGTGGACCAACCTACCTCCAAATAAAAATATTCCAAAGCTAGCATGGATATCATCATAGGCAAAGAGGTAGTATAGAAAGGAATCAAGCATATGAATCTCATCTAAGGTATTACCATCTACAAGAATGCCACTAGGTTCAAGGGATTTAGCAAACAATGCACAAAAGGATGGAGTCAAAGCATTTAGGCACACAATATTTTTTCGTTCTAAGCAATTCACTCTCATATAAGATGTTGGTTCAACATGGTCAAGAATAACATTATATGCAAAAAGGTAATAAAGAAAGGTGATAAGGATACTATTCTCATCTAAGGTGCTCTCAAGTATACAAACACACAAAGAGAAAGAAAAGCATTTCAAGCATATAGATCCTCTCTTCTTCAAGTAACTTTCCAAGGGAAGTGGGTTCATCAATGGAGTCATGCTTATAGGGAAAATAGAGAACCTATTATACAACAAACAAATCCAAAGAAAGGGGCTCTCCCAAGAAGTTTGGTTTCCTTTATTAATGGTGTTAGACATGCTCCCAAGAGTTTCATTTGACACTTCAAATTGTCTAACCCAATGAAGTTGATAAGAAGTCTTTGACAACCATGGACTCTTTTCCAAACAAGTAATCAACTTAGCATCCATGAGTTGTGGTCCACACAACTTAAGCACAAGTGTGATAAATAAGTATACAAGTACATAAGCAACACCCAAAGGAGGCAATGGAACATTTACCCTAGGGTTCATAAGAATGTTACACCTTTGAGAAAGGGGTCATCAATTGCAAACAAGTAACACAGAAAGGTATCACATAAATGGAATTCATCTAAAGTGCTTTCAAGAGACGACTTACTCTTTGACCTACAAACAATAAAGCCTTGGCCAAGAATTGAAACACACAATCGTGAATTCTCTTGGATCTTTTCATTTCTCCTCTTCTTTAAAGAACACTCGTCTTTGTTGGAGATCTTTCCCTTAAACAACTTTTGTCCATCAGTGGATTATAAATCCTCAAGAAAGACTCTCCATCATAGGGAATAGTACCAACGGCTCCAACCAAATCTTGCTTGTCGTCTTGACCAAGCACCAAGTGGGGTGTCTTACAACCACTATATTCCAATTAGTCACCGGGGTCAAATGGATAGAGTGGCCATAGACATGGGTCTAAACAACACTCTTTTTCCCTAAAGGTACCACCAACACAAAAATTTATACTCTCCACACTAGCATAAGCATTGTCAAAGGCAAGTAGAGAGTAAAGAAAGATGTCATGCAAACTGATTTCCTCTAAGGTGTCCTCAAGAACATGCTTACTATTATGCCCAAGAGCATCATCAAGGGTATGCTCAAGAATTGGAACACTCAAAGAAGAAATAATTGGGACACAAAGACCACCTTCTATTTCTTCACAATCCTTCCCCATAAGAGTACTCTCATCTTTCAAGAAAAGATTTTCATCTTTAAGAGGAATGTTGTCACACCATAGTGGGTTGTTATATAGAGTATAGCCCTCAAGAAGAGTTACATCACTAACATTGTCACGTCCCGAATCCCATCGAGACATGATTGGCACCCGTAGCCGATAAGGCCCGAGAGAACCAACCTTTGCCTATGCTCAATCATATGCATATAATATTCATCACATATTATGAAATACGAATAAAGGAGAACATGGGACATATTTATCCATACACATGAAACATGGCCGTTGAGGCCATCCAGGCAAAACGACATATGTCCTTTACACTGTACACCCACATCCGTCTACAAAAGCCTCTAACAAGAGCATTGTCCAAAATGAACCATACGTCGGGACAAGTCCCCGCTTTATACAACATGTACAATACCAAAACATATATACACCCTGACTCGGAGAAGCCCCGAATGAGCTGGAGCTCACCAAAGAACCGCTAACACTGGCAGTCTACTGAGGAGGCCTACTGGGACCTGCGCCTGCAGCAAGTAAGGTAAATTCCCCGAGAGGGGTCAGTACGAAATAAGTACTGAGTATGCAAGGCTCAGATGAAACTATACAACACATGAATATTTCAATGAATATGTCAATGAACTCAAAACATATGAATAATCAATGTGAATAAGTCACCATGTTACGTTTTGGAAACCATGTGGATTGCTTTCATTACTTTATTTGCTTTCTTTATCTCAATGCTCAATGATAACAATGTACCCGGGCCCCTACTGATCAGTGAGTCTTTTCATATCATAACATCATATTGGGATCGAGTCGAGCTAGACTTATGCCCCTAGACTTGCCACCCATAAATCAATACATCGGGATCGAGTCGAGCTAGGCTTACGCCCCTAGACTTACCACCCATAAATCAATACATCGGGATCGAGTCGAGCTAGGCTTACGCCCCTAGACTTGCCACCCATACTTGATCATTGACCACATTTGCATTACTTTGATCTTTACTTTGAGATTGATACTTGGATAGTCATAACATTACTTTGGAACTTTGGAACATAACATTGTTGGAAACTTTGAATCATTGACCAATGGGTAAGAGACATATGAATAAATATCAATGAGAAATATAACATTACTAGCACCATGATACCATTGGAACCGTTGGACAATAATCCATGAACAAGAGAAACAAGTGTAGTCACTATTGAAACATTGGAACATAACCTTATTTGAGCTTTTGGAACATTAATCATGAGTATGAGAAATGGGATTCACAATTGTTCAATGAGTAGGAAATATATGACAATGACCATGGATAAGTGCATATGGGATACCTTAGTACATTTCGGAATAGAACTAGTGAAATGTCAATGTGAACACTATTGGCCGTAGAAAGATACGGACAAAGTAACCTTGCATACCTTGGATTCGCAATATGAATATACAACCTTTGATGCGTATACAATAATCCCTCTCCTTCTTTATGTGTCACTCTATAAATATATAACGAAATTCACATTAACCACCAATTACTTTACAAATGCATACCATGTCAATGAATTACATGTTTGGCTTAAAACATGTCATTTCCCCTTGACAAAACCATTGATCATACTATTATTCCAAAAATTCCATAATATTCCCAACATTGACCAATACATAAAAATCAACACATTTCACCACAATACTTCTCCTTTACACTTTCTTATCCTTAACACATCCCAAATAAGCCATCAAAGTACCTTAATACAACTCATAACACATATCGGCCAAAATTCCATAATTTCCACTTTTTGACAAGAACAAGTTTAATGCCAAAAATAACACCATACATGTTCATATTTTGTCCATACCATGCTTTTTCATCAAAGGCACAAGGCCTAATTCAAATTCAAATCACCAAGATGACACATCTTGCACCAAAGGCAAAAATACACTATTCATCATTTGGCCAACACAACTAGCATAATATACATAATCTTCCATGTATATAATATGTTAAACCATAATAATAAACACTTACCAAAGCTTGGAATATGTTGATCTTGTCCAAAGGGTCCAAAGGAGTTATTTGCCTTAGGGTTTGGTAATGAGAAAAATGTTTGATAATTAGCTAAAAGGCATGGGAGTTTTTATGTGAGGAAAATCTGATCTTGGGGCCTTTATATAGACCCCAAGTCATTCTTAGCCATTTCTTTGGCATCACATGTGGTCCAATGAGAAGAATGGGTCTTTTTGCCCTTTGGGTCAATGCTTTAAATTCCAATTTGGGCCTCATTTTGGGCCCAATAACACATATCCATGAACTTCCATGTATTATTCACCATATATCTCATGTTTACGTAATTCCATCATGTCACGACAATATTCTTTTAAACAATTCTCATTCGTCCTTTCGATCGCAAAAATTAGAATTCTAGTCACCCTTGGCCTCATTGAACATTTTGGATCACTATTCACATTTCATGATTTGATCATGTAGGAGTATGTAGGAGTATCTTGAAGTGTTTGAAGCTTTAACAATGCTCAATTAACTCCAAAGAACCAAAAGAAACCATCGAGAAATCGTCGTAGAATTGCATTACGAAACGACGCCGGAAAGGGCATACTTTTGTGCCTTGCGCCACACCCCCTGAAACAGGGTAGTGGCGCAAGTTTTGGGCCTTCTCTGAATTTTCTGCAGGCTGGTGGCTTGCGCCACACCCCTGAAACAGGGTAGTGGCGCAAGTTTCAGCACTTTGCTGAAATTTCCGGCCACTTCTCCAATGTTTACGTATCGTCCAATCCTTTATCCAAACACTACAAAATACTTACTTAGTGATCTTAACCATCAAGTAAACATGACTTAAAGTCACCAAATGAGGTTAGAATATGTACGAGTTCTTATCCAAATGCTCCACGAAATCACAACACACCTCCTACGAAGATCTAATCGCACATGTTAAGTCCGATATCAAATGTTTCACCAATGACACTATAAAACACATACGCATGGCATCTCAACACCTATGTAGGTATGATACCAAGGTATCAAGTGAGTTTATGAAGTACGGGGTGTTACAAACATGATCCACACCACTAGGTAATTCACTAGGAGTGGTTCCATCATCCTCAAATAAGAAATTGTACTTAAAGAGAGAAGGATCAATCCAAGAAGGAGAATTGGGACATGTAAGTTCACTCTCAAAAAGACAATTATCATTTTTCAAAGAATTTTCAAACACATGGTCATCCCTATGAGCCAAGCAATTAATAGGATTTTCAATAAAAGGCATGCTCAATGGGTCACTCCTATTCAAATGATCAACATTAACATCATCACTAACTTGAGGTTCACTAACCACATCACAAACATCCTCAAGTAGTGGACTAAATTCACAAGCAAGTTGATCAATACCATTTTCACAAGACAATGTACTATCATTCAACACAAAGGCTTTAATACTAGGTGGACTCAAATCGATCTTACAAGAAGAGTCAATTCGGTCATCAATAGGATCAACTAGTGTATCCACACTCTCAACATGTACATTATCAACACGAGGCAAAGAATCATTAGGATCACATATAGTCAAGCTATCACTCACACTCAATTGGCTACTAGCCATACAATGATCTTTCACATTTTCTAAAGTGCAAGAGTTAGCGTTGTTACCTTGAAGTTCATGAGAAGATTCTTCTTTATCATGGTGCAAGGTTCCTTTCAAAGTGTTGGAATACTCTTTGTTGACACCCAATTTTGACCTCCCGATATTCCTCCCAGGCTGCTATTTTTACAAAATTATTAATTTTGAATATTAATATTTCTTTACTTATCATTTTAGCACCAAATAAATCCCGACGTTTCACATTCATGAGTTCGAAATATCTAACTTATTTTTAAATTATTTATATTTGTTTATTTATTACCGCTAATTTTATATGATACGTACATAATTTATTAATTGAAGGACAATGTTTACATGCCTTTATCATTTGTTGTTATAATTGCAATTATTATTATTATTATTATTAGTATTAGTATTAGTATTAGTATTAGTAGTAGTAGTAGTAGTACAATCATTATTCTTACTATTGTTAGTTGCTATTTTTTTATTATTATAATTATTGTAGCTATTGTTATTGTTATTTTGTTAATGCCCAATTACCTTAAATCTACCCATTTCTTCCAGCAAACCCAACACCCATTAACATTTAATGTTTTAATTACCTATCAAAAAATAATAAATCATAGTTACAATGGTCACTAAGAATAGAAATGTAAATAAGTAAGCATATCTTCTATCTTCTAATTAAAAGTGGGATCAATTATCTTAAGTGAAAAGTTAATTATAAAAATGTGCATAAAAAATTGAATTGAATTTTTATACTAAAAGTTGGAACACTTTTTAATTAGTTTAAAAATTGATTTACGATTTAATCATCAAGAAATGATTGACAATTTCACCATTGAATTTAGTAATTAATCAAATAAATAAAATCAGTTGTATTAAACGAGTAAAGGGGGTTGTTTCATATACCAGTTGTTATTGTAAGTTATAAATGAACAAATTTTCTTAAAGTATTATTTAAAATATATCCTTTCACATTCCATATGTTTATTTTTTTGGTCCTTTGAGTTTCTTCTGTTACTATACCATTTATTCATAGCTTGTAGTCTACAATTTATATAAGTAGACGTACACCATAGTGTCAAACCACTTTGTTCTTTTTCTCTTTCTTTCTTAGAAACTCTATTTTCTCCTTACAATACTTTGTTTGTTGCACTTTGCTCGTCAGCAACATGCCCAGGTAAATTTATTTTTCCCAATTAGAAAAACCTGTTTAATTTTTGCATTTTGGTGCTTATATATATGGGATAAGTTATAATTATAATATATAATGTAAACTTTTTGTAAGAAAAAACAGCACATATAATTTATGATGTGCTGTTTTATATTTTCTAATTGGTTTGTTTCGATTTTGTTGTTAATCAGGTATGTATATTTTCACCATAAAAGAAGTCTCAATGTATATGTTTGAAGAGCCTAGGCCATTGGTGATCACAGACACAACACGACAACAAGTACAGAGGTTTTGACATCAAACATACGAAAAGCAATTGTAAAGACAAAGAGGGAATAGAAAGTTTATACTAATAAAAGGCAATTGTACATGATAGGTAGGCAGAGGGATGGAGTTTAGATAGCTTTCACAGTTTGGAATAGTCGAGAGTTGTCATTCTGTTATATTATCTTTGCTTGTTTTATTTAGCTCATTTTTGGGTCTAATATTTACTTTGTGTGTGATATAAAAAAAATATGTTTGTTAAAGAAGACCAATAACGTGTATAGATTGACATATTTGCCATTGCATAAAGCTAATTTACTATTTCTTGATTATCATATGTTGTTTGGATTGCTTTTTTTATTTCTTTCTTCATCCTTTAGATATAGTTTATATTAAATTAAGAGGTCTGATTGCATTGTTAGAGCCTAGAGCTGTAATATTCTTATTTTCTTTTCTCCATTGAGTGATAAACATTCAATGAATCCAGCATCATTTAGCATTGCGATAATGATAAATCAATAATATTTCAAGTAAAATTTGATTCTTTTAACTATTGTTAAATAAATAATATTATTAAAAGAAGAATGAGAATGAACTCATTATTAACCATTTACAACTAGAATCTCTCTTTTTTCTGATCCCACTTCTCCATCACTGCGAACCCCAGTTAGATTCATGCATGCTACGCTTTTTAGTTATTTAAAAAATTCAAGTACTCTCTTTCGGATTCAAGAAATAATTCTCGGAGATCTTTTTTCCTTTGAAAAAATTCAGGAGCGAAACAATCAATCTTAATGTTTTGAACTTCATTTTTTCCCCTTCAAATTAGTATAACTCACCAAATTCTTATATTATTTAGTTAAGTAATTTTACTTATTAGAATGAGTTACACGTGCAACGCACGTACCCAGATACCAGCTCTATTATAAGCAAGTGCAGCAGTAAAAAACACCATAAAAATGAAGTCGTTAAAATATGTGATAGTAGTATATATATATATATACAGATCAAGCTGATGTTTAAACAACAAAAAGAGTTAAAACTAAGCTATACTAAGTCGAGCTAAAAGTTGATTAATTATGGTTGATAAGGGAGAATCCCAAGCAAGCTTACAACAACAATATACCCAGTCAAATCCCATAAGTGAGGTTTGAGGAGGGTATAGTGTATGCAAACCTTACCACTATCTCGGAGAGGTAGAGAGGAGAGGTTGTTCTCGAAAGACCCTCGTCTATGGATAAAAAAGAAAATTGGAAACTTATAAGGAAAACACATACATTACGTTGATATATATGACCGTGTGAATCTCAAATTGTGGCTGAGGATCAAGTGAGAGAACTTGGCAATTGTGTTGTGGTTAATGCCAACTCCATAATCCCCCCCACCAGTCACTAGGAAACTTCCTTGTTCAATATTATAATGTAAAAATAATTTCCTGTCACTCTCAGGTATGTTAAGGAAGGTTCAAAAAGGAAAAGGAAAAGGAAAAGGAACTTTTAGTGATAGCAAGAGGTTATTGTTGCTCCATGAAACCAGTCTGACGTAGCTCGCAAATCACACAGGAGATATAAATCGCATGCACTAGGCCATTACATCTTAAATTACACTAAAATTCTGTAATTGTACTCCTCGATTTAGTTTCGAAATTTACCATTACATCTTATTTAACTTCCGATATTAGAATTACCAACACCAATTAATTAAATCAAATTTTTAAGAAATTTAATTCATTGATTAATTTAATCCTTTATTTTATATGTTTAACTTATTTCACATGACGGATATAAAATTCATCTGCAGGATTTTCACATGAAAACTTATAAGTAACCATAAAGGGGTGTCTTCTATCTCAAGTCTGAGACATGATTCTATCAACTAATTATTATTTCACTATGATTTGTCATTATCCAATCTATTAGGAATATATTGACTCATAAAAAAGTCTCACCTTTTAATAGATTACAATAATAAATGAAACTACATAGATCATAATAATTATATTAAGATTAAGAGTATAAGTATATGTAATGGACTAGAGAAGTTGTTTATTAATATTCAGAACATAAGCAAACATCTCTACTTGGTCCGTTCAGTACATATGAAATGTACTACCACAAGAAGTTGGAATATTACCACTCCCATAATTAAGATCAAATTATATTTAATCTTGTGCTACAATCATCAAGATGTTTGTCCTACTTCATCTTTGATTGTGAATATTAACTTATAACTTATAAGAACTGACAATTTTAATCTTTCGTGTGTAAATTAAATAACTCCATACACAAAATCGTCTACTATATAAGTAAAGGACACGCATGTCAACACAATGATCTATTCAAACAAAGATTTTATTAAATTAAGTGAATAATATAAAATATCATTACATGAAATGAAAATATAATATTATAACACCAACCACATGGTTAATAATATATCTTAACAATCTCCCACTTATACTTATAACCATGCGTTCACAACTTTAACACTCATTTCTTCCACAAGGCTTATCAAAAAATAATTCATTTGTTGCACCCATTTTACTAGGAAAGTGCCTGGAAATATCACAGAGATAAGTGCCTAGACTCTCCTCTAAGGTTAGACTTCTTCAAACTTTCAACGGGTCATTTCCATTATAAAAGTGCCTGGAAATATCATAGAGATAAGTGCCCAGACTCTCCTTTAAGGTTAGACTTCTTCAAACTTTCAACGGGTCATTCCATTATAAAAAGCTTCTCTAACATCAAAATAAAAAATAAAAAAAATAATCTCTAACATCTCGATCACTCTTCCTAAAATTAAAGATCAAAATGTTTAACAATTCCCTTGAAGCTCATGAAAATCCGATCTCAATTAATTGGGAAGTAAACAACAAGACTCAACTCGAATTGATGCAACAAAAAATCTCCCAACCACCTACAGTCCTAAGTGAATTGGCGGGGAGGAGTTGTTGTTGCATTTTTCGAGTACCTCAAAGTTTCATTAATGTGAATGGTCCATACTATATGCCTCATAATGTGTCAATTGGACCATACCATCGCGGAAAAGATAATTTCAAGATGATCGAAGAGCATAAGTGGCGATTTTTGGGGGGTTTGCTTAAGAGGACAGAGTATAGAGGTGTTTCTTTAGAGGACTATAAAAAGGCAATTCAACCACTAGAAATGAGAGCTAGAGAGTGTTACTCTGAGGTCATACATCTTGATAGTAAAGAATTTGTTGAAATGTTGATTTTTGATGGTTGTTTCATCATTGAACTTTTTAGAAAGATTGGAGGTGTAATTCCAACTGATCAGAAAGATGATCCAATTTTCTCTCAGTCTTGGATTTTGCCTTCTCTCTTGAAGGACTTAACAAGGCTTGAGAATCAAATCCCATTTTTCATACTCCAATCTTTGTATGAACTCACCAATGTGCAAGGTGATGAACCATCAACAACACCCCTCTCCTTAGACAAATTAGTCTTAAATTTCTTTAACTACAACACACGACGAAGGCCTGATGAAGTTCTTGAAAAAATTGCCAATCTTGAAGTCAAGCATCTACTTGATTTTCTTAGATTAAGTTACACATTTTTTGATCATGATGATGACACTACAAATAGAAGAATTTCATCTACAGCCGATGTCATACAATGCATCTCCAAGCTTCGTCGTGCTGGGATTAAGTTTAGGCCTAGGAAAGAAGAGACATTCTTGGCTATAAAATTCAACAATGGATTCATTGAGATGCCAACAATTACCATAGATGATTTCATGAGTACATTCCTGGTAAATTGTGTGGCATATGAGCAATGTCATTTGGATGGTTCAAAGCACATGACAACCTATGCAACATTGCTTGATTGTTTGGTGAACACAGACAAAGATGTTGAGTGCTTAAGTGATTGCAACATAATTGAGAATCGTTTTGGGACAAATGTTGAGGTTGCTAAATTCATACACAATCTTGGGAAAGAGGTCATGCTTGATATTGGCAAGTGTTTCTTGCTGGGATTATTCAATAAAGTGAATGATTATTATAAGAATAGTTGGTGTGCTCGTTGGACAAGTTTGAAGTACACTTATTGTACTTCCTCACGGTGTTTGATTCCAGCATTGGTCACTATTGTGGTACTGCTATTTGGCCTTCTCCAAGCCCTCTACTCCGTTTTGGGTTATTATCATCGTCGTTCTTGATTTATTTATTACTCCCCCCGTCCCATTTTATGTGACCTAATTTGACTGGGCACGGAGTTTAAAAAATAAGGTTTGACTTGATAATATTTATCATTTTGTCCTTTGCTATTAAAAGTGTACTTGTATTAATTTTATTTAAAAAATAAAAAGTAATGCATTCACTTTTTAATTAAGTGAGACCAATAAGGATAAAAGGGTAATTGTGTCTTTAAAAAGTTACCAAATAAGGAAATGTGACATTTTTTTTTTGAGACGGACCAAAAAGGAAAGTAGGTCACATAAAATGGAACAGAGGGAGTAATTAATTTATTGTAAAAAGTTGAATAATTTTGATATGTATGTTTACTTCTTCTTATATAGCTAGTTTGGTCTGTTGATCTCGTGGCCAAACTTGCTGAATTGCAAAAATCCAACCTTTTTTCCATCAATGAAGCTATCAATTTGCCAGTGCATATCATATCTACAAGTGAACTGTTCTGGTCAACTAACCTGCTAACCCTAACAATAGACTAATTAATTAATTACGACTCAGATAATATTTGCGGTAAACAAATGGAACAAGAATTAGATAAAATGTTCATTCGCTCAAAATTACTTACCTAAAATAATTCAACTATTATTTATTACAGAAAATGATCATTTAATCATTTGGCCATTGTTATTACAAGCAAAGTGCATATCTTTCACTTCTTTTTTCTTTCTTTCTCAACTTCCATAATTTTCTTCTTAGCATAAATTTCTTATTGTTTAATTTCTTAACTAAAATAATAATAATAATAATAATAATAATAATAATAATAATCTAATTCTTGACTTTAATCTTATCTTCTTTTGATTTTTCATTCAACAAAAAGAACAGGAAAAAAAAAAAGAGTCAAGATAACTTGCTAGTAGTATTTTATTTAACTCCTTACATTCTCAGTATTCCCTCGAAAAGGTAGACATACCAGCCTTGGAATATCACACTGAGAACTTATTTATAAGAAATAAAACACATACAGTAACATATATATGATGGGAAAAAGAAAAAAAATGAAACAATCTGATGGGAAAAAAGATATATGAGGATATATACACCTTGGACACCTTCCACCAAATAAGCAACTTTACTTGACGCCCATTTTATTGCTGATTTGAACTTTGTTAATTTGCAGTGCCAAACTGAGTCTAAAATCCCAATATGCACACCCTCATCTGATTATGTAGAGGAGGAAAATATTTGGGTGAGGGATAAGTTTGAGAAAAAGTAAAGTAGCTTGGCAAGTTGTGTTGCTGTTGAATCTCAAGTCAAGTCTGGCTATTTAATGCCAACTCACTACCAACCAATTTCTTATATTAATTATTTCCTCCGTCTATCTTTAATTGTCCATGTTTAACTTGACACATTTCTTGAAAAACAATCTTGAATATAGTAGTAATAAATTTAATACTTTGAAAAATACATAGGTTAATGACTATAACTAATAACAAGGATAAAAGAGATATAATATGATGAATTATCTCTTAGTTTTTCAAACTAAATAAGTAAAGTTGGACAACAATCTTTAATATAATGGATAAATAAAGCTAGACGGATGGAAATTACTTTTTTTTTCAATTTGTTAGGCTTATTTTGATTTGACAGATTTTAAAAAATAAAGAATGTTTTTAAATCTTGTACTTTTAAATTATAGATATGTCAAAACTCAAATATAGCAAAGTATTATTTAATCTTACAATCTTAAACATATCATTTAAAAAGTTAAAATTAAAAAATTATTAAAAAAAAAAATTCTTTTCAAATGGACTAAAAGAAAAGTATATGGAACAAATTTAAAGGGAAGGAGTAATAATTGGGCTATATAATGCCACCAAAAATGCCACCTTCCTGCCAATTTCTCAACCACATGTATCCAATCCAATCGCCTACTTTAACTTTGTATTTCTTTACTTTTATTTATTTTTTTAATCCCAAATTCCTAATTCATTTAGCCAATCACGAATTAAATCATAAAAGATTGTGAAAACATTTTTTTCTGAGAGTATTACAACTTTGTTCTTAAATACTTGTTATCTTTATTATAAATAGATGAACTGTAATATTTATTTATAGTCAAAAGATGGAAAGGTATTAATGTGGTAAAATAAAAGTATCAAATTGATATGAGTGATAAATAAGTTAAATTATCCTTTACTTATTATTTTTCTGAAGGGGTGTGGAAAAAAAATAAAAACATGATAAGTATTTAGGAACGAAATTACTCCCCCTATTCCTTATTCATTGTCCACTTTTTCCTTATTTAACAAACATGATAAATAAGTTTTCCGCTAATTAAAATATATCTTCTTAGGTACGTATATTGCCAGTAAAATTATTTATAATATTATTTCAACGTTGTTTTGCATACGATTGGAATACTTTTTCCTTCTTCTTATCTTTCTTCTTTTCTGTCTTTTGTTTTAAACAAAGGCTTTTAATTTGTAGGCTTCACTCCTATGAATATGACTGATTAGCAAATTCTAATTGGGTAGAAATGTAAAGAAGCCTTTGGGAAATGTTTGTTAAATAAATTCCTTACTGGTTAAGATTCTACTTAATTGTAAGTTGTTGACCCTATACATGCTTTTGTATATGTTTGGTCCATGTGATAATGTTTTTTATGTTTCCTCTTTTTAATGGCACAAAAGTCCATGTATATATTTTTAAGGGTCTATTTCGCTCTTAAGTCAAAATAGTTTAAAGTATTTTTAAATTATTTGGATAAAATAAAAAAATATTTTTAAACACTTACTTTTAAGCGAAAAAGGCAAAAATAAGTCAAAAACTATAAGTCCATCTAAACACCCACTAACAAGGGTATCTTTTGATGAATCAGACCAATTCCTTCTTGAAACCCTACATATAATTTTTAAAACAAAATAAAAAAGACTAAAAAACCAGTTATAATGGAAGGAGGTGTTATCATACTACTACGATATGCTTTATCGTAGGCTGTATAAATAGATTTTGATTTTTATTATAGTTTTGGCTATAATTTTCGCATTATTTTTGCTTTCAGCATTATTTATCTGCGTACATTTACCCTCCCCAGACCTCACTTGGTGGGAATACATTGGGTATGTTGTTGTTGTTGTTTATTAATTTTTAGTTGTGTTATTTTTTTAGATTTCTATGTTTATGCCTGCGGTTCTTCAATTTTTGAGTGTTTATATGAACTTATAATAATAACCAAGTTGAAGAACTTTGGTTGTAGCAACATATTATGGTTTTTGTTTTCTCCGCTTTATTTTCCACTGCATTTTACTTTCAGACTTATTTATTTAGTTATAGTTATTAATGTTAGTTGTTGAAATTTTAATATTTTTATTTGCTACTTCTCTATGATTGATTGGATCTTCCCTCCACTATAATTGCTTTTTTAATTTTAATCTATGTTGAGAATATTATTAGGTGTAATTAATTAGTAATGTCATGTTGGTTCCTTTCATATTCCTTACAATTTGAAGTTAATTAAATATTAGAATTATAATGTTATTTCTTTCAGTTGGATAGTGCAATAGGATGATTGAATTGTAAAAGGAAATAGAGTTTGCAGGATATGGAACTCTAAGAAAAGGGGAGTTGATTTGTATGATTTTACTGTTCATTTGTGTCTTTTTTTTTACAGGCTCTTTAATAGATATGTCTTAGATTATTTTTGTCCTTTGATATTAATTTTTTTTAATCTCTTCAAATCAACTAAAAAAAGTTTATAAAAAATATATGTGACTATCTTCTATCTCCCGATCCGTGAGGTAAATCTCTTCTTTCTAAATTTAAAAAGTCGTTGTTTTCTTTCATATTTGATGGGTGTGTAATGTATCTTACATTCAATAACCTCTTTTTTTGCAGATATAGTTTCATCGATCACTTAATATCCTCAAAGTCATGCTTTCCAAGCTAACAACAAGCTTCAATTTGCCGCTGCACATGTTGTTGCCTGTTGGGTATGATATAGTTGTTTGAATTAGTTTTACTTGTTCATGTAGTAGTTTTGTGCAAATTTGTGCTGGTTTGGAGTTTATTTTGATGTCTTAAACATAGAATCTCTTTTAGTTGTCAAGGATACCTTTCAGTGGCAAGCTGATTCCTTTAAGTTACACACAGAGAAAGAAGATTTAACCAAATGATGTGACTGTGACTATGAAAGGAAGCCAGTGATTAAGATTATCAATGATACCCCGATTATATCATTTTGAACTGATGAAAAAGGGATACTTCGTTGTAAATATTCAAACAAAGCTCAAACCAAGCTTCTATTTGATGTTATTGGTACGTTAACAGACAATGCATAGGGTAATGACTATAACTAATAACAAGGATAAAAGAGATATAATATGATGAATTATCTTTTAATTTTCTAAACTAAATAAATAAAGTTAGATAATTATTTTTAATATAATGGATAAATAAAGCTAGACAGATGGAAATTACTTCTTTTTTTTCTTCAATTTGTTAGGTCTATTTTGACTAGATAAAGTTTAAGAAAATAAAGAACATTTTTGAATCCTATGCTTTTAAATTATAGATATGTCAAATTAACAAAGTTTTGTGATCTTAAACATGTCATTTGAAAAGTTGAAATTTAAAAAAGGGAAAAGGCTCAAATATGCCATCGAACTATTGGAAATGGCTCATTTATGCCATCCGTTAAAAGTTTGGCTCATTTATGCCATCGCCGTTACAAAATAGGCTCATCCATGCCATTGCTTCTTAACGGTGGTTTTTAAAAACAGCTTTGCCACGTGGCATTTTACTAGAGGTCCACGTCATTGATCAAATATGCCATCGAACTTTGAGAAAAGGCTCATTTATGCCATCCGTTAAAAGTTTGGCTCATTCATGCCATTTTTTTAACATTTCAGTTTGGTGATTTTTTGCAAAATCATATTGTACACGTAGCCAACAATGATCCATCCACATCATTAATTAAATCAGCCAAATAAAAAATCTAAAAAATTGAACTTTCTTCTAAAAGGTGAAATTAAAATTTTGTTTTCCACGACTCACAAATTTTTGGTACATCTGATTCTTCAAGTCATTAGAATCTTCAAGTTTTGATTTTGTTGAAATATTCTTCTTTTCTTTTCTGTAATTTCACCGATTATAGAATTTTTCTGATTTTTGCTTCAAGTACAATTTTTTAAAAATTTTAAAAATTATTTTTCGGTAAATAATTGATTCGTTGTTTGAAATAGTTGATGTCTGTTTCGGGCTTGAATTGGCCTTGAGATTTGCAGAATTGTGTTCGGCGATTCCGAAGAAACTGAAAATGGATGAACTCTTTATAGTGCCTATAAAGGAGTTACAAAATGCATAGAAATATTTTGGCCGGAGAAGTCGATATTTTCTTATTAGGAATTTTAAAATTTCTTTGGCTGATTTAATTAATGATGTGGAAGAATTATTGTTGGTCACGTGTACAAAATGGTTTTGCAAAAAAAATCCCAAATTGGACTATTAAAAAAAATGGCATGAATGAGCCAAACTTTTAACGGATGGCATAGATGAGCCTTTTCTCAAAGTTCGATGGCATATTTGATCAATGACGTGGACCTCTAGTAAGATGCCACGTGGCAAAGCTGTTTTAAAAACCACCGTTAAGAAACAATGGCATGGATGAGCCTGTTTTGTAACGGCGATGGCATAAATGAGCCAAACTTTTAACGGATGGCATAAATGAGCCATTTCCAATAGTTCGATGGCATATTTGAGCCTTTTCCCTTTAAAAAAATACAAAAAAAATAATAAAAAATCATTCTTTTCAAATGGATTAAAAAGAAAAGTATTAAATATTTGTTATCCTTACTATAAATAGATGAACTGTAATACTTATTTATAGTCAAAAGATGGAAAAATATTAATGTGGTAAAATAAAAGTATCAAATTGATATGAGTGATAAATAAGGATAATTTATTTAAATTACTCTCTACTTATTATTTTTCTGAAGGGGTGTGGAAAAAAATTAAAAGCATGATAAGTATTTAGGAACGAAATTACTCCCCCAATTCCTTATTCGTTATCCACTTTTTTCTTTACACAGCCCTTAAGAAATCATCAATAAGATGATTATTTTACTACTTATCCTTTATCCATTTCTTTGAAAAAGAAACTTTTTGTAACTTATAAAGTTATTTAGTCTTTCAAAAAAGAAAAATTAACTATAGAGATAAAATGAGAAAATACTCAATGAATTTTGTCTTGATTTGATAAACGAATAAGTAATTTGTGACAATTATTTATAATAAGATATACAACTAATATGAGACGGAGTGAGAAAGCTAAATATCCCATTCTTTAGCTTTGTTAATATGGGCCTCATTTTTCACACAAATGACAGTGGGCTCGCTGAAACTCAACACCTTGGGCTTAAGAGTTATAGTTGGCCCATATTTAAAAGAAACAGCCTTAAATTTCATTCTTTCCCTACCCCTCCCTTTCATCGAAGCTTTATTGAAAAAAAATTGAAGTTTTGTGAGTGAAAGCCTCAAAAACTCAAAAAGCTAGTCTGAGCCAGTGAGAAAGTGAAAATATTTATAAAATTTTCAAAACTACTCCCAAAACAATGGTCAAATGCTAGCTTAGCATCTACGCACGCATTCTTCATAAATGAAGATTCATATAGCATATTCTCAACTTGTTTGAAATTTAGGCGTGGTTGTTATTGGTTGCATTTTTCATAAATGCACTCTCTAAGTGCTTATGAAATTCAGAAGCATACCTTTAAGAGAAACTTGTTTTCAAAACGCTTTCCTCAACTTCTCTACCTTACACAAGGTACGGGTAAGGTTTCCGTACACTCTATTCTAAAATTACTCAATGAATAAAGCCAAACACAAGGGACTTTTATATTATGGGGGATGGTCGTGTGGAGGGCAATATATACTTATAATGTCAATGGTCATTTCAGTGATGAAGTGGACGCCAGATCAGTCCTATGTTGCTCGGACTATTCAAAAATGACATTACAGGAAGATCGATGATTTTCTTATTTTTTCTTCTTTTCTTATTGTTCATCTTCCTCCATTCAATCTTTAGCAAAAAAAAGTCTTGTCCTTCGATTTCTATGACTATTTACTACATGTGTCTGAGCATAATGTGATTGCGGTCACAGATTTCACAAGTGTTGGTAAATTCACAACATAAGCAGTGTCATAGAGAGTTTACTATTACACACTTGTAGACATTAGCCAATAATCAAGTCTAATGGAAAAAACAACTAAGTTAATTAATCAGACCATTAATGTTTCTATAACATACAAGTCATTATGGATTGCTCTACTTCACAATAATATTCTCAACTCTCTCTCTAATCAACCAAATCATATAAGAAAAATAACTACAAGTTCACTAAATCAACAAAAATTGAGTGTACCTATTTATGGTGCACACATGAACAACTTCATCATCTATCTTTGATATATATATATTTTGTAAATGAATTTGCCTGATAGAAGTCATGAGATAAATCACGTGTATCTTCGATATAAGATAATGTAACTACAAAGAAAGTTGGCAATAATTGTATGAGAAAATCATCATTATACTCTTTTCATCAGATAACCTACAATAGGAAGAAATAATTGCCCAAAGTTTCCTATAGTACATTCTCTTTAAATAAATAATCCCATCATTAAAACTTTGTAGCATAAAAGATTTGTCTTGGAAGAATATCTTACGTTAATTCCAATTTTTTCCTGCCTTGAAGTTGAAGGGTACTTAATTAATACTTTGATTTGACTTGCTATAAATTATTTTCTTTTGGTCAATTACTATGTGATTTGAGCGTCAATAAAAAACAACCTCTCTACAATTTTATTGTGTGTTGTTGGAACTTTAATGTGAGCAGTCAAATTTCATTATGGTTGGTACCTTTTTCATCAAATCTACATAATAAAGCAGGATGGGAATGAGAAATTCCTCTTTCTTGATGGGTTCGACATTTAACTTCCTTATCATTGAACTCATTGGACCTTAACACTATGAGTTCAAATATTGATATTTTGTAGTCTACACTCTGCCACTTACTAGCCCTTCCAAGCAGAGAGACTGTTTTGAATAGTCCCTCGCCTCGATAAAAACGTGTTTCAAAACAGATTTGAAAAAATACAAGAGGAAAGAAGCTATAATGAAAACATCGAAGGAAAGAAACATACTGACAGTTAAAATAGTTCTCTCCTTGTAGCAACAATGACCTCTAGAGCAGAGGCGTATCCAGAATTTCAAAAAGGTAGATGCACTATTATGAAAATATTTTCAGTGTGGGCTCATTTAAATATTTTTTGAAAAATGTAACACTACTCTATATGATCTACGGAGGGGAGCATGCATGGGTTCACGTGAACCCAGTGATCCCCACCTAGATACGCCCCTGCTCTAGAGTCAGTCGTATGTGACGCCTCCTAGACAAATTCGTGAGCTGCGCTCTTGTACGAGACGAGCCACGATTCGAGCTGAAAAGAAAACTGAACAACAACAAAAAGAAGGTACAACCAACACAAGTAAATGAAAAAAAAGAACAAGGATGTGGAAGAAGAAGAAGAAGAAGAAGAAGCAGTGTGAGCACATGAAACAGAATACACACTTTCTCCACATGAAGTTTCGTTTTTGGGCTCTATATTTGGCAGCCATAACGTGCGAATCGCCATCTTGGCATGGCTACTAAGTAATTAGATGATGGAAAATCTTCTATTAACATATTATGAGCTTGGAATATAATTTATTTATTTTTTCTGGTTAGTTGGAACTACATGTACAAGTTCTCTTACGAGGTTTTTTCAACAAAACTTCAATAGACGAAAGGTGTAAGGACTTTCATGTATTGGTCACACATTTGTCTGATGTTATATATGGCTGGAGAGGAACAAGGATAAATGATATACTCGAGCATCATCATTATTGCCATATTGTCATGCTCACGGAGAAGGGCATTTTCGAGTCAAAAATTATTGCACCAAATAAAGGTTCATCTTTTCTATAAAACAAAAGTATTGTCCTTTAGTTATATTTGTCTTTCAATGAGAAAAAAGTTTGATTGAATTGTGTGATGGTTCCCCTAAAAAGTTCAAGATGCAACATGAAAGGACATGCATTTCTAATATAAGATAAAATTCACATAGTATAATTTTTTGGTGTTATCATGTATTTTGCTATATATTAATATTCAAGGGAGAAAACAAAATTATATCACACAATCTACAACAATTTACGTACATATAGTATCCATCATCTTATTATCCTATATATCAATCACTAACTAACTATCTTATAAAACTGTACCTAAATTAAAGGAAATTATTATTAAAAGAAAGCATGGAAATGGAAATCAAAGTTATATTTATTGAAGTCAACACCTTAGTAGTCTATGAGGAATCAAAGTTATCCTTTGTAGACAAAAGAGGGGTTGCGTAAGTGGTAAGCGAGCTAGCCATTTAAATATACATTATGAGTCATCAAGAAAGTAACCAAAAAAAATATGATATCTATAAAAGTTAGTTAATTCTATCATCTTCCTATTTAGAGATAATATCTGGTCACTGAATTATGGATGGTTCTCTCAAAAAGTTATTCAACTTTATTTTATAATTCAAAAGTCACTCAACTAAATGTATTTCTCTAAGGAAGTCACCAGCTTTGTTTTATAACCCAAAAGTCACTCAATTATTGGTATTTCACCTAGAAAGTCATCCAGCCTATTTAAATAATTTTTTCATTAAATTATGTTGACATGAAAATTATTTTTTAAGCTAAAATTTTTAAGAAATAAAAAGGTGCTCATTTTAACCATTTTATTGATGCATGCGTCTCATTAAAATTATATGAGTCAAATATATATATTTACCAAGACCCTTTATTTTAGATGCATTTAAAATAATATTTAACATGAAATTAACAACTCTTGATAAAATTTAAGTTCTCTTATCATTTCTCCAACCTAGCATCAAAACAACTTACGATAAACAACCCATTTTTCCCTCTCTTGGATAATTTCAACTTCTTGAAATTATAATATGAGGACATAATTTGCTATTCTAATTTTTCTCATATGATTAAGAAACTTAGAAATCTTCATTAATGTCTTACTAGTACTGCTCAAAGGTGACATAGACTAATTACCTACTATAAGCTGATTTCCTTATAATATACGAAGTTGTTATTGTTTTTTGTACTTATATTGGTACTTTATTAGATATAATTTTGTTTTACTAACTGTTATTAGATTTTATTATATTATTAAATTATAGTGGGGCACGTCGATAAAATGATTAAAATGGAAACCATTTTATCTCTTAAAAAATTGGTTTAAAATAAAAGGGTTCTGTCAATAAAATTTAATGAAAAAAGTATTTAATTTGATTGGATGACTTTCTAGGTGAAATATCAATAGTTGAGTAATTTTTGGATTATAAAACAAAGTTAAGTGACTTTCTGAAAGAAATATATTTAATTGAGTGATTTTTAAGTTATAAAACAAATTAAAATTGTGTGACTTTCTGATAGAACTACCCATAATTAAGTGACCGATCGACCATATGAGATATTATCTCTCCTATGTATTAACATTTTTAAGAAAGAAAAATTCAAAAGTTTGATAACACTGAATACTTTCTAATTGAACTAAGTTATACCAATGTCAAAGATCAATGAAACTAAAAAGAAGTAAACATACATATCAAAACTACTTAATAGACTATGATCTTTTATTTATTACTAACGTTTTACAAAAAGAAATTCACTCACTAGGTGAGGCCGCTACAACTTACATTACTAATACTACATTATACTAAACAAGTCAAAGCCACAAAGATTCAAATAATTGTTTGCAAGTTCCAAATCAAGTGTTGTGTGTGGAGTCCGGAGAAAGGCCGAATCACAAGGGTTTACGCAATCTTACCCTGCATTCCTGCCGAAGGCTGTTTCTCCAAATCAAGAAGGACGGCGATAATAACCCAAAGTTGTGTAAAGGGCTTGGAGAAGGCCAAATACCAGTATCACAATAGTGACCAATGCTGGAATCAAACAACGTGAAGTAGTACAATGAGTATACTTAAAACTTGTCCAATGAGCACACCAACTATTCTTATAATAATCATTCACCTTATTGAACAATCCCAACAAGTAACACTTGCCAATATCAAACATGACCTCTTTCCCAAGATTGTGTATGAATTTAGCAACTTCAGCATCTGTCCCAAAACGATTCTCAATTATGTTGCAATCACTTAAGTACTCAACATCTTTGTCTGTGTTCACCAAACAACCAAGCAATGTTGCATAGGTTGTCATGTGCTTTGAGCAATCCAAATGACATTGCTCATATGCTACACAATTTACCAAGAATGAGCTCATGAAATCATCTATGGTAATTGTTGGCATCTCAATGAATCCATTGTTGAATTTTATAGCCAAGAATGTCTCTTCTTTCCTAGGCTTAAACTTAATCCCAGCATGACGAAGCTTGGAGATGCATTGTATGACATCATGTGTAGATGAAATTCTTCTATTTGTAGTGTCATCATCATGATCAAAAAAAGTGTAACTTGATCTAAGAAAATCAAGTAGATGCTTGACTTCAAGATTGCCAATTTTTCCAAGAACTTCATCAGGCCTTCGTTGTGTGTCGTAGTTAAAGAAATTCAAGACTAATTTGTCTAAGGAAGGGGTTGTTTTTGATGGTTCATCATCTTGCACATTGGTTAGTTCATACAAAGATTGGAGTATGAAAAAAGGGATTTGATTCTCAAGCCTTGTTAAATCCTTCATGAGAGAAGGCAAAATCCAAGATTGAGAGAAAAGTGGATCATCTTTCTCAATTGGAATTATCCCTCCAATTTTCCTAAAAAGTTCAATTATAAAACAACCATCAAAAACCAACATTTCAACAAACTCATCTCTATCAAGAAGTATTGCCTCAGAGTAACACTCTCTAGCTTTCATTTCAAGTGGTTGAATTGCCTTCAAATAGTCCATCAAATAAACACCTTTTCCCTCTGTCCTCTTAAGCAAATCCCCCAAAAATCGCCACTTATGCTCTTCGATCATCTTGAAATTATCTTTTCCGCGATGGTAAGGGCCAATTGACACGTTCTGAGGCTCATAGTATCGACCATTGACATTAATTAAACTTTGAGGTACTCGATAAATGCAACAACAACTCCGTCCAGCTGATTCGCTTAGGAGGCGAGGTGGTTGAGAGATTTTTTGTTGCATCATTTCTATTTGATTCTTGTTGTTTACTTCCCAATCGATTGTGATCACATGTTCATGATCTTCAACTTCAAAGGTACCTTTACACATTCTTATTTTTTGGGTAGAATGATTGAGATTTTAGACAAAAATTTTTTGATTGAGTTTAGAGAACTTAATTTTCTTCATTAAGCATTACACTTTTATAAAGAAGATAATTGAAAGTGTAATATTAATAGTTCCATGGAGAATACGTAAATGGCACTGCCCATGAGTGTGACAGTATAAATAATTTTCATATTATCATATTAAACATGATAATTTCCTGGCTATTTCCTGGTAATTGGCAGGTAGGGATTTTTGGAGTTGGCATTAAAGCCCATTTTGTGCTATTTTTGTTAACTTCAGATGGATTGTAATATACCCCTCGGTTCCTAAATACTTGGCATTCTTATTAAAAATACACATTCCTTAATACTTGTCATTTTAGAAAACCAAAACAGAGTTACTTGTTTGTTTTCACCTTTATCCTTAGTTATTAATATGGAGGGATAACTAATATAGTGTCAAAAAGAGAAAAGTACTACTCGCTCCATCCGCTTTTACTTGTCACTAATTTCCTAATTGTATTTCTACTTTTACTTGTCATTTTTGACATCTCAAGAAAAGACAACTTTTATTTTCCTGTTTTACCCTTAGCATTAATTGTTTTTTCTCCAAATTAATTCAAGATACAATACTCCCTACATCCTATTTTAGTTGGGCACATTTCATTTTACACGGTGATTAAGAATAATAAATGGAGTGATGGTTTTTACTATTTTACCATTTACCCATATTAATGATATTCATTGGGCATAGGAATGTACATTGAAATTATAATTAATTATAGGGGTAAAAAAGAAAAAAATTAATTAATTTTATCTTGATTTAGTAAGTGATCAACTAATATGAGACATTTACTTTTAGTAAGATGACCAACTAAAATGGGACGGAGGGAGTAGAAAACAACATTTAATACGGGTATCATGGTAAAAATAGTCATGTCAATAATTATTTTTCTTAGTGGTGTGTCATGTCAAAATGTGACAAATAAAAGTGAATGAGGGGGGGGGGGGGGGGGGTATTAAATAGAGAGGTGTAATAAATAAGGATGATTTAGTTAAATAAGCCTCTAGTTAATATTTTTCTTAAGGGATATGTCAAACCAAAAAAGTAACAAGTACTTAGAAACGGAGAGAGTATCGATTATACCTCTTTCAAGATAACTTTCATTTATGTAATTTTAGATTTTCGTCGTCCTCTTTTAAACAATCTTGGGAAAATAGGTCATGTTTGATATTGACAAGTGCTAAATGTTGGAATTGTTCAATTAGGTATATGATTATTATAAGAAGAGTTGACATGTTCATTGGGCAAGTTTTAGGTACACTTAGTTTTCCAAGAGGTGTGATGTTGATTCTCCTCAATAATAATGAAAAAAAATTGAATAAACCTCAAAGGTGTGATATAGATCCTCCTTAATATTAATGTAAAAAATTGAATAATGCAGATGATTGGACAGGAATTTAGGTCTTAATTCTTGATATACTGATAGGGTTATGTTTTTTGTAGTCCTTGTTTGTGAAAAGGTTTAAC
The DNA here is from genome assembly GCA_031232105.1 of Capsicum rhomboideum. Taxonomy (NCBI): domain Eukaryota; kingdom Viridiplantae; phylum Streptophyta; class Magnoliopsida; order Solanales; family Solanaceae; genus Capsicum; species Capsicum rhomboideum. Next base: position 143,871,347 of record CP124711.1, on the reverse strand, counting down.
TTTACCTTCCAATAATTCGTTATAAGTTTGACTATTTCATATTTTCACTGGTACAATTTTTGGCTCGAAATTGCCCTTTTCTGTGTGTAGATTGTTATTTTCGGAAAATTTGTATTCAAGGCAAGAACTTCAACATCAAGTTCAAGAACAACAAAGAAGTTCAAACTATTTTCTGGAAAATAGAAAAACCAACAAGAAAGAGATGAAGATAGAATTAAGAATCAAGTCCACTGAATTCATAGTGTGTCCTTAAGAAAATTATTCCCCTTAAGTATCCGAAATTATGGAATATATTCTCCCAGGATAAAATGATTCACTTCAGCCGAATAGTGGTACCTCAAATTCGATGAATTTCGATCACACTCAACGATAACAATCACACTAGAGTTTTTGCAAGAAAGAAGAGTTTTTCACTTTAAAATTTCGTGTCAATATCTGTGGAAAAACAAAATCTTTATATCCAAAAGGTGTTACTTCAGAAAAGAAGCAATGGTTCGTGAAGAGTTGCATTGTTTCGAAACGTCGGGTCTATGTGAGGACCCATCTGCGCCCGCAGATGACGATGTGTGTCCACACATCGCATTTCACTCAATAACAGAGAGTTGAGTGATGATTTGCGTTGGCATCTGCGTCCACAGATGCACATATGCGCCCGCATGTCACCTTTTCGTCATTCAAATAGTGAACTGAAGGATCGCGTCCCTTCGATGTGTGTTTGGATATGCGTTCGCAAATGGAGGAAAAATTTCATATCAGATTTTAAATTAAAAAATCATTAACACTTAAGTTTCAAATAAATTTTATCCATAAAGATAGTCTCTAGATCATTTGCCTTCATAGATGAAGTAATGAAGACTCATATAATCGGAGAATCTTAGTAACTCAGTTGATTGTCTACTTGAACTTTTACCTTATTGATGAGTATTCGATTCCCCACCTTCTAATCTCCTTGTCCCCCTACTCCCAATTTAAAAAAAAAAAAAAAAAAAAGGAGAGGACAAATATAACCTATTCTCAACTTGTTTAGAATTTAGGTGTAGTTTTGTTATTGTATGCATTCTTCATAAGACTCTTCAGATTTACTTATCCACTATGATCCCACTACAACCTGATAAGCAAAAAAAGTTGGCATATGACATAAATATAGTCTCTAATACCTCAATTTTTGGTAAAGCTAAACCTATTTCAAAAGGTTTTTCTTGTCTCAAGGGTCCAACGAAAATAATTTTTCTACCTAACATAAAATAGGGGTGAGATCTTCATACACTCTATTTTAAACTGATCAAAGAATAAAGTCAAACACAAGGAGCTTTTATTTTTTTGGCGGGGATGGGCGTGGAGGGCAATACTTATAGTGTCAATGGTCATTTCAGTGATGACGCTGATGATGTGGAAGTCATCTCAGTTTTATGTTGCTCGGTCTCTTAAAAAATTACATTAAGGGAAGATGGAAGAACTTTTGTATTTTTTTTCTTATCATATTCCTGTCCTTCGATTTCTGTTACTAACTCAACTGCACGTGCTTATCATGCCTTCGCATGGTCAGAACAAACAAAGGCCCAACCCAATGCTTGGATAGTGTCGAGCCAGCATTAGAAAAGCCCACAAACCATCTAGATATGGGCCTAAATGTTACACCACCTTATTGCCCCCACTTGGATAGTGATAATATTTGCTTCCTTAATCACACATTAATGGAAAAGATTAGCTCTTTATTGCTTAATGTGTGTTTGGACTTTCATCTTCTCTATTTGTGTTCATTTGAATGAAATGATTATTCTTAGTTAGTTTTTTTTAGGTTACGCGTTCGACCAAACTCAATAACTCTGGTCCAAACATTTTGCTTGCCTTACAAGATTCATTAAATATACATAAATAATTATGTTAGATTCCTATAACTTAAAAGAACTAGAATCACCAACCAATAAACTCCAGATTCTGATTCCGCCTCTGCACATTCTCTGAGATAAGGGCAATTTCGAGACAAAAAATATTGCACCAAATAAAGGTTCATCTTTGCTATAAAACAAAAGTATTGTCCTTTAGTGATATTTGTCTTTCCATGAGGAAAAGGTTTTGACAAAATTGTTTTATGGTCCCGTTAAAAAGTTCAAGATGCAACATTTGGTTCTGCAATTGTATACGTGGGCACTTTGTGTCTCTTCAAACAAAATTTCCGTTCTACCCTCAACTTTTACCGTCACGAGTCTTGATTGGATGGATAAGATCTCATCGTTCTTAACCAGATATTTAAGTTGAAGTGTAGAAAAAATTTAAATACAAAGCACTTTCAATTTTATTAGGTGCAAGTAAGCGACTAGATATATTAACAGCATAATCAATTTATTGGATTTCAGCTAGATGTGATTGAAAATTCAAGCACAAGCATATAGCATCTCAATGTGAATATCGAACATTACTACGAAGCCAAAAATACCGTAAACACGTGCACATCAAACATACACAGATATACATGCACCAAAATTTGTTTTTTTTTTTCCTTTTTCTTTATGAGAAGGAGTGGTACAATAGAATGACAAGATTGTCCTCTACTGATTTTTGTTTTTTAATATAAGATAATACTTAATTAATAAATTTTGGACTGCTTCAACAAAAATGGAGTCACTTTTCTTAATTTGATTGGACAAAGAGTAACACTAGCTTCCATGGAGAAAGACAACTTAGTAATTTGTTCACTTGCTACTTTTCCTATTTAATTTTTTTTTTTTTGTCCTAACCCAAAATGTATTTAAAAAAAAAATAAAAAAATGGCCATGTTATAAAGGAAAATCTGAAGATAAGAAAGGAAAACTTGGAAAATGTAATGGGGATTTTTGGTTATTTATTAAATTTTAGGTTGGTGTGTTAAAGGCCATGTTATAAAAGATTTCTAGAAATAATTTTTCATGGGCTTTGGCTTTGGGTTTAAGGCTTTTATATTGGGGCCTAGTGATAATCATCAATCTTGTTGTTCCTATTAAAGAAATTTTGTATAAATAGGGAAATGGGTCTGAAATATACTCAAACTTTGACGAAAATTGTTGTAACACACCTGAACTTTTCGGGGGTCCTATGACTCCCCTGTACTATTTATTAACGTATATTAGTGACATTTATTTGCACTAAACTCTTTTATTTATTTATTTATTAACATATTTTTATTTACTTATTAGCATATAAATGTCATTAAAATACGCTAATAAATAGTATAGGGGACCCCCCGCAAAGTTTAGCCGTGTTACAGCAATTTTCATCAAAGTTTGGGCCGGGTATATTTTGGACCTTTTTCCCGTATAAATATAACTTCAAGTATTACATACTTTTTTAAATGTTACGACATATGCAATTTATACCAAATTATTTAGTCAGGACTTGTGACAAGAAAAGTTTTGTTTTCTAATATTGAAGAACTTCAAAAAATTATTTTCGATATCGTGAATGAAATAATATCTATGTATTATTTATATTATTTCACTCAATTATCCTTTCATTATATACCTTATTATTTGTACTATTAGCTCTAGGGCTATTCGTTAGATTCAATGTACATTCTGGTCTTAAAACCATAGAATATTTTTTTAAACAATTGTATCTTTGATAAGATATTATTTACACCTAACTATAAATAATTCAGTATTTTCTTTCTGTTTATGCAGAGTCAATTATATGATATGGAACATATGTTCCTTTATTTATGGGAAGAGTATGAAGAATCAATCCTCATTTAAGGATCATATACAACTTAAAGTAATTTTGTAGTGGCGAAATCAAGAATTTCGCTAAATGTATCAAAAGTCAGATTTGACCTTTAGTATAATTTTTAACAAAAAGTAATCGACTGATCCCCCCCCTCTCTCTCCCCGCTTCACAAATGCCTATAAAGAATCAGTCTTTAGTGGTGATTAAAATCGCTACAAAATACCCATAAAACGGGTGATAAAAAAAAATAGGGCTATTTTTAGTTTACTACTCGTATGAGCGGCTAGTTGACTTAATTTTTCAACATTTTACTCTCCGGTGGAAATGATATATCTTTTTTGTTTCTCACTCGATGTACGATACTTGTATTCGTCCGACTAAATCTTGATTTATAGCAGGAAATGTCCCACATTGAGCGTTAAAAGCGCTCCCTGATCAAGACGACTTCATATTCAAGACTCGAACACGAAAATCTCTAATTATGAGCTATACATGAGGTCTATATTTTAATTCGTACACTACTTTTAATCAAGTTCATAATATGTAAGTTTATGTATAAATAATTAGAGATCAATGCTAAAATAAGGAACAATTTTTTTTTAAAAAAAATGACTTACCCTTCGAATTTTTCTAACTTATTTTGAAAAGAGAGAAAGTACTGTAGTACCTTTTTGTAGATTTTAAATTAAAGCAAGTCCATTAAGAATTTGAAGTTGACTGGACGATTTACTTTTTACGCATGCATCCACGAGTGGTGTCGTTTCTTATTTACTCGTCGCGGCTTGATTCAGAGTATGAGGGTTAAATAAATTAATGTTCGATGTAGATTCAAATATAAATGTTTTGTTTTGTTTTAATGAAACTTAGATATTTAGCTATAAGTCACACTAGTTAATTAACAAATCACCAATACGTTGTGGTAGAATGATCGAGATTATTTCACTCTTAATCAGAGGTTTGAGTCATAGCCTCCTAGGAATGGAAAAAATTAGTCAAATTCCAATACAAATACTGAATACCGGGTGAAAAAAATTAAAAAAAGAAGTCAACAAATCAAGTAAATTCTTATTAGAAATCAATTTCTATTGTCGTTTTAATTCTTTATGTGTCCAAACATAGGGAAACTTCTAAGTTCTAATATTTAACCCCACATGACAAAGAGAAAACAACAAATGTATATATTGAGACAAAACAAATTGTGACATTTTATTATTTGCATGTGTACAAGAGACGTGTATAATTTGCAAATCAAGAACATTACAAAAGTACTAGATTTTCTTTAGAGTGTGTGAATTTTTGTGCACCTTTTGGTATCAAAAAGTGTTCTAAAGGAATGTGACCTAAATTTGAGGGGAGCGTGCATTTGAAAACGATTGGCAAAGTTATCTGACCAACGATGTGTTAATATAGATGAGATCCCTTTATTAGGAACGGATCCAAGTAGAGGTGAGGGGCTCATCTGAAACTTCATAGAAATAGTTAAAATTATCTTTTATGTATATACACAGATGTTGAATTCCCTTCGATTTCTTCATATTTTGAACTCCATTAGTAAAAATCCTTGATCTGCTATTGCGGCTTCTACAATTCATCAAAGGTCTTCTCTCGAGACTTGAGAATGATATTCTTTTTTGATGAATAGGGAGCAGATATAGCAGATCAAGAATTTGAACTTTATGGGTTGGAGATGTTACATTACATGAATTCACTGATTGTTTGGGTTGTTGGGTTCACATTTTAATATTTGTACAAATTTTGATACATTAGATTTCTTAACTCATATACAGGATTTGAGTTTGATAATAGAATACTTGGAAATAAACTCATATAATGAGTATAGTCTAAGTCTCTAAGACCATATAAAGAGACACATAATCTGTATCTTCACTGATATGCAACTCGACACCCCCTTTTCGCAGGTCAGTACTGGACATTTGAAATGTGGATAGTTTAGGAGAGAGGCCCGACATCGGATAATTAGACCATGGATTAAAGTGGACCTTACTTTGATAGTTTGATATTATGATAAGAGAATGAACCTTACGGCTAAATTTTGAACACTAGAAATTAGCTCATATAGTGATGATTAAACGGAGTCAAATGGGTTCGGACCTTGTACGGAACATTTCCACTAATGAGTCCTACATGTCGTGAATTAAAATTAATTTGATAAATAAATTCTGAAATACCAAATTTCCTTCTTGGAGGTGCTATTGTACACTTAATTTTTCCTCAAAAGAAAAATCTTTAAAATCTTTTTTTTTTGGGTCAATTTTGTCTTTAATGTTGTCTCATTTGTTTAATTATTTCCCTTTTTTTGTTTTTTCCTCTATTAATTTTCCCAATAATAATGGTACATCACCTTCATTTTTTTTTTGTTTTTTCCCTCATTTTTTGCCCCTATTTATCACGTTGTCATTTATGCTTCTTGTTATTTTATGTAATATTGTGTGTACGTTAGTACAGTACGTGTTCAATCAATACACAATAACAAGAGTTAAAGAAAATGCATCTATAGAGTAAGGTGTATTTTTGCTATAAAACAAATTAAATGTCGTTTTAGTGATATTTTTCTTATCATGAATTAAAAAAAGAGTGGAAAAAAAAAAGTAATAATGTGATATACAAGATCAAATTATAAATTTACGTAACATCCACGCGCGTTTTGGGCTCGATATAACGCTACTCAAAGGATAATATTTAGGTCCGATGAGTCAATGTGGAAAATATGTACTATGAATTTGAAAAGAGACGTAAACTTTAAATTATGAATTAATCTCTAAATGGTGGAGCAAATTTCAATGAAAACGATGTGTTTCTAATGGAGGTATGTGCAACGTAACGTCTCCATGATAGAGGACAGGTCAATGAGAAAGGACTACCAACTCCTATATTAAGCAAACTCACATCGAAGAAAAGGGAAAAAAACAAGTGAATGATAAAACTAAATAAGCAGAAGTTCACATGGTACGCGTGTAATTCCCGATCGATTTGAATGCATATAAACAATATAGCTAGTCAATGTAAAAATTGTTTCAACAACAAAATACAATATATACCAATATGATATAAAATGATGCATTGTGAAACTTCCCAAATATGTAAGTGTAATTTCATTATCAAAGGATGTGACTGTTCTTTTCCTAATTGGAGGTTTCAATTTCGAGTTTAATTTGGGAATAGAAAACCTCTTGGTAGTGAGTGTTACCTCCGAATGGGCCATACTTAGTGCGAATGGAAACTATTAAGCTCTAATACAAATATGGAACACCAAATAGAAAATTTAAAAAAAAAGGTGTAATTTCAGTGTTCTCTTTCCTTTTCCTCAAGGAAACATTTGTTCTCCAACTAAGATCTTAGTTGTTATATCATATCAAAATATAGAAGCTATAAAGTATGATCTCAGTACAATTAATTATTTCTGTCATAATGCAATTATTGTATCTGCTAGAAGATTAATAAATTAATTAGGATATATATGGTAAAACCATAGACTAATTAAGCACTACAAAAAACAACAATACATATGTAGTTAGTGTAATAATCCACAAGTGAGATTTAGGAAGGGTTGTGTGTATGATGTCTCGCCCGCCCCTATGTTGTGAAAGTAAAGAGGTTGTTTTCAACAGACCCTCGACCAACTAAAGTAAATCATAACAAAATCAAGTAAGAAAAGGAAAATATATTAAACAGTCAGGCTGAACATAATGAAGAAGAGAACAATAGCAACAACAAATAATATGATAATTGGAGCAAAGAAAACAACATGTAATAATAAAATCGAAGAAGAAGATAGTATATGAGTAATAAAAATACATTGACAAGGAAAATCAGACAATGTTCAACTATCTATTAACCTTTTATGCTAATCCTTGACCTTCATATCCTCCTATCGGTAAACTACAATTGTGTCATGTTCTGTTTAATCACCTCTCCCCAATGTTTTTTCTGCCTTCATCTGCCTTCCCTCCTAGACCAATTAAGTAAATTTAATTAATCTAAAATTTGTCACAATTATGCTCATGTATGATATAATTGATATGACCAAAGTCCAACAAGTAGTACCTAATTAAGATTAAATCAATAAAGTAACTAAGTAAAAGACAAAGAGGAGCAACATGGGGAAGATAGTTTAGGGCAAAGAGATATAAGCACAGTCCAAGTCATAGACATGCAGGCATTTTGTTGCCATCTTAAGGTTGATTAGAATTCCAATAACTTTTACAGCTTCTTCTTTGTTTATTTTGATAATCTTGTCTCACTTCAAAGTACATTGTAATATTTTTTTAAAGTTGTGACGGGGTGGCTAGGATTCTTTTATTTTTAACTTGTGGTTTCGAATTCGAACGTAGCGAGAAAAAAATTCTGGTAAAAGGAGTTTCCCCCTTTAATGGACTGTACGCGGTGCAAATTCATATTAATCGAGGTCTCAAAGTGGATATAGGACATTGTATGGAAAATAAATAGGGACAAAATACAATTGAATTTCTTTATAACAACGTCATTTGTTTGGATATTCTTTTAGTTGTTATAACAAAATTTTATTATAGAGAATATATGATGTAATTTATCATTTGAATCGATTCTGAAAAAAATTGAATGTTATAGTGAAATATTGTCATGGAAAATAATTTTGGAATCTTATCTTTGACCAAGAAAATTAGCATCAAAATTTTCCCTTTTAAAAAAAAATTGTTTGTGTACTTTCTATGAAGGAGGGGCCAACATTGGATTCTTTTTGTTCAAGTACAATGAGAATCTAGATTTTCTTAAACCATATGACTATAGCTACTTGTAGTAACATATTTGGACAATTTTGACGAAATTACACATATCATTAAGTCTATTTTTGTGACATACTGAGAAAACATTTTAAAATGGATGGTAAAAAATAGAATAGGATACTTTTTTAATGTGTGATTTAATCTTAAAGAAATTGAAGAATCACATTTATGTGTGTTGGGATATTATAATGGATATCTGAGATTATACTGGATATGTTGATATTGTTACGCTGAATCTCTAAAGAGAATGCATTGACGATGATGATGACCGGAGGGACAAATAAAATTTATGTCTAGTAGATTTTGGGAAAAAAAAAAAGTGTATCATACCTTATACAATCTCACATCAAAGAAGGAGCTTTACAGGATATAACACAAGTTTATATATATACTTCTTTTTGGTATTCGAAATTTACTAATTTAACTAGTCAAAATGTGTATCACACAGAGAGAGAAGCATTCCGCCAAGAATTTTTTTCATTTGCAGATTTCGAACCTGAAACCTCTAATTAAAGATGAGGGAATCACATTTATTCAACTATGTATCTTTTTTTCAAATTCCCACATTCCCAAATTCTAATCTTTCAAAATAGTCATCATGAATCACTTCAGTTATCACTAAGGGAATTGCAGGATGAATATGATCTTGTTACCTTCATATTTGAATTCTTAGTATGAAAAAAATCTAATAAGAAGCATTTTTCTTTTTAATGAATCTTACGAATCGCGAATTCAAATTAATGAATAGTAACAAGAGTATTGAACACTGAATAAATCAAAAGATATCATAAGGGGGGGCCAAACAAATCTATCATGACAATAGACAAGATACAAAAGTTAGAACACAAAGCTGATAAAAGTTTTTATACATGAAATTCAGAATTATATTTACATGCCACTAAACTACATAGACTAAAAAATAAATACAATGTTTTCACAAAGGTGATGAATGAAATATAGAAAGGGACACTTATACCTTTTTCATCTGCAAATTCAGTTTGTTTCATTCTCATGTCTTTCCCAATTTGATTGAAAGTTACTCTTGTTTTTTTCACAAACTAAGATTCCTGTTTCGCTATAGATTTTGAAGTTATGATTTTTGAAATTTAAAATTGTGTTTGAATATGTACTTTACTTTAGAAAAAAATTTGAAGTTTTTTGAGTAGAAACACATGTCCAAAAACAACTTCAAATTTCAAAAATTATTTTTTCAACATACTTTAAAAATTCATTTTTTTTTTCACGTTTCAACTGAATTTATGGTCAGACACTGGCTAAAGCAAATAACTCATTATTTCTTAGCTTCTCTTGTTGTGTGTATGTGACAAATTAGAGCAAGAGTTTGAGAAATGGATCGGTTGGTATGCAAGATGAGATAAATAAAGATATCCATGGTTTGAGATATTTTATGAAATTAGTTATCCCACTCTTTTAATACAAATGATGAATAAAATAATTCAAAAACTAATTATTCCAATATTTTAATTCAAACACGAAATTAAATAATTTCTTATTTTATCTCGAGATTGTTATGATTGTTATCTTTACTCCATCAATCATACCACCTTCTTATTTACGCCGTAACTCGAGGGATAAAGTGGTATATGAACACTCCAAATATGGAGTAGTAACCTTTTGTGCTTTTTTATTTCACACACAATTTTCCTTATATACACACAAAATCTTTTTGTGATTATTTTTCGACCTTTCCACATTCCTTTTACTATAAAATATATTAAGATTTAAGTTTATTTTCTAACGGCGTAAATGATATTCATACACTCAAATTATTTATAAGGTAATTAAAGATAAATCTGTTTTGTGAATAAGCTATGATGTGATTATAATCATGTAACTATATATTAGGAGATATAATCGATCTATTTGCTGGTACTCATGCTATAAGAATATTAAATATAAACAGTGCAACCTTGGTTGAAGTTGAGTTAGTTACTTAAAGGACTAGGGATGCAGATTGACCTCCTGCGGAATTATCATCCATGTACAAGTTACTACAACCGCCTAGCTACCAAAACAACGAGAAAAAAAAAAAAAGAAATCAATTCTCACTTAATTTTTTTATTATTTTTTTTTCCAATGATATACTCATATTCTAGAAATTCTATATTTCTTTTTTAACCCCACACGAAAGTGACAAAAACAAAAAGAAGAGAGACGTTTGAGTTGCAAATTATTAAGAACAAGTCAATATTAAAATAGATTTTCTTTCATATGTGTGATTTTGTGCAACTTTTTGTTGTTGAAAAGTTTTTTTATTTTTTTATTTTAAGGAATGAGACATTAAAATTTGAGGGGAATGTGAATTGAAAGTGATTGGGAAAAGCCAAGGAACAAATTTCATTCTTTTGTTTACATGTCTCTCTTTGTAAAGTTTTGTATACACTAATAAAGAAAAAGAATTATCGACAGATAAAATCTATAGTTAAATAGTAAAATTTGTTGTTAGTCTTATTTAGCGACATATAATAATAGTTTATAGTTTCACTTTCTACTTTTTTCTTGTGGTTTCTCATCCAGTGCTCGGTATTCGTATTGGAGTTCGATCAATCTGAATTCGCATTGCTTAAGACTCATTTGGGAGCAGCGCTCAATACCAAGAATTTCCTTCATACTCAAAACTCAAAATTGAAACCTCTAATTAAGAGAGAAACAACTTCATCCGCCGCCGGCTACACCACATATCCTTTGTACTAAAGTAAACTTCAATTAGGTGGATATTGGTGTTTGCAAGAATAAGCTATAAACAAACACAGTTTAACTAATTTAGACACAAAAGTTAGACCATGTATACAACCCAATTGGAATAAACAAATTTAGTAGTAATTAATACTAAGTAATAGTTCTAAGAGTAATGACAAATCTTAATCCACTTGTCATAAGATCCTAAATTGTTATAATAAGAAAAATGTTAAAAGTTAAGACACAAATTATGTGTGCTAGACATTTAAAGTATTAGAATCTAGGGTAAAATTATAGACAAAATGGATTTAATTATGCTTAACTTTTGTCACAATTATGTGCATGCATTATATAATTAATTTGACCTAAGCCCGACAAATAGAAGCTAATGAAGATTAATTAAATTGATGAGGAAAATGACAAAAAAAGAGCAACATGGGAAAAATAGATTAGGGACAACAAGGAGCTAATTAGCACAATCCAAGGCATCCACGTGTTTTTTTGTTTTCCACCGGTATCTGATATCCGCATTCGAGGGTTCATTTCTAGGACATCGCTCCCAACAATACTTTTTCATTTTTAGAGTTTGAATTTGAAACTTCTGATTAAGGGTAACATAATTCCGATCATTCCACCACAACCAAGGTGAATAATTATCTTTCTCTGGACACTAAAAGAAAAAACAGGAATTACATCAGATTTAAGATAAGGTTGGCGTACAATAAATTTTTATGGTCCAATTCTTCCAAACTCAACACATAACAGGAGTTTAATATACGAAACTACTCTTTTAGCGTTAGCCATTTTAAAAAAAAATAAAAAAAATCTATTAATTGGCTATGGATTTTTTAACTTTTTTTGTAGCGAGACTTTCTGTTTTAATGCCTTCATTATCTAAATTCAAATAATACAATTAATCACTCTAATATAATATATAGAGTTCCTGAGATCTCTCAATCGAATAAATACTGCTAGAAATACACATAAAAAATTCTAACTCTTTTTATCATCTTGCAAAGCTACTTGTGTTTTTATTACAATAAAATACATTTGAAAATGGAGAAGGGGAACCTTGGAGTAAGAACGAGAGTCTTACAGTACGTAACTGGTAAAGTTATTACCATGTGATCTAGAGGTCACAGATTCAAATTACGGAGATAATCTCTAGCAGAAATACAAGGTAAGGTTGTGTACAATATACTATTATGGTTCGGTCATCCTTCCTCGAATCGTGCGTATAGCGAGAACTTTAGTGCATCGAACTGCTTTTTTTAATGCATTTGAAAATGGGAAAAAAAAAAAAAAAAAAAGGAGCATAGGATACCTCTTGCATGTTTGCCTTTGTGTTGTACTTAATACTTCACATCTGCTTTTTATATATGACATGACAATAATCTGAATTTTCTGTATTCTTTTTTATTTTTTTCCTTTTTACTTTTTCTTGTTTTGTGAAATATTTTGTTTGGAATCTATAAAATCCAAAATCTTTCTAAAATCTACTGGTTGACCAAATTAAGTAACTGAATCTATTTACAAAAATAGGTAAAACCAAAAATATGGTGAAAAGAGAAATAAATTGTTTTCTGGTAAAAAAGTTGTTTCATTATAAGTTGTCATCAAAGATTCCCGCATATCAGTAAATCTTTTTTTCATATCAGTAAATCTTTTTTTATATTTAATCAGATATCTCGGATTTAAAAAAATATTATCTTCGATAAGAAGTGTTTTACCTCTAAAATGAGTTTTTCTGACTCAAATTTAAATTAATCGATCTCTAAAACAAATATTAATACCGAATGAGAAACAAAAAAACGTCTTCTTTTAAGACTTAGCCGATGTTTCTACATTTTTGCAAGTTTAGCCGCTTTAAGAATAAAAAAGTAGATTAAAGGGAGCACAACAACAACATACCTAACGTAGTCTCACAAAGTGGAGTCTGTGAAGGGTAGAGAGGTGAGATAGAGAGGCTGTTTCTGATTGATCCTCGGCTCAAGACGAAAATAGTCGTAATAAGAGTACAAGACACAACAGATAGTAACAAAACGATAGACAATAATAGAACAAATTACCATAAAATAATACTACAATCGATCTACCTTAAAGGGAACACAACTAAACAGACAAAATATTTCTTAAAAAAAGAAAGAAAAACATATATGTACTTTTTTTTCTTTTTTTAATTTTTTGAACAATTCCAATTTGTTCTCTTTGTGAGGAGGACAGATTCAAAATACTATATACTTGTGTTTCTTTTATATTGGAAAAAGTGAACATACAGTACATATATTCAATAGGAAGAAGCAATGATTTGTTGGCATAAAAAGAATATATAGGAAAAAGATTTTCTTGATTCTTTAAAATTAAATTAAGCATGCACAAGTACTTAAAATTTTTAGCACTACTAACTTTTAGTGTTAAAAGTAGTGCCTTTTTATATTTCATTCTTTTTTTAGGCAGTGTACTTTATAAATATTCTCCATTGCTCAAAAAGAAAAAAAAAAGATTTATTGGATTTGAAACTGTGTAAAATCACACTGTTTATTCAGAGCAAAAAGGACAGTCAAATATGCATTAACAGGGTCCGAGAAAAAGCCGCAACCTAAAGTTTAGGTCACATAAAAACAACTTTAATTTGTGGTTTCTTCAAAAAATTCATTAAGAATGACCACTATCCCAAAATATAAAGAGGTCAAAATTTGAAGGAAACGTCAATAATAAAATATAAATAGGTCAAAATTCGAAAAATGAAAACATAAAAAATGCCGGACGAAAAAACAAATTTTCCAAATTCCTTAGATTAATTTCAGACTTTACGAGTTCTGAATGCTAACAACAATTTGATTTTCGATAGATTATTTATACATATAAAGTAAATTTCTTAATACAAATACAATATTCAAATCAAATTTACTGAATTCTTTTGTACCCGTAAACACATAAATATAAATTAAGTGCTATTGACTAGATTTTGTAAAAGTTAAATCTCAAAGCTGACAAAAATGAAAGCTGAAATCCAGAAAATATAGAGGCATGCCACTAAAATACAGGAGCTAAAAGATAAAATGTTTCCACCTTGGTGAAAAATAGAAAGAATATTCTTAGTTCTCTTTGATATGCAAATTAATTTTTACTCATCTCGTTTTAATTTATACGATGTAGTTTGATTAAATACCGAACTTTAGAAACATGTAAAGATTTTTGAAATTTGCGGTAAAAAATAAGTTACAAGTGTTTGTGTGACTATAAATCATCTCATTAAGAGAGAAATTGATATTTTAAAATTAAATTGTTACTAAATATAAAAATGTGTCATTCTTTTTAGATCGATAAAAAATAAAAGTGTGTCGTATAAATTGGAACAAAGAGAGTAGATTTTTTTTTTTACATTCTTATATCTATCACTTTTGAATATACAAAGCAATGTGTCAATTCAAAAAAATAGAAAGTGGACTGTCCTTTTTCACTTTTCACAAACATTCTCAAACTTAAAAGATTTGAATTAATAATGAAAAAGTAAAATTATTTGAATTAATAGTTGAAACTAATATTATTATTTACATGTCTAAAGAATATTTAATTAAACAATGATCTTTAAAGTCCTAAAGTAATTTTTATTTCAAATTAGTGGTATCAATATTGACATTTACCAAATTCTTTGTCTTATTTATCAAAGTCAAAACACATTTCTACTATTATAACTATACATCATATGTTCTCAAAAACAATCGTTGTGGAAAATTTCTCATTTTACTGTGAATGATCATGATCATCTTCTCGAATTAGCGACTCCCGTGCTGATAAACGAAAATCATCTCGACCGAATCAGAGGAAACAATAATGTCGAATCAGACCAAATATTCATTATAACCTTCTTTTCCTTTCTTTTCTTGTTTTATTGATTAGAAGTATCTGGCAACACCAATCATAAATATAATTTTCTCGTTCACGAATCTTACAATCCAAATAGCTTAGACTCCAATTTGAGAGATCAGGGATCGAATCTAGCCTCCATTTGCCGCTCAGTTACGAACTTGTCGCATGGGGCTTGCCTAGTGCGGTTTTTGCGAGCTATTTCACAGTAAGAAGATTAACACAAAGTGTTCACCACGAAATACTCACTCGAAGGGCAGAGATTGTGGGTTTCATTGAAATTTCCCAAAAAAAAAATCAATTTTCACAAGTTGTGTCAATTTCAAATTTTGTGGGGCTTTCATTAAAATTAAAATACTAGTATATTAAAATGGTGGGTCTGTTATGTTCCTCTCTTTTCAAGTCAAATCAATAAGATCTCATTTCCATAATGTTTCAAATAAAAAAAAATTGTGGGTGTTTTTTTACATCATAGAATATTCAGGACTAAAAGTTGTTTTTTCATAAATATATCAATTGTCCCTCTGAATACTTTCAAGTTTCACCTGAGTGGCCAAAATTGAAATAGGAGTCTTGCAAGGACAAAATGACACAAATTTGAAGATTAATAACTAACTTTTAGTGAAAAACATATATATTAATTGATTAATTGAGTTGGATCTTACGATTGAATAGTTCTAGCCACGGCGAAATAATGTAAAAACGGGCAGGAGTTCAAGCTTCCTTGATTTCTGACTCAAACTATAGTTTTTCGTCAAGCATGTTGCTTGTTGCATGTTGTATGTCGCATGTTTGTACCTTAAGGTTGACCAACACGAAGACGGGCGGGTGTTCATGTCTGATCTCTAAATGAAGCTTGAAATTCTGGTTCTGTTATCGTGCTTAAGTATATGCATTTAAATTTTGAATCGGCTTCTAAGAAATGTTATTTGTAAAGCTTTTTGCTTTCAATGGTTGTCTTCAGAGTTTGATTCGATCCTAAAAGAAAATTTTATGTCGATTCTACTCACTTTGCACTCAAACAATACTAAAATAATTTTACATGTGATATATTGATTGAATATTCGAGGTAAAAAATTCATCAACCTAAGGACTGCAGGTTATATGCATTTCAAATTCAGAATTTAAACTTATGAATATTGGACCTTTACTCTTTTTTTTCGCTTTTGCAATTCTGAATAGTCTATTTACACTTAATTTCTTAATAAAAATATAAAATATGAGTCAAAATTACAAAATTTTATTGAGAATTTGTGAGCCGCCAAAACGGTTGCACTTAGAATTAATCGTATGAGATTTCATAAATATTAATTAGAACAACTAGTCACTTCAATTATAGAGATTTAGACATAGTACACCTATGATCACAATTTGAGGTTAACAACTTGTTAATTATGATAATTGAGCTCCTTTATTGCACATTTGTACAAGACATGAGTAGCTACTCTAACATAATGCTTATGCTACTTTTTTTTTTTTTTTTATATTTATATATTCAAAATTGACTGGCTAGATTAATCTAGATCTGCTATACGTAAAACTTCTATATTGAATGGGAAAACGCTTCCTCTAAGGAGTTTTCTATTTTCAAGATTCAAATATGAGCTTTCTAATTAAAGATAAAAGAATCTTATACATTTCGTTATATGTCGCTTTTCGACTATTTTGAAAAATAATCATTGTCATGAGGTTCAGATTTTACAAGTTGAAAGTACTCCACGATGATGTGTAGTAGAGTTTTATATGTAAAATTTAGAGTTCATGACAGTGATTTTTTTTAATTACAGGAATTAAAAAGTGACTATTTATAAACTTTATGGTTCTGTTTTTTAAAAAATTTAATCATCATCATGCAGCTTTAAATTTTATAAGTAAAAATTCATGACAATTTCTTGAAGTTTCACCTATAAAATTTGAAACTTAACAATATTAACTATTTTTTAATTAAAAGGACTGAAAAATGGGTATTTATGAATATTACTAAAATTTTCTTGGTACTTATTAACCAGCTGTGAAACTACAACTAACATGATCATAGGCCTAGTAAAATTGATTCAATAAGTTATTGTGCAATTATAATAGTCATAATGGGCATTTTAACTAGCAATGGTACACTGACAAATTGTTTTAATTCAGCTTTTTTAGATACTTTTATATAATGAATGGCCAAGAAAAAAAATTAGATGTCTTAAGTGAAGTGAAGGACAATTATTATGTCGAAAATAGGCATAGAGGATAGTGTTATCTTTTGGTTTGATTATTTTACATTTGAAATTTACTGATTCGATTATTATGAATTCTTTTTGTTTAAGACTTTTAAAGGTGAAAATAATCTTTATCGGGAGTTTTTTCATTCTTAAAGATTGAATTTGAGATCTCTTATTAGGATGAATGATTCTCAACTATCCATCACACCTCCTAATGATAAAAACAATAGTGTATTTTTTGCTTTAACCATTGAATATTAGAAATTCATTGGTTCGACTAATTTTAGGTCACATCGCTTAGGACTTTTAAAGGTGAAAGCACTCCCTGTCAGGAGTTTCTATTCATTATTGACATTCAAATATGAAGTATTTCAATCGCCTTACCATACCCTTAGTGGTGTAGAAAAAAGGGTTAAGGTCAATAGAAAAGAAACAAAAATCAGTCCACATGTTCGGCTAAAATAAATCAAAGATATGGTCGTTTACAAGAATGACTTTGAAAGTACGTGTGGTCTTGAATTTTTGTTTTCGCTTGCCTCGTGGACGAAACTTCAAGCTCAACAAGTTCTGACTTTTGACCTTGAAAATTTGCCCATGAGACAAACTAATATCAAAAGTTCAAGATCGCCCCTTTTCAAAATTGGTGGATGTAATTTTTTGTTTGAATCTTGGTAGAGGGTCTTTCGGAAACAGCCTCTTAATCTCTTGAGATAGAAGTAAGGTCTTTGTACATTCTACCCTCCACAGACCTGATTTTTGGGAGTACATTTAGTTATTATTGTTGTTAAATATTAGCCGCCGCTTTCCGCCAGAATCACACGATTTTCTCAAAACATTTTTATATAAGTATCGCTACATTTTATATGTAACTTATTTCTTTTAGTTATTAATGCGAGACTTTATTTACACGTTCCACAAAGTATATATCAATCCCAAATTTTAAACATAAAACCACATAAAACACTATGTCAATTGAGGAGCCCAATCTAAAGAGACCGGCATGAGTCCGGCGGACCAAAGGATTTGTAGGCCGGTCCATATGTCACTTTTGCCTAAGGACAAGGACAAAATCATTGGGGCATAATCACTTTTTTGCTTTTGTGATTAATAAATAATTACAAATTATAAAATTTTAAAATCATAAAAAAAAAGTAATCAAAAATCTGGATTAATAGTCAATGAAGTAAGTTGAGAATTGTGAAGTCTCATATATCTTTTAATCGCTCTCTAAGAACTTCCGCCTATTTTTGTTTGCTGGTGACTCGAATATACAACCTCAAGGTTATAGAGGTGGAGGGTGTTTACTATCTGAGCCGGCTCTTCTTATCAAAGTCCTTTTTATCCCCCTTTAAAAACTTCCACCTTTTTCTGTTTGCTTGGTGACTTGAACATACAATCCCAAGGTTTAAGAACTTCCACTTTCTTATCAAAGTGTTTACTATCTGAGCAACCCGCTCTTGTCGAAGTCTCAAGTTCCATTTTTCGACAGAGGTAAAAAAAATCTTAGGGTAATATCTTTTCACATGTCCAAGTCTTGATAGATAACATTATCCGATACCTTATCAAATTAGTCGAGTAGCGTATAAATTAGCTCGGATACCACAAACACAAAAAAATACAAAGAATATTTTTAGGTTGTTTTGGAAATGTGTCAAAGGAACGCGCAAAAGTGTAATTGGTCCACAAATGCCACCCCTCGGCGCTTGCCACCTCCACTTCCTTTCCTTTTCTTTACAATCACAACTTTTTCGTTTTTAAATTATTTATTAGATTAATTTAAATTCACTTTCTCTAGATTTATTTAGTAAAGAGTCGTTTGGTGTGGAGTATAAGATATAATAGTTTCAAGATAAAATATAAGATTATTTTATTCTACGTTTGATCGAATATTAGTTAATTCCGAAATAACTTGTTCCCAAGTAAATGACCCGTAAGTTTTTGTAGTGTAACAATATAATACTTAATACTAATTTAGATTTTAAGATAACGATCTCATAAGTTAGTAATTGAATTCTAAATTTAAATTTTATATATATTTAATTTTTTATTTTTTTTAATATTTATATATAATTTGAACCGAAAGCTATTAAGTTTTATCGAATTCGTATTCCAAAGGCTAGCTACCTATGTGGGGATAATATTGGACGTACCAACTTTCACTTTTACCTTTTCCATTACTAACCACCCCAACCCAAACAACCTACTGTCTCACACTCCCCTCTCTCTACTCCACCTATAGATATATAGACATACAATTATTATGTACGTAAAGTTTTACGTTGCGACGGAATCAAAATTTTTATTAAAGAATTTAAAATTTTAAATAAGTAAATATAAGAATTAGTTGAAGAGGTTCGACATCTATTCTATATATAATAAATAATTTTAACAAGTATAAATAATATAATTTTCACTGATTAGGGTTTAGATGAATCCCCTGAACTCAAGCTGGCTCCGCCCCTAATTATAGAGAATGGCAAAGAAATCTAAGCCTCTCGGGTGGAGTCAGATGAGTACAAAGGGATTCATTCAAACTTCTTTCCATAAGAAATTAATGTTGTTCTTCGTGAATTTATATTTTTATATAGATAAATCTTCTTAATAAAAATTCTGACTTTGCTACGTCCCCCACCCCACCACAAACCATTTGTTGTGGCATGGCAAGTGGCACCATCCTATCTTGAGTTATTTTTAGCCTCCTCCTATTCATCAACTAAAATAATAAAATTCATATAGACAAAAAAAATTGCCTGCTAGTTATGGTACACTATTACTACAAACCCCACAGTCCTACCTATCTACTGTTTCCACCTCAGTTAACCATATGTCCATATTATATACACTTTTTTTTTTTTAACAAAAACCAAAATTTTTCATGTTTTTTATGTGTAATTATTTAGTATTTATCATCCACCATGCATTTTGCCTCGATCTTGTAAACACTTCAGATTTGAATCAGGAAGTCTCCTCATTCTTTCCCCACCCACCCCTCCATCTCCAAAGATTTTATTATGCTATGATGTGAATTCAGTAATTTTTATTCAAATTCATGTATATACATATATATGCTTGCCTCCATTTAAAATAGTTGTCGCTTTTTATTTCAAGGAATAAATTTTTATCAACTTTTAAAGTTATTTATCATATTGATATGAGAAGAATTGTAATTTATAGCACTTCAAATATCTAAACTTTTTAATTTTAAATTATCGATTTGCAATAACAATAACAACAACAACAACAAGAAGTTCAGTATAATTTCACAATTGGGATATAGAGAAAATAGAGTATTGACAAACCTTATTTTTACCTCGTAGAGAGAGAAAGGTTCTAATTGTCGAATTAATTTAATCGAATTCAATCTCCAAAATTAATCAAATTAACTCATGAAAATGAAACACGATAATTATTTTGAAACCAAATACTTAAGTACTGAATATCGATAAATATTTGACTGTACTTCCAATTCTTATTACAGGTCAAATTTGAGATAATCGTAAAAATCAAACTTCAAATTCTAAATTCATCTCGACTCCGTGCCATAGCTCTTTTTTTTTTTTTTCCTCGAGTCTCTAACTATATGTACACAACTTCCCCACTTCCACTTCTTCCACTTTTCAAAACCCACATAACAATCCCCCACAACACTTCCAACTCCAACATCTCTTTGTTGAAAACTCTTCAACAAAACTCAAAAACTTCATTTCAAAAAATCCGCAACTTCTGATTAAGGATTCCGCCTCATGGCACAGAAACATTTACATGAGCTTCTACAAGAAGATCAAGAACCATTTCAACTTAAACATTACATTGCTGCTAGACGTAGTCAGCTCAAAAAACTCGATAAAAATCCTTCCAAATGCTCGTTACAAGCCGTTAAGAAACAAAAACCGATACCTAACACTACATTTTTATGCAAACATGCTTGTTTTGGTATAGAAAAATCACCTATAAACTTCCTTCCTTCACCTTCCCCCATGTCAACAAAAAGCCCAGCAAGGAAAATGTTCCTACATATCCCCGCTAATACATCCTCATTGCTCCTCGAGGCAGCAATGAGGATACAGAAGCAGCAAAATCGACCCAAACCAAAGAAAACCCAGATGGCTCTGGGTTTTGGTTTATTCGGGTCGATTTTGAAGAAAATCAAAGAACGACATACCTACAAGAAAAATGACAATATTCAGAATGGAATTATGATTGGGACGGATGATAAAGCCACTCCCACTACTGAGCCAACAAGCAGGACGTGTTCCTGTAACAACAGTAGGCTCAGTAGTGCGGGTTGGTCAGAGAGTAACGAAGAAGAAAAATCCACTATGGATTTTGAAACTTCTAGTAGTTACAATTCGGATAACGAGGAAAATGACGTCCTTAATGAAAGCGTTAATGATGGTCATTTTGATTCGAGTCGTGAAAGCAACTATTGTTCGAGTCCGTTAAGTCCTTTTAGATTTTCTCTTCAGAAATCTCCGTCGTCGACAAGTTGCCGGACGCCGGAGTGTTCATCGCCGGTAGCATCTCCGGTTTGTCATGAAAATGAGGTTTGTCCTTTATATCTCTGAGCTTTTGTCAGTGTAAAAAAATATTATAAAAAGTATAATACATATAAATTTTGCTAAATATATTAAAAGAAAAGAAATAAATTACAACTAAAGAGTATCCGAGGTCTCGGTTTGAGCTGAATATAAAATCGTATAAGTCTTTATAGAGAGCATTTTATTTTCAATGTGAAACTTTTTGGTACAAAAATAAATTTAATCGAACCTCAATACGAGAATTCTTAACCCAAAGAATTTTCACCATCATATTTACATGTATACACCCAGTATGACTTCTAACTTGTTATAATGGGTAAAATTACATGATTTAATTTATTTTATTTCATTTTATTTTTCGTTTTCCTATGTTGATCTAATTTTCTTACCATTTAACCTTATTAATTTATGTGCATATTGATTTTACTTTAAATAGGAGTAAATTCATATGCTTATAAAGAGTTTAATTTCTACTTATACACTTTGGTCATTTGGAAGAATTTTCCCTAAATGTAACTATCTTTAATTTAGCCTATCAAGATTAGTAACTTGTTATAACATGTTAAATTGCAAAGTAAATATTTTTTTTAGATGTATATTACCCCTTTAAATTACGTATAACTTTTGAAAATAACTTTCTATTTTCACGAGATAAATATAAGATTTGCATACGCAAATTCAGATGACTAAGTTTGACCTCATTTTTACCTGTCGGCAAAAGGATCTAGTTGGTCTGATTCAGTGGCCGGAATGTCGATTGTAAATGACAAAATTGCCCATGGGAATTTTTGGATTTTTAATAATCAAACAAATGTATTAGGGGAGAAATTTGTCATTTTGTATATATGGCTAGAAATTTCTTATTTGTTTGATAATTGGACCTTTTCCATCACGCCTCTGCCACCAAAATCTTTTTTTAATGGACCTTTGTCTAAGAAAATATTTTTAAAATAAAATAAAAAAGACATAAATTTTTATAAAAGGACAAATCCAAAACTATTTGTTTTTTTTGTCATTTGGATCTAATTGATAATATCCTAATCTCAACATCACTTTTTCCCATGTTCCTTCCATACCAATTTATGTAGCTTAACTCGATACGAAATTAAAATTTTTAATTAAAAAAAGTTATGCTCTAAAACAATTTTAGGTATTTTTGTGGTTGTAAGTTTTGGTTGTGTTATTGTTTTTCATTTTCTAAATGCTATATTATGCTTTTCGTATTATTTGTTATGTTTTTTTTATTTCTATATTTTTCTTTTTAACTGTGCTGGTGTGCTTACTTCAGTCGAGGGTCTTTGAGAAACAACCTCTCGAAGAGCGAATTACACTTGGTATGTTACTATTGTTATTGTGGCTCTAAGTTATTGTTTGCCATTTATGACAAACGTCTGTTGAAAATTCACATTTTTTAGTAGTTCTTGAAGTTAGATTGTATCTAAACTAAAATTATGATTTTGTTTTTGGAACGAACTAAAAAGGAAGGATGTCATAATTGACAAATTCTAGAGTAATATAGAATAAACATCAGCAGTCAACTTCATATAATTCATGGCCTAATAATTAAACATTCCATCAAATAATTAAAACACTTTACATTTTCTCAAAATTATGTACCTATTATATACCTTTGTACTTAATAATTAAATTTCTTGTATTTAGGACAAAGAAAACTGTGAAGGTTTGGGAAATATTGAACAAGAAGAAGATGAGAAAGAACAATGCAGCCCGGTTTCCGTCTTGGATCCTCCGTTTGATGATGATGGACATGAATACGAGGATGAGGATGAGGATGAGGATGTGAATGACGATGATTGTGGTATCGAATGCAACTATGCACTCGTACAGAGTACGTATATCATTTCATTGAACTTACTTTAAATACTTATGCTTGATAAGTGATTAACACGTGATGAATACGAACTTGGTCAGTGAGGATTCATATTGCCAATGCCTACTTGTTTGAGATTGCGACATAGTTATTGTGATAAATGATTAAAAGAATGTTATATTGTATATCAAGTAGTATAAGTACATGCCATAGAGGTTCTAATAATTGATAGTTCCTAATATATGTACTAATATATTGAATATACAATAATTTAAGTAGTTAGTAGTATATCATTTGTTGTGAAGTCATTTTCAAGAGTTGTGGAAATGTTGATTTCTTTAAGGACATGTTTGGTTGGATTTAATACTATAATTGTAAGGTCATAACCAACATGATAATGATGATTTTGATATATGTCAATTATTATTTTCATGTGGGATCCATAAAAAGTTTCAATCTTGATAAAAAAAGATTTGTATGTTTGTTGTACATTAATATGACATATACCATTGGTTTTGATGGTAAGTCTTGTACATCATTTCTGTTTAATGAAACCTCATCTCTCCTATATACAAATTCATCCCATGATGCACTGACTATGTAAAAAATATTTACGATCATTATAAGAGTTACACAATCAGATCGTTTATAGGTAAATTTCTATGAAAGAACACTACTTGCTAAAAAATGCAGCCTGATGAAGCGTCAGACCAAAAGATTTATTATACGCAGTCTTATTCTATATTTTTGCAAGCTAAGTTGCTCGAACTCTCCAAAAATGTTGCTGCATTTGTGTCAGTTCCTCCAAAAATGCACTACTTTTGAAGGATCCGACATGCACGCTAAGGCTCCCCTTTATAACGTGGTAAAAATGATAACTAACATATGTAGTGCTAGTTTTTTTCATTTTTTAAGGTGTTAGTGTATATAGCTTAAATTTTTTATTAATGGCATGATGACCCACATTTAGTACATGTAGGGTTTTTTTCACTTAATTGATATGTCTGTCCTCTCTTCAATTTATTGAACACTGAGAAGAAATTAATATCAAACTACTTGAATTTCAAATATGTTTGCTAATTTTGGGTTCTGCTTTATTCAGTGTTTTTTTTCAGACTGTTATGATTCAGAGGGAAACTGATTAAATGATAAAGGGGTACATTTAGTAGGGTCATTTATGTTGTTTTCTAGCAATTCTCTCTTTACCATTTGTTCATGTAGTTGAAAATCACATTAATAGTTGTATAACATAAGATCCTTTTTCTGCTATTATTTGGACAGTAACAATAAATACAAAGTCAAAAGTGGCAGACATGTCTAAAAATACAAAGAAGTAAAGTTGCTACTTTCATTTGTATACCTATGTTGCTAGACTTTTCAAAAATGTTGCCGTATTCATGTCGGATTTTCAAAAAAGTGCACTACTTTTGAAGGATTTGCCAGGCGTCCGTCGATATTTTTGAGAAGTCTGAACAACATAGATTTGGAGTAAAAGTTGTTGCTTTCAGTTGTACCTATGTTGCTAGACTTTTCGAAAATGTTGTCGTACCTGTGTTGGATTTTCAAAAAAAAAGCACTAACTTTTGAAGGATTCGGCAGACGCCCATCGACATTTTTGAAAAGTCAAAGCGACATAAACTTCTTTGCTATGTTTGGTTGCTCACTGTATTAGTAGGGTTCTTTAAGTTGTTTTCTAGCAATTCCCTCTTTACCATTTGATCATAGTAGAAACTCACATTATGTCTAAAAACCATAAAGGAGTAAAAGTTATTACTTTCATTTGTACCTATGTAGCTCGGATTTTTCAAAAATATTGTTATACGTGTTGGATCCTTTAGAAATGCACTACTTTTGGATGATCTGGCACACACCTATTGAAATTTTTGGAGAGTCGGAGCAACACATAATGTTACTATGTTTGGTGAAAGGAGGAAAAGTAGGTTTTGTTTATAGTTGCAATTGAAGTTTCTCTTGCAAATGAGTGAAACTTATGTTGATTGTCCTACATTTCTAACAGGAGCGCAGCAACAGCTTCTGTATAAGCTTCGTAGGTTCGAGAAATTGGCAGAGTTGGATCCTATTGAACTCGAGAAACTGATGGTCGAAGAAGAAGAAGGCAACGATGATCTCGTAGATGATAATGATGATGATGATTCGATGTTATCATTCAGAGAGACATTTTCAAGTGAAGTGACAATCCCTTTCGACATGAAAAGGCTAGTCTCGGACCTTATATCCGAGGAGAAAACCGAGAGTAACAGCTCGAACAATAGGGAAGAAGAAGTTGTCCTTGGAAGAGTATGCAAGAGGTTAGATTCATGGCAACATGTTAGATCAGACACCATCGATATGATGGTGGAATCAGACTTGAAAACCGAGCTTGATGACTGGAAAAAATTTCAAGAACAAAGGGAAGAATCTGCATTGGAGGTTGAAGTTTCTATCTTTAGGTTGTTAGTAGAAGAATTGGCAGAGGAGATGGTCCATTTTGTTGGACATCATGGAAATTTCAATGAAGTTTTGGCCTGATAATGGAGCGTTTCTTTGTGAATCTGGATTAGTCGGGACACCAATAGTCTAACTTTGTACTATGACTTAGGCTATAGTTTGTAGTGCAACCCCAAAGAGTTTTTTGGGGGTGTTAGACAATAGTATTAGTAGTATTTAGTAGCAAAACTACTTATCATGTACATGTGAGGGGGGAAGGTAAATTCTATCTTACTTCATGAGACTAAAAAAGTATAGCCCTCAATTTTCTTACTAGAGGAAATAATCTTTGTATCAAGACTTTGCTTCTTTACATGAGATGATCAGTCTTCATTATGGCATCTTTAATTCAACCTAAGATAAGGGCATTTGTCCAAGTCTCGATGAATAGAGTTATGCAAAACTTGTACTAGTGAGAGGAACCAAGTAATCGGCGGAATAGTCGAGTTAGAACTAAGTTATGCAAAACATATAGTAGTGAGTGGTAGCAAGTAACCAGCAGAATAGTTGAGGTGCACGCAAGTTGCTCAATACAACAATAAGTAATCATTGCATGCAAGTTGTTTAACAAGTAACTGGCATAGTAGTCAAGGTGCACGCAAGTTGATCAACAAGTAATAGGCAAAATGGTCAAAGACCACACAAGATGTTCAACCGTTAATCAACGAACAGTCGACGTACGCACAAGCGAGTCTAAATACTACTGTTATAACAAGAGAAAAGGAGGAGAAAATCATGTCATTCACATCACACCATATATTGACATTTCATGAACTTTCCCAACATAGAGTGTTGCGTGATGTAAAATTGATGCCATATCACATAAACTTGGAACTTAAAAGAAATTCTACAACAGAATCAAAGTTAATTCTTTGATAAGATTTTAAGTAAAGAATATGATTCTAGTACTATACCACAAGACATATCAACTAAAGTCGATTCACCTTTACCTTAAAGAAAATAATATTAATAAGGAATCATCTGTTTTTCAAACTTTTAACCTTATCCACTCTATCTTTATATAAATGCTTTCTAGCTACCACTAAAGCAAACAACCAAAACCAACCAAAAACATTCTCACAATTATGAAGTTAGCTTACTTTACATAATTAAATTCAATAAAGTATTACAAAAATGTTAATAGGTGATGATGGGACCTAATCCAACTAATGACTCATAATTGTAGTAGCAAAACTTGGAGCATAATGTTACTTCATTTATTTTTGTACCATGGATTATGGGATGAGGTGTCACTTTTGTAAAAGAGATGCATGGTTGTATGATTACCCTTTGGAATTAAAGAATATAAAAAAGTATGAACATTAAAAACATATATATACATATATATAAGAATAGATGCTTCTTGTTTTCACCTTTTCCCTTGTGTTTTACACTTTTGTTTTATTCTTTTTACTCATATTACTTTTTGTTCAAAAGAGAACACTATGTTATAATGCAGAGAGGAATACACAAGTTAAAGAGAAAATGATCATTTGGTTTTCTTATGAAATGGATATTGATGGTGTTATTTAGTGCTAAATCACCCTAATATCTATCAAGAATCAATAAAAAAAAGACAGTTCAGCGCAAAAGTATCTCACGTATTAGTAGGATTCGAGAAAAGACCACATCCCAAGTAATGTGATGTAGACATACAATCTATCTTAATGCAAGCATTGACAACTATTTTCACGGGTCAATCCCGTAACCTATAAGTTATATAGAGACAACTTTCTTGCATGCTTGAGTTTGAAAAGTAGCAATACATATCAATTAATTTAAATATTAACATATAACTAAGTAAACCATAGAGTAGATAAAGAAGCTTTGAGAATAAATTAGTGACTAACATACTTCAACAACCGGCAGATTAGAAAGTTCAACTAATTCTCTACTACGATTAATTAAAACAGTCTAAACATATGTTATAATAACAAGACCTTAGATTCATGATTAGGTGTATATTTTATATTTATTTATTATATGAAACTGAGTGGTAATAATGAGTTAATTATAATAATGAGAAATTATATGGATAATGGGATAATGATGGAGAAGCATCTGGTTACCACTAAATCATGTTTTTTATTATGAAAGCAGCCAAAAGCCCAAAATGACACAAAATTAGAACAAATCTAAGTGGATTAATTTAAATCAAATCATAACATGCTTTCATCTATATATATTAGAATTATGACATTACAAGAACATAAGCTAAAAGTGAAATGAAATTGAACTCTTGTCACATAATGTCGAGAAGATAAAGTGGACGCAAATTGTATTCTTGTTCATGGAAATAGAGATTGCTTTTGAAAAATCCTTGGTTCAAGTATCGCATTTCAAAGCAGTAAATCATAAAAGCACTAGTGTTATTTACTAAGGCAATATTAAGAGATCAGAAGATTAGAAGAATTAATCCTATATATATATATATATATATATCTTTGTTCATATCAAATCTTATAAATACTCTGCAAATCTCATTTTCCTTAAGCATATAGAAACCTATGATTCCAATTTGCATATGTTGCTACTTTGGTGAGTTTAGTGATCATGACTGGCTCACCTGATCTATCAGCTGAGTAGTAAGCCTCCTTGGGATAATTATCAATATCTCTTCCTATCAAAATGAGATTAGGAGGACGTCATTTTTAAAGAGTCAACCTGTCTTTAAATAGAAACTATTGGTATTTATTAGAATTAAGTACCAATTTGAAGTAAGTATTATGTGATATAATTATCAGCTAATCTTGATGACTAATTGGAAGTAGGAAAGACCTACAACTGAGGCTAATTATTTAATATCTTAATAATAGATTAATAATTGGTGAGCAAATAAACTATAACTTATACCAAAAGTGAGTGTTCATTCAGTGTATACAAAACTTTGGGTACGTAAACCAGTGCCTTGAACAGTATCACAAGAATCAAATTATTTGAGTATACTGTGTAGATGTAATAAATTTCTACTAAATCATTTTTATACCAAAGGATGTGGTGCAGTGGATGGGGCTGTTTCTCCCTTAATCAGAGGTCTCGTGTTCGAATCCTGGATATGAAAAAATCCTTGATAGGGAGCGCTTCCCCCGAATGGGCCCTATCCGGCACGAATCCGAATTAGTCGAGCTCCAATGTGGGTATCGGACACCGGATGGGAAATCAAAAAAAAATATCAGTCAGCTTCTTGCAACAATATATTTTTATATTGTGATCCTTGATGTCTTCTCCGGATCTTGAGGATAGCAGAAATTTTAGTACAACGGACTGTCTTTATCGTAATATTTGATGTCTTAAGGTTTTGCATCTTGCTTTTACGAAACTAATTAAACAGCTTTTTTTCCTTTAACCTTCTTCTTAGGCTAAATCAATCCAAAAGTATTTTTATACGGCTTGATATTATTTATTTTGGATCAAGTCCATATGATAATTTTCAAAAAAAATCTCACATGCATCGTTAAGAATATCACTATATCTTATATATAGCTTTCTTTTCCTTTTCTTTGTTAAATATAAGATTTGGTTCGTGCACCCAATAATTTTCCCTCAAACTAAATTCTACACGACCCATCACCCTATGAGCATGGGCGGACCTAAGGCCAATTTTGGGGTGCTCCGACACCAATTAAATCCGATGCAGACTAGGTATAATTATATAAAAAATGTATAAAGATTGGTGTAAGACTTAAAAAAGCATCCAGTAAATCAAAAAGATAGATGAGTGTTTTAGTTTTCAGGCGGAACTTTAAATTTTTGGGGCGTCAATATGTGTGTTCGGCTCTCACGGACACCCACAACTTCTAAATCCTGGTCCACCACTATCTATGAGCTTGTCTAGAAATTATTTATGTACCACACACCCTACATCATTTGAGTATTTATGACAATTATTTAGTGTATGTGTCTCCAAAGTTAAAGGTAAATGTACGTATACGGGCAAAGGTATACAAAGTGAAGTCCTACATCATAACTTCACTATCTACATATTCGTTTTTCGAATCATCATTAACTCTGATATCAATTGTTGAACTAAAATAATCCAAATATACTCCCGTGATAATATACTTTTCAAAAAATCTCACACCATTCGATCAGAATTTTACTATGTATACCTTGTACGTAATTTTTTTTAAAAATTTTTTACCAAGCAATATAAGAAATTTTGTTCACACCCCCAACACTAAAATTTGTGGCCATAATATTTCTCTATGTACTTTTCATCAAGGCTACTTTCATGATGACTATTATATATCTCATGACAAAAATTGTCCTTCATTAAGATAAGTCCATGCCTCATGATGAACTTTTGGAAGAGAGGATAAGAGTTAATTTATATGTGTATGGACTATGGACTATGGACTATGGACTATGGTAAGGAGAAATATTCCAGCAAACTTTGACACGATTCTACAAATAATTCCAAATTAGCAATTAATTGTGAAAAGAAATTGAGGTGGATTCAGAATTTTAAGTTTATAGGTTTAATTTGGATTTGTTCATTTATTTATTGAACTTTGAATAATAGTTTGTTATTTGTCACTTTTTATATTTCGATTATCGTATTTTTTGTTGTAGTTACTGTTTAGAATGTCTGGTCATGCTTATTATAGTATTTTGTCATGGTTTGATCTTCATTTTTGTTATTTCCTATTCCAAACTGTTTTTTCCCCTCTATGGCCGACGGTCGGATGGAAACAACCGCTCTATCTCCTAGGTTGTGGGTAAGATTTGCGTACACCTATCCTTCCCAAATTCCATTTTGTACGATTACACTGAAATTATATGTATTTGATAAATTTCTCAGTACTAAATATAACGTTTAGATTAAAATATTGAATTTTATCGAACATATAACTTGATTGAGAATCAATTTCCAATCTTAATCAAGTCAATTGTATCTATCCCTAATGGTTTTGTATGTAGCATGGGATACGATAATTAACAAGTGGTGGAATTTAAATATAACGATTGTTATATATTGGACAATCTAATTTGTTCGATATTGAAATAATTTCAGAGGTTTTCTCTAACAACAAATAATTCGAAATATCTAGATGTTCTACTATTTGAAGCACTTTTATTTTGGAAATTCAAGGACTCAATCATACTTTCTCCGTTTCTTTTTATTTGCTCCATTTGAATTAGACGCACCCCTTAAAAAAAATTATTCATATAAAATTAAAAGTAATTTTATCAATATTTCCTAATTAAATTTTATACCTCTTTTCAAATCAATAATGATTACATTTATTGAACAAAGACATAATAGGAAGATTTTGTTCAAACTATTCTTGAAAGATTAAATGAACAAATATTTATGAATATAAGCACAACCCAACTTGAGCAAATAAAAAGAAATGGAGGGAGTATGGATATGTTAAATAGAGGATTTCCAATCCTAGCAGGAAAAGGAAGGGAAACTGATACTCAATTTAAAGTGAGTAAATAGAATTTCATAGTCGAAATCATAGATACATATAAAATTCTGTGACAAGTCATATTCGATGAAAGTTGTATAACAACAAGAAGAAAGTGTTTTCGTAATTTGACTCAAAAAATTAAATATGACAACTAATTTGAGACGAAGAGAGTACTGTTACGTCTAAAAATTTCCGTCTTTAAGTCTTTGGCTATACATTTGTCTAACAACTTAGCTTGTATACTGTCATTTGCGATTATAATTTTTGGATTAATTTATCTTATTAAAAAAGTGGACAATATAAGATCAAATTTAATAAGATAAGATGAAATATCTAGGAGTAAATTTGAAATAAAATTTATACTCTAAGTGTTTTGTATACATATTTGGAGTCTGATTAATTCGAATTCATGTCGGGAAGCCCCACTATGAAGGATAAAGTGCTCCCTACAAAAGGTGACTCCATATTCAGGCTCAAATCCGATACCTCTAGTTAAGGATGGAGGAGTTTTTACTACTCCACCACAATCCTTGACGGTAATGTTAAATGTAACAAATGCAGGTTTTTTAAAATTTAAACCATATTTTTACAAATGAAGATGCATTTATATAGTGACAGTAGGTATAATGTCATATATATCTGGTTTCAGAATTAAAGTACAGCAGTGCATGCTTGCAATTAAACAGCTGTTAAATTCAATGCCCTCTGCTGTAGCTATTTTTTTTTAATTCGATGTTCGTATTGGAGCCCCGACTAATTTGAATCGTGCATTACAGAGACCATTCTGTGAATGACACACCCAATATAATTTTCTTCATATCTAAGGCTCGAATCCAAGACCTCTAGTTAAGAGTGGAACAGTCTCACCACTTCACCACGACCCGTGAGTATGTTTTTTTTCTTATTTGGTTTGTTCTTTTTTTGTCAAATTAATTAATGAGATATTTTAGATATGAGATAGTTCATAGAAGCATAATTGTCTCAAGAGATTGTAAAAAGTAGCAAGAAGGAATTTAATGTTCCTCACCCATTCACTTATTTACTGTTACAAATAATTGAACTTTTTTAAACCTTATTAAAGGAGTTTAAATTATGAAGAAGGAAATTAAACCTTTATTGTACATATATATAAGGAAATCATAAAATTATGAGCAATGACATGGGGTTTCTTTCTTGCCATTGAACCAACAACTCCTTGTGATTATGAATTTCCACTATTAATTTCTTATATAGTTTTATGGATTCTTATTATAAATATAGCATATGGACAAAAAATATTGAATTTCTGTAAATCTCCATCTGATACCCTGAATTCACCCCGACTGTCCAACCAACACTTTTTACATTCGACAAAAATCTCGAGTTTTAGCCCTCACATATCAAAAAATTTATGATAAGAAACGTTTCTCCTTTTTTCAATAGCTCGATATATACAACACGAATTTAAATTGATCGATAGTAGTAAATTGTGAATAGTAAATGAAACGGTTAAATAGACACATTCAAATAAGAAAACACAGACATCTCTCTCTATAT
The DNA here is from genome assembly GCA_031232105.1 of Capsicum rhomboideum. Taxonomy (NCBI): domain Eukaryota; kingdom Viridiplantae; phylum Streptophyta; class Magnoliopsida; order Solanales; family Solanaceae; genus Capsicum; species Capsicum rhomboideum. The sequence goes on along the minus strand of CP124711.1, from coordinate 143,838,278 downwards.
ATATATGTCAATGAAACATAGTTTAGTAGTCGAAAACATCACTAGCTTAGGCTCTGACCTGAGTAGCATAGAGCACGTGGAATTCTGTGAGGATCAGCAAGGACTAGTGTTTTAAAAGGCATTCGCTGGGCGAGCCCCGAGACGAGCCTTGAGGCAAGGCGAAGCTAAAATGCACCGAAGCCTTGTGAGGAGGCGAAAGTATCTAAAAGGAGTTGTTGGTTGAGTGTCAAACAAGAAACCTAAAGTCAATGCTCTTAATTAGCGCATCCAAAGGGAATCGATCTTGCGCTTATTAAGAGCATTGACGTGAGGTTCTTTGTTTGCCATCCAACCAACAATGCCTTCTGATTATGAGTTTCCACTATTAATTTCTTACATAATTTTATGGATTCTTAATATAAATATAGCGTTTGAACAAAAATTATACAATTTCTGAATATCTCCATCCGATATTCTAAATCCGCCCTTGATCATATTGTCTATCCACTACTTTTTACATTTGACGAAATATCTCGAGTTTTAGCCCTCATAAAAAAAAAATCATGCTAAGAAACGTTTCTCGTTGTTTTCAAGAGTTCTATGCAACACGAATTTTAATTAATTGGTATTAGTAGATTTTGAATAGTAAATAAAAGAGTTAAAATAGACATAATCAAATCTAAAACACGGACATACCCTATATATGTCGGTGAAATAAATATGTGATTGATTCATTTCATTTGGTCGGGTGGTGTGGGCTCTTAGCAAGAGAGAAAAATACAGTATTTTTCTATCTATCTTTACTTATCCACTATACTAAAACTAAATATTCAATAATACTTATTTAATTTAAAAAATTACTGCATAATTTATTATTTTAATCCATTTTAACTTTGTTATTAATATTATTCATTACCCAATACAATTCACAAGGTATTAAAGGATGTTATAGTAAAATTATTCATATTATTTATTTTTTCTTAAGATGTGGGTCAAGTGATCAATAGTGGCTAAATAAAAATGGACGGAGGAAGTAAACAAGATCCCGAAAAGAAAAAGACAAGATCATGAATCAAAGACATTGTACGTAGATTATTTAGTCTAAATTTTTTGTGTAAATATTTAAAAAAAAAAAAATTTGGATGTTTTCCTAGGTTGATTACCCAATCATGATTGATAAATTTTGCCACATTTAATTTTATATTTGACTTTTCTTAAGTATATGAGCTTAAAATGGGCGGGCATACTGGCCGTTATTTTGAATGAACTTTACATTCCATGTATATAAAAATATTGGTAGATTCAATGTATTTTAATTGATTATAATAAATTATTTAGATACAATATTTTGTAAGTCATGTAATTTGGATCAGGATAGATTATCCTTAACATTATGATGGACGTGTAAAGAAAATGGTAATGTAACGCTCATGACAAACGGCGGACCATAATATAGATCAAAATATAATGCTTCTAAACTTATAAGCTTTTAAAAAAGGTGTGTAAATGACACTTTAAGTGAATTTCAGATTGGTCTGGATGATAACGTAGCTAGAAGGACAAATCTGTGAGACTATTGGAACAAAGCGAACAATATGTATCACGAAATTGAGTTATGACATGTATATATATAAATTGGTGCACAAATGCTTCATACACGCGCGCGCTCAATGTCCGATATCTATATTAGAACTTAACTAAATCTGGATTCATGCATTACAGGTTCCATTTCTGCAGGTGGCGTTTTCGACAACACAAATTTTCATTCTCAAGCGGTCAACTCGAGATCTTTGATTAAAAATAAAAAGATTCTAACAATTCTATCGCAATTCATGTTGGTACGAAAATTATATATTATACCATGACCAAGCGACACCAAATTTAATATGAAGCTTATGAACGTAACGGGGACGCCACTCTATGTAACGGTAAAATTCGTCCTTGGTAATTCAATAAATTAATAATATTCTGAAATTTAATATTATGGGGTCAATTAAACTATAAATGTCTGACTTACATTAATCATCCAACGTTATAATTTTGTTTAAAATGATATATAAATCTGTATTTTATTGATGTTATTGTTGAAGGAAACATAACTTAAAGAGCTCCCATTTATGGCCACAATTGTCATTTTCGAATGTATACTCCCTCCGTTCCATATTAGTTGGGCACATTCTATTTTATAAGGTGATTAAAAATCATTAATGAGAAGGTGATTTTACTAATTCACCCCTTGAAAAACTTCTTGAAAACTTTACAAACAAGTGTGAGCATTTTCAAAAAGAATTAATTGTAAGGGTAATACGAGAAAAATTTAATTAATGTTTTCTTGATTTAGTAAGGTGATCAACTAATATAAACAACTATTTTTTTTAAGATGACCAATTAATATGGGATGGAGGGAGTATGTTCCATTTTCGAGAGTCAATTTGGCTTATTTTTAAAGCTAAATTAGATTAGATTGATTCAATATTTTTAAATTAAAATTTAAATATTCAAAAACTATATGAAAAGTACTATAAGTTTCAATTTTTCTTTTTTCAATATGATTAAAAAATATATATGCATATTAAAATATTAGTCTAAATTTATATCGTTTGAGTCTAAAAAAAAATTATGACAAGTAAAAAAGAACGGAGAGAGTACTGTTTAACTAAAGCTTAAAATTCTTTGAAATAAAGGAAACTCCAGATAGACAAAACGAATCAGCAACGGGGGGGCTTCTACAGTGCTAAACAGTAAATTCTCCGTCCCAATCTATGTGATATCCTTTGAATTTCGAGATTCAAATAAATTTATTTTTTACCGTAATTTTTTCATATATCTTTTAAATATCTGAATTGTCAATTATTGTGACTTATAATACTTTTTATGTGATTTCCAAATATATAAATTTTATTTTAAAAAACTTAAAGATTACATGACCAAGTTCACGATCAAACTCATGGGCGGAGCCACCTTTGGACTAGGGGGGTCATTCCAATTTCCTTCGGCAGAAAGTTATATTATTTATACATGGTTAAAATTATTTTTTTTACGTATATATTGTAGATGTTGATTCCTTCAGCTAGTTCTTATGTGTATTTTTTCATATTTTGAACCCTCTTACTGAAAATTCTAGAGCCACCATTGACTCAAACTTAAATTGTTTGACTCTCGAAATTTGGACTGTGCCACATAAATTGAGATAGAGGTAGAGTACTAAAATTTATGGCTAATCTAATTTAATGATTTGCTGACGATGGACAGATTTACCTGATACCTGTTGCTGGTGGGAGGTGGCAGGTATTTCGTGGATTAGTCGAGGTGCGTGCAAGCTGCCTCGGACACCACAATTATTTTTAAAAAATGATTTGTTGACGATCAATTATCAAAAAGGTTCTATTAATTATGGGCTATTTAGCGATAAGTTAGTGAAAAAATTTGTAGTTAATTACTAAAATCTTTTAATGATTGTCTCTTATGGATGAAATGAGATTTATTGGTGGAATAATTATTTTTTCCTATTTGGTTGGAATTAGAAAGTAGGAACTTAATGAGTCTATATAAAAAAAATCTTAAGAAGGGTATATTGGAGGTTGTTAGGGTGGCAATTTGTTTCTTTTTTAAATAAAAATAAAAATTAATCCATTAAACATAGAACTCTAAATGGAATCATTTTCACCAACCAAAGCATAAAATTTTCCTTATTTAGGCAGATTCCTTTACTAAACGAACAATAACAAAAATTAATTAATGATTAGTTTATCCACTTTTGCATTTAATCACGTTTTAATTCTCAACAAACTGCAAAAGCATGATTTTTTTTAATCTCCTTTTCATATATGAGCCAAATGCTAACAACTAAACATATTATATAGGAGCATTAAACATCGAATCATTTGACCATATACTTTGCATAATTAATTGAGTATGGACGACTAACAAGTATAAGGAAATAGCAATTCGTCCTCTTAATTAATAATTATTATGTAGCTGATTTGGGTGCTCCAGGCAAGACGAATCCTATTTTGGTTGTTACCTTTCTATTATTGCTATTTTCTCATGATATGCAGGAATACTTCCGTTAGTTGGCTTTTAATTTGTAGCAAATTTTATTTGTTCTTCGCCGTTTTGGGTAGTTGGGCTTAGTTCCTAGCCACAAGTGAGAATAGTGACTAGCGTTACAGTCGTTGGGTGGGTAGAAGGTTGCGACGAATTAAAAGTAATTAAGTTTAGAGGAGCGAAGGCTGTTATCTGTGCACCGAACATGTACGTAGCTTACTCAATCAATTGTGACATGAATAAGAATGAATGCTACGAAAGATTGGGTCGAATCTAATACTTACATCAGTCATCTACTCAATATCTTTTTACGAGATTAATTATTAATTCAACCGAAGAATAATCTATTATGTCAATATTTTCGAAAGTTTCTTTTCAAAAGATTGGTATAACATCTTAATTATGATATTCTTTCTCTCCTACTTCACACACATGTTGGATTTTTAAAATGATTGTTGTGAGAGCCTTCTTAGTTGACCTCGAAATGGTTAGTAGAGGAAACATTCCTTTTTTAAATTTCATACTCAATGTTTGGTACCTATTTTGTGACCTCGATTAATTTGAATTCATATCGTTCGAGGTTCATGATTTAACGAAGAAGTGTTTTTTATCAGAATTTTTTTCATTCTGAAAGTTCAAATCCAGGACTCTTGTTTAGAATCAGTGGAAAAATCTTATCCATTCCACCATGACATTGGCGATGGAAAAATGTTCCATGTATTGAGTATATAATAAAGTAAGGGGGATATTATTGACTAGCTGAATATTGGTGGAAGATAATTCTTATATTTACTCGAGAATTTATTTGTAAATATGAAGTTTTCACCCAACAAACATTTTTATCCAAAAATAATTTAAAAAAAATCCAAAGACTTAAAGAAATGTCACTAAAAATATTTTTCATACTAATGTTATAGTGAATGAGGAAGGAGCTGTGGTCTCTTTATTTATTTGTATTTTCCTTATTTTGGACTATAGTCTTTGGATTGCACAAAATATTGGTGAAATAATTAGGTAAGGCCAAATATTTAGTCAAATATAAAACAAAATTACATGATTTTAGTTTGTCTTCTAATTAGGAAAACTTCCATACTTCATATATAAAACATGATGATCGATATCAAGAATTTCTGCTCATTCAACATATCTTAATTTAAGATTTTGTCCAGAATCTATCCACCTCACGACTACATGAAATGAACCTTCATATATCAACATAATTAAAAAAAGAATTAAAAAGTTAAAACAACAACAATATACCCAGTGAATTTTCACAAGTGGGGTCTGAGGAGGATAAAGTATACGCAAACCTTACTACTATCTCGTGGAGGTAGAGAAGCTGTTTCCGAGAGACAAAATTTTTAAAAAAAGGAATTGATAGTTTGAAAAAATACATGTAGAATGGGGTCGGGGGAAAATGAGGGGACGTAAACGTTATTATGTTCGCGATTCGTCATTCAACCGATGGATAAAATGTTCCAGTTTTCCATTCTCATATGAGGACGGAAAGTGAATTGGCAACCGATCGGCACGAAGTGATTCATCATGCTCAAACATGAGCCTATCGCTGGTTAGGGACTGTTTATAGATCATCATATTCCCATAAATGGAATGAACAGTGGGTTCATGTAAATGATCATGATCTCTCAAACAATAACGCTTCTTCCCCATATGGAGTTCGGAACCCAAAGGCAATCGTTATGTATGAAATTACCGCGCTATAGATAATTTGGATACAATTTTTTTCGCATCCTTTATTTCGGTCCATTGTAACTTGGTTTCCCGTCATTTAGATTTCGAACTCAATTGGCGCCAAGTAAAATGAAAACGATATATATATGTAAATAGTTATGATCACGCAAACAATAATGCTCCTTCCCCATATGGAGTTCGGAACCCAAAGGTAATCGGTATGTATGAAATTACTGCGGTATAGATAATTTGGATAGGATTATTTTTTGCATCCATTATTTCGGCCCATTTCAAACTCTGTGATGATCATAGAATTTATATAGGTTCTTTAATCTCTAGTTTTTATTTTCTTCATGTTTGTTAATTTGTATAGGTTTGTTACCTCAACAGGATTGACAAAGTAATATCTAGTTTAACCCTATTTGTTTGTACTTATTCATGTTGAGTTTTTTTAATTTATAATTAATAAAAGACCATTAGACACTTTAGCTAATGATATAAATTCGAAGAAAAAAACAACATTTGTTTGACTTTGCAGTTTCTTATTAGTACATGCATGCACTGTGTACCATTTGTTTTCTTTCTATCCACCATTAAATTTTCATTATCTGCCATACATATATATATGCCAGTTTTACTCCTCAAAATAGTATCTCTACAATTGTACTGTCTGCTGTCACTATGACAAAAAGCCAGTTCATATTATATGTACAAGCAATATGGATGTTTTTTCCACATCAAATTCATCTGAATTCAATATTTTCGATATAAGACACAAACTTATATGTAAAAATTAACTACAATCTCAACAAATTTAGATCTAAATTCATTATCCTTTAAGAGTAATGAAGTCCGATACTAAGAGGGCGTTAAATTTGAAAAAGTTGTTTTGGTTTTCAAAGTGACAAATGATATTTGAAAATTAGAGTTGCATGTGTTTGATCATGAATATAAATAGGGGTTGGTTTTTGAATTTTTATGAGTAATTTGAATTGAAAAAAGTGAAAACATCTTTTAGTTTTCTAAATTCTTGAAATTCTGGAATTTGATGGTCAAACGTGTTTAACTCCAGAAAAAAGTGAAAAAAATTTCACAGCCAAACGCCTCCGAAGAATCTTACAGTAACTTTTACCACAAATTTACCACAGAAATGTAACGGTAATTTTCTGAAAGTATACCTCTGAATAATAAATACAGTGTATAAGTTAGCTACGTCATGTAATTTTTCCTTTTTTTTTTTTTCCTAAGCAGTATGATAAAGGGCCCAAGTAAGCCCAAATGTATGGAATCACTGATCCAAAACTGAAGAAATGGTTACATTTTGTGACTAAATTTGATCAAATATGATGGGCCCAAATATGATCTAACTCAATAACTTATCAACGGTTGGCATAGATAAGTCATTTCTAATAGTTCAATAGCATATTTGAGCCTTTTTCCATATTATAACTGGCTATGTTGCTCGGATTCTTCAAAATCCGAAATGGATGCAACATCGAAAGTGAAAAGTCCATGCAACTTAGATAATCGGGCTTTCTACAACAACAACATACCCAGTATATTCCCACCATGTGGGGTTTGGGGAGGGTAGGTGTACGCAGTCCATACCACTACCTCAGAGGTGAGATAGAGAGGATAATCGGGCTTTCTAAAGCTTCTTATTATACAAACAATTTCTGGGCAACTGCCTAAGGCCTGTACTCAATGGGCTCAAGAGAGTAGGATCCAAAATGTAAAATGGGCTTAAAAAAGCATTTGTAAACTCAATTTGAGCTTTACATCATTGGACCTAGTGGACACATAGAAGATTGGGCTTCATATTATTCTCATTTGATGCATTCTTTTTAGATGATGTAAATGTTTTTGGTCATAATATTGTGTCGACTTACAGACGCATCGATCTATAACCGTTAAAAAAAGGAGACTGGATAGACTTAAAATCATATGAAAGAAAGTTGTATAAAAAAAAAGGGCAACTCGGTGCATGAAAACTCCCGCTATACGTGGGGTTCGGGGAAGGGCCAAACCACAAGGGTCTATTCTTTGCAGTCGTACCTTACATTTTTCTGTCAGAGGCTGTCTCGAAAGACCTACAAATTCCTCAAATTAATGTAGACTTATTAGCTAAAGACATGACATAATAGAAGAACAATACCCATATATAGATGATATATACTAGGGTATACATTGTAATCTTGTCATCGAACTTCTAATATTATTATTTCTTTGTTATCACAACAATATTTCTTATTTTGTAGAGACATATTATGATTTTATTTTATTATTTTTTGGGTAAAGTGGAAAAATAAACTAACTAAAGCTCTTAATTCGTTCATAAGCAACACGATTTAAGTTCGTTAGTAGAAGAAACTTCATGTCCAAAAATGCACGATTTCAGGGTATCAAATTTTCTTTATGATTGTGTGCTTCGTTTGCCAGAAAATTGACATTTTTATTTGCCTCCTTTCAGTTATGTCTTATCATGACTTTATTGACCTGCAACAAATATCTACAATCTTTTAATAATAGGTCTAAGTTGATGATTTCGTACACCCTTTTCTATGATAAGCTTGACAACTAGTAAGTAATTTATTTTCACTTTATCGCTTACAACAAATATCTATAATCTTTTTTGATAATAGGTCTAAGTTGATGATTTTGTATACCCTCTTCTATGATAAGCTTGACAGTTAATAAGCAATTTATTTTCACTTTATTGGCCGGCCACAAATATTTACAATCTTTTAATAATAGGTTTAAGTTGATGATTTTTGTACGCAATCTTCTATGATAAGCTTGACAGCTAGTAAGTAATTTATTTTCACTTCTAGTGCTTTATATCCATCAAGTAAATTTTGGTTGAGATCACTAACCTATAATGGTAAAAAAAAATTATGACACAATTTAATTTCAAATTAGTTGGACACAGAATATTGAAGTTAAAAGAAAAGAAGTACTTTTATCTTTAATGTTGGTGGGAATTTTTTTATCACTTAAAAGTGGGATTTCGCGATAGCCGCAAAGCTAGAATTTTCAACTAATTAGATTCGAAATATAAAGAAGTAATGACAAAGATAAGGAATTAAATATATTTTAATCTTGTATATACAATATAATTTTCACAAAGTGATTCCAATTTCCAAATAACCCGTCACACTACTAATTTTGCCCCCCTTTTTCGATAAAAATGTAAATTAATCGAACTCAAAGCGAGTAACGGATTTTAAGTAGGAAAAAAAAAGATTTGCTTTTTACTATAGACCACTTTTATTGACTTTAATAATTATTGAGCAGCTGAGATTTTTAACGTGAAAGCCAAGTCTAGTATCTTAGAATATTACTGTATAATTTTACCAGAGTCTAATCATTAGCTTAGACTACTGGATCTTAGTAATTCAATTGATTAATATCTAAACTTCCATTCAGGGGCGGCTCAAGTACATCGGTGGCCTAAGACGAAAATCGAACGTAGGCCTCAAATTTTTAAGAAAAATTAATATTCTTTTTTTTAAAAAATAAATTCTGTATTTTAAAATTTTTTTGAGATGCAAAATAGTTAATATTTTTTTATAGTTCTTTCAATAATTATTTTTTCATTAATATAATTAATGTATTTAATCTTTCTTGAGACATAATACTTTAAATACATCAAACTTCTTCTAATAATTCTTTACTTTTATATAAGAAGTTAATTTTTTCTACAAATAGTATTTAATTTTTTTTTTATAAAAAACCTATAATCTATTATTATTTAAAAAAAAATGAGGCCCCTTAAATTTGGAGTCTAAGGCGATTGCCTATTTTGTTAATAGGTAGAGCCGGCACTGCTTTCACTTTATTGATGAGGGTTTGATCCTCACGTTGTAATCTCTTTGCTCATTTTTTCTTTCCTCCTTCGAACAATGGTGTCTTTCAATAATTAATCCAAATGTGCATAAACTAATCTGAATACCGCGATTATGAAAAAAGAAAAGCATTTGGCATAACTTGTTGTCATATTATAGTACCGTTGGAGTATATTAGTAAAGAAATATTTCGTCTCTATTATTTATAGCCTTTATTCATGAGTCAGTAATAGTCTATTCATTATTCAAATCCCCAAACAATATATAAATTGGCACCATGTTGTAGTTGGTATAAGTTTTGTCTACTCCAACGGTTATGTTTCCTAAGTGTTTCCTAAGTAATCTTTCGTTCATTTTTATTTGTCACCTTACGTGTTTTGAAAGTTTAAGTTGCATGAATTTTGACAAACATTTTCAGATAGTGCATGAAATAGTTGATTTCACCTTTTTGCGAGTTTCACATCCTAAATGTCAGCTGTGATTTCTAAAAATAGTTATGTTATCTCAAATTATTTGTTATTTTAGAAGCTCAAGACAAAATTAATCACTTTTTACTCATTTTATTCTTAGTAGTAGCCGTTCTTGGAAACTTTAAACACCCGCAATAGGGTAAATATTCAATGAAAAGAGATAAAATAGTCAAAAATTCCTCCCTGTAAAGAGAAACACGACAGATAAATTAAGACGGGAGAGTATTCTTTTTCTTCTTATAAAGAGAACTCCTCAAATGTCAACATTGTAAAGCTCTAGGTTTCCTTACAAGTTACAACTACATTAAATGAAAAACAACTACTCTATTTATTTACCATATAGTATTGCCTAAGTTTATTCAAACACGTCACAAAGTATAAAGTTAGTCAAATTTTTAGAAGATATGGTTAAAATCCCTAATGAATATATATTGCAAAGTGATTAATTTAGGTTTTACTTTTTGCTTTTGAAGCTAAAGTTAGGCTCTTTTTTATTTTTTGTCATAGCTTTAATTCCCAATGGAATCTAATAAGCTTTGCTCTTTTACTAGAGACTTCTCATATACTATTAACTTTAATGAATTTGATAATTTTGATGTAAATTGAAAGCATTTTACACACTTGAAAGCCAAGTTTACGTTAGAGAATACTACTAGGACAATGGCCTAATCAATAGCTTGAAGCCACTAGTAAACCATCAAAAGAATGTGGCGGAACAGTAAGTATTCTTTCATCCTTAGTCCGAGATCTCACATTTGAATCCTAAGACTAAAGTTGTTTCTGATAGGAAGTATTTTGCCCCTAAAGGTGAGATTTCCTGATACAAATTCAAATTAATCATACCTGAAAAAAGTGTGGGGACATCCGATAAAATTAGAACGTTACAGAGAGGATATGTGCATGATAGCCTGGATTTCATTTTATATGACACTATTTCCTTAGCCGTCCACTTCAAAAAGAGTTGCACCTTTTCATATGTAAAAACAATTCAACTAAGATACAACTTTTTTTTTTTATCTTTAATGATATGTTTTTATTACCGCAATCACAAATTTCAAAAGTTCGTCTTTCTTAAGTTTCATACAAATTAAACACCACCACATAAATCAAAATGAATGAAATTTATTAGGCTAGAGGAAATTGGTGTTCATAAATGTTTAAGGTCAATAAGACTAGACTAAGAATATGCACTAAAAATTCTACCCCTAAAGAGAGGTTATGTTTCCATCACAATACATATGTATGTATACTTACACATTGACTTAAAATCTTGAATTCGTCTCTAACCCCAATACATATGTATTTATACTTACACATATTGACTTAAAATCTTGAATTCGTCTCTAACCCCAACCTCAATGTAAATCAAAAAGTCCAATCTTAGTTGAACATTTCTTCATAAAATAGATCATTGGAGATCCACAATTTCACTACAAACATAATATGGTCAAACATATTTTGCTTCATGCCCACAAATACAACAAAACTAGATCAAAAACACACTCAACAAGGAAGAGTCAACTTCCGTTCATTCTCAAACTCTGTGTCAAGTCAAACTAAATCACATAAACACGAGCAAGACAATTTGATAAGAAATTTAAACTTTCTTCACATAATACAATTACAGCAAACTACACGATGCACCGAAAAGTACAGAGGAATGAAAGAAGAGAATAATAGAAAAAGAATCCACAGCTTGAGAGAGAAGACCTGTTTTAGTTACAAACATGTTTACAAGGGTATTTCCCTTTGAGAACCTAAAATTAGATCATCATCCTTCAAAAGGCTAAAAATGAACATAGAACAACAAAAACGCGATAGAAAGAAGAAAGAATACACCCACCAAGCGCGAAAACAACCATATAAATAAATAGAAATTTCGATTATCATCTTAAATATATCACACAAGCCTAATTAGTGATCACTGATGAGCTTTTTCTTCAACGAATCGTTTCTATACTCTTGCTCAGCTCCTCCAACTTCTTCATCCTCATTTTCTCGCTTTCACCCACCAGCTATACATACGATGTAACATAGCGATTAGATAGGAGAAACATTACTTGAAAGCAGGAAAAACAATGAACTCAGTAAATTCATATTCACCTCCATCAATCTTGATATAAGTTGTACTTTTTCCTTGTGTTTTTCGTTGAAGGCCTCGAGAGCCTCTTTGTGTTCCCTTTCCTGTAATTACAGATTGAAATGGTCACAATCAAGAATCCCGTATATCAGTAAGTAGTAAATCCCATCTCGAGGTCAAGTTAATTCAGATGAAGTACTATCAGTTAATGATTCATTATATTGATATCTATGTTGCTAGACTCATCAAAAATATGACCAGGTATGGGTTGGCTCCCTCCAAAAGCTATGCATTTTTTGAGGATTCGACATGGGTGCAGCAATTTTTGGAGGGTCCGAGCAACATAAATTGATATATCCACCATCTAGAAGAACATGACCCCCAGCCAAAGAAAAAGAGTTTAAAACACCACAAAAGGACAAAAATACATCGTATATGTTATGTAGACGGAAAACATTAAGTGAACTAACGCCATCTGCCTAACCTGTTAGCAAATTCACAGGATACCTAAGTTGGATGTAGCAAGTACTAGTCGAGGTGAGTACACACTGGCATGGATTGGTCCATTATAGGAAAACGATAACGTATAATAGGCTATGTTGCACACATATATGGTGAGAAGAATTCAAGAATGTATTGGCAAATATGGTTTAATACCTTCTTCTGGCAAGTTTGTCCCAGCGGTTTTAACTCCTTGTTGACAGCATCAATCCTCTTTCGGACCGTTGAAACTTCTTTCTTCATAGGATCTGCTAATGCTTCTAGTTCCTGATAAATTAATTGAACTTCATGAGGTATATATATACATGTATCGTACAAACTATGAAGAATCTTGACCTGAAGTTAATTACCCTTCACAACAGTTGAAGGGCAGCCCGTTGTACTAAGCTCCCACTATACGTGAGGTCCACGGAAGGGCCGGATCACAAAGGTCTATTGTACGCAGCCTTACCTTACATTTCTGCAAGAGGCTGTTTCCGCGGCTTAAACCCGTGACCTCCTGGTCACATGGCAGTAACTTCACTAGTTACGGCAAGACTCCCCTTCCCTTCACAACAGTTGAAATTTCCAAAATTTATACACCTATTGTACTTATAATGTTAACTGGCAAAACATAATTACAAACCTTATTATGGAGGAAACCACAATTTAAAGAAGGGAATGTTCCCCAAAATGCTCAAAAAGAAGAGAAATGCATGTAAAAGCTGATTTATTTGCCTAAAATTCAAGATTTTGAAACAAATCTCTGCATAAATGCAGAAAAACTCATGAAAAATCCCAACTTGAAGAGTAAATTTTGACTTATAAATTCAAGAATGAAGAGAAAATCAAATCCCATACTTAAAAAAAAAATGAAAACACCAACCTTTAATCTTCAAGTATGCAGAAAACCCACAAAAAATCCATACTTTAAGGCTAAATTTCCAGCTCAAAATTAAAGAATGAAGAAAAAACCAAAACCCATAATTAAAAAAAGAATACACCAATCTTTAGAGTAAATTTTCACTAACAAAACCAAGAATGAAGAGAAAACCAAACCCCACAAAAATATCCAACTTTAAGGGCAAATTTACAGCTCAAAATTCAAGAATGAAGAGAGAGTGTAATCTCTTTTTGTCAAAAACAACAAACAAACCTCAGGACAAGTAAAACTAATTCAAGTTCTTGAGCTAAAAAAAATCAAAACCCCATACTTCAAAAAAACAGAAGAAAAAAAAAGAAAACAACAACAATATTTAATCTTCAAATATACAGAAACCCCACAAAAATTTTCCAACTTTAAGAGCAAATTTCCAGTTCATAAACAAAAGCTCATAACAAGTCTAAAATCTATTTCAAGTTCTTGATCTAAAAAAATCAAAACCCCAGACTTCAAAAATAAAAAATACTGTAGTTTACATCAATATTTGATCTTCAAATATGCAGAACACCCCACAAAAAATCTCAACCTTAATACCAAATTTCAAGAAAAATAAATGTTTTTTATGCAAAAAAAAAAAAAAAACAAATCTTAACAAACCTCATAATACTAACAGTTAATGAGGTATAACAGTAAACAAAACCTCATAATACAGAAAAAAAAAAAAAGACCATACTAAGAAAAAACAGAACACAACAACAATCTTTAATCTTCAAGTACATAGAAAACCCCACAAAAGATCCCAACTTTAACATTAAATTTCAAGAAAATATTCCAAAAAAATAAAAAATATTCACAAACCTCACGAATAATAGCTAGACGTCTGGTTTCTTCTTCAATCCTACCCAATTGAGCTTGTACTTTCTCTTTCACTTCAAGCTTCTTCTTCTCAATCTCTTCTTCTTTAGCTTTAAATGTTGATAATGCTGACTTTGACATCTCTTCATCTTCTTTACTTAACAAACTATTATTACCATTAAAACTTAAACTCCCTGATATTTGACCTGCTGCCATCAGTGTCTGTAGCTGCTGCTGCTGTTGTTGCTGCTGCTGATTCTGCATTTTTTTTTTTTTTGCTAAATAATATTTATTTATTTTTTGCTAAGAATGAAGTAAAGAAACAAAGAAGAAACCCCTTGTTCTTGTTTTGAATTTTTGCTTTTTTTTTTTTTTTTTTGGTTAGCTTTTGCTTTTTTGGTATGATGGAAAATGGAATGGACTATGGACCCTTCTTTGTTTTTTGGGGGGTTATGACTGTTGCAGGTGCTTATGGTATGGTACAATATACAGAGAGGGGAGCAAGGGGGAGAAGAGTGGGGGGGTGGGGGTGGGGGGGAGTTTCACTTTTCTTTTTAGTTTTTTTTAAAAATAATTTTTTTAGCCGTTCGTTCATCTTTACTTATCCATATTTCTATTTTAAGATATTTAATAATATTTATTTAATTTAAAAAATCAATACATAATTTATTTATTTTTTTCTTATTTTATCCTTGATATTAAATAATATTCATCCCTCATTGCATTTTTCAAAGTAAAAAAATTATTATATTCAAAGGGTGATATAATAAAATTACTACTTTATTTATTATTTCTTAAGATATATGTTAAGTCAAATGTGGATAAGTAAAGATGGACGAAGGAAGTACGTGACTACAAGATTAAAGGATATTTGATACATTTTACATAATTTTAATTTAAGACTATAAGATTGAAAAATCTTTTTTATTTTCTTAAATTTCGTGTCAAGTCAAAACAAGTTTTTTTTTTTAAAAGAGGGAATATATTTCTTTTGATTTTTGTTTGGTGTTCGAGTATTAAAGTCCTGACTAATTTGAACCATGTTGTGCAGGTTCATTCTAAAAATGCACTCCCAATGAGATTTTTTTATACTCATAATTCAGGTGTTTAATTAAGGATGAAACAGTTCGATCACCGCATCATAAGCTATGTTGGTAGGCCTTATTGTTTAAAGTTATATTGACAGCACATCTAATCATTTTTTGAAAAAGAAATGGTTTTGTGTGTGACCTACACAAAAGAGAGAGGGTGAAAAGTGTAAATAGTTGAAATACTGTGGGTAACTTTTTAAGTAAATATATGTTTACTATTCCTGGTGAACTATTTGATTAGATTGAGAATACATGCAATAAGATGTAGGATGGCTTAATAGTGTGAGATGTTTTGAAAGAAATTGTGTAGGCTTGGTCAGATTATGTAATTATTTTAAATGTTAACTATGTTAAGTAATTATGTAATTATTTTAAATCTAGATTGGCTCTTCATGTAGATTCATGAAGAGAAGCATTTTTAACGAAAGATTTTTCTATTCACATGGTTCAATTTACATTTAAAACTTCTAATTAAAGATGGAATCATATTATATATACTGTATCAGCATCAACGATCCGACTAATCTAGATCCGTGAAGAGAAGCATTTCCCATAAAGGAGGTCTCTGTTCACGTGGCGCAAATTCAAGATCTCTAATTAAAAAACAGGAAGGATCTCATTTGTCCATCTCATTCACCTTTGACATTTTTTTCTCTTGATTAACCATTTGATATACTCGACATATCTTTCTTTTTACAGCTAACCAACTAGCATTTGGCATTGGTATCGATCTAACCTCGATTAACTTAAATTCACGTCATATTAGATTCATAAAGGAGAAGCGTTTCTTATTAAAACTTTCTATATCCACAAAACTCGAACCAAAGATATGTTTAGTGGCTAAGTAAAGATATGTTTTTGTCATGGTTAATCATTTCGTATCTCACATTGAAATCGACTGATTCAACTAATTTAAATTCATATTGTATAAGGCAAAAAAGACATATCTTTTTAGTCACATAGTTTGAATTTGAAATTTTTTATTAAGAATAGGACGGAGGAATCTCAACCGATCTAGTGATGGCTAAGTAAAGATATGTGGTTCTACTAGAAAAAAGCAAAAAAAACAACAGGGAAATGTCCCAACCACCAACAAGGCAAACTATTCATAAAAGTAGGCATTGGATAAGAATTTCATACCTTTAATTTGCTGATTTTATTCTCTACTCACTTTTTCTTTTTAGTATCATATACATCTATTAGCTAATATTAGATAATAAATAAAACTAGTAGTACAAGATAATTGCTCAAACTAATAAAAGATCTCAAAGCTTGTATGCATTCACTGCTAATACTAGTAATGAATCTTTCCAAGAATTGCAAAATATCTATTTTTATTCCCATTTGAAAACAAAGATCTTGTATTTTTGTGATCATGTTCCTCACTTCTTTGAATTTTTCCTTCAAATTTATGTTTATTTTGTGATAGGCAATTGGCTCAATCCACATTTTTATGTTTATAAAGGTGATAGTCATACAGAAAGTTGGTTCCATTTTTATCTTTGGAAATACCTGCCCCTCCAAGGGATGCTGTTTTGTTTTGAAATTTGTGTTTACTATTAAACTATTCAATTTAGAAAATAATTATTATAGTATGGAAAAATTTCCTTCTCTACTATTTTGCTGCGAAAGATCATGGGTTAACTAACATAATCACACGAAAAAAAAAAAGAATACAAAAATTTAATGAGGTTCAATGAAACTCACATCTTCATAGTAAAAAAAATGTAGGTCTTTCGAGAAGAAGTACTAGACTACCCTTGATATTTCCCAAATGTTTACCAAATCTATTGGGTCAATAACCTCAAAATTGACTAAAATACATTTCAAATCTCAGTCGTATCATCACATGTCCTAATCGCGAAAACTTAACAGGTGCTTCACAACTCATTTATCTTGCTAATTTTAAAATTCCTTGTGCTATGACACTAATTTAACGCGAGACTCATAACTTCTAGCTCTATAACGTCAACTTATAGCCAAAAACTTAATATCATACAAATCCTTATTAACTTCTCAAACTTTAAATCAGATCGCGATTCATATATCCACTAGAATTCAAGAAACAATCAACACTTTTTCTTTTCCTTAAAAATGTTACCTTTAATTATGTAATGGAACTCTTTTGAAGTTACAACACATGGAACAATGGTCCCAAAATGCACAAAACTTTTTTTTTTTTTTGGGTTATATTTTCTCTTGATTTTTAGTTATTTTTTGGTTACTACCCAACTCTTACACTTCCTCCACATGGCTTTGTTGTCCCAAAAGTACAAATTTACTTTCATAAATTTTTCATTCTTTTGAACGTAATTAACTACACAATGTTAGTAGTACAACTTACATTACGTGAACTAATTATACAATTAGGTTTTTATTAATTTATTTGTACTTCTTTTGCTGAGGCAAATTGTAACGTATAAGTGATGTTGTTGCATGCTAAAAAGATGGACAGCTTGACATTGTTCACTTGAGCACTCTATCTTTGCAAGACTTTTAGGTAAGGTGCCATTGCTTAATTACGTAAACTTTTTTAGTTTTTCACCGGTGTTTCGTATTTATACTGGGGTACGATTAAATCTGAATTCACATATTGTAAGGTCTAGTTTTGAAGGCGATGCAAGCTCAAACCTGAAACCTGCGGTTAAGAGTGGAGGATTCTGACCATCCCACTACAACTTACGCTAGTCTTTGCAAGACTTTTAGGTAAGGTGCCATTGTTGAATTGTTTTAAGTTACTTCATGCATATGCATATATCTCAAGTATCTTTTTTTTAAATAAGGTATTTGGTATCTAACTCCGTCTGTTTGCTCACTTATCGGTCTTAAGATCGAATAAAGAGGCAGGGTGACGGGTTGAGTAGGTTGTCATCAAGCGTAAAACTAGTCAATTTGTGATACTTAACTTGTTTAGGATTGAGTCATGACTACTATACTATTATTGTTATTGTTGTAAGTATTCGGTATGTAAAATTTACTGACTCCACTAATCTCATCAATTCACATTGGATAGGTTCATTTAGTGGCGGTGAATCAAAATTATCACTAATAAGACTCATAACATAAATAAATGAATACACGAAGAAGACATACGGATCCAACATCTAATATAGTAAAATTATATTAAAACATAATTTTGACCTTGTAATATAGTAACTTTTGGAGAAAAAGGGATTCTAATGAACCCATTGCCCCTTTCTTTACCCTAGAAAGTCAAAACTCATGAGTTGAATAAGTCAACTGCAGAAAAATTCAAGAATTAACAAAATTTAACTAGTAAACACAGGACTAAATTAGAATCAATATATCATAATTAAGCACTGAAAAAAACTAACTTTTTTTTTTTTGGTAACTAAACATTTTATTTACCAAACTGAAATTACAGTCAATAAGCAGCAAAAAATGAAAAATTCAAGACTAATAATCATTAGTCTTACTTTTTGTTTTCTCATTTAAATAGTCTGTCTTTCCAACTATTGGAAGAAATGGGAGGCATAGTGACTATTGTACTGAAAAATGATTTTTGTTGATAAGTTTTTTAATTTTATTTTCAATTCTTAAAGAGAGGATGCTTAAGAAAAAGGTTTGGTAGAGAGTGGGCAGAAAGGGTGGCATGCATGACTCACCAACACTAAAAAGGCCAGAAAAACAAATTCAGTATAATTTTATAAGTGAAAGTCCGAAAAGAATAGCGTATATACAAACTTTACTCCTATTTTAAAAATATAGAAAGGTAGGTTTTATTGTCAATAGACATTTGACCGAACGAACAATGAAAAAACCAAGAATAAAAATAAGAGATCAATTATAAACGACAAAAAAAACCTTAAGAATGAAGAAGAAATATAATTGGTCACCAAAGATTGTCGATCTTGAGGTAGTAAGTATCTATATACATCAAAGGTCTCATACTCGACTAGTAAGATCAAATCGCCTTTTATAAAGAGTATTTTATCTTCAAAGTGAATTTTTTTTGCGCGATTACAAATTAGTCGGATCCAAAATGAATATCGAACTTCGCTAAACAAAAGAAAAAAGGAAAGAGTTGAGAATTTTAGTTAACTTCCTTAACAAATATGACCAACTTTCAAATTTTGATTATTTAAAGAAGAATCTTTGTCTGTCATTAAATATACACCATATTATTTCCAACTTTTTTAAAATACTCCCACTTATTTTTCCTTTTTTATGATACAACAAATTTCTAACACTTTATTTTAACTTGTTAGTTGCCTAGTTGGTTATGATGAGATCAAGTTGTACTCTACATATATTTCAAAATTATAAAAATGACATTTATAATCATAAAGTACATAGTGCTTAATCCTTTTTTCTTTATAATGGTCCCCATTTTCCCTACTTGACCATTTGACATTTTCAAGATTCAAAATAAAATTCTCTTTTAATCAACGGCTAAGATTAAACGATCAAGATCATCATGGCCCTAGGAATCTTCCTCGTGGGACCATCAACGGTGGATGATCAACGCACATAATAATTAGTAATCAATTTCGCGTGCAAATCAATTGTGGCTACTCGTGCAAATATATAAATTTGGTATTATTTGTGGTTGTTTGTGCAAAACCTAATTATTTTAATTTTTTTTTTTTTTTTTGGAAATTTGAATTAAAAAAAGAGTTTCTTATTTTTAAAATTCCTTAACATAAAAAAGAGAAGAGCAAAATCCATGGAGAATATTGGTGAAATAAAAGATTAAATGACGATAGTACTCTCTGAGTTAATGGATTTGAATTTAACAATTTTGAATATACAAGAAAGAAAAGAGTACTTCATGACCTTTTGTTGGCGAATTAAAGGACTAAACAACGATAATAATGATCTCTGAGTCTATTTAGATTGTTTTTGTCTTGCGTCGAGGGTCCATCGAAAACAGTCTCTCTACCTCACCTCTGAGCTAGAGGCACGAATTGTGTACGGTCTACCCTCCCTACACCTCATTTTGTGGGGATAGACTAGATATATTGTTGTTGTTGAAACATATGAGAAAGAAATGGCAATATATGAGTACTTCATGACTAATTCCTTAGGATAACGAAAATAATTCTTTGAATCGATCTGAATTTAAAATTTTAGAATATATGAAAAGACCAATAATATATTATGAGTACTTCATGACTCATTCCTTCTTTATGAATTTATAAATAGCACTCATTTATCTTTTAATTTAATTAAGGATGCTTACAAAATAATAATGATAATGCTTGTTTTATTTGTATAACATTTAGATTTCATTTTCAAAACTTTATATTCAATCATTTGCTCTGTCATGCCAGGCCAAAAATGTATAATATATGATACTTAGTATTTTAACTAAGTACTAATTAATTATACGTGTTTAATGTTTTTCTCATATAAAAAATAATCCACTCTTGAAGGTAGTTAACCAACTGTTTTTTCTTGGATTCTTGACCTAACTCCAATTATTAGTTCCAAAACAAAGATTAAGAAAATAATCACTGGGATTCTATAACTTCTTTAGGGTTCGTTTGGTTGGAGAACAAGTTATCCCTAGATTGTCATTCCACCCTCAATGTGTGATAAAAATAAAACTACAATCCCGGATGACTAATTTCGGGGTAAGTTATCCCGCAATTTTATCTCAACCAAATATGGTATAAACTCATTCTAAAAGTAATCGCCAGACTAATTATCCCTTATTCGTCATACCTAATACCTAATGAGCCCTAATATATTAGAAGATAGCAAAATTGACAAACTAGTACTATAAGACTTTGTCTTGGCCTTTTTATATTGGTGTTCTTTTAAATTAAATCAATTGAAAACCTCAATTTAAGTAGATATTAGCCTTAACATACATTAGGTAAATATGGTTCTTTTGGGGTTATAATTGACGGTCGCTTCTGAATTCCATCTCTATCATAGAATAGGACGTGAAATTTTCTTCTCATTTAGTTCCTTACGAATAAAAGGTTTAAATGACGTTCATAGAAATTGCGTTCATTGGTTACTTTTAGATTATGTCTTTGCAAAATAATCATTTTCATGAAATTACTACGTGACAATTTCCTAGAGTTTTACATGTGGTATTTGAAGGATAATTTCACAAATAGCCATTTTGCCCATATAATTGAAAGATATTCATAGTTCCTCGAGTTTCACTTGTGGAATTTGAAACTCCGTGATAGTGACTATTTTTGTTTTATATGAATGAAAAATGGATAGTAGACACTGTTTTTACTAAAAATTTCGATGCTCGATGATAGTAGCTAATTTATCAATTATAAAAGTTGGAAAAGTGATTATGTATGGATTTACGCCATAATTTCATGCATAGACTAATTGCGTAAAGATATGGCATTTTTGGTTTGGATAAAGGCATAAAGTTATGATTTATGAATTAGTACCATAATTTGATTTTGAGAAGTTTTTGGAAAACAATTTTGAAGAGAATTTATGCATTTATATTATTTTTAAAAAGAAATTAGAAAGCTAAATTGATCCAAACAATTAATTCAAACGTCCTTTTCACAAGTAATTATCACAATATAGGCCTGACTTAAAATTCCATCAATTAAAATTAATCTATTACTTTAATATATTTCATCACAAAGTCATGAGTCTCAACTCATGATCAAGACACCTGAAAATGATGTCTAGTTAAAACGACAAATATTAGGATCACTTCACCCTTAATCAGACCTTTCAACTTTGAGATTTAGGATAAGAAGTTTTTTCGTAAGATTTGCAAAAATTTCTGAATAGATATCCTACATTTGAATCTCTTTCTAGCTGTTCTGGAACGCTTTTCCTTTAAATGAATCTTATAAGGTGCAATTTTAATTTAGTCGAGATTTCAATGTGAATATCAGACACCAAGGTAAGGAAACAAACAAAATAGACAGGTAATATGTCTATATTCATGTGGATTGACCATTACCGATTGAGACTTTTTGTTTCTTTATAAAGAAATCAATTAATATCTTTTTGATCATTTATTATTAACAGAAATTCATTTGGATAATCCAACAATTTTGATACTATCTTAGTTCCACCTATTTGTACTCATTTTCTTTTTTGTTTTATTAATCAAAAATCCTAATTAATTGGACCCCATTCACTAGTATTTAATTGGAAAAAAGAAAAAGAAATATGGAGACAGCTCACCAATTAGTTAAGAAATTTAAAATTACTAATTTTGATAGTGATTGACATGACATGAAACAGTTACAGCTTACCGAGGACATGATTTTAGATAGCAAAGTGTGGGTGGAGTATGCGAATTAGAGTAGAAGGTTAGTAGGAAAAAGCTAGTGTGTCTATGCTAGTAGATAAAAGTGTTTTGTGTTGTTATCCATACTAGTAGTCATAGTGTTATGCTTGTAGATTTTTGTTCTTCGAGTTTTAATGATGTTTGTTGTTTCACATAGATCGATTATAGTATTATTTTGTGGTGGTCCTATCTTTGTTACTATCTATTGTTTGTTACTACCTATATTATTTTCTTGTTCTTACTACGTCTTTTTCTAGACTGTTTTTGTCTTGGATCGGAGGTCTATCGAAAACAGTCTCCCTACCTCACCTCTGAGGTAGAAGCACAGACTACATATACTTTACCCTCCTAAGATCCTATTTTGTGGAATACACCCGGTATGTTGTTGTTATACTAGTTTTGGAGGTGTATTTTATTAATTTGTTGGTAACCACTTATGAAGATTCCATAATTAATTGGTTGTATGACAATTCTAGTCTGTTGAACTACTTTTTTCTGTGATATAGAAGCTTTACCTGCTACTTTCTTCATTATATATATCATCAAAGCTGAATTGTCCTTTCGAATTTAATGCTTGACATTCGACGAAAATTAGAGTTATCAAAACGAGCTGATCCAATCCAACTCAATCCTCTACACCTTGCGAATTATGGATTTCGATGAGTTAAGATGGGCTGGCCTTTTGTTTAAAATGACCTTAAATATACTAGTCTGATCCAATCTTAAGTGGCCCATATGCAAAAATGAGCTAATCTTTTAATTTTTTGAAAAAATCCGAAGAAGTTTATTATTACCACTTCTTATTGCATGCCATTAACAACTTGAAGGCCTTTGTCGATAGTTGAAACATCGTGAATATATAGCTTTATCAATAAACAGTTGTTAAAAAGATTGATTTTCTTCAGAAATGTAGCCCACACACGACTAGGGGGAACAAAGGGCAAGTTCTGAACTTGAAGGCCTTTATCGATAGTTGAAACATCGTGAAAATATAGTTTTCTCAATAAATAGTTGCCAACAAGATTGATTTTATTCAGAAGTGTAGCCCATAGGGAAAAAAGGTGTGGAGGCCAAAGGGGAAGTTGTGCAGTTAACTAAGAAGGCGATCAATTGTCTTGGAGAAGAAAGGAAACTCAGGACTGAAAACAAACCGCGATGGTATTTTCTTGTTCCTGAATGGGTTTGTTTCATCTTTTTAGGCAAAACTTTCCCATAAGTAAGAAGATATTATTTCCAATATGACATTTGGTCAGTGTGCTATATTTGGACTGAACCAGAACCAATAGCCCACAGTTCCAAACATAACCAAATTTATCCAAAAGGTATTATAGGTTTTCTCATGTTACAACACCTGATGATCCATAACAAAAGGCCCAAAGAATTAGAAATTGGTCCTCATATTTTAGGTGGGCTCAAGCTCTACAAAAAGAAATGGGCCAAGTTTTGGTGTGTGAAATAATTGGTTTTAATTTTTGTCTCCGCTTTAGAAATTATTCACAAGTTTTGTCGGATTGATAGAACATGCTTGTACTTAATTATTACTCAAAAGTCATAACTGATCAATATGACATAGTGTTATCTTCATTCTGCCTATTTTGTTAAATTGTTTACAGGGCCTAACCGATTTAATTGACTTGATACTATCTCCATTCTACATGTCTTGTTCAATTGTTCACATTCATGACGGATTTGGTATGACTTGGTGCTATCTTCATCCACCTATCCTGTAAAATTGTAGGTTCACAAGTCATGATGGATTGACATAAAATGATGTTATCTTCATTCCACATATCTTGTTGAATTATTCACAAGACATGACTAGTTGGTATGACTTGAATCTATCTAGTGAAATATCATATTGTTATGATTGGACACAATCTTCATTCTATCTATCTTGTTTAACTGAAATTTTTCTTGACGGATCCTTTTCGGGACAACGATTTAGTAATTATGACCTTTTTATTTTTCTTCCTTCTATCATTCATTTGTTTTAAAAAGAAAGTTCAGCATAGCTAAATAAAAAATTTAACACATAACTTACATTGGATCGATCAGATGAGCCCCCAACATTGAGCGTCAGACATGTCCAAAGCACATTATCGACGTTTTAGACATTGGATACAACAACAATAATATATCTGTGTAATTCTTTAAAGTGAGGTATGGAGAGGATAGAATGTACGCACTTCGTACCACTATCTTAGAGGTAGAGAGACTGTTTCCGATAGACCCTCAGCACAAGAAAAAATAGTCCAAAGCAATATATGTAGAGAACAAAATAACTTAAATAAAGAAAGATATGACAAACTACTAGACAACCTGACAATTCACCCTAAACATATTCATAACTGAACTATACGAAAAAGAAACCACAGATAATAACCAAACTCAAAGGACAAGCAACTACAAGAGTAATACTATGACTACTAGTATAGAAGAATAAGCAAGACAACGCTCAACTATACATATAACTACTCTTCTATCCTAATTTGTGTCCTCCATTAACTGTCTAATCACCTCTCCCCAATACTTTTGCGGTCTACTTCTACTTCTCTTGAAACCATCCATAGTCAACCTCTCACACATCTGTGCTGGGGCATCCGTGCGCCTCCTCTGCACATTCTCGAACCATCTCAACCTCGTTTCCCACATCTTTTCCTATATCGAGGTCACTCCTACCTTATCTCGAATATTTTCACACTCCTACCTTATCTCGAATATTTTCATTCCTAATCTTATCTCTCATAATATGCCCACACATCCATCTCAACATCCTCATCTCTGTAACTTTCATCTTTTGAACACAGGAATTCTTGATTGGCGTACACACCGCTCCATATAACATAGCCGGTCTAAAGCTCTATAGAACTTGTCTTTAAATTTTCGTGACACCTTCTTATCGCACAATATTACAAATGAGACCATCTATTTCATCCACCATGCACCTATACGATGTGTGATATCATCGTCATTTTGGACATTAGACAACAAAACAAAATTTTAGTAGTATGAAAACAAGGAAGACCTTGGAAAAATAAGTCACGTGCAAGCACGTGATTAATTTAAGTTACTAGTCGCATGCCTGCATTTCTCCACTTTAATAATATTGAACCTAATAAAGAGCAATAATAAAACCATAAAGAGAAGAAAAAAAACAACAAGAGGTCAAGTTTGGAGGTGATGGGTTGTTGACGAAATTAGAAATTTTATTATGAATTTTCAAAATTTACCCATTTGACCATAAAAAAGATTCACTTTTTTTTGAAAATTTATTTTACTTTAGTGAAAAAAGTAAAATTTTGTGATATTTGGCCATAAAATTTATTTCACTAAAGTGAATTTTTTTCCGAAAAAGTGAAAACAAGTTTTACTTGTTTTCATTTTTTTCACTCATACTTCTCTCACAAAAAGTCAAAAAGAACTCTAATTTTTTTCATGATCAAACATAACTCCAACTCTAAAAAATTTAATTTTCATGGCCAAACGCCTACTTAATACATACATAAAAAAAATTAAAAAGTTTAACCTATATTTCTTATAAATTATTTTTTTTATATACATAGTATAATTTTTTGATAAATAACGTTCAAGTCATTCTTTATTATACTCCCTATGTTTCAAAAAGAATGACCTACTTTTCTTTTTAGTCCGTTTCAAAAAGAATGATCCTTTTCTTTTTTGGCAACACTTTAATTTTAATTTTTCACATGGCATATTTAAGACCACAAAATTAAAAAGTATTTTGGTACATTTGCCAAAACTTTAATTTAGGACCACAAGATTTAAAAGTCTTTTTTATTTTTTTAAACTTCGTATCAAGTCAAACTAGGTCATTCTTTTAAAAACGGAGGAAATATTTGGCTAGGGCACTGATGGGGAATTGGTGTATGGGAACCACAGGAGAAGCTGTTAAATATCTGACACAAATCTGAAAATTTTTACTATTTGACATTTTGTGTCAGTTGGTATACAGAGTAGCTAGTCTCCTACCCTCACAGATATGTGACCCACAAGTTTTCTTTAATTATTTTAATTTATTTTGAAATTAATATAGAAGAAAATTTAGAACTCCCTCCATTTCAAAATAGTTGGTCCTTATTGACTTGATATTTTTTTAAGAAAATATTTATTAGGGGTTTATTTTACCAAATTAGTCATATTAATTATGCTTTAAAAATATAAATTTGAGTATATACACTTTGTGTAGTCATTTAGTGATAGATTTAATATTGAAAGAACGTAACAGAATTCTCTTAATTTTATAAATGGGATAATCAAATTAAAATAAATATTTTTAAAAAAAGATCAAATATGTACCAGTAAAACATTAATGTATGATTAGCCTGCAATTTCTGTTTTCCTTTACTGACACTTTCTGAAACTTCCTTTAGATGTCTGTATCCTTCCATTTATTGATATTTTGAATGGTAAAAATTAAAAGAAAAGAAAGGATTTGTTTTGTACTCTCAAGTGAGAAATATCTCTCTGAATGACTAATTAACTTTGAGGGCTCCTATGATTTAGAAGACAAATTCTGCAAGACTTAATTGTGGTTAAGTTAAATAAATATCTAAGCTAGGGTTTTCCTTTTGTCTATCGTGTGTATCGATTTGACTTCGTCCCGAAACACATCTTAGACGGACGCGTAGGAAGATCGACGATAACATAAGCTAATTAATAAACTATCACTACAAAACAAGCTGAAAGTTGATTATTTGAACTCATAATTTTATCAATACAATAGATATCCAATCCATCCCGTCACACTCATCGATTGTGATTATCATCACAAGAAGTAATCAAAAGGTCAAAAGTAAATGACATTTGACCAGAAATTAAAGTTCAATTTGAGTCAAATTGTTGCACTTGACATTATCATGACATGCATGTGGAGGGCCAAGATGATGAACAAATTAAATAATTGTTTTTAGTTGCCCTAGGTCTTATCATCTTATCTCTGGTAAATAACACCTAGAGAAACATATTAACAGGGAATATCTTGGTAATTGTACTTAATTAATAGTTAATTGAACATAACTTGTAATCTTGTTCCTTTCTAAAGAAAAACAAAACAATTATAATTGGAAAGTGTATGGAAGAACTCATGTGTTAGCAAAAGGGCTTTCACATCTAAGCCAAAAAATACCCCTAATCATGCTCTAGCTTTTGACCAAAATAATACTAATAAAGGCAGTTTGACTTACAAAATATCTCATGTTAGTAGGGTTTGAAAAAGGGTCGAACTTCAAGAGATGTGATGTAGACAACCTACCTTAGTATGAGCATTAGTGACTACGATTTGCAATAATGATGATGAAGAACTAGCTTCTAAAGGAAGTCTAGATTATATAGCTAAGCAAAAAACTGTAACAAATTCTTTTTTTTTGTTTCCTTTGAAAGTTCTTTGACAATTTTGATATGTTTCAATTTGGTTTTTAAAACAAGAAAAGAGATCCAGAATTGTTATTGCACTTTCTGAAAAGGTTTAACTTTGTCCTTCGCCAAAAGTTTGGTTCATTCATATAGAGACGGATCCACGATTTAAATTTTACAGATTTTTTGCTTTGCACCTATTAAACTTTTATAATTATTAATCAGAACTCGTATTTATTGTATTCATAGTGAATTTTTACACAAAGTTAGAGTTTTTTTGCTGAAATAGAACTTGCAATTGTCAGCTTCTTGTTTATTTTTTAAACTCCCTTTCATCACATTATTAGGGATATTGTTCAGTTTATTGACTTGTAATAGTAGATATATGGAGTAATTTTTTAGTTATTTTGAGTCTACTTATAATTTCTTTTGTTTAATAACCATGGTGTATGGGTCATCTTGTGTGCACCTCGATCAATTTCACGGTATACCTACGTCATCTTCCTTCAGCAACAGATATCAGTAATTCTGTCTACCAAGACTACGACAGAGGGAAGAAATCACCTTATATAAGTTATTAATTGCAGTTTTATGTCTCTTTTTTCCTCTTCCTTTTGGTTCCCTCCCTAGTGCTTACAGCTGCAGACTGAAACAAACACACTATTGTTTTTTAGTAACACTAGGATTGTAATTAATAGTACGAGTATATACTATTTTAACCTTCAAAATAGTATTTTTTTGGCGTGAATTTGGATTAGTCAAGTACTAAAGCGAACACTAGATGAGAAATAAAAACAGAACAAAAAAAATTGTTGGTAAACATTTCAAGTTAGAGTATGCACATGTAGATGCCTTAACTTATTTCCACTGTTAATTTGAACACGCTAATTTACAAAATGATCATCTATACACCTCCAAAATTTATGTACCACGTCAGCACAAGGTGTTCACGAGACACAATAGGGACGAGTTAGAGTGTTTAACTGTCAGTTGAGACCAAGTTGAGATGTCTAAATGTGCACTCTCAAAGTTAGAGTGTTGATTTGCTAGCTAACGCTAATTTTGAGTGTCTGTTTATTATAATGCAGAAGGTAACTTTAATATCCATTTGTAAACTTCAAATCCTACATCCACCTCTGAAATAAGGTATCTCCACCCTTAGGGGTCGTTTGGTACGAAGACAAGTAATGCAGGGATTAGTAATGCAGAGATTGTAGTATTTGGATTAATTTTTGTATGAATAAAAATTTGTTACTAATTTTCAGGTGTGATGTGTCACTACGGAGATCTTTAAAAGCACGGTGTACTTCTAATATATATTTTTTTAATGTTGAAATACCTGGAGTTTATTAAAGAAAAGAAAACAAATACCCCCCCCCCCTCGAGGTGGAGCCAGGATTGCAACTAAGGGGGTTCAATATTTGAAGAAAAACTAGTCGAAAAAGGGTTCAACACCTACTATATATATAAAAATAATAATTTTAATCATATATAAATAGTATATTTTTCTGTCGAAGGGGGTTCGGGTTCGGATGAACCCCCTAGCCAAAGACTGGCTCCGCCCCTGCCCCCCACCCCCACTCCCCCCCCAAAAAAAAAAAACCATCCCAGTATAGCAAACCAAACATGGAGAAAAAAAAATCCAACATTAATTTGTGAAATCATCAAATTACACTCAAACGAATTTGGAGAATTAAAAAGAACATTTATAACCAACCCAATATAATCAAAGGAGACATCAAATTACAAAAGAAATTTAGGAAAATGAATTGAGGAATAGTTTAGTTATTTAGGGGTTTTATCCATGGATTATTAAACCTTGGATAAGTTATCCCTCCATTTACTAGGAATAAGATAACACTTATATGATGTATAAGTAATCCATGTATTAAGTTAAAAAGAACAATCAAACAATTTATTTGATGGGACTAAGTCTTAATCCAAAGACTGTTTTAATTAATGCAACCTTAATCCAAAGACTGTTTTAATTAATGCAACCTACCACACGGGTCCTTAATGAGTTGTCTTGAATTCGAGTATTGAAAATAAAAAAGAGAATAAAAATTTAATCTGAATTAATCGAGATCCCACAACAGATATCTATAGGAATTGAAAAAGATTTCACTATCTTTTTCTTCAAACATCCTTACATGAAGCTTACCTAAAGTTCATTTCTTTTCTTTGAAGTTAGTTTTAACTCCTTTTGAGTGGCCTCAACCAAGTCTGTAACTTTGCAGCTTTTTTTTTTTTTTTTCCCCTTCCTCTCTCTCTTACTGTGAAGCGGATCATTGAAGTAACTGATAAAATGCTTGTCATGCATATGGCTAGGAGATCACAGGTTCAAACAGTACAAACAATTTTTGATAGAAATGCAAACTAAGACTACGTATAATAAATTTTTATGATTTGATCCTTCTCTGAACCTTACACATAGCAAAAACTTTAATGCACCGGACTTTTCTTTTTTCTCTCTATCTTACTAATACATACAAAAATGGTCCACTGAACTCACTGCAAAAGCTTCCTTTTTCATCAAGAACCAAACTTTAAACACCAAAAACCACTTCAAGAAAACAAACCAACAACAACACCCTATCTTTTTTTTTCTCTGTTGCTTCTGTTCTACTGTTACACTACCCCCCAACCATAATGGACTTCAACCTGAAGCAATGGAGAAATGAACAGAAAAATGAGTCAGAAGAAGAAGAAAAAAATACTGCAAAGTTACCAAGACTTGTTCTTGATCTTGACTCTTCTTATTTTTCTTCTTGTTATTCACATTCTGGTGCTACTGGTTTTTCTGATACTAATACTTCTGCTCTTCCATTGTTTGTATCTGAACCTACTAACAATAAGTTGTCAGCATTTACTGTTTCTGCAGATTCAACACTCACTGCCACCAAATTTCCCAGTAAGTAAATACTCCCTCGTTTTAATTTATTTGTCTGATTTTAACTTAATACAGAGTTTAAGAAATTAAAGAATATTTTTGAATCTTGTGCTCTTAAACTCAAGATATATCAAATGTACGAAAATGTTCTTTAATCTTGTTATCTTAAACATATCGTATGAAAAGTTAAAATTATTAGGACCCGTTTGGCCATGAAAACCAAAAACGTATTCACTTTATTTGGTATTTTTGAAGTTGAAAATAGAGTTGGAGTTACGTTTGACCATAGTATTTTCAAAAATATTTTAGATTTTGAATGTGCTTTTTTATTAAGTGATAAGAAAAATTGAGTACAAAAAAAGTGAAAACACCTCAAGAGGTGTTTTTTAAAAAAATCAAAAATTGTGAAAACGTATTCCGGAATACGTTTTTGGTTTTCATGGCCAAACAAGTATTTCGGAATAAAGTGAAAACATATTCCGGAATATTATGAATAATATTTATGGCCAAACGCCTACTAAATGTAAATACTATTTACTCCCTTTCTCTTTTATGTTTATCGTGTCGGATTCAAGATTTGACTTTATGCGAAAGTATTTTAGATAAATTCAAGATTTGAACTTTATGAGTTCGGAATCTCATTGAAGAGTTCACATTTGATGTTTGTATATGTTGAGTAGTTTTCTTTAACACATATACAAGTTTTGAGTCAAAACTATTGGATTCCGTCAAAGTCAGATCTTCTGATACGTATATATTAAATCTTGAACACATTTAGCAGAACTAATTGCTTTGCCACGACTTGTGTCTGTTACAGTTTTGAGCTTTTTTATTTGTAGAGGCATATTCTAGATTTGAACTTTATTAGTTTAGAACAACATTTTATATATATTTAGTAGATTTCTTAACACCTATATAGAGTTTGTACCAAAACTAATGAATTCGATCAAAGTAAAATATTACTTCTTATGCACATATATTTTAAATCTTGAATGCACTAAGCAAAATTTTTGGCTTATCCATGGTTTTTGTGTGTTAAAGTTTTGAGCTTTTTAATTTTTTAATCGGCGTAGCCAAGATTTGACCTTTATGGGTTCGGAATGTCATTTTGTATATATTTAATAGATTTTTTTGATATATATACAGTTTGAACCGAAGCTACTGGATTCGACTGAAGTGAGATATGTTATTATACATATATATTATATCTTGAACATCCTTATCGAAACTACTGGCTTCGTTGCAAGTACAACTTGTGTGTGTTAAAGTTTTGAGCTTTTTTCTTTATAAAGGCTTATTCAAGATTTAATCTTTATGGGTTCGGAACGTCATTTTTGTATATATGTAATAGATTTCTTAACACATACACAGTATTTGAACTATAAGTATTAAATTCTGCCCGAAGTCACATATTACTTTTGTACATACATATTAAATCTTGAACACCCTTTGCGAAATTACTGACTCTAGTTCTGTTTGTTATGTAGCATATCCATAAACTATTTTTTTTCTTGTTGTGGACATTAGGGATGGAAAGTAGTTACTTCAGTTTGGCTCAATGGCAAGAACTTGAACTACAGGCTTTGATCTACAAACATATGTTAGCTGGTGCTCCTGTTCCTCATGAACTTCTTCATCTTATCAAGAAAAGTCTCATCAATTCACCTCCTTATTATAATTTGCCTCAACAATTTCAACAATATCATCATTATCAACAAGCTTGTAAGTTTTCTAATTATCTATAAATAAATCTTCATTACAATAGTTATATGACGGTCGGAAACAACCTCTCTACCTCACCTCTGAGATAGTGATACGGACTGCGTACACTTTATCCTCCCCAAACCCCACTTTGTAATATATTGGGTATGTTGTTGTTGTTGTACAATAGTTATATGACAGGTCGATCTTTTTATCAGAAAACTATGGCCTCGAGCTCTAGGTTTCAAATTCTTCACAGTAGTTTGTAAATAGAAAGATCTATATGTCAATGAATTTATTCAGGCTGAGAAACTATGTTGTTCTAATTCGCTAAAAGTGTTACCGCACCTATGTTGGATATATGAAGTGGCTTAATCGTAAACAGTGAAGGTTAGCTAGTTGAACACCATTCTGTCTGAAATTTATACGGTGTATCTAGAAAAATATACCAAGTATATACATATTAAATCTTGAACTTCCTTAACGAAATACCTGACTTCACCACTAGTCATTCAAGAGTTCCAAGAACAAAAAGTTACTAACATTTTTTCTTTGTAAATTATGAAGTGTTACAATCAGGGTACTGGGGAAGAACAAGTATGGATCTAGAGCCAGGGAGGTGTAGGAGAACTGATGGGAAGAAATGGAGGTGTTCAAGAGATGTAGTGAGTGGTCATAAATACTGTGAACGCCACGTCCACCGTGGCAAGAATCGTTCAAGAAAGCCTGTGGAAATCCCCACAACCGCTGCCCCTCGTGGTGGCAATGCAGCCGCCAACAGCAGAGGCAGCGGTGAAGCCCTTAAAGTCAACCCCGCCATGGCTCGCCAGGGCGGGGTTACTCCTCAGTTTACTCTATCTGGACATGCATCTTCCATTGATCTTCTTCATCTCAATCAAAGGTATAATACATTTTTGAAATATTAAATTTAAGTTATATGCATCGATAATATATCATATTATGTTTCATCAAGTTAACTTATCTGATATAAAAGGTAAAGGTTTACAATCAACATGATCTTATAACGAAAGCTTGAACATATGTGAATAAATCATCTATTCTTTTTTGCCTCCACTGACAACACAAATGATTTTTAGCAAAAGACAACACGATTGGTCTTTTTCTTACAATCATGCTGTTCGAGTCAGTTTGCGAAATTAGGATCTACTACTTTCCACCCGCACATATATTAGATAACTTTATTCACTAGAACTTGTATATATGGGGAAAAAAATCACCTAATATTTTTACTTCTGTTAAAAACATGAATGGTTTTAAGCAAAAGAGGACAAAAAGTTCAATAATGCTATGACAAGATTGAACTCTTTAACTTCTTCTTTTTTTTCTAAAGGGACTAATTTATCTGTGTATTATTCTCTTCTCACCCTATCATCTCCTTTTTCCCTACCACCTCTTTAGAGACATCTCATAGATATAATGTTTGATTGATAGTTGTCTCCCAAAAGGGAGAATATCTAAACTGAGACTTTGATCAAATGGCTTTATCTTTATCTACTTCAAATTCCATTAGCACAAAGTTCCATAGGGGTGAAGTGCTCCTTACAAAGGCTACTTAATATCTAGAACTCGAATCTAAGACCTTTGATTAAGAACGAAGAATTACTTACAACTCTATCGATAGTTGTCTCCCAAAAGGGTGAATATCTAAATTAAAACCTTGATCAAATGGCTTTATCTTTATCTATTTCAAGTTCCATTTTCTACATTTTTCCCTATTTTTTCATTCACTCATGAAGGGGTCCACTTACACAATTTTTCATGTGATTGTTAGAATCTCATTCAAGATTGTTTTGGTCCACTTTTCAGTTTCATTGTTGGACCCCAAACCCCACCTTCTTGATTTTTTCTTTTTTTCTTGTCCGAGTTTGGTTTAGCCTTTAGCACATAGCTGCTTTTTTGTATTGTGTTGCATATTGAGTAGGACTCACCCCATCCACTTGTTCTTTGTCTCTGCATTTGTTAAGGTCCCCCCCCCCCCCCCCCATGTACAGATGTGTAAGTCCTATGTACGGACGGAGTAAAAAATATTTACATGATCAGGTCACGTGTAAGATAATTATACGTAAATATCTGTGATAAATATAAACTAATATGTTGTCTCAAGCTAATCCTTACTGATCGGTGTAAAAGATCTTTGCACTATCAATACATAGATTCACTTGTCTAGCTATAACAGTTTGTATAGCCGCCGTCGTCGATGTATACTTGGTATATAACAAGTGTATAATTAATAATGTATACACACGGATCATGCAGTGTTATACATTGATTATACACTGTATACCGACTAAAATTCATAAAAAAATAGACTAGGGTTGTGTATTTTTGTTATGAGCTTTGTTAGGCTGTTGTTTTGTAGTGTAAAACTTTTTCTTTTTTTTCTTTTGCTTGATTTGAGATGGCCTTAGTTAACATGGTCTTAATTTAGGAAAATTAATTGACATAGCAAAGATATGCTTCTGTATTTATCCGAACAGCGAGAGTTTAAAAAAATTGCAATACATAGAGAGAGTTTGAGTTTTATTTGTTTCGAGTAGTATCTGTTCGTATGGAGCTGTATGGATTCACTTTGTATTTGTTCTCTCTGATATAACAGATACAACGCGAATTGATACAAGTTTGTTTAAGTAAAACCATTACTATGTTTGGTAATTAGTCAAACTGTCACTATGATTGATAATTAGAGCTCAAAGTACCGCTATTTCTGAAATTTCTTCTTTTAATTTGTAGGCCTTCAGAATCTATAGCTGAGAAAAGGAGTCCAATGGAAGCCCAAAATGATGGTAAATCCAGTGGCCAAATCCTTCGCCATTTCTTTGATGATTGGCCTAGACAACAACTTCAAGACAATGACAATGCTAGTTCAATGGCTTCTGCCACCAGCCTCTCCATTTCCATGCCCGGAAATCCCTCGTCCGACGTCTCGTTAAAGCTCTCAACGGGAGACAGACATAACACTGGTACTCGAGTCAGTAACGTTGAACGTTCCACATGGGGAACGAACCAAGTGTCATCGATGGGCGGACCACTAGCCGAGGCTTTAAGGTCATCGACATCCAACTCATCACCAACGAGCGTGTTGCATCACTTGACACGTGGCACCACATCGGAGGCTAGTTATGTTAGCACTTGATTGAGCAAGTGGACTCTTGTGTAACTTCTTTGGTTTGTATTGTGGTGTTTGGTGTTGTTTTGGTTTGTGTAGGTGAAATCATGTAGGCTTTGCTTATTTCTTTCACATGTAAGTTGTGCATGTTGGTTTGTAACAACTATTTCATACTATAAACCTCCATTAGAACCTCGTGAACCAGGCGTACTGCTTGACTTGCTTTTCTTCTCTTATGATATTTGATAATTCGAGTCTTCACTCATTCCCTTCAATAAGAGGTCAAGGATTGAGTCATTTGTTCATAGTTTCACTTCGCTTCTGCCATTTTGTGTTTTGCCCTCGAACTATTAAGGGGAAACAAGGCAAGAAAACCTTGACATGCACGAGACGAGCATATGATATCAACCAAAAGTAACAGGAAATGCCAACTTGCACGCATCTCGACTAACAAGACGTACCAGGTAACTCTATCCATCAATTGTGAGCCCAATAAAACATCATTAGATCAACTCTATTTCCATTTTTTGCTAATTGTATTTTAGGTCACATAGTTAATATCTAGTTGGCTGTACATATAAAGAGATCTTACTACTACCTCTCAATGTTCTCAGCTAGATGATAATTTACAGAATGCAATATGAACTCAATAAGCAAAACCTGCTGAAGCCCGTCTCAGCAGCTCGACATAAATTCATCGATTTTACATATGCTTGTTCAGCACTTCATCTTCGCGTATATCGTTGCTCTACTAGTAGTGGAAAGAACTGCAAACCTTTTGTCACGTGAAACTCCGCCAGGACTGATGCAATATTGCCAGATTTGTCAAGAAGCTATGTCGATGACCGGGTAGTGTTCAAATCTTTCAACGTGGTCACAAATCCGTTCATTCTTCAACCGGTTCTTCTTCTTCTTCTTCTACTACTACTACTACTTCTTCTTCTTTGTCTACCAGGGCATAGACCACTGCTGTTCTACTAGGTGCATACACCATAATGGAACGAGGACGATCATCATACCATCCGTCCTGTATAGATAAGATTGTATAGATATTAGAAAATTCTTTCTGGAACGAAACTAAAAGTCTCAGGCTGAGATAATAAAGAAGGGAGATTTTACTTACAAAGGTGAAATATTCGGCATTATGATCAATTCTCCCGAAGCCACCAAAAACTGGATCATCTGAGTCCAAGACAACCTAGAAGCGCAACATTTGAGTTAAATCACGCCAAAATAAAATTAATTGAATTCATCGAGCACATCAAGAAGGATGAGACAGAAAAATTGAGGCAGCATGCCGGAATCTTTTTCTTAAGATTCATCTATAGTAAGGACTTTTAAAGGACACCTAATTCAAGGGATACCAGGATGCTCTGTTCTTTTTCAAATACAGGAAATGGACCAGCTCCGGATTAGAGCAAGAGTTCGTCACTGCAGTGTTTCAGCAAGAAAGTCTTACTTTCCAATAAGGTACTAACTTTCCATTGAATCTAACACGTCTTCATATTTGCATTAACATCGTCAACAGTCCAACAAAACCTCGTAATCCCTCCGTTTCATATTACTTGGCCCATGTTGACTTGGAACACCCCTTAAGAAGCTTTTAGTAGGGGTAAGGAAAAAATATAATAAAACTCTCTTGATTTTCTAAATTGGACAAGTAAAACGAAAAATCTATTTTTGGTATAGGGGCCAAGTAATATGAAACCGGAGGAGTATCATTCTACCACTTGATATGGAAGTGAATACCTCAAGGTCTTAATTCTTTACTTATCCTTGATCATCCTACATTTTAGCTATTACAAAAAGGTATGGGAAGAGCCAAACTAACGGTCAACAAATACCAGCATTTCAGACTTGGCATTTCATATCTATCTACACTACTGAAAAGAACGAAGTCCTTGGATTTATTTTAGGTTCCAAGGTGATGGTATAAAAGAGAAGGAAAAGAAAAATGAATGGTTTGGATCACGACGGATAACAATAACGATTCACTAATCAAAAGAACATTTTCTAATTTTTCATTCTAATGTCAACTAATTGGTTGAATCGCTAATACAAAAGTGATGGCCTCCATTTCAAAGGAAAGATTGAGTAAATGTATTAGGAAAGAAGAAAGTTTTCAACTCAGCATACCTTATATTTTCCAGGTTTCAGGCAGCCGATGCGATAGTCTGAATAACTATTTGTCCAGTGAAAATTAAAGACAAAAACTAGGTTTCCTCTTTCAAATACAATCATCCTATCTCCTTCGTTCTTCCGTGATATGAACTGGTGTTCTGAAGTCATAAACTGCCAGAAAGAATAGATAAAAATTAGTCTATTACACTGAAGTATAAAAAACGAACAAATTACAAATGAATACAGTAGTAATATACATGACCACTTAAGCAAATAAAGCTGCACATCAGACTATTATCCTGCTTGTTTTCTAAAGAAGACTAACCAAGAGATTGGCCTAAAAATAACTTCTTGTAACATACGTTCTCTTCTTAACACTATTTTGCATTACAAGTTGCACGAAATGTCATTATCAGGTTTTAAAGTCAGCTCAAAGATGCTCTGACAACTTAAGTAGAACAGATATGAGCACCCAATGGTGTGACCTAATGGTCAATGAAGTTTGTTGATAAGGTCTCAGGTTCAAATCCCAATGGAGGAAAAAACCACCAAGTGATTCTTCCCATTTGTCTAAGCCTTGGTGGACAAATACCCGGTACTTGTGCTGGTCGGAGGTAGCAGGACCCCGTAACATTAGTAGAGGTACGGACAAGTTGGGCCAGACACCACAGTTATTTAAAAGAAGATACGTGCAGAAGTTTTTCATTCTAATATTGTGATGAAACCATGTCATTCATGTATTTGTGTTCTTGTTTTTGAAAGATGTTGACTTATTTGTTCAATCTTGTGCTTGTTCGTCAAACTGTTATTCTTCTTCTGGTTTTTTATGTATGCTGTTTTATTTGTTCAATCTTGTGCTTGTTCGTCACATTGTGCCCACATCGGATGATGGAATGGGTTGTTATCTCCTCGTATGGTCTTGGATAATCTTCACCTCATGCGTTAGCTTTTGTGGTTGAGTTAGATCCAATTTCCTGTTTCTATAAATTCTTCCTTGTTATCTAGAAGGGGAGCCTTGGTGTAACCGGTAAAATTGTTGCCATGTGATTAGGAGGTCACGGGTTTGAGCTATGGAAATAGCCTCTTGCAGAAATGCAGGGTAAGGCTGTGAACAATTGAACCTTGTGGTCCAGCCCTTCCCTGGACCCAGAGCATAGCGAGAGCTGAGTGCACCGGCTTGCCCTTTTTCTTCTGTACTATCTAGCTTCCAGAACAGTGGTAAACAGTCAGTAGCTTAATGCTAATTCCTCCACCATCAATCTGTCCCTCATGCTTGCGGCAACTCCATCCATCTTGGTCCAGCCAAGATGTATTATTACTGTGCGATCCTTTTCTCCGATGGACTTTCAAAACCAGAAAACCTCAAATTGCTTCTCCAACAGACAGCAAGCAAAGAATTGTCTACTTCATCTTCTCACACCAAGTCCCACCCACCAAACAAGGTAAAGAACTAAAAGCTTGATAATCCAGGCTACAAGTAAGAATTAGGAATTTTATACTTTTTGAACTGACTATTAGACCTATTAACTAGTTTGGCTGGTTAAGACTTTGGTAAATAGGGTAGCTTTTTATTTCAAAAATTTGCTACTAAGTACGAAACTTCAACTGCATTTTTCCAATGATATCACATCTATGGACACATAAGCGGAAAGTAATTCTCATCAATCAGCAAAAGTAAATGACTGGATCCCAGTTTAGTCTGGTCGTTCAAAGGATGATAAATGAATACGGCTTATGGCCAAGCATTTTCAGCAAATTGTATTTAGACAGATAATAAACGACACTACATGAAGATGCTTAGCACATAGATCAGAAACTATGTTTGACAAGACCTCAATGAAATTCCTTAAAAAACAATGAAAACTACTGGCACGGGAAATCAAGAAGCACAAAACTGAGAAAGCAGGCACAATATAAACATGTACCTCATATTTTTCTTCAACATGCTGCATAGCCTGGTCAAATTCTTGCAACCCACGGTATCTTAAATAATCTGCATCTCCCTGAATATCCAGCAAGGACAAGGACTCAAATTAAGATTGAAAATAGCTAAAAAGGAAAATGGTATAATGCCGCAAAAATTGAATTTTATTTTGACCCTCGTACTCTAAACCCCATCATCCATTTTGGCAACCGAGGCAGTATTTGCATCAGCACCAAATCAACGAACCAAGAAGCTAGAATGGTAAATCATATAACGTAGATAGGAAACGGTGCAAGGGCTAACCAGATCAAATCTCCGTCTGCATTTATCATAACTGAATTGGTTTCCGGGAACTACTTTTCCATTAGGGAGGTGTTGATCAGCCCTAGGGAAATCAATCCACTCTGGAAAACATAAATGAATGTATTATTGTACAACAAAGAATACCAGGAAATAAAACTTGTAAAATATCAAAAGCAGCCAAGAGAATAAATATGGCCAAGGAGAAAAATAGGTTAGCAATCTCTACCAGGGTGGCCGAATTCATTTCCCATGAAATTTAGGTACCCTTCTCCTCCTAATCCCATTGTTACAAGCCTGATCATCTTGTGCAATGCTATCCCACGATCTATTAATGGTGTTGACGGTCTATCCAGAGCCATAAAATCATACATATCCTGAAAAGGATAGTCGGGCAGAAGGAGGGGTGAAGCATTACATGAGAACTTGATAAACTAAATCAATAAAGCATACAACTCTAGTCGTTGAAGACGCCATTTTGGGACATTATAAACT
Organism: Capsicum rhomboideum; assembly: GCA_031232105.1. Lineage (NCBI taxonomy): Eukaryota > Viridiplantae > Streptophyta > Magnoliopsida > Solanales > Solanaceae > Capsicum > Capsicum rhomboideum. Next base: position 143,797,673 of record CP124711.1, on the reverse strand, counting down.
AATAACTGACATTGCTTGTTAACAATTTCATTTTCTTGTATTGCTTATAGGATAGGGTATACTCATGCTCACGCATTATTACTACAGCAACATACCCTGATCCCACAAGTGGGGATCTGGAGAGGGTGGGGTGTACTCCTATCCTTTGTGGGATGGAGAGAACCAAAACGATAGCAATTTTAAAAGCGAGAAAGCAGTGGATTCGTGTATAGATACATCTGAAAATTTAATTCAGAAATTAAGCTGATAGTTTCTTGAAATTATAGAACTTGTGGAAGAGTTAATACTGCAAAATTAAAGTTCTCCTTCAAGTGGCATGCCTAATTTTAAGTTTCAATTTGACCGCTGAGAAAGACGAAAGAAGTGTAAATAACCTTGTCCATCAACCAGAATGCTATAGTTTTATCACCAACTAGAGCTTGATCATGACTTTCAGCATATGAGATACACTTTTCCAACCATCTTCTATTTGTCAGTGTATGAACAATATCACCCACTCTCCAATCCTCATCCCGTTTCCTGTAGCACAGAGTGTTAAAAGAAACAGATTTTTAGATCAGTGACTGGTACACAAAAAATATTAACTGCTGGAAATTAATCGAAGTCGAACACAAAAAACTAAGGAGCATATCCTGTGAGCAAGCAAGTATTCTGCATTCTGAATAGATACAGCATATAGTCAAACAAGTGGTAGACACGCACTGCCATCGTACTAGGTCTGTGACGCATTGAAACATATCCAGCTAGACAACGGAACAGCTCCCCCTCACAAAATTGGACAAACAGCCGGACAATAATCTTTCTAAGGTTGTGTCTTGCAACAAGAGTTCATGCATCTTTGTCTTACTTAAGAGATAGTTCGATATTAATACCAATACCAAATAAGCAAACGCTACACCACACAGACATTGAGAAATCACTAAAACACTTCCTCCATGTACAAAGTAAACAAGTTTCCTCCATGTCTGTCCCTACACTTCCTCCATGTACAAAGTAAACAAGCTTCCTCCACGTCTGTCCCTTTGTTGAACTTATGCCTCCCGCTAGGAATGGCTCAGATTGTTCTAAATTAGGAAAAAATGATTGAAATGCAAACCAAGAAATCGTAATCAAATACGGGTTTTGGCTAGTGCATAAGAGGGAATAAGCTGGCTTGATTGCAAGTGTCCATGTACAGGATTAGTGTACCATCACCATCAGAATTACTGCCCATTGAAAACAAATAAAAGGCAAAAGGCGCTGAGGCAGATGGTTTTGCGCTGAAAGCATCATGTTGATTCTCGAGTGATTCAGATTACTGCTTACTAAGAATCTTATCTTGCATCATTCATGAGAAAACTTCACGAGTTGGCTCAGGGCTCCAGTTAAGTCTAAAGAGAATAGGGGCTCTCATACAAGGGAAAAAAATGTACAAGGAACAACAACCGAGATATGCAATGCAGACCACATTAAAATGTTTCAGTGATTGGGCTTGAGCCTCCTCATTTATTGCAAACTTCAAATCAACATCGCGACAGACTATTTGTAGGTTCTATAGCCATACAAATCAAATTAATTTACTTCATCGGAAAAAATCAATATAATCAGGGATAAGTATATAAGATTATAAACATCATACTTGAGCAACTCGATCCATTTATCGGCAATTGCCATATGCAGACGATAGTCAAAGCCAACACCCCCATCTTGAACGGGAATACAAAACGTAGGCATTCCACTAACCTGATATTAGTAGAAAAAAGAGAAGAATTAAGGGAAGATCAGAAGAGTCGCAGCCCATATAGAGTAAAATGTCCTTTCTCTTCACGTTGCATAATTTGCATTTTGCAATTAGCATAAATATCTCTTTCATAAAAGAAGAACCTCCAAAAAACATATAGTAGTACCAAAAGTAGAAAATCTTACAAAATACACAGTTTTCTACAGATGAAGAAGTTTGGTTCTACTTTCTACACAAGATTCCACTTGAGTTCATTAAGGGAATTCTATACCTATGTTAGAGGTCGGGAACAATGGAACTTCAAATTTAACTCTAAAAATGGTTCAGGAAGACGAGAATTGGATAAGTTAGGAGGCACTAAAAATAAACTTCTCTCAGTAGTTTTCTGAAAAGTGAACCAGGCTCCGTGTATCCTCTGATGTTATAACCTAATTGATTCTCCATGCTATTTTTTGTTTTAAGAAAAAAAATCATTCTTCGTATACTCTATAGGTGGTTTTAGCTGATAGTATCCTCCAGCTTGATGATCACATCATCAGAAAATAAGCATCTTGAGGTCTCTTTGGATTTTATTCACGATCTCCGAGCATTCCAGGACCATAAGGTCAAGATCAAGAACTACTTACATCTTCACCAATGGTAATTGCATCTGGGAAAAGCCCGTGAATAAGATCGTTGACCAGCATCAGATACACCACAGCATCCACATCAGTTGCAAGTCCAAAGTATTCGTCGTATTTCCCAGTGAATCCCACCTATAGAAATTAAAATGTATCAAGTAGTTTGGCAGAATTCTGGAGACCACCTTGGTAAAACAGATGAAGCGGGAAGAAGGAAACTGATTTTTTCAATTAGTATGAAATTAGCAGTGCATATAATGAGATCCTAAAGCTAAAAGAGGCGATCATCGTAAACCTTCATTTACCATTTTATGCTATAGATATTTGGGAAGTACTTACCAACTCTACCTGTGTGAGCGTTGCAAAGTATAGCTGGTCTCAAGCTTGGATGAGGGGGACTACATTAGGTTGAGCTTAGCATAAAAGTAGTTCAAGTCCGATGATTAACCTTGAATACAGTAGAACCGATACAACTGATTCATGTAGTTGCCTCAACTAATTTTCGATTAAAGGATATTGAATTGATTAATTGGAAATTGTTGACCAACATGTTCTTCAATGTTTTTGCAAAATCGTAAATTATGCAACTCTAAGTCGTCTGTTTTATAGTAATAAGTGCAATCTCAATCACATCAACACCTTTAATCTATATACAATTCATCTCTTTCAAGAACTTTTTCCAAGTAAAAACAGCTCAAAGATTGCTCAACCCAAAGAAGAGATGGAAAAAATAGTGGAGAACTACTCAATTTAAACTAGAAAATAGTACTTTAGCTTCTTAAGAGGCCATTTAAGCTCTCAAATGAAAACCACCAACAGGTTTTCGCTAAACAAATTTTTTTAATGTCGGTGGTGTCCGGGTCAACTTGCCACCTCGACTAATTCCACCGGGTTACCTGCTACCTCCCACTATATCGGATAACTTTGCCCACCAAGGTTGGGGCAAATAGGAAGAAATCACCTAATATTTTTGAGAAGGTAAATTATTATTTTTTTGAGGAGGAGAAATCACCTAATATTTTTTGTCCCGCTGGGATTTGAACCTGAGACCTCATGGTTCTCCCAGTTCATTACCACTAGGCCACACCCTCGGGCCCAGATTTTCACTAGACTATTTTTCCATTTGATAGGACAGTTTTACCTTAGACATAAAGGCAGAGAATTGACACGATTTGCAGGCATTTAGCTTATTCAATGAAAGAAGAAGAACAAATAATGAAGCTGAGTTTTATACAAAGGTAATACCAGGGTAATACTATATAAAATCAAGAGAAGGTAAGAATTCTTCTAGATAATATAAAATCATAATGCCTTGGCTAATAAACGGCCATGGTACTAAAAAAAAAAAAGGAATCGTTGCAGTTAGATGCCTAATTACTTTATGAACTTCTTAGAATATTAAATAACTGCTGTGTACTCCATAGAATGATATAAATGTAAGCTTGGTTCTTTTTTCCATGATTTGGAAGTTACTAGGCACCTTGTTGTCTAAAAGTTGTCATTCGTGATCACAAAATTGAGTATAAAATTATTTTGAATCAACTTTACCGATAATCCGTGGTGAGTATACATCATTGATGTCACACCATCAAATCTAAATCCATCAAACTTGAACTCATCCAACCACCATCTTGCATTTGAGAGAAGATACCTAAGTACCTATAACAAGAAACATATTTTCTGTCACACTCATTGACACGAGGCACAAGGTTCTGGCTGACTCATGTTTCGACGGAAGAAAGTACCTCCCAGTGTCCATAGTTAAAGAGGCGGGAATCCCACATCCAATGATAACCACGAGCTCCAGAGTGAAAATAACAACTATCTGTGCCGTCAAACATGTTCAGCCCATCTAAAGTATTATTTGATGCATGACTGCAATAGGTTGCATGATTTCCAGTGAGTTAAGGACAAAGTAAAGTATGTCAATGGAAAATAAGTGCCAGTAAAAAAAGGATAACTCTTATTACGATTAGATTCTAGAATGAAACACCATTCTTTCATTTACGAATTAGATCATAGGAAGTGCACCTAACGAAGAGAAAGCTTAATGATGAATCCAAGGGAGTAAGAAGTTAAGCCTGATCAGTATGCACTTGCACATTAACCACTGGTACAAAATTCAGAAGTCGACAAAATATCGTTTAAAGGATAAAAAATTTCACCTTTTAACCTCCTTTTTTTTTGCTTTAGAAATTTGTACTTCTCTTAAGTTTTTTTAAATAGCTTTCACTTAGGGATTAGACAGGAATGGATGAACTGGATAAGACACTGTATATCTACTGTCTAATTCTTGGTGTTGATCAATAGAAGTCCTGAAGGATTTCTCCCATGTCAAGGAAAACTATGTGTCAACCATCAAAAACAAGAAATGACAAAAAAGACACTCTATCCATACCTTCACTAAACATAGTTGTAATAGTAAACAATTAATTAATACCTGTGAACAATGTCCATGAGAACAACAATTCCTAGCTCATGAGCTTTATCAATCAAAGACTTAAGGTCGTCAGGCGTCCCAAAACGGCTGCTTGGTGCAAAAAAGTTTGTGACATGATAACTGAGACAAAAAAGGATAAGAGTTCCATTAGAAATACTAAATTTATCAGTTTAAACACTTACATTAGGTGAGAGAGACGTCTTTCTGAAGATATAGAGTAACCGAGGAAACAAATGCCAACAGCAAAAATGAGAATTACCCAAAACTAGCATAATAAGAATGCTCTTGAATAGCCATAATTTGCACTGCATTGTACCCAAGCCTTTTTATTCGAGGAAGAACTTCATCTCTAAAATTCACGTATGAGTTAATTTTAGGCTCCTGCAATCACATTTATGGAACCATCTCTAAGTGTAGAGGATAGCTAACAACATACACTCAATACTTAAGACAAACAGCACACTTTAAGGAGATGGAGATAGAAAATAACTAAAAGCTTCTCGAAAATGCATGTAGCATTTAACTCCTATCCCAGTTTCTTAGGAGAAAAAGGAATAGAAAAGTTATTCAAAGTATATGCACGAGGAATCAGATCTTGTATCATAACATTTTAATATATGAAAGTATCACAAAAATGAAGTCCATATAAACAGCTGGAAACGTTCAAAAAATCATGGTAGAGCAAAAAGGTAGCTCGTACAATACACAAGTGGTTTGCACGGGACAATTTTTCAGTGTGTTCTAATCTTCCTATCCCCTCGTGCTTTTATTGTGGAAGATGATTTCTTAGTAAAGGACAACATCGACATGTGAAAAGGGACTTTCAGATGCGATTTCCAGAACAGCAACAAAAGAAATTAACACCTGGTTCATAAAGTTAACATCCAGGACACCACACAGCAAAACCTTAATTAACCAGCAATCACTTAACTTCGCCTTTCAACAGCCACTTATAGAGAAATAACTGCTCTGACGACTAAATGTTCACACACATGGCGGTTATGACAGATAGAACTCAGATTCATAAATTATAAATTACATGAAGGAGGAAGGATGCGCACCGGACTACTCATTCCAATATGAGATTCATATATTCTCAAGGACTTTGGTTTCTTTGGTCGTGGATGTTGGAATGTATACCTCTCCTACAAGGAACGAAAACGAATCATAAAAATGGAAACAAACGACAGAAATAAATAGCATTTGTGAGGATGCAGAAATTAGCAAGGAAATACAAGCACTTTCATAGGAAAAGAAAAGAAAAAACTTCTAGCTCACAGACTGCTATCCAAGCCACTAATAAATAAGCTAATGAACAAAACCAACTAGACTAATATACAGGAGAACATCAAAAATAAGAGTTGGTACAAGACTATTAATCAATGCATTCAATGGACTAACTCAAATGCATAGGTTTACAAGTCAACATATTCTGTAGTCTATTTGTATTGAAAACTCTATGCCACACAATCCTTGCTTATCACTTAGTTTTTCTTTTTCTTTTTATGATGGTTGTGTCCAGGCCAACTTGCATACGCCTCAACCATTCCACCGGGATACATGCTACTACCATGTGGAAATGTGATTCAGAATATTCCTTTAAATGCAGAACCAAATACAAGATCATAAAATATAAATTGGGCTACTAGTAACAGAAAGAAAAGAGTGTAACCTCTTCGGGTGGATCATAATATATTCCATTGTATGGAATTTCATCAGGAGGCTGTACAGAGAACTTTATCCAAGCAGGAATTGAATCCTTAACACCTGATGGAGTGTCCATACGTATCTACATTTCAGTATATTAAGAGCAAATATTAGCAAATAGTGGCATAGAACCACCATGATCAGACATAGACTATAAAGTAAAGAATTCTTGAACATTCTCTAAAAAAGGCAGCTCGGTGCACTAAAGCTCCCGCTAAGCGCTGGGTCTGAACAAGTCATACCTTCACTCTGGACCCATGAGGAATTGCAGGAGAGCCATCAGCATTATTTGGCAGAAAAATCTCCCAGACACCAAATTCATTCTGCTTATAGACCATGAATTAGTTTTATGCAACATTCCATCACTGCATAAATGCTTAACATTACTGGGAACTAGTCAAGAAAGATCACTTTAAAATCTGAAGAAATCCACATTTTCTTGCAAAGACTTCCATGTAAAATGCAAATTTGAAAAGGGGATCACAGGCCAATACAACTCAATCAACAATGGGGTAATAAAAAAGGCAAACAAAAACAAGAATACGAGAAATTTGATAGCAACCGTGAAATAGCAAAGACAATTGAATGAAAAGAACACAAGGCTTCAGAAATGGCAACAGAACCCCCTTGGGTATGTACTACGAGGGACATACCCGAGTCATAACGTCAGCATTTTGGTTCCAATCGTTAAAATCTCCAATGAGGGAAGCTGACTGCAAAGGAAAGGAGAGGATATACATGCAATCAGATTTTCAATAAACCATATCATCATAAACAAAATACAGAAGTCAGTATAACTGATGGACACAAAGTAGAGAACACCAATGAATTTCCAGGTTATTTCACACTATTGATCACCTCGCCCCAATACTTCTTCAACCTCTAACTCTCCTCAGACCCTCTTCTCTAGCGTACTTTAACATAATTTCTCAGTTCTTAACCTTCAATCTAAAAAGATGACTAAATATATGTCCATTATCACTCCATCCTCAAAAGTGACGATCAACTTGGACCTGAATATATCTTACAGACTAGGTCAGTGGGTCACCAAGTTGAGGCCTAGATCAAGCTTCCAGAGCTTATGAGTAATGTTATCATGTAGCAAATCCTAACTTTAATAAGTCAAGCCAATCAGATATTACCCTTGTTTCTGGAACAGAAGTCCATCCTGGATGAAGGCCATAATCCGTGCACATGACAAAAACTGTGGACCAATTACAATATTCTAAAGCATGAGAAAAAATAAACATCCTTCCAGGCTGCTAACTGGGACAGAAGGACCCGATAGAACATTTGAATGCCTTGAGCACATTTCACTTCCTCAAACATCTTTCTAGAGAATTAAATAAAAATCTTCTCCTTTCTGCTTTCTCTTAGTTTCTCTCACCTTTAACTTTAAAAAAGAAGTGGTCTTCAATTTTGCACTGCTTTTTATCACACGGAATCTTTAAAAAAAAATAAGAACGAACACTGACCTTGGCACCAGGAGCCCACTCACGATAAGTGATACCTGTAGCACTGGCAACAAAGTTCATAGGCGGTCAGAAAGAGGTACTTCAGCCCCTCTTAGGAGAGAAAACTTACAAAGAGAAAGGAGGAGCATCTACAGCAAGGTCAGGCTTAAAGATCTGATATAATGTACATATAATCCAAGGAAAAGAAAAACAGAAAGTAAAAGATTCTATAGTAAAGGGAAAATTATATCACTGAAGTATATAGATTCTCTTCCAACAATTAGGTGTAACATTAGCTCCAGAAGGTCCCCTTCGTAAACATTAGCTTTGGAAGGTCACTTTCCAGGATTCACTCCTGCTGTCCAAGACAGATACTTCAAATTCCAATATATACCATGACTTCTTTTAAATTTAGTCGCGGAAAGGCCTTTGTGGGATAGCATCCTTTCCATAATCGAGTAATTAACATAGGAGGGAAGTAAGAGATACTCCAGAAAAAATTCCAACAACAGATGCTATGTTAAAGAACGCTAGAAACTAGATAACACCTATTTTTAGGAAGACTGAACATGTCAAGAATTAACCGCTGCTATATGCATGTCTCCACATACAAAATATAATACCAATCAAAAAAAAAATAAAATACAAAACATAATCTATTTCTCTTTCTTTTTTTCTACAGCTATTATAACTTCTAATCGCCTTTTAACTCCTTTGTATCACATTCTATCGGCATGAGAGTGGATCAACGAAGTACCAAGTTGGCATTAAAGAATCACACTATGGCATGAAATGTTTGACAAGATTTTCCAGCCGTCTCGAATACCTTCAGAAAGAAAATTAAGTAAGAATAAAGCAGTTATTACCGACGAGTGAAACCCATCTTTTCGTAACCACGAGAAAAAGCTTCCAAACCACCCTCATACTTGTCAATTGCCTCCCTCATTTTCTTGTACTGTGAATACCTAAAAGTAGATAGCATAGAAAAAAAAGACTTTAGATTCCAGCTGGTCATGTTAAGGTGAGGCAAAAAGATACACCAAGAGCAAAAACAGTTGCATTACCAAAGGCAAATACTATCTCGAGAGAAAGGACATTCAAACAAAGAGAAAAATCAACAGAGAAAGAACGAAGATTCGGGAAGTGCATGTGAGCATTCAGTTCTCCAAGTTAGTAAATTGGAAAATTGAAGAATAACACAGGACTGCTGATGAACCAATGGAGCATGGTAGATTGCTACTAGAAATTAAACTAGAATGTTTACATAATGCATATACTGTTCCTGCGCTATTGAATATCAACATCAGTACACACTTTTGGACAAAATTTTAAGTGAGCAACAGTAGCATGGATGACAGACACCTGGAACACTGTACCATATCTGGTCATATCCCCTCCCAACGAGGCTTGGCACAAGGTGATCATCTCCCTCATTGTTCACGAAAGTGATGATCACTTGTATCCCTTTTTGTCCATAGCCAAAAGATTAATTTGGCCATTGAGGGACTTAGAGATATGCTTGCTGAAAGTGGATGTAGGAAAGGGAAGGATAAAGGGATCTAATGTGGAGCCAGTAGACCTAGAGATCTGCTGAAAGTGGCTGTGGACAAGGGGAAGGATAAAGGGATTTAATGTGGAGCCAGTAGACCATCAAAATGTACCCATTACCCCATATTTTATGCTGATGATAACACCATGTTCTGTTATGCTGAAGAGATGCATGGCTGCACCTAAGACTTATTTGATGCCTTTGCGAGTTCTGGCCGCAGAATCAGCATGAACAATGAAGTTCACAACATACACTCACCGGCTGAAATGATTTTGATGCAGAATTCGTGAACTACTCACCATTTACCAAGAAGTTCTCTTATGGCCAAATATAAAGGGACAGCAGAGAGGAATGGAGTTAGAGAAGGTGGAGAGGGACTGTTAAACTGGAAGAGGCATATCTATCACTGGGTGGCAGACTAGAACTTATTAATAGTGTTCTATATAGTCTTCTTCCAGCAATAACCACTACCTTCCTGAGTCCAAGGAATGAGTGACAAACTTAGAAGGCATTTATATGGGACAGAAATGCAGAAACTAAAAGGCACCACTGACATAGGCGGACTAAGTGCAGAAGTGAAAGGAGGCTCGTGGTCTTGGGAATAAAAAACCTGAAACAGTATAACAGAAGCCTCTTATGCAAATGGCTATCGAGGTACAACTCTCAAGTCTCGACGAGAAAGAATTTGAACTAGTGACTATAGCAAAGTATATGGTTGGTCAACTCCATGGTGTTTCATCCATGATTGCTCATCTTATGGTACAGTTTGACTGGGAAAAAAGAAATTGAAGTTTGACAAGATGCATCGCAGGGTCAGATTACCCTCAAAGATGAATTCCTGATCCTATGACATGGCCGACAATTTGCAACTGAGTTGCTGAAGAATGTACAGAAAGATTTCACATATATGTACACAAATGGACTGGTAAGCAGTAGCATAGATAAGTCCGAAGATAAGAATCCTAAACATCATCATCCAGATGACCATCACAGGCAAAAGGTACAATACCCTATAGATGAATTCTGCCTCTATTATAGGCAAATCCCTCAACAAATGAAAACATTTTTACCTGTAATCAAGGTGTTGACGATACTTTGTCAAAAGGGGGTCTATTTCATAAATCTTCTCGCCAAGTCCAGGTGGAGGAATGCCCCTCTCTCTGATCCTATCAGATTCATCGATGATTGTCTCTTCAGAAGTATTTAATGTTGTGGACTCCTTTAGTTTACCACCTTCTTCTAGTTGTAGTGATGAAGCAAAGTCAGGCTCTTCAACACTTCCTGTAAGATCACTTGCTGACTCAACATCACTGTTCTCGGTTTTAATCTGGCTAGCGTGTTTCATTGTCGAACTATCTACATCAGTTGATGCCTAAAACATAAAATGTAATAAATAATTACGAAGCAAATTGACAAAATTAATCACCAAATTCATTTCTCATGAAAAATAAATGCAATAACAATTTCATTTAAGCAGACTCAGGAAGACATCTATTGAGAAGTGCTTTCCGCAAGAAACCTGCCACCCCCACCCCCACCAAAACACACAAAAGAAAAAATGTATTTTCATGCTGGTGGAGAATAATGTAACATACTGGGGAATTTTCTGGAGCTGTCTCAGTGACCTCCAGTTCGTCTGTTGAGGATGAGGAGCTATTACTCTGGCTGCCAGGAACAAGGACTTTCCCCGTTGCTGCAACTGCAGAAGGTCGGGATTTGGACTCGGAAGAAGACTTTTCAGCCAAGATCTTCCCTACATACATATATGAGATTAGTTATATCTCCACAATAAAAGGCCACTACTCAGAGCAACTTAGGCTATGTAAGTATCAATCATATTTTTTCATGAACATCCATTAATTTTTTCCTTGGAGAATATAAAAAGGGTTTAAAATAGACTTCAACAACACCCAATTAGACAAACAAAAGAAATAATAAAATATCAACCAAACTATTTCTTCACGCTGCAACAATGTTGTGTATGAAGATACAACAGACTGGCATCACTTATTAAGAAGCCCCAGTTCTTCAGAAAAAACCCTCAACTTTCAGTCTTTCACCACTAAATCAACACATCACGTAAAGAAAACAAAAAAAAGGTTGAGCAGTCACTGAGATGGAGAATGAAACTCCTAGCCCTGATTCTTACAGCAAATTATACTTTAGAGCAATAAAGATCTCACCAGGAAGCACCATAAAGAAGGTCCCTTTAAGACAAGTCAAACTCATCAATTGCTGACCAAACTTCAAAAAGTTGCTACATTTAGCAATGTCAACCAAGTTTCTCCATGAAAATTCAAAATTTTGCTCTCTCAAACAATATACTCAAAAGGGTATAACACTTAACTTTAAAGGATCCCCAATTACACAAACCAAAAAAAGAACCTTGACCCATATCAGGACTTGAAAAAGTTGCTACCTTTAGTAATATCAATCAAGTTTCTCCATGAAAACTCACAATTTTTGCTTTCTGAAAAAACATACTGTCAATCAAGTTTATCCATGAAAACTCACCATTTTCGTTTTCTCAAAGAATACACTGTCAATCAAGATTCATCAATTTTGCTTTCTCAAAGACTATACTTAGTACTAACTTTTAAGAACCCCAAATTACACAAACCAAAGAAAGAACCTTGACCCACATCAGGATTCCAAAAAAGAAAAAAGAAACACACACACAAAAGCCAAACTCAATTACAGCAGACGACACTTCAAAAAGCTACTACCTTTAGTAATGTCAATCAAGATTCATCATCTTTGCTTTCTCAAACACTATATTCAAAAGGGTATTCATAATACCAACTTTTAAGAACCCCCAATTACACAAACCAAAGAAACAACCTTGATCCACATCAGGATTACAAAAAAAAAAAAAAAACAAGAAACACACACAAAAAAGTCGAACTCAATTACAGCTAACCACACTTCAAAAAGCTACTACCTTTAGTAATGTCAATCATTTTTCTCCATGAAAACTCACCATTTTAGCTTTCTCAAACAATATACTGGCAATCAAGAATCAATCATTTTTGCTTTCACAGAGTCTATACTCAAAAGGGTATCCATAATATCAACTTTTAACAACCCCCAACAACACAAACCAAAGAAAGAATCTTCACCCATATAGGACTTGAAAAAGTTGCTACCGTTAGTAATATCAATCAAGTTTCTCCATTAAAACTCACATTTTTTTCTAATATACTATCAATCAAGATTCATCATGATTGCTTTCTCAGAGTCTATACTCTATACTCAAAAGGGTATTCATAAAATCAACTTTCAAGAACACCCAATTACACAAAACAAAGAAACAACCTTAACCCACATCAGGATTCCAAAAAAAAAAACACAAAAAACACACAAAAAAAAAACCCAAACTCAATTACAGCTAACCACACTTCAGAAAGTTGCTACATTTAGTAATGTCAAACACGATTCATCATTTTTGCTTTCTCAAAAACTATACTTAAAGGGTATACATAATACCAACTTTAAAGAACCCCCATATCAGGACTTAAAAAGTTGCTACCTTTAGTAATCTCAATCAAGTTTCTCCATATACTGTCAATCAAGACTCAATCATTTTTGCTTTCTCAGAGCCTACACTCAAAAGGGTATCAACAAAACCAACTTTGAAGAACCCCCAATTACAAAAAAATCCAAGAAATAACCTTGACACACAAACACACACAAACCAAACTCAATTATAGCTAACCACACTTCAATAAGCTACTACCTTTAGTAGTGTCAATCAAGATTCATCATTTTTGCTTTCTCAAGACTATACTCAAAAGGGTATGTACAATACCAACTTTTAAGAACCCCAAATTACACAAACCAAAGAAAGAACCTCAGGACTTGAAAAAAGTTACTACCTTTAGTAATGTCAATCACAATTTAAGCTTTCTCAAAGAATATACTGTCAATCAAGATTCATCACTTTTGCTTTCTCGAAGACTATACTCAAGGTATTCATAATACCAACTTTTAACGACCCCCAATTACACAAACCAATGAAAGAACCTTGACCAAGCCAAACTCAATTACAGCTAACCACACTTCAAAAATCTACTACCTTTAGTAATGTCAATCAATTTTCTCCATGAAAACTCACCATTTTAGCATTTTCAAACAAAATACTAGCAATCGAGATTCACTTTTTTCCTTTCTCAGAGTCTACACTCAAAAAGATATACATAATATCAACTTTTAACAACCCCCAACAACACAAACCAAAGAAAGAACCTCTACCCATATCAGGATTCCAGAAAAAGTTGCTACCTTTAGTAATGTCAATCAAATTACTCCATGAAAACTCACCATTTTAGTTTTCTCAAAGAATATACTGTCAATCAAGATTCATCATCTTTTGCTTTCTCAGAGTCTCTACTCAAAAGAGTATTCACAAAACCAATTTTAAAGAACCCCCAATTACACAAACCAAATAAAAATCACATTTTTGCTTTCTCAAAGAATATACTGCCAATCAGATTTATCTGATACCTATTGCTGGTGGGAGGTGGCAAGTATATCCATAAATCCAACTTTTAACAACCCCCAATTACACAGACCAAAAAAACAACCTTAACACACATCATGATTCCAACCAAAACACAAGAAACACACACACACACAAGCCAAACTCATTTACAGCTGAATCGAGATTCATCATTTTTTGCTTTCTCAGAGAGTCTATACTCAAAAGGGTATCCATAAAACCAACTTATAACAACCCCCAATTGCACAAACCAAAAAAACAACCTTAACACACATCATGATTCCAACCGAAACACACATACACACACACAAAAGCCAAACTCATTTACAGCTGAATCGAGATTCATCATTTCTTGCTTTCTCAGAGAGTCTATACTCAAAAGGGTATCCATAAAACCAACTTCTAACCACCCCCAATTACCCAAACCAAAAAATCAACCTTGAACACAAGAAAAAAAAAACACAAACACACAGTGAGAGTGAAACAGACACACACACACATAGAGAGAGAGTGAGTGATACATACGTGAAAGAGAGTGTTTTTTCAAGAAAACAGAAACATTAGCATTCCTTCGATCAGCACCACCATTGCTGCTAAATCCATGAGACTTGTACACTGATGGAACAGTAGGAAACCGAACTCCAGAAAGTGTATACACCATTCTTCTTTCCTCTTTATTGGCACTCCTCTATAAGGATTTCATTCCTTTATGGAAAAAGGGGACAAGTGCAAAGTAGTACAGATCTGACAAGTGATAAGTTCTGAGTAACTAACTGAAAGTGCTGAGTTCAAGGCGCCAAGAGAAGCGTGAAGAAAGAGATGAGTGGATGAGAGAGATTTTTATACCTTATGTTTTGAAGTGTGTGATATTTGACTCCATTTAGGATACTCTCTCCGTTCGAATTTATTTGTTACATTTTAACGTGAAAAAAACCAACATAAACATATACCTTAATTTATCATATTTATATAAATCTCTACCTTTACAAGGTAATTACAAAAATCTCCATCCTTACTAATTATATATCTTCGTTGGATATATCGGGAGCTAATTATGTATCTCGATAAACTCAAAATCGAAAAAAATATATCAGGAGTTAATTATGTATCTTTACAAATGAAAAAATATATCTTCGTTGGATGTAATATGTATATCGAAAGACTCAAATCAGAAAAAATGTATCGGGAGCTAATTATGTATCTTTACAAAGGAAAAAATGTATCTTCGTTGAATATATCGAGAGCTAATTATGTATCTCGACAGATTCAAAATCGAAATTTTCAGCAATTATGTAAAATGTCAGAATTTTCTGTAATGAAACTTCAAACTGTCGGAATTTGTATTGTTTATCCAAATAATAATTGGTATAGTGATTTTATCATATATTAATTGATGTTTAGTAATGTTCCTATTAATTGATGTTTAGTAATGTGCATTAAAAAATGATTTGGAAAATAAGTAATTAATGCTAAGAATATAGAAAAAGAATTTATTTTTTCTTGATTTGCCAAAAATGACAAGTAAAAATGAAAATAAAATTAGAAAAATAGTGACAAGTAAATCTGAACGAAGGGAATATTATTATTATTATTATTATTATTATTATTATTATTATTATTATTATTATTATTTATAGGCATAATTGCATATTTACTTGTAAAGTTTCAAGATTTCACGCGTTGAGATCATGAAAACAGTTTCTGACAAAAATGCAAGGTAAGATTGTATATAATAGATCCTTGTGGTTCGATCCTTCATCGGACTATGCACATAGCAGACATTGACGTAAGTGGATCTTTTCTTCTATTCAAATTGTAAGTGGACATAAATAGTGGTAAAGTCACGGCTAGAGAAAAAGGGGTTTAACCGAATCTCCTTTGATAAAAAATATAATCGCAAATAAGATTTTTTTTTTATAGATTTATTAATTTTTTAATCCACTTATATCGGTTGTCTTTTGAGTTGAAGGTCTATTAGAAACAAACTTTCTACCTTACAAAAGTAGGTAAAGTCTACGTACATTCTATCCTCCTTAAACTTTACTTGTGAAATTATATTAGGTATGTTATTATTGTTGAAGTGGTAAAAGTAGTTCGAAACTTGCTTGAAGTCATGAATCTGAAAAAAATTAATTTAACCAACTTATTAAAATTTCTAGTTTCGCCATTGAGATATTTTCTTTAATTTTATCATGGTTAAATAACACATTGAAGTGATTAATTAACCAAAATTAGTGACACAGCATGTAAATAAATTGGGTATTTTTTTTTCTTTTTGGGAAACATTTATAGTGATGGATTGCATGGAGATTGGAGTGAATGGACCCACACAAAACTTTCTCCATCGTTAATTTGATATTATTTGACATTAGAAAAGGTGGTGTTCTATTGAGCCAAATGGGCCCACATGCAGGCCCAAAAAAATTAATTTTGGATGTTCAAAAAGATTTGGAATGAAAGGCTACTAATGTAAGTCATGTGCAAGTGATTAGCTGTCTTTTTCAATCTTGTGGGGTTGCACACTAGGATCTTTTTGAGCATCTTAGTGGCATTATTCCTTCTTCTTTTCTTTGTAATTGTAGTGTTAACGTTTGTTTGCACGTAGCTTGACTAATTATACATAATAAAGTTGTATTTATTGAAATGGAGTGGATAAAATATAAGCTTATATTCGGTGTCTTGTGAGATAAGAATATGTCATCAAGACATAAAAGTAAATTTTATAAAGTGATTGTTAAACAAAGTTGGTTGATCAAAAACTCGCACGCTCAGAAGATGAAAGTAGTTAAAGTAAGATTGTTGAAATAGAAATAAGGCATACTCGTCAAGCTGCATATGTGTCATGTCCTTTATGAAATAAGGCATACTCATCAAGCTGCATGTGTGTCATGTCCTTTATGAGGAGAGGTAGAAGTGGATCCAATAAGTATTGAAGATAGGTGATTAGAAAGGACATGATACACATGCAGTTTCACGAGTACGTGACCCTAAATAGGAGTACATAGAGATCGCATATTAAGGTAGAAGTCAGTATGTAGTTGACATTATCTAGTTTTTCTTATATATTATTATTATTATTATTATTATTATTATTATTACTTTCATACTATCATACTCTTTAACTTTAGCATTACTTGTTGTTTCCTTTGCTTCCGTTATTATATTATTTGTTATTGATATTATATATTTTTTTCATACCTAATTTGATATGCTTAGTTAATCGAGCCGATAGTCTATTATTAGAAACAACTTCTCTCTATCTTCCCAAGGTAGGGACCGGGTAAGGTATGCATACACACTATAATACTCAAACCCCATTTGTGGGATTACATCTGGTATATTGTAAATTGTTATTTTTCACTAGCACATTTATTTGTGTAACTCTATCCACCAAGACTTGGACATATGAGAGAAAATCACCTAGTGTTTTTTAATTTGTTTCTGCTGAAATTTGAACATTAATGCATTTGATGTCAAGTTCCTGTTTTGATTTTGATTAATTGAGATTTACACCGAAACACTTTTTACTTTGAAATAAAGTGATTCTTACCAAATGTGATTTCATTTTCGGAGCTCAAACTAAAGACATTCGATTAAGGATGGAGGTTACTTACCATTCCATCATAATCATTGGTGACTTTACTGGCATTAGTCATTTTGGTGTGCAATACTTATACTGTATTGGGACCACATACATGTTGGGTTAGAAATTGAGAGACCATCATGCGGAAGCTTATAGTTTGGAAACCAGAGAAGCGATAATTCAGACAACAAAGAAAAACATACTAAAAGCATAATTATTATATGGTTTGGCCAATTGGCCTACATATAAAAACTAATCTAAAAATATCACAAAAACTATGAGAGAAAATTTTTCCCATAAACAAGACTCTTAAACGACTACATTGTGGATGTTATTGTGTTATGGTATGAGAAAAGGGGTATTCTATTTATAGAGTTCCAAAACTTTTCCTCCAACCAAAAAATAAACCAAATATGGTCATGGGCGGAGCTACATAGTGTCAAGGATGGTCAGGTGAACACCCTTCGTCGAAAAATTGTACCGTGTATATAGGTAAAATTTTACTAAATATGGATATATAAATTGTTTTGAACACCCTTGAAGCAAGCGTATGGTGCAGGTGTGCAGAAAGCGCTGGCGCGCTACTGGCCACACAGGATCAATCCCCTATGGCTGCCATCCTACTAAGTTTTTCTTTTTCTTTTTTAAAGGAGCAACACACAACTAAGCCTCTTGCACTAACATTTCCACCAATAGCACTAAGGATAATTAATCTGTTAATCTCTGAATTGTTATTTATTAAAATAGTTCTTAATTTATATATATATATATATGAAAAGGTCATTTTCTTTTATTCAATTTGTAATTTGTCTAGAGATCTCATTTTCTCGTAAAAATCTCTAAAAATAATAAAAGTATCAATAGGCAATCGGATACTCACCTGGTTTTTCTATAATCTTCTTTTACTTTTCATTAAATTTATAAATAAAACTTAAAATTAATTTTATAACTTTGCTAAAATTGGAAGTGAAAATGCTCCACAAGAATTTTTTTTTTAAAAAAAAAATCTCGGCTAATTCTGTTCTTCGTTCTTCGTGTCTCACTATTATTGTTGCCGTCGCTAAAGACCGTGAAAGCTTAAGCCTAAAAATGATTTCTTTCTAGGCTAAACTCTCCTCTCTCTCTCTCTCTCTCTCTCTCTCTCTCTCTCTCTCTCTCTCTCTCTCTCTCTCTCATTTATGCTTCGTCCGTTTACTTCATATTAAATTATATATGAACTCATTAGTGCTAAATACACATTTTGATTATAAATTTTTTGATGCATTCATTCATTAAAAAAAGTCAATTACTAATAATGCATAGTTTAATTTAAAAAATTTTGGTGCACCCATTTGTAAAAAAAAAAATCACTTATCCAGTGACTAGTGCTTGAACATCCTTCGTGATATTCCTGGCTCCGCCACTGAATATGGTAGAATTTTTTATTTTCTTTTTAGGAAAAGTAAAAGTAATTATGGTATTACTTTGATTTTCTTTTCAAGAAAAGTAACACTCAAATTTGATAAGAAAATCGGGGCAAAAATCCTAACAATACTAATATCTGGTGTTAAGTAGTATTTTAAATTAAAATTTGAAATCTCTAATTAAAAATGAAGCAGTATTTTTTCACTCATCATAAATTTTAATGATCATATTGGCATTATTCCATGTCTACTAAAAGTTAAGAGCGTCTTCGTTGAAGAGTATTTTGATGGCATATTCTTTTAGTAGTTCCATCGATTTGTCATCATATACTTATAGTGAAAAGATGCCACTCCCTAATGCCTTCTCAATCGAGCCTGTCGCATGGGGCTTGCCTAGTGCGGTTTACATCCCCTGTGTGGTTTGCAGGCTATTACACAGTGGGGGGTTTACCCAGTGCGCACAAAGTGCTCACCCGAAGGGCAGAGGCTGTGGCAGAGGTTGTAGCGGCTTCGGATTTTCCTGGAGTTTCCAAAAAAAAAAAAAGATGCCACTAGTATCTTGATTTTTAGGTGCCACGAGAATGACTTTTAACCTGTAATGTTCTTTGCTATTGGATCAAATTTTTATTGATTAAGGGTGTGTTCAGTAATAAGGATAACATTTTTCATGAAAAATGATTTTCAGGAAAATAAGTGAGTTTTTTACAAAAAATTTTTTGGGTGTGTTTGGTATGGAAGTCCGGTAGATTAAAGCTTCCGCTATATATGGGGTCCGAATAAGGGTCGAACCACAAGGATTTATCATAGCAAGAGGTTGTCCACGACTTGAACTCATAATCTCATGGTCACATGACAATAACTTTATCTGTTACTCCACGACTCCCCTTCATGTGTTTGGCATGTAAGCAAAAAGTATTATTCGAAAAATATTAAAAATATATTCAAGATAAATGCGAGTTGGGGGTAAGTGTGTGGGGTGGTGGTAATGGAGGTTATAGGGGTGGAGGTGAAGATGTGAAGGAGGGTAAGGGTGATACAATCAATGTGAATGTGTACTTGTGAAATTTATTTTCCCTACTTACACTATCAGAGAAGTCATTTTCCTCATTTTTAAAGAACATATTTTCCTAAAGAGAATAATTTTTAAAAAAATTTTGATCAACTAAACGTGAAAAAATCAGAAATATTTTCCTCCATACTGAACACACTCTAATTCCAAAATCGTGATGGGGCAAAGCCCAATCTTGTTTACATGAATATCTACACTTGCACTGACACTTGGAGCAAGTCTAGGCCTATTCTATGGCCCAAGTTAGTAATGATTCACTTATTATGGTTTTCGTGAGGTTAAGAAAACAGAAATATTAATCATGGTCAAGAGACAAATGTGTGTATATATGTCATATATTCATTAATTTGATGTAATTATCACTCTTTGCAAATAAGTCGAGGTTCAATGTTTTTGTTATGCGTAAGGTGATAATATGGAGAGAAGAGAATGTGTCTAGCGGCAAACAAGATAATTATATTTTAATTCTTCACATGGGAGGGATGATTAGGTAAAACAGGCTTATCGAGATCATGGTCCTAGATAGAAAGATGGGGAGGACATAGATTCAGGTAGAAGGGTAGTAGGTAGGATTGTGTCCATGCTTGTGGGACTAGTGGATAAGAGTGATTAAGTGAATTGTCTTGCTGTCCATTCTAGTACTGGTAGTATTACTTTTGCTTCTTGTTTTTCGATTTTTTGTTACTGTTAATTGTTTCGTGTAGTTTGATTATAGTAGTAGTTGGTTGTAGTATTATTCTGTTATTATCTGTTGTTTTTAGTACTGTCTGTTGTTTCTTTTAGTTCCCATACTTCTTGTATAAACAGTTTTTATCTTGAAGCCAAGAGTCTATCCAAAACAGCCGCTCTACCTCTAAGATAGACGTTAGGTCTATATACATCCTGCTTTCTCCAAAATTTACTTATGGGATTACACTGAATACGTCTTCATTGTTGATTTTCCTTCACATGAGATGAGCTCAAGACATAAATAAGAGAATTGAACTGGCCTAAAAAATACTTGAACACTCTACATACAACATAGACTCCATCAGATAAATGTGAGTTCCTTTCTGATTGGATCAAGAATAAATAATCATCTCATCAATGGATAAGAGATTTCCACTCAATGTTTTTAACTTGCTTGCACTCATTTCATTTTTTCCTCATCACTTAGAAATCTAATATTTATGTACTTAGGAGTAAATAAACCACTTTTCACATATGTAATCACCATCTAACTATTCATATACTACTACTTATTAACAGTACATACATCGACCTTTTTGGGTTTCATCGCAGGCTTAATACTCCCTCCGTTCGAATTTACTTATCACTATTTTTCTAATTTGATTTCCATTTTTACTTGTCATTTTTGACAAATCAAGAAAAAACAAATTTTTTTTTTGATGTTTTACCCATAACATTAATTATTTATTTTCCAAATCATTTTCCAATACCTATTACTAAACATCAATTAATAGGGGTAATATGGTAAAACCACTATATCAATCATTGTTTTCTTAATAGGTATGCTAAGTCAAAATGTGACAAGTAAATCCGAACGGAGGGAGTATGTAGCTAGCCTGTTAAATTTATTGAAATATTTTATTTAGATACTCGAACTAAGTCATGTTTCAGTTGAATACCTCAACTCTTAATGAAGTATTTCAACTAGACAATTTTGATTCAAAATTTGAAATTATGTTTGTGTGTGTCGTTCTCACTTTCACTCGTCTATTAAGTAGTTAAGTTAACCACTTAAAATATGTCATCTCATTTAATTATACGCATTCTCCGCAGTAAGTCGTAAAACCACAAGTGTTTTCTATTTTTAGTACTCTCATATTATCTAATTCGATGATTTAGTATCACCTATTACTTTCTTTGTTTCATTTACCGTATTATTTGTTGTTGTTACTTTTCTTTTCTCCATTATTTTCAGCATGACTTTGTATCTAATATTCCCTGACCATACCTGATTTAGTTTTTTTTTTACTTGGGTCGGAGGTCTATCAAAAATACCTTCTCTACCTTCCCAAGATAGGGATAAGACTGCACATACTTCATTCTCCCAGATATCGCTTGTGGAATTATACTGAATATGTTATTACTGTTCTAACATTTTTTTCCATAAGATTCTTAATTTACTTAAAAAATGTCTTTAGACATGATCTAAATAGTTCATAGGAGAAATAAAAATCATTGTCTATTTATAAATAATTTGTCCTATCATTAATTGATTGCCAATAATGTTACTAGTCTTAAGTTTTGCCTAGAAACAAAAATAAAGCTATTTTGATTAGGCCAACTCAAATAGATGATGTGGCATGACATAATTGGTCTGATGAGGTCAGTACACCAATTATATGAGGCTTTTACTCCATTTGTCAAAGTTATGAAAACTTCAATGTTCCAAAAAATTAGTACATTAACTTTGGGGATAATAACATCTTTGGTCCTTTAATTATTTATAAATTTTTATATTAATTCTTATATTATATGACTATATATGTACATCTAATCTTTAATTAATTAAAATGTGTGTTTTCTTACCTTTTATGCTTTTATGCTAAAAAGAAGAAGAAGAAGCTATATTTGGACTTTTAAGAGGGCGAGTTGATTTTGTTGCCTTTTATAAATTTGATTTTAATCTTATGTCTTTTTTATAAGAACTTTATTTTAAATATAAGAGATCTGAAAAATACACACGAGATTTGAAAATGTCATTTTTCTCCATTTAAATTGTAAGTGGCCATAGGAGGCAATTTCCTCCCTTTCATATATATGTTACAACGTAGATGAAATAATAATAAAATATTAATATTTAATATAACACATGACTAATTAAGCGGTGAAATAATTAATAATTATGTTAAATTTGTGATATCGCAAGCAAAATAATTATAAACACATATTTCAATTAACTAAAATTATATTTGCTTAGTCCAACATCATAATGACTAAATCAGAATTTGTCATAATTTAGAAAAATGCTATTAACCTTTAAGTTTAATCAAGCAATGACACATAAAATGATACATCTAATTTTCATTGAGCTTCGATGTATACTGGCATAAATTCATTAAAAGGAGTAAAGACTCCCTACATTTTTTTCCTCATCTTAAGGTTATGACACAATATTTTTTTAGAGGATGGAAAAATGTCGACGATGTCATTACACTCCTCAATTATCGATATAATCTTATATTTATCATAAAAAGGTGAAATCTATAGATTGGTTGATAAGATAATAGATGTATTCGGACATACATTGGTTAACATTTGAAGTTAAGTTGAAAAAAAATTCGAAAAGAGATCAAGATTATGGAATGGCCAAAGTGAAGTAAAAAGAACATAGAGGAAACATTTGACATAAATTAGACAATAAAGATAAATATTTTTTCTTCTCGTCCTAAGATTATTATGGCACAAAATTTTAAAGTGAGGATGAAAGAACATCGATTATGTCACAGTCACACTCCTCGATGATCAATACAGTCTCATATTAATCAGCAACAATAGTGTATTTATATAAGGTGAGGTCTGGGGAGGGTAAAATGTACACAGTTCATACCACTATCTCAGATGAAGTCGAGAGGCTGTTTCCGATAGACCCTCTACTAAGGACAAAAAACAGTATAACAAACATAAAAACGTAAAAACAAACAACAGAATGGGATGATCCAATCACAAACATCGCCAAAACGCCACGAACAAGAAACTATAAGACATACGCATAACACTACGACTACGGGCACAACTACACACAAAGCATCCCTTCCTACTAGTAAGGACGCACTCCTACCCAATCTCATATTAGTCAGCCAAATGGTGAAATCTATAAATTGATTCGTAAAATACTATAGTAGACATTTTTTATTTTTTTTGGTTAACGTTTGAAGTTAAGTTGGAAAAAAAGTTTCGAAAAGAGATCAAAATTATGGAATGGCCAAAGTGAAGTAAAAAGAACATAAAGGAAACATTTGAGATAAATTAGACAATAAAGATAAATATAAGGTTATAATAGCAAATAACAACAAATTCTTATATACTTCAGTCAAAAGCAAACTGTAGCCGATCTAAATTTGCTCCAATTACGCCGCCGCGCTACTCCGGCGACCGTGGGATCACCTCCGGCGAAGTTCCGGCGACATATAACATCGGCGATCTGCATTAACGGTGAGTCAATTTGTTCATTTTTCCGTTTATATAGATGAAGTAGTTTTGCTTAGGGCAAATAAACTGTTAGAATTTTTTTATCAATAAATTGATCTTCGATATCGACGTCGAGCTCTTTTTGTTTTTAACGGATTGAGAACTATGAGGTGTCGAGTTCTTTCTATAGGTTGTAACCTTGGTGGATAGAGTTAGCTGATACCTGTTGCAGGTGAGAGGTGGCAGGTATGCTGTGAAATTAGTCGAGGCGTGTGAAAGCTGGTTGTTATCAAAAAAAAGAAAAAAAAAAGGATCTTTTTTGTTTTTAACATGGGGTAGTATAATGCACACGATGTGTGTGGCTTAGTAGTTAATGAAGTGGATTGAGAACTATGAGGTGTCGGGTTCTTTCATAGGTTGTAACTTTGGTGGATAGAGTTAGCTGGTACCTATTGCTGGTAGAGGTGACAGGTATGCTGTGAAATTAGTCGAGGTGCGTGAAAGCGGGTTGTTATTAAAAAAAAAGAAAAAAGAAAGATCTTTTTTGTTTTTAACATGGGGTAGTGTAATGCACTCGAGGTGTGTGGCTTAGTGGCCAATAAAGTGGATTGAGTATTATGAGGTTTTAGGTTCAAATACTAGGTGATTTCTTTCCACCTATCCTAGGTTTGGTGGATAGAGTTGCCTGGTACTTGTTGCTGTTGCTGGTGGGAGGTGGAAAGTATCTCGTGGAATTAGTTGAGATGCGCGAAAGCTGGTTTGGATCTCATTGTTATTAAAAAAAGAAAAAAAAAAGAAAAAAGAAGCTCCTTTTCTTTCCACCTACTTCAACTAATTGATGATTTTTTTATTTTTTTTATTTTTGGTGGTGAGTGTGTAATTTGTAATTTTTTAATTGAATATCTCTGTGAGCTGATAAATTGATCTTCGATATCAGGCTCTTTTCTGAACCAAGGGTGGTCAATGAAGTAGGTTGAAAACTATGAGGTCTAAGGTTAAATATTAGGTGATTTGTTTTCATCTATTTTAGCCTTGGTAGATGGAGTTATATGGTACTTGTTGCTGTTGCCGATGGGAGGTGAAAAATATGGTGTGAAATTAGTTGAGGTGTGCGAAGTTGGGTTGGATATTATTGTTATCAGGAAAAGGAAAATAGAAACTTTTTTTTTAAAAATCATTTTAAACATGGCGTAGTAATGCACCCAAGAGTGTGTGACCTAGTGGTTAATGAAGCGGATTGAGAACTATGAGGTCTTAGGTTCAAATACTACTAGGTGATTTATTTCCATGCTTCCTAGATTCCTAGCCTTGGTGGATAGAGTTACCTTGTACCTGTTGCTGATGGGAGGTGGCAGATATCTCGTGGAATTAGTTGAGGTGGACTTATTCCGTGCTCGAGAAGGCCCCTCAGTTTCTCGGCAGCACCTCGAGGTGCATTTAGTTGTCTTACATGAGACGAGGGCTATTCCCCACTCCATGACATGACACCTTTTGCTCATCCATTCCGCCCTTCCAGTCGTGGCTCCCTTTCTCATTATCGTCTACCGCCCTTTCTTTCCTCCCGGCTGCGGGTTAACTTTCAATTAGAATAACTCGGTGTTAACCCTGCTCTCCTCTGCTACAGAATCCCGTGTTAGTTGAATAACCCTTGCTAGTGAATCGGATGCTCTAGAGGAAGGCAATGAAATTGTTGATGCATCGAATGCCATGGTTCGCTCACATTTTAGAAACCAAATGAGGAATCACACGTAGACAGCCCTGAGCATTCTCCTGCTCTATGGAGCGAAAGATGACCCGGACACCACGGTTTTAAGTAAATAAAGAAAAAACATGGTGTAGTAAGATTGATGAAGTTCGAAACTAAAGTAGGCATGAATTTAGAAATTTCTGTTCAAGTTCTGCAAATTTGAACAATAGTTTTTGCCATTGAATTTGAGGATATATGAGCATTTTTATATGAATCGGGATCACCATATTTGTGATGGTAAATAAGTATTGATAAAGTTCGAATAGACAATTTATTGGAAGTTGATGTGGAACTTATGCTATTCGTTATCATCGTGCCAGCTTGTTTTTGATGGATCAGAAAACAAATTGCTGAAGTTTTTTCGTGATGAATATACAATTCATAATTTTTGAATCAAATATCTGTTTGAACTGATAAATTGATATTCAATATCAAGCTCTTTTTCATTTTTAACATGGTAGATTGATGAAGTTCGAAATGAAAGTAAGCATGAACTTAGCAATTTCTGTTCAAGTTCTGCAAATTTGAATATTAGTTTTTGCCATTGAATTGGAGGATATGTGTATGAATCAGGATTGCCATTTTCAGGAGTTTTCGGAGTTCTTTTTTTTAGCTCATTTTGTTATGGTAAGCAAGTGTTGATAAAGTTCAAATAGACAATTTATCGAAAGTTGATGTGGAAGTTTTGCTCGTTTTGTGATGCTAAATAAGTGTTGATAAAGTTCGAATAGATAATTTATCGAAAGTTGATGTGAAACTTCTGCTCATTTGGTGATGGTAAATCAGTGTTGATAAAGTTTGAATAGACAATTTATTGAAAGTTTATGTGAAACTTCTGCAATTCGTTATTAGCATGATAACTTGTTTTTGATGGATCAGAATTGCACTCAGGGTACTACTGCTTAACTGAACTTCTCATGATAAAAATACTTGAAGTTAAACCAATGTGTATGTTTTTTCAGTTAATGTTTGGTTCTGCTTTTTTTTTTTAACCACTGTTTTGTCCTTGAAATGGAGGCTGTCATGATCTTGTATTTGATGAGTATGCTCAATGGAAACAGCCATTTCAGTAGTATATCAAGCTTAGTTAAGCTTAGCTGAACTTGTCATGATATAAGGCAGAGTTTAAGAAAGCTTGGTTCGAAGTATATAAATTTTTCAAATTATATATCAAGGCAGGTTTGAGCCTTTTTTGGATGTATTATACTCTAATAGGAATTACCATTTCAGGAGTATATCTTCTAGATTCTGAGAGAAATTCAATATGGGGGCTTCTGAAGAAAACAGCGCACTTTTTCCCATCTTTGTTTTGACTTTAATGGCTCTGCCATTAGTTCCTTACACGATAGTCAATTTATTTGGCGCTTTCAAGAAAAAGGCTGCCAAAATCAACTGCCAGTGTTCGGTCTGCGTTCGGTCTGGGAAGTATCACAAATCCATATTCAGGCGGGCAAGTTTCTGTACAGACTAGTTTCTAGGTTTTAATATTGAAGTTAAATTCCCTATTGGATTTATTTATTTATCTTTTTCTTCTGATTTTCAGATTTCAAACTTCTCAACATACAGTAATCTGACCCTTGTACTGCTGTGGGTTGTCATGGCTGTTCTAGTTTATTACATCAAGCATATCAGTACTGAGGTAATTGCTGTTTATCTGGTTCTTCTTCTTAAACTTGATAGCCATATCTTTGTTGGTAATGCAAGCGTGTGCCAACTTTTTTCCAAGAACTCCTTAAGTTGAAAAAATGATACTATTAAAAGTAATAGTTGAAGAAAACACGATTTGTGTTTTCGTCTATGTGTGTAAATTTATCAGACAATTTAGGTGTTCTTGCACTTTTAAACCTTCTTTGGAGTTTGGATAGGATTTAATTTGGTTTTATTTTATAAGATAATGTTTGCATGTTCTTTAAATTTAGTGCTGTCGTCAATAGTACAACACGTGTGTTCTTATATTTTTTAGTGTTTGTCTCTGTTGGTCGTACATGCTAAGTCTACGAATTCACATATCATTTATGTTTAACTTACACGAGCAATGATGTATTCTTTTACTGATGTCAAATTCTCATGGTCATATTACACCTTATTGTAAGCACCATCTTTATCAACCTTCACATTGCCCTCTAGGATTTCCCTTTGTGCTTAATTTAAACATTTTATTCTGTAGGTCCAAATATTCGAGCCATTCAGTATTCTTGGACTGGAATATGGAGCTTCAGACTCTGAAATAAAGAAGGCATATCGGAGACTTTCCATTCAGTATCATCCCGATAAAAATCCAGATCCAGGTTGGACCCAGAGCTACCATGTGTGCGCATCTAGTTATTTCTGCGACGAGCTATATTTGCAGCCACTTGGCCATGACTGTTCATCTCTTCCATTGCAGAGGCACACTCATACTTTGTTGAATTCATCTCAAAGGCTTACCAGGCTCTGACAGATCCGATATCTAGGGAAAATTTTGAAAAATATGGCCATCCCGATGGACGGCAGGTAATCCACTTCTATCATCATCCTGTGGATATGGGAGACAGGAGGACATGGAAATTTCAACATCAAACTATTCTGCTTTTTCTTCTGAGACAAGATCATTTAATATGTGAGGAATGTACTCATTTTTAATGGATCTTTGTTTCTCTTTTTGTGCTTCCTGCAGGGGCTTCAAATGGGCATTGCCCTCCCTCAGTTCCTTCTAAACATTGATGGAGCATCAGAAGGAATTCTGTTGCTTGGAATTGTTGGAGTCTGTATAATTCTGCCCTTGACAATATCTGTTATATACTTGTCTAGGTCATCAAAGTATACCGGAAACTATGTCATGCACTCGACATTAGCCGCATATTACCATTTAATGAAGCCTTCTTTAGCTCCAAGGTATGTGAGAGATATAGTTTGGCTTTCTACTTGAGCATATACACATTTAAGTTTGTATATTGCTTTCATAATATTGGAAAATCATATTTGCTCGCTGAAATGTTGTCAAAATGTGATAGTTGCATAGCCATGTTTTGATTTCTAGTTTGTCTTCTTGAACCAAATAATTCTCTCTCCCCTTTCACTGTGCGGTAGTCGTCGCTTTCACAGATAATGTTGGTTTTATTTGCTCTATTCTGTCACTTTGTAATGTTGCTTCAATGATGCAGCAAGGTCATGGATGTTTTCATTAAGGCTTCTGAATTCATGGATATTCCTGTTCGTCGGTCTGACGAAGAACCTCTGCAGAGACTGTTTGTCTTAGTTAGAAGCGAGCTAAATCTGGATCTTAAGAATATTCGGCAAGAACAGGCTAAGTTTTGGAAGCAGCATCCTGCTTTAGTAAAGGTATGCATGGTCTCTCTTCTTTTTCCAAGGTCAAAAAGCTTTGTCACGACTGTCCTTTGTTTTGTTTTTTTAAAAAAAGAATATAGCTAGAAGTACCTCTCTGCTTGCAGACTGAATTGTTGCTTCAAGCCCAATTGACGCGTGAGACGGCAGCCTTGTCTCCAGCTTTACAGCGTGATTTCAAACGCGTGCTTGAACTCGCACCGCGGCTTCTGGAAGAATTGATGAAGGTATCTCCACTCTTCCTGTTTGTAGTCTTATTACTACTGTTAGGGATCGTTTGGTAGAGTGTATAAGAATAGTATTGAGGTGTAGGATCAACTTGATTTATTTCAGTATTACTCTGGTTACTGTATGTAGTAACCATTACAAATCAATAAATATCTGGAGTATAATTAACTACTAAATAAAATAACACATATAGCAAGAAATAGGAGAAAGAAGATAAGAGGGAGGGAAGGAGAATAATGTACTACTATGTCAAAAATAGTTGGCAGATCCTAAAATTGTGAAGATGTGGCAATACATACTGTCTAGGAAATGACGCAACACGCAAGTAATGTCCTGTAAATGGTTTAAACAGTGGCTTGCTGTTGGATTGTTCACTTCAGAGACTTCCAAATTGATTATGTTTTTATTTGAGCTGTGCATGGGAGAGAGGAGGGGCAATGGCGTTATATAACCTAGGGATAAGAATGTCCAGCTTTTCATTCTTCTTATGCTCTGTTCTTTTAATCTTTATCAAGTCATATGCCATGTTTGTTTTTGTTGCTTAACATAATATGATTGCTATGGTAACGGAAGGAGTTTGTCTTGTTGCATTCAGATGGCTATTATTCCACGCCCTCCCGTGGGGCATGGGTGGCTAAGACCTGCAATAGGAGTGATGGAACTGTCTCAGAGTGTTGTTCAGGTTAGGTTTTCTAGAGAGCCAGTACTCTTCTGAAAGATCATCATTAGTTTCTACATCTATTATGTGCAGCTGTGCTCATCCCGCCTTATCAACATATTTCTTGTCATTTTCTTCTCTTTTTCCCTATTCCAGCAGAACGCAAGAAAAGTAACTTAATTTCGTGATAACTTATTGGATATCATCTTGTGTACCTTAACCACCATTTTGATTGTGATCATCCTCTGTCGGCTCTACAGTTGTATCTGCTTAAAGTATTTTGATCATATTATCTGAAGACATAATCATGGACACATATTCATAAGGCATCCCTGTTTATTCGTGTTTTCCTTCGAACATTGTTGAGAATCATGTATTAAGATAACAAGATGAATGTTTTGTCAGCCTTCATTTTATTTCTCTTAGTTGTTTTGATGATGTTTTTATGCACAAAATTTGGACTTCCAACAGTTATTTGTTTGGGAGTGGGAGGCTGTTTCCATTCCTTTTTAAATCCAATAAACTACTCATTCATTGACGCACATTGCCGGCACAATTAATTTTGTTTTGTACTCTCTTTTCTAATGCATTTTACTGTTAATGATTCAGGCAGTACCTCTCAGTGCGAGGAAAGCAGCAGGTGGATCCAGTGAAGGGTATGCACCATTTTTGCAGCTGCCACACTTTAGTGAGGCTGTTGTTAAAAAGATTGCGAGAAAGGTTATAATTATTGCTTTTCATCTCTTCCTCAAACTTTCTAAACACATCTGCTTCTTACTGAATGTTGGAATGGAGATTGTTGTTAATTATCTGTGTTGGTTCTTTCAATATGCCATCAGTCAGTACGTGCTTTTGTATCTCTAATTGGTTCCTTGGCAGAGTTAGGGAGCTTTTTTCCTACATATGGGTTTGAATTTTAGTTTAATTCAATAGTTAAGAGGAAGGAAATTGTCCCAGAAATTGTACTTGATCATCCAAAAAAAAAAGAGGAAATTGTCCCTATAGCAATCACATTTTCTGGTGTTTATTTCAGCAGGGTCGTACTATCCTTGTAATCCTGGCTCATAATGAGGTGTTGAGTAGAAACAAGCCAAATTGTGTTAAGATTAAAAAAAGAAAAAACAGCAGACTTTGAGGTGTACGGGATGTTATTTAGCTTGATTTTCCGTTACAGAGGGTTGTTAGTTGTAGGCTTGTAGCTGCTTATCTGAACTTGTCCTCTGCTGGTATATATAGTGACACAATGTTACTAAGATAGTACTTCCGTTTATTCCAATATTTTATCTGCAGTAACTGTTACTCTCAATAATATTTATCAGGAAAAATTAACTTTTTACTCAATAATGATTGAAATGTTTTGATTTATGCACTTAGTTATATGATGGTTACTTTCATGACCACTTGATGCCATGAAAGATGCTTTGCCTTTTTTTTTTTTTTTGTGTGTGTGTTTTACTACATTTTAGCATTTACAAATTTACACTTTCAATAGTTAATGTTTGACACTTGCTTTGAGTGTGTCACAGTGGCTAGCCTATGCAATGAATGCTTTTCACATTTTTGAAACAATGACGATCATAATTTTGTAAGGTCTTTTGGGATTACCTTGGAATATTCCTTTAATGGCGTGTTTCTCTTGTATTTGCAAGAATACCGTGGACTGTCCTAATTAAAGGAATAAATAGGTACATTGGTTGTGAGGCTTTCAGGTGGACTTATCCTGGAGTGTTAACTTTCCATGTTTCTATTCATACTGAAGTAACTTCTTTCTTTACCTGTGATGTAAATGATTTGGCAGCCTTTTCTTTTTTCCTTTCATGTGGCTAGCATGCTTGTATTGATTCATAAGTATTTAACACGGGCTTTGCCAAGTGAAGCCTTTTTGTCTTGAATATCCTTAACGCTTTCTTCTATGTACAGAAAGTTCGTACATTTCAAGACTTCCGTGACATGACCACGGATGAACGTGCAGATCTGCTGACTCAAGTTGCTGGGTTCTCCAATAGTGAATCCCACGACGTGGAGGTGGTTCTTGAAATGATGCCTTCAGTGACAATTGATATCGCATGTGAGACAGAAGGTGAGGAAGGAATTCAAGAGGGTGACATCGTTACCATGCATGCTTGGGTCACCATTAAGCGTGGTAGTGGCTTGATACGCGCCCTTCCACATTGTCCGTATTTTCCTTTTGACAAAGAGGAGAATTTCTGGTTGATGCTTGCGGACTCCTTTTCGAATGATGTGTGGCTCTCTCAGAAGGTTAGTTTCATGGATGAAGCTACAGCAATAATTGCTGTATCGAAAACGCTTCAGGAGTTGAAGGAAGGGTCTGGTGCAACTGCAAGGGAAATAAATGTCGCCGTTAAAGAAGCAATCGAGAAAGTGAAAAATGGTTCAAGACTAGTAATGGCGAAGTTCCAAGCTCCAGCTGAGGGGAACTACAACTTGAGCTCTTTCTGTTTATGTGACTCTTGGATAGGTTGTGACGCAAAGTCGAATCTAAAGTTAAAGGTTATGAAACGCAGCAGAGCTGGAACCAGAGGTGGATTCGCAGCAGATGAAACTCCTGCCATGGAGGATGGAATTGAGGAGGACGAGGAAGAAGAAGAAGAAGATTACGATGATTATGAAAGTGAATACAGCGAAGATGAAGAAGATACAAAGGAAACAAAGAGTAAAGGAGCTGTGGCCAATGGCTCAGCCCATAACAAGGGCAACAGTTCAGGCTCAGATGAATCTGGTTCAGAAGCCGACTAACTTCCTTTCTCGGCTAGTTGTTTTGTTCTCCTAATTTCCCCGTTCACACAATGTTCCAATTTTCGGGGGAGAAGAAAAGAGGAAAACCTGCGAGGAAACGTCCCCTCACTCCAAATGTTTGGGGACCGGGTGGAGGAGGGGCAGGTAAGAAGAGTATTTAATAGTTATTTTTTTGTTTTGGTTTTGTTATATGACGATATCTCAGGAAAATTTACTTTGGACTATCATTCTAGAGTTGATATACTTAGAACCGTTAGTACTGTAATTTGACATGAATAAAACATTTCATAGCAACAGAGTACTATTTATAGCTTAAATTAGTCCTTTTTGGTTACACTAGATGGTTTTTGTTGCTTTAATATTCGTGTTTGCTTTGTTTGTACCTCAATTTCTTTATCCCCTCTCACAAAGAATTGTCATCAGAGCTTGCTATACCTCTTATGTATCAAATTGAAGACATTCTTTTGCCTCTTTTTTTTTTTTTTCCTTCTTTCATTTTACTTCTCTCTTATTGGTGGGAGATGATGTCGAGGGTTTATCGAAAACAACCTCCCTATCCACAAAGGTAGAAGCAAGGTCTTTACACACTTCTCTCTCTTCATAATCCACTTATGGGACCACATTGAATATGTTGTTGTCACTTGTGGGACCACTCTGGATACAACGACTGGCCTTGTATCTAAGATTAGAACTGCTCCAATCACAAAATGATTGAACCTTGTCTCTATGGTTGAGATAACAATTGTCATGCCTTCTAGTTGCAGTCGACTTTAAGCGTCTGTACTATCCATAATCATCTATTTATGGGCTTGCATTCCGTAGTCAATTTATTTGTTACTATGCCTTAAACTCTTAAATGCTTGATGTCATAGCCTTTTACTCGTTTGCCTTGAATGCCCAATATCTGTTATGTTTTCTTGTAACTTGTTGAGATGACATGTTGGAACCTGAGAGCATTTTATTTTTTTTTTGGTCCAGAAAGTTACTAATAACCAGCAAATAAGATTTTGCATTTCCAGAACATAAGAATGTTTGTCCAATGGATTAACTCAAAACTTTTTGACACAATCAAGCTAAAAGAGAACATGCCATCAAGACTTTGCAGAAGTTAATTGAATATATTCTAAATTGAACTTAATTTGTTTCAGCATATAAATGAAGTTCATCGGTTTTTAGAACGGTACATTGCTAATGGGAAGATCTCCCATATACGTTCAACAAAAGTTCAGCCAAAGCAAAACGAAAGAGGTAGATCCAAAAGTCACGAGCACGTGGAGAGATGTATAAAAAAGGATAGCCTGGTGCATTAAAGCTCCCGCTATACGCGGGAGATAGGGAAGGGCCGAACCACAAGGATTTATTGCAATTTAATTTGGTATATTTCTAATTTAAAGGGTCAATAGCTTGACACAAACTGACAAACCATAATCTATTTCACCAAATGATCAGTATCCCTCACAATTTTCATTGAAGGAAGCACTATTGCAGCCACTGGCTTATCTTCAAATCCACCACCTTCATCGATTACCAGTCTTAGGCCTTCAATATGCAATGTCGCATGGTGTCCACTAACGATAATCGTTGGAGTTTCACTCAGTTCCTATTAACAAAAATACGCAACAATAATCAATTTTAGGTGGAGAACCATTTTACATCATTGAAAGCATAGGACATGATATCATGAATAGCATCAACTATGTTGCTCGGACTCCCCAAAAATTTTGTTGCACCCGTATCACACTTTTGGAGGATCTAACACGCACCAAGTGGCACTTTTGAAGAGTTTAAGCAACACAGACTAGCCATCAAATTGAAAAGTTTGTAAATGAAGTGCTAAAGAGAAGTGACCTGAGGGATTTCCCATACGTCTTTCCTTCCACTAAGGGCAGAAACCTTAGGAATCCTTGTGTCCTTTGCTTTCAGGGTTTTAATCTGCTGTTCAACAGCTTCGTTTTTCTCCAGGCCAGCATGAACAGCGATTAGTTTGCACGTTTTGATTCCTTCCTCAGTTTTTATGGGAACATCTTCCTACAAAGCAAAAGAACAAAATGAACTTTTAAAATCTTGAATCTTGCTACTGTTACATGTGGGCTATGCAAGTACATGATCAGTGAGTACTCTTGAGTTCCTTTATAAAGCATAAATCAAACTTAAAGCATCTTTTCTAGATAAGCAATCTAGTTAAAGTGCTCCTGGAAAAGTGAAGAGATGGATCAACGGAAGAAAAAAAGTTGAAAACGGAAGAATGGTAAAGGCAAAAGAGCTTACCTCTTCGTGAATCCAAACCAAATTGGCGAGGAACTTCTTGTGCTCATCAGGAACTGCCTTCATAAGATCTGTAAAGAGTAAAACCTTACAGTTAACAAAAGCATTATTATGTGATTATGTCATATTGCATTAGGCAGAATTAAGAATTCTCATAGTTTTTTTTGTGGTAACAGGTAATTGAACTCTAGAATGGACTATCAGCAATCAAGTTCTCCGGAGGTCCACCCTACTCAACAAGAGCTGCACGTCACACTACACCCCTATTTTCGAATTGGAGGAAAACAGAAACATTACTACACATTTCTGAATGATATGAACAACTATAGAACACTTTACAATGATAAGCAAGAGAAACCCGACAAAATTTGAACTAATCTCTGACATATATAACCTAGTCCTTTTTCAACAAAGGACTATAGCAGAACTTTGGACAACACAGCGATGGAATTTCAACTTCAGGAGACAACCCAATGACTGGAAGTGACGAGGGTGGCAGAATTCCTCAACACTGTTGGAAATATCAAGTGAGTTCAGGCAGAGGAGGATGTGTTATGGTAGAAAGGGGACAACAGAGGTATATTGAAAGTAGGAGCAGCTTACAGGTTGATGGATCAACCAATTCAACAGAATCCTACGTGACCATGGACACAAATTTGGAAATGCAGAATTCCATAAAAAGTTTCATGTTTTATATGGCTGCTAGCTAAGGAAGCAGCTCTGACCCAGGATAATGTAATGAAAAGGGGGCTAACCTTATGTTCTAGGTGTTTCCTATGTGGGAAACCTCAAACTGTAAAACATCTATTTCTACAATGCAAATATACTCGGCATCTATGGAGGATGTTCTTGAATCTCAAAGGCATATCTTGGACCATGCCTAGGAGAGTCACTGAAGCTCTAAAAAGCTGGGAGGAGACAGGTGTTATTGCCAAAGACAGAGGTAGATGGAGAATTATCCCTGCTTCAATATGGTGGGCAACATGGAAGAGGAGGACTTCTAGGTGTTTTGAAAGCATAGAGAATCGTGTGCAGAAAGTTAAGCTAAACTGCATTTTATTGTTATGTTTTTGGTGTAACCAATTATACTCGAATGACATTGTCTGTATAATTGATGTTTTAGATTCAATTTAGACATAGAGCAGTGGAGCTTGGACTACATCTGTATATAAGATTTCAGTACAACCCATGTACTGTTGTGATATGATACAAAGTTACTGTTGTGATATGATACAAAGTTACTAAGTACAAAAAAATATTACTAAGTGATAACCGCCCAAATCAGTGAAGGTGATCCAACAAGGAATTGATACAGATAATCCGCTGATACAGAATCAGGATAGCATTATGATAGTCAATCAATCAATAACATATGATGCAAACCCAAATTAGATAGAATCGGTCATATTAATACAACATATCCATTGCGCTCAATAAGAACTCATTTCATTCCCAATACTAGATGATCTGTATTTTCAAGTAAATTAGTAGTTCTCTGAAATTAGAGGGTTTCTAAATCTCACACTTATTTCAACATGGACATATAAGTGTAACTATAATAAGAAGAGTCCCGCAAAAAATTAAACCTAGTAAAATCCAGTAAAATTCCACAAGTGGGGTCTGGGGAGGGTAGAGTGTAGGCAAACCTTACCCCTATCTCGTGTAGGTAGAGAGGTTGTTTCTGAAGGACCCTTGGCTCGAGTACAACAAATCAAAATAGGTATGAAAAGTAAAAATGACAGTGAAGAAAACATAACAACTAATAAGGAAACAGTATCAACAACAACAAAGTAGTGCGACAACCGAAACACAATAAACCACAAATTCACCGTCAACTAGGAAGGTAAAAACAGAAATCATATCTAACTTCCAAATTTTTGAGGAAATTAAGGAACCATACCAGCAGAACCATGAGGAACACCATAAGACTCAAAAGTAGGAGCAGCATCATAAATAGAACCTTTATAATCAATACCCTTTACAGCATTAAACTTAACACTATGATTCCCAGCCCATCTCCTCCCTTGTACATGCATATTCTCAAAGCCTTCACCTTTATACCACCCTTCTCTTTCCTCATTCACTTCATACTCTTTCCATGTCTCACAAAATTCAGAACCATCAGGTGGATTAGGAAGTACACCCAAGAATGCCCCAAATGCAAAATCATGATTCCCACATAGAAAAACATGAGATTGTTTAGGATACTTTGAAGGTAAAGCAATTAAAAAGTCAAGAACTTTACTAGTATTTGGACCTCTATCACAATAATCACCCAAGAAAATAATAAGGGCAGTTTCAAACTCAGATGGTTCAATACAAGATTCAAGATTTGACCATAGATTTTGAAGCTTTTCTATGTAGCCATGGATGTCACCTATGCAAATTACCACTCTTGGTTTTGTGGGTGTAGGATTATTGTCCTCCATTATTTTTGATGTTTTTGTGTCTATGGGGTCTATCAGAAGTGTGTGTTGATGTTGCTGATGAAGTAAAAATTGGGAGGTTGGAGATATGATGCTCCAAGAACTAAAAATACTCTGATAACTATTGATCATATACAATTAATAGGTGATGGATTCAAGCCATAAAAATAATTTTCAATAAAAGTACAAGATAAACTGTCTATAATAAATCTTGTTATTGTATTTGATATAGATTTAATGCATTCAACTGTCATTTCTTATTTCGATTGGAAAAAGTAAAGGAAAAAAAGATATAAATGTCATTTGTCTAAAATTATTTTCACGAATTAACTATTGATTTTGTCATTCTAAAAGATAGCCATTTAAGATTTTTTTGTCGTTGTTAGTATTTTTTTTTTTTAATTCATATACCATAATGATACAGTCCTCATGTCATATTCATTATAATTTATACAAAAAAATATATATATATATAATTCATATATTATATTGATGCAATTTTAATATAATTTTGTATCATATATTTCAATTGGGCTATTTTTGAAATTAGTTTAAGTCGATTGATTATTTTTTAAAATTAATTTGGACCCCTTTGCACGGATGTAGTTGCTTCTTCTGGATTGTGTCAGAAATCTAGTAGGTCCTTTTAACAGATGGCCTATATTTATTTATTTTTTGAGAAAATGACAAAAGTTATGTTGACGGTAGTAAAATTCAAGATAGTTTTGGGTTGGTTTCCGAATTAAATTATTTTGAAATTATAGATTTGAGATTATAATTTTTAAATATTTTTTTCATATCAAAAAGAATAATTTGTTTTTCTTTTTAATTAATTTTAAAAAAATAATTCTTTTTTTTGATAATATTTTAATTTCAACGTTCCATATAACATGTTAAGACTATAAGATTAAAAGGTATTTTGAAATATTTGATCTAACTTTAATTCAGGATCACAAGATTTAATAGTCTTTTTTATTTTTTTAAATTTCGTGCCAAGTTAAATTAGGTCATTTTTTTTTGAAACGAAGAGAGTAATTTATTCACGTGGGGTAAGATATCTCATGAATAAATTTGAGATAAAATTAATTACTAAACGTCAATCATTTTTTTTCAAATTTTATTTTTAGCATTAATTACTTATTTTTCAATACCTAATACTATTAAATATCCATTAATAGAGATGGTGTGGTAAAATGGACATGTCAATCATTATTTGATGTTGTTATTATTTCTTGCGTGTAGGTTCTGTGATGCTTTCCTTATTAATTATTATACTTTCTTCATTATTTTCTTCTTTTTGTACTTGGTTTGGTTGCACTTGGGCTAAGGCTCTCGTGAAATAGTCTCTCTACCTCTACGAGATAGTGGTAAGGTGTGCGTACATTTTAACCTCCCCAATCCTCATTTGTGGGAACCTACTTGGTACTCCCTCCGTCTCATTTTAGTTTGTCATTTTACTAAAAATAAATGTCTCATATTAATTGATCACTTACTAAATCAAGATAGAATTAATTAATTTTTTCTCATTTTAACCCTACAATTAATTATAATTCCAATGTCCATTCTATGCCCAATGAGTATCATTAATATAGGTAAAGGGTAAAATAGTAAAAACCATCACTCCATTTATGATTTCTAAATCACCATGTAAAATGGAATGTGCCCAACTAAAATGGGACGGAGGGAGTATGTTGTTGTTGTAATCATTATTTTCTTAATAAGTGTGTCAAGTTCACGTGTGACAAGTGAAAGTGAACGGAGGAAGTAGTAAATTAAGAAAGTTTTACTTTTCCCCATGCTATCTTGGCCCTCTGTTTAGTTTTACTTGGTACCTATAGTAAAAATAGTTATTTTAATTTTACTTGTTCATTTTCGCAAATCAATATATTTTTATTATTTCTTTCTCATACTATCCTTAGTATTAATTAGCTACATAAAGTGATAGTAATAGTCAAATTTAGAGTTTCAAAACATCATAAATAAAGTGAGTTTAGTAAAATATACTTCTAATTAAAGTTTTCTTAAAGGGTGCGCCAAACAAAATAAAACGGAGAGACTATTAGATAACTACGTAAAGCAAAGCAGTAATAGTTGAATTTAAAATTTCAAAGCATTATTATTCCCTCCGTTCATTTTTACTTGTCTATGCTACTCCCTCCGTCCAACAATACTTGTCCACTATTGACTTGACACACATGTTAGAAATAATAATAATAATAGGAGTAATTTTTTTTTTTGGTAACAATTAATAGGAGTAATTTTACTATATCACCCTTTGAATATAATAATTTAATACCTTAGAAAATGCATTGAGTGATGAATATTAATTAATAGCAAGGTAAAATGGGTAGAAAATGATAAATTATTCATTGGTTTTTCAAACTGGACAAATATTGTTGGACATCTATTTTTAGTATAGTGGATAAGTATTGTTGGACAGAGGGAGTACTAAAAATAATAGATATCCAATAATACTTGTTCAGTTTGAAAAAATAATGAATTATTTATTCATTTATGTCCATTTTACCTTGATATTAAATACTATTCATTATCCAATACATTTTCAAAAATTAAATTTATTATTTTCAAATGATAATAGTGGACAAGTATATTATTATTGGACGTAGGAAGTAATAAAGTTAGGGGTCGTTTGGTAGGGTGTATAAGAATTGTGCAAAATATGATGTATTAGTAATGCTTGTGTTAGTAATGCTTGCTGTAGTTATGCTTGCATTTTTCTTATACAATATTTGATTTCATGTATTAAAAATAACATGAATTGCATAATTTCTAAAAAAAATATATTTCTTTACAAAAATACCCTCCATAAATATCCATAAATACGGTTGAAAGGATTGAAAAAGATTTTGAGAGATAATTGTGTCTTTAACCATACTAATGCATGTATTATAATTCATTGTATTAATAATACCATGAATTTTCATGTATTAGTAATACACACCTTAATACCGAATAGAGTATATAACTAATGCTTGCATTAAGGTTCTTATATCAATAGGGGTAATATGTTAAAGTTATCATATCAATCATTATTTTCTTAATAGGTGTGCCAAGTTAAATGCGACAAGTAAATCCGAACGGAGGGAGTACATGTTTTCCTTTTCCCCCTGCATGTAACAAAGTCTTTACTCCAGTTTGAGGGAAAAAGAAGGAAGTGGCTACTAGGAGAAGCTTCATGTCAAGTTATATAGGTAAAACTTGAACTGAATCAGCTGAGAAGATCCTTGGTGTTTTCAAATTATCTCCAAGTCTGATGAATGAACCAAAGAATTTCCAGCCAGAGGATTCAGAATGTCTTGAGCAGATTGCTGGAGAACAAGCAGCCAGGAAAAGGAGGATTGAAGGTATTACCTACAAAATGAAAACAATTATGTGATGTACTCACTTCATCGAAATATAAAAAGAGGACATGACACTAGATAGAAAGGTGTGGAGGATGTGAAATAGGGTAGAAGGTTAGTAGGAAGAAGTGTGTCCTAGCTCGTAGCTCGTAGGTAGGAGTGTTGTGTTTATCAGTGCTAGTATTCATAGTGCTATGCTTGTAGTGTTTTGTTTGGAGTTTCTTGGTGATGATTATTGTTTTGGTTAGATCGGTTGTAGTATTACTTAGTGGTAGTCTTGTTTCTGTTAGTATTTGTTGTGTTAATACCTATTGTTTCTTGTGCCTATACTATGTCTGTTGGACTGTTTTTGTCTTGAGCCGGAGGTCTATTCGAAACAACCTCTCTATCTCAACTCTGAGGTAGTGGTATGGACTACGTACACTTATCCTCCCTAGACCCCACTTTGTGGGAATATACTGTGTATGTTGTTGTTGTTGTTGTTGTTGTTGTATGGAAATATAAAAAGAAGTTCAAACCATTTTATGAAATTTTTGCCTTTCTTTAGTTTTCATTGTCTAAAAGTTGTGATTTGAGTTATTCTGTTTAGACTCTTAGAGATGAAGGGTCACTTTCTAAGAATGAGTTGATCAAAGATACATTTTATAGCATGTAAAGATATGACACCTATGCCTAACTCAACCCCAAAAGCTAGCTCATGAGGGGAGGATTGTCCAAGTCCATATAAGCAACCACCAGTCCATTTCCCAACCAATGTGGGACTCTTATCCACTCTAACACCCCCTTCACGCCTAGGGTCCAATTGGCACGTGGGCCGGGAGCCGAAACGGGGATGGACCTAGCTATGATATCATGTAAAGATATGACACCTGGGCCTAATCGATGTCACGGGGCTCACATACATTAGATGTCCTAGTTTTTTGCCATGCTAAAGTCAAACTAAGACAATTAAGTGATTGATGGAATGCAATTAATTTTTCTTTCAGCATTCATTGCAATGTATTTAGTTTTAGGAATGAAATTTATCTTGATATCAAGTTGCCCGAGATGAGTTTGAATGGAGAAACATAGTTAGTGAGGATTCATATTGCAAAACCCAACTTGTTTGGGACTGAGACGTAGTAGTGTGCTTGACACAGATAAAAGCCATGAACTCATGCTTGTTCTCGTTAAACTTCATTCCAGTCTAAACAAGACTTTCTCCTTCGTTCTTTTCTGACCTTAAAACCCGTCATCTCATACTACATGGCGAGCTTGTCCGCTTGAGTTGAAGCAAAAGGACCTTTTTTCACTTTATCACACCACAATTTTCCAGTAGTCTGTGGAACTGAAAAAACCTGAACAAAAAGCTCTGTCGTAGTGGAAGATAGGTGAAATTCAATTAGCAACTTTCAGTATCATAATTGTTACAGTGTAGATAACTAGATATTACCTCTCTTGTCATATACTTGTACATTGTCTCAGGTGAAAGGTGATGGCTTCTGTTTAATGTTCTTCGTTGACACTTATTGCATATTGAATAAACCAGAAATGCAATGCATTACTCATCAATCAATATACTTCGACATGGTTGTGATTTATCTTTTTTGAAGACTCTATTTCACCGCAACAGAAGTTTGAAGGGCAAGAAAAAGATGTGAGGTCGTCTAAAAGGGCAGAGGGGGAACCGTTCGTGGTTGTAAGTTAAATCCTTGAAGCTAAATTGTTGGTTTACTTTAACCCATTACGATTGCAACTTTTGTGTTATTATCTCCTATCTTTCTTGTTTCAGGGCTTCCCGGATATCATTGCAAATAACATGCCAAAATCTGCTATTAACATCACCAAACATACTCCTGGAGTTCATGGTTCAAGTTACTCGTTTGAAGACAGTGTTAGTTGTCCGAAGTTAACTCAACGTCAGGATGTTGAGTTAGATGAGACATCCTCTTCCTCATCGCCACTTTCATCTGATGAAGTAAGTACACATTCTTAGTTCTATCTCGGACACTATGCAAGCACAATTTGTATTGCTCAAAAATATTTATTTGATGTATTCATGCATGTCTATGAAAAAGTGAATGATAGAGTTCAGAGGATTAGGGTAGAAGGTAAGTAGGTAGTGGAGCATTGTCTCGCTTGCTTGCAGGAGAGGCTCAGTGGATGTTTGGTGCATCCTACCGGTTTCTCCTGTCACACCGGTAGTATTAGCAATATTTCCGTAGTTTCTCGTCCTCTCAATTTTCCCATTATTTTCAACATTTAACACTCACACAC
The DNA here is from genome assembly GCA_031232105.1 of Capsicum rhomboideum. Taxonomy (NCBI): domain Eukaryota; kingdom Viridiplantae; phylum Streptophyta; class Magnoliopsida; order Solanales; family Solanaceae; genus Capsicum; species Capsicum rhomboideum. Next base: position 143,754,470 of record CP124711.1, on the reverse strand, counting down.
ACAAAGAAGCCATAGTTTTAGAAGTACGATGTATCCAATACGAAGAACCTTAAGGTTGAACTATTTGATTTAAATCTTGGATCCTCCTCTCGAGATAATACTAGATTAACTGTAGCTGAAAATGCCTAAAATGAAAATTCAAGATCCATTTAAGGTAAAGTAGAAAAGATAAGCTGAGAAGTTAAATTTAGAGAAATAAGAAAACGAGCAAGATGATCTGAACATATTCGAAGGCTTAAAGTTGCACACAGTAAAATGGTGGCCGAGAATATTACCATTTATGGAAATAGCGTGAAGGGAACACTAGGAATCCTCGTAACATAACAACTAACATAGATTGATTTGCGGTTACTTGGGCTAGTAAAGACTAGCAGGGCATTCTCTTGCATCAATTCCTCTCTCACTCACGATGAAAGCTAAGAGCTTGCTCGAAGCAGCCTTTACTGTACTCTGTCAAACCTTCATATGTCTGTAGATAGGTAAATTTGTCAAAATGAGGCTAGAAGTTCAATTAACAGTAGCGGGTGAGCTCTATTTCTTTCCGCCCTTTCTCCTTTATATTTTCAGATGTAATCAACAGTTGACACAACTCGCTACAGTAGGATCATAAATTTCTTCGGTATTGTCTACTTAGGTTGTTACAATCTAATTGTTATATAAATTTTTAAATATCAGCGAATTTTTCAGTGATACGTTGTTAAAGTGAGAGGTTGCGATGTCACGATGTTTTGAATTCTTATCTACCTACCTTATTTATATTTACTCTTCTTCTATTGAATCTTTTGCTAGGATACTGCACCTATATCATCTTTTGAAGGAGACTTGAGGGGTGAGGACTTCTTTGCTCGAGTTAAAGCACAACTCCAAGATGCTCAAACCCCGGGAATTGCTGACAAGTCACCTGCACTAAAAATGTCTGAATACTCTGCAGAAGTACTTGACAAAACCAAAGCTGAAGTCCGGAACCTACTTATGAGGCCTTTGCATGAAGTGGTTCTCCCCGAGAACTATTCAATTTTAGGAGCTGCCCTTCCTATATTTGCTTCATCACCCGGTCTCTCAGTTGAGAAAGCGCGTGGTTTGGAGGAACTTGAGAATAATCTTCCATCTGTATACTCTTGTTTTCGTCAGGTTAATAAGCAGAAGGAAGGGTATCAGAGTAAAGTTGACAATCAGGATATCCTGGTCGATGAGCTTACTAAAGGGCTGGAGCAATACAATGATGTCAAGCAACGCCGCAGAAAAATTGATACATCTATATATTCCATCAGGAGTCAAATTTCAAAGTTGGAGGCGCGCCTCAAAGAAGAAGAGAGGGAAAGGAGGTGCATTCAGGAAGAAGAATTAGATTTGAAAAATAAGAATTCTCCCAAGTTAGCTACATTAGAAGAACTGGAAGTTGTTCTTGTTTCGGAGAAAGAGCTGGCTGATTCTCTGGATGCCAAAGCAGAAGTAAGTTGGGCAGACTACAAAAAAAAGATAATTGATTTGGAATTGTAAAGTTGTGAAGACACCTTCAATGTGAATTAGACCAGAAAATATGTTTTGCTATCTAGAAGGGGAGCCTTGGAGCAACACCGGTAAAGTTGCTGCCATGTGACCTAGAGGTCACGGGTTCAAGTTGTGGAAACAATCTCCTGCAGAAATGCAAGTAAGGCTGAGTACTATAAACCCTTGTGGTTCGGCCTCCCAGACCCCGCACATAGCGGGAGCTTAATTTAGTGCACCAGGCTGCCCTATCTACTCAAACTTGCTTTTTGTGGATGTTCTGAACAGAAGTTTGTAACTTTTTGGTACATGACAATGAAAGTATTCTATTGTGAATGTATTTACTCTTATTTATTTGTAGCTAGGAGGAAGATTCTTGGTTAACCTTAATTATCATTCTTCAGGTTTGGTTAACCACAATGCAACTCAATGGTTATATAAAATAGTTGACTTGGTTTTCTTCTTAGTTTTCCTTCGATTTCACTTGTGTGTTTGGTATGTAAGGAGTTTTTTTTTTTTTTTTTTTTGGAAAATAAGTGATTTGTAGAAAATGTAGTCCCAAAACTATAATATAATGTAGGCAAAACACTATGGGGTGTGGTGTGGTGTGGCGGTTATGAGGGTTGGAGAGTTGGGAGGAGACGATCAATGTGAAATGCTGCATATGAAACTTGTTTAAAAGGTTATTTGAAAGGTCGATGCAAGTAACTCTATCTACTAATTTGTAACCAAGAATAAATGATAAGCAACTTGCTACAATGGCTTAAAGTTAAAAAACTCATTACTCAGATCATAATGTTCGAATTGAAATGAGATACTGATCCAAGTTCTTCCATTTTGGAGAAGGGACTCATATAATCATCCTTCTAGCAACAAATTAATAAGAAAATCTGAAAAAGTAAATTCAAGTCTAATAAGAAAGAGAGTTATTGAAATTCTGTTATTCTTTTTTCTTCTATCTTGTGGATTATTTCAAGTCCTTGCATAATAAAAGTCAAAAAGGAAAAAGTATATGAAGAATATTTAAGTTGAACAACAACAACATATCCAATGTATTCCCACACAGTGGGATCCGGGGAGGGTAGAGTGTACAAAGTCCGTACCACTACCTTAGAAGTGAGGTAGAGAAGCTGTTTCCGGAGAATATTCAAGTTGAAAAGAAAAAAAAAAACAAGAGAAAGAAATCCAACACAACCATACCTTCACATTCAAAATATTTACATGTACCACCAAAATTACAAACTTCTGTTCGCAAGTTGGGAAGACAGCAAAAAGTATTTACATACATTACTTAGCTTAAAACCTAAGTTGCTCGCACCCGAGTTGGATCCTCCAAAAATACACTACTTTTGAAGGATCCAACACGCATCCGATGGCATTCTTGAAGATTCCGAGCAACATAGCTCAAAACAGTTATGTTCTAATTCACACTCTCAAGCCAATTATCTTTTGTTTGTAGTTTGTCCAACTAGCCTCTGCTTGGCTAATCTGAGAATCTGCTTGCTCTTTCTCTGAATCAAGAAATTCAACTCCAAGTTCTTCCAATTCAGCTGAAATGACAGAACATTCTTTTTGACAATTTGATTTTAGTTCCTCGGTGGCTCTCTGTTTCATCTTTGCTTCTTTTAGGAACGCCTTCAATTCTGCAATTCTACCCTTGATGGAATACATAGAATTGTCAATTTCACTGCAATCGTGTTCGAGACCATTGTAAAGTTCCTGCCTTTTAGTAAGTTGGTCGGTCAGGAACATCTTCTTGTTAGCCTTACTGTTACACTCTTCCTGCTGCTGCTTGGCCCGATGAAAATCAGACGATAGGGATGGGAGATTTTTTTTGAGTTCTTCCAAGGCAAGTTGCTTCTCAAATGAAATATGGGGTGAAGCAGCATATCTAGTAAGGGCAGCCATTATAGTTGAATGGTGTTCGGGGAGAACAGCTTCGTTTAAAGGCATCATAAGTAGCCTGTGAACTTCAGCTTCGGTTTTGTTAAGTACATTTGCTGAGTATTGAGACTTTTTTAGTGCAGGCAACTGAACATCAACTCCCGAGGTTTGAGCGAGTTGGAGCTGTTCTATGACCTGAGCAAAGAACTGTTCTTCCCCACCTATTTCAGAATGATCACCACTTGAGCCTCCCCCAATAGCCGCTTCACTCCTAGACTTCAACCAAGATGACAAAGGTACAGCATCCTAGCAAAAGATTAAAAACAAAAAGGTCCTTTAACCGGAAGCAATCAACATAAGAGACCTATCGGGGAGGTTTACGATCAAATGATATTAATTTCAAATAGAACACACTTGTAAGAAATTTAAAAGTTACCGACATAAGGGGAGAAGTAATCACAAATAAAGGTCTCAGAGTAGAACTCAAAACATCATGGCAATATGGCATTTCAGTCTTGCCACTTTAGCCGGGTATAGGTGGCAAAGTTGATGATCCGAAGTGTAGTAAACTGTGTCAACAATTTTTTATATTTGAAACTATAAAAGAGCAAGGGTGGACGCATATCAAAACCTTATTATTTACAAGTAAAATATTATCTGAAAGCATTTTACTTTTTTTTTTTTGGTTATTAGTGGTTCTGTGGTAGTGTTTGACCAGCTAGCATCTCGACTGTTCCTCAGGTATCTTCTACCTCTAACCAAAACATGTACCATGTAACTCCCCCATTTATTGGATTTGTTTTACATACTTCTATTACTATAATATGCAACTCACTAGTCCTCAGTATGAGATTAATCAATCAGTTACACTAAGGGATGACCTCAACCATTTCACTTTCCAAGTTCCACCCAAAAAAAAATTAGGACATGAAATGTAACATCAGGGTTAACTTACAGTGATCAGAGCATTTGCCTTCCATTCCTATTGCTATACTCAAGTCAAATTCATACATACTCTCGATGATATGTTTTCAGTTTCAGTTCCCAAAACCTACCTTTTGTCAAGCCTAGAAGCTAATCCTGGAAACTCTATCATCCACCTTTTTCATAAACACGTGTACACACATAAATATGTTGTACAATACAAATGGTGCTTGTGTAGGGCATGAGATAAGACTAAGAGAGCGTACTTCATCAGACGATGAGGATGCATCATCTACCACAACAACATCAGCGATAGACTTCTGACGATTAACAGTTCCTGCAGAGGAGTGGATTGAGCCATGGACTGCAGGAGACTGATTGGTGATGTTAATAGCAGGTTTTGGCATGTTATTTGCAAAGATCTCGGCCAAATCCTGCAAGGAGAAAGAGAGTAGATACTGACTCACAAAGTTGCAACTGTAGTGGGTTAAAGAAAACCAACAACTTTGGCTTCAACGGTTCAACTTACATCCAGGAACCGGAACCGTTCCCTCTCTGCCTTTTTAGAACGTCTCTCATATGTTTTGTGCCCTTCAAACTTCTGTTGCTGTGAAATAGAGTCTTCAAAAAAGAGAAAAGATATGTAGATAATTAAAGAAATGCTAACAATTTTCTTTTAGAGAAGAAAAGTAATCAAATATATCCAAGAAATAGAATTTGACAATCTTTTACAGACAATGAGAACTAAAAGAAGGCAAAATTATCACACAACAGTTTTAACATCTTTCTATATTTCCATGCACTTGTAAAATTTAGCTGTTTTCAGTTTTCATCATACCTATGTTCTTCCTTTTTTTGGTTGCTCGTTCTTCGGCAACCTGTGTAACGTATTCTGAATTCTCTGTCTTCATTTTTTTTTCTCCTTGCATCAGACTTGCACGTAATTGAAAATCTGGGAAAATCCCATCAAGAATTTCCTCAGCTGATTTAGTTCGAGTTTTACCTATATAATTCGACCACCAGGACTCGAAGGATGGAGTACATTTTGGATTGGCATCAAAGTGGACAGCTGAAAATTTCTCCTTCAATTGGACAAACCTTGAATCCACATTTTGGATATCATTTACTGAATAGAAAACTGTTGTTCCAAGTGATGACGTATTGGCAGATAGCCAACAAGGAGGGAGAGGCACTGCCTGCGTCATGCCAAATTGCCGTGCAAACTGATTTGGTGCGTAATACTCCACTCCAGCTTTGGAGGTAATTGATTTGTCCACAGAAAGGCCATAATGGAGGTCTCGAGCAATTAGGTAACTGGACCAGATGTCGCTTAGCTCTTGCTTATTAGCTCTTCGGCAGCGATGATGCAGCGAAAATCTCAGCCACTCAGGACCAAGGGCTCTAGAAGAAAATGGGGTGAATTGGCTGGGAGTTCTCGAGGAGCATGAATAGAAGAACTTAAAGCATTCCTGGAAACTTTTGTGTTTTAACTTGCCTTGAGCCAGGGAAACACCATAAGTTGGACAGTTTTGTGAATCATAAATCAGAGGTCCACATTCGGGAAAATAAGATTGCAACCAGAGCTGTAGGATCCAGAAGGGGCCCCTGGCATGACCAAACCTTTTTATAACTAAATCTCGACAGCCTCGATACAAATGAGACAATACAAAAGGAGCCAAAGCAAGTTTTTTGCCCTCAGCAAGGGCAATGGCTAATTGGCTCCATTCTTTTGTTACCCTTGCTGAAGCATGGCAAAAGACATACTTGCAAAGCCACATAATTAGGAAAGAGATATGTTCATCCTCCGTTATATCCCCTCTTTTCATGTTAGCCTCAACAAATTCATCATAATTAGATGATCTTTTACCATTCTCGCCTTTCGACAAAGTAAAGTTTAACTTTGGGGCATAGTGGATCGCGCTGATATCCTCGCCATGAGGTCTGAGCCCTGTCAACGCAACAATATCCTGTACTGTTGGACCCATCATGCCAAAGTTAAAATGGAAAGAGTTGCTTGAGATTGACCAAAAGCACAAGGAAGCACACAGAAGATTTCTGTCGAACGGTATATCAATTTTGGAAAGCTGTATTGCATCATATATCCCAGCAGTTTTCCACTTCTCCCCTTTTACCTTCTCCATTCGATCAACCCAATTAATCCACGTTCGACTTGGATTTGGCCATGACTTCCAAGTTCTGCCTTCGTTCCACTCAGGTTCCAGAGAGTGCAGAAGGAGTTTTTCCCCTTTTTCTAAGGGATAAAACGGCACAAGCTCCGAAGGAGATTCATCCCTGAAGCACGGACCTAATATAAATTCAGAGGAACTTGGAGGATTAGGAACAATAACCTCAGTAACAATCAAACCACTATCCGACGCCTTTATTCTCTGATCCAGAGTGGTTGCAAGAGATGGAGCTTCAGTAGCTGGACTACGAAATATTCCTTTGTCCATGTAGAATTCAATCAAACAAGAACAAGAGTGGATAGAATCAAAGGTGACAACTTGCATATGTTGTCCTAAATTTCACATCTTACAACACCTGAAAACATCGACGATGCCAAAAAGGAAAATAATAAGATAATGTCTTTGAAGAGAAGTTTGTCAATAAGCCGGCATTTGCAAAAACTCTACAACAACAACATACCCAGTATATTCCCACAAAGTGGGGTCTGGGAAGGGTAAAGTGTACGCAGTCCATACCACTACCTCAGATGAAGTGGAGAGACTGTTTCCGATAGACCCTCGGTTCAAGACAAAAAACAGAATAAAAAGACGTAATAAAAAAACAAGATGGAATAACACATCAATAGAGAATAACAGAACACAAGGCACCCACAAAGTAGTACTATAAACTATCTATCAGAAATCACAAACATCACTAAAACACCACGAACAAGAAACTACAAGACGCACACAAAGCACTACAACTACTAAAATGTTGTTCCACCAGATATATCAACCAAACTCTAAAGAGGGTTTAAGCACAAAAAGATTTAAAAGAAAAACAAGAGAAAAAAATAAAAATTCAATGCAACAATTGCTACTGTATTAGCTTCTAAACAAACATCAAGTACTACTACCAACGATCGGTATTACTTCCATACCGTTGTAGTTACCTCCTATGTTGCTCGGATTCTCCAAAAATATTGCCGCACACGTGTTGGGGATCCGACATGCACCCATTAACATTTTTTGCTACACATCACTAAATTCCAAATTTTCACGTCTAAAATTCAAACTAAAAAGTAATGCTATTACTTTATTTCATCAGTTTGATGCTAAGTTCTATCAACTACAACATTAGCATACCCAGTGTATTCCCACAAAGTGGTCTAAGTTCTTTCAATTATTATGTAAAATGCATGCAACTATTTAAAATTTTAAATATCCTTTTTAAACATATTTTTTTCAATTCTTCTTCTTCTTTTCTTTTCCTTAATCAAATATCACACTTTTAGGGTTCATTAGGTAGGATGTATTAAAGAATCTATCAGGTGATAGGGTGTACAACTAATGTATGGAAAACCATGATAGTAGTAATACAAGGGTCATTACTACATGGATAAGCATGATTAAAAACAAATCAGCTCTTAATTCACCAAATCAAACAATGGATAAGAAATAATTCCTGCATAACTAAATACTCCCTCGGATTCAATTTGTTTCACCTACTTCCATTTTAGTCCGTTTCAATAACTAAATACTCCCTCGATTTCAATTTATTTCACCTACTTTTCTTTTTAGTCCGTTCCAAAAAGAGTGATCCTCTCTGTTTTTAGCAACTATTTAATTTCAATTTTTCACCTGACATGTTTAATACCGTAAAATTAAAGGACATTTTGATATATTTAACATATCTTTAATTTAAGACCACAAGATTCAAAAGTCTTCTTTGCTTTCTTAAACTCCGTGTCAAGTCAAAATAACCAAACAAATTGAAACGGAAGGAATAACTAATTCCAGCATAACAAATTCCAACATTACTAATACCCTCTATTCAGCATTATTATTATACACTCTATCAAACGACTCAAAGTCTAACAACCTACTAGGAAGAAACAGAAATAGATTATAGAGCAAAAGTAAATTACTCTATTGATAAACTATGTTATAAAGAGAGAAACTAAAATTGATTTTTTGAGTAACAAACCTACAAGCTTTATGAGAGACTTTGAAGAAACAGGAGAATTGCCATTCTCCATACACTATTAAGAAAATCAGATTAATTTTTTTTACTTTATGTATACTGAGAGAGAGAGAATCACCATGATTACTCTAGTCAGAGATAACAGTAAGGAAGATGAAGAATTAGCTTCCTAGAGAAGCTTCATGTCTTTTCACAATTGATCACAATAGCCTCCAAAAATCAAAATGCTCTATTTGTTACTTGCTACTCCCTCTTCGAACGACGAATGAACTATTTTCCTTTTTAGTCTATTTCTAAAAGAATGAATTTTTTTTTTGTAACATTTTAATTCTAACTTTTCACGTAGCATGTTTAAGATCATAAGATTAAAGGATATTTTGATACATTTGACATAATTTTAATTTAAAACCACAAGATTCAAAAGTCTTCTTTATTTTCTTAAATTTCGTACCAAGTCAAAATCGGTCATTCTTTTTTAAACGAAGGGAGTAATAGATAATTTATTTATTTCTATCCATTTTATCCTTAGTTATTAATTATAATTATCATCCAATATATTTTTCAAAATATTGAATTAACTACATTCAAAGAGTGATATGATAAAATTACTTCTATCATTTACTATTTTTTAACCTGTGTGCTAAGTCAATGGTGGACAACTATTAATGGAGAGAGGGAGTAAGATGGATAACTAAAACGAGATGGAGGAAATACTCCCTCCGTTTAGATTTACTTGTTACATTTTAACTTGACACCTGATAGGTATAGTAACTTTATTATATTATCCTTATTAATTAATGTTTAATACCCTCTATTCACTTTTACTTGTCACAATTTCACTTTTTGAGGTCAACCTGCATACACTTTGATGAGCATTTTAAGATGTATTTTTTCATCGTATTAATATGAAAATGAGGATTGCCACTTATAATATTTTTTGTATAGTTTTCAACCATCTAAATTTTAAACTTAAAATATTAAATTATACATCTTAAATTGTTAGTCAAAATTCATGCACGTTGACTTCGAGAAACTAATAGTGATAAGTAAAAGTGAACTGAAGGAGTATAATATGTATTGAAAAATGATTTGGAAATTAATAAGTAATTAATGCTAAGAGTAAAACATGAAAAATGATTTTGTCTTTTCTTAATTTATCAAAAATGATAAGTAAAAATGAAAATTAAATTAGAAAAATAGTGATAAATAAATTTAAATAAAAAAATATTTATAATTTCTTAAAAAATATATAAAGAGTAAAATAAGACGATAAAAATATTTATGATTTCTTAAAAAACGTGTAAAGAGTAACCAGGAGGACATAAACATTCTTAGAATTGTGTGAGCATGCATAGTGAGCATGTTATGTCACATTAATTGAAATAGCTGCCTGGTTCCAAGGACCCAATTTGACAATATTACTAGACCATTGAGTTTCCCTCTACTGCATTTAGGATTTGAGCTTTCTCTTTCTTTCTCATCTCTTTTTATTTAATAACTTTCTCCATATTTTTATCTGGTACTCCCTCCATTTCAAAATAATTGAATTATTGAGATTTTTTTTATAGTTTAAAATAATTAAATTGTTCAAAGTTCAAGAATTTTTTTTTAGACCTTTTCCCATATTTACCCTTCATTTACAACTTAATTTTCTTGATTAATATTTTGGACTTAATTTTCTAGGTTATGAGTTTCAAGAAACTTAACTTTCTTGGTACTTTCTTATATTAATGTAACTGATTTTTCATCAACATTGTGATCTACTTCAAGATTGAGGTCAGGAAGTTGTATCAAATAGAATATTTAGATCAAATTGTGTTGTAGCCATGTTAAATTAACTAAGAATCATGTTAAAGTAAACCTTTTTTTATTAAAAAAATAAAAATTAGAGGGAAATTAAAATTTTAAATTTGGCTCAATCTAAATTTTTAAGGTTTTACCTCCAAAAATTTATTCAATTAAGACGTTTAGTAATTCTAAGAGTCACGTTTTAAATTTTGCACTAGGAATAAATTGATCACATAAGTGAGTATTGGGAGTAGTTTTGATGATTAATGTTTTTACTTTTCAAAAATAGTTTGACAATTAATTAAGAAGGGCAAAAATGGAAAAACATGACTAATTTATGTCTTACTCTTTTTTTCTTAATATGTATGCATTACCTCAACAATTCAATTATTTTGGAATAGAGGGAGTATATTTTGATTTGACATATTTATTAAAAAATAATTACTTTCTCTATTTAATTTTACCTGTCATTATTTTTTTTAGTTGGATTTCTAATTTTACTTATTATTTTTGACATATCAAGAAAAGATAAAAGATTTTTTTTTTATTCTTAGTATTAATTGCTTATTTTTTAAATTATTTTCAACACATATTACTTTAAATATCAATTAATAGGAGTTGTATGGTAAAATAGTCATATCAATTACTATTTTCTTAATGGGTGTACCATGTCAAAAAGTGACAAGTAAAAGTGAATAGATGGAGTAGTATTGATATGACTATTTTATCATAATATTTTTATTAATTGATGTTTAGTATTAGTATAGTTTGAAAATGATTTGGAGAATAAGTAATTAATATCAAGAATAAATTATAATTTTTTGTTATTTTTTTTGATATATCAAAAATGACAAGTAAAAGTGAAAATCGATTTTAGGAATAAATGATAAGTAAAAGTTAACTGAGGGAGTATTTAAGTATAAGTAGTAGAGTAGTATTTGCTGAACTGAAAATATATTAAAGATAGTTCTCAAGCCATTCAAGCAGAGAAGAGAATATGGATATCAACAAAACAAAAAAGTTAGTTCTTATTTTTCTCCTATTGCTTCATCAGTAGCTTATGTGTGTGTTTGTTATGAAGAAAAATGTTTCTTATGGAAAATATTTTTTTGTATTTTGGAAAATAAGTGAGTTACTTATTTATGTTTTAGTGTTTGGTAGATAAGCAAAGAAATATTATCACAATGATATATTTGTGCAATGTAGCAAAAATACTATGGGGGTGTGGAGTAGGGGTTTGAGGGTGGCTGGAAGTGGGATGATCAAGGGTTGGGTGTTGGTGGGTGGTAAGGAAACAATGAATTCGTTAAGAAAGTCATTTTTCTTATTTTTAGGGTGTGTTTGGTAATAGGAGAATAGTTTAAATAGCATATTTTTCTTGAAAAATAAGTTGGTTTATTACTTATTTCTTAATGCTTGGTAAATAAGCAGAAAATGCTATATCAAAAGCATTTATATTAATCTAGAAAAATACTATACGGGTGAGAGGGGGGTGGTGAGTGGGGTCTCGGGGATGGCGAGGATGGGATGGTCAAGGAGTAGGGTTGGGGGCATTGGGTGGGTGGCAATAAACATAGGATGTCACTTAAAGAAAAGGGGCAGTTCGGTGTACTAAAACTCCGTTGTGCGCAGTTTTAGGGGGTTGGTCCAACCACAAGGGACTATAGTAGGCAGTCTTACTTTGCATTTCTATAGGATGCCATTTTCAAGATTTGAACTTATGACCTGGTCACATGACAACAACTTTACTAGTTACTCCAAGACTCTCCTTCAAACATAGAATGTCATTTATACAATTAATTTTTCTTGAAGAAATGTTTTCCAGAAAATTTGTCCAATCAAACATGTGAAAATAAAACAATATTTTTTCAGGAAATGTTTTCCTCCGTGCCAAACACACCCTTAATAAACTTGTTTTTCTAGAGAAAATGTTTTTCAAACACGAGAAAATTGCAGCAACACCCTATATTTAGTTTTAATCTCTCAATTTATGTTCTAATGCATATTTGAACAGTGCATTGATTTTCTTGCTTTGTTTTCCCCTAGAGTATGTTAATTTGGTAGGAAGGAGAGTTTTTCTCAAGAAAAAATTGTTTGTGATGTTTGGTATGAGGGAAGTCATTTTTCCTCATAACAATAACTCTTTAACTTCATATCACTTATTTCAACTAACACTTGGATTTGCTATACCAAATGCACTCCCTAATTTATTCTTTTGTTTCAATTATGACTTTTTATACATGCAGCTGGAAAGTGTTCAAGGTTGCAGATCATGTCGAGAATTTATCCTTATGGAAAGTGCCTGATGTTGTCCTCGATCGGTTACGCGGAACAGGCTTTGAAAATTTAGCAAAGATTAATATTGATTGTAAATCATTGGATCATCTAACCACATTGGCAAGTGCACTAGTACATCTCTACGATGTGGATACAAGATGTCTCGTGTTTGATGATTTGGAGTTATTTTTCGGTTTAGAAGACGTACTTAAGATAACTGGTTTGCCTATAGATGGAAAACCGGTAATTGGACAAGATGCAAGCGATGAAGAGTTAGTTGATAAATATTTAGGACAGACAGGCAAAGGTTTAAAATTTGAGCCTGAAGGGATTCAGCTTGAGTCTCTTAGGGCGAACTTTGCAAACACTGATTGTCGGAGAGTTGAATACATTAGAGCCTACGTACTGTATGTAATAGGTTGTGTTGTTGCTCCTAGAGTGAACTTTCTTGTTCCTGGATATTTTTTGTCTTTGTTGGAGGATGTCGATCATATAAAAGATTATGCGTGGGGAGCAGCCATGCTAACGTACCTCCACAGGGGTCTAGAAAAAGCCAAAAACAAGTCAAGGAAAACTCTTCGCGGACACTGTCTTTTTTTGATGGTAATGATGGTAAAATTAATTATTGTTGGCTTTCCCTTCTTATATAGATGATGTTGAATTAATCTTCTCTTTTATGTTTTCTTGTAGATATTCGTATTAGAGCACATCCCAATAGTTGCTGAACAGTTCAATATAGACACTAATAAGATGCCATCAGCAACTTTTCCGTTGGTGCTACGATGGTTAGATCAACTGAGAGAACTGACCAACAGTTGCTCCTCCAGGCCGTCTGTTTCTCAACTGCTTCAATTGTTTGATCAGCTAGAAGATGACTAAGTAAGTTTTTCCTTGGCTCTGTATGTATCTTACCATGGTCCTCTAAATTATGTGTTGGATAGGTCAATGCAGCAAAGTAATTAGTTTTAGAATGTACCAAGATACCCTTTAATCTTATGTTCTTAAACATGACATTGTGGAATGTGGAAAGTAAGAATTAAAGAGTTGCCAAAAAAGAAAAGGGACATTCTTTTTGAAATAGACTAAAAAGGAAAGTAAGACAAACAAAATGAAACAAAGGAAGTAATTTGTACTGTAGTAGTTTGCTTCCGTATTAAGAAAGTTGCCGGAAGAGTCTTGCACCTGCTAGAATCCGTGACCTAAATGAGTTGCCAATTTAAGAAAATGACAACAATAAGCCATATATATTAAGAAAATATGCAATGGGCTTAGAGCACTATTTATGTGCGCTGTCATTTTCTTAAATTGGCGGCTCATTTAGGTCGCGGATTCTAAATCTATCTTCACTTTTCTATGTCTAATAATTGCTAATTTATGATTGATCCAAGTTTGTGTCACCTAGTGACCAGTCGAACACCCTTAGCCTTTTAGACTAAGATAGCGTTTCTAGTTGTTTGATTATCGTTGTCCCTTAGATTCAACTTCCTAAGTATCCTATGAGCGTCTCAGATGTTAATTTAGTATTCTTGAATGTTATTTACTAATGTCATTTGTCTTTTCTTTTTGGTTCTTTATATATCATATGGCCACCACATCCCAAGTTATCTATCCCAGCTCCATACATTGAACAAGTTCATATGGGTTATTCTCTGACCTCCATTTTATGTATGGAGAAGTGGGTTTTGCACGATCCTACGCTTAGAGATGACGTTTGTAATCCTTTTAAGAGAAACTTGTACAGTGTGAAACTCCAAAGGAGAATCAACTTGTACCGTGAGAAACTCCTTCCTGTTCATAGGTATACCAGACAATTGTCTCGGATAGGTCAGAGGAGAAATTGGTGTGAGATAAATGCTGAATTTTTGAAGCATTGGAATCAGCGTAAGAATTACTTGGTGAATCTGATTGATGCAGGTACCACTAAGTAGATTGCTTATCTCATCTTTTGACACCATTCGAAGAAGTCTATAATTCTTTTCTCTCTTATTTTTTTCAAGATAAGTTTGAAGGTCTAGAAAAAGACGCGAGCGCTTCTATAGAGGTAGAGAGGTTTGAAGGGCCAGAAAAAAACGAGATCGCTTCTATAGAGGCAGAGAGGTTTGAAGGGCCAGAAAAAGACGAGATCACTTTTATTGAGGCAGAGAGGGAATTGTTACGAGATGTAAGTTAAACCCTCTAGCCAAAATTGTTGTTTTTTAACCCTTTGTTATTGCAGCTTTTGCGGGTCAATATATGTTAGCTTTCTTGTTTCAGAGCTCACCTGGCATATTTGCGAATGACACGCCAAAACCTGTTCATTGTCAGAAACCCGTCACAGGTGTTACTCTAGATGATACATTGTCTTCCGCATCACCATATTCATCTGATGAAGTAAGTGCATTTTCTAAGTCGGTAGTATTACACAATGTGTATGCATGTTAATGAAAAACAGTGGATGCTAGAGTGAAGGTTTGTGAATTGGAACTTATGTAACATAAGTTATCGAGGAATGTATGAATTTGACTTGAATATGCAGTTAGACCTCTCTATAACAAATCATCCTTTATAACAACATTACACTGTAACAGTCAGGTTTACTTCGAAACCAATTTTTCATGTTATATTATATTATATGTTCTGTATAACAACAGTTCGCTATAGTTGCCAAAAACTATTGGGACAAACTCTGTTGTACCTGAAATGGCAGGCAAATGTTGCGAACACGGTAAATTGCCCAAGATATTGCGTTTCATGTCCTATCCTTTTTATAAATCCCTTTAGTGTGACTGATTGAAGACGAGGGCTAGTTTTGCATATCATAGTTATGGAAGTAGTAGAAACTGTTACATTTTTATGGGGCAAAATATTGTTAGATAACTCAAAATCAAAAGTAGACATCTAGTATTGATCAGCTAGTTAATAAGAAGGGGTTTCGATGTGAAGTCAGAAGTTTAATATGAGGCATAGAGAAAAGAAGTGGAGAGCTGCAGGATCTGGGTTTGAGTATCAAAACGGCATGTAATTTTAGTTTAAACGGGAAAATTGAAGTATGATTAGTAATTGGTGGATTTAAGTGAGGATAGCAACTAAAGTTGAGTTCAGTAGAAGAGACTTGAAGGTATGTTACATGACCGCTACATAAAAATCCCCTTTGGCGTTTTTGAGTTGCATCTTGAAGTTAGAACTGTACAACAAATGTGCCTGAAATCGGAACTTCAAGATCAATATAAGGTGACGTAGAAATTATAAGCCTAGAAGTTGAATTTAGAGAAATAGTTAAAAATATCAATGCCACTAGTCTCTACTTCAGACCTCATTCTATTTGCTTGAGAACTAACTGTAATCCCGCCCACCCCTAGTCTCTACTTCAGACCTCGTCCCGGGAACTCGTCTTAATTTCCAACTTTTTATAGCCCAATGTCACGGCCTTAGACTTCTACTAAGCGCACTGTACGGCATTTGACAACTTGCTCTTGATCTTGACAACTTTGCTCACGCTTCTTGTTATGCCAAGTCAGCCTTAATATATTCAAGATTGCTAAGGGAAGCTAGAAAAGAAAGATTTGCCAAATAAAGCTTTTATATTGCTCAAGATTTTTGAATGATTTGTTTGATGAGTTACAAATGAATAGCCCACCTTATGTGTTGGCTTCCTTGCACTGTTGCACACACAAGCTTCTTGCATGGCAAAAACAACTCCAAATGGAACCTAAGTGGCATGAAGATAATGTGGCTAGTTGTCACACCAAGGTTCGAAAGTTGGGACCTTTATTAATGTTTTTATGAAAAGAGAAGCATGAAGAGGACATTGGGGAGCATATTTTGACAAACCTTCATGTTGTGTGGCATGTAATTCATTTAACAGTAGCAGGCGAGGTCTGTTTGTTTTTCCGCCTGGTCTTTTATTGTTCCTAATGTACGAACTTGTTGAACAGAGTTCACTACAATCGGATTAGAAATTTCTTCGGTAATATATCTATGCTGTTATTGTCTGATGTTCTATATTCTTTTGTTATGCCAATGCCAAAATCGCGAGGCTGACATGCCATGATGTTTTGTGTTCTATGTGAAATTATTTTAACTTCCTGAAGTATGTTTCATTTTATATATAGATTGATTTAAGAAAAAAGACATTTTAATTTCAAATCTTTCACCAGGATTCCACACCTTTATCATCATTGCCGGAAACTAGGACTAGGTGCGAAGCATCAGTTGGAGGAGACTCGGGTGGTGATGATTCCAAAATAGCTGAGGTAGAACAGTTCTTTGCAAAGCTCCCAGCAAAACTCCAACTTGCTCGATCCCCGGGAAGTGATATTAAGTCACCTGCACTTAAAAAGCCTCGATACTCGCAACAAGTACTTGACAAAACCAAAGCTGAAGTTCACAAGCTACTTATGATGCCTTTGCATGAAGCGGTTCTCCCTGTGAACTTTTCGGCTTTAATGGCTTCACTTCCTATTTATGCAGCATCACCCCATCTCTCTGCTGAGAAAGTACATGCTCTGAAGGAACTCAAAGTGAATCTTCAACCCTTATTTTTTGATTTTCATACGGCGAAGAAGCAACAAGAAGAGTGCAATAGTAAGGATGCTGAGAAGGTAATCCTGATCGACGAGCTCACTAAAAGGCAGGAGCTATACAATGACATCAAACACCGTCTCAATGAAATTGACACGTCTATGAA
Organism: Capsicum rhomboideum; assembly: GCA_031232105.1. Lineage (NCBI taxonomy): Eukaryota > Viridiplantae > Streptophyta > Magnoliopsida > Solanales > Solanaceae > Capsicum > Capsicum rhomboideum. Next base: position 143,737,294 of record CP124711.1, on the reverse strand, counting down.
TTCCATCAGAAGTCAAATTTCAGATTTGAAGGCGAGTCTAGAAGAAGCAACGAAGAAAAGGAGAGGCATTCTGGAAGAAGGGTTGGACATGAAAAATATATGTTCTGCCAAGTTAGCTGCATTGGAAGAATTGGAGGCTGAATTTATTGATTTAAAAAAAGAGTTGGCTGATTATCAGATTAGCCAAGCAGAGGTTAGTTGGGCAGACTGCAAACAAAAGTTAGTTGGCTTGGGATTGTGAAGTTGTCATGACACATTCCATGTGAATTAGAGGAGCACTGCTCTAAGTAATGTATGGATGTATGTTTTGCTATCTACTCAACTTGCTCTTGTGTTAGATCTTTTGAATCAGGTGTTTTGATAAATAGTTGGTGATAGTTCAATGTAAGAAACGCAAACACTTACTAGTTCAAATTGAAAACTTGCTAAAACATGATACTTCAGATGTGTTTTTGACTATTATTTCTGTTTTTTGGTATAGTTCTCTCTGTTGTATTCAAGACTGAACAGTGATTTAAGATTCTTTATGCAACATGTAATCAACAGGATTTAAGATTTAAAAGTTTTCTTTTTAAATTTTGCTATATATAGGATGATATCTGCTTAAAAACTTAAGGAAGGAATTGACAAGTGTAGACTAATTTCTGTTCATGCTGGTTTGAAGAAATTCTGCCGTGTTTGCTTTTTAGCACTTCATTTTTTTTCCTTTTAAGCATCAATGTCCGAAACTCACTAGCCCGACTAGTTTGAATCCACACTCGGGAAGACCACTAAAGTAGCAAAGCATTCAGTAGTAAGGGCACAACACATGTTATATGAGAGTTGGCACAAATCACTATTTGAAACTCTGTCGCGAACAAAAGCCTGGAATAACTAGATTGTTGAGAAACATGGATGTACCTTAGGCTATAATAGATGTTAATTCATGATGGTTCTAGTCAACTCAATAAGTTGGTGAAATTGGAGAAGGGACTCACACCATCCTCCTCCTAGCAACAAATCAATAAGAAAATAGGAATGAATGGGCTAAATTTAACAAAATGTTTTCATATTGTTACAATGTAGGAAGTATAAATAATCTAATACAACCAATTCAACCATAATTATGTATTCTTTCAAGTTATGAAAAAACAAAAAAGTGAATGAAGAGTACTTAAATTTGGAAAAAAGAAAAGAGAGAGAACTTGAACACTGTCATGTACCAAAGTTGCAAACAATACAACAACAAAGAATCGGTATAATCCCATAAGTGGGGTCTGCGGAGGATAGTGTGTACGTAAATCTTACCCCTACCTAGTGGAGGTATAGATTGTTGACCCTCATCTCAAGAAAAACAATTCAAAATAATTATAGAAAAATAAATCACAAAAGTAAATAACTCATGACAAATTATACGGAAAGCATTACATAGCATTCTGAAAGAAAGGGGGACGGTAACAACAAAGTTGCAAACAATATGTTCAGAATATCCACAAGAGCAAGTTGAATCTTGACAATTACACATTCCCAAGTGCCACCAGAAACCACAACTTGGAGTACACACTTGCTTTCTCGGTACATGTTTGGACTAACTTGGCAATACTTAGATGTGCCATTCAGAAGAGAGAAAGTACATAGCAAAAAACATTAGTATGCTCTTACTAGCCAGCAAATTACATGAAAGAGCGGTTTATGCAAGAGATGACTCGATTATCTTACTCATGAGGTCTCCTAAGCTTTCTTCCACTCGAACAACATCAGAATCTGTTGCGAAAGTTGAATATATAAAACACGATTAAGTCGCAACTAATATATCTAAGGGTAGCTATATAAATAGTAAATGAGACAATAATAAGAGAACACCAGAAATTTACGAGGTTCGGCAAAAAATTACTTTCTGCCTACTCCTCGGACACAACCAACCAAATTTTATTTCACTCCAAAAGAATACAAGTGAAATACTACAAGAGAGAAAGAAGATTCAAATACCTTAAAAGATGAGAAGACAAGTGAGAGGTGTGTTTTACAAATGAACTAAGTGCCCCTATTTATAGGGGTAGATTCTTCATCTTGATGTCATCAGTGACATCATTATTAACAAAACATCAAAGTTCAGCGTGTGAAACTATTTAATGGTTGTCAAAGATTTCAACTACAAGTTGAACTTTGACATTTTATCCCCAAGAAGAATTACCCTTTTTTCAAATGTTTACACTAGTTCTAAAATCTTGTCAAATTTAATAAATCTCCACCTTGGCAAGATTGTCCATTTTCAATTTTCTCTCAGTAACAAATTTTGATTGTGTCTTCAACCTCAATCTTCAATGTTCAACAATGTTGATCAAGTTCAAACAATGTTGAAACTTCACCGCAGTCACTACTTTCGTCAGCATATCGGCAGGGTTATCTGTAGTCCAAATTTTCTGCATATGACTCCACCTTCTTTTATAATTTCTCGTACAAAATGATATCGAACGTCAATGTACTTCGTTCTTACATGATAAACTTGGTTCTTTGCTGATTGGATAGCACTTTGACTATCACAAAATACTGTGATGCCTTCTTGCTCAATACCAATCTCTCTAAGCAAATCTTGAAGGCAAATTGCCTCCTTCACAACATCCGTAGTTGCCATATACTCTGCCTCAGTGGTAGACAAAGCAACTGTAGACTGCAAAGTAGATTTCCAACTAACTGGTGCGTTTGTTAAAGTGAAAACGTAACCAGTAGTTAATCTTTGTTTGTCCAAATCACCCGCGTAATCTGGATCACAATATCCAACTAGATGTTGACCGTCCTCCTGCTCAAAAACCAAACCAACATCTACAGTATTACGAATATACCATAGAATCCATTTCACGGCTTCTTAATGTTCCTTTTCGGGATTTTGCATATATCTGCTTACAACTCCCACAACATGTGAAATATCAGGTCTTGTACAAACCATTGCATGCATCAAGCTACCAACAACATTTGCATATGGTACTCTTGACATATATTCTCGTTCAACTTCATCCTTTGGCGACATAGCGTCACTAAGCATAAAATGGGGAGAAAGCGGAGTGCTAACCGACTTTGTTAGCTCATTCATATGAAATCGGTCTAGTACTCTCTCCAAGTATTCTTTCTGAGATAAACAGAGTTTCTTTAAATATCTATCTCTTTTTATCTCCATGCCAAGAATCTTCTTCGCCTCACCCAAATCCTTCATGTCAAGTTCATTTCTTAGTTGAATCTTTAACTTCTCAATTTCTTCTTTGCTTTTGGAACCTATCAGCATATCATCAATATATAAGAGAAGATATATAAAGGATTCATCTTCAAGCTTGCGTAAATACACACAATGATCATATTTGCTTCTTTTATACTTTTATCGCAACATAAACTTGTCAAATTATTTGCACTACTGTCTAGACTGTTTCAATCCGTATAACGATCTTTCAAGTTTGTACACCATATTTTCCTTTCCAACAACTTTGAATCCTTCTATATAAGTCATGTAGATTTCCTTTTACGATCAGTGCTTCTCCTTATCCACCTTTTTATTTCTCTCTCTTCCTTTATTCATAACTGTACAAGGCAGAACAAACTTCCTTGAGAGATACTTCATCATTCCCATGAAGTAGAGTAGTTTTGAGGTGCTCGAACTCATCTAGAAGTGAACTAAGCAACATCAACGCTATATCTCCATCACTAAAAATCATTTCATATTCTTCATATCTGTCGCCAACTTATTAAAGCTGGTGATATGGTCATTCATTGTGGTACCTGGAACATATGTGAAGCGTAACAATCTCTTTTTCATGTAGAGTTTATTTTGACTGTTTCTCTTTGAGAATGTATCTTTCAATGCATTCCACAATTTACTTGCAGAAGTTTCCTTCGTGTATGGATACTTATGTTCTTTTGGAAGGTAATATCGAATGGTACCACAAGCAACACGGTTGATATTCTTCCAATCTTCTTCTCCTATGTTGTCTGATTTCTTCTCTTCTATGGCAATATCTAGTCCTTATTGAAAAAGGACATCAATAACTTCGTCTTGCCACATCTCGAAATGTTTTGACCCGTCAAAGATCTCAACTGAATTTTGCATTTGACACAATTCTTGTGATAAGCGAAGATGCCAACGATGACGTATTATTGACATCCGATATGAAATCTTCAGCTTTCTTGTTTGCCATTTTTACTACAGATACTATTTATTAGCTAACAATACCGAAGACCAAAGTAATTCTTTTCTGATGTAGAAGTTTAGACTGTGCTGCAATCATAAAGCATACTCAGATAGAACCTTGGATCTGATACCAATTGTTGCAAAAGCCGAATATATAGAGAGCGATTAAATCGCAACTACTATCTCTAAAGGTAGCTATATAAATAGTAAAAAAATACAAAAATAAGAGAACATTAGAAATTTACGAGATTCGACAAAAAATTACTTTTGCTGAACCTCATAAATTTTCGGTGTTCTCTTATTATTGTCTCATTTACTATTTGTATAGCTACCTTTAGATATAGTAGTTGCGACTTAATCGCTCTCTATATATTCGGCTTCCGCAATAGAATCAGCTAGCATCTTCATCTCCTCCAGGACAGGAAACTCAGCTAGCAATGGTGAAGTGAAGGAATCAGGCTAATCGATCCCACTATAATCCCAGAGGATTGTTTGAGGGATGGGAATTCTTACCTTGCACGGGGGTGGCTCAAGGGTAAGGCTAGTAAAACGTTTGCTTTAGGCCCCATTATATTAAATTTTATGATTTCAACTTCACTTGAAATAATAATGAAGATTGTGAAATACGTTTAAAAAAATTATCTAAAAAAACAAAGAACTAAAGAAAGAAAAAGTTATCTAATTTTTATCAAAAGTATTTTAGAACTTTGAATTAAACAACTCAAGATTCATATTAATAAATAAAGTTTTAACAACAACATCCAAGTTAATGTATTGCAAACAAATTACTATCATCTTATTAATTAGAATTAATTCATACTTTTATTAATAATCATATTAATATGTGAAGTTTAAAATTTTGTGTCTTCTAAAAATACTACACTTAAAACATTTAATATGCAACAATAAAAAAGACAACTCTAAATTATTACATTATTATTTTTGTATGTATGTGTATCTATCGAATGTCTTTTATTAAAATTTGGCTTTAGGCCACTAATTTTATTGAGACGTACTGACCTTGCATAATGTTCTCATAGGTATCTTTTCACCTGCCTCATGCGAGTTCTTTTGTTGTACGGGCTCATCTTGTTGTGCCAAAGATTGCGACAGAATACTTTCCTCTAAAAGCTATTAAGGTATGAATAAGGAGGCAATACAAGACATCAAAATCATAAACAGAAACCAAACAGAGAATACAAAAATCAGAGATGCAAAGGTATATGCAAAAATCGCCAATGAGCCAAACCCATTTTGACTGCTCTATCTAGGGTTATACCAACAAACTAGAAATCTTATAGTTTGTTCCATCAAGAATGATATAGGCCTTCATATTCTGGCCAAATGTTCCAGCAGATTGCCTTCAATACAGTTGGATTGGGGAGCAACAACCTATTATCTGACAGATGAACTGAGAGGCATAACTTGCGGCAAGATCTTCCTAAGGATATCGATTACAATCTTTTTCCAATTGTTAAAATAAGTGGAACACCAGGAATCAAAGAACTCAGTAGAGATAGGATTAGTATCAAATGGAACAAATGGAAACTTCCTTTTCGACCAGCAAAACCTCAATTCAGTTTCTTCAAACTGTAAAATATTTTCTTCTATTGGAAGTTTATTGGCTGATTGGTGGAAAGGGACAGCATGAGTCATACCAAATTGTCGGGCAAACAGATTTGGAGAATAATATTCTATCCCATATTTGCACTTAGAAGATTCATCCAGAAAGATACTGTAAGGAAGGTCTCGAGCAGTGAGATAATTGGCCCAAATATCTTGTAGCTCTGCCCTATTAACTGTTTGGAAGTTAGGACCAAGCGGCTTCTTAAAGCACTCAGGTCCAACTTCCTAGAAGAAAATGGGGTGAATTGACTGGCAGTTCTAGATGCACATTTATGAAAGAAGAGAGTATTTCTTGAAAGATATTGGTTCTAACTTCCAAACACTTAATAGGGCACTAGTTGATGCACATGGATGATTCAAAATGGAACTAGTATTTAATAGTAGTTCTACCTCGTATTCTACTTTTTTTGTAGATTTATTCTTCAAATTATTGATGTGTGATATTATGTAATAATGGAAAACAATACAATCTATCTAAATGTTGTATTTATTAAAATAATACAGTGCGATACAATACGGCACAATACATATAATATGATACATTAGTGTGTATCGTATTATGTACCATATAAACAATACACTTCCTGTTTTATCCTTCTCAAAGTTGCAATGTCTAAATATTTAGTTTTTGTACTAAAACTAAATTATATATTTAGTAGTATTATAATAATATATATAAATTATTTATGTAATTATATACTTCGATACGATATTCGATATTTCAGTATATCATTATTTATAAATATCAAATATCGTACCAAATACCAAAAGGATTAAAATGTGTACCATATTCCAAGATGATATCAAAATTTTGATTCGATACGATAAGTCGGTATCTATGGTACCATGCCACTCCTACATTTCATAACAAGAGGCGAATTCAGACTCTAAAATCATTTTAGAATGAGCCTGACCATACATATATACATGTTTTTTCTTCATATATACATAGCTCGAGCTGAAAGCAAGCAAAACCCCCTAGGTCCCCACCTATGCATTTTTACCCTGTCATCATGACAAAATTAATGCTATTTTGAATCATCCATGTGCATCAACATATGCCACCAAAAACCATATTTTGGGAAATATGTCTTAACACTTCTTGTTTCACTATATACAAGTTTGGACCAACAAGGCTATATCTAGGGATGCCATGCAAAAGAGAGATTTTACATATTACAAAAATGACATTTACATATGCTCTTATACTCTGGATCACTAGTCAGCAAATTCACACAAAGAGCGATTTACACACTCGATTCGATTATCTTACTCTTGAGGTCTCTCAAGCTATCTTCAACTTGGGCAATGTCCAAATCGGCTACCTCCTTCATCCCCTCCAAGATAGGAAACTCATCTTCCATTTCATCAAGAGCATTAGACTTTTCAAAACACTTCTTAGCCAAACTCAATTTTTGGTCCTGGATGGCTTTTCGTTTTATCTCTGCATCCTTCAAGCTTGCTTTCAACTTGATGATTTGGTTTCTGATGGAATCAGTTGTACATTCAAGATTGTCGCTGTATTCTTTGAGGTTGGCGTAATGTTCCTGACCTTTTGTGAGCTCGTCGATCAGGATCACTTTCTTGGCAGCCTTCTTGTAATAATCCTCTTTGTCATTCTTAGCTCTATGGTATGTTGAGGAAAGGTGTGGAAGGTTCGCTTTGAGTTTCTCAAATGCGAGCGCTCTCTCAACTGATAAATCAGGTGATGCAGCATATATTGACAGTGCTGAATTTAACTTTGAACAGTTTTCGGGTTGAAGCAAGTCCTTAGAAGGCATGACTAGTAATCTCTCAATGTCGTCTTTCGCTGTGGCAAGCATTTCTGCTGACGGTGTAGACTTTTGCGCGGTGAATATATTGTTATCTACCGGAGAAGATTGATCAGCAGAAAAACCGAGATATTGAGCTCGTTTAATTTGTCCACTAACTCGAGCAAAGAAGTCTTCTAGATTATCAAATCTCACAGGACAGTCAGGTGGTTCACTAACATCAGATGTCTTGCTTCTAGTCTCAGCTAATGATGGGGAAACTGTACATTTTTTGAATTCCTGAAAACGAAAAGATCTCAATCTTAGATGGAGTAATCAAACATAGTGCCACGAGTAAGACGATAACATACTTTTTCAGAAGTGGAGAATGAGGTGGAAGATGAGGCGTAGACTGATGTAGCATCCGCAGAAACTTGCTCCTCGGCCTTACTCTCGTCTTCATCAGCAGGAGCACAACTTAGAGCGAAGGCTGATGTATCATCAGCAGAAACTTGCTCCTCAACCTTAGTCTCGTCTTCATCAGCAGGAGCACAACTTGTTGGGAAGGCTGATGTAAAATGTATGGTAGAAGTTGTCCTTGGTAGCGGATTTTTCATCGCAGAAGTCTTCATCTTCTGAAATAACGAAACAACAGTAAAGTGAAGGAATCAGGCCAAGCCATCCCCTTACAATTCCAGAGGCCTGTTTGGTAGGGGCGGATGCACAGTAGAATTTACAAGTTTGGCCGAATCTAGTAGCTTTGGCTCAGATTCCTATACGTGTTAAAAAATCTACAAAATATGTAATAAAATTATATTTTGAACGCAGTAACTCAAATGGTTAGTGGGTTCAGTGGCATATGAATCTTGGATACGCCTCTATTTGGGAGGTGCAGGGGAAGTTTTACCTTGCATATTGTTCTTTTTGTAGATATCGTTTCAGTTGCCTCATACAAGTCCCATTGTTGTCTGGAGTCATCTTGCTGTACAAACGATTGCGGTGGAATACTATGCCCTAAAAGCATTTATGGCATGAATAAGGAGCTATACTAGATATCAAAATGCAGAAAAAACAAAAAGAAACCAATCAAAGGGAAAGACACGAAGCAGAGATGTGCTATCCGAAAATCTAATGTAATGACTCCACGAGCCATAGCATTGGCAAGCCAGGTTACCTATGTTGCTTGGATCCTCCAAAAATTCCTCCTCACCCATGTCAGATCCTCCAAAAGAGAACGTTACTTTTAGAGGATCCCACACACAACCGATGGCATTTTTGAAGGATCCGAGAAACAAAGTGTGATATATATCTTTTGGCCTTCTTGACAAACATTTTCCTTCTCCATTTAACACGAATCAAATAACTCTCGTAAATCTTTTATCCCTATGGTTATACCAGTCAAATACACATTCTATTATACCTTTACATTTCCTCTTCAGATTCCGGCCAAATTTTCCTGCGGACTGAGAATTGCCTTTAATACCGTTGGACCTGTGACCAGCAACTTCTTGCCTTTCAGATGGACCAAGAGGCGTCACATACAGTGAGATCTTCCTGAGGACATCAGTAGCAGTAGTAGTTTTATCCCGATTCTTCATATAGGTTGACCACCAGAAATCAAAGAAGTCAGTAGAGCTTGGATTAACATTAAATGGAACAAATGAGAACTCCCTTTTTAATTGGGAAAATCTTGATTCAGTTTCTTCAATGCAATCCCGGAAATTTTCTCTTCTGACAGAAAGATCATAGGCTGATTGGTTGAAGGGGATAGCCTGTGTCATGCCAAACTGTCGAGCGAACTGATTCGGAGAATAATGTTCTACCCCGCATTTGCACTTCAAAGATTCATCAACAAGGATTAGGTAAGGAACATCTCGAGCAATAAGATAACTCGCCCAAATGTCTTTTAACTCTGTCCTATTAAGTTTTTGGAAGTAAGGATCAAGTGACCTCTTAAACCATTCAGGTCCAAACTTCCTCGATGAAAATGGTGTGAATTGGCTGGCTGTTCGAGATGAGCATTTATTGAAGAAGAGAAAATATTGGTTGAACGTTTTAGGTCTCAAAACTCCATCAGCCAAGGCGTGCCCGTAGGTGGGAGGATCACCATCATCCGAGGTTAAAGGTTGATGTTCCGGAAAGTAAGCCTGTAGCCAGAGTTGCAAGATCCAGAATGGACCCCGTGCATCATCAAATCCGCCCGTAACAATGTCAGTGCAGCAATGATACAAATTCGACAAGACAAACGGCGCCAAAGCAAGCTTTCTACCCTTAGCAAGAGTAACAGCCAGTTTTGTACATTGTTCGATCATGGTAATCGAAGAACTACAAAAGAAATATCTGCAGAGCCACATAACCAGAAAGCATATATGTTCTTCCTCTGTCACAGGCATTGCTCCCATTGACACGTCGAGAAACTTGCAGTAAGTCAAGCATTCTTTAATTTTTCCAAACTCGGGAAAATCACGAGCCGATTTAGCCACTCCGAGAGGGACACTCACGTCCTCGCCATGTGGCCTAAGTCCTGTCAAGGCAACAATATCTAGTACTGTTGGCCCCATCATACCAAACCTAAAATGAAACGAGTTTGTGGAGATTGACCAATAGCACAAGGCAGCATAAAGAAGATTTTTATCCATTGGGATACCATGTTTCGACAACTGAATGGCGTCATATATATCAACCGATTTCCACACCTCCCATTTCGCCTTCTCAACTCTATCTACCCAATCAATCCACGATCCGCTTACTTTAGGCCATGATCTCAAAGTAGTCTTATCTTTGGACCAATCAGGTTCTGCAGAGTGTAGAAGTAGCTTTTCTCCTTCAGCCAACGGGTAATGAGGAGACAGATCTGGAGGTAACCCATTCTTAAAACACGGCCCTAATATAATTTTAGAGTGCGATCGAGAAATCCGAACAAATATCTCGTCAATAATCAACTTTCTTTTCAACTCTTGCATTTTCTTAACCAACTTCTTCTCTGACTCGAAAACTTTATCTTCGGCCATTTCTAATTTTTTCCCCACTGGATCAAGTTAAAACGACCAAAAAAACAAAAACAAATAATTCAATCATCTGTTCACATAACTTGATTACTACATTATCTGTTATCACATTAAACAATCTTCTACTATATGCTTGTCTGAAAAAAAAAAAAAAAAAAAACAGAAATTGCAACAGTTATTTCCTTAGATAGCAATGTGCAATGTGATCATCTATTTAATCTTCAACATTCTGAAACTCAGCAGCAAATAACTGATTTCAGCCTTGTTAACTCACTATTTAAGAATCTTCACTTAATTAGTTATTGTTAAAAGATTTTCCTCTGCCCCAAGCTATTAGATTGTCGTACATTGCGTTGAGAATAAGTATAATTGTCTTCTTTTATGGTCGCGGACAATCCTCACCTCATGAGCGGGCTTTTAGGGTCACATTAAACCTAAGATTCATTTTCTTAATTGGTAGCAGACAGAGGTTCTGAATTTCAATTCTCACCACCGGCACTCAATATCAAAAGAATTTTCATGTGTTATGAATAGATATGTTTTATGTCATATTGCTTGAGCTTTCTAAAAATGTTGCCGCACCCCTGTTGGATAATTATAAAACGTACTACTTCTGGAGGATCCGACACACATCAAACGACATTCTTGAAAAGTCTGAGCAATGCTCATGGGTTTGAAGATATAAGTAAATAAAAGTGTGTTATCTCTAACCGATTAAACTTTTAGATGAGACGATTACAGAATTCAAGCACATTTCCTCCCTCAAGAACCACAGAACTATTTAAAGGCTTATAACAATACAAATTAAGCAACAATAATTTTCAAGCAACAACAACAACATACCTAGAGGTCTGGGGATGCAACCATACCCTACCTTGTGAAGGTAGAGAAACCGTTTCAAATGGACTTTCAACTAAAGGAATGCATAGCAAAAATAAATACGGAAAGGAAATACAATAGCAAAGAAGTCATGCTGAAAATGTTGTCACACTCGTGTTAGATAATTAAAAGATGCACTACTTTCAGAGGATCCGACACACGACAACATTTTTAAAAGTCCAAGCCACCTATGTTGAAGATATAATTAAGTAAATAAATGTGTATTATCTCTAACAAATTAAACTTTTAGATGAGATGATTACATAATTCTAACACATTTCCACCCTCAAGAATCATAGAACTATAAAGGCTGATAAACCTTATAAACTAAGCAACAATTTTCATGCAAAATCAAGAAATTTACATCTTGAATTAACTTAAATTACATCAACTTAAGTACAACATACATAATTTAAAACAAATATTGGAATTAAAATTGAAGAAAAGCAACTTACCCCAATTGATGAATTAGTAGATTTGCATAATTGGAATTTCTGGTTCTTGAAAATTAGAGTTCTTTTTACTGTATATTTCAAAGTGATCAAAAAGTTGTCACAAGTAATTAAACTTAATGCATGGGAAGATGACTGCTGGTTTACACGTGTCCACTGAATGGGCTCAAAGTTTACTTCACAGAGGAACTCTTATTTTTCTATTGTCATAAATACTGTGAGTTATTAAAGGCACTTGGTACACTAAAGCTCACGTTATATATAGATTCGATTAAGAGCCGAAAAATATTGTGAGTTATTATTTATTTTGAAATGGTATTTTTATTTTTAAACTATTTTGTTAAAATTTTCTCGGTTATAGATTTTGAAATATAAACAATCTGCTTGAGAACTCTAAATTATTTTGTTAAAATTTTCTCGGTTATATATTTTGAAATATAAGCAATCAACTTGAGAACTCGACATGATATTAGAATTGTGGAACTTAATAATTTTCACAATACATCATACAATTTTACTTTAATCAAGAAAACATACATGATTTAATAGTGTTTTGTTAAATTATCTTTAGCGGAAGTGATTGAAATTTAAGAGAAACTAATTTCTCTCTTTTGCATTGTGCTTTTTCTCACATTATTTAATGGGAATGTCGTGAATTGCAGTTGAGATGGACCAGTTTCTTAAGGCTGCTTTAAAATCCAATCATACATAAAGTGGACGTATATAATTGAAATACTCTTTTCTTTTCTTGATTTGTAACAACGAAGTTATAGTGAGCTATTTACAGAAGCCTGATGATTGCGTAAGTGTAGCGTAAGCGCGATACATGTGTGCCACGTGTCTGAAATACATTGCATTTGTGAAAAGCGTCGAGGGTAAGGACGCCTCTTTATACATGATTGACACGTCTCAATCATGCAGACATCATGATGCATGTGTAACACATGTTCATGCCTGGCGCATGTTATACATCATGTCATATGTCATTCTGATTGATACATATCATGTTTCTTGATCACTTTATTGTACATGAACACCTTCTTATTATAGATCAAAACAAAATCAAGCGATGGTTGTTTTTCCTTGGCTTATCGAACCATTGTATGCCCATTCCTTCTTTGATGACTCCCAGTAGAGAGAGCCTAAATTTTTCGATGTGGATTGAAAGGAAATTGGGGATGGACATAGTCTTTCCGCCTATCCGGAGTGTTGAAAATATAGCAATGTTTTTTATATTTTGGACTTTCCATTGAAGTGGAAAGTTACTTAATTTCTTTAAAATTACCCCATAAGTTTTAATAGTAATATTCTTAACTAGCCCTTTTATTCATTAAACTCAACTTAATCACGTGGGACATATAATATTACACTCTCCCACTAGACGCAAGTGATTCCACTGACTTAATGGGTTTAATAAACCTTCTTACATTACATGGACATTATGAGTTAAAATCTTTATATTAATTTCGTTAGTCGTTGTCATGAATTAATAAATGAATATGAGTCATAGCAGTTGTACATCATTTTATTCGATATAGTCTTGTTTATGTATTATAATACTAATCAATTACTCAACACAACCTATAATTGAGGAATATATATATATATATATATATATATATTATTTTTTCAATAATAATGCTTGAAATATTTTTGTTTAAGTAAAAACCTGTTATCGTCATTTTTGACATTATTATGTATACAAGAGAAAACAAGTGATAATAGAAATATATACATAAGTGAGCTCAAAGTGTCAATTACATAACATCATAAGGTCTTTACATAAACTGTTATTAATATGTGTATTCTTTCAACATATTCTATAAATATTTTGAGCGGTAATCCTTTAATCAAAGCATCAACAATCATAAATTAATATGTTCAATTGATACTTTATATATGTTTCCGTACTTCTTCTTTAACTGCAAAGTAATTGAATTTGATATACTTAGCACATTTTGAATGCTTGTTACTTTCAGCGAAAAAGATTGTTGCAGAATTATCACAATAAACTTTCAGCAGTTTAGTAATACTGTTGAGTAATCCAAATCCTGAAATAAAATTCCGCAACTAATGGGTGCACCTATGATTAACTGTTTCACACTCTTTCATGGTATTATTCCTTCAGCTAACATGAACAAATAACCAAATATAATTTATTTATTTATTTTTTTGTATCAATAAAATCAGCATAATCTAAAGGATCTAAATATCCGACCACACCAAGATGATCAAATCTTCTATAAGGCTATGGAGCCCAAAGCAACTCCAATTGCCTTGAGCTTATAAGGCCCAATCCAATTCCAATGTGGGTTGGCCCACGTTGTATATGTACACGAAGTATTTAGCTTTTTACATACTTTTTCCCCAAAATTTATAGGAAAAATAATTTTTATAAAATATTTACTGCTTTTAAATATACTTTTATTTATTACCTAAATATACCATATTTAGAAAATATTTACCATCTATAGCAATTGTACTATGTATTAAAAGTGAATTAAGTATGCAATATAAATGTATTATAAGTGTATTAAAATGTGTTATACCTGTTTTGGTAAAAAAAAAGTGCACTATATATTAAAAACGAATTATGCATGCAATATAGATGTATTACTGTATATACTAAAAGTGAATTATGCATACAATATAGATGTATTATAAGGGGTCGTTTGGTAGGCAGGATGGATAAATAATCTCGGGATTAATTTTAGGATGAGCTTATCCCATGTTTGGTTCGGATAAAATGCATAGGATAATTACTCATCCCGGAATTAAAATGTTATTTTATCCCTTTTTGAGGGTGGGATAACTAATCCAGGGATAACTAATTTCCCAACCAAACGGCCCCTAAGTGTCTTAAATGTATATATTATGCTTGTTTTGGTAAAAAAAAACCAAAACATATACTATGTATTAAAAGTGAATTATGCATGTAATAAAATTATATAGCTACAAATGATAAATATTTTCTAAATATGATATATTTAGGTAAGTTTCCCAAATTTATATCTTTTGCTGGTCCAAATACCATTAAATACATATAACTACATTCTTTTGCCTTTAGATCACGGGCGGAGCTAGCGTGGAGTCAGGGTTTCATTGGAATCCTCGGAGGAAAATTATATCATTTATATATGATTGAAATTATTTTTTATGTATATATGATAGACGTCATACCCCCTTCGACTAATTCATATGTTTAATTCTTTATATAAATTTTCTTAATGAAAATTCTGACTCCGCTACTATTTTAGATCCATATTCACAAATAAAAAGTCAATACAAAGATAGATACTTAAAGTTATTGCCAGTTTCCACATAAATATTATAACTAGTTATATCAATGATCACGTAGATATCTCTTCTCGATATAAGCGTTCATGCACATTTGAATTTGGCGAATCATATGCGCATCAAATACAATCACAATTGACGTATCAAATGAACAAATCAATGAATGACATGTTTACTTTTAGAAAAAGTACATTCAAATTTTTTGATTAAATTGAAACCCTCCTCGTTGCTTCTTCTCCCTCCTCCCAGCCCCCTTTTCAGTGGCGGAGCCACCTTCGTTGAAAAATTATATTACTATTTATATATTATTAAAATTATATTTTATATATATATAGTTGATGTTGAACCCCCTTTGGCTAGTTCGTGTGCTTACTTATTTCAATTTTGAACCCCTTTAGTGAAAATTCTGGCTCCGGCCCCTTCTTATTTTCTCTTCTTCCTCTCTTCCGATTGATCTTCTGACAGGAAATACTCCTTAGACGACCTCCACTATTTTGAGATTTGATCGGGTATAATGGGTTTTTGCGAAGTTGAATAAGAAGGTATGGTTGCTAGTTGATTTTTTTTTTTCTTCAATTCGATGAATATTGAGTTGGCTAAAATTCGCTCAAATTTGAACAAAAATACGCACTTCACCATGCATGTTAGCATATGACGATATGATTCACATGAACCCTCTTCATTACATGTAACTACGCTCCTCATTTTTTCCTCTCACATCTTCCTACTAACCCATTCGGAGAAAATACAATTCTAGATTTGAAATATTAAAGTCTACATCTAAATTGCTATAAGAGTAATCCACAAAATAGAGGTTAGAATAAAAGACAATAGTGTGACACTTTCAAGAAAAAATATTGACAAATATGACATATTTCCAAGGAAGAGAAAGAACTATGAAATTATCTTCTATGTGGAGAAAATTTGTATTACAAAAATCACACTCTAATATCCTTACAAAAGTCACAATTCTCCAATAAAGTTTGGAGACTTTGGTCATGTAAATAAAAAATTCACTAGGAAAATAAGTACAATTTACAAGTCATTGTCATTTAGCCAACTAAAAATCATCAAAAGCCGTGTGTTTCTCCAATTGCAAGAATATAATATAATATCATTTGCCAAATTTAGCCTATCTTTTTTGTCCTTTGACCATCAATCTTGCACACCGTTTGATAAGATAATGCCCATTTCAAAATGCACCTCCACAAGTGTGAAGAAGTAGGCCCCACTTCCACCATATAGTAAAGACATAGTGATTGATAATAAAGTACGCCCCACTAGCCAAAAAGACCAAAATGGGCCCCACTTCCACGATATAATAAAGTTCATATTGTATAATGATGAGGTCTCTATCTCAAAAGATGTCATCCCTTACCTCATCTTTCACTTAGTTCAATTGACCTAAAACTTGCATTTCCCAAATCTTTATATGGTCCAACAACTATTCCATCTTCTTCTACATATCCACTTACTCCTCTTTCACTTTTTCTATATCTATAATACCATAACCCTATGACCCCACCTAATATCAAGATGGCCCCACATAATAACCCTACCCCTACCCCTAACCCAACATCCATCTTATCTTTTCCTACACCCTCCCTCACTTTGAAAAATCCCATCTTGGATTCATCCCCTACACCTACCAAACTTTGTATAGGGTAGTTTAACATGTAGCAAAATCCAGATGTGTTAGTGTACACCACACCCCAACATGTGCAATTTGCTTCACATGCACTTTGACATTCTTGAATGGTATCCATCTTTTGATAGTCCATTAACTCCTTGTTAGGCAACTCAACACCATTTCTTGATAACCCCTTGTACTTCTTGTGATCATAGGCCCCGCAAAAATTGCGGGAGCCCTGGCTTTCCCACGGGGCACACCCGTCCGAACTATAATCCGTGTTGTTATCCAAGCAAGAGCAACCCTTGCCTGGATGACAAAGCCCATATGCTCCACAAGGGCTAGGCAACTCACATGTCTCCTTTATCAATTCGTAGTCCAATACCCAACTTATCCCATCCCAAAAATACCCTTTCAAATTCCCATCCGTTTCAACCCGAATCCGACGTACACCGGATACGGGTTGTTGAAAGCTATTAAAAGATTCCACATCTACTGGGACTGACTCATTTTGGTACATACCAAAAAAACCATTTGACCTTAGTACTGCATAAATAGGTCCTTTGCCTTCAATAACATCAGCTTTAGCTTCTAATGCCTTATGCCTCCAATACATCCGACCCGGAACCCGACCTCGACTCGAACCCGAATCCGATACATCATTAACATACAACCCGAAAAAATCAAGGCCCAATCTCATAGAATAAAGCCCATTAGACGAAACCAAACTCATGGCACTAGTGAAGTTTTGATTTTCCACAAGGGTATTTGAGGGAAAATGAAAACTTTGCCATAAAACAGAAGGTGACGTGTCACCATTCTCTACCTTCTGAACTTGCAAATTTGAATTATTCATAAGCCAAATACGGTTTCCATCAGTGTAAGTTGACCAAAATACCCCTGACCCGGGATCCGACAAAACAAGACTCCCATTAAAGATAAGCTCAGTTGGGTCAGCCCATTTAGCTAAACGGGTCAAATTAGCAACCCATATCGACTCAAACGATTGAACATGGACAATAGCTAGACTAAGTTGATCATTTTCAACTCGAAGAAAACTCAGTGAATAATTACCACTAGAATCACTAAGAATATGTTGAATATTCGATATTCGACGATCTGGGGTTGCTTTAAATCCTTTGTAAAGAACATTGCTTGTTTCAGAGTCGACCTTATTAATCGAAAAAGATATGAACAAAACGATGAAAATAATGAAAAAGTGAGTTAACTTCAAACGAGTTATTGAGTTAACTAGTTCCATGAAAATATGAAAAGTGTATAGAAAAAAATATGCATGAAGAAAATTTATAGGAAGGTTGAGTTTTTTTGGTTTGGTGTAAAGGATGTATTGGGGGGGGTTTATATAAGAAGGAAAAAGGTCTATGGAGTTGTGATTGGGTCAGTAATCAGTTTAGACAAAAAGTAAAAGATTATATTATATTGTGAAAGGATATCACGAAGATCTCGAAGAAACAAATGAATATATAATGGCTATATACAGTTTTACGAGATGATTGAGTTGGTGTAGCAAGTGATAGTACTTCCTCCGTCTATTTTTATGAGATGATAAGTAAAAATGAACGGAGAGAGTACTATTACATAAGGGAGATCATAGATTGATTTAATGCCTTATCGGTCAAGCCGTCAAGGTGGTTGTATCGAGTTTATCTAATGCAATTTATATCTATTGTGTGATTTGTGAATTATTGTATAAGAACAAAGTTTACCTAGTACGCATTAATTCAAAAAAGTAGCTACTACAAATTTATAACAGAACCCCAAGATTTAAAGTTTATAAATTTTAAATATTATTCTTTTTGAGTTATGAAGATATTCTAACCAATTCGTATCGTTTGTATAATTTTGTCTGCCCTATTTGTAAATAAATTTATATGAATTTCAAGTGATTATATATCTTTCGAGATAAATTTTTTTCTATATAATTTTACATTTCTCTTGTTATCTTTTTAATACTTTTATTCACTATAATTCACACCTACAAATTCACATATGTGATACTTTATGATCAAACCATCTAAAATGACGAAACCGTCTATGTATAAACTATACACACAAAAACAAAAAGATTTTGTCATACAGTTTGCTATAGTCCATTTAACTCATCTAGAAAGTTCAAACTTTTGTTAGTTATACACCCCTACCTCTCCTCCCTAATAAATTTTCGTAATATAAATTTGAACTAATCGAATCAGTAAAATTTAACATACATAAAGAGGAAGAATTTTTTTAAAAAAAATTAAATTGGAATAAATCAAACTCTTAGAATGAATCACGAATTCTTTTTCAATAGAAGACTAAAACCCATCATAATTAGCCTTTTATTACATCAAGCTGAATTAATCGGATCAATAGATTCCAAATAAATGATTTAATGGAAAATGAATAAAGGCAATAATAATGCCATAAATGTGAAGAGCCCATAGATTTTTTCCTTTTGGGGGAATTAAATTTCTTAACCAACAACATGAAATTATGGATCCCAAAAGTCAAAATCATACAAAGTCAAACGTTCACGTTATTTATTCTCTCCATCATTTATGTATAATCACCTCTTTTTTTTTTTTTTTTTGGGTAGATAATATAGTTGAACATTTAATATGTAAGATATAAAGGTAGTTGTTCGAGCTAAGTGTGAACTTAATAATTTTATATGAATGTCACAGTTTAATAAGTCTATTGAGAACATGATCCTAAAAAAAAAGATTTGAAACTTACAAAGATGAAGATTAGGATAGAAGGTTAGTAGGTAGTCTAAAGTTGTCTATTTTCCTTCTCAATATTTTATTATTATCTCCTACTATCTTATTCTTCTATTTATTGTTTCTTTCACTTCGGTTATCATATTATTATTTGTTGTTACTATTTTCTTCTTTATTGTTTAGCATGGATTCCTCACCAGTGTATTTACTTTACATACTTGATTTTTTTTATTTTTTACCTGAGCAGAGGGTCTACCGAAAACAACCTCTATCTCTATCTTCTCAAGGTAGGAATAAAATTGTGTACATACTATCCTCTCCAAAATTTAGTTATAAAATTACACTGAATATATTATTTTATATATATGAACGTCACAGTTCCTTTCAATAAATTTATTGTTCTATGACAAAAGTCAGCCATGACAATTTAATTTTCTATCTCATTTAATTTCCACCTATATACGTATTGTTGGGTTTGGTTAACCTGAAAAGAAACTAGTGTAACTCTAACCTAAACTTTTTGTGGCAATCGACTTCTTAAACAATTTTAATTTAATTAATTAGCCGTTGAACTTGGATTTGAACATTTATTTTTAAAAGTTTTTTGAGTAGTTAAATTTTAACTTCTATAATATGTCTTTCTAAAAAAAAAAGACTTATGAGTTACCTGATTTAGACAAGACTTGAAACATCGACATCTTATTAAGTTATATGACCCTGGATAGAAAAATATAATCGTCGATGATTAGGGTAGAAAGATTAGTAATTAGTCGCATTGTCTAGTTTTCCTTATCAGTTGTATTAGTATTATTTTTTTCTCCTACTTTCTAATCATACTTTGATTTTATTATTAGTTGATGTTTTGCTTACTTTAGTTAACGTATTATCTGTTAGTGCTGCTGGTATTCCCTATGTGCTACTGGTATTCCCTATTGTATTCTCTTTTCCTTCTTATTTGGTTATCTTTTATTTGAGCCTAGAGTCTATCAGAAATAACTGTTCTACCTTCATAAAAGTAAGGATAAAGTTAACTACAGACCCACCACCTTTCCTAGACCGTTGTATATTTAGTACGTTTTTGTACCCTTTCTTTGAATTTATATGCAATTATAACACGTCCGATAACTTTTCATATTGTGATCTAGTTTTTTAGATGATAATTTTATGTTATAAAAAGATTTTAAATAATAGATATATACACTCTAAAGTGTCTTTTAAGTTTGGGCTATTTGACTCACCTACTATTGAATAATTAATATTTTCTCACCAATAGTTTTCTTCATAATATAGTTTTAGTCTAGTAAATAAAGCTCAAATTGGCTATCTTATAAGTAGTTGTTGACTATCTTTTTTTAATTTATTTATTTAATGTATGTTAGCAAATTGTGGCAGTTGCCCAAAAGTTTTATTATTTGTTATGATATTTGATTTTAAAATGCACGGAATCAGAATTTAAAGTTTATACGCACTGTTGTAGAATTAATAGTATATGGGTTGCGGTTAATCTAATGGATGTTTTGTTAGTAAGCGTTTGGATGTAATTTGATTGAAGACTTGAAGTTTGATTAAAAAAAAGTATTTGAAATTATGATTAAAATCGGTACTGCAAATCCAACTTCATCCATCTTCACATTTTGTGGTATGCTTTAACTAGGAATTATATTAAGGAAATTAATTAAAGAATTTACACTTTCAGGCTGCTTATTTAATTTTCACTATAATTTGTGAACGTTTGAATGTTTGATGATCAAAATGATAAATTAGTTAGTAGGTAGTCAAGCATACTCTTTTGCACTGTTTTCAGTATAGATTCTTTATTACTATATTTGTCTTACATACTTAATTTTTGATGTGCCTCACTTGAGCTGAAGATCTACAAATTTCTCTACCTTCTCAAAGTAGATATATGAGCCCGTTTGGGTAGGATTAAAAAAATAGTTTTTCAGCTTAAATGCTTAAAAGCTGAAAATAAGTGCTTATAGATTAAGTAGATAAGCGTTTGGATAGAAATGCTGACACTGAAAAAAAGTTGTTGATGTTTTTGGTAAACAAGGTTTGTTAAGTACTTTTTTGTTGTCAAAATGACTTAAATGTCCTTAAAGTTGTTAAACATCATAAATAAGTTGAATTATATAATTTTTAATTCGAATAACCCAAAAATAATTTCAATTTGAATGCACTTTCAACGTAAAGTGATTATATAAAGTAAATTTATAACTATAAGTTACTTTTTAATTTTTCAATGTTAAAAAATAAAAAAATTTAGGACATTTTTGTTTATATAAATGTAGTATTATATTGTAATATTGTAAGGTTGTAAGGTTGTAAAAAGGAGACAAATAGATGAAAACAAAGGAGAAAAATCAAAAGGGAAACGAGGAGGGAAAAGGCGAGAGAAGCTGGTAAAGAGAAAGAGAAAGAAAATGATATATTTTAGGGCTACAAATTAAGGGTAGTTGGAATTAAGGGAAATATAAGGGATCAAAAGGGTAAATACCTTGGTCAAACTTAAAAAGAAGTTTAAGCTAAAAAGTAACAAGCTGGGGATACCCAGCTTATCACTTTTTACTTTTCTTAATCAGTTTTTAGCTTTTTTAAGTACTTTTTTATTTTACCAAAAACCTAAAAAAGCTAAAAAAAAGAGACTAAAAGCTGGTTTGACCAGATTTTAATTCTATCCAAATGGGCTCTAGGCTATTGTCAAGATCAAGAAGAATTAAGATTGAATATTAGAGTCAAGCTAAAGCATGAATCAATAAACACAATAATAATACAAGTATTTCACCATTTTAACTATAGAATGAAAATTTCAACCTTGAGTAGGGGTCTTATGAAACAAAAAAAAAGAATGTATATAGATAAAAGAGAAGGAATACCAAAAGCTATCTTAAAGTTTAAATTAAATATTTGGAGGTTATGATATGATAAAAGTCTTATGATTGTGTTATTTTTGGTAAAAAGTTTTATCAAACTAAAACGATTTGATTTATTTTAGGAAGTTGTGTTCCCTCCTTGCTTTAGGAAGCTATGTTCCCTCCACTGCTATTCCTTAACTGTCTACTCGATTATCTTTTTGTTAACTTTGACATATTTAAACTAATTTGATTATCATGCTAATTAAGGAAGAAAATTTCCTCTCTTCTCCACTTACATGTCATGTCTATTATTGATTGAGTGATCTTAAAAGGTGTTTTGTTTTTACTTATCTTATAGTGTCAACTGGCATACAATTACCAACAACATAGAATCATTTAGAGAAAATTATGTACAGACACTTGAGGCACATAAAGAGTTGAGTAACCTAAGAATAAAAATCCTGCTCTTGGAAAAAAAAGGGGTATCCGAGGAGGATATTGATTTGTATGCCCATAAAATGAAGTGTCTTGGATTAGAAAAGACATACGAGACGATTGTGGTAGAGTTGGAAGAGGAGAGAGCCCAAATTAGGGGTTTAGTAGAGAGTTTTGACACCACTAAGTGTTTGGTGTTCCTGTACACCAAGGATGTGCTTGTGTTGAGGTACATACAGGAAAACGTACCTGAAAAAGTGTTGTTTTTTCATCTCGGTCTTTCGACAAAGACAAGTGAGACTAATAGAATGAGGCAAGTATCGGGCTTCAAAATTTTATGTCTACCACAATACATAGGCTTGAGGTCGGTAGATTTCGACTTTTGAGTAAAGCAGATGCCGAACATATGGGGTTTGACACGCCAAAATATAAGGAAAAAGGTAAGTTGGTAAAGGCCGAAATAAGTGATGTTTTAGATTACCAGGAAGACATTAATAATGATCTTTCAATTTCGTCCTTCTTTAAATAAACGAAGTTTTACATAATCAAGAAATTATTAAAGGATTGAATCTTTTTCAAGGTATTTATTAAGGATAAGTTAGTAAAAACGCTCTTTGTTATAGGAATGAGTAGTTTCTTAATTAAGGGGTACTAAGTTAAAGCAACCATTTATTTAGGAATGGAGGGAGTAGTAAGGACCAATTCTAGTTATAAGATTTGAGTCAGTTGTTTGCAATACATTATCTTGGATGTTGTTGTAAAAACTTCATTTATTAATATGAAGATTTGAGTTATTTAATTCAAAGTTCTAAATATTTTTGACAAAAAAAGTAGATTATTCTTCTTTCTTTCTTTTTTGATACAATTTTTGCACCTTTCTTTTACAACCTTCAATATTGTTTTAAGTGAAATTTAAATTAAAAAATTCACTATTAAATTTTTTTGGGGCCTCAAAATATTGGGGACTAATTTAAAATAAACATTTTACTAGCCCTATCCTTGAGCTATCCCTGCTAAAGATGTGGACAAATCTTTTCACTGTCCACAAATTTCTTGCAAGAGAAAAAAAATGAAATAGATTATCCACTTTTTAGATTATCACCGATGTAATTAAAAAAAGGTAATTTTCCAGGGAGCAAATAAACTTTGATATTCTTGCCAAAGCCTTCAATAAAACTGGCTGCAGTAGGTCTCATGATTCTCTTTCTAGATATATGGTATGCAACCCATCTCTTTCTCTTTGATTCATATCTGGAGATATCAAAAGTGAAAATGTCAACATATATTGAAAAGTTGGGGGAAGAATGTGTTTTCATCACGAAATATTCAGCCCAGCCACAAGTTTTTCTATGTTTGCTTTGTTACGACTTCATCCCAATCAAAGACCCTATCAAGCATGGTATGCAGTAATAAGATCACCAAAAGCCTTTTTGGTATCAGTGTACCACATAAGTCATAGGTGATCAGCGGTCCGACGCTTTGGGTGAAACTAATTCTCAGGATATGATGGATGGTGTGTACATGGCTCGGGTACATATTCACCATGTCATGTTGATGCATAATTACTAGCGATTTCAACTTCATATTTTCAAGTTGCAAAAAACAGCATGAACTAAGGCAATATTTTCATATTTGCTCCACCTTACTGTCTTGCTTCCCATTGTAGCATGTGTGTGGCCCAACCATATAGGCTTAATCTTGAAAGGATATGATATTCAATATATCTTGTTATAGTTTACACAGTTAAAAATTCATCATTCACAAACGTACCAAATATATATATTGATCATAACTATTATTTTATTTGTGGTAAACTTCTTTGAAATTTGACTACATTTCTTTTTATGATAGATGTCCTTTTTTATCACGATAAATAAGAGATTCTTGATTTCTATCTGCTTTTCAAAATTCGTTACAATTTAATGATCAACATGATGATAGATGCTTGATAGGGAAATAATAACTTTGTGTTGTTTAGATATCAATAAATTCTTCGATTAATATATATTGAAGACTGATTTAATTCAGTATCTATTTGATGAGCTCCTATTTAATTTTTCTAAGTTCATTAATTAGTCAAAGATGTTTAGTTATCCTTCTTTTGGTTGCTAAGATTTTCTTCATTGTCGAGGAAGTAATTGAACTTCTTTTATCATAAGCTCATAATTCACGTGTTGACTTTGATATAGTACATAAAAACCTTTAATTAGTTTCTTGATCATAGTCTCGTAATCTGTATAATATAATAACAAAATATTTGACAAAATCACCTACTCTTATTACAAAATTTTGGATGATTAATTTCAAAATATATAAGATTATTAACCTCCTGAGAAAATATATTGAACAATTTACAAGTATGAAATTGTGAATATATATTTATAGAGATCACAAGTCATTGAGAGGGATGAACAAGCCAGATGATATTGCTCGTAAAAGTTTATCAATAATAGAACAAATCTTCTTTAAAATATAACTAATCTCAATACTTGTTGATTCCCTTGAAATAAATTGTATGCTCAAGTTATTACAAATACAATATTTGTGCAGTAACACAATCATTTGTTAGGGCTTGTACTTAGGTTTTATCACGATATAGTAAGTTTGGATGCCTTGAAGATGATGGATCCACGGGTATCACTTCGACAATGCAAGCAATAAATGATCGATGAGATACCCAGAGTAGAGATTAAGTCTGCGTAACCCCAAAAATCCTTTGATGGTGGAGTTATGCAAATTTGATCCTAAGAGGATTACCAAAACTTGGTCTCTCGTTGATTCAATTTACCACATCAAATATCCATATAGAAGATATAATATTCATGGTAAAATTTTATTCCAAATTCTTCATCCTCGTCGACTTTCTCCTCTTTGGATGTATCTTGATCCCTTCTCTGCAAAATAATTAATAAGATATCAGACGCTTACTTAGATCTAAGCCAAGAAATCAAGGTTAAAGAAAAAAATGAAACTATTAAATAATTGAAGATGATGTGTGTGCGTGTGTGTTAACAAACTATCTATGATTATTTCAACCGATTATGTGTGTGTGTGTGTTTTCTTTTTTGCTTGGGCCAAAAAAATGAAAAAAGAAAAACGAAAATTATCAAAAATTTGATTACCTTTGCTATAGTCATCTTCCTCCAACTTTCATTCAACAATTTGCACAACGAAAATTGTTCATTCATAGAGGATTTTTTATAGCAAAAATTTAATCACTAGCAATTAATTTGGATATGATGTAATTTATTTTTTCTTTCATAGGGATTCTTGCTTATTTACTTTTATAATTTTTAAATGGATTCTTGTAATTCAATAAAACTCAATTTAGCGGGACTTTTGTTTTTCAAATATCACTTTTACATGACGAATTCATATGAATAAATTCTTTAATTTTACTCTTATTTCATCTCTCTCTTTTTTTTTTCAATCCTTTTAGTGTCACCTTATTGTGAACACATAAAATTTATTGGCCTAGTCCATATTAAATTTGAATTTAATCTTAGTCAAATTTATTTGAGTTTTTTTTAATCAATTTGGACTATACAAATTACATAAGTTTTTTTTCTAGTTAATTTCAAGTCAGAGGTCCATTTTGTCTATGGGCTGAAACTTATGCCATGTATTTAATGACATGACATTCCAATCAAATTCAAGACCAACAAGATGATGATATGTGTTTTAATGATGCGACAACTCTCAGTCAAAGTAAAAACTAACTAAAAGTCGTCAAGTGTCTAAGTTAACATGTCTTAGTCAACACTAGCAAACTTAATAACATAACCTTTATGATAAAATCGATGACTCACATGAACCAACCAAAATCAAGAAAGAAAATCCATTTACACTAAAATTATCTTTTTCCTACAACTATAAATAGCTAATAAGGGGTTACATAACTTTCATAAATTCATACTGCATTAGAGAAAGTATCCCACAGTTGGTAAAGACATCCACAAGCAAAGAGAATCCAACTTCAATCAGCTAGTTCATTGAAATAGTAATTAACAGAGTTCTTCTGGAGATCAACTACATGTGTTAGACCTCCAGGAACGTTGGGTAACACTTTGTCATTTCGGATTGAGAAGAACTCTATTGATCACTTTCTCGGAGAACGAGGTAGTTGATGTTGGGATCTCTCTTCTTACATATGCCTTCACCAATTGTGGATTTCGTTGTAGGGATAGATAGTTCAAGTGTAAAAGAACTCTTTTGCTTGCTTATAAGATACAGTATAATTTATTTCTATATCCTGAGATGTAAAAGGAGGTAAGGACATATATCCTCATCCAATTGTTTGCATCTCTTTTGCATTCTATTGATGTGTTAGAGGTCTTACCAAAACCCCATCACCATACGAGGTGAAAGCTTGGGTGAATGATTTTTGAAAAATAAAAAAGTTACTTGTTATAATTAGCTAAGACATACCGTTTTGGATACTTAGTCACTTTTAATTTGGTCTTGTTTTAATTTGGATTTGCCACACCATTTGAACACACATCACCGTGATCAACTTGTTAACCTTAGATTTGATTGGAATGTCATTCATTGAATACGTGATATGAAATATTTAATCCAAATTCAATATTGGACTAGATCAATAAATTTAATCCAAATTCAGTATAAAGAAGAGAGTCTCAATTTCTTTTGATTAATATATATTTAAGCTACGTTATGGAAAAAAAGAAGAAGAAAGATTAAAGCTACATTAAAGATTGATTTAAATTCAATATCTATTTGAGCTTCTGATTAATTTTTCTAAGTTCATTAATTAGTCAAAGATGATTAGTAATTGACTTTTTTAATCGTAAGCTCATAAATTAACGTGTTCACTTCAACATAGTACAAAAAAAATCCGATTAGTCTTGATCATAATCTCGTTATACTGTGTAATATAATAACATAATATTTGATAAAATCGGCTACTCTTATTACAAAGTGTTTGATAATTAAGTTCAGAATATATAAGATTATTTATAATCTTCGTAGAAAATATAGACAAGTCATTGAGAGGGATGAATAGAAGATATTGCTCGTAAAAGTTTATCAATAATAGAACAAATCTTCTTCAAAATTTAACTAATCTCAAAAGTTATTGCCTATATATGCAATATTTGTGCAGTAATACAATCATATGTTAGGGCTCGTATTTAGGTTATATAGGTTTTACCACTATATAAGTAAGTTTGGACGCCTTGAAGATGATGGATCCATGGGTATCACTTCGACAATGCAAGTAATAAATGATCGATGAAATGCTCAGAGTAGAGATTAAGTCTATGGAAGCTCAAGAATCCTTTGATGGTGGAGTGCATGTCCTTGTATTATCATGGTGGTGGGATTCCTAAGCCTAATGGAACAACCACATAAGATGTTGCTCCTAAAATTTATCGATTATAAAAGGGAAAAGAGTCATATTTGCCCTTATACTCTCAGAAAAAGGTCATATTTACCCTTCGTCATTCTTTTAGGTTATATTTGCCCCTACCATCCAACTTTGGACACATATTTGCCCTTGAATGGTTAAGTTTTATGTCCCCACTTTTTTTTTAATCCTACGTGACGCCTACGTAGATATGTATGATCTATTTCACTTAAAATTTTCTTTTAATTTAATTATTAAATCCAACCCAATATCACACCCACCCATTTAACTCATAAAGAAAACCCGACCCATCCATTTAACCCATAAAACTCAACTCCTATCCCCTCCTAATTCATCGTCACTTTGCAGGTTTATATCACAAATTAAAATAAAAAATTGATAGTAAAATTAGTACTTTTACAAAGAACGTATTGATGGAGAAATTGAAGAGATCAATAAACAAATAGCAGAACAACAGGATAAGCTATCCCTGGCTACTTCAAGAAAGGATGTTAAGGACCGTGAAATTGATGGTTTAAGGTCTAAGTTGATGGATATTCAAGCAGACACGAAGGGTAAATATGACCTTTTTCTGAGAGTACAAGGACAAATATGACCCTTTTTCCTATTATAAAATAAGGGGGGTGGAGCGCTAAGAAGAGAAAGTTCTATCACTAAAATCTAAAAAAATAAATTTATCTAAATTCTAATTAATCCCTTAAAAATAAAATTTGCGAGTTACGCGAATTCGATCCTAAGAGGATTGCCGAACAACTTGGTCTCTCGTTGATTCAATTTAACATATCAAATATCAATATATAAGATATAATATTCATGGTGAAATTTTATTTCAAAATCTTCATTCTTATCGACTTCCTCCTCCTTGGATGTATCTTGATTCTTTCTCTGCAAAATAATTAAGATATCAGACGCTTACTTAGATCTAAGTCAAGAAATCAAGGTTAAGTAAAAAAGAAACCACGAAATAATTGAAGATGATGGCTCTATGTGTGTTAACATGCTATCTGTGATTATTTCAAGTATGTGTGTGTGTTTTCTTTCTTTGCTTAGGCCAAAAAAATGAAAAAAGAAAATTATCAAAGATTTGATTACCTTTGCTATAGTCATCTTCCTCCAATTTTCATTCAACAATTTGCACAATGAAAATTGTTCATGCAAAGGTGGGTTTTATAGCAAAAAACAATCACTAGCAATTAATAGTTTAGATATGATGTAATTTATTTTTTCTTTCATAGGGATTCTTGCTTATTTACTTTTAATTTTTAAATGGATTCTTGTAATCAAACAAAACTCAATTTAGCGGGACTTTTGTTTTTCAAATATCACTTTTACCTCCTCTTTATCAAAAAATTGTTTGGTAAAATAACAATGTAATATTAATTTGAGTTTTTTTTTCCTCAAAATACCTTTTTAGCATTTTTGTTTTATTTTCTTAAAATAATACTAAATCACACTATTTTTACCTTTTCAAATAATTAACCAACATACCGGTTGAATAAACTTTTAAGTATTTTCAATTTTAACTTTGATCTTCTTAGAGGACTTTAGGAGAAGAGCTATGGAGAAGAACTTTTATGTCATTTGATTATTTATCTAGAGATAACTAATCCTGAAATTATTTTCTCATACTGAATATGATATGTAAATAATATTGAAATTGTAATATAACTAATTCGGAGATTGTTTATACCGAAAAAAAATAAAATCAACCAAACTTAAAATTAAATAACCAACATTCTATCTTGTGATTGTTTTGTTCTTTATAAAATGACCTACAATTTGAAAAGATTTGTTCTTTATAAAATGACCTACAATTTG
This sequence comes from Capsicum rhomboideum, assembly GCA_031232105.1. Taxonomy (NCBI): domain Eukaryota; kingdom Viridiplantae; phylum Streptophyta; class Magnoliopsida; order Solanales; family Solanaceae; genus Capsicum; species Capsicum rhomboideum. The sequence continues at coordinate 143,707,281 of CP124711.1, read as the reverse complement.
AAAAGATACTTATGATGCAATGGTTTTGTGTAAAAAATAATAAAAACCGGGATAGCTAAGTTGAAAAACTTAAGTCAGACTAAATTAAAGTAACAATGTGTTTTAGCATCTTAAAACAAACAACTTTACAATAAGGTGATCAAAAAGTATTAAGAAATCAACAAGGTGAGAAGTCTAATCATGCCAATTTACCTTAGTTACATGACAAATTCATATGAATAAATTCTTTAATTTTACTCTTATTTCATCTTCTTCTTCTTCTTTTTTCAATCATTTTAGTGTCACCTTATTGTGAACACATAAAATTTATTGGCCTAGTCCATATTAAATTTGAATTGAATCCTAATTAATTTATTTGACTTTTTATAATCAATTTGGACTTTAAATAATTTTTTATTTTTTATATTTTTTATATATATATTCAAGCCAAAGATCCATTTTGTCTATAGGCTGAAACTCATGTCATGTACAGTCAAACCTCTCTATAACGTCTCCTTGTTATAACGACATTTCACTACAACGGCCTGATTTTCTTTGGAACCGATTTTTAATGTTATATGTTACCTCTCTATAACGACATTCTACCCATAAAAGCAATGCCGTTTATTCTAGCGGTACACTCTTCATACTCAAATATTATGTAATAATATTTTGTAAGAGATACATCATATACAAAACAAAATACCCAAATATTTATGGTAATCATCATTAATGTCAAGCACACAGTAAATTTTAAGCATGAATATACAATTTAAAGGAAAAAATTATATTTAAATGGTGCACATCAGTTATTTCATAACTTCACAAGGAAATGACTACTCATGTTTGCCTTTTCTATATTCATATTCTTTCTAATTGTGCATACTTTTGTTTATAATAGCTAAATGAGATCTGAACACCAAATTTCAGTATATGTATATAACAACACCTCTCTATAACAACCATGAAATTTTTGAACAAACACTGCCACTATAGAGAGGTTTGACTGTATTCAATGACATGACATTCCGATCAAAATTAGGACCAACAAGATGATGGCATGTGTTTAAATAATGTGGCAACTCTCACTAACAACAAGAACTAATTAAAAGAAGTGTCTAAGATGACTTGTTTTAGTCAATCACTAGCAAACTTAATTACATAACATTTGTGATAAGATTGATGACTCACATGAATCAATCAAAATCAAGAAAGAGTTCATTTACATTTAAATTATCTTTTTCCTACAACTATAAATAGCTAAGGGGGTTAAATAACTTTCATAAATTCATAGAGCATTAGAGAAAGCATCCCACAGTTGGCAAAGGCATCCGCAAGCAAAAAAGATCCAACATCAATTACTTAGTTCATTGAAAGAGTGATCTTACCAAACCCCCTATCACTATAGGAGGTGAAAGCCTAGGTGAATGATTTTTAAAAAATAAAAAAGTTACTTGTGGTAATTGGCTAAGACACATCTTTTTGGATACTTAGTTACTTTTGATTTAGTCTTATTTTAACTTGAATTTGTCACACCATTTGAACACATCATCGTAATCATCTAGTTAGTCTTAGATTTGATTGGGATACCATTCATGGAATACACGGTATGAGATATTTAATCCAAATTTAGTATTGGACTAGACCAATGAATTTTTATCTATTTACGTTCATTATAGAGTTGTTTGTTTTATGTATTAAAAAATAGCCATCTAAAGCTAATAACATGAAATTACTATTTCCATAAGGATGCGAGTTTTTATAAGTAGCAAAAACTATGATCAATCTCATGACAAGATCTTTATTGGCATGAATTGTGTAATCTCTTTTCTTTCATTTTCCCACGAATTCTTGTAATTTAAGCTACTTAATTAAATTTAAAAAGTTTAAGATACATCATTGAATGGCTCGAAAATTTTCATTAGAACTATTGCTCTAAATTCTTTACTTTATTTAAATAAAATGGACTTCACGTGTGACAACTAATTAATACTATCAGAGAATTGTTAATCTATGAAGTCTGATGGATGTCCCGTTAAAATTTGGCTTGTCAATTAATGCAAAGAAGAAATATTATATACATGTGATGCATCTTTAGGAACTAGGTTATCAGAGGTGTATAATATGTCTTGAAAATGACTCGTAAATTGAATCTCCACGCTTTTTAGCATGAGATTTTGAGTTTCACATGTCTATCATTTCACTATTACCAAAGCATCGTGAAAGTAAATCGTATTCTGTGGATATAATATGTATCTAGTGTGACATATATAATATATGACAAAGGAAAATCTATATATTGAAAAAATAGGAGGAGTGCGTCATGCGGATGTGCCTTGTTATAATAATATCTACTTAGATGTCTGGTGACTTCAAGATATTAATGCTAAACTAAACTTGGATGAAGAGTAAGTGTTACCATCTGCCACCTCAATTGCTTAGGAATTAACATTCTTCAATTAAGAAGCTCATCTTTCCATAATCTTGGAGTCCATAAAATTGTGTGTACTGCCTGAATCAATGAGCACACTGATAGGCATATGTTCAGTATAGTCAGTCATCCTTAGGGTCTGATAATAAGAGATCCCATTGAGTATATTGAAGAAAATAACACAAGTATACTCAGTTTGCACCACTAAAGCACTTTCTTCCTCCCATTCAAACACTCTTTCCCATCTCACCACCTTGACCTCCACCTATATAGCATATAGAGTTGTTGATTATTCTCCTAATTAATCATACTGCACTTCAATAGTGTCTCTCCCTTCTTCCAACTCCAACAAATAAAGTTGTTTGGAAGCCTATATTTGTTGACACCCAATTTCGATCTCTGTACCTTATCAGACTGTTATTTTATTAAGTATTATTTTAGATCTCAATTTTCTCTATTTATTATTGAATAAGTCACGACATTTCTCAAATTCATGTTTATAATTTACTAATATATAATTTATTTTTAATTATTATTACTACCGTCAATTTCATATAATATATTACATGTCATTAATTTTTCGTATGATATATATACATAATTTATTTTAGGAACAATCAAGAAGAAGCAGAAATGCACATGAAGATAGCTCAACAGGAAAATAAGAGTTGTATGTTCTTTGAATTTCACTGTTCTGCCTATATGCTGTCTCTTCTTTGCAATAATTATCTTCTAAATACAGTTTCTTGTATCATCACATTCTTTCTCTTTCTGAATGATGAGTTTATTTCTTTCAGATTGCTTTGGAAAGGTAATTGGTTCATACTAGAAAAGAGCTGTAAGATTCTCTCTTAGATAGTGAGCTAATAACGTCATTATTCCTATAGTGTCAATCATCTCGAGTGACTTAAGATTAGGACAATTTACTGAAAACCTTCCTTGTGGCTCTTCTATTCTTTTTGGTAATTCCAGTGCCAGGACTAATGTTCAGAATGGTTTTGATGCGAATGGAGATGCCTCGAATTCAAAGAGGAAACTCACCACCACGGAAGATGTTCTGAATAGCCCAGTGGAGTGGCTATCCGCGCAGGTTCATCTGCATTCCTATATTTTGCTCTTCTGCTTTGTACCTCCACTTCCGAGCAAGCGAGAAGAGAGATAATTTAATATTAGCATCACAGAAGGTTTTTCAATTTGTGCTTACTGCATGCATTAGCTTTTTGTATTTTCAAATATACCTATTGTTGGATCTGTTTCTGTTTTTCTTGTTAGGTTTACAGATGTAAATTCTCCATCCCAGGATAAGAAATCTCACAATCTCCTTGGTGAGATTTCTCTCTTTATGCTCAGCTCACATCAAGTGGCAATTCCTATTTCTTTATCACGTCTCTCGGGAGTGTCTGTCTTATGCTGCAACTCGCATCACTTTATGCAGGACCGACATGCCATATCTATTCCAATATGGGGTTCCAACTTTCAAATTTGGAGATGCTCTTACTATGATGATTGCTTCTTCTGTTGCTTCTGTGGAGATCTGTTCTCTGAACCTCACTTATCTGTTTGCTATTGATATGTAACAAATAGTCTTCATAGTTAATATTGTGAAAAAGAAATTGACTGCTAGAAATAAGGTCTAAATTGTTTTGGTACACTGGTCTTTCATTTGTATAGTGAAACTTACTCTTGAATTCACTTTGAGTACTTTTATTGTGTAGTCAACTGGTGTATTTCATGCATCAGCGAGATATGGAAGCGCTACACCAGTGCCACCTTATGTTATTAGCCAGGGTGTTGGATTGCTGGTGAGATCAAATATTCTCTTCTATCCCCTTTGTGTCAAGCTTCATTTACCTCATGAATTCAATTTGTCGCAGGGGATTGAGGCTATGCAAAATGCCGTTTTTGGGGTGTCACTGGTGGTGCTACTACAGCCTAGCAATCTCCTATCTTCTTAACCTAAATTTCCTCATACTATGACTTAGGCATGATCGCACGGATGGCTATGAACTATCAATTAACTATGATTCACAGGGACAATGCTGGTCTATTGGCAATGACAAGAGTCGGAAGTCAAAGAGTCGTGGGATCCAGTGGAACAACGTCCCTCGTCCTATCTAGGATGGCATCCAGTGAACAAGATGATTATGCCAAGGCTGCAACGGTGGTTGAACAGACAATTGGCTCCACTAGAACGGTATGTCATAAGTTTAAATTAAGGACACAGTCGGAAGCCAAACAGCGTGGACGCTTCTTAAATGAGAATTCACTATCCCCTGCTGCATGCCCAATCATTGTGAATTCAAAAGTTTTAGGGAATTAACTCGTGCATCCAATTCAAAAGAGCTGTAAATTTGTGCCAATTTGCTTAGGGGATTTATCTGTACTTTGTATCATGTATCACTCTTTTGTCCATATTAGTTTATTACATGATTTGCTATAAACTAGGACACAAGTTCTACGCATAATTTCTGATTTTCAAGACTCTTTTTCTGATGTGATAGGCCATTCTCCCTTGTCCTAGGTGATGGAACAAGAATGTGGGAAGAAGAAGCAACAATGCTCTTTGGGGTGTCATGGTGTCTGGAAAATGGTTCCATCGGCTGAAAGTGATGTGGAACTGATAGTGGACAACATCAACAACCTTAACAGTGTCCGCTGGAGAATTTTCAAAGGAAGTTTCCAAAGCTGAAAGAGCTTTTCCATCAGAACAACTTCAACATTAAGCACTCTTTAGGGAAAGAAACCAAGTGGTGGACAATCTGGCATCTCTGAGTTAAGAGTTACGATGTCCCTGATTCCAAATTATATTTCAACTATGCAGGTCTTGCTAATCAAGTGAAAGGCTTAATGGGCATGGACATATGGGGCTACCAGCTATAAGGATATCTCTCTTTAGAAATGGTCTTTGATCCACTTTAATTCCTTCTCTCTCTCTCTTTTGTATAGCCTAGATACTTCAATGTTTTGGATATGGAGGACCTGTTGCACTCAGTCCCCTAGAACCAATTGTAACCACCTTTCAGAGATGAATAAATTGCTTAGTTTAATATTAGAGAATGGCTTGGCGTCTATTCTAAGCGATTTAACTGTCATTCAGGAAAACGTTAAGTATATTCTGGTATATATAAGTAAAAATGCAGTTTTAGCGGCAATAACAAAAGCTGCAAAAATATGTTTGGTATCACATTTCTAAGGTAGTTTTAATAGCAATAGTAATTGCCACTAAATAAATGCCGCTAAAAGTAATTATTTTTAGAGGCAATACTATGGATCTTTACCGACTCTCATAATAAATGCCACTGAAGGCTTTAGCGACCCTGTATGTTGCTATCATAGTTTTCTCGCAACCCTGCTTTGGATATCTTCTCTTTTGAGCTGAGGGTTTAACCTCTCTACCATGCAAAGATAGAGGGTAAGGTTTGCGTACATCTTACCCTTTCCAAATCCCACTTGTGAAACTACACCGGATATTGTTGTACTGGAAGCCCAGTCAGGAACACTAGTCCAACTTCCTGTATGAACAGGTTCACTAAAGCATAAATCAACCAGTCTAATTGGGACCTCGCTGATTTGCCAGTTTAGCATCCTGAGGATTTATTCACTATTTGGATTATTGCCGATGTAATAAAAAAAGATAATTTTTCAGGGACCGAATAAACTTTGATTTTCTTGCCAAAGTCATCTACAAGACAGGCTGCAGTGGGTCCCATGGTTCTCTATCTAAGATATGTGGTATATTGAAAAGTTGGGGGAAGAGTATGTTTTCATCACGAAAGATTCAGTCCAGCCAAAGGTTTTCCTACGGCTACTTTGTTACGACTTCACCCCAGTCGAAGACCCCATCATGGTATGCGGCAATAAGATCACCAAAGGCCTTTGTGGAACTAGTGTGCCACATAAGTCATGGGTGATCATCAGTCCGACGCTTCGGGCGAAACCGATTCCCATGGTATGACGGGCGGTGTGTACAGGGCTCGGATATATACATATTCACCATGGGCATGTCGATCTGTGATTACTAGCGCTTCCAACTTCATGTTCCCAAGTTGCAGAGGACAATTTGAACTGAGGCAATATTTCCGTATTTGCTCTGCCTTACAGCCTTGCTTCCCATTGTAATTGTCATTGTAGCATATGTGTGGCCAAGCCCATAAGGGTTTAATCAGGAAAAGGTACGAGGCTCAGTATATCTTGTTGTAGTTTACATTGTTAAAAATTCATCATTCATAACCATACCAAATATATCAAGCATGACTATTATTTTGTTCATGATAAACTTCTTTAAAGTTTTGCTACATTTTTTTTTTTATGATCAACGTCTTTTTTACTATAAAGAAGAGAGTCTCGATTTCTATCTGCTTATTTAATTTAAATTGGTTATAATTTAATGATCAACATGATGATAGATGCTTGATAGGGAAATAATAATTTTTTACTGTTTAGATATCAAGTAATTCTTTGATTAATATATATTAAAGCTACGTTATGAAAAGAAAAAAAAAGAAAAAGATTGAAGCTACATTGAAGACTGATTTATACTCAGTATCTATTTGAGCTTCTGATTAATTTTTCTGAGTTCATTAATTAGTCAAAGATGATATAGTTGTCTAACTTGTTAAACTCTGTGTGCCATCATCAATAATAACAATTTGTTGAACATAAGTCTCTATATAAAGAAATTTGATAGTCTCTATATAAAGAAATTTGATCATAAGTCAACTGTATTAAACATATGTTGTTAATGCTCTCTAGGACAATAAGTTGTATTACTTTCTTAGAATCCATTCTATTTAAGTGTTGGTATATCTTTTTAGTTCTGAGATATTAGAAAGTTGCATAATTTCTTTGTAGATAAGTACATGCAATGATAACAATAGAGCAAAATATTGAGATGAAACTGTTGGAGATAACAACAGAGCAGTGAGTGGAATTTTTTTTTTTTTTCTTGTGTTACCTAGCTCTCAGTTTACTTTGGAAGCTTTTCTTTTAAGCCGAGAGTCGATCAGAAATAACCTCCCTCTCTCTACCCCACAAAGATGGGATAAGATGTGCGTGCATCCTCCCCTTCTCAAATCCCTCTTGTGAAATTACACCGAGCATTGTTGTTGTCGTGTTACCTCTCAGTCTTTACTCTGTTGAAACTATTTTGTTAAGAACTTGTAAAACTATACATAAGAATAAATGAATATTACGCCTGGCCAAGGTTTGAGTTTCTGATGGATTGTTAATGTTCAATAACTATCCAAGTAAGTATACATTTGTCCTAATATTTTGATAAATTGTTGGTGATAGTTCAGGTAAAAAAATTGCACACCTGATAGTTCTTATTCAACATGATAACAACGAGCATACCCCAATTTTTTGCCTTGTTTTTTTTGAATATGTAGCAGACGACAACAACATACCCACTAGAGGATAGAATGTGCTCAGATTTTATTTCTACCTTGTGGGGTAAAGAGGTTAATGATTGATTTGGTGCGATCGCATAGTTACCTCCCCCCCCCCCCCCCCTCTCATTTTATCTTTATTTATTGTTTGATAATTCTATTTTATCCTTTACCATACCCTTTTATAGTAGCTCTATCCCGTACCTTATTTTTCTTGTAGATTTATCCTTTAAATTGTTGATGTGTGACACTTTGTAACGACGAAAACAATACAATCTTTTTAAACATTGTATTCATTAAAACAACACATTACGATACATTATCCTTGCCTTTGTGGACTAGAAAGGTGGATTATATCCTCAGATCAAAAGAAAAGAATTAGTGGGCGTTTGACCATAAAAAACAAAAGACAAATCACTTATTTGGAATTTTCAAAATTGGAGTTGAAGTTGAAATTATATTTGGCTATACTTTCTGCAATAAATATTTAGAATTTAAATATATATTTTCAAGAAACATAAAATATAATTTAAATTAGGTTGTTTTATAAAAATAAAAATTTTAAATTTTTTTTAAAAAGTGAAAAAGTAGAAAACATGAATTTAACGATTAATTGTATTTGAAATTTTATGATCAAACACTAATAATTAAATGGGCAAACCACAAAAAATAGAAGCTTTAGACCATAATTATAGAGCGCAGCATAGGTTTTAAAAATTTAAGTATTTGTCGTGTATCTCAGGTACATCGGCTAAGATTGTGATTTGTGTATCTGTGTATCTTCAGATACACGTTCTATACAAGGAAAAAGAACATGTATCTTCAGACACCTGTGTATCTGAAGATACACGGGTATTTGCTATGTTAGTCATTGTTATATGGGGTGGACATGGTATGATATGGTACGGTATGATATTTGAAACTTCGGTACAGTAATTTTGATATTCAATTTTTAAATGTACTATACCATTGCCATACCAATTAATTCAGCATGGTTCGGTATCTTGAAGTTCGATTTCGGTATTTTGCGGTATGGTAAATTGGTAACCATAGTTTGTTCAACTTCGACAATTTATACTCAATCAAGATAGAATAGTCAAAGTTTCAACATCTAAATATGTAGTTTTCTACTAATACTAAGTTGTATATTTGTTTGTATTTTAATAATATATATAAATTATTTAGTTAACGATAAAGTTCAGTATAGTATTCGGTATGTCGGCATATTATTTATTAATACCAAATACCAAAAAAAAATTAAAATGTATACCATATATCATATCGAATACTATAATATCAAAATCACGGTATTAAAAATTTCGATTCAGTATAGTAGTTTGGTATATACCACACTATGCCCACCCCTAGCTGTTAAAACGTGTATCCTCAGATACTGATATTTGTCTAATTCTGTAATTTTGCTAATTAAATAAAATTCAAAAAATTCAAAAAAAAAAAAAGTGGAATTCTCATGGCCAAACGAATCCTTAGAAAATCATACTACAAGTAGCCCAAAAATCCCCAATTCCGAAAATTTCCCCATTATTCAGAAACCCTAAACCCCATGGCTTCAGCTTCGCCGGCGACAATCGCCGGAATTTCAAAAACCCTAGACGACCGGATCAGTGAGTTGCCGGAGTCACTCCTGGTTCAAATTCTCTCTCTTTTGCCAACAAAGGATGCATTCCGTACTTCAATTCTCTCTAAAAGGTGGAAGTATCTTTGGACTTCGCTTTATAACTTTGATTTTAGTTATGATAGTCCCAGTTGTAAAGGACTAAATAAGTTTGAATTCTTTGTTGATTATGTATTAGCTCATTCCGTTTCTTCCAAAATTGAAAAGTTCAAACTCCGCAACCCGTGTCATAGTAACGATAATATCAGTAGATGGCTTAATTTTGCTGTTGAAAGAAATGTGGAACATGTTGTATTGAAATTAGAAGATCCTTTACTCATCCCTGGAATTTTTGGCACGTGTTCGTCGTTGATAACTTTAGATATGACATGTTGTGAATTTGAGTATAGTAACATTCCGCTATCATGGAAGTCTCTAAAGAGCATAAAGTTGAAGGAAACGTGGTTATCGGGGGAGTACATTGTGAGATTACTGGAAGGTTGTCCTGGATTGGAAAATATGGAAATTAAGAGGGTGGAATGTTTTGATCGCTTGGAAATTAATTCGGTGAATTTAAAGAGACTGTATTTGAAATATTTTCGTGTGGATGAAGATGAAAATGATACATCCATGGAAATTTTTGCCCCTTATCTTCAGCATTTTGAAATTTGGGGAGATCTTGAATACGTCAAGATTAGGATTCTAGATATGTCCTCCTTGATCAGTGCTAATCTTAATTTCACCAATAGCTGCTTGAAATGGTATGGGGAAGATTGTCAGAATGATCATCAAGGCTTTATTACCCTCGTCCTAGATAATCTTCAAAAGTTGAGTTGCGCAACTGAGCTAACACTCGGGTATTGGTTCACAGAGGTTTGTTTTAAGAACACATTTGATAAATTCCGGTTGCAAAATATTTTTATTAATCATCAAACTTCTAATATTTTGCCAACTCTGACCCCTTAATATAGGTCCTGTGCATGTTACAGCTCAAAGAGGTGCCGATTCCAAAACTTAAATGTAAATATGTAACGTTAGAGTTGGATATAGCGTTTAATTTGTATGGAGCAGCTGGTATTTTGCGAGCCTTGCCCTATGTGGAAACACTTTACATAGACGTGTTTCAGGGGGTAACTTCTTGAAACTTTTTGTCTTCTTTTTTATTTCTGTTCATTTGATGAAGTTTTAACAACCCCTGCCCCACAAGGAAATTGTTTCTGAAGAAGAATGCAAATATGTACTTAGTATTGGAATACGATCAAAAAAATTAATCAACTTAAAATCAGAAAGAAGCTTGCTTATTCTATAAAGCTTCATGTTATGATGGTTGGTCTTGTTGTTTTGGCAAATGAACTTTGAAACAAAAATGATTGTTATCCCTCTTTTCTTGAGTTACCGATGCCTCATTTTCTAAGTACAATTAAGATTCAATGGTGCTGAAAATTTGTACCTGAAAACTTATTCTGTGAAATTTTCTTTTGCTTTTCTGCAATTTCCATTAGGCTGACGTTCATTTGATCTTGATTATATTCTGTCTCCAGTTTGGTAGGCGTCGGTGCGACTTTGAGTTAAGATGTTTGGCTGAAGGAGACAGTATTGATTTGCAGAGTTGGATTTCAAGCTTTGAGTTTCCCAACCTCAAGAATGTTAATATTGTCAACTACTCCGGTGTGTGTGTGAAGAATCATTACAACCAGGTCTTTGAGAAGCTTTTCAAACTTTCAGAATTTGTGTTGAAGAATGCAACAATTTTGGAGAAGTTTGTGATATCAAAGAGTATAGTGATATGTTCAATGAACCGTATGTCCCCAAGTTTATCTTATTTGACTAAGACATTAGGTTGCCCAAGAGCCTCCACTAATTGTGAGATTATCTTCCAGGAGTAATCTTTCAATGATTAGACTGCAAGTAGTTTTCTGTCCAAGGATATGAGAGATGTCCCTTTATGTTTTGAGTTTTTGATTAACCGCTCATGCAATCATGAAACTTTCACTTGAGATGTAACTAATTACTATTTTTTGGGACTTATCCTTGTGGATGTACCAACTTTTATGGTATCGTGGTTTCTCATGAAATATTTTTGTGTTGCACTTTAGATGTTGTTTTACATAGCCATTGTGATTTTCGTGCAACTCTCGTCTTCCTGAACCTGATAAGATGAGCAGATAAGCCACATTTTTTTAATGATAGTTAGCCATATATGATATGATGTGTTTTGCTACCTTGATTGGCCTATAGCATCTGGGGCTATGATTGTGTAACGGTTCCCTTTCTGGCTGGTTTCTTCGAAGGAAGTATTCAGTTTCGTTGAGAAGCTAACGATTCAAGATTGCATCAGTTAAATATTATGTCATTTTCCCCTGGTTGTGTATGCATATGTTCCCTGTGAAAATGAATCTAAGCATCCGGACATAGTGCTATCAAGAAGAAAGACATGAGATCCACCTTCTTAGGTTGAACTCTACAGTCTTATGGTAGGATGAAAAGGATACCTCCACCCTTAACAAAAGGTCTCGGGTTTGAGCTCTGGGTGTGGAATATGGAAAGTTCAGATTAGTCGAGGCTCCAATGTGGATATCGGACTCTAGGTGTGAAACCACCAAAAAAGAAAAGAGTTGGTTCTACATCTTTTGCTGTAACTATGTTAAACAGCAAGACTTAAAAGAATGACTCTAATTAAACAACCTCCTATTCTTCTTATTATTCATTTTCATTCTCTCATATAACCGTGCATTTTCATGGCTCAAAATGAATGAAGAAAATTAAAACCTATTTATAATTATTATATGGTCAATAGGTTGCCGGAATCTTGCCTCTCATTGCCGAAAATGCGTTATCGGAAGTCATCGACCATCATCGGAAGTCCTTGACTCCCATCCTAAAAGTTGTTTTGCTTTTGTAATGTCTGGCTTTCTCTTGTGTGGATCATCTTCTGTGTTGGACCTAAATTCTATTTTTTGCATTTGGATCTATTGTTTCTTGCACCACCTGTAAGGTAATATTATCCAAAAACGAGTTAAATATCATTGAGGGCGAATGGTGAGATGGATGAGATCCATCTACCCTTAATTAGACGTTTTGACTATGAGTGTTGGGAATGGAGAAATCCTTGGTACAGAACAAAGTGTTTCCCTCGTTAAATAAGCTCGACATGGCGTGAATCTGAACTAGACCACAGTTATTTATGGATATCAGAGTTGGAAAAAAAAATGGTTACGGATATCAGATGGTTATATTTAAGAAAAAGATCGAGACGAAAAAAGAACTTTTTGTTGTATATTCATACAATTTTTTTTGTTTAATTATTCAGCGTTCGAAAGCTATTGATCCTACTGATTTAAATTTGTGCCATAAAAAGCACATTATGAGATATTTAACGCTTTTTACCAAAGAGGACATCCATTCTTAGGGATCGATCTTAAAACCTTTTGTTAAGGATGGAAAAACATTCGCCACTCAACCACATGACACTTTGGTGTCCATTATTCATGCATTTGTATAATCTTTTATCCTCAACCACAACTCGAGACATACTCTTTGTATAAATCATCTTTAAGAGGAATAGTTTTAGCCCCAAAGTAGGACTTCTCGACATAAATTTGAACTGATCTAGTCACAGAACGTATACTGAATATCGGGGACTAAAAAAGAGATACATACCTTAGCTAGTTCAAGCATGGTGAATTCACGAGGATTTCCAAGATTGAAAGGACCTACATGATCTCCTTCCATCAACCTCATCAACTACCTGTTAATTAATTACAACATTCACACACAAAAAAACTTCGATAAATAATATTAAAGGGTTTTATTTATTTATTTTAATTTTTTTTTTTAAAAAAGACAGTCTGGTGCACTAAAGTTTTCGCTATGCGTAGGAACTGGGGAAGGGCCGAACCACAAGAGTTTATTGTATGCAGTCTTATCCCACATTTCTGCAAGAGGCTGTTTCCACGGCTTGAACCCGTGATGAGGAATAAAAAAAAAATCAAATCAGAGACAGTATAGTAAATATTTAATCAATTAAATGCAAATAATACGCTAATATTTAATCAATTTTTAATAATTTGATTAATTTAACACAAACCTGTGCAACAAAATTGCTAACAACAGGACCATCATCTATGCACATACGTGGTCCATATGTGTTACAAAATGCTAGCAATTTTAACCTACCACAATCAAATTTCTCTTAGCAAATCATCTCGTATTTGTCCTTGGCATTAACGAAACTCATGTTCAAATTTCCTTCAGCTAATCGTCTCGTATTTGCCTTTGTCATTACTATTACTCCAAGGCTCCTCTTCGCATTCCTTATAAATGTCGATGTTGCATGAGCCTGACCAGCCCAAAAGGACACGACTAGGTCCAAGTCGAGCGTGGTCGTCATATATTCCCAACTTAGAATAATAGAATCTATTGCATAAAATTAGTATTGATTTTCTAGTAGAAAATGAACCTCAATGTTAAGTCCTCTATGGTAGTCCATGGTCAAAATTTGTACGTTTTCCTTCATCATAACAATTGCGGACACCTTCTCACAAGTTCCCAAAAAAAGAAAAGAGAAAATTTGTTAATCGAGTTTAAGTTATATGCACTGACGATACAAATAAATATTTACACAATCAAGTAACTTATTATCAATAGCGCTCAATAGCAGATATCTCATCAAGAAAATTCAAAAAACACGCTCTCTTGTATCTAGCTAGGGGATTCAACAACTTCTATATATACACACATAAAACATTTCACCTATATACACAATACAAGTTTCCGCAAACCTCCATTGGCATATCTGGCTCCCCTACTGCTTATAAGGTAATTACGATTTATTTGACTAAATCAGCAACTCTTATTATAAAGTTTTAGATGATAAATTTCAGAATACATAAGACTATTTATTGCCTTCAACTCTGATATTTGACTTCTGATGGAGTTCATAGATGTGTCCATTTTATTGAGACGGCGTTGGACGTCATTGTATAGCTCCTGCCTTTTAGTGAGCTCGTCGATCAGGATTACCTTCTCGGCATCCTTACTATAGCACTCTTCTCGTTGCTTCTTCGCGGTATAAAAATCAAAAAATAGGGATTGAAGATTCTCTTTGAGTTCCTTCAGAGCATGTATTTTCTTAGCAGAGAGATGTGGCGATGCTGCATATATAGGAAGGAAAGCCATTAAAGCCGAAAAGTTCACAGGGAGAACCACTTCATGCAAAGGCGTCATAAGTAGCTTGTGAACAATTCAGGTTTGGTTTTGTCAACTACTTGTTGCTGAGTATCGAGGCTTTTTATGTGCAGGTGACTTAACATCACTTCATGGGGATTGAACAAGTTGGAGTTTTGCAAAGAACTGTTCTACCTAGAGGCGGACCTACCTTGTGAGTAGGGGGTGCACATGCACCCGCTAGCTTCGAGAAAAACTCTGTATATATAGTTTGTATATCTGTATATATATCAGGGAGTTTAGTTAAATAGATGTAGTGCACCCACAAGAACAATTGGCTTGACAGGCAAGATGGTTGAGCATGTTGCCTAAAGTCTCCCTTATTGCGTGATGACTTGGGTTCGAACACCACCACCAACAATTATTTATTGCTCCTTTTTCCAAATACGTATTACTGCAGCATTATTGTTGTTTTTTATGTTTCCCCACTTCAAACTACATTATATTTTAAATTTTCGATATATTGGAATTTTAAGTGCAAATATATATATATATATACATACATTATATCCTTTAATTAAAAAAAAAAAACTTCCTACTTAGTAGTCAATTATTTTACATCTTTTCTTTTTGCTTTTATGTATTATGGACATTAATTACTTTTTTTTCTTTTATTTCAAAAATACAAGCTCCCCTCCAACTTCAAAAGGTAGATATTTTTCCTATCTTATACTGTATAATGTTTATATTATTTTTATCTTTTAATCATTAACTTATTTTTTATTTAAAAAATTAGCAATTTAAAGTTTGAAATAGGCTTAAATTAAACGTTTTTCCCTAGCAACCATCTAGCAAACAAATCTCTCGGATTTCATATTTTTCAAAAACTTTCTATTATTGTTCAAAATATAAAAGTGCATCAAATTCAACTACGGTAGATAACGCATTTTTGTCATATTAAATCTAATTAATGATATTCAATAATATTAAAATTTTGCTTATAAAATACCATAGTTAATAAGTTTTCAAAAAACAGTATGTCGAACTCTGACACTATTAATTACTATATTTGAATATAGGGGTGCACCCGTCAAGCTCAAATCCTGGGTTCGCCTCTGGTTCTACCTCATCTATTTTGGAATCATCACCACCCGAGTCTCCTACAACTGATGCTTCACACCTAGTCCTAGTCTTCGGCAAAGATGATAAAGGTATGGAATCCTAGTGAAAGATTTGAAACCTCTGTTTACTTAAGTCAAACTATATACAACGAAACTTAGTATCGAGGAGGTTGACATAATTTCAGATAGCACACAATCATCTTAAGAGAACATTACAAGCTAGCAACATTAGGTGAGTAGTAAATACAAATAGGGGTAGAAAGATAAGGACTCAAAACATCATGGCATCTCAGTGGCTCAGCCTCGCCACTTTGGCATTTGCATAACAAAAGAATATAGAACATCAACATTAGGTGTTTGAAAAGCTTTATATAAGCTGAGGGGCTATCAGGAAATGGTTCACAATATCAACAAAATCAACACCAATGGTAATGTAGTGTTAAAACTTGATATGGCTAAAGCCTTTGACAGGGTGGATCAGAAATATCTTTGTCTGGTGCTGAGAAAGTTTGGGTGTTCTGGCTATTGGTCGGAAATGTTTTGGAGATCACTCTCTAACAATTGGTACTCCATTAATATTAATGGAGAAAGACATGGCTTTTTCAAATCTAGCAGAGGCATCAACCAAGGAGACCCTATCTCTCCTGACGGATCAATTGAAGACTGATCATTTTATTCCCTATACTGTGGATAGAGGATGTCCTATTATTACTCATCTTAGCTTTGCAGACGACACCATCTTGTTTTCTTCGGGAGATCCCGTCTCTTATGGCTATGATGAATAAGTTGGATATCTCTGAAAAATATTCTGGCCAACTAGTATATAAGAATAAAATGTGTTTCTTGGTTGGTTCTAACAAAATAAGCAGTTGAGTGGTTTCACCCAGTCCAAGTTTCCTTTCACATATTTAGGTGCTTCTATTCTATTTATAAAGGAAGGAAAAAAGTAGCCTACTTTGGGGAATTGGTCTCGAAAGTTGCTTCTAGAATGCAAGGATGGCAAGGCAAAATGATTTCTCACGAAGGAAGAGTTATTTTGATTAGTGCTATCCTCTCTTCTATCCCTCTTCATATTTTATTAGTCATTCAAATTAGTAAAACCACTATGAAACAAATCGAAAGGCTAATGGCCGATTTCTTCTGGAGTGATAGCTAAGGGAAAAAAGAGTTGCGCTGGATAGCTCGGATAAAACTTTGTTTCCCTTATTCGGAAGGAGGAATAGGCTTTAGAAGTATTCAAGACATCAGTCGTGCCTTTGCTGTCAAAGTCTGGTGGAACTTCAGAACAGTTAATTCTCTTCAGAAAAACTTCCTTGAAGTCAAATAATATCCAAGAGTTCATCACATCTCCAATAAGTGGGCTGCTGGCAATCCCATATTCGGAACAGGCTTCTAAATTCAAGAGAGAATTGTGAGAAATATATTGTCTGGAAAATTGGCAAAGGGGATATATCTTTTTGGTGGGACAACTGGATGGGCACCGGCCCTTTAGCTCACTGTCTTCCTCAAGCCTACAGGTCCAAAAAGATAAGAGTTTCAGATTTCATTACCAATGGATCTTGGAATCTGTCCAAGTTGAACAATATCCTTCCTAACAATTTGATTTCTCAGGTAGTTGGCATTGTTATTATTGATACTAATGCTGATATCCCTATATGGACTCTTAATCATCAGCACCTGTTTACTATATTCTAAGGAGTTTCAGGAATCCTACTTTTTCTTCTATGAATATCTGGCATAATAAGATGCCATACAAAATTTCCTTCTTTGTGCTCAGGTTGTTGGCTAACGAACTTCCCACAGATGAAGCTCGTCAAAGGTATAATATTCATGGAACCTCTAAATTTATCTGTTGTACTCAGGGTTACATAAAAAATGTTGATCGCCTCTTTAGAAGAGGATGCCTTGCTTCTTCTGTTTGGGAGTTCTTCTCTAGCTAATGTGGCATTCCTATCAGGTAGGGAAAAATTAGCGACGCTCTTATAAACTGGTGTCTGAGCAAGACTAATAACAGGATCCATGCTGCTTTAATTCAATGTCTTCCTTTTATTTGTTGGGAGATTTGGAAAGCAAGATGTAGCCACAAGTTTGAAGATATAAAAAGTCATCCAGGGGGTGTTATTAATCAGGTTATCTACCAAATCAAGATGTTGCTCTTCATTCAACTTCCTAAAGTGCACTTCTTGCATCAATGGAACAACATTTCTTACCAGGTTGAGAGATTCAAGCCTAAGATTAATATCAAATGTCCTATATGGATCAGGCCTGGTCCTGGGAGATTTAAGCTTAACACTGATGAATGTAGCAAAGGAGACAAGGCATTCTTAGAGATGAAAATGGGCAAATGATCACGCCTTACTACGAATACTATGGAGAAAGCTCCAATAATGTGGCTGAATTCAGAGTTATTCTTAATGGAACGCAATGGTGTATCACAAATGGTTACTCTAATGTGGATGTGGAATCCGACTCACTTCTCATCATCAACGTGAGCAAAGGGGATATATTTACTACTGGTAGATTATGCATATAGTTAGGCATATTAATTCTTTGAAGGATCAAGGCAATTTCAGACTCCATCACTGTTACAGGCAGATTGTCTGGCTAACTTAGGCGAGCATACAGCAGAATGCACTCTTCACACAAGATCATGTATCCACTATCAGAGTTCTGCATCATTTTCGCTATGTAAAGGAAAGCGACAAAGGACAACACTATTACTACATCGTCAACTAGGGATTTCATTCCAATAGACTCATATTGTCTTTCGTAATAAAGGCAAGCAGAAAAGAAATAAAATAGCATAAGGATATCAAAACAAAAATTCCATTAATTTGTTGGACGACATATTCACATCTGCAACTGAGGATGAAATCAAATCACTAAACTTTGGAAATTATTCTGAAACTCAAAACCAAAATTATTGACATAACACGAATGCATTACTAGCCTCTAAGAATTTTATTCACATAGCCTTCCTCTATTCTCATTGAGTTCCGTTTAGTATCACAGATTGCGACCAAATTGACACAAAACAGTCGATGAAAACAAGCATGTGCAGAAATTACTTCAAGAAGGAGCCAAAGGCTCAAGAAATTCTATAATTGTATTTTTCTATTGGGGCCAGCGGTGATGGGGGACGATTAGATGAAGGTAAAAGGCAAAATCTCTAGAACAATACCTCATTGCAGAATACTTATATGTCTAAAACTTCGTCTTCTGCACAAATTCAAGAAATTTGGCACGAAATATTCAAATCAAAACATGCATTTAACTCTTAAATTAATAAGAGTTAAATGCACAAGTGATTCTAGAATAGCCATTAGACAATTCTATACCTTTTACGGTTACCAAACACAGCAAAATATAGTGTATGGAATTTGTTGAAGGAGAGGGAAAATTTCCCAACCCGAAAAGCTTACCTAATAGTCACATATATATACATCAAGCTAGAGTGGAACTCGAAAGCAAAACTGACAATTTCAGAAAAGAATAATCAAAAGGACGTAAGAGAGCGAGAGAGAGGAAACTATACATTGTGAAAACTACCAAGTTTATGGTACAATTCTAAACAAAAACATACCCAGTGTATTCCCACACAGTAGGGTCTGAGGAGGGTAAAGTGTACGCAGTCCGTACCACTACCTCAGAGGTGAGGTAGAGAGGCTGTTTCCGATAGACCCTCGGCTCAGGAGACAAACACTCTAAGGAATTTAAAAGGAGTACACAAGAATCCAAATTTTACTTAACAATGCAAATAAAGTATGATTTTTTCTATGTAAGACATTCTTTCATACGATGGTGAACATCAGAAATCTTTCAACAGAAAAACTACATATGCATACTCCAGTAAATCTCGCTACAAATCAAAAATAAAATTAGAAGAATGATCATACCAGCAACTGGATATGTCCGAACAAGTGATTACGCCCTTAGTCGTAGGTCGATGAGGCTGTTACAAAAAGCAAAGACACCCCTAATTGTTGGTATTTGCTTCATGTTAGGAATGAAGGGAATAGCCTGAAATTTAAGCAGACATGACTTAGAAGGTAAAGGCCACATGAAATAAGTACAGAAAATTACTAAATCAAGAATAAAAAGATGAAAAACAAACAAATCAAATTAACTGGAAGCTAGAACCAAAGATCCCTAAGGCCATCATCAATTGTTATGCATCTCACATTAACATACAAATTGGTAGTGACGATTGGAATATACCCAATTTGAGCACAAAGGAGAAGAGGAGGTTTAAGGCGGATGGCCGAGGTGCACTTGCCTTGATTGTCTATGGATCTCATAATACCAGTCTTGATTGGAGTAACTGGTAAAGTATTTGTCATGTAACTAGGAGGTCACGCGTTCAAGCCTTGGAAACAATCTCTGGCAGAAATGCAAGGTAAGGTTGTGTACAATAGACCCTTGTGGTCGGGCCCTTCTCGGACGTAAAGATAGCCTAACCATTACATTAGCATACTTCATATTTGCAGCCACATCTCTAACAACATCTAAAAGCTTGTTTTGACGTGTCGTTCAAAAATAAAAACATAATAAAGGATAAATAACCACTGCAACAAAGATCAATCGTTTCCTATTAGATTGAAATAGGATATCTAAAAAATCCACCTAAAAACTAACTTCTCTATTTTAGTAATGGAATGCGAATGCGAACCATTTGCATAGTTTTTCCTATATGTAGGAGACATTCCAACTAACAGAATAATCAATTGAACAAGTTCGTGATGAGGGCTGGACGAGTGAAAATGAGGGAACAAGACTTGATCAGCAAAAAAAGAAGAGTAGCCTACCTAGAACCTGACAAAGTCATCAATGAATCTCCGAGCAATTCTCAACCAACATATGTGATTCATTCTTGTAAAGATTATAACACAAAAGAAAGACTTAGGAGTGGGAAGAGCGATGCAACAACAACAACAACATAACCAGTATAGTCCCACAAACTGGGGTCCAAAGAGGGTAGAGTGTAGGGAGACTTTACCTCTACCTCATACCTCATAGGAACGGGAAGAGTGATAAACCCGAAAAACTTCAGCAATAAAGAACAGTTTTTTTTTCTTTTTGATAACTGTGCTGTCCGGGCCAGCTTTCGCGCACCTCGACTAAATCCACGGGATACCTATACCAGCAACAGATTTTTGTAGGCCAAAAAGGTCCTATCTTTTTGCTCTGAATTGGTAAATAAAAGATTATGCAACAAGAAAATACAACAACATTAATTAATGGTCGAAGATAAGATGGACCAAAAAGCTATTAACCCACAAAGCAGCTGCTCAAACATAATTATGAGACAAGAACCATATATGTCGCTGGTGGGAGATGTCAGTTATGTGTGACAAAAGTCGGTTCGAACACCGCAATTATAATAGTCATGTTTAATTACCATATTACCCTTGAATAATGAGCATATTATAGATTTGGTCATTCAATTGTTCAACTTTTCTATATAAATAAAAAATAAATAAAAATAATAGAAACATACTATGACCGACCTAAAAACAAATTCTAACAGCAAAAAGGTCCTTCTCCTTTTTGGTTCCCCGTTATTGAATAAGATACCTCTTCTCTTTCTCTTTTGCTAATGTTTTTTTAAAAAAATAAACATAGTGTGTGGATTAGCTTGCGTGGATCTCGACTAATTTCATTGGATGCCTATATAATAACTTGCGCGCACCTTCACTAATTCCACGGAATTCGTGTCACCTCTCACCAGCAATAGCATACCTACCACCTCCCAGCAATAACTTGTGCGTACCTCGATTAATTCCATGGATACCTGTCGCCTCATTGTTCTTAACTATTAGGCCGCACCAAGGTGCTGCTAATGTTTTTCTTTTTTTGCGTTTGAATCAAATTCTTATAAATGCAACCAGTGATTTGATTTATTTATTTTTTTGCCATATTCCTAATTATTAGATCTAAAATTATACTCGTTTTAGTTTAAAATCTTTGAATTTTTCTAAGCAAAAGCTAAAATTTTGTGAAGTTCTCATCTTTGCATTATTTGGATAACCGTGGTGTCCGAGTCAGCTTGAGCGCACCTCAAATAATTCTACAAACAAAAATTTTATTCTTTTTAGTTGGAAAGTTCAAATCTTTGAATTTTTCTAAGCAAAAGCTAAAATCTTGGAAAGTTCTGAGCTTTGCATTAGATGTTATGTTTTTAGCACTTAAATTTGGATAGAAATTAGTCATCCAAATATTATATTTTTTGATAACTGTGGTGTTTCGGCAACTTGAGCGCACCTCGACTAATTTCACGGGATACGTGACACAAACCACAATTTTGTTCTTTATAGTTGGAAAGTTCAAATCTTGAATTTTTCTAAGCC
Organism: Capsicum rhomboideum; assembly: GCA_031232105.1. Taxonomy (NCBI): domain Eukaryota; kingdom Viridiplantae; phylum Streptophyta; class Magnoliopsida; order Solanales; family Solanaceae; genus Capsicum; species Capsicum rhomboideum. The sequence goes on along the minus strand of CP124711.1, from coordinate 143,685,235 downwards.
CCAAAAAAAAAAAAAAAACTAAAATTTTGGAAAGTTTTGATCTTTGCATTCAATAGCAATAGATATGCTACCAAGTAACTCTACCCACTAAGTCTAGGACAGATGGGAAGAATCACCTAGTGTTTTTGTCTCTACTGAGATTTGAACGTAGAAAGTTTTGATCTTTGCATTCAATGTTACGTTTCTAGCACTTAAATTTGGGTCAAGTCTCTGTATTTTTGTTAGTGATTAATATTTTGGTAGCTCATTACAGCATGGAGGATGTGCTGACTCTTCGTCGTTGTGTCAAGAGTCAGAGAGTAAGATGTTTCTAAATTTGCTCTTACCAATCAATTTTAATTTATTCCACTCCTAACTAAGCAACCGGATTTCAGAAGTGCAGGAGGAGTATTGACTGCTTGCCTGATGAGTTGCTTATTGTCATCCTCTCTTGTTTGAACTTCCATGAGGCAGCAAGGACCTCTATTCTCTCTCATCGATGGAGATACTTATGGAAGCATACAACTTGTTGCAGTATTCAATTTTATTGCAAGGGCTCACGTAGGATTGTAGCAGTAGAAACGTTTATAAATTCCGTGAATGAAGCCTTGAAATTGCATCAGGGTGAATCTATTGAGCGGTTCAAAGTTGGTTTTCTCTATACAGCCATTAGATATAGCCCTAGAGGGGATACTGATTTGGCAATAAAATGGCATGGCAAAGTCGATTCTATTATTGATGGCTGGATTAAGTTTGCAATGGAAAAGCAGGTCAAAGTATTTGAACTGGACTTGGCGGCAGGTAATTTATTCATCGACCGTAGAACAACTTATAACATTCCTCATGTGCAAAAACTGTTGTCCATTTCTGGCGAGGTTACGTTGCTGAGAACATTGACTACTCTCAAATCTTTCCGATTTATTAATGTCCGCATGACTCAGGAAGTTGTTGAGTTCCTGTTGTCCCACTGCCCTCTTCTGGAGCAAGTGTGTATTTCAGCCTCATTTTTTCTAGAGGGTGTGAAAGTTCCTCGTTCATTACCTAAGTTAAGGTCCATGGAAATATCAAAGTGTGATGCTTTGGAGACTATGAAGATTCGTGCTCCAGGTCTCGTGTCTTTTACATACATTGGACCCGCTATTAGAGTGCCTTTCAAGAAAGTTCCCCCTCTTATCTGAGCTAACTATTGGAGGAGACTATGCATATTCCTTTATATTTAAAGCTCACAAGCACTCGAGCTATTGTCGAAATCTGAAGAATCTTAAACTGCAAGTGTCATATGAGGTTGTAGCATATATCTACCCTCTCCCTTCATTTGCTCATTTACAGTCTGCTTTGATATTCAAATTTAGTTGTTGACATACATTGCTTCAAAATCTTGTTAGTTATCTCACAAATGCTTGGCGGTTCCTAATGAATACCCTCAACTCTGCAATCTGAAGGAGTTGGAATTGGACATCAGCACATCAGCGGGCAATAGCCTTTGCTTCTTCACATTCTTGACTAAGTGTTCTCCTCAGTTGTCAACATTGACCATCAAGGTAAAAGTTCTTGCTGCATATGCTTCTCTTTTATGCCATGCCACCTCTTGTGCCTTATCTTAGTTATTTGACTAACGTCTTAAGGATGGTTAACCTTACGAGTTCTTCAAAATGATGCTGACTGTATTAACTGTTTTAAACTCATCTAAAAACTTAAGCTATTGCAGAATTGTTCTCCTTGCATTTGCCACAAGAAATATGAACAATAATGTTCTGTATACATAACCTCTCCATTGGCCACTGTCACTTTCGTCCTGGTAAAACAAGGAACTACAGACAGTCTTAAAGCCTTGACCACCTAAGGGCTCACAAAACTATGAGTTGAACCACTATCAATTAGTATAAGCAAAGGCATTTTCTTTACATAACCCAAAATTTTGATAGTAGAAGGTGAGATAGTTACCCCCATTGCCACACACATTGATATCCTATCCTCTTCTTCAGCAGGTTTCTCCTCCTCAGTGTTTTTAACCTTCTCACCGCTGGCTTCTCCTTCTTCTTGAATGACCTGCACCTTAGCTTCTTTCTGGTCCTCCCCTTCCCAAGTAAGAGCATGAAGTGTCTTAGGTTTGCATTGGTGGACAGGAAAGTAAGCTTCATGGCATCTATAGCATAGATTCTTTTCCTTGAGGGTTTCATTGGTTGGGTTTTGCTTGAAGGGAACCCTAGATCTAGGAACAGAAGTTCTGTTGTGTTGGTTTTGGTTAGGAATGGATTGATAAGGAACAATGGCTCTGTTGGGTTGAGATTGGTTAGGAGGTCCTTGCTAAGGTACCATTGCTCTGGATGGAGTATCTTGGTTATGGGGATATTCTGGGAGTAGTGTCTCTTTGGAGGGCTTTGAAAGAGGCTTCATATGATTTTGCTATCTTATAAGCATCCATGAGGGTTGTGCGATTGCTTAAGCTAGCTAATGTCTTGGTTTCTGGTTTCTGACCACTTATGTAGTTAGCAATGAAGTGAGTTTCATTCAGTAGAGGGTTTATCATTAGCGTATAAGATTTAAGTTCATCAAAACTTTCCTGATAATCGTCAACATTGCCAGTTCGTTTTATTGTTGTTGAATTCGTCGACAATATTCAAAGATCTCACATTACCAAACCTCCGGCATACTTCCATGCAGAACAAAAACCAGTTGTTTCGCTTTTGTTCAAGGATGTGGCTGTCGAACCAGACATGAGTCTTTATCCCTCATATGAACTGAAACATAGCTCATCTTCTCTCGGTCAGGGATCTGATAAATCTCAAAGAACTGCTCACACTTTCTAATCTTAGCTTTGAAGGGCTTATTTGGAGTTTTAGATTGAATAAAGGTTGGTGAAAGAGGAAGAGGAAGATTGACATTTAGCTGAGTGGTATTTGGTACAGGATTAGCAGCTTGGGTAGTCAATGCAACAGTAGGTTTCACAAAGGAAGACTGGAATCCGATAGTAGGGCGCAGAGGACTGCTCTCGAGGGGAAAAACAGGAGGAAATGTAAAACCTCTACCTACAGGGTAGCTAGTAGTGTCTGAAGGAGGAATTACCTGAGCTGGAGAGTATGAATATCATATCTGAGTATACTTATTCGTTTAAAAAATACAACAACAACAATAACATACCCAGTATATTCCCACAAAGTGGGGTCTGGGGAGGGTAAAGTGTACGCAGTCCATAACACTACCTCAGATATTATCTAGATCCTCAGTGGTCATGTGACCAGGAGGTCACGGGTAAAGTTGCTGCTATGTGACCAGGAGGTCACAGGTTCAAGCCTTGGAAACAGTCTCTGGCAGAAATGCAAGGTAAGGCTGCGTACAATACACCCTTGTGGTGGGGCCCTTCCCCGGACACCGCGCGTAGCGGTAGCTTTAGTGCACCGGGCTGCCCTGCCTCAGTGGTCACGCACCCTCATCGCCGATTATTATGTTGAGCCAGTTTGACCATACACTCTTCATATGAAATTTTGGTGTAAAAGTAATTCAATGAATTATAAATTTATCTGTTTGATTCCTACATGAATTTGTTTGAGGAGGGTTTAGAATATGGCTGTTTTATTTTGGTATGCAGTGTATGGAGTAGTATTAAGACGGAGGATTCAATTGCAGTGCAGTTGAAATAATTGAATTCCTTACTAATGGTATTATGATATGATGGATGAAGCAAAATGTTTTTTGTAGTTCACTCCCTGAGAGCAGTTTTATTTCCCTTCAGAAAACTAAACATCTTTAGCGCGAGGGATCATCAAAATGGTCCCAAACGATTGCGATTGCCGATTGGTGACTACGGAGAGTGACGCTTACTATGCATATGTAGATATTTTATAGTCTGAATTATTTCAAAATCTTAGGAAGTCAGATCTGCCATTGCTTACTGCCATTTTCATAATGGATTCTTATGCTGAACTAACTGTTTATTGCTTTCTGGTTAACTGTCTAGGCTATCAAGGTAAAGTTGGTGTTAGTGATAGAAAATTGAGAAATTAGAGGGAGAAGAGAATTTGGGAATTAGTGTCTTAATTATTCCCTCAAGCAAGTAGGATTAAATAGTGTTACATTGAATGTAAATAAGGAAGGAAACTAATAAGAATATTACACAATATTCTAAGTGCCTAATTATGGGAATTTGGGGATATTCCCACATCAATACTATCTAATTATAGAGATATTCTCATATCTACATTATCTAATAATGATATCATATTTAACACTCCCCCTCAAGCTGGAGCGTATAAGTCATATGCTCATAGCTTGTCGCAAATATAGTCAATTCTGGATCTTCGGAGTGATTTTGTGAAAATATCCACCAGTTGATCTTTCGAGTTGACAAAACTTGTGGAGATATATCCAAACTCAATCTTCTCTAGAATGAATTGACAATCTATCTGGTCGTGTGATCGTAAGGTAGTTGAGTTTGCCAACAAGTCTCCGATATCTGCTCTGCTAGGATCTTTTAGGGGGGACTCTTTGTTAAATGACCTTTTTAAGTTTACTATTTAATTAAATAGCCTACAAGTTTTTTTTTAGGTGAAATGACCTGCTTTTGAATATTTTAATTTATTTGTGATTTAAAATTTAATTACAAGTTTTAAAAGTTACAAATTAGTCCACAAATTAACAACTGTCAAGAAAATTTTTTTCAAAAAACCTCACACCAAAATCTTTTAAATATTACTAATTAATCAAAAACCTGATTCGCATGGACAGATCGATTATCGATTTGATCGATATATGGACAGATCGATTATCGATCTGACCGATGTTATATATCGGTCTTCTATGTTATTCAATAGCTGACCGATTATAGTAATTAGTTCGACAAATTAATCATCGATCTTTTTTTATTCGACAGACTAATCATCAGTCGTTTTTTATCCGACAGATTAATCATCGATCTCTTTTTATCCAACCGATTACATATATATATACACACAAACTTTTTCTTTTGAAAAAAAATGGTACTAAAATTAAAGGAGAGTAGAAAACTTACAATTTGGTAGGAGATAGAACATTCAGAAATAAAATACGAGCTTCAAAAAGGAGAAAGTTGAAGAAACAATGAGTTTTTAATAAGAATGGAGGAGAAAAAAAGTTAGAGAGAGGGAAAAAGTAATTTTGAAATTGAAAGAATGGGTTAGGGTTTTATATTTTAAGTATATTTGTAAATAGCTCCCATAATTTTTAATATGTTATTATAGCCCAATTCTTCATGAAAGTTATTTTTTTATTTTGTTTTTAAATGAGAAAATGAAAGTAGGTCATTTTGCTAATTGGAAACTTGAAGAATTCTATTAGCCAAATTTCCTCCTTTTAGAGGCTCCCCGTATCTTGGAATAAGCTTAGTATTTGGATCCATGAGAGTGTCCACATGTTTGCAATCCAACATATCAGCGTCTTTCAAAATGTCTAAGGCATATTTTCTTTGTGTAATAGCAATACCATTGCCAGATTGTGCCACTTCAATTCCTAGAAAGTATTTCAGCTTGCCCAAATCCTTAGTCTGAAAGTGACTTGAAAGGTGTTGCTTGAGTTGAGAAATACCTTCATGATTATCACCTATGATAACAATATCATCAACATAAACAATTAAAAAGATACGTTTGCCATGAGATGAATGCCTATAAAATACGGAGTGATCAGCTTCTGTTCGAATTATTTCAAACTCTTAGAAAACAGCTCAAAAACGACCAAACCATGCTCTAGGAGATTGCTTGAGACCATAAAGGGATTGGCGAAGTCTGCATACTAGTCTAGACTCCCCCTGAGCAACAAATCCTGGTAGTTGCTCCACATAAACCTCTTCAGTAAGTTCTCCATGAAGGAATGTGTTTTTAATGTCTAGCTAGAAAATAGGCCAAAGTTTCATTGCTTCCATAGATATGAGGAGACGAACAGAAGCCATCTTGGCAACGAGTGAGAAAGTATCTCCATTGTGCCATAAATCTAAGTGTATCCGTTAGCAAGCAGTCTCGCTTTAAGATGATAAATAGCTCCATTTGAACGTACCTTAACTGTGAATACCCGACAACAACCAACAGTGGATAAGCTAGTAATAAAGGCATGATATGGAGGTGACAAACGATGATAGCTTAAATAAGTATAAATAGGAGTTTGATTGGCAGTAGTTCTAGTACCTTTGCAAAGAGCAATGGGAAGATCATCTGATTAGTGCTCGACTGGAGCAGGAGACATTGTTAGAGCAGGTAATGAGTCACCAAGAGTGCTTTGTGTATCTGTATCAGAGTTAGAAATACTAACTGGATTAGCAGGATCGGAAGAAGGACGAGGTCGTCGAGAATAGACCTTAAGAGAAGGAAGTGAAGCTTGGGTGGAATAGTTGGAATTGGAAGGATTGTTATTTTGATTTTCTGTATTAGCAGAAAAATACGGAGAAGACTCAAAAAAGGTCACATTTGTTGAGATCAAGTACTTATTAGTAGAGGGGTCAAAACATTTGTAACCGTTTTGTAGATGTAAATACCCGAGAAAAACACATTTAAAAGCCTTGTGTTGAAGTTTGTCTTTCCCTGAGGTAAGGTTATGAACAAAACAGGTTCAACCAAACACACGTGGAGGAAGGGGGAACAAATTATGGTCTGGATGGAGGATTGAGTGTGGACTCTTGTACTGCAAAACAGAAGAAGGCATACGATTGATTAAATAACAGGCAATAATAATGGCATCAACCCAAAAATGTAAAGGGACATGATTGTGAATGAGCAATGTCCGAGCTGTTTCAGTTAGATGCTTGTTCTTACGCTCAGCAACTTTATTTTATTGAGGAGTATGTGCACAAGAAGACAAGTGCAATATGCTATGAGATGACATGAAAGAAGAGAAAAAGGCGGAGAGATATTCTTGGGCATTATCACTGATTAACTTCTTAATGACAGTACCAAATTGATTGCGAATTTCAGCACAAAATTTCTGAAAGATAGAGAATAACTCAGATCTATTTTTCATTAAAAATAACCACGTGCACCGAGAATAGTCATCAATGAAAGTCACAAAATAATGAAAACCTAAGGAAGAACTTACACAATTTGGACCCCATATGTCTAAATGAACAACTTCAAACATAAAGTTGACCCTATTATTGCCGCACTTTGGAAAAGAGGAACGAGTGTGCTTCACAAGCTGACACGACTCACATTCTAACAATGATAAACTAGATAAACTAGGAACCATTTTCTGTAGTTTCATGAGACTCAGATGACCTAGTTGATTATGGAGCAATTCAGGGAAGTAGTAGAAGTGAAAGCAACATGTGGTTGTGGGGTGGATAGCAGGTACAATCACTGTGATTCATGTCCTTTTCCAATTATCTATCCCGTATTCTGGTCCTGCAGAAGAACAAAATCATGAAGGAAGGTTACATCACATTTCTGGTTTTTGGTTAATTTGCTGGTGGAAATAAGATTATATGGACATTCAGGTGCAAAACGAACTGATTTTAAAGGTACGGAAGGCAGAGGATGAGCTATACCTCTCCCTTTTACAACAATCTTTGATCCATTAGCCAAAGTCACAGTAGAGAGGATAGAAGGGGCTGTAAGATTAGAGAGTATATTTAACAAAAACCATTTTGGTGATATATTTATTCAAATCACACCTTCATGTTTTTTGTTCCTGTCACCATTCTTTTTTATTTCACTGTTGTGCATTGCGAGTTAATGTGTGCAGTAGAAATTGTTCCGCCCATTTCTTAGGTTTATGCATCTTATCAGTTTTACTAATAATGCATTTTTCATCTTGTGGCAGTTATACTTCTGTTGGGGGTCTCATAAACATGTAAGATAAATTCCATCTAGCTATTTTATTGAGCTAAGATAAACTCCATCTAGCTATTTTATTGAGCTTTTCGAAGATTGTTTAGCTATTAACTCTCCCTAGTTTGCAGCGGTACCTGGCAGAGAATCACAGTGCTGATTGTGATGCACGAGAAACTGCTGCTACATTCTCTCACAAATGTCTAGAGATGGTGAAGTTTATTGGTTTTGTTGGGTTGTCAATTGATTATACTCTTGCTTTACATTTACTGCGAATTGCCCCATCTCTTAAGAAGATGATCCTTGACTCGGAGGGAGGTGCCACAACCCTAATTGAGCAGAAGTTGATGAGAAAGTCTGCTAAGAAGCTTAAAGCAAATTTACCTCCGGGAGCTGAATTGTTGACACTTGGTCCTGGATTTACGAGGAAGCTGGATGGCAGGCCCAGATAGATATAAACGTGAACATTATTTAATCTGCTGTTTAATATTTGTATGGACACATTTGGTGGATAGGTTATTTAATTTTGATTTTATGAATTTTCACTCTGTAATTTAGCTTCTGAAGCTATGTTGAACAGACTGAGTTTTCAGGTTATCGCTGTTTTTGATATCTTAATTAATTGGCAGCATTTTATCTGTCCAATCTCCTTGTATGCACTTATCTTATTCGTCAAGGTGTTTTACTTGCTTTGAATCTTGATGTGTCACTATCATTGTTTTCGTGCAACCCTGTTTTGAATATCTTTTCTTTTGAGCCGAGGGTCTAACCTCTCTACCATGCAAAGATAGAGGCAAGGTTTGTGTGCGTCTTACTCCTTCCAAACCCCACTTGTGAAACTAATATGTGAAACTATATTAGGTATGTTGTTTCTAAGACTTGCTTTGGCAGATCAATGATCTTTCTGGGCTCTATGCTAACTCTTATTATTGTTGTTTCAATTGGTCATCATATTTACCATATGTTATATTTTTGGCTCAAAAATACTTTCATCGTTATGGTTTTGGCTTGAAAATGCTCTCCAACAACTAGTCAAATAGCTCAAAGATAACCTTTCTAACGGTTCCCAAACAAGGAAAGCGGAATCATTTTACCCTTGAACTATTCGAAATAAATTGTTAGCTCACGAGTCGCACTGGGATAGAGATGATTTCGCCATTCTTAATCAAATTCAAACACAAATTTTTAACGCCTCTGTAACAAATATGGCTACGGTGGAAAAATGTAACACCCCACACTTTCGGGCTAGAATTTGGACAGTCCTTTATACGTGTATAGACCCGAATACTATGATTTCTCTCTACCCGAATACAATGATTTCTCGCTACCCGAATACTATGATTTCTCTCTAGGATATAAGTGTGAAGATCAATTCCTTAGTGTGGGAATATCTTTGGAGATGAATTGTGGTCATAGAAATTTCCTATCTCAAAGTTGAGTTGAGAAATTTCCTATCTCAAATTATATAAATTCGTTTTTCAATTATTTTCCCCAACTAATTCTGTTTTGCTTTTATCATTTTGGAGCTAAAAAAATTGGGAAGATACGCTAAAAAAGCCTTGCTGGGATAAAAAGCATAAGTTGGCATTGATATTTTGTGTCCAAGAGTGGTGTAGTGACAATGGTGTGTTGGATTGGTTTCCCGAAATTGTGAGTTGATTGTATGAAATGGTTGCGATTACTTTTTATCCTTGAATTAGTTGTTTCAAGTGGCTCACTTTGTTTCGTTTCCTTGACATGGCAGTGAATATTGTGCTGAAATGTTGCAACTCTTTTTGAGTTCTCTGGAGGAGCAAGAAGAAGATCAAGAGAAGAAGAATTTATTAACCCAAACATTATCTTATATTAAAATAACAAAAATCAGGAGAAGACAAATCTTGTCATTCTATTGTGCCACTCCCTCATTGAGGCGTTATGAATTTGTGCTTGAATTTTAAATCACATGATAGTATATTCAGTCATTTTACTTGCACTCAATGTATTGATTAAAAATGAAAGCGCTCCCTTGTAGAATTCATTTTTATTCTTAACTTATATATTATGAGATATTTGATTAAGAATGGTGAATTCATATCCATCTCAGCACGACTCGTGATAGTAAAATTGACTCGATGGGCATCTTTTTTTAAGTTTGATGCCTTTTTAGTATTTTTCTTCTATTGTCCGATTTATCGCAATTAACGATCTGCAATTGTTAGCTTCCACATGACGCTGTTATTTCAATCCCAACATTGCGGTCCCAAGGTGTTAGAAGCTTGAGTGTGGAAGGGAAGGGAAGGGAAGGGAAAAGCTATATAGTCAGTTTATTTTTGAATGCTTTTCTGCTCCCTCAACTTTGGGACGGAGTGCAGACATTGAGTGCAAAATTTTACTTGCACTCAATGTATTGATTAAAAATGAAAAAAATGGAAGAATTTTGAATCGAGTGATTATTACAATGGTTGGTAAAGAAGATACCAGACTCAAATATGCAACGAACTATTACTGCCATTAAAATAAAACACGACTGATATGGATCAAGCCCGAAATAGCTAGAAATAAATAACTAGCTAGCTTGAAGTACCACAATGACTTAGGTGGTTAGCATAAGCTAAATTACCGAGTGAAAATTCATCAAATCAACTAACGTTCACGTTTATATCTATAGGGTAAGCCATCCAGCTTCCTCGTAAAACCAGGACCAAGCGTCAACAATTCCGCTCCCGGAGGTAAATTTGCTTTAAGCTTCTTAGCAGACTTTGTGATCAACTTCTGCACAATTAGGCGTGTAAAAGCTCCCTCGGAGTCAAGGATCATCTTCTTAAGAGACGAGGCAATTCGCAGTAAATGTAAAGCAAGAGTATAATCACTTGACAACCCAGTAAAACCAGTAAACTTCACCACCTCTAGACATTTGTGAGAGAATGTAGCAGCAGTTTCTCGTGCATCACAATCATCACTGTGATTCTCTGCCAGGTACAGCTGCAAATTAGGGAAAATTAATAGCTAAACAATCTTCGAAAAGCTCTATAAAATAGCTAGATGGAGTTTATCTTACACATTTAAACCCCCGACAGAACCATAACTGCCACAAGATGAAAAAGGCATTATTAGTAAAACTGATAAGATGCATAAACCTAAGAAATGGGCGGAACCATTTCTACTGCACACATTAACTCGCAATGCACAACAGTGAACCCAAAAAGAACAAAAAGGTGTGATTTGAATCAATATATCACTAAAATGGTTTTCTATCACGACAGTTAATCAAAAAGCAATAAACAATTAGTTCAGCACAAGAATCCATTATGAAAACGGCAGTAAACAATGGCAGATGTGACTTTCTAAAATTTTGAAATAATTCAGACTACAAAAATATCTACATATGCATAGTAAGCCATAGTCACCAACGCCAATAGTTATGCCTAAGTGTGTATAGATGTTATGAAGCTTACGTTCCTGAACAATGCAAACCTAACAGGCTAACACACTTCATGCTCTTAATTGGGAAGGGGGGGACCAGGAAGAAGCTGAGGTGCTGGTCATTCAAGAAGGAGAAGCCAGTCGCGAGAAGGTTGAAAACTCTGAGGAGGAGAAACCTGCTGAAGAAGAGGATAGGCTATCTCTGTGTGTGGTAATGGGGGTAACTATCTCACCTTCTACTATCAAAATTTTGGGTTATGTAAAGAAAATGCATTTGCTTATACTAATAGATAGTGGTTCAACTCATAGTTTTGCGAGCAAAAAAGTGTGATTTGAATCAATACATCACCAAAATGGTTTTCTATCACGAAAGTTAATCAAAAAGCAATAAACAATTAGCTCAACACAAGAATCCATTATGAAAACGGCACAAAAAAATGGCAGATGAGACTTTCTAAAATTTTGAAATAATTCAGACAACAAAAATATCTACATATGCATAGTAAGCCATAGTCACCAATCGCAATCGTTATGCCTAAGTGTGTATAGATCATATTTTGCCTAAATCTTAGAGCAACCAATTCAGCCGGGCCAAGTAAGTCTTTCTTAACTTATTGGATTGTCTTTTCCCCCCCAACAGAAAGAATTCTGGATTTTGTCTAGAATTTTTGGGACCATTTTTGATGATCCTTCGCCCTAAAGATGTTTAATTTTCTAACGGAAAGTGATAAAAAAAATGCTCTCAGGCACGCTATCCTGAGATTTTCTCTCTCAGCCCTCAAAAGAGATACTACTCCCCCGAATATCCCACAACCAAGCTACTTCATCCAGAGCAATGGTACCTTAACCAAGGAACTCCTAACCAATCTCAACCCAACAGAGCCATTGTTCCTTATCAATCCATCCCTAACCAAAACCAACACAACATGACTTTTGTTCCTAGACCTAGGGTTCCCTTCAAACCAATGAAACCCTCAAAGAAAAGAATCTATGCTATAGATGGCATGAAGCTTATTTTCCTGACCAATGCAAACCTAACACACTTCATGCTCTTAATTGGGAAGGGGAGGACCAGGAAGAAGCTGAGGTGCTGGTCATTCAAGAAGGAGATGGTCAATGTAGACAACTGAGGAGCCCACTTGGTCAAGAATGTGAAGAAGCAAAGGCTACTGTCCGTTGATGTGCTGATGTCCAATTCCAACTCATTCAGATTGTGGAGTTGAGGGTATTCATTGGGAACCACCAAGCATTTGCGAGATAACTAACAAGATTTTGAAGCAATGTATGTCAACAACTTAATTTGAATATCAAAGCAGACTATAATTGATCAAAGGAAGGGAAAGGGTAGATATATGCTACAACCTGGAACGACACTTGCAGTTTAAGCTTCTTCAGATTTCGACAATAGCTCGAGTGCTTGCGAGCTTTAAATATAAAGGAATATGCATAGTCTCGTCCAATAGTTAGCTCAGATAAGAGGGGAACTTTCTTGAAAGGCACTCTGATAGCGGGTCCAGTGTAAGTAAAAGACACGAGATTTGGAGCACGAATCTTTATAGTTTTCAAAGCATCACACTTTGATATTTCCATGGACCTTAACTTAGTTAATGAACGAGGAACTTTCACACCCTCTAGAGAACATGAGGCTGAAATACACACTTGCTCCAGAAGAGGGCAGTGGGACAAAAGGAACTCAACAACTTCCTGCGTTATGCAAACATTAATAAATCGAAAAAATTTGATAGTAGTCAATGTTCTCAGCAACGTAACCTTGCCAAAAATGGACAACAGTTTTTGCACATGAGGAATGTCATAAGTTGTTTCATGGTTGACGACTACATCACCTGCTTCCAAGTCCAGTTTAAATTCTTTGACCTGATTTTCCATTGCAAACTTAATCCAGCCATCAATAACAGATTCGATTTCGCCATGCCATTTTACTACCTAATCAGTATCCCCACCAACGGCTGGATAGAGAAAACCAACTTTGAACTGCTCAATAGATTCACCCTGATGCAATTTCAAGACTTCATTCACGGAATTTATAAACTTTTCTACTACTACAATCCTACATGGGCCCTTGTAATAAAATTGAATACTGCAACAAGTTGTATGCTTCCATAAATATCTCCATCGATGGGCGAGAGTAGAGGTCCTTGCTGCCTCAAGGAAGTTCAAACAAGAGAGGATGACAATAAGCAACTCATCAGGCAAGCAGTCAATACTCCTCCTGCACTTCTGAAATCCAGTTGCTTAGTTAGGAGTTGAATAAATTAAAATTGATTGGACAAAAGAGCAAATTTAAAAACATCGTACTTTCTGACGCTTGACAAAGGACGAAGAGTTAGCACATCCTCCATGCTGTAATGAGCTACCAAAAAACATTAGCAAAAGAGAAGCTTTTTAATTAAGGGTGATAATAAAGTTTGAAAATAAAAAAAAGGTGATGCAAGGTTTAATTATTGAGTAGAGGTGATAATTTTATCATTAGTGTTAATGACATGCAGTAACTTTCGTAGTTGCTGCAGCAACTTCTACTGTTGCTGTAGCAATTATCGTAGTTGTTGTAGCAACTTCGAAAGCTACTGCAACAACTTTCTAATCGCTAATTAATAAAAAATTTGACTTGAACTGAATAAACTTATCACCAATTTTAATTTTAAAACTTATTTATCACCCTACACTTATCTAAGAAAGAGAAAGAGAAGAGAAGAGGTACCTAGCGGCGAATGGGAGCTAGAGATGGGGCGTTTTGGTGAGTGATGGAAATTGTTTTGGGCTCTACCACATACATCAAAACTAAGAGGTCTATTGGGCTTGTTCCTCTTATACATGAAAACTTGCTCCAAAACTAAAGAGGAATTCGGCTTGTTCCTCTTATAGAGTGTGCATCGAAGGCCCAATTGAGTTTTGTAGATGAATTCATGTTGTTTCCCATTTTCCTCTTGGAAAGGAGAGAGGTAATGTCTTGGCAGGGGTAAGGTCTACGTACACACTACCCTTCTCAAACCGCACTTGTGGAATTACACATTATTTATAATTTTTGATATGTCACAATCCAAATTACCGGATCGTGAGGCACCTAATCTAATCCACCTAGATAGGTGAAAGAAGAAATGTTTTTAACTCAAAAATTAACATCACGAACAATATTAGAATCCAAACCGTGAAAAAAAGCGCAAATAAAAGCCATTTCAAACAATATATTGATCATAGATAATTTTGAAGCTCTTTTGTAACCTTTTTAGTTTTAAAAAACAGAGAACTCTCATATGTACTTTACATTGGAATTAGATGAAGAGCACGACAATAGTACATCCAGTAGGGATTTTGTAGTTACACAAATTCTCATCCTTACAAAATAATTACAAAAATTTCAACTAATTATGTATCTTCATTAGATTTACAGGTTCAAAAAGAATTACAGGAAGCCAAGGGTTGATACATAGGATCTGTAGTTCATTTCCTAATTAGTTTTTGAGTTTTTGAGTCCTTAGTAGGGATACTGGTACTCTTCAGATTGTCCTTAGGTTTGTAACAAGGTTGGTTGTTCTGGTAATAATATTCACAGTTTATTGCCAAAAAATAAATTCAAAGAATTGAACTTTCCAACTAAAAATAATAAAATTTGGTTTGTGTAATTAGTTGAAGTGGGCTTAAGCTAGCTCAAATACCACCGTTATTCAAATTTAAGTGCTAAAAATAAAATTTTGGTTTGTGTAATTAGTTGAGGTGCACTCAAGTTGTCTTGGACACCGCCGTTATCCAAATTTTAAGTTCCAAAAACAGAAAATCTAATGCAAAGCTCAGTACTTTCCAAGATTTTAGCTTTTATAAGAATTTGAAGAAAAAAAAATTAGCAAAAGAGAAGAGGTACCTTATTCAATAACGGTGAATGGGAGCTAGAAATGGCGCTTATCCCAACAGTTAATACATATACTCCCTCGTTTCAAAATAGTTGGCTCTATTGACTTGACACTCCCTTGAAAAAATATTTTTTAGGATTTATTTTACTAAATTAATATTATTAATTATGTTTTAAAAATATAAAAGTGAGTATATATACTTTGTGTAATCATTTAATAATAGGAGTAGTATCGAAAGAACATAATAAAATTCTCTTGATTTCATAAAATGGACAACTAAATCGAACAAATATTTTTAGAAAGAATGCTAACTATTTTGAAACAGAGAGAGTATATACACAATTTTTCCAACAGTTAAAAAAAAAAGTCAAAACGAACCTGCTAAAAAGGACACAAAATTCTAGAACAAAGGAACTAAATCATCACTAATCAAATAACAGGCAATAACAAAATGAATCGACAAGAAATTGAGTTAAGAAAAGGAAATAATAAGTTCTCTTTAAGATTGATTTTGCCTAAAGCTCTAATCAAGGATGTAGTAGCTAGCTTCATGGGTCACGGATTGAAAGATAATGTTTTGAGTCTGTACAATTAAGTCATTTTTGGTAAGGACTTAAAAAGTGGGTTATATTTTATAACGTAACATTGTGATAAGCACTTTTGTGTAATTTGTATATCAATTTCAATGGAAGGCCCAAACTCATGACACATATGCAATGACATAGCATATCAGTCAAATTCAAGGCCAACAAGATGGTGGCACGTATTCAAATGAGATGTGACAATTCTCAATCAAAACAAGAACAAATTAAAAGTCGTCAAATGTCCAAAATGATATGTCTTGGTCAAACAAACAATCTTATCACATAATGTTTGTGATAAGCAATGACTCAAATAAAATCAATAGAATCAAATAAGAGAGTTTATTTACACTTGATTTTACTACTCCCTACATTTATAAATAGATAGAGGGATTACACAAATTTCATACATTCAGAAAGCATCTCCGAAAGTGATGTAACCCCCTCCCCCTCAACTATTTATAATTGTAGAAAGTAGGCAATTCAAATATAAATGAACTATCTTATTTGTTTATAGGATAAAATTTAATTTTATATCAGAGGTAAGGATATAGGTCCCCCTCCAATTGTTAATTTGTTTCTTTTTGGAGTTTTATTAAGGCATAGGAATCTTGTCAAAACCTTCATCACCTCATAATAGGTGAAAGACTTGGTGAATTATATATCTTTGGTTTAAGAAAAATTGTTTGTGATTGACTATTATATTTCATTTTGATTGGTTCTTGTTTTGGATAGGATCTACCGCACAATTTGAACACGTGTCATGATGATTATCTTGTTGGTCTTGAATTTGACTGAAATATCATATCGTTGAATACATGACATGAGATATTTAATTCAAATTCAGTATGAACTAGATCAATAAATTTCTATGTGTTTACTCTTATAAGAGAATTGTTTGTTTTATGATTTAAAAAATAAGTCATCTTAATTAAGCAATAGAAAATTACTATTTTTATATAGAAACATACCTGATAAATTTCATGATAAGTTATTTATTGGCATGAATTATGTCAAAAAAAAAATTCTTTTCTCATGAATTCTTGTAATTTAACCTACTTAATTAAATTTGAAAATTTTAGAAAAAAAACATCATTTAATAGCTTAAATTTTTTTATTAACACAATCTCTCTAAATTCTTTTATTTATTTAATAAAATGAATTTCATGTGTTGCTGTTGATTAACACTATCTAAAAATTGTTAATTTCAATTAGATGTCTGTTGAAATTCACCAAAAAATCTTTAATTAGTTTCCTGATCATAATCTCGTTATACAGTGCAATATAAAACATAAAAATATAATATTTGACAAAATTAGCTACTCATATTATAAAGTTTTAGATGAGAAATTTCAAAATATATAAGACTATTTATTGTTAACAACCCTAGAAAATATAGTGAACAACTTACAAGTATGAAATTAAATTACAGAACAAATCTTCTTCCAAAATATAACTAATCTCAATACTTGTTAATCTCCTTAAAATTAAATTCTACTCAAGTTGTTGCAAATGCAATATTTGTACAGTAATACAATCGTATATTGCATCTTTCATCTGTGTTCGCATTTAGGTTATACCACGGTATAAACAAGCTTGGGACCAGTGGCGGAGCTAGCATACATTGAGGGGGTTCATCCGAACCTCCTTCGGCGGAAAACTATACTATTTATGCATGGTTAAAATTATTTTTTATGTATATATAGTAGATGTTGAACCCCTTTCGGCTAGTTCGTGTGTACACTTTTGAACCCCCTCAATGAAAACTCTGGCTCTGCCACTGCTTGGGACCCTGAAGATGATGGATTCATGACCCTGAAGATGATGGATTCATGGGTATCACTTCGACAATGCAAGCAATAAATGATGAGATACTCAAAGCAAAAATTTTGTTAAACTTTCTTCCTAGCACCACAAAATAGAGGTTATTTTGTCTTGAATGATATGACATCGATGAGGTGAAGGGTAGTCAACAATCTAATGATACAGATGGGTGAATGAATCGTGGTGGTGGAATAAGTAACCCTAATGGAACAACCACACAAGATGTTGCTCCTAAAATTTATCAATTATAAATATCAATTATAAAAAAAAAAATCTTAAAAAGTAATTGATTTAAATGTTAGTTAATTCACTTAAAATCAAATTTGCGAGTTATGCAAATTCGATCCTAAGAGGATTGCTAAAACTTGGTCTTTCATTGATTCAATTTAACAGATCAAATATCCATGTAGAAGATATAATATTCAAGGCGAAATTTTATTCCAAAAGCCTCATCCTTGTCGACTTCCTCCTTCTTGGATGTATCTTGATTCTTTCTCTGCAAAATAATTAAGATTTTAAGCGCAAATAATTGAAGATGAAAAAGAAAAATATGTGTGTGTGATATCATGTTAACAAGCTATCTATGATTATTTCAACATAGCGAATTATTACGTGTTTTCTTTTTTGCTTAGGCCAAAAAAAATTGAAAAATGAAAAAAGAAAACTATCAAAGATTTTATTACCTTTGCTATAGTCATTTTCCTCCACTTTTCTCAATCTTTATATGAAGTGAAGCATTCAATAATTTGTACAATGAAAATTGTTTATGCGTAGGGTTTTTTATATAGCAAAATAAAAATCGCTAGCAATTACTTTGGATATGATGTAATTTATTTTTTCTTTCATTGGGATTCTTGCTTATTTACTTTTAATTTATAAATGGATTCTTGTAATCTAATAAAACTCAATTTAGCGGGAGTTATTTTTTCAAATATCACTTTCCCCCCTCTTTATCAGAAGATAATTTTTTGATAAGATAATGATGTGATATTGATTTGATTTTAGTTTGTTTTGATTTAAGTTTATTTTTTCCTTAGAATAAATTTTTGCGATTTTGATTTTTTTTTTTTTTCTTAAAATAATATTATCATACACTATTTTTACCTTTTCAAATGACCAACAATTACCTGTTGAATAAACTTTTAAGTGTTTTCAATTTTAACTTTGGTCTTCTTAGAGGACTTTCGAAGAAGAGCTATGGAGAAGGACATTTATGTCATTTAATTGTTTATCTAGAGATAACTAATTAATGTCAAAATTATTTTCCACACTAAATATGGAGAATGACATTTATGTCATGTTAGGACATTTGGTGACTTTTAATTTGTTCTAGTTTTAACCAGAAATTATCATATTAATTGAACGCATATCATCATGATCATCTTATTAATCTTGGGTTGACTGAATGTCATTCATCGAATGTGTGGCAGGAGATATTTAGTCTAAATTCAATATTGGATTTGATAAATAAATTTTTATATGTTTACATTCATTATAGAGTTTTTGTTTTATGATTTAAAAAATAGTCAAGGACGTGAGCTTTTATAGCATAAATTATGATCCATTTCACGACAAGTTCTTTATTGGCATGAATTATGTGATTTTTTTCTTTCATTTTCTCATGAATTCTTATAATTTAACCTACTTAGTTAAATTTGAAAATTTTATAAAACATCATTGAATGGCTCAAAAAATTTCATTAGTACTATTACTCTAAATTCTTTACTTTATTAAATAAAATAGACTTCATGTGGCAGTGAATTAACACTCTCAAAAAATTGCTAATATCTTATGTATGTCCTGTTGAAATTTGGCTAGTCGATGACGATTCAAATTCCAACGGATTCTATCAACAAATTCTGTCAGAAATTAACAGTTATCATAGCGCAATCCAATCTCCACACTCTCGAAAAGTTGTTAACCTCTCGTACCAATATACTTTCTTAACCATTAGGTCATAAAATATATCTTGTTTTTAATATTACGAATTCTACATTTCAACGAGAGCATGATGCCTCTCTATAAATAAAAAAAATTCTTTAGCAGCTCAGTTGTTGATTAGCTATCTAAACTTTCACTGATATATATTATTTAGGTGATCTGACATTATAAAAAAATATTTACAACAATGATGCTATAACTTAAACTCTACTTTTAATATGCATACCTATAAGAAAATTTTTTCTTTCCAAGTTACATGCATTAACTACTCTTACATATATACTTCGTGGGGGTAGAGGATTGATTATGGATTCACATGAGTTTAATAATTTTTGTGAATACTTTGTATATATATGTTAAGAAAATTTTCAAATAAATATATATAAACATTTGATTGTGAGTTTAGTTATATTGTTATAGTATTAACTTGAAATCATAACATAAATTCGTAAACTTTAAATCTTGAATCTACAACTGTCGAGCATACGTTAGTAAATTAATGAATCTTATGATTGACTCAAACTCTAATATTTTTTTAAACAAAAAAATGACTTCTTTCTTTGTGAATGAAAGAAAAGGCATGAATTAATGTGTACCACATCCAATATTAGCTTTCTTCCTAATTAGTACTTGCCTATTTACTGCTAACTATGAAGTAATTTCAAATTGAATCGTGTTTCATTTATGGGACCGGGGATTTGAATCATCTTTTATTTTTGTTTATAATATAGGATCAGCTGACATTCTATCACTAACAATATTGAGTTATTTTGAGAGAAGTACGTAATCACTCTTGAGGCTAACAGAGATTTAAATGACCTAAAAATTGCAATCCTTCTCTTGGAGAAACAAGGTTTGACATATGAGGATGAAGATATGTTTCTTAAGAAAGCTGAATGTGATGTCTTAGAAATGAAGCATGATAGGTTTGTGGAGGAACTGAACAAAGAGAGGGATCGAATAAATTGCTTAGTGGAAAATTTTGAACCAAATAACCCTGTCGTGTTTTTGTCCACTAAGGACGTTCTTGCCTTGAGGTACATACAAGAGTATATACCTGGAAAAGTGTTGTCTTTCCATCTTGGTGCTTCGGCCAGGATAAATGAGGCCGAAATGATGAGGCAAGCACTTGAATTTGAAAATTTGATGTTAAACACGATGCACAGGCTTGAGGAAGGCAGATTTAGGCTTTTGAGTAAAGCCGAGGCTGGTCGTTTGGGGTTTGACACCTCAAAATATGATACCTTTACCTCTTGAGGTAAAGGTAAGTTGGTAGAGGAGGAGATAAAATCTGTCCAGTAATTTGTTGAAGATGCTAAAATTTCGGATGAAAAATTTGTGAGGAAGCTATTTATAGGATGGCCTGGTCGATGGTGCTGAAGATGCTAGTCAACAGAAAGATTCCAAGTCTCTTCTTGACAATGTATCTTGAACTTGCAAATTATATATTTTTTTTATCCTTTTCAATTATTTTCCCCACCTGATTCTGTTTTGCTTTTATCATTTTGGAGGTCAAAAAATGAAGGTCAAAAAATGAAAAGATATGCTGAAAAAACTTTGCTCGGAGACAAGGCATAAGTTGTTATTGATATGCATTTTCCAAGATTGGTGTTGTGACAATGTTGGTGTGTGGGATTGGTTTCCGAAATTGTAAGTTCTCTGTATAACCACGACGTGCTATCAAGCGATGTTCTTCTATATTATTTGAAATTCTAGTTATAAGATTTTAGTCATTTGTTTGCAATACATTAACTTGGATGTTGTTGTAAAAACTTCATTTATTTATATAAAGATTTGAGTTATTTAATTCAATGTTCTAAAATATTTTTGGATGTTGTTGTAAAAACTTCATTTCTTTATATGAAGATTTGAGTTATTTAATTCAATGTTCTAAAATATTTTTGATAAAAAAAAAAAAAATAGATAGTTCTTCTTTCTTTTTTTTTTTTTGACAATTTTTCCACCTTTCTTTTACAACCTTCAATATTGTTTTAATTGAAATTAAATTAAAAAATTTACTGTTAAATTTTTTTAGGGCCTCGGAATATTGGGGACTAAAATAAATATTTTACTAGTCCCACCTTGAGCTACCCCTGCTAAAGACGTGGACAAATTTTTTTCCTGCCCACAAATTTCTTGCAAGAGAAAAAAAAAAAGTGAAATAGATGCACTTTTTGGATTATTGCTGATGTATTTAAAAAAAGGTAATTCTCCAAGGACCAGATAAACTTTGATATTCTTGCCAAAGCCTTCTATGAGACTGGTTGCGGAGGGTCTCGTGATTCTCTTTTTGAGATATGTGGTATCAAACCCATCTCTTTCTTCTGATTCAAATCTGGAGATATAGAAGTGAGAATGTCAATATATATTGAAAAGTTGGGGGAAGAGTGTGTTTCCATCACGAAAGATTTAGTCCGACCATAGGTTTCCTTATGGCTACTTTGTTAAGACTCCATCCCCCGGTGAAGACCCCATCATGGTATGCGGCAATAAGATCACAAAAGGCCCTTGTGGTACTAGTGTGCCACAGAAATCATGGGTGATCAGCAGTCTGTTGCTTCGGGCGAAACAATGTTCAGGGTATGAATCGAGTACATATTAGCCATGCATGGAATGTTGATCCCTGATAACTAGCTATTTCAACTTCATGTTTCCGAGTAGTAGAGCACAATCTGAACTGAGGCAATATATCCACATGCATATCTGCTCCGCTTTCTGTCTTGCTTCCCATTATAATTGCCATTATAGCATGTGCATGGCCTGGCCCATAAAGGTTAAATCATGAAAGGGTATATGAGGCTCAATATATCTTGTTGTAGTTTTACTTTGGTAAAAATTAAAGGGTATGAGGCTCAATATATCGTGTTGTAGTTTTACATTGGTAAAAATTAGTCATTCATTAACATACCAAATATATCGAGCATGACTATTATTTTGTTCGTGATAAACTTCTTTGAAGTTTTGCTACATTTCTTTTTTATGGTCAACGTCTTTTTTACTATAAAGAAGAGAGTCGAGATTTCTATATGCTTATTTCAATTAAATTGGTTACAATTTAATGATAAACATAATGATAGATGCTTGATAGGGAAATACTAATTTTGTGTTGTTTATATATAATGTGATTCGTTGATTAGTCATGTTATGAAAAAAATAAAAGATTGAAGCTATATTCAAGATTGATTTAAATTCAGTATTTATTTGAACTTCTGATTAATTTTTCTAAGTTCATTAATTAGGCAACGAAGATTAGTTATCCTTTTTTGGTTGCTATAAAATTTGGTTAATTGTTGAGAAAGTAATTGAACTTTTTTTTATCGTAAGCTCATAAATTAACGAGTTCACTTCAACGTAGTACAAAAAAACATTCAATTAGTCTTGATCATAATCTCGTTATATTGTGTAATATAATAACATAATATTTGACAAACTCAACTGCTCTTATTACAAAGTTTTTGATGATTAATTTCAGAATATATAAGATTATTTATAATCTTCCTAAAAAATATATTGAACAACTTACAATTATGAAATTGTGATTATACAAATAAACACAAGTCAGTGAGAGGGATGAACTAGCTAGAAGATATTGCTTGTAAAAGTTTATCAATAATAGAACAAATCTTCTTCAAAATATAACTAATCTCAAAAGTTATTGCATATGCAATATTTGTGCAGTAATACAATCATTCGTTAGGGCTCGTATTTAGGTTTTACTACAATATAAGAATGTTTGGACGCCTTGAAGATGATGGATTCATGGTATCACTTCGACAATGCAAGCAATAAATGATGAGACGCTCAGAGTAGAGATTAAATCTGCAGAAGTCCAAGAATTCTTTGATGGTGGAGTGCATGTCCTTGTAACTGGATATTTGACTGATAAAGATAATTTGATTACATCTTAACAAGTAATTTATTTAAATGCTAGTTAATTCCCATAAAATCAAATTTGCGAGTTATGCAAATTCGATCCTAAGAGGATTGCCGTAACTTGGTCTCTCACTGATTCAATTTTACAGATCAAATATCCATATAGAAGATATAATATTCATGGTGAAATTTTATTTCAAAATCTTCATCCTTGTCGACTTCCTCCTTCTTGGATACATCTTGATTTTTTTTCTGCAAAATAATTAAGATTTTAAACGCTTACTCAGATCTAAGTCAAGAAATCAAAGTTAAGTATGAAAATGAAAAAGAAAAGGATATATATGTGTGTGTGATATCATGTTAACAAGCTATCTATGATTATTTCAACATAGCAAATTATTATGTGTGTTTTCTTTTTTTCTTAGGCCAAAAAAATTGAAAAATGAAAAAAGAAAACTATCAAAGATTTTATTACCTTTGCTATAGTCATTTTCCTCCACTTTTCTCAATCTTTGTATGAAGTGAAGCATTCAATAATTTATACAATGAAAATTGTTTATGCAGGGGGGGGGGGGTATAGCAAAATAAGAATCACTAGCAATTACTTTGGATATGATGTAATTTATTTTTTCTTTCATAGGGATTCTTTCTTATTTACTTTTAATTTATAAATGGATTCTTGTAATTTAATAAAACTCAATTTAGCGGGAGTTAATTTTTTCAAATATCACTTTTCCCCCTCTTTATCAGAAGATAATTTTTTGATAAGATAAAGATGTGATATTGATTTGATTTTAGTTTGTTTTGATTTAAATTTATTTTTTTCTTAGAATAAATTTTGTGATTTTGATTTTTTTTCTTAAAATAATATTATCATCCACTAGTTTTACTTTTTCAAATGACCAACAATTACCTGTTGAATAAACTTTTATTTTTCAATTTTAACTTTGGTCTTCTTAGAGGACTTTTGAATAAGGGCTATGGAGAAGGACATTATGTCATTTAATTGTTTATCTAGAGATAAATAATTAATCTCAAAATTATTTACCACACTAAATATGGAGAATGACATTTATGTCATGTTGGACATTTGGTGACTTTTAATTTGTTCTTGTTTTAACCAGAAATTATCATATTAATTGAACGCATATCATCATGATCATCTTATTAGTCTTGGGTTTGACTGGATGTCATTCATCTAATTCGTGACATGAGATATTTAATCTAAATTCAATATTGGACTAGATCAATAATCTTTTATATGTTTACGTTCACTATAGAGTTGTTTGTTTAATTTTATGATTTAAAAAATAATCATCGAAAATAACATGAAATTACTAATTCCATAAGGATGCATGTAAGCTTTTATAGCATAAACTATGATCAATTTCACTCAAATTCTTTATTGGCATGAATTGTGTAATTTCTTTTCTTTCATTTTCCCTTGAATTCTTATAATTTAACCAACTTAATTAAATTTGAAAAATTTATAAAACATCATTGAAGGGCTCAAAAATTTCCATTAGTATTATTCCTCTAAATTCTTTACTTTATTAAATAAAATAGACTTCATGTGGCAGTTAATTAACACTATCAGAAAATTGCTAATATCGTATGTACGTCTCGTTGAAATTTGGCTAGTCGATGACGATTCAAATTCCAGCGGATTCTATCAAAAATTTATGTTAGAAATTAACGATTATCAAATAGTGCAATACAATCTCCAGTCTCAAAAATTTGTTAACCTCTCGTACTAATGTACTTTCTTAACCATTAGGTCATAATATATCTTGTTTTTTATATTACGAATTCAACATTTAAACGAGGGCATAATGCTTATCTATAAATACTTTTTAGTAGTTCAGTTGTTGATTGGCTATATAAATACTTTTAATATGCATACCTATAAGAATCCTTTTCTTTCCAAGTTACATGCATTATTAACTACTCATACATAGATACTTCGTGGGATTAGAAAATTGATTCGATTATGGGTTCACGTAAACTCAATAATTTATGTATATTCTGTATATATATATATATATGTTAAGAAATTTATCAAATATATATAAACATTTAAGTGTGAGCTCGGTTATTATTATAATATTGACTTGATATCATTATAGAAATTCGTAAACTTTAAATCTTGAATCCACTTCTATCACTCATATGTTCATAACTTAATGAACCTTATGTTTGACTTAAACATTGATTGATGTGTACCACAATATTCCGTCACATTCAGTATAAGAAAATAACAATTTAATATTAGGTTTTTTCCTAATTAGTACTTGCTCTTCATCTAAGTTTAGCAGTAATATCTTGAAGTTACCGGTCATCTAAGTAGATACTACTATATCATGCCGCATTAGCATGGCGTACTTCTCCCGTTCGATCAATAGATAGATTTATCTTTGTCATATTTTACATACATCAAACTAGAGAAATATCACATTATTTACGGAATACGCTTCACTTTCATGATCCTTTGATGACAGTGCAATGATAGATACGTGAGACTCAAAATCTCGTGTTAAAGTGTGTGAATGTTCGACTTACGAGTACATATATATATACCTCTTACAACCTAGCTCCTAAACATGCATTACGTTTGTATAATATCTCTTCTTTTTAATTTCAACCAAAAAAGAGATGTTGAAGTTGCAATTATTTTATTTTTATTCTTCGTGTTAGTATAGCAATCAATCATGAATAAATTACCCCATGTACAATCTGACTTTAAACCCTGTAGAAACACCTTCTAAGAAAAGAACAGGACTACACCTATTAGTCGATTGATAATAAATGGAGGTTTTCGGCGTTGTTTCAGACTATGTTGGATACTACACGATATGTTAAGTCCCACATCGATGGGATGAGGTAAAAAAGGTCTCTTTATATAAACGACTTGGACAATTCTCCCCTCATGAGCTAGGGCAGTCGGTTACTGTCAATGTTGCTGCGAGGTTATTGTCCAACAACAACAAGGATAGGGTTCAAACATAACTGATTGTTGATCTTCTATGGTGGTCTTCAACACATAGTTAAAAAGACGAAGAAATAAATTCATTATTCTATTACAGTTGATTCCAGATCCCACTTTGTGGAAATTTACTGGATATGTTGTTGTTGTATTACAGTTTATTCAAGATCAAACTCGAGCAATAGTACTTTTCAACTATCTTAATTGAACTTCATCCAGTAAATGATATTCTCCCTCGAATATTTTTCTTGCTTATTTCGATGATATTCGATACAGGAAAAAAAGTTTGGCATTATTAAATATGTGATTATAGAAACGTAGTCAATCAAAATTCAAAAGAAAATTGATTGAATATTGATGAGTAAACAATTTAGGCCAAAATACAAAATGAAAGTATAGATTGATTCTTTTCATTTTCAAGGAGGTGCATATCTTGCTCGGATCAACCAAAAGATGCATATAGAACATAGTTTTTTTTCATAATGCTTTAGATATTATTATGAAGTCGTATCAAAGCATGTCATCTTCAACCATATGAAGTCATATCCTTTGATAAGGCGTGTTTTCCTAGTGAATTTTTTGTCAGTTGTCTCTTTTTGCGGTAATTGGTTATTAAATAGTCCTCTTCTTATTTCTCTTGTAATTTATGGACCTTTTGACATGATTGAAATATTTCTTTTGAACAAATTAAAAAATTTATAAGAAAATGTTATACTATATGTTCTATCATTATGTATGTTATTGCAAATCTTAGACGATAATTTAATGTTTTATTCATAAGATTGGGTAATATATGAGCAAATATTAGATTCGATTTCTTTTTTTAAAAAAAAGTTTCTTAGAAAAAAAAAAACGTTCCACAAAAGAGAAAGAGAGGGACCAAAAGAAAAATAATAAAATTCTCAACTTGATACGGATACGGGATCAAAAATTAGTCTCACTGGACTTATCAAATCAAAATAAGATCTTGACCAGACAACATGTCACTCAATTATGTGGCTATGTGGCTAATTCGTGTCCTACATGGTGTCCTACGTGTATTATGCTACATAGGACGCGTGTATCTACTTGTTCAACTTTATACAAGTTTAAGTGCCTACTTGTGCGCATCCAAAGTTGGAGGTCATAAATACAAGTTGACGTCAAAGTTAAAGGACATGTTTATGTATTATGCCCTAAAAGAACGCATCTATTGCTCCTAATAACAGAGCATTTTCCTTGCTACTTGTTCGACCCTTTGGACGTCTCTATACTTGTGTCATTATGGAACATAGTGCTTGTGGTTTTTTTCTAGCATCGGTGTTGCTTTACTCGAATCTTGAGGACAAGGTTTTTATTGAGGAAGGAAGTATTGTTATGAATGAGCTCGAATCAATATTAACCAATTCGTAAAAGTGAATGAACATCATTTGGAATCCGAATGATAAACATTATTGTGTTAGAGCAATTGGTTTCTTTCTAGCATCGGTGTTGCTTTACTCGAATCTTGAGGACAAGGTTTTTATTGAGGAAGGAAGTATTGTTATGAATAGGCTCGAATCAATATTAACCAATTGATAAAAGCGAACCAATATCATATTAATTAAGTGGTTATGTTTGAAATTCGAATGATAAACATTGTCGTGTTAGAGCAATTAGAATTCTGCTTGTTATCGAGTACTGAAGTGTTGTAAACCGACTCATAGACCGTGTATAATAGAAGTATAAATAAAGTTGAATGTTGTCAGCGATTTAAGCTAATTAATTCGACCGTATTCAGTAGTTTTTACTCAAATACTATATTTGTTAAGAAAATTCATTTAATATGTATACATAATAAATTAGCATAGGATTACCAGCCATGGTTCCCAAATCCCATGCTAAAACGGAAAATGACAGCACGTGCGCACTCACACACACACACAAAAAAAAAAAAAAAAAAAAAAAAAGATAAAAATCAAAAAGAAATTTGGAGAAACGTCAAATTTGGAAACTCTAGGTTTTGAACGTAAGTTCTTAATCCTACTTTTATTAGGATTGTACAAATCCTACTTTTATTACCACTAGGATTTCAAGGAAAAAAACTTATATATATACCTTATATATGTGCACTCCAAAGTATCAAAAATTCTCAGTGTTTTTTTCCTCTCTATTTTTTCACTAAAAATTTTTAGTAATTAATTCAACAATGGAGGTTTTCGGTTTCTACAAAAAGGTTAAGGAGATGTTAATGAATAAGAAGAAAAAGAAGCATCGGCTTATAACTGTCAAGAAGTTACAAAAGGAATGTCAGAACGCATTTTTTACTGTGTACGTAGGTGAGAAGGGTGTGAAATATGATCGTGTCCCAAAGAAATATTTGTCTTCTATGTTATTCGAGAGATTTTTTGAAGAATTTCAAGAAGACATCATATTTCGAGACGTGAAGAATTTGGAATTTTCTGTGAGCAGTTGCACTGTCAAGAAATTTGACTATATACTTCACTCCATCAGGCGTGAAGTCAGATTCGACTACTTTCCATTTCGCTTCTCTCCAGTTTCCGCAAGATCTGACTTGGCTTGAAGCCATCTGACATGGTTATGATTGAGATTTAATTAATTAAAGTAATGTTCTAATTATGGTTAGGATCAGATAGTAGTTTTGGTAGGTTAAGATTTTTGGTAGCATATTTTAAACGTATAAGAATATGGCATGAGAAGAAGTAGCAATACTTGTGGAAGATACAGACTGTATTGTTAAAATATTTTTTCTTTAAATATATGTCTTAGTCCAAATTATTACTTGTCTTAATTCCAACAATTCAATGTGAAGATATGTTGTTTTGTTGCTTTATAGCTTGTTTGGATGGTTACAACATATCTTTGTTTCAGAATATGTTGTACATATTTTACTGTATTATTTTGATATAATGTTCGATAGATTATATAGTTTCTCGTCGTTTCATAATGTCAAACACCAGCAATTTAAAGAATAAATAATATTATATATTTTTAAAAAAATAGGATACGAAGTGGAGTTCCTGTAAAAAGAAGGTAGAATAAAGGGTAAAATAATACTCCCTCCTTCCCAAATTTACGTGGCATATTTCGCTTCCCGAGATTCAAACATGTCTATATTTGACCGTTGAGGGCACGTGCATGTATTATCTCTTGATTATATTCGGCTGGAAGAGAGCTTTGGAAATAAAGAGAGGAAGATTAGAGAGGTGTTTATGAGAGTCATTGTTAATGTTCCTCCTGCTGAAGAGAAGTGATACATTATTTGAAGAGCTTGATGCACAATACATGGAAAGGTCGAACAGAGATGTCTTAAGCTGATTTAGCATCACAAGTTTTCATTTGCAAGATTTGGAGAAGCTATTATTGGAAGGGCTCCCAAAGACCAGATACTATTTAACAAGTAGATTGAGATAGAGCTGCATTTTGGAAACATAGGTTACTGTTGCAGAAAGCATTATGGCAAGCACTTAGAAGAGGTGGCCACCAGATCAACATAGCTATGGTTGAACCAAATTTGCCGAGTTAGAGAGGACCTCGAAGCCAGGGCTATTTTTGAGCTTGCAATTGACCAACCTTCGCTGGATATGCCAGAGATACTAAGGAAGACTTACATCAACTTGGAGATTTCTGGGGGCTATTTCTGAAATGTTGTTAGCACATATTGCGTTCTTATTGTTTTCCCATCTGTCTTGTATTAAATGTAGAAGGCTTTGAATGGTGGTGGACCGACTAGAGTAAGGAAGAGGGTGGAAGCTGAATTGTCATGAACCAATACCCATCCAAACAAGCTGTTTGAATGTCACGAAGCCAAAACCCATAATATCCACACTAGCTCTGTCCCCAAGTTCTACATTAACCCCCATCTAACCCGATGTATTCGACTGTATGGCTAGAAACTAGCATATATAAGCTACAGAACATGTCACTCGATGAGACGATGCAGAAATTCAAGAAAAGGAAGATGAGGAACATATAACAAGATACCAACAGGCAATTATAACATTTTTTTGAGTCAATCCAAAACTCATTGAAAACATAATAAGTCTAACATCAAAATAGAGGATTGACCTAAGTAATATCCCAGAGATGGTTAAACATAGCAATATGATGTAACTCGTCTTGCCTTCACATCACAAGAACCAACCCAAAAAAAAAAAAAAAGCTCTTCTGATCATGGTGACAAACAAACAAAGACCAGTGTCGCCCATGTTTATTTACTTCCCAGCACTGTGCTTGGCTTTCGTGTGAGAATCAAGAGCACCTTCAGAACCAAAACTCCTGCAAGGAACCAATACATGAATGCACACTGAACATCCAAATGCACCTTATAACAAATTAAAAGCTATTTTTGTTGTGTTATAATCTACCTGTTGCATGGCTTGCAGTGATGAGTTCCGGCTGATTTTGGGGTCTTACCAGCCTGTTTTGAGGGATAAGGTGTTGCTACATGGCCACCACCTTTTTTGCCATCTAAAATCACCCACAAAATGAAGCAATTAAGAAAAATGATTCTGCTATAAATTGAATTGCACTAATTGGTTACAAAAATGAGCCCATTTGATAACAAGTACTCCCTCCATTTCAATTTGTTCATCTTTAGTTTAGGACTACAACATTTGTAAGTTTTCTTTACTTTCTTTAACTCCGTGTCAAGCCAAAACCTAGACAAACACATTGAAACAGAGGGAGTAGCAAATTACTTATTTTCTGTTACAACTTACAAATACAATGATCAAATTATCCTGATAAACAATAATTTTACCTTCCTGTTACAACTACTATGCCAATCAAAAAGTAGAATTAGCACCTCCAAGTGATAGGAAGCATAAACTACTCCCTCAGGTTCATATTATTTAGTGTTTTTGCCGTTCCAATTTGATCCAAAATAAGTGGTATTTTACATAATCAAGAAGGTTAATTTCATCTAATCTACGGTATTTTACATAATCAAGAAGGTTAATTTCATCTAATCTACCCTTATTTACACATTTCTAAGTTCTTCTAGATTACAATTCCCTATTGAGTACATTTACTCTTGCTATTTCTTCAAAGGCATTTGATATGTCATTTGCTTTCACTGAAAAAGATGCAGATTTAATCAAGGGTAATTTAGTCAAAAACCTTCTTAGTTTCTTGGAGCAAGTCATTCGTTAAGGGGTGTGCCGAAGCTAAAAACACCAAATAATATGGACCAAAATAAGTAAACAAAAAATAAAAGAATGAGACGAACCAGTTTTTTGAGGAGTAGTCAACTTTGACTTTTTATCAGTGACAGGTGTTTTTGTAGCAGAATCTGCCTTCCTCTTTTTTGAAGGCTCAGCCTAAAACATGGAGATGAAACCACATAATAACAATAAATCATCCACCCCAGAAAAATCAGGAAGACGAAAGAAAGATTAAAAGAACTAGAGACTACCTTCTTCGGAGTCTCCTCCTCACTCTCAGCACTGTCATCAGAGTCATCATCCTCACCCTGAAGATAAAATAAATTCCTTCAAGTCATATGCAATAAAGTACACATAAACAGAAAAGCGCAGCCACAAACTAGATAATAGCAACCGCTTATAGGATTTCAATTCTGCAATGCAGCATTAAATAGAGTATGCTTCTAAGCTTAAGGAGATAAAACTGTTCAGTCATTCAAAATCATTAAAGCACTTTTGGAACTGGCTCAAGTACCACTCCAGCCCAATCTAGCAGAAGCAATTGTCTTATTAGCTAGTATCAGATGTGTATTTCTAAAGGATGTCAATAGGTCCAAGCTGAAAGTGACTCTAAACTGCTGGTAGATTCTATCAATGGCACCAATATGATACCTTGAAAACTATGAATGAAATAGAAGGATTGAAGAAAGTGAAGAACCAAGTTAGCTTCCCTCAAGCCATGCTTATGATAAATCAATCTCAAAGGTTTAGTTGTTTGGCTGATTTAGAAGTCCTGTTAAAGGCCTCATGACTGTTGATAGCCATGCTTATGATCAATCCAAACAGACTCTAAATAAGTGCTACCCATTTTTTGTCCTTTTATTGGACACCCTAACTATTACAATAAAACACCATGACAGTACTTTATACACCGTGAACATATAAAAACGGCTGTACCTCGCCCATGTCAGAATCATCTTCATCGTCATCAGAGCTCTCGTCTTCATCGTCTTTGCTAGGTTCCACAATCTTCACCTGCTTTCCTGAAGCAGAATCCTTTCCAGCATTAGGCTTCCCTGCCTCCTTAGCCTTAGCCTCAGGTTTTCCTGAAGTTAGTTAACCATGTTGATAATAACATTAGCCAATTAAAAAGTATCCCGCATTTATTAAATTCACATACTATCTTGGTTAGCATTTTCCCTACCATTATTTGCAAGAGTGAGGGGGATGTCCTCATCAGACTCTGAAAACACAATAACACCAGACAGTCAATAACTTATCAAAGAACAATATAGATATCCAAACAAGAGAAAATGTGCATTTACCATCCTCATCGTCTTCATCATCCTCTTCCGTGAACCAAAGAAGTTCAGTCAAGGAAACAAAATAAGAAGATAATTTTACATCGAAGGAAAGTAAATGTGTAAAAGATATAAAAGTCACAGATAAATGAAAAAGGATATTCCTCAAACGGGTTAGTGGCCTTGTATCCAAAAAAGTAGACACTGCCACTTTTCAAGTTGTGTGATAATTCAAAGTCCCTATCAAAAACCAGGTCAAACTGCTGTTGAGGCACCTTCTCTGAGTTGAGTGTCCCAAGAACAAGTTTCTTGCCATCAATATTCACTGACAAGCAGACACTTTCTGCTTTATTCTTCAACTCACCTAGAGATGCCTGCATATAACATAGCAATGAGAATCAGATAATGACAACTAAAAATAACTAAGCTTGTCAAGTTGTAGCAAATTCTAAAACCTGTGAAAGATGCAAAACCATCCCATCTCCAGGCTGTACACTTAAAGGCTCTCCACTTTTCACCTCAGCACCTAAGCACCGGTAGATATTAAATTCAGTAAAGTAAGAGTTCTGGAATTGCAGAACAACTAATAAATTGAACATGTTCTAATAAAAGTGTACCAAAAACAGAACACAAATGACAAATAAGAGGAAATTTGACCTTTGCGCGAAGGACACATAAAACCCAAACAGATATTCCCTGAAAAGAGCCCATTTTCTTTGTATGGTAAACCCCATCCCCCTCAAAGGTCAAAAACACCTACCAAGAGCCCAACAGCTTTTTTCCACTTTTGCTTGTTGACTCAAACCCCAAACCAAGGCCCCTAACCTCGGGCTATACCTCATCATTTCGTACCAAAAACAAACATAGCTCGTCTATGTTAAAGCATGAAAGGTACTAACTTGAGGCTCATCTAGTAGCTTTTATAAACTGATAATACAAAAAAAGAAAATCCACAACAACCTAACTGGAAAAATATGATGAGCGGCAAGAGGGGTTACTCGGGTGGTATGCAACCTCCACACCAAGGAAGCAAAAAATGGTGGGAGCTCCTAAGGAGGGGTTAAAGAAAAGGAAAATATGGCTAGTATCCTGCTACAACATGTTCAATTACACCAAGAGAATAAAACTGTTCACAAATTGTGTAAATCCTAAAAAAGTTTCACAATGCATACCCCTAAAGCTGGTATACAAGAGGCATACCAGAAATGGTAGAAAATATGTTAAAATCACACTAAACATTAAAGTCAAAACAAACACAAATACATGAAAGAGAAATTGAAATGAAACGGTCAAAATCAGGAAACACAAATCAGATTTTTCTTTTGTGTGAATGAATGGGAAACTGAAAGAGAGTTATCCCAGAACTCCATTGCTGCTTTAGGGTTTCAGATAAAAAGCAACAAAGTAAATTTGTTCATAAACAAGCAAAGGACCAATCAAGCATATTTATGCCCTAACCTAAACCATCTCAGCTACCAAAAGTCACACACAACGTTTTTTTTGATAAAGTAATAAGATTCCATTGATGTTTGTGCAAAAACAAACACTCGCATACAAACCAAAATGTAAAAATTATGTCAAAAATCACACAAATCATTAACAGAAAGACAAAAATACATACATGAAAGACAAATGAAATCGAAACAGTCAAAGATAGAATACGCAAAATGCACATGTCTGCTAACCTCAAACACTACAAATACAATCACACAAAACATTTTTTTTAACAATGTAATAAGATTTCACTGATGTTTGATCAAAAACAAACGCCCGCATAAATACCAAACATAAAAAAATATGTCAGAAATCACATACAACCACATACAACATCAACAGCAAAACAAACATAAATACATGAAATAGCAATTGAAATTGGAACAATCAAACGCAAAATGCACATGGCTGCACTAACCTCAACATTTCTACTAATTATTATAAAAATCACACAACATTTTTTCTTTGATAAAGTAATAAGATTTCACTGATGTTCGAGCATAAATAACTGCCCGCATACAAACCGAAATATACAAAGAATATATGCCAAAAGCATTAACAGCAAAACACACTTATATACATGAAATAGCAATTAAAATTGAAACAACCAAATATAGACAACCGCAAAATGCACATGGCTACACCAACCTCAACATTTCTAGTACCAAAATCACACACAACTTTTTGTTTTGATAAAGTAATAAGATTCCACTGATGTTTGAGCAAAAACAAACGCATACACACAAACAATTTTGTAAAAAAAAACAGAAAACATTAACAGCAAAACAAACATAAATACATGAAATAGCAATTGAAATTAAAACGAGCAAAGCTAGAAAATGTAAAATGCATATGTCTGCTAATAAAATCACACAAAACAATTTTTTTATGAAGTACAAAGATTTCATTAATAAAAAGGAGCAGCCAGGTGCATTAAAGCTCCCGCTATGCACGGGTCCAGGGAAGGACCAAACCACAGGGGCACATGTATTGTACATAGCCTTACCCTGCATTTCTGCAAGAGGTTGTTTCCACATTTTGAACGCATGAACTCCGGGTCATATAAAACAAACGAATGGATACAAACCAAAATGCAATAAATATGCCAAAAAATTAACAACAAAACAAACATAAATACATGAAAAAAAAACAATCGAGATTAAAAC
The DNA here is from genome assembly GCA_031232105.1 of Capsicum rhomboideum. Taxonomy (NCBI): domain Eukaryota; kingdom Viridiplantae; phylum Streptophyta; class Magnoliopsida; order Solanales; family Solanaceae; genus Capsicum; species Capsicum rhomboideum. Next base: position 143,649,915 of record CP124711.1, on the reverse strand, counting down.
GATCAAAGCTAGAAAAAATCAAAATGCATGTCTGCTCTAACCTCAAATTTTCTGCTAATAAAGTCATACACAATATCTTTTAGATAAAGCAATAAGATTTCACAGATGTTCGAGCAAAAACAAACGCCAGCATACAAATAAAATGTAAAAAAAACATCAATAGCTGAACTAACCTCACAAATTTCCACTAATAAAATCACACAAAATATCTTTTATATATAAACTGCTAAGATTTCACTGATGTTTGAGCAAAAACAAACGCATGCATACAAACAAATATGTAAAAAAATCACACAAAAAATTAACATAAAAACAAACATAATTACATGAAATATCATTAAAATTTTGAAATTGAAACAATTAAACACATAAAAATCAAATAGATTTAGTGTGTGTGTGTGTGTAAAGGAAAGAGATTTACCCCAAAACTCCATAGCTGCAGCTGCTTTTAGGGTTTTAGAGAAAAATTAGGGTTTTAGTGAGAGAGAAATGGAGGTAGAGAGAGAGGGTGTGTGGAGAATGAGAAAATTTGGGGGGTTATAAGCGGGAGAGTTTGGGCTTTGATATGCTGCTTCGCAGACTACCCTATCTTTTTCCATTCAAAATTTTTAAGATTTTTTTTTTTTTTTTTTTTTTTTGGGTAAACAATGTAATTCGCACTACGAGCTAATTATTCTCTCTCCCATAAGTTTTTATTGTTACATAGTGTACCTTAAAAATAACACGGATACATTATGTAATTGCGATAATATGGTTAATAGTGAATACATGTTAAGATAGAGGCGGATCCACATTTGAGGGTGGGGTGCATGTGCACCCGATAACTTCAAAAAAATTTATGTAGATGTACATGTATATGCCTGAATAAGGACCAAATATTTAATTGCGCTTCCCGTGTTGTTTATTGTCATTTTTTCAAAATAAATGCTTACTAAAAGACTCAAGCTAGATTTGAACTTGCAACCTTATTATAGTTTCGTTTAATTTATATTTATTTGGATACCTTTCATTTTACGCTAGTTTAACAACATTTTCGACAAAAGCATTAAGGTATGGCGCGACACCGTTGTACTATCACACATCCACCTCTATTAGTGCACCCGTTGTCTTCATATCTTGGACTCGCCTCTGTGTTAAGGCATCCAAATACATAGCATGTATTCGGGTTTAGTCGCATGAATCTGAGGAATTACAGCATGTATCTGAGTGTTACAACATGTATCGGCATATCTGGGATTATTGTGGGATATTATGTAATTAGTTTAATGTGAGGAGAATAAGTAATTATAAGGATATTTGGGGATTTATGTAATTTATCTCCTTTTTTTATAAATTTATACAATTAGATAGAGTGTTTAGTAATTTCATCTTCTATTATATATAAAATAATATATAGATTTACTCGTTAATTGCATTAGTTATGCAAGTTGCTAAATTTGCAAATCAAACATCATATTAATTTTATGCATGAATAATTTACTCGTTTCATTCACTTTAACTTGTCATGTTTCACATTTTGAGAGTCGGTTTGACTAATCCTAGCTCAGCTAAACTGAATTAGATAAATTCAACAACAACAATATACCCAGTAGAGTCCCACAAAGTATGAACTGGAGATGGTAGAGTGTATATACACCTTACCTCCACCTCAAAGATGGAGTGGTTGTTTCCATTAAACAATCGGGTCAAGATAAAAAACAATATAGAAAAAAAAGTATCCAAAATAAAAGTCATTACTAAAAACAACATATAGTAGTAGAAAAATGCTATAATAAAATAATACAATAATCAAATGAAAGTCGTATTTACGGAGTGCAGGGAGATCTTTCATATCTTTCGAGATCCACCGTACAATATGGGTTAAAATTACACGAAATAACAGATAATAACAGAAATCAACGAACAGAAAAAAAATAAAAATAATACTACTACTACTAGAATGGACAACAAGACAATATACTCCTCCTATCTACTAGTATGGGCAGATTCCTGCCTATTACCCTCTACCCTAATTTGTGTTCTCCACACTTTCTTATCTAAGATCATGTACTCGAAAAGTTGAAATTGCACCATGTCCAACCTAATCACCTCTCCTTAGTATTTCTCTGGTCTACCTCTCCTGAATCATCCATAGACAACCTCTCACACCTCTGTACTGAGGCATCTATTCATCTCTCTATCACATGTCATGAATTATCTAAATCTCGCTCCGCATCTTGTCCTCCATCGAAGTCGCTCCCACCTTGTCTCATGTATCTTCATTTTAATCATGTCTCTTATAGTATACCCACTTTGAATTTGATTAATTCAATAATTCAAAATTAAAATTTAGATATTTGAAAACTATACAAAAAATACTAAATTGTCATTTTCCTCATATTACTAAGATGAAAAAATACATCTTAAAAATTTAATCAAAATCAATATAGTTTGACTCTTAAAAAGCAAAATATAATAAGTAAAAATGAACGAGAAAATACCTCCTAACCAACTATCACACACAATATTCCTTATACAGAATTTAACACATGCATAACTCACATTCAAATCAACTATTAAATGATCCCTTTATAGTTCAGAGATGAGAGAACATAACCCATACAAAATTTATAATCCAAGTATGAAACAAAACATTAATAATTTTAAGGGGCTTAGATCCGTGGCTGGGATTGTCCAAATGCTATTCTCGTAGTCGTATCAAGGATTCAAATTTTAGTAACTTCTGTGGGACTACTTTTTTCGTCCATCGTTACTTGTCCAATATTTTAAAAATAATTTTTTACTTTTACTTATACCTTTACAATTATTTTTTGCATGTTTTACTCTCAATATTAATTATTTATTCTCCAAATTAATTTTCAAGCCAATCATTGTTTCTTTAGGACAAAATACATAAGCATGCCTTTAACTTGACCTCAACTGACATTTATGAACTCCAACTTTGGATGTGCATAAACAAACACTTAAACTTGTGTTAAAGTTGAACAAATAGGCACGCACGTCCTATGTGGCATAATACACGTAGAACGTCATATAAGATGTGAATTGACCATGTAGGGCGCCATATAGGACGCATGTGTCTCTTTGTTAAACTTTATACAAGTTTAAATGCTTACTTGTACACACCCAAAATTCGAGGGTATAGATACAAGTTGAAGTCAAGTTAAAGGGCACATTTATATAGTATGCCTTTTTTGGGGGATGCAAAACTAAAAGTGGACAAGTAAAAGTGAACGGACAGAATACTAAGTAGTAGGCGTTTGGCCATAAATATTATTCACAATATTTTGGAATACGTTTTCATAATTTTTGATTTTTTTAAAAACACCTCTTGAGGTGTTTTCACTTTTTTTGGACTCAATTTTTTCTATTACTTTATAAAAAAACACATCAAAAGTCTAAAATATTTTTAAAAATATTATGGCCAAACACAACTCCAACTATATTTTCAACTTTAAAAATACCAAATAAAGTGAGTAGGCATTTGACCATAGATATTATTCACAATATTTCGGAATACGTTTTCACTTTATTGCGGAATACTTGTTCGGACATAGAAACCAAAAACGTATTTCGAAAAACGTTTTCACAGTTTGTGGTTTTTTGAAAAACACCTCATGGGGTGTATTCACTTTTTTGGGATTGAATTTTTGCTTTCACTTTATTTTTATATACTACCCCAGCCTTTTATTTTGTACAAAAACACTAACCAAATAAATGTGCAACTACAATGTCCAAATAAATGTCAACTACATCTCTACGTAATGTTATTGAAAGAATATTTGGATCATGGAAAAGTAGATTTAGAATATTACGACAAGGTATGAACAATTATGATATGAACACACAAGTTAGGATTGTAATTGCTTGTGCAGTCTTGCACAATTTTTTGCGGGAACATCAAAATAGTGATGGAATATTTAAAGAGTATGAACATGATGATGTAGTTGTTGATGACACTGACGAACATGTGACTGAGATAACCAATGCTCCTTCATCTTCTCGGGCAGCTGATCGAGAAATGAATGATTGAAGAGAAGAAATTGTTCACACAATGTGGGAGGATTTTAGTAAAGAATAACTACTTACTAGTGTTATTAATTTATGCCTTAATGGATATGTATAATAAACTTATTTCATACGGAGTATGCATGTTTGTTTTTGGGTGGTGGAAGATAAGAATTTGACATATTATAGATTTTGGTTTATTGGGAATGTTATGGGAGACGGAAACATAGCTTCATATGGTTGTTTTCAATATTTAATAGTAATGTTCTTTACTTTTTGTATTATATTGGAATTGTAAAAGTTAATTTGAATTATTTTGTTAGTTTTTAAAAATTGAGGGTATAAATCTTATTTATACAAAAATACATCAAAAGTCTAAAATATTTTTGAAAATTTTATGGCCAAACAGAACTCCAACTCTATTTTCAACTTCAAAAATATCAAATAAAGTGAAAACATTTTTGATTTTTATGATCAAATCGGTCCTGAATATATTTTTGATTTTCACGGCGAAACGGGTCCTAAAATTAAGAAATTGCGTAAAATTGAGTCACGTGTTAAACAATAGCCCTCCAATTACGTCCCAATTAGTGAATTTTTGTCCACTAGTTAATTAAATACCCAGGCGGACATCTCTATTCCAATATCTGTCATCAATGGATCTCAATAATCTTTTCACTTCACTCTCTCCATCATGGACTTCGGTCTGCATTTTTCTCCTCTCTATTGACTCTATTGTATACATAAAATACCTGTGTAACTTTTTTATTTTTTTATTTTTTTTTATCTATGTTGCTCGGACTCTTAAAAAATGTCAATAGGTACGTGTCGGGTTCTCCAAAAGTAGTGTATTTTTTTGAAGAATCTGACATGTGTGCAGCATCGAAAGTGAAGAGTCCACGCAACTTAGGTTGCTATATTGCTTTCTCTATTGACTGTATTGTAATACATATGTGTGATTTTGTTCCTTTTTGGTTAAGGTAGGCTGCTATTCTGCTTTTTTTTTTTTTTTAAATCTCTATTAACTGTATTGTATACATACACATGTGTGTGATTGTTATTATTTTTTTTGCTGATTTTTTGTTAATATAAGCTGCTATGTTGCTCTATTTTTATTTTTTTCTATATTGACTGTATTGTATACATGTGTTAGTTTTTATTTTTTTAATTTTTTTTGCTGATTTTGTTCATTTTTGGTTTATGTAGGTTGCTATATTGCTCTCTTTTTTTCTATAATATTCTATATTGACTGTATTGTATACATACATATGTGTGTAATCTTTTCCCCTGTGCTGATTTCGTTCATTTTTGGTTAATGTAGGCTGCTGTGTAATGTGTTGCTCTCTCTTTTTCTCTAGATTATACTGTATAAATATCGGTGTGTAATTTTTTTTTCTTTCTTTCTTTTTTTTTCCGCTTTTTGGTGAATGTAGGTTGGTATGTTGCTATCTTTTTTTCTATATTTAGCTACCGTTGGATCTATTCTACCTGGAAAACTTGTTCCTGGGGTGACTTTATCTGATGGAACTCGACTCCATTATCGCTGCAATGGTAACCTCATGTCTTTGTTTTTCCTTTTTCCCTATATAGTGTTCATTTGTGCATGTTTTGAGGGGCGGAATCACGATTTGAAATTAATGGGTTCTGAACTTGCCACTAAGCTTATAGTTTGTTATGGTTAATGGATTCACAATTAAATACTTTTACACATTTAATGGGTTTTCTAATACAAATACTGGGTCTAAGCAAAAGCTATTGGGTTGGCACCCAAGGGCGTGGCCTAGTGGTCATTCGTAGTCATTGAAGTGGATTGAGCACCATGATGTCCTAGCTTTAAAACCCTACATTTTCCATCTGTTCTAGCCTTGCTGGACAGAGTTACCTGGTATCTGTTGCTGGTGGGAGGTGACAGGTATTTCGTGGAATTAGTTGAGGTGCGCGCAAGCTGACCCGGACACCAGGATTATTAAAAAAAGTGCTATTGGGTTCTTCTGAACTCCTACTTCATAGTGTAGCTTTGCCACCTATATTTTTATAGGTTGAGTTAGGATTTGAGATTTATGGATTCTGAACTTGCCAATGAATCTATAGCTTGTTTTGGTTAATGGGTTCATGATTGAATATTTATGCTTATTTAATGGATTTTCTAATACAAATATATCGTCTGAGCAAAATCTTTTGGGTTGGTCCGAGTCCATACTTAATGTTGTAGCTCTGCCCTTGTATATTTTTCATGTGTCTCCACGTGGGTCAAGCTCAGATTGTGAGTTTGTTGTTGCTATTTCAGGTTTGTTATCACTTCTGTTGTTGGTCTTGCTTCTTGGAGTTGGGTCGCAGATGAATCTTGTTTCACCTACTGTGAGTGTGAAATGTTTCTTCTGTAGCAAAGGATTTACATTTTTGGTTCATTTGCACTCCTTGTTTATAATTTTGTTACACAAATATTGTTTGCAAAAGCTCCTTATGTGGATGAGCGAGGAACAATTTCATATACTCTGTGTAGTATTGATGAGAGTGAGGATTTATAATCATTGTTCCTAAGAATCTCAACTCCGGTGGAACAAACATTCTGTTGTCAGTTTCTTTTCCTTGCATGCATGGTGAGATTGAGAAGCTTTGTGTTATCTTCATCATTCTGGAGAATTACTTGGTTAAGTACAAAACAAGTTGTCAAACTATTTATCTTCATTATCCCTAGAGAGTAACTTGGTGAAGTACAAAAATGAAATAGAAGGGCAGATTCTGCTTTTGATGCGAGTGCAGAAATTGATTCATTAAAAGCACTTTATTTGGCTAAAAAAATTCCTTTCGACTGTTGCACCTTCAAATGTTTCTAGAAACATGAGAAGGTCCAGAGTGTTGTATGTTTGGACTACTGGAATGAGGTCAACTGTTGCATGAGTTAGGAGAGGTAGAGGTAGGCCAAAAAAGAATTGGGGGAGGTCATTATATGAAGGTTTGGATGTCGATGATTAGAGTAGAAGGTTAGTAGGTAGCAGCTGAGTATTATTGCATATGTGGGAGAGGTAGGGGCTAGCCTCCTTCTCTCTATGTGTATTACTATATGTTGTCGCATTTGCTTTGTATCTGGCTATTTTGCCGTCATATTTTTCTTCTAATCCTTCTTCGAGAACTTTTCTGTTGAGCCGAGGGTCTATCAGAAACGACCTCTCTACCCCACAAAGGTAGGGGTAAGGTTTGCATACATCCACTTGTGGGATTACACTGGGTATGTTGTTGTCTGTTTCTGGTGTACTCATAAAGAGATGAAATCACCTATTCATAATGCGTTGCAGGCTATAGCAGACAGAGGACTTGAGCTTTTGTCCACAACATTTATCTTTAGTGTTCTTGTAAGTGAAGATTGTCATACCTTAAGAAAGTAATTATTTCTTGATTATGCTTTTATTGACACAAACTTTCTTGTTCTGCAAAAGTGTCCAGCCAGTTACAAGTTTCATTCTGACATCTTAATTGTCTATGACTTAACGATATTAAGGTGACATTGATGCTTTATTTGGTTGGCTTGAACTCTCGTGCGAAGAGTTCATCACTGAAACCTCATGTCTCAGGAAATCTGATCCATGACTGGTAATTCAATTAACTCTATGATGTAGTTTATATTCTGAAAAGTTCTTAACATTAATAAAACGGTAATGTCATTCTTTATTGAACGGTCTTTCCATCCATCCTTTGATCTATCTTCTGTATTTGGAGACAGTTTGTGAAGTTACCATTCAACATAAGATTTTTTTTGATATAAAATAGTAAGAGAGGGAGTGAATAATTTTAATTAGTACTCATGAAAGGCAATTAATACCGTATTTCAGCCTTTGTACCCAAGATGCCATAGATTACTATAGAATTGAGAGTTCACAGTAGCTGATATATCTGGTATAATATATGACTGTTAATAGCCATTAATTTTCTCATTTGACTCTGATTGTACCTTAATAACGGGTAATTTCTTTTTCGAAAAAGAAAAAGGAGAAGAAGAATGTAACCGTGGAAATTCATTGTTTTCAGCTTTCCTTTAAGTAGAGGTAGTTTGATCTGGGTTGACACATGGCAAAGAAAGTTTGTCGTTGAAGAGAACACTGATGATCTTTGGTGTAAAAAGATTTATCTGGTATCTCTTTTATATTCGAGATTGAGATTCCTCAGCTCAGTGCAGGAAAGAAATCAGGGTAACATGATTTTGGCAGTTATTCTCGACAATTATAGATGGTGATGGTCAAACAGAAAACTAATATGGTGAAACTTATGCCAATGTAGACTGATAATCATCTTATCTTTTACCACATTGAAGCAAGATATTTATTTTGTTCTCTACATTCAATTTTCATTGTTTTTATTGAAATGAATAGTCTCCTAATACTTCTTCTGTCCTATTTCCTTGACTAGGTGGTTTGGGATACAACTAAATCCTGAATTCATGGGCATTGATCTCAAGTATGTAGTCATATCTCAGACCTTGTCTTCACCATTGTGACAAGTGAACAAATCGAGAATTCACAGCTTTCATCATGCTTTAATTTGATTATTTGGTTTATTTTTGTTGGATACGCCCGCTAGTAACTTTGCTTAATCATTTTCATGTTAATGACCAATCAATAAGCTGTCATGTTTACAAATAGTGAGTTGTGAATTTTGTATACCTTATTTCATTTAACTCTAAAAATGATTTTTCTATTGCTACCTGAAGGGAAGAAACTATAGAGAGCCTAGTGTTAGAGCATCCTTAATTTGTTTGGAGTGAACTATTGATGTTTGGAGTTAAACGGGTCCAAGTGGATATTGATGATTCATAAGGACGATTCCTGACTAATTTGGGATTGAGGTGTAGTAACTTGCTTTTTACCTAAGTAAGATAATTTCTTGACATGAAACACTTATATTTTTCTGATGAACCGGAACTCAATTTCCAGGAACCTTCAATCATGGTTAAATTCCTACACAGAGATTTTGAGGGGCCAAAATATTTATTTTTGTTATAATGACTGTCAGCTTCAGTATCAACGTTATTTGGTTATTTCTTTTGATTTCTCTACTTAATGATGAACTTTCTGCTGTAGATTTTTCTTTGTTAGAGCTGGTATGATGGGATGGTTAGTTATCAATCTTTCAGTTCTTGCAAAATGTATTATAGAGGCCAAATTAAGCCAATCAATGATTCTCTACCAGATATTTTGTGGGGTAAGTCGCTGTTTGTACACTTCCAAGTATAAGTTCTTGAGTATGTGCTTGTGATATTTAAAACTTCTTTTTTATGCATTTAATTGCAGCTATACATCCTCGACTACTTCTTCTATGAAGAGTTCATGACCTCCACGTAAGTTGGCAGCTTTCTTCTCCCTTAACTTTTTTAAGATTGAAAAGTTGCTTTGAAGCAAAGAATTATTGTTTCTCTTCTTTCCGCTTCTTTAATTTAGGTTAGCTGTCCAGAATTTCATCTCCCTCCCACTCCCAGTCTCTTCTTCTTTATTTGGTGTGTGGTTATTATGCTTTGATCTAAAATTCAAAGCGAGTCATCCATATGACACGAATACCATACGCAACAAAATTAGAAGAGGGTAGGAGAAGGAAATTACGCGAGCTTCACGTGGCCAAGGGCCTGCAGCCTAAGACAATGGCAGCACAAGGCCCAAGGGAGGGTTTAGCTGTTTAGCCATGAGGACTGCATTAGCTTGGGCAGGATAATATAATTGCTGGTCATATTTGTGCTTTAACAGGGTAATGCTGGAAGCTGTATAATTAAAGGATTATGAGCTTTGCCAGCCGAACTGTTGGGATTGAAGCGTAGTAGTTGTTGTTGCTGTTGTTTATGAGGTAGCTGGGTTTGGTCCCTGGAGTCATGGTCTGAAAATCGGAAACTAGGGGGAACTGGAGGGGTTTAGGGTAGCATAGGTTGTTTTACATGGTCTGGGGGTAGCCTGGCCACAAGGTTTAAATTAAAACAAGAACATTACTCCGAGTTTTATACATCCAATAACATGTCAGTTGAAATGAAGCGACTCTGAAGAACCTTTGATAGCGGTGCTAACACTAGAACCATACAGAACACAACTACTGCCAGAAACCTGGGAGGTCTGGCTGGCATACTACTATTCTCATGTTAGGATTGATTATACAGAATGTTGAATTATGATATGATCCTTTTTTAGCTATAATGAGTGGTTCTGTTTGTACGTTAATGCTTCTTTAGCGTATACCAATTCAATGTTATTGGGAGCATGATTTTTTATCCAAAATTCGTATTTTTAAGGTTTGACCTTTCTAAGCCCTAATCTAATAATTGGCAGAATATATATTGTTGGTGGTTGCCCTCATCGATTTCTTACTTTTTCGTTTCTTTATAGTCTTAATGTTATCTTCCTCCATTAAGTTTTTCAGCATGTACTATTCTGTAAAATCTTGTTTCTCCCTTCTCAGATGGGATATAATAGCAGAGAGGTTGGGCTTCATGCTGGTTTTTGGTGACCTAGTCTTTATACCGTTCACCTTCAGTATTCAGGCATGTATTCATAACCAATTCTTACTGCCACATATAAATCTATCCTTGTTTATATATGAATTATGACCTTTGATATCAGTATAATGCAAATGTATATGACACCTTTGATATCAGTATAATACAAGTGTATATGACACCTTTGGTATCAATATAACACAAATGTATAGGATGTAACTGAATTCTCTTCAAAACATAGTTCTGAGCTATCACTTCTTGTGTCCTTTTCCTACTAAACGTAATGATGCCTAGTCTTGGCCATGCCAACATATTTTTTCGAAATGGTAAAGATTAGGCCATGCCAACATATTCACTTTCCTGGAATTTATACCTTGCCTCATGCTATGATATTTCAATGGCTATATGTTACGGTCCCCTGTTATGGATCTAGTTATGGGACACTGCTAGATGAAATCTAATGTTTTCTTACTACGACCTATGGTGCTGATTCGTTAAGAGAGAACCTGCAATCTATTGAGTTAAAGTACTCAAAAACTGGAAAAATTTTCTGTTTAGATTTCATGGGATAAAGATAGAGTTTAAATACTATACTGATAACATAACTACCCCTAGAAACTAGGACTTGACTTCCTAACATTACTGGAATGAGAAACTGCAAACTACTACAAAGAAATAACTACTACTAGAATGAGAAACTGCAAATAACTACTACTGTAAATCGTTGGGAGACTAAGGAGTGATAACAATATACTACTTGTTTGAATACCAGAAAAGTTTTTCTTTCTGTGTTTAGATTAAGAGAATCTGAATCAAGGGCCTGTTAAAGAAAAGAAATGGAAAAGGAAAGACATATGTGTTCGTTTATCTTTTCTTTTTGAGAAAATCATGTTTGGGAAACTGTTTTTCCTCTTTCTGGGAAATGTTCTGAACAAATCTTGTCTTTCGTAAACATGAAGAATATTTCTATGTGTCCCCAGTAATCAAGACATGAACAACTTCTGTTGTTAAAAGAACCCATTCCCTCCAGCTTGTAGCTGTGAATTCATACGAATGAGTGAGAAGTCTTGTTAACTTTGTTGTAGATAATATCCAAGAGGGCCTCCTTATAAAAGAGTCTTACTCTACTTATTATAGGGTTATTCTCCTTGATTAATAAGTGAAGTAATTATTAAACACAAAATAGTCAGAAATAACCTGTAAATTTCTACATAACATTCTCCTACTCAAGTTCAACGACCCTAAACATATTTGCATCCTAGAAATCTAACATAATGGCCCTAAGCCCCTAAACATATTTGCCACATTAATTTTCTTGATTTTCAACTGTAGCAAGAATGATTCTGGCAATTGATAGTTCTGTTGGCATGATTGAGCTTATCATGGTGTCAATTTCATGGTTGGGTTGGTTGTGGGAAGTAGTCTAAAGAGTTTGTGTTTGGGTACGATTGTGTCCTGCTGTGCATCAGATTGTATTTCGACAAGTTTGATAGTGTGTGCTAGGACATGTGGAGATGGCTAATGACTTTACCTTATCAAGAAAAGGGATAATGATATACAGGAGTGGGAGTTCTCCATTTCAGTGCAGCCATTACCTAATATATATATATATATACATATATATATTTGGACATAATGGCACACAAGTGTAACAAACTGAGATAGATGAAGCTGATCCTGGTTTCGAACTTGGGATTCTATTATATCTGTGAGAATATAACTCTGGAGAAAGGGTTTATGGGAATGCGTGGTTTTCAATGTCTCACGCTTCTAGCTATTTATATAACAGACTTTATAATGAAGATATTTACACTTGTTCAATGTTGGAAAATATACAAAGCTAGTTTACTCTCTAGTAATATTTATCTTCCTTTTCAGGGTTGGTGGCTTTTGAGTAACAAAGTTGAGCTAACAACAGCAGCAATAATTGCCAATTGCCTCGTCTTTCTTATTGGGTAAGCATGCAAGGCCCTCTCAATACTATTAAGTTTTCTCCGACATCTGTAATATTGCACTTACGTTATGTCTTTCAGACAATTTTCTTTTTTGCTTTTACTAATGTTTCTTGACAATGGACTTCTGTTTTGGATTGAAAGGTACTCGGTGTTCAGAGGAGCCAACAAGCAGAAGCATATGTTTAAAAAGGACCCCAAGGCATCCATATGGGGTAGGCCTCCAAAAGTTATTGGAGGGAAGTTGCTTGCTTCTGGCTATTGGTAATCTCTTGATCTTGCCTTTTCTACTCTGTTATCGGTATCTTAATAATCCAGAACCCGAAATGACTCAATATTGAGAAAGACTCTGTATTTTTTAACATGCGGGCAAGCTGTTGGAAAAGCACATGAACTATGTTAATATTCAACAAAAGTAGGTTAGTGTTCGTCAACATTCCATTCTTTGTTACAATCCTCTCATAAAACATTGAGAAGAAAGGTAAAATAGTGGATAGGGAACAACTTATTCCGGGGAAGTGATAACTGTGAATTACTAACATCCCTAGAATACTGATAAATATTTTAACATTCTTAAAGGTTTCAATTTTCTAATATAGTTTTACCTTTTGAGGTCTAAATTGAAATTTGTTATGTTCTCAACAAATCGAACTCAACTAACCCGACTAAAATTCAAGTTAATTGCACAAAAAACCAATTCAATAGCTAACCACCACAGTTCAATAGAAATAACAGCACAATCCGGCAAGGATTCGAATGTTTACAACTCAGCTCGACAATAAGGAAACAATTCAAATGACTAACTGGTATACTAATACTAACTAATCAGCAACGCTAGCTCAGTTCCAGATCGATCCACCTCAGTCATACCTGAAATGGAGATGATAATGCAGCTCTTAGAAGGATCTACAATTTGAAGTAGATAGCTAATCCATTGGAAGAATGAGGATAGAGAGTGAAGAATTAAGAATATAATGGGAGGGAAGATTTGAGAGAATTGGGGAAGAATAAAGTCAGTTAGAGGAGACAGAATTTGGGAAAAGTGATCATACCAATTTCGTTCCCCTCTCCTCTGTCCAAAATTGTATTTATTGTTTTCCGCTTTTAATCTGAGCAGTCCCTTCTCTTCTAATCTCAGCCCTTCATTTTATTAACTAACTTTCAAACTAATCCATATTACCGTTAATCCTTCAGCTAATTACTCCTTTATACGCTGCCGTATAGGTGTAATGACTTCGGGTCATTACATTTCACTCTCCTTCAAAACATCCATGACCTCAAGGATGTGATCTAAGTTGAGTAAGAAAGTAAGGAAACTGAGTTTTGATAAAAGACCAATCTTTCCTGGTGCCTTGCCTTCCTCTGGAGCTAAGTTTTCCCAGTGCATGAGAACCTTGACAGCCACTGCATTATTTTCCTTAACCATACGCCTCGAAGTATAGAAATAGGTTTGACAAGCACCGTATTTCTGTATCAATACCTGTTATGATTCATTGCAAAAAGTTCCACATTGGTACTACAAAGTATTAGAGTGGGGTATTTATAGCCTTGGGCTCTCCCAGCGTAATAGCTAGCTTTTAGGGTGTGGTTCTCCCTGGGTTATAACAGTGGTATCAGAGCCAGCTATCACCCTCCGTGCCCGCCGTGCCTGGGATGGTGACGACGGTATGGCAGTGTTCGGCCGGGGCTAGTAATGTCTAGCGCACAGCCGTCAAGGCGCTCGAAAAGGGCTACCTGGGAAAGAGCTACCTACAAAAAAAAAAAAGTAGAGTGAAAGCTACCCAAAATGGAACCGTCGATGACGACGGATGCGGAGCGTGGTGGTTTGTTATGATTCATTGCAAAAAGTCCCAAAATTCTATATCAAATAGTTCAAGATTTGATGAAGTGCTAGAAACTAGAAAGAGTGAAAATTGGTTCTGCGGTTTTAACTTTATGCTTCAAGATATCAATTCTACCATTCTAAAGTCATATCAAAATATTAAAAGTTCTTTGCGTCTCATAAATTCGGAAAGAGGGTAAATTTAAAAATATAATCTAATAAGATAAAGCAAAAAGTTTTAAGTGAGAGAAAAAGAAGCTGTTAATATTGGCAACATCAGGTCTGGATTTAGTCTGCATAGCCACCACTTGTGCATACCATAAATGTATCATTGGTTTTAGTGAGCTTTGTGGAAAATTTTCAATAGTAACTAGACCTAAGTGCTAGGATGAAGTCGTATGATTGGGTTTTCTGAATTTTGCATTAGCGGAATGAGATTTTTTTGAGAGGGACCTATGATCTTTATCAAGTAATCCAGGTCTATCGAAAACAACCTTTCTATCTCCCAAGGTAGGGGTAAGGTCTGCGTACAGCCGTACACACTACCCTCCCCAGACCCCACTTGTGGGATTTCATTGGGTATGGCTGCTGAAGCTCATCAAATGTGGCATTGGTGGCAGAGGTGGCACATAAATCTCTCTTCAGTTCTTCAAATTTTCGAAATTCTAAATCATTCTATATTTTCTGAAGGGGCATTGCACGGCACTGTAATTACCTAGGGGATTTGTTGCTGGCTTCGTCTTTTAGTTTGCCTTGTGGTATAAGGTAATAAATTTTAACTCTTGCTAATTCAATTTCAGCGTCAATTTGCTTCGTAGTAAAAATAATCACATTGCTCCTGTATGCCTGCAGTTCTGTGGTTCCATACTTTTACCCCATATATCTTCTCATTCTGCTAATATGGAGGGAGAGAAGGGATGAAGCTAGATGTGCGGAGAAGTACAAAGACGTTTGGGCAGAATACCGTAAACTTGTTCCTTACAGGATCTTACCTTATGTTTACTAGCTCAATTGTTTGTCCACGATGCTGTGCATTAGAGTCAGGATTAGCCTCACTGTACTGTACCACCCAAGCTGGAGAAGGGACAAGCTCAGGAACGAATATAAAATCAATAACCGAGCTATTGCCCAATCTAAGCAGCTTTCTCATCTTGTCTACGGAAGTAATCTTTGTATCTATTTCTGTTAGGATCAACATTGAATCAGGTTGTAACTGATTGCTTGGCTTTTGAAAGTTTTTCCCGAACCAACTTGTACACTAGATGTACTCTATCATGGCCGGCTTTAAGTTATAATTTATGTGCCTCTTGTATTGAATGCCAACTATGGAATTACTTCACATGGTTTGTGATCTGGGAGCAGGTTATTAATGTGTCCTGAAATTTTAGAATCATTTTTCCAACTTGAGGCGAGGGTGTATCGGAAACAACCTCCTCTACCCACAAAGATAGGGGTAAGGTCTGTGTACGCCATCCTCCCCGAACTCTATTTACACTTACCAGGCCGAGAAACCCGGGCAACCATTCCCCTATGTGCCAATCGCTAGCACATCCAGGGTCCCGGTGCCCAGCTCAGCTGTTTTTCCAACTTCCAAGTTTTATGTAGTTGTTCTCAAGATGCAAAGTTGAATCACTCTCTTAAGCTACAACAGATTGAAGCAAATTTAGATATGTAACAGTAGTGTCCTAATATAGTGTATAGGCTTACATCTTCGTCGGGATTGATCTCACCTTTCAAAGAGTGATTTTGTTCTGTCAATATAGCTTATCGAGTTATCAAGTTGAATTGCATTCTCAAGCTAAAAGGCATAGTCAATGGACAACATGTAAATATTCTTGTACTACTTGTTGGTTTCGAGGTGCGGTCATTGTTGCCTATCTTTTTTCTTTTTTTGAAGGGGGGGTTCCTGGAGATGTGGCAAAGACAAGGGGAACTCAGTGTATAGTAAGGGGGTTGTTTGGTATGGAGATGGGATAAACAAAGTTGGATTGGGATATCCCATTGGAAAAGTTATTCCACAGTGTATTATGGGATAACTTACCCTATCATTATAGTGTAAATGGTGACACAAATAATCTCGGGACTAACTAAAACTCGTAAGTATACACAGGATAAAATAATCCTGCATTTTATTCCGGGATTACTATCCCTCGTACCAAACAAGCCCCAAGTGAATATGTATACACTAGGATGATATACATTGTACCAATTGTATAACGTGTGTGTATATTAAGCAATGTAAAGGGTTAATAAGGCCCAATATGATGAATGCACTTAACATGAAGCAAGCTAAGCCCTCTAACTTCTAATCTTGATCCATATTAAGGCCCAAGATGTTGAATGAACACCAAGATGACACAAATAAGCCCATTTATTGTGATCCAAATATGGCCCAGTCAATATTCGTACCGTTTCAATGCAAAAATTTTGGTAATAAACCTAGTATAAAGCAACAATAATGATTAATGACAACAACATACGCAGTATATCTCCACAATTGGGGTTCTGAGAAGGGCGAGGTGTGTGCAGATCTTAAGATTCTCAACTCTTTCATTGAATACCTATTATCTTTTTTTATTGATATGATATTTTCATTTGTTTCATACTTGATTTTATTATATTTTATTTGAATCGAGGGTCTACGAAAATAGTTTTTCTATTTTTATAAGGTAATGAAGGTAGATGTAAAAGATTACGTACATCCATCCTAACTAAATTCTATTTGCAAAATTACACCGAATATGTTATCGTTATCGTTGTTATCTTCCATACGTGTTTCATGTAAGAATACAACAATTCTCTAAGCTAACTAGATAAAAGTCCTTTAAAATAATATACTAGATGATCGGTTCTTGTCTTTATATGCTGCTATTGTAGTGGTTTACAATATTTTTCTGATTACATTATATTCTTGATCCAAGTTTCACAATACATATATATAATCTCTTCACATTTTAGTAGCATTGAATATTAAACAATGGACGAAAGCTTCAAAAGGGATTATTAAATAAAATAAAGGCCAAGATAGTACATAGTCATGACTTATATATAATCCTAATATGTGTGGAGTCGAATTCAAGATGTTAAGTTATATACGTTTAGATTTGAAATTTTTGAATCTAGAAGTATATTACGTATACAATATAAAAAGCAATTTTTTCAATATAATATATATATAAATACTTGATAAAAATTACTGAATTCTGTCGAATTTGTGCTTTCCATGCTAGATTCCTCTTGTAAAGAGTGACCAGAATCCGTCCATGACCAATTCGTAAGTAGCATCCCAATATTGGTTGGCACACACTCACTAGGTGTCAAAATCAAGTCTTTTTTGATTGTCCCACTGACCTTTTCTAAAAGCACCTTGGATCGAAGGCTAGTTATAAAATAAAGGAGGGTGGTGCATTTTCGAATTCGATTTATTTTGATAGAAAGAAGAACCTCGTCTCACGAGTAGAGGGTTTGATTCTGATTGAGAAGCCACTTCAGATAGAGAACATAAATGTCTTTCTCGTACTGTGTAAACGAACTTTAAGTCTGAATTGACAAAAGTCTAACTAGAAAATGATTCTTTCTATTACTTTGAGAAGAGAATCGTTTGTTGGTTTGACCGACGTACTGTGTGTGAATATTGTACCTATTGTTGAAGATTTGCTCTTCTCAACCTTTAATTAATAATTGTAATACTACCATTATATGTATCTTTTTATTTTTTTCTAATGCATATTTCAGTATTTTTGGCTGTGTATATAGATGAATGAACAAGAGAACTCGATAATTGTGTGGAAATATTTAATTTATGACACCATTTTTGGAGTTTGGCAAAGTGGTGGGGGTTGGCAATGACTCCAATGCACAGACAAAAATGAGTAAATTGACATATATGAAGGGGTGGGTGGTGGTTGAGTTATTCTAGAAGGGTTTTGAGTACTTACCCGTATGGAGTGTTTACATCAAATTAAATAATTTAATTTTAGTAATAAAAATTACTGTATATGAGTCGAGGGTCTTTCGAAAACAGTCTTTTTATCTTTACGAGATAGTAGTAAAATTTACGTACACTCTATTCTCTCCAGACCTCACTTATGGAATTTCACTAGATATGTTATTGTTGTTGTAATTTCAATAATAAAAACTATAATTAAAATATATATTATTTAATCATAATGAAGCGATAAATATATGTATAAAAATAAATAATTCTATGTTTATTGATTTGATATAAATATTGAACGTGAATAATTTTTTGGTAAGCAGTGGCCCTAACCTTATGTCCTTTCTTTAACGTTTTCATCGTCTTTACTGATGCTGCAAAAAGATGGTGCATTCATATGCTTCAATGTCCCTACATAAAGGAACCACTTGGAGGTTGGGGTATATGATATATATCTACAAAATATCTATTTTTAAAAATAGTATAATTTTTTCATTTACATTTTTCATTGGACTATCATCGGAAATATACTTTCTGACGGATTTAAATTCGTCAGAAATATTTCCGACAAGTCAAATTATCAACTTGATTTGTTATCCATGGTTTTTATTAGTGGGGGCATCTGTGTGTGAAGCGTCCCACCAAAGGATATCTACGGCTAAAAGATCATTATTTTTTCATTGAAATTTTCTATTGACAAATGTTTAGTGTCTATTCCTACAAATTCTTTAATTGAATCAGCAAAGAAAAGAAAAGATGACAGTATTTTCTTAAGGAAAAATTACAAAACTTCTCATTATTTTTATAAGAATTTGTTTCTCATCATGCGTTTTCCAAGTGTGTTGGTACGGCGAAAATTATAAGACATAAAGATCATATTTTACAACACAAATTTCTCATTGATTCCAAGTGAGAAAAATCTTTGTTTCTAGTGATGATCCCAACAATCATGGTAAAATAGGTCATGTTTCGAGGCAAGCGGCAAGCCTATAATTTAACGATCTTGGAAAATGCGTATATAGCAACTACTCTTAAGTTGTTGCTAAAGTTGTAGTACAATGTAAAGTATTGGTAAAAAATAAATTTGTGGCCACAATAATAATTGTTGCTAAAAGTCTTCATAACGAATTATTAATCAATTTTACCGCCAATTTTTGCAACAATTAAAATTGCTGGCAAAACATCTAATTTGTTGCAACAATAACTTATTGTTAACTAAATATTTTCATTAGTCACGATTCACGACTATACGATGTTTTACCAATCAAATATAATCTATCACAACAATTTTTGTGTTGTGATAAGTTGGCTTTTAGCAATAACCTTTTTTGTTGTCTAAGTGCAACGACTTTTTTAACATTGCCAAAACTACTTTTTGCCACCACATTCGATATATGGCAACAAATTTTTTTTGTTGGCAAATACCTTCTTTCTTGTAGCAAGGAGGCAGTGTGCTTTGGAAGGTAGAGAATAACATCTTTGAATGATACATCGGTGACTGAATCTTCTGACAATGGCAAAACTTTGGCTATAGCCAGGGGCGGAGCTATCCTTGGTCCAAGGAGTTCATCCGAACCTCCTTCGGCAGAAAATTATGCTATTTATACATGGTTAAAATTATATTTTATGTATATATAGTAGATATTGAATCCCCTTCGATTAGTTCATATGTCTACTTCTGAATCCCTTAGTGAAAATCCTGGCTCCGCCACTGACTATAGCATAAATAAAGTTAGTAGAAACGCTCTACGTAGAAACAGACTCTATGCAAATGTCAGAAACAAAGACTATGGAAATTATGTTGCTTTTGTTTTGGAGATGGAAGAGTCTAGTTCACATACAGAAAGGAAAAAAAAAAAAAGGGTTTCACCTATCATCAGAAGTTTCAGATTCGAATTCCGAAAAAAAAATAATCTAACAAGGAGTGATTTTCACTTTAACAAATCTTACACGGCGCGATTGATGATTAGTTGAAACTTCAAAACGAATACCGACAGAAATCAAACAAAAAAGACTTTGGAAATGTTGCTTTTGTTTTGGAGATGGAAGTGTCTGGTTCATAGATAGAGTAGAAAAAAAAAAATCGACCTGTAATCAAAAGTCTCTGGTTTGAATCCTGGAAAAAAGAGAAGTTCTAATAAGGAGTGATTTCCACTTTAACAAATCTTATGCAATATAATTTCTGACTAGTTAAAACCTCAAGACGAATATCAAACACTGAATCGAAATAGAAAAACCAATTCAATTATTCAATGTAAAGTACTTCCTTTTAAGTCATGTGAGAACCTCAATGCTCTGTGTGTGAGGGAGACTTCACAGTTAAGCATCATAGTATAGTCTTTTTCTAATACAAAAAAGGTCAAAATGGTCATATAATAAAAAGATGTCTAGAGCAAATTAAGCCAGCTAGCCAGCTAGCTTAGCCATGAAGAGTATTCAACTTAGTACTACCATTTCTTTGTTCTTTTCTGATGAGTAAACAAGGTTTTTTAAAAAAAAATTATAATCGAGGGGTTCAAATCAACTTATATATGTTTCAATTAATTTTATAGAATACCCGTTATTTTTCATTAATATAAAAAAAAATTTACTTTATCCACT
The DNA here is from genome assembly GCA_031232105.1 of Capsicum rhomboideum. Lineage (NCBI taxonomy): Eukaryota > Viridiplantae > Streptophyta > Magnoliopsida > Solanales > Solanaceae > Capsicum > Capsicum rhomboideum. The sequence continues at coordinate 143,629,126 of CP124711.1, read as the reverse complement.
AAGACTTATATAAAGTAGTATCTTTTATTTTCACTAAAAATATAAATCTTAAAATCTCATAATTCTCAATACACTTTATTATTGATTACTAAACCACACCATATACGAGTAGACACAAGAATCTTCTTTTTGAAAAAGGAGTATTTTTGAACTCTCCAAAGTTAAAAAGTATGTTATAAGATAACCATGATGGTGTAGGATGGGACCATTCTTATTCTTAATTAACAATTTAGATTTTGAATTTTGAGAATAAAGAATTTTTTGGCGCGCTTTATCTATTTAGTGAACCTGTTCGACGTGAATTCAAATTAATCAAGCTAGTAAATTTTTGAATATTAGATAATTAAAAAGAACAAAACAAAGATTTTGGCCTTGTGGGATATAGAATTTGTGCAAGTTTTGTGCATGGTAAAAAAACTGTTTTCGATAAATTCACGATCCAAAAGAGAAGTAATGATAGACATTGAATTACAAATATATGTCCACTTGCATAGTCATTGAAATAACAATACGAATAACATATTTAGTATACTCACAAAATGAGGTCGGAAAAAAATAAAATATACGTATGTAGATTTTACTTCTATTTTCACAGAGTAGAAAGACTATTTGTGATCCACCCAAATCAAAAGAGAAGTAATGATAGACATTGAAGTACAATAGATATAAGGCCCGTTTGGATTGGCTTATTTATGTGTTTTTAAGCTAAAAATAACTTTTAAACACTTTTGAAGTATTTGAGTAAATTTAAAAAGTGCTTATAAACACTTGGTTTTTGACTAAAATGCTTAAAATAAGCCGTCATAAGTTAGGAATCCTAACTTATGACTTTTGGCTTAAAATACTAAAAAATAAGTCAAAAGCTAATCCAAACGGGCACATATCCACTTGCACTGCATTGCCATTGAATAGGTACACTTGTCCCAACATTGGAATAAGCTCTAAGCGGTGGTGCTCATCAACTACTTAGTCATCATATTCTTCCACAATTCAATGCTTCTTCATTATATTTTTTAATCAATGCTAGAAGAGAAAAAGGAGTTATATTCGATTATTCTATAGTGGAACAAGTTTTAGGTTTTATACTGTTTTGTAACTTATTCTGAAATTAATATAAAATCTAAAATCTTATAGAGAAGACCAATAAATAACCTCTAGATCTACCTTTTCAATGTAGAGGTAAGATTATGCACACACCATCTTCTCTAAAATTCACTTATAAGATTATATAGAATAATATGTTTCAATAATAGATTACTGATGTGTATATATATATATATATATATTATTTATTGATTTAATACAAATATCAAATATAAATAAAAGATGAATCCATCATCGATCATTCAAACTTCACATTTATTTGATGTTCAGTCAAATACCTTCACAAAATGAGAAGTGACTATATTGATCTCCGAGGATGTAGGAACAAATAGAAAAACAAAAAGGTATTTTTGTTTGGATAGTGAGCTTTTAGACGATAAAGTTTTGGTAATTGTAACATAATTCAACACCAACATAGATTGTGGTGGGATGGTTAATATTCCACCATTCTTAATTAAAAGTCTCGGATTCAAGTCCTGAGTACGAAAAAAATTCTATGAAAGCGCTACCCTCAGAATAAACCCTACAATGTATTATACAATATAGTTGAATTTCAATACAGATGTCGAACACGGGATAAAAGAAAAACATAATTGAGCTCTATATATCTTAAGTAATTATTGGATAAATGCAAGTGCCCTGGCATTGGAGTAGGTGGACCTCCCTAGCACAATCATGTAGGCGTGGAGATAAAGACTTTTTAATCATTTACAATTATTTTAGAGTTGCATCAACCTACTCAATGATGCACACCAATACTTTTCTCAATTTAAATAGGGTAACAAATACTCCTATTAATTAACTTCTAATATTTGTGCTAAAATGACAAATGTTGAGAAGGTTATTGCTAAGAGGAGAGTAGGAATTTCTTGCTAATTACTATGTTATGATCATGTTATAAAGATTTAGAACTTAATTATATCGTAGAAGTTGACACTAGGCTACTGATTTTTTATTTTAATATTTTTCTATAGAATGACGTCTTTTATATATTAAAAAAAGACTTTCTTAGCGAAACGAAAAAATTTATGGTTGACTTTTAACCACATGCGGCGGCTATACACATGCGTCCCAATGATTGCAGTACAAACATTCTAAATAGTTTTATGTTGGTTGATACAAACGTTAACTTATAAAGTAACTTATCTTCTAGAAGAAAAAATATCATGAAAGACTAAAAGCATATATGGTTGAAAATGAAGAAGAATTGCTTTTTTGCTTGCAATTCAACTATTTTTGTTAGAACGTTAATCACATATGACTTAAGTTCAAACAATAGATGAACTTCAGATACTATCTATGAAATGATTTAATTTTGTCAGAATTAGCTTTAGATACTCTAGACATACTCTAACGTTGTCCAAAAATGAACAAATATGCTAAAAAATTACAAAGCAAGCACAAATAAATGACGACGATAAAATCAGATATCCGTACACTTTACCCTACATGAGTCAACTCTCCAGCATCGACTTGGGCCTTTATCAAAATGACATATAATAATATCCATGAAGCCCAAACGTACCAAGTTGCATAAGATAGACATCCTTCACGCTTGGAGCAATTTGCACAAATAGAAAATTGTTGTGCCACTATTAAAACTTTGATCACTTTTACATAAATTTAAGGAAAAAGGGTCTAAAATATATCAAAGCTTTAACGAAAATTGATGTAACACGCCTAAACTTTGCGAGAATCTTATAAACCCCCTGGACTATTTATTAACATATTTTAGTGACATTTATTTGCACTAAACTATTTTATTTATTTATTAGCATATAAACGTCACTAAAATACTCTAATAAATAGTCCAGGGGGGTCATAGGATCCCCGCAAAGTTCAGGCATGGTACAATAATCTTCATCAAAGTTTGGATATATTTTGGACCCTTTTTCCTAAATTTAACACGGATAGAATAACTTCGTGCCAAATTTTGTTCCCGTTTAAATAATTCATGAATAGGACTAACTCAATCTCTAATTGGCTATCAGGTGAAACAACCTACTTGTCAAAACTACAAAGATCAAATGAATAAGTGGACTTATCTTGCCACAAGTCCTCACAAATCATCAGAACTTTAATATGATTCATGCCACAACTTTAAAATAAATTGTTTACAAATTCTGACAGATCACTAGAATTTTTTATTTTTTTTGTTTTCCCATCCGGTGTCCTTCGAGCCCCGACTAATTCGGATCGAGCACTGCAGGGCTTATTCTAGGGGTGACACTCCCAACAGGATTTTCTCCATACCCAGGGCTCGAACTCGAGACATTTGGTTAAGGATGAAATAGTCCCACCACTGCACCACAACCCATGTTAGTGATCACTAGAAGTTGGAATAGACTGATAAAGATTTATTTTGCTGCAAATCCTGATGAAAGGATTTTAATATAAATCAAATAAAGTTTCATGGGATGCCTAGTTTAGTCATCCTATTTAACTTGTACATGCTTTATGTCTAATTTGCATATATACTCAAAATTAGGTCTTTCAAGCAAAAGTGCATATTCCTTATTTGTTTTTTAAGCTTTTTCTATTTTTAATGAAGATACACATGCCTGAAATTATAAGCAATTTTATAATGCGATTCAATGATATATGAGTTATCGCAATATACATGAAAAAATCAAAAGGGTGTAAATAAGTTTGTTAAAATTATTGTTTTGACAATTGATAATTGGAGCTTGTTCTTTATAATAGATGAAACTTTTATTTTAAATTTGAGTTTATTTAGAGTAGATTTGGGCATTGCATTGTTGAGATTCAAGAACAAAAAGAGTTTGGCAAAACAAATTTAGACACACGGGACTTGGATTTAATGCAACTTTTACATACATATTAGACACAATTTGACCTACTTTCCTTTTTAATCTGTTTCAAAAAAAGAATGATCTTTTCGTTTTTTAGCAACTCTATAATTTCAACTTTCCGCATGGCATGTTTAAGACCACAAGATTAAATAGCATTTTAATACATTTGACACATCTTTAATTTAAGATCATAAGAATAAAAGTTTTTAAATTTCTTAAAACGACGTGTCTAGTCAAAATAGGTCAACCAATTTGAAACGGAGGGAATAACTTAAAAACATTTTTTCTAGAAAAAGTTTTGCATTCCCAACAACTAGAGAAGAATGAGCCAAAAAAGACTTGACTACTATAATTTGCTCATCCATAAACCGTTTCTTCATACACATAATCAACGTTGGACTCATGAGGATAGGGCTAGGAGACAAATACTTAACATGTCCAGCTTTGCTTAAAGCAACTTCCCACCAAACACACACATAAATACAAATAGCCAAAAGTGAACCAAGAAATTTTTAATATGACAAAATAGAGTAACTAACCACACTTTTTTCATGATTTCGTGTCATTTAGTGGAAGAGTAGCGCCTAAAAACCATTGGTGTTATGAGTATTGGTAGTATAATAATATACGCAGTATAATTTCATATGATAAGGTTTGAAGGTGGAATAGAGACAAACTTTATTCTGTTGTAAAAGCAGAAAATTAAGTAACTTAATGACTTTGAAGATGGCGATATTAAACTTTTGACCTTGATTGTTATGTGACTAAACCTTCAAATTAAACTTAAAGTTTGCTTATAGATCATTCTTGTAAATCACCTTATAGGGAACTTAAGATGTGAAGATTAATCAAAAATAATATAAAAAAAGACAAATCCTCTAGGCTTGATAATTACTAGAGCGTGAACAAAATAATATGAGATCAATATCGATCGAGTTACATAGGAATTGGGTGAGCTTGATTTTAGTATCATGATAAGAAAGACTTCAGAGTAACTCAAAAGTCGGATATAAGATTTAAAGTTTATGAGTTTCTATAGCAATTTCAAGTTGATAGTATAATAATAATTAGGTTTAAAGTTCAATATTTATAGGTATTTAATAATTTTTTATTATATATATCATGTTTGAACAAAAGCTATTCATTCATGTAAATACATAAATGTATCTCTAAATCCTCATCTGACCTAAACTCAACCCTAAAAACGAACTCAAAATGTGAAAACTATGTAAAATCATATAAGGAAACGAAGTAAAGAAGGTAAAAAAGGTAACTCGGTGCATTAAAGTTTTTGCCATATGTGAAATTCGATGAAGAATCAGACCACAAGGTCTATTGTATTTGTACGAAGCCTTAACTAAGCAAAGAAGATAATGCAATTTATTATTCCCTCTATTTCAATTTATATTACTTTTTTTTTTTTTTGTCAGTCTCAAAAAGAATGACACATTTTTATATTTAATAACAATTTAAGTTCAAAATACTCATTTTATCCTTAATGAAATGATTTATAGCTACACAAACATTTTAAACTTATTTTAGACCGTGTTATAAACTTTAAAAATCTTTCTTTCTTTTTTAAACTCCGTATCAAATTAACCTAACTAACCAGACTTTTTATCATGATCCACGTGTCAGCAAGAGGAAGAGTAGCACGAGAAAACCCACCCCCTGGTGCTATTGAGTAGCTTTAGCAGTAAACAATGGAAAACAGTAGCCCCAAAACACAAACAAACAACAAAATAAAAGTGTGAAAAAAGAAAAGAAAAGGCAGATAAGATTCCCTGGCCCTCGAAAGTCGCGAGGTGTTTTTGTAAAACAATGGCCGACTGCTTCAACAATGTAATCCATTTTAACTATGACTCTATGAGTGCCTCCCGCAAAAATGTAAGATAAAGCTGCATGCCTGCATATAATAAAATTTTATATTTGGATTATCTTTTTTTAAAATTTTATACATGTCTAGGTCAATTTATATGTATCTTGATTATTTTAAGAGATGAAGTATTTGAGGTAGTGGTATGAATTGCGTACACTTACCCTCCCCAGACTCCACAAGGTGGGAATATACTGGATATGTTATTGTTGTTGTTGTTGAGTATATGCTATTACACTTATCAGCACAAGTATATAATTTTTTCCATAAATGCTTGGACAAACATGGCGAAATCAAGTACTCCTTTCGTTTTAATTTATATGACATCGTCTAATTTAGCATAAAATTTAAGAAAAAATTAAAATTTATGGTCTAAAATATTCTTTGATCAATTCATGGAGATAAAGATCATTACATTAAGTGTAAAAGGAAAAATTTTAAAGTTGAATTAATTTCAATTACAGACAAATGATAACTCTTTTTGAAATGAACTAAAAAGAGTATCACATAAATTAGATAGAGCGTAATATTTTCGCCTACGACAAATCTTGAATCTGATTTCATGTTTTTCAATCTCATTTCATTAATCACTAGGTCACACACTAAACTTTTTATTTAAATACCAGCAAATATAAAGTACCAATCCAAGTTTGACATAACATATAGTAGTTAAGTAGAGCAATCAATAATTATGATTTATGATAGGCTTGTGAAATATATTTTAATTAATTGAAAATTAATTTACTTAAATCAAATATCACAAAAATAAAAATATAAATTTATTAATATTAACTTTGTTTATCTTGAGTGGCTAGGCATCTTTTTGGCATGAGACCCGCACTTATATAATCTCTAATTATAAATCTGCAGATTCACAAGATTTTAATTACTATCAGGATAATAATTAAGAGAAGAGCTAAAATTAATTATTACATGTCTACCGGAAATACAGGTGAAGATAATCTCATTTAAGAGCTAATATGGCATAATCACATTGTGATTATAATTGATGCTAATTTACTTGTGAACCCTTCATGTAAAAGAAGTTTCATTTCATCTTAATTTCCTTATGAAATATAAAAACATATCACTTTCTATATTTCATAGTTCTTTAACACCCAATATCCTACCTTGCACAATTAAGACCATAAGATTTAAAGAATATTTTGATATATCACATATATTTTTAATTTAATAGCATAAGATTTTTTTGAAAAATATTCTTAAATTTCATATCAGGTCAAATTGAGACAAATAAATTGAAATAGGAATACAATCAGACCTCTCTATAATAATCCGACCTCGTTATAATGTCATTTCACTATCTATAATAGCTTAATTTTTTTCATGTTATATTTTACTTCTCTATAACAACATTCTATTTATAACATCAATGACATTCATTATAGCAGTACATTCCCGTCTATTAAAAGAGCGGCTAAACGATCGGACCAGACATGCGCTCTTTCTATAATTTCCCCTTTATAACACAACTATACCTAATTAATGTAATAATACTTTGCAAGAAATATGTTGTGTATAAAATAAAAAATAAAAATATTTATGGTAGTCATATATTATTAATGTCATGCACATAGTAAATCTCAAGTAAAAATATTTAAAAGAAAAAAAATTGTGCTTATATGATGCCCATCAGTTATAGTCATACTTCACAATGAAAAAGACTCGATATTAGTCTTTGGTATGTTCATACTTTTCTATTTTGTATATTTTTGTGTATAACAACTAAATAAAATCTAAACGTCAAATATGATACACATATATAACAGCACCTCACTAAAACAACCATGAAATCATCGGATAGACATTATCACTATAGAGAGTTCTGATTATACTAGATTTATCTGAACCAATACTTAGTACTATAACTCTATCCACTGATCTTATCATACGAACTTTCATTAAAAATGATGATTATGTCACTAGGCACTTCCCAAACAACACCAACTAAAAACTAAACTGACTCATGCACTACCGTTAATAGGAAAAGGTAAAAGTTTATGCAAGAAAAAGAGGCAGTTGGAAAGAATATTTTAATAATTGAAGCAACCCGCCAAAAGTATATAACAAGTCAAATCAAAATAATTTAAAATCTTCTATTTACATATAATTCTGTGCGAGGTAAGGAATTCAATATAAACTCAAAATAAACTGGACAAGGACAAGTATAAGTTGGGGATATAAATATATTACTTAAGAAATCGTTTTGACCAACATCACCTAGATAAATATATTTCTTATTATACTTAAATGATATGTATACTTAAAAATATCAACATCACCACTTATGTGAGAACAATAGTAAAAGATCAAAAGGAGTTTCCCATAACACAGTGAGCCTACCCCAAGTATTGACATTTAGCACCTACTTGTTCATTTTAATTATTTATGAGCCAACTAAAATATTACTATTAGATGAAATTTCATGACTTTAATAAAGATATTGTTTTAATTGACAAAGTAAACCAGAGTGCCAATCAACATTATAGGACAACTTGACGTACTAAATTTTCACTACGTGCGAGGTTCGAGAAAGAGTTAGATTTCGAGAATCTATTATACGTATCACATTTCTATATTTTTGTAAGAGACTGTCAACGTTCAAAAATATAAATAATTGAAAAACACTTTAAAGTAAGAATTTGAAGATAAGTAAAGTAAGACGAAACGAAATGCATGCACAATGGGTTTAATCAGCACGAATAAAATAAAGTGAGGCAAGATAGGATTGCGATGCAAAATACAAACAATTTAAATATTTAAACTCGTAATTATTTCAAGAGAAGGAAATGAGATTATCAAAATAAACATTTACATTTGCGCTTAACTAACAACAACATACTTAATACAATCCCACAAGTAAAATTTGGAAAGGTAGAATATATGCAGATCTTATTTTCACATAGAGAAGTTATTTTTGATAAATTGTCGACTCAAAAAAACAAGACGACAAAATAATAGGATATAAAATGAAGCAACAAATAATAATAAATAAAAGAGAACAAAAAGACTATGTAGTAAGTCCTAACAATAGAGGCGACTACCTCTTTCACATGAAATGTAACAACATTCAACTGTCTACTAACCTTTTACTATAATTCTCGACTTCCACACCTTTTTATTTAGAATCATGTTCTCAATAAAACTAAAGTCATTTTATGTCTTAGCTAGTCAGATTATGCTATATTAGAATTAAAAATTATTATATTTATATTTAAGAAAAGCTGAATAGTTTGACCATTAATCAAGTATCTTCCTATGTTTCCATCCCACCAACATCACAAGCTAAAAACTAAAGCCAAAGAGAGTGAGGATCTAAAAATAGCACATGTTTGACTAATGTCAGTATAAACGAATAGAGGCACTTCTTTCGTTGGCGGCTCGAATTTAATTATATCTTCAACACGTCAAATATAAAAGAATAGATAATACTTTTTAAATAAAAGTTAAAACATTTGTTAGGTAAGTCATGTGCGCCTATAACTTATTGGTTGCTTTTCCTGAGTCATCATTGACCAAATCTCTAGCACTTTTTTGCTTTTTGGCTCTAAAATCTTAACGGTCAATAACTATAACGATAACAATAATAATATTCTTAACAGTCAATAACGATAACGATAACAACAATAATATTCTTAACAGTCAATAACAATAATAATATTTCATTTGTTTTATTTTATATATGTAATTTGTGGCAGCAAATTTACAAGAAAAAAATTATCATCATCATCATACCTAGTGTATTCCCACCAGGTGGGGTCTGGGGAGGGTAAAGTGTACGCAGTCCATATCACTACCTCAGATGAAGTAGAGAGGCTGTTTTCGATAGACCTCCGACTCAGAACAGATAACCATAATAAACAAAAATCATAAAAACAAACAGCAAAAAGAGATAACACATCATTAGATAAGAAAAAAAAAATTAACCAGATTTCTAATTTTAAACCAAAAGAAATATATGTAATATACCTAAATCTTTTCTTCTTACAATTTTACACATGTTCTAGTTTTAAAAATCTTATATTCATAAACTATGACATTTAAAACCACAAATTTTAGAAATCTTAACTTTGTTTCATGGAAATAGGTCCATATAAATTTTGACGGAGAGTAACTCTCTTATCAAATTGGAGAAAAAGTTAGAAAATTGATTAATTTACAGAAATTTTAATAAATTTATACAAATCTTATATACTTCAGTAGTTACATTTTATGAGACAGTATTTAATTGGACACAATATTAAAAAAGAAAAGAAGATTTAACATTAAATTATTTTATTAAGGATAAACTAGATTATTTAAAATTAAATTATTACTAAATATATAAATATATCATTTCTTTTAAAATTAACTAAAAAAAATAAATAAGTCAAGTAAGTCATAAATATTGAGACAAAGGGAGTAAATAGTTTGACCCTAAATCAAGTATCTTCCTATGTTTCCATCCCAAAGAGAAAGTGAGGATCTACAAATAGCACTTGTTTGACCAATGTCAGCACAAACAAATATAGTCTTTTCTTTCGTTGGCGGCGGCTCGAATTTAATTATATCTTCACTACGTTAAATATGAAAGAATAGATAATACTTTTTTTAAAAAAAGTAAAGCATTTGTTAGTTAAGTCATATGTGCCTATAACTTATTGGTTGCTTTTCCTGAGTGTTCATTGGACAAAGCTTTAGCACTTTTATTATTTTTTAGCTCTAAAATCTTAACTGTTAATAACGATAACAATAACAATAGTAATATTCCTAACGGTCAACAACAATAATAATAACGATAACAATAATAATATTTTATTCTTTTTTTAAAACAAATAAGATTTCATGCGTTTTATTTTATACATGTAATTTGAGGAAGCAAATTTACAAGAAAAAAATTAAGCAAATTTTTTAATTTTAAACCAAAAATATATATGTAATATACCTAAATCTTTTCTTCTTATAATTTTAAACATGTTCTAGTTTTAAAAATCTTATATCCATATAACATAACATTTAAAACCACTAATTTTAGAAATCTAAACTTTATTTGAAATAAAAGGTTCATATAAACTTTAAAAAGTTAGAACATTGATCGCAATATAATCAACTTACAGAGATTTTAATAAATTTATACAAATTTTATATACTTTCGTAGTTACATTTTATGAGACGGTATTTAATTGGACATAATATTCAAAAAAGAATAGATTTAAAATTTATGATGCTTGACTAGTCATAGACCTTTGTATAATCTGTATTAATAAAGGATAATCTCGTTATAATTAAATTATTCTTAAATTATAAAAAGAGTAACTGAGTATCAAGACATAAGTGGCCTAGTAATCTGCTCCATTAAAGATTAGAATATAGTCTTCTAGATTTCACCCAAATCTAAAACAACATCGTTCTTAAAGTAAAACTGTCCCAAAACAAAAATTGGGTTTAAAAATATTTTCTCCATTCGACTTTACTCATCACAAATTTTTTAATTTGATTTTCGCTTTTATTTGTTATTTTCACTAATCAAGACAAGATAATTTTTATTTTTCTATTTTACCCTTAGAATTAATTATTTTTTCTCCAAATTAATTTCAAGACACAATAATAAATATCATTTAATAAGAGTATTATGATAAAATAACTATATTATTAATTATTATTTTTAATGAATGTACAAGTTAAATTGTAACATAAACTGAACGAAGGAAATAGTGTTTAATCGAATATTGTAATAAAAGAAGTTATATAAAAATATAAGTAACTTTTTTAAAAAAAAATATTATTTTCAATTGATTTAAAAAGTGCGTATTCATTTTTATATTATTACTTTGAAACAAAAGACCATTAAAATTTGGCGCAAAGAAGTCGCAGCCGTCAAATCGCGAAATAACGACAACAACAATAATAGTAACAGTACTAACAAACTGAAATTAACCGATTTTTGAATGGAGGACCCACGAAATAACCCGCCAAAACTTTTATATAAACATTTAGTTATTTCTATCAATCAAATGACCCAAAGAACCGGTTTCCCTTCTTGATCACATCATCGCACCGAATGCAAGCAAAATGAAAATACCGAAAATAACCCTCAAACTATAATATATAATAATAATTAGAAAAGCGTGCTTCATCGTACTACTTTAATGGGGGACCAGACCACAAACGGCGTTACTAACGGTGCCGTGAAAGACCCTTGGAACTCATGCAAAGTACTCCCTCCATCCATATTTACTTATCCACTTTTTTATTGATACAAGAATTAAAAAATAATAAATGATAGAGATTATTTTATCATATTACTTTTTGAATATAATAAATTTGATGATTTGAGAAATGTATTAGATAATAAATCATATTTAATGATAAAGATAAAATAAATAAATTATCCATTAATTTTATAAACTAGACAAGTATTATTGAACATCCTAAAATAGAAAAGTGGACAAATAAAGATGAACGAAGTGAGTAATTTAATAATGCAACCAAAAACCATGACGGCATCAAAAGCATGTAGAAATTATTTCCTCCATTTCAATTTTAATATCTTATTTTGACTTGATATGGAGTTAAAAAAAACAAATAAATCTTTTAAAATTTATAGTCTTAAATTAAAGATAGTAGAATAATCAAAATATTTTTTAATTTTATGGTCTTTAAACATACAACATAGAAAGTTTTTCCATCCGTTCTTAAATAGTTGTCCTCCTTACTAAAATAGATATCTCACTTGTCATTTTAGAAAATCAAAACATAATTTACTTGTGTTTTTCCACCTTGACTCTTAATCATATATATAGAGAGAGATATTAATTTAGTGCCAAAAAAAAAAAATAAGTAAAGAGGAGTAATAAATAAGTGTAATTTAATTAAATTAATCTCTAACTAATGTTTTTCTTAAGGAGGTGTAAATAAAAATAGTGACAACTAATTAGAAACGAAAGGAGAAAAATTAAAGAGCTGTCACAAGGACCCATCGAGTTCATCTGAACACCTTTTGGTGAAAAAAATACATTATTTATACATAATTAAAATTATTTTTTATGTATATATAATACATGTTAAACCCACTTAAACCTCTTCGTGTGTTTATTTTTTATATTTTAAATTCCTTAATGAAAATTCTAGCTCCACTACTGATAGAATATATCAAAATATTTTTTAATTTTATAATTTTTAAACATGTAATGTGAAAAGTTAGAATCAAAATGTTATAAAAAAAAAGTGTGCTTTCTTAAATGGAGTAAAAAGAAAAGTAAGATAAATAAATTAAAACGAATGGCGGGAAGTACTTAATTTAAAAAACAAAGTCGACAGGTCATGCGATATTCACGAGCCAAACGTCCCCAAAATGAATTAAGTCTTCTTTAGCCGCTTCATACGCCGGGGTAAGTTGTTTGACTGATTAAATTACTTCTATACCCCTTGCTAATGTTTTCAACCTAAAGTACGTAAGCTGCATGGAAAAAACTTATTCGCATCCGTTGTTTATCCAAAAAAAGCATAAAATAATATACGTTATTACAATAACAATAAATATATATTTATATAGTCTTACAAAATAATGTCTAGAGAGAATAGAATATATATAAACTTTACCCCTATCTTGAAAGTAGAGAGGTTGCTTCGAATAGACTCTCAGCTTAAAGAAAAAAATAATTCAAAAAAATACAAAAAAAAAAAAGAAGAAATAACCGAAGTGAAAAAGCCATCACAAAATAATATGCATTGTTACGCACACTTTTATCACTGAGTTAATGTAAACATTTTCCTACATTGTACTCGAAGACGGATCTAAATTACAATATATCAGTTCATGAAAACTCAATAACATTTTCTCGGATATATATATACTAGTTTCTTAACACATTATTTGAGCAAACATTATTAGATTCAGCTGAATTTATTAAATCAGGCTTCTAGCTCAACCCTCATAAATATTGATTGTGAACTCAATTATTACTATATATTAACTTGAATTTATTATAAAACTCGTAAATTCCAAATTCTGAATTCGTACACAAGTCCGTACTCTATCTTAACAAACAAAGAAAATATTTTATATAGGAATATTTTATGGTTTACCGGGAGAACAAGTAGTAAGTTTCTCAAAGAGCTTTATCTCAGTATTACAAGAATAAAAGCCCTGGTATTTCTGTTTCTTTCCTACTTTCTCTCTCCCCTTTATGGAATACTCAGTTTCATTTTTTCCTCTAATTTGCCGTCCACTGCTTCTGTAAGATCTCCGGCAGAATTCCATTAATTCAGGTGAGTTGTGTAAGAATTCACTAAAAAAAATAATCCAATTAATTATATATGGATTTTCTTTAATTTGTAGATTAAAAAAAAATTGAAGAACAAAGCAGCATTTCTTGGTAAAGGATTAAAGATCTTATGTAACTTTTGTTTTGTCAGCCAGATTGATATAATCTTTCACTGATCAAAGCCCAATTTTGATACTTATATGTTAAAATTAATGAAGATGGAATTTTAATTAATTGCATTTCATTTTCACCCTCCCACTCACTGACTCCACCATGGCAGGACCAGTAGATAGGCTAGTCGTTATGGGATCTGTACTGAAAAAAATTGTTTTTGGTATGATTTTACAAATTTGAGTATAAGGGGTTCTTAAAAATTATTTTTTTTAAGATTCTTTAGATATTCTGTTTCACTTCCTGGAAAAAAAGAATTCTTGATTTTTCCTTATGTCTTGTATGGTTTTCTTTTGCAGGATGATTTCATAGAACAGTTTTTTTCTATGAGAGCCTAGTTTGAGTTTATCCTGGAAAAATCTGCCTATCATTTCTGTAAAATTAAGGGAAATAGAGGCAGAAAGATTGGATTTTTACCGGTCACTGCCGCGGCAGTATGGCCGGAAGGGAAGGAAGCTTTATTCCACAAGGAGATTATTTTCAGATTGGCACTTCATGGTTTCCAATGACTCCAGCAAAACCAGGGTTGCCACCAATCTATGGGAATGGGCAACAAAATCAGCCAACAGCTCAAGTGAATGGGGTGGAATCACTAGGAGTTTCACAAGGGCAAAATCTAAGCCAAGTGAATCATATAGAATTGAGGAATTTCATGCAAGAACCTCAAGCTCAAAGTGTTGCTGCATGCTATGGTTCGACGAATTCAGCAGCTGTAACAGGGTATTTTGATGCTTGGGAAGCAGCAGCAGGGACAGAATCCCAAATGTATGGCGACAACAATATTAAAATGTGCAGTAACGTGTCTACCGATGATGTGGACGAATGGAGCAATGTGTCTTTTGGGCATCTGTTGGCACTAGCACATGCTGCTGGCGGCTCCACAGTCGCCACTGAAAATGCAAATGTTGAAACTAATTTTACCTTGAATGGCTCTTTCAATTCACTTGTCAGTTCCCAGGATGCAGGTAAAGAATTGAAATATTGATTGACTCATCACCATGGCATAATAGAAATGCATAATGCCTGTAGAACTTCAAAGTTACGAGAGTCGCACTCCTTATACCTTATACATGTCATAAGTGTTCAATGTGGCTCAATGGCTGTGTCTTGATGGATAACTAAAACCTGCAAAAGGATAGAGAACAGAATAGAATAAGAACAGTAATCAGTTTAGATTCAAGTAAAATTACAATTCCTCGTGGACAAATTAACTAGCATTCAGTTGAACATCCTAGTGAACACTTCATAAAGTTCCAATTAGACAAGCTACAGAATCAGGTACCTCCTACTAAAGTCAGAGGTGAAACAAACTGTGATGTGTAGCATATCTGACTGGAGTTTTCTCTGATTGTGTACTATTCAATAAGTGATTCTTTCTCGACTAGTCCTGTTAATTTTTATTCTTTTGCTTTAGCAATAGTCAACCAAAATCGTTAAAAAAGAGTAGCTTCCATTCTGAGATTTCCTCAATATACTAATATGAAAGATGTGTGTATCATGCAGATGGAAGCTCTATTTGCTCGAGATTCCCTTTTAACCTGAATTCACCAACTAGAATGACAGATGAGGTCTTGAGCAGCAACAATGCGTTCCAGTTTGAACCACTAACACCAGCTCAGATCAAGAACAAAGGGCCAGCATCTGATGCGCCAAAGCTAGACATTAACGAGACACCAATAACAAGGCACGAACAGTCGAGCAAAGATACATTAAAGAGAGCAGAAGCAAATTATCCTCAACAGAACAAAGAGCAAATAGGGCTGGCATTGAACATATCAGAATTGCAGGAGAATCGCATCATTGGCAGGGCGGACGAACAGGATGCTGAACAGAATAATACACCACAGCAGAAACGAAGGAAGAAGCACCGGCCTAAAGTGGTAATAGAAGGCGAGCATAAAAGGACTCCTAAACCAAAAACTCCGCAGCAGCATAGTTCAAAGGAAACAAAAGTAGAAAAGAGGAAATATGTTAGACGAAACAAGATTGAGGAACCTCCAGGCACACCCTCAGACATGGTAAACGATATGATTAGACATGAGGGTCATCTTCCTAGTTATGGAAAAATCCAAAGAGCAAAGAGGACCAATGTCAGAAGAAATCAAGTCAACAAGTTCACACCCAATCCTGCCGAAGAGGGAATCGTTGATCCACCAAATGTTTCTCGTCCAAGAAGATTCCCCAGGAGATCATTGAATTTTGATTCTGAAAGTAGATTAAGTGATGAAAACTCATCACACTGGCCATCTTCAACTGTGGAGGACTTGCATGAGAATCAATCCAATTCTAGTGTGCATCCTGGAAAGGGTATTGAAGCGACAACAGCAAATAGAAAACTGGGCTCAGTTTATGACAGCACATGTTCGAATCAGGAGCTGAAAACTTGCCAAACACATCATGAAATGCCATACCCTGACCCTACAACTCTGAAGAAGATTGGCCTGAATCATGGTAAATTTACCATGAGCAATCAAAATCAAATCTCAAGAGGGAAGTGTAAAATCGTTTTCTCAGATGAAACTCATGATAAACAGGCAAGCATTTTAGAAATGACACCAAAGAGCCCGAATAGTTCCAACTGCAGCAGCAGCGCATGCTTAATCCAGGAAACACCAGAAAGAGCCTTGAAGAGACGATCTTCTTTTAGAACTGATGAAGCAAACCTTTACAGCAGGGGAACCTATTTCAACTCCATGCAGGCGTATCAAGGATTTCTCCCAGCAAATGAACCTTATGCTCTGAGTACCCAAGGGATGCTTTTTCCTGCAATATACAAGAAGAAGAGGACAGAGAAGGGCCATCCCTCAGCAACATCTAGCACAAAGCCTTTTACATGTGAAATTAACTATCTGTCTTTGTGTCAGAGCAACATTGGCCTTTCACAAGCTAGTACACCTGCAAATGATATAGCTAATAACTTAATGCAGAATCGGGAACTTGTACCAGCATTTGTGGAAGCAGAGGGCTTAAGAAGAAAAAGATCAAAAAGCATAAGTAAAGTACGTGACCTAGCATCACTGATTGAAATTTGTAAGCACTTTCCTACTCCTCCAGTCAAAGAAGCAATGGTATCTGAATTTGGAGAAAGATATGAAAACTCAGATCAGCCTAATACATGCATGGAAGCCCTGGTTGCTGACACCCGTACAATAATGAAAACAAAAAAGCGGTCAAAGAGAAGCATCCTAGTCAGTTCCAGACCACAGTTCACAACAAATGCAAGAGGTAGTTGAATCTATATTCTTAACTTTCAGATAACCTATCAAATAAGATGTGGACTTTAATTGCTCACGAAATTGGATGCAGGTTCCATACCAGCTATAACTTGGAGATCACCAGTTGATGAAATTGCCGAACGTTTACAGCATCTTGATTTAAATAGAGAAGGCATTCATCAATACCAATATGCGGAAAATGCCCTTGTTATTTATCAAAGAGATGGAAGTCTCGTCCCATTTGCAGGATCATTTATTAGAAAACGACGACCGCGCCCCAAGGTCGATCTTGATGATGAGACCACTAGGGTATGGAGGCTCTTGCTGCAAGATATAAATAGTGAAGGCATTGATGGTACAGATGAAGACAAGGCAAAATGGTGGGAATCAGAACGTGAAGTGTTTCATGGACGAGTGGACTCATTTGTGGCACGGATGCGTCTTGTTCAAGGTAAGTTACAAAGTTTTCATATCTCTGTAGTCACTATCAAATGAACATACTCCCCCACCCCTGATTCCTTTGACTAGAAAAGCAGTCAACATAAAATATTTGCTAGACTAAATAAGATGGGAAGTATCACAAACCATCACTGTAAACCAACTTGTGTTCTAAAGATGCACTAGCAATGAGTAAACCCAACTATTACAACCTGAAAAACATAGATGCACCTGCAAGGTCAAGAAAGAAACCTAAAAGCCAACCTGACACGCACCTATACACATGAATGTTCCCGTAAAGAGGAAGTGGATTATGATGGAAGAAGCAAGTATATCCCTGTACTTCATATGCAAAAGTATTATATCGTTACACATTATTCATATAAATCAGCAAACTATTAGATAATAGGTATCACTAGTGATGCAAAACAACCTGCGACTAAACCCTTGTCATGCCAATAGAAGACATGACTTACACTAGCATAGTATACCAATCATCAACTTCAAACAAGAGTCCATGTTACCTTGTTGTTTTTCCTTTTAGTCGTCTATAAAATTATAGTTGACAGTGGTCCATACTAGAAACAAACAAGATGTGCATGTGACATTGTTATCTTTTGGTTCATTGACCATTTCTTCTATTTTTTGGGTGAGCCAGGAGACAGGCGCTTCTCTCCTTGGAAGGGATCTGTTGTAGATTCTGTAGTTGGAGTTTTCCTGACACAGAATGTCTCAGACCACCTTTCTAGGTAATCTAGACTTGAAATCAGAATTTTATTTTCCCTTTTCTGGTACATCCATAAGACATTTAAAATATTGAGTTCCATTAAAGTACTTTATCCACTTTATAGCTCTGCATTCATGACACTTGCTGCTCACTTCCCTCTCAAGTCGGAAATCGGAGTGGAAAAGAATGAAGAGAGAACAGGGATCATAATTGAAGAACCTGAAGTGAGTGCCGTGGATCCTGATGATACAATTGGATGGCATGACGATCAATCAACTCAACAAACTTTTGGTCAGGAGTTTTTCAGAATCTCCAGTGCAGAGTCAGACGATGAAAAAACAGCTGTTCACAGCAGTGAATCAAGTGAAAATAGCACTAACTGCACTAATTCAACTGAAATTTCTATATTGCAGCAACCTGGTTCTTCTAGAGAAAGTTCATGTGTGCATCATGAATCAACAATGTATGGATCGGTTACAGCCAATGCAGCAACTAGTTTTTTGGGGGGTCAAGTAGAACCAGACGATTTGCTCTCTTCACAGAATTCTGTACTTTCTTCTCAAGACTCTGCAAATTGTTCAGTCGTTCAAACTTCTGAAGGAACTGAATCAAGCAACTTTTCGGGCTCCTCTTCGTTTTTGAAATTATTACAGATGGCAAGGACTTCGAAATCACATGGAGTCCAGGATCAGAAAAGTGAAAACATCTTACTGGAGAAGGATACAAATGGCCAACTAAAGCATGTGGCATGTTGTTCATACTTTCAGAAGGATGAGGAGAATCACAGAGGCTCAATAGAAAATGACTGTCCTTCTAGCTATTTGGGCTCATGTACGATGTCTAATTCAGGAGCACAACAAACCAAGTGCAAAGACGATTTGGAAGAAGCTGCAAACTTTTCAGACCTCTCTAGGGAACTCGGTGCCCCCGAACAAAGTAAATTACCAGCAGAACCTGCAAATCAAGCACTGAATGGAGAGATGAGCGAGACTTACATCTCACGCAATAACCATCAAAATAAGGTGTACACAGAAACAATTGATGATCCAGAAGTCAATTTTGAGCTACAAGTTCAAATTGAAAAGAGCAACTACAATATGCAGCGAGTAGCAGAAGCACCAACATTTTCAGAAGCCATTGTAGATGTCAGAGAGGAGGTCAGTGTAGTTGTTGATTCAAGCAAGTCTGAGCACTCAGCTTTGAGGTCAAACTCAAACAACGGAAAAAATCATGCTGGTAGCACATTAGACAGCGCAAATCACAATACTAAGGCGAAAAAGGAAAGCCCTGGAAAAGAGAAACAGAATGTTGACTGGGACAGTTTAAGGTTACAGGCTCAGAGCAATGGTAAGAAAAGAGAAAGGACAGCAAACACAATGGACTCACTGGACTGGGACGCAGTGAGGTGTGCAGATGTCAATGAGATAGCCCATACCATTAGAGAACGGGGAATGAACAATATGCTAGCGGAGAGAATCAAGGTACGTAAGTGAAAATTGCAACTAGCAGCCTAATTCTTAATCTGAACACCTTCATCATTCATCTACCATATTAATTCACAAATCATAAGAGACTGTTCAATGAAAACTGAACAATTGCAGGATTTCCTTAATCGGATTTTTAGAGAACATGGAAGTATCGATCTTGAATGGCTGAGAGACGTTCCCCCGGACAAAGCAAAGTAAGGTTTCAATTGACCAAATAATTTCTCCACGTTTATCGGTTATTCCTCTGCACTGACTAAACAAATTCACATGCATGGTATCAGAGAGTATCTATTAAGCATCAGGGGCTTGGGCCTGAAGAGCGTAGAGTGTGTGCGACTTTTAACACTTCACAACCTTGCTTTCCCTGTAAGATTTCTGATCCAGTTTCTGAAGAGGCAATTAATATGAAATAGCCTGTGTTCTCACTAATGATGTCTTTAATAAGGTTGACACAAACGTTGGGCGAATAGCTGTTAGACTAGGATGGGTGCCCCTGCAGCCACTGCCGGAGTCGCTACAATTGCATCTTCTGGAACTGTGAGTATCTTGTGTGCATAAATTTTCTTAAAAAACCTTCATAGTCTAACTCTGCTGTATTTCTACAGGTACCCAGTGCTGGAGTCAATTCAAAAGTACCTCTGGCCACGTCTCTGCAAGCTTGATCAAAGAACACTGTAAGTAACATTCTTTCTCTAACACTAGTTTGCCCAGGCCTGGTTGACAAGCATCAATTTACTATTAAAAGTAAGTGGTTCCATGTCAGCTTATGGAAACATCCAACTATAACAGTATACTGCATAGTGGATGAAAAGATTTTGATTTTAAGGAAGTGTGGTACAGACTTATAGATTAGGGTTGTTGATTTCTTCAAAGGGAGTAATAAATGATATACATGCATAGTACTTATAACTAAAAAGTTACTTTTTCTTCGAATCAAGTGATGCATTTACTGATTCAAAAATTCCTACTTGATTGCAGATATGAGTTGCATTACCATATGATCACTTTTGGAAAGGTATGTCTAAAATCATTAGTTACTCTCCCCTAGAACTAGTGTATACCTACAATCACAGTTTAAATCAATTTCGTTGCTACTTAATTAGGTATTCTGTACAAAAAGCAAACCCAACTGCAATGCATGTCCACTGAGAGGAGAATGCAGACACTTTGCGAGTGCTTTTGCAAGGTTTGCCTATTATTTTATATACTTTCATGCAAGGAATTAATTGTCTCTTGTTTGTCTATCATTATCAGTTCTTCTCAAGCTTCTACACCTAATTCAAAGAATCATAGTTCCAAAATGTGGCTGCTGAAACTAGATTTGACGAATCTACTTACTCTTACTCAGAAAATACAAATTTTGCATTTAAGCTAACCTGCCAGTATTTTAACTCATCCATGAAGCGTATGACAAGCTGTCAGTCACTCAGTGATGAAGCAACTTCAGCTGAAACTTTAATATTCACGAATCTCTTCTTGTATAAGATAGAACTTCTGCATCTCTACCGACTTAAGCAAATACCCTTCTTGTCAGCACATTTAAGTAATGCTTTATAAATAGATTAGCAATTTCATTGTCTAAAATTGAATGCACGCTGTCTCATATATCGTACTTGACACATTTCTCATTCAGCGCAAGGCTTGCCCTACCAGCACCAGAAGAGAAAGGTATTGTGAGTGCAACAGAGAACAAAGCAACTGGCCAGAATCCACTCCAGAATTTCAACCAACAGCCGCTGCCCTTAACCGAGGCTAATCAAACACCATTACAGCATCCCAAATTGATCAACTCTGCACCTATTACTGAGGTGCCAGCAACACCAGATCCCATTGTCGAAGAGCCTGCCACACCTGAGCCAGAGCAAGTAGCTCCTGAAATTGACATTGAAGATGCTTACTTTGAAGATCCTAATGAAATTCCTACAATTCAATTGAATATGGCGCAATTCACTCAAAATGTGAAGAACTTTGTGCAAAACAATATGGAGCTTCAACAGGTCGAAATGTCAAAAGCCTTGGTAGCCCTAACTCCAGAAGCTGCTTCAATTCCCACGCCTAAACTTAAGCATATAAGCCGGCTCAGAACTGAACATCAAGTGTAAGTGGATGCTCCTGATATCTACATCATGAAATAGAGTAAACATGCCCAAAAACTTCTGATAGATCACACAATACAGTAGGGTAGACAATTTTTTCTTAGGCTTCACAATTCTCATAAATTTGTTTTTACCTACTATCAATTGTTTCTCCATCCACAGATATGAACTTCCGGATTCCCATCCTCTTCTGGAAGGGGTCAGTTCTTTTTTTTCCTTTGATTGGTTATACACTTATACTACATCAGTTTTATATCCATATATAAGCAGCATGTAAGCTGATCTTCAAAATGATCCTCCTGATAGTTAGTCTTTTCATGTTGCAGTTCGAGAAAAGAGAACCAGATGATCCATCCTCCTATCTGCTCGCAATATGGACACCTGGTAAGATTTCAATTAATGCAATATAACACATAAGAGGAGTCCTTTTGAAAACTATGCAAAGTATCCATCCCTATCACTGAACCACTGAAACCTGTAAACTGATTAATTAGAAAACTCATGTCTGTAAGGAACACTTCTGCATAGCCAGGCTGCACTGAGCAAGCCCAGGTTCCAATCTCATAGCAGCTTGCCTCAGTGGTAGAGGGTAAATTGGCTAAATAGGATAGCTTTTCGACAGGCTCTCTAAATAGCTTAATTCTCCCATATGTACCAAACCCATATCAGGTGAAACGTCGGATTCTATTCAGCCACCTGGAAGACAGTGCAACTCCCAAGAAAATGGCAGACTATGTGATGATGAAACATGTTTTGAATGCAACAGCATACGTGAAGCACATGCTCAAACAGTTAGAGGGACAATTCTGGTAAGAAAAAGAAAACAAACTGTTATAGCGCTTGTCATGGGAAAGTGATATGATAATTCTAATCATCTCTGGATATACTTTTCTAATAGATACCATGTAGAACAGCTATGAGAGGAAGCTTTCCGCTCAATGGTACATATTTTCAGGTTAACGAGGTGAATACAACCAACTTTTCCTCAACTCAAGCATGTCATACATAAGCATTTTTTGCATTTGATAACATTTTAATAGTAGCACTTTTGCTATTTCTCAGGTGTTTGCGGACCATGACTCCAGCCTCAAGCCAATTAACGTCCCAAGAAATTGGCTATGGAATCTGCCACGAAGGACAGTTTACTTCGGAACCTCTATACCAACAATATTCAAAGGTAAACAAACTAAACGATGAAACCTCATTTATTTTTAAAAAAGCTTTGGGAGTAAAATAACATTTAGTGTGTTCTCTGTTAATCAGGCTTAACCACGGAAAGTATCCAACATTGCTTTTGGAGAGGTATGTAGATCGAAAACTTCAAGTCCATAGCGGTCAAATGCTAGTCTTAGATTCTTATCCATTTCTACTAAGTAAATCAATGAAAGGCGTGCATGTTACATCATTATGCAAATTCAAAAAGACTACCAAATTTAGCTGGCATAAGCACCAAGCATCAGAACAAGTATGTCTGGCTAGTTTCCTTTTTGCCTTTCACACTCTCTGGACCAAATCATAAAAACAAAATTATGGGGTAGTAGTAATCCTTCATGTAGCCAGGGGAAAGAAGTGTTATCCCTTGCTGCAAAACCTTTTATTTTTTTTCTGATCAAGTAATGTATTCCGCAGGGTTTGTTTGTGTGAGGGGTTTTGACAAGAAGACCCGCGCCCCAAGACCACTGATGGCACGGTTGCACTTTCCAGCCAGCAAGTTGACTAGGACAAAAGGAAAGCCAGATGAAAACTAGAGATCAGTATCCTACTGAATCAGCAAGGCAGCCATCCAGGCTGAACAAGCTAACAACATTCAGTGCCATGATGTTTTAAACCTTAGGAAAGAAAGAAGATAAGTATTGTTTAACTTGTAAGTAAACTGTAGCATGAGTAAATGAGGTGATAATTGATTTACTTGTAGCTGATACTTAGGGTGATCATTTCAGTTAGCAACGATCATTGAATTCTTCAATAGGCTAGTGCCCCTTTAGCCAACTGAGATCTCAAATTTAGTTGGTTCTCATTTTCTCTTCTAAGGATAGAAAGAGTAATAAACATTGATACTCTTCCTGGCAATCAGTACACTTGGTTCCTAGATTACAAAAGAACTGGTTTGGCACCGCCTCACAAAACATGAGGCAAATTTTAAAACTAAATCTTATGGTGATGTGGTAAAAGGAAAGATTTCTCACAAGTAAAGAAGGTTTATATACGGGCATGCAGAAGTATCTATAAAACAGCAGCTGTACCAAAATGTTACGACCAAGAAGTAGTAGCTTGAACAAGTAAATAACGTTATAATGTAAACTGTCTTAGCTATACATAAAGAAGACTCTAGGGTAAATATAAAAACCAGGATTTGCAAAGAGTATACCAATATATTCATGATAGCACCTCGGTAGAGATTATGTTATGAATGAGGATATGTCAAATTACATTTATCACTGATAGATATTTTCCTCTCCTATTTAGTTGAGGGTCTATCGGAAACAGCTTTCTATTTCTACGATGTAGGGGTAAGATCTGCATACACTCGACCCTCCCCAGATCCCACGTGTTGGATTACACTGGGTATGTTGTATATATAGGTATCTTTCCAGGGTTCCAAATGTTGACATATCCCCATTTATAACAGATTAGCTTGAAATAATACCCTATTCATACTTCATGAGTTGGCCAACACATCACAGAAATACATCTATCAAACACATTTGCTGTTTGCAACTACTAGCTAGACACAGAGTGTTGAAAATCACAATTGAAAGGAGAATGCATACAGACACTAAAAGTCCTAACGGCTGTTTTGTTCTTACATCATACCTTCGTTTGAAGCTGAGAAAATCGTACTAAATGTCATCAGAAAAACATGGAGAGCATCTCTCAACCTGCACATAAGCATTAGCTATAAGATGAGCTTCATAAAAATATGGCACCCGGACCTAACTCAATCCCATTAGCTAGAACGAAGAATAAATATGTGGGACTCCAAGCATAAATATGTGCAGTAGCATATTCAAATTTTAGAATGAAAAATATTGAGTGAGATGGGATTTTGAACTATATATCTGATGTCATATTTGAGCCAAAGGCCCTTGAGTTCGACGTTTCAATGGATCTGTCATTAACTTGTGTAGCTTTTGACAAACAGAACATACGAAGAAGAGATTTTAAAAGCAAACAAACTCACATAACACGTTGTTTTCGAGCTAAAGCACATTAACACCAAGATACATAAGAAACCAACAAATGGAATAACTCACATCCATTTTAATCCATGATACACATATAGACCACTTTACACTTCAATTTGCAAGTTTACAAACTTTTTATAAAGCAATCATAAGGACATATATCATTGTGCACACCTACAAACATTTTCCACGGATATATTCACCTCGCGCAGTTACATGTATATCACTGGAAAATCGCACAGATTTTAGAAGCAGACAACTCTCATAGCTCATTCTTTTCGAGCTAAAGCACATTAACTCCAAGATATATAGCAAACCAACAAACTGAATAACTCACATTCATCTTAATCCAAGTTTACAGACTAGTTATAAAGCAATCATAAGGACATATATCATTGCGCACACCTACAAACATGTTCCACGGATATATTCACCTCGCGAAGTTACATGTATATCACTGCAAAATGGCACAGATTTTAGAAGCAAACAAACTCACATAGCTTTGTTTATTTCGAGCTAAAGCACATTAACACCAAGATATATAGGAAACCAACGAACTGAATAACTCACATTCATCTTAATCCACATAGACCACTGCACACACCTATAAACATGTTCCACGGATATATTCACCTAGCGCACAGTTTACATGTATATCACAGCAAAATCGCGTTGCTGATCAAAGATTCCTCCAGAAGTCGCCATTGATGTTTATATCACTGTGTTACAACTTCATTTCGATACAATTCGCACATCAATCGCCTCAAGAGGCCTCTAGTTCCACGTTTTCAAGTAATTACTCAACAGGTATCCCAATCACAGAGAGATCTCAACTACTCATAATCAATGCTATAATTTCAAATAAACTTCAATTAATCTACAATTCTCACATCCATCACCTCTAAAGCATCTATTTTCATGTTTGCAAATAATTACTTAACAAATATCTCAATGACAGAGAGATCTCATGTACTCAAAATCAACATCACAGAGAGATCTCATGTACACATAATCAATGCTATGCATTCAAATAAACTTCATTTCGACTGCAATTAGCACATCAATCACCTCAAAAGCATCTATTTTCATGTTTTTCAAATAATTACTTAACAAATATCTCAATGAAAAAGATCTCATGAACTCATAATCAATTCTATAAATTCAAATACACAAAAACTATTACTTATAATCTATTTTGGACTACAATTCGCACATCAATCACCTCCAAAGCATCAAATGATTACCTAACAAATATCTCAATTACAGAGAGATCTCATGTACTCATAATCAATGCTGTAAATTCAAATAAACTTCATTTCGACTACAATTAGCACATCAATCACCTCATAGAGAATCTCTCTGAGAGATCTCATGTACTCATTATCAGATCTCAAGTCCTCATAATCAATGAATGTAAATTCAAATAAACTTCATTTCGACTACAATTTGCACATAAATCACCTCAAAAACATATTTTTTTCAAATAATTACTTAAAAACATCTCAAATACTCATAATCAATGTTGTATATTCAAATCAAAACATCAAATCTACGTCAACAGCGCTAGTAAAACTTCCGAACAATCACGAGAAGCTGAATATCCATAGCTCCATATAGATCTCAAGTCCTCATAATCAATGCTATAAATTCAAATAAACTTCATTTCCACTAAAGTTAGCACATCAATCACCTCAAAAACATCAATTTTCATATTTTCAAATTAACGAATATCGAAATAACAGAAATCTATATACTCATAAGCAATGGTCTAAATTCAAATAAGCTTCATTTCGACTATATTTTACAACGCATCTATTTCATGTTTTCATTTCAGTTATGAAATAAACTTCATTTCAGCTACAATTAGCACATAAACCACCTCAGAGCATCTATTTCATGTTTTCGAATAGTTACTTATAATCAATGCTCTAAATTCAAATAAACTTCGTTTCAACTCAAAAGCAACAAATATCTCCATGAAAGAGATCTCAAATACTCATAATATACGTCAACAGCGCTTCGAAAACTTCCAAACAATCACCAGAAGTTGAATATCAGTAGCTGCATATAGAGATTTTCGAAGTATATTCACTGTATATTTGGATTTCGGCGGGGGGGGGGGGGGGGGAAGAGGGGGATGATGCAGATTTCTCTCTGTTTCAATAAATTTGGTAATTTTGCCGCCTTTGGCTTTTGGAGTTCCCTCGCTTTCTTATTTATGATTGGGGAGTTGGACCCGTTTCAACATGGGCCGAACTGTTAACCGGCCCGATTAGTTGTTTTTTCTCACGTAGAAATAGCGTTTACTGATTATTTTTCGATTTTATTTTTAAAAAAATAATCACGTTAAAATAGGATAAACAATATAAATTTTGATATTTTGATGCCTAATTGCAGAAAATCCTGACATTTTGCATATTTACAGAAAATCCCATTTTTTGGGCTGCCGAGATATATAATTTGTTCCCGACATATTCCGTTGAGATACATAATTACGCACACTGTAATCATTCAAAGATACATAACGTATGTATCTTTTAAACAAAACTCACACTGATATACATAGAGATACATAATTCGTTCCTGATATATTCCATTGAGATACATAACCGACAGTTGGGATTTTTGTAATTACTTTGTAAGGATGGAGATTTGTGTAAATATGGTAAGTTAAGGTGTATATTTATGTTATTTTTCCTAAAATATCACCCTACCCAAGTGTGCTCAATTTAGTACAAATTAAAATTAATTGTGTGAATCAGAGTTGTTAATTTAGTATAAACAATACGAGTATTGAAATTTGATGAATTAGTAGCCTGTATGGCCAAGCTTATTTTTCCCCAAAAGTGTTTATTTTTTTTCAAAAGTGTTGATTTTAAAAAATTGAGGTGTTTGGCCAAGCTTATGGAAGAAAATAAGTGCTTCTGGGGAGTGAAAAAAACAGTTTTTCATAAGCTAAAAAAAGTAGCTTCTCTCTAAAAGTACTTTTGAAAAAAGCACTTATGAAAAAAATACACTTAAAAATACTTTTAAAAGTTTGGCCAAACACTATTTGCTGCTCAAAAGTGTTTTTTTAGTTGTATTGACCAAACACAAACTGCTTCTCACCAAAAGTGTTTTTTTTAAAAGCACTTTTGAAAAAAAACCTTCTGAAAATAAGCTGATTTTAGAAATTTGGTCAAACAGGCTATAGGTCGGGTTAGTTTACCATTTGGATCGCTCTTGAAAAGGTTATCCAAGCCCTATATGGGCAACATGCTAGAGCAGGCCAACCATGTTTTAAAAATATTTTCATAACTTTTAAAAAGATAAATTCTACCCCAAAAAATAAAAACATAAATATTTATGAGACAATATATTATTAATCAAAATTCAAGTTCATAACTAAAATTTACATATACTTTACCCTTTTCGGATATCCCACCTTATAAAATTACACTAATACATTATTGTTATTATTGTTTTTAAGTCCTCAATAAATTATTTCAATTAAAAAAAATAGAAACGAGAAGGAAAGATAGAAAAGAGCTGCTTCTCTTTTTACGATTGGGAAATTTAGTATTTTATTATTTTATAATATAACTTTATGCTTAAATTTTAAAATTTTGGCTTTGGGGCTTTACAATATGATGGGCTAAGTAAATTTTGACTTTGGGCAACCCATCTTGGTCAGTGGATTTACTTGAGTATGGCTAAACAGCTTCATTCTTAAATGGACTTCAAAAATCTTAGTTCAACTCTATTAGATAACAGGTTAAAATGGGTCGATTTTGTGGATAAAACTCATTTTAATAGTTGTAGTATAAAGTTATATAGTTTTCGTAAATGATTATAGTTTGGGTTTTATTAATAATATGTAGCTATAGTTTAAATATTTATAATCCGTAGCAAGTGATTGAGGTGTTGAGCAAAAATTAACTAAAAAGCTATTGACGTGTTAGACGACTATATTCGTTGTCTTTATACGTGCATTTAGGTTGTATCGAAGAATACAGTTCAGATGTATACAAAGATACAAACAATAGAAAACATAGAGGATTGTGTCCATTAGCTCGAATTTCACTTGTATTCATTCACTCTGGTATCATTTGTATTCATTTGCTCTAATTTCACTTGTATTCTTTCGCTCTATTGTATCACTTGTTATCCATTTGTATTCATTCGCTCTAGTATCACTTGTATTCTTTTACTCTATATTGTATCACTCGTTATCAATTTGTATCATTTGTACTTATTCACTTTAATGGTAGTATCAACACATGCAATATTGATGGATACATGCATACATGATAGGTTGTATGCGTTCACTTAATTTAGCTTGGTACACAAAAGGCGAAATATTGAAATACAAGGGTAAAATTCAAAGGGTATACGACGATAAAAATATATTGTACAATCAAGGCAAAATATAAATATACAATGATTGTCGAAAAATTCCTCCTTCGAAATACAAAAACACAACAAAAATTTGTAAAATTTTTATTATGAGGTGCAAAATCAAGATTAAAGTACAAAAATACAAAGATTTGCCTATCTGCAACTTTTCATCCCTTCTATTTATATGTACAACTTAAAAAATAAAGAAACTACTATCATTTTTCCACGGAGATGACTAGAAATTTCATCAAGGATTTTCAAGATTTGGGTTGACTCTTGAGGGAGGGGAGGTCGGGAAACATGTTTTTTTCCACCGAAGACCACTAGAGAGAGAGAGAGAGGCAGTGGCGCAGGATGGCTTATCGAACACCCTTTGTCAACAAAATATAGTATTATGCATATAAGAAATTCTACGATATATAGAGAACAAAAATTATTATATACTAAATCTTGAGTATATATCCTTAACAAAATTTCTGATTTCGCTATGGGGGAGAGGGAGGGTTGAGAGAGGCCCGATGGCCAAAGACCTAACAAGAAGGATATGCTGTAAATCTTCATCATGTTTCAATTGGTCCGTCTAATTAAAAACAATATATATAAAATAACTTCTAATTAATTTATGCTTAAACGTAAATCTACTTGATGATTCTTTAGTCAAAACCATAAAAGGAATTAGATTCATTGAATGTATACCCCATCTTTTTTCTTTTTAATTTATAAATCTAAACCTATTTTTTTTTCAAAAGGAGAAGCTTAAAATAATCAAAGTAATTATATTGGCCAAAAGCGATCAGTGTTATAGGGTAGTAGCTGCAATTTTACATTGAGCTATTTAAGTGTAGTGTTTCAATCTTGGTGAAGTTCCTTACATGGACAAAATTAGATACACAAGAAGTTCATTCGAACCGCGTTCATTAAAATATTATATTGTATATGTGAAAGATTAAAAAAATATTTTTATATATGTAATAGATATTAAAATCTCTTAATTTCTTCATATATTTATATATTTTGATTTTCCTTAATAAATATCTTGACTCTACAACGACATTTTCCTACTATTCATATGTCCTTCCAAAAAGATCATAAAAAATGATATAGGGCCAACAAGTCATGGTGGAAATATCCTCCTACTCATAATTAGTAAATAGTAAGATGTCATCAATAATATATATCACACTTCCCACTTGTGGAAATATAACTACTTGAAATATGATTTTAAATATAGCAATTTGGGAAGTGGATCTAATTGAAATTAATTATAGTCTAATATAATACTTCAAGTTGAGTATTTTTGAGGTTATCCATAATGTCTTAATTTTGGAGCATTCGTCTGTGCTTGGCAAATCATAAGCTATAGTGAAAAGAAGTTCTTTTAGTCATATAAATCGTTAGGGTAAACAATATTTATATTATTAGTTTTTTTAATTTGCTGTAATAACTTATCTTAATTCCACGATTGCAAATCTCATGTTTTAAAGAAGTTTACTTGAAGATATTCTTTAAATGACCGAATAGTATTAAAAAGTATTTATACTAACAATGTATATAACTGAAAATGAAAAAATAAAATAAAATCAGGAGTCACTTTCTTAGGATTAGAAAATTTTGACGGACCTAATTAACCAACACCCTAAAGTTTAGAATACGTGAAATGCATACTCAGCATATTATGCCATGTTTATGCTTTTTTTTCTTTTCTTTACGCAGTGTATATTACTAAATTGAGGTAAATAATCTTTAGTCATTTAATATAAATCTAAAAAGCAGCCACAAATAATAGGTCTGGACTATAATTTAAGAAATAATACAATTTCAATTTCAAAAAACTTAAAGGTTAGTTGAGCACGTCAAGCTAAGCTTAAATCATAAATTCATCTCTGAACGAAGGAAGCTCTTCGAGCTTTCTCCGCCAACGACTTATGTTGTGGTCGGCTTTATAAAAGCTGGCGAAGCTTTGCTTTCCTCTTCTCTTTACTTATTTAATAGACAATAAACATGGACATATGCCATAAAGAACTAATTGATCGAGTCTATCAAACTTTGTTTTTTCTTATAGTCGCTATAAATATTCAAGACAGTAGCGGACCTGTTAAATTTGACAAGATTCTAGAACTAGTGTGAACGTTTTGAAAAAAAGGAAATTCTTCTTTGGGAAGAAATGTCCAAGTTCAACTTGTAGTCAAAATCTTTGACCACCATTAAGTGATTTCACACGTTGAACTTTGACATTTGTGTAATGATGATGTCACTGATGACATCAAGATGATAATGACAAAATCGAGATGATGATGATGTCACTGATGACATCGAGAACATGATGATGTCACTGATGACATCAAGAGGAAGAATTCACTTCTATAAATAAGGTCACTTAGTTCATTTAAAATTACCTCTCTCACTTGCCTTCTCATCTTTGAAGGCATTTGAATCTCCTTTATCTCTTGTAGTATTTCACTTGTATTCTTTTGGAGTGAAATAAAATGTAGTTGATTGTGTCCGAGGAGTAGGCAAAAATAAAGTTTTATCGAACCTCATAAATTTCTGGTGTTCTCTTATTGTTCTCTCATTTACTATTTATATAGCTAACTTTAGATATAGTAGTTGCGACTTAATCGCACTCTATATATATTTGGCTTCCGCAACAATCTGCCTTGCTCGCACTTGTCTTCACTTAGAAACTCCACGACCCATAGAGAAGCAAATCGAAACATCAAGAATGCAAGCTTTGTGTCTAGGTCCATAATATTATATTGTTCGAAAAAAAAGTGTTCAAATGAATTTAAACAAACCACCATTTAGAAAGTACTTCAGTGATTATTACTTACTTGACAAAGTAATACTAAGCCATAACATAACAAAGTCCTATATATATATTGGAGTCACTTCATTTCCAACAAACTAGCCAAATAATCAAAGTGATGCAACCTCCACTAGGACACATTGTTTCCATATGATCGACAATATAGTCATAAAAGTTTGAATACTTGTATGAATATTATTAGTCCTAACTACGTTAAAGAACATAGGGCTCATTTGGTACAAGGGACAAGGGATAACTAATTTCAGGATTAATTTTAAGTTGAGTTTATCTTATGTTGGGTGGGATAAAATGTATGAGATAACTCATTACGGGATTGTAGTGTTATTTTTATCCCATCTTGAGGGTGGAATGACTAATCCCAGGATAGCTAATCTCAGGATAACTTATTTCCCAACCAAACGACCCCATAAAATTATAATATCACGAATTAATATAATGATGTTATATGTACTCTTATTGATGATTAATCTATTTTTTTATCTCGCTCTTAAATATAATCTTCCATAAAAAGAACAAGCAAGATGATGAGTTATATATTACTACCTTTTATTGGCCAAAAGATATTAACTATGTTCCTCGTGAATCTATTAGGGGTCGTTTGATACATCAGATAAGTTGGAATATCTCATGACTAAATTTGGTATTAAATTTATACCATATTTGGTTGATGGTATAAAAATATCTCGAGATTAGTTTATACCGTCAATTAAACATGATATAAATCTAATACCAAACCTAGTATTGAGATATCCTACCGTATCACATATAATATGAAATTATTTTATTTCACCTTCTATATGAAATTAATTAATCTAGAGATTATAATCCCAAAACTCTAATCCCGAAATAATTTAATGCACGCGTGTACCCACAGACCCCTTTAATTTAAACAATTTAACAATGTGCTAGTTGTAACTTTTTGACTATCAAAGCAATTAAGGGAAATTACATTGAAGAGTACCATAAAGTATATGAGGAAATTTCTTTTTTTTTTTTTTTTAAATTTCTCACTCGGTGTTCGGTACTCGCATTGAATTCCTGAGTAATCTGGATCGTGCACTGCAGGGCCCATTCTAGGGGTGACGCTTCTAATAGAATTTTCTCCATAATCCCAAAAATATAAATAAAGTAGGGACTTCAAAGCTTGACTAAGAGGGGAGAAAGTTGACTTTGAGAAAGAAAAGGGGCGCCTGCGTAAAGAACCTAACTCATTTGAAGTTAAGAAAAATGAACCATTTAACCCAGGGCTCGAATCGGAGACCTCTGGTCAAGGGTAAAGTAATCCCACCACTATATCACAACTCTTGTTGGTGAGGAAATTTCATATTGCTACACAAAACAGCTTCTTTTGCTCATTTATTTTCATTCGACACTATTCCATCTAACAACTACACATGACCTACTATTAAAGACAATCGAGAATTGTGATAGGATGAATATGATCGATTCATTTTCAATTAGAAGTCTTAAGTTCAAAACATGAGAAATAACACTTTTTTCTTTATTGGATGCTAGGCGACGTGAATTCGGATTATAATAACAGACTCACTAATTTCGTACGTAAAATTAATTGATGCATGACATGTAATACATTTATATATTTACTTTTATTACTTAACCACATTTTATTAATGTATACTATTAATTCAATTAATCATAGTAAGTTACGTTGAATTAGTTTGATATAAACACCCGATGTGAATAAGTGTTTAATATTCTAATTGTCATCTCTGCGTTACAATATAATCTATGTCTTATATAATAGATGCATAACATGTATTTGAACCAAACGACCCTTATGTTGGATTCCTGTGAACTCGTATACAAATCTCAATATCCCGCCTGGTTTCGAAATTATTAAAAAACTATTTGACGTTTAGTATCACATGTCTTTTACTTATTAA
Organism: Capsicum rhomboideum; assembly: GCA_031232105.1. Classification (NCBI taxonomy): domain Eukaryota; kingdom Viridiplantae; phylum Streptophyta; class Magnoliopsida; order Solanales; family Solanaceae; genus Capsicum; species Capsicum rhomboideum. The sequence goes on along the minus strand of CP124711.1, from coordinate 143,594,639 downwards.
AGCTGTCAAAAACCCAAAATTTCTTCTCACCTCTTGTAACCGTATACAACTGTTCCTCTGACTGTAACACAAAAAGACATTATTTTTTCTAAAATAAGTAAAAACGCAAAAGAACAAATAAAAGCCAGTCCAAATTACCAACAATCTCCTTTGAATTCATCACAACAAATCAAGATCCACCGTTTCACCTACAAACAAACTTATATGAAACTCCTCACAACAAATACTAATCCTTCTAATTTTTACACAATTCAAAACATATCCAATTGTTTCTAAAAATACACTTAGGTTCATCTATTTACTTCCTTTGCATCAATTTATGTGACGATATTTGACTAAGATAAGAATTTTGGCAAGTTAATTATAATTAGTTGATCAAGTTGATTTATAAATACTTTTTGGCTTGTTTACACATATGATAAATACCTTGTTAAGTGCTTATAAATTAAAAAATAATAATATAAGATTATAATGTCATTATAATGTCACGAATCAGTATAATTAAATTATATTACATCTATTTATCTTTTATCTTGCTATCAAACATAACAGATCATAATAAAAAGAACAAGTAGGTTGATGATTAATACCTTTTCTCAACCAAAAGATATTAATTGTAATCCTTGTGGATTTATTAATCTATACAATCAAACAATAGCGCCTTAGATATTGATTTGTCTTATAAATATCGTACTATGTTAAACTTTGAAGTTATGTTCTAATATATTCCTTAAAAAAATTTGACTATCAAAACAGTTAAGGAGAATTGCATTGAAGAGTACCATTATTATTCATATAATGGAATTTCACATTGCTACACAAAACATCTTCTTTTGGTCATTTTTAATTCGACGCTATTCCATCTGACAACTATTCATAACAAGTTATTAAAACAAACCGAGAATTGTGATGGGGTAAATATAATAAGCTTATTTTTAATTATAAGTCTTGAGTATGAGACATGGAAAATAATTCTTCTCTTTATTGGCGTTACGGGGCGTGAATTTGGATGAGTGTATTATAAGAAAACCACTAATTTACATTGTGAAGTCTATTGATGCATGACATGTGTTTATTTATTTATTCTATTACTTAACCATTGTTTGTTAATGTATATTTGATGCATGACATGTGTTTGCTTATTTAATTTACTTCTATTACTTGACCATTGTTTATTAATGAATATTATCAATTCATTAGATTACTTAATCATAGTAAGTTGATTAGTTTGATATAAACACCTTATGCAAGTAAGTATTTATATACTTTTTAATTACCATCTCTATGTAATAATCTTTGTATTGTACAATACATCCATAACATGTATTTGAACCAAATAACCCTTACATTGGATTCTTGTGAACTCGTATAGAGTAAATTTATTTTATATTTATTATCACATATCTTTTACTTACTAATGCATATCAACAAAATCTAAAATTTCTTCTCACCTCTTGTAACCGTTCCTCTGAATGCAACACAAAAAGCCATTATTTTTTTCCAAAATAAGTAAAAAGCAAAAAAAATAAATGAAAGCCAGTCCAAAACTACAAACAATCCTGTATGAAACTCCTTTGAATTCATCACAACAAATCAAGATCCACCGTTTCACCTACAAACAATCCTATATGAAACTCCTCACAACAAAGATTAGTTAATCCTTCTAACCTTTACATAATTCAAAACACATCCAATTGTTTCTAAAATTACACTTAGTTCTGTCTATTTTACTTCCTTTTCCTCCAAGTTACATGGCGATATTTGACTAAGATGAGTGTTTTGGCAAGTTAATTAGAGGTTGATCAAATTGATTTATAAGTATTTTTTTAGCTTGTCTACATATTTGATAAATACCTTAAGTGCTCATAAGTCAAAAAAAGAACACAAGGTTATAATGTCACGAACTGGTTTAATTAAGTTATAATACAATTGACGATCTGTCTATCCTTTACCTCGCTCTTAAATATAACAATTCATATAAAAGAACAAACAGGTTAATGATTATTACCCTTTCTCGGTCAAAGAATATTAAATGTGATCCCCAAGAATTTATTAATCTATACATCAGACTACTTAATAATAGACTATAGTAAGTTGATTAGTTTGATATAAGCATCTCATGCAAGTAAATATAAGTTTTTTTTAATTACTATCTATGTATTATAATCTTTACATTGTAAAATACATGCATAACATGTATCTGAACCAAACAATCCATACATTGGATTCTTGTGAACTTATATACATGCCTTAACATCCATCCCTGATTTCATAAGTATAAAAAAAATTATATTTTATATTTATCATTACATATCTTTTACTTATCAACGTGTGTCAAAAATTCAAAATTTTTTCTCACCTCTTGTAACCGTTTCTCTGAATCCAAAACAAAAAGTCATCACATTTTCTATAAAAAGTAATAAAGCAAAAAACAAACAAAAGCCAGTCCAAAATTACAGCAAACTCCTTTGAATTCTTCATAACAAATCAAAATCCACCGTTTCACCTACAAACAATTTTATATTAAACTCCTCACAACAAAGACTAATCCTTCTAGCTTTTACATTATTCAAAACACATCTACTTATTTCTAAAATAACAATTAGATCTATCTAATTTACTTATTTATAAAATCAATTTCAATACTTCAAAATTGTTTTTCAACACTTAAAATTTATCAGCTATTTACAAATCAGCTAATCTAAACATACTCTAAGCATGAATTCAAAGAAAAAAAGAAGGGGGGAGGTTAATATATAAGATTAAAGAACATTTTAATACATTCTATAGTTTAAGACAATAAAGTTCAAAAATCTTCTTTAGTCTTTTAAATTCAGTATCAATTCAAAATCAAACAAACAAATTGAAAAAGAGGAAATAGTTTTTAATTTTTATCGCTAAACCATAAATGGGACCTAAGGGTAATTATTGAAAGTATTAGGGATCATTTGAAATATGATAAAGTATTGTGGAGGTTAGTACAATTAAGTCAAAATAGCAACTTAAAGCCGAAAATTCCAGGAATATTACGACTAAACAAAAACAACTCCCCCATCTTTTTTCTTCTCTTCTTATTCAACAAAGTACATAGAAGAAGAACAACTGGAGAAGGAAAAAAAAAAAAAACTTTAGTGAGAGAAAATAATACACATATATATAAGCTTTTAGTTTATGGCAATTTTTGGTTTTTGTTGAAGTGATAATATTTTGCTAATATTTTGAGATGGAAATGCTTGGTAGACGATCGAATTCAAATTATACTTTATTAAGTCAAGTACCTGATGATAATTTCCTTCCTCATCCGCCTCATAAGTACGGAGGCGGAGGAGCTCCGTATTATGAGTCTGCTAATTCTGATACTCACAATAAAGGAAAAGGAGTTGATAGAGTTTATGATTGGGATCCGAATCGGATCGGTGTGGGTGCGGCGGGGGCAGCAATGGCGGCATTTCCAGGTTCGATAGGTTTACAAAGGCAATCAAGTGGGAGTAGTTTCGGTGAGAGTTCGATCTCCGGTGAGTATTATATGCCGTCATCGTTATCGACTGTGGAAGTGACGACGTATGGCGGTGGTGCTGGAGGTGGCGTTGGCGGTGTTGAGTTGAGGATTAAGCCAGTGGAGGCTAATTTGTGTGGCGGTTCGTCTTCGAAGAGCTGGGCACAGCAGACTGAAGAGAGTTATCAGCTGCAGTTAGCATTGGCTTTACGGCTTTCTGCGGAAGCTACATGTGCTGATGATCCGAACTTCTTGGATCCTGTGCCTGATGAATCTGCATCCCGTGCTTCCGCTTCAGCTGCCTCAGTCGAGAAACTTTCACATCGATTTTGGGTATGGTTGGGTTTATTGTTTGTTGTTTGTTTTTTCTCTCATGTCTATATTTGGTGTGTATTTAACTTGCATTAATCCCATTGGGTCTATTGGAAGCAGCCTCTCTATCGCGAAGAGGTAGAGGTAAGGTCTGCGTATACTGTAATCTCTCTCCAGACTCCACTTGTGGGATTACACTGGGTATGTTGTTGTTGTTGTTGCATTAAATCCCATGACGAATTAAGCTGCAACAGAGGGAATTGTGTGCCTATTATGCTTAAGGAATGTGTTGAACAATTAGCATTGTACAAATTGATAAATTTTTTCCAGAAATTCCTAAGCTTTATTTAAGCTGAGGGTCTATCAGAAACAACCTTGTTTGAGGTAAGGTCTGCGTACACTCTAACCTCCCCAGACTTCACTTGTGGGGGATTATTCTGGGTATGTTGTTGTTGGATTAATCCCATTATGAATTTAGCTGCAACAGAGGGAAATGTACGCCTATTATGCTTAAGGAAGGTGTTGAATAATTAGAATTGTATACGGAAAAATAAAGAACTGATTTAGATGACAAATGTTTCCAGTGTGGAGGAAAATGTTTTCCATGGATCAACTAGGAGTGTTTGGTTTGGTATAAATGTAGGTGACATAGGGTGTGTTCGGTACGGAGGAAAATATTTTCCAAGAAAACATTGTCTTGTGTTCGGTATGCTAGTAAAAAATATTATTGTAGAAGTATTTGTATATATCTAACACAAAAATATGAGGATGGGTGGGGGTAGGGTGATGGGTGCTGTGGTGGGGTGGGGGTGGGTGGGTGCAGGGTGTGGTGTGGGGATGTGGGGTGTGGGGTGGGTGCATGGTGGGATGGGGTTGGTGGTGGATTGGGCGGTTGTGAGGGTGGGAGGAGAATGCCACTTGTTTTTCTACTTTCATTAAGGAAGTCATTTTCCTTATTTTCTAGAAGCTTGTTTTCATTAAGAAAATATTTTTCAGAATTTTTAACCAACTGAACAGGAGAAAATAGGAAAACATTTTCTGGAAAATGTTTTCCTCCATACCGAACATACCCATAGATTAATTGTAAAAAGTGGACTATAGGGTATTATGGTAGTGCTTTTGTGATACTTTTGAGTATTATAGGTTGAGAGTAATGTATTAGTGTAGAGTAAGAGGGAAAATAACTTCTGCTCAGAAGTAAGGGAAGTCGTCTTCTTGTTATCTGAGAAACTATATATTGGGTAAAACATTTTTATCACGTAAGGTGATTTTTTCCTGGAAAATGTTTCCCGTCATACCAAACACAGAATCGACAAATGGATGTGTTTCGTCAAATGTAAGTGCACTTCAACAGTTGCGATATATTTGAACTACAAGATCCTTTCACAACTCCAAGAAGGATGAGTAGCTTCTATATTAGTACTGCATCCGGGTATTTCCAGAATACTAGAATATGACGAAACTAATGCGTCAAGTAATGTGGAGTTAAAGTACGAAATTAATGCTTTTAGTCTCTCTGGAAGTGTTGTAGCCGATAAACAGCGGAGGCGCACCTTTTATTTTCCACAAAGAAATTGGAAGTTTTCTTTGTGTAAGTGTGTATTTCAGTTTTCTTTCTCATTATATAATGCCACATCAATGTGGAATGGCTTCTTTTCAAATCTGCAGTGTGTATTTAGTATTCTTTTATCAATATATAAGTGCGACATGAATGTGGAAAGTGTTTCATTCAAAATCTGGTTGACCGACTATCTAATTCTTCACTGAAAAGGAACACAAAGGTTGTCACATTGTTTAAATTGTGATTTATCTAGGGCAACAAACAGTAATCGTCTTTCTTGACATTCCCACAAACGTTGTTACTAGGCCAACCTACCAATGTAAAATAAGATTTGGAGCATGCACCTTCTAGGTTTAGGAATAAGAGAAGTTCAGAATGGTAATCTGAAAAAGTATGTCACTAGATTTGAACTAATCCACAGTACAAACATAGTCCCCGAAAAAAGAAATGAATATTTATGTATTAGATGCAATGCAACAACAAACAATCTCATGCACTATAATATTTTGTAGATATCTTCTACTCTTCTGATCTCAAAATAAAATCCCTTTCTTTTTCGCTTATCGAAAACTTCATCCACTTCTCCAAAAGAGAAACTTTTATTCACACTCTTTAATTGTTCTCCATTTCCATAAACGTGTTTTCTTTTTTAGTTAGTAAGCAAAAGATTTCATTCACACATAATGAATAACATGTTTTTTGATCAATAAGCAAAAAAATTTCATTAACACCTTGTGAAAATCATGTAATGTAAAGAGCTAGAGGAAGCATCACATAGTGCATATAGGAAAAGAAACAGTAACAACAACAAAGTAGTGCTATAACAAAACACTGATCACAACCGGTAGCGACATAAATCGAAGGATAGGGAACTACGCCAAAAAATGCCGATACTATTGGTATTAAAGGAGAAACAAGTACAGGGCACCAAACTACCACCAAGCCTAACCCGCAGGAAAGCGAGACAACGCTTAATTATCCACTAACCTTTTACCCTAATCTGTGACTTCTAAATCCTCCTAAGTCATGTCCTCGGTGAGCTGAATATGCGCCATAACTTGTCTAATTACCTCTCCTCGATACTTCTTCGGCCTACCTCTTCCTTTTCTCGAACCCACCATCATCAACCTCTTCACACCTCCTTACTGGGCTTCTTCACATGCCCAAACCATCACATCCTCACTTTCCTCATCTTGTCCACCACGGAGGCTAGTCCTACCTTGTCTTGGATGTCTTCATTCCTAATCTTATCCCTCCTAGAATGCCCACACATCATCTCATCATCTCCATCTTTGCAACCCTCATCTTCTGAAAATGAGAGTTCTTAATTGGCCGATACTTCGCCACTACAACATAGTTGGCCTAACCACTACTCTGTAGAACTTATCTTTAAGTTTGAGTGTTACCTTCTTATCGCATAGGACTCCGAAGGCGAGCCTCCATTTTGTCCATCCCGCACCTATACGATGTGTGAAATCATTGTCGATCTCTCCATTTCCTTTGATTAAAAACGTTAGATACTTGAAACTTTCTTTCTTGAGGATGACTTGTGTACCAAGCCTTACTTCCTTGAAAGGCTCCTCTATTACATCATTGAACTTGCACTCCACATTCAATCTTGGTTCGGCTCCACTTGAACATTTAGAATCCAATTTTTGTCTCCATATCTTTAGTCTAGTGTCAATTTCGCCACAAGTCTCGTCAATCAATACTATGTTATATGCAATAATATATACCATAGTTACCTCACCTTGGATATGACTCATCAATGTATTTATCACCTATTCAAATAGAAACGGTCTCAGGGATGATCGCTGATGCAACCCCATCACGACTGTAAAGTGCTCTGAGTCTCCTCCCACTGTCCTTACCAGGGTCTTGGCTACATTTCCTTAATTACCCTAGTGTATGCCATTGGTACCTTTAGCCTTCAAGCATCTCTGAAGGACCTCTCTTGGGACTTTGTCGTATGCCTTCCCTAGTTCAATGAACACCAAATGTAACTCCCTCTTCCTCTCCCTCTCTTGTACAATCCACCAGTTTCCTTACAAGACGAATGACTTCTGTGGTAGAACGCCTCAACGTGAAACCGAATTGTTTCTCGAAAAGTGTCCTCTTTTCATTCTATTCTTGGTTTTGTTTGTGGTTCAGGTTCTGCACAGTCTAAATCAGATCGGCACATTGTTTTTAGATTTGTTCGTAGAATTTTTTGAATTAGAAGTAAAACATTATTCCCTTGAATGGAAGTAGAAAAAACTATTCTCCTCTATTAATAAACTGGATAACATTACCTAATACGCAAGATTGTTTCGACTCATGAAACAAGAATGAGAATCATCGTCCTACTTAAACATGGGGTAGCTTCTATTAGATCACATATCTATATAATATCAAAAATAACGAATACGTTGGAACATAACTTCAAAGTTTAATATAATACAATATTTATAAGAAAAATATTTTGAGAATCTTTTTAATCAAGTCGAGTCATATTTTTTTCCTAAAAAAAGGGCGAGTCCTCAGCTCAGTTTAATAACTGGATCAGAGGTTTTCATCCAAAGCAAGATGATACCCAAGGATCTTCAATAACCCATTTACAATATGTCAATGAAACCTTGGTGTTTTGTGATGCTGAGAAGGACCAATTGAGAACTCTGAGAATTATTCTCATCATTTTGGAAGCTATTTCAGGTCTTAATATTAATTGGAGCAAAAGCTTCATTTATCCGGTTAATGAGGTGCCTGAAATGAGCAATCTGGCCAACATATTGGGGGGTAGAATTAGGGAGTTACCAACAACCTATTTGGGCATGCCGTTAGGGGCGAAAAGCAAATCCAAATCTGTATGGAATTCAGTGTTGGAGAAGTGTGAAAAGAAGCTAGTGAGCTGGAAAGGACAATACTTATCTCTAGGGGGAAGACTGACCTTGGTCAACAGTGTTCTAGATGCCTTGCCAACATATATATTCTCTCTTTTTCCTATGCCTGTTAATGTAGCCAATAAGCTTGATGAAGTCAGAAGAAACTTTTTGTGGCAGGGGAACAGTCCAACAAAGAAGATCCACCTGGTTAAATGGGACATTTTAACAAAAAGCAAGAAAGAAGGTGGAATGGGAGTTAGAAATTTGAGGATTCAGAATCAAAGTCTTATGCTTAAATGGCTTTGGAGATTCTCAAGTCCAGAACAATCCTTGTGGAAAGAGACTATTGTATCAAAGTATGGTATGGAAGATAAATGGATCACCAATGAAGTGAATAGCACATATGGTGTCAGTTTATGGAGATCAATCAGAAACAACTGGCCTAAATTGTATAATAGATCCAGCATCCAGGTAGGAGACGAGAGAAAAACATCCTTCTGGAATGATGTATGGCTAGGCCTCTCTTCCTTGAGACAACAATTTCCAGATTTATACAATCTGAACCAACAGAAGAATGCAACAGTGAAGGAGGTAAGGGATATTGCAGGATGGAATTTCAGCTTCAGAAGGCTATTAAACGATTGGGAGGTTGACAAGCTACTGGAGTTTCTCAAAACACTTGAAGCATTCAAAGGATTTAATGCCAATGAGGATTGCAGATTCTGGTTAGTAGGCAGTAGAGGTAGATTCACTGTTAATTCAGCTTACAAGACCCTTAACAAGTCTAGCTCTCAGTTTAGCTCTTGGCCTTGGAAGCATATCTGGAGAACTAAAATACCTTACAAGGTGAATTGTTTTGTTTGGTTGGTAGTCAAGCAGGCTTGCTTGACAAAAGAAAAGTTACTGAGAAGGGGAATGCAACTTACCTCTACCTGTCTTCTTTGCGATGAGACTGCAGAAACAAACAACCACCTATTTCTGCATTGTAAAGTGACTAGTCAACTATGGGACATTTTTCTTGCTATGATTGGGGTGAATTGGTCTATGCCCCAGTCTACTTTAGACATGCTCTACAGTTGGAACAAAAGGGGAGGCAACATAGACCAAAAAAGAAGATGGAGTATGATCCCGGGCTGTATTTGGTGGACTATCTGGAGGGAAAGGAATCTAAGATGCTTTGAAGGAAAGAGCAACCCAATCCAGAAGATAAAAGCTAAATTGTATTTCCCTTTTTCACTTTTGGTGTAAACAGGAGTATATAGAGAATACAGAGACTTTAATGTAGTTGTTAGAATCTCTCTAGAACTTTTTGCTTAGATTAACTTGCTCTCTCTACATGTAATTATGGCCTAACAGCCCTTTTTGGTTAATACAAATATGTTACCTTATCAAAAAAAAAAGTAAAATTGTTGCGGAATATCTTGAAACAAGGTTAATTAATTGGAATGCAAGATCGTGTTTTTGATTTTAGCATTCCACAACACTACATGTATCCTAATGATTACATCAATAAGGAATTAGTGGTGTCCCCGCTGCCACTTCAATTCGTTGTGTTCCAAACACTAGCTTTCTATTTGAATGTTTAGTTAATTTGGCATGAACTGAATTGAGAGTAGAACTTGTGGATTATTACACATCAATTGCGAGCATGTTGAGTTAATAGTCGCTTTTTACTTTGTGGTTAAATTAGGACGAAAGAAGTGGAATATAACAATTTGTTAGCTTACCTTTAAGGAAAGTGGAATGTCTAGTTTTTACAAAATATTGAAGTGAGTAAAAATGTAAATTTCACCAACCATAAGGGCATGATTGATTGGTTGGGAGGTGGGTCTCCCATGTGGGAGACCTGAGATCGAATTCAGACTCCATCTGCCACTCAACCATGAGCTCGTCGCATAGGGATTGCCTAGTGCAGTTTGCATCTCCTAGGTGGTTTGCGAGCTATTGCATAGTGAGCAGGTTACCACAAAGTGCTCACCATAGAGTGCTCATCCGAAGGGCAGTTACATGGTGGCCGTGGTTCCAAAAAAAAAAAGTAAGAGCATGTCGAGTTTGTAGCTCCTTTTTACCCTTTGAAATTTAAGATGGATGAAAGTGGAATTATAATAAACAGTTTAACTTTCCTTTTAGGACACTAAGTTATTTACTAAATTGAATGTTCAAATTAGTGGCTCTATCATAAGGATTAGAACATTCAATCTCTTTCCTCAAGTCGAGGCTAAATCCCGAACAAAGAAACAACCATTAACTATTGAAAATATAAATATTGTTGTCATCCTACGTATTTCAAATATCTACTAACCATAGGCTTAACATTTGACGATGAATCTAGACAAAACTATTGGTCGCATATAATAGAAGTAGTTGGTAGCGGATTTCGCAGGTGTCATTGCGACAAACAGATGTAATAACGAGGTGGAAGTTGGGACATTGATGACTTCACGTCTTGCATGATCACGTATGGAGGACCTTCTCTACCATATCAAAGCAAAAAGACACGGGAGATGCTTGTAATGATAGAGAAGAACATGTCTCTACCCTTAATTAGAGATCTCGACTTCGAGTTCTGGAATAGAGAAACTTCTGGTAGGGAGCAGTTTCCCTTTAAGTGGGCCATATGCGAGGCAATTGGTATTAATCAGGCCCGTGGATTTTGAATACCGGATGGTTAAGCAAAACAAAAGATAGAGACTAACATGTGTACTTTTTGTTAATGTTGGTGTACGGGCCTACTTCTGTGTACTTCAACTATTCCATCGAGTACATGCTATTTCCACTTAGTGCAAATATCGAGTAATTTTGCCTTCAAGGCTTAAGGCTTAGGCAGATGAGAAGAAATTACTTATCGTCTTTTGTGTCTGCTAGGATTTGATCCCTGATCTCCCATGGTTTTCACCCTGATTGAGACATCCTTGCGGTAATGTGCCAAAGCCCCTTTGGAAATATTTCCTGAATGCCGCCAAGACACTTGTCACTACTGGACGACAAACTGGATTTCAAATTTATTGACTACTAGGCCTCACTTGGGTTAGGGAACAACGTGTCATTTCGAGTGGAATGAAAAATCGACGAGCAATTGGTAGCTGATACATTGCGTATGCCTTGTTTGCTAAGTTCATTAATAGTATCTCATAAGCCGATTCTTGTGGATATTCCTAATAAAGATCTATTTGCCAATACTAGACTCTTTTTACTGAGGTAAGAGTAGAGACAAAGGACCTAGGTATTGATTTAGAAGCCTCACAGAGGAGCTCTCAATGAGTTTAACCGGTGAAAAAAAGTTTGCCCGATTATACTCATTTGGCTCCTTTTGATACAATTTTCTTTTCTCGGAGATGTTTCTTATTTTGGATTGGAGATATGAATTGAAGCGTGTATGGGAAAGAAAATGATGAGGAAAGTTGCGTTCCTGTTTCATGTAACCTTATTGGTGACGGTTCTTTAATTTTTGGTATATTGCTTGTATACATGAACTTTTGCAACACTAATAGAATTATTTACGTTATTTGTTTTGTGTAATGTGCCGTTGTTCTTAGAAACATGAGCGCTATGAGGCATAGAAGGAAGATGAAGGAATTAGCTCATCAATTCATCATTAGAAGTTTTCTTTTCACACGTGCTAATGCAATTTTTACCCAATGATGTTCGTGAAGAAATTAGCAGCGAGGGACATTTGTCTTCTTTATATCTGTTAAAGTAACCTATATACATCTATAGCTCTAGCTGCTAAAATAATCACTAAAATAGTAGGGCGTATGAAGACATCCTATATATTTGATTACATGGTATCTTGCTTGAGTTTCTGAGAAGAATCAGGGGTTTATGTTTTTCTGACCTTGGCCTTTGTTTTTCTTGAGAATTAGCCAAGATCAGCATGGATATGTTACGGTGCGAATAGGAATGACTTGATAACTATCTTCATTAGTGATTTTGAATCTTGTCATTCTTTCCAGTCAAGCAGAATCTATTTTGCTAGTGGATTCTATTTTTTATGTCCTTATGATCTCTCTTTCTTTGATGTATTGAATCATGCTTCCCAGACTTCCCAGGTTTTTTTGCTGAAAGCCATTTTCTGCTTTGAATCTTTGTTCTGTACCAGGTAACTGGATGCTTGTCGTACTTTGACAAAGTACCTGATGGATTTTACATGATTCGTGGCATGGATCCATATGTGTGGATTGTCTGCTCAGATCTACAAGAAAATGCCCGTGTTCCATCTATTGAGTCATTGAGAGCTGTTGATCCCTCTGTAGTACCATCAGTTGAAGTGATTTTGATTGATCGGCGTACCGACCCTAGCTTGAAAGAACTACAGAATCGGATCCATAATCTCTCGCCTAGTTGCATCTCAACAAAAGAAGTAGTTGATCAGCTCGCTAAGCTGGTCTGCAATCATATGGGGTGAGTGCCAGAAACTTCTTATTGGAACTCCGAACAATCACGTTTTGTGCGTTTTCTCCTTTTTGTAATTAAGTTTTATTTGCTTTATTAGGGGCGCAACTTCTGCTGGAGAGGATGAGTTGGTTCCTTTGTGGAAGGATTGCAGTGATGACCTGAAGGATTGTCTAGGATCCACTGTGCTTCCCATTGGTAGCCTGTCTAATGGCCTTTGTAGGCATCGAGCTTTGCTATTTAAAGTATGTTCTAGATGTGATATACTGATTTACATTTGCTGTTTTAGTCTCAAGATCTAGTTACGCAGGAATTTAAAGATCAGCATCTGATAGAATGGTGTTCTTTTAAATAAAAATAAAGAAAAAATCATATTTTTTGCAAAGTGTTACCTTGTCTGTCCTCAGAGTAAATGTACATTCAATCAGGATTTTTTTTTAGTTTTGGTGGAACTGTGGAAGGTTGATGTATTATCATGAATTTCACATGATGCAGGTGCTAGCTGACGTCATTGATTTACCATGTCGCATTGCCAAAGGATGTAAATATTGTAACAGAGCTGATGCTTCCTCGTGTCTTGTTCGATTTGGTCTTGACAGGTACAAATCCAAATTATAAATGACCTATGGGGAGTTTTTTTTTAGTTCATCTCCGAACTTGCATATTTGGGGAGAAGGATAATGAGAAATCCACTTTGACCGACAGACACCTTTATGCTAAATATGTTCTATTTTGTGAGCCATGTTTGTTTAAAAATTTAAGGCTATGATAGCTGGAAATTGATGTTCCGACTTTCCTTTTGTTTCAAAAACCATTCTTACGTATTTTGTTTGCGATAATCAATTTTTTACTTCCCTCCTCTAATATTCATGTGCAATTTATATGGACTTTGATTGTGTTGCCTAAATCTTACTCATATCAGTGTATAATATGGTCAACTTCTACATTTCTTAATCTTTCTGATTTATGCTTTCTTTGAAATGCATAGAGCTGGTATTTGTGTAGAAATGAAACTTACAATATTCAGATATGGAAAAATGACAATGATGATGTTTCTTATATTTTTGTGTGTTCTTTCTGCATTCATGCTGCAAGATGTCTGTAAAGATCAATACTGTTTGACTGTATCTAGTCCGTGACCTATGTTTAGTACCAACTGAAGTTTTCCCTTCGTCCTGATAGCTGCTCCTAATTTTTTTTTTTTAAGAACAACCATATTTATTTCAGGGTTTTACAATATAAACTACTGCAACCTCAGTGCCAAAAAGAACGGCTGTGCTTGGAGTATGTGGATCACTGCATTCGATATGAAATCAGATATGGATTTTTGAATGGTTTCTAAAGAAAAATTACACATCTAGAGACTGCATAAGAGTATTATATATAAAATATTTTAATAGCTAAATTGTTTTAAAAAAAAAGATTACATAAATCGTAGTCAAAGAAAAGGTTGTTGACTCCTCCAAATAGTAATGGTGCCATTCTTTTTGGATCTAAGGAGTATATTGAAGTGGTGACGGAAATCTTAATATTTGAAAGAGCAGATCCCATTGTTAAAGGAATACCTTATATGTTCGTAATATACTAGATTCTAAAGTTCGTGATTCAATTGCAAAGAGGTGTCCTCCTTTCTTCTGCTCAGCCCTAAAATGTGGAGAAGAAGAAATTAAATGGGAAAAAGTATAGGCAAACAAAATTAGATAGTCAAGGCATATTGTGTAGTGAACAGCAGGATGTTATTTTTCTGTGCTACTTTTAACTGGGATTTAGCAAGAAAAAACAGTGGTCCTTGTGTTAGCTTTTCTGTTCACAGTTAGATATATGCTGTTCCTATTGATTGTTAAGGAGGATACAGTCTTGACATTTCACTCTTCACCATTCAGGGAGTACCTGGTTGATTTGATTGGGAGCCCTGGATGTTTATGCGAACCAGATTCCTCGCTCAACGGCCCATCTTCTATCTCAATTTCTTCACCATTGCGATTTCCGAGATTCAGAGAAGTTGAACCAACAACTGATTTCAGGTCTCTTGCCAAACAGTATTTCTCGGATTGTCAATCGCTTAATCTTGTGTTTGAGGATTCTTCAGCAGGTTATCCTCTAAATCCTACCTGTTTGCATGAACAAACCTACTAGCATATTTGCTTATTTCTGAAGGGCATTCTTTACAACTGGTTTCATGACTTTATTCACTCTATGGCTTCCCAGTAGATAGTTGTACATCAACAAACCTACTATCATATTTGCTTTCTCACACTCACAGTTTTCTCGCTATTGTCCCTTCCACATGATGTCACTACTATCTGACTGTAAAGAAGCTGGAACCTCACTAACCATAAAACTACTTGTACTCACTAACACAAATAAGTGAAATTATGATGGAAATAACAATACAACTGTGTTTTTTTTTTTTTCCCTTTATCTTATAGTTATAGGTATTGATCTATATGACGCCCCAAGTTTATTTTTCAACAAAGTGGAAACCAAGAATCTATGGTTTTAGAAACTTATACATATTAAATAATAAATATGCCTCAAATCTCAAGGTAGTTGGGGTCAGCTATATGAAATTCACTGCCCATATCTCTCCCTTAGAGACCAGTCTTAATTCACTTATTTGGGTTTTCTAACACTAGAAGTTATCTACATTTTCTACTGGCAAATAAATCTGCGTGCAAGGTATTCTGTATTTTGAGGATACATCATAAAATGAATAGTTTTACAATGGTTGTCAACGTACTAGAGCCCTCCTCATTTATTGGGCTTGAGATTGGCAAAGCGTAGCTGTTTTAGAAACTTATGAAGGGGTAAAAAGCAGTGTATTTGCTTTTAGAAAGCCAAGTTGACCTCTTGTATGGTAACAGAGACCTCCAGACTAGACCAGATCCACACTTCTGAACTTTGGCACCCAGCGATCTTCTTGGCACATTTAGTTTTATAATTTCTTCTCTTGACTAGTTTTCTGGTTTAGTGTGCTGTTACCAAAAGGCTCGACTCAAATTGATGGAAGTCAGATGTTGAGACAGATCCGGAATTTTTTGAAAAAAATGACTGGAAAAAAAAGAATATAGTTCTCTTTTTTCTAATATATTGTATTTTCATTTCTTTCACAAACTAGACTTATTAATTTACTTAGAGAAGTCGATTAAGTTGTCTCCTTGTCCTGAAGATGGGAGCTTTTCTGATCTTAGTTACTTTTAGCATGTCTATCTAGAGTCTTTCCTCTTCCCATGCAAATAAAATATTATTATCTTGACAAACTAATTCCCTTGATCTATTCTTGAATTTTATACCCAAACATGTTCTGTTTCAAGGTTCTTAATTAATATCGTTTGTCACAGGAGCTGCTGTTGATGGAGATACAGGACAAACCGACCAAAATAACACTGAGAGAAAAAGGGCAGTTCCTGGTCCAAGTAACCTTGATGAAATTTCTGGGTTACCTGTGCCTTCAATAAGGAGAAAGGGTCATGACAAAGACTGTCTAATTACTGGTATATATAATCCTCAAAATATCTTAAGCTCAATGAACATGGACAGGGACATGGCTCCTAGAGATATAGGGAATGATATGAGATTTCTTGAGGGAGGAAGTCAACTTGTTCCCGCTAAAGCAAGTAGAGACCTTGCCCTTGAAATAGAAGATTTTGATATCCCTTGGGATGATCTTGTTCTAAAGGAGAGGATTGGGGCAGGTAATCCTTACCTGCTATCTTTTGTATCCTCCTTCTAAGTCTCGTGCTATGATCTTCTCATTACATGTTAGTGATATTGGGAGGCTATGGTATCATAACATCCTCTTCTCATGTAACTAAAGCTGTTTGTTGTATTTCAGGGTCTTTTGGTACCGTTCACCGTGCTGATTGGAATGGCTCTGTAAGATATTCTCCATTTAGTTCTGTGTTCTTGAGTGTCATCCGGGTTATATCTATTAACTTATTTAACACTTCAGAGAGGCATTTATTCAGTGTAATTTATGTAAATTATTTGGGCATTTGCTTATTTCTATTTTGTTTCTGGCATTATCCACTTTTTGAATAAATGCTGTTGGTTTATCTGTTTATATCTCTTTTTCTTCTTTTTTTGGTTAGTAATTGTCAAATTTGAGATATATCTTTCTCAATTCTCTGTCTGGTTTTATTCCTTCATAATTGCATGCTGATGGAAGTGTGCACTTATTTTTTTAGGATGTTGCTGTGAAGATTCTCATGGAACAAGATTTTCATGCAGAGCGATTGAAAGAATTTTTGCTGGAGGTAACTCTGATCTCTCTATCTCCTCAAGTATTGATAAACGAACTGGATGAAAGGGAGAAAAGGGTGTATTAAAATGAGGATGGGTGGATGCCAGTTTTATCATCACTTCTCCCTAGACCAACTCCACTAATTTGGCTTTCCTTTCGTTTTGTTTAGGTTGCAATTATGAAGCGGTTGCGACATCCAAATATTGTGCTTTTTATGGGTGCTGTTACTCAGCGACCAAACTTGTCCATAGTTACAGAATATTTATCAAGGTTTTGTCCTGGTAAAACCCTACAAATAATCGGGCTTTTGATTTTTCAGTTTAGCTGACAGTGCCCATGTTGCAATGTATTTCAGAGGTAGCTTATATAGACTTCTTCATAAACCTGGCGCTAGGGAGGTTTTGGATGAAAGGCGTCGGTTGTCTATGGCATATGATGTGGTATGGATGCTTCCCTACTCTGCGTCATTTTATTTTAAATCTGGGGCTAATTTCGTCATATCATCTTCTGCAGGCAAAGGGGATGAATTATCTTCATAAGCGCAATCCTCCCATTGTTCATAGAGATTTAAAATCTCCAAATCTTTTAGTGGACAAAAAATACACAGTGAAGGTGAGAGTAATAGCCTCTACTACACATGTAAAGGTGCAATCCATCTTTTTTTCTATTGATACAGTTCTAGAGTTGCGCTGTCAGAGTAGTGGTTTAAAAGAGAGAGACAGAGAGGCTATTATTTTTGTCTATGGCATACAGTTCTAGAGTTGCGCTGACATAATCCATCTTATTTTCAAAACTTTCTATACTTATGCATAACCTATTGAAGAACAAAGCAAGTTTTGAAGGGGGGTAAAGCTTATGTCAGATTTCTCGGATAATAGAGCACTAACGATGGACTAATGTTGTGGGGAGGATTAAATTCCAACAGACAGCCTATATCTTGAAGAATGTACATTATACTTTTGGTTTTGTAGGCATGTACGAGTCAGAAATTACCTTGTCATCCAAAATGGACATTGACCATCTGTAATCGTGGTAATTCAATGTCCATGTAGCAAGGATGCTGGTATTTGATGATCTGATGTCAGTAATCTTTTAGGAGGGTCTTTTTTTCATAGCTTAGGAGCACACATAATGTAGTGTGGCTGTCTCTTAGTTGTGTCTAAAATGCTGATGAGAATGCATTGTAAGGTCTGCATCAGATCTGACTCTACTGCATTCTGGAACAACTCTTACTCAAAGTTGTTTATGATAATGAATTGAGTTTTGTTATGATGTTTATTTTTGCATAGTCTGTACTCTTATATTTATTAAAGCTATCTCTTTATGCAAAGATGCTGTATGTCCCTCAACTGTCTAATGTCTTTGTCAGGTCTGCGATTTTGGTCTTTCTCGTTTAAAAGCGAACACATTTCTCTCATCAAAGTCGGCTGCTGGGACTGTAAGTGCTTGATTCAACATATGATTTATTCGACTTTGTTCATTTTTGGCACTTTACTTCATCAATGACAAAAAATTTATCTGGTTCTTCTTATGATAGCCGGAATGGATGGCACCTGAAGTTCTTCGTGATGAACCATCAAATGAGAAATCTGATGTATACAGCTTTGGTGTCATTTTGTGGGAGCTGGCAACATTGCAACAACCTTGGGTTAATTTGAACCCAGCACAGGTTTGTATTTCTAATCTTTATGTTCTATTGTCCAGGGGGGATTTAAGGTAGAAATCCTGATGTTTGTTCAGTCCAGAGGAATAACTGTGTATAGGTGAAATTACCTAAAGCTATCTATTGAAAGGTGCAAATGAATTGTTGTACGAAGGCTCTTATCGGCGATAGAAACACCCCAATTTGACATTAGTTGCACAAGGAGTCATTTATTCCTCTTATATCTAAAATGGCTCACCCACGGAATACCGAACACTGTGTTTACTGAAAAAGCAAAAGCAGGACCTTTATGTTGCACTACTTAATTTAGTGTAAAGACTGAACACTGGGGCTATGTCTGGAGCCATTCAATTTTGTGTTGGGAGTTGATTGAAGTCATTTCTTTTTCCTTCTATGTTTGGTATTACTCGTACCAGGGAATGGAGAATAATCCAATTTATTGGTACTTTCATCGTTAAGAGATGAGATAAGAGGGGGTGTATATCAATTCTTGTGAATTCTGTATTGGTTAAACGCATCTGAACCTGTAGGTTGTAGCAGCTGTCGGCTTTAAGGGGAAAAGACTCGAAATTCCGCGTGACTTGACTCCTCAAGTGGCAAGCGTTATTGAGGCTTGCTGGGCCAAGTATGTTGCTTATGTTCTTCCATAGTTCAGTCACATTGACCTTTGGTTTGCTTTGATGTGCTCTTTAAGTTACTGGTGATCATGTTGCAGAGAACCATGGAAACGTCCCTCCTTTGCTGCAATCATGGATATGCTGAGGCCACTAATTAAACCTCCTGTAGCACCACCTCAACCAGGTCGTACAGACATGCAGTTGCTTTCGTGAATGCTTGTAATAGATGTACCATTTCTGCACATATTTGGCATTCTTTCTTAATCATTTTCTGGGTGGAACAAGTCTTCATTTACTTCAGGTTCGTGTATCCTGAAATCTTTCTTTCTTTTCGTTCTGCTAAATTCATTTGCCTTGCGAGCCCATATATTACTCCAATTAAAGTCTCTGCACTTATTATTCCTACATGTTCCATTAGTAACATCCCCTTTAGATGTTATTGCGGATTTTGCTTGTGGTTAATCTTTCCCGATAAGAAATCATATAGGAATTTCTTATAAAATGAGCAAATTTATTGGATTGGTTTATTAAATAGTCTTCATTCTTTTTGACTCTGCGCCATTGATTCCACTATTAGCAGTGAGGAATAATGGAACATTCCTTTTATATTTATAGAGATAGGGAAATAATTCATATGGATATAGCTTGAGCTGCTTTAGGTGGTAGTCTTTACTTTAACGGTTGGTGATCGTAGCGACTATCTGACTTCAACTTGGGAGATGTAAAGAGGGTTCACCTCTTAGCTTTCTTTGATATTTCTTTTGATGGTATATGAGCCTGAAACAAATACATGATACACAACTTTCTGTTGTTTAGATTGCTGAAGTTGGATCTCTACCTTCCATGTGCTTTTTTGCAGAATTTTGTTCAGTACATAGTAGTTCAGAATGCCCGTCTAGAGCCGTATTTCTTTTTTCACAAATTCAAGCTGCCACTTCTCCCAGAAGACCATTTGCAATTGGCTTGTTCACTTCCTCCTTGGAAATATTGTTCAGCCATGTGATTTTGTTAATGCCAAGCCATAACAGTTCTTTAATTTTCTGTCCAGAAATGATTTTGTATGTATAAGAATTTGTAATTGGAAGTTGTCTTATAGTATGTGCTTTCAGATGCATGTAGCTTTTGTCTCATATGTTGTGTTTCTTTAGTGCTATACCAAGTTTCTAACCATGCACCATTGACCCTTTGGGATTTTGTTAATGCCAAGCCATAACAGTTCTTTAATTTTCTGTCCAGAAATGATTTTGCATGTATAAGAATTTGTAATGGGAAGTTGTCCTATAGTATGTGCTTTCAGATGCATGTAGCTTTTGCCTCATATGTTGTGTTCCTTTAGGGGTAAATATCATTTACCCTCCTCAACAATACTTATTCCCCCTTTATCCTATTTATCTTTTTTAAATGCTTATTTTACCCTTACACTCGTAATCTTTATTTTTCTTGCCTTCTTTAAAATCATGGTATTTTTATTTTCTTAATTTATATAGTAAATTTTCTTCAGTTTTTTTTTAATATTCTAGATGGAAAAAGAAAAGCGAGAAGCATTAATTTAGTATATAACTTAATGACGTTATAAATAAAATAAATGAGCAGAATAAGAAAATTAATTTTATTAATAATAATTAAAACTCTGAGATCTATTTATACAAGTGAAAATAACAGATAACAATAACTTTATAAACATATTCCAATGAGGAAAATAGAAAAAATATTCATAAAAACAGAGATATATTTTATAACTATTGATTCCTAAAATTTACTTATAGTCTAAATAATTTAATTTATAATTTAAAATATATCATTAATGACAATCAAAACACATTTGTCTATATAAACAATAGAAAATAAGGGAGAAACTCTCTCTCACACACACATATATATATATATATACTTTTTCTAAAACTGTACATACACAGGGGCTGAGCTATCTCTGACTAAGGGGTGTCAAGCGCGACACCCCTTGTCGAAAAAATTACTGTTGTATATGTAGGTCAATATTTGGTTTTATACAAGTGTTGAGACACTTCTTGGCACAACATGAAGGTTTAGCACAGTGGTTAAGGGGTTGCTAAATACCCCTGAGATCGTGTTTCACCCCTGCCAACAACATAAATAGTACTTTTTGACTATAGCCCTTTACTTTTCATTTTTATACAACTAGAACAACACACACGTTATTTATTATTAGTATCTCGACGAGTTATAGTGTAACTATATTTTGCTTTCATTAGTAATATTTATTTTGTTGGCTTTCTCGTGTTTACTTATCTTTATATTTTGACACTCCTTATTGAAAATCTTGATTCCGCCACTACACATACATATATAGATAATTAATGCTTTTGTGATAAATTCATAAAAGGATTATTCTACTTATAACATTAATGAAATTATACAAAAAAAACATATGAATACCTTCGTAAAATGAATAAATAATTCATAATGTAAATGAATATTATATAGATATCGGATTGCAAATATCAAGGGTAAAACATACATTGCATAGGACAAAGAAAGGGGGGGCAGGGGGATGACTATTGTTCATAATTGAGGAAAAAGTTTAATTTTTAAAGCAAAGTTAAGGGATGAAAACGATTTTCACCCTTTCCTTTAGTGCTATACCGAGCTTCAAACCATGCACCATTGACCCTTTGGGATTTCACGGTTATCAAAAAAAAAAAAATCTTCTTCCTCTCAGCACTTGTTCAGAATACTGCGAATATGGGATGCAATTCATAGTGTTTCTACAGTTGTATCGAATTAGTATAGCTATCCTTTTTTCTGAAAATGATGTTGCATTTTAAATTAGTATCAAAAGTGGTTACTAAATAATTTCTTTCTTCTTTCTCCCACATTGTGGGAATACACTGAGTATGTTGTTGTTGTTGTGCCGGGGGTCTGACGAAAACAGCCTTGCTACTTCTTCTGAGGTAGTGGTATGGACTGCGTACACTTTACCCCCCAGACCCCACATTATGGGAATACACTGAGTATGTTGTTGTTGTTGTTGTTTCTTCTTACTTCTTGATGTAAAATTATCTTCCAATAGAAAGTTTTTTGTTTGTTTGTCAAACATCAAATAACAAACATTTCTAGAAAACAAATCTCTCTTACATGAGCTTAAGGAAAATTTGGGAGTACCAATGGAAACATCCTACCCATTCAGCCTTTCTAAACTTCACTAGTGGAATTACATTGGATGGTGTGAAATAATAAAATCAAAGAAGAAGAAATCAGAAGAGTAATAATAACAATACTGATACAGGAACTAGACAACGCTTGGCTAACTACTAAACTTCAACCCTAATCCTCAACCTCCATATTCTCCAATCTAGGATCATGTCCTCGATAAACTGTAATTTTTTCATGTCATGTCTAATCCCCTCTCCCCATAAGCATTTTTTCGCACCAAGTATCACAAAATGCTTGCAAGCACATTCAATTTTGTTTTCCTGGTTACTCTACAAGTTGAACCTCATCAATATCACAAAATACATGCCAGAGGATACTTCTCAAATGGTTTACTGGGATCGCCTACCAATTATTACACGATTCAAAATATTTATCAGATTGCTCCTGAAGAACATACACACAATTATAGAAAGATATACAAATAAGATAAGGGAAACCAAATCATTGAAGATCTTTTTTTTGTGACCGAGAGATCGGTCTGGGGCCCGATCCTTAGGACCAACCGTAATCTTCGAAACTGGGGAATAATGGGTCCGCCCCTCTACCTTTCTCCACTTAAATATCAGGCCTAGTTCGCATGATGCAGGGCTCGAACTTTCCTCAACCATTGCTACTTGAGCTGAGTTAAGCTCTGAGCAGGAGCTGATAGCTGTTTCTGATACATCATTGCTTACCTAGGCAGAGGCTCCACCAAAAGAGCTGGTTTGGTTAAGGGTATAAGATACAACAGAAGTGAATTTCTCCCGGTTGTTCAATCATTTGATAACGACTGCACTGAAAGAAAAGAATTAACACAAAATTTAAGGGTTCAAAAATGTAGGCACTGGTTGCGTAAGCTATTTAAGCATGAAACACTTCTAAAAGGTCAACATACTCGACATGACACAGATAGGATTGTTTGACATCAACCCCACGATACTAACATATTCGCAGTTTTTGATCAATTGTCCTCAGCCATTCATCAAGAAAAAGTTCATAATCTCAAACAAAGCTCACTTTTCACGGAATAATATCTCCAAAAAGTGGCACTGCCTTGCCTATTCTCTGAGGGCTACGGAGAACTTGTCACTCAGGCAAAAGGGTTGCCAACTTCCCTCTGTACTTCTGTTTCACGATTAAATGCCACTGGTCATTTCCTCCTCCATCGCCATGGGGCCACTCTTTTTAACAGAAGAAACTCTTTTAAGTCTTATCAATGCAACAACCCCTGAAGCTATCACGGCAGAGATCACGGTCAACCCTTTATTAACTCTTGTCGCATTGTTGTCAATGTACTAGAATGTGACATCTTGCTTGAACTCCCAGTGATGGTGTTTTTGGTAGTTCTTTTCTTCTGTCGAAACAGAGTCAGATATGTTTTCACTTCCATACAGCCTTAGAATGCCGAAAACACCCACGGAAAGCAACTCGATGGACAAGCAATATAGTTTAAACGGAGGTAACTTATCAAACTGATGCCACAACGCACAAATTCATCTTTCAGGTGATCAGACTGAATCTGATAAACAGCGCAGAGGATGCGAAATTTGTTTGTTTCTTTCAGGCTTCACTCAAGGCTCGAGAGTTATGCTGGCCATTAGGAAGATATCCCCCCAACACTTCCTGTGCCAGCACCTTAAGGAAAACAAACTCATAGACTCTACCAACACCGCTAGTCTTCCATCCCTCCACCTTGCCTTTCTTATATTTCTTTATTAAACTACCTAGGACTGTATGAGTAAAGTCCCCTAAAGTGTTCTTCAGTAGGTTATGGTTGAAAATTGGGAGGAAGAGGAAGCCTGATGGAGATATGCTAATTCACCTCCCCATTTTCTCATTTCACTCTGAGAGAGAAGATTCAGCAACCAGCGGAGCCTGGCAAGAAAAATATAAAAAGCTAGTGCACTAACATAAAAATGAAATAATCTGAGCATCCAATCCAAAACCTTAAGCTAATGAATGCAGTGGCCAAGACATTATAAAACCTTTTGAAAATTCTTACACACTCGATCAGGGATAAGTGCTCCTCTTGCATGTGTAACTGAGTTCTTGAGTTTACAAGTGGATTAAGAACCCCATTTTAAGCAGATTGAAGAGGAGACATGATATAGAGAGAGAAATATCTACCCAACTGGCTGAAGAATGGACCTGAAACTGAGAGTAGGCTCAACTGGCTAAGGAGTGGGTCTTCATGAGCTGAATTGAGAGAGAGGAAGCTCAGAGCGGCTCAATGGACTAGGTTGAGAAAAAGCCCAGAGCATTACAGTAGGTAGGGAGAAGATGATTGTACAAACTGGCTTACCAAAGTTCGAGTCTCTGATACCATATTAAGAAAATGGACCTCGGGCATAACTCAACCCTCAAAAGCTAGCTCAAGAGGTGAGGATCGCCCAAAACCATACAAGGAGACTAATTAACTATATCACTACCAGTGTGGGACTTTTAACACCCCTCTCCCCCCCTGGCATTGCCCATGACAGGACATTTAAAGCGTGGACAATATAACATGGGGGTCTAACATCGGATAAACCAAGAGTTGAAATAGGTCCGACTCTTAACACTATCTGTTCATTGGTTGAGGAAATGGGTTGTAGTCTTGGAGAATAGTCCCCTAGTGAGCTAAGCTTTTGTGATTAAATCAACCCCCAAGGTAACAATCAAAAATTGTACAACATGTACACTTGTTAATAGCTTCATGTAAAAGAATTCTGGTAAAGTAACAATTCATCAAGCAATCATATGATAAGTTACTATAAGGTCTCCTTACCCAGAAACGCTTGACCGAGCAATGTCATTCTAATCCCGAATTCTCAAAATAAGTCCCGTACTCGCCTCCAGCGCTGCAAACCTGCACATTTCACAACTTCAAAGAGTATATGTTAGCAGGAAACTACAAATTACGCCATCAAATATTCAACAGTTTAGCACAATTAGCAGAGAAAATAGCAGACCAAGGAGAATAAAGAAAAGAATCAGTCAAAAGTAATTAACTAAAAATATATAATCAATCATTCAATATTATATCCTATCAACTAAACTATGGCTAGTATCCCAAAGGCATACCGAAGGCCCAAGGGAACTCTTTCCTAAAAACTATCATCAGTCTTAGGCTGGTTGACTCGATTCTCAGACTGACCAGAAGGAGACTCATCATCTAGCCACTTATCGACACCAGAATTTCCAGCTGCCTGCAAGGGATCTATATCCCACAAATCTGACAAACCAGAGCCAACACCAAAGTCTGGGACATAGTTGTTAAGACCACCCCATAAATCGGCGCCAGAAATTGACATGCCGGCACTGGCTTCAAAACCCATGCTCCAAACTTCCTCTTCTTTCACCATACTTTCAATACCTGGTGCAGGAAATCCTGAAATGTTCCTCTGCTTCCCCAACTCCTCTGGGAAAGAGAAGTACTCAGGCATAACTTCCAAATGAGGACTAGCTACATTCTTCCCTTTAAAATGAGTGTCTTCGGGGTTAAAGTTTGAAGCTCCTGCTATAACCCCATCTGGACTTTTGAAAAGTTCATGTGCCATTGTCAGTCCCTCAGATGCAACAGTAATCCCTTCAGAAGACATGGCTTCCGCTCCAAAACAAGTTTCAGGAAGTTGTTGATACACCACAGGATTGAAGTTTGAGCTCTCAAAGGATGTAGCAAGGTCTTGAAAATCAGGCCTGTACTTGACTATCTGCCCTTCCATGGATGACTCCTCTCTACTCGGATCATGTGGCTGATGTTTAATGAATTTCCTCATTGTTCTTGGAGAAGTAATTTCTCCCTGCTCCTTCATCTGCCGAAGACGACCCAAGAATGTGGGATTCTGAAACACCTTCGCCAAGAATGAAACCATTTGCTTCTGTTTCTGTTCTGCAGCTAGAAGCTTTTCATTAACAGATTCCATTTGTTGAACCGTCCCACGCTGCTGCTGCTGCAATTCAACGACTTCTTGCATCATCAAACTCTTCTCCTTCCTGAGTTTCTCCATCTCATCCATTGTACCTTTCCCTACTTCAGCAGATGATCCAGAAGAACTCCCAGCCTGATTCGACTTTCGCCTCTGTATGTTCTTCAACAAATGCCTCTTCCCTTTCAAGAACCCTTCATTCGCAAACTCCCACCTGTCAGCATCGATTTTGCGAAATCCCTGAATAAAGTTGCCAAAAAGAAATTCAGAAATGAAAATTGTACAAACCCACACGCCAACAACATGAGAATAGGTCATTATTCATATAACAGAATGAAATTTTTACACAAAACCAGATGCTATCTGTCAAATTTTCATGAGTTCCGCGAGCTGCATTACATTAGACATACACAATCAGTAGATCTTTTGCAGTAAGACCATATATAAACTACTGAAAGCTTAAACATTTTGTTTAATCAGAACCTTAGAATTCTACCTGCGGAATTTGATGAACCTCCCAAATTCAGCAGATGCATCAATGCAGAGAGTTTTATCTACAAGCCCAAATCACGAACAGCGCATCTCTTTATCATTTTCCTTAAGATCAACCACTTTAATATCCACTAAGGATCTCAAAGACATCATTTACACAAGGTACCAAAAACCAACGAGCTATCGGAAAAAAAAAAATTCTCTAATCTTATTTACAATCGCAGTAGCCTATACTGTTTACAACATGAAAAAACTATTTACATATACATCCAAAACATCATCGTCTTTACATTATTACATCAACAACATAAGAGCAAAACAAACTACAGAAAAATGAGGGAGAAAAAATAAAGATACATGAAAATCTACAACAGCAATTACATACAAGGAAAAAAAAATCATAAAAAAGAGGGAGGCAAGAGTTAGATAACTAGAGATACTCCTTTTGTCCCAATTTTGTGGCATAATTCGAATTTCGAGAGTCAAATGTTTTAATTTTGATCGTGAATTTGGACATGGAATGTGGGCATTTGGCCATGAAATTTTTTCACTTTTTTGCCGGGAAAACACATTTTGCCATAAAATTTCAAAATTCAACTTCACTTTCAAGAATTTGAAAAACAACAATAAGCTATTTTCACTTTTTTTCACTTCAAACTACTCACAAAAGTTCAAAAACAACTCCAATATGTACTCATCTCCAAACACAAATCCAATTTTCAAATATCATTTTTCTCTTTGATAACAAAAACTACTTTTTTTCAAATTTCACAATAAAACATGGCCAAACGCACACTAAGTTTTAGAAATAAATTTACATATTTGAAAACTAGGTAAAAACAGTATAACAGTATAAGTCATAATAAGTGACAGTTCAAAATATTAAAAAGACATAAAAGAAATATTCAAATGAAACTCGAAATTCGAAAGGTACCACATAAATTGGGACGGAGAGGAGTAACACATTAGCTTCTCTCTCTCTATCTCTTTGGCTAGTGTACTAAAGTGATACCCACATATGTATTAAGCTGTCGAACAAAGCTGGAGAAATTGCTGTGCTTGAAATTCCTAGGAAGAACCAATCTTGAAAACTCCACTGGATCCCACACAACAAAGCTTTCACCATTACTACTCCAACCAATAATAGCATCCAATAAAGGGTCATCAACCAAATCAAAAGTCTTTGATAAAAATGGTGGAATTTGTGTCCCATGTAAACACTCCAGTGGCTGTGGCACACCCAATACTTCCTCAGCTGATTGGCTTAAAGGGTTGGAAAAAGATTCAAATTTGATTAAAGGGTCAGAAAAAGGCAATGAAATTGGTGAAAATGCAGCAAATTCAGAGTCCATTTCAGTTGAAAAAGGCGTTGTATTAGTATCTGATTCTTGATTTTTATCAAATGGGTTCATATGATGTTCCTCTTTTTTTAAAAAATATTAGTAATTTCTTGGATCAAAGATGTAAAATTTGGAAAAGGGTGTGTGATAAAATGGATCAAAATGGAAAATTTATAGTTTTTTGGTATTAAAGATTGAAAATTTATAGTTTTTTTGGCATAAAGATTGAAACTTTATGGTTTTTTTGGATCAAAAAGTGAAAATTATGGAAAGGGTTAGTGATAAAATGGAGGATTAAGGGAGGTTTAGGGAGGTTTATATAGGTATCGCCGACATGGAAATGAAGAAATATCTTCAGCTAAGTCGGTGGAGTTTTTCTGTTGCAGTTCCATATTTTATTTATTTTTCTTGTATGGTTTTGTCTGAAAATATGGAAAAAAAAAATTTACGAGGAAAGGACCAGGTTGTTTCTATGTCGGCATTAATGTTGTGGAGTAGGAAGAAGAAGAAGAAGAGGAGGTGGGGTCCATTTAAGTACACTAAAGAACTGAAGAAAGTAGATATTTCGGACTCCGTGTCAGGTTAATTTATATGATGTAGTTTGGCTTGATACGATGTGTATATAAAAAAATAAGGCAATATTTATTCTGTTTAGTTTTATTTGCCACATTTGAACTTAGCATGTTTTTTAAAGATCCGTTCGATCATAAAAAAAAAATTATTTTTTTTTGAAAATTTATTTTACTTTATTTATTTTTACTTTTTTTATTTTTATTTTTCTCACAAAAAATCAAAAAGAACTCTAAACATAACTCCAACTCCAACTCTAAAAAATTTAATTTTCATGGTCAAGCGCCTATTAAGAAATCAATAAAACTTTGTGTCAACTTATATGATGTAGTTTGACTTGATATGACATATAAAAAAAAAATAAGGAAATGTTTCCTCTGTTTAGTTTTATTTGTTACATTTGGACTTAGCATGTTTTTTAAGAAATCAATAAGACTCCATGTCAATTTATATGATATAGTTTGACTTGACACGACATATAAAAAAAATAAGGAAATGTTTCCTCTGTTTAGTTTTATTTGTCATATTTGGACTTACCGTGCTTTTTAAGAAATCAATAATTGATATGACTATTTTATCATACTATTTTATCAATTTGATGTTCATTATTAGATGGTGGAAAATTTTGGAGAATAAGAGTAAAACATGAAAATAATATTTATCTTTTTTTAATATATTAAAAGTGACAAGTAAGAATGAAAAATTATTTTTGAAATGACAACTAAAAGTTAACGGAGTAAGTACTTTTAAAATTTATGATCTAAAATAACTCGTGTATATTGTGTAACTATAAATCATTTCGTTAAAGATAAAATGATTATTTTAAAATTAAATTGTTACTAAATATATTTTCTTCTCACATAATGATGTATATATACTCGTTTGGCTGAGGGCTTCCAAACACATCGTATCGGAAGGAGGTCTTTTTCGCCTTCCACCTAAGAATTGTGTCACTCTTTTTGAAATTGATTAAAAAGAAAGCGATTCATATAAATTGAGATAGAGAATTTTTTATTTTTATTTTTTTGGGGTTCTTGAATGGTTTTGTCTGAAAAATGGAAAAAGATTTTATGAGGAAAGGACCAGGTTCTTTCTGGTGGATTAGTGTTGTAGGAAGAAGAGCAGCTGGGGTCCATTTTTATGTACAGAAAAGAACTAAAGAAAGGAGATATTTTTGTGAAGAGTTTTGTAAGTTTTTGGATAGTGGTTTAAGTTTTAAGTGATTGAATTCAACAATGGATGGTGAGTTGGTCCAATAGAAATGGAGATATTGTAGAGACAGGTGGGGTTCAGTAATTGTCTTCTGCATTAAGAAAACATTCGTTGATGATTTTAGTACTCCCTCCGTTTCAGTTTACTTGATCCACATATAGAAATACTAAAAATAATAATTTTAATTTACTTATTTAATTTATAAAATGAAAGAGATTTTTGTTATATTGTTTGATTTGCTTCAATTGTGTCTTGTTTGTCGTTTCGCTATTATTCTTCTCCTTTATTTTTCAGACCTGATTTTATTAGATATATTTTTTCATACTTGAGTTGGTATGTTTTACTTGAGTGAGAGCCGAAAATCTATCGGAACAAGTCTTTCTACTTTCATACTTGGAGTAACTGATAAAGTTGTTCTTATGTAACCATGAAGTCAAAGGTTCAATCCTTAGTAATAGCTGCAGAAATGCAAGATAAAATTACATATAATAGATCCTCATGATCGGACCCTTCCCTTGATACTAGACATTGCGAAAGCTTTAGTATATTAAATTGTTCTTTTAAGTCTCTCTACTTTTACAAAGTAGGAGTAAGACCGTCTACACATCGGACTCTCTAGATCTTATGTGTGAGCTTACACTAAATTTATTGTTGTTATTGTTGTTCATTAACTTTTGTGCACGTGCACTTGGTACTAACATCACTTGAAAGTTGTGGCTTTACTTCATTGGTAGAACCAAAGACCTTTCCTATTTTGGCTGTTTAAGGATGTAAGATTCTCATTTGATGTGTTTCAGTTTCTTTCTATATACTTCTAGTCTAGTCTAGAAAAATAAATATTTTGCTCATTAAATTCAATTATTTTTACCTGTATATGTTACGAGCAATTTTTATCTTTTTTTATTAATATTTTTATTTATATTGAAAGTAAAATAATATCCCCTTAAGTAACTACGTAGCCATAGAATTGTTGATACAAATTGGCTCAATCCATCTGAACTAGCTCAGAGGAGTTTTGAAATTTAATGGATCAGGCCGAGCTGCATCATCAAAATGATAGACCAGAAAACATCAAGCGCAATCCATCACTCTGTGGGTTGCGAACGCGACGGGCCGGTCCTTTTTTTTTTTAAAAAAATATTATTGTTATAATTTTTAAAATTTGAAAATAATCAACATGAATGAGTTAAGGAGGTGACGGTTGCCGACGTCCGACTGCCGAGAGCAAAAACAAGTAAATACTAACTGGTGACTCCTTAGAAATTTTAGGATTTTGTATGTTGATTATTTACGATGTTTAAATTTTAATATTTGGACTTTGTTTAAGTAAATTTTGAGTTAGAATTATTTTATTTTATTTGGTCCAAGGACCGATCCAACCCACATTGCTCAAACCTCACAGGCCTGCGAGCTTAGGGCCAGATTAAAAAATCTTGTTCTTAAATGGGTTCCAAAAATTCTAATGTAACCTTATCAAATTGAGAGCTGAGCTGGACCAACACAATAAACCTAGCTCATATTAACGACTCTATGTAGCAAAATAAAGTTTACTCTCATAAAAAGTGTGTGGAAAGCTAAAACACACACAAAAGGGGTGAAACGAAAAGAAATAGGAATAAAAAATGTACTAGCTTCCAATCATTTCAACATCACATACTGAACATTCCATTTATTCTCTAAACAATATATCCAAATTATCTTCAATATCCTTTATCATTTTTATTGCAAGACATATATCTGATCTTACAAATTTTAAATTGATCTTGACAAGTCATAACAAATTTAAAGCAAAAACGTTCAATATTTGACCTTCACAGTCACATTTCAAATTCACAAGTGAATTTTCAACTTCAGTATATGTCTAAAGATATCCAGAACGAATAATCTTGTAATTGTTTTTTAAAAAAAAAATCAAAAATATATTAAATGACGACTAAAAGACGGGCATTTATTCACTTCGGGCTTCACAAACAACAAGAGAAAGCCCAACTTAACTCTTGGGCTCCAGTAAAAAAATCCATCAAAGCCTTCATATCTTACTCCATTTTTATCCACTAGTCTTCCTTATCCTCCCTTTTAACCAAATTCTCAAACAACTAGTATTCATGCACTTCGGGCTTCACAAACTCCTGTTATTATCCTGTGTTTTGCTACTGTCTATTATTTTTTGCTTTTATATTACATCTCATTCTGGATTGTTTTTGTCCTAAGCCCTGGGTTATTAGAAACAACCTCTCTACTTCACCTCTAAAGTTATGGTACGGTCTGCATACACTCTACTCTCCCCAAATCCCACTTTGTAGGAATACACTGAATATATTATCATTGTTGGGCTTCACAAACAACCAAAAAAAGGCCCAACTTAACTTTTTGGGCTATATATATATCTTTACCCCTTTTCTCTTCCCATCTTCATCCACCAATCTTCTCTATCCTCCTTTTAACCAATTTCTCAAACATCAGGCAAAAATGTCTGATGTTTGACCTTCAAAATGTCACACTTCGACTCAGACGTGAATTTTCAACTTCAATCCCGTACGTCTAGAGTTAGTTTCAAAATGAATAAAGTTAGTTTTAAAATGAATAAACCTTTTTTTTTTGAAAAAATTGACACAAATTAAATAACAATCCCATAAATGAATATTTATGCACTTCGGGCTTCTCAAACAACCCAGGAAAAGCCCAACTTAACTCTTGGGCTCCAACAAAAAGCCCATTAAAGGCCCATATATCTTACCTCTTTCTCTCTTTCCATCTTCATCCACCAATCTTCTCTATCCTCCGTTTGACCAATTTATCAAAAACCTCCCCTCCCCCCCCCCTCCCCCTCTCCCTACCATATCAAACTTCAGACATAAATGTTTGATGTTTGACCTTCACAAGGTCACATTTCATACTAAAACGTGAATTTTCAACTTCAATCACATACGTCCAAAGTTATTCCCAAAACAAATAAACTTGATTTTTTTTTAAAGAAAAAACAGACACAAGTCAAATAACGACTCCCAAAACGAGTATTTATGCACTTCGGGCTTCACAAACAACCAAGAAAAAGCCCAACTTTATCTCTTGGGCTCCAACAAAAAAAGCCCATATATCTTACCCCTTTTCTCTTCCCATATTCATCCACCAATCTTCTTTATCCCCTTTTAACCAATTTACCAAACACCCCCTACCCCGACCCCCATCCCCGACCCACCCACCCCACCTCACTGCCCCGACCCATATATATATAGTAGCTACATTTCTCCCCAAATCAATCAAAAACCCTATCTCCCCATTCCAATTACACCTCCAAAATCCCCCAAATCAAATCCCAGCTCAATTTTTGTGTGTATTTGTATGTACTTTTTTACTTCATCGTCTTCGTATATGTAAAAGATCAGATTTGTTCCTATTCATCGCACATTTATTCTTGAAATCTACATGAAATTAGCTATAACTAGTGATTTTTTTGTATTTTTTCGCAATTTTTTTTTTCTTAGCAATTTTGAATGTAACCCATGTAAAATAGTTCAAATTTAGGGTTAGGGTTAGGTTTTTTTTTCTTTTGCGAAGATTTTTGATGTGGTGATGGAAATGGAAGGTTCTAGAAGACCATTTGATAGATCAAGATTGGAACCCGGACCTAAAAAGCCACGATTAATCGAAAACCCCCAAATTGGGAACGAAAGAGAACGCGGTTCAAATGGGCGTAGTAGTTTTATTCCTCAACGGTCAGCAGCCGCAGCAGCGCGAAGAGGAGGAGGAGGAGATATGGAAAATATTGAACCAATTCGCGGGGTTTATCAGCAGCAGCAACATCAGGAGCTAGTGAGTCAGTATAAGACGGCGTTAGCTGAGTTGACGTTTAATTCGAAGCCAATAATAACAAACTTGACTATTATTGCTGGTGAGAATTTGCAAGCTGCTAAGGCCATTGCTGCTACTATCTGCAACAATATTATTGAGGTGATAATTACGGTTTTTAAAATGCTAACGTTGTCATTGTTGTTGATTTTTCGGTTAATTTAGTGTTTATTGTTACTTGGTTGTACAGAAAAGAAAATGTGATAAAGAAGGTAAAGTTAGATTTTATGATTCATTAGATTAGTGTAGCTGTGTATATAGCTGAAAATAGTGTAAAGATTTTGTAAAAGTGTTTTGGTGTATGCGGAAGAAATTTTGTCTCTTTATTATATTATGTAGTTGCTTTGCTATGGTGATGGAGATGTCATGATTATAACTTTGCTTTCGGTTTTAAATGCTACGCTGTCAATGTTGTTGATTTTCGTTTAATTTAGTGTTTTATTACTATTTGGTTGTATAGAAGAGAAATGTGATAAAGAAGGTAAGGTTAGATTTCTGATTCATTAGATTAGCGCAGCTGAAAATAGTGTAAAGATTTTGTAAAGGATTTCTTGGTTAGTGAGAAATGTGGTGGATTTGGAAGAAATTTGGTCTCTTCTATTAAATTATGTAGTTGCTTTGCTATAGTGATGGAGATGTCATGATTATGACTTTGCTTCTAGTTTAGAATGCTACTGTGTCATTGTTGTTGATTTTGTTTAATTTAGTGTTTTATTACTTTGGTTGTACAGAAGAGAAATTTGATAAAGGAGGTACAGTTTTTAGATTTCTGATTCATTAGATTAGTGCAGCTGCGTTATAGCTGAAAATAGTGTAAAAGATTTCTTGGTTAGTGAGAAATTTGGTCTCTTTATTAAATTATGTAGTTGCGTTGCTATGGTGATGGAGATGTCATGATTATAACTTTAGCTTTTAGAATTTTCCATTCAAAGTTCTTCGAATAGCATTGTGAAACAATTCCAAAGTGCAGTCACAGTTTTCCCACAGCATTGATGAGAATGATTTGTGAGCCATTGGGGAAAAAAGTACTTGTCTATCCAATTTCAAGCTTTCTTCTTGATGTATCTCAAAAACATCATATTTATTCAATTAAAAAAAATGATTCAAGCAGTTGCTATTTGTGACTGGTTTAATGTCTGGCCAATACAGACTCATTTCACATTTCCTTTTTGGTTTCCAAAAGGCTAACTCCAGTTTTGCTATATTTTGAATGGTGAAGGGATGATTCAATTCCTTTATTGCTAGGCAGTTTATTAACATACAACTTAACTTGTGGTGATTGAATTTGTCGGGCTCACGTCTATGGCATAATTCGGATACTCAGCTTTGTAGAGGTTCACCATTTTCCATTTGTTGTCACATGAAGGATGCATCCTGTTATCTTATTGTATTCTCTGCAAATTCTAGTATTCAAGACATGTCAAGTTCAAGACATACTGTTACACTGAATCTTGTTTCCTGCAGTTACGCAATTTTTGAAAGTTATGATATACTGATCTTGAGCATTTGCTTTTGGAATAATCAGACATCGAAGGTCTGGCAACCACTTCATTCAAATAACTTATCCAGATTGTGCTTCTTTAAATAGTGGATACTTGGTGATTCACTTAAACAAATTGCGATTAATTCCAAACTGATAGCGAAAGAATCATCCAGACCCCACTTGTGGGATTACACTGGTTATGTTCACTCTCACACTATGTTGTCTGAATTGTGATTCTCACATCGGAAACCATTTACATCATTTAAATCCAAATTAAAATCTGAACGAAGTTGCAGATGCTTTTGTTTAAATGGATAAAGGAAAGGTTTTACTTCACTACTCTTTGAAAGTCTACGTCCTTTAAACTGAGTGGTTTTGCTGTCTGTACAATATATAAGTTTGCTGCGCTAAAATGAAGGATGTCCATGATTATACTTGTTTTATGATATCAGTTGACGCGATATAGGTGTACTGATTTTCTGTCTAGATTTTGTCAAAGAAATTTTGCTTGTATAAAGAGAAGGTGAAATGAATGAGCGCAGTGCAGGCAGATTGGATCTTCCCATGTTAACAGCTCCCTCCCCTTAACTGGTTTATTCTATTTTGAAATTGTTCACTAGCTTTGGAAAGATGATTTCTAAGTTGATATTCTACTGCCTAGTTTATTATTCAGTTTATCTGCTGAATATTTAAGTAAGTACACCAGAGCAGTATTGCATGTCTATCATGGTTTGCAAAGATGTCGGACATAATGGTGCTTATTTGCTTTGCTGCTTTGAGTAATGTTTCTGTCTCTATTTCTTTTCCCACTTGGAACTTTGGTGTTTTGCTTTGTTCCATTGGCATACATGTTTGCATCAATCAGGGTCAATAGATTTTACAACCTCATTTTAATAGCTGGAAATCATTCGCAGGTTCCTACTGAGCAAAAGTTGCCTTCTCTATATCTTTTGGACAGTATTGTGAAGAACATCGGGCGGGATTATATTAAGTATTTTGCCACCAGGCTGCCTGAGGTCAGATTTGGATCTATGTTTAGTTTGTTGTGATCATGATTCATGCAACATTTGCATTTTCTCATGTGTTTACTTTTTTGGAGGAAAAAAGAAACTCCATAACATACCTTGCTCAGCTATTGTTACCATTGGCATTCATTTTGCTGAAATCTTTCATTTTACTTGAAAAAAAGAACTCCGTAACCAAACTCTTCTCAGTTTTTTTCCTGTGAATGTGACATCCATCTGAGTGGATGATGATGTCGAACACTGTGAAATCCTATCTTACTTTGAGTAATCAATTGTAGTTGGGTTGATGTTTCTAGTTTAGTGAGATAGCTGCATCATTTCAAGCTACTACATACTTGATCAGTTTTGGTCTTTTTTTCGTGTGTTTTAGGTTTTCTGCAAAGCTTATAGACAGGTTGAACCTTCAGTACATCCTGGGATGCGGCATCTTTTTGGAACTTGGAAAGGAGTATTTCCCCCTCAACAACTCCAATTAATTGAGAAGGAGCTTGGATTTACCACTGGGGTCAATGGCTCTTCATCAGGGACATCTAGGCCTGATCCACAGGCGCAACGACCTGCACATAGCATTCATGTAAATCCGAAATATCTGGAGGCACAACAACGCCTACAGCAATCAACCAGGGTAAGTGGGAGTAGCCATTATGGTGCTCTCTTTTGAATCTATTTTCTTGAGCACCTTATGTGGTGGTGCTACTAAGTCACATTTCCCGAACTTTTCATCATCATCTGCATTTGATTATGTGAACGACATCATCTAAAACATCAACCGTTAAGAAGGATGACTGCTTTATCATTGTAAATTATATCTCTCATGCAAAAAGTCTGATCTTTATCAATGTTCTTTGTTATAATGAAGGCAAAAGGAGCAGTTAGTGACATCAGCAACACTCTTAATGTAAACGAGGACGTAGAGAGACCAGAGAGAACGGCCAGTGTTAGTTCTGGAAGATCATGGATTGATCCTTCTATTAAGGTAGTGATATGGAACTAAGTTGCTTGGACTCCCCAAAAATGTTGCCACACCCGTGTCTAATCCTTCAAAAATACACTATTTTTGGAGGATCCGACACGCACCCGTCGACATTTTTTAAGAGTCCGAGCAGCATAGATATGGAGTATGATTTTTAACTATTAAACATCTGCACATATGCATGCTTGAACTTTTATCAGGTTAATGAATCTAACCCATTTAATATTGCAATATTGCAGCATGCTCAGAAAGAAAAGTTGAATGAGCATGTTCCTGAGAAAACTATCACTGCAGCGTATGGAGATTCAGATTATGTTTCTGATCTGCCGAGACGTTCTGCCTTTGGAGTAGGAAGAGGAGGTGAAAGATTTAAAGAACAGGGGTTTGATAAACCTTGGTATGATTCTGGGACTGGTAAAGTATTGAGCCAAAGAAGCGGCTTGGACATTAAGCATGGTTTCCAAAGTATATCCCAAAAATCTGCAACCTCTGATGCACATCCACAACTGATACAGTCCTTACCAAATAGAACCAGTACTTTAACGGATAGGAGCTGGAAGAATTCTGAGGAAGAGGAGTACATGTGGGATGATGTAAATAGTGCAGCTAAAGACCGGTGGGCATCTGAGGATTCAGATAAATCTGTAAGAGAATGCTTTACCAATATTTATTCAGAAGTATTAGTACTGGATTATTTTCTAAAAGAAATCATGCGCTTTGCCACTGGAGTTCTAGTTCTGAACAGATGATCCACCTTAATGTGAAAATGCAGTAATATTCTCCTTTAAGTTAACAGTGTCTAACCCGTTAGCTTTTCATCCAATCTTTTTTATGATAAATTTAGCTTTTCTTTAATCTAATTTTTTTTGTTTCTAACACGCTTGTAGAAGTTTCATAAAACCGGCAGATTTATTTCTCATCAAGAATACTTTTTGCTTTTGATATAAATTACTATTTGTGCACCAACTTCTAGCCCTTCATCATGGATTAGCATATTCTCCTGCTCCTAGTTGCTACTCTCTCTCTCTCAACAACCTTCTTTTGGGCATCCGAGAGCCCCTTTGGCAACTTTGTCTATGTACGATTTATTCTATTTATCATTGTAACTATTATCTTGCAGATGTCTAAGTACTGCAAAAGTCATTTCTTAGACAGAATAGGTTGCGTACTAATATGCTTAAACTAGTTGAAGGGAATTCTTTGTTAAATTGATGATTTCTAAATACTTGCGGCTCTTGTTAATTGAACTAGTTTCGTAGTTTCATCTAGAAGCTACTTTTCGGTTGTATTTGTGAATGTAAAATGTCCCTATGCTGTTTTTGACAGACTAACCTTTTCATTTTCCTGAATGTTCAGGACTTAGAAAATCAACTTAGGAGACCACAAAGCATAAGGGAGGTCGGGTTAAGGGCTGATAGTGAAGCCTCAGCTGATTCTCTTTCTGCTGAAGAGAGGGGGCCAGCTTCTTTTGGGAATCAAATGTCAGCAATGTGGTCCAGGGAATCACATGCTTTAGATGGAGCTAGGCATTCAGCTTCTGTTCAAGGTGCTCCACTTCATGCAGAAGGCTATCAAACTTCTTTCAGTGGGTTGCCAAAAGCTACAAATTCAATAGGTAGGGCATCTTACAAGTTACCGACAGGTTCAGTCCATGTTGGAACGCCAAATTTTGTGCCGATGAATGCAACTCTGGAATCCAGGGGACCCACAGTGCAACAGGGAGAGACTCTCAGAGCTGCCTCTCCCTCTGCTCAGCCACCAATGCATCAGCGTCCTCCATCCCCATCACTCATAACAAGCAACAATAATCAAGTAGTTAACAGTCTCGGTGAGCAGTACCAGACGCAGACCAGTTCTCGTTCTGATCCAAGACTATCCCAATTTCCAAGGAGGTCAAATCTAGATCCTCGTAATCAGTTTTCCCAGGAATCTCTGGCAATGCCATCTCGGAATACCGTATCAGTTAATTCACAAAGACAACAGCCTCCAAATTTGCAGAATTCGTCTGCCTTGGCTTCTTCTCATCAGTTGAGACATAATGTTCAGCGGGAAAGCCTGGAATCTGAATATTCTGGTCAAACCCAAACAACAGTTCCTCAGGTTTCAGGTTTTCCTGATCCCTCTAGCACTAGCAGTTTGTTGGCTGCTGTTTTGAAGAGTGG
Organism: Capsicum rhomboideum; assembly: GCA_031232105.1. Taxonomy (NCBI): domain Eukaryota; kingdom Viridiplantae; phylum Streptophyta; class Magnoliopsida; order Solanales; family Solanaceae; genus Capsicum; species Capsicum rhomboideum. The sequence continues at coordinate 143,555,309 of CP124711.1, read as the reverse complement.
AGTCATTGGTAGTAAATCAAGTTCTGGTACTACACCGAATTCTCTTGATAAGGGTGCTCTGTCATTGCAAGCCAGTGCACAGCCTCCTCCCACCCAGTTTTCCCCATCTGGGCCCAGGATCCCACCTGCCTCTGTTTCTAGTCTATCGTTGGACAGAAATGCCTCAAACCCTCCAAATTATTCCCAGAGAAATGTAGAACATCCACCATTGCCACCTGGGCCACGTCCAACTCTTGGAGGGAGTGCATCATTGCAGCCTTTGAATGCACCAAATACTGCTTCCAGTCCTCTATCAAGTATTTTGAGTACGTTGGTGGCGAAGGGATTGATATCTGCATCAAAGAAGGAGCCACCTACTTATACTCCTTCAGATACACCTCCTCAAATTCAGAACCTTATTCCACCTGCAAGATCCCTTTCAACTCCTGCTTCATCTGCTCCAATATCCTCATCTGTTCTTTCCTCAGCTCCCAAGGATAAGCTTTCTCTCTCAAAACCTTCTGCTAAAACTCCTGAGGCCTTACTTCAGTCCGGGAAAGAAGAGGCAAAAAGTCTCATTGGGCTTGCTTTTAAGCCAGATGTGATTCGGAAGTCCCATCCTGCTGTGATAAGTGAACTTCTTGATGACGTTCCACATCAGTGTGGCATATGTGGTTTTGGACTTAAACTCCAAGATAAACTTGATAGACACTTGGAGTGGCACTCGCTGAGAAATTCAGACATCAAACTGTTGAGTAATTCAAGAAAGTGGTATTTAAATTCTGGGGAATGGATTGCTGGATTTGGTGGCATTCCTTGTGGTGATAAGTTCAAAGCGCAAGCTGGAGGTTCTAGTGAAGCATCAGAATGTACCGAGGCCATGGTTCCTGCAGATGAAAGTCAATGTGTGTGTGTGTTGTGTGGTGGGTTTTTTGAAGACTTTTACAATGAAGAAAGTGACGAATGGATGTTCAAAGATGCTGTTTACATGAGTATTCCAAGTGACAGTGATTGTCAAGGTCCGATAGTCCACAAGAACTGTATTTCAGAAAGTTCTTGTCAAGAGTTGGGGCTTGCCTAGGGTATAAATTGGTAAGTTATATGGTGTTTAACTTGATTTTTGATGTTTTAAATACTTCACTAGATACTAGTGATCAAAGAAACTTTTTTATGTGGCATGCTGGTGCTACTGTTAAATGGGTGTTATCTGTTTTAAATATATAAGAATCTGCCGTCGATTCTTAATGGAAAACAAATATGTGGTATTTTCCATTTAAATTATTCCCCAAAATATATTTTTACCCGACTTTGATCCTTGAATGTATCTGAAAACTGAATACAAATTACTTGTTGGCGCCTCTAGAAAGATATGGATTTACTTGTCTGACAGCCCGTTTAAGAGTGCGTTGCACTTGAGAATTAAATTATTTTCGTAAGAGAGCACTTTCTAAAGTTTTTAAATTTTCCATGTGCTTTTAATTCAAATTGACTTGGCTGGCAATAAAATGTTTAGACAAGTTATGCTGCCCGTGAAAGTTGAAACTTTTGAACTGGCAATAAAATGGAGGAAGCTTAAGTGTTGAAATGCGATATAGAGATGCATTATTCTTTTTGATCTTCCTTGGGAGCCTAATGCTCGAATATTTCAATCTTGCCATCCTTGATAGTTTGTATGTTGGTATTTATACATTCCTTTCATTTCCTTCATTTCATTAGTAGCCACTGCTGACTTGTATTGTATCGACTTGTCCATGGTTTCATTTCTCAGGTGTTGGATGCTTGATGTTTGTTCTGTTAATCGAAGATAACCAGGTTCATTTTGAATTACTTGTAATTGTTATACATCTTCTTGTTAAGCCTCTTCCATGCTTTTGTTTGAAATGGCGATGAAATGAAAATTCTAGATGCTAGAACAGTTTGCGCATCACATGTTCCACAATTTGACATTTTCTGTCTACTTACATTGTCTTCAGTGACGTTTTCAGTTTCAGTTACTGATGCAATTGAACAAAACTCATCCAGCTGCATTTCTGTTCAAGATCCAATTCAAACTTGCCATAGCAAGCTATACTGAGTGCATCAGTTTGTTATCTTGAGGCTCTTATAGGTTTGGCTAAAGTACATTAAAAGATTAGAACTTTTACCAATTATCTAGCGTTAGCAGCGTTGTCCCTTCTCAGTTCTCGGACACTTGGGCTATCATCTCAACCATATTGTTGGTCTTAGATGATGGATATTTCCATATTTTGATACAAGTTCTTGGTTTATTGGGATGTAATTTCATTGCCTATATGTTTTTCGCAAGTTCTTCGTCTTTACTTTCTAGGATAACGTAGGTGGTTCTTGAAGCTGTGGTCAGTTCATGTTCATGTTGCTGCTCAAGCTGATGAGGATCTTTACAGACACAACTTCTGTGGAATTGTTCATTGTGAAATTTTTGGGCTTAACACTATTATCTGCATTTTACTTTCTCTAACTGCATATTAAGTGACGCGGCTTTGGTAAGTGTGTCCCAAAATCGTGCATAGGATGTGAGTATGCTTTGCTGAACTGTTTTTCCTTAGATGTTCTTGAGGGGGGGATCAAACTCTCGTTACACAATTTCCAGCTGCAGTTTCTTCTTTTGTTGCAAATCTTTAGGTTTATTTATTCAACTCCGCGCATGTCATCCACTTGATCGAGCATTGCCCTGCACCCAACGCGCCCCATTATCATCCCTACTTGTATGAGCAAAATTCTTGTGTCCACTATATTTGTTTCAAAGCGATTGTAAAGGAATGACATTATTTCTTTGTTAGTCCCCTCCAACAAAAAATCATACTTCTAATTGCAAACGTTTAATTTGAATTTCTCATTTCAATCTTAGTGATAAATTTTGAAGTTGGACGAATCAGTTTACATAATGCTACGTAGAAGCGTTGACATCCACTGCAGGGTAAACCAGCACTATATTCGTAGCACCATCATCTTTCACAGAGTAAACTATTGACGCACGAACGATTTGTCCGGCCCATTTGGAAGTTTTGCTTCAAAATGTGGCCCTTTCGGCTTCGGACTCTCTAATATTGTTCCTTCAATGATCATAGTATTGTGTTCTAATATGGCTTGATTTATAAGAACACAATATAGGGTAACGAGCATATTATTCATGATAAAATTATTGTAAAATATGAGTATTTCAAACCCTTTAGAACCCATATTATTGTATGTTTAAGATTATATTTTAAAAGTCTCGTCACCACATAAATATTATGATAGTATCTAGAATTATCAATTCTTTTTTTAAAAAAAATCAAACCAAAAATCTCCAATATAATGGTAGTACTTGTTTCAATAAGCATGGTTCAATCATACAGCTGTGTGAAAAGACAAGACACTAATACCAATGACTACTTGTGGTTGATTGTACATTTTTGAACTTTAAAGTACTCCTTCTGTTTCGTTTTAGTTGATCTTTTTATTAAAAATATTTATTTTAATTTAATTATTTTATTTATAAAATTAAGAATATTTTATTAAATAATTACATAAAGTAAATATACTTAAATATATATTTTTAAAGTATAATTAATAAAATTAATTTGATAAAATAATTTTTTAATAATAATATCAAGTTAATAAGAATCAATTATTTTAAAACGGAAGAAGTAAAGAAAAGAGGAGTGACAAAGGTGCAATAATTGAAGGAATCCATTAAAGGTCAACTGTGGGTCTATCAATTTTCCTCTTATTTGGAACTTGAAATTGACCCCTTTTCTCATGCTCCTGTCCCCTTGTGAACAATTCTTTTCACCTAATAAATGGAAAAAAAAAAAAAAAAAGAGGAGAATTTTAATCCACCCTAAATAAGGACCTTGGGAATTGAGCCTTTGTGGTTAGTTGCAATTTTTAATCCACCACAAGTCAGGACGGATCTATGTGCAATTTTGTGGTGCTTCAATACCTGTTAAATTTGAAATAGATTAAGTATAATTATATTAAAAGTGTATAAAATTGGTATAAGATTTAGAAAAACACCATTGAAATCAAGAAGGTAGTTGGTTTTCGGGCAGAGCATTAAAATTTTGGACGTTAATATTTGTGTTTGAATCTTTCGGACATCCACAATCTCTAAATCTCGAGTTCGCCACTCTCACAAAGTCTAACTCTAACTTAATGTTTTACTCTCTGTGTTCATCTTTACTTGTCCATAATACTAAAAATAGATTGAAAAATCAAGTGGAGATAATCTATATTCCTGTTTATATGGAGTCTCGTGTGGAAGGATTTTCGCTCAACGGATCAAGGCACATTGAGTTGACAAGCTGATATCTCGTAAAAGTTCTTATCGAGGGAGTTGTTTGGCACCTTGATATCGACTCATCACACCATGAAATTTTAAAAAATTCTAAGGGTTCGATTGTTCGTCGATTTAATTACATAGTAAAATTTGATTAGACCCAAACTTCAAAATTTTTTAAAATAATCTGAAAGTTGTGATCTTAAACATGATATGAAATTGCAGGTCATTAAGCATAAAATAAAGAAAATCAAGTTAAATTATTTTTAAATATTAAAAAATGGAGGGTAGGATTTTTCTGTTTGGACTTGAGAGTTATATTGTCAAAGTAACTTAATAGTAATGAGAAAAAATTAATTAATTTTACTTTAATTTAATAAGTAATCAATTAATATAAAATATTTATTTTTAATAAAATGATCAACTATAATAAAACGGAGGGAGTAGCAAACATATCCCAAATACAATTTCCAACGCACGGTTGCAAAACTATAATTTAAAGTACTGCTCCTAGGGAGCATATATTAATTAATTAATTAAACTTTGACTAGCTTTATAGCTCACAGAAGCAGAGTACTAATATCTTATGATACATTGTTTGTTTTGTAATCTTATCGTCCCGTCAGCTCGTCCACGTCTCGACTAATTTCATAAGATTACCTCTCATGAGTAACTAGACACCCAATATCAACCTTATGATACATTGAAGAAGAAAAAGAAAAAAAAGTAGTACTAGCTTTTAATTTAATTTTTCTGTTGTAGAATTACAAATTTAAATTAATATAAACTCCTTCAAGGCTTTGGCTTGTGTTGAGTATAAATATAATCCAAATGAGCCTCTGCAATCATTCTTCTCTTCAAACATTTTTCATCTTTTTCTTCACATTCGTCTGTTCCCATAAGCTGTAAAAATAATACCAAAAAAAAAAAAAATATTAAAAATTAAATATAAAAAATCAGAGGATTCAATACAAACTAGAATAATTAATGTGAACTTAAAGCTAAATTCATAGACAAAAATTACTACACATCAATTCCGAATAAGTTAAGATCAGATATATGAAATAAATTTGCGTGTTCTTTTGTAATCTAGTATATTTAGAAGTTTCTCGTATATCAAGGGTATTCAATAATTTATATAAACAAATAAATTGTTTTTAGCCTTTTTTTTTTTTAAGTATTCTTTATGTAGAATTTCTTGTATATCAAGGATATTCAATAATTTATATATAGATTAAAAGTATTTTTACCCTACTTCTACATTACAGTTATTGAACGAAAGGGATTCAGTTGAACCTCGTTCTTAACATTTATAAACTCCATTAGAAATAAATCCTCAATAATCATATTGCTCTATTTAAGCTCAAATATACTAAAGGAAAACAATAAAGAAAAATGAACTTACTTCATTGAAGTCTTCTTCTTGTGATGAGGAAATTGGATTACTAATAATCCCAGTGTCAATCTTCTTATTCACTGAAAAATAAATAAATAAATTACTAGTAAAAATTTTTATGCCTAGAGTAAACTTTAATTAGTGACCGATTGGTCATGAATATTTTTTACTTTTTTTTTTTTTTTTGAAAACTGAATTTTAGAAATCATGTTTGGCCGTAAAACTTCGGGAAAAAAGAATATTCCGTACATTGAGAATTTATTTGTGGAAATTCCATGCTTGGAGTAAACTTTAAGTGATCGTTTGGTCATGAATATTTTTTACTTTTTTCAAAAACCTGAATTTCAAAAATCATGTTTGATCATAAAACTTCGAAAAAAAAGAATATTCCGTACCTTGAAGAGTAGTTGTAGGGAGAAGACGAGCTGATGTTGTGTAGGAAATAAGTAAAACCATAAGAGAAAGAAGAAATAAAATATTTTTTTGTTCCATTTTTGCCCTTGTGTGTATCTCTTTATGAGTTGAGAGGTTAGAGAGAGAGAGAGAGAGAGAGAGAGAGTTGAGGGATAGAAGAATTGAGCAAGTTGGGAGTTGTATAAATAGCAAGAATTTTGAGAGATTGCCGGCAATATTTTTAGTTCGTTATCAAATGAGCGGATTGAATTAAATTTAATGAGTAAAAATAAATTTAGTAAACAAATGAGAAAAATTCATGGGGTATCAACTCAAATAATTGCATGGTTTTGCTTTCACATAGGTTGGAGATTGAATTTATGCTTAGTAGAATATAAATTTTTTAAAGACGTGGAACATAACTTATAAGATATTATGATGTAAGAATATAAACTTATACCTCCGAAAAGGTTGCATATTTGCCTTAAAAAGCAAAATTAAAGATCAGCATAAAATAGGGACCAAAATGCAAATGATCTTATCAACTATCATCACTATTTAGTTTGCACCAATTTCTTAAAATTATTTAACTTGTACCCAAATAAACTATAATAATTATTTTATTATAATTTATTTAATTATATAATAATTAATTTTTTTTATTATGATTATTCATAACATATTTAAAAAAATTAAAAATATTTGATAATATGTGGGTAAACTTAGGTTACATATTTAACCTAACTTTTACATGAATCAAATTAAACGAATGAAATGAACTAAGTTAACAAATAAAATCACAAAATCTTTGAACTTAAGCGAATTGAATCATATTTTTATGAATTAACTTTATCACCGTAAACAAAAGTTTTTTTTAAGTAATACTTTTTTTATTTTTTTCTAAGAGCTTTTATCCCTTTTGCTCGTGATTCGAACTCACAGAATGCTTACGATTCGAGTAACTCCCTCTTGTTCACCCGTAAACAAAAGTCAAAAATCACGTGAAGTAAAACAGAAGAAGTGAAAAGAACTTAAAACCACTCATGTTCTCAAATTAGTTATTAGTTGCTATCTTATATTGTACATGAACTTGGAATAACAACACATTTATATATCGATCTGAATATATCTAGTAGAAATTTGACACCTATATATATGTAGTGGCCTAATCTCATGTAAAGAAGGAGAATTAGTTCAAATCTCAAAAAAGACAGTTTAAACTTTTTTTTTAACTCTACGTGTATGTGATGCCTATAGCCATTAAGGAAATTAATAAATGATCCATTTATGACTATTAATAATTATAAAAAAATTAACTCAGGGGATGAGAATTGTTCAAACATACATACATCAACTTAGTATAACTCATTCTTCAAATTAACGACGAGAGGCTAACAATTGGAGCCTGAATAATATAATTTATTGGGGGTATTGCCCCATATTAGGAAAAACAATATTAACAATTATGAGTTTGACTCCAACACTAATATCATATTAATTGAATCGAGAATTACAATGTCTCATATTTAAAATTCAATAGAGACAAATTTATTAGGTGATATTTTTTTATTTGATTAAGCTTTGATGGATGGACATAATTGTTTGGTATATGTGTTGATAGGAGGTAGTAGAGTCGCAAAATTAATTAAGGTGTGCGTAAGTTGATTTGAACATCACCAATTATATATACAACAACAATTCCAATAACTTACCAGTATAATCCCACAAAGTGGAATTTGGAAAGGATAGAGAGTACCCAGATCTTACCCCTACTTCAAAAGTAGAGAGGATATTTTCGATAAGACTCCCGGCTTAAGGAAAAAAAGTTCAAAGCAGTAACGGAACTACGAAAGTATAAGAAACAACAAATAATAACAAAAACAACACATAATAACAGAAACTACAACAGAACAATATAATAATCGACATACAAGGAACAACAAATAGTAGCAGAAATCATAGGAGCAACACTACGACTACAAATATGAACAAACAACAAGACAACACACTACTACCTACTAACCTTTTATCCTAATTTCTATCTTTCTACACCCTTCTATCTAAGATCATATTCTTGATAAGCTGAAACTACGTCATGTCTTGTCTAATCACATTCCTCCAAAACATAACAAACTTATATTTTAATCTCCACTCATATGTAACAATTTAATATATACTAAAAAAAATGTATTTCTATTCCCAAATTCCATTAAAAACAATTTGCAAAATTTCAATACTGGCCAAACAAACAGCGCACCGTCATTGTTGTTTGATAGTATAAGAAAATCATGTGAACACTGCAGGAGGCCATAGTAAACAGTAATTTCCAGATTGTCATTATCAGTTGGTCCATATTATGGTGTTTTCTTTTTCATATTTCATAAACAAACAAAGTTTACTGTGGGTCTTTCTGCTAGGAAAAAAATACTACTATTATAATTAGAAAAAAGAACTAATGGGTCAATTTTTTACTGTAGTAATTGTATAAAGGGAGTCAACTAGTCAAAGCTTTGGACTTAGGCCAACAGCTGTTTTCAACCACCCCAACTCATCTATGAATTCGCGTATGGCAGAGTTCATTTTGGAGAAGACACTTTCAATATATGTATATATAGTTTTATTGGAATCTCGATTACTTTGAATTTGTATCGCGTAAGATTCATTTAGGGAGAAGAACTCGCACTCCTCCTATTTTCCAACATAGAGATCATCTCAGTTATGTACTCTCTGAGAGATTGTTTGGTTTTATTGATTAGAGTTATTACAGTATGAAATTTGAGATTAAATTTAATTGATATTTGATAATGGGTATTAATTAAAATTAGAATAAATTTATTCTATAATTATGAGATTACATGTCCTATATAGAAACTGAAATTATCTATAATCTTGATTGTGATTCCAAAATTATAATTTTTGGATAATCTGATTTTGAAGAAAACGGTCCTAAAGGTGCGAATTGGTACGAAGAAAAATATTTTCTAGAAAAAAGTGATTTTCTAATATTTGATAAGTAAACATAAAATATTACTCAATATTATTTACTCGTATACACTATTATTTAGGCAATGTTATGGAAAGAGAGAGGTGGAGGTAGGGGCGGCTCAATATACTTAGTGACCTAAAGCGAAACGTCAAAATGAGATCTTAAAGAATTTTTTATATATATATATATATTATTTTTATTTGAATTTTATTTGTATAGCTTTTTGAGATACAAAATTATGAATAAAATTATTTATAATTGATTTCTCCGAATAATTCCTTTTCAATTGATAGTATACCTAAATCATTCAATTTCTCTCGAGATGCTGCTAATTATTTTAAGTAAGATTTTAACACTTTTAATTTGAAAAAATGCTTTTCAACTGAGACACAATTATTATAGGAACTCTATATGCAATATAAGCATTTGAAAAATAATAAAAACCTTTTATCTTATTGAAATTTTTCTTATCTTTCTACTCCCTCCATCCCACTTTAACTATTGTTTTAGTTTTTTTCACGTCCATTAAGTAAGCAAAATAACAAATATAAGGTATAGTTTACTAAATTACCTTTATTTATTAGAATAGAGAAGTATTAAAAAGAAATCTTCTTTAATGTTAAGGGTAAAGTTGAAAATAATTGTAACTTTAATCTTGAATTCCTAAAATGATGTGTTTTTTGAGTTAAAGTGACATTAAAATAAAACAAATAAAATATTAAAAAGTACTCAATATTTTCTAATGAAAAAATCTACAGGATTATAAATCTATAATTACTAAAAAATGAGGCTCCGAAAATTGAAGGTCTAAAGCCTTAGCTTCAGTGGCTTTAGGCTAAAACCGGCCCTGGGTGGAGGGGCGGGGGGCGCAGGAACGAGGTGAAGTGCCGGGGGGGGGGGAAGATAATTATTTATTTTTTTAAAAAATAAAGATTCACTAGTTCAGCATTTCTTTTTTCTATTAACTATACACAAAAAATTATAATATCTATTTGCATGTGTGGAATATGCCAAAAAAATAATTATCAAAGAATTTTAACTTTGACTTAGCCACAATTAAGCATAAAGGTGGACGTATATATAGTTTGTTTAATTCCACAAAGTTATATACTTCAGGGTTGATGTGATCGATGGGATATCCCAGAATTAGGTTTGGGATAAGAGTTATATCATATTTGGTAAATGACATAAATTTATTCTGGATTAAATTTATAGTGTATATTAAATACGGTATAGAATAATTTATACAATCTATTAAATTTGATATAAATTTTATCTTAGGCTTAATTCTGGAATAATCCACCTTATCTTATTTAACTTGGGATTATTCTATCCCATCTCCCAAATAGATAAATTAATTTAAAAATTATAATTCTAGAACTATAGTCCCCGTACCAAATGACCCCTTCTAGTATTAGTAGTCTCTTTGTTTTTGTTTTTTTTACTATTTAACTTTATCTAGAGAAGTATATACTATTAGAATCATATAAAAAGATTTGGGAGATTTATGCTTGATGACTTTCTAACCACCAGCATGACAGAATATTAAATATCTATAGTAATAAAATGTGAATGCTATTAATTAAGTTCATGAATCAAGTAATGCATAAAATAAAATAAAAAGGTTAGGTTCTATGTATTAACTCTATAAAATACTTATGCAATCAAATTGTTTTATTATAAGATAATTATTAGTAAATTTTTATGATTAGCGCCAATCAATAACCCAGTAAAACTTATAACAAATTAAACATGTTCACAATCTAGCCGATGCAAATTATACTGTTGTTTTTCTCTCATTTGTTTAAGCCTTTGTGACAGAACTTATTACTATCTGTATTAGTGAAAGATATAACAAATACTTTGTGAAATTAATTAAAATACGTGTAAGCTAACACAAGCATCACAATTACAAATAGATGGTCACAAACATGTCATAAAAAAAAAATCTTGCTGGTGGTGGGGGTGGGGGCTTCGACAATTTGCGAACTTTAAAGTTGTTAAGATACAATAAAGTTGCAAGTTTTAATTGTGAGGTCAACTTTCATAAAAATAGTAAAGGGAGAACAAACAATTCTAATACCAACTTGATATTTCTAGTAATTGTCCATTGTTGAAGTTGGGGTAGATATTGTATGGTATAGGACGGTATTTGAAATTTTAGTACAGTAATTTTAGTATTTGATTTTTAAAAATACTATGTATATCATTATCATATCAAATTAATTTGATATGGTTCGGTATTTTAAAGTTTTGTCTCGAATATGGCGGTATGATAATCGGTAACCATAGTTTGTTTAACGATAATATATACTAGTATGATAGAGCATCATGACTTCGACTTTTTAAAGAAACGCCTCAATTGTATCATACTAACGCATTACACAAATATAAATCTATATTAAAAAAAAGTACAAATAATTCAGATTGATAATCAATTACATAAAAAAGACATTTCAATCAAGATATTGTAGTCAAAGTTCAAATGTTTTTTTTATACTAGGTTGTATATATATGTTAGTTTTTACTAATATATACTCTATAAATTATTATGTAACTACATACTTCAATATGATATTCGATAGTCGATATGTTATTTATAAATACCGAATATCATATATCATATATTATAATATTACCAAAACTATACTATTAAAAATTTTAATTCAATATGATGATTCGATATATACCATATCATATCCATTCCTATTTGAAGTGTCTATAGCTAAATTGTGTAATAGCTTTGACTTTCTTGAGAAGAGCTGCCCCATGCATATTAATTATTGTTTGAAAACATATATTTGTAGTAATATCGAGAAACATATATATTTTAATTTTTTTGAAAAATAAACAAGACCTTGATATTTGTAAATATATTAAGTATCGATAAGATCAAACTATAGTATTGTATATCCTTCATCACACATATTAAAGAACAACCACCTTTTTAAAAGTATTTGCCAAAAGTCCAACATAGGACCATATGAATAATTTAGAAGAGCCGTACGAACTCTTTCTTCTAAACTTTATAAACAACACTTTCACTGTTTCACACGTATGAATAGATCGACATGATATATATAAGACTAAATTATCTCAAGCGATCTTCTTTCATTTTATCTTCAATGCATGCATGCGTACGTGTTAATTAATTACTATCACCTTCTAGCGAATGAAAATATAACATGTGTCATCTTAATACTCTTTAATTTGTATTCACCTAGTCTCATTTTGACGATGTTTTTGATCTAAAGCCAGACCAGTATTTAACAATAACATCCAAGTTTCTTTTTGAATCGATATTTATATTATGTTATATTATATGTTTTTTATAACAACATTCTACTATAATATTTAAAAAATTATCCTGACAAACGATAACGCCGTTATAAAAAAAAAAAAAGTTTGACTGTATAATCCTTGTGTAATTTAAATGTTTAATTCGTTTCAATCTTTTTCATTAATTCTGGGAATTGAGTGGACCTTCGTCTCCATTAATCAATGGAAAAAAACATGGTCTTCCTGCTTTCACTTTCATGCAGTACAATTCAACCTTTTTGTGACTCAGCATAAAATTTTGTATAAGATTAAGTTGACTTACAAAAATATGTAACTATTTTATATCAAGCCAGCCTGATACGATAACCTAGAAAACGAAGTATGAGCGTGATTATATACTCCCTCCGTTTTAAAATATTTGACCTTCTTTCTAAATTTATTTATTTTAAATTACTTATCCATTTTCATAAATCAAGAGTATTTTATTATTTTTTTTCATATTACCCTCAATATTAAATAATTAAAGAAATATTAATAGTTAGATTTAGTGTTTCAAAACATCATTAATAGGATTAATTTTATAAAATACACTTCTAATTAATGTTTTCTTATTGAGTGTGCCAACTCAAAAAATGCCAAATATTTTGAAACGGAGGGAGTATTTAGCAACCAGAGTTATATCTTTTTAGGAAATATATAGCTAGGGAAGTCTCAAATGGTAAATTAATTTTTACTCCACAAAATTTGACTGCAAACATTCTTGTTTAGTGGGTTTGGTTGTAAGAACGAATATTGTAATTATTTGCTTGGAAGTGTATCATTTGTCAAATAAAAGAATTTACAAAAAGGTATCAACATGACTATGCGTGGAAATTAGGAACAATTATTTAATTAGTACCTTTATACTATATAACAATAAACTTATAGCATGGTGGACATAATTTATTTGAATTTATATATATACGAAAAATATAAAATTTTGAATAATGTGTGAGCTTGCTCCCATCGCCGTCTTAATATACAGAAGGACAATAGTAGATTGACAATCGATATGAAATTTGTCAATTCGTGATAAATCCTCTCATAATAAAGATATTGTTGAGACTACAAAATAGTACTCGTAACAGGAGTTAAACTTATATGGAATAGCGAGAATTCACATAGTCGATTTCAACTTGTTAGGAACTGGAGCATAATTATCAATTTATTAGACATTAAAAATATAAATATTTCTTACCTTCATCAGATCAATTCAACTACTACGTTTTATTATTGTTTGCAATGAAAATTTACATATGATTGTGTATAGCATAAATGAAATTATATAGACGCAAATAACTGAGATTCTATTTCTTTTTTAATTTCTAGGTTCTATGAATTGCGTGTCATCAAACCATCAGTTACCTCATCAACTTTGGAAATATTTTCAAAAGTCAAAAGTAATACCCTTTTATTCATGCAAAAATTACAAAATAATACAATACTGATAGATCCTCCTCTTAATTTTCTATGTTGAAAATGTGAACATGTAGTCTTTTCTAAAAGCTTTATTTAACAAGGAAAAAGGATCTGAAATATACTCAAACTTTGACGAAATATATTATTGTAACAAGTTTGAACTTTGCGGGGGTCCTATGACCCCCCTGAACTATTTATTAGTGTATTTTAGTGATATTTATTTACACTAAACTCTTTTATTTATTTATTAACATATTTTTTATTGATTTATTAGCGTATAAATGTCATTACAATATGCTAATAAAAAGTATAGGGGGTCATAGGACCCCCACAAAATTCAGACATATCACAATAATTTTCATCAAATTTGAATATATTTTGGACTCTTTTCCCTTTATCATGTGGAATAGACATATATAACATTCTAATGTGATAAGGACAAGAAAATAACTATTCTAAAGTTTGAAAAATAAGTAATGCTTTTGAAAATTAAAGAGATAAGACATAGGTGATGATGTCTCATTCTTTTCACACCACACATGCCTTACCAAATGATACTACATTTAATTCCCTTTTTATTATAGTGAGAATTATGAAATATGGAACACTAAATTTTGATCCTACAAAAAAAAAACAAAAAAAAAACTAATAGAACCTACATGTGGAATCATGTTTCGATCTCTAGTTTGATGGTTGTACGTTCTAAAAATTTAATACATTTCATTTTGTTTCTTGTTCTAGTATTTTGTAATTCTTGACATCCAGGAATAGAGCATAATTTTGCTAAATTTATAATTATTAGATTGTGTATACTTCACCCTCTCCGTCCACTTATTGGATCAGCCTGTGGTGGTTGTTATTGTACTCACGAATGAGTGGTATTATTAGATTAATTTTTAATGATTTTTTATTTAAATAATTATAATATTATATTACTACCTACCAAAGAAATACCTCTTCTATCTCACCACACATGCCTTATCAATTGACACGTACATCTATTTACCTTCTATATATCTTTTTTTAAAAAATACTATATGAAATGCTAAATTATAGTCCTAGAGAAAGAAAAAAAAAATATAGTCAAAATGACCCACTCTTTCAAAAGATCATAATTATGTGTCCTGAGAAGCTTCTTCCTTGGCTTTAAAAACAAAAAAAGAAAAGTTTATTTTAAAATTATTTAAAGGACGTTTGCATGACACAACTTTGTGCTTGCATTTTTTGTCCATAAATATTTGGAAATTAATGACATATCTAGGTTATACAATTATATACATATTCATAGATTTTAAAAACATAGTAGCTTATGATCGGAGATGGAATCAAAATTTAAAATTTACGTGATTCTAAATTTTAGCTAATAACGTCAAATACTAGTAATTAGGCTATAAATTTAACTTTTATGTATAATTAGTGATATTTTTAATTCAAATTTCAGAGTTTAAACTGAAACTATTAAATTTGGTCTAACCTGTAGTCGCAGATAATCTTTTCTGGCTCCGTCACTACTCATAGTTCAACTAAATTTTCATATCCCTCTTACAGACTTCCTTTCTTGGAGTCTTTTAGCCTTGTATAGTAGAGATCTTTATGCCATTAGAGAATATATAGATCTTCTAGTTACTTCTTATTTTAATTAATTTAATTGCAGAAATATGATCACTGGTGAGAAAATCATAATTTTTTTTTATTTATCCTGAATCACAATTTGAAACATCGATTCAACATGTCAAATCTTTTGACCTAACGTACAATTCAAACATTGATCTTAATACATTAAAATCTTTTGTCCTAAATCACAATTTGAACATTTTAACACGTCATAATCTTTTGTCCTGATCAATCACAATATGTCAATATGAACATCTTAACATTAGTGGCGAAGTCAAAAATTTCGTTAAGGATGTTCAACTTTTAATATTTATGTATGAAAAATAATTTTTGAGTTATGTACTTTATATAATTTTCTATATACATAGTGTAATTTTTTAATGAATGGGTACCCTTCACTACATGTGGTTATGCCACTGATTAATACGTCGTAATCTTTTATCCTGAATCACAATTTGAACATCTTAGATCTCTCAACTTCTGAAATAATTTCTCAATTTTGCACCATGGAAAATTAGATCTTTAATTAATATTCCATTCTCTCAAAATGCCTATATATAGACAATACAAGAGTGAATCTTAAAGTTATGGCCACACCTAGGAAAGACTATAGAAGAGGGCAAAGGTAACTAAGGTTTCCTCAAATTTTGAAGTGTTTGAAAAAGATGTTACACAAACAAATATTTTCTTGATAGAAAGCTTTAATTATTAGATCTTTTCATATATAGTGTTGTTGTCTGATTTATTTGACCATATAATTAATATGTGAATCACATTGTGAGTGACATGTGTTATAATGTCCCACATGCATGAAATTAAAGTGGAAGGCAACTTTGGAGCTAGCTATGGGAAAAAATTAAATCACTTGCATGCCATGGGAAGAAATTATTTATGAATTCATCATGATTATATACAAATATCGAAATTTGTGGTATTTAATTATCAGGATAGTTCGATCACAAAATATTTGATGTTTACGTTGTTGAAAAGTGTAATAATCGGACTAAAAGGTTACATTTAGAGATAACACATTTTTATTTACTTAATTATATTTCTAAAATGTCCTTCACGTTAGGACTTGATTTGTGATTCATTTTCAAGGCAAGCACATGATTCTTTTTTCATCACAATATATAGTTGACAGTGAGACTCGAACTTAGGACCTTGCATGCTCTGAAACCATACTGAAGAATAACTATCTCATTTAAAGATCCAAAGGTATATTGAAAACAACCTCTCTATCTGTAGTCTGTACAAGGTATAGGGGTAAAATATTCGTACACATGCACTATCCTCCTTAGACCCTATTAATGGAGATTAGAGTGAATACGTTATTGTTGATGGGAAATACTTGAACAAAGTAATACACACTCATGTTTGATATTTATGTCGAATCAATAAATACATGTCACTTATTTTTATCTACATAGTATTTTTTTTATTCTTTAGCATCCTTTAATTTTTCCTTGAAAGACCAATGTTTCAAATGATCTTTTCTAACAATGAGGTCATATATATGTCACACAAGCCCAAGATTTTATTACATTTCAAGAGAGTTTGTAAAATTCCAACATTTAATTTTTAATGAATTTCATTTTATTTCTAGATATACTTCCGATGTTGACTACATCATTTCATATAGGAATTTGATCATCATTTCAAATACAGATGGTAAACATGCTAGAATATCTTGAATTGTTTATACAGACAATTTATATAATTATTTTTCTTTTTGGTTTGAAAGAAAATTCAGTGCTAATTTGCCTAACTGATATATAGTTGAGCTTTATAGAGAATTAGAAAATGATGATGACCCCAAAATGGAGATTTGGCTTTATTCATGATTTCCATGTATAGTGGAGTGGTCAATAATGGCACAATTAGGAGGTATTCCAAGAATTTTATGTATTACTAGTACTACGCAAATTGAAGACTCTTGGAACGAAAGTAAAATTAAGTTTATATGACAATATAAATTATGAATTCGAATCATGAAATTAGTCATTAATATTTATATCAGAATAAGCTGTCGACATTATGAGTCCGATTGGATTGACTTATTTTAAGTGTTTTTAAGCCAAAAATGACTTTTAAGCATATCTCTTCTTAGAGTGTGAGTGCGGCCCTTTTCAAAACCCTATATGAACGCAGGATGCTTAGTGCGCCAGATTACCTTTTACTTATACTACACAAATAGGAGAAGTTCACACCACAAAAAGAAAGAAAAAGAAGATGAAAAATCCTCCTACCCACTTTGATGAAATGTCATTGTTCTTATTTTTGGTGCTTTTGGATAAGCTTAAAATGGTTGTTGCTCCTCCTGTTAGTGCATCTCTTCATGGTTGATGCTGAAATTTGAATAATTCATTTGACTTGTTATACTTCACCTAAAAAAGGAATTAACTATAGATTTATCGCTAATCTATCGTTAAATAGTCTGTAACTAATATATAATTTTTCTGACTCATTGTGACGGTAATTTGAATTAATGGGTAAATCGTAACAATTTGAACCTCACCAACAAAGGTTGTGGTGGAGTGGTAATTAAGTACTTTTATGTCCTTATCAGAGGTCTTAAACTCTAGGTCCGGTAGAGATCGCCATTAGTTCGGGAATGATTTACCCCTAATATGAACTTTCTGGAGCGAATCCGTATTTAGTCAGGGATCAATGAGGATATTGGACACCGCGAAACTAAAAGATAAAATAATTTTCAATTCAAAACTACTATTCCAATATATTAAGTTAATTTGTCAGCATGTTGAGATGGCCGAGTTGGTCTAAGGCGCCAGATTAAGGTTCTGGTCCGAAAGGGCGTGGGTTCAAATCCCACTCTCAACATTTATCTTTATCTTTTTGGGGCCAGCCCAATCTGCAAATGGATAGGCTTAGAGCCTTTGGGCCCAAAGCATTCTGTCATGTAGCCCAGTACTACTTGAATAGAGGCCCATTAACCAACTTGCCCGTGAAGTCATCGGATGAATTGCCGAGTAACTAGATGGGAAAAGGACACCACATGACCCATCAAAAAACAAATGATCCATGTTTGGGCTATTGGACATGAAATGGCCAGTCGATCCAAAATAATTTCAAAAAATGGCCAGTCGGCCCAAATTAATTCCAAAAATGGCCAATCGAAAACTATATCAATATGGTATATAAGTTGTATCAATATGATATATATGGTACAGGAACTGTATCAATATGGTATCAAAATTGTATCAATATGGTATATGAACTATATATACATATGTTTTTTGTATAAACTATATGAATGTGGCATGAGGACTGTATCATTATGGTATATGAACTGGAAAAAAAAAAGACAGTAGCGGTGACTAAAAGGTCTAGAATGGCTACCTTTTGGAATTGCAAAATCAATGGCTATTTCGTGGAAATAGTTTTGGACGAAGTGACATATATGTCCTTTTCCCTAAATAGATCAGATCCGGATGCGGGCAACATTTCTTTATCTTTTTTCTTTTTTGGGCCAGCCCAATCTGCAAATTGATAGGCTTAGACTTTGGGCCCAAAGCATTCTGTCAGGTAGCCCAGTACTACTTGAGTAGAGGCCCATTAACCAATTTGTCCGTGAAGTCACCAGATGAAGTTCCGAATAAATAGATCAGATCAGGACGCGGCCAACATTTCTTTATCTTTTTTCTCTTTTGGGGCCAGCCCAATCTGCAAATTGATAGGCTTAGCCTTTGAGCCCAAAGCATTCTGTCATGTAGCCCTGTACTACTTGAGTGGAGGCCCAACTTGCTCTCAATATCAACTATTAAACCATTTTGTACTCAATTTACAAATTACAAATTTCTTTAGTTAGGGAACGAGTTACCTACTGTTAACGGACAAAGCGAGTAATGTTTGAATTTCTTTCCTAAGAGATGTATAGGATGGATATGGAGTGTTCTTTGAATATGCGTACTTTTTTTAAAAATAAATAAATAAATTAAGTGTATATTGTTAAGGTATGCTTTAAACCTAAAATTAACAATTGAGTAATGAGACTAAAACGTAAGAGCAATATCAGGTAATTGCTTGTGATGACACCATTTAAAGTTTAATCAATGTTGACAAACTTTAGATATGCATGTTGTTGTTGCTTCTTCACATTTTCTTCTGCTTTGTAACTTCAAACAAATACTTGGTATATATAGTATGTGTTTCTAAATCATTTGTGATAATCTAAAAGGAGCTTTTATTTTCATGTTTTGAATTTGAATTAGATTGTATATCATAATCTAAAAGAGTTATGATTTCAATTATAATCTTTCTACGTAAATTAGAAGAGTCTAACTTCAAAGTTAGGACAATTTAAACTTCAAATCTCATGTATGAAGTTGAACTGCATCAGACGTGAATGCATACAATTAATTTTAAGACGGTTAAACTTTCCTTGACTAAAACAAATAATGTAGCACATGGAAAGCAAGATCATAGCTCCCCCCAAATGGACAATCAACATGAAATTGTACAACCCAATCCATTCAAATTTTTCTGTATATAAGTTATATTATTACTTTGAATTTACTCAGCAAGTGTAGCACCCGTTCTACATAGTGTTACACTTCTACCATCATTGTGAAGCAAGTTCAATTAATTTCTAAATAGTTTTTAGTGTTTCATCCTTATTATGGGAAAATATCTTTGATTAGCTTATGATATAGTTTGCTAGATCAAAGTAAAACATTTCTCTATTTGATTTAACAAGCAACGACTTACAAGGAAAGATTAAATCACATTCAGAATTTCAAATTTTAATAGTGAGAAAAAAAGTCTTAGCAAAAGAGAATTGCATTCAAAAGGCGGCTAAGAGAATAATAGATTAACTTCTTATCGTATCAAAAACATGATGAAGTTCAAAATAATGTTAGCTTCAACCTATTTAAAAGTTCAATAACTATTTATATTAACTGAAAAACATACATCAACGGCAATAACAATAACAACAACAATAACATATCGATTGTAATTTCACAAGCAAGGTTTTAACTTTGAGAGATATAGTGCATACACAACCTTGCCCTTAAACTCGAGAGATAGAAAAACTGTTTCAGATAGACATTAACCAAAAAACATGTTACCAAAAATTTCCTCTTACCAAAATAAAACTAGGACAAACAACATAAATCCCGACAATTTGGAGCTTAATTACAGAAAATCCTAACATTTTGCATAATTACTGAAAATTCCAATTTTGGGTTTGTCGAGATATATAATTAGCTCTCGATACATCTAACAAAGATACATTTTTGATTTTTTTCTTGTAAAGATACATAATTAGCTTCCGATACATTTTTTCCGATTTTGGATCTATCGAGATACATAATATATCAAACGAAGATATATTTTTTACTTTGTAAAGATACATAATTAGCTCCCGATATATTTTTTTCGATTTTGAGTCTGTCGAGATATAAATTAGCTCCCGATACATCCAACGAAGATATATAAATTTTTATAATTACTTTATAAGGATGGAGATTTGTGTAAATATGATAAGTTAAGATGTATGTTTATATTAATTTTCCATAAAACCATGCCTTTCGAAAACACAATAATTTTCACCATAATTGCCAATAGGAGAAACCAAAAAATAAAAAATAAAATAAAAATTAAAAATTTTATTTCCCCGCCCATATTATATCAAAATTAATTATTTTTTTTTCAAAAAAAAAACAACCCCAAAACAGTTCACTTTAAGCATATTCACCAAACTCCTCACACTTCACTTCCACCAATCTCCGCCGCACAACCACCGCACATCCACCATGAACGACGGCGACGACCACCGCACCTTAGATCTCGTCAAAGAACTCGTCCACCGCTTAACCACCACCCCACCCACCCCCTTAAACCCTACCACCCACCCACCCTTAAACCCCCAATCTCTTCGTTACGCAATTCGCATACTCTCCAGCCGAATGACCCCTTCAATTTCACCTAACGAAGCCGCAATGGTGGAATCAATCAAGCGGAATTTAGCTACACAAGGTAAATCATCCGATGCTTTAACTTTTGCTGATTTATACACAAAATTCTCCTCGAAAATCGGGCCGGGAAGCGTGAAAAACAAATGGGCTGTACTTTATTTGCTTAAAACTGTCTCCGAAGATCGGATAATCCAAAAAAATCTGACTAGTAACGTTCCAGCTAACGCGTTTTTAAGTGCATTGTCGCGTGGTGGTTTGCCCGAATTAGGGCTCAGAAATGATAGTAACTTGGAGGGTTATAAGGATAATAGTAAGGATTTGAAGGGTTTGATGGGTAAATTGGGGAAAATGGAGAAGGGTTATAAGGATAATAGTGAGGATTTGAGGGGGTTGGTGGGTAAATTGGGTAAAATGGAGAAAGGTTATAGTGATAATTTGGAGAGTTATAAGGATAATAGTAATGATTCGAGGGGTTTGTTGGGTAAATTGGGGAAAATGGAGAAGGGTTATAGTGATGGTAATGTGAGTGATGATTTGCGGAGTTGGAAGGGTAAAGGTGAAGTAGGGAAGGGATGGAGTGGAGGGGTTTTGATGGTATCAAAGGATTCGGAGAATTTGAGGGATATGGCGTATAAGGAGTTTGTGGACTTGTGGAAGGAGGAGAATGAGGTATCGGAGGATGTTTTAGTGAGGGATGTGTTGTATGCTTGTCAAGGGATTGATGGGAAGTACGTGAAGTATGATAAGAATGAGGATGGTTATGTGTTGCCTGATTGGATGAAAGTTCCAAGGGCTACGAGGAGTGTTGTTAGGAAGCTTTGTGAGCTTGGATGGTTGTTTAGGAAAGTTAAAGGGTATATATCGGAGAGTATGAATCAGTTTCCTGCTCAAGATTTAGGTACGGTTGGACAAGCGTTTTGTGCTGCTTTGCAGGATGAGCTTTCGGAGTATTATAAATTGTTGGCGGTGCTGGAAGGGCAGGCGATGAATCCAATACCGTTGGGTTCAGAGGGTGAGTGTTCAGGGAATTATATGTCTTTAAGAAGACTGTCGGTTTGGTTTGCTGAGCCAATTGTGAAGATGAGGTTGATGGCTGTTTTGGTTGATAACTGTAAGAGCTTGAAGGGTGGGGCAATGGCTGGTGCAATTCACATGCATGCTCAACATGGTGATCCACTTGTTAATGATTTCATGAAAAGGTTATTGCGTCGGGTTTGTTCCCCTCTTTTTGAGATGGTGAGGAGATGGGTTCTTGAAGGAGAGCTTGAAGATATATTTGCTGAGTTTTTCATTGTGAGTCAACCTGTAAAAGACGAGTCCCTTTGGAGAGAAGGTTATCGGCTTCATGCTGCCATGCTTCCTGCTTTTATTTCTCAGTCTCTTGCCAAACAGATTTTAAGGACCGGTAAATCAATCAACTTTCTCAGAGTTTGTTGTGATGATCGTGGTTGGGCTGATGCTGCAACGGAAGCAGCAGCAGCGGTTGGAACTACAACTACGAGAGGAAGCCTTGGGTATGGAGAAACTGATGCACTTGAATCTTTGGTTACAGAAGCAGCAAAAAGAATCGATAAGCATTTACTTGAACTTATGCACAAAAGGTATAAGTTCAAGGAACATTGTCTTGCCATTAAGCGCTATTTGCTTCTTGGTCAAGGTGATTTTGTGCAATATCTAATGGATATTGTTGGTCCTGAGCTATCTGAGCCGGCTAATACAATTAGCTCTTTTAAGCTGGCAACCTTGTTGGAGAGTGCTATCACATCATCTAATGTGCAGTATGATGGTTGTGATATACGTGCTAGATTAAGGGTTAAGATGATGCCACATAACACTGGAGATAGGGGGTGGGATGTCTTCTCTCTGGAATATGATGCAGGTGTTCCTTTGAATACAGTTTTTACGGAGTCTGTAATGACCAGATATATAAGAGTCTTCAATTTCTTGTGGAAGCTCAGAAGGGTAGAACATGCGCTAACTGGTACTTGGAAGACAATGAAACCAAATTGTATCACTTCCCATTTCTTCTCCAAGTTGCCACAAGCTGTTAAGTTGCAGTTGATTTTGACATCAAGAAAGTGTCAAGTTCTTTGGGATGAGATGAATCACTTTGTTTCTAATTTGCAGTACTACATCATGTTTGAAGTTTTGGAGGTCTCGTGGTCAAATCTTGTGAAAGAAATGGAATTATCTAAAGACCTTGACGATCTTCTTGCAGCACATGAAAAATATTTGTTTTCAATTTTAGAGAAGTCTTTGCTTGGAGAACGTTCTCAGGAGCTTAACAAGACGCTCTTTGTTTTATTTGACCTAATATTGCGTTTCCGTAGTCTGGCAGATCGACTATATGAAGGCATTAATGAGCTGCAATCAAGGTATTGAACTTTTCCCTCCATCTCTATATAAAATTTGGAATTTTTTTTCTAGTTTTTAATATTTCTAACAGCTTGTATCTCCTCGTAAATTACAGGACTACTGCAGAAACATCAATTAACTCTCGTGATAAAGTCAAATCACGGGGAAAATCAAATGATAAATCTTCAGAACCAGGGTCGTGGCTTGGTGAAGGCAGAAAGGCTTTAACTCAACGCGCTGGAGAATTCTTCAAAAATATGGGAAATGATATAGACGTGATTGGAAAGGATTATACAACCATCTTTGAGGGGTTCATTTCCCAGTTGCCCGTGCAGCAGCACATTGATTTGAAGTTTCTCATGTTTAGGCTCAACTTCACTGAGTTCTATAGTCAGATACAGCCAATTACAAGAGGGAAACTTTTCTAACATCGTGTCTATTACACTTACTGATTTGCAGTTTCAAATTCGCGGGGCTCTTTCATCACGTGCATACAGTTATAGAGAGGAAGATCTAGGGGACTCTGCATCTATCGAAGATGTTTCATCACCCTGCACACGATGAAAGACTGCTTTTTGGCCACCCTAACCCAGGCCTTAGCAGTTTGGATGTCATTGTTTGGTTTTAAATTGTCTTCTCGCATCATTTGGATTTTCCTGGGAGTTTTTCGACATCAAATTCTCTCCATTGTCAGTTTACCTCATTCACCGATACTTTTCTTCCTCTCCGGAAGAGCTTCCAAGACGGTACTGGTTGGTGCTTTCTTGATTCAGGCGACGGGTATATTGATGTTACTAACCATCATGCTACATTGTAGTTCTGTTTGGGGTTCTATTTGTTTATTTTTCTTCTTATTAGCTGCTCTATCAAGCAGCTCGTGGCTTGTATATCTGTAATATAGTGTTTGTTCTTCAATTGGTAAATTTTGATTTACTGAATGCTGACTAACCAATCAGCTTTTCCTTTTCAATTGCTTGTATTGTCTTAGTGATTAGAAGATAGTGTGTTTGCTTCATTTGCCATTGCTTTTCGTTGAAATGGACAATTTGATTTGATGAAACAATTAATATACCATTAAGTTACTGTGTTATATAGGTGTACGTTTGGCTCGTTATCCGTAAAATTCGTAAGTTATTGCAAATGTTAGACGATAGTCTAATGTTGTCTAAAATGATGAGCAAATATTACATCCGAGTATAAGGGAAATTTTTAAGGGTTATACTTGATGAACTATTAAAAATAAGAATGTATTGACATTGTTCATAGTTATATACTATTTAGCCTTTTTGTATATCAACAAGTTGAGATGGCCGAGTTGGTCTAAGGCGCCAGATTAAGGTTCTGGTCCGAAAGGGCGTGGGTTCAAATCCCACTCTCAACATGTATTTTTTTTCCTTTTGCTATTCCCTGTTATTTGTAAGGGGTCGTTTGGTACACTGGATGAGATTATTTTATCCATCCTCTATATAGGATAGTAATTTCACTTTTTTAGTGCAAATGATGCAATAGAATAGTATCGAAATTATTTAATACCTCATACCAAGCTTTATCCCGTGATTATTTCTTTATCCGATGTACCAAACGACCCCTGAGTGGATAGACTCAGTCTATGGGCCTACAACATGTATCTTTTTTTCTTTTGCTATTCCCTGTTATTTGTAAGGGGTCGTTTGGTACACTGGATGAGATTATTTTATCCATCCTCTATATAGGATAGTAATTTCACTTTTTTAGTGCAAATGATGCAATAGAATAGTATCGAAATTATTTAATACCTCATACCAAGCTTTATCCCGTGATTATTTCTTTATCCGATGTACCAAACGACCCCTGAGTGGATAGACTCAGTCTATGGGCCTACAACATGTATCTTTTTTCCTTTTGCTATTCCCTGTTATTTGTAAGGGGTCGTTTGGTACACTGGATGAGATTATTTTATCCATCCTCTATATAGGATAGTAATTTCACTTTTTTTAGTGCAAATGATGAAATAGAATAGTATCGGAATTATTTAATACCTCATACCAAGCTTTATCCCGTGATTATTTCTTTATCCGATGTACCAAACGACCCCTGAGTGGATAGACTCAGTCTATGGGCCTACAACATGTATCTTTTTTCCTTTTGGTATTCCCTGTTATTTGTAAGGGGTCGTTTGGTACACTGGATGAGATTATTTTATCCATCCTCTATATAGGATAGTAATTTCACTTTTTTAGTGCAAATGATGAAATAGAATAGTATCGGAATTATTTAATACCTCATACCAAGCTTTATCCCGTGATTATTTCTTTATCCGATGTACCAAACGACCCCTGAGTGGATAGACTTAGTCTATGGGCCTACAACAGTAGCCCAGTTCTACTTGATTGGACGACCCATTTTTTAGATGTAAGGGCTAAGGCCCAAATAAGCCCATTAAACTTCTAAGCTACTTTTGAGATTTCCTTTTTTATTTTCTTTACACTAATTGTTTTTTAATTTTAAATTCATTGTACATTTTTATCATCAAGGTTTACATGTACAGAAAACAACATGTTATTCAAACAGACAATAACTGATTGTTTCTTGCCAAATAGTTAAAGAACAGTCCGGTGCACTAAGCTTATGTTATGTGTGGAGTTCGGAGAAGGGATGGAACACATGAGTGTATTATACGCAATTTTATTCTGTATTTCTACAAGAAGTTGTTTTCATAGCTTAAGTCCATGACTTCTTGATCATCAATTTTACCAATCACATCCAAGACTCTCCTTCCTTAAGCAATAGGAGGTGTTTTACTTTTTTATGTGACATATTTTTTAGTTTGTTAATATTCCAAAATAATAATGATAACAAAATAGGTAAAATATATTCAACATATTCCGAAACAATATGTAATAACCATCTAAACAAGCTACAAAGCAACAAAACAACATTCTTCTCATTAAACTGTTGGAATTAAAGACCAGTAATAATTTGGACTAAGCCTATACATCTAAAATACGCTACCAAAACTCTTAGTTTGGAGAGAAGCGAAATGGAAAGAAGTCGAATCTGACTTCACGCCTGATGGAGTGAAGCATATAGTCAAATTCCTTGACAGTGCAACTTTTCACAGAAAATTCCAAATTCTTCATGTCTCGAAATATGATGTCCTCTTGAAATACTTCAAAAAATCTCTCGAATATAAGAGAAGACAAATATTTTTTTGGGACACGATCATATTTCACACCCTTCTCACTTACGTACACAGTAAAAAATGCGTTTTGGCATTCCTTCTGTAACACCTCGGCAGCTATAAGCTTCTTCTTCTTCTTCTTATTCATCAACATTTCCTTATCCCTTTTGTAGAAATCGAAAACTCCCATTGATGAATTAAACAAAACTTTTAGTGGAAAAATAGAGAGAAAAAAAACTTTGTTTTTGAGTATTTTTGAAATTTTGGAGTGCACATAGATAGGGTATATATAGTTTTTTTTCCCTTAAAATCCTAATCCTAATAATTTTACTTAATCGGCTTCCAAATTTGATGTTCCCCCAAGTTGCTTTTGATTGGGTTTTCCTTTTTTATTTTTTTTTTAAATTTTTTTTTTATATAAATTCTTTTCTTTTTATTTTCCGTTTTAGTATGGGAAAGGGGGCTCATTTTGGAGTAAAAATGCAACTAAATAACAATAGTACGAAGAATGTTATTTAATACTATAATATAATAAGTCAATATAATAAATGCGGCACTTCTTAATGATGCATTGCAAAATTAAAATGTTAAACAATTTCTTTTAGTTAATTGTGTCTGTGGTTGTGCTTTTCTGTTGTTTAGGTGTTGTTTATTGAATACGTACATTTTATAGCAGCTAAATAATTTCCCATCTGGACAAATGAGCAATTATAGAGAAGTTTGATTGTATTACTTTTGATCGTACGTAGTATACTAGTTGTACGACAATTGTATGTGTAACAAAAAATAAGTAATTTGCTACTACTAATGTTTATGAGTGTGTGAGCATTGTATTTGTAACCTATAATAAGTGATGTTCATAAAGGTGCGCGCTATCCTTTTTTTTTTTAACTGTTACTTTTTGGCTATGTTGCTCGGATTCTCCTAAGATACTGCCGTATTCATGTCACATTCTCCAAAAATGCATTACTTTTGGATGATCCGATACACACTCATCTGTATTTATGTTTAATCCGAGCAACATAACTTTTAGGTGATTGGCTCAATTTTGTGGCATAACTATATAGGGGAGGATCATTTTCTTTTACTATTACTCCCTCCGTTTCAAAATAGTTGGCCGTCTTGCCAAAAATGTTTGTTTCAATTTATTTGTCCAAGTTGTAAAATCAAGACTATTTTGTATATATTTTTCCCATTATACCCTTGATAGTATTAAGTACATCCACATTTTCCAAAATTATTGAAAGCATACAATTTAACATTTTCAAAACTACCAATGTGCAGCGTTACCAATAGTATTTTCAATTCTAAATCTACAGGTTCTAGACGTGATGCATGCATGGAATAGAGTAATTGCACCAAATTTCTATGTTTAATCATTGCACTGATTATTGAATTTTAAAAGGCATATAAGGGTAAAAGAGCAAAATGCATCTCTAATTATTGGTTTCTTAGTGGACGTATCAAGTCCATAAGGGCCAACTATTTCGAAATGGAGGGAGTACTTTGGCTAAAACGTTTATATTTTGATGTTAAACTGTTATGTTTGATGAAATTTGGACGGTTTCAAAGAATGTTATCACCTACTAGTATTATGTTCGATGAGATTTTTGCATCATTTCACTGTGTGGCATGCAGTACGAGCAGACAAAGTCGTCACAATGTCTTTAAAATCACATCGTAAGCTTTTGAAGACATAAATACTATCTGAATATTGAGAAGTGCTCGAAGCAGAAAAGAAACGAAGCAATGGTTCTGTTAATATTTTTTTTACTATACATATGTTTGCCTTGCATGTCTTTATATACAATTAGGAAATACAATTTGATTAGAGACTGGATAGGTGCAATAACACTTAGGATACAAAGTAATAATAGCTAAAACCTATCCATATTCGGACTGGGATGGACACGATAAAATAATAACAATACTTTCCTCCTCAATTAGAACATTGTCCTCAAGATTCGAGTATACCAATACTGATATTATAGTGCGACCTATAAGTATAGAGATGTCCAAAGAGTCGACCACCGAGTTTGATATGCAAATGAGAACACAAGTACCAAAGAAAATGCTCTGTAAGTATTTCATTTACTCTTAATAATCTGCATCATGATAACTCTTGTAGATATCTGTATTCCTTTTGTCTATTGCTTCTTGTCGTACAATTGAATAGTTGAGTTAGACGGGGGATAGGATAAATCAAACCACGTATCGACCTTGGGAGGCAGCAAGGTTGTTTCAAGTAGATCCTCGGCTCAAGTAATACAAAGCAGTTAGAAAAAAGAAAATAATGAAAATGAAAAAAGCCAAGACAAAATGCTAAAGAAAGCATGACAAAACATACTAAGAAAATAATACGATAATTGAAGTGCAAGTAATCTAATAGTAACAGAAACAGAATAACAAGAAACTACCAGAATAATACTAAACTACCAGTATGGAAGAATAAGCGAGACAACTATCAACTACCTAATTGACCCTCTATCCTAATCCGTGTCTTCCGTAACCTCCTATCTAAGGTCATGTCCTCGGCAAGATGAAGTCGCGTCATGTCCTGCCTAAACACCTCTCCCGACCGATACTTGTGCGTCCTTGTCTTTGTACAATTCTTCTATGTATATAGTTTCTCTATCCACTTTTTATCTCTACAATTCTTCTTCAGGACCATGATGTCTTCAATTCTAACTCTGCATTCATGTTGAACCATTTTAATGGTTACCTGTGGTCTGGGATCCTGTGGTTCCACACCGCCTCATTCCTTGCGATCCATATGTGGTAAAGCAACAAAACAACACATCTTCACATTGAATTGTTGGAATTAAGAATAGAATGCTAAGACGAGAGTATTTGGAGTATGAAAGTCCAAACACACTTTGTTATAAGTTGCATTTGGATGTTCGGTGCATTCATGTATTGGTTCCTTGCAGGAGTTTTAGTTCTCAAGGTGCTTTCGATTCTCACACGAAAGCTAAGCACAATGTTGGAAACTAAATAGGCATGGAGACATTGGTCTTGTTTGGTTGTCAACTATGATCAGAAGAGAGCTTTTCAGTTTTTTTTCTTTTTGGTTGGTTCATCTGATGTAAAGGCAAGACGAGTTACATCATATTGCTATGGTGAACTATCTCTGGGATATTACTTAGATCAATCCTCTATTTTGATGTTAGACTTGTTATGTTTTCAATGAGTTTTGGATTGGTTCAAAGAACGTTATAATTGCTTGTTGGTATCTTGTTATATGTTCCTCATCTTCCTTTTCATGAATTTCTGCGTCGTTTCATCGAGTGACATGTTTTGTAGATTATCTATGCGTCAGAATGATTTGTTGCCGAAAACTCATGGCTACGTCCTTGACGATCTATTAAATGATAAGTGTTGCTTTGGAAAGGCGGACGTAGCCTGTTTTAGGACAAACAAGCGAAAAAACAAGAATTGCGGATTGTTTCAATTTTTCGTGTGTGTTAACCTATGAATTTCTAGAGATAGGTGCGTCAAAATAATTTTTTGCCAAAAACTCATAGCTGCGTCCATGACGACCTAATAAATGATAAGGGTCGCTTCGAAGAGGCGGACGTAACCTGTTTTATTACAAACGAACGAACAAGCAGGAATTCTGGATTATTTTGGTTTTTTCGTGTGTGTTAGCCTATGAATTTCTACGAATAGGTGCATCAAAATGATTTTTCGCTGAAAACTCATGATTGCGCCCATGAAAACCTATTAAATAATAAGCCATGTTTTAGGACAAACGAGTGACAAAATGAGAATTGCGGATTATTTCGATTTTTTCATGTGTGTTAGACTTTGAAATTCTGGGGTTAAGTGTGTCAGAATAATTTTTTGCCGGAAACTCATGGCTACGCTCGTGATGATCTATTAAATGATATGGGTTGCTTCGGAAAATTGAACGTAGCCTGTTTTACGACAAATGAGTGAAAAAAAAGAACTGCGGATTATTTCAGTTTTTCATGTGTGTTAGCCTATGAATTTCTTGGAATAAGTGCGCCACTATGATTTTTTGCCGAAAACTCATGGCTACACCCGTGATGACCTATTAAATGATAAGGGTACCTTCAGAGAGGTGGACGTATCCTGTTTTAAGACAAATGAGCAAAAAAAATAAGAATTACGGATTATTTCAGTTTTTTCGTGGGTGTTAGTCTATAAATTTCTAGGGATAGGTGCGTCGAAATAATTTTTTGTCAAAAATTCATGGTTGTGCATGTGAAGACCTATTAAATGATAAGGGTTGCTTTGGAGAGACGGACGTAGCCTGTTTTAGGACAAACGAGCGAAAAAGCAGGAATTGCAATTTTTTCATGTGTTTTAGCCTATACATTTCTAGGGATAGGTGCATCAAAATGATTTTTCTCGAAAACTCATAGCTGCGTCCACAACGACCTATTAATAATACGGGTTGCTTCAGAAAGGCGAACATAGCCCTTTTTAGGACAAACGAGCGAAAAAAGCAGGAATTGCGAATTATTTTGGTTTTTTCGTGTGTGTTGCCTATGAATTTCTGGGAATTGGTGTGTCGGAATGATTTTTTGCAAAAATTCATGGATGCGCCAGTGACGACCTATTAGATGATGAAGGTTCCATCAGAGAGGCGGAGGTAGCATGTTTTTAGGAAAATAAGCCAAAAAACAGGAATTGCAGATTATTTCACGATAGGTGCGTCGAAATGATTTTTTGTTGAAAACTCATGGTTGCGCTAGTGAAAACCTATTAAATGATAAGGGTTACTTCGGAGAGGCGAACGTAGCCAGTTTTAGGACGAACGAGCGAAAAAATAAGAATTGCGGATTATTTCAGTTTTTTTTTGTGTGTTAGTCTATAAATTTCTAGGGATAGGTGCATCAAAATTATTTTTTTGCCGAAAATTCATGGTTGCGCTTGTGAAGACCTATTAAATAATAAGGGTTGCTTCGGAGAGACGGACGTAACCTGTTTTAGAACAAACGAGCGAAAAAGAAGAAATTGCGATTTATTTCAATTTTTTCGTGTGTTTTAGCATATATATTTCTAGGGATAGGTGCGTCGAAATGATTTTTGCCGAAAACTCATAGCTGCGTCCATGATGACAGCCTATGAATTTCTGGGAATAGGTGTGTTGGAATAATTTTTTGCCGAAAACTCATGGATGCGCCCGTGACGACCTATTAGATGATAAAGGTTCCATAAGAGAGGCAAATGTAGCCTGTTTTAGGACCAATGAGCGAAAAAACAGGAATTGCGGATTATTTCGCAATAGGTGCGTCAAAATATTTTTTTACGAAATATTAAATGATAAGTGTTACTTTGGAGAGGCAGACGTAGCCAGTTTTAGGACAAACCAACGAAAAAGCAGGATTTGCTATTTATTTTGGTTTTTTCATATGTGTTGGCCTATGAATTTCTGTGGATAGGTGCGTCAGAATGATTTTTTTGCCAAAAACTTATGACTGTCTCATGACCTATTAAATGATTAGGGTTGCGTCGGAGAGGCAGACGTAGTTTGTTTTAGGATAAACGAGCTAAAAAGCAAGATTTGTGGATTATTTTGATTTTTTCGTATGTGTTAGCCTATGAATTTCTGGGGATAAATGAGTCGGAATAATTTTTTGCCGAAAAATCATGGCTCCACCCGTGAGGGCCTATTAAATGATAAAGATTGCTTTGGAAAGGCGGACGTAGCTTGTTTTAAGACTAACGAGCAAAAAACAGGAATTGCGATTTATTTTGATTTTTTCATATGTGTTAGCCTATGAATTTCTAGGGATAGGTGCGTCGGAATGATTTCTTGCCTAAAACTCATGTTTGCGCCCATGACGACCTAGTAAATTATTAGGGTTGCTTCGGAGAGACAGACATAGCCTGTTTTAGGACAATCGAGCGAAAAAACAATAATTGCGGATCATTGTAATTTTTTCGTGTGTGTTAGCCTATGAATTTTTTGGGAAAGGTGCTTCTGAATGATTTTGTGCCGATAACTCATGGATGCGCCCTTGACGACATATTAAATGATAAAGGTTGCTTCGGAGATGCGGACGTAGCCTATTTTAGGACAAACGAGCAAAAAAGCATGAATTGCGGATTATTTCAGTTTTTTCGTGTGTGTTAGCCTATGAATTTCTGGGGAAAAATGTGTCAGAATGATTTTTTGTTGAAAACTCATGGTTACGCCTGTGACGACCTATTAAATGATAAAGATTGTTTCGGAGAGAGGAACGTAGTTTGTTTTAGGACAAACGAGTGAAAAAGCAGGAATTGCTGATTATTTCGGTTTTTTCGTGTATGTTAGCCTATGAATTTCTAGGAATAGGTACGTCGAAATGATTTTTTGTCGAAAACTCATGGATTCGCCCGTGACGATCTATTAAATGACAAGAGTTGCTTCAGAGAGACGGACATAGCCTGTTTTAGGACAACCGAGTGAAAAACCAAGAATTGCAATTTTTTTTTGTGTGTTAGCTTATGAATTTCTGGAGATATGTGCGTCAGAATAATTTTTTACCTAAAACTCATGGTTGCGCGGCCAACACTGATATTATAGCGCGACCCAAGTATTGAGATATCCAAAATGTCGACAATTCGAGAACAAGTAGCATGGAATATGCTCTGTTTGTATCGTGCTGCCAAAACATAGCCCCACCTCCCTACATATGTGGGAAAAATACATTTGATTGACCTACATATAAAACAATCTATTGTACATTAGCAACCAGAGTTTCCAAATAATCCTAAAGCATAAGTTTTTAACGCCTTGAAACCACAATGTTGGGGTCGAAATAACAGGGCTTCATGCGGAAGCTAACAATCTCACTAATGAGGCTCTGATTGGTCTTATGCACAATTTGTACTTGTCCCTGTTGGCTTTTGGGGGTTGGTTCATGTGATGTAAAGGCAAGAAGAGTTACATCATATTGCTATGGTGAGCTATCTCTAGGATATATATATATATATATATATGTTCTTCATCTCCCTTTTCTTGAATTTCTGCATAGTCTCATCGAGTGACATGTTGTTCTATAGCTTATCTATGCTAGTCTCTAGCTGTACAGCTGAATACTTGCGTTAGATAGGGGATAAGGGTTGAACTTATCGGCGGAGCTAGTGTGTATGTTATTGGTTTTGGCCGAACATAGTTATAACTTTGATTCAAATCTTGTTTTTTGTCATTGTAGTGTCAAAATTACAAACTCCTATGCATCAAGCTCTTTGAGTGCTACATTTTTTAGTGCAAACTCTTGTGCAATAAGAGATATAATGTCAAAATCACAAACTCTTGTGCATCAAGCTCTCCATATAAAGCATAGTTAATCCATACGTGAATGTCTCGCTGCAAATACCCCTTTCTTACAGTAGGTACTCTATACAAAAATCAAGTGATACAATCATTACGAACAACCATTTAACACACGTGCCATATCGGCTATTAGGCGAGCTACTTGCTTGTCCGACCCTTTTTTACATGAGTTTAAATTTGGTGCACCGTCAGTGTATCAATTTTTTACGCCATCAGGTAACTTTTACCTACTATAGCAGGTCACACATTTTTTTTTTAATAATCTAAATTAAAGAAGACTTTTAGCTTTACCCTCTCTCTTTCCTTAATTAAATCCGCCCTCTACATCGCTCTAAAATAGTCTATTCGCTTTCTCTTTCCTCGGTGCTTCTACCTGTTCTAAATATTGATTCTAAATTGAAGTGGTGAATTTTACATACATATTCAAAAGTGGACCACTTTCTACAGTAAAATTAATATAGTCAATAGTAGCAAAATTCCTTCCCAGCAACCTAAAAGAAGAGCAAAAACCATTGGAGATGATATGGCGACACTTTAAAATACAATATTCACCTGTCTCGAGAATATATTCACCTATTTTTAGGGCATTAAGAATTATTTGCTAATGAAGATGTATCCAAAAGGGGTTTTTTCATGCTAGTAAACGAGTCAGGAATCTGAAATTTGTTTGAAAATACATGATGACATGGCGTTAAGAAGAAGAAACTTGTCAAGTTCCAGAAGTTTGAAGCTTGAAAAATTATTTCATCCAAGGTCTCAATGTTTGATGATTTGAAGAATTACGTGAGATGATAAAAACCTACGATAAACATGATAATTGTATTAACTTTGTAAAAGAAAATAATTTGGTTATGGAAATAATTTTGGTTAGAATCCAAGTTGGATTCTACTTGCTGTTGATATCTTTATTTTGGTACAATGTTAATATTTTTTTTTATAAATTATTAATAAAAGTAAGTTATTATGATTAAATATCATTAATAATTACCTAATGATGTAAAAAAAACTAGTGCACTGACGGTGCATCAAATTTAAATTCTTTTTACATATGCTTCTTTATACTTCCTTTCCCTTATTAAAGGCACAAGTTAAACACATAATGAACATATTTATAGCACCTAATAACAATGTGGAGCCTGCAAAACAGTCCACCATAATCAAACGGGCATGTCAAAAGATTCAGTGTATCGCCACACCCTCAATTTATAACCCAAAACAGTCACAACCAACCCCTCCATGAGGATTCCAATCTTTACAGCCAACAATACCTTCAACACAATTAATAAAAAATGAACATTAGCAATAGGTCTCATAAACACCTCTTTATTTCCAATGTCCTCTCTTCCAGATGAATATAATCTCAACATTCTTCATCTCAAATTTTGCGAACCTAATACAAGCACTAATTTTTGGATCATGACACTGGACGGATCACTCAAAAATTTCTCTATTGCCCTCTCTACTCCTTGGTATACCATAACTCAAACTTAATCCTATAAGACAACCACCCTTGCTGGTCAAAAATGTGTGTTGCACCAGCCACATTGACGAGCATCTCTTCCATACGAATATACTTGTACCAAAAGAAACTGATCAAGCCCAGGCAAAAGGGTAACACATCGATCCCTATACACTACAAGCATGATTAACGAACTTATTCATCTCTACATCGGCATACTTCAAATTGCTGGTGCGATGACATTATGAAACAACAAGAAATTTTATAATCTACGAACGTTCTATTCATGAAAACATATTCAACATATTCTGAAACGATAATATGTAATAATCATTCAAACAAGCAGTAAAGCAACAAAACAACATATCTTCACATTAAATTGTTGGAATTAAGACAAGTAATAATTTGGACTAAGTCATATATTTAAAGAATCAAAATTCTAACAATATAATTTCTTATCTAAGATACGCTACCAATACTCTTAACCTACCAAAACTACAATCCATGATTAAAATCGTACTTTAATTAATTACATCTCAATCATAATATAGCCATGCCACATCGCCTCCATGCAATTCATAACTTGGGGAAACTGGAGAGAAGTGAAACGGAACGGACTCAAATCTGTCTTCACTCTTGATGGAGGTAAGTATATATTCAAATACCTCGACAGTGCAACGGCTCGCAAAAAACTCCAAATTCTTCCTATCTCGAAATAGGATGTTTTCTTGAAGTACTTCAAAAAACCTCGCGAATAACAGTGAAGACAAATATTCCTTCGGGACACGATATTTCACACCCTTCTCACCCACGTATGCAGTAAAATATGCGCTCTGACATTCCTTTTCCAACTCCATGACAGTAAAAAATGGGTTCACGTTCTTCTTCTTCTTCTTCTTGTTCATCAACGTCTCCTTCACCTTTTTGCAGAAACCAAAAACCGCCATTGATGAATTAACCTAAGAACTTTTAGTGGAAAAATAGAGAGGAAAACGACTGAGAATTTTTGATACTTAATTTGATGTGCACACTTAAGGCCGTATATATAGCTTTATTTTTTCCCTTGAAATCCTAGTCCTAACAAAAGTAGGATTTGTAAGTCTAATTAAAGTAGGATTAGGTAGTAATAAGACATAATTTACCAAATTTGATGTTTTCCCATGTTGCCTTTGATTGGGTTTTGGGTGTTCTTTTGTTTACTCCTCGTTTTTACCTAATTTTCTTTTTAATCCATTTAAAAAAGAAATATCTCCTTTTTAGCAATTCTTTAATTCAAATTCTACATGATGTATTTAAGACCACATGATTAAAGAATATTTTGATTACAAGTATCGATTCTTTAATTATGGACATTACTTAGGTCACAAGTAAATTTGCACCACAAGTAACTTGGGCCATAAGTTATAAGATAATATTCTTACAAAAAAAAATGCAACTATATAACAATGGTATGGAGAATGCTATATAGTATTAACTATTATTATTATTATTATTATATAACATTGGTTTGAGGTAATTATAGACGGAGTAATATGAAATTGTGATCTGTTTTTAATAAATATTTAAAAATAATATATTAATTAGTTAAATTTCATCTCACGTATAATAATTTACATCAGATTTATAAATAAATAAATAAGTAAAATAAAAAAAGAAGATTGATTATTTCAAATTTGAATAACTAAATATATATTTTGTGTATGATGATATGAACATATGAGCTGGTTTGCCCGAGAGGTTAATTGATGAAATGAATGAATTTTTCATGTGATGTTTATATATTCTCTATAACGAACATTTTGTTATATATAGTCCATAACAGTCAAAGAATATCCGAACAAATGAGTCGTTTTTTATTGTAATACCTTTGATCGTAGTACACTAGTGTACCAGGAAACTACAAGGATAACTCGATCATTAATATTGTATTTGTAACCAAAAAATAAGTAATTTGCTACTTGTTTCAAATTACTCAATTTTGTAGC
Organism: Capsicum rhomboideum; assembly: GCA_031232105.1. Lineage (NCBI taxonomy): Eukaryota > Viridiplantae > Streptophyta > Magnoliopsida > Solanales > Solanaceae > Capsicum > Capsicum rhomboideum. Next base: position 143,517,736 of record CP124711.1, on the reverse strand, counting down.
ATAACTAGTAATTTTTATAAGTGTGTGACCAGTAAGTAATGTTCATTTAAGTGTGGGTGCTATCCTTTCTTTTTTCTTTTTTCTTTTTTTTTTTGACTTCTACTTTTTGTGTATGTGTGCTTGGATGCTCCTAAGATATGGTCTTATCCGTGTAGAATTATTTTAAAAAAATACTATTTTTGAATGATCCGTCACATTCAGCGCCATTTCTGAATAGTCCGAGCAACATAACTTTTGGGTAATTGGCTCAATTTTGTAGCATAATTATATATTTAGGGGAGGATCATCTTATTTGACCATTTCCTTTCGGGTGATTTAATGTGCAGTTTCTTCTCATTTTCTTTTTTCACTTATATATGTTAAGGATGTGCAAAATAAAATATACACTCATAATAACTACTAACATTTCACCTTTGTACACCACTATTTCTAGCGAAGGGTGTGCATCAGACCACCCTGGCCTAAGGCGGGTCCGGCCATGAGTTAATGGTGTATTCAACTTCTCGATTAGGAGTGTTAAATGGACTAGTTGATTTGCATTAGAATGTTCAAAGGTTATTTGATATGAAATGAATGGATAAAATTGATAAACAACCACTTTAGTTTTAACAATAGCTATCAAATCTTAGTTATTGTTTTAAAAGGTATTACCATTTAGCCACTTTTTGACATAAAAAAGTTTTGGACAAAAATACCCTCAACTAAAAGTCGAAACAACTCCAGTTATAGGTGTTGGAGTTCAAAGTTTTGACAATTTTTCAGTTTATATATTCTCTATAACAATATTTTATCGACTCGAACTTAGAGGTGCATTTGGATGCTTGCGAATTCCAAAATATATTAGCAAACACAGTTTCCAGACTCAAGCTTCTGACGCCCTAGGACAACAATGTTGGAATCAAATAACTACGTGTCATGCTAAAGCTAACAATTGCAAACCTTTAATAATGATAAATTATGGACAATAAAAGACACATAATAAGAGGGGCATCAAACTTGATATATTTTGGCGACTTGACCCGCATCTAAGAAAACTAATACTATAGAAAAAAAAAAACCATAAAAAACTATTGAGAGACTAATCGATCGTTCTAAACAAGACTCTTTAACCTTAAAGAACTAGACCGTGAATGTTATAGTGTTGTTGTATGAGAAAAAAGGATCCTCTTATTTAGAATGAGGATACTGAAAAATAGCCATGGCTCGCGGACATCTCTAACTCGACAAATTTGATCCAAGATGTAGCAATTCATAATCAGTCTACCTATGTAATTAATATGCAACATTATAGAGAGAGATTTGACTCCGCGTGTCCGCTAAACAGGTTCGAAGTAGTAAGACGAGTAATTGATGGCCGTAAGCAGTAGTCAATATATACATTTTCTCCATGGCTCCGGCGGAAACGTTCTCTTTGGCACTATAGACTGAACTCACTGTGAACCTTTTTGATTATTAGTAGCGGCTCGTGAAGTAGCCCTTTCTTTACCAAAAAAAAAAAGAATCTGGTTACCGTTCTAACTTTTAAGTACTCCCTCCGTTCATCTTTACATGTCTAATAAATGGATGATTTACTCATTTGTGGCTATTTTACCCTTGCATTAAATGTTATTCATAATGCAATACATTTCCCAAAATATTAAATTTATTATATTCAAAGGTTAATATAGTAAAATTACCCTTATTGTTTATTGTTTTTTAAGTTGTGTGTCAAGTCAATAGTGGACCACTATTATTGGACGGATGGAGTACTTCTTACAAAGCTTTGTGCAACGTTAATCTATGTTTCCAAAAGGCAGCTTAATCTCAATGTAATTACTAAAATATCTTGTCATTAGGTGCCCTCTCATTTAGCAAGAAGCTAGAAATTTTGCTAAGAGTATTCAAAACTTTAGTATATATCTCTAAAAAAATATTTTTGACCTATATGCATAGTATTATTGTCTACATGCACTTGTCACAAACTACATTCATCCCCGATCACTTCTGATACCTACTGATATGTCAAGATCCAATTGGTCATGGACATCGAAAGGTGCAATTCTTTTTGCAAATCCTAGCACACCAATTTCTCTTAATAATTTCTCTCATTACCTAATACAATCACTCTTTTTCAGATGACAGTGCACAAATCTCTTGAATATTTCTCTGCTACTTCATCATTATACCTTAACTCAAATTCCATATCGCTTTATCAATTCTTATGATCTGGAATGTTCAATATATATAATATTAGTTTTGAATTAAATTTTTTTAAAAGGAGTATCTTTTGTCTCAAGATAGGCTTTTGTTTTCACATAGTGTTGAAATTTTTGTACTTCTTCTTTCACGTTTTCAGATTTTTTTGGAATATTATAAGTTTGATTTATTCTTCAAATTGCTAGTACAATGACATTATGAAACAACGAGAAATTTTATAATCTACGAACGTTCTATTCATGAAAACATACCCAACATATTCTGAAATGATAATATGTAATAATCATTCGAACAAGCTTTAAAACAACAAAACAACATATCTTCACATTAAATTGTAGGTATTAAGACAAGTAATAATTTGGACTAAGTCATATATTTAAAGAATCAAAATTCTAACAATACAATTACTTATCTAAAATACGCTACCAATACTCTTAAGTCTTAACCTACCAAAACTACTATCCATGATTAAAACCTTACTTTAATTAATTACATCTCAATCGTAATATAACCATGCCACATCGCCTCCACACAATTCATAACTTGGGGAAATGGGAGAGAAGTGAAACGGAACAGAAGCGAATCTGTCTTCACCCTTGATGGAGGTAAGTATATATTCAAATACCTCGACAGTGCAACGGCTCGCAAAAAACTCCAAATTCTTCCTGTCTCGAAATAGGATGTTTTCTTGAAGTACTTCAAAAAACCTCGCGAATAACAGTGAAGACAAATATTCCTTTGGGACACGATATTTCACACCCTTCTCACCCACGTATGCAGTAAAATATGCGCTCTGACATTCCTTTTCCAACTCCATGACAGTAAAAAATGGGTTCACGTTCTTCTTCTTCTTCTTCTTGTTCATCAACGTCTCCTTCACCTTTTTGTAAAAACCAAAAACCGCCATTGATGAATTAACCTAAGAACTTTTAGTGGAAAAATAGAGAGGAAAAAGACTGAGAATTTTTGATACTTAATTTGGTGTGCACACTTAAGGCCGTATATATAGCTTTATTTTTTCCCTTGAAATCCTAGTCCTAACAAAAGTAGGATTTGTAAGTCTAATCAAAGTAGGATTAGGTAGTAATAAGACATAATTTGCCAAATTTGATGTTTTCCCAAGTTGCCTTTGATTGGGTTTTGGGTTTTTTTTTTTTTTTTACTCCTCGTTTTTTACCTAATTTTCTTTTTAATCCGTTTAAAAAAGGAATATCTCCTTTTTAGCAACTATTTAATTTCAAATTCTACATGACGTGTTTAAGACCACATGATTAAAGGATATTTTGATCACAAGTATCGATTCTTTAATTATGGGCATTACTTGGGTCACAAGGAAATTTGCACCACAAGTAACTTGGGCCATAAGATAATATTCTTACAAAAAAATGCAACTAAATAACAATGGTATGGAGAATGCTATTTAGTATTAATTAACTATTATTATTATTATATAACATTTGTTTGAGGTAATTTTAGACGGAGTAATATGAAATTATGATCTGTTTTTAATAAATATTTAAAAAAATATATTAATTAGTCAAATTTCATCTCACGTATAATAGTTTACATCGTATTTATAAATAAATAAATAAGTAAAAAAAAATTTCAGATTATTCTCCAGTTATAGGTGCTGGAGTTCAAAGTTTTGACAATTTTTTAGTTTATATATTCTCTATAACAATATTTTGTCGACTCGAACTTAGAGGTGCATTTGGATGCTTGTGAATTTCCAAATATATTAGCAAACACAGTTTCCAGACTCAAGCTTCTAGCTACGCCTTGGGACAACAATGTTGGAATCAAAATAACAATGTGTCATGTTGAAGCTAACAGTTACAAACCTTTAACAATGATAAATTATGGACAATAAAAGAAACATACTAAGAGGGGCATCAAACTTGATATATTTTGGCAACTTGACCCGCACTAAGAAAACTAATACTATAGAAAAAAAAAAGCATAAAAAACTATTAAGAGAACAATCGATCCTCCTAAACAAGACTCTTTAACCTTAAAGAATTAGACCGTGAATGTTATAGTGTTGTTGTATGAGAAAAAGGAATCTTTTTATTTAGAATGAAGATACTGAAAAATAGCCATGGCTCGCGGACATCTCTAACTCGACAAATTTGATCCAAGTATGTAGCAATTCATAATCAGTCTACCTACGTAATATGCAACAATGTAGAGAGATATTTGACTCCACGTATCCTCTAAACAGGTTCAAAGTAGCGATTTCCAATGTCCTCTCTTCCAGATGAATATAATCTCAACATTCTTCATCTCAAATTTTGCGAACCTAATACAAGAACTAATCTTTGGATCATGACACTGGACGGATCTCTCAAAAATTTCTCTCTTGCCCTCTCTACTCCTTGGTATACCATAACTCAAACTTAATCCTATAAGACAACCACCCTTGCTGGTCAAAAATGTGTGTTGCACCAGCCACATTGACGAGCATCTCTTCCATACGAATATACTTGTACCACAAGAAACTGATCAAGACCAGGCAAAAGGGTAACACATCGATCCCTATACATTACAAGCATGATTAACAAACTTATTCATCTTTACATCGGCATACTTCAAATTGCTGGTGCTATGACATTATGAAAAAACGAGAAATTTTATAATCCACGAACGTTCTATTCATCAAAACATACCCTACATATTTTGAAACGATAATATGTAATAATCATTCAAACAAGCAGTAAAGTAACAAAACAACATATCTTCACATTAAATTGTTGGAATTAAGACAAGTAATAATTTGGACTAATTAAGTCATATATTTAAAGAATCAAAATTCTAACAACACAATTTCTTTATCTAAAATACGCTACTAATACTCTTAACCTACCAAAACTACTAATCATGATTAAAACCATACTTTAATTAATTACATCTCAATCATAATATAACCATGCCACATCGCCTCCGTGCAATTCATAACTTGGGGAAACTGGAGAGAAGTGAAACGAAACGGACTCAAATCTGTCTTCACTCTTGATGGAGGTAAGTATATATTCAAATACCTCGACAGTGCATCCGCTCGCAAAAAACTCCAAATTCTTCCTATCTCGAAATAGGATGTTTTGTTGAAGTACTTCAAAAAATCTCGCAAATAACAGTGAACACAAATATTCCTTTGGGACACGATATTTCACACCTTTCTCACCTACGAACGCAGTAAAATATGAGCTCTGGCATTCCTTTCGTAAGTCCATGACAGTAAAAAATGGGTTCGCGTTCTTCTTCTTCTTGTTCATCAACATCTTCTTTACCTTTTTGGAGAAACCAAAATCCGCCATTGATGAATTAACTAAGAACTTTTAGTGGAAAAATAGAGAGGAAAAAGACTTTGTGGAAAGAAACTTTGTAAGTATGTTTGATACTTTGGAGTGCACATAGAAGGTATATATTAAAAAAAAAAAATCTTGAAATCCTAATCCTAACAAAAGTAGGAATTGTAATTCTAACAAAAGCAGGATTACGAAGAGATAATTTTACTTAATAAGTCAGCTAACAAATTTGATGTTTTCCCACGTTGCTTTTGATTGGGTTTTTGTTGTTTTTTATTTAAAATTAATTTTTTCTTTTTAATTTTCTGTTTTAGTATGGGAAAGGGGGCTCATTTTGGAATTAAAAAAGCAACTAAATTACAATGATATGGAGAATGCTATTTAATATTCCACTTGTTCCAAAATAGTTGTCATATTTTGCTTTTCGAAAGTCGATCTGACTAATTTTTAAAACTAAATTAGATTAGACTAATTCGATATTTTAAAATTAAAATTTAGATATTCAAAAACTATACGAAAAGTACAGTAAACTACAATTTTTCTCATATCAATATGATGAAAAATTTATTTTAAAATGTTGGTGAAAGTTCATATTATTTGACTCTCAAAAAGAAAATTATGACAAGTAAAAAAGAATGGAGGGATTATAAGATAATATGTCAATTTAATAAATGCGACATTTCTTAATAATGCATTGCAAAATTGAAATGCTAAACAGTTTCGTTAACTTAGTCGTATTTATTGAATAAGTATGACTTTGGAATCAATTTTTCATGTGACGTTTATATGTTCTCTATAACGAACATTTTGTTATATATAGGCTATAACAGTCAAAAAATATCCGAACAAATGAATCGTTTTTTATTGTAATACCTTTGATCGTAGTACACTAGTGTACCAGGAAACTACAAGGATAACTCGACCATTAATATTGTATTTGTAACCAAAAATAAGTAATTTGCTACTTGTTTCAAATTACTCAATTTTGTAGCATAACTAGTAATTTTTATAAGTGTGTGACGAGTAAGTAATGTTCATTTAAGTGTGGGTGCTATCCTTTTTTTTTTTTTTTTTTGACTTCTACTTTTTGTGTATGTCTGCTCGGACGCTCCTAAGATATTATCTTATCCTTGTAGAATTCTTTAAAAAATATACTATTTTTGAATGATCCGTCACATTCAAAATTTTCTTATTATTTTTAATTCAAAATTACCTTAGCATTGTAGTAATTGTTTATGAACTTAACAATTAACAAATCACAGCCATTAAATAATAAGAGGGACACTTGGCATGAATCTACTGCCCTATTGAACAATACTGGACCTTTGTTCACTGGAGGGGATCTCTTCCCTTCTTTTATTTACTCCCCGCTTCAATTTGTTTGACCTAATTTTTTTTTAATCCATTTAACTCCCCTTTTAGCAACTCTTTAATTTTCAATTCTACATGACGTGTTTAAGACCACATAATTAAATGATATTTTGGTCACAAGTACAGACAAGATCGATTCTTTAATTATGGATATTACTTGGGTCACGAGTAAATTTGCATCACAAGTAACTTGGGCCATAAGTTATAAGATAATATTCTTACAAAAAAATGCAACTAAATAACAATGGTATGGAGAATGTTATTTAGTATTAACTATTATTATTATATAACATTGATTTGAGGTAATTATAGACGGAGTAATATGAAATTGTGATTTTTTTTAATAAATATTTAAAAATAATATATTAATTAGTTAAATTTCATCTCACTTATAATAATTTACATCATATTTATAAATAAATAAGTGAAAAAAGAAGATTAATTATTTCAAACTTGGATAACTCAAATATATAGTTTGTGTATGACGATTTGGATATATAAGCTGGTTTGCCCGAGAGGTTAAGGGGGAAGACTTAAGATCTTCTGCACATAAGTGCGCATGGGTTCGAACCCCATAGCCAGCAAACATTTTTTTTTAAAATTTTAACGTCCGACATTCGCTCCATAACTCGAACTTGAAATCTTTGTATGATGATTTGACGATAGAGAAATCTTATTCATCCCACGATAACCCGTCAACGACTTTGAAAGCAATTGATTGATAACATCTTAAGATAGGTAGAAAGAGATGTGATGCTACCAGTTAAAGGGGGAAATATTACCGCCTACAAGAACGTTTTGCATTCTCATAACTCGAACTTGAAACTTCTGTATGACGAATTGACAATAAAAATTTTAACGTCCGACATTCGCTCCATAGCTCGAACTTGAAATTTCTGTATGATGATTTGACGATAGAGAAATCTTATTCATCCCACGATAACCCGTCAATGACTTTGAAAGCAATTGATTGATAACATCTTAAAATAGGTAAAAAGAGATGTGATGCTATCCATTAAAGGGGGAAACATTACCTACAAGAACGTTTTGCATTCTCATAACTCGAACTTGAAACTTTTGTATGACGAATTGACAATAAAGAAATCTTATCCATTTCACATTAACTTGTCAAAGACTTTGAAAGCAATTGATTGATAACATCTTAAAAGAGGTAGAAAGATATATGATGCTAACTGCAAGTTGGTTTTTATTTTGTGCAAACAACATAACGACAGTTTAGAGCTTAATTACAGAAAATTTTGATATTTTGCATAATTACTGAAATTTCGATTTTGGATCTGTCGAGATACATAATTAGCTCCCGATACATCCAACGAAGATACATTGATATATCTAACGAAGATACATTTTTTCCTTTGTAAAGATACATAATTAGCAACCGATACATTTTTTTCGATTTTGGGTCTGTTGAGATACATAATACATTCAACGAAGATACATTTTTTCCTTGTAAAGATACATAATTAGCTCCCGATATATTTTTTCCGATTTTGAGTCTATCGAAATATATAATTAGCTCCCGATAAATCTAACGAAGATACATAATTACTTGAAATTTTTGTAATTACTTTGAAGGATTAGATTTGTGTAAATATGGTAAGTTAAGGTGAATGTTTATGTTATTTTTCCTTTTATTTTACTATTCATTATGGTTGATAGATGACAAAATTGTGTAAAAAGTTTTACATTATTCCCTCTATGTTAGTTTAATGGTATTATCAAAAGACAGTGATGGAGCTAGAATTTTTACTAAGGGGTTCGGATGTTATTTTCTGTCATAAAACATAAAAAATCAAAGTCTTGTGGAAGGGGGTTCGGATAATTTTAACCACGTATAGATAGTGTAATTTTCTGCCGAAGGGGGTTCGGATAAACCCCTTGGGTCCTTGCTAGCTCCACCCCTGGAATCAAAGGCTATTTGTCGTAGTTTCTAAAAATAGTTATCTAATGCTACTCCCTTCGTTCCTATTTAGTTGTCGTCTTTTCTAAAAATAAATGTTCCTTAATACTTGTCATTTCACAAAATCTAGGAATAATTAGTTGTTTGTTTTCATCTTTATCCTTAGTCATAAATATGGAGAGATATTAATATAGTATAAAAAAAGTATTAAATAAAGATGAGTTATAAATAAGGATAATTTAGTTAAATCACCTTCTAGTTAATGTTTTTCTTAAAGAGTGTACAACTTAAAAAGGTGACAAATAATTGGAAATGGAGGGAATATTTATCACTTCAGTAATTCAAGAAAAAATTAACTACTCCCTCCGTTTCAAAATAGTGACTTGACACTCCCTTTAAAAAAAAATTATCTATTAGGGGTTTATTTTACCAAATTAGTCTTATCAATTATGCTTTAAAAGTATAAATTTGAGTATATACACTTTGTGTAGTCATTTAATGATAGAGATGATATTAGAAGAACATAATAAAATTCTTTTGATTTCATAAATGGGACAACTAAAATTGAAACAAATACATTTAGAAAGAGGGTCAACTATTTTAAAATGGAGAAAGTATATTTTTCTATTTTAGCAGAGTAATTGCTTTGAAAACTACAAACGCCTCGATTATGTGGATAGTTAACTTTTAATATAAAACACGTACAAATTACCAACCTCGAGGGGAGAAATATGTTTCCCAGTTGTAGTTTTTTCTTTATCATAAGTTGAACATAGTTTTTTTCTTGACGAACAATAAAAGGGAAAATCAAAAGTTCCGAAAGTTGATTTCATGTTGTAAACAATAGCGCTGCTTATCGGACGGATAATTACTTTTAATGGTTTGGCTTATCGGTTATCTGTTTTTAAATATCTTAATCCATTAGGCAACTAATAAGATATTTGTTGGTTTGGTAATGGGTCAGCAATTATCAAATGGTTAACGGGCGATGTATTGGTTAACCTCCAGTACCTTCTTTTTTTTATGAAACTTACGCTCCTTACAAAAAAGAGGACTTTTTCAGTGTTCCAAATATAATAACAGAGAAAATAGTAGTACTAAAAACACTTAGCACTTGAAAATCACCAAAACAGAAAATAAGAAATTGCGGCATGAATCAAAATATAAATGGGTTAAAGGGGCATTAGGTTTAATACTATGTAATTTACATACCTAGAAAAAAATTATAAATATGATAATTCTTAATGGATTAACGGTTTATCCGATAAGAAAACTGAGTAATCCACCCCACACCAATAAGTCGTTAATTATATAATTTTAATCCGTTCACCAACCATTTATCTTATAACTCAATACCAATAAGCCAATAAGATCGGTTACAGACCTAGTAAACAAGTTCAATTTAATCTTACAAGTGGAGTCCGAAGTAGAAAAATGTACTATGTTTTACCCCAACCTTTACGAAATAGAGAGGTGGTTTCCGACCAATCCTCGACAACCCTTCTTCTTTATATCCAAATTTGAAATTGACAATGTAAACGAGCTCACATACAAAAAGCTAGACTTATTTTAAATTTGTTATCAACACAAAAGAGAGACGGACGACAACAGAGAAAACCGAAAGTTGAATTCATGATGTAGGCAAGTTCAGTGATATCAGATAGAGAGGTTATTTCCGACAAACCCTCGACAACCCTTCATTAGATACTGGAGCCGAAAGGGCAACTTTTCTCACCCAAAATTCCAAAGGGGCAATGTTAACAAACTCACATACTATTAGACCCTAAACTTTAGTTGATTATTCACATATTCCACATAAACTAGTCTTATAATGCAATGAATAGTAAAACCAAAGTAGTGAGATGATAAAACCAAAAACCAACATCATATTTAATCAGCAAAATACTACAAAATGCATATCAAAGTCAAGCTCACAAGCCTAAAAAGGAACTCTTTTCTCAGTTCAGAACACTAGTAAAAGCCTCACAAAACAAAAACTGTTTTCGAGTTTGCTTGTTATTTCACAAAGTATTTCCTAGAACAACGACCCATACAAAAAAGAGGTTTATTTGGCAGAACAAGAAACAGTTGAAATTCAGTATGGCTCAACGGGCTTGCGGAAGCTTGCTCCTGCATACACAGCCTCTGATCCAAGTTCCTCTTCGATCCTCAACAGCTGCATAGAATGAAACGAAAATTCAAGAACTGTAAAAAGACTACAGAAGGTGTTGGGAATGTAAGTTCTTGAATTAGCAACATTTTTCCGTTGCCAAGATAGAGTAAAAGTGTATTTTTAGGATAACTTACCTGATTGTACTTGGCAAGACGCTCTGACCTGCAAGGAGCACCAGTCTTGATTTGTCCCTGAATATTTCCAGGAGAATACTCGTCAACACCTAAAACTCAGTATGGCTAAAATCTGTCAATTATCATAATGCTTAGTAACAAAATTACCGTTGACAAACCAACAGCAAGATCAGCAATGAAGGTATCTTCTGTTTCTCCACTGCACCAATGAATGAAAAAATCATTAAACAACTAGTTTCGTGGCCACTTAAAGATATTAATTTTTTCTTGCACAAAGTGGTTTTGCGGAGGATCAGTATATCTTTACCTTCGGTGACTGGTCATTACACCCCAACCTGCCTTCTTAGACATCTTCACAGCTTCAATACTCTCAGTCACACTGCCGATTTGGTTAACCTGACACACATTAAGTGAGAAATGATTAACACAATTTTCAACATCACAGCCGGAATATATGATCTATAAGCTGGATAGGATGATACCTTGAGAAGAAGTGCATTGCAAGTCTTCTCCGCAATGGCCTTGGCAACCCTCTGCACACGTTATAAATAATTATACAAGGTAAATATAAACACCCAAAAAGATTGATGTATACCTTTATAAGCAAGCAATAAATGTTGTTAAAAGCTTAAACATTACCTTAGGGTTAGTGACAAGGAGGTCATCACCGACAATCTGTACTTGCTCCCCAATCTCAGTGGTGAGCTTAGCATAGGTCTCCCAGTCATCTTGGTCAAATGGATCTTCAATTGAAACAATAGGGTACTCGGACACAAATGACTTGTACAAATCCTTGAGCTGGTCACCTGATATCTTTTGTGAGCCGTCATTGTTCTGAAAAGAAGAATAAATATGAGCAAAATTGAATGATGTAACAACAGTTTAACTACAAGACTGCCTCGGAAAAATACATGTGTTTGAAAGAACGCAATGCGAGTTCTCCAGTTTCAGATTGCCTATATAATCAATAGTCAGTACTTGCCTCTTCTTTGAAGTTAAGGTCATAAGATTTGTCCTTTCCGTAGAATTCAGATGCAGCAACATCCATTCCAATGACCACCTATACGGAAAATCATCTCAGCCACCATATTATCTAACAACTACTATGAAAACAAAGAATGGTACGACTCGAAAAGTAATTGAGATACTCACCTTTCCGGTGTAGCCTGCTTTCTCAATGGCTGTCTTGAGCAATTCAAGACCTTCCTTGTTCTCCTAAATTTTCGAAACCATAATCATGTCAGCGCAATTCGGTAAGCATTCAACAGGTTGCCATACATAATCATAAGAATATACTTCACCTGGATATTAGGAGCAAAACCACCCTCATCACCGACATTTGTGGCATCCTGACCGTATTTCTTCTTAATCACAGCCTGTAATTAAAGTATAACTATTATCAGACAAAACAAGATAAAGAGAGGAAGAAGAAGAATATGAACAAATTCAAACTAAATTGCAAGCCTGAATGGGAACCAAAGAAACCCGGCATTCCTCTCAATTCAAAAGCATATATACTTGCTTGCTCATGTAAAACAAGTTAAGAGGTAATAGAAGCTGTTTCAAACCTTCAAATGGTGATAAACTTCACAGCCCATCTTCATGGCCTCCTTGAAAGTAGCAGCTCCAACAGGAAGGATCATGAATTCCTGCAAGATAACTACTAATGAGAATCTTTCATCTAAACAGCACTAATATACATAGTGGAGGCAGACAAATGACATACCTGCATTGCGAGTTTGTTTCCGGCATGAGATCCACCATTAATGACATTGAAGGCAGGAACAGGCAACACCAACTTCTTGTTACCAGCAAGGTCAGCAATGTGCTGCAAAGAGAGGCGGCAATTAAAATAAGTAAACACGTGGGAAGAGACTTAAATGCTAGAATTTAGATTAAATTTGTGACTACCAATTAACTAAAATTCGAACAACCAATGGTTACACAAACATGGGAAAGATATAAAGGTCCATGCATCTTCGATCTTGGAGTGAGCTAAGGCTTAAGTGGTAGATAAATCTTACGAGTGTGCATTATAGACTCCATGAAAGATAATTCTTCAGTATACCTTGTAAAGTGGAACGTTCCTGACTGCAGCACCAGCTTTACACACAGCAAGTGACACGGCAAGGATGGCATTTGCACCAAGCTGAAGAAAAGCCAATACAGTTAAATTCATGAAAGGTGAACTTCTCATAATAGAAGAGTTAACTTGATACTTAGCATGTGAACAACAATAATACCTTTTGTTTGCACCAACCCCACTCATTTTGAGTTCCATCTAATTCATGGACCATGAAGTTGTCAAGACCAGTTTGGTCAGTTGGGTTCTGCAAAATAATAATCCTTGTATTTCAGTATAGGATAATCTATCAAAGACAATGGAGAAATAAACAATAAAATCAGCTAAACAGGGAAATAGTCAATTAAGAAAAAAGTTATTAACAGGGAAAAAACAAAAACCTTGCCGATGAGAGCAGGGCCAATAATTGAGTTGACATTGTTAACAGCCTACAAGGGAAGAGCAGGCGTAAATAAAACTAACCAGTACTAATCAGTATAATCATCAAACTAAAGATTTGCAGTGAAATGCCAACCTTTGAGACACCCTTTCCGAGGTAGTCGGATCCTCCATCCCTCAATTCAAGGGCTTCATAGATTCCTATTATTAAACAAGTCAAAGAAGATGAATTATCTTTCAATTCAAAGGGTAATAATAAAAGAAGAGAGAGTTGCCAAGAATGTTTATGGTGTTTAACACAGAGCTGAAAGGAGCCAAGATTCACATTTCCACCCAAATTGATATATACACAATTCATATATTAGATGACCCACAAGAAAATCAACTATCTCTATATAATAGGTTCTACAACAAGACCACAACATTCAAAAGTTCCTTTAGTTTCTTAAAATCCGTGTTAACTCAAAACGGACAAACAAATTGTATCGGGGGGAGTATCAAAAAGGTAAAGCTTAGCCAATACAATGACACTTGAGAGAGTTTCTATATTTGCAAGCAAGCAAACACGAAACTCTGATATCAATTAAACTGAGTGCAACATGCATCTACATACACATTTTCAACACATTCTAATCAATCTATGTTTAAAATTCTCTATACAAGAAGACAGGTAGATCCTTACCGGTGGATGCACCACTAGGAACAGCAGCTCTAGCAAATACACCATTTGAGACATGTACATCAACCTGCACATATAAACAACAAACAAGTGAATACATCTAAAAGACAACCATCTCTACTCTACAAACAGATAGTAATACTAGTCTGCCACCAATCAATCCAGCAATAACCAGATGCTCTAAAAAAAAAAAACTCCTTTCAACAATCCACATAAACTATACTGGCAACAAACAGAAGAAACAACACTAGTCTGCATAAAAATCCAATCCAACATTACCAGTAGCTCTTAAAAACAGCCTCCTTCCAAAGATTCAACAAAACATAACCAATGAGTCTGAAAACAACCTCCATTTAAAAATTCAAACTAAAGCCACAAACCCCATAATAGCAACAAACAAATAAACAAATCACCACATAGGTAAACATAAAAAAGCTCAAAAATCATGAATCTTGAAATAGACATAACACAACTTATCTACATCAACAACCAAACAGTCTTAAAACAACCTCCTTTCAAAAATCCAAACAAAACCCGTAATAGCAACAAACAAAATAACCAAAACCAGCACAGAGGTACATTAAAAGCCACAAAAAACATGAATCTTGAAACAGGTATAACACAACTTATCCCATAATAGTAACGTACAATTTAAGCAAACTCAAAAAACATGAATCTTGATATACAGATATAACACTACTTAGCTGCATCAACAACAATCCAACATAACCAAACGGTCCTAAAACAACCTCCAATCAAAAAAACAAACAAAACCCATTATAACAACCACCAATTTAAGCAAAATCAGCGAAAGGGTACACACAAAAAAGCTCAAAATCACAAATCTTGAAAACGGATACAACACAACTTAGCTGCATCAAAAACAATCCAACATAACCAAACAGTCCTAAAACAACCTCCATTCAAAAAACCAAACAAAACCCATTATAACAACAAACAATACACACAAAATCACCAAAAGGGTACACATAAAAAACCTCAAAATCACAAATCTTGAAAACAGATCCAAAAAACCATCAAAAAAATCAGAAAAAAAAAAAATAGAGATCTAACGAACCTCAACGGTGGGATTACCACGACTGTCAAAGATCTGACGAGCTTTAATTGCTGTGATAGTTGCCATTGGATCTGTTTTTGTATGAATAGTAGAAAAGAGTGAAGAGAAAAAGTTGGGTTTTTTTCGATGAGTAAAGGGTATGGGAAGAGGTAGCACGTATATGTAGAGAAAGTTAGGTTAATTACAACCGTTGATTTTGTTTCATGATCTTGATTAGTGTTTTGTTGAATTATTTACTTTTTAAAAATGGAAAAAAAAAATTAAAAAGGAATAATTGCAATTATGATCCCTTACTTATCGATAAATTTTACTTTTAATAATAGGCGTTTTTTTTAACATCATTTTATGTAATATATTTCATTATAACTGTCAAGTTCTTTTTGGAACCACGTTTCAAGTTATACTCCTTTTGTCCCATTTTATGTGGCATGTTTTAACTTGACACGATATTTATAATAAAGTGACATTCTTTTTGAGATGAATTAAAAAAAAATGGTGTCACATAAAATGGACGGAGGAAGTAATATATGATGGAGTATATGTTTTATATGACAGTATTTTGTTATAATTAAAAGCCAAAAAGAATTACTCCATTCGTTTCAATTCATTTGTTTGGTTTTGACTTAGTACAGAGTTTAACAAAGTAAAAAAGATTTTGAATCTTGTGATCTTAAATTAATGATATGTCAAACGTACCAAAACGGCTTTTAATCTTGTGGTTTTTAAACATGTACTATGGAAAGTTGCAATTAAAGAATTATCAAGACAAGGAGAAGAAAGAGTCATTCTTTTTAAACGAACGAAAAAAGCGAGTATGACAAACTTGAGACGAAGGAGTATAAACGGCGCAGTTACACACATGTTTGACTGTATTTAACTTTTGATTAATTAAAATATGGCTCTTTGGTCCCTTCAATGTAGAAAATATATTAATTAGTAAATATGAAATAATTAAACAAATTTAATATAACACATGAATAATTGAGTGATGAAAATGATTAATAGTTATGATAAAATATATAAATATTGATAAGCAAATGGACTAAAAGTGTACAACTCAACTAACTGAAGGTTAAATATATCTCGTTTCGTTTGTATAATGACTATAACAAAATTTACTAATAATTGAGGGATTAAAGTGTTATTAACCCTTTTATTTAAAACTAAGTAAACAAATTATAATTATTCCAAATCTATGTGCTTTAGAAAGTCCCCTCGAATGTGTCGAAATGTTGTTTACATCTAGATCCAGGGGTGGGGCTCCAATGAAGAAAAAGTTGTACTACTAGTTTTTGTCTTTTCCAAATATACAAAAAATAATTCTAAATTTATTGTAGTTAAATTAATAAATTAACTTATTATTTAGGAAAGATACGTACAATAAAAATACAATGTTAGTGATAGTTTTGAAGAAATTGTAGTTATACAATTATAATGAATAACTATAATTAAATATATGTGTATATAATTAAAACTTGATTGGCAAGCTAAATGTGATAAATACTTATGTTACTATTTTTGCGTAAAGCTAATAATGTTATGTTACCATTTTAGATCAAAGTTATTAAATTGGACTGAGTATATAAGTTATATTCTAGTGCAAGGTAGTGAAAAAAAAGGAAATTTGATTTCTTGAGCAACAATGAAGTTCAAAATTAGGAGAATATTCCTTTAAATGGTTCCATTTTTGTACCAATTCCATATGTCCTAGGGCATGAGGAGATGGCACACGAGATATTACACTTCTTTGACCAAAAATATACTCTCTCTGTCCCATATTAATTGGTCATCCTACTAATAATAACTGTCTCTACCTTACTAAATTAAGAAGATATTAATTAAATTTTTTTCATATTACCCTTGTAATTAATTCTTTTTTTAAAGTATTCACACTTATTTGTAAAGTTCTCAAGAAGTTTTTTAAGGGGTAAATTAGTAAAATTATCTTCTTATTTATGATTTCTTAACATGCGTGTAAAAAGAAAGATGACCAACTAATATAGGGACCGAGAGAGTATTTGTGTTACATCTTGAATTAAAACTTTAAAAAGTAAAGAATAAAGAAAGAATAATTTTTTTCTATAATTGTGTTGTTCGAGTCAATATGCTGTGCGCACTTCAATTAAGTTCATGATATATCTATCACCACTCACTAGGAATAGATATCAGACCAATTTATGCGTATCTTAACTAATTTTATGAGATATATGTCATCTCTCACCAAAAATATATATCAGACTGATGAAGAAAAAAATCCCTTACTCCATCTGTCCATTTTATGCGCTACAATTTTCTTTTTAATCTATCTCAAAAAGAATACCATCTTACTATATTAAGTTATATTGTAGTGCAAGGTAGTCAAAAAGAAGGAAATTTGATTTCTTGAGCAACAAGAAGAGGACACAAGTGGAGACTTGTGAAAATTGCTACATATAAAGTTCAAAATGACAAGAATATTCCATTAAATTGTGCTATATTTGTATACCATTTCCATGTGTCTTCTTACTTTGTGGGTCACGAGGAAAATGTAAGGGGTGGCACACGAGATATTACACTTTGCCTTGACCAAAATTTTATTTACTTACATCTTGTATTAAGACTTTAAAAGATAAAGAATAAAGAAAAAATAATTATTTCTTAGATATATATAAACTTTTTTTCATAATCATGATATTTAGGTTAATTTACGCGCATCTTGACGAATATCTTTTACCTTTTACTAGTAATAGATATTAGACTAATTTAATGAGATATATGTCATCTTTCATCAGCATATATATCAGCTGACTATATATATGTCTATAAAAGCTGAGATTAATGGGAAGAAATTATCAAGTGCTTTTACCTTTGCTATCATTTGATTAAAATATTATGATTCTCAACTCAGTTGACTGATCATTAGTACACATCTTTGATTTATAACATGTATGGCCTTTATAAAACATCATTTGGTTGTTTATGAAGAAAAAATAAATATGAAAGAAAAACATAAAACAAAAGTTGTCTACACATTAACACGGGAAATATATGGTAAAACTTGTTCGTAACGGATGTTTACATAAAATTGCATCAACTTATCATGATTAAGTGATTTAATTAATAAGGTGAGAAGGTCGACTAATCAAACATGATTCGGTGAGAAAAATTTGTGCGTATATATATATTAGTGTATTTATTGATTTAATATAAACACTCAATATGAATAAAAATCTACCTACCGAATCGATATTGTATATTTTAAGTAGTAGTATATAACTCAAAAAAAATTCTAGAGTATGTATGCAGGCAAAATTTGTTATTTAGGTAAATTTTGTGAAAGTACTCCACATAAAATGTGTGGATTCAATTTTTATTGTTTTATTTTTTTTCCCCCTCAAACATAATAATAGGAAAAAAAAAAATTGCCCAAAAAGCAAAAAAGTGTAGAGGAAAAACTGAAACTTTGCCATGTAGACTTTTGACTTCTTTATTCGATTAGATAGACAATTTTTGCATTGAACAAGTAGACTTTCCATTAAAAATAAATAAATTCTTGTCACGTTTAAAAAAATAAAAAAGATAATACAGCAATAGTTGAAAATCAATTATTTAAAGGCAAATAATTGCAGAAAGTAGCCTGCAATGGATATAAACTACAAATATACTTTTTAGGCATGGTTTGGTTCGTCACACTTTATAACCAAGTTTATAATATAACAACCTTATGTCGTGGTGGGATGGTTGAAATTCTACTACGCTTAATTAGAGATCTCGAAGTTGAGCATCTAAAAATAAAAAAAAAGTCCTATCGAGAGCATCGCCCCCTAAAATAAACTGTTCAGTGCATGAATTTAGATACGTGTATAGATTTAATCGACCTCCATACAGATACTGGACAACGAAGGAAAAAAAAAATAGTATGGAGTTTATATCAATGTTAAGATACATGCACCTTTAGTCCAACTCAAGAGTGAAGGCCATTTTTGCACACTTTTTCTTCCACCAACCTCTATGACGTTTTCCTACTTTTATCTTCATTTTTTTTTCTGGAGTTCTGTTGTTCTTAATTTTATGATTTTCCTTTTAATTTCTTGGACAATATGTATTGACTTGCTTTGTTTATAGGAAAGAGTAGTATGATTATTTAAATTCAATAAACAAAAATTTAATAAGAAATTAAATATTATTGAGATAATTTTTTATTTTTTTTTGGCAAATAAACATTTTATTACCAAAAAAGTTCAACATTACAGTACATAGTCAAAACTGTATAAGCATGGCAACCAAACAGATAAACAGAGCTTGTGTCACGTGTCAAATAACGTGGCATGCCAACTAAAATGAAAAAATTAATAAGAGCGTATTATATAGCATGTCAAGTCAAATAAAAAGGAGTTTGAAATTATGCTCAACGTGCACAAGTGACATGTTTTGGCCAATCTAATATGATTATTCCACGAAAATATCTTCAATGATCTACACCTAAAAGAATGAAATACTACACTTCAACGAGTTATAATAGATGCGTTATTACTTTATTAGTATAACTTTTATTCTTCTATCTTGTTATATTGTTCATGGATCTCACTGAATTGATAGAATGTATATGGATTCGATTATTCGATCACAAGTTATAACTATCACAACATATCTTTACTCTCTTACCTTGTTAAATTATCCACAAATACTTGTGCAAAATTTGTTAATATCAACTACTCCCTCCGTTCACTTTTATTTGTCACTGTTTTACTTTTCGAGGTCAATCTGCATAAATTTTGACCAACATTTTAAGATGCATAATTTAATATTTTAAATTTAAAACTTAGATGGTCGGAAATTATACGAAAAATGTTATAAGTTGCAATCCTTCTCATATTAATATAATATAAAAATTTATCTTAAAATATTAGTCAAAATTTATACAGGTTGACCTCGAAAAGTAAAATAGTGATAAGTAAAAATGAACGGAGCGAATATAAAGAAACCCCAATCATATACCCCGCAAAAGCATCCAAGGGTTCAACCAACCAGTCATTGTCAGAAGCAGACAAAAATTAGCCAATGGAATATGCTTAAACTTCTTGAAATAATAATCACTAAAATTGGGCTTCCAAACACCTTACAATAAAGAAGCCCCGGCCCCTTGGTTTCTTACACGTCTACATTTTCTATACGTTTTGAAGAGTTAGAGCAATGTCTTAACTATGTTGATCGAACTCTTCAAGTTGCTCTAACTCTTCAAAAATATCAACGAGTGCGTGTAGAATTCTTCAAAACTAGTGTATTTTTTGGAGAAGAATTGGATACAACATTGAAAGTGAAAAGTCCATACGACTTAAGAGGGTCAGCACGCAAAGAGAAATGGTTGAGCTATAGGGAGTCAACTAAAAGTGCAAAAACGCGACAAGGTCCATCCAGCTTGAAGGGAAGAGCAAAAAGTAAAAAATACGCGTCTTTGAAGTAGAACACATCAAGTCACAAAAATCTGAAAAAACATGATTTGAGCACGATATTAATCAAACCACGGTTAGAATTACTAGTTTGAACCTTCAATTTGTAATAATGTAGATATTAATCCAGATCCTCAAAGTTGATACTCGAAGAATCAATCACTTCTCGTTAGGATCACTTTGTGCACCATTATTTGAGCGCCATAAAGCAATAAGCCCTTGCTTCGCATTGCATCAAGAAACAACGATGACAACATATTCAGTGTAGCCCCACAAGTGGGGTCTGAAGACAATGACACCCAAGAAGTAGGTGAAACAAATAAGGCTTGAGACACCAAAGACTTCAATAGCACTTTAGCTCAGGCAGTAATATGTTGAAGATGCTAACCTAAAGAAGATAGCTAAAAGGACAATTACAATGACTTGTATCCCACCAGTAGAGTAGAGGAACTTTCAAAATGTGGCCCCTTTCCAATGTTGGTCCATGTTTGGTTTGAGTTGGACAGTAGAGGAGTTGGAGTGGTGGAATTAGGAGCATCCGTAGAAGCTGCATCCTCAACGACTGAGTGATTATGCCAGTGATCAAGATATCAACCACATAAATAGATAGTAAAATGTTACTAAAATGAAATTGTTTCTACATATTTTTAGCAAATACATACATCTTCAATTATACCCAAGCACCGATGTCGGATATAACAAAAATTCAAAGTTAATTTGGTGTATACTGCTGCAATACAATGAATGAATACACACAAATTAGACATATACTCAATAAGCATTTATCAGAGGGATGCAAACAACCTTCTTATCCAACAAAGTAATTTTGGAAATTAAACAATTTATGAGACTAACACCTTTAATATAATAGTCTCATAACTTTTCTAAGCCACATTTTCACCCAAAAATTTAGGTTCCTGCAGGTTATGTTGCTCGGACTCTTCAAAAATGTCAACGAGTGCATGTTGGATTCTTCAAAAATAGTGCATTTTTTGAGGATCCGACACGGGTGCGGCAACTTAGCTGCTCCCTTTTTAGGGCCGGCTAAATTTTAAATAATTTGTAAATCTGATTGAAACTTAAATAGTAGCCCAAAATGGCTATCCATTCACTTCGCCCTTTGCGTTTGTCCACTTCTTTTGAAATGGATGTTGCGTTCGGCCCATATAAGACAGTTCCTAAAAGCTAAAAATAATGTTGGCCCAATAAGCCAACTGCAAATTTTAGTGGGCCTGTCACTAGTAGTCCAATCCAATGAGATCGTGATCCGAGTCTATAAAACGAACAAACAGGTGCAAATGGATCGTTTGATCGATGGGATAAGGATAATAACTTCAAGATAAAAATGTGAATCAAATATCTTATTTCACGTTTGGTAATTGATATTAATTAATTTTGAAATTATTGACACTATTTGTTCCCGTTCGACTTGCATGTGTTAAGCATGTCGCCAATGTTCATCCTGAACCAGGATCGAACTCTCCGGGAGATTAATAGTCGCATTACTTATAGCGTCCTTATTCGTAGATAAAGCGAATTCGGAATTGTCTTTCATTCCAAGGCATAACATGTATCCATGCGCTTCATATTTGTCGTGAGTTCGCTCCTAGAAATATAGTCATCCCTGCTATGCAATATAAAAGTCGGGATAGCTAATATCATGACATATTCTTGTCTATCCCATTCTGTATACCAGACGACTCGTAAATTCCTTGGTCTATGCCAAGGTCTAAGTTCCAGTGACACGATTGGACAAGCACAAATTTCATACTCATAAAAAAGTTTTTTCTACTGTTAGTGAATCCAAATATCTAATACTCAAAGATAAATGACTATTCTTTTCATATTATCTATTATTGCTTATTAAAAACTATTTGTAAATATCTAATAAGTAATTTAATTGTGTATTATTATCCCTACATAAAACTTAAACTCAAAATGAATAATGTGTTATAAGAAAATCTTGTGTCATAAGTACTAGTAGATGCTTGTTTGGTGAGTATTAAAGATGAAGTAGCTAAGGGGGTTGGTAAATCATTAAACCTTGACACAACTTGTCCTCCATAATTAGCAAAACTAATGAGTGATCTTTATGATTTTGATGCTTTTACAACAGTTTTTACTTCCAAATTAATGAGTGTCCCTTTCAATCATCAACCATTAGCTGAAGCAAGGGGTTCGATTGAATTTCCTTCGTTAGAAAATATATTGTACAAATATGACAAAAACAAATCTTTTTTGTAAATATATAAATTTTTATACCTCCTTAACATAGGAGGAGCTTGATGTAGTGATAACCGGTGGCTGAACCAGAATTTTCATTAAGAGATGTAACATATGAAGAAGTAAGCATACGACAATCTCTTAGAACATACCCAACGTAATTCCACAACTGGAGCTTGGAGAGAAACGAGTATAACACATTACCCTTACCTAATGTGAGGTAGATAGGCTTCCGATAGACTCTTAGCTCAAGAATCAACTTATATACATTTTAAAAAAAATTACATATGCAATGTAGTTTTTTGGGTGAAGAAGCTCGGATGAATCCCATTGCGCCACCTAGCTCCACCCATGATAACATCGTGGTTAATTTACGTCACATGTTCAAACCATACGTGTGAAGTTCTTTCAATTTTTTTGTTAAAATTTCTGGCTCCGCCACTATTTAACGAGAATCGATGGTAGATAAATGGAACCTTCACTCTGTATTGAAATTTGAAACCAAATTACATCTTAAGTAATAGGAAGAAAAGAAAACAGAACAGATTCAACTTTTACTTTCTTGTTTTCTTCATTTGTTCCTTTCTTGGATAGTCTTCTTCAATGTATGTTGCTGCATTTTAACCATAGGACTCTTTCTGGAATATACACAAATAGAACAAACACGATCTGAGCCCTGTGAGCCCACGGGGCTCAATCACTTTTATGCTCGAAACCTAAAAAGAATAACCAACTTTTCTTCTTTTTACAAGTAAACAAAAAACACTCGAAAACAAGAAAGGCCACTGAAAACACCACTTCTTTTGGTGCTACCGAGGTGGAGCACAGGGCAAAAAAACTTAAGATTCATACCATAAATCAGTTCCATGAGTGCTGACTACGAGTTTGGCACGAAAGTGCCAACGTAACCAAATCCAACGATGAGAAAGGCGAACGCTTGAATGAAGAGGTAGAGGAAATAGTGGTTATTCCCAAATGCAATGTCATAACATCCGCAGAAGAAGAGGTATGCACCAGCAGCAAACTCTAACAAGTGAATCCTGTCGATGATTGAACGATGGGGGAACTATATTAGTCACACAAATTGTCCACGAAAATTGAAACTCGTAGCTGTAAGATGATATTACCTGTCACCAAGCCTCATTCGATGTTTTTTAAACGCTTTGGTAGCTGATTTTAACTTGAAAGCGTCCCCTAATTTCTCCGTGACAATCCATTCATTCACTCGTCCTGCCTCCAACAAGCCGATGAAGGTGGCCTTAGTCCGGTGGAGTGACATTACATTCTCGAAAAGGATCCAAAATACCAGCAAGTGGAGGGACCTGTTCCCAATTCAGCATAAACAAAAGCTCAGCATGTTTAGTTCAAACACAAAAATCGCGATGCTTTCACTTTTACCATTTTCATTTAAGGCATCGCTTTCACATTCACCATGAACTTTCAGGCATCAGGATTACAACGTTATCAATAACGCGAAGTAGGAGTATAGGGAAAACTGACCTCGGAGTTCCAACAGCATTGAGTAGCGTAATGATGGCAGGAATGTAAACAGCTCCCCACTTCGGAACCTCAACTTCAGGTACTAATACAGTGGCAGGCAATACCACAACGTAGAATACGAAAGTAACAATATGGGCTACGACCTTCCTCACGAAGAAGAAGCTGTAAATCACATGAACCTTCTTCCACAAAGATACTTTCTGGAAGCAATCAATGACAATAAAAAGAAGTTCAACAGGGACTTTAGATTGAGAATAAGCAGTTGGCTAAGAAATTGAAACATGGCAATGGCGATTTAAGAGTTACCTTATTTCTTATAATCTCCATACACATTTTCCTGAAGAGATTGGCAGGACCACATGACCAACGATGTTGTTGATAACGATAGGCCTTCAATGTACTTGGCAATTCGTTTTTTACCTATATGATTGAACAATGGTAACAACATGTTACTAACAGCAGCTAGCCACTTTGACATAAGTTACTATATGTCATTTTCTCGATTTGTATACATGATAAATGATCACTACGACCCTTAGTCCACATTAAGGCTAATATAGATGTCTTTCTCAAAGGGGCGTGCAAAAACCTTAAAAGACAGTCGACAGATAATATGAACTAGAGGTCGTCTTATATTATATTACTGTGTTTATTTGTTCTATCATTTCGAGACAATGGATAAGAAATGTCAGATGGAGAATATGTGCAAAAACTTTTAAAGACAGATAATATGGACTCGAGATAGTATGTTGTAGTGTTCATCTATCAATCATTTCGAGACAACGGATAACAAATATTAGACGAAGAATATGTGCAAAAAAACTTAAAAGATGGATAATATGGACTACGGACCATCTATTATCATACTTATTCATCCATCATTTAGAAACAACGAATATGAAATATCAGACGGAGGATATATGCGAAAACCTTAAAAGACAGATAATATGAACGACAAATCATATACTATAGTGTTTATTTAACTATCATTTCGAGAAAACATAAGAAATGTCAGACAGAGAATATGTGCAAAAAACTTAAAAGACGGATAATACGAACTATAGATCATACATTATAGTGTTTATTTATCTATCATTTCCAGAAAATCATAAGAAATGTCAACAGAATATATGCAACATCCTTAAAAGACAGATAATATGAACTATAGATCATACAATACAGTGTTTATTTATCTATCATTTCAAGACAACGGATAAGAAATGACAGACGGGGAATGTGTACCTTGACAGAACCGAGGAACAAGAATTTCCAGCCCTTGAGACTAGCACGGACAGCAAGGTCCATATCCTCGACCGTTGTCCTGTCCTTCCAACCTCCAGCCTCTTCTATCGCGGCGATTCTCCAGACACCTGCAGTGCCTGTATTTTTTTTTCCAGACACAACATTCATATCTAGATTTATTGGACTACAAAGAATTCACAGAACATGCAAGAGTCAATATTTTCTTGGACCACTTCTATCATTAGTTGTTGTTTCATTAAACTTCATTGAAGACTATACACAAAACTAACATGTTGCTTATTAACTTGTCCCTTTCAATAGACCTAAATTTGTGAACTTGTCCCTTTCAATGGACCTAAGAATTTATGAACTTGGTTTAGGGAAGACATTTCGGAAACAACATCTCTACTTCCATGACTTCCATGAAGTAAGGTTAAGGTCTTTGTACACTCTACCTCCTCAGACCCCTCTTGTGAGGGTCGAGAGTCTGTGATAACAACAACTACAACAACATACACAACGTATTACCCCCTACCTCGTAGAGATAGAGAGGTTGTTTCAAAAGAATGAAACTTTATATATTAACTCCAATATTCCACACATGACATATTTAAGACTACAAAATTTACAGACATTTTGGTTGTTGACACATCGTAAGTTAAAAAAGAAAATTGTATTTTTCTTAAACTCCGTATCTAGTCAAACTAAGATAGATAAATGAAGGGAAGAGAGTACTAGTACTAATTTCTGACATATTTTGGAAAAACATGTTGATCAATTCCTTAACTTGATTGTGATTTCAAAAGGGTAGTAATCAAAACATTAATTATAGTACAAATATTAGCTCAAAAGGAAAGGTGAGTAATTAATATGGAGAATTATTAATAGTTAATACCATTAAAAATGTACACAAAAAATATTAATACCATCAAAAACAATTGAAAAATTAAAAAAAAAAATTACCATTAAATCCGAAAAAAGCATGTGTAGAAGAGCCCACTTCTTGCTCCACAGAGAAATGATAATCCAATGACATTTCTTGCATTCTTGTCATTAAACATTCATCAGCATTTACTGCAAAATCACCAACCAAAAATTAATGATAATTATTTCATTAATAAACCAAAAGTTTTCAAATGGCCAAGAACAACAATAACATACTCGATGAAATACCACAAGTCGGGTCTGGAAAGGATAGAGTCAGTGATGGAGCTTGGATTTTCACTAAGGTAGTATAAAATATGAAAAAGTAAACACACAAAGAAGCCAAGGAGAGTTCAACATCTAGCTATGTTGCTGAGACTCTTCAAAAATATCATTGGGTGCATGTAGAATCGTCTAAAACTAGTGCATTTTTAGAGGATCCGGCACGAGTGCAGCAATGTATTTGAAGAGTCCGAGCAACATAGACATCTACCGTATACACATAAAAAATAGTTTTAACCATATTGTAAACAGTGTAATTTTCCACTCTATCGAAGGGAGCTCGGATGAACCCTCTTGGCCGTACGTGCAGAGTGCATGCACATCTTACCCTTACCTCATGACAATTGGCTCAAGTATATTTTTCAAATGGACATTTTTAAAATTTGAGTTATATTAATTTATTTAACAATTTAACTTAACCTATTAAAATAAAATTAAAATTTCTCAAAGACATAAAAAACAGTGTCGGCTAGTAAAAAAGAATGTTCCAAGGTCCACCATTTTTATGGCACATGCAATTGTTGGTTACTTTGGGAAGTGAAAGAGGGACATAAGACAAGAAGACAAAAATACCCTTGTCAGTATCAATAACTCCAGAAATGCCCTACCCTTAAAAAATGTACAAAGATTTTCTTTGCAGTAACTGACCCCAAAATCTAGCACTTCCTAATTTTTATTTTTTTTTAAAGTATACAAAAGATTCCATTCACAGTTCCATAGTGACATATTAAGTTGTTCGAATTTTTTAAAAATGTTAAATTCTCCAAAAAAAAAAAAAAAAGAGTGCATTTTCTTAAGATCCGATGAGGACATGTCAATATTTTATGGAGAATCGAAGCAACATAGGTGAATGTCATTGTGAATGTGTTGGATTTTTCAAAAATTAATATATTTTATGAAGATACGGCATGGGCGTGTCAGTATTTTGGATAGTCGAAGCAACATAGGTGATAGATTATATTGCTCGAATTCTTTAAAAATGTTAGTGGATACATGTAGGATTTGACACATACGTATCAAATTTTTGAAAAATTAAATAAGGCAACATAGTTGATAGGGGCATTTATTGTCCTAGTAATAAATAATAATACTTGTAATATTAAGTGCTTCTTACGAAACCACAAATACTTTTTTCACTTTAATCAACTACTCTTTTCAGCCTTTTAGCATGCACCAGACAAAACAACTTTTAGCATAACATAGAAATTCTCCTTTTTTTTAAAAATCAAACATTAAAATTATTACACTAGTTAAAAAGGTCGTCCGGCCTCCGGTGTATAAAATATTCTGTTCATGAAAGGGCTACATTGCAAGTAGTGAGATATAGACAACTTACTCAAATGCAAGTATTAGTCGTTATTTTCACGACTCGAAATTGTGACTTATGTCACTCGAAGACAGATAATTTTACCGTTGCTTCAAGGTGTTTCTTCAAAATTATTACATTAGTTATTTTTCACAATTACGCGATTGACAGTTTACTCTAATACAAGTATTAGTGGCTACTTCCACGACTAAAACTTGTGACCTATATCATTCGAAGATAAATAATTTTACCGTTGCTCCAAGGCTCCCCTTCAAAATTATTATTAGTTACTTTTTACAATAACACTATTTTGACATAAAGTTAGTTTTTAATATATATAAAAAGGTTAAGAATTAGTGCAATGAATTGCCAATTTACAACTAGGGCCAAATTTCATGAACAACCAAACATAACAACAACACTCTATGTGGCCTAAAACAAGCTGGCCTACCAAAATTGTACCTAAGTCTGGTCATTATTATGTGTGCACACAAAAATTGGTAATGTGTAAAAGCCACCGACGGTCTTGATAAGTTATTTTTTTAGTAGAGAAATAAAATATAACACGTAAGTAATGTAATATAATATATTACTAAAATGAAAAAAAATAAAAGGTGTCACCTAGTGATTAATTAATTAAATGAATATCATAAAATGATAGAAGACTTCTTCTAGACTAAAATTAAGTTTTGATAAACAGAATTATCGAATCTATTGGAAAGAGATGAACTGACAATTACTAGCTCAATGCTCTTCGAAATTCTAGTGAATGCCCTTATTTAGCATTTTGGTGGATAAACGAATACGATTTTTTCCAAACAGACTAAGTTTTGGTAGACAGAATTATCGCATCTTGATAATAAAAGAATGGCCTTACGAAAAAAATTGTGGAATGAGATCTCTCATATAAAAAGATCGAACTAAATATTTGCTCAATGCGTTAAATTTTAATGAATTCCTTTAATTTAGCATCTTTGACTTGAACTTAGCCATCTTCCTATCCTAAACCCCAAACTCCATCTAAAAGCGGAATCAAGATTTAAACTTAATGGATTCAGAATGTTATTTTAGGCAGAAACAAAATTTGAACTTCATGGGTTCGGAACACTATTGAAAGTAGAAGCAGAATTTGAACTCCATCAAAGGCACAATCAAGATTTAAACTCTATCGGTTCAGAATGCCCCTAAATCCCCTAACCATTGTTCGTGCAACATGGTTCGGACACCATTGTTATCAAAAACAAAAAAAAATACTACTCCTCCTATCTCAAAAGAGATTGTCTTGATACGGAATATGAGGGGTTAAACTAACTAATGTTCAGTGTGAATTTGAACATAAATTTAAAATGATATTTACATATTCAGAAACTACATAAAAAGTTAAGATAAGTCACACTAGTTAACAATTCAGAATACTATGATCAAAGAAAATATCCTTTGACCGTCCAGATAGTAACTAACACACTTAAAATTGAGACGGAGAAAGTACTACTAAATGAGGAAGGTGAAAAAGTAAAAAGTAAAACTTACCATATTTCCATCTAGCTTGAACAAGGGAAAGTTCAGGATTGTGAAGTAGAAATGGAATAGTATGCCATAGAAAATCAGGTTCAGGTTGAAAATCAGCATCAAAAATAGCAACAAAATCACATTGTTTCACATAAGAATGGTTCAATCCTTCTTTCAATGCACCTGCTTTGTACCCACTCCTATTGTCTCTCACTTCATATTTTATATTTATTCCTTTACTTGCCCATCTTTGACATTCTATGTCCACCAAATTCTGCAAACCAATTTCAACAATCACAAAATGGGGTTTTATGGTTTATCTCTATATATTTTTTTAAAAAAAATAAAAATTAAATCGCTATAAAATTTTATAGTCTGTTTGGTCAAACTCCAAAGACTGTTTACTCCGAAAAGTGATTTTTGTCGGAAGCGTTTTCCAAGCAGCACTTTTCAAGAGTAACAACTTGTGTTTAGTACCTTGAGCAATATTAGAGTAACAATTTATGCTTAGTCAAGATTAAATAGTGTTTTGAGAAAAAGACTAGCATTTCGCCATAGATTTTGTATCAGATTTTGGGAATTTTCTTCAAATATATGGCCATGAAATTTTGTTTCGGGTACTTCTACTCAGAAAACTTTAAATTTTTTTTTTTTTTTTTTTTTTTTTTAGTAAAATGCATATCGAAACACAATTACAGACACTCAAATTTTCAAGTTTTATCTTCAAAATCTATGGCTAAACGAGAACAAAAGTTTTCAGGGTTTATTTCTAAATCAAGAAAAGGTGAAATCTTTACAAACTTTATAAATTCTGCACCAATTACAGAGTGGTTTATCTTTAATTAAAAAAAAAAAAAAGATTCCATATTTACAAACTTTTACACTTTTTTTTTAACAATACCTTAGTGATGGGGTCTGTTGAATCATCAAGAACTTGCACTATAATACGATCAGAAGGCCATGAAAGTCCACATGCAGCTCCAATTGATAGCTGATAAACCTGTTGAAACAAAAAAAAAAACAATTAAGATTTTTATCTAAACAAAGTCATACTCTTTGCAAAATTCTAATACGCATTCGTCGAGAAAAAATACTAGGTGATTTCTTTCATCGGCCTAAGTTTTGGCGAGCAAAACTACTCGACAGTCGACACATATACTGACTAGAATGTAACAGATATCCTATGAAATAATTAATGTCCGTGCAAACTGGTTCTCAGTGGATAGAATTATTCGACACTTAGCTAGCGTTAGATCATAAATTTTGAGAGTGAATTTTGAAAAAAATCATCTTTAAATATCTGTTTGACCATTAAATTTAACTAGATTTTCGAAATCTAGTTGCAAACTTCAATTTTTTTCCAAATAAAATACATGTTCAAACACAATTTCAAAATTCAAAATTTTAAATTTCAAATTCAAAATCAATTATCAAATGGGAGCTTATATCAACGAACGTTATTTGAGGTGCATGCAAACTGACCTTAACACCAAGAAAAAGACAAAATTTCATATTTCAACTTCAAAATCTATTATCAAGCGGGAGCTTATATCAATGTGAGGTATTTAAGATGTATGAAAACTAACTCGAACATTCAAAAAAAGACAAAATTGAAAAAAATAAAAGAATACAAACCTCTTTTTCATTATACATAGGAATTTGAACAAGAACCATAGGATAAGATGAATTTCCAAGCTCAACATCATCTTTTAATGGCTCCCATTTATATCTTTTCTCTGGTTTTTTACCAAAAACTTTCAAAAATGTAATAACAACAAACATGTAAACTCTTTCAACAAACAACATTATAGACATACCAAGACATAAAAATACTAAAATCCTTAAAATTGGAACAATTAATGGAGCCTTAATTTGTCCCCACATTATACCAAATTGTTCTGTTATATCATCTCTTCTTCCATAAAATGTATTTGGAAGAATATTTGTTGTTGCTAATCTCTCCATTTTTTTTAAAAAAAAAAAGATTCTTGAAAATTGATTTTTTCTAAATTTGAAAAAAAAAAAGATTCTTTTTTCTTGAAAATGTGAAGAGTTAAAGTTTTTGCAGAAAAGAAAAAAAGGTGAGAATTTCTTATGCCATTGGAATGTCAGAAAGACAGACACAAATAGCTCAAACTCACCACTAAATTTTTGCTCCAAACAATAAAAAAGATTATACTTTTTTTTTTTCAGAAAATAAAAAAACAAAACAAAAAAAAGAATTGCAACAAAATAAAAATAAGAAGGAAGGAAATGGGGTTGTTCTTGTTCTTGAATTTTGGTGTTTCAAGAAGAGAAATGGGGCATAAAAAACAAAGAAAAATGTGTTGTTTTTTTTGAATTATTATTTGTTGATGCAACAAATAATAATTAAAGAGAAATGATGGTAGAGTTTTTGCATTAATGGCTATTGAAAATGTTAGAAGGGAAATGGTGGTAAGAGATAAAAGAGAAGAGAAGATGGAGAGAGAATCAAAGGAAGGGTTCTCTTTATATAGAAGCTCTAGTTTGTCTTTTGGTTTGAGTTGCTTTTTTTTAAAATAAAAAATCTATGTTGTAATATTTTAAAAAGTATAATTACACTTTTGATGCCTTAATTGTGAATATTATTTTGGTACTTGTGAATAATTATAGTTAATTAAAACATGTGATTATGAACGTTTTAAATAAGAAAATATTATTTTTAGAACTATATAACATTGACTCATATGGAGCAACAACCAATGGCAGAGTTAGGGGCGCAATGAGTTCATTCGAACCTTATTAGCTGGACAATTATAGTAATATATATACAAGATTAAAATTATTTTATTGACTTTTTCATGTGTTACTTTTTTTATATTTTTTCTTCTTAGTGAAAAATTATGGTTTTGTTACTAGCAACAATAAGAAATTAATTACACATATAATTGAGTAGTTTTGGACTTCATAATTCGTTAAATCTGGAAGGATAGAGTATACGCAATTCGTATCCTTACCTCGTAAAATTAGAGAGGTTGTTTTCAATCTTTGACTCAAGTTCAGCTCGATGTGCACATACCAAAGGGCAATATAGTGTACTAAAATTCCTGCTATGTTCGGGATTCAAGGAAAGACCGGACCATAAGAATCTATTGTTTACTCTACATGTCTACACATATTGATTAATTGAAAGTTAAATATACTTGATAAGAAATCAAGACCAAAATTAGAATTTATTAACATATGAAGGGATTAAAAGTGTAGTTTTCTTTTTCATTTTAAAATAGGAAAAAAATTAACAAAAATATTTTTAAAAATTTTTCCAACAACAATTGAACGGTTCAAATGTTAGATGAGTGCACACAGGCAATACCTACGGCAGTTGGGCTTAGACCCCATTTGTATGAAAAACACATATTGTGTGAATTGTCCAATTTTTGTATTTAGTTACTAAGACAAAGTTTAGTAGGTAATTTACTGTTGATTCAACGGTCATTAACGTTTATATTTTTCAAAAAAAATAAAAGAGGATGAATGAATGAATTACCATATTAAACCAAAATAAAAAGTCATTACTGGTTTTACAGAATTAATAGTGTAGTTTTTTTATTTTAGACCGAAGGATCATATCATAAAATATATCGAAATATTTCGATTTTTTGAGTGTTTATACATGAATTATTAGGTATTTAGGTGTGTGAAATTTACTACGTTAATTGTTACCAGCTATTTATCAAATCTACATGAATAATCACCATCATTCAGATAGGAAAAGTACTGAACAATTGATAGTTGATGTGTGTTTTGATAAATAGTTCATGATAGTACACGTAAAAAATTTAGACACTTGATAGTTTAGATATAGCACTAAAATTGAAATATGTGTACTTTACAATTTAACTTTTAATTTTTGCTTCTAAAATTACATAGGGACATGGGATGAGTTATTTGATAATCACTCAACGTCTTTTTTTTTTTTTTGAACATATTTAAACTGTAGTAAAATTATTAATTGCACACCAAATTTTAGTGTCTTATTAGCCCCTTCAGTTTGATGAAGATGTTTGGATGCTAGAGGTTTACTTGTACCGTACATTATGACGATTAGTTAGGACGTGCGTATATGGAGCAAAAGATCCGTGTAAGGACAATGGGAGGTTACTCGGAACACTTTCTGGACATGATGGTTGCACAAGGGATCAGTTCTTAGTTCATTTTATTTATCTTGGCCGATATCTGATGTGGCATATCAAGGAAAGATGTCATGGTGTATGCTATTTACAAATGATATAGCATTGACTGACAAAATACGCAGCAAAATTATCGATAGACTGAAGCTTTAAGTCAAACCATGGGGTCTAAAGAGTTCAAATTCAGCAGAATCCCCTTTCTAAGACAAGATTATATGGTAATTAGTTGTTGATTCAACAGTCACTAACGTTTATATTTTAAAAAAAAAAACTGGCATGCAAAAGAATGAATGAATAAATTACCATATTAACCCAAAACAAAACGGCATTATATTATTGGTTTTATAGAAGTAATAGTGTAGTTTTATTTTTAGCTTTTAAAGTTACATAGGGACATGGGATGAGTTATTTGATGATCACTCAACGTCTTTTTTTTTTTTTTTAACATATAGAAAAATTATTTATATATTACAATATCGTCATAGACAACATACATTCTATTCTCTTCAGATTTAACTTTGTGTGAATACATTGAATATGTTGTTGTTACACACTTAAATATAGGGTCTTATTACCTCTTTCTATTCTAAGAAGATGTTTGGACGCTAGAGGTATACTTGTATCATACATTATGGTGATTAGTTAGGACATGTATATGGAGCAAAGACTCGTGTAAGGACAATGAGAGGTTACTACTTGGAGCACTTTTCATGCGTGATGATTGCACGAGGGGTCAGTTCTTAGTTTGATTTTATTTGTTTTAGATGATGAACTGATGCGGCATATTCAAGGGGAGGTGTTATAGTGTATGCTACTTGCAAATAATATAATATTACATATTAGAGATTTGAGACAACCCATGAAGTCTAAAGGGTTCAGATGAAGCAAGATCACTTACAAAAGAATAGTAACTTCGTGATACTTAGGTGGGGAGTGATCTTTTCATTGCAAAAGAAAATTTTAGTTATTTTGATGCAATAAAATGAAAATTGAGTGGCTATTTATGAGGCCATTTTCCCCCTTCTAATTTCTCACTTGGTGTTTTGTATCCTCATTGAAATTCAGTTAAGAATAAAAAAAGTATTTATCACTTTACTACAATTCTTGTCAATTATATTTTCTAATTAATTATGAGAAAAAGAACAAAAGAAATGAAAAAAAAAATAGTGAAAAGGATCAACACGTGAGAAAGTGGAGAACATCGATAATAGATGACTAAATTTGACCTTGTCTTAGGCCTCATTTGTATGCACTTAATGGATGTCTGAATCTGAATGGTTCAGACCATTAAGTGCATTTGTTTTTTATTAAGATTTTAGCTCTTAAAACGTCTTATTCAATCAGATCTGGAACCAAGTCTTAATATCATTAAGAGGTATGCTTGTGTTGGATAATATTCACCACCACTCTATCCACAATCACCAGTCACCACCACCATTGTCAACCAGCACCCACCGCCACCAACCACCACCACCAACCACCAACCAACAACACCATCACAACCACCATTCACAACCAATATCGCTACCGGCCACTATTGTCAGCCGCTACCATACCTACCACCTCTATTATTCTAATTATATTCACTGCCATCACTACTGCCAACGCCAACACCATCATCAACCACTACCGGTCAATCCCTACTATCGACCAACTCATCTATCATAACTAGCCCCACCGCTAGCTACCACTGACACATCATCAACCTCCACACATTCTTCGGTTATTACTACCACCATTGGGTGTCGCTACCTCTACCATCGCTTCAACCACTACCATCGCTATAATCTATCTCTACTAACAACCATCACAGCTAACAACGTCTTCAACTAGCTACCACCAACACATCGTTAACCATCATGCATTCATTTTTCAACCATCACAATCAACACCTCCAACTACTGACATCAATCAACTTCACATCACAACCACTACCACCACTACCAATCGCCACCATCATAACAGTCACTACACTATCAATCATCTCTACCATCACAACTATCACCACCAACATTACTAGTCACTAACATCAATCATTACCACCACCACCACCATTACAAACCATCTCCACTATCACTAACAAACATAAATGTTTCTTGTTTTAATCAAATAATAATTTTATTTTATTAAATTAAATCTTTTTCTAATATATAATTAAATTTTTTGTTTGAATTGTATTTTTTACTATACATACAAATAAATAGATTTTCCACATTCAGATGTTGAAAAACAAACAGTCTTAATCATTCAGTTTTCAAATCTAGAGACAACATCTTAATCATTCAGATGTGCATTCAGATTCAGGCATCTGAATCTTAATAAAAACAAATGTAGCCTTACTCAAAAACATAGTGTGGATGAATTATATAAAAAATAATAAAGAAAGAAATAGTAGTAGCAACAAACCCTATGGTAATTGAAGTAAAGAAAACAACATATAATAATAAAATTGAAGTAAGATAGTAGGAGAGTATTAATAATAATAAAAATTGACACTCAGTTATTTACTAACCTTCTACCATAATTCGTAATCTTTAGCACACTTATTGGTCTACACTGAGTATGCAGAGGCGGATCCCAGAGTTGATGAAGTTTATAGATTCCAACAACATCTTTAATTTTTATACGATAATATGGATTTACAATTAAATATTTAACAATATCTAATAAATATTTATTTATATATATAATTTGAGCAAAAGCTACTAGATTCCTGTAAGTTGCGCCCAACATGCTGCATCCGCCTCCTATGGATATGTTATTGTTGTTGTTGGGTATTTAGGAAGACGGGTCGTTTGTTTCATGGAATAAGTTGGTAAGATATTAGAGAAATAAGTCCAAGTTAAATTTATATTTGTTTGATTGAAGGAATAAATTTATCTCAAACTTCATTCTAAATATCCCACCTTATCTTATTCAACTTGATATTATTTTATCTCACTTTTAAAATAGAATAAATTAATCCTTAAAACTATAATTTTGAAATAACTCAGTCCACGAATCAAACGATATTTTAGGGTATTCTTCTTTTTTCTATATGAGCATTCTTGTTTAGAGTTGGATATGGGCAGTTGGATTAATTTATTTATTTTGATATTCTATGCTTCAGTAGGGATCTTGTATTTTATTGAAAATAACCAGGTGGACTATTGAATGAAATAATTTCTTATTACATGTGTGAGTTCCAAGTTTAAACTTGTTTCTTTTTTAAAAAAAAAATTATGGTGGTGTTCGAGTTAGTACGTGTGTACTTCACCTAATTTTATATTGTTATTTTTTCACCAACATAAATATACAAATCAGATAACACTATTACCATGATAAGCATATGAAAAGAAATTTGAAGGTAAAATCATATGTTTTTTCTTTATTTTATTGACTATTAAATCACATCCTAAATATATTAAAATTGTTAAGATCAAAGAATATATATGTTTTTTTATTACCGGGACAAATGTACAATATAAATTATGAATTACTAGAGAAGAATTCAAAATTTTAATTGATTGATTTTTCATTATCCAATTCACAAATAGAAGAGAATCTAATTCTACATTAAGGTTCTTGATATCTTAATCAATGCTTAGCTTAGCTTATTTTAGCTTATCTTATTCAAACAATATAGTGTGAATAGGATGCATGAATATATTGTTAGGCTATATTTGAAAAATACCCCGAATCACATCGCTATTTGATATCAGAGTTAAAACATGGTATATATATATGGTCTTGCTAACATACTACATGAAGATAGTATGTTAGCAAGATACTCATTTTTACTTATCCAAAATACTTTTACTAGCTTATTCTAATAGAACAAGGATCTTTTGATCTTTTTCATAAAAATTGACCCCATCCTTAGTTTGACACCATCATTTCCCCATTTTTCCTCTCTCATTTGTCCTGTCTTCTCGAGTTCCTACCCACATTCTCTATGATTTCAGAATATATACTTTTTATTTCCTCATTCTAGTCATATATCTTCACCTTTGACATCAACTAAAAAGTAGTCCTAATCAATTTGCAGAGTGTTTTCTGACATAAGCAATTTTATATTCAGGATTCAAATTTGAGATTTTACAATTTTTTTAATTTCATTAAAATGCATATACCTAACAATCATGATTGTAATAAAAATGAAACCAATATGTTCATTTATTCTATGTTTTTTTAAATTGCTGAATTTATAATCCACACAAATAAATTTCATTAATATAAAAGGTAGAGAGAAGGGAGCTTTCTAGGCACATGCAACTTTTATGTCACATAAATGATGGACTTCTCCAAAATTTTGACCATACAGTTGAGATGTTAAATCATCCACCAATATATTAATAAAAAATATATATATATTTTCCTTCTTTTATTTGGAGAATTTTGATTAAAGATACAATTCTTTGGGGAAATAAAAATTGAAATTACATCTAAAGATGAATTAACTTGTAATTACATAATCTGAAGAGTACAATTGATCTTTTTAAGTTTAAGTAGTTGAACAAAATTTAGAATCACATTTTCAAGAAACAACATAAGTATACATTTGACTTTCGGTGGGAATAGGAAAAATACGTTCCATAAGTGACAGCTCATGTTGATCGATTAAGTATTAAATACTTACTCCTGCTGAGTGTTTACGTCAAATCAACCAATTCAAGTTACCATGATTAAGTAATTCGATGAAGTAAATATATACATTAATTAATCATGATTAAGTGATAATTATGCATATACAAATACAAATACATATCATTCATCTATTAGTCTGATCGTAAACATTCGATACGAACAAATATTTATGGATTCTCTCCCCGCACCCCTTCTTACTCACCTCCTTATCCCCACCATACCCCCACTGCTCGATCCTTAATCGCGCCCTTCCACCTCAAGAAACACATTTTCAAGAAACAACATAAGTATACATTTGACTTCCAATGGGAATAGAAAAAACATGTTTCATAAGTGACAATTCACATTGATTGAGAGGGTAAATACTTATTTGTACCGCGTGTTTATGTCAAAATAATTCAAATTATCATGGTTAAGTGATTTAATAAAGTGAATATACATAATTAATCATAGTTAATTAAGTGATAGTTATGACTATCAAAACAAATATCATACATCTATTGATTTGACATCTATTGATTTAATGTAAACACCTAGTGCAAGTAAGTTTTAATCGATTGTCTCCTCCCCACCCCTTCTTACTCGCCCTTGCCCCGACCATACCCCATACCCGTCCCCACCTCTCAACCCTAATCCTCACCCCTCCACATCTCTTCACCTCACACCTTTGTCTAGAGTATATATAAATGTTCAAATTTTTATTTTTATTTTTAAAAAAGTAGGATTTAGAGGTAATGTGGTTGGTAAACACAAAATGCAGTCAAAGATACTAATTATTAAGATAGACATGAAATTGATGCATTATCCAACTTCTTGTAAAAATAAATTCCCTTGCAAAACTGATGGCTAGTTTGATCTGTTACATTAACTTCAGACTACTTAAAGAAACTGCTGCTGGCAGTGATTTTGGAAATAGACACCTAACCCCATTTATTTCAACATTTACTCAATATCTCAACTATAGTATTGACCCGAGACATTTTTGTTGGTTTTCCACCCGTTATCTGGTACTAAAACTGCCCTTTACTATACGCTTGAGGATACTTTGTCCTTCCGTTAATAATTGGGCATCTTAGTATTGACCTAGATATTTTTGTAGGTTTTTCACCGGTTATCTGGTACCAAAGTTGTTCTTGTATTATACACCTAAGGATATTAATTTTACCCTTCGTTAATAATTGGGCATCCTAGTATTGACCTAGCACTACACCAAAAATGATCTTTAGCGGCAATTAATTAACGACAATAGCTTGATTATTGCTAAATATGTGTTTTAGTGACATTTACTATTGACAAT
The DNA here is from genome assembly GCA_031232105.1 of Capsicum rhomboideum. NCBI lineage: Eukaryota > Viridiplantae > Streptophyta > Magnoliopsida > Solanales > Solanaceae > Capsicum > Capsicum rhomboideum. The sequence goes on along the minus strand of CP124711.1, from coordinate 143,477,929 downwards.
TACATTGTAGCTTTCTTTGTAAATGCCCCTAAAGCATATAGCGACATTGGATCCAATGATATTTAACTAATGCTGGTAAAAATTTTAAAACTCTTGTTAAAGTGCATATTTATTGCCGCTAAAGGTTGTTTTTGTTGTAGTGTAGACATTTTTGTTGGTTTTCCACCGGTTATCTGGTACTAAAATTGCCCTTATATTATACGCCTAAGGATACTTTTACCCTCCGGTAATAATTGGGCATTCTAGTATTGATCTAGACATTTTTGTTGGTTCTCCACTCGTTATCTTACCAAAATTGTTCTTGAACTATAGGCTTAAGAATACTTTGACCCTCCATTAATAATTAGGCCATCTTAGTATTGATCTTGACATTTTTATTGATTTTCCACTCATTATCTGATATCAAAATTGCCATCATACTATATGCCTAAGGATACTTTGACCCTTCGTAAATAATTGAGCATCCTAGTATTGACCTAGACATTTTTATTGTTTTTTTCACCCATTATCTGATATCAAAATTTCCCTATACTATAAACCTAATTAAAGATACTTTGACCCTGCGTTAATAATTGGACATCTTTTTATCCTTGTCGTTACAAAATGATACACATTTGTCCTTATGTCTTTTTTTTTTTTTTTTTTTTTTAATTTTGATATGATCGTTCTTTCCTTGGCGCCAAGTTGATTTCAAAAAAAAATAATTTAAAGCTAATCATATGTGATGATTTCAAAAATAAATAATTTTTTTAAAATAAATTTATCTTACCTTTTAAAGTTGATTTCATCTTCCTAGAAAGATGATGTCACAATGTTTGCAAATATAATCAGAAAAAAAATGTTTTTGTTTAAAGCTAATCATATGTGATGAACAAAGATAAATTGTTATGGGCTAGTTGAGATATCTCCACCTTTAATCAGAAGTTTCGAGTTTGAGTATTGGAAATAGAAGACTTTTGTTAGAAGTGCTACTCTCAAAAATGATCTTGTAATACATGAATTCAAATTAGTTGAATTTTAATATAAGTATCGGACACCACATGAAAACACCAAAGTTGAAATCCAGTTAATAACAGCTTTTTAGTTGTGAATATAGTGTTTTCATTATAAATGAGTTAAGCTACTCTTAATTATTTTAATATAAAGTTTGATTTTTATTTATGTGTTCTAATATCAACCTCAGATAGCAAACATGGGACCTAAAAACAATTTCTTCATTGTTAAAATAAGCTTCATTTGGACATGATACAACTTGAATCAGAAGCCACATTAATTATGTCCCTAATTATGTTTCTCTATTTATTAATTAGAAAACTTGTCATTTCTTTTGAATTTCATGTAGGGATAGTGTAATGGTTGGTCATCATTGGATCTCATTTTGGAATTTTGATCAAGGATTTCCAATAAGTGTACTCAAAACTTCGATCATATATGGCCTAATTAAAATATTAGTAACAATTATCAGCCACATTAAATTAAAACCGTATTTTAATTATTATTGTAGTATGGATACGAAATATTAGTCAGGAAGCATTTTTTTCAATACTCATAATTATGTATTAATTATACGGTATAGGTAAGGTTTAGAAAAAAAAATAAACAAATGAGCTAATTAACTAGCATATTTTAATTTATGGATGGACTCGATTCAATAGCTATTTCTAACAAGAGGGTCTATCGAGAATAACCTCTCTACTTCTAAGGTAGTAGTATTGCTACGTATATTCTAATACTCTCCCAAGACCTCACTTTGTGAGATTACACTGGGTATGTTGTTGTTTGTTAAGGTGTTGTCCTAAAGAGTGACCTAGTAACTAATAAAGTGAGTTGAGAACCATGATGTCTTATGTTCAATTTCCAGTAGAAACAAAAATATTACAGTAGGTGATTTCTTCCTATATATATCCTAGTTTTAATAGAAAGAATTATTGGTACATGTTTGAAAGTGGTAGATATCCAGAAAATTAATCAAGATACACAAAAGCTGATATAGACACCATAATTTTTAAATAAAGTACATAAGGACACCATGATTAAAAATAAAATTACATACGGAGACTACAATTATCAAAACAAAAATTACATGGAGGTGTTGATGTGGGGACTTCATGAATTTCATCTCTTCGTTGAAAATTATAACCCATATACAAAATTAAAATTAATTTTTATGTATATATAATATATATTAATTTTTTTTGTCTTTTTCTTGTAGGAGTACTTACTATTTTGTATTTTAACTCTACTAATAAAAAGGTCTTCATATATTGTAGGGCCACATTCTACAAGATTAAAAATTTAATTTTGAATTTTAAAAATATTATATTATTACAATATAAATTAATTTGGTATGATTTGACTTTTTAGGTTCAATTCGATATTTTGTGGTACGGTAATTGAAAATCACAGTTTGTTTGATTCTAACTTATATATACTCTAATAGATAATTATGACTTCAGTTTTTAAAAAAACTTCTCAAATATATATCATACTAACACTTTAAATAGGTATAAATATTCAATAATAATAATAAATTATAATCAATTACACGAAATAGACATTTCAATCAAGATAGATTAATTAAAGTTCCAACGTCTGAACAATTAATTTGAACTACTACAAGTTTATAAATGTATTTTTAGTATAAACGCCATCAAATACCACAATAAATATAAAAAAATAATATAAAGCACAACAAATGACATACCAAATATTATGACATTAAAATTACAATATCATTTAATTTCAATATGATAATTCGATATTTACTGTTCCATGACCATCCAAACTATATGTAGGTTCTATTTCAATAAAAACAAGTTATGGTATGTCTCATTTTTTCGAGGAAAAATAAGGAACATTCCATAGTATATATGTCAGAACAAAGTCCTAGTAAATTAAGTACACCAAGAAATTGGAAAGTACTTGTTTTGTTTGACCATTTGATATTCGGTATGCATTGACCTGATTAATTTAAATTCGTATTCATAACATGTTTAAGTTGCGTAAATTATTAAAAAGGAAATCATTTCTGATTTGTTACTCCATTACATAGCAACAATAACATATCCAGTGAAATTTTATAAGTAGGGTCTAAAAAGGATAGATTGTACGCAGAGCCCTTGACCCTACTACTACCTCGGGGAGGTAGAAAGGTTGTTTCTGAAAGACCTTCGGCTCAAGTACAACAAATTCAGATACAAAGAAGAAGAAAATAGTGAAACAAAGATAACAACTAACAAGGAAATTAGTTTCTCCGTTACATAAAAAGGTTAACAAATCCGAAATCCGTAAATTTTACATCCTAATTTCGCCTCTAATAAAAAAAAACATATATAAACATGTTTTTTAATCACATTACGATTTTATTTGTTTTTTTGCGACGTCACTTCATGATCAATTTGTTTGGCTTCTTTTTGACCATCTAAAATTGACATATCATTCTTTCAAAAATCGTTTAGGTTCTTCCTCAAAAGATTTTTTTTTTCCATATATATTATTAAAAGTATGATTTCGAGCCATCGAAAAAAATACCTAGAGCTCATTTGATTGGGAAATAAATTATTTCAAATTGTTATCTCACCCTTATAAAAATAACACTATAATCTCGAAATAACTAATTCTAGAATAAATTATCCTACGATTTTATCTCCACCAAATATAAGATAAATTTATTTTAAAATGAATCTTGAGATAAGTTATTTCTTTATCTCTCGTATCAAACTAGCCTTTAGTGTCAAACAAAAAGTATCAAACCAAACCAAAAAAAAAAATGTTGACCTGAAAAGTTATTATATTTCCACACTAAAATAGATTTAACTTTATGTCCAAAATTCTCCACTTAAGATCACTTTATCCTCTTTTATTTCGGCACAGTTAACTTTGCATTTAATAATTGGGTCTAATTTTGAGTTGTCGGTGCCAATAAAAAATTAAAATGTATCTTAAAATGCATGCAACGTAAATAATAAATCAAAAGTAACAAAAATTAAACTTCACTAATTAATTTGTTATTCATTCAATTTGTTAGGCTTTGGATTACTTTATGGTCAAATTCTCTAGAATAGTATAGTTGGTTTTGAAATTAATTTTTTGATTGATATAGCGACGGACTGTATGGTAATATTGACATTTAAAATAAATATTAGAGATTCTATGTCTATAAAGATGATTAATTATTATAAACATTGACGTTTAAAATAAATATTAGAAATCCTATGTCTATAAATATGATTAATTATTACATTATTAAAAAAAAAAAAAAAGAGTTCTTATAAAAAGGTATCTTAACAAAGAGTGTATTGTTATAAAAGGACTGTTGTTGTTATAGGTAAAAATTGTTGTAGAGGTATAAAATAAAACATAAGAAATTGATTACGATAAAAAAATAATTGTTAGATGTGTTATAGAGATATCTGATTATAATTAATAAAAGCAATATATTGGATTTCCTTTGGTTATATTTGTATTCAAAATTGATAGATCCTTCTTCTCATTTTCCATTAACCGTTAAAATTGAACGACCACAAATAAGTAAGAAAAGAATTTTCGGTGTAGTAAAACTTCCGCTATATACGAATTAGTGAAAGGGTCAAACCACAAGGATTTATTCTTTATTATACGCTAACTTCCTTACCTTGCATTTTTTGCAAAAGTCTATTTCAACAACTTAAACTCGTAACCTCCTAATCATATCACAATAACTTTAATTTGCCATCTATTCGAAAACTGTAAAAAGTAATAGTACTTAAAAGAAAAGGTATCAAATCAAAAATATAAATTATTAACAGAAAAGTTTATATAACCCCCACAGAGGACAAGTTTAATTGCTTTATGTTTCATCATAAACATAAGATTCAAAAATATAAAGTGAGGTTATGATCATGGACCATGGGTCAAACATCATCAAATTAAATTATAAAATGTGTCAAAATCTTAAATCCTTTTAATTTGTTCTGAAAAATAACATATGGTCAAGGTCGATTTATTGTCGGTGCCACCAAAACAAATTATTAATCCAAAGGCATATTTTTTTAAAAAAAAACAAAAAAACCTGCAACGTAGTTCTTCTTCCTTCCTATAATACTTGTCACGTTCATTTTCTGAAAGTCAAATTACTTGAAATTTGATTAATATTTTAAGATATTTTTTTTATCATATTACATATAAGAAAAATTGCAATATTTAAACTCGTGATCATAGTAGAAACTCATAAACTTCAAATTCTGAATCTGTCTCTGTTTAAAATCAAAAGATCTTTTTTGAACAAACTAAAAATTTTATAAGAAATATTAGATCAAATTATAAAATTTTGTAAGTTATTATATACATTCAACGACAATATAATATTTTATCTAAAATTACAATCGAGCAATATATGAATAAACATCGAAGTTTAACGTTGTCCGCAATTACACCACTATGCATGCTCATAAAAAAAACTCAAACAACCATTCTGAATCAACAACAAAAAAAAAGTGTATAAAATGTACCTAATGATAATTTATGCCCTCCCCACCCCTCCACCCCCACCCACCCATCAACTCAAAAGAGCATTTTGCCTTTGATTTTTTTTATAAATAAAACACGAAAACAACATTTTACATATTAGTCTACGTCAAAAGATCTAAATACGAATCCATGCTAGGGACACTGAGAATGATTTTGTTTAATATTCTATTCTATGTACTTATATAACGGATTTTTGAACATTATAGTTGTCAATCAAAATAATAAATAACAAATGATAGTCTTATTTCTTTTTATATATTTCGCTAGCAGATATATTTAATTATTTTTAGTCAACCGGCCAAATGTGTAATTCGACCATTATATAAGTTTTAAAATTGACTCAAAAAATCATACTTCTAGCTAAACATTCTTTTAGTTTCTTTTCCTTAGAAATATAAAGCACGAACAATTATATCATTGCTACACTTTATTCCAAAAGCAAAAGAACAAAGATAATGGATTTTGTAAGAAAATTTTGTTTAATATGTAATTTATGCTTTTTACAAATATCTAATAACAGAAGATTACAGTAAAAACTCATTTGCACCGCATGTTATTTCATGTTTATATTAAGCTGATAAATTATGCTAAATCTTTTCATAGTACATAGTTATCACTCTTAACTTATTTATCTTCATTTTAGCCTTTTAGTAACATTGTTTCCTTTTTTCTGCATTTCCGCATTATAACATTAGAAAAAGATGAAATATGATCATTACAATCTACTCAAATATTTTATTTGTATCGATACAATCTATTTAAATATTTTATTTTTTTATACCAAACGACATGTAGCAACCATTCAAATAAGTTGTCAGATCGAGCAAAGTGAGGAATACACAACGTAACATTACTCTCGTATTTTTGTATTTCGTGTCATTATATGAATATCTTCACTTTTATCATCTGCAAACTAATTGCAGTATAGTCTTATTTCACAATCATAAATATCTTCATTTTAAGGATGCTACCTGACTTAAACCGACGATATATATAATTTAAACTCGTAACTAAAATATACATGTCATATAGCAAAAGAGGATCAACAACATCAACTCTAGCCACCCCTTCACCAAGAGCCTTTTTTTTTAAAAAAAAAAAAAAAACTCTTTAATTTCTATTTTCTAGATTAGATAACACTTTTAAAACTACAAAATTAAAAACATGTTGATACATTCCATATATTTAATTTAAAAGATCATAAAATTTAATTATTTTTTTTAATTTTTAAAATTTCGTATCAAATAAATTAAAACGACGAGAGTGGCATTATTAGCAACATTATCCACATCAACTTCAATTCACAATATATCTCGACCTAATCGTACACTAGTACACTAATGATGTATATAACTTAAAGTCGTTACTGAAACGCTACATGTATTAGGACCGAAATAATCAGGTATCATGCGAAAGCTAGCAAAGCAAACCTCAAAAGACGTCACATAAGAAGACATGCGAGAAATACATCAAAATACATCAAAAGAGACATAATAATTTAACGTGGTTCGATCAATCGACCTACGTCCACAAAAGGAGATGAGCAATCCACTATATAAACGAAAGTACACACAATTCACTCAGAATAAAAAGTGGTTCACATAAATGACACTGCAACACTTGTGTCTCACAAAATCTCCCCCAAACAATACTCTCAAACCCCTAGGACTACATTGTGGATGCTACCAAACTAGAAGAAAGGAGTCTCTATTTATAGAGTTTATAACCTTTTCCTACGAGAACAAGAATTAACCAAATATGAAAAATTCATATTTTCCTTTTCCTAAAAGGACAACCCAATTATGGTAAGAAAATCAGGACAACTACCAACAACATGTTCTCTTGTAAAACACGATCAACAACATTAACTCTAGCTACACCTTCATTAGCAACTTTTGCTACATCAACTTCTCCAACAACTTAACCCTCCTCGATCCCACTCACACCTTCCTCTTCGTCACAAAATTCGAATCGTTTTCGTCTTTAGCCATGGGCACATCATCGTCAAGTTCATATTCCCTGGCCTCTCTAGGTCCTTCCCACGTAAATTTCCCTCTGTGATCCGATTTCGATTGTTTATTTAACGGTATTCGATCAATCGGACGATCTTTTCTATGTACACCTTTGTCTATAAGTTTTTTTCTCTGTGTTTTAAGGTTTCTATGTTGTGTGTGTTTGTTTCATGTTTTGTTACCTTTGTTTTGCCTTTGTTCATCATGGCTTATTGCTCTAAATGATGTTGTTTCTTTCTTGTCATCTATGGGATTCATTTTCTTGCTTTTTTAGGATTGATTTTAGGTGGAAATTTTGAAATGAAACTTGTTTGGATTAGGGAATTTATGGAGATGGGAGGCGGTGGAGTGTGACACGTGTAGCATAACGAGGAGATTAAGGAGAGTTTGCCACTTGTTATGTTTGGTGTATTGCCACCTTTTAATGTAAGAACAGATGGTGATGAAGTTGGGATAGTTATATATAATTTTTTTATTTTTTATTTGGTGTTCGATAATGTATTGGAGTTCGATCAATTTGAATTCATATAATATAGAATTTATTTTTGAAAATGGTGCTCTCAACATGATTTTTTTCATGTATAAGATAATTCGATTGTTTTTTATTTGGCGTTCGATAATTATGTTGAAGTTCGATTAATTCGATTTCAGAATTATAGGGGTTATGTTTGAAAATGACGTTCTCATCATGATTTTTTTTTCTTGTATATGACTCGAACTTAAGATCTTTAATTAAGATTGAAGGTATATTTCAATCATCTCACCAAAATCTATATTGATGGTAAGATATATAGTTAGATTTTTATTTCTCAATTTTATTGAATTTTTCATGTTCTTCTCTTTTAGTTTATTATGAAGTGATCTCTTGGCCCTCCAATACGTTCAAATGGCACGTTTTGCATGGGCTGATCTTATGTTTTTTGTCGTGTATTTTAGTAATCGAGCTTATATTGAGTAAGTCATAAATTTTGAATACTGAAATCACATCAAGATTATAAAATATTGTGATATAAAAATATATACTTACTTCATGTATTTTATTTTATTTTAATGAAAGGCGTAAATTAAAAAGTAGAACAATATAAGAACAAAAGTGAGAAAAGGAGATTATTTAAATAATAAACACTCTTCACTTTTTACTCTGAAATTGTAGTGAATTTAAATCACTAAGAAAGCGAAAAAAAACTATATTGGTATAATATATTGGATTGGGAAACAAACACACAAAAGTGTAAATGACACATCCTATATTGGATTGGGCTTTTCTCCAGCAGGCTATACTAGTCCAGCCCAATTCTAAGCAGGCAACGGGCCTTTTTTCTAGATATAATGAATGCTATGAACGTACGTGTAAAACACGAATGGTATAATGTATAAACATGCCTTTTAAATTGACCTCAGCTCGTAACTATAATCTTCAACTTTGAATGTAAACAAAATAGACACATATGTTCTATATGACATAATATACATAGGACGCCACGTAAGACAAAAATTACCCACATAGAATGCATGCCACATAAGTCACATGTATTTACTTGTTCAAGTTCATACAAGTTTAAGTGTATACTTTGCACACCCAAAATTGGAAGACATGGATGCAAGCTGAAACCAAGTTAAAGGGGCGCATTTATGTTTTATGCCAACACCGAATGGATTACAAATTGTGACTTCAATCTATAAGAGTAGTCCTAATCATATTAGAGAGCTGCTATTGATATTGATACCATCCCAATCGAATTAGTAATTAAAACTTTACTTATTTATTGTTTTACATCATATACCTATTTACACAACATTTTTTAGTTCTCACCCAAGTTGTACAATAGCCAAAGAGGTTAACAATGACACAATATTTACCTCTCATCACAACATTGATCAATTATTCAAATCGATTCAAAAAATCTTCCAACCATCATTAAATTACTTATGAGCTACTTTTCAATTTCATATAGGAAATGAAATCCATTGTGCTTCAACAGTAGCTCATTGACCATATGCTCATTCCTACAGGATTCCATCAAGAGAGGAGGAGCCAATAAAATTCTTTCGAAAGTCTAAGCTCATCAAGAACTCAAATTATCCAACTAAGAATAAATCTAAAAAAGTTAGTAGCTCGATTCCAATCTCTACATCCTTTTATTTCTATCAATCCTGTTTAATTGTTAAAAGTTTGTCACAATGAGTTAAATTTCAATCTGCACCGATAAAACTCAATTCAATTGTTTCAAATTATAACATCTTGAATTTTAAAATTTCACCAGTAAAATTTGAAACTCAATAATACTAACTATTAAAAAAAAAGAACATGTTAATTTTATCAAAGAAAGAAACAACACGCTAATTATTACATCACATGATCATCAAACACTTATTTAACAAACCCTATTACACATGCAATTACACATGTTTAACCATTTTTTTTTCGAATCACAACATTCAATTACTTAATTAACCTTCAAATTAGGATCAACATCAATTCTAGCAACACCTTCTTCAGCCAACTTTGCCACTTCAACTTCACCCACCACTACTTTTTCGTCCTCGTCCTTGTCCTCGTCCTTTTCCTTTCTTTCTTCATTCACATAATTTGGATCCTTCTCGTCTAACGCAGGTGAGACCGGGTCCAATTCATCAAGCGCCTCGTTACCCGGTCCCTCCCACGTGTACTTCCCTCCATGACCCTTTTTCGGGTCATGCTTTAACGGCAACCCATCCGCGGGATGCCGTTCTAACCTCTGAACACCCTTTTCTGTCAACCTTTTTTCAACATACTTAATAGTATCGACATTTTTCGTGTCGATTTCGAGTTTTTCTACGTGTTTTCTTCCTTCTTCATTCGCTCTGCATTCTGCTTTGATTGTTACTTTGCCGTTGTGGTTTCCGTGTACTACTGGCTTCATTTTTGTTGAACTAATAATGTTTTTGGTGCCTTCGACTCTTGTGAATGAATGAACGAATAATATTTTTGGAGCCTTCGACTCTTGTTAATAATGTTTTTGAGACCTTCGATTCTTGCGCATGACTGAATTTTTTAATTTTTTTTTTTTCGAATTGTTGAGGATGAGGAGAGTGGAAGGTTAAATTGTGTATTTATAATTTTGTGTTGGTTAGAATTTTAGAAGGTGCTGGAAAAGCTAGAAGGTTCTGGTGGTGAACTTACGTGGGAGTTTTCTGGAAAGGACTATTTGAAACTCTAGATAATTGTAGAGAACAAGAAAAGAAAAGTTTAGATTTTTGGTGAAGCTTCCATGATTTTGTTACCTTTTCAATATTGGATAGCATCCCGCCCCCATAGTAGTGGAGTTAAAATTTTTACTAAAAAATATAAAGTAGAAAAAAGTAAATTTACGAAAAAATAAAGAGGTGTTAATTGTAATATGATATTATAAAAATATATTTTATTTAGTAGGTGTTTGACGATGAAAATAAAAAAAAATTAGAGTTGGAATTAGAGTTGGAGTTGTGTTTGGTCATGAAAATAAATTAGAATGGTTTTTAAATTTTTGTGAGAAAAATGGGAGTGAAAAGGTAAAAACAGGTTTAAAAACTTATTTTCACTTTAAGTTATATTTGAAATTTTCATGACCAAACACCATCTTGGAGTTGTATTTGAAATAAAATAAAAAACTTTTCTGAAATTAGAAAAAAATTCTCATGGTCAAACATGTTGGTATTTGTCCTAATTTTCTTACCATAATTGAGTTTTCCTTTTAAGAAAAGAAAAAATATGAATTCTCCATATTTAGCTAATCCTTATTCTTGTAGGAAAATGTTATAGACTCTATAAATAGAGGTTCCTTTCTTCCAGCTTGGTAGCGTCCATAATATAGTCATAAGATTTTGAGAATATTGTTTGGGGGAGAATTTGTGAGACACAAGTGTTGCGGTGTCACTTGTGAGAACCTTTTTATATTCTGAGTGAATTGTGTGAGGTTGTCTCTCTCGATATTTTGTACTCTCTTTTATATAGTGAATTGTTCATCTCCTTTTGTGGAAGTAGGTCGATTGATCTAATCACGTTAAATTATTATGTCTCTTTTGATGTATTTCTCATTTGTCTTTTTATCTATAGTCTTTTAAGGCTTGCTTTACTAGCTTTCGCATGATACCTAATTATTTAGATCTTAATAAAATAAATATTAATAATATAATGTGATTTTTCGACAAAGGAATATAGATTGACATCCCTTGAGTACGTATGACTCCACCATTGATCGGAAAAAAGACTTTGCATTTCAAAAGGTGAAATGTAGGCCGCCCTATTCTAATACAAAATTGAAAATAGATTTGCCCTTGCAAAAAGTGAAAACATTAGAACATTTTTATAAACTTTTTTCATTTCATGATACCACGATTAATATTAGTATTGAGTTAGCTCGAAATAAAAAGTGTAAAAATTACTCTCAACAATAAAATGGAAATATGGATTTCATTGAAATGGATGAAAGCTTGCAAATTTATTATTTATTTATTTTTGGATTTTCCATCCGATGTTCAATATCCAGATTCGCGTAATACAACACTCATTTTTGGGATGATGCTTCCGACAAGATTTTTTCTATTTTTTAGGGTTTGAATTCTGAAACATGTACTTAAGGTTAGGGGTAGACATAAAAATCGGAGAACCGAAAAACCAAACCGAACCGAATTAGTTCGGTTCTTCGGTTCGGTGTCGATTTTTTTTTTTGATATTTTGATTCTTCGATTCGGTGTTTGGTTTGAGGATTTCGGTTCTTCGGTGCACTGAAGAACCGAAATACCAATTAATTAAATTTTTAAAAAAATATTTATATTACATTTCATTTTCACATTTATATTAAAAGACAAGCCCACTAGCACTAGCTGCCAGGCCAGGCCCATATATTTCTATTTTCTACAATCTACCCTAATTCCTTATTCACATTTCACATTTCTATCTTCTGACTTCTGTTAGTCTGCTGCTTCTATGTTATTATTAATATTTAAAGTGTTGTTGCCATGTTATATTAAGACTTAAGTATAGCTGCTAGTCTCCTGCTGCTATTGCTATGTTATTAAAATACTAGTATGACTGCTGGTGCTAATTTGCCATGTTTTTGGATTTTATAAGAAATTGTGGATATATTTTGATATTTTTATTTCTCACTTTCAAGTTGCACAGAAAAACCGATTTAAAAAAACCCGAATAAAACCGAACCGAACTGAATTAGTTTGGTGCGATTTTCGGTGCTCATTTTTCCAAAACCGAAGAACCGAACGCCCACCCCTAAATAAGGTAGAGGAATCTCAATCATCCCACTACAATCCATATCGGTGAAGGCTTGTGACTTGCAAAAACATAAGACCACACCATTACATCAAAAAAATTACCGCTAATAAGAAATGATCTACTTATGCTATACGAAAAAACCAGTAATCTTCTTGATATAATAGTAATTAGAGTCTTAATACAAGTAATTGTAGTCATAATCAAACAAATTATAATTCGAGCGTTCATGAAATTTATTGACAAATCTTTGGGACTGTCAATGTATTATCCAAAATATTTAAATTAAGCTCTTTTAAATTCTCTAATTAAACGATGAAGTCTTTACATTTTCCATGACGTAGATATATTTCAATTAAGGTTTTCAATGTGCTGGAGTTTCTCCTCTAGGACAAAGGTATTTCACTTGAATTTGTTTTTTTCAACCTCTCCCTAAGTGTTTTCATCTTTTTTCTTATCTTCGTGATTCGAACTCATATCTTAGAATTGAAAGTAAGGAGTATTTACTATCCGTGCAAATTACATTAATAAGATTAGTTTAGTAAAATATATTTCTAATTAAAAAATTTTTAAAAGGTGTGTCAGATTAACAGGACCAAATAGTATAAAACGGAGGAAGTAATTGGTACTTGAACATGAGTAATATTACCCCATGATCAAGGGGGTTGTAGTCTTCAAGAAAATTTTATTAGGGGTAAAATGAAAAAAAAAAAAAAAAAAACTCTCTCCGTCTAATTTTTAGTAGTCCGGTATTAAATTTGATACACCTCTTAAGAAGTAATAGACAAAATTTTACTATATCAGTCTTTAAATATAATAAATTCGATACATTGAAAAATGACTATAGTTAATAAAAAAGATAAATTAGGAACTGACTAATAAATTATCTCTTGATTTTTCACACTGGACAAGTAAAAATTAACATCTATATTTAACACTCCCTCCGTTCACTTTTACTTGTCACATTTTGACTTGGTGTATTAAAAAAATAATTATTAACATGGGTATTTTACCATAGTACCCCTATTAATTCATAGTTACTATTGTGTCTTGAAATTAGTTTAAAGAATAAATAATTAATGCTAAGGGTAAAATAGGAAAAAAAAAAGTTTTTTCTTGATATGTCAAAAATGACAATTAAAAATAGAAATCTAATTAGAATATTAGTGACAAGTAAAAGGAGGGAGTATATTGGACAAATAAACGTGGATGCTAAGACATAAATAAAGATAAAATAGCTTTTTTTTAAAACGTGTAAAAGAGAAACATGAAAGATAATTTTAGACGAAAATAATATATTTTGAGATAAGATTACATTGATTTGATCTTTCTTCACTTGATTAAATGTGAATACAACTTGCCAAAAATCCTGCAGACCTTTCTATGCCACTATATATACATAGGATTCCCATGTTGTCACTTTTATCCAAACTATTCTCTTATCTCTAAATTTTTTATCAAATTAATTTGAAGTATGACAAGTAATCTGAAGTTGAAAAATGTGGTGCACTACAACAAAACCAACATTTAGCGGTAAAAAATATATATTTTAATAAGAATGTTAAAATTTTTATCGGTATTAGTTAAATGTCATTAGATCTAATGTCGCTATAGGCTTTAGGGGCATTTACAAAGAAAGCTACAATATAATTATCACTAGTAAATATCACTAAAACACATATTTAGCAGTAATTAAGCTATTGCGATTAATTAATTATCGCTAAAGATTATTTTTAATATAGTGATAGTTGATTCTGATGGTGATAATAGTGATCATGAAGATGAAAAAGTTGGTGGAAAATTACAATTGGACCTTCCTTTGGAGAAATTGAACCTTGGTCCCAAAAAGAAGCTCCTTGTGCTTAATCTTGGTGGGCTCCTAGTCGATCGGGTGCACCGACGCAACGAGTTCGCGGTCCGGGAATTTACCCCGGACCTTGCTCATGGCAATTTCTTAGGTTCGTGTGATGCATTTTTTTGTTGTTACGGAGTAACTTTAGATTTTTTCTATCATGGCGTACTTTTCATTTTAGTCTAATTCTTAATAATTCTATTTTTTTGTATTTCTCATTCGTTGTATGAGTATTCATGTTGACCAAGTAGGTTCGCATTTCAATTTTGGCCTTACATGGTACGAAACAAAAGATTGCTTGTGGTGACATTTATCTATATTTATACGCATGTTATAATTTTTATATTTTCATTTTTGACATTTTTTAGTCTTAAATAATAGATATTTCTCTTTTCAATTAGATAGAAACATGAGATTTTTAATAATAGCGCGATCATCTTGATTTCTCATTTTTTTGGTCATGGTAAATTAGAGGCCATATATAAGATGAAGCATGCGAAGCAGCTAGAAGTACTCTCTTCACATTTTTGTTATTCCCTAGTCAGGCGTAATCATAATTATATAAATTTGAACGGAGGGAGTATGCGATTGATTATTTTGTTACTTATAATGTTGTTTTTTGTGTACAAAAACAGTGTTCAAGAGACCTTACTGTGATCAGTTCATGAAGTTTTGCCTTGAACGATTTGAAGTTGGGTTATGGACCTCTGCTATGGAGTAAGTATTTTATTAGTTATTTTTTCTAATTTTATTGTTTTTTAATTAGTGAGTTGATTAATTTTTATTAATTACAATTGTCACATTTTTCTTTTTGTTGTTCATATGATAGTCGTAACGTGGAACCAGTTTTAGACAACATCATGGTTGGCCTTCGAAGGAAATTGGTATTTGTATGGGTAAGTAAATTTCATTAATCTAATTTTTTTTACACCCTCCGTTTCATTTTATTTAGTTCTCGTTCACTTGTCATACCCCTTA
Source organism: Capsicum rhomboideum (assembly GCA_031232105.1). Lineage (NCBI taxonomy): Eukaryota > Viridiplantae > Streptophyta > Magnoliopsida > Solanales > Solanaceae > Capsicum > Capsicum rhomboideum. Next base: position 143,462,331 of record CP124711.1, on the reverse strand, counting down.
AAAAAATTTAATTAGAAGTGTATTTTAGTACTAAATTAACTTTCTTAGCGATGTTTTGAAACTCTAAACGTGACTATTTATTACTTCCTCCGTCTATTTATACTTATCCACTGTACTAAAAATAGATGTTCAACAATACTTGTTCAGTTTGAAAAATCAAAGAATAATTTATCTTTTTCTATCCATTTTACCCTTATTATTAATTATCATTCATCACTCAATATATTTCTCAAGATACTCCATCCGTCCCATTTTAGTTGGGCACATTACTAAAAATAAATGTCCCATATTAGTTGGGCACTTACTAAATTAGGATAGTATTAATTAATTTCTTCTCATTTTACCCCTATAATTAATTACAATTTCATTGTCCATTACTATACCCAATGAATATCATTAATATAGGTAAAGGGTAAAATAGTAAAACCATCAATCCATTTATGATTTCTTAATCACCGTGTAAAATGGAATGTGCCCAACTAAAATGGGACGGAGGGAGTATTACATTTATTTTATCCATAGAGTGATATAGTAAAATTACTCATGTTATTTATTGTTTCTTAACACTACAACAAAAACAAAGCGGCAATAAATATGCACTTTAATAAAGAGTGCTAATTTTTTTACCGGCATTAGTTAATTGTCATTGGATCCAATGTTGCTATAGGCTTTATGGGCATTTACAAAGAGAGCTTAAATGTAATTGTCACTAGTAAATGCCTTTAAAAAAATATATTTTGCGCCAATTAAGCTATTGTCATTAATTAATTGTCGCTAAAGATCATTTTTGGTGTAGTGACATGTGTGTCAAGTCAATAGTGGATAAGTATTGTTGGACGGAGGGAGTAGTTATTGTATTATCCTGAAGCTTTCACTAATTATTTTTTTTGTAGGATCAAGATGATTGTATTGATAGTGGATTTTCAACTATGGAGGAGCAGAATAAGCCAATATATTTTTGAAGCTTTTGAAGAAAATATGGGAAAAGAATTTTCGTGGTGGTAGTTTTTCAGAATCTAACACACTTTTGATTGATGATGAACCCCATGTTGCTCTACTAAATCCTGTATGTTTTAATTTATTTGCATTAATTTATTGATTATGGATGAGGATTAGTGAGACTAATTGTTAATTCTTGTTTGATTTGCAGCCTAATACTGCTATTTTCCCTCCTGCTTTCAAAGTTATAAATAGGCGGGACACATTTCTTGGTAACCAACTTGTCCTTGATTCTTATATCAGGTTTTGCTCAATTTGTATGTCTGGTTTTGGCTTGACGCAAAGTTCCAAGTGTAAAGACGTTCTGAATTTTTTCGATTTTAAACTAAAGATGTTGTATGTACTATGTACCGAACTTATCCTTGATCTTTTGGTCTTATACATGTCTTGTTTATAGTTAGTATCTCTTTCTTGTTTTTTTGGCAACTCGTTAGTGTCCTAACTTTTCATATAGCTTTTGTGAGACTATTGTCTTAAATATGCCATGTCGAATGTCTTGATAGTGTTATTTTTGCAGGTCCTTGTGGCGAAATGCAGGAGTTTCTGGAGGGACTTGTTGATGCTAATGATGTTCCTTCATATGTGAAGGAACATCCTTTTGGACAACCCGCGATTACTGAATCGCATCCTGATTGGGATTACTATGTTGATGTGGTTCGCGCAGCAGAAGCTCCTGGATTTGGTTGCCCTGATTATGAATCTGATTACTACTCTTGTTAGGACTCTAATTACTGTTCTATCAAGATGTTTGATGGTTTAAATGTGGCTTTAAGTAAATCTCTCTTATTAGTAGTTAGTTTTTGATGTTTTGGTGTGGTTTTGTGACCTTTGCATGGTGCAAATCTTTGAGACTTTTCTTGCCTATGGTCTATTAATGTTATTACTATGTTATGCTAATGTTTCTTTTATCAATGCTACTCTCTTGTTTCATATTTTTTGGCTCTCGTTGACATTACACCCCCCTTAAGAGAGATTCATTCATGTGTTAGAATTTTATATTTTACTACTATTATTGTTTTGTGTAGTAATTTAATATGAGCACGTTATATGTTAAAACTGAACTATAATGTAACTCGATCTTTTGATTTATTAATATTAGGGCCTAGTAATATTAGGGCTAGTTTGTTTTCCTCTATTTGTGAGGAATTGTACGTTAATTATGTATCCATTATGTAACTAATTTATATCAAAACATAATTTGTTATAGCAGTTAGCCTTTGAAGCGTAAGTCCTATTACGAAATGTTTAGAATTGTATTTCCTCCGTCTCAAATTTCTTGGCATGTTTAAGAATTTTAGAGACAATTAACCTTTTTTTTCCAATTATATCCATATTAAATAAGGTTATTTTTGTCAATTTGCATTCCTTATTAATTTGTTTTAAGAGTTGTGTAAAAAACAAACATGACAAATAATTTGAGACGGAAGGAGTAACTAACATTTGAATCGAAGTTTTATTGGCCAAACAGGCCATGAGATCATAAATTAATTATACACAGACTGCTGTATTCGTCGAGTATTTCTAGTTATTTTTATTAGTCTCTGTGTCTCAATTTATTTATTGTGATTTTGAAATTGTATCTTACTTTAAGAGTTTACGATAAGTTTAAAGTTGGCCCTTATGGCCTTGACACGTCCATTAATAAATCAATAATTAGAGGTATATTTTACTCTTTTACCCTTATTTGCATTTTAAAGTTCAATAATCTATGCAATAATTAAACATAGAAATTTGATGCAATTACTTCATTCCATGCATGCATCAAGTCTAGAACCTACAAATTTAAAATTGAAACTATAAATCATTAAATTTTTTTTGGAGACTTGAAATCTTGAGCATGCCATTCCATTACTACCTATCTAAGCATATGAATGAAATTGAACGTTCAACAAGTCTTTTCATGTTCACAAATACTCCATTTGTGCAAATGTATTCTAACTAAGCATTTTGCAAGTTCATTTATTAATCTGAAATTTTTAATTTTTGTTTTAAATTATTAAATTTTTGGAGCCAAAATTTGAGAACTTAATTTTTCCACCAAAAAAAAGTATTATAAAAGGTGATTCACTCTAATATTGTTAAAATAAGTAAGTGCTTAAATATTAAAAAAAATATCACTTTGAATATGTGAAGTAAGTGAAAGAAAAGTAAAAGAAAAAAAAAGCTGGAGAATAAGTGCGTGCATGGAGTATAATATAGTAGTAGTACTCTAGAAAAGAGAAGAATAAGTAAAGCTTGACATTTAATGATAATTTTGAAAATGTAAAATTGTTTACTTTCAATAATTTTGAAAATTGAGAATATACTTAATACTATCAAGGATAGAATGGGAAAAATATGTACAAAATAGTCTTGGTTTTACAACTTGGACAACTAAAGTGAAACAAAAATTTTTAGTAAGAAGGCCAACTAATTCGAAACGGAGGAAGTATTATTTTTTATTTTACTATTAGTAGTAGTTGTTCTTGAAGACTACGAACATTTTAATTATGGAGTGATAGACATAGAAATAGATAAATATTCAACGAAGACATGTATCTTAACAAACTCTTATCAAGGTTGTTTTGAATGGAATGATGACACAAAAATAAATAAATAGTCAACAAAGATAGATATCTCAACAAACCCTTATGATGTAGTGAGGTGATTTTCAAATGAAGTGGTGACACATAGACAAATATCTTAACTAATAAATATAGATAATATAGTCAAAATCCTTCCTAATCAATATTTTCCTTGTGATCGAAAAAACACAACAGATAATTTGAATCAAGTATTTTCTCTGTCTCATATTGTTGGTCATCCAACTCAAAATAGTTATCTCATATTAATTGTTCATCTTACTAAATTAAAAAAGCATTAATTAAATTTTTCTTATATTACCCTTGCAATTAATTCTTTTTTAAAGTATTCACGCTTGTTTGTAAAGTTACCAAGAAGGTTATAAAGGATGAATTAGTAAATTATTTTTTTATTTATGATTTTTTAACGTATATGTAAAAAAGAAAGTGTTCAATTAATATGGGACGGAGGGAGTAAAAGAAAGTTATCCTTCCCTTTGATAAACTCTCGCTCCTTGGCAATTGGAAAGGCTCCATCGAGTGATTATATTACAGAATTTGAAGGGTTTTAATGTAATTTTCACCATTAATTAATAAACCTTGAATGCCGCTATAAAATATTGAATCACCAAAGTGGTTCAGTGTATCTTAACTACTTCCTCCGTTTCAAAATACTTGGCCCCTTTAGACTTAGCACGTCCCTTAAAAACTAATTATTGAAGGTATATTTTTACCAATTTACCCTTGTACTCTAATAATTAAACAATGATGGTGAGAGTAGAAACCATAATTGGCTCTCTATATTCATTTAATAGCCTTGAAACTAGTGTGATACTTAATGTAATATTGGGGGTAAAATTGGAAATGAATGCTCAAAATAGTATTGATTTTATAACTTGGACAAGTATTTTGAAACAAACCAAATTAAAAAGAGGGCCAAATATTTTGGAACAGATGGAGTAATAAATATAGATAAAATAGTCTAAATCAAGAAAGTATTAATTAAATTTTTTTCATATTATTCTTGTAATTAATTCTTTTTGAAAGTGTTCACACTTATCTATAAAGTTTGTAAGAAAATTTTTAAGGGATGAATTAGTAAAATTACCTATAGTTATTTAACATGTGTGTGAAAAGAAAAATATTCAACTAATATGGGACGAAGTTGGTAAAATAAAGTTATCCTTCCCCTAGATAAACTCTTGCTCCTTGGGAATTGGAAAGGCTTCGTCGAGTAATTATATAACAGAATTTGAAGGGTTTTAATATAATTTTCGCCATTAATTAATAAACCTTGAATGCCTATATGGACTCACCATAGTTTATTTTCTAACAAATTCTTTCAAAGTAATATTATCACTAAACTTTTTTTATTTTCTTCAACAATGGCACAAAAAATGTCCAATTTGAAATTGAAGAATGTTATTTCTTATAATGATAATAATAGTGATGATGAAGATGAAAAGAAAGTTACTAAAAAATTAGAGTTGTACCTTCCGTTAGAGAAGTTGAACCTTGGTCCAAAAAAAAAACTCCTTGTGATAAATTTTGGTGGATTATTGTTTCATAGGGTGCATCGTCAACACTGGTCCAATGTTCAAAGCTACAAACCAGACTTGATTTGTGGGAATTTCCAAGGTTCGTTTCAATTTATGTGACAATATTTAAATTTCAGAAACAAACGAGTTTTTCTTATAGTAAATTTTTCATGCCTTTTGTAATATTTTGAATTGTTGGGTAACGTGCTTTATAGTATGTAAATTTTATGTCTGAATTTACAATCAAAAATAATAAATTTTAACTCATAAATTGGTCAAGGGGGAGTATATATATTTTGTTGTTTAGGGAAATTGTGTTATTTAGTTGTTTATTTTTAGTAGTACAAGTAGCTACTTTGTTTTTTTTATCGATCCTTTAGTGATGCATTTGCTTTTGTTTAATATATAATGGCCGAAGCCAACTTTGATTGGTTGATGAATGGGCTACAAGTATGATGATCCTACATGTATTTTGTGTATATCTTCATAAAATAAAGTGGAATTAAATTAGTAACATGTAAAATAAGTTGTGTAATCTAATAACATATTAAAATTCATTGATATATCCAGTAATTGTGTAATATGATACATTGATTTCTTTTTTGTTGTTATGTTCTTATTTTGTTTGTTCAACTTATGTTATATGATGCCTTCTTTAATGCAGTTTTCAAGAGGCCTTTTTGTGATCAATTCTTGAAGTTTTGCCTTGAAAGATTTGAAGTTGTACTATGGTCTTCTGCCATGGAGTTAGTATTCTTGAGTTATTTAGTAACTATTAAATTATCGAATTTATTGTCGTGGCCTCTTCGCTTCCGCTATTTCTTTTTCCGATCTTTTTTGAAATGTTTGAGCAAACAGTCTTTCTTCCTCTCAAGGTGGGAGTGGTTTGCACACAATCCATCCTCTCCAGACCTCACTTTTGGAATTACGTTGGGTCTGTTGTGGATGGTGAAGTTGTAAGCTGTTGAAACTATGTTGTTATTATATAGTTTGCTTTTGTTCATATTTTACTTTTATAGGAGAAACATGGATGCTATTTTAGACAACATCATGGTTGGGCTTCGAAGAAAGTTGTTGTTTATATGGGTAAGTATCTTTAATTTTATCTGGCTAAGAAAGATTTGTGCTTAATTATTTAGGTTAAATTTGAGAAAACAAATAGTAATATTTTTGTATCATCTTAAATTCATGTAATTAAATTTCTGAAAACCATAAACTTCATACACAATAGACGGGGATATGATAGATCTAGTTTATTTTTGAATAATCAATGGTGTTCTTCTCTCATGTCTGAGCCCATTCATCGGTATTGGTCATTGATATTGTATAAGTCATTTTCTGACAGTCGAAAACTCGAATAAATTTATCACTCTTAGAAACATCTATCGAAAATACTAATCTTTTATAGTTGTTACTTGTTTAGTATTGGCATGTTGAATCATATACAAAATATATGATGAATTGATTTACATTGATCCTAAGTACATCAGTGAGTCGTCAATTCATAGAGTCTGACCCACGGATGTGAGGATTGCTAAGTTGGTTAAGCACCCTTCGTCCCTCACTTGTGGTGAGGGAATGAGGGATCGAATCTCATTTCCCTCTCCCTTTACCAACCACCCATTCCACACACACTTGGAGTCATTTCACTGCGGAAGAATCCCTTTCTACGCTACATTCCCAATAAAAAGCTGTCATCCTTCAATAATTTTATAATAGGTGTAACAAATCCAATTTATTTTTTGTAGGATCAAGAAAAATGTATTGACAGTGGATTCAAGTGCTTGGAGAACAAGGAGAAACCTACATTTTTGAAGCAAATGAAAAAAATATGGGAAAACAAGTATAATCTCCTTCCTTTTCGGGGTGGAAAATTTTCAGAATCCAACACACTTATGATTGATGATGAACCCCATACAGCTCTAATAAATCCTGTAAGGTTTCGCGATTTACTTATACTGACAATGTATATTACTTAAAACTCTTATGTACACATTAATACGTCTTGTTTGCTTTAATTTGCAGCCTAATACAGCGGTTTTCCCTCCTGTTTTCAAAGTTGGAAATGGCAAAGACACATTTCTTGGTAACATATTATCCAAATCCTTGATATCGACTAGTAGTAACATAATTTTTAGTCGAGTGGTCAAATGTGTAACATGTTGAACACGTGATGAATGTTTTTTTTTTTACACTTGATATAGGTCCGAAGGGTCATTTTCAGAAGTTTTTGGATGGTCTTGTTGATGCAGATGATGTTCCAACGTATGTTAAAGAGCATCCTTTGATTGGACAACCTGCGATAACTGTGTCTCATCCAGATTGGAATTACTATGCTAGGATTGTTGTTCGTTTTGTTGGCATAAAGAAAGAAGCTTCTGAAGTTTGGTCATATTGAGTTTTAATTGGAACTAAGTAGTATTTTGTTGTTTTGAAGTACCTATGTTCTCAATGTCCATGATCTATTCTAGTTTATGTGACGTAGTTTGAATCGACACAAATTAAGAGACGATGACTTTGTACGTTTGTTGTCTTTAAGTATGTTATAGTGTTTGTATAGTCTGAACTTCTGAAACTTGTAGTCTTAAAGATATATCATAGCGCATTTACTTCACTTTGGTCAACTAATAATATTCACGTAGCTCGATAAGGAAATTGAGTCACGAGTGAGTGACTTACTAAAAAGAGTATCGTTTGGTCTACGAACAAGAAGGATGAAAGCAAGTCAGTATGCTAGTTCAAAGACTTGAAGGCAACCACCAGAATGAAATATTATATAATCGTGACAATGTCATATTAGGCACGAAGAAAACATCACATAAGCCGAAAATATCAGAGACAATGATCGAAGTCAGACTTGAGTACAGGGCGAGAACTCAGCTCATTATTTGTCACAAAGGGCTAAGAGCATATTGCCTAACATAAGAATGATTTGAGTGTCTTTTGACTTCAAAGTGACATAAATGCCTACACCATCTTAGCTATTACTACTAGGTAATATCCTTGAAAGTAAAGAACAAAATCTATATAAAACGTTACAACAACCAGAAAAACAAAAGATATATTAGCCGTCTTTCTAGTCATGTCAGCATAGTACTTCAAAAGTCTCTAATAAGGCAGTCCTAATGATTCCTTACAACCAGCGCAGTCAAGAAAAAACAAGGAATCAAGCTAAAGCAGAAAAGAACTATGGTCAAGTTTTTGGTCCGATTCATCGAGCTGGCTAGCTACTCCATAGGTATAGACACGTTAATATCGGGATATGATCTCTGCTCGTATGTTGGTTCAGATCCATTACAGTCAGAAGTGTCTGTAGAAGTAGAATTCGGCATATCTTTGTTGCTCATGCTGTTATCGGCTTCTCCATGGTTATGGATTGGTAGTTGAGATGTATGAGTCAGAGTAATGTTGCTCACGGGTGGTGGTTGTGATACAGGTCTTATCATTGAAACAGGGTCCGGGGAGGAGCTGTGGATGACCGGAGGCATTCTTGGTTCGATCTGATGATGCTTCCTTTTGTTGTGTGTTTTAAGCACGTTTGGCATGAAACTTCCAACCACCATCTAGCAATATAAGAAGAAATTACATCAATATGGGAGTATGCTAACAATGTTGGCTGTGAATGAGATATACATGGCATCAACTTAAATCGGAGAGGATATTTGGCCTATGGATCTCTATGTTCTGTTAATCGACTCCGTTAAGCAATGGATGTAGACTTGCAAAGAAAGATGAATACTTTGCTAAACAATATGACCATGTTTCATGTTACGCTTCTTCTCTTTTTTTTTTTTTAGTAAGTCGTACTACATGCTACGCTATAAAACATTTTTATGAAATAGCAAAGAAATGATTCGGTCACACCCCATCTCGCGGGTAGAACAGAGATGTACACTCAAAAGGCAAGGCTGACTAAGCAAACAGAAGGTCGAGCTCTAAGGAACTTGTAAACTTGTATTGTATGAACACATAGCAGACTTACTTGGATGGGGCTTGCAGCAGTAAGTGAACCAGCAATACCACCACCAATAACACGCCCATCTGGGCCAGCCAGTGAAACACTTAATCCACCAGACCTACTTTTCATGCCGCCGCTGTCAGAAACAGTGTATGAACCAGTTAACGCTAAGATCTCAAAGCGGCCCTGCACAGTCAGAGCAACAAAATATGAGTTTTCCTGGACAGACAAGGTGAGAACTCCTCTTTTCTCACACATAACATTATCAATTCTGAAACAAAAAACACATAAGAGATGCAAAGATACTATAAACATATAACTACAGTAGTAAACATATAGGTTAGTCACTCATGGAAAAGACTAGGTCAGCTTCTCCTTTCTAGACTGCAAAAACATTTTTTCTTGGCTCTTGCTGACGAGAACAGGCACACAACTGAAAAGAATTAGGGGAAATTATTCTGGCCTTGGGAACATTAAAATGATGCTACTACGCTAAAATTGGGTGCCGATAACAATTCTGGTAATCTTTGTTTTTTCATTTATAGAATTTGAAAATATCATTGGCAAGAAAGTTATTTTCTTGTTTCGTTTATAATGAGTTCAAATTTTTCAACATAGTATTATTGATCCAATTTGTTTGCAAGTTTAGTTAATCAAGGAGTTGATCTCCTTACAGAATTTAATTGGCTATTCTTGTTTCACAATGCTTCCTAATGGCAGTAGGATAGGTCAACGTCGAAACTGCTGTTGTAAAACAAGAATAGCATTGGAAAACAACTATCGAACACAAGGAAAAAATATGTTTAGATTCTCCAGAATGGTGGACACTGATTCATGTTTTGTACTGTAACACAAGCAAAGTTCTTCAGAATGAACACAAAAATAGCATAGACAGTAGAGTCGAACTCACACAAAGTAAATTAGCCAATCCCGTTTGACATAAATTACTAAAACATTATGAGAAGTGACGGTTATCAGTTAAAGATTCGCTGCACAAGCAAAATAGGAGACTTGAATTTCCCAGTCATTATTGTGCTTTCATGAATAAGCAGAGGAGCTCCAGACTAAACTGTTACTTTTAAAGTTCGACCATGTAAAAGAAAGGGATTAAGGCTTCAGCCAAAGTTCCATTAATAACTGATCTGGACAGTAATTATCACTCTTCTACAAAGCGTTTCAGCACTAACTTTGGAGTAGATTACAGTAATAAGCTAATCTTTGTATGCACATGTTAATGCAACACGAAATTAATGTCAGCAAGTACAGTAGGGGAGTGATTTAGTCAATTTCCTATAATAGACTTTTGTCTAGACCAAGATTCAAACTCATGAATTACGCCTAACCCACACATCACATGTTGTGCATTTACCACTAATACAACTTTTCTAGAGCAGGTGAAGGTCTCAAGCCACCAAGCACCAACAACTCTTCACCAGCTATAATTGCTATAACAGCGGTGTCTAGACCAACTCGCATGCATCTCAACTGTTCCACCACATACCTGCTATCTCCGAGCAAGACTTGTACCTAGTAACTCCGCCTACCAAAGCTGGAACATATGGGAAATTTTCACGGAATATATACTTTATCAAACAGAAAAGGAAGGGGAAAAAAATTATATCCTGCAGAGAATCCATCCTCCAAACCTATTAGATTCTTTTTTTTTTTTGAAACTGGCAACTTCCAAACCTATTAGATTCTTGGTCATAACTATTTTCTTTTTTCTTTGTTTTGTCAGGTGGGGTGGTTGAGGTAGGGAAACAACAATAACAGAAGAACCCCAGGTAGCTAAAATCCAGTAAAAGCTGATGCAATCTTCAGAAAAGATAACAAGTACTAACTCCGTTTCAAAAAAAATCTCTTTCCTTTTTTGGCAGCCCTTTAGTTCCAGCTTTCCACATGGCATTTTTAAGACCACAAGAGTAAAGCACGTTTTGGTACATTTTACATATCTTTAGTTTAAGACGACAAGATTCAGAAGAGATTCAGAAGTATTCTTTATTCTCTTAAACTTCGTGTCAAGTCAAAACCAGACAAACAAAACGAGATAGAGCGAGTACAAAACACAAGATTAGTAGAAAGAATGAAAACAAGAATCATAGAATCATACCTCATATGTCAAGAGACCTCCAGAAGAACCAGGCTGACGAATCGTAACATTCGAAACAGCACCATTTGCAGACAGAACACAGATCCCTCTTGAACCCTTCTGCACAAAAGAATAAACCTTTCCTGCCACATCCTACACAAACACACCAGAGTACAATTCACAAAACTTCCAGAACATCAAAAGTAAACAAACATCACAGATCTGAAAAACACAGAAAAACAAGAAAGGAAAAATTTACCTCTCCAGTATGAACAGTAACCACATGTGGCATAAAATCTCCTCCAGCTGTATGTGCAAACAGTTCACCTTCATAGACCAAAAAGCAAACACTCTATGTCACAAAAAAGGTATTAGGTAAAACAAACTAAAGCAAACAAAACCAAATATTGGATCTTTTTGCCTGGTCATTTCAAGATTTACACCAAATAACAAAAACAAAAAATAATAAGTAATTCTAGGGTTCCTGTCCACTTCTAATCAACAATACAACTACTTCCTCCATCTCTCAAATATCTCAAAAAAAAAAAAAAAAAAAAACAGAAAGCCAAAGTCAAAAAATAATGAAACAAAAACAACAAAATAAGAAGATCTACAAATATCTGTTTGGCCGTGAAATTTAAAAATATAATCTTTCAATATTTTCAAGATTCCAAAAACTGTCTAAGACTACTTTTTGAGTTTTTGGGGTTTAGACTCACTAAACTTCAAATCTTTTCCAACTAAAATGGCATGTTGAAACACAACTTCAACAACTCAAATTTTCAAGATTCAAACTTCAAAATCACAACTGTCTAAGACTACTTTTTGAGTTTTTGGGGTTTAGACTCACTAAACTTCAAATCTTTTCCAACTAAAATGCATGTTGAAACACAACTTCAACAACTCAAATTTTCAAGTTTCAAGATTCAAACTTCAAAATCTATAACCAAACGGTAACGAAATCTTTGAGAAAAATCCCTATAAACCCTCCAAAAACCCAAATATCTGTTTGTCCATGAAATTCAAAAATCTGATCTTTAAATATTTTCAAGTTCTCAAAAACTAGTTCAGATAAGTTCTCAGGTTTTTGGGGTTTCCGACCAAAAATTCTTCAAGCAAAATGCATGTTCAAACACAATTTCAAATTCCAAAAATCAACAAAACACACAGTGAAATCCACAAGTGGGGTGTAAGGAGACTAGAGTGTACGCAAACCTTACCACTTACCCCCACCTTTCAAAAACTCAAATTTTCAAGATTCAACCTCAAAATCTATGACTAAACAAAGCAAAAAAAACATTAAAAAATCCAAGTATTGACAGATCTTTGAGCAAAATCTCTATAAACACACAAAAACACAGCTAAACATATGAATCTTGATTTTTTTGTTGATTTAAAACTTACCCAAAGAAGCAATTAATTGCAAGTTACCACCAGAACCACCAGCAGGTCTTCCACGTCCTCTTTTAGCAGAAGAAGAAGTAGAAAAACCACAAGAAGATGGTGGCGATGTTATAGTAAAACCTGTCACCGGCGACACCACTCCACCACCAGTTGGCGGTGGTGAAGTGACTACTCCGCCACCACCTCCTGCTGCAGCAGCTGCCGCCGCTTTGGCAGCAGCTGCAGCAGCAGCTTTTATATACTGTGGTGTTAAATTCCCTTCAGCATCATACTTTCTTGGTCTCCCTCTCTTCTTCTTCTCCCCACTACCCAACACCACCCCATTACCCCCCACAACCCCTACTACCCCACCACCCCCTTGATTGGGTAGCCCTACTACCCCACCCCCATTTGCTGCTGCAACTGCCGCTGGCGGTTGCTGCAGTGGTGGTGGTGAGTCATACTCAGAGTTAACTCCAAGTGACCCTGATTCTGTACTCTCCTTGTCCTCCATTTCCATCATTTTTTTCCTCCCAAAAAACCCAAAAAATATTCAAGAATGGCACTTTTATACAGTGAATGACAGTCCGGTACACTAAAACAATCGTTATGCACGAGTTTCAAAGACTTTTATATATATATTTATATATATTAAAAGCTTCTGCTATGCACGGGTTCCGAAAAATTGTTTTGAAAGGGTTGGTGAACAAATGGCGCCAGAAGAGAAAAGGGTTTTTGAGAATACTAATGATGTTTGATTTTTGAGAAGTAAATTTGTGTTGAGGTTCCCTCCATTAATGGTGGCAATGAAAATAGAGAAAATAAAGTGAAAGATAGTAAAAATAAAAACAATAATATAACAATAAGTAATATATTACGGAGTAGTATATAAATATGTAATATATATATATATATATTTGCTTTTTGTCTGGACTCTACTACTACTACATCAAAGTGTTTGTTTACTGTAGTTAAGGAAAATGACAAAAATATCCTTAGGTTTACTTTTTATGCTTCCACATTACCATTAACTTAGATTGTTTGACATGAGCTAAGTGTCTATCGAAAACAGTCTTTTTAGCTTTATAAGGTAGGTGTATGGGTGCATGGTTGCGCACACACTATCTTCTTCAGATATTACTTATGAGATTATACTAAATATATTGTTGTTGTATATTCTCCATACCTTAGATAAATGGAAAAAGATCAAAATTGTCCTTAAATTATGCAAAAAGAAATAATTTTATTTTACCCTTTGTTGAAAATTGGTCTCGAATCTTATTTCCTGGTAAGTATCAAATGGTAAAAGCTTACTTGTATCAGATGTCTATATCGACATAATTTAATGAAGTGAAACTGTAAAATAGTTAACCGTAATTAAGTGCTAAAATTTTATATGTGAACACATGTTAAGCATTAATTTACGCTCGGCGTGAATACGTTTTAATCGTGACTCGCTTTATGTCCTTTTAGACTAACGGATGATGGTTACAAATTAATTAATCATTAGTTAACTTATTTATTACCCCAAAAAAAACTACATGTTCAGACACAATAACAACAGTAACATATCCAATTTCGGTATGGTCATGGGGAGGATGAGTGTACGTTGACCTTATTTCTAACGAGTGTGATCTCGTGAAAGAAAAGTAATTTGAGACTTACTTTTAGTGAGTCTATAATTTATTCTACTTCATATAGTTGAAGGATAGTTTTGACCTTTTAATTTTAGATAAATGACAAGATTTTCTTTTCATATTTGGAGATATACGATTAATGAATTGTAATTATCAAATCTCATTAATATAATGTTTTTAAAGAAAATATTATATTTGTTATCCTAATTCCACTCATTAGAATATTTAAATTAAATTCATTTGGGATTTTGATAAGTTTTAAAGTTGGAATTCTTGTGACACCCTTTTGTATCTTTTTGACTAGTTGTCAATAATTTGTCTATATTATATCATAAAATTCCGTAAACGTTATAATTTTAGTGGGAAAAAGAAATATTTTTATTTTCTTTCTAAATTAGAAATATAAAAAGGAAAATAAAACGCATGCTTTTTTGACCAAAAAATAAAAATGCAATCCCTTTAACCATAAAATGATTCCTTCTTTTATATCTTTTTTCTTCCGTTACAAAAGAGAATTTTTTTTAGATTAGGATGTATTTAAAATTTATTCTAAAAATAAAACAGTTTTAATGTTCATTGTAAAGTTTTAAATGATATATTTTGTTATTATCATATTCTAAAAATGAAAGAGCAAAAATCTGTTGTTTATTTTATTTATTTATTTATTGGATGAAAGAGTTAAGCTTACAACAACTAGTAGATTAAAAAAAAAAATTACTAGTAGATTAAAAAAAATAAAAATTAGGCGATTAAAATTAGTTAATAAGGATAACTGTACTTTTAAAGTTTTGTTAGAGAGAGCTTTTTTAAAAATTGGCTCTACGGGGCACTAATTTAGATTAATTGGGGTCCTAATTGGATATCGAATGAAAAATCAAAAGATATTTTTAAGTGTTGAAATTGATTTTATAAATAAATAATTAAGTATTTAGGTAAAAGTGTTGAACATGATTAGATCATACTCTCACGTGGTCATTTCACCTTTGATTAAAGATTTCGAGTTTGAGCATCAGAAATAAACTCACTCTTGGTAGGAAACGTTTTCCTTCAATAGTTCTTTTCTTTTTATGAATTTTTCATCTAGTGTTAGATATCCATATCGAAACTCAACTAATCCGAATTCGTATCGTGTAGGATCTATTCACAAAAAGTGCTCTCTATCAAGAATTTTTTCATACTCATAATTTAAATCGACATATTCGATAAAAAAAAAAAAATAACATCATCCGTTGCAACACATGTTTTGCGGTTTTCTTTAACGATTCATATGCTATGGCCTATGTGAACCCAAATAGTTTGATTAGTGATTTTTAAATACCCAATTGTTATGAAATCAAATCAAATCAAATCAAATCAAAGCAAAAAAGAAGCCATGGACATTTAAAGAGAGGGGGGGGGGGGAATAAAAAAAAAATGACAATTGATAGGGACATAAATGACAAAAGAAAAGTAATTTGGGGGTAAAAGTGACTTTAAACACTGTTATTATGCAAATTAAAAACCGGTGAAAATATTCAAACCACAAAAAGCCAGTCAACGGATGATGTGCTGTTAAAGCTTCAAATCCTGCAATAAAATAATGCTTTAATAATTTAATTCAATTATTAATTGTTAATAAAATGTACAAATCCTGGCACCAAAAATTACGTTGAAGAGATAAGTACTCATTCATCCCTAATAAGAAATTTTAGATTCGAGTTTTGAGTATTAAATTATTTAAAAAGGGTTGATTGGTGCATTAATACTTTCGTTATGCTCGACCATAAGGATCTATTGTACGCAATTTTATCTTGCATTTCTATCAAAAGTTGTTTTCAAGGCTTGAATTGTGACCTTCTGATCATATGATAATAACTTTACCAGTTAATCTAAGGTTCTCCTTCGAGTATGAAATCATTTATGATAGAAAATCCCTTTTCTTTCGATGTGAAACTTTCCGATGCGAATAAAGATTAGTCGAGTCTAAAGCAAATATGGGGACACTAGATGGAAAAAAACACAAATCTCTAAATAAAGTCTTTTTGACTTTATTTATAGGACTTTTCGACGTAAATTTAAATTAGTCGAGCTCAAAGTTGATATTGGAAATTGAGTGAAAAATCTACAAAATAAATTGTACAAATCCCTAAACAAAGTCCTCTTGGCCATATTTTAATATAAGGATAATTGAAAAAAAAAATCAAAATTCGAGAAACCTTGGGTTTGCGTATTTCTCACTACACTATGAACTTTATACATTTTTTTTTATATATAAAACATAATAATTAAGATATTTAAATTCAAAGTAAGAAAATATCCAACCTAATTATGGCCTTCTCAACTGTAATTTTGACTTTTTACCTAATTACTTATTGCAGAATAGGTTACTTTTCTTATTTCAGTGCTTCATTCACCATGAAATATTATTTCAATACTAACTAGTACTGATAAAATATAGAAATTTGAAGCTGCAAATGAGATAAAATGAGTAAACCTAAAATTAGATGGAGGAAGATATCTCAAAAAATCTATAAATTTTGTTATAAATAAAGGCTTAGTTAAAGATCGAACATAATAGAAAAGAAAGATTCATGTATGAAACATAGGTCATACAAATTTATTTACGAAAATAGGTTATCAACTCATTGAAAATATAAAATTTTATTTTATTTGATATAATGATGATATAAAATAAGTTTTTATTACCAAAAAAAAAAGATATAAAATAAGTTTAAATGAAGAAGTGAGGATTAATTTTAGAAGTGGTGATATTTCTTTCACATTTTTTTCATGTGAAACTTAATTGAAACAGTTGAGAATATTTTCGTGATTTCTATTTGTGATTAAGACTTAGGGATCGTTTGGTTGGGAATAAGTTTTCTCGGATAATTAATTTCGGGATTAGTTATCCCATCATATATATGAGATAACTTATTCCATTACTAAGGCATAAATGATGGGATAAATAATTTTTTGACTAACTAATACCTCCAACCAAATATGGGATAAAATAATGGGCAAACAACATAAATCCCGACAGTTTGGAGCTTAATTATAGAAAATTCTGATATTTTGTATAATTACTGAAATCCTGATTTTGGGTCTATCGAGATACATAATTAGCTCCCGATACATCCAACGAAAATACATTTTTTCCTTTGTAAAGATACATAATTAGCTCCCAATACATTTTTTTTCAATTTTGGGTCTGTCGAGATACATAATACATCCAACGAAGATACATTTTTTCCTTTGTAAAGATAGCTAATTAGCTTTCGATACATTTTTTCTGATTTTGAGTTTGTCAAGATACATAATTAGCTCCCGATACATCCAACAAAGATACATAATTAATTGAGATTTTTGTAATTACTTTGTAAGAGTGGAAATTTGTGTAAATATGGTAAGTTAAGGTGTATGTTTATGTCATTTTTTCTAAAACGAGCATAATCTTACATTTTATTCCGGGACTATTATAACTCATACTTCACACCAAACGAACCCTTATAATTTGGATTAATGTAAACCCTACATAATCAAAATTAGCTAAACCAATTTATTGATTCAACCACCATATTCTAGTACAAATCAATAGCTGTAAAATCAACAGTTTAAATGAAATTTATTTGTACTACTTACTTTAATCTCTATGCTAAACCCTTTAAATCAAGGGTGTATCAGGGGCGAAGCCAGACTTTTGGCTAGTGGGTTCATTCGAACCCCCTTCGATGAAAAAATATATTATTTATATATAATTAAAATTATTTTTTATGTATATATAGTACGTGTTGAACCCCATTCAGCTAGTTTTTCTTTAAATATTGAACCCGCTTAGCTGAAATTCTGACTCCGCCTCTGGTGTGTATTGTAAGAAAAGTTTGAAAATACCAATAAAACTTTAGTTTGACAAGCGAAACTTCATAGCCATGTGTAGGGAGTTTTGCCTTTTTTCATATTATTGCTTTAGTTAAACAAGATTATCTATAGCTACAGTAGATTAAAGTATACCAATTAATTGTATATTATCGGATCATATAAGTTAATTTCTAGTTTTTGTTTCATCTTAGTTCAAATATAAACACGTTGAAAGTAAATGGATTTCATTAGTTAAAGCTTGAATGTAGTTATCTCGAATACTTCTTAATCACTAATATGAATTGTGGTGGAATGATTGAAATTTCTCTATTCTTAACTCAGGATTTCGAATTCGAGCTTTAGAAAATGAAAAGAAAAACTCAATCGGCCTTAGAAATGAACCGTACAATGCGTG
Organism: Capsicum rhomboideum; assembly: GCA_031232105.1. NCBI lineage: Eukaryota > Viridiplantae > Streptophyta > Magnoliopsida > Solanales > Solanaceae > Capsicum > Capsicum rhomboideum. The sequence goes on along the minus strand of CP124711.1, from coordinate 143,443,917 downwards.
CTTCAAATTTAATCAGATTTCAGTATGAATATCGGATATAGTTAATTTTTATTTTATTTTTTTTCAAAAAAACAAAGGAAATTCTTCATCGAGGTTGTTTTAAGATGGTGAGTCCCTTTATGTAAATCTTTAATTTTACTTTTCTTAAACTAGATAGAAAAGAAAAACTTTATTTCTGCACATATATCTTACTAAAGGAAGGGAAAATTTTCTATTCATCTCTATTCTCTAATAATTGATAAATTATAATTTAGGTCTATAATTTTGATTGTGCATATTTGGTGGGTTAAAGGATCCTTGGTTTTCTTACATGGTTTAGGGCAATCTTCCCCACGCGAACTAACTTTTGGAGATGAATTGGGTTATGGTCCATTTCTTATCACGGTATCAGAGTCGGGTCCACCCAATTTATCATTTTCAACATTAAATTACTGTCTTATATTATCCACGCTTCAAATGTTCAGTCCTGAATTAAAACGGGAGAGGGGGTGGTATTGGAGTTTCATATCGATTGGTTTAAACGGTTCTTGATTTGACATGAAATTTTAAAAAGAAAAAAATTAAAACTTGTGTTCTTAAATATTTTATGAAAAAAGTTGGAACTAAAATTTACCAGAAGAAATAAACATACATTTTTTTTTAAACTCTTAAAAACAGTTAGACAAACAAAATAAATCTTAATAATTTGTTTATGAAGGGTCATAGTCCAAATTCGAATGGATCAAAAGTGTACATATAAATTACTTTGAAAGTTAAAATATGTTTAATCAAAATTTATCGATATTTTGAGGATTATAAGTGTTAATCTCTCAAAAAGGAAAAGACAAAACAAGGAGAAGTGAGATTTTTTTTTTTTGGATCGGGGCGATGGTGAAGCTATAATTTTTACTAAAAAAGTTCCAAAAATGAAAAGTAAACATACAAAAAGGTTGAAAGAGGTTCAACATTTATTATATATCATAAAAAATAATTTTAACTATATATAACGATATAATTTTTTGCTGAAGGGAGTTAAAATGACCCCTAGACTCTTGTGGGGGTGGGGTGAGTGGTAGAAATGAAAATAGATATTTTATAAAACAGGAAAGGAAAAGTAAATATGAAAAGGAGCAGATTCCCTAGTGATAAGCATGGTGGAAAATATCTAGATTACCAAATTTAATTATTTTAATATATAGTATTATTTAATCAAGCTATGATGTGACAGCTAAATATGAATTTACTATTAAAATACAAAAGAGAAATTTAATTTAATTTAGAGTTCCAAAAACTGTCTTGGTAAAGCAGTAGGTCATCTACATGCATCAAAAAAGAAAATTATCAGAGTATTCAATAGTCCCAACAACAAATTAATTATTACTAAAAAAATTAAATTAAAAGGAATAAGTTTTATCTTTAGATGGAAGAAAGTCCAAGTATACTATAGACAAATATTAAACTAATACTAATTTTATTTGAGTTGTCAATCTATGAAGGAGTAAGGGACCACTTGACCAGGAGAAATAATTTTATGGTTATTTATCCAATTTTCAATTTAATACATCAAAAATTAATATCATCAACCCCGACACCATATTCAGCATAATTTCATAAATAGGGTATGAAAAAGCTTTTTACCCCTACTTTTAGAGTTAAAAAAATTATTTTCAATAAATCTTCGATTCAAGATAATGCAATTCAAAGCCGTTTGAAAAAAAGAAATGAAGAAGAAATGACATATTTTTTTTAAAAAAAAAATAATAACTACAACAAAATAATATAATAATTATAATACGAGAAACAATAAATAGTAATAGAATTTGAAGACTAAAAAACTCGAGAGTAGTACTACGATTACTAGTATCAAAGGATAATCGAGACAATGTTTAATTTATCTACTAACCTTCTATCTTAATTTGTGTCCTCTATAACTTCCTATCTAAAGTTATGCAATCGTTAAGTTAAAGCTTTATCATATCATATTTAATCACCTCTCCCCAATACTTCATCGATCTACTTCTATCTTTCACTAAAAGATTCATAATCAACCTCTCAAATCTCCGCACTTAGACATCACTATATTTTCTCTTCACATGCCCAAACTATTTAGTCTTGCTTCCCGAATCTTATCCTTCGGCCATGAAATTCAAAAATCTCTTTTATTTTTTAAAATTTCGTATCAAATCAAACTTAGATAAATAAATTGAAATGACGGGGGCAATATTTACATGATGACACTTAAAAAAAATAAAAATTATTTCTTCGACCCAACTTAATACACTCTTTCATTATGTAAATGCATCATGAGTCTTTTCTTAAATAGGTTAACAATGATAATAAGATATTATTTTCTTAAGTGGTGTCACATAGATATAAATGAGTTGTTGAAATAGTAATTTACTTTTATTTTCAAACCAAATTCAATATTTATTCTCTGGCGTTCTTATTTTTTTTAATTTTTAAATAGGCATATTTAAGTACTTTAATATTTTAAATTTAATCTTTTAGTTGATACAATAAATTAAAAGTTAAATAACCACTATAAACATTTTTTATTTCTTTACAAGGGATTGAAAGGATTTCACTATCAAACAATATAAAATCTAATTATAGATAATATAAAATACAAATTGATAAATAAACCTATAGTTTTGTAGTTTTCTTTAATTCAGTTTTCTTTTTGTTCTTAAGCATGAAATAATAAAGCTGCAATGTTATAATTAAAGGCTATAAATTCAGAATCTAAAAACACTTTATTGCCCCCTTCCCATGTGATTTGATTCTTTAATATTCACGCCCCAAGACCTTATAATTAATTCATTAATTTATTTATTAATTTACAAAAATCGAAGAAAGCTTGTAATTTTATATTAGAAAAAAAAATCATGAATATCTTGAACTCAAAGTTTGTGCTTTCTCACGTTTAGTCAAATCTTACCCCCAACGAAAAGTGTGCACCTAATAATAAAAAAATATAAACTTTATTAAATACTAGTAGTATATTTGTGTATTTTGGCATTTACTCTGGTGTCAAATTTATGTCTAATTATTTATGTTTTAAAAGTTTAAAATAAAATAAATTATTCTTTTTCTATTTTATTTTTTTGTAATATTAATGGCTTACTGGTTAATGATATGGGTTGAGAAGTCTTGGTGAACGAAGTTATCTGATTTTTGTTGCTGATGAATGTGGTAGATATCTGATAAATTTAATCGAGTTTGCGTGAAAATTGACCAGACCATCATGGTTATAAAAAAAATTAAATTACTAGTTATTTTTGAACGCCACCAAACATTTTAGTTATGTAGTAATATTACACAAATAAAGTAAATATTTAATAAAAAAATATTGTATATTAAAATATAAATAAGGTAAGATAGTCAAAAATTCTTTTGAATTAATATTTTTTTAAGAAATATGTAAAGGAAAGATTTGAGACAAGAAGAGAAAGGGATTTAGGCATGAGAGAGAAAAGTTCAAGGGTTATTCATTTCTTTCATTTAATAAATAAATATATAAATAAATATATAAATGGACATAGATTGAATATTTGAATTGTAAAATATTACTACTTCCTTACAAGGCAATACTAATCTTGATATTAAGTGATCTGCCAATTTTAAAGATAAGAACAAGAGTGATTAATTTGTTAATCCAATGGGTGATTATTAATTTTAAATATAAGGACAAGAGTGATTAATTTTGTTAATCTTTATGGTCAAGCATTAAAAGATATAATAGTACTACTCTCATTTCATTTTCTTAAGATATATATATATATTTTTTAAAAAAACTTCAGGGTCAAAAGCTAATTTGCCAGACTATCTTTATTTATAATAGGGGGCTGAAGTGCACAAATATTCAATTTTGGGTCCACCATCTAAATTATTACTCCCTCCGTTTAAAAAAGAATGACCTATTTTTCTTTTTATTCCGTTTAAAAAAAAATGACCCTTTCCTTTTTTTGTCAACACTTTAATTCCAACTTTCCACATGACATGTTTAAGACCACTAGATTAAAGGGCATTTTGGTACATTTGTCATAACTTTAATTTAGGACCACAAGATTCAAAAGTTTTCTTTATTTTCTTAAACTTCGTACCAAGTCAAACTAGGTCATTCTTTTTGAAACGGAGGGAGTATATCTTTAGCACGTAAGAATTTGCAAGTCTACCAATTTAGGAATAGCTACAGACATGTGGAACTTGAAACTTCTTTTTGGCTGAAGTTCAATCGTTTTTGCCTGAACTTTAGGTACATAGGATTGAAAACTTTTTTGTTGAACTCTAGTCATAGTATGTTATTGAGTTGTATCACTTTTTGCTGGAACTTTTGACACATATGACCGAAGCGCAGTCATTTTACTTGAACTTCAATCGCATGTTGCTGAATTCGATCATTTTTACTTGAAGTTAAGGTATTTTGGTTAAACGTTCATACATATATGGTTGAAGTTTCGTCTTTTTTGGCTGAACTTTAGCCATGAAATTTTTACTATGTGATGGGTTCTAACTTCTATATTATTTGTATATTTTCTTCATCTATTTGTTTTGTTTCATTCTCAAGGCCCAATTTCAAAATTGGGTTTAAAGATTCTTTATAGGCTTCTATTGGCCCTCTTAACAAATGGGCTCCCAAGTCTTACAAAAATGACCCATTGGGCCTAGGTTTATAATGGATCAACCATTTTGTTTTATCAAAATCCATGAAAAGACTTATGATTACGAGATTTATTCGAATATAAATCCAATTATGGAAACACATCCTTTATCACCTAGTGGTAATTTAGGGGCCTAAAAACATCTTTCTATTCCGTTCATATTTGTTCCCGAGCTGTTTAGCATAAATAAACAAGATCAAGTATAACACGCTGTCTCTTGTACAGTACTTATTATGTTATAATGACACCTTCGAGCTAACGTGGTGCTTTTATTCTTTTTATATAATTGTTGCGCGATGGCACGGGTTCACCCGGTGTCCCATTTGCATGTAGCAAACTAACCAGGCCTTATAAGTTGAACAAAAGTTTGGGCTTTTTAAATTGTTTTGGAAATTAGCCCAAAAGAAATTTGCAATTAGGCAAACAAGACTATGGGCCTATACCGGGTGATCAAATCGCAACATTTAGAAGTGTTAAACAAGTTATACACATTTTATACATGACATACTGAGCGAGATTCGAAGTTATCAAAGATTTAAACAATGAAAATAGATGGTTAGTGTCTGATCGAATTGATCAGGCCACGTAGGAATAAGGTTCAAGTTTTTCGGTCAGCTGCATACATCACTGAACTTATACTTGACATTTATCATAATAATAAATGGCTTATTCCTGAGAGAGATTGATCATGTTTTTTTAAAAAAAAAAACGTGACATGAATTTTATACGAAGTTTCTCTAGTTATATACTCCCTCTAGTCCAAAATAAGTGAATTGTCCATTCTTCAAGTGACATGTTAGAAATTTCTTTCAATTTTACCCTTCATTTACACTTTCTAGGTTATGATTTCCAACCGACTTAATTGACTTTATTTTAATGTGGCTGAAATTTCAAGAGTAGTTTGATAATATCTAAAAAGGTAAAAATGAAAAGTAAAGTACAATTTATGTCCTAGTTTCTTTTCCTTAATAGACGTGCATTGAGGCAAAAATTCACTTATTTTGGACTAGAGGTTGTATATATTTATATAGCATTTGGACACAAAATATGAATCTTGTTTTATATATATATAAGTTTGTTTGCCAGAAGAAAAAAATGAGTTTTTTTTTCAGCTTTTAAAATACCATCTCTTTCAATCTGTCTATTTATCATTTTTTCCTTCTTCTTTTGTTTAAGATTTAAGAAATATAATAATATATTTGTTTTGAATATTTCTAAGTAAAATAGAGACAAAGACGTGGAATAATTTCTCGATCACAATTTATTTAATAAATAGAAAAAGTATGCTACAAAATCAATGTAAATTATCTGATTTTATTTTCATATGAACACGACGTGTTCTTTTTATTTCCTTGAGTAGAATAATATAATATGTATTTAAGGGGTCATAGCTTTTTAGTTGTTTTGTATAAAATTCGGCATATCTCGTATGGTGTTTGGATAACCATTTTCTAATATCCCATAAATAAAAGCGATATAAATTATGAATCAATCTACGTAATGTTTTCCGTGTGGTACAAGATAGAATAACTAAAACTTCACACAACTAAACTCTACATAACTAATTCCTTCATTTCTTAGTTTTGCATTTCAAATACCTATGTAACTCTGACCTACAACTAAAGCTAGAGAATTTTAGTATAATAGCTAAACCCTGCATTTTTAATACTTGTATAACTCTAAACAACAACCAAACAACCGCTTAGATCCGAAAGTTTTTAAAAGTCCAATTAATTAATTGTCTGAAATTTTACATTATTAGTACTATGGATTCAATTCCACACTTTGTAATATCCTTTCCAATTCCTCTTTCCATCTCCCCTATATTTTTACAACAACATACTCAGTGTAGTTCACAAAGTTGAGTTGGGAGAGTGTAGAATGTACACATATCACCTTACTGTAATGCCCTGCAAGTCCTAACATGATTTTGGTAGCTCTCGTGACGTGTCGAAGTGATTTTAGGGTTGTTTGATGATTAGAAAGGGATAAGGATCGATTAGGAGGTGTCCCGGGGTCATTAGTATGAATTTTGAGGTTAAAAATATCGCCAAAACAGAGGGGGTCTGTGTTGGGGTCGTGCCATGAAGCCATGGCACAAGCCAAGGCCCAAAAATAGTGGGCTACTGCATTGGCAGCGTGCCACACTGCCCCTGTGGTGCGTTGGCTTCGTGTCATGCTAGCCACAGGACACGTTGGCAGCGTGCCACGCCTGGTGGTTCCCTGATGTGAAAAGTTCTATTTTTCTTCCTTTTTATGAGGGTAATTTTGTCCTTTAGCCCCAAATAATCTCTATAACCGATGTATTTTCCTAATCCCTCAACACTTTACGAAAAATCATCATTCTTTCTCCTCTCAAGTGTCAAGAAACTCAACAAGAGTTTCATCAATAAGAATAAACTCTAGAGTTCGAATTCAAGGTTCCTTCTCAAGAAATCCTTAAGTTCAGGTATGTGGGTATTCAACAAAAATTCTTCTTTCGTCCTTGTGCCCTAAAACTTTAATTTCTTAAGAATATATGAACTTATGTAATTGGGTTTGCACCCGGATTCCATGATTTGAATTATTAAGTTTCTCATGTTCTTAAATTCTCTATTTTGTTAGAATTTGTGAACCCTATGGTTCATTCATGATTCATTCCTTACGATTTAAAACTCATGACTTATGAATGGTTGGAATTGGTATGAAAATTCATGATTTAGTAAAAGCTACATGATTTTAGCATGATTTAAACCATTTTACATAATTTGGCCTGACGTCTCATATTATCATGATTATCAAGGAATTTTTTATGGTCACATAAAATAGTAGCAATATCATGTTTAGTTTCCAGTTTAATAACTAGTTGCTTATTCCATGAAAATTTTCTTCAGTATGAGCAATTGGTTATGTCCTTGGGAGTAGTATCTAGCACCAAGGGAATGTGAGTTTCAGACGAACCCAAACGCCCAAACTACGTGCCAACGTAGATTAAGAAGGAGGTCCTTGCCAGTTGAGACTATCTCGATCCCTTCTCCCAAAATGGGCTTATGAGTGAATTCACGCCAAATTATGATTCTATACCATTGGCAAGGTACTAAACACTCTCCCAACAAGGGTTAGAAGTTGGGCTCCATGTTTGCTCAAATGGGGTATGTCGGTAAGCAAAACTCCCACAGTAAATTGATTTTAGTAACTTAAGAGTATATGACTCACTGAATTTGTCAAATTACATTTTTGTATACTTTACGTATATGACGTTACAATTTCAACTTTATTTTTGAAAATTTGTGAGATTTTTTATACTTATTATGCATACCCTTTTTCATCAGATGATTTCAATCAATTTCCATCATTTTTACATGTCTTTTGTATTGCTCACATACTCAATACATTCCATAGTACTGACTACACATTTTTTTGTGTTGCATCCTATCATGATATAGGTTTTGGAACTCGCCCTCAACTCCACGATTGATTGTGATCACCAGTGCCTACTTCAGTTCAGTTGGTGAGTCCTCATGTTCCGAGGGTATGGTGTATGTTTCTTTCTTTCAGTAGTTCAGACTTATATTCAGTTTAGTTTTTCATGACTTCGAGTCAGCTAGGAGTTTGTCCCAACGTCTCTTCAGTATTTTTAGAGGCTTGTCTAGTCTAGACTCAGTGAATGTTTTAGTTTGTTAGTATGTTTCAAGTTGTTTTCAGTTGGTATCGACGAACCTTGGATTTGATTCGTCTATTTTCAGTTTTTATGAATATATATAGCTTCCACTCACGATGTTAGATATTAAGATCATATGAATTTAGTGTTACACCAGATGTCATGGGTTAGCTTCGGGCTACTTGTAGTCCCTAGCAATGTGTCACATTTAGGGTGTACTCTCGAGGCGTTACACTTACCTCTACCTTAGAGATTGGAAGACTGTTTTCAATAAACCCTCGACTCAAGAAAAAACAAATCAAAAAGCAATCCATCTCCCCTATATGTAATTAAAACCCCCTAATAGTATGCATTTATAGCTAGTATTTGAAAGTGAATTAAAGATATGACTTTATATAGAACTTTAATAGGGTTGGCAAGTAGGAATTGTCAATCCTATAACTTCTTGAAAGAAAATAACTTTGATTTATCCTTTCCTTTTAAGAAGGGACCATGAATTTGGTTTCAAGAAGATTGAGACCTGGATGATAGGGTAATAAGTTGACTTTTAATATTTTGGTAGAAAGAAAAATGTTTTTCGGAAAATATTTTTTTGAAATAATTTTCTTACTTGATGTGGTGAGGTTATAATTTATCGAGGATATGATTTTAACTAGGAATGTGTGACGAACGCGAATTAGGGTAGAAGGTTAGAAGGTCGGAGTGCGTTTATGCTAATAGGTAGGAATGTTGTCCTTATTAGTAGTCGTAGTGCTGCGCTTGTAGTTTTTTGTGGTATGAACGACGTACACTCTACCCATATGGACTATATATACTCTACCCTTCTGAGACCCCACTGTATGGGAATACACTGATATGTTATTATTGTTGCTGTTGATTATTTGGTGTTGAGTAAGATTGCAGAAAAATAATTTTCTTACTTTTATATGAGTATTTATTTGTATTTATATAAGATTATCTTTAATTACTATTAGAAGAATATTAGACATTGGAAATTGTATGTTTCAGTTTGATTACGACTTCATTACAAACTTCTAAGTTCTAATCATCTCATGACAACTAAAAGTTAAAATTGCCATAATTTGAAACTGCTGCTAATTTATTTTTTTTATTCGATATTTGATATTCATTTTGAGATTCGATTAATTTGAAGTCGTATCAAAAAATTTCACCTAGATAATAGTGTTCCCTATTTCCTAACAAATACGACTATATTTCAAGACTCTGAACGTGCAATCTCGGATCAGGTAAAATTATTACTTAGCAATTACTTTTTGTATCTCCTTCCATAAAATATGGTTAAAAGATATCATTGTTCTGATTTGATGAAAACATAATCTATCGTATTTCATCTCTAAGTGATGCGTATTATCACTGCGAAATATGATGGAATGAATAAAATTTTCTCATTTTTAGTCCAAAATCCGTATTAAAGTCATGAATATAAAGAATCCTCGAGTAGAGAAACGTTCTCTCTTTATAGATAGGGGTGGGGTTGGCGTTTATGAATAAATTATGATTTTGGTCTAGTGATATTTAATTAAGCATATATAACCTTTTGATGTGCACACTTTTGATTATGTACTAGTGAATATTTACAACTTTTACAAATTATTAAGTACTAAGACGTTAATGATACATATAGTATATATGTTATAAAGTTGTAGCTCTATAAATAATAATTCTAAAAATAAATCTAAATATCACATTTTTATATAAAGATCAAAAAATATATTTTAAAATTAATTAAAAATATCCTTAACCAAATATTATAAGAACCAAACAAGAAGCTACTCCATATACTAGTAATAATTTAGGAGATTGGACCAAAGGTCCAATATTCCCCCTACGATTATATTCGATTTCCTTCAATCTATTTGGTTCATATTGGACTTTAATAACCATAACAACTCTACTCATACAACAACAACTCCTCTTCTCTTACTTTCTTACCGACCTGAATTGTGGTGGGATAGTTCGAGAACTCTTTAATTCTTAATTAGAGATTTCGGGTTGAAGCCTCTGAAATTGAAACAAAATCATGTTCAAAGCGTATTCCCTGAAATGAGTCTTGCAATGGATGAATATAAACTTAGTTGGCTCCCAATATGAGTACTCGACATCGAAAAATAAGTTAAAATAATTTTATAATTGATTTAAGCAAAAATAACTTTATAAGAAACCTTTTTTAATAACCCCCCCACCCCCACCCCACCCCCCACCCCCTTTTTTTTTTCTTTTTTTTATAAAAATATATATTTCCTTTTTTATTCAAGAAGAAATTATTCCTAGGACCACATTATTGTCCACCACTCCAAATACATTCACCTAAAATAAATGGAATGTGATATGCAGAATCTTAGATTAGGACTGCTGACCTAATATGGCTAGTTCTGCAAAATATTTTTTTTCTCCTTGACATTATATCTTTGTCATAATTATTCTATTGGCTAATTTATTTAAATAGTTAAACAACAAAGAAAAAAAAAGAAGTTACAAGCCTACAACTAATGGTAAATTTGTTGTTTATTGTCAATTTCTAACGCTTTTATCCAAGCACGTTTATGAGTTCCGAATTCTAGAAAACACTCTTACAAGCTTTTTGATAAAGTACTTGTACATAATAATTGATTTTCAAAACATAAATTCGAGATTTAGGATAAAATTATTGAATTCTGTCGAATCCGTAGGTAAAATCATAACTCCACTCTTATTGATAATTTGTAACATTATTTTCAACACTTAAGGCTAATTTGGTTGGGGACAAATTATTTCATTTCATGATTGTTATTCCACCCTCAATACGACATAAAAATAACACTACAATTCCGAGTTAACTACTTTCAAAATAAGTTATTCCATAATTTTATCCTAACCAGATAGATAAAATTATCCTAAAATTAATCTCTAAATTAGTTATCTCATATTTTCCGTACCAAATGAGCCCTGAGAAGTACTTTTTTAAATATCTTATACACTTATTAACTATTTTTAATAATTTAATTCAAATGGAATCTTGATCCCAAAAGAATTACTATTATAGAAAGGCAGCATGATGTCACTTTATAATGTGATGAGGTAACCTTTAATACTTGATTTAAGTTTTGTTTCTTCTCTTTAAACATGCTTTACCCAATATTAAATTATTAATTTGACTAGAATGACAAAATTTATTCAATAAGCAGTATTTAATTTTAAAGTTCTTTTTATAATTTTTTTTTTAACTTAAAAGAAAAATCCGTAGATCCTGTCTTTTGAGTGTGCACTTGGTAAATTGTTTTTGTGCATTAACTCTTGAGAGTGCACTTGGTAAATTTATTTTTGTAGAATATCTCAAAAATTATATAAGAGATATAAACTGCACTAGGCAAATCTGATGAGACGAGCTCGATTGAGAAGGCGTTGGCGGAAAAATCTATCCTCAACCTTTTTTACGAGATACCACCTGTTGCAACAACTCAGCCACCTGAATCTTTTAAAAAAGTTAAGCCACAACCCACATTATCTCCTCTTCTTCTTCTTCTTTCTCCATTTCTATAAATTTATTTTCTTTGAGAGGACAATATTTCATAGATCATCATAGAAGAATCACTCTACAAAATGTGTTTATAATTCTACAAGTTTCAGAATATTTACACTATATGACCTATTTTGATTTTTGAGGCAATTCTTTAGATTCTGTTTTCTTTAATCCAGTGGACAAAACTTTTCCTTTGAAAATAGTTGGATGATTTTTTTTTTTCCTTTTGTAGACATATTTAACCATTGGGCTTAAGAGACACAATTTAAATAGTGAGATAAAAAGACCATTTGTAGATACCAGACAGTAATTTAAGTAGACAGGAATACAATTGTTCAGGTGCTCAAACTATTACAACAACATGCTCATTGAAATTTCGTAAGTAGAGTCGGGAGGATAGATTGTACACAGTCTTACACTATCATATATGGATAGAGAGATTGTTTTCGATAGACTCTTGACTAAAACAACACATATCAAAATAAGTAGGAAAAGAAAATATAGTAAACAATACCAGTAGCAACAACTATCAATATGAAAATAAAATAAAAAAGAAATGACATGTGATAATAAACTCAAAATCTAAAAAAGTAGGAGAATAAATAAATATTAATACCATTAATAGGGAAACTAAATAACGCGTGACTACCTACAAACCTTTTATCCTAATCCTCAACGTTCACATCATCTTGTCTCAGGTTATATCCTCAATAAACTACATATATGTCATGTCCTATTTAATCATCTTTCCTTATACAAGTGCTCATACTATTCTATTGTTGTTTAAATGAAAGTGGGCTAGCCATGTCTAGTTAAAACAAATTAGTAAGAGTTTGTGATGGACAAATCAATGATTAAGGACATGACATATCTTAATGTCTTCCTAATACACAAAATCTTCACATGTTTGATCAAATAGTAATAACAAAACTATATTATAAAACATAACTAATCTCAATGTGAACTTGAAGAGACACATTACAAGAATAAAAAACAACTAGCACATTATCACAATGAATAACAATGAGAATATACATATAAAAGGAATAAATAGGAATATTGTTAGACACATCATATGCCTAGTATCTCTGAAATTACAATGAAGGATAGAAGGTCAAACAACCCAAACATATTTATTTAGTTCATTAACTTACAATTTTTTTGTTTTTTCTCACTCGATGTTTGTACCTGTTTTGAAAACCGATTAATTTGTGAAATCCGATTTTGGATGTAAAATGTGTTACTTATAAAAAACGATTCCATTTTCACGAACCGAATTATCTAATTAAAAACAAAGATGGAGGGGGTACTTACTACCGCACAATAATCTCCGATGATTCACTTTAACTATTTTATTTCCTATCTAGTATTTGGTGTCTGTTTAGGAGTTCGACTAATCCAAATCACACAGTAATGTTCCACTTTGGGGTAAAACGATTCTTGTCAAAGACGACTATATTCTCCTAGCTCAAACTCGAGACCTCCCGATTAATAATGGAAGAATACTTACTAGTTATTACAACTACAGAACATTGATTAACTTTATTTCTTTTTTTTTTTTTACTCGATGTTGATACCCACTTCCAGACTCAATTAATCTGAATTCATGCCGTAAAATCTCACTTTTGACCGTAAAACACACGTTACTATTTTCAAAACTCGAACTCGACCCATCAATAACCATTTTCAAAACTCGAACTCGACCCATCAATAACCATTGGTGGTTAGTTTAATTCTTAAATATTTCTACCAAAAAAAACATCCCACAAGGATATACTCCACTAAATTCCCCCAATAGACAGCCAAAACAAGAAAATTACAGTAGCATCTCGTAAAAGTGAATATTATCAAAAAAAAATTAAAAATCATATAAATCCAAATTATATCACTTTGGTTCCTACGGCGCACTTTAGCCTACACCCCTTTTTATTTATTAGCCTACTCAATACTCATAACTTCATAAGTGTAAAGTAGCACCACTCTCCCCTTTTCCGTTACTTGTCCTTTCTAATTTACGCCTGTAGTGCGTACGTTATAAACCTTCACCCTTACAACTCATTTTTCTCTCATTTTCTCAAAAGAATCAAATGTTTCTTCAGATTTTTCAGTTTATTCCTCATTATCCAGATAAAGGGTATGTTTTAATCTTATTTTCTTGAACTTTTTTGTTGTTTTTTAGCTGCATTTTTTTTATTTAAAGATTGTTTTTTTGTTTGTTTTTTGTGATGTACATATTATGTTTGATTGGTGAAGATGATTTAAGTGCAAGAAGACTGCTAAAAATGGAATCTTTGGGGAAGTGGGTGTGTGTGTGTGTTGTGGGGGGTGAGGGTACAGTTAATCTTTTGCTTGTGGCAAAGAATTTATTTTTTGCTGCATTTTTGTTGTAGAGATTTGTTTTTCTTTGCTGGTGAATATGAGGTCTCAGGTTCAAATCCCAACAGAGAGAAAAAAATACTAGGTAATTCTTTCCATCTGTTGTAACGTTGGTGGATAGAGTTAGTTGATATTTGTTGCTGGTGGGAGGTAACAGGTATCTCGTGTATTTAGTCGAGGTGCGCATAAGTTAGCCTGGACACCACGGTTATTAAAAAAAAAAAGAAGGAATATTTATTTGTTGGGGCTACCCTTAATCTTCAGTTTGAGGCAAAGGATTTATTTATTTGCTGATTTTTGTTATAATTTTTTTTTTCTTGCTGTTCCTATTCTGTTTGGTGGGGGAGAAGTGCAAAAGAAGGGCTAAAAATGGAAGCTTTATTTGTTGGGGTTATTGTTAATCTTCAGTTTGTGGCAATGAATTTATTTATTTGATGCATTTTTGTTGTAAAGATTTGTTTTTGGTGCTGTTCATATTTTGTTTGATGGTGAAGATGATTTAATTGCAAATAGGGGCTAAAAATGGAATCTTTATTAGTTGGGGCTACTGTTAATCTTCAGCTTGTTGCAAAGAATTTATTTATTTGCTCATTTATTGTTTGAAGAAGAAGGGTCAAAGTTGAATCTTGATTTTCCAAAATCATTTGTGATGTTTTTAATGTTTGTTTCCTTTATAAAGAAAATCTTTTTGTTAAAATTTTCGCTGATAATCAGTTTCCTAAGAACCCCTTTTTCAATCTGAAGATATTCTTGATGATATCTTTTGAAATTTCATGGATTTATTTTGTCAATTTTGGAAATATGGTATGCCGACCTTACCCTTACTTTAGAGGTAGAGAGACTGTTTCTGATAGACCCTCGGCTCAAGGTTTATCAGATATTGTGAGGTTGTGAGCTTATGAAATCTGCAAATTGCTAATTGTTTGTTTTATTCTACTGGCAAAAGATTTGGAAAAACTAGATTGTGGGGTTTGTTTTGTTCTTAAATTTCTGTCTTTTTTTGTCTGTTTGGGTTTTGTTTTCTTGTTCTTTCAGTTATTCTGAAAGCTGAATTGAAGTAAATAGCCAGAATTAGGCAAAGCCTTGTGCTTTTTTCGAGTTTCTGTTGATAACTGGCGGAAAATGTGTCGATGAAAGTAGTTTTTGTTGGACTTTCATTCTATGCCTTGATAAAAATTGCATTATTAAGGATTTCAAATGATAGATCAAAAAGAGAAAAAGAAAAAAGGGATTTTAATAGTGGTAGGAAACCAGAAAGGAAAGAATATATGTTATTGTCCTTTTCATTTTTCCTTTCTGAAAATAAATTGCTAAAGTTACGAGATTTTCTTTGAATTTGGAGTGCATATTTTGCTTTTAAAGTAATAAGATGAGCTTCATTAGTTGGATCATCATTGCGAATACACACTGGTGGCAGTTTAAGGCCTAGTTTAAGCAATGTTTTTCAAAGTAGTTGTCTGGTCATTTTCATGGTGGTTAATGTTCTCTCATTTTCATGGTGGTTAATGTTCTCTCTTCTTTTTCCAACTGGTAGGTGGAGTTCATGAGATTATAATCTAGTTCTGTATTTGTACTGGGGCATGATGGGAGTTGAAACAGTGACGGAGTCATTTTTTAATTTGTGGAGACCCTCGCGGAAGAGCTCTGCATCAGAGCCTGAGAGGAAGAATGTGATAGGAATTCTTTCATTTGAAATTGCAACTTTGATGTCTAAGGTGGTTAACTTGTGGCAGTGTCT
Source organism: Capsicum rhomboideum (assembly GCA_031232105.1). Classification (NCBI taxonomy): domain Eukaryota; kingdom Viridiplantae; phylum Streptophyta; class Magnoliopsida; order Solanales; family Solanaceae; genus Capsicum; species Capsicum rhomboideum. The sequence goes on along the minus strand of CP124711.1, from coordinate 143,428,003 downwards.
AAGTGAAAGGCGAATTGACAAGTTAAGAGAAGAAATCTCTAGTTCACTTGGCATTCAGAAGCTTGTTGCTGAAGATGACGAATATCTTATGGATCTTGCTATTGCAGAGATAATTGACAATTTGGGATGTCTGACGAAATCATTGGCTACACTCGGTAAGAGGTGTGCTGATCCAGTTTATCACAATCTTGAACGAATTTTTGAAGATCCAGTCGAAATTGAACTCAATGGGTGCGCATGGAGATATAGGCTTAAGAAAATGGAGCGGAAGGTTAAGAAAATGGAGAGATTTGTTGCAGCCACGACTCAATTGTATCAGGAGCTTGAAGTGCTCGCGGAGCTTGAGCAAACGTTGAGACGGATGCAGGCTGGTGCTAGTTCAGGTCAGATGAAATTGCTCGAGTTTAGGCAAAAGGTTATATGGCAACGCGAGGAAGTGAAGAACCTGAGAGAAATGTCTCCTTGGGTTAGAACATATGACTATACTGTTCGTCTTTTGCTTCGATCTATTTTCACAATAATCATGAGGATTAAGTACCTATTCGGCACAAATCAGACAGGAGTTGCTGGCGGAAGCAACCATTTTGAGGGCATCGATAATGGCTATCTTGATCGTAGCCGGTCCATCTCTGCTCTTACGCTGTCCTCTGTTTATCCATCTGAAAGTAACACGTCGGAATCTTATTTAGGTTCTCTAGGCAGGTCATTTTCAAGCCTTGGGCTAAGTGGAAATAAAGATAGACCAAGTAATAGAAAATCTCTTGCCCGGCAGTCATCTGGTTTTTGCGGAAAGCCACCACAACTGAGATCCAGGCGGTTTGCCAATGTTGGGCCTTTTAAAGGATGCATAAACAGTGGTACCGATTCACCTGTTCTTGAGAGTTGCATGCCTTCCAACAGCGACATCTCAAAGTCGGATGATAGTTTCCAAAAAGATACCGACAAGTTTGAAGACACGAATCCTGTTCCTGCCTCCTCCAACAGCATAATTTTGACTAAAGGTTCTCTTTTCAATTTCAAGCGTAAGCTGTTAATCGCTCCTCAAGATACTCTTGGACATGCTGCTTTGACACTCAAGTATGCAAACATCATCATACTTATAGAGAAACTTGCCACAGCACCACACTTGATCAGTCTTGATGCAAGAGATGATCTATACAATATGTTGCCTGCTAGTATCAGAAACTCTCTGAGGTTGAGATTAAAGGTATTTGCCAAATCATTCACTTCATCTGTTTACAATGCTGCTCTGGCAGCAGAGTGGAGTTTGGCACTCGGAAGGATATTAGAATGGTTGTCCCCACTCGCTCATAACACGATAAGGTGGCATTCTGAACGGAACTTTGAGAAACAACGAATGGTTTATGGGGCTAACGTGCTTCTTGTCCAGACCCTCTACTTTGCAAACCAAGCCAGAACTGAAGCAGCAGTCATTGAGCTTCTCATGGGTCTGAATTACCTTTCAAGATTCGGTAGAGAAGTTAGTGCAAAACCGTTGATGGAGTCATCTTGCGGTAGAGCTAGTAGTGAGTATTTTCTACACAAGGATAATAACCTGGAGTCATCTTGCGGTAGAGCTAGTAGTGAGTATTTTCTACACAAGGATAATAACCCGAGCGTGTACCAAATGTATCATGATTAATACACCCTAAATGACTGATCAAGAATCACTTAAAGATGAGTTTGTTGTTTGCTTGATTGAGTTTGTAGTGAGTTTTGTATAGTCTTTGTTTCTTCCTGCTGTTTAAGTTCCATCTGATAACCCAAACTGTTCATTCCTCATGTTTGACATAAAACTTCTGCTCTTCTATTGATTTATATATACTCCAGAACTTTGTTATTGGGAAAATTAACAGATGTTGTGTACTGCAGTCCATAACACATTATTTCGTCATTGTTACTGCTCTCACTTTTGTATTCCGTATTTTCAAACATTTGGAAATGCTTCATTTTAAGCTGAAGGTCTATCGGAAACAATCTGTCTATCTCAACGAGGTAGGGGTAAGGTCTGCCTACGCTCTACCCTCCTCAGACTCTACTTGTGAGATTACGTTGGGTATCTTCTTGTTGTCGTAGATGTTTTCAGCCACTTTGTGTAAGTGAACATGTACCATTTAGAAATGTACAAAGGGTAATCTCCTATTAATGCTTAGAACTTGATTGTTTATGTTATTGCTTTCTCAGTGAGAATTTGAGTACTGATGCTACTGGTGTTAACTTTCCTGTAGTTAAGGGCAAACAAAAAAAATCAAGAACACAATTCCCAAGATTTACCTTATTTCTTTCACTAGTCAAATATCCGAATAACTTTTTTTATTGAGCCGAGTGTCTATCGGAAACAACCTCTCTGTATCACAAAAATAGGGATAAGGTTTGCGTATATTTTATCCTCTTTAGACCTCATTTGTGGAATTAAACTGGATATGTTGTTGTTATTGTTGTTTCACTAGTTAAATAGTGTAATACGTGCTTCAAAAACATGACGTATTAATTCACAGTCTATGATCGTACTTGAGTTACATAAGGATTATTCTAATGTTCTATAGATCAGATTGCTTTGTTCTTCTCAGTAATCTTTCACCAAAGTTCTTCACAAGATAAAAAGTAGTTTTTACGGATTAAAGTTTTGCATATCCAACCTAGAGTTGAATTTAGGGTGGGTTTTGTAGCTTTAGTCGTTTCAACTCGAACTATATATACATACGAACGCAATATATAATAAAATCACCCTCATGCAAAACTTGTGAACTCTAAATTTTGAATTCGCATCTAGGCTAATGGACCAAACTTCATTTCCAAACTTCAATTTGCAAATATTATATGTATGGACAAACAACCTCTTGATGTAACTGGTAAAGTTGCTGCCATGTGACCTGGAGGTCGCAGATTCAAGTCGTGGAAACAGCCTCTTGTAGAAATGCAAGGTAAGATTGTTTACAATAAATACCCATCGCTCGACCCTTCCCGAACTCCACACATAGCGAAAACTTTAATGCACCGGACTGTCCTTTATGGACAAACAAGAACGGAGCTCAAAGAAATAGAAAGAAATAAGGGCAAAAAGGAAGACAAAGTAGGACAACAAAACATTTTTCCAGGCTGTTGGAGCATTATTATTTCTTAGTAAAGATAAGTGTTACTTACATTATTTTCTTTAAAAGTTCTTGGTCAATAATGGGTCACTGATGTTTAGTAGTGGTGTACATTTTTTAGTGGAAGAAATTTTTGGTTAATTGGGAAATGATAACCTTAAGTGCTTAGTGATTTTTGAACTTAAGAGATAATGATGAGGTGTTATGCTGAATTGCTGTCTGCCAAAAAGTGTTGCTTTCTCCGTCTCAAAATACTTGGTGTGTTTTTCATTCACACTTCTTAAAAAAATATTACTAGAAGTAGTGTTTAATTATTTTATCCTTATTTATGTCTTAAAATATAATCTTTCTTTATTAAATATTTACTCTATTTATAATAACAACATACCAAGTGTGATCTCATGACCCACATGGAAGGTCCGGGGAGGATAGTGAATATGCAACCTTCACCCCCTACGTTTTGGAGAAAGAAATGTTGTTTGCTTCGTTTCTTTATAAGTGCTCCTTTTGGCTTAGCCACACTCTTTAATAAACTACTCACTTCTAGAAAATTAAATATAACTTTATCAATTTACCTCTAATTAAATTTTATCTCTTTTCAAGTTGACGTTGATTACTATATTTAAACTCAAGAGCATATTAGAAAGATTATGATTTAAGTATCCTTGAGGGTTTAAACATATATTTATTTAGGAACAAAATTGCAATCCAAAAGAGCACTTATAAAGGAATGGAAGAAGTATTTCTTATAGACTCTCGGCTCAAGTCCAAAGAATATACAACCATATTTACTCAATCCCTAAATATTTACTCTATTTATGTTCCATAATTGAGGTGTCTGTAGGTTTTAAGCATAATTACTCTTGAAGGTAAACTGAAAAAAATAGTTACTTTAATTTAGTTTTGAACTTTTAAAATGATAAATATTTTTAGTAAGGATGATAATTCGATAAGTATTTAAGATGGGTGAGAAAAAAGAAAAAATGAAAGAAAGTCAATTTAGGTTCTATAGTGGTAAAATCCCAAATGCTGCATAACAAGGTTAATTAATATAGAGTTACCTAATATTTGTTGTTGGTGGGAGATGATAGATATTCTGTAAATTTAGTCGGAATACGCAAAAACTAGCCCTAACACTACAATTATAAAAAAAAAAATACTAATGTTAATTAATAGATAATGAAGGAAAGTTACTTGTTTCGTTTCCTAACAATCCTTAAACCTAACACTGAAAGGATGGTAGAAGGAGATATTGAAAATATTTTTCAATTTTCTCATGTTCGGGTGATTAAATTTGTTTGAAAATATTTTTTTACGAAAACAAATTCTTTAAAATGAGTAAAATAATACTTTCCTAGTGAAAGTAGGGAAAACAAGTTTCATAAGTGACATTTCATATCGATCCTCACTATCCTCCAACACTCCCCATCTTCACCTCTAATCCAACCTCGTATAATGTTTGTCTATATTATATACATTTTTTTAGAAAAATCTTTTTTTACGTACGAACCGAACAAAAAAAAAAAAAGAAAGTAAGAAATTCACTTATTTTCTTGAACATTTTCATTCATATCAAACACGTCCTAGTTATCAATTCATACAACCTTCTTCTTTTATTCGAATTTTAAAACTTGAAATCGATAATATGAGCAAATTCACATCTACTTAGTTTTGAATCAAACAAAGTATATTGATGAGCAGTAAGCTCATACACAAATTAGTGCCTAAAAGGAAACCTACTTAGTCTTCGATATTCGTACTAGGCTTTGGCTAAATTTGACTTCATGCATTACAGAACTTATTTTTGAGGGCGATACTTTCGACAAGCTAAAATAATTTCATTTCCAATTATTGAAATCCAAACCTATAATTAAAAATAAAGAAATTCCAACCATCTCACCGCAATCATACGTGGGAGTTGGTATCTTTATTAGAATGTTGGTACCACAGGTTTTGGAGTGATACTAACAACTAACAAGGACCAATGACCCAAAAACAAGGTGAAAAACGTGATCACCTAAAGGAAGGCAATTTCTTTATTCAATTTCGCGCGAATTCGGCAGATTCTGAATTTGAAATTTTATTGCTATCGAGTTAGAGAATTTTAAATTAATAATTCGTACGTCTTAAATGCATTTCTCAAAATAATGATAGGATTTATGTTAAAACTATTGAATTTTATCAAACTTGTACCCTATATTGTATCCACTTTTGACAAAACTTAGAAACTTTGGTTCATACTTTATATTTGTATTAAAATAATTATTCGATATTTAACTATCAAGAATCCAATAAGTAAAAAGAATTGTGATTTAAAATTCATAAACTAAAATTTCTAACTCTGGCATTACTGCTTTTTTCAATTTCTTTTATTTCTATATTATACCAAAATAATTTTTTTTTTGGTCAAAAACCTCAGATATTCGAAAACAAGTTTTCTTTTTAATTCTTTAAAAAATGTTTTCTTAAATTTATTCGCACTCGATATTTATATCAAATTATACTAATTTAATATATTAAATTATAAATTTTTATCATATGTAGTGGAAATCGCCTCTAACAGAAATGCAAAACAAAGCTACATACAATACACACTTATGATCCGATCTTTCCTTGAACCTTGCACTGTTGCACATAACGGGAGCTTTAATACACCGAGTTGTCCTTTCTTATATTTTAAGTAGTGGAAACAACTTGTGACAGAAATGCAATGTAAGCTACATACAATATACGTTATGATCCGATCCTTTCCCGCATTATGCACATAGCAGAGACTTTAATACACTAGACTATCTTTACTTGCATTTTAAGTAGTGACATCTGACAAAAATGCAAAGTAAAGCTACATATAATATAATAGATGTTATAGTCCGATCCTTTTCTAAATCTTGATATAGCGGAAACTTTAATATATCATACTGTCCTTTTTTATATTTTAAGTAGTAACGTCCGACAAAAATGCAAAGTAAAACCACACACAACACATCTTACTGTCCGACCCTTTCTCGAACCTGCACATAGCGGAAATTTTAATACACCGAACCGTTCCTTTTTATATTTTAAGTAGTAATGTCCGACAAAAATGCAACGTAAAACCACACACAACACATCTTATGGTCCGACCCTTTCTCGGACCTGCACATAGTGGGAACATTAATACACCGAACCATCCCTTTTTATATTTTAAGTAGTAACGTTCGACAAAAATGCAAAGTAAAACCACACACAACACATCTTACGGTCCGACCCTTTCTCGGATCTGCACATAGTGGAAACTTTAATACACCGAACAATCCCTTTTTATATTTTAAGTAGTAACGTCCGACAAAAATGCATAGTAAAACCACACACAACACATCTTACGGTCTGACCCTTTATCGAACTTGCACATAACGAAAACTTTAATACATCAAACCATCCCTTTTTATATTTTAAATAGTAACATCCGACAAAAATGCAACGTAAAACCACACACAACACATCTTATGATCCGATCCTTTCTCGGACCTGCATATAGCAAAAACTTTAATACACCAAACCACCCCTTTTTATATTTTAAGTAGTAACGTCCGACAAAAATACAAAATAAAACCACACACAACACATCTTATGGTCCGACCCTTTCTCAAACCTACACATCGCAAAAACTTTAATACATCAAACCGTTCCTTTTGATATTTTAAGTAGTGACACGATCCCTAACCAAAACAGATTAAAAAAAAACTCAGCACTGAGAGTTAGGTAAGCCAATTTCGCCGGCGCCGGAGAGAAAATTCACCGGCGATTCAAGATTCCCCGTTGCTGTTAAGGTACCACTTTTCAATCACTCCAAAAAAGAAGAAGTTATCTTTGTCTTTGCGTATTTAGGATTTAAAGTTTATGGGTTCGAGTTCAAGATTCTAATTGGGTTGCACACTTTTCTTTTTAGTCCGTTGAAAAAAATACAATTTTAATATAATTAGAAATACTTTAACTTTAAAATTATTCTTTTATCCTTAATGAAATGATTTATGGCCCGCAAATATGTAAGGATGGTTTTAGACCACAAGTTTCAAGTCTTTTTTTTTTTTTTAACACCGAGCTAAGTCAAATGGTGCCACATACAATGGGACGGATGAAGTATTTGTTAGTGCAATTTTTAACATAGAGGTAAGGTCTGCGCACACTTTACCCTCTCGAGACCCTATTACACTGGGTATATTGTTGTTGTTGTCGTTGTTGTATAGAGTCTGAGCCAAAGCTACTAGGTTCATGGGTTTGGATGAACCTGTGACTAACAACTCCTGTGTCTGATGATAGTATAACTATGATGAATTCGTTGAATAGATAGAGTGGAATATGTCTGAGCCAGTCTACACGGAGGTGCATTCAAGATTTGAGCTTTATGAGTTGTTGTTTTGAGTTTAGATATCATATTCATGGAATACGATTCACTTTCAAGATGCCTTGGTGGTGAAATGGTAGAAACGTGAGACTCAAAATCTCGTGCTAAAGAGCATGGAGGTTCGAGTTCTCTTCAAGGCATAATATTGAGTCATTGATGAGCATTCTGAATTGGAATAATTCGGCAGTGGATCGCGAAATCTTGATGATCTTCTCTATCTAATTAATGGGGAGTCCGCTTTAAAATCGTCCGCCCTGCACCCACCCCCCGAGTATATGCTTGAACAGGAATCACACAAGGGTAGATTAGAAACCTCTGATAAAATGCCTGTCCGTAACCCAGCAGATAAAGTACATTACATAGTCCAAGGATTGGCGACTTACCCATTCAGTGACTTTGGCACTGGACGTTCCCAAAATGGGGACTAACAACTCCTGTGTCTGATGATAGTCTAACTATGATGAATTCGTTGAATAGATAGAGTGGAATATGTAGTGTCTGAGCCAGTCTACACGGAGGTGCATTCAAGATTTGAGCTTTATGAGTTTTGAGTTTGGAATTCTATCCCACTCATTTGCTTTACTTGGTTCGGAATCAATTATTTATACTTATATAGTGAAATTTTTACGACATATGCCAAGTCCGTGCCAAAGCTATTGGGTTCATGGGTTTGGATAAACTCGTAAGTAACAACCCATGAGTCTAATGATAGTCAACTATGATGAATTCTTTGAGTACATAAAGCAGAACGGAATTTGGAATACACATGAGAGCTACACAGAGGCGTATTCAAGATTTGAGCTTTATGGGTTGTGGTTCAGGATTCTAAATGAGTTGGGAATTAATTACTTTTAATTGTTTAGTGAAAATTTTTGACACATAAACAGAGTTTGAATCAAAGGTGGTGGGTTCATGGGTTCGGACAAACTCGTAACTAACAACTTCGGAATCTAATGATAGCGTAAATATGACGAGTTCTTTGAATACATAGAGTGGAATGGGTACGAAGGACGATATAAGTGATTCATTGATGAATATTAACACCTTAGACTTTAGATGGTGAGCAAGAAGGAAAAGTATCTCCTCCGTTTCAATTTGTATGTCTGGTTTGATTTGGCAGCACGGAGTTTAAGAAAACAAAGAAGACTTTTAAATTTGTGGTATTAAATTAAAGATATGTAGAATATACGAACATGTCCTTTAATCTTGTGGTCTTAAACATATCATGCGTAAAGCAGAAACTAAAAAATTGCCAAAAAAGAAAAGAGATATTCCTTTTGAAATGGCTAAAAAGGAAAGTAAGACAAACAAATTGAAACAGAAGGAGTATATTGTTTAGGCCTTTGGTTGGACTTAGGGTGATACGTTTAGTAATTGTGTCATGTTCACCCTTCCATGTGGCTAAGCTTGACTACAAGATGGGAGATATTTCATATTTTATTAATAATTAAATGTTGTGTGTTGTCTGCTGGTGTTCTTTTGGGATGAAGAATTGATTATAGTGATGTATGGTGAATTAATGGAAGAATTGACAGTAATTTTGTAATTTCAGGTTGTGTATAACATTGTTTTTTGTAGTACTCGTCATTTTCACTTATTTTTCAAATTCCTGAAATCCTTTTTCCCTTTTGAGTAATGCTTATAATCCAAAAGCTATGATTGCCCTAGCTGGTATGGACGATGGTCCATGTGGCAAGATGTTACTGAACTAATAAAGTGTAATTTACGGTGCTAATTTGCATATTTGATATATTTACTTTAATGTTGCATAGTTAACTACAAAATCTAAGATGGTTGTGAATATTAGCAGGAAGTTATCAAGGAAACAGAGGAAAATAGAGATCAATTATGGTGTTCTCTATGGTGATGAGCTGTTCACCTAATTTATGTAGTCTTCCAAGGAGCCGCATGGTTATGCAGAAAACAATCCGGGGCTCTTCTTCTTCTGTTTCGACAGCGTCTGAGTCTGTCAAGTTTGATCTTAAGACTTATTGGACAACTCTAATTCGTGATATCAATCAGAAGCTTGATGAGGCGGTTCCAGTTAAGTACCCAAATCAGATTTATGAGGCCATGCGCTACTCCGTTCTGGCCAAGGGTGCCAAAAGGTCTCCACCCATCATGTGTGTTGCAGCTTGTGAGCTTTTTGGTGGAAATCGTCTTGCTGCCTTTCCCACTGCCTGTGCCTTAGAGATGGTTTGTTCTTCATTTTCTTTGATCTTTTATTTGCTTTGCCTGGGCAAAACCTTTTCTTTACTAACTTGGTTATTACCTTAGAGGCAGCTGTTCACTTTCATCGGTTAAGTGAACTGCTTGATACTGTTGCCTTTTGGTCTTTGAACTGCAGTAGTCATGTATATACACAACTTTTCAAAATCAAGCTTCTAAGATATAATGCTTGAGCTTTCTCACCCTAACCAATTTACATTGTATTAGCTATGTTTATCCATTTGAAGGGGAGCCTTGGAGTAACTAGTAAAGTTGCTACCATGTGACCAGGAGGGCACGGGTTCATCCCTTGGAAACAACTTCTTACAGAAATGTAGGGAAAGGTTGTGTACAATAGACCCTTGTGGTCCAGCCCTTCTCCGGACCCCGTGCATAGCGGGAGCTTTAGTTCACCGGGCTGCGCTATCCATTTGAAGGAAAAAAAGTTCTTTAAAACAGAACTGTAAACAGTTTTGGACTTTTTGTTTTTTTGATAATGGTGGTGTCTACACCAGTTTGCATGCACCTCAACTAGTCCACGAGATGCCAGGTTTATTTTATCAGCACAAATATTAGGTTACTCTGCCCAACAAAGATTAGACATATGAAAAGAATTCACCTAGTGACGCTTCTGTTGGGATTCGCTATGTTGCTCGGACTCTCCAATAAAGTTCCCACACCAGTGTCAGATCCTTCAAAAATGTATTGCTTTGGAGGGATCCGACATGCACCTGGCAACTATTTTGAAGAGTGTCCGAACAACATAGGGGATTCGTACGTTGGTCTCCAAGGTTGTTACTTCATGTCTTCGACTGCTTGGTCACTCTCTCAGAGGTCGAAACATTATTAGATTAAGTTCAAATGTATGTCTTTTTTGGCTTTTTGATGCAAAACGAGCAACGTCAGGGTTGATTTCATGTAACCTGTTGAAACTGTTTCTGCACAATCTTTCTGCACCTAGGTTCAATGAGATTTAGTTTTACTTTTCAAATTAAAAAAAAGTGTGCTTATTCAGTTTTATTCATGATAAAACTTGACCCAAATTCTCGAGGCAACTGAACATGCAATAGTAAGAAGGTTAAGCTACTTAAACATCATGTTTTGCAAGACCGAATGAATTTTAGTTGTGTATGATATTATGGCTATTTCTAACTCTAATATTTTTTGTGTGTTGATTCTCTGATTGACCTTGAGATTTGCTGTTTTATTGATGTTTACGTTCGACCTATTATATATCTTAATTTCATATTTGGCCTGGATCTGTTTCTATTAGGTTCATGCTGCTTCATTGATTCATGATGATTTGCCCTGCATGGATGATGACCCAACTCGACGAGGTATGCCTGCAAATCACACAGTTTTTGGTGTAGATATGGCAATTTTAGCCGGGGATGCCTTGTTCCCTCTTGGTTTCCAGCATATTGTGTCCCACACTCCAATTGATCTCGTTCCCGAGGATCGAGTCCTCCGGGTCATTACCGAGATTGCTCGATCTGTGGGATCCACTGGCATGGCTGCTGGTCAGTTCCTTGACCTTGAGGGTGGACCAAAAGCTATTGATTTTGTTCAAGAAAAGAAGTATGGTGAAATGGGCGAGTGCTCTGCCGTTTGTGGAGGTATCTTGGGTGGTGCTTCAGATGAGGAGATCCAACACCTGAGAAAATATGGTCGAGCTGTTGGTGTCTTATATCGAGTTGTTGACGATATAATGCAAGCAAAGGAGACCAAGGACAAAACCGAGGGGAAGAAAAAGAAAGGAAAAAGCTATGTCAGCGTTTATGGCGTTGAGAAGGCTATGAAAGTCGCTGAGGATCTTAGAACGCAGGCTAAGAGAGAGTTAGATGGTCTCGAGAAGTACGGTGATAAAGTCATGCCACTTTACAGTTTTGTAGATTATGCTGCAGATAGAGGTTTTACCATTGATGCTCAAGTCTAGATCATATTCAGCATTGTTATCTTATGTTTCATCATGATACTTGACCTAAACTTTTAACTTTGTTGTATGGAGAGGTTCTGTTAATGAAGCTACAATTTCTATATGCTCAGCTAAATACAGTCAAATCTCTCCATAACATCGTCGTTTGTCCAGATATTTTTTTACCTACTATAGCGAGATGCTGTTACAGAGAACACATAACATAATATGAAAGTCGGCCCAAAGTAAACTTGGCTGTTATAGTGAACTGTTGTTATAGATATGCTGATACAGAGAACGTATAACATAATATGAAAGTTGGTCCAATGAGAACTTGGCCGTTGTAGTTGAATGTTGTTATAGAGGATGATTGTTATAGAGAGGTCTGACTGTAGATGCCAGCAACAATTTTTTCTGCTTTCATGATCAGTAAGGTTTCATTGCCTAGAGATTGATACAAAGTTCCAATTTCCCATGGCAAAGTCAGCTCCATTTAACTCAACTATATGTAATATTGTTTCTGCAAAGCTCCATGTGATTCAGAATTGAAAAATGTATAAACTTTAAATAATGAGAAAAGCTGATACAGAGTATTTAAAATTCTCTTTGAAGTTACGTTAGTGTTGGAAATGGTGAAGGATCCTAGAGATCTGCTTTTCACATCCCAAAATATCACCTTTTTGTCTTCAAAAGCAGTCAAAGAATCCATTAAAATCAAGTATTACGTAGATTTAACTTATATACAATGACAGTATAAATTATAGTAAAGGGCATTACAGATTAATACAAAAATGGATTTTAGTTTATAGTCATGACGCTCGACTGATAGGCTTGTAGGCTTACAAGTTTTTGAAGATGAGATACACATGATACCTTACGTCAATCCCACATCTGAATGATAATGAGAGGAGAAAATGAAGAGCTTTATAAGGTATAACTCAAGTTAACATGTTTCACACGCTTTTAAACTCGATGATGGCATAGCTGATAGCCCAAGGGACAAATCCGTGAGGTCTGCTGAGCCAAAGCGGACAATACATGCCGTGACAGTAATTCCGTATGCTTTCGTGGTACCCTATCATAGTTTACTTAGATTTGAGTACCTGAGTAGTTGGTAAGCATAGGCGAATCCAGGATCTGAAGACTGTGGAATCAGTATGAGTGTGCTCTTTTCACACATTTCGACATTTTTTTGCATGTGTATGCATAGTTTGAGCTAAAAACAACGGGTTCAACAACCCATAGAACCCGCTTAGATCCGCCTTTGCTATACAGAGATGTCAACATTGCTATGGTCCTCAATAGGGGATGCAATGCCATCGCTAATACTGCTTAACCTCTTATATGAAAGAGCACAAAAAATGCCAGTCCTATGTGTTCGAGCCGTGAAAACAGCCTCTTGTAGATAATTCAAATGGATAAACAGAACTATTATCTCAGCTTTTTATTACAAGAAATTCATAAGAAAGTCAAATCATTTGTTCTGTGTGGCTTCATGTCACAGCATCAATTCAACTAGATGTTCTTCTTGGTACTGCTGTCAAAGGATTGAATTTCCTCACTGTCATTCCCATCCTTTCCTTCATGTCCATTGATTTAGGAGTGACATTACTAGGAAGTTCCCAATCGAATTCGTGAAGCAACGAGCCTAAGACGAAGTGTAACATTCGATTACCTAAAGGAAGACCTACACACATCCTTCTGCCAGCACCAAATGGTAAAAGCTCGTAACACTGTCCCTTGAAGTCAGTCTTCGAGTTAAGGAACCTCTCGGGCTTGAAATCCAAAGGGTCGTCCCAGCATTCAGGATCTCTTCCAATAGCCCAAACGTTAACTAACACTTGAGTGTCTATTGGTATGTCGTACCCCATGAAGTTAGTGTCGTGCATCGCTCTTCTTGGCACTAAGAAAGGAAGGGGAGGATGTAATCTTAGTGTTTCTTTAACCACAGCTTGCATATAGGGCAGATTGTCAATGTCACTTTCTTCTAACTTCTTGTTTTGTCCTACAACTTTAAAGATCTCTTCTTTTACTCTTGCCATTGCTTCAGGGTGGCGTAGGAGCTCTGACAACGCCCATTCCACACTGCTGCTAGTTGTCTCTGAACCGGCTAAAAACATTTCCTGCACGTCATTTCTAATCAAGATTTATTTCAAGTAACAAAAAGTACTACGTACATTATCATTAGTTCTTGATTTCTATATGAACAATAGGTGATATAATGCCCACTTAGCTTGTTTGGGACTGATGCATAGTTGTTGTAACAAAGACGTATGACGTACTATGTACATTAGCATTCTTGATTTCTGTATCAACAATATGTGATATCAATGCAGACTTGTTTGGACTGAGGCATAGTTGTAACAAAGATGTACTACGTACATTCTTGATTTCAATATGAACAATATGCAATATCAATGCAGACTTGTTTGGACTGAGGCATAGTTGTTGTAACAAAGATGTATTATGTACATTAGCACTCTTGATTTCAATATGAACAATATGTGATACCAATGCAGATTTGTTTGGACTGAGGCGTAGTTGCTGTAACAAAGATGTACTATGTACATTAGCATTCTTGATTTCAATATGAGCAATATTTGATCAATGCAGACTTGTTTGAACTGAGGCGTAGTTGTTATAACAAAGATGTACTATGTACATTAGCATTCTTGATCTCAATATGAACAATATGTGACACCAACACAGACTTGTTTGGACTGAGGCGTAGTTGTTGTAACAAAGACGTACTATGTATGTTAGCATTCTTGATATCAAGATGAACAATAGGTGATATCAATGCAGACTTAGTTTGTTTGGGACTAAGGCGTAGTTGTTATTGTTATTTACATTAGCATTCTTAATCTCAATATGAAAAATAGGAAGAGTTTAACAAGCTTTGTAAGACTTACCAATATGAATATGTTGATCTGATGTTCTGATAACTTTGCTGGTTCATCTTTCCCACTACCCTCAAATTCAAGCAACACATCCAAAAAATCTTTCTTTTTTTCTCCACCATCCTCGCGCTCCTTAATCCGTTCCTTGACAAACACTGAGGCTATCTCCAGAGCTTTTCCCATTTCGCGATGCATCTTCTTCTTCAATCCTTGTAAATCGAACCTCCTAAGACGTGGAAAAATGTCTGAGATATTTGGAGTGCCTGACCACTCCATGATCTTCATCATAGCTGTGAAGAACTCGGAGGCCTCTTTCGATCCTGGATGGACTAAATCACGCGAAAACATCAAATTCCCTAGCATATTAAACGTTGAAAGGAACACAAATCGTGTTACCTCAATCCCACTTCCCATGATTTCAACAGATTTGACTTCTTTCTCAATCCAATGAGCCATATCATCCACACATTTTCGCCTTATATGCACCGTCTCATTGATCCGTTTGTGCACGAACATTTCAACGGTGCATATCCGCCTTAGCACGCGCCAATACGTGCCATACGGGGCTATAGCTAAGGACCCTAAGTTGTAGTCATGAACCAACATGGTGTCTATGATTTTGCGTTCTGCGAAGGCGAAATCATGGTTCTTGAAAAACTCAGCAGCTGTTTTGGCTGATAAAATTGACATGGTCTTGACTGAGCCAATTTTGAACCATACAACAGGACCATATTTGTTTTTCCACTCTCCAATAGTTTGATATGGCAATGTTCCAAGATCAAACATGTTGCCAAAAATTGGCAAACCAGGTGGTCCTGGTGGTAACTTGTTAGAACAAGAAGTTCTTTTGAAGAATACTATGATTAGAGTTGGTACTATGATGATTGTAAACCAAACAACATAGTTCCATTCCCACTCCATTTTTTCCTCAAATTTTCAAGTTTTTGTGTGTGTGATCCTTCTTTGTTTCTGTTATTGAAGAATAGCATTTACAAGATACCATATCATCTTTTATAGATGTTGGAAATAAGAGTCATAAGGAGTGCTCAAAAAGTCTACAAGGGTAAAACAAAAGTAGTTAAGTAATTATTGTCTATGTTACTCGGACTCTTTGAAAATATTATACTGCAAAAATACACTATTTTTGAAAGATTTGACATGCATCCGTCGGCATATTTGAGGAGTTTGAGCAACGTAACATAGATTGTGGTAAATCTAATTTTTATTGTTTAAGTACAACTATAATCTATGATTAGGATATACGAGAGATAAAACGTTCATTTCACGCTCTCTCTTTACCATAAAACAGTAAGGTTTAGGTTGTGATATAGATAGTTGCTCCAATATAACATGACAATTGCCACCTACTAACCACTCCAATCGCAGTTTATTCTAGTCTTCCGCTACAAGAACTTGTAAGTTCTCCTTTTAATTTTCATGCTATATCTATCTAATTTAGATTTAAATGTTCCCTCAATCGAAAAAGTAATAGTATTTCATTGATTTCCATTTATGCGATACTATTTCGATATTTCCTGGAAGGGAAGCCTTGGAGTAACTGGTAAAGTTGCTGCCATGTGATCAGGAGGTCACGGGTTCAAGCCTTGGAAACAGCCTCTGGCAAAACTGCAAGGTAAGGCTGCGTACAATACACCCTTGTGGTGGGGCTCTTCTCCGGACACCGCGCATAGCGGTAGCTTTAGTGCATTGGGTTGCCCTTTTTTTTTTTTTTTTTTAATTTTGATATTTCCTGAGTAGTCCCCTAAAAAATGAATGGCATACTATATATTTGGAAAGTTTTTTATTTAAACTTTCTATTTTCTTTTAAGGAGAAGCTTTTATAGCCGCATAAATGATATATCCTATTTAAGATGATAAATTTCAAATTTTTTTTTTTTTTTTTTTTTTTTAAACTTTATGTTAAGTCAATATATCGTATAAATTAAAATGGAAGAAGTATGATGTATTGAACTTGTTGCCATTTGCCAACTTCGAGATATTCGTTGATTATAATAATTGGATTTTTTGAGAAAACAAAGATCTATAATATTGTCATATGCAAACTTCTATGTTTTTAAATAGTTTTTGAACTAAATTATCTGCAATTTTTAAGGTATTAAAATATAGATCTTGATTATTTATCCATGTTAGTCTGACATTGGCTCACATTGCAATCAACAATCAAAAGGCCACCTAGCATACACTAGAAAAATAATGCATGCATTAACTTTTTCAACATATGTATAAATTATACATGGAAATCCATAGTGTTAGTAATGCAATGAGTTCTAATATATGCATTAGCATGATTAAAGATATAATTACCCCTTAAAACCTTTTTTCATATCCCTCAAAAAATTATGCAATGCATGTTATTTTCTATACACCAAACTAAATACTACACAAGAAAAATCTCAGTATAACTATAAAGCAAACATAACCAATACTAGTATTACTAATACACCATAATTTACATTATTCTTATACACCTTACTAAATGACCATATTGTTTATTCACACGATGTTTGAGAAAAGACCGAACTTCAAAATAGTGTGATATAAATAACTTATCCTAACACAAGTGTCAGTAGCTGATTTGCAATCAAATGCGTAATCTATAGACTTATTTTTTTAAACTAACCATGTGAATGTATTTTTATGTAATTAGTTATAGTGTAATTCAAACTAAAAATTTGTCTGCTTTAAAATTACATTGAACCGAGTGATATTTTACTACAAAGTAGCATACATTTTGCCTGGCAATATATCACGTAACATAAAGACGTTGACGTACATTTTTATGTGTTACTAGTTTCGTGATACGTGTGTTGCACGTGTATATCATATTATATAATTTTTATTTTGTAAAATAATTATAATATTACTAAACTAAAGCCTAACAAACAATAGCTCCATTATGGAGCAAATCTTCCTAATAGGTTTTATCTAAAAAGATGTAACACAATCATATAACAAATAGGACCAAGCACTCCCACTCTTAGGTAAGTGCCTAGGCCATACCTATTTGCACTAAAACCTGATTACTAACTCTTATAGTAAGCAGATAATTATGGTACAGAAGTATGTTCTATTAAAAATTATGGTGATTGCACTCTATTTTAATCGGATACAAGCACAATATTTTAATGATTTCGGGCCTAATTAGAGTCACTACCTAACAAATCTTTTAGGTATTTTAGCCTAAAATTTATAGGTCAGTTAAATTGAAGTGAAGATCAAATACCACATAAAATGCACATATATGGTGATTCCTTCAGGTCTCAAGCTACTAACCCATTGTTATGCGCTTAGCCATGGTTATATGAATTTACTTCTATTGTTCCTCCTTGTTAAGCACTTAAGCTAGATATTAGAGCATCATGTATCTATATTTATATTCACACTTATGATTAGTGTTGGAGTTAATTTCTCAGACGTTCACGCAATTAATAACTTTTATCTCAGAAAGTCACTCAACTACTTATAATTATCTCAGTAAGGCATTCAACTTTGATTTATAACACAAAAATTACTCAACTATCTGTAGTTATCTCATAAAGTCACCCAACTTTGTTTTGTAACAGATAATTCACTCAACTATATTGTCATTTGACCAACAAAGTCACTCAACTATTACTATTTCATCTACAAAGTCACTCAACCAATTTAAGCTATATATTTTTATTAGGATGGTCCTATCTAGATTCATTCTGGTAACATAAAAAGAAGGTCAATCTATTCACACGAGGTTCGGAAAAGTATCGGACTTCAAAACAATGTGATATTAGTAACTTATCCTAACATAAGCGTCAGTAACTGATTTTACGATCGAACGCATAATCTATAGACTTATTTCTTTTCTAAACTCACCATGTGAAAGTATTTTATGTAATTAGTTACAGTGTAATTCAAGCTAAAGATTTGCCTACTCTAATATTACATTGAATCGAGTGATATTTTACTAAAATGTAAATTAAACTTTTTGGCTGACTATATATCACACACATAAAAGACGCTGACGTACATTTATGTGTCATAAAATATTATTGTGATTCAATAATAGAAGCAAAACGATGTTTTATTGACAGTGATATAAATATGATAATTAACTCTATTGATTTGGATAGGATGAATTCAAGGCATAATTTGTAATTTTTCTAGTGTAAGAAATTTGTGCGAAATTTACTTTAATTTTCACATCACGAGTTTTGACATATGACCAATAGTTCAACTATTCACAAGTTTTATCGAATTGAGAATATTTTCTTTTAAGTTTTAAATAATGTAATTGGTGATTCATTATCTGGGAAAAAGACCTCTTGACTTCCATGATTTGGAGTTGTTTAATGTCAAAATCGACGACAGAAGTTTGGGATGGAGTTGTATGAGGCGGAAGTTTCATATATGGTTCTCCCTATTAAAGTTTCAACCATTTAAGCATTATCAATTCGATAAAACTTGTGAATAATTAAACTATATATATGGCCGATCCGTTAAAACTTGTGATAAGATTGTTCATAATGTTGGCGTATTAAAACTTAAAAAATTAGGACTATTTTTTCTCAAAATCATTAAATCGATTGACAAAATCTAAATGTCGTCCACAAAAAGAGACATCCGATGGAATTTTGTTTGTGTTTACATCAATGGGCTTTTGACTTTTGGCAACGTGCTAAAAACTCCAATTAGAAGCCAACAAATTGTTTTATAAAGAAAGAAAAATATCAATATCAAACCTTAATAATAAGCTAAATAATGGATTATAGTTTACTCCGTACAATTATTACTAAATTTTAATTTTTTAAAATAATAATGGTCAAAACACATCTGAGCTATCACTTTTTGGTGAATTTCGCACCATAACTGTCAGGTGTACATTTTCTTTTCCTATCTGGACTATCATCAGTTATTCTATTTTTCTACCTGAACTATATTCACCATCTATGTATGAAAACATATCTAGTTGAGTTGCTGGTGAGCCAGGTAGGAAAAGGAAGCAAATGATAGTTGTCTAATCAGCTTCGAGGTGTGTTTTAATACATTGATGACGATAATTAAGGTAGAAAAAGAAACTAATTAACTAATAATTGAAGTATAAAACTCGCGAAAACATATATAGTAGTTCATGTATGTTTTTAAGCATTATCTCTTAAGAGTATAATCTAAGAAATAAACAAACAGGAAATATTAATTGGACGTGGGTGACAATGTATATTTTAGTGATATAATATTACTACTACTATTCTTGTTCTTAGTACCTGGCAATGACCAAATTATTTAATTTGTTAATTTTAACAAACAAAAATAAAATCATGTTCATTTTTCTAATGACAGGTATTGTAATGCTTAAATATACCAAATAATATATTCTACCAGCTTTGTCCATATCTCATAGGATTGTACTTTGTGTTTTATTAATTGAAAAAAAAAATTATTAACCATTTGTTGAGGAACAGAAATTTATTTATTTTTAATTAAAAAAATACAACTGGATCTGATAAGATTTTATACTAGTTCAATACTAGTTTGCAATCTGTGACAAAGAAATAATTTAGGATAATTTAAATTATATATACTGACAATACAAATTCTTTTTGCACTATTAAGTTATAGTTACTTATTAAAGTCAGTAAATGTATCATAATTTAAGATTATATATCATAATTTTTATGGAGTCATTTAATCTGATGATGATATAAAAAATATTTTACGCAAGGATTTAAGTTATGTATATAGATATTGCAATCTTTTTTTTGCACTATCGATAAATTGTAACATGATTGATTGTGTAAACACATGAAAATGTCAACCGAATTAATTCAACATTTGCCATATAAAATATAATTTGTCTACATCAATACGCCTTCTAGATGTGCCCCTTGGTGTCAACGCATACAGCTTAAACTTAATATTTTAATGAATGTAAGTAATAGATGGCATGGTTCTCATCACATATGTCTATTTATGGGACCACATTACCATTGTTAAAATGCAAATATCAACCATCAATAATTAATCATCAATCTTGTTCTTCCTCAAATTCTTGAAAAAAAAAATGGAGTGGGAATTGAATTTTTTCATGATTTGTTCTAGTATAATCTTTTTATTAGCTTTAATCCTCTTAATCTCCCACAAAAAAACATCATCTTTTTCTAAGTACAATTTACCTCCAGGACCAAATGGATTGCCAATTTTTGGAAACATGTTTGATCTTGCTGGATCAGAGCCATACAAGAAAATTGCACGTTTAAAAGACAAATATGGTCCAATTTTGTGGCTAAAAATTGGTTCATCAATGAACACTATGGTAATTCAAACAGCAAAATCATCAAGTGAATTATTCAAGAACCATGATGTTACATTTTCAGATAGGAACATAGTTGATGTCAATTTGGCACATAATTTCTATCAAGGGTCAATGGCTTTAGCTCCATATGGTAATTATTGGCGATTTTTACGGCGAATTTGGACCGTGGAAATGTTCGTGAACAAAAGGATAAATGAGACAACGCTCGTTAGGAGAGAATCGATGGATAAAATGCTCGGATGGATAGAGAAAAAGGCGAGTTCAAGGGGAGGAGAGGGGATTGAGGTGACACGTTATGTGTTCCTTGCCTCGTTTAACATGTTAGGTAACTTGTTTTTGTCTAAGGACTTAGTGGCGGATCCAGAATCTGAACAAGGATCAGAGTTTTTTAACGCGATGACGGGGATTATGGAGTGGGCCGGGGTTCCGAATATTTCAGATATTTTCCCATGTCTAAAAATGTTTGATATACAAGGTTTAAGGAAAAAAATGGAACGTGACATGGGAAAAGCTAAAGAAATTACTAAGAAATTTATTGAAGAAAGACAAAAGGGTGAAAAAAATAGATCAATTAAAGATTTATTGGATGTATTGCTTAATTTTGAAGGCAGTGGAAAAGATGAACCAGCTCAATTATCAGAACATGAAATCACAATGACTATACTGGTAAGTTCTCTACTCTTCCCGTCTCAAATTATCTGTCGTGATTTTAGAAAAAGACATTTTTGTCGTTCAATTGTTTTATGACGGGATAATTAATCTCGGATTTTTCCTAGGTTCCTAAAGTTGCTCCCTCCGTTCTACTCTATATAACACAGTTCGATGTACGAAGGTCAAATTGACTAATTTTAAGTGTGAATTTCAACGTAGAATCTTCATGTTTTTTCTAGGTAAAATTTACATATACAGACACTACATAAAAAAAAATACTTTTAAGGTATAATAATGAACAATTCAAAATATTAAAAACGTACTAGAAAAAATATGGCTAAAAAGAGTTATTTGGCTCTCCAAATAATAATAGGGTCACATAATATGGAACGGTGGGTGTAGTACTTTATACCCCGAAAGAATTTGACTTATACATACCGATATATAAAAAATCTTTACGCTATCATGTTATTTTTACCTATTATAACGTATAACCTATCTAATTTTCAAGTCTACCAATTCTGCTTTTTAAAGAGAATTTCCTATACATGTTTATTATGTGACCTAATTGTAGTAGAAAAATTTCATTACATAGACGATGTATATAACTTAAACTAGTCTCGAAATTCATTTTCTAGGAAATGTTTCTAGCTGGAACAGAGACAACAAGCAGCAGTGTGGAGTGGGCATTGACTGAGCTATTGCGCCATCCACAAGCAATGGACAAAGTGAAATCAGAAATTTCACAAGTAATTGGTCCTAATAGAAAGTTCGAAGAGTGTGACATAGACAGTCTACCCTATATGCAAGCCGTGCTCAAGGAATCACTACGTTTACACCCTCCACTCCCTTTCTTGGTTCCAAGAAAAGCAATTCAAGACACAAAGTTCATGGGGTACGACGTACCAAAAGGGACTCAAGTACTCCTGAACGTGTGGGCTATTGGAAGAGATCCTGAATGTTGGGACGACCCTTTTGAATTCAAGCCCGAGAGGTTTCTTGAATCAAAAGTAGACGTAAAGGGTCAAAACTATGAGTTAATTCCATTTGGTGCAGGCAGAAGAATGTGTGTTGGCCTTCCTTTAGGTCATCGCATGATGCATTTCGCGTTTGGATCGTTGCTTCATGAATTCGATTGGGAACTTCCTCATAATGTTTCTCCTAAATCAATTAACATGGAAGAAAGTATGGGAATTACAGCAAGGAAAAAACAACCTTTGAAAGTGATACCAAAAAGAGCTTGAAATTAGTGGTGTATTTATAATTTTGCTCTTGAAGTTAGTGTTGGTTTGGTTGAAAGTCTTTGTGATTGGTAGTAGATATGATTGTTTATACCAAATTATGTAAACTTATTATAGTTGAATGACTTAATGAGGTGTGAATGCATGTTAATTAATTTATCATAGTTAAGTATTGAAAGTCTATGTACAAACACATGTTACATATCTATTGACTGGATATAAACACCAGGTGTGAATAAATACAGTCAAAATAGAACTACTAGAGTTGAAGCAATATTAGACCCTTTGTTTCATCCTTCTATACTCCTTTTATGGCGACAAGATTTGCACTTTATTAGTTTTAACAAGTTCGAAATTCTATCATAGCCTATTTGATTTACTGGGTGAGAGTTGAAGCAATATCAGACCCAATGTTTCAACCTAATTTTATACTCCTTTTATGGCGACAAGATTTGAACTTTATGAGTATGAACAAGTTCGAAATTCTATCACAACCTATTTGATACGAAGTTTGAAAATATGTTATTTATATTTATTTTGTGAAAATTTTAACATATACACATAATTTGGGTTAAAGTTACCGAATTCAGATGAACTCATAACCTCTACATTACATCCCCTTGTGCAAGTAAAGTAGTTTTCTAACACATTACCACCAAAATTATACTTTTATGACATGTGTTTTGGGAGTGCCTACATCGGGCTAATAGCCTAATAGGGATAAAATTTAAGGAAAAATTACATCATACCACTACTTAACTTATCATAATTATTTAAAATCTAATCCTTAATTTTACTTAAAAGCTCGAATACATCACAGACTTTTGTGATGTATCTGTGTAAAGTTAAGTGATATATCCGAAAGAATGTAATGTTTCATGTAAAATTAAGTGATGTATCCGTATGGACTAAATCAAAATTTAAAGAGTCAGCCTTAAAAAGGTTGTATTGTGCAAACAATCCAGTACCATAATTATTGCTCACATTGGGCTGGGCTTGTATGACAGAGACTATCCAAATGAACTAATAGGTGCTTCTAATGGGCCTTTGTGTATCCAATGTATACAACGACATCTCAAAATTAAGCCTAAAACACCACATTGTATCATATGATAACTTCTCAATACTCTTTTTTCTATTTTATTTTTGTCTTTTTAAACACCTTTTTTTTCTCTCTCATCACAATCTAGTAGCTTAGCATTAGCTTTTATGTACATATTGAAGTACTTTCTGTGACGAAGTCAGAAATCTATGTCTCTCATCATAGTGACGAAGTCAAAAATTTAATTTATATTGAGATTTTTTTAAAAAAAAAGAAAATCATACTTAAGAATTGAATTTGCGACTTAATGTAATTTTTGAACTCCTTTTTTCCCCTTCACTAATTATTTTTCCTTAATTATGTGAAGGGATTCAATAGTTCATATATAACCAAAACAAAAGTTTACCCTATTTCCATGGGGATTTTGCACATTTTAGGCTACCATTTAAACTTTGTCTCGATTAGTAATGTTGGTATGCACACAAGCAATATGCATGCCAACTTTACACATACAGGTCTGAAGTTAGATTTTGGCAATTCTTTTACTTCATACGCTTAGCCAAAAAAAAAAAAAAAAAAAAAAACTTTTTGATACACCTATGACATGTATTCTATATGAACCAATGGATCAAGATAAGTCATTACTATAGTATTTGAAATTGCAACTTCAGTCCTATGTTGTTGACTAAACATTAAATATTTTCGCTATCTCTTAAATAACGGTCCTCCAAGCAGCTAATGGAAGCTCGATTTAAATTAAAGAGGCCATGTATAGGACTACTCAAATGGAAGAAGAAATGTGTCAAATGGCTCAATGTCAAACATTTGAAACATCTGCATTCCTTGTATGAACATGTAAGTATCTAATATTGTATATATCTAGTATTAGCCTTATGTACATATATCAAAAGTACTTTACTTTTAGTTATAGCCCTTGTTACCCTTTGTATGCAATAGGTATAGCCTTCAATGGAATTGCTTTCTTCAAAGTGATCCCCATTCTTTCATTCATGTCCAAATCCACTGGCTTCACCCCACCAGCTAAAACCCAATCAAACTTGTGCAAGACTGACCCTAAGGCTAGGGGCAACACACGAGAAACAAGGGGAACTGCAGGACACATCCTTCGACCAGCACCAAAAGGTATGAACTCAAAATGATGGCCTTTATAATCCACCTTCTTAGGTTCCAAGAATCTCTCTGGCTTGAATGTTAAAGGATCTTTCCAAGTGTTTGGATCCCTACCAATTGCCCAAACGTTAACAAGAACTTGGGTTTCTTTTGGGATGTGATAGCCTAACATGGTGCAAGAATCCATGGCCATGTGTGGGACTAAGAATGGAAGTGGAGGGTGTAACCGTAATGTTTCTTTGATCACCGCATTTAAGTATGGGAGTTTGTCCAAGTCTTCTTCTTCTAGCTTATTCGAGAGATTGATGACTCTTCTTAGCTCAGATTGCGCTTTTTGGAGAGTAGTAACGTTGTGTAGAAGCTCTGTCATTGCCCATTCTAATGTGCTTGTAGTTGTATCTGTTCCTGCTGCGAACATTTCCTATAGAAAATTAAATATAAGAAAGTCAATCTCTTAAGAAGTTATAAGAGTGAGGTATATTTTTATTTAATTAATTATGGCTTTATTGAAAAGTACTTACAAAAAGAATGACATTAATCGTTCGAGACGAAAATCTAGAAGGACCCTCCACTCCATCACCTTGATATTGAAGAAGCACATCTAAGTAATCCTTCTTCCTCTCCTCACCATTTTCCATATCATCCATTCTTTCTCTAAGATATATACCCACGATATCAAATGCCTTTGTAATATGAAATTGCGTTTTCCTCCTAATACCTTGTGGATCAAGCCATTTCAACATAGGAAAAAAGTCAGCAATATTAGGTTTCCCAGCAAATTCCATAACTTTTCCTGCATGGTAAAAGAACTTTGCACCCCTATCCGATTTTGGATCCAATAAATCCTTTGAGATCATAAGGTTTCCAATAAGGTTAAAAGTCATTAAGAAAAAGAACCTCCCAACATCAATTGAAGTTGTGCCAGAGTTCCCTGCATCTTCCATGAATTTAACCATTTGATATATGCATTTTGTACGTACACCTCTCATGGCATCAAGTCGACTCGTAATGAAGAACTCCATCGTGATTAATCTCCTTAACATACGCCAATGTGGACCGTAGTGATTAGTGATGAGTGAACCCTCATTGCCAAAATCTCCTTTCATCGCTTCGTATACTTTTCTACCTGCAATATCCAAGAATGTGACCTATCGATTAAAAATCATGAGAGACCAGAGTTCAATTTTTAGTACTACCTGCAAGCACCACGTCGTGGTTCTTGAACATTTCACGTGCCATATCATTGGAAGAAATAACCACAGTGCTCATTGAACCTAACCATAGGGTCATTATAGGACCATGTTTGTTGGCCAATTTTGCAAATGATACATGAGGTGCAAAACCTAATTGAAAAATGTTGGTCACTAGTTGCCACCACCGTGGTCCTGGTGGCAACCGCCCGTATTCTTCGAGCTGGCGTTGTCGTCGCTCCGTCACCATAACCCATGCTACCCATACAAGTAAAATTAGGACCAAACCTAAAATCTCATACTCCATTTTCACCTTTTATTTTTCTTCAATAATCTGCATACCAAAAGTTTATTCCATTATTTAGTTTCCTTTCTTGTTTTATTAACAAAAACCAAACAGAAGCAACACTACAATACTATAAATCTTGACTATCAATTCTATCTTTATTCCTTGACAACGTAGAAAGAACAAAAGTATTCGATTAGTTTAAATTTCGACCAAACAAAATACAAATTTATTTAATATCTTACCTAATAAGTAGAAATCGAAAAACAAATTTTAAGTTTCCCTTAAAAGCTAACGATCACAACAACAATCAACACTAGATACAAGAAAAGAAAAAGTATTTATTTTGTATTTTGAACTCTCATTTAATGAGGAAATTTATATAGCGTACACCAGGACGATTTAGGATTATCCTTATACCGTTAATACCCTCCTATCAAAACTTGACAAACTGTAGTGCACTTCTCTCGAAACTTGACAAAGCTGTATCGTAAGGTATTGTCCAAGCAAAAGACAACAGAAATATACGAATAATTTCACATTTCCTTTTTTACCCTTTAGCTCAAAAATCAGTCATAAAGGCTAACTCAAATCAATTACCCAAACCAATGCCAAGTGGTAGCTCTAACCAAGTTTATCTCAGAGTGGCTTAAAACAAAATTTAGAGGGAAGTTTTCTATTTTAATCTCAATAATTTCTCAAAGAATAATTAACTTATAAATCTATTACAGATAAAATTTGGATTTCGTCCTCCCTTAACTAAAAGTTTGGGTTTGATTCTCAAAATGAATTTTTTTTTGTTAGGGATCCTTTCTACTTTAATCAATCTTGTGTACCTCAAAATTAAATTTATCAGAAAATTCAATACAAATCGTGAACACTGGATGAAAAAAATTGAGGTCACCAAAATTTTAAAGCCTAAAGCTCTCGCTTTAGTGGCTTGACCCTCTAGTTGCCCCTGCTTTATCTGGTTGTATGAGTATTGAGTGGTGGAGAGACTTGGTTCTTCACAATTGTTATAAGAAAAGTGGCGGCAAGAGTTTTTGTGATCTATCACTCATGGATCTTGGCCATGAATTACAAAAAAATCAACTGTGGATTCGTGTAGAGGAGGAAGAAGGGATTATAGGGTGATATTTTTGTGGTGTTTGGAGATTTCCAACGGCGGAGCAAGGCGGTGCTAATTTCTGGCCACCACATGAGGAGGAGGAAAGAGGCTGATTGGGCTAATGCCAACTTCGAACATTCAAATATGAAGTTACATTTGATAGTTCAAAATTCAGACATATATGTCTGAAATTCAAATTGCACAAACAATATATCAATTTCAAACTTAAATGTTAGCGGTTAGTCACACCGAATTTTCAATTTTAGTTCTGTAAATTTGAAGTTGATTTTAAAGTGGCTAAATATAAATATTGTAAAAGTTTTAGCTACTCCAAGTGTATTATATTTGTGCACTCCCCCACACCTCCACCACTATTTCTCACATTGCGATTGAACATTTTTGTTTTTACCTAAATGAAAGTTCGATTTAAATGGGCTTGTGTCGGACTATCCAAATGGACCAAAAGATGTTCCTTTCTAATGTGCTAATATTTATCAAATGCATCATATGTATAAGTATATAAGGATAATTTCAAATATATAAATATTCACATAAATATTGTATATAATGACATCTTAAAAGTAAAAACCAAAAACACTACATTGCATTATTCTCACAGGGATATATTACATTTTAAACTGCAACTCCTATTTATTCTTCTTTATTTCTCTCTTTTTTTTTTTTGTCTTTTTCTTTTGTGTTTTTAAACAATCTTTTTACATACAAATAGGTATAGCCTTTAATGGAATTGCTTTCTTCAAAGTAATCCCCAGTCTTTCATTCATGTCCAAATCTACTGGTTTCATTCCATTAGCTAAAACCCAATCAAACTTGTGCAAAACTGACCCTAAAGCCATTGGTAACATACGAGAAGCAAGGGGAATTGCAGGGCACATCCTTCGACCAGAACCAAAAGGTATGAACTCAAAGTGATGACCCTTATAATCCATCATATTAGGTTCCAAGAATCTCTCTGGCTTGAATGTTAAAGGATCTTTCCAAGTCTTTGGATCCCTACCAATCGCCCAAACGTTAACAAGAATTTGGGTTTCTTTTGGGATGTGATAGTCTAACATGGAGCAAGAATCCATGGCCATGTGTGGGACTAAGAATGGAAGTGGAGGGTGTAACCTTAGGGTTTCTTTGATCACCGCGTTTAAGTATGGGAGCTTGTCTATGTCTTCTTCCTCTAACTTATTCGAGGGGTTGATGACTCTTCTTAGCTCGGCTTGGACTTTTTGGAGAGTGTTAGGGTTGTGGAGGAGTTCTGCCATCGCCCATTCTAATGTGCTTGTAGTTGTATCTGTCCCTGCTGTGAACATCTCCTGGTAAAAAGATAAGTCAAACACTTTAATCTTAACCACGGAGTAAGCAATTTGTTAGAGGAAACACATTTCTATTTATTTGATTGTACTTAACAAGAAGCACATTTTTAAAAACAAATTGTGTACCACCAATTTAGAGAAGTTAAAACCTCTTAGTGTTAATTAGTGTTTTTTCAAATGATGACTTTGAGTTTAAAAACAAATTGTGTTCCCATTTAGTCAAATGATTGACTTGAGTTTGTTTTTTCTTCCAGTCCATAATATTATTGAACCACTACATAAAGTGTAGCCCAACAAAATAATTTTAATTTGCTGTATAATTGGGTGGTTGAACACCAAAAATATATTCAAGGATATAATTTATATTTGAAATAGTTGGGTACGATAATAATCATTATTATTGGACTCATTTAACTACCAAAAATGAGATTAGTAACTTGATAATAGAACATGTTATAGTATATGTTGATAGTGTAATATTTTATTTTTTATAAAATTAATATATATATATATATAAGTTAAATTCAGACCGCACGTAAAGATCGATTAGTTTGTCATTCACAATGAATATGCATTAGGGGTTTTGCTTTTAGCACTTTGATCTCAAAATATTTGAGCATATAGAGAGTACTTACAAAAAGAATGATATTAATCGTTTGAAACGAAAATCTAGAAGGGCCTTCCACTCCATCACCTTGATATTGAAGAAGCACATCTAAGTAATCCTTCTTCCTCTCTTCACCATTTTCCATATCATCCATTCTTTCTCTAAGATATACACCTGCTATATCAAATGCCTTTTTAACATGAAATTGTGTTTTCCTCCGAATACCTTGGGGATCAAGCCATCTCAACATAGGGAAATAGTCTGCGAGATTAGGTTTTCCTGCAAATTCCATAACTTTCCCTGCATGGTAAAAGAACTTTGCACCCCTATCCGATTTTGGATCGGCTATATCTTTTGAGATCATAAGGTTTCCAATTAGGTTAAAAGACATTAAGAAAAAAAACCTCCCAACATCAATGGAAGTTGTGCCAGATTTTCCTGCATCTTCCATGAATTTAACCATTTGATCGATGCATTTTGTACGTACATCTCTCATGGCATCGAGGCGATTGGTGACGAAGAACTCTATCGTGCATAATTTCCTTAACATACGCCAATGTGGACCGTAGTGATTAGTGATGAGTGAACCCTCATTTCCTATATCACCTTTCATAGATTCGTAAATCTTTCTACCTGCATCATCAAGGGTGTGGCCTAGCGGTTAAATTTTTTACTAAAATGGTTTTATTAGCTAATGAAGGATCTATGAAAATAATGGAAGAAGAGCAGAGTTCAAATTTCAGCATATATGCTAATTAAAAACACGAAAAGTTGAGGTAAACACAAGCTGACATCACCATTATTAAAACACTTTTGATTCCTCAGTTATTAGTAAATTCTGATTTTAGTTCTTCTGATATTTGACTATAGATTTTAACATGAAATTAATTAAATGTGCATTTTTGATCCATTTGGTAGTGAATATTCACAAATCTACCATAACGATTAGCCATTCCGCTACTTAGTTACTCAAAGTTTGTGCTGTTACTTCATATTGTTACTTAACAATAATATAGTTCTACATATAGTCCAAATATAACATAATTCCTATATAGAGGGACTAAAAACATATTTTTAAAATTAATTGTAGGTCAAATGTGTAGTAAAATATCACAAGAAACAAAATCAAAATTTATAATTGAGGGACTAGTAGTGGTATCATCCCAAAAAGTGTGGTCTAATAGATAATGAACTTAGTGGAAATTATGGGAGATCAGGGTGCATATTCCACTATATACCAAAAAAAAAAAAGTCAGACTAGGTTCGTGCGACGAAAAGCATAAGATCAGGGTGTAAATTCCACTATACACGAAAAGCAACATCCACATAGAGTCGTGCAATGAAAATCATAGGAGATCAAGGTGGAAATTCCACTATATACTAAAAAAACGTCCACATATCAATCGGGATGCAAATTTCACGATATATAATGAAATTAAGCACGTCTATATATAATTGAGGTATGTACAAACTGAAATCAGTGAATTCCTACCTGCAAGCACTATGTCATGATTCTTGAACATTTCACGAGCCACATCATTGGAAGAAATTACCACAGTGCTCATTGAACCTAACCATAGAGTCATTATAGGACCATGTTTGTTGGCCAATTTTGTAAATGATACATGAGGTGCAAAACCTGATTGAAAAATGTTGGTCACTAGTTGCCACCACCGTGGTCCTGGTGGCAACCGCCCGTTATCCTCTAGTCGGCGTTGTCGTCGCTCCGTCACCATAGCCCATGCTACCCATGCAAGTAAAAGTATGGCCAAACCTAAAATCTCATACTCCATTTCCACTTTCCCCCTTTTTCGCAATTTGTTGTGTAGAGGCAGATCTATGATTTGAACAACCTGCATATCAAAGGAAATAATATCAGGTTGTGATTCTTTATGTCGGGTGGCAGAGACGAATCCATGATTTGAAGTATATTACTCCCTCCGTTTCAAAAAAAATAATCTAATTTGACTTGGCACGGAGTTTAAGAAAATAAAAAAGACTTTTAAATCTTGTGGTCCTAAATTAAAGTTATGGCAAGTGTACCAAAATGCCCTTTAATCTTGTGGTCTTAAACATGCCATGTGGAAAGTTGGAATTAAAGTGTTGCCAAAAAAGGAAAGAATCATTCTTTTTGAAACGGACTAAAAAGGAAAGTAGGTCATTCTTTTTGAAACGGAAGGAGTATATATCTTCGTTACAACTTTATACCCCCTTTTCTTGATCATCCAAACTATCATCAATAATATTACATGTAAAACAGCTCCTAAACAATTTCAAAATTCTTCAAAATAATAAGAAAATCCTGAACTTACGGCTTTTGATCACCGTCCAGTGAGTTCTGGATTTCCATAACGATCTTAGATTAGGCTGCCTAGTGTACTAAAATGATTTTAGATTAGTATACGATAATAAATAGGTTCACAGTCAAATATTTATAAATATTTATTATATTTTCTAATAGAATCTAGACAAAACCTATTAGGTTCTCGTAAACCTACCTATATCATATTGTGGATCCGCCCCATGTGTCTTTTTTTTAATTAATAAAAGAAAGCATCTTCTTCTTTTCTTGAGGTTGATAATTAAAGATATGATAATCAATTTAATTAATTTAAAATCATGACGTTTTTGGCTAATATACATTAACTAATTAATCATTGCTATATTTTATCTGAAATTAGTTAAACAAATACACGAATGACACACATAATATTATTAATGCTGAAAAGAAGGTATTAATAGCTTGCACAATGAATTTATGAAATATTATTAATTCATTAAATCCAAATTATAATTATAAGTGTCAAACTTAGAAACATTTGAACTTAACAAGATCCGTTGAAATTGATTAAAAAAAAGAATAATTAAATGCACTAAGTTTACGCTATATGCACTGCCATAAGATAAAGTTAAAACACATTGGGTCTTATATACGTAAGCTTATACCTAATTAAGTAATTTAGAACATTATCCTCTTCTGATAAAATAACAAATGCCTCCATGATATCAAAACAAGAATTGTTGCATATATATAGAAAGAAAGAAATTGTAAGGGGTATCATTAATTTATATCATTATGACAAACAATGTCAACATACAACAACAAATTCAATATAATCTCATAAATGGATACATAAGTGTCGATCTGCATTCTATATAAGGAGTTGATTTATATTCTTGTCTGGTAGTTAGCTAAGCCAAAAGCTGTAATCGAGGAAGCCCCGCCCAGAAGTGCCTCTACTCTACTAGTACTAGTTACTAGATAGACAGGCCGGTCACTAGTGGCATAAGATCCTTCGTTACTCGTCTAACTCAAGCCAGATAGCAGCAACCACCCAAAATCGTCATGGTTTACATGCAACCTTACCTTTATGGTGATAGAGACTATTTTAATTGACTCTCGGTAACTCACCACTTTTATCAGGCTTGAGACCGACAATGACAACATTATTTTCTTGAAAAAGAAATCCACTAGTGTTTTATCAAATGAAGTAAATATTGCCGCTAATTTTGTTGTCATTGAAAAAGAAGACATGAAAATTCTTAGAAGTTTTTTCACAAAAAACATGAAGTGAAACAAACAATTTTCTTGAAATCAAATGGAATATTGATAGAGCTAGTTTAAGAAGGTGGTACGTTAGGAAGATATATATTATTGTGATTTTACCTTTACTACTACCCGTTCTTTTTTAGTTGTCACATTTCACTTTTTGAGTGTCAGTTTTACTAATTTTTAAAGCTAAATTAAATTAGATTAATTCAATATTTTAAAATTAAAATTTGGATATTCAAAAAACTATACGAAAAGTACGATAAGTTGCAGTTTTTCTCATATCAATATGATGAAAAAATACATATTAAAATGTTGGTCAAAGTTCATATTGTTTGACTTTCTAAAAGAAATTGTGACAAGTAAAAAAGAACGGAGGGAATATATAACGAGAAGCCAAATTTTTTATTAATAGTATACTTCTTTTATAAGAATTGGATATAGATCGCACTTATAATGTTTCAAGTCAAAGAAATTTAACCCTATAATGCATTTTATCATTTTTTAACTTGTACTATATATGTATATGTATTATGTACATGTAAAACATACCTAATAATATAATTTCAGAAGTGTGATTTGAAAAAATATATAGAATGGGATATACGTAGACCTTATCGCTCATCTTTGTAGTTAGATAGATCGTTTTCCAATAGAGCCTCAGCTCAAAAAGGTGCAACCAAAACAGAACATAAAGAATAATAACGACAACAAAATAGCAAGACAAATCAAGAACATAAATTACTTTAAATATACCTCTTCTTGAATGACCACCCTGAGCTTTTTCCTTCCAAAAACTAACCAACCTGTTGAATTCCAGAATGAATATAAGCTCCCAAAAGAAAAAAGAAAAGATTTTGTTTGATAATAAAAAGGCTATGAAAAAATTAGAAAGAATTAAGAATAGAAAATCTGAGGAAAAAGATTGTAGGAATCTACCCGAGTAATAAAAGGGCAGCCCGATGTACTAAGCTCCCGCTATGCGCAGAGTTTGGAGAATCTACCTGAGTGATGTACAAATATTTTGTTTAGCCAATGAGAGTATTTATAGAGAAGAGTACTAAACTATAGGGCTGTTTTTCTTCTTCTTTAAATTTGGGAAAATTATACTAAATAGCGACTATATATATACATATATTTATATTATTGTTAAAATGTATAATTTAATGTAAAATAATAGATAACTTTTTGTATATTTAATCTAAGAAATATAATTATTTTAATCGTGTAGTCAAATAATTGACTTGGCCCAATAATCAATTAACTATATGAAATTTATCCCATGTGATGAAGACAAGCAATATGCATCTTCATTTTTCTTGTTCAAAAAAAAAAAAGTAATCATAGTTAAAGTATTAACGGTGAGTGCGAAAGACACAAGTCTTGCATTCACTGATTTGATGTAAATATCGATTATGAATTTTCTATTAGAAACTTAATGCGTAATCTCAACGTTTAATGTGTATTTCTAAATTATTTTATTTTTCAATTGTCTAACTCTTTCACTTGCTCAAGTTCAATATTAGCTAGATTAGTGAACAACATTTTATATTTTTCGATAAAACAACAAGGTCTCATTTGTAACATGTGGCTCTGTTGATTGACAAAGTATAGAAGAATCAAATGATTAATTTGGATATTTATCAACTGTCATTTCCTTCATTGACTGAATGAACTGGTGTCTGTTTTAGGCTCCTGATGCAGATTGTTACTGATTATGTGGTGCGAGTAAGTATTTATCGAGATTAGAATATCAAATTTAACTTTTAGATAATTGAATTCCTCCAACTGCAATCCATAATTTTACATGTTGGACGAAACATATGTTTATTAATTAGCCGATGAAGTATGATATAACCTAAATTAGCTCATTTAAAAGTTTGTGTCAGTTTAGGCTAGATGTGTAACTCAAATTCACTCATCAATATTATATTTAACTAATTAGAGTATCCAAAACTTAATTATAAGTTGTAAGATATTATATATTATAGACTTGTTTTAATAACTTTACCACTTTACCCTCGGTAAAAAATAATCGGAAGATGCAATTTCCTAGTTATTATTAATCTATTTCTGAATGTTCTGTAATTCTATCTTTTTTTAGTTAATTGGCATGTTTTCTTGATTGACGCTTTTTTTTTCGAGTTAATTTCACACATTGTCACTGAACTTGTGCAAACATCTCACTAAAGTAACTTTTGTTTCTGTTAAAAAAATATTATCATTGAACTGTGTTCATCTTTCCAAAATAAGGTGAAACTAAGAAATAGTTAAGAGCATGTTTGGAAAGTCACAAGAGAATTGCAATTGGATGTAATCACACGGTTTGCAATTAGTGAAATAACAAGTCAATACTAATACTAAAGTAAACAAATTGGAATATAAATTCAAAACTCAAAAAAAAAAACAACATAATACTCTTATGTCAAATTCCAACAAGTAAATATAATTCAAAAGAAAGAAAAACATAAGTCTATAATCTCATTCAATAATGAAATTCTACTTTAATTCAAACACTAGTAATAATATAATGCAGTTATGTACAAAATGAAGAAAATAAAATACTAGCAATTATATTGAACCGTAAGAAGTAAAAGTTGAAAAAATGAGAAGAAAAGAGGTGAAAGATAAATAATGTAAAATTAAAAAAAAAATTCAAAAAGTAAAAATAAAAAACAAATTAAAATAATAGAATAAAAAATAAATTAAAATAAAAAACAAAAAAGAAAGAAATTAAAACATAATCCTGTAATTACATCATGTAATTGCACCCAATTCTCAATCCCTCCGTAAGAATTGGATTGTGTAATTACATCCAATTCCAATCCCCTTATGACTTTTCAAACATGCCTTAAATTTTTCTTAGTTTCACTTTATTTTGGAAAGAGGTACATAGTTCAGTGACAATATTTTCTTAAAAGAAACAAAAATTATTTTAGTGGGATATTTGCATAAGTTCAATGACAATTTGAGGAATTAACTCCTTTTTTTTAATAATTACTTTGATTTATTGCACTTGAATCGATGATCTTTTGAAAACAACCTCTCTACCTCCATAAGGTAGAGACAAGGTTTACCGACATTCTATCTTTTCTGTACCTTACTTGTGAGATTATACAGAATAATATACACAATGAAACAGATTCACATTGAATTTATACATGATACAACAAATATGATTTGATCGATCCGGTTCTGTGAATATAAAATTGTTCATTTTGTTCTTTTTCTTCTCTTTTCTGTTTTTTTAATTTGTTTTTTCTTTTGTACGTTTTCTATATTTCTTCTACTTGTTTATTTTGTTTCTTTTAAACTTTTTTCTAAATATATAAAATATTAAAAAAATATAAAATCTCCACGTGGTGGATCTTGATGAGCAATTTGATGTGTACTTTTTGTCCATTGGTTGTAGGAAAGCAAAAAATATATAGTATAAAATTTTTATATCCATTTCCATTTTCCCAGTTTTTTAAAATTAAAATATATTTCATACTAGTCATATCAAGGAAACATTGTCAACATTATCTTTTGTGAAATTTCTTATCTAGCTAATATTTGTCTAACAATAGGGTAGAAGAATAATAGGTAGTTGAGTATTATCTCAT
Organism: Capsicum rhomboideum; assembly: GCA_031232105.1. Taxonomy (NCBI): domain Eukaryota; kingdom Viridiplantae; phylum Streptophyta; class Magnoliopsida; order Solanales; family Solanaceae; genus Capsicum; species Capsicum rhomboideum. The sequence goes on along the minus strand of CP124711.1, from coordinate 143,391,461 downwards.
TTTTTCTTTCATACTAGTTAGTCGTAGTATTCCTTGTAGTTTCTTGTCCTTCAATTTTTGTTACTATTTATTGTTTTTTGCACTTCAATTCTCACATATAGTATTTTGTTGTAGTTCTTTTATTTTTTCTAGAGCGCTTTATCATGTTTTCTATAGTATTTTACCATAGCTTCTCCACTTCCGTCATTTCTTTCGAACTGCTTTGATATGTTTTTTTTTGTGTCGAGCGTCTATCATAAACAACCTCTTTACCTTTCAAGATAGGATAAGATTTGCGTATGCTCTATTCTCTCCAACTTCACTTGTGAGATTACACTAGTAGGCGTTTGGCCATGAAAATAAAATATTTTGGAGTTGGAGTTGGAGTTGAAATTGGAGTTGGAGTTGGAGTTGTGTTTGGCCATGAAAATAAATAGTGTTCTTTTTGATTTTTTGTGAGAGAAGTAAAAGTGAAAAAAGTGAAAACAAGAAAAAGTTGTTTTCACTTTTCCGGAAATTTATTTCACTTTAGTGAAATACAATCCATGGCCAAACACCCCTGCATTTCACTTTTTTCACTAAAGTGAAATTTATTTCCGGAAAAAAGTAAAAAATATCCATGGCCAAACGGGTTATTATAGTTTTTTATGATAAATGCTTAAAAAAAATTATTAAAAAAACATGCAATTTGTTTCAATTGAATGGAGGGCTAGATTATTTGATTAAGACAAATATGTTGCATTTGGAGTTTATAGCCGACGTTAGTTATTTACCTAAAATAGTCCATTATTTACGATACAATGAAATAGTTAATAAAAAGAGATATTAATTTGTTGAAAAAATGTATTCAATCTATCATTAAATTTGTCTTTTATAGCAACTCCATCATATCATATTAAAATTCTCATATCCCAATTTATAATTATTAGCCAGCGTTTGATGATAAGTTTTGTGTGTGGATTAATTTTAAAATTTAACTTTAAATATTTATTTGGTCATAATTCTTAATAAGATTTTAAAATTTTGATCTTCAAATATTTTAAAGTTTCCAGATTAGTTTTTGAAATTTTCACTTTCCTTGTGTTCAAAATTTTAACTGTGATGTTCGTGATTCACCTTCGTCTACGGCGGCGCCCCCTCGAACATCCTCGCCGGTGACGCCAGCTGTCTCCGGAGCTAATTGTTTTCCTTCTGTTCATCTCAATATATCACGTCAGCGTTCGGTGTCCACGAGATATAGTGGAGACGAATTGGAGTGTTCAGTTATTAGTTGGGATCGAGTTGAGGTGCCTAGATGTGTATTATCAAAGTTGAAGTGCTTACTATTCGTCTCCACTATGTCAGTTGAATACTCTAACCTATAAAATGATTATCTATACACCTCCAAAATTTATGTGTCACGTTCTCATTTAGTGTTGACGAAACATAGTGGGGATGAGTTGAAGTGTTTAGTTGCAACTTGAGATCGAGTTGAGATGTCTAAATGTGTACAAATCAATGTTGAAGTGATGCTTACTACTAGTCTCCACTATGTTAGTTGAACACTCTAACTTACAAAATGATCGTCTAGACACCTCAAAAATTTACGTACCACGTCAACATCAAATATCCACGAGATACAATAGGGACGATTCGGAGTGTTTAGTTGCCGCTTGAGATCGAGTTGAGGTGTCTAGTTGTGCACTAATCAAAGTTGAAGTGATGCTTACCACTTGTCTCCCGCTAACGTACAAAATGATCCTCTAGACACCACCAAAATTTATGTGCCAAGTCAATGTCGGGTATCTACGAGACACAATGTGAATGAGTTGGAGTGTTTATTTGTCAGTTGAGACAAGTTGACGTGTCTAGATGTGTATTATCAAACTTGAAATGCTTACTACTTGTCTCCACTATGTCATGAGTTGAACACTCTAACTTACAAAATGATCATCTAGATACTTTCAAAAGTTATGTGTCATTTCATAGTCTAGTGTCCATGAGACATAGTAAGGATGAATTGGAGTGTTTAATTGTCAGTTGAGATCGAATTGAGTTGTCTTAGATGTGCACTATCAAAGTTGAAGTGCTTACTACTCATTTCCACTATGTCAGTTGAACACTCCAGCTTACAGGATGATAGTCTAGACACCTCCAAAATTTATGTGATATGTCACCGTCTGGTATCCTCGAGACATAGTGAAGATGAGTTGGAGTGTTTGGTTGTCAGTTGAGGTGTCTAGATGTGCACTATCAAAGTTGAAGTGCTTACTTGACAGTTGAGACAAAGTTTAAATGTTTTTTTAGGTATGAATCGTTTTAGTTTGTTTCTTTCTCATTTATTTACTAATGACAGCCACCTAATGAAAATTCTGCACTAATAAACTATTGGTATTATAGATCTTCTTACCTTGCCAATATTTTTCCATAATTTATCAGTAGTATGATTGTGTGTAGTTTATTATTATAATAAAATAGGGAAGTATCAGGTGGAAGTTAAAAAAATGGGAATGACAATGGCAGATATAAAGTAGGTGGCCCTGGTTAATGGTGGACCTAATAGCTTTAGGTATGTGTTTAATTGAACTCACCATTTTTGGCCTAGAATGTAGATAAATATGTTCATGATTCTTGGAAAGTAGTATATATACAGTCAAATCTCTCTATAATGGCGTCATTTTGACGTCTTTGTCCAGACAATATAGCAAAAGGCAAAATCAATCAAATATTTGAATAGGGCTATTATAGAGAGGTAGTTTAATTTTACGAAGAGTGTATCAGTAAGATGATGATCGTTGTTGTTATAGGTAAAATGTTGTTATAGCGAGGTAAAATATAAAATGAAAAATCAGTTCCAAAGAAAATTTAGGACTATTGTGAATGTTATTATACATGATGACTATTATAGAGAGGACTGACTGTATTAAGTTCTGAACTCATATTTTCAAAGAGTTTAGAGCTTTGAACCTTTGGTCCTAGTACTTGGGGAGGTTCAGAAAAGATGTGTTCTTGGATTGATTCAAGTTGTACTCGCTATGACCAACTTCTGAAATGAATAATATGTGTCATAGGATCCGAGCATACAATAGATACTTGTGGTACGTTCTTTTTTCGGATCCCATGCATAGCGCCACAGCGGGAGTTTTAGTGCATAGGCTGCCCTTTTATGTGTCATAGTTTTCGTTACTAGTTCTCTTTATTTGTATCTTCATATGCTTAAACGTTGTTGCATTTTATTCCTCGTAGTTCACATGTCACGGATGATTGTTTGATTGCGTACTACTATGTATTAATAGTTTTATCATTATCTTATATCATATTAAATTCAAAGATCATGTATTATTGTGATGGATTATATATAAATTCCTTTGAAGATATGGTCCTGCATTTAGGGGGGACAAGATAGATTTCTCTCTTGAGATTAATTGAAAATATGCTTCTGTAAGCATTTGTTTTTTTCTGCACTGGTGTTTTGGATGTAAACTAAAAGGATCTTACTGTTGAAATGAAATTATTTTGAACTTAATGGTCCTGCCTCCTTGATGTAAATATTTAAGACTTTCACGGGACGGCGTACAACAACATATTCAGTGTAGTCCAACTAAGAGGTGTCGTCTGGAGAGGGTAGAGTGTGCGCAGATCTTACCTCTACCACAGAGGTAGAGAGGCTGTTTTCGATAGAAAATATGGGGCGGTGTATATCTGGAAAATGATGTCTGTGATGATCAGAGTTGAGAAACACATTTTGAGCTTGAATTAGTCTCGACTCTTGTGCATGATGGTGGCAGTGTTATCAAAAGAAAAAAGTGCAAAAAAGCTCTACGCTTCGTTGGGACTTTAAGCACAAATAGAACGCGTAGGCTTTAATTAATAAAGGCACTAAGGGAGAAGAAAATACAAATATATAGGTATTGATCCAAGACTTATAATTCTAAGCATGAATGACAAATATATGAACAAAGAACTTGAAAAAAATTACAATAAAGTGAAATATCAATTGTTTAGAACCTTGATGACGACATTGAAGTGCACGTTAAGAGGTGGTCCTGATATTTGGGGAAGTTTAGAGAGTGTACATTCTTGGGCTGATACAAGTTGTACACATTATGGAAATCTATAAGGAATAATATCTGTCTTCATAGAATCCTAGGGAAAAATCAATAATAATAAGCTCTTAAATTTATGGATAGATATATACAAAGGTTTTGACTTGCTGAAAAATACAACAAGGCTTTGTTTGGATAAAAAGTTTCCAGTAATGATCGTGAAAGATTGGCTTCAGTCTGTTTTTTATTTGTTTTATTCATTCCGTGGAAACAGCCTCTGGCAGAAATACAAGGTAAGGTTGCGTACAATAGACCCTTGCGGTCCTGCCCTTCCCCGGACCCCTCGCATAGCGAGAGCTTTAGTGCACCGATCTTCCCTTTTTTATTTGATTGTGAGGCATCGTTGTTTTTATGTGGTGCACATTGCATGTGATGATGGTCCAATTGAATTTTATCATAGGTCATATGATCTCTTAGTCTTTGAGCTGAGGAACTATCGGAAACAACCTCTGTATCTTTTAAGGTAGGAGTAAAGTCTGCTTACACACTATCCTTTTCAAACTCCACTTATGAGGTTACACTGGCTATGTTGTTACGTTGTTGTAGATGACGTCGTATTTCCTGTGTATTATTGTGATGGCTTGTATATAAATACTTTTGAAGATGTGGTCCTGCTGTGGGGGACAAGATGAATTTTTGTTTTGAGGTTGACTGAAAATATGTTTACGTATGAACTGCAATATACAATTATGAGGTTGATTGAAAATATGCTTATGTAAGCACTTGTGTTTTCTGCACAGGTGTTATGGATGTAAACTTAAAGGATCTTACTGTTAAAATGAAATTATTTTGAACTTAGTGGTCCTTCCTCCTTGGATGGGGATGTTCATATTTAAATGCGGGACGGTGTATATGTTGAAAATGATGTTTGTGCTTATAGAGTTGAGAAACACATGTTGAGCTTGAATAATTGACAAATCAAGTTCATTATTTATGGGAGGCAACCATAATTTTTTCCCACAGAACAGTAACACCAAAAAAGGAGCAGCCACTCTTGACTCTTGGGCATGATGGTGGCAGTGCATGTTATCAAAAAACAAAAAACTCAAAAATCTAAGGTTCATAGGGGCTTTAAACGCAAGTAAAACGTGGGCTTGAATGAAAAAAGGCGGAAAGGGAGAAAAGAAATATATAGGTATTGATCCAAGACTCTTATAATTTTAAGCATGAACGACAAATATATGAACAAAGAAATTGAAAAAAATACAATAAAGTGAAACATCAATTGATTAGAGTCGCCTCTTCAGAAGAGGCTCATTGACAAGGAAAAAAGTATGTCTTAGAAACTTGATGATGACAATGAAGGCACATTAAGTGAGGCAAAGTACTCAAAATGTTTTGAGCCTCGCTTTAGGGCTTAAGCGCGTCTTTCTGTGTTTTTTTCCTTCAGCCAATAGAAGTTAACGGCATGATGAGACATCACTGATGCTGAAAAGCTAGTTTAATATATCTTTTAGGATGTACTAAATGGCATATATAATAAAGGTGGTCCTAATATTTGGGAAAGTTTAGAGAGGTTATATTGATCTTGGACTGATACAAGTTGTACACATTATGGAAATCTGCAAGGAATAATATCTGTCTTCGTAGAATCCTAGGGTAAAATCAACAATAATAAGCTTTTAAAAATTTCATGGATTGCTATGCAAAAAAGGTTTTGACTTGTGGTTTTGTTTAGACAAAAAGTTTCCAGTAATGATCATGAAAGGTTGTCTTCTCTCTGGTTTATATTTGTTTTATGCATTTGATTGTGAGGTATGCTGTTTTATAATTATGTGATGCACATTACATCTGATGATTGTCCAATTAAATTTCAAGGTAGGGATAAGGTCTGTGTATACACTACCCTTTCGAGACCTCTTTTTGGAGATTACATTGGCTATGTTGTTGTTGTTGTATATGGTCTCCTATTCGTAATAGCTTTTGAGCCATGCATCTTTCAAAAACAACCTCTCTACCTTTTAAGGTAGGGGACAAGGCCTACGTACACACTATCTTTTCCAGACCCCACTTGTGAGATTACACATGCGTATGCGTTGTTGTTGTTGTTCCGTGTATTATTATGATGGCTTGTATATAAATATTTTTGAAGATGTGGTCCTGATAATGCTGTGGGGGACAAGATGAATTTTTGTTTTGAGGTTGACTGAAAATATGTTTCCGTACGAACTGCAATATACAATTAAGGTTAAGTGTATCTTGCTGTTTTCGAATTGATCTTTGTTTTCTTCTGAACTTGATTTTTGGGTGTAAACTACAAGAATCTTACTATTGATGAAGTGGATGTTTTCGAATGCAGTGGTCCTGTCTCCTTCGACGAACTGGGATGTTCATGTATTAAACTATTCTGGGGGCAACGTTTTTCTTGAAAATGATATATGTGCTGATAGAGTTAAAATGAATATCTAATGTTGTTTAAGAATAAGCATAATGTAGAATAGTAATCTATGGGAAGAAACTGTAATTTTTAACCATCTCTCTTAACTCCACGGGGTAGTGATAATATATGGTCTGCCGTCTGCTACACTCTACCCTCCCCAGACCTCACTCGTGGGATTTCACTGGATATGTTGTTGTTGTAGTAACTGTAATTCTTAACCACATTGAAATATTGTTAGATTTTCTGTAGAGTCAAGTGCATATCAATCACCTGCAATCAACACTACTAACTCTAACCCATTCTATATATTGGCTTTTGCTTAAAGAAGATTGGCACAAGAGAATAAATATAGCTGGCAAAACGACGTATCGATTTTAACCAAATATTATGGATGAATTTGTTAGTCATTAGCAACAACAGTTTAGAACTTAGAATTTAGCATAATTAAACTGGTCAACAATACATTACATATGTATCTTTTCATTGTTTTTCTTCATAAAGAGTGTTTAATTTGCATCTTGTACTTTAGGCCCCTGTAAACATTTTGGGGTAAACATTTTGGGGGAGTGATAGCGCCTTTTCTCACCAGCTTTCGAAAAGTGAAATCTGGTTATAATGTTATATCTGAATAGGCCTTAACCAGTATAATGAAAATGAAATATCTATGCTCGATAGTAGCTATGGTATTAGTAGTTTCACAAAGTTCTTGACATACATTTGAGATTCCTTCTTGTGCTCAGTACAAACAGAAGGCATAACAAACTTATTGGACATTACCTGGTGTGAATCAACTTACTCAATAGATATCTATTGGATTTAGTAGTGCAATAGATTTTGACTGTTGGGGATCTTTCGAGTCCTGTTCTGAAAAACTATTTTCTTGAGCTCAGGGTCTATCGGAAACAATCTCTCTACCCCACGAAGATAGGGGTAAGGTCTGTGTACACCCCACCCTCCCCAAACTCCACTTGTGGAATTATACTGGGTATGTTGTTGTTGTTGGGGACCTTTTTAGTTCCTTCATGGTTCAGCTATTCAAGAGATCTTTTTACTTACTATACTAGTGTTGGGAACATATAGTTTCCTGTATAATCTTAACTGGGTGAATTGATCCTCATGAGCATAAACGATTAATAATCAAAAAAATATCTTACCTACTACCCTCCCCAGACCCCACTTGTATAATTATACTAGGTATATTGTTGTTATAATCACACAGATAAATCGATGGGAGGGGAGAAATGATGGAAAGTCCTAGGTCTTTTGTACCCTAATTCTAATTTTTGTAACGTGGTGGTTAATATATCGTATTCTGAAACATCCTGTGCTTCCAAACATGTTGAGCTCCATATATTCTTGTACAGTCAAAGAAGATCGATTGTTGTTAGAGAAAAAAACAAGAGAAACAGGAGAATTTGTATAAAAGTAATACTATATAGTAAGAAGGTTATACTAACTCAATAAAATGGAAATAAGTATAATGGACAAGGAATAACAAGCTGATGTTTTGTTCTCGCTTTTCTTTCATACTAGTAGTCGTAGTATTACTCTGAGAGCTTCTTGTTATTCCATCTCTGTTACTATTTCTTCTTGCACTTTGATTATCGCATTATTTTGATGTAGTGACTATTCCTTTTTTGTTTTGTATGCTTTGTCATACTTTCTTTAGCATTTTGTCTTGGCTTCTTTACTCCTGTTGTTTTCTTTTTTCTCGAACTGTTTTGTAATGTTTTTACTTGAGCAGAGGGCCTATCCTCTCTACCACACAAGGTAGGAGTAAGGTCTACGTACTCACTACCCTCCCAGACCGCGATTGTGGCTTAATCCCAACCCTCGAGCTTCATTAACTAACTTATAATCTCGACATTCTATTTCGTAATTCTGTTACTCGACTCATCCCATATCGAACCCAGCCTCCCGTAATTCTTTTAACTACTCGAGATCATAACACTAGACTGTCAAGCTTGTTAAGAAGGGGTGCATATGACACCTTAGACAAATCTTCACATTAGAAATGGAGAGTAACTGAAGTGCTATGAGAGAAACAAGTTCACATGGTACGCGCTGTTAAACAGCTCACAAGTGCAAATGATACGCACGACTTTGGGCTCGACGATGTCATAGCCCAAGAGACAAATCAGTGAGGTTTGTTAGGATAAAGCAGATAAATCTCACATCAGGAAAGGAGAGGAAAGTGAAGTGCTAGCACAAGTTCCTCCCTTTTGTTCAATTTATAACGTTCATGTAGTGTTGTTTTACTTTAACCATGAATTGGTCTTATAGTGCTTAACATAAACTTGTATTAGTTCTTTCCTTTGGACTAATTGTAGATCTGTATAAAACATAGTTGATTTTGCATTTGACCATTGGGCATTAGTTTGAGTACTTAAGGACTGCAGTAGTGTGTGTAACATATAGTATTTATGCTGAAATGAATGGCCAAAATATTATAGTAGTAAGTATTTGACCCCCAGGTGACAGTAAGTGTGACATATAGTTTTTACTCGACCAGCCAGGTGGTGGTAAGTAGAGCTGTCAAAATGGGTTTGGCTCGTGAGGCTGGCCCAATTCAATCCTTTAATTAATTCTGGGGTTGGACTAAGTTTTTTCAGCTCATTTAGGAACGAGGCTTATTAGCCAGTCTCACTTGGTCCGTCGGCCTCAGAGGCCTAACCCGTTAGCCTCAGAGGCTAGCCCATGGGCCGGGACTTTAAAAATAAGAGAAAATGACACCACATGACCCATCAAAAAACAAATGGCTCATGTTTAGGCTATTGGACATGAAGTGGCCAATCGGCCCAAATTATTTCCAAAAAATGATCAGTCGATCCAAACTAATTCCAAAAATGGCCAGTCGAAACTGTATCAATATGGTATATGGGTTGTATCAATACGGTATAAGGAGTATATTAATATGGTACAGGGATTGTATCAAAATGGTATAAAAATTGTATCAATATGGTATATGAACTATATATGCATATGTTTTTCTATATAAACTATATGAATGTGACATGGAGACTGTATCATTATGGTATATGAACGGAAAAAAAAGGCACTAGCAGTGACAAAAAGGCCTAAAATGGCTACCTTTTGGAATTGCAAAATCAATGGCTATTTCGTGGAAATAGTTTTGGGCGAAGTGACATTTATGTCCTTTCCCCTAAAAATAATTATTAAATATTTTTTAGTTGGTCTTTTATTTGTTAGAAATTAGGATTTTGTCAATAAAAAATAAAAAACCCAAGGACCCATGCCCAACCCAACCTTTAAAACATTTTCTCCTCCTAAGTACACAATATTATTCAATTAGAGACTTAGGATTTTTAAAACATTTTCTCTTCTCATATTTGTGCAGTTTTTGTTTAACAATACAAATCTCTCCAAATCGATTAGTAAGATGCCTATAACATGCTAAAAACTAGTTGGTACTTATTAAAGTGAAAGCATACTAGTTGGTGATTGTCGAGTACTTATATTTTTTTTTTTTTTTTATCATGTTTCGAGTTTTTTTTATTTTTTTTAAAGGACCAACTCGTCCCAACCCGTAGCCCGCTTAGGGCTGGGTTCGGCTGCTATTTTATTGGGCCTGTAGTTAAATTCATTTCTGAATAGCCAAAATATAAGTCAAGTTGGTAGAAGTCCACCTGTCTTTAAAGAGAGAATTTGATTGATTGAATAAAGTGCTTTTCCTTCCCTATTTTCCAACAAATACTTCATATATTGCTAATGTTCCCATAGAAATTGGGTTGTGTGCAATTTTTGCCTTTATTTTTTTTTTCACATAGTGGCCAATTTGTTTTGCAATTTTTTATAAATTAGTTTTAATTCTATGTCTTTTTTACAATTTATTTTTTCACATAAGAAATCTGAAAAAAATCACTTTCTTATATTCAAATTGCAAGTGGCCATATTCGCTTCAATTCATGTGATGGACATAGTTTCAAGCAGCATAGAGTTTAAGGAAATATTATAATTTTTTAAAGTTGTGACTTTAAACGAATCATAATATTTGAGCGGCTATAAATTATTCTCGTTAAGGGGTAAAATGATCAATTTGGATCATGAAAGTGTAAAGGCACTATGGTCTTATTCGTCAGTCACGCCTTCAATTTGTGAGTTGGTCAAATGGTCCAATTACAGCAATAATAATATATCGATGTAATTTTACGAGTGGAGTTTAAGAAAGATGATGTGTACGTAATTTAGAAAGGTTATTTTTTATGAATCTCGGCTTAAGTAAAGTATCTCAGTAAAACTTTAACTTATATAATCTACAGTGTAAAATCTTTTATGGGATAATAGCCATTTTTGGTCTCTAAATTATAAGTATATTTTGATTTTTGCCCTTGTGATATGTATGTTTTTAATCTTTTTTATTAAGAATTTTGTTGTATTTGAACTACTTTTAGAACTATATTGTTTTCAAATATGATGTAACAATACCAGTGTAACATAACACATGCATAATTAAGTGATACAACAACTAACCATTATGGTAAATTTTTTAATACAAGCAAAGGAATAAAAAAACACAAATTTAAATTAATGAAAGGTTAAATATGCTAAGGATCAAAATTGAAATTTAGAAATAATTGAAAAAAAAATTATAAATTGACAAGGCACAGAAGTCAAACTCTTACTAGAAAGCTCTTAACATTAAAGTTATAATCCATTTTTCTTCACTTTATCAGACCAATCTAATTAGCAACATATCTAAATATCTTCTTAAGATCTCATTGCTTAATTTCCATCAAGGTGCTTTCCCTTTGGGAATCTTCTATGAATAAGGTGCACAATTATTTACTATCGATAATGTGGTAGAATGGATGAGATCCCGTCATTTTTAAGTAGAAGTTTTCGGAGCGGAGAGTCCGCTAGTACTCAATAGGGAATGTTTTCCTCTTTGATGAATTTTACGTGGCGAAAATTTAAATTAATTGGGTCAATGGGTACTGAATATCAGAGATAGAGAAAGAGAGAAAAGTTCACATATAGTTTATGTTGGGACCAACATTTAAGCCATAACTAAAGTTGCGAACTTTTGTAACTTTAGCCACTTCGAAAACAACTTCAGACATATGAGCTTGAAATAGCAAAATTTCGCATTTCCAAGTTTTTTCTGAAGTTTGGCATATTGCTTGTGCAATCAAACTTTGATAATCGTGTCTAAAGAATGGCTTGTCAAGGTCAACCTTCCAACAATCACGCCTAAAGTTTTACCTGTCAAGTCCAAATTTCGGTTAATTACAGCTAAAGTTTGGCTTGTTAAGGTCAAAGCTTCAAACATGTATATCTGAAGTTTCAGATACATATATAATCGAGAATGATTTAAACTCAATCATCAAACCTGCTAATGCTTTTAAGTTTTTTTAACAACACCTACATGATTTAAACTCACTTTTCATTTTCGAAATTCAATGGGTCTTCAAGAAGTATACTTCAATAATTATATATAAATTTAAAATATGCTATTGTACCATAACTAAAAAGAAGGAGAAGCAATTTAATTTGAAGATTGTCTATCTAGCTATAAGTTATATACATTTATTTTTCAATTATTAGTTTGATGCTCTGAGAATTTTTATTTGTAGGAAGGTTTTTGAGGAAAAATAGAAAATTATTGGTTGGCAGGAAAGAAATAATAAAGAAAATAGCTTTATTATGATGGCAAGTATTGCAATCATTTCAAATTTGATGCATAATTAAATTTGAAAAAAATTGGCTATGATTGATCATTATCATGTTCCATTCTGTTAAAATGTCACCAAATTGTCCTAATTAAATAAAGGTGTAAGGTTTAAAGTTTCTACAGTTTAAAAAAGTTGTTATGGAAATTTTAATGGTGATTAGACTCACCATCTAAGATATGATTTACACTTCGTTTGGATGGTTGTTATTATTGTTTTATAATCCATCGTATTATAATATATTGAGTTATATTGTATTGTATTATGTTGTTTTGATAAATACAATATTTGATTAGATTGTATCGATTTTCGTCGTTACATGATGTCGCACATCAACAAATTGAAGGATAAACCTACAAGAAAGATATTAGGGTACGAGATAGATTTTTTTAAAAAAAATATACGATAAAAGATATAATTGAATTATTAGATAACAAATAAGGATGATATGAGGTTTAAAAGATAATAATTTGATCACATCAAATAGATTGTTACATAAAATGAGACATTTTGTTATTGCATAACTATATGATACGATACAATAAAATTTAAATAACAACCAAAACAAACATTATATTTAAACTAACAATACACTGAAATAGTAACCACCTTCCAAACAAGCTCTTTAGTTCCTTCTTATATATAGTGATTTTCTTCAAGTCAACTCTCTAAAAAATACCATTTTTCATAGATCAAATGATCAATATATACATATTCCTCATATAGCATATGTTTAAATCACAGGTTTAAAATATTTTTATTATCATACAAATATTATGATATATATTATAAGTTCAAAACTAAATAAATTTTGGGAATTATGAGTACCTTAACCACCAAAGGTTGTGGCATGGATTGTTAAGTACTCCGACATACTTGCCAGAGGTCTCGGGTTCAAGTCCTGATATGAAGTCTCTTTGTGGATATCGAACACTGAATGTGATACCAATAAAAAGTACCTTATATTATTACTTTTAAAAGACAAATTGACAAGTTGATAGGTCAGTTTCACCTTAGCTACTACTTTTAATATTCATGCATTATTGTATGTTAAAGTAACAAAAGGACTAATTATTGAAACTTTTACAAAATATAAAATTATTACTTATAATAATAAAGAAGATGACAGAAAATTTTTGTACCGCTCTTTTTATTCAAAAATTAAATGTCCTAGAAACTTGTCCTTGTATGAGAAATTTTGCTTGATCTAGGTTAATTTAAGCCATTGATGTTCAGTCCTAAGAAGGAAGAATCAGGATATCATCAAGAATTGCGGTGAGATGGATAGAATTTTCACCATCCTTAATTAAGGATTTCGAGTCCCCATTGTCTTTCGCCTGTGAAAGCATCCTTCCTTCTCAATGTTCGGACATCCATCCAATGCATTTGTACTTCCACCTGGCGGTTAAAATAAAATAAAGAATTCGTTGCTCCAACCTCTTTTCTCATGGTTGGTAGACAATCTCACAAAGATTCAGTTTCATTGAATTGTTGAGTTTTAAATTGAAAAAGAAATGGTATTACATAATGATGAATTTTTACACGACAGAAATCTGAATTAATTTGAATTTTATTTATTTTTTCATTCTGTATCAGGTATCTGCATTGAAATCCGACTAATCCGTAGCCCATTCGGAAAAGCGCTTCCAATCAATGATTTTTTTCATATTCAGAATTCAACATCGAGACCTTTAATTAAGGAAGAACAGTCTCATTCACTGCACCACTTCCTTTAATAATGAATTAATTTGAATCTCAATATAATTATCGAATACCGTAAGGAAGAACCATATTTCTATCTAAAATAAAAGTCACCCAAAATGAAAAGACAAGAAAAAGGAAAAGAAGACTCTTTCACCTCATGTCCACTTTCTTTTTACTTTACCTCCTTTTACTTTACTTTATTCAATTTGCTATAGGAGTGGAGAAAAAGAACATCAATCATCATTTCCACAAAACCATCCCTCATATGCTCATGCACTATCTTTAATCATTTCCCCCAACTTTAATTTTCTTTTCCTCTCTCCTAAAACACACAAAGAAATCATAGTGCCAAGATTGAACTCAAATTCTCCCTCCCTCCGGTTAATTAAAGACGAATTCAGAATTTGAAGTTATTCTATCACTTTGAAGTACATATAGATTTTAGATTTAACGAATACAGAATTTAAAGTTATTCTATCACTTTGAAGTACATGGATTTTAAATTTATAAATCGTATACATTTACTGAATTCTTAAGACAACTATGAGATTTGAGTTAAAATTATTTAATTTTATTGAACTCATATCATAAATGGTATATATCCACTCCTATCGCCAACCAATGACGACGTTAACAACAACATATCTAGTGAAATTTTATAAGTGTAATCTGAGAGAGTTATGTGTACACAATCTTAACTCTACCTTGTGAAGGTAGATAGGGTGTTTCCAATAAATTCTCGACTCAAGTAAAACAAATCAAAATCAACAAGAAGGAAAATACAGTAAAAAAAAAAATCATATAGAAAATAACGAAGAAAAAGCAAGTAGCAACAACATATAGCATTAAACAAAGTAGAGGAAACAACAGATAAAACTTACGCGCTTCGTATTAAAATCAAATCAATAAATACAAAATTATCAGTATCATTCATATATTCGGTCAGCACTTAACTATTATGCCTTCTCATTTTAATTTAAAGTAATTATAATTAAATTATTAATTTGATATAAATATCAAATGTAAATAAATACTTACAGTATTAAAAAAGAAAACTTTTCACGTATGCCATTTAGTGATATATTTGAATAAAATGTAAAGTAAGCATCAATTTAATTTCTTATCCTCGACATTTCTTCTCCCTCTCTTATAATTTCTTTCTTATAAAATGAAAGAGCGGACAACTCGGTTCGAGTAGTAAAAGCAATCATCAATATTTTCATATAGATGACTATATTATAATTGTTGGGGTGTTATCCTTTCTCCGATGATATGTAATAAAATATTTTGTGCATTGAACCGTCCCAATTTAAGGGGTCATTTTTGTCATTTTCCCATCCTCCACATTGTCTTCTCCCTCTCTAATAATTTCTTACTTATAAAGGGGAAGACCAGACAAAAAGATACCTGCACACAAATTCAACTTTATTGTACCGTTTTCTTACTAAAAATAAAATTTCACAAAATCTAATCTACATACTGTCCACAAATTCAAACTTCATTTTGTACTTTTTTGTTCCATTTATTTCACATTATCACCATGTAAAAACAAATACTCCCCCCATTTCAATTTATGTGTTACTTTTTATTTTTCGAGAGTCAAACAATTTAAATTTAATAATAAATTTGGGCACGAAATTTTTAAAATTTTTGAAATAGAATTTATATACTTGGAAACTACGTAAAAAGTATTACAAGTCACAATTATTGACAATTCAAAATATTAAAAAGATATATGAAAAAATTACAGTCAAAGATGAACTTATTTGAATCTCAAAATCTGAAAAGTGACACATAAATAGTGTAATTTTCCACCGAAGGGGGTTCACGAACCCCCTCAATATATGCTAGCTCCGTCACTGTACACCGGCCTATCTGTTTGTTTAAGCTACATTGTATTTCCTCCATTTAAAAAAAAATAATCTATTTTTCATTTTAGTTTGTTTAAAAAAATGATTCTTTATTTTTTTTTTGGCAAAACTTTAATTTCAACTTTTCACCTGGCGTGTTTGAGACCATAAGATTAAAGGGCATTTTGGTATATTTAATATGACTTTAATTTAAAAATAAAAGATTCAAAAGTCTTCTTTATTTTCTTAAACTCTGTGTCAAGTCAAAACATGTCATTTTTTTTTTTAAACGGAGGGAGTACACAAATTCTACTCTCTCTTTCCTTAAATTTCACACTATCTTCTAATCTTACAAATTCAATTTGTGTTCTTTTCTTGTCTCTTCCTAAACTTCCCGCCCTCTATGTCTTAAAACTCCAAAAGAAAAAAATGAACCATTTTCCCTCCACCATTCTCCTCCTCACACTTCTCATCTCCGCCATCACAACCACCACCGTACACGGCGGTGCCACCAACGACACCGCCGCACTCCTCCTCTTCCAATCCCAAACCGATATCCACGGCACTCTCCTCCACAACTGGACTCTCTCAACCAACTCCACCACCCCATGCACCGCGCAATGGCTCGGTGTAAAATGCATAAACAACCGTGTCTCCTCCTTAACCCTCCCTGCATTCAATCTCCGTGGACCTATCACCGCGCTGTCTTCGTTACCTCTCCTCCGCCTTATCGATCTCCATAACAACCGGTTAAACGGAACACTCAAACCTATTACACAATGTACTAATCTTAAGCTCATTTATTTATCAGGCAATGACTTTTCGGGGGAAATCCCGCAGGAAGTTTCCTCCCTCCATCGTCTGTTACGTCTTGATATCTCTAACAACAATCTCGTTGGTTCAATACCTATACAGATATCGAATCTATCAAGATTGATCACGCTTCGTTTAGAGAACAATGCGCTTTCCGGGGACATTCCAAAATCGTTGAATTCTCTTGAAAGTCTGAAAGAGTTGAACGTATCGAATAATGAGCTTAATGGGGTTGTTCCAAATGGTTTATATGATCGTTTTGGTGAGAAAAGTTTTGAAGGAAATGAAGGGTTATGTGGAGTTGGGAGTTTACCACAATGTGAGGGGACAGAAGGAAGAACAGTTCCTTCGAACCCTAGTTCTTTTCCTGCAACAATCGAAGAACCTCACGAGAAAAAAGCACGAAAAGGGTTGAGTAGAGGAGGGGTGGTAGCAATAGTGATGGTAAATGTAGTGGCACTGTTAGTTATAATGTCGTTTATGGTGGCTTATTACTACGGGAAGTATTCAAGAGAGAGGAGTTTTTCAATGTCAGGAAGTGAATGTGGGAAGAGGAGGAGTAGTTACTCGAGCGAAAAGCGAGTTTACGCTAATAATGGTGGTGGTGATAGTGATGGTACAACAGCTACTGATAGGAGTAAACTCGTGTTTTTCGATAGGAGGAAGCAATTTGAGCTTGAAGAGCTGTTAAGAGCATCAGCTGAGATGCTTGGTAAAGGGTGTTTAGGTACTGTGTATAAGGCAGTTCTTGATGATGGGATTGTTGTTGCTGTGAAGAGATTGAAAGATGCAAATCCATGTGCAAGAAAGGAGTTTGAGCAGTATATGGATGTTATTGGGAAGCTTAAGCATCCAAATATGGTGAAGCTTAGAGCTTATTACTATGCCAAGGAAGAAAAATTGCTTGTTTATGATTATATGCCTAATGGGAGTTTGCATTCACTTCTTCATGGTAAATGTTTATGTCAAAGATTAATGATTGTTTGGATTAAAGATTGTCTTTTATTTGGGGGGTTGTTAAGGTCTATGTTGCTCGGACTCTTCAAAAATGTCGACGTGTGCGTGTCGGATCGTCCCAAAATCTCCGGAAATAGTGTATTTTTGGAGAATCCGACGGGGTGCGGCATGTTTTGTAGTTCAAGATTGTCTTGTTTAAAAAAGAAAATGGGGGTAGGGGAAGGGGAAATGGGGAAGGGATTACAAGGTGGGGAATCAAATCCTCACCAAAAAGGTTGGAGTTCAGGCAGTCAACCAACTAAGCTATTAGGATTCCATTAATTCAAGATTGTCTTTTTTGGGGGTTGTTAAGGTCTATATTGCTGGAACGGCATGTCTGTAGTTCAAGATTGTCTTTTTTGGGGTTGTAAGGTCTATATTGCTCAGGCTTTCAGAAATGTCTACGGGTGCTTGTCGGATCCTATAAAAATCTCCATTTTTAGAGAATTTGACATGGGTGCAGCGACATTTTTGGAGAGTTTGAGCAACGTACGTTAACATACTAATATTGATGAGTTTTTTTTTTTTTCTTGATTCTAATAGGAAGCAGAGGACCAGGGAGAATTCCATTGGATTGGACAACAAGAATTAGCTTGGTACTAGGGGCAGCTAGAGGTCTTGCTCACATTCATGAAGAGTATGCAGATTCAAGAATCCCACATGGGAATGTGAAATCATCCAATGTATTGCTTGACAAAAATGGTGTGGCTTGTATATCTGATTTTGGGTTGTCATTGCTTTTGAATCCTGTTCATGCTATAGCTAGATTAGGTGGATACAAAGCACCCGAACAAGCCGAAATCAAGAGGCTATCTCAAAAGTCTGATGTTTATAGCTTTGGAGTACTGTTATTGGAAGTGCTCACTGGTAAAGCTCCCTCAGAGTACCCTTCACCGACTAGACCTCTCGTTGAGGAGGAAGAATTAGCGGTAGATTTGCCTAAATGGGTTCGATCAGTAGTGAGGGACGAGTGGACTGCTGAAGTGTTTGATCAAGAATTGTTAAGGTACAAGAACATTGAGGAGGAATTAGTGTCAATGCTACATGTAGCTATGGCATGTGTAGTGCTACAACCCGAAAAAAGGCCTACTATGGTTGAAGTTGTTAAATTGATTGAGGAGATTAGAGTTGAACAATCTCCATTAGGTGAAGATTATGATGAATCGCGCAATTCACTTTCCCCCTCCGTTGCCACCACCGAAGATGGACTCCCCGGTTACTAATTTTCGATCATCGTGGTGGCAATGGTGGTGTTGATGTTTCGTAGTCCTAGTAGTGTATATGTTCAAATTTGCAGCATCTTGCTGCAAATGGCAAGTTCAAAAGTCATGGACTTATGTTTCATCTAGTATGTTACTAGTTAGTTATTTGGTTGCTTTGTGTTATTCCAAATTACTGCACTTTTGGAAAGTCTGATGATCCAACAAAGCCTAAGAAGTGCAGTAATCTGTCCATTGTGTAGTTTTTCTTAATGTAATGTAATGTAATTGTAATTCTTTGTATTTAATTCATTTTCAAGATTGTGTTCCAAGGCAAAGCTTCACTTTACTAGCTGTGTATCAAGTTTACTACTCCAGAAGCGAAACATGACCAGTAAAAGTGTCGCGAGCAATGTGACAAGTAAAAGTAGAGAGAGAGTAACTTGTAGTGCTATTTCCAACTCATATGGCACTAGTAGATGTTTAATGAAAAATCAACTTTATCTTTGATTTTTTGTCTGGCGTGTGATATTCATTTTGATCAGACTGATTCGGATTCATGCCGAAAGTCCTACTTTGGAGAGGAAGTATTTCTATCAAAAACGATTTCATTTTCAGGACTAAAACTCAAGATTTATGATGAGGATGGTAAATTTATGAATAATTTAACATGTTGAAAAACTGAAATTAAAGAATTGCTGAAAAGGAAAGGATCGTTTATTTTAATTAACCAAACTAAAAAAAAAATAGGTCAAATAAATTAAAAGAGCGAGATTAATTCTCATTGAGTTAAAGTATTTATGAAATTCTTTTTTGACAGTTCCAAAATAATAATGATGGCTTCATTATCTTTTTGACTGTCAAGTATTCATCACTGATAGGAAAAAGCAAAACAAATTGATGGACTGTCACACATTACCATTTCACTTGGCGTGATTTACGCCATTTCACTCTTGAGTCTTGACAGTTTTGATGTTTGATGAGTCAACTGACAAATTCGAGACATACTTTTACGGTGTTCGGATTTTTTAAAAATATCGATAAATACATATTGAATTCTTTAAAAGTAATATTTTCTTCATTTTAAAAAGAATGATCTAGTTTGACTTGATACAAAATTTAAGAAAAAAAAGAAGACTTTTAAATTTTGTGGTCCTAAATTAAAGTTATGATAAATGTACCAAAATGTCCTTTAATCTTATGGTCTTAAACATGTCATGTGAAAAGTTGAAATTAAAGTGTTGCCAAAAAATAAAAGGGTCATTCTTTTTTAAACAAACTAAAAAAGAAAGTAGGTCATTCTTTTTGAAACGGAGGGAGTACTTTATTTGATTGGGCATGAAGTTTAAGAAATAAGAAAAAACTTTGTTATGTTTATTAATATACCCTTATTAAAGTTACTATAGTGCTATTTTTTGGTTGATTTTTCTTATTAAACGGGATCCAGTGAGGATGAAATGGAAATTGTGTTATTAAATAGTTGTCAAATAAGAAAATATGATATTTTTTTAACTGACTAAAAAGAAAAGTATGTCACATAAATTGAGACGGAGAAGGTATATTTTTAAAGAATTTATTATAAGTGCAGCAATATTTTGAAGAGTTCGAATAATATAGTTTTAGATTAATTTGACGGACTTATAAAAAGATAGTGTCAAACAAAGTGAAACGAAGGGAATTGGTGGAGCTAGGAGGGTATGAGGGAGTTAAGCCAAATTTCGGTGGCATAAATTATAATGTATATATAAGATTAAAATTGTTTATATAAATAATATGTGTTGAACTTTTTGGCTTTTTTTTTTTTTACATGTGTATAGTGAATGGAATGAATTTCATATCCTAGTCATACTAATCCAAAATGGATGGAGTGTATTTTATGACCAAAGAAAATTGGATCGGGTTATTTATATGGGTTAGCTCGAACCCATATTAAAGAGATAAATAATGTATATAATTAGTTATACATTTAAATTAAGTTCAAAAGAAACTTCCGTTACTTCTCTCTGGGAACTTTACATAAATCTATTCTCTCTTCTTTTTCCAATCTCTCAAGTTTTTATGAAAGAATTCTATTGAAGATTTTTCCCTAAAAGCAAGAACAATTTTTTGTAAGAGATTCTTGATTATAGATTGTGACTATATCAGTATATATTATTCGTATTTTACAAACATGTAATTATTAGCCTAGTGAAACGAATTTAATAATTCTACACATTGTATATTTGATTAATTCTTCGTTGATATTTTGGGTAGCTTTTGTGGACCAGAGATTATATAGGTTAAGAAAAAAGAGTACGTGTATATTGCTCTTTTATACATGTTATACGAACTTATGACAATGTATACTGCTCTTTCGATTATGACATCGTCAGAGAGACGAATTCGTGATTTAACGTTTATAAGTTTTTGTAATGATTTCAAATGAATAGATAATTGTAGTAGTTAATTTTATAGATAGATATTTAATAAAGTAGCTAATACATGTATAAGTTTGAACAAAAGTTATTAGATTCACGTGACACGTTATATTTAGGATTAACTATATTTCGTTGATGTCAATCAGAAGTAATTATTCATTCTCATGTTGACAATGTGCTTTTTTACCGCTTTGTGAAAATTTATGTACAGTTATTTAAGATATTCCGTTTTAGTTTATGCGACACATTTTTTATTTTGATTGAATTTTCTCTCTTGTTTTTTGACCCTTGCTCTTACCTCTGGTTCACTAACATGTGGGATGAGACCGAATTGTAAAAGTTCATTTTTTTCTTAAACTCTATATTGATTCAAATAATATCACATAAATTGGAATTAATCGAGTAATAGCTATATATATACCGCCAAGATATGTATATTGCATAGGAACTGCATCACGGAACCATTCCTAATATATACTCCCTCTGTTTCAAAAAGAATGACCTGTTTAACTTAGCTTGGTACGGAGTTTAACAAAATAAAAAAGACTTTTGAATTTTGTGGTCTTAAATTAAAGTTATGTCAAATGTACCAAAATGCCCTTTAATCTTGTGGTCTTAAACATGCCACGTGGAAAATTGGAATTAAAATATTGCCAAAAAATGAAAAGGTCGTTATTTTTTAAACGGATTAAAAAGGAAAGTAGGTCATTCTTTTTTAAACGGAGGGAGTAGTAAACATAGATAATAGACATTGTGAACATAAGCTAAGTTGCTCGGACTCTCCAACATTGTTGTCACACCCATGTCGGATGGAAGATCCAAACACGCACCCGTCGAAAATTCTTGAAGAGTCCGAGCAACATAGAACATAGGTACTTGATCGAAACATTAGGTAAACATAGTTATATCATTTGTAGCCCATATGCATGTAAAATCTCAGACATAGTTATATCATTATTACATCAAAGTACTACTACGACTACTAATAAGAAGACATTTACTTAATCAGAGTAATCAGAGAAATCAGATTCATAAACTCCGAATCCAGGATCTTCCGCTGCGCGAATTATCTTAGCATAGTAATCCCAATCAGGATGAGAGTTTGTTATTGCAGGTTGTCCCAAGGGATGTCCCTTCACATACGTTGGAACATCATTGGCATCAACAAGTCCCTCAAGAAACTCCTGCATTTCACCCTTAGGACCTACCAAAACAATATTACAAAGAGTTAAAAGAGTTTCACATGACATGTTTAAGATTGTGGTCTTAATAAGAACCCAAAATAGCAAATTGGTTTGTGTTCTGCTTCTAAAGTCAAACGTCTAGAGTTCATACTTGGGCATAGAGAACTCTTCTAAGGTTCCATTCCTTCTTACTGTACTTCTGGGTCAACCCAACCCCAATGGGTAAAAGAAGGTCCGCTAAACTGCGATCCACATGTGTACGTTAGCTGAGCAGACCACTCGGACAGTTTAGAAAATGGAAAGGAACTTCTCACCCCAACATACTAGGTGAAAAGTTCAAATTAAAGAGCGATCAAAAAAAAAAAAAACATTAAATTAACTTTCCACATCTCAAGTTTAAGACTACAAGATTAAAAGATATTTTGGTACATACAACTTATCAATACTTTCTTAAACTTCGTGTCATATCAAAACTAGACACCCAAATTGAAACGGAGGAAATATATAGCATATTTAAATTGAAAATCAACCAGACATAAATATCAAGGACAAGTTTGTTACCAAGAAATGTGTCTCTCTTATTTCTAACTTTGTATGCAGGAGGGAAAACAGCTGTATTAGGCTACAAAATCAAACAGGAATTAGCAATTAGTCTCACTAATCCTCATCCATAATCAATAAATTAATGCAAATTAATTAAAACATACAGGGTTTAGCAGAGCAGCATGGGGTTCATCATCAATCAAAAGTGTGTTAGATTCTGAAAATCTTCCACCATAAGAATTATTTTCCCATATTTTCTTCAACTGCTTCAAAAATATTGGCTTATTTTGCTTCTCCACAGTTGAAAAACCACTATCAATACAATTATCTTGATCCTGAAAAAATAATATTAGAATTAAAAAAAAGAGGCAATCTGGTGCACTAAAGCTTTCGTAACGTGCGGGGTTCAAGAAAGGACCGAACCAGGGTTTATTGTACACAACCATACCCAGCATTTCTGCAAGAGGTTGTTTCCACGGCTTGAACGTGTGACCTCCAGGTCACATCAGTGGTGGAGCCAGGATTTTCACTAAGGGGGTTCAAAATCGAAAAAAGTGAACAAAAAAACTAACCGAAGGGGGTTAAACGTCTACTATATATACATCGAAGATAATTTGAACCATAAATAGTATAATTTTCCGCCCAAGGGGGTTCGGTGAACCCCTAACTATAAGCTAGCTCCGCCCATGACAATACCTTTACCTCGTTACTGCAAGGTTCCCCTTTGATTTTTAAATTAAATTAATAAAAATTCACTTACCCATACAAATACCAATTTTTTTCGAAGGCCCGCCATGATGTTGTCTAAAATTGGATCCACGTTTCGACTATAATATGAACAAAAGAAAAGTTAAAAGTAACAATAATTAGCTCAATTCGTACAGAATAATTAATTAATCAATTAATTCAATAATTAAAAATACAAAACTAGATTAATTAATACTAACTCCAAGGCTGATGACCATAATCCAACTTCAAATCTTTCAAGGCAAAACTTCATAAACTGATCACAGTAAGGTCTCTTGAACACTGTTTTTATACACAAAAAAAACATTATAATTAACATAAATGTTAATATAGTGCTCACTTCGTTCTAATTTATGTGATTATGTTTGATTAATATAACACGAAAATAAAAGGAAACATGTCGTAGATATTGCCATACTTATAAATTATTTCATCAAGAGTAAAAATGAAAAGGTCAAAAATAAATTGTTTCTAAATATAGAAAAATATAACACGCCAAGGGTTTTTATGGGATGATGAAGAGGATCAGGTGCGGATGCAGCTCACTATTAAGCTTTTAATGTGGAATATGAATTTATGTGTAAAAATCTACAAAAGATACAATAAATAGAAGATATGAATTCATAATTTTAAAAATATAATGGTGTCAAATCAAACTCATAAATCACAAATCTTGGATCGACTTCTAGAGAGGATCCTTCCGCCCTTAACTAGAAGTCACAAGTTCGTATTTGTTAGTAAAATAATTTTTTTTGGGCCATGATAGACCCATACGGGGTGCTAGCTAAGTGAACCGGCCCATTAGTTAACCTAATCCTACGTTCTAATATTGTCTATCTAAATCGTCTAGAGATCGGCTAGGGTCAACGAAATTTTCTACATACTTATAATATGATAATTAAGTTGTGGAATTAGGGTATCCATCTGTCACGTGAGTATTCCCAACGATCAGTAATTCAAGTGATCTACTTTCTCAAGGAAAAAACTTGTAAGTCTCCAAACTAGCAAAGTTACAATACTCCAATGATGAACACAAGTCCGTTTATGAAACTTACTTGGCTTTGATCCGGATTAGTCAAAATTCCAACATAACAAACATTGAAATTGGAAATATTCTAGAAAACAAACTAAAAGATAAAGGATGTCACAACAACATAAAAACATGACACACAAACCTAGAAAATTGCCATGAGCAAGGTCCGGGGTAAACCTCCGGACCGCGGACTCGTTGCGTCGGTGCACCCGATCCACTAGTAGCCCACCAAGATTAAGCACAAGGAGTTTCTTTTTGGGACCAAGGTTCAATTTCTCCAAAGGAAGGTCCAATTGTAATTTTCCACTGACCTTTCCATCTTCATGATCACTATTATCACAGTCAGAATCAACCACCACATTTTTCAACTTCAACTTAGGTAGATTGCTTGTCATACTTCAATTTTATTTGAAGAAAAATTTAGATATATGAGATGACTACTTGGACACAAATGAGTGATCCTGTATATATATTGGCAAACAAGGTCCGTACCACTTCTTTAAATCCAAGGTGTATCGAAACAACCTCTCTACCCATAGAGATAAAAGGTGAAACAAGTTTAATTCTTAAGGGGCGTGCCACAATCCGAAAATTCATTTATTTTGAAACGAATAAGGAAGAAATATATCTTTTTTAGTAAATATTTAAATGAATTAATAATAGCTTTATTAGAAAGCTATTATTAGAAAAAGTACCAATTAATCATCATTAGACTGTAAAATAGATTATTATAAGTGTCATTAGACTTGCATGTACTCCCTCCGTCCCGTGGCATTATTTGGCTTGACACGGTATTTAAGAAAAAAAAAAAAGACTATTGTAACTTGTGGTCTAAAACAAATTCTTACATATATTGTGTGGTTGTAAATCATTCCATTAAAGATAAAAGAGGAATTTTAAAGTTAAATTATTTTTACTTATAGTAAAATGACATATTATTTTTTGGACGAACTAAAAAGAAAAGGGTGTCACATAAAATGACACGGAGAGAGTAATATTTATTATTCTCTTTCTTGTTTTTTACATTTAGCAAGAAACTCAGTGGAGTTACTTTACAATGGAGTCGCATACAAATTATTGTACTTAACAAAGTTACTTTATAATACAGTTAAGTATATTTATTTTTAAATGAAAAATAGTGTTCTCTGACTCACTTTATATGATTTACCTTTTTTTAATCAATTTAAAAAAAAATAATATATTTTTATATTCAATAACAATTTAACTTTATAATATCTATTTTATCCTTAATGAAATAATTTATAGTTACACAAATATTTACTGACTTATTTTAGACCATAAATTTCAAAAATTCTTTCTTTTTTTCTTAAACTCCGTGTCAAGTCAAATTATCACACATAAATTGGGACAGAGAAGTAGTTAATAAAGCAATATAAATATTACTAGAAAATATTCGTCATCTTTTTCTTTTGATTGATTGAATTTTACTATTTTAGTGTTTGCATTGTCATCATCGTACTAAAAAAATGAGGTAGGGTGTGATTATAACTGTTATGGACTATTTTTTGGTTTCACTTGATGTAGATTAAATTTTTCTTTAATTATTTTTACACTATATGATGAACTTAATCATCACAAATATTTTTACATTATTTTAGACCACAAATTTAAACTATGTATCAAGTCAAACTACCTCACATAAATTGAAACGAAAGAAATAATTGATAAAGCAATCTAAATATCAGTCATCTTTTTCTTTTTATTTGTTTGATTTTTACTGTTTGAGTGGTCTGAATTAATTGCATTATCATCATCGTACTAAAAACGATGAGGTAGGGTATGGTTATATTAGTCATAGCCAGTGGCGGAGCCACTTATAATTGAGGGGTGTCGATTGAAACCTTTTTGTCGGAAAATTATACTATGTAGCTAGATAAAATTTTTTATGTATATATATATATTGATACCCTTTGACTTCTTTGTAAATTTACTTTTATATATTCTAACGCATCTTAATAAAAATTTTGATTCCGCTATGTTTTGTTTTCACTAGATGTTGATAGAGTTTTCTTCAATTACTTTTACACACTACTTCACCTTTACCATCACACACTACTTCACCTTTATTATTGCAAATGGTGACAATGCAATTCATTTAAAGCACTCAGTCAAATTCAATGAATCGAAAAAATGCTTGATTTTTTCTATATTATTTAAATTAGAAAATAATACTCCTTTCGTTTTAAAATATTTGATTTTTCTTTTAAAATTTATTTATTTTAAATTACTTGTCCATTTTTGTAAATCAAAAGTACTTTATTATTTCTTTTCCATATTATCCTCAATATTAAATACCTAAAAAAAATAGTAATAGTTAGATTTAGTGTTTCAAAACATCATTAATATGGTTAATTTTGTAAATTATACTTCTAATTAATATTTTCTTAATTTGTGTGTCAACTCAAAAGAGGCCAAGTAAAATAGAACGAAGGGAGTAGTAATACTAAAGTTGATCTTCCGCATCTGCGCCAACTAAATTAGAAGCTTAATTTGAGAGACCACAGCAACAACAAATTCATTATAATCTAAAAGTGAAATTTGAAAAAAATAATATATATGTGGTCTTATCCCGACCTTATAAAGATAAAAAAGTCGCTTTCAACAGACTCTCAACTTCAATAAAATATATTAAACAAGTATATAAAACAAAATGGTGATTATTTTATTCATTATTGCTCAATAATGGTAACGAATCTCGACCTCATCCACCTCACACCCAAATTATGTACTCTTTCCGTTCACTTTACCTTATCATTTTTCGTTTTACGAAAGTTAATTTGACTAACGAATATCATCCACTTGCAAATATTCATCCACTTGAATACGCACTATATACACACATATGAATCACTACAAATCAATTTAAACTAAATTCTGGATCCGCCTATGTTCGAGGAGAGGATGCCACTCAAGTTAAATTGCGGATAGTTAGGATTATAGAGGAATCCCTTACCTCTCTAATGTAATATTCAACTACATAAAACTGTCACGACCCAAACTAACGGACCGTGCGGGCACCTACGCTATCCTAAGTAGCTAGGAGAACCCTTATTACCCAACCAAAAATATGCGAAAGACTTCTGTTTTTAAGAGAATACTGAATTAAATATAACAAAGTAAATTAAATACCAATAAATAAACTTTTCAAAAACTTCTTACAACTGTCCTTCACTACCCCAAGACTTGGTCAGACATGTACAAGAGCTACCTATTACAGAATAGACTGACAATAAAATAAATAACACAAAGACTCTAACATCTGCCAGGAAGGAAGTGCAGAAGTTAGTGCTGAATATCACCATTGATCTAGTAACTGCAAACTAACCTGCATCCAGTCTACACCCCAAGAAGGGATGTAGAAGAGTAGGGTCAGTACAAACACATGTACTGGTAGGCATCATCGGCCGACCAGTGTTAGTCCACATAATCATAAAATAGAATCAAATAAAAGAAATCATGACATCTTAAATAGAGTATAATTCAACTAAGGATGTAATATCATTATAACACTTTGTCAATATAATTTACAATTCTCCAACTCTATTAACGAGATTATATTCACCACTAGCATAGTCTAACCTCATTAATTCATACCATCCACCACAATCTAACACTAAACCATCACTATCATCCCTTTATTCGCATTGTCGTTTCCATTACTCACATCTATAGGATCAACCCAGTAATTATAGACAACTCACACTAAACTCTCGGGCAAACAACCAAACACTCTATTATAATATTAAAGAATAATAACTGGCCAATCAGACAAGCCACAATTACACCAAGTATAAATAAAGTAAGTCGACCAACATATAGCAAGTAAGCACCGAGTTTCACTTTTCCAAGTACATGTCACACAATCAATCTCAAGGATACAATCAAATAGGGAATACAAATCAACTCACATCTCAGTAAAACACACAAGAGAACTCAAGTTTCATTAACAAACCTTATAGATACTCTTAGAGATGGATTAATTCAATTATTGAAACTTTGGGATCGTTTCTTTGATATTATTCATTGGATTCATCACTTTAGATCACTTCATTATCAATTCCTTTATTATTAATATTACCATGCCGGCTCGTGGCACCCGATCCAATCACGTCTTACAGCAATACCGAACTTTAACGTCGGCCACATTACTACTAACAATCTTTCCACTTTTCTGTTCTTAATAAATATTCATCATTCACTTTTCAACCTGTATGAAGGTATATCACAAGCCTTCTTTACTCAAGGCATTCTTTTCAATCACATTATCATTATGAATCAAGATTTGTCATTTATCAACAATAGTCTGTACACACATGCTAAGGGACTTATTTCTGCCCAACTAGTCATGACCTGCAGGGGACAATCTAAGCCCATGTACTGTACCGGCGTGGTACCCGATCCTCCGTAAATAAGTAATATCAACATCCATATCTGTACCGGCGTGGTACCCGATCCTCCATAACCATATTATGTATATTTTATCAACTTCATACTATCTGTCAGGATACAACACGGCGTACTAAATTTACAAGTACACTTACAATCATAAGGCAATTCGATCAAGTTTGATTTTTCAGAATTATTCATGCAAGTATCAACAATCCAAATATCATCAATTCAAGTATGTACGAAGACCAATCAACAAGCATCCAATTTAGGAGCATATACACAATTAAATTGATTCTAAACTCTAATTAAACCATAACCTACTCAAATACCACAACTTGGGTTCTAACATCACCACCCATAACTAGCACATTCAACCTTATCATTATTCTCTACCTCTCTCCGCATAATACAATGCACACAATGATTCAAGTCATCCATCCTTTAGGCCTCACCATCATCATGACACAATATGCAACTTATACCTTTATAACTCAATTAGGTTCATCACTAGAACAACTAAGAAACATCATGTCCACAGACTTCATTCACAACAATTCCTTTTCGGGCACATAACACCTAATATCATAAATATCACATAATCAATCAATAACATAATTTTCGGGATTAAAGTAAAGTTCCTATGTCTTTATCCACCTCAACTCCATGTCTGCAGGCCTAGACATGCTTTCTCCCATTAATTATAAATTATGAAAATATGAAATAACACAGTCTTCTACTCATTAACCTAGCCTACCTGGACGCCAAGCTTTTTGAATCAACAAGTCATGTCAAGGATGCTCATTCCCTTTCTTCATGCTTCGGAATGATCAATCATCTAAATATCAAACAATTATAAGAGTAATTAATCAATTACTCTTTAAATAAATATCTTTGGGAATTCAAAACCCACTAATTCTACCCTAATTCAAGGTCTATATCATTCTCCAAGGTCAATTAACTATTAACTAGTTCTTTCAAACTCAACCCATCTCCACTAATGGAGTTTTTATGCTAAAGGTCTCATCTTTATGGAATTCAAGGTTTCCAACCAACAAAATACATAATCTAGTTTACCAAGTTTATGTTAGAAATCATTAATTTAGAATTTAGAATTAGTTCTAGATGATATTAAGAACACCCATAAGTTTTTCCCAAAAATCCAACATTAAAGGTTCTAACCCAAAATTTCACCATTTAAGGTCTTTCTAATAATTCTAGGATATTAAAGGATTAAAAGACGATGAAGATGATGGAAAAACTTACCTCAATGAAGAAATTTCACTCTAAACCTTGGGAAATCACCTCTCTAGGGTTGGGGAATGAAGTTTTGGGGTTTTGGACCTGAAAATCGGCTAAATATGATTTAAATACCATCAGAATTTTCGCTACAGCGAAATTCCCGTTTCAGCCCGGACAGTGTTCAGTAAAACGGTCATAACTTTTTATTCTAAACTCGGATTGACGAACGGTTTATTGAGTTGGAAAGAAGACCCAGATATCTTTGATTTGGTGGGTATTGGTCCCCCTAACTCCTTATATTCTAGGAGATATGATCGTTTGAATTTGACCCTAATAGAAACCCATATCGAAACTTTATTGGTTAAAAATGTTTTTAACTTAACTTTGTGCTAGGGATATTGTACGACCTTAATTCATATCTAAAGAACTTCCAAATTAAAGGATTGATATTAGTATTCATGAATAATTAAATTCATCCGGCTTGAGTCTATCTAGACACATCGAAAGGTTAAAATCTTCGCCGAACAACTTGAGGTGACACAATGAATAAAATGATGGCTATTTTGGACTCAAGTTAATATTGAGAAATGGATAATTTAGTAACGACAAAATGGGTCGTTACAAAAACATTGGGTGGCAATAGATAATATTATCTCGTAAATTTAGTCGAGGTGCATCAAAGCTGACTCGGATTATATATAAATTTAAAAAAAAGGTGAAATCACAAAATAAAGAAAATGTAACCTGGCGAAGTGATGAAGAAAGGGAAAAGTGTAAATAGCATCTTCTCCCTTCACCATATTGAATCAACTATTCTGGGAGAAAGCTAGAAATCCTTAATTTGTTGATTTAATTCTAGTTCCAATTAATAATAGCTTAGCTTTATTAGAAAAGAAAAAGTACCAATTAATCATTATTAGACTGTAAAATAGATTAGACTGTACTCCCTCCGTCTCGTCCTGTGGCATTATTTGACTTAACACGGTATTTAAGAAGAAAAAAAAAAACTTTTGAAACTTGTGGTCTAAAATAATTCTTACATATATTGTGTAGTTGTAAATCATTTCATTAATAGTAAAAGAGGAATTTTAAAGTTAAATTATTTCTAATTATAGTAAGATAACATTTTTTTGGACGAACTAAAAAATAAAAAGATGTCACATAAAATGAGACGGAGAGAGTAATATTTATTATTCTCTTACCATAGCGTATTTTTTGTTTTCACTTGATGTTGATAGAGTTTTCTTCAATTATTTTTACATTATATGATGAACTTATCACACTCTATTTCACCTTTATTATTGCAATGGTGACAATGCAATTAATTTAAGGGTAAACAACATAAATCACGATAGTTTGGTGTTTAGTTACAGAAAATTTTGATATTTTACATATTTACAGAAAATCTCATTTTTTGGACTGTCGAAATACATAATTTATTTTCGATATATTCCGTTGAGATACATAATTACCCACACTGTAATCATTCAAAGATATATAGTGTTTGTCTTTTAAACAAAACTCACACTGATGATTCATCTATTGCAACAGATGACTTATCTGTTGGATTCATCTTACATCAGCTGACAAAGCTAGTTCAGATTCAGAAGCTCAATCCAACAGATAGAGTATCTGTTGCAACAAATTAGTCATCTGTTGCAATAGATAACTCACTTGTTGCAGCAGATGACTTACCTGTTGGATTGAGCTACTGGTTCTAAACATGCACCCAATAGATAGGTCATCTACTGCAGCAGATGAGTTATCTGTTGCAGAGGATGATTCATCTGTTACAATAGATGACCTATCTATTGGGACAATGATAATGCATATAATTTTGTTATTGTACATAGCCACTCAACTTTACTATACTATCATTATTAACATTTTTAACAAGTTTCTTTAGGTATCATTAATGGAGGATTCAATAATAATAGG
Organism: Capsicum rhomboideum; assembly: GCA_031232105.1. Taxonomy (NCBI): domain Eukaryota; kingdom Viridiplantae; phylum Streptophyta; class Magnoliopsida; order Solanales; family Solanaceae; genus Capsicum; species Capsicum rhomboideum. The sequence goes on along the minus strand of CP124711.1, from coordinate 143,359,254 downwards.
TGTTGATTGTCATGGTGAGTGGATCAAGAAGAACAATCGATTTATTTGGCGTTGGCAGAATGGTGACATGTTAGAGACTATAGCTATGATAGTCCAAAGAGATGTATTGTATGATGATTTTATGAACTTAATCATCAGCAATTGCGGACTAAATTGCCAACCAGAAAATCTTGCCATCAGTTACATGCACAACTTTTTTGAAAATCAGAGGGTCCTACCTTTAAAGATAAGCGATCAGGTTCGTTTGTGTGCTTATCTGAGTGATGCAGCTAGGCCCATTTTAAGGGTGTACGTGGTTGAAAAACCAATAGAGAATCAGAATGTAGAACAAGACCAACAAGATATGCTAAATGATGAATTGGATGGTGTGGACATGAATATTCCAGATGATGAGAGTGGAGATGAAGTGGACACCCGTTATTGCGGGCAATACAATGGGCGGTTCTCAATATGTGCTCCATATGTAAGACGGTTGGCCACAAAAGAACTACATGTCCAGATCAAAATGCTCCATAATTATTGTAATAGTAAATAGTTTTGTTGTTGGTTTAGTTATGAACTTGATAATTTTAACTCATTTTAGTTGGTCATGTATGTTATTTATTATATAAAATATATCTTTATTTATGGTCCAACAACTGTTGTATGTGTGAGAATAACTTATGTTGCAACATATGTTATATCTATTGCAACATTATTGCAACAGAATTAAAATTAGTTAGAATAATGAATTATGTTGCCGCAAATGATTAATATGTTGCAACAAATTATTCATCTGTTGTAAATAATCAAACAGATATAGAAATCGGTTGCAGCAGGTGTCTAATATGTTTGATAATTTCCAACAGACTTTACATCTGTTGCAACAGATGCATTATCTGTTGCAGCAGATGACTCATCTGTTGGAAATAATCAAACAGATATTTAAATGTCTTGCAGCAAGTGTCTAATATGTTTGATCATTTCCAACAGACTACATATGTTGCAACAGATGGATTATCTGTTGCAGCAGATGACTCATCTGTTGAAAATAATCAAATAGATAGACACATCTGTTGAAACAGATGAATGATATGTTTGATTATTTCCAATATACTCTACATATATTTGATGTGAATTGCTTCATTAAACTATGAAATAAAAACAGTTGGAATAGATGATGTGAATTGATGGGTCATCTGTTGGAAGAAATAGATGTTTTCTTCACTCATCTGTTGGAAGAAATAAAAACAGTTTCAATACTGTTTTGATTTCTTCCAACAGATGACTTATCTGTTGCAATAGATGGGTCATCTGTTGGAAGGAATAAAAATAATTTTGCTACTGTTTTGCTTTCTTCCAATAGATGACTCATCTGTTGAAAATATTTTTACAATAACCAACAGATAGTATTGTTGTTTTCAACAGATGCTTAATATGTTCCAACGAATTCTTATTCTGTTGCAATATATTACACATCTGTTGGACAAGATTTTTATCATGCACATATATAAACAAGAACACCAGCACCTTTTATTCAATTTTCTCATAACACCACCACCAACAAGCTATATCACACCAAGAACACCACCAACAAGCTATAACACCTTTTGAAAAACACCAATATTTTTATCAATACACGACCACCAACAACAACAAAACCAAGAAAACCAACACCACCACCAACAACACCAACAAAACAAAACTAGGCACCAAGAACACAAACAAACAACAACAACAACAAGCTATAACACCTCTTGAACAACACCAATGTTTTTACCAACACACCACCACCACCACCACCAAGAAAACCAACAAAACCAAGAACACCAAAAACACCAAGAATACCAACAACAACACCAACAAAACAAAACTAGGGCACCAAGAACACCAACAAAATAAAACTAGGGCACCAAGAACATAAACAACACCTACAACACCAACAAAACAAACAACACCAAGAACACCAACAATACCACCAACACCAACGACACCAACAAACACGTTAACACCAAGTGAAGTGATTCAATACAACATCACAAACAACAAGACAAAATTGTCACAACTGATATCTCCAAAAAAAGTAAAAATTCAAGGTTCACTATTTTTACAATAATTTTCGAGAACATGAACAACAACAACAAAAAAAAATTATATTTCATTTAGAAAAAATACCACATTTACATCAACCCTATATTAAGAGAACAAATACCACAAATTAGAATTTTCTCGGATTCTTCTTTCTTTTTTGAGCATCAAATCTCAAAATTGTTACCCCATACTTGAAGAGAATACAACTACAGTTCTTCTTTTTCTTCATTAACTAAAAAGCCTTAATTTTTTGAAAACCAACAAAAAGAGAAGTTTTTACCTGCGAAGAGAGAGAAATTGACGGCTACAAGGAAAGAAGGAAGTTTGAAGAAGCCGAATAATGAGTCGCCGGAGGTTTAAAGTCGCCGGAAAGGTTGCCGGCGCCAATCTGTTGGGAAGAGAGTGGAGAGAGTGAGTTGAGAGAGGAAAAACATTTGAAGAGAAAGTAAGTTTTTTTTTTTTTTGAAAATTGATGATATGGGTGAATAATTGATTGGGTTTATTATACTTTTAATAAATATGAGTTGATTTGTATTTTTAAAAGATTAACAAGTTTTGAAAATATTAATTTGGTTCCCAATTAACTTAATTAATTTTTTAATTGGCTTTGACCCTTAAGCTTGGTCAAGAGACACCAATATTTAAAAGGAGACTTGAGGGCCTCCTTTTGTTTATTTTTCTCGATAAAATGGGTATTTTAAAATTAAATTGTTACTAAATATATAAATGTATCATTTTTTGGGGGACAAATTAAAAAGAAAAACAACAATAATTTTCTATATGTAACAAATAGATTGTGACTATTTCAGTATAGTTCGTGTTTCATAAACATGTAATTATTAGCCTAGTGAAACAGATTTAACAATCCAACAAAATTTACATTTGGTTAATTCTTCAATGATATTTTGTGTTGCTTTTGTGGACCAGACAGCAGAGATTATATAGGTTAAAAAAATAGTACATAGCCTTATAGAAAATAAGGAGACATTATCCCAGAGACTTTTGTAGATGTTATACCAACCTATGACAATGTGTACTGATCTTTCGATTATGACATTGAGATAGCAGAATTCGAGATTTAAAATTTATAAGTTTTTATATTATCTGAAATGAATATATAATAGTAATATTTAATTGTATAGATAAATATTTAATAAATTAGTTAATATATGTATAAATTTGAAGAAAAGTTATTAGATTCATGTGACACGTTATACATTGATATCAATCAAAAGTAAATATTCATTCTCTCATGTTGACAATGTGCTTTTTTGCCACTTTGTGGAAGTTTATATGCAGTTCTTTGAGATATTCCATTCTAAAATTTATGCGACACATTTTCTTTTTTGCTCCCTTTCATAAAAAATGACATACTTTGATTGAATTCTTTTCTCTTGTTTTTTAACGCTTGCTCTTACCTCAGCTTCACTAACCTGTAGGACGGGATGGAGTTTCAAAAGTTTATTTCTTTGTTAAACTCTATGTTGATTAAAATAATGTCACATAAATTAAAATATACGAAGTAGTAGCTAAATAAATACAGCCAAGATATTTATATGCACAGGAACTGCACCATGGAACCATTCCTAACATATGTGGCATTTTTTATTTTTCGAGAGTCAAATTACAGATTACGTTTGACCGTGAATTTAGGCATAAAATCTTTATTTCATTTCAAAAATTTAGTATATATTTGAAACTATGTAAAAAGTACTATAAGCCATAACAATTGACAATTTAAATTATTTAAAAAATATATGAAAAAATTATAATAAAAAATAGAGTTGTTTGAATCTTAAAATCCGAAAAATGCTACATAGTTTGGGATCAAGGGAATATAATAGACATTAGACCATTGACATTATGAATATAGGTACTTGAAACATTAGGTAAACATCGTTATATCATTTGTAGCCCATAGGCCTGTAAAATCTCAAAGACATAGTTATATCATTATCTACATTGCTCTGACTCCTTAAAAATGACGATGGATGCGTGCCGGATTCTTCAAAAGTAGTGCATTTTTAAAGAATCTAACACGAATGTGTTATTAGTTTTGTAGATCAGTCTGAGCAACATAGATCATTATTACATCAAAGTATTACTATAACTAATAAGAAGACATTTACTTAATCATAGTGATCAGATCAATTAAATTTATAAGCGCCGAATCTAGGATCTTTCGCTGCGCGAATTATCTTAGCATAGTAATCCCAATTAGGATGAGAATTTGTTATCGCAGGTTGTCCCAAAGGATGTCCTTTCACATACGTTGGAACATCATTAGCATCAACAAGTCCCTCAAGAAACTTCTGCATTTCACCCTTAGGACCTACCAAAAAAAATATAACAAAGAGTTATGTGTACCAACATTAATACAACATGTAAATTCACAAGTCCATATACTTACTATTCCCTCTGTTCATTTTTATTTATTCACTTTAGACTTTGCACACTTAAATAACAACGATTAATATGATTATTTTACCACAATACCCGTATAAATTAATGTATAGTCTTAGGTCTTGAAAATAATTTAAGGAATAAATAATTAAATGTTGAGGGTTAAACCGATTTTTTTTTTCATGATATGTCAAAAATGACATATAAAAATGAAAAACTATTTTTGAAATACTAGACAAGTAAAAGTAAAAGGAGCAGAGTATATAAAAACTCCCTCCGTAACAACTAATTCGTCTGATTTTCCTTTTTAGTTAGTTCACTTAAAAGAAGTGTACCTCTTTGCTTTTTTTTATTATAGTCGTAAACATATCACATGAAAAGTTAGTATCAAAGAAATACAAAAATAGGAAAGAGATATTAATTTTCTGTGTAGCAAGTTTAAAATCAAAAGATTACAATATATTATGGTACATACACAGAGACAGATCTAAAATTTAAAATTTGTAAGTTACTTAGGCAAAATAAAAATTCAATATAGTGACTGAGGGGGATTGAACCCCAAAAGGTCAAAAGAAGCTTTAGCAAGCTCCTTCTTTACCACTAGACCAATAACACACTTCATTTATGGATTTCCAATTTATAATTTTTATATATTTACGAGATTTCTTAATATAAATATAAGATCCGCACAAAAGTTACTGGATTCCCGGGAACCCCCACTTACCCCCCCCCTCCCCCCGAATCCGCACATACAATATATCTTTGGTTTAAGACTATTTAATTTAAAAATTATTTTTACTTTCTTAAACTACGCGACAAGTAAAAAAGTGGACGCAAATTGAAATTGAAGCAGAGGGAGTAGTATGTAGAAATTGAAAATCAACTGCACAAAAATATCAAGGACAAGTTTGTTAGTTGTTTACCAAGAAATGTGTCTCTCTTATTTCCAACTTTGAAAACAGGAGGAAAAACACCTGTATTAGGCTGCAAATCAAACAAAACTCAACAATTAGTCTCACTAATCTTCTTGTTAATTAATTAATTAATACAAAATTAATTAAAACCTACTGGATTTAGCAGAGCAACATGGGGTTCATCATCAATCAAAAGTGTGTGAGATTTTGAAAATCTTCCACCATAAGATTTATTTTCCCATATTTTCTTCAACTGCTTCAAAAATATTGGCTTATCTTTCTTCTCCACAGTTGAAAAACCACTATCAATACAATTACCTTGATCCTGAAAAAATAAAACTAGAATTAAAAAACGGGCAATCTGGTGTACTAAAGCTCTCGCAATGTGCGGGGTCCGAAGAAGGACCGAACTAGGGTTTATTGTATACAACTACCCTGCATTTCTGCAAAAGGTTGTTTCCACATCTTGAAACCTTAGTTACTGCAAGGATCCCCTTCGATTTTTAAATTAAACTAAATTAAATTAATAAAAATCCACTTACCCATACAAATACCATTTTTTTTCGAAGGCCAACCATGATGCTGTCTAAAACTGGATCCATGTTTCGACTATCATATGGACAAAAGAAAAAGTTAAAAGTGACAATAATTAGATTCATACAGATTAATTACTTCACTAATTAAAAATAATAAAGCTAAGATTAATTAATACTAACTCCATGGCTGATGACCATATCCCAACTTCAAATCTTTCAAGGCAAAACTTCATAAACTGATCACAATAAGGTCTCTTGAACACTGTTTTGGACAAAAAGAAAAAAGAAAACATTAAAGAAATAATAGAAATATCAATATAGTACTCCCTTCGATCTAATTTATGTGACTACGTTTGATTAATAACACGAAAAGAAATATTGTTGTACTTGTAACTTATTTCATCAAGGGTAAAAATGAAAAGTCAGAAATAAATTGTTTCTAAATATAGAAGAGTATAACGCCAATGGTTTTTTATGGGATGATGAAGAGGATCAGGGGCGGATGCAGTTTACTATTACCGAGTTCATCCGAATCAAAAAGGTTTTGATGCAAAGTATGAATTTATGTGTGATAAAAATCTACTAAAGATGTAATAAATAGAAGATATGAACTCATAACTTTAGTTAAAATCATAAATCTTGGATCGATCTGCCTCTAGAGATGATCTCTCCGACCTTAATTAGAAGTCTCATGTTCGTACTTGTTAGTAAAAATATCTATACGGGTTCTAGTTAAGCGAGCTGGCCCATTATCGGTGTTGGAAGATACACCGTCCTTTTGAGAACGACTAGGGTTAGTGAAATTTTCCTCATACTTAGAAGAGGATAGTTGGGCTATGGAACTAGGGTATCCATCCATTACATGAAGATTCTCGATGATCGATAATTCGAGTCGTGATTGTTGCAAGCGATCCGCTTCCGCAAAGAGAAAACCCATAAGTCTCCAAACTAAAGCAAATTTATAGTACTCTAGTGATGAAACAAGTCCATTTATGGAACTTAGAAATATTTTTTAAAACAGACTAAAAAGTAAAGGATGTCACAACAACATAAAAACATGGCACACAAACCTTGGAAATTGCCATGAACAAGGTCCGGGGTAAACCCCCGAACCGCGGACTCGTTGCGCCGGTGCACCCGATGGACTAGTACCCCACCAAGATTAAGCACAAGGAGTTTCTTTTTGGGACCAAGGTTCAATTTCTCCAAAGGAAGGTCCAATTCTAATTTTCCACCAACTTTTTCATCATCATGATCACTATTATCATTATCAGAATTAACCACTACATTTTTCAACTTCAAGTTTGGAAGCTTGCTTGTCATACTTTAATTTAATTTGAAGAAAAATTTAGATATATGAGATGACTACTTGGACACAAATGAGTGATCCTGTATATATAGTGGCAAACAAGGTCTGTACTATTCATTTTTAAGTCGAAGGTCCATCGAAACAACCTCTCTCCTCATAAAGGTAAGAGATGAAACAAGTTCAATTCTTAAGGGGGTGTCACAATCCGAAAATTCATTTATTTTGAAACGAATAAGGGAGTAATATATCTTTTTTTTAATAGATATTTAAATGAATTAATAATAGCTTTATTAGAAAAAGTACCAATTAATCATCATGAGACTGTAAAACAGATTATTATAAGTGTCATTAGCCTTGCATGTACTCCCTCCGTGCCACGGTATTATTTGACTTGGCACGGTATTTAAGAAAAAAAGGAAGACTTTTAAAACTTGTGGTCTAAAATAATCCTTACATATATTGTGTGGTTGTAAATTATTTTATTAACGGTAAAAAAGAAATTTTAAAGTTAAATTATTTCTAATTATAGTAAAATGATAATCTTTTTGGAACGAACTAATTAAAAAGAAAAGGGTGTAACATAATAAAATGAGACGGAGTGAGTATTATTTATTATTCTTTTTCTGGTTTTTTACATATAGCAAGAAACTTAGTGGACAGTGGGTCCACGGACTCAGGATTTATGGGTTGTGGGTGCTGGGGATGTCTGAACACACATATTAACTCCCAAAGCTTTAAAGTTTCGCCTGGAAACTAAAGCACCCATCTAACTCCTTGGTTTACTGGGTGCTTTTCTAAGTCTTATACCAATTTTTATACATTTTTTATATAATTATACCTAATCTGTGTTGAATTTAACGGGTGCTGAAACACCCCAAAATTGGACATATGTCCGCCCCTGTTAGTGGAGTTACTTTACAATGGAATCACATACAACTTTTTCTTGTTTTTACATGCTAGAGAATTTTAATTATTGTACTTAACAAAGTTACTTTATAATACAGTTAAGAATATTTATTTTTAAATGAAAAATAGTATTTCCTGTTTCAATTTATATGACTCACTTTGTTTTAGTTAATTTTAAAAAAAATAATATATTTCTATATTTAGCAATAATTTAATTTTATAATATCTGTTTTACTCCTAATGAAATGATTTATATTCACACAAACATCTACTGACTTACTTTAGATCAAGTCAAATTACCTCACTTAAATTTCATGTCAAGTCAAATTACTTCACTTAAATTAGGACGGAGAAGTGGTTAATAAAGCAATATAAATATTACTCCCTCCGTTTCAAAAAGAATGACCTACTTTTCTTTTTAGTCTGTTTTAAAAAGAATGACCCTTTCTTTTTTTGGCAACACTTTAATTTTAACTTTCCACATGGCATGTTTAAGATCACAAGATTCAGGAGCATTTTGGTACATTTGTCCTAACTTTAATTTTGGACCACAAGATTCAAAAGTCTTCTTTATTTTCTTAAATTTCGTGTCAAATCAAAATAGGTCATTCTTTTTTAAACGAAGGGAGTATTGGAAAACATTCTCATCTTTTTCTTTTTGATTGATTGAATTTGAGTGTTTGCATTGTCATCATCGTCCAAAAAAAAAAAGTTGAGGTAGGGTATGATTACAACAGTTATGGACTATCTTTTGTTTTCATTGATGTAGATTAAATTTTTCTTTAATTATTTTTACACTATATGATTAACTTATCACAAATATTTTTACATTATTTTCGACCACAAATTTAAATTATGTATTAAATCAAACTATCTCATATAAATTGGAACAAAAGAAATACTCCCTCTGTCCCAATTTATGTTTCACTTTTTGAATTTTGAGATTTAAATAAATTTATCTTTAACCGTAATTTTTTTCTATATCTTTTAAATATTTTAAATTATCAATAATTATAATTTATAATACTTTTTATAAAGTTCTAAATATATAAATTTTATTTTATAAAAATTAAAAATTTTATACCTAAATTAATTGTTTAGCTCTCAAAAAATGAAAAGTTTCGCGTAAATTTAGACAGAAGTAGTAGTTGATAAAGCAATTTAAATATCAGTCATCTTTTTCTTTTGATTGATTGATTATACTATTTGAGTGGTCTGAATTAATTGCATTATCATCATCGTACTAAAAAAGATGAGGTAGGGTATGATTGTATTAGTGGTAGCCCGTGACGATGGAGCCACATATAATTGAAGGGTGTCGATTGTCAAAAAATTATAAGTACTATATAGATATATATATTGATATTTTTTAACTTTTTTATAAATTTATTTCTTTATATTCTAGCATGTCTTAATAAAAATTTTGACTTCGTCGCTTATCATAGCCTATTTTTTGTATTCACTTGATGTTGATAGAGTTTTCTTCAATTATTTTTACACTATATGACGAACTTATCACACTCTTCTTCACCTTTATTATTGCAATGGTGACAATGCAATTCATTTAAAGCACTCAGTCAAATTCAATGAATCTGTTTTTTTCAATATTATTTAAATTAGAAAATAATAATACTATAGTTGATCCTATAGCGTCTGTGCCAACTAAATTAGAAGCTTAATTCGAAAGATGTAACAACAGCAAATTTATTATAATCTATAAGTGAAATTTGATTAAAAAAAAAAAAAAAAAAAAAAAAGTGATGTGATGTGATTAAAACAAATTTCCAACCTTGTAAGTTGTAAGGATAAAAAAGTTATTTTCAACATATTTTCGATTTAAGTAAAATATATCAAATAATAAGTATATAAAAACAAAAGCAAAAACAAAATGATGACTATTTTATGTTGGTATTTGCCCTGATTTTCTTACCATAATTAGATTTTTCTTTTAGGAAAAGGAAAACATGAATTCTCCTTATTTGGCTAATCTTCATTCTTATAGGAAAAGGTTATAGACTCTATAAATAGAGACTCATTTCTTCTAGTTTGGTAGCATCCACAATGTAGTCCTAGGGGTTTGAGAGTATTGTTTGGGGGGAGACTTTGTGAGACACAAGTGTTGCGTATCACTTGTGTGAACCTCTTTGTATTCTGAGTGAATTGTGTGAGGTTGTCTCTTTTGACATTTTGTACTCTCGTTTATATAGTGGATTGCTCATCTCCTTTTGTGGACGTAGGTCGATTGACCGAACCACGTTAAATTATTGCGTCTCTTTTGGTGTATTTCTCGCATGTCTTCTTATGTGGCGTCTTTCGAGGTTTGCTTTGCTAGCTTCCGCATGACACCTGATTATTTCGGTCCTAACATTTGACACCTGATTATTTCGGTCCTAACATTTTATTCATTATTGCTCAACAATGCTAGCAAATCTAGACAAGATGGAATCTCACACCAAATTGTGTACTCTCTCCCTCCCATTTTATGTGACATACTTTTCTTTTTGATTCGTCACAAAAAGAATATCGTATTTTTTTATTTGATAACTTTTTAAAAGCATAATTATTCTTTTATCCTTATTAATCCCACTTAATTAAAGATAGTAATAGTACATTTTTAATAAAGAACAATTTAATAAACATCACTAAATCTTCCTTTATTTTTTAAATTTCATGTCCGATTAAAATAGGCCCGATAAAATAAGACAGAGGGAGTAGTTAATATTTGATAGGGATAGAAAAGGAACGTCATCGTGTAGTAGCTCTGATCAAGCCTATTAAATGTTTGTTTATGGCAGAAAGAGAAGGAAAATAAGACAATTCAATGCACAAAGCATCCACATTAGCGGTGTTCACTAAATGATCATACACGGAGGAATCTAACGTAGACAACTTACCCTAATGGCAGCAAACTTTGGTAGTTATTTTGACGGCTCAAACCTGTGACTTATAGGTTACAACGAAGACAATTTTACCGTTGCTTCAAGACTCCCCTTCGGTAGAAAGAGAAGGAAAAGGAAAGAAATGTGAAAAAGAAAAAAGATAAAAATGAAAGAAAACGTGAGATCAAGAGATGTCAAATCCCAACAGAGACAAAAATACTCTTGGTGATTTCTCCTTATCTATTCGAGCTTTGGTGGATAGAGTCACCTGATACCTGTTGCTGGTGGGAGGTGACAAGTATCCCTTAGTATTAGTCGAGGTGCGCGCAAACTAGCTCATACACCACAGTTATCAAAAAAAAATGTTTGGACGTAAAAACCAAAAAGGAAAGGACCAAAACTAGAAGGTAAGGACTTGCACATCTTCCAAAAAATAGGTTTTCCTGCCTTCCAAGGGGGAAAGAACATTAACTTATCTTACTACACATGTTTATAATCCAACCTATAACACTAGTCCATCCAAAAAAAAAATCTAAACTACAACATACAGTTGACCAGTTCCATGAACTAGATGATATCTTACTCTCTGTAAATAATCTGTTTTTAAGTTAGACGATTGAATTATCGTCTGAGTATAAGTCATGTGGTGTTCAACGTTCAACTCGGGAACTCCATGGCCATTGCAGCCTCAATGCTGCTGCTCTCTTTGAATCTCGTTTATCTTTCATAAATTAACCTTTGTAAATGCCATACATGTCTCAAGAAAATGCTAGCTAACACGTCCTGTCTGATCGATCAGTGTACCCACCTGTTCTCCACATAATGCTCTTGATATATTTCCAGGACCATGAAGATTGAAAACAACAACTGCAAGTAAAGCAAATCATGTCAAGAACGTTATGTTATGCTGATGAAAGATGGATCTATAGTATAGTGTTGGGCAATGAAAAGAGTATGTTCAGAAAATACAGACCAGGAATTGCATTCTCCTCGCATAATGTAACAGCCATTAGGTCCAATGGGGAGGTCTCTCCTCCGGAAACAAGCTCCCTGAAGGAAATATGCTCCGCAGCAACATTATTATTTCGGGAATCACAGATATATACACCGTCTGCATTTGTACCCTTGAGTAGTGCATCAGCATGAACTGAAAAGCAAAACTTTGAATTATTAATCACTCAGAAACAGTAAAAAAAACAGACATTTCGAGGTGTAACATTTCGTACTTTCAGAAGCTCTGAGTGCTGCAGCTGTATCTGTAGAAAAGAGTGGATTCCCAGTGCCAGCTCCAATACCACCAAAGATCACAACTCTACCTTTTTCAAGATGTCGCATAGCACGTTGCCTACTGTATGGCTCAGCAAGCTCAGGCATGGAAAATGCACTTTGTACACGAGTTTGCACACCCGCCTTCTCTAATGCTGACTGCAGCAGTATGGAATTCATCACAGTTGCCATCATCCTGCAAGATTAGGAAATGATGGGCACAATTAGTTCATTAAAGAAGAATGGGAAATATCATTACTAGGTATGGAAGTGAGAGCAAACTATCTCACATTAGTGAACTAGACCATCCATCAACACCAGTGGCGTATGCAGGATTTTTCATAAGCAATGTCCCATTTTAAAATGAGAACAAATACATAAGACACTAAACATCATATTAAAAATATACATATAAAAAAAATACAATTTACATATATTACTACAACTCTTCTTAATCAATTTCATTGGCGAGAAAGAAGATGAAAAGCACAACCGCGAAGGAGAAACATCTTTCCATGAACATTGAAATAATTTTTTGTTGCCGTTCTTTACAAGTGTAACTCTGGACTATTAGGTTCAACCTTTGTCAAACTCCAAGAGGTCAGTGGTTCGAACCTGGACAAGCATCCTTTTACAGATGAGGCATAAAAAATTTAAAATACCGAATGAAGTTGCTTGGCTTCGAACTCGCGAGCTTTAGTTGAGAGCAGTGGCGCCTGACCAGCAGAGCTACATAGCATGCTGTGTCAAGCAGTGTCACATCTATGAATATATTCTCATTTATGTTTCTGCCATTTAATTATATATACATATTTAGGTAAAAAAATTCGACGAAGCGGTGTCACGTGACACTGCTTGGCCTAGAGTAAATCCGCCCCTGGTCAACACATATTTTAGACATGATTGTGTGAAACAATTATTTCATCTTTATGAAAGGGTAAAGATGGTGTGAAATAATCTAGCTTATGCTTCTAATAGTCGAATCACAATGATAAAGAACTTGAACGCTACTCTAGCTCTTCGAGCCTTTTCCTGCCTTCTTCATGTCTGTCCCGTCCCCCAAACACCCATTAAACCTCCCTCAAACTATACAACCACATTCCCCTCCCTCCCCTCTCCTCATGCAACTTGCCACCATGTCCTGCAAACCATCATTCCCCACCCCAAGCAAACCATTGAGTTAGCAGCCGTCGGTATGGGAGTGAGGTGAGATTACAAGGTGAGTTAGTGAGTATTTTGAGGGGCAAAAGAAGGGGACCATGGTACGGGGGTCGAGGACAAAGTAGCAGAAAAGAGAGGTAGAGATTGTCAAAGCTTGTTGACCTTTAAAATCAAAATATGGGGCTGGAATCATGATTTAATCCAACTTCATTTTCTCCATGTTAAAAGTAGCCTTGTTTCTTCCACTAGCCATCAGGGGCAGACCCATGTATAACCTACCGGGTGCTCGAGCACCCATTAACCCCAACATAAATTGCATATATTTATATAGAAACTTTTATAAGACAGACACATTTATAATATGGTGTTTTGGACTAATTGGTTCACAATTTTGTTAACTTCTAAGAGATCTAGTGTACGAACCTAGACAACTCACAACTCCTTTTGAATTTTCATATAGGGCGAGAAAACTTTTATTTAAAAAAAACAAATGATGGAAGATGCTGCTAGTTTCGAACTCACGACTTCTAACCGAAAGTTGAGGTGCCCAACCAAATGAGCTGCGCTACTCTTTGTATTGAGCAGTGTCACTTTATTCTATTTGTGCTTTATTTTTAGTTTGCCTTCCAATTATGTATACATGTTTAATAAATTTTTCCTATGAAGCGCAGTGTCACGTGACATCCCTGTTTGGGGAGATGTGCGAGGATTCGATACCTAGCTGCTACAAATTGTTTATAACTCAAGCTATCTTTTCTTGCTTTGTAGTCAAATGTTTCCTTCTTTTTCTTCAATACAAATTCTTCATTCCTTTTCTTATACTTCATTTATGACCCCTTTTATTTTGGTTTCAATTTAGTGATCCCTCCTCCTCCATTTATGCTTTCTTCATTTACTTTATGTTTAGTTTTAAATTTTCTTTTATATTTATGTAATTTCTTGAGATAAAAAAGAAAAAGATCAGCGTTCTCTTGTTTTTCTTGAGAAATTTTGGCCGCTAAGAATTCCTTCAAGCTAATTCATTTTTTTCTAAGAAATGAGGAGTTCTTTTAAACTACTCTATAGATCCTTTTTTCCTTTATTCCTTTTTCCTCATGCATTTCAACTATTTTGTCATTCCAATATCAACATGCATAACAATACAAATGAAGCAATCATAATATATCTTAATAATTAAAAGCTCGTGAAAGTATCCAACCAAAATAAAGAGTTACCACAGATATAAATAGCATAGAAACCGAAAACTACAAACAGGACATAGAAGCTAGAAACATTCATAGGACTATCAAGATCATCCGTCCACGAGGATGTGAGTTCACCTCTCCACTTCCTATGTGGAAACAAACCAAATGAAGGACCGTAAAACTTAGCTTACAATTGTACAGAAGCTGTAACCAAAGAAGGAAATTACCCAATTTGATAGGCAGTACATCTATCCAATCCAGTTGAAGTTACCCATGTGTCTCCGCAAAAGAAATTGCGTCCGCCAACAACTATTGCTACCTACGGAAACAATTAACGTGCATGTTTGAAGGAATCAGATTACATAAAAAGTACTACTACTCGGGGAAAATTTCAGAAGCTTTTCTGACTGATACCTCTATACCAAGACGACAAGCTATTGAGACTTCTCGAGCAACTAGCATCGCCACCTGGTATATTCAAAGATTCAAACTTTATTATTAACATTGCCAATAAAGTAGACACACTTGCCTCTTTTACAAATACAGAAGACGACATCTCACTTAATTTTGAGATGTACCAATAAATATGACAACTTCACAGTGAGGGATTTATACCGGAAACCCCAACTTGCTTAAGATTGAGGTTATAGTAGTTGTTGTAAAGGTTCACACTCCAGACTGTTAAATGCCACATCAACTAATAGTCACAAACTGTAAGAAAAAACTTTCCTCGGCCTTAAAATCATTCTGAAGTTCAAACTTAAAAGACATGTTTAGCTTCTTGACAAATAAACTGTAATACTTTCATTTGGCAAATATAAGTCAACCCTGCATTTACACAATAGGTAGGTCTCCATCAATAGATCGACTGATTTGTCATCCGAAATTGCAGGTAAAGAATCTCAACATAATGTAATATCTTGAAAGTGACACTCAGAATGAATATAATCACAGAGAACATCGTCTCCTAACTACTATTAAATTTTTCAAACCCAACGTTTCTTATACGGTTAAACAAGTTTTGCTTCAAAATATAAGAGAACGTTGGTAGTAAATTAACCTTTGGATCGATGTTGTTTGGATCATTAGTGTTTGGTGTCGTTCCAGCTAGTGCAGCACCACTAATTTTAAGAACTACCCTTCTCCACCTTGGACCAATAGAAGATTTTGACTTTACAATCTGTCCGCTGGGACCAGCCGCTGCTGTTCCATATCTGAAACAGGTTCGGAGGAACAGCAATGTTAGATACGACAAACAGGAAGAAGAAGAACGCTGTAAAGTATTTTATATGCAGATTTTCACTAGAATACGACAAGATTAGACAGAAAGAAAATTCCAATTTTTGCTTTGATAAAACTAATACACATTTAACTGGTAAGTTCTCTATAATGGACAACTCGAAAAGTGATAAATATGTTCTAAAAGACAATTGAAGATTTCAAATTTTCCGATCAACTAGAACACAAAACTCACATCTAAATAATATGAATCACATAAGGACTATATCTCACTAAAAGCAAGAAAGATTACAACTTTGATAAACAGTTCGATATGCATCAACAAAATAATTTATTCATTAACCATATATAAAGATTCCTCTATTTTTAAGCACAAGAACATGCGATCCTTGCAGCAAAAAAATTAGAGTAAAATGGAAAAAAACAAACAAAGAAATTTCATTCCACCAATGGCAGGTAAACCTTGTTTGACATCAAACATCAATATTTTGAAGCGATATTAGCAAATCAATCAACTACTCCTCAACCTCAACAGCTAAGCTCGGTTATACGAATCCTCTATATTCATTCTTCTCAATGATATAAGTATTTTTATCCAATGCAAACAACAACAACAAATACGCCTCGCAAACAAGTTGAAATCGGCTATATGATTCCCAACTTCCACATTTAAGCTCATTTCATATCGTCATCATACTAAAGGTATTACCTTTTCGATTGCCTCAAATCAAGCAATCAATCCCAACAGTTAGAGTCAGTTATATAAAGCCTCTATTCATTCTGCTTCATAATTCAAGGATTTTTATTTAAATGCAAATAACAACAACTACATCTCAGTCCCAAACAAGTTGAGATCGGCTATATGATTCCCGACTTCCACATATAAGTTCATTTTGATATCATCATCATACTAAGGCCATTACCTTTTATATATGGAACATTAATATTTTGAAGGGATATTATCAAACCAATCAATCAGCTACACCTCAACCTCAACAGTTAAGGTCGATAATATGAATCCTCTATATTCTGTCTACTCAACAGTTTAAATGCAAACAACAACAACTACGTCTCAATCCCAAACACGTTCAAATCGGCTATATGATCTTCTGACTTCCACATTTAAGCTCATTTCATATCGTCATCATACTAAAGCCATTACCTTTTCGTTTGCCTCCCCGTACCCGAACCGCTCATCACAACAATAGCTTTATCCTCCTCAGATGCAGCACCACCACCTTTAACTGCTACCAAATTCCCAACAATCTGCTCCATTTGCTTGAACCATGGCCAATGACTCATCGTGATTCCGCCATTAATCATCCTGTGTCTCTCCAATTTATACCTCTTCTTCAAATTATCAACTTTGTTCTTACACTGCTCAACACTCTTCGATTGTTTTTCGCATCGTTCGCTCACCATCGCCGCCACGTCTTCCCAATCTCTTCCTCGCAAGTTACCTCGATTCAATTGCACGAATTTCTCCATATACGCTTCTAATAAACACGCTATTCCTGTATCGCTCCATTCTTCTCTATCCTTCCGGTACTCTCCGGAGGATGATGAGCTGATTTTTGACCTTTTGTAGTTATACGGTGTTCCGTTATCGCTGATTTCTTCTCGATCGGTTCGTTTTTCGTTAACATCGGCGTTGTTATCGAACGGATTTGAATCGTTATCGTATGGATTTACTCCGATATGATAGGATTGTGTGTTGTTGTTGTCGCTGTATCCATCATCGCCGTCGTTGTCGTCTTCGTCTCCGCCGGAGATGTTTTTTGCACTAGCCGCGGAGATCGGCGGCGGAGGCGGAGGCGGTGGATGGATTTGCAGAGGTTTGTACCGGTGGGAGGAGAACGGTGGTTGTTGGTGGTAGGTGGTGGTGGCGGCGGCGGCGGTGTTATCGTCGGCGAGGAGAGAGAAATCGTCGTCACAAGAAGCCATTGATGGATGGATGGATGGAGGAATAGACGGCGGCAGCGGCGGCGTTAGGGTTTGGAACGGAGAGAATAAACGACGTGAAAGGTAACGTTTGGGGGTTTACCGTTAATAGAATGCATAATGGAAAGTGGAAAGAAACGTTACAGATGTTTGGTAGAGTCCGTTAGGTAAGTAAGTCACGTGATTTTGGGACCCTTTATTACCTTACAACTTACTATTGGAAATGAAAGGTGGTTTACATTGCGTTGTCGTGTCGGAAGAAGGATAGCTATACTAATTTAACATATTTTAATAACGTTCTCAATATAAATATTAACATCTCACGGTGACGTTCTAGATATAATATTAACAATCTTATAGATAAAAGAAGGATAGTTATACTGATTTGATATATTCTAATTTCTAAAGACGTCTTCGGTATAATATCAATGACCTCACAATTAGAAAAAGGATAGTTGTATTGATTTGGTATATTTTAAGAACGTTCTCGGTATAATATTAATGATCTCACAGACAAAAGAAGGATAGTTATATTGATTCGGTGTATTCTCAAGACGTCCTCGATATAATATTAGTTAGCGATCTTACAGTTAGAAGAAGGATAGTTAAACTAATTAGGTATATTCTAAAGACGTATTTGATATAATATTAACAATGTCACAATCAGAAGAAGGATAGTTATACTGATTTGGTATTATTATAAAGACGTCTTCAATATAATATTAACAATCTCACGGTCAGAAGAAGAATAGTTCTACTAATTAATTTCGTATATTCTAAAAAAATATTAACGATCTCACAGTCAAAAGAATGATAGTTATACAGATTTGGTATATTCTCAAGACATCCTCGATATAATATTGATGATCTCACAGTCAACAGAAGGATAATTATGTATACTGATTCGATATATTTTAAAAACGTACTCGATATAATGTTAATGATTTCACATTCAGAAGAAAGATAATTATATTGATTCGGTATATTCTAAAAAGGGCATCGATATAATGTTAACGATGTCACAGTCAAAAGAAGAATAGTTTAACGATATTACAAAAATCAAATTTCAGTAGTGACTTCAGTTCTCAATTACCTCTAGCTACTTCAATGTACCCCGCCAATACACACATCAAAAGAAAGGAGATATTGTTAAATAAACTAACAATCTTTAGACGGATACACCAATTCTATTACTCCCTCCGTCGATCTATATTTGTCCACTTTTTACTTGGCACATACCTTAAGAAATGATAAATAAAGGAGTGATTTTACTATATCACCCTTTAAATATAATAAATTTTTTGCTTTGAAAAAGGCAATGAGGGATGAATAGTATTTAATATTAAGGAAAAAATGAGGGGAAAAGGGTAAATTATTTATTGATTTTTCAAACTGGACAAGTATTGTTGGACATCCCAAAATAAAAAAATGGACAAGTAAAAATGGATGGAGAGAGTATATTAAAGCTTCGCGTCTATCCTAAAGTAAAACCCTACAAATTGATCCCTCAATTAATGGTCCGTCCTGCATCCAATCAACTCAACACATTGAGAATGAGGCAGTGTGGCACACTTGCCATACCCGGCACACTTAGTCGTCTCATCTCAACTCATGTCAATCCCTTTGGATGGAGTCTAAAGAGATAAAATCACACACGTCCAACACACTCTTCAACCAACTCCAGAAGCTATAAAGAGTGGTATCGACCCCAAATAAAATTTAATTCAACAGGATCTTAATTAAAGAGACTCTAGTCAAGCTTGAACTCCAAGGGACCTTGTTATTACTATAAATATTGGATGAAAGAATGAATGTGAAAGATCAAACACTTGCTTCTACACTTACAAACTATTGTTCTATCTAGTTATAATAATTTCCATTTTAGCTTTCGAAGAAGTCCATATTAATTATATCTTCTCATCCCTATATTCGTAATTGGCCCGACTTAAGTCTAGATCTCTCAAACAATCATTATACATCGAGAAAATAACCGTTAATAATATGAATACAATTTCTTTTCTCATTATTTCTATATTGCTCTTTATTTTTTTGTGTACCGTTATAGCCCTCGCTCTTAGATCGACCGTAAAGAATTTTGCCCTCTATCATTACTTTTCCCTCAAACTAGAAACCATTTCAATCATAAACGAGTTTTGACTGGTCATTGCTAAATGATATGCCTTGCCTGAGTCGAGAGTCTTTCGGAAACAATCTCTTTACCTTTAAGATCTGTCTACACTCTATCTTTTTCAGATTCCACCTATAGAATCATTCTGAATGTGGTTGTATTGTGTTCACTAATAATAGGTGCCTCATTGTGGTCAGAATCATTGAGTAGGTAGTTTTGCTTTGGGCTAAAAAATTACAGCAGCCTAAAGATTAATCAGAGGGGTTAAAAACAAAGGGCCATAGCCCATGGAATTTGACATTTTGATAATTGGTCAATGTGGGGGGAAAAAAAAGGGTGAAATAAAGGGGGTCTATTTGTCTAGGAGAAAAGTATGGGGATCCAAAGTTGTACTTTTACTCATACTATCAAACTTCTTTGTAACAACATAGTTTGTTTAGATATTTTTGGTAAAATGGTATACTGAACCTTCATACTTGTCCGAATTTATAAAGTGGATATCTCTATTTAGCTCTTTGTCATCTGAACTCCTCAACCCATCAAAACACAAGATTTTAAACCCTTCTGACCATTGACCAAGCTTAGGTGGCAATTTAATGGGTGATTTAGAATAAATATGTGATTTCACACAAGAAAATTTAATTAAAAATACTTTTTTTTAAAAAGAGAGAAATGTAACATTCTATTCTTTTTTGTTCCACCCACCCTCGTTCATTTACCCCACCCCTCCATTTTCCCCCATTTTTCACCACCAAAAAACTTCAATTAATATTTTAAAAAAGAACATTAAAAAAAGGGAGAACCTCGACGACGGACCCAAACAAGAAACTCACTGTTTTGATTCTTTTCGCTAAATCAGAGTACTAGACTTCTAATCGATAAATGAATTATTCTTCTAATAGAATCGGTGAAGCGACAACTTGTGGTGTTTCATTGGTCAGGGGTCGATGGCGGGTCAGTTGGTTTGGATGGAGCTAGTTCATCGATTGGTGGTGATTTTTCGATAGAGGAAGGCGTCAATAGTGGAGGTGACTGAGTTGGTGATTTGGAGGTTTAATAAAGATTGTTCATGGTGTTGTTGGTGGAGGAAGAAAAAGGGATGAGAGGAGGATGAGAGGGTGAGGGGCGACATTAGTTCACCGGCCAGCAATGGCCGGCGGTGTTGATGTGCAACAGGGAAGATGAAATTGAAGGTGGGTGTTTTTTGGTATTGTTAATGAATAGAGTATTGGTTGTTGTTCCAATTTTTGTGTGGAATAGAAAAGAAAAATGGCGTGAGAGAGTTTGGTGGCGGTGGAAGGTTGTGGGTGGAATATTGGTGGTGCCGGTGGTTGTGGGTTTGGGGAGGTGGAGGAAGGTGAGAAATATGAATTTTATTTTAAAAAATAAAATTTTAATTTATTATTTTATTTGTTATTTAATATTGTTGATTAATAATTTTAAAAAATAATTAATGAAGATAATTATGACATGACATTAATTTATGTGGCGTGGATCTGACATGTCATTTATTTAGAGAGAGTGAGCTACACACATAGTATGAGGGGTTTAAAATATTATGTTTTAATCGCTATAATAAAATATTTTTATTAAAAATAATTGTTATAAAGAGGTCTGAGTGATTGCGATTTGGGACCCACCGAGAACATGCGTAGAAGTTTTGCGCCTTTTTCTCCGACCTCAGAGTTCGACAAATGTTACATTAGTACACATATGTTTTTATTATTCGATACAATGACTTCATATTGTATACATGTTGGAAGAGAATAATAATATTCATCTCAATATTCTTGTTGCTTTTCTCCATATATTATCATTCTTTATATAGTTTTACTTCATAGCATATAGTAATCCATTTGTTTTATTTTATGTATCTTAGGTACAAAGCATCCCATATTAGCAACATATGAAGAAGAGCCATGCACACCTCAATGAGTGGGTGTGATGTAGTCACGTGGACAATTTATTCTAATATAAAACATTAGCAACTGCTTTCACGACTCGAACACATAATCTATAAATCAGGCGAAAACAACATGATAAATACATTATTATTATTATTATTGCTGAATATACGAGAACAAATCACACATACAATCTTGTATACAATAAAAAGGACCTAAAGCATACACCAAACTGTTTTTCAGTTTTTGGCTCCCCTCTCACTGTGATCTCCTTTCTCTATACAAAAACTTCTCATTTTCCTTCATTCCTTAGAAAAAAACTGATTCAATTTTGTTAATATTTTCATTAACAAAAAGCATGCATTCAAATCACTTACTTCTTGAAGAACCAATCAGGATGGCTTCAATCTTGGAGCCATCCAAAGCTGTAAGCATTTTTTCTTTCTTTAGATCTGTATTTTTCATATGATTTATGTATTGATGGCAATAATGACTATTGGGGTTGTTTTATTTTTCCATTTTGTAAAATCTTGATAGATTTTTTTTTTAAGTCGTGAAAATAGTCTCTCGCAGAAATGCAATGTGAGGCACAGTTACAATAGACCGTTGTGGTGCAGCACACTGGGCTGCGTTTTATGATTTGTGTATTAATAGTGATAATGACTAATGGGGTTGTTTTATTTTTCCATTTTTTATAAATCTTGATACAGTTTTTTTCAAGCTGTGAAAACACCCTCTTGCGGAAATGTAATGTGAGGCTGCGTAGAATAGACCATTGTGGTCCGGTTCTTTTCCTGACCCTGTGCATAACGGAAGCTTTAGTGCACACCTTTATGAAGTGTGTTAATGGGGTTGTTTTATTTTTCCATTTTTTTAAATCTTGATATAGTTCTTTTTTCAAGCCGTGGAAACAACCCGGCAAAAATGCCCCTTCCAGAAATGTAATGTGAGCCTACGTATAGTAGACCCTTATGGTCCGGACCCCGCACATAGCGAGAGCTTTAATGTACTGGATTGTCCTTTATGATTTGTGTATTAATAGTGATAATGACTAATGGGGTTGTTTTATTTTTTTGAAATCTTGGTAGAGGTTTTTTTTTTTTTTTTTCCATATGATTTGTGTATTAATAGTGATAATGACTAATGGGGCTGATTTATTTTTCCATTTTTAAGAATCTTAATAGAGTTATTTTAAGCCGTGGATACAACCCCTTGCAGAAATATAATGTGATGCTGCATACAATAGACCCTTGTGGTTCGGCCCTTCCCCGGACCTCACGCATAGTGGGAGATTTAGTGCACCAGCCTGCCCTTTATGATTTGTGTATTAATAGTGATAATGACTAATGGGGTTGTTTTTAAAAATCTTGGTAGACTTTTTTTTTTTTCATATGATTTGTGTATTAATAGTGATAATGACAAATGGGGTTGTTTTATTTTTTATTTTTTTTAAATCTTGGTAGAGTTTTTTTCCTGCAATGACAAAGATTGTTGGAACATTGGGTCCAAAATCTCGATCTGTTGAGGTTATTTCAGCATGTCTTGAAGCTGGAATGTCTGGTAAGTGTAAATTTCTTGAAAGTTCAGATTTTTTTTTTGGAAATGTTCTGATGCATGGTGAAACAATCATTAGTTTTGTTGGATTTGTAGTGGCAAGATTTGATTTTTCATTGGGTGATAATAAGTATCATCAGGAGACATTGGATAACTTGAAGACTTCTATTAAGAGTACCAAGAAACTCTGTGCTGTAAGTATGACATTTTTTGGTTTTTGTTCCTTTAACACTCTCTTTGGATTGTTGTTACGTGTTTCATAATGTATTGTTTTGTGTCGTGTTGTATTGTTTTTGTTGTATGTTGTTTCGTAATGTATTGTATTGCATTGTATTGTATTGTTTTTTTTATAACCGTGGTATCCGGGCCAACTTGTGGGCACCTCGACTAAATTATGTGATACTAGTCACATCCCACCAGCAACAGATATCAGGTAACTCTGTCCATCAAGGCGAGGACAAATGAGAAGAAATCACCTAGTGTTTTTGTCTCCATCAGGATTTGAACCTGAGACTTTATAGTTCTCAACCATTTCATTGACCACTAGGCCACATCCTTGGGTGTTGTATTGTATCGTACCGTAATGTTTTGATGAATACAATGTTTGGATAGATTGTATCGTTTTCCGTCATTACATAATATCACACATCGGTAATTTAAATGATAAACCTACAAGAATAGTAGGATAAGGAGTAAAGCTACTATAAAAAGGTAGGTGTAAAAGATAAAATAGATTTATTAAATAACAAGTATAGACAAAATGAGAAGGAAAAAAAAGGTAAGATGCGATCAACCCAAGTTGGTCGTTACACAAAAATGAGTCTTTCTGTCGCTATCTAACGATGCATTTAACGATACGATATAACAAAACTTAATTAATAATCAAATACCTGTAGATCATATACTTGATTTTTGATATGCTTACTCAAGCTGAGAATCTATCGGAGACAACCTCTCTACCTTCACGAGGTACGGGTAAGGCTGCATAGGCACCACCCTCTTCAGACCCCACTTATGGGATTATACTGAGTATGTTGTTGTTTTTTGTCATTGCACCTGTTGAGCATTGTTCAGTAACTTGGCTAAAGGTATTAAGACTATTTTGTTTTTATATTGTCAGGTCATGCTAGATACTGCCGGTCCAGAGCTAACGGTTGTTAACACAAGTGAAAAAACTATTTCACTTACGGCAGATGAAACTGTAACTATTACTCCTGGTAAAGGCCAGGAAGCATCTTCTGAAGTGTTCCCAATCAATTTTGATGGATTATCCAAGGTTCAGTTAGTTCCCATCTTCTTTACTTTGCCTTTTCCCCCGCAGTGTGTTTTGGTAACCAAGAGTGTTCCCAGAGGAAGTGAAAAGAGTGGAGAGAGCATCATCAATATTGTGGATTAGGAGGGGTGGATGTCCTTCATGATACTGAATTATGATGTTAAGTTTTCTTGCAGGCAGTGAAGAAGGGAGACACCCTTTTTATTGGTCAATACCTCTTTACAGGAAGTGAAACGACGTCTGTGTGGATGGAGGTATAACATAGAAAGCCTCCTTTATTTCCCCGGCTACCCTGTGTTTTCTTAATCCTTGGGTTTTGCTAGTGCTGTTTATGTTTAAGTTGATCCAAGAGTAGATGATGCAATGTGTTTGCAACTGCACAATTATGATTTTTTTTGGCGAAGACAGTTAATACATTTCTACTGCTCCAGTAAGAAAGCAGTTTAAGGTTGTTTGAATCCACTGATTAAGAATTTCAAATGTGGTTGCAGGTAGATCAAGTGAAAGGGGATGATGTAGTTTGTGTGGTAAAGAACTCTGCCACATTAACGGGGTCATTGTTCACTCTGCATGCTGCTCAGATTCATATCGATTTACCTACACTCTCAGATAAAGATAAGGAGGTAAGTTACTCAAACTTCAGAGAGCCGATAAAACTCATCATGTTCATTATGTGTGCATATACTGAAGTTCATGTTCTGCGAGAACTTTGTGGTTCAGTAATATGACTGTGTATTCTTGGGGACCTGGGCACTTAATAGAAGTGTTAAAATTTACTTATCTGTTCGATAGAAAATGTAACTGGGCTTTGTGGTGTATGAACTAGATGAGTCTTAAGGCTTTTGTTTAGTTACGTAAGCATGGATTGTTGGAACCTACTCATACTCTCGTCTTCCCACCTTTCCACTTTATGTAGCAATATCTTGGCAATGGACTTTTATTTTAAGCACCATCAACAGTGTTTATTCTCATCCAATATTCAATATCCACATTGACTATCTCTCTTGTGCCAAAATTATGTCCTTTCTCTTGAAATATGGAGTTTTAACTTATATTACACTAGGAAAGAGTTTCAAGGGTTATCTTTGGTACATGTAGTATTGGCTAATTGACTATACTACTTAAATGTTAATGCAAGCATATTATTTTTGAATTATGGCGATTATCCCTCCCTTGAGCTACTTATTTCTCTGTCGCCTGCTTCGTTAATGGCTTGGCTTTGTGCAGCAATCTTTTTGATTTTTTGTGCTTCTTTTGGCCTGCTAATTGAATCAGGTTATTAGCACATGGGGAGTCCAAAACAAAGTTGATTTTCTTTCATTATCATTTACCAGGCATGCTGAGGATGTTCGTGAGGTAATGATTTCACTGTCTTCTATTTGTTTCCTTCTGTTTATCTATTTCCTTGACATTATATCACGTTGGTGGTTTTCATAGTGTGCTGCATTTTTATAGTCAGTGTTGTATTGAGTTATCGTGTTTTTCATTTATACCAAATCGACCTCATTGGTATATTTTTCTTAAGTTCAGGCACGTGAATTCTTAGGTAAGCTGGGTGATCTAAGCCAAACACAGATCTTTGCCAAAATTGAAAGTGAAGAGGTTAGTTGGTAAACTGTTGTTTTCTGTCTGATCTTTTTCTTTTAGATAGTTCTTTTTGAGATTGGTATTGAGTATCATGAATTGTCAGGCTTGCAATTTACTTCTTTCGGTGGTGATTTACATAGGGCTTGACACATTTTGATGAGATACTCCAAGAGGCTGATGGCATCATCCTTTCACGTGGAAACCTTGGTATAGATCTCCCACCTGAGAAGGTAATTTTCTTCTTCAAAATTCAGGCACCTTCTTTTGTAAATCATGTATAAGCGGTGAGCCTGTTCATGCAGTTACTTTCCAGTTGGCACTTGCAGCCTGTAATCATATAAAATGGAAAATGTGCCAACCAACTAAGATGAGGGCGAAGCCTGGGGCGGTCTCTGCCTTCTTAACACGTGGCACACCAACTTGAAGTAGATACCCCCTTCTGTTATGGATCGCCAAAGTTTTCCTACTTCTCCATTGTTACAATCAGATCCGAAAAATGAGAAATCAATTATCCACTAATGTGAATGATATCAGATATGTTCCCCAAAGTTTTACAAGTAGCTAGTGTGACTGTGTTAACACTTGTTCGTTCCGCCTCTCTGCCTTGACTGAAATTTAAAGACCCAAATGACATGTATGGACCTTTTATTCTCCGTAGTGTTTCAGCTTTTTTTGGGTGCAATGGATCCATATAGCAATTGAATTGAGAGATATGGAGGCAGACACTCCAATCTCTCCTGTTAACTTATCGTGTTGCAAAATTCTGAATGGTACTATAATCGTCATTTCGTAGTAGGATGGTCATTCAACTAATTTTTGAGTGGTACACAGGTGTTCTTGTTCCAGAAGGCAGCTGTTTACAAGTGTAACATGGCTGGCAAGCCTGCTGTAGTAACACGTGTTGTTGATAGTATGACTGACAATCTTAGGCCAACTCGTGCTGAAGCAACAGATGTTGCTAATGCTGTCTTGGACGGTAATCTTGCTGCCCATCTTAGTGGTTATACTGTCCTTTATTGCCTCTGATGATTTGAGTTTCTTTCGTCATCCTTCATATGACGTCTTGTTTGTTTGTTTCTGGTAGGAGCTTTTGACATTTAATGTTTGTGCAGGCACTGATGCAATTCTTCTTGGTGCCGAAACTCTACGTGGATTATACCCAATTGAGACTATTTCCACTGTTGGAAGAATTTGTGCTGAGGTGATTTCATTTTTCCCTGAACCTTTGTGTGAAATAAGAGGATCTGTGCGTTATCTCGTAGTTTACTCTTTTGGCAATATTTTCCACATCAAGGCATCAGTAGTTGGTTCTTGTGGTATGATCTATTAAGGGACATTTCTCGGTAAGGTCTGCACTTGTCAAGATATAAGGCGTAGTAGTTATCTTCAGCATCAGATCGTGGATGAGGGGTACTGTTATGATCCTATTGCAACGTAGGACTTGAGTCCCATGTCGGTTTAATGGGGAGCTGATGTGGGGCTTATACAGCTTTGGGCTCTCCCACCTCAATAGCTAGCTTTTGAGGTATTAGAGCGACCCACTGCCCTACGTGCTTGTCGTGCCTTGGATGGTGACGCCGGTATTAAAGTGTTAGCCGGGGGCTAAAACTGGTCTTGCCCACAGCCGTCAAAGACGACTGATGCGGAGCATGGTCTTTTATTATGATCCTATTGCAAAGTTTGGGACTGGAGCACCACATTGGTTTAACGGGGAGCTGTTGTGGGGCTTACATAGCATTGGATTCTCCCACCTCAATAGCTAGCTTTTGCGGTGTGGTTCTCCTTGGGTTGTATCAAGTCCCTACCCCCTCGTAGGGGAGTAGCCCGAGTTAACAATTAATTTCCATGCAGGCGGAGAAGGTCTTTAATCAAGATCTATACTTCAAGAGGACAGTCAAATTTGTTGGGGAGCCCATGTCACACCTGGAATCAATTGCTTCCTCTGCGGTATTCTTTCGAGACAAGGGAGAATTCCAGAAATTTAATTGCTTTCTTCATTTGGTCCAAGTTTACAGAACTAATTGAATATCCACTTGCTCGTTTAGGTACGAGCAGCAATTAAGGTGAAAGCATCAGTAATTATTTGTTTCACTTCATCTGGAAGGGCAGCACGGTAATCTCTCTGTTCTTACTAGATTTCTTAGAATTTATACTCTCTCTATATTATTAAGAGCGGTAAATTGTTAAATTTATGTGCACAGATTGATAGCCAAGTATAGGCCAACAATGCCAGTAATATCTGTTGTAATTCCTCGACTGAAGACGAATCAATTGAAGTGGAGTTTGAGCGGCGCATTCGAGGTATACCCTTAAAATCAACTGTTCAAGAATCAAATTCAGCTCACGATGTTCTGACCTTTTAAATGCATTTGATTGAGAAGGACTATTATGTTCCTCACAGGGCTTTGTTTATTCAATACTTCTTTGCTTCCTTATTACTTATTAGCAGTCAAAATTTATGAATGAATGTTTTCTACTCAGTTAATACAAGAGATGTTCATTCTTGGTTTTGCTAATATCACAAGTGACTCTTGTCACTCGTTCTTTCATATGCATCCTGGTTCTTGCTGGTGAATTTGTTTGCTTAATTATATTGGCTATAGATTTTTTAACTTGTGATTTATTAGTCAGACTAACGAAGATCTTAGAGTTGCTATATCTTGTGTGAGAGTCCCTCCGTAATTTCCTTGTTCATTTGTTTCCATTTCCACTGTTAATAGGATGATCTCTTAGTGTATGTCCTTTCACCTTTTTCGTTTGCCTGCTTTTCTCATTGCTTCCGAACTATTTAGTAGGATTTCAGGCGATATTTTGAGTTGAAGTTGAAAAAAAGAGTGTGGAAGTTGTTCCGTATTACTTTTATTTTATTGACATTGAAGTTGACGGGTTTTTGTATATTTTTGAATTCTCCATGTTCAGGCAAGGCAGTCACTTATCGTGAGGGGTCTTTTCCCAATGCTTGCTGATCCTCGACATCCTGTAAGTCACATCATCTTGGTGTTCCATATATTCTGTTTGCATTGCGTTGTATTTATTAGGTTATATCACCTAACAATGGTAATATTTGCTCATATTTTGGCGTCCTCCTTTGGATTGTTGACTGAGTTACTACTGCATCCCATGTTTCCTACTTGTATTATGAACATGAAACTTGCTTCTGTTATTGAACAACATGATCTGCTTCTTTTCCTCCCGTCATGACAATCTTGACAGAGGCGGAGTCAGGATTTTTAAAATTTATGGGTTCTAAACTTGCCACTGAACTCACAAATCGTTTTAGTTACTGGATCCACTATTATCTATTTGTAAATATAGGGTCTAAACAAAAGCTTCTAGGTTCGTCCAAACCTATACTTATACTATAGCTCCGCCCCTGAATCTTGATTATACGTTCTTGTTTCCCCTTGGCCTAATCTCAAGCTTACTTATTCTTTTCCATAGGCTGAGTCTACAAACCCATCGAACGAGTCTGTGCTGAAAGTTGCCCTTGATCACGGGAAGGCCTCAGGTGTTGTGAAGTCCCACGACCGAGTTGTCGTCTGCCAGAAAGTCGGAGATGCAGCGGTGGTTAAGATTATTGAACTTGAAGATTAAGCTTTTACTTAATCCTCATTAACTGTTTTTGGATGTGATGGTTAGAGTGGTAATGCCATCACAAATGAAGTTCTAATATCTAAGGTTTTGGTAGCTACAATATGTGATATCCTATAGTAGTATATTATATTGTGGACAAAACTTGCAATATCTGAGAAAATTTTGGGAAAAAGGTATAATGTCTCTTATTTCAGATATTAGTAATAAAAATTTTCCAAGTATGTTTTCATTCATGTTGCTAGGAATCTTTTGTCTGTTTAAAGATCTATATGTCGAGTAAACAACAACATACATGGTGTAGTTTTACATGTGAGGTTTGGAGAGGATATGATGTACGCAAATCCTATTCCTACCTTTATGGGGTAGAGAAACTGTTTTCGGTAGATTCTTTGGCTCGAAAGAAATGTGTTCGAGAAAATGTAAAGAGACTCTAATCTAAATTAGATAAATGTATAAATTACTAAATATTGAAATGAAATTAGTTTAAATTCAGAGGCGGATCCGAAATTTGAAGTTCATGGTTCTAGACACATAGTTTATGAATTTTGAATTTATCACATGTGCATATTTAATGAATTTCTCAACAAATATACAGAATTTGGATCAATTTACTATATTCTATTGAACTTAATACTTCCCATGCAGGTTTCTCCCATGTCAGATCAAATGTCTTATTCCTTGATGAAATTTGTGGTCTTAGATATATCATGACATTTACTAGACGATAAAATCATGTCATTAAGGGTAAAATAAGAAATGTTAAGTTGAATTATTTTTAAATATAAAAGCATATCATTCATTTTGGAACAAATTTAAAAGAAAATAATTATTTTTGAAACAAATTAAAAAGGAAATAGTGTTTGATTACTTGGTTGACCCTCTTGAATTGGTAGACTATCAATGGCCTTATGCTCTTTGATCTCTTATCTTGTTAGAGATCAATTCATGCAATCCTGCTATGATAATTACATTTTAGGTCCAACATTTGCAAGGAGTCTCTCAATGTTATTAGAGATAAACTACTATAATAACAATAATATACCAGTAAAATTTCACAAGTGGGATCTGAAGAGGATAGAATGTAATCAGATTCTATCCCTACCTCGTTAAGGTAGAGACATTATTTCCGAATGTAAAGAACTTCTAGTGTTAGGAAAATTATAATTGTATAATATTCGATTGAGACGGACTTAAGTGAAATAAGGATAATGAGAAATTATATAGTATACTCTTCTCTGCTTGGGACTAAGTCATAGTTGAACCTGAAATTAATGATGAATCAATACAATCAATATTATGTTATTATAAAATTAAGAAAGTCAAATGGGCGGGTTAAGTTGAATTTGGATGAATCAAAATGGATTGAGTTAATAAATGACGAGTCATGAATGGACTAAGTCAAAATGGCTAGATAATGGCATAACTCAACTCGTCTAATTCTTACCAAGTTTTAATTTCATCCTTCTTACTAAATACCTTTTTTCTTGCTGTGGATACCTAATACAAGATTATTTTTTTTTAAAAAAAAGAAAGTATTTTACTAAAGTTTTTCATGGATCAATTTAAGCAACATATTTAATCCAAATCAGACAAACTTTTAGATATGTTGAATTGAACAGGTCAAGATGACTAAACTAATAAATGGGTGTGACAGGAATTGTAATGGTATGAATAGGATCCTCCAACCTTAATCAGAGGGTGTTTTCCCTTTAAATAAGCTTTACGTTGTGCGAATACAAATTCATCGATGTTTCAATATAGATATAGGTGTATGCAGCGTGAATACAAATTAATTTGCATACCAATACGAATATCGAATATCGAGTGAGGGAAAAAATGGACATGTCATGTTTTCATGTGTTATGATATAATAAACCAACTACTATATGTCACAAGAAGCGCCCATGGCCTAATGGATAAGGCGCTTGACTTCTAATCAAGCGATTGTGGGTTCGAGTCCCACTGGGCGTGTGTCAACCTTTTTTTTTTCGATTTTTTTCTCGTTGCCAAGCGTAGCCACATATAATTTAGGATGGTCAATTGAACGCCATTCGCCGCTGCCAACAATTTAGGATGGGTGTGTCAACCTTTTTTTTTTCGATTTTTTTCTCGTTGCCAAGCGTAGCCACATATAATTTAGGATGTTCAATTGAACGCCATTCGCCGCTGCCAACAATTTAGGATGGTCAATTGAACACCCTTCGCCGCTGCCAACGATATTCAAGATTCAATCTTTACAGCATTTTAGTTAGTTGTTCATTAACATGATTTGATGACTGATACAAACCTCTTTTGTAAAATTATTTTTAGTTGGTGTCATTTTGTGATATTATATCATGATGTAGTCGTACTACAGACAATTCAAAACTCAACAACTCTGTCACACTCCCAAAGAAAGGAAAAAACAAATGAAAGATGTGAGTCATCATTTAATACAAATCTATATTGTTGCAGCACTCGTATCCGACTACTTTTAGAGTATCACACACAAAAATTAGTGCTGTTGCCGCACTCATATCGGATTCTACGGAATAGAGTACTTTTAGACTATCTACACACTCGTCGACATTTTTAAAGAGTCCGAACAACATAGCTATAAATTAAAAGCCAAAGAGACGAATTGAAGACTATGCAGAAGCTAAAAAAGACTTTGATTCAAGATTCAAGATTGAAAAAAACACAAGGCAAAAGCATATAGACATTTATTTACATATTGTTATCTGATGTTCTGCTGCTAGCTTCTACTAGTATTGTACAATTTTTCATTATCCAGTAACAGAAGAAGGGTCACTATTTCTATGGTTATTATTTGGATGATGCTGAAGAAAATCAGGAAGTTCAAGCTCTTTTTGCTTCAACAAAAGCACCATTCTTTCATTCTCCAATTTTTTCCTATCATTGATGAGCTTTTCCCTTTCCATTTCCCTTTCCTTCTTGCTTATAAATTTCTCCCATTTCAATCTTTGCTTTTGAAGCTCAAATGCTTGGCACATATAGCCAACATGTTGTTCTTCCAATTGTATCATTCTAGTTTTCATCCATTGCCTCTTCTCAAGTGGACTCCTTTCTCTATCTTGAAATACATTAGCCAACTCTGTACTCAATTGTTGTACCATTGGTGATGAAGTTCCCAACTTTCTTTGCCTCTTTCTTGATCTTTCATCCATGTCATCGTCGTCTTCATGGTGGTGGTCGTGGTCGTGGTCATGTCCTCTTGCACCAGAGACCTCATCATCGTCGTCCTGTTCATCTTCGTCATCGTCCTCATCATCATCATCATCATCATTTTCCACACTTGCCCCTTTTGGCATTTTAGTCCCTTCAACTAAACTAGCACCAGCTCTTGCATTTGCATTTTCGGATGAATGCAAACACCTCTTTTGCTGCTCTAATTGGTTTTGATGAGCTTGTGAATTAGCCTCAGCAACAACTCCACTCCCACTAGCACCACCACCAGCATTATTTTGACCACAACTATTATGATAAGCACACATTTCCCTAAAAAACAAGTGCTTAGAGTTCAACAACTTCTTCACTTCTTCTTTCATCTTTGGCGCTAAATGATCCATTGTTTCAAGCAAATTCTGATTCTCCACAACTCTACAAGCTGTCCCTTTACCAAGAATGTCATTAACCCTCTTGTACCTCTTATTCAAGTCATTGAATTTGTCTTCACATTGTTGTGGAGACACATAAAAACCCCTCTCCATCATTGCTCTAGACACTGACTTCCACTTCCCCTTTTTTTGCAACACCCCTACACCCCCACCTCCACTACCCCCTTTCTTTTTTCCACTAGGATCATTATTGTTGTTATTCCCTTCAGAGCCAACTTCATCACCAATATAATACACCACCATAATCAGCAACCTCACCATATTATCAGTCCACTTCATTCTTTGCCAAGGACAAGTTTTGTTGTTACTATTCCTCTTTCCATCATCAGTACTATTGTTATCAGCACTAGGAACAGGTTCCTCATCATCACTAAAATTCAAGCTTTGATTTTTCCCCTTGTTGCTATTACCAAATGGAAAACCTTGCCTCAAAACTTGTTGGTTATCAACATTTTCTTGATGTGCATATGAAACTATAGGGTGGTGGGGTGGGGGTTGGGGGTGGGGTGGGGGTGGTTGATGCATGTGTTGATGCTGGTGAGGATTCTGTTGAGGGATTTGATGGTGCAATGACATTTCTAATCCTAACATACCTGGACCCATATTTGAATATAAACTACCAGAATCCATCAAAATTATCAAGAAAAATTCAAAATCTTGAAAACCCCACAAGGTAAAACCTTATGATAAGCACAAAATGGTACCAAAATGATCAAGAAAAATTCAAAATCTTGAAAACCCCACAAGGCAAAATCTTATGATAAGCACAAAATGGTACCAAAATGATCAAGAAAAATTCAAAATCTTGAAAACCCCACAAGGCAAATTCTTATGATAAGCACAAAATGGTACCAAAATGATCAAGAAAAATTCAAAATCTTGAAAAACCCACAAGGCAATATCTTATGATAAGCACAAAATGGTACCAAAACCAGAAGAAAATTTCAAAATCTTGAAAACCCCACAAAGCAAAATCTCATGACAAACACAAAATTATCACTTCATATAGGTACATTCTTAATCCCATGGTCACAAAATGTACCAAAACCTCAAAAACTCAAAATCTTGAAAAAAACCACAAAGCAAAATCTTACAATAAGCACAAAATTACCACTTCATAAGTACATTCTTAATCCTATGGACACAAAATAATACCAAAAAAACAGAAGTAAAATAGCCTAAAAACAGAAAGCAAATACTTTAAATCAAAGAGAAAGTTAAGTAAACATCACCATAGTACCAAAGTTTCAATGTTTGAAAGAAAAAGCAGTTAAAAAGTTCATTCAAGAAAAGAAAAAAAACAATTTTTTTATTTTTTGGTGCAATTTTTTTTGTGAAGTGAAATAAGAGAAGAGTATTCAGGTTTATACAAGAAAGAGCAGCTGGTTTTTTAAGCTGTGGGAAGGATTCTTGGTTTTGTGGACTATACAGATAAAAACTGCCCATGGTTTTTTAACTTTTCAGCTAAATCTGTCAGCTTAAAAGTAAAGTGAGAGAGTCCCACAGGATTTAGCAAAACTGTTTTGTCACCTTTTTTGTAGTTGTGTCAGTAGTGTTTTCTTTGACCTTGTTTTTTTATAGTGTACTTTTGACATGTGTTTGGTTTATAGCCATTGTATGTGGAGTGATTTTAAGGGGTTGTTTGGTAAGTGAACACAGTAATGGAAGGATTGAAGTACAGAATTTATAATACTACAACAATATACACAGTATAATTTCTTAAGTAAAATCTGAGGATGATAGAGTGTATGCATATTTTATATCTATGTATCGTGAAGATAGAGGGATTATTTCCGAAAGACCCTCGGTCTAAGTATAACAAATCAAAGTGTTTTGGATATCTCACTAAAAAAAGATATCCAACTTCCTTATTCAATTTGAAAAACCAATGGATAATTTATCCATTTGTGCTTACTTTATTCTTGATATTAAATGTTATTCATAATGCAATGAATTTTCCAAAACATTAAATTTATTATATTCAAAAGATAATATAATAAAATTATTTATATTATTTATTTTTTCTTAAGTTGTGTGTTAAGTCAATAATGAATAACTGTTGTTAGACGGAGGAGGTACTTTTTTTATTGTGATTTTGCCATGTGCTTGATTTGTAGGCATTGTATGTGGAGTGATTTTAAGGGGTTGTTTGGTAAGTGAACATAGTAATGGAAGGATTGAAGTACAAAAACTATAATACTACAACAATATAATTTCTTAAGTGGGATCTGGGGATGATAAAGTGTATGTATATTTTATTTCTGTCTCGTGAAGATAGAGATATTGTTTTCGAAAGACCCTCGATCCAAGTGCAACAAATCAAAGTATTTACGGAAAACAATATGATGGTGAACAGAAATTATACTCTCTTTGTTTATTTTTACTTGTCATTTTATGCTTCTGGAGAGTCAAAATGTATTAATTTGACCAATATTTTAAGGTGTATTTTCTCATTATATTAATATAAAAAGGATTGAAACTCATAACATTTTTCGTATAGTTTCTTAATATCTAAATTTAAAATTTAAAATATTGAATTAATTTACTTCAATTTAGTTTTGATGTTTAATCAAATTGATTTTTATAAAATAAAATGTGATAAGTAAAAATGAACAGAGGGAGTAATACAAGAATTGACAATCAATAAACTATCCTTTTGTTTTAATTTGATTGTTTGATTGTGACTTGACACAAAATGTTAAAAAATAAAAAATACTTCTGAATCTTATGGTCTTATTTACTACAAGAATTTTCATTATTTTACTAACCAAACAACCCCTAAGTGAAGGAGGGCAAAACTGTGAATTTAGATTAGTTAGGCACTTTGAAATCTGAAATTTTGACTTTATTATCATAAAAAGGAGATGTACAACTTGTAATGCAGGATGTACCAAAAATATAAGGTAGTGGTTTTATAGTACCCAGTATTTTTGTATAATGGTTTTCTTAAGTGAAGATTCTAATCGTTTGGTCGGGAACAAGTTATCCTGGGATTAATTATATGGATAAATTATTTTATCATTATGGTATAAATAATTTTGGGACTACCTAATACCTCTAACCAAATATAGGATAAAACAATCCTATATTTTATTTCGAGATTATTATACCTTATATCTCACACCAAACGACCCCTAAGGTCTTCCAAGGATCAATTTTTGGGACCCACTAAATAGAGATATTTTTGTGATGGTGTTGGGTTTTTTTTTTGGGGGGGGTGGGAGGATTGGGCTTGGGCCTAATTTAGGTACCCAGTTTGAGTAGGCCCATTATTTTGCTGTCAATTTCAAACTTTGAGCCCAAGTTTATTGTCAATTTCAAAACAAGTATTTTTTGCTTTGAACCCCAACGATGTCATTGTTTACAATTTTTGTGTGGAAGTGTTTTATCTTTAGTGAATTTATCTTATTTTTGTTTCAATAATATCAGTTAAGTTTGTGTATTTTTTTTATAAACTAATAATTGTTAAAAGTGACTTAAAAAAATAAAAAAAATAAACCAAAATAATCCCTTAAGTTTGAACTTTTAATTGAAATGATCCTTATTCTTGAACTTTTAATTGAAATGATCCTTATTCTTTAACATTATGAAATACTAATAATTTTTTAACTATAAAAAAAATATTCAGTACAATTTTTGTTCAACTTCTAATTGTGGTATTAAAATATAGCACAGTCCACCAAAAAATGCTATTGGTATTGTTAGAAGAGCTTATATGTACTCTATTTATTTGAAAACTTAGGAGTTCAATAATAAAATAATGTTCTATATTTATTCACTTTATGATTAATCTTTATTTTTTAATAAAACAGTTCAAATTTAGTTGTTTGTTTCTTCTACTCCAAAAATTATTGTCAGAAAATTAATAATTTATAATTCATAAAGAAGACGATAAATTTCTTCAAATAAAAATAAAAAAACAATCATATATAATTATTTTAAAGGATTTCTATTTAAAAAAAAAATATTGATGCATATTAAAGGACATCATGATAATAACATAAATCATTCGGAATCAAATAACATTAGAAGATTTCATATAACTCAATCTTATGATAACGAAAGCAACAGAAACTGGAAAATGATATAAAAAAATATGTGAAGTCTTTCTTATTTTACTTCACACAACAATTAATGAACATATCAAAATCTTCGACTAATAGACAAAATAGCCAAAGGTTAGTATCTCTCTATCCTTATTAATAGTAGGGAACATAAGATAACTTTGTGTTATATAAATACATAAAAAGATAAAATTCTAATAGGATAAGGACGAGTCTTAAGTGGACAAGGGTTGTGGAAGATGTTGCCACTCTTTTGATATGAATTTTTTTTTTTAAAAAAAATACCTTCAATTTTAACACTAAACATCTTCGATAAATAATGTTAAAATTCGAAGGATTGACAAGTGAAACTCAAAGAATGATTTATGGAATTCAAATTTTTTTGAAGTTTTAACACCAAGAAATGATTCATATAAAAAAAAGAAAAAAAAATGCAATTCAGTGTATTAATCTTGCCTTGTATTTCTGTAAGAGGCTATTTTTATGACTTAAACCTGTGATCGCTAGGTCACGTGGCAACTTTATGAGTTACTTCAAGGCTTCCCTTCCGAGAAACGATTCATAAAATTTAAAAGTTAGTTAGAAATTTCAAATTAAACAAAGAAACGATTCATGAGATTCAAAAAATTATAGTACTAAAAACCTCTTAATTAAGTCTTAATGTAGCGGCAAATCTACACAAAGATGCTGATATATTCTCAAATTCAGATAAAACATCATATGTCATGTCTAATAGTAGATTTTAAATAAATCACACCATATCTAGTTATCAAAACATATCTAGTACTAGATTATTATTTTTAATTTGAGTCATTTAACATAATCATGACAGTAGTCTTTATCTTGAGGAAATTAAACAACAAATTACAAGCATTAACAAATCAAATCGTACATAACATCTATTTAGTACTCCTTCCGTCCCATTTTAGTTGGTCATCTTACTAAAAATAAATGTCTCATATTAGTTGATCACTTACTAAATCAAGATAGAATTAATTAATTTTTTCTCATTTTATCCCTACATTTAATTACAATTCCAATGTCCATTTCTATGTCCAATGAATATCATTAATATGGGTAAAGGGTAAAATAATAAAAACTATCACTTTATTTATGATTTCTTAATTACCGTGTAAAATGAAATGTGTCTAACTAAAATGAAACGGAGGGAGTACTAAGTTTATTCCATATTCCATGGCTGCAAGCATGTGGAAACAAAATGCACGTCTCCTCGATTTTACTTTCTTATCTTAAGTAATTAGACGTTAGCTGTCTCACACGTGGAATTACATTGAATATTATTGTTGAATTATACGTTAGGTTAGATTGAGGCACTATAACGTAGTGTAATATTGTTCGTTACGTTTAACCATTTTTTTTCGAAAAAAAATCACTTAGAGCTAAGAATAATATCTCTTGCATAATCTATTTCTTTTATTTTTTTTAATTATCTTTTAATGTAAAACTTTATTTTCACACCTAATAATATCGATATACTAGCTGGAAACTTCTTAATAAAGTATTAAAATCACTGCACATGCACTCAATAAAATAAAATCTAAGCAGTACAAAATTTCACGTATCTTTATGAAAAGAACTTATATTGATTGAGAAATAACATCGTACGATTATCAATTTGCCGTTCATTTCATTTTAACTTATTGTGAATAAATATCTAGCTAAGTGAATTGTTCTTTTGTGGACCCAT
Source organism: Capsicum rhomboideum (assembly GCA_031232105.1). Lineage (NCBI taxonomy): Eukaryota > Viridiplantae > Streptophyta > Magnoliopsida > Solanales > Solanaceae > Capsicum > Capsicum rhomboideum. Next base: position 143,320,017 of record CP124711.1, on the reverse strand, counting down.
ATTTGCTAGTGTAGTTTTCTTGTTTTATCTTATCATATTGATTCGTTAGAAGTCTTGGGTTTGAGTCCTCGTAATAAAATCGGGGCCAATATATTGTGCTTACCTCACTATCAAACAAAGAGTAGGCAGAGGTAGATATGTCACTGGATGGATCGATATATATTCGAAAGAACTCAACGTAACTTTGATCGAAATTTTGTGTTTGAGTGTTAGTATAATTCATTTAAGTCGTATAAATAATCTATTTTGGAACGCTAGATAGTTATCATGTCCTAGAATTCAAAACCTATGAATTTAAAGTTCGGTATTCGTTTGTTTCTAAGAGATGATTCATGACCACAACTAGATTGTCATAGAATCATAATCATTTTCATTACAGACTTTGGTTTGAGCTAGAAATGAAATTATTATTTCTAGAAGACGTTTTACTCCAAAATAGAATTACCTGACATGAATTCAGATTAATCGAGCTTCAAAACAACTAGCGAATGTTGAGAGCGAAAAAAGAGAGAGAGTAGACATTCTCACCAAGAAACTATATACAATTATGAAACTGTGGTTTCAAAAGTATTTTCGTTTTCGATATGATAATTGGATATCTGTCGTACCATGTTCACTCCTAATTATAACAAGTTAACTTTATATATTTTTCGTAGTAAAAATTTATTCGCATCAAATATTTACATCAAATTATTAGAAGTGAGAAAATCAAGCTTAGAAAACGTTGGACCAATCACTACAAAACCAAAAATCAATACCATGAAATTAAAATCAAACGATGAATCAATCAAAATGATTAACTTGCACGAAAGAGGAATATATTCTTCTCTAATAGGACTTGAGTATGGAGTCCTAAATGTTGGCATAATACATCGCACCGACGCTCTTAACACAGTGTAATACTGTCTATTTAGTCATTTCTTTTGTCAAACTAGAATGATTTTTTTCATAAAAAAAAATCTCGTAGCACTAACAGTATTCTTATATAACGTGTAACTTTTTTCTTTTATCATTCTTCAATATAGAAATTTATTTGCACACCCAATAAAATTGACGTACTAGCTTGAAACTTTTTAATTAGTATTAAAATTTTTTATATGACAGGAGTATGGCGCCCAAAATCATGTTGGCTCAAGACATCGCAAAGATACTCTTAATATGATGTAATAGTAATGTTCATTCTTTTTAGCCGAGGTATTGCATGATTTTTTTGAAAAGATCTCATAGCGTTAAGAGTATTGATGTATTATTTTTAACTTGTTAGTTTTCTTTTAACATTTTTTAATGTGGAATTTTATTCGCAAATCCAACAAAATTGACGTTACTAATTAGAAATTCTTAATAAAGTCTTTAAATCATCGAAAATATTTGACACTAGTAAAATCAGACAAACAATATGTCATGTCTAGTGATAAATAAACATATGAAATTGGGCTATTACATAAATAGTGTATTAAATTGTGTTATTTATGAATTTTAGTACGTTTTTATTCTTACAGCTGATAGCCTAATTTCTTTTTACCAAAAATAGCTAAATTTATATATAATATATTTTTAACACGGTTTTGATTTATTAACACATAAACAAATTTAAATAGTATTTAAATGTTTGAAATTCAAATATAACATGTTTTTAACATCATTAATAAACAACAATTGTAATACATTTTGAATTCAATATATTATACGTATTATAGATGTATTTCAATGCACGTGGTGAATATATATAACTAAAATATTTTTAATACAAATGTATTATAAGTATTATAGGTGAATTTCAAGCATTATATGTCTTCTCAACCTTAAGCCACCGAAATCCGACAAACAATCGAAAAAACACCACAACCAAACAACTCTGACCACCCACCTCCTCTCTCCTTCGTCACTATCGATGAGCCGCCATAACCAAACTCCGGCCATACGTCCACTACCACCAAGAAAGAGACCCGTCACCTCCCTTTTTCCAATTTTTTTTTGACGAACCAGCTACCAAACAACCCAAGGTAGTAATGGGAAACAAGAACAAAGCAATGTCACCTGGAAACTTGGGAATGAATTTTCCAAGAAGTTTTTCACTTTGTCCATTCAACTTTCCAGTCCCATAAGAATCAGTCGTATTAAATAGATTAATGCCATTCTCCACAATAAGCTAAGACTGAAAGTCTGCTGAACAAGCCTTCATCTTCTCCAGCGAACTCACGTCTCCAGAGCAACCAACAACTTCACTACCCACCTCGCTTCTCTTCCATCACCCAATAGCTCCGGCAAAATCCAACATTTCTGGCCAGATCTGGACAATACCGACCAGATCCGGATTGTGGTGGAGAAGCAAAAGAGGAAACGATAGTGAAGAAGAAGCGAAGAAGAATAATCGTTCTTAAAGCTAAATGTAAGCTATAAGTCGTAGTAAATTAAAAGTTATACTATACACGGTAATAAAATGCATTAAAAGACATTAATTATGTAAAAAAAGCTACTCGCTCCATTCAAATTTATTTGTCACTATTTTCCTAATTTGATTTCTATTTTTACTTGTCATTTTTGACAAATCAAAAAAAAAAAAAAAAAACTTTTTTCATGTTTACCCTTATCATTAATTACTTATTCTCCAATCATTTTTCAATACCTATTACTAAACATCAATTAATAGGGGCAATATTGTAAACTAAATATACCAATCTTTATTTTCTTAATGGATGTGCCATGTTAAAAAGTGACAAGTAAAAACGACAAGTAAAAGCGAACAGAGATAATCTGATATTTATTAAGAAAAAAAAGATGTTTCAATTATCGATGGATTATAAAATTTCACGTATCTTTGTGAAAATAACTTGTGGAATAAAGACTAAACTGGTGATTGAGAAATAATATCGAACCATTTTCAATTTGCCATTCATTTCATTAGTTGTAACTTATGGTGAATATATCTAAAGGAGTGTTCTCTGCGAAGTAAAATATTCTTTTTTTCTGAAAATGTTTTTTAGGAAAATAAGTTAATTTCTTACTTATTTTCTTGTATTTGGTACATGAACAAAAAAAAATATTATCCTAAAATATTTGTTTATAATATGACGATACTTTGGGAGATGGGGGATTAGGGGCGAAGATGTGTTGGAGGGTACCTTACCTCCAAAAGTTGTTGTGAATTGTAATTATTTCTTAGTTTTAAATCAAAGGTCTTGGATTTGAGTCTTAATAATGGAATCGGCGTAGTCAACCGCACTTTAGTCACTATCGAATGAAGAGTGTTTGGTAACGTCAACATTCTACCCATGAGAAGGCCCATAAAAGGTTGTGGAGGTCTGGGTCGAAGTCATGATCGAACATGACACTTGTTTGGTGGGTTTAGTTAAGAAATAAAGTTGTGAATTTGCTATCAACTTTAACTTTTGACATCATGATGATAAACGTATGATTCTAACAAATGATATCAGAGTCAATGTTATAAGTGTGATGATCTCAAGAACAACATTTGCATGAGGCAGGTATTGGGAGGGAAATTGTCAGGTAACACTATCATCCTGCTTATGACAAAACCCATAAGGAAGCTAGGGTTTCCGGACTCAGAATCACGATCGAATATGACGCTTACTATTCTCATGGCCCATATGTAACATTTATAAGATCTAGCTCATAATTTTAAAGATATTCTTCAAACAATTTAATCAAGGTAATAATACATTGATGGTCAAAGCAAGCCAACTAGTATAAAAATTCCTTACGTTCCTCCTAGTGTAAGCAATGACCTATTGATTATTGGTCGTACTTATCTATATGTTAATTAAAAAGAAAAATTTAAGCTCGTCTGGATTAACCGATAAATTTGAAATATTGAAAAATATTTTGAAGTACTAAAATTTATTTATTTATTTTTTTGAAAAATAAATATTTTATTTATTATCATTAAGAATTACAAATCGCAAAAAATAAAAAAAAATCCAAAGCTATAACCAGCCTCAGACCAACAGCACAAACTTCCTACTCAGGCTATTATACTGGATAAAAATTCAGCTCTCTCAATCTCATTGCTATCTTGACACCTCAATTTGATTGTGGTGCAGTGTGGGACTGTTTTATTCTTAATTAAAAATTTTGAGTTCGAGTCCTGAGTATAGAAAATAATTTATTGGGAGAGGGGATTGCTTTGCAGTGCACGATTTAGATTAGTCGGGCTCTAATGTCGGTATCGGACACCGGGTAAAAAACCAAAAAAAAAATATTTGGTCTCAACTAGTAACTAAACATTTCAATTCATTTTCACTACATTCATGGAAAATAATGTGACGCATAAATTTTGAAGGTGTTTAGATGATCATTTTGTAAGCTGAAGTGTTCAACTAACACATTAGAGACAAGTTGAGGTATTTAGATGTGCATACAACAATATGCTCAAGGGCTGTTTGGTAGGATGCATTAGAAAAAATAATGCATGCATTAACTCTATGTATAATTAATACCTTGTTATACACTCTATTTGGTATTATGTTATTCATTACTAATAATATATGAGAAACCATGATATTAGCAATGCAAGAGACTTTAATGCATGGATAAAGACACAATAACTCCTCATATCCTTTTCCACATCATTTTCATTATATTTGTGGAGGGTATTTTTGTAAATAATTTTTCTTTTTAGAAATATGCAATGCAGGTTATTTTTAACACACCAAACCAAACACTACATAAGAAATAATCTCAGCATAACCAATACTAGCATTAGTAATACATCATATTTTGTATTATTCTTATACACCATATAAAACGACCTCTCAGTGTATTTTCATAAAGTAGGGTATGCAGAGGGTAGAGTGTACGCATACCTTATTTTTACTCTAGAGGTAAGGTTGAGAGACTGTTTTCGATAGAACCCCGCTCAAGACAAAAACTAACTAGAAAAAGACGTAATGAAAGTACAAGAGATAATAAATAATAAACAAAAACAAAAGATAGTCGCATAACAATAGTATATTAAAATAATATTATAATCGCACTACACTAAACATTCGATAGTATCAAAAATCGAAGAATAAAAAACTACAAGATTAGTCCTACGACTACTGATAAGAGTAACAAGATAATGTACTCCTACCTTCTAACATAGACGCACTCCTCCCACCTACTTCACCATGTCTCGTCTAATCACATCTTTCCGATACTCCTTTGGTATCTAGATGTTAGCTCGTCAACTAAAGTCAAATTTGCATGTGTACTATGAAATCTATAAATGGAAAAAAAAATTATCCATAATATTGATGAAACATAAGAATACATTTCTTTTGAAAATATTTGGTAGTATACATTAAAAAGTGTACTTTACAAATTGTCAAAATCCCCCCCAAAGAAAAAACAAAACATAAAAGGGTCCATAGAAATTTCTTCCCAGTTTCCCCTTAACACTCCACCTCTCCAGTCACCGGCGCCGGCGAACATCAATGAATTGACCAAATTACCCCTATTTCCTCCCCCAACATCCCTCAAAACCCAAGGACAAAACCGTAAATTTCGCATCATCATCATTATCCACCTCAACGGAGAACAATTCAACGGCCACCGGCAAACCAAGTCTCGGCGACATACCGGAAAATTGACCAAATTACCCCTCATCTCTTCCTCAAAACCCAGAAAACCGAAGGACTAAAGGGTAATTTCGCATGGGCGCATCACTATCCATCTTAACGGAGAACAATTCAACGGCGAACGGTGGACGACCAAGTCTCGGCGACATACCGGAAGATTGCGTAGCTTGTGTGTTTATGTACCTTACACCGCCGGAAATCTGTAATCTTGCTAGGCTTAATCGGGCGTTTCGTGGGGCTGCATCGTCGGATTCTGTTTGGGATTCGAAGCTTCCGGTGAATTATCACCAACTGCTCGACGTATTGCCTCAGAGAAAAAAATACGAGGGTGTGAGGAAAAAAGATATTTTTGCGTTGCTTTCTCGGGGTGTTGCGTTTGATGATGATCACAAGGTATGTAAAATGGTTAATTGAGCTTATGGGTCATAATTGATTACAATAGTATATTCAGTGTAATCGTACAAGTGGGGTTTAGGGAGGAGGAGGGTAGAGTGTGTGATGACCTTAGTGTAAGAAGGTGGGAGGGTAGAGTGTATGATGACCTTGAATTGATTACAATAATATATCAATAACACACTCAGTGTAATCTCACAAGTGGGGTATGGAGAGGGAAGAGTAGAGCGTATGATGACCTTACTCTTACCTTGAATTGATTACAACAACATACTCAGTGTCATTTCTCAAGTGGGGTTTTGGGAAGGGAGGGTAGAGTGTATGGTGACCTTACCCTTACCTTGAATTGATTACAATGATAAGATGCCCAGTGTAATCCCACACGTGGGGTCTTGGGAGGTGGGAGGGTAGAATGTTCGATGGCCTTACCACTATACCTTGAATTGATTACAACAACTACATACCTAGTGTAATCCCACAAGTGGGGTCTGGGAGGGGAGAGTATAGTGTATGATGACCTTACCTCTACCTTGAATTAACTACAACAACATATTCAATTTAATTCCACAAATGGGGTCTATAGAGGGGAGGGTAGAGTGTATGATGCCCTTACCCCTACCCTGAATTGATTACAACAACATACCTAGTGTGATCCCACAAGTGGGGTACGAGGAGGATGGGGAGGGAGGATGAGGAGGGTAGAGTGTATGATGCCCTTACCCTTACCTGAATTGATGACAACAACAATAACATATCCAGTGTAATCCCACAAGTGGAATATGGGAGGGGAGGGTAGAGTTTGTATGATGACCTTACCCCTACCTTGAATTGATCAGTGTTATCAAAAGCGAAAAGCGCAAAAAAGCTCTAATGTCTGTTGGGATTTATAACGCAAAGCCCAAATAAAAGCGTGGGCTTCAATAAGAAAAAAGGTGCAAAGGGAGAAAAAATATAAATATTTATGTTTAGTCCAATAAAAATAATTATAAGCACGAATGATAAATATATGAACGAAGAAATTAAAAAACAATTACTATAAAGGGAAATATCAATTGTTTAGTGTCGCCTCTTCAAAAAGCTCATTGGCAAGGAAAAGGATACCTTAGAAACTTGATGAAGATAGGGAAGCGCACATAAAGCGAGGTGAAACGCTAAACACGTTTTGAACGTCGCTTCAGGGGTTAAGCGCGCCTTTGATAACACTGGAATTGATTACAACAACAACAATATACCCAGTGTAATCTCACAAGTGGGGTCTGGGGAGGGGAGGGTAGTGTATGAAGACCTTACCCATACCTTGAATTGATTACAACAACATACTTAGTATAATATGAGAGTGGGGTCTGCGGAGGGGAGGGTAGACTGTATGATGACCTTACCTCTACCTTAGGAGGTAGAGAAATTGTTTTCGATAGACCCTCGGGCTGAAAAAACAGGAGTGAAGAAGTCATGACAAAATACTATAGAGAACATGTCAAAAAAAAGGACAGCCCGGTGCATTAAAGCTCCCGCTATGCGCAGGGTCCAGGGAAGGGTCTGACCTTAGGGATCTACTGTACGCAGCCTTAACTTGCATTTCTGTCAGAGGCTGTTTCCAAGGCTTGAATCTGCGACCTCCTGGTCACATGTCAAAGCATTCTGAAAAAGGAAATGTGACTACAACAGAATAATACGATAATTGAAGCGCAATAAAACAACAAACATCGAAGGACTAGAAACTCCATGAGTAATACCACGACTACTAGTATGGAAAGATTGGGTTAGAATTGATTATTTGAATTTTATTTGGGTGACATTTGAGATAATGTTTTTAATGTTTCGATAAAGTAGTGTGTATAAATTTAAGTAGAATTGAAGTGGAAATCTTAGTTCAGCTGTTAGACATTGGTCATTATGCTATGTTATCTGTGATTACTAGCTCCACTTCATGTTGAGATGGTGCTTTTCAGTTGCTAAATTTTCTTATGTTAGAAGTTTCTCCATTCCAACAAAAATAGTGTTCAAAGTATGAGAGTTCAACTTATCCAATTTTCTATGGGAATTCGGACATCTAATTTGATACGAAATGAGCTTAAATGAAGTGGGGATTGAATAGCCGACTTCAGATATCCAATTTATTTGGGACTGAGGCTTAGTTGGTGTTGAATTCAGACATCCAATTATGTTCCTTTTTAAACTACTCCTAAAATTTATATATTTAGAAACTACATAAGAAGTAATGTGAATTATAAATTTTTATAGTTAAATACTTTTAGATATGTTTATGAACAAAACATAGTCAAAGAGGACACTGCTTCACTTTCCAAATAGTAATAATGTCAAATACATTGGGGAAAAAGGAGCGGAGGACGCGTATTAGGGTGGACGGTTAATAGCTAGGAGTGCATCCTTGCTGGTAGGTAGGAGTGCTTTGTTTGTAGTCGTGCCAGTGGTCGTAAGTGCTATGCATGTGTCTGGTAGTTTCCTGTTCGTAGTGTCTTGTAAGTACTCTGTGGGTGTCTTGTTTTTGTTATTATCTATTTGTGTGCTTTCTAATTTGTTTTTCGTTTTTATTATGTCTTTTTATTGTTGTGTGTCCTGAGCCATGGCCCTATCGGAAACAGCCTCTCTACCTCATCCGAGGTAGTGGTATGGACTGCGTACACTTACCCTCCCCAGATTCCACTTTGTGGGAATACACTGGGTATGTTGTTGTTTTTGTACATTGGGGAAAAAAGTATTATTAGATTCTACTTCCTTTTTTACCACTGACTAAAGAAAAAGATAACTTCTTGGGCGCCTGGTTGGTTGGGAAAGGAAGTCGAGAAATTTGTAGAGTTTTTTTGCGCCACTGAATTTAACTGGTGGGTTGGTGTTGTTTTGTGGATAAAAATTGTGGTGATTAAGCATAAATGATGCTTTGTTTTGCTAATATGTACTTTTCTTTTGACGTGGGAGAAATTGCAGGAAGTATGGTTAGATAGAATTAGTGGAAGGATTTGCATGTCTATCTCCACGAAAGCAATGTTGATAACTAGTGGTGAAGACAGAAGACATTGGAACTGGTTTCCTACTGAAGAGTCAAGGTTAGATTAGTATGTTTAAACTATTTGCAATAAATGTCTTAACTGATCGCCTGAGGTTATTAGGTAGATGAGTGTGGTCGCCTATTAGGCGGGAGAGGCAGGGGGATAGTAATCGCATAGTTTCTTTTTCTTCAATGTTTTTTTGCTATTTGTTGCTCCATTTTGCTCTCTATCTTGATCTTTTGTTGTCATTTGTTTTTCTTCTTGCAACCTTTTTCTTACTTCGTTTTTTGAGCCGAGGGTCTATCATAAACAACCTCTCTACCCCACAAAGGTACGAGTAAGGTGCGTATATTTTACCCTCCCCAGACCTTACTTGTGGGATTACACTAGGTATGTTGTTTGTTGTTGAATTAAGCAAGCTTTGAAATAGTAAACTTTCTTTTTTGGGTAAAACGACACAAACAAACAAGACTTCATAATTGATTTTTCCCCTTGCAAATTCAAGTTTTTTTGGGTTCAACTAAGCGCCACCTAAAAGGAACAAATACAAACTAATAACTTATTTCCTTAAATTTAGTAAGGGAATGATATGACGTACAACAACAACAACAACGTACCCAATATATTCCTACAAAGTGGGATCTGGGGAGGGTAAAGTGTACGCAGTCCGTACCACTACCTCAAAGGTGAGGTAGAGAGGTTGTTTCTGATAGACCCCCGGTTCACGAGGGATTGATATGATGTAGCATATTGATTATTTGAAACAGATCTAGAAATTTGGTTTCTTCCTAATTATGAATCCCAGAAGGCATATTAACTGAGATACGTTATACCGTCTAAATTCTAATCCAAGTCTTCCTTTTACTACTATCAAACAATTTGTACAGCAACAGAAGTTGACTAATAGGGGTTATGAAACTTTGTAAATTCTTAGAAATTGGGTTTTGTGCTTGATTAGCGTAACATTTACTTGGACATTTGTCATCTTTCTTTGCGAATTAATATCTTCTTGAACAATTTTAAGGGAAAGAAAAAGATCACACCTGCAACAATCATTTAATACTATAAATAGTTTGAAACTTTTACCATGAGAATTGAGAACATTCAAATTTGGAAATATAGTACCATAATGGAATGTCGGATAATACCGCTGTCTGGTGACAATGGGTTGCAGTGGGAATGGAATTTGGGTGTTGAGGCTTGAAAGAAGAGCTCTGATAGCCTGAAATCCATGTGTGATCCTTTGGTGGGGCAGTGCACAGATAGCTGATTTTAGGTCCCTATTTAAGGTATAGCCAAAGTTTACAAAGTTTGTAAGCTTAGTTACTTTGAATTAGCTTCTATGTTACCCAAGTTGTCTCCGAAGTAGTAAGTTTTTTCTGAAGTTTGGCATATGGCTTGTGCAAGCAAAACTTCAGACACGTTTGTTTGAACTTCAGACAAACACGACTGAAGTTTGGCATATGGCTTGTGCAAGCAAAACTTCAGACATGTTTGTTTGAACTTCAGACAAACACGACTGAAGTTTGGCTTACCATATGCCTGAACTTCAGACATACATGACTCAGAACTTCAGACATTTATGTTTGATGTAGGGTGAGAAGCTTATGTTGGCGTAAGAGTAGCTATAGTTCTTAGACAGTATGGGTATGGAGAAGCAACTAAGAAGAAGGCGAGATGGAGAAGAAGAAAAGGAGCAGCAGGCAAATTCCAATCCCCAGAACACCCTTTGTGGTAGCCAAAGCAATCCTCAGTACCCACTTTTTCATTATTTCCCTCTACAAAACGAAACTATTGAAATCAAATCCTGGAGATGTCAAAAATTGAAGCTATTCTTGAGATTATTCTCAATGGCACAAGAATATGCACATACGAAGGACAGATTTTCGGCTTAGAATAATGCGATTACTGATAGGAAGGTCATTATTTCACCCCTCGTAGGGTTGCTCATTCAAGACTAGAAGAAATGAGCGATAGGCATCTTCACGTAAACTTATTAGCTATAACTGATAAAACAGCACTAGCTTTGGATTCCAAGGGTTGAAGTCTTAAATTTTTACAAGGTCTAATTTTACAAAACACACTTACGGATTGAGATCTAAATGATTAAGATTCAAACTTTCATCAAGTGCAAACAAATGAGGCCTAAATTTCAGTTATTTGTATGAAAAAGGGCAGCCAGGTGCACAAAGCATACCGCATTAGTGGGATCTGGGAAAGAGCCCCCCTCCCCCCCAACAAAAAATGTGATGTAGACAGCCTAACCTAATGCAATCATTAGTTCTTTGTATGTTTAGTTCATTTTTCGAGAAGATATTAACAAAAGTGATGGGTGCTGATATTGTACTAAACCTGTCAATGCAGTATTGCTGGATTTCTGGAAGTGTTCTTTTGATTTTCTTATTTTAGGGGCATGAGTTAAGAATATATAGGCATAGCTAAAGATAGGACATAATGGATGAAAAAGATCCATATAGATGATATCTACTTGTAGCCTTAGACTTGTTAGAGAACTACTAATATTATTGTTATTATATATATAGCTGACACCAACTTGTTTGTGACTGAGACATAGTTGTTGAGGGTAGAATAGAGGACAACAAAATAATCTTTTCTTCCTCACTCTTTGGAGAGACCGTGAATCCTTTACTGTTGCACATAAACTTCTCAGTTGATAATATGGGGCAATAAGATTTGGATAAATTTGTGGATATTTTGTCTAGGTCGATGTGCTTTTGCTAGATAGTTTAAGTTCTAAATTCCTATTTGTGAATGAGGAAGAAGATATATAGAGGAATTGATAATTTATTTTAGCCAATTTCTAATTAGGATTTTGGTCAAAAGTTCAAAATGTACGCTCTCTCAATGCAAAAGTTACTAATTGGCTATTTATGATGATGTTAACGGTTTTGGTATTGGGAACGGTGATTCTTCTTTCTCTCTGACTCAACCACTTGTCCAGTAAACTTACTCTAGAGAGTGTATAGGACCAGCTCATTTGTTTCAGACTTAAGAACACATGTTTACTTGGGATTTCTGGCTAATAGATTTAACAGATTTAGGCTTCACTATTCTATATCTATCCTCACCATTATTTGGATGGTGAGAATCTTGTGAATATACAGTTACCCTTTCCTCAAAAAAAAAAAAAAAAGAGTTTGAGAAATTATGTGCCATGTTCATTGCTATCTATGTTAAAACTTAAAATCTGTCCTATCAAGCATCGAATAAGGGTTAATGCTGTTAATTTCATAATGTATGAGACCTTTAAAAGATGATTGACATGCTATTACTAATACCCTAGAGCACAAGGGCAATGGGTAGATTAAACCTTTTCCTTGCAATATCTGATAATTCATGGGCTTCAAGCTTTACTCTCTGTTGGTTAAGCTTCTATAGCATATTGGGAGGTAAAAGAGGGTCAGTTTAATGGTGGTGCACTGCAGTCTTTTATTCTTCTAGTCATTAAAAGACGCTTTTCCTCCTTTTCCTTTTTAGTTCGCTTTCTTGGTTTTGTTAGACTACCTCTTGTGTGTCCACATATAATGCATTCCGCTGTTCATTATTTGGATGGTGAGAATCTTGTGAATATACAGTTACCCTTTCCTCGAAAAAAAAAAAAAAAAAGAGTGAGAAATTATGTGCCATGTTCATCGCTATCTATGTTAAAACTTAGAATCTGTCCTATCAAGCAACTAATAAGATGCATTTATTTTTTTATCAAAGTAACCAAGATTTTATTGTTAAGGATGTCTTCTAAAACTTACTTCTAATATTTCTGCTGCCATAGGTTCCATGTCGTTGCGTATTGCCAGCAAGTATGGTGGTTTGAAGTAAGCGGTTCAGTGAAGTTTCCGTTTCCTCCGGATATATACACGCTAACATTCAGGGTCCACCTTGGGAAATTTCATAAGAGGCTTGGTCGACGTGTTTGCAACTTTGAGCACACTCATGGATGGGATTTAGGTCCAGTTCGATATGAACTGTTTACATCTGATGGGCAGCATTCAGTGAGTGAGTACTCCATACATGAGGGTGATCAAGATGATGCTAGTGTAAATATAAAGCGTGGCAACTGGATAGAGTACAAGGTGGGTGAATTTATAGTGAGTAGGTCCGACCCTGCTACTGAAGTTAGATTTTCAATGAAACAGATCGATTGCACACATTCAAAAGGTGGGCTCTGTGTAGATTCTGTATCGATTACCCCAAGTGATCTGAAAGCGCGTAGAAGAAAAGGGGTGTCAACGTATCAGTAAGCCATCTGTTTCTATTTTTTCCACTACTCCCAGAAAGTTCTGGTTGGGGTTCCGTTATGCGGCTTATACTACCTAAAAACATTGGTTTCGTGGAGGATAGTCATCACCATTTTTCGCGTTAGGTATTTCCCTGTGTCCATGTAAATGTTGCTATGTCATCTTTGGTCCAGTTTTGTTGCATAGAATCTCATCTGCAGAAGATGAAGAAAATATACTTGGCTCATCTGTCATTTGATAATGTAAAGGTTCTTATATTATACATCAGTTCTATATTTGAAGCACCCCTCTACTTGTGTTGGCTAATCTACTTATGGGCTGGTGTTTGATTGAGCAGAGTTTAAGAAAGGAAAAAAAAAGAGTTTTGGAACTTGTGGGGTAAAACGAGCCATAGACTTTTTTCTGCAGCTATAGATCATCTCAATAAGGGTCTTTAGAAATAGCTTTTCTACCTCCATGAGGTAGAAGTAAGACATGTCTACGCTCTACCTTTTTCAGATCTTACTTGTGTGATTTTACTGTATAATTATCTCATTTAGGGGTAAATGAGAAGTTTAAAAGTTTTAATTGAAATTAAAAGAAAGTGTGACATTCTTCTTGGAATAGATTATAAACAAATATGATACATAAATTGGAATTAAAACCTAGTCTTCTAGGGGCAGGCAGGTTTGGTCCAGGATTTCATGTATTGAGATTAAATTTGTTAAAAGGGATTAAGACGTAAATCCAGTATAACATTTGGAATTAAACTTGTTCACCAGGTGCCATAGCTAATCAAGTAGCGCTAGAAGCATGTGTAAAAGCTCATAATGAAGGACATGATCTTGCTCAGGAAGGTAGTGAGATTATACGCGAGGCTTGCAAGTGGAGCCTGGCACCGTTGGATCACCAAGGCCGACTTTCGTCCCTACTCGATGAGTGTGGGTCTTGCAGTCAAGCTCCCTTATGTCTTTGCACTCGAGGGCCAATCTCTGTCCGGCTCGAGGAAACCTTTGCATGCCTCCATTACATTTTGGGAGGCTTGCGCAAGTGGTTTGTTGTAGTATTAGCAAAAATCGGATTAAATTTATACCAAAATTTTGGAAGCATTCAGCTCATACGGAAGGTGGAATTATAATCCTAAGATAATATTCGAAATTATAATTCGAATAACTTTGTTTTGAACCAAACGACATTCATGGAGGAATGGATTCATCACAACAATCATTCCATTGGGTTCTCAAATGGGAAGTATATGAAAATTGGAGTCATCTGTCACTCCTTTTTGGTATTTCTATGTTGACATAATTTTCTATTTTCTTCTGACAAATATACATCTAATTACTCTTTCTAATAAACTTGAAATAGCTTGATGGCAAAGTGAAAACCATAAAATTTCTGATAACTTAGTAGGTAATAGTAGGTAAAGTTCACTTGCTTTAATGCTAATGCTTCTCGGTACTGATTTATATGGAATTACCACGACCCGACGATCAAATTCTTGGTGAGAATCATCAACATTATAATGTTTTAGTAACGACTATAGTTTTGCGATTTTAATGTAATAATGCATAAAAGTAAGTAAATTTTAACATGAGAAAAAATAATTTTCTATGACTTTGTTAATATAACATGTAAGGGACGGTCTAACTAGAGGAATGAAAGTGATTAACACATGGCTTAGTGATCAATGAAGTGGAGAGGTTCAAATGACACTAGGTGATTTCTTCACATATATACTAGTCTTGATGGACAAAGTTACTCAATACTTGTCACTAGTGGAAGGTGAAAGGTAGTATCCCATGAATTTAGTCGAGATACACCAAAAACTAACTCGAACACCACCACCACAACAACATACCCAGGGTATGCCCACAAAAGTGGGGTATGGGGAGGGTCGAGCGTAAGCATCGTCGTGCTACGCTGTTAGTTTCTTGTTTTGTTTTGTGATGCCTGTTGTGTTTGAGTAGATTGATTGTCGTTTTATCCTGTGGCAGTCTTGTTTTGGATACGATCATTCAAAAATAAAGTTCATAGGTCCACTGAAACAAAACAGACATAGGTCCATTGTCACAATGTGAGACTTTGAGATTTGACATAGGTTCACTGAGTCTACAGAAACTAGGTATTGATACTTTCATCTAGACAAAAAGAAATACTTTAGACCTTTTTTTATCATGAATCTGTAACAACTCTTTTGAATTATGATTCAGATTTCAGAAAATTGTATAGTGCATGTGACCTTATACAGTACTTCACTGATTGTTAAGTAGCTGTCCTTTTGATGTGGCTGGAACTCTTGCTGTTTAATTTTAAAGTATGTATGTGTTCCACCACCTAAGGCTAATAGCTATAGTCTAGTGGTTAGTACTTTTATCTTCATTAGGTCTAGTGGTGAACAAAGTAGGTGAAAATTGTGGAATTAGGTTGAAACCCTAGCAAAAAAAACAAAAAGAAAGAAAGATAAAAGGTAATTGTTTTTCTAATTTCTCTCTAAACCTTATGTCTGTTTGGAGTTATGGGTCATCGGAAACAACCTCTCCTTCTTTTGAGGAAGAGGTAAGGTTCGCGTATACAACCTTTCTCAGATCTCACTTGTGGGGTTACACTGGATATGTGTTATTATTATCTCTAAACCGTATGTTTGTTTAGAGCGAGAGGGTCTATCGGTAACAACCTCTCCTTCTTTTTAAGGAAGAGCTATGGTTTGCGTATACTATCTTTTCACCAGACGCCGCTTGTGGAATTACACTGGATATGTGTTGTTGTTGTTGTTGTCTCTAAACCAGAAAATTACTATTTGTATGTATAGTCATCAGAAAATTACATTATATACACAAGGTTAAAATTTATTTGTATGTATATATAGTAGACATTGCATTCCCCTTGACTTCTTAATTCTATGTCTACATCTTTATAGTATGGATATCCTTAGGGAAACCTATGATGGTGTAAGAAGAAGATTCCCGAATAAATAGTCAAAATACTAAGTAATTAACCTTGAAATTACTGTTAACACCGATTGATAGTCAAGGTGTGAGTAAGTTGACCTAGACATTACTAGGGGCGAATGCAACTTGTCAATATCGAATTTATATCAACTCACTATTTCAGGTACAAAGTCTAAATTT
Source organism: Capsicum rhomboideum (assembly GCA_031232105.1). NCBI lineage: Eukaryota > Viridiplantae > Streptophyta > Magnoliopsida > Solanales > Solanaceae > Capsicum > Capsicum rhomboideum. The sequence goes on along the minus strand of CP124711.1, from coordinate 143,303,671 downwards.
ATTATAAAATTCACTAAAATTACAACAAAGAGCATATACGAATCCATAACTTTAAAATTTAATAAGTTCAATACTAAAAACCTTAAAAGTTGAATCTGTAAAATTTAAAATCCTAAATCCCGCCTCTAAACATTACCATTATCATCAATTGAATAGCTAAGGTGCACGCAGCTAATCCTAACATTATCATTATAATTTATAAAAAAGTTATCTATCCCTTGGGCAGAGCTACCAAAATCAAGATTTACTGCTTCATACGGTAAAAATTTATTCATACCTGATATTTATATGGCAATAATACATGACACGTATTTTCACATGCATTCTTATCATTAAACTATAGTTTAATTAATTTAACCTCGCATGTAGTAGTCATCTGCCTATTAATATGGAAGTGTTGTATATAAGTAGAAGTCTTATGCATTTTTCATTTACTGCTTAATAAATATTCTTGAAGTACCATAGAAAAGTAGAAAAAAATATTGTAATGTATGTTAAATTAAAAAAAATAAATTAAATTAAATGTGTTTTTGGGCTGATGACGCTTCGTAACGACTTGTCTGGAGTCCAGCGGCTCTCTAAGGCCTCAATGTACTAGTACCTGCCACCAAAACATCGTAAAGGATTCGTCGATACAAAGTGATTCATCATGCTCAAACATGAGCCGATCGCTCGTTAGGAACGGTTTATAGATCATCAAATGCACTTTTCATTTACTGCTTGATAAATATTCTTGAAGTACCATAGAAAAGTAGAAAAAAATATATTGTAATGTATGTTAAATTAAAAAAATATATATATTAAATTAAATGTGTACGTGAAGATTTCATCATTAGGGGCCGCCTGTCCTTTTAAATAGTAAGACATATATACTTGCACATATTAACTATATAGGGAAAGGACAAGCAAATGGCTACACTACTTTGCATTATATGCTGCAATTGAATTCCTACTAACTCTAAATTCAGAATCCCCGCGGAGAATAGGCGAATATATGAAATTATACTAATCGTTATATATGATTCGATTAAGGTTTGAATAATCAGTGAATGACTTTCGAATTTTAAGTCTCTAACTACATAAGTATATCTCTATTTGCCAGAAAGACAATATACTGATGGTGTAAATAACTTGGTACACAAATGACTATATTTATGTTATATAGTGAAACCTACTCCCTTCGTCCAACAATACTTGTCCACTATACAAAAACTAAATGTTCAATAATACTTGTTCAGTTTAGAAAACCAATGGATAATTTATCCTTTTCTACCTATTTTACCCTTGCTATTAAATACTATTCATCACTCAATACATTTTTCAATGCATGCATTAAATTTATTATATTCAAAGGGTGATATAGTAAAATTACTCCTATTATTTATTGTTTCTTAACATGTGTGTCAAGTTAATTTGTGACAAATATTGTTGGACGGATCGTGGGAGTACTAACTCAACTAATTTGGATTCAGACCATATAGATACATTTAAGGGTTAATCTTGATGTATAATATGAAATGTAATGTTAATCTTGGAGATGGATTTACAAATAAGGATGAGCCAGTGGAATTTTTACGGATTCGATAAAATTCAGTAACTTTAATTTAATTTAAATTTAATAAATTTCACATTCAGACTCCGCCTCGATTTCGAGCTGATGATGATAACTATAATATGGATAGTAGTACAAAGGAGGGCCATGTTGTAGGCTACTGCATATTTGAGGCGCATCATAATATCTCATTAATATACAACACACAATTAAAAGTTGGTCTTTTTGAACTTCTTTAATAAATAGCAGAAATTCCAGAGAAGTAATTAAATTAACAAAATATGTACTTTTTTTCAAAAAAAAAAAAAAAAGAAAAAGAAAGAGAAAGAAATGTACTTTTGTAGAAAGATTAATTTTGTGGTTGATAATTAAACACTTGAAGTAGCATGGACCATTTCTTGTTAATAGGCTCTAAAATTATGTCACATTCTTACAGTTGTTAATTTTAAATTAAATGTCTCAATTTGATTAGATTTTTGTAGTCCTCTTAGCTGTATGATTTGAAATTTGGATTAATTATATGGTCCCAAATATTTTATCTTAATTTGTATTGTATTTAAGAGATTTTTCATTTCAAGTTTCCTGTCTTTTCTTTTCCCAAAGTAATACTTGTCTCGATTTATGTAATAGTTCGTATTGTGAGATGTTTGCTTAAGTCCTATAACGAGAACAAAACCCTCATTTATGTTCTGAGACATGCGTGCGCCTAACGATAAAGTCTGTGTGATCGAAGTGAGCTGAGTGACGTGCTAGTGCTACTAATTGAGTGTCAGAACTTAGTTAAACTTTATTGAGACGGTAGCCGAGGCCTTTCAAAGAGCTTTCTACTTTTAGTTACTTTTTTTAAAAAAAAAAAATTAGAACTAGCACACTTGACTAATAAGATGGAAAAAACTTTTCTTGCTCGATAAGTTGCAACCAAAAGAGAATAAAATTCCATTATACTTAAGAAATTCTTAATCATGTTGCACCTTGTAGTTTCGTTAGTTATTCCTAAGACTGAGCATTAAGTCGAATCGAGTTGAATTGAATCGAGCTTATTGAACCCCCCCAAGCCTAGATCGAGCTTAGCCAAATTTTAATGCAATTCAATTGAGCCCGAGCCAAGCTCGAGCTAAATTCTTTTCTATTCCTAAAAATGATATAGTTATATAAATATTATTTATATCGTCAATACATAAAACTTACACCTTAAAACAATTCCAATCATTGTCCTTTTTTTTAATAGGTTAAATAGTTAGTAGAATCTAACAAAGGCAGTAGTAGAGTAGACACAATGGAAGGGCTTAAAAAGGACTGAAATATTTATAAGGTTTTTCTGACTACACTATATCTTAATATATTATTGTCATTATTGCCTAGGATATATAATTAACAATGTTACAAGTAACATAATCATTTAATTTGTCACGTTTGAAATTATTCTCTGATAGAAGTTAAGGCCAATACTTTAGAGGTCGTCTGATTCATGGAATAAGGAATAATAATCTCGAGATAATATGTTAGATTATCTTATTTTTATTTAGTTGAATTTTCTAATTTGAGATTGGCAATTTCAATATTAGTTATATCAAAATTATGATATTACCTTTATACTATCGATCTTCAATACGGAATAACAATCCCGAAATAAACCACCAAACTGACCAAGATATCCTTCTCCAAGGCCTTCTTCCAAAGTCTTTCAAAAAAATCAAGGCACAAATTGAAAATAAAAGTTTATCCCAACTTATTCAGTGTGAAACCAAACACTTATTTTATATTAAACCCGTGTATTTCATCTTTAGTCTAATGAACTAAACATCTAAAAATAAAAGTAAATTCACAAAATAATTCCAACAGCAACATACTCAATGTAATCCCGCAAGTTGGATCTGGAGAGGCTAGTGCGTACGCAATCTTATCCCTACCTTGTGAAGGTATAGAGACTGTTTCTGATAAACCATCGACTCAAGCAAAGCATATAAAAAAAAAATCAAGTATGTAATGCATACAATAATGAATAAGTCAAACTGAAATTCTATCATTATTTAATTTTCGTATTATAATTTTACATCATAATTTTATCACAATCTCGATATAACTTGTTCACCGACTAAACAACACCTAAAGGAATTCTCCTAATGAAATTACTCAAAATAAGTATTAGGAATATTAGTAATTAATTTTGATATTTTAGGGGTGGGAAGTGAAGAAATTTATCTAAGGGATCCAACTACTACCTAATTAATTAATTACTGCCTCATTTAGAAATGATATTATAGCAATAGTTTTTGTACCAACAAATAGTAAGTAAGTACTATATTTAGTGTTGACTCTAAAACTTAGAATAGTATACCCTATATATACTTAACTTCTTAGCCCACAAAATCAATTTCACTGAAATAAATGGAACAAAAAACATTATTCTCTACTAACTACTTACAATGCCAATCACTCTTTTCACCCATACTTCCATTCATTGTTTAACAGATCTTGATTTCGAATTCTATAAGTGAAATTATCTTTAGTAAGAAACGTTTAAACGATGATGTAGGTAGAATTTTCACTAAGAAAAGCCCTTGCACCAAAGAGCTCCGCCTCTAACTTTAACATTAAAGTGCGATTTTTTGATGTGAATCACAATTAGTCATGCCAACCCACAGTGGGAAATCAAAGAAAATGAAAGGTTGAATTTAATCCCTTTCATCAAAAAAAGAATATACTATATAAATATGGTAAAAACATTTTCTTATATATATTATTGAAATCTATTGACATAAGAAAAGTTTTTAGTGGAGTACTAAGGAGGTTCAAATATTACTTGATCTTTATACACATTTGATTGCTTGGTCGAAAATAATTGCATACCCCATGTCAATATACATTAATTTTGTATATAATGTATATTTTGATGGACGGTTGTACAATGTTAAAATCCCAACTTACTTTAGGTTGCATTTTCAAAATTTTCATTTTACACCAAAACTACATATAGTTTGCCATGATTTAGTAATAAAAATGGTGTAAAAATGCAATTAATAATAATTTATTATATAAAGACATGTGTTGTATATTTAGTCAATTACTATATGTGTGTGTAAGTTTTTTTTTTCTTTTTGAGTTGAAAATCGAATTATTTTTTTCCACCTTAATCATTTGAAGTACTGCTGTCCGGAAAGTTTGTCACAACTACTTTTGTAGTATTATAAATTTATTCTTTTCACCAACTCCTTTTATTTCTTGAAATATTGAAAACCAAAATTTCCTTTTCTTTTGTAAATAAACACTTTCCAAATTTGTATGAGAATGAAATAAATAAATGTACCATAATGAATTAATTGTAGTAGAAACTATGGGAATGCATTTGAAATTGAGGAAATAAATAGGCATTTAATTGCCACCACATTTGCTCAAATATATAATTATGCTTCCTAGCCAGCTAGGCAAGTCAAATAATGTGTCTAACAAGTAAGACCACTAAGTCCAAACAATATTTAGTTAAAAAATAACAAAAATAATATTTTTTTTTATAGAAAGTGTTTTACCTTTTACTTCTTTCGTTTCAAAATAGTTGATCCTTGTTGACTTGATATTCCCCTTAAGAAAAAATTTATTAGGAGTTTATTTTATCAAATTAGTCTTATTAATTATGCTTTAAAAATATAAATTTGAGTATATACACTTTATTTAGTCATTTAATGCTAGAGATAGTATTGAAAGAACATAATAAAATTATCTTAATTTTATAAATGGGATAACTGAATTGAAATAAATACTTTTAGTAATTAGCAATAAGGCCAACTAAAACAAAATGAAGGGAATAATTTCTGGATGATGACATTAGTGAAACGAAAGAGATGAGTCAAACGTAGAGGATAAGTTTGAACAGCTCATAGAAAGATTAAAAAATGAAGAACTCTATCCTAGTAGGGGCAAGAAATTCAGTTTACTATATATCATTTGTGCTTCGACTTTATTGTATAAAACTATATTGTTGAAATGGTCAAATGAGTCGTTTAAATATTTTTGCTTTATTTATTAAATAATAGTTATCTGTTCTGAGTCGGGGGTTTATTGAAAACAACCTCTTTACTTTATTTGAGATAGTGGTATGGACTGTGTACACTTTACCCTCTCCAGATCGTACCCCACTTAATGAGAATACACTAAATATATTGTTGTTGTTATTATTATTAAATAATGCAACCGAGAGAGAAATTGTCTACTTCATTTTATGAGAGCAAAAAGATAGTTAAGGGCTTGAAATTAAATTACTAAAAGATTCATGTTTATTCAAAGCTATGCAGTTTCAAAATGAATTTATTAAGAAAAAATGTCAATGAATGCTTGTCGAGCTTCTAGATGGAATAATAGTATTAAAAATTTTTAGTCAAGATTCTAAGACACTTTCCTCTCTAAATCGAAACTACGAAGATTATTTATATCTTCAAAAAGATCTAAATTGATACGATTGCATCTTGAACAAAATAAAATTTGAGTTTTATGGCATTCTGCGAATTCTCAAGACTATAGAGATTATTTATGTCTTCAAAAACACCTAAATTTAACGCGATTTTATCCAAAGGTGGAGCCAGGATTTGACGTTTGGGGGTTCCAAATTTTAAGACAAGACAACAACCTCAACTAATATATAATAATCGACAAATTAAAGAACGAGTAGCGATACTCAATATATATTCAAAAAAGAATGAACCACTTAAACACTATATAAGTAAACAAAAGAAAAACATGTATTGCAAATCTACATGTTTAAAAATTGTCAATCTTATGTTTTAAAAAAATTAATAGGAGAAAGAGGTAAATGTGTATTTGAAAAAAGGAAAGGAGATAAAAAATTACCTTTTCTCTGATGCAGGATTATGCTTCCTTAGGGAAAAAACTGGAAAAATCAAGTTGAACTCTGGGATTGAACCCACAACCTTGATGCGCAAGACTTTGCCACCCACTTCATTACCACTAAGGTTCACGAGTTAATATTTATATATATTTACTGAATTTTTTAATACAAATACCGAGATCTACGTAAAAGCTAATGGGTTCGGCCGACTGTAACTCCGCCCCTGATTTCATCATGAAGTACAAAATAAAGATGAAGTTTTATGGCATCATTCTGAAGCTTGAAAAGTTTTTTGACAATAGACATTTAAAATTTGCTAAGAATTCTCACAATATTCACTTAGGATTAGTTGCTAATTAATATGTTTGGCACGATGTGAAGTGTTCACAGTATATGTCCAGTTATTTTGATGTCATATATAATCTATTGACATAAGAAAAGTTTTTAGTGGAGTACTAAGGAGGTTCAAATATTACTTGAGCTTTATACACATTTGATTGCTTGGTCGAAAATAATTGCATACCCCATGTCAATATACATTAATTTTGTATATAATGTATATTTTGATGGACGGTTGTACAATGTTAAAATCCCAATTTACTTTTGGTTGCATTTTCAAAATTTTCTTTTTACACCAAAACTACATATTAGTTTGCCATGATTTAGTAATAAAAATGGTGTAAAAATGCAATTAATAATAATTTATTATATACAGACATGTGTTGTATATTTATTCAATTACTATATGTGTGTGTAAGTTTTTTTTTTTTTTCACTATTTATGTAGGAGTTGAAACTCTAATTATTTTTTCCACCTTAATCATTTGAAGTACTGCTGTTCTGAAAGTTTGTCACAACTACTTTTGTAGTATTATAAATTTATTCTTTTCACCAACTCTTTTTATTTCTTGAAATATTGAAAACCAAAATTTCCTTTTCTTTTGTAAATAAACACTTTCCAAATTTGTATGAGAATGAAATAAATAAACGTACCATAATGAATTAATTGTAGTGGAAACTATGGGAATGTATTTGAAATTGAGGAAATAAATAGGCATTTAATTGCCACCACATTTGCTCAAATGTGTAATTACGCTTCCTAGCTAGCTAGGCAAGTCAAATAATGTGTCTAACAAGTAAAACCACTAAGTCCAAACAATATTTAGTTAAAAAATAACAAAAATAATTTTTTTTGATAGAAAGCGTTTTACCTTTTACTCCATCCATTTCAAAATAGTTGGTCTTGTTAACTTGATACTTTCCTTAACAAAAAGATTATTAGGAGTTTATTTTACCAAATTAGTTTTATTAATTATGCTTTAAAAATATAAATTTGAATATATACACTTTATTTAGTTATTTAATGCTAGGGATAGTATTGAAAGAATATAATAAAATTATCTTGATTTCATAAATGAGGCATGCTAGGGATAGTATTGAAAGAATATAATAAAATTATCTTGATTTCATAAATGAGGCAACTAAATTAAAATAAATATTTTTAATAATTAGCAAGAGGATCAACTAAAATGAAACGGAGGGAGTGGTTGATGATCACATTAGTGAAAAGAAAGTGACAGAGTCAAACGTATAGTATAAGTTTGAACAGCTCATAGAAAGATTAAAAAATGAAGAACTCTATCCTAGTAGGGGCAAGAAATTCAGTTTACTATATATCATTTGTGCTTCGACTTTATTGTATAAAACTATATTGTTGAAATGGTCAAATGAGCCGTTTAAATATTTTGCTTTATTTATTAAATAATGCAACCGAGAGAGAAATTGTCTACTTCATTTTATGAGAGCAAAAAGATAGTTAAGGGCTTGAAATTAAATTGCTAAAAGATTCATGTTTATTCAACGATATGCAGTTTCAAAATGAATTTATTAAGAAAAATGTCAATGAATGCTTATCGAGTTTCTAGATGGAAATAGTGTTAAAAAATTTCGGTCAAGATCCTAAGGCACTTTCCTCTCTAAATCAAAACTACGAAGACTATTTATATCTTCAAAAAGATCTAAATTGATACAATTGCATCTTAAAGACCAAAATAAAAATTGAGTTTTAAAATTTGCTAAGGATTCTCGCAATATTCACTTAGGATTAGTTGCTAATATGTTTGGCACGATGTGAAGTGTTCACAGTATATGTCCAGTTATTTTGATTTCATATAATCTTTCATTATGATTGTTCATGAAACAAGATTTCTTCATTTTGTCCTTGCTTGTTCTCGAGCCAAAATGATCTAAAAATAATATTTATGTCTTTCTGGCACCTATAATAGAAGAGTTAAATGATTTAGTGAAAACCTATGATACCTTTGCTAAGAAGACATTATTTCCAATGCGAGTTGCTCTTACGTGGACCATAAACAATTCTTTTAGTATATAATATATGGTTCTTTATCAGGATGATGCACTAATGGTCAATTTGCATGCCCTTATTACCACATAAGTACTCAATTCGAAAGACTGAAACATGGTAAAAAGTTTTGTTTCATGGTCCATTGACATTTTTTGAAGCAAAGGCATAAATATCAGAGTGACATAAAATCATTTGATGGGACTGAAATAAGATGTGCAACTTGTCAAATATCATGTTTAGATTCTATGTATATACTACTATCTTTTATGTGACCCAATCATGTCTTGTATATATATATTTTATATCATTACGGTATAAAACTTAAACTCGTTATCATTTAAATGACTTGATACAAGTAATTTTTACACCATCAGTATATAAGACTTGGACTTGTTATTATTTAAGTGATTTAATACTATAAAACTTTTACTATATTCGTATATAAAAGTTAATATTCTTAGGAGTCGTTTGGTAAGATGTATTAGAGATTCTAATATATGTATTGGATATGGTATTATTTAATTCTTAATTTGGTAAGATTTTCAACCCATGTATAACTAATACATAGTATACATGGTGTGTAAGGTGTATTACTAATACATTGTAAATCATGGTATTAGTAATACAAAGGCTATTACTACAAGGATAAGCGTGATTAAAGACAGAACTGTCTTTGATACACCAAACCAAACAATGAATATAAGAAATAACTTCAACATAACTAATTCCAACATTACTAATACGTCCTATTCAGTACTATTTTTATACACTCTATCAAACGATGCATTAATTAATGAAGGTTTATGCCAAAAAATTCAAAGGTTCTATACCTATCAAGCCCCATTTTCAGTCTGCTCCTCACGTTTTTTTGGGGATTCTAACAGTACCTTTTAATTTAATTTTCTTCACATCTGTTACATATTTATTTATTTACATTGAATATTAATTGAATGTAGTTTATGATACAGGTCCACTTTCTGAATCTTTTTACACACACAGCCAAGAAAAAAAACTGTTTCTCTGTGTGTTGAATTTTTGTGTGTAAGTGAAAAAGAAGGTTCATATAAATTGGAACTTATTTCAGCCTGCTGCAGCTTCTATAAATATAAAATATTTTGTACCTATTGTAGTGGATGAGTCATGAGTAATTATTTTTAATCAGAGGTTACAGATATGAGTTTTGGGTATGGAGTCGTCTTTGTTAAGAAGAACTTTACTTCTAATGTGGATTTCCAAATACAAATTTGAATTTAGTTGGACCTTAATGCGTACTGAATATTGGTTGAGAATTTTTTCCTCTATAATTTTTATCAACATGGATTATGATGGAGTTGTAAGTATTCCTCCATCCATAGTCAGAGATTTCAAGTTCATATGAACTGACCTTTGTTAGAGAGTGTTTTATTCTAAATGTAGGACTTTCAGAATGCGAATTCAGTTTAGTCGGACCTCTATCCACATACCAACTGGGAAACAAAAATGAAACTCAAATTTTTGTATCAACAAGGATTGTGGTGGAGCAGTAAGTACTCCTTCATCCTTATATTAGTCAAAGGTCTCCGAGTCCTGAATATGGAGTCGTCTTTATTAAGGAGAGATTTACCTCTATAGTGAGACTTTCTGACACAAATTCAGATTTAGTTGGACCGCAATCAGTGTTGGAGTCAAAAATTTTAATAAGCGGATTCAGAATATGAAGAAATAAACATACTTTATAAGAAGTCAAGGGGATTCAATATTTACTGTGTATACATAAAAATAATTATAACCATATATACACAGTTTAATTTTTCATCGAAGAGGTTTAGGATGAACAACATATCCTTGCTTCTACCTGGCTCCACTCGTAGCTTCAATGCGAAAATCGAATATCGATTAGGAAATAATCAAAAAAGAAACTCAATATTTTGTAAACAAGGGTTGTGATGGAGTGGCAAATATTCATTTATTCTTAATCAAAGGTCTCTGGTTTGAGTCCTGAATATGGAGTCAACTTTAATTTGTTAGGGAAGGCTTTACCCTCGATGTAGGACTTTTCGACGCATAATCGGATTTAATCAGGCCATAGTGTGAATATCGTGTTAGGTTTTTGCCCTGATTTTCGTACCAAATTTAAGTTTTACTTTTCTTAGAAGGAAAATAAAAGTAATACCATAATTACTTTTACTTTTCCTAAAAGGAAAATATAAAACTTTTCCATATTTGGCTAACCTCTTTCTAGGAGGAAAGGTTTTGGACCTCTATAAATAGAAGACCCCACTTCTCAAACCATAACACAATAGCATCCACAATGTAGTCATAAAAAGAGTCTTGTTTAGGGGGAGATTTCTCCCAATAGGTTTTATGTTTTTGATATTAGTTTCATAATATGTAGGTCGTTTGACCAAACCATATTAATAATATGCCTTTTAGTATGTTTTTTTGTCGTCTGAATTATCACCTCTATGGTTTGCAAACTAATTGCTTCCGCATGACTCCCTCTCGATTTCGAACCCAACATATCGAACACAACTTGAAGAAAAAAAAGTGAATTCCTCAATATAAAGCTTTCCAATGCGAATTCAAATCTAATCAGGTTTCAATGTAGACACCGGACATAACTTGAAACAAAAAAAAGAAAGAAAAGAAGCTCTATATTTTGTATCAACAAGTCCATTTATTATAGGAGATGGAATCATCTTTGTTAGGGAGCATTTTATCCTTAATATGTAACTTGTCGATAAGAGATTGAACTAGATTTCAATACGAATATCGAACACCAACTAAAAACAAAAACAGAAAAAGAAACTCAATATACTCCCTTCGTTTCGTTTTAGTTGACCCTCTTGCTCAATTTAGTTGTCCCATTTATGAAATCAAGAAAATTTTATTATGTTCTTCCAATTGTACCCTTATTATTAAATGACCATATAAAGTGTATATACTCAAATCTATATTTTCAAAGCATAATTAATAAGACTAATTTGATAAAATGAGCTCCTAATACTCCCTCCGTCCCATTTTAGTTGATCATCTTACTAAAAATAAATGTCTCATATTAGTTGATCACTTACTAAATCAAGATAGAATTAATTAATTTTTTTCCATTTTACCCTTACAATTAATTACAATTTCAATGTTCATTTCTATGCCCAATGAATATCATTAATATGAATAAATGCTAAAATAATAAATTCATCATTTTATTTATGATTTTTTAATCACCGTGTAAAATGGAATGTGCCCAACTAAAATAAGACGAAAAGAGTAAATATTTTCTTAAGAGAAATATCAAGTCAACAAGACCAACTATTTTGAAACGGAGGGATTACTTTGTACTGCAAGTCCATTTATTATAGGAGAGCTACTGATAGGTCATTAAACATCAAGTAGCAGCAGCAGCTGCTTAATTCATTACTCTTTTATTTATTATTTAGCCTCTACTACCTCGTTCTTTACCTTATTTCTCATGCATTTACACTTCTTTTTTCTCCTTCTGCTTTATTCAATGATACCCCTTTCATCAATTTGTCATCTCCCTAAGACATTACGAGCCGTGACGAAATCAAAATTTTCATTAATTTGTCATTTCATTAAAGTATTATTACGAGCTGTGACAAAATCAGAATTTTTTTCAATTTATCATCTCACTAAGGCATTACAATCAGTGACAAAATCAGAATTTTCATCAATTGTCATCTCACTATGGCATTACGAGTAGTGACGAAATCAAAATTTTAATCAATTTGTCATCTCTTTAAGGTATTATGATCAGTGATGAAAATAAAATTTTCATTAGTTTGTCATCTCACTAAGGCATTAAGAGCAGTGGCGAAATTAAAATTTTCATTAAAATAAATTAATATATAAAAGAAATATATAAAAAAATCAAAAAGAATTTAATATTTATTTTAAATATTTTAATCTTATATCTACAATCCGATAAATTAGATGGTTCACATGAACCTTTTTGTGCCACTAGCTCCACCGTTGATTGCGCGTTACAATGACATGTCAATTAAGTAACAATAAATGTGTTTTTGGATCAAACTATTGATGGCGGAAGCATTTTTATTCAATTTTGTATGGTTCAAGGACATTTTCGACTCTTTTTCGATTGATTAAAAATGTGTGATCAAAATTAGTTTTTGAAACTCCTTTACCATAGCATAAAATATTCTCTATGACAAAAACACCATTTACATTATCTACGTAGTATGATTTATTTTTCGATGAAAAATATTTAAAATATATTACTAAGCCACGTCTAAAATTCAAATAATTATGTCTTCTAGTACAGTGACTTTTTTGCCATTACATTAGAATATTCTCTTATGTCAAGCAACATACTATGTATAACTAAAAAAAATTAGCATTGTCTTATTTGTACATAAAATAATATAATTTTCAGGTGAAAGAAGATTCAATTAGTGAACCTGATCTTGCCTCTCTTTATGAAAGTGCTTTGTTACTACATTTGAATAATATTATGATTATTCTCTTATATTAAAGGTAATTGATCAACAATTTATATATAATTAAGAAAATTATTTTTGACATATTAATACAATATATTTTTTCGATGAAAAATATTCAAAATTGAACTTGCCCCCTCCTCCCCTTCCTCCCCGGCCTCTCTTTATGAAACTTCTTTGCCACTATACTAGAATAATATTCCCTTATGTTAAAGAAATTCAATTATTTATATATAACCAAATAAAATTGTTTTTTCCTTATTAATACAATATAATATGTTTTTCCACGAAAAATATTCAAAATTAAACCCCCAACCCGCCCGGCCCTTCCTCTCTTTATGAAACATCTTTGCCACTAATTGGAATAATATTCTCTTATGTTAAGAAGATTCAACAATTTATACATATAACCAAATAAAATTATAATTGTCCTATCGATACAATATTTTTTTTCAACGAAAAAAATTCAAAATTAAATCCCTTTCCATCCCTTTAGCTCCGATCCCTAGAGACATACATATTTGTCTCTTCCTAATACTTTTTCTATACTTTACCATCATGATCTTCTTACAAATGGACAAAGAAAAGTACTCAATGGTGCATATAGAAAAAAACAAGTACTAAGAAGAAGTAGTACTATAGTGTAGTGTGGTGGGTTGGGGGGATTGGGGGTGGGTTGGGGGGTGGGGGTGGGGGGTGGGGGTAAGAAAGTTGTTAATTTTGTCAGTAAAATAAAAAAGAAGATAGGCGTGAAAATAGCTCAAGGCATTGTCTGTTATTTTGGCATTTTAGGGGACCATATACTCCCTCTAGATGGTGACTTTTGATATAAGTATACAGTGTAATTTTTCGAGGAAGAAATTTGATTCGAATAAATCCCTTTTGTCCCTTTAGCTAGGTTCTAGTTAAGGTACGTAAACGTTGAAAATAAAATTTCTTTGAGTTTAACTTTTATATATATAGACAAAGTAGAAAGATTTACGTATACTCCTCCTATATGGTGACTTTTGATATATATATATATACATATAGTGTGATTTTTCGATGAAGAAATTCGAGTTGAATGAATTCTTTTCGTGCTTCTAGCTAGACTTTGGTTAAGATACGTCAACGTTGAAAATAAAATTTCTTTGAGTTCAACTTTTATATATACAGACAAAGTAAAAAGATTTATGTATACTCCCCCTATATATATGGTGACTTTTGATATATAAACATTTCGTGTGATTTTTAGATGAAGAAATTCAATTTGGATGAATTCTTTTCGTGCCTCTATCTAGACTTTGGTTAAGGTACGTCAACGTTGAAAATAAAATTTCTTTGAGTTTAACTTTTATATATACAAAACAAGTAGAAAGATTTACGTATACTCCCCTTATATGGTGACTTTTGATATATACATATAATGGGATTTTTCGACGAAGGAATTTGATTCGAATGAATCCCTTTTCGGCCCTTTAGCTTGACTCTGGTTAAGGTATGTTAATGTTGAAAATAAAAAAAGTTTGAGTTTAACTTTTATATATACAGACAAAGTAGAAAGATTTTACAGTATGATCAGTTACTTAAAATAACTACAAGTACTTGCCTATAGTAAGCAAAACCAATAATGTGGAAAAAGGATAGACAACTCGTTATAAGAAGATAAATTATACTGTTATGTGTAAGAATTATTCACAATGTTATCATGTACATATAAGTTAATTCCAGGGACAGATATATGAGGTTGGTTACAATTTCACGTGAGTTCAGTAGCTTTTTTTCAAAAGACCTTATATATATACTGAATATATACAATTAGTTTACGGATTCACATGAATCTAGCAACTTTTTTCGGACCTTATATATATACGGTAACTGATTCACATGAACCTAGTAACTTTTTCTCAAAGACCTTATACATATATTAAGAAATTCACTAAATATCTATAAATTTTGCCTATGAACCGAAACTAATTGTTATTATAGTATTAACCTGAGATCATTGTCAGTGACAGACCCCGAATTTAGGGTCGTGGGTGTCGTGGGGGTTCGAACACACATATTGGCGTTCAAAAGCTTTAAGGTTCCAACTGGAAACTAAAGCACCCAACTATTTTCTTGGTTTTCAGTGTGCTTTTCTAAATTTTACACCAATTTTTATACATTTTTTAATATAATTATACCTGGTCTGCATCGAGTTTCTACGGATGCCCGAGCACCACAAAATTGCACTTAGGTCCGCCTCTGACCATTGTAAGACAACCATAAATTTTAAATTCTGAATCTACCTTTGATTATATCCTGACTTCTTTTACCACTTCACTTAATAAAGTAAGGGTGTGTTTTTACTTCATATAGGATTAAGTGATCTCAATAACTCTTAGCTGATTAATGAAGTAAGCACATATTTTATGGTCTATAAATTCCTCTTGAAATTTAACACTAAATTAAAACCCCAATTAATAATCTCTATGGTATCCCAACCACCCAAGGTCCCAGAAAAAAAATATTAACACTAGATTAAAATTCACTCCACATATTTGATTTAAGTCTCAATTAATTGCTCCTAGCTAGTTAATGAAGAATGCTCATATTTTATGGTTCTTTAAATATACATCAATGGAGTTCAAATTCTCCTCATGAAATCTAACAGTTAACACTAATAAAATCCCCATTTAATTAGCAGTTTAAGTTATGTATATTGCTATTATAAATTTTCTTTACACTGTTAGATTACTCAAATGATATTTCTAGATAAGTCTTCGTAAAATAGTGAGGTTTACAATTTTGAAAATAAAACATATTAACTTTTATAATTGATAAAAGTCACATGACGGTTTGAAAAATCTTTACAATGACAAATGTATATAACTTAAACTCATTAAGTAATGAGTTCAAATTAGATGCACCGTCAGTATATGAAATATTTACACCATTATATCATTTTTATCTATTATAGCAGATAATTAACTTGTTTTATTTCAAGATTACAAATCACATATTCCTTTAGACATCCTCATAGTGTAAAAAAATCTTTATATTGACTGTATAAAAAGAGCAGCTCGGTCCACTAAAGTTCCCGCACGCAGGGTCGGGGGAAGGACTGGATCACAAGGGTCTATTGTACGCAGTCTTACCTTGCATTTCTGTCATAGGCTATTTCCACAACTTAAACTCATGACCTCCTAGTCACATGCAAGCAACTTTATATTGACTGTATATGTAACTTCAAATTTTTATTTAATATCTCTATAGTACCCCCACCCACCCAAGGTCCCCAAAAAAACATCCAAGAGCCTAAAGAAGAAGTCCTATTTATGAGTTGCTCCCAAAAAGTGAAGCATATATAGAACCCTCACAAGTTCTTTATCATCTAACTATCTCTTTCACAAATTGACACAATATGCCACAAGTGTAGTAAACTCTCCCTACAACATCTTCTTCTCATTTTTCACTTTTGTTTCTTCAAAACAAACCAAGAAAGTTTTCAAACTTTATCAATAAGACAAAACCCTAAAACCCCCCCTTTTTTTTAATTCTTTTTTAGGTGGTCCAAAGTCTTGTGTACTAGAAAAAAGAAAAGAGTATTTATCAATATATTGAGGGGGTTAGAATTTGTGTGTTTTCTTGAAACTTTGCCTTGTTTGGAAGAAAGAAGAAATGGATTGGAATGGGAATATTAGGCCTTTTGTTTCAAGACCAGTTCTTGATAATTCTCTCAATTTCCTCTATAGCTACAACTATGACCAATATCCAGGTAAACATTTTAGAAAAAAAAACAAAAACAAGTTTTTTTAGTTATTCATATGCTATGTATCATGTTAGTCTTCACTGGTGTTTTTGTGTGTGTGTGCGTGTTTTACTTTTACTTAATTTCAGTGTTTACAACACCAACATATCCAGTGTAATCGCACAAGTAGGCACTTGATTTCAATGTCTATCCTATGATATTACTGAGGAACGTTTTTATCAGAATATTTTTGCTTCTTACTTTTCTTTTGAGGTATTTCTTATTGGATTATATAGGGCGTGGAGGTAGAAGAATTAAGAAGTTTTTTCCTTCCTTTGATGTTTCCAATAATTGGAAACTTTCTCAGTTTAATTCCTAAAGAAAGTGTTGTTTAAAAAAAAGTGTTAATAGTTACCAACTTTTTCAGCCTCATGATTAACTATTTTATCTCACAACCTTATATATGTTTACATGATAATACTAGTATAATGTTTCAAGGATTCAGAAAGTTATATGCACTGATAGTATAATGAATTTAGTGTAGTTATATATGTATAGCATGTTACTTACTAATATATTCTAGATTATTAATTAATGTTATTAAATGGTAGGATGGTAAGTACCTTTTTATTTTCGAGTCATGGGAATGGAATCGTGCCTTTGGTAGCTGGGAGGCCGCTTTATCCCTAAAGTAAAACTTTCCGATGCAAATTTAGATTAGTCCAAACATTTTAGTGTTATTAAATAGAGTTAACCACAATTACCACTTAGGTGACATGATTATATAAATAGTTTAAAGTGTCACTGCATAGAACTTATACTCGTCTTTTAAAAAATTACTTATATTGTGATTTTTTCTTTTTGAAGGTATGGAAATGAAGCATGCAATGCAAACACAACATGGTGGTATACAACTCCCAACAATGGAAAACAGCAAGAACAACAACAACAACAACTTTGTTTTCAATCAACATCAATTGGACAAGAAGAAAAGATTGTCAACTGATCAATTAGAATCACTAGAAAACAGTTTTCAAGAAGAAATAAAACTTGATCCAGACAGGAAAATGAAATTGGCCAAAGAACTTGGGTTACAACCAAGACAAATTGCTGTTTGGTTCCAAAATAGAAGGGCTAGATGGAAGGCAAAGCAACTTGAAAGACTCTATGATTCACTTAAACAAGACTATGATGTTGTTTCAAGGGAAAAACAAAAGCTCCAAGATGAGGTGAGAATTCTCTCTTAACTTATTTTCTTGCATCCATGCACTTCATGCAAAACTACATGTGACCTACAGGCTATGTTGATTGAACTCTTCAAAAATGTCATCGGGTGAGTGTAGGATCCTTCAGAAGTAGTGCATTATTTGAGGATTCTACACGGGTACGGCAATATTTTTGGAGAGTGCAAGCAACTTAGCCTATAGGTTACGAGTTTGGGCCAAGGACGGAGGTAGAAGCTCATTTATGTGTTCGGTCGAACTTAGTAACTTTTGTGTGACCTATATAATTTATGAGTTCGAACTGTGGAATCAGCCATTGATATATACGTCAAGATAGGTTGCTTATGCTGTGGCTCCTCCGGAAAATGCTTCGTACTAGGAATTTTTTGAGGTTATATCATATCACACTTATTATGAATAGTTATCTAATTCTTAAAGTAACTTTTAACTGACCTATAGTGTAAAATATATATTTTTACCTTTAGAACATCAAATATGTTGAAATAAATTTTATATGTTAAAAAAGATTAATATATTGGAATAAGATTTGACCCCATGTAATATTACTCTAGGGTTTTTAGTGTATACAAGTCATGAAATCTTTTTCAAAAACTTAAAAACAAATGATTGACGTTTGAGAAGACCTATATTTTAATGATAAAATAATCCTAATCTGGAAATTGATTCATTACATATTTCATTCACTTCAAATGTTCTTGTCTATTTTAAGAAAATAAGGAAAACAACTATTTTTGTGAAAATTAAAAGTAATAGATATAATTGTTTGTTCAGACGCGAATTTAGAATTTTGTTTTATAAATTCAGTCGTAGAGACTTTTATCATTGGAAAAGCATTATATTTTTTAAAGGTTATGAGTTCATATCTATTATATAGTGTAACTTTTGTGATTTTTTACACATAAAATTATACTTCACGTCAAAAATACTGATTCAGATTAACCCGTTACCTCTGAGCTGCTCACAACTCTCAATATTTGAAGCCACAATTAACTATGGAGACAACTTTAACTTCAGTTGTCCACATCATTTCAAAGCAAGGTCGGCTTAATTGAATGTCACATAAATACTACTGTAAATTTTAATTTTAATTTTGTGTCTCCTTATAATATTTTGTAGTAATAAAAATTGAAATTGACACTTCATACAGCTTTGTTCCCTCTTTTCTTTTCCTTTCCTTTTGAATTAAATTATCCTCTCTCATGTTGTTTAAATTTTGTACATGTTCATTTTTTCTTTTTAGATTTAACTTATATACATTAACATTTTAACATATCGTAATTAACATGTACTCTCTCCTTTCATTAATATTTGTTCACTATTGACTTGGCACACACTTAAGAAACAATAAATGATAGGAGTAATTTTACCATATCACCCTTTGAATATAGCTAATTCAATGTTTTGAGAATTGTATTGGGTAATGACTGTAATTAATAACTAAAGGTAAAATAGGTAGAAATGGGTAAATTATCTATTGATTTTCTAAACTGGACAAGTATTGTTGAACATCTATTTTTAATATAGTAGACAAGTAAAGATGAACGGAGAGAGTAAGTTATTTTGATTTAAAGAAAAAACAGCCTAGCTCACTAAGTTACGTCCCTACAATGAGCAGGGTCAGAGGAATAGTGGTAAAATCAGTTATTTTGTTAAGAGTGTTTAAAATTTAATATATATATATATATATATATATATGTAACATGTGACCTATATGTATAATTTTTTATATATACATATTATATAGTATAATTTCTTGGTGAAGGATGTTCAATTGAGCACCCTTGAACCTATATGGCTTCGTCGTTGTCAAGAAAAATTTGGACCACATTTGATTTATTATACGCAGTCTTATCCTGTAATTTGTAAGAGATTGTTCCCAAATCAACCCTTTTTTTCCATATGGATGGTTATGTGTAATTTCTCCTATATATTCGACTATGCTGATCGGATCCTTCAAAAATACTATCGTATCCATGTCGGATCGTCATAGAATTCATAGCTTTTGATGGATCAGACACACACCCAACAATATTATTGTTGTTACCATTCTTTTCTCTATTATTTTTAATATGGCTTCATCACTATTGCATTTCCTTTTCAGACTTGATTTGATTGTTTTACTTGAGCCGAGGGTTTATTGAAAATAACCTCTCTACCTCCACAAGGTAGGAGTAAGGTTGCATACACACTACATACTATCCTCCTCGGCCTCCACTTATGAGATTATACTGAATATATCATTATTGTTATTGTTCTTGTAATATACAAATTTTTTACATGTCAGTGTATAGATGTTAAACTCTTTTTTTTTCCTTGATAGGTATTGGCATTAAGAGCAATTTTGAAGGAACAAGCCACAAAGAAACAAGTAAATTCCACAGTTTACACTGAAATATCAGGTGAAGAGACAGTTGAAAGCACATCAATGCCAAGTTATAACAAGACAATTACAAGAGGAATTACTTCAAGCAACCATCAAAATATTATTAATAATAACAACAATAATAATATGGCTGAATGTAGCTATGTTTTTAATGTTGTAGATGGGCTTAATCCAGTGATGCCACCTTATTGGGCCTCTTTGCCAACATATCCATGAAGAGAGATTAGTTAACTTAATTGTGATGTACTTCTAATTAATTTGTTAAGTTTAGTTTTCTCTTTAATTATCACTAAGATAGACTGATTAGCAGAATATGGGAGCTAGCAGAGTTAGTTTGATAGCTTTATGTTATATTTAAGATGAAGATTAGGAGTACTAAGTGGTTTTTAGTAGTGTAATTGTAAGGGTGGTACTACTCTTATTGTTGTATTGACTTAATGTCATTAGTTCTTTTTATAGTATAAGATGGTTGATGTTTAATTAATATCATTAGTTATGTTACTTTGCAAATTTTGAATTTTGATTACATCTAGTCAGGCCTCAGTTGAGGTACAAATTAAATGTCTTCTTTCCTATAATTAATTGTGATATTTTTGCCTGTTCGATCAACAAAAAAGAAGAGTAGCCTCCCTCGAACCTAGCATGCCACCTGTTTCTCGGAAAGTTATATATTCACTTTAGAAAATGAGATAAATAATACTCCCTCATCCCAAAATACTTTTCATGTTTTACTTACGAAGAGTTAAATTTAACTAGTTTTTGGAGCGAAATTGAATTAGATTAATTTATTATTTTTATATTAGACTTAAGGTATTCAAAAACTATACGAAAAGTACAATAAGATGCAATTTAATCTATATTAATATGGTGAAACCTAAAACATTGATCAAAGTTTATGCATGTAGGCAGAGACATGTCAAGGGCTTGTGCAGTGCTCCTTGCCCCTTGGCATGGACTAAGGCAAGGTGTGCAGCTAAGTTTAAGTTGCCTGAATTTTGACTCTCGAAAAAGAAAATGTGACAAGTAATTTGAAACGGGGTACGTTGGACAATAGAATCTGCTGCTTTCATTTGTAGTTTTTGGTTTAAAGAGTCCAAAGACAAAAAGATTGTGTTTCTAGCTTGCTCTATGGTCTCCCATCATTCTTCTCCAAATATGTGATTTGGACACACTTGAACATTTGGTATCCTCTTACTAAATGTATTTGGCATTAAGAATTAACATTGGAGGTTCTTTCCAAATTTTTTAGATAGTAGGTGCAATGATTTACTTCACAAACGAGGTCTCTTGTTTAAGTCCAAGACGAACACCAGGGAAAAGAATAGACGAAGCATCTGACTCTTCATGCATGCTCCACTTGGCTCGGGGTATGAATGGTAGAACTCCGCTCTTACAATTAGGTCAAACAAAATATTTGGCATTAGTGGGAGCACGTCCGCTTTAATGGAAGGACACAACTCTAAATTAATCGAAGCTCCAAAACAAAATACTCCCTCTATTCACTCTGTTCACTTATACTTGTCACGTTTTGCTTGTCAAGAAGGGAAAAAAAAGAGGTTTGTCCCATTCAACCCAATGATGTTTTTGCTCACACTTACGTTCTATCCAAAGAACATTCTTAAAGGAACAAAAAGCAATGGGTTAATAGGCAAATACTACCATCAGTACTTTGCAAGGAAGATAAACCTCTCATAATGAAACAAGATTATAATTATCATAACAGAACAAGTAGAGCAATCTGCATATTTGAAACAAGACCAAAATTCAGAAATATATTGTTGCAGAGCGCGCTAAACAACGC
This sequence comes from Capsicum rhomboideum, assembly GCA_031232105.1. Lineage (NCBI taxonomy): Eukaryota > Viridiplantae > Streptophyta > Magnoliopsida > Solanales > Solanaceae > Capsicum > Capsicum rhomboideum. The sequence continues at coordinate 143,281,321 of CP124711.1, read as the reverse complement.
TGGTAGATCAGAATAGCTACACTCTAGTGCTACTTAGAAGACAACATAAACAATAGCTTAACGCTTTCCACCACCGCCACCAAGCTTAGGGCCTTTCGATCCTCCCTTTTGCACGTTACCCTTACCTCCGGCTTTCTGTGACTTAGCCATCACCTCTGCCTTCTTGGCCTTCTTTTCATCCTTAGTCTTCTTGATTCTTTCCTTGATTTCACTGCAGAAATACAACAAACAAATCAGTCTATCGTCAACAGATACAATTACTATGGTCCACAAACCCATTTCAAAAGATGCACAAAGCCACATTGGCAAAATACAAGAGATTGGTCAATACACACCGAAGAGCAGCCTCCCTGGCAGCATCTCGAACTTCTGGCCTTTCAGCTCTCTTCTTCTGGATTACCTCCAAGGTAGCACCCACAATGGACCTAGAGTAGGGCTTCTTTGTGGCACGTCTCCTCTTCTTAACAGCTTCTTGTGCAATATCCTAATGTCATCAAGCACACCAAAAAAAAACAATTTAATTTGGAAAAAAGGTAAAGGCATGTATCTGTCAACACGAATTTTCTCAATAGTTTTTGTATTCTGAAAACAAAGTGCACTTTACATCACAAAGTTATATCCTTTAATGTTGGAATTTTAGTGGCAAAATTCAAAATGGAAAGCGGAACATTAAGTTTTGGAAATGTAGCTTGTCGATGCTTTATTCCAGACTCACCTTCTTGTGCTGCTTCCTATACATGGCTGTCCATGTAAGCTTGGAAGGCTTCAGGCGGTTGTGGAAGTAGTGTTTGCATTTTGAGTTGACAAACAGGAACACCTACAAGGATCAGAAAATACTTGTGACCAAGGATAAGCAGGCATGACTTCGCCTCCTACGGCAATCAATACACAAATCACTTGAACAACCATCAGCCAGGAAATGGTTTTTCATATGCTACCTGAGAATCTGCACGAATAAATCTGATGCCCCTCCCTGGGTATATCTTGGCACCGCTGAAACGGCAGAGTTCTGTCCTGCAATAGAAATAAGAATAAAGCTAATGAGTCATCACTTACAATTCTACAAAGCAATCGGGGCAAAAAACAAATGTAAAGCATGTCTGCAATAACACAAAACAAGGAGGAGGTAACTCCTATAATAGAACCAACGACATTCTGATAATATACAACCATTTGATGTGAGTCGAATAAAATCAACACCTCCCACATAAGGGCAAATTCATAAATCATGCATGCTTATAATCAGCAAAATTTATCATGTGCGAGGCATACATTTTCCAGACAAAGTGTCGAGCGGAATCAGTTGTAGCTTTTCGGAATCATGAAAATGTTGCACAATTCTCAGGAATAATACTAAAAGGGCAGCCCGGTGCACTAAGCTCCCGCTGTGCGCAGGGTCGGGGGAAGGGCCCGACCACAAGGATCTATTGTACGCAGTCTCACCTTACATTTCTGCAAGGGGCTGTTTCCAAGGAATAATACTAAAAGCAAGAAATGCAACACAAACACACGTTCCACCACAAACATGTCATTCTCTTAACATCACTATGAAGTTTCTTCAACAAAATAAAGCTAGAGGCTACATATCTTGCAATATTCTCCCTAGAAGGAACTCCAGGACACCTTGCAAGGTACAAAAACTATTTGTAATATTGCATTCAATGGATAATCACATCAAGCAGGGTTTAAAGGACCTAAAACACATAATTGTCTACGCATTAAGCTCACTTTCGATAAAGGGCAACCAATTGAGCTAGCTCCATCAATCAGATAAACAAGATGAGATATTCATCCCCACCATTTCATAGGTTCATTTGTTGCACATCCAATTTTATCACTTCTTGTATCAACATACAAGAACACAACCTTAACAGTAACGCCTCTCCACGTACTCCTTTTCTCACCCCGTTTTCTTTTCTCTCAAACTAATCAAGCATTAATACATCAAAATAACTACAATCCAAATAACCAAACACAAAATCCAAGAAGAGCATAGCTACATGTTACCAATAGCGGGGTTTCCACTATGTTCATTGGACCTTCCAAAAATGCTGCCGCACCCATGTCAGCTCCTCCAATATATACAAAATGCATAACTTTTGGAGGATCCGACACACAAGGATTCAAGAACAAACTTTTCTACTACGATAGGCTCTAATCTACACTACACATGAGCATAAATCCCCCAAAAAGGATAGCCAAAAAAAATGAAGATTTGATTGATTTTTAACAATTTCCCACATAGCAAAAAACTCAAATTAGCACAAAAAAATAAAGATTTGATTTTTAACAATTTCCCAAATAGCAAAAACTCAAATTAGCGAAACCCATAAAGAATCAACATTGGGTAACTTCTAATTAACCTCAATAAAAATGGTACAAATAAACATTCTTGAAACATAATTATTAAATGGGGTTTCTCAATAATGATAAAATTATGAAAAAATTACAACATAATATGCATATAAATCAAGATTAAGAGAAGATTTATTTACTTTAGAACCATGTTGTTGTTTGTTGTTGTTGTTTGCTGTTGCTGCTGTGGCAAGTTCCCCCTCAATGAAGAGAATAAAACCCTAGTGAGACTTTTATATATTGGGTGAAAGGCCCAAGAGAATATCACCTCTAATATTAAGCCCAATTAAGAAGGCTCAATATGGGCTTTCTGTAAAAGAACACTCACATAATTATCCATTTTTTAGGCCATCATTTAAAAGTTGTACCAACGTCTATTAAAAACAGTCTCGCTACCTCAAAATAATAAGGTGATATCAATGTACATACTACCTTTTACAAACGGTACTTGTGGGATTACTCTCATCAGGTATGTTGTTATTGTTGTTTACAAATAGTACCTTTTGGAAACTATCCGTTTTTTAGGCCATCATTTAAAAGTTGTACAACTATGACCTTTTTTAGTCAAGCGTCTATTTAAAACGACCTCTCTACCTCAGATTAATAGGGTAATATCAGTGTACATCCTACCTGTTTCAATCTGTACTTGTGGGATGACATTAGGTATGTCGTTGATGTTATTGACGAATATAACCCTTTGGAAATTATTTTGTTGGACAACGTTAAACTCATGTTTAATACATATATTGTTCTACCTTACAGACAAAATATTAGTTTGTGATATTATGCTTGCAATAACATATAGAAATTTAGACATCTAATGTTTACTCATATAATTTTAGTTTGTTCAAAGGATATCCTTAGATCGTGATAAAGAAGAAGTCTATAAATTATACATAAAATTAAAAAGAATCGTGAAGGAGATTTCTCCTTGGTCTATTTGGGCTATTCAAACCAGTCTATGCCCAATAATAAGAGGTGGAATTTTCATAGATATTCGGGGTCGTTTGGTGTGAGATATAAGGTATAATAGTCCTGGGATAAATTGTAGGATTATTTTATCTTGCGTTTGATTGGAGGTATTAGTTAGTCGCGAAATTATTTATCCCACCATTTATACCATAGTGATGGGATAAGTTATCCCATATACATGATGGGATAACTAATTCTGATATAGCTAATCCAGAATTAATTATTCCGGAATAACTTGTTACCAACCAAACTACTTAACTAACAACTACCAAGTTCAAAAAATATTTTGAAATTTTGATTGTACTGGTCTTGATTCTAGTTCGTCCATATTACATTTAGTTAATCGTCATTTCAATCTATGATAGTGCTTCGATTCTAAATATTTGAGTTTTCTCCTTCAAAAATAATTTTAAATATCGTGATGGATGGTAAATACTCATTCATCCTTAGTCAGATATTTCGAATTCAAATTATGAGAATATAATCGTCTTTATTACAAAGCATTTTATCCTAAAGTAAAACTTTCAACACCAACTTCAAACTATGTCCAAACCGGATATCAAATACTAGTGAAAAACGAAAATCTATTTAGACTCGTTTTAGGAGTAGGGAAAAATATCACATCATTGTATAAACAAACAATTTGGAAGTAAACATATCAAATCGACACAAACTTTAAATATTAGATATGAACTCAAATAATTGGTGGTCAGTTAGTGAAATCAAAGTCAAAGAGGATAAGCTTCATCGTCAACCCTCATTTAATAAATCTTTTACGAATTGTATAAGTACTTAGGTATTGTATAAGACTACATATAAATTAAATTATCCATCAAAAACATAAAAATGTGAAATCATATGGATTAAACAACTCAATCTTATCATCAAGAATTTGTGACAACGACAAAATTGACAATTGAAAATATAATACATTATAGCCTGCTAAGACAAAGTCATCTTGAACTTGGTCAAGTTGGTGAAGTGTGAGAGAAATAATAAATGTAGAACAATGACTTGTACAAATGAGATGTTAAATCATAGCTTGCTGATGTGTTTGTAAAATTGTTCAAAATTCCGTATAGAATACACCTTTTTCAAAGGGAAAGATCTACCATTTTATTTTCTTCTAATTTGTTGTCGTAACAAATGGGAGACTCGAAGTAACCAATAAAGTTATTATCATGTGATCAGAATATCATGGGTTCAGGTTGTGAAACACAGTCACTTGCAGAAATGCAAAATCTGCATACAATAGACTATTGTGGTTGGCCCTTCCCCCACCCCCGCATAGTAGAAGCTTTAGTGTATCGAACTGTCTTTTTTTTCTTCCTACTTCTTTGTCATATATTATGAGACGAGTTGGAAGAGTAATTCTTGTGAATCGTGTTGATAATCATTCATCACACAACTCTCAAACCCAACTTATTCTTGTGAATTGGAAGACAAGAAAAATTGTTTAATGTTTAATAATACTTCTAATTTTAATTAACTAAGATTGGTACATGCATGAGAAAAATCACCAAAAGTATCATCAATCCTTAATTATAAATATATGTCCATCTAATTCACTCATGATCCGCCCAAATTGATCTATCTAAAAGGTGATTCGATTTGAGCTAAATGTATAGCCATTCACTTATGAGAAATCTCATTAAAATATCTAATTAAATATAACTAAAATTAAAAAGAGAAGAAAATATTATTAGTTAATATTATTAGTTCGTTTGATAATTAAATAAATTATAGAAAGTGTTTTACAAAAGAACTTGGTAAGAGTTTTTTTTGATAATCATAGTGTTCGAGCCAGCTTGCGTGTATCTCGATTAATTTCACGGAATATCTCCCATCTCCCACCATCAACAGGTGTCAGGTAACTCTGTACAAAAGAACTTGGTAAGAGTTGATGGGTTGAAAGGAGTTAGGAGGATGGAGTGTCTTTTGTCCTAAGAAATAAGCGGCTTTAACGAGAATTCAAATTAATTAGACTCTCAAAGGGCTGTACAAAGACAATAACAACATATCCTTTATAATTTTACAAGTGATATCTAAAAAATCACAAAATATGTGTGAACTTTAATTCTATCTCATTAAGATAGAGAAATTATTTTTGATAGATCGTTAACTTAAATAAACGACTATGACAAAAATCTAAAAATACTTAAAACAATTTAAGTGGTATACAGAGAGTATACATGTGGACTTGTGTAGTGAGTCCAGTAAACATTTCACCTGCTTCATTGTCCTTATCTTTATCCCCTTTTCCTATTCTTCCCACTGATTCCAAAATCTCCCATGTTCCTGCATGGACTTCCACAACAAAATCCCAACAATAATCAGTTCAATTATAGCACCAAAAAAATTAGCTCAAAAATAGAGGATCTATTAAAGTTTTATTGTGAATTGTGAACCCCATTTACTTCAAAAAGGGAATTTTATTTTATTATTATTATTTTTATTTTTTTTATGATCGTGTTATTCAGATCAGCTTTTAGGTAAATTCACGGATACCTGACACCTTACATCAATAACATAACAGGTACCGAATAATTCTGTCCACCAAGCTCTAGGAAAGATGGGAAGAATAAGTTGAATTATAGCACAAAAATTAGCTCAAAAAGAAGAGGATTTAATAAAGTTTTAGTATAAATTGTGTACCCCATTTGCTTCAAAAGGGGGAAAAATTGATTCTTTTGTGCACCCAGTTTACAGAATTCAAGAACCAAGTACTAGTCCTTGTTGATTTTACTGTGTTTTTTGTGAAAAAAATTGTTCTTTTGTAACCTCAGTTCACAGAATTCAAGAACCAACTAGTAGTTCCTTGTTGATTTTACTGCGTTTTTGGTGAAAAAAATTGTTCTTTTGTAACCCCAGTTCACAGAATTCAGGAACCAACTACTAGTTTCTTGTTGATTTTACTGTGTTTTTGGAGAAAAAATTGGTTCTTTTGTAACCCCAGTTCACAGAATTCAAGAACCAACTAGCAGTTCCTTGTTGATTTTTCTGTTTTTGATTGAAAAAAAAATGAAGGGGTGTGATCAAGAATGGCGGTTGAGCTTTATGGTGGTGATGGTGGAGGAGGAGGAGGTGAAAAATTGAATCTTTTGTGGACCCCACTTTACAGAATTCAAGAATAATCAGTTGATTATAGCACAAAAAAGAGGATGTAATAAAGTTTTAGTGTAAATTGTTAACCCCATTTGCTTCACAAGGTGAAAAAATTGGTTCTTTTATACTAATTACTGTGTTTTTGGAGAAAAAGAATGGAGGGGTGAGGAGGAGGATGTGAAAAATTGATTCTTTTGTAAACCCCACTTGACAGAATTCAAGAATACTGTGTTTGATTGAGGAAAAAAATGGAGGGGTGTAATCAAGAACAGCGGCTGAAGGCGGCGGAGGTGGTGGTGGAGGAGAGTAGTGACGATTGTAGTTCAGAGGATGAAGGTACTGATGATTATAGGAGGGGAGGTTATCATGCTGTTAGAATAGGTGATAGTTTTAATGGAGGTAGATATGTGGTTCAGCGTAAGCTTGGTTGGGGTCATTTCTCTACTGTTTGGTTGGCTTGGGATACTCTTATGTCTGTAAGTTTTCTGATGACCCCTTTTGCGTTTTTATAACTGTGGTGTTCGGGCTAGCTTAGTTAGGTAGTTGAGAGTTGTGTCACTAATTCCTTCATATTAGTAGTCGTGGTATTACTCTGGGAGCTTCTTGTTATTCCATTTCTGTTACTATTTTGTGTTTCTTGCATTTTGATTATCGTATTATTATGTTGTAGTGATTGTTCCTTTTTTAGTACGTTGTGTCATGCTTTGTTTAGCATTTCGTAGCCGGGAATTGAACCTGGTGACCCTTTTGTTTTGTATTCATCTTTGGCCTAGTTTAGAGCAAACCCTTTCTTGTGAATTGTCATAATCTTTTAGTTTTAGGATTGTGGGTGATTAGTAATTGAATTTTGCTATTTGTCGCTGGCTCTTAACTCTGTTGTTCGTATTCTAGCTTTAGTTTGGTGTTTATGACTCTTTGTGTGAGCTTAGTTCTTATTCTAACTACACACGCACCTCAACTAATTCCATGGGTTACCTGCTAACTCCTACCAGTAACTGTGTGCACGAGTTACCTAGTGTGTTTTTGGCTTGTAGCTGAGAATTGAACCTGATGACCCTTTTGTTTTGTATTCATCTTTGGCCCAGTTCCACGGGTTACCTGCTACCTCCCACCAATAGTTGTGTGCACTGTGGCACCTAGTGTTTTTTTGGCTTTACAGCTGGGAATTGAACCTGATGACCTTTTTGTTTTGTATTCATCTTTGGCCTAATTCCACGAGTTACCTGCTACCTCCCACCAGTAGTTGTGTGCACGGTGGCACCAAGTGTTTTTTGGCTTTGGAGCTGGGAATTGAACCTGATCGCTAATTCCACGGCTTACCTGCTATCTCCCACTAGTAATTGTGTGCACGATGGCGCCTAATGTTTTTTGGCTTTGTAGCTGGAATTTGAACCTGATGACCCTTTTGTCTAGTGTATTCATCTTTGGCCTAGTTTAGAGCACACCCTTTCTTGTGAATCGTCATAATCTGTTAATTTATGATTGAGGGTGATCAGTAATTGCATTTCAGCCGTCACTGGTGTTTTTTATGCTCCTATTATTGCATTTTTTTTGTTGTCATTACTGTTCTTTCTCCTTTTTTTTTTTTGTGCAATGCTCTCCATTTGACCTTATTTCGTTGTTGTTATTGCTCTCATATCTGTATCGCCTTTTTCAAATTGTTTAGCATGCTTTATTTAAGGTGAGGGTCTGTCAGAAATAACCTCTCTATCTCTACGAGGTAGGAGTAGGTCTGTGTACACTCTACCCTCCCCAGACCCCACTTGTGGAATTACACTGGGTATGTTGTTGTATTTTGGTGTTTATGACTCTTTTATGTGAGCTTAGCATCCTATCGAAATGGGGATGAAGAAGGTTGAGGATTTTTTATTTTTTTTTGATAAGGTAGATATTTTATTAAAAGGTACCAAGATGGTACAGGAAAAGGAACAGAAACACCATAAAACAAAAAAGCAGCCTCCTATACTCTTCTTCCTAGCATATCCACTAAATCCATATACTGGTTCAAACTCTCTATTAAGCTGCCTTTACTCCAGAAATACAAATTATGTAAACATCTATCCTTAATTCTAGAAATGTGCGTTCTCTGCCCTTCAAAGCTAGCTTTGTTCCTCTCTCGCCAAATTGTGCATAAGATGCACAACGGAATAGTTCTCCGTATTTGCTTTATCTCTTTTGGTATCACCTGTTCTTTGCCATCCTTCCAACAAATCTTTCACTTTCTGAGGCATCACCCAATTCATACCACGAAGATTTAGGAATAACTCCCAACATTCTCTAGAAATTTTACAATGGAGAAAAAGGTGCTCCATGGTTTCCTGATCTTCTTGACTCAGGAAGCATCTACTACATAGGCTAAAACCTCTTTTCTACAAGTTATTTTGAGTTAAGCATGCTCCCCAAGTTGTAACCCATCCAAAACATGCTACTTTAACGGGAGCTTTTGTCTTCCATATCATTTTCCAAGGCCAAGAATTATCCCAGTGACCTGACTGTTTTATCAACACACTATAACAATTTTTAACTGAAAATTTCTTGTCTTTACTTGCCCACCAAATCAGGGTATCCACCTTCTTCTGATCAATATTAACCGATCCCAATTGTTGAATCAACTGACAAAAATCTTCTATTTGCCAGTCATTCAAATTTCCCCGGAACCTTGGCTGCCAACCAGTGTTAGAATGAAATTCCGCAATACTCCCATCCTTTTTAGAGGAGCAGTTGAACAAAGTAGGGAACTTATCCTTTAAGCATTCATCACCAACCCACAAATCTGTCCAAAATCTAATTTTTTCTCCATTTCCCACCTCCAGTCTGGTAAATTAACTAAAGTCTGCTTATGTTCTTCCATACTCCCCCATTAGCACACTGCTACTAGTTTGGAGTTGAGTTATATATTGTGATCTTGATGTTAATGTGTGATATATGATGAAAAAAAAGGGTTGAATCTTTAGGTTGCTTATCAAGTGTTTAAATGTTATAGCTCTTCAAGATAATCATAATAATAATAATAATCATAGTGGACTACAAGTGGTGTCTATCGGAAACAACCTCTCTACCCCACAAAGGTAGGGGTAAGGTCTGCATATACCCCACCATCCCCGGACCCCAAGTAGGATTCAAACCTTTGACTAATCGGTTTACAGCCAACCGCTCTACCACTGAGCTACTGAGGAACACCAGGATATTCGATCTCATAGAGTTCAATTCCCGTCCCAACCCATGACCAATATGAGCTCGAAGCTTCCTTCGTAACTCCCGGAACTTCTTCATAGTGGCTCCCTTATATGTCCTCTGCGGGATTACACTGGGTTGTTGTTGTTAGTGGACTACAAGTGGCGCGCGGCAATTGGTGTGTGAGTAAAATGCTTTTGGCCTAGTTTGACTATTGTGCATAACTGCATAAGCATATATGCCAACTTAAACCTCGGTAATTCCTCTGATGAATAAGAACTTGGATTAGCAGTTCTGAGCTGGTAGTAAGTTTAGTTTGTTACTCTCACGGGGAAGTAAGAAGTTGATGTGTATATTTTTTGTTAATTATGCAGCAATTTGTAGCATTGAAAGTACAAAAGAGTGCGCAGCATTACACGGAAGCCGCAATGGATGAGATCACTATTCTAAAACAGATCGCAGAATGCGATCCGGATGATAAAAAATGTGTTGTGAAGTTACTGGATAATTTTAAGCACTCAGGTCCGAACGGACAACATGTGTGTATGGTTTTTGAGTATTTGGGTGACAATCTCTTGACACTTCTTAAATATACTGATTACCGTGGACTGCCTATTCATATGGTCAAAGAGCTTTGTTTTCATGTTCTAGTGGGATTGGATTATTTGCATAGACAGCTTTCTATCATACACACTGATTTGAAACCCGAGAACGTACTGCTATGTTCCACAATTGATCCATCTAAGGATCCCAGAAAATTTGGAGGACCTCTTATACTTCCTAGTCATAAGGATAAGACCATGCTGGATGGCGGGGCTCTGAAAGGTTATGTAACATCAGACGGAAATGTGACTAAGAACCACCATAAGAAGATTAGAAGAAAGGCCAAACAAGCAGCTCAATGTTTTGCGGGAAATGAAGCTTCTCTTGGGACTAAGGCTGGACAACATACCTCAGCTTCTGCGGAGTCATCAAATGGTCCGCTTGATTCTTCTGTTAGTGCTAATAGAATGTCAAATGCTGATGCTGCAACAGGCAGCGGGAAAGAATATGAGGACCCTAAGAAAGGCAGCCGTTCTACAAGGAGGAAGCTGTTGGAAGCGGTCGACCTAAAGTGCAAAGTCGTTGACTTTGGCAGTGCTTGTTGGACGTACAAACAGTTCACGAATGATATTCAAACTAGACAGTACAGGTGTCCTGAAGTTATCCTTGGATCAAAATATTCAACCTCAGCAGATCTTTGGTCCTTCGCTTGCATTTGTTTTGAGCTTGCAACTGGCGAGGTGTTATTTGATCCTCACAGTGGTGATAACTTTGACAGAGATGAGGTACAGATGCATTACTTCATTACTACTTATTTTCTGGTTGGTTTGTTTAATGTTATTCTTCTGCACGCATTTCCGTACTTTGAGAGAGAACTTTGTGTTGACTTAGATATGGGTCGTTTCTCTTTAAGATGCTGTAAGTACATTAAATTGCGATTCTCCAAGTCTATGATGCCTCTGTCTATACTTTTTGTTTTATTTACTTTATCAATATACTTTTTTTTCCTTGTAAGTAAGAATATGACTAGTCTAGAGATGCTTTTGTAGCTTGTAACCATATCTAGGACATTTCTAAGCAACTCGACCATCCCATCGCATACTTGGGGGCACTAGTAGTCATTTGCTTAATTCTACTTGATCATGTAAAAGATGATTTGACTTTAAACATGATTACTCATTTAATTGAATTCTTAATTGTGGCAAGATTATTGAAAAAATTCTATACAATATGAAATTAACATGATATATTCACATAATTAGGCTATATTCTAACACTCCTCGAGTAGGATGGAATAGATCATAAGCTAAAGGTTCCCTTATTAGGCGCATAACCGTGTTGATGGCCGATTTTCAACCATATCGGTTTGATCTGATACTTTTAAACATAGTTTCTTTGTGAGATGATCACACCTTAGCTCGATTTGGCCACCTCAGTGACAAGAGTATTTGAGCCGACGCAAACCTTGATATGGAGTGAATAAAAGATGTTCAAGTGTCCCACCTCCTTGCTGGTTATCCCAATCAACCACAAAATAGATATAGTAATGCTCAGAAAAATATACTAACTCGTTACCTGATCACTATGAATTAAGTCAAATTGCTGAACTATAGAGTTGCAACATAGTTTACTTGATGACACATTTCTCTAATTTCTTAGTGTGATTGATTCAGTACTGTCAAATAAATTCAAACTTTTATGCAACAAGTCAGCTCAACCTCAAAAGTTTCACTGTTAGAATTTATAGGAAAATTTGATATGCTTCAAGGATTCCAACAATCAGGCTATTGGTATTGGAATACAGATCATCAAATAGTTCTTTCACTTGAGCTGAATTTGTGAAAAGTAGGGGGAAGAGTCGTAAGGACACGAAGTTCAGATATCGGAAGAGCATATTTTTGTACTCATCCTGAGAATTATTATACAACTTGTAGCCTAATATACATCTTACAAATACAGGATTAACTTAGGGACAGTTTGTGCCGTTCCTTGTTGGTCTCTCCGAAATTCCATAAGTGAAATTGTGGCTTCCTTCATTCATTCCGTACAGATCCACGTCAAGTTCAAATCACGCATCTTCCATTGATATTCTGACGATCTTCTTTTCTCAGCTGGTGCTTTAGTTTTAGTCAGTCAATTATGTGACGTCAGGTGATAAATGGCTTAAATTTGACCAAAAGAGTGGAAGATAATGTGAAAACATGTTTTTTTCTATTCCCTGCATTTAACTGTTAAAATCTAGAGGCAAAAAGTACATGCTGTTCTGAGAATTATTTCCAAGCTATCATTTTATTCTTCTTCCGTACCACATTACATATCTTTCTCTTACGATGTTTTGCTTCTGTTTTTCATCAAAATGTCGATCATCATGTTAGTTATTCCACTCTTGGTTATAAATGCTTTTATTTGTTTTCTGCTAAGTGAACTCTATTACTTTGAACTAAAACGCTGGATTCAAGTTTTAATCACAGTTGAGAGAGAGAAAAAAACATATCTTGTGGAATTTCATATCTTCTTTGGTCGATGAACAAAGGGCTAAAAGAGTGTTTTTTTTAAAATGAAGTAATCGATTCCATTCATGGCATCCAAGATGCAAAATAGTTACAAAAGAGTGAGCACAAGTATGTTAGCTCCAGTAGACAGCCATAGAGCAAACAAAATCTAAAAAGCTATAGGGAAGTCCATTGGGACAAAAAATACCCATCTATATAAATACAAAAGACATTTAACTTTGAGCATAAATTGGCTAGTTGAGAGGCAATCAAAACACCTTCTATTTCTTTCATTCCAGATAGTCCATAAGATGGCAGCTGATATCATCTTCCAAATCTTTTTGATGGTGCTGTCAACTTTCCAGTAGTTCCAGCATTCAAAAACTTCCCTGATAGTGTTAGGCATTACCCATCTGAGGCCAAAAGGGGCGAGGAGCATGTGCCATAAGTTTGCTGCAGCAGGGCATTGCAGAAGCAGATGGCTATGAGTTTCTGCTTCTCTGTTACACATGTATTATGTAACACTTATTCACAATCTGGATCTTCCTCCTTGCATGGTTGTCCTGTGCTAGACTGGCTTCATGCATTGTTTTCCAGCTGAAGCAAGCAATTTTGGATGGAAGTTTGACCTTCCAGATTAGCTTCCAAGGCCAATCGTCAGTGATGACATTCTGGTCCATTGATATCTTGTAGGCTGCCTTCACTGTGAACTTCCTCTCCATCAGTATGCCCCCATCTAAACTGGTCTGGTGCAATGTCGTTACCTATGAACCCATTGAGAGCTTGTAAGAGTTTGAGCAAATCCTCTATTTCCCAGTCTTGTAAATTCCTTCTGAAAGTAAGAATCCAAAAATTTCCGTTTCTATAATGTTGCACTGTTGCATCTGACGCCCTAGCTATTTGAAACAAAACAGGGAAATCACCCTTTAGAGCGGTGTTCCCCAGCCATCTGTCCTTCCAAAACTTGACATGCTGACCATTTCCACCAATCAGATGATGATTCTTTGAGAAATAAGAATTTATCCCAAAGCCTGCTTATGCACTTCCAAACTCCTCCATGTGCGCCAATTGCTTGTCTAGTACTCCAGTGGTCTTAGCTTCCACGCTTTGCCCTGACACTTCCTTCCAAAGACTTTGGTCCTCTTATGTAGATCTCCACAACCATTTCGTTAGCAGGCCTACTAACTGATGATGGTTGTAATTAAGTCATATTGGAAGTTAAGAAACATGCAGATGAAGCAACATATTTTTATATATACTAATAAACTTGATAATGTAACTCAGAGAGTGTAGTTGCCTTTCCTGATCTGGCGTTGGGAGGAAAACTCATGTTTCCAGTGTAAATGTTACAGCAAAAATACAACTCAGTTGTGCATTCGCTCTGATATTGAAAATACTTGTAGTTGGCGAGCAGGAAATGTGAGATCTACATATAAAGTTGTTGGCAATTGTTTCTTCAATTATGTTTTATTCCTTTTAGCCTAATCTTTTCAACCAATTAATCAACTATACCTCATTTCCAAGTAAGACGGGATCAGCTATATAAAAGAAGTACTCATCATAGTTAGACTATTTGTATGCTATCTGTCAATGAATCAGGACACTCCTTTATCCAGGTCTGGGACCAGCTATGCATACTTTGTGAAGAAACGTAGGCGGAGCATATTTTAACCTAATCTTTTACTGTTATAAAATTTAAAGGGGTAACCTATTCTTTGCAGGACCACTTAGCACTAATGATGGAGCTTCTAGGAATGATGCCACGAAAAGTAAGAAAATTTGTATAATCACTTCGAACTTTGAATTATGTTTGGTCCTTTTGTAGTTTATAAAGTTCGCTGTTTTGTTTTCAGATTGCCTTGGGTGGTCGTTATTCACGTGATTTCTTCAATAGACATGGTGACTTGAGGCACATCAGACGGTTGCGCTTTTGGCCCTTAAAGAAAGTTCTGACAGAGAAGTATGAATTAAGCGAGCCAGACGCAAAGGAAATGTCTGATTTTCTGATCCCAATACTTGATTTTGTCCCCGAGAAAAGGCCTACTGCAGCTCAGTGTCTTCTTCATCCATGGATCAATGCTGGTCCACGCCTGTTGGAACCGTCCTTGCCTGATACACAATCTAAATCCACTGATACTCTAAACTCTGAGCAAACCAAGAAGCAGAATGAAGAAGAGAGGGAGGCAATGGAGGTTGCAATGGAGAAGATATCTATCAACAGGAACACAAAAAGTTTCAGAAGCTACTCGGTCAAATTCTGAAACTTCGCAATTTTAACCTATATTGTTCGGACTTTTCAAAAATGTCTATGCGTGTCGGATCCTCCAATAGTAATCCATTTTTGTAGGATCCAACATAGATGCGGCATCATTTTTGGAGAGTCCAGGCAAACATAGGTTTTAACCAGTTCATCTCGATACATGTCCAATCTATACTACCCTGGTATGAACATGCCCTTACATCATCTCTCTCCAATATGATGTTTGACGGCGTGCTCTACCATTCATTAGCATAACGAACCGTGTAAGCCTTCTTGCCAAAAACCTCCTACTCATCCTAGGGGTTATCAGGTTACTATAAAAGAATCCGCCCCCCTCTCTTTCCGTCTCTCCAAGTTTCTACTACTAAGTAGCACTTCTGCTATCATTCATCTTCTCGTTGAACGAATTCCATGGTTTCACAATGAGGATGTTAACAAGGTAAATGTGAAAAATGAACAGGTGTGTGGGGACAATATAAGAGAGTCCCCTCTTTGTGTGTCTCTTCGAGTTTCTACTATTAAGTAGCACTTCTGCTATTCAATCATCTTCTCGTTGAATGTATCCCATGGCTTCACAACGAGGATACTACAAGGTAAATGTGAAAGTACAAAGGTGTCCGCGGGGACCAAATATACGAGCAACTCCAGAACAAGCATGCAAAGGACACAGCAGATTTTCGCGGTCCTGACCATTTATCATTTCATTAGAACATATACTGGTAAGGAGACAACTATAGTACACTTATTAATTCTTGAATCCTTGTCATGTCTACATGAAATTCATATACTGATATCGATACGATGCTTATCGCGGGCATTTTAATATAAAGTCCATTTGTTCACAGCTGTTCCATTTTCTTGCTTGCACCATTTATTCAGTTCACACCTATCTAGTTGAGCCATTTTTATGAGTTTCTTCGGACTCTCTGGGTGTAAAGTACATGTATTTGAAGAAAAAATTCAATTATATACCCTTCATAATAGTAGATTAAAGATATAATGGTCAAAAACACGACAAACAATATACCCAGTGAAATCCCACAAGTGAAGTTTGGGGAGGTAAAGTGTATGTAGACCTTACCACTATCTCGGGGAGGTAGAGAGGTTGTTTCCGAAAGATTCTCGGCATAATGGTCAAAAGTACATCTGAATTGTTACTTTTTTGTGAGTTTCGCATCTTAACTATAAGTTGATATCACTATCTAGTATTAATACACGCCTAGTTGATACATAATGATTGTTCAAGTAAATAAAGAGAAAAACTGATAGTCGACCTAATTAGCTTGGAGGTGTGTTTTTCACTATTAACTCTAGATTAAACTCCTATCACTTTTAAGACGAATTATATATAATTTGAATAATTAAAAAAAAACATGTGAACCAAATGAAAGCATAGTTGTTGAACTACAAGCAATTAAGCCCAAATTATGATTAATTATAATCACCATGATGACTTGTAGTTATTAATTAGAACTAATTAGCACTTAACAACATGATCTCAATTCTCAAGTCAAGGGAACAATCATGTAATGTACTTAATTTTGGAACCCACTTTAACCAACAAAGTTGAAAATGTCAAAAAAAATATTCTAGAGGAATCTTTTTATTCATATGTCAATGTTGCATTAATTAATGAATTTCATGGTCCATATAATTGTGTGTTTCATGATCACATATATTAGTACTTGTTACTAAATAAATTCCTTCCACTAGCTCTACAAAAAGGAAGAAAAGAGACATGCAAAAAAATGGACATCATAAAATTGGTTGTTCCAAATTGCTTCACAAAATAATTAAAAAAAAGTATAAGATTTTTTTTTTAAATTAATCTAAATGGGAGTGATCATCCATTTTAAAGAAAAGACATTTTATTGAACGAAATATTTCGCGTTCATACAAGATAAGGAGAAGGACGTCGTCTCAAAGAAGTGTGATGTAAGTAGTAAAACTGTTGCAGTTTATCTTGATGCAAGCATCAATAGCTAGTTTCAATACTCGAACTCGTAACCTATAGGTCACGACTAAAGATTACTCACGCATTACCTTCGTTTAAAATGAATTTATTTTTTGATAACCTTGGTGTCCGGACCAGCTTTCACGCACCTCAACTAATTACACGGGATACCTGTCACCTCCCACCAGCAACAAGTACCAAGATAACTCTATCCACCAAAGGTAGGATAGATGGAGAATTAATTTTTATTTCAAGAAATCAATGATTTTAACTGAATATCATTTATACCCTCTCTAGATATTTTTTTTAAAAATAAAATAGCAACTTGATGAATTTTCAAGCAAGAATTGTAATTTGAGTAGATTAGAAACACATCAATCTCCAATTGTTTTGCATCATCAAATGAGTTGTCCCAAATGAGACGAGGGATGAACAACATTACATGTGATGCATCATGTTATACAAGTTGTCATCCAAGGACAAAAAGCAATTATTGCATCACCAAATTTGTGGTGCGATTGATAAATATTTCTAGAATTTGAGTTCGAATTTTGAAAATAGTCACTTCCTCCAACATTAGACTTTTTCGATGCGAATTTGAATTAAACACAATATCCAAAAGTAGTTATCAAACCCAGCATAAAGAAAAAAAAAGACAAAGCATGTACCAGTTGAAGTTGTGGTGTGTGGAGCGATAAGTACTCAACAACAACAATAACATATTCAGGATAATTCTATAGATGGTGGGTCCGGAAAGGATAAGTTGTATGCAAACCTTACCTCTTCCTCGTGGAGGCAGAGAACCTATTTACAATAAAGTATAGACCCTCAACTTCAAGGTGGATGTAAGTACTAATCTTTAATCACTAGGTCTCGGTTTCAAAACTTCGAAATTGAGTCACTTTTAATAGGGAGCTGTTATCTCCCAAAATGGGTTCCAAACACCATTTGAAAAACTTCAAAATGATTATTATACTAGAAAAGCTGTGGTGGGATGATAACTGTTAAGTATTCATTTATCCTTAATTAGAAATCTTAAATTTAATCCTTGAAAATGAAATCACCTTTATCTTCTAAAATCGATTTTTTTAGCATGATTTTAATTAGTCGCGCTGTAAAATAAGTATCGAACATAAGAAGAAAATGAAACAAGCAAAGTATGTATCACCTTTATGTCATTCTCATGGGATATATTATATTAGAATAAATAATAATTGTGGTCTTTTTAATGAAAAACCAGCAAATTATTAAGACAAAATATTGGCCACATGACTCAACACTACTTACATTTTGTTTAATCTTTATGATGTTAACCTAAGATTAAACATTATATTCTATTAAGATCCTATAATTTGATCAAATATCAAGAACCTTAACAATTAGATCAATATTAGATTCCTTTCATTTTTAATTACTTGATGATGACATGTTTGAATACAATAAAAATACCTTACCCAAAAAAAAAAAAAACTTAATCCATAAGCAAGTTGTGACTATAACATAATCAAGGCTTGAATATAATTTTTTAGGAAAATATCAAGTTGACTTGTACAATACACTAGTTATACAATTAAGGGTCGCATCCGATGCACTAAGCTCTCGTTGTACACACGGAGTTTTATTGTAGGGTAAATCAATAAAAAGAATCATATCATTCAACATCAAGTGAGTGCAGCATCCAATGCACTAAACTCTCATTATACGTGGAGTCATCGGACCACATTAAGTCTATTGTAGGGTAATAAACTTCATTCAACATCAAGTGAAGTGACCATTATAACATGGTGAAGAACAAATGAATAAGTGCAACATCCAATGCACTAAGTTCTAGTTATACACCAAGTCTCGAGAAAGATTGGACCACATTAGGTCTATTGTAGGGTAAATAATAGAAAGAATCATAAACTTCATTCAACATATACTGACCAATATAACATGGTAAAATACAAATGGTGGTGATGTTGGACTCTGCTGGCGTTAGCGCTAGCTAACCCTCAGACAGAACCAATTTAATAACACACAAATTAAACAAATCGAAATAATGTACTGGTGTTAGCGCTAGCTAACACTCAGTCACAACCTTAGACCTGCGCATAAGATTTTACAGCAAACAAATGGAAAAATAGACGTGGTTCTGGCTGGCGTTAACGCTAGCTAACTCACAGACACAGTAGCCACACTTGACACTAACGTCTTACTCTGTATGACGATTATGAAAGCAAATGTAAGAAAACTAGTTGTCGATGCTGGTGTTAGCGCTAGCTAACACACACAGAGCTTACCCTGATTTTTCGATGACATACTATACTTTGTTTTATAAATATGACTTCTTCAAAAGGTTGGTCAATTAGGCATTGGCCAACATCTCTTGTGCTGCTGCTGCTCTTTACATGTATATATTCTTGTTCACCAATAGTTTGCTAGTTGAAATGCACAATTATTGACTGCTGCAGAAATCCAAGAACCCCATGAACTCGTGGTTGTGGATCATCTGGATGCTCTTCTCTATCCCAATCACCCCTGTAAACATTGCCACATTAACAAAAGATAGGAAGAAGTTCAGTCTTTTCTTTGCTTTTCAAGATTTTATGGCTGTATGGACTTCTGTATAATTGTTTATCGACATACCCATTGTGAGAGCACTAGCGAAAATGACACCAGAGAGTATGAACACAATGATTGATGCACGCTTTAAAAACGCAATAAGTCTTCTAATGAAGCATTGTCCCCAAAAGCCAGCAAGAATAGATACACTCATGAGGTATAGAGCTGCAATATGAGTTTAGTCAGGGACTGTAGATAATGTTGCAAATAATGCGCAGAAGATTTATGTCGAAATTTTGAAACTAAGAATATACCATAAGGCATTGGGAATCTCTTGAGGAGATAAAACTCCACAACTGATAAAGATGATGAGAACATCATCACAAATGTCGCTGTGGCGCTAGCTACCTGTAGAAGTAAAAACAAGTTCGTTTTGTCAAATTTGAAACAACGATATTTCTCTGTAATAAAACCAAAATAGCACAATGTTATAGCGACTGATTTGAATGAAATTTATACTCTTGCATTACTAGAGTTGTTGGAAGTAATAAGGCCCCTACCAAAAGGCCCCCCCCCCCCCCCTCTCATATTGTCTATTCAATTGTCCCCACCACACATAATGGACTTATATCGTGGCTAAGTTTAGAAGATATGACTAAAAAGGGCAGCCCGGTGCACAAAGCATCCCGCATTAGCAGGGTCTCGGGAAGGGCTGCCAAGAGAAGAAATGACTAATTTTTTTAAAAAAAGAGAGGAGACAGAGGTGACAGCAAAGGTTTTCCATCAAGATGTACTAAAAAAGTGAGACTAAAAAGATGTACATATTCTTTTAGGATCTTCTGTCATTGTCATACACCATGTGCACTAACTAGTTAACAAAGTATGTTCATGTATTTTGACTTGTCGCAAACTCTGCCGCTTGACCTAATCATATTCCAATAAAGAAAATACAACTACTACGACGCCTCAATCCCAAGTAAGCTAAGGTCAGCTATATGAATCTTCATCGTCCAAAATATGATATCCTAATCAAGAAACGAATAAATGAGGTAATGAAAATGGCTATACCTGAGGGATAACTCCGATCTCAAGAAGAAGAGGGCCAAGAATGAATCCACCACCAGATCCTAGCAATCCTCCAACAGTGCCTCCCAATATGCCACAAAGGGCACAGAATATAAGGTTTGTGGCAGTCCATTGAATATCAGCCTCGCATATAGACTCTGGGTTCCCTTCTAGTCTCCTCTTCTTGCTTTCCTTGTACAATTTCACACATTCATAACCAAACACTGCCAGTGCTACTGGGAACTGAAAACACAAATGCATTCAATAAGACTCAACCTCACCATATAACAATAATATTATCGATATGACTTAAATACATGACAAGGTATTGTAAGTGTCAAAGTGGCCTTGTTGCCACGATAATAGTATTACAGAAAGTAATGTTCAATATCAAGATATTGATGTACCTGTAATAAGTTGAGAACCCAGTACAATGGAGTACAAGCCACTAGATCATTCTGTAAACATGTCAAAAATAGTTAAGCTTAGATGCAAACGAGGGGATATTTAGTGGAGAAGTTATTTTTTGGCGCGTTAAAAAACAAACAAGTATATTCAAGAATTCGCTTGCCTTGAACACTTGAAGAAGCAGAAACACGAACCATACTGTAAAGAGCACCAGAATTCTCTTCAAATTAAGGTTGAACTTAAAATTTTCCTGTAAGATAACCAGAATTGGACAATTGAAATCAATGAGATAAGCTTTCAAAGCCGAGACAAGAAAAAAAAACGTAAAATTTTGGTCGATTTGATGTAGTAAATTAACTTACAAATGCTGTTTTCTCCTTCTTAGGGACGAGTGGCTCATAAACTGTATCAATAACAACTGAAAGCAAGCAAGTAAAACTAATAAATATTAGCACAATTTAAAGAAGGATCAAATCATTAGGGAAGTATTTAGTTCGTGGATGACATACGTTCACCACGTGAATTAACTGGAACTTCTTTCATCGATTTCTGCAAGTTCCCAAAAAATGGCAAAGATGAAAAACTTAAGTTTACCAGCAAATATATGTTAAGTACATTTGAAAGCAAGAACCCTTTGTAAATCATTGAATTAGTAATGAGCTAACCTTGAGAATAGTTTCTTCTTTCCACATCTCAATGGCTTTAAAAAATGATCTTGATGAAGTCCCTATTACCAAACAATAGTACAAAATTATAGTTGGTTTAAGCAATGATGTCACAAATAAAAACTAATAGATTAACAACTACAAATCCAAATCTTGTATTAGAAGGAAATCTCTACTGTACATAGACCTTACCCCTACCTTAGGAGGTAGAGAGGTTGTTACTGGTAGACCCTTGGATAATCGAAGTGTAGATAGTAACAGAAATCGACGGACAAGAAACTATAGGAGAAAAACTACGAGTACTAGTATGGAAGAGTAAGTGACCAATAATTAAGAAAATTAATCATGGTTAGTGAAAAAAATAGTTAGATATGATTGTTTATACCCATGAAGAGGATGATGATGAGAACAGTGATGAGCCAGTAAGGGAAAACAACACTGAGAGAAACACCAAGGGTGATGCCTAACATGAGCATGGGCTGAAACAATAGAGCCAAATCATAATCAAGTATAGGTACTTCTCTGCATGGATGTGGTACCCTCAAGTTGTACCAAACTGATGATGCTGATGCCCCCATTATCATACCTGTCAAAAAGCAAATCAACTTTTCAATATAATAAAATATACTATAAAAGCAAAAGACAAATTCAAATCTCCTCCACCTCCAGCTATGCCTTTGTGACTTTTCACTCATCCAAGTAAACTTTTTTTAATGATAGTGGTATTAGGGGAAGGGGAACGTTGGCGTAACCAGTAAAGTTGTAGCCATGTGACCAAGATGTCACGGCCTCACAGGTTCGAGCTATGGAAACAGTCTCTTGCAGAAATGCTGCAATAAACCTTTGTGGTCCGGCCCTTCTTCAGGCCCCGAGCATAGCATGTGCTTACGGGCTGCCCTTTTTACAAGGCTTGGGTGCTCATCCAAGTCACTTTATTTTCTTTCTAAAGCTTGCACAATTCGCAACAATTCTATTGAATACTATTATATTTCACCGGTACAGGTACCAGATAACTCTTCATTTACAAGTTGTGCTATATATAAAGTGCAAAGAGAAAGAATGCTTACATTTGGAAATAGCAGCAGCAGACTTGGTGTCAAATCCAAGAAGCAAAGTAAGCATAGGAACAAAAATGCCTCCTCCACCAACACCACCCACAGTACCACAAGCTGACCCCAAAAATCCTATCACAGTTGCCAGAACAACCCTCCAATTAAACTCCAATTCCTGCAACACACCATCACCAACAAAGTTAAAAAACAACAACAGAGATCATTGCGGAAACAAGAACAAAACCAAAAAAGAAAAAAAAAATCCAAACATCAATTAAGGTAAACTCAAGAAAAACCAAACACCAATTAAGGTAAACTCAAGAAAACCAAAAAATCAAACACCAATTAAGGTGAACTCAAGAAAAAACAAAGAAACAAACACCATTTGAAGTAAACTCATGAGCCTTTTTTGCTCCATATCAATACAGCATATAAAATAAATGGACAAGAAAAACCATAAAAACAAAAAACAAACACCATTTGAGATAAAATCAAGACCCTTTTTTGCTCCATATCAATACATCACATTACAAAAAAGGGCAGCCCGATGCACTAAATCTCCCCCTACGCGCGTGGCCGGATCACAAAGATCTATAATAAGCCGCCTTACCCCACATTTATGCAAGAGGCTATTTCCACGGCTGAAAAAACAAACACCATCACAAAGAAAACCAAAAAAAAAAAAAACACCATTAAGGTAAACTCAAGACCCTTTTTTGCTCCATATCTCTATGACACATTATAAATAAAAACAAGAAAAAAAAAAGAAGCCAAACACCATTAAGGTAAACTCAAAACCCTTTTCTTTTGCTCCACATATATACAGCACATGAAACAAAACAAAAGCAAGAAAAAAAGCAAGAAAGATTGAAACTTTGATACAATATTATAACAAGAACCATTAGAAGGTAAACTCTAAGACCCTTTTTGCCTCCACATGTATACAACACATTAAACAAAACAAAAAAACAGCAATGAAAAACAATACAGATTGGAACTTTGGTAATGTTGTTATAACAAGAAACATTAAAAGGTAAACTCAAGACCCTTTTTTGCTCCAGGCCTCCACATATATACAACACATGAAACAAAAAAACAAAAAACAAATAGGACAATGAAAAACAAGAAAGATTGCAACTTTTTTTAAACCCCTCCCTAGGATCTCCCACCCATTTTGCTCCCTTGGTGACTCGAACTCACAACCTTCAGGTTGTAAGAGAGGGGTGCTACCCACCCGAGCAACTCAGATTGCAACTTTGATAACATTATAACAATAAAAACACCACAAAACCAAACACCATTTAAGATAAACTCAATCCCCTCGTTTCCTACACGTGTACAACACATAAAACCAGGACAATGAAAAAACAAGAAAGATTGCAACTTTGATAACATTATAACAAGAAAAAACTACAAAACCAAACACCCTTTGAGGTAAACTCAACCCCCTTTTTTGCTCCACATGCATACAACACATAAAACCAAACAAAAATACAGGACAATGAAAAGCAATAAAATTTTACTTCAACAACATTATCACAATAAAGACTGCAACTTTGATAAAAAAAAATAAAAAAAAATTATAACCGTTATATCCTGGACAGCTTTCGCACACCTCGACTAAATACACCTCCCACTAGCAACACAACTTTGATAAAATTATAACAAGAAAGATAGAAACTTTGATATATAACCAAAAAAACATAAATTACCGGCCAAACTTTTTCTTCAGATCCAACAACACTTTCCAAAACATTAGAACTTTGATAAAATCTTGGCACAAATTCACCATTTTTCAAATTTTCCACAAAGAAAACTGAAAAAATTGCCACAGAAAAACCTGCCAACAAATAAATAACAAACCCCTTTGTAGCCATAACACAAAATTCAAACTAATAAAAATTCCTCTGAATTTTCTCCTAATAAAAATGAAGAATTTTGGAAACACTAATGTTTATATGTAGCCTAAAAGATAGGGCGCCATGTACAAATTTATATAGGGACGTTATAATTAGTAAAAACAAAAAAAAAGAATCTTTTTTTAAAGGAAACAAATAAAAATAGTAAATTGGTAGGTGGTGATTTTATTTTTTTTTACCAATAGTTTTTAATATATGGTCTGCGTCTAAAACTTTGAGCTAAAACAAACTAGTAAAACATATTCTACGAGACATAATTCAAGTGGATTTGGCTTCCTTAGTATAACATGTGGGGTACATTTTTTGACCTCTAACTCGATATTTGATATCTACATTGAAATTATTCGTTCGTAGAACTTAAATAAAAAATTGACAAGTATATGCTATGTGGCACTACTTAAATTTTTATTTGATGTTTGATATTATTAATAATATTTACACCGAACAAAGCTCATTGACAAAGAAAATATTTTTATTAGTAATTTTTATTTTATTTTCAAGATTTGACTATAATTTATTTTTTTTAATTAAGCATGAAAAGATCATATCGCACGAACCTCATGTGATGCACACTGTTTTGTCTCATAACAACCATTTTGGTTCTTGGAAAAAACAAGGATTGATTGTTCATATAAAGTCTATAACCTTTTTACTTCATTTTTTGGAATATAAAAACTTTACTATTATTACTTTTTCAACACATTATTGTCCTACGCAGGTAGTACTATGTTCTTTACTTTTTGCAATATAAAGTCAAACTATGATTCCACAATAAAAGCAGCGAGGGGTCATTTGATACGCGAGATAAATTATTTGAGATTATAATTTTAAAATTATAATTATTAAATTAATTTATCTCATCTAAGAAGAGGAATAGGATAATCTCAAGTTTAATAAAATAAGATGATAAATTTATATGTTATTTCATTGACAATATAGATTTACTCCCTTCGTTTAAAAAAAAATGATCTGATTTAATATAGTATGAAGTTTAAGAAAATAAAAAAGACTTTTGAATCTTGTGGTCTTAACTCTTAAATTAAATTTATATCAAATGTACGAAATTGTCATTTAATCTTGTGATCTTAAACATGTCACGTGAAAAACTGAAATTAAAGTATTGTCAAAAAAGAAAAGAATCATTCTTTTTGAAACATACTTAAAAAGAAAGTAGATCATTCTTTTTTAAACAGAGGGAATATAATTTTACAATTAAAGTAGTTAGAAATCATTTAATTCGCGAATAATTATTTCAGAATTATAATTCTAAAATTTTAATTGTTAGAGTAATTTATCTCACATGAAAGAAAGAACAAGATAACATCAAGGTCATAGGATAAGATGAAATATTTAAGATAACATTTGAGATTAAATTTATATTATTTTTTATTGAAAGCATAATAAATTTATATCGCAAGCCAAATAAAATATTAATTTATTTCCAAATATCCCATCAACCAAAGGACCCTTGTTGGAAATAAGTTATTTCGGGATTAGTTATCCCACTTCAAGGTGAGATAAAAACAACATTATAATCTCGAGATAACTAATTTTGATATGAATTATCTTATACATTTTACTTCAATCAAATATGAGATAAGTTCATTCTAATATTAATTTCGAAATTAATTATCTCTTATTCTTATATCAAACCAGCCCACTATACTATGTTGGCAACCTAATAGTAATAATCGTGTTAAATTCAATGCTTGACCAGTCAATAATTGGATGTACTTTTTGCAACTTGTGAGTTGTGACCACATATTGAAATAGTGGCCTACATTGTGTTATTGCAAGATAAATACAAAAATAGAAAAGAGATTTTTTTATTTTTTTTTAAAAAAAGGGTAATTTCGTGGCAATTTCTGATTTGGATGTATCTTGGAATTCCATTAATTAGGAATTCAAATCTAGATTGAATACGTTTACTATAAAATATTTGGATAGATTTGCAAGAGCAGTGAATCTCTATCTAAGATTTGTTAGATTTTTTCCCCTACTTTCCCTCCGTCTCATTTTTTGTGGCACCATTTTACATAACATCATATGATATAAACTTGTTGTCTTAACTCGGACATTCATTTCAAGGGCATATTCCATTTTTGCACAAGGTTAAGAAAATTCACGAAAAGCGACTGGGCATTTTGTATATGGCAATTGTCATTTAGTTAATAAGCTCGTGGAGATAATTGAAATTCCACAAACAATATAATCTTTAGATATTTGTGTATTATAATTTATAAATTATTTCATTAAGGATAAAAGAAAATTTTTAAAATTAAATTATTTCTAATTATTGTAAGATTATATTCTTTTCGAGATGAATTAAAAAGAAAAAGGTGTCAGATAAATTGGGATGAATATTGTAATATTTTGACCAAAAAAAGCAAACCATTTAAAGTTGAAAAAAGATCTCCTTATTAAAGGGACAGAAAAAGATGTCTCCCTTACTAAATTTGGATATTTTTTTTACTTTAATTGCAAAATGTTATAGTAATTTTTAAAACGATAATTCTTTATATTTTTTTTATAGCCAGTAAATACTATAATAATAGGTTTAAAATCACGTGATGATCGTACATCTGCAATGCATTGTTTGCTCCATCGTATTTCCATTCTTTATGTGGCGGGGCCAAAGTTTTATTAAGGTAAAAAATATGCAGAAACTAAAGAGATTCAACGTCTATTATATATATAAAAAATATAATTTTAATTTTAAAAATATATAGTGTAATTTTTTGTCAAACGGAGTTTGGATGAACCTCCGCCCTTGCATTCCTCTACTCTTTTTCGGAAATCGATGACTATTTATACTAACTAATACCGTGATATTAAAGAAGAGCTCTTATACAGTGTATGCATTGTAATTAGTTACGGTCAATATTGTTTTATTGAAATAGTAAAAAAGGAATTGAAGTACGTAGGTGAAAAATATTACACTATTTTTTTTTTTAAAAAAAAAAGAAGAGTAGGTAGGTGAAAAAGAGCAATTAACTTACATTAAATGTAAAACATGTGAAGAAGTATAAAAATATACAGTAATTAATATTCCATTAATGCATGAATAGCCACTGATTGATAAGTTTTCTACAATAGTCTTATGTTTTGAATTTTTAAATCTATATATATAATCAAATCAGCTTATGAATTAGAAGTGGATTTCTTTTGTTCCAATTAAGGAATAAATTAATTAAAAATTCATCAATTGTCTTAAATATTTTGTTACCATTGTTGTAAATATTCTTATTCATCAGTGGATGTCCATAACTTCTAAAGGTGTAATTCTAGTTTCCACCATTAATTTATCACAAACAATGACATATCCAATGTGATCCTATAAGTGAGATATGAGAAGAATAGTAGTTACACACATTATCCGAGAATGTTTTCGATAAACCATTGACTTAAAGAATAAATACATATAGTGATGTAGATAAACCATATTGTCGAGTCAAAAATTAGGAAAAAAATTAGAAAAAATCTACAATTATGGGGGAAAAGTGCTATTATCTATTTCTTAAAGGATTATTTGTAATCCCGGATTCACTAATTTTGATTACTAATTCAAATTCGCATAGTATAACTTAATTCAAATTTCTACCTTCTTTTATTCTCAAGATTCAAACCTAAAACTTTCAATTAGAAATAAAAGGACGATCTCATTCAATTTATCACATTGTAGTGTTTATTAATACTAGTAAAAGTAAAAGTAAATATTAAATTAGAGACATTATTGGAGTGTGCAACAATTCTAGAAGTTAGCCAGTTAACTCTAGAAGATTGGATTTTTCAGACAGAAAAACAGACAAACTAACATTATACATTGATGATAAACTGAATTACTCCCTCCGTTTTATTTTAGTTAGGTACATTTCATTTTATACGATGATTAAGAAATCATAAATAAAGTAATTACTTTTATTATTTTACCCTTTAGCCCTATTAATTATATTGATTGGATATGTATTTCAGGCATTAAAATTATTGATCATATTTAATGTGATATGAATGAATATCATTTAGTTTGGGATAATATTAACTATTCCCAACGTTTATGTATTACTATCCCAATTGATCACATAATTATTCCAAATCCAACTATTACTTATGGTTACAGATTATGTCACCTATAAATTTTTTAAAAACCTTTCAAGTGACTAAAAATTTTTGGAGGCAAAATGGAATATTTTATCAAACATACAGTAACTTTTACTTTTCAAATTTGATTAAAAAATTTTGGAGGCAAAAAGATAAACTATTTTCCACTTAAATTTTTCTATAAAAAAGAATAGTGTTTCACCTACTTAAATCATAAACTAAACATGACGACAATACAAAGAGATCAAAATTTATCTCAAACTGATCTAAATATGTCTGTTGAGTCTAATATTGCTAACGTTCATGTTAGACAAGAAATTCCTGATCTTAATATTGTTGTCGATATACTTTTGGACTCGAATTCTGAATCTACCAATCCAATCGTAAGGACATCTTCATCGAATTATTTATTGAAAAAGACAAACCAACTTCCTATTCATCTGAACTGTGAATCTGAACTGGTGCAAAAAGTGTTAAATTATTTAAGTTGATTATAGTTTTAAAACAATCGTCGATGTAATTTCTTTTGCTTGTGTTTCGATACTATAATTGTAAGTTTATTTCTTCATCTTTCTAATCACACCAAAAGCTTATCCTAATTAACTTAGGGCTATGAGAAATATGCATGTCTATTTCATATGAAATAGAGAAAAAAGAACAAAAAAATGAACTTAAATCGATCATTTCTCTCAAGAGTATGAAACATAATGCTTAAATTGTGTTTTCCACATTCATAAACTTATAAGAAAATCATAATATGTTTCAATAAACTTATAAGAAAATCAAAATATGTTTCAACAGAACAACGTCGTTAGTGAAACTCTTCCTTGTCTATCATGAGCATAAAAGAAAAATAAAATTTTCAATAAAATTTTGGTAATAATTTTTTTAGCATAGTCCTAAATGTTGTAATTTTTCATCCTCGTATATATGCATCTTCTCCTTCATGTGGAAATTTGTTCAAATCAAATTGATAATCTACGACGTT
This sequence comes from Capsicum rhomboideum, assembly GCA_031232105.1. Taxonomy (NCBI): domain Eukaryota; kingdom Viridiplantae; phylum Streptophyta; class Magnoliopsida; order Solanales; family Solanaceae; genus Capsicum; species Capsicum rhomboideum. Next base: position 143,251,727 of record CP124711.1, on the reverse strand, counting down.
CAAATTAAAATCGCGTTGAATTTTTTTATTTGAATCTTCAATTTTCTTCGTTTGATCTTCATGAAATATCTCTAATGAATCTTCAACTTTCTTCGAACTTTCTGAAACGTCATGTTTTTTAGTGGCCAATTGGACTTGTTTTTTCAAATCTTTAAATTTCGGATAACTATTTTTTACTTTTTGCTCCATCTTTTTCTTATATTTGGACCCAATACTTTTTGCTCAACTTGTTCAGTGATTTTATAGTACTCCAAAGTGGTTGGAGAGTTCTACAGTTATACGAATAAAAAAATAAATAAAAAAAAGAGTTTTTTAACAAATTACGTTTTGAAAAATGGAGGAAGTAATTAATTAAGTTTTGGAAGCAAGAAACATTGGGATTTTTAAAATTGTTTAAACTTTCAAGAGTATGCTATTAATTATAGGGGTAAAATGGGAAGAAATTAATTAATACTATCCTAATTTAGTAAGTGCCCAACTAATATGAAACATTCATTTTTAGTAATGTGCCCAACTAAAATGGGACGAAGGTAGTAGATGGAATTATTTTTGTAAAAGTTGTTACAACCAACTTGAATATGCAAAACCTGCTGATATATTCCCAAAACACATTAATATTTCATGTCAATCATAGGTAGTAACAGAACAACAAACAGTAACATAAAATAGACTATTACAAAATAATACTATCATCTACCCGAAACAATAAACATCATCAAAACTCCAAGACACTACAAACATAGCACCACGACTACTAGCACAGATAACAAAACAAAGCACTCCTACCTAGTAGCATGGACGCACCCCTTCCTACTAACCTTCTACCCTCATCCGCGTCCTTCCCACCTTCCTATCTATGATCATATCCTCGATGAGCTGTAACTACTCCATGTCATGTCTAATCACCTCATCCAAAGCATTACATAAAACAATTGATGAGTCCTTCAATTTTTTAGGTGAATTATTGTGAAACTTTAATTTGAGGTGGATACACATGTGATATTAATTATTAGGCGAAATACATACATCCAAAGCATTACATAAAACAATTAATGGGTCCTTCAATTTTTTAGGTGAATTATTGTGAAACTTTAATTTGAGGTGGATACACATTTGATATTAATTATTAGGCGAAATACATAAAATGTAGAAAAAAAGGACACCCTTTTCTTCCACATCCACCCAAAGCTGTCATTGAAAACAACAACAAACCACACCATTTTTTATTAAATTTGATCCTCCATTGCAGATCAACTTTGTCATCCTAATGTATTGTATTTCAGATTCTTTTATACATTTTTTTTTAATTTCTAGCGGAATTTTGAACAACAAATCTCATTAATGAGATTTGTGAATCTTGTTGATTCATAGGATCAAACTTGTTCAAGTTTCAATGATTCAGAGTCAATAAAATCTTCAATGAATTTTATGAATAGGTGTGTCGATGGATATGGAAATGCGTTATGTGAAAGAAATAAATCTTTTGTGAGGAAGGAAAAAAAAAGGCGATGGAGAAAAGGTAGCTATTGTTGGTCTGAATTTCGTCGGTGGCTTTAATGGCAATTGTGGTTTTAGAAAAAATAGTGAGGTGATGGTGGCGGTGGTGGGTGTTACGGTGGCGCCGCCGACCCATAAATCCTCTTCCTTTCGTTAATTTGATTGTGATGAGAAGGAAAATTAATTGCGGAAAAAGAATAAAAAAAAGTCAAAAAGCAAACACACTTTAGGGAGAAACTATTTTCTTGTTGGAGGTGTTGGAGATGGTGGATATGGTGAAAGTGGCGAATATGGTGGCTTCAAAATTGAGTTGAAAAAGATAAGAATTAAAAAAATTATAAACAAAAAAAATTAGAGCCTCCACTCTCTCAAAGGAGAGTGTACTCCACATGCTGTGCCATGTCAGACGAATGTGCTTAATAGACATATTTTATGAAATATTTAAGGGTTCAATAGAAACATGACTTAATTTAGATGTCAACACGAAAAAAATCTATAAGTTCAGAGACCGGCTTATATATTCCGCCTAATTATTATGTCCATTAGTCTAAAGTTCCTCTTCAATTCTTTCAAAAATCATTTCATTGAAGAAATTAATTAAAGGATGTACCTATATACAAATAGCTGTGGTCCATACTTAAACAGAGTGAGAACAAGAAATATTTCTTATTTAAAACTAGGGAAAAAAAGTCACTTATTTGGCATGTGGTTTCATACTCTCATTCATGAATTCAAAGTCCATTCCATGCATGTAACTGCCACCTTCAGAAAAGAAATTACTATATGATCATTATTATCAATATCATATAAAATAGTGTCCACATGCGATGAAACGTGGTCTAAATTTTCAACTAATTAATAATTTTTCCGTTTAAAAAAAAATGACCTACTTTTCTTTTTAGTCTATTTAAAAAAGAATGACCTTTCTTTTTTTGACAATACTTTAATTTCAACTTTTCACATGACATATTTAATACCACAAAATTAAAGGGCATTTTAGTACATTTGACACATTTTTAATTTATGACCATATGATTCAAAAATCTTCTTTATTTTCTTAAACTCAATGCCAAGTCAAACTAAGTTATTTTTTTTTTAAACGGAGGGAGTAATTCATTAATCATCATTATTAATAGTGACAGAGTCAAAAATTTTTATTAATAAATTCATGATATATTACTCTATTATTTATATATATATATGTGCATATAAAAAATAAAAATTATGAATATATAATGTAATTTTTTATCGAATAAGATTCGAATAAACCCCTTGATTTTATTTGACTCTGCCTTGATAATTGGTTCCAAAGGGTAGGTAAGAAAAAAATTTCCACTTATTTTATTTTCTTTTTCGTTTTTTATTTCACTTTTCATTCCTAGAGTTCGGGTTTGATGTGAGGAAAAAGAGAGTAAAAAGTAAGAGACAGATCTATCTTTAGATTTTAGAAGATTGACCTTTCTGAAAAAATATCATCTTTATTGATTAGGTTATATTGTACTACTCTACTTGCAGAGGCGAACTCAGGATTTGAGCTTGACGGGTACACCTTTATATTTAAATATAGTAATTAATAGTGTTAAAGTTCGACATACAGTTCTTTGAAAATTTATTAATTATGGTATTTTATAAGAAAATCCCAATATTGTTGAATATTATTAATTAGATTTAATATGACAAAAGTGTGTTATCCACCGTATTTGAATTTGACGCACTTTTATATTTTGAACAATAATAGAAAGTTTTTGAAAAATATGAAATCTGAGAGATTTGTTTGTTAGATGGTTGCTAGGGGAAAACGTTTGATTTAAGCCTATTTCAAACTTTAAATTGATAATTTTTTAAATAAAAAATAAATCAATGATTAAAAGATAAAAGTAAAATAAACATTATCCAGTATAAGATAGGGAGAATATTTACCTTTTGAAGTTGGAGGGGAGCTTGTATTTTAGAAATAAAAGAAAAAATATGTAAATAATGTCCACAGTACATAAAAGAAAAAAAATGTAAAATAATTGACTACTAAGTAGAATTTTTTTTTTTAATCAAAGGTTATATATATATATATATATATATATTTGCACTTAAAATTTCAATAGATCGAAAATTTAAATATAATGTAGTTAATGTTGTTTGAAGTGGGGAAACATAAAAAATAGTAATAATGCTGCAGTAACATGTATTTGGAAAAAAGAGCAATAAATACTCCCTCCGTTCCATTTTACTTGGTCTCTTTTCTAAATATGTTTGTTTCAAATTAGTTGTCCATTTTCACAAATGAAGAGTGTTTTATTACCTTTTCCCCATAATTATCTTCGGTATTAAATAACTATAACTAAAGAAAATAATAATAGTTAGATTTAGAATTCCAAAACATCATTAATAGAGTTAATTTTGTAAAATATACTTCTAATTAATGTTTTCTTAATGAGTGTGTCAAGTCAAAAGAGGCCAAGCATTTTGGAACGGAGGGAGTAATTGTTGTTGTTGGGGTTCGAACCCAATTCATCACGCAATAAGGGAGCGACATGCTCAACCATCTAGTCTGCCAAGTCAGTTGTTCTTGCGGGTGTACTACATCTATTTAACTAAACTCCCTGATATATATATATATATATATATATATATAGATATAGATAGATAGATAGATAGATAGATAGATAGATAGATAGAGAGATACAAACTATATATACAAAGTTTTTCTCGAGGCTAGCGGGTGCACGTGCACCCCCTACTCTCTGTGTAGGTTCGCCTCTGTCTACTTGTTAGAGTGAGATTATTTTGATTTTATTAGTAGGTAGTCGAGCATTATTGAGTTTATCTTATTAATAGTTGTATTATTTCTGTTACTTTATTTTTTAGAAATAATTGATAAAGTTGATGTCATGTGATCAAGAGGTCAAGTTGTGAAATAATCTCTTATAAAAATATAAGGGTAAAAATGCATACCACAGACCCTTCTGATTCGACACTTCTCTGGAGTCACACATAACGGAAATTTCAGTGCACTGAACTACCCTTTTTTCAATGTTTTAAGAGTACTTGTTATTTTCTCTGTTTCATTTATCTCATCATTAGTTGTGGCTAATGCTTTTTCTCCATTATTTTCTATATGATTTTTTCATTACTCTATTTTCTTTTCTTATTGATTTGGATGTGTTTTACTTGAGTTGAAAGCCTATTATAAACAATTTCTCTACCTTCACAAGGTAGAGTTGGGACTGCATCCACATCATTGTCACGAAATCTCACCTATAAGATTTCACCAAACATGTCAATTATGTGTCTTTTTGTCGTATTGGACCAAACAAGTGTCACAAAACTAGTATGTATGTAAAATAAATTAAATAAGGATAAATACCATTATATAAAATAATGTTGCTTTCTTTGGATAAACAATTTATTTTGAATATGATTTGAGTGATCTAAGATGATGGTACAGGTGTTATATTTCATTCTCATTACTAGAGCCTTCTAAAACTTTGTGAAATTTAAAAAATAAAAAAGAAAGAAAAGGTGAAGTGACGAAATTAAATTATAAAAAAAAAAAGTGAAGTGACGAAATGAAATTATGAAAACCAAAAGTAATACGTAGGGTACTTTAGTATATCGAAATAATTTTAGACGTGCGATATCGGAATAGTTAGATTTGACAACGGCTTAACATCAAATAAAATGATTAAAATTTTGTATAGCTGATGTTTAGACATATTTGATTGAAATTTAATAAGTTTTTTCTGAAGTTGAGTCTTTTTTGTATTAACTTTGGTAGTATATAGTTGAATCTATTCTTTGGACCTGAACTTCAATCGTTGTTATTTGAAGTCATGTACATATGATTGAAGTTTAAATATCTCCATCCAAACAAGTGTCACGAAACTCTTGGTTCGTCAATACAATATTAATCTAGTCGTACCATATAAATTAAAAAAAGAGCAGTTTGGTGCATTAAAGCTCCGGCTATGCGCGGGGTCCAGGAAAGAGCCCACCACAAGGGTGTATTGTACGCAGCCTTACCTTGCATTTCTGCCAGAGGCTGTTTCCAAGGCTTGAACCCGTGACCTCCTGATCACATGGCAGCAACTTTACCAGTTACTCTAAGGCTCCCTTAAACAATATTAATGCCTGAAAGTTTAGGTAAAACAGTTATTTTAGAATATGATTGAGTGATCTAATTTCATATGACTGTACGGGTGTTGCAATATATATACCCTCTGTTTCAATTTATCTCAATTTATGTGATACTTTTACTTCTCGAGAGTCGTGAATTTTGGCATGAAATCTTATATTTTTTTGAAATAAAATTTATATATTTGAAAACTACGTAAAAAGTACTATAAGTAACATTAATTGACAATTCAAAATATTTAAAACATATATGAAAAAATTATGGTCAAAGATAGATTTGTTTGAATTTCGAAATTCGAAAGATGTCACATAAATTGTGACGGAGGGAGTAGCATTTTCCATACCCTTTTTTCCCCTTAAAAAAAAAGATGATAAATTAGAAAAGAGGATTATAAAGGTTTCAATTATTTGAGTGACATAATATTTGTTGATGACATTGATTAAGAAATAATTGATAGACATTTGAAAATAAGACAAAGACTAAAGCAAGTAAAAAAGAAAAAGAATATCATTATCCACATTTGAAAAAACAACAATTAAATGAAACTTCACCAAACATAAAATTCATTGTTAATTCTATTTCGTAAAATTCATTTCACTGGTAATCCTGTTTTGTTCTCTCTTTATTTCTTGCCGGCTTCTACTTGCTCATTCTCAATTACTATCACAAAATTGTTTATGTTATGAGATCTCGAAAACTCGTAACGCTCAATCCTGAGTGCACTCCGACACCCGTTAAATCCAATATAGTTATTTAAAAAATGTATAAAAATTAACATAGAATGAAAAAAATAGTTGAATGCTTTAATTTCAAAGCGGAACCTTAAACCTTTAGTTAGATGTCAATATATGCGTTCGAACCTCCCCATGCACCCAAAACCCCTAAATCCTGAATCTGCCACAAAATTCAAAAGTTACACAAAATACAAAGCCAAAACAAAATAAAATATTACTATCATCAACCCGAAACAATAAACATCACCACAACTCCAAGACACTACAAACATAGCACTACGACTACTAGTACAGATAACAAAACAAAACACTCCTACCTAGTAGCATGGACGCACCCCTTCCTACTAACCTTCTACTCTCATCCGCGTCCTCCCCACCTTCCTATCTATGATTATATCCTCGATGAGTTATAACTACTCCATGTCTTATCTAATCACCTCATCCAAAGCATTACATAAAACAATTGATGAGTCCTTCAATTTTTTAGGTGAATTATTGTGAAACTTTAATTTGAGGTGGATACACATGTGATATTAATTATTAGGCGAAATACATAAACTGTAGAAAAAAAGGACACCTTTTTCTTCCACATCCACCCAAGGCTGTCATTGAAACCAACAGCAAACCACACCATTTCTTATTAAATTTGACCCTCCATTGCAGATCAATTTTGTCATCCTAATGTATTGTATTTCAGATTCTTTTATACATTTTTTTTAATTTCTAGCGGAATTTTGGACAACAAATCTCATTAACTTAATGAGATTTGTGAATCTTGTTGATTCATAGGATCAAACTTGTTTAAGTTTCAATGATTCAGAGTTAATAAAATCTTCAATAAATTTTATGAATAGGTGTGTCGATGGATATGGAAATGTGTTATGTGAAAGAAATAAATCTTTTGTGAGAAAGGAAAAAACAAAGGCGATGGAGAGAAGATAGCTGTTGTTGGTCTGAATTTCATCGGTGGCTTTAATGGCAATTGTGGTTTTAGAAAAAATAGTGAGGTGATGACGGCGGTGGTGGGTGTTACGGTGGCGCCGCCGACCCATGAATCCTCTTCCTTTCGTTAATTTGATTGTGATGAGAAGGAGAATTAATTACGGAAAAAGAATAAAAGAAAGTCAAAAAGCAAACACACTTTAGGGAGAAACTATTTTCTTGTTGGAGGTGTTGGAGATGGTGGATATGATGAAAGTGGCGAATATGGTGGCTTCAAAATTGAGTTGAAAAAGATAAGAATTAAAAAAATTACAAAAAAAAAAAATTAGAGCCTCCACTCTCTCAAAAGAGAGTGTACTCCACATGCTGTGCCATGTCAGACGAATGTGCTTAATAGACATACTTTATGAAATGTTCAAGGGTTCAATAGAAACATGACTTAATTCAGATATCAACACGGAAAAAATCTATAAATTCAGAGACCGGCTTATATATTCCGCCTAATTATTATGTCCATTAGTCTAAAGTTCCTCTTCAATTCTGTCCATACTTAAACAGCGTGAAAACAAGAAATATTTCTTATTTAAAACTAGGGAAAAAAAGTCACTTATTTGGCATGTGGTTTCATACTCTCATTCATGAATTCAAAGTCCATTCCATGCATGTAACTGCCACCTTCAGAAAAGGAATTACTATATGATCATTATTATCAATATCATATACTCCATAAAATGGTGTCCACATGCTATGAAACGTGGTCTAAATTTTCAATTAATTAATAATTCATTAATCATCATTATTAATAGTGACAGAGTCAAAATTTTGTATTAATAAGTTCATGATATATTACTCTATTATTTATATATATATATATATATATATATATATGTGCGTGTAAAAAATAAAAAATTATGAATATATAATGTAATTTTTTATCAAATAAGATTCGAATAAACTCCTTGATCTTATTTGATCCTGCCTTGATAATTGGTTCCAAAGGGTTAGGTACGAAAAAATTTCCACTTATTTTATTTTCTTTTTCGTTTTTTATTTCACTTTTCATTCCTAGAGTTCGAGTTTGATGTGACAAAAAAGAGAGTAAAAAGTAAGAGAGAGATCTATCTTTAGATTTTAGAAGATTGACCTTTCTGAAAAAATATTATCTGTATTAATTAGGTTATATTGTACTACTCTACTTGTTGGAGTGAGATTATTTTTTGATTTTAAGAGTAGGTATTAGTCGAGTATTATTGAGTTTCTCTTATTAATAGTTGTATTATTTCTGTTACTTTATTTTTTAGGAATAATTGATAAAATTGATGTCATGTGATCAAGAGATCAAATCTTGAAACAACCTCTTATAGAAATATAAGGGTAAAAATGCATACAACAGACCCTTCTGATTCGGCACTTCTCTAGAATCACACATAACGAAAGTTTTAGTGCACTGAACTATCTTTTTTTCAATGTTTTAGGAGTACTTGTTATTTCCTCTGTTTCATTTATCTTATCATTAGTTGTGGCTAATGCTTTTTTCTCCATTATTTTCTATATGATTTCTTCATTACTCTATTTTTTTTTCTTACTGATTTAGATGTGTTTTACTTGAGTTGAAAGCCTATTGTAAACAATTTCTCTACCTTCACAAGGTAGAGGTGAGACTGCGTGCACATCATCACCACGAAATTTCACTTATAAGATTTCACCAAACATGTCAATTATCGTGTCTTTTTGTCGTATTTGTCCAAAAAAGTGTCACAAAACTCTAGGTTCGTTAAATACTACTCCCTTTAGTCCAAAATAATTGAATTGTTAAGATAATGTACACATATTAAGAAAAATATTTAAGGACATAAATTTAAAGTTACTTTACACTATTACCCTTTTGATTATCCAAACTATTCTCCTAGAAAAATATAAAGTAGTTAAGAATATCATTGAAAGAAAGAGTAAATATGGAAAAAGGTCCAAACAATTCTCTTGAACTTTGAATAATTCACTTATTTTGAACTATAAAATAAGTCTCAACAATTGGTTTAATATGAAATGGAGGGAGTACAATATTAATCTAATCGTAGTATGTATGTAAATTAAATTAGATAAGGATAAATACCATTATATAAAGTAATGTTGCTTCCTTTGGGTAAAACAATTTATTTTGAATATGATTTGAGTGATCTAAGATGATGGTACAGGTGTTATATTTCATTCTCATTACTAGAGCCTTCTAAAACTGTGTGAAATTTAAAAAATAAAAAATAAAAAAGAAAGAAAAGGTGAAGTGACGAAATTAAATTATATAAAAAAAAGTGAAGTGACGAAATGAAATTATGAAAACCAAAAGTAATACGTAGGATACTTTAGTATATCAAAATAATTTTAGACGTACGATGTCTGAATAGTTAGGTTTAACAACCATTTAACATCAAATAAAATGATTAAAATTTTGTATAGCTGATGTTTAGACATATCTGACTGAAGTTTAATAAGTTTTTTCTGAACTTGAGTCTTTTTGGCATTAACTTTTCATAGTACATGATTGATTTCATTATTTGCACCTGAACTTCAATCATTATTATTTGAAGTCATGTACATATGATTGAAGTTTAAATATCTCCGTCCAAACAAGTGTCACGAAACTCTTGGTTCGTCAATACAATATTAATCTAGTCGTACCATATAAATTAAATACAACAGTAAATAAATTATTAGGCTAAATATCATTATATAAAATCACCCTTAAACAATATTAATGGCTGAAAGTTTAGGTAAAACAGTATTTGGAATATGATTGAGTGATCTAATTTAATTTGACTGTACAGGTGTTGCAATATATATACCCTCTGTTCCAATTTATGTGGCACTTTCGCTTCTCGAGAGTCAAATTATGTGAGTTTGACCGTGAATTTTGGCATGAAATCTTATATTTTTTTTTGAAATAAAATTTATATATTTGAAAACTACGTAAAAAGTTCTATAAGTAACATTAATTGACAATTCAAAATATTTAAAACATATATGAAAAAATTATGATCAAAGAAAGATTTATTTGAATCTCAAAATCCGAAAGATGTCACATAAATTGTGACGAAGGGAGTAGCATTCTCCATACCCTTTTTTCCCCTTAAAAAAAGATGATAAATTAGAAAAGAGGATTATAAAGGTTTCAATTATTTGAGTGGTTATCAATAATTCAATTACCTACATCTTTTCGCATTAATGATTAACGTGACATAATATTTGTTGATGACATTGATTAAGAAATAAAACTGCACACATCATTTAGGTCGTATACGAACGTCCTACCAAAATAATTAATAGCAATATTTTTTGTAATCAAGGGCGGCTCAATAAAGTAGGTGGCCTAAAGCCAAATTCGATAAGAGGCCCTTGCTTGTTTGTTTGTTTTTTAAAGAAAAAGTTTCATATGTATTTTCATTTAAATTGTATTTTTCTATAAGCGATGAGAAGTTATTAGTAATTAAATGATTTATAAAAAAAAATTAATAATAATCCCTTTTCAATTGAGGACATAACCGATTCATTTAATCTTTTTTGAGACATTAATTTATATAACCATAAGCTAAAAATATATTTAAGAAACTAATATAAACTAAAATAAAAAATGAAAAAAAACATTACAATAGAACCTGATTGTTGATGTTGCTACTTGATATCAAACAAAATTTCACAACTTCATTTGCTTGAAAGCCAATGATGCTTGAAAAATTGAAAATGAACGAAAAAAATGTGCAATTTAATTTATTTAATACTCTCAACTTTACTTTTGAGGTAAAATATATACTTGAGGCAATAGGAAGAAAAAAAAATACAAAGTACAAAATTAGTTATGAAAAAGGAAAGAAATTCTTTTTCCTTTGTTACAAAGATCTTCAATACTTTTTGCTTTAGAATATAACCTATTAATTAGTAGTAATAAAATATGAGGCCTAAGGAAATGGGGGCCTAAAGCCTAAGCTTTAGCAGCTTGGCCCTTCAGCCGGTCCTGTTTGTAATATGACATTGAGGGAATAATACATATTATGTGTGTATATATAGCTAAGAGGCCAGCTCAAGCAATCAGATTTGCAGTGTTCGGAGAAAGACCGCACTCCAAGAGGAAGAACGCAGACAATCTATTCTAACGCAAGTATAGTGACTACTTCTATAATTCGAATTTGTACGTATAAATTACACAAAAATAATTTTATCATTGCTCCAAGACTTCCTTAATTTGTATGTATTTGTATGTTTGAATTTTATTTATTTCGATAGACTAAATAATCTAAAGCAGAACCGACTAGCACATATATATAATTTCAATATATGCTACAATCATAACATACAAGTTTAATTTGCAATAATTTTCAAACTGACGTTTGTTTGTAGTGAAATAAAAGGTTGTTAGAGATTCTATCACTGATTAATCGAATGAGCCAATCTTTCCCAATCTTTCCCGCTTACATGTATGTAGTGCTAATTTTGTACTAATGCAACACATAACGAGAGTTCTCGGATAGTAAAACACCCCTCACTTCCAACCTTGAGGTTGTGAATTCGAGTTATCAATGAAGCAAAAAGGATAAAAGCTTCCTAAGTAGCGGGCAAAAAATAAAATAAAAACTTCATTAATCGACATTTTCTAGGATCCTGCAAAAAATTCCTAAGTTGGGTTATAGAATTCAATAGCTTAGTTTAACTCAGCCCATTATTTGGAAAGCCTGCAAAATGCTGTTCCAGCATTAAGTGAGTAATGGACTTAAGCATTTATTTTGTGATTTTGGTAACATGGGGAAGTTTAGTGTAAATAAGAAATCTATAAAATAAAAAGTTCATTAATCGACATTTTCTAAGATCCACCATATCCATAGTTACCAACATTTGCAAATAAGACAAAGACTAAAGCAAGTGAAAAAAGAAAAAGAATATCATTATCCACATTTGTAAAACAACAATTAAATGGAACTTCACCATACATAAAACTCACTGTTAATTCTATTTCGTAAAATTCATTTCACTGGTAATCCTATTTTGTTCTCTCTTTAATTACTTGCCGGCTTCTACTTGCTCATTCTCAATTACTCTCACAAAAATATAGTTTATGTTATGAGATCTCGAAAACTCGAACACTCAATCCACTCAATCCCAGGCTCGTACCTAGGTGCAAATATTTGATACTCCAACACCCGTTAAACCCAATATAATTGTTTAAGAAGTATATAAAAATTAACATAGAATGAAAAGATAGTTTAATGCTTTAATTTCAAAACGGAACCTTAAAACTTTAGTTAGGTGTCAATATGTGCGTTCGAACCTCCCCAAACACCCAAGACCCTTAAATCCTGAATCCGCCACTACTCATTGCTAATTAACCCTATCTAATGATAAATAGTGGCCGATCATCCGAAGCTAATTCTACTTAACCAAGTAGGATAAAATAGTGAACAGAGATATGATTTATATTCCTACGTAACACAAACCAAAATACATAAAACAACCAAAATTCAAAAGTTACACAAAATACATAGCCAAAAAAAGATGTGCATTCATCATAATCTATTTTTCGTACTTCACCTTCACATTATTCCCTGTTGAATCCTTAGCTTCAACTTCAGCAATACTACCTTCAACATCCATTCTTTCAACGTCGTTGAAGTCTTACCAGCCCGAGTATCGTCCACGTCCATCACCATCTCCGATCCTCCTCCACCTCCCGGAGTAGTAGTAGTCTCATCGGTCACGTGTTTTGGTGCTAACATGCTACCAAGCGCGCTGAAAATACCACCACCACCACCACCACCATCGCCATCACAAAATAATACTATCATCTACCCGAAACAATAAACATCACCACAACTCCAAGACACTACAAACATAGCACTACGACTACTAGTACAGATAACAAAACAAAACACTCCTACCTAGTAGCATGGACGCACCCCTTCCTACTAACCTTCTACTCTCATCCGCGTCCTCCCCACCTTCCTATCTATGATTATATCCTCGATGAGTTATAACTACTCCATGTCTTATCTAATCACCTCATCCAAAGCATTACATAAAACAATTGATGAGTCCTTCAATTTTTTAGGTGAATTATTGTGAAACTTTAATTTGAGGGGATACACATGTGATATTAATTATTAGGCAAAATACATAAGCTGTAGAAAAAAAGGACACCCTTTTCTTTCACATCCACCCAAGGCTGTCATTGAAACCAACACACTTTAGGGGGAAACTATTTTCTTGTTGGAGATGGTGAAAGTGGCGAATATGGTGGCTTCAAAATTGAGTTGAAAAAGATAAGAATTTAAAAAATTATAAACAAAAAAAATTAGAGCCTCCACTCTCTCAAAGAAGAGTGTACTCCACATGTTGTGCCATATCAGATGAATATACTTAATAGATACACTTTATAAAATGTTCAGGAATTCAATAAGAACTTAACTTAATCCAGATGTCAACACAAAATAAATCTATAAGTTTAGGGGCCCGTTTATGTATTCCGCCTAATTATTATGTCCACTAATCTATTGTTCCTCTTCAATTCTTTCAAAAATCATTTCATTGAAGAAATTAATTAAAGGATGTCCCTATATACTAATAGCTGTGGTACATACTTAAACAGCGTGAAAACAAGAAATATTTCTTATTTAAAAACTAGGGAAAAAAAGTTCCATACTCTCATTCATGAATTCAGTCCATTCCATGCATGTAACTGCCACCTTCAGAAAAGGAATTACTATATGATCATTATTATCAATATCATATACTCCATAAAATGGTGTCCACATGCTATGAAACGTGGTCTAAATTTTCAACTAATTAATAATTCATTAATCATTATTATTAATAGTGACAGAGTCAAAAATTTTTATTAATAAGTTCATGATATATTACTCTGTTATTTGTATATATGTGCGTGTAAAAAATAAAAAATTATGAATATATAATGTAATTTTTTATCAAATAAGATTCGAATAAACCCTTTGATCTTATTTGATCCTGAATTGATAATTGGTTCCAAAGGGTTAGGCAAGAAAAAATTTCCACTTATTTTATTTTCTTTTTCATTTTTTATCTCACTTTTCATTCCTAGAGTTCGAGTTTGATGTGACAAAAAAGAGAGTAAAAAGTAAGAGAGAGATCTATCTTTAGATTTTAGAAGGTTGACCTTTCTGAAAAAATATTATCTGTATTAATTAGGTTATATTGAACTACTCTACTTGTTAGAGTGAGATTATTTTTTGATTTTAATAGTAGGTAGTCAAGTATTATTGAGTTTCTCTTATTAATAGTTGTATTATTTCTGTTACTTTATTTTTTATGAATAATTGATAAAATTGATGTCATGTAATCAAGAGGTCAAATTGTGAAATAATCTCTTATAGAAATATAAGGATAAAAATGCATACAACAGACCCTTTTGATTCAACACTTCTCTGGAGTCACGCATAACGAAAGTTTCAGTGCACTGAACTATCTTTTTTTCAATGTTTTAGGAGTACTTGTTATTTCCTCTGTTTCATTTATCATATCATTAGTTGTACCTAATGTTTTTTTCTCCATTATTTTCTATATGATTTTCTTCATCACTCTATTTCCTTTTCTCTTACTAATTTGAATATGTTTTACTTGAGTTGAAAGTCTATTATAAACAATTTCTCTATCTTCATAAGGTAGAGGTGAGACTGCGTGCACATCATCGTCACGAAATCTCACTTATAAGATTTCACCAAACATATCGATTATCGTGTCTTTTGTCGTATTTTTCCAAACAAGTGTCACAAAACTCTAGGTTCGTTAAATACTACTCCTTCTAGTCCAAAATAATTGGATTGTTGAGGTAATATACACAGATTAAGAAAAATATTTAAAGATATAAATTTAAGGCTACTTTTCACTATTACCCTTTTGATTATCCAAACTATTCTCCTAGAAAAATGTAAAGTAGTTAAGAACATCATTGAAAGAAAGAGCAAATATAAAAAAAATCCAAATAATTCTCTTGAACTTTGAATAATTCACTTATTTTGAACTATAAAATAAGTCTCAACAATTGGTTTAATATGAAATGGAGGGAGTACACTATTAATCTAATCGTAGTATGTATGCAAATTAAATTAAATAAGGATAAATACCATTATATAAAATAATGTTGCTTCCTTTGGGTAAAACAATTTATTTTGAATATGATTTGAGTGATCTAAGATGATGGTACCGGTGTTATATTTCATTCTCATTACTAGAGCCTTCTAAAACTGTGTGAAATTTAAAAAATAAAAAATAAAAAAGAAAGAAAAGGTGAAGTGACGAAATTAAATTATATAAAAAAAAGTGAAGTGACGAAATGAAATTATGAAAACCAAAAGTAATACGTAGGATACTTTAGTATATCAAAATAATTTTAGACGTACGATGTCTGAATAGTTAGGTTTAACAACCATTTAACATCAAATAAAATGATTAAAATTTTGTATAGCTGATGTTTAGACATATCTGACTGAAGTTTAATAAGTTTTTTCTGAACTTGAGTCTTTTTTGCATTAACTTTTCGTAGTACATGATTGATTTCATTATTTGCACCTGAACTTCAATCATTATTATTTGAAGTCATGTACATATGATTGAAGTTTAAATATCTCCATCCAAACAAGTGTCACGAAACTCTTGGTTCGTCAATACAATATTAATCTAGTCGTACCATATAAATTAAATACAACAGTAAATAAATTAGGCTAAATATCATTATATAAAAACACCCTTAAACAATATTAATGCCTGAAAGTTTAGGTAAAACAGTATTTGGAATATGATTGAGTGATCTAATTTAATTTGACTGTACAGGTGTTGCAATATATATACCCTTTGTCTCAATTTATGTGACACTTTTCGCTTCTCAAGAGTCAAATTGAGTAAGTTTGACCGTGAATTTGCGCACGAAATCTTTAATTTTTTTGAAATAAAATTTATATATTTAAAAACTACGTAAAAAGTACTATAAGTAACATTAATTGACAATTCAAAATATTTAAAACATATTTGAAAAAATTACGATCAAAGATCCATTTGTTTGAATCTCAAAATTCGAAAGATGTCACATAAATTGTGATGGAGGGACTAGCATTTTCCATACTCCTTTTTTTCCCCTTATAAAAAAGATGACAAATTAGAAAAGAGGATTATAAAGGTTTCAATTATTTGAGCGGTTATCAACAATTCAATTTCGTACATCAATTTACAATGATTAACATGACATAATATTTGTTGATGACAGTGATTAAGAAATAAAACTGCACACATCATTTAGGTCGTAACACGAACGACCTACCAAAATAATTAATAGCAATATTTTTTGTAATATGACATTGAGGGAATAATACATAGTATGTGTGTATATATAGCTAAGAGGCCAGCTCAAGCAATCAGATTTGCAGTGTTCGGAGAAAGACCGCACTCCAAGAGGAAGAACGCAGACAATCTATTCTAACGCAAGTATAGTGACTACTTCTATGATTCGAACTTGTAACGTATAAATTACACAAAAATAATTTTATCATTGCTCCAAGACTCCCTTAATTTGTATGTATTTGTATGTTTGAATTTTGCTCCAAGACTCCCTTAATTTGTATGTATTTGTATGTTTGAATTTTATTTATTTCGATAGACTAAATAATCTAAAGCAGAACCGACTAGCACATATATATAATTTCAATATATGCTACAATCATAACATACAATAATTTGCAATAATTTTCAAAGTGACGTTTGTGGTGAAATAAAAGGTTGTTAGAGATTCTATCACTGATTAATCGAATGAGCCAATCTTTTCCGCCTATCTTTTGTTGGTCGATCTGAACAACAGCTCTCTCGCATCCCCCCGCCTCTCTATGGAGGCCCCATCCTTCGTGAGGCTTCTAAGCATTCAAAAATTCTCACGTTCTTTACAAGTTATTGATGTATCCAATGTGATCTAACATTTCATGATATGTGATTTGACTGAGCTCAAAATTCTAAACTCGTAAACTTCATATATGTGCGTATGTGAAAATCGACGCATATACATTGATGAATGATGAAATTAGATGTGGCAAAATTAGCCCGGTATCAAAATAGATCAAGTTGGGTTATAGAATTCAATAACTTAGTTTAACTCAGCCCATTATTGGAAAGCCTGCAAAATGCTGTTCCAGCATTTAAGTGAGTAATGGACTTAAGCATTTATTTTGTGATTTTGGTAACATGGGGAAGTTTAATGTAAATAAGAAATCTATAAAATAAAAAGTTCATTAATCGACATTTTCTAGGATCCACCATATCCAAGTTACCAACATTTGCAAATAAGACAAAGACTAAAGCAAGTAAAGAAAGAAAAAGAATATCATTATCCACATTTGTAAAACAACAATTAAATGGAACTTCACCATACATAAAACTCACTGTTAATTCTATTTCGTAAAATTCATTTCACTGGTAACCCTATTTTGTTCTCTCTTTTATTACTTGCCGGCTTCTACTTGCTCATTCTCAATTACTCTCACAAAAAAATAGTTTATGTTATGAGATCTCGAAAACTCGAACACTCAATCCCGGGCTCATACCTAGGTGCAAATATTTGATACTCCGACACCCGTTAAACCCGATATAATTATTTAAGAAATATATAAAAATTAACATAAAATGAAAAGATAGTTAAATGCTTTAATTTCAAAGCGAAACCTTAAAACTTTAGTTAGATGCCAATATGTGCGTTCGAACCTCCCCAAACACCCAAACACCCAAGACCCTTAAATCCTGAATCCGCCACTACTCATTGCTAATTAACCCTATCTAATGATAAATAGTGGCCGATCATCCGAAGCTAATTCTACTTAACCAAGTAGGATAAAATAGTGAACAGAGATATGATTTATATTCCTACGTAACACAAACCAAAATACATCAAACAACCAAAATTCAAAAGTTACACAAAATACATAGCCAAAAAAAGATGTGCATTCATCATAATCTATTTTTCGTACTTCACCTTCACATTATTCCCTGTTGAATCCTTAGCTTCAACTTCAGTAATACTACCTTCAACATCCATTCTTCCAACGTCGTTGAACGTCTGGCCGGTCACTTGATCGGCCTTTTTCAACGTCGTTGCAGTCTTACCTGCCCGAGTATCGTCCACGTCCACCACCATCTTCGATCCTCCTCCACCTCCGGGAGTAGTAGTAGTCTCATCGGTCGCGTGTTTTGGTGCTAACATGCTACCAAGCGCGCTGAAAATACCACCACCACCACCACCGCCACCAGAAGCGGCCTTTTTCTCCTCTTCATGTATTTTCATTTCATCCATTTTTCTCCTTGTTGCTTCTTCAGTCTCATGATACTTCTCCTGCAATTGACACTATTAATCATTTACCTATCTATTAAAACTTATGACCAACGGTTTACTTCTACGAAGAATTCTTATTTTGCATTATAACATCCCACAACAATTAAAATTAATGACAAGAAAATAAGACAGATTACCTGCTATAACATATAACAAAAATATAAAGTTAAGTTCACAAAACTGAAAGTGGAACGACTCTTCAAATTAATCAAACTAAGAGTTTTTGCTTAGAATGTCTAGTTGATGATTAATCTTTCCATCTTACGAATGTCCAGCTGATTAATTAATTAAATTTTTTTTTTTTAGAGATGGAAAGTGTAATAATCATCATATAATTTTTCGCGATAGCACCCATTGACAAAGGGCTCCTATATATTGACTAAAGGTTGATTCTTCGCTTTTCCTTTAGAATCTGAATTATATTCTATGCAACATTTTATTTGAACGGTCATTTATATAATTCAGATTCATAAGTTAAATATAACATAGGATCAAGAGGGCCTATAGCTAACAAGCTAACACACATCGAGAATATTCCAAATTGGTGCAACATTTTATTTATGGCATCCAAAATCTACAACAAAAGTGCCACGAGTTTCATTATTGCATAAAAGTATAGTACTATATCGCCATGAGTTCTATTCAAAACTCTACCCCTTGTCTCAATTTATGAGAGGGGATAGTGAAGATTCGAACCGTGCCACATAAATTGAAACGTAAGGAACTAACAAAAACTAAGCAGAAGTCTATAAGCGGCTAACCTTGGCAGCTTCCTTTGTCTCTTCCGCCTTCTGCTTAGCCGCTCCCGCGGTTTCATCCGCCTTCTGCTTGGCCGCTCCCGCAGTTTCCGCAGCCTTCTGCTGAGTTTCCTCCTTTTTACCCGTAAGCATATCCATCGCTCGCCTCGCAGCATCAGTAGCACTGTCCTTCAACTCAGCTAATTTCCCAACAGTAGTATCTTTCCCTTCTTGCGCCTTTTCAGCAGTGTAATCTTTGTACTCTTCTGTTTTCTGCATGGTTGTGTCCTTTGCTTCTTTTGCCTTATCTGCAGCGTAATCTTTGTACTCTCCTGTTTTCTGCATGGTTGTGTCCTTTGCTTCTTTTGCCTTATCTGCAGCGTAATCTTTGTACTCCTCCATTTTCCCTACTGTCGTGTCCTTTGCCTCCTTTGCCTTCTCTGTTGTAGTGTCCTTAGCTTCCTTGGCTTTATCCGCAGCGTAATCTTTGTACTCTCCCATTTTGTCTGCAGTAGCATCCTTTGCTTGTACAGCAGATGCTTTAGTGGCGTTACCCTTCTCTTTGGCGTATTCAGCATACTCGCCCATTTTACCAGCAGTATAGTCCTTAGCTTCTCGTGCTGTGTCTGCAGCAGAATCTTTAGTGGCTCGACCCTTCTCCTTGGCATACTCCGCATGCTCCCCCGCTTTCTCCTTAGCTTGTTGTGCTTTCTCTGAAGCAGATGCTTTAGTGGCTTTATCCTTCTCCTCAGCATAATCACCATACTCGCCCATTTTACCAGCGGCAACAACATCTTCTTCTGATGTGTCGCTGGTAACTTGGGCGGTTTCGTGGGCTTTTCCGGTGACGGTGTCTTTAGCATGTCCAAGAGTACCTTGAACGGATTTGATTATGCTACCAATAACACCAGGCTTTTGTTCATGTTCAACATCCCTTCTTTCTTTATTCACATCACTAAGTTCATCTGCTGCTATTTTTGCAGCTTCTTCTGCCCTCTCTTCTTTCACTACTTTTCTTGACTCCATTATAACAATATTTTTTCACTTTTTTTTGTTACACTTTTGGGATTTAATTAATGTGTGGGTTTGATATGTGGAATGAATTGGGCATGGTATATATGTTGAGGTGATTAGGAAAATTTGATTGGACACGTGGAGGAAGGGAGAGTAATGAGATGACACGTGGAAGGTGTTGTGGGTGTTTGACACGTAGCATTGAGAGGTGTACTTGTGTAATGTAAAGGAGAAAGCTTAATGAGTAGGAAAATGGGTTCATGAATCGAGGTGATGGATAAGAATAGAAGTTTTTAGCTTATCGTCACAATATGAGCGGAGAGCGGCGCTAGAATTTTGATTACGGATTCAATTAAATTTAATAGTTCTAATTTTAAATTTTTATTTATATTTAAAACTTTGTATATGAATTTACTAATTTAGAATTCAGTAATTTTAAAGAATTATATAATTCCAAATTTTTGAACTTTAAATTCTAACTTTAGTTTCTGTAATTTTTATGTAAAGTTTATAGTGTTGAATTTATTACAGTATATTTTAAAAGTTATGAATTCATATCTATTACAATTTTTATAAGATTTTATAAATAAATTTACGTTCCACGTCTAAAATAATCGATTGGTGTCGCTTTGCATTTGCCTCTGGCTATTGGGTTGTACAAAAAATGTTCATGAGGAGAATCGTTTGTTAATAGGCCCAATAAAAGAAGCCCAAGATAGATTGGGCCGGAGGGGAGTCGAACTATGAAAGGCCGACTACGCATAGATAGCCCATTTTAGGATGTCATTTAATTTAGCTAAAACTACATAAATAACCGGACATCCTTACCATATTGACAATAAGGGAAATCGAAGCAACCCTATGATATAACTATCAATGAACCTCAACGATTACACCTAAACAAGCACCAACTACTACGAAGACCTTTGAGGGAATCGGATTCACCTCGTAGACCAACGTTTCTAAGCAACAATCCAATCAAAAAGCTCACCGCACTCACTCTCAAGTGTTTGCAAAATATCAATAAACATCCAAAATAATCTCAAGAGAGGTTGTAAAGTTTGGAAACCCTTTCCCCTTTCCTTGTTCCGTTGGACCTCCCATGCCCCAAACTATCATCCATACATGGTATTGCTCTAATGGGAGCTCGAAAGGGCCCTTTCAAACACGGTCTTACATCCGTAAAGTGATCATGGATTGGGTCCCTTTGGATAGTCCTTGAAGTATAGGTCTTGAAAGGTTTGTGCTAACCAATATTACGTCAATCAAGAAGTTCGTAGCTTGAAGATGTGCACTTAAGGCTCTTGGAAGTATCATCCAAGCTCTTCCTCGTGTTCTCATTGTGAACTCAAAAGGGTCATTATAGTTGGGGGTGGTCCGGTTCACATCATCTTTTTTTACCTATTTTATTTAATATCAGGTATTGAAGTTGAAAATTAGCATTTACATATAAATATTTTTGTTTGAAGTGTGACATTGTGGAGGTTGAACCTCATAAGTGAGCGGGGAGCGGCGCTAGAGTTTTGGTTATGTATTCAATTAAATTTACTAGCTCTAATTTTAATTTTTTATTTATATTTAAAACATTGTATATGAATTTACTAATTTAGAATTCAGTAATTTTAAAGAATTATAGAATCCCAAATTTTTGAACGTCAAATTCTAACTTCAATTTCTGTTATTTTTATGTAAAATTTATAGCGTTGAATTTATTATATTTTAAAAGTTGTGAATTCATATCTATTACAAGTTTTATAAGATTTTATAAATAAATTTATGTTCCATGTATAAAATAATCGATTGGTGTCACTTTGTTGTACAAAAAGTGTTCATGAGGAGAATAGTTTGTTAATAGGCCCAATAAAAGAAGCCCAAGAGAGATTGGGCCGGAGGGGAGTCGAACTATGAAAGGAGGCCGGCCAAGCATTAATAGCCCATTTTAGGATGTCATTTAACATAGGAAAAACTACATAAATAACCAAACATCATTACCATATTAATATCGTTACCATATTGACACAAATAAAGGAAAATCAAAGCAACCCAATGAAATAGCTATTAATGAACCTCAACGATTACACCTAAACAAGCACCAATTACTATGAAGACTTTGAGGGAATCGGATTGATCTCGTAGACCGGCGTTTCTTAGCAACAATCCAATCAAAAAGTTCATCTCACTCACTCTCAAGTGTTTGCAAATATCAATAAACATCCAAAATAATCTAAGAAAGAAATGACAAGACCATCTATTTGTAATCTTGGGTTATTAGTATACATGGGTCCAAAAGTGACCCATCTAAAGAGAGGCTGTTAAGTTTGGCGAGTCCACGCCTTCGCCAAAGTCCATTTCATCGCCCGAAGGCTGTCTTGAATGCCTCCAATCGCCAAACTCACTTGTGCATCGCCCAAGTACTTCTACATTGCCAAAACTTCTCTTGTGATCATCCAAGTGGGCAGACTTGATGTCTCCCCTTTCCTTGCTCAGTTGGACCTCTCATGCCTCAAGCTATCATCCACACATGGTATAGCTCTAACGAGAGCTCGAAAGGACCCTTCCAAACACGTCCTTGAATCCGTAAAGTGATCATGGCTTGGATCCCTTTGGATAGTCCTTGAAGTATAGGTCTTGAAAGGTTTGTGCTAACCAATATTATATCAATCAAGGAGTGCGTAGCTTGAAGATGTGCACTTAAGGCTCTTGGAAGTATCATTCAAGCTCTCCTCGTGTTCTCATTGTGAACTCAAAAGTCAAAAGGGTCATTGTAGTTGGGGGTGGTCCGGTTCACATCTTCTTTTTTTACCTATTTAATTTAACATCACGTATTAAAGTTGAAAATTAGCATTTACCTATAAATATTTTTGATTGAAGTGTGGCGTTGTGGAGGTTGAACCTCATAAGTTTTTACCTAAAGTTTGATCTGATTTGCCAAGACGAACTTTAGATATTTTTTATTGAAGTTGTGAACATTACAAGATCAAACTTCAGATATTTTTAACTGAAATCTGGTCTGGCTTGTATTACTTTTGGGTTATGGATACTCATTTGGATTTGTGAATTATATCTTTATTTTCTGACTTGGTTGTCCATTTCACTTATTGGCTTATACCTCTTTTTTAATTCTTTCGTGGACTTGATATTCGTATTGAACCTGGTTAAATTTTAATACGTGTCAAAAAGTCTCAAATTAAAAATAAGGCTCTCCCAACAAAAGCGACTCAGTACCCTTTTACCCATGCCCAATATATAGTGCATTTTCTTAAATATTCTACTGTTACCTTCTCAGACTTACTTCAAGGAATAACAAAAAATTGAGCTCCATCATTGGACAATTAAGATCTTGGTTTGTTTAAAGAGTGTCAAATGAACGGATTAAAATAGCCTAAGCAAATAAATATGCGAGTTATTAATTTGTCTAGAAGTTACTTTAACAATTAAATTTCTTTATAATAGTATAGTAAACCGTTGTTTTCAAATTTCTTGAATATTTCATAAAAGCAATTCGAGAAATCCGCCTTAACGTAATGGGAAGGACCACAAGAAGGTTACTGCTTCTGTCTGAATTCGATATTGCGTATATAACCAAAAAAGGGGCGATAGCAGAATACCATGCACCCTATAAAATCTCAAAGCACTTGGGCAGTTCCCACAAAGGACAAATTTATATAAATTTGGAAATGCAAAACATCTGATCATGTTTGAAAAGTGAAAATGAAAAAAAAAAAGAAAAAAAAAAGAAGAAGAAAAGCAACTTCATCAAGTATTTGAATTGTGACATCTCCATTTAGATATTCCAATTCAAATTCTTGATACACCCACAAGAAAATAATACTAGTAATAAACATAAAAAAATAATAAGCTACAAATTTTCAAATGATTTGAACCGCGGTTGGTGAAGTAAGTGTGCCAGGGCTGAAAAGTATAGAAGAGCACCATGCAAAAGAAGCGGGCGATAGAGGGAAATTAGCTAACGGACTACATGATCCAAAATAATTTTCTGATGGAATTCGGGGCGTTACATATGATCTTTCTTGTGCATCATTATCTGTCAAGTCAATGCACGTCTCGTTAGATTCAATTACTAATTGATTGTTTGAGGAAGAAGAAGAAGGACGAAGGAACTCGCGCCATTGTGCAGCAGTATCATTATTGTTATTGCCATTATTTCTTTGTAATGAAACCGGTGAGAGATCAAGTGGAGGAGGAGCGATATCTTGTAAACGCCTAGAATTGAAAGAACCAGAGCCAGAACCAGAGTCAGAACTGGAGATAGAATTGTTGGAGACGGATTGAAACTCAGGAGCTGAGGTGAGCATTTGGACAACGTCCTTGAAATGAATCGGTTCGACTCGATAGATTTTAGGAGGTGTTGGTGGCAATGGTGCAATTGGGTGTTTAGTCATTGGTTTTGATGGGAGCTTTCTAACTCCATGAAGTGAAGAATAATATGAGGGTAATGCTTTATTTTTCTTCACTTCTTGTGGATTTGTAGTAGAAGAATTAGAAGAAGATGATGATGAAATAGTTACATATGAATAAGAATCCATTTTTTATTTTTCTATGTTGCAACTTTGTTTTAACAAGAAATGTTACTAAGAAGAAGAATACATTTGCGGCTATTTTGCTTTGCTTATATAGACAAAGGTTACAAACTTGAGCAACTTGTCTTAAAATAATACTCTTCTTCTCAAATTTATGTGTACAATTTTTTTATTTGTCCGTCTCAAGAAAATAATATAATTAGCTTTAAATTTTTAATTTCAACCTTAATGAGATGATTTATAACCACATACGTATCTAAGATCTATTTTTAGATTATAAATTTTAGATTAGACATTTTTCTTTCTATCTTAAATTTCGGATCCAATCAAACACCATCGTGAGGAAAAGTTTAGTCGAAGGAATGAAATTTGTTTCTAGCGTCGGCTATGGATGAGCATGATGTAACATTACAACTTGCTCATAAATATATTTGACCATGCATTATAAAATTGCCTCCATTATTGTTTTTATATATATATATATTCCTTTGAATCTCTCTGTTGTATCTGTATTATTACTAAGTCACAAAGTATTAATTCAACAAATCTTTTTAATAATAATACTATATGCAATTATGTGGGAGCTAGGTGTTTTCTGGTGGTAGTCCTCTTAATTAATTTTTGTATATTAATATGAATTTTATATGGTACAACGAACCTTCAAAAACTTCATTAAAATGAGCTTTTTTGGATAATTGCTTCTATTTGTACTACTCCATTAGTTCAAAATTGGAAACAGCCAAAATAACAATTCAACCTGTTGACTAAGTCAATGATCAAATACATTCATTTTCCTTGACAAATACTGAAGAGAATACTCACAACACAAATAATTGTACTATTATTAATACTACTACTATTAGCTTTGGAGTGACCGGTGTCATGTGATCAGGAGGTAATGGGTTTAAACCGTGAAAACAACCTCTTGCAGAAATGCAAGGTACGGCTATGTATAATAGACCGTTGTGGTCCGATCCTTTCCTAAACTCCGCACATAACGGGAGTTTTAGTGCACCGAACTGCCCCTCTTTTTACTATTAGTTTTTGCTAAACAAACACTTCCTCTATTGATTACGCAATGTTTTCAATATACTAGAACGTTATGAGCACTTAAAAATTGTGATGCCTAGTAACTTTTAAGCAGGATGTGCACAAATATGTGTATATGGTAATCGGATAAAGTCTCATGTTGATAGCTGAAAAGATAAAGAAGCTCTTTATAAGATATTGGTTTCTAATGGTGTGAGACATTTTAAAGAAAATTATGTGGACTTGACCCAAATGAGACATTATCACATTTACCAGTAGCTCTGAAGACACATACACAACTTTTGGATTCGGTGATCGTAATAAAATCTTTGAATAAAGTCCTACTATTGGAAATTTAAAAAAAAATAGAGCTACTTATAAGGAATTAGATACTCTTAATAATGTGAGATTTTTTGAGAAAAATTGTGCATGTTTAGCCCAAAGCGAGCAATACTACATCCTAATAAGATTATTTTTAGACCATTTTAGCCTAATAATTTTATCTCAAAATTTTTTGAAATCAATGTTCCTATATACTCTGGCAAAAAGAACAGATATATTAATTAATCTCCATATTCTAAATAATTTTCATCAAAGAAGTTCATCACCACTGTTAGTCGTCTGTATATATATATATATATATATATATATATATATATATATATATATAAATAAATTAACTTACATATACAATGTAATTTTTAGAAGGAAAGGTTTAGTAATTGCATCCCTTTTCTCTCCTCTAGCTCCGCCCTCTGAGATCACGAATTCATATGAATTAAGTTGTGTTTGCTCGAACTCACTAAATGTGTTAGAACATTGATCTTGTAAACATAATCTCAACGCAATTAATGCTTGTATTAGGATATGTTATTTATATTACACCCTTTGGGGTGTGATCCTTTTCGGACTCTATGTGAATATGAAATGCTTTGAGCTCTGGATAATCTCATCAAGGTGTTACATTTATTCAAAATTATATATGAAGATGTTGTAATTTCAGTATGTACATGATGACACTGCGAATAGAATGCAACTCGCAGGTCTATATTATTTACTGAGCTAGCCATTTATAAATTAAACCAGATTATAAAGGTAGATCGGTGCACTAAAGCTTCCGCCCTATGCGGGAGGTTCGGGCAATGACCATACCAAGGTACATACACAACCTTACCTTGCATTTCTGTCATAGGCTATTTCCACGGCTTAAACTATTGACCCCCTAGTCACATGAAGACAACTTTACCGGTTAATCTGCTTCTCTTTATTTATAAACGAGAATAAATCTTATTTATTGACGGTATAAAAATATTTACAGGATCATATAATGTATAAGGTTAAGTACATGAAAATTACTTGATACTATGTTATTCAAATTGATATTCTGATAAAATTCACCGATAATATATATGAGAACCGTTACATATTTAATATATACAACTTAAATCTTTCATAAAATAGTGACATTTGGATTTTTTTTTTAAGACATAATATAGCTTGATGTAACCTCTTCGTCTCAAATTAAAGCTAATTATCAAGAAACGGACCATCAAACAGATTATAAATTCGTTGGCAGTATGTCTACGCTGGCTCAAATTCAAGTCGGCCCAATAATTTGCCTATCTACCATGAGATGATATAACCCGTTTTGTACTTCAGAAATATCCAATCCGGAGTTAATAAAAAGAATTAAATTTTTTACTAGATCTCATATTTTCCTGGGATTGTAGTTCAATTCGTCAGAACAATACCTTGTCAAGGCGGAAGTTGCGGGCTCGAACCCGTCCTCAATATTTATGATATAATAATATGGTGGATGGCATTAATCTACCATTGTTAATCTGATATTTAATGTATTTTAAGTCAAAAGTAGAAAGTTTTATTATCTGCTTACTTCAATAGTTTGAATGATCCTAAAGGACTTCCAGAATATTTCACAACTAGGTGAAAATGAAAAAAGAAGAAACCAACTTCATCAAGTATTTGAATTGTGATAATATCTCCATTTGGATATTCCAATTCAAATTCTTCATCCACCCACAAGTAAATAATACTAGTATAATAAACATTATATTAAGGAATAACTAGTTACAACTCTCAAATGATCATTTGAATCGCGCTTGGTGAAGTGAGCGTGCCAGGGCTGAAAAGTATAGAAGAACACCATGCAAAAGAAGCGGGCGATAGAGGGAAATTAGCCAACGGACTACATGATCCAAAATAATTTTCTGATGGAATCCGAGGCGTTACATGTGATCTTTCTTGTGCATCATTATCTGTCAAGTCAATGCACGTCTCGATAGATTCAATTACTAATTGATTGTTTGAGGAAGAAGAAGAAGGACGAAGGAACTCGCGCCATTGTGCAGCAATATCATTATTGTTATTGCCATTATTTCTTTGTAATGAAACCGGTGAGAGATCAAGTGGAGGAGGAGCGATATCTTGTAAACGCCTAGAATTGAAAGAACCAGAGCCAGAGCCAGAACCAAAACCAGAGTCAGAACTGGAGATAGAATTATTAGAGACAGATTGAAACTCGGGTTCTGAAGTGAGCATTTGGACAACTTCCTTGAAATGAATTGGTTCGACTCGATAGATTTTAGGAGGTGTTGGTGGCAATGGTGCAATTGGGTGTTTAGTCATTGGTTTTGATGGGAGCCTTCTAACTCCATGAAGTGAAGAATGATATGAAGGCAATGCTTTATTTTTCTTCATTTCTTGTGGATATGTTGAAGAAGAATTAGAAGAAGAAATAGCTACATATGAATTATAAGAATCCATTTTAGTTTTGTATATTGCTAAGAAGAATACATTTTGCAGCTTTTGCTTTTGCTTATATATAGAGGGAGAAGCTGACAAAGTAACCTTAGCAACTTGTCTTAAAATTAGGATACCTTACGTAGAGATGGATTCAGAATTTTAAAAAAAGACATTTTACTAGGTCCTAAATAAATTAACAATAACAACAATAACATACGCAGTAAAATCTCACAAGTGAGGTGGAGGGTGAAGTGTACGTCGGCCTTACCACTACCTCGAGGAGGTAGAGTGACTGTTTCCGAAAGACCCTCAGCTCAAGTGTAGCAAATTCAGGTA
Organism: Capsicum rhomboideum; assembly: GCA_031232105.1. NCBI lineage: Eukaryota > Viridiplantae > Streptophyta > Magnoliopsida > Solanales > Solanaceae > Capsicum > Capsicum rhomboideum. The sequence continues at coordinate 143,222,622 of CP124711.1, read as the reverse complement.
CAAAGAAAAGGAAAACAATGAAGAAATATAGCGAAAAGGGCAGCCCAGTGCATTAAAGTTCCCGCTATGCGCAGGGTCCGGGTAAGGGTTGGACGACAAGGGTCTATTGTACCTTACCTTGCATTTCTGCCAGAGACTATTTCCACGGCTTGAACTCATGACCTCCTGATCACATGACAATACTTTTACCAATTACTCCAAGGCTCCACTTCTAAATAAATTGCGTATATATATTAAGTAAATATTTAACACAAATACATATTTCAACCAAAATTATTAGGTCGTTGTCCTATCAAACTCATGACTAAAATTCTAGTTCCGCCTCTACCTGCACTAGATAGAAGATTTAAAAATTTTGTTTTTAGCGTCGGCTATGGATGAATATGATGTAACATTACAACTTGCTCATAAATATATTTGACCATGTATTATAAAATTGCCTCCATTATTGTTTAATGCTACTACTAAGTCACAATGTTTTATTAATTCGCCATCTAATTTTTCATATACAGTAATCTAGTTAGTGTGAAGGAGAGTCTTGAAGTAACTGATAACGTTGTTGCCATGTGACAAGGAAGTCATGGGTTCAAGCCATGAAAACGGCCTCTTCCAGTAATACAAAATAAGATTGTGTACATTAGACCCTTCCCCAAACCCCACGCTTAACGGAAACTTTAATGCACCATATTGCCTTTTTAAAATCTAGATAGGGTAGTAAGTATATTTCTTCTGTGGTAATTTGTATCTGGGGAGGTGTTTACTGGTGGTACTGTTAGCTGATTGATTGAATTTAATTAAAATATGGTAAGATTTTTTAATTACTTTTTGTGTTTCTAGGAAACTTAGTACAGCTTAATTAAAAAATGATTATAAGGTTAAGCTTTAGGTGAAAAATGGATGTAATGATCATTTGATGAGAGTTTCACCATTATATTACTTGCAAATTGCAATGAATTACTAGTAGTAACTTTTATACTATAAATTCATCTGAGAATAATTATATATATGTAACTGTATATAATAAATGAAATTAATAACCTCAAAAAATAAGGCAGACAATACATAACTTGTAGTGTCAAGGGGGGATCCCAACCCTCTTCATCAGAAAATTTAAATGTACAAATAGAATAAAAATGATCTTTTTTTTGGGTTATACGTACGTGAGCCATTGAATCTACTCGACATGAAGAAAAATTTAAGTACAGTGATAAAGGTGGTTCAAAATTGTTTCGATAACAATCATAACATACCCTGTAAAGTCTCACAAATGAGGTTTAAGCCAAAATTGTTCTAGGTCATATTTTCAAATTACAATTATGATATTCTAGATTTTTTTTGAATTTCCTTGTATAAATTTCTAATTCCACTAATGAAGATCGATACGACATGTTATAACATATTAAAATACGTACATCTATCGTATATGATTCTTTAATAATACAATATCAATATATACAAGTTAAGATCGACAACTATTTCATGCATTGCACTCTTTTTCTTCGGGGTAAACAAATAGATGCAATGCGTATATAATCAATTAATCATAGGAGTGTCAAATAAGTTAATTGAGCTAATCAAACGCACGAAATCAAAAAATTTAAATATTGAATTCGCCTCGACTTTTACTCGGCGGCTAAACATATGACCAGTCACTTTCATGCATTATTTGGTGATGTCCCAGATATTTGTGAATATAAGTTTCTAGTTGTATAAGTAATTAATGTTCTTTAAGTCTATGATTATATGACTTCAAAGAACATATATTATAGTTATAATATTGCAATGGGACCAAGTCTTTCAATATTCAAACTTGATTTTAGTTATTCAAACAAAGAAAAATTAGTGACTTTACGCGTTTCCCGAATTCTGTGCATAATCAGAGTTTTAGTGCACAAAATAATCCTTTTTTCGTGGGTTGAAATAATCCACAAATCTTTCTAAATCTTGTTAAATAATTGTTTTATGTTAATTCTATTCTTGACTCTTTTATTTAATATGTTGTTTAATCTTTTTGATTTTTTAAAATCTAATCAAATAATTTAATCTGAATTAGAATTAAAGATCAAAGTGGGATAGAGATCAGTAACAAAAGTTATTATATGCAAGAGTATACTTGTTTGATATTATATTTTTATTATATTTGAGAACAGTTAATTAACTTTTCATTTTACTTTTAGTTAGATGTTTTATAACTAAATAAATTTCTGTAATTTATTTTACGCCATAATTTTTTTTTTAAAAAAAAATCTTAAATTTTGTGCCCTATCAAATATTACCAAATAAATTAAATCGCAGAATATAATTATTTTCTTCACCCCAAAATAAATTTTGTTTTAGCTCTTTCATGCTCATTAAAAAAAAGGGCAAATAGCAGTAATAGCCAAACATAAGGGGCTATCTACAAAAGTCCTCTTGACTTTAAATTAAATTACAAAATATAATGGGGTCGCGTTAGACCTATGTATCTCAGATATACAGGCTCGCGTGTGTCTGGGACTGTGTATCTAAGATACACCTGAAAGTTGGCATGTGTATCTCAGATACACCCAAAATTTGGTTTGTTTTTCTGGGGCAATTACTTCGGTATATCTTGTAATTAATATTATACTTAGGAGGTGCCTTGTAATTAGGTACCAAACCTCCTATATTTCTGGTATTTGCCCCTAAAAAATAAATATAAGTTATCGTTGTAGACATCAAAAATTTATGGGACTCTACAAGATAAGTCCAATCCTGTTACGGTTCTTGGAGGCTACTCTACCCTAACATATTCCCTTGAAGAAGCATCTCGAATATCCTATAAATTCTTGGATATTCATAAAGAGGTCATCCTATGTTCGAGAAACACGCAACTAACGGCCCTCGAATCACGGAGAAATTTCAAAGAAAAATCAAAAAAGGAACATAATTGAATCCATATTCTTTATCAATAAAATTATGTTTTTTCATATTTTATTTATAATTTCAGTCATTTTCTATCATATTAAAATTTATTGTAAACAATCATTTATTAATTAGTTACTCTTATTTATTAGTTGTTTCTTAAAAGAATTAAGCTCTATCAAGAAGAAGTAATCTTTAATATAAGAATATAATTGAAACAATTACTAATTACTATCTTAAATTTTTAAAATAATAATTATATTAAAACAATTTTTTTTTATTAAAATAACACTTATTTTAAGTGGAATGAAATATTTTTATTTTTTAGCATTGAGTAGATTGAAGGAGTGATAGTAAGACTGGTCAATTATCTAGGCGGCTAATTTTGTCTTTTTTAACACGTAATTGAATCTAAGCTTGAGTTTATTGTACAAAAAAACAAAAAGTGGGCACACGTGAACATACGTTTACAACTTCATATCGATAGCGGAGCGAGAATTTTCACTATAAAAATTCAAAATATGAAAAGTAAATATATAAATTATTTGAAGGATATTCAATATCTATTATATATATTTAAAATATAATTTTAATAATATGTAAATAATATACTTTTCTGTTAAAGAAACAAGCTAGCTTCGCCCCTGCTTCTTACTGTTCATACTTTCTTACGATACAATTTGGTAATAATTTAATTTACAGGAAAATATTATAAATAAATCTAAAGATATCCTATTTCACTAGAAATATGACAATAAAGAAATCACAATACAACAACAACAATAACAACAACAATATATCCAGCGTGTTCCCACCAAGTGGGATCTGGGGAGGGTAAAGTGTACGCAGTCCATACCACTACCTCAGGTGAAGTAGAGAGGTTGTTTTCGATAGACCCCCGGCTCAGAACTATTAAAATAAAGAAATCACAATAAAATATCAAAAATAGCATGATAAAATATTTTGAAAAAAAAAATAACTATAATAAAATAATGCTATAAATGAATTACAAGAAATGACATATAATAACATAAATCAAATACGACTAAGAAGCATTAGAGTGTGCTACTATGACTATTAATGTGGAAGGATAAGTGAGACAATCATTAACTATCTATTTAACTTCTATCGTAATCCGTGTTATTCATAATCTTCTATCTAAGGTCATGTCCTGGATAAGTTGAAGCTATACGTCATGTCCTGTCAATCGTCTCTCTTCAATACCTCAACGTCTCTTGAAATCATTCATACAACCCCTAATACATAATACCTATGTACGCATTCGTACATCTCTTTTTTCACATCACCAAAAAATCTTGACATCGCTTTCCACATCTTGTCCTATCAACACGGACTAAGAGCTAATCTCGACTATAAAATATACATTCTTCGCAAAATAGTCACATTTTGGATGCTTATTATATGAGATATAATATAATTTGATGTAACACCGTCTTTGTCTCAAAGCTAATTATCAAGAATATATAAAATGGACCATCATGTCCTCAATATTTATGATATAATAATAATGGTAGATGCCATTAATCTACCATTTTTAATTAATTTGATATTTAATATTTTAATTAGTCAAAGTAGAGACTATCACTATCAGATTAATTACTTCAATCTTTAAAACGAACCAAAAAAACTTCCAGAATATTTCATAACAATTGATCAATACAAGAAAACTTTTTCTTCAAACTGAATTATCTGCTGCAAAAAAGTACTATCTTATTCCAAAATGCTAATAATGATCATTTATATTCTAGCATGATTCAACACTATGTAACATGATTAAATGAACCGTAAATGTCGTATATTAATTGATTATTTTGTATGCTTTCAGTTGTTTTTTTAAATATACTGTCACTACACCCAAAGATATTTAGCGGCAACTAGCTGACAACAACAATTTAATTGCCGTTAAAATATATTTTAGAGATTATTATTAGTGACAATCACATTTTAGCACTTGTCCCTAAAGCCTATAACGATATTGAATCCAATGACCATTAACTAATGCCAGTAAGAAATTTAGCACTCCTTGTTAAACTGCATATTTATTGTCGCTCAAAACCTTTATTGTTGTAGCGTGTGCACATGAAACACGTACGACAATCGGATTTGTTATCGTAATTAAAGGTATTGTGACTGGAATTACAATTAGCAAAAGGAAAATTGGTCGTTAATTCAAAAGTAAATATAACGACCGAAATTTTATTTGACCCTAAGAGATTTTTAAAGAAACTTTTAGCGACCGGTTATTAATTAACTTATAGTGATCGAATTTGAACTTTTAACGACTGAAATTTTTCCCGCTAAAACCCATTTTTGAGCATGCTAGATGAACTACATGATGCATTGCATGGGTTTCGGGATGTAGGACCATGATAGAGGTCCGGACCTACATATAGGGGCGGAGCTAGGTAGCACAAGCAATGTTTATCTAACTACTCTTCGCCGGAAACTAAAGAAGAAGTTGAATTAATTTTTAACTTCGTGTGTTTACATATCTTTATATTTTGCACCTTTTTAATAAAAATTTTGATTCCGTCATTGATACGGGTGGTTCTTCCTCTTTGTTATATTCTGAAATCTTCTGGAAGTTTTTTCCTTCAAAAGGATTGGAGCAAAGAATCTTGACCCTAATAATTAGAGTTTCTATTTTGACTAAAATTATTTTGAGAACATACATGCACCAAATTGAATATTGTCATTATATATCTAGCCCAACATGGCAATAAATACTGAGGATGTGCTAAATTTGAGACAAATTTTACGTTACATCAATCAATTTATATAATGTCTCATTGAAGCATCCAGAGTGTAAATTAATTTGCCAAAATTGATCAATTGTTATGTACGTGGTTGAGAAACTGCTGAAGCAAAAACTTATCCTAATCGGACTCAGTGGCGGAGCCACCTTGAGACCAGGGGTAAGTGAGGTAACCCCCTTCGGCGAAAAATTATATTATTTATATATAGTTAAATTTTTTTTTTTTTTATATATAGTAGATATTGAACCCCCTTTGGCTAGTTTGTATGTATACTTTTTTCAACTTTGAACCCCTTTAGTAAAAATTCTGGCTCCGCCATTGATCGGACTGATGAATGTTTGATCATTTATGTTATTACGGAGCTTAAGCTGATTTGCGCTGTCATTTCGAATCTTGAATGCGTAGATGTTGATTGACGGATGCAACCAAGTGTTGTGCCCGATGTCATTTCTGCTGAGCTAAATCCGATTAGACTTTGACTGTTACGCATCACTTTCTGATACGTCCAAATATCAACCCGTATGTATTTTGATCCATACAATTTAAAAAGATATATTTGTCTGATATAAAGATATAATTGAAATAATTATCAATTTTAATCTTAAATTCCTAGCTAAATTAATAATTAACTTGGAATAATTTTTTTTCAAATTAAAGTGACTGTTAATTTGTAACAGGGAATAAGAAATTGTGAACAATATAGTTCTCACGTGTGCACATGATTTGGTTTTTAATAAACTCAAGCTAGTTAATTTGAAAATGGCTTAAACTACTTAATAAAACGAAAAGACCAGCCGCCTATAGGCTAGATATTTGATTAGTCACTCAATTAGCACTGACCAAAAAGATTAATTAAATAATAGAAAGTGTGAAATAGATAAACTTCTAAATTAATAACGTGAGTACTGACATATTTTCACATAAAATAATATTTAACAAGATATCTATAAATGATTTCACGGATTTACGACGACAATAACATACCCAGTGTATTCCTACAAAGTGGAGACTGGGGAGGATAGAGTACTGTACGTAGAGAGGTTGTTTTCGATAGACCCAGCTCAAAATAAAAACAGTCTAGAAAAAAAACGTAATATAAGTAGCACATAATAGAAACAAAAAAAAGAAAGAAGGGGTAGCCCGGCGCACTAAGCTCCGGCTATACGCAGGGTCGTAGGAAGGACCCGATCACAAGTATCACCAAAAACTCCAATATCAAGAAATTTCAAGTGTAGCACTACGACTATTAGAACGAACCACAAAATAAATTTTCAAGAATTTCAGATAACAAAAAGTCACTAATTGCTTATTATTTAATCAAGTTTGAATATTGCAAGAATTGGTCCTATTTGGTAATTGATACTATATATATGAAAAATATATCTTCAAAATTTTAAAGTCATAGATATGGACGGACTTGAATATATATCATTAATTACTTCTACAACTAGAAACTTATAACAACTATCTGGGAATCACATAAAATTTAATGCATGCGTTGAAGGTAAATATTTGGCTGATGTAGTCTATCTTGAATGAGTTCCAACATTTTCAACTCAGAATATAGATATAGATCGATGTGAAAAATCATCAATAATTAACGATAAATGGAATTGTTCCACGTCGATAAATGAATAGAATTATGAGTTCCTTATATATAATACTTGGTATTTCTCCTCCTTTTGAGAGAAAGGCTCAAAACTTAATTTAACATGGTACCACGATCGGGCACGATGTGGGCCCTCAGGAAACCAGACAATTGAGGAGGAAGGAATCCTGGACTCTTTATAAGGCTATTTCACATTATAAATTTAGTACTGTTCAAAATCTCAAAAATTAAATTCATATCGAGTTTAAATTCTAGATCATCCTCTAACTTTGGAGATATATTTAGCCATGGCGTCGACGAGACACCATCTGATGACCAACAAAAGGGCGAAGGTAGTATATAATAATGTGAGTTCGGCAGAACTCATTAATTTTAGAATATTCACATTCTAAACATAAAAGATACTACTCCCTTCGTTCCGTTTTACTTGACCTTTGTTGATTTAGCACTCTCTCTAAGAAAATATTTGTTAGGGGCTTATTTTGCTAAGCTAGCCTTATTAATTATGCTTTAAAAATATAAATGTGAGTATTATACGCTTTATATAATCACTTAATGATAGGGGTAATATTGGAAGAACATGATAAACTTTTTTTGATTTCATAAATTGGACAAGTAAATAAAAATAAATATTTTTAATAAAAATACCAAGTAAAACAGAACGGGGGGAGTACTAAGGCATCACAATTCAACTATAAAAGTTGTTTATTTCCAAATAATAATAGTGTAATTATTTGTGAGATGGTCACACGAACAATATATAATGTAAAAAAAAAAAAAATCTCTTCAGTTTTTGTCACGGAACTAAAAAAATTTATTTAGTCAACAGGTTGAATCTATATATTGGCAGTTTCTATTCTGAACTTTAGTATACGTACAAACAATTATCCAAAAAAAAATCATTTTAAATAAACTATATGAAGGTTCATGTACCTTATCATAAATTCAAATATGAATAGTTAACATCAACAAACTGGATCTAGGTCTATTGATCGACTATATACATGATCTGTTGTTTTCTTAACCCATAAAATTCATTTCACTTGTATAAGTTCGAAGTATTTCAAGACATTGTTCTCGAATTTCACTTTATAAGCTTCGAACTTCAAAATAGGATAAGAGCTCGAAGTCAGAATATTGTGCTGGAATTTCAATTTGCAACCTTAAAAGTGGTTAAGACCTAAGTCTAAATACAAGGTACAAAATTAATTTTCCAAATTTTGAATTTCTATCGAAAAAGTTTCATCCCCAAACCGAAATTATGAAAGTTGCCTTGTTATCAGATAACAAAATTGATTTCACCCCACAACCCTCCGTAGCCCCTACCCTCTTAGGAGAGGCCGGCGGCTTAGGCACTTCTGATGCATAAACGATAATTTTTGTTAGTCCTAATCCTAATAAATACCACATGAAGCGCGCATGATCATCGTCTAGATTCCTAATATTTTAATTATCTTATTGATATATATAAAATAACTTATCATGGCAGTCCTCTTCCTACTCCAGCTACTGAAAAATATACATAAAAATTATATCCTGAATTAATAACACATTATGACTTAGTAGTGGTATAGATAGAACAGAGAAATTCAAAGTGACTATATATATGTAATTAAGAATTAAACAAAAATGGAGGCAATTTTATAATACATGGTCAAATATGTTATAGACTAGACATGGCAAGTTGTAATGTTACATCATATTCAGCAATAGCCGACGCTTTAGACAAATTTCACTAACTTCTAATAAACTCATTCCTCAGAGACGGAACTAGAATTCTAGTTATGGATTCGATAGAATTCAGTAATTTTGGCCGAATCATGTACTTGCGTACAAAATCTGCTTAATATGCATAAACTCAAGATTCTTAATCCGTTTATCTTTTTCTAATATACAGAATGCATAAACTCAAGATTCTGAATCCGCCTCGGTTTACAAAATTCCTAGTTTTAAGACAAGTTGCTCAAGTTTGTCAGCTTCTCTATATATATGCGCAAAAAGCAAGAGCAAAAGAAGCAAATATATTCTTCTTAGAAAAAATTTCCCAAGACAAATTTGTAACATACAAAAAATAAAATGGATTCTTATTCATATGTATCTATTTCTTCTTCTTCTTCTTCTAATTCTTCTTCTTCAATATATCCACAAGAAGTGAAGAAAAATAAAACATTACCTTCATATCATTCCTCACTTCATGGAGTTAGAAGGCTCCCATCAAAACCAATGACTAAACTCCCAATTGCACCTTTGCCACCAACACCTCCTAAAATCTATCGAGTCGAACCGATTAATTTTAAGGAAGTTGTCCAAATGCTCACCTCAGCTCCCGAGTTTCAATCTGTCTCTAATAATTCTATCTCCAGTTCTGACTCTGGTTCTGGTTCTTTCAATTCGAGACGTTTACAAGATGTTGCTCCTCCTCCACTTGATCTCTCACCGGTTTCATTACAAAGAAATAATGGCAATAACAATAATGATATTGCTGCACAATGGCGCGAGTTCCTTCGTCCTTCTTCTTCTTCTTCCTCAGACAATCAATTAGTAATTGAATCTAACGAGACGTGCATTGACTTGACAGATAATGATGCACAAGAAAGATCACATGTAACGCCTCGGATTCCATCAGAAAATTATTTTGGATCATGTAGTCCGTTGGCTAATTTCCCTCTATCGCCCGCTTCTTTTGCATGGTGTTCTTCTATACTTTTCAGCCCTGGCACACTTACTTCACCAAGCGCAGTTCAAATTATTTGAGTGTGTGTTACTAATTATAATTATAATTATAATCCTCATGATTTACATGATGAGTACTACTATATGTTTACTTTGTGGGTGGATCAAGAATTTGAATTGGTACCAAAATTAAAGTTATCACAATTCAAATACTTGAACTGCTGCTTAATTAATTTCATCTTCTTTTTTGCACAATTCAGATGTATTGTATTTTCAAATTTTCATTCCAATTGTATGTACTGCATGTAATTATTTGTCTTAATTTGTGAATCCCAAATGCAAGCTGAGGTTTTCTGCTTATTTCTTTTTTTCAAAAATTGGTCAAAGTCTAGATGTGGCAAAATTAGCCCATAAAAATATAACTCATTTAACTCGTTCAAGTTTGGGTTGGTTATTGATCCGTCCATTTGTTAGCTCAGCTCATTTCAGCCCAGTGAGCAGATGTGTAGTCCAAATTGATTAATGAGAAATCTTATCAAAATATTTGATATGTTATACATCACTATAATAAGGAAAAAAACAAAATTATATTAGGTACTAATCGTTTCAACTCATTTAAGCTCAAATAACTTTTGTTACCTAATCGTTTCGCACCTCTGGTCAAACATAATACTCCCTTCAAATTGACTTTCGATAAGAAAAAAGTGACAATTATTTTTGAACGGAGGTAGTAATACTCTTATTTTTTTATCCATTCCTAGGAGTTTCCATCCTTTTTGCTCCCTTAATTGGTGATTTGGACTCGCAACCTTAAGGTTAGAAGTGAGGTGTGCTTATCATCCGAGCTACTCCCTCTTGGCGGAGTAGTACTCTTGTAAGTCTAGTTATTACAATTTTATTTTACATTAATTAGATTTACAATTTCAATATAATAAATCCATTTCTTCTTATATCACATATTCCTCCTAAGTACATATCAGGAGACAATCAATGCCCCAACAGATTTTTTTATTTTTTATTTTTTTAAAATGATGTCTTACCAGCAGCAGACAGCCTTTTTTAAAAATTATACATCCATATATTATTCAACTTTGAATCAAGAATTAATTAGAAATTTTCTGAATATAGTGGAATTTTTAATTCAAGACCCATTTTTGATTGTTGGGTCAGGTCTTTGGTTTTTGATATTACTTATAGACTGTTTGGTCAAGCTTCTAAAATTAGATTATTTTGAAAAAGTGTTTATTTCAAAATTATTTTTTAAAAAAGCACTTTTGATAAAAAAAACAGTTTGTGTTTGACAAATAAATCTAAAAAGCATTTTTGAGCGACCATTAGTGTTTGACCAAACTTTTAGAAGTGCTTTTAAATGTATTTTTTCAAAAGTGTTTTTCAATTAAGTATTTTTAGGAAGAAACTACTTTTTTTAACTTATGAAAAACTGTTTTTTCTACTTCCCAGAAGCACTTATTTTCTTTCAAAAGTTTGGCCAAACACCTCATTTTTTACAAATAAGTACTTTTGAGAAAAAATAAATATTTTTGGGAAAAAATAAGCTTGACCAAACAGACTATTTGTGTGGTGTCCACATTCATATAGTATAATGAATCAATTTATTTTGTCCTGTCAGATTTTTTTTATGATGATCGAAAGGGACAAATCAAACTAAAGTGACCGTTTGAGAAATTTACTCATTCTTTTGTTGTAGTTATTGAAATGTTAGCTCTTAATTTCGATTTTCTAAAGTAAAGTATATATGATTTTTCGATTCGTTAATCAAATTGCAAGTGGATTAACTAAACATGTCGTTACGTTTATGAAACCTAGTATCCTTAGTGGGCCGGGTTGTGATCGACCCGGCCCACTAAACACTTACTCAAATTAACTAGCAAAGAAAAGAGGCTTTAAGTTGAAATTCTTGCTCATATCCAATTGAACATATTTTCTGGCAAATAAAAAGGCTATATATGTGTTGGAAATATAACTATATTAACTAAATAAAAATGTATTCTCTCTAACAATATTAGTCATACACTTTAACAGCTCACCATTACCCTTATTAAAAAGTCATGTATTAGGCTCATGAAAAATAATCAGACTAGCGCATGAGGATATGTATTGAAAATATAATCAAGTAAATAAAATTATAATTTCTCTAACATAACTTAAATTTCTAGATGAGATGGTTATACATTTCAACAATATTAAATTTTAAACTTTATAGATGAAATGATTAAATAGACTTCAATAATATCAATATTAAACTTTTAAATGAGATAATTACACACTTGAACAGTACATCCTATACTCCCAAGGACAATGACATTTTACTATATAAGAAATTTGTACGAAATTTCCAAAAAAAAATAGTTTAAAGGATTTAATTTCAAAACATACTAAATGACAAATGTATTTGCATGTCTTATTTTTCCCCACCAAAAAAAATATATTATTTTTAAAACATTCTAATATGTCATCTCACGTGCTGCTAGTCTTCAATATATCACCAATTTGTCCTTTCGAAAGTTGAAAGTCTTGTGTGGGCGATGCAAAAATCCATGTAAAATATCCAACTAAGTTTTCATATTTACGTAGAAAACCCTTCGAGTAATCGAACAAATAAGAAGTTATTGATGAAAGAGTTATAAAAGATTATGTTTGCAATAATCCGAAAGTTGTGAAGGATTCATTTAACTTTGCTAGCATGTTAAAAAAGTTATTTTATGGCTAGCTTGTTGTTGACGAAAGGGTCAAAGGTCATGTTTGTAACTATCTAACGATCGCAAGATTCGTTAATTTTGCTTGCGGCATGTGTTAACTTTCTTGTATTATTGTTTGTTTGCTCGACTTGCTTTCTGGCTAGCATCTTGTTGACAGGATCAAAGATTTTGTTTGCGAGAATTTTAAAAGTTGTGCAAGATTCGTTTAATTTTGCTTGCATCACATGTTAACACTTAACATGTTTGTATTATTATTCTTCGCTTGCTCGCGACCTGCTTCTGACTAGCTTGTTGTTGAGGAAAGGGTCAAAGGTTATATTCGCGATAATCGAAAATTTGTGCAAGATTCATTTAATTTTGCTCGCGCCACATGTTAGCTTGCATGTATTATTGTTTGCTTCGCTCGACCTGCTTTCTAACTAGCTTGTTGTTGACGAAAGGGTCAAAGGTTATGTTTGAAATAATTCAAAAAATAGTTCAAGATTCATTTAACTTCGATCACATCTTAGCTTGTTTATACAATCCCTTGCTCGGTCCGCTTTCTAGCTAGTTTTTTTTATGGCAAACGCTACACTCTAATCTAGCTATTTATTTATACAATTGCTTGCTCGATCTTCTTTCTGGCTAGCTTCTTTATGACAAACGCTACTCTAATCTAGCCATTTGTTCTGAAATTTCTGGAAAGTCTTTGTTGCCTTCAAATGCTTGAAGTAACCTAACAAGTGTACTAAATCTAGTAGTGAAAGTTTTTACTTTTTGACTAAAAAATACTCTATTTGATGTACATGCACCAAGCTGAATGCTGTCGTTATATGGCCGCCAGGGCAACAAATAATTAAGCTTTTATATGTATCTTCTCTATCATTATTAAATATATGTCTAAAATATTTAAGAGTCATAGGACTATTCTTGTAATTTCCTATTTTTTTGACTTCTTATACTATCTAATGTTTTGTGTGTCGATTGTATTATTATTTTGTTATAGTATTATTCAGAGACTATCTGTTCTTTTTATTTACTATCTATTATTATTTGTATTTTCATTACGTCTTTTTCAGGTCGGTATTATTTATATTGAGTCGGGGGTCTATCAAAAATAATCTTTTACCTTACCTTTAAGGTAAAAGTATGATCTGCATATATTCTACCCTCTCGAGACCCCACCTTGTGGGAATACACTGAAAATATTGTTGTTGTTGTTGATGTCATAAATATTGAGGATATATGTGTGATGGTCTATTTAATTTCTTGATAATTTAATTTGAGACAAATTCACAAGAATGGTCAAGTTGACTGAGCACGTAATCTTTCAAAAGAAGGATAATCTCTCCGCATGTTTTCTAGCTCGAGCTACACGAGCTTGGTGATTAGTGTGATTTACCTCTTCAATATGATTTGCGAACTATTATACTGAAGCGAAACTTATATTGTGCGCATTCAAAGCGTGGGTTTACTAATATAATGTCTCTTATTAGGCGTCCAAATATGAATATTTGCATTCTATTTATTGTCACGTTTACACACAGGAATATTTGCATTCAAATGTGATTATTTGAATTCTATTTATAGTCACACTTACACATTTGAATATTTGCATTCAAATGTGAATATTTGCATTCGTCACATTACACACAGGAATATTTGCATTCAAATGTGAATATTTGCATTCGAAACTCGATTCTCGAGAAACGAAATATGACAATTAATATAAGATACAAACACCTTGATTTGGGTTCTTTTTTCATTAGCATGTGATAGGACAGATGGGTACCGGAGGGCGCAGAGAGTAGACGAGAATGACATAAATGGCATCCTAGAAAAACACGACAAGTAAAATGAACCGCGCATGGAGTAATAGTGAACATTAATTCTCACGCGTGATCTTAATTTGGTTTGTATTAATAATTAAACTCAAGCTTAGTTTAAATTGCGTAATAAAACGACATGATCAGCCGCCCAGAGATTTGATTAATTAGTCTTATATATACCTTACTCTACTATTAGCACTATATATAACACAAAAAGGACACACACACACACCAAAAAAAAAAATGTAAGGGAGTAGATAAATTAAACTAGCAAAGTAATTACGTGGGTGCTGACATATTTTCACATAAAAATAATGTTTAACAAGATCTTTGAAATTTTTTAGGATTTCAACTTAAATAAATTAAAGTAATTAAATAAACTCCAATATAGATAACAGTCATATCACCCCTACGTTATAATTACCTCATAAATTATGAGGATGTACTATTAGCGGCGGACAAATTCTGTAGCTAAGTATAAAAACTCGTCACTAACCTTATTTTAGAGATGGATTAATTTTGATGACATGATTTACTATGTATTACAAAATAATAGAGCGTACAACTAATGTATGTATCAATTATATAATAAATAAGTTGAAAACACGTCTAACTAAGAAATTAAATAATATCAAAACCAACACATATATTATTTTCTCTAATATTCTTATCGAACCAACCCTTAAAGTTTTGTATTTGATGCTTCCGCAATGCTTTCTCATTAGATAGTGTGAATATAATTTGATGATAGAGTATATCATGATATTTCTTTCATGTCAATATTTTTCTTCTTTTTTCCATTCGGTCCATTTTACTAGTCGTGTTTTCTTTTATACGGCTCTCAACAAAAGATTAATTAAAAAGATATATTTTTTTCTCCCCATTTACGACATAAGGATAAAACTGCAAATTAATAATTGGTTATAATTTAACTTTTTAAAATAAAAACTATTTTAGCTCAACTGTTAGTTTTAATAAGCACGATAACTAAAATGAACTTGATAGAGTAATTAAGTTAAACTTTTAAGTTAGAAATAATATGATTTGGTCATAGAGAAGATGTGAAAATTGTAGACAGTGAAATTTTATGGACAAATCCATATTAAATTTAGATTAAATCTTATATTCATGATGTGTTGGCCAAATTAAATTATTGGTTAATAAAGTTGGATTGAGTTTTAAGTTAAAATTATATAATTTAAAAGGAAAAATAACATAAATATACACCTTAACTTACCATATTTACACAAATCTCCACCCTTACAAAGTAATTACAAAAACCCCAACTATCAGTTATGTATCTCAATGGAATGTATCGGGAACGAATTATGTATCTCTGTGTATATCAGTGTGAGTTTTGTTTAAAAGATGCATACACTATGTATCTTTGAATGATTACAGTGTGGGTAATTATTTATCTCAACGGAATGTATCAAAAACAAATTATGTATCTCGACAACCCAAAAATGGGATTTTCTATAAATATGTAAAATATCGGGATTTTCTGTAATTAGACACCAACCTATCGGAATTTATGTTGTTTACCCAAACAATTTAAACGAAGTCCAATTACATTTAGGTTAGTCTGTTAAGTTGACAAGATAAGTCCAACTCATGCTCTTCGGGCCCAAGGTCCACTAAAATTACTTGGAGACCAAAATAACTAGGCATGTGCACGAATCGATTCGGATCGAATTTAGCTATTATCGAATTGAAATTTCAAATTTTGATTTGTTAAAATCCTTATCCTAACTTGATTCATTCTAGGTCCAATTCGATTCATTTTTTCTTATTTCGATTCGATTTTACGAATCGATTTGTTCGAATTTGAAATTTCAACAAGCAACTATTTTCATTTCAATTTTAGAGTAAATATAATAATTAAAATATTCTAAATGTGGGTCTGGGCTATTGTGAGTCTGCATTAGGTTTTAGGTTTGTAAGTAACTAATAAATACTAAATACCATTATTATTATTATTATTATTATTATTATTATTATTATTATTATTATTATTATTGTTATTATTATTATTATTATTGTTATTATTATTATTGTTGTTGTTATTATTATTATTATTATTATATATATATATAAAAAAAAATTATTTTCGAATCGATTCGAATTATAAACACCCACAACCAAATTCGATTCGAAAAATTAAAATATTCTAAAATTAAATTCGTAAATCGATTCAAATTATATAATTCAAATTGAATTATCCAAATTTATTCGAATACTCGAATTGATTCGATTTGTGCACACCCCTAAAAATAATCTCATGCCCTAGCTCATGCCTATATAAAGGGGTCTTGACCAAAGAAAGACAAAAAAAAAATATATAAACACATAAAGAGAAGCTCTCCTCTTCATTGGTGATCCGCAAGCCTTCAGCATATCAAGAAGTCTTCGTCTCCAAGTGATGAGCCGCAAGTTTCCATACCTCCATGATTGTGAACAAAGCTTAGCTCTGCAATTCGTGGTGAAATCCAAACAAATATCGCGTCGATTCAAGAACAAGGTGAAGAACGTGAGGAGAAGAATCAGAGGAATACATTTTTTTTATTTAAGATTTTATAAAGATTGTAACCCCGCACATATTTTGAATAAAATACTCTTGTTTGTCGCTATTTTTCTTGTCTTGATTGCTATTTTTCCGGAAATAAATTTAGACGCTTACAAAAATATGAAAATTGTGAACATCAGCTACCATGTGCCCCCATGATTAATTAATTTGGTTTATAATTAAACTTAAACTTAGCTTGAATTACCAGATAAAACGACCAAAAAAGATTAAATAAAAAGTTAAAGAATAAATATGTTACGTGAGTGCTGACATAGTTTCACATAAAAATAATGTTTAACAAAATCTTTGAAAATATTTGAGGATTTTCAGCTTACAAAAAGTCACCAATTATTCTTTGTTTGAAAAACTAATTATCCTATATATATAATGGAATTTAAATTAAATATCACTAAATTTTTCTTTGTTTGAAATAACTTATCCTATATATAATGGAATTTAAATATTGGAAGTCTTGGTCCCATTTATATCTACTTTTTCAAAATCAAAAATCATACATATCATAGACTTAAAAAACATTAAATACTTCTACAACTAGAAACGTATAACTAACTACATATCGTGGACGTCACTAAGTTTAATGAATGCGTTGAAGGTAAATATTGAGATACTAATACATATTACAAAATTAGTTCATAAAAATATAATCTACGAAATTAATTCCTTTCAAATTTGGATGAACTAATAATCTGCTTATTCTATCAGTCCTCATTTGCCCATCCATTCGTGTGACACGATACTGAACTTGCACTACATGTACTCTATTTTAGTTTTGCTCAGCCAGAAATCTTTAGATTCTAAGATCTATTTTCGAACCTTCTATCATTGAATCCACCGCCACGTGTCTCATCGATCAATACTATATCATTTGTAATGACATACACCATAATAATTCCTTCCGAATATGTCGTGTCTCGTTGATCAATACTCTGCATTGTTATTATATTATTATAATTTGCTAAACAAACATTTTGTAAAAAAGACCCGATGTTAATTTTTGATTTTGTTAAATCTCAACTCTAGATTCGGATGGCCCATCTGATTAATTTAATTATCAAAATCCTCGCTACTTTTTAAAAAGCAAAATCCTATTACTAAATCCCATAATTATTTATAAAAAAATTTATACTCAGGTAAAAATTGAGGGTGGATGAAACGGAGGCTTGCATTCGATATTCTATGTAATAAGAATGTGTCACTATGACTAAAAGGTAAGTTTTATATAATAGTTGTCAGACCAGCTATGTTGCAAGGGTTTGGGCATTGGCCAGTTAAGAATTCCCGCATTCAGAAGATGGAGATGGCCAAAATGAAGATGTTTAGATGAATATGTAGGCATATTAGGAAAGACAAGATCAAGAAAGGCAAGGTGGAGTGACCTCCGTGATGGACAAGATGCAGGAATCAACGCTGAGATGATTCGAACATATGAAAAGGAGGAGCACATATGTCCCAATATATGAGGAGGAGCAAAATGTTGATGGTGATAAATTGAGGAGAAGTAAATGTGACCGAGGAAGAACTGGGAAGAGGTAATTAGACAATACCTGATACATCTTCAACTCACTGGGGACATGACTCAAGACAGGAGAGTATGGAGGCTGAGAATTATAGTATACGCTAAGTAGATAATCGAGTGTTTTCTCCTTCCCAGTGGTAGAGCATGGTTCTAGTCTGGAGTACCTTTATGTTCCATTACCAGTATAATTTTATTACTATGCTAGCATTATTTTATTCTTCAATTTTATTACCATATTTCTTTACTTTGGTTATTCTACTTGTTTCACTGTTATATTTTTCTTTCTTAACTATTTTCATAATAACTTTCTACTCTAGCGTATTCCTTTCAAAATTGTTCTGTAAAACGATTTTTTTTAGCCAAAGGTCCACTGAAAACAATCACTTTACCTCACACGTCGCAAATTAGGTAAAGGTAAAATCTGCCTACTCACCCTCCCCAAACTCCACCCGAAGATTTATAATGATATGTTGTTTTGTTAATAATGCGAGTATTTGTAGTATGCCCGCACGAACAATACCGCAATAACTTTTCTTTAGTCTTTGCCATGGAAAATGATTTGTGTTTGACTTAGTTTTTAGTCAACAGGTTGAATTCTTATTTAGTATAATTAGAAGCAATTATCCAAATAAGTTCATTTTAATAAACTCTAATCTGAAGATTCATTGTACCATATCAAATTAGATGACCTGTTAATAATAATTAGTTGAAATGCATTAATAATTTGAAAATCAATTACATCATCTGTGTATATATAAATGTTAAATTTCACCTAATAATAGCCACTTAATTTACTCCTGCAACAGGCACTATCACACTATCACTATTAGATTGTATAATTTGTTAAATCTATATTTCTAACAAACATAATATATAAAGTAACAGAAAAAGGGTATTTCGGTGCATTAAAGCTCATTCTATGCGCGGGGTTCGAAAAAGGGCGGACCACAAGGATCTATTGTACGTAATAGCCTTACCTTGCATTCAGTCAAAGGTTGTTTCTACAGCTTGAACCCGTAATCCTAGTCACATACCAACAACTTTACCAGTTCTTAATTACTCCCCCCGTCCATCTTTACTTGTCCACTTTTTTATTTTGGGATGTCCAACAATACTTGTACAGTTTGAAAAACCAACACATAATTTACCCCTTTTTTTTCATTTTACCCTTGATATTAAATACTATTCATCCCTCATCGCAATTTTCAAAGCAAAAAATTTATTATATTCAAAGGGTGATATAGTAAAATCACCTCTCTATTTATTGTTTCTTAAGGTATGTGTCAAGTCAAAAGTGGATAAATAAAAATGAACAGAGAAAGTATCATATTATCATTAATTAAGATATGAAAATTAGCAACCCTATTAATTAGAGGGGGCTGGCGGCTAAGCAGTCAGCTTACACCACCAATAAACATCTCCCACATAATTGCAAAAAGTAATTATATAAAAATAAATTAGATGGTGAATTTATTATCGCGTTTGACTAAGCGTATAAGCTGATCAAATTAATTTATAAGCAATTCATTCATTTATATGTTTGATAAAATATCAGAAGTGTCAAAAGGCGGGTGTTTATAAACTAAAATTTATCAAAATCATAATTTGGTCAATCCTAACTCATTTATGATTTATTGATTTTATCTCTCTAATATCTTCTGTATATCTCCAAAATATTCTTTCGAAAACATAACTTGTAATTATATTTCTATTATCTTTCATCATTAATTAGTCCTTTTTTATGTAAAAATATTTTATATATAAGTACTTATAAATTAAAAGTTATAAATTGATCACTCCAATTTCATTTTGAAACATGTTTGATTTGACGATCATACCTTATATAAGTTTATCTCTAATACCTTGTGTATATCTTCGAAATATTCCTCCTAAAACATAACTTATAAATACCTCTTTATTCTCTTTTCATCATTAATTATTTCTTTTTTTATGTAAAAAATACTTTTAAAGGTATACTTCTTGTAAATGTTTTACTATCATTCATTTAATATATATACTAACATCAGTTGTTATTATCAGTTTCAATATTTTTATCTAAACACGTAACTATTTATTGATAAAATTAACTTCATCACGTAACAATGTTCTTCAACACTTGATGATTATCAAAAAAATTTAATCAGCTAACTTAAATGGAACAAAACATCAGCAAGTGACGTGATGAGATAAATGAGATTTCTAAAGAGAGAGAGAGAGAGATAAATGGAGATTTCTTATTCAGCTAGAGATTCATGTTCGAACCATGTCCCTTAAATAAGTCCTATATGGTACGAATCTAAATTAATCGATCGATGAATTTTGATTACTACATTATTGAAACCCCCTCCCACCCACCCACCCAAAAAAAAAGAAAAAAAAAACAGATGGATCACAGATATTCAAAGGGACTATAAATGTAGGGAACAGCCAATAATGGATGCAATTTTATAATGGAAGTCAAATATGAGCAGTAGTATTAGACAGACATGGCAAGTTGTAATGTAACATTTAATCATGTAACCTTGACATTTAATCAAGTTGTAATGTAACATTTAATCATGTAACCTTAACATTTAATCAAATTGTAATGTATCAATGCTTTTTCTGGGCTAAAGAAATAGATTATTCGATCTATTTATGTATCGCTCATAATATATATCCTAACTCAGACATCCATTTCAAGTGCATCTCTCATTTTTGCACAACAAGGATATGAAAATCCACGAGAAGTGACTGAGCGTATTGTATGTGTCAATTGTCGTTTAGCTAATAAGACTGTGGAGATTGAGGTTTATAAACAGTACTTCATGATACTGTATTTGAAGCAGTTGTTCGAATTCCTTATGATATGCAACTGAAACAGATTCTTGCTAATGGTAAAGGGTTTGAATTAACTCCTCCTGATCATATTTCTCCCGAGATGAAAGAAAATATTGATAATTTATCTTTTAGAGTTAATCATGTACTAGGATGTAAGGGTTGACCAAAATTTTTGAGAAATGTTATCGCTACGAAAACATATTTCTTAAAAATGAAGAAATGACTTCCCTAATAAAAGCAACAAAAATAAATTTCACAAGTGATATTCCACGTTGATTATATCCTCCTTCAACAAACCTCATCTTCACCACAAGGCCCATCTCCACCACCCCACATCCTACCCACATCTCTCATAATTGATATCTTTTACTCAGAATATAAAAAAATAAATAAAATAATTCACTTATTTTCTTAAAAACATTATCCAACACACCATAAACACAAATAAATTGAACGAACGAAGCACCAACAAGGGATGTGATCATTTATCATTTTGACCTTATTCAGAGATTTCAGATTCAAGCCAATAGAAAACTCTTATTAGAGTTACACAACTTCCCCTCAAATATGCCCCACACCACATAAATCTAAATTAGTCTAAGTAAATTCCGAATACCATATAGATGGGTACATAGCTATTCATTTCTTTTTCTTTTTTTTTTCTTTTTTACTAGCTACTTAATTTGAAGGAGAGTCTTGGAGTAACTAGTAAAGTTGTTGTCATGTGACAAGAAAATCATGAGTTCAAGCCTTGAAAATAATCTATGACAAGAATGCAAGGTATGGCTGCGTACAATATAATAGTCCCTAATGATCCGTCACTTTTTAAATCCACACATAGTGAGCACTTTAGTGGATCGAGATGACTTTTTTTTAAAGCCATTCAATTCAAAGGGACTATATATGTAAGAAAAAAAAACAATAATGGAGGCAATATTAAAATAGAGGTCAAATATTTAAAGGCAAGTTGCTATAACATGAATCCTATTCAGCCAAAGCAGCCACTAAAAGACAAATTTTTTCCTTAATTATTTTAATCACATACTATATCTTTTTCATGTTTCTTTTTAAAATAATCTCTTTTTCTCTCTCTATATATAACCAACTGTAAAAGCCACAAAATGTATTCTTACCACAAAAAAAGTTTGGAACTTAGAAAAAATTAATATGGATATTTTTTCATATACTATGTCTTCTTCATCTTCTTCTAATTCTTCTTCTACATATCCACAAGAAGTGAAGAAAAATAAAAAATTACCTTCATATCATTCTTCACTTCATGGAGTTAGAAAGCTCCCATCAAAACCAATAACTAAACTCCCAATTGCACCATTGCCACCAACACCTCCTAAAATCTATCGAGTCGAACCGATTAATTTTAAGGAAGTTGTCCAAATGCTCACTGCAGCTCCGGAGTTTCAATCCGTCTCTAATAATTCTATATCTAGTTCTGATTCTGGTTATGGCTCTGGTTCTGGTTCTGGTTTTGGTTCTGGCTCTATCTCTATCTCTGGCTCTGGTTCTGGTTCTTTCAATTCGAGGCGTTTACAAGATGTGGCTCCTCCACCACTTGATCTCTCACCGGTTTCATTACAAAGAAATAATGACAATAATAATAATAATGTTGTTGAACAATGGCACGAGTTCCTTCGTCCTTCTTCTTCTTCCTCAAACAATCAATTAGTAATTGAATCTACCGAGACGTGCATTGACTTGACAGATAATGATGCACAAGAAAGATCACATGTAACGCCCCGGATTCCATCAGAAAATTATTTTGGATCATGTAGTCCGTTGGCTAATTTCCCTCTATCGCCCACTTCTTTTGCATGGTGTTCTTCTATACTTTTTAGCCCTGGCACACTTACTTCACCAAGCGAGGTTCTTTAGCTCCTATGCCATTGCCCCAACCGTTAGCGGAGACAGAATTTTCACTAATATATATACATAAAAAGAATTCTAGCTTCGCCTCTAGCCTCAAACTCATTTGAGAGTTTGTAACTTATAATGCTTCTAATGTATACATTACCATTAGGGTCGTATTCTATGGTTACGATTCTACCATATATGTCTTTTTATTATTCCAAAAAATGAGTTTACTTGTGGGTAGATATTCAAGAGTTTGAATTGGAACTAAAATATATCACAATTCAAACCCTTGAAGCTGGTTTTTTTTTTTTTTTTCATTTTCATCTTTACTTCCTACTGCAAAATATCAGATATATTGTATCTGGTAATGGCTTGTAATTTGTAGCCTCTTCATGACTTCTTAATTAAAAGCATTGACATTTTTACTATTTATGATAATAAAAGGTCTTTAAGCAAAAAAGAGTACTTGTAAGTCTGAGGTAAGGTTTTCTAAAGCTAAATTCTGATATTCTCATTGATTTAAGGGAGCTATAGTATTTTTTTCATCGACGATCAACTTGTAGAAAATTAATGGAGGTCGGAGATTAAGGTGGAAGGATCGACTGTAGGAGCCGCATGGGATATAACACCTTTTTTTCCCCTTTTAATATTACTACTTACTCTAGTACTTGTGTAGAATCTTTTACTTTGTTTGCTATTGTTACCTATTGCTTCATTGATTGTGTTTATTTTGCCCCTTTGGTGTCGTTATTTTGCTTTCTAGCCTGTTTTGGTAATGCCTTGTTTGTGTCGAGGGTCAATCGGAAAGAGTCTCTCTACCCGACAAAAGTAGAGATAAGGTCTACGTACATCCTAACCTTTCTAGACCAGATAGAGCAGAACCAAGTTCATATTCTTTGAGAAGGCGAAGTTATCACCATCGTCTATTTCCCACTCCATGGCATGACATCTTTCGTTCATCCATTTCACACATCTATACGCAACCGCCCTTTCAGAGTATCATCTACCTCCCTTTCTTTCCTCCTAGTTATTCACTCGTGAAGATCATCGTATATATACTCGACTTTGATAGACAACAGTATAATAGGTAGAAGTACATTATGGCATGATTAGTCACACGAGCAACCAAACAAGAAGAATTGCCTTATATCCCCCAATCCCTATAGAAAGAAAGAGTTTCTTGGTGATTGTTAAGTTGCAGCATGTCCGGTCGGTAAAATTGCATTTTCACTTTTTTCCTTAATTTATTATTTAATTAATTTCATAATATTGACTTCTAAGATATATGAGATCAGAACTAAAATATATGGTAACACTTTTTCTTAAATTAGAAGTCCTAAAATATAGGAGTAAAATTAACTAAAATACTCATCGTGTCAAAAAAAAAAAATAAGGACTCCTAAAAGGACATTTAAGTTTTTCTCAAATATTAGGAGAATAGTATGAACAGTATTACTAGTCGTACAAAAAAAAATTACTGAAGGCAGAGAAAAAAAATCAAATCATAATGTAGATAGAGTTTGTTTCAATTTTAAAAATATTAACTAGGAAAAAGGATAAAGAGTATTGTTTATCTTTTTCGTAATATACTTATTAAATATTGAAAATAAATTCTTAGCAAATGAATTAACTAAAGACAAATTACTATTCTTCAAAGATATATTTTTTTAATAAAAATATTGTCAAAATAAGTAAATTTTAACAGCATGCCAATTAAGCTCTCAATAGCTAATGTGCTATTTCATAGTATTAAATAGTGGCAAAATGTTTAATTAATGTACCATTTAGAGAGGTGTTTCAATTTTTAGTAGAAGTTAGCTTCTTCTAATTCTACTCTTATCTTCTTATTTTGGTTCTGTTTAAAGTCGTCTTCTTGGATTCATTATCATATAAGTCTTGCATTCATTATCATATAAGTCGTCTTCTTGCATTCATTATCATATCATTTGTTTCTTTTAGTTTATAGCTTTAAAGATTATATATGAGTTATACATAATCAATAATTGACAATGAATTCTTCCCTATTGATAATTTCTCGTGTTTCTTTTTTAGTTGAAAATTGTTCATCGAGAAATTAGACGAAAAAAGCATATTCTCGCTAGATGTAGTATCTGTTGAATTTCTTGAAGATTTTATTTAATGGGGTGAAATCAGAATACTTAAAGGAAATTCGTGTTCAACAACGAGGTTTTTCACCCAAGAATTCTTATATTTGTATGTTTATTGTTTTTGAGTATCTAAATCTACTACAGTTAACACAACAAAGAACGAAAAGTTAAAAAAAAAAAAGTGTTATTCTAGAAACACTCTAAATTCTTTTCTCTTTGTCATTTGCTTACTAACTTTGCTTTTTTTTCTTCTTCTTTTTTTAGATTATCCTATTATATTGTTTAAGGTAGACTTGCTATTTTTTGTGCTTAATACATGTGGTAGATAAATGTTCGATCATACTTTAAGGAATTTTTGTGTAAAGATTAGGTTTAATCGTATTGTTGAGATACGAATAAACCTATTTTGTCAATTTGATTTTTTATTTTTCATGAATAATACCTAATTTTACAAGGTAACTAATTTATTATGTATATTCAAGTATGTATTTAATTTCTCCTTAAATTAGAGTACTATATATATCACTAAAGTAGCATCAAGTTTACAAGAAAACTTAAGTTGAGAGTTGTTACTATTTTGTATTGTTTTGATTTTTATTTTGTAAAAATATATATACCATTTAAAATATATCATTAGCAATTCAAGTTTTGTATTAAATAACTTGGGATAAACGTGCAACGCACGTTCCCATAGACTAGTAATACATAAATAAACACTCAAACTTAACCTTAACTGGCAAGTAAATGCTTCAACTTTGAGTATGCATATCTAAAAACCTTAACTCGTCTTCAGTATGTCAGTTGAGCACTCCAACTAACAAATGATCATCTAGACACCTCCAAAATTTATGTGTCACGTCAGCATATATATCGGGTGTCCATAAGACATAGTGAGAATGAATTAGAGTGTTTTGTTATCCGTTGAGATAGAGTTAAAGTGTCTAGATATGCACTATTAAAGTTTGAGTCCTTACTCGCCGGTAGAAGCCAAACTAAAAATTACTTCCTATTCTAGCTAACACATTCTTTCCAACTACTCAAATACAATCACCGGCCAAAAAGAAATTTAAAAGGAAAAATGATGTCTTGTCAGAACACAAAACCTTCTTCCTCTTTTTTGAATTAATCATCATTATTCAACTTTGAATGAAGAATTATTTTTAATAATCATCTATACATAGTCAAATTTGAATCAGGAAGCAAAACAAAGAATATTATATGACTTATTCTTTAAAAGAGCACAAATTTTGTCCTTGTGTTGTAGAGATAGTGAAGTGTTTGCTCTTGAGTTATAACATATATTATTTGTTCTATGCAAAAGGTAGAGGTAAGGTCTGTGTACGTCTCATTTTTTCGAAACCTCACATGTGGGACTATAGAGTACCGTATTATTGTTTACCAAATGTGTATATTAAAACTAGTAGTAGTGAATGATATAGCATACAATCAATGGGTTTAAGCGAATATCAATACCTTCGACACGAAATATAGCTATATATATAAAAAATTACTATTTAAAAACATAAGAATTAATTTTGGACCTACAGTTTTAAAAGTTTAACGGGTTCAATGATAAGAAACTAAAGGTCAAATCGGTCAAATTTATATCATAGATCCACTTTTTCGTAAT
Source organism: Capsicum rhomboideum (assembly GCA_031232105.1). Taxonomy (NCBI): domain Eukaryota; kingdom Viridiplantae; phylum Streptophyta; class Magnoliopsida; order Solanales; family Solanaceae; genus Capsicum; species Capsicum rhomboideum. Next base: position 143,195,622 of record CP124711.1, on the reverse strand, counting down.
AGTGCACTCATCCTCTCGAAATCCTAGATACGTATACCGCCTCTACTTGAGTTCTAACATATATTATTTGTTCCATGCAAAAGGTAGAGGTAAGATCTGCGTATTTCTTAAAAGGACAAATTATCCAAGCCTCAACCGATGAGTCATAGAATGGATGGAATCCCTCCATCACTAATAACAGATCTCAAATCCGAGCTTTGAGAACTAAAACAATCTCAATTGGAAACGTTTGCCCATTCAACATATGTTTGGCACAAATTTGAATCAGTCGAACTAACAGAATTTCGAATATCGGATGATTATATAGAAAAAAGGGCATAAGACTACCATGTAGTGTATAGTTATTAGGCTTCAATAATCCAGTTGTCATTTGAAAGTTGAAAGTCTTGTGGGCGTGCACACCAAGTAATAAAGTCTAAAAATGGACTTTTTAATACATCCTACGTGGTGGTGTCCTATTATTTGACTAGCGAGAATGATTGTGATGGAATAGTAAGTATTTTTTTATTTTTAATTAGGAGTCTCAGATTCTTGTCCCGAGTATATGGTACTTTCTAGGATTACGAACTTCAATACGAGTATCGGACATCGGACAAGAAAAAAAAAAGAAAAGGGAAATCGTTTGACTGCAACAGTTGAGCACGTCTTAAGGTTGGAAATTAATTAGTATAATGGTTTATTATAATTAGCCATATTTGAAGGTCCTATGATTCCTTTTCCACTCCTCCTACCTAATCTAATCCACAACCTACCTTTTAAGATCAAAAAATAGAAAAACCTTAGATTGATAAAGTGGTTGCAAAATTCTCAAAAATGGGGCTTTAGTATGTTAATAACGTGTTTTGATATTTAAGTACTTTTATTAGGCAAAGAGTTTCGAGAAAAGAACAGTTTGATGCATAAAGTATTTGGTGTTAACTGGGTTTAAGGAAAAGCCGTATCCTAAAAAGTGTGATATAGGCGGGTCTATCTTGATGGAAGCGTTATATAAATAAAGCCGATTAAACTATTCAAACATGAAATTGAGAAGAAATTATTTAAATGCGAACAACAATTCCCACACAAACAAAGATAAAGAGTAATTTAAATGAGAAAGTTAAGATAGTTGACTTAATATAAGTAAAGAATCCACACATAAGTAACCAAATTCAGAATTAACTTTATTAATGATATTTTAATTTTTTTTTTCTAGACTAACCTTGTCTTGAGTCGAGGTTCTATCGGAAACCTCTTTACTTCACCTCTAAGGTCTGTATGAACTGTTGCGTTCATTCTACTACCCTCCCCAGACTCCACTTTATAGAAATACACTGGATATATATGTTGTTGTTGTTGATATTTCAATATTAGGTCATTGCAACTGAAAAGGTCCTATTGACCGATACAAATTAAGTACACAAAAATGATGTGTGATTAACTTCTAAACTATACCTCAACATCAAAATTAGTTTAAATCGACAAATATACGTAGTCAGTATAAATAATTTTTACACCACCATCAAATTATTTTTATCCGTTGTAATAGGTAACTCATTTTATTATCAAAATTCAAGTACCCTAATTTCAAGGAGACTTACGTGTAGATACTATTTGAATGACCTCATGGTTTACGAAATTAAATAGTATACAATGACGGCCTACAAAACATAAATTCTATAAAATAATGCCATGTTTTCGTAAAATTAAGCGTTTCTAAATGAAAAAATTACTTAAATCTACACACTAAGTTACCATTATTACATTAAATCCCAAACCACAAAACTAATTACAAAAATCCCGTTTTTGCATTTTCTCTCTCTACTTTTACCAATACATCACTGCTTACTTCCATCCCTCCCCCCTTTAATGCGTATGCTCCTCAAATCTCGCCTAAAATCAAGGTTATGTATCATTCGGGTTCCCCAACTCACCGTTTTTGAATTAAAATCGTGTTCTCATCCACTTCATCAACAAACAACTTTCAACTTCTACTTACAACCTCCATTATCTTTGTTCATCAATTTTAGTTTGGAGGTTAGTTTGTTTTCATACTTTTTAAAGTTTTTTAGTTCAAAAATTGAAGACAAACGTTTGTCAATTTCCTTTTTTTCACCATTTAAATCATATTAATGGAGGCAGGACCATCGTTTAGTATTGGTCTTTCTCAATTAGATGTTAACAATCCAAATCCAGATGTAGTTGATTTTGTTCCTGGTATATTGCTTTGTATCTCGCAAGTTATAGTGCTTTGGTGATGTATATGTTTCGGAAAACAACATATTGTGGTGGATTTTGAGATTACTGATACATAGATCTAATTTAACTGTTGGTTATTCGTATTGCTGATACATAGAATACTTATGTATAGGAAGACTATATATATGGCAGATACATACAAGCTAATAAACCCATAAGTGTGTTAAGTAATGTATTGGATTAAACTTATGTATATGAACAACATAGGCAGTACAGATACATACAATCGAATAATGCTTATGTTTGTGTTAAGTATGTATTAGATTAGACTAGTATTTTGCTACATATGTATATGATTACAATAATAATATGGCAAATACATACAAAAGTATGAGTAATGTATTGGATTAAACTTATGTATATGAATAACATAGGCAATACGTATACATACAACATAATGATGTTTATTTTTGTGTTAAGTTATGTATTAGATTAGACTAATATTTTGCTACGTATGTATATGATTACAGGGTATGAAATATGTAATCAATGCTGAGTATTGAGTGAAGGACTGTCAGTTCCTTCGTCTGGTTTTGAAGCAGAATCGCATCGCTTGAGCTACACAACACTTTTATGGAATTATGGAGTTGTCAAAGCTAGGAAAGGCTATGTTAGTGACAATGAAGATCCTCCAAGACCAAGGCCCAATTATGTTCCACCACCCGATGAATCAGCGATAGTTAGCATTGAGTAGTTGGAAAGTAAATAATGTTTTGGTCTGAACATTATAATATTTTGGCTACTATGTTAGTAAATACTTATCAAGACTTGTCTTGTAGCTTTCGTTGCATGTAGTTGTTTAGTGTTTTGGACAAAATTTCTACAATATATTAACTTAGGTACATTGTCTTATTATAGCATATACATCTCAGTTCAGTAATGTAACTCGTAATGCTATCAACAATTTATATGTTACATTATACATTGCAATGTATCTGGCATAGTATACATTGCAACACATATCATATATTATAAATTCCACTGTATATGATACAATTCTTGCACAATGTAAGATGGTAAAATATGACCTGTAATATATAAAATAGCTTATACAATGAAATGTATAAGATAGATCTTATACAATAATGTATCTTACAATGTAATGTAACATTGCAATGTATATGTTACCTTATACATTGCAATATATATGTAATCTTATAATGTAATCTAACACTGCAATGTATATGTTATTTTATACATTGTAATGCATATGATAATATATAGGATATCTTATACATTTCAGAAAATTTAAAGTTGTTACGAAATTCAAGGGATTCAACAGACAATCAATATCCCATTGATTGCTCTGCATTAACACTTTAGCCATTTTTTTCCTTTTATATCGTTAAGCAATTAAGTCCTTATGTATATGTTAGTTATGTATCAGGTCTTCTAGTTATGTATCAGCGGTAGAAACATCCGAGATTTGGTGTAATTATGGAAAATGTCGGGAGAGAGTGTAATTAGGTAGGAAACTACTGAGATTTATGTTATTTATACTTTCTAAATATCATACTATTCTAACCAAATATAATGAAACGACTCTATTAAGATCTTGACATAGATTCATAGATATATGTTATTGCAAACCACTAGGTTAATCTCAAATTAGGAGGACCATCAATATTTATTGAGACATATTTGATACCCGTCATTTTCATAAAACTGTTAAGTTGACATTCTCATCATCTTTGGTCAAATCAAGTGCATCGCAAAGACATTCATAAACAACTCTATCGTAATTTTTAGCCTAATAACTCCAATTTAGATTTAATAGTACATCCCAGCAGAAGCCTGGATCACCCGTCAATGCCCTAAATCGGCTGCTCAATGATAATGGAGGTAGGGGTGCAAAGACTCACTTAACTTGCAATAGAGATTCAAGGACGGAGTTAGAAAGTTAGCTATAGCTTTGCCTGAAACCCTATATTTGTTTAAGAAAGTCATTATATATATATATATATATATATATATATATATATATATATATGAATTCAGTATTCAATTACCAACACCTGATATAGCTATTCTAAAATTTCAAACATATAAAGTTCAAATCTTGATTACGCCTATGAAAGCATTACAACCATTTGATGTATAACATTTCAGGACAAAAGAGGAGTCAAGAGTCCCACACAAAGGAAGACAGATTTTAAAAAGACAATGACACCCACCCCCTACCTAAATGGAATTGGCAATAAGCCAGGCTAGCAAATACATATCAATACTCAGGTCAATCTGGGACAACAGTGTACTACAAAACCAAATTTAGGATCATGCACCTGAAGTAGGCCCATTTTATGTGTTGACCAGACAAGGAAGGTAACTAACTCTTCCGAGCGTAGCCTAAAGATCGATGAAGTGAGTTGAAAATAATATCGTTAAAGGCGCGTTTAAGCTCTGAAGCTCAAGGAGGATGCTTCGTCTTGCTTAAGTTGAGCTATCGTGTAGGTAAGGCACTTAGGATGCGCATTGTATTGCCTATGAACTTATTTCTTTTTTCTTGAATTACATGTATACTTTTACTTTTAACGTCCCTTCATAGCGCATTTTTAATTAAAGCTCACACTTTAAATGTGTGTGCCGCCTTTCGCTTAAAGTTCAAATAGGCCTGGAGGGGTTTTAGAGTTTTTCACCTTTGACAATCCTGGTTGAAAACCATGAAGTTTCAAGTTGAAATTCCAGCATTGACAAAGAGACTAAAGTTAATTCTTCCGATATATTCAAACCTTGATGAACAGAGTTCGCAGTACCTATGTTAGTAGAAGATAACACGTATTTTATTGAATTAGTCAAGATACGCACAAGCTAGCCTAACACCACATAAAAAAATAAAAAGAGAAGGTTGACTATCCCAACTTCCATATTGTATACATACCCCAGATTCAGCCTACAATCCATATATCCCAGTTTCATCCTCACCAACTTTCAAAAAATAATATACGTAAAACTATTCGATTTTAAAAATTTTAATGGGACATTTAATCAAACCAGCTGTTTCATTTGTTTTTTTGATGTGTATTTTTTACTACTAATAGAATACACAAATCAAATTAACATCTCAACTAATTTTACCAATCGAATGGTATCAATGGAACAAAAATAACACTTAATAGCAACTGGCTAAGGAACACTTGCGTAAGGGTACGCTGCCTACACCACACGTTGAGGTGCGGCCCTTCCCGGACCCTACGTGAACGCGAGAAAATCTCAAGACTCAAGTTCACCTTTTTCAAGATTGTCCTCAGCTGCTAATGTAATTACAAATATGTTCTTTAAATCCTTTTCCAAGTTACACAAAATGCTAAAAGACAGTCTAATCTTGTATATAGTTACACTAAATATTTGCAAAAAATCCTTTGTGGATTCTATTAATAGGCTTCAAGCATCTTTCATAGAGTATCCTTCCTTCCTCTTTTTCTTCTTTTGGGGATAACCGTGGTGTCCGGACCAATTTGAGTATCCTTCCTTAGAGCAGTAAGAAAACTTAATCCGTCTTCTGACATGGATAGAAGAAATTATTATCAGGACCAACTTCTATATTAAAAAGAGAATGCAACAATGACAACTAAAGGAACGACGATACAAGAAGGCGTGATCATTACAAGCAGGCTCTTTTTTTCTTTTTTGAGAAGGCAACATATGAAAGTCATTGGGCGTGGGAAGAATTTACATTCCATCATGAAGTAGAATTATGAGTTCCATTTGGCTATGGTCGTAACTTCTTAGGGACAAAAAGGATCAATATCATGGTAAATTTCAAGATCCCAGATAAGGGGCTTACCTCACAAGACAACACTGATGCTTTAGTTGAGCTACTCATTGTTCCAATAGTTTCGCAGTTGTGACATATGTAGAAGTAGCTCGTCCCTGCCCAAACCAGAAACACTACTCGTCATTATCCATGGAGGTTGATGCTTGTAATTCTGCCTGATAAGCTCTATGAAATCTCTAATATTCTGGTCGGGCCTTTTTGCCTTCCCTCCCTTCATTTTATCACACTTCGTGAAAACAAACGTTATTGATATCTGCAGATGTGTTGCATGAAAGTTACTTATCACGGAAAAAAGAGAAATATGTCGTATGAAGGTCAACAATGTAAGGAGTGACTTGCTTTATAAGTAGCAAAAGGGAGTAAATGACTTCAATTAACTAAATGAAAAGAATGGAAATACTAACAAAGACCGTGAAGATAAGCAGAAATCAGAAGCTTACATTGTTGCGTCCAAGCCAATTAGCACAATCAAGGTCAATCTTCTGAGGGGGTACACTAGCATCAATTAAAAGCAGAACTGACACCAAAGTATCTCGATTCAATAAGTAACCTTTTGTAAAGGAGGACCAATCCATTCTAGCAGCTTCAGACGCATTAGCAAAACTGAAACAAGTAACAGGAAATAACTTAGAAGTAGTCAAAATAGTCGATTTCCATATTAATGCAAAAGGTCCAAAGAGCTATCAATAAGTGATAGAAAAGCATAACTAAAAGAACTAGCCGACAGAGGAAATAAGAGAGTGCGCAAAGTTACTACATAAGGAGACCTTCTACAGCTATGCTTAAGTCAGGGAAGGGGAAGATAAAGGAGAAGGAATCAGATTCAATTACTTTGATGAATGATACACTTCTGGCTGTTTTATAGGAACCGAAATTGAAAAGGCAGATAAAGAGATCCCTTCTCTTGCACATCTCCTCCAAACATATGAATTTACTAAACAAAGGAAATGATTACTTTCACTTTCGCCGTCATGTATTCCTCACCAACCAAGGGAAATAACTCTTACTACTCCACTGTTACTCCATTCCTCCAACATTTTCTCCTTCCCCACCCAGCCAAAAGCTCATAAAGTAGGCACAGCTACGGTCAGGTTCTACAGACTTGTAATTCATAAACAGTGGGAAGCCATCAACAACAACAACAACAAACCCAGTGTAATCCCATAAGAGGGGTCTAGGAAGGGTAGTGTATATGCAGACCTTACCCCTACCTTGAGAAGGTAGACGAGGCTGTTTCAAATAGACCCTCAGCTCAAAAACAGATGAAAAGGACGACAGTAGCAACAAGCAGGAACAACAACAAGAAAATACAATAATTGAGGCTGACGAATAACTGAAGGAAACAGAAATCTAGGAAAATGAAAATACAAGACTAATACTATTACTCCGAGAATGGGAAAGAAAAGTGGGAAGCCTATCGAGATCTATAAAAAAGGAATCAAATATAGCCTTGGTCACCATTTGGCTGGTAGATTTGTAACTTCACAACATTTTATTTTACTCCAATACATCTTCAAATAAATGTTACAACAGAATAATCTAGACTGCTTTATCAAGATGAGCACAAGAATGGACATGTCTGATTTTTTGGTTTAGCATTTACAATACTTCCACTGAATTAGGTCGATGCCAGCTGAACTGATTTGTCTAGCCCACAGTATACTAACTGTAAACTTAGTTTTGCTCTTCAGGTCGTATCAAATATGCTAGTTTTCTCCCTGAGGCACTGTCAGAAACCATCTATTTCTCCTGTCTAGAGGCTGTAGAAGTTATGTTTGATGGCGGTTTCCTCCTTCCTTTTACATATTTAGTGTTGCCTCTGATAGCAGTTTATGTGTGGTTCCTGCTCTTGAAAATGTGGAAAGCTATCGGAAGTGAAAGAAGCCATGTCTCTCACAAACGGTAACTATGGAAAGTTATTTCTATGACAAGGTATACTTTTAGTGGTTAGAGAGAAGACATTACAGCTTCTTGAATTGAAAACTTTAAGAGTATGAACAGCAGGAGAATAGTATGAACAGTATTACTATTCGTACAAAAAAAATTACTAAAAGACAGAGAAAAAAAAATCAAATCATAATGTGAATAGAGTTTGTTTCAATTTTAAAAATATTAACTAGGAAAAAGGATAAAGAGTATTGTTTATCATTTTCGTAATATACTTATTAAATATTGAAAATAAATTCTTAGCAAATGAATTAACTAAAGACAAATTACTATTCTTCAAAGATATATTTTTTTAATAAAAATATTCTCAAAATAAGTAAATTTTAACAGCTTGCCAATCAAGCTCTTAATAGCTAATGTGCTATTTCTGTCACGCCCCGAACTCCCACGAGGCGTGATTGGCACCCGAAGCCGACAAGGCCCGAGAGAACCAATCTTTGCTTCTATTCATTCATATACATGTCATAGGAAACACTACTATCACATAGAAACATGAGGGGCTAAAATCGGAAGCATAGAACATATGACGTATATACATATGAGAAACTTGGCCGTTGAGGCCATCAAGTCAAGATTTCATCTATCATCTTATACACATACACCCACATACGTCTACAAAAGCCTCTAACAGATGCATTGACCAAAACCAACTGAAAGTCGGGACAAGTCCCCGCTTTATACACAATGTACAATATCAAAGCATATGAACCACTGTGACTCGGAGAAGCCCCGAACTAACTGGAGCTCACCAATAAACCGCAAACAGCTGGCAACCTACTGTGGCGGCCTACTAGTACCTGCGCCTGCAGCAAATAAGGTAAATTCCCCGAGAGGGGTCAGTACGAAATAAGTACTGAGTATGCAAGGCTCAGATGAAACTGTACAATACAAGAATATGTCAATGAACTCAAAACATATGAATAATCAATGTGGGTAAGTCACCATGTTGCATTTTGGAAACCATGTGGATTGCTTTCATTACTTTCATTACTTTCTTTATCTCAATGCTCACTGATAACAATGTACCCGGGCCCCTACTGATCAGTGGGTCTTTCATATCATATCATTGTGTAGGGATCGAGTCGAGCTAGGCTTATGCCCCTAGACTTGCCACCCATACATCAATGCATCGGGATCGAGTCGAGCTAGGCTTACGCCCCTAGACTTGCCACCCATAAATCCAAACCTCGGGATCGAGTCGAGCTAGGCTTACGCCCCTAGACTTGCCACCCGTACTTGATCATTGACCACATTTGCATTACTTTGATCTTTACTTTGAGATTGTTACTTTGATAGTCATAACGTCACTTTGGAACTTTTGAACATCACATTGTTGGAAACTTTGAATCATTGACCAATGGGTAAGAGACATATGAATAAATATCAATGAGAAATATAACATTACTAGCACCATGATACCATTGGAACCGTTGGACAATAAGCCATGAACAAGAGAAACAAGTATAGGCACTATTGGAATATTGGAACATAACCTTATTTGAGCTTTTGGAACATTAATCATGGATATGAGAAATGGGATTCACAATTGTTCAATGAGTAGGAAATATATGACAATGACCATGGATAAGTACATATGGGATACCTTAGTACATTTCGGAATAGAACTAGTGAAATGTCAATGTGAACACTAGTGGCCGTAGAAAAATACGGACAAAGTAACCTTACATACCTTGTCTTCCCAATGTAAGTACACAATCAAATATGTGAGAGCAACAATTCCGCTCCTTCTTTACGTTTCACTCTACATCACAAATACATAATGGAACCAACATTAACCACCAACTACCTTACAAATGCATACAATAACAACAAGTCACATGTTTGGCTTTAACAAGTCATTTCCCCTTGATAATATCCTTTTCGGCATGGTCATATCAATAATACCACAACATGCCCAACATTGACCAAAATATCATTTATGAATTTATTATTCCAATAATCCCACAATATTCCATACATTGACCAATACATGATAGCCAAGATCATGTCACACCAAGTTCATATTTTACACTTCTCCATCACCACAACATCACAATTATGCCATCAAATTACTTCAATACACCTCACAACAACAAATCGGCCAAAATCCCATAATTTACACTTTTATGGAAATAACAAGTTTCTTAATGTAATCACACCATACATGTTGGTATTTCATCCATACCATGCCTTTTCATCAAACCCACAAGTCATATTTCAAGTTTAATTCACAAGAATGCACATCTTTTATCAAAAACCAAAAGTGCACTATTCAACACCTTGCCACCATAACTACCATGATATACATAACCTCTCATGTAAATAATATATTAAATTACAAGAATAAACACTTACCAATACTTGTAGGATGATGCTCTTGCCCAAGAAGTGGACTTAGGGTTTGAGAGTCCAAAAGAAGCTTTCTTGAGAATTCTAGAAAAAAAGATAGAAAAGCATGTGTGTTGTGTGTATTAAAAATCTGATTTTTGGGGACTTTATATAGACCCTCTTGGCCATCCTTAGCCACTAATAATGCATTTAATACTTTGTCTAGAAGGTCAATGGAAGAATGGGTCTTTTGACCCATTTTGGCCCATGCTTTTCTTCTCATTTTGGCTCACTTTGGGCCTCAAATTGGGCCCAATACTTATCTCAACTTAGCCCACCAAATTCCATGTATAATCAACCATATATATAGCATGTTTCAATAATTCCATAATCTCACGACAATATTCTCTTACGAGTTCTCATTCGTAGTCTCATTCGCAAAAATAGGAATTCTAGTCGCCCATGGCTTTATTGAACATCTTGAATAACTATTTATCTTTCATGCTTTGATCATGTAGGAGTATGTAGGAGTGTATTGAAGTATTTGAAGCTTTAACAATGCTCAAAGAACTCCAAATAACCAAAAGAAACCATCTACGAATCGACGTAGAATCGCGTTACAAAATGAGCGCGGAAGGGCACAATATGTTGTGCCTTGCGCCACTTGCTGCAAAGCAAGCAGTGGCGCGAGATCCTGCTGCCCTCTGAATCAGGTGGCTTGCGCCACACACCCTGAAACAGGGAGTGGCGCAAGTCTTGGTACTTTGCTGAATTTTTCGGCCACTTTTTCCAACACTTGCATATCGTCCAATACCCTATCAAAACACTACAAAATACTTACTTAGTGAGCTTTATCATCAAATAAACATGACTTCAAGTCACCAAATGAGGTTAGTATGTGTACGGGGTATTACCCAAATGCTCCACGAAAGCACAAAACACCTCCTACGAAGGTCTACTCGCATGTGCGTGGCCAAATTTAAATTTTCTCGTCATTAGCATTGCCAAATACATACTTATATCTCTCGACACCTAAGCAAACATTATTCAGCATCATCAAGTAGAGTTGGGAAGGTACGGGGTGTTACATTCTTCCCCCCTTAGAAACATTCGTCCTCGAATGTTAGTAACATTGTCTCAATGTAACAACATAAGTCAAAGTGAATTCTTCATATCATCATGTACACATGTATCACTTGTAAAGACTTACTTATTATGACTCCACTTCCGTATTTTGATCTTTTTCTTCCGTGCATAACAATGATAAATACTTTAAAAGGTCATTATTTCATAGGTCTCCCTTGTTACTCCGGCATCTCTTAATTCTTTCACTTATCGATGTATCATAACAATTAGTAACAATAAGTACCTCTTTCACATGTGAAATCCCCTGTAATTTGTACATTTCCACTGGCAACGATATAAGATAATCGCCTATACACTTTCAAAGCATCGCATATTAGATACTGAATGAACTGTGAAAAGTTCCTGGACTAGTGCTAATAGACACTCAATTTGCCCAAATCTTTGGACAATTTCCCTTTCTTTCCGATTCTCATTATTTCTTTCCTTTTCATCTTTAATATCGGCATCTAATTTGTATTGACTTTGGGCCATTGTAGCTGTTGTTATATCACCTTCACTTTCTCGATACCCAAGCGAAGCAAATTCCGTCAACTGTAACCCATCCAATTGATGATCTATATTCTCTTTCACATAAAGCTTCGTAGATGCCTTTTGATACTTTTATTGTAAGCAATTTCAATAAACCATAGATGTTCATCCTAACTACCTGTAAAGTCCAATGTACAAACTCGTGACATATCTGCAAATGTTAGTATAATGTGTTCTGTTTGTCCATCCATCTGAGGATGACAAGCCGCACTTACATCTACCTGTGTACCCATGCTTTACTGAAAGGACTTTCAACACTATGCAATAAAGTAAGCTCTCCCCTTTGATATAGTAGTGAGTAGAATCCCATGTAATCGTACTATCTCCGTAACATACAACGTTACATAATGTTCAGCTGTATCGGTGGTCTTAACTGGTAGGAAATACACTGACTCGGTAAGTCTGTTAACTATCACTGATATGGAATCAACCTTCGCAGTGTATGAGACAACCCTGTGATGAAATCCATATTATTCATGTTCCACTTCCAAACTGGAAGGATAATATAGCATAAACCATACAGACTTCTGATGCTATATTGTCAATTAGTGACCGCGTGGACCTTGAGCTACAAGTTCTACAATGTGCTTCTCAAGTATCCTTCCCCAGACCTCTCTGCTACACCATGGTACATTGTGGTTGCTTCCGAGTAAATGAAATACTGTGAACGATGTTCCTCTGTCGTAATTCATTTTCTTAACTCGTTTATACCCAGTACACACAATCTGCATTGGTGTTAAAGTACTCCCCCCTTGTATTTGTTCAAATACTCTCGTCGACTTTGCTGTACACATATTTTTTTTTCCAAGTGAACTAAAAATGGCATTTACCTATTGCTTTTTCCTTTATCTCCAATATCAATGAAAATCCTACCACATTTGACACTATAATTCTTTCATCTGGAGTTTCAAGAAACAAAACCCCATATTTCCTCATTAATATAGATTTCCTGACTATATCTTTCTTTTCTGTGAGCTGGCCATTCATACTCTCTACTGCCTTGCAGCTTAATGTATCAACTACCCCATCTACTTTTCCCGAATGATACAAGATAGCAATGTCCTAATCTTTCAATAGTTCAGGCCACCTTCGCTACCTCGGACTTAAGTCCGTTGGCGTAGAAATATATTCCATTTTCTTATGACCAATATATGTCAATACGAACCCCTTACAAATAGTGACACCATAACTTTAAGCAAATAGCGCAGCCGCTAGTTTAGGGTCATGTGTTTGGTAATCATTTGTGTTCTCATGTGGCCGTCATTGTCGTGACGCATATGCTATTACTTTACCATGCTACAACAATATACCTCCGAGGCCAACCCCGGAAGCATTACCATACATTGCCTAACGTTCTGATGTCTTCGGAAGGCACTTACAATTGGTGTGAAAGTTACTTTATCTTTCTACTCTTGGACACTTTTCTCACATGCATCATTTTATTGGAACTTGATTGACTTTTGTATAAGCTTTGTTAAGGGTGTAGGGATAGAAGAAGATCCTTCTACAATTCTCATATAATGATCAACCAAAATCGATGGATCTCTGTAAGCATCGTAGGCCTTAGCCAATTGTTCACCATTTCTATCTTTTGTGTGACAACTTTCATCTCTTCATCCTATACAAAGCATAGTCCTCTTGTGATTTTTTTTTTTTGAATACCATCACCGAATATGGTCACACACATATTGAAAAGTGTCTTGAACACCCTATTTATTAAACCCATAACAACTACAGGTGCATTCGCTAACCCAATTGACATACTAGGAATTCATAACAACCATACCATGTTTGTAATGTTGTCTGGGGTATATCATCATCATTCTTTTTTTTGTTGTTGTTTTTTTTTTTTTCATTTCGCCGTCATTCATTTCATCATTTCATCATTCATTTCACCATTTTGTTTTCTAACCCCATAACTAACCAAACAAATCATCCACTCTGGGGAGGGAATATTTATTCGTAATTGTCATCTTATTCAGTTGCCGATAATCGACACACATTCTCAACGTACTATCTTTCTTTTGTACAATTAACACTGGTGCACCCCAAGGGAACATATTAGGTCTTATGAATCCCTCGTTCACCACGTCTTTTAACATTTTCTAACTTTATCGGGGCCATACTATATGAAGACATAAAACATAGGCTAAGTACCTGACATCGCAGTAATACCAGCTCATACATCGAGGAATTCGTTTACCACCAGAACTGCTTGAAGAGTTGGTGGTCTCTTACCAAGTGACATGTGTATCCTTTAGAGTACCTTTTTTACTTACTTTACTATAGGGAACAATCTTTTTCCTCTTAGCGCCCCCACATTTCTTCTTTCTTTTGGGAAAAACGACAATATAACTTCTTAGTTCGGCAATCTACTATGGCACAACCCCTTTATAACATTACAATCCACTATTTCCAGCTCAATAAGATCAACCGATGTCTTATGACCACAAACAATTACTATGCACTTATGATATACTCTTTTAACTTCAATAGATTCTCCGACTAATGTATAGACCTCATATGACATATCTAGTAATTCTGGTGCTCGTTTGAATTTTCAACCCTTAATGAAATAACATATGCAATTGTCAAATATGGGTTAATCAATACATATACGGTACCTGCAGCTTCATCAGGATAAGCCTAATTTTTATGGCCCGACATATCACACCAATACCAACATTTGGCCCCAACCAACATTTCACCTAGATGATAACGTCCGCAGGACTAACACGGCTGACAAAGAGACTTCCGTTGGTTCATACTTTCTACGTGCTTGTCCTGAATGAATCCTGAATCTCACTTCTGTACCAATTCGATTGTCTCTAAACCCTTAGAATCGAGGTAAAACATTTACTATCGACTAAGGGAATGGTGATCTAGGCGGTCTGTTAAACACTCGAGACCTAACTTCTCCCTGGGACGCCGTAAACTGTCTCATAGGTCTAGCCCTCTCTCTTTGGCGACCCTTCTTCAAATAGTTGTGTCCTTTTCTGTTGCCTCTGTTCTTTTATTAGCTGTGCACAATGCCTATATTCGGACTATATCCATATCTCTTTTCAAGGTCGCAATGGTGCAATCCATTTGTGTATATACCGATGCATTCTATCGATCATAATGGTTATCACTTTTGGGGCATACCTAGCCAAAGACTTAAATCGAAGCCTGTACTTTCTGATACTCATAATCCGTTAGCAAAGATTTAGCGATTGGTCCGCATAAGCTTTTCGGACCCCATATGGAAGACACTAGTCAAAGATTCTCGTTTAAAGTTCCTCCCAACTAGCTGAAAGTACATCACTGCACGTGTCACATGCATAACATCTCTTTTAGTGTGATCTTATAAGGTCCTGTGGGTCTTCATTCATATCCAACTCGGTGGACATGGGAGGGGAGTTTAATTTTTCAGAAAATCTTATATGCGGCGACTAGCTTCCCGAGCCGCGCCATCATCACTCGTTATTGGGCCAGCTTGCCCATGACATTATACAACAACTATCTGAGTCAACATATCCCCTACATTTCTTACATCCCGTTCAGTGGCATTTATAGATGGTTCTGCGGATACTTCTCTATCTTTTGGATAAAGAGACCCGTATAACAAATTTCATGTCAGATCCACCTTGACTAACTTGGTCACGTGGTGATTTACTCATTTCTACTTTGGCAGGCATATCAACCTGCTCACCTTTGTCTTTATCTTGTCTGATACACCGCATTTGACTATACAAAATAAAACCAATGTCAATACGTCCATATGTGCCCACCTACAACTTTGGCTCTATTGCACGATCTAGAGGTGAAGGAAAGAAACAACTCCTAAATGTCCCGTAGCCTCCTGCTTATCAATGTGGCGCGCAACACATCCATAAGCAAGACTCTACTCAGACACGGCTTTGTAGACACCCTTAGAACGACCTGCCCTGATACCACTTTTGTCACGCCCCGAACTCCCACGAGGCGTGATTGGCACCCAAAGCCGACAAGGCCCGAGAGAACCAATCTTTGCTTCTATTCATTCATATACATGTCATAGGAAACACTACTATCACATAGAAACATGAGGGGCTAAAATCGGAAGCATAGAACATATGACGTATATACATATGAGAAACTTGGCCGTTGAGGCCATCAAGTCAAGATTTCATCTATCATCTTATACACATACACCCACATACGTCTACAAAAGCCTCTAACAGATGCATTGACCAAAACCAACTGAAAGTCGGGACAAGTCCCCGCTTTATACACAATGTACAATATCAAAGCATATGAACCACTGTGACTCGGAGAAGCCCCGAACTAACTGAAGCTCACCAATAAACCGCAAACAGCTGGCAACCTACTGTGGCGGCCTACTAGTACCTGCGCCTGCAGCAAATAAGGTAAATTCCCCGAGAGGGGTCAGTACAAAATAAGTACTGAGTATGCAAGGCTCAGATGAAACTGTACAATACAAGAATATGTCAATGAACTCAAAACATATGAATAATCAATGTGGGTAAGTCACCATGTTGCATTTTGGAAACCATGTGGATTGCTTTCATTACTTTCATTACTTTCTTTATCTCAATGCTCACTGATAACAATGTACCCGGGCCCCTACTGATCAGTGGGTCTTTCATATCATATCATTGTGTAGGGATCGAGTCGAGCTAGGCTTATGCCCCTAGACTTGCCACCCATACATCAATGCATCGGGATCGAGTCGAGCTAGGCTTACGCCCCTAGACTTGCCACCCATAAATCCAAACCTCGGGATCGAGTCGAGCTAGGCTTACGCCCCTAGACTTGCCACCCGTACTTGATCATTGACCACATTTGCATTACTTTGATCTTTACTTTGAGATTGTTACTTTGATAGTCATAACGTCACTTTGGAACTTTTGAACATCACATTGTTGGAAACTTTGAATCATTGACCAATGGGTAAGAGACATATGAATAAATATCAATGAGAAATATAACATTACTAGCACCATGATACCATTGGAACCGTTGGACAATAAGCCATGAACAAGAGAAACAAGTATAGGCACTATTGGAATATTGGAACATAACCTTATTTGAGCTTTTGGAACATTAATCATGGATATGAGAAATGGGATTCACAATTGTTCAATGAGTAGGAAATATATGACAATGACCATGGATAAGTACATATGGGATACCTTAGTACATTTCGGAATAGAACTAGTGAAATGTCAATGTGAACACTATTGGCCGTAGAAAAATACGGACAAAGTAACCTTACATACCTTGTCTTCCCAATGTAAGTACACAATCAAATATGTGAGAGCAACAATTCCGCTCCTTCTTTACGTTTCACTCTACATCACAAATACATAATGGAACCAACATTAACCACCAACTACCTTACAAATGCATACAATAACAACAAGTCACATGTTTGGCTTTAACAAGTCATTTCCCCTTGATAATATCCTTTTCGGCATGGTCATATCAATAATACCACAACATGCCCAACATTGACCAAAATATCATTTATGAATTTATTATTCCAATAATCCCACAATATTCCATACATTGACCAATACATGATAGCCAAGATCATGTCACACCAAGTTCATATTTTACACTTCTCCATCACCACAACATCACAATTATGCCATCAAATTACTTCAATACACCTCACAACAACAAATCGGCCAAAATCCCATAATTTACACTTTTATGGAAATAACAAGTTTCTTAATGTAATCACACCATACATGTTGGTATTTCATCCATACCATGCCTTTTCATCAAACCCACAAGTCATATTTCAAGTTTAATTCACAAGAATGCACATCTTTTATCAAAAACCAAAAGTGCACTATTCAACACCTTGCCACCATAACTACCATGATATACATAACCTCTCATGTAAATAATATATTAAATTACAAGAATAAACACTTACCAATACTTGTAGGATGATGCTCTTGCCCAAGAAGTGGACTTAGGGTTTGAGAGTCCAAAAGAAGCTTTCTTGAGAATTCTAGAAAAAAAGATAGAAAAGCATGTGTGTTGTGTGTATTAAAAATCTGATTTTTGGGGACTTTATATAGACCCTCTTGGCCATCCTTAGCCACTAATAATGCATTTAATACTTTGTCTAGAAGGTCAATGGAAGAATGGGTCTTTTGACCCATTTTGGCCCATGCTTTTCTTCTCATTTTGGCTCACTTTGGGCCTCAAATTGGGCCCAATACTTATCTCAACTTAGCCCACCAAATTCCATGTATAATCAACCATATATATAGCATGTTTCAATAATTCCATAATCTCACGACAATATTCTCTTACGAGTTTCTCATTCGTAGTCTCATTCGCAAAAATAGGAATTCTAGTCGCCCATGGCTTTATTGAACATCTTGAATAACTATTTATCTTTCATGCTTTGATCATGTAGGAGTATGTAGGAGTGTATTGAAGTATTTGAAGCTTTAACAATGCTCAAAGAACTCCAAATAACCAAAAGAAACCATCTACGAATCGACGTAGAATCGCGTTACAAAATGAGCGCAGAAGGGCACAATATGTTGTGCCTTGCGCCACTTGCTGCAAAGCAAGCAGTGGCGCGAGATCCTGCTGCCCTCTGAATCAGGTGGCTTGCGCCACACACCCTGAAACAGGGAGTGGCGCAAGTCTTGGTACTTTGCTGAATTTTTCGGCCACTTTTTTCGACACTTGCATATCGTCCAATACCCTATCAAAACACTACAAAATACTTACTTAGTGAGCTTTATCATCAAATAAACATGACTTCAAGTCACCAAATGAGGTTAGTATGTGTACGGGGTATTACCCAAATGCTCCACGAAAGCACAAAACACCTCCTACGAAGGTCTACTCGCATGTGCGTGGCCAAATTTAAATTTTCTCGTCATTAGCATTGCCAAATACATACTTATATCTCTCTACACCTAAGCAAACATTATTCAGCATCATCAAGTAGAGTTGGGAAGGTACGGGGTGTTACAATTTCATAGTATTAAATAGTGGCCAAATGTTTAATTAATGTGCCATTTAGAGAGTGTTTCAATTTTTAGTAGAAGTTAGCTTCTTCTACTTCTACTCTTATCTTCTTATTTTGGTTTTGTTTAAAATCGTCTTCTTGGATTCATTATCATATAAGTCGTCTTCTTGCATTCGTTATCATATCATTTGTTTCTTTTAGTTTATAGCTTTAAAGATTATATATGAGCTATACATAATCAATAATTGACAATGAATTCTTCCTATTGATAATTTCTCGTGTTTCTTTTTTAGTTGAAAGTTTATCATCGAGAAATTAAACGAAACAAGCATATTCCCTCTAGATGTAGTATCTGTTGGATTTCTTGAAGATTTTATTTAATGGGGTGAAATCAGAATACTTAAAGGAAATTCGTGTTCAACAACGAGGTTTTTCACCCAAAAATTCTTATATTTGTATGTTTATTGTTCTTTAGTATCTAAATCTACTACAATTACACAACAAAGAACGAAAAGTAAAAATAAAGAAAAGTGTTATTCTAGAAACACTCTAAATTCTTTTCTCTTCGTCATTCGCTTACTAACTTTGCTTTTTTTTCTTTTTCTTTTTTTTTTGAGATTATCCTATTGTTTAAGGTAAACTTGATATTGTTTCTGCTTAATACAAGTGGTAGATGAATGTTCGATCATACTTTAAGGAATTTTTGTGTAAAGGTTTGGTTTAATCGTATTGTTGAGATACGACTAAACCTATTTTGTCAATTTAGTTTTTTATTTTTCATGAATAATACCTAATTTTACAAGGTAACTAATTTATTATGTATATTCAAGTATGTATTTAATTTCTCCTTAAATGTAACACCCCGTACCTTCCCAACCCTACTTGATGATGCTGAATAATGTTTGCTTAGGTGTCGAGAGATATAAGTATGTATTTGGCAATGCTAATGACGAGAAAATTTAAATTTGGCCACGCACATGCGAGTAGACCTTCGTAGGAGGTGTTTTGTGCTTTCGTGGAGCATTTGGGTAATACCCCGTACACATACTAACCTCATTTGGTGACTTGAAGTCATGTTTATTTGATGATAAAGCTCACTAAGTAAGTATTTTGTAGTGTTTTGATAGGGTATTGGACGATATGCAAGTGTTGGAAAAAGTGGCCGAAAAATTCAGCAAAGTACCAAGACTTGCGCCACTCCCTGTTTCAGGGTGTGTGGCGCAAGCCACCTGATTCAGAGGGCAGCAGGATCTCGCGCCACTGCTTGCTTTGCAGCAAGTGGCGCAAGGCACAACATATTGTGCCCTTCCGCGCTCATTTTGTAACGCGATTCTACGTCGATTCTTAGATGGTTTCTTTTGGTTCTTTGGAGTTCTTTGAGCATTGTTAAAGCTTCAAATACTTCAATACACTCCTACATACTCCTACATGATCAAAGCATGAAAGATAAATAGTTATTCAAGATGTTCAATAAAGCCATGGGCGACTAGAATTCCTATTTTTGCGAATGAGACTACGAATGAGAAACTCGTAAGAGAATATTGTCGTGAGATTATGGAATTATTGAAACATGCTATATATATGGTTGATTATACATGGAATTTGGTGGGCTAAGTTGAGATAAGTATTGGGCCCAATTTGAGGCCCAAAGTGAGCCAAAATGAGAAGAAAAGCATGGGCCAAAATGGGTCAAAAGACCCATTCTTCCATTGACCTTCTAGACAAAGTATTAAATGCATTATTAGTGGCTAAGGATGGCCAAGAGGGTCTATATAAAGTACCCAAAAATCAGATTTTTAATACACACAACACACATGCTTTTCTATCTTTTTTTCTAGAATTCTCAAGAAAGCTTCTTTTGGACTCTCAAACCCTAAGTCCACTTCTTGGGCAAGAGCATCATCCTACAAGTATTGGTAAGTGTTTATTCTTGTAATTTAATATATTATGTACATGAGAGGTAATGTATATCATGGTAGTTATGGTGGCAAGGTGTTGAATAGTGCACTTTTGGTTTTTGATAAAAGATGTGCATTCTTGTGAATTAAACTTGAAATATGACTTGTGGGTTTGATGAAAAGGCATGGTATGGATGAAATACCAACATGTATGGTGTGATTACATTAAGAAACTTGTTATTTCCATAAAAGTGTAAATTATGGGATTTTGGCCGATTTGTTGTTGTGAGGTGTATTGAAGTAATTTGATGGCATAATTGTGATGTTGTGGTGATGGAGAAGTGTAAAATATGAACTTGGTGTGACATGATCTTGGCTATCATGTATTGGTCAATGTATGGAATATTGTGGGATTATTGGAATAATAAATTCATAAATGATATTTTGGTCAATGTTGGGCATGTTGTGGTATTATTGATATGACCATGCCGAAAAGGATATTATCAAGGGGAAATGACATGTTAAAGCCAAACATGTGACTTGTTGTTATTGTATGCATTTGTAAGGTAGTTGGTGGTTAATGTTGGTTCCATTATGTATTTGTGATGTAGAGTGAAACGTAAAGAAGGAGCGGAATTGTTGCTCTCACATATTTGATTGTGTACTTACATTGGGAAGACAAGGTATGCAAGGTTACTTTGTCCGTATCTTTCTACGGCCACTAGTGTTCACATTGACATTTCTCTAGTTCTATTCCGAAATGTACTAAGGTATCCCATATGCACTTATCCATGGTCATTGTCATATATTTCCTACTCATTGATCAATTGTGAATCTCATTTCTCATATTCATGGTTAATGGTCCAAAAGCTCAAATAAAGTTATGTTCCAATGTTTCAATAGTGCCTATACTTGTGTCTCTTGTTCATGGATTATTGTCCAATGGTTTCAATGGTATCATGGTGCTAGTAATGTTATATTTCTCATTGATATTTATTCATATGTCTCTTACTCATTGGTCAATGATTCAAAGTTTCCAACAATGTGATGTTCAAAAGTTCCAAAGTGATGTTATGACTATCAAAGTATCAATCTCAAAGTAATGAACAAAGTAATGCAAATGTGGTCAATGATCAAGTACGGGTGGCAAGTCTAGGGGCGTAAGCCTAGCTCGACTCGATCCCGAGGTTTGGATTTATGGGTGGCAAGTCTAGGGGCGTAAGCCTAGCTCGACTCGATCCCGATGCATTGATGTATGGGTGGCAAGTCTAGGGGCATAAGCCTAGCTCGACTCGATCCCTACACAATGATATGATATGAAAGACCCACTGATCAGTAGGGGCCCGGGTACATTGTTATCAGTGAGCATTGAGATAAAGAAAGTAATGAAAGTAATGAAAGCAATCCACATGGTTTCCAAAATGCAACATGGTGACTTACCCACATTGATTATTCATATGTTTTGAGTTCATTGATATATTCTTGTATTGTACAGTTTCATCTGAGCCTTGCATACTCAGTACTTATTTCGTACTGACCCCTCTCGGGGAATTTACCTTACTTGCTGCAGGCGCAGGTACTAGTAGGCCGCCACAGTAGGTTGCCAGCTGTTTGCGGTTTATTGGTGAGCTCCAGTTAGTTCGGGGCTTCTCCGAGTCACAGTGGTTCATATGCTTTGATATTGTACATTGTGTATAAAGCGGGGACTTGTCCCGACTTTCAGTTGGTTTTGGTCAATGCATCTGTTAGAGGCTTTTGTAGACGTATGTGGGTGTATGTGTATAAGATAATAGATGAAATCTTGACTTGATGGCCTCAACGGCCAAGTTTCTCATATGTATATACGTCATATGTTCTATGCTTTCCGATTTTAGCCCCTCATGTTTCTATGTGATAGTAGTGTTTTCTATGACATGTATATGAATGAATAGAAGCAAAGATTGGTTCTCTCGGGCCTTGTCGGCTTCGGGTGCCAATCACGCCTCGTGGGAGTTCGGGGCGTGACAAAAGTGGTATCAGAGCAGGTCGTTCTAAGGGTGTCTACAAAGCCGTGTCTGAGTAGAGTCTTGCTTATGGATGTGTTGCGCGCCACATTGATAAGCAGGAGGCTACGGGACATTTAGGAGTTGTTTCTTTCCTTCACCTCTAGATCGTGCAATAGAGCCAAAGTTGTAGGTGGGCACATATGGACGTATTGACATTGGTTTTATTTTGTATAGTCAAATGCGGTGTATCAGACAAGATAAAGACAAAGGTGAGCAGGTTGATATGCCTGCCAAAGTAGAAATGAGTAAATCACCACGTGACCAAGTTAGTCAAGGTGGATCTGACATGAAATTTGTTATACGGGTCTCTTTATCCAAAAGATAGAGAAGTATCCGCAGAACCATCTATAAATGCCACTGAACGGGATGTAAGAAATGTAGGGGATATGTTGACTCAGATAGTTGTTGTATAATGTCATGGGCAAGCTGGCCCAATAACGAGTGATGATGGCGCGGCTCGGGAAGCTAGTCGCCGCACATAAGATTTTCTAAAAAATTAAACTCCCCTCCCATGTCCACCGAGTTGGATATGAATGAAGACCCACAGGACCTTATAAGATCACACTAAAAGAGATGTTATGCATGTGACACGTGCAGTGATGTACTTTCAGCTAGTTGGGAGGAACTTTAAACAAGAATCTTTGACTAGTGTCTTCCATATGGGGTCCGAAAAGCTTATGCGGACCAATCGCTAAATCTTTGCTAACGGATTATGAGTATCAGAAAGTACAGTCTTCGATTTAAGTCTTTGGCTAGGTATGCCCCAAAAGTGATAACCATTATGATCGATAGAATGCATCGGTATATACACAAATGGATTGCACCATTGCGACCTTGAAAAGAGATATGGATATAGTCCGAATATAGGCATTGTGCACAGCTAATAAAAGAACAGAGGCAACAGAAAAGGACACAACTATTTGAAGAAGGGTCGCCAAAGAGAGAGGGCTAGACCTATGGGACAGTTTACGGCGTCCCAGGGAGAAGTTAGGTCTCGAGTGTTTAGCAGACCGCCTAGATCACCATTCCCTTAGTCGATAGTAAATGTTTTACCTCGATTCTAAGGGTTTAGAGACAATCGAATTGGTACAGAAGTGAGATTCAGGATTCATTAAGGACAAGCACGTAGAAAGTATGAACCAACGGAAGTCTCTTTGTCAGCCGTGTTAGTGCTGCGGATGTTATCATCTAGGTGAAATATTGGTTGAGGTCAAATGTTGGTATTGGTGTGATATGTCGGGCCATAAAAATTAGGCTTATCCTGATGAAGCTGCAGGTACCGTATATGTATTGATTAACCCATATTTGACAATTGCATATGTTATTTCATTAAGGGTTGAAAATTCAAACGAGCACCAGAATTACTAGATATATCATATGAGGTCTATACATTAGTCGGAGAATCTATTGAAGTTAAAAGAGTATATCATAAGTGCATAGTAATTGTTTGTGGTCATAAGACACCGGTTGATCTTATTGAGCTGGAAATAGTGGATTGTAATGTTACAAAGGGGTTGTGCCATAGTAGATTGCCGAACTAAGAAGTTATATTGTCGTTTTCCCCAAAAGAAGAAATGTGGGGGCACTAAGAGGAAAAAATTGTTCCCCATAGTAACGCACGTAAAAGGATACTCTAAGGCATACACATGTCACTTGGTAAAAGTGAAAGATACTGATGTGAAGCCACCAACTCTTCAATCAGTTCTGGTGGTAAATGAATTCCTCGATGTATGAGCTAGTATTACTGTGATGTCAGGTACTTGACCTATTTTTACTTCTTCATATAGTATGGCCCCGGCAAAGTTATGGGAATGGAAAAAAAATAATAATAGAAAACGTTAAAAGACGTGATGAACAAGGGATTCATAAGACCTAGTATGTTCCCTTGGGGTGCACTAGTGATAATTGTACAAAAGAAAGACAGTACGTTGAGAATATGTGTCGATTATCGGCAATTGAATAAGATGACAAGTACGAATAAATATTCCCTCCATAGAGTGGATGATTTGTTTGGTTAGTTATGGGGTTAAACGAATGACGATAAAAATAAAACTGATGATGATATACCATAGACAACATTACAAACATGGTATGGTTATTATGAATTCCTAGTATGTCAATTGGGTTAGCGAATGCACCTGTAGTTGTTATGGGTTTAATGAATAGGGTGTTCAAGACACTTTTCAATATGTGTTTGACCATATTCGGTGATGGTATTCAAAAAAATCACAAGAGGACCATGCATTGTATAGGATGAAGAGATGAAAGTTGTTACACAAAAGATAGAAATGGTGAACAATTGGTTAAGGCCTACGATGCTTACAGAGAGCCATCATTTTCTTGGGTTGGCTGACCATTACGAGAATTGTTGAAGGATTTTATGCTATCCCTATACCCTTAACAAAGCTTATACACAAGTCAATCAAGTTCCAATAAAATGATGCATGTGAGAAAAGTGTCCAAGAGTAGAAAGATAAAGTAACTTTCACACCAATTGTAAGTGCCTTCCAAAGACATCAGAACGTTAGGCAATGTATGGTAATGCTTCCGGGGTTGGCCTCGGAGGTATATTGTTGTAGCATGGTAAAGTAATAGCATATGCGTCACGACAATGACGGCCACATGAGAACACAAATGATTACCAAACACATGACCCTAAACTAGCGGCTGCGCTATTTGCTTAAAGTTATGGTGTCACTATTTGTAAGGGGTTCGTATTGACATATATTGGTCATAAGAAAATGGAATATATTTCTACGCCAACGGACTTAAGTCCGAGGTAGCGAAGGTGGCCTGAACTATTGAAAGATTAGGACATTGCTATCTTGTATCATTCGGGAAAAGTAGATGGGGTAGTTGATACATTAAGCTGCAAGGCAGTAGAGAGTATGAATGGCCAGCTCACAGAAAAGAAAGATATAGTCAGGAAATCTATATTAATGAGGAAATATGGGGTTTTGTTTCTTGAAACTCCAGATGAAAGAATTATAGTGTCAAATGTGGTAGGATTTTCATTGATATTGGAGATAAAGGAAAAAGCAATAGGTAAATGCCATTTTTAGTTCACTTGGAAAAAAAATAATATGTGTACAGCAAAGTCGACGAGAGTATTTGAACAAATACAAGGGGGGAGTACTTTAACACCAATGCAGATTGTGTGTACTGGGTATAAACGAGTTAAGAAAATGAATTACGACAGAGGAACATCGTTCACAGTATTTCATTTACTCGGAAGCAACCACAATGTACCATGGTGTAGCAGAGAGGTCTGGGGAAGGATACTTGAGAAGCACATTGTAGAACTTGTAGCTCAAGGTCCACGCGGTCACTAATTGACAATATAGCATCAGAAGTCTGTATGGTTTATGCTATATTATCCTTCCAGTTTGGAAGTGGAACATGAATAATATGGATTTCATCACAGGGTTGTCTCATACACTGCGAAGGTTGATTCCATATCAGTGATAGTTAACAGACTTACCGAGTCAGTGTATTTCCTACCAGTTAAGACCACCGATACAGCTGAACATTATGTAACGTTGTATGTTACGGAGATAGTACGATTACATGGGATTCTACTCACTACTATATCAAAGGGGAGAGCTTACTTTATTGCATAGTGTTGAAAGTCCTTTCAGTAAAGCATGGGTACACAGGTAGATGTAAGTGCGGCTTGTCATCCTCAGATGGATGGACAAACAGAACACATTATACTAACATTTGCAGATATGTCACGAGTTTGTACATTGGACTTTACAGGTAGTTGGGATGAACATCTATGGTTTATTGAAATTGCTTACAATAAAAGTATCAAAAGGCATCTACGAAGCTTTATGTGAAAGAGAATATAGATCATCAATTGGATGGGTTACAGTTGACGGAATTTGCTTCGCTTGGGTATCGAGAAAGTGAAGGTGATATAACAACAACTACAATGGCCCAAAGTCAATACAAATTAGATGCCGATATTAAAGATGAAAAGGAAAGAAATAATGAGAATCGGAAAGAAAGGAAAATTGTCCAAAGATTTGGGTAAATTGAGTGTCTATTAGCACTAGTCCAGGAACTTTTCACAGTTCATTCAGTATCTAATATGCGATGCTTTGAAAGTGTATAGGCGATTATCTTATATCGTTGCCAGTGGAAATGTACAAATTACAGGGGATTTCACATGTGAAAGAGGTACTTATTGTTACTAATTGTTATGATACATCGATAAGTGAAAGAATTAAGAGATGCCGGAGTAACAAGGGAGACCTATGAAATAATGACCTTTTAAAGTATTTATCATTGTTATGCACGGAAGAAAAAGATCAAAATACGGAAGTGGAGTCATAATAAGTAAGTCTTTACAAGTGATACATGTGTACATGATGATATGAAGAATTCACTTTGACTTATGTTGTTACATTGAGACAATGTTACTAACATTCGAGGACGAATGTTTCTAAGGGGGGAAGAATGTAACACCCCGTACCTTCCCAACCCTACTTGATGATGCTGAATAATGTTTGCTTAGGTGTCGAGAGATATAAGTATGTATTTGGCAATGCTAATGACGAGAAAATTTAAATTTGGCCACGCACATGCGAGTAGACCTTCGTAGGAGGTGTTTTGTGCTTTCGTGGAGCATTTGGGTAATACCCCGTACACATACTAACCTCATTTGGTGACTTGAAGTCATGTTTATTTGATGATAAAGCTCACTAAGTAAGTATTTTGTAGTGTTTTGATAGGGTATTGGACGATATGCAAGTGTTGGAAAAAGTGGCCGAAAAATTCAGCAAAGTACCAAGACTTGCGCCACTCCCTGTTTCAGGGTGTGTGGCGCAAGCCACCTGATTCAGAGGGCAGCAGGATCTCGCGCCACTGCTTGCTTTGCAGCAAGTGGCGCAAGGCACAACATATTGTGCCCTTCCGCGCTCATTTTGTAACGCGATTCTACGTCGATTCTTAGATGGTTTCTTTTGGTTCTTTGGAGTTCTTTGAGCATTGTTAAAGCTTCAAATACTTCAATACACTCCTACATACTCCTACATGATCAAAGCATGAAAGATAAATAGTTATTCAAGATGTTCAATAAAGCCATGGGCGACTAGAATTCCTATTTTTGCGAATGAGACTACGAATGAGAAACTCGTAAGAGAATATTGTCGTGAGATTATGGAATTATTGAAACATGCTATATATATGGTTGATTATACATGGAATTTGGTGGGCTAAGTTGAGATAAGTATTGGGCCCAATTTGAGGCCCAAAGTGAGCCAAAATGAGAAGAAAAGCATGGGCCAAAATGGGTCAAAAGACCCATTCTTCCATTGACCTTCTAGACAAAGTATTAAATGCATTATTAGTGGCTAAGGATGGCCAAGAGGGTCTATATAAAGTCCCCAAAAATCAGATTTTTAATACACACAACACACATGCTTTTCTATCTTTTTTTCTAGAATTCTCAAGAAAGCTTCTTTTGGACTCTCAAACCCTAAGTCCACTTCTTGGGCAAGAGCATCATCCTACAAGTATTGGTAAGTGTTTATTCTTGTAATTTAATATATTATGTACATGAGAGGTTATGTATATCATGGTAGTTATGGTGGCAAGGTGTTGAATAGTGCACTTTTGGTTTTTGATAAAAGATGTGCATTCTTGTGAATTAAACTTGAAATATGACTTGTGGGTTTGATGAAAAGGCATGGTATGGATGAAATACCAACATGTATGGTGTGATTACATTAAGAAACTTGTTATTTCCATAAAAGTGTAAATTATGGGATTTTGGCCGATTTGTTGTTGTGAGGTGTATTGAAGTAATTTGATGGCATAATTGTGATGTTGTGGTGATGGAGAAGTGTAAAATATGAACTTGGTGTGACATGATCTTGGCTATCATGTATTGGTCAATGTATGGAATATTGTGGGATTATTGGAATAATAAATTCATAAATGATATTTTGGTCCATGTTGGGCATGTTGTGGTATTATTGATATGACCATGCCGAAAAGGATATTATCAAGGGGAAATGACATGTTAAAGCCAAACATGTGACTTGTTGTTATTGTATGCATTTGTAAGGTAGTTGGTGGTTAATGTTGGTTCCATTATGTATTTGTGATGTAGAGTGAAACGTAAAGAAGGAGCGGAATTGTTGCTCTCACATATTTGATTGTGTACTTACATTGGGAAGACAAGGTATGCAAGGTTACTTTGTCCGTATCTTTCTACGGCCACTAGTGTTCACATTGACATTTCTCTAGTTCTATTCCGAAATGTACTAAGGTATCCCATATGCACTTATCCATGGTCATTGTCATATATTTCCTACTCATTGATCAATTGTGAATCTCATTTCTCATATTCATGGTTAATGGTCCAAAAGCTCAAATAAAGTTATGTTCCAATGTTTTCAATAGTGCCTATACTTGTGTCTCTTGTTCATGGATTATTGTCCAATGGTTTCAATGGTATCATGGTGCTAGTAATGTTATATTTCTCATTGATATTTATTCATATGTCTCTTACTCATTGGTCAATGATTCAAAGTTTCCAACAATGTGATGTTCAAAAGTTCCAAAGTGATGTTATGACTATCAAAGTATCAATCTCAAAGTAATGAACAAAGTAATGCAAATGTGGTCAATGATCAAGTACGGGTGGCAAGTCTAGGGGCGTAAGCCTAGCTCGACTCGATCCCGAGGTTTGGATTTATGGGTGGCAAGTCTAGGGGCGTAAGCCTAGCTCGACTCGATCCCGATGCATTGATGTATGGGTGGCAAGTCTAGGGGCATAAGCCTAGCTCGACTCGATCCCTACACAATGATATGATATGAAAGACCCACTGATCAGTAGGGGCCCGGGTACATTGTTATCAGTGAGCATTGAGATAAAGAAAGTAATGAAAGTAATGAAAGCAATCCACATGGTTTCCAAAATGCAACATGGTGACTTACCCACATTGATTATTCATATGTTTTGAGTTCATTGACATATTCTTGTATTGTACAGTTTCATCTGAGCCTTGCATACTCAGTACTTATTTCGTACTGACCCCTCTCGGGGAATTTACCTTACTTGCTGCAGGCGCAGGTACTAGTAGGCCGCCACAGTAGGTTGCCAGCTGTTTGCGGTTTATTGGTGAGCTCCAGTTAGTTCGGGGCTTCTCCGAGTCACAGTGGTTCATATGCTTTGATATTGTACATTGTGTATAAAGCGGGGACTTGTCCCGACTTTCAGTTGGTTTTGGTCAATGCATCTGTTAGAGGCTTTTGTAGACGTATGTGGGTGTATGTGTATAAGATAATAGATGAAATCTTGACTTGATGGCCTCAACGGCCAAGTTTCTCATATGTATATACGTCATATGTTCTATGCTTTCCGATTTTAGCCCCTCATGTTTCTATGTGATAGTAGTGTTTTCTATGACATGTATATGAATGAATAGAAGCAAAGATTGGTTCTCTCGGGCCTTGTCGGCTTCGGGTGCCAATCACGCCTCGTGGGAGTTCGGGGCGTGACATTAAATTAGAGTACTATATATATCACTAAAGTAGCATCAAGTTTACAAGAATACTTAACTTAAGTTGAGAGTTGTTACTATTTTGTATTGTCTTGATTTTTATTTTGTAAAAATATATATACCATTTAAAATATATCATTAGCAGTTCAAGTTTGGTATTAAATAACTTGGGATAAATGTGCAACGCACGTTCCCATAGACTAGTAATACATAAATAGACACTCAAACTTGACCTTCTTCAATTTTGAGTATGCATATCTAAAGACCTTAACTCGTCTCCACTATGTCAGTTGAGCACTCCAACTAACAAATAATCATCTAGACACTTCCAAAATTTATGTGTCACGTCAGCATATATATCGGGTGTCCATAAGACATAGTGAGAACAAGTTAGAGTGTTTAGTTATCCGTTGAGATAGAGTTAAAGTATCTAAATATGCACTATTAAAGTTTGAGTCCTTACTTGCCGGTAGAAGCCAAACTAAAAATTACTTCCTATTCTAGCTAACACATTCTTTCCAACTACTCAAATACAATCACCGGCCAAAAAGAAATTTAAAAGGAAAAATGATGTCTTGTCAGAACACAAAACCTTCTTCCTCTTTTTTGAATTAATCATCAATATTCAACTTTGAATGAAGAATCATTTTTAATTAAACATCTATATATATTCAAATTTGAATCAGGAAGCAAAACAAAGAATATTATATGACTTTTTCTTTAAAAGAGCACAAACATAGAATATTATATGACTTATTCTTTAAAAGAGCACAAATTTTGTCCTTGTGTTGTAGAGATAGTGAAGTGTTTGCTCTTGAGTTCTAACATATACTCCCTCCGTCTCAATTTATGTGATGTAATTTGATTTGTCACAGAATTTAAAAAGAAAGAAAGACTTTTGCAACTTGTGGTCTAAAATAAGTCATAGATATTTGTGTGGTTGTAAATCATTTCATTAAGGATAAAGCGAGTATTTTAAAGTTAAATTGTTATTAAATATAGAAATGTGTCATTCTTTTTGGAACTGACTAAAAAGGAAAGTGTGTCATATAAATTGGGACAGAGGAAGTTTTATTTATTCCATGCAAAAGGTAGAGGTAAGGTTTGTGTACGTCTCATTTTTTCGAAACCTCACATGTGGGACTATAGAGTACCGTATTATTGTTTACCAAATGTGTATATTAAAACTAGTAGTAGTGAATGATATAGCATACAATCAATGGGTTCAAGCGAATATCAATACCTTCGACACGAAATATAGCTATATATAAAAAAATTACTATTTAAAAACATAAGAATTAATTTTGGACCTACAGTTTTAAAAGTTTAACGGGTTCAATGATAAGAAACTAAAGGTCAAATCGGTCAAATTTATATCATAGATCCACTTTTTCGTAATAGTGCACTCATCCTCTCGAAATCCTGGATACGTATGCCGCCTTTGCTTGAGTTCTAACATATATTATTTATTCCATGCAAAAGGTAGAGGTAAGAATTGCGTATTTCTTAAGAGGATAAATTATCCAAGCCTCAACCAATGAGTCGTAGAATGGATGGAATCCCTCCATCAGTAATAACAGATCTCAAATCCGATCGAGCTCTGAGAACTAAAACAATCTCAATTGGAAACGTTTGCCCCTTCAACATATGTTTGGCACAAATTTGAATCAGTCGAACTAACAAAATTTCGAATATCGGATGATTATATAGAAAAAAGGGCATAAGACTTCCATGTAGTATATAGTTATTAGGCTTCAATAATCCAGTTGTCATTTGAAAGTTGAAAGTCTTGTGGGCGTGCACACCAAGTAATAAAGTCTAAAAATGGACTTTTTAATACATTCTACGTGGTGGTGTCCTATTATTTGACTAGCGAGAACGATTGTGATGGAATAGTAAGTATTTTTTTATTTTTAATTAGGAGTCTCAGATTCTTGTCCCGAGTATATGGTACTTTCTAGGATTACGAACTCCAATACGAGTATCGGACATCGGACAAGAAAAAAAAAAAGAAAAGGGAAATCGTTTGACTGCAACAGTTGAGCACGTCTTAAGGTTGGAAATTAATTAGTATAATGGTTTATTATAATTAGCCATATTTGAAGGTCCTATGATTCCTTTTCCACTCCTCCTACCTAATCTAATCCACAACCTACCTTTTAAGATCAAAAAATAGAAAAACCTTAGATTGATAAAGTGGTTGCAAAATTCTCAATAATGGGGCTTTAGCATGTTAATAACGTGTTTTGATATTTAAGTACTTTTATTAAGCAAAGAGTTTCGAGAAAAGAACAGTTTGATGCATAAAGTATTTGGTTTTAAGTGGGTTTAAGGAAAAGTTGTATCCTAAAGAGTGTGATATAGGCGGGTCTACCTTGAAAGAAGCGTTGTATAAATAAAGCCGATTAAACTATTTAAACATGAAATTGAGAAGAAATTATTTAAATGCGAACAACAATTCCCACACAAACAAAGATAAAGAGTAATTTAAATGAGAAAGTTAAGATAGTTGACTTAATATAAGTAAAGAATACACACATAAGTAACCAAATTCAGAATTAACTTTATTAATGATATTTCAATATTTTTTTTCTAGACTAACCTTGTTTTGAGTCGAGGTTCTATAGGAAACCTCTTTACTTCACCTCTAAGGTCTGTATGAACTGTTGCGTTCATTCTACTACCCTCCCCAGACTCCACTTTATAGAAATACATTGGGTATATATGTTGTTGTTGTTGATATTTCAATATTAGGTCATTGCAACTGAAAAGGTCCTATAGACCGATACAAATTAAGTACACAAAAATGA
The DNA here is from genome assembly GCA_031232105.1 of Capsicum rhomboideum. NCBI lineage: Eukaryota > Viridiplantae > Streptophyta > Magnoliopsida > Solanales > Solanaceae > Capsicum > Capsicum rhomboideum. The sequence goes on along the minus strand of CP124711.1, from coordinate 143,162,411 downwards.
TGTGTGATTAACTTTTAAACTATACCTCAACATCAAAATTAGTTTAAATCGACAAATATACGTAGACAGTATAAACAATTTTTACACCACCACCAAATTATTTTTATCAGTTGTAATAGGTAACTCATTTTATTATCAAAATTCAAGTACCCTAATTTCAAGGAGACTTACGTGTAGATACTACTTGAATGACCTCATGGTGTACGAAATAGTATACAATGACGGCCTACAAAACATAAACTCTATAAAATAATGCTATGTCTTTTGTAAAATTAAGCGTTTCTAAATGAAAAAATTACTTAAATCTACACACTAAGTTACCATTATTACATTAAATCCCAAACCACAAAACTAATTACAAAAAATCCCTTTTTTGCATTTTCTCTCTCTACTTTTACCAATACATCACTGCTTACTCCCATCCCTCCCCCCTTTAATGCGTATGCTCCTCAAATCTCGCCTAAAATCAAGGCTATGTATCATTCGGTTTCCCCAACTCACCGTTTTTGAATTAAAATCTTGTTCTCATCCACTTCATCAACAAACAACTTTCAACTTCTACTTACAACCTCCATTATCTTTGTTCATCAATTTTAGTTTGGAGGTTAGTTTGTTTTCATACTTTTTAAAGTTTTTTAGTTCAAAAATTGAAGACAAACGTTTGTCAATTTCCTTTTTTTCACCATTTAAATCATATTAATGGAGGCAGGACCATCGTTTAGTATTGGTCTTTCTCAATTAGATGTTAACAATCCAAATCCAGATGTAGTTGATTTTTTTCCTGGTATATTGCTTTGTATCTCGCAAGTTATAGTGCTTTGGTGATGTATATGTTTCGGAAAACAACATATTGTAGTGGATTTTGAGATTACTGATACATAGATCTAATTTAACTGTTGGTTATTCGTATTGCTGATACATAGAATACTTACGTATAGGAAGACTATATATATGGCAGATACATACAAGATAATAAACCCATAAGTGTGTTAAGTAATGTATTGGATTAAACTTATGTATATGAACAACATAGGCAGTACAGATACATACAATCGAATAATGCTTATGTTTGTGTTAAGTATGTATTAGATTAGACTAGTATTTTGCTACATATGTATATGATTAAAATAATAATATGGCAAATACATACAAGAGTATGAGTAATGTATTGAATTAAACTTATGTATATGAATAACATAGGCAATACGTATACATACAACATAATGATGTTTATTTTTGTGTTAAGTTATGTATTAGATTAGACTAATATTTTGCTACGTATGTATATGATTACAGGGTATGAAATATGTAATCAATGCTGAGTATTGAGTGAAGGACTGTCAGTTCCTTCGTCTGGTTTTGAAGCAGAATCGCATTGCTTGAGCTACACAACACTTTTATGGAATTATGGAGTTGTCAAAGCTAGGAAAGGCTATGTTAGTGACAATGAAGATCCTCCAAGACCAAGGCCCAATTATGTTCCACCACCCGATGAATCAGCGATAGTTAGCATTGAGTAGTTGGAAAGTAAATAATGTTTTGGTCTGAACATTATAATATTTTGGCTACTGTGTTAGTAAATACTTATCAAGACTTGTCTTGTAGCTTTCGTTGCATGTATTTGTTTAGTGTTTTGGACAAAATTTCTACAATATATTAACTTAGGTGTTGACACCTAATTTTTGCCCTCCACGACTAAGTTTAATTCTGAGTTTCTTCGATTTTTAAATAAAATTACAACATTTATTTTATCCGGATAAAAGCTTTCCCAAAATATTTATCTAGGTAATTTTGGCATTTTAAGTAGCGATTACATATTTTCGTATTTGTATATATGAGATCGTATAATATCGTTACCTAATCAAAGATCAGTTTTAATCAATACTCATCTTGAAAATTGGCCTCAAACGGATAAAATTTGATTTAAATAGTACTTACTTGATTTTATCAAACCAAGAAACTCAAGATTAAAATGGTTAATAATTCATATTAAATCATGATTAGATTTAGTCAATTAATCGAATTTAGCCGTAATTGAAATCGAGTTGGCCATAATCACAATATAATTGGCCAATTGACTTTCAATTTGATTAAAATTTAAATATTGACTAAAGTATTAATCAATTGGCTATTTAATAAATAGCCAAATTCCTACCCCTAATTAAGTCTACCCAGGCCCAATAACCTCAAACTGAACCAGTCCATTACCAAGCCCGCACCCTTATTACTCCTCTTCTCCCTCATTACAAACAACACCGACAACAGCAATACCAAACAACAACAATATCGACAACAACTTCAGCAGCAAACAGCGACGTACAACAACAAGAAGATGCCGCCCCATCACTCCCATCTCTCTCTCCTTCTTTTCTCGAAATTTTGCAGACCTTGAGCTGTGATATTTGACTTTGGTTCAAATGGTGCGAGTTTCTTGCCCCAAAATTCAAACCGAATCAGAGGCACCATAATCAAATTCGGATTTATAGGGATATGTTTTCATCCCTTTTCAATGTTTTTTTTTGTCAAATCCCCAACCACTCTCTGACACTCAAACGACTCTCTTTTCAAATCGATTTTTTTTCGACTATAAAGATGAATCGATGCTTCCATTAAAGAGAGAACGAAGAGAGGTTTTTGATGTTGGAATTCCCCATTGCTAACTACAAAATTCTCATAGCTTTTGAATCCAAAAATTCATCTTTATAACCTTAAGTTAGAAACTCATCCCGGTAACTCGTCGTCTCAGTTCCTGCACTCAAAAAGGTAAAGCCTTCATCCCGCCGAGATTTTTACTTCTTGAATGTTTAAATACCTTGGTTCTTTTCTGCATTGTTTTCTTGAGTTCCTTTTCATGGTTTTCGATCGGCTGCGGACATTTACACAAATGAACGTATTCATGGTAGGAACTTGACTGCTTGTAGTGGCTAGGTTTATGGTTGGATGAATGATTTTATGCCTTTGTTTATGAATCGAGAACCGAAAAATGTTTCTTGTAGTGATGTAGCCTGTTCAATATGGTGCATATTCATTTTAATTTTATTTGTTTAGTTGTTTTCCTAATACTTATCAAGTCATAAAAATCTGATTTTTAATCCTAGATAGTGCAAAGATGTGATCTTTTACTAAAAACCATTAGCCCATTCAAGATTCTTTCTCTTTAATAAAGTTGGTTTACCTAAATTAAATGTCGATCTTGTTCGAAGTACTCACTGCCTTCTTGAGAAAAAATTGGAAAAGATTTGTTGTTTATATGACTTTCATGTTGTAGTTGGTTGTTCACATGTGTATCATAGAGCTTCAGCATCACTTATATCAAATATGTGGTCGATTCAAATTAGTATAATGACATAGCTTAACACATAGCCGTTTTGACTCGGGAGTTAAGTTTTCGTTGTATTGGTTTTGATTGTTGATTGATTCTATGCTTATCAGCCTAGTTCCTCACTCGTTCATCTTTAACTGTTACCTCTAAGTTTGTTTTGAAAAACAGTGGAGACTCATTCCAATACTTTGTCGCCGATGTCCGGAGTTAAGATAAATGAGTTGGCCCCTTTAAAAGATTTCATTTTTCTTGACAACCTCTGGCTGAATGTGTGCCTTGACACTCTGACATTATTAAGTTTATTTCTAATCATTTGTCCAGAACCCTTGACTAATTTCATTGTATTCACCAATTAGTTGTTAATCTTAAAAGTAATCTATTCGAAAATGGTAGATCTCTTCCTACTTAGATATATTGTGATTTGATGAGCATTTCATTTAGCTTAGCATTAGATTCCTACTAATAACCAGTATAAAATAAATACATTAAGTCTTCTTCCTTTAAGTAGTTTATGTTTTTTGTTCTCATTCCAAATGTTAGATGACGTGTGTCTAGGATACTATAACCATCATGTTGTTTGAGTTAATGTTATACATTCTGCTTAGAAAACTACAATAGTAATGACATAACTTACTTCTTGTTCCACCTGTCAATGTCATCTATAATCGTTGATTAGGTGATGGCATAATTGATCATTTTGAAGCTCTGCTGATTTTCTGCTCTCGATGTGTGTTAAAATTAATCCATGTCCGTTAGATCTAATAGGTCCATCAGATTTTCTTTCTGCTTGCTATAACCAAAAAATTCTTTTACTGTTGATCTCCATAATACATCCTTGTCATGGTCTTTGGGTGCTCTCATGTTACTATTTGATGTGATCTTTTGTAGCATAACAAGAAAGTACAAATATATTGTAGTACCGGTCTCACAGTTAAGCTTCTTCCTTGTAGCTAATAAGTTACATATATGTTGGTTAGAAGTTCTGAATGTTTCTTCCTTTAGTTAGTATGACCAAGTGAATTTTTATTCCACTTTATTATATTCCGGGAATTCATTTGAGATCCAACTTAATTGGATAAGATGATGCTCTAAATTTGAACTTACTTGACGGTGTGTTTAAGTTCGATTTCAGAAATTAATTTATTAGTTATCTTTTGTTGAGTAATTGAAATGGTACTCATTCGTTTCTTTCCTTGTTTGCATGTAAAATCCATTTGAGTCCACGATGGACTCTTTTCCTCCACCTCCGCATCTTTTGAGTTGCAATTCGGTCCAACTCCATTGAGTCAAGCCTCAACCAAGTCCAAAAATGGATTGATATATAAGAAACAAGAGCTGGTATACGCTGATATACAGTGAATATACACTGGGATGCGGCAGCTGTGCAGTTGTTATGTTGTGTATATCAAAATGGAAGGAAAATATTGCAGGTTTCCGCACTGGTATACATTGTATACACAGAGATATACAAAAAACGCAAAGAAAAGGGCTACTGATATACAGCTGATATACAGGGCAAAAATGGCCTCAAAGTCCATGGAATTTAAGTCCAATGATGGACAGAATCTAAATGGGCCTGAAAGCCCACTTTCTCAACCCTTCTTCTTTATTTTTGTAATTGTTTTGATTACTTGTATTAACTATTAACATTTGACTAATTAATTTAGATGAATTTCCTAAGACGTTGCCATTTTTATTTTATCTTCATTTTCTTTTCTTATTCGGATTTCCTTATCTAAATTATCATGTTTAAAGAATGAAGCAAAAAAAAATCAACATTTTTATTAACATAAAAATAAAAATAATAATAATAATAATAATAATAATAATAAAAAAAAAAAAAAAAAAAAATAGACTTTTCTTTAAAAAATAAAAAATAAAAATTTCCTTAAAGTTTGGGTTAAAATAGAATTCTATTTAAATTTTTCCTCTTAAGTTAATTTCTTCTAGTCAAAAATGGACTATTTGGATTTGAATGAAATAATGTTCTCTCTTAAATCAAGTTTGATATTCTCATAAAAATTGAGCTTTTGCAAACTTAGCCACTTTTTAAAGTTAGTCAAATTATTTTGGTCAACCGTTCTTAAACGGACGCTCCTAAGTGCCTTAAAACCCTTCTTAGGACGTTAATTGAACCCTTACCCATTTTCTCTAATTTTAAAAGTTTATTTCTGTTTTTGAACCTTTGAAATTCTTTTTAGTTTTTTCTTAATTTTTCAAATAAAAATTAAGTGGCGACTCTGTAATTTTTCTTGAGTTATTTTGAAATTTTTTTCAAGTTTTGAAATGATTTAAGAAGTCAAAAACCATTTTCTTTTAAATAATTTATCCTCCCTTTAACAGATCCGAAAGGGGATAAAACATTAGGTACATTGTCTTATTATAGCATATACATCTCAGTTCAGTAATGTAACTCGTAATGCTATCAACAATTTATATGTTACATTATACATTGCAATGTATCTGGCATAGTATACATTGCAACACATATCATATATTATAAATTCCACTGTATATGATACAATTCTTGCACAATGTAAGATGGTATAATATGACCTGTAATATATAAAATATCTTATACAATGAAATGTATAAGATAGATCTTATACAATAATGTATCTTATAATGTAATGTAACATTGCAATGTATATGTTACCTTATACATTGCAATATATATGTAATCTTATAATGTAATCTAACACTGCAATGTATATGTTATCTTATACATTGTAATGTATATGATAATATATAGGATATCTTATACATCGTAATGTATATGATAATATATAGGATATCTTATACATTTCAGAAAATTTAAAGTTGTTACTAATTTCAAGGGATTCAACAGACAATCAATATCCCATTGATTGCTCTGCATTAACACTTTAGCCATTTTTTTCCTTTTATATCGTTAAGCAATTAAGTCCTTATGTATATGTTAGTTATGTATCAGGTCTTCTAGTTATGTATCAGCGGTAAAAACATTCGGGATTTGGTGTAATTATAGAAATGTCAGAAGAGAGTGTAATTAGGTAGGAAACTACTGGGATTTATGTTATTTATACTTTCTAAATATCATACTATTCTAACCAAATATAATGAAACGACTCTATTAAGATCTTGACATAGATTCATAGATATATGTTATTGCAAACCACTAGGTTAATCTCAAATTAGGAGGACCATCAATATTTATTGAGACATATTTGATACCCGACATTTTCATAAAACTGTTAAGTTGACATTCTCATCATCTTTGGTCAAATCAAGTGCATCGCAAAGACATTCATAAACAACTCTATCGTAATTTTTAGCGTAATAACTCCAATTTAGATTTAATAGTACATCCCAGCAGAAGCCTGGATCACCCGCCAATGCCCTAAATCGGCTGCTCAATGATAATGGAGGTAGGGGTGCAAAGACTCACTTAACTTGCAATAGAGATTCAAGGACGGAGTTAGAAAGTTAGCTATAGCTTTGCCTGAAACCCTATATTTGTTTAAGAAAGTCATTATATATATATATATATATATATATATATATATATATATATATGAATTCAGTATTCAATTACCAACACCTGATATAGCTATTCTAAAATTTCAAACATATAAAGTTCAAATCTTGATTACGCCTATGAAAGCATTACAACCATTTGATGTATAACATTTCAGGACAAAAGAGGAGTCAAGAGTCCCACACAAAGGAAGACAGATTTTAAAAAGACAATGACACCCACCCCCTACCTAAATGGAATTGGCAATAAGCCAGGCTAGCAAATACATATCAATACTCAGGTCAATCTGGGACAACAGTGTACTACAAAACCAAATTTAGGATCATGCACCTGAAGTAGGCCCATTTTATGTGTTGACCAGACAAGGAAGGTAACTAACTCTTCCGAGCGTAGCCTAAAGATCGATGAAATGAGTTGAAAATAATATCGTTAAAGGCGCGTTTAAGCTCTGAAGCTCAAGGAGGATGCTTCGTCTTGCTTAAGTTGAGCTATCGTGTAGGTAAGGCACTTAGGATGCGCATTGTATTGCCTATGAACTTATTTCTTTTTTCTTGAATTACATGTATACTTTTACTTTTAACGTCCCTTCATAGCACATTTTTAATTAAAGCTCACACTTTAAATGTGTGCGCCACCTTTCGCTTAAAGTTCAAATAGACCTGGAGGGGTTTTAGAGTTTTTCCCCTTTGACAATCCTGGTTGAAAACCATAAGGTTTCAAGTTGAAATTCCAGCATTGACACAAAGACTAAAGTTAATTCTTTCGATATATTCAAACCTTGATGGACAGAGTTGCACAATACTTATGTTAGTGGAAGATAACACGTATTTTATTGAATTAGTCAAGATACGCACAAGCTAGCCTAACACCACATAAAAAAATAAAAAGAGAAGGTTGACTATCCCAACTTCCATATTGTATACATACCCCAGATTCAGCCTACAATCCATATATCCCAGTTTCATCCTCACCAACTTTCAAAAAATAAAATACGTAAAACTATTCGATTTTTAAAATTTTAATGTGACATTTAATCAAACCAGCTGTTCCATTTGTTATTTTGATGCGTATTTTTTTACTACTAATAGAATACACAAATCAAATTAACATCTCAACTAATTTTACCAATCGAATGGTATCAATGGAACAAAAATAACACTTAATAGCAACTGGCTAAGGAACACTTGCGTAAGGGTACGCTGCCTACACCACACGTTGAGGTGCGGCCCTTCCCGGACCCTACGTGAACGCGAGAAAACCTCAAGACTCAAGTTCACCTTTTTCAAGATTGTCCTCAGCTGCTAATGTAATTACAAATATGTTCTTTAAATCCTTTTCCAAGTTACACAAAATGCTAAAAGACAGTCTAATCTTGTATATAGTTACACTAAATATTTGCAAAAAATCCTTTGTGGATTCTATTAATAGGTTTCAAGCATCTTTCATAGAGTATCCTTCCTTCCTCTTTTTCTTCTTTTGGGGATAACCGTGGTGTCCGGACCAATTTGAGTATCCTTCCTTAGAGCAGTAAGAAAACTTAATCCGTCTTCTGACATGGATGGAAGAAATTATTAGCAGGGCTAACTTCTATATCAAAAAGAGAATGCAACAATGACAACTAAAGGAACGACGATAAAAGAAGGCGTGATGCTTACAAGCAGGCTCTTTTTTTCTTTTTTGAGAAGGTAACATATGAAAATTTCATTGTGCGCGGGAAGAATTTACGTTCCATCATGAAGTAGCTATGTTCGTCACCTCTTAGGAACCAAAAAGATCAACATCATGGTAAATTTCAAGATCACAGATAAGGGGCTTACCTCATAACATAATACTGATGCTTTAGTTGAGCTACTCATTGTTCCAATAGTTTCGCAGTTGTGACATATGTAGAAGTAGCTCGTCCCTGCCCAAACCAGAAACACTACTCGTCATTATCCATGGAGGTTGATGCTTGTAATTCTGCCTGATAAGCTCTATGAAATCTCTAATATTCTGGTCGGGCCTTTTTGCCTTCCCTCCCTTCATTTTATCACACTTCGTGAAAACAAACGTTATTGATATCTGCAGATGTGTTGCATGAAAGTTACTTATCACGGAAAAAAGAGAAATATGTCGTATGAAGGTCAACAATGTAAGGAGTGACTTGCTTTATAAGTAGCAAAATGGAGTAAATGACTTCAATTAACTACATGAAAAGAATGGAAATACTAACAAAGACCGCGAAGATAAGCAGAAATCAGAAGCTTACATTGTTGCGTCCAAGCCAATTAGCACAATCAAGGTCAATCTTCTGAGGGGGTACACTAGCATCAATTAAAAGTAGAACTGACACCAAGGTATCTCGATTCAAAAAGTAACCTTTTGTGAAGGAGGACCAATCCATTCTAGCAGCTTCAGACGCATTAGCAAAACTGAAACAAGTAACAAGAAATAACTTAGAAGTAGTCAAAATAGTCGATTTCCATATTAATGCAAAAGGTCCAAAGAGCTATCAATAAGTGATAGAAAAGCATAACTAAAAGAACTAGCCGACAGAGGAAATAGGAGAGTGCGCAAAGTTACTACATAAGGAGACCTTCTACAGCTATGCTTAAGTCAGGGAAGGGGAAGATAAAGGAGAAGGAATCAGATTCAATTACTTTGATGAATGATACACTTCTGGCTGTTTTATAGGAACCGAAATTGAAATGGCAGATAAAGAGATCCCTTCTCTTGGAGTAATTTACTAAACAAAGGAAATGATTACTTTCACTTTCGCCGTCATGTATTCCTCACCAACCAAGGGAAATAACTCTTACTACTCCACCGTTACTCCATTCCTCCAACATTTTCTCCTTCCCCACCCAGCCAAAAGCTCATAAAGTAGGCACAGCTACGGTCAGGTTCTACAGACTCATAAACAGTGGGAAGCCTATCGATATCTATAAAAAGAACAATAGATAAAGCAAATATAGCCTTAGCCACCATTTGGCTGGTAGATTTGTAACCCCACAACATTTTATTTTACTCCAATACATCTTCATATAAATTTACAATAGAATAATCTAGACTGCTTTATCAAGATGCACACAAGAATGGACGTCTCGGGTTTTTTGGTATAGCATTTACAACGCTTCAACTGAATTAGGTTGATTCCAGCTGAACTGTTGTCTAGCCCACAGTATAATAACTGTAAACTGAGTGTTGCTCTACAGATCTTATCAAATATGCTAATTTTCTCCCTGAGGCACTATATGAAACCATCTATTTCTGCTGTCTAGAGAGTAGAAGTCATAGCAGTTTACGTGTGGTTCCTGCTCTTGAAAATGTGGAAAGTTAACGGAAATGAAAGAAGCCATGTCTCTCACAAGGGGTAACTATGGGGAGTTATTTCTATGACCTGGTTTATTGCTTCAGCAGCTACGGCGACAAGGTATACTCAATGGTTTAGTGGTCAGAGGGAAGGCATTACAGCTTCTTGAATTGAAAACTTTAAGAAGATGTAATAGGGCATTCGCACCGTGATGCTTTCATTGGGAAGAATGAAGGATACTCTTTCCAGGTAAGGCTGGAACCGTAATGCTTTTATTTGAAACAGCAGTAAAAGCAGTAACATTCAAATAATAGTAGAATGTAAGCAATGCAAAAGAGAAGAACCGGGTGCTTGTTTATATTCCAATTCTATTGTTCATCTTAGATAAGGCTGCAATGTGCTTTATGAGTGCCAGAATAGGTGTATCTGTATTCTGTAACATAGTAAATCATGTAGTTGACCCAAACTAGTTTGGTTTTGAGGCGCAGTTTATTGCATAATCAAACAATCCAGTAGCAATTTATCATACCAAGTGAAGTCGTGCTACTTCGTTCGAATAGAAGCATGCAAGCATTTAGTTGAGATCACCGCTAAAGCCTACTAGCAGAGGCGGAGGTAGTCACCCATACATGGTTCGGCCGAACATGTAGCTTTTGCTTAAAAAGTGTGTGTGTTAAAAAAAAATTCGTTAAGTATGTGCACATATTAATTTTAGAACCCAGTTATTAGCATTGAGATCATTGTTCGAAATTCAGAACCCATAAAGTTGAAATCTTGGCTCCGCCTCAGCCTACTAATCCCCTACCAGCTAAGTGCTAACACTTTCTGAAATAGCTTTACCCAACACATTTCATTGTAAAGGTAAAACAGCTTCGCCTATCAAAGGGTAATCTAACAACAGCAAAATCAAGAAAGGCTTACCCATAACCAGGCAAATCCACAATGTACCAACTCTTGTTCACCAAAAAATGATTAATCAGCTGAGTTTTCCCTGTACAGTTAAACATACTAACATCAGAATCCACCTCTAATCCATAGAAGTACCAAGTAAATACAAAAATTCATCTACAACACTCAGAGCAAACCATATATTCCTACTTTGATGGATATGTTTATCCAACACCCATACATGTAGAATATAACCAGTGGAGCTACAAGCCGCAGACCTCAGTAACTTCGGCCCAGACCGTGTATTCGTGTTAAAAACCCACTTGATATAATTTATTCAAACCCTAATAAGTTGTCTCAGAATCCTAGCTTTGCCCCGGGGAGCTAGGGTGCAGCAAGGGTTCGTCCAAACCCCCCTTCATCGAAAAATTACAATGTATATACATTTATTTTTTATATTTTGAATCTCTCTAGTGAAAATCCTTGCTCAGCTAACTATAACAAGCTCGGTAATTAAAACAATAACATCATACCCAGTATAATCCCACAAGTAGGATCTAGGAAGGGTAGAGAGCATGAAGACCTCACCCTACCTCGTGGAGGTAGAGAGGCTGTTTCCGGAAGACACTTGGCTTAAGTGCAGCAAATCAAGGTAGTTATGATAAAGGGAATACGGTAGTGAAGAAAACATTTCATTTAATAAGAAAAGCAACACAAAACATTCAAAAAGAAAAGTAACAACAGTGAAATAATGCGGTAACTGAAACACAATAGACAACAGATGGTAACAGATATCAAAAGCAAGAAACTACATGTATAAGAAGGGCTAATACTAAGACAGACACCGTGCTCCCATACTCCTACCAAGACCTAAGTTGCTCGAACTCTTCACTTTCGAGGCCACACCCGTGTCGGATTCTCAAAAAAGACACTACTTTTGGAGAATCCGACACGCACCCATTGACAATTTTGAAGAGTCCAAGTAACATAAACCAAGACTAATTACACCAAAAAATGCGTCAAAACTCAACAACCTACCAACTTTCAAGCTAATCGGCAACCTCCATAACCTTCCATCTAAGGTCATTCCTCGGTAAGCTAAAGTTGTGTCATGTCCTATCTAATCGCCTCCTCCCAATACTAACCTCCTAACCTTATCCGCGACCTCCATGCCCTCTTATCTGAGATCATGTCCTCGATAAGCTGAAATTATGCCATGTCATGTCTAATCACCTCCCCCCAATACTAACCTCCTTCCCCAATCCACAACCTCCATACCTCCTATCTAAGATTATCTCCTCGGTAAGCTAAAGTTGCACAATGTCCTGTCTAATCACCTCTCCCCTATACTTCTCCAGCCTACCTCTACCTCTCCTCATGATCACTACATCTAAATCTCTCACACCTCGTCGCCAAGCCATCTACACATAACCACTATATCCAAAAGCTCAATAGTTTAAAGATATACAAAAGGCATAATACATAAACAGACACTCAAACTTGATCTCAACCGACAAATAAGCACTCCCAACTTTAAATAAACACATCTAAACACCTCAAATTATCTCCACGGTATCAATTAAACACTCCAACTTACAAAATGACCCTCTAAACACCTCCAAAATTTATGTATCACGTCAGTAGACACAACGAAAACAAATAAAAGAAAGAACTTAAATTTGCAAATGGGTATTCAAACTACCTGGTTTTTTAGAAGTAAGAGCAACCTCCTTCTTCTTAACCAAAGCATTAATAAGCGAAGATTTACCAACATTAGACCGACCCAACATAGCAAATTCACCTCTTTCATCATTTACAGGACAATCTTTAACCTTATTACTACTCTTCACAAACTCCACTTCCTTAATCTTCGCATCACCCGCATAGGGTCCGACAACAATATTCGACCCGGGTAATATCATATCTTCCTTAATATCTTCCGGGTCAACACCCGGACCCATAAACAGTACTTTCTTGGCCAATATTGAAGAATTAAACGTTCTTGAAGATAATGCATTAATGCGAAAATTGGGGATTTTGGGGTTTAGGGTTTGAAAAATTGGGATTTGGGGTTTAATGGAATGAGGGAAAATGGAGAAAAAATGGGAGTATTTTGAAACTATTTGCATTTTTTTTTTTCGTTGTTTGCTGATTTTGAGTTTGTGTCTATTTGTACTTCAATGGCTACTATGGTTGGATGCTAAGAGATAAGGTATAATAATTTTGGGATAAAATATAAAATTATTTTATTTGTATTTTATTGATGGGATAAGTTATCTTATATATATGGTGGGATAACTAATCTCGATATAGCCTATTCGGAATAACTTTTTTCCAACCAAATGACTTTATCCCTTCGTCTCAATTTATATGCACTATTTGATTTCGAGATTTAGGGGTCGTTTCATATGAGAAGTAAAAGATAACTAATCTCGTAATTAAATTTAGGATGAGTTTATTCTATGTTTGATTAGGATAAAATTGTGGTTCGATCCTTCTGAGAATTTTGCGTATAGTGAAAACTTAATACACTTAGATGTCTTCTTAACTTATCTAGAGATTAGTTATTCTGAAATAGTAATGTTATTTTTATCTCATATTGAATGGAATAACAATTCCAGGATAACTTATTTCCCAACCAAATGAGCCCACGAACGCTCGGATATGATAGATAGTAACCCAAAGATCTTTCATTTATCATAATTTTTCATATATGTTTTAAATATTTTGAATTGTCAATTATTATAATCGGCCCAACAATAATATTCGATCCGGGTAATATCATACCTTCCTTAATATCTTCCGGGTCAACACCCGGAACCATAAACAATACTTTCTTGGCCAATATTGAAGAATTAAACGTTCTTGAAGATAATGCATTAATGCGGAAATTGGGGATTTTGGGGTTTGGGGGTGTCATGAAATGATGGAAAATGGAGAAAAAATGGGAGCATTTTGATACTATTTGCATTTTTTGTGTGTGTTTGAAAGCCCTCGGCCAAATGAGTATTTTACATAAAGTCGATAAGAAATTTTATTAATAATTGGCTGTTTGATCCTTCGGAACAACTCGATTGCTGATTTTGAGTTTGTGTGCATTTGTTAGTTCAATGGCTGCTATGGTTGGATGCTACTTATCTCACTCTATACTCCCCCTCGCCCACCCCCACCCACACCCCCTCACAATTTATATGATATTTTTTGATTTAGAGATTTAGGATTCATTTTGTATGAGAGGTAAAGAATAATTAATCTCGCAATTAAGTTTAGGATGAGTTTATTAGATGTTTGATTGGGATAAAATTATGATTTGATCATTTCCCGAATTTTGAACTCTGATTCTTAGATTTAGGGCTCGTTTCGTATGAGAGGTAAAAGATGACTAATCTCATGATTAAGTTTAGAATGAGTTTATTCTGTGTTTGATTGAGATATGATTGTGATTGGATCCTTCCCCAATCTCAACTCACGGGATAACTTATTTCCCAACCAAACGAGCCCATGAACGCTTGGCTATGATAGATAGTAACCCAAAGATCTTTCTTTTATCATAATTTTTCATATATATTTTGAATTGTCAATTATTGTAACCTCCTTAATTTCTTGAGTCGGGAGGCTTTCGAAAACAGCCTCTCTATCTCTCTTCTGAAGTAGTGGTATGGACTGCGTGCACTTACCTCCCCAGACCCCACGTGGTGGGAATATACTGAGTATGTTGTTGTTGTTGTACCAGTAGAGGGTCCGACAACAATATTCGACCCGGATAATATCATATCTTCCGGGTCAACACCCAGACTCATAAATAGTACTTTCTTGGCCAATATTGAAGTGTTAAACGTTCTTGAAGATAATGCATTAATGCGAAAATGAGGAATTTTGGGTTTAATGGTATGCAGAGGCGAGTTTATGTATTAAAATTGGGGCACGGGAACCCGTAGTCATCCGACTAAACTCGATATATTATTTGTATAATTCTGAAAAATATATCTATAAGTAAATGAAGGAACCCATGATCAAACTGGTTGGATGGTTCATTGGTTGGAGTGGTGGAATTAGTGCATGTTTTACCTCGCTGAGGTCCAGAGATCGATCCTTATCTGCTACAAAGCCCCTTTTTGTCAAAACTTAAAAGTTGTGTTTCTTCTTTTTTTAAAAAAAAAAAATTTTTTGAAAAGAAATTTCTTAAACACTTCTAAAAACAGAGAAAAAGCCTTCCCACATCCCACCCAAAAATCAGTACATCAAGTTAGTGAAATTATATTACCATTGTAAAGATAAAATTTTCATGCCATTTCGTTCTTTGCAATTATGATTTCTATTCTTGCGGATGAATTAGTAAGTTTTTATTTTATTTTAATTTAAGTTGAAAGGGGTGTGATTCTTCTATTTTATTTTGAATTTGCAAGGGTGTGATTCATATATATTTGAATATGAAAGGGGTGTGATTCTCTTATTTTATTTTGAATTTTCAAGTGATAAATTTATGACTAAGTTGAATAGAAATTTGAATTTGTAGAAACATTTGATTGGGATTTCTATTAAAGAGATACTTTCGGATCTCGTAATAAAGGAAGAAAAGAAGAGCTTGATCCGTTCGAAGAGTTTCCACCTGGACTGTGACTTCTTTCTGAAATCCAATCCACGAAATAATTTGATCGTCTTGAACATCTAAATGGATAAATATGTGGCCAAGTTGCACCATTGAGCAACCAAGTTCTAATAGTCGTCCATCTGTTAATTTACATATAATTAATTATTTTTGCACGCCAAATTGTAATTGAGCCGAAGCAGACGCTGCCCATGGAGAGCCTTTTTCTTTGTGAACATGCCCATAAGACATGACAAAAAATTCATAAATTGGGCTTTATCACTATTACATTTTAGATCTTATCTTAAAAGTAATGATACACCTGTCTTCTTGAAATACTAGATTCGTCTCTGATGATATAAGGAAAAATGAAGAAAAAATGGGATTATTTTGATACTATTTGCATTTTTTGCTGACTTTGAGGTTTTGTGCTACTTCAATGGCTACTCTGATTCGACGCTAATTATATTCTAAAATAAAGGATTACTTTATGCTGTTTTTGGTCAAACATATTAGGAAGTATCGAAATTATTTATCACATTATTTATACTATAGTGATAGGATAAGTTATCTCATATATATAATAGAATAATGTATCACAAAATAGCTAATCTCGTAATAACTTATTCCCAACCAAACGATCGTTTGGTTGGAAACAAGTTATTTCGAATTAATTATTTGGGACTAATTATTCCAATTATCTCGAGATTAATTATTCTAGGATTAGCTATTCAGGAATAAGTTATATTATCATGTATATGAGATAACTTATTTCATCACTATTGTATAAATGGTGGGATAACTTATTTCCTATTTTAGTAACTCTTCAATTTTAACTTTTCACGTGTCATGATTAAGACCACATGATTGTTAAGGTTGTTGCCCTGATTTTCTTACCAAATTTAAGTTTTACTTTTTTTTGAAGGAAAATAAAAGTAATACCATAATTAATTTTACTTTTCCTAAAAGAAAAAATATAAACCTTTTCCATATTTGGTTTACCTTTTTTTGAAAGAAGGGTTTTGTACCTCTATAAATTAAAAATCCCTCTTCTCATACCACAACACAATAAAATCCATAATGTAGTCCTTTAAGAGTCTTATTTATGGGAAGATTTTTCTCTTTAGTTTTTATATGTAGGTCAATTGGTCAAACAATATAATAATTATGCTTTTAGTATAGTTTTTCTTGTCATCTGAATTATCATCTATATGATTTGTAACTATAAGCTTTCGTACAATGCCCTTTCAATTTCAAACTCAATAATAATTAAATAATATTTTAATATATTTAATATAACTTTAATTTAGAATCATCAGATTTTTTTAAAAAAAAAATTACTTTCTAAAATTCATGTCCTGTTAAAATAGACTAAACAAATTAAAACATTGAAAGTAATATAGTATTGAGGTGCGTTAGATCATCCGCACACCACTTTGTAAGAAAAAAAAATTCAAATAAGTTTGTCCCAAATTCTAGTTCGAGTGTTTCCAAATCCAAATATGGAGCCCAATGGGTTGGGTTTGGGGGGGGGGGGAGTTAAAAAGATTAATATAAATTCGCAGAACCTAATAATTTTATCTTATACAATTTAATGGGTAAAAATTATTTAATATACAAAGAATTCATCAAAAATTTTATAAACAAAAATAATTATACTCTATATATAACTAAGGTGTTAAATAAGTAGTATTTGCATCAAATATCTACTTTTACGAGTGTTATTTAAAACTTGGCCATTTATCAATGTATTTAATTTTTAGCCTTTGATGTTTCATTTGTCATGAGTTAAACGAATCCACAATATACTTTGCATACTACATCAGTGTAGAAACATTTAAGTCTTTACCAAATAGATTGCAAATAAATCATAAATGGAGAACTTATAAATATCTTCTTATAATATAAGCTAGCAGAAACTTATTAACGGTACTGATTGAAGTTACCGGTCGATGTCGATCATCATGTTACGTAGAATGTGATATAAGGTAGAGAGTACTGAACGAGAGTTTTATCTAAAATAATAACATATTCAGCATAATTTCATATGTAAAGTCTGTGGAGTACTGGTCTAAGTGAAAGATAAAGCGCACGCAGATCTTACTTATATCTTGTGTGGGTAAGAGGTTGTTTCCGATAAATCCTGGTTCAAGGGGTTTTGTCTTACATATATTTTATTTTAATGGTAAATTATATAAATGTACTTATATAGGAAAAACTAAAATTAATAAGTAGCAATTATTATATATTTATCTTTACCTTATTTCTAATAACTCTCCTTTTCATTTTCTTGTTTAAATTTATATTTTTCCAAGAATAACAAGATGTATACGTAGACGAGTGCACCTTGTACGCTACTACGGACAGTCTTCAATCTACATGCACAAAGCCACTTGTCCAATGTGACATAAAAATGTACACCTTTTTATTTATTTAATTAATTAATTACTTATTACTATTATTTTTAATTACTCCCTCCGTGTTGTATTAGTTAGCCTTCTTTCTAAAAATGTTTGTTATGATTTAGTTGTAATTTAGCTGTCCAAGTTCTAAAATCAAGAGTATTTTATACATATATTTCCCATTTTACCCTTGATAGAAATACTAAATACATCCATAATTTTCAAAATTATTGAATGGTGCATAAATGATCTCAATTCTCAAAACCAATAGTAAAATGATTATTATTCAATTGCTCAATGTTCTAGACGTAATGCAAGAGATGGACAATATGTACCAAATTTCAATATTTAATCATTGCATTAATTATTGGACTTTAAAAGACATACAACGGTAAATATGTAAAATACATCTCTATTTATTGATTTCTTAATGGATATGCCAACTCCATAGGGGCCAACTAATACGAAACGGAGGGAGTATTACTATTATGAGAACTGCTAAATGGCCACAGTTATGTGGCCCAAATTTGGCCACAAATGTAAAAAGACTTCAATAACCTTTTCCCTTAAAAACAATGCTAAATCTTTTACTATTTCCAAAACTGAAAAAGTCAAGTGCAACATTAGTTCTTTGACTGTTAAGAATATCAAGAGTTTATTATTTTTTTGTGCATTATACGGTTTGGGATACAATAATGAAATTTCTATCTTTTTTCCTTTGTAAATATCAATTAAATTCTTATTATTATTCTTAGATAATTTCATTGTCACTTATTACTATGAACGTGAAGTTAAGCTACCATATTAGAATATATATTACTATGGACCCGTTTGGTCATAGATTTTTCAAGTAGTTTTTGGGAAAAAAAATTGACAAATAATATTTGGTCATACCATTTGTCATTATTTGGCAAATAATTCAAATTTTCAAATACTAGAAAAAAAGTCAAAAATTAGTATTTGGGCCAAATTTCATTTTTTATGAACTTTTGAAAGTGAAATATATTTTTCAAATACTATGGACAAACACATGGTGAAACTTCACTCATATCTTCACCCAAAAATAACTTGCCAAACTAGAAAAAAAAAATTAAAACAACAATAAATGCAATTAGAATTTTGTTATCTAATTTAGTTCTTAAAATTTACCGACAATCAATTTAGACGAAGCATTAATAAGGACAAATGTACACAAAAATAAAGTACAATATAATTCGGATATACCTTTTAAAAAATATTTTTTTCACTTAAAATAAATCTCTCTATTGAATGAGACAACTAAACTTCACGTTAATAATAATTATAAAATAATATTTTATTAATTTAAAAATTATATTTAATTATTCAATAAATATAAATTTCGTAAAATATACTAATTAAGCGTGGATTCAAAAATTTACTATTATTATTTTTTTTCAAATATAACTAAGTATATAAAACTATATATCCAGTTCTCCAATGATTAGTGCACCATTTATATAATGATTTTTTTCAAGAGAAAAAAAAAAGAATATGTTTGAAAATTAGACATTTTAAATAAATAAAATTAATTGATAATAAAATATTTATAACTATAAATTTAATAATACATCAAATTTTTTTATATTATAATTGCTCTAAACAAAAATTAATAGTATATAGCAATACAGAAAATTATTTCACCAATTTTAACCACGAATAAAAGATCCAGTTACTTCAATATTTTAATCAAGAGAATGTTTAAAAAATAAAACAAACAATCACTCACTACCTAACTATCAATTATAATATTTAAAAATAGATATACTTTATGCGAGCTGAGGTCTATAAAAAATAATACTTATTTTTTTATTTTTTTTTAACAAGACCAATATTCTCTTCTTCTTTTTTATTCATCTACTTTTATAAGTTTTTGTCTAATTAAAATGGACTAAATCACAAGTTATTTCAGGATATATATTTAGTTATATTCTCATACAACGTAAGTTGGATAAAAAATTTATTTTGCATTTATATAAGCTAGGGAAAAAAATTACAAAATAGTATGTTTCTCTAATTTTAGCATAATTTTAATTAGAAAATTTAATAGATTTAAAGTTTTTAATTAATGTTCAGGATATTTTATTTTAATCTAATACCAAAATAGTTATAGAAAAATTAAAAGTATATTCTTATTGCTTCTATTTTTAGGATTTAGAAGCTATTACATGCCAAAAATAATAATTTTTTTAATTTCTTTCAAGTATTTCAAATGATCTTTTGAAATTTCAAAAGACCAATATTATGAGTTTGTATCCAAAATGACATTTGATATTTTTAACATAAAGGAGTTTTGGGACCAATCTATTTAGTTCATGTGTTATATTTATCTTTATTATTAATTTAACTAGTTTTTGAAGTTAAATTAATTAGATGAATTTAAAATTTTATAATTTAAAACTGAATTTTTCAAAATTATACGAAAAGTACTACAAATTATAACTTTTTCTCATATTGATTTTACAAAAACATATATTTGAAATTGTTGATCAAAATTCACACAATTTAACTTTTGATAAACAGAATATGATAATAAATTTGAGACTGAGGAAGTAATAATATAAGATTATAAATCTCTGTTATGCTAATTTTAAAAATTATATTTAAAAAATTAGTTAAATATGTAATTTGAATTATTTAATCATAATAATTACTTAATTAGAGGTCATATTAATAAGCAAATATAATTAATAATTCTCAAATTATCAATTGATGTAACATTGGAGTGCAAGACTACAACATTAAGGCGTGACTCTCTTGGATTATTGTTAACTAAGGTTGCACATATGAACTATATGATTTTTATGGTTTCTATAATTTGTCGTTGTTTACTACTATGTCTAATCTGTTTTGAATTTTGATTATCGTTATTGAAATATTTTAAAATTATATCTAAAAAACTATTTAAATATGTAATTTAAAATTATTTAAACATAATAATTGATAAAATTACTTAATTAGAGGTCATATGTAAAAGAAATATAAGTAATGATTCGCCAGCTATCAAAACGACCTAAATTAGAGGCGCTAAACTACAACATTAATGTATAACTCTATTGGGTTGTCATTAACTAGAACCGATACTTATGAACTATACAATTTTTATGATTTCTATAATGTGTTGACTCCTATCATGTCTAAAGAATTTTGAGTTTTGATTGTCGTTATTGAAATATTATTTTAATTATATATATATTTTTTTAAATGTAGTTTAGATTTATTTAAATATAATAATTAATAAATTTACTTAATTAGAGGTCTATTAATAACAAATATAAGTAATATAATTCACAAGTTATCAAATCGACGTAACATAAAAGCGTACGACTACAACATTAATGTATAACTCTACCGGTTGTTGTTAACTAGGGCCGACACTTATGAACTATATAATTTTTATGACTTCTTTAATGTGTCGATGCCTACCATATCTAAGGATTTTGAGTTTTGATTGTTGTTATTGAAATATTATTTTAATTATATTTAATTTCTTGAAATATGTAGTTTAGATTTATTTAAACATAATAATTAATAAGTTTACTTAATTAGAGGTCATATTAATAATCAATATAAGTAACAATTTGCAAGTTATCAAATCGGTGTTACATATATAGGGGCACAAGACTACAACGTTAATGTATGATTTGGGTTGTTGTTAACTAAGATCGACACATATGATACATGATTTTTAGGATTTCTATAATTTGTCAATGTCTACCATGTCTAAAAGTGTTTTGAGTTTTTACTGTCATCATTAAAATATTTTAAATTATATTTTAAAAATTATTTAAATAAGTAATTCAAATTTATTTAGACATAATAATTAATAAATCACTTATTTAAATATCTTATTAATAACAAATATAGATAATGATTCGTGACTCATAAAAAAATGTAATTCTATTAAAAGAAATTATAAAAAAATGCAATTATATACGTATTTGTGTGCAAAGGGAGAATAGCAAAAACAATGATTTTATACGTGTTTGACCATTTAGTAGTATTTTAAAAAAAAATTGAAATAGGAATGTATTTATGGGAATATGAGAATTGTGGGGTTAAAATCTGAACAATGAAAAATTAAGGGGAAAAAAATGTAGTTCTATACATATATTTGTGTACGTATAGAGAATTAGAAAGAAAAAAATGACTATAGTCTATATGTATTTGTCATTTAATGCTAATTGGAGTAGAAATGTGTTTATAGGAATTTGGAATTACGGGAATGTGGGAATTGAAAGTTTCCATGTATTGGAAAATAAAGAATTGAGAAAATATTTTAAATTTGGAGAGAAAGGGTAAAAATGTAGAAAAAGAAACTAGTTTATAATGTGAATAGAATTTTTTACTATTATGGCTAAATTTGGGCCAAATTTTTGTGGCCAAAAGGATTTTTCCTATTATTATTATTATTATTATCGAAAAGTACAAGTTTTCATAGAGTTCCTCAATTTGTTGGCCTCCAAATCCGTGATACAATGACCAACACCAAATTGGGATTTGTAATTTTGAAGTATAGTAGAAGTAATTTCACATGATATCGTAACGTTGCATATATATTGCTTCATGGGGACGGAGTTGGAGGGTGAAAGAGTTTATTCGAACCTCTTTTTTCCATCAGAAATATTCATCTATTAATAAGACATGATATTTTCAAAAAAGCGTATAACAAATAATTTACAAAAAAATTTCATTGAAAATTCCCGTTGTATGTATATAAAGTTAATTTTTTGGTGTGTGTATAAATAGTAAACGATAGAAACATTTAGGTAAAAATGCCTCATCAGTCATTTGCTTCAAGGTGATTTTTCCAAAAAATTATTGGATTTGGCTCTCCTTCATTATCCCTTTCCTCCATTTCGTTAAATATACGTTTAGATAAGAGATATATATCTTATTTAATTTTTAAAAATCAAGATTATATTACATTAACAAGTATAATAACCATAGTTAAGTCAATAAATTTGATAAGAAAAAGATATTCCCCATAAATTTTGGTATTCATTAATATCATTAATTTCATCTTATATTTTTATATTCAAATATTAAAATTGTAGAACATGAATCTAACAACATTTTTATTTAGCCTGATATAATCTTCAAAAACATTTTGGCTTTAGAAAAATGTTTTCTTTTATTTCACAAAAAACAAAAAGATAAAATAATGTTTATAATAAACATATTTTATTTTCCCCATTCAAACACGTAGCTTTCTCCTTAACTTTTGGAATTTGGATATTTAATATTTGTAATTATATATAATAACCCCTCATTTTTTAATTTTTTTTTTTTGTATTTCCTGTTCTTTTATTTTTTGTTGACATTGATAATTCTTCACCTACTTTTTTTTTCAACATAATATTTCAAGAATAAAGTTAATATCTATTTAAATATAAAAATATAAGATGAAGTTAATGATATTAATAAGAATCAAATTTGTGAAAAATATCTTTTCTTTACCAAAATTAAGAAAGTACTTTTCAAAATTTATTGACTTAGCTATGATTATAATACTTGTTAATTATTAATATAATATAATTTTAACTTTTAAAGATTAAATAGAACACATGTCCCTCATATAGACGTGTACCTGACGAAATTGAGGAAAGGGATAATGGAGGAGAGTCAAATCCAAAATTGTCTAGTGCTCCAGAAACTAGCTCTTCTTAGATATATATACGTACTTCTCGAGTTCAAATTTTGAGTATAAAATTATCTTGGAAACACTACCTCAATATGAGACTTTCCAACACTAATTTAAACTTAATCCAACACTAATTTATACATAGTGGGATAACTAATCTCGATATAGTTAATCCCAATATTAATTATTTGGAATAACTTTTTTCCAACTAAATGACTTCATCCCTTAGTCTTAATTTATATGCACTTTTTGATTTCGAGATTTAGGGCTCATTTCATATGAGAGGTAAAAGATAACTAATCTCGTAATTAAATTTAGGATGAGTTTATTCTATATTTGATTAGGATAAAATTATGGTTCGACCCTTCTGAGAATTTTGCGTATAGTGAAAACTTAATGCACCTAGCTGTCTTCTTAACTTATCTAGAGATTAGTTATTCTGGAATAATAGTGTTATTTTTATCTCATATTAAATGGAATGGAGAAAGTATTACGGATCGTCTTCAATCTACATGCACAAAGCCACTTGGCCAATGTGACATAAAAATGTACACCTTTTTTTTATTATTATTTATTTATTTATTATGGTCGAAATGTACAACTTTTTCATAGAGTTCCTCAATTTGTTGGCCTCCAAATCCGTGATGCAATGACCAACACAAAATTGGGATTTGTAGTTTTAAAGTATAGTAGTAGTAATTTCACATGATATCGTAATACTTGCAAATTGCTTCACGGTAACGGAGTTAAAACGGCGAAAGAGTTTATTCGAATCTTTTTTTTTTTTATAAAAAACGTTCATTATTAAGATATGATATGCTTAAAGGAGCATATAACAAACACTGTTTACAAACATTTTTCATTGAAAACTCACATTATATATAAAAAGTCATATAGTAAATGATGAAATGTTTCGGCCATCTATCATTGTTGCTTCAAGGTGAATTTCCAAAAGTGTTTCTTATCTTATAATAAAAGGAAAATAGAAAAAAATAAAATGTCTAGTTCTCCATAGACTAGCTCTTCTAATTAAATATATTAGTATATAGATAAACTAATGCGAATTCATGCTCATTCGCGTAAGAGGAATAAAGTGTTTTGTAAGATTCTTTCATTTTCAAGACTCAAACGAGAGACAAAAAATTACCACTTAGCAAGCCAACCTCTACTTAATTAACAAATAAATTGCAATTATAGACTTTGATCTAACTTAACCAAATAGTGAAGGTCTCCGTTTCATATATAATTAATTTATTTATTTATTTTTTTGCAAAATATAACATATTTTTGAACTTGGATGATTGTTCCCAAAAGATATTTCATGTTTGGAATCTTTTAAGGAAAAACACAATATTGTGAGAAACTCCAGGGTCTACTAAAAATCGATGTAGAATGACACTAAAAGGGCAAGTCCGGTGCACTAAAACTCCTATTATGCGCAGGGTCCGAAAAAAGACCCCACCACAAGAGTCTATCGTACGCAATCGTGCCTTGCATTTTTACAAGAGACTGTTTCCAAGGATTAAATCCGCTTTACCAATTAATCCAAAGCTCCTCTTCATACCGATGTAGAATGACACTTCAATACCGATATGATCGAGTAATAAGTACTTCTCGACATCAAATCCCGAGTATAAAAGTATAGAGACTTTTTGACGCTAATATAAATTTAATAAACCCAACACGGTTATGGAACAAATATCGAAGGAGAAATTTTGATATAGAATGGAATTTATATTAATCACCTAAAAAACAAATATTACACAGAATTAATCAAAACGTAGTTCTCTAAAGTCTAAACAATTACATTGTAACAAAACGTGGCTCACATAAACACAAAAAAGATACATACAAACTAACAAAGAGCAGCCCGGTGCGCCAACATCCCGCTACGTGCAGGGTCCGGAGAAAGTCGGACCACAAGGATCTATGGTACATACAAACTAATGGGTCACAAATATTCCAGACCATGGAGCCTCATATTCAATCTTCTAAGCCAAACAGAATGAAGTATCATGTGGAACACATCATATCTTTTTGGAGACCTATTAACTTCAAAATGCCTCCTCACTTGTTTACCTCTTCTTTGCAACCTTATATATTGCCTTGTTGAAATTCCAGCCAGAATTTTCTTCAAGTCCTGAATTCGTTCAACGGGGACTTCAACCGAGAATGATTTCCAGTTCAAAACGTCACTAAATGGTGGCACGTAATGGTCCTTAATAAGGACCGGGACACATCCCATGTAAAGTGCCTCGACCATTCGCGGACTAGCAACTTCGTAACCACTAGGACAAAGGCAAAACTTGCTATTCCTTAGCATGCCATAGTACGAGACGCCTTTTGGTAGATACCTGTGGACTTGGATGTCATCGTCTTTGTTCTCCCAATGCTCGAGAAGTATAGGGCGTATAGGTCCGTGAAGCCCTCCAGCGAAGAAAGCCAAGATTGATCGACGTGATGGGGATGGACCGCCGATCAAGCCATCCATCGTACCTCCCGGAAGGAGTATCTCTGGGAAGGATACATCTCTAGAAGGCTTGAATCCTTCCGAGGTATTAGCATTGCATAACGCTCGGATTGAGTTCTTGAATAGCTCCGGAACAGCTTTCGAAATTTCAGGCCCCTACAAGATCGACGCATTTCAAAACAATCATTATTCCGGTAACAATTTTTTTAGTAAGTTGCTAACTACTTAAATTACACGAAAGACAGGTCAATGTATGTAGGAAGGAGGAGGATGTAAGATACTTACCCAATCGTGGCAAGCGAGCATGAAATGATCTGCACCTATGCTTTGATTCCAATAAGGATATTTCCCAGAAACAAGATTGATGTAATCCGTGAGCGTTTGTTTCATCGGATTCCAATGTTCTCTGGACTTTCTATCATATATGAAGTGAACTATCGCCGTCACACTGATAGGTAGGAAGAAAACATGAGCTTTCTCGGGGTCTCTGGTCCGGAATTTAGTTGTCTCCATTTGATAAATAAAGTTTCCCTCCATCGCATATATGCTTTTGCACGGACCATTGTGAAAAATAGGCTGCTCTCCTTCTTCGTACACGAATACCTTGAATTGTTTTTCCATTTCCAAGTAACTCCTAAAGTTAGAACGAAATACATTAGCTTCATAAATTTGCTTCAATTGGAACAAATATCAAAAATTCAACTTTTAACCTTACTGAATAATTGATATATCAGACTAATTTGACTCTGATCTTTTTGTTTTTAATATGGTGTTTGGCTATTTTGGCTATTTTCTGTACTTTTTAAGCCTAAAACACCTAAAAATAAGTCAATCCAAACACCCTCTAAGTTATACACGATAACATACTCGGTGCATCAACATTTAACATGACAAGGACGACAACCTTTTTCTATTGCAAAAAGGCAAAATGAAAATATTCCAACATAACTATTAGTTAAAGTGGCGACGACTAAACATATACTTCCACAAACTTTAAGGCAAAGAATAGAATACTATTCCATTAACATGTCTCCCTCAAAAGAATTATCCATCATAAAGCAGGAAAAGTATTTGGACAAAACAATCATATCAGACCCAAAAAATAGACTTATCCCTAACGAGATGTCAATCAGATGACCAAAACATCCACGTTGTATTGATAATGATCGAAAAACAGAGCCCTATCTATGAAAAGCATTGGCATAGGCATATACATAATTGGACCAGTTGGAACATCTCGACTAAACATATTTTCAGCAATACTATTCCATTAACATGTCTACCTCAGAGAATTATCTTAACCAATATCACAATGACGGAAAATAGTAGAGCCAAACGATCATTGTGTACCAAAGAAAAAGTAGAAGACTTTTCAACAACCAATAGAAGTCATGTTATATTGATAATGATCGAAAAACAAAGCCATACCTATGAAAAGCTTTGGCATTCCAATACATTGGACCGGATGGAACATAGTCGGAATCATCCGTTTGATTTCCATAAGTAGCGGCTTCTTTGATGGCGGCTCGAGCTTTCCCCAATTTGACTTCTAACTTCTCCAAATTGGTAAACTTTTTCTTGATTTTGGGTTCAAGTGGAAGAGCATGAGTTTCATTCAAAGAATGCAACTCATGTGGTTTCTCCAATGAAATGTTAAAACTTTCATCTTTATGTGTAATAGCCTGCTTATAATCATGCATATATAATCAATTATCGATAATCTTCGACTAAAAAAGGGACGATTTGTCCATGGCATTCGCTACAAAATTACCAAATCACAGAACTTGAACTAGGTCAATGATACGTAAACGATTATTTGTTTGTACATGAAAATTATTTCCGCACTAATGATAAGTACTAGTATTAATATTTGATTTAAACTATGAAATCAGTGCAAAATAAGGTTAAGTCCACAAAAGAAAAAGTCAACAGATTTGGCTTTTCTTCTTCTCTTTTTCCCTATCATTGGATAAAAAGTACTTCTACCCCCCCCCCCTTTTCCCACACCCAGTGCTTAATTATTCTTTCTCCCTCACAGTACAGAAATTGTAATTTTATAATAACCTTTTGGTTTCTACTCTCGTTTGGTTGCGAACACCTCATCCCGGGATTAGTTATTCCACCCACAATATGGGATAAAAATAACACCTACAATCCCAGGATAACTAATTCCGAGATAAGTTATCCCATGCATTTTATCCCAACCAAACATGGGATAAACTCATCCTAAAATTAATCCCGAGATTAGTTATCTCTTATCTCTTGTACCAAACGAGTTTGTTACAGATAAAGATTTTTATTTTAATCTAATAACCTCTGATTTTAGGCTCTACTTTTTTACAGCTTAGTTACAAGTTAGTTACAGGTTAGTTACAGCTTCATTATTCTTTCTCCAACTAACAAATTACTCCAACAACAAATTAATCAAGGAAAACTCTATTTCATGCTCTACTTTTTTAGAAAAGAAAAATCAAAACACACACAGAGTGAAATTAAAAAAAAAATAACTACAACCCCAACAACAACATACCTAGTACAATCACACAAGTAAGGTAGAGAGACTATTTCTGATAGACCAACACAATAAGGTTACATGCATTAAAAGAATCTCACAATTGAGGTACGCGGAAGGTGGTGCGCACGCAGCCTTACCCCTCCTTTGTGATGGCTGAGAGACTATTTTCGATAGACCCTCGATTCAAGAAAAGAAAAGGTACATGCATAATAAACAAATCACCACAAGATTCTTCTAAAACCATTAAAATAGGAAAAAAAATATACCCGTGCAATCCTACAAGTGGGGTCCGGAAAGGGTAGGATGTAAGTAGGTAGACAGGCTAGTTGTATGTATTGAAAAAAAATATAATCCCACAATTGACTCACTGATGGTTCAGTCATTATTTTCGATAGATCCTCAACTTAAAAAAAAATCATATTATTGAAAAAAAAGTAGTACATGCATAAACAAATCCCACAAATTTCCTCTAAAACCATTAAAAATAGAAAAAAAAAAATATAAACTTACTTTTTTTTTAACAGAAATATAAACTTACTGGTTGCTGATTTTCTTGAAATTCTTCTTCAGATTCTTGATCAGCTTCAGCAGTAAGTGGTGAAAAACTACTACTACTACTACTACTATTAAAGCTATAATCTTCCAAAATTGCCTCTTCATGGTCAGCACCACCGTTGACCGCCACCGCCACCGCCACCAACTCGCCGGAATTATTTTTTCCTGTTTGAAAAAGCATAAAAAATTACCAAAATACCCTTCAAAACATTATACAACTAAAATAACCAATATGATAATATTAATAATATTAACCTGAACTGAAAAGCCAAGTTGAAGTAGAAAAAGATGAACTCTTTGAATTCCCAAATGCAAAATAAATAGAAACCAAAATAAATGGAATCATAATACATAAAAATCTTGTTGATGCTGATTTACTACACCATGATGAACAAATCTTCATTTTTTTTTTACCAAAAAAATAAATAAATTAACTTACTAGCCAGCAAACTATAGTACTAATAAAAATTAATACAATATCTCTAGTACATATTGAAATTGAAATTATATATTATGGTAGTATTTATTTTCTTGGGAAAAAGTGAAGACAGAGAGAGTTTTTTTTTTTTGAAAGAGAGAAGTAATTGGTGAGAATTGGTTGCAATATTCTGCCAAGCGTCTTTATAGTGTATGCCTTTATTTTCGAGTTCTTCATGCAAAAATACATTATTTTTTCTTTTTCTTTTTTTGTTTTAATTCCCAATTTTGTCCTTTTCCTATTTATTTTCCAGAAAATAATGCATATTAATTGGCTTTTTCGGTTTTGTTTTTTGTAATTTTAAATAAATTTCCAAGTTCATCACCGTCCCTTGTATTAAATCGGTTTTATTTTAAAGTTATATAATTGATGAGCCTGTTTTGGTAATGTATCGTTATGTGGATTATTTTTCGAAAACAGTCTTTTTATCTTATAAAATATGGATAAAATATGAGTATATTGTGTCCTTTTCCAACTCCACTTGTATTTGTTAGGTTCATATTCATCACTAGCCACTACCACTAATTATACATATCTAGTGTAACTTGATAATTAGAGTCCGACATAAATGAGCGTACGTCGATATTACTCCTATTTTATGATATTTTGATTGGAAAAAAATTGCAATCTCTTTTGAAAATAAAAAAGTTATTCTATAAAGTAAAATTATTTAGTATAATATTGATTAGCAATCTAAAAATAAATTCAAGTAATTTATTATAATATTAACTTGCACAAATCTCGACTAGTCTAGTAGATTAATTGGATACACGATATTTTCTATCAGCACAAATATTAATTCATCTTCTTTATCAGAATCTAAACAAATACTAAAGAAAGAAATTACCTATTTTTCTTTCTTTTTACTCTCTCAAATTCATTGCACACTTGGGGTTTTTTTTTCAATCAATTAAGGTTAGTGAAGGGCTGAATGTGAAGTTAGTTAATGAGTAATTTTTTTTTGAATTTTTGCAAATGGTATTTATTAAGTTAATGGAGGTAATTAATAGATTCGTTTTTTTTGGAACCTGAAATTTGTAATTAGATCTCCATAATTGCAATTTGTTGGTCATTAATTATGTTATGGCAAGGAATTTATTTAGGATGGGCTACTCACATGACTAGGAAAGTAGTTTTAGTTTTCAAGATCTGCATTGAAGTATTTTGTCGAATTTTGGCAAAGTACGAAAAATCCAACTAGTATACTAAACCATAGGACATGCATCATGACATTTTATGTTATTGACTTTTTTATTTTCCTTTTTCATACAAGGTTAAGCCATTTTATGTCCTCTATATATGGTTCCACTTTTTTCTTTTTTTCTTTTATAATCGTTGTGTTCGCATCAGCATATCTGCACCTTGACTAATTTTAAAGAATATCTGTCACTCGCCCTCCACAATATGTATTAGGTAAACTCTGTCTATCAAGACTAGAATAAATGAAAAGATCACCTAGTATTTGTCTCTGCTGGAAATTGAACTTAAAACCTATGATGCTCAAACCACGTCATTGATCTCTAGGCCACATCCTTGGGTGCCTATATACGATTCTACTTCACTTCTCAAATCTCTTCAAAATTTGGTGTTCTTTTTCATAAGAGGAGAAAGATAATGATTTGGTTGTAATTTTTCTTTTATCCTATTAAAGCTTTATAGAAATCATTTGGCTCTTGTCCAGTTGAAAATGACCTTTAACCTCCATAGGCATTTGGTAATAGAAGTTGAAAATTACTCGTTTGGTAGGAGGGATAAAGAATAACTTATAATCTCGGAATTAATTTTAGGATGAGCTTATCTCATATTTGGTTGAGATAAAATCACATGATAACTTATCCGGGGATTAGTTATCCCAACCTCAAGGTAGGATAAAAATAACACTACAATTCCAGGATGAGTTATCCCATGCATTTTATCCCAACCAAACATGGGATAAACTCATCTTAAAATTAGTCTAGGAATTAATTATTCCTTATACCAAATAAGCCCTAAGCGTGGGATAACTAACAGGATTAACTAATCCCGAAATAACTTGTTCCCCAACCAAACAAGCTATCCGCTGCTCAAAGTGCATGTTTGTCTATGAGATTTTTTTTTTTAATTTATTCCAAATACAACTTCAATTTGATGTTTGACCATTAGAATTTCAAATACAACTTGGAGTTGTATTTGGAAAAGTGACTTCTCTCACAAAAATTCAAAAACGACTCCAATTTATATTTATGATCAAACACAACTCTAACTTCAACTTCAATTCCAACTCCAACTCCAAAAAAAATTGATTTTCATGGCCAAACATCTACTAAATTTAACTATATATAGATGATCTGCAACTTTATTAGAGTAATAATAATATTTTAACTATATAAAGAATATCATGACATTCGACTGCTGAATCTCCTCGATGATCAAGCTTAGCTTATAATAGTTAACTCTGATAGTGAAGTAATAATACCTACATAATAAAAAAAAAAAATTGCATTAGCAATATAATGTTTGGTTAGAATTTTGATTCCTGCATAATTTAAGTTTAACATTAACAATTCAACGTTTAATTGTCGTTTTTGTTATCAACATAAGTTATACAATTAGGGCTCGTTTGGTTGGGGATCAACAAGTTATCCTGGGATAACTTATCTTGAGATTGTTATTTCATCCTTAATGTGAGATAAAAATAACACTACAATTTAGTTATATATTCCAACCAAATATGAAATAAACAGTTATCCGACCTTATTCCTCATACCAAACAACCCCGTATGTATTATTTATGTGTATATATAGAAGATAGAATAAGAATATGAAATTAAACGAATTCATAGCATATTCAAATAAGATCAAAGTATATTTCATATAATTTGAACTTAGCTTTGCCTTTTTAAGCTATGATATCATGTTCATTTAAAAGGGAACAGTTTTGTTAGCTATATATAGTAGTATATAATATAATTTAGTTATAACAAAGATGAATTTTGTTTTAAATTTATTTTCTCTTTTGTCTTGTTTAATTATTAAGTACATTTGTGACTTTATTGAGGAGATAAGAATGAGGTCTTAATCACTACACAATTCTGTTTAATTAAATTATTGCTCTCAAAGATTTGGAATATAATATTTTGTTAAAAAAAAAAACGTTTTACGTCATTTGAATATGGTTAAACAAAAAAACAAAGCACCAAAAGTACGATGAAGACTTGTATTAATGAATGAATTGTAGAATTTTAAAAAGTATTATCCGCTATAGTCAATCTATAATAACATGTTATTTAGACTACTATTTTTTTCTCAGTAACCAAACTATTGAGTTGCTCTAAAATACAAGAAATTCCTTTCGTCTCATTTTAACTGTCGTTTTAATATAAAAAATTCCTCTCAAAATAATCGTCTTCTTAAAAATGTAAGATTAAACCATAGTCTATATTTACTATTTTCTTAATGAACGTGAAAAAAATTATAACGACAGTTTAATAAGACAGAGAAAGTAGTTAAAACATATTATATATTGTCAATAACAAGTTCTATACTGATCACATAAAAGGAGCTTAATGACGCAATTATCCTCCAATATTGACTAGAATATTCAATAGTTGTAAGTCGTAATCACGTCAATTTTTTTATAACATACAAGTCACATCGAAGATAATCTTAATCAAATAATTCAAAATATTCCTATATCAATAACTTCTCTATCTCAATTTATCATTTAATTTTCGATGATATAAATATTAAAATTTTAAAATAAAATTCACTTTTGTACTTTTTTTATCCATATTGTTATATTATGCGATAGTTATAAGCTATAAGTCGAGAATCTTTTGAAAACACTCTCTCTATTTTCACAAGATAAGAATAAGATTTGCGTTATTGTGTACATTTTATCTTTCTCAGACTCAACAACAAAAACAATATACTCAGAATATTTTAATAAAGTGAAATCTGGAGAGGATAGAATATACGCGGTTTGTACCTCTACCTCAGAGATGAAGTAGAGAAGTTATTTTGATAGATCTTCGGCTCAAGAATTCAATTAATGAGTTTCACTAAATATATTATTATTATTGTCATATTTAAAAAATTTTAAAATTCAAACAGTATCACATATATTAAGATGGAAGGAGTATATACCCCCTCTATTTCTTTTTAGTTGTCATAGTTTCCTTTTAAGAGTTAATCGATATAAACTTTGATTAATATTTTAAAATACAGTTTTTTATCATATTGATATGAGAAAAATTATAATTTATAATTATTTTCATATAGTTTTTGAATATCTAAATTCTAATTTTAAAATATCGCATTAATTTAGTCTAACTTAATTTTAAAAATTAGTGAAGTTAATTTTTAAAAGGTACACCATGCCAACTAAAAAGTAACGAAAAGAGTATATATTTCTTCCGTTTATTTTTACTTGTTACTGTTTCACTTTTCAAGGTCAACCTGCATGAATTTTGATCAATATTTTAAGATGTATTTTTTCATCATATTAATATGAGAAGTATTGCAACTTATAGCATTTTTTGTATAATTTTCAATCATCTAAATTTTAAATTTAAAATATTAAATTATATATCTTAAAATATTAATTAAAGTTCATACAGTTTGATCTCGAAAAGTAAAATAGTAACAAGTAAAAATTAACAGAGAGAATATTTTGTTCATTAAAAGCCAAAAGAAACGTTATGTCATTATTTAATTTTTCTTAACATTCGAAATATATATAGGTGGCAGCATAAAAAACAAAACCCTCCATAGAATTCATTTCATTCTTTCTTACAGAAGAAGCCAATATTACGTGTCAAATTTTACTTCCTTTTGATTGCCACCTTTCATTTTCCAAAACTTAAAAAAATTAAAATTAGTTTCCAAAAATTTGAGATAACCGAAAGAAAAAAAAAAAGTTACTCCCTTCGGTGTAGCTGTTACGTCTTTTATTTTGGCTTTATACGTTTTCTGTCACCACTAAAAACTGGAGGAAAAAAAAGGTGAGAATTTATAGTACTTGTGAATATTTTAATTTTTTTAAAAAAAATTAAGAATTTATAATATTTTTTATATAGTTTGTAAATATTTAAATTTAAATTTTAAAAAAATAAATTAATCTAATCTAATTTAGCTTTGAAACGTAATCAAATTGACTCACCGAAAATAAAGGGAGCATTTAGAGTCAAACATACATATTTTGACCAACATTTTAAGATGTATTTCTTAATCAAATTGATAAAAAAATTGTAATTTATAGATTTTTCATATAATCTGTGAATATCTAAATTTTAGTTTTAAAAAATTAAATTAATCTAATCTAATTTAGCTTTAAAACTGAATCAAATTGACTCTCCGAAAATAAAAGGAGCATATAAAAAGAAATGGAGGGGGTATCACTTGCCGGAATTTCGATTATTTCCTTGGGAAAGAAATTCAAGTGTATCCTTGAACTTGAACTGAACTACTTACTGTCCGGCAATTTAAAATAAGTGTTATTTTAAT
Source organism: Capsicum rhomboideum (assembly GCA_031232105.1). NCBI lineage: Eukaryota > Viridiplantae > Streptophyta > Magnoliopsida > Solanales > Solanaceae > Capsicum > Capsicum rhomboideum. Next base: position 143,127,238 of record CP124711.1, on the reverse strand, counting down.
AAAAAAAATTGATCTCAAAATAAGTATTATCTTAAAAATTAAAGATAAAAAATTAGTATACTTTTTTCTCTTGTACTCAATCTATTTAATAGTGTTAAATTTTAAGAGACTTTTACTTACTAAGTAAGGGACTGACCCTTTATTTTGACCTTGAGCCTAACTCTTCAACCCGATCCTAGATACGATTCTTGACCCCAATTCGAGATTCAACTCTCAACCCTGACCCCCAAACCCGACTCCCAACCTCGATTGAGGAACCAACCCCAAACCCAAGACCCGAACTCCGGACACCTGAATCTGACTCCCGAAACCTGACTCTCAACTAAGGCGTGGGACTCCAGATCCGACCTTGATCCAGGACTCGATTCTTGATCCCCATCTTCACTCTCAACTCCGACCCGACTCACGACCCTGATGCAAGACCCAACTCTCAACCCCAACTTCGATACGGGACCCAACTTCTGATGCCGACACCAAACCAAGATCTAACTCTTGATCCGAATCTAAATCCTAACCCTGACCTCACATTCGACTTCTGATCTCGACTCAAGACTGACTCTAAATCTCGACGTCGATCCAAGGCCCACCTTGACCTGAGTTCGAATTGAAAGTCGAGAGTCCTATTGGGGTTGGTGTCGAGAGCCGGGACTCAGTAGGGGTCAGGAGTCGAGGTCAGGGCTGGGATGGAGAGTCGGGCCTCAAGTCGGGGTTGAGAATAGGGAGTTGGGACTTGTGTAGTGAGATTGAAAGAGAATTTTGGTAAACGTTTTTCTTACTTTATGAATGGAAGTCATTTTCCTTAAATTTGAGAAAAATAAGTCTATTTAAAAAATACTTTTCAAATATTTAAACCAACCAAACATGAAAAAATCAAACAATAATGTTTTCATTCATATCAACACCCTCCCTATTATATGATTACATTTTTGTTAGTTAAAAAAAATAATCTAAATATACCCTTTATTACACATAAGCGAATCTACCCTTAGGGTATTCTTAAATAGTGTACCTTTCTTGCCTTTTTCTTTAGTTTTTAAATAGTTCCACTCCAATCTTGATAGTTGATAGTAAGTAATTATTATTTAAGAAAAATAATTAACATATTTATGTAAAAGATAGTAGTGTGCCTGACACTTTGAAATTTCAATTTATGAGTTCGCCTTTGCATTTATATGTCTTCCCTTAAATTAGCCAAATGAAACACAATTTTTGCACGATGAAAGTTTATTAGTTGAAGGACATAGTTTATGCGTCGCTAATGTAGCGGCTTGTTGAGCATTTGACAAACTCACATCATCCATTTCAAATAGGATTTGTCCCTTGAACACACGAGCAATTCAAGCCGTAGGATTTTCTTTTTCTCTTCTTATTCTTACTTTTGTAGGTTTTTCGATAATAGAATTTGCGAGAACTCTTACCGATATCTTACCAGTTCTTCAAAATTGTCCATTCATAGCACGAAAAAGTGTCCTTAAGAGGTATATTTAAAACAAAAGATAACAATAGGTGTTAATTTATATGATTAGCAATACATTTTATTAAGAGAATTTATTAGGAATGCTAGAAAGAAGACGTAGAAGATACTACACTAATTTGACAGTATAATTCTTTTTTCTTTTTTGTAATTTGATTAATCAAAGAAGTTTACTTTTGATTGAAATTTTTATACGTCATGCTTTAATTGCATGTGATTATCGGTGTTATTTCAAAATAATAAATTGTTTACTCATCAGACCCCATGTAGTGGGAATATACTGGGTATATTTGTTGTTGTTGTTAGTGTCTTATAAGTAATTATAATTTGAACAACAATGTTAATTTTACAATTTCTTTTAATCTTACGTACAGATCTCTTGCGGAAAAAGTTTAAAATTTAAAAAATATTTATAATATATACTTTAGTTTTAAAATTAATGAATATTATAAATTGGGCCTTGTTCTATACAGAAGTGTATGCATGTGAATGGGCTGTTGTTTCTCTAAATTGGGCCATAACCCACGTAAAAGCCTGCCAGAAAAGTGTTGATCCTTAGGTAGGATATGCTTCCCTCGAATGAGCCATTTGCAGCGTGAATTCGGATTAGTCGGACTCTAATAGAGACACTGGGTGAAAAATACAAAATATTAAATAAAAAAACGTGATACTCATATTAATGTCTTTTTCTATAAGTTTATGCAAATGAATGAACTATTTCTATAATTTAATGTAAAATTTAACTCATTCCTTCTGTAATATTTCAGCAATCAACATCATGAAATTATCCATGTCCAATTTGATTATACCTGCAACCATTGGCGGAGTTAGGTAAAGTCAAGATGGTTCATTTGAACCTCCTTCGATGAAAAATTACATTGTTTTATATATGGTTCGAATGATTTTTTATATATATAGTAGATGTTAAATCTCCCTTTCAACTTTTCGTATGTTTACTTTTTATATTTTGAATCTATTAGTGGAAATATTGACTCATCGTTGTCCGCAACTTATCTAATATTGTCGCCCTAATAATGTTTTTTACTTTAAACTTTATAAAATATGATCAAGAATATCAAAAGCAAACATGTAAAAGCGTTTATAATAGAATAATATTTTGCCCAATTTAAATCATATTATTATGAAGTTTAAGTCGTGTAGTATTCTAATTCTAGCAAAAAAGTTAAAATGAAAAAGAAAGAGAAAAACTTTTGTCAGTTCAATTATTGAAAAGCTTCTTCTGTTGTCACTTTTTTTTTTTAAAAAAATTCCTTCTTTTGATTTGTGCAGATGTCAAATGCAGGCTCAACTTTCGAAAGGGGTCGTTTGGTAGAGTGTATTAAAAATAACGCATGCATTAATCTTGTGTATTATTGGTATTTTATTTGGTATTTTTTTTATCCAATGTATAACTATACACTTTATTATATATTAAGGTTTGTATTACTTATACCTCAAAATCTATGGTATTAGTAATGCAATAGATTTTAACGCATGTATTAACATGATTAAAGACGCAATTGTCCCTTAAAACCTTTTCCGCATCCTTTCCTCCAAATTTATGGAGGATATTTTTGTAAATAATTTTTTTTTTAAAGAAAAGTATGCAATGCATATTATTTTTAATACATCAAATCAAACACTGCATAAGAAAAATTTCAGCAAAACTAATGTAAGCATAACTAATAATAGCACTACTAATGCAAGCATTACTAATACACTATATTTTGCATTATTCTTATACACCCTACCAAACAACCTAAGGTTCTAAATTAGTTACTCGTTCGTTATATTAAAAAATAGATATTTATTTTTACTTTTTTACTTTAGAAAATAAAAAATAATTTATTATTTTATACTTCCTCCGTTTAAAAAAAAATTGACATACTTTCCTTTTTAGTCTGTCTAAAAAAGAATGATCCATTTCCTTTTTTAGTAACATTTTAATTTCAACTTTCCACGCGACATGTTTAAGACCACAAGATTGAAAGACATTTTGATACATTTGACATAATTTTAATTTAGGACCACAAGATTCAATTTTTTTTTTATTTTTCTAAACTTCGTATCAAATCAAACAATGTCATTCTTTTTGAAACATACGAGGTGTTCTATAGGAAAATCTTTTTTCATTTTTTCATGTTCAATTGGTCAATGTTTTTTAAAAATATTTTTATGTAGGAAAATAAGTTATTTGAAAATGAGGCAAATGACTTTACTGCTGACAGTAGGGAAAACAAATTACACAGATGACACATTTCATATTGATCGTATCGAATTCATTGTCCGTCAGGTTTCATCTTTACCTCACTCTTGTAGCTGATATCTTCATCACTCCATACTCTTATCTTACATCTCTATCTTCTATAATATTCGTGTAGATTATATATAAATATTTTAGGATAATATTTTTTTTTATAATGTCAAATATAAAAATAACTAATAATTTAACTTATTCTCCTAGAAAATATTTTTCATGTAAATATCTTTCTTTACACCGAATACACTCTTAATGTTTCCATTTTTTTTTATGCATCAAAATAATTTATAATAATGATAAAAATAAACATTTATTATTGTTTGTTATCGTGGAGGGAGTATTTGTGTTATACGTAAAGGGGTGACAAAATCAAACCTACCCCTCCCAATCCGTTCAAGTTTGAGTTGGTTATTCACCCGCCTATGTATTACGTTAATCTATTTCAATTAAATCACTTTCAACTCATTAAAAATTGAATTGATTATAACCTGAATTGATTTTTGAAAATCTTGTTAAAATATTTTAAAAAGATACTATTTTTATTTGATATGTTATATATAGCTATAATAAAGATTTTCTTTTTTTTGTGCAATACTAAAAATTTATAAAAGTACAAATAAAACAATGAAAACTTAGTCAAAATTGAACGATTTGGGCTATAACCCGTTACTTCGATTGTTTCGACCCAAACAACTTTGGATCTGATTGAATCTTAACCCGTTTGTTATCTCCACCTATTTTGATCTGTCCAAATTTGACTCAAGCCGCCTAATTACCATTATACCCCCATTCCAAAATGATTGCATTTTCTGTTAGGAATCGGGTCAATAATTAAACCCGCTAAACAAACTATCATTTCATTTTCCTCTAATCCACCATGAGCGAACCTCGAAAGAACCAGGTTCTTCTATATACATAATAATCATAATAATTATTACAGTATTAATTATTATCTTTTTTGACGAATTTAATCAAATTGATCATTTTTTTAGTATGATAATTTTGAGAATTTGTTTGATTTTGTATTTTTTTTTGATAACCGTGGTGTCCGGGCTAGCTTATGCACGCCTGACTAATTCCACGGGATACCTGTCGCCTCCTACCAGTAACTCTGTCCGTCAAAACTAGAACAGATGGGAAGAAATAACCTAGTGTTTTTTTTCGTATGATAATTTTGAAAATTTGTTTGATTTTGTATTTTTTTGATAACCGTGGTGTCCGGGCTAGCTTATGCACACCTCGTCTAATTCCATGGGATACCTGTCACCTCCCACTAGTAACTCTGTCCGTCAAAACTAGAACAGATGGGAAGAAATAACCTAATGTTTTTTTTTTGTCTGATAATTTTGAGAATTTGTTTGATTTTGTATTTTTTTGATAACCGTGGTGTCCGGGCTAGCTTATGCACACCTCGACTAATTCCACGGGATACCTATCACCTCCCACCAGTAACTCTGTCCGTCAAAACTAGAACAGATGGGAAGAAATCACCTAGTGTTTTTTTTTTGGTCTCAAATCCTGATAATTTTGAGAATTTGATTGATTTTGTCTATTTTTGTTGTTGTTGTTTGTTTTGATTAGGTATCGTTACGAGGTTCAAGTGCGAAGGAGATATCAAGGGATGTGCTTTTGGAAAAGATTTCGCAGGAAAGAGCTTTGAGGAATTTTACTCGGCGAGCTACTGCTGCCGCACGATTAATTCAGGTTTATTTTAGCTTAGGAATAAGAAGATTTTATTGATTTTGTCTGATTACATGAGTTATGATTTAATGGTGTTATTTTTAGTACTCGATGCGTTTCAACTTGTTTGTCTTACTTTGCCTTTTAGTACGTTTAAGAAAAGAATGTCTATTTCCTTTTTTGGCAACTCGTTAATATAAACATTTCACGTAGCATATTTAAGATCACTACATTAAATAAGTTTAGAAATAAGAAGATTTTGTTGATTTTGGTATGCGTATATGAGTTATGATCGATATACACTGTTTGATTTGATTGTGGAGTGTGAATTCGTTTTATGATGTTGTATATTGAATGTATTATTTTTAGTAGGGAGTTTTTTGTCTAGTTTTGACTTGGCACGAAGTTTAAGAAAGCAAAGAGGATTTTACTCGGCGAGCTACTACTGCCGCACGGTTAATTCAGGTTTATTATAGCTTAGAAATAAGATGATTTTATTGATTTTGGTAAGCGTATATGAGTTATGATTGGTATACACTGTTTGATTTGATTGTGGAGTATGAATTCATTTTACGATACTATGTATATAGAATGTGTTATTTTTAGTACTGTGCTGCGTTTCAATTTTTTCGTCTTACTTTCGTTTTTAGTCCATTTCAAAAAAGAATATTTCTTTCCTTTTTTTGGCAACTAGTTAATTTCAACATTTCACGTAGCATAATTAAGATCACCAGATTGAAGGAAATTTTGGTACATTCTACATATCTTTAATTTAAGATCATAAGATTCAAAAGTTTTCTTTACTTTTTTAAACTTCGTGCCAAGTTAAAACTAGACAAATAAATTGAAGTGGAGGGAGTAGAAGTTTTCTGTGCTTGTAAAGTTACGTGTTGAAAGCTGGAGATGATCATGTATTATAAGCTAAATTTAGTGGCGGATTCAGGATTTTCACTCATGGGTTCGAAAAATAAAAATATAAAAAATAATGTAGTCCCTGATAATTGAACCTTGGACGTTGGTGGGGAATTTTAATAGCTCAGTTGGTTGGCTGGCTACTTGAACTTTCACCTTGTCGATTCCTCACCTTGTAATCCCCTTCCTCTACCCCCAAATTTTTTTTTTTTTAAAAAAAGACCTTGGACATTGGGGTGCATTTTGAATGCCCTGAGTCGCTAAGCTCTCCTTTTGCACGTTGTTCAAGGGATTTAAAATTTATGTATGTACATAAAAACAGAAAATCTATCCTATATATAATGTAATTTTTGCCAAGGGCGTTCGGGTGAACACCCTCCCACCCCCTATATTCACTGCTGGTCACAATAGTTAAATTACTCTGTCAAAAGCACCTTAAAACCACAGATTAATTGGAGATAAGGGTGAATTAGATCCTTTAAGGTGGGGACACAGGGTTATGATCTTGGTACTTTACGTTTCAGAGTCAATTGATCCTAGTCCCAACTAGAAATATCTTAAGAGACCAGCTTCTGTTTGACCTTTACTCCCTTTGAATTAATAACAAGCAAAGGAGTTCTTACGCTCTGATTTTGATGTGTATTTTTTGCTTATAAGTTTTGTGAGGTCACCTATGAAAGAAAAGAAAAGGAAAAGAAAAGGTTCACTTTGATGAGGTCTATGTTTTTTCCTAAATGGTTAATATATCTCAGTATTGATAACAATCAAATGCAGATAATCGGGGATTGAAAACTAGGGGAATCCAAGTCAATAATCGGGAGGAGGAAAGGATATTTAATTCTATTTGTTTACTATCTTTTTTGTTTTAGCATTTGATATGTATTTAGTTATTTAGATGAACTTCAAAAGTAAAATTAACTTCAAAAGTAAAATTAAAGCTTGAATAATATGCTATCACGATGGACTAGAAAGAACAAATAAATGCTCGGAATCTATGATCTCTTTCTAATCGCATACATGATAAATTTTTTTGTGGCTCTGTGGTTTGAAGGTTTATTCTTCGTTGATATGCACACACATTGCAAATTTTTTATTTGTTGAGGTCACTTCTATCTAATACAGCAGAACTAGTGCTGTGCTATCTTTCATTATGATCCTTTTTTTTTAAGGAAGTTTTGTTATAAACCAGTAACATGCTGAAAGCCTTATAAGAAAACAATACTATTTATTGAAAGAAGACATGTCATGATCTCATCTTCAAGTGTGATTTCCAACTATGAATGCAACTTCTTAAAATATGTGCAGAGAGCTTGGAAGCGTTATAATGTTAAAAAACGTATAGCCCTGGAGCTTCAGCAGCAGTGGGAATCATTGATAAATAGTCATCTTGCTCCTTTAAAGAAATCATCTATATCCAGCCAAATTCTGAGGCCTTTTCTTTTCTTTACTACATTTTTGTTGGCGCGATATCCAAGAATTCAACCCAGAGAAAAAGATTGCATCAGGAGTTGCTTTGGAGTTATCTTGGAGAGCATAAACTCAACCAGTATGCTATTCTTATGTTTTTCAAGTCTTTAAGTTTCTAGGAAAATTTTATAGTCATGATTGTCTTATTGTCTTATTGTGTTTTGCAAGTCTTGGCAAGAAAAGTATAGTATACCATGTATCAACATCTCCTTCTACATTTATGAATTCATATGAAATATGGTTATAGAATAACTCTTCTTTGTCAGAATGATGTCCATTTTTCTAAGCTTCACCTGGAAAGTGCTTTAATCTACTCCTTTTGAATTTTGGAAAAAGTTATATTCACTGAATTGATGGATGTTCTGCTCCCAGTCGCATTGAGTTAATAGTGAAATAGAAAAAAAATAAGAAAGAAGAATCATCTTCTTCTAGAAGCATCAAATAATAAAGAACCTTATCAAAGACAAAGCATCAAATAATAAAGACTCTTATCTGATTACTTCGTAATGATGTTGAGCGCCTCTTAATGGATTATGATTCATCCGGATGCTAAATTGTGTGCCATACACACTCTCAACAATTCGATGGCTGGCTATGGGATAATGATAGTTTACCTTTTGCTCACTTAAATACTATAAAAAGATGAAAGAAAACAATACGTTTTCCTTATTGGAACCAAAAGCACAAATATCAGCTTAATTCCTTTATTAAAAAAGTTTCCCACCCCTTGCATGATCTGGCAATTATCTTTTGCTATTTTTCAGTTAAGTTGATTATGTTGCAGCATACATTGACTTTATGTTGCAGCATACATTGACTTTCTCTGTCTTCTTCTTTCTTTTTTAGATCCCAATGAAAACTTTTGCTCAATGGCTACTGGAACCGTGGAAGAGAGAAAAGTTTGGAATTATCAAGCAAAGAAGTTGATTGCCATATGCTTGTTTATTTTAACAGAATATGATAATTCTTGTCACAAGAGTAATGATGTTTTACTTGCATCATTAGCAATGCGCTTGGCAGTAATTCTGACCGATGTGAAAGGTTGGAAGTGCATCAACAATACCAATATACAGAGTGCCTTAATGGCAGTTAGGGATTTAATTCAGTTCATGGGAAGTATTAGAAGTGGACTATACAATTCCGTAAGGAGGTATATTTGTAAACTTGAAGTTCTTAGTTCCTTTCAGGCAACTTTGTCTTCTTCGACAGATGAACAGTTATTGATAACTGCAAGTGCAATTACTTTAGCACTGCGGCCATTTCATGTCGCGAACTTAGTTACGGATGATAAAAATGTGTTACTAGAAGTGCAGAGTGCTGCTGAGCAATACTGTATTTATCTACTTACAATACCTTCGTTTGCTCAACGGTTACCAGTGGTGTTGATTCCGCCTTTGAAGCACAAGTCTGTGTTAACACCTTGCTTGAGGATCCTATTGGTAAGTAGTAAACGGAATAATTTACTGTTTTACTGTTGCAGCAAATTACGAGTGTATATGCCTGTAGTTACAGAGGCGGACCCACGTATAAGGTTGGGGGTGCACGTGCACCCAGTAACTTCGGCAAAAACTATGTATATGTACACGTATATACCTGAATAAGGATCAAATATTTAATTGTGCACCCTGAAGTACCAACGCTGGTTTGGTTCAACTGGTTCAACGCTCAAACTTTGCGCTTCTCTGCGGGCTGGATGTTGCGAGTTCGATTCCTGCTCACGGTGTCTCTTGTTGTCTTTTTTTTTTTTTTTCAAAATAATAGTAAGTGCTTATTAATTAAAGACTCAAGCTAGATTTGAACTTGTAACTTCAATCCCAAAGTGTGCACCCAAGGGTTAAAACCATCAAACCACACAATGACCTATGTTAAATTTTCTTTTAATTTATATTTATAGCTTCTTCCCATGCTAAGAGCCTTTCTAAAATCTTGAACTAAGTGAGGCTATCTTTGGTTTTACACTAGTTTAACAACGTTTTCGACAAAAAAATTAAGGTATGGCGCGACACCGCTGTACTAATACACATTCACCTCTAGTAGTGCACCCGTCATCTTCAAATCCTGGGTTCGCCTCTGCAGTAGTTACATAATTTTAAGGCAGTATGCGTCTGTGGAACGTTATTACTATCAGCTTTGGGCTAGAAAAATCTTCTAGACAGCCACAGGAAGAAGTCAATTAGATCCACTTCAGTCTAAAGTCTAAACATACGGAAATACTTTTCTCCTTAATTATTAAACACAGCATAATTTACCTAGGAATAATACATAATGTGAGCCATCATAAATTCAAGGACTAATACATAAAAACCTCTCTATATTTGGCTCCATTTGCAACTTACACCTAAATGATGCAGTGTTTATAGTATGGACTGTCATTACAATGCGAAGGGACTGATCAAACTGTGACAGATGATGGCAGATGTCAAAGGAGCAAATTTTAAAGGATATGTCAGATATGGATCAGATGACAAGTCCTCACAACAGAGTGATGCCACCAGTTGGTTGGGCTCTTGGAAATATTATGTACCTTGCTACAGGCAGTGAAAGCAATATCTTAGATTCTGGAAAGTTAGTGTCTGGTTTAGACCGTCAATTCTATGTCCGTGTAGTGATTATGCTGGCGGAGAAATTATTGGTTCAGATTGAAAGGGCTGGATGGGTGAGAAACGAGAACCAACAAGTGCAAGGTGACGGAAATTCTGTTGAAGCTGAGACAACTTTTGGATCCTTGAAGATGTCGTATATGGACCATTTTAAGCCTGTTTGCCTGCAGAGGCATCTGATGGAACTTCTAGTGTTGGAGAAAGATGGTCTCATCCAGAGAGCTGAAAGCCTACCATCACGTGGAGCAGAAGCTGCTGGGAGCTGTGAATTGCTTGATGTAGCTTACTATTATTCATGGATGCTCAGAATATTTTCTATTTTGAATCCAGTGCTAGGGGCAATGCCAGTTCTCAACATGCTATCTTTTACTCCTGGGTTTCTTTCTAACCTGTGGGGAACCCTCGAAGAATCATTTTTTCCAGGAAAAAGTCTTGTTGGTAGGGACAAATATTCGGATGAAAGTACAATTTCTGAAAACAAGATTCTTGAAGTTTCTGTGAGAAAGCAAAAACATTCTTCTAAAGATATAGGCAGCAAATGGGCTACGGTATTTCAAAAGATAACTGGGAAATCACAAAACGAGTTCAAAAGTGTGGATCCGCTTGATGGAAAATCAAATACAATGCACATTGACGAGCATTATTCTGATATGTGGGACATTGAACTGCTAAGGCAGGGTCCTGATGGAATATCAAAAGATTTGTCTTGTCTACTACATCTGTTTTGCGCTAGTTATTCACACCTGTTGTTAGTTCTTGATGACCTGGAGTTTTATGAGAAACAGGTCAGATTTCTTTTTCACTTCATATTTCATGCAATATTTGATTTTCCAATGTCATTAGAATGATATTAAATGACATTAATATGTCCTGAAAGTAAGATTTGCATGAATGTAGGTTCCCTTTACATTGGAGCAGCAGCAGAAAATTGTGTCAGTGCTGAATACATTGATTTATAATACAATGTCGCGCAGTATTGGTCCTAAAAGTAGACCTCTGACAGATTCTGCTATCAAATGTCTTCATTTATTGTATGAAAGGGATTGCAGGCACCAATTTTGCCCTCCTACTTTGTGGCTTTCACCAGGTAGAAATAATCGGCCGCCCATTGCTGTAGCTGCTAGGACTCATGAAGTTTTATCAGCTAATTCAAACGGTGATGATGCCTCAACCTCTCTGAGCATGGGTTCCATCATTACTGTTATCCCACACATTTTCCCATTTGAAGAAAGGTAGTTTTAACATGAAAAACTCATCATAAACTGTAATAATTCATCATTGATTTACCTTTAAGTTTATTCTGACAGTTTTTAACGTCTAGAGTTTATCCAAATGCTCCTTTCCCTTGTTTGACATTGGCAGATCATGGATTTTGTATGTGATCCTTTCATCTTTTGTTAGTTTGGATGAATTAGTTAAGATTCATATCTGTTTGTGTTCATATTTTGGTTTAGTCTTCCTCTTCCACCTTATGATATATGGTACTCCCACTGTCCCAATTTACGTGCTGCTGTTTGACTGGGCACAGAGTTTAAGAAAGAAAGGAAAACTTGAAACTTGTGGACTAAAACTAGCCTTAACATTTGAACGTCATTATCACGTGCTTACGGTTTTTTTAAAGCCCCTGCTTGTGTGAGGAAGCTAATGACACCAACACCACCAAATTTGATTTGATGACAGTAGTATTTTTCAACGTGAACTATTGCCTTTAGCACCTTGGATTATAAAATTCCTATCACGAATCAAGGTAGTTCACTCTTGACTCTTTTGGTTGGGATTTTCGTGATCTGACCCTTTTTCTAAGATATGAATTCATTAGCATCCTTTTTGTGTTGCCAATAAGGAACCTTATGGACTTATACTTCATCTTTTTAACATTTCAATGGAATAAATACATATGTAACAGTTTATTTTAAAAAAAAAATTACATATGTAACACGGTTGTGTGAATTTTCTGATTATTTCCATAATAACCAGAAATTGTACTTATATGTTGGTCCACTATATATGATGATGTTGCATGTTGTGGTTCAAACCACTGAATTTAGTCTCCTAGGTTCAATGTATTCGTGAAAAGAGTAATTTTCTTTTGATTTCTAGTTAAAGAGATGTTGCTATGTTGACTTACATGAATTCAAATGTGTGGTTCTCGCATCAGAGATACCATTTGGATTACATGTGCAACTGTTTCTTGCTTAAATCAAAGGGTGCCAGTTGTTTTCTTCTGGTCTAGCAGTGATCTAAATCATTTCTGGTCTTTGGCAGGGTTGAGATGTTCAGAGAATTCATCAACATGGATAAAGTATCAAGAAAAATGGCTGGTGAAGTTGTTGGACCTGGTCCACGTTCCGTCGAGATAGTAATTCGTCGTGGTCATATTGTTGAAGATGGATTTCAGCAACTAAATAACTTAGGATCAAGGTTAAAGTCCAGCATCCACGTGTCTTTCGTGAATGAGTCTGGTCTTCCAGAGGCTGGCCTGGACTATGGTGGGTTATCCAAGGAATTCTTGACAGAAATAGCCAAAGCAGCCTTCTCACCTGAGTGAGTTGCCTGTGCTTATGTAGTTATCCAGTTAGCCATCTCATTTTTTTCTCTCTGAAATGACTGGAGGTCTTTGTAATTGGTTCTATTTTGTAAGGTACGGGCTGTTCACACAAACCTTGACTTCAGATAGACATCTAATTCCTCATACAGCTGCAAGATTCTTGGACAATGGAATTCAGATGATCGAGTTTCTGGGGAGAATCGTCGGCAAAGCACTCTATGAAGGAATATTGCTAGATTATTCCTTTTCACATGTTTTTGTGCAAAAGCTCTTGGGTCGCTATAGCTTTCTTGATGAGTTATCTACACTTGATCCTGAGCTATACAGGAATCTGATGTATGTTAAGGTAAATGCTTCTAATCAATTCCTGGAAGTTCATTGGTAAGAGTTACAAATGATATCTAGTAAAAGACAAGCAGAAGTGTTTAGAACTGAAGGAACTTAGTGTAGTTTACAATATTAACTGTCAATCTTTCAAATGAGTGAATTCCATGTTTAAAAGAATTGCCTAAAAAATGTCACCTGAAAAGTTGCAAAAAGGTTCTGGTTATCAGAAAATTACGACAGTTGCTTAAAATAGTGGCTGAAATAATGGGTGGAAAGAGGTGATGCTACGGGGCTTGTAACCAAAAAGAGGAGTGGTGTTTCTAGAACATTCGTCGAAGAAGGCATTGGAATTTAAGATGTATGGTGCTACTGGAACTATACCGGGAAGTAAGAGGGCTGCAGTCAATAGCTGAAGTTACTTAGGTCTCTTATACGATCGTTTACCAATCAAAGAAGTCGTTTTCTAAGATCGTTATGGCTCTGATTCTATATTAAAACTAAGGATAAAAATGTATCTCAGTGATTTGATTAATATGGAATTTAGATACACCTATTTGTAAGTATATGATAATTATCTAACAAGGACAGTAATATTACCATTCTCAAAAACAAACAAAAGTTATCTAATGAGGATAGTAATAAAGTTTCAATCAAACAAAATCAACTAATCAACAACCCCAAGCCTCTATGTATCCATATCCAATTTTAATGGAACAATGCATAAAACTTATATTTTGTTTCGATCTATGCAGCACTATGATGGTGATGTCAAGGACCTCGCATTGGATTTTACGGTTACTGAAGAGTCATTGGGGAAGCACATTGTTATTGAGCTTAAACCTGGTGGCAAGGATATTTCTGTAACAAAAGAGAACATGTTGCAATATGTTCATGCAATGGCAGATTTTAAACTAAATCGACAGGTACCAATACTTAAGCTCCTACATTGAGATCCCTATTTTGCTGGTATTGGTGACTTATTGTTTCCATCACTCAATTGCAGATACTTCCTTTCTCAAATGCTTTTTATAGAGGATTGACGGACCTTATATCCCCTTCCTGGTTAAAGTTGTTTAATGCAAGTGAATTTAATCAGGTAATTCCCTTTGTGCATATCTTAGAAGAATTTCGTGTTTCAGTTTTATTAATAGCTTGTGTACAATTTTTTTGCCCTATTATATACTGTAGCAGGTTATAGCCTGACTTTTCATGTTTAGCTAGACTTAGGAGGGGGCTAGTGGATCAAAGTCTCTGTTACATGGACTTACTGTTAAATAAAACCTGCTAAATGAAATCCACCTGTTAGGAATAGTCCTGCAGTTGTATTTGATGCATAACCATGTCTGTGCCAATGTAATAGATTTTGATTTAATACCCTTTGATTTTATTGTTTCTAGCAAAATGGAGGTGGATTCTATCTAGTTCGACTTGTGCTTTATTACAGATGCATATATTCTTTCATGTGTATGTTGTTTCTCTGTGTGTGGGCAAAAAAGAGAGAGAGAGTGCGTGTGTATGTGAGAGACAGAGACAGAACAAGCTTGCTAATTGGTTTGTTTGCATACATATGGGCTTACTCTGTCATCCTACCATTAATCCATAGAATGCACTGTATTCCCCAAGGGGTATGAGATTCTACCATCAGCCGATCTCTACTTGTTCTTTCCATGCTAGTTTGGACTTCCTTATCTCTTTGCTTTTTGCTTATTCAAAACAAGGATTGGTCAGTAAATGCCGAATATGTCGGCAATATCTCTGCAATTTTGTTTATCTTTTTGCTTTATCTTATCTGGTTGACTGGTTCTCCACATTTCTTTAAAATTAAGGAAGTTAAATGTGACATGACATGCAGACTAATGACAATAGAATGGAAGGTATAAAGAAACTACATATAGTGCATATGCTTTTATGTGGTGTGAGAATAAGTTAAAAGCCACATGAGTCACAAAGGCTTTCCTTTGCTAGACTACATTATTCCATTTCGGCTAATCCAAAGTATTTATCCAGTTGCTTTCAGGGGGAAACCATGATATTGACATTGATGATTTAAGGAAAAATACACGCTATACTGGAGGTTACACAGAAGGGAGTCGGACAGTTAAACTCTTTTGGGAGGTATACATGAATTTTACCTCTCCTTCTCTTTTTTCTTGGTATGTTAATATACTGCAAATGTGATATCCATCATGGTCTAAGCAGAGATCTTTTATTGTTTTGTGTTATCTAGCCATATTTATGCAGTCACTAGTGTTAGAGTGGGAGAATAAACCATTAAAGACAATTAAGCATTTGCAACTAATTCTTATTGTGGTTTAGGTATTTGCGAATTTTGAACCGAAAGAGCGGTGTTTGCTGCTTAAGTTTGTGACAAGTTGTTCGCGAGCTCCGTTGCTTGGATTCAAATATCTGCAGCCAACCTTCACCATTCACAAGGTATTCACTTCTCAACCCCAACCCCCGACCCCAACCACCCAGCATACATAAAGATGATAAACAGATAAGAAGGATTTTATTATCTGATTTTGTGCACTAAAGGTTAAAAATGAGACTCTATTCTTTTACTCGGATGGAGGATAAATAGGCAATGCTAATTCAAAATGGTCAACTGACGGTGGTGAAAGTATAGCAAGGGGGCAAAGTTGTTGAGAGTTGAGCTGCCGAAAGAAGTCGGAAGTAGGAGCTCAAGGAAAGTTTCTATTGGTAGGTGAACTGATGTGAAACTGGCATCTCATTTATTGGCGAACTGGCTCCTCCTATGTTTCTCTTTGGATGGAAAATGCAAGAAAGACAATTTTATTTAGTTTTACATCTTTTAACAAATTTCTGCTACACCCTGATAAAGAAACAGGAAGTTGGGCCAACAACCAGATTTTATCTTCTTCATACAGAGACTTTGGAAATTTGTGTGGAACTGAACAGGACCCATGTCTCCTAATAAAGTTCAACCTAATGTGTTAGTGCTGGGATACAAACTTTCTCCAGTAAGCCACTGGCTGACAAGGACAGTGTTGCAGACGTGCAAAAATGTGGCTGAGGATCAAAGCTTCAGATAGTGCATCGTCATATGTAGATGCCTAGATGAGTTCACATGCATTCAGTATTTCGGGAGCATAGTGAAGTGGTTATAGACAGTAGACAGTGTGAGCAGAAAAATGCCGATAAATGAATGTACCTTTTCTGATGGACACAATCTATCATTTCCTTGCAGAAATGCCGGGTAAGACTCATTACAATAGACCCTTCTGGTCCGGCCCTTCCCCGGACCCCGCACATAGCGAGAGCTTAGTGTACCGGGCTGCCTTTTTTTTTTTTTTTTTTTTTTTAAACAATCTATTATTACCATGTTTCTCAGTTTGTGTCAATGGATTGAGGAAGGTAATGCAGAGAAAACCCTTGTAGCGCTCTAATAAGAACAAACTAAAACTAATCAGAAATGCCCTTCCCTAACAACAACAACAACAACATACCCAGTGTATTCCCACAAAGTGGGGTCTGGGGAGGGTAAAGTGTACGCAGTCCATACCACTACCTTAGATGAAGTAGAGAGGGTGTTTCCGATAGACCCTCGGTTCAGGACAAATAACAGTATAACAAACATAAAAACATAAAAACAAACAACAAAATAGGGTAACATACCATTAGATAATAAAAGAAACAAGACATCAAAAGTTTCAAATAAACAAATTACAAAAGGAAACAAATGCTTCACTTGATATGGCAACATTATGTAGGCGTTTAGCCATGAAAACTGTGAGAAATATAAGAGAAGAATATTATTGAATTGTGGTAACTACATTATTACAGAGACCCTATTTATAGACACTACATTCCTCTTCTTTTCCAAATAGGACGCTACATTGCAATCCTTTTCCAAGAAGGATTTTGTATGCTATTCTTATTCCTACTCATATTCTAACACTCCCCCTCAAGCTGATGCATACAAGACATATGTACTAAGCTTGTTATGGATATAATTAATACGAGGATCAGTGAGGGACTTGGTGAAGATATCTGCAAGAAACTGGTGAGGACTGCTTTGGACGTTTGGGAGACCTCAATTGAAAAGGAACAAATTGAAAACATCGATCTGTCGCTGGAAAGTTGCCGGAAACTGGTATAAAATAAATGAGTCATCTCGAAATCAAAAGATGAGTAGATCTTGAACAAGAAAGTCACCGAAAAACTGGTCGGAACATGCTACGCATTGGATTATTAGATTTGACAGCTGAAAAGTGGTCGAAATCTGGGAAAAATTACATGGGTAGGGTCAGAATGATGGCACGACCCTACTGGAAAAGAGAAGTTATATGGGTAGGGTCGGAATGATGGCACGACCCTACTGAAAAAGAGAAATTATATGGGTAGGGTCAGAATAATGGTACGACCCTACTGGAAAAGAGAAATTATATGGGTAGGGTCAGAATGATGGAACGACCCTACGCAAATCAGATCTGATGAGTCACCGCAAAGACGCACAGAATTACACAAATCAAATCTGGGGAGTCACCGAAAAGACGCATGGTGCTATGCAACTCAGATATGAGAGTAGTCCGGAAAGATGCACGGTGCTACGCAACTCAGATATGAGAAAGTAGTCCGGAAAGATGCATGGTGCTAAGAAAATCAGATATGAGAAAGTAGTCACTGGAAAGATGCACGGTGCTACACAAATTTGATATGAGACGCCACCCGAATGAAGCACGGTGGCCCAACTTTTGCTAACATGATCATTGGCCAGACGGGCGGCATATATGGGTTATAACCGCCCCTTGACAGCGAAAGCTCTTTGATTCTCTACCAAGATCGTAGAGGGTCTGATACCATGTGAGAAATATAAGAGAAGAACATTATTGAATTGTGGTAACTACATTATTACACTGAGACCCTATGTATAGACACTACATTCCTCTCCTTTTCCAAATAGGACGCTACATTACAATCCTTTTCCAAGTAGGATTTTATATGCTATTCCTATTCCTACTCATATTCTAACAAAAACCAAATCTTTTGGAGTTGGAGTTGAAGTTCGAGTTGGAGTTGTGTTTGGCCATGAATATAAATTGGAGTTGTTTTTGAATTTTT
Organism: Capsicum rhomboideum; assembly: GCA_031232105.1. NCBI lineage: Eukaryota > Viridiplantae > Streptophyta > Magnoliopsida > Solanales > Solanaceae > Capsicum > Capsicum rhomboideum. The sequence continues at coordinate 143,108,888 of CP124711.1, read as the reverse complement.
GTGAGAGAAGTGGGGAGTGAAGAAAGTGAAAACAAGTTCAAGTTGTATTTGGAATTCTCATGGCCAAACGAGCACTATGTGTCATACTGTTTTCTTTAATTAACAATCGGCAAGAATATTCCTTTTTTCTTTAAATTACTATCCAAAAAAACTTAAACACATTTTTGCACCCAAGGGTTTGGCCTAGTGGTTCAATGAAGTTGGGTTGAGCACCGTGAGGTCTCAGGTTCAATTCCCAACAGAGACAAACACTAGGTGATTTTTTCTCATCTGTTCTAGCCTTGGTGGATAGAAGTACAAGTATCTGTTGCTGGTGGGAGGTGGCAGGTATCCCGTGGAATTAGTTGAGGCGTGCGCAAGCTAGCCCGGATACCACGGTTATCAAAAATAAAAATAAAAATAAAAATAAAAATAAAAAAAAACTTTTAACACATTTTCAGTAACTATAAAGAACATTTTCAGTAACTTTCTGGCATTTATCGGCTTGGTGTACTTGTTCTTATGTGTGAGTTTTCTAATGTGGCTCCTCATACATACTCTTTATTGATTACTAGCTGGTTTTGCTTCACGTCTTCGCAGTAATCTCTCAACACTAGCATTGTTTAAAATCGTACTCTTCTGGCTACCTGATGTTTGTTGCACTTCCTTCTGACTTCTTTATGTTCTAAAGGCCTGGTTTTTATCTTGCTGTTTTTCATTATTAGGGTGAAGAGGGGGGAGATGAACATGAAAACAAATAAGTACCAAAAAGTTAAGAAAGAAAGGGAAAGGAAAATTAGATAAAACGTACATACCAAAAATTTAAATGGAATAATGCCTTGGTTACCAGTGGTTGATAGTAATGAAATTTCGTAAATATAGGTTTCTTGTGATTTGCCACTATTGGCGACATTCGGGGGACAGGATGTTGATCGGCTCCCTTCAGCTTCTACTTGCTACAACACGCTCAAGGTACAGTCTTAAAATAAACTACGTTAAGTTTGATCCATTGAATGGACCTAATCCAACTCAGATTTTGTCAAATTGAAAATCAAGGTAGCTTTCAACAACAGGATCTCTTTGACTCGAACATATTGCAATAATATCTGTATTTTTCCTTCTGCCTTTGACAGCTTCCAACATACAAACGCCAGAATACCTTGAGAGCAAAGCTTTTATATGCTATCAATTCAAATGCTGGTTTCGAACTTTCATAGCTGTTGCGCAGGTAAAGTGATTTTCTCTTTGTTTGTGAAAACAAGAGCTAAAAAAAAGATCACCCCCTCTCCTTCCCCGCCTCCAAAATAAAGAAGACACCAAAGATTAAATTTCTTTGCTTTTTTTATGATTATGGAATACTTAATAACTTACTTTAAACGAGTCTTCCTTTTTTTACTTTAATTTTGGTTAGGAAATCAAGTAGAATATTTAGCGTTGAATAGAGCTCATCTCATGGGATGACTCAAAAGACTTACATAATACTGTTTTTTCCATTGATTTTCATGTGACAGTACATCAAATACTGAAAACCATACTTCCAAGCTGGGAAGGCTGTCAGACGTGTTGTACTTTTCTGTAACTGCTTTCATATGAAATATAATACTTTAGCTTGTATGAACTAAGACCGACTAAAGGCTGTTTCAATTTCGAAAGTAATAAACAATATCATACAAAGTAGACCGTTTCTGCAGCTTTGAGACTTTAAGAGATGAGGTCAAAACCCTGTTCCAACAGACTTTGAGCTAACTTCTCATTTGCCGATTCTGAGGGATGAAATCCATCCCAGAAGACATAATTTGTAGCATTGGAGCATGTTCCAATGGACCTGGCATTACAAAGGAATGATGTTTCTATTGTGCCAGTTCCACAGCAAGCCTTCCTTGATTCAAAAAATCCTGGAGAAGAGGAATATTATCAGCAAAAATGTGATCAAGAAGGGGAACTTTCCTAATTCGCCTTTTTGATTTTAGAATACAGTAGTAGGAAACCCATTTTATAAATTCACATTGCTTCCTAATGTCAAGTTTCAAGAACTGAGACACAATTTTTCTTTGACAATAAATTTTTGTTCATGTTTGTGCTTAGCAAAACTTTTGAAGGGTAAGCTAGTTTGAGAAAAAGCAAGGAAAAGGAGAAGGGGGAAATAATTTCAGCATGTTACCACTTTCTGCAGGTTTTGTGATCAGATCAAAGAGAGGCTGGTAGATGTCGAAGACTACGAGCTTGATGCCAGGAAGCTTGCTCTTTAAATTTTGAGATGTCCTGTTGAGCTTATTGTTGAAAGAGATTGCGTCTTTGTTCAGTTTTTCAACACACTTGTTGGTTCCTCTACCGAACAAAGTAATGGCAGCTGGCAAACAACCAGTTGGTGGCAGAGTTGTGACCCCAATCCTCCTCGCTCCCAGATCATAGAGGTTCTGTCAATAGATCACTGCTGATATTAACATGCAGATTGGCTTGTGTATAATTGAACAATTTACATATAGTATTTCTTAGTTTGTGTTATATAAATACAGCCTGATCTAATTTCTTGATGTGGCTCAGTGTCAGGAGTAAAGATTGTGATAATGCCACCTTATTTTTCAGGATAAATCTACCTGGTGCTCGAGTGTATGTCATCCTTGTACATCTTGACTTATAACAATCCCAATTTTCTGTAATTTGATAAGTGTTTGTTATGATTCATGAATGGGCTAGCTTGCTACCATTTGTTAAATAATAGTTGGAATTTAAATTCATTTTCCAGGCTCTTACTACCGTACCATAACACTACGTAGTAAATTTTAGTCCAATGATATTGAGATTGGACACTATAATAGGTTAGTCCTAATTGCATTTTCATTTTGATAATGCTCGTTATGCCTAGTAACTCCGTGCAGGTTGCTCAGATTTAAGAATTAGTTTATGGAAACAGTTGAAGAAGCGTTAACAATTACTACACAGAAGAGGAAGCTGGACCTCAACGAATGTAGAGTAAGACTTCATGAGCATATCTGAGAACTGATCAGGTGAGTAGACTCTGTTGAGTAGGGGATTTATATAGTAGTTTTGAATGAAATCACTGCTTCCTGCACTTATAAGATGTATTCCTCCTGAGAAAATGTTAGTAGCCTTCGTTCTCCCTACCAGATTCACTACTTTCCTTTGCCACAATTTGTAATACTTTAGTTGATGTGTCAACGTCAAAGCACGCTGGAAAAGGCATGACATTTCCAAGTTAGTCATCCTTTAAAGATCGACAGATTTTTATTCTCAGACATATTCGAGTACTTACAAACAGTCGAGCAGTCCTTTCATAATAACCAGAAGCAGCAGAGGCAAAGTTGACACCAGTGAGAATTCTTTTCCCTCTAGCTTCTCGGCTCAGGTAAGCCGGTGGGTATGAAGTGAACCCAAGATATTCAGCTGTGGATAAAAACATGCATGTGTGAGAAACAATAGACTACATTTACTTTTCTTTTGCGGAGACTATTATTGAAATGTTTAATACATTACCAGTGAAGTCTGTGGCTAGCTTTCCATTGCAGAACCTTCCGGTGGGTTTGTGGGTAACAAAATCTCTTCCATAAGGTGGAAAATTTGCCTTGATAATAGTGCTTAAATTGTTATTGTTTCCAACGTCAACTACAGAGTCACCAAAGATGCACAATGCTGGAACCAAAGGGTCTCCATTAGATACCGAAAATACCATTGCCAGAAGAAAACCACATAAGAGACACCTCAAGAAACCCATTGTTCTCTTTTCCTATAGTGAATTTCTTCTCTTTTCTTTTTCTTGTTGGGGATGAGAATTTTGAGGACATTTCAATTTAAGGTTGAAGTGAAATGACTGTTGGATAGAAAGTTGCTCATTTCCAGGTGAAGAGGCATGTTTGGCACCTCCTAAAGGTAATGGTAAAGTGAGATTATTGGGGGAAAAGTATATGTTTAGGTAAAGCTTTTTTGGTTTTGTTCAATTGTCTATTTCTGTGAGTTTAAGTGTTAATATAAAAGCTTAACATACTTTGCAGAAATTGAAGCAAAATTGGCGTGAACCATAGAAAAGCTATAATTAGCTCGAGTTACAGAAGATATTATAGCAACATACCCAGTGTAATTTTACAAGCGGGGTTTGTGGAGGGTGATATGTACTCGGTCTTACCCCTATCTTCACAAGGTATAGGGCTGTTTCCGCTATACCTTCAGCTCAAGTAAAGCATATCAAAAATCAAGTATATAAAGTACATACAACGATGAAGAAGTCATTCCAACCGTGAGGAGTATATTATCGCTTGCCTATGGTAGCTGAGGGTCGTATTACATTTAAGGCCAACTTTTATATTCCCGTGGCAAGAATGCAATAATGAACCAGCTTGATTCGAGATCAAGACTCCTTAAAACTCATGCTAATAGTAAAATTGTGACTCATCACGTACTGTAAGAGTTTTTGCATAGATTTTAATTTGATCGAAATTGTATTGAAGAAGATAAAATATATAGGGAAAAGGCTCAAATATGCCATCGAACTATTGGAAATGGCTCATTTATGTCATCCGTTAAAAGTTAGGCTCATTTATGCCATCGCCGTTACAAAAAAGGCTCATTCATGCCATTTTTTTTAACGGTGGTTTTTTAAAAAGGGAAAAGGCTCAAATATGCCATCGAACTATTGAAAATGGCTCATTTATGCCATCCGTTAAAAGTTTGGCTCATTTATGCTATCGCCGTTACAAAAAAGACTCATTCATGCTATTTTTTTTAACAGTCCGGTTTGATGATTTTTTGCAAGACCATTTTGTACGCGTGGCCAACAATAATTCGTCCACATCATTAATTAAAGGAAAAAGACTCAAATATGCCATCGAACTTTGAAAAAAGGCTAATCTATGTCATCCGTTAAAAGTTTGGCTCATTCATGTCATTTTTTTTTAACAGTCCAATTTGGGGGTTTTTTGCAAAACCATTTTGTACACGTGGCCAACAATAATTCTTCCACATCATTAATTAAATCAACCAAAGAAATTTTAAAATTCCTAATAAGAAAATATCGATTTCTCCGGCCAAAATATTTCTATGCATTTTGTAACTCCTTTATAGGCACTGTAAAGAATTCATCCATTTTCAATTTCTTCGGAATTGCCGAACACAATTCTGCAAATCTCAAGACCAATTCAAACCCGAAACAAACATCAACTATTTCAAACAACGAATCAATTAGTTACCGAAACACAATTTTTTAAATTCTTAAAAAATTGTACTTGAAGTAAAAATCAGAAAAATTCTATAATTGGTGAATTTTTTGTAACGGCGATGACATAAATGAGCCAAATTTTTAACGGATGGCATAAATGAGCCATTTTCAATAGTTCGATGGCATATTTGAGCCTTTTCCCTTTTTAAAAAAACCCTCGTTAAAAAAAAGGGTATGAATGAGCCTTTTTTGTAACGGCGATGGCATAAATGAGCCAAACTTTTAACGGATGGCATAAATGAGCCATTTTCAATAGTTCGATGGCATATTTGAGCCTTTTCCCAAATATATATCTCAAGTTGTGATGGAAAAATAGCAATTAGAGATATTCACTATAAGAAATAACCAAGTTATCAATGAATTTAAGAATTTTATCAATCAACCAAATTAAATATTATCACTTTTATAAGAATGGCTGGTCTTTGGAGATCTTTTTTTCTTATCATTCATTGGTAAATTAGCAATGAGTTACAACTGGTTGGAGATCATTTTTTATAAGAATTAACAAACTACCAACAAATATATTATCACTTGATAAAGTTTATTGGTAAATGATATTCTTTGCTTGTTTGAATTGGTTTACATTTTGACCTGACGAATTATACTATTATGACATTGCTTCGAGTCAGGTTACGGTAGCGGCGGAGCCAGGAATTTAATGAAGAGTGTATAAATTTTTTTTCCAGTTGCGTTAAGGGTGTGTAAAATTAAATACACACTCATAATAGCTAACGTTTAGTCTATATACACAACATAATTTTTCGGTAAAGGTTGTGCACCTAACAACCCTTTGATATAGGTGGCTCCACCCATGGGTGACGGAGCAATTTATCTGGTATAGCAATGCATTTATTTTCGTTACGAGAATGAAATGATGCTCCAACTTAACTCACGATTAAAACTTCTTACAACTCGCACCAATAGCAGAGTTGAGACTTGAGACCCAACTTGCTTGCGTCGTTCCAATAATACCTTAGTGTAAAATTATTTGTGTAGTAACTGAGAGTCTAAATCCTACTACATTTCCGCCCAACTCGTTCAAGTTTGAGTCGATTATTAACATACCTATTTATTAGCTCAATCAATTTTAGCTCATCAAAGTTTGAGTTGTTATCTAGCCTAAGTTAATTTGTGAGAAATCTTGTCAAAATATTTTTAAAAGACATTTTTTTTTAAATTTTGATATGATATATATAGTCATAATAACGAAAAATAATAATGTTATAAGGTATTAAAAAATTACAAGAGAACAAATATAACAATTACTAAAACTTAGTAAGAGTTGGACGGATTGAGTTATGACCCACGTTTCAACTCAACTCATTTTAGCCCAAGTAACTTCTTTTGAACAAGTCAATAACTTGTCTATTTATCAACTCAACACATCTTGACCCGCCCAAATTCAACCTAACCGCCCAATTGACACCTACTTTTATAGGAAAGTGTGTACTCCCTCCATTCCACTTTACTTGACCTTCTTTTTAAATATATTTGTTTCAAATTAATTGTCCATTTTTGCAAATCAAGAGTGTTTCATTACTTTTTTTTTCATATTACCTTCAGTATTAAATAACTAAAGAAAATAGTAATAGTTAGATTTAGAGTTTTAAAATAATAGGGTTAATTTTATAAAATACACTTCTAATTAATGTTTTCTTAATCGGTGTGCCAAGTCAAAAGAGGCTAAGTAAAATAGAACGGAGGGAGTATTTTTTTTGTTACTTGGACTAAATGTGCTCAATTTTAGAGAAAAAATAGTGTCCAGGGTAGGGGTGGGCGTTCGGTTCTTCGGTTCGGTTTTATCAAATTTCGGTTCGGTTCTTCGGTTTTCGGTTTTGGAAAAGTGTGCACCGAACACCGAACCAAACTAATTCGGTTCGGTTCGGTTTTTTCAACTTCGGTTCGGTTTAATTCGGTGTTTTTAAATCGGTTTTTCGGTGCAAAATAAAAAATAAAATGTGAACCGAATCAAAATATAAGACTCTAAAACATTGTAAATAGACTATCAAGTGAGGACAACTTCAAATATATATCATTGTAGTGCTCTATTTTTCATATCACAATACGGTGGTAGTATTTGTGTGAAATTTTTTTAGGAATTACAATTAGAAATTAGGAGTATTTGTGTGAAATTTTTTAGGAATTACAATTAGAAATATAAGTATTTTAGGAATTAAAATTAAAAATTAGGAAAATGTAAAAGTAATAAGGGTGGAAGGTAAATGTTGATGGAGTAATTGAGTATGGGTTTTGATGCTTGGTCTTGAAAAGTTTTGGGAAAACATGAGCTAAATGAAAATTAAAAAAAAAAAAAATTTAATAAAAGTTCGATTCTTCGGTGCACCGAAGAACCGTTACCCCTAAACCGAACACCGAACCGAAGAACCGAACTACCGAAAAAAAACACCGAAATCGAACCGAAGAACCGAAACCGAAGAACCGAACTAATTCGGTTCTGTACGATTTTTCGGTTCTCCAGTTTTTATGCCCAGCCCTAGTCCAGGGTCATATTTAATAAAGTCCAAAATTACATGGACTTAATGTGCTCAAACTTTGGGCTAAAAACTCCTTAAAGAAATAATATTTGTCTCTAAGTGAACAGACCAAAGAATCCCAGCCGCCGACAACCTTTTAGACGACAGTCCTAGCCGCCGAAGCCGCGCGTGACGTTCACGCTCCACCTTGTCAGCTCTCCACCATGGAAACAGAAGAGGGTGGCTCCTTATATAAAGCTAAAGAGAAGATTTTTCACACTTTTTCAGAGTTTATGATTAGGTTTGTTCAGCATATTTGTTCTCTTCTCTGTAAATTACTACTAAGCATATTGAATTAAAATTACTATACTTGTTAGACAGAGTTAACTTATATCTGTTGTCGTTGGGAGGTGGCAGGTATTCCGTAGATTTAGTCGAGGTGTGTTAAAGCTGGCCCGAATACCATGGTAATTTTTTTAAAAAAAGAAAAATTACTGATCAACTGTAAAAAATAAAATAAAAAATAAAATAAAATTGGGATCTTAACAATCCAGTCAAAACTTGACAGCCCTTTAAAAATAATTGGAGTTTGTTATTCAATTAATGGCTAAATGGAAATTTCTGTTTAAAAAAATTGGATTTTTTTGCTTTTTGAGTACTGAGTACTGAGACTGATGAGGGGTTGGGGTTGGGGGGGGGGGGGGGAGAACATTGTTTGGAAGTTTTTGTAGATTTTCAGCACAAGCATTAGTATGACCAGTGGCGGAGGCAGAATTTTTTAGCAGGGAGTTCATCCTCTACCATATATACATTAAAAAAAATTTGAATCTTGCATATTCTGGTAGTAATTTCTTTCTATATGTCTGGCTTTGTTGGACAGAGTTACGTGGTACCTGTTGCACCTATTGCTGGTGGTAGGTGGTAGGGATCCCGTGGTATTAGTCGAGGTGTGAAAAAAATAAATAAATGTTGACATGCTGTATTTGTGCTACTAGATTGAAAAAATGATATGAAATTTGGAAATTTTCTTGATCTTGCATATTCTGATGAACCATCTACCGCCCCTCTGTTTCCGCCCTGAGTGTCACTATGTCCACCAAGGTTTAGTCGGATAGTTAAAAGTTCACAATGTTGACATCTAGACACCCAAAGGTGTGGTCTCGTGGTCATTGGAGTGAGTTCCAAAACCATGAGGTCTCAGATTCAAATTCCAACAGAGACAAAAAATATTAGGTAATTTCTTTTCATGTGTCCTAGTTTTGATGGACAGAGTTACCTGACACCTGTTGTTGGTGGGAGATGGCAGGTATCCTGTGGAATTAGTTGAGGTGCGTGAAAAAAATAAAAAATGTTAACATGTAGTATTTGTGCTACTAGATTGAAAAAATGATATGAAATTTGGAAATACTCAAAAATTCTGCCAAGTCTCTGTTGTCTTACCTACTGATTCTCAAGCTCTTTACTTAGGTTAGTTCTTTCTCTATTTCAGGATTACGAAATTTGATGAATTAGCGGAAGTGGGAAGTAGATTACTAGTTGGCTTTCAGCAAGGACTCGGTGTGTGTTATAGCATCCATTTGAATGAATCTACTCCAAAGAAAAAAATTACTGTTTTATATATTATGCTCTATAGTGAATAATGAATATAGCCTATTTTGCCTGTTTTTATCAGAGTATCTGCGGCGCCAACCTATTGAAAAGAATTCTGCATTGGTCGAGCGGATTATTAGAGATAGTGAGAGCAAGAGGCTTTCCTCCTACATAGAAGCTGGATGTATGAATGCTCATGATACTGTACAAAATACGTCCAAGTGTAAGTGTTTCATAAATCTATTACCCCCCACCCCTTCTTCCACAGGAAAAAAACAGTTGATGTGAAGGAGTTATATAAGGATAATGTGCTTTTCAGAGTAGCTTTACCAGTTGCTGTAGAGTTCTTTCCTGTTTTAACTTTTACGACAATTTGAGCTTTTCACATTGATACATTTCACATACTTGCTACTTATGTATGATAAGAACTGATGGTGGTGGTGGTGGGGCGGGAGTGGGGGGGTGGGGTGGGGTGGGGGGGATAAGACAGGACATGGCACAACTTCGGCTTACTGAGGACATTGACTCTAGATAGGAAATTATGGAGGTTGAGGATTAGGTAGAAGGTTAGTGGGTAGCTGAGTGTTGTCGCATTTTATGTGAAAGAGGCAGGGGGCTAGCCTCCCCTCCATTTCCCCTTGTTTGTAATCTTGTTTAGGACCCACATGTTTTCTTTGTTCTTCAGTATTTATTGTTTGTTACTGTCTGCTGCTCTATTTGCTTTTGTATCCTGTTTTTTGTTGTCTTATTTTCTTATAATCGTGCTTCAAATTCTTCTTTTCTTTTGAACCGAGGGTCTATTGGAAACAACCTTTCTACCCCATAAAGATAGGGGTAAGGTCTGGGTTCATCCTACCCTCCTCAGACCCCCACTTGTGGGATTGTACTGGGTATGCTGTTGTTGCTACTTATGTATGATGATATCGTCAGTTATTTGTTGCTTCCAGAGTTTACGTTGTATAGTTCTGTTTCACTTATATTTGTTCCATATAGTAGACTATTGAAATATCTTGTTTCAAAATTATTGAGATAATCTGTAAATTAACAAGAGGAGTGACACATTGTCTTTGTGATCTGATTTTTGTTGCTGGTATTGTCTCCATATCATTGTCCTGTGTACATCTCGACATTTCCAAATTTTTTGGGTGTTATTTCTCTTCATAACTAGGATTTTGTTTCTGCACAGAAGTACATACATGCCACCTTGGACTTCAGAATCACGTAAACGAAGGTATTCCCTGTCCTGAATTAATATTTTTCCTATATCATCTTTATATTGTTACTCTATCTGGACTAGCAAGAAATTTCACTATCTGAGTGTATCCCATTTTATGCTAAGGTCAGGGAACTAACAAAATCAAAAATGTAGTCAACACTATTAGCAAGGGTGAGGTAGTTCCAACTAAAAGGCTGACTTAGCATCTAGTTTTGAGGGAGTAAGTTGGAGTTGAGATGCCATTAAAACACTTACGGTTCCTTTCCGACCACATACACCAAAAGATAGTTGCTGGGACATAGCTAGTTTAGGAGAAGTTTCTGGCACGTTTGCATTTATTGCTTTATCTTGCTAATTGGCTATTGTTATCGGTTCTGAGCCGGGGGTCTATCGGAAACAGCCTCTCTACTTCGCCTGAGGTAGTGGTATGGACTGCGTACACCTTACCCTCCCCAGACCCCACCTGGTGGGAACACACTGGGTATGTTGTTGTTGTTGTTGTTGTTGCTTTATCTTGCTAATTCTTCATCCGAGAATTTTCATGGGATTAATTGATCCTTATTGTTGGGCAGGTGGAAAGTCTGACTTGAATTAAGCTAATAAGAAAAGTAAGTGATCGGGAAGACTCCTGGTCCAACTAATCCTGCACCAAGTTAATTATAGATACTGATGCACAGTTAATTATTGCCAGAAAAAATATTAAGTGAGATCCAAAATGACATCCGTGTATGACTGACAGGAGTATTTTAAGTGGCGCCTTCTTCAGCGCCACACACGTGGGCTTGCATTAAGATTAACATGCTAGGGATAAAAAGGTTGATTCAACTTATAAAATCAAATGAAGTCTCTTGATATTGTGCTACATATGTTCGATTTTAAAGAACATTGTACTAGAGTGTGACCACAGTCACATTACTTGTATATGCAAGACGTTAATCTGGGTTTCACTCAGAGTTTATTTAGCGCTACTATTGGTTCGTTAATTTGGCATTACCCTGCATAGAATAATTTCATTTACAGTTTTTATGTTGAGTGAAACAGTTTTGTGATTTTCCAACTGTTTTTGGAGTTCAAATTATAAAATGCTGATATTTAATTGCAGCGAAGGGTGTAGTTGATGAACTTGCAGGTCTTTTAAAGGACGCGGAAGCTGTAGTGCAATCGGTAAATTGCAGTTTGGCTCAAATGGGGGAACTAAATGTTGACAATGGTTCAGATTCGTTGGAAATCGCTCATGATGAAGTAAGACCCCTTTTTCCTTTAACTCGTAATGTTCACTCAAATTTCCAATTTTAGTTACTAATACAGACATGGTTCATTCCTGTGTGCTTATTTACAACAACATACCTAGTGAGATACCACAAGTGTTGTCTGGGCAGGGTAGTGTGTACACAGATCTTACCTCCCTACCTTGGGAGGTAAAGAGGTTGTTTCCGAGACTCTCTGCGTCCTGTATGCTTATTTCTTAAAGGAAAAGAAAAATCTAAAGCAATCATGATCTTTAGGCTGACCTTTAAGCTGATACATATATATATGCTTCCCTTACAAACTTTTGATAATATGCCAATGCAGGCAGAACCGTCGTCTGTTGATCCTTTGGAACATGAAGTCACTGATATTGCAATAATGATGGCGGTAGTATACTCCATGGTAAAAAGTGACTACGCAATGCAGGTAATAATCTTTTCCTGTCCAAAAATATACTTTATAGTCAGGTTAGAATTAGCCAAGCGCGTAATGTTTAATCCTTTTTGGCCTGTAACAGGAAAAGATTGTTTCTTCCCTTAGCCTCACTTCACCTTCTGGAGAATTGGAAAGCTACTCCAGCATGTGGTCGTTGCGCCCTTACATAGACGATGAAATCATGCACAAAGCCTGGAAACTTGTGCGCTAACTTGTTCTATCTATATCAGAAAAAGCTGTTCCATAGCATAATTTGTTTGAGGCCATAGCAAATTGCCATTTGCGACGCGAAAAAAGGACAGAGGAAAGGGGAAAAGTACTGGAAATTATAGGAGTTTGGGAGGTGAAGAAGATGATGGCATTGTAGATTTAGTATTGATTATTGATTCAAGTTATATGACTGCTAAATTCTGATTTGGCATTGAATCAAGTGGATGTACACATTTACTTCGTTGTTTTGGAATTTACACTGATTTTTTGCTTTCACTTTCAAATACCTGTTGCTAAACAGTCATTGTTTTTTTTGATAATGATCACTGTGAGTCAAACTCTAGAGAATTTGATCAATCTTATATTCTATTGTTAAGGGATGGAACTCATACAAGAATTCTATGACCACTATGAGTCGGATTCGATAGAATTTGATCAATCTTATATTCTATTGTTAACAGATAGAACTCATACAAGAATTCTATGATCACTATGAGTCATTCTATTGAATTTGATCATCTTATATTCTGTCATTAAGACGTAGAACCGTATCAAGAATTCTCGTTCATCTTCAATAGAATCACTGTTAGTTACCATGTGAGTGGAACATTCTTTAAAGCTTCCGATTTGGGCGTCCGATCGCATTTTTGCCGAAAACTTATGGGCGTGCCTGTGACGACCCATAAAGTGATTTTTGATAGTTCGGCGGGGCTGAATCGGATTATTTTAGGACAAACGAGTCATTTAACGGGAAATTACGCAATTTCTCATTTTTCAGTGAGATATATAGCCTTTGGATTTTTTGGGATTTGGGCATCCGGTGAAATTTTTGCCAAAAACTTACGGGCGTGCTCGTGACTACCCATAAAGTGATTTGTGATGGTTCAACGGGGTTGAATTGGGTTATTTTAGCACAAACAAGGCATTTAATGGGAAATTACGCGATTTCTCGTTTTCCGGTAAGCTATGCCTTTGGACTTATTCGGATTTGGGCTTCTAGCGAAATTTTTGCCAAAAACTTATGGGTGTGTCCGTGACGACCCATAAAGTGATTGTGATAGTTCGATGGGGCTGAATCAGGTTATTCTAGGACAAACGAGGCATTTAAGGGAATTTACGCGATTTCTCGTTTTTCGGTGAGCTATAGCCTTTGGATTTTTTAGGATTTGGGCGTCCGATGGAATTTTTACCGAAAACTGCAGCCTACAGGCGTGCCCATGATGACCCATAAAGTGATTTGTGATGGTTTGACAGGGCTGAATCGAGTTATTTTAGGACAAACAGAGCATTTAACGGGAAATTACGCGATTTCTCGTTTCGATGAGCTATATAACCTTTGAACTTTCTAAGAATTGGGCGTCTGGTGGAATTTTTGCCGAAAACTTACGGGCGCAGCCGTGAAGACCTATAAAGTGATTTTTGATGGTTCGACAGGGATGAATTGGGTTAATTTAGAACAAACGAGGCATTTAACGAAAAATTACGTGATTTCTCATTTTTCGATGAGCTATAGCCTTTGGACTTTTTGAGATTTGGACGTCCGGCGGAACTTTTATCAATAACTTATGAGCATGCTCGTGAAAACCGATAAAGTGATTTATGATAGTTTGACGGGGCTGGATTAGGTTATTTTCGGACAAACGAGACAGTTAATGGGAAATTACGCAATTTTTCATTTTTCTGTGAGGTATAGCATTTGCGAGTCTGGCGGAATTTTTGCCAAAAACATATTGGCGCACCCGTGACGTCTCATAAAGTGATTTGTGATAGTTCTGTGGGGCTGAATCGGGTTATTTTAGAACAAACGAGGCATTTAACAGGAAATTATGCAATTTCTCATTTTTTAGTGAGCTATAGCATTTGGATTTTTTGAAATTTGGGCGTCTGGCGGAATTTTTGCCGAAAACTTACGTGCGCACCTGTGACGTCCCATAAAGTGATTTTTGATGGTTCTGAGGGGCTGAATCAGGTTATTTTAAAACAAACGAGGCATTTAACGAAAAATTATGCGATTTCTCATTTTTTTGGTGAGTTATAGCCTTTGAACTTTTTGGGATTTGGGCGTCTGGCAAAATTTTTGCCGAATATTTACGGGCGATCCCTTGACGATCCACAAAGTGATTTGTGACAGTTCAACGGGATTGAGTCAAATTATTTTAGGTGAAACGAGGCATTTAACGAAAAATTAGGTGATTTTTCCATTTTTTGGTGAGCTATAGCCTTTGGACTTTTTGGAATTTGGGCGTCCGGAAAAATTTTTGGCGAAAACTACGGGCGTGCCCGTGACGACCTATAAAGTGATTTGTGATAGTTCGATGGGGCTGAGTCGGGTTATTTTCGGACAAACGAGGCATTTAATGGGAATTTATGCGATTTCTCATTTTTTGGTGAGTTATAGCATTTAGACTTTTTGGCATTTGGGCGTCGGGCGGAATTTTACCGAAAACTTACGGGCGCACCCGTGACATCTCATAAAGTGTTTTGTAATGATTCTACGGGGCTAAAGCGGGTTATTTTAGAACAAACCAAACATTTAACGGGAAATTACGCGATTTCTCATTTTTTGGTGAGCTATAACCTTTGGACTTTTTGTGATTTGGGCATTTAGCGAAATTTTTGCCAAAAACTTATGGGCGAGCCCGTGACGACCGTTAAAGTGACTTGTGATTGTTCGGCTGGCTGTATCGGCTTATTTTAGGACAAACAAGGCATTTAACAAAAACTTATGTAATTTCTCATTTTTCTTTGAGCTATGCCTTTAGACTTTTTGGCATTTAGGTGTTTGGTGGATTTTTTGCTGAAAACTTACGGGTCCGCCCATGACGATCCATAAAGTGATTCATGATGGTACGGTGGGCCTGAATTGGGTTAGTTTAGTACAAACGGGGCATTTAGCTGGAATTATGTGATTTCTCATTTTTCGGTGAGTTATGCCTTTGAACTTTTTGGGATTTAGGCATTAGGCAAAATTTATACCAAAAACTTACGGACGCACCCATGATGACCCATAAAGTGATTTGTGATGGTTTGGGGGGTTGAATCGGGTAGTTTTTGGACAAACGAGACATTTAATGATAAATTACACGATGTCTCATTTTTTGGTGAGCTATAGCATTTGGACATTTTGAAATTTGGGCGTCTGACGGAATTTTTGTCAAAAACTTACGGGCGCATCTGTGACGTCCCATAAAGTGATTTGTGATGGTTCTGCGGGAGGAATAACGTTATTTTAGAACAAACGAGGCATTTAACAAAAATTACCCGATTTCTGATTTTTCGGTGAGCTATAGTATTTGGTCTTTTTGTGATTTGGATGTCCGACATAATTTTTGCCAAAAATTTACGGGCACTCCCTTGATAACCCATAAAGTGATTTGTGATGGTTCGATGATGCTGAATCAAATTATTTTAGGAGAAACGAGACATTTAACGGGAAATTACGTGATTTTTTTTCGATGAGCTATAGCCTTTGGACTTTTTGAGATTTGGGCATCCGACAAAATTTTTGCCTAAAACTACAGGCGTGCCCGTGACGATCCATAAAGTGATTTGTGATGGTTCAGCGGGCTTAATCAATTTATTTTAGGAAAAATGAGTCATTTAATGGGAAATTACGTGTTTTCTCATTTTTTCCCTAAGCTACAACATTTGTACTTTTTGGGATTTGGGCGTCTGGCGGAATATTTGCCAAAATCTTACGGGCGCACCCGTGTCGTCCAATAAAGTAACTTGTGATGGTTTAGGTGCGATAAATAGAGTTATTTTAGGACAGAC
Source organism: Capsicum rhomboideum (assembly GCA_031232105.1). NCBI lineage: Eukaryota > Viridiplantae > Streptophyta > Magnoliopsida > Solanales > Solanaceae > Capsicum > Capsicum rhomboideum. The sequence goes on along the minus strand of CP124711.1, from coordinate 143,092,732 downwards.
GACGTATTTAACGGACAATTACGTGATTTCTTATTTTTCGGTGAGTTATAAACTTTAGACTTTTTAGGATTTAGGCGTCTGGCGAAATTTTAGCCAAAAAGTTATGGTCGCGTCCGTGACAACACATAAAGTGAATTATGATGGTTTGGCGGGGTTGAATCGGTTATTTTAGGACAAATGAGGCATTTAACAAGAAATTGCGCTATTTCTCATTTTCGGTGAGCTATAGCCCTGGGACTTTTTGGGAATTGAGTTTCCTATGAATTTTTGCTGAAAACTTATATGTGCACTCGTGATGACCCATAAAGTGATTCGTGATGGTTCGATGGGCTGAATTGGGTTATTGCAGGACACATGAGGCATTTAATGGGAAATTACGCGATTTTTTATTTTTCGATGAGCTATAGCCTTTGGACTTTTTGAGAATTAGACGTCTGGTGGAATTTTTACCAAAAACTTACGGGCATGCCTGTACGATCAATAAAGTGATTTGAGATAGTTCGACGAGGCTGAATCAAGTTATTTTTGGACAAACAAGGCATTTAATAGGAAATTATGCGATTTCTCATTTTTCGGTGAGCATATAACCTTTGGACTTTTTGCGATATAGGCGTCTGGCGTATTTTTGTCCAAAACTTAGGGGTGCCCGTGAGGACCCATTAAGTGATTAGTGATAGTTCGACGGGGCTGAATCGAGTTATTAAAGGACAAATGACGCTTTTAACAGGAAGTTATGCGATTTCTCCTTTTTTCTATGAGCTATATCCTTTGGATTTTTTGTGATTTGGGCGTTTGGCAAAAAAAATTTCAAAAATTTACAGGCGCACCCGTGACGACCTATAAAATGATTATTGATGGTTCGGTAGGGCTAAATTGGGTTATTATAGGACAAATAAGGCATTTAATAGGAATTACGCGATTTCTCGTTCTTTGGTGAGCTATAGCTTTTGACGTTTTGGGATTTGGGCGTCCATCAAAATTTTTGACTAAATCTGCTCGTGACGACTTATAAAGTGATTTGTAATAGTTTGTCGGGGTTGAATCGGGTTATTTTAGGATAAATAAGTCATTTAACGAGAAATTACGTAAATTCTGGTTTTTCAGTGAGCTATAGCTTTTGGACTTTTTGGGATTTGAGCGTCCGGTGGATTTTTTGCCAAAAACTTATGCACACATCCATGACGATCCATGAAGTAATTTGTGATGGTTTGATAGGTCTGAATCAGGTTATTGTTGGACAAACGAGGCATTAAACGTGAAATTATGTGATTTCTCATTTTTCGGTGAGCTATAAATAGCCTGACATTTTGGGATTTGGGCGTCTGATGAAATTTTTGCCGAAAACTTACGGGCGCGCCTATGAAGACCCCTAAAGTTATATGTAATGGTTGGGCGGGACTGAATCATGTTATGTTGGAAAAAATGAGGCATTAATCAAAAAATTACGTGATTTCTCATTTTTTCGATGAGCTATAGCCTTTGGAACTTTTTGGAATTTGGGCGTCCGACAGAATTTTTGCTGAAAACTTACGAGCGTGCCCATGATGATGCATAAAGTGATTTGTGATGGTTCGACGCGGCTAAATCGGGTTATTTTAGGACAAACCCGACATTTAACAAAAAATTACGTGATTTCTCTTTCTTCGGTGAGCTAATAGCCTTTGGACTTTTAGGGATTTGGGCATCCAACATTATTTTTTATAAAACTACTCGTGACAACTCATAAAGTGATTTGTGATGGTTTGCTGGGGCTGAACCTGGTTATTTTAGGACAAACGAGGTATTTAACTGAAAATTACGCAGTTCCTCATTTTTTGGTGAGCTACAGCCTCTGGACTATTAAGGATTAGGGCGTCTGGCGGAATTTTTGGCAAAAACCTCTCGGCGCACACGTGACGACCCATAAAGTGAGTTGTGATGGTTTGATGGGGCTGAATTGGGTAATTTTAGAAAAAATGAGGCATTTAACAGGAAATTATGTGATTTCTTATTTTTCGGTGAACTATAGCCTTTGGACTACTTGGGATTTGGGCGTCCTACATAATTTTTGTCAAAATTTTATGGGCGCTCCCTTGATGACCCATAAAGTTATTTTTCATGGTTCGGCGTGGCAGATTCGGGTTATTTTAGGACAAACGAGACATTTAACAGGAAATTATGCGATTTCTCATTTTTTGGTGAGCTATTGCCTTTGGACTTTTTGGGATTTGGGCTTCCAGCAAAATTTTTACCAAAAACTTACGCGCGCTCCCATGGAGACCCATAAAGTGATTTGTGATGGTTTGGCGTGGTTGAATCGGGTTATTTTAGGACAAATGAGGCATTTAACGGGAAATTAAGTGATATCTCATTTTTCGGTGAGCTATAGCCTTTGTACTTTTTGGGATTTTGGTGTCCATCAGAATTTTTGTTGAAAACTGCTCGTGACGATCCATAAAGTGATTTGTGATGTTTCGGCGGGGCTGAATCGGGTTATTTAAGGACAAACGAGGCATTTAACAGGAAATTACGCGATTTCTCATTTTTCAATGAGCTATATCCTTTGGACTTTATGGGATTTGGAAGTCCGGCGGAATTTTTGCCAAAAACTTACAGGCGCGCCCATGACGACCTATAAAGTGATTTGTGATGGTTCGGTGAGGCTGAATTTGGTTTTTCTAACAAAAACTAGGCATTTAACGGGAAATTGAACCATTTTTTATTTTTCTGTGAGCTATAGTCTTTGGACTTTTTAGGGTTTGGGCTTCCAGCAAAATATTTGCTGAAATTTTATGGGCAAGCCCATGATGACCCATAAAGTGAATTGTGATGGTTTGGCGGGGCTTAATCGGGTTATTTTTGGAGAAACTGAGCATTTAATAAGAAATTATGAGATTTCTCATTTTTCGATGAGCTATTGCCTTTGGACTTTTGGGGATTTTGGAATCAGGCAGAATTTTTACCAAAAACTTACAGGCGTGCCCGTGACGACCCTTAAACTGATTTGTGATGGTTTGGTAGGGCTGAATCGAGCTATTTTATGATAAACGAGACATTTAATGGGAAATTATGTGATTTCTCATTTTTCGGTGAGCTATAGCCTTTGGACTTTTTGGGATTTAGGCGTCAGGAGGAATTTTCACCAAAAACATACGGGCGCGCCCGTGATGACCTGTAAAATGATTTATAATGGTTCGGCTAGGCTGAATTGGGTTATTTTATGACAAATGAGGCATTTAACTGGAATGTAACACCCCGTACCTTCCTAACCCTACTTGACGACGTTGAATAATGTTTACTTAGGTGTCGAGAGCCATAAGTATGTATTTTGTAATGTTATTGGCAAGAAAATTAAAATTTGGCCTCGTACATGCGATTAGCCCTTCATAGGAGGTGTTTTGTGATTTTCGTGGAGCATTTGTGGGGTTCAAAATGAGGCTAGGAGGACCTTCAAACAAACTATATTAAGGTTAAGAAGTAAGTTAAAGAATAGGACTTGAAGTATCTAACCAAACCCGCAAAGAAAAGTCGAAAAATGAAATTTTCAAAAAAAATAAGTGTGGGACGCGCTAGGGAGAGTGCCAGGACGCTCTGGGCCAAAATTTTGTGCCCATAGGCAGCAAGCTGGCGCGCCCCAGGGCGTGCCAGGATGGATTTTCAGTTTTTTCGAAAGTTGAAAATTTTCTAAGTCCCAAGGGTTCCCGGGGATGTACCGAGGCGATTTTTGTCACGTTTCTTCTACAACCATGAGTATATACATGAAATTAATGAAATATTATATTGGTATGATAAAATTACTCGAGAACGAATTTGGCGTCAAAATGACGATTTTACCCTTTTGGTCAAAATAGGTCATACGTGGCTAGAATCACTTGTTTTTGGGATTGAGGCTACGGATATGAATAGCGTGAGTGGGAATATTGTTGTAACACGTATAATATGATTTAAAAATGAGAAATTATTGATTTTACTGGGTTAAGTGAATTGGGCCCAAAAAGGACCCAAAAATGAAAAGAAAACATGGCCCAAAAATGGGTCAAAAGACCCATTCTTGCCTTGACCTTCTAGAACCCCTCATTAAATGTTAAAGAGTGGCTAAGGATGGACTTGAGGGCCTATATAAAGGGCAATAAATCTGATTTTTATTGCTTTCAAAGTCTCATGCCTTTTAGACAAATATACAAGATATTTTCTTCAAACCCTAAGAACTCAAAGTCAATTCTTGGAGCAAGATCATCACTTTTCAAGCTTGGGTAAGTGATTATTGTTATGGATTAATATATTATATGCATGAAAGAGTATGTAAATCATGTTGGTTGTGCTTGGACTGTTGGACATGGTACTTTGGTGTTTTTGTATAAGATTTGTGATCCATGGGATTCAAGCTTGAATTATGACTTGTGCCTTTGATGAAAGATCATGGTATGGATAAAATATGAACGTGTATGGTGTTATTTTGTTATTAAACTTGTTATTTTTCTATAAGTGTAAATTGTGGGATTTTGGCCGATATGTGCTATGAAGTGTCTTAAGGTGAATTGATGGACTCTTTGTGATGTGGTGTGGATAAGAAAGTATAAAGGAGAAGTGTTGTGGTGAAATGTATTGATTATCATGTATTGATCAATGTTGGGAGTATTGGGGGATTTTTGGAATAATAATTTTATCAATGGTTTTTTCAAGGGGAAATGGCATGTTTAAAGGCAAACATGTAACTCATTGACATTGTATGCATTTGTAAAGTAGTTGGCGGTTAATATGAATTCCGTTATGTATTTGTGTTGTACAGTGACACATAAAGGAGGAGAGGGACTATTGTATACGCATCTAAGGTTGTATATTCGTATTGAGAATACAAGGTATGTAAGGTTACTCTGTCCGTATCTTTCTGCAGCAAATAGTATTCACATTGACATTACATTTGTACCATCCCAAAATGTGCTAAGGTATCCCATATCCGGTTATCCATGGTCATTGTCATATATTTCCTACTTATTGATCATTGGTGAATCTCATGTCTCATATTCATGGTTAATATTCCAAAAGCTCAAAAAAGGTTATGTTCCAATGTTCCAATAGTGATTATACTTATGTCTCTTGTTCATGGAATATTGTCCAATGGTGTTATGGTTCTAATAATGTTATATTTCCCACAATGTTTATTCACATGTCTCTCACTCATTGGTTAATATCCAAAGCTTCAAGTGAAGTTATGATTATCATGGTATCAATCTCAAAGTAATAAACAAAGTAATGCATATGTGGTCAATGATCAAGTATGGGTGGCAGCTTTGGGGGCAAAAATGCCTAGCTCAAGCCGATCCCGAGGTTGTTAGATCAAGGGGCAGTCCTGGGGGCATAAGCCTAGCTCATACCGATCCTGACAGGGGGAAGCTCTAGGGGTAATAACCTAGCTCGAGCCAAACCTGAAATATTGTATGGGTGGCAGCTCTAGAGGTTCTAACCTAGCTCGAGCCGATCCCAAAATATATATTGATTCATAGGGTGGCAGCTCTAGGGGCATAAGCCTAGCTCGAGCCGATCCCAACATAACGCTATGTTATGTTTAAAACCCACTGTTCAGTCGGGGCCCGGGTATTACAGGTCAAAGGCAAAGATGAATAATCATGGAAGTAAAGATACAAAGAATGTAATGAAAGCAACATACATGGTTTCCAAAGTACAGAATAGTGACTCATCTACATTGTGACTTATCTATATTGGTTATGCATTTGAACTTGAGTTCTTTGACATATTTTCATATCTTACAAGTTTCATATGGCCTTACATACTCAGTACATTCTTCGTACTGACCCCTCTTGGGGAATTTACCTTACTTGCTGCAGGCGCAGGTACTAGTAGGCTTCCACAGTAGGTTGCCAGCGTTCCAGATCTTTGGTGAGCTCCAGTTAGTTCGGGGCTTCTCCGAGTCACAGTTGTACATATGTTTTGGTGTTGTACATGTTATATAAAGCGGGGACTTGTCCCGACTTTTAGTTTATTTTGGGTCAATGCACTTGTTAGTGCTTTTGTAGACGGATGTGGGTGTATAAATATAAAAGGGATATGTCGTTCTTGACTTGGTGGCCTCAACGGCCAAGTTTCGCATATGTTTATATATATCATGTTCCGTGAATTCCATTGTTGGTATCTAAAGCTATTGTGTGATTATGGGTTTCTTATGGCATGCATATGATTGAATAGGGACAAAGCTTGGTTCTCTCGAGCCTTGTCGGCTACGAGTGCCAATCCGTCCCAATGGGATTCGGTGAGGCAATTATCTAGAAATTACGCGATTTCTCATTTTTCAGTGAGCTATAGCCTTTGAACTTTTTTGGATTCAAGCGTTTGATGAAATTTTTGCTGAAAACTTATGGGCACACTCGTGATGATCTATAAAGTGATTTGTGATAGTTCGGTGGGGATGAATTGGGTTATTTTAGAACAAACAAGGCATTTTAATGGAAAACTATGCGATTTCTTATTTTTCAGTGAGGTATAGCCTTTAGACTTTGGGGGATTTTAGGCGTCTTGGGGAATAATTTCCAAAAATTTGCCAATGCACCCATGACTACCCATAAATTGATTTGTGATGGTTTGGCGGGGATGAATTGAGTTATTTTAGGACAGACGAGACATTTAATGGGATATTATGCGATTTCTCATTTTTGGTGAGCTATAGCCTTTGAACTTTTTGAAATTTTTGAAATTTGGGTGTCCGGTGGATTTTTTTATCGAAAACTTACAGGCACGTCCGTGATGACCCATAAAGTTATTTGTGATGGTTTGAAGGGGCTGAATCGAGTTATTTTAAGACAAACAAAGCATTTAAAAGGCAATTACAAGATTTCTCATTCTTCGGTGAGCTATAGCCTTTGGACTTTTTGGGATTTGGGAGTCCGACGAAATTTTACCAAAAACTGCTTGTGACGACCAATAAATTGATTTGTGATGGTTCGACGGGGCTAAATCGGGTTATTTAAGGACAAACAATGCATTTAACAAGAAATTACGTGATTTATGGTTTTTCAGTGAACTATAGCCTTTGGACTTTTTGAGATTTGGGAGTCTGACGAATCTTTTGCCGAAAACTGCTCGTGACAACCCATAAAGTGATTTGTGATGGTTTGGCGGGATTGAATCGGGTTATTTTAGGACAAACGAGGTATTTAACCAAAAATTACTCATTTTTTATTTTTCGGTGAGCTATAGCTTTTGGACTTTGGGGGATTTGGGCGTCAGATGAAATTTTTACTGAAAACTTACAGACGCGCCCGTGATGACTTATAAAGTGATTTGTGATGGTTCGAAGGGGCTGAATCGGGTTGTTTGTTTGTTTTGTTTTTGACGAAAAATTATGTGATTTCTCATTTTTCTGTGAGCTATATTTTTGCCATTTGGGATTTGGGTGTCCGGCAATATTTCTAGTAGAAAACTTATGGGCACGTGCATAACGACCCATAAAATAATTTGTGATGGTTCGGCGGGGCCTGAATCGAGTTATTTTTGGTCAAACAAGGCATTTAATGGGAAATTATGTGATTTCTCATTTTTTCAGTGAACTATATAGCCTTTGAACTTTTTTGAATTCAGGCGTCGGATGAAATTTTTGCCGAAAACTTATGGGCGCACTCGTGATGATCCATAAAATGATTTATGATAGTTCGGAAGGGATGAATCGGGATATTTTAGAACAAACAAGGCATTTAACGGAAAACTATGCGATTTATTATTTTTAGTGAGTTAAAGCCTTTAGACTTTTGGGGATTTAAGGCGTCTTGGGGAATAGTTTTCAAAAATTTACCAGTGCACCCATGACGACCCATAAATTTCTTTGTAATGGTTTGGCGAGGCTGAATCGAGTTATTTTAGGACAGACGAGACATTTAATGGGAAATTATGCGATTTCTCCTTTTTTGGTGAGCTATAGCCTTTGAACTTTTTGGGATTTGGGTGTCCGGAGGATTTCTTTACCGAAAACTTACAGGCGCATCCGTGACTACCCATAAAGTGCTTTGTAATAGTTCGACGGGGTTGAATTGGGTTATTTTAGGACAAATGAGGCATTTAACGGAAAATTACGTTATTTCTCATTTTTCGAAGAGCTATAACCTTTGGACTTTTGGGATTTGGGCGTCTGACGGAATATTTGCCAAAATCTTATGTTCGCGACCGTAACGACCCATAAAGTTATTTGTGACTGTTTGATGAGGCTGAATCAAGTTATTTTAGGACAAACAATGCATTTAAAAGGCAATTACAAGATTTCTTATTCTTCGGTGAGCTATAGCCTTTGGACTTTTGGGGATTTGGGAGTCCGACGTAATTTTGCCTAAAATCGCTCATGACGACCAATAAAGTGATTTGTGATGGTTCGATAGGGCTGAATCGGGTTATTTAAGGACAAACAATACATTTAACGAGAAATTGCGCGATTTTTGATTTTTCAGTGAACAATAGGATTTGAACTATTTGGGATATGAGAGTCTGACGAGTCTTTTGCCGAAAACTACTCGTGACGACCCATAAAGTGATTTGTGATGGTTCGGCAGGGTTGAATCGGGTTATTTTAGGACAAACGAGGTATTTTACCAAAAATTACGCTATTTTTTATTTTTCGGTGAGCTATAGTTTTTGGAGTTTGGGGATTTGGGCGTCAGACGAAATTTTTACTAAAAACTTACAGGCGCGCCCGTGATGACATATAAAGTGATTTGTGATGGTTCGACGGGGCTGAATTGGGTTGTTTATTTATTTTATTTTTGACAGAAAATTATGTGATTTCTCATATTTCTGTGAGCTATATTTTTGCCATTTGGGATTTGGGCGTCCGACAATATTTTTTGCCGAAAACTTATGAGCACGTGCGTGACGACCCATAAAATAGTTTGTGATAATTCGGCGAGGTCTGAATGGAGTTATTTTAGGTCAAACAAGGCGTTTAATGGGAAATTACGCGATTTCTCATTTTTCAGTGAGCTTTTTGCCGAACACTTATGGGCGCACTTGTGATGATCTATAAAGTGATTTGTAATAGTTCGGCGGGGATGAATCGGGTTATTTTAGAACAAACAAGTCATTTAACGAAAAACTATGCGATTTCTTATTTTTCAGTGAGCTATGGCCTTTAGACTTTTGGGGATTTTAGGCGTCTTGGGGAATAGTTTCCAAAAATTTACCAATACACCCATGACTAACCATAAATCGAATTGTGATGGTTTGGCGAGGCTGAATCGAGTTATTTTAGGACAGACGAGACATTTAATGGGAAATTATGTGATTTCTCATTTTTTGGTGAGCTATAGCCTTTAGACTTTTTGTGATTTGGGCGTCCGGTGGATTGTTTATCGAAAACTTACAGGCGCGTCCGTGATGACTCATAAAGTTATCTGTGATGGTTTGACGGGGCTGAATTGAGTTATTTTAAGACAAATGAAGCATTTAAAAGGCAATTACAAGATTTCTCATTCTTCGGTGAGCTATAGCCTTTGGATTTTTTGGGATTTGGGAGTCCGACCAAATTTTATCGAAAATTGTTTGTGACGACCAATAAATCGATTTGTGATGGTTCGACGGGGCTAAATCGGGTTATTTAAGGACAAACAATGCATTTAACAAGAAATTGCGCTATTTCTGGTTTTTCAGTGAACTGTAGCCTTTGAACTTTTTTGGAATTTGGGAGTCTGATGAATCTTTGGTCGAAAACTGCTCGTGACAACCCATAAAGTGATTTGTGATGGTTTGGCGGGATTGAATCGGGTTATTTTAGGACAAACGAGGTATTTAACCAAAAACTACGTATTTTTTTATTTTTCGATGAGCTATAGCTTTTGGACTTTGGGGGATTTGGGCGTCAGACGAAATTTTTACTGAAAACTTTCAATCGCGCCCGTGATGACTTATAAAGTGATTTGTGATGGTTCGGCGGGGCTGAATCGGGTTGTTTGTTTGTTTTGTTTTTTACGGGAAATTATTCGATTTCTCATTTTTCTATGAGCTATATTTTTGCCATTTGGGATTTGGGTGTCCGACAATATTTCTTGTGGAAAACTTATGGGCACGTGCGTAACGACCCATAAAATAATTTGTGATGGTTCGGCAGGGCCTGAATCGAGTTATTTTAGGTCAAACAAGGCATTTAATGGGAAATTATATGATTTCTCATTTTTCAGTGAGCTATATAGCCTTTGAACTTTTTTGAATTCAGGCGTCGGACGAAATTTTTGCCGAAAATTTATGGGCGCACTTGTGATGATCCATAAAATGATTTGTGATAGTTCGGAAGGGATGAATCGGGTTATTTTAGAACAAACAAGGCATTTAACGAAAAACTATGCGATTTCTTATTTTTAGTGAGCTATAGCATTTAGACTTTTGGGAATTTTAGGCGTCTTGGGGAATAGTTTCCAAAAGTTTACCAGTGCACCCATGACGACCCATAAATTGATTTGTGATGGTTCGGCGAGGCTAAATCGGGTTATTTTAGGACAGACGAGGCATTTAATGGGAAATTATTTGATTTCTCATTTCTTGGTGAGCTATAGCCCTTGGACTTGGGATTTGGGCGTCCGACTGATTTTTTTAACGAAAACTTACAGGCGCATCCGTGATGACCCATAAAGTGCTTTGTAATAGTTCGGCGGGGTTGAATTGCGTTCTTTTAGGACAAATGAGGCATTTAACGGAAAATTACGCTATTTCTCATTTTTCGAAGAGCTATAACCTTTGAACTTTTGAGATTTGAGCGTCCGACGGAATATTTGCCAAAAACTTATGTCCGAGTCCGTAACGACCCATAAAGTTATTTGTGACAGTTTGATGGGGCTGAATCGACTTATTTTAGGACAAACGAAGCATTTAAACGGCAATTACAAGATTTCTCATTCTTCGGTGAGTTAGCCTTTGGACTTTTGGGGATGTGGGAGTTCAACGAAATTTTGCCTAAAACTGCTCGTGAAGACCAATAAAGTGATTTGTGATGGTTCGACGGGGCTAAATCGGCTTATTTAAGGACAAACAATGCATTTAACAAGAAATTGCGCGATTTTTGGTTTTTCAGTGAACTATAGCCTTTGGACTTTTTTGGAATTTGGGAGTCTGATGAATCTTTGGTCGAAAACTGCTCGTGACGACCCATAAAGTGATTTATGATGGTTCGGCGGGATTGAATCGGGTTATTTTAGGACAAATGAGGTAGTTAACAAAAAGTTATGCAATTTTTTATTTTTCGGTGAGCTATAGATTTTGGAGTTTGGGGGATTTGAGCGTCAGACGAAATTTTTACCAAAACTTGCAGGCGCGCCCGTGATGACATATAAAGTGATTTGTGATGGTTCGACGGGGCTGAATCGGGTTGTTTGTTTGTTTTGTTTTTGGCGGAAAATTATGCGATTTCTCATTTTTCTGTGAGCTATATTTTTGCCATATGGGATTTAGGCGTCCGATAATATTTTTTGTCGAAAACTTATGGGCACATGCGTGACGATCGATAAAATAATTTGTAATGGTTCGGAGGGGCCTGAATCGAGTTATTTTAGGTCAAACAAGGAGTTTAATGGGAAATTACGAGATTTCTCATTTTTCAGTGAGCTATAGCCTTTGAACTTTTTTGGATTCAGGCGTCTAACAAAATTTTTGTCGAAAACTTATGGGCGCTCTCGTGATGATCCATAAAATGATTTGTGATAGTTCTGCGGGGATGAATCAGGTTATTTTAGAATAAACAAGTCATTTAACGAAAAACCATGCGATTTCTTATTTTTCAGTGAGCTATAGCTTTTAGACTTTTGGGGATTTTAGGCGTCTTGGGGAATAGTTTCAAAAATTTACCAATGCACCCATGACGACCCATAAATTGATTTGTGATGGTTTGGCGGGGCTGAATCAAGTTATTTTAGGACAGACGAGACATTTAATGAGAAATTATGCGATTTCTCATTTTTTGGTGAGCTATAGCCTTAGGACTTTTGAGGATTTGGGCGTGCAGTGGAGTTTTTTATCGAAAACTTACAGGTGCATCCGTGACGACGCATAAAGTGCTTTGTGATAGCTCGGCGGGGTTGAATCGGGTTATTTTAGGACAAACGAGGCATTTAACGGAAAATTATGTTATTTCTCAGTTTTCTAAGAGCTATAACCTTTGAACTTTTGAGATTTGGGCGTCCGACGGAATATTTACCAAAAACTTATGTTCGCGCCCGTGACGACCCATAAAGTTATTTGTGACGGTTTGACGAGGCTGAATCCAGTTATTTTAGGACAAACGAAGCACTTAAAAGGCAATTACAAGATTTCTCATTCTTCGGTGAGCTATAGCCTTTGGATTTTTTGGGATATGGGAGTCCGATGAAATTCTGCCAAAAACTGCTCGTGACGACCAATAAAGTGATTTGTGATGGTTCGACGGGGCTGAATTGGGTTAATTAAGGACAAACAATGCATTTAATGAGAAATTACGCGATTTTTGATTTTTCAGTGAACTATAGCCTTTGGACTTTTTGGAATTTGGGAGTCTGAAGAATCTTTTGCCAAAAACTGCTCGTGACAACCCATAAAGTGATTTGTGATGGTTCGGTGGGGTTAAATTGGGTTATTTTAGAACAAACGAGGTATTTAGCCAAAAAATTACGCATTTTTTTATTTTTCGGTGAGCTATAGCAATTGGACTCTGGGGGATTTGGGCGTCAGACGAAATTTTTACTGAAAACTTACAGGCGCGCCCGTGATGACTTATAAAGTGATTTGTGATGGTTCGACGGGGCTGAATCAGAGTGTTTGTTTCTACGGGAAATTATGTGATTTCTCATTTTTTTGTGAGCTATATTTTTACCATTTGGGATTTGGGCGTCAGACAATATTTTTTGTCGAAAACTTATGGGCAAGTCCGTGAGGACCCATAAAATAATTTGTGATGGTTCTGCGGGGCCTGAATCGAATTATTTTAGGTCAAACAAGGCATTTTATGAGAAATTACGCAATTTCTCATTTTTCAGTGAGCTATAGCCTTTGCACTTTTTTTGATTTGGGCGTCCAATGGAATATTTTCTAAAAACTTACAGGCGCGCCCGTGATGACCCATAATGTGATTTGTGATGGTTTGGCAGGTTGAATCTGGTTATTTTATGACAAACGAGGCATTTAATGGAAAATTACGCAATTTCTCATTTTTTAGTGAGCTACAGCCTTTGAACCTTTTGGTATTTGTGTGTACGGTGGTATCTTTGCCAAAAAAATTTATGGGTGCACCCGTGATGACCTATAAAGTGATTTGTGATGGTTTGGTAAGGATGAATAAGGTTATTTTAGGACAAACGAGGCAATTAACGAGAAATTATATGATTTCTCATTTTTTCAGTGAGCTAGCCTTTGAACTTTTTTGGATTTGGGCATCCGACGAAATTTTTGCCAAAAACTTATGGGCGCGTCCACGATGATCCAAACACTGATTTTTGATGGTTCGGCAGGGGTGAATCGGGTTATTTTAGGACAAACAAGGCATTTAACGAGAAATTATGCAATTTCTCATTTTTCGGTGAGCTATAGCCTTTAGACTTTTTGAAATTTAGGCGTTAGGCGAAATTTTTGTCAAAAACTTACGGGCGCGACTGTGAAGACCTATAAAATGATTTATGATGGTTCGGCGTGGCTAAATTGGGTTATTTTATGACAAATGAGGCATTTAACGGGAAATTACAAGATTTCTTATTTTTTGGTGAGCTATAGACTTTGGACTTTGTGGGATTTGGGCGTCCGACAAAGTTTTTGCTGAAAACTTAGGGGACACCCGTGACGACCCATAAAGTGATTTGTGATAGTTCAGCGGGGCTGAATCAGTTTATTTTAGAACAAACTAGGCATTTAACCAAAAATTACGCGATTTCTCATTTTTCGGTGAGCTATAACCGTTCGACTTTTTGGGATTTGGGAGTCCAGCGAAATTTTTGCCGAAAACTTATGGGCGCTCCCGTGACGACCTATAAAGTGATTTGTGATGGTTTCCCAAGGCTGAATCGGGTTATTTTGTGACAAATGAGACATTTAACAGGAAATTACACGATTATTCATTTTTTTGGTGAGCTATATAGCCTTTGGACTTTTTGGGATTTGGGCGTCCAATGAAATTTTGGTTGAAATCATATGGGCACGTCCAAGACGACTTATAAAGTGATTTGTGATGGTTCGGCGGGGCTAAATCGTGTTATCTTAGGACAAACGAGGCATTTAACGACAAATTATGTGATTTCTTATTTTTCGTTGAGCTATAGCCTTTGGACTTTTTCGGATTTAGGCGTCAGGCGAAATTTATACCAAAAACTTACGGACGCGCCCATGACGACCCATAAAGTGATTTGTGATGGTTCGGCAGGGCTGAATAAGGTTATTTTAGTTCAAACGAAGCAATTATTGAGAAATTACGTGATTTCTCATTTTTCAATGAGCTATAGCCTTTGAACTTTTTTGGATTTGGGCATCCGACAAAATTTTTACCAAAAACTTATGGGAGCGCTCGTGATGATCTATAAAGTAATTTGTGATGGTTTGGCGGGGATGAGTCGAGTTATTTTAGGACAAACAAGGCATTTAATGGGAAATTATGCGATTTCTCAATTTTCGGTGGGCTATCACTTTTTGGGATTTACACGTCAGGTGGAATTTTTGCCAAAAACTTACCGGCCCGCCCATGAAGACCCATAAATTGATTTGTGATGGTTCGGCAGGACTGAATCGGGTTATTTTAGGACAAACGAGGCATTTAATTGGAAATTATGCGATTTCTTGTTTTTTGGTGAGCTATAACATTTGGATTTTTAGGAATTTGGGCGTACGGAGGATTTTTTTTGCCGAAAACTTACGGATGCGCCCGTGACTAACCATAAAGTGTTTTGTGATGGTTCGGCGGGGCTAAATCAAGTTATTTTAGGACAAACGAGGCATTTAACAAAAAATTATGCGATTTTTCATTTTTCGTGAGCTATTGTATTGAAATATTTGATAGCCCAAGTTTTCCACGCAGTCATTGTCATTGTCGTGGTGTTTTAAATTTTAAAAGTAAAATTTCATGATAGTGACCGTTTTTCAGAAAATGTTACCAAAATGGAAAAGTGATCAGTGAGTGCTATTTCTATCAGCATTTTAGCAAACAGTCACTTCAACTTATAGGTTGCACAAGATACATGCAGTATTATTCATACATGATGAAATTAACTTACAAGAAGTTAATTCATACATTATTTCTTAACAACTGATACGTACAACATAGTTATATTTTCAAGAAAAAAATAGTAGAAAAAAAGTAAGATTTGCAACTTAGAACCTTTTTTGGGGGGGTTGGGCGGGGGGGGGGGGGGTCACTAAATTATAAGTTCGTAAATTTCATTGAGACTCTCAATCTCATATGGATAACCAAGATTGTTTGCTTGATATTGAAATTCTCCCATCTCCCATTTTTGGACTTGAAATCCCACCAACACACTTGCATCTAGCTCTCCCTGTCATGGCAAATAGATAAGAATAAATTATAATAATTAATAATCCCTCCAAGATATTTAACACAAAAAGTTTATCTTCTATACGTCAATACAAGAAAAACATATTCGATATAATCTTATAAGTGAGGTTTGGAGAAGGTTATAAGATGTACACAAACAACGGAGGACTCAAGATTTAGGGATCGTGGGTGCTTCACAGTGACGGAGCCAAAATTTTTATTAAGAGGATTCAAAAGTCTACACACGAACTAGCCAAAAGGGGTTCAAGACCTACTATATATACATGAAAAAATAATTTTAACCATGTATAAATAGTATAATTTTTCGCCGAAGGTCGGATGAACCCCCTGAGTATATGCTAGCTCCGCCCCTGGTGCTTAGGGGGTTGAACACGTATATTTACACCTAAATCTTTAAAGTTCAGCCTAGAAACCAAAGCACCTAGCTATCTTTTTGGTTTCAAGGGTACTTTTTTCGATTCTATACCAATTTTTATATGTTTCTTATATATTTATACCCAATGCATCGGGTTTAACAGAATCACTACAAATTTACACCTAGGTCCGCCCCTGTACAAAGACCTTACCCTTAGTCCCCAATTTTTGTGGGATAAAGAGATTCTTTCCGATAGATCCTCGAATCAAAAAATAAATTTGGAAAAAGATTGCAAAAAGAAAAAGAAATAACAATCAAATATCAAGATACAGAGCAATTCTATGCACTAATAGGTGTAAAAAAAAGTGTACAACTATCAGAAATTCACCTAAAAGATTAAAATGTAGGGAAAAGGGTCAAAAATACCCTTCTACTTTAATAAATTGGCTAAATTTGTCCCTCGTTATACTATTGGGCTAAATATACCCATGTTGTTATACTATAGGGCCAAATATACTCTTGTCATTAGCAAAGTTATCAAAAATACCTCTCTTTTTAATATTTCTCCATCATGGCAAGGTGTGAGCCACGTGGTGTGACATTTGGGTGAGATGGATGTCACGTGGCATGCCACCTCAACATCAGATTTTTTTCCTTCTTCATTTTAATTTTTTTGCTTCAAATTTTAGTACTTATTTATTTATTTTATCAATTTTTTTAAATAAATAAAATATGTGAGTATTTAACACAAAAAAAAAGACTAATTACTGATCACTAATCACTATCACTAGTAGTAAAACATCCATGGCGGTGTCAACTTTTCCTCGCATTTGGCTAACCTTAAACCCCCATTTTTCCGGCACCTCTTCGTCGGACTTTTCAAAATCCACCACCTTCTCCGAAAACTCAGTTCTCAAACTTGTCGCTTTTGCCCTTTACAGCTCGACATGTGACATATCTTTTCCTTCCGCCACCTTTGGTGGTGGTTCTCTTCCGTTTGGTGAGGAAAGTTCGACGTTTATTAACAATGACGGTTATTTTATTTTAAATAAATAAAATATGTGAGTATTTAATTTATCAATTTTTGTAAATAATTAATAAAAATTGAAGCAAAAAGTTTAAAAGGAAAAAGGAAAAAAAAATTATATGTTGAGGTGGCATCCGCTTGACCCAAATGTCATACCACGTGGCTCTCACCTTGTCATGATGGAGAAATGTTAAAAAGAGGGGTATTTTTGATTACTTTGCTAATGGCAGGGGTATATTTGACCCTATAGTATAACACCAGGGGTATATTTGGCCCAATAGTATAACGAGGGGCAAATTTAGCCAATTTATCAAAATAGAGGGGTATATTTGACCCTTTTCCCTAAAATGTAAGTTTTATGTATTGATGGTATCAAAAGTATTTACATAATTAGATCAGAGTCAGATAGTCTTACGATACTAGATTAAAATTAATTAATCTAAACCATGTTCAGAATCATATGTCCAGAATCCTTAATTAAAATTGCAACAAGTAATAGTCTCTCTGAACCATAATTTTAAAAATACAACATGTTCAATGTTTAAACTTTATAAATTAAATTCATAGAGCTTAAATCATGAATTTGTTTTTTGAGTCGGACCATTTACAAAATAATCACAAGTAAATTCTCTATGATAGAGCAATGATTATTAACTTAGTAAAAATGGTAACAAACAAACATATTATCACACATTAAACTAATTAACCACATAAGTAATAGAACTTTTATACTATCAACATATATAACGTACCTGTTCACGATAATGGAATAAACTTATATTCCAACGAGGGCTGAAAGCATCTACGAATTTTTTTAAAGCTCCAGGCTTCTCAGGGAAAATAAATTGACAGAAAATTTCATGATTAGGATCTGATCTGCCACCCATCTATAAGAAAATAAAAAATAAAAAGTTAAAACCAAAAAATGTGAATTCAGATGTAAAATTTTCATAAAGAATTACGTAGAATTTACATATTTAAAAATTACATAAAATATATTAATTCTATATAAATAATAATTAATTACTCAAAGTACTTAAAATGAATTTGATAAATCTTATTATAAAAAAAAATGTTGACTTACGAAATAGTAATGGTGTTATTGGGACAGTGAAAACATGATTATCAAGGCTTTTTAACATATTATAATAACTGGCATAGATTTTTTAAAATAAAATTTATATTTTTTTTAAATATCTACTTATAAAAATTATAGTTAAATAGGTCAAGATATTTAAAAAGAGTTTGATAAAATTGTAACAAAAATCATTTTAACTCTCGTAATAATAATAGTATCACATAAAATAAGATTGAAAGATTATTAGTAGTAATAACAATAACAACATAACCAGTAATCTTACAAGTGAAGTTTGAAAAGAATGATGTGTATGCAGTCTTACCGCAACCTTGTGAAAATAGAGGGGTTATTTTCCGTAGACCTCGGGTTTAAGCAAAACATATTAAAATCAAGTATCAAAAGAAAATATAGCAGTTAATTATCAAGAATTAATAAAATAATAAACTTTATTTGAAAAAACAAATCTACTTATAAAAAAAATATAGTTAATAGCTCAAAATATTTAAAAAGAGTTTGATAAAATGGTGAAAAAAATCACTTTAACTCTCGAAATAGTAATAGTATCACATAAGATAAGATAAAAAGATTATTAACAGTAATTATCAATAATAATAATAATAATAATTATTATTATTATTATTATTATAATAAATAAATAAACAAACAAAGGAGATTACCAAATGCCTTAGATGGTCTTTGACCAAATCATTTTTTGAGAGATCAACAGTATGCATTTCTGATGATTTCACTCTCCGCAACATTTCTTCAAGATCTAATTTTTTAGGAACATCAACACTGCAAATTCAATAAATATAAATAAATAAATAATTTTAACAATATTGAATATAATATAGTAAATAATTGAAGAAATCTAAAATTGAAGGAAACTAATTTAATTACCTGTACAAAACTAGAGCTCGTTTTCTTCCAGAATTAAATCTGTATTTGATTTCAGTAAAATTCAAAGAGCCCACCTGTAATTCAAATTAAAGTTTCAGTTTCTTATAACATAATAATAATAATAATAATAATAATAATAATAATAATAATAATAATAATAATAATAATAATAATCACATATTATTGTAGAGATGGAAAATGGACAGATTAAGCTAAATTTGAGAAGGTCAAATAAGATTAGTATATAAACGGGCAAGCCATTAATTCACTCTAAAGGTTACTCAGATTAAATAGGCTAAACAATGATTAATAGCTCAATCCGACCAACTCTTACATAATCTTGATTTAGTTATGTATTTTTCTATAGTTTATTTTAATTATCTAATAAAAAAACTCTTTATTTTGGTTCTATATAACATATCAAATAATTTTTAAAAAGTACATTTGACAAAATAGTTGACAAATTTTTTCATAGGTTCATTTAGACTACATATTTAACAAAATCAGCCAGAATTTCTAGGCTAAATTGAATTTAGTCAAAACAGACTAAGCTAATAAATGAACAAATTATTAATCCACTCAAACATGTGCAGATAAGACGGTCATATTTTCAAAGGTTAATTTTGCCAACCCTATGTAGTGGTAAATTGTGTTGCATGAACTTTTCAAAATTGTTGTTGGATTCATGCTGGATCCTTTAAAAGTACGTAGTGTATTTTTTGAATATTCGACATGGCTGTAACAATATTTTTGAAGAGTCCAAGCAATAAATATAGTAAGCAAAATATGTATTACTGAACACTTTTGTACCCGTATTGCATCCTTCAAAAATACACTACCTTTAAACTACCAATAACAACACACACAAAAATATTTTTGACGAATCTAAACAAGACAAATATTAATTAACTTACAAGTTCACAGAATCTCCTGAAGCTTCCACGTTCTTCTGGCATAAAAGTAGCTAGTAAAGCTTCTTTTTGTGCACCAATATCTGCTAAATCCACTGTTAATTTTAATTTACTGAAATCCATATTTGCTCCACTTGCAATTGCTACAATATTTTCATCTTTAATGTTATAGTATTTGCAATATGCTTCAGCTCCAGCTATGGCAAGTGCACCTGATGTCTCTAATATGTTCCTTTCTTCATCATACATATCCTATATATTAAGACAAAAAAAATAAAAATAAAAATTGAGCTCCGGCTTGAAATGACTGAACTACACGTGTTCAAATTCTTCGAGAAAATTTGTCTAACGTTTAGAACCTAGAAAGGTTCAAATTTACCTTTGTACTAGTTGAAATTGCTAGATTTTGTTTTTCGTTACACTTTTGGTTCATTCATACATTTATCGCTGGTAATTTGTCTTTGTATCTATCCTTATTGTTCATGAAACTCCGGCTTCAAATGATTGAATTCCACGTGTCCAAATTCTTATAGGAAAAAGATCTAAAATTTACCTCTCAACTTTTGACTATTTTATGAAATTGCCTTTAATTTGCGCTCAGTCGAGGTCAAAAGCAAAACTTAGACTACTCTTGACGAAGGGGGAACAAAATTCTTTAATTTCTAATAGTACATGGGCGAATTTGATCAATTTTTCCCTTTTAAAAAGATGCATTTCATAAGAAGAGATGAGTAGACAACGACCTAGCTAGAATACACAAATTATAGGAGTAACCTAGTGTAGTAAATGGGTTATGGGCTTAAATTCACATCTAAAGTATCACTTGGATTATGGTGGATGCATAAAATTTCTTTTTCCTTAACAGTAAGTCTCGAGTTTAAATTCTTGTAGAAAGCAGTTTCACTTTTAATAGGTCTAATTAGGGTACATAAATTATATTATAACTTGTAGCAAATTACTTTTTATTCACATCTAAAGTGCTATCAAGAATTATAATGAAATGAATAGGGATATCTGAACTTTTAAACATGGCCCCACGAATAAAAAAAATCCTAAAAGGAAATGATTCCTCTTCAGTTGGTCATACTCGATACAAATTTGGATTAACTGAAACCCCAAAGCTAATGTTGAACACCAAACGCAAAACATAAGAAACATCTAAAGTTATATGTATAAGTCAAAATAGATATCGAAATACCGAATGTGAAACGTAAAAAAACATCTAAAGACATATGTGTAAGTCAAACTATAGAGCGTGAAACATTAAAAAAAAAAATTTAAATTCATGAGATAAGCCGTATAGGTGTCAAGTGAAATTGCAGTATAAGTCAAAAGATGGTTTACTAACCTTTACTGCAGCACTAATAGCATCACGATCAACAAGTACCACTCCATCAATTAAATTTTTGCAAAGTCTAAAAGTCTCTTCACCAACAAGTCCAACAGCTACACCATCAGCAAAATTATCAACATTTTGCAACTTTACTCTTTCTCCATTGAGCAATGACAATGCCATTGAACTTGCACCATATGGTTCAACTCCAATAACTTTTGTATTTGGGGAAACTTTTTTCATATAGGTAGCTATACCAGATGCTAGACCCCCACCACCAATAGG
Organism: Capsicum rhomboideum; assembly: GCA_031232105.1. Taxonomy (NCBI): domain Eukaryota; kingdom Viridiplantae; phylum Streptophyta; class Magnoliopsida; order Solanales; family Solanaceae; genus Capsicum; species Capsicum rhomboideum. The sequence goes on along the minus strand of CP124711.1, from coordinate 143,071,356 downwards.
TATAAATACTGCATCTAGGTTTTTATTAAGTTGACGGCTAATCTCCACTCCGATTGTACCTGAACATGTACGTGTGGATGCAGAATTTTTTGTAAGCGATGACGATAATCAACTAATCAAAGATAAAATTTCTAACATTATTATTGTGGCAATTGAATTAGGGTTTTTTAATTAATAGCCAAATGGTTTAATTGTGTGGCTTTAATATGAACGAATTGAAGTACAAAATGGAGTTTTTAGTGTAAAGGGGTAATATTACTCTCTCTGTTTCTTTTTGGTTGGCATGTTTTGTTTTTCGAAAGTCAATTTGACTAATTTTTAAAGCTAAATTAGATTATATTAATTTAATATTTTAAAATAAAAATTTAGATTATAAGTTGCAATTTTATTTTATTTTTCAGTATGATTAACAAATACATCTTAAAATGTTGCTCAAAGTTTGTATCGTTTGACTCTAAAATTGAAAATTATGACAAAGAACAGAGGGAGTAGCTAACTAAGATTATTAAACGGGGTAAAAGGAATCATTTTTCAAACTATGAGGACAATAATTTTAGTTTGTTTCCCATATTTTTAGGTTCTTAATTGTTTTAATTAGTAATTTCGAGTTGGAAAATAAAGGCAAATGATATTTAACTTCTCCCATGCTAGCTTCGCCCCTACAAGAGTAATTTTAGATCTTTTTTCCTTAAAAAGACAATTTTGAAAATTATTTTCCTCGTTAAAATATGAAAAAAAAATATTTTGTTCTTCTATTTTATTTACATGTAATAAAATTTTCCGATCAAGTAATGTCATGAAACACAACTTGACCTAAGATGGCTCCGCCGCAATTAATACCTTGGCTTACTAGATTTTTTTTCCTTAAAAAGATATTTTGAAAATTAGTTTCCTCGTTAAAATATGAAAAAAAAAATATTTTATTCTTTTATTTTATTTATATATAATAAAAAATTTTGACCAAGTAATGTCATGAAACACCACTTGACCTAAGATGGCTCCTGCCTCGATTATTAATACCTTGGCCTACGATGATATCTCGATGATCGTATGGTGGGATGTATGTGAATCCATCGTCTTGAGACAACTTCAATGCATATTCTTGAGCTTCATCAAATGTGTTACCCATAAGAATTATTTTAGCACCCTTATTTGCAACTGCTTCCCTCTGTTCATTTGTTAAAGAACATCGTTTGTTAGCTGTCAATTAGTTTTATAGTTCTTCATAAATTTGTTTTTTAGTAATTATACATAATAAATAAAAGATCTAAAAATAACATATAAGAAATTTGAAAATATTATTTTTTATTTTTTGTTTTAGTCTGCTTGAAAAAGAGTAACAATCTCGTTTTAAATTATAAAATATTTCAAGTTAAAACTAGAGGTACCAAATAAACTATTTTACTGAATTTGAGTGAATTAAATAATGAGCTAAATCGATAAATAAGTTATTGTACAACTCTGTCCAAAAGTTGATTGTGCTAAAATGAGCTAAGTTAAAATGGACAAAATAATAAATTATATCTCAATCTGGCTAGTTTTTACCAAGTTTTAATTTAATCGTATGTTTTCTTAAGTAACATTTTTTTTATCAATAAGTAATGTTACACCAATGTCCAACTAACCCTTTGTTTGGATGGTGGCTACTCATGGTTTCATAATGTATGGTACTATATTATATAGTATGGTATTGTACACAGTATAATACAATGTTTGTATGGACTGTATCGTTTGCTGCTGTTTAATAATAGTTTTATTGTTTGATTTGACTGTATCGTAACTGGTAAGTTTACTAAATTTTCTAATTTATTATAAATGTTAAATTTATCATAAATATTAATAAAATAATTTAAGACAATTTTCTTTCTGTCAGTTTGTCACAAATTATGCCATGTAAATATATTAAGCTGTTAAATTCATGTAAATTTTGACAAAATTAATAAAAGAGCATGTCAAAATAAATGTACCCGAATTTGTTTTTTTGATGGTAAAAAATTTCATTAGAAGAAGAGAATGACCGAAAGCAGAAAAACTTTCTTGAACAGAGAAGACGTATTAAGGTAGGAAATAATATAGAGTAAAGTGTAAAATATGATTAGGTAATATTAAGTCAGGGGCGTCTCAACCATATCGGGGACCTAAAGCCAAACTCTAACGAGGGGCTTTAATTTAATTATTTTTTATACATTTATTTATTTATTTATTTAAAATTTATGTTTCTAGCCTTTGAGACAGTAAAACTCTACTTTGCAATGAGTTGTTCTCTTTTTTATGTCAAGGAAGATTTCATGTAACTCTACTTAGTTTGTTTGTTTTTTTCGAAAAATACGGGTTGTTTTCCTTTGTTATGCTAACAAAAGATTTCATTATGGAGCCCCCAAAACTGTGGGGCTCTAGGCAATTGCCTAAGTCGCCTAATGGACAAGACATCCCTGTATTAAGTAAGGGCATAATTGGAAGGATAAATAAGGAAACAATGGGATATCACCAAATCGGTGGTTTCATAAAAGGGGAAAGGACATAAATGTCACTTCGCCCAAAACTATTTCCACGAAATAGCCATTGATTTTGCAATTCCAAAAGGTAGCCATTTTAGGCTTTTTTGTCACTGCTACTGCCTTCTTCTTTTTTTTTCTTTTTTTTTTCCAGTTAATATACCATAATGATACAGTCCTCATGCCACATTCATATAGTTTATACAAAAAAACATATGCATATATAGTTCATATACCATATTGATACAATTTTGATACCATATTGATACAGTCTCTGTACCATATATACCATATTGATACAACATATATACCATATTGATACAGTTTCGACTGGCCATTTTTTAAATTAGTTTGGGCCGACTGGCTATTTTTTGAAATTATTTTGGGTCAACTGACCATTCCATGTCTAATAGCCCAAACATGGGCCATTTATTTTTTGATGAGCCATGTGGTGTCCTTTTCCCTTCATAAAATAGACTTTTTTATGGTTACCAAACCATGAGATCAAACCATATCATACCATCCCATAAAAATAAACATGGCACTAGTAATCATACCATGGGAAACCATCATCCAAACAAAGGGTAAAGGGAAACTGCGGTACCAATCAAAAAGACAATTATTGCTACTAGATGGCGAAATAAATTTTGAAATTTATTGACATTGTCTAGAAAGAAGTACCCTTAGTAATTTCACAGATACTGAAACCATTAAAAGAACCCCCAATAATTTATTAGGTACTGCAGATAAATTTCTTTTTCTTATTTATTATAGATAGCTATATATAACATGCCAAATAAAAAAAGATAGTATTTATTTAAATGTCAATTTGGATACATACTTTGTCCAAAGCAATCTAACTTTTAGATGGACTACAAGTAGTTCTAAAAATCTTTATTTCTTTCTAAAATTTCATATCTAATCGAATAAAATAATTACACAAATTGAAAGGAAAAATTATTTAACAAGATATATGTTATAAAACTAATCAATCTATGGTTTATGGAATTCAATCTAAATAGTGAATAAGTAAAAATGGACGAAGGAAATGCTATATGCTAATTAATTATTACCTTGAACTCAGGGGTGGTAACAGGCATGACAATTGTAGCATTAGAATTAAGTGCCTGAGCACTCGATGCAACTGCTAGTCCATGATTTCCAGCTGATGCTGTTATAACTCCTCTTTTTAATTCCTCATCGTCGAGTTTGCTCATCATATTGTAAGCTCCTCTAAGCTTGAATGAATAATTCTATACATAAAGCAATAATAATATTAATATCATAATTTTATTTCCAATTATGAGAACATTTACTATCGAGGTGGAGCTATAATTCTGCTTTTGAACTTAAGAAAACTCAATAGCTTTGGAAAATTTAGTTAGTATGTGATGGAGTTTAGGCATTTTAATATTAAGTTTATAATATTATTATGTATTAGTTTGCCTTATGTTGTGAAGCTTAAGTGCCATTTACTCTATTCGTTGCATGCATTAGTATGCAGTTACTTTTCCATATTCAGTGAATGGCATATAATGCCTTATTAATATGGAGTTACTGCTTTAAGGCAGAGGGACGTGGGTTTCTTTATGTTGCGAATAACGCCAGTTAGAGCATTTGGTTCTTAAGATAATGGTGGCTGAATTTGGCCACCATTTTCCTTGAGATTCATGTAACTTCTCATTCTTTATTCATCCATTATCCTATCTTTATGACTTGTAACTCTTGTAACCTAAAGGTCATTGATCTTCCCCTTTACTACCCTTATTAATTCTTATTCACTACAAGGATGAAGACCTCACCTATAAATAGAGGTAGTCTTGCATATTTTTCTGTGTACAAGATAATTTTGAGTTCACAAAAGTTAGTAAAAAAGAGAGTTTATTAGTTGAAGGGAGGTGGATTTTTTTTTGTGGAGCTTTGAACTCAACTCTTGTCCAGAGTTTGTTGAGTTGTACTTTGTGAGAAGGCTGTTGTATCCTGGAGGGGACAAATCTGGAAGTTTACTGCTGGACCGGTGAAAACATTTGCTGCAGTGGGCTTGAATCTCCTTAAAGAGAGCGAGATATCCGCGCCTCAGCCAAGAAGAAGATTATTGTATTTTCTTCATTTCTTTTGTATTTTTCAATTGTAATATTTCACCAACAGTTTTAAGGAGATACAATGGCAACAATTGAAAAATCCGCGGATGTCAAGATGGGAGATCTTAACAAGCCAATCCGGTTCAACGGTACTCATTTCAAGAGGTGGAAGGGTAAAGTACTTTTCTACTTAAGTCTTCTCAATGGTTCTTATGTGTTAACTGAGAAGAATCCAAACAAAGTAGATAACTCTTCCATGAATGATGATGAACTTGTTTCTCTTCAAGAGAAAGTTGAAAAGTACGATGTTGACTCCTACAAGTGTCGGCATTTTTTACTTAATTGTCTATCTGATAATTTTTATGATTATTATGATAGAACTTACTCTAGTGCAAAGAAAATTTGGAAAGCATTGCAGAGTAAGTATGATACCGAGGAGGCTGGAGCGAAAAAATATGCCGCTAGCAGATTTTTTTCGTTTCCAAATGGTGGACAACAAATCAGTGGTAGACCAAGCTCAAGACTTTATAATGATTGTTGGAGAGCTCAGGTTCGAGGAGGTCAAAATTGGAGATAATCTTATTGTTTGTGGCATAGTGGATAAACTTCCTCCTTCATGGAAGGAATTTCAAAAAACCATGCGCCATAAACAAAAGGAAACTTCTCTTGAGACGTTGATAATGAAAATTCGCATGGAAGAAGAGGCAAGGGGCCAAGATGCACTTTTGCAAACATAAGAGAACAACATCACACCGAAGGTAAATTTAACTACTTCAAATAATGCCACCCCTGAAACTAACAAAAATACTTCTTTGAAGCCTAAGAAGAAAAAATTCAAGAAAAATAATGGTAGACATCCCAAGGACAATAATGGTGGAAATAATCAAGCAAAAAATCAACATGTTCAAGAAAAGGGACCGCGCTTTGTCTGTGGCAAGAGTGGGCATATTGCTCGATTTTGCAAATTTCGGAAACGTGGGCCTACACCTCAAGCAAACGTTACCGAAGAACCATTTGTGGCGGTGATAACAGACATAAACATGGTGGAGAATGTTGATGGATGGTGGGCTGACTCTGGTGCTAACCGTCATGTCTGCTATGACAAAGACTGGTTTAAAAAATATACTCCTTTTGAGGAACCCAAAACCATCATGCTTGGTGATTCTCACACTACTCAAGTGCTTGAAACGGGAGATGTCGAGTTGAGTTTTACTTTTGGAAGGGTATTAATTTTAAAAGATGTACTTTATACTCCTTCCATGAAAAAAAATTTGATGTCTAGTTTTCTTCTTAATAAAGCAGACTTTAAACAGATTATTGAATCTAACCAATATGTAATTGTGAAAAATAGTATTTTTGTGGGTAAGGGATATGCATGTGATGGGATATTCAAGTTGAATGTTGAAATGAATAAAACTTCTACTTCTGTTTACATGCTTTCTTCTACTAATTTTTGGCATGCTCGTTTGTGTCATATTAATGATCGTTATGTGGGAATCATGAGTAGTTTAGGATTAATTCCAATGATCAAAAAGAATTTTGAAAAATGTGAGGCTTGTAGTAAAGCCAAAATCACAAAAAGGCCTCATTTTCAAGTTGAAAGAAAAACTGATTTATTAGAATTAGTTCATACTGATATTTGTTAACTTGGAGGAATTTTAACTCATGGAGGAAATAGATATTTTATCACTTTCATTGATGATTTTTCTAAGTTTACATATGTTTACTTAATGAAAAATAAAAGTGATGCTTTTGAGAATTTTAAAACTTTTCTCCATGAAGTTGAAAATCAGTTTAATAGAAAAATAAAAAGAATAAGAAGTGATAGAGGTCGTGAATACGAGTCTAATGAATTTAATTCTTTTGTTAGATCATTGGGTATAATTCATGAAACTCCTCCTCCTTATTCGCCTGCATCTAACGGTGTAGCGGAAAGGAAAAATAGAACTTTGGTTGAGTTAACTAATGCCATGTTAATTGAGTCTAGTGCACCTTTAAATTTTTGGGGTGAAGCTCTTTTGACTGCTTGTTATGTGTTGAATCGTGTGCCTCATAAAAAGACTAAATTGACACATTTTGAGTTGTGGAAAGGTCATAAGCCAAATTTGGGATATCTAAGAGTTTGGGGTTGCTTAGCCTATGTAAGGTTAATGGATCCTAAAATCTCTAAGTTGGGTAAAAAAGTTACTACTTGTGCTTTTCTTGGTTATGCTTCAAATAGTACAGCCTATAGATTTTTTAATCTTAAAGATAGTATTATAATAGAATCTGGTGATGCTATTTTTCATGAAAATAAATTTTCTTTTGATTCTAAAAATAGTGGGGGTCAAAGGATTCAAGAAAATATTTTGCAACTACCTAGTTCTTCTACTTCTATTTTGAAAAATAAAGAAAATGATGATTTTGAGTTAAGAAGAAGTAAAAGAGCTAGAGTAGAAAAAGACTTTGGTCCTGACTATTATGTTTTTAATATTGGAGATGACCCTCTCACTTTAAAAGAAGCTTTATCTTCACATGATGCTATTTTTTGGAAAGAGGCTGTAAATGATGAAATGGAATCACTAATTTCCAATAAAACTTGGAAGCTAGTTGATTTACCACCGGGTTGTAAAACAATTGGATGTAAATGGGTCTTACGAAAAAAGTTAAAACCGGATGGATCCGTTGATAAATATAAGGCTAGACTAGTGGCTAAAGGTTTTAAGCAACTAGAAGGCCTAGAATTTTTTGATACTTTTTCTCCGGTAACTAGAATTACATCCATTAGACTTTTAATTGTTATTGCTGCAATTTATGATTTGCAAATTCATCAAATGAATGTAAAAACTGCTTTTTTAAATGGAGACCTAAATGAGAAAATTTACATGGAACAACCCGAGTGTTTTGTTGAAGCTGGTCAAGAAAGCAAAGTGTGTAAACTTACTAAATCCCTATATGGCTTGAAACAGGCAACAAAGCAATGGCATGAAAAGTTTGATTCCTGCATGATTGATAATGGTTTTAAAACGAATGAGTGTGATAAGTGCATATATCATAAGTCTTGGAATAATTCGCATGTTATTATTTGCCTATATGTTGATGATTTATTGATATTTGGATCTAATATGAATATTATTGGAGAGACTAAAAATATTCTTAGAAGCCATTTTGATATGAAAGATCTTGGTGAGGCAAATGTAATTCTAGGAATAAAAATTACTAAAACATGTGATGGAATTTTCCTTGACCAGTCACATTATGTTGAGAAAATTTTGAAAAAATATAATTTCCTTGATTGCAAGCATGTTGTAACTCCTTTTGATTCTAGTATTCACTTGTTTCCTGTTAAAAGTGAAAATGATGTTAAAAATCAAAAGAAATATGCTAGCATAATTGAAAGTTTGAGATATGTGACTGATTGCACTAGGCCTGATATTGCGTATGCAGTAGGAGTACTTAACAGGTTTACTAGCAAGCCAGGTAATGAACATTGGCATGCTATAACGAGAGTAATGAGATATTTAATAGGAACAAAAAATTGTGATTTGTTCTATAAAAAATATCCTGCTGTACTTGAAGGCTTTTGTGATGCGGATTGGAATACTTTATCAGGTGATTCCTTATCTACTACTGGTTGTGTATTTACTTTGGGTGGTGGTGCTATTTGTTGGAAATCTAAAAAACAAACTATTATTGCTAACTCTACCATGGGGGCTGAACTAATTGCTTTAGCTTCAGCTAGTGAGGAAGCGAATTGGTTGAGAGATTTGTTATTTCAAATACCTTATTTTGAAAAACCAATCCCTCCTATTTTAATTCATTGTGATAGCATTGCTGCAATTGGTAGAGTTCAAAATCGTTATTACAACGGTAAATCCAGACCTATAAGGAGAAAACACAGTAATGTGAGATCATATTTGACTAATGGTACCATTAATGTTGATTATGTCAAATCTTGTGATAATCTTGCAGATCCATTGACTAAGGCCTTAGCAAGAGAAAAGGTCTGGAGCACATCGAGGGGGATGAGATTGAAGCCTACAAATTTCTAAGTCATATGTGAGAAAACCCAACCTGATAACTAGAGATCCTATAACCAGGTTCAATGGGAAAAATGAATCACATGATGACTTGTTGTGAAAAAAATGCACTATTTTTTTATCCCTCCCTATGATGTGAGTGCATTTACCTGTGATGATTTGTGAGGTTGAGTTTACAAACTCTTAATGAAAATCTGTAGCTCGTATGAGTGGAGTGCTAAAATTACAGGAGCACTCTCGACAGATTTCACCTATGTGAGTGTGGAAGTAGGCCGCTTCCTATGAGAACTAGGCTCATTCTCAAAGGCACTCATGAAATCGGAATAGCACAAGGCCGTAATGTGCTGGCTATAAAGCTCATGTCAACACCTTGACTATTATGTGTAAGCAATGACTTTTTATTTCCCTCAAGCAGTCATAGTTCAAGTCTGAGACCACTACGACTCTGGAGTAAAAATTATTGTTTTACTAAGTGGAGGTTCAATGCGGAGCACACCTTCATTATGCATAGTAGTCTTCCTTCAGCTAGTAGACTCTCTTATTAATATTAAAAATGAGTGGGGGATTGATAGAGTTTAGACATTTTAATATTAAGTTTATAATATTATTATGTATTAGTTTGCCTTATGCTGTGAAGCTTAAGTGCCTTTTACTCTATTCGTTGCATGCATTAGTATGCAGTTACTTTTTCATATTCAGTGAATGGCATATAATGCCTTATTAATATGGAGTTACTGCTTTAAGGCAGAGGGACGTGGGTTTCTTTAGGTTGCGAATAACGCCAGTTAGAGCATTTGGTTCTTAAGATAATGGTGGTTGAATTTGGCCACCATTTTCCTTGAGATTCATGTAACTTCTCATTCTTTATTCATCCATTATCCTACCTTTATGACTTGTAACTCTTGTAACCTAAAGGTCATTGATCTTCCCCTTTACTACCCTTATTAATTCTTATTCACTACAAGGATGAAGACCTCACCTATAAATAGAGGTAGTCTTGCATATTTTTCTGTGTACAAGATAATTTTGAGTTCACAAAAGTTAGTAAAAAAGAGAGTTTATTAGTTGAAGGGAGGTGTTTTTTTTTTTGTGGAGCTTTGAACTCAACTCTTGTCCAGAGTTTGTTGAGTTGTACTTTGTGAGAAGGCTGTTGTATCCTGGAGGGGACAAGTCTGGAGGTTTACTGCTGGACCGGTGAAAACATTTGCTGCAGTGGGCTTGAATCTCCTTAAAGAGAGCGAGATATCCGCGCCTCAGCCAAGAAGAAGATTATTGTATTTTCTTCATTTCTTTTGTATTTTTCAATTGTAATATTTGTAATATTTCACCAACAGTATGTATAAATAATTTTATTCAAAACAGCACCCAAGGGTATGACCTAGTGGTCAATGAAGTGGGTTCAGAACCTAAGCTCTCAGGTTCAAACCCTAGCGAAGACAAAAAACACTAGGTGATTCAGCATCTGTCCTAGTCTTGGTGAACAGAGGTACCTGGTATTTGTTTCTAGGAAGTAGTAGATATTCCGTGGATTTAGTCGAGGTGCGCAAAAGCTAGTCCCGGACACTACAGTTAGCAACATAAACTTTTCCACCTTTGTAATTAACATAATTTATTTTATTAATCTGTCATTAAATAGAATTAGTGACGGACTTCTGTTGTTTAGTTATCGAAGTTGTCCATCGCGGGTTCCTGCTTTGGATTATTTTTCCCTTGAACCGGGGGCAGGTAGGGGTAAGGTTTGTTGCATACACTCTATCCTACTTAGAGATCACTTTGTGGAATTATATTGGGTAAGTAAGTAAAATGGGAAATTCAATTTAAATCGCTTATGTTATATTCACCGTCATTGTACTATTTTACTTTAGACTCTATAGGCCATTCAAAAGATATCTAACAGGTAAACCTTCTTAAAATATTTAATTTATAATCGTGAAACTAGGACATATTAGTGGATATTAGTGTATATAACTTAAAACTCAATACTAAAAATATAAAAGGTGAAAAATAAGAGTAGAGTGTACGTACGGGCTGCTTATCCTCTCTTTTGATATAAAAGTTGACTCCAAGCCTTTCCGAAAGCTTTGTTGCCTGCTGCAACGGAGATTCGACCGCTACGTCGTACACTGGCGATGACAATATGTCGAGCAAGTACTGAAGCATTTCGTCGTCGTCGCACCCTGTTGGATTATTCACGATCAACTCCCCGGGCTCGATGTTCTCCAAGGATTTCGGAGCACTTACCTCTGGTGCAAGAGGATTGAATGAAGAAATTAATTGTGATATCTTCAGTGGAACAGCTGATGGTCTTATCCTTGAGCCACTCATGTTTTGATGCATCTTCTTGTTATGGACCGTGGTGCTAGTACGGTTAGTGGAAATGGTTGTAAATTTCGGGTTACTAGCAAAATTATGTGTTGGGGCTAGACAAAGAAATTCCATGTTATATCGTATTATATTTGATCGAAAACTTTATTCACAATAACAGTAGAGAGAAATATTTTTTCTTATAGGATCACTTACACTAAATGGAAGGGGGTATATATAGGTGTAAAATTAGAAAATGGGGAGTGAAATTCTGATATGACTAGTGATAGTGTATGTCGGGGGGTGGGGGGTATGGTGGGGGTTCAATATCAATTATATGGTTGCACTATGATCATGAGTTGTAGAAGTAGATACGTTAAGACGTATTATTTTCGTTTTAATTTATGTGTCATTTTTCAAATTTTGAGATTCAAACAATTTTAACTTTGACCATAATTTTTTATATATATCTTTTAAATATTTTGAATTATCAGTTATTGTGACTTATAGACTTTTTACGGAGTTTTCAAACATATAAATTTTATTTCAAAAATCTTGAAAATGTCATGCCGAAATTTGCGGTCAAACTTAAATTGTTTGACTCTCGAAAAATGAAAAGTGACACATAAATTGAGACCGTGGGAGTAATATAATTAAGTAACTAAAAATATGTTGCTTTCTAATATTTTAAACCTTAATTAGGAGTCGTTAATCTTGAGACGAGGGTCTACCAGAAACAACCTCTTTACCTCATCTCCAAAATAGTAGTATGAACTGTATATATTTATCCTTCCTAGACCCCATATTGTGAAATATACTGGATATGTCGTTGTTATAATTAGGAGTCGTTAAATTGAGGGGAAAAAATGGAATAACAATTCCTCAATAAAATTCCAAATCATGAAAATGGATAAGAAACAAGTGGCAAACAATTGCAATTTTCAAGGAAACTGCTGCTACAATTCCTGGTCCATGAAAATAGTCAATATTTTTCTTTTGTTTTTTGATTCTGTATATAGTATTCGTATTGGGTTTCAATTAAAAATTGGGGATAAAAATGCTCCTAACAAAATGAATTCGTATCTAATAACGAAATTTTCTAATTAAGAATAAATGAACAGTTATGACTCCACGGCAGTCCTTATCGATTAAAAAAAAATAGATAATAGAGTCTAACAATAAAGGAGTACTTTTGTTTATTTTCTTTCCTTTTTGAGTTATAAATATTCTCTTTGCAAATAAATTCTTTAGGAACCAAAAAAAAATAACTTCAAATAAAATATGAGATTATTTTATCTCGTGTTTGATTAAGATTTATATTATGATATTAGCGATCCTAAATTAGTCATGCGTTTAATCGTGATATTAGGTTTACATCACATTCAATATTAGATAATAATTTTGAGATAAAATACCACGATGGATAAAATACCACGATGCTGACCTTCTCCTAAAACTCTCCTTCCAAATATTAATTGATTACTACTTAGTAACATAACTCTTGAATTGTACTAAAGTTGGTATTATAGAAAATTTAAGACCATAAAATTGAAGTTTTGAAATATTATAAGAAAATTAAATTACGTAAAGTTTAAACGGAAATTTCGAAAATTTCCTTTTAAAGATATAACCATAGTGTACAAATTATTATTTTTCGGTTTAATTATTTAGTTTTCAAATTTTTTCCCCGATTAATCTTGATTTACATCGGATGTAGGATTCTATGGAGACTAAAATGCTCCATCTCAAAATGTTTTCAGTTCACAACTCAAACTCGAAATACAACAACAACAACAACCCAGTGAAATCCCACAAAGTGTAGTTTGGAGAGGGTAAAGTGTACGCAGACCATACCACTACTTCAGATGAAGTAGAGAGGTTGTTTCCGATAGACCCCCCGGCTCAGGACAAAAAAGTATAAAGCGACGAAAAAAAAGTAAAACATAAGATGGGATAACACAGCAACATAGAATAACAGAAAACAAGACATCCACAGCATAGAACTATAAACTATCTATCTAAAATCACAAACATCACCAAAACACCACGAACAAAAAACTACAAGACACACGCGAAGCACTATTGCTACAAACAAAGCATCTCTTCCTACTGGCAAGGACGCGCTCCCACCTCCTAGCCCTCTACCCTAATCTGAGTCCTCCACATTTTTCTATCTAGGGTCATGTCCTCAGTATGTTATAAACTCGAACTCGAAATCTTTTGATTAAAAATAAACTATCGAAATCTCTGATAAAAAATAACTATCTGACCTTAATTCTCGGTGATTAGTACAAATTAATTACATGATACGCACACTATACATATATTAATAAAGAATGAAATTAATTTCACTTTCTGTATATTATCATTAGAAATAAAGCATGATGTGGTGATATTTGATTCGCTAGTTCTGATAACAAAGAAAAGGCTGAAATGACACTATGGGATGATTTGGATCCTTACCCAAAGGTTTCGAATTCGAATTTCTGTGGCAATGAAAATTTTTTGGTTGAGAACACTATTCCTACAAATAAATTCTGCAATGCGTAAATTTAAATTTAGTCAGACTTCAATACAAGTAACGAATACCTAGTGAAAAAGTCAAAAGAAAAAAAAAAAGATGTATAAAATTTTGAGAGCCAAATAGCTTAATTTTGATCATGAACGCGGTCATGAAAATTTTAAATTTTTAAAATAAAATTTATATATTTAAAAATTACATAAAATATCTTATAAATCATAATAATTGATAATTTAAAATATATGAAAAATTAGATTAAAAAACAAAGTAGGATGGAGGTAGTATTACCACAATATCAATAATTGTTACTCAGTATTTATTTTCGAAGGGGACAAAGGTGACTGAAACATGGGGACATTCACGTGATTCTATATTTCCAATAATTGCATAAATAAATCTAAGAAGGAAAAGCTAAACATAAATATCTTTCAATCTCAAAATTTTTATTTTATTTTAATGAGATAAATTATAATTAGATAAATATTTATAATTTTTTTAAAAAAAATTACTTTTCAATCAAATACTATACTCCCTATATTTCAATTAATATCACTTACTTTTCTTTTTAGGCAATCCAAAAAAAATAAAATATTTTTATATTTAGTAATTTAATTTTAAAATATTTATTTTACTCTTAATGAAATAATTTATAATTACACAAATATGTATGATTTATTTTAAATTATAAGTTTTTTTAAAAAAATTAATTTTTAAATTTTGTGTCACGTCAGATTAACTAGATAGGAAGTATTAAATAAATTTAAAAGTTAATGATTGAAAGCACGTTTGTGACTGACTATTCACTATCAATCTGTTATCACGTTTCATCTTACTTCTTGACTTTTGGAAATTGGCCCATAATTCACGTGAGTACAAAAAGTCATCTTTCTATAAACAGCCAAACAATAATGTATACATACCCAAATTTAAGTTTGGTCTTTATATCTACTTTTAGAAATAACATAGATCTTCCTAACTATAGTTCCAAAAATTACAGTTTATAACTCGTGTATTAATTGTATTTGTATCATATAAAAAACAGATGCCTAATGCACACCTGCCCATTGAGCCAATGCATCTCTAATACTGCTAGTCCATTGACAGTCTTTGAATAAGTGAGATTGGGTCTCAACTCTCAACCTCCTGAGCCTCACAAAGGCAGATTGAGTTCGAAATCGAGAGAGCGTTATGCAGAAGCTAATAGTTTATAAACAATAGAGACAATAATTCAGATGACAAAGAAAAACATACTAAAAGCGTAATTATTATGTGGTTTGGCCAATTGGCCTACATATTAAAAACTAATTTAAAAAGCATATAATCTAATAGGAGAAAAATCTCCCCCTAAATAAAACTCTTAAACGACTACATTGTGGATGCTATTACTTTATGGTATGAGAAGAGGGATCTTCTATTTATAGAGGTTCAAAACCTTTCCTTCAAAAAAGAGGTTAGCCAAATATGACAGAGTTTTATATTTTTCTTTTAGAAAAAATAAAGTCATTATTGTAATACTTTGACACCATATATACACCATGCACCCATCTTACCCATAATGCATCCTTCTTTGTTGTCAATTGCCACAATAATTTTCCCACAAAACCTACATTCCACAGCAAGTATATAATGGAATAATGTACTAATAATAATATAATTTTTATATTGTTAACGTATATAATGTACATGATCACGATAATGGAATAAAGTTATATTCCAACGAGGGCTGAATAAAGCATCTACAAATAATTTTCTTAACGCTACAGGCTTCTCAGGGAAAATGAATTGGCAGAAAATTTCATTACCAGGATTTGATCTGCCACCCATCTATAAAAAAAAAAAAGTTAAAACAAAAAAAAATGTTAATTTGAATATAAAATTTTCATAAAGAAATTATGTAGAATTTACATATTTAAAAAGTATATAAAATATACTAATACTACATAAATAATAATTAATTATTCAAAATACTAAAAATGAATTTGATAAATCTTATAATAAAAAAAATGTTTGACTTACGAGATAGTAATAGTGTTATTGGGACAGGAAAAGCATTATTATCAATCTTTTTAACATATTGTAATAACTGATATAGATTTTCTTTTTTGAAATAAAATTTAAATATTTATAAAAAAATATGGTTAATAGGTCAAAATATTTAAAAAGAGTTTGATAAAATTGTAATTAAAAAATTATTTTAACTCTCGAAATAATAATAGTATCACATAAAATAAGATTGAACGACTATTAGCTAGAGTAACTCTACAAGTGGGTTAAGCAAACGGTGGTGCGTATACAGTTTTAATCCTGCCTTGTGAAAATAAAGGGGTTATTTTCGATCGATCCCTGGTTTAAGAAAAATTTATTAAAATCAAGTATCGAAAAAAATATGGTAGTTAATTAGCAAGAATTTATATATATTTTTTTAAAAAAAAAAATGTACCTATAAAACAATATCGTTAATAGCTCAAAGTATTTAAAAAGAATCTGATAAAATCGTAATAAAATTTATTTTAACTCTGGAAATAGTAATAGTATCACATAAAATAAGATTGAAAGATTATTAATATAATAATAAGTAAAATGAGATTACTAAGTGCCTTATATGTTCTTTGACCAAATATTATTTGAGAGATTAACAGTATTCAATGTATGATGATTTCATTCTGTTCAACATTGCTTCAACATCCAATTTTTCATTAACAGCAACATTGCAAATTCAATAAATAAATAAATAATCAAAAAAACATTGAATATAACATAGTAAATAATTAAATAAATATAAAATTGAAGGAAACTAATTTAATTACCTGTAAAGAACTAGAGCTTGTTTTCTTCCAGAATTAAATCTGTATCTGAATTCAGTAATATTCAAAGAGACAAACTGTAATTCAAGTTAAAATTTCAGCTTCTTATACCCAAGAATTAAAAAATAAAAAATCATACAGTATTGTGGAGGTATTTTACGGACGGATAAAGCTAAATTTAAGCGGGTCAAAATGATATTAGTTAATTCGCTCCAACGGTTATTCAAATTGAGATAGATTAAACAATGGTTCATAGCTTAATCTGTCTAACTCTTATATAATTTTAATTTTTTAAATAATTTATTCAATTATCTAATAAAAAATCTTTATTGTGATTGTATATAATATATAAAATAATAAAAAATTATTTTCTAAAAAAATTGATAAATTTTTTCATATTTTTCATATTTTTATTTGAACTACATATTTAACCACTGGTGGCGGAGTCAAAATTTTTAGTAAGAGGGTTCAAATATGAAGAAGAAAACACACAAGAAGCTAAATGTCGGGGTTCAATATCTGTATAGATAAAAAATATTTTTAACTATATATAAGTAATGCAATTTTCTATCTAAGAAGTTCGGATGAACCCTCTTGATCCTACCGGGCTCCGCCCCTGAGCCAGGAGAGGAGCTAGCAAGGGCCTAGGAGTTTATCCGACCCCCCTTGAGCCAAAAATTACACCATTTATACATAGTTAAAATTAATTTTTATGTTGTATAAATAATAGAAGTTGAACCCCCTTTTTCCTTTTCATATGCTTACTTCTGATTTTATGAACCCCTTAGTGAAAATTCTAACTTTGCCACTGTCTTGAGCGACACGAATCCAACAATATTTTTGAAGAGCGCGAACAACAAATAGAAAATTGAATTATGTAAGTATTATAAAAATATTATAAGAAAATTAAATTATGTAAAGATTAATGGTTACTATTGGGCAAATTCTAAACGGAAATTTCTAAAATTTCCTTTTAAAGATATAACCATGGTGTACAAATTATTATTTTTCGGTTTAATTATTTAGTTTTCAAAATATTTGCCCCTATTAATCTTGATTTACATCAGATATAGGGTTCTATGGAGGCTAATATGCTCCATATCAAAACGTTTTCATTTCACAACTCGAACTCGAAATTTCTAATTGAAAAAAATAAGGGAAAATTACTCAAAATGTCCGTTGGAAATTTTTTTTACACAAAAACTAACTTATTTTTTATTTTATTTTTTACATAAAATGGACATTCAGCCATTATGATTACCAAAACTAGCCGCTCAGCTAAATTATTTACAACAATCATAGCAGCCAATAATCCTTTTACCAAAATCACTGGTTGCCTATTTTGCTAGGCCATTTGGCCATTTTGGCCATTTCTAAATTTAAAAAAAATAAATTAAATTTTTTTGTTGTGCTATTTTATTTTTTTTTAAAAAATTTTTTTTCATTGTTTAAACAATTTTTTTTTCTTGTTGCTCTTTTTATAAAATACTTTTTCTTTTCTAATTGTTTCACTTCTTTTGTGGAAAAAATGAATATTTATATTGTTCTATTATTTTTTGTTTATACTTTTATTTATTAAGGTGGGAACACATGATAGTCAAATAAATATAGATATTGATACATTTCATAATTGTTTATACAATATTGATACACTATTATACACCATTTAAATAATGTTGATACATTACATACCTATTTAGACAATATCGATAAACATTTATATATTATTTATACAATATTGATACATGCTTATACACCATTTATACAATGTCGATACATTACATAACTATCTATATATCATCGATACATGTTTATACACATTTATACAATATCGACATATTACATATACACTACATAACTATTTGCACATCATATATACATGCTTATATATCATTGATACAATATTGATACACGTTTATGCACTATTTATACAATATCGATACATTAAATATACACTACATAACTATTTATACAATATTGATACATTACATATACACTACATAACTATTTGTACATCATATATACATGTTTATACATCATTTATACAATATTGATACATGAAAAAATTGCATGCAAAACGTTTTGAAAAAAGGGAAAAAGTATTTTTTTAATAAAAAAACGCAACAAAAATAACAATATTTTTTTAAAAAAATTAACGCTGAATAAAAAAACAAAGCAAAAATGACATAATGGCCTTGGGCCTAATTGAACTCTGTTGAGCTCATGGCCCTTATTAACTATTTTTTCTAGTAAATAGAAAATTAACTACTTTTTTTTGTAAACTTTTTATTTTTTTGTATATAAATAAAATCTCTCATAAAAAATAAACGATCGAAATCTCTCATAAAAAATAAACGATCGAAATCTCTCATAAAAAATAAACTATCTTACCTTAATTCTCGGGATTAGTACAAAGTAATTACATGATACGTACACTATACATATATTAATAAAGAATGAAATTAATTTCACTTTATGTATATTATCATTAGAATATAAAGCATGATGTGGTGATATTTGATTCGCTAGTTCTGATTACAAAGATAAGGCTAAAATGATACTTTGGGATAATTTGGATCCCTTACTCAAAGGTTTTGGATTTGAGTTTTCGTGGCAATAAAAAAAATCTTATTGGGAACATTATTTCTACAAATGTATTCTACAATGCGTAAATTCAAATTTAATCAGGCTTCATTACAAGTATCGAATACCGAATGGAAAAGCCAAAAGAAAAAAAAGAAAAGAAAAATACTACTTTTGTTTTAATTTATGTGGCACAATTTGAATTTTGAGAGCCAAATAGCTTAATTTTGATTATAAACACGATTACGAAAATTTAAAATTTTTAAAATAAAATTTATATATTTAAAAATTATATTTAAAAATTCTATAAATCATAATAATTCATCATTCAAAATATTTTAAAAATATCTGAAAAATTAGACTTTTTTTTAAAAAAAAGTAGGATGGAGTTAGTCTTATCACAATATCAATAATTGTTATTCATTTTCGAAGAGGACAAAGGTGACAGAAACATGGGGACATTCACGCGATTCTATATTTCCAATAATTGCATAAATAAATCTAAGAAGGAAAAGCTAAACATAAATATCTTTTAATCTCAAAATTTTTATTTTATTTTAATGAGATGAATTATAATTAAATAGATATTTGTAATTTATTTTAAATATTTTTTTTTAAAAAAAATTACTCCACTTTTCAATCAACTACTATACGGGTATACTCCCTCTGTTCCAATTAATATATCTTACTTTTTTTTTAGTCAGCCTAAAAAAATGATATATTTTTATATTTAGTAATTTAATTTTAAAATATTTATTTTATTTTTAATAAAATAATCTATAATCACATAAATATGTATGACTTATTTTAGATCACAAATTTTAAAAAAAAATTCTTTAATTTTTAAATTTCATGTCAAATCAAATTAACTATAAAAAAAAGTATTAAATAATTTTAAAAGTTAGTAATACATTTGGTATGTTATTGTTGATGTTGAATGATTGAAAGCAAGTTTGTGACTATTCCGTTTTGACTTTTGGAAATTGTCCCATAATTCACCTGAATAAAAAGTCATCTCTATAAACAGGCAAAACAATAATGTATATGTACCACACCCCAAATTTAAGTTTTGTCTTTATATCTACTTTTAGAAATAGCATACGATGAAGTTTTAGTAACTTAATTGGTTAATTATCTAAACTTTTATTTTATTGGTGAGAGTTTAATTTTTTATATTGTAATCTCCTTCCTCATACTCCTTTCTCTGCCCCTAATTTATTTATTTTTTTAAAAAAAGAAATAGCATACAACGAAATTAGATCTTCATAACTATAATTTCAAATATTACAGTTTATAGCTCGTGTATCAATTGTATTTGTATCAGTCAATATAAAATATAAAAATAGATACTTAATTTCATTATATATAAAATACAATATATAAATACTATGATTAAATTATATATAATATAGAATCGTACAAATACAAATTCAAGCAAATACAAAATACAATCATATAAAGCTGGTTATAAAAATCAAAAATAGTTGATACAAATATAGTGATACATGGCGAGATTGGGAGAGATGGGAGGAGAGTAACAAAAGAGATAGGGCAGTGTAGTTATGTTAGGCTATGGATTGTAATTAATTGAAACTTAGGCTGAGTAGATTAATTAGGTGCTTATATTTGCTAAGTCATGTAGTTTTTCCTTATATAAATCCTCAATGTACATTTTAAATCAAAGAGTCAGCCCAGTACATTAAAGTTTTTACTATGCATGAGGTTCGAAAAAACCCAGAGCCAGAGTCATTTCTAATAGGGGAATCTTATTATTTCAGTTGATTGACTATCAGAGTTCAATTTTCGATCTTGTAATCCTTTCCCTATTTTTTTTCTCTTACCCCCAATTTTTTTAATAAATTTTTATTAATTCGATGTTATATTTGAGTCTTTGTCCTAATTCAATTCACATGGGCCACAAAAGATATTTTCTTCTTTTCTTTTTCGACAATATCATGATAGGTTCATAATCAATACGGAGTAATTACTAGGGACCAAAGACATTAAAGTGCCCATATCATGATAGGTTCATAATCAATAATTACTGGGGACCAAAGAAATTAAAGTGCCTATATCATGATAGGTTCACAATTAATATTTCCTCCGTCTCATTTTAGTTGATGATCTTACTAAAAAAATATATATTTTATATTAGTTGATCAGTTACTAAATTAAGGTAGAATTAATTAATTTTTTTCATTTTATCCTACAATTAATTATAATTCCAGTGTCCATTCCTATGCCCAATAAATATCATTAATATGAGTAAAGGATAAAATAGTAAAAATCATTACTCCATTTATGATTTCTTAATCACCACATAAAATAGAATGTGTCTAACTAAAATGAGACGGAGGGAGTAATTACCGAGGACCAAAGTAATTAAAGTGCCTAATCAGTAGGCCTTTTTGTTCATTTTCTGCAAGTGTTGATTTAATAAATTAAAGAAAACTCCTTTACTATGCGACACATCTTAAATTTATTATGTCCTATTTCCTCCGTCCTATTTTAGTTGGTCATCTTACTAAAAATAAGTATTCCATATTAGTTGATCACTCATTAAATCATGATAGAAATAATTAATTATTTTTCTTTTTACCCCTATAATTAATTAAAATTTCAATTTCCATTCTTATTCCCAATGAATATCATTAATATGGATAAAAGATAAAATAGTAAAATTCATCATTTCATTTATGATTTCTTAATCACCGTGTAAAATAAAATGTGCCCAACTAAAATAGGACGGAGAGAGTATACTTTTTGACATCATCCATATTCTTACTGTTAATAAATTGTCTCGTATCGATTTTTTTCAATTCAATCTCTACACTTAGTCGTTCAATTCAATTATATTTACCGTTCCTTATAGTCTTGTTGGAAAAAAAACATATTATTTAGTATTTTTTAAAACCGAGGATCTATCGGAAATAACATCTCTACCTCATCTTTGAGATAATAATACGGACTACTTACACTTTATCCCCTAGACCTCACTATGTGGGAATATACTAGGTATACTGTTGTTGTTGTTGTTGTAGTATTTTTTTAAAAAAAATTATTATATCTATAAATTTAGAGCTATCAAAACGAACCAATCCAACCCAACCCAAACCTTTGTGGGCTAAGGAATTTGATAGGATAGAATGGGCCAGCTCTTCATTTGACCTTAAGTTACCCAGCCCAATTTAGTTATGAATGTAATTGAGCTCAATGGATATGGATACATAGAGTTGAGAATAATGAAACACCAAATTTTTAAAAAGCTTAATACTGATGAGACCATTTTATTAGTTTACATAGTTAAGAAACTAAAAGAGTTCTTTTTGTCAGTCGAATTTACTGTTTTTTTTTTTTTAATTGATATACATAACTTATATATTAATTATGGGCAAACAACATAAATTCCGACAGTTTGGAGCTTAATTACAGAAAATCCAGACATTTTGCATAATTACTGAAAATCTCGATTTTGGGTTTATCGAGATACATATTTAGCTCCCGATACATCCAACGAAGATACCTAATTAGCTCTCGATACATTTTTTCGATTTTGGGTCTGTCGAGATACATAATACATCCAACTAAGATACATTTTTTCCTTTGTAAATATACTCACGATATATTTTTTTCGATTTTGGGTCTCTCGAGATACATAATTAGTTCCTAATACATCAAACGAAGATACATAATTAGTTGAGATTTTTGTAATTACTTTATAAGGGTGGTGATTTGAGTAAATATGGTAAGTTAAGGTATATGTTTATGTTATTTTTCCATCAATTATACATGATCTAATACATGTTATACATTAATTATACATATATTATATAGTTTTTCAGCTATTTTTAATTTAAATAATTGAGTCAGCGATCATTAAGGTCAATTCTTCAAAAATAAAACCATGATTGTTTTCTCTATATTCTTTGGAAGCAAGTTATCTTGGGATTTCGATTAAAAAAAACCATTCATAAGTAAATAAAGTAAATAAATCTCCCTTTTTTCACGTTTTATGAACTATAACTATGTTCTACTATAAAAAGATACAAGATTACCCACTTATGTGTTAAGTCCTACACTTACTTTTACTCTATTAATAATTTAACATCGTTTTATTTCAATTCTTATCATTGAATAGATGGATTTCATTCATTTTATTTATGTCGTTAAGGGGTACAACTGAATAAAAAAAATTCATTTTTCATCCTCAATCGAATTATTATTCGTTACCAAGTGAGTGAAACATTCTTTTTTTTTTTTTGGTAATTAGGCAGAATTTTATTTACTACCAAAGATAACAATACAAACCCAGCTAATCATTGTCATTATCGCGGAGTTTTAAATTTCACTCATAGAATTTTATAATAGTGATCATTTTTCTAAAAGATGTGTTCGAAAAGGAAAAGTGATCAGTGAATGTATTTCTACCAACATTTTAGCAAAAAATTCACTCCAACTTATAGTATTTGACAATAATAAATTATTTCTTAATGAAACTGAAAGGCCATTGGATAAGATACATGCAGTATTATTCATACAAGATGAAATTAACTTACAAATTAATTAATAAAATTATTCCTTACCAACTGATCCGTACAACACGTTTTTTTTTTTTTTTTTTTTTTTTTTTAAAAAAACAGTAGGAAAAAAAGTAGGATTTGCAACTTAGAACACCAGTTTTTTTTTTTTTGGTCACTCATTTATAAGTTTGTAAGCTTCATTGAGACTCTCAATTTCATATGAATAACCAAGATTGTTAGCTTGATATTGAAATTCTTCCATCTCACTTTTTGGAACTTGGAATCCCACTAACACACTTGCATCAAGTTCTCCCTGTCATGGCAAATAGACAAGAATAATTTATAATAATTCCTCCAAGATATATAACACATAAAGTTTAGCTTCTATACACTAATACAAGGAAAATAAATTCAACGTAATCTTATAAGTGAGGTCCGAAGAGGGGTACACAAACCTTCCATAGTCTCCTATCTTTGTGGGATAGAGAGACTGTCCAATAAACCCTCGGCTCAAAAAGTAAAGTTATTCAAAAGGGTTGCATGAAGAAAAAGAAATAACAATCGAATATCAAGATACATAGTAATTCTATACACAAATTCACCTAAAAGATAGATGTAAGTTTTACGTATTGATGGTATCAAAAATTTTTACTCAATCAAATCAGAGCCAGATACAGTCTTACGATAATAGATTCATATAAACCTAATACTTTCAATAGATGCATATGTGCAGAACTCTATTAAAATTGCAACAACTAGTGGTGTCTTTGAACCATAATATTAAAAATACAGCGTTTTCAATATTTAAAACCCTATAAATTAAATTCATAGAGCTTAAATTCTACATCTATATAAAGGATGTCTTCTTCTTTGTGTTGGAAGAAGATGAAATATGATAAGGATGGGAAAATTTTGTAGTGTGTAGTAGTGAAAGAGGGAGTTAAGACAAAGAAAATATTATAATTCTTCAACTATATTCACTATACAAAAGAGAATAAAGAGAGAGTAATTGTATGTTGAAGGAAGGTGTTCTTTTGGTGGAGCTTTGAACTCTTCAACTAATCCGGAGTTGCTTAAGTTATACAACATTGTTGGGCTGTTGTATCCTAGAGGGGACAAGTCAAGAGTGATGCTGCTGGATCGGTGTAAATTATGTCGCAATGGGCTTGAGTCTCCTTAAAGAGAGCGAGATATCTGCCCCTCAGCCTAATTAGCTAGAATACAAAAATTATAAGAGTGATCTAGTGTTGTAAATGGGCTTTAATTCATATCTAAAGTATCACTATGAGTTATGATGGGATGCATAAAATCTCCTTGTCTTTAACTATAAGTTTCGAATTCAAATTCTGATAGGAAACAATTCCTCTTTTTAATATTTAGTTAGGGTACATAAAATTATAACTTCTTGTAGCAAATTACTTTTAATTCACATCTAAAGTGACACCAAGAATAGTTTAGTAGGATGGATATATAGGATCCTTGAACCTTCAAGTAGAGGTCTCTGATTTGAGCCCCACGAATTAAAAAAAACGCTTAAAGAGAATGATTCCCCATTCAATATGTCATACTCGATGCTAAATCAGATTAGCTAGAGCCCCAAAACAGATATCAAATACCAAGCGAGAAACATGAAAAACATCTAAGCCATATGTATAAGTCAAAACAGATACAAAATACCAAGTGCGAAACATAAAAAAACATCTAAAGTCATATGTATAACTCAAAACAGATACCAAATACCCAACACGAAACATAAAAAACATCTAAAGTCAAATGTATAATTCAAAAGATAATGTACTAACCTTTACTGCAGCATTAATAGCATCATGGCCAACAAGTACCATTCCATCAATTAAATCCTGACATATTCTAAAAATGTATTCACCAACGAGTGCAACAGCTACACCATCAGCAAAATTATCAGCTACACTTTTAGAATCTGTCAGGATTTAATTGATGAAATGGTAATTGTTGGTCGTGATGCTATTAGTGCTGCAGAAAAGGTTAGCCACACCATACTTTTGATTTATACATATGACTTTTGCGTTCGGTATTTGGTATCTATTTTGACTTATATATATGACTTTAGATATTTTTTATGTTTTGCACTCAATATTTTGTATCTATTTGGACTTATACATATTATGTTTCATGCTTGGTATTCAATATCTGTTTTGGGCCCTGGCTAATCTGAATTAGCATGAGTATGACCTATTGAAGGTTAATCATTCCCTTTTAGGACTGTTTTCATTGGTGAGGCTTGAACTCAAAACCTCTGCTTAAAGGTTCTGAAATTCTATCTATCTCAGTATAATTCTTGGTGGCACTTTAGATGTTAATTACAAGCACTATAATTCTATTCGGATAGCCTAAGATATCACGATGACTCCATGTGCGGGTATGATGATGTCGAGTCTGTGAGACTCTATTTTGGCGAGAGTTCCGAATTGAGACTTCATTTTGCTCCCAAAGTGTTCATGCAAATAAAGAGAGTAAAACAATTAGTAAAACAATTCAACTTTATATAGAAAACAAGTAAAGTCACACAAGGAATATAACATTCAAAAGACGAGACGTGCAAATGCCGAACGAGATGATTTTCGAACCAACTCAAAATAGCTAAATCATAATAAAATATGTCTTTTTAACCTTCAAGGCATTATACCATATTCTAAATAAAATGATAACTTGTAGAGCAAATAGCCAAATGCCCCCCAACCTATTATCCAATTACTAACTACACACTTATACTTCACGGGGGTCCTATTACCCCTCAGAACTATTTTAAAGTGTAATTAATTCCATCCTAAAATGCTACACCCAGATTTGAAGTGTGTAGTGTAACACACGCACTAACCCAGATTTAACACCTGTATTTTCTATTTAAAAATACAACAACAACATACCCAGTGTATTTCCACAAAGTGGGGTATTTTCTATTTAAAATAATTTTTATTTACTTTCTTCCTCATTCTTCTTTTTTTCATTACCTTCCATCATTTTTTCATCATTAAAACAATATTTGCAAAAATGGGCCAGATTTTTGAAAAATCTAATCAAAAATCTTCTTCTAGTGATGGATTCGAACAAAGATCATTAATGGATATCGTTGAAAATACAAATTCATCAAATGGGGTTGAAGAAAAACTTGATTTCTTGGCATGGAATTGAAAGAACAAGAAATTAGGTTATTTTATTTCATTCTTTGATTGTAAATTGTGTGTAAATAAAGTCATAGATTTAACATTTATTGAAAGAGTGATTTGTATGTACGAAAAAAGAGGAAAAGTGAGGTAAACCAACTAGAAATCTGAAAGAAAGGAGAAATGGAAAAGTCATCGGAAAAAATCGCAAACAAATTCATCTTCTTTGTCTTCCTCTTCTCCATCGATTATTTCCTCATCATCGCCGGCATGGTAAGTAAGTTCCTCCGATAAATATAAAGATTTATTATCAATAGGAGATGGAGATGCTATGATTGTTGTTTCTTCTTCTCCATGAAAGTGGTTGAGGGGAAATAATTACCTCCATGAAAGGGGAGGTCATTTTGTTTATAAGAAATAAATAAATAACAAAAAATATATATACTTATTTAATTATAACAGAAGTATTAAAATTATTTTTTACATGTTTCTTTGCTAGTGAAATGCACTTTTTGTACCAACTCAGCAATTAAGGGGTTATTTATTTCATTTTAAAATAATTTAGGAGGAGTAATAGGACCTCCATAAAGTATAAGTATGTAGTTGATAATCAAGTAATAAATTAGGGGGTTATTTGGCTATTTTCTCTAACTTATATAAACACTCGTAGCAACAGAATATACTCCAAATGAGAATGCAAGAACTAGACCTTTTTTAGAGCAAAATTCAGTGGTTATAATGCTGAAGAAAAGGCTTGTCCCAAATGCTAATATTTATAGGCAAAGAATTAG
The DNA here is from genome assembly GCA_031232105.1 of Capsicum rhomboideum. NCBI lineage: Eukaryota > Viridiplantae > Streptophyta > Magnoliopsida > Solanales > Solanaceae > Capsicum > Capsicum rhomboideum. Next base: position 143,044,095 of record CP124711.1, on the reverse strand, counting down.
GACTTACTTTTGAAAATCAAAACGAATCTCTAAAGAGTCAATTTTCTACTCCCTCCGTTCATTTTTACTTGTCACTTATTTCCTAATTGAATTTTCATTTTTATTTGTCATGTTTGACATATTAAGAAAAGACAACTTCTTTTTTTCTATTTTACCCTTAACATTAATTGCTTATTCTTCAAACTAATTTCAAGACACAATAATAGACATCAATTAATAGAGGTACTATGGTAAAATAGTCATTTCAATAATTATTTTCTTATATGGGTGTGTCAAGTAAAAATGTGATAAATAAAAATGAACGGAGAAAGTATATACCAAAATCTGATTTTGCGATGAGCAATATTTGGCTCTTTGCGTCACGAGCAGGATGAGATGACGACATAGAAAAACCTTATGCTAAAATGGTGTAACAAAATCTCTCCATGGAGAAAGAGAGCTTGGAATTTTCTCAAACAAGAAAGGAAACAAGATTTGGAGTGGTTCTTTGGAGCATAATTGGGCTGTTTTGAAGAATTTCGTTTAAATTATTTTGGGCTTCTAACTTAATAACTAATGTTTACTCAAAAGAAATCAATCAAACGCGAATCCATTCTTAGTTTACGTCCCGCTTATTGGAACTGGATTTGATTGGCATTTTTAAGGCCCTCTTAAATGAAGAGCCAATTCGTCCTAGTCCATCAAAATCCAAAATCTGCAAGGGCTGAATATTGAGTCAGCTCTACAATCTTAGAAAGTGGAGATCTTGCAAAACGAAAAGGTTGCCACTATTTACTTTCATTACAAAATACACAGGTATTTACACATTGAAATGTAGTTAGTTGGAGAAGAAAAGGACTAGTGGAAAACAACAACAACATATTCATCGTAGTCCCACAACGTGAGGTTTGGAGAGGATAGAGTGTACGGGACCTTACCCCTATCTTAGAGGTAAAGAGGCTATTTCCGATAGATTTTCAGCTCAAGAAAAAACAGTCCAACACAGTCCAAAAAAAAAAGTAACTGAAGTACAGAAACTAACAAATAATAACAAAAAACAACAATAGATAGTAACAGAACATAAATTACAACAAAACAAAACAATACGATAGATCATGGTACAAGAAAAAGGGTTGGTGTAAAAGAGAAAAGAAAACGAATTGCAAAGGAATTAAACACTAAATTATAGACAAAGAATTCAACACTAAATCAATATGCTATTGCATACACAATATATCACATGCATATATCATGGTGGAAAATCAAATCAAGGAAAAAGAATGTTATAGTATTAAATATCAATGTAATTAGGAATTAGATTTTTTTTTAAAAAAGCATGTGTAAAGAACTATTTGAGTATTCAAAAAGCAAACAAAGAATTTTTTTTCTTTTTTTTGGGGACAGAAGATAGCTTAAAGCAAACATATAGGTAAAATTTTCACTATTATGTAATTTTATGATTCTAAATTCTATGACTCTATGATTTTTAAAGAAACATGATCGAAAGTGACAAGCTAATACTATTCCTACCGGCAATTTAGTAAAAGTCAACGTCAACTTATAATAAATTAGAAAAGTAGTTGACAGATAACAAATTATTTCTTAATGGCACTAAAAGGCCATTACATAAGATATATGTAGTTTATATTCATACCAGATCAAGATTAGTCCCTAAATAAATAAGGGTTAATAGCATTTTTGGTCTCTCAATTATTGACAAATTCTAATTTAATATCGTATTTGACTAAGCACATTTAGTCTTTAATTGCTTGAGATGTGCATAATTGATCCTTTTGCTTATGAATATTCATAATAATCCGAGTATAATATATTTCCTGTGTGAAAAGATTAGAAACACACATTTTAACTAATTAAAAATTAAATGTAATGAATCATATATCACAAGAATCAAAATTAAAATTTATCAATTATCGAAAGACCAAAAGTAATATATCCCAACAAATAAGGAAATAATTACACAAACCTTCTTTTCCCCTTCAAATAAACCATCTAATGCAATCTTAGAAAGTTTGGAGATCTTATTAAAGGGAAAAGTTGCTCACCATTTACTTACATTAAAAAATACTTACGCGTTTACACATTAAAATAAAATTGGAGAAGAAAGACTAGTGGAAAGGAGAAAAAAGAAATCAATTGCAAAAGTACAATCATTTAAATCATAGACAAGGAATTCAACACAAAATCAATATGCTATTACATATAATTTTTTTTTTTTTGTTCTCATTCAATGTATGATTCTTGTATTTGGGACCGACTAAACATGAGTTCGCACTCGAAAAATCTTATATGGAGGGTAAAACACTCTCTAACAAAGGCGACTTTAATTATTTATTCCCAAAGAGAAGAGTTCATGTTTAGTTCCTATTCTGGATCTGTAGCTGACAACGACAATGATTTTTTTATCGATTATTGTAGATTAATAAGACCCAAAACCAGTAGCAAATAGAACAAAGAAGTTGCTTCTGGAATGCCAATTACTAGGTAAATCGCCCACTCTATATAGCACCTATCGGATGGGGAAACTTTGTTGAATTGAGTTTGATGTAGAAGGTCTCTATGCACAAAACTCGACACGAGAGCTTTGATTAAGAATAGATGAGTAATTACCACTCCACCATGACCCCTCGTTGGTTATGCTATTGCATACACAATCACATGCATATCGCGGTGGAAATATATCAAATCAATTATTGTAGTATTAAATATCAAAGTCACATGGAATTAGATTCCTACAAAAGCACAAACAAAAGGTGAGATGAAGAAGGTGTAAGAGACTATTGAGTACTCAAAAAGTCAACAAAAACAAGATACATAAATTTGTTTGACCAAAAGATAGCTTAAAGCAAACACATAGGCAAAGAATCTACAAAGCTTTAAGTTTGTTATAAACACCATTATTTCTTCACAATGATACAACACACACCAAACAATTCATTTATACAATCTTGATATTTCCTTTTACAACTCTCAAAAAAACTTTGGGTTAATTCATTAATTTGAATTCCAATTCCAAAACATGGAAAACAATACCACAAAAGTAGAGATGATTAAGCCGGTATTCCTCAAAGCTGGAATCCCAATAGCCATCACTTTAGCTGGTTACATAATTGCCAAAATCACCACAAGAAAAATCTCAATTTTTCAAATTTCACCTATCCAAAAATGCACTACTTTAGAAGGATCCGACACACAACCGATGACATTTTTGAAGAGTCTGAGCAACATAGCTCATGAGGTCTCAAGAAATGAAGATGATCATCAAAATCATGAAAATTCAAAATCTTTATCTTGTATTGAAGCTAATGATAACGATCATTGTTCTACATGTGCCCTTTATAGAGATTTGCAAGAAAAATGCAAAATTAAAGAAGATATTGAGGCCAAATTTCAACAATATACACACTTGAAAGAGAAAGAAATTGCACTAATGGATATGCAACACAAGTTGTTATTAGAGGTCAATAAAGTTGACTTCTTTAGTAAGGAAATTACACTAATGGAGGCTGAAAACCAAAGATTTCAAAGCATGGTAATTGAATATTTGAGATTTATGGAACTTCTTGATTTGTCAAAATCAAAAAATAGTTTGCTTCATAGAAGGGTAAAGAAGCTTTTGAAGAAGATTAAAGAAAGTTCAAGAGTTATGAAGGAACAAAACTTTCAACTTGAAGCTAAAGAAAAAGAAATTTCAAGAAATCAGGAAGGGCTAGAAATGAAAGATCATGCCATCAAGAAAATGGAATTGGAAATTCAGCAGCTACAAATGGCTATTGAGCAATTGCAAATGGAGAAGGCAGAGACTTCAAATCAATCAAAGGTAAGTACTTTTAATAAATCGCGATTTCACCGATGGTCATTCAACTTCTAGCTAATTTATTGTATCAAAGTCGTAAAACAATTTTTTATAATAGAAAATTAATTTAGTTATATCAGCATAATCTCTAAGTGAGATAGCTTGATCGACCTTTCATGCACTTGAAAATTCGTGTACAAATACCAACAAACGAATCGAACCCCCACTAATAACTACCATTGCTCGGGGTGGATAATATATCAAATGTTGATTAAGTGCAGAGGATAATGGATGTAGGTTAATTAGAAAGAATGAGTCGTTGGTTCCTTATAGTTATTTGATTATTAATCTTTTCTATCATAACAAGGAAAAATGCTAGTAGATCGCCACGTGTATAAGATTGTCATGTAAGTATAGTCATGTCAGTATCTCACTTAACGTAATATCCACTTGGCACCACCTAGAAAAACAATTCAACTTACATAATATTCACTCACCTGACATTTTTCGGTATTTCTTTTTACTTGTTATATATATATATATGCTTAGTTGAGTTATTTTTCCATTATAAAAATTGGTTTTACGACTTTGCTTGCAATAAATTAAAAGTTGAATGACCATCCACGAAATTAACCCGTCTATTCATCATCAGATACATGAAATTGTGAATACATTGCATTGAAATGTTTCTTGTTTTGCAGAGTGATGTAGAAGTGGTAACAATAGAAGATTACAAAGAATTGGTAAATGAACTTGAGCAATTGCAGAAGGACAAAGCTAGTGAAGACACAGAGCTAATATACCTAAGACATGAATTAATGAGAAGAAAACAAGAACAAATGGAACAAAGGAAAAATCAAGAATTGAATTTGGGAGAAGAAGATAGAGAAACTGTTGAAGAATTTGTACCAAAAGTACATGAGGTAATCATGAGGAGGAGTTCATCAGTTGGACATAATGAACCTTATTTATGTTCACCTATTAATGGAGGCCATTCAAATGATCATTCAAAAAGGAGAAAATTGATACAAAAGTTCAAGAAATGGCTAGAGGGAAGTGATAAAGCGAAACATGAAACAAATTGCTTTAAGAGGCATTCTGTTTCTGATCATACTGGTGAGGATTTGATGTTTCCTTCAAGAAAGTCATGTTCTAGTGCCTAATTATGTGTATATATTTGTAATTCCTTCATGATTTGTGAATGGTAAAAACTTACTCGCATTGAATGTTTACTCTAAATTTCCTTAATCAGATATCTTAAATAGCTTCGTAAACTTATAACTTATAATAGATGTGTCCATTCATATCATATCCGGGTAACTTTGTTTTATCAGATAAGCATAATGTCCTAGTACAGTTGTTTACATAAATTGGCAGTCAAATGTGTGACGTAGTAGTCAATGAACTGAATTGAGAATCACGAGGTTTCATATACAAATTTCAATAAAAACAAAAACACTAGGTGACTTCTTCCTATTTATCCAAGCTTAATGAACTTTACCCGATACCTGTGCTCGGGTGAGGTACTGTAAAAATATGACATTTGAACCTAACTCAACTTCAAAAGCTTGTTTATGAGGTGAGGATTGTTCAAATACATATAAGCAAACCACCCATCTATTTCCTGATCAATGTGATACTCTATTCCACTCTATCACCCCCTTCACACCCAGGTCCAACTGAAGCATGGACCGGGAGCCCACATAGAGATGAATCTAGCTCTGATACCATGTAAAAATGTGACATTTGTAACTCAAACTCAAAAGTAAGCTCATAAGTGGTGGATTTCCCAAGTCCATATAAGTAAATCATCAGTCCATTATGAACTGATGGTTTGCTTATATGGACATGGTCAATCCTCACCTCGTGAGCTAATTTTTGAGGTTGAATAAAGCCCAAATATCATGTCTTTATATGAATCATAAAGTCCTTAGTTTAAACTCCAGCAAAAGCAAAAATATTTTCATATTTTCGTTTCATTTGTCTAAGCCGTAATGAACAAAGTTAGCCGTCAGCTCGCTGCTATCCCTAAAAAAGAATCAATCAAAATTTTAGTGTACAGAGTTATCATAGATTTGCCATAGTTACTTAAAAAAATATATGCTAGAACAGTTGTTTACATAAATAAGTTTAGTACAAGTTGAAAGGGAAAATTGTCATCATGGGTCCTAACTGATATGTACAAATTGTGGTTCATATTCAGTATGTTATCTATATTTTCCCTCTTCTTTCTCTAAACAAAGGATGGAGAATGGAAACAAAAAAAACACCTAATATGAACCATAACTAATATTTTTCCCACTTCCTCAACTATCAAGAATGGATCTTCTCCTTTACCATCCTCTCAAAGCCACCCCTTTTCTCCATTCTCTCCCTTCAACTCCCTTCTCAGGTAACTCTCTCTCTCACACACACACAGTGGCGGAGCCACCTTATGCTAAGGGTTGTCTCGTCGAAAAATTACATTGTTAGCTAATTTAAAATTTTAGTTTTATGTACATATGTTATTTGTTGACTTCACTTATTTTTTAATATTGCTACATTTTTATATTCGACAGTATTAGCTAGCGTTTGGCCATAGATTTCCAAATATTTTTGGCAAATCATTTTTGGGTAAAGATTTGGGTGAAGTTTCACCATGTGTTTGACCATTACATATTTGAGAGTCAAACAACAACAAACACATCATAAATAAAATTATAGTACATAAGTTGAATGAGTCCTTCATGGTGTGTTTCCCAAGCTTGTCAAATTTTTTTTTTACAAATCCCGTCGCAAATATATATATATATATATGTGTGTGTGTGTGTGTGTGTGTGTGTGTGTGTGTGTGTGTATGTATATATGTTAGTTGGGATCAATAAATAGTGGGTGCTTTTATAAAAGATAAAAGTTTGGAGTAAAATTTAAATTTTTAAAAGTTCCCCAAAAAATGGAATTTGGCCCAAATACTAGTTTTTTCTAGTACTTGAGAATTTGAATTATTTGTCAAATAATGACAAATTGTATGCCAAACACTATTTGCCAAGTTTTTCACCAAAAACTAGTTAGAAAATCTATAGCCAAACGGGTCCTTAGTAAAATTTCTCGCTCTGCCACTTGTGTTAAATCCACCCCTTTTCTCTATTCTCTCCCTTCAACTCCCTTCTCAAGTAACTCTCTCTCTCACACACAGTGGCGGAGTCACCTTATGCTAAGGGTGTCTCGTCAGAAAATTACATTTTTAGCTAATTTAAAATTTTAATTTTATGTATGTGTTATATGTTGAGTAACCTTATTTTTTAATGTTGTTACATTTTTATATTTTGACGCCCTGTTAGTAAAATTTCTGGCTCCACCACTTGTCACACACACAATTGAAGCTAAAGTTTGAATCTTGAAGTTACAGGAAATAGACCCATGTTATAAATTGAAGCTAAATTTTGAATCTTGAACTTACAAGGTGTCTCCGCCAAAAAATTACATTGTTTAGCTAAGTTAAAATTTTAGTATTAGATATGTATGCTATGCTATATGTTGAGTCCCCTTATTTTTTAATGTTTCTGCATTTTTATATTAGTAAAATTTCTAGCTCGGCCACTTGTCACACACACAAAAGATGAAAAGATTACTAATTGAAGCTAAGTTTGAATCTTGAACTTATAGGAAATAGACCTATGTTGTTAATTGAAGCTAAATTTTGAATCTTGAACTTAATGGAAACAGACCCATATTGTAAGTTGAAGCTAAAGTTTGAATCCTGAACTTATAGGAAACAACCCATGTTTTTTTTAAATAACCGTGGTGTTCGGGCCAGCTTGTACGTACCTTGACTAAATTTTTAATCTTGATCTTACAGGAAACAGACCCTTTTCAGCTAACTGGAGTAGAACAGCTTTATCTTGTGTTTGCTTATCAAAATCATCTTCTTTGGATGCTCCAGAAGAAGTTCCTTCTCAGCAGAATGAAGGAAGAAGGGCCATAATGGGTTCTCTTCTTATAGCTGGTAGCTCCCTTCATTTCTATTTCTTGTTTTTCAGTTTATACATTTTGTTCATTTAAAACACATTTGACTTGTAGAATACTAGAATCAATAGAATTACTTGAAACTTGTTGCTAATAATCATGTGTAGATGCCCTTGAGCCAACGGTCTATTCGAAACAACCTCTATACCTCCCAAGGTAGGGGTACGGGTAAGGTTTGCGTACACCCTACTCTCTCCAGACCCCACTTGTGGGATTACACTGGGTATGTTGTTGTGTATGTTGGATTCTAGTGAAATGTGAATGGAAAATAGAGGGGAAAAAGTGAATTGTGTTTTCACTTTAAGAAGAAGTGTTCTCCCACATTGGTGGGAGAAAGAAATATTCTTGTGCTCAAGTATAGTAGCACTCCTCTTTGTTGTTAGTGAGGCAAGAAGAAGACAAGCCTCGCGCCGTCAACTTAAGGACATACATGCACTATTTGTATAACCGGTTGGTGGTGGGGGTCTAATATCTGGTATTGCTGCGTATTTCAAAAAAGTTGCACGGGGTTGAACCATTTGGTGCAAGTTCAATGACATTTTCATTGTACAAAGGAGAAAGAATAAAGTTGGAACAAGTTGATAATTTTGCTGATGGTGTAGCTGTTGCACTTGTTGGTGAATACACTTTTAGAATCTGTCAGGATTTGATTGATGGAATGGTAATTGTTGGTTGTGATGCTATTAGTGTTGCAGAAAAGGTTAGCCACACCATCTTTTTGACTTATACATATGACTTTTAAATTTTTTTTTATATTTCGCGTTCGGTATTTGGTATCTATTTTGACTTATATATATGACTTTAGATATTTTTTATGTTTTGCACTCGATATCCCATATCTATTTTGACTTATACATATTCTGTTTCATTCTTGGTATTCAATAGCTGTTTTGGGCTCTAGCTAATCTGAATTAGCATGAGTATGACATATTGAAGGCGAATCATTCCCTTTTAGGATTGTTTTCATTGGTGAGGCTTGAACTCGAAACCTCTGCTTAAAGGTTCTGAAGTTCTTTCTGAAATTCTGTCTATCTCAGTATAATTCTTGGTGGCACTTTGGATGTTAATTACAATCACTATAATTCTATTCGGGTAGCCTAAGATATCACGATGACTCCATGTGCGGGTATGATGATGTCAAGAGTTCCGAATTGAGACTTTATTTTGCTCCCAAAAGTGTTCATGCAAATAAAGAGAGAGTAAAACAATTAGTAAAACAATTCAACTTTATATAGAAAACAAGTAAAGTCACACAAGGAATATAACATTCAAAAGACGAGACATACAAATATCGAACGAGATGACTTTCGAACCAACTCAAAATAGCTAAATTATAATAAAACGTGTCATAGCGTATACGTGTGCTGTGTATACGATGTATACACTCCTAAGAACACACTGAACATTCTTATCACAAAGACGAAACAGATGAAAAGGCGGATTTACCGGTTGCGGGGCAGTGAACGGGGTGCTTCGGTCCCAAGTCTATGCTCAAACTCGAATGATGACCAAACGAGAATGCAAGAACTAGACTTTTTTTAGAGCAAAATTCAGTGGTTATAATGCTGAAGAAAAGGCTTTTCCCAAATGCTAGTATTTATAGGCAAAGATAGGACTTACTTTTGAAAGTCAAAAGGAATCTCTGAAGAGTCAATTTTCTACTCCCTCCGTTCATTTTTACTTGTCACTTATTTTCTAATTGAATTTTCATTTTTACTTGTCATTTTTGACATATTAAGAAAAGACAACTTCTTTTTTCCTATTTTACCCTTAGCATTAATTGCTTATTCTCCAAACTAATTTCAAGACTCAATTAATAGAGATACTAATTACTATGGTAAAATAGTCATGTCAATAATTACTTTCTTATATGGGTGTGTCAAGTAAAAATGTGACAAATAAAAATGAACGGAGCGAGTATGAACCAAAATCTGATTTTGTGATGAGCAATATTTGGCTCTTTGTGTCACGAGCAGGATGAGATGACGACATAGAAAAACCTTAGGCTAAAATGGTGTAACAAAATCTGTCCATGGAGAAAGAGAGCTTGGAATTTTCTCAAACAAGAAAGGAAAGAAGATTTGGAGTGATTCTTTGGACCATAATTGGGCTGTTTTGAAGAATTTCGTTTAAATTAGAGTAAAGTATTAAAAAAAACACCTAAACTATCCTCTTTTTTTGAGTTTCACTCTTACACTAATGCAATTGCAAGAAACACACCTAAACTATCACTTTTAATTTGAGAAACACACCTAAACTATCACTTATAGTTTAAGAAACACACCTAAACTATCATTTATTAGTTGGAGAAACATACCTAAAAACTGACTAGACCAAATATTTGCTTACAAACTCTTTAGGTGTGCCTAGCCATTAAAAATCAGTCCATGTGACATTTTTATTCTTTTTTGCTAACACATTATTTTTTTCATTTTTAAAATATTTTTAATTGATTTTTATTCATTTTGAGGTGTGTTTCTCAAACTAGTGAGTGATAGTTTAGGTGTGTTTCTCAAACCCTCAGTAGTTTAGGTATGAAACTCAAAAAAAGAGGATAGTTTAGTTGTGTTTTTGACACTTCACTTTTTAAATTATTTTGGGCTTCTAACTTAATAACTAATGTTTACTCAAAAGAAATCAATCAAACGCGAATCCATTCTTAGTTCACGTCCCGCTTAGAACTGGATTGGATTGACATTTTTAAGACCCTCTTAAATGAAGAGCCAATTCGTCTTAGCCCATCAAAATCCAAATCTACAAGGGTTGAATTGGGTCAGCTCGTTTGAACAGCTCTACAATCTTAGAAAGTGGAGATCTTGCAAAAGGAAAAGGTTGCCACTATTTACTTTCATTACAAAATACACACGTATTTACACATTGAAGTGTAGTTAGTTGGAGAAGAAAAAGACAAGTGGAAAACAACAACATACTCATTGTAGTTCTACAAAGTGAGGTCAGGAAAGATAGAGTATACACGAATCTTAACTCTATCTTGGAGATAAAGAGGTTGTTTTCGGTAGACCCTCAGCTCAAAGAAAAACGGTCCAACACGGTCCAGAAAAGAAGTTACAGAAGTACAAAAAACAACAGATAATACAAAAAAAAAAACATGTAGAAACACAACATAAACTGCAACAAAACAATACGATAGATCGACGTACAAGAAAAAGGGTTGGTGTAAAAGGGAAAAGAAAACGAATTGCAAAAGAATTCAACACTAAATCAATATGATGTTGCATACACAATATATCACATGCATATATCATGGTGGAAATCAAGTCAAGGAAAAAAAAATGCTATAGTATTAAATATCAATGTCATAAGGAATTACATTCCCCCCAAACAAAATGTGTAAGGAACTATTGAGTATTCAAAAAAGCAAACAAAAACACTACTTTCTTTTTTCTTTTTTTTTTACAAAAAGATACTTTCTTCGTTTAAAAAAGAATGACCTACTTTTATTTTTAATTTATTTCAGAAAGAATGACCCTTTCTTATTTTGACAACACTTTAATTTCAACTTTTCACGTGGCATATTTAAGACCACAAAATTAAAGGGCATTTTGATATATTTGACATAACTTTAATTTAAGGCTACAAGATTCAAAAGTTTTATTTATTTTCTTAAACTCCGTACAAAGTCAAAATAGGTCATTCTTTTTAAAATGGAGGAAGTAGCTTAAAGCAAACATATAGGTAAAATTTTCACTAGTATGTAATTTTATGATTCTAAATTCTATGACTATAATTTTTAAAGGAACATGATCGAAAGTGATAAGCGAATACTATTTCTACCGGCAATTTAGTAAAAGTCCACACCAACTTATAATAAATTAGAAAAGTAGTTGACAAATAACAATTTTATTTCTTAATAGCACTAAAAGGCCATTACATAAGATATATGTAGTATTATATTCATATAAGATCAAGATTAGTCCCTCAAAAATAAAGGGGCTAATAGCACTTTGGTCCTTTAGTTATTGATAAATTTTAATTTTAGTCTTTATTGTATCCGATTAAGCACATTTAGTCTTTAATTGTTTGAAATATGCATGTTTGATCCTTTGACTTATGAATATTCACAAAATTTTAAACTATTAGCTATTTCACTATTTAATTATTCATATGTTATATTAAAACTGTATTGCTATTCTATATTTGAGGATAATATACTTCTAAATAATCTGAGTATAATGTATTTCCTACATAAAAAGATCAAAAACACACATTTTAATTAATTAAAAATTAAATGTAATGAATCATATATCACATGAATCAAAATTAAAATTTACGAATAACTGAACAACCAAAAATAATAGTATCCCAATAAATAAGGAAATAATTACACAAACTTTAAGGAAATAATTACACAAACTTTCTTTCCCTTCAAATAATTCATCTATTCCATATTTGAAAGTTTGGAGATCTTACTATAGGGAAAAGTCTCCCATCATTTACTTCCATTAAAAAATATATATACGTGTTTACACATTAAAATAAAATTGAAGAAGAAAAAGTGGAAAAGGAAAAAAACAATTGCAAAAGTATAATCATTTAAATTATGGACAAAGAATTCAACACTAAATCAATATTCTATAATATACATTTTTTTGGTTTCTCATTCTATGTCTGATATTCATATTTGGTCCACTAAATATGAGTTCGCCCGAAAAACACTATATTGAAAGTAAAACACTTTCTAACAAAGGTGACTCTATACACAAAATTTCACGCGAGAAACTTTGATTTGGAATAAATAAATAATTACCACTTCATCATGACTTTGGTTGGTTATATATGCTATTGTATATACAATCACATGCATATCATGGTGGAAATCAAATAAATATTTTTAGTTTTAATTATCAAAGTCATAAGGAATAAGATTCCCACAAAAAGCACAAATAGAAGGAGAGAGGAAGAAGGTGTAAGAGACTATTGAGTACTCAAAAAGCCAACAAAAACACTTCTCTTTTTTATTATTTTTTTGGGACAAAAGATAGCTTAAGCAAACACATAGGTAAAGAATCTACAAAGCTTTAAGTTTGTCAAAAACACCATTATTTAGTCACAATGATACAACATTTACCAAACAATCCATTTATACAATCTTGATATTTCCATTTCAACTCTCAAAAAAACTTTGGATTAATTCATTAATTTGAATTCCATTTCCAAAACATGGAAAACAATAACACAAAAGTGGAGATGATGAAGCCAGTATTCCTCAAAGCTGGAATCCCAATAGCCATCACTTTAGCTGGTTACATAATTGCCAAAATCACAACTAGAAAAAACTCAAATTTTCAAATTTCACCAATTCAAGAAAATCTTCATGATGAAGGAGGTCAACAAAATCTTGAAAATTCAGAATCTTTATCTTGTATAGAAACTAATGATTATGATGATGATCATTGTTCTACAAATACCCTTTATAGAGATTCATCAGAAAGTTTTGATCTCTTTCAAGAAAATCCTCATGAGCTAAGTTGCTCGTACTCTCCAGAAATATTGCAGCACCCATTTCGGATCCTCCAAAAATGCACTACTTTAGAAGGATCCGACACACAGCCGATGACATTTTTGAAGAGTCCGAGCACCATAGCTCATGAGGTCTCAAGAAATGAAGATGGTCATCAAAATCTTGAAAATTCAAAATCTTTATCTTGTATTGAAGCTAATGATAATGATCATTGTTCTACATGTACCCTTTATAGAGATTTGCAAGAAAAATGCAAAATTCAAGAAGATATTGAGGCCAAATTTCAACAATATACACACTTGAAAGAGAAAGAAATTGCACTAATGGAAATACACCACAGGTTGTTGTTAGAGGTCAATAAAGTTGACTTCTTTAGTAAGGAAATTACACTAATGGAGGCTGAAAACCAAAGATTTCAAAGCATGGTAATTGAATATTTGAGAATTATGGAGCTTCTTGATTTGTCAAAATCAGAAAATAGTTTGCTTCACAAAAGGGTAAAGAAGCTTTTGAAGAAGATTAAAGAAAGCTCAAGAGTTATGAAGGAACAAAACTTTCAACTTGAAGCTAAAGAAAAAGAAATTTCAAGAAATCAAGAAGGGCTAGAAATGAAAGATCATGTCATAAAGCAAATGGAATTGGAAATTCAGCAGCTGAAAATAGAGAAGGCAGAGACTTCAAATCAATCAAAGGTAGGTATTTTTAATTAACCGCGATCTCATAGATGGTCATTCAACTTTTAGTTAATTTAATGTATCAAAGTCGTAAAACCTATCTTTTGTAACAGAAAAATAAATTAACTATATATACATATCGTACAAAATAAAAATGTCATTTTGATCTCCAATTGAGACAGTTTGATCGACCTTCATGCACTTGAAAATTCGTCTACAAATATAAATAGACGAACTCAACCCCCACTAATATATATCAAATGTTGATTAAGTGCGGAGGATAATGGTTGTAGATTGTTTAGGAAGAAAGAGTCGTTGGTTCCTTATAGTTATTTGTTTATTTATCTTTTCTATCATAACGAGGAAAATGAAAGTAGATTGCCATGTGTATAAAGTTGTCATATGTATAGTCATGTCAGCAACTCACTTTAACGTAATATCTACTTGGCACCACCTAGAAAACAATTCAACTTACATAATATTCACTCACCTAACATTTTTCGTTATTTCTTTTTTTGTGTGATATATATGCTTAATTGAGTTATTTTTCCGTTATAAAAATTGGTTTTACGAGTTGCTTGTAATAAATTAAAAGTTGAATGACCATCCATGAAATTAACCCGTGTATTCATCATCAGATACATGAAATTGTGAATACATTGCATTGAAATGTTTCTTGTTTTGCAGAGTGATGTAGAAGTGGTAACAATAGAAGATTACAAAGAATTGGTAAATGAACTTGAGCAATTGCAGAAGGACAAAGCTAGTGAAGACACAGAGCTAATATACTTAAGATGGTGCAATGCATGTTTAAGACATGAATTAATGAGAAGAAAACAAGAACAAATGGAACAAAGGAAAAATCAAGAATTGAATTTGGGAGAAGAAAATAGAGAGATTGTTGAAGAATTTGTACCAAAAGTACATGAGATAATCATGAGGAGGAGTTCATCAGTTGGGCATAATGATACTTATTTAAGTTCACCAAATAATGGAGGACACTCAAATGATCATTCAAAAAGGAGAAAATTGATACAAAAGTTCAAGAAATGGGTAGAAGGAAGTGATAAAATGAAGCATGAAACAAATTGTTTTAAGAGGCATTCTGTTTCTGATCATACTGAGGATTTGATGTTTCCTAGAAGAAAGTCATGTTCTAGTGCCTAATTATGTGTATATATATATTTGTATTTCCTTCATGATTTGTGTCTGGTAAAAGTTTATCCATATCGAATGTTTCTATAATTATCTGAAATAGCTCCGTAAACTTATAACGTATAATGGACTGAGTCCATTCATATCTTTATGTTTGGAACTTGCTTCTTGGTACAAGGGGAGGGCTAAAGCCAAAGAATTCTAGTTCTAGTCTTGTTTTATTTTTATTATTGCTTAGAGATTGAATTTGTAAAACCATGAGCCTAAGGGCTAAGAGGTCGAGGATCTTTATAGCCATAATTCTTCCTGCGGTTTTACCTCCTTCTGCAATAGTGATCAATTCTATCCCGTCAATCCACTAGGCGAGTTAGCAAATAACTAAATAACACGTCTTTAACTAGCGAGGTACGCCTAGCTCTCCCTCTATTGGTCTATCTCAGTAGGAAATTGGAGTAATCTCCGATTTCTAGGAAAGAAAATAAATGTATAATATGTGTATGCATGAAATCAATTGCTTTAAAAGGCATTCTGTTTCTGATCATACTGATTACTGAGTATTTGATGTTTACTGCAAGGAAGTCATGTTCTAGTGCCTAATAATTGTATGTTGTATTTGTAATTTCTTCATGATTTGTTTGCTTGCAATGTGGAGATTATATATTAACATATGTAGCTCCCAATTTATGAAATGACAAGAAACCAATTGACTCATTTAAAGTACATTGTGATCTCCATATTATCTTTTGGTGATTGGCTCAACATCCTCATGCAGTTTCACACTACTAAAACCTTTTGGTGATTCTCTTTACATTTTCGTTTGAAACAATCCAACAACACATTTTTATGACTGTGTCCAGACCAACTCGTTCATATCTCGACTAATTCATTAGTCAACTTACTATAATAAACACAAGCACAAGTGTGTTATAGTACTTGCCTATCAAGACTGGAATATGTGGACTCCTATTCAGTGTTATTGCTAGGAATTGAACCTGAGATCTTCTCATTTTCTTTGGAAAAAAATTAATAAAGAAGAGTAGAGCAACATGTGCAAGTTCATTCTTTGTTTTTTTTTTCTTTAGGCATTCAATATTGAGAAGCAATTTATAAGAATAATTTTGGATGCAGGTAATTTTGAACTTTTGACCGTGATTGTTTATGGGTAAAATTTTAAGTTTAATAACTTTTGACCTTGAAGATCTGCACATGAGCAAACGGGGTTGAAAGTTCAGAACCACTCATTTTCAAGGTCATTGGCGTAATTTTATGTGAAAACTCACTAGCTGGACTAAATTTAATTCACACCAAGCAGGTCCGCCAAAAAGGGTAGAACGCTCTTTACCAGGTAAAAACTTACTTGCATTGGGTGGTTATACCAAATTAATAAATAATAGACATGAATCTTTCATAGATCCATTTATTAAATGTGACCTAGTGGTCAATGAAATTGATTGAGAATCATGAAGTTTCACATTTAAATTCCAGCGGAAACAAAAATACTAAGTGATTTATCTATTCAAGCCTTAATGGACAAAGTTAGCCGATAGATCTCCACAATTACTAAAAAAGAATCTATCGAGCTTTAGTGGACAAAGTTAGCCGATGCTTTCACCACAGTTACTTTAAAAAAAAAAATGCTACAACAGTTGTTTACATAAATAAGTTGAAATGAAAAATTGTCCTCATGGGTCCCAACTGATATATACAAATTGTGGTTCATATTCAGTATGTTATCTCTCTTTTCCCTCTTTTTTCCTAAACAAAATATGACAATGTATACTAAAAAAAAAACAACCTAATATGAACCATAACTAATTTTTTTCCCTACTTCCTCAACTATCAAGAATGGATCTTCTCCTCTACCATCCTCTCAAAGCCACTCCTTTTCTTCACTCTCTCCCCACAACTCCCTTCTCAGGTAACTCTCTCTCACACACAGTGGTGGAGCTACCTTATGCTAAGGGTGTCTCGTCGAAAAATTACACTGTTTAGCCTGGTTAAAATTGTAATTTTATGTATATTATTCCCTTCGTTCCATTTTACGTGATACTCTTTGACTTCACATACTGTTTAAGAAAAAAAGGAAGACTTTTAAAACTTGTGGTTTAAAATAATTTTTGAATATTTGTGTGGTTGTAAATCATTTCACTAAGGATAAAAAGGAAATTTTAAAGTTAATTTTTTCCTAATTACAATAAAGTGACATTCTTTTTTGGGATGGACTATAAAAGAAAGTGTGTCACGTAAATTGAAACGGAGCGAGTATGTTATATGTCGATTCCCCTTATTTTTTTAATGTTTCTACATTTTTATATTTTGACGTCACTCAGTAAAATTTCTGATTTCGCCACGTGACACACACACAAAAGATGAAAAGAGTACTAATTGAAGTTTGAATCTTGAACTTACAGGAAATAGACCCATGCTATAAATTGAAGCTAAATTTTTAATCTTGAACTTGCAAGGTGTCTTGCCTGAAAATTACATTGTTTAGCTAAGTTAAAATTTTAATTTTAGATATATATGTTATATGTTGAGTTCCCTTATTTTTTAATGTTTCTACATTTATATAGTCTGACGTACCTTAGTAAAATTTCTGATTCTGCCACTTTGTGTCACACACACAAGATCAAAGATTACTAATTGAAGCTAAAGTTTGAATCTTTAACTTAGAGGAAACAGACCCATGTTGTTAATTGAAGCTAAAGTTTGAATCTTGAACTTACAAGGGGTCTCGCCCGAAATTTACACTGTTTAGCTAAGTTAAAATTTTAGTTTTCTAGATATGCGCTATATGTTGAGTCCCCTTATTTTTTAATGTTTCTACATTTTAAAATTTTTGAAGCCCCTTAGTAAAATTTATGGCTGCGCTACTTTGTCACACACACAAAAAAAGATGAAAAGATTACTAATTGAAGCTAAAGTTTGAATCTTGAACTTATAGGAAATGGACCCATGTTGTTAATTGAAGCTAAATTTTGAATCTTGAACTTATAGTAAACAGACTCATGTTTGTTTTTTTTTTGGGATAACCGTGGTGTCCGGGTCATCTTGCGTCCATCTGGACTAAATTTTGAATCTTAAACTTATAGGAAACAGACCCATATTGCAAATTGAAGCTAAAGTCTGAACCTTAACTTATAGGAAATAAACCCATGTTTTCCTTTTGATAACCATGGTACCGGGCTAGCTTGCGCATATCTTAACTAAATTTAGATCTTGATCTTACAGGAAACAGACCCTTTTCAGCTAACTGGAATAGAACAGCTTTACCTTGTGTTTGCTTGTCAAAATTATCATCTTTGGATGCTCCAGAAGAAATTCCTTCTAATCAGAATGAAGGAAGAAGGACAATTATGGGATCTCTTCTTATAGCTGGTAACGCCCTTCATTTCTATTTCTTGTTTTTCAGTCAGTACATTTTGTTCATTTATAACACATTGCCTAGTAGAATACCAGAATCAACTTACTTGAAATTTGTTGCTAATAATCATGTGTAGATGTCCTTGAGCCGAGGGTATATCAGAAACAACCTCTCTACCTCCCAAGGTAGGGGTAAGGTCCGCGTACAATCTACCCTCCCCAGACCCTACTTGTGGGATTACATTGGGTATGTGGTTGTGTAATCATGTGTAGATGTTATACCCCATAGATAAAACTTGTAAGACACTGTTCATAAAAAAGAACCCTCCATCCTACCCAAGACCTGTACTGGTGGGAGGGAGCAGGTATTGGCGGATTATTCGTTGAGGTGCGTATAAGCTTGGCTCGGACACCACCATTATAAAAAAGAAAAACCCTCCATTATTTTCCCTTCTTGTCATTTTAGTACTTGTGCATTCTAGTTTTGTGTAATGTGTTAATTGGCACTTCCTCTGTTTCAATTTGTTTGTCTTACTTTCTTGTTTAGTCTGTTTCGAAAGAATGTTTCTTTCCTTTTGTGGCAACTCTTTAATTTCAACTTTCCGCGTGACATGTTTAATACCACAAGATTAAAAGACATTTTGGTACATTCTACATATCTTTAGTTTAAGACCACAAAATTCAAAAGTTCTCTCTATTTTATTGAACTCCGTGCAGACAAAAAATTGAAACTGGAGCATTTTATTGTTTGACTTTTTCCATTCAGAATATTGTAGTTGTTTCAGATTACTTTTCAGGATTCAATTCTTTTGATGGATCGTTACTTAGTTCACACCCCTTGAGGTGCGGCCCTTCCCCAGACCCTGCGCAAGATGCTTCGTGCACCGGACAGTGGTCTGCCTTTTTAATTGTTACTTATTTGATCTCTTTCATTGTTCAGCTGCTACCTTTTGTCTTTGTGATGTGGCTGGAGCTGCTAGCACAAGCAGAAGAGCTGTAAGAATAACTTCCATCTGCCTTATATGGTGTTGAGAATCTCCTCTTCTGTATTTATGGAATTTGTGTATTTTTCTTGCTGCAGCTTAGGGGAGCAAAAATACCAGAGAGCGAGTACAAAATCCTTCCTAATGGTCTAAAGTTAGTATACAATTTTGACGCATCTAAGTACTGTTTTCCCTACATTCAGATTTCCTTTTACATTTGATTGCTACACAGATTATAAATCCCTTGGAACGAGATTAATGTAGCTAACTCGAGTGTAGGGACACAATATCCTAGTTCAACATATAATGTACACATTTGCTCAGGCCAAACATTGTCCTCGTACAATAAAGGAAATGAAACACATATCTTCGTCCATCTAATTTCAAGGCTAGAAGCAGTTGTCTGAACGGTGCCTCTCCTGCATTATTTTGTGGATTGTTCACTTTATTCTTCGGTGTAAATCTCTCAGGTATTATGACTTGAAGGTCGGCACTGGAGCTGAAGCAGTGAAGGGATCTAGAGTTGCAGTACGGTTGTGCCAAAGTTGAATTGAGTATCTAAGTACAATGTTTGATTTATGATTTTTCTCTAAAAACATACATGTTATAAGTAAAATATGCAACACCACATTATTTATAATCCACCATCAAGCGCATTGTATAGGCAGAATGCACCTGCTTCGTTTGAGATTTCTGGGTACCAGTTCCACAACTTCCAAGCTTTTCTAGTTTAGAGCAAAACACTTTGAGATCATTGCATCACATGTGATGTACCAATATTGACCCATAGGATTTAGATTAAGAACTAATCAGGCAAAAAGATGGTATCGATTTCTGCCCTGTATAGAAGTTTAGGGGCTTTTGTTTGAAGTTCCAGTTTCCTTCTGAGCCCCAAAAGGATCTTTTCTTTATGGTGAAATGTTGCCACTTCTCATTCCACAACCACTGCTTTTCTAAAGTTTAGGCCAGCATGAAATCGTCGGAGTGGCATTAATGATAGAATTATACAAGAAACGAGATAGCCAATCCTGTTGATTCCACTACAAAAAAAAATTCAAATAAAGCTAAAAAGGACATCTCAGTGAATGCTTCATCAATCTAAATTATTTAGTTCATAGGTTACAAGGGACACCTAGACCTTTGACTACTTGCTTAATGGTATTGATGATCACTTTGTTTATCGCAACAGTTAGGCATGTCACATGTCGATGTTACCCCTGAGACCTTATATTTTGAGTCTTATGATATATTCGAAAATGTAGTGCATGTAATCTCTGTGCTTTGCAGTTTCTTCGGTCATACTCAAGTATAATATATTTGTCAGAAATCTAGTTTACAGATTGCTTCTTGAAGTCTGAATTGTATTATGTCATAATTCTAGATCCACTATGTTGCTAAATGGAGGAACATCACATTCATGACAAGTAGACAAGGAATGGGAGTTGGCGGTGGAACAGTAAGACACATCTGCTTTATGTTTTCCAGCCTGTATTCAGGATTTGTATGGCAAATATCACATACAAGTTTCAAGTGTAAGAACCTGCTACATGTAAAACAATGAAATACTATTGCATGACTAGTCAAAGCTATGTCACTCGGACTCTTCAAAAATGCCAACGGGTGCGTGTCAGATTCTCTAAAAGTAGTGTATTTTGGGAGAATCCGACACGGGTGTGGCATCGAAAGTGAAGAGCTCGCTCAGCTTAGAGTCAAGGTGCACCTTGGAAAACTACCAATTAGTACATTAGAAAATTATGCACCTTCATTTGAAATATTTTGTATAAACTTCCTAAGCGATAGTTGTGTTATGACATACCTGTTAGCTTAATTAGGAGATTCATGCCGTTTCCATACTTTTGGACAATGCCGACGTAATCTTTATGGTTCATGTTTACTTTCTAGTCCTTGATTTGGAAGTTTTTTCAATTCTTATGATCTCGTTCTATTTGATATCTACTTCAGGATGTCATAGAAATTTATGAATTTCTGAATACATTGAGTAAAGCAAGGACCAAAATGTACTGTCATTCTTTCCAAGTTCTTGAGTATTCATAGTCGTCCCTTTGAAAGCGATACTGAGAACATCCATGCTCTAATAGATATGAAGAGCTATCGAAGCTTCTCTTACTTTCCTCTACTTTGTACAGTTTGCCTGGTTTGATTTAAGATGTCGTTAATTCAAATTGCTTGGGTTTGGCAACATTATGGTTATGGTGTACTTGGTCTGAGTATAATGCCAAAATCTAGGGGGTTTAGTTTGTTTTTGTGATGGAGTGGTTTTCTGATCATCTATTGTATGTGACTTAATTTTCCTGTTTTTGAGACACCGTCATGTTTCTTTTCCAATATCCTTTACTTCCTGTAGCCTTATGGATTTGACGTTGGTCAATCAGAGAGGGGAAATGTTCTTAAAGGATTGGATCTCGGTGTTCAAGGAATGCGAGTAGGAGGGCAGGTGAGACAATTAGCTTAATTATACTTTCAGCATATTCAGGATATTTCTAATTTGAACTTCATAACCTTCTAATGGAGTTCCCCGGGAGAAGAATATGCTAAAACTTGTTTTTTTTTTATATATATTTTATTTTCTCTAATTTGAAGAGTCGACTTGATGCCCCGTCGGTATTGGTGCAGCAAATTTTACCCCGACCCCCTGCTCTAATTGCGTGATCAATATTCAACTGCTAAAGTTTTTTAAGCTTTTCAGTGTTTTTGTAAGCTTTTCAGTGTTAGCTTTCTCAAAATGAAATAATGGGAACAGTTCGAAATGAAAATCTAATACATATTGTTGAGATATTGGACATACTGAAATTGAAGTTCCATAGAGCGGTTCTAAGATCCTGATTAATGTTTTATAGGGTGAATGTGGGCTTCTAAGGCGCAACATATGCTCAAGATGGGTGTCCTCAAATTTTATATGTAAAATTGGGTGTGCGATCATACAAGATTAGAAATTATCAACAACAACATACCCAGTGTAGTCCCACAAGGTTAGAAATTATCACATCTAACAAATTTGCACAAGTAGCATATATAGAAGATAACCTGAGAGAATGTTGCCTAAGATGGTCTAGAAGAAGAAGAAGAAGAGGAAATAAAGTAGGATAGCTCAAAATGGAGTGACTGGTAAAGTTGCTGTCATCTAACCAGGAGGTCACGGGTTCAAACCTTGAAAATAGCCTCTGGCAGAAATGCAAGGTAAGGCTGCGTACAATAGACCCTTGTCGTTGGGCCCTTCCTCGAACCCGGCACATAGCGGGAGCTTTAGTGCACCGGGCTGCCCTTTTTTTATAGCTCAAAATGGAGTGATATAGGACTGCCATACAATAAGAAGATATCAGACAAACTGAAATTGAAGTTCCATAGAGCGGTTCTAAGATGAGTAATGTTTTATGGGGTGAATGTTGGGCTTCTAAGGCTCAACATTGATGTCCTCGAAACGTAGGTGTTGAAATTTGATCTGCAATCATACAAGATTAGAAATTCTAACATCTAATGAATTTGCACAAGTAGCATACATATAGAAGATAACCTGAAAATATGTTGCCTAAGATGATCTGGTCACGTCCTACATAGACCTACAAATGCACAAATCCAACAGGTGTGAGTTGCGACAACGTAATGATTGAATGTGCTAAAAGGAGATTTTGTAAACCTAAAATCAACATTGGGGGAAGTTGACTCAAGAGACCTGCAATCTCTAGGATTCAGTGCAGACTTAACTAACGAAACACGATAAAAGAAACAGCTATGTATAGGTAATGCCAACTAGTTGAGCATAAGACTTAGTTGTTATTATACACTTAAATTAGGTTTGAAATTTGCACGAGTCCGTCCTATCTAAATGGAGACTTGTATATCAGTATGAGAATAAATGTGAGATTTAGAGAAACTCTACTTGCCTTAAAAGAGAAACTATTTAATGTAAGAGCAAGTATGGAATTAGAGGATTCATATAGCCGCCCCTAACTATTTTGGATTGAGGCATAATTGATTTAAGTATAATTGTGGTCACACTAATGAGATCATCTGTACTTGATAGTCAGTGCACAAAACATTTCTAAGTATTTGTAGGATTTATTATCAGAATGTCCTTTAGATTCTGGCTTTTCCCCTGAGCTTAGAATGCTGAACCACTACTTAAGTCATAACTCAGTGTGTCATGCCATTCTGATCATAAAATTTAACTTACCATAGTTGCATCAACAATGATGGATTAATTACTTCATACGGAGGCGATAAACATTTGAAATGAAAATATTCTGTTTTTGCAGCGCTTGCTCATAGTTCCTCCAGAACTAGCTTATGGGAAAAAAGGAGTGCAGGAAATTCCTCCAAATGCAACAATTGAGGTATCATTTTATTATTGCATTCAATTGCTTATACCGAGATTCCAAGAAAGACTACTCTTGCTCATCAAATAGTTTCTGAAGGCCATTTTGATTCAACTGTTTTTGCACCTATTATGGTCTATTTAACCATTAAGTTTGTCTGTGGAATGCATCTAAAATGCTGTCTTACCTTTCCTCTATGAAAGATCATCATCATCATCTCTTTTTAGAAGGCATAATACATAAGCAGACACTCAAACTTGGCCTCAGCTGACAAGTAAACGCTCCATCTTTGAGAGTGCACATTTAGACACCTCAACTTGGTCTCAACTGGCAACTGAACACTCCGAATTGTCTACATTGTGTCTCATGGACTCCGGATGCTGATGTGGCACATAAATTTGGAGGTGTGTAGATGATCATTTTGTAAGTTGGAGTGTTAAACTGACACAATGGAGACGAGTTGAGGTGTCTAGATGTGTATACTCAAAGTTGGAGTGTTTACTTGCCAGATTAGGCCAAGTTTGAGTGTCTGTTTATGTATTATGCCTTTAGAAATTCTTATCAGAATCATCAAATATGTGGCTAGCAGAAAATCTTTCTATGGGAGAATCTTGTTTTTTTCAATAGAAAACTCTAGTTGGCATCTAACTGATGCAGAACATTCTTATCAACAGAAAAGTGTATTCTGCACGTATGGAATTTAGCTTTCTTGGAAAAAGTATGTGGGTGTGCAAAATACATCAGCCTCATAAAAGTGTAAACCTCCGAAAACAAAGATATGATAATCTTTAAAATATTCTTTGTTATGTGGTCACTTGTTAGCTTTGTTCTTTTTGGAAAAAGAACGTTCCAGAAGAAATGTTATATGAAAATTCTGCAAGTCCTTTTCCAAACTGAATATTTTTCTTCAGATTTAAGTCATTTATTTGTGTAAGTGCACACTTAATCAAAAGGTAATCAAATATTTTCATGGAGACAGACTTACAAAAAAATATCATCATAGAGAGAGTAGTTCATTTGTACTTCCTATGTTCTGATTTAGAGCTATCTGTTTCAGTGTTTGGTTCGCTATGCAGGTTCCGAGATCTTTTTTTATGATTTAATAACATAATTAGCATGCCTTATATTGCTTCATCTGTTTATTTTGTAAAAAAATTCACTAGAAAAGTTGGACATCATACCTCTAGAATATAACATTTATTACAACACTCATGTTACTAGAACTGGTCACGGATTTGGCTAGGTATCCTGAAAAGGTTGGGACAGCATAGGTGAAAACAAAACAATAAAGTGTTATGTGCACTGATGGTGAGAATCTATTCACAAGCTGGACAATGTCAGGATGCATTCATTTTGAGGTTCTAAACTGGAAGTAAAGTAGAATGCTATTATTCAATAATTTTCAACTTTTCCCACCAAAATCAATTTCTGGAATGTTTATCCTTTTTTATTGAAACCGAGAAATCCCCGAGGGCCAGAGTTGCATGGTTCAGGACTCGTGGATAATGGGCCCGCCCCTCTATCCTTCCCCACTTAAATACCAGGCTTTTGTTTGCGGCTGGATTTGAATCCATTACATGCGCTCGGGTTAAATTTTAGAGAAATGAAAAACATAAAATCTGCTCTCTCCTACACATTCTCCCCCTTGTGATAATGTGTATCATCATATTTTCGTCGTATGGCTACAAAGTAGTGGTATTGCATTAGCCTGATAAAACTAGCAATTTTGTAGTTTGAACGAAAACTCAAACTGAGAACAATGTAGAGAAAACTTCAATTAAAATTTGTGTCAAGACTGTAACATTATATATACCCCCCACAATACCATTGCACCAAAAGCTGTATTTCTGAAGCATGTTTTGTGGAACTAAGACCCACAGTAAGCATAGGTCAAGTAACAATGATTTGCACGGTCTTCAATAATAATGTGTGTCACTATTTACATCCATCAGCTTCATCTGTGTGCCAATGCTTAAAAGAAGTTAGGGCCACAGTAGTTTGGCCAAGTAGAATATTACTCCCTCAGTTTCAAAAAGAATGACCTATTTTGACTTGACACGGAGTTTAAGAAAATAAAGAAGACTTTTGAATCATGTGATCATAAATTAGAGTTGTGTCAAATGTCCCAAAATGCCCTTTAATCTTGTGGTCTTAAACATGCCATGTGGAAACTTGGAATTAAAGTATTGTCAAAAAAAGGAAAGGGTCATTCTTTTTGAAACAGACTAAAAAGGAAAGTAGGTCATTTTTTTTTTAAACGGAGGGAGTAATATCCAATAGCTATCTATCTATGTAAGTTCATCAGAAAGAAGTAGAGGAAGTTCGGGATTTTTAAAAAACCTGGACTGGCTTAGACTTATTATAGAAATGATCTTCTAAACAGGTTAAGTTCCTTCGTTCTCCCACTTCGCCTGGCATATTTCCTTTTAGCTTCATCAGTCTGAAAAATCTTCCACAAAGCATTGCGTGTGTGCTACAGTAGAATCAACTGGAAGTGTAGGACCACCACCTCAGTAGCACCAAGACCTAGTCGATAAGTAGACATTTTGTTGCAGTGAAAACAGGATGTAAACTGTATACTTATGGACTTACAATATAGCTTTAGGGGAACCAATGCACATCTCTCTTCGAAAACAAAAATCTAGAACATGTGATAACAACATTTTTTTTTTCTAACATCTAATAGGATCAGTTTTCCGCCCCAGTTCCGTGCAGGCTAGCCCAAACACCACCTCTACTCAAAAAAAAGAAAAGACCAGTTTTCTGCCACGCCTTTTTGCACGTTTTATCTCTCATAATTTACTTATTCTTGAAATGGACGGTATTATCTTTAACATTATTATATGGTTGTTGTATCTTTATTACTTCTCTCACCTAATGATTTTTTAATCTACAGATGGATATTGAACTGTTGTCTATTAAACAAAGTCCGTTTGGGTAAGTAGTCGGCTTTTAGAACATTCAAAAAATTAACAGACTTATTTCTTTGATTAAACTTCATTATCAGCATCTTATTTATTTACTGTACATTCTTTTGTTTTTTTCCTTTTGGTGCAGAACTCCTGTAAAAATTGTTGAAGGATAACCACAGTGTTCACCTACTTCATGTTATATTGATTTGTTACCTGCGGAAGCACTCAGCCTATTGTATGAATTTTGAGAATACTAAGACATCTGCTTCTGATTTGGTATTTTACGAGGAAAATGTCCCTAAATATGTTAATATTGTATAGTTCAAACTCATTTTCACGTTATGAGATTCAAATTGCTTTGAGCATATAAAAGTGCTGCAAGGACTTGCTCGCGAATAACCCCAAAGAAATGCCAGTGAGAAAATACTGATATAAATAATTGAACCAACCAAGAGTGAAGCAACTAGTTCCCAGAGATACAAATAGTACAAAGAACATTAAGACTTATTTAGATTTTCCCGTAGTCATTTCGGTGTCAAATTTCACCGTCTTGGACAAAATCCTTTGCTTCTCATTGTCTGGATTATGACATTTATAGTGTCTACCAAGATGGCTTATACTTCTCCTTATGACATGCAGTTTTTGTTTTTTATAGATTTTAGTTACTGAATTTTATATTGGCGTAGTCCTTCACGTACTTCTTCCAGGCTGCATTATTATACAATGATGAAGTATTAGTGGACTGCTACACATGTAGATTTGTTAACAACTTGCAAATTAATTATGTGGAACTGAAATCATCCTTAGAATTCATTTCTCTGTCATATCCTTCTTTAGGCAAGTTCTTTCTTTAATAAGGAAAGATTAGAGACCTCTTTCCAGGCAAGTGGTAATCGAATTGCACGTATAATATAAATATTCTGCTGTTTGTCGCCTTCAGATAAGAATCCTTTTGCTCAATGATTGCCAAATCTTTTTGATTAACTAGATTCTTTCGAATACCTTTTTTTTTTTCCCATTTTTCATTCACTCACTTTATTCTCTTTGAAGGGAGCCTTGGCGTAACCGGTAAAAGTTGTTGTCATGTGACCAGGAGATCCTGGGTTCGAGCTGTAGAAACAGCCTCTTGCAGAAATGCAGGGTAAGGCTGCCTACAATAGACCTTTGTGGTCCGGCCCTTCCGCGGACACCACCCATAGCGGGAGCTTAGTGCACTGGGCTGCCTTTTCACTTTATTCTCTTTCCTTTGCCTATATTTACCCACTTTTGAAATCCTTTCTACCATAATATTTTCAACTTTTTATTCGTTCTCACAAAATGACCATGACTATACATTACATAAGGAAAACTAACCTCTATGTCTTACTTTTACTTCACTTCTTTCATTACTCTTATTCCCACAGGACATGTCCAAACTGTGGTTCTCTAGAAGTTCCATATCCCTTGAGCACTAATCCCAACTGTGGCAACCCTGACTATTCTATTCGTTGTGATCCTCACTCTCACAAGCTCTATCTTGATAC
The DNA here is from genome assembly GCA_031232105.1 of Capsicum rhomboideum. Classification (NCBI taxonomy): domain Eukaryota; kingdom Viridiplantae; phylum Streptophyta; class Magnoliopsida; order Solanales; family Solanaceae; genus Capsicum; species Capsicum rhomboideum. The sequence continues at coordinate 143,015,871 of CP124711.1, read as the reverse complement.
CCTTAACGGAAGCTCTTATGGCATCCTCAAAATTATGGCCTCGTTCCAGCGTATGGTGGTGCAACCATCACCTTGGCTGCCTGGTACTTGCGTTACACAAGACATGCCAGTGAGCGAGGGACTGTGGTTGAACCAGACTCTTCCGTTTAATGTTACTCCTTCTAACACCATCTTCTTATTTAATTGTTCTCCTCGGCTTCTTGTATCCCCTTTAAATTGCACACCTTCTAGCTTGTGCCACAAATATCTGCATAGCTCTGGACATGTAGATGCTAAAAGGGAACTTCAGTGTGCAAGTGATGTTGATCCATGTTGCACATTTATTGCTGGCGGTATGCCCTCAGCATACAAGATACGTCTGCATATCTCAGGCTGCAGAGCATTTAGAAGCATTCTGCACTTAGATGCTAAGAAGCCGGCTAATGAATGGGAGGAGGGATTGGAAATTCAATGGTCTCTGCCACCCGAGCCACACTGTAAATCACAATCTGATTGCTCTGGAGACTCTACATGTTCATCTTCTGGTAAAAATGGTGTCTTTCGCTGCTTTTGCAATCGTGACTATTATTGGAACCAAAGCCTAGGAAATTGCATGAAGAAGAAACACTCAGGTTTTGTGTTAAATATATCTATTGGGATTGCCTTGCTTTTGGCTTTTGCTGTTGTGGTGATTGCAGTGACTATGAGAAAATTAGGAAGATCCTCAGCCAGGGCTAGGCTTGCCAAGGCAAGAGAAGACATTCTAAAATCAAATAACGGTGGAAAACCGGCCAGGATGTTTTGTCTTAAGGAGATAAAGAAAGCAACAAATGGATTCTCGAAAGACAGAATCTTGGGCCGTGGTGGTTTCGGAGAAGTTTATAAGGGAGAGCTTCACGATGGAACGATTGTAGCAGTAAAGTTAGCCAAAGTGGGAAATATCAAGAGCACTCAACAAGTACTCAATGAAGTAGGGATACTTTCTCAAGTCAATCACAGGAACCTGGTCAAGCTTTTAGGGTGCTGTGTAGAAGCTGAACAACCTTTGATGATTTACGAGTACATTTCCAACGGAACCCTCCATGATCATCTGCATGGTAAGTATTCCACCTTTCTTGACTGGAAAACAAGGTTGAAAATTGCTTCACAAACTGCAGAAGCATTGGCTTATCTTCACTCAGCTGCTTACCCTCCCATCTACCACAGAGATGTCAAATCTACAAACATACTCTTGGATTATGAATTCAATGCCAAAGTTTCCGACTTTGGGCTATCAAGATTGGCTTGTCCAGGGTTGAGTCATGTGTCCACTTGTGCTCAGGGGACGTTAGGGTACTTGGACCCTGAATATTTTCGTAACTACCAGCTAACCGATAAAAGTGATGTTTACAGCTTCGGGGTTGTGTTACTAGAACTTCTTACTTCTCAGAAAGCAGTTGACTTCTCGCGAGACGAAAATAGTGTCAACTTGGTTGTTTATGTCATTCAGCAAGAAAACCATGGTTCAGTTATGGAAGTAGTGGACAGGCGCTTGCTTGGTGAGGAGCCTCTGACTAATGTAACGACGGGAATGAACTTGTTCTTGGAGCTTGCACTTTCTTGTTTAAGAGAAACGAAGTCGGAGAGACCCTGCATGAAGGATGTTGTTCAGAAACTTCACTGCATAAGTGAAATAGTTGATCAAGAAGAGCCAATTGAGGTTAGTTAAAAGTATCATAGTCCTAGAAAAGAAAGTGTTACTGGTCTTGATCTTTGAATAGTCATATTAGTGTAAAGATCAATTTTTGTAAAAGGCATGGATCTTTTTTATTGTACTGAAAAATATGCCTGAAATGACTGTTGTTTCATTACACTGGAAAAGTTGATAAGATATAAAGGAGGTTTGTTTGAGGTTGGGATCAGATGCTTCTTTTCATTACACTGGAAAAGTTGAGAAGGGGAGCCCTGACGTAACTAGTAAAGTTGTTGACATGTGACCAGTAGGTCGCGGGTTCGAGCTATGGAAAAAACCTCTTGCAGATTGTGGTCTGGCTCTTTCTCGGACGCCACGCATAATGGGAGCTTAGTGCACTGAACTCCCCTTTTTCCTACTTGTTGTCCCGTACCCGCATTGGAGTCCCCACTTTCTCATATTGGCACCGTATAAGGACCATTAGCGGGAGATGGACTGCCTACCATAGTAATTTTTTTTAATTCTCATAGCTCGAATTCGAGACCCTTGATTAAGGCTGGAGGGATCCTATCCATCCCACTACAACCCGAAGTGGATGAGATGCCTTGCTTTGTCCAAAAAGCATGAATGACAAAGGAGTTGTGGATTTCAATTATGTGGTAGTTGTGAATTTTGAATAGAATTTAGTATATTTGGTCATGCACTTTGCAAAAAAGTAAACCAGCCTTGGAGAATGGGCAAAGCACATTGCACTTGAAGTTCCAACCTCAAATTACAAGTTTATCTGTCTATGTTGCTCGAACTTTTCAAAAATGTTACTGCATCCATATCGAATCCTTCAAAAGTGCTTGGCAAGTTGCATATCCAAACCTATGCTGCTTTCCTTCTCTGCTTACTAGACATTAAGTGTCAATTTTTATTTTCTTATCAGAGTAATTGATCTATCATTGGGAAATTTACAATCCTGCAATTAAATTAATTGCAAATACAACTTATCAAAAAAAAAAAAAAAAAGAAACTTATCAACTCCTGTTAAAATTGTGTAAGCATTTCATTTAAAAGCTAAAATTGTTAAAGATAATTCACTTTATTATGTTCTCTACACGAGGCCTCACGTGGAGACTTGATTTTGTTTCGCAAGCCAAACACGTGATTTATTTTTTCTTTTTGATTGTGGATAGAAGGGAGACTTGAATATAGTACCTTTATCTTCTCTGCTATCATGTTAAGAAAATGAATATTGAGTATAACCCAATATCGAAAACTAGTTCAATTAATTTCATCATCAATTGTAGTGAACATTGTGAGTATGTGCCATTAGAACTAGCTTCATTATATAGAAGTTAATTTAAAACCTTGAACTCAAATTCATTAAAACTAAAATTTCAAACCTTGAAGTCAAATAACATTTCAACTTCTATTTTAGTTATATTTATTTAGCAAGATTATATGTCTTGCATATTTTTATGGGCTTTTGGGGGTTCCCAATTAGAGAGGACCACAAGTCTACAAATTGCAATACTTGACGAAGTGCTAATGGTTGAGAATCGGTCCATCCAATTGGAGTTTGACACGTTGTCAATCTTTTCCCCTTCATAAGATGTCCGATACACGCATTAGAGCCTAATTAAATTCGGATTCACACAATTCTTGAGACAGCGCTTCCAACATGATATTGTCCATTTGCAGGGGCACAAATTCAAAACATTTAACTAAGGATGGAGAAATTCCGAACCATTAACCACAAATTCATGTTGGTCAATCTTATCCTTTTTCTACTGTATAAATATTCATCATAGCAATTTGACAAACAATAAAAGGCAATCATAAGAAGAGGTTGGGAAAAAAAAAAAGAAAAGGCATAGGCTTTTTAAAATGGACATAAACAAAAAGCAAATAAATTAAGTAGTATAATCATGATTTGGTTTTGCTTAATAAAGTGGTCATTACTTAATACTACTACTATATTTTATGGTTAATGTGTTATTGGATTTTTAATTAATAAAAACTAACAAAAGATTAAGCAACAATCAAACTTCTTTTTTAAGGTGAGAACTAGAAGACTACTAGTTGGATTATTAAATTATTATAAGGATTTGTTACCAAAATGTATATTCCAAACAAACATTTACACCTTATGTAGCTCTATAATTATTTACACTTGAACTAGCCAACACATACTTACATTGTTGAGTTTGATTTGCTTTATTCTAAGAATTTGTACTTTTGACACGTGAAAATAATTGAAAATACATTTGTATCCTCAATTTTTTTTGGAATTATATTTACGAGAACTGTGATGAGATGAATAAGATCTCTCCATCCTTAATTTGAAGTCCTGAGTTCGAGTCTTGAAAATGAAAATGGTTTAATAAGGAACGCTCACCCCTCCCCTTAATGACCTTACGTAATACGAATTCAGATTAATGGAGACATTTAAGTGGATATCGAATCCGTGTGAGATAGAAAGAAGGAATCGCAAGCAATCTCGACAGAAAAAACAACGGTGGATATGCTCCAATAACCTTGCCCGGGCCTCCCTCCCTTAAAAAGGACCAAAATGAATCCAGACTAAGAGGGACATTTAAGCAGGTATCAAACCCCGAATGAGGGCAAAAAAGAAAAAAAGGAATTAAAGGACCAAAATGAAAAAAAGAAGAATCGCAAACAACCTCGATAGAAAAGACAACAACGAATATGTTCCAACAACCTTTCCCTTAAAAAGGACCAAAATGAATCTAGACTAATAGAGACATTTAAGCAAGTATCAAACCCCGTGCGAGGCCAAAAAAAAGAAAAAAAGGAATTAAAGGACCAAAATAAATACTCCTCTGAATTAAATGGGTCTTATTGCCCCTTTCCTAAACTTATGAAGTCCAACTGTAGTTTCCACACTCTATTCTAAGTATATAAACCTTTTTTGTTCCAAATTTGGCGGCTAATTTTGGAATCTTGAATTAAATTCCCGCCAAAAATTACTCTTTGAACCAAATTTTGGCAAATTAGAAAATCAATTTACAAAAATTACAATCTTCAATTCAAGCAACAACAACAAAAAAAAGGGTACGTAAATACGATTTTTTTTTTTTTTTTTTTACTTTAAGGAATTTCTTGATTTATGTACATTACATGTTTGATGAAATGCTTCAGTTAACTTCAGGTAAATTTTCTTTTTGTCTATTCCATTAGCATTTTGCCCTCATTTAAACGCCCCCGCGGAATAATTGGTAAAGTTGTTTTCATGTGACTAGGAAGTCACGAGTACAAGCTGTGGAAATAGACCTTTGTTGTTCGGTCCTTCCTCGGATCTCGCGTATATCAGGAGTTTTAGTGTACTGGGCTGCCCTTTTTTTAATTTTCCATAGTTTTTCTTACATATATGCTAGTACTAGTAGTGGTTTTTGTGTTCATGTTAATTCAGTAGCTCGTTTAAAGTTAATTGAGATTTTCATTCTTTTCGATTTTTTTGACAATTTTTTTTGTTTCGATTAAAGTTAATTCTGAAACACCCAAAGAGGTTTTCAAAGGATTTAAAGCAAACCCAGATCCCGAAAATTTGAAATTTCAAAGGCTGACACGAGCTAGGTTGCTCAAACTGTTTGAAAATGTCAACGGGTGCGTGCTGGATACTTTTGGAGAATCCAACACCGGTGCAGCATTGAAACTGAAGAGTCCGCGTAACTTAGGACACGACCGAGCAACCCCAGATCCCCAAAGAGGTTTTCGAAGGATTTAGAGCAACCCCAGATCCCCAAAATTTTGAAATTTCAATCTATTCTTAGTGATTCTTATGGTAATTACTCACTTAGTTTCCTCTGAGTTGAAAAAGATCCTTCTTTGGAGTCAATGTGGGTTGGTAAGTTGACTCGGTTTGCAAAATGAGCTGACCCTACTTAGCTCTTTATGTGTTTGGATTTCAAATACATCAAATTTGCAAGTCGAAAACTTGATAGTAGAGTGATGTCGCCTTCCGGATGTTTCTGGAGCTCTTTTCTTCTGTTTTTTCTTCCTCTGTTTCCTCTGTTGGTAAAGCTTCTTCCAATTACCTGCATTTTTTAAAATTCAGTTTTAGTGTACAATTGAGCCGAGGGTCTATCGGAAACAACTTCTCTACCTCACAAAGGTAGTGGTAAAGGTTGCGTACATCATACCCTCCCTAGACCCCACTTGTAGGATTACATTGGGTATGTTGTTGTTGTTGTTGTTGTAGTTTTAGTATACAATTAATTGCTATTGGGTTTTTGGTTATTTGTATTAATTGGCACTTCACCTCAAAAAGCGAGCTCTTTGCAGAGGCGAATCTAGGATTTCTAGAATATGGGTGCACGACTAAAAAAATAAAGAAGAAACACATGCATTAAGTGGGAATTGATCCCTAGTCCTCTAGGTGAATAACTCAACATCCAACCAAGTGCACCATTTAGCCTTCTTGTAGCATGGGCACTAGAAGATAATATTATACCAATTTTAAAAAGTATATACGTAAAATATCTAGTTTTACAGAGAGATCACGGTTTAACATGTAAAATCGCCCCTGGCTCTTTTCTTCTCGTCTCAATGAAGCGGGACCTCGTCTTTTTGTCGCCTCTTGCTCTCCGAAACACAGCTCTCACCCGAGAGACCCCGATTACATATTTTAGCCTTTGCCTCTGGGCTATAATGGCATCTCTTTTCTGTCATTTCCTCTGTAACAGAAGTCAATGGACAGCCAACGCAAGCTCACATTTTACCTGAGTAACCTTAACTTGTACTTGTTTTTCTCTCTTTTCTCTGAATGAACATTTTCCTAGATCAGAATTTTTCATTTAAGAACCGCCATTAACTTCGTAACTCTTTAGACTAGTTAATGGATATTAGATACGTCAAATATTCGAAAAAAGTTGGAATCTTCTTATTTTGACCTTAGGAAAACTACTTAGAAGGAACTCAGATCTAAGCAAATAGGTGTGTAAATACGATTTGATTTTCAAATTTTAAGTGTTTTCGAATTTACATGTTTGATTAATGGTTCAGTGACTGCAGGGAAATTTTAATTAATTGGAAGAAATGTACGGGAAGAAGGGGAGAGAATTAGTTCAAGAATTTGCAGAGAGTGAACCTGGGCAGCTTGCAGCTTTTAATGTATGCAATTTATTCTATATTTGATTCAGCTTACTATAAATTAAATTGTAGGTAGTTTAATCATTTACTTTATTGCCATGTAGGTTGAGAAAATTTGATAGATGATAGGTGTTGAGTCTCTGAGATTTCACATAACCCTCTTGCACCTATTATTATGAATGCTAATATAAACATGAAAACACCTTGCAGTTAGGATATATGGGTCTATCGAAAACGATCTATCTACCTCGTAAAGGTAGGGGTAAGGTCTACGTACACCCCCCCAGAGACCCCATGTGTGGGATTACATTGGTATGTTGTTGTTGTTGGGTTCACACTGGAGGAATAACGTAACCAGGTAGATGTTTGTCATTATCATGCATGTTATAATGCTGTAGCGGGTTTTTCGTACATCCAAAATGCCGATCCTGTTATTAACAGAATTATACACGTAGTTCTGCTTCTTTTTAAGAAATTTTATTAGAAAATGATGATCATGAGTGCTTCTTACTTTAAGATAAAGTTGATGTTCTGCAGCGTCAATTTCTTAGCTGCTACTTTAATCTCATATGCATTCAGATTCATTTCGTATTTTGATCTGGCTTTGCTTCTTAATTTAGGCTGATATCGTTAATCATTTACTTAGAGTTTTATAGTTAAAGGATAGTTTCTTATTCGATGCAGACTGACCTAGTTACGCAAGTACTTGAAGAATGTAGCAGCCATTTCCTGCACCTCAATTCCTTGGTGAGGTATATTTAACACGTTCCTTGTGTTTTCCCAAGCTTTTTGTTTGTTTGTTGTTCATCTCTTTCTGCAACCCTTTTTGCTGTATAACTATTTGTTACAGTAGTCAGGTGAGCTTTTTAATGGATTCTTATTGTTGCAAATATTTTACAGAACAAGTATACCTCGTATATTTTCTTAACTGATATCCTGAAGTCTGTAATATTTTACCTGTCCAGTTTGCGTCTGATCCAGTCCTTGAACATAGATACTTCATCAGTGCTCTATCGTATACTTTTCTTGTGTGACAGCGTTCTGAATTTCTGAAGCTTTTGCTTTAATGTAAAGATGGTCTTGTTGGAAGTTATGTCTTGCTTTGGCGCAGCCATTCTTTCAGTTGACTCTCTTTAAGCTATTAGTTTTGTCTTTGCCTGTGTTGTCCCTTTTAAGCATTAATTCAACTCTATTTCTCTCCCCCAAAACCGTGTCGGGAATTCAATGGAGTGTTAAGCACCTAAGAATTTTCAATTATACAATACAATGAAGAGTAATTGAAAGAGCTCCTTTTTTGTAGTTTTTGTTTCTTTATTTTGCACCAAAACTTTACAGAGAGCTATTTATAATCTCCCTTATTATCTCAACATATTCAGAAAAATAAAGAAAAAGTTCTCTGCCTCGTTGATGTTTTAAGTCCAAACTATCTAAAGAACTATAACTAAGAAAACCAACTAATGCGGAAGGAAAAAATAAAGGGATTGGGTATAAAGAATTAAGAAGGAAATAGTAGGAAGAAAGTAGTTTCTCTGTATCCCAGTTAAAATTTGTATCCTTTCTTTATCGGTCTGTCTGAAGAAACTTAACCTCTACCTTGAAGATCAAATGAAGGTGAATAACTCCTCGGAGAAATTTAAATGACAACCAAGTATTTAATTGATCCATCTTACCAATCTAGATGATGGCCAAGCAATGAGAAGCATAAGATTAAGATCTTGAATAACCATCACTACTAAGCAAGAAGCAATTAAGAATCCAAACTGTACATGAAGATCCATTACAGTCCTAAGAAAGAGGAGTTAGCTCTGGCTAAAAGCAAAGAATATCCTAGTGAAAACCTTAAACATGAAAAGATAAAGCAAAAAGGAAAGAAAGTAGAAGACAAACTCAAGTTGAAATAGATCCAGCACTCCTTTTCCCCTCTTGCAGTGCTATTTTCAGCCCCAAAAAGGGTCTAAGAACCGGTATTTGTCTGATAGCAACTTGGCGCTACGCTCCTATCTGTCTGATGGCACCTAGGCTCTATGGTCCAGCACCCAGGCACTGGAGCCTCGAAATTTGTGCCATGCTAGCGCCTAAGCACCAAGCTCTCAGAAGCTTTGTGTGTTTTATAGCGCCCTGGTGCTATGTTAGTATTTTCTGAAGCTTTCAAATTTTGCTGCTTCTGGGCCAATCAAGTATTGAGCATTAGGTGCTTGTCCTCCCAACTTTGCATACCTTCCATTAAATTGGCTACATCTTACTGCATGCATGTCTTATTGACGAACCGTTTGATTTGATGTCCAGTTGTACACTAGATTCCAAGGTATATAATTTCATCAAATATCACACAGGTTACCATGGATTTGTCTCAGTTCATTTCTGAAATTGAGTCAAATTCAGCCTGTTGACAGTGTGTTTCACAATAAAAGTCCTTTCTTTAGCTGCAAATATGCCAAAATAATTAAGGGAAACAAATGAAATGCTTCAAAAACTTAGGAAATCATAAGGTTATTACTTAATTTTATCTACACAAAATCTACTTATCGTTATTAGATGTTTCATGATATTACGTAGTGTATTCTTCTCTAAGAGCCAAATGGAGTATAACTTTGTTGTCATGCCTTATCCATCTTGAGTTTGACACAGGAAAATGAATGCAAAAACTCCTGCTGAAAGTTCAAGTGCAAACCGACCAACTCAAAATGATGCAGATTCAAATATCGAATCACCTGATGACAACGAGCCACCCGAGGCTGATAGAAGTACAAATACAAATACAGAGCTCCCCAAAGATGATAATTACCATGGGCTGCTTATCCATCATCAGTCTCTCACTCGTAACAAACGCTGTCTGATGGCTTATGTGTGAGTAACAGTTAGCTTCAGAGATTTCCTTGAGAAAAGGTCATATATTCCTGATTTTGCCTGCATCTCTTATGTTCGTTGTCGACTTCCCTTCTTGTTCCTCCTTTAGATATAACCGAGCAGAAATCGTTCGAAAATTGGGATGGACCCTTGAGCGTGTCCTCCCAGAAGAAATTGAAGAGAAGCTCAGTACCTCAGAGAAAGAATATTTTAAGAATCATGCTGCAACTATCCAATCATACATGTCAGCACTCGATCTCGATTTGGGGGTGGTAAAGTGTTCTTTTCTCATAACTTCTTACTTGTGTCCTGATATATTGCTCGAAAAACTATAGTGAATAGATTTTTACACACCTAAGAAATACTACTATGTCTGAAATCGGGGAAAGTAGACTCTTGCTTCTAAGTCCTAACCAGGAAATGTTCTGTACTCTTGGAATTCCTAAAATGGTATGATCTCCTAGAAGAAAATTTTGCATTGCCCTCTTCGAAGAGGTTAATTGTTGTAATCTGTGAATATTTTAGGAGCAGTATGTGTAATTACTAAATTTTGTTTTGGAAAGAGTGACATTCTATCGGACATGACTTATTAATGCTTGAATCCAAACAGAGCAGAAAAAAGGGTAACTGTCCATTAAACGTCGCATGTGATTCACTTTTAAATAGTGTCTTCTCTTTTTTCTTTCTGTGTTGATACAAACATTTAGTGTCTGTTTGGTTTAGCTCATTGATCTCTGGTTTTTATGACGTGTCAGTAAGTCTGAAAAGTGATATATCTGAAGCTAAAGTTGTTTCTTGAAATACTGTAACACTGGCCAAACGATGCTCTCCAACAAGTAGTTTTTAGCTCTAGGTGGGTGCAAAAGGAATGTCACCTTCCATAGCATATCCACACATCTTCCCCATTGTTGCATTCTCATCCATCATCGAGGCAATGGAAGGAAGCTCGGATTGGAGTGTGGATGGTGATCTATTAGGAGGGTGGCAGATTTTTCCTTTTCTGTTTTTCCTTTTGTGAGTAGGAATTACCAAATTTGCTCATTGCATACAACTTTAAGCTTCGATAACTATATCAATCATCGGACTAGAACTATCTCTGAATAATTTTCAGAAGTTCAACCTGCTCAAATAAAACACTAGATTGACAAGCACAAATTGTCATTGCTCTTTCGCGTTTTTTCCTTTCTTTTCCTCAGGTATGGGGAGGAATTGGGTGTAGGTAAACTGATTTAAGAATGTTCAGAGATTTTTTTTTTTTTCCTTTCAAAACTTATTGTCCAAAGTTTTCTGGAGTATCCGATTAATATGCAAGGGACTGCACAGTTCAAATGATAGACTCGGTCAAGTACCTCAGTTCCTTTAGTTTGCTTTTCACAGGATATGGTGCCTCCAAAAGATCCCTATATCAAGGTGAGGGTGCTCGATGACATTGGTAATGTTGTCCTCAGCGACCAATTAGCTAACCTTGCTCGTCATGCAATTCTTTTCATTAGGCGAACTGATGCAGAGCAGTATATTTCTCAGGTGGTTTTCCTATACAACATAGGATTGTTGAAACAAATGGACTCTCCTTTTTCTCATACTTCATTGTGGGCTGTAATGACAGGGCTTAATGGAAGAACTCACAAGTTGATTCCAATGACTAAGAGTTACAAGATGATTCTGATTGTACATTGCTTCTACACAAAACCATCAGTGTCAGCAACTGCTATCTGGAGGTTCAAAGAGGAGCAAAACAAGTTGAGAAGAAATGGAGGGAATCGTTGATTCATCATCGTCATCCATGTTTCTGATATCAAAAAGGATTTTACAGACATCTAAACCAGAAGTGTAATTGTAATCAAGACTTCAAAAAGTGAGTGTATTCTGAGAGAGCTTATTGCTCTTGGGTGAACAAAGACCTTTATGTAGAACACAATTTTCTTGTCCTGTACACTAAATGTCTTCCCTGAAACGTATCAATAAGAACAAAAAGGAAATAGTGACTTGCGCTCTTGTTTCTTTTTTACTTGCTATAATTGTTAGAAAAATTCTCTATACCCAAAATAATAATAATAATAATAATAATAATACAAAGGCGCGCACACACAAAAAACATATGTAGTGCCTTTATTACCCAAAATCAAAACTCGACGTGCAGGGAACATAATTGAATTGAGTTTGATGTAAGAAATGTGGATCGAGTGTAGGTTATGGAGAAAGAGGGGGACTTCATTTTTTCACCTTTCCCAACACACTGGTAGACTTCAACCTTGTTCATACATGACTTGATCAATTTAGACTTTGCCTGAAGTGTTGGGTGGTGACTCGATTCGTCAATTTAAGCGTTGATAATAAATTCTTTAATATGTGGAGAAGTGTTGTTTTCGTAGAATCAATCTTTTCTCAAATATCATCTAACAAAGCCAAGATGAAATGGAATACGACTATAACGTGTAAAGAAATGAGAACCTCAAACATATGTCAAAACCATCTAAGTTCTGTTAAAGTCAGATCTTGATAACATTGAAGACGAGTAGTCTATCAAAAGCAGAGTATCCCTGTTCAATGGAGGATATAAAGCAGTATCGTTAACTCCAACGATCTTGATAACACTGAAGACTGAGTAGTCTATCAAACGCAGAGTATATCTGTGTTCAATGGAGGATTATAAAGCCGTATCGTTAGCTCCAACGATCTTGTTTCTATCATGTTGTGTAAGATTGAATGCCTGGAGAAGTAACAGCCACAAAATCATGATACAAGTAGCCACCATACTAACACTTGCTAGCTCTATTTCCTACTGAAGACGAAGCTATTGCATAAGCGTTCCCAGTTTGTCTGCAACTTCAGCAGGGAGAGAATTTGGAAGACGTGAATCTTGACTGGGAACTCCAGTCGGGATAAGCTTGAGCGCCTCAACTGCTTTTTGCACCATATCTGCCAGAGATTCTGGCGACTTGAACAAGGATAAAATCTCTGAGTTGTCCATTTCCAAGAGCATTCCCGTAAGCTTTCCAGCAAGAATGGGCTACAAAAAGCATATTAGTTTTGTTAATTCTCAGGGTAACTGGAACCATAGCAAGACCAGTATAGAAACCAGACCAGTTCTATATAACCAAGGATAACGAAGCACAAAACTCAAAGAGCTTCTTGACAGATCACCCACACCAACATCAGGAAAGTTGTCAGAGATGGATCAAGTCCCCTTTCAAGTGTTTATTTACCCCTTGGGTTCTCTATTAGAACCAAAACTATTGCAGCGTGCTAATCATTTTGCATCAGTGCATAGGGCAGTTAATATAGTGGAGAAAAGGAGGATTATAAAGGATAGAAAGAATGCAAGAAATGAGTTTACCTTATGTTGTCTAACTAGAGGATAAAGGTGCTCTCCGATTATCTGTTTCTGCTGCTTAGGAGGAGCAGCAGTAAGCATGGTTCTCAGATTGTCTGAAACATCAGAGAATGATCCTACTGTACTGGTGCCAGCAGAGGAAACAAATCCTTTGTTCGTACCACGTAATCGACCATTTGGTGCATATTTGACCTGCCAAGATTGCTGCAAAGCATACATAAGTTGTGGGAATACTAAAACAGGGGTGGTGCACCAAAAGTAGGAAACTTGATGCTACTCATCAATGTACACAAATTAGTGAATGAACAAAGAAGCACTTCGTTGTGGTTTACAACAATTTCACAATTTCTTTTCCATAACAGGATCTTATTCATAAAATTAAATGAAATAAAGGAACGTCTCTCGTATGTTCTCTGCCATATTTACTCCTCCAGATTAATAGAACAGGAAAAAGAAGAAATCTCACTAACCAGAATGCAGATTAGTTGGCAACCTCAGGTTAATCAGTGCAGGTAGAAGTTTTAGTCACAAGATGATAACCGGATGATGGAAAAGTATCTCAAATTTTAAAATGTATAGTGCTAAGTAATGTACACGTTAGATTAAAATTTTACGTCATATAAGCTAAGAAAACCCAAAAATTGTTTGATTTAAATATGGAGCAAATTTGGGCTGAATGATTTATGATACTCTAATACTTGTAGTTACAGTTGCAACAATAATTCAAATCAATCAAACAATTTCCGGCTAAAAATCATGGACTTAACACTAATCAAATGAAGGCGTAGCATTTTGAAATACATGAATAATGACTCATAAGACTCAGATAAAAAAGAATAAATGACGACCACCAAATAAGAAACCATAAATCAGTACACAAAATTAAAAATCAAATAGTAACATCCTAGCGAAAGGACTATCACTATCCTGAATAGGCATTTGAGGATATTATCCTTTTCCATTGAGGTAAAGGCAAGTCGTGTAATTCAAGAGAGGTGTCTTCGAAAACGTTCTTCAACTCAAGCATTTTAAAAATTGGAATTTTGAACAACTCTGATGTGCAGATCAATCAACAAATAGAAAACTCGGTCAATCAAGATTCCAATTTATGGAAAAAGGATAACAAGGAAGTTTAACCACCTGGGAATCGCTAGAGTGTTTTGATGACGCCACTGATTGGCCCGATTGCTGCCAGTGAGGCACATCTGGAACTGGCATATGTCCCTTTTTCTTTCCCCTATTCTGCCTATACGGTGAAGCATTAGGAACCTGAAAAATGAGATGAAAGTTGTAAGCAACTTCATCATAGGATTAAACCTGAAACATGTCCATGCAATTTGGTGCCTCCCTACAATTGCTGAAAAGTTCAAGATTCTATTTATCCATTTAGCACCATATCAATGACTATCCATTCAGTGAAGGGGTAGTGTTGCCAAAGTATTATGACTATTTGCAGTTGACTAACCAGGGACATTTGATAACGAGGTCTAATAGAGTTTGCGAATCCATTAACCATCCAACTATGACTCATACTCAGAGGCTGATCCAGCAGCCCCGGTTGAGCAGGTATTTGTAGATCACCAAGGGCTCGGTAGTAAAGAGGGGGATATCCACCAGGGAAAATAGCTGAAGATCCAGTGATCCCTGCAATTCCTTGAGCATGCGTAAGCTGTAATTGAGCTTGCCTTTCCTGTTTCCTTTGAGCAATCGCCACATACAATGGGTTTTGGCCAAACATAAATCCTGTGTAATGTCTACAACATTAATATACTAAACAGGACCTTACGAGAGAATCTTCTAACTTTCAGTACAGAGAGTTCTGAGGCCAGACTTCTACAACACTAAACAAACTCAATCAGAGCAAATAGTACACACTAAAAAAAGATGAAGATACCAACTATGAAGAGAAGATGAATAATATGAGAGAAAACAATGGAAAACGAAATGGGAAGGCATCTGTTAATTTTCCTTCAATGACAAGAACAACATACCCAGTGTCACAAAGTGGGGTCTGGGGAGGGTAGAGGGCCTTGGATGTACAGAGGTTGTTTCCTTCAATAAGTACCTTAATTTTTATGTGCATTATTGAGACACATAAAATAGCAGTAAGGAATTTCATAGCAGTTCACGAGATACAATTGTTGCGGATTATGTACTTGACTAAATAATCTAGGCAAGCCTGGCAGTGATTTGTTTTAAAATTTTACATTTGCTTTTTGCAACTTTCAGGAATAGCTTTAGTTTCTCCAAGATTTCTGTGTTCATTCCGTGTTTTACTGTGCTATTCAAAAGTTTCTTAACTTCACTTACGAATATATAATGCCACAACATTAGAAACACGTTGATCACAGTCACAGATTTCAGAATAGTAATTATATATAAGAGCATAAAGACTGCCATGATGACCTCTGATACATCCACGAGCTTAGTCAAAGGTTAAATCTCTAGTGAAGATGTATTTAGAGAAAAGGAGAAATACGCAGTGTGCATGCAGAGGGAAAGATGGAAAAAGCAGCCATAAAAGAAGAAAAGCCTAGGTTAGAAATTTAACATGGTTGAGAGGCCTTGTCTATTAGACAAATGCAGCAAGCACCATAACATGTGGGACAATGAGCCTCAACTCAACTAGAACAACCAAGCAATAGAGAATTGTTAAAATTTAGATTTCTTGCCCGACAAAGTACCCATATAGGCATTATGAAATCTAAAGCTAAGTCCTGAGGCATTCGACAGAGACATGCATTGAAATTCCAGAGTTCTATAACCCCGAATATGATGAGTATATCCATATTGATAGAGTCATTCAGGGACTCTGTTCATGCTGCAACGCTACTTCATTATTTTTGACAGCTCCTTTAGAAAGTTCGAAACAGTGTAAATTATTAATAAATTACTTAAGCTGGAATATCTGTGTTCAAAAGCGTCACAGGAAAGAAGTGAAAGGTTGCTACCTAGCACCAATTTTATTGTACATGGCTAGCTCATGTGAAACAACATCCAGTGCCTTGGCATTCACCAAGATCTGGACCGTGTAAAAAGATATATGACTTACCATGAAAAGTATTCACTGCTTTATTGGCCTCCTCTGATGTGGAAAAACATACAAATCCAAAGCCCTTACTGACTCCTTTCTCATCTAGCATAATTTTTGCAGAAGTGATTTTGCCACATTGACTGAACAATTCACGCAATTCATGATCTGTGATATCACCATCAATATTTTTGACGTACACATTTAAACCCTATGACAACATCAATCATGATCAGAAAGTTGATAATTAACATATATCTTTGGAATAAAGGAAATGAGAAAAAAGGATACCTGATACTTAATAATTTGCGCCTTCCTTCTCTCCTCAAACAAACGCCTCAATATCTGTTCACGCTCTGTTTTCTTTTGTGCTCTTGCTACATACAATATTTTGCAGCCTGCCCAATGCACACAGATCATATACAGACTCTTGAACATTGTAGCTGTTATTTACATTTGAAAGAATGACAGCAAGACAAATTCATAACCTACCAAGTTTTGATCCATTCATAGCTTCCATTGCTCTCCTAGCATCATCTGGCTTCTCAAAGTTCACATAACCAAAACCTTTCGAACCTCCATTCTCACCTTTTGCAATGACCAAGCTAATAATTTTCCCAAATTCAGAGCACTTCTCTCTAAGATGCTCTTCTGAGATGTCAAGATCCAAGTTCTTGATGAACAAATTTGTATATTTCTCATCAAGTCTGGGCAGAATCCGGTCACTCTTTTTGACGAATTTACCGACATACCTATCCATAAATGGATGTAAAAAATTGACATATTTGGATAAAACAAGATTAAAAGCGTGCAAGAAAAACAATTGCTTCTATATAATCCATCAAAGTTCATCATGATTGCAATAAATTATAACAGAGAGAGAATTGCACGTACATCTCCTTTCCTCCAACCACAGATCCATTGAGCTCCTCAATAGCAGCATTTGCACTGTCCTCAGTCTCAAACTGGACAAAGCCATATCCTTTACTCCTTCCATCCTC
This sequence comes from Capsicum rhomboideum, assembly GCA_031232105.1. NCBI lineage: Eukaryota > Viridiplantae > Streptophyta > Magnoliopsida > Solanales > Solanaceae > Capsicum > Capsicum rhomboideum. Next base: position 142,998,907 of record CP124711.1, on the reverse strand, counting down.
AGAAATGGCAACTTTACAGGACAAGATATTTCCAAACTTCTGGAATATTTCTTCAAGCTTCGCGCTGTCAATTGTATCATTTAGATTCTGCAACAAAATCCCAAATCATTTTCACATAGGGATCAAAGCGATAAGGGAAAAAAAGAAACTATTAAGATCTCAAAATGAGTGATTGCTACAGTCCTTAAAAGGTAACTTACCTTGATGAACACATTTCCAGTTCCACTTTTTCTCACATCAGAATCATGACGAGACCAACTAACCCTTATAACTTTTCCATTGAGAGTGGAATGATTTTTCACCTCAATAGCACGCACAGCTGTTCACAGTTTAAAAGACAGTAAAAGCTTTCCAAGTAAAAAATCAACTCAACAGAATTCCATGAAAAAAAGTCAGACATACACAATAACAAATCATAAGCAGCCAAAAATTAGACAAAAGTTCAGCATTTGCAGTCATTGTCCCGTGAGTCGCTGGCCCAGAACATGAAGCTTAATAAATGCTGGCCGCAAAAGAAAACCATGAGCTGATCTATTACTCTCACAACACAGCTTTCTCAGGCAATTAAGAAAAATGATGATAGAACTTGTACAATTAAAAAGGTTATCTCATACAAATCATAGATCAGATCATATGGTCAGTGTATCATGGACGAAAACAACATTAAATGACAAAATGGAAGAGTAACAGTGAATGAGAAGACAAAATGAGCAACCCACTGGTCCTCAACATCTCACAGAACAGAAACTAGACAACAAATCAATCAAACTAAAAAAAATAAGATAAGACAAATCATTCAGATAACCTCCATTTAGTGAATGCAATAGTGGTCCATAAAACATCTAGGCTGACGTAAAGTCCATCAAAAGACCACACGACTCACTGATGGACTTTCACCGGAAGAACTACACAGATGACTCACACCACAAAACAAACAATTTGACCAATTATAGCAACAAAAATCTCAAATTACAATTAATTGTTCCTTAATCACAGTTTTCTTCAAATAAAAGTAAAGAAGAAAAACTGCATTTTACACATCTTAGGAATAAAATATTAGTACTACTCCGTAAATACATATCTCAGTCTCATATTTCCGCGTTGAACTGAATTTCTCATCGGAATTCGCCATGCAAATAAATGTCAAACTGAATTTCGCACAAAATTGGAAACGGAAAAATTAACAGTTCAATCTATACAAATCAAAATATGAAATTCTCATCGGACTTCACCATGCAAGCAAATGTTAAACTGAATATGGCACAAAATTCCAATGAAGAAAACAGAACGGACAATTTAACAGTAGAAGCGATACAAAACAGTACAGTATTTACCGTCTATAAATTTCCGCATTGATCAGTCATATAAGAAATCAAAACACGAAATTCTCATCGGAATTCGCCATGCAAACAAATATCAAACTGAATTTGAACGAAGAAAACCGAAACAAAAATATTTAAGAGTACAGGCGGCGATACAAAAAAAGGCGCAAATGCATAAAGAATCTGACCTATCAAAGGTCAATTTCTCACAATTTCTCATAAAACTGAATAAAGAATATTACTACTCCGTAAATATGTATCTCAGTCTCGAATTTCCGCGTTGATCAACTCACGAAATTCTCGTCGGAATTCGCCATGCAAACAAATAACAAGCTGAATTTCACACTAAATTCGAACGGACAAAACCGAAACGGAAAAATTAGCGTTTGAAAACCAAAACGGAAAAGGCTATATAATAAAGTAGAGTAAATATACCGATCTACAAGAGAAAGGAAGTTGACGTAGCCGTAACAGAGAGAACGTTCAGTAGAAGAATCGCGACAAACGTGAACAGAAGCAAGGCTGTTAAACTCGGAGAACGCGTCGAAGAGTTGGCCGTCGGTAAAATCGATACAAAACAGTACAAGCGATACGAATGTTACACTGAATTTCGCAACGAAAATACGAAATTCTCATCGGAATTCACAATGAAGAAATGTTAAACTGAATTTCGCACAATATTCCAACGAAGAAAACACGAAATTCTCATCGGAATTCGCCATGCATAAAAGATATAAAGCTGAATTTCACACAAAATGAACCGTCTTGAGGAGAAACGAAAACACGAAATTCTCATCGAAATTCGGATGTCAAACTGAATTTCACACACAATTCGAATGAAGAAAACCGAAACGGAAAAATTAACAGTAAAATCGATACAAAACAGAACGAAATTCTCCATGCAAATAAATATCAAACTGAAATTCACACTAAATTCGAACGGAAAAAACCGAAATTCTCAATCGATACAAAAAAATCAAAGTAAATATACCGTCTAGCGGAGAAAGGAAGTTAACGTAGCCGTAACAGAGAGAACGTCCAGTAGAAGAATCGCGACAAACGCGAACAGAAGCGAGGCTTTTGAACTCCGAGAATGCTTCGAAGAGTTGGCCGTCGGTGACTGCGTGGTGAAGGTCGCCGACGTACAGCGACGCCGCCGCCATTGTTCGGAGCTGAACGGCGTCGGAAAATGGGAGCTGAAGCAACTGAAAATTTCTAGAGAGAGAAAATTTGTTGCTGCGAATTCTGTTGTAGAGAGAGAATGAGTGGGGCGGAAACTCGTAGTGCTTTATATACTCTGGAAATTTCAGTGTATTATTTTTTATTTGTATGAAATTCCCATTTTACTACTCCTATCTGCTAATATTTGCAAAATAAAATTCTTAATCGAGTTCATCGCACCGAATTTCTTTAATATGATATATATTATAGAATTCTACAAAAAGTCATATTTAATATTCATCATATTAAAGGAGCACGACTCTATACGAGGTTCGTACTGTATTTGCTCGAACTCATGAAACATTTTTTTAGTCTGGCTTTTAAAATTTTTTTTAGGTAGTTCAATTGATCAAAGTATCAATCCTGGCAGATTCAATAAATATATCAATTCATCCCTCTACAATTTCATTCCCATTTTCGTGAAGTTATTATATAAGATCGAACACCACCAAGCACATACGAAAAGTAGCGGTTATGAATTTTTCTGAAAATTTCCAAATTGAGTACTATTTACATAGAAGAGAGAGTTGAGCTGCCTGTTTAGATCGTAGCCAAGGATATTCTGATATTTTCACTTAGTATTTGCATTATTATGCTAATATACTATTTTTAGGTAGTTCAATCAATGAGGACATCGCTATGGTAAGGTGAAAGTTGCGGGTTCAAGCCCCTTCAATCATGATCGATTCAATAAATATATCAATTCATCTCTCCATTTTCTGTGAAATAGGGAAAAGGAGCATAATTTTGTTCCCATTTTTGTTGTTGCGAATTCTGTTAGTAGAGAGAATGAGTGTGGCTGAAATTCGTACTACTATATATACTCTGCAAATTAGTACACTAAACAAAATAACTAGTGCTCCCTCGGTTCATTTTTAAACTTGTCGAGTTTTGTTTTCCGAGAGTTAAATTTTATAAATTTTGATTAATATTTTAAGATGTATTTTCTTATTATATTAATGAGAAGAGTTGCAACTTAAAGCATTTTTCGTATAGTTTTCGATTATCTAAATTTTAAATATTAAATTAATCTATTTTAATTTAGCTTTAAAGTTTAAACAAATTGACTTTCGTAAAGAGAAATGTGACAAATAAAAATAAATTGAGGGAGTATATTTTATGTAGTTTACGAGTTATTACATAAGAGCAGGTTCACCCAGTGCACCCAAAAAATAGTAGCTATGGGTTTTCTGAGAATTTCCAAATATTGTATATATGTATATATGGTCTGCTTTTTAGCTCATCTAGCCTAACTTATTTCAATCTAAGTAGATTTTGGATTGTATATATGAATATATGATCGGCTTTTTAGCTCATTTAGGCTAACTCATTTCATTCTAAGTATACTTTGAATAAATTAATAATCTGCTTAATTATTTATTAATTTAACTTATTTTAATCCACCTAAATCAAACTCAACCAATCTATTTGACGCCCCTAATCAAAGGAATAGGGCAGTAATAAGGGGTTGTGGGCATGAGTGTAGAAGAGAATATATTTGTGTTGAAAATTTTATTGTGAGTTAGCCACACCACGTCATAATTGTGTGAGAGTATTTTTTTTTAAAGAAGAAAAATTAGTAAGCCCAACACTTTTTAATTTACCAGACAATTTAATATTCACTTTCGTTCAACTCTTACATAGTTTTGCTTTATTTGCTTGTTTTCCTATAATATTTGTAATTACCGAAGTTTTTCTTTTTTTCTTTTTTATTTTTATTATAGCTATACATAATATATCAATAAAAAGTACATATATTATGATAAATTTCTTACTAGACTTGAACTACGTATTTAACCCAGATCAATCCAATTTTTGAATGAATTTAATTGAACAGGTCAAGAGTGCTATGACTGGTTGTGTTTTATCAATACTCAATGTTGAATGTTGATAGATAAATAAAAGGTAACAAATTTTTTTTTTTTTTTTTACCTTTTCCTAGAAGTTTCCATCAATTATTGCTCCTTTGATGATTCGAACTTATAATTTTTTAGATTAGAATTTAAGGATACTTACCATCCGAGCACGAAGCAACTCCCTCTTGTCAAAGGCACCTGAACTTGAAATTATAATGGACAACAAAAATAAAATCTTTTAAGAGTTTGGCCGCATCCTCAAGTGTGTGTGCTGCATACACAATAGTGAAGAGTTCTATACAAGTATATGTGTTTCCCTACGGTAATCTAAGGGTGTGTTTGGCATGAAGGAAAATATTCTCTTGCAAAGTATTTTATAGAAAAATAAGTAGGTTTCAAATTTAATTTTTTGTATAGATATTATCATAAAAATATTTGTATATCAACAACAACATACCAAGTATATCCGACAAAGTAGGGTCTTGGAAGGATAGAGTGTACGCAGTCCGTATCACTATCTAAGAGGTGAGATAGAGGTGCTGTTTCCGATAGACGACCCCCGCCTCAAGACAAAAACAGTCTAGAAAAAGGCATAATATTAGAATAAGAAATAATAGGTAGATAGTAACTGAAACAAGACTACTACAAAATAATACTATGAGAGGGGGGGGGTGCGGGATGGTGGGGATGAGGGCTATGGAGGGTGGGGATGAAGATGAGGTATGTTGAAGGGTAGGAAGGACAATATCAACGTGAAATATCACTAGTGGAACTTGCTTTCCTACTTTCATCACGAAAGGTCATTTTCCTCATTTTTTTAAATAACTTGTTTTTCTAATAAAGAAAATGATTTCCAAAATATTTGACCAACCGAACATGAGAGAAAATGTTTTCCTTCGTATCGAACACACCCAAGTGGTTTTATTTAGGACTATGCAAGAAGAAAATTACTAGCTTAGTATTAGTTTGTCTCCTCCAAATATATAGTAGTAAATTTTCCTAACTCAAGTCTTTGAAGGAAAGGGTGAGCAACTGAATTTTCTTAGTGAAACAAACAATATTCACAATAAAGGATACATGTTGTAAGTGCTATGGAAGTCTGATTTATTATTTATCCATAATACAGATCACTCGTATAACACCAAAAAAAATAAGCCATTCTGCTTTGCCTTTGGCTAACTAGGTATTCAGGGGTCGTTTGGTACACCAGATAAGGAAAATAGTATCGGAATAACGTTTGAGATTAACTTTATCCCATGTTTGGTATGAGGTATTAACTAATTTCAGGACTATTTTATTCCACCATTTGTTCTAAAATGGTGTAATTACTATACCATATAAAGTGTGGGATAAAATAATATGTGGGATTGTAGACATATAAATTTTATCGGGTTAAATTCATACAAAATTTGGATTTAATTCATGTTTATTTGGGTTGAATAATTGATTTGGGCTTTACAAATTATTTAGTCCATTTTATTAAATTCAAGACCAAGGTCCATTACACCTTGGAGCCCAAACCAATGCCACGTGTCAGGGTGACTTGACGTCCTCATCAACTTCAAGACCAACGAGATGATGCCACGTGTCCAAATGATGTGGAAATCTCATTCAAATTCAAGAACCAATCAAAAGCTGCCAAGTGTCAAAATGACATGTTTCAGCCAATCACAAGCAACCTGGCCTACTCCCTACAACTATAAATAGGGGGGTAACTTAACATTCTAGGGGGAACACACTTCTACAAGCATTGAAGAAAGCCACAACATCAACTACACAGGTCTTCAAAGGAGTAGTCAACGGAGTTCTTCCCGGAGATCAATCCAAAACGACGAAGCACTGCACGACGTCCCCAGAGATCAAACACATCTCAAGGAGGTCTGAATCATCCTACATTCGAGAAACACGCTACGAAAGGCCCTCGAATCACGGAAAATCTTAGGAGAGAAGAATCAAGAGAACAACAGAATTGTACTCACAAGATTCATCAATAAAATTATCTTTTTCTTATATTTATTTTGCTTGCAGTTAATTTTCAGCACTACGAAAATTTGTTGCGAACAGGGATAAAATAATCTCATGGGATATCCCTACTTATCCTATCGGTGTACAAAAGAGCTATCCAAGGCCTTAGTGATCATAATAAGCTAAGGGAAAACAAGCTTTGGTTCTTCTTCACCATTTTTGGCCTTTGTTCCTGTATCCCTGGAGTTCACATAATGTGTTTCTCAGCCTCAGATTGTACCTTTACTAGCATTTAGTATTGGATTTCTGTCTACTTCGGCCAGTGGCGAAGCTAGAAACTTTGCTAAGCGTGTTCAAAACTTTAGTATATATCTCTAAGACATTATTTTTAACATATATACACAGTATTATTTTCTACAAAAGATGTATTCAAGTGACCACCCTTATATCAATGTAGTTACGCCACTGACTCTAGCATCATGTAGTAATGTGTGGTCATCATCTCATTTAAAATTTTAAGCTATTAACAAATATTTAATATAAAAAGTATTAGTACAGTTTTTAAAATGTTACCAAAGTAGCAATGCAAAACAGAATGGCAGACTTGGACAAAAACAGCCCCAACCCTTGCTGCAGCAACCTGAGAAGACTTACCCCTAGCTATGTTACCCTATCAAGATTAGGGGTATACATTAAGTGTTTGCAGCCTATATACTAGTTTAGCTTGATGGGATCCTCCAACATGTACAACTTGAATAATTTGTCGAACAATATTTTGCACTATCCTATGTTTGTGCTGGGAAGATGAGACAGTTTCTCTCCATCCATATGTAATAAACAGCTCTAGCCAGTGTCATACAATAGATTTGTGCTTTGCTATTCCTTCCCTTCATATTACTTATAGCCCATTGAATTCCTTGCCATTGCAGAAGCTTATTCTACACTGTGCCAGCAAACCTGCACTCAAAGAATAGATGGTCTATGTCTTCATCAACTTCTTGGCATAAAGGGCATGTCACAGAATCTGCAAGTCCCCACTTAGCTAATATGTTCTTAGTCGCAAGCCTTCTATTCAGAGCAATATACATGATGAACAACCATTTAGGAGCTCCATAGTTTGACCATACTAGTTGTTGGGTTCGAAATCGAGAGGGCGTCATGCGGAAGCTTAATAGTTGCAAACCATAGAGACGATAATTCAGACGCACGGGCGGAGCTACAGACGACGAAGGGTGGTCAGATGAACACCCTTCGTCGGAAAATTTCCGAGTATATAGGTTAAATATAGATATTTTTGAATATATACCTATTACTGAACACCCTTGACAAGCTAAAAATGCTTAGCCCAGCGGCCAAGGGTGTGCAAGTCCACCTTACGAGCACAGGTTCGAACCTGGGGCTGGCATTTTATTTAATCACTTACTTCTTTTCCTAAAAGTATGAACACCCTTCACCAAAATCCTGGTTCCGCCACAATCAGACGACAAAGAAAACAATATTAAAAACATATTATTGATAGGGTTTGACCAGTTGGCCTACATATAAAAACCTAATATTGAAAAAGCATAAAATTCTATTAAGAGAAAATCTCCCTCTAAACAAGACTCTTTAAGTACTACATTGTGATGCTATTGTGTTTTTGATTTGAGAAGAAGGGTCTTCTATTTATAGAGGTTCGAAACCTTTCCTCCAAGAAAGAGGTTAACTAATTATGGAAGAGATCTTTTCCTACAAGGAAACCTTTTCCACAAATAAAACTCTTTTAAAGTAAAACATAATTATTGTAAAATTCAAGTAAACTAGGAAATTCAGAACAAATCATAACACTAGTCTCAATGTATGGTCAGAATATTTATCATATCTTGCTCAATGTAACCAGCTGCTTGCAGGTGTTTATGGGTCTTCATGATCTTTTGAATCAGCCAGGATGCTTGTTTATTTTGTACTCCCCAAATTCCTTCCTTCCCATAGTAATTGTGCACCCACACCACCCATAACTTCTCCTTCTTCTTGCATAGGTTCCACAAAAGCTTTCCTAAAGCAGCTTTATTCCAAGTATACACAACAAGAAAGTTCAGTCCACCACTAGACTTTGGGCAACACAACCTGTCCCAAGTTATTAATGCCTTCTTAGATGCATCCACACTTCCAGTCCACAGGAATTTCCTACATATAGACTCTATAGCTTGTATGATCTTCTTAGGCATAGCAAATATTTGTGACTAGAAAATTTCAATAGCAAAAAATATTAGTACAATTGAACCTACTAAACTCATGCTCCTCTGGCCCCAAATGGCTAATGTGAGATTAAGCCATAAAGCTCTGTGTGGAGAGTCAATTGGTATATGATTTAGGTCAAGAAGAATTACGTAATGGGTCAATGTTCAATCCGTTCAACTCTTAAATAGTTTTATTTTATTTGATTGTTTTTTCATAATATGTCTAATTGCCTGATAACATTTTTTTTTTACTTTATTATAATTATACATAAAATATCAAATAAAAAAAACTAAAGTATTTTGACAAAAAAAAAATCATGAATTAACTTGAATTACATATTAAATCCAAATCAACTCAATTTTTAAATGGATTAAAGTGAATGGATCAAGTGTGATATGATTGATTGTGCTTGATGATAAATATTTATGCTCACGTTGAAATAATTACACTGTTAGTCAACTTACTATCAACATGTTGAATGTTGATAGATAAATAAAAAGTGTCAAAACTTGAAATTATAATGGACAACAAGAATAAATAGAATGGGAAGTAAAATATATATGTTAATATAAGAATACGATGTTAAACAATCTAAGACAAGAATCTTAAAATCAAACTAATTGATCAATTGCATTTGGAAGGAAGTTTTAACCAGTTATAAAACCGTGACTCTTTCTTGCTAATAGTTGGGCATGGAAGTGATAGCGATCTGCCCTTTGTTTCTAAATTGAAGACACAAAGACGACGACCCTGAATGAAATAGATGGAGTCTCTCTTAAGATTATTATTGTCTCTTGTGGAGCAAATTGTCCCCCGGGAATAATGTAAGAAGATTGCATTCTCACCAATGCTTTTCATCTCTACCCACGTTGCTTTTGCAAAATCAAACCGAAACACTAGAAAATCGTATACAACCTTCAAGTGCCATCCAATACGCAACTTGTGAACACATAACAACATATCATCATCGTCGTCACATGAGGATTGGATGAGGTATTGGTCCCACAGTGGCATGTCTAAGAATTCTCCACGTTTATCATACAAAGGGTTGCTAACCAGTGGTGTAGCTGTTACTATTCCCGAGTCATTGTCTAGATCCAAATGTACTAGAGTTGATTGAACTAATCCGTAAAATTTCCCCTTGAAAACTGTCCAGAGCGTCGTATGATTGTCTCCATTGATCGATTGTAAATCTTGTTTATGAAATTCTTCACTATAACCTGGCTTACAGAAGTAAAGTGAAGAAGGTACGTCAATGAAGAGAAGGCGACATTCAGGATCATGGGGTGGTGCAGACAGGAGACATCGCAACGTGTTGTACCTAGTAGTTGGAAGTGGAGGAAGCTGAATTTTATCGTTAGAAATAGCATTCCAAATATAATAATCTCTAGAATCATAATCGAATAACACTAGCCACTCACGAACATATGCACATATTTTTTTCTTTCGAAGCTCGGGTATAGTTCTCGCATAATATCGATCCTCTGATATGCTGAAGAAAGTTTGGTTTTGCATGTCATCTCCATGAAAAATAACAAACCAAGGCTCTGCTTGTGCAGAAAAAGGAGGTCGATCGTATTCTGACTTTTTGTTCATACCTTCTCAATTGAAACGTGCAAGTTAGCTTAGTTAGGGGGAAGGTGAAGACTTGTAATAATAATAATAATAATGTGTTAAGCAATTATCAGCTTAAATAAACTTGTGTTGTACTCCTAGTTCAAATAGGATTTGGTAATCAATTCAATTCAAATATAATAAGGAAAGGATTAACTTTTAACGAATTCTAATCCCAATACAGAAAGGAAAAGAACTTGGTGGGTTCTAATTTCTACATAAGGAAATTAATTCCTATTCTAGTTGGACTAGGTATAAACTTTCATATTATTTAAGCAACGTCTAGGCAAAACTTTCTCCATAATTGAATTTAAACTATATACTCTTTAAGCTTAAGAATTTTTAATGGAGCGTGGAGATGATAACAGTTTGTGGTCTAATGCTCCAAAGGACATGCTCAGATTAATCTCATCACGTCTCATTGCTGGTGAGTATGTTGTGTTTCGTGCTGTTTGTAGGAATTGGCGCTACTTGGTTCCACCCCCTCGGCCTCTGCATGAATATGATACACCTCGTTTGATGACCCTATATCAAGAAAGGGGCGATGTAGAATTCTTTCATCCATTGCATGATGCCCTAATAACTCAGAAGATGAATATCCCAGAGTTAGTTAGGGGTTCCCGAATCCGATGTGCATTAAAAGATTGGTTGCTCATGAGTAAAGGCAATCGTGGCATGTTCTTTTTCAATGTTGTTAGTAAGGTAATAATTAACTTGCCTGATCTGCTAGAGGAGGTACCAAATTTTTTCCCTGAATGGACATTTTCGTGTCCCCCAGACTCATCATCAGATTGTTTTGTTGTTGGTTTTTTTATTAGTGGCACTCCCCCACCAGTGTACATGATCAAAGTTGGAGAGAGTAGATGGACATTTCATAACTTTCTTAACAATAACATATCGTTTGTGTGCAATAATCCAGTATTTTTGGGAAACAATACTATTCATGTACTTGGATGTACAGGAACTTTGGGAATACTAAATATCAACGAAAACTCAGCTACACAGAGACCTACCTGGGAATTTTATGGGAAACCCTGGCCTTATCGAAAACAAAGCTCAATTGAACAGGTTTACACGACAAAAGAAGCCAATAACCGAGGAATGTTAGCTGTATTTTTAACGGAGGAAGAAGGGAAAATAGAGGTTTGGAGGTACAAGATAAACGGGAAGGTATTGAAGAGGGAAAAAATAACAAATCTGAATAATAAAACATTGTTCGTGAGCAAAGAAGCTTCCTACCTGAAACCATGTATTGCGCAAGGATTAGGAAACAAGATATATTTCCCGATGTTTGATGTCAATAACAACGGCGTTTTCTATTGCTTGACCACTCACAAATATTACTCTCTCGATTACTCTCTCCGTGGAGCTTTCTCAAGTTCAAATTATTACAACTTGGTCCAGCCACAATCTTGTATTTGGATAGATTAATGATTAGTGTGTTGACCATGCATAGTGAGAGCTTTAATGCACCGGATAATTAGTGATTAGTAACCAATCATTTCCTTGGATAAATTTGGCATTTTAATTTTCATTAGTTAGCAACGTGCTTGATAAGAGACAATAAACTTCTTGCTTAATTTGCTTTTCTATTTTATTTATTTATTTTATGCATCTATTTGTGATATTTTTATTTTTATTTTGAGTTTACCAACCTATATCTGCTCCAAAGTACGAATTAGTATAAAAAGTCCTATCGATTCAAAATCTCGAATTAATAGAATTAACAATGTACATCACTCCCATTTGGCACATGTTTTTTTAAAAAATAATAAATTAAGTCTTACTATTCATAATGTTTTTAAATAAATAATGCATCCACCATGTATACAATTATAAAATTACAAAGAGGGGGATATAAAATATAAACCTCCCGCAAATTACGAGTGAATACATCTAAGGGACATAATAACAAGTGCAAACTTCAATTGAAACTTTGTACGCATACGTGTATACAGAGCAGAATTTAGGATTTTTAAAATCTGAATGCACGATTATAAAAAAAAAAAAAAAAAAAAAAAAAATGCTTAGAATCAATCGCTAGTATAAACAACTTAAAATCCAACCAAGTGCATCATTTAGCCTGTAGCATGATTTTAAAAAATATATGCATAAAATATCTAATTTATAGAGAAATCACGAGTTCACGTACTCCATTTTTAGCACATAAAATCGTCCCTGCGTGTATATATCTAATAGAAATAATATATTAAGGCAGTCCAAATGCAGACTCCTTACTAAGGAGAGGTATGAAGAGTAAGCATGGTATGATATGTAATGAGAAGGAGATAGTATTCGTCGCATTTCTGATTTGTAGTTGTTTGTTCTTTGAGTTTGGTAATTATCCGTGATTCTTTTATACTTTGGTTATAAATAATGTATATTTAGGGTGATTTGTTAGGTTGTCTATAATATTTTGCCATGACTTTCTTTGCTCAAGTTATTTTGCTCTCTCTCTCTCTCTTGCTTTGGATTGTTTGTTCTTGAGCTGAGGTCTATCAATAATAGTTTTTCTAAGGTAGTGGTATGATCTGAGTACATTCTACTCTCCCCAGACTTCACTTAGTAAAATTATATTGGATATGTTGTTGTTGTAAGAAGAGATAGTGATTGTGCCAATCGGGGAGCTATGGAATATCACACTTGAAGGGCCAGAAACTAGAAATTGTTCCAAGGGAGTAAATGTAAACACTACAACATACAACAACATATATACTCAGTATTTTCTCACAAAGTGGGAAGTAAATATAAACAAAGGTGGTGATATAGCATAAATTAAAAAAAAAATTGTAGAGAGATGAAATATATTTTACATGCCAAAATAATCTAAAGATGTACGTAGGAGTTTTGTCGGTCTTAAATATATCATTGACGGGTTGAAGTTTCAATTCTTACAGAAATCTTCTTAAAAAGTAGATATGTAGATGACTGATGATTATTATGTGTCGCTACTTTCTACCTATCCGGCTACATTCAAAATGGTAGCTACATCATGACTATACGTGAAATTTATCCTTGTTACAAAAAAATAAAAATAAAATTAATATATGTTACGTTCTTATTTTTCCAGTTGTAGCCAGTAGGAAATTAAACTAGTAGACAAGTGGAATTCTCTTATTTGATTCTCTTGGAATTATTCTCTTTATCCTAATTTATGTAGAGTTATTTGATTGGATACGGAATTTAATTTTATTTTATTTTTAATTATAATTTAAAATAAGTGAGAAATATTTATGTAACTATGAATCATCTTATTAACGAGGTCTCTGGTTCAAGTCCAGAATGGCCCAGATACGCCAAGGAAAAGAATAAAACAAGCATCTGACTACTTTATGTATGCTCCACTTGACTCGGGTGATATAGCTCAGTTGGTAGAACTCCGCTCTTGCTTCGACTACGAAGGTCCTATGACAGGTAACAACAGGCACAAGCAAGTTGACCGAAGGAACCAACACTTCTACTCCTCCACCGAAGAGATGTCCTTGCGAGAAGCAAGGAATGTCGTGAAAGGTGTAAGAATAATAAAATGAAAAGTCTAAAATCAATCTAGTGGGGTCTGGCGAGGCTGGTTGTATGTATATCTACCCTATCTTATGATGGCAAGGAGACAGTTTCCGAAAGCCTCTCGACTCATGTAAAATAATTCAAAGCATGTTTGAAAAAGAAATATAGTAGTGTAATGACCTGATTCGTAAAATTTTACTTTTTATGTGATTTGACCATTTTATCCTTCTCCGTAGTTGCTACGTGTTGATTTTGGGGTATGAAAATGGTTGACACGGTTTTCAATGCCTTCGGGAGGGTTTTGGGAGAGTTTGAGGGTTTTAGAGGCTTTAAAAGTTCTATTATTGACTTCGATCAATATTTGATGATCCGAGTGCGGGATGATGATTTGGACAGTTTCATTAGATTCAAAATGTCAAATTTGGGTTAGTAATGGAGTTGGTTCGGGTTCAAAATCTTACGACCCGTTTGGCCATGGATAAATTTCACTTTTTTCCGGAATTTTTTTTCACTTTAGTGAAAAAAGTGAAAAGTGGTGGTGTTTGGCCATGAAACTTTTTTCACTAAAGTGAAAAAAAATTCCGGAAAAGTGAAAACAAGTTTTTCTTGTTTTCACTTTTTTTCTCTCACAAAAAGTCAAAAAGAACTTTAATTTTTTTCATGACCAAACATAACTCCAACTTCAACTCCAACTCCAAAATTTTTAATTTTCATGGCCAAACGCCTACTTAGTTTGCATTTCAACCCTCCGTTTGGAAACTAGTACCCAGTATATTACCACAAAGTGGTGTTTGATGACTGTTTCTGATAAATCCCCGGCTCAAGACAAAAAAAAATCTAGAATAAAACATATAAGAATAAGAAACAATAGGTATTAACACAACAAATAATAACGAAAACAAAATTACCGCAAATTAAAACTACAATCGATCTATCCTAAAGAGAAGAAAAGGCCAAAAAAAAAAATAATGAAGGCCGGCTAAAAGTTAAACTCATTGTGAACTCTTCATTCCGCCCCCAAAAGAGCTGAAAACACTACAAATACTTCATCTCAGATCTAAACATCCTTTTTAGGCTTGAATTTGTAACAAGTAATCGCCAATTAGCTATGGCGATTAAAGCTTTTTTTCTTCTATGTATCATCTTGTTCTCTTCGTATTATACTACTTTCGCTCTCTATGAAGATCAAGTCGGACTCATGGACTGGTAATTTTTATTCAATTATATGTTTACATAAGTATTTTAGTGATTTATTGATTGATTCTATAGGCATCAACAACAAAAAAAATGTTTGATGGGACACGTTTCGGATATCGAGATTCAAACAAGTCTATATTTGACTGTACTTTAGAAGATTTCATGACTAAATTCAGCTCAAACTTCTCGAAATCCGAGCCGTGCCACGTAAATTGGGACAGAGAGATTATAAAATTATATTTTGAGATTAATGTTTGAGTGATTTGTTGATTGGTTAATACTCTCTCATCTCTAATTTATGTGGTATCTTTCGAATTTCGATATTCAAATAAGTCTATCTTTTGACTGTATTTTTTTTTTTGCTTGAATTTGTTTTACTTCTATGTATCATTTTGTTTTCTTCGTATTACACCACTTACTACCTTCGCTCTCTATGAAGATCAAGTCGGACTCCTGGACTGGTAATTTTTATTCAATTATATGTTTAAATAAGTATTTTAGTGATTTATTGATTGATTCTATAGGCATCAACAAAAAAAATGTTTTATGTGACACGTTTCGGATATCGAGATTCAAACAGGACTGCAATTTTTTTTTTATATATTTTGAATTGTCAATTATTGATACTTATAGTAGTTTATTGAAGATTTCGTGACCAAATTCACTGTCAAACTTAAACTGTTTGGCTCTCGAAGCTCGAATCCAGTATTCAATTATATGTTTAAATAAGTATTTGAGTGATTTGTTGATTGATTGTGTAGTCATCAACCAAAAGTATATTCTTTCCATCCCAATTTATGTGGCACTTTTCGGATTTTGAGATTCAAACAAGTGATATATCTTTTAAATATTTTAAATTGTCAAATATTGTTATTTATAGTAGTTTTTAGAAGATTTCGTGAGCAAATTCAAGGTCAAACTTAAACTGTTTGACTCTCGGAGTTCGAACCCAGTATTCAATAATACTGGATTTGAGTTTAGATAAGTTTAGATAAGTATTTGAGTGATTTGTTGATTTATTGTGTAGGCATCAACAGAAAGAAGTACTCTCTGTGTTCTCAATTTCTGTGGTACCTTTCGGATTTCAAAATTCAAGCAAGTGTATCTTGGACTGTAATTTTATATATCTTTTAAATACTTATAGTAGTTTTTTAGAAGATTTCGTGACCAAATTCACGATCAAGCTTACTTAAACTGTTTGACTCTTGAAATTCGAATCGTAAGGGAGTATTCAATTATATGTTTAAATAAGTATTTGAGTTATTTGTTGATTGGTTGCATAGGCATCAACAGAAAAATGCTCTCTCCATTCCAATTTATGTGGCACCTTTCGGATTTTGAGATTCAAATAAGTCTACTCTTTTTTTCATATATATTGAATTGTCAATTATTCTAATTTATAATACTTTTTGTAAATCTATAGATTTTATGTCAAAAAGTTAGAAGATTTCATGACCAAATTCACGGTCAAACTTAAACGGTTTGACTCTCGAAATCTGAATCGTCGCACATAAATTAGGATAGAGCAAGTATTCACTTATATGTTTAGATAAGAATTTGAGTGATTTGGCGATTTTTGATTTATATAGTCCGTATAGGCATCAACAAAAATATATTCAATTATATGTGAGTTAACATTCAAAAACACACCTAAAGTATTCATTTTTTTGAGTTTCATAGCTGAACTATTAGGGGTGTGGGTTTCCTAGCTGTACTATCACTAAATGTTTACTGAAACACTACTGAACTATTAGTTGTTCACTTTTCCTACCTGAAATTTTAGGTAGGAAATCAGGTATGAAACTCAAACAACTGATAGTTTAGCTGTGTTTCGATAAATATTCAGTAATAGTACAGGTAGAGAACTTACACACTTGATAGTTCAACTATGAAACTCAAAAAAATTTGGGATACATTAGGTGTGTTTTGGCCCTTCACTCATTATGTGTTCAGATACAGAGTGACAGTTCGACCGGCCATGTTGTATGGAGCGGAGTGTTGGCAAGTCAAGAACTCCCACATCCAAAAGTTGAAGGTGGCGGAGATGAGGATGTTGCGTTGGATGTGTGGACTTACTAGGATAGATAGGGTTAAAAATGAGATTATTCGAGAGAAGGTGGGAGTGGCTTCGGTAGAAGACAAGATACGAGAAGTGAGGTTGAGATGGTTTGGGCATGTGATGAGGAGGGGCACGGATGCCTTGTTCGGAGGTGTGAGAGGTTGGCTATGGATGGTTTCAGGCGGGGTAGAGGTAAGCCGAAGAAGTATTGGAGGGAGGTGATTAGACATGACATGGAGCAGTTACAGCTTACTGAGGACATGACCCTAGATAGGAAGGTGTGGAGGTCGCAGATTAGGGTAGAGGGTTAATAGGTTGGAGGGAGTCCTTGTTAGTGGGTAGGGTTGTTTTGTTGTAGTCGTGCCAGTAGTCGTAGTGCTATGCGCGTGTCGTGTAGTTTCTTTTTTCGGGTAGATAGTTTATAGTATTCCATCTTGTTTTTGTTTTCATTACGTCTTTTTTACTGTTTTTGGTCCTGAGCCGGGGGTCTATCGGAAACAGTCTCTCTACTTCATTTGAGGTAGTGGTATGGTCTGCGTACATTCTACCCTCCCCATACCCCACTTTGTGGGAATACACTGGGTATATTGTTGTTGTTGTTGTATAAGTATTTAAGAGATTTGTGATTGATTGTGTAGGCATCCACAGAAAAAAAGATATTCAATTATATCTTCAGATAAGTATTTGAGTGATTTGTAATTGTGTAGGCATGAACAAAAATAAATATTCATTTATATGTTCAGATAAGTATTTGAGTGATTTGTAATTTTGTAGTCATCAACAAAAAAATATTCTTATCAGATAAGTATTTGAGTGATTTTTGATTTGTATAGGCATCAATAGTATATTGGAAAAGTAAAATATTCAATTATATGTTTAGATAAGTATTTGAGTTAGTTTTGACTGTATAGGCATCAACAGTATATTGGAAAAGTGAAGAAGGCAGTGTTCCAGACACAGAAGGCTGGTAGGAAGCGTGTTGTGGTATCTACTGAAGAGAATGCAATCGCTGCCCTCGATCTTCGTCACGGAGAGATTTGTGAGTTCTCTTTGGATTATGATTACCGAATTAAATACTTGTTTTGTTCAATCTGATGGGAATTCGGTGTATTTGTTGCTTATTTTGTTCAATTGCATTTTTTTGTAGTTTGGAGGCAGCTTTTGGGAGTCAATGATGTCATTGATGAAATCGATATCGCCCTTGGAAAATGTAATACTTTTTTTGTTTCTCTTACTAGTTTTAGCTATTTCAGAATTGAATTTTGAGCTGTGTTGTCAAATTTAAGCGCGTGTTTAAGCCCTGAAGTGAGGCTCAAAACATGTTGAGCGTTTCGCATCCCTTAATGTGCGCGTCAGTGCAGTCATCTAGGTTCTAAGACATATTTTGCCTTGCCAATGACTACACTAAACAATTGATATTTCACTTTATAGTAAAAAAAATTCAATTTCTTTCTTCATAGATTTGTCATTCTTGCTTATAATTATTAGTCTAGGACTTAACATATATATATTTGTGTTTTTTCCCTTTGTGCCTTGTTTCATTAAAGCTCATACTTTATTGCGCTTTGTGCTTAAAGCCCCAATTGACCTTTTGAGTGAAAAGATCCAGTCATTGCGATGTTTGTTTCATGGTATTTGGATTACTTACTGAGACTAGGTTGCTAGTATCTTTTTGTTTGGTATAAAGTTTGGCTGCATACTCAAGTGTGTGCTCTAGACACAATTATGAAGAATTACAAGTATATGCTCCTTTTATATGGTAATCTAAGTGGTTTTTATTTAGGACTATCCAAAAAGAAATGACTAGCTTAGTCTCAGTTTGTCTTGATATTTATTTATTTGTTCGCTGTGACATGGTAAAAAAACAACTTGAGATAGTTGAATATGATGCCTCTGAGTCATTAATGAGGGACCATGTCAAAGACCTTTTTATGTAGATAAAGTTAGAAGGACAATTAGATCTATAATCTTTCACGTTACTTGGATTCTCAGTAAGCAACATTAGACAGTAGTCTGTTAGTGTCCCTGCTGTGAATAAAGAAAAACATCTATATCCTTACCACTGTCTAATTTTATTTAATTAGAGAACTCACCGGAATAGTTTTCTGTTCAAAGTTTAAGAATCACGGGAAAAGAATGAAATAATTGCCCCGTTTTACATCAGTAATTTATTTTTACAGTTACTTTTGATGGGTGAGCTCAAGTTTAATCTGGTCATCTACACTAAAACTTTAATTTAGTCGATTTTTATGAAAATTTCCGTAGCTTGATGCACCTTAGTCTTTGGAGGAAAGGATGTGCAACTTAATTTTGTTGGTGGAGCAAATATTCATAATAAACGCGACGTGTTGTAATATTATAATATTATTTGGGACAGGAATTGAATGCTAATAGCTACTGGACTTCTTATTTCTTTTCAGATGTTGTCACCCTATCATCGGGAGGAAGTGTCGTAAGAGCTTGGAACCTTCCTGATGGACAGATGGTATGGGAGTCATTCCTTCTTGGATTAAAGCCCTCAAGATCATTGTTGATGACTCCAGTAAGTGCAAAGATTTCTGATTTACTATTTATCCCTATAACAAATATTTGTGAAATGTGTGTGACACCAAAAACCTACCGTTTGCATGTCCCGACTTAGAGATGATTTTAAGTTTAGTAATTTCCGAACATACTTGAAGAAAATGTCATTTGCCTTGCTGACAAAGAGGCTGAGAAGTCAGTAAGAACGATATACAAATCTTTTATTTTTCTCCTTTCAGACAAATTTCGGAGCTGACAAGGACAATGTGATTCTGGTATATGGCAATGGTTGCCTGCATGCTGTTTCAAGCATTGACGGTGACATCCTCTGGAAGAAGGATCTAGCACAGAATGGGTTAGGGATCTTCACAAGACTAATTTACTGTTCTTTTGAACTAAATTTATGTAAAGGTCCATCTAATCTGTAGTTTCCTTAATTGCAGCATTGACGTTCAACATTTGGTTTATCCTGAAGAAAGCGACACAATATACGCTTTAGGAATTGGTGATACATCCCAGTATGAATCATATGTAATCAATATTAGAAATGGTGAAGTACTGAAGCACAGTAGCATGGAATTTCCTGGTGGGTTTTCTGGTGATCTGTTATTACCTCTCAGTGACAAAGCAGTCGTGCTTGATTCATCTGGATCAACTTTAGTCTCTATAAGTTTTGTTGGTGGAGAAATTAAATTTCAAAAGGTCCAGATTTCTGATCTTCTGGGTTACTCAGGAGCAGCAGTATTATTACCTTCCAAACTTGCAGGAATAGTTGCTGTAAAAATCGATAGATCTTTGTTGTTTGTTAAAGTGAAAGATGAAGGCACACTGGAGGTAGTTGACACAGTCCCTGGTGTTGAAGCTGTAAGCGATTCTTTATCTTTTGCTGATGGCCAAACCGCTTTTGGGCTGATTCAGCAAGACGGCAGTAAAATTCAACTTACGGTTAAGTCTAGTAATGATTGGAAGAGCCATTTTCTCAAGGAAAGTGTTGAAATGGACCAACAAAGGGGACTTGTGCACAAGGTCTTCATCAACAACTATGTCCGAACAGACCGAACTTATGGATTTAGGGCATTGATTGTCATGGAAGACCATTCACTATTGTTGTTACAACAAGGTGCCGTTGTCTGGAATAGAGAAGATGCACTTGCATCTATTATAGATGTAACAACCTCGGAGTTGCCCGTACAAAAGGATGGTGTCTCTGTTGCAAAAGTAGAGCACAATCTCTTTGAGTGGCTTAAGGTATGAAGCATGTGAAAGTGTTTGAATTTGGTACATCACAAAAGAATCATGATTTTCCCAAACTTAAAATCTAGCTTGTAACTTATGCAAATCTCTTTATTATTGTTCTAAGAAAAAAACAATAATGATTTTTGGTTTAGTTACTTTTCTTTTCTGCTTTTCTTATGGGCCTCATGTGAAACTCCGTTATGTGGCAGTTCATGAAAATTTTATGTAATCAGTTGTCAATATTTGAGGTCATAATATCTGGTATAGGAATTCAAGTGTATCATTCTTGGTGCTCGCTTACCATAGCGTAGGCGCGTAGTAAAACAATGAAGTGCGGACTTTTGTTGTTCGATTTGATGATAACTTTGGTATTGTTAACTTTCTATTTTGTTTAGTACCTGATTCATTTCACTTCTGCATTATTTTGATGGAAGGGACATTTGCTGAAATTAAAAGCGACTTTAATGCTTGCAACACCCGATGACGTTGCAGCTGTTCAGAAAATAAGGCTACAAAGTGCTGAGAAAAGCAAGATGACCCGTGACCACAATGGATTTAGGAAGCTACTCATTGTGCTTACACGAGCAGGGAAGCTTTTTGCACTTCACACAGGAGATGGTCGAATTGTTTGGTCCCGACTACTGACTGCTTTCCGTAAATCAGGAACTTGCGAAAGTCCAAGGGGGCTCAAGTTATATCAGTGGCAGGTGCCCCATCATCATGCATTAGATGAGAACCCATCAGTCCTTGTAGTTGGTGCATGTGGACATAATTCAGATGCATCTGGTATTTTCTCCTTTGTAGATGCATATAAAGGAGAGGAACTTAATTATTTAGCACTTACTCATTCCATTGCGCAAGTTATTCCTCTGCCATTTACTGATTCAACGGAGCAGCGACTACATCTAATAATAGACGCAGAGGGATATGGCCACCTGTACCCTAGAACTCCTGAGGCAGTTGAGATTTTTCAAAAGGAGTTGGGAAACATATATTGGTATTCAGTTGACATAAATAATAATCTCTTAAAGGGGCATGTGGTGAAGAAAAATTGCAAAGAGGAGATAGCCGATGGCTACTGTTTTGAATCCAGTGACCTTTGGTCTGTCGTATTCCCCTCAGATTCAGAAAAGATCATTGCAACCTCAACCAGAAAATTAAGTGAGGTAATCTTTGGCTTCTTTTTGTAAAACATCATTGCAACTTGAGCAAAGAAAATTAAATGAGGTGTCTTGGTTAAAGTTACAGCAGATTGTGCTGCTGAACCTTCAGATTGTAGTTTTATATTCTTCTTTTTCCTGCGTCTTGTTCTTTTCAGGTTGTTCACACACAAGCTAAAGTTAACACTGACCAGGATGTATTGTATAAATATATATCTAAGAATTTGTTGTTTCTGGCCACTGTTACGCCTAAAGCAATGGGTGACATTGGATCAGTGACCCCTGAAGATTCCTGGCTTTATGTTTATCTTGTTGACACAATAACGGGCCGAGTGCTGCTCCGTATGTCTCATCATGGCTGTCAGGGCCCTGTACATGCAGTAAGTTTTCCTTGGTTCAAAACCGTAATACTAAAATAATTTTTTCTTGTGAGGATAGTAGCTTTCTATCTTGATGTTCTTTTCTACTAATAAGTTACCAAATATTGTGACACGCCTGTGTGTGAAGGTATTTAGCGAAAATTGGGTTGTCTATCACTACTTCAACCTCCGTGCACACAGATATGAGATGTCTGTTGTTGAGATCTACGATCAGTCTCGCGCGGTATATTTTTCCACCAATTTTAATCTTTCTGTTTGTTCTCTATAACTCTTAATTTTTTCTTTCGGTAACCCTGATTTTTTCTTTCTGTAACCCTTGTTTACCATACTCCAATATTTGTAGGACAACAAAGATGTCCTGAAGCTTGTTCTTGGAAAGCATAATCTTAGTGCACCTGTCTCTTCCTACTCGCGTCCTGAAATCATGACCAAGTCTCAATCTTACTTCTTCACACACAGTGTGAAATCAATAGCAGTTACCTCAACAGCAAAAGGCATCACTTCCAAACAGCTGCTTATTGGCACAATTGGTGATCAGGTCAGATATGCCAATCACTTGTCCAAACACTTCCAGCTTTACTTTCATGCTATTTTCTCTTGGAAAATTGGACTTGTCATTTGTTATCTGGCATTATCTCTTTTGTGGTAGGAGTCCCATTGCAAGAATATGGGTTCTTTATATTTGTTTAGGGATGACAACAGCATGCATTCCTTGTTATCTTAGACACTTCATGCTCCATATGTTGGTATAATGCAGGTTTTGGCACTTGACAAGCGTTTTCTTGATCCTCGTCGAACATTGAACCCTTCTCAAGCTGAAAAGGAGGAAGGGATTATACCTCTTACTGATACATTGCCAATCATGCCACAGGTGAGTGAGAGCTTCCTTTTTAAGCTTGTCGCGAAGGAAAAACACATTACATTTTGTTGATCAAAGAAATAGTCCTTTACACCAAGGATGAGTTTTAATAGATGGAACGGCATAGCCACAAAATATTTCCACTATGTGCATTTATATGCATAGAGTAGTATAGCTGCTTGATTGAAATCATTTTTGCTTTGGCTAATTAGATAATGTTCAATGTGTTATCCAACCATGTTTGCTCAAAGCTAGAGATCAAGCTTATGCTAACCATCAAGTGGCAGTTCTACTCACAAATGTAGTGTTGTGTAACCAAATTTATTAGCATCTTTTCTTTGTAGAGCCTGTTGGCTAGAATCTCATAGCAGGGCCAGTCAAGAGATCTTAGTGAGTGATCATAATAATCCTAGTTAGTGGTGTTTCTCAAAAAAGAGCATTTTGAATCATTAACTAGACATATGAGCTAGTGTTTTGAAGCATTTGATATTAAATCTGCTTCAAGACTAGGAATAGTGAATACTGATGTTTTAGTACCATATTGCACATCAAGAACTTGTCGGTATCTAGTCCGAGTTAGATTCTCTATAGAGAGAAATAATCATATCATTTAAAGGAATCTGTTATCTTTTTCACTCTAGATCATGAGACTTGTTTGGTCCTTGGTGAAGCTCTCACTCTTGTTTTAATTTTGAGACTTTGTTACACTTTTACGCCTTCAATGGCTCTTTTTTTTTTTTTTTTTTTTTTTGGCTAGGACCGAGTGTAGATTGAGTCACTTGTTTACCTGTTGGCACAATGTAGATAGGAGAACTTATATGCTACTGATATATGGAAGTTCTTTGATCAAACAGAGATTTGTATCCACATGTCTTTGTTCTTTGCATAGCTCTCATTACCGTTTAAATTTTATATAGAGTCACATACTCACATGTATACGAGTTGAAACTAAAACTAAGTAGGCGTTTGGCCATGAAAATCAGAATTTTTTGGAGTTGGAGTAGTGTTTGGCCATGAATACAAATTGGAGTTGTTTTTGAATTATTGGGAGGGAAGTGGGAGTGAAAAAAGTGAAAACATCCAAATACAACTCCAAGTTGTATTTGAAATTCTCATGGCCAAACACCTACTCGGAGTTGTATTTGGAATAAAGTGAAAAGATTTTCCTGAAAAAAGGAAAAAATTCTCATGGCCAAACGGGCTCTAAGTTATACCATATAGAATACAAAACTCGTATACATGTGAGTATATTAGTAAAATTTTATATTGAGTCACATACTCACATGTATATGGTTCTTCATATTGATTTGCTTGTTGCTCTCGCAGGCTTACGTTACACATGCCCTTAAAGTGGAAGGCCTTAGAAGCATAATAACTATTCCAGCAAAGCTAGAGTCAACCACCCTCGTCTTTGCTCATGGAGTGGATCTCTTTTTCACTCGTCTCGCTCCTTCAAAGACATACGACTCTCTCACCGATGATTTCAATTATGCTTTGCTTCTCCTTACCATAGTCGCCCTAGTTATAGCGATATTTGTGACGTGGATTTGGTCCGAGAAGAAAGATTTACAAGAGAAGTGGAGATGAGCCTTTTAACCAACAAAGTGAAGCGAGTTGAAGGCCATTACACTTTTATCGTTGTATTGTCTTAGTACTCACAATTTTTTGGCACTTTAATTATCTTCTCAGACTAGGAAGTTAGGAGTTAGCTGTATTTCTAGTAATTTTGTAAAATTGCCCCTCGTTTAGTTTTTTTTTTTTTCTACAGAGGGAAGAAATTTTATGAATTGATGTTTCATTTTGGTGTCAAGAGATACAAATGCTCACACATAATTAGATTGTCAACAGTTCCAATTTGAGATGACAATAATGTAACTTGTACCATTGTTGGGCTTTCCATCATGCTGCTGCTACTTTTTTTTTTTTCTCTTCTTTTTTTGAAATTGTAAATATAGCATTTAATTGCACGATTTGCCCTTCAAATGGGCTAGTCTTTAATTTTCCTCGTTAACAATTGAACTTATGCCTAGTGGAGCATAAGTCCTTTAAAGACATGGGACATATCTTGTAGGATATTATGATGCCAAAATATATGACAAACGTGCAAATGACCCTAAATATTGTGGTTTCCATCATTGCTACATTATGCTCATTAAATTGTGTTTTTCTTCCTAAAATTGTAAGATCCATGATTGATCGTGAGTGAGTTCACTTACTTATTCATGTAAAATTTAGAAAGATGGACAATGGTAACATTTACAAGTCTTCTACAGAAGATAATGAACAGGTTGAACTTCCACAAATGATATCCAACGGAGGGCCAGACAAATATGAATACTATAAGTCACAACCAGCTAATGCACTAGGGATGTAGTATCATTTTTCAGTCGCGTTCAGATTTGAAAGAGCCTCTCTACCTCCACGAGGTAGTGATAAGGTCTGCTTACACTCTACCATCCCCAAACCTTACTTGTAGGATTTCACTGGGTATGTTGTTGTTGTATAGTCTAAATGAAAAGTATATATTCATGTCTGTAGCGGTGTTGGGTTTGGGGGGGGGGGGGGGGGAGGGGGGAATGGGGGAGAAAGCAGATTAATATAGTAACTCCACACTTTCCATTACACTGAAACAAGTCTAAAATGCATTACAGTACTGCCCATAAGACAAATGGGAAACTAATTCCTACTAACAAATGAGGATTGAAAATTTAACAAACAGCACTACTGATAGGTGCAAATTTGTTTTACAATGAGTTTTACAATGATGCAATGTGCATACTGAGAAACCAATGCTTTACAAGAAGCCCAGGGCTTCAAGAAAATTCTTCTTTACCTTTTACAACTCGATATGAAGCAAAAAGCACAAATTGCTTTCATCTCGCCTCTAGTTACACGTCTTCACTTCCCCATCCTTAACTAAGAGGTTATTTACATGGCGAGTCAGGATAGACACATCTAAAGAACAAATCCTTTCGAGGTCAGCAGGAAGATAGAGGCCTATACACGTGCAAGTCACGTCAGAGGTGACAGCTGAAGGACAAATCTTTTTGAGGTCAGAAGGAAGGTAGAGGTCTCAATGAGGAAGGAATAAAGCTAAGTGGAAAACTTTGTAATGCCACAAGTGCTAGCCAACTACAGTAATATTAGTCGGCGAAGCTTATAAATTACCAAAGGAAGTCAAAACTGAATTTTAAGCTAAAATGGGAAACCAATCATAAGCACCAATAATAGTAGAAGAGCACTAGTTCTCGTGTGCTGCAGATTGAACAGCGCACCACCTGATGCACCGTTCACACTTAACTGTCCAGCATTGATAAATTCACCCTTGCCAGAGGTTATGGACACATTCACAGATGATGAACCTATGACAAAGCAATTAGTCACGAAAAACATTATGAATAGAGAACAAATTCGGAGGGAAGACGCATGTCATGCCAGTGTTTATTTCAGCTATGAGAAAAGGGTACTTACAATCATAATCTGTCCACCCAATCCTTTGCCGTGCCAAGTCATACACAACGATCTTATCTTTCAGAACAAGATCTATAAAAAAAAGAAAATACAGTAAGTGCAACCTAGATTTCTTGCTTAACTATCCGGAATACTTAGACAAATGAAGATGCAGGCCAATGCTATTATAAGTCAACTCACAAGGAATAAATGATTCAAATGCCAAAGCATAGATAGACAATTTTTGAGCATTTATACTTTTAAATCATTCAGAGAAGTTGATTTGTGGAAACAATTTACCTTGGGCTAGTGACCTTAAAAGGTTAAATATCTCAACTTAAGCTAACACAGGATTTTATACCAATAAACCAGAAGAACAATTGAATAATTGAATAGACAAATTTAATAGAATGTCTAGAGGGAAGAGGAAGGGAGCTCAACGGCATATGGATGACTAAAATGGTGTTAATTTTGCTAATTAACACTATCATCTGCATCATGAAACCTCACCATTTATGCTACCAGTTAACTCATCCATAACAAGTAAAGGCTCACACATTCAACGCGCATACAATACATGGGACACAAAAAAAGAAAAACTAAAAAAAAAAGAAAGGAAGATTAATACCTTTCACTTAATGTTGGTCATAACATAGTGCTTGGTTTAGACATACACGCAAACAAGAAATAGTCAGTGGTTAATATTTTTCACTTAATATTTTCTCATAAATTATGTTTATAGCTGTAGATGCCTTTGCATTTATGTGAGGGTGAGCATGCATAGTTGGAAAGAGAGGATTTGGTAGCCAACACTCGCTAAGAAGTTAGAATGAATAATAGACCTAAACCTTGAAGCACTTTGGAACTCAACACTTCTAGTTGTGTTAGCCAGCAGTGAAAGGGAAAAAAAAAAAGAACAAAACACAACCCGAAACATGTGGTTAACTTAATTCTTAAGAGTCTAAGGCACCCATTTCGGCCAGTTATAAGTTAAAATGGACCAGGAACAAAAGATCATACAGAAGGTTCCTAGTTTAGATGACTAAGAAGTATGCCTTTTCTGTCGATTGAAGAAAAACAGAAGTGTGCCGTATCCAAATTATTTATAATTTAGACTGACAACTATGTAACAAACTCCACTTTCACAAGTGCTCCAACCCTTTGATGGTCAACACTCTCGCCTACCCTTTAATCTATTTTTCAACCAGCATGATCACTAAAGAGGAATGAGAACAGTGCACCTTGTCTAGTAGACATGCTCTAAACATACAATTTTGAGGCCGTGAATCAGACTGTCATTCAGATATAGGCCTATTAAAAGCAACTCCAACCTGAATTTAGGAGTGCAGTCATGTAACCAGTCCGACACCCCTTTCCATGCATTAACTTTCGATGAATTCCATCAAGTTATTTTTAAAAAAAAAACTAATATAGTAAGAAAGGTATAGTTAGGTCCTTTTTAGTTCGTTGAGAGATGGAATGCTTAAGCACCCACAAAGACACTAATGCAATGATGCAGCAGATATTACAAGTAACCATAATCCTAGCAGATGTGTTGATAAACTAATCATGGAACCGGCTCGGGTTTAGGCATAGATGTTATAGTAAACAAGGAACCAACCTCCTAAAATTGTTACTCCTTGTTCTTGTTTTTCAAAGCCAATGCACCACATAGCAGCACCTTCCTGTCAGAAACATTCAATTGTCTCACTTAAACTTGTAGTTCATCAAAAAGCTATGTTGCTCGGACTCCTCAGAAATGTCGAGGGGTGCGTACGGATTCTCCAAAAGCAGTGCACTTTTGGAGAATCTGAGACAGGTGCGGAAACATTTTTGGAGACTCCGAGCAACATATCCAACAAGATCAAGGTGACTCCATTGAATGGCGTGAGTCTCATATGAAAATTCAAGAAGACATTCAAACAGAAATATAGATTCCGGTACTCACAACAAAGCCCATATGCACAAGGTAGTCTGCCGGTCTTAAAGCCATTGATGCGCCACCATCAAAGTTCAAAGAAACAGGGGGAAATATCTCAGCTATACTGCTTCAGAATGAAAAAGGGGGTCATATTCAAGTCACCAGAGCAGTTGGGTAAAGGCATTTTTGCCGTTAAGTAAATATCTATTCAATTATAGAAGGATGGACCTTGAGGACACTAGAAAGCACGGTTTTGTTCGTGAGACAATTGGCCTAGCTGATTGTGAAACAGCAGCAGCTATCTGCAGATGAATGATAAAACAATTTTCAGGATACATGCCAAATCAGCTAATTAACCTTCCTATCAAAGACACATTCCCCAGTGCTGACTTAAGCAAGATTTTGAACTTTTTTGATCTGGATAAATGAAAATACAAGCTTAATCTACTCTTCCATTAGTCCGGGAAAAGAAAACATTAGATTATTTATGTGGATACTTGAGCCTAATCCATATCAAATTTAACATAAATGGAGTTGGAGTAGACTTATGCAGGGTAAGGCTGCGTACAATAGACCCTTGTGGTCTGGCCCTTCCCCGCGCATAGCCTCCGGGCTGCCCTTTTGGAGTTGGAGTAGACTTGAATTGAAGGTCATCTTGTCAAAATGTTTTTTTTATTCCCAGAAGTAAAAGGTAAAAAAACAATGTGTGGTGCAGTTCTTCCTTTCATATAGCATAGTATACACATAACTTACAAAAGATATACACAATCCACAATTAAACGGACAACACAGTTTATTGTCCTTTGACTTGGAACAGGAGTTAATATTAGAGTTCAGGATATGAACCGTTTACTAACAATGGCGTGAATATTGGTTTTATTTATGTTCTCTAGTCGAAGAGATAAAAATTGAATACATTATAATGTACACCATGGACATGCACAACTTTGTTCTCTAAATGCTTTAAAATTGGGAACGTACGGGTTTTTAAGATTTTTAATACCCATGCTTCCCGAAGCAACACTTCGTTCCGCTCCTTTCATTTATACTTCTAAGTGCGATTGCTAAAAAACATATACAGTCAGATTCTTGTTGACAAGTATGTGGTCAGATTTTCCTATTTAAGAGATGTGGATATAATTTTGGTATAGATAAAGAGAGCAGTTGGATATTCAAGTTAAGATGGAGGGAGTAATTGAGGAACTTACAGCACTGACAAAGGGATCGTAAGCTTCTGCGGCAATATAAGACAAAGTTGTACCAGAATCCACAATAGTTCCTCGATTGCCTGTTGTCGCAAACACTGATGGATCAACAGGCACCAACTGTCCATTAACAGCAATGCTCTGCAGAAATACATTGTAATGTGCCCTGCAAGAGTGGAGAGGGCAAATCAAGTTTGCTAAAGACCATTTTTTTCCTGGTGCCCATCCCATCCCCGTGCTATAACGAATAATGTAGAAAAACATGAAAAATCACAACCAAGATATGTTTTCAGTACAGCTTTGTATGTACATCTAAAGAAAAAATACCTATGGCATTCAAAGCAAAAAGTGATGGAAATACGAATCATTTCCATGTAGAAAGTGTGTGCTGTTTAATATTAATTAGGGAACATGTAAGCCCATAAATCGACTATTCTATTTGTGGAGAATCGAGAGAAAATAACAATGCAAAACAGTGGAGATGGATCTCACATAATTTGAGTTATATATGTACATGTAAGCTTCATTAATATCATCTTCGCTAGATCTCAAGACTATAAATCTATAGATGCCAAACCAATACTATATGGATAAAGTATCATAAAACTCGGGATGTAGAAAGCATGAGATGATTTTGGTACATTTCACATGCTCAAGATGAATCATAAACTATCAAGAACGCAACTGCTATATCACGTAGCACAAGGCACACTAAAGATGAAACTATTAAATCTCTGTATTCGCCATAAGCAAGAATAGAAACTTCATTGTACTGTAACAATACGTACTGTGACGGAACAAGGGGACTATATACGATTCTCGGATCCAAAATCTCACCAAGGACAAGTATACCTCCACCATTTTCCTCTCCTTTCAAGCAGTGTGAAAATATTTTAGGAGTAATCCCACGAGAAGACAGTTGAGATATTACAGAAAGACCTTGTTGACCAAACCCAAAAATCCCATCAATTGCTCTATCCGTTTTGGTCAAGTCCCCAGATTGAGAGGTGCTGCACCTGTTTTGATTCAGATACAAGTATAAGCTTCGGGTAAAAGGTATATGCATTCAGCTAAAGCCACAACTATAAGAGAAAGATCAAAAGCAAAAGAGTGGAATCTAAGGTCATGAAAGAATAATGATGATCTAAAGGATACAAGCACGTCAAAAGCATTGCATCAAGTGACAAATATAAATGTGAAACGTCATAGCACTGGTGAGATGAGAGTTCAATTTCCCTAACAGTACCCCCACAATTGAAGAGAATAAATTACTCCTGCACCATCAAAAATTTTGGAACTACATAAACATTATCACACTAAAGCATTACGTCACTTGAAGTGAACCGTGATGATTCCTAGTTACCAAGTGATCCATTAAAGAGGGATTTGGATGAAGAAATGCTACTCACTCAACCTTGATCAGTTATGGTCAACAGAGTACAATGATATACTTTCAGTTTTTGTTGTCTTTGATTAGCAATGGTCAATAGAGTACAATATACTTCCAGTTCTTTTGTCCTTTCAGCTTTATCTTAGCGAGCCCTCTGATTCTCTAGTACGCATTCATCCTCCCAGACAATAATATTTAGTTTTGCCAAGAAGGGGATGCAGGGCTGGTGCATGTGATAATAACACATGGTTTTTTTCGTATATTCGGCCAAATATATTTCTGGTTAAAAATGAGCCACATATCTATGTTGCATTCTCGGGTTATGAGAAACATTCAACAAGTACAAGTGAAAATAGGGGTATTTCAAGCCTTACATTGGGTTTACTCTAAATCAGTACTCATATATGAATTAAGACAATCCTTCTTTTGCATCTCAATAATCAAACAAAACTGAGCTCATCAGATAAAGAAAAATAATTAAATAATCAAAAAGCATGAAAGAAATAGAAGAATTATTGAATAAATGCAAACTCAATTAAGTTATACATGAGAAATCTGCTGACACTCGATTTTACATGCAACACATGGTATATTTAATCCAAAAGAATTTCTATCACATCCCATTTACTTCTAACTTATGCGTAGCTTAATTGTACTAATTATTCCTATCTAGTAGTCCAGGATCTTCTTTGTCTCTACCTTCTAATACATATTGATGATTGGTATTTGAAAAAAGAAAAAGATACGTGTTTAGAGTCTATCTAAGAAATAGCAGCTCACCCAAAAACAATTGGTGCTGAAGAGTTGGCAATCAACGAGGTTCCCAGGACTGTATCGAAATATAGTAAATCAGCTACGTAATGGCCAGTTGTTCCACTCCCATCTCCATACTGAAAGGTGTAACCACACTGATTGGTTTCTGTAGAGCACTCAGCAGAGGAAGTTTGAACTATAGAGGCGCACACTTGGTCCGCACAAGAAATGGGAGAAGCAGTTGATGAGCCTGTAGCATCATAGAAGTTGAGCTCAACCTGTGTGCACGTAACAGTGTCAGAAACTTGTAACGGAAGGTAATTCCTTTACAAGAAAGTAAAGATGCAATAACAAGATGAGTTACCCCAAGTCCACTTGTTCGAGGACAATCATCACAGGAACTGCAGGTGACCCACAGGATATCACTGCCAGTATCAATCTGCACATTGTATTCTCTTGGTGGAGTTCCCAGTCTTACTTTTGTAAAATAAAGGCTACAAACACAACGAAAGTATAACGTGAGAGAAAGAGAGATGATGGTCAACAAAATTGATAGCGTGGAACGATACATACATCTACATACTATATTAAGCACTCAAAATTAATAGGATTGTCCGTCATCCTCAATAACAGAACGAAAATGGCAAGGCCAAAGCGATATAGCTAATGTTCGTATTTTTAGGCTTTAAGCAACACGAAGCTTATCAATCTTACTCAAATATCTTGCATCAGAATAAGAAACAATACAATTTAAAGCAAACAGAAGTATCACTACTACATCAACATCAACATCCAATCTACAATTAACAAGAAAGCACCTACAATTAAACAAATGTAATAGGCCATAGTTTCAACACATTTCACAGAAAGTTTCAACTTTTAACATCATAAAGAATCAAACTTTCCCCAAACATTTGCTATATCAACCAACCAAAACTCAACAACAACAAACACACACACACACACACACTAAAAATACTAGAAATATGAACAATATAGTCTTATCAATTTTGGTCATGATGAATATCAACTACAGGAGCAATAGTATGACTACTAATATGAGACCAAATTCACAATACAAATGTAATAGGCCATAGCTTCCACACATTTCACATCAAGTTTCAACTTTTAACATCATAAAAAATCAAACTTTCCCAAAACAGTTGCCATATCAACCAACCAAAACTCAACAACAACAATATCATAATCGAGGTACAAGCAATCAACATATAGTAACAAAAATCGAAAGACAAGAAACTACAGGAGCAATAATATGACTATTAATATAAGACCAAACAACAACATACCCAGTGTAATCTCACAAAGAAGGTAGAGCCAATGCAGATCTTACCACTATCTTGGAGGCAGAGAGGCTCTTTCCGATAGACCTCAACTCAAGGACTACTAATATGAGAGCAAATTCACAAAATAAATGTAGTAGGCTATTAGCTTCCACACATTTCACATAAAGTTCCAACTTCTACCATCATAAAGAATCAAACTTTCCAACAACATTTGCTATATCAACCAACCAAAACTCCACAACCACAACAACATCAACAACAAAACACTAAAAATTAAGAAATACCAACAATATAGTCTTATCAACAACAAAAATCACTAGAAATATGAGTACCACAACACACACTAGACATCACTAGAAATAAAAACAATATAGTCTCATTGGTTCATGATGAAGTACTTACCCAACAAGATAAGGGTCAGAAGAACCAACAACAGGAAAATCAACAATACCACCACCAAAACTCTGCAACATTCTAGCATGTCTAGCTTTATCCCTAGCTCTAACTTCCTCCACTTCCACTTTCCCACCAATCCTCTCCAAACTAAGCACCCCTGCTGGCAACTTCTCAGCTCCGTCAACCACCACCACCGCCGCCACCACCACGGCGGCGGCTGCCACCACCAGAATTACACTAAAGAATTTCATAAAGATTCTTGAAAAAAGGTAAAATATGTATTAAAGTGTATAAATTATGTAATTATGAGTACAACCCAATTCAAGAAACACTAAAAAGATTGGATTTTTATGAAAAAAATTAATGAACAAGAACAATAACAGTAATCTTTGTTTTGGGTTTTGTGCTTTCAAGAGAGAGAAAGAGGATGTCTTGTCTTTTCTTTTTCTTTTTTTTGGAAAATTACAAATACATGAACACTGAACACTTATATACTGTTGGATTGTTTGGTACGTGAACTAAATTATTATTTTTTTTAGATAATTATGCTCTCAATTAAATCAATGAGATATCTGTTATCTTTTATCAATAACAATAATTTTGTTCATTAAAACTAGGAATATTTATTATAATTTATGAACTAATTTATTTCACTGAAAAAATATGATAAGATGACATATCTTAAAATTAAATATGGAATATCTCACTTTGCCCCGCATACCAAACGCTTGTATAAAGACAAAAGGCTCAAGTAGTGAGTAATAAAATGGTGGAGCCAGTGAACTTTCAAAAATGAGCTTGTGTGCATATGCTTGATTAAAGAGTTGTTACAAGGGTATCTTGGGAATTATAATTTTTAATTTAGGCAAAATACATCACAGTCCGATAAATTTATCGATAAATTCCATTTAGACATTTCAACTACGTCATGTTCCTATTGAATACGTGAACATAAATTACATTCTTTAATTATAGATATTAGCCTTAACTGTAACAAGCGTGAGGTTTTTTTGACTCACTAAAGGTAATGCATATGTTTAAAAGAGTTGATACTCCGAATTGAATACATCCTTTAAGAAGCTATTCATTCCTAGAAAGTACTAATTAAGAAATAAGTAGTTTTTTATGTAATGTTTAGGTGCTTATTTGGAATAGACCGTAATTCAAGCGTTTATATAAAATATAATGACATCATCCTTTTATTTACCACCCTCTTTGAGAGCTCGTATTTTTTTGCATTCTCGATGACTAGAATCTATAATCTTAATTAAGATTGGAGGTGGATTGTGCTTACTAGCTGAGCAACTTCTAATATTATAGATGTATTTCGCCTTTAATGAATACAAATTAGGATAATTTAAAGGATTAATGAGATTTTATAAAGTGAACTTAATAAGTCATGAGTGAAGTAGCATGGCAATGTGGATAGAGAAGATTTGATGAAGTTGAGTGGGATCAATGTCATAATATAAGTGCGTATTTCATACGCTTTTTTTTTTTTTTTGCCGTGTGCTAACGTTATGAAATTACGTGGGAAAAAGTTTGAAATTATTTTGAGTTCCAATTTTACAAGTTAATTGAAATAACTTTTTTCTAACTTTTTGTGTGTTCATTTTCTTTTATGAATCATTGATTTGTGGAATACTTTTTGATACTTTGTTGGTTATGGATAAGGTTTAGCAAAGACAAATTCATAATTTAAATTTTATGGATAGAAAATAGTTTAGGTTGACTCAACTTTAATTCACTTATTGATCCTCTATTTAGTGTTAACATATGACATGTAACTAATACTCCCTTCGTTTCAAAAAGAATGACCTAGTTTGACTTGACACGGAGTTTAAGAAAAGAAAGAAGACTTTTGAATCTTGTGGTCCTAAATTAAAGTTATGGCAAATGTACCAAAATGCCCTTTAATCTTGTGGACTTAAACATGTCATGTGGAAAGTTGGAATTAAAGTGTTGCCAAAAAAGGAAAGGGTCATTCTTTTTGAAATGGACTAAAAAGAAAAGTAGGTCATTCTTTTTGAAACGGAGGGAGTATGAGTTATGACGTAGTGGTGGAATAACTTCTTCCTTAATTAGAGATCTCGGGTTCGAACCTTGAGTATGAAGAAAATCCTGTTGGGAGCGCCACTCAACCTCCAAAATGGACCCTGCAATAAGCAATTCGAATTAATCGAACTCCAATATGGGCACCAGACACCTGATGTGAAACCATAAAAAAGAACATATTGCATGTAAGAATAATCAACAAAAATAAAAACATAGTTAGGTAGGTAATGGTTAACAAAATTTACACTTTTACAATATGCTTCTGAATGAATGATTCAACTAATTAAAATGTTTTACATTTAACTAATAAAATCAATATTAGCAAGTTTGAAAAAATAGCATAAAATATTTTTATATGTTTTCAAATTTTTAAAAGGAAAATGTTGAAACCTACAGTACTTTAACAAATTAAAAAAATAAAAAATTAAGTGAGCAGACACCAATAAGCACGAGGACATGTACAAAACAGTATAAAGGGGGTAAATTTTGGCCCTACAATTTAGTTGACTTGGACCTTCTGTCAATAATTGAAATGCACATTTGTTTTATTCGTCGGAGGAAAGTTTTGAAACAACGATAAAGTTATTTTTATGTGATCTGATTTATAGGTTATTGGTTTTAGCTGTATAACAGTCATCAATGCTTGTATTAAGATAAGTTATCTACATCACACCCTTTGAGGGGTGCGTTTCTTCTCCAAACTCTGCGTGAACGTGGAATTTTTTTTAACTGCAAACTGCCCTACATTTATTTTACTTGTCAGATCTCAGTCACCTCTTATGTAACTGCATATTAAATGGGTTAGCCTAGTACACTAAAGTTTTCGTTATGTGTGGAGTTCGGGAAAGGACTAGACGTCCAAACCACAAGCTAAGGATCTATTGTACGCAATATTACCTTATATTTTTGTCAGAGACTATTTTCACGACTTGAACATGTGATGAATAGAAAAAATTTAAGAAACTACTCCTGTGATCCATATAACAATGCACAGCAGACACAATGTTGACAGTTGACTCATTTATTAGAAAGGCAAAGACTAACATTCAGAATTAAAATATTTTTGCAAGATCTACAATTATTTTTTTAATATTCTTTCAAAGTTGTAAATGTATTTTTTATCCTCGTAAACATTTAATGAGAAGACAAAGACCAACATTCAGAATTTAGCACATTCAAGATTCAGCCTCGTATTATTTTATTTTTTGTGTATTCTTCTAATTTTTTCTATTACTTTTATGATTTTTCAAGTTTTAAAAAATATCTTTGGTATATTTATTCATGTATTATTGTGAATATTTTAGTATTCATTTATTAAAGATAAAGAGCAGTGATAATCTTTAATATTTTTAATCTCCCATCCGATCTTTTTAAAAACCGCTCTCTCGAATTTTACTTTTTCTGTTTTCGAGTTACACGGGCAAAATAATTCCCCAACTATAACGTGCATCATTATGGCTTATATTGTTATGAAGACGGATGTTATGGGAAGAAGTCACATTTGAAAGTGTTGTTGATATAACATTTAGTTTCGACATAGCAAAACTGCATTGTCTTGCTCTTAGGCACACAACATGCCATTGATAATGTGTATTAGAAAATCAATTTGTAAATATGTATAAATATTTAATTACGAATTCGATAACTAATATCCCATAAACTTTCTGGCTCCACCTCTGATCCCGACTTCTCTTCTTCTTTCTTATTATAAAATATAGTTATTGTATTTTTTTGTTTAATAGATAAATTAGTCAAACTGGTTATTTGGAAGGAATATTTAATAAGAACAAAAAAAAATACTTTTACATTCACCATTCCTTGATATAATGTACGTGGCTTTAAAATTAAGGAACGTCTATATTTTCCATAGTTTTTAGTATAAGTTTTGACAAACATGACAGTGAACAAAAATTTTGAGTGATCAAAAGATTACTTGTCCCATAATTTAATACATCCAATTTTAGATTTAATTTCCCAACTTATTCAAATTAAATACTATTACAGTCCGATAAATTTGTCGGTAAATTTCATTTAGACATTTCAACTACATCATGTTCCTATTAAATACGTGAACACAAATCACATTCTTTAATGATAGATATTAGCCTTAACTATAACAAGCGTGAGGTTTTTTGACTCACTAAAGATAATGCATTATGTTTAAAAGAGGTGATACTCCAAATTGAACACATCCCTTAAGAAGTTATTCATTCCTAGAAAGTACTACTAATTAAGAAATACTTTTTTACGTAATGTTTAGGTGCTTATTTGGAATAGACCGTAATTCAAGCATTTATATAAAATTTAATGACATCATTCTTTTTTTCCCCCTCTCTTTGAGAGCTCCTATCTTTTTGCACCCTTGATGACTCGAACCTATAATCTTAATTAGAATTGGAGGTGGATTATGCTTACTAACTGAGCAACCTCTAATATTATACATGTATTTCGCCTTTAATGAATACAAATTAGGATAATTTATAGGATTAATGAGATTTTATAAAGTGGACTTAATAAGTCATGAGTGAAGTAGCATGGCAATGTGGGTACGGAGTCGAGTTTCTCTGGGTACGGAGTCGCTATTATTAGGGAGCGCTTCACTCCTCAATGTAGGACGGATTTAGTCGGGCTCTAATGTGGGTATCGGACACCGGGTGGGAAACCCCCCCCAAAAAAAGGCAATGTGGGTATATGAGATTTGATAAAGTTGAGTTGAGTGGGATCAATGTCATAATATGAGTAAGTATTTCATACGGTTTTTTTTCCCGTGTGCTAACGTTATGAAATTACGTGGGAAAAAGTTTGAAATTATTTCGAGTTCCACTTTTACAAGTTAATTGAAATAACTTTTTTCTAACTTTTGTGTGTTCATTTTCTTTTATGAATCATTGATTTGTGGAATATTTTTTTAAACTTTGTTGGTTATGGATAAGGTTTAGCAAAAAACGAATTCATAATTTAAATTTCATGGATAGAAAATAGTTTAAGTTACGTTGATTCAACTTTAATTCACTTATTGATCCTCTATTTAGTGTTAACATATGACATGTAACTAATATGAGTTGTGGCGTAGTGGTGGAACAACTTCTTCCTTAATCAGAGATCTCGAGTTCGAACCTTGAGTATGGTGAAAATCTTGTTGGGAGCGCCACTCAATCTCCAAAATGGACCCTGCAATGCGCGATCTGG
This sequence comes from Capsicum rhomboideum, assembly GCA_031232105.1. Classification (NCBI taxonomy): domain Eukaryota; kingdom Viridiplantae; phylum Streptophyta; class Magnoliopsida; order Solanales; family Solanaceae; genus Capsicum; species Capsicum rhomboideum. The sequence goes on along the minus strand of CP124711.1, from coordinate 142,960,128 downwards.
ATTAGTCGAATTTTAATGCAGACACCGAACACCTGGTGTGAAACCATAAAAAAGAACATATATTGCAATTTGCATGTAAGAATAATCAACAAAAATAAAAACATAATTAGGTGGCTAATCGTTAACAAAATTTACACTTTCACAATATGTTTCTGAATGAATGATTCAACTAATTACAATGTATTACATTTAACTAATAAAATCAATATTAGCAAGTTTGAAAAAATAGCATAAAATATTTTTATATGTTTTCAAAATTTTAAAAGGAAAATGTTGAAATCTGCAGTACTTTAACAAATTAAAAAAATAAAAAATTAAGTGAGCAGACAACAATAATAAGCACGAGGACATGTACAAAACAGTTTAAAGGGGGGTAAATTTTGGCCCTACAATTTAGTTGGATTTGGACCTTCTATCAATAATTGAAAATGCACATTTGTTTTATTCGTCGGAGGGAAGTTTTGAAGTAACAATAAAGTTAATTTATAGGTTATTGGTTCTAGCTGTAGAGCAGTCATCAATGCTTGTATTAAGATAAGTTATCTATATCACACTCTTTGAGGGGTGCGTTTCTTCTCCAAACTCTGCGTGAACATGGGATGTTTTTTTACGGCAGACTGCCCTACATTTATTTTGCTTGTCAGATCTCAGTCACCTCTTATTTAACTCCATATTAAATGGGTTAGCCTAATAGACTAAAGCTCTCATTATATGTGGAGTTCGGGGAAAGACCAGAAGTTCAAACCACAAGCTAAGGGTCTATTGTATGCAACATTACCTTGGATTTCTGCCAAAGAATGTTTTTACGACTTGAACATATGATGAATAGAAAAAAATTAAGAAATTACTCCTGTGATGCATATAACAATGCACAGCAGACACAATGTTGACAGTTGACTCATTTGTTAGAAAGGCAAAGACCAACATTCAGAATTAAAATATTTTTGCAAGATCTACAAATATTTTTTTAATATTCTTTCAAAGTTGTAAATGTATTTTTTATCCTCGTAAACATTTAATGAGAAGACAAAGACCAACATTCAGAATTTAGCACATTCAAGATTCAGCCTCGTATTATTTTATTTTTTTGTGCATTCTTCTAATTTTTTCTATTACTACTATTTATGATTTTTCAAGTTTTAAAAAATATCTTTGGTATATTTATTCATGTATTATTGTGAATATTTTAGTATTCATTTATTAAAGATAAAGAGCAGTGATAATCTTTAATATTTTCAATCTCCCATCCGACCTTTTTTAAGACCGCTCTCTCAAATTTTACTTTTTCTGCTTTCGAGTTACATTGGGGCAAAATCATTCCCCAACTATAACGTGCATCATTATGGCTAATATCGTTATGAAGATGGATGAGATGGAAAGAAGTAGCATTTGAAAGGTTTGTTGTTATGACATTTAGTTTCGACATAATAAAACTGCATTGTCTCGCACTTAGGCACACAACGTGACATTGATAATGTGTATTAGAAAATCTATTTGTAAATAAGTACAAATATTTAATTACGAACTCAATAACTAATGTATGAATTATGATAGTTCATATCCCATAAACTTTCTGGCTCCACCTCTGATCCCGACTTCTTCTTCTTCTTCTTTTCTATTATAAAATATAGTTATTGTATTTTTTGTTTAATATATAAATTATTCAAACTTATTATGAAGGAATATTATATGAAAAAAATACAATTTTACATTCACCATTTCTTGATGTAATGTACGTGGCTTTAAAATTAAGCAAAGCCCATATTTTCCAAAACATTTTCCATAGTTTGAGTATAAGTTTTGACAAACATGAAGTGAACAAAAATTTTGAGTGATCAAAGATTACTTGTCCCATAATTTAATACATCCAAATTTTAGACTTAATTTTCCAACTTATTCAAATTAAATACTATCACAGGACTAGCAATAAGCTTCTATATTATAACGAGATTTGATTGTATATTGCATGAACAATGAATGTTTCGAAATGCCTTTTCAATTCAATCTCCCACTTGATTTCGAACAATTAAATATAAAAGTGAACAAAACTTTTGAGTGATCAAAAGATTACTTGTCCCATAATTTAATACACCCAATTTTAGACTTAATTTCCCAACTTATTCAAATTAAATAGTATCTCGGGGCTAGCAATAAGCTTCTAGATTATAACGAGCGAGGTTTGATTGTATATCACTTGATTGAACAATGAATGTTTTCCGAAATGCCTTTTCAATTCAATCTCCCACTTGATTTCGAACAATTAAATATAAAAACTCTTTGTTAGCTCTTCGCCTGAGTAGGAACAAAAAGAGGCCGAGAGAGTTTATTTTTATGTCTTCTCGTTTTAGTAGATGTCCAAATGTGACAAACAAACAATAATTGCGGCGGAGTAATAAGTATTTTTTTTTCATCCTTAACTAAAGGTCTCGAGTTCAAGTTCAAATATAAGAGTCGCTTTAGTTAGAGAATGTTTTGCCTTTCAATGTAAAACTTGTCGACACAAATTTGAATTTAGCCGATCCTTCATGCGAATACCAGTTATCCTGGGGAAAAAGAAGACCTAACTATGACAATTTATTGTTTGTATTTGCTTGAGAAAAAAGTAAAAACGTGATTGAAGAACATTTTAGAGTTGCATTTGTTAGAGATCGTTTTACTTTTCAATGTAAAACTTGTCGCTGCAAATTTGGAATTAGTTGAGTCCTAATGCGCATACCAGCTACCCCCCGGAAAAAAAAAAGGACCTAATTAAATGTGGCAAATTATTGTTTGTATTTGCTTGAGAAAAAAATTAAAAAAGTGATCGAAGAACGTTTTAGAGTTGCATTTGTTAGAGATTATTTTACCTCTCAATGTAGAATTTATCAATGCAAAATTGGATTTAGCCGAGTTCTAATGCGGATACCAGCTATCCGGGTAAAAAAAGGCCTAAACGTGACAAATTATTGTTTGTATTTGCATGAGAAAAAAAAATAAAAAGGTGAAGAATTGTTATGGAACTTATCGACGCAAATTTAAATTTAGCCGATCCTTCATGCGGATACCAGCTACCCCGGGGAAAAAAAGGCCTAAATGTGGCAAATTATCGTTTGTATTTGCTTGAGAAAAAAAGTAAAAAAGTGATTGAAGAACATTTTAGAGTTGCATTTGCTAGAGATCCTTTTACCTCTCAATGTAGAACTTATCGATGCAAGTTTAGATTTAGCCGAGTCCTAATGCAGATAACAGCTATCCTGGAAAAAAAAGGCCTAAACGTGGGATGTTCTCCCCTTTAATCGGTCTTACATGAAGCGAATTTCGGAAACTAAAAATTAAAATATTTGCTGGCTATGGGGTTCGAACCCATGCGCACTTATGTGCAGAAGATCTTAAGTCTTCCCCCTTAACCTCTCGGGCAAACCAGCTCATGTGTTCATTAAATTAAACACAAATTACATATTTGGTTCTCCAAATTTGAAATAATTGATGTTTTTTTTTTACTTATTTATTTATTTATTTATGAATAAGATATAAATTATTATTTGTGAGTTGAAATGTACTGTAATAATTAATCTATTACTTTTAAATACCCACTAAAGCTTGTTACCCATGTTTAAAGAAAGTAATTAGAAAAATTAAACCATGCACCTAAAACCTAATCCAAAAACAACTTGGAAAGTACGTAGGCTCTCCTAATTAATTACTTTAGAAAAATTAATCCTACTTTGATTAAGATTAGAATTTTAAACCTCATTATAAATATTTGTGCTCTCCAATGTTTTAGAAAAATATTCACAGAAGCATATAAGTGCCAAGAAATTACAAAAGAAATGCAAAAGAGTTTCTTGTACTCATAATATATATAATAAATCCCCATCAATGTTGTAGCTAGTGAGTGATAAGTACTCCTCCATTCTTAACCAGCGGTTCCGATTCGAACCTTGAGTATGAAATCGCCTTTAATAAAGAGCGCTTTACCCTCAGAGTAGGATTTCTCAATGCGAATTCGAATTAATTAGCTCCCGCTCCCAAAATAGGTATCGATTAGGAAATAAAGAAAAATATAGATAATAAATCGAAAGAACAGCAAATTATTATGACTTCACGTTGCACCTTATGATTTGTAATTCAATACATTGAGACATATTTCACTTTTGCTTTTGTTTGTTGTTCCTCAGTACTTTGCCTAATTTAAAACTTCACCCATTTTCTTTTTGAGATAAATGACTTCGTTATAAGAGTATTTAACTACAAATGACAACTAATTCAGGACGGAGGAAATATATATTATTATTTATTATGAGATGCTGAGGGGTACGTACCCAAGTGTTTTACTAACTATTACTTCCCCCGTCTCATATTAGTTGGTCATCTTACTAAAAATAATTGTCCACCTTACTAATAGTCTGTTTGGTCAAACTTCTAAAATCAGCTTATTTAGAAAAGTGCTTTTTAAAAAAGTGTTTTTGGTGAGAAACAGTTTGTGTTTGACCAATAAATTTAAAAAATCCTTTTGAGCAACAATTATTGTTTGGCCAAGCTTTTTAAAGTGCTTTAAAGAGTATTTTTTTAAAAGTGCTTTTCAAATAAGTGCTTTTAGGAAGAAGCTACTTTTTTTAGCTTATGAAAAACTGTTTTTTCTACTCTCCAAAAACACTTTTTTTTTTCTAAAGCTTGGCCAAACACTTCGTTTCTTAAAAATAAGCACTTTTGAGAAAAAATAAACACTTTTGGGGAAAAATAAGCTTGGTCATTCATTAATTTTTCTCATATTACCCTTGTAATTAATTCTTTTTGAAAGTGTTCACACTTGTTTGTAAAGTTCCCAAAAAGTTTTTTAAGGGGTGAATTAGTAAATTTCTTTCTTATTTATGATTTTTAAATATGCGTGTAAAATGAAAAATGATCAACTAATATGAGACGGAGGGAGAATGAGAAATGAATGATAAGATTTCCTTGCCGTACGTCCAAGTAATATCTTCAACTAATTAGTATTAAGGAATTAATGTGTTTTAACTATTTGATGTGGTTTTTAGGGTTTTGTTATTTTTTGGGATACTTGATTTCCATAATGAAGATTAATTAGCTTGTTACCCATGCTTAAAGAAAGTATGTAATTAGAAAAATTAAACCATGCACCTAAAACCTAATCCAAAAACAATTTGGAAAGTACGTAGGCTCTCCTAATTACTTTAGAAAAATTAATCCTACTTTGATTAAGATTAGAATTTTAAACCTCACTATATATAGATTTGCGCTTCCAAAGTTCTTATCATTGTAAAAGTTACAATGGAAGATACGAGGTTCCACTGAAAATATTTGGAATTTTCAGTGAAAAATTGCACCATCTATGAATTTGAGTACGTTCTTCAATTTAGCAAGATTCAACTCCACCCTTTGTGGGGAAAAAAGTAAAGAATAATAACTATGAAAAAAAGGGGCAGCTCGATGCACTAAAGCTTCCGCTATGTGCAGGGTCCAAAGAAGGTTCGAACAAAGAGCATAATTTGTTTTACTTTATTTTAATTTGTTGTTGGAGTTTAAACTATAGCTCTATATAAAATGATTTAAATCTAAGTACTTCTTTTCTTATCAATTTCTCTCTCTCTCTCTCTCTCTCTCTCTTTGTTTTTCTATTTGAGAAAATATATAAAATCTTGGAGCAATTTTTACAGCTGTTATTATTTTGGGAACTCAAGGTGTGCAAAAGCTTTTAAATAGTGGCTTCCTTCTTGGAAAATATTAACACTAGCTCTTTTTGTTTCAATTTATATGACGTACGTTGATCGTCACAAATTTTAAAGAAAAAAGTAAGACGTTTGAAACGTGTGATCTTAAATAATATGTCATGACATTTGCTTGACTATGAAAGCTTCTTGCGAATGCGAAATTTAAAATTAAATTATTTCCGAATATATATGAATATAACATTCTCTCTGAACGCGGATGGTGAGAATACAAAATTTATTGAAATTGATAAAAAGAGAAAGAAATTAATATTCATGAGTTGGCCAGGCAAAGTATTGATATTCTTAAAAACCTTTATTTCCGAAGGAGGTTGTACCTCGTGGAAACACTCATTAATGAAACTTTACCTAGTTGGTCGTGACCAAGAAACCATTGATTCACTTGGTGGATCGAGAATGCCCAAGTTATTAGGAAAAAAAAAATTAGTAGAAAGGACCTGGCAAATAAATTTTTTCCTTTGACTTATAAATCCTTTTAACATTATTACGAATTAAGTTATTACTTCTTCTTATTCTTCGTTTTTTTCCATAGAGGTCGCACGAATGAAGACCCCTTCTATCACAAATTATGACGTAAGTTTGACCACTTAGGTCGACCTTAAGCTCGCGCCTCTTCAAAAGTGTGCGCTGAATGATCTTTGGTTGGACTCCAAAGTGCAATAGAAACCAAATTAGATCGCCCATTGATCCGGCCAATGGTCGAGACTATAATTCAAACGACAATGTTCATTGTTCTACCACCTCGAAGCTGACTCTTCAATTTCTTTATTTGTATACTCTATTAACTATGTAAGAGTAAAAAAAATAAATATAATCTTTTGTATTTATGAAATTAAATCAATGTTTTTTTTAACGTGCAAAAGAAAATGCCCTAAATTGTAATGCACCTACTAAACCTACATTATTCTTCAATTTTCCTTTTTTTATTTTTTTTGGGCCTTTTTCCTTTTGGTTCACTATATTAATCTAACTTTTTCCAAAAATAAATTTTATTCCATTGATCATATACCTTGTTGAAAACCATGGTCCACTTTCTAATTTCTTCATGTGAAGTACACTCCAATATATAGTTGAAAAAAGTGCTTTTTTGTCCCACAAATTTGCATAATAATTATCATAAATCGAGGTGAAAAAAAGCTTCTTGTACTCATAATACAAAAAAAAAATAACATACTGATGCATTCCACAGGTGACGTCTGGAAAAAGTAGAATATACGCGATCTTATCCCTACCTTTATAAGGTAGCCTAAATCCCTACCTTTATAAGGTAGATAGACTGTTTCTGATAGATCCTCAGCTCAAAAAAAATTCTTTTACTCATTATATAAAAAATAAATCAAGAATAGCAAATTATTATGACTTCACCTTTTGATTTGTATTAATAAATCCATTGAGACATACTTCCCTTTTGCTTTTGCCTAATTATAACACTTCACCCCTTTTCTTTTTGAGATTGATCGTGCTTGTTATAAGAGTATTTAACTAAATTATCATTTCTTTTTTAAACGTCTCACTTCATTAAAAATCAAAGTAGTGGATCAACAATGACAAATTTGAAAATGTACTATATGATTCTTATAATCTAAAATATCAAATAATTTTGAAATAAATTCAATTGTCAAATAACTTATAATAGGATTCAAAAGGAGTTAAAGAAGACCTTATTTGTTTGCTCTTATTATAAAGGTCTTAATCATAATCATTCATATCTCAGTTATTGAAGCGTTTGTTTTCTTATTTTACAATCACTTAATAAGACTAAATACATTTAAATGATTAAGATCTATAATAAAGTCTTATATAAGTAAGATGCCACATAAATTCAAGGATTTCCATGAAGATGTGATTTCACACCACTCCATCCACTTTTAGTATCGGTGACCATTGTTCTCCACCATTATCTGCTATTACCATTCACCACCCACGACCACTATTATCGCTAAGTACCACAATTAACAATCATGATCGCTAGCTACCATCTACAATGATCACCATCAATTACCATTATCAAAATAACCACCAATCAATACCAACAAGTATACTGTCATTAGCTCACTATATATCACCAACCATTGCTATCAATCATCACCATCATCATTCAGAATCACATTTATCCACCACAATTATCAATCGTTATCACCAATTGCCACTATTAACCACTATTGTCATGAGTCACCATCTCTACTATCTATAAAATTTCCACAACAACCACAATAAGCCAACACCGCCATCAATCCCGCCCCAGTCGACACCCACAACGACTACCCTTAGCTATTGTTATCATTAGCTGTTATACAATTTTTTTATATCTTATTACATTAAGTAAATTTCTGTTGGGTGTGCGAACAAAAGCCCTACACTGGTAGTTGAAAAGACTGAAAAACTACATATAAGGTGTAGGATCTCTGAATGGTGTGAGACTTTTTGGGAAAACCATGCGGGCTTCGCCCAAAACAGATAATATCACACCATGTAAGAGTATCTTTAGGCTGGCTGAGCCTAACAACTGGTATCAAAGCCCAGGTTTGATGGGACGAGTATGAGAATGTGGAGGAGAGATGTAGTGCCAATCGGGCTTGGTTTGTTTCACGAGCTTGGAGCTAAATGCACACACAAGAAAAATCTAGTTGTGGGCTTCGGTTGTCATAAAAAATACTAAGACGGCGTGGGTGGTTCTTATTGAATCTCGGTGACTCGTGGATCGTGGTAATGGGCCACATGAAACTTAGTTCGAGAGGGAGATTGTTCGAAGTGCGAACAAATTGTCCTACATTGGTAGCTGAAAAGACTGATAAAATACGTATGTGAGACCTTTTTAGAAAATCGTGAGGGCTTGGCCAAAATCGGATGCACACACAAGAAGAAGCTAGTTGCGGGATTCGATTGCCATAAAAACACTAAGACGATGTGAGTGATACATAGTGAATCTTGGTGACTCTTGAATAGTGGTGATGGACAACGTGGAACTTAGTTCAAGGGAAGATTGTTGGGGTGCGAACAAAAATCCTACATTGGTAGCTGAATAGATTGAGAAACTACATATAAGGTGTAGGAACTCTTAATGGTGTGAGACCTTTTGAAAAAATCATGCGGGCTTGGCCCAAAGCGGATAATAACACACCATATAAGAGTATCTTTGGGTTGGCTGAGCCCCTACAATTTCATATTATGTATTTTTAAATAAAAACAAGCTTATGCATTCATATGTTAAATAAAAACAAGCGTATACACTCATGTTTTATTCTTAGCATTACTTACTTATTCTCCAAATCAGTTTTCAATACCTAATACTAAAATATAATTAATAGGGATAGTATGGTAAAATAATGATGTCAATAATTGCTTTCTTAATAGGCATGTCAAGTCAAAATATGACAAGTAAAAATGAACGGAAGAACGTTTCAATCCCCTCCAAAATTCTATTATTTGGGGGGACATTTCGACCCCCTCCAAAAGTCATGTCAATTATGAACGAGTAATGGTTGAAATATGACCCCCTCCAAAATTCTATAGTTCGTTTCGACCCTCAAGATTGATGTTTGATTACAATCATTAGTAAGTCATTAATGATATGCCTTTATTTTCACTTTTCAGTCTTACATATTGAAATTCATAACACATTGAATTTGTTGGTTGATTTTAATTTTTTTTTTATTATCAATTATAATTATAATTGTTGTTGATGTTAATATTTTCATTTGATAGGATCCGGATTTCAATAATGAAAAAGATTCAAATAGAAATAACGAGTGCCCTTGATATATGCAGCGCCGTATCATCTTCTCTTTATTTTTTACAAAAGACTATCCAACTTCTCATATGAAATTTAGTTTGAGGATCACTTAACTTAGAAGTGAAAGATCAGAAAAAGTTGGTGAGAATAAACAACATATGCATACGGAATCGAAAACGGACTAAATCCTCTTTGGATATCAATGGTATGAATTTTCATCATTACATTCAACTTTGATGTATTTTAACATTATTGCTATGTAATTTAATGGATGTTAGGTATATCTTTACTTACAATGCCCTTAACATCTCTGAGATAGATTAAATAGTTTACTTAAAGTTTTATCCGCTAGAATTTTTAATAGGGATAATCATACAAAATGATTATTGAGTTAAAAAATTTACACAAAAAATAACCCACTTTTTGTTTGTTACTTAAAATAGCCCGCTGCCCATAGTTATTGCAGGAAATGGCCAGTCGGCCATTTATTTACAGAAAAATTGACAGCTTCATCTTCGTCGTTCTTCTTCATCACCAGTACCGTAAAATTCTTCTTCTTCGGCCGTTCTTCTTCTTCTTCTTCCTACTGCTTCAAAATTCGACGTACCGCAAACGTGAATCGTTTCGAGTGAATTATATATCAAAAAACTCGAAACATTGAGAAAAGTTCATATCCAAAATTTGAGACTGTTTAGAGGAGATTTTATGTTAGTCGGGATTGAAAAAACTAGTAAACCAAGTTCTTTAATGGCATCTTTTACAGTCTCTCACCCCCTTTACCCTTTTTATTATCATATGGTTAAAGATAAATAAAATTAAAAGGAATATATTATAATTGTAAAGTTTATCAACACGATCGCTCAATCTTTTCTTTTGAGCTGCACTAGCAATAAGCTAGTTGGCAGAAAAAGAGTTGCTACTGTTGTGGCTATGGCATTTCTTCGATTTTTCTGTTCAATCTTCCCCTTTTAAACCCAACACTTCTTATCTTTGGTTTTCTCCTTATTCTCACTCTTTTTGGGCTTCTTCTGGTAAAGCTATCAATAGATTTCTCTCCCTTTTTCCTCCCTTTTTTTAGCTTTGTTATTGTTGTTTTTTTTGTAAAGTTTCATTCTTTATAGCTTAAGTGATCACTGTTGTTGATAAACTTCTTGTTTTTGGGTTTTTTCTTTTGTTACATGACTATTTATATAATGTATATGTATTGTATATGGTGTATATAGAGTATTTATACAATATCGATACATTAGATAACTATTTGTACAATATCGATACATTACATATATACTACATAACTATTTATACAATATCGATATATTGTATAACTATTTATGCGGCATATATATATACATACACCATTTATACAATATTGATACATTATATATACAAATGTCGATACCACATAAATTATTAGTTTCCAAAAAAAAAATGCTCATTTAGCCATAAAACAAAAAAAAAAACTAAATTTAAAAAAAACGAACAAAACAAAGAAATGAAAAAGCAAAGAGGTCTGAAAAAATCAAAAAGGAAATAGAGAGTGGGCCAGATATGTTGTTGGTGTTTGGGCTGGGCCTTTATGGTTCAATAGAAACAAGGGAAAATGACACAAATAACACTCTGGCTGAACTATTGACACGAAAATGGCCATTGAATTTTAATTTCATTTTCTAGCCATTCGCTGACAGCTTATAAAACACTGATAAAATTTTGATACATTGTACTATTTCAATTTAGTATTTCTATTTCCTGTAGTAGTTTGAGTTGAGTTGTAATTTCCTTGTCATTGTTGAAGTAATTAAGCGTTTGGGAAATGGTTTGTTACAAGATAGAAGGCGAGGTAGAAGTAACGTCTGCGTACACTCTATCCTCCCCTGACCTCACTTTGCGGGACTACATTATTGTTGTTGTTGTATAGAAGGTGAATATAGTCTATATATAGCAATCTTGATTAAAGGTTGACTAAGATCGTGGGAGTCACTCACCATTTTTTTTTTTATGAATTAAGTAACTCTAATTAATCAAATTAAAATTATTATAATCAGAATCCTTTTTTTTATGTAAAAAAACTCTCTTTCCAAACCAAATATCTGAGAGACATTCTTTAATAATTCATGTTAGGTACTCCTTCCCTTACAAATTATGTACATGTGACATAGTTTAACTCGATATAGAATTTGAAAAATAAAAGTTGACTTCTAAAATTGGTGGTCTTAAATAGAATTAGAAAGCGAAGTTAAAATTTGAAATTTATGGGTTTGGAATTCTGAATTAATAATTTAAATATATTTTTTTAAGACAAATTCAGTTTTGAACCAAAGTTACTGTTAGTTTTGACCAAACTCGTAATCTACACTCTAGCTCCTGTACCCCTAAACATGATATAATATTTGTGTGTCTATAAAAGTTTCTCTCCAAAGATAAAATGAAAAAAAATAAAAAAACAAAGTCATATTGTTTTCAAATATAAAAATGTATTACTACTTTTTTTTCCTCAAACAAACTAATTAGAAGAAAATAATGCCACATAAATTGAAACCGGGAATATTAAATTTATAATATATTCACATAGAAAGCCTTTAGGTGTAATGCAAAATTATGGTTTGCACGTCATAAGTAGTGACCTTCCATGACATACCTCTTATTCAAAAAATTCTTTTGCAAATAAAATACTACTACTATTATTACTACTATGTACATCTATAAATTCATAATATTATCATGCATCTAGCAATTAATATCCATATTTGAAGAAATATTACTTAGATAAAGAGAGAATATTATGAAAATGAAGGTTGTTTTCGTAGCTTTATTGATGTTGGTGTTTTCTAATTTCATTGAAGCCTCAGAAGGAATGGATGTTATGCATATTGCTGGTAAAGTTCTTTGCCAAGATTGTACTCAAGGATGGAATGAATGGGTTGAAGGTGCTAAGCCCATCAAAGGTATGTAATTTATCGTGACAGATTCAGAATTTAGACGTTGTGAGTTTTGGATTAATAGAGAGAGTAGGGCCAGAAATGTATACTTTACCTATATGATTTTTTAGCACGGTCAACACGGGACGGGTTGAAAATAACAAATTATGTTGTAGGCCGGAATAAAGTTTTATTGGGTTTAGCCGAGTTTGTCCCGCAACCACAGCGCCCCGAACCGATTGCCATCCCTAAATGTAAATGTACATTCCCGAAGTACTCGTTCTAGCAAAGTCACCGGTAAAATTAGCTCTTGAAAATATGACTTGACCAATCATGTTAAGCTTGGGGGGTTCACGTGTTAATTCTATCCATGTTTCCACCTAAATTCAGCTCACTTAAGAGTTTGGTATGTCACATAAATTAACTAATGAGAAATCTTGTTAAAATATTTAAACAAATATTATTTTTTTGTTCGAGATGTTATATATTGCTATAATAAAGAAGGAAAAAAAGTTTTATTATTTTATTTTTTAGTAATTACACAAAATAAAAGAAAACAAACAAACAAATTTAAATTTTGTAAGAGTTGTGTGATATTATGACTCATTATTTACCTCATTTTAACCTGTTAACTTTGAGAAATTAACATAAATAGCTGTCCAATCAAGAATATTGTCGGCAAATGTATAATATACGTATATTATATATTTCGGCGAGAGGCTGTAAATATTTTTGTTCGAATGGCCAATTGTGTGACTTCCCCTTGAACATTTGAGAAGCGTCAAACAATAACTTGTTTATTAGTCAATCCATTCTGACTCGTCTTGTCACACTTAGCATACAAAATCACGTTCATTCTGTACTCACTGACTCTAATTATCTTCGTACCTCGTGCAGGTTGCATAGTGTCTCTAACATGCCTAGATGAGAGAAGAAGAGTGATGTATTATGGAAGTGACCTCACAGATGAAGCTGGAATGTATGACTTAATTGTTAATAGGACTACTTGTCATGGCAAAACAATTAAGCCACAAAATTGCTTTGTGAGATTGGTTTCTTCACCTGATCCTGTTTGCAACATTGCCACCGACTTCGCCGGAGGAAAATCCGGCGTAAAGCTCCACCGGCCTGCGGTGGTTTACCGGGACTTGCTCAAATATGTGCTTAGCCCTTTCTACTACACAACTCCCATGTGTGATGAACCTGATACTAGTGACAATGATGATAATTTGGAGACTAATGATGATAATGATAAAAACAACTATTAATTAAGTTCTTGATTTTTTTTCCCCCATCTAATGTGTGTGTTCAATTTTCCCTTTTGCAAATGGAAAATGGAAATTGTTAATGCTGGATAAATTGACAATTTTATTTTGTACTAGTTATTTGCCAAGGACATATGTTGAATTATATTAATTGGAGATCTTTATTCACAAAGTCAACTGGATTTACTGTTTACTTTTCTTTTAGATGTTAGAACTTAGACGTAGTCTCTTTTATTAAAGAGATGGAGAAGGTTGTCGATGTTGGGTTCGAAATTGAGAGGAGGTCATGCGGAAGCTTATAGTTGCGAACCATAGAGGCAATAAATCGGATGACAAATAAAAACATACTAAAACATATTATTGATAGGGTTTGACCAATTGACCTACATATGAAAACCTAATATTGAAAAAGCATAATAATCTAGTGGGAGAAATCTCCCCCTTAAACAAGACTCTTTGATGACTACATTGTGGATGCTATTGTGCTATGATATTCAAGTAAACTAGGAAATTCAGGACAAATCCTAACGGTCGAGCATCTTTGTATCGATCTCTCACATTTAGACCAGTCTTAGCTAACAATACAAATCTTCTTATACATGATATTCGTCGAAATAATTGCCTCATAGTCAGCATTAAAAAAGGTACTGCACCTTCAAATGTGGTGTGGATATGATTTCAATTTGTTTGCTTTTCATTCAATCCGGTGGAAAACAATTGAGTTTCCATCAATGTTAATCTATTTAAAAAATTTGTAAATTGTTTTACAACAAAACATATTTACAATTACACTTAATAGAAACTAATCTAATGGGATAAATAAAATATAAGTGTTACAAATCATACTATAAAAATCTAGATAAGTAGGGCTAATGTTTCATCTTCCTTTGCATTCACAATGTTAAATGATCCTTTGTTAGTGGCATATCAAAGCAAATAAAAAAATAATTGAAGTACGACAATCTGATGTGCCTCTTTTCTTGTCCATCACACATGATCCTGAATGTCGCGTTCTCTTCCTAATTAAAGAGATTACTCCTGATGATGATACATACGTTGAGAATCATGTTGACGACTCGAATGATGAGAACCCTGATGATGACATGGACGATGAAAACCCTGATAATGATAGGAATGTAAATCCACCTACATTTTACTTCTGCAAGCCAGGTTATAATCAAGAGTTCCATTAACAACAACTTACTCGAGATGACTATTTGGGATCCTGGACAATTCAAGGGAAAATTCTACGGATTAACATATCATAGATCAATTCTCTCGTACTTTTGGATCTAGATAATGTCTCAGGAACAATAACAGTTATACCAATGATTTAATGAACCCGTGTATGATCACATCATTCAATCAATCCTTATGTGACGATGAATGTGGAGTTGTTATTTGTTCACAAGTTGTACTATGAAGGGGATATACGGTTTTCTAGTTTTCCGATTTGATTTGTTAAAAATGTGTGGCTAATGATGAAATGTATTGGTGATACTGTCATTTTTCTGTGTTATTTGATTCTTGGGGAATAACTTGCTCCACATGAAGAACCAATCTTAACAGAGAATCCATCTATTTCATTAAGGGTGGTTATCTCTATATTTAATTTGGAACAATTTGGAAACACAGAGTATATTGGTATCTCCCTTGCCCAAATGTTAACACAGAGTCTTCGTGCTTTTACTAATTAAATGATTACTCCACCACAATTGATCGATTTGTTTGAATTTACGGTTCTTGTCTTTATTGTTGAAGGTCGTCCATCTTATTATCATTACATTCTCGGTGTGCACTGTAATTGTTTTTCCAGTTAGTTGAATTGAAGCCTTTTTTTGGCAAAAAGTAATGTCAAACACAACGTCAACCTCAACTTTGAAAATTTCACATAAATGAATAATATTTGGTTTTCATGGTCAAACACTCTCTTAGATTTTAAACAAAACCTTTCCATTAAATGCAAGTAGGGGTGTCAAATGGGCGAGTTAGATTGAAATTAAATAAGTTAAAATGGGCTGATCGAGTTAATAAATGAATTGGGTTAGATCAGCCCAAAAGTTACTTGTGTTGAAATTGGTTGGGTCATGATGCGCCCAATTTGACCCAACTTTTCAAATGGTCCACCTTACTATACCCCTTACTCAGGTCCACCCCTCTCCTACTATCCATCGAGAATGGAGCCTTTGGTCTGACTTGTAACACCAACCCCCGAACGATCCAACCCCTGCCCAAGACCAAAGACCTGACCTTGACCCGCCCATAACTCAAGACTTGGGAAATGAGCCTTAACCCTTGACATCGATTCGACACACAAGATACTAGATCCGAGACTCGACCATAACTTGTTACCCTCGATCTGGTCATGGCTCGATACTTTAGACCTAATTTCAACGTGAGACCCGACCCCAACCTAGGATACAAGTCCTGACCCTTACCTAGATCCAAGACCCAACCTAACCTCGATCCAGGACTTGAAACCCGACTTTGACCAGGAATCGAGATCCAGCCCCAACTCGAGATCCAAGATCCAACCCTGACCTTAGACCCAACCCCAAACTAGAACCTAAGAGTCGACTTTGACCCAAAACCCGAGACCCGACCCCAAATCAATACCCCGAGATTCGAACCCCGAACCAAGACTTGAGACCCAAACCTGACCCAGAATCCAAAACCCGACCCTGACTTTGACCCAAAATCCGAGACTCTATCCCAACTCGAGAGCGGGGGTTACATCTGTTAATTATATCCATGTTCCCAACCAAATTCAGCTCATTTAAAAATTTGGTATGTAGCATAAATTAACTAATGAGAAACCTTGTTAAAATATTTAAACAAAAAATATTTTTTGTTCAAGATCTTATATATTGCTATAATAAAGAAGCAGAAAAAGTTTTATTATTTTATTTAGTAATTACACAAATTAAAAGAAAAATAAAATAAAATTATATAAGAGTTGTGCGAGTTGTATTATGTTCCATTGTTTAGCTCCTTTTAACCTATTGAACTTTAAGAAATTAACTTAAATAGTTGTCCACTCCAAAAAAGTTATCGGCAAATGCATAATATACGTATATATTATGTATATTGGCCAGAGACTGTAAATATTATTGTCTGAACGGCCAACAATGTGACTTCCACATAAACGTTTCAGAAGCGCCAAAGAATTAAGTTATTTGTGAATTTGATCTTTGTCACACTCAGCATACAAAAAATTATGTTCATACTATACTCGGTGACTTTAATTTGCTTCGAATCTGTAGGCGTTTGGCCATGAATATTATTCACAATATTTCAGAATATTTTATTTTATTTCGAAATACATTTTCACTTTATTTCGGAATACTTGTTTGGCCATAAATATTCTCGAAATACGTTTTCATAATATTTGAAAAACACCTCAAGAGGTGTTTTCACTATTTTTGGGTTCACTTTTTGCACTTCTAAATTTTTTATTTTCATAAAATAACCCAATTTTCATAAAACTCTAATTTTTTTAAAATTTATTTTCACTTTTTATATTTTTTTTTAACTTCAAAAATACTCCATTTCTAAAATACTATGACCAAACACAACTCCAACTCTTTTTTCAGTTTCAAAATACCAAATAAAGTGAATATATTCTTGATTTTCATGACAATGATGATAATTTGGAGACTCATAATGATAAAGATCAAAGCAACTATTAATTAAGTTCTTGATTTTTCCCCCATCTAATGTGTGTTTTCTATTTTCCCTTTTGCAAATGGAAAATGGAAATTGTAAATTGTCTATGCTAGATAAGCTGACAATTTAATTTAATTTGTACTAATTACTTGCCAAGGGGCAAGGACATATGTTGAATTAATTGGAGATCTTTATTCACAGAGTCAACTGGATTCACTGTTTGCTTTTTCTCTTTTCTCTTTTTTTTTTTTTTTTTTTAGATGTTAGACGTAGTCTCTTTTGTTAAAGAGATAGAGAAGGTAGTCTAGTCTCACTAGTATCGATCTCGCGCATTTAGAGTAATCTTAGCGAACAAAACAAAACTTCTTACACACGAGATATGCATTTAGAATACTTTGATGTTTTATCCATTGTTATAAGTCTATCATATATCCATGTCTTTTATGAGTTTATACATCTCATGCTATCACGTATGCTAGAAATACTCTATGTGATCAATCTATCACGTCTATATGTTCTTAGTTATTGCTAAGAACGTATATCTCCATGCCAAGTTCATAATCTCCTTTCGAGACTTCGTCTATTGCTATAAGGGCTCGTTTGGTACAAGGGATAGGAGATAACTAATCCCAAGATTAACTTTAGGATGAGCTTATCCCATGTTTGGTTGGGATAAAATGCATGAGATAACTCATCCCGAAGTGTTATTATAAGTAATCCCGGGATAGCTAATCATGGGATAATTAATCCTGGAATAATTTGTTTCCCAACAAAACGACTCCTAAATGTCTTAAATGGTACCCCCTCCATCTTAATGTTATGTTTTCGAATAAGGAACACAAACTATCCCAATAAGATCAGTCTAATATGCTAAGACTCCAGGAATGAAAATATCTACACGGATGATTACATCTTTAATAAGATTAAAGTAAATAATATTATGATTGTGTCAAACACAAAGGCCCTAGATGTGGTAGATAACATCTCCAGATAAGATAAATGATATAATGACCATGCTGAGAATGAAGGCTCCGAAATACGGTAGATAGTATCCCCAAATGCTAAAGAAAATAAGATGATAATATAAAAATTTACAAAGTGATTAATGTATCACGAGTCTCAAAGAATGGGACAACCCCAAATGCTTTTATCTACGAATGATACATAATTTGTCTTAAATGGAAGTTAATGCCCTTCAGGTCAAGAATAATTAATTACAACAACAATAACATACCTAGTATATTCCCACAAAGTGAGGTCTTGGGAGGATAAATGTACGCAATTCGTACCACTAACTCAGTGTGAGGCAGAGAGGTTGTTAAGAATAACTAATTATATGCTCAAAATCTTTTCCATATAAATACCTAAGTTCTCATGGCACACTTGAATAAGTTTCTTCCAAATGTAGACATGATGTTAAAGGATAATCTATAATTCTATACGAGAAGGTAACAAAAATTACTAAGGTAGCCTAAAGTACCAACACTCATGATAACTCTCGATAAGATTAAAATAAAAGATATGATCGTACCAGCAACACGAAGGCCCCGGACATGGTATGTTATGAATGGGCCGAGATCCATACTAGCAAAGCAGCTCAATACCAAATTTTATCCCGATTTTATTTTTCTTCTCTGGTGTACCAAACGTCAGGTTTAGATGTTGGTCTATGTCATGTTTTCCACGTCTCACTTATATGTGCTGCAGTTTATGTCTTATGATCATTATGTCTACTTTTCATATAAATACTATTCCATATGTTTTCCACTTACCTAGGGCCAGTTCAGGTCTTTGATGTATTTATATCTTTTTGGATGCATCGGGGCATTATCCCAATAATTCTAGTCAGATGTCATGTATTAAGATACTTCACATGCCAATGTACCTAACTCATGCATATGCTTTGTGAAGTAATTGAGAAAAAAGAACTCTACAAAAAAAAAAAAAAAAAAAAAAATTGAGCTAGAATTTCTCAATGTAATAATATTCAATGAATATGATTATTCAGTATTTACAGTATGTATCATATTTACAATATTTAATGAATTGGGTTGAGAATCTGAGGTCTCTGATTCAAATCTCAGGGACAAAAAAAATACTAGGTGATTCTTTCCATCCGTCCTAATCTTGGTGGACAGAGTTACCTGTTATTTGTTGTTGATGTGGAGTGACAAATATCTCATTGATTTAGTTAAGGTACGCGAAAGCTAGCCCGGACACCACAATTATCCAAAAAAAATAAACATATTCAATGAATATGTCAATCGAGTACACTTGTAATCCTTTATACTGGATTAGAGGAAAGGTAAATTACATAGCTAATCTAACTAACTAACTAACATTAGGAATCTTAACTACCAATAACTAAACTACTGATCAATTATTGTTAATCCTGCGGCAGTCGGAAAAGACTAAACTACCCTTGCTGTTTCTTTTTTTTTTTTCCCACCGAAACTTAACACCTTAGTATTACTACATCAACAAGCTACATAGTTCAAATATACCCTTAGCATCATTTAAAATCCAACTTGGAAAAGACCTCTCCCAGGAGGTCTCCTTCAACAAAGAAATAGAAAATTTAGCTAAATTATGAGTTATATTTTGTTCTAACATCTAGAAATATTTTTGCTTATAAATATGACATCATAGAAATGTTATAAAAGTTGATATATTTTATCTCTCATTTGAACGTTAAAATTTCCTATATTTTATCTCTCATTTGAACGTATATTTATTACTCTATCTACTAATCCTTATATTAGACGTGTGTTACCACATCATTTTTTACAAATTTTGTCATCTATTAGATATTTGCAAGAAATAGTACTCTCCTTCTGCCCCAATTTATATGACACATTTTGCTTTTCGAAAGTCAAACGGTTTAAGTTTGACCTCACATTTGGGTACAAAATCTTCAAATTTTTTGAAATAAAATTTATATATTACGTAAAAAGTATTATAAGTCACTATAATCGATAATTCAAAATATTTAAAAGATATACGAATAAATCAAAGATACACTTGTTTGATTTTTGAAATTGGAAAAGTGACACATAATTGAAACGGAGGGAGTATATATCTAACTTTAATTTTGTCATATTCAAATTAATGTCAGAAGGTATATGCTTGTTTCCATACTATTGCTATAGTTCGTCACGTTATACTTGTTTTCACGTTATACGTCTCAACGAGCAGAAACACTCTCTTTCTGATCCGTCTCAATTTAGATAGCATAGTTGAAATTTGGAGAGTTGATTAAATTTTTTCTTAAAATTTCTTTATATATGTTTTTTAAGCTTGAAGTTTCTAATTTTGAATACACGATTAAAACTTAAAAGTTCGAATCTCGAAATTTAAACAGCATATGAATTAAAACGATTGGACTAATAAAGTAGAAATAAATCTTAAGGGAAAACAACGAGGATCATGCTAGAAGGGGAGGCTTCGAGAAACTGGTAAAGTTGCTGTAATGTGGCCAGAAAGTTATAGGTTCGAGCCGTGGAAATAACCTCTGGGAGAATGTAAGATAAGGTTGCATACAACAGATGCTTGTGGTCCGACCTTCCCCGAAATTTACACATATCAAAAGCTTTAATGCACTGTACTGTCCTTTTTAATGAGGATCATGCTCAATGAAACACACGTGTCCTGCACAGAGTGTGTTTGTTTTAGCTAGTATGACAATCATCATCTAATGTATAATACTGAAATAGCTATGCAAAATCCATAATACTTTGATCTTTACATGGATGCAATGCAATAAATAGCTTCACTCTTAAGTATTTAGGGGTTGCTAGGTTCGAAGATAAGTCATGTTGGGATTAGTAATAATATAATTAATTATATTAAAATTAGTTATTGTTTTTAATTAATATATTGTATTAAAAATAGTAATATATTGGGGTCATTAACGAGCAGAAACACACTCTCCGATCCGTCTTAATTTAAATAACATAGTTGAAATTTTGAGAGTTAATTAATTTTTTTTTAATCAAAATTTCTTTATATATGCCTTTTAAACTTGAAGTTTCTATTTCTAAATACACAATCAAAATTTAAAGTTAGAATCTCGAAATTTGAACACCTCATAAATTGAAACGAGGTGACTAATAAATAAGAAATGAATCTTAAGGGAAAACAATGAGGATCATGCTAGAAGAGGTGTCCTAAAAAAACCGGTAAAGTTGCTGCTATGTGATCAGGAGGTTACGGGTTTAAGTCGTGGATTTAAACTTTGATAGAATGTAAGATAAGGTTGCATACAACAGATGCTTATGGTCCGATCGTCCCCAAAATTTATGCATATCAAAAACTTTAATGCACTGTATTGTCCTTTTTAATATGGATCATGCTCAATGAAACACACGTGTCCCGCACAGAGTGTGTTTGTAATTGTTATAGTTAGCATGATAATCATCATCTAATGTATAATACTGAAATAGTATGCAAAATTCATAATACTTTGATCTTTACATGGATGCAATGCAATAAATAGCTTCACTCTTAAGTATTTAGGGGTTGTTAGGTTCGAAGATAAGTAATGTTGGAATTAGTAATGTTTTAATTAATTATATTAAAAGAAGTTATTATTTTTAATTAATTTATTGTATTAAAAATAATATATTGGGGTCATTAATTGGTAGTTAATATAAAGCTAACTTATTCATGGAAAAGGTATATAATACATTTACATTTTAATTTGACTTCAATTAATATCTATTTCCTCTAATTTTGAGTGTGAATAAGTAGACACTTAAACTATCATAAAGTTGAATAAATAAATACACATCCTACATGGCAAATCGTGTGAGATGCCAGAGTCCAACATGACAAATTGTACGAAATTTGACATGTAGGATGCGTGTGTCTACTTTTCAACTTTATGAATTTAAGTGTCTATTTATCCGCACCCAAAATTCAAGGGTATAAATACTAGTTAAGTCAAGTTAAAGGGCATGTTTATGTATTTATGCCAATTAATTTCTGCATAAGTTATACAACATTTTGATAACAAATTAGAAAGTAAGTTATTTATGTATAAAATTAATACAACACTCAATTTTTAATTTAAAAACTCACATTTTTGTTAATATAAGCTCTGAAGGAATTGAAGATAAAATAACTAATACCCATAAATTATAAGTCATTTTAAAAGTTTAAAAGGAATTAATTATTTTACCCATTTTATAATAACAATATTTTCTCAAAAAATTAAAAATGACTCAAGAGGGAGTATATAATATCCATTTCATCTCATCTCAGGGCAAAATCCCGAAAGTTATCTATTACTTTCTCTACTGTGAACTGTAACTTTTATTATAATTTATTTGAGTTGAATTTTTTGGGGATTGATTGAACTCCATTAATATTGACTTATTTGAGTTGAGATCCATTAGTTTATTGATATATTTTTGGATTGAGTTGTTTGTACGAATTAATTGGACTCCATTAATATATATTTAGGATAAATTACACAAACTCACAAATTTAAGAGCCATTAATACATAAAATTTCATACCTTTTTTTACTTAAAATTCCATTTTTACTATTTTGCTCTTGATACATCTATGCAGATCTTTTCACCCACTTTTCACTCCACCATTGATGCCCCCAAATCACGTTTTTTTATTTTTCAAAATTTTCACCCCAAAAAAATCGGCAGCTTCTCCCCTATTGAAACTTCTATCACTATTATTGCAACCTCCAACAACTGCCCACATTCAATTCCATTTGATTTTAAAAAAAAAAATTCCAGTTTTCTCTCTTGGTTTTAAAACAAATCTTCTTGTGGTGTCACTATTTTTTCCTCCTTTAATGGTTAATGAAGATTCACTCTTATTCAGTTTGGGTATTACCCAAATCGTAACTAACATTATTCTTCCTGCAATTGATGAAGTTGTGGATTTTATTCCGGATATCTTCGATCACACATCTGACGGTTAGCCATAGTTCTCATAGAGGAGAAATCGAAGCAGAAAGGAACGCAGAGAGAATTGGAGAGAAGAACAGAGAGAATTGGAGAGAAAACCCTCAGAATCCGATAAAAAATCTTCTTTATTGATCTTGATACATATGTAGTGTAGTCAAATCTTGTGATATGCATTGGTGATACATATTATTACTACATTCAGTTAGTGATTCATATTACACTTCAAAAGTTGCATTGGTGATACATATTATTGATACGTTCAGTTAGTGATTCATATTACTGTTCAAAAATTGCATTGATGATACATATTATTGATACATTCAGTTATTAATACATTCAATTAGTGATTCAAAAATTGCATTGGTGATACATATTATTTATTTTATTACTATTCAATATATGTCGTTTATGCAGAATCTTAGCTTGGTGTTTGGAGATTTACACATCAAAACATAACTGCAAGGTAACAATTTTAAATGTATCACAAATATAAATCACAAGGCTGCCAGATGTATCACAAATATTAATTAACTAATTCAGAAAATAACAATACACTGTAATAAATCTGAATGTATCATTAATATGAATCCGAAATATCCAACTGCCCCTGCAAGGTAACAATTTTAAATGTATCACAGATATGAATCACAAGACTTCCAGATATATCACAAATATTAATTAATTAATTCAGAAAACAACAATGCACTGTAATAAATCTAAATGTATCATTAATGTGAATCAAAAATTCTATCAATTCTATAGTTGTTGTACCTAATTTTCGAAACTCAAACTCCCGAATGCTGCAACAACACCATTATAATCGTCATTGAAGATAATTGAAATTTTGGAAAAAGGAGATGGAAGAAATTCATCGGAGTTGAAAATAGTAATGAATATGGTATGATTGAAATTTGAAATTTGATTGACTATTTATGTTGATTTGGATATCTCAGAGATTCATTCATAAACGCATTTCGCGCGGTTCGCTCTCCTTAATAAATGCAACTCTGTTACTTCTTTATTTAACTAATGACTCAGTCACAAATGTATCACAAACAATATGTATCACGGCTTAATATATGTATCACAAAAGATAAATTTCGGATTCTTTTTGTAATTGAACAAAATTCTGATAAAAAGTGTTATTAACTACTAAACTTATGGGATTTGTGTAAGTTACCCATATATTTACTTATTGGGGGAAGGACAAAATTGGCTCCTCGGCCCAAAATAATTCCACCAAATGACCCAATGATTGGGATTTCCAAATTTTAGTCATTTGATGGCAAATTAGTCCCATTTGTTTTCTCGCCTATCGTTTCTTATTTGTTTTCCAAAGTTTTTTCTTTCCCTTTTTTGATGCACTTCTTTTAAAAAAAAATATATATTTTTGTCTTTGTTATAAAATAAAGACAAAATATCAATATCAAAGTTAAAGAAAAGAGGCAACTTTAGATAATTTTTAGAAGTACTTTGTTTACTACTTGGAACTATATCAAAATGTACAAAAGGGTGGCTATTTATAGGCCACCAAACTTGCTCCCTAAGCATTTTAAACTTGACATCAAATTGGCAATTTGGCCAACTAACTTTGGTGTTCAAATCCTATTTGAACAAGTAACTTTGGTATTCAAATCCAATTTGAATAAGTAACTCTTGGTGTTCAAGTTCAATTTGCCTACTAACTCTTATCTCTCATTAATGACATTCACACATATATATGTCACATGACATCCATATTACATAACACTCCCCCTTGGATGTCCATTAATAGATAATGTGTCTCGTTAAAACCTTACTAGGAAAACCCAGTAGAAAAAGCCTACTGAAGGAAAAAGAGTACACACATCTTGTAATACGCCCTTAGTGTTGCCTCATTAAAAACCTTACAAGAAAAATTCAGTGGGACAAAACCTTGTGAGGGAAAAAGAGTACAACGCGTATTAACTCCCCCTGATGAGAACCTCAATATAGAACTTGAATCTTCACATTTCAATCTTGTGCATCATCTTCTCGAAAGTTGCATTAGGTAGACACTTTGTGAATGAATCAATCATATTATCACTCGAACGAATCTGTAACACGTTGATATCACCATTCTTTTGGAGTTCATGTGTGTAGAAAAGCTTTTGGTGAAATGTGCTTCATTCTATCTCCTTTTATGAATCTTCCCTTTAGTTGGGTCATGCATGATTCCCGGCTTGCTTCATGAATAGTTATTATATCAACATGATTAGACTATCATGTTAAATAGCATGGTATGACAGTAACTCTTCATGACAATAGATAATATGTCTATATCGAATCCTTATATTGATCATATGAATATCCTATATATTCAAAAGCTTAACAATATTCATTAGGATAAACACATCCATATAGGGGTTTTCATTTGCAATATGCAAGTGATCTTACTTCACTATCCCCGTATAGGAGTAAAACTATATCATGCTCATAGTTATAGCAAGATGTATAAATGCATCAATTGCACAAGATATGGTACTTCATGACCAATCCATTTCTGCATGTTTCTCGTTTCAACTTTTTTCACCAGATAATTTATCGCTTTTGAAAACTCTCCAAGAGTTCGAATAATATTCAAATCATCAATTTAGCCCTTATAAGGATTATAAACAAGTTTTCCAGAAACTTTTATATGCTTCAGGCATTTTAAATCCTTCAGGAATTTTCATCTAGATTTGTCAAGTGACAATATCAATCATTTTATGTGTGACATTTTCTAGTGTCCGGACTGCAAATCAAAGAAGTTTTATACTTACAAGATGCATCTTTCCATGTCACTTGTTAAATATTTCTACATCAACATGCTTAAATAAATGTAGAATTCAGATCTTCACAATCCCTTTACAATATTGTGCCATATTGTAACAAAGATATCATCGATGATATATCATTTTGTATTGGTTCTCAATGTGACATAACATTTTGAGATCTCATCACTTCATTATTTTCAGGTACCTGAACCTCTCATAAGATTTCATGAAGTGTTATATCGTAAGCTCTTCAAAAGCACATCCTTTTCTTATTATGATCATTTGCTCCTTATCCTTTTCAAGGATTATCTCATTTGGAACCGATTATGATCTACCATGCTTCATGCATGTAGTAGACTTTTTCTTTCAGAGACATTCAATTGGAGTATTTACAGCTAAATATGAGATCAACTTTTGGTCAACAAATGCTCCTAGCATTTGAACTTGAATTATCTTTTGAATGAGGATCTGATGATAATTCCTAACATATTTCATAGCTGCTTTTTATCTCCCCCTTATGTTAGGAAAACTAGCATACCTCCTCTATCTTCTTTGAGAAATCCATCTTTGTACATCATGGTATATTCATTACTCATATACCGCACATCAAAAATTACTAGATGAAATATTTGATTCCTTACTTTGAACCAATTGAGAGGGGAAAATTAACCATAATTTATTGGTCTGATGCATTTAAGTGCTATAATATGTGATTATCATATTTCAGATCAATCACATGAAGCTTTGTTCTCATAAACAATGATTCAACTATTTATTGGAGGCATTCAACGCCAAACCAATATTATAAAGATGAATTGTCTTGATTACACAATCTGAAAATTATGCTCTTAACTCAATCTATATTGAGCAAGCAACTTTATGAATGTCAAACTACAGTTTGACAACAAATGTACATGTGTTCATTTTAGAGATGCATCTATTTAAGATATCACATGACAGGTGAACGGGCCCATATTCACCTTTTATACTTTTCAAATTTTAAGGAATTCAATCCCAACATTAGTTGGTTCAACCAACTTATCACGAGAACAAACAACATACAACAATTATTGAAGAATCTTTCAGTTCTTCATTACATGTCAATACTCAATGCACATCTTCGAAATGTCATAATCGTTCATGCCAACTTATGAACTTATTTGTACTAGTAAACTCTAAGTTTACCATGACATATGATTTTTGCTTTAGTAAATTTCAGATTTACTATAACATGAATAGACTTTCAGATTTACTATTTTGGAGTATATTTCATAATATTTCTTCTTAATCATTCTACCTCTTTTGAAGGTGTTACTCCTATCGCATTCACCCCAGGGAATGGATCTATACTTTTACAATCAAAATTCTCATTCCCCAGGAATGGAATATAATAGTGCCTTAAGCCTATCAGATTGTGATAGGAATCTCTTTCAAGATATTGCTCCTTCATGAGCAAATCGAGACGCACATATAATGTAACGAAAGATTTTGTCCTTTGTTACGCCCCATTCATATTCATAAATTCAATCACATGTCTTCTTTCAGACATATTATGCATTGCTACCACATTCACTTCAAGGAATGGAGCATATTTCATGACTTTTCACCAAAATTTTGTCTTAGTCATCATTATATCATCAATATGGGCATCGAGATTCAAACTCAACGTCTTATCCAAATAAAAGACATCTTAGGCCATAGATCGATGGCACTTTAACCCAATATCTTATCATCATGGTGCACCAGGACTCTAACCCGATGTCTTACCCTTTTGGGGCGATGGAGCTTGAATCCACCGTCTTACCTATAAACGCATACTAAACCAAAATATAACAGGACTTACCCTTGAGCCTTAAAAAGAATATTACCAAAAGAAAATTAAACATTAAAATCAACTATTTGGAATTCACTTGCGTACATCTGTTTTAGCAGATAATAACTTACATTAAGACAGTGAAAGAGATTTTCTCACCATTCTAACCAAACTTATAATACTGATTTCAATATTATTAGATACAACACTTACACATTATACTATTATCGTTAACAAGAAGAATAAGAATATGTCAACTAAACCTGTCCAATGGCATGCTAACCGAGAAGGAATATATATATATGAATTATATATTGCAAACTAACCTTCCATGATGTCCAATAATTAAATCAATAAAGGTGAGCAACTAAGTATAAATTCAAAGTTCAAACTTTGTCTAAGCAAAAGTTTTCATGGGCAGAGATTACCACCAATATCATACCCCAATCGAAAATACCTTAGCCTTATCTTGAGATGGTAGAGTCTCGTGCTGACAACGTGTTATAAAATAAAGACAAAACATCAATATCAAACTTAAAGAAAAGAGGCAACTTTAGAGAAATTTTAGTAGTACTTTGTTTACTACTTGGAATTATATCAAAATGTACAAAAGGGTGGCTATTTATAAGCCACCAAACTTGCTCCCTAAGCATTTTAAGCTTGACATCAAATTGGCGATTTGACCAACTAACTTTGGTGTTCAAATCCTATTTGAACAAGTAACTTTGGTATTCAAATCCAATTTGAATAAGTAACTCTTGGTGTTCAAGTTCAATTTGCCTACTAACTCTTATCTCTCATTAATGACATTCACATATATATGTCACATGACATCCATATTACATAACAGTCTTCTAATTTTTAAACAATGAAATATTTGTATTCATTATTTTGTAGTTACTTCTTTTCTTTTTTTTTTTTAATTTTTTGTTTGTTTTGCTACTCTTTTCTTTTGTTGCTGTTTATTCTATTTTTTATGCTTCTTTGAGGGCTATTTTTTTTTTTTTAAAAATATTCTGTATTATTAGTACATATATAAAATACAATGCATATTGATACAAATATAAAATATAATACATAAAAAAAATCATTGCTATTTTTTCACTGTATAAAATATGTATAAATTGTATAAACGGTATTTATACAGTTTATACATATTTTAAAATTATATTTCATTCCCATTTTTTATTTTCAACCAGATACATATACATATTTTACACAAATAATTAAACCGTTTTTATACACATCCTATACATATACATATTCTATATAACAATGATACATTTTATACATATTCTATACAATAATTATACAGTTTTTATACACATCCTATACAATATTTAGCTGCAATAATTATTCAGATATATATTTTATACAATAATTATACAGTTTCTATACACATCCTATATAGTTTTTATGTATATCTTATACATATACATATTCTATTTAACAACTATACAGTTTCTATACAATTTTTAAAAATGATTAGTTGGTGGAATTAAAATAGCAGAGTGAGACTACCCCATGTCATCACTTTGAAAATGGCTATTTTAATGGAATTTCTTTATCCTAGTGAATATGGGGTGTTCTTTCCCCTTACTTATTTGAGTTAAGAACCTTGAGATCCATTAGTTTATTGATATATTTTGAGCTAATTTGGAATTCGTACAGATTGATTGGACTCCATTAATATTGACTTATTTGAGTTGAGATCCTTGAGATCCATTAGTTTATTGATATATTTTGGGCTGAGTTGAAATTTATACGGTGATTGAGTGGATCTATAATCTATTGATATATTTTTGCACTGAGTTGAAATTTTGATATATTTTTGGGCTAAGTTGAAATTTATACGCTGATTGAGTGGATCTCAGTGAGATCTGCAATTAATTTATTAATTGAGGGTTTTCTATTTATTTGGGTTATTAAGATCTGCAATTTCTAGTTTTCTAGTTTAGTTGATTGAGTGGATCAAACTGAGATATTCGATTTTCAAAGGGTGTCCAAAGGTTGTATGATATAACTCTAAATGCGGTCTTCAGATTTCCTCATGTATAATAGTATGAAGTCTGAGTAATTGTATGATATACTTTAAAACAGAGCCTTTGACAACAGTGCTAACATGAGTTGTGTATCTGATTGAGTTACTTGCTTAGAAGGCCAAAATCAGATACTTTAGTATTATTTTTTTTAATAAAAGATGTGCACACAATGGAGATAAAACTCCTAAAATACCAAGTATAAAAATACTTAGTAGATCAAAAGTGATAATCAACAGGAATCAAAGCTGAAAGTACTTTTCCTCTCTAATTTTAAAAATTGGCCTTCCTTTTTCTTCATTCTTCAATGTAGACTTCCTTAGCATTCATGTCTGCATCCAGAAGTATATTGCTACTTTTCACATCACGATGTATGATTCTTGACTCACTTTCATTGTGCAAGTTATCTGAAACTTTAGAAGTAAGGATCAACCATTATAAACTACGTAAAACTTAATGCTATATCATACATATTAAGTATCTGGTGAGAAAGAGCAGAATCCACAAAACAACTGCATTCTTCTGGGCAATATGGATCTTTTGGTTGGATATTGTGAAAAAAAAGAGGGGTTTGTTGTGGCAAAACACTCAAGAACTACAATAGTAACGACCATTTCTAATCCCAGGCAAGTTGGGATCAATTATATGAATTGTCATTGGTCATGTCGCTCCATTATAGTCTGTCACAGTCCAATATAGTGCCAAAACATGGGTTGCATAGAAAGTCCAGTTCATGTGACTCCATAGACTTCCTAAGATTACTGATTCTAGTCAAGATGCAAAGTTTACTAATTACTGCAGAATCAGAGCACTAAGCTATAACCCTCAACTGTTTTTCACACTCATAGCCTAACTTAGGTTGTAACCAAAGCTTAGTGGATCTACTTTGTTATGTTGGAGACAAATTGTTTGAGACCTAGTTCTGCCTATGGTTAACTTTGGATACAATAGCTCTGTCAAGTGTCAATCAAACCACTGGTCCTAATCTCTTTGAAATTGAGATGGGTAAGAAACCAAGAAAACCTATTAACGTAGTTCCTTCACCCTTAAGCTCCCTAAGGAAAACATTCAATGATCATAACTCATCATATTCATACTAACATACGACCCAAGATTGTATATAGTAATGCAGCTTTACATTAACGATGAGAAGAATTTGAAGCTAGGATTTAAATAATTGTTCAGTGATCAGAAAAAATTCTCAACCCACACTAAAGAAGCTAGGATTTAAACAATTGTGGAGATGTTAATAAGATGAATTTAATTCCTACTTCTACTGTTCAGGAGAAAACGAAAGACATTTTAGTCTGTTCTTTTTCAAAAGATCAAATGAATGAAAGGTTATAACGTTCATTTGTAGATGGTGAAGGTAAAGGATGAAAGTTTTATATGTTCAATATGTGGAAGAGGTCACCCAACTGTGGAGAAGATGAGGTTGAACTGGGAGGCGTGTAGAGTTGTTTCTCGGGCAGCTGCCGCAGTTGGTCGGGGAGCAGGTCGGGGAGTTATTTGAGAGTTCATACTATGGGTTGATGTTATTTGAGACGCTATAGTTGACAGATTTTTGGATTAAATGTAGAGCTATGCTCATATTTTCCTCGTGCTTGAGACACTATATTTCTACTATTTCTGTAGTGAATCTTTTTTCAGTATAATCATTTATATAAAATTAGTAGTTTACTTTAAAAAATTCTTTTTTAACCATTCAAATATTAGTATATATAGTTTTTAATAGAAAATCTACAAAATCACATTTTTTAGAAGTTGTATTGGTGGCACTATTTTGGATTTAAATTTGTATTACTTTGAATTGGATTTGCAGTAGAGTATTTTAGATTTTGATTTTGGAATAATTTGAGATCTAAAACAAAGTATCGAGAAAAAAGATTTAAGTGAAGTGATAGCTATAAATAAAAATTAATAAAATAGTTTAAAAGTTTTAATAAAATTAATATTTATTATTGAGTTCTCAACTATAAGACAGGAAAAAAAAATCAATTAACAATTGAAAAGGAAGATTAAACATTAGTTTCATTTATCAAGATTGTTATAGTATGATTTTTAACATTTATATTGTATCTGTCCCATAAGATTAGTTTCTATAAAAGTGTTACTATAAATATGTTTTGTTGTAAAATAATTTATCAAAGCTTAATTTTCTATTTGTTTATTTGGTAATCAAGAGCTTAATCGGTCAGAGTTCATGTGGACCAGATTGAGAAATTTCAGACCATGGATTTAAAATTTGAGTGAATTTATTTTGTCAATTTCTTGAATTTCGACAATTCAATATCCAAATTTACTCTAAATAAAGCTCAATTATGAAACAGAAAAACAAATCTCAATCATCTAATAGATCCATTTAACACTTTTAATTTTTCTCATATATGTTTGTGCTCTAATTGAAACACATACTTAAAATAGCTAAAATTTCAGGTGTGTACACTTGAATGCAGAAACAAAAATAGCAAGGAAAAAGTATATATGCTTTTGCGTAAAATTTATCTAATTTTGTATATTCATGCAAAAAAATATACAACGAATATTTATTAAATTAAGTGACCAAAATAGGATACCCCGTAAATCTTTCACACTACCAAAATTTCAAATCTTCAAAGTTCGAAGTTGGGTGCTATCATAATCTAAGTTTGTCCTAAAATTTGAATTTGAACTACCTTTTAAACTTCAATTGAGCTCTAAAGTTAGGCTTTATCAGAGCGTGAATTAAATTGTTATTCAAGCTTGAGACCTAAGGTCAGCAGATAGGCTTGACCAGTTCAAATAATTTTAAACTTGTTAATTTTTAAGTTGCCAAATTTTAAAATAAAATTTCAAAAATAGAAGTTCTATGAAGGTAGAGAATTTCAATAAAGACTTCAAGTTGATGTGTCGCAAACTCCAAGCATATTTTGGGTGAGTCCTTGATCCGTCTGTTCATCGATCCAATCCACATGCACGTAAGAAAAGTCATTTTTCTTCATGCCAATGATGGTCAAAGTTGATACTAATAATTGTTTACCTTTATTATCATAAAACTTTATTTTCACATATTCGTTACTTGGTTTTTGCAAGAAATTGTCATGTTAGCTAATTTTTTTGGCAATTAAATGACGGTTTTATTAATTACCAAGAGACGAAATACAAAGCCAAGGGAGAAGAAGTACCACTTCCCCTTCTCAGTAATCCTAAACAGCCAACAAAACCAAAAAAACTATAGTTCCAGAGTCCTAGGCAGTTGACACACTAGCTACATAGTGTCACCCATTGCCATTCATCCTCCCAGTTTAAAACAGTGTGTTGCAATTTTTGCCACTCAAGAATCATTCTCTAAATTTTCTGAGAAAATGGGCAGCCAAAGAATAGATGTTGTGCTGATTCATTCACATTGGAGCATAGCACACAAGTGGCAAGTATAGACATTCCCCACTTGATAAAGATATCCTTAGTGCGTAGTCGACCGTATAGTTGTAACCATAGGATAAAAACCTGTTTTGGTGCAGCCACATTAAACTGCAACGTTTTCTACCTCTCCCCTTAGCCTCCTGTATGCCGCTGCAAGCCTGCAATATGAAAATTCCCCTTATACACTACTAGTGTTGTTTGATCTCCAATAACTTGCCGAAACTTCCACATGTGTAGAAGTTTCCTAACCATCCACGATGCCTGAGTAGGAATTGGCATTGCATCAATCTACTGGTGCATGTTTGATGTAGTACGTGTGAATCCAAGTGATCCATAATCTATTTTTCTTCAAACTCAGGGCCCATAGAAGTTTACATAAACCCGCTTGGTTCCAAATCTTCAGATCTTTATTAAATTCAGCCCCCATACTCCTTTAGGCAAACAAACATGTTCCCACGAAACTGTCATATTAGCTAATTGCTATAGTTGAAAAGACCTACTCCCTCTGTCCCAATTTATATGACATACTTTCCTTTTTAGTCAGTCCCAAAAAGGATGACACATTTCTACATTTAGTAACAATTTGACTTTAAAATGTCCATTTTGCCCTTAATGAAATGATTTGTAGCCACACAAATATATATGACTTGTTTTAGACCACAAGTTTCAAAAGTCTTTCTTTCTTTCTTAAATTCCGTGTCGAGTCAAACTACATCACATAAATTGAGACGGAGGGAGTACACTATTTAGTTTAAGGCCCCGACAACTAATTAAATGCTTAATAAGTTCTAATACTAATCTATAGCAGAGAAAATCACCCCATATAATTATTTAAACATCCTTATTACCATATATATAATGAAACTAGCTATACTTTCCATAATGTCGCAAATTAACAAAAACGCAGGCCGTAAATCTGCGCAAAAAAAAAAAAGAAGAAGAAAATAAATATATCCTATGATTTTAGATGCTAATTTTAGTAAAAGAATTGGCAGAAAAACAAACAAATCGTTTGGGAATAAGTTGACTTCTCGTAGTTGTTTGTTGATTGCTTCTGATTAATCATGGTTGATTGGATTTTCTTGATCTTGAATTTGAACTTCAATCGATTCGCTCCCCTCATTGTTATATGGTTGAGAATTAGAGGGTACTGGAACGAGTGTTATATCCATTCTAACTTTTTCCTTGTACTTTCTTACCTCTACTATAGAAGACCGACAAATCGGGCAATTTACGTGCCCGATGAGCCACTTGTCAATGCATGTGACATGAAAAATGTGCCTACAAATCGGCAACAAACAAACCACTTCACCTTCTTCCAATTCACTCAAGCAAATAGCACATTCGTTTTGATCTACAAGAAATAAATCTTGTTTTTTATGAATTGAATAAATATAAAGAGGGATTGATTCAATGATTTTTTGGTCAATTCCAATGGTTAAATGGTATGATTGTCCAATAATATTGTTTCTAATATGTGATCTTCTACTTGGAAAAAATCTTAATAAAATAAATTGGTAAATCACTAAGGCATATGCCTAGTATAGAAATAAAATTTGTAATAACTCAAACTTGAAAAAGCTCTGTTTAGAGAGTAATCAAAAGAGTAGTATTTGCGAATGGCCAAACAATAGAAAACGCCCTTGTCGTTGTCATGAAACAATGGGAAATATATCTTGTTTCCTAAACCTTGTGCAACACATGGCTTCAAATAGGAAGCTCCATAGATTCATCTTGTCCCTCCAAACCTCCACTTTACCTTCATCATGAGTTAGAAACACAGCTAACACTCCTCTATTATCGACGTCTTC
This sequence comes from Capsicum rhomboideum, assembly GCA_031232105.1. Classification (NCBI taxonomy): domain Eukaryota; kingdom Viridiplantae; phylum Streptophyta; class Magnoliopsida; order Solanales; family Solanaceae; genus Capsicum; species Capsicum rhomboideum. The sequence continues at coordinate 142,925,055 of CP124711.1, read as the reverse complement.
TACTGTGTAAACATTTCGAATTAACTTTTGTTTTCGAGGCAAAAAGGACTTCCCATAAAATTCCCAGGTCGGTGTCTCTACAAAATTTTCCTTGATTCTTAGTATTCCCAAATTTCCTTTATCTCCCAATACGAAGACAATATTATTTCTGAAAAATATCGAATTATTTCATCCAGTTTACATAAACAGTCCTTTGCTATTTCTTAATTCTTTAAGAAAGTAATGATACGTCCATGTAGTATCTCCAATTTTAATGATGTATACGTCTGGAGGAGCACCACACTCATCAAAACCAACGACAAAACAACCAGACTCACCATCTGGAGGACACGAAAATGTCCAAGCAGAGAAACAATTTTGCACCACTGGTAGGTCGAGTTCAATTATATCATTACTTTTGGGATTGGAAAAGAACATACCACGATTGCCATGACTCATGAGCAACCAATTAGCTTTTGCACTCTGAATTTCTTGAACCCCTTAATTTGGCATGTCTGGCTTGTGAGAAATTAAGGCATTGTACACGGGATGAAAAAATTCCGTCAGGCCAGTTTCTGTAACTGAGATGGGAGAGGAGCAGTGTGCCATGTTTTACAAACAACATGAAAGGCAAAGTAATCACCATTACTTAACTTACCATAACTACTTAAAATCCCAATTATTTTAAGGAATTACATAAATTCTTGATTTTACTTTCTCTCTCTCTCTAAAAAGTTTGGATACATTTCACAACCCCCATGTCGCGTACTGTCCCTCCTTTCTCTCTCACAATTTTTCCTACTCCATCGACACCACCACCACCATAAACACCCATCTCCATTAATTCTCCAAACACATCCACGACCACTCCACCAACAACAATATTTTTTCTCCATTTTTCATCATCAACCTTCTAACACCAAACCTCCATTAAAACCGATCAGCAAACATCACTCCACTTTGCTTTAATTTCCATCGGAAAAATCACCACAGCTCCAAACGACCCCTTCTCCCTTCGTTTTCTCTTCCCTTTTCTCTTTTCTCTCCGTCTCTGTCTCACCGAGACCCTCACATACAACTGTCATGTAAAAAATTTGTAAAGCATCATCTTTTCCTGCGAATGTCTGAGAATTTCGATGATGCAGATGGAGATCTGGCTAGATCTGATTGGAAACGTTTGTTTCTTTCGTTCGGAGAATTTCGCGAAACCTATGTATCTGATGGATTTTCATGTTAATGATACATAGACTAATGTATCTGGCCAAAGTTATGCATCAGACTAATGTTAATGTTACTGATACACTAACAGATCTCGTTCATGATACATTATGCGTGAGATGTTACCGAATTAGTTGGCAATACATCAGAGTCGCAATGTATCCGAACAACAGTGATGTATTCATGTAAAATTATTTCAATATTTTTAGTAATATTGAGTGATGTATCCGAAAGAATGTGATATATCCGTGTGGACTAAATCAGGAATTTTTAGTAATATTGAAAAAAGTTGGGATAGGGAGTAATTAACTCTAAAAGGGTGGGGATTTTTGTTGTTTATGCTTTTTTTTTATAAATTTACTCCGTTTTAGAGAATAATTCAGACATACAGGACTGAGATTGAAAATTCACGTGTGAAGTACATGTAAATATTTCCTTAAATTTCAATCACGTGTGTCCGATTTTGTTTTGTCAAAATTTTTTTTGTTCTTTTAATTTCAACAATTCATAACAATCCATGACTAAAGACTATAAAAAATGATCAACGTATGAGCAACAATACATGACTAAAGAATTTTCCTCACTAGGAGTGAGGTGGATCAATAATTTAATTAATTGTCAGTTATCTAAAATCTATTTATCTTACTAATATGTCATTGTTTCGAGCTAATTCACCAAGTAGAGACAAATGTAGAGCACCTATTACGAGTTCATTCAAACACAATAACTTTGACACTGACTTTGAATATACGTTAAAAATTAGTAAATGAATAATATATTTCGAACCAATTAATCGAATAAATTATTGTAGAATTCGAATCTCGAAAGTCTGATGTCCAAATCTTGGATTTGCCTTTGCTGCTAGTAGGGTGAGAGGAGCAATGACGTATTTAGAGTATCATCTAATTTTTATTTACATAGTGTATATGTATTAAGAAGTCCATAAATATCTTTTGTGGATTTTTTTCTTTTAAAATACACGCCCTAAAATGCATGTACAATATTACCTCATATGCAATAGAAGTTGTTAATATTGCAAGGATTACGCATATGAAAGAGAACGTAAATGAGAAGAATTAACCAATTTTTAGTATAAACTTTCAGCAACTAATATGATATGACTGATTCTTCTTACTTGGCATTGTAACAGTCATCGGCTATGCAATGGTGTTTGCAAACAGAGTTTCTTCTGATGGAATAAGGAGCAAAAGGTTTTTTTTTAATCTGCAAAAGGGGGGGGGGGGGGGGGGGGCAAATGGATATTATGGGTTAAGGGTAATAAGTGTTGGGTCAGATATAGTCAAATGAGTTATATATGTCCGTTAAGTTTTTAACACTTCTGTGAGTTTTTTGCTTTTTGGAACATTTCTAGAGTTCAATGATAATATTATCCAAAAAAAATTATAAGTGACTTTAGTGGGATGTTTTGTTAAACTTCAGTGACAATTCGAGAAATTTACTCTGAAAAACAACACCAATTTCCAACTTGAATACAAATACTTATTATAAAGATTTGATAGAATAAGATTTGGTGGCGTTTTGTATATATCTTCTAAGAAGTGAAACTTATTATAACAAGAAAAGATAATGAGACAAAGGAGTCAATGATCTGTAGGGAGTAAAGAAGTTGTGATGATTTCCCTTTGGAGAAATTTGCGCCGTTCTGTAGTTATTGTCGAACGAGATCGACAAGGGTTAAAAAGAAATTCTTTTACAGTGGATTGAAAAATCCTCAAGCAAGTAAGAGTTGGACTTTCAAGTTTTTAAAAGTTCAGCACCTAAAGCACTTCACTGGTGAAAATTTAGTTTCATCAAACTTTAATCAAAGTCTATACATGATGAGATTTGAAAAGTGAGAACAAATTAAGAGGAAACTGAAGGGAACGGACTGGTTCTACGTACTCAGCTGAGCCCTAGACCAAGTGATGATGATGTAGTGGCAGAAATATATTCTTTCCGTCTCAATTTAGGTAGCATAGTTGGAATTTCGAGAGTTAACTAAGTTTTTTTTAATCGAAATTTTATGTTATATGTGTTTTTTAAACTTGAAGTTTCTATTTTTGAATACACGATCAAAATTTAAAAGTTTGAATCTCGGAATTTAATCAACACATAAATTGAAACGAATTAATAAAGAAGAAATAAATATTAAGGGAAAACAATGAGGATCGGATCATGCTAGAAGGGGAGTCTTCGAGAAACCGGTAAAAAGTTGTTGCAATGTGACAAGGAGATTATGGTTCAAGCCGTGGAAATAGCCTCCAACAGAAATGCAAGATAAAGTTGCTTACAACAGACCCTTGTGATTTTATTACATTTTAAAATCAGCTCACGTAGTTTTTATAAGTATGGATTCACAACTACTAAGTATATGTTTTAAGGTTTCCTTAATTAACTTATGGGAAGAAAGTTGATTCACGCTTATAACTACTATTAACTTATGTAACTTGTCCCTGTTTTTTGGCCTATAAATATGACATCATAGAAATGTTATAATTTTATGTGCATGTAGAAGGGTTCGCTAAATTGACGTGACATTTTCCATATGATCAATATAAAATTTGATATATTTATATTTATTAACTACTAGTAGTCTTTATAGATGTGTTACCACATCAATTTTTACAAATTTTGTCATCTATTAGATATTTGCAAAAAACAGTACTCCTCTCCTTCTCCCCCAATTTGTATGACACTTTTGCTGTTCAAAAGTCGTCAAACATTTTAAGTTTGCCCTCGAGTTTGGACATGAAATCATCAAGTTTTTTGAAATAAAATTTATATATTTGAAAACTACATTAAAAAATATTATAAGAAACTATAATTGACAATTCAAAATATTTAAAAAATATATGAAAAAATTACAGTGAAATATAGACTTATTTAAATTTTAAAATTCGAAAAGTAACACATAATTGAACCGGAGGGAGTATATTTAATTTTCTCATATTCAAATTAATGTCAAAAGGTATATGCTTGTTTCCTTACTATTGGTATAGTTCGTCACGTTATAGTTGTTTTCACGTTGATGCTTTGTATCCGTTTGTGTTACTTGTTAGTAGTCTCAACCAGCAGAAACACTCTCTCTCCGATCCGTCTCAATTTAGATAGCATAATTGGAATTTCGAGAGCTAATTAATTTTTTTTAATCAAAATTTCTTTACATATACTTTTTAAACTTGAAGTTTCTATTTCTAAATACACGATCAAAATTTAAAGTTTAAATCTCGAAATTTAAACACCACATAAATTGAAACGAGTTGACTAAATAAATAAGAAATGAATCTTAAGGGAAAACAGTGACGATCATGCTAGAAGGGGAGTCCTAAAGAAATCGGTAAAGTTATTGCTATGTGACCAGAAGGTTATGAGTTCAAATCATGAATTTAACCTTTGACAAAATGTAAAATAAAGTTGCATACAAAGATGCTTATGGTCTGACCTTCTCCGAAATTTACTCATATCGAAAACTTTAATGTATTGTACTGTTTTTTAATGAGGATCATGCTCAGTGGAACACACGTGTCCCGCACAGAGCGTGTTTGTTATAGCTCGCATGACAATCATCATCTAATGTATAATACTGAAATAGTATGCAAAATCCATAATACCTTGATCTTTACATGGATGCAATGCAATAAATAGCTTCACTCTTTTAAGTATTTAGGGGTTGTTAATTTCGAAGATAAGTCATGCTGGGATTAGTAATCAGAGAACCTACGAGATCTATATCCTCCATCCAAAGTGGATCAAAAATCAACCTACAATACATTTAAAGCCTCTCTATAGCAAGACGAAGAACACGATCTATTTCCTCCATACAAAATCAAGAACAAAAACGAAGATAGAAGGTTTAGACTCAATTAAGAAGATGACACAAGGTTTAGACTCAATTGAGAAGATGATACAAGGTCTTGACTCAATTGAAAATCAAAATCAAGAACAAGAAAGAGGACACAAGATCTACCCACCATTGAAAATCAAGAACAAAAAAGAAACTACATTCAAGGTATGATATTATTTTTCTCCTATTTGTTTAATCTCTCATTAGATCTATGAGTTATCTTTTTTTATTTTGCAAGATTCTTTTCAAATTGTTTGAATGTAGATCTATTTTTAAAAAACTAAAACTTGTACTATGGTAAAATATGAGCATAGTAGTATATATCATTGAAAACTAGAAAAAATAATACAAATTTAAAAAACTATTCCAAGATAAAAATGCATAAAAAATCTAACTACTAATCAAAACTTTAGAATAATAAGTTAATTTAGATCCACAAACATAAGTATGCATGGAAAATAAAATCGGTTAAAATTTAAAATTTGACATAGGAATAATTTGAGATCTAAAACATTAGTTGCATTTATCTAGATTGTTATTGTATGATTTTAACACTTAATTTGTATTTATCCCATTAGATTAGTTTCTATAAAAGTGTAAATATAACTATGTTTTATCGTAGAACAATTTATGAAAACTCAATTTTCCATTCATTTTATTTGGTAATCAAGAACTTAGCCAGAGCTCACATTGACCAGATTAAGAAACTTCAGACCACGGGTTTGAAATTTGAACTGCCAAGTATTGTCGGGTGAAGTGCATAATATCTATTTCTGAGATCGCCATTTAACTAATATTTGTTGTATAATTTTTTTTTGAAAAAATTACATAATACCATTAATTAACAGTTAACTTATCATAACTATTTAAAATCCAAACTCTTTTAAGAAATTACATAAAATTTTGATTTTACTTTCTCTCTCTCTCTAAAAAGTTCGGATACATTCTATAACCCCCATATAGCGTACTGTCCCTCCTTTCTCTCTCACTATTTCTCCTACTCCATCGACAACAACAACACCATGAACACTCACCTCCATTAACTCCAAACACACCCACTGCCACTCCACCAACAACAATATTTTTCCTCCATTTTTCATCATCAACCTTCTAATAACAAACCTCCATTAAAACCGATCAGCCACTAGCAAACATCACTCCACTTTGCTTTAATTTCCGTTGGAAAAATCACCACAGCTCCAAACGAACCCTTCTCCCTTCGTTTTCTCTTCGTTTTTCTCTTTTCTCTCCATCTCTGTCTCGCCGGGACCCGCACATACAATTGTCGCGTAGAAAATTTGTAAAGTATCATTTTTCCTGCAAATGTCTGAGAATTTCGATGATACAGGTGGAGATCTGGCCAGATCTGATCGGAAGCGTTTGTTTCCTCCGTTCGGACAATTTCACGAAACCTATGTATCTGACAGATTTTCATGTTACTGATACATAGACTAATGTATCTGGCTAAAGTTATGTATCGGACTGATGTTAATATTACTGATACACTATCAGATCTTGTTCATGATACATTATGCGTGAGATGTTACCGAATTAGTTGGCAATGTATCAGATTCGCAATGTATCCGAGCAACAGTGATGTATTCGTGTAAAATTATTTCAATATTTTTAGTAATATTGAGTGATGTATCCGAAAGAATGTGATGTATCCGTGTAGACTTAATCAGAAATTTTTAGTAATATTAAAAAGAGTTGGGATAAGGAGTAATTAGCTCCAAAAGGGGTGGGATTTATGTTGCTTATGCTTTTTTTATGTATAAGTTAACCCCGTTTTAGGAAATAATTCAGACATTCAGGACTGAGATTGAAAATTCACGTGTGAAGTACATGTAAATATTTCCTTAAATTTCAATCTTGTGTGTTGGAATTTGTTTTGTCAAATTTTTTTTTGTTCTCTTAATTTCAACAATTCATAACAATCCATGACTAAGACTATAAAAAATGATCAACGTATGAGCAGCAATCCATGACTAAAAACTTTTCCTCACTGAGGAGTAAGGAGGAAAGGAGATCTTCCTTTCACCAATAATTTAATTAATTGTCAGTTATCCAAAATTCATTGATCTGACTAATATATCGTTTTTTCGAGCTAATCCACCAAGTAGAGACAAATGTAGAGCACCTATCACGAGTTCATTCAAATACAATAACTTGGACACTGACTTTGAATATATGTTAAAAATTAGTAAATGAATAATATATTTCGGACTAATTAATCGAATAAATTATTGTAGAATTCGAATCTCGAAAGTCTGATGTCCAAATCTTGGATTTGTCTTTGCCGCTAGTAGGGTGAGAGGAGCAATGACGTATTTAGAGTATCATCTAATTTTTATTTACATAGTGTATATGACTATATGTATTAAGAAGTTCACAAATATCTTTGAATTCAATTATATTGTACATTAACTTGAGATTGAGGTAGAATCCCATAAACTAAAGATATTGAATTTGCTCAGTACTTAAAGGTTTTTTATTTTCAAGAATTGAATCTAAAACTTCTGATTAAGAATAAATATATCGGTATCAAAAGTGGAATCAACATTTTACGATAAAACAAAAGAGACCAAAAACAACAAAAGAAAGAGATTCAAATGTGAAGTACATGTAAATATTTCCTTAAATTTCAATCTTGTGTGTTGGAATTTGTTTTGTCAAATTTTTTGTTGTTCTCTTAATTTCAACAATTCATAACAATCCATGACTAAAGACTATAAAAAATGATCAACGTATGAGCAGCAATCCATGACTAAAAACTTTTCCTCACTGAGGAGTAAGGAGGAAAGGAGATCTTCCTTTCACCAATAATTTAATTTATTGTCAGTTATCCAAAATTCATTGATCTGACTAATATATCGTTTTTTCGAGCTAATCCACCAAGTAGAGACAAATGTAGAGCACCTATTACAAGTTCATTCAAGCACAATAACTTGGACACTGACTTTGGATACACTTTAAAATCAGTAAATGAATAATACATTTCGAACCAATTAATCGAATAAATTGACAATTGTTGTAGAATTCGAATCTCGAAAGTCTGATGTCCAAATCTTGAATTTACCTTTGCCGCTAGTAGGGTGAAAAGAGCAATCACGTATTTAGAGTATCATCTATATGTTCACATGAATTGAGTAATTTTTATTTACATAGTGTATATGTATTAAGAAGTCCACAAATATCTTTGAATTCAATTATATTGTACATTAACTTGAGATTGAGGTAGAATCCCATAAACTTCAGCTATTAAATTTGTCCTTGACCGTCAGTACTTAAAGGTTCTTTATTTTTAAGAATTGAATCTAAAACTTCTAATTAAGAATAAATATGTCGGTATCAAAAGTGGAATCGACATTTTAAGATAAAATAAAAGAGACCAAAAACAACAAAAGAAAGAAATTCAAATGTTTGACGAGGAAACACAAGGGGAAGTACTTGGTCGTTTTCTTACATTCACACTAACCAAGTAAGAACATTGGAATCTTCTAATTAGTCTAACAAACATCACACGTGGGTTAACTCAATCCTAATTAATTAATTAATTAGTTAATTAATCAATTTATTTAGCCACATTGTCAATAGTGTGTTCTATCCTCTTTTGTAAAAGCCGAATAATGTGATAGGACTGTTAATAAAGGTGGCTAATTGCCTGTTAATTCTACATTATTTTTGAAAAATTATATTGTATATATAAGATTATTGTTTTTTAATGTATAGATATAATTGATATCGAACCTTTTGTTGTCACCGCAATTGAAAGACAAGTTTTATAAAGTGATAGTTAGATCAATTATGTTGTATGAAGTGAAGTGATGATTAGTTAGGAACTCTCACGTTCAGAAGTTGAAAGTTATAGAAATATATGAGGATGTCGCGATGAATGTGTGAGCATACTAAGAGAAATAGGATTGGAAATGAGCATTTGTGATAGGGTGAGAGTGGCTTTGGTGGAGGATAAGATGAGAGAAGCGATACTGAGATGGTTCAAGCATGTGAAGAGGAGTGTCTGAATATCTCAATGCAGAGGTGTGAGAGACTGGAAATGGTTGGTTTCACGAGAGGTAGAGATATACCGACGATGTACTGAGGAGAGGTGATTAGACAGAATATTAAGCAGTTCCAACTTAACAAGGACAACTTACGAGTGCATTGATGTGCACTGTCTCTAAATGAAGCAAAATACAATGAACATGTGTGATGGCTTTCAAATATATTCATGTTGATCCTAACTCAGTATATATAAACATGATTTTCAAATATAAAGAAGTGTGATGGCTTATACCAAAAAAATAAATATAATCACTATTGTAATTTTTTCTTTGGGGTTAAATGGAGAGTTCTATTCGAAGCTTTTTGGTCAGTCTTTTGCTATGTGAATATATTAATTCCACTGTATATGATTTGGTGGTGGGTGGGGGTGGGGGCGCCGGATTTGTTACCATAGAAAAGGATATCGTGATGTATTAAAGTTTCTGCTATACGTAGGTTTTAGAGAAGGACCGAATAAAAAAGGTGCAGTCTTACCCTACATTTAAGTTATTTTCATGATTTAAACTCATGATATTTTGATTACATGACAACAACTTTAATTATGCGTTATTCCAAAGCTCCCTTTCAAATAATAATCTAATAAAGAAAGTCAACTTTTGATGTAAGATAATTTCTTTTTTTATTTGGTTAACAGATAATTTTCACTTCACAAGCTACTTAACTTTTGAAGTTGGGATTAATGATTCCACAATTCATTTTTTCTTAAATTCAGTTGTTCAATGTTTGTTTTTTTTCTGAAATCCTTCTTCTGAATTTTAACCTTTTGGAAGTACTTCCTCGGTCGATTTTTACTTATCTATTATTAACTAAATATACATCTTAAGAAACAAAAATAATAGGGATAATTTTACTATATCACTCTTTGACTATGATAAATTTTATATTTTTAAATGAATTGGATAATTGATAGTAGTATTTAATAACAAGGATAAAATGAATACAAATAAGTAAATTATTCATTGATTTTATAAACTGAATAATTATTATGAGACATCTATTTTTAATATTATGGACAAGTAAAGATGGACGGATGAGTATTAGGAAGGCCAAAACGTTATTCTAAAGTTTTTGAAGTTTTTATTGCCTTTTAAAGAGGATTTTGTCATTTTAATATTGGAGCCACCTTTCAACTGAATTGGCCACGGCAAATTGACGTGGAATATCAAAAAGTATTTTTAATTTCTTTGTTCTTGTAAACTGTATATGTTTAATATGAAATATTTAGTGCTCATTTTGATCGAAGAAAGTTTTCACTCTTTTTTAATGAAGCATGGGAAAACTATTCATCTCCCACAAGTCTCTTATGTTGATCGAAGGGGCCACCACGAGGTAAATTCCATTTCTTTATTGTTGTATTTTTTATTTATTTTTTTGGTCTTTTTAGGGAAATAAATTATTTTTAAATACCCAACATGTTATTGGAGTAATTTCTTAAAGTGATTTTCATTTGTGTTGAAATCGATATGAGTTTTAGCTTTTTAAATTTTGTATCGACTACAGGCTTAGGGTTGGGGTTTTTTATGCGATAATTTTATGTTTTAGGGTATTTATTTTGTGTATTTTTTTCTTTTAAAATACACGCCCTAAAATACATGTACAATATTACCTCATATGCAATAGAAGTTGTTAATATTGCAAGGATTACACATATGAAAGAGAACGTAAATGAGAAGAATTAAACAATTTTTAGTATAAACTTTCAGCAACTAATATGATATGACTGATTCTTCTTACTTGGCATTGTAACAATCATCGGCTATGCAATGGTGTTTGCAAACAGAGTCTCTTCTGATGGAATAAGGAGCAAAAGGTTTTTTTTTTTAATCTGCTAAAGGTGTGTGTGGGGGTGGGGGGGTGGGGGGTGGGGGGGTCAAATGGATATTATGGATAGGGGTCGTTTGGTAGGAGGTATAAGGTGGGATAAGATTAAGTTATCTCATGGATAAAATTTATACCATGTTTGGTTGATGGTATAAATTTATCCCGGGACTAATTTATACCATCAACCAAACATGGTATAAAGTTAATACCATATTTAGTCTTGGCATAACCCATGAATCATGGGACTATTTTATACCACCTCCTATATGGTATAAAATAGTCCCGGATTATAGTCCCAGGATTATAATCCCGAGATTATTTAGTCTACGTACCAAACGACCCCTAAGGGTAATAAGTGTTGGGTCAAATATAGTCAAATGAGTAATGTTCGTTAAGTTTTTAACACTTCTGTGAGTTTTTTGCTTTTTGGAATATTTTTAGAGTTTAATGATAATATTATCCAAAAAAAATTATAAGTGACTTTAATGGGATATTTGTAAAACTTCAGTGACAATTCGAGAAATTTACCCTGAAAAACAACACCAATTTCCAACTTGAATACAAATACTTTTTTTTTTTTTTTTCAAATTTCACAATTCTTATCTGCAGACATGCCCTTAGAGCTCCATATATAGACCAGTATTTTAAAAGGCAGAGTCTGGACTCGCCCTAGAACTCGCCCCGGGGCGGGGCACTGACAAAACGCCTCGGAGCTCATGTGTGGGACTTAGTTCTGTGAGACTTACGTCCTAAGCGCCCGACTGTACGCCCTGAACACGCCTAACGCCCAACGTCTGGGACTCGCCTAATAGTTCTTACACAAATTGTGTCAAATTCCTTAGTCAACGCTATTGATTCTCATAATTCTCTACTAATTAAATGATGCTTAGTAGTTTTTTTCATCTGTTGAATAAGAAAATTAAAAGTAACTAGCTTATGTACTACTTGAGAACGTCATGAGGGTGAATATAACTTAACATTTCTGTTTAAAATACATATCCGAATTTTATATTTTCACTTGTCATTGATCGTTATGTTTTTGTCCTATATTTCAAAATTATCATATTTTATTTTGTTATTTGAAAGTATTTTATTTTTATTCATGAAAGAGTTTATGTTTTAATTATAATATTAATAGTTTATTGATTATTTCATTTAGGGGGGTAAATTGCATAGTATGATAGTCATATATTTTAAGAAATTATTTGTAGAATCATTGAAAATTTTATTGTTACTTATATTTTTAGTAATCAAATTATAAAAATAAAGATACATGAGATATACGCCCCCGTAGATCCTTAGGACTTACGCCACATGTCTCGAGATTTACGTCTCGCCCCGTGCTATGTAAAACGCCTTGCCTCACGCCCCCGCCTTTTAAAACACTGTTATAGACCATAATGGAATATCTAATACGTGTTCGTGCCGATATATAAGATCATTTAAGTGAAAGTGCTTTATTTTAAGACTCTCCAATTCGAATAAATTTCAGAATACATGAATCTGAAGAAATAGTTATTTGACAAAAATATTAGCACCAATTACAAGAGGAAATTAGATTCCTCGGAAAAGAAATGATTTGGAAGAAGCTAGAGCTATTGTATATACATTTATAATAATCTCAATACAAATATATTTGTCGTTAACTTGATGTGAACTATATACCAAACCAATAATTTCTAATAATAGCTGATCCAACCAATCGAAAAAAAAATTTAAATATAGTACTACTATACTAATGAAAAAGTCAAAATACACACAAAACTTGTCCAAATTCTTCTGCAGTCTCTTCTTTCACTACTAGAAATTCGCTATTTTTTGGCTAACAATTTTAAACAGACTTCTGCCAAAAGGTCTTTGGAATCGCGACGAATAAATTGACCGATCAAAGAGTAGATTTTAGAGAGATTCTTCATCGATCTAGTGGTGAATTAATCACTGATCGAAAAATGAGAAACTGTCATGTTTAATGATTTAGTGGAATCAACTACAGGTCTCACAGATGTAGTGGCTGATGAATCGCTTCTTCTTCTTCTATGAAGATTCAGACAAAATCGAACTTACTTTTTTTCATGTTAACTTCCTTGTCTCAAGGAAACTTTTGTTGGTGGAATCACAAGATTTTATGTACTCAAGAAATGCAGCAAAATTTGTGTCTTTGTAACGTTTTGGATTTGTTTCACTAATTAATTTAGGTGATGGCTTTATTATGCTGTTGAATGGAAGACTATGCAAAGAAGCCACTGAAATTCTTGACTTCAAAGAATTTACAAGAACTCTATGTAGCACACTTTTGTACTTCCCATTGCTAAATATCTGCAAAAAAAAAAAAAAAAACATAAAAATTATGTCAAAAATTGTGAAATTCGAACTTTAAATAAATGAAAATAAAAGTAAAAGAATTCTGTTTGAGTTAATAGTTTAGTGTTAATGATAGTACACCTTTCGTTTATTTTATGTATCTTAATTTGACTGATCAAGAAATTGAAGGAAGTACTCCCTCCAATCTAAAATAGTTGATGTTTTAGGTCTAAGCACATGAATTAAGAAATTCAGTTGCTTCTAAAAACTAATACGTATGAGCTTTACTAAAATACCCTTAATTATGATTTCTTTTTAGGTTGACATATTATCATTAAATTTGCACATTGAATTAGGAAAAGGGCAAATTCGAGAAAAATATTAAATATTTTCTTGATTTTGTGGCACACCAATTACATTATTGGACCAACTTTTAGAGGCTAAAACATTAATTATTTTGAATTGGAGGAAGTAATTAGAAAACTTTTGAATCTTTCCATCTTAAAACTTAGATGTGTATATATAATGTATCAAAAAGTTTATTGATTCTTGTAATCTTAAATATGTTAAGTGGAATATTAAAATCAAAAGGTTACTAAAGAATCTTGGTGGTATTTTTAAAATCTTGGACCCATAATTTCAATGACAATGAGTTCAAGGACAAGAATTTAGCTAACTTTAAAGACAGAACTTATAAAATTTAAATGTTGAATCATCTTTATTAAGCGACTCCATAATTATAAGTTCTTTCACCGTATGTAAGTGTATAAAAGTTAAACTCAGAAAATATCTCGTACCTCGAGGTGGTCACCAACATTGACCACAAAAGAACCAGGGATAGGTTGAATAGTGACCCAATCACCATTACACTTCACTTGTAAACCTTCAACTTCATCTTGAAGAAGTAGAGTGAGGAATCCATAATCAGAATGAGGTGGCATTCCAAGTGTCAAATCAGGATTAGGACAAGGTGGATAGAAATTGACAGCCATTAGTTGGCTTCCATCTTCAAATTCTTTTAACATTTCTTCAACATCAACATCATTTTGTTGTGTCTTGTTTTTTGTTGTAACATTAATGCCAAGACTTTCTAGGATGGCTTCCACTAACTTTATAAACAAGATTTTGGTCTCTTTTGAGTATGCAATTGCCATTTCCCTGTTTGAAATTAAATACAAAATGTTAAAAGGATGATATAATCTTGTTTTTTTTATATATAATTATAATGATTATGACCCTATAATATAAAACAATACTATTATATCATGAACAAATGATCTAGTACATGTTATATAAGTTGTTAAGGTTAGGAATTGTGGCCCTTTGCTTACAACCATGCAAGAAGAAAAAATAATGGAGAAACTAAAAGGCGGATGATAACTTATATATGTTGAGAGAAGATAATATGGTGTACGAAGTATTCTGCTGTTACATAGGATTCAAGAAAGGGTTGCACCCTAGATGGTGTTATGCAAATATAAAATATTTTGATGCGAAATGTCAAAAATTGACTATGCGCCTCGAGCACATGACCTATAGATCATAGGAAAACAAACTTATCGTTGCTCCAGGACTCCAACAAAGTTTATATATATTAAAAAGAGACAATCCAGTGCACGAAGAATTCTGTGATTCATGAAAGGGTTCAAGGAAAGGTAATTGTACCCTAGAGGGACGTGTTATGTAGGTAGTCCATCGAGACACAAGCATCAATGATTGATTCTATTACTCGAACTCACAGCCTGTAGGTCATACGTAGATTATTTTACTATTATTCCAAGACTCCAACTCAATTTATATACATTAATAGTACAAACTAAAAGAACTTTTCTTCTTACCTAAAATCAGAGGGAGAAGAAGGCCAATGAGGAAGGACATCAGGAAGAGGATCACAAACCAACTTGAGAAAGTCTCTCCAACAAAAGACACCATCTTTTGTTTGATTAAAACTTGTCCCATATCTAACTGGAGTTGTCATATCTGTTGTCATGTACTTCTCTCTTTCTACTAATGGAAGATCAAAAAACCTTCCTCCAACATCCACCATGCTTCTTATTACCTCTTCTGGAATTCCATGGTTTACCAACTGCATGAGATCAACATTAAAATCACAACTTCAATTTGCATTTCTATATGTTAAACAATTTAACTATAAACCATCATTAACTCAAAAATTGTGTTATTCCAAAAAGAAAAAAGGTAGATACAACTAAGCTGTGAATAGCCAACTATCGTATTGAAAATATTGTATAGTTAATATCATAGTCATTATGACCTCCCAAAACAATTTACTCCCTACGTGTTAATTTATGTGAAGGTGATTGACACGCAGTTTTAAAAAGAAAAAAATTCTTGAAACTTATGGTCTAAAACATGTCATAGACATTTGGTAAACTGAGACGACTAGAATCTAGCTAGTCGTCCTAAGTGATAAGCACCACTAAATCTCTGTTTAGTGTGTAATTTCTTCCATATCACCTCTATTAGAGGGCAGACATGGCGTCTAAAATAAAAAGTTCAAAGTTAAATTATTTTCAAATATAGAAAGGTATACTAAAAAAGGAAAGTGTGTCACGAGATATATGAAGTTCTTTCCTTTCATAGGAAGGAATCTTATTTTACCTGAAAAAATCCATAGTTTTCACAAGCATAGGATAGTGAATCAAGAACTTGAGCTCTATTAGGACCATAGAGTTGAGCAAAATCTATGATGGGCAAAGACATTTGTGGATTTCCATTTATAGTATAAGAATTTGGTCTTTCTGAAATTGGAAAAATGTACTTCTTTGGAACTCTTTGAATTCCACTTTCATGCAAATACTTCACTCCTTTATGATAATCTTCAATTTCATTCTTCAATTTGTCAGTAGATTTTGCCAATGCTGGAGACATTTTTCTTGTAAAAAAAGGAGAAATATATAGATGAACTGGTATGTATATATGTAGTATGAACTATAGAAAGTTTAAAAGGAGATGGTGGGAATTAAGAAAATAAGTGAAGTACTTATATAGAGAAGAAAAAAAATCAAGAAATAAACAGAATCTAGTTTCCAAAACCAGTTTTGGTTTTTTTCTATTTAATTTAAAAAATAATCTTGAAATCCAAGTGCTGGTTTTTGATTTGATAAAGTGAAACCGTTGACATTAATGTGAAAGTGTTGACCCTATTGGAGATAATAGGCTCATGGCATGAACAAACGCCCACCACAAAATTGCTACAAGAACTAATTTCAACTTCTTTTTTATAATGGTCATGTCGAGTCCGTTTGTGCAAACCTCAATTAATTTCATGAGGTATATGCTATTTTCATCCAATATCTCTATGACTTGAATAGATAAAAAAAAATCACCTGATAATTTTCGTCTCAAGCTACATAAATTTCATTGCTAAGTTCAAACTCAACTTTATGCAAGAAAACTCAAAAAAAAAAAAATATTAAAGTGTCATATTTGGTATTTGAACATGTGACAAAGAAATTTTTTTTAACTCTTTTGCTACTACACCAAGATTTTCTATTAGTCCTTATTATGTTAAGAGGATTCAATCGTTTATATATAATACCCAAAGAAGCTCGTTTTGATCCTATTTGCTCAACTTTATTTAATTTTCTGATGAAGGGGATTCTATTAAATCCGCCCCTCGACTCTACAAAGCTCCGCCGTTGTATATAGTACATGCTTACACAAACAGACACACCATATATATAAATATATAATCCTAGGACCTACAAATTAAATCCCACACCAAAACCAGGGGTTGGTTTAACGGGGGGGGGGGGGGTAGGGGGGGTAGGAGGGAGAGTTGGTTTTTTTATGAGTTTTGAATTTTAGAAAAGGCAGCTTATAACTGAGTTACGTTTTAGATAAATTATTAATATATATTAAGTGAATTTCTTAACACATATATATGGAGTTTCAGATAGTCTAAATTACTAATAACCAATAGTGTTAAACAAGCAAGAAAATAGACATGCTAAGACGCAACGGCTTTCGCACAAGTATTGCTACGATGTCCTTGCTTCTTGCTTTTGAGCCGGAGCTTGTTGGATAATAAAGTAGTCTATGAAGATTATAATATATGGGCACGGAGTTTAAGAAATAAGGTTTGACTTGATAATGTTTATCATATTGTCCTTTGCAATTAAAAATGTACTTCCATTAATTTTATTTAAAAAAGAAAAGATAATGCATTTACTTTTTAATTAAGTGGACCAAT
Source organism: Capsicum rhomboideum (assembly GCA_031232105.1). Taxonomy (NCBI): domain Eukaryota; kingdom Viridiplantae; phylum Streptophyta; class Magnoliopsida; order Solanales; family Solanaceae; genus Capsicum; species Capsicum rhomboideum. Next base: position 142,907,611 of record CP124711.1, on the reverse strand, counting down.
AAGAGTAAAAGAGTAATTGTGCCTTAAAAAGTTGTCAAATAAGGAAATGCGACATTTTTTTTGAGACGGATCAAAAAAAAAAGTAGGTCACATAAAATAGGACGGAGGGAGTACAAAACAATCCCTCCCCTATTCCTGGCCAACCAAAAACAAGGAGTTGGTTTATGTGGGGAGTTGGGTTTTTTTTTGTGTGTGTGGGGTGGGTGGGGGTAGGAGGGTAGGGGTAGGAGGTGTTGGTTAATTCTATAGTGTCTTGCTTTTTATGTAATGTACATTATCAATTGATGTGGGGTATCTTGAGTCAGCCCAATAATTTGATATTCTTGTTGGTACAATTTCTTGGAAGCTTGATTAGTCTTCTTGTTTGTACAATTTCTTGGAAGCTTGATTAGTCTTTTGTATTTCAATGGTCTTGAGGAATTGAGTCCTTTTTTAGCCTAATTTAGACTTGTCACCCATTTCTGACTGGCCTTTATACTATTGATTGGTTCAAAACGTAGAAGTTTTACAAGTGAATTGGTCCATCTACTACTACAATAGTTTACTCTATTATTAGTAGCACGTTCCTAAAAGGGAAAAATATGTCCATCTAATTAATTTATTTTTGGTAGCTAGATTGCTAATAATGTTGCATTGTATGTATCTAACAACACTTTGTAAAAAGGCGAAGTTAGAATTTTAGGTTTATGAATTCGGATTTCTAGAAAAAACAATTTTTTTTAATGGATAAAATCTTTATATGTAATAATTTTTGTATATAAGAACAAGTCAGTCACTCAAAGAGAGGAAAGTACGTCATGAGTTGTAGGTAGGAAAGAGAAAATAGAGTGATTGGTAAGCTAATCGAAACCTTTTGAAATCAATCTGACCAGTCCCGATAAGTCGTAAATGATGGCTCGAATCTATCTATTAGGTCAAATTATCATTTTATCCGGGGAAATTCATCCTAGATTATTACAACAAATAGAAGAATCGTGTTTAGGGAGCTATACTAGTGACCTACCCAATTTATTGCAGAAATTTTCGCGATTCCACTTATCGGTTTAATTTTACATTAGTTGATTTCAATTTTTTCTTTCGAAAATGTCAAAATAAATTTGGTTCTCAGTAGAACACCCTTATATAAAACTTCCAAACAATTTCCTCAACTTAAAATAAATACAAGAAGAAAATAGGCCTCTATTTTTGATTGGTTAGTTGGTTTGTTTGACTTTGCTAGTGACCTGGCCTCTATCAATTATAATCCAAAATTGCATGAGACCAACACACGCATACATCCAATAGCATCACTTATATTAAAATCAACACTAAATAATGATCTTTCTATAATATTTTCCCAAGTAAAAAGAATTTTAAAGTAGTGTGATATATTTTTGAATATCCTGTGTTGGTGATGTGTGTGATCATCTAATCTAAAAGTTTAAACTGTTAGAGATATCACACTTTTATTGTTGAGTTTAATTATATTCTCAACACGTTCTCTCACGTGTGAGCTTGATTCTTTTTCATGAGCCATGCATGTGAGAATTCCTTTTGATAATGGGTGGTGGTGAGTTCGATCTCAAGACCTCTGCTTACTCTGATACCATCTTGAAGTTTATGACTTTTAAATGAGATGATCGCGCACTTCAGCATGGATAAATTTATACCATTTTGTTATCATACTTATAAAGCAAATGCAACATATATTTTAAATGGACTCCTTCACTGAATCATAATCATATCTATCAATATTGGTATGCACGAGGAGTTGCAGTTATACAAGTTCGACAGAATTCATGAATTTTGGCTCAAACTCTACGTTTGTGTTTAAAAATTCATTTAATTATATATATTAATGATGTTCAAAACTCAATTGAAATTTTTTCTTTAAAATTTATTAACTCAAAATTTTAGTTTCATCGAGAGTACGTATACATCTAAAAGATAAGATATTATGTAGTTACACATTAAAAGATAGACTCAATCTTGTATTTTTATCCTATTATATAGATGCAAATTATAAACTATAGTACAACAAAATGTATCACATGTATCTTCTATTTTACATGGTTCAATATTTTCCTAACAATGTGACAATTTTTCATCCATAGAGCCACCACCTTTCTGCACCCCTATATCTTTTAGGACCTAGCTACTATTTTTTGTTTCCTTCCCAATTTTATTTTTTTTGTTCAACTTTAGATTTTTTATTAAAACAAAAAGACGCTATCATTGGATAGAATTTAGCCACATCTTAACCTGAATGAGACGATCCAATTTAGATGAAAAAGTAGATCATTTTTCTCTAATATGTAAATTTGAAGGAAATTATTAGCAGTAACGACTAATTTGGTAGAACTTGAAAGTAAGAGAATAAGTTTCGTAAGTGACATTTTAAGTTGAACGTTTCTCTCCCAGCCCGAGCACTCCACCACCCCACCCCCACACTTAGGTAGCTCGTCCCTCACCTTCATAATATTTGCTTAAATTATAAATACTTTACGAAAATATTTTCTATTTACTTATCAAATACTAAAAATAAAATAAAAGCGACTTATTTTCAAGAAAATATTTTTTGTGGAAAGCGCATTTTTCTTTATACCAAACACACCCTGTAAATTGTCTTTAGATATTTCTTTTTCAATAGCTTTGTTTCTTTTTCATTCTATTGGAATTTTACTTGTTAGATAAGACTTAGCTTGTGATATCTCATCCTTAGGCAAAAATAAATTAATGTGCCAAGATTCATCCTCTATCCAACCAAAACACTAAAATTAAACTTATCCATGCATTACAGCTATTTACTTGATATTTTAATTACTAACTTTCTTTCACTTATGTCATACTAAAATAATAATAATAATAATATCTAACAAGTCTATGAAGTCCCCCACTTTATTTTTATTTTAAGAAAAAACCTCACAATCCCTATTCGTGGCTTATAACTTTTTTCATGAATTAATTATATTGTCTGACCTTGGTGTCCTCCCACCTTATAATCACTATATTTATTTGCCCTATGGTTCCAAATATTTAGCCCTTCAACTAATTTATATTCCTTTACCTATGTAGTGTGCACATATATTTACATATTTATACAATATATTTTTCAGCGGAAAAAGCAATTAATTGAAACCCTTTTCGATTGTTTACGTGAACTAGGTACCGGGTGTATACTCGACGCACGGGGCCTCTTAGGAGACACTCTCGTCTTTAACTCACAAAACGGTGTAGGTCCTCTCTCCTTTTGGATCTGGCTAGGCTCTTGACCCCTCAATTTCCGAGAAATTTGATGATCTCGAAGTTTTTCGAAGCCTGATCAAAGTATAAGGATAGATGAACTGTCACTAATTTGGAGGTGGCTCGCGTAAGTGAGACAATACTTTGTTGAAGGTTATTATTTCAGATATAATTATTCGTTAGATTGAGACGTAGTTACTATTATTGTAATATTCAAAGTATACTCCTAATGGTAATGCTTCACTAATCTCAATAGGTGCTCTCAATCGTTTACTTGAAATTAAATAAAGATTGACTTTTTTTTTATAACTCAAATCTAAAAATTGACTCATCATTTAATTCACATAAAACCTCAAGCTGACTTCCTTAACCCAATAAAAATAAAGGAATAGAAACTCTCTTACTTACTCATTTTATTACAATATATATAATTGCAAAAGTTTTATGCATTGATAGTGTAAGATAATTCAAATTATTAATATTAAAACATAACTCAATGTTAAGTCAGCTTGCACACGTCCTATTGTCTATTGAGAATAAATATTGAGCCGACTCAATATCGAGTGTGTTTTAATACAAAGAGCGTGATGTTCAGGCAAATAAAGGAAGCAATCAATAGGTGAGGTATAAAACTCGTGAAAAATATGATAATTTAAATGTGTTTTTGGCTACTACTCAAGTACTTATAATGGTGCGTTGACATAGTTTTTCTTTCATTATTTTTAGCTTTGTATAATTTTGCAAGGCACAAGTGACATACAAATTAATTTATGTTAAAAAATAAAATTAAAAAGGTCAATTATCCAACCATCCTATCAAATAAAAATGTGATGATGCATGTGTGGTTAGGGTTGTGCCAAGCTGGTCATTTATTTTGTCATTTTGTTCTTGATTCATTGCATGATTTTTTATCCACGTCATCTAATACCATATTTTATTAATTTCTTTATAATTTTATAAACATAATATCTGTAAAACAAAAATATAAAAAGATGAAATGAAAATGTCAATGGCTAGTTTTTATATAGCTTAAATAAATTGTTTTATTATTGTTTTATTTCTTGTAGTTTAGGACATTTTTTGATTGTCTAGCTAATACCTACCCACTCCTTCAGTGGACTTCTTTTGTATATGTAATTCAAATGATCATGTCTACGGGGTATTTGATCGAATTCTCTCGTCAAAAAATTATATTATATAAGTAAAAAGAATTAGTTTTCGTTTATATATAAATTATTTGATTTTGTTAAAGATTGGCATAGGAAAGACGGAAGAAGTTATTGGAATCCTACATCGTATGTGGGATGGAAATTTGGTCTTCTTGTATGATATTGGACAATTCTCTCTTCGTAAGCTAGATTTTGAGATGAATTAGGTTCAAAGTCTATTTCTTTATTATGCTATCAGAGTCAGGTTCATCTCAATTTATTATTTTCGACGTTAGGACTCATGTCTTATATTTTTCAGTCTCCACATGCTTAAACTTGTACTGTGTGTGCGGGGGGTTTTGGAGTCCCATGTCTTTTGAGGGATGGGAATTTGGTTTCCTTGGGGGCTTGGACAATCATTTTACTCATGAACTAGCTTTTAAATGAAGTTTGGTCAAAAGTCTATTTCTTTTTCAGAAGCAACAAAATCACAATTGCCCCCCCCCCCCCCCCCCCCAAAAAAAAAAAAAAAGAAGCTAAGCAAGATTATGACAGATGATCATCATCGATAAAGAAGAATTTTTCTAACCACCCTTCAATCGAAATATGTTGGGATTGAAAATGACATTAGGTTTTTAGATAAGAAAAAACAATGACGCCTTTAGAAAAAAAATACAGTTATTCAAGTTTGTTTTCCCAAAAAAATTATGCTCTAACCACATGACCAGTTATTTACTTAAAAAGACGCCCCTCTTTACGGTCCATTGATTTTCTTGAATTATTCGATCATGCAATATCACGATATTTAAGTACTGTATTAAGTGGACATATATATGAAGGCTCGATGTAACATCACGAGGTTTAAGTACTGTGTAACCTCATGCTCCTTTTAGTGCCAATAATTATTTTCACTATCTACCAACAACAACAATATACTCAGTGTATTCCCATCAGGTAGGGTCTGGGGAGGGTAAAGTATACGCAGTCCATACCACTACCTCAGATGAAGCAGGGCCGGCTCAATATCGTTGGGGGCCTAAAGCCAAACATCAATGAGGGACTTTAATTTCTTCATTGGGGGCCTAATATCCATTTTACCCATAATAAAATGATTTATAGTCACACAAACATCTTAGACTCATTTTAGACCACAAACTTCAAAAGTCTTCCTTCCTTTTTTAAATTTCGTGTCAAGTTAAACTAATTCACATGAGGGAGTAATATTTTTCAGAAAAAAATATAAACTATTATTGAAAAATGAGGCCCCCAAAAATCAGGGGCCTAAAGCCTTGGCTTTAGAGGCTTTGCCCAAAAGCCGCCCCTGAGATGAAGTAGAGAGGCTGCTTACGATAGACCCCCGGCTCAGAACAGATAACAATAACAAGTAAAAATCATAAAAACAAATAACAATAAAGAGATAACACATCGTTAGATAATAAAAAAAGCAAGACACCCACAGAGTAATACTACAGACTATTTATTCGAAATCATAAATATCACCAAAACAACACGAACAAGAATCTGAAAAAAAGAAAAAAAAAACAAAAAAACAATGTCACTATCTACCAAGTTGTTAAATTATATCTATAGATGCATGCACCATATTTCCTAATACATACTTCCTTTCCTCTTTATAGGAGGCAAGTTTATTTGAAGAACTCTCATTGGATGAACCTATATATTCAGAATACACAAAAAACATGTGACTTTCTTTGAACTTTTTTGTTTCTTTTTCAGTATTTGATATCCACATTGATTGACTTTGATTAATTCATATTTGGATTGTACATGTAAGGTTTATTAAGGAGAAAAACGCTTTTTACCAAGACATTTTTCATACTATTAGGCATGTAATGGTTTGAAACAGGTCGAGGCTGAGTTGATCGAGGCTAGCTAAGACGCCAACTTAGCATCAGCTTGTTCAGACCTTTATATGTCTAATACATATCCAAGGCTCGAATCTGAAACCTTATGACTAACTATTACTGGACATAAGTGGCATCAGTGTGTTCTTTATGAACTCATGGAACATTTCTTAACTAATGAAGAAGTTCAATTATTTCGAAGGGATGTACCTTTCCCCTGCATGACAGAAATTAAGCAATAAAATTTGGCATTTAATTAAGTTGTATGTATTGATGGGTAAAAGGTTATTGTAAATAACTCTATGTCTCTATCTAATAGTACTAATTGATTATAACAAACAAATTAATTAACATATTATAACATGCTAATTACATTAATAATTTAAAAAATTCATATTTTCATTATATATAATTTGAGTCCACACAAATGTAAATAGTTTCATTGGTATCTTATTTACTATTTATTATATATTTCACAAATATTCGATATTCGTATTAAAAAAAATAAAATTGGACCCTACAATTCCTTTTTCTTGTTTTCAGCTCGTAGCTAAACGTCCAGAGTGTTTGTTGCTTAGTTATTGACAACTTTCTTATGGAAATATCATAAAAGAAGGATCACATGGCTGTAATACATGAATTAGTTATGAGGGATTTATATATTATTTAATATAGAAATTATTTATGCAGATTTTAGTTATTCCACCTTACATCCTACATAAATAATATATAGATTTCCTCATGTATTAGCAATATGAATTTTTAAACAGTAAACCAAATATTATATTAATTTTATATACGAATAACTTATTTCCTATCCACCTATTAAACGTTGTATAAGTTATACATAATTTAATACTTGAATAACTCTACTCTAGTATTCTTATCTAGTTATAACCAAATGGCCCCTAAGTTTTTAGTAAATCTTAATATTCGTACTCTTAGTAAAATCCGATTAAGTTCATTTCAGGTTTCAAATATTTGATTCCTTTACTTTTTTGTATTACAATTTTTAAAAATTATTGACAGTTCTACCGATTAATTACCAATATGTTATGTTAAATTTGTATTGTTACTCTATGTTAAAGGTAATATACTTTTAAAAATTATCTATAGATAACATATTTCCTATGTAAAAGGATCAAAAACACACATTTAATTAATTAATCAAAAGTTAAATATATTGATTATTCATATATCACAAGGACTAAAGTTAGAATCTATCAATATCTAAGGGACCAAAAATGTTATTTTCCCTTTATTTAAACGTCATCATAAAAACATCCATCGACGTAATAGGCTTATTGCATGGCAACTGGCAAAAACAAAATTTAGTTTAGATCAAATTAAACAAATCTTAGACTTAATTAAATACTTAGTCATATGCATTTAAATATCTTTTTTATTGGACAGAGACACTTAGAATACAAAGAGCATGTCAGGTTTAATTACTTCTTTTATATTCTTTTAGAGGGCGGTTTCAGAATCAACTTCAGATATAAAAGATTGAAGTTAAAAAAAATCGTGTCTGAAGTTTATAACAATAAACTTCAAACATATATATGGCTATGATGTTAGGCAATTATCAAAACCTAATTTCTGATAAAATGTCTGTAGTTTGGCATATTACCCCAACATTTTTTTATCTAAAGTATGGTTTGGCAATTCAAAATTTATGATATTTTTATCTAAAGTTTGGACTGACAATCCCATCAACACGTCTATCTGAAATTTTGGACTCTATTCGAAAAATCTTATCCTAAAAAGCAAAACTTTATTCATTTTTTATTTAAAGTTTGGCTTGACATTCTCGAGCTTAGCTATTAAAAATTGCACATTAACTCACTGAAAATTTTAATTTAATTTATTTTTATTAATTAAACTTCACCATAAAAACATATCTACATCGACATCAAAATAGCTTATTGCATGGCAACTGGCAAACAAACTTTAGTTTAGATCAAATCAAACAAATCTTAGACTTAAATACTTAATCATTTATATACCTTTTTTCTTTCTCAACCGTCCGATACTTATATTGAAGCACGATTAATTTAGTTTCATGCAGGGCCTATTTTTGGGGGCGGAGTTCCCAGCATAATCTTTTTCATTCCCAGAACCCGAGTCTAAGTTAAGGATGGAGGAATCTCAACTATGTCACTACAATCCATATCGATATCTTTACATAATTACATGTAGATATCTTTTTCATTAGACAGAGACAATTAGAATTAATACTAAGAATATATGTTAGGTATAATTACTTCTTTTGTTTTATTTTAGAGGGAGCCTTCAATTTAATTAAGTTAATAAAGGTTAGTTGATCCACTATGAGTTTGTTAAAATTTTCAACTTAAAGGAAATAGAGGCGTACTAGAATTTTGAATTTATAAGTTTTGGATTTTAGAAAAAAAATTATTAAATTCTTAATAAATCGTTAATACATATAAATTAATCAAATTTTTAAATATAAATAAAGGATGACATCAAAGTTATTGAGTTCGACTAAATCTGGAAGCAGAATTGTAGCTTCATTCCCCTTAGAAAGTCCTTCGTTTCAATTCAGTTGTCTTACTTTCCTTTTCATCCATTTCAAAAAGATTGTTTCTTTCTCTTTTTAGCAACTCTTCAATTCTAATTTGTCACATATTCGTAAGATTAAACGACATTTTGATATATTCTACATATCCTTAGTGTAAGATCACAAAATTTAAAAGTCTTCTTTACGATTTTTTTAAACTTGCGTCATGTAAAGCCAGACAAACAAATTGAAACAGAAAGAATAATAGAATTTTAAGTATAATTAAGCTAAGAAGTTACTAACATGAGTCAAGAAAATAGCACCTGAAAGGCCTAGAATTAGCCCCTAATGAGTCAGATTATGATAAAGCTTTGATAATCTAGTATTAATATTAGTGTACTTTAATGGCTACCAGCTATTTATTACTGTAAATATAAGTAATAATAAAATATAATAATGTAAGCTGAACTCTTTTTCCATTTACTTTTTTTTTTTTTCTATTTTATATAAGCTGCAGATTAGATATTATTCTCATTTTGTATATGTTGTGAACAAAAAAATATTACTTTTTACTGATTGTGGATGCTAGAATCCAACGATTACGAAAGTGGACAGTGACTACAAAATTTATAGAACAGTTGTATGATAGTGAATGTTGAATCGTTAAAATTTGATATGATATATTTATAAGATGAGTGTTGTACGTTGAGATGTGTATACTAAGATGGATGTGCGATTATAAGTGAAAGTAGTACATCGCTTGAGATGGTTTAATCATTTTTAAGTAACGATTACTTTTGACCTACACACTAATCATGTGAGAAATTGAGGATTAAATTTACAAATAGCAATATTTCAATTATGTAATTGAAAAATAATTATTGTTTTGATGTTTCAAATTTTGTAAGTAAAATATTCTGATAAACTTGGAGTTTCACTTGTGAAGTTTAAAATTTCTTGACAGTGGCTATTTTTAATTACAGGCTGAAAAGTCACATTATTACTACAAAAATTGATTGATATTGTGCAAAATGATTGTAATGTATAAGTATTTAGGTCAAGACTTGGGGTATAACTCAAGGTGAATATTGTCAGTGTGAATTAAGTCCTTCATTTTTGCATTTGTCTAACCTTTCATGAAAACGTTTTTCTTGATTTGAGGGTTTATCGAAAATAACCTCTCGAAAGGTAGGAGTAAGGTTTGCATACATACCACCCTCCTCATATCCACTTGTGGGATCACACTGAGTATGTCGTTGACTTCTTGTTATTGTTGTTGTCGAAGTAGTTTAAGCAAAATTAGACATAATACATAAACGAACACTCAAACTTGAACTCAACTGGCAAATAAGCACTCTAACTTTGAAAGTGCACATCTAGACACCTCAACTTGGTCGCAACTAGCAACTAAACACTTCAACCTGTCCACATTGTGTTTCGTGGGCACCCGACTCTGGCGTGACACATAGTTTTTGGAGCTATGTAGATGATCATTTTGTAAGTTAGAATGTTCAACTAACAAATTGAAGATGAGTTGATATGTCTAGATGTGCACTTTCAAAGTTGGAGTGCTTACTTCTCAGCTAAAGTCAAATTTGTGTGTCTGTTTATATGTTAATGAATTATCTGACCACCTTTCTTCTCCAGCCCAAATATCGCTCATTACAAAGAGGCCCAAAGCATCAAGTACAAAAGCTGTTGGATGTTGAAGAAGGCCTGTGAAATCCAAAAGAAAGTGAGCTAGATGGGCCCAAATGATTTGAAACATGGCCCATTGACTTGGGCTGAGGCCCAGATGATTGGGCCATTCTAAACAGAGACCCAAACTAAACTAATGCTTTTATTTTAAAGAATTGTACACCATATAAGTCAACTAAAAAATAATGTAATGGGTATTCGCAAATGAGAATTTTACTTTGTGCAACATATTATATAATTTAATGACATAAATGGTCTAACTTTTATATCTTTTCATAAATAGCATAATTAATTTCAATTTTAGCATATGTATAGAATTTAATTAATATGCTAATAACTAAATGAGATCCCATAAATTCTGAATTTAAATTTATTACCTTTCTTATCTATTCCGACCTCTCTCTCCTATCATTAATATCTGTTCCATGATTTTAGTAAAAATTTTCTTCCTTTTTCTCAATAATCGATATACACCATTTATATTCATCATATACTAAATAATTAAATAATATAACATTATATACTATTACTTTTTATGTTATATAATGTTATTATATGCTTTTATAAATAATTTTATATTATGTATTCTGTTTATATTCAATGCATATAATAATAATAATAATAATAATAATAATAATAATAATAATAATAATAATATACATTATCAATATATATCTGTTGACTTAACAATAATAATAAAATATAATTAAAATATTTTATTTTAATTTGTGCGGAACTGACTGTTTAAAGTTTAATAAAAATAATCGGACTAACTCTTAAGCTGAGTAACAGAGATGATAAAAAGACGTCAGCAAGCGGAACTAAAATTAGTTAACGGTGGCTTGCAAGTCATGATAGACCTGTATAACTTCATGCTATACTCAACATACTTGTCTAATTGAATTAGTCAAAAATCATGATGTATCATCACAATTTCAAAGGTACAAACAAAAAAGGAGAACAATTTATGACACACAGATATGACTTCATTCTATGTCCATTCTAACTCTATTGTTGGGCTACTCATACATCGTATTAGATTGCCATAACTATCTCCATAATCATGAAACACATCGACTTATATTACAAGAGCAAATATAACATTTATCTTGCCCGTAAAACGTAAGACACCTACTTTTGCAAGATGTGCAAAAATTAAAAAAAACAAATATCATATGCTTTTCTTTAATTTCAATATAGACAAATACAAAGGAAAAATTCAAGTAAAAACTATATAAATAGAGACAAACCTAAGATGCATTAGGCAACAAAGGATCTCTGTGTTGTTGTTTTTTCTTTAAAAATGAAAGAATCCAATAAAGTCCCCCTGCCAAAAACAAGCTAAAAAACCAAGCATTGTTGTAAATTATTGCAAATGATTTTGGAATTGAATCCAAAATCCCAACATTTTGCAAAAACCCTGGAATTACTGGCAAAATTCCAATCACCAAAGCCAAAATTGCTCTTAAATTGTATCCACTTGAGTAATAATATGCACCATTTGGACTCAATGTATACAAATCTTTTATACTTAAATTCATCCTTTGAATTAAGTAATAATCAGCCAAAATTATTCCCATAATTGGTCCCAACAATGCAGAATATCCAACTAACCAAGTGTACACAAAACTTTCACTTGATTTTAACAACCTCCAAGGTTGACAAACAATCCCTAGCAATGCTGTTAAAATTGCACCTCTTCTAAAAGTGAACCTTGAAGGGCTAAGATTGACTAAGGCATTAGCCGGCGCGACGACATTGGCTGCAATGTTTGTTGTAATTGTGGCTAAGCTAATGCCAAAAATGGCTAAGACCATTGTCAACAATCCACCAATTTCACCTAAAAGTGTAATGGGGTTTGATATTACATGACCAAAAATCACTTTTGTTGAAGATGTCACAGCTACACCAACAAAAGTAAACAACCCCATAAAGATTGGTAACCCTGCTTGGCCTATAATTTGGTCACGTTGGCTCTTGGCATACCTAGTAAAATCAGGTATGTTAAGTGCTAAAGTTGCCCAAAATCCAATATTTGCAGTAAGTGATGGGAAAAAAAGTGACCAAAACTCTGAATTTGTGATTCTTGATGACATATCTAACATATGACCAAATCCACCAGCCTTAACATAAGCCCAAATGAGTAAACAAGAAGTGAGTAAAATAAGTATTGGTGCAGAATATTTTTCCAATTTTCTAATACCATCTATACCTTTCCACACAATTCCCAATTGTGCTATCCAAAAAGTTATAAAACAAGCAAATTCAAGAGGTGAAGTACCAAGCCAAGAAATTGATTGTGACAAAGATGAGTTTTTAACAACTTTTGGTAACAATAGAAATATTGCTTCACCACCAATCCATGTTTCAATACCATACCAACCACAACCAACTAAAGCTCTAAGTAATGTAGGAATATGTGCACCTCTAATACCAAATGATGATCTAGCTAAAACAGGAAATGATATCCCAAATTTTGTGCCTGGTTGACCTATAAATATAAGTGGTATTAAAGTTACCAAATTGGCTAACACAACAATTGCAATACCTTGCCACCATGACATTCCAAGATCAACTAGACTACCAGCTAGGTAATATGAGGGCACTCCAACAACTAGTCCAATCCATAAACTAGCCATATCCCAACCCGAAAAGTTACGTTGATCGATCGTCGTCGGCTTGAGATCATCATTTGTAAGGCTAGGATCAGGGTGAAATTCATCAAATTGACTTGATGACATTGGAGCAGGAATGTTGTCATTACATTTTTTGTGGAAAAAAGAGTGTAAAAAATTGTTTTGTGAAACAAGAATATTAGTACTAGGACTAGTAGTAGTAGTTAAGGTTGTTGGCATTGAAGATGTTCTAAGGGGATATAGACTTTTTGGCTTTGCGAAAATTGCATGGTGGGGATGAACATGATGAAGATTGAACATGAGAGATTTGGAAACCATGATTCAAAAGGAAAATAAAAAGATTCAATAAAGATTGAAGATTCTATGTGGTATCAATTGAAGGACTATTAGGATAGAAGATGAGTGGTGGATGACAAGTCTTTATTATGTCATTTTCATACATAAGAGTACATAAAGTTGAAGAGAAACAGGATTAAGGGTGTGTTTGGCATGGAAGACTAGAATACATTTTGTCTAAGAAAATGAGTTTCTTAATAACATCATACCGGTGTAATCCCACAAAGTGAAGTCTGGGGAGGGTAGAATGTACTCAGGCCGTACCACTATCGTAAGGAAAATGATTTTCCTAGTGAAAGCAGAAAAAATACGTTTCATAAGTGACATTTCACACTGATTGTCTCCTCCCCGTCCTCCAACATGCCCCACCACTGTAGGCCCATATCGTCACCGTGGGTAGAGTTAAGAGCGTAGGGAGGGGTTCGATAAAAATTAGTAATTTTGGTTTTAGCCATGTATTTGTCTTAAAAATTCATTTAATATATACAAATTGTTAATTTAGGAATCGATAATCCAAATTGGCTAAAATCTCAAACCCTTAAGCTTTAAATATCCTAGCTTCCTCTTTGATCGCTACCACTAATGTTTTTGAGACAATATTTTCTGTCTACCAAACACTAGAAAATTAGTTATTTTCCAGGAAAATCTTTTCCTTGGAAGGTTTTTTGGAACACCCCAAACACACCCTAAGTTAATTTTCTTTTTCGAGTAGCAGTTCATATAAACACATTAAATTAAAATAACTTCAAACAAACGATAATATATTAAGATCAAGCTGATCTATAAACTTGGATCTTGAGGTGGAACGTGGGACTGATCTATAAACTTGAATCTTGAATCTTGATTCTTGAATATCATAATATAAAATTTGTTGTCAATTATTTTTATATAATTTAATTAAATGATTGGTTAAATCAAGCTGGCAAAAGTGTTTGACAATTGAGTAACGTGTATACTTCAAAACATGTCAGCTACATGAGGGTGGTTGGATGGTTGAGGTCACTCCATTTTTAATTAGACTTCTCTGATTTAGAGTTGTTGAGAATAAAAAAAAAAAAATCTGATGAGAGTGCCAACTTCAGAAATAGGCCATGCAATGCGCATATTCGAATTTAGTTGAACCCTAATATGAATACCGAACAACATCTGAGAAATCAAAATAAAAAACTACTTCAAAACATGTTCGATCTTCGCATTCATGAATCAATCATTGAGTTATCAAACAAAGATTGTGGCAGGATGGATATGATCTTTCCATCCTTAACTAGAAATCTCAAACTCAAATCTTGGATATGAATTTTTTTTTTGTTAGAGAGGTTTTCCTTTTAAATGGGTCTTACCGACATTAATCCAAATTAATAGAAATCTAAATGTGAATAACCAAACACAGGGTGAAAGACAAAAAAAATAAATATCAATTATTGAGTTAAGATAGCCCCCACTGAATAAACTAACGCTTATTATACATTTATAAGTGACTCAATTGTATTAATATTTTTATATCGGTATTGCATAAAATTTAGATAAGTGATAGCTAATAGTTTATTTTTCTCTCCTCAATATTAATTTGGACTAAACACGCAAAGTTAGCTCATTGAAATAAATTTATTTTTAGGAAGAAAAAGCCTTGATGAATTTGTTTCTTGTTGAAGTTATGTTAGCCATGTGGTGAGAGATCACACTGATAACAAAAATAGAAATTAGTGACGGATAAATTTTGTAGCTAGATAATGAAATTTATCGCTAATTTTATACAACACATGGATTAGCAAAAAATAATGTCCTCGCAGACGAATTATAAAAGAAAAATTATAAGCTATTTAGTGATAAATTAACGATGAAGTTTGTAACTTATTCTATTTTTTTATGGTGGAAAGATAGCTATTGGTAATAAAGTAAGGCAAATACTGTGAAGGACAGATAAAGAAGCCATAATTGTAGGAAGAAATTTGCAATTTGCACATCATACTATTCGTAAAATATTGTGAAATAAGTCTCATATTATATTCTCCCATTTGCGTCATTATTATGATTATGTTTTTATACTCAATAATTAATGACTTTGAAAAAAGTTTGTTTAATTTTTCTTTATTTTGGTTAGGTGATTGGTAATATATCTTTTCATGATATTTTGTGAATAGAGAGGTTGTTTTCGATAGTTCTCCGACTCAAGACTTAAGTAAAGCATATTAATAAAAATAAGTGTGTAAAGCAAATATAGTAGCAAATAACAATAACAATAACATATCCAATGAAATCCCACAAGTGGAGTTTTAGGGGGGAGGGGGTAGAGTGTACGCAGATCATACCACTACCTCGTGGAGGTAGAGAGGCTGTTTTCGAAAGACCTCCGGCTGACCGGCTCAAGTATAGCAAATATCCAAGTACAAAGAATCAGGAAACAGTGAAGATAAGAAAGGAACAAGAAAAAGCAACAAAATAGTGTGATAATCGAAACACACTAAATAATAATATATATCAAAAACAAAAACTACAATAGTACGGCTTATAAAACGACCAACACCAACCAACCTAAGCCCTCGAAAAGGAAGATAACACTCCACTACCTACTAACCTTCTAGCCTAATACAACCTAAACAAAGAAGACATGCGGAAAAATAGGTAATTTAAAAATAAAGAATAGTAGAAAGTAATAATAACAAATGAAAGATAACGCTCGACCTACTAACTTTCTACTCTAATCTTTGTACGAAAGATAAAATTGATTCTTTTATCATAGTAAAAAGGGTAAATTTGTACCTTAAATGACTTCTTCCAGTGATACAAAAAATAAAATAAAATACAATTATAATGAATATCTTTTTTTAAAAAAAAAAAAGTTATAATGACTTATATTCCTTTTCTGAATATGAAGATTGCGTATAATAGACCCGTGTGGTCCGATTTTTTCCCGAACCTGGTGTATTTATTCCTTTTCTAGACATGCAAGGTATGGTTGTATACAATAAACCCTTGTGATCTAGCCTTTTTTCAGGCCTCGCGTATCGCGAGAGTTTTAGTGCACCGAACTGCCCTTTTTATTCCTTTTCTGGATGTGAAATATTTTTCTCGGGATCTGAACCAAACTCTAGAAAGGCATTAGCCATCATCTGTCCAAGTTGGACCTCTGATGGAGTACTAAGATGCACATAATCTGGGCCTACTTTGAGCCCATTAGCATCAACTGTTTTCACATTTTGAAGTTGAATCCCCAATTGGGCCTGTCTTATTTCCTCTGTATAAGGCCCAAATTTTGATGCCAATGCCACCTATGTATCCACAAACAAAGCCCAAAAGGAAAAGATCTGAATAAGCACCAAGTAACGACGTAAATATACTAAAAGGAGATTTAAATTCGAATATGTTTTTAAGTTATATAAAAACAAATAGTATAAATGTTTTTACACTATTAGCGCGTGGGTTTTAACCAGATGGTCGTGGGTTTGATCCCCACAGACGGCGATTATTATTGAAGGGGAGCTTTAGAGTAATTGGTAAAGTTATTGTCGTGTGATCAGGAGGTCAGGGGTTCAAGCCGTGAAAACAACCTCTTGCAGAAATGCAAGGTGTACAATAGACCCTTGTGAGGTTCGGCCCTTCCCGGGACCCTGTATATAGTGGACACTTTAATGGACCGAGCTGCCCTTTTAGCGTATAAGACTTAAATTCTTGAAAAGATAGGTAACTATTAACTAATACTTAATATGTGTTGTTTTTTCAAATTTCTTGTTCCGACTCCCAAATAACGATCTTTATTTTTGAAAAGAAAAATTCCAACGATTTTCTAGAATCAAAGATATATATATTGTCCTAGTATTAATGAACTAAGGCACATTTTGGCCTATATGTTAAAAGCAAGTCGTGCAAACCTTGCTTTCCAGCCTCAAATAAAAGAGATTTAATTTATATATATACTGACAATATAAATAAGATGTTCAAATTACCTGAATAATAGGTAAGGAAGGTGTATTCAAGTCATTGCGTATATCAATGAAGAATTGTTGCAATCTTGATTTGTACAATTTGGCACCTTCAAGATTCCAAGTATCAGTCTCTCCTTGATACCAAAGAAGGGCTCGAACCATCCCACCATCTTGTAATGCGACTCGAGTCCTATTCAACATTTGATTATAAAAAAACGAACCTTGAGACCATTGGCTAATATTTGTGGCACCAACAGCACATGGAACCAAACCAATCACACCTATTCTCGAATCATTTTTCAAGACCAAATTAGCAAATGACATACCAGGACCAATCCCACAAATTGCATAGAAATCAATGTCTTGATGAATTGGCTCTTTTGCTTCTTCCCATGAAAGTCCTTTTGTTAATCTTAGAATTGATGAATTGGATTGGCATTCTTGTGGAATATATCCATCAAAAATGTTGTTTACTACTCCTCCTCTACCAGACATGTTGCTTTGTCCTCCTAAAATGAATATGCTTTTGTTACTATTTGTTGTATTATTATCTGCAAGACTGACACAAAAAGGACGTGCAATCAAAACAATCAAGAAAATATAGACCGACATTAATCTACACGATTTTTTTTCTATATGTTGTTGATAGACAGAGCACTCAGTATTTGTATTGCTCGTGATATTAATTGGGTTGCGTTCAAACTAGTTCAGACATTATGATTAAAGAGTGGGGGTTATTTATGGACCAGCTTGTCCATATAAAAGTATGTCTTATAGTATAAATTAATTACCAACGAGGTGGAATGTGGGAATAATCTATAAAAGTGGATCTTGATTATTGAATATAATAATATAACAATCTGTTAACAATTTAATTTATATGATTAAGGTCATTGATTGGTTAAATCAAAGCTGGCAAAAGAGTTTGACAATTGAGTAGTTTTGGGATGTCAACGATTTACAAAATCCGATTGAACCGATCAAAATACTAAGTAGGTCAATTAGCCAAATTATATGATTTATGGTCTTCATGGTTTGCAATTAATAGCTTCTGTATGACGTTCTGTATTTTTTATCCCAACAAGTGATATCAAAACCAATGGTTCATTGAGGTTGAAAGCAGGTTAAGATAGGTTCAAATCAAGTTGAAACCAATTCGATGATAACAAAGATATTTGTCCAGTTACCACATATGGAGAAGTTTCAACTATATCTTCAACATTTATGCTGGCTAATCTTCAAAAATAAAGATAAAATATTTTAAAACCATTTTCAACTATAATATTTTAAATTTTATTTTAATAATCATGAAAAACAGTAGAGATGAAGATTATGTGAAGATCAAGATTATTTTGCTAGAAAATTTATTCCAAGGGTAGATTTGTTAGGATTTGCCCTGAATTTCCGACCTTATTTGGATTCTTCTATAATTATTTTTTACTCAAAAAAAAGATTTCTCGGTAGAAAATATTTTCTTTGTGGAAAAGCACTCTTCCATATTTATCTTTTTCTTGGAGGAGACGTTTTTAACTTCTATAAATAGATGATCTTTATTTCTCAAATACAACACAATAGCATCACGATGTAGTCGTTAGGGTTGAAGAGTTTTGTTTAATTAGGGCTAGTTTATTCTCTTGCTTCTTTTATTAGTTTTTCCATATGTCAATTGTCCAAAGCATATCAAAATATTATGATTTTAAGTATAGTTTTCTGTGTCATATAATTTATTATCGTTATGATTTGCAATTATTAGCTTTTACATTTTTCGATCCCACCATTATCTAATATCTCACTATTTTCAAACAAGCCACCTTGTTGGATTTTCTCTTTTTAAGGAAAAGGTGGCCAAAATATTGTTTTAATGAAACTGATTTTAATGGCAATCCTACTATTTGATTTTATAGTGTTATTTTCTTGTTGTTGTTGCCTTTTTTTTTTCTTGTCATTTGTTTAGCCGATGATTTATTAAAAACAGTATCTTTATCTTCTCAAAATATGAATAAAATTTACTTATACTCTATCCTCCCAGACCTGCAGATCCTACCTGTAATCGTTGGAAAGGTTGTAATGCATCAACTTAAAGGAATAAACTTTTCTTGTCTTAGAATAAAATTAAATTTCATAAAGCTGATAGAAGGATCAAATGTAAAATCATTGATCTTACGAGCATAATTTTTAGATACTTGTTAGAGATGTACAATATGTATTACTTGTTTGTAGAAAGAAAAATTAGTCTCGTGCAAATCTTATATTCTCTGAGGAAGTTCTATCATATGAAAACACAATTAATAACTATCATAAACTATTTTCTAGTACGTTAAATATTTAAGTACTTGAATATTCAAATGAATGATTTACACAAATAGAATAGCTTTAGCGTTAACTTTTAAAATTTGATCTCATTAAAAAAAATTCAAGAGATAACCTTTTCGTCAGAATCTTGAGTAAAATCCTAATGGTCGCTAGAACTTCTTATTTGATATTGGGCTAGACTTGCCTTAACAATAATTCACACTGATCGTTAGGAATTTGTGGGTAAAATCTTGATGAATTGCAGAGACTCAATCACAAAACATACAATAATAGTAAGTTATAATGATCGTCAGAATTTAGACACAAATCCCTCTACGTTATTTAAGTTAGTATTAAGTTATAATTGGCTCAGCTTAAAATTGGTCATTCTAAATGGGCTCAGATTCAAAAGGTGGGTTGGGCTTAAACATTCATAAACCTACTATAATGGGATCCAACATTCTAGCAATTTTAATTTAAAATAGGACAATTCATTTCACATAGAAGGGGCGGATCTAGGACTTTGTGTACGGGTGTTCGGGAATCAATATCTTTTGCACAAATTCAATATTTATATAGAGAAATCTACTATACATATGTTGAGAACCTAGTAATAAAGTAGACTCTTAATCTAATGACCACTTAAGCTTTGCCGACTAGCCTATTTGATGAGGGTTCGATGTCCCTTGGGCACTTACAATCAATATAAAGCTTTCTTTTTCAATTTGAAATCAATGGAATTTATAAATTTCAAATTCAGTATTCGTCCGGGTGAAAATGATTCATTTACTGAAAATAGGACCACAAGTAATAGTTCATATTGATTGTCTCCTCCCCACCCTTCGTATAACTCATCTTCTCCCCACTCTGCAACGACCCCATACCTGCAACCTCTACCTTACCCTCCCATAATATTTATCTAGATTGCATACAAATTACTTTTAAGAAAATAATTTTTGCTTTTAACACAAAGAAACATTGACCTTCCTACCAAACACATCCTTAATTTCTGAGGTTGATAAAATTTTCTTAATGTGCTCTCTGAGGTTGAACACGTGAAATTATTATGAGATTTATACGCATGCGGCTAACTATACAAATAATAATAATAATAATAATAATAATAATAATAATAATAATAATAATAATTAATTAGTTTGTCTTAAAGCAAATACAAGTATTATCTAATTAGGAAAGTTCCACATTCACTTAAGAAAATGAAAAATAGATACAAATTCATTATTAAATTGTTACTAAATAATTCATAGTAACATGATTTTTTAATAATTTATTACTAATCCATTATTAAAAAGAACAATGACTTTTTTTTATTTAGTGATGATAGAAATCGTCTATGACTAATTTATATTCTTCTATAGTAATTCATGCATTGAAGATTATATTCGTGATATAACGATTGATAAAAAAAAAACCAAGCATTATTAAAACATACTCCATCCAATCTAAAATAATTGATATTTTAGTTTTAAAAGTTGGTCCAATTGTCCAAAATAATTGACGTTTCATAAAATCAAAATGATATTTAATTCTTTTTTCCAAATTGCCCTTGACACATTCTAATTCAATGTACAAATTTAATGATAATTATATCAACCTAAAAAAGAATATCATGATTAAAAGTATTTTAATCAAAATACCATTATTTTCTTCCTTTCTTTGACAAAGTTGCTAAGAATGGATAAAACTTTTACTAGATAATTAAACAAATCATAAGAAAATAAATTAATTAATTAAAATTTGATAAAAATAAACGAGTTGGATTATAATTCATTGTTTCGCCCATTCAATCAAGTAACCTTTGAGCAGATTAATAACTCATTGATTTATTAATACTAAACTTGCCTGCTTATTTGTTAACACTCCCCACCCCACCCCCCCACCAAAACCAAGTGGTGGTTGCTTTTCTGTGCATGGCTTATCGAACTAGCGTATGTCCATTCCTCCTTTGAAGACCTCAAGGAGTTTTTTCAAAGCCGAATTGTGCGTACACTTCTGTCAGAGCAGAATCACGTGAGTACTTGATGTATAATCTTACCAGTATCTTGCATCAGAACCCCCCCCCCCCCCCCCCCCCAACACACACACACACAAAACCAGTGTGAAATGGTTTCAGATTTGGCTTAATCTTCAAGTCTCCAACTCTGGCCACTAGCATTATGGCTAATGATGTTGCTTCATGGTGTATATAACAAATTTATAAGTAATATATACACAAAGCTAGTCTTTGTATAGTATTTTTTTTTTTGATGTTGATTAACAACATGGACTTATGATGAGATTAAAACCCAATGATGTATGACGAAGAGGAATTAGGTAAATTATTATGAATTTCAACTATCATGAGTCGTTTATGGTTAGTAAGATTCCGATTCGATAATAGCAAACTTATTGTTGCTAATTAATTTTTAATCAAAGGTCTTGGATTTGAGTTCTGGTATAAAAAGAAAATCACAATACAGGGAATGCTTCTACTTTTAATAGACTTTACGTTGTACGAATTTGGATTAATCAAAGCTCCAACAGGAATACGAAATATAGGATGGAAAATTGAAAAAGAAAAAAGAGTCAAACATATGAAAGTAGTTTCACCCAAAGCTATCATATTTAAGGATTAATTAACTCTAACATATAACTCATCATCATCATCAATAACAACAACCACAATAATGTTATTCACAAGTGGGATCTAGGACGAGTAAGATGTACGTAGACCTTACTAGCTCCTATCTTTTGGGAGGGGGAAGGAGTAGGTAGAGACACTATTTCCGATAAACCTAACTCATGAAATGAAAAATTATGTCATTGAGAAGCGAAACTAAAATTTTAAATTTATGAGTTCTGGATTATATAAGATGCAACTTATTGGTTTCTTGATATATCATTTATACATATTAAAATAACTTTTAAATCCAAATACAAAATTTGAGTGAAACCTACTGAATTTTACCAAATCCGCAAGCAAAGTTGTAGCTCCGCCCCTAACGTCATTGTGCAAAAGAAAGAACAGACAAACAATTATTTTTTTTTTAAACTCATAAAGAGAAAATGACAAATTTAGACAAGGAATGTTAAAACTCAACGAAAAATAGAAAGCATCGCCAAAACCATACAAATTACAGCTATTATCCAAATCACATAGTATATAACATATCATTACTATCAATGCTCCTCTTGATTAGAACTATTATCTCAATTAAATATTTCCCTGGCTCAAATTGTTTGTCGTGATCTTTAAAAATAATCGTCTCGCATTATTTGTTATTTTAGAAATTCAATATAAAATTAATTATTTTTTTTCTCATTTTATTATTAGCAGTTGTCCAGCTTTTTCCAAATAGGGAAAATAAATTCTAATCATCATGTAAGACATAATCATTAGAATACGAGATTGCCTTAAAAAATGAAACTGTAACAGCAAGAGCAAGAGCAATCGTAATTTATTCATCGAGAAGCCACTTGCGACACACTAACTAGATATCAGCTGCAAGAAGGTCTTCTGTCACAGGCATACTACTAATCAATTCTTTGGTAATTTGTGATTGAATCAACCTAGAAAGAGTTGTATGCCTATGATAGCTACATAAACACATATTAAAATTTTGACCTTATTAATTGAGGATCGTATCTATGACTACTGTTGATTTACCAATCTGTCTATCCTATTTTTGAAAACTACAAACTCCTCACTAGAGTAAATATTTAATGAAAAGAGATGATTATATCTTAAGACATAAATAAGGATAAAATAGTAAAAAAAAACTCCTCCAGATTAATATTTTCTTGAGGGATCTCTATAAGAGAAACGTAGCATATAATTTGAGGGAGAGAGTATGTTCTTGTATAATATATATTCATAATCTCATCTATAAAATAAGGTATAATCATATATTGTACTGTAATTGTATAACTATATGTAACCCCCAATGTGAGTAATTATTATTGTCCTCTCCCATAGTTTTTTTTGTTCCCTTTAATGTTCCTTAAGTTGTAACGTAGTTATTTTATTTTGTAACTTCCTACCAAACTCTCTTTTCAGAAATAAATATGGAAAATAACAGGCCAGTATTTTCCCATCAGAAAAAAGAAAAATTATTTTTGCCCTTGACTCTTAACGAAGCTCTTACGCGATGATAATTTTAAACCATAACTAAAAGTTGAAGGGCAAATTTGGACTTTTTTCTCGTAGAATTTGGACACGTTAGAGTTCATCCATTTCACGATGGAGCTTCAGTTAATTGCAAGAACAAATACGATATAATTTGCTAAAAGGTACGAAACTACAAACAACCTAAAGCAAAATAAACAAAAATTGCTCAATTTCAGATAGTACATGGACATATTTGAATTTTTTTATCATATTTTAAAGGATATTTCGGACGATGAACCTCATATGTATGGAGAAAAAAAATCACAAAAAAATAAATATATAGATAATTTTTTAATAGAAGAAAGAAAAAAATAATAATTTATGTAAAAGGAAATTAAACTCTTTTCTTGCCTTCAAAGTTCAGCTTACCCACCCATATGAAAGGTAGATAGACACATAAATGATCATTTCTTTATTTCTCCTTTTCTTGTTAGGTAAAAAAAATTGTTAAAAAAGTGGAATGACTTCCTTTTAAATCCAATTTTAATAACTACAAGACAACATGGTAAGTGCCCCCATAATCTCAAAGCAGATGACCCTAAAAATTTAGTTGTTTTTAATAGGAAGTACTTTGCTCTTAAAGGAGGACTTTTCGATGCAAATTCAAATTAATCGTCTAGAAGCGGAGTCAGAATTTAAAGATTATTGATTTGAGATTTTAGTTCCTTTTGAGTTACCGTTCTAAATTAATAATTTATGCATATTAAATAAATTTTTTAAAGACAAATACACGATTTGAACCAAAACCACCAGGTTATGCCCCTAGTCATTGGTTGAAGCACAATTTTCACAAAACGGGTTCAAATATGAAAAGTAAACACACGAAGAAATCTGAGGGGTTCAACATCTACTATATATTATATACATAAAAATAAATTTAACAAGGTATAAACAATGTAATTTTTCACCGAAAAAGTTTAGAAAAACCCTCGGCCTTATCCAGCTCTCCCCCTGCCCCTAGTGGAGTCCAAAAATGGATACCAAATACCGGATAGGAAACCCAAAAAAGAAACTTACTATTAGTACAAGACAACTTTATATTTGAGTGTCAAAAAAAAAAAAAAAAAATTCCTCAAATTTTTTTCCTTCATTTTGTGCACTATAATAAACTTAAATTGTTTGGACTCTCCAAAAATGTCGCCGTACCCGTGTTGAATCCTTAAAAAATGCACTACTTTTAAAGGATCCGACATGCACCTTATGACATTTTTGAAGAGTCCGAGCAACATAGATAAACTCTCTATTATAAGCTCAAAGACAGAAAACAATGTTACACCCCATGACAAGTTCATAAAACAAAGACCAACTAGCTAACTTCTCTATTTTCTTGTTTCTTGATTTCTTTTTGGTCCTTCAAATGCATTTTGATTCTTATTCTGTTTTCAAAGTTTGTTTGTTTTTATTGTCTATATTACATTTCAAGAAAATATAGTAACAATTAAGGTGATAAAGAGAAAAATGTACAAGTTACAGAAGCAGAGTACTAAGCAGGACAAATCAGGTGAAAGAGTTGATTTCAGATTCTCCAATTTCCAAGTACTTCAGGTACTACAATCACGTAGTTTCTTATTCTTCAATTTCTGTTACTATCCATTGTTTCTTGTACTTCGGTTATCACACTTCGGTGTTTTTTTTTCTTTCCATAACTGCTTTGGAATGCTTTTCTTGAGTCGAGAGTCTATTGGAAACAGTCCCTCTACCTCCACGAGGTAGGAGTAAGGTCTGTGTACGCACTATCCTCCCCAGACCCCCACGTGTGGAATTACACTGGATATGTTGTTGTTGTTATTTAACGTACAATTCTACATTTTCTTCAGACCCTTTAAATTCTTGGTCCATTACTTAAAAAAAATCAGTGTTCTGTTCTGTTTTGTATACTGATATTGATCAGTGACTGATTTTGGTGTTGTATTTTTATTGAACGTTTGTTTTTTTTGGATAAAGATTGTAGCTTTATTATTTGGATGTGCAAAACTTAGAGAAGACTTCAAATCTTGATTCACTTTTTGTTACTGAATTGGCTTTCTTCTGATGGTTTTTTGATAATATCTGATGAATTGCATATTATTGGATCGATCAAGATTTCTTATTTGCATAAAGGGAAGCAATAGTTTGACATCATAGTCAGAGGCGGAGCTAGGATTTTACGTTTAAGAGTTCTGGACTCTAAAAACTACAGTTTATTGACGTACACAAATACAACGTTTGAGCCAAAGCTACTGAGTTCTGCCGAATTTGCAGATAGACTTGTAGCTCCGCCCCTGAACATAGTTGATCATCATGTTTATAATAATGACAATTCTTGAATTGAGAAGATGATCATATACAATTAATAGGACGACTGTTGATGGATGAGCTTGGTGATCTTGAATTATATCAAATTAAATAATTTAATGTAGATAATTAAGGATATAGTTTCAATTAGGATTATGTAGTATGAATAAACTGTACTTTGGATTTTCGAGTAGTGTGTAGCTTTTGATGTTGCTTAGACTCTCCAAAAATGTTGTTGCACCCTTTTCGGATCCTCCAAAAAATGCACTACTTTTTAAGGATCCGACACACACCGGAGACAATTTTGAAGAGTCCGAGCAACATACAGTTTCAGCACTTCGCACCAGAATATAATGTGAGGTAATGCCTAACATGAAACTGTTTGATATAATTCTTAAGGATTTCTATTTCCCCCAATGCTATGTTGGTTTTGTTGATTCAATTGTACTAAAGAGCTCCGATATGTGGTTTCATTTCGCTTGTCTATATAACAATGCAGGAGAGGTACAAATGTTCGCTGACAGTTGATTTGATGTTGTAATTGGATAGGTACCGAAAGGATGGGACAGGCTTTCTCTGTCTGTAATCTGTGTAGAAACAGGAAAGACAGTAGCAAAGCTAGGCAAAACGCTAGTGAAAAATGGAAGCTGTCAATGGCCAGAGACGCTTTTGGAATCCGTGTGGATTTCACAAGATGATTCATCTCTAGATCTTGAAGAATCTCTCTACAAGTTTGTTGTTTCAATGGTATGATAGCAATCCTTGTGTTTTACTTCAAAAAAAATCTATTTCATTGACTGTAATACAATGGCTCTTTAAGTTCTTTTCACTTCCTCAACACTGCCTTCCTTATTAACATAGGCAAAATACCTCATGAAACCACTAAACTTGATATGTTTATTCAGTGCACGCCTGAACTTTTTCGTTTTTTGACCTTGATTACACCCTAAGCTTGGCAGTTTCATAGCCTTGGACCCTCTAGAAGTTGACGAGACAAAGAGCGTGAATACACTCTTTATAGGCGCATGAGATTGACTTGCCAAGTTCATGAGTGGTAATTAGGACTAGGAAAAGTCAAGTGTGCACTGAATAAAATGTGTCAAGTTTTGGGGGATCCCGAGGTATATTCTAAAGACGCTTCAAGATGACTTGCTTGTTCGATTTCTTAATTGCTTTATTAACACAGGGCTCTGCTAGATCTGGGCTACTTGGAGAGGGAACAATTAATCTAGCATCATATGTTGGTTCAAGGATGTCTTCTCCTGTTTTGCTTCCTTTAAAGAAATGCAATCAGGGCACAACACTACAGGCAAGTCTCATGATCAGTACATCCTTATTTTCCCCGCCATTTTACTAGGAACTTAAGTTGCTCGGACTCTTAGAAAAATACCGCTGGATGTGTGTCGGATCCTTCAAAAAGCTATGCAGTTCTAGAGGATCCAACAAGGGTTCGGCAGCATTTTTGGAGGGTCCGAGCAACATAGCTAGATTCTTGGACCATGCAAAAACTATAAATTTTCATGTCAGGGTAAAAGTTTTGTAAAAGTTTTATAAAAAAATTTAGTTGTCACTTGTTTTCCCCTCTTTTATTAAGAAAATCATGCTCCTTATTAAATGGGTTAAGGTGAAGATTAAATTGGGCTCAATTGAAGATCTTTTAAAAATGGATTTAGGTTTAATGGGTTGAGATTGAACCCAAGTGTAAATTATCTTGAGCCCAACCCATAAATATTGGGTTGGGTTGGGCGGGTTCACTTAATTTGGGCTCACTTTGACACCCTATTTACCCTTTATGCCTAAACTACTAAGATCAACAAACATAAGGTGGAATTTCTTCAATTTTTTGTTTACATAATTTCTTATCAATCTTGTTTGCAGGTGAAAATTCACTGCCTAACACCAAGGAGTAAATTCAGGTATTAAGAAAACAGTCAAATTCCCAAGTATTTTAGTTCATCATTTAACTATGCCTCAGTCCTAAACAAGTTTGGGCCGGCTATATGAATTCCCACTTCCTCATCATACTAAAATAAAGTAAAAGTAAATCGCCATTTAACTAAATACTCTTTATATGCTTTCAGAGATGAAACAAAATCTTCAGGTTCTGGTATGAAAGATCATGGTTTAGATCATGATGTTGACAGTAAATCGAATGAGTCTGGCAACTTCTCTGCTGGGAGTGATGTGCTTCCATATGATCCCGGCTCTAACTCAGGTCCAAGCAAATTTGAGATCAAGGTACTGATTTTTTTCGTTTAGATTATACTAGTAATACAATGAACGGGAGCCTTTAAGTAGGACTTTTGTGCAGTATATAATGTATAAACACATTGGTAGTTTCTATAAT
This sequence comes from Capsicum rhomboideum, assembly GCA_031232105.1. Taxonomy (NCBI): domain Eukaryota; kingdom Viridiplantae; phylum Streptophyta; class Magnoliopsida; order Solanales; family Solanaceae; genus Capsicum; species Capsicum rhomboideum. Next base: position 142,879,181 of record CP124711.1, on the reverse strand, counting down.
ATTCTATGGTTTTAACCAATAAGGAAAGCCATCTGTTTCTTCATTGTTCTGTCAATGGTCTTCTGTGGCAATTTTTTCTTAACATTGTGGGCGTCCAATGTTTTCGGTTAGATCTTGTATAGTAATACTCTATGGGTGTCTTGTTTCTGTTTTCTGTTTTCTTATGTGGGTGTTATGTCATCTTGTTTCATGCTTTACTACGCCTTTATGTACTTCTTTCCTGTCCTGAGCCGGGGGTCTATCGGAAACAGCCTCTCTACTTCTTCGGAGGTAGTGGCATGGACTGCGTACACTTTACCCTCCCCAGACCCCACTTTGTGGGAATACACTGAGTATGTTGTTGTTGTAGATTATACTAGTAATACAATGAACGGGAGCCTTGGAGCAACAACGATGTTATCTCCTTGTGGCTTATAGGTCACATGTTTGAGCCATGAAATCAGCTATTGATGGTTGCGTAAGCTTAGGCTGCCACATCACAATCCTTCGTGATGCTGCCTTTCCCCCATCCTGCATGAACATGGGCTGTTGTTATTATAGTAATATATATCATCTGGTCTTGCTTATGCTGGCCGAAAACCTCCCATATGATCCTTTACACTGGACTTTCGAGCAGTTTTGATAGTTAAACCAGAACACTTGTGTGAGTTGGGAAACCTGAATATCGTGCATCCTCGTTTTGAAGTATGATTAGTTCTCATGAATGTAACCCAACGTTGGTTCATCCAGCCTGCAAATGTAGAATTATGTAAATCTTCACTGGAAATCTCAATCAGTGGATAACTATGTTTCTGTGATATGTAAATTAGACTAGAGCCTCCCTATCTGTGATCAAATCTTTTGCCTTTGATCATTTGATGTGCTTGTATTATCTATGTTTCTAGGACTCTTCAAAAATTCCGATCAGTACGTGTCAGGTCCTCCAAAAGTAGTGCTTGTGGTGCATTTTCGGAGGATCTGACATAGGTACGACATCATTTTTGGAAAGTCCGGGCAACATAGCTAAGTTTACCCAAAGGTGTCACAACTTGGTAACTTTCTCTGTTAAAACGTGTAATATTGAAGCAATATATCCCTTCTAACTATCTTTCTATTGTCCTGAAAACCAACTTGAGGCATCCATGAAACTCGGAGAATGAACTTGACTTGCATACTTGGATCCTATGTTTCTCAGACTCTTCAAAATGAAGATGGGCATAATACATTTTTGGAGGATCTGATACTGGTGTGGTAGCATGTTTGGCGTTTATGACCTTCTCACTACATTAGACGCATTTTAGACAATATAATATAATTTTTCTGTTTGTGTGTTGTACCGAACTCAGTTTTAAGTAGTAAATTCTATTCCACATTCAGTGTCCTGTGGGGTTGATAAACTCATCATTTCATTTCAGGAGAAAAGTTTTTCAGCGTCAGGATCAAATAACAGCTTTAGCTCAGCTGAGAGTTTTACGCGAAAAGAAAAGTTCCCCTCCAGAAATAACTTAAAGAATGAAGGATCCAAACAAGTCAGAGCAAGTCCTGACCATACTTCACCTCAGAATGATCATTTCATCGATGATCAAACTGTTTCAAACCGATCATCATATAATACAAAAACCGGAAAAGATTTCACAGTGTCTTCTGTGACAAATTCAGGCTCTTCAAGAAACCTTCTGGAGGCTGCAGAAGATACGATTGAAGAACTCCGAATAGAAGCCAAGATGTGGGAGAGAAATGCTCGGAAGCTCATGCTCGATTTGGATATACTGAGAGAGGAATTCACATCTCAGTCGAAAAAGCAAGCAGACTTAGTGATGGATCTCTCAGCTGCCTATTCAGAACAAGGTAGCTTGAAAAGAGAAATTGAGAATCTCAAACTAATGTTGGAGGAGTCAACAACGAAACACGATGTGGCAGAAAATTCAATATTTCAACCGAGAGGTCAGAAGGAGGAACTGGAAAATGAAATAAGACATCAGCAGGAGTTGAATGCAAGTTTAGCCTTACAACTGAAAGGAAGTCAAGAATCAAACATCGAGCTCCTCTCGCTTCTTCAGGAGCTGGAAGAAACTATAGAACAGCAGAAAGTGGAAATAGAGAAATTTTCATCTCTTCATCTGAGGTTAGCTGAAACGACAGCAGATTCACGAGAACAGGATGAATCAGAAGAGTCATTGCAAAGAAGTGTTCAATCCCTCGCAAAGGCGTTACAAGACAAAAATCATGAGCTTGAGAGTGAACGGAGAATGAACAGACAGATGGAGAATGGACACTTCGAGAAAGCTAGTACTGAGCTAGTAAGAGATATTGAAGCATTACAAGAGAAAGTACAAGAGCTTGAGAGGGATTGTGCTGAGCTTACTCAGGAAAACCTGGAACTTTTGATTAAGTTTAAGGAGTCCGGTAGTGAAAGCTCACGGACACCTGTGGAAAAAGTTGGTGAAAATGAAAACTCTGAAGAGTTCATTGAATTAGTGAAGCAGCTTGAAGTAGCTTTCCACCATCTAAAGAGACCGTGGCATCAACATTCTTCCAGTGTAAGTGACCAGTGCAAACATCACCTGGAAAACTTGGCAAATTTGAGCGAGGACGTTGCAAGATCTTCAAAACTATTGACAACCGACTGTGTCCTTACGTATCTGTGTGACCTGAACAATCTCTTAGAAACAAGATTTGTTGAATGCGAGGAATGTCTTAAACAGCATGAACAGGAGATCCAGGAGAGAAATAGAAAGCTCGAAGCTTACAGTCTTGAGGTTCAAGCACATGAGAGCTCAAAGGAAGAACTACAAATTCAATGTTCCGGTCTACTAAAAGAGTTGGATCAAAAAATTTCCGAGTTGGATAAGCTACAGGCTGAGTTACAAAGACATGAAGAGGAGAAGAGCCGCCTTTTGGAGCATCAAAGAGAACTAGAAGGTAAAGTAGCTGGTCTTCAAAAGGAAAAGGATCAGGTGGCAGAAAACATGAAAAACGTCTCGAGAGAAAGTGCCATCACCTCTAGTTGCTTGGATGCCCGGATTTCTGAGAACAAGCTTCTGGAAAGGAAACTAGCACAGCTCGAAAGTGAGAAGCATACATTGGAGGATCGGTTAGTAGGATTGACAGAGAAGAATGAAAATATGGAAGCACAAATTAGGCTCATCACAGTTGAGGGAGAATCTCGTCAATTGGAATTGGAAGAATCCAGGTCTATCATAATGAATCTTCAAGAAGAAATTGGGAAGTTGGATTGTGAGACGAAAACGAGCAATGCTGATCTCAAAGAAGAATTAAAAGACATGCAGATCCTATGGTCACAAGCTAGAGAAGAATGTGGACATCTCACGAACGAGAATGAAAAGTTCCAAGAATCTTTGCAGAATCTTCTTGAAAGAAAGAACGTGGAACAGCATGAGCTTCGTGTGCAGCTAGAAGCTCAACTGCATGAATCACAGAAAAGCTTGTCTAATAGCTTGATAAAGGTTAAAGCTCTGGAAGAAAATCTCAATTCAATGTGGAGAGATTTTTCATTGAAAGAGGAGAGAATGAACGCCGAACTAAACGAACTCATTCAAGAGAACAAAAACGAAACTGAGAAACTCGTGCAACAAGAAAGTTTGTCTAATCAGAAGTATTCAGAGAAGTTGACGGAAATTGAGAGCCTCGAGAAGGAGGTAGAACAACTAACCAAGCAAATTTCTGAAATGGATGAGGAAAGGAGATTAGCTTCTGGCGCTGTTTATGAAGTTTCCAGTTTACGTGCTGATAAAGAAAAGCTAGTATCTGTACTTGAAGACGTTCAATCAAAATTTACATCGACTGAGAAGGAGCTTGCTGCTTCAAGACAAAGTTATGAGAAGTTGATGGTTGATCATGCAAAGATTTTGAAACTTTTACCAAATTATAAGGCAAATGAGGAAAAGCTTAAGACGAGCATTAATGACCTTGAGTTGCAGCTCACTCTTTCGCGCTATGAACACCAAAAGCTTCATGAAGAAAGTTCTAATCTGAAATTTCAGTTGCAGAAAACAAAGGAGCTACAGGATGAAGTGTTCAATCTGAAGAGCAAGCTCACGAAGTGCATGTCCGAAAAGGAAAAGTTAGAAGTATCACTGGAGAAAATATCCGGAGATTGTGAAGAAATGAAGGCTGAGAAAGCCTCGTTTGCTGGTAAGATGTCCGACTTACAGAAAGTCTGGTCAGAGTTGGAGAACAGCAATAGAAAAAGAATTTGCTTGGAAGAAAAAGTTGAGCAAATGGAAAGTGAGTTAGCTGAAAAGGAGAGATTCTGTGCACAAGCAGCTGATTTGAAAAATGAGCTTAGTGAAACTAAGAGAGACAGCGAGCAATATCGGCAGAAAATATACAAGATGGAGGAGGAGAAGCATAATTGCCTAAGGAAAGTTCAAGCACTTGAAGCGGAGGTGAAAATGATGGAGGAGGAGAAAAAATTATATGCCAAAAAGGTTAGTTTATTACAAAGTTATTTCTTTATGCTTCTACTCTTTTTCGCATAACTTAAATGTGGATGAATGACAGACTCCATGTTCTTTTGCAGTTTGAACAGAATGATACTCCCAAGAGCATCAGTAAGTACACTAACTTCAGTAGAGCACCTCAAAAGGTTAGTCAGTCCCAAGAACTTCGCGTGGATAGACTTCATTCAGATAGGAAGTGTAGCGATTCAGAGGTGCCCTTTATTACTCTTTTATTCATTTCCACCTTTGAAAGCAATATGTTGCTCGGACTCTCTAAAAATGTTTCCACAACCGTGTTGCATCCCCCGAAAAAACACTACTTTGGAGGATCCAGCATGCACCTGGATGCATTTTGAAGAGTCTGAGCAACATAGTCAGAAGCACAATATATCACCAATGCTTAACTCCCTTGTTGTTCTTTTAATATACTTTTGTTCATCTAGGGTGAAAATGCTTCCTTCGACGGAATTGCTTCTTCTGTTGAAGTGGATTACTTGGCTAGAATACAGTTGCTTGAGAACAAGCTAGCTGAAGCATTAGAGGCAAATAAGAAGTACAAAATTCAGCTTCAAAGGTAGGTGTAAGACGCTTACAACTCAGAATTTTCATTTACATTTAATATCATACTATACAAAAGCTTTGCATTCTAAGTACAATCATTCAGCCCCATTTCTTGTTCTGTTCATTATAAGAACCAGAGAGAACGTAAGTCATATGAGCAAACTGAAGTTATGTTTCAACTTCTTGGAAAGAACCTTTCAGGATCGGTGCACAAGTTAAACTTCAGTGTCACACTATAATAAAATCAAATTTATTAGCGATTTGCTTTTGAAAGAGTTCTGTACTTTTTGCAGATCAAAAAGGATTAAACTTATTATAAACATGTCGAACTAAGATAATCAACCTTTTGCTACCTATCGGAATAGTTATCAACGCTCCATCACCTCAATATAGAACTTATTATAAACATGTTGAGCTCAACGACCTCACCTGAACAGGATCAGTTCTATAGCCTCGTACCACCTTATCCTTGAGTTCTAAGGAGACAAGAAACCAAGTCTGGTAGATGAAGCGAGTTAATTCCTCAAAATGTCACTCAACTTAACGAAATTACCTAGTAAAGTCATTCATATAAAAACAATATAGAACTTAGGATTTCTGCTTCATATTGCAGGGCATAAAGTAAAAATATAATGAATGATGTCCAAGTTTTTAAGCTGTTATTCTTGTTTACGTGTGTAGGTTCAAGACCGAGGAACGTAAAGGGCATTCACCGGCTTCCAAGAAATCAGATGGGGACAGTGAAATGGTGAAAAGGTTCGAACACACAAAGGCTTTACTAGAGACAGAATTAAAAGACATTCGAGAACGGTACTTTCAAATGAGTCTTAAGTATGCTGAAGTAGAAGCACAAAGAGAGGATCTTGTTATGAAACTAAAGGCAGTTAAGAGTGGAAAGAGGTGGTTCTCTTGATCCTCATGAGCATTCCCGTGGAACATTCATCCTAACCTTAGGCAAACCGGTCCACATTTTTACCGGACTCTTCAAAAATGTCTCCTGGTGTGTGTCGGATCTTCCAAAAGTACTGCCTTTTTTTGAGGATCCAACACGGATTTGTCAGTATCTTTGAGAGTTCGAGCAACTAGCCTAGCACATACATTACCATTGTAATTCATCATCAGAATAACTGAATCAAGATATAGGCAATAAGGAATAGACCAAATAAAGAGAGCAAATGTTATTTAATGGAGTGACTAAGTTAGAGATGTTTCTACTATAGTTAAAAGGCAAGTAGTTCCTCACAAGTTTCTCCACAAGGGGATATGAAATCCCATGAACAATTCTTTACTTTATGAATCTTGACTTTTTTGAGTAGTTGAGCAATACTACTTTGAGAAAGATTGTTACATAGCTCTTTAGATAGCTTCATAGTGGATCTGTTAGAAAAGAGTAACAAACAAAATTGTGTTATTATTTTCTATGTATACACATGATAGTTAATAACTCAGTGGCAAAGCCAGGAATTTCTCTAAGTGTGTGTGTGGTGTGTATAAAAATAGTATTTGATCTATATACATTTATAATTTTTCGAAAAAAGGGTGTTCAATTGACCACTCTTCGACATACATAGCAACGCCCCTGATGCGACACAGCGACGAAGTCAGAAAGATTCAAGATGCCATTGAATGTGCTGAATTATGTTGGCTATTGATGTCAGGATTTAGCCACAAGTACATACAAGAACCAAAAACAATTAGGAAAAAGGAAAAAAAACGATATTTGAGTGAATAAAACAAGAAAAAATAGTACATGTTTGAACATAACATATTAACAAAAATATAAACTATTGTACCGTGGGAATATTTGATTGCTTTTGTTTTTGGCATCTAGGTATTATTCTCTAAGTAATGCTCTAAAAGCTTCCATTGTTAGGTTACCGAACCTTCTTGGTAGGGAGCGTTTTACTTCCTTACTGAGTTTACCCGAGATGAATTTGAATTAGTTGGATTGATCGGATCAATGAATTTTGAATATTGAATACAAATATTTAGCATTTTACAGCCTTAGTGAGTGTATTATGTACAAATTTTAAATTAGTTGGATCAATGAATTCTGAATACTAAATGCCTTGGCATTCAGCGTTTTACCGCTATACTGAGTTTATGCGACACGAATTCAGATTAGTCAGACCAATGAATTACGAATATCACCTAAAGGAAAGAAAAGGTTATAAGGCTTACACTGTTACACAAACTTGAATGCTATAATCAAGTTATCAATCTTGCAAAAACATAAGCATTTTGCATTTCTTCACTTACTTTTTTGCCAGAAATTAAATCACAATGTATATACAAAATCAAATTTTTGTATGTATGTATAATCTATGACTCCCTAATGAAAATTCTGCATCCGTCGCTATGAGTGTATACACCTATGCTATACTTATCTTTCTTATACATCTTTAAGTTAATTAATAAACATAAAAAACAAGTTTATTAATTAATAAAAAAAGTAGTTTATCAAAAGAAATAATTAAGAGAGGAAAAGAAAAGGAAAAACCTACCAGTATGCAGGGCAGTCTCAACCAGATTAGGGGCCTAAAGCGAAACTCTAGAGAGAGACCCTAAATATATATAAAAAAAAAAATTAAAAAGACCATCATATACATTTTATTTAAAATTCATTTTTTAAGCTTTTTTTTATGCGTCATTAATTATTTTTTATAATCAATTTGTTCTATTAGTTCCTTTTCAAGTGATAATATAGCTGATTCATTCAGTCTCTTCAAATTTTCTCTTTCTCTCTTTTTGGAAAATCAGAATTATATTTTCTAATCAACATATTTAAATTGAATAAATTATAATAATAACTAAGTCAAAAATATGTACTTATGAACAACTAAGAATATCAACAATAACAAATTTTCAAGAACAACTATAAAATAAAGTTAGAATAATAAAATCTGGCTCAAGAATTTGATAAGTTGATCTTCACATAACGATATCGAGTGTTGTCCTCCTTCAATTGCTTGTAATTCTTGAGATTTTGAAGTAGACACTAAAAAGTAATTTTTGTTCTCTTGTAATTGTAAGCAAGAACATTAACTAAGCTGTCAGTAAGTTTTGCAAGTAAGAGAGTGTTCAACATTGATAATTAAAGAGAGAATATAATTTATAGAATATATGAATAAAAGGTGACAATAATGTAGCCCAAGTTATTAGGAAATACTGTAATTAGGGAACTTTAGTTTCGACACGTAGAAAACTATTCCCTAAATGATGTTTCATTACTCTAAAAAACAACGGTACCCACATTAAATATGTTACTTCCTTATCAGATTTTCTTTTTAAGTTTATAAGTAAATATAATTTTTTTAATAAACATGTATAAGTACTTTTTTTTTTTAAAAAAATGGGGCCTCAATTTTTTGAGGACCCCAAGCGGTTGCTTTAGTGGCCTAGTGGTTAAGACGGCCCTGCAGTATGTGAGATCTAGATATGTTTACTTGGACCCTCTTGAACAAATCATGTTGAGAGTGTTATCCCTAGAAATAAAACCCTCAATGCACGATGCAAATTTAATCGAACCTTAATATGAATACCGAACATGCAAAAACAAAAAAACTGTCATCAAACTGAAAAATATGGATGTGTCCAAGATTTTCTCAATATGTAAAGAAAGTAAATTATATATAATAAACATAATTTATTTATAACCAAAAAAAAAAAAAACATTGACTATTAACCGTACCATTGGCCAGATGTACTATAAAGAGCATCACGCAATCAAATTAAAGTACTGTATATATTAGTACAAGTTTGAAAGTTCATAAAAAACTGTACTAACTTTTAGTACTACTTGTGTCACCTCAAAAAGCTTTTTAAAATTCTATTCTAATAATTTAAAAGGTTCGTTTGATTTGGTAAACAAGTTATATCGGGATTAAAATGATGAAATTACAATATAAGAATTAAATAATAAAATAAATTTATTAAATGTACTTTTATTATATAATCTTAAGTCTCGAACTTGAAATTTCTAACTAGAAATAGAAGTAGTATATTACATTCATCTTATCACACTCATTGATGGTACATAGTTTCTAATACTCTTCTAAAATTCCGCCATGTGAATGATGATTTCATCTTCTTATAGTAATATTTTACATGGTTTATATAATTAATATAGTACTAGCTACAAAAAATAAAAAAAAAAAAAGTGAAGCAACAGTACAATATAAAAAAAATCAAGGGTGGGAAAGGAATATGAGGCCATTAAATGAAGGAACATTTTTTTTTGTAATGTATGAGGTACCAATTGGCATATCCCTTGTAAGATTCTAAACTTGTCAACCTACCCCTCTTAATTTTCACTCTTTTTTCCTACTTCCATTTTTGTTCTTCCTTTACCTAAAAGTGATCACATATATTCTCCCTACTTAAGTCACCTTCAATTCACTCTTTATATTTGCCTTGATGAACATCACCAATATCCCATCCTTATAAGTTAAGCCAACCCTCTAGGTGTAGTTTTCTTGATTCATCGTAATTTTTCGTTCGATGGAGGAAGAAGAAGAACTATTGCGCAAACAGAAAAGACTGAGAGCGTCAAATGAAGATCATTATGAGGGTGGTCGTCGCAAAGGATGGTCTTGGTGATGGTGTTTGGTGGGAACTATTACCATTCATGAAGATTAATCTTGATTAGTCCCATGGTGGTAGGTAATTTGGTATGTTCTTCATGGTGATGGTTAATTAAGGGCAACTTCTTTATCCTTTGGCATTTGAGTCTCTCTTGATGGGCTCTAGGAATTTAATTATAGTAGTTAAAAGAAGAAAATTCTAAGCAAGGCAGATTATGCTACTAATCTTGTCCTTTGCTCTCTTATTGAGTATTTTACTTGTGTTTGTAATAAGCTACTTAATTAATGAATGTTTTATGTATTAGGCCTATGGCCAGAACAATGATTTAGTGTTGTATTAATGTTTGTGTGAGTTTTGTCTATTTGATTGGTTTCTTTATGGGTTTAAGTTATATATATACACCGTTACTGTAAGAAACTTTTATACTATTAAGTTATTTTTACTTGTTATGGCTAGATAGTCTACCTTATTTTCAAACATACAAATCCTACATTTTAAGGTCTACCTGTATATATCTTAAACTCAAGTTTTGTAGAATTATGTCATGATGATGAATTTCCCTAGCAATATAAGGACCAACATATATTTTTTCTATACATCCGGTATTTGGTATTCGCTTGGGATTTGACTAACTTAGATTAATTATGCTGAAAAAGTTGATTTGTAGGCAAAACACTCCTTATCAAAAACGATTTTTCATTTTCGATCAACAGATTTTCGAATTCAAAACCTCTGAATAAGGATGGAGAGGGTACATACCATTTCACTAGTCTTAGTGGTGCTACTATGCGTAGTTTTATTTGATTATATATAACACTCTTTAATATACAAATAGGAGTTATACTAACTCATCCAAAGGATTGCACATACCTAGCTAGCTTAATACGAGTAGAGTCAAGTAGGAGTAAGGGATTTAGTCGAATTTTTCTTGGTGGAAAATTACATTGTATATGTAAGATTAAATTTAAATTGTTTTTATACATAACGTAGATGTTGAATTTTCTCGATTTATTCGTTTATGTACTTTTTTATAATTTTGAACTTTCTTAATTAAAATCTTAACTCCACCGCCGCCTGGGTGGCTAGCATCTGATCAGATCTAGTATTGTTTACTTTTCCTCACGTCATCAAACTAACAAATATGGATGCATGTGCCTAAGATTTTCTCAATATGTAAAGAAAGTAAATTATATAGGACTAATAAACAAATTTAATTTTATAAGCATAAAAAAAAAAAAACCATTGACCTATTAACGATTGGCCAAATGTACCATATGAATCATATAAGATCAAGACACACTATATAAAGAAGCATTACGCAATCAAATTAAAGTAAATAATATATAGTAGTACAAGCTTCTAAGGTTCATCAAAAATTTGTACCAACTGATAGTGTACTGCTTGTATCACCTCAAAAAGCTTTTTTTTAACATTTAGATAAAGACATATACAGGTAATTACTTGAACGTATATATGATCTAACGTAATTTTGAACCCCTTTTATTATTAATTATACTTAAATTTTTCTTCATGTCAATGAGATTCAACAGCTCACATACTTGAAGTCACCGGATCTAGAAGATTGGTGGACTATAAACTTCTCGTTGGACGTGTCGTGAATTCACAACACCATTGAACCGATACTTCGCTCTACTATATCGAGGGGTGGCAATTGGGCGGGTTGGGTTAAATTTGGGTGGGTCAAAATGGGTCAACATAACAAACAGGTCAAGACCCAATCCGATCCAAATTTGTTTGGATCAAAATGGGTTGGGTCAAAACGGATTAGGTAACGGGTTATAACCCAACCCGCTCAATTCTCAATTAAGTTTTAATTGCTTTATTTGTTCTTTTATAAATTTTTAGTACCGAATAAATTCATTTTTTTCTTTTTTATTATGACTATATATAACATATCAAATAAAAAAAAGTCATTTAAAATATTTTAACAAGATTTCTCAAAAATCAATTCGGGTTACATATCAACCCAATTTTTAACGGGTTGAAACGGATTGGATTGAGCTAATAAATGGACGGATCAATAACCAACCTAAACTTGAACGGGTTGGCTCAGGTTTGATTTTGCAGAGTGCAAACAGAAAGGGTAGGACTATAGTTGATTACTATGCAAAATTGAAGAAGTTGTAGAAAGAATTGGCAAATTACGAGCAAATCCCAACGTGTACTTGTGAAAAGTGCACATCTGAATTTTTTTTAGCAAATATACACATTACACCAAAAATAATCTTTAGCGGCAATTAATTAACGGCAATAGCTTAATTGTAGCTAAATATGTGTTTTAGTGGCATTTACTAGTGACAATTACATTGTAGCTTTCTTTGTAAATGTCCCTAAAGCCTATAGCGACATTGGATCCAATGACATTTAACTAATGCCGGTAAAAATTTTAACACTCTTTGTTAAAGTGCATATTTATTGCCGCTAAAGGTTGTTTTTGTTGTAGTGACACTATTTGAACCAAAACTACGTAATTCGGTTAAGCTCAGATCTAGAAAAAAAACTGTATAACCACAAGGTATGTAAAACTCATTTGGCCAACGAATCTAGATTTAGGTTGCATATGGACAGTCTATTGAAGCGAAAATACTCTCTTCCAAGAATTTATGGGTATAGTACACAGGTTCTTGATATGTATCTATTTATGTATCAAATATATTTATCTGATATACATGTTTGATGTATGTATATTTAATACTTGTGATTGATAATTAATCCACCACCACTATGATCTCTGTCGTTCGCCGCCCGTTCTCATCGGAAACCTAGCAACTGATTGTTCAATTTCTCCTCTTTCTCTTAATGGGTATTGGCTTAAAGGGTTGAAAAAAGATTCAAAATTGATAAAAAGATCAGAAAAAGACAATGAAATTGATAAAATCGATTTGATATCAACTTGAAGTGCAGTTGTTGGAGGTTGAAGAGAAAGAGATAGAAACGCAGAAGTGGGGAGAGGTTACCGAAAATTTTGGGGTGGAAAATTTTGAAAAATCGTATTGCGCTATTTGGGGCGAAATTGGGGGAGTGGTTTGTAGTTGTGGCCTGCATCAGATATGTATCAAGAGCAATTTTCAATTTCTGAATTTTATGTAATTTTTTAAATGGTATGAAATTTTATGTATTAATAACCATTTTCGGTGGTTTGTGTAATTATGTGACAAGGATTGATGATATATAGGTCTCTTTACTTTTCTTTTGTTCTTCACGTCATCAAACTACTAACAAATATGGATGCATGTGTCTCTACGATTTTCTCAATATGTAAAGAACGTAAATTATATTAATAAACACAATTTAATTTTATAAACAATAAAAAACATTGACCTATAAGATCAAGATTCCCACTATTTAAAGAGCATTACGCAATCAAATTAAAGTATATAATATATAGTAGTACAAGCTTCCAAAGTTCATAAAAAATTTGTACTAACTGATAGTGTACTGCTTGTGTCACCTCAAAAAGTTTTTTACCAATTCTATTCAACATTTAGATAAAGCCATATATATATAGGTATATATATAGCTAGTGATGGAACTAGAAATTTATATAAGGGGATTCAAAAAAAAATCTAGAATGGCGCAGGTATAATTTGAACGTATGATCTAAAGTAATTATGAAAAATTGACGAAGTTATGGAAAGAATTGACAAATTACGAGCAAATCCCAACGTGTGCGTGTGGAAAAAGCACATGTCATATGGGAACAACTCAAACTAACAAATTAACAATTCTTTTATATGAAACTGGATATTCGATGAAATTGAATTATATGCTTGGAATAGAATAATTCGGTTGAAGCGTAACTATCATACGTTAACGTTTGTAATACATTGTATGTCCTATAATAGGCCCAATTCTTCTACTCTTTCCCGAAAGTCGATTGTAACTCCTGCTTTGCCATAAAAGATTTAAAAATGGGGCACAACTTTTCTAATTAGAATTCAGAAAACCCGCTAATATTATTATCACAAGGGTGAGTTCAGAATTTTAACTTAATAGATCCGAGTTCTGAATTATATCCCAATCCATTTTACTTACATAATCTCTTAGCATCCAAGAATTTCTCCGATCCATTTATTCCAGATTTTGAACTTGAAATTTCTAATTAAGGATCGATGGTTTTCTCGAATATTCATCCATATGAATGATGATATCATCCCTTATAATATAATCATAATAAATTAACTAGCAAAAAAATATCGTGGTTCTTATAAAAATAAAATAGTAATAGGTACAAAAAAGTAAAGCAAGAGTACAATATAAAAAAATCAAGGGTGGGAAAGGAATATGAGGCCATTAAAAGGAATACTAACATATTTGTGATATTGTAAGAGGTACCAATGGCATATCCCTTGTAAGATTCTAAACTTGCCAACCTACCCCTCTAATTTTCACTCTTTTTTCCTACTTTCATTTTTGTTCTTCCTTTACTTAAAAGTGATCACATTCTCCCTACTTAAAGTCACCTTCAATTCACTCTTTATATTTGCCTTCATGAACATCACCAATATCCCATCCTTATAAGTTAATACAACCCTCTAGGTGTAGTTTTCTTGATTTATCGTAATTTTGGTTCGATGGAGGAAGAGGAAGAACTACTACGTAAACAGAAAAGACTGGGATCGTCAGATCATGAAGATAATAAAAAGGTGACCGCAAATGATCATGGTTTTGGTGATGGTGCGTGGTGGGAACTATTATCATTCATGATGAATCTTTATTAGTCCTATGGTGTAAGGTAATTGGTATGTTCTTCATGGTGGTGGTTAATTAAGGGCAACTTCTACATCCTTTGGCATTTGAGTCTCTTGATAGGCTCTGTAGGAATTAAAATTATAGTTAAATGAAGACAATCTCAAAGACACAAGGCAGATTATGATAATTAATCCTGTCCTTGCTTAGTTCTTCGTTGAGTTTTTTTTTTTTTTTTTTAAAAAAAACAACTAAATGTTGTATGAGTTTGTAAGTTACTTAATAAAGTGTTTTACGTATTAGGCCTATGGCCTGCAGATAATAATGGTTTAGTGTTATATTAATATTTGAGTGTGTTTGTTGTATAATCAGTTTAAGTTATATATACATTGTTAGTGTAAGAATTTTTTTACACTAACAGGTTATCTTTTTCTGTTATATTATAGCAGGTAACCTGTCTTATTTTGATCCTAGAATGTAAAGAGATTTACATGTAGATTTCCTTTAATTAGATAACCTCACGGTGTATATGTCTTAAAACTCATATTTTATAGTATTTTGTTTTCTAGCTACTTGAAGCAAGAAAGGTGGTTGAAATTAATGTATGAAGTTTGTAGTATATTGTGATTTTGAGCTGATATATGAGTGGTTGATGGTTGGCTGAGTTCTCAACATTAGTTGAAATGTTGTGTCATGCATAAAGAGGACACATATATACTAATACTTTGAAAAAGAAAGGATTGATAATATATACACTTATTCAGAGGTGAATCTAAGATTTTTAGATCATGGGTGTATCCATTTAAAAAGAATGAAAAAATGTATTTAGTGAAAAATTGATCTCATGACTTCTAGGTAAATAACTCAACCTTCAACGAAGTGAATCATTTAGCCCTTTTGTAGCATGGGTACCGACAGATAACATTATACCATTTTTACAAAATATATACATAAAATATGATATTTTATGGAGAGACTATGAGTTCGCGTGCCCAAAATTAGGCTCTAAATTATTCGCTTCCTCTCTCCTTACAACTATTTGGTATACTTAATTTCTTCCATCATGTCATGATGATGCATGAATCTCCCTTGCAATATAAGGACCTATATATATGTTTTGTTTCTGGCTGATATTCAGTATTCATTTGAGGTCCGATTAACTCAGATTTGCATTGAAAATTTCAATTTTGAGAGATAAAGTGTTTTTAGCAAAGACGACTTCAATTCTGGCCAAAAACTCGAATCCAAAACCTTTAAATAAGAATGAAGAGGGTACTTACCATCCCATCACAGTTTTTAATGGTGCAATTGCCATTTTAATACACATATAGGAGTAATAATAACTCATCAAAAGGGTTGCACGTATCTAGGTTAACAGGGACAAAGCCAGGTATAGGGTAAGGGTTTTATCCGAATCTCCTTTAGCAAAAAAATATATAAGATTAAAAATATTTTTATATATATATAGCATATGCTGATTTTTTTTGATTTATTTGTGTATTTTTATTTTTTTATATATTATTAAACTTCTTTACTGAAAATCCTAACTCCGCCACCGTCTAATTACTATCTACGTGAGATCTATAGTATGCTTACTTTTCTTCACGTCATCAAACTAACAAATATGGACGCATATGTCTAAGATTTTCTCAATATGTAAAGAAAGTAAATTATATAATAAACAAATTTAATTTTATAAAAATAAACACACACACACACATTGACCTATTAACCATTGGCCAGATGTACCATATGAATCATCAAAGATCAAGACACACACTATATAAAGAGCATTACGCAATCAAATTAAAGTATATATTAGTAGTACTAGCTTCTAAGGTTCATCAAAAATTTGTACCAACTGATAGTGTACTGCTTGTATCACCTCAAAAAGATTTTTTCCCAATTCTATTCAACATTTATATATATATATATGTAAAAATAGTAAAAGACTAGAATAGAGAAACTCTTTTTTTTCTGTGTGTTTCATTCATTATCGGATTCAATAGCATCGGCGAGAGAGAGAATTCCTATTGAATTAGCTTTCCTGGGGAATAGGATATCTTCTTCCACTCCCCAAACTCTAAGGAGTCGTAGAGCTCTTCTTTGTCAGCGGCATTCTCCTTTCTATCTATCTGAATTATGGAACTTTCTTTCGATTCTGATAGGTGCGCCTGACATGGCATTTTCACGATTAAATAATATTTCATTCTGGTTGTTGCCTCCAAGTCTCTTGCTCGTTTTCACACATAGGCACAGAGAGTCAGTCAAAACTTCATTTTTTAGCAAGAAGGGCCTACGACATAAGGCTCCTCCTACGAACCTATGAATATATACAACTAATAAGGATCCATATATGACAAGTGAATATTTACTAGAGTCCGTATATATGATAAGTGAATATTTGGTGAATATTTACAATAAATAAAGAAATCTAGGGTTGCACTATATGGACCTTTCGTACTTGTGTTTGGGCTAAATAATGAATGAGCCCAATCTGTAAATCTGCTGAAGTCCCAAGTGTTGTGAACCTCATTCCCAAAGCAGGAAATATTTCTTACAAACAACAAGAAGAAAAATCAGCCGACATCACCTTCTTTCTTCTTCACTTCTTTATCATTTCCTGTACCAACACCAACAATATATATAAGTACATATATAACTAGTGGTGGAACCAGAAATTTATATAACGGGATTCAAAAAATTCTAAAATATCACAGTTGTAATTTGAAACGTATATGTACAATCTAATGCAATTTTGAACCCCTTTTACCATTATACTTGAATTTTTCTTCATGCCAATGGAATTCAACGACTCACATATTTGAAATAACCGAATCTAGAGGATTGGTGGTGTAATGAACACGACCAGAGTAGAGGACCTATTTGGGAGTTTGACAAATTACGTTTGGGATCCTGGGTAGATTCTATATATAAGAGAGGAAAATAATGTATTAGGGTTATGCTAAGAGATATGTTGTTTTATTTTCATTAGCTATTTTGTAATAGCACAGTCTGAAAAGTGCATAACTGATCTAGGAACAATTCTAATTAACCAAATAATTTCTTTTATGAAACTGGATATTCGATGTAGGTTGAATTATTTGCTTCAAAACGTTCGATATGTAGCCCCTAATTTGTCATAAAAGATTTATAAAAAGGGAAAACAACATAAATCCCGACAGTTTAAAGCTTAATTACAAAAATCCCGACATTTTACATAATTACTGAAAATCTCAATTTTGGGTCTGTCGAGATACATAATTAGCTCCCTGATACATCCATCGAAGATACATTTTTTCCTTTGTAAAGATACATAATTAGCTCCCGATACATTTTTTTCGATTTTGGGTCTGTCGAGATACATAATACATCCAACGAAGATACATTTTTTCCTTTGTAAAGATACATAATTAGCTCCCGATACATTTTTTTTGATTTTGGGTTTGTCGAGATACATAATTAGCTACCGATATATCCAACGAAGATACATAATTAGTTGGGATTTTTGTAATTACTTTGTAAAGGGTGGGGATTTGTGTAAATATGGTAAGTTAAGATATATGTTTATGTTATTTTTCCTTATAAAAATGAGGCATATTGTTAAGGGATAATTTCAAATATGCACCATAAAGTAATTAGTTTTCAAAAAATATAATCATATTTTTTTTACCAAAAAAATAGCCAAAAAGTATACTAGGCACAGAAAAAAAATTACAAAAAAATGGCCAGTAGTCTATTGAGTAATTGACTCTTTCACGGTCCTTATGTGCTCTTCTTCATTAAGTTTAGTTAACTAAAGATACATGAGTATATGAATAACAATAGAGAACTTCAGAGTGAATACTAGTATTGCCTCAAATCATCATTGAAGAGGATTCATTAAGGAGTACTTCCTCCGGATGTATATTTAGTGTATATATAATGTATCAATGTTATATAAAAGTTAAGTAATGTATCGATATTGTATAAATAGTGTATAAACATGTATCGATATTGTATAAACGTGTATCGATATTGTATAAAAGTTATATAATGTATCAATATTGTATAAATAATGTATAAACGTGTATCGATATTATATAAATAGTGTATAAACATATATCAATATTATATGAATGATGTATAAACGTGTATTAATATTGTATGTTCGCTACTAGCATGATGACTGAATATATATACTTGTGAAAACTGAGTAGCAAATGGTAAAACCAAACCTTTCGACTCAAAAAGTCCAGAAGTAGTAATACTTCTGAAATTATAGAAATTTAAAGAAGTGATTTTGTTTTCTGTTGTTTTAAATAAAATTCAGAATTATTATGATGAGAAAATAGCTAGCAACTATTTGCTAAGTTAAATTCGCTAAGTTAAATTTATATTAGCATTCGTCATTATAATTCATCTGAACATCAATATGCCGTTTTCTAAACACCGCTACAACCACTTGAAATAATCTGGCGAAAAACTCCCTCTAGCTTTTACTTTGACATAAAGAGGGAATCTCATCAAGAACATGGAAACTGATCATAAAATCATGAGCATAACAAGGAAACCAAACCCAGCTTGCCAACCGAAATTATCTTGAATCTATTCAATCCCGACCAACTTAAAATCTCCTCTAGACAGTCCCAAATTTTAGATATGAGCACCTCTCGATGTTTGGAGCCTTTTGGTATATAATTAGCTCGAAACGCTTCACGTTTGCGGTATGTCGAATTTTAAAGAAAAGGAAAAGCAACAAAGAAGAAAGGGTCGGGAGAAGAAGAAGGGAGGAAGAAGAAGAAGAAGGAGGAGGAGGAGAGGAGGAGGGAGGGAGGAAGAAGAAGAGAAAGTCGCCCATTTTTTTGGTAAAGGGAAAGTTGACCATTTTTTTGGTAAAGAATATGGTTGAGTGGCTACTAGCCGTAATTATCTCTATTTTTTTTTAATTCGAATTCAAGAAACCCAGCTAATATTATCATCAAGGATGGATTCAGAATTTTGAGTTAATACTTTCGAGTTCTGAATTATACTCAATCCATTTACTTAATTCTAATTCTATTATTATCTTGTACTTCGTAAATTTTTTTTAGCACGTATACATTGTCTGAGCCAAAACTACTACTTCCATAAACTCATAAGACCAATGTACATGCATCCGCCCCGGTTATAATTCTTAGTGAGAGTTTCTGGAAAAAAATTATTTTACCACAAGGTATGTGAAATTCATTGGGTCGACAAATCATGAATATTTACGCTGCATATGGACGGCAAAAAATACTCTCTTTCAAGAATTTCTCTATTATCAAGTTGAGAGCTCGAAATCTCTGATTAATGATCAGAAGTTTTCTGAATTCAGCCATGTGAATGATGATTTCAACCTCTAATATAATATCGTAATAAACTAACCAGCAAAAAAATGTGAATGGTTTATATAAATAAATAAATAAAATAGTACTAGGTACAAAAAGTAAAGCAAGACAATATAAACTATTCAAGGGTGAGAAAGGAATATGAGGCCATTATTATTATTAATTAGAAGAAATATTAACATATTTGTGATATTGTAAGAGGTACCATTGGCATATCCTTATAAGATTCTAAACTTGCCAACCCACACCCTCCAAATTTTACTATTTTTTCCCACTTTCGTTTTTCAATCTACTTTACCTAAAAGTGATCACATTCTCCCTACTTAAGTCACCTTCAATTCACTCTTATATATTTGTCTTCATGAACATCACCTATATTCCATCCTTATAAGTTAATTAAACTCTTTGGGTGCATGTAGTTTTCTTGATTTATTGTAATTTTTTGTTCGATATGATGGAGGAAGAGGAAGAACTACTACGCAAACAGAAAAGACTGGGATAATCAGATGAAGATCAATATGAAAGGGTGGTCGCAAAAGATGGTTTTGGTGGTGATGCTTGGTGGGAACTATATCATTCATGAAGATTAATAATCTTGATTAGTTATGAATATTAATCTTGATTAGTTATGAATATTAATCTTGATTAGTCATATATATGGTGTAAGGTAATTGGCATGTTCTTCATGGTGGTGGTTAATTAAGGGCACCTTCTCTATCCTTTGGCATTTGAGTCTCTTGATGGGCTCTATATATATAGGAATTATAAATTTATAGTACTTAAAAAAGACAATATCAAAGGCAAGGCAGATTATGCTAATCTTCTCTTTTAGTAATTGGTTCTCATTCAGTATTTTACTTGTGTTTGTAAGCTACTTAATGAGTGTCGTTATGTATTAGACCTATGGCCATAATAGTGGTTAATGTTGTGTTATTAATGTTTGAGTTTTGAGTGTATTTTGTTTGTGATTAGTGTGTTTAATAAAAGTATTATGTTTCCTACTTGAAGCAAGAAAGATGTTGGAATAGTGTATGAAGTTTGCAGTACATTTATGTTTTGAAGTGACTTATGAGTGGTTGATATATGGTTGGCTAAGCTCTCTTATACACATTAGTTGAAATGTTGTGTCATGCATAGGATGGATTTTTTCACTCGGTGCTCGATAAACATTGCATTGGGGGCTCGACTATTCAAGTTCATGTAGAAAAGTCCCACTTTAGATATGAAGCGTTCCATACCAAAAGAGATTTCATTCCCAAAATTTGCATTCGAAACTTTTGATTTACAATAGCCTATTTTATTTGGATACATGTCTTTTAATACACATATAGGAGTTATACTAACTAATCAAAAGGGTTGCACATATCTTTATGCTAAGATTATAGAGTACCTAGTTTCTTTTCTTCCATTATTACATAAAAAGGGCAGCTCGATGCACTAAGCTTTCGTTATAGAGTTTGGGAAAGAACCGGACAATGAAAGATCTATTGTACATAATCTTATCCTACATTTCTTCCGGAGGTTTTTCCATGGCTCGACCACGTGACCTCCCATTTCATTGTGTTCTTGTAACTTTATTTCCTTAATCATAGGGTAATAACAAGTTGCAAATACTACTACCATCTTAGCAAAAAATTAATGTCACTTTGTACTTACAAAAAATTGCTTTGTTTTTTGGAACCCAAGGATAACCCGCAAGCTGCTACAACTTCTGCCACAGACTCTATCCTTCGGGTGAGCACTTTGTGCGCACTAGGTAAACCCCCACCGTGTAATAGCTTGCAAACCATACAGGAGATGTAAACCGCACTAGTCATCTTTGAAAAATTGCTTTTTATTTTCATTGGATTATAAAGTATCTTTGAAAAACATTGTGAACATTGGATGTCATTCAAGCTAGTTCCAAAAAACATCTTTGCACAATCTAATTATTCAAGAATAGAAATGTATAAGATAATAGAAGTGGTTTATCTAGGTAATATTATTACTTCATGCCTTTGGAATCATTACATAAGTGTAACAATTGATTTGATGTTATTTATATTACTTCATTAAACTAAATAGCTACTCCTTTTCATTACTTTAAAAAGTATTTGTCTCAATAACCAAAGAGCAATTATAATGAACCATAAGATATGCCAACAAGATGAGTGAAAACGAAGGAGTCATCTGCACTTTTGAGCTATCCTAGAAAAGATATTCTAAAGCGTGTCTGGTAGTATCTTACTTAATTATTGAGTTGTTGGTATTGAAAACATCCTTCATTCCTAATCGAAAATATCGAATTTTAAGCAAATGGTCGGTTGGAAATGTATTTCACATGACAATTTTGGCGGATTAATAGATTTTATAATTGCTAGTTAATAAAAGTGGAATTGATGTATACATTATTAAGAATTAAGAACTTATTAGTGACCATAAATATTCGGTTTATATGAGCGATACAAAATAGATCCTAAGATAAGTCTATAAGATGATGGATCATGTACAAAACTTAATTAGAGAAAAAGATTATTCGCTGTGCCAGTAAAATTCACATTAATATATATAAGGTATTTTGAAAAAAATCACACAGACTTGAATTAAAATAAATAATATTACATCACATTAAAAGGCTTTTTTTTTGGGAATGTTATACACAAACAACAATTTTAATTTTCTGTCAAAATTTATGGCCAAATTTTGCAATTTTTTTTCAAGTACACAAATGACGAAAGTGCTTTTATAAAGTTTTTCCCAAACCAAAATGTCTTTTCAATTGGTCAGTTTTGACTACTGTATTACATTGTGGGCGTTATATAATTTATAAATAATTCCAAATATTCCACACTTCCTCGGTTTCATCAATATTATTATTAAAAATATCAGCTCAAAATATTATAAAATTAACGTACAACAATAATATATTCAGTATAGTTCTCATTTATCCTAATTTTGATGGACAAAATTACTTAATATCTGTTACTGATGGGAGGTGACAAGTATCTCGTGAAATTAGTTAAGGCGAGAAAAAGTTGATTTGAATAGCACGGTTATAAAATAAACACTCAGTTAATTCCACAAATGAAGTTTGAAGAGGACAATGTGTGCACAACTCAAGGGCAGAGCTAGCTTGGGGCCAGGTTCACTCAAAATCCCGATGAAAAATTATACTATTTATATATGATTAAAATTATTCTTTTATGTATATATAGTAGACGTCAAATCTCGTTCGATTAGTTTATGTATATTTATTTCTTTATATTTTGATTTTTCTTAATGAAAATACTGATTCAGCCACCGACACGACTTACACATAGTGAGACTATTTTTGAATGACTGTCAACCCAAATAACCATAGAGAATAAGTCATATATAGTAGTATATGTATAATACACACTGGAAGGGTTTCAATTCCACTCAAATTCCCATTTTCCCTCAGATCCAAATATCTCAATTTCTCCCGTTTTCTGTGTTCACACTGCAACTCCGATGACGGCACCGGCCGATTCTCCGGTTCACAGAACCCGAACCGGAATTAGTATCAGTATTAATGATCAAAGTTTCCTTAAACCGGACGAACCTAAACCGGATGAAGCTAAACCGGAATTGAACGGTTCGGTTTGTGATAGGAATGTAGTAATTGTGTATAGGAGGAACAAGCGATTGAAGAGAGCCGTAGAAGAACAGTCGAGTGATGGTGGTAAAGTTGTAATTAACGATGATACGAAGGGTATGGAAGTCAAAGAGGAGTCAACATTGACAGTGAACTGCAGTGATACTACTACTGTTGCTGGTGGTGCTGGAAGGAGGAGGTTTACGAGGTCGGTAATGAAGCTGAATGTGGAGCCATTGGAAGTGTTGTCAAATGAGAATTTGAATTTGGAAGCGATAGACGAGAAATTGATTACGTGTAGTAATAGTATGGAAGCGTTGGACGAGAAATTGGTTACGTGTAGTAATGGTAATGTGGAGCCAATGGAAGTGTTGTTGAATGAGAATTTGAAAGCGTTGGACGAGAAATTGATTACCTGTAGTGATCCTGCATCATCAATATTGAGCATTTCGAATGAAAATTTGGAAGCGTTGGATGAAAAATTGATCACATGTAGTAATGGTAATGTAGAGCCATTGTCAAATGAGAATTTGAAAGCGTTAGACGAGAAATTGATCATGTGTAGTGATCCTGCATCATCTATATTGAGTATTTCGAATGAGAATTTGAATTTGGAAGCGTTAGATGAGAAATTGATTATGTGTAGTGATCCTGCATCATCTATATTGAGTATTTCGAATGAGAATTTGAATTTGGAAGCGTTAGATGAGAAGTTGATTATGTGTAGTAATGGTACTGTGGAGTCAATGGAAGTGTTGTCAAATGAGAATTTGAAAGCGTTGGACGGGAAATTGATCATGTGTAGTGATCCTGCATCAGATATATTGAGTACTGCTACAAAACAACCAGAGATGGAAATGTCAAATGAGAATTTGGAAGCGTTGGACGAGAAATTGATTATGTATAGTAATGGTGCATTATCTGTATTGAGTACTTCAAATGAGAATGTGGAAGCGTTGGACGAGAAATTGATTACGTGTAATGATCCTGCATCATCTCTATTGAGTATTTCGAATGAGAGTTTGGAAGCTTTGGAAGAGAAATTTATCACAAGTAGTGATCCTGCATCATCTATATTGAGTACTGCTACAGAACAACCAGAGATGAACTTGATCACGAGTAGTAATCGTGCATTATCTGTATTGAGTGCAGCTACAGAACAACAACCAGAAATGGAAATATCGAAGAAGATTTTGAATGAGAATTTGGAAGCGTTGGACAGGAAGTTGATCACAAGTAATGGTGCACTATCTTTATTGAGTACTGCTACAAAACAACAACCAGAAATGGAAATATCGAAGAAGATTTTGAATGAGAATTTGGAGGCGTTGGACAAGAAATTGATCACGAGTAATGGTGCATTATCTGTATTGAGTAGTCCTACAGAACAACCAGAAATGGAAATATCCAAGGACATTTCGATTGTAGGAAGGCCTACTAATGTTAGGGAGCTTTTGGAGACTGGTTTGCTTGAGGGATATCCAGTTTTCTATAATGGTGGCAAGAGGGTAATGCTTTTTATTTTTCTCTACATTATATTCCCTCGGTTTCATATAACTTGGCTCCTGACATAATCGTTAAGAAAACTTTAACACTCTATTTGGATAGTTGTTACTGGATAGTTGTTACGTATTGTTTCATAATGTATCGTATTGTATTGTATTGTATTGTGTTGTCATATATTGTACTGTATAGTTTTAATGAATACATGTTTGGATAGATTGTATCGTTTTCGGTTGTTACATAATCTCATATATCAACAATTTGAAGGATAAACCTATAAGAGAAGTAGGGTATGGGTTAGGGCTACTATAAAAAGGTAGGATAAAGGATTGAATAGGATTATTAAATAGTAAGTATAGTTAAAATGAGAAAAAAATTATTAGGTAACAATACGATACAATAAAATTTAAGTAACAATGAAAACAAAAATGGTTTTTAAACTAACAATACAATATGATAGGTAACAACCACCCAAACACACTGTAATTAGAGGTGTAGTTTACTAAACTGACCTTTGTAATGATGCTTCCTAACTCTAAATTTGACAATTACTACTTTACGTAGTTATTCAATACTAAGGGTAGTGTAGGGAAAAAAAAGTAATAAAACTATCTTGATTTGCTAAAATGGACAAGTAAATTGGAACATTTATTTTTGTCATGGGGGCCAGGTAAAATGAAACGGAGGGAGTACTAATTAACTCTGCTGTACTTCTATTTGGAATGATTTGGGTCCGGATAGAGCAGTCTGGATATATATGATTTTGACAGGGGCTAAATAGTAGTTGTTACATACACACACAGAGAGAGACACATTCATTTTCATTATTGGCAGAAGAAAGGGATGACAAAAACACTTAAGTGATTTCGTCCTATCTGTCCAAACTGTGGACAGAGTTATCCGGCCCCTTGTGCGGGGGGTGGGTGGGTGGGAGGTAGCAGGTGTCCCATGGAATTAGTTGAGTGCACGTTAACTGGCCCATACACCTCACATAACAGCTTGCGGGTTCACGGAACCCAGTAGCTTTTATTTAGACCATTATGAATTATTAAATTTACTAAATATCTATAAATATTTGATTGTGAACCCAGTTAATATTGTATATTTATTTAAGTTATTGTAGGAACCCATAAAATTTAAATTCTGGATCCGCCTATCACAGTTATCAAAAAAAAAAGGGGGGTGGGTGGGGTGGGGGGGTGGAAACACCCTATGTGTAGAAATTTTTGGTGTTGCCAGTGGTCGGTGTTTCTTCTTGCTGGGGAAGTTATGGGAGAACTATTGGAGCCAGTTTATATTATGCGATATGAATGTGGAAAACATGTATGTTGAGCTTGCTCTATTTATAGAGTTATACCTTGAACATGAATGAGAGTCAAACGAATTGAAAACAGTAAAGCAGCATCGGCATTCAACTATAGACGTGTTACCTGGATTTATTATTGCACTAAGCTACATCATTTAGCTTGCTGTGCAGTTTCTCGTGTCAAAAAGATTATCTAGCTTTTTTGATCTATTGTTCCTAATCTAGTTTGGACTGAAATTCGAATATGGTCATGAATTTGAGTATTTTTTTCTTATTCTGAAGGCTAAAGTTGTCTTAATTTAGGGAATTCCACTGAGGGGAACAATTAAAGATACTGGAATTCTATGTTCTTGTAATCTGTGCCAGGGTGCCAGGGTGAGTAATTGTTATTTCTATCTCTCATTTTTGCTCTTTGTTGACGCTGTTAGTTGTTTGGTTCATGACATTTCCATTAACTGTCTGTATGACTTCAAGTTTTATACCAATTTTTGTTCTTTTAGGTTGTTCTTCCTGGCAAATTTGAGATCCATGCATGTAAAGCATATAAACGTGCATCACAGTATATCTGCCTGGAAAATGGAAAGAGTCTCCTTGATGTGGTCAAAGAATGTAGGAAAGGTTCTTTGAAGAAATTAGAAGCAACAATTCGGAGCTTCATTGGCCTGCTTCCTGTGAAAGAAAATATCATATGTCAGAATTGCAATGGTGAGCTTTCTTATGTGAACTTGAATATGGTGACATGTTTTCCGCCAAGTACACTTAAATGATCTTTTTCTTAATTTTTCATGGTGGCCAGGGTCTTTTCCTGCAACTTCAGTTGGAAAAATTGACCAAATTTGTGATTCTTGCATAATCTCTTTAAGATCAGAAGCCAGTCCAACTCAGTCAATAAAAGTTGAAGCTGGGTATGTTTTGGTTGAAAATAAGCTTATGATTATATTTATACTTTTGGGTGCTTCACTGAACTCTAATCTTCTTATACTCTATCAGTTTCATTATATGTGTCTTAGTTTGACTGGGATGAAGTTTTAAGATGTAAAGAAGACTTTTGAATCTTGTGGCCTTAAACTAAATAGCTTTGGCTCAAACCCTGTATATATATTAAGAAATTACCTAAATATCGATATATATTTGACAGTGAACTTATTTATAATTGTATATTGACTTAAAGATGTCATAGGAATCCATAAATTTCAAATCCGTGTCCAAGCAAAAGGCTAAATCATATAGGAAGAGTATGGTCTATTAAATCTATTTGGTATGATTACTTTCATTTGGCTTTCAGGATTTAATGTTTCTGATAAATGGAATCAAACTAGTGTTTGTCATGAACCTAAAACTATTTAACATTCTTTTGGACAAGTGGCATGGGTTTGGCACTATTAATTGCACTAACCATTAACCAAAGGACTCTTTGTCACATCTCATGTTTCTTTATTATTGATATCTTTTTGAGAGTTGAGTTTATGATTTTTCCGTGTAAGCATTAGTTGATATCCTTTAACGAATGGTTATGTGGCAATTTATATTACTTTTTAGTTTGTGTAGATGTGTTTGCTTAGCCAGAAGCTCTCAGTATTCTCTGCTTTTGTTGTTACGACAGTGCTAATTTTGTTTTTGCAAAATTAGGATATTTGAGCCCGTTCTAAACATAAACTCCTCTGAAACTTCACCTGCGTCAGATACTTCACTAAAAAGAAGTAGAGGAAGAAAAGAGAAAAAGTTGGTATCTTTTCCGATTGACTAATTCTGCTTGATTTTGCACTCTGTGAGCTTTTTCAACATGACTAAGTGATTTAGGAAACATGTAATAATGAAGTTCTATTTATTTCTGTAAGGGCTGTGGAAATATATTCAAGGAAAAAGTCCCGCAGAATATCTTCAGCGCATATAATCTCAGGAAGGAAGAATCACTTGAAGACACCAAACAGGTGTGTGAAGTTACTCAATGTTTCTCTATTTGATATTTTCACTTTAGCTTTGTCTGCAACATCAAATTTTCGTTGGAAAAATGCAATTTTTTGTCATCTCTCTCTTACACACTTTTATTTGGAACCATCAAGGTTATCCAATACAGTTCTTTCTCCACAATCAAATGGAGATGCCACGATGTGGAACTCTTCCAGAGATAAAATGCAGAGCGAGATCTCAAAAAAGTTGGTGAATATTGGCTAGTCAATTGCCTCTAATTTCCTTTTATATGATGTATTACCTCTCACTTGTATGGTATCTGTATTCTTTAATTCAGATTGTCAAAATCCATTGCAGCTTCAAATTCCTCGAAAACTGGTTCTCTTGGTATTTCAATACACTCTAGGACCCAATGGAAAATTACAAAGAAGTTGGTACCATTCCTCTTGACATTTGCTTATTCTGGATTTCATCTGTCTAGCACATTTCTTATAGTCAATGTCATTGCATTTAGGGATCAAAAGATGCATTGGTTGGTATTTGAGGAAGGTGGACTGCCTGATGGGACTGAAGTAGCTTATTATTCTCGTGGAAAGGTACCTAGCAATTAGCATTCCCTTTTTTCCCTTAGCAGTTGAGACATATTATAAGTGCTAGATGCTAAATATGGTTTGTTGTGTCATAATTGTGATTTTCTCGTTTATTATTGGCAGAAATTGCTCGTTGGTTATAAGCAGGGATCTGGTATATTTTGTTCTTGCTGCAATTCTGAGGTACAATTCTTGTAGCTTGCATAATTCTTCCAAAAAATGAAAACCTTGACTCTCTGCATAGGGTTTCATAACCGTAACGTAAGACATAATGATTGCTTTCCTGTCATGGTTAGGTTGGTCCATCACAATTTGAAGCTCATGCAGGTTGGGCGTCTCGCAAAAAACCGTCAGTGTCATTCTTCTGTTTAGCTGTCTTTAGAGGGATATTTATCCTCTTTAGTTGTTACCTTACCTAGTTCTTCTGGCACATTCCCGTTTAGATGTTTGACGTTGTCTCATGTCTCTGCAGCTATGGATACATTTACACTTCAAATGGAGTGTCCCTACATGAATTTGCTATGTCCCTATTGAGAGGTCGTAAGTCTTCTGTCAAAGACAGTGATGATCTGTGCATCATATGCGCCGATGGTGGAGGACTGGTGCTTTGTGATGGATGTCCAAGGGGCTTCCATAAAGGTTAGAGTTGCAGGGCCTTAATATTTCCACCCGACACTCTCTTTTGTGCATGTGGTTTTTTCTTGTTTGGTTATTAAAACCATCAAGTTCTATGTCATCATCCTCTCTCTTTTTTTTTTTTTTTTTTGGGTTTGAGGGGGGGGGAGGTTGAGTTGAGTTGAGTTGGGCCAGTTTAAGGCAACTGCTCACAAATTTGTGGTCCGGCATTAGAGCACCGAGTTAGACATTGGGACTCAACCCCACTATCCTTCCCCCAAGGGGGGGGGGGGGGGGGCTAGAGAGGCATGAGTAAGATAAGCAAAAGAGATAAAGAAAAAATATTAAGATATTGTCATCTCTAATTGGGGAGCGGTGTGTGTGGAGGGAGGGAGGAGGTGTGTTGCGTCAGTTTACGGCAACTGCTCACAAATTTGTGGTCCGGCATTAGAGCACCGAATTAGACTTTGGGACACAACTCCCGTCCTCACCCCCACTACCCTCTCTAAATGGTCACATTCTCATGAATCTTTAAGCAACATTTTAATGATTCTAAGATCACAGTCCCTCTAAACAAAAAGCCCTTCTCAAAAAGACTGCAAGATATGAATGAATCAGACCTCTTGAGAGCAATGAAGTTGTAAAAGAAAAAAGAACAAAACACTTCATGGGCTAAGATCTGAATGATATCGATTCAGGCCTCCTTTAAGTGAAAACAATTGAGCTAAGGTTTACAACAATAAGCCTTTAAGTAGTCTGAATTGATTGAAGTGGACTTAGTTTTAGATGATAACCACTTTATGTCTCTAATAATTCCCAATAAGTTAAATTTGAAACATTGATGTAATTCAGTACAAACACTTGGGAAGATTATCCTAGTGCCTTGTTGATTGAATTGAACTTGACAAAAATGTTGTACCTGATTTTTTTTTCTTTTTAGGTCTGGATGAAGTTTTTGCTCTTCCAGTTTGACATGTGGACTGCTTCTATAAGTTCTTATTGATCCTTTATTAAGGAAGAAACAGCCATTATGTCACAAGTGGCTGTTACTTGTTTTTTTTTAAAAAAAAATAATAACAATAAAAAAAATAATTATTGTTATTATTTTTTTTATGACCGTGATGAAAGAAAAAAATTCAGGCACTGGTGGTTGTCTACTTAATCCTATAGATTTGCCTATTATGACAAATAAGCTGTGTTTTTGCACAATCAATTCCGTGTCTCCATTTAGGTGAGCAGCATGTGGCTATGGATTAGTTTTGAGAAAATTTCAAACTTGCCGCTGTTTTGTTTCTTGTTTCTTTTTTTTCACCACTGAGAAATTCTGGTTGCTTTGTTGGTAAGATTTCAATATTAATGTAAGTGGCATTAATGTCTGTTTTCAATTGTCTGTGCAGAGTGTGCATCATTATCAGCTGTTCCCCGTGGTAAATGGTACTGTAAGTATTGTGAAAACAAGTTTCAAAGGGAGAAGTTTGTGGAGCACAATGCAAATGCTGGCGCTGCTGGGAGAATTTCTGGTATTGATTCCATAGAGCAAATAACTAACCGTTGCATTCGTACTGTCAAGAACCCAGAAGAGGCAGAAGTTATAGCATGTGTTTTATGCAGGTAGTTGTCTGCTTTCTGAAGTTGTTCAAAACCTAATGTCTAGCGTTTGTAGTATGATGAAGTGCATATTTTTGTATACAGGTGTTACGATTTTAGTAAGTCTGGATTTGGTCCACGCACCGTTATCCTTTGTGACCAGGTATTTCCTCTACATTTTTATAACTGCCTTATTTGTCCAAGTTATATGATTAAAATGCTTTACTTGCCTTTCATGTCCAGTGTGAGAAGGAATATCATGTTGGCTGCTTGAAGAAACGCAAGATAGCAGATTTGAAGGTTTGTCCATTTGCATTTTAGGATTATTTCATGGAAGATCTCCTTTATTTGGCCAGGATTCCTGTTTTTTTTCATTCCCCTTTTTTTCTCTTTCTTTTCCTCTTTAAAATTATGTTTTTTGGATTGTCATGTTAAAAATTTGTGCAACTTGCA
Source organism: Capsicum rhomboideum (assembly GCA_031232105.1). Taxonomy (NCBI): domain Eukaryota; kingdom Viridiplantae; phylum Streptophyta; class Magnoliopsida; order Solanales; family Solanaceae; genus Capsicum; species Capsicum rhomboideum. The sequence continues at coordinate 142,847,973 of CP124711.1, read as the reverse complement.
TCACAGGAGTTGCCTAAAGGAAAATGGTTCTGCTGTGTGGATTGCAAGAGGATCTATTCTGCACTGCAAAATTCGCTGACCTCAGGAGAAGAAAAGCTGTCACAATCTTGCCTGGGTGCTGTAAGAATGAAGCTAAAGCAAAAACATATGGATTTTGTTGGTGATCCTGATGTGAGATGGAGGCTTCTAAGTGGCAAAATTACTTCTCGTGAAACCAGAGTGTTATTAGCAGAAGCTGTTTCAATCTTCCATGTAAGCATTAGCCCTGAATTTTTGTTGTCCACACTTCCGTTGAGCTGACTTTCGTTATGACAACCGTGTCCACTGTGTGATTACTTAAGACTATCTAGTCTCCAACCTATCTAGATGGGATGGGTTTGCTGAGTAGGGTTCAGTTTTATGCTCTTACATAACTTTTGTAACTTCGGTTTTGTGATTTTTATGTGGCCAAATTAAGCTTAAAAAAAAAAAAAAAAAAAGAGGGCAGCCCAGTGCACTAAGCTCCCGCTATGCGCAGGGTCCGGGGAAGTGCCCGACTGCAAGGATCTATTGTACGCAGCCTCACTTTACATTTCTGCAAGGGGCTGTTTCCAAGGCTTGAACCCGTGACCTCCTGGTCACATGGCAACAACTTTACCCGTTCTCAAATTAAGCTTATTTTTGAGAAATGAAAATCGGTGCTTCAAATGATTTGCTAATCATGAGAAACAGACTTGTCACAGCTATATTTCAGGGTAACTACTTTCTTGGAATTTTTCCCTCCGATCCTTTGTAGTCCGGGTTTATTTAATATTCTCTTGATGTTATTTCATCATAATCTTTTCCTGTACACCCACATAAAGGTTATGATTTTATTGTTCTCTGATATTTTGTGGTTGATTCATTTTAGATTTCCTCTGCTTAAAAGGGTTTTAAAACTAATTTTAGGTTGTATCTTTTATTTTTCCAATGAAAAATGAGTAGAAAAGTTAGATTCAGCATCACCATCTTGACTTTTCAGGATTGCTTTGATCCTATTGTTGATTCGGCAACTGGACGTGATTTCATTCCCTCTATGGTCTATGGGTAAACTTCTTTGTTATTATTCTGTGTTAACTGGATTTTCATATATCTTTCCATTGTTGTTATCTATGATATTTGTTCTTCTCCTTGCAGAAGGAATATTAGGGGCCAAGACTTTGGGGGCATGTACTGTGCTATATTGACAGTAAAGTGAGAAACGTCTTGCAATTTGTTTCATTTGGAACTTCTCATTTTTAAGCACATTTTGATTTCACAAATTACGAGGCTATTTGGTTATCGTGCAGCTCAATTGTAGTATCAGCAGGGATCCTCCGTATTTTTGGTCCGGATATGGCAGAGCTTCCTCTTGTGGCAACACATATTGATAGCCAGGGCCTGGTAAAGCTATGTAACTTTTCAGGAAAATGGCTCCACCATTTATTTTATATCGGATGACTTTCTCTCGATTTTTGTTACTTTACCGGTGTCACATACTCCTTAAATTTCATTCAATACTTGATTGGGTTAGATATAGTTACATACCGGAAGGTCCAAAATTGGAATGTACTGCCTTATTTATACTTGTTTTGGGGTTTTAAAGTTTGGAATTGCTTATCAAAAACAAGGTTGGTTGACTGACTGGACTATTTCTTTACAAAATTTTCCTGCTTGACCATATTTGACCCAATGAACGTTGATAATGACGAATTTGTTAAAAAACTGTGGAAGAGGCACAACATCCTCCAAAATTAACTGGCCATTCGCAGAATTTTGACTTCTGCTGGACTATTGGGTGGCTGGCAGCATTTCAGCCTTAATGTTAAGTCTTTATCATTGGGCTTTTTTCTTCAAGATGATCCGGATGGGGTTCTAATTTGGGTAAAATGCTAACGTACATTTAGATCTAAACTTGATGTTCCTTAACATCCACTCTAATCCTAATTCATATTTTGCCACGGTGGAGAGCATTGATTGACAGCATAATGCATCTAACGTCTTCATGTTGACCAGCATAATACATGTTTGGGTAATATTTTCTTCAGCTATTGTTCTTGAACTGTCCAAGTTAAGAATCTTTTCGTTGAATGTTTACAGGGTTACTTTCAGTTGCTCCTCTCCTGCATAGAGAAATTGCTCGCGTTTTTAAACATACGAAGATTCGTACTCCCTGCTGCTGTTGAAGCAATGTCAATATGGACAGAGAAATTCGGATTCAAAGAGATACCACCAGATCTGGTATGTCTGCATCTATTATCCGTCCTCTTTTTTCTTCGAATACAAAGCAATTGTCCTTTTTTCTTCTTATAATACGCGACTGGTCTACGTTGCAGCTTGTCAGCTACAAAAAAACCTGCTGGCAATTGATTACCTTTAAAGGAACATCTATGCTGGAAAAAATGGTTCCTAAATGTCGAATCATTCGGCATGAGGAAACTGAAACTGATGCACCAGATGATAGCAGTGACCCATAGAGTTATTTTTTTTTCTCATTCAACCCATTTTGTAGAGCGATTTCTGATATCATGTGTATATTGAGTCTTTTTTTATCAAAGAGGATGAATTAAACTTTACAAATTATGAATTTTAGAGTATCAAAATTTTGTAAAGAAAGGTTCTTATTACTTAAAAGTTAAAGCTGGTTGCATGTTTATAAGCTAGATTCATGTTTATATACCTGATTCTCCAACAACTCTTAATATTAGATTAGTATTGCCATTACCTACTTTGTGTTAGTCTTTAGTTTTTTTCTTTAAATAAATGTTATGTTTTCGCATCATAACATTTCACAAGTTATGCACGTTTTTAAAGATGTTATGCTCCAGTAGACATAGTTCAATTTTGAAGGGCAAAAATTAAATATCGATATAGACTCATTTGAAAGACAAATCATGTAGACTTCTTTCTTTCACATGGTCACAACATCACCATACAATTTGGATCCCCTTTAATGGATCTTGCATTGTTCAGATTTAATGGAACTTTTTTGTTTTTGTTCGATTTCATAGAATTTAAAGACATTTTTCGATTATTTTTTTAATTTTAAATATCTTTAGTGGAAATATATAAAGACATTTTTTGATAAATCGAACTTTTTAAGAAGCAAATTAATACCTCTACTATGGAATTATTACGTTGTCCTTGGATTAGTAATTGTAACTAACTGAAAAAACAATTATAACCACAAGAAAACTGTCCCAGAATATGTTCAATTATATGAAAACAAAAATTAACAAGAAGTCTGAATGTGCAAATCAACAAAAACTATATCGACAAGGATTGTTACTAACATTTACTGTAAACCAACCAAGTATATAACAAAAAGCTGAAACCAAAGTACTAATAATTTGATTTTTTTTATTTTTATTTTTTTTTGGGTTTTCAGTGTCCACCCCCGTTGCATTGAGAAGCAAGCGTTAACCAGTAGGAGGGCGGGTTTGTCTTCGTTACATCTGGGCAAGGGAGGGATCCCAATATGCTCTGTGTTTCCAAATTGTAGATATAGAGATAACGACCCTTAGTGAAGTAGATGGATTCTTTGTTAAGATTAGTACCTCTTGTAGGACAAGTTGTTCCTCCAGAATAAGAACCTAGAAAAATTGCAGTTTCGCCAATGCTTCTCACTTCTGCCCACACTTTTTTTACAAAATCAAACCGGAAAACTAGAAATTTGTATACGTGCTCGTATTCCCATCCATAGTACAACTTGTGAACATATAACAATTCCGCATCATTGTCACATGAGGATTGAATGAGGTAACTGATAGAGCATGGCATGTCTTGATCGCATTCACTATTGTGATATGGTGGTTGGTTAGCCATTAGTGTAACTGTTATTGTTCCTGAATTGTCATCTGGATCCAAACGAACTAGAATATCGCTCTCGTTTAATGCGTAAAATTTTCCTTTGAAAACTGTCCATTTAGTAAAATAGTTATCTTCGACAATCGATTCCAGATCTTGTTTATGAAATTCTTGATTAGAACCTGGCTTGCAGAAGTAAAGTTTAGGCCGATTCACATCCTTGTCATCTTCAGGATTCTCATCGTCTGTGTCATCATCGAGATTCTCATCGTCTGTTTCTTCATCTAGATTTTCATAGTCAGTTTCTTCATTAGGATTCTCATCGTCCTTGTCATCATCAGAACTCTCATCATTCGTGTCTTCATCATCGGAACTCTCATCGTCCGTGTCTTCATCGGAACTCTCATCTTTCGTGTCATCATCAGGGTTCTCATCGTCTGTGTCATCATCAGGAGGAGTAGTAGTCTCATTTATTATGAAGAGAACGCGACATTCAGGATCATGAGGTGGTGCAGACAAGAGGCACTCCAAGTCGTCGCTATAAGGGAGTGGTGGGAGCTGAATTTTGTCGTTTGAAATAGGATTCCAAAGGTAACAATCAGGAGAATCAAAGTCTTGTAACACAAGCCATTCATGAGCGTAAGCATGTATTAGTTTGTTTCGAAGCTCGGGTATTCTTCTTTCGTACGATCGATTCTCTGATATGCTGTAAAAAGTCTGTATTTTCCTGTTATTACAAAAAACAAGCCAAGGGTGTGGTTGTGCAAAAAGAGGAGGTCCAACGTTTTCCAACATCATTCTCTGCAAAAGAATAGAATTAGGTAGATTTAAGTCAATCAATCAATATCAAAATTAAAGAGTATCGTCTGACGGATTTGACAGAATTCAATAGTAATTGGTATATATATTATAAATTTACAACTCAGTAACTCCAAAAGACTAGTATATAATAGATGTCGAATTTACTCTGAGCAAGCAATTTTAAGCTTAAGGAATTTAACATTACCATGTCAAAAACACTGTTATGTTTTTTTGGTGCAACAGCCTCCTTCTCTAAACAATAATGTGGTTAGAAAAATCAACTTTACATTAAATCCAAAGACAAGAAGGAAAAGGAGTTGGAATTGTTTTCCTTTTCCTTTCTCGTAGACTCAGAGGAAGGTGTTGTAATTAAGCCAATCAATCAATATCATTCAAATCAAAATTAATGAGTATCGTATAACGGGTTCGACATAATTCAGCAGCAATTGTCTCAGATACAAATTATAAATTTACAGCTAAGTAACTCCAAAAGACTAGGTGTATATAATAGATGTCGAATTTATTCGAGCAAGCAATTTTAACTTGTAACTTTCGCTTCTTGATTTCGGTGTACAAAACGTTTCAAAACACAAATTCAATCATATTTTAATAAAAATAGGGGTAAATTTTGCTTGTTGATTTCAGCTATTCAATTGTAAATTTGTAAGTAAACTAAGAAAAGAAAGAAAATTATTATTGAACAGAGAAACAAAGCAAAAGGAATGCAATCTTACCAAGTCAAAACTCTGTTATGTTTTTTGGTGCAACAATGAACAACCTCCTTCTCAAAACAATAATGTAATGTGTGGTTAGAAAAATCAACTTTACATTAAATATATAAATAATTATAATTAGTCCAAAGACAACAAGGAAAAGGAGTTGGAATTGTTTTCCTTTTCCTTTCTCGTAAAGAACTCGGAATTTCCATAAATACTAATAATAATAATAATAATTATTATAATAAAAATATAATAAGAATAATTATAATAATAGTAATATAATAATAATTATATTATAATTAGTCCAAAGACAACAAGGAAAGGGAGTCGGAATTGTTTTCCTTTTCCTTTGTCGTAAATAACTCGGAATTTCCATAAATAAACAAAATAATTGGGTTTTCCATAAATAAATAAAATAATTGGGATTTTTAAAAATAAATAGTGTAATGTGTGGTTAAAAGAATCAACTTTACGTTAAATATAAATATAATAATAATAATAATAATAATAATAATAATAATAATAATAATTAATCCAAATACGATGAGGAAAGGAGTTAGAATTTGTTTTCCTTTCCTTTACCGTAAATAATTGGGATTTCATAAATAATGTAAAAACAGTTATACGTTGCCAATTCTAGTTCTATTTGAATAGGGAAACATGTCCTTTTCCAATTCTATTAATAGTAATTTTCACACTATATAATCTCTCGATTCTGCTCAATTTTTTTTCTCAACAACAGCTCTGAATAATGGAGGATGCACATTATGATCGATTGTGGTCGGAGTGTATTCCAACAGACTTACTCGGATCAATATCATCACGTTTCCTTGCTAGTGAATACTTTGTTTTTCGTGCCGTTTGTAAAAAGTGGCGTTCCGCACCCCTGACGCCTCCTCCACCCCCGCCTAGTATGCAAGATGATTCGTCATCGCCTTATTTGATGACCTTGCGCGAAGAAACCGGCATTGTAGAATTCTTTCATCCAGTATACAATGCCCTAACTATTCACAAGACGGGTATCCTGAAATTAAGGGGTTCTCGAATTCGAAGTTCAAGATCTAATTGGTTGCTCATGAGTCATGTCAACCATACCATGTTCTTTTTCAATCCTATTAGTAATGACATAATTGAACTCCCTGATCTACCACAGCGAAATGCTTGCTCTGCTTGGACATTTTCGTGCCCTCCCGACTCGTCATCATCAGATTGTTTTGTCGTTGGTTTTGAGACTTTAGGTAATTTCCCGAAGGTATGCATCATCAAAATTGGAGATACTGAATGGACGTATCACGACTTCTATAATAATCGAAGAAAATTTATTGCAACTGGGTGCAATAATCCGTTATTTTTTGAAAACAATATTGTTTACGTACTTGGAAATAAAGGGGATTTGGGAACACTAAGCATCAAGGAAAACTCAGCTGCAGAGACACCAACCTGGGAATTTTATGGGAAGCACTTTCCGCGTTCAAAACAAAGATCAATTCGAAAGGTTTATACGGCAGAAGATGTCGATAATGGAGGAATGTTAGCTGTGTTTCTAAGTCGTGAAGAAGGGGATATAGAAGTTTGGAGGTACAAAGTGAATGGAAGGATGTTGGAGAGGGAACAAATAACAAGTTTGGATAATAAAACATTGTTTGTTAGCTACGGAGGGTGCTACTTGAAATCATGTGTTGCACCGGGGCTAGGAAACAAGATATATTTTCCCATGTTTCACGACAACAATAAAGGCGTTTTCTATTGTTTAGCGGATCACAAATATTACTCTTTCGATTACTTTGCCATCAAAGCTTATTCAAGTCCAAATATTTTTAACTTGATCCAACCAATACCCTGCATTTGGATTGAACCAGAGAATGATTGATCGTTCCTTTCAGTTGGTGTTTATTTTTTCATTAGTTAGCCATATTGTGTGGGATATAGTCATATAGGATAAAGAGAGAAATTCCATTGCTTTGCCTTTTTATGATTTATATTTTATTTTCTTAATCTTATGTCGTTGCTTTTTATGAGTTCCAATAAAAACTATGCCAATGAACCATTATAATTTACTCTCTCAATTCAATTTTACTTGTCAAGTTTTATTTTTCAATATTCATAATATTAGAAGAATTGCAACTTATAACATTTTAAATATAATTTTCGAACATTTAAATTTCAAATTTAAGATATTACATTGATCTATTTCTTTTGAAATTAGTCAATTGACTTTCGTAAAACGAAACGTGACAAGTAAACGTGAACAGAGGGAGTAGTATATACAACTCGCGTGTTGGCGTTCTCACGAATATTTACACAATCAAGTAACTTATAAAGGAATGGAGGGAGTAGTTTAGTAGAATTAATAACCAAAAAATGCAATGAAAAATGATACAAATGCCCAAAAAGAGAAGAAAAAAGATAAATGTAAATGATAGTCATAAAAAAGTGTCACGTCACCTATTCTATGTTTCTTTTTTATATTATGTATAGATAAGGTGTAAGGGGGAGGAGGCATTTTCGTGACATATTCAATAGATCGGGGAATTTTTTGTTGGGTTCGAAATTGAGAGGGCGTCATGCGGAAGCTAATAGTTTGCAAATCACAGAGACGATAATTCAGACAAAAAGAAAAAAAAACAACTAAAAACATATTATTAATATGGTTTGGTCAAATGACCTACATATTATGTCACGACCCGATTTTTTGAGTCATGATGGCGCCTACTGTAACCCACCAATAGGTAAGCCAACCCCTAGCCCGGAGCGATAAGCGACAGGCTAACGGGCGGAATCTCAAAAAACAGAGATGAAGTGGAAGTAACCATACTAATAAACATGCTAGAAATATAAAAACAAAATCAAAATATATATTCATATCAAGACTGAGAAGGAAGAGGACAATATATAAAGTCAAGAACCCCTCCCAAGACCTGGTGAGGTCGGTACAAGAGCCACTACTAGACATGTCCAAAATACAAGACAGAAACCAAATATATAGAACAAGTACTACATTCTCGAGAGCAATAGACTATACAGTTAAAATGGAGTAGGATCTGCCTCGGACGTCAGTAAGCTCACCCTGCTCCGGAGTCAGTGCTGAGAAGAGAGTCACGTCAAAACCGTCGACTAGTGCCCGGATCTGCATCAGGGAAAAAGATGCAGAAGTGCAGTATGAGTACCGGGGCAACGGGTACTCAGTAGGCATCATCGGCCGACTGAGCTCAATATAATATAAGCAAGCTAAAATGCGAGGGTGCATGCTAGGTTCGGGGTATATATAATAAGTATATAAGTAACTGCCGAGGCGTATAGATATGCTCAGGAGAGAATAAGTGTGATACAGAGTAACGAGTAAATAAATGCCTAAGTAAATACACAAGTCAAACATAACCTATCTGGGCCCCCATAAACCCGATAGGCACAAGGAAGAAAACAATAACCCAGCCTGGCCCCCATAAACCGGCGGGACACACAAGAATAGTAAATGCATAGTCACCAGTGTCTCGAAGTTGTATCAGTATCCAGTAACCAAAATAACCAACAAGGGTGCACCGGGCTTGAACAGACACCAATGGGTAATAACAAGAGGCCAGACATCGGAATCGATCCAGACATAGTGGATAATAACAATAGGCCACATATATATCATAACTGCCGGACTCGAACCGAAACTCAGAAAACAACAGTATCGTAACCACGGTACCCAGTACCATAACTCTCCAATCATATCATAACCAGATGCCGGACTCGAACTGGAACTCATAATAATCAGTGGTCGGACTCAAATCGAAACTCATAATAATCAGTAACCATCATATCTGAATCAGTGGCCGGACTCGAACCGAAACTCATAATAATCAATAACCAAGTGACAGAGTAGTGCCAGAATCCACACAAATACAAGTAAACGGGGACATACCGGCCCCAGAACGAACCCAAAACATAAATAAAAGTGCTAACACACCACGTACTATAAATCAAGCTCGGGATCCTTTCAGGTCAACTATCTACTATAAACAATATGTATATACAAGTCTGGGTATACATTATAAGTCACGGCAAGGCGGATCCGTATTCTAAATCAAACTAGCCGACCTCGGTCAAATACGGTACTATCAAAGACTAACAAGGCTAAACAGGTCAAAAGGGCATAACTGGGGTAATCCAACACAAATTTTATCCTAGATTATCATCTCAGGGCTTAAATAAGCCTAACAATGTTTAAAGCTAACTATATCGATTGTGAAGAGTAGAGGGGCCCACTACGGGGTCCCGGAACCAAGTCTGGGCTAAGGTTCCCCAAACCCCTACTAACAATAGTACAACATTAACCAACCCTATAAAGGTAATCTCTGGCACACCACGAGGATAACGGGCCCGGAACATATCTGAACAAGGCCCTAACCGGCCCCAAAGGCCTAATCATAGCAAGTCAATGCCAATCTACAACTACCAGCCCAAACACTAGCATAATAGTATGCAAATACTATAAATAAACCCAGTCTAGGTATATGATAAGCCTAGCCTACCTGAACGCTTGCCAAAGCATGCTAAATAGGAGTCTTCCCCTTGCGCGAGACCTCAGATTTCTGCCACGCTAGAAAAATAATAAACTACATGTCAAAACATGAATATTGATACCCATATTGTATTAGTTCGGAAAAAATATCCGAACGGTCCATGTGGGGCCCACTTGCGGAATCGCAAAACCAAAACCGTCACAGCGTCCCAAATCACCCCGTGACCAATAGTCACAACTAACACCGCTCAATTTGAGCTCAATATATAGCTCAAACATCAACACTAATCCCAACAACCACCGTAACTAAAACTACTGTAAAAATAGGAAAACGCACCGTAGAAACGTTGAGAACGAGTCCACGAACTCAAATCTACCAAACTCTAACCTTAAACCTCAAGGGAATTGCTCAAACATAATCTTAAGTTGATCAAAAATGGTGAAATATAGAGAGAGAAATGTTGGAAATATTGTAGAAGAAAAAGGTAGGGTTATGTATGTATATATATATATATTTTGATATAAGTAAAGAAATTTCAGCCACCTTTGACCAAATATATCTACATATATATGACTTAAATAATATACTAAGTGTCCAAAATAATGAGCCTAATTAATACAATATTAAACTATAGAACTTTTATAAATATCAAAAATATTTTAGAAAGGTAATTAACTATATATATATATATATATATTTTTTTTTTTTTACCGAGTTGCCGAGAACGCGCGAAAATGAGGAAAATGACCGGGAGGATCATTACGTATTAAGACCTAATATTTTAAAAAGATAAAACCTATAGGGAGAAATCTCTCTCCTAAATAAAACTCTTTAAAGACTACATTGTGGATGCTATAGTGTTGTGATATGAGAAGAGGGATCTTCTATTTATAGAGTTCCAAAATCTTTCCTCCAAGCAAGAAATAAACCAAATACGACAGAGTTTTATATTAATTATGATATTACTTTGATTTTCCTTCAAAGAAAAGTAAAACTCAAATTTGGTAAGAAAATCAGGGCAAAAACACTAACAAATCTCCCCTTTTTGGCTGGATTTTCTTGACAAAACATGATCCACCTTCTCCATATGCATGATCTTTGTTCTTCACATAATCTTCATCACTGCTGTTTAGCATGCTTAAAAATGGAGCCCTTTTGGGTTAAAAGTATTGGAGCCCTTTCAGGTTAAAAATATTGAAGCCCTTTGCAGGGTTAAAAGTGAGCTTTATTTCAAAGATGTAGCAGCAGGTTTGTTGAAAATATGATTGACAATTGTTCCACATGTAGTTCTTCCTTTTTTGACTGTTTTTTTTGACAAAAAATAACCTTCATTATCGTCAAGTTGGTTGCAACATTGATCTTAAACTGTCCTCAATTGAACCATCAACTCTGATACCACTTGTTGGGTTCGAAATTGAGAGGGCATCATGCGGAAGCTAATAGTTTGCAAGTCATAGAGACGATAATTCAGACAAAAAGAAAAAACATACTACAAACATATTATTAATATGGTTTGTTCAAATGACCTACATATTAAGACCTAATATTTAAAAAACATAAAATCTATTGGGAGAAATCTCCCCCTAAATAAAACTCTTTAAAGACTACATTGTGGATGATATAGTGTTGTGATATGAGAAGAAAGGTCTTCCATTTATAGAGTTCCAAAACTTTCCTCCAAGCAGGAAATAAACCAAATATGACAGAGTTTTATATTTTCCTTTTAGTGAAAATAAAAGTAATTATGATATTACTTTGACTTTCCTTCAAAGAAAAGTAAAACTCAAATTTGGTAAGAAAATCAGGATAAAATCCTAACATTTTTAACCCTTTTCAAATAAATAATAAAGTTCTAGCTAATTTTGTTTTACAAATTTCATCATGAAAAAGGTAATTAACAAGATGATCACAAAATTTTGCTCACTAAATTAGCGGAGGTCAATAGTTCGAAATCACCCACCTCTAAACCTAAAAACTCATAAAAGGCTAATTTGTTCATAATATCTGTCAAAATATGGTAAAATCCAAAAGTTTAAAACCGCCAAGGCAATCTGGTTACTAAAACTCCCGCTATGCACAAGATCTGAAGACAGGCCCGACCACAAGGGTCTTTTGTACGCTGCCTTAACTTTTGGGCTAGACCACAAGAGTCTATTGTACGTATCCTTACCTTACATTTTTACAAGAGACAGTTTTCAAGATTTTAACATTGGGTCGTGACAATATCCCTCACTTTTCTTTTTTCGACGATATTAATATTCTTATAGAAATTTTTTTATATAGACTAAAAGTAAAAAAATCATGATTTTAAAGATGTAAAAATAAATAAATAAAGGTTAATGTAAGGGTATAATAGACATTTAAAAAAATCAATTAGGTAAAAGGGGGGACAATGACTATTTTTCAAAGTTAGTGGAGAGTTTGATTTTTAAAGTAAAGTTGAGGGGTTTAAACGATTTTTGCCCTTATTTCATATATTTCATATATGGTACTATTTAATTTGTGATTTCTATGTATATATGGTTCTAAACCACGATTTTACTTAACTGAAAGATGAACTCCTACGATTTTGCTTATCTTCGTATGGCCAAGCAATAGTGTTTTAGGAATTTTCTTAGTGGTATTGAGCTTCTCCCAATAATGTTCTTTTGTTGGTTCCTTTTGGCTAAACTATTTCTTTTTTTCATATCTTTTTTTTTTTTTGGTTAATTATGATTTCGTGTTGCTTTTTAGGAATGAAAGATTATCTTTTAGTTGTTACAAAGGATATGATCTTAGATAGGAAGGAGGGGGAGAACACGAATTAGGGTAAAAGGAGGTAAGTAGGTAGGAATGCATACATATTAGTAGGTAAGAGCAGTGGCGGAGCCAGAATTTTCACTATGGGGGTTCAAAATCAAAATAAGTAAGCACACGAACTAGTCGAAGGGGGTTCAACATAAACTATATATACATAAAATATAATTTTAACAATGTATAAATAGTATAATGTTCCAACGAAGGGGGTTCATCCATAAGGTGGCTCCGCCACTGGGTAGGAGTGCATGCTGGCGTTGCGTTTACTAGTAATCGTAGTACTACTCTTGTAGCTTCTTGTTCTTCGATGTATGTTATTATTTATTGTGTCGTGTAGTTCAACTGTAATATTATTTTGTTGTAGTATTGTTCTGCTACTAGCGGTTGGTTTTGTTACTATCTATTGTCTCTTGTTCTTCCGTTACATCTTTTTCTGGATTATTTTTATCTTGAGTCGAGGGTCTATTGGAAACAGCTTTTTTATTTCACCTCTGAGGTAAAATTAATTAAGATCTGCGTTCACTTTATCTTCCCAACACCCCCACTTTATGAGACTGCACTGGATATAATGTTATTATTGTTGTTTTTGAAAGTTGTAAAGAGCAAAAAAAGATGCATCTTTTATGTGTTGAAGTTACTCACGCAGACATTATTCAATTTTCCCTACATTATGTAACTTTTGACTACAAGGCTCTTCATGTATCGACACATTGGTAGTCCAAAGAGAATTTGATTCATTGGTAAATAATCAGTCATATGTATCTTTGAAATAGTACTTAATTTTGTTTTGTTTTGTTTATCATAAGTTAAATGACCTGCTATTTTTTTTTTTTTTTTTTTTTTTTGTAATTTATTGTTCAACTTATGAATCCTTTACATGATAATTCAAAGATTCATTTTGAGCAAATAGAAAATTTTATGAGAAAACGTTAGTCATAATTTAAATTTATCACGTTAAACTACATTCCAATATATTTTCTATCTCAAGAGCTATATATTTGCGTAACTTCTAAAATAAGGTCAAACTAAATTGGCACCTAACTCTTAACTCATATGGACCAAGGTTCAAAAAATGTCCTTATAGTCCTTTCAGTCAATACATGGTAATATGATATGCATAATTACAATGATTTCTCAAAAACAATTACTCACAATTGTAGAGATAGGAACACTTAAACAAAACAATAGGAATCTTTACACAAATAGCCAGTTGTATTTATTCTTATCTACATTGACCACACACTTCAAAATAGCTATATTTGAAAACAGTAGGTATTACACCCGATATCTATTTTTAGATTATATTCAATATAAGCCAAATTATTGCTATGATTGATAATTAGAGTTCAATATAAAACTATTTTTTATTTTTTTTAATGCCTCCCTAAGAGCTCTCATCCCTTTTTACTCCTTTATCGAACTCACAACCTTAGGTTTGAAAGTGAAATGAAATGTATGAATAATACATTCACGAGTTCATTCTAAACTTTTCCTTAATTTCTTCAATAACAACCTCCACATGAAATATATGTCTAAATGTATTTTTTTTGGTCCAAGTCAAAATATATTTTACTTATATATATTGATCGTGCAAATATTTTTTCCACTATTATTGTAAGATTTTTTATAAGATTATTTAACTTATCAGTTATTATTTTTATCATGTTAACAAATTAATGATTAACACATATTAAAAATAAGTGACTTGATTATATAAATACCGTTAATTTTTAGAATTGAACTTGTAATTAATATGGTAAACCAAACCAAACTTTTAATTTTCTTTTCTTGAGTGCTTTTATATATGGAAAGAGAAAAGGTGTCTCTAACATAACTTTTTTTATAAGCTTTTTTTTAAGTGCTTTTATAAATGGCAAGAAAGAAAGGTCTTTTCAACTTACCTATTTGAAAAACGTTTTATTTTCCGTCTAAATACAAACCTCCTCTCATTAAATAAAGATACAATATCACAAATTACAACACAAAAGAGCTGCTTAATTATGTATGTTTACTAATTTCTCTGGGTCTTTGCACTGTTATCCCTATTTTATGTTAGTTCTTAATTTTTTCTTTAAATAAATGATATATTTTTGCATCCTAATATTGTACTCCCTCCGTTCATCTTTACTTGTCTACATTTCTATTTGAGATGTCCAACAATATTTATCCAGTTTGGAAAACCAATACATAATTTGCCCTTTTTTCCCCATTTTACTCTTGATATTACATACTATTCATCCCTCGTTGTATTTTTTAAAACAAAAAAATTATTATATCCAAAGGGTGATATAGTATAATCACCCCTCTATTTATTGTTTCTTAAGGTATGTGCCAACTCAAAAGTGGACAAGTAAAGATAGACGGAGAGAGTATAAGTTGTACTCGCATTTTTAAAGCAGTTATGCTCCATTAGACATAGTTCGATTTTGAAGGGCAAAAATTAAAGACCGACTCATTCGAAAACCAAATCATGCAAAAATTAATGGATTGGTTGCAATGGCCAAATGATGATACGCTAGACAGCCTACAAATGCTAAAGACTTAGGTACTAGATAGGGGATATGTGATTAAACTTTCAAAAATTAAAGACCGACTCATTTGAAAGACAAATCACGTAAATTTCTTTTCTTCCACATGGTCCAAGTCTCACCATACAATTTGGATCCTTAAATAGATCATACATTTGTCCAAATTGACATTTGGAAAAAAAATCGAACTTTTTAAGAAGAAAGTTAATACCTCTACTATGGAAGCTTTACTGAATGATTTTTTCAATACTTAAGTTGTCCTATTGGATTTGTAATTGCAACTAACTGAAAAAACAATAATAACCACAAGAACTGTAACATAATTTCGAACTTGAAACAAAATATGTTACTATTATAAGAAAAACAAAAATTAACATGAAGCCTAAATGTGCAAATCAACAAAAACTATATCGAAATACCAAGAATAAGAATTGTTACTAATATTTAATGTATACCAACCAAATATATAACAAAAAGCTGAAACCAAAATACCAAAAATTTGATTCTTTCTTTTTTTTTTTTTTTGGTTTTCAGTGTATATAATTTTTTTGCCCACCCCTATTGCATTGAGAAGCAAACGTTAACCAGTACGAGTACGGCTTTGTCTTCACAACATCTTCGCAAGGGAGGGATCCCAATATGCTCCGAGTTTCCAAATTGTAGATATAGAGATAACGATCCTTAGTGAAGTAGATGGATTCTTTGTTAAGATTAGTGCCTCTTGTAGAACAAGTTGTTCCTCCAAAGCAATAAGCACCTAAAAAAATTGCAGTTTCGCCGATGCTTTTCAACTCTGCCCACACTTTGTTTACAAAATCAAATCGAAAAACTAGAATTTTGAATATGTGCTCATGTCCCCGTGCAAAGTACTTCTTGTGAACATATAACAATTCAGCATCATCGTCACATGAGGATTGAATGAGGTATCTCTCAGAGAGTGGCATGTCCCTGAATTCGTTGTTGTGATATGGAGGTTGGTTAGCCATTGGTGTAACTATTATTGTTCCTGAATCATCATCTAGATCCAAACGAACTAGAGTATTGCTCTGGAATTTTAATGCGTAAAATTTTCCTTTGAAAACTGTCCATAAAGCAAACCTGTTACCTTCGATAATTGATTTCAGATCTTGTTTGTGAAATTCTTGATCATAACCTGGTTTGCAGAAGTAAAGTGTAGGCCGATTCACACCCTTGTTATCATTGGGACTCTCATCGTCAGTGTCATCATCGGAACTCTCATCGTTCGTGTCATCATCAGAACTCTCATCGTCCGTGTCATCATCGGAACTCTCATCGTTCGTGTCATCATCGAAACTCTCATCATCCGTGTCATCATCGAAACTCTCATCATCCTTGTCATCATCGGGGTTCTCATTCTTCGTGTCATCATCGGGGCTCCCATTTTCTGTTTCATCATCAGGAGGAGGAGTCTCTTTAATTAGGAAGAGAACACGACATTCAGGATCATGGGGTGGTGCAGACAAGAGGCACTCCAAGCCGTCACTATATGGGAGTGGTGGGAGCTGAATTTTGTCGTTTGAAATAGGATTCCAAAGGTAACAATCAGGAGAATCAAAGTCTTGTAACACGAGCCATTCATGAGAGTAAGCACGTATTAGTTTGTTTCGAAGCTCAGGTATTCTTCGTTCATAAGATCGATCCTCCGATATGCTGTAAAAAGTCTGTATTTTCTTGTTCTTACAAATAAGAAGCCAAGGGTGTGGTTGTGCAAAAAGAGGAGGTCCATCGTTTTCCAACATCATTTAATTTACTTGTTTTCCTTTCTCTGCAAAAGAATAGAATTAGGTAGACATAGAGGAAGATGTTGTAATTAAGCCAATCAATACATATCAGTCAATTCAAAATTAATCAGTATCGTCTAACAAGTTCAACATAATTCAATAGTAATTGGTCCAAATACGATAAGGAAAACAAGTTAGAATTCAATAGTAATTGGTCCAAAAACACTTTAGGGGTAACTTTTGCATGTTGATTTCAGCTATTCCATTGCAAATTTGTAAGTAAACTAAGAGAAGAAAGAAAATTATTATATTAAAGAGAGAAGTAATCAAAAGGAATATAATTTTACCTGTTATGTTTCCTTCTCAAAACAATAAAGTGCGGTTAGAAGATCAACTTTACATTGAATATATAAATAATTATAATTAGTCCAAATACGATAAGGAAAACGAGTTAGAGTTTGTTTTCCTATCCTTTCTCGTAAATAATTGGGAATTTCCATAAATATATAAAATAATTGGGATTTCCATAAATAAATAATGTAATGTGTGGTTAAAAGAATCAAATTTACATTAAACATTAAATATAATAATAATAATAATTAGTCCAAATACGATGGGGAAAGGAGTAGAATTTGTTTTCGTTTCCTTTCTCGTAAATAATTGGGATTTCCATAAATAATATAAAAACAGTAATACGTTGCAAGTTCTAGTTCTATTTGAATAGGGAAACAAATCCTTTTCCAATTCTATTAATAGTAATTTTCACATTATATAATCTCTCAATTCTAAGCAATTTTTTCTCAATAACTCCTTTGAATAATGGAGGATGCACATTATGATCAATTGTGGTCAAATTATATTCCGACAGACATACTCGGATCAATATCTTCACGTCTTCTTGCTAGTGAATACTTTGTTTTTCGTGCCATTTGTAAAAAGTGGCGTTCCGCGCCCCTGATGCCTCCTCCACCCCCTCCACACCCGCCTAGTGTGCATGATGATTCATCATCGCCTTATTTGATGACCTTGCGCGAAGAAACCGGCATTGTAGAATTCTTTCATCCAGTATACAATGCCCTAGCTATTCACAAGACGGATATCCTGAAATTAAGGGGTTCCCGAATTCGAAGTTCAAAATTTAATTGGTTGCTCATGAGTCATGGCAACCATGTCATGTTCTTTTTCAATCCTATTAGTAATGATATAATTGAACTCCCTGATCTGCCGGAGGAGCGTGGAAATGTTTGCTCTGCTTGGACATTTTCGTGCCCTCCTAACCCGTCATCAACGGATTGTTTTGTTGTCGGTTTTAAGACGGGTTATTTCCCAGAGGCATACATCATCAAAGTTGGAGATACTGAATGGACATACCACGACTCCAACAATAACCCAGGAGAATTTGTTGCAACCGGGTGCAATAATCCGTTATTTTTTGAAAACAATATTGTCTACTTATTGGGAGATAAAGGAAATTTGGGAATACTAAGCATCAAGGAAAACTCAGCTACAGAAACACCTACTTGGGAATTTTATGGGAGACCCTTTTCCCGTTCTAAACAGAGATCGATTCGAAGGGTTTATACGATAGAAGATGTCGATAATAGAGGAATGTTAGCTGTGTTTCTAAGTCGTGAGGAAGGGGATGTAGAGGTTTGGAGGTACAAAGTGAATGGAAGGGTGTTGGAGAGGGAACAAATAACAAGTTTGGATAATAAAACATTGTTTGTGAGCTATGGGGGGTGCTACTTGAAATCATGTGTTGCGCCGGGGCTTGGAAACAAGATATATTTCCCCATGTTTCACGACAATAACAAGGGTGTTTTCTATTGTTTAGCCAATCATAAATATTACTCTTTCGATTACTCTTCCCTCAAAGCTTATTCAAGTCCAAATATTTTCAACTTGGTCCAACCAATACACTGCATTTGGATCGAACCAGAGAATGATTGATCGTTCCAAGGTTGTGTGGGATATAGGCATATAGGATAAAGAGGAATTCCATTGCTTTGCCTTTTTATGTTTTATATTTTATTTTTTAAATCTATTGCCGTAGCTTTTTATGAGATCCAATAATGACTGTGCCAATGCACCATTATAAACTAGTACTAGATTTCATTACAACATGTTTCATTTGAAGAACAATCTTATATTCTATAACATGTTTCATTTGAAGAACAACATTTAGTCTTTTTCAGAATCAAAATCATTTTTAATGCTCTCACAATGAAGAAAAGTCTTTTTTAAAAGTAAATGTCAAACAAAAAGAGCTATATGTAACAATTTGTGTACGCTCCAACTATATCAATTTGTGTTTCACACAGAATAAAAATAATGTAGGCTCCAACTATATCAATTTGTGGTTGGCCAATAAATTAAAAAAAAAAACTTTTGAGCAACAATTAGTATTTGACCAAGCTTTTAAAAGTGTTTTTTAAGTATATTTCTCTCAAAAGTGCTTTTACGAAGAAACTATTTTTTTTAGTTTATGAAAAACTGCTCTTGCTACTCTCCGTAAACACTTATTTTCTCTCATAAGCTTGTCGAAACACCTCAATTTTTTAAAATAAACACTTTTGCAAAAAAAATTAAGCACTTTTGAAAAAAAATAAGTTGGCCAAACGAGCTATATAAATATGTTAATAAGATACAATCTCTAACAAATGTATCATATCTTATATTCATGAATTTTGCACCGAAAACACCTATATACATGTATAAGTCTTCTTTATAAGATCCCTTGACATCGAGTAGGTAAGTATTGAAAATATGAGAAATCACATCATCATTCCTTGCCATTGAAAGGATTCCTCACATATTTCATGTCACTAAATTCACCAACAACAGTATAATAAGAGAGTCGAGTTAGGACATTAAAACGCAGGACCAATAATCAAGCAATTCTAATACTACTAAATTCTCAAGACTATATCTTGTTGGCCTTCAAAAAGGTGTTTTTGTGGAAATCATCTCAAATTCCCTTCACACATAAGCATTGATCCTGTTGTCTCCTATACATCTTATTCAAGCCAAAAGTCACAAATGTCTGTTCAAGGAAATTCTCTCAATTGCAGTAAGTTCTTGACAACCATAGATTAATTTATTTTACCGGTAAGGCAGAACAATGAGATCCTCTTTAGGAGACATCTGGAGGTGGTGTGAGCTGGTAATACAATAAAAAATTTCACTTTAGGTTTTGTACCATGGCTTGAATGGAAAAAGGGAGCCACATTCAAAAAATTTTGAACAAATATGAGACAATCATGGAAAGACATTGACAGAGGAGTGGTGCCATTGACCTCTTTATTAGCAACTATTCCGAACAAACATGAAATCCCCAACGATACCTAATAAAACATTCTCTTCACTAAGCGTATATAATAGAATAGAGTGCAAAAGTCCACCCTGAAACCAAAGGGGTACTACACTAACTAACAAGTTGAGTCCCCTCCGATCCGAACCACAGGAGATACTTGTAAAGTAATTTCAAATAACATAGACACAGTAAGGTTGGCCTTCATTAGCCTAAGTAGATACTTTATATGTAGGCCAATCAACGGTTACAATAATTCGAACACAGCACAAAAAAATATCACTTAGAATAAGAACGAACGTAGGAACATGTCATCTTAAGTAGCTACTGGCTAAGACGCTTAGTCAAACTACAACTACAACAACAACAACAACATACCCAGTGTAATCCCACTACGTGGGGTCTGGGGAGGTTAAGTGTACGCAATCCATACCACTACCTCAGCTGAAGTAGAGAGGCTGTTTCCGATAGACCCCCGACTCAGGACAGATAACAGTATAACAAATCAGAAAACATAAAAAACAAACAACAAAATGGGGTATCACACCACTAGATAAAAGAAACAAAACACCCACGGAGTAATGCTATGGACTATCAATCCGAAAACACACACATCACCAAAAATACCACAAACAAGAAATTACAAGGCACAGGCATAACACCCTGACTACAAGTACAACTACGATCAAAATAAAGTAAAAAGTACTTGATAGTCTCCGGAAGAAGCTACATTAGAACAGCCAGGTTGCAACTAAGTTGCACTGAGTCACGAGACTATGTTTCAGAAAGACTTCCATTCACTTGATCTTTCCAATTTAATAAAAATATATTACAAAGTAGATGTGAGAAGAAGACTTAGAAGCATCATGCACTTTAGAAGAATATCCATGTGACTTGTCAAACCAATATATATATATACTCCAAAAGATTTGGCTAGCAGAACCTCTCAACACTCAAAAAATTCATGAGACTTGTCAAACCAATTCTAGTGCTACCAAAATCAACACTCTCTGAAATCTTTATTTCTCTCAGCCGAAAAGAAAGGGAAAATACATTGTCCTATATCCCTCGTAGCGCCCCTCTATATACATATTTATATAACATTTATACAATATCGATACATTACATAACTATTTTATACAATCTCGATTCATTCTATTGATAAACGTTTATACACTATTTATACAATATCGATATACGTTTATACACTATTTATACAATATCGATATACGTTTATACTTTATTTATACAATATCGATATACGTTTATACACTATTTATGCAATATCGATATACGTTTATACACCATTTATACAATATTGATACATTATATAACTTTTATACAAAATCGATACACGTTTATACACTATTTATACAATATCGATGCATTACATATCTATTTATACAATATCGATATATTACATATACATTATATATACATCGATCATTTTTGTTGAAGATTTTTTGTGACATGTATGGAAGGGTTAGATATTTGCTCCATTACATTGTTTTTATTTTTTAATGCGAGAAATACGTTGAGAAGTCATGTATATAATAGCGACACTCACTACTAAAAAATATAGATATTAGCCACAGTTTCTCTACCATTTAGCCATGCGTGAACTGTGGCTAAAACCTGCGTTGTTGTTTTTTTACTTTTGGTTATATTTTATGTAAATTAAAACATGGCTATACTTGTTCTAAACTAATTGCTTTATTGTATAATTTGAAATTATCCCTACTTTTAAAACCCAAAAGTTAGCTTTAAGAGAGACAACCGAACGGCTTCTAGGCATTGTATATAATTATCGTTAGCAAACTAAACATGATTGGGAAAGTAAGCACGCAAAATCCTTTATGTGAATGGAGATATATTTAAATTTTATTCTTTTGTATTTTGTTTACATATTTCTTAAATTATGTGTCTACTCAAACCACATTACATGAATTCGGACAAAAGAAGTGTACATACAACAACGATAACATATCCAGTAGTATTGAAAAATATTGAAGTCTATAGAATACGAAGAAGACACTTACAAATTACTATATGAAATAAAATTTGAGGCACCAACATAAATTGTGGTGAGATGATTTGAGATTCCTCCATGCTTAACTAGAAGTCTCGGCTTTATGTCTTCAAGAGTGAAAAAAAATTGTAGAGTACACTACCTTAAAATAAATTATGTAATAAGTAAATTTGAATTTAAAATTTAACCAGACTCAGTGTGAGTATCGCACACCGATTGAAAAAGAGAAAATTATCTTTTATATCTATTTTAGATTGTTAATTGCAAGTTGTAGCAAATACTTTTATATAATTATTTAATTAAGTTTTTAATTGCAAGTTATAGCAGATTTTTAAAGTTTTATTTATTTAAAATATATATATATATATATTAATTTAAATTCCTCCTAATTTCATGTTTGTCTTTTCCCTCTCTCCTCATTTAAATATTCTATTTTTTATGTTTATCTTTTCCCTCTCTCCTCATTTACTGTGTAGATAGTTATTGTATGAGTAAAATTTGGTCATTAAATTTTCTTCTTTTTTACACGTTTTTGCCTTTTCAGAAAAAAAAAGTATAATTTATTTACTTTCCCTACTGTTTTAGATTTGTTTCACTATGTATTGTATGGATAGGATATATAATATGGTATGTTCACCTTATTATTAAAAAAAAAAATTATATGTATGAAATAGATGTATATAAATTGTTTTACTTAATCTTTTTTATACCAGTTTATATATAAACAAGATTAGTGTATTGATTGTGTATAAAATGTGATATATCTAACTAGTTTGCTTTTATTTTTTCAGGTCTGAAATTTGTATAGAAACTGACATATTTCATTTTTTTAAAATTATTTTTACATGTTAGTATGTAAGAAATTTGTGCATATTTTAGTGTATTAATTGTGTATCAGATATGGTACATTTAATTAGCTTAGGTTTGCTTTTATTTGTTAGGTGTCTAAAATTAATATATAAATTTGTGTATTTTTTATTTTTTATTTTTTTTATTTATACAAGTTTGTATGTAAGAAATTTGTATACAAACTAATATGAATCATGAATGCGAAGTTGTTCACTGAATTTGCTATTTTATTAAAAAAATTAAAAAAATCATGAATATATACAAATATGTTTTATGTATGGATTGTATCTAAAATATGATAAATTTATCTAGTTTAGGTGTACTTTTATTTTCTGGGTTCTGAATTTTGTAATGTATGGTTCAGCATTGTTGGTTTACTTATCAAGTTGTATTATTCGTTAATAAATACACATAAAAAGAGTATAAAGTTTGATTTTTCAATAAAACTTTCCATTCAATAAAAATTGTGTATAGATTCCGCCTCTCCACAATTTGTTCGTTACATCTTTTTTTCCCAACACAAGCAATAGAATGTTCATTATGTTCTATCATATCCATTGACATATCATTCATTGTTATGTACAATGGATATTTAACAAAGAAATCGACAACAATCTTTTTTTGATCTAGATACACCATGACTCCTGTATCGTTGTGTCTAATAATTGGTGGTCATCTATCACTTATAATGTACTTAATTTCCATTTGATTTGAAGTACTATTGATCTTGAGTTTAGTTGCTATCGAATTTACCAATCCTTTATACTTGGTATTTGCATCATACATAATCCCATCTCCAAGAAAATTTTTAGGTCTACCTTTCAAATAATACATAATTTTTTAATAAGTCATATTTGAGAATAGGTAGAGATATGTACTTTTTTTAAAAAAAAAAATACACATGAATACTAAAAAAAAATATGTTAACTGTTATACACAAAAAAAATATTAGGATTAAGATCATCACCTTGAATTAATGTTTAAAAAAAAGTTTATAATCTTGAAAATTCGAACACAATTTAAAACCCCAAAACATATGAATGAAAAACCAAAAAAATAAAATAAAAAATTTGTCAACTGTTATACACACACAATTGCTAAGATCATGGAGATACATTTGTTTCACTTAATTTTGTTGTTATTAAATAAATAAAAATTAACTTTTAGAGTAATAAAAAAACCCAAAATTTATGTTATTTTAATACCATAAAATACCTGTGACATCCCATCTTCCTCCATGCAATATCATTATTGAATGAAATTTGTTATAATTTATTTTTCTGAAAAATGAATAGCCTTAAGAATAACGTTGTATTCAAGTAATAAACTAAAATCAGTATTTTAATAGATTTTTTTAAACTCAAATATGTATATTGATTGACAAATTTCTGAATATATTAGAAGATATTTGATTTATTGAAGAAATAAGATGAAGAAAGCAATTGCTGGAGAAGAAGACGTTGTTGGGTATTTTAAAGGATAGAGAGAACC
Organism: Capsicum rhomboideum; assembly: GCA_031232105.1. NCBI lineage: Eukaryota > Viridiplantae > Streptophyta > Magnoliopsida > Solanales > Solanaceae > Capsicum > Capsicum rhomboideum. The sequence goes on along the minus strand of CP124711.1, from coordinate 142,823,396 downwards.
GTTTCAGTGAGAAAAATGGGGATGATTGATATCCTGATATTAACTGCTATCTATTTTTAAGGGTACGAAAACTATTTTTTCCTTTTTAATATATTTTTTTTATTTTTACTAAAAAGCAAATTGTATTTTTCTTTCTTTTTTTTTTTTTTTAAAAAAAAGAAGCAATTTACTATAACTTGCACTTTAATAAATGTTGCTACAACTTATAATAAACAATCTAACGATGTATATACAATTACTTTTTCCATTGAAAAATAAATAAATGGCAAAACTTCACATATAGCCAACTTACACCCCTCCTAACTAACTTCTTAGTCTAAGTTTTAGTAATTACATTTTATAGATTTTAGTTAGTGATTAGATGTATTTAGGACTCTTGCATACAAATATTAACTAATAAATCTTATTACTATTTCATTTATGTTTAGAGATAAAAAAGGAAAGGGGAGTAATTCACTTCCTTTATTCTCTCCAACATATCTTTTTCAAATATTTTGTTTCTTCCTTTTTCATATGGACTGTTATATCTTACATTTTAGTTTTTAAAATACAAAAATAGAATTCAAACTAAAAATCCTCTGATTTCTTTGTATGGCTTCAAAATTTAAAATATAATTTCAATATATTTATACATTCAATGTATTTATCCACAAAAATTAGCTATGAATAGAAATACAAATGTAAAATTTATACAAATAAAAATTAGCTCTGAATCTACCATTCAAATACAAATACAAACGCTTAAAACTCATATTTTCAAGATAAATACAAATTGATACAAATTCAAAAGTATAAAATGGATATAAATTCAGATTATATGTATAAATATAATTTATACAAAATACCTTTGAGTTATATACAAACACATGATAGTTGATAGTTGTATACCTATATGCAATGTATAATATGAACCAACGTATTTCATACAAATCAAAAACTGATTATACAACTTACATGTATATTTTATATATGTATATATATGCATAGACCAACACATGACAACTGTCTAATTGTATATGACGGTTATTTGTATACATATATACATTAAAAATTGACTTGGTATACATACTTGTGTGTAAGTAACAAAAAAAGGATATATAGACATATGTATATCTATTGTATACACATTCATACAAATATACATTTGGGTATATACAAAATACCTTCGAGTCATTCACAATGTCGTTACCCCCACCCCCCACCCCCCTTTTGGAGTGAGAATCCTTGAAACTTTTTTCCTTTTCCTTTAGTTTATACAAAATACCAATAATAAATTATATGTCTAATAGAAGAACAAACATAGTTTATACAAAACAACTTCAAAAATATACAATTTAGTTATATACAAATACATTATAGTTGTATACCTATATGTAATGTATAAAATATGAACCAACATATTTTATACAAATCAAAAACTGATTATACAACTTATATGTATATTTTATATGTGTGTGTGTGTGTGTGTGTGTGTGTGTGTGTGTGTGTATGCCAACACATGACAACTGTCTAATTGTATATGACGGTTATTTGTATACATATATATACATAAAAAAATTGACACGGTATACATACTTGTATGCAACTAACAGAAAAAGAAGATATATACATACATACATACATACATACATACATACATACATATATATATATATATATATATATATATATTGTATACGTATTGAAACCTTTTTCTCGCATGAATTGAAAAAAAAAATGAAGAAACTTTTTTTGATGTAATAAATCTTTGAAAAAATTACAAAAATATACTACTCCATTTACATGATATGCAAGCTATTATATTTGTATATAAGGGTCCATTTAAATAATAGTTTTTTAATTAATTTTTAATTATGTCAAGTAATTATTTTAAACATTAACCATAATAGATAATTAAGGATCCTTTTTATCTATGCTTTTTCCTAAATAAATGTACGGCCTTGCTCGGGAACTTTGCTTAATTCCAATTTCCATGAAGGCCCACCTATTAACTAGGACAATAGTTTTTAGTAACATCGTGGACACATTTTCAATTGTTCGATTATTAGAAAAATGAACCTATATAGTTGTTCACTTAAATATTTAAATTAGAAATAATCGGAGGAAACCTCAGGGTATTTGGTACGAAAGAAAATATTTTTTTGAATTTTTTTTTTTTTTTTTTTTTATATTTTAGTATTTGATAAATATATATTTATCTATAATCTAACAAAATATTATGAAGTTGGACGGATGGAGAGTGGAGATTCTGGGAGAGGGGGAGGGTTGGGTGGAGACGACAAATGAACTTGAAATGTCATATATATATATATATGCCAAAGAATTTTTTTACTAATTAAGTGATATGAGCCTCGAGTTCGATTATAAAACACTTTTTTTAACTCAATTTATATGGCATCTTTTGAATTTCAAGGTCCAAACAAGTTTTAGAAATATTTTCTTCTTTAAAGCTGTCGGCGGAAACATGTATGAATGGTACGCACATGAAGTGACGGACCAAAAAATTCATATAAGAGGATTCAAAAATATATCAAAATGTCACATCTAAAATTTGCACATATGATCCAAAGCAATTATATTGATCCCCTTTGTTACTACATTATAATTTTAGGGGTCAAAGTAATTTCAAAAATTTATTAGAGTTTCAAAATCAAAGAACGTTTAATAGATTTATGAGTTCACAATCAAAATTCGAATCTTTATAAGTTGAAAACTAAGGACAAATCGATGGATAATTATCTATATATAGTTGGCAAAATAGTTTCTTAGAATTCTCTTGCGATCAAACGCAGTGACTTAGCAAGAATTTATTAAGGAAGTTTAAAATTATGAAGAATTAAATATATAAAAAAAAATTAAGAGAATTCAACATCTACCACATATACATAAAAAAGAGATTTTGTTCCTTTGTTTATTAAGACAACTTTTGCGCTTTTACTCCCCGGTGTGGGACTCAAGTAACACTGTTGTGGTTATATTTATTTAATTAATAACTAGTGGATTTGATTTTTTCGCTGGACCCAAGATTATATTTTCTTCAATAAATAAAGTAGAATCTGATAATTTTGTTTGATATTCAAGTCTATTAGGTCATGCCATTGAATAAATTGTCTCATCCTTGGATGGGTTTATAAATAACATTAACGTTTAATCCAAGTAATAAGTAATGCTTGAATTCTTTTTACTGCTTATAATTGCATATTCAACCATCTTAATTTTCAATACTCATTAGGGTATATAAACTCCAATGTCAATGTGTATATTAATTATCATTCATAAGGCCAAAGTGAAAAAAAAAAAAAAAAAAAAAAGGCTAAGGAAAAGAAAGAAAAGTTAAGCTACAACTTCATTTCCTTGCACATCAACACATATATGTAACTTCAACAGGCTTTCTACAAAAATAATAATAATAAAACAAAAAAATAGCATCATATTTACAAAGTAATATTCACCCGTTTTTTCAAGTACCAAATTTTTTTCTTCATGATTTTTGTAACAATATCTAGCTATCTTATTTTTATTAATTGAAATTAATACACAAAGTAATATAATAAAGAAGGATAAATAGTACTTAGTAAGTTTTTTGGATTAAATTTCACAGATGGTAAGTTAACTGTCATTTTTTTAATCCACAAAAGTAACTTTATTATTATTTTAACACAAATAACTAAACTTTGGGTAAGCTAACACAAAAATAACATTGACCGGAATATGTAACATTGACCGAAAAAAGTAAATATCTCTTAAAATTGTTATTGCTATAATCTTCCTTTTTCACTATCTTTTTACTATGTTTGGTTTGAAATAATACACGGCAATTTTTTTTTAGCACCAACCAATTTCATTGCCATATTTACTTTTAGAAGGATTGTTACTTCGTTTTGTTTTACTTGATTCCTATACTAAAAATAAAATACACCTTTAATAAATAAAGGATATGATTAGTCAATAGGGGTCAAGTAAAATGAGACGAAGAGAATATATATGTACAAAATCAAATTATAGGTTTTATAAATTTAATAAGGATAAATTACATAATACCACACCTTAACTTATTATTATTACCTAAAATACCATCTCCTTAAAATAATTACAAAAATCTCGAATTTTACTTTATTTTTCCAAATCTTCGGATACATCACACCTACCCCAAATCCCAAATTCAATTCATTTTTTTTCTCTATACCAGTTGCCCATCCCAATTTCAACCAATTCTCCTGTGCTAAGATGACCGGAGAATTAACCGGCGACCTTGACTGATGACTCTCTCTATTTAGAAACACCAGCGACCCACACCCAACAACACCATGAATGCTGACAGACACACAACACCATAATAATTCACAATTGAATCATGGAATTCTTCTCTGAATGAGCACAGTAACCAAAGAGCTCCTCCCTTCTCATTCACTTTGGAGAATGGACAGAGAATGAACAATACATCTCCTTCATTTTTTAATTTCCACCATTGACAACCAAATCATACTCCATCACCACCGGAAAAATGCACCACCACCTCTATCCGCCGGTGAAACCACCAGCGAAAAGCTCTAATCTCCTAACTCCTGCAAACACGCGACCACTGCTCAACCTCCATCCTGTTTTAATCTCCTCCATTAACACGACCAAACAAACCCCAGCAGTGAAGACATGAAGATACATCACGTACTGATTTTTGTGTACAGATACATAAGAATGAAAAAGATATATCACGCGATCCTTCATGTACAAAAGCTATGTATCTTACTGAATATTAGGCTACAGATACATAAGAAAGATGTCTTTGATTGAAAATCTGACAAAAATCATGTGTCAGAATGTTTTTTGTGTTGCTGATACATAAGACTTATGTATCTGAATGTATCCCTGTGATATTAACATAAGAGTTATGTATCGGAATGAAGTTCTGTGTATCCGACGCGATTGTGATGTATCCATACGTATGAAATCAGGAATTTTTTGTAATTATGAAAAGAGTGAAGATAAGATGTAATAGCTACTAAACCGTTGGGACTTCTGAAAGTTGCCCATTTAATAATGCTGCTAATCTCTTATTAAAATATTACATAGTTTTTGTTTTTCCCATGGATTTAATGGTAAAACTATGAGGGCATGCGGGTTTCTTCCTAGTTATTTGTTTTGCTTCATTTTATGTAATTACAAGAATTGGAATGGATGAAGTATCTAAAGAACAATGATATATTCTATGTAGTTTCATGAATGGAGTTCGAAAATGATAGGATGTACGTAGATTTTATCCATATTGATAAAGATAAAAGCTAATTTTTGCAAATTTTTGAACAGTTTTAATAAAGTCGGAGCTTACATTATCCTTTTTATAATAAATATCGAAAAATATTGAAGTCTCAAAGAATACGAAGAAAACACTTACAAGTTATATGAAATAAAATTCGAGGGCACCAATTAATTTGAATTGTGTTGGGATCATTCAGGATCCCTCTATACTTAATTAGAGGTATCAAGTTTAAGTCTTTAGGAGTGAAAAAATATTTTGTTGAAGGTGTGCTTCAGAAATATAAACAAATTCAAATTTAATTGAGGATGAATGTGAATATAAGCAAATTCGTATTCAAGAGAATCTATGTAACAGTATTAACAACAACCAATTTTTATCAGGTAATCTGTGAGAATGACATTAGAGGTGGGTGTATGGTCTTCATGAATGTTTGGCCTCTACTTGATCCCTAGACAAAATTTTAAACTTAACAAGTTTTGACTTTTGAATCTAAGGTCATCATGTGTAATTTCCAGAATTTTTACCCACATTAGTGATTAAGCGATAATGTAAGGGCTTATGGCTAAGTGCACAAGAAACTTTTGAATACGAAAATGTAGAAAGCAGTATACTTTTGATACAATCTCAGAAAAACTACACCCCAAAAATTAGTTATTAAGGTCGGAAAGTCCAAAACAATAGAAACCTCAAATCAGCTCTACATTTAATCGATATGAAACTCAAGTCTCATACCTTACGATAGGTTCATAACAGATTTTTATGGGGCACTCCATTTAACTAATACATGCTTTATGTTTTCTTTGATATAAATATTCAATAATTATATTGATCCTATAGTGGGAGGAGGGAGGGTGGGGTAGGGTGGCAATGGATCAAATTTGGACGGGTTCAAATAGGTCAAGATAACAAATGCGTCAAGATCCAAACCGAGCCAAATTTATTTGGGTCAAAGCAGGTTAGATAACGGATTATAACCCAATCCGCTCAATTCTTACCCCAAATTTGTTTGGGTCAAAACAGGTTAGATAACGGGTTATAACCCAACCCACTCAATTCTTACTAAGTTTTAATTGCTTTATTTGGTCTTTTATAAATTTTTAGTACCGAATAAAAAAAAAATTTCTTTATTATGACTATATAAAACATATCAAATAAAAAAAAAATTAAAAATATTTTAACAAGATTTCTCAAAAATCAATTCGGGTTATATATTCGGATTAAATCGGGTTAGGTTAATTAATGCTCCTGAGCTTTCGGTATAAGCCACAGTTTTTTCCGTTTATTAGGTGCTAATTTGTTGGTTTGTGTGGGATCAGTAAACTCTATGCATGGGATGAAGGAAGTATATATACCCTCTTGATAGAAATAAAAGTTGCTCCCTCTATCTATTTTTACTTGTCTACTATACTAAAAATAGTTGTCTAATAATATTTATCCAGTTTGAAAAATCAATGTATAATTTATCCTTTTCTACCCATTTTACCCTTACTATTAAATATTATTCATCATTCAATGCATTTTATCAAGACGTTACATTCATTATATTCAAAAGTTGATATATTAAAATTGCTCCTATTTTTTATTTCTTAACATGTGTGCTAAGTCAATAGTGAACAAGTATTGTTGGATAAAGGAAATATTAATTAAATGGTTAAATATTACTACTAATTAAATATGGGGAGGGGAAAGTCATAATAGGAAGGGTTTGGGTGGAAATAGGAAGTAATTACTAATAATTCAATAATGCTGCTAATCCTTTGTTAAAATATTGCATAGTTATTGTCCCCACCTCCTCCACCCCACCCCCACCCCTCGGATTTAATAGTACTCCTCGCGTCCATTTTGACTTGACACATATCTTAAAAAACAATAAATAAATGGGTGATTTTACTATATCACCCTTTGAATATAATAAACTTTTTACTTTGAAAAAATGCAACGATAGATGAATAGTATTTAATATCACAGGTAAAATGAGAAAAAAAGGTAAATTATGTATTAGTTTTTCAAACTGGACTAGTATTGTTGGATATTCCAAAATAGAAAAGTGGATAAGTAAAGATGGACGGAGGAGTAATAGGAAGTCATTATTGTTTTCGTATCCCTAAATTAATTTGGTTTAGTTTTTGGTTTAAATTTGGCTATTCTTTCGGTGTAGGTTTTTTCTGTAATTATGGTCTAGTTTTTTTAGGGGAAATTTTCTTGACATATTGTAGTGTTATTTACTCAGGGCTAGGTAAGGAATAACAAACCCGAAATTAATTTTAGGAAGAGTTTGTTTTATGTTTGATTAGAATAAAATCATAGAATAACATAAATACCAGATAAGTTATCCCAGAATAACTTGTTTTCCAACCAAATGAGTTACCATTAATATCAATCTTACAAAAAATACCACTATTTTGAAGACGTTTTCTGTTCAATTTCTTTGAAGACGTTTTTTTGTTCAACATCTTTGAGGTGTGTGAATTCTCTCTATCTTTCTACGTTTTAGATCTCAAAAATGCAAATCCATAAAGTAATACAGACCATAATATCCAACTACATAATAGTCTACATTAGAATCCATCATACCCAACAATCCATATACCTGACCAAAATATCCAACTGCATAATAGCCCACATTAGAATCCATTTATACACAACAATGGCCATATACCAAAATATCCAACTGCATAATAGCCTACATTAGAATCCATTTATACCCAACAATCCATATACCAAAATATCCAACTGCATAATAGTCTACATAGAATCCATTATACGCAATCCATATACCTCAAATTATCCATATCCATACAACCCAAATCCCAGAGTAGTCAACAACCCAAATCTCAGAATAGTCAAATCATACCATCTTTTTCCCCTTCTTTTTCTTCTTTGCCTCCTTTCCTTTATTCTTTGGGTTATCCTGCAAAAAGAATTAATTTAGTTTCTTTTCTATTTTTTAAAAAATAATTAAGAGTATGATTTGTTTTTTACCTGACAGTGCTCTTCATGTTTTCTGAATTCTTTTTCAGTAAATTCCAGATCCTCCTTGCAATACCCGCACTTCCAAAACTGTTTCTTAGTCCCCTCCCCTGCCTTTGCTTTTTTGGTTTTACTGTATCCCCTCTTTGGGGTTGACATCTTGAGGAGAAATCAAAACACCAAACTGTCATCGAAATTCGCCATGTAATAAACAAATATTAAACTGAACTTTACACCAAATTCGAACGAGAAAAAAGTCAAAAAACGAAACTTTCATAGGAATGGAAACATGAAATGAACACATAAGTATCAAAACACAAAATTCTCATCGGAATCAGCCAGTCAAACGAATATCAAACAAAATTTCGCACTAAATTCAATCGAAGAAAACCGAACAAAAAAATCAGATTAGGAAATTCTCGTCGGAATTCGCCATGCAAACAAATATCAAACAGAAAAGTAACGAAGAAAACTGCACTTTGCACAACATCAAAATTCCGCGTTGAACTGAAATTCTCATTCGGAATTCACCATGTAAACGAGTTAAACTGAATTAAGGCAAAAAGAAATTTCAACGAAGAAAACTGCATTTTGTACAACATCAAATTTCTGCGTTGAACTGAAATTCTCATTCGGAATTCACCATGTAAACAAGTTAAACTGAACGAAGAAAACTGCATTTTGCACAACATCAAATTTCTGCGTTAAACTGAAATTCTCATTCGGAATTCACCATGAAAACAAGTTAAACTGAATTAAGGCAAAAAGAAATTTCAACGAAGAAAACTGCATTTTGCACAACATCAAAATTCTGCTTTAAACTGAAATTCTCATTCGGAATTCACCATGTAAACAAGTTAAACTGAATTAAGGCAAAAAGAAATTTCAACGAAGAAAACTGCATTTTGCACAATATCAAATTTCTGCGTTGAACTGAAATTCTCATTCGGAATTCACCATGTAAACAAGTTAAACAGAATTAAGGCAAAAAAAATTTCAATGAAGAAACCTGCATTTTGCACAACATCAAATTTCTGCGTTGAACTGACATTCTCATTCGGAATTCACCATGTAAACAAGTTAAACTGAATTCACCATGTAAACAAGTTAAACTGAATTAAGGCCAAAAAAAATTTCAACTAAGAAAACTTCATTTTGCACAACATCAAATTTCTGCGTTGAACTGACATTCTCATTCGGAATTCACCATGTAAACAAGTTAAACTGAATTAAGGCAAAAAAAAAATTCAGTGAAGAAAACTGTATTTTGCACAACATCAAATTTCTTCGTTGAACTGAAATTCTCATTCGGAATTCACCATGTAAACAAGTTAAACTGAATTAAGGCAAATTTCAACGAAGAAAACTGCATTTTGCACAACATCAAATTTCTGCGTTGAATTGAAATTCTCATTCGGAATTCACCATGTAAACAAGTTAAACTGAATTAAGGCAAATTTCAACGAAGAAAACTGCATTTTGTACAACATCAAATTTCTGCGTTGAACTGAAATTTAATTCAGAATTCACCATGTAAACAAGTTAAACTGAATAATGCAAAAAAAAAAAAAAAAAAAAATTCAACGAAGAAAACAGAACAGAAAAATTAACAGTACGTACAAGAGATGCAAAAACAGTACACGAAATCCTCATTGGAATTCAGCATGCAAGCAAATATCAAACTAAATTTCACAGTAAATTCGAATGAAGAAAACCGAAACGGAAAACAAACGGAAACAGCAGAGTAGGTAGAAAGGAAGTTAACATAGAGAACGACTAGTAGAAGAATTGCGACAAACCCGAACAGAAGCAAGGCTTTTAAACTCAGAGAATGCTATAAAGAGTTTGCCGTCGGTTATGGCGTCGTGAAGGTCGCCGAAGTACAGCGAATCCGCCGCCATTGTTCGGAGCCATAAACGGAACGGAAAAATTAACAGTATGTACCAGTGATATAAGTAACCAAAACACGAAATTATTATCAGAATTCGCCATATAAACGAATGTTAAACTAAGCTTCGCACAAAATTTCAATGAAGAAAACAGAGCTGAAAATTAACTGTAAACGATTATGTAATACCAAATCCTCATCGGAATTCTGCATTGATCAGTCAAATTCTCATCAGAATTCGCCATACGATTTTTTAATATCAAACTAAACTTCACACAAAATTTCAACGAAGAAAACAGAGCTGAAAATTAACTATACAAGCCATACAAAAACATTATGTAAAACCAAATCCTCATCGGAATTCTGCATTGATCAGTCAAATCCTCATCAGAATTCACCATACTATTTTTAATATCAAAGTAAATTTCACGCTAAATTCGAACTGAAAAAACACGAAATTCTCGTCGGAATTCGCCATGCAAACAAGTACCAAATTGAATTTTACACAAAAACAACTTCGAACAAATGAAAATCGCACTAAATCGAACGCAGAAAAAGAAGAGTATAAGTATTACCGTGTTGAGCAGAAATGAAGTTCGACGACGAACAGCTAAGACGGAAAATGGAAGCTAAAGTGTACTGAATTTTTTAGAGAGAAAAAATGTGTAATGATGAATTTTGTTAAGAGTAATGAGTGGGCGGGAACTCGCGCTATTTATATACTGTGAAAATTTCAGTATTTTTTTTTTATTTGGATGAAATTATGCTACTCCTATCTGTAACATTTGCAAAAATAAAAAATTTCAGTGGAGCTCATCGCACGGGCTTTTTTTAATACGGTATATATATTATAGAATTATGCAAAATGCCGTATTCGATGTTCATCATATTAAAAGAGCACCACTCTGTAGAGGCCCGTATTGTATTTGCTCGAACTTGGAAAGCACTTTTCTAATCTGACTTTTAAAGCTATTTTTAGGCAGTTCAATCAGTCAGAGCACCACCTTGTCAAGGTGGAATCTGGGGGTTCGAGCCCCGTCAGCCCCGACTAATTCAATAAATACATCATTTCATCTCTCCATTTTCTGTGAAAGGGAGATAAGGAGCATAATTTCATTCCCATTTTTGCGTAGTTTACGAGTTATTATATAAGAGCACCACCAAGCGCATCCGAGTAGGATTTTCTTGAGAATTTCCAAAATATTTATATTTAAGACCGACTTTTAGCTCATTTTGCCTAGCTCATTTGGATATATTTTTATTTAAATTTATGAATTGAAAAAATAAATTAAAACAATTATTTTTTGTTAGGAAGCGAGTAAAATGAAATGAAGGGAGTAAGTACTATGCGATCACCATAATTAAATAAGTTTTTTGATTAGTTGATTTTATATGCTCTTTTTAGTCGGTAATGTGAGGGATTTTCTTTTTTATCAGGTGGAACAGTCGAGGTGCACAAGAATTATTCTGAACACCAGCGATAAAATAGGAATTATTTGTTCCCGCCAACTAGGGCCGACTAATGGGTGAAGCGACTCAAGCGGCTGCTTTAGGCCCCATCGTATTAGGGGCCCCAAATTTTCTTAATATGTGTATATATTAGATTAAAATTTTATATATTGTTCGCTTAAATAAATTTTTACACTATTAAGTTATCTAATGAACATTTATAGGTAAGTCCCCTTAAAATGTGAGATTTGAAATCTTAAAAATAAAATATATTACCTGCTACAACATGTAAATAAGATCTAATAATATTAATTGTTTACATAAATAATTATGCAACTTAAACTCAAATATTATTTAAAAATATATATTTCGTGTTTTAAAGACAAAAATACAATTTCTCATAATAATAAAAAAATGAAGGAAAGATGGACTGTGGAATAAAAAACTTCAAAAAGTGATATAAGAAAACAAAAAAACTTCAAATGAAATTATATACTCTATCCGTTTCAATTTGTTTGACCTACTTTTTTTATTGGTCTGTCCAAAAAATGACCTTTTTCTTTTATAATAACTTTTTAATTTCAGTTATCCATGGCATGTTTAATACCACAAGATTAAATGACATTTTGATATATTTGAAATATCTGTTAAACAAGATTTAAAATTTTTCTTTACTTTCTTAAACTTCGGGTCCATGTCGAAATAAGTCAAATAAATTTATAACGGAGGAGGTATATGACCTTTTCCTTTTAAAATAAATTTTAAGGCCTTACATCGAAATTTCGCTTTAGGCCACAATATTGATTGAGCTGCCCCTGCCGCCAACACAAAAATAGCACACAGGGTCTCATGGTTAAAGAGTTAAAATTCTTACCTCCAAGCACTCTCCAACTTCTAAAATTATATCATCTTCTTTGAATTTCATCGTATCTGAATCACGAGCTATTTTGTTCTGTTAACAAAATCTTTCAGGCTCAGTATCGCACAATTAAAGTGACTAATACGTAGGACCAGAAAAAAAATGGAATGTAGCAACATGAACATCCCTGATTATAGTAATTAACACATAACAAAGTGACATACTCACTTGGAGTTTCCTTAAGGTTGTATAAAAAGCCATTTTGTCATCCTTGTTAACAAAATTGTGCAGCACAACGTCCAGATTGCTGACTGGAAGTACCTCCATTTTCTGTATCATAAAGTCATTAGATAGCACAAAAATATTGACAACAAATGAGGACTTTGATGTGAGGTTATCAGCATCAAAATCCTTTGCGCTTGAGCTTACTCTTATCAAATCTTCTGTTTATACACTAATTGCTAGAGTTGAATTGTTTTACTGAAGATACATGCTAGCTGAAAAGAAAGCGAAAAGTTCAGGAGAACTGATAAAAATGCCCAACTGGAAACTTCATCATGCTGCCAAGAGTACATTCTCTTTTACTTGCAGGAAACTTGGTTTTCCAAAGATAACTCTTGTCAACTCGAAATATTAAAACGTTACATGCTTCTGTTTTGAATATAAGATAATGAAAACCCAAACGCTGAACGCTGAACTGGTTAAGATGTAATTAGAGACATTGGAATGAGAAGTTTCAAACTTGACTTGATACTGACCAAATTGCTTTCAGCAACTAAAGCTTCAAAAGTTTTGCTGATTCAATTCTTCAGGGTGAAGCCGCTCAGAATCATCAAATTAGCTACAAGAAATAAAGAAATTTCATAAAGGTGGGGTAATGAAAAATACTGTAGATTACGATATCATTAAACACAAAAGAATCAAATTTAGAAGCATCGATAAGGAGAATCAAGGTATCCAAAATGATGGATGCATTACAGATTTGATCAAAAAACAGTAAGAAACCTGGAATGGTAGCAATCTATAAGATACTCTTTACCAATCTCCTAGATGAATTATAAAACTCCCGCTGGATAAAATGGATGTTCCATTTCAACATGGAATAAGCACTGATACAAAACTTCGAAGTGCAAATGTCTATTGTTTAATATTTGAGCAAGGGCCGAGGAGGGGGTGAGTTTCATGCCGCAAGATACTGTTTGTTCTCTAAAAATCTAGGAAAAAGAAGTTGAATGTAGAAGCTTAGGACGGCCCATATAACCTTCCTGGTGTTATGTGAGAATTTCAACATCCAACCCAAAACCTTAATGCAGTGGATGGAGTAGACCTTTTAAACTCAACAGTATAAAGATATAAGTTTCCTTCATGACAAATTGGAGTAGAGCTAATGTTAATAAACTATCAAATCCAAGATGTCCAGAGTCTCCATGGATATAAATGAATTACATTTGTTCAAGTTATGGGCAACAATTAGATTTTGCCGACAAAATGCTCATACGGTCACTCAGGCTGAGCTAAGCTATAAATTGTGAAACACAAAATACAGTCATCGGTGAAAAGCCAAGGAAAAGGGTGAGACTGGTGGCCTAAACTTACATGGCGAACAAAAGTAAATAGATTCTTCACTATCAAGAAAACAGTAAATTACCTTCCTTGCCAACCTTTTTGAAAATTACCTATAAGTTCGAAAATGGAAGGAACAGTCTTGCATGCATCTCTCTAGAGGACACCAGGATTCGTAAAAGCGATTTGAAGTGTGATCTAGGAATAAGTGTAAAAAAGTACCTTTCCTATGTATTTTTTTGTCCAAACCTTTGAGGATTTATAGTCATAAACCAAGAGTAGTCTACTGTCAGATTAGTCATCCACAAAGAAACATGAATTTGGCACTAAAATAAATAAGGGAGAGGGTCAACGAATAAAAAGTGAAACAGTCACATAACTCGAACTAAGGGGAGCATTACAACAGATCCATTATAAGCCTTTTGACTAGATCTTTCTATCAGCTTTCTGACCTATCGCAATCAGAAGTGGTGAAAATGCAATCCCGGTCATAAACTTCTCGATTGAAAGAACAGAAGATCACAAGTGTGCAAAAGGTTTATCATGTAATATCCTGAACAAAAACAAGGGATTAAAGAACGAGGAATATACATACTACTTTATCCAAATGTTCAAGAATCGAACTGTGATCATTAGGATCAATATCAGGTTCATCCTTCAGCACAACCCGTACAATGCACCATAACAACAAAGGGAATTTGGAAAAAAACCCTTTGTGTAGGGACGTAGTATCAAAAAAAGAAGCTACCTCAGTATAGAGGATCCAGTCGATAAAAGAAGCTACCTCAGTATATCCAAAAGGACGCGCTGAGTTCAGAGGTACCTTTGTTGGACGATGTTGATTTCCCTAGATAAAAGCATGATCAACACAGAAAGAAAAGAGTTAAAGATGGAATACATGAAGTGCAACCTTAAATTCTAACAGAAGAACGTGTTTTTGTTTGATTCACTGTCAATCAGTGATGTCGCAACAGAAGAACCAGGTTGAGTAATGTGAACTGAAAACCCATACGAAACCTCCTGTAATAAAGATAAACTTCAACTGAAACCTACTTCATAGGAAGGGGAAGTAATTTAAGAAGCGAGTACAGAAATCAAGAAGCTTCAGAGTTACTAGCACCCGAGGATCCACTAAACATTTATGTTCGTGTAACTCCACACAATAAAATCCAGAAACGAGGCAGGAAATGCTCATTTATTGCATTTTCTGGGTTTGTCTTTACTCTGGAAAATGTGGCGAGAAAACAGAAGAACATTATTGCTGGAACAAAATTGTCAATCGTTCTCCTAAAACTAAGCACAGATCTTAAACAGGTTAAGAAAGAGATTTTCAATTATTATCATCAGTATCTTGACCAACCTGTTTTGGTGAAGTACCAAAATATTGAACCAGTCCGACACTTGACACCCTTCCTGAGCCTCAGGTTACATCCATTGCACGGCATGTACGTGGTATCTCAAGTACCAAAAGAAACACAATTAAAATCTATTCTTGTCAAGAACTAGAAACAACACTTGAAACATTCTATTCAAGCCTTTATCTCTGATATTCCCAAGACCATAAAGAGCTACTGATGTCAAACCTTTCAAAGCATGTAAGAAAGAAGATGGTAACTCAATTTCCTGGAAAGACGTAAAAGAAGGCATTAGCAACAAGAAAACAACAAGATAATACAATAATCGAGGCTAAAGAAACAATAAGTAGTAATAAAAATCTAAGAATATGAAAATACAAAAACAATACTATACTCTGGAAATGGAAAGCAATAAGCCTGACTACCTACTAACCTTCATATCATCGGTGAGCTAAAGTTGTGTCATGTCATGCTTAATTATCTCAACCCAACACTTCTTAGGCCTACATCTATTCCTCCTCAATCCCACTATGGCCTAACTCTCGCACCTCCTTACCGAGGCATCCACACATCTCTTCTGCCTGAACCATCTCAACCTCACTTCCCTCATCTTATCCTCAAGAGGGAGCATTCCCGCATTGGCCCGAATATCTTCATTCCTAATCTTATGACAACGCATTTATTTCAGCATCCTCGTCGTTATGGTCCTGCTCAACATGAAACCTTTTGACTCCAGGATATGTCGCCAAACCTCCAGCTTCACGTTAACGCCGACTTGTGTTTTCAGTACTATGTCATTTGCAAATCGAACATAGAAAAATGGGAGAAAGTCGAGCATAAGATTATTTTATCAAAAGCTTCAATCACTTTTCCACAAGAAAGATGAAGGAAAAAATGTAAAGCAAAGGAAGAGTTAAAAGTGTAAAATGCAGACCAGGTGTTTGATTGGAATTCCCAAAGAAACAACACTAGGTGTAGAAGCTGGACAGTTGATCCAGATGCTCGACAAAATGCCTCACTCAAAAAATCCCGAAACATTAGAGTTCGATAATATTCGTCAGTTGAATCTTTCATGTATTGCACCAATATCAATGTTGGAATTTGCATTGAACCGTAACCTAGTAGTCAATGAAATGGGTTGAGAACCTGAGGTCTCATGTTTAAATTCTAACAGAGACAAAAAACACTATGTGTTTCTTCCCATCTGTCCTAGCCGTGGTGGACAGAATTACTCGATATCTGTTGCTGGTGGGAAGTGGAAGATATCCCGTGGTTTAGTCAAGCTGCGCCAAAGCTGGCCTGGACACCACGGTTATCAAAAAAAAAAAATTGGAGTGAACCAAAATGTCTCATAGATTCTACTGTTCCGAGTTCTGGGGTGATAGACTCGGATGTTTTGTTTTTTTTGACTTTTCTTTCAAGTACATAGAAGTTGTCTATATGCTGTTTTTAACTGATGCATGTATTTCTGCGAATGGCAAACCGGAGGTAAATTTTTTGGGTGCGATATAGCTGGTCTATGTCGTGTTGGACCTAATTCACAATCCGACTACAATGTTTTTATACTTGAGCGACATGCTGCATCTGCGGGTTTTGATTTTGGACAATACAAAGCTGATTATGGTACGTTGTTGTTGTTGTCTCGTCTTCACTCAAGAGGTCCTCCAGTAACTTCATTAGCACAAGTTCGAGATGCATTGATTGAGTCAATATATGTACCTATAGGTGAATTATTGTCAAGTATTGGGAGAGGTATACAGGACGCGATTCAGTGAAAGAGAGGAGGAAACTTCTTGATGCAATACTTCCAATTTCTGATAATAGATAGGAACACGACAATCTGTATGAAGCATTCTCCAAGAACATCTAGTTAGGTATCCTCCTTACAACAAATAATTGGCTCTTAGCCCTGTGGTTTTTGCTCACTCAGAAATGGACGTAGTCGCTAATCTTGCAGCTGGATCGACAAATGTTTTTGGTCTATCAATGGCTCCTGCATATCCTCATGTGCTCATCTACGCCTATGCAATTATTCTAGTAATTGTCAGAGACAAAATATTCCTTCCAAAAGATTGCAAGAATGCAAGAGTACTTGACGGACACAAGCGCGTTTACTGCAATTACTCTAGCTCCACTTGATGCTGTTTTTTATGACCCTTATGGTGCCAAACTTAATGCAAAACACTTGAGTCTACTGATGACGAAGAAGAGGCAAAGCAAGATTCCACGATCGCTAGTAAAGATGTCTTGCCCCATCATGCTTATTGCCATGTTTCTAAGTATGAGTTTCGTTTTAGCAAAGCAGAAATATTTATGGAGAATTGAAGGGGAGAATCTTGAGTACAGAGGGCACTCTATCAATTTGAAAGAGTTAAACTTGTGTTTCCATCCTTGATTGTTGTGTTGAGGAACATAAGGCAAACTTTTATGAGTACAAAAACAACATACTCACTGTATTCCCGCAACGTAGAGGGTAAAGCATACGCAGTCCATACCTCTACATCAAAGGTGAAGTAAAGAGGCTGTTTCCGATAGACCTCCGGCAATAAGAACAAGAAGCAATAAGTAGTATCACAACAACTGAAAATAACCATAACAAGACTACCATCAAATAATACTATCCTCGATCTGCTCGAAACAACAAACGTCATCAAAACTCCAAGAACAAGAAATAACTACAAACATAGTACCACGACTACGACTACTAGTACGAAACAACCTATCTCCTACTACCCTTCTATCCTAATACGCGTCCTCCAACATTAGTGAGTAAAGAACCAGATATTACTATTTTGAACACAATTCAAACCATGTATGTGTTAAAACAGAAACTCACCAAGAAACTGAATTGAAGTAGAAACAAAGAGAAAACTTATGAAATTCCAGCATTTCATTAATAAGATGAACATCTGAATTTATACAAGGAAAGAGATAACTACTTCCTATCTACCAGCCACTTACAAAGTGGATAAAAAACTGAATCAGAAAATGTGCCACTAACACCTATAAAGGGCCACTAATTCAGAAAACTAGGAAACTAACTTTGACTAAGTCTTTTACTAGAAACTAGGAAAGCAGTAAATTGAAACTAAGTTAAAAAACAGTAAAAAAAATAATAAGCTGGAAGTTGAGAAATGCCAATTGTCTAACACTCCTCCTTGGCATTTTCGTGACGAACACCAATTCTTTGCCTCAGATCTTCAAACCTTTCCTTTGGCAGAGACTTAGTGAAAATGTCTGCTAGCTGGTTCTCGGATGAGCAATGAACAAGCAACACTTCATTAGATTGTTGGACTTCTCTAATAAAATGAAACTTGATCTTGATGTGCTTAGTTCGACCATGAAACACTGGATTTTTTGAGATTGAAATTGCTGAACTGTTGTCACACATGATCTTAGTAGCTTCGGTTTGTTCATGGCCCAAGTCCTTCAACATCTTCCTTAGCCAGATAGCTTGATTCACAGCAGATGCAGCAGCTATGTACTCAGCTTCTGCTGTTGATTGAGCTGTAGTTTCTTGTTTCCTAGAGCTCCAACTAAAACAACTTGTCCCCAAACAGAACATATATCCAGAAGTGCTTCTGGAATCATCAACACCGCCACCCCAATCACTATCAGAGAAACCGACCAGATTCATAGTCACTTCTGCAGATGCTGAAAAAAAATTTCCAAACTTGCTGGTTCCTTTAATATACCTTAACACTCTTTTAGCAGCTGTGAAGTGCGTGTCTCTAGGCGAATGCATGAACCTAGAGAGCAAACTTACAACAAATAGAATGTCAGGTCTACTTGCGGTTAGATATAGAAGGCTGCCAATTAAGCTTCTATAAATACTCTCATCCATTTTTTCAGAATCTTCATCCTTGCCAAGCTTCACACCAGTAGAGATTGGAGTACTCACAGGTTTGCAGTCTTGCATTTTGAACCTGTTTAGAATATCCGAAATGTACTTCTGTTGGCATATAAAAATTCCATCACTGGACTGCAACACTTCCATGCCAAGGAAGTACTTCATGACTCCAAGATCGGTCATTTCAAAAACTTTCTCCATTTCATCCTTGAACCTTTGGATTAGTTCAATTTTGCTTCCTGTCACGAGCATGTCATCCACATAAATTGAGACAATTAAGGACTCACCACCAGTGATTTTCACATACAAAGTAGCTTCACTTTGACTTCTACTAAAGCCAAGTTGGATGAGATGATTGTCCATCCTTTCGTACCATGCCCGTGGGGCTTGTTTGAGGCTGTACAAGGCCTTCGTTAAGAGATAAACTTGATCCTCTTTTCCAGGAATTGAGAAACCATCAGGTTGCTCTACATAGATCTCTTCAGCAAGCAAACCATTCAAAAAAGCCGATTTGACATCAAGCTGATGAATCTGCCAGGAACTATGAGCTGCAAATGCAAGAATAAGCTTGATTGTGTCATACCTTGCTACTGGAGCAAATGTTTCCTGGTAATCCACACCATATTGTTGTGCGTATCCCTTCACCACCAATCTCGCCTTATGTTTGCAAATTGAGCCATCAGGATTGAGTTTTGTCTTGAAAATCCATTTTACACCAATAACCTTGCGATTTCTAGGCCTGTCAACGAGCTGCCAGGTTCCATTCTTCTCGATCATGTCTAGTTCAGCTTGCATAGCTCTCCTCCATGCCTCAGATTCTTGTGCTTCAGCATAGTTTGTTGGTTCAGATATAACCAAATTACACCGCTGATAGACATCTTGCAAGGTTCTGGTGCCCCGCACCGGTACGTCATCCACTAGTTCATCTTCCGCAAGTTGAGGCTGCTCTTTTGAAAATAAATCAGAATAAGAGGTTTTCTGATTTTTCCAATCCCAAGCAGCTTCTTCATCAAACTTCACTTCTCGGCTGAGAAATAGTTTTTCTGTTTTCAAACAGAAAATCCTATATCCTTTGGATGATGAACTATAACCCATAAATATGCCCTTTTGAACCTTGTTGTCCAGCTTACTCCTCTTCTGTTCGGGAACATGATAATAACATATACACCCAAAGATTCTGAGATGGTGTACTGATGGTTTGTTCCCGCACCAAGCTTCATATGGAGTCATGTCATGCAAGGCCTTAGTGGGCAATCTATTCAGCAAATATACTGAGGTATTGACTGCCTCCGCCCAAAACTGATTTGGGATCCTTTTTTCAAGTAAAAGACACCTGGCCATCTCCATTACAGTCCTGTTTTTCCTTTCAGACACGCCATTTTGCTGTGGAGTGTACGGTAATGTCAATTGGTGTTCAATACCTGTGCTATTACAAAACTCCACAAACTGAGAAGAAGTATATTCTCCTCCATTGTCAGACCTTAAAGCTTTAATACTAAGATCACATTGATTTTCTACTAAAGCTTTAAATTGTTTAAAAACATTAAAGACTTCACTCTTCAATTTAATGAAATAAACCCAACACATCCGGGTGTAGTCATCAATAAAGAGGAGAAAATATTTGTTACCACTCAAGGAATCTGTTTTCATTGGACCGCACACGTCCGTATGAATGAGCTGAAGTTTCTGGTTAGCTCTCCATACTTGATTTGCTTGAAATGGCAATTTTGTTTGCTTTCCGTGCTGACAAGTTTCACAAACTTGAGCATTAGAAAGAAATTCAGGCATATTTTCCACTAGCTCCTTCTTTTTCATCTCTGCGATGCTTCTCATATTGAAGTGACCAAACCTTTTGTGCCATAGGTTTGTACATGTTTGTGAAGTAATAGTGTAAGCCTGCTCAGTTATTTTCTGCCAATCAACTGAAAACATTCTGTTGCTCATCTTGACACAAAATAATTCCACTCCAGACGGGTCAGAAACAACACATTCTCGATTCTTAAAATGCAGTGAATAATTATTTTCAAGCATTTGTCCAACACTCAACAAATTTTGACTCATATCAGGTGTGTACAAAACATCAGGAATAGTTTTGATACCTGATATTGTTGAGATAGACACTGTACCTCTGCCGTTGACTTCTACAGCCTCACCATTTCCCACTTTTACTTTGGATTTGTAAGTGTCATCAAGGAATCTGAACATATCAGCATCATTGCACAAGTGATGCGTGCAACCACTGTCGAGAAGCCAAGAATCAGAGGATTCATTGGTTGAAAAGTATGAAACTGCAAAGAGTTGCTCCTCGTGTGCATCTGCAGCTTCTGCTAGTTGTGCTTGCAAAGCTCCGGGGGCCTTTGTTTTTGATTTGCAAACCTTGGATATGTGCCCCGTCTGCTTACAGTTGCCGCATATAGCATCGACTCTCCACCAGCAGTACTTCTCCAGATGTGTAGTTTTTTTGCAATGTCTGCACGGAGGAAACTTCTGCTTCACGTCTCCACAATTGTTTCCACCATCATGCTTTCCCTTATTCTTTTGGTTGAACTGTTGCTTTCCTTTACCAGAATTTTGCTTTTGTACAGAGAAAGCTCCTTCAGTAAACTTATCCCGTCTCATAGTCCTTCTTTGCTCTTGTGCTTGAAGAGCACTCATTAGTTCACCTAATGAGAGTTTGCTCAGGTCCTTGGATTCTTCAAGAGAGGAAATCTTAGATTCAAACCTCTCAGGAAGAGTCACAAGAACTTTCTCCACAATTCGTTTGTCTGTAAATTCTTCACCAAGAAGTCTAATGTTATTAACAATTAAGGAGATTCGATCAGCATACTTACTGATTGTTTCATCCTCCTGCATGTTTAGAGACTCAAACTCTCTTTTCAGGTTCAACACTTGCATTTGACGCGTTCTATCGCTGCCTTGATATTCTTCTTTCAGCCTATCCCAAGCCTCTTTTGCTGTTTTACAAGCCATGATTCTATAGAACACAGAATCTGCCACAGCATTCTGCATAAGAGACTTGGCTTTAGATTTCTTTGCCTTCTCTTCACTGTTGGATTTGATCTGAGCCAAGGTAGGATTTGCTGGTAGAGCAGCAACTGGTTTATCTTCCGTCACAGTTTCCCAAAGTTCATAGGCTTCCAGAAAAGCTTGCATCTTCACAGACCAAATTTGGTAATTTTCACCGGTGAAAGTGAATGGTGGATTTAAAGGTAGGCTGCTGGATGCCATTTGTGTTGCAGGTTAAAAGTTTTTTTTTTTTTTTTTTTTTTTGGTCCTGTAAGATCAACTAGAGGCTCTGATACCACTGTTAAAACAGAAACTCACCAAGAAACTGAATTGAAGTAGAAACAAAGAGAAAACTTATGAAATTCCAGCATTTCATTAATAAGATGAACATCTGAATTTATACAAGGAAAGAGATAACTACTTCCTATCTACCAGCCACTTACAAAGTGGATAAAAAACTGAATCAGAAAATGTGCCACTAACACCTATAAAGGGCCACTAATTCAGAAAACTAGGAAACTAACTTTGACTAAGTCTTTTACTAGAAACTAGGAAAGCAGTAAATTGAAACTAAGTTAAAAAACAGTAAAAAAAATAATAAGCTGGAAGTTGAGAAATGCCAATTGTCTAACAGTATGGTCTGTTATCATAATCCTAACAGGGATAACAACTGACAATTTCACGCTTATTACAGATGAAAATTTCAGAGAAACACAAATCTATGAAGACATTGACAAAAATAACGCTGAAGGAACACTATACTTAACACGTTCGGGAGCTACCCCTCCGTTCCTTTTTAGTTGTCACGTTTCGCTTTACGCGAGTCAATTTGACTGATTTCTAAAGCTAGATTAGATTAGATTAATTTGATATTTTAAAATACAATAAATTATAATTTTTCTTATATCAATATGATGAAAAACTATATTTTAAAATATTGGTCAAAGTTTATATCGTTTGACCTTTAAAAATGAAATTATGTCAACTAGAAAGGAACGGAGGGAGTATAAGCAAAAGAAATTTTCATCCCAAAATCGACTACGTTTATCCATACAAGGAGATATATCCTGATAGCAAGTGCAACACTTATTTTTTTGGTAAGTAAAGATTTTATATACCAAAAGTGGATAAAAATTATCTTTAAGAAAAAAATACTACTCTCCCATTTCATATTATTTTGCCCATGTTGACTTGGCTCATCTCTTAAGAAAAATTTAATTAGAGGTGTATTACGTAGCAAACTAACCTTATTAATGATGCTTTGAAACGTTAAATTAGAGACTAAATCCCATAGATATTGTCCACCTTAAATACATGAAAACATAGAATTCTTAGACAAAATAAACAAATTCCTTTTATTCAAGGATATATGTTTTTTTGTTTTTCTTGATTGGATATATTTTTTTTTCTCAAAAGAATACAGTATCAAGCCCTGCTTCTTAATAATTATATAATTCTGCTTGTGTGAGCTTGCTTGCATTATCGATTTCAAACACGAATTAAGGAGGTTGGTTAAAGTAGGTTGACAACATAAAATTTGCCAATTAATGATGATGAATCCTTGTAATACAAATATCGTATGAAATGAAGTGTATGGTTCTTAATGAAATTAATCAACTAATACAAAAGTGTTAATGTTGACAAATTAGTTAACTCCATTATTTTTTCTTAGTTATATATAATGTACCATAAAAAGGAATTGCTTACCTTCATGTTCTAATTATGAAGGTCGTTGGGATGAATGAAATTCATCTACTTTTAATTAAAGATTTTGAGTTTGAGCCGTGAAAATCATGAAGAAACTTCTGATAAGAAGTCTTTTTTCTTTAATGAGCCCTATGTGAGGTAAATTTGAATCAACCGTGCTAGTGTATTTTAGATACCGAACGCAAAATTTCCATATATAACACATGCACATGAGTTGACAATGTATTACATTGATAATATAATAAATTTTCTAACCAATTAATGTTGTATTATATGGCGGTACATGCAGGAATTGCCTTTTAAAGTTGATTAAACTCATGACATAAAACTTTAATATATGTTATCTGTATTAATTTAAGGTGGAATAAGACAACTCCTTAAACTTGTCATTAGATTTTATTCAAACACACAAATCACGGTCTATTCTAATTGATCATCTTAATTAACACATGATAAAATATTTTCTTTCGACTCAAATTCTAAAAAAGCTTTTACGCATGTTCTTAAACATCTATTACCTAGATATAAATTAACCACTTAAAATATTTCATCATCTTTACTCATTATATATAGTACTATAGATAACTTACCTATTTAATTTCAAAATCACAAATCTTACTTTTCACGAAAGATTCTTTACGCTGTTTGTATATATTGTCCGCAAGTTGTTTGGACTCTCCAAGAATGTTGTTGCACCCTTAAAAAATACACTATTTTTGAAAAATCCAACCACACCCGTTGATAATATTTTTAAAGAATCCGATAACGTCATAGCAT
Organism: Capsicum rhomboideum; assembly: GCA_031232105.1. Taxonomy (NCBI): domain Eukaryota; kingdom Viridiplantae; phylum Streptophyta; class Magnoliopsida; order Solanales; family Solanaceae; genus Capsicum; species Capsicum rhomboideum. The sequence continues at coordinate 142,798,715 of CP124711.1, read as the reverse complement.
AATCACTTTATAGTTTATAACGCAATTAATTTGAAAAAAGGAACAAGTGGTGTTGGAGGATCTATTACAGCACAAGGGAAAAAATCACTACTGAAAAATCATGATTTTCCTTTGTGAATTTCAATATTGGTGGCACTGGAAAATTTTGCGTGGACGTGCTTGGGGAAATTATTCTACTCTTGTCTTCTCAAAAAATTAGTATATGTCAAATGTGATTTCTTCTGATAGATGGAATGATTGGAGGAATTCTACTAAAGATAAGTCTGTGGTGATCCTAACTCCTTCACTATTTTTTTTTTTTTTAATTGGTTTCTCATTCGATATCTAGTATGTATCTAGTTAGGAGTTCGATTAATTCAGATTTCGTGTCACGTAAGATCTGTTAAAGGGAGAAGTGCTCCCTACGAAGACTTTTTCCATTCTCAAGCTCGAATCCAAAATCTGTTATTAAGGATGGAGGGCCTCTATGCATCCATTCTATTCATCCGCCGAATTTGCATGGCACTATCGGGATTTCGGGAGTTATTAAATGAGATGGTTATACACTTCAATATAGTATCAAATATAGGTTTTGTGTTGAAGTCTTGTACCGTCACTCAATATCAAAAAACATTTTCACATTTTTGGCCCATGAAAAAGAATCAGACTTCCACGTATGGAGACGTATTGTCAATAAATATGATAAAAACACCTTAAAGTTTAGATGAAATAATCACACACTTCAATAATCTTATGATATAAATATTTTTGTACATTCATAATACATTTTACTTTTAACTCATTCTTTAAAAAAGCTTTGACCTATTGAAATTCTTATGCTATCCTGTTTAGAGACTAACACATTCCTTCATACTTCCATTTATAATTGGTATCTTTTTATTAACTACTAATAGTTTCATAAAATTGGTATCTTTTTATTTACCAAAAAAATGGCCACTCCTTCTCAATTCTTCTTCGTTGCTTTCCCTTTTTCTTTAAAATTCCGTGCTGTAAATGTGAACCGTTTTGAATGAAGAATATATCAAAAGACTCCTAATATCGAGAGGAGCTCATATCTAAAATTTGGGACTTTTTAGAGGAAATTTTTAAGTAGTCGGGATTGAAAGAACTTGCAAACCAAGTTTCTTTTGCAAGGTGATTTGGGTGAGTTGATACATGACAAGCATTTTCTTTGTAGGATTGATGTTAGCATGCGAAATAACGGAAGTACCTCCAGCATACCATATGAACTCAACTGTTTCAAGTCTACGATCTACTTTGTATCCAAGGCACTTGTTTTCTTCGTTCAAAATCTTAATAATTACATTCAGCTTGCCAATTATGCTTTAAGTAGTCGTACTTTGAAATGTGATTCATTGACCTAGATACTTAAACCTCTTAATTTCTTCTTTTGCTGAATTAAGCAAGTGAATTTGTGTGAATTTGCAGTTAATGAATATAGGTGTTCGTCTCTTTTCAGAAATTAGAGCATCTCTAAACAGTGTATATGGATGTATATACATATCTGATACATAGTTATAGATCATATATACATGTTTATACATCATTTGTACGTTATCAATACTTACATATACATTAGATAATTATTTATACAATATTGATACATTATGTATACATTACATAATTATTTATACAATATTGATACATGTTTATACGCTATTTATACAATATCGATACATTATATATACACTACATAACTATTTATGCAATATCGATACATTACATAGCCAGCTGGGATATAAAGTTGGGCTAAAAGTTTTGTAATGAATTTCTCTGGGTGATTAATAAAATTATTAGTTACCCCAAAAAAATGGTCATTTAGCCACAGCTTTTCTACCATTTAGCCATGGTCCACGCGTGGCTACAACAATATATTTTTTTTTACTTCTGGGCTATTTTTTTGTTAATAAAATATGACTATATTTGTTGTAAATTAATTACTTAATTGTATATATTTGAAATTATTTTCTTGTAGGATAACATTCTTTGGAGAATAGTACTGTTGTTATTGGCCAGGAGCAAACTACACATTTAAGGTACCTTATGCAAAGCAATTGAGCCAAAATAAGGCAGCACTTTACATGGATGTTTCATTTATAGATGGACAAGAATGGCTTCTAAATTAAGGTGGAAACACTCCCTAACAGGCTAACATAGAGTCAAAACCTAAGAGTATACAAAGATATACTGATTATATACCTTGTTAGTATATCGATATTGTCCGAAATTTGTCATTTGTGATATTCTGTCAGTTCGACTAAGGTTTATATTGTTCTTAATTGGTGTCTTGACATATTTTTTTCCCCTTTTAAGTTAAAAGAATTTTAAAGAATCAGTAACTACTAATGTATTCAGTATCATACTGGAAGTATCTACTACTGTATTTCATAAGATGAACACTTATTAATATTGTTGATTGTGCCTTACACTCTGGTGGATTCGAATTGTGATTTAATCCAAAATTGAAGAAATTCAAGGTATAAAGTAAAATAATTTCAATATAATATTCAATATTGGTACTTCTACAATATATAACTCGACGTTATTGACATTATTTCGGCATAATTAATTAATAATACGCGATCTGATTTTTGATATAAAATCCTGCATAACTAACACAATGTTTTGACTCCCTAATTGTTGACTAGATGCATGGCATCTTGAATCAACAACTTGATATTCATGTAAGAAGATCCACTTTCTTGCATTGCCTCCTTTGACATCATTGCTAGTACCTTTGCTCTTTTTCATCTTTCTTCACTTTCTTCTCCTTCATCCATTAGGTGATCTATTGCTTTCTTGATTTGATGATCCCTTATAACCAAAACATTATTCTTCTCTCCAATATAATCCTAACTCGAATTCCAATCTTCAAAACATTCACAATTAACCCCTCATTGTAAAATTGATCAGCAAACATAGGAAGAGCAATCATTGGTACGCCACAGGTAACTCCTTCTAAAGTCGAATTCCATCCACAGTGCGTTAAGAATCCCCCGATCGACGGATGAGATAAGATCAAAAGTTGTGGTGCCCACCCTTTGATAATTATGCCTTTTCCTTTTACCCTCTCTTCAAAATTCTCATCACTTAACCATTTCTCAACTTCTAATGAAACATCTAGTCCCCTAATTATCCATATAAAGGGCACAATTGATGATTCCAAACCTAATCCAATTTCTTTTATTTTGCGAGAATGAAATGTGACAAAGACTACCAAATGAAGCATAAATGACAGAGTTTGGCTTCATTGAATCAAGCCACTTCAAACGACTTTGCTCATTGATAGAAGCATTGTTACCTCTATGGCTCTATTAGCCATCTCATCCATTTCTTTGTTGCATAATGATACCGGATCAATACAAAAAACATTATTCATCAACTTTTTGTATTGATCAACGTACCTTGGCTCCAATTCCTCAAACGTATTAATCAAAGTGCCTCGTGCCAAGTCATATGAGAACTTAAATTGACAAATAATACTCTGCATGTCATCAGATCGATTTCTTGTTGTCTCATCAGGTACCTGAGCCTTTCCTTTTCCAATCTCTCGTGGCAATCCAGGAATCGATAACTTATCCATATTTGAGACTAGGGTTTCTTCAACATTTTCTTGTTTAAGTATGTGAGTACAAAGGAGAGCAAAACAAGAAATTGTTTGGAACACATACCTTGGAATCTTGAACTTGTTAGCCACTTCTTGTGCCCAAGATATACCACATGTTGAAATGATACAACTTGGCTTTGTTTCCATGTTTTCAATTATTTCTTGAATTGGTTCTTTTAGTGTCTCACATGCCATAAAGAATTGTTTATACAATTCTATAGAAGGAAGTGAATCCATATTTTCACATCCTTGAGGCAAACCAAATTCTTGACATGGGAAATAAAGGGGAATTAATTGGATCTTAATGTTGGAATTAAAAGATTGAGTCATTAATGAGTTGTACCTTTTGCATTGACATGAGTTGTGACAATTGAGACATTAACTCCATGATGGGCTAAAGTTTTTGCAAAATCTATTAAAGGTATTATATGACTTTGGGATATTAGAGGAATCAATAGGAAGTGAAGTTGATTAGCTTGAGAACTCATTGTGAATCAGTGTTTTAAAAGACAGTTTTGAGACTTGCCCGGCAATAGAAATGTGAATAATCCAAAGGTTTGTGTAATGTTTACTTCCACTAGCTTTATTTATAGCAAATTAAATTTAATTATGAATTAGATTTGGTGGATTAGTGGTAGTACAAATTGAGAAAAGTTATAAATAACTTACAAAAACTCAAGATTTATTGTATATGAAATTGGATCATGATTTAGAGAGGTGTAATCTTGTGCACTACCATTTGGGCAAGTATATAATTAGCTTACCAAGGGTCTGTTTGGACATGAATTTGTTTCCTTTTTGCAATAGATATTTTCAAAATAATTGTTGGTTACACGTTAGATTGATTCTTTGGCAAGTTATTTAAAGATGACTTTTTCGAAATCGGATTTTCAAGTGAATTTTTTTGCTCATTCACAAAACTTTTTTTCAAGGGAAATTCACATCCAAACACAATTTTAATGTTCTAAATACTCCATCTGTCTCAATTTATATGAATTAGTTTGACTTGACATGTAATTTAAGACAGAAAGAAAGATTTTTGAAACTTGTGGTCTAAAATAAGTGATAGATGTTTGTGTGGCTATAAATGATTTCATTAAGGGTAAAATAGGCATTTTAAAGTTAAATTGTTACCAATTGTAGAAATGTGTCATTCTTTTTGAGACCGACTAAAAAGAAAAGTGAGTCATGTAAATTGGGACAGAGGGAGTACTATTTTTCAACTTCAACTTTAACTATAATTTTTTTTTCAAATATCACTCAATTTATGTCTAAACGCCTACGGAAATGTGGCACACTTATCTTTTTAGTTCGTCACAGAAAGGATATCATCTTAGCCACACAAATATCGTCTAAGGTTTGTTTTAAACCACAAATTTTAAATATCTCTTTTTTTGGTCTTTTAAACTTTGTGCCAAGTTTAAATAATACTACATAAATTAGGACAAAGAGAGTACAATACCACTTCGACAGTGACCAAGAAATCTTCCAAATGGGAGATCTTGGGTTCAGTATCATCTGTATGCCTTTTCTGATCGAATTCATTGTAAAAATCTTGTCTATTGCGGTTCACATTTTTTGTATGGTTTGCGAGTTACTACAGTAAAGCAGAGTTTACACTGAGAGCTCACAAAGAATATCGACTGTGAATTCCTTTATTACACAAAAATATTACTCCCTCTGTCCCAATTTATATGACACACTTTCCTTTTTAGTCAGTCCCCAAAAGAATGACACATTTCTATATTTAATAACAATTTTACTTTAAAATACCCACTTTACCCTTAATGAAATGATTTACAACCACACAAACATCTATAACTTATTTTAGACCACAAGTTTCAAAAGTCTTCCTTTCTTTCTTAAACTCCGTGCCAAGTCAAATTACATCACATAAATTGGGACGGAGGGAGTACAATAGTTAAATATTTTATACACTACCAGTATATATATCATTGTTACATGATCTGATTACTCACGTCTTACGTACATCTACCCTTTTTCATGTTAGTTGTTACCAATCATTGTCTAGTGTACCAGTTGAATCTTTTTTTAAAAATATGACTGTCTAAATATTTTTATGTTTTCAATGCATATATAATCATTTAAAAAATAAAACATTCTTCTATTATAATCATTTCATTCAAATAAATAATGTCTAATTCATACAAGTAAACACTAAATTAAAGATCAGTCATAATAGGACTAACTTAGATTATGATAGAATCCAAAAACATGACTAATTAAGTGTTTACCTTGTAGTTCAAATTCAAATTCTTAGGACTAATATAGATTATGATAGAACCCAACTTCAGACTTTGAAGATTTGAAATTTTGGTTTTTGGCAATAGTATGAAAGTTTTGCGGGTCCTATTTTGATCACTTTATTTAATTAATGTTTGTTGTATATTTTTTTGCAAGAATACACAGAATTAGATAACATTGATGCAAAAGTACATACTTCATTTTTCCTTCTTCTGTTTCTATGTTCAAACATACACACCTGAAATTTAGCTATTTTTAACATGTGTTTCGATTAGAGCACAAACATACATGAGAAAATAGAAAGTGTTAAATGGGTTTGTTAGATTGAGATGACTCTTTCCTCCCTTTCTTGTTACATCCTCGTCATAACTAAATGAAACTGATTATCGTAGTCCAGTACTTTTGCCTCTTAATATCCTAAGAAACAATACAACTATAAAAAAATGGTAAATTGTGGAGGTTTATAACCTCCGCAAATTACAGTTTCAATCTCCCACAATTTATCTTTTTATTTTTATTTTTTTGTAGTGCACGGATCAGATGCCCTTTATAGGGGTTTTGGACAAAATTACAATGGACATTGGCTAAAAATTACAAGGAATACCTCCAAAGACTGTCCAATACTAATGGAGAAAGGTTGATCATCTTCATTTCGTGCAGCTCTTTGTTATTGACATGTTCCTACACAAGTCATATAACATGATTTGAGATTACAAACCGTGGTTTCAACTCTTTTTAAATATTTTATATTCTCTAAATAGACTTTTTTTGACAAATCATCTTAAGAAAATATACTTAGAAGCACTTTTTAAAAGCTCAATGAAACACTAATTACTACACAAAAGTATTTTTCAAATTAATAAATCTAACAACAATAATATACTCAGTCCAATCCCACAAGTAGGGTTTGCAAAAGGGCAAAGTTCAGAAATAACAAACTAGACCCATTAATTAAGAATAGGATAGCAACATTTTCATAATTACCCAAAATAGCAACATGTATATGTATTTGATGCGCAAGACAACATCAAATACATATACAAGTACAGTTAATTACATTATTTTTAGGTAACAACTTGAGTTTAAAAAGGAAAAAGAATTTCAGCTTTCTTAAATCACGTTCACCCAGTTAATTGAATATTAATAGAAGATTCTATTTTCAAATATGAAACTTTTTTTAATGAGTTTCAAAACTCAAAATACGTTTGAATGAGAAAAAAAAATTCCCCTTGATTTTCTCTCTTTCTCTCTCTAGTCTGTCTTTCTCTTCCTGTTCTCTTTATCTTCTTTTTTTCTTGTATTTTATATTTTATAGTGATGAAATGTGAATGGAAAATGGAGGGAACAAATGGAGGAAAAAAGTGAATTGTGTTTTCACTTTAAAGAAGAGTGTTTCTACCACATTGGTGGGAGAAAGGAACTTTCTTAGGCTTATATTGAAAAGCATTTCTTCATGTGGATAGTGAGGCAAGAACAAGTCAAGCCACATGCAGTCGTCGTCGCTTGCTCGGCTCGGCTTCAGCTTCGGATTTGGAAGTGTTTCTCCCACATTGGTCGGAGAAAGGAACTTTCTTAGGCTTATATTGAAAAACATTCCTTCATGTGGATAGTGAGGCAAGAACAAGTCAAGCCTCGCGCCGTCGTCGTCGTCGCTCGGCTTCGGCTTCGGATTTGGAACGATCGAGAGACTATCTTTTTGGACAAAATTCATTTGAAATTTAAGAGTTAATGATCCAAAAATTCAATATGAAATTTCTCCATTTGCGGACGCACACGAGCATGTGCGGACGCATGTCACAACGCATCATTTTTGGACGTGACCCTTCGAGGCACTGTTTGAGAAACGATTCAAAGAAATTTTCTGGGTTTGGCTAATTAGCAACCTGCGGACGCAAGTGGGCCACCTGCGGGCGCAGGTGGTCCCGACGGTCTAAAACAGTGCCTCTTTTCTGGAACTATTGTTTTCTTTCTGAAGCACCACCTTTTGGCTATACATACCTGAATTTTTCCTCAGGTATGGTGACGGAATTTTGAAGTGAAAAACACCTTCTTCTTGACATAAACTCAAGTGTGATTTACGAATCGTTGTGTGCGTTCGTAGTTCGACAGAATTTGAGGTACCGCCATTCTGTCGAAGTGATTCATTTTATCCTGGGAGGATATATTCCATAACCTCGGGTACTTGAGGGGAATAATTTCTTTAAGGACACACCGTGAATTCGGTGGACTTGAATCTTCTAATCTTTATCTCTTTCTATAAGTTTGGTTTTGCTATTTCCCAGAAAATAGTTTGAATTTCATTTTGTTGTAGTCCATGAGTTGGGTTGAACTTATTAAAGTTCAAAGTTGTGAATAAAGAGTTGCAACTTCATGTGATTGTTCTTATTTTATTTTGAACATGTTATTGAAGTTATTGTTGGAAAATACAGATTTTACTAAATCCGACAAACAACAGTCTTCACAGAAGTTATCCAAGCAATATGGACAGAAAGAAACACTAGAGTTTTTTAGCAGAAGAGGAGAGATCCAACGTGTATTGCTAGAGAAATCGCATGTGTCTGTAATGTTAGAGCCTCACCTAAGCATACGAGTCTTTTGCAACAATGCTAAAGACTTAGGTACTAGATAGGGGATATGTGATTAAACTTTGCAAAAATTAAAAACCGACTCATTTGAAAGACAAATCACGTAAATTTCTTTCTTCACCATGGTCCAAGTCTCACCATACAATTTGGATCCTTAAATAGATCTTACATTTGTCCAAATTGACATTTGGAAAATAAATCAAACTTTTTAAGAAGCAAGTTAATACCTCTACTATGGAAGCTTTATTGTCACGCCCCGAGTTCCAACGAGGCGGACTGGCACACGAAGCCGTTGAGGCCCTGAGAGAACCAACTATCACCCTGTACATTCATACACACGTCATTCATTGACCATCACTACCATGTATAGACGCAAGACACCAATGGCGGAAATCATGGCAAAACAGGTGATTTATATATACATATGTAAAACTTGGCTTTTAGGGCCATCATGACATGACATACATTTTTCATTTGTCCAACATCGTCTACAAAGCCTCTATACATACATGAACATAACCATCCTAAAGTCGGGACAAGTCCCCGCTTTAGACAACTGTGATACATTATCAAAACCAATATGTGCATAGGACTCGGGAAGCCCCGAAGCAAACTGGAGCTTACCAACAAAATTGAAGATGAATCCAAGTACTACTGTGGGGGCCTATTAGTACCTGTGCCTGCAGCAAGTAAGGGAAGTCCCACAAGGGACTTCAGTACAAAGAATGTACTGAGTATGTAAGGCTATAAGTAAATGTATGAGATATAGAAACTTTGATAAAATTAAGTACAAGTGAACACATCATGTGAATAAATTACCATAGGTATACATGTGGAATCATGTGCATTACTTTCTTTACTTTTATTTCACTTTACTTTACTTCGTCGTCAATCAAGTGATCATCAATCATGTAATGCCCGGACCCAACTGATCAGTGGGAAATAACATTGGGATCGTCTCTAGCTAGGCTTATGCCCCTTTGAGCTGTCACCCATAAATCAATAAAGCAGGTTCGTCTCTAGCTATGCTTATTCCCCTTTGAGCTGCCCCCTGTATCCAATAATCATTCGGGATCGCCCCTAGCTAGGCTTATGCCCCTTTGGGTTGCCACCCGTTCTCAACAAGTGTTTATTACTTCAATTCTTTTGTTATGAGATTGGTACATTAGTGGTTACAATGTTATGGAAACTTTGGAACATTATTAGAACATTAATCAATGAACATGAGTCATATGAATTACATTTGATCAATGTATAAGGAACATGTGTGTAACAATGATTAACAACCGGGAATGAAATACCTTTGGACATTTCGGAATGGAACATGTCACGCCCCGAACCCCGTTCAGAGCGGACTGGCACCCGAAACCGATAAGGCCCGAGAGAACCAATCTTTGCTCGTGTACATTCATATGCATAAACTCATATTACATCATTAAGTCTCATGCCACTACGCGGAAATCATGGAAAATATGTGCTATATATACGAAATTTTACCGTTAGGGTCATCATGTCAAAATGGACTTACAACCCTTACCTTTACATTCCCACATACGTCTACAAAGCCTCTAAGAGATACATGTAACATAACCAACTTATGGTCGGGACAAATCCCGCTCTATGCAATATTTACATCATGTACAATATCAAACAAGTGTAAGCAAGTGACTCGGAAAGCCCCGAACCAAACTGGAGCTCACCAAAGATCCGCAAATGATCCGCAACCTACTGTTGAGGTCTACTAGTACCTGTGCCTGCAGCAAGTAAGGTAAGTTCCCCCAAGGGGGTCAGTACGAAGAATGTACTGAGTATGTAAAGCTATAAGAAACTGTATGAACCATAGGATCTCAAATGGAATCAAATACATGTGAATAAACATTTTAGATCAGTTACCATTCTGCATGTGGGGAACCATGTACCTTACGTTCATTATTTTACTTTACAGAAGTCATAACAAGTGAGTAATCATTAGGATAATTCTTCGTTCTGTATGTGTGGAATCATGTACATTACATTCGTTACTTCCATCTTTGATCATTCATTCATGTCACCATTGCTCATATAGTAGTACCGGGCCTCCACCATAGGTGGGCTATAATATAACATACATCCACTCTTTGGTGGGTCAATAATATATATAACGTACATCCACTCTTTGGTGGGTCAATAATATAACATGCATCCACTCGTGGTGGGTCAATAACATGCATCCACTCGTGGTGGGTCAATAATATAACGTACATCCACTCTTGGTGGGTCAATAATATAACGTACATCCACTCTTGGTGGGTCAATAATATATAATAAGGTCATAATATATATTATATATATATATTGGGATTGTGCCATCCGAGCTTATGCCCTCTAGCTTTGTGATCCATATTTAATGAAACATAAAGTAGCCATGTGTGCATTACATCTTTGCAATCTTCCTTTCTTTACATTTGTTATGAGAGTGATACATTGGTGATTGAAACATTATTGGGAAAACATGTATACATTACTTCATTCCTTTACTTTTGTGAGATTGATCCATTGATAGTTGTAACATCTTTCTTTCTTTACTTGGGAGAGATTGTGAGAAATTGATACATTAATTATAACATTGTTGGAACTTTGAAACATACTTTTGAATATTAGCCAATGAACATGAGTCATGTGATTCACAATTGATCAATGAATAAGGAACATGTGAGTAACAATGGTTAATAACCGGAAATGGAATACCTTTGGACACTTCGGAATGGAACAAGTATAATGACAATGTGACACTTTGTGCTGCAGAAGGATACGGAAAGAGTAACCTTACATACCTTAATTCCCCAATATGGACACACAGTCTTACTCGTGAATACAACGCTTCAACTTTCCTTTACGTCTACTCTACACACAAGTACATAACGAAGCTTACATTAACCACTAACTACATTTCAAGTGTATAACATGACAATAAGTTACACAATTGTCATACAACGTCATTCACCCTCTTACAATATCATGTAATGCATTACCATCACTAAAACATGTCACACATTACCCACGATATCATAAATGGGATTTCTGATTAAAAGACCCTCTCAAGTTTATCAATTAAGTAAAAGTCCTTCAAGTTTTAAAAATTAGGTAAAAGTGACAAATTTTTTTCAACTTTTTAATACAGTTATGAAACAAGTTTTTGTAATTATTTGAGCAACTTTTTTTTTTTCTACCTAAAATTTATTTGTCCCTTTTATTTAATTGAAAACTTGAGAGGGTCTTTTGGCTCATTTTTCTCATCATAAATCACTAACATTTCACACCAAGATTATACTTTACACTTCCCCTTCAATATTAAGTCACGTTTACGTCATTACGTTGGATAAACGTCTCTCACAACAACACATTAAAGCCAATCCATACTTGATATAATTCACCATACCTCCAACGTACTCCTTTAAGGTCATTCATAAGTTAGTAATTGCATCCAAGAAGGTTAGAGGGGTTTCGGGGATCATTACGGAACAAAAACATGCAAAACGGGACCCTGGGGGGTCTGGAAGTGTCACCTGCGCACGCAGGTGCTGATATGCAGCTGCAGGTGACATGCTGGCCAGATCCAGAGTCACCTGCGCCCGCAGGTGCCTCCCCTGCGCGGGCGGGTGCCCATTTTCGGCCACCGGGGTTCGTTTTCGGGTCCCTCAGTATATACATGAGTATGCACAACCTTGACACACAATTAAATACCTCTTGAACTTACAGTAATTCCATATTGTTGATATGTATCATACTTAGCATCAAAAGTAAACCTAATTTGTGCAAATTCCACTAAATCCTCAAAACAATAAATCTGGACAGCCCCACTGTCTAGTATTGTAGCTTAGTTTTAAGTATGTAAACGGTAGAACCAAGCTTTATAGCCTTCATAAAAGTTGTAGGTATATGTCTTGGGTTTACAAAGAGACTAGAATCACTGAAAAATACATTTTGTACAAAAAGATATTATTAAAATACTAACAATAGCACATAGGGGATTTCTAAATTGGAAAGCTGGACAGAACTTGTCCTCTCTTGCGTCCACTATTTCGGATCCCTAACAGAGAAACCAGCTTTTGACATATGAATATAAGTTGTAAATCTATGTGTTATCTTTACAAAATATATTTTTGTACTTAAAACGGATCTCTACACAAAAAGATATGCTATGTTTACTAAACACTGTACAATTTCAAAACGTATTTTACTTACATGGACCTCCCTTTTTAGATGTTAATCTATAATGAGATAAGTGGTAAAGCTAGTATTAATAGCCAATAAACCAACAGTCTACCTGGGCATCCATAAGCTCAGCAGATGTCTACCATAATAACATGATAATGAGTACAGAAAATCAGAACTAAATGAACTGCAACCTCCACAATCTTACTTGCCCCTACTTCTGCTCAACCAACCGTTACAACTATAACACAACAGCCTACTACCGATAACTCGTAGCCAATTTTAGTGGTGCTTGATTCTTATGTTGCCATAACTTCCTTAACTGACTAAACATCCATAATCCCCACACACAAGTAACAACAACGAATCAAAGTCACATTTTCCTCTCAATACGTCACCAATTCCAAGCACTTTTTCCATAACAACAATTTCCAAAAATGACATACAAAGAGAAATCAATTTAGGGACATAACCACAACATACATGTTGATGTTCAATCCATCAACTCACTTCCTTCAAGACCACAAGGCCACTTTCAAGTTCAAGTCACCAAAAATAACAACTCTAGTAGCACATAACAAAAGTGCATCAAACAACACTTCTTGACACAACCATCACAACCCATACAATTTATCATGCACATAACATATTAAATCACAAGAATAAACACTTACCAACACTTACAAGGGGATGATCTTGTCCAAAGCAAGTGTAGTTGCCTTAGGCTTGAAAAGGGTTTCTTTTGGTTTCTTGGAATTCTCTAGAAAATGTAAGAAATGGCAAGGTGGTGTGTTTGATTAAAATCTGATTTTTGCCCTCATTTATATCATCCTTAGCCAATATTTAGTCAAAGATGAGGTGTCCCCTTGGTCATTAAGGCTTGGATCAAGAATGGGTCAAATTTATTCCTTTTTGGGCCATGTTTTCTTGTTATTTTGGGCCACTTTTGAGCCCATCAACCCAAAGAAATAAAGTCCAACACTTTGCATGTATTATATACCCTTTATTACACGTTCACTTCATTTCGTCACGTAGTCGCATACGTTCTAAAATTTACGGGGCGTTACACCTTAGGTCACCAATCAATCAAATTAGGGTCGGGAATGTACGGGGTGTTACAGAACATGTATAATGACAATGTGATACTATGTGCTGCAGAAGGATACGGAAAGAGTAACCTTACATACCTTAATTCCCCAATATGGATACACAATCTTATTCGTGAATATAACACTCCAGTTTTCTCCTTACGTGTTACTCTACATAAGCACATAACGGAGCTCACGTTAACCACTAACTACATTACAAGTTCACAAGACGGTAAGTAGGTGCTTAACGGAAAGTAAAAAACCGTCCAACCTCCAAAACACATGGTGCATCACTCCCCCCTTCATTATACTACCAAATCACATTATTCCACCACATTACACTATAACTTACTGCTTTAGCAAAACAACAACACCAAATCAGTCCACACACCACCAAAACAGTCCACACATCACCGTAGACATCACAAACCGATAGGATTTTACACCAAGTTTCTACTTTACATTTCCGCCTCAATACAACTCCACATATTTATCCCATCAAGTCACATAAATACCTTCCACAACAATATACCAAAAACAGCCCACACAATTTTATAATTCACTTTAACATAACAAGAAAGTATTCTCTTTTCACTACGCCAAACGTTCCATGCACAATTACGTAAAAACATTTCCATCTAGCCATACACCAAAGTAACGAATTAGGGACAGCACCATACTTAAATATACTGAAATTTCATCCATATAATTCAATTCCTTCAAGACCGTAAGTCCCCTTTCAAGTTTAAATCACATAGAAGGCAAATCCTTTACCGATTTAGCAAAAGTGGACTGTTTTACACATAGTGGACTGCTCAACACTTTGTCAACATAACCAACATGATTTACACACCCTCTTATGCATATAATATAGTAATATACAAGAGGAAACACTTATCACACACATAAACATCACCAAAATCACATTTTCCTTCCAATACGTCACCAATTCCACACACTTTTTCCATAGCAACAAATTTCCAAAAATGACATACAAAGAGAAATTAAATTAGGGACATAACCACATCATACATGTTGATGTTAAATCCATCAACTCACTTTCTTCAAGACCACAAGGCCACTTTCAAGTTCAAAACTACCAAGATGACACATCTTGTATCACATAAGCAAAAGTGCACCAACCAACACTTTTAGCCATAACCATCAAAATCCATACAATCTCCCATGCACATAATATATTAAATCACAAGAATAAACACTTACCAATACTTACAAGATGATGATCTTGGCCAAAACAAGTGAAGTTTCCTTAGGGTTTATGTTGGTTTCTTATGCTTCTTAGAAATGTCTAGAAAATACAAGAAATGGCAAGGTGTAAGATATGATTAAAATCTGATTTTGGCCCCTTATTTATATCATCCTTAGCCATTCTTAAGTCAAAGATGAGGTGTCCAAGTGGTCATTAATTCTTGGGTCAAGAATGGGTCATTTTATTCCCTTTTTGGGCCATGTCTTTCTTGGAATTTTGGGCCAACTTTTGAGCCCAACAATCCAAAGAAATAAAGTCCAACACTTTGCATACATAATATATCCTTTATTACATGTTCAATTAATTCCGTCACTTAGTTGCATACGTTCGGAAATTTACGGGGTGTTACATTTACTGAATGACTTTTTCAATACTTCAGTTATCCTATTGGATTTGTAATTGTAACTAACTGAAAAAACAATAATAACCACAAGAACTGTGACATAATTTGGAACTTGAAACAAAATATGTTACTATTATAAGAAAACAAAAATTAACATGAAGCCTAAATGTGCAAATCGATCAACAAAAACTATATCGAAATACCAAGAATAAGAATTGTTACTAATATTTACTGTATACCAACCAAATATATAACAAAAAGCTAAAACCAAAATACCAAAAATTTGATTCTTTTTTTTTTTTTTTTGGTTTTCAGTGTATATAATTTTTTTGCCCACCCCTATTGCATTGAGAAGCGAACGTTAACCAGTACGAGTACGGCTTTGTCTTCCTAACATCTTCGCAAGGGAGGGATACCAATATGCTCCGAGTTTCCAAATTGTAGATATAGAGATAACGATCCTTAGTGAAGTAGATGGACTCTTTGTTAAGATTAGTGCCTCTTGTAGAACAAGTTGTTCCTCCAAAGCAATAATCACCTAAAAAAATTGCAGTTTCGCCGATGCTTTTCACCTCTGCCCACACTTTTTTTACAAAATCAAACCTAAAAACTAGAATTTTGAATACGTGCTCATGTCCCCGTGCAAAGTACTTCTTGTGAACATATAACAATTCAGCATCATCGTCACATGAGGATGGAATGAGGTATCTCCCAGAGAGTGGCATGTCCCTGAATTCGTCGTTGTGATATGGAGGTTGGTTAGCCATTGATGTAACTATTATTGTTCCTGAATCATCATCTAGATCCAAACGAACTAGAGTATTGCTCTGGAATTTTAATGCGTAAAATTTTCCTTTGAAAACTGTCCATAAAGCAAACCTGTTACCTTCGATAATTGATTTCAGATCTTGTTTGTGAAATTCTTGATCATAACCTGGCTTGCAGAAGTAAAGTGTAGGTCGAATCACATCCTTGTTATCATCGGGACTCTCATCGTCCGTGTCATCATCGGAACTCTCATCGTCCGTGTCATCATCGGAACTCTCATCGTCCGTGTCATCATCGAAACTCTCATCGTCCGTGTCATCATCAGGGTTCTCATTCTTCGTGTCATCATCGGGGTTCCCATTCTTCGTGTCATCATCGGGGTTCCCATTGTCTGTTTCATCATCAGGAGGAGTAGTCTCTTTAATTAGGAAGAGAACACGACATTCAGGATCATGGGGTGGTGCAGACAAGAGGCACTCCAAGTCGTCGCTATAAGGGAGTGGTGGGAGCTGAATTTTGTCGTTTGAAATAGGATTCCAAAGGTAACAATCAGGAGAATCAAAGTCTTGTAACACGAGCCATTCATGAGCATAAGCAAGTATTAGTTTGTTTCGAAGCTCAGGTATTCTTCGCTCATAAGATCGATCCTCCGATATGCTGTAAAAAGTCTGTATTTTCTTGTTATTACAAATAACAAGCCAAGGGTGTGGTTGTGCAAAAAGAGGAGGTCCATCGTTTTCCAACATCATTTAATTTACTTGTTTTCCTTTCTCTGCAAAAGAATAGAATTAGGTAGACATAAAGGAAGATGTTGTAACTAAGCCAATCAATACATATCAGTCAAATCAAAATTAATGAGTATCGTCTAACAGAATTCAATAGTAATTGGTCCAAATACGATAAGGAAAACGAGTTAGAATTCAATAGTAATTGGTCCAAAAACACTTTAGGGGTAACTTTTGAATGTTGATTTCAGCTATTCCATTGCAAATTTGTAAGTAAACTAAGAGAAGAAAGAAAATTATTATATTAAAGAGAGAAGCAATCAAAAGGAATGTAATTTTACCTGTTATGTTTCCTTCTCAAAACAATAATGTGTGGTTAGATGAATCAACTTTACATTAAATATATAAATAATTATAATTAGTCCAAATACGATAAAGAAAAGGAGTTAGAATTTGTTTTCCTATCCTTTCTCGTAAATTATTGGGAATTTCCATAAATAAATAAAATAGTTGGGTTTTCCATAAAAAAATAATGTAATGTGTCGCTAAAAGAATCAACTTTACATTAATAATAATAATAATAATTAGTCCAAATACGATGAGGAAAGGAGTAGAATTTGTTTTCCTTTCATTTCTCGTAAATAATTGGGATTTCCATAAATAATGTAAAAACAGTTATACGTTGCAAATTCTAGTTCTATTTGAATAGGGAAACAAGTCCTTTTCCAATTCTATTAATGTTAATTTTCACATTATATAATCTCTCAATTCTGCTCAATTTTTTCTCAACAACTGCTCTGAATAATGGAGGATGCACATTATGATCAATTATGGCCAGATTGTATTCCAACAGACATACTCGGATCAATATCATCACGTCTCGTTGCTAGTGAATATTTTGTTTTCCGTGCAGTTTGTAAAAAGTGGCGCTCCGCGCCCCTGACACCTCCACCACCCCCGCCTAGTGTTCACGGTGATTCGTCATCACCTTATTTGATGACCTTGCGCGAAGAAACCGGCATTGTAGAATTCTTTCATCCGGTATACAATACCCTAACTATTCACAAGACAGGTATCCTGAAATTAAGGGGTTCCCGAATTCGAAGTTCAAAATTTAATTGGTTGCTCATGAGTCATGGCAACCATGTCATGTTCTTTTTCAATCCTATTAGTAATGATATAATTGAACTCCCTGATCTACCGGAGGAGCGTGGAAATGTTTGCTCTGCTTGGACATTTTCGTGCCCTCCTGACTCGTCATCAACGGATTGTTTCATTGTCGGTTTTGAGACAGGTTATTTCCCAGAGGTATACATCATCAAAGTTGGAGATACTGAATGGACATATCACGACTCCAACAATAACCCAGGAGAATTTGTTGCAACTGGGTGCAATAATCCGTTATTTTTTGAAAACAATATTGTCTACTTATTGGGAGATAAAGGAAATTTGGGCATAATAAGCATCAAGGAAAACTCATCTAC
Source organism: Capsicum rhomboideum (assembly GCA_031232105.1). Lineage (NCBI taxonomy): Eukaryota > Viridiplantae > Streptophyta > Magnoliopsida > Solanales > Solanaceae > Capsicum > Capsicum rhomboideum. The sequence goes on along the minus strand of CP124711.1, from coordinate 142,780,386 downwards.
AGAGACACCTACTTGGGAATTATATGGGAGACCCTTTCCGCGTTCTAAACAAAGATCAATTCGAAAGGTTTACACGGCAGAAGATGTTGATAATGGAGCAATGTTAGCTGTATTTCTAAGTCGTGAAGAAGGAGATGTGGAGGTTTGGAGGTACAAAGTGAATGGAAGGGTGTTGGAGAGAGAACAAATAACAAGTTTGGATAATAAAACATTGTTTGTTAGCTATGGAGGATGCTACTTGAAATCATGTGTTGCATCGGGGCTAGGAAATAAGATATATTTCCCCATGTTTCACGACAATAACAAAGGTGTTTTCTATTGTTTGGCCAATCGTAAATATTACTCTTTCGATTACTCTGCCATCAAAGCTTATTCAAGTCCAAATATTTTCAACTTGGTCCAACCAATACACTGCATTTGGATCGAACCAGAGAATGATTGATCGTTCCTTTCTGTTGGTGTTTATTTTTCCATTAGTTAGCAATATTGTGTAGGATATAGGCATATGGGATAAAGAGGAATTCCATTGCTTTGCTTTGCCTTCTTATGTCTTTTTTTTTTTTTAATCTAATGTTGTTGCTTTCTATGAGCTCCAATAAAGACTATGTCAATGCACCATTATAAGTTATAACTAGTATATACAGCTCGCGTATTGACATTGTCACGAATATGAATTGTGTTGGGATAGTTCAGGATTTTTCTACACTTAATTAGAGGCACTGGATTTAAATTCTTTGGGAGTGAAAGAAGATTTTGTTGGGAGCGCTGCTTTGAAAATATAAGCAAATTCAAATTTAATCGAGGGTCAATGTGAACATAAGCAAACTCAAATTCAAGTGCATCTATGTAACAATAATATAACAACAAACTTTTATGGGTTAATTTGCAAGAATGACCTTAGAAGTGGGTAGTCTTGAACTGTTGACCTCAGCTTGATCCCTAGACAAAATTTTAAACTTAACAAGTCTGGATTTTTGATCTTGGAAGTTTACCCATAGAGCAAGCGAATGTCAACAGTTTGGCGACCCACATCTAAGGTCATCAAGTGTAATTTCTAGAATTTTTAGCCACATTATTAAATAAGCGACATTGTAATTTCCTTGAAAGTTCATGACATTGTTATGGAGTTTCAATTGTGAAATATGAAACTTTATGATAATGGTTATTTTTCAAAGATGCGGGCTAAAAATTTGCAAATGACCGCTATGTGCCTATGTCTTAGCAAGGAAGTTGGTAAAAAGTAATATGGTAAAAATAGACATGGCAATGGGACGGTGCGGTGCGGGTTTTAAGCTATGAGGGGCGAGACGGGTTGAAATGACTTTTTCTAAATTGATGCGGTGGGGGTGGTTTGCGGGCCTTTGTGGGTTTATACGGAATTAAATAAGAAAAACTGAAAATTAATATTATTCTCATGAATTTACTTATTTAAGCTTGTAAAATTTTGTAAATTCTAGAAAAAGTTTAAGAAATTGTTATTCCGTATTAATCAAATTTAGTTTCTCATGAATAGATTTATCTTAGATTTTTTCTTTTTTCATTTTTCTAAACAAATTTCTCCTTTTCCATGAGTGTTTCAATCACTTTGGTCATCAAATCAAAATCAATTTTATTAAAAATAAATTATGTTCTTCGTAGCTGAAGCAAGAATATCGTAGCTTTGGGGTATTTATTTATTTGTTTTTTTTCCCTTTGTGGATTGATGTTTCAGTTTATTTTACTATAAAATTCAATGTCTTAAAGAGCACAAGTTTCATATGCTTTGCTGCAATAGTTTTAAAATGTTGGGTGGAAAGATGTCAGAGCAATAAAATCTATATCTGATGATTTCTTTTTGATTAGTAGTATTTGTTCTTTTCACCTATAATCTCTTCGTTTTTTATTAGTAGTATATCTTAATACGAGCAAACCAGTTGGACTATGTTCTTGAAGACACAATTGGATTGTAACCAATTTTTCAAAAAAAAATAAAAAAATGCGGGGCGGGGTGGGTATGCGTGGGTGTTCATGTGGGTTAAAAGGTTATGCGGTGCGGTGCGGGAAGGTTATTAAATTCGCGGGTTAAGAAAAAACTCGCACCACCCCCCACACCGCTCCATTTCCACCCCTAGGTAAAAAGCAACAAATCTTTAATTAAATAATTATGTTCATGTAAGTTGGACCAGACATCATCGTTATTAAAACAAAGTACATGGTACTTTGATGGTTGAGAGATTGTGTAGACATGTGGGAAGTGAATCAATCATTGGGATTGGGGGTAGGATCTTGGAATTATGTACTACCTTGAATTTTTTGCATGCAAATAAAGATTCCCATGCCTAGCAAGAAATAGTCCAGCCACCAAGTAAGAGTTGGCCCCATCACATGATCATGTGATTTCTGAGAGACGCTTTTACAAGCAATTAGTAGGTTAGTGGGTTGGGGATGAATGTCACATAACTTCAATTTCAAGTTAATTAGAATTTACCCCCCATAATGTGGGATTTTATGTAAAATCATGATACCATTTGCTTGAAAACAGTTTCATATAACCAGGTTTCGAGTTCGAGTTCTTGGTATGTGTGTTTTCTCCTTTAATGGACCTTGCATGGCACAAATCCATATTTACCTTGGCTCCAATATGGGTATCGAACACTGGGTGACAAAAAAAAAACAGCTTCATAGGTAAAAAAAATTGATTCATGGAAGCTGTATTTGTGTGACATCATCTGAGAGTTAATAGTTAGTATTTGACATATGTGCATGAAAGTAATATAGTACAAAAGCATAGATCCACCAAAAAATTGAAAAGTTAATTTGATGTATAAAACATCATTTCAAAATTTATGTGTAATTTGGTAAATGAATATATAACCATCCAAGGAGAAAATAATGACCAAATAAATATCACAAGTCACAACCAAACATGCAGAATGGACAGAATAACTCATATCAAGGGATAGCTAGTGTAATTCCACACTATTTGAGAATTTATCAATTTTTTTCTATTAATAAGAAAAACAAGCAGAAAATATAAAGTTGATTTTTAAAAAAATAACTGAGAAATCCCCGAGGCGGGTGGTGCATAGTTCAAAATTCCATGGATAATGATCCCGCTAGGGCACAAATCACGTGCATCTAATTCACACATCATGCGTTGCACTCTTACCAATAGACCAAAGTCTAGGGGCTACACATGAAGTTGAAAATGTCAGCATTCTTATTTACAATCTGGTTAATGTGGCACAATACAGTATAATTATTTCCAGTGAAACTGCTCATTTCCTGATACAGCAAGACATCAGGGCTCTTGACTTCTGCAAGGTGAACTGGGTAATCTTTTCTATAGTCATTTTCCTTAAAAATCAAACCTTTGCTTAACCAACCCACACAACACAATAACATAGCTTGGAGAATGAACTGTAATAATCTTTTTGATGGTCACATTTGGATCGAACCTTTTTATTCACAAAATCCACTCACACAAGTACCATTCAAGAATTTGGAAAATAAGCTGCAGTAATATAATCTCTTTCTATGGTCATGTTTATCCTAAAGATCAAACCTTTGCTTAAAAGCCCAACATAACACAAGTACCTAACAACAACAACATAGTCAGTGTAATCCCTTGAAGTGGGTTCTGGGGAGGATAAAGTGTAACCAGACCTTATCCAAGGTAGAGCTGCTATTTCGGATAGATCCTCGAAACAGTCCACAGCAGTCCAGCAAAAGAAGCAATAGGAGTACAAGAAACAACAACTACAAAAATAGCAGTAAAGAAACTACAACAGAACAATATGATAATCAAGGTACAAAGAATCAACATATAGTAACAAAAATCGATAATCAAGAAAATGAACTGCTGATCTTTTCCTTGAGGTTTAGGGCTTGGTTCACTTTTATTTGCCAAAAGTGCCAACAAAATGACATGACTCTTGAACTATACTGTGTCTTTTCTTTGCTTTTTTGCACAAATACATATATGTCTTTCGACTATTAAAAATACTAGATGGTCTGTGCCCGTGCAAGGCACAGACATTTTTTTACCATTGAGATGCAAATAAGGGAGACACAATTAAATTAAATAGAGTAAGATGATATGCTTCACAGTAAGCTACATTCATTTGTGGAAGGTAATACAGGAAGAAGTCAAAACTGAAAGATTGTAGTGGTCTGGAATCTGGCAGGTGAAATTTAGAATTTGTTGAACGCTTTCATTACCCGAAAAGAAATTAAAGGAATAAACTAAAACTATTTAGCAGATGGCAAAGACAAGATTCAGAACTTCTGAAGTGAAAATGCATCTAACCTCATCTTACTTATCTTTCTTCCATGGTTTTATCTTTCTACTTCTCATCAAAGGTGCTGTAGTAGTAATGCTTCCAACAGGAGTAACAATTGAATCGTCTTCATTCATTATCTTGAAGCTATGCATGGAAGTCGCTTCAGGCCCCAAGAAATATTGTGTGGCAGCAGATTGTTGAGTGATAAGGCTTTTATTTGAAGTAATAAGCTTTACAGAGACTTTGACAAATACGTAGCAGCAGTCTTCATTTCTTACTGCATTACGCTAGAATGTAAAACAAAGTAGAGAACACAAAATATGATGTATTTGACTAAATAGAAAGCACATAGCTACAACGGGAAGCCCATAATGATCTTAACACATAAACTTATCTATTAAAAGGACTAAGCAATACTTCCCAGAGGTGATTAAGTCTGTCAAACTGAATCTCTTGGATTTGAATCATTAACTGAACAGTTGCTGGAAGGTAGTGTTTGCTATTCTTTTTCCTCCATCTCTAGTATCTACAGAAGCATCATATTTTAATACAGCCTGTATAATGAAGGGATAACAATTCAAAGGTAAGCATTTCCTACAAACCTCTCAAAGGCAAGAAATTTTACAACCTCTGTCTTCAAACTACACATTTTCGAGCAGAACTACTTCATCGCTTCAGAGAATAGAATTGATCTTTTTCATCTAGAAATTTTACCTTGGTGAATACACAAGCACTCAAAATCCACTAATAGATAGTTCCAAAATGAGGAGAGTGCAGAGTTCATTCAATAAGTAGGACATTTTACATATTGTAGGAGGTCTTCCTAAGTTGAGATTTCAATATGATGACGTACTAATACGAAACGAACTCCAGAAAACCATATTGTAGTTAGAACCATCCTCTGTCACCCCTTTCCACCTTTGCTACCAAGTTTCTATCTGATCCCACTCTATTAGGTGTGTTCAGTAATTTGTAGTGTCCCCTTAAAAGTGACAGTGATGGTGAAACTGTCATCCCCTACATGTTACTCCATCTTAGCCAATTTTGCATTTAGAATTTTCCAAAAATCAATAGTTGTGACTCTACAATTATCATGCATAAGACGAGGGAAGGTAAAAAATTTCTTAAATTAGATTCCTACTTAAAGAGAAGTCAAGGTAGAGCCATACAGGCATATACAAGTAAAAAAAGTCAAGTAGAAGTAAAAGCAGAAACACAAGATTATCTCGCTAGCTTCACTGAAATAGAAGTCTAGCCAACTTCACATTTCCAACGGAAAGAAAGAGAAGCACAAAATACAAAATCTACAGAAGACGCACAACAAATCCAGAACTTACCTTTTACACCGAAGTATTGTCTATCTTTCTCCACCTCAAACAAATTAACTTTCAAAATACAGTAAAATCCAAACAGTGCGACCATTATATTCCAACTGAACGAAGCACGAATTTTCGCTATTGTTATGAGTTGAGATTCCACAAGTGAAGTGACTATTACCTATAAAGATGAAAATAAATTCATAGCACTAAGTTAAAAAAAGTTTTTTTACAAGAAGAAAATAAAATTAAAGAACACACCAAATCAGTTAAAAGAATTAGTGTATGTGCAGCGACTCTTTGATTTTTTGGAGATTCAATCTAAACCACCACTAGATAGATCGATATTTGTAACAGTGTTATCAAAAGCGAAAAGCGCAAAAAGCTCTAAGGTTTGTTGGGGCTTAAAGCGCAAAACGCAAATAAAAGCGTGGGCTTTAATGACAAAAGGCGCAAATGGAGAAAAAATACAAATATTAATATTTAGTCCAAAACTAATAATTATAAGCATGAATGACAAATATATGAACAAAGAAATTGAAAAACAATTACGATAAAGTGAAATATCAATTATTTAGTGTCGCCTCTTCAGAAGAGACATTGGCAAGGAAAAGTATGCCTTAGAAACTTGATGACGACAGTGAAGCGCACATAAAGCGAGACGAAGCGCTCAACACATTTTGAGCCTCGCTTTAGGGCTTAAGCATGCTAAGCGCGCCTTTGATAACGCTGATTTGTACTACAATGTGATGTAGTGTTCGTACACCAAAAAATCACCCTTCTTGTTCTTTTGTCCACTTCAAACAAATTTCAGATAAAATAAAATATCATCTTACTTCCTTGCACAAGTTACACACGTCCACATTCTACTTTTCGTAGTTCCTTCATTTTCCTATATACAGTCACATAATCTTCTAAAAATAGCAATCAAAAAATTAAGAATTCTTTCTTTGATTACCTTTTTAATTTGGCTTTTTGTTAGCACTAACACTAACATCATTATTCTTCATCGCCATTACTCTTCTAAAGACGACTCTATCAAGAAGGTGTCTTTTAGCCTAAGACAATGGGTATGTAGGAATAAACTTTTAAGCACTCCTAAAATCCAGGATAGCTAAAACTCTATATCTCAAATCAGCCGAAAGAATTGACTCACCAATTAACACGTGCATGGATTTCGCTAAACAAATTGAAAGTGCAGAAACCCAAACCTATGCTTTTTCAACTAACATGGCAGAGGAAGAACAACATTACAGATGATCAAAACAAATTTCAAACCTTAAGTAAAAGTCTCACTTCAGGAACGCAGAGAAGTAAACATTAAACAAACCCAAAAGAGAGGATCATGCACCATACCTACAATGACATACCAACAAAGCAGCAAAAATTGAAAGCAATATCAAAATAATGGAACATAAAATCAACAAAACAGGATCAAAAACCCAAAGGAATGGTAAACTAAAGGAAAACTAAAAGAGCCCCCACGTGGCAAACAAAAGAGCCACATGAATATGTGGTGCTGTATAAATATTATTGATGCAATTTTAAGTGTAATTACAAATATACCCTACGAAGTACTTCAAAGCTTCACTTATAATTAATACTAGATGGGTCGTGCCCGTGCTGAGCACGGGCATATGCCTGACCTTGTTAGTGTGTGATATGTCTCTATACATAAAGGTTGACTGGGAAAACATGTTTCTTACTATCACTTTGATCAAATAGTTATATTGACATATCAACACTTGACAGTGTACATCTATTGAGTATCCAAAAGACCACGAAATTTGTCTTTGCAACATAGTACACTCTTCAGCTTACTTCCATAGTAAATGGTCCAGCTTGCTTTCATAGAAAAATGTTTCAACTTATTGGATCAAAGATGATGCATCCAAGTTGTTTGTTGTTACATGCTTCTTTCCATTATTCCCTACATCAAAAGATATTAAGCTGGTGAAACAATTGAAACCAAACTTTTCCCAAATTTATTTTAAGAAAAGAACAAAAAGATAAATACCACAGCTTAAAATTACCTCATTTTGTTGGCTAAACAAAGACACACTATTCAGTTATGCACAAGTCATAACCCGTTTTGAATATGGATGCCAACTTTTGTTATCACAAATGTAGCTTTGTTGTGTTGATCTAACAACTAATGTGTTTTTCCAATCATACAGAAGTGTGAAAGAGGGATCCCCCTGCCTTTTTTCTACTGGAAGCTGAAGCTGGAATTATGATATATATTTCTCTATCACTTCTTTACAACACACGTGAAAGAACACAATATATCTTAGAATATAGCGAGAAATCATATGTCACCCAATCAGTTTCAAATGCCACACGAGATTAAAAAATGTGGAGTTCTCATGTATCTAAATCTTAGATACGAAAGCAGAAAAATCATAATACATGGAGGAAAGATCTAGAAAGTTTTCTATTTTAATCTATTGACAAAAGTAAAAGAAGTCATTCTGAACTATGTCGATGAATTAGAGCCTGTTTTGGAGCGACTTATTTTAGATGCTTTTAAGCACTTTTGTAGTGTTTGGGTAAGATTAGAAAGTGCTTTGAAGCACTTGTTTTTAAGCTGGCTTATAAGCCCATCCAACAGGCTCACCCAACTTGTACAGTTTTGAAATTGATATGAAACTGCAAACCTGAACCAAAGCAAATAGGAGTACTGACAGCCAACAAATACAAGTTTCACAAGGTTGAAAAAGTAAATTGAAGTGAGATGAAAAAACTTATTAAGAAGGAAAACAAATCCAATGGAAAAGTATGATCTTTAATTTATCTTCATCACGGATGCAAGATATTCACGAAAAAAAAGCTCTGATTTCTGAAGAAACTCATTTATAAAAGGAAGTACCAATTTCACTACTAATACTGCTTGTTCTACCCCTACTAATACTCACTTGATTCACCAATATCAGTGGCTCTTTTATTTACCAAAAGAAGATAAGAAAAATAAAATAAAATCAAAGTGTTAGTATATCATTTGCAAATATTAACTTTCAGATAAGAAAATTGTCTTGTTTGTTCAAATGCATGAAACTCATATCTCATATCCCTCAGGCATTTGTGCAGTTTATCAAAAGAGCATTCCAATTTATCCAAATAAAGAGCTCCTTGGACACTATCAAGTGTGACCATAAGCGTCCAATTCGTTACCAAAAAATCTCTATATAGCAAAGGAAACATCAACTCACCCCCTTTTTTTTTTAATTGATCATCTCACCCCCTGATTGTGGTTTGATAATGTTCCTAGTTCTGGCTTCAGACTCCTTCATTAATCATAAAACTGACATATATTAGCGACGAATTAAATAACATTTGATGCCTTGAATGAATATACCTAAAAATATAACATACAAGATTTGTTAGATAAGCTAACCAATCATTGCATCAGAATGAAACTTTGCTCTATAAACAATTATAGGATTTCCTTCAAGCACTCAAAATAAAAAAATAAAAACAACAGATTTAGTCAAGGGTAGTTATAATTTGATACCAAACTATTGCAATCTTGATGCTCGAGTTACTTCATTGATGAATTTAAGCTTCAACAATAGTCAAATATCTATAACCAGTACTGAAGGACGATATTGGCACAGACTATATCGTTATACTGCTCAACCTGAAAGTCTAAAAGCAAGCTTCTGGTTCCTTCAGTCATAATTTCCTCCAAATGTTAGATTACGAAAGCAAGCTTCTGGTTCCTTCAGTCATAATTTCCTCCAAATGTTAGATTACGAATTCTCCATGTCTCTGTGTCAATTATGCATCACTTTCCTCCAGATTCTCTTTTATTTTGAAAAACTCTGATGCCAAAAGAAATGTGAATTTACAACAGTACGAAAGTAGTCAATACGGTTCTCTAGTCGACTATATTAGCCCAACCTCAAGAGATCCTCTCAAACGGTGTGACATAAGAGAATATTCTCGGTCAAACGACGTTGCAAGTTAGCTGCTTCACTGAGACTGGTATACAGATGGCTAAATTAAATATGAAGTTTTTTTTTGCATTTTCATAACTTAACTTGCCTCCTGAAGAGGCGTCTATCGGCACATATGTTACTTGGTTACTAATAGGATAGTGTCATGAAGGAAACTCCTACCAAAAAACTACTTACTTTTAGATATCATGCCCTGAAACCTTCTAAACAGAATACCATTTTGAGGGACAAAATAAATTCAAAAACACACATCATAAGAAACAGTGTAGCGTATTGGGATCTACACATGCCTCATCAAGATAATTTGATGCAAGCAGAAGCCTCAACGACCAATTAATTAAGCGGACTGGTAGTAGCACCCCTGATAATACCACCACAAACCTTCTTAGACACAACTACCAGGTAAAGTGATCAGGGTTTGAGCCAATAACTCGACTTCTTCAGCCTAGCAATGATATTTTCAAAAAAGTCAGATTTTTTATGCTCATCTCTCTGTGACATACATGTTTTCCTTTTACTGGGAAATTTCTTTGAACAAATCACATTATTGTGATCTGCAAAAATCAAAATCTCAATAATGTCAAGATCGATGCAAAAACGGCCTTAAATCAGAGAATTTGGTAACCAAATATGGAAAAATTTTATACAGTGATAAGATGATAAACTTTTGCAACAACCACAAGAAGTACATAAATCTCCAAACATTCAATTGAAGCCAAAAAAAAGAGTTGAATTCTAGAGCGGAAATCATAATGACCAGAAGGTTGGCGTACCGTCACAACAAAGGAAAATTGTATTTTAGAGCATAAACTCTCACTTATATTCCATTTAGACCTATCTACAAGAAAAAAGTATGTGTATGAGCTGCTGAGTAGAGCGAATAAACTAAGGAGCCCTTAAAGTTGACCAACATATATTGCATTGTGTTTTTAGTTATAAATGTCATAAAAGTACATACCCCCACCGCATAAATTGCTAGAAAAGAGTCATAACATTTCAAACTATGAGGCACAATGTAAGTATTGCCTCGTATTTCTAGTTCAAATGCCATAAAAGTACACACCTGAGCTCTTGAATTTGAGCTCCAACAAGCCATCTTCTTTGTTATTGGCGGAATAATTCAATATGACGCTTTGCTATATCACGTTCTGTTGCAAAAAAAATTGCAACTTTAGGTCCTGAAAACACCAGTTTCTACAATGAGTTATCCACCTTTGTATTTGTAATAACCCGCCCTAAATTCAATTAAATGTTGATAAAACTATAACTACCAAACATTCACCAGGATCTGAGCATATGATCTACAACATATCCAAATGCAATGTAATTTTAATTTTCATCGCAAAAATATTACATAATCATCATGAGTAGAAAAGCCTAACGAAATATATAGGTCCAGATTCACCTTTTTGTAGACATATCGTCAAACACATTGGGTGCATAGTGCACTTCTAATTAGTTGTTGTTTACAAAGAAAAAAAATCATAGCACAAATCAGGAACCATAACTAACATAGGCAGAAAATTCCCAGCAACACATTCATCAGAAAGATTAGGGAGCAAACATATTCACACTATTAAAACTAAAAATTGCACAAAACAACTCTGAAAATAGAGTGAAGACTCAAAAAATCACATGCCCTTTGTACTCTGGAAGAGTTAGGTTGGAAATAACACATTATTAGTAGTAATAGAAATTTAATAGTATTTATTTTTGTTTTAAAAAGGTAAGTTGCAACAAAAATATAAATAAGTGGTGTTTTAACATTTCATTTTGTTAATAAAAACGACATTAATAATATTTTTTTCAATTTTATTTTCTTTAAATAAAAAGAATTTTATTTTATATAATTAAGAAAATACAATGGAGATACATTTTTTTAAAGATCTTTATTAGACGACATAAAAATATTTTTTTTATTTTCTAAAAAGTGATTAGTGTGTTAATGAGTGTGCCCATATTAAAGAATAATTTGTTAAAGCCACCACTTATTTAAGAGAGAGCAAATAGTACTCTCTCCGTCCCAATTTATGTGATGTATTTTAATTTGGCACTGAATTTAAGAAATAAAGGAAGACTTTTGAAACTTGTGGTCTAAAATGAGTTATAGATATTTGTATGGTTGTAAATCATTTTATTAAGAGTAAAGTGGATATTTTAAAGTTAAATTATTACTAAATATAAAAATATATCATTTTTTTTGAATTTAATTAAAAAAGAAAGTATGTCATATAATTTGGGTCAGAGGGAGTAATAAACATCCAATAATTTTTGGAAATCTATCTCAATTTAAAGTGGTATGTACACCTTTTGTCCTCATCTACATTTTTTTCTATATAGTAGAAAAGGAAGCTTCAACATGTCTGCTAAGTGTCAAAAAAAAAAATTTATGTCTAAGGGTTTTCGGATTTCTTGATTCTAATGGAAGAGAAAGATCCAACTCGATTCTTCTATTTCTAGGTAAATTATATTGGTTGCCTGGGTTTCTGTCCATCCTTGATTTTAGTGCAAGAAGAAAGACCCAATTCAATTTTTTCTGTTTCTACATAGATTGAATTGCTTGACAAGATCCAGATTTGTAGGGTTTTCCTCAAAATTAAGTATTAATTCGCCACAAATTTCATTGTTTGCTAATCATATCAATATCTTCAATAGTTATGTCAAAGGACTGTTTGGTCAACTATTTCTTGATTTCCTGTTTGAAATTCGGTTGTGGACAAGAAAAGTCATCTGAAAGTGAAGTTATATAATTTAAGGTAATATCTGTCGTGGTCGTTTGGTTGCTGGTCAGAGTTGGAAACAGCCTCTGACAGAAATGCAAGGTAAGGCTGCATACAATACACCCTTGTGGTGGGGCCCTTCCCAGACACCACGCATAGCAGTAGCTTTAGTGCACCGGGCTGCCCTTTTTTTTTTTTTTAATAGCAGTGTAATAGTATTCCTTCAGTTCTTTAATACTTAAACACAACCTGGTAATGATCGTCTAATATTATTAACTTACCTATGTTAAGTATGATCTGTTCTGATGATCGTGATTATGTTGGCTAAGTTATCTTGGCTTCTACCTTCTTGATCTGTATAAGAGCATGTGTTTCTTAGATTTATTAATTTTATTATACATATATATTTTTTTAATATCTTTTCTAGTGATAATGGTCTAAATAGAGTTAATTTGGTGCTTACCTAAGGAAAAAGCTTCAATCAGCTTCATTGGGTTACCATCAAGGAGCTACGATCTACTCCATGGATTGGCATCACTAATGTGGTGTAGAAAGAGCCTTTGCAGGCATGGATGGAGCTTTGGGAGGTTAAATTATTTTTTATGTTTATAGTAGATGTTGAATCCTCTTAGCTTTTTCCATGTGTTTACTTTCTTATATTTTGAATATCTGTGGTGAAAGTCCTAGCTGCCACAATTTGCAAGTTGTACCATAGCTTGCAATGACGGTGCCGAAGAAGTATTTGATGAATGCATAATGGCTACACATGCTCCAAATGATTGGAAAATGTTGGGCAAAGAGGCAACATATGATGAAACAAGAATACTGCGCACTTTCCAGTAAGTATATGCACTTCTGTCTACTTTGTTTGAATACTTTGACTTTCTTTTCTCCTTAATTTTAATTATCTTTCTTATAATTTCATCAGCTGACATCTAACTAATGTGGTTAATCTTCCTCTAAGAAAAGATTATTCACCCGGGTAAACGTGTTTCTCTTCTTTGACACAGGGTGACACTTCTAGATCACTTCCCTTTGTAAATGACTGTTTTGCAAGGTTCTAGCATTATAATGCTGATTCAGTTGATCAATTAGTGAATGGTAAGTGTATTAGTAAAAGTACATGGCGTTAGAAGGGATTTTAGAGAAATTGAGAGGAGGAGAAGGTATGGTATGTTGAGGAGGAGACAAATAAAGGTGGAAACTGAGGCGTGCGAGGAAATGGTAGAGTAATATAGGGAGTTAGAAAGGAAAATGTGTGAGAAAAACTAGCACCCTATTTGCCTTCTGTTAAGAAATTGTTGTTAGGTTGGTTTGAGCCATTAAGACAAGGTATAGAAAAGGAGCAGAAAGCTGAGATGACACAGAAACATAGGGAAGCTTATTCGCCGTATATTGATTCATTGCCTGCTGATAAAACGGTTGTGATTGTTATGCGTAAGTTGATGGGGTTGTTGATCATGGGTGGTAAAGAAGATAGGTGTGTTCAGGTTGTCGAAGCTGCAGTGCAGCTTGGCAAGGTTAAAATTTATGTTGTTCAGACTCTTTAAGAAATGTTAACGGGTGCGTGTTGGATTCTCCAAAAATAGTTCATTTTTGAAGGATTCGACATGGGTGCGACAATATTTTTGTAATCCCACAACTGAGGTCTGGGGAGGGTGATGTGTACGCAACCTTACCCCTACCCCTCGGCTCAAGTAAAGCATATCAAAATCACTAAGAAAAGAAAATACAGTAGTGAAGAAACCATATAAAAAACCTCTTTTTAGTGTTGAATGAATCAAGGAAATCTAGCAAGTGAAACATGGTGCAGGCTTTGTTGTTTCATATAGTCAACCCCAACTTGTTTGGGACTGAAGCGTAGTTGTTGTTGTTCGTTCATGCAGACTCTGTAGTTTCTGTATCACATGGATTACTTTGAACACTCAAAATATCAGACAGGACAAACAAAACAACTACATTTTGCTTCCAAAATTCCTAGTGAACTATGGTTTAGAGGACAGATAAATGTCATCATCCCATTTGGATTTAGTTTCCAAAATTAGAATGTATGTTCTCCGAATTAGAAAACAAATGCAACATCAAGTAATCTCTGACATAATTTGTCATTAGTACGTGTATATAGTACTTGAAAATCAGTAAGTGACTTCAAAGCGGCGCCATTCTGTAGCTGTCCTTCGAGTGAATTACTTGCTTGTGTTATGCAGGATTTGGATGTGATAAAGCAGCAGTCCTACTTTGCCTTCTTCTTGTTGGCATTCTTGGGGTTTTCCTGTACAGAATTAAATGTTAATTTTCTTTTCTAAAAAAAATAGTAAACAAAATAATGCATCTGACCTATGAGCAGAATCAACTATACAAAGTGACTCATTCAATCTATGAACAGAATCAGCTATACATAGTGACTTGTCCAATCTGTGAGCAGAATCAGCTATACAAAGTTACTAATCTAATCTATGAGCAGAATCAGCTATAGAGAGCGTCATCTACGAAAACAACTAAAACTAAATCACAAATAATCATATGCTTCCAACAAATGAGAAGAATCAGCTATACAAAATACGCAATCAAACAACTACACATCAAATCACAAACAACCACACATCTATAACCTATGAGCAGAACCAACACTACACATTGTTCTCGCAAGAATCTCGAGGCAATGAACAACCATGCTTCCAGCATATCAGCAGAGAATCAGCTATAATCATAAACAATCACACATCTAACCTATACTTATGCTTCCAACAAATGAGCAGAAGTCAGCTATAGATAATCCACAATCAAATAACTAATCATCAAATTACAAACAATCACATATAATACTACACAGATTCTTCAATTTCAAAAAAAAAAAATACTACACAGATCCTGAGGCAATGAAAAAACAGCATAACTAGGAATGCAGATAATCAAAGAGAAAAAAATTATACCTCACAGTCTTTCAGGTGCTTCCTATATTCCTTCTCAGTATATTCGGATGGCAAATTCTTTTGGCAATGCTTGCATTGCCAAAAGTTTGCTCCCGGACCTTTTGATTTCTTCTGCTCCTTCTTTGTCTTGCTGTAACCTCTCTTGGGAGTCGACATGGTTCTCAAAATCTGCAACAATACCATTTAAAGTTAAAGTTTGGAAACTTCAACACAACATCAAAAACACCAAACAACCAAGTAAAAAGCCATTGCCATCTTCCAACTTGTACCACTAATCACAAAGTGGATTAAAAGGAAAAAATTAGCTAGAGTTGCTCACTAGAGATACACTGACATAGTTCAGTGTCCTAGAGCCATCAAATATATGCAGCCATACTAAGAATGTAAAGTTATTGTCTTTCATATCTTTAAATCATGTAATATGCAGCACAACTTGAAGTTGATACATCTAAGACACAAATTAGCATAACATTGCATAGATGACATGAGTTTGTACCAGCAGACAGGTAGCACATTGTAAGTGATACATTCATCACGCTGTTTAAAACTGGCAAAAGTATTAATCTATGCCTCCGAAACAGGAACATCACCACATAAAATTCAGGTGTTAACAAACTCATGTTTCGGGGAAATCATTTTCGTTTTGTTTTTTGATTCAGATTGAACCGTGTATCCATTCTACAGAATCATAGAACTTATTAAGGGTTTGTCGTGATGATTATATGTCAGGTGAAGGAACTAAGACTGCCCCTGCTACTTCTGAAAGTTCAAACCCAGTAAAGATAGCCAAGGGTACTTCACAAAAGAAAAAAAAAAACTCCTGCTGCAGCTGCTGAAAAACATGGTTGAACTTTTTAGGCATTTGCCTCAGTATGTCCATCCAAATCAACAAGACCGAACGACAGAACAATGCCAGAACTTGGGAAACTTGTTGCTGTTGCTGGCACGAGGAATGGTGAAGTATTGATTCTTCAGCATCAGAAGAACTCCAAAGAATACATATATGACACAAAGAGTAGGGTGATGAAGATGTTCAGCATTAACATAAAGAACTTAGTATCTTTCGAAACGCACAAGGACAACCTCTTTTCTATGAAGAGGATCTCCTAGTGTCATGTATAGTCGATTCTATCTTGCTTGGGATTAAGGCGTAGTTGTTACTATTTTTAGTGTTAGTAGTTGGTACCTTTGTCTACATTTATTCATATTACATTTGAGTCACTTCTTTGATTTGCTGTTTTAGATTTTCTCCTTGTAACAGTGAGTTTTTCATTATCTACATTTAGTGTATCATTTATTTGTTCTTGCTGTTAGATTTTCCCTTAGCTTCAATGTGAACTTATAAATAAAAGGAAATGGATATTAAATAAATGTTGCAGCCATTGGTTTGGAAACAGAATTTGAAGAGAAGGGGTGAAATTAGAAAGTTTTTACCAGCATAGTTTTTTTTACCACTTGCTAAGAGCTCCAATTGTGTCTTTAAACATGCTAATGCATACATTTGAATTCATTGCATTATAATACCATGAATTTCTATGTATTAGTTATAAACACCTTAAGATCAAATAAAGAGTATAACTAATGCTTGGATTAGTTATATATAGGTAGCCTGATAGCCACAACCAGCTTACTCTGCATTTTGCGAGGCCAGTTTTGGACATGCTACTCTTTCTATCGAGAGTAGAACTCATGCTTATTGGAACCGTCAAATAGCAGATTCTATTTCGTTTTTCCCTCATTCGCATGTGATCCCATATCATTATGTCACATTTTGACTTGGCATGCTATTAAGAAAACAATTACTGTATTTACTACATGACTATTTTATAAGAGTATCCCTATTAATTGATGTTTACGTTTTAGTATTGAAAAATGATTGGTGAATAAGTAGTTAATGCCAACGGTAAACATATTGGGGCACTTTTCAAATTTCGAAATTCAAACAAGTCTATCTTTTACTGTAAATTTTCATATAGTTTTAAAGATTTTGAATTGTCAAATCGTAAATAGTAAATCAAAACAGGAAATTCTAGTCATCATCCGCCATGCAAACAAATATTTTCTTTGTCCTAATTTATGTGACATATTTTGATTCTCGAGATTCAAACGTGGTAAGTTTGACCATGAATTTGTACATTAAATCTTCAAATTTTTTGAAATAAAATTTATATATTTAGAAACTACGTAAAAATTAGTATACTCACAATAATTGACTATTCAAAATATTTGAAATATATATGAAAAAAATATGATCAAATATCGACATCTTTGAACATCGAGAAGCAAAATATGCCACGTAAATTGGGATAGAGGGAGTGCCAAACTAATTTCACACTAAATTACCGTCCAAACGAGAAAGGAAGTTAACGTAGCCATAACAGAGAGAACGTCCAATAGAAGAATCACGACAAACGTGAACAGAAGCGATACTTTTGAACTCCGAGAATGCGTCGTGGAGTAGGCCGTCGGTAACGGAGTCGTGAAGGTCGCCGACGTACAGCGCCGCCGCGGCCATTGTTCGGAGCAAAAACGACGTCGGAAAATGTAACAATTTCTCGTAAAATACGAAATTCTCGTCGGAATTCCCCATGCAAACTGAATTTCACGCTAAATTCAACAAATAAAATCACGAAATTCTCCAATATGCAAACACGAAACTGAATTTCGCACCAAATTCGAACAAAAAAAGACCGAAACGAAAAAATCAACAATAAAATCGATACGATAAAAGCAGTAACAGAGAACTGGAAAATTATCGAAAAAATTAACGGAAAGAGTAGAGTATATATACCGTCTAGAGGAGAAAGGAAGTTAACGTAGCCATAACAGAGAGAACGTCCAGCAGAAGAATCGCGACAAACGTGAACAGAAGCAAGGCTTTTGAACTCAGAAAATGCGTCGTAGAGTTGGCCGTCGGTGAAGGCGTCGTTAAGGTCGCCGACGTACAGCGCCGCAGCCGACATTGTTCGGAGCAAAAACGACGTCGGAAAATGTAACGATTTCTCAAAATTCGTCATGAAACACGAAATTCTCGTCGAAACTCCTCATGCAAACTGAATTTCACACTAAATTCGAACCAAAAATAAAAAACCGAAACGGAAAAATCAACAAATAATAACACGAAATTCTCCAATATACAAACAAAAATATCAAACTGAGTCGTAGAATGCGTCATGCAAAAACCGGAGAATGCGTCAAGAAGTACAATAAAGCAACAGTACAATAAATCAAAATAACACGAAGAAAACACAATCGAAAAAGCAGAGTAAATACCTTCGAAATGAAGTTAATAGAAGAATTTTCAGTGGATGAGAACGCCGCCGGTGAATTCGCCGGCAAGCTCAGGAACGTCGGAAAATGAGAGCTGAAGCAACTGAAATTTTCTAGAGAGAGAAATCTTGTTGTTGCGAATTCTGTTAGTAGAGAGAGAGTGAGTGGGGCGGGAAGGAGAGGTTTATATAGTGTGACGTGGAAATTTCAAATTTACTTCTCACTATAGTGTGACGTGGAAATTTCAAATTTACTTCTCACTCGAATTTAGCTTGTTTGTATAGGCTTATTTAGGACCGTTTGGCCATGAAAAACTAAAAGCATATGTATTTTTAGTAGGCGTTTGGTCATGAAAATAAAATATTTTGAAATTGGAGTTGGAGTTGTGTTTGGCCATGAAAATAAATAGTGTTCTTTTTAATTTTTTGTGAGAGAAGTAAAAGTAAAAAAAGTGAAAACAAGAAAAAGTTGTTTTCACTTTTCCGAAAATTTATTTCACTTTAGTGAAATACATTTCATGGTCAAACGCCACTACATTTCACTTTTTTTCACTAAAGTGAAATTTATATCCGAAAAAAAGTGAAAAAAATTCATGGCCAAACGGGCCCTTAAAGTTGAAAATAGAGTTGGAATTGTGTTTGGCCGTAATATTTTAGAAATGAGGTATTTTTTAAGTTAAAACATAAAAAAAGTGAAAATAAATTAAATGTTTTTTTAGAGTTTTATGAAAATTGAGTTATTTTATGAAAATAAAAAATTTAAACTTTTTTTGAAAAAAATAAATAAAAAAAAAAGTGAATCCAAAAATAGTAAAAACACCTCATTTCAAAAATCCAACTATTATGAAAATGTATTCCGGAATATTTATGGCAAAACAAGTATTACGGAATAAAGTGAAAACGTATTCCGGAATATTGTGAATAATATTCATGGTCAAACGCCTACTTAGTGTGCTTTTCTCCGAATTTCAAAAAAAAAAAAAAAAAAAAAAAAACTTTTTCGGTTCATTTTTACTTGTCATGTTTCGCTTTTGGAAAATTTTGATAAACATTTTAGAATGTATTTTTTCATCATATTAATATGAGAAGGGTGACAACTTGTAACATTTTTCATACAGTTTTCGAAATCTAAATTTGAAATATTAAATTAATCTACTTTAATTTAGCTTCAAAGTTTAGCTTGACTTTCATAAAGAAAAAAGTGACAAATAAGAATGAACAGAGGGAGTATATTTTATGCAGTACGAGTTATTACATAAGAGCGGGTTCACCCAGTGCACCCAAGAAGTAGCATTTACGGTTTTCCTGAGAATTTTCAAATATTGTACTCCCTTTGTCCCAATTTGTGTGGCATATTTCGCTTCCTAAGATTCAAACAGTGTAAGTTTGACCGTGAATTTGAGAATGAAATCTTCAAATTTTTCGAAATAAAATTTATATATTTGAAAACTATATAAAAAGTACTATAAGTCACAATAATTGACAATTCAAAATATTTAAAACATATATAAAAAAATTATTGGGACGAAGGGAGTATATACTATGTATATATATTATATATGATCGGGTTTTTTGGCTCATTTAGCGTAACTCATTGCAATCTATGTATACATTGAATAAATTGAACAATAGAGTTAAAATTCTTACCTCTAAGCACTCTCCAACTTATAAAATTATATCATCATACAAAAGTAGCACACACAATCTCATGGTAAAAGAGTTAAAATTCTTACCTCAAAGCACTCTCCAACTTATGAAATTATATCATCTTCTTTGAATTTCATCGTATCTGAATCACGAGCTATTTTGTTCTGTTAAGAAATCTTTCAGGCTCAGTATCGCACAATTAAAGTGACAAATATGCAGGACCAGAAAAAAAGGAATGTAGCAACATGACATAACAAAGTATACATACTTGAGTTTCCTTAAGGTTGTAAGCCATTTTGTCATCCTTGTTAACAAAATTGTGCAGTGTAACGTCCAGATTGCTGACTGGAAGTACCTCCATTTTCTGTATCATAAAGTCATTAGATAGCACCAAAATGTCGACAACAAATGAGGACTTTGATGTGTGGTTGTCAGCATCAAAATCCTTTGCGCTTGAGCTTGCTCTTATCAAATCTTCTGTTTATACACAATTGCAGATGATCAAAAAACAGTAGGAAGCCTGGAATGGTAAATATAGCTTGAGCAACTTATAAGATATTCTATACCAATCTCCTAGATGAATTATAAAACTCCCGCTGGATAAAATGGATGTTCCATTTCAACATGGAATAAGCACGGATGCAAAACTTGGAAGTGTAAATGTTCATGTTCAACTTGGAATAAACACTGATACGAAAGTTGAAAATGTCTATTGTTTAATATTTGAGCAAAGGACGGGGAGGGGCAGTGAGTTTCAAGCCGCAGGATACTGTTTGTTCTCTAAAAAGTGAACAAACAGTATAAAGATGATTGAGTTTCCTTCATGACAAATTGGAGTAGAGCTACTGTTAATAAACTATCAAATCCAAGATGTCCAGAGTCTCCATGGATATAAATGAATTACATTTGTTCAAGTTATGGGCGACAAGTCACTTAGGCTGAACTAAGCTATTAATTGTGAAACACAAAATACAGTCATTGGTGAAAAGCCAAGGTAAAGGGTGAGACTGGTGGCCTAAACTTACATGACGAACAAAAGTAAATAGATTCTTCACTATAAAGAAAACAGTAAATTACCTTCCTTGCCAACCTTTTTGAAGATTTTGAAAATATAAGAATATCCTGCAGTTTGAAAATGTCAGGAACAGTGTTGCATGCATCTATCTAGAGGGACACCGGGATTTGTAAAAGCGATTAGAACCGTGATCTAGTAATCAGTGTAAGAAAGTACCTTTTGCTACGTATTTTTTGTCCAAACCTTTGCGGATTTACACTCAAAATCCAGAGCAGTCTACCTGTCAGATTAACCATCCACAAAGAAACATGAATTTGGCACTCAAATAAATAAGGGAGAGGGTCAACGAATAAAAAGTGGAAGTCACATAACTCGAACTAAGGGGAGCATTACAACAGATCCATTGTAATCCTTTTGACTAGATCTTTCTATCAGCTTTCTGACCTATCGCAATCAGAAGTGGTGAAGATGCAATCCCGGTCATAAACTTCTTGATTGAAAGAACAGAAGATAACAAGCGTGCAAAAGGTTTATCATGTAATATCCTGGACAAAAACAAGGGATTAAAGAACGAGGAATATACATACTACTTTATCCAAATGTTCAAGAATCGAACTGTGATCATTAGGATCAATATCAGGTTCATCCTTCAGTACAACCTATACAATGCACCATAACAACAAAGGGAATTTGAAAAAAAAAAACTTTGTGTAGGGACGTAGTAACAAAAAAAGAAGCTACCTCAGTATAGAGGATCCAGTCGATAAAAGAAGCTATCTCAGTATATCCAAAAGAACGCGCTGAGTTCAGAGGTACCTTTGTTGGACGATATTGATGTCCCTATATAAAAGCATGATCAACTCAGCAAGAAAAGAGTTAAAGATGGAATACATGAAGTGCAACCTTAAATTCTAACAGAAGTACGTGTTTTTGTTTGATTCACCGTCAATCAGTGATCCGCAACAGAAGAACCTGGTTGAGTAATGTGAACTGAAAACCCATACCTGGAACCTCCTGTAATAAAGATAAACTTCAACTGAAACCTACTTCATAGGAAGGGGAGGTAATTTAAGGAGCGAGTACAGAAATCAAGAAGCTTCAGAGTTACTAGCACCCGAGGATCCACTAAACATTCATGTTCGTGTAACTCCACACAATAAAATCCAGAAACGAGGCAGGAAATGCTCATTTATTGCATTTTCTGGGTTTGTCTTTACTCTGGAAAATGTGGCGAGAAAACAGAAGAACATTATTGCTTGAACAAAATTGTCAATCTTCTACTAAAACTTAGCACAGATCTTAAACAGGTTAAGAAAAGAGATTTTCAATTATTATCATCAGTATCTTGACCAACCTGTTTTGGTGAAGTACTAAAATATTGAACCAGTCCGACACTTGACACCCTTCCTGAGCCTCAGGTTACATCCATTGCATGGCATGTACGTGGTATCTCAAGTACCAAAAGAAACACAACTAAAATCTATTCTTGTCAAGAACTAGAAACAATACTTGAAACATTCTATTCAAGCCTTTATCTCTGATATTCCCTAGACCATAAAGAGCTACTGATGTTAAACCCTTCAAAGCATGTAAGAAATAAGATGGTAACTAAATTTCCTGGAAAGACGTAAAAGAAGGCATTAGCAACAAGAAAAAAACAAGATAATACAATAATCGAGGCTAAAGAAACAATAAGTAGTAATAAAAATCTAAGAATATGAAAATACAAAAATAATACTATACTCCGGAAATGGAAAGCAATAAGCCTGACTACCTACTAAACTTCATATCCTCGGTGAGCTAAAGTTGTGTCATGTCATGCTTAATTATCTCAACCCAACACTTCTTAGGCCTACATCTATTCCTCCTCAATCCCACTACGGCCTAACTCTCGCACCTCCTTACCGTGGCATCCACACATCTCTTCTGCCTAAACCATCTCAACCTCACTTCCCACATTTTATCCTCCAGGGGGACCATTCCCACATTGGCCCAAATATCTTCATTCCTAATCTTATGCCAACACATTTATTTCAGTATCCTCGTTGTTATGGTCCTGCTCAGCATGAAACCTTTTGACTCCAGGATGTCTCCAAATTCCAGCTTCACGTTAACGCCGACTTGTGTTTTCAATACTATGTCATTTGCAAATAGAACATAGAAAAATGGGAGAAAGTCGAGCATAAGATTATTTTATCAAAAGCTTCAATCACTTTTCCACAAGAAAGATGAAGGAAAAAATGTAAAGCAAAGGAAGTATTAAAAGTGTAAAATGCAGACCAGGTGTTTGATTGGAATTCCCAAGGAAACAACACTAGGTGTAGAAGCTGGACAGTTGATCCAGATGCTCAACAAAATGCCTCACTCAAAAATCCCAAAACATTAGAGTTCGATAATATTCGTCAGTTGAATCTTTCATGTGTTGCACCAATATCAATGTTGGAATTTGCATTGAACCGTAGCCTAGTAGTCAATGAAATGGGTTGAGAACCTCTCATGTTTAAATTCTAGCAGAGACAAATAACACTATGTGTTTCTTTCCATCTGTCCTAGCTGTGGTGGACAGAATTACCCAATATCTGTTGCTAGTGGGAGGTGGAAGATATCCCGTGGTTTAGTCAAGCCGCGCCAAAGCTGGCCTGGACACCACGGTTATCAAAACAAAAAAAAATAAAAAATGGAGTGAACCAAAATGTCTCATAGATTCTACTGCTCCGAGTTCTGGGGTGATAGACTCAGATGTTTTTTTTCTATTGACTTTTCTTTCAAGTACATAGAAGTTGTCTATATGCTGTTTTTAACTGATGCATGTATTTCTGCGAATGGCAAACCGGAGGTAAATTTTTTGGGTGCCATATAGCTGGTCTATGTCGTGTTGGACCTAATTCACAATCCGACTACAATGTTTTTATACTTGAGCGACATGCTGCATCTGCGGGTTTGATTTTGGACAATACAAAGCTGATTATGGTACATTGTTGTTGTTGTCTCGTCTTCACTCAAGAGGTCCTCCAGTAACTTCATTGGCACAAGTTCGAGATGCATTGATTGAGTCAATTTCCTTGTGCAAATTATGACTCATGGATGGTATAGTACCTATAGGTGAATTCTTGTCAAGTATTGGGAGAAGTATACAGGACGCGATTCAGTGAAAGAGTGGAGGAAACTTCTTGACGCAATACTTCCAATTTCTGATAATAGATAGGAACACGGCAATCTGTATGAAGCATTCTCCAAGAACATCAAGTTAGGTATCCTCCTTACAACAAATAATTGGCTCTTAGCCCTGTGGTTTTTGCTCACTCAGAAATGGACGTAGTCGCTAATCTTGCAGCTGAATCGACAAATGTTTTTGGTCTATCAATGGCTCCTGCATATCCTCGTGTGCTCATCTACACCTATGCAACTATTCTAGGAATTGTCACAGAGACAAAATACTCCTTCCGAAAGATTGCAAGAGTACTTGAAGGACACAAGCGCGTTTACTGCAATTACTCTAGCTCCACTTGATGCTGCTTTTTATGACCCTTATGGTGACCAAACTTGGTGCAGAACACTTGATCCTCTACTGATGCAGAAGACGAGGCAAAGCAAGATTCTGCGATTGCTAGTAAAGAAGTCTTGACTAAAAAGGGCAGCCCGGTGCACCTAAAGCTACCGCTATGCGCGGTGTCCGGGGAAGGGCCCCACCAAAAGGGTGTATTGTAACCTTGCATTACTGTCAGATGCTAGTAAAGATGTCTTGACTCATCATGCTTTTTGCCATGTTTCTCAATATGAGTTTCATTTTAGCAAAGCAGAAATATTTATGGATAATTAATGAATGTCTTTACTGGTTTAAGAGATTGTTACATTTTAGCACTACAGATTTTAGCATTACAGATTGTAGCTTCGTCTCTCATAATTCCAAGTGGTATGGGAGCATTGTAAGGGGAGAATCTTGAATACAAAGGTCCTCTATCAATTTGAAAGAGTTTGTTTTTCCATCCTTGATTGTTGTATTGAGCAACATAAGGCAAAACATTAGTGAGTACAACAGCATCAACATACCCAATGTATTCCCACAACGTAGCAAAACCAGTCTAGAAAAGGACGTAATATAAGAATAAGAAGCAATAAGTAGTATCACAACAACCGAAAATAACCATAACAAGACTACCACCAAATAATACTATCCACGATCTGCCCGAAACAACAAACATCATCAAAACTCCAAGAACAAGAAACTATAAATGTTACTTGTACGGACAAACAACAAAGCACACAATCTTCTAATACTACCCTTCTACCCTAATACGCGTCCTCCAACATTAGTGAGTAAAGAATCAAAAATTACTATTTTGAACACAATCCAAACCATGTATTGTCTGTTATGATAATCCTAACAGGGATAACAACTGACAATTTCACGTTTATTACGGATGAAAATTTCAGAGAAACACAAATCATATGAAGACCTTGACAGAAATAAAGGTGAAGGAACATTATACTTAACACAAAAGAAACTTTCATCCCAAAATCGACTACGTTTATCCATACAAGGAGATACTCCCTCTGTTCACTTTTACTTATCACTATTTCGTTTTTCAAGATCAACCTGTATTAACTTTGACCAATATTTTAAGGCGTATAATTTAATATTTTAAATTTTAAATTTAGATGGTCAAAAACTATACGAAAAATGCTATAAGTTATAATACTTTTCATATTAATATGAAAAAAAAATACTTCTTAAAATGTTAGTCAAAGTTCATACAGGTATACCTCGAGAAGCAAAATAGTGACAAGTAAACGAGAACAGAGGGAGTATATCCTGATAGCACGTGCAACACTTATTTTTTTGGTAAATAAAGATTTTATATACCAAAAGTGGCTAAAAATAATAAGTGACTAAAAAATAATCAGTGGCTAAAAATTATCCTTAAGAAAAATACTACCCTCCT
Organism: Capsicum rhomboideum; assembly: GCA_031232105.1. Taxonomy (NCBI): domain Eukaryota; kingdom Viridiplantae; phylum Streptophyta; class Magnoliopsida; order Solanales; family Solanaceae; genus Capsicum; species Capsicum rhomboideum. The sequence continues at coordinate 142,754,325 of CP124711.1, read as the reverse complement.
ATTTCATATTATATTTCGCCCATGTTGACTTGACTCATCTCTTAAGAAAAAATTAATTAGAGGTGTATTACGTACTAAATTAATCATATTAATGATATTTTAGAACGTTAAATAGAGACTAAAAATTAAAGAATAAGGTTCGCCATTCAGAATGATGAATTTCTTTATTATACATAAGCTATTCGTTAGTAACTTTCAAAAACACAAGTTATTTCCATCGTAACATTTCAACAAATTCATTCGTTGCAACATGAGTAGCTGAAGCCCATAGATACTGTCCACCTTAAATGCATGAAAACATTGAATTCTTAGACAAAATAAACAAATTCCGTTTATTCAAGGTATAATTTGGTCTCAAGCTTACTCGCATTATCGATTTTAAACATGAATTAATGAGGTTACGGTAGGTTGACGACGGACATAAAACTTTTCAATTAATGATGATGAATCCTTGTAATACAAATATCGTATGAAATGAAGAGTATGGTTATATATTAATGAAATTAATCAACTACAAAAGTGTTAATATTGACAATTTAGTTAACTCCATTATTTTTTTCTCAGTTATATATAATGTACCATAAAAAGGAATTGCTTACCTTCATGTTCTAATTATGAAGGTTGTTGGGATGAATGAAATCTATCTACTTTTAATTAAAGATTTTGAATTTGAGCCGTGAAAATCATGAAGAAACTTTTGATAAGAAGTCTTTCTCCTTTAATGAGCCCTATACGAGGTAAATTCGAATTAATTGTGCTAGTGTATTTTAGATACCGAACGCAACATTTCCATATATAACACATGCACATGAGTTGACAATGTATTACATTGATAATATAATAAATTTTCTAACCAATTAATGCTGTATTATATAGTGTTACATGCAGAAATTGCCCTTTTAAGGTTGATTAAACTCATAACATAAAACATAAATATATGTTGCCCGTATTAATTTATGGTGGAACACGACAACGCCTTAAATTTGTCATTAAATTTTATTCAAACACACAAATCACTGTCAATTCCAATTGATCATCATGATAAAATGTTTTCTTTCGACTCAAATTCTAAAAAACCTTTTACGCATGTTCTTAAACATCTATTACGTAGATATAAATTAACCACTTAAAATATCTCATCATCTTAACTAATTATATAGTACCTATTTAATTTCAAAATCACATCTTACTTTTCACGAAAAATTATTTACACTGTTGGTCTATGTTATCCACAATGTTGCTCAAACTCTTAAAAAAAAGTTGATGTCGCATCCGCGTCAGATTCTCCAAAAATACAATTTTTTTGGAGAATTCAATACACACTCATCAATATTTTTAAAGAATTTGAGCAACGTTTCAGCGTAATCACTTTATAGTAAGGTTAATTTATTAAGTAAATTTGACATAGACATATGATGCATATGCTTGTAGGATTGCATAATTAAATTCAATAGCCAAAGAAGGAACAAGTGGTGTTGGAGGATCTATTACAGCACATGGAAAAAATTCACTTAGTGAAAAATCAGGACTTCCCTTTGTGAATTATTGCACTATTAGTGCTTGGGGAAATATATATTCTACTGCTGTCTTCTGAAAATCCTTGTGGTTCGGCCCTTCTTCAGATCTTGTGTTTAGTGAGAGCTTTAGTACACCAAGTTACCCTTGTCTTCTCAGAAACTTATATGTCAAATGTGATTTCTTCTGATAGATGGAATGATTGGAGGAATTCAACTAAAGATCAGCCTGTGGTCATCCTAACTCCTTCACTATTATATTTTATTTATTGGTTTCTCACTCAATGTTCAATAGCTGGTTAGAAGTTTGATTAATTCAGATTTACGTCACGTAAGACTTGTTAAAGGGAGAAGCATTCCCAATCAGGATTTTTTCCATTCTCAAGCTCAAACCCAAAATATGTGATTAAGGGTGGCCCTTGCGTGGCACCGTCAGAATTTCGGGAGTCATTAAATGAGATGGATATACACTTCAATATGGTATCAAAACATATATAGGTTTTGTGTTCAAGTCTCACCACCACTCAATATCAAAAACATTTTCACATTCTTGACCTATGAAAAAAATTCAGACACGCATGTATGGAGACGTGTTGCCAATGTATAGCTAAATAAATAAAGTGTTGAAAATAGTTTAATCTTTCAGATGAAATGATACTCACCCACATCAACAATCTAATAATATAAATATTTTGTACATTAATAAGTGCAGTATACTTAAACTCATTTTTCTAAAAAACTTTGACTTACTGAAATTCTTATACTAGTCACATTCCTTCATATTTCCATTTATAGTTGGTATCTTTTTATTAACTAATAGTTTCATAACAATATGGGTTGTGATGAATTGGTTTCGAATCTTTCCCCCCTTTATCAGAGGTCTCATACTGAAAAGAATCTTGTTGGAAACAATATTCCAGTAATGAGCCCGGCAATGCACGACTCCAAATTTAATCGATCCCTATGAGCAAATACTGAACACCAAATATCGAGTGGGAGGCCAAAAAAAATATACTACTCTATAGTTTCATGATTTGAATGTATGTTGTTTTCTTGTAGGACAGTATTCTTTGGAGAATACTGTTGTTATGGACCAGGAGCAAACTACACATTTAGGGTACCTTATGCAAAGCAATAGAACCAAAATAAGACAGCACTTTACATGGATGTTTCATTCATAGATGGACAAGAATGGCAACTAAATTAAGGGAACACTCTTAACATATATAGACTCAAAGACTAAGAGTATACAAAAATACACAGAGTATATACCTTGCTAATATATCAATATTGTTCTAAATTTGTCATTTGTGATGTTCTGTCAGTTCAACTAAAACTTATATCGTTCTTAATTAGTGTCTTGACTTTTTTACTTTAAGTTGAAGAATCGGTACAACTATTGTATTCAATATCATATTGGAACTATACTATTTCATGAGGTGAACACTTATTAATATTGTGAATGTTGCTTGTGTCTTAAACTCTGGTGGATTCAAATTACGATATAAACCAAAATTGAAGAAATTGAAGGTATAAAGTAAAAGAATTCCAATATAAGATTTAATAGGGTACTTCTTTTGTAATATATAACTCGATATTATTGATCTTATTAATACACGATCTAATTTTGGATATAATCAAAATCCTGCGTAACTAACACAAGGCTTTGACTCCCTAATTGTTGACAAGATGCATGACATCTTGAATCAACAACTTGATATTCAAGTAAGAAGATCCACTTTCTTGCATTGCCTTCTTTGACATCATTGCTAGTTCCTTTGCTCTTTTTCTTCTTTCTTCACTTTCTTCTCCTTCATCCATTAGGTGATCTATTGCTTTTTTGATTTGATGATCCCTTATAACCAAAACATTATTTTTTCCTCCAATCCTAACTTGAATTCTAATCTTCAAAACATTTATAATCAACCCCTTATTGTAAAATTGATCAGCAAACATAGGAAAAACAATTATTGGTACGCCACATGTAACTCCTTCTAAAGTCAAATTCCATCCATAGTGTGTTAAGAATCCTCCGATCGACAGATGAGATAAGATCAAAAGTTGTGGGGCCCACCTTTTGATTATTATGCCTCTTCCTTTTACTCTCTTCAAAATTCTCATCACTTAACCATCGTAACATTTCAACTAATTCATTTGTTGCAACATGAGTAGCTGAAGCCCATAGATATTATCCACCTTAAAATTTAAATACATGAAAACATAGAATTCTTAGACAAAATAAACAAACTCCGTTTATTCAAGGTATAATTTGGTCTCGAGTTTGCTCGCATTATCGATTTTAAACATGAATTAATGAGGATTACGGTAGGTTGACGATCAACATAAAACTTGTTAATTAATGATGATGAATCCTTGTAATACATATATCATATGAAATGACGAGTATGGTTATATATTAATGAAATTAATCAACTACAAAGTGTTACTTAATATTGACAAATTAGTTAAGTCCATTATTTTTTCTCAGTTATATAAAATTATATATAATGTACCATAAAAAGGAATTGCTTACCTTCATGTAGTTCTAATTATGAAGGGTCATAGTGGTATGAATAAAATTCATCTACTCTTAATTAAAGATTTTGAGTTTGAGCCGTGAAAGTCATGAAGAAACTTCTAATAAGAAGTTTTTTTCCTTTAATGAGCTCTTATGTGAGGTAAATCCAAATTAATCGTGCTTGTGTATTTTAGATACCGAACGCAAAATTTCCATATATAACACATGCACATGAGTTGACAATGTATTAATAATAAATTTTCTAACCAATTAATGTTGTAATATGTAGTGTACATGCAAGAATTGCTTTTTAAGGTTAATTAAATTCATAACATAAGACATATATATGCTGCCCGTATTAATTTATATGGTGGAATACATCTACAATCCCTTAAGCTTGTCAAGTACATTTTATTTCAATAATTACAGTCTTTAATCAATTGAGCATCTTAAAACATAGAAAAGTGTTTCTATACTAGACATTTCCTACTCAAATTATGGAAAAGTTTTTGCACATATTCGATCTTAAGTGTCTATATACATTACGTACGTAAATAAAAGTCAATCACTTGTGATATGCCAACATCTTTACTCACTACAGATAACTTACCTATTTTCAAAATCACACATCATACTTTTCATGAAATATTCTTTACACTGTTGGTATATATTATCCACAATGTTGTTCGGACTCTCCAAGAATGTTGTCGCACTCATGTTAGATTCTTCAAAAATACACTATTTTTGAAAAATCCAACACACACGTTGATAATATTTTTAAAGAATCCGAGCAACATCATTGATAGCATAATCACTTTATAATAAGGTTAGTTTATTAGGCAATTTATTGAACTTGACATATTATGTGCAGGATCTATATGTTACAGCACAAGGCTTGGACGTGCTTGGGGAAATTATTCTACTGTTTTCTCAAAAAGTTACATGTCAAATGTGATTTCTTCTGATGGATGGAATGATTGGAGGAATTCCATTGTATTTTTTTTAATATTGGTTTCTCACTCGATGCTCGGTATTTGATTAAGAATTCGACTAATTTAAATTCGCATCACGAAAGGTCTATTAAAAGGGAACACATTCTCTATCAGGTTTTCTTTTCCGTTCTCAAGTTCAAACTCAAAATCTGTGATATGGGTGGAGAGCTTCTATGCATCCCTTCTATTCATTCGTCCAAGTTATAGATGTGGCACCATGGGGATTTTGAGAGTTATTAAATGAGATGGTTGTACACTTCAATAGGTATCAAAACAGATATAGGTTCTGTGTTTAAGTCTCCCGCCATTCAATATCAAAAAACCATTTTCACATTTTTGGCCCATAAAAAAGAATCAAGCTTGCACGTAAGGTGACGTATTGTCAATAAATAATTAAATAAATAAAAATGGTTAAAATAGCTTAACGCTTAGAAGAAATAATCAGATACTTCAACAATCTTATAATATAAATATTTTGGGAAAATAATTATTTTGGTCCCTGTGTTAGGACCTTATTATGATTTTGATCCTTGTGATATTTGATCCTTCATATATAATTTTTAATTAATTAAAGTGAGTGATTTTAATCCTCCTACTAACAGTGGTTATCAATTTAAACAGATTAGTCACTACTGTCAGGGGTATTTACAGTATTACAATAAAAACCTAAACATAACACAATTACACATCGTTTCCTCCTCTCGTTAATGAAGGGGAGCCTTGAATTAACTGATAAAGTTGTTGCCATGTGACCAGGAGGTCACGGGTTCAAGCCTTGGAAACAGCCTCTGGCAGAAATGCAAGGTAAGGCTGCATACAATTACACCCTTGTGGTGGGGCCCTTTCCCGAACCCTGCACATAGCGGGAGCTATAGTGCACCGGTTGCCCTTTTTTTCCTCCTCTCGTTAATAACCTCTCAGCCCTCCTTCCTTCTTTCATTTGATTAATCATGGATGAATTACTTTTGTGTTTCTTGGTTGATGAACACTTTTTCTCATTACTTGCCTTGCCTTTTCCTCTTGCAAATCATTAATTGGTCCTAATCAACCTCAGTTGGAAAGAACCTTTAATCTTTCAATGCCTCGAGAAATCATAAATCTATTTGAAAGTTTCTTGAATGAAAAAAGAAAGCAATGAGATGTGAACATTTTACTTTAACTCATTTTTATTATATCATATGTATAAATTATATACTGATTTAATACTAAATTAAAAGATTAACAATATGAACAATAAAGTAGACAAGAAATATAGAGAGAAGACAAGAGACGAAAACTTTTATTCTTTCAAATATCAAGTGTTTCATGTGTACAATACAAACCCTTATGCCTCATATTTATAGTATTACATAGAGCATATAAAAGGTTGTCATAAACATGATATTAACCATAAAGGTTATGGGGGAGGTTAAGGGATAAGAGTTATATCCATAATGGTGGTTATGGAGTAGTGGAGGATTAACTGTACATTAAGGAGAAAAATAGTGGGAGTAACTTCTTAGGAGTTACGGACATCCACATAAATATTATTTTATAACATATAAAATATACATACCACATTTATACCTTACATTTTCCCATGAAATATATGCATTTTATTTTTGATTGACAAATATATGTATTTCTTATACATGCTTACATCGTTGCCACGAGAATTATGTACTTTTATATTTTCAACATTGTCGGATAAGAATATCTAGCGAGAAGGTATGGAAGGTGAATATCTTCAGCCGTTACATTGGGAAGAATATGGAACCTCTCTTAATTAATTGAGATATTATTAGCAAATAATATGGAAGGAATCATTTAATAGGAGACATTTAAGGAATATATTTTTGTTATTTTTACCAGCACAATATTTTATTTAATTAATTAATACGATTATGTCATTATGGTAACAAAGTTTTGGCCATAATTGATATATTCAATCTTTGGCTAAAAATAAGAAATTTGCATTTTTAGGATGTATAATTATGTAAGATCCTCCTTTTAAATCATGCACTGTGTTAGGAAAGACCAGTGCATGTATTGGCCTGTATTTCAACTTCATTTCTGGGCTCAGCTTTCGGCCCACAGCTAAAAGAATGTGGCCCAACTGTAAGTCATTGATCAACTTATTTCTTTGTTTTTTAAAAATAAATAGCTGTAGATACAGCTATATATATACACACGTAATAATTATTGGGGACTGACAGACCGATAAAATAGTAGTAGCTATAGATATGATTCTTAATCAACAAGATCAAATTGTAATATGTGTTTATGTAGTTATTGGGAAAAAAGAGTCTTTTGTGGCCCAGGTAGTAACTACTTTACAGGAAAGGGGAGCGATGGAATACACTATTATGGTAGCCGAAACATAGCCACATAATTTTCTACATAAAAAATAGTCCAAAAGTATCGCTACTATATATTCACAAGTCTAGTTTGACCCCTAAACCTACTGCACCCGCAAGTCTCCACTCGCTTCCTTCTTATAGTAAGAATGACTCTCTCTTGAGTAGTAAATGATGTTACGTAATAATTAGTGACAATTCCAACTAACAAAAATGGTCATTGTATATGTAATGTATATATAATATATGTGATGTATCGATATTGTATAGATAGTTATGTAATGTGTGTGTAATGTATCGATGTTATACACATAGTGTATAATCATGTATATATGATGTATAGCTATGTATTAGAGGTGTATATACATCCATATACACTTTTTATACAATACTAATATATTGCATTAATTCATCTTGAAAAGTAATGGCCAGTGAAGTCTTTCAATCGCGACCAACTCAAAATCTACTCTAACTCTCATAAACATACAAGCATACATCATACATAGTGTTTAATTGAGATAGTGTTATGTTTTTATCAAAATTGGTTAAGTTATAAGTCTAATTAAGAAGCTCGATTAGTTAACTAGACAAGTAATTTTGTCAAATTCAAATAATTTGAGCCAATTTGGCTATGAATTAAATTCATTTTTAGCCATACTTCACTCCAAATTGAGCTCTCGTATCTCTCTTGTTGTTGGATCAATTTTGAGCAGCCCTCAAGTCTCTTATATATTGTTGAGGCTTAACAGTGATGAAAGGTTAGATTTTTCTTTGTTTCAAGTGCAAATTTGAGTAAAGAATAAAGAATGGGACCTTTATTTGAGTTGTTTATGCATGAGAAATTCTTCACATTTTCCCTTAATGTTCTATATAAGGTTTGAATCATCACCTTGTTTTAATTCATGTAAATTGATTGGTATCAAGTTTTGATCATAATAAGACTTAAAATTGGGCTAAAATTTGTTTTCCTTTAGCTTTTCTGGTTCCCATGTATTTTGATGTCACGACCCAGGACTATGCCCTGGTCGTAACGGGCACCCTAGACCAATGAAGGCCCGAGAAGACCTCTTAGTATATCATCATAAGCATAGTCATAAATAAGTGCGGAATTAGACCCATAAGATATGAAGTTCAACTTAAATAATAATTCAAAACCCAAGTCTTGAAATACGATATAAAAACATTGGTCTAACTCAGTCTATGAGCCTCTATCATTATGAATAAAAATCCTAAGTCGGAACATGGCCTCGGCAAATACCATAAAACAGGATAATTATGCTGAGCAGGATCGCGGGGAAATGCTTCGGAACCTACATCATGAAAAGATGTAGCATCCGGGGACGGTCAGTACGACGAGTACTGGCATGCGACCCAGGGAAAGGGACCAAAGCAATTTACAAAAAAAACAATATATAGAATTCATAACATAAACCCATCATAAAGAAAATAAGAAGCAAGTGACTTAAAAGATAAAAGAAATATAATCACTTGAAAACCTTTAATTCTGAACTATGTAGTTTGCACCGACATTAAGTAACTCAAGGGCTATATGAGTCCAGTCCATACCCAACTGAGGGGGCCTCAATCCATGTTTGTCGCATAGATTGAGAAAACGTAATTGGTCAATCATAACATTAACATAAACTGTAATACTACTGCGCGAAGCAAGCATACATCGGTCATTCATTTTTCAGGACATGGACCTTCCAATGTCGGCAAATGCGGTTTCGGGTGTTGGGTCACAGGGACTACACCTTCTCAGTGAACTACATAATTCTCTTTAAGCCCAATTAAAACATCATCCATAACATTTATCCATAGAGTCTTTCATTAAGGCATTCACATTTTGGTATCGTCACGCCAAGACTTGCAAGTTACTCATATCATGTCAAAATCATTATCATTAACCATTTTAGACTCTAAAACCCCGCCTTTAAAAATCATGAGCATAATCATAATTGAACTTCCCATAACAATTCCAAAATATTTTAATAGTACAATACGTTCAATGATACAAAGAACGGGGAAAACATTGATATTTCTTGTGCAACTCAAAGCTTTCAAGAGACTTAATAACCATGGCTTAAATATTCATACGTTTAACATTCAAATTCAAGACATGAAGATTCATCATTTTCAAATAGCCATTCTAGTCTCAAAAACCCCAAATAAAGATTAAAACTCCATTCATAAAGAAAGGAAAAATTTATATCAAGTTTTTTATAACAAAATCCTCAACCCTAATTTCAACCCATCAACATAATATACGAGAAATACTAATTGAATCATCACTTTGTAGTAGTAGTAGTTGAAGTAGGGGGTGTTCAACATACCTTTTGACGGAAGGAATTTGAGAAAGCTTGATTTCTTAGCTAGCCTTGAATCTTGAACCCTAAGTGATTTTGCTTCTAAAAGTTTTGGGGAAGAGTAGAATGTATTTTTGGGGAATGAAATACGTAATTAGGGGTTTGGGGGCGTTTAGTATGGGTGGGGGACGGTTTTTATTTTAACCAGGGAAAGGACCAAAAAGCTCTTAAAATACGAAATAAAAACGAAGTCCCGTCAGACAAGGGGAGATGCGGTTTTTAATTTTAACGCTTATTTTAGTGAACTTGTACGCGCTTTGTGCGATTTTATAACATATATTTCATGAAAATATTTGCTCAAATGCTTTTTAAGATTAATTACATATAATTGATAGGAGTAATATTTACTATGAAAGCCGGGGGTCTATCGGAAACAGCCTCTCTACTTCATCTGAGGTAGTGTTATGGACTGCGTACACTTTACCCTCCCCAGACCCCACCTGGTGGGAATACACTGGGTATGTTGTTGTTGTTGTTGTTGTTGTTGTTGTAATATTTACTATGAAAACTGTAGTTTATTTCCACAATTTTACAATCAAGGAATCTCTATAACTCTCAGTTTTATCTTTTAAATATTTGGTTACATTATTTATTTCTCACGTTCTTATTCTTTGATTTTATCTCTATAAAGGTGTATACATATATTTACATACATAATACTCTTTCAGATAATTGTATGACATAATTCATCTCTTTTCTTGAAAAAGATTTACAATTTTGTACTTCTGTATTTTTTTTCTATTTTGGTAGGTCATCAATGTCGCGGTAAAAATATAAGAGGTAAATATCACACCCTGCAAAAATATAAAAGTATTATTATTATTTTTTCTTTGAGAACTGTGATGTCCGGACCAGCTTTCGTGCACCTCAATTAAATCTACGGGATACATGTCACCTACTTCCAGCTGCAATAAATATCAGGCAACTCTGTCTACCAAAGCTAGATTATAAATGAGAAAAATCACCTAATATATTTTAGGTTCTTATTATAAAAACAGAAAGAATAAAGAGGCATTTATATGGTTGTTTTTTTAATTAATTTTCTAAGTGAAAAAATCAGGGCATACAAATAGAAAATAAATTATTACATTCACAAATCAAAGTGAAAACATAATTAAGAGGAAAAAGCTAGTACGTAAATATATATATATATATCCTTGCCTCGTGTTGCTTCTCATACACTGGGGTCAGAGGAAGGCAGAGTATGCACCGACCTTATTTCTACCTTAGGTACATATAAAAAGAATAATAAAATAATAATGAAAGATCTCCTCAACTTTCTACTGCTACAATTTTGGGGAAGAAACCGGAGAGGATATAAATCTTTTCAACTTCTTCTTATTGCAAACGGATGTTGATTACTGCTACATTTATTGTAAGTTTTATTTCATAGGTTATTAGAGAAATTAATTAAAAATGCAATTAAAATTGAGAAAAATACCAAAGAAAAGGAGAAAAAACAAAGATGGGAATGGAGTTCATTGAAAGTCGCCACATCAGCTCTTCTATATTCTATATTCTCCTTTATTATTATTATTAGGAACAAGTCCTCCCTACAAACGATGAACATCTTTAAATAATACAGCCAGATCACAAAACTAAATCATTGTGCCTTTTCTCCCACAAAACTGGAACGGCAAGTTTAGTACCATTAAGAATTTTAACAGACTCTAATTTAAAACGTTCTGCCTTTTACCAATTGTGACATTTGTGAGTCCAATGCCTTCAAGAACATTAATGTCCTACCTTTATCCTTCAATCACTCTTGTTTTGAACGGGTGTTTGACGATCCCCCATCTTGATTTTGGCCCAACTGCTTTACGCTAGCTTTGGCCTCTGCCAGGAATTTAGGATCAGGCTCATGTTTATCAGAGGGTTCTCTCATTGCCAGACAAATATAAAATGCAATAACCACATTGACCGATATGACAGCAACGAATCCACTCACTAATGTCATGGAATGGGGAGACATATCGGTCACACCTGTTCCAAATTGACAATGGTTAGTGTAAAATCATAAATTCATAATCCACTTGACTACAAGGGAAAAAATATCAGTTGCAGAAAAGCATAATAAGTATGCTATCTGATGAAGATATCAGCACTTCTAGTTGAAAAAGAAGAAAGAAGATGATAATCTTAATGCTAATAGTAGCAAGAAGAACAAGAAATGGACACTGTCGCCGGCACTTTGAAATGCACATCAGGGGAATATACCTTACGCCGTAATGTAGTTGTGATAACGATGACACTATTTCACAGCTCGACTCAAACCTCATACTGTCCATCAGACATATAGTTGAAAGATTTCTCTCTAGAACAATACGTGAAGCATTAAAGCTTTCCTCAAATCTTACATCCTCGTGAAAATAATTGATTGCATTCATAGATCCTGCTTTGTGGCTGTCGGACACTTGTGGTAAAAGGCTACTGTGAAGCCATCTAAAATCCAGTGCTTATTCTTTACATTTCCATAATAGTATTAACCGATCATTCTAGAGGTGGCAAATGGGCAGATTGGGTCAAAACCGGTCAAGTCAATGAACGGGTCATAATCCAACTCGCCCAAATTTTGTAGGCGTTTGGCCATGAAAATCAAAAAAATTTGGAGTTAAAGTTGTGTTTGGCCATGAATATAAATTGGAGTTGTTTTTGGATTTTTGTGAGAGAAGTGGGAGTGAAAACAAGTTTTACTTGTTTTCACTTTTCCAAATACAATTCCAAATTGTATTTGGAATTCTTATGGCCAAACACTACAATTTTCACTAAAGTGAAATAAGTTTCCGGAAAAAAGTGAAAAATTCTCATGGCCAAACGGTTCCTATTTGGGTCAATATGGGTTGGGTCGATATGTATAAAATAACGGATCACAACCCAACCCGCCCAACATAATCCAAGTATTCCTTCCTTATAAATGGACCAAATAATAAAACTAACCCAAACACTTAATTCACAAGTTCTGATTTAAGTAATTTTGTGACCAAATTATGAAATTTCAACTGAAATTCTTTTTTTTCTCTGCTCAATTAGTATTAATGATTACGGAAAAGGGACAAAAATACCCTTCAAGTATTGGAATTGGTTCAAAATACCCTCCGTTTACCTATTTGGGCCAAAAATACCCCTCCATCCAATAGGTTAACGGAGGGTATTTTTGAACCAATTCCAATACTTGAAGGTATCTCTGGCCCTTTTCCCAAATGATTATATAGCATTACATTAATCTCTTTTATAAATGTTTCTAACATAGCTAGTTCATTAACTGTCTATTACTTATTAAAACTGAAAATGAGAAAAATTATGACATTGACTTATGCTTCTCTCATTCTTTGCAAGTAAACATTTTATATGACTAATAAATACTCATAGGCTTATGATCATGTCAATTGGGGATTTCTTATGAGTTTGCTAGAGAACATGGGATTTGGGTACAAATGGAGACAATGGATCTACTACTGCATCTCAACAATAAACTTCTCAGTCCCTATAAATGGCTCTCCAGCAGGTTTCTTTAGCTCACAGAGGGGTTTGAGACAAGGTGACCCCCTGTCACCTTTCTTGTTCATACTTGTAATGGAGGGACTCAACAACATGATTAAGATTGCAAACAGAGAAGGTTCGTTAAGGGGTTTTGAGGTTGTGCAGATGACACACTTATTTTCTGTGATGCTGAAGAGGAACAACTCAGAATTTTGAGGCTGATATTGGTCATTTTTGAAGGAATGTCAGGTCTACATGTGAATTGGAGGAAAAGCTTTCTCTATCCAGTCAATGTTGTGCCAAACATGGAAATGTTGAAGACGATTTTAGGGGGTGAAGTGGGTACTCTGTATACCATTTACCTTGGTTTGCCTCTGGGAGCAAAGTCCAAGTCTATGGAAATTTGAAATGGGGTGATTGAGGAATGTGAGAAGAAGTTAGCAAGATGGAAATCCCAATATCTTTTTCTAGATGGCAGATTGACTCTGATTAATTCTGTGCTTGATGCACTTCCAACATATATGATGTCCTTATTTCCTATACCAACAGGAATCATCAATAGGTTGGATAGCATCAGGAGGAAATTTCTATGGCAAGGGAACGAAGAAAGGAACGGCTACCATTTAGTCAAATGGAAGGCAGTGACCATTGAGAAGAGAACTGGGGGTTTGGGGATCAAGAACTTGAAGAACCAAAGTAAAGCTCTCAGAATGAAGTGGCTCTGGAAGTATGCTAATGAAAATCAGAACCTATGGGAATGGCATTAAGAACAAATATGACGAAGACGATAACTGGATGACAAAGGAAGTCACTACTCCTTATGGTGTAAGCTTATGGAAGTCGATTAGAATGTTATGGGATGAACTCAAAGTCAACACCAAGATTGAAGTGGTAGATGGAGCTAAAACTATTTTTTGGAAGAATAATTGGCATGAAGCAAGCAAGATGGAGATCTTATTCCCAGATATTTACAGTCTAGTTCTACATCAGCAAAGCACAATAGCTGAATTGTGAACACCTCAAGGGTGGAATTTTGAGTCCAGGAGAAATCTCAATGATCGGGAAATTCCTAGAGTTATAGAATTTTTCAACACCATTGACCAGTTCAATGGCCTGAAGACGGGACAAGACATCCTAAAATGGCAAGGGAATAGCAAAGAGACTTTTAGAGAAAATACAACTTAGAGGAAACTTAACCAGACAAACCAGCAGTTACTCAAATGGCCCTGGAAACATATTTGGAAAGCTAAAATCCCACACAAAGTAGCCTGCTTTGTTTGGTTATTGGCAAAGGAAGCTGTGCTGACTCAAGATAACCTGATGAAGAGAGAAATCCCATTATGCTCTAGGTGTTTTTTCTGTGGGGAAACTGGAGAAACCAGAAACAGTGGTTCATCTTTTTATACACTGCAGGGTCACTAGTCAACTGTGGAGACTATTTCTCAATCTAAAAAATATAGCATGGACTATGCCTGGGAAAATTAGAGAGACTCTAAACAGCTGGGAAGAAGCAGGAGTACATGCCAAGAACAGGAACAATTGGAGAATAGTTCCCGCTACTATCTGGTGGACAATCTGGAATGAGAGGAACCTTAGAGTTTTTGAGAATGTAGAGAATAGTATGCAGCAAGTAAAGCTGAACTGCATTTTGACATTATGTTTTTGGTGTAATCAGATATACTCTAATAACACTGTCTCTATCATTGATGTCTTAGACTCATTATAGGGATAGGACAGTCGATTTAGAGCCTTTTGTAAATATGGTTTCAGCACAAACCATGTGCTGTCTTACAGAAATAGAAACAATTACCAATTTAAAAAATACTCATAGATTAGATAGAGATAGAGAGGAAGTCGGAAAAGGACACAAATGATGATAAGTACCTACTATATTTCATCTTCTTCCACTCTATCCATGCTCTGGTCAATTAACTACTTCAAGAAATAATATCGGGTGTGCTATATTTAAGACATAAGCAAGAGGTACACTTAAGAGTGCTCCCAAACCTACTACCCCATCCAACAAACAAGATTTCTTCTTTTATCATTTGAATATTTGGAGTGCAAATTCAATGATATGACGCAGGAGGTAGGTGTGGAAGTGAGACTTGATACCCAAGTTGCCCCAAAGAGAGATAGATTTAAGTACCAGGGGTCCCTGATCCAAGGGAATGGCGAGATCGACGAGGATGTCATTCATTGTATTGGTGCGGTATGGATGAAGTGGAGGCTTACATCTGGAGTTTTGTGTGACAAGAAGGTACCACCTAAACTCAAGGGAAAGTTCTACAGTGGTGGTTAGACCGGCTTTACTGTATGGGGCGGAGTATTGTCCTATGAAGAACTCCCATATTCAGAAGATGCAAGTGGCGGAAATGAGGATGTTGAGATGGATGTGTGGGCATACTAGGAGCGATAGGATTAGGAATGAGTATATCCTGGACAAAGTGGGAGTCGCCTCCGTGGTGGACAAGATGATGGAAGCGAGACTGAAATGGTTTGGGCATGTGATGAGGAGGTACGCGGATGCCCCGGTGAGGAGGTGTGAGAGGTTGGATATAATGGGGATGAGGAGAGGCAGAGGTGGGCCAAGGAAGTATTGGGGGAGAGGTGATTAGACAGGATATGGCGTATCTTCAGCTTACCGAGAACATGACCTTAGATAGGAGGGCGTGGAGGTCGCAGATAAGGATAGTCGGTTAGTCGGTAGATGTACGTTGTCCTAGTATTAGACTATTCATGTTGTCTTCGGTCTAGTGGTAGTTTAGAGCACCGTGTCGGTCGTAGTAGTAGCCTATTCAGATAGTCTTTGGCTTGTGGTATCTGATATCATCTATTGTTTACTATGTTTCAGACTCCTTGCATATATTCTTCGCACCGCTTTGCTTTAAGTTGTCATGTTTCTCTTTACTATCGTTGTTTGTTTAATTAATACTTTGATTTGCTTCACTTGAGCCGATGGTCTTTCAGAAACAGCCTCTCTACCTCCAAGAGGTAGTGGTATGATCTGCGTATACTCTACCCTCCCCAAACCCCACCTGGTGGAATTTCACTTCACTGGGTATGCTGTTGTTGTTTATCATTTGAATATTTGACAAAAGATAAATTATCTTCAGAAATTCTCTATTCACCATGACCAGTCTCTCCCATTCTTCTCGAGTAGAGCTTGGCGACAGTATAATCACATAGCAATCAGCATAAAACATGACCACTACAGCCCCCCTCACCAATATCCCATGAATTTAATTGACAGAACATATTATGAAGCCAACATAAAATAATTGTCCCTGGAACTCAGGTTAAAGTGTGAAGAGACTTTGTTCCATTGAATATATTGATGCAGATAGGCAAAGAAATTATCATTTCAAACAACAAAGACTGCAGGGCAGCACATTGAGCAATTAATGGGCTATCTGTCACACTTTTTCTTATCTTCCACAAATTGATGCGACTAAGAATGAAATACCACTGTGATCAAATGCAAAAGCACAAAAATAAAAGGGAAAGGTTCTCAATCATAACAATAAAAAGAAAGGCATAGCCCAAGGTTTTTGAATAATGAGTTAGTTAGAAGAAAACATATTAGTTATCTAAGACCAAACAATACCTACTTTATGATGGCTATCAACTTCTGGCACGTATGATAGCCAGAACTTTTAAGCAAAATCTTTTATCAAGTAAAATTTGTATCAGAAAATTCAGGGAAAGATTTTCTCTCAAAAAAAAAAAAAATTAGGGAAACTCACCAGGAATCAAGTTGTGGTTAAAGGCATACAGAATTGCAATTGGAGCTGCCCACATAATCAAAGAAGTAATAAAGAACTTATTAACAACTCCCGCCATAGTTGCTATCAACCTGTGAAATAAAAAGAAAGAATGAAGTATAATCTGATAAAATCATCTATGAAAGAACAGAAAAAAGAATTCAACTAAAATGAACCTGAATCGTTGAAAAGAGGAAGTTCATAAGGTAATTTTTTTTCATGGAAGAAATCTCTCATTGCAGACTGATAAATATTTGATGCTTCTCTAATAGCTAATGAATGTCTTGCTTCCACAATTAGACGAGAAACAAAGTCTACTATCCGGTAATTGGACTCTCTCATTTGATACGTTGTGTCATAAAGGCTTGTATATTAAAGCTAGTATTTTCACTCCAAAATTCCAAATCTTCATCAAAGGAACACCTGAAGACTGAATATCCCATCCCCCCTCCCCCACCCACCCACCCACCCCTTTTTTTTTCTTTTGTTGGTTAGGAAAGGCTTAAGATTCTAATTAGAAACCTTTGATCCCAAGAACAATATATTAGCAAAAACTAGAAACTCAAATACCTTTATACAAGTAAATTGTTAATCCAAGCACAAAAATACTAGTGTGAACCCATACTAGAAATTCTGTCTTTATCATGGATGCATCCTCTCTTTTTTCCTTCCTACATCATTCTCATCATAGACATGGACAGATTTATGCATTAAGGTAATACAAATTTCTCTGATTTGTCATTCTGTTTTCAAGTTCTTATATCCTTTAGGAACTATTAGGTTCAAAGACGAGATTGTGTGGCCTCCATATAAACCCTCAGCCTTGAGGAAATACACTTCTGTGAACCTGGATCATTGTATGTCCTGTGGATCAGGACCACAGGATCTAGAAAAAGGGACTGCACATTATGCAAGTTTTTTCTTGAACTTGGAGAGCAAAAATACAGTTTGGAAAACTATACAAATGAAATATAATCCAGAATTTATATTTTACAATGTTGCAGAACTATATGGACCCAGAGATTTACTTCTACAGAATTGCGTACAAAAATGTTTCATATCAATGCTAGTAAAAATGAATAGAATTTTCAAGCTTTCAGTATCACAATATACACCCAAACGGAGAAAAAAAAAATCGAAAACACTAGATTTAGTTACCTTGGATGGAAGAGAAGGTGATCAAGAATAACTGCGAGCTTGATGCAACACAAGGAAAGAGGAAAGTGGCACCAATAAATTTGACACAGAGGTATAAATGGGAGGTTATATAGCCGTCTTTTACCTGTCCTACATTTAGCCAGAGCAAAATGTGAGATACAAGAACAAAAATGTTATTGAGAAAATTTTCATATAAATTAAATGAAATGTAATGGCTAAAAGCAGGAGATCGAAGAAAATGCAATTACTGTTCAACCCAGTAATACAGCAATTGTGGAAATTCAAGGAACAAACATTTATTAATAATAACCAAAGAAGTTAGGACCTAAAGGGAGATCAAATTAATCACTGTTAAGATTAGTTACTCCAGTTAAGTTGCTAAGCATGTTTATGATGCTTAGGTTTGGGTATAGATTGATAAATTTCAAATGTCAAACTTTTGAAAGCCTTTCTTTCCAACTAAAAATGATAGTTGTCGTACCCCATTTTAACCGAGGTCAAACGGCGTATAACATATTGGTGATTCTTATGCCAATTTAAAAGAGTAAATTAGGATACATATTATGCTAAGGTGATGCAATTAAGTCTGCTTAACCTATATGATTCTAGGTAAGGGTTCTAGATATCTTAAAGGGAAGGTGTAAGGCACTCTTTATGATCTGCTGGTGTTAGGCTATAGAAACAGGGCAAACGGACAAGTATTTCGCTATTGTCAATTGCAAGAAATCAGAATTAGGCAGATGAGTAACTACTAAGCAGAAATAAACGCTAAACATATAATTTCACTTAAAATGGGTACAACATCTTATCACATAGATAAAAAGGCAGAGAAAAAGGGGCGGATGTACCTGTTGCGGGGCAGTGAACAGGGGCTTGCGGTCTCCAATCTATACTCGATTTTCAATTTTCGCAAGAGAGTGAATATTTGGAGCTTTTAGCAAAATAAATTTGTGTAAACAAGAACTAAAGTTTCAATACAAGTGGTTGATTTTCGTGTGCGCTTCTCCAAAATAGACTCCAAACATTAGTATTTATAGACAAGGAGCACATGTAGTTCTTCATAAGAGAGAGGTCGAAATTGCACGAAAATGGGGATTGGTGACCTCTGCCATGGCTAAAGTCGCTGAAAAGGGGAAAACCGATAGGCTGAAAAAATTTGTTTGGGCTGGAATTTAGAGAGGATTTTGGGTTATTGTTTTGGCTATTTTGAAGAGTGTGGTTTGGGCTAGCGGTGGCCGAATTTTTGGGCCTTTGTCCTTCTTCTTTGAAAAATTATTATTTTGAGGCTTCTATGCTTAATAATTAATATCCATAATATATTATGTAGAAAATAAAGTGTTAATATTATAACTTTTCGCTATAGATTTAATATAAAAAATATATATAAATATAAAATATCGACTTATAAATAAATGCAAAACTTAAAATAAAACGACAACAAACAATTGTTCAAGAAAAAGATGTAAAAATGTTCGTAGCGACTTTCAATAATAAAAAAATATGTATTCTTATTAGTTTCATTATTTGAAAAAAAAATTATCTTGTAAGACAGTATTCTTTAGGGAATATTGTTGATATGGGCCATGAGCAAACTACACATTTAGGGTACCTTATGCAAAACAATTCAACCAAAATGAGGTAGCACTTTACATGGATGTTTCATTCATAGATGGACAAGAATGGCTAATAAACTAAGGGAACACTCTCTAACATGTACAGACTCAAAGACTAAGTGTATACAAAAATATACTGATTATATACCTTGTTAGTATATCGATACTATTCGAAATTTTACAAGAATGGCTACTAAATTAAGGAGGAAACATTCCCTAACATACACTCAAAAACTAAGGGTTTGTTTGGTCATGTGAGATGAAATCATGATATGAAATCATATGAGATGAAGTTGAAGTTTTGTTTGGACATGCAATTTGAGATTTTAAGTTGTATTTTTTTTCTTATAAACAAAAAAACCCATAAATTGTGAAAACTATCAAAATTGCCCCCATTCTTTATACAATCTTACCAAATAATCAAAAGTTCATAACAAAAGTATAATACACTACCATAAAATTGTTCTAAAAAAATACAACATTTATTGATCAAATGATAAATTTGTTGAATAATAAATGATAAAGTAGGAGTTGATTTGAAGTAATAATAAATTTTATAGGCGTTTGGCCATGAAAAAAAAATGGAGTTGGAGTTGGAGTTGAAGTTGAAGTTGGAGTCGGAGTCGGAGTTGTGTTTGGTCATATCTTTTTGGAGAGATTTTTTTAACTATAAAGATGCAGTTGAAATTAGAAAAATGTAGAAAAAAGTTGAAACTGGTTTTCACTTTTCTAGAGTTTTTATGGCCAAACATCATTTTTTTTAATAAAATGAAAAGATTTTTCAAAAAAAAATGAATATTTCTCATGACCAAACGGCCATATGTTGGTGAGAGTAATGGTTAAATGAGATATAAATAGCTTAAAAATTGGTAAAAGTAATAATATAAACTATAAATTTTATTTACATATGAAAAAAATGGTTGGTAAATATAAATGGTGGGGTTTATTTTACAAAATATAAACTTGTGGATTAATTTTTGTATTTGAAAAATCCTAATTCATGATTTGAAATCCCAATTCATATCATGATATGAAATCATGAGATGAAATCGCATGACCAAACGCTGATTTCGTCTCATTATTTCATATCACAGACATGAAATCACATATCCAAACGCCTACTTAATAAGAATAAAAGGACCAAGTATCAGAGGATTATTAATTATTTGTTAATTTCAAGAATGATTCTACTAGGTTTATATGATGAATTGAGTCTTCCAAGAAGGTATACCGTACATATATATTAAGTACTACTATATCTATGTATTTGTTAGATCATTGAGGAACACATATTCACGTAATTAAATCAATAAATATTATTTTGTTTAACTAATTGTGACAAATTAATAAATCAACAAATAAATTGTGAACGTCAAGTAAAGCAATTAAAACACTGCTTCTGTTAAATGAAATAACTAGGAATAAAATGGCCAGAATTTGGAACTGGAAGCAAAATGTTGCTACCACTATAATACTATTGTACGTAATAATTTAGACAATCTTCAACAATTAGGGGCCGTTTGGTTGGTAAACTAGTTATCCCGTGATTAACTATCCCACTCTCAAGAAGGAATAAAAATAACACTACAATCCCGAGATAACAATCGCGGGATGAGTTATTCCATGCATTTTATTCCAACCAAACAAGGGATAAGTTCATCCTAAAATTAATCTCGGGATTAGTTATCCCTTATTCTTCCTACCAGACGACCCCTTAAAGATAAAAAACTTAAAATCAATCAATTTCGTTGGAGGAAACATATGCATAACCAGTAAAACCACGACTCTGTATCGCTAGCATGTGGGCAAGGAATGGATTTCACTATCTCCATTCTTTTCAAGTTGAACATATCAACACAATTGTCACACTCAGTGAAGTATATGAATTCTCTCTTAATTAGATGGGTTCCTCTTGTGGAGCAAGTTGTTCCCGTCGAATCAAACAGAAAAATGGCATTATCACCAATGCTTTCCACCTTTAGCCACACATTTTTAACAAAATCAAACCGGTAAACTTGAAATTCGTATATCTCCTCTGCGGCGTATCCATAGTACCTCACATGAACATATAACAACTCAGCATCATGGTCACTTGAGGATTGATGAATGAGGTATCCTATGGAGTGTGTCATGTCTAAGTATCCACATTGATCATACGCGGATTCGTTAACCATGAGTGTAACTGTTACTATTCCTGAGTCATTATCTAGGTCCAAAAGTACCAACCTTGTTCTCTGGTAGGTCAAACCGTAGAATTTTCCATTAAAAACTGTCCAGGTACACAATTTGTCATCTTCAGTAAGTTGTTGTTTATGAAATTCTTGATTATATCCTGGCTTGTAGAAGTAAAGTGTAGGCGAATTTACAACCCTATCATCATCAGAATTCTCATCATAATTTGTGTCATTATCAGGAGTAATTTGGAAGAGAACGAGACATTGAGTATCATGAGGAGGAGCAGACAAGAGGCACATCAGATTATCGTACTTAGGGAGTGGTGGGAGCTGAATTGTGTCCTTCGAAGTAAGATTCCAAAGGCTACAATCACCGGAACCTAAGTCTTGTAACACGAGCCACTCATGAACATAAGCACATATTCTTTTGTTTCGAAGCTCTTCTATACTTGTCAGGTAATGTGGATCCTCTAATATGTTGAAAAAAAATTGCTTTTCCATATCATCTCCATGATTTTCGCTGTTGTATTCTTCCAAACTCATCTTCATCTTCTTTTCTTTTTTTCTTTTTGCTGTCTCTCGCAGATTTCGTTTTAAATAAAAAGGATGAGTAGGTCATATTTCTAATAGAATTTGGACGTAAGGGAAGTATTGCTTTTTCCTTTCTCCTAAATAATTAAATAAATAAGGTAAAAACAGTTGTATGTTTTCAGTTTTTAGTAAATAAGGAAACCAATTCTAGTTCAGTTTAAATAAGGTAAGGAGTCCTTTGCCAAATTCTAGTTGGCCTATTGTAACTCTCACATTATTTAAGCACGTTTGTCAGGCCAACGATCTTCACGTCAAGTTTCTTTCAAGAAATTTTTTTTTTCACCAAAAAAATAAAAACAAAAAAAACATGTGAATGGAGAGTTCTGATTATGGTGAATTGTGGTCTGGTTGTGTTCCAACGGATATACTCGGATTAATATCATC
Source organism: Capsicum rhomboideum (assembly GCA_031232105.1). NCBI lineage: Eukaryota > Viridiplantae > Streptophyta > Magnoliopsida > Solanales > Solanaceae > Capsicum > Capsicum rhomboideum. The sequence continues at coordinate 142,731,435 of CP124711.1, read as the reverse complement.
ACGTCTTGTTGGTGGCGAATACTTTGTTTTCCGTTCCGTTTGTAAAAAATGGCGCTTTGCACCCCTTATGCCTCCACGCCCGCCTCCTCAGGTACATGATCATTCACCATTGCCTTATTTGATGACATTACGACGAGAAACGGGCATTGCAGAATTCTTTCATCCAGTGTACGATGCCCTAACTCATAAAACAGATATCCCAAAATTAAAGGGGTCTCGAATTCGAAGCGCAAAAGCTAATTGGTTGCTCATGAGCCGTGGCAACCATGGCATGTTCTTTTTCAATCCCAAAAGCAATGATATAATTGAACTTCCTGATCTACAAGAGTGGACTAGAAATTCTTGTTGTGCTTGGACATTTTCGAGTTCCCCAGACGACTCATCATCAGATTGTTTTGTTGTTGGTTTTGAATATTTTGGTTCTCCCCCACCGTTATACATCATCAAAGTTGGAGAGAGTAGGTGGAAGTATCAGTACGGAGATGACAATAACCAAGAAATATTTCAGTTGACCGGGTGCAGTAATCCGATATTTTTCAGAAACAATATTGTCTATGTATTGGGAGATGGAGGAAATTTGGGAATACTAAGTATTAAGGAAAACTCAGCTACAGAGACACATACTTGGGAATTTTATGGGAAGCCTTTTTCTAGTCAAAAACAAAAATCAATTCGACAGGTTTATATGGCGGAAGATATCGATAATGGAGGAATCTTAGTTATATTTCTAACTCGTGAAGAAGGGAAAGTAGAAGTTTGGAGGTACAAGATGAATGGAACGGTCTTGAAAAGGGAACGAATAACAAGTTTGGATAATAAAACGTTGTTTGTGAGCTATGGAGCATCCTATTTAAAATCATGCATTGCACAAGGACTAGGAAACAAGATATATTTCCCAATGTTTCACAATAACAAGGGCGTTTTCTACTCCTTGACCAACCGCAAATATTACTCTTTCGATTACTTGATCAACAAAGCTTACTCAAGTCCAAATATTTTTAACTTGGTCCAACCAAGATCTTGTATTTGGATTGAATGATTAATTGTTCCCTTTCTATTGGTTTTTAAATTTTCATAAATTAGTTTTTTAAATATATATATATATATATTTTGGGTTCGTGACCCTGGCTTTATTCATTCTACTGATTGTACGACACAAATCAGCTAACAAAAAAATTGGAGTCCTTGTATCTTCTCCCAATACTGGGGAGTTGCATTTTGTCAAGTTTAAATATTTCCTTCACTTTTTTTTGGATGAAAAGAGTAGATTAAGGTACTATTTCCTCTTGTAGATGACATTATTTTATGATTACAAGCCAATGTGTTTTATTATTGAACTATTTAACATAGATTTAAAAAAATTTCCCTACAATGAATTGAAATAAAAATTAAGAAGAAGAAAAAGAATAGTGGGGTTTGTGTAGATAAAATATAATGTTTTATTAGTGCTTCATATATTATGAAGCTAAATTATATAGGGATAATTACACAAATTAGTAAATACACTTTACATTTAATTGTAGTAAAAAATATACTTTACATTTAATAGCCCAAAATTTGAATTGGTCATTCATTGTAAACTAAATTTTTTTCTAGTTATATAGGGAATAACATTTTTCATACCAAATTCTCAGCTTCTTCTTCACGATTTTCACTTCAATTCTTTCCTAATTCTCTTCCCAAAATCAAACAAATTGGTAAAAAAATTCAACATTGTTTTGAGTTTTTTTCTACAGTTCGAGGTTTCAACATTTTCATTAATAAGCTCTGTTTCGAGTGAGTATAGTTATAAAAGTTCGATTATGTATTGAGGAGCCCAAATTTGAAATTTTGAATGATTTGGTGTAGTTTTGAGGTGTTTTGAATGTATTTGATTAGGGGTGTGCAAAAATCAAACCGACCAATAAACCGAACCGATAAAAATGTTATTGGTTTATTGTTATTGGGTTATTAGGTTAATGATTTTTTAATGATTTTATAATTTTTTTTATTGGGTTATTGGGTAAACCGGTAACCCAATAAGAATATACTAAATTACTACTTTACCCCTACTTATATATATATATATATATATATATATATATATATATATATATATATATATATATATATATATATATATATATCTTTCTTAATTTCTGCAAACCTATTCAAGATTGAAGATTCTTGTAAAAACACATCATGTAGAATTTTGGTTGCAACTAAGATTCTGTTTCTTTTCATGTTAGTTGCTACTATTTCTATTTTATGAGCATTTTCTTATCGGTTAAACCGAAAATCAAACCGTTAAGGACTAAAAACTGATGAACTGAAAATCAATAAAAAAATATCTTATTGATTTGGTTATTGGTTTAGCATATTTAAAAACTGAAAATCGATAAACCGAATCGATAATACATAAAATCAAACCGAATCAACCGATGGACACCCTTATATTTGATGCTTGGATTCGAGGAAGAAGACGAAGTCTATTTGTTGGTACAACAGTGTATATATTTGTATATTGTATTGTATATATTTGTATACTGCATTGTATATATTTGTATACTGTATTATATATTGTTCTATATACAATACAGTCTTTTTGTTTCGGTGATTTTCTTCTTCCTTTTATTTTATACACACTTATACAATGTAAATATATTGTTTAAAAATCATATATACATATGTATATATTTGTATAATTATTTATATTATTGTGTAATTGTATATACACCTAATATACAATATAATGCAAAATTATCAGAGGTGTATAGTATACTCATTTCCTCAACATGATTGCTTTCGAAATGTGAGTAATTACCATTAGTGTCTGCAAATAAATATTGATCAAATTCTGCCAGTTTCGATTAATTACTATAATTATTTGACAAAGAAATTTATAAGTACTCGACTTTTATTGGACTAATTTCTAATTGCTAGCTACTCACTGGATTAATTGCAGCTACATCTTCATCAATAAGATCAAATAAATGGGTTTTGCCTTGAGCATCTTTGGTCTCAAAATAATGTACATGAAAATAGGTGGGTACTGCTGAGGTACTAAGGCAGATGCCCGATAGCAGAGCATTCTTAGAGACATGTGTTTTGGCCTATGCAACAAATATAAATATGAATGAGTTTAAGTTTTGCAGTCACTGGTGTCTATGCATTGTTCTTTTCATAGGTATTGGTCTGTGTATTATTTGGGTCCAACGCTCTACTGTGAAATTATTAAAATGAGACAACAATTTTCCTATTTTGTAAGATGAAGATGGGAGATGTGTGTGTGTGAGAGAGAGTAATAATTTGGGTAAGGATGTAAAGTAACTTTCTTTTTCTATACAATTGGGCCATATTTGGTAATGTAACGTAGAGTGGGTTATATTCTGTAAGGAAAAATAACATAAACATACACTTAAACTTACCATAGTTACACAAATCTCCACTCTTACAAAGTAATTACAAAAATTCCAACTAATTATATATATCTTCGTTGGATATATTGGGAGCTAATCATGTATCTCCACAGACCCAAAATCGGAAAAAATGTATCGGGAGCTAATTATGTATCTTTACAAAGGAAAAATGTATCTTCGTTGGATGTATTATGTATCTTGATAGATCCAAAATCGGAAAAAAATGTATCGGGAGCTAATTATGTATCTTTACAAAGGAAAAAATGTATCTTCGTTGGATGTATCGGGAGCTAATAATGTATCTCGACAGACCCAAAATTGAAATTTCAGTAATTATGCAAAATGTCTAATTTTTCTGTAATCAAGTTCCAAACTATCGGAGAAGGAGAATAAGGAGGAGATGGAGAAGAAGAAGAAGGAGAAGAAGAAGAGGGAAGGAAGAGGAAATGAAGGAGGAAGGAAGAGGGAAGAAGAAGGAAGAAGAAGCCATTAATGACTGAAGTAGAAGGAAGAAGAAGAAGCGGTATGTCCAAACGGCCATTTCAGGTAATTTTAATAAACTTGGGTCAATTTTCTTGTAAATAAGATGACCGAGTGGTCATTTTCTATAATTAACCCTTTAAAAATCTGAACCAACCCAGTTCATGTACACCCCTAGTATAAGTAGTTACGTAATGTGTTGATATTATATAAATGTGTATCGATATTGTATAAATGTGTATCGATATTATATAAAAGTTATGTAATATATCTATATTATATAAATGATGTATAGATATGTATCGATATTATATAAAATCTAGGGAAAAGGCTCAAATATGCCATTGAACTATTGAAAATGGCTCATTTATGTCATCCGTTAAAAGTTTGGCTCATTTATGTCATCGTTGTTACAAAAAAGGCTCATTCATGCCATTTTTTTAACGGTAATTTTTTTAAAAGGGAAAAGGCTCAAATATGCCATCGAACTATTGAAAATGGCTCATTTATGCCATCCGTTAAAAGTTTGGCTCATTTATGTCATCGCCGTTACAAAAAATTCACCGATTATAGAATTTTTCTGATTTTTACTTCAAGTACAATTTTTTAAGAAATTAAAAAATTGTGTTTCGGTAACTAATTGATTTGTTGTTTGAAATAGTTGATGTCTGTTTCGGGCTTGAATTGGTCTTGAGATTTGCAGAATTGTGTTTGGCGATTCCGAAGAAATTGAAAATGGATAAACTCTTTACAGTGCCTACAAAGGAGTTACAAAATGCATAGAAATATTTTAGCCGGAGAAATCGATATTTTCTTATTAGGAATTTTAAAATTTCTTTGGTTGATTTAATTAATGATGTGGACGAATTATTGTTGGCCACGTGTACAAAATGGTTTTGCAAAAAAACCCCAAATTGGACTGTTAAAAAAAATGGCATGAATGAGCCAAACTTTTAACGGATGACATAGATGAGCCTTTTTTCAAAGTTCGATGGCATATTTGAGTCTTTTTCCTTTAATTAATGATGTGGACGAATTATTGTTGGTCACGTGTACAAAATGGTTTTGCAAAAAAACCCCAAATTGGACTGTTAAAAAAAATGGCATGAATGAGCCAAACTTTTAACGGATGACATAGATGAGCCTTTTTTCAAAGTTCGATGGCATATTTGAGTCTTTTTCCTTTAATTAATGATGTGGACGAATTATTGTTGGCCACGTGTACAAAATGGTTTTGGAAAAAATCATCAAATCGGACTGTTAAAAAAAATAGCATGAATGAGCCTTTTTTGTAACGGCGATGGTATAAATGAGCCAAACTTTTAACGGATGGCATAAATGAGCCATTTTCAATAGTTCGATGACATATTTGAGCCTTTTCCCTAAAATCTTTGTGAAAAGGAATTAGATATGATGAGAACTTCAAAACAGAAGGGGGGAAAAAATTCTGGTGAGACAGAATTTTCCTGACATTGAAATTTGAAAGATGAGATTAGGTAGCCATCAGTCAACCAAGAAGCACGTTAAATATTAATTCTCACTCTTCTAAAATATTGAAATTGGTTACTTTAAAAATGAATCAACAAAAATAAATTTAATAATATTGAACCTATGTAAGACCCGAGAGAATATAATTATTTTCTTCAGTCAACCTCTTGTGCTTTTCTTCTGCTAATAAATTTTTGGTGATGTTCTTGTTCTTCACATAAGAGTGAATTCATTCTTATGGATTAGGACATATCTTTCATTTGCAATTTGTACCAACCTATGGAAAAGATTCATTCTTTGTCTTCACTTCTTTTCTCTTTGTTATGGTATTCTTACTATTATTATGGTATCTTTTTTTTTTTTGGTAACTAGTTTTTTTTCATTAATTACCAGGTGACAAAATTACAAATCCATAGCAGCCCCAACACAGTGCTACTATCCTGGAATAAAACTCAAAAACCAAACAGGAAACAAAAGCTAATTAAAAGGGCATTTTCTGTAGTTTAGTACTAATAGCAGGTGGAGCTCTAACACAACATGTGTAGGCTACTTCCTTTGCTAGTTGCTGCCATTGTCTACTCTTGTTCTCAAATGTTCTCATGTTCCTCTCAATCCAAACAACATGGACAAATTCAGTGTATACCATCTTGAAAATATGAGCTGACTTTGATTTACCCTTGGACCTTTTGATCATCCCTGCAATATGTTCCTCCCAGCTTGCACCATCCACATATCCTCTGTTCATCCATTGAAGGAGTCGGTGCCATAGTTGTTTAGCATAACCACAGTGGATAAATAAGTGGTCTCGTGACTCCAACTGTCCTGTGCATAACTTGCAACGAACGTCCACATCCATTCCCCATTTACTCAGTCTATCAGTAGTTAAAAGTCTATCCTGCAGCTGCAACCACAATGTAAATTTTGCCTTTGGTCTAGCTGGATTAGCTAGTATCATGTTTTTCCAGTGCACTCTGTCTCCATCTCCTAGTAGCTTGAGGTAAATACCCTTGATAGTGACCATGTTTGGCACTGCCAACAATTGTGTCTGCTCAAGATACTTTCTTGCTTCAATCACTTTCCTCACTACCCATGAGGCTTGTTTAGGCACCATATTAAGATTCTCCAGGTCAGTTGTAAGATAGTAACTATGTATCCACTTTATCCACAATTTATCACTTTTATGAGCCAAATCCCAACATGTTTTGGCCAATGCAGCTCTATTCCACCAAGTGATGTTAATGATATTCATCCCTCCTACTGAAACAGGTGTGCACACCTTTGCCCATGCTATTAGAGCTTTATGAGTAATAGTATTTGTACCACTCCACAGGTAACTCCTACAATAAGCATCAATAACTTGCAACACCTTTGAAGGGATGTGAAAGATCTGTGACCAGTAGGATTGTACGCCAAACAACACTGACTGAATAAGCTGTACCCTCCCAGCATATGACAATTTCTTTGCAGTCCAGGATGTAATTCTGGTCAGTATTTTATCAATAACAGGAGTCCATTGCATAATAGTCAGCTTCTTTGTAGAGAGGGGGATGCCAAGGTACTTAAAAGGAAGCTCTCCAGCCTTAAACTCAAGCTGCTCGAATAAATTTGTTTCTCCACTGCCTTCATACCACCCATGTAACATGAACTCTTCTCTACATTTGCTGTAAGCCCCGAAGCACTGGAGAATTTCTGGAATCTTTGATACATTGCTGTGACAGAAGGAATGTCTCCTCTAGAGAATAATAAAAGGTCATCAGCAAACATTAGATGAGTCACTCCAAGTTTGGCACACTTGGGATGGAAATTAAACTGTCTGTCCTCCTTCAACTCTGCCAAACATCTACTTAAATATTCCATTGCAATTGCAAACATAAAAGGAGAAATAGGATCTCCTTACCTCAAACCTTTAGCAGCCTCAAAAGGTTTAGTAGGTTCTCCATTGATCATGATGGAATAATTGACAGTTTGAATGCATTCCATTATCCACTGCACAAACTTCTTAGGAAAACGAAGAGCTTCCATAACCTGCTTTAAATACACCCATTCCACAGAGTCATATGCCTTTTGAAGATCAATTTTTAATATGCATCGAGGTGATATGCGTTTTCTAGTATAAGCTTTGGCTAGCTCACTGGCCATGATAATATTATCAACAATTTTCCTGCCTGGGACAAAGCCAGATTGAGCCTCACTAATAACAGAAGAAATGACTGTTTGTAGTCTAGTAGCCAAGATCTTAGCAATTATCTTATACAGTATAGAGCAACATGCAATTGGTCTAAACTCCTTCACTGTAGTAGGACAAATTGTTTTGGGGACTAAAGTAACCAGTGTACCTTTTAGGATAGTCTACTTGTCCAATTTATGAAAGTAAGAGAATTTAGTCATTTTTTTCTTTCTATCTTTAATATTAAATAACAATATAAAGTAATAATAGTCAAATTGTTAATTGATACATGATCTGTGTTAGGATTTGTCCTGAATTTCCTAATTTACTTGAATTTACAATAATTGTGTTTTACTTTAAAAGGGTTTTCTTTGTGGAAAATATTTTCTTGTAGGAAAAGATCTCTTCCATAATTAGTTAACTTATTTCTTGGAGGAAAGACTCCTCTTCTCATATCACAACACAATAGCTAGCATCCACAATATAGTCATCAAAAAGTCTTGTTTATGGAGAGATTTCTCTCAATAGATTTTTATGTTTTTTCAATATTAGGTTTTCATATATAAGTCAATTGACCAAACCCTATCAATAATACGTTTTTAGTATATTTTTATTTGTCATCCGATTTATCCTCTACATAGTTTGCAACTAATAGCTTCCACATTATGCCCTATCGATTTCGAACCCAACAATCTGATTACTTCACGTCTTACGTACATCTACCCTTTTTCATGTTAGTTGTTACCAATCCTTGTCTAGTGTACAAGTTGAATCTTTTAAAAAGATATGACTGTATAATTTTTTTTTATGTTTTCAATGCACATATACTCATTCAAACAATAAAACATTCTTCGATTGTAGTGGAACGATAAATATTTTTTTATTTTTAATCAAAGTTTTGAATTCGAATTATGCTGGTACAAAGTCACTTTTGTTAGAATACGAATTGCCCCTAATGTGAAATGTTTCAACATGAATTTAAATTTAATTGACTCCAATATAAATAACAAACAGTACGACATGGAAACTAAAAAAAAGAAAAAGAAAAAAGAATGCGTCAAATTTGGCAAACACGGAGCATACCAATTATTGAAAAATCGTCAGAGCCATAAAGAGTCAAAAAAGGCAACGATATTATTATTATTATTATTTTCATTTACGTGATTTTCTTATACATATTAAAATGTTTTTTTTTTTTTTTGAAAAGATATACACTAATTTGGAAGGATAAACCCCATGGTGTTCTACCATACTTGGGACTTTTGAGGACGTATAATAATAGAAGTCTTTTGTTCTTTGTTTCTAGGGATAATTACACATTTGATTCCTCAGTTATCGATAAATTTTAATTATGATTCTTGTAATTTTTAGTTATGTATAACCTTCAATTAATTAAAACGTGTGTTTTGGTCTCAATCTGTAAAAAATATGTGATATTTTGACTATATTTACAACTATTATTCACATATATGAATCGTAACAGTACAAATTTAGCATAATACGTCAATAATTAAGAAACTAATTAACTTCATAATTCATTAATTTTGTAGATAGAGGAATCAAATTCAAAAGTGCGTGCAGATATCAATTAATTAAAGATTAAATATACGTGATAAAAAAATACAAGGACCAAAATCAGCATTTGTCGACATTTGAAGGACTAAAAGTGTTAATTTTCCTATCTCTATTTTCTTGCCATAAAATTGGTCTCATCAACATCATGTGAACTAACCATCACATATCTCAATACAATTTTCTTTATTTATAAATTTCACCATTTACTATTTCCTTCTACACAAAGTTTTTCCAACAATGGCTTCTTCTCTATCTAAAGATCTCCATTTTCTATTGATACCTTTAATGTCTCAAAGCCATATCATACCATTAAATGATTTTGCAAAATTACTAGCCCTTCATGGAGTTCATGTCTCAATTATCACAACACCTCTCAATGCCCAAAAGTACAAATCTATAGTCACACATGCTATAAAATCCAATCTTAAAATCCAACTAATTCCTCTTCATTTTCCAAGTCAAGAAGTTGGATTGCCTCAAGGATGTGAAAATTTGGACACACTTAATTCACTAGAGTTGTTTAAAGATTTCTTTTTGGCTAGTGAAATGATGCAACAACCACTAGAGAAATTGATTCAAGAATTGGAACCAAAGCCAAGTTGTATTATTTCTACTAGTCCTCTAATTTGGACTCAACAAGTTGCTAATAAGTTCAATATTCCAAGGTATGTATTCCAAACAATTTCTTGTTTCACTCTCTATTGTTCACACATACTAAATCAGACAAAAATACAAGATACCCTTGTGTTGGATTCTGATTCATTCTTGATCCCTAATGTCCCACACAAGATTGAGTTCACAAAAGCACAATTGCCTCAAGCTTTTCAAGATATGAAAAGTATTATGGACAGAATGAAGAAGTCTCAAGATTTGGCAAGAGGTACTTTGATCAATACTTTTGAGGAGTTGGAACCTTGGTATATTGAATCATACAAGAAAGTTGTGAACAAAGTATTTTGTGTTGGTCCAGTATCATTATGTAACAAAGAAATGGATGAGATGGTTGATAGGGGAAACAAGGCCTCTATTGATGAGCATAGTAATTGCTTGAATTGGCTTGATTCTATGAAGCCAAAATCAGTAATATATGCTTGTTTTGGTAGCCTTTGTAATATTTCATTCTTGCAAACGAAGGAAATTGGATTAGGGTTAGAGTCATCAAATGTGCCTTTCATTTGGATAATTAGAGGGCTAAATTTTACATTAGAAGTTGAAAAATGGCTAAGGGATGAAAATTTCGAAGAGAGAGTTAAAGGAAGAGGGATGATTATTCGAGGATGGGCCCCACAAGTTATGATGTTATCTCATCCATCTGTTGGAGGTTTTCTGACACACTGTGGCTGGAATTCGACTCTAGAAGGAATTTCCTGTGGCGTGCCTATGATTACTTTTCCTATGTTTGCCGAGCAGTTTTACAATGAAAAATTCATCGTAAATATTTTGAAAATTGGAGTTCGAGTTGGGGTTGAAGTGAGTACTAACCCTTGGAACGAAGAGAAGAATGGAGTGTTGGCTAACAAGGATCAAGTTAAAAGAGCAATAGATCAATTGATGGAAAAGGAATTAGAGGGTGAAGAAAGAAGAAAAAGAGCAAAGGAGTTGGCACACATGTCAAAGAAGACAATACAAGAAGAAGGTTCTTCTTACTTGAATATAAAATCATTGATTGAAGATGTCAATCATGTACCCAAGAACAACGTGGAAAGAAGTGACTGAATAGAATTTGATTAACTGTCTCGATCATTCACATAAATTTCAATAAACAATTGAAACTATTAGTGTAGCTTTTAGAATTGCCTACTCTAATCTTTTATTATTATTTTTTAATTTTGGTTTAGAGGACTAATAGTGGGTCCCCTGCGGACCAATGTAGTTTGTTGGTTGGAAGAATTTAATAAGAGTTGCTTGAAGGTTTTTTTTTTTTGGAATTTTTCGAAGATACATATATAGTTTCTAATTTGTCTGTCCAAAGAACATTATTGATAAACAAAGTATGAACTAAAATTATAATTTTATCAAAAAATTGCTTCTTTGTTCCTTTATTTACTAATAGGTTCACTACCATGTTCTTTATTTCTTATGTCCTAATCGCATTGTTGAGGAAGATTGTTTTCACGATCGATTACAAATGTTGTTTTAGTTATATAATCCTTTTTTTCGCGAGAAAAAATAATTCAAGAATCAAAAATATAATATACGAGTTTTTTGTAGTCATTTTCTTCTTATTCAAATTGTAATTGATCATCGTAAAGTTTGAATTCTCTGTCGCTCTTTTATTTATAACCTTTTGTTTTCTTGTGCCCTCTCTTTTTTGTTAGATGGGAGACATTTCAAATGGGGAAAATATTCAAATATATCTTTTAACTTTGAGATTTAGAGTTAATTTACCTCTTCGTTAAAAAGTGGCATATTTATAACCCTGTCTTACACAGTGACATAGCTATACCCTTATCAGTTGATGGAAGCGAAAAAGTCGATCTGAAATTGATTTTTGATTATCTATTAAAGTAAAAGCCATATAGGGGTATATTTGATGATTCTTGCAAATTTCAGGGTTATACCCTTATATGACTTCTATTTGATTTATTTTTTTTTTAAAAATTAAAATGAATTTTTAATTTTTCATCAGCTGAAAAGGATATATTTGGGCCATTTATATAATGACGGGGTATAAATATGCCACTTTTTTTTAACGAGAGGTGAGTATATCATCTCTAAATCAGAAAATTAAGGGATATATTTGATCCTTTTTCATTATAATATTAACCCTTATATGTGGATAATCCGAGGGGTAAATGTTTTATCCATGATAATATATATCCAGTGTAACTTTACAAGTGAAATTTGGGAGGAACAAGATGTACGTGTCTTAGCCCTATCTTAATACGATATATATAAAAAAAAATACTAGCTAAGGGAGGATGTATTACTTTAATTTCTCTCTACCGATTGGTTCCACCAGTACTAAAATCATGTCTGTTTTTGATGGAATTTCCAATGAAAAATAAAGAGCTACCGCAATACTTTATGAGTCGAGCTTGTCGCATTGAATTTACTTAGTGCGGTTTATATTTCATATGTGGTTTGCAGGCTATTATACAATGGGGGGTTTACCCAATGTGTACAAAGTGCTCACCAAAGGACAGAAGCTGTGGCAGAGGTTGTAGCGATTGTGAATTGGAATTCCAAAAAAAAAAAAATACCGGTCAATATAATATTAGTCAACATTAATAACCATGCTATATATTCTACAAATGGATGGTGATTTAAATAAATCTTCTACGTGGCCATGCCAAATTGAGGGATCCCCCAAATTGATACATCTCTTTCATTTCTTTGACATGTCTATTATTTCAGTATTTATTATTATCTATTGAATACCCAAAGTGGACCAAGCTACTTTTTCACATAAAAGTATATTATTCAAATGTATGACATTATCAACATATTTCTACTTAGTTTTGAAGCCTTGTGAGGTTTGGACGTTTATTTGGATTAATTAAAGCCTTAAAATGGCGTTTGAAAGAGCTCACACGAGGGTGATGATGTTAATGTGACACTATTTGATTGCCTGTAGAGCTTTAGGAAAAAAAAAAAGTTCTTTTGAAATTTATGGAAGTCATAAATCGACATTTATGTGGCTATAAGTTATTTTATTAACGATAAAATGAGAATTTTAAAGGTAATAATAAAATTAACTATAAAAAGGTGTCATTTTTATTGGACCAAACAAAAAGAAAAGTATATCACATGAATTAAGATTAAGAAAACAGTAAATTAAAGGACAATTTGATACACTATTTTACAGTTGGCATTACAAGAAATGGCACTTATTTTTACCAGCTTTTCTAGTCATTACACAAATAACCCTTTCTAGATACAAACTTTACATTACATTGTTCTAGCCACATTATTGGCTTCCCCTTCCTTATCCTTAAGTAGTTGCATGACATCTTCAATCAATAATTTGATATTCAAGTAAGAAGAACCCTTTTCTTGTATTGCCTTCTTTGACATGTGTGTCAACTCCTTTGCTCTTTTTCTTCTTTCTTCACCCTCTAATCCTTTGTCCATTAATTGATCTATTGCTTTTTTAACTTGATACTTGTTAACTAACTCTCCATTCTTCTCTTCATTCCAAGTGTTAATACTTACTTCAACTTCAACTCGAACTCCAATCTTCAAAATATTTACAATGAATTTCTCATTGTAAAACTGCTCGGCAAACATAGGAAAAGTAATCATCGGTACACCACAGGAAATTCCTTCTAAAGTCGAATTCCATCCACAGTGGGTCAAAAACCCTCCGATGGATGGATGAGATAATATCATAACTTGTGGGGCCCAACCTCGGATAATCATACCTCTTCCTTTAACCTTATCTTCGAAATTTTCATCCCTTAGCCATTTTTCAACTTCTAATGTAAAATTTAGCCCTCTAATTATCCAAATGAAAGGCACATTTGATGACTCCAACCCTAATCCAATTTCCTTCATTTGCAAGAATGAAATGTGACAAAGGCTACCAAAACAAGCATAAATAACTGATTTTGGCTGCATAGAATCAAGCCAATTCATACAAATATGCTCATCAATTGAGGCCTTGTCGCCTCTATCAACCATTTCATCCATTTCTTTGTTACATAATGATACTGGACCAACACAAAATACATTGTTCACAACTTTCTTGTATGCATCAACATACCAAGGCTCCAATTCCTCAAAAGTATTAATTAAAGTACCTCTTGCTAAGTCTTGGGATTTTTTAATTTGGTCAATAATACTTTGCACATCTTGAGATTGCTTTGTTGTAGTACCATTCAATGTTTGACCTTTTGTTAACTCAATCTTGTGTGGAATATTAGGAATCAAGAATGACTCCTTATCCAACAAAAGAGTATCTTGTATTTTTGTTTGATCTAGTATGTGAGAACAATAAAGAGTGAAACAAGAAACAGTTTGGAATACATACCTTGGAATCTTGAACTTATTAGCAACTTGTTGAGTCCAAATGAGAGGACTAGTAGAAATGATACAACTTGGCTTTGGTTCCAATTGTTGAATCAATTTCTCTAGTGGTTCTTGCATCATTTCACTAGCCATAAAGAAATCTTTAAACAACTCTAGTGATTTGAGTGTGTCCAAATTTTCACATCCTTGAGGCAATCCAACTTCTTGGCTTGGGAAATGAAGAGGAATTAGTTGTATTTTTAGATTGGATTTTATAGCATGTGTGACTATTGATTTGTACCTTTTGGCATTAAGAGGTGTTGTGATAATGGAAACATTGACTCCAAGAAGGGCTAGTAATTTGGCAAAGTCTGTTAATGGTATAATATGGCTTTGAGACATTAAAGGTATCAATAGAAAATGAAGTTGTTTAGATAGGGAAGAAGCCATTGTTGGAAAAACTTAAAGTGTAGAAGGAAATAATAGTGATAGTTCTAGCTTGTATAGAGGTGAAATTTGTAAAGAAATTAATTCGGATAGCCACCCAAAAACTATTGCATGCACCATCAGAAATAAAGCTACCTTCGATTAGTGGTGGAGTCATGAATTTGACGAAGGGTATGCTTATGCAAATTTTCTTATTATTTGTGTTAAGGGTATATAAAATTAAATTGTACTCACTTCATTTTATATTACTTCGTCATCATACTAAAAATAGTTACTTCAATTTATTTATTCAATTTATGAAATCAAAATAATTTTTTATATTTTTCTTTTCTACTCTTTATAATAACCATATAAAGTAATATTAATCAAATTTAGAGCGCAAATATTATTATTAAGATTAGATTATTAAAGAATATATTTTTAATCAAGTCAATAACAAAAAAAAAAAAAAAGAATAACTAACTTTTAATGTTTGTACACCACCCAATTTTTCAGCCTTGCATTTAATAATAAAGCGATATGAGCAAGGAAAGTTGTATTGATATCTGTGAGGTGTGACAGTTACTGTTAGATGAGGACAAAATGTAGGAGACAAAATTTAACGTCATGACTTATGACAACTTTATGAGAAATTGGTGAAAGAAAAAGGATAACTCGATGTACTAAAATTTACGCTATGTATAAAATTTGAGGAAAAATTCGACCATAAGGAATTTATTGTATGTACTTTTATGTTATATTTCTATCAAAGGATATTTTTAAGGCTCCAATCCATGACCTGATTATATGATAATAATTTTATCAGTTACTTCAAGGCTCTCGATAAATAGATTAAAACAAAGAACAAAAGTACTCCGTAGTTAAGTATTGCCCTTAAAAGGCACCAAAAAGATGGTCATGCAACATGGGTTTTTTCTAACCTAATCCTGTAACAACTTTTATCCTTTAGTTACCTGATCATTTTATTTTGTACCATGCAAATCAAAAGCAATTAAATACTTCAAGAAAACATGTAAATGACAAAAAGAATAACACCAAATTAAAGGAACGTGGCATAGAATATTGATATCTTTTTATAAGTATTTAATAAGATGTGTGTTGATTTTGAATTAAAAATATTTGTCAGGGTCATTCCCTTCAGGCATAGTTGTTTAGTAATCGATCCTCTTTTTATACGACTTTCTCTATCCACAAATAAGTATTATCTTAGAAGAAATAATATCTATTAAAAAATCAATAAATATAATGCATAATTTATTAAACTATTTCTATTTAATAAATGTCTTTTGAAAATTGAACATTATTAAAAAGATAGAGTATAATTAAGTAGTTGGAAGAACATAATATCGATACTTGTGGCACCCAACCATGGACTAAAATCCACCCCTTTTTTAAACTCTTTCCTCAAAGTTCTCTTTATTTAGCCCTTTTTCGAGTCTATCTGATATATGTTTAACGACCCATATCAAGGGTCGTTTTGACAACTCTAATCCAAGCGCGAGTTCCTTCATTTGTAATATTGGCAAGCGCGATAGACTTCGGAGACAAACAAAGAAAATAGAGCTTGGTTCCCAAAGAATCAACACATTTTAGGCAGTGTTGTTCATCAATTGAGGCCTTTCCCCTTTTTCAATTTTGTTTCGTTTCTCATTGTTACATAAGGAAACAGGACTAATCGCCCAAACCTTCTTACCTGTTAAATAGGTAATATAATTAAGTAATTTAAAAAATTATGTTCTCTCTAACAGTTTAATCTTTGACTATATCATGATGCTCTACCGAACCCCAAGCTAATAGAGAAGGTTGGACCAATCGAAGATCATCATCACATATTTAAACATGTGTCAGAGCAGACAAAGATCCTGTTTCAAATCTCACATACACCAAGAACAAATTGGGTCATTGATGGAATAATGGATCGACCATGTAGAGGTCTAGATGATGAAGTGAGACAAGTGGCGCTATGGGATGGGCCGCTAATAGCCCTCGTGGACTCCCTTGTATATTCATCTTAATTAAAACAAAACATAAATATAAATTTAATCAGATTACTCATTCTCTATAATAACATTTCACGCAAAAAAAAAATTGAAACTTAACTTTTCATGTAATTTTTACCTCTTTATAACGGTAGTTTATGTATAGCAACAATATTTATCATTATAACGATGAAGTCTCTGTGACAGTCTTACTCAAGTATTTAATTATTTATTATCATTTTATACTAACCAAAAATGATGGTAATCTAATTTCCTTCCCTTCCATAATGAATAGTAATCACTTTGTTTCAATTTATGTGACCTGTCTTGTTTTTAGTGTGCTTAAAAAGTAACTCATTTCTAAATGTGAAGCAACAACAACAATAATATACTCAGTGTAATCTCAACAATAGGGTTTGGAAAGGATGGTGTATATGCGGCCCTGTGAAGGTAGAGGCATTATTTTCAATAGACCCTCGACTAACGCAAAACATAATAAAATCAATTAAAGAAAGGAAAATAAAGTAGTGAAGCAACTAGACTAAACATAATGAAGAAGAGAACAATATTAACAACACATAATACGATAATCGAAGAAAAAAAAACATTTACCTGATGGAAACCGAGTTCTTTCGTGAGAGGAACGCCAATTTCAGCGATACAACTAGCGATCTTCATATCAGAAGAGAACATATAATGATATCGATTAATACAACCATCTAAAATCTTAATAAGCTCCATTGCGAGTGGGTAACTAATAGCAATGCCACCACCACCACCAGCCATATTATAGCAACATGCTACATCTGTCTCAACACTTTCGGTATTCCTACCTGTTAGGGTTTTTGCCCTGATTTTCTTACCAAATTTGAGTATTAATTTTCTAATGAGGGAAAATAAAAGTAATACCATAATTACTTTTACTTTTCCTAAAAGGAAATATAAAACTCTTCCATATTTGGCTAACCTATTTCTTCTAGGAAAGGTTTTGTACCTCTATAAATAGAAGACCCCTCTTCTCAAACCATAACACAATAGCATCCACAATGTAGTTCTTAAAGAGTGTTGTTTAGGGGGAGATTTCTCCCAATAGATTTATGCTTTTTCAATATTAGGTTTTCATATGTAGGCCAATTGGCCAAACCCTATCAATAATATGCCTTTTATTATAGCTTTTCTTTGTCATCTGAATTATCGTTTCTATGGTTTGCAAACTATATGCTTCCGCATGACGCCCTCTCAATTTCGAACCCAACAAGTGGTATCAGAGCTTACGGTTCAAAGGTCCAATGGTTTGGTGAAACGAGATTAAAAACAGGTTCAAAGCGGTTTCAAATCAAGCTGCAACCAATTTGATGATAATGAAGATTTTTGTCCAAAAACTACATGTGGAGATGATTGTCAATCATATTTTCAACAATCCTGTTGTTACATATTTGAAAATAAAGCTCACTTATAACCCTGCAAAGGGCTCCAATATTTTTAACCCGAAAGGGCTCATATATTTTTAACCCCAAAAGCTCCATTTTTAAAGCATGTCAAGCAGCAGTGATGAAGACTATATGAAGAACAAAGATCATATATGCAAGTGAAGAAGGCGGATCAAGTTTGCCAAGAAAATTAAGCCAAAAAGGGGAGATTTGTTAGGGTTTTTGTCCTGATTTTCTTACCAAATTTGAGTATTAATTTTCTAATGAGGGAAAATAAAAGTAATACCATAATTACTTTTACTTTTCCTAAAAGGAAATATAAAACTCTTCCATATTTGGCTAACCTATTTCTTCTAGGAAAGGTTTTGTACCTCTATAAATAGAAGACCCCTCTTCTCAAACCATAACACAATAGCATCCACAATGTAGTTCTTAAAGAGTGTTGTTTAGGGGGAGATTTCTCCCAATAGATTTATGCTTTTTCAATATTAGGTTTTCATATGTAGGCCAATTGGCCAAACCCTATCAATAATATGCCTTTTATTATAGCTTTTCTTTGTCATCTGAATTATCGTTTCTATGGTTTGCAAACTATATGCTTCCGCATGACGCCCTCTCAATTTCGAACCCAACACTACCAATATAATACATTTGGTTGTGATAGTATTTACCCAAAACCGCCACTAGCTAAATCCTCCATAAAAAATATTGTATCATTATCATCTCCCAATAGAACCATATGACGAAGTTTAAAAAAAATTGCAAAATATATTCACAATTTAATACTTAATTTTTGACTTATATACTCGATAGTCATATTTGTTCCGGTAGATATGTTCTTCAGGCACATGAACCTGTTTGGATTTATCTAGACAAATATAAGCAGGTCTACGAGCGCTGACACAAAGTGCATGTCATGGTGGAAAAATATGGATACGTATATTTTCAGACAAATTAAACCAGCTAGACTAAGACCTCCAAAAACACGTATTGGTTCAATTAGACAACAATTCCTTGAATACTGGGTGGCTATAGTTAAACCGGGTCAAATACTTTATGAAATTTGGTGGAGTAACAAAAAATATAGCTAGAAGGGCTATTTTACCAGCAATATCCAAAATGCCTATACAAATGCAACTCATTATTTCGTAATGCAATAGGAAAGAAAAAAAGAAGAGAATGTGGGATATGTTTGTTTCTTCTTCTAAATCTTTGTTGATATTTTCAAGTTTACTTGTACTATCCTCATAGCTTTTGGATAAATGAGAAGTGAAGGAGATTTGTGAAATGAAAGTGATTAAGCAAATGGTAATTAGAAGTCCCTTAATCATAAAAATGGTGAAAAGATTTGGGACTAATTTGGGGTTATTAGTGAAAGGGACGTAGCATTTCAAGAGGGACATCACCTTTAATCTATGTTTAATTCCCTCATCTTTATGGGATAATTAAGTGTCTCTCTGGAAGAGTACACTGATATTCTCCTATGGAACCTAAAGGCTTGTATCCTATTTTCTTGATGCTTGATTTGGTACCTATTATTGAATTTATTTTTTCTTTTTTCCAAAATCAAATTTTAGTATAATCCCATTATTGTTTCGATTTATGTGATATTGCATCATAAATATTTGTGTGCTATAGATCCTCTCTTTTTTTGTCTCACCTGGTGTCCGGTGCCAATATTGGTGTCCGACTAAACCCTGATTCGCGCTGAAAATTCTTACATTATGGAGGAGGGGTGATGGTGGTAAAACTCCCCTTAACAAAGGCAACTTCGTAATTTGTCCTCAGAGTTTGAACTTGAGACCAACCCTTGTTGATTAGGGGTCCAACTTAGGATAATACAATTATGCGGGAATAAATTATCTCATCAAAGGTAAAATGAGAATTTAAATTTTAAATTTTTTAAAATAGGAGAAAACATCACTCTTTCGGGGCAAACTAAAAAGGAAAAAACATAACATAAATTGAAACAAAGTATGTTTTATTTTGAGCTTAACTTATATGCATCAATTGCAGAAATTTTTATATTGTTACTCATTGTAACAGATATTTTGCCTTATTTTTAAGATTACTTGCTCTTTTGAGTAACATGCATGATTATATAAAGTCTTTCTTTATATTGATGTATATAAATTAAATTCGTTCTAATTTTATTTTGTGATAAAAATTTCCATGAGACTTAGTGGACAACTATTCAAATATTTTTTCTAACCTCCTTCTTAGGAGCTTTCATCTTTTTGCTTTCTTAGAGACTCGCATCCACGATTTTAGGATCTGAGATGGACTGATGGAGGGTCATGTCACCCCTTCAATTAAAGAGATAGGATGAGTTAGATAACCCATGCAACTTTTAAAGTACGTTTTCATTGAGATTAGAAACATTGGATCAATACATGCATACAATGATTGAGTAATTATCACTTACCAGTATTTATTTCATTTGAAGAGTACATAGATATAGTAGAATCATTATTCATCCATTTGAGAAAGTGCGCACGCTATTATGTACGTGAAATAATTTTTTTTCTTTCTCATTCAGTGTTAGGGACTCATATTGAGGAATTGATTAAATTTCAATTCATGCATTGCAGAGTTAATTTTGGGGATGATGCTCCCAAAAAGCTTTTTTTACTTTATTTTTTTTCATCTTGTGTCCGAAACACGCGGCCAACTAATCCAGATTGCATAACATAGAACCCATTCGGAGGAAGCACTCTTACCAATAATTTTTTCATAGCCATGGCTCAAAATCGAAACTTCTAGTTAAGGTAAGAGCAACCTCATCTACTGCAACACCACATTTTTACTGGTTAAGTAAGGGGAAATCTCAATCATTCCATCACAATCCATATTAATGCGTAACATAAGTTATTCATTGATTTCAATAAATATCTTGTGTGGGTAAATTTTTATTCGTATTATTATTTTGTTGTTTGTGCTCGTTAATAAATATTACTATGATCTATCATATTTAATCTGTTAAGCAAGATCCATTTTAAACTCATCGTCGTGAATCTTGACAATAGCGTAAAGTATACTTTTTCAAACAGATTAATGCACCAACGTAAATTGTGGTGGGATGATTTGAGACTCTTTCACTCTTAATTAGAAAATTTGACTCAATGCAGATAGCGGATACCGGATAGAAAACAAAAAGAAACAGATTAATGCTTCTACTAGATTTTTGTAAGTCTTCAAATGTATAAACAAGTGATTCTTTGTAAGAAGAAACTAAAGTTCCGATCTAAATGAAAACTTTAATGCGGGGCGGCTCAATCAACATGGTGGCCTAAAGCAAAATTTTAGAGAGAGGCCTTAAGCTTTTTTTTTGTGAAAAAAAATCATATATATGCAAAGTTATTAGTTCCTCCGTTTCAATTTATATGGTACTGGTTAACTAGGCACATTTTTCAAAAAATTGAATCTTGTGGTTAAAACAAGTTTTAGACATTTGTGTGGGTATAAATCATCTTATTAAGGGTAGAAGGAAACTTTAAAGTTAAATTATTTCAAATATTACTTCACCAAAAAAAATATTTAACGACAATTGTTTGTGACAATTGTTGTAAATGCACCTAAAACCTATAATGACATTGAATTCAATGACAATTAACTAATGTTGGTAAAAAATTTAACAATCCTGTTAAAGTGCATATTTATTGTTGCTAAAAATCTTTATTGTTATAATGTATAGAGGTGTCATTTTTTTGACAAACTAAAAAGAAAGTGTGCAATACTAAATACTTTTTTTAAAAAGACAATTACTACTTATAAGTACACGTAGAAAAATTTGGGACCTACAAAAACATGAGGCCTAAGGCAGCTGCTTCAACAACTTCACCCTTCAGCCAACACTGCTTTAATGCATTATCTAACTAATTTTTTAATTATTTTGTTTTGAATGGGAGACCTAGCATTGATCTAATTCATCATACTACCTATATGTTGTATTTATCCTATTCGAGCTAAAATCAATTATTGCTCTTATACATTTCGAATGATTTATCGTGTAGATCGGAGTTGTTCCTCTTTCGATGATAAAGCTTATCCCTCATTGTCTCAGTAGTCGATCTTGACCCTTGATATTTTGAGGTCATATCAAATATTCAGAGTTTACCTCGATTTGATGTAACTCATGTAGCCTGTACTGAAATTAGGGACTCATGAATCCTCGCAAAAAAATGGATCTTGAATTTTAATACGTAATCAAAAATTAATTTGTGAGGTGAAAATTGTCCAATATTACATACAAAAATCATTGCAAAAAAGCTAATGTGGGAACTGATCCATACATCCTACATACCCATGTCAGCCAATTGGAACATAGATAATAAATCAAGAATTAGAATGAGTATAGTTTTATTTCTATGATAAAGAAAATAGATTTTGAACTTAACTCAATCCAAAAATTATCTCATAAAAGTAAGAATTGTCCAAAATCAGCGTGATCATTCCATAACTAAGAAAAAGGGTGGAAACTCAACAAATCCTCCATTAGCACTAGACTTGCAAAATACAAGACATCAAAAATATTTCCTCCAGCTCAAAAACTATTTTCGTTCCTGTCTTACTTTTCTTCTTGGTTTGTTTTAAATAAATACGACTTTTCAAATTTAGTAACTTCTCAATTCCAATATCTCACACTGCATATTTAAGACCATAAGATTCAAATAATATTTTGGTACATTATTATACACATTTTTAGTATTTCGCACGATTCAAAAAGTCTCTTTTTAATTAATTTCTTGAACTCTATGCTCAGACGCCACTAATTAATGATGGGCAATAGGTAATTAAGTCGTTGTCTCTGTGTAACCTATAGGTGATGGATTCAAACCGTGACAATAACCATCAATTCTTGCATAGTAGGTTGTCTATATCACATCCATTGAGATGTGCTCTTCCCAGACCCTGCTAATATGATGTGTTTTGCACCGGACCATCCTTTTTATGCTCAGTCAAAATAATAACACTTAAAAAATGAAACAGAGGGAGTATAAAATTTGAATAAAACAAACCAAATTCAGTAACTACCCTTTAAGGTAAAAAGAACAATTAACAAGCTTCAATGTTTCGCAAAGACACTTCTCATCCAAATTTTTTGGCCATTCTCATGAAGGGCTTTCTAATTATCACCTTCTTAGTAGTCTCCATTTCTCTAATTATCTCCTTCACTCCTCATTTCTTCAACAATGTTGTGGTTACAAATAACAACAGAGAAAAATATATCATCAAAGAAGAACAAGTAGAAACAAATACATCCCATATTCTCTAGCTTTGGCATTAGCGGGTCCGTTAAAACATGGCATAATCGCTCGCGTTACTCTGATCTCTCGTGGAGACCAAATGTAACGCGAGGGTGCATGTGGCTCGATGAGGAGCCCCACGAAAATGAACCGTGCCCTGAAACTTCTGCACCCTATAGGGTGTCTCAAGAAACTTCTGAATTCGAGTGCAATTGTTGGTTTGGCAACAGGTTAGTAGTGGCGGAGCTAGGGGGCACGAGGGGTTCATCTGATTTCGCTCAAAAATTATTTTGTATGTATATATATTCTGTCAGTTTCAATCTAACTGTCTTATTTTCTAAGAGTTTAACTAATATACACCGACGGCGTAGACATTTTTTTACAGAGTTAGATTATACACTAAAGTCAGAATCCAACTTTATTATACCAATTCATAAGTGGTACACTTATTATAACTTTAAGAATTAATTTATTTTTAATTCCATAATGTAAGGGAACATTTCTGTTGGTAAAATATACACTTATTAGAACTTCAATTTGCATTGAGCAAATCTCAAAAAGGCACCAACATGTGTTGTGGTCGGATGGTTGGGGTTCGTTCACCCTTAATCGGAGGTCTCGATGCGAGCCCTGAATATGGAAAAAATCTTGTTGGGAGTGATGCCTCTAGAATGGGTCCTGCAATGCGTGATCCAGATATAGTCAGGCTCAAATACATATACCAAACACCAAACCGAAAAAAAAAAAAAAAAAAAATCTCAAAAAGGCTTTTAACAATACTCACAATATAATTATTAGTAAAAGTGTCAAATGGTTATAAGAATTCACTACTCCGTAACTCAGCATAAAAATTACTGACATTTGATTGTGTTTTTGATTTCTTTGAGCCGAGAGCCTTTCGGAAACATCCGATACAACATACGAATAAGATTTTACCATACTTCAGAGTCCTTAAGCATTTCTTAAGTTGGACAGTACACATCAAAGCTAGATGTTAATATAGAATAGAGAAAAATGACAAAATTTGCGGCCGTAATTACGAAAAAAAATATTTCTAAAGAAAACACATTAATTATACTATAAATTTCATTTTATACAAATTATTAGTTTAAAACTATAATTCAAAAAAGCTAAAATTTAGAACTCGTAAATTTTAAATTCTGAACTTGTCTGTGATTACTTGGAAAAAAAAAATTGTCTCTGATTTCATCAAAACGCTATCCAATTTGTACATATTAATTATTAGCGAACTTGATTGTTTTTTTAAAAAAATATGCCCCTGCACGTGAAAGATTATCAATCCCAAAAAGGATGCCTTCCCTTTGCCAATGAAATTTAAGAACAATCATTAAAAAACTGTAGTTATTATATCAGTAAAATCATATCCGCGTCAGGATTTCTGTCTGATTCGATATTAAAATATATATATATATATATATATATAGTGCATTAAAACTCTGACTATGTACAAAGTTTGAGGAAAAGTCGAATCACAAAAGTTTACTGCACGCAGTCTTATTTGGCATTTCTACAAGAGGTTGTTTCCATGGGTTGAATACATGACCTCCTGGTCACGTGACAACAACTTTATCATCTACTCCGATCCGTCTGATTTGATATCATATTTTAAAAAAATAAAATTATCGTTATTTTATCAACGAAACCATACCCTGCGTATCTCTATCTGATTTGATATCATATTTTTAAAAATTGAATAAATCGTTATACGTACAATCTTTTACCAAGAAAAATATAAGGTACACTATATTCCCCAGAAACCTAACATGGTTCATGAAAGTTCACATGCATGTACATAAAGATCCAAAATACAAACAAATAAGTAAAATAAACAAATAAAATAATCAACCCTAACACCAACTAGTAATCAATTTTTCTTATATATATTCTCCCTAAGGTGCCAAATTGTTTTGTACACCAACACTCTTATTCACAAATCATCAAATTATCTCCTACTTTTTTTCTCATAAAAATGGAAAAAATTGCATGTTTATTAGTCTTGTGCATGGTGGTGCTAGTTGCACCCCATGCACAAGCTGCCCTAACATGCACAGATGTCGATACCTACTTGGCCGATTGCAAGCCCTTTCTTACACTTACAGGGTATTTAGGAAACTGTTGTGATGGCGTTCAGAAATTGAACAAGGTTGCCACAACCACTGACGATCGACAAACCGCGTGTGATTGCCTGAGAGCGTATAGTACTGTTACTACTGACTTTAATTGGGTCAGAGTTTCTAGTCTCCCGCTCGTTTGTCGTGTCCCTCTTCCGTACCTTATTCGCGCTAAGTTTGACGACTGCTCCTCGTACGTGCTTCTCACTTCTTACAGTCAAAACTCTTTATAATAACGCTTTTTTTTTTGTTTGCTTATACAGTGAAATGCTTTAATATAGAGAGAGAATATATAATTATAATATACCACAACATGAAAAATCGACTTAAAAAAAGGAGAAAGGATAGAAATGGCCATCCGGGTGAAATATTGACACCGGATAATCCAAGATACTTCAAAGACATTATATAGCCAGTTAAATGTCCAACCGAAGTAAATGGCCCATTTATAATCTTTGACTTTTGCTGGAGTTTTGTTTCTTTCGCTCCTTAATTTTTTGTTCTTATTTTATTTTTTGGTTGCTTCTTGTTATTTTTTTTTTGGCTGTTTTGTTTTTTTTTAAAAAAAAACTAGTCTCCTATTATTTTGTATATTTTATCAAAAACAAATGAATTTTGCTACTCTCTTTTTTATCAATCAAATACAAAAAGCATATTTTTATTTGTTATACAAAAATAATATATTTTATACAATAACGATACATATCTATATTTCATATAACAATGATACAGTTTTATACACTTCCTATACACATTCTATACATATACTGATATATATATTCTATAAAACAATGATACAGTTTCTATACACATTCTATATACATACATATTTTATACAACAATGATACAGTTTCTATACACTTCGTCATTTTATACAAAACTATATATTTTCTATACACATCAGATACAACTTTTAGGTGCAATAATTATTTAGTTATATATTTTATAAAACAATTATACAATTTCTATACACATCCTATATAGTTTCTATATATATCTTATACAGATACATATTCTATACAACAATTATACAGATTTTATATAATTGTATTTAATTGTTAAAAAGCAGATCTTTTTAGTCAAAAAGTTTGTAGCGAAACAAAAAAAAAAAGCAAAAGAAATAATTTTAGGAAATGGCTATGTGGGGAAATATAATGGCCGACTGGCCATGCCATGGTATTACCTTGAAATGGCCATTTTAGGTGGCCATGTGGTGTCTTTTTTCCTTAAAAAAACTTGGTGGTTATAGTGAATTGTTGTTATAAAGGATGATTAACTATTATGGAGAGACGTGACTGTACTAAAAAGAAATTGAAACGGACAATTTTTTGTCGCTAAAGAACAAAACTCTGTTGTTAACTTCTGTACTAAAATTGCTCTTCTGTTCCATTTTATATCACACATGATTATTTCCTTATTAGTTCATTAAATTTAACTTTAAACTTCACATTTTATTCTTAATGACATGAACTTATCCGATTTTGTAATGCAGGGTCCGTAAAGATGATGAATGATCGAGCAAGATATTGGATTGTTCTTTTATCTATACTGATTCACTCATTTTCGAGAACTAAGATTTACAACTCATTCTCCGTTCAACAAATCTTCCTGGGGAATTCAACTCTTTATGGATCTCCAATGTATTTTGTACCTGTTGTCTCTTTTTTTCTGTGTTGGGTGTGCCTTTGAGCAATAAATAAGCGGTTGTATTACTATCTTTATCTAGGGTTTGTTCAAAATGGAGGAAAATGTTTTCCACGGAAGATATTTTCTAGAAAAAGAAGTGGTTTCTTACTTTTTCTTCGTCCAAGACTTTGAACTATCCGCGCACATAATTCATGAAATTATTCATCGATGTTTGTTGCCAGGAGCAACTAGAAGTTTCAACATGCTAAAACATTTCTTTGTTTCAATTGAAAAGACACTACAAAATGAAAAAAAAATCCCTTCTGCTACCTATTACTAAAAATCAAAATTTTCAATTATTAATGCATCGTATAATCACCGAACTTTGTATTAGATTGGAAAACCGATAAAAAAACTACGTAGTTGTACAAGAAGGCGTCAGATACTTATATACGGACTCACAAGAAGGCGTAAGATACTTTGTACGCGGAACTTCAAGAAGGCGTAAGATACTTTATACGCGGAACTCACGAAAATCTTGGTGCTCAAGCATCCAATCAATGTAAACGAGGATCAACAAAAAAGGATTATAGGACATATTATTGCTAACTCATGAATCACACTCAAACTTTCATCACATAATAAATAGATATAAATATTAAACATAAGATAGGAGAGAAAATCACTTTACAAGGATTTACAAAGAGTGGGGGTACTATGTTACATAGATATAACAAGCTAAATCTTCTATACAACACTAATATACACAAAAAAGAATGGAACCTTGCAGAAACACACATTTTTGGAACTGTACAACATGGACCAATATCGTGTTTTTTCGTGTAGGTTACGCTAATCATCACAATCATGATCTCCTAAAAGATTCTGGTTCATGGCCCCTATGCGATGAATCAGCTCGATCAAGTCGAATGTCTTCCCACGAACTTGCGTTTGATGATTTGAGCAACAAGCCTAGGGCTGAAGAACATGTTGCTCTAACAATTGCATCCGTTGAACGACTCATTTTGCCAACTAGCATCTCGAAAACCTAAAAGAGACCGGATACCAAGAAGATTTAGAACACAAAGAATCATTACTACAAAAAGACATGCGAAGCAGAGCCTTGGAGCAACGGTAAAGTTATCCCCTTGTGACCTATAGGTCACAGGTTAGGCCGTCTACATCACACCCCTTGGGGTGCGGCCCTTCCCCCGGAGAGTGAGATACTTTGTGTACCCGGCTGCCCCTTTTACTAAAATCGGAGAGGCAAAGGTGTTCTGGGAAGACCTGATTGTAGTAATGGGATGATATGTGTTTATCATCGGAGAGAGCAAGCACGCTGCTGCATAAATAAACTGCGTTTGCCTGGACAACTGGCCAAGGAGCATCAAATGCCTGTACACCAGAAAGTTTTACCAAATTGTTTTCAGTGTGTAAAAGAGGCTATAAAATGCACTTCATCTCACAGATTTTTCATTTAGAAGAGGCCATAAGACGAGTTTCGTCTAACAGTTTTCAGCTATAGCATAAATAGTTAAGACGGAACTAAAAGCAAAGAACGATTCCTTCACTTTAAAGGCGTGAATGCGTAGATCAAGGAAGAAGGGTGGGATAGTGCCCATCAATTAAGGGGTCGTTTGGTGTGATGGATAAGGGAAGTTAATCCCGGGATAAATTTTTAGTAGTCTTTAATTCCTTGTTTGGTTACAAAGCCTGGGATAACTTATCCCAGGATTAATAATTAGTGATGGGATAAGTTATCCCTACCTTGGGTGGTATAGTAATACCGGGATAACTTATCCCAAGATAAAATAGGAGAAATGACAAAAGTACCCTTTTAACCCCTTTTTATACATCACTTTTACATACATGTATATTCACATCATTTTTAATACCATGTATAATAACATTTACAACCTTCACTACTCAATTATTTTTATAATAATTCTTCATTTTTTAATTAAAAAAATACACTATATAAATATAATTTTTATTTATGAATATATTATACATTGAATTTATTTGACTAATTCTTATGTTTATTTATATTTTGATTTCTCTATTGTTGAATTTTATATTTTTAATTAAATATTTATTTAATCACTTGAAAGTTTGTATTTTATATATCAATTAAATTGAAGATAACTTTAATATTTTACAATAAAGGATTGATATGTGTTTAAATGGAGTGACATAAGTAATAAATCCTAATAAATCCTAGCTCTTTTACTTTAACATACTTGAGGTGAAAGTTTTATTTTTAAGCTAAATAAGATGGACGTTTATTTTTAAACACACCCGGCACAATCATGAGAATGCACACACAAAAATATTTAAGCTAAATAAGATGGAAATTTTATTTTTTAAGAATCAATAACTAAAGTTTGGAAGAAAAATATAAAAAATTAAATAATTAAGGTGAAGGGTATTTTTGTAAACAAACAACTTATTCTTAAAAATTATGCAATGTATATTATTTTGAATACAACAAACCAACAACTACAACAACAACAACATACCCAATGTATTCCCACCAGGTGGGGTCTGGGGAGGGTAAAGTGTACGCAGTCCATACCACTACCTCAGGTGAAGTAGAGAGGCTGTTTCCGATAGACCCCCGGCTCAGAAGAATACAACAAACCAAACACTCAATAAAAAATAATCCCAGCATAACTAATTCCATGATAACTTATCTCAACATAACTAATCCCAGCATAACTAATCCCATCATAACTTGTCTTCAAACCAAACGACCCCTAAGTGTCTTACGGCCCGTCAAGAAAGTTAGAAATCTCAATAAAGTGTGTTTCCCAAAGAGTTCCCCGTCGAACATCGATTTGCTTGTGGACAAGTCTGTTGTCAAAGTATGCCTACTACTCTTTTGAAGATTTAGAAATTCAAGCACATTATCTCACAGTTTTCACTTAAAAGAAACTAAAGAATACACCCCGTCTGATAGTTTTCAGATATACCAGTCTCACGGTACTCACCTCGATTTCTATTAGCAAGTACATGAAAAAAAAAAAATTAATCAACAAAAAGAATAAACCCATCACCACCCTTATATGTCAATTCCATGAGCTAGTAGCGATGTTGTTCCCGATAGACCCTCAGCTCAAAAGAAAAGTTTCTGAAGCATAATTGCAAGAATAATATGACAATAAAATAGCAAGATAGAAAACAAATGGGTAACAGGTAGTAATACACACATAAGAATAAGAGACTACACGCCTACTAAATATCACCCTGCCTCTTGCACATAAAGTGCGACAACACTCGAGTAGTTACTAACCTTCTACCCTATTCCTCGACCTCCAAACCTACCTATCTAGGGTCATGTCCTTGGTAAGCTGGAGTTGTGCCATATCCTGACTTAATTACCCACCTCAATTCTTTTTCGGTCTGCCTCTACCTCTCCTGAATCCATCCATAGCCACCTCTCACAGCTTACTCCTTAGTGGCGCATCCGTGCACCTCCTCTCACATGCCCGAACCATCTCAGCAACTTGAAAATTTATAACATCAAAATTTGACAGCTATTTTAGTATGAATATGACTTTAAGAAACCCACCAGCCTCTTAGAAAGGGAAACTGCATTTACTTTTGAATGGTAGGAAATTTACCACTTTTTTTTCTTGTACCGATTTCATCATAGTGTTGAATTTAATGGCATTTCAACTCAAAGACAAGTATATCTTCAAAATTTCTTCTCTTAATGCAAGATTAGGAAAAGAACACGGACCTGTATTATTGATGCCATGTACCTATCAACTCGGGCAGCAAGATTTTGGGTTAGCTGCTTTGCAAGTTCCCAAAGGAAGTCTTCATAGTCGCCTCTAAAAAATTGAAGGGAACTTAATATCATTTCTCATGAATAACCATTAAGGACTATTCAAATCAATGGGTACATACCGGTGGTCCGAAGTAAACCAATGAGTGTTGAAAACAGCAGTTATTCCATCAATTTCCATCAAGGGAGCAATGCATTTCAAAGTATTCTGGCATGTCGAAAAGTTAACTCATTACACATCCTGAACAACATAAAGAATAACATCTGTCAGGTTAAAGTTAAAACTTACTCGGCAAGCTTGTCTCACAATAAGATCATCCTCATGAAGATGTAAAACCATCCGCGGGAAAGCAGCATGAGCCTGACGAGTAAAAAAGTCAAGATCATTTCTTGATAAAGTTCAATACAAGGAAGAAACAGATTCGATATTGATAATCCAAATCGCGAAGCGAGGATTAAAAATATTCTCTGCATACCTATAACAGAAACGGAAACTAAAATAAATCATATCTCATTCAAAATTCACATGTGACCACGAAGATGTGGGATAGAAAGCGTACATCTATTACTCTTTCTTAACCGAGCAAGTAAAGTCTGATGATAAGTAGAAGAAAAGTATGAGCTCCTTCAAATATACAGAAAACTGATCAAGAAATGGGGACCGTAAAACAAAATATTTTCACTGCCAATAGAGGCCTCACGGGAAATTAACAGCAAAGATTAGTCTGGATTATGCTCCTCTGCCAGAGATCCCAGTGTAAGGCGTCGGATTGAAGGTTTTAAGTTAACAAGATTCAGCATAAATATAAACACATCTCGTAATTTCATGGTTCAGTAAATATACATGAGGGACAGCTATTAGTGAAAAGTGAATCATATTGTCAATCATAATAAATATTGATCCTTTAATGAAGAAGCAACAGTTGAATATGAAACGTCGACAACAACATACCCAGTGTATTCCCACAAAGTGGGTTCTGGGGAGGGTAAAGTGTACGCAGTCCATACCACTACCTCGGTTGAAGTAGAGAGATGATTTTCGATAGACCCCCCGCTCAAGACAAATAACAGTATAACAAACATGAAAACATAAAAACAAACAACAAAATGGGATAACACACCACTAGATAATAAAAAAAACAAGACACCCACAGAGTAATACTATAAACTATCTATCCGAAATCACAAACATCGCCAAAACCACGAACAAGAAACTACAAGACACAAACATAACACTACGACTACATGCATAGCTACAAACAAAGCACTCCTTCCTACTAGTAAGGACGCACTCCTACCCACTAATCCTCTACCCTAATCCGCGTCCTCCACACCTTCCCATCAAGGGTCATGTCCTCCGTAAGCTGTAACTGCTCCATGTCATGTCTAATCACCTCCCTCCAATATTTCTTTGGCCTACCTCTACCCCGTCTGAAACCATGCATAGCCAACCTCTCACACCTCTGAACTGGGGCATCCGTGCACCTCCTCATCACATGTCCGAACCATCTCAACCTTACTTGCCGCATCTTGTCTTCCACCGAAGCCACTCCCACCCTCTCTCGAATAATCTCACTTCTAACCCTATCTCTCCTAGTAAGTTCACACATCCATCTCAACATCCTCATCTCCGCCACCTTCAACTTTTGAATATGAAACGTCCTTTACACGAATATGATGAAGACAACACAACCAAAACATCATGGTTTGAGACCATTCTTGACTTTGTGATGTTGGATATGGAATGTTATGATGCAATCAAAATTGATGAAATTTAAAAGAATATCTAAAACTATGTGCTAAAGAGAAAGATATCAAATCAAATTTAGGTGGTGACTGATGGTTTAATGAGAGATAAGATACCTGCTCAAGAAATGAGTCTCGTTGAGGCCCAGTTCCATAGGTGCTCAGTGCTCCAAATGCAGCATAAGCATTGGCTCGTATCTTCTCATTCATGCACTCCTTTATGATGCAAGCAAATAATGTTATACACTGTGGCCATCTCAAAATGCACTTGCTAATATTTCAAGTAATCCACAGTTTACAAGTTACTGATGTAACAATGTGCTTCTTTCCCAAGAGATAAATCACACATCCATATGCACTAACTTTTTACACAGACAGGTATAATATAAAATTAAAGTACAACTTGTATCGCAAGACATGTCTTGAAGGCTGACAAATAATGCAACATATTATGTCAAGGCAAAAGACATCACCCTAGGATGTCTAAACAGAGTTGTGTAAAGACACTGTCATGATATAAATAGTCTTCTTATGCAATGCCACCCTGTTATCAGCTCGAAATAGATAATTTAGAATGTGATACAATCGGACTACTACAGTAATTCAACCAATTTGAAGCTATTATGGCACCAGAAAATCCAAAGTTGAAGAAAGTTGCACTCGGATAGTCAATCTACTTACTTGGAGATTCCGAAGCCGTATAGAAAGGTTCAGGAGAACAGGTTCTACGGCATCCCTGGATGAGGACTCAAGGACCTATATCGTAGAATATCAGCAGAAAACATTCATGTCAAGGTAGAATAAAAGAGACTAACAAAGATCGAGTAAGCTTTACCATCAGCAAACATGAGACTGCGGTTAATTGAACCGACTCATCTGAGTCATCAAGCAAAGCTAATATCACCCCTAGGATTTGCGTGGTATACTGGAGAACATGGATAGACGGCATCTGCAAGACCAGCAGGCAGAATGAGCCTCAACCCGAGAAAAGTGAAAGAATAAGGTACTTGAGCAATGATTATGGCGGCGTTCACAACTAAACTAATTTGTCTTAGAAATTTCTCGTTCTTTTGGAGAAGAAATTAATATGCACCTAGTCCCAAAGGAAAGGGAAAACAGAGGGAGGAAAAAAAACTAACTAAAGCAGTATTTCCGCAATGACACCATGATAGTATTTAACCAATGAAATCAAACTGAACCAGAGCATACATCCAGGAAATTCCTCGCGTAAACATCCTCCTCCTTTGACCCAGAGAAAAGAAAAAGAAAAAATAACACACTCTAACTAGGAATACCTGGACAAGCCCTCTTAAACAAAGGCGCCTAACAGTAGGAGAATCATCCGATACATGCCGGCAAAGTGCTTGCACCATCTCTTCTAATAGGGGACCAAAGCCATCACTGCAAAAATTTGCATCCACAATCTTAGGAAGCTTAAGAGAAGAAGACGATTTGAGACCATCAACAAAAACGTCAATATGACAGGAAAAAAAATCAGTTAACAATTTTTGAAGGCTGTAAGTTAACCAAGCTTTCAATTTAGTTGTTTTCCCCCAGCACCTGCAAGGTGCCTTCATAGTAGTTCGATATGATTCATTAACTCAGGAGGAAAATTGGGATGTACAAAAGTTGCCTCAAACCCAACTAGTAAGCTCAGATCTGCCCAGCACATTTCATATTTTTGTTAAATTTCAAATTCAACTTCGACATCACCAAATAATACAGAGAGCAGGTCAGAAGTTTCACATACCTGTGGCGCAAGAACTCTGATAAAGCCGCAGCAGCTGATTCCCGTTGAAATCTTAAAGATCGATCCAGCGCTTTGCTGAGTATCAAACATATGGATGGGACCTGACAAAATATTCCTATTGAAATTTGCAAACTTCTCACACAAATTTAATCGAGGAACTAAATATCTACACGCACGTTGGCAGAAAAAGGACTCTTCCAATCTTCTTAAGCTTTTGGGTGAAAAAGGAATGGGACAGTAGAAAAAAATAGGAAAGAAAGGGTAGACGAATATTGAAACATGCGTGTTTTGTCATTTTAACAAGTTCTTTTTCCTTCTGTAAGTATCAATTCAGCAAGTTCTGTTAGTTTGGAATAAAAAGTTAGTCGTTCGACTCTAGTCCATAATCTTGACAAAGGTTTGTGCAGAGGGAGAGAAGAAGATAGAAATACCAAATAATGGAACAATAAAGCAAGCGGCACATTTGTACAGGATCATCCTACCTCTTTTGGTCTTTTTATAGAAATACAGCCAGCCAGATCTCTTATAAGGTTGATCCACTTCTCATTTTCACTTAGCTCGCCATCTCGTGCAAGAATCTGATCATAGGAGAGAATCCTTATCATCAAAATCATATTTAAAAAAGTCAATTATTTAAGAAGATCTCCAGGAAGTTAGTCTGAAAAATCTTCACCTTTCCCATTTCCAGATCACCGACACATTCACAGAATGCTTGAAATGCAGCCAGTAGTGCACTAGGGATGGTAGAAAAGTAGGTGAGGTAACCGTAAATAGCTACATCAAATAACATGCTTTTGAAAATCTTGATAACCAAGTACAAAAAGTGACTTCTCTGGCACATTACCGCAGTGGTTCTAGTTCACCAGTACTAGCTAAGCCATGACAGCTGCCCAGTTGAAGTGTTAGTGTTGCAAGAACAGAAGCATAACTTTGTTCAACTGCTTTTTTGCCAACTTTACCACCACCCCTGATGAATTGGCAAAAAAATGATATGGCAACAAATTCAGCAAGAAAGAAAAGGGAAAAGACAATGCAATTAGAAACAATACCTGAAAAAAGCAGTAAGAGCAACAATAGCTGCTCTTGCAATATTATCTTCTAAAATACTATCAACTGCATGGCTAGAACTTTCATCTTGACTCAGATCCCCTCCAAGAGTAGGCATCTGATTGATGACAGACATAACATGATCCAGAAACAAGTATGAAAGTACTGAATGCTGTGAGAACACCTATTCAAGACAAGTAGAAATTTGGCAATTAATGGCCAGTCAACCGAGATAAATGAAACTAGAACATCGACGAAGACGAAAAATAAGTTAGTTAATATAGCATATAGTCAAGTGTGTTTTTTATAAGGAGCGTATAATAAAGGTTCTTGTACAACACGATGTTAAAATTTTAGATTTTAGGCAAAACCAAGACGACTTTGTTGTCCTCTATTCTATCATTCCTTCTTTTTGTCATGGGCTCATGGCACAAGCTCACTGAGAGAACCAACTTCACCAAGCCATGTGAAGATCTTTAGCACCTTTTAAAATATCAGAACGTCGGATTATTTCCCAGTTCTTACACTGAATTTTTCAAAAACTGATCACCTATTTGTCAATGAAAAGAACCAGTTCAAGGAATATCTGAATGTCATGCACGAATCGTTACAAGCAACAAGTGCCTCAATCCCAAACTAGTAACCAAGTTATGCTAAAGGATGGAAATTTAACCCCGTTACCTGATTCAACGAATTGCCATTTTCTTAATCATCGATATGCTTTAATTTTTCAAGCACATAAAAGTTGATTTATGAATACACAATAATTTTCTTACTTTTAAGTTGTTGCATTGTAACTAGTCTTTCATAATCAGTTTTTAATTACTTCTGTTCTGTTTAGTATTACCTCCCTTTTTCTTTTTTTTTTTTAAAGGGTAACTTGTATTTCATATCCAAAAAGGCTCAGCACCATCAAGCAGGTGCTAAGGCAAAAGGTTTCATTCACAAAATAGGATTAAGGGGGATACTACGTATTTCCTCCCTTTTTCATGCCCTTCACTTATAATTCCTCCAATTTGCTACCAGCCTCATTTCTTCATTGTTGATGCTTCAACTATTTTCTATGTTGCATTGCAGCCTTGCAGGTCAATTAAACAACACACCAAGGAAGATCTGTAGAACGATAAACATGCCAGTGGACAACAGACTAAGATACTCACATGGAAGGCATCCTGTATTGGCCACCCACCCCGTAATCTAGATATATCTTTTGTGGCTATGTCTCTTCTTGCAGCAACTAGAACTTCATTGAAAACAATTCTTGAGCTTGTGTTCTCGGCAAGGGAACATATCTTCTCGCAGTTAAAGAAAAGATTGATGACAATCAACACACTATAACACTACAAAAGGCAATCAAGGAGTGTCCTCCACCACACATCGCAGTGGTGAATAAGAGAACAGGAAAACATTGTTAATTTAGCCATAATGTGTAAGAAAATAAATATATTCTGCTTCACTGAAAGAAATTGCAGCAAAGATACAGCACCAAGAGCTTCCTGACGTAAATACTTCTCCTTCACATGAATTACCGCTGAGAGCAATGATTGTGTCGTTCTGTTGGCATAAATATATAAAACAAAGTTGAACAGAAATCTAGTCAATAGTCGAAGAAAAGTTGAATAACCACTTCATTCAGTATCAAAGCTAGTTAGAGATTGCTATGACAAAATACCTTGCAATATCTGTCTCATTCAGCTCATTGCCTCTCTTTGTAACAAACTCGTTAACTGCTTGGACTGCACCTTCTGCAGATTGCTTGATCTTGTCACATATAGCACCTGAGCAACCATGCAGAGCTGCAGCAAGCTGTAATATTGGAAGAACATAAGGCTGCAGAGAATACGTAACTGGACAGCATTTTAGAACAAGCTAAATGATACCTCATCCCTTGTCAGCAAGATGCAAACAGATGAAACAACCCTGTTAAACACCTCTGATGGGTCAATTGAAGCATCCTGAAAATATGAACTCGTGTCAGAAGCAAAAAGATTTATACACTGAAGATGCAAAAAAGAAGTGGAAATACTAAGGTATCACAGCGCGTGCTCATTAAATACTAAGGTATCACAATGATCTCTACTTTTACTATTCTTCCAGCAAGCAAAGATTTCTAAAGAAAGGAAAGGGAATGAAGAAAGCATTCAGGAAAACTCACACTACGTAGGATAGCTATAACATCTTCAAGGGAAGACAAAGCACTATAGGATAACTCAATGTCATTGCTGGCACTAGAGTTTACAGGCCTTGGAAGAGATAGAGATATACTGAAATATAGATGAAGGATCTGCCAGGAGAAAACCATCAGAATCTGTTAGATGCAAGAAATGAAGAAACGAAGGGGGGAACGGGGGGGAATTCTGCAGGCCAATCACATAGGCCAACTTAAATTCATTGGAACTTATTGACGCTTGCCTGAACAGAATGTTTTCGAACTTCAGAATTTGTATCTACACACCGCGGAAGATACATCATTGTACGATCTCCCAAGCGCAAAGCATCACGGCTTGGTAAAGCAAATGCAGCTGGTATCAAGGAAAAAGTATCAGGTCAGTACAAAAAAACCTAGTATGAAACCTATGAAAAACATAAGGCACTTACAAGGCAAATTAGATAAGGTGGGATGCAGAGCACGGTCAGATTTCTCTCGGTGAGTGCAAGTTCCTCGACAGCCTAGTGCACAGTATCCACTGGTACAGATCATCCGAAACTTGAGAAGTAGCTCCTTTGCTGCAAGACACCCTCTTTTCCTCTGGTAGTCCAATGAAGAGGAAACATACTGATCGACCTTCCGCAATATGTGCAATAATTGCTCTGCTCGACTTCTTCCATCCTCTCCACTAATTATGAGAAAGCAACAGAAACATCACTTAAGAAAAGAAAACAATCATAAGACATGGCCTATGGTTTACTTGACTGCAATCAATGCATACATTTATTATGATCAAGTACATTGTGCCTAGTCAAATGGAATCGTAGGCTCATAAAGTACTGTTGCCAAGTATTTATATCGAGGATATGTGTGCGTGTGCCCACATGTATGTTCTTGTCTTCGGCAGAGACAAAGAAACAGATTTATGTACAATGTGCATGGTTCACTTTGTGTGCCTTAGAAATAATGCCGCAATTTTATATTTGTTAATGCATTGGCTAAATTAGATTTTGAAGTCATTTCATAACTTTGTAATGTTTCGTAAGAAGAGCACTTTCTTGGGGTAATTGCACTATAGCTAGTTTTGAGAATTGAATATAAACATAAATGAGTCTGATTCGCTTGAATTACAGTTAAGAGGGTTTTTCCAAAAGTAATACACTTGCTGCTACACATTAAGAATATAGCTTAAGTCAACATATAAAACAGAGACAAGTTAACCAGAGAGGGAAATACCTTGTAATAAGTATTGTACATAAAAGAGTAATCAGGTTGCTAATAAGGGGGTCAATAACATCAGCAGGCTCATTCGGCAAACCAAAAAATCCAATAGTGGCCTGCAAAGTGAAAAAAGGTATTAAGAGGATAGACAAATTAAGACCACCTCACTGATGAAGAAGATCAACACTATCACCTTCATAACAAGGTTTCTTGTTTCAGTAGTCAATTTTGGCTCTACGGAAACCAGAGTAGTGCAGGCACTTAAAGCAAGCGACTGCAATCCAAAAACCAATTTCCAAAAACAAGAGGAAAATAGAGTAATTTAGAACATAAAAGTGGTGTAATTCTGATGAAGATAAGTGAAATGGCATTGAGCAGAGAAATCATTCGCAATACACAAACCTGAGTGCGCAGATGCTCAATGTTGGATTCAGAAAATCCATCTTCCTCATCTCTGCCCATTAATGTTAATATATAGTCAAGTAACTGGTCTCTTCTTTTCAGCGGAAATGATATACCACTTTCAGATGCATTTATAACTGCCTGACCTAAAGCACAATGATACACACATAAAACCCCTGTAGTTTATTCAACAGCACCCTCACTTTTTACTTGCATCAAACATATGAAAATGATTGTAGCCACAATGATAATAGCAGCAAAACTACTACACTTTAATCCCAGACCATCTGGGAGTAAGATATTATTTCCCTGTTGATCAATTAATGAAAACACATGATAGGCGAACTGACAAAACCTGCAAAAATGTGAAATGAAAAAGAACATGGAGAGGGGGGGAAATGCCATTACACCATCATTTCTCCTTCTTGAATAAGATTTCACAATTTTTACCGACAAAAGGAGGAAAGTTCTCAGATGTAATAGATGTGACAGACTCTCTACAACAACAACATACCCAGTGCATTCCCACAAAAGGGGGTCCGGGGAGGGTAAGATGTACGCAGTCCATACCACTACCTCGGACGAAGTAGAGAGGCTGTTTCCGATAGACCCCCGGCTATGTGACAGACTCTCTACAACAACAACAATGCCCTGGTCTCAAAACAAGTTGGCATCGGTGGTCACGGACCAAGTTTCTCCATTTGAATCATATCAGGCCAACATTATACAAAAAATAAACATAAATAAAAAGCAATAGAAGTCCTTATTGGCCAAAATTCTTAGATAGGGCTAAAAAACCTGCTAGAAAGCATAAGAGCTAAAGTAAATGTACTAACATGAATATACCTAACTAATTGGTATTGCTTAAATTTTAGAACTTCCTTTGATTGTTAAATCTATATTTTACCCAGTCCCCACTTTGTGGGAATACACTGGGTACGTTGTTTTTGTGGTAAATCTATATTTTACAACTACTTGTTCTGTAAAATTAAAAATATTAATAGAAGGTGAAGAAGATGAAATCTATGATAACAGAACTCAAAACATAGTTGAAATCTATGATAACAGAACTCAAAACATAGTTCCAATATTTTAACTCAAAAACACTTTGACACAAATTTATTTTAATATACTACCCAACGTTATCAAACTTTTGGCTAAGATGACCCAGTATTTTATCGTTGTTCCAAATTTTACAACCACGTGCATTGAACGCAAGCTAGTATATATAAGAAACTCAAAAACTGATATGGAAACATATTCCATTATTGGAGGTAAATTACTATCATACAAACCTAATAAATCAATTGCTGTGATGACAGCCTGCTTTGCTGTAGGGTGGCGTACATGAAGAAGTCGTGACAGCATATTGGTCCCCTGTAAGCAATACAGCAGACATATAGTTCAAACAATTACATTCCAGCAGCCGATTGTACAATGCGCTAAATAATGAACTTCAATAAAATTAATTACTTTATCAAAAGAATGAACTTAAGAAAACACTGGGACCTATTGACAAGAACAAGGCTTTGTAATACATAGAACCTAAAAGAAAATTCATACGCTGATAAAGAATGAAAATAGAGGACTTTGTGTAATGACAATATTACATACCACTAGTGCATCTATTCTGGCTTCAATAACAGTTGAGGGAGCATATT
This sequence comes from Capsicum rhomboideum, assembly GCA_031232105.1. Classification (NCBI taxonomy): domain Eukaryota; kingdom Viridiplantae; phylum Streptophyta; class Magnoliopsida; order Solanales; family Solanaceae; genus Capsicum; species Capsicum rhomboideum. The sequence continues at coordinate 142,690,751 of CP124711.1, read as the reverse complement.
TTGCAGCATATCCATACATTAGCGCCAAAGCAGCATGGATATCATCAGATTCTTCCATTTTAGCTTTATCCGAGAAAAACGATAGAAATCTGCAACAGCCAAATCTTCTCATACTCTAGATATGATACCAAGAAAATAAGAATTGTAGTACACAGTTGCCACAAGCTCTTTTCTGTCAAAGTGGCTGTTACTATCTATTACTACCAAATTCACACTAAATGAGTTGTTACTCTGTAAGACTATTGCATGACACAGCAGGACCTGTTCCAACTTTGATTTAGATGGATGTGTCGGTTCAATTATTTTGATTCATAGTTATCGTAGTTGGTAACATCTTGAACCGGAAACTCGAAGCATCTGGCAGACATCATGAACCAGTTTCTACTAAGAATACGTAGATCAGTATTAGGGGGAAGCAAGTGTTTGGTGATCCTACATTTGCAAGGGAAATTTTGTTTTATAGCACGTGAGATAAAAACATACATAGAACAATGATATACAGTGAATGAATCACCAAACAACAATTACCATATGAAACAATGTTTTAATTGAAGTTATTCATTAAGATATTTGTATCATCATAACTTTGCTAATTCGACTGAGACAGCTCATAACTAAGTCCCATAAGAGCAATTACATCTTCCAATTCACAAACTATACCCACACAGTTAGAAAGTTCCAAATGATTAAGGTTACGAAATGCCAGCCTTCAAGTAGATGAATTTAGTTACCAAGTTTAAAGTACCATTTGTTAACAGAAAATTTCCCCGCCAGAATTAATAAAATAATTGCTTCATGAGAACTACTAACTCTAAGGGGTCGTTTGGTACACCGGATGGGATAAGTACGGATATTCCATGAATTGGGATATCCCATGGGGCTATTTTATCCCACCCTCCACATGGGATAGTAGTCCCACCATTTTAGTACAAATAGTGGGATAAAATAGTCCTGAGACTAAGTAATACCTCATACCAAACTGAAATAAACTTAATCCCAAACTTTATCCCGGGACTATTTTCTTTATCCCTTGTACCAAACAATCCCAAAAGAAACTTCAGATAACATAGAATGCAGGGAACTACATTCATTGCTGGCTCAGACATCACCTTTGGAAGATACTTTGCCCGACATTGTCCAAGATGTCTTTCAGCTTATCCAGAACTGTGTCTAGGTGTGATGCAGCCACCTAAGCAACATTGATGCAGCACACTGTAAGCAAGATAACTCCAATAACTCAAAGTCTATAAGAATTATATTTCTAACAAATTTGCAAACTAGGAAAACCAACGGTCCAGTTTCAAATTAATTACCAATCCCATGGCTTTTGCTAAGCCAAGTCTATTCGTTGGAATCGTAATATTGGCTTGTTTATACATTAGATAAATCTTAGCGCGAACATAAGCTCTGGCATGAACCTTCTGCAGCAAAATTCCAAGACATCTGCCAAGAAATAACAAGGTTTCAAGAAAATCCTTCTTAGTATTAAAAGAATTTGCAGTTCCAGGTGCATTTATCAAATTGAAGATAACTGACATTACCGATGAAGCAATGCAGAGTGCTCGTCATCAGGTTTATAAAGTTCATAATGCTTTTCAAATGCATTTCCAAGTGATATGACCCAGTCAACATCCTGAATTACATCCAAAGACTCTGCAATAAACTGTCAATAGACAAATTTAGGTCCAACAGGTATTAAGGCAGGGTGAAACTTTACTTCATGTCGGTAAAAGTTAAACATGAGCACCATCTTAGTACTGATTATTAATGAAATTACCCTTTTGTGGCTCCAATTAAGAGATGAGATGCATTCAAAGAATTTCTCGTAGAATAGCACAGAAGTCATTGTTTCCAAAAGAGAAAACATGCTTTAAGAGATTAAGAAATGTTCGTTGTTCTGAGTAGTGAAAGTTATTCATTGCTCTTAGTACTTCATTCATGCTTTTTCTCAGCGGCAATGTTATCTTTTATATAAAGCAAAATCATATTTTCAAGCATCAAAAGATGCCTTATACATGATCTGCACAAAGGGCAACCCGGTGCACTAAGGGGATCCGGGGAAGGGCTGGACCACATGATCTGTGTAGTCTTGAATAATAATTCAATCATAAAGAACAAGGCAACAAATTTCAATGTTTCAAACATGGGCATAAAGTTACTAGTCTTACATTGATAATCATGTCATCCCAAGACTCTTGATATGATGGATCTTGCTTTAAGTCTTCCGTATCACTGACGTACGCCTTCATCTTCGGAATCTAGAGCTTAGCAAACAAGATAACCCATTAAGACACACAGAAAAATTGTCTCCGTATTACATACAAAAGCAAAGTATCGATACTTCTTTGGAATAAACAAAATTCCCATCCTATGTCGGTCCCCTGAGATTACATATTCTAGAGTTCAGATCTGCATTGTAATCTCCCAAACATAGTTTTTCTTCATCATTTTGCTACCTTCCCTTTGCCAAGGCTTTAACCCTCTAGTAGCTCCTCGCCATATCCTCCCCCTTTCATGCACCCCCGTTGCACCTTTCCCTAAACAGCCTCTGTACTGTTGTCTCTACTACCCCTGCACTGGCCGTTTTACTCATGCCTATTCCTTCTCATGTCCATGAAGAGGTTATGGAGGTTGTAAGAGGTGGAGTGCAGTGAGATGTGATGGTGGATAGGGGCTCACAAGAAGAAAGAAGCGACAGTGTGGAATAGGCAAAGGCAAAGTAAGCAAGGAAGGACTTGCGTAAAATGCCCTCAATTTCTGCTAATATAACAGAGGAAATAAGTCAAAGAGCGAATACTAAAAAGAACCTAACTGCAAGACGTCAGTTGAGGAACTTCAAAGATCTTGTCTGAACTAGTACACCAACAGTTTAGTTTGGGAGGGGTAGACAGAATAGAAAAACAGATACCTTAGTCACAATGTGGTAGCAGTAAGTTCAAATTATAAAGTTTTAATTTTAGAAGTTCCAATATGAATACGATCAAACCATGGAACATATACTAAAACCCATAATTTAGCTTGAAAAATTACTAAGCACCTCAATAATGTAGCTGACAGTTATCGAAATGATATAGAAACAATTCAATATAAGCTAATTAGCAAAATAACTACGCCTTTGACGCCAAACTTCAATTGTCTGGTTGTGTATATAGTCAATAATTCAATGCATAAAACCACTAAAAAGTTTGCTAAAGAATGTATAAGCTTGTTAACATATTGCATATATGTCATACCTCATCTTGCCAAAACATGTTAATGTTCTTTGGAAAGAGTGGTGCCAGATAACACAAAACCTGCAAAACAAAAGGAAAACGATTGGCAAAACGATAGTTAAACTATTATTAGATTTCAACATCATTTGACACCCATATACAAATGGAGGACCCTTTCTGATAAACTGATGCAGAAAAGAGAAGAACATCACTCTTATCAGAATAAAATGGAGGTCAGTATTACTTGGTATTAACAGCAGAGGGAGACAAATAAAAGACTACATCTAGATGGCTTAAGAATCAGCGACATAATAGCGGGATGAATTTAGAGAAGGGCATGAAGAAGTCATAGTAACTATTCCAGATGCATGCTGAAGACTGCTATCTTGTAGAAGTCTTCTCCCCTGCCTGCCTTGCACCCTGTGCATTTTCAGGAGAAATTTAAAGGGCAGCCTGGTGCACTAAGCTCCGGCTGTGCGGGGTCCGGGAAGGGCCAGACCACAAGGGTTAAACCATATATTGTTTTAAATATATATGTATATATGTGTGTGTGTATATATATATATATATATATATATATATATATATATATAACGTTTCTACAATTCAGATTGGTTGAGTGAATGCCTTATATGTGATGACAGAAGGAGGAGGGGGAGGACTCTCCAGGACTAAGAGATGTTTATGATATCCACCTAGAATTCATAATATAACCCCCTCATGTAGGATGCTTCAAGAACCTGTAAAATTATCATAAAAACATAGCGCCTGAATAACATTAGTCTACTTTGACTCTCTCAAGCAGTCCATCATACCTAAGAGTACCTACTTTGGCATCTAAATCACAATGTTACCCAAGTGTAAATGTCCTATCTTTCAAAACACCCAATACACACCACATCTCACTTAACTCTATTTTTTTTATTTTTTATTTTGAAAAGGTAACATTTCTATATATCGACTAAATTCAGTACTTAGTTAGTACTGAAAAACATATTTACAACTTATCAAAGAGAACATGATAACTGAATCTAAACTTAGCAAGAACCTAGGATCTCTATAATAGATTCTGTGTCCTCTAGGTACATCTGTTTGCACCAGAAACAAAAAATTCTAATACAGTTCAGTTTGATTTTCTGTAGATCACAACTTTTGCTCTCAAAACATCTAGTATTCCTCTCTTTCCAGATTGACCACCAGATACAGGCAGGGATAATCCTCCATCTGTCACTGTCTGCAGCTCCCACACCTGCCTCTTCCCAACTGTAAAGAAGTTCAGTGATTTTGTTAGGCATTGCCCACTCAAAACCCCTAAGACTGATAAAGATCCTCCAGAGTTGAGTTGTAATTCTGCAATGTAGAAACAGATGGCTAACTGTCTCAACCTCTTCTCCACATAAGTAGCATCTAGAACACATTGAGAATTTCCTCTTCTTGAGATTTTCTTGTGTTAGTACTGCTTCTCTTGTCAGTGGACAGGTGAAGCATGCCACCTTGAAGGGGATTTTTGGTTTCCAAATTTGTTTCCATGGCCATTGTGGTAACTGTTAATGGTAACTGTTGTCCCTCTTGGGTCCATCTCACTTAACTCTATTCATTCCAGAAACTACAAGAATTTCATTTAGAGCAGCATAGATGACAAAACACAGGAACATAGAAATTTCATCTTTATGTCGACAAGACAGCACATCAGGGAATAGGTTCAAAAGTTCAGAATGAAGCACGTTCAACATGTAGATAAGTATATGCTCCCTCTAACAGCTTAAGCTTTTAAATGAGATGGTTATACACTTCAGCAATTATTATAGTCTAAGACGCTAGACACAAGGACTTACGGTTAGAATATGGGTTGCCAACTGCTCCCTAGCCAGAGGATTATGGAGAAGAACAACCAGGCGTGCAAAAAGCTCCTGAAACACCAAAAATGAGGTAAAGTAGCTGTATACATTTCTTAAACAAGATAAAAATATATAAATTCTTTGCTGCTCAGTAAAACTAAAGTTAATTACCTCAGGATGAGGAATATCAGCACGAGCTTTACATTCCAAAACCACTGCACCGCTTTGAGAGGATCTACGCCTGCATAATTCTGATATGCATTTGCAGACCTACAAAGAAGGCACTTGGAGGAGTTATGGTATAAGAAATAGATGTGAAACCCATTATCGATAGCAGATAGAACATGCAAGCTTGACACACAGAGGGGAAAGATTTCAACAGGTAGTGAACCTTGTTCAAAAATGAAGGCCAAAAGGAGACAAAAGATGTCATACCGTGGCAACTGCACCAGTGTAAACTCGTGGAATGATCATCTTTAACAAAAATGGCCATAAAACATGCTACAATCCGCACAAATGAATTCAGTTAGTTTCACAAATGATAATAAGCATAAAAGAAAGGGAGGGTTGTAAATAATGAAAAATCTTTTCACACAGAGTACTAAACTTGAAATTTCTTAAAGGGAGAAGTACTCTCTTACCTCCATCTCAGGGACAGTAACAGTTATTAGAAGAAGACCCTTTTCACAGATTGCCCTCAATTCTGACAGTTTAGCAGCATCCATCTTCATCTGAGAGAATTCAAGCATCGTATAGTTTAGCATATAGATGAAGTTCTGATAGAAATTCTGACACACTAATTCTGACACGCTAATTGAAACATATGTAGGAGTTCAAGATGAAGTTCCCTACAGATGAGGAATGGAACCACCACCTCATCTAACCACAAAAACAATGATGGGAACCATCTCTCCCCTCCCTCCCCAAAAGCCAAAGGAAGCACTCCTTTTATCACGCATGAAGAGAAGGGAAAGCAACTCAACACAACCATGAATATGAGATGAAATTGGTGGAAATATTGAAACAGAGGCAACACACCACCCACTGCAAGTTCCAGAATATTTTACAAGAGATGCATACCTCCACTTTCTTGTACACAAAAGGGTAATAACCGCCAGGTGACGAGTTCAATTCCCTGGATCTCTCAGTATCATCTCTGTGCAGACCAAACATTGCAGAATGGCGAACAAGATATTCAATAAACAACTCTCCAGAAGGACCAACCAAGTAACAGTGGGAAGCCATAACCACAATTAGCTGCACAGGAAGCAACACAATCACATAGAATCTAGAAGTAGAGTAAGTTTTTGCATAACTCGGTCACTACAGGCAAATACCTCAGCAAGGGCTTTACAGACCCCTAAATTAAGCTCATCCAATAACAGCTTCACAACTTCAATTAGTAAAGGCCTCTTACTATGCCAAGCTACAGACAATCTATAAAAGTAGTCGATGACAGTCACACGAGGAAGAGAATATAAAAATAACATTAACAAAGTACGGTGGAAAAAATAACCTGGGTAATAAATGCTTTAATACACAAAGTGCACCAACAGCGAGTGGTTCTTCTTTCAGCTTGCATTTCTGACAGCGGCAAACAGCAAATACACAACATTTAGTGGAACAATTTTACCTTGTAAATAATCAAGTCTCACAACTAAGTTCGCCATTTCATATTGTTTTAAAAGAAAGGATTGAATTCTGGAGTTCAAAAATAAATGGAGGAAAATGAAAAAAGGCTGTTTTATTCCCTATTGCAAGCTTTTGGTTCCCTTCTAATTGCCTCTTGATAGGTTGTACACTGAGCAAAGTATCACAAAGTTCTTGCGTAGGAATGCACGAAGGAGAAAATACCCACATTAAGAAGGAAGACAAACAATTCCTCTGGGTACACCAAACCAACTGTTAGGAAACAATGCTGAACTTCATTATAAGTCTGCCATTCACACAAAAGCCAAAAGAACTATATATTAGTCAAATATGACATGCAAAGATACCTAGAACAATTTTGAGAGACGAAGCAGATGTTTGTAGCAGGGTAAAATGAAAATCTCTCTTTGTGTATAAGATTGAATGGGATTCCTAGAATCTAACTCATTTATGTAAGCCTGTAAACCGTGTGTTCTCTTGGGTTAATCTAACTATTGAAAAAATAAAAACAACCTAAGGCCTCAAATACAGAACTTGGACCTGAACAGCTTCCAAGCAAGAAATGACCATTGATCAATGAAATGGTTAAGCCTGTAAACCCGTGTGTTCTCTTGGATTAATCTTGTTCATTGATCAACTGGTTAATCAATGAAATGTACTCTTTAAAGGAAAAAGAAAAAATAAATCAATGAACAAGACCTTCAGCCCAACTGAGAAATTTGAATGCTCTTTTTTGTCACTGCTTCTACAAACCACAGGAAGAAGAGTTGACAATATAACAGTAAGGTCCTGCACACATCAAAGATAGTTAGCTACCTATCTAAATCAGAATGACGCTATAAATGCAACATGTTAGCAATGAAATAATTGCATATAACATCAGCCATACATCACTCTAATTGGTGAAACGAACCTTAATGGCTCTCTAGATAAGTTACAAGCGGCATTTCTCCCCAGGGGTTAGCTCAATTGGCAATGGTTGAAGGACTTGTATCTTAGGTCACAAGTCCGAGCCTTGCGCCAAGCAAACTAAGTCCAGTATTCAAGAGGGGAGGAATAGAGGGTGGGCCAATCATCCCCAAGTTTCAAAGGCTGCAGTTGGCCCAATGGGTCGGCTCCAGACGGATTTTTGGTCATCGAAAAAAATTACAAGCGGTATCCCAACAGAAAAACAATTTGAGGCAAGGCTATATTAGAAGAACCTAGAATAGACCATCAAGTTACCATTGCTAAAGTGAGTAGGTTTAACAAAATTGTTTGGTCAAAGGACCAAATAAAGAACATTTGTCTGCACGTAGTCAAAGATGATGAGGGGTCGCCTTTTTGTTCATCAGAATTTGAAGAATCGACAAATTTGACTACCCTTTATACGCAAGAAAGAAGGGGAAAAGGGGAATTCCCAGGTTGGACCAGAATTAGGTGATACATGCCACTGGAATAAGAGATGTACCAGGAGGCAACCTGAACAGCAGTCATGACAAGTCACCGGCTGCTGTTGTGCAAAGTGAAAGTGCTGCGAAAGTAAACAATTGGACCGTGTATGATGGTCCAAATAGTGATCGTCTTTTATTTTCTTTTTTATATAAAGTAAGACTTTATTGCTGTACAGTACACAAAGGCAGTACTGTCGAAAATTACAAAAAGCACCAAATAGTGACTATCTGTTGAGGGGGAATACTATTAATCATGCTTCATGACCAGTCACAATGACTACGGACTACCAAGATTGATGCTATCAATAACCGATTCCAATTTCTCATTCCAAAACAAGACAAGTAATCACTAGAAATTAGAAGTAATAGGAGAAGAATTTTCTATCTTGATGAAGCAAGATGTTATATTAGTACAGCATCAAGTGGTGCAGAGTAGTTACATAAGAGAGTCATGGTTAACTCCTGAGAACAAAAATCCTTCTCTAAGTCGGAGTTAACCAAAAAGCACTATGACATGTGTTCCCTACCTCAAAATCAAGTAATGGTGGACCATATTCCGACAGTAATGAGGCGTTTAATAGATTATGGAGGCTGCACGTGGCCACAAAGGCCACATCATCTTGATCCCTCTGGTACCTGAAAATTGAAAGCTTTCGTTGTTACAGAGTCCACAATGCCCAAACAGACACAACAAACAATTTCTCCCACTCAAAGAGTATCACAAGCATTTCTAAGTAAAAAAAAAAAAAAAAAAAAAAAAAATTAGCACAAGCAAGGAGCCAGTCACTTGACATCAGAGGTATTCATGTCATTTGAAATTATATATTTCTAATAGCAGTCCAGTATATGTCTTACAGTTCCAATATAGTTGGAATAAGTCTTGGCAAAGCTGCCTTCAGCTGTGTTCTAGTAATAAGACCAACCATCTGCCCTAATGCTTCCACAGACGATAAGCGAACCTGAGAAAATAGTATATCAAGAAACAAAAATTCCTCTCCCCTTGCCTATTCAAAATGAGCAATAAACATAATGAAGTGGAAGGAAATCAAAAACAGTGTAATGTATTGACTATTAATAGGTGAAAGCAGCTACATATTACTTGCTGATTTAAAGCACCCTTATCTATCATCAATTCGACTAGTTCCAAGGTGATTTTACGTTAAGTCTTCTCAAAAGCAAGGAATGGAGGACTATGAAAGCATAGACTACCATCAGGCAAGCTACCTCCAATATCCACCATGGCCTCTGAGCTTCAACCATTGTGCGCAGCACATGGTGAAAATAGCCATGCAAGTCAACTAGTTATGTTACCTTATCAAGAAATGATCTTGATACCCAGGAGTAATGTTTTCCCCTTCCCAACCCCCTTCACTCATTCTCCCACAGCTTCACCCTCCTCCTTTTATCTCATACACCACATTGTTCTCGTTATCTTCTTTCTTCCACCTACTCTATTTCTTACGCTCCCTCTTGCTATCACCACCATCACACTTGCTCTACGAGATCTCTGTTTAATATTTGTAAGCAACTTTATGATTTTATTCTCAAAGCCTCATGGAAACCCCTAAGAATTACCCGCACCCAAGAGAATTTCCACCCACTCATTCGGTAATCCAATGTGTGACTTCCAGAGGTTGACTACTCTCCACTGTCCCTTCTCACCCAATCTTTCTAATCATTTTTCACATTGGTCCTCCTCTTCCTCTTCTTCTAAGTATTCTCGCCATTCTAGAACTGCCACCAATAACTCGATGAGATGACTTCTGAGACCACCTTTCTCCCCTCAATTCATATGGCTGATGTCATAGGGGCTACCATCATTCAAATTGGAAAGAAAGATGAAAATTTGAGAGACAGTATTTACTTTTACTGAATTTATATTGTTATTGATTTATATTTTTTGGTTGTTGCTAAAATTTAGCACCAAACTTCTGGTTAAATTCAAGGGCCGTTGTTTCTAAACACGTGTATATATAACTATCTAATGGGAAATTCACCCAAGAATGCATATAGTTTTTCTTGAGCAAAAGAAATTGACCTCAGCCAAAGGTATTCCACAATGGAAGCAAAGTTGATCATAACACTTGATCGACCATCACGAGGAAACTTAGTTGGACATAAAAGAAGTAAGCATGAAAATATGGATGAAGACAGTTAACTACATATAAAGACAATATTTTTAAAATTGTTTAAAAAGAACATAGGCAAACCTTCAGATCCCGTGAAATTGCCCAAACTCTCAATAATAGTTCAAATGCAGAATTCAAGAAAGACCTGCACAGTCGGCGCACTCATATTACCATGAACAACTAAATGAAAATCCTTGAAGAAAATCAAAACCAACCAGAAGCACATTGGTCTCACATGATATCAGCATCTACAACTGAAGACAGAGGAAAGTCTACACTGCACTGCCAGCAAGATTGGCACCAACATTTGAAAGCTGGAAAAAATAAAGGCATAAGTCCCTTCAATGAAAACAAAGGGAACACTTGAGCAGTAAGTGTAACATAAATTATTAGAACAACTTTTCGCATGGATAAATCACTTGGTCATTTGTATCCCTCTTTACCAGTCATGTGAGCTGAAATGAACTTTGCATTGAATAGAAGGTTCACTTATACCAGAATTTCAAATGTATAGAAGAAAAATGCTCATTTCTTTTACTCAGTAGGTATTTGGGGGTGGTTTCAACAACATTGTGCCATTACTTTCCTCTTGCTTGATGAGTAAATATATTTTAGAATGGAAGAGAAGTGGCGTAAACTTCATAGTTTAATTTCAAAATCAACACAAACTGTACTAGATAGAGCTATTTCACAGCTCAAACTACTGGCTTATAGGTCTTCAACTTGGATCTAAAAATTCGTATCAGAGCGGGTAACTAGTTCGACTCCCGTTGCATGCATCCAGGCTATTGTTGGGCAATGAAAAAAATACAGAGAAATTCCCAGGTAAACTCTCTCCTCAATGTTAGCTTCGCATGTCACCTATTCCTACAAGAAAACAATTTTCTATAGATTTTCCTGGCCAAAGCGCTCCTAAATTTTGTAGTCTCCTCTACATAAAATCAAAAGAAACCAGAAGAACTCCCCGATCCCCTTAATTGCTCATAAGTTGTATGTGCCAAAAGATTAAAGGGATAGCTATTATCCCCTTTTGCAATGAAGCCTTCCTTTATCAAGAGCCATCTTAAACTCCAGTTTCACGCCCTTTCCCCTTTGCTATTCCTCATCGCCTGAGTCCTTGTAGGCTTTACCACCTCAGAGCACATAGGTGGTATCTCATGGAATCAGAATCTCAGACAATCGCAATTAGGAGAATGTAATCAGAAAAAAATTAAAGAAGAAACAACTCTCTCTCCCTCCCCTCGGTACCCTCATCAGCCCATACTGTACTTCTCTTCAGGAATCGCCAACCAAGAAAATTTTACCAGCTTCTATGACAATAATAACAGATTCTGATAAATTTGTGCAATTTACATAAAAATATTTTTCAACCGATGTATTCCCGACTGAAAATTCAAAAGTCACAGCTTCCAATAGCAAATGCTCCTACTTCTTCTATTAGGAGAATGAATATGCTAATTTAGAGCAAGAGAAAGCTTTTCTTTGACATGTTAGATCATAAAAAATTTTGAGGTATTTACCATTCGCAAAAATTGGCCGGTGGATGTCCCTAACATTTCCAAGAATGGGCACCACTCGTGCCAGTACACCCTTAAGGTGAGGAGTAAACTGCAAAGCTTCAAATATCATAGATGTAAATCAGATAAGTAACTTATGTCATAATGTTAAACCGACCCACCAAACAAATCGAAAACGAACCATCAGATGATGCAAAATCTGCAAGAATTTGAACCATGGCTGGAAGAGCTGAATTTGCCCCTGAGAGATGGAGGAATATTTCTTCCATCATCTGCCACAGACAAGTGACGAATTAAACTAGAACAAAGAAACTTCAGAATATCAAAAAACAAGAAAAAAGAAAGTGTGTTGGACATACAATTATTTGGCAGAAAGCTGTACAACAAAGAGTAAACATAGTACAAAAAGAAGGTAACGACCAGGTCCTTTGTGCTTTTCTGGGTGAGACTGAGTAAGTTTATCAAGGAAAAGAAGCACTTTTCTATGAGATATAACATTTAGAATTACGATGTTGATGTACAACCTATGATAAATCATCTAGTGATGAGAAGAATAAAACATTCCCAGCAGAAAATAACTTCTACCACATAAGTCTACTCACAGGGTAATGCATAAACAAATGAAAGTTGGATTGCTTATGATTGCCTAAGGTAATGCACCAGCTAGAAAGGAACTTCATAATGCACCAGCTGGAAAGGAATTTTATATGGTCTCATTGATTGTAAAGGTGTTCAATATTCTAAGTTCCAACTACCATAAAGGAACAAACATGCAAAACTCCACTTCACTAACGACGATGATAACTTCTAGCTCTAGGAACTTGAGACTGTATGAGATATGTGAAAATTGAAAAACAGTATTGCTAATGAATTTTTAGTGTGGTCACAGCTTCTCATTAATTTCATCTTAGTCAAAGTCAACCCGTAATATCTCTTCAAGAGCAAACTAGTTCAACCATCAAATAAAGCCACTTTTTTATGGAGTTGCTACAGCAATAGTCATCAGCAACTTATCCGCACAAACCAACTGCCACCCATTCAGGTTCATGGAAAGCTGGTTTTTTAATCAGTAAAGAGTAATATTTTTTTTGAGAAAAATCAGTAAAGAGTAATATTATTGACTTCCAGCGTTGTGACTATTGCTGGGCATAATATAGAGCAACTAATTCACATGTTGAATTGACCATGGCTTCTACATCATTTTATTTTATTTTTTATCAAGACTTCTACATCATTAACTGAAGCCATGTTTCACCAAAAGGAAAATAAGGAGATACATCAGTACTTGACTATAATAACGGATTCTTTTGTATTCTCAAAAATTCTTGCATTTCTTTCATTCCATCTGGATCACCATATAGTTGCAGGAATATAATTCCAAACTTTGATAGAAACTTTCCCCGGCCCTATTTTGTACCAGTAGTATAGTAAATCAAGAGCCGACCTGTGCATGATCCAACTGAGTCCCAAAACGCTAAAGAGGTTCATGGAAAGTTTGTAGCTAGCCAAGTTTTACACTTCTGCACTTTTTCATTTAGAATGGTTCGTCCCATCCCTATTTTCATCCAACTATAATAGTGAGATCCATTTTCTTTATATAGGGGGTAAATCACAACACCATAGATCCAGTTATGTCACTCGAGCTTGTGAAAGAAGTTGAACATAAGGTCAAAGTTATACTAATAAAGTACCAAGCTGGTACATAAATAGTACATGTCTAACTAACCTCCGAATCAAACAACGTTACATGTTCTCCCCAGAAAATACAAGAAATAGATGTCGATCCATACTCTCTATTGTGGTACTTCTACACCAAAAATACAAATTATGCAAACAATTGTTCACATGACTTCAATTCCCTTCAAAATAAGCTTTACTTCTTTCTATTACGGTCTTCCATATATGTTTCATGCTTCTTGAGACTGTTTGTCTTTGCCAGCTTTCCAATAAACATATGACCTTCTGAGGCATGACCCAGGAAACACCAGATGTTTAGAAAAAGCTTCCAACATTGTCTAGAGATGGAGTAGTAAATGATCCACAGCTTCCTGATCTTTTTCACAAAGATAACTACTGTTACATAAAGAAAACCCCCTTCTCAGCAAATTGTTGAGTTGAACATGCGTCCCTAACTGCAGTCCATGCGAAGCAGGCTGCCTTAACCGGAGCTTTAGTCTTCCAAATGACCTTCTGAGGCCAGTTTGGAATACTATGGTCGACTTGTTGAAGTAGCAGACTGTAGCAATTCTTGACTGAAAATCTTCTGTCCCTACTGTTGACTCAAATAAAATTATCCTCTTTATTCTGTTCAATTGACATTGATCCCAGTAGTTGCAGAAGCTGACAAAAGTTCACCAGTTCCCAATCATTTAGGTTTCTCCTAAGACTATCTGCCACCCTAAACTTGAATAGAATTCTGAGATGTATCCATCTTTCCTCGAAGAATATCTAAACAGATCTGGAAATCTGACTATTAAGCCTTCTTCTCCGATCCAAAACATTATCCTGGCCCATTTCCAACCTCTAATTTAGTGTGTTGCAGAAATTCATCCCACAACCCACTAATTCCCTTCCAAAACATCCTACCAAAACCTTGAGTACATGTATTTCTATAATCCCCTGTATGCCAGTTTATACCCTATCATGTTGCAAACCTAAATAAATAAATAGAAGTGCCCCATCCCTAACAGTTTAAACTTTTAGATGAAGTGGTTTCACGACTCTCCGTGGTATTAAAGTGCATTTAGGTACTCAGTTCGAGTTTCGCCAACATCTGTCAGCACATACTTTCTCATGTTTAGCTCAAGACAAGGAACCAGGTAGGAAAATGACGGGCCAAGTTGCAGATCTAAAAAAAACTGATAAAAGAGGCCCCTCTCTTAACACTTGAAATTTTAAATGAGGTGATGCACAAAACGCAACAGAGCTAATATGAAAAGCATTGAATAATTGAGGAGTTCCACAGCACCTTTTAGTAGTTACACTGAAAATTCCTCAGCTTACTGCTTGCAAGCTATGAAAAAATCAACTCTACGACAAGGCTCATAATTTCTCAAAATATTACACTGCGACAGATAGTAGTGACAGTCATAGAAATAAGAAACATGAATGATAAAATATATGTTCATAAGATTACATTCCCTCTTCTAAAATCTACTTCTAGAGGAACAAAAGAAGATAAGAATTAGAAAGCACAGATTGCATTCCCTCAGCTAAAAATCTATTTTCATAAGAAAAAGAAAAGCATACTCACCAGATCAGGCATATGTGAACCAATTGATACAAGTACACCAGCTGCAGCTCTTTGCCAGTCAGCGTTAAGTTCCTATCATGAGATCGAACTAGCTGTCAGAATAATGTGAATAATACCAGCATTGCACGGGACATAGAGGAAGTAAAATGCACACCCTGTATACAAATAACAAAGTACAACTCCCACACCAAACAAAGAACCGACTCCGACACCGGCAGAATCATGATGGATAAAACCGATAAATCCACAATAAGGAAACAGGAAACTAGTAGCTATGATCATTACAAGTCCAGCCAATCCTCGTAAACAAACGAACAACCAGCGTACAAAACATCAAATTCGATATTCCAATAATGTGACATTATAACTTGAGGATATAACAAAATAATCAATCTCCACCAAAGACTCTAAATTGAAACTCTAAACTGCTACATGTTGATTCCTAGGACATCAGTTCATGACAAATGGATGCAAGGGTCCAACAGCAGGTTCATCCAAACCCACTGCTTTCTCCTCAACCACTATATAAATAGTTGGAAACTATTCAAAAGTATGCTAATTCTGCACCCATGTCACAAACAAGCTCAAAATGATGAATCCACATTTGGTTAGTGAGCGTGGTGACATAGCTCTTATCCCAACTGTTGAATCAAATTGTAGCATAAATTTTAGTAATATAAAGGGGTGTCTTTTACCTTAGTTGAGATCACCTCAGAAGTGGCAATTTTGGCCAACTTTGCCAGATAATTATGATCAGCATCTCCCTTATCCAAAGCCTGAATTGCCACTGACATCACTTGAAACAAACCAGCTATATTTCCAAACCTCTGAAATCCATAAACCCCAAATTAAGAACACTACACTCTACCCAATTGTTCACAGACAAAATAAAAATGCAAGCAATAAAGGGCAGCCTGGTGCACTAAAGCTCCCTCTATGGGCCGGGCCGGGTCTACTGTACGCAGCCTTACCCTGCATTAATGCAAGAGGCTGTTTCCACGGCTTGAACTCGTGATCTCCTGATCACATGGCGTTAACTTTACCAGTTACACCAAGGCCCCCTTCATAAAAATGAAAGTAATGAACAAACAAAATCCAAATTCCAGAACAGTACCCGTCGTCCACCTCTTGATACTGTTAGGCAACAATCAAGAACCAGAAGTGGATTTCTGAAAAAAGCAAAATACAATAAACTCAAGGTGACAGAGAAAAAGAGAAAAAAAAAAAAAAGAGACTTGGAAACATATAATTAGGGAAATAGACATACAAGAAAGTTATCTCCTTTAGAGCAGCCATTGATGCTTCTCGTACAATAGGTGAATCATCCGCCAAAGAAGACACCAGAACTTGAACTGCCTCTATATATAGCACAACAAATAAATTAATCCAAAACCAAAAAGATTGAACTTTCAACTTGAACTGCCCCTATATAGCACAACCCCAGCAACCCAAAAGAACAAATAAATTAACCCAAAACCAAAAAAGATTAAATTTTTAACTTAAAATGCCTCAATATAGCACAATCCCAACAACACAAAAGAACAAATAAATCAAGCCAAAACCATAAAAGATTGAACTTTTAACTTTAAATGCCTCTATAGTTTATATAACACAACCCCAACAACCCAAAAGAACAAATAAATCTATCCAAAACCAAGAAGATTGAACTTTTAACTTGAACTGCCTCTATGTAGCAACCCAAAAGAACAAATAAATCAATCCAAAACCATAAAAGATTGAAATTTTAACTTGAAATGCTTCAATATAGCACAACCCCATCAACCCAAAAGTAAAAATAAGGCATAATACATAAATGTGCCTTTAACTTGGCCTTAGCTGGCATCTATGCCCTCCAACTTTGGGTGTGCACAAGTAGGCACTTACACTTGTATAAAGGTAGAACAAGTAGACATATGCGTCCTATATGGTGTCCTATGTGGCAATTTGCATCCTACATGGCATCCGACGTGTATTATGTCACATAGGACGCGTGTGTCTACTTGTGCAAATCCAAAGTTGGAGGACATCTTTTCCAGCTGAGGCCAAGTTAAAGGACACGTTTATGTATTATGTCTATAAATAAATAAATCCAAAACAACAATAGATTGAAAATTTAACTTAAAATGCTTCTATATAGCACAACCCCAATAACCCAAAAGAACAAACAAATAAATCCAAAACCAAAAAGATCGAATTTTTAACTTGAATTGCCTCTATATAGCACAAACCCAACAATCCAAAATACCAAACAAATTAATCCAAAACCAAAAAGATTTAATTTTTAACTTAAACTACCTCTATATAGCACAACCCACAAACCAAAAGTAAAAATAGATTAATTCAAAACCAAAAAGATAGAATTTTAAACTTGAATTGCCTCAATATAGCACAACCCCAACAACCCAAAAGAACAAATAAGTAAATCCAAGTATAGTGCTGCTAATACCGATTAGAAGGGAGATCCAAGAATGACCACCAAGCCTATCCCGCAGGAAACAAGAGAACGTTCAACTACCAACTAATCTTCTACCCTAATTCGCGACCTCCAAACTCTCCTATCTAACGCCATCTCCTCGGGAAGCCTAAAAGATTGAATTTTAACTTGAACTGCCTCTACATAGCACACCCCCATCAACCCAAAAGTAAAAAATAAGTAAATCAACTCCCAAAAAGATAGAATTTTTAACTTGAATTGCCTACTATATAGCACAACCCCATCATCCCAAAACCAAAAGATCGAATTTTAACTTGAATTGCCTCTATATAACACAACCCCAACAACCCAAAAGAACAAATAAATCAATCCAAAGCCAAAAAGATTTAATTTTTAATTTAAAATGCATAACCCCAACAACCCAAAAGTAAAAATAAGTAAATCAAATCCGAAAAAGATTGAATTTTTAACTTAAAATGCCTCTATATAGCACAACCCCAACAACCCAAAAGAAGAAAAGAACAACTACCAAGCCTATCCCGCAGGGAAGCAAGAGAACGTTCAACTACCAACTAATCTTCTACCCTAATACATGACCTCCAAACTTTCCTATCTAACGTCATCTCCTCGGTAAGCCAAAAAGATTGATTTTTAACTTGAATTGCCTCTATATAGCACAACTCCATCAACCCAAAAGAACAAATAAATCAATCCAAAACCAAAAAAGATTGAATTTTTAACTTCAACTACCTCTATAATAACACAACCCCATCAACCTAAAAGAACAAATAAGTTAATCCAAATACAAAAAGATTGAATTTTTAACTTGAATTGCCTCAATATAGCACAACCAGAACAACCCAAAAGAACAAACAAATTAACCCAAACCCAAAAAAGATTGAACTTCTAACTCGAATTGCCTCTATATAGCACAACCCCAATCCTCTCCCGCAAAAAGCTGGAGAACGCTCAAGTACCAACTAACCTTCTATCCTAATATGCGAGCTCCAAACTCTTCTAGCTCTCCTATCTAACATCATGTCCTCGGTAAGCAAAAAATATTGAATTTTTAACTTGAAATGCCTCTATATAGCACAACCCAACAATCCAAATGAACAAATACATCATTCCAAATCCAAAAAGATTGAATTTTGAACTTGAACTGCCTCTATATAACACAACCCCATCAACCCAAAAGAATAAATCAATCAATCAAAACCCAAAAAAATAGTGAACTTTTAACTTGAATTGCCTCAATATAGCACGACCCCAACAATCCAAAAGAACAAATAAATCAATCCAAAGCCAAAAAGATTGAATTTTTAACTTGAAATGCCTCAATATAGCACAATAAATCAATCCAAAACCAAAAAAGAATGAATTTTTAAATTGAATCGCCACAATATAGCACAACCCCATCAACCCAAAAGTAAAAAATAAGTTAATCAAACCTAATAAAGATTGAATTTTTAACTTGAATTGCCTCAATATAGCACAAGCCCATCAACCCAAAAGAACAAATAAATCAATCCAAACCCAAAAAAAGATTGAACTTTTAACTAGAATTGCCTCAATATAGCACAACCCCTATCCTATCCGCAGGAAAGCTGGAAAACGCTCAACTAGCAACTAACCTACTACCCTAATACGGGACCTCCAAATTCTCCTAGTAACGCCATGTCCTCGGTAAGCCAAAAATATTGAATTCTAACTTGAATTGCCTCCATATAGCACAACCCCATCAACCCAAAATTAAAAATAAGTAAATCAAATCCCAAAAAGATAGAATTTTGAACTTGAATTGCCGCAATATAGCACAACCCAAAATAACAAGCTAATCAATCCAAAACCAAAAAAGATTGAATTTTTAACTTGAACTACCTCTATAATAACACAATCCCATCAACCTAAAAGAACAAATAGATTAATCCAAGACCAAAAAAGATTGAATTTTTAACTTGAAATGCCTCAATATAGCACAATAAATCAATCCAAAACCAAAAAAGATTGAATTTTTAACTTGAATTGCCACAATATAGCACAACCCCATCAACCCAAAAGTAAAAACAAGTTAATCAAATCTAATAAAGATTGAATTTTCAATCAGAAAAAAGGGGTTACCGGCAGCAGGAACAGAGTTGCCAGAGCTGGAAGACGCCATGAATTCAGGATTACCAAAAACAGAGGAAAAAATAATTGCCAAAATGGAAAATTGTAGAAGAAAGAGAAAAAAGGTACAATGCCAACAAAGCAAACAGGTTGTACCAAGATGTGTCTAACTAATTGTTTGTTTTGTAGAAATTGACAGGTGTGGCTAATGTACATTAAAATGAAAAATTGGAACTACTTGCCTCCTTCATACATTTCCTTTTTTTTTTTTTTAATTAATGATAAGGGAATCCATAGTTACCACACATTAAATTATGTTTTAGTGTAATAATTTGTAAACTATATAGGTGACGAATTTGCTAGGAAAATGTAGAGATTGACGAGGATTAGTGAAGGATGAATGTTATAAAGTTAATATTTGGATTTTTTGCATGATAGTGACACTTAAATTTAAAAGATAAAATTTGTGTAGATTTGACCCTCGCCCGAACCTAACTTTGTGGGATTATATTGTGGATATTGTTGTTTGTTGTTTTTGGATAATTATTGATTTTATGGATATTTTTGTTATTGATTTTATCATTATTTTTAAAATTTATAATGTAATAGAATCAGTTAACTTCAGTAATGGGATCTGAATAAGATAGATTGTATGCAAATCTTATTTTACAAGTGGGGTCCAGATAAGGATAGTGTGTATACAGAATTTATTTATATCTTGCGAGATGGAGAGGTTGTTTCTGACAGTAGCAAAGTCAAGATTTTCAATTAGAGGATTCAAAATATAAAGAAGTAACATACTGAGCAATTGAGAATGTATAATATCTATTATATATAGTGTAATTTTTTGATAAAGGAAATTCGAATGAATCCCTCATGATACTCTAACCGTGTTGATGATTTCTGATAGATTCTAGACTCAAAAAATTTAAAGACTAACGGAAAAAAAAGAAATGACCCTTCATTTTTAAATAAAAACTATTTGAAGAAATGCTATGTTAACCCGTCCATTCATATACATTTCATTTGGCAAGATCATAGTTAGGTATAGGCTATGTGGGTGGGAGAAATTTATTTATATTTCTTATATAATAAAAAAATCTCTAAATTCAACCAGCATCATCCGTCATAGGAGCAGCACAATAAAAACAACGAGCATTATTGAGTCAATAATAACACACTAATACCTAATCGTTCCGCTTCAAACTCTTTTAAGTTTTGTTGAAAGTTTTTTCTCGTCTAAACATCTCCTTATAGCGAATTCCTAACATTATTATCAAATTTAATAGGGTAATAATTCTGAAAAAACAAAATGCCAAATCTTTTCTTTCATCTAGGAAGTGATACAATCGGGCGGAGCTAATTCAAACCCCTCTGGTGTCATTTAAGAAATTAACAATCATCGAGATTGCAATTCACTATGATTGATGTAATGAATCAATTATATACAAATTTAACATCAAAACTTAACCATACTTGCTAAAGTTGCATGACCAAAATTGCTACCCCACCCCTCCAGATGGAACTAAGAATATAGAGGTACAAACAGTAAAAGTGTAGTTGAAATAATAAATCATGACCAAGCATGTCCTCCATCCGACTTCTTCTGTTTCTTCTTTCTCTTCTTTTCTTGTTTTGTGTCTGCCCTTGCTTCAATACGTTTCGCGTTCTGTGAGCGTATCTCCAATATGCTAGTCTTTGCATCTCGAAATACAGCATCCGATTTTGAAGCTATAACTTGCTGAGGAATACAGAAGTCTATTCACATCCTCATGAACTTGGAGAAGTGACTAAACAAAATCAAAATCACAAAAAACCTACCAAGGAATGACGCATTGCAGCAAGGTTGAGACCGATGACATCTTTGAATTCCTGTGGTAGTCAGGCATGAATGCATGTTAAAAATTAGAATCCCCTATCGAGGAAAGTGGTTCTCCATTTACAAGCTTAGTTTATAAAACGGAAGTAAAATGGGGTGAGGTGTGCAGGTAGCGGAAGTCATGGACATGGTAGAACAGATTCAACTTTTAGCAAAGAAAAAACAAAACTGCTAAAATCTCACAAAAAAGTGATAGCAAACGTACTCATCAAACTTACCTTAACACCCAGATGAACTTTGCCTGTTAGACGGGTCATTAGGGGTCTGGCAGAGACAGTTGAAATCAGCTGGTGATGATGAAGTTGCGTTAGTAATGTTGCTACCTTAGCAACAAGCTCCACCTGCAAGAACAGTATAAGGATAACTACTGTGAAACTCAAGATTGGACATAGCTTGTAACATCAGAAGATAGGAACTTCATTCAAGCAAAGCATACATGGTACAATTAGAAGTTCGAAGACATAATACTACCTAGTTGATGTTGACGTGCAAAAAATTGCTGATTGATACTAACCTAACTTTATACAAAAACGGGGAAAAAAATTGTTGATTGCTACGGAGTACTGAAACTACCCATTCTCTACTCTTTGGAGATTGACCTTAATATGAGAAGATTATATTCAATTATTTCGTTTTCAAAAGCACAAGTACAACATTTGCCTTATAACATAAATGCAACAAATTATACATCCCCTTGAAAGAAAATATTAACCTTATCTGGTATAGAGGTCCAACTCTCCAGGTACGAATAGAGCACCAAAGCATCAGAAAAGGGTAAAGCCTGCAAGGATTATTTAAAATAAAATCATATATATAGATAATATATAAAGACGAAGAAAATTGACAGTACGCAAAACCATTTAAACTCTATTGAAAGGACAAATTCAAAGAGAGATCAAATGTTAATGTGTGCGGTTTGGAAAGTTAAAAGTGTGGATTCTGAGGGATTGAAACACTATTGGAGTGAGATATATCCCCCATCTCAACCATTAGAGCGATTAGAATAAACTAAAACTAGGTTTTTAATTGATATCATTCTACAAGATGCTAACACACGCTAGATGATAATATGATGTAGGAATTTTGGGGTATCCTAAGACTTTTTTTCTGGCTGACGCATGATGTAAGAATGGTCAATTAAGGTCATTTGGGATGCCTTCCAAGCAGATGGATACAGGGCATACTACAAATTTTGAGTAAACCACACAACCATGTAAACTCAGTTAAGTTTTGAGCAAAAGATGTCACATGACCTTCTGCATTCAATACAATCCATTTCAACCACAGATAGGCTCTCCAGGAACAGAAACATACTAGTGTCCATAATCAAAGCAGGAAAGTCTGATTATTGCTTGATTATATCTCATAACAACTATCATGTGTATCCATCCTCTGATGGTCTAATCTACACCACAGGAAGAAGGGATCTATTTTTAAGTCACTTGACAGTCGAGGCAGACATTGTTTAGTTGAAGAATGCCAAGAATCCTCTTCTTCAAAGAGCTTCAAGGAGGCAATGGTCAATCAAGTGAAAACAGAGGCCAATTATAATCGACAAAAGACAACAACAACAACAACAACATCACACCCAGTATATTCCCACAAAGTGGGGCCTGGGGAGGGTAAGTGTACGCAGTCCATACCACTACCTCAGAGGTGAGATAGAGAGGTTGTTTCCGATAGACCCCCGGCTCAAGACAAAAAAAGTCTAGAAAAGAAATAGTAAAGGAACGAGAAACAATAGGTATTAATAAACGACAAAAGAGTGTGGAAAAATTATAAAACCCTCTGAGATTGAACTTAAGATTTCCATTTGGGCTAATTTAAATTAATGTCAGTGCCCTCAAAAAGATGTTTTCTCTCTTATTACGCACCATCAGAAGTTAAATGGGACGGACCAATAAGCTTCCCATTATCAAAAACAAACTTGACCCAGCGGGGCTCACATCCAGGCAGTGTCTCCAAGTAGATGTGCA
The DNA here is from genome assembly GCA_031232105.1 of Capsicum rhomboideum. Classification (NCBI taxonomy): domain Eukaryota; kingdom Viridiplantae; phylum Streptophyta; class Magnoliopsida; order Solanales; family Solanaceae; genus Capsicum; species Capsicum rhomboideum. The sequence goes on along the minus strand of CP124711.1, from coordinate 142,667,321 downwards.
AACTTAAGCTCAATAAAATATGCATGGTCAAAGCTTTAGTCTCAAGTGTACGGAATAGCAGCCAAGAGGACATTTGAATTTAAACAGTTAAATAACATTTCAGGTCGGGAAATAATTACTGAAAAAAACGGATCTTCCTAAATATAATGAAATCTTTACTTCAAAAGTAAACACTTACCAGCAACGTTTGCTCCAGATCATTAGTACGAACACTAGACAATGCACGAAGAACATAATCGGAAGGAGACAGCCCAAGCATGAGAATATTGGGTGTGAATTCTGAAACTCGGCCCTTTGATTTGTCCTCCTACATGTAAAAATAGTATTCGCCAGTCAAGAAATTACCAAGTCAAAATTTATGATAACAGTTTCCTTTTTTATAAAAAGAAAAATAAACTAGCCACGCACTACCCACATCCAATCACCCAGTTCCAAAGAAAAAGGAGAGCAATGAAAAGACACATATATTTAGATAATCACCTCTTTTGGCAACCTTTACTAAGTCATTTTCTCTATAAAAAAACGTGCTCATCAGTAACACTCAAAATATTTTGGACAATCCAAAATAAATTTATGAATTTGTTATCAAGCAGGTCTCAGTCTATTCAAGAGATTACATCAAACCTAAAACCACTCTACTTTATTTTCATTCTTTTAATTCGTTTTCCAGTGAAGGAAGAACAGTAAGAAGATGCCTCCAGGTAAGCAGAAAGAAAACCTCATGTTCAGCAATTCGCTTCAGTTCCGCAGCTGCCATGTCCAGTGCTTCAATGATAGTATCTGTGGCAGTAAGAGTTTCTTGAGTCTTTTTCCCCGCTAATGCCACAACTCCCTCCTCTGGAAATTCTTCCTTAGGTCCGTACTTATTCTCAAATGCATTGTCAATGTCTGATTCAAACATCGCTTCCAATCTCTTTTCTTTCTCTTCCTGCAAATCCAAGTAGCAACATAAAATTATTTGCTTAAACTATTTCAAAATGATGCAGTATTTCAGACATTTACACAGAATACCTCAATAAAAAATGGCTCTTCAGTACGATCCCAACGGCGTATGGAACGATCATGCGAACCTGTAACAATAAAATCACCACGGGTGCTCATAGCAAGACACCAAACTTCAGCATGGTGACCTTCAAGGGTTAAAAGCAACTCAAACTTGTCAGCATCCCAGTACTTCACCAGGCGATCTTTTCCCACAGTGAAAAAGTAATGGGTGTTGGGCACAAATTTAACTCCCGTGACACTGCCATGAAAACAGAGTATTAGCAATTGTTAATTCTAAACTGCTACCTAGTTGAATGCTAGAGTACTTAATGCTGTAACCAAATCACCTGTCAGCATGCGCAAAAAGTGACTTGTGACAATCCCCGAAATCTAGACCCCAAATTTTCACATTTTTGTCCGCAGAGCCACTTACAAGCAGATCCCCATCTGAAGAAATATCCATACAAAATACAGGCAGCTTATGCCCGTAAAGTGAAAAAACGAACTTGAGTGAATCCATATAGAAGACCTGAAAACATATGGGCATAATAAGTATTAGGTCTAATCCAGATCAGACAGAAATAAGAGCCTTGACATGAACTAAAAGAAAAATGCATTCAGTAGACTACCAAAAAACAATGATGCAAAAGAAAAACAAACTGATTTAAAAGTTGTAACAGCGTAATGAAAATCTAGAACTCAAGCGAGACAGAAGATCTGGAAGCTGATTTCAGGATCTTGTCTCGGTCTCAAACCTTTTCCAGGCTGTTCAAATGGGTCTAAGCTTGCGAACAAGAGGAAGTAAGTTGATTTTTACTAAGGAACCTAAGGGCAAAACTTCAGATTTCTCTGTTAATCTTATCAGTGTATTACTTTAACCGGAAAAACCATTGTTCCATTTTGCTTGAGAAGTTCTGGTCTTCTATTACTTTCAGATACTACTTCAATGTGTAATAGCTTTGCTGCTTTCAGCATCACCAACAAAAACGTAGCTCACACCAACTATGAGCTCTGAGATAAAAGATCGCATGTATCCTTCATCAAGATGAAAGGCAAAATGTTAGCACTCCTTGGTCTCCCAACTACCGCTATCTGCAGAAGTTATTTGCAGTTTCGCATTTCAGTAATGTTAGGAAACCATGTTCTGCTTTCTAGGGGTAGTTATCTTATGAGTATTGTATTTAAACTCTATCTTTATCCCCATGAAATCTAAGCAGAAAATTATTCCACTTTTTGAGTACTTTAACTCAAGAGATTGCACGTTCACTCTTAACGAACCAGCAACATAAGTCGTAGGAAGAAAACATCATATCTCATCTTGCAGTGTCTCATAACTAGATCCATATCAGGGAACCGCAACATTAGAACATTGGAAAATTACCAAAGTGTAACAATGAAAAATGATTCTTCTAACCATAAGCATAGAGGTAGCTCGTAAAGCATCAAAATAAACATATGGTAAAAAAGGAGCAATGAGTAAAACTAAACTCAGAATTGAACAGAAAGATATGGTGAACAACGCAACTGCAAAGCCTTAGAAAACTGATACGACAAGCAGCATATGTTTCTCAAGACATAAGTATCAAATAATTTTTCCACCCACCATCTTCTTCTTTTTTTGAAAGGTAACAACTTGTATATATAGCAAAATTCAGCACCAGGACAATGCTGGTGAGGAGTAACAAACTCCAAAAAAAGGAGCCAAGAGATTTGCCAATCAGCTCCCCTGTATCAGCCAAAAGATTCTGTTAACACCAAGAAAAGATGTTCCCCCCACCATCCTAAGGAAACTGAAAATGAAAAATGTAGTTGACCATGGTTGGTAATATTCCTATCACCGTCAAGCAAATTACTTAAGAACAGCTTAAATAATAAGTGTTACAAAATACCCTCTTCTTTTTTTTTTTTGGTGGGTGTGTGAGTGTGCGGGGGTGGGGGTGGGGGTGGGGGTGGGGGTGGGGGTGGGGGTGGGGGTGGAGGGTTGTATAAATGTTACACCAAGAGATAAGAATTTCTAGCTTTTGCTCTTCAGAAATCAAAACATAGACAATCAAATAAGTTAAGACTGCTACCTTTATTGTGCTATCCAACAAGGCAACGGTAATAAATTTACCATCAGGACTCACAGCAACGGCTAGAACATCATCGTTCATTTTTAAGCTCCTTGCAGGAGATGCAGTTAAATGTGTATGCCCCTGTATGTCAAAAAATAGAGCCCATCATTATTCACCAGCAGGAATAGGGTTCATTTATCCAAGCGGAAACTAGTGCATGTCAAAAAACAATAGTGTGATTGTGAGAATGCCAATCAAGGATTTTTTGTATTTATATTGGATAAATGCCTATTCCGATGAGAACCTCAGTATACTGATCATTTCCATAGAATTGAGTACAGCAATCAGTTATCCTGTGCTACTATTTCTTTTGTTTAAAAGCACTACTATAGCCCCCTTCTTAGAAGTATAAGAGCACCATCATAGCAGTTGCGCAATTATATTATATTATAAAAAAAGGGCAGCCCGGTGTACTAAGCTACCGCTATGTGCGGTGTCCGGGGAAGGGCCCCACCACAAGGGTGTATTGTACGCAGCCTTACCTTGCATTTCTGCCAAAGGCTGTTTCCAAGGCTTGAACCAGAATTATATTATATTATATATGTGGTTAAGTGTAAATAATTTTTTTATAGGAATCCAAGGATCCCTCTCCTAAACCATCCAACAACATGAAATCCCAACATTTGGAATCGAAGTCCAGATAACAGCACTACATTGTCCAGAAAGATGAAGGTGCAGAGTTATTTAGACAGAGAAAGTAAAATTACGCACTTCATCATCCTTTTGCCCTGTTTGAAATTCCCAGAATTTAATGTCGTGATCAGCACTGCCAGTGAGAAAACCTGTCCTATCTGGAGTTAAAGCAATTGACTGAACAGGACCGCCATGGGCTTCCACTACTTCCACAAGAGCACCACTATTAACGTTAATAAATTCCAAGGTCCCACTCTTTGTACCAATGACCGCATACTTGTTACCTGGAACAAACAGCCCACAGAGACCATATCCTGAATCAATTGTGTGGAGGCAAGAAAGAGTAGTAGGGTTCCATATTTTAACTGCATTATGACTAGTCGACATCAAAAGAGTGTTATCTGAGCTGAGAGTAACACTTCGGACATCAGCGCGATGGCCCTGACGGTCAATAGCACTCAATTTAGTAGTGGAACTGCTTTCTATAGCATGAAATTCCAATAAATTATTGTTCAAAGACAAAGCTAAGGTAGCCAGTGAATTCTTTGAGGTATCTGGGGAGAAAGAAATTGAGGAGATCTTCTTTCCAGCCCTTAGGGTCTGATGAAGCTTGAAGATATCCGGGATTGTAACAACAGGATTCCTGCCTCCTTCAGCTCTGATATCGGTCTCTCCTTTTTCCGTTGCCTCGAGGCCTTCTTTGGCAGCTTTCTTCTCCTTCTTTCTACTGATTCTTCTTTTCGCTTTGTGTTTAGATTCAGACTCATCCAGCACACGGAATATTTCCACCGTCTTCCCTGCAACTTGACAAGCCAGCAGGTTTCCAGACTGGTTAAACCTCACTGTTGCAACTCTATCTTTGCTTTGGCGCAGAATTTCACCAAATGACTTTAGTACTTCCCATTTGTTTTCAGTAGGCAAGTCCTTATTTACATCTGTTTCGCTTTTGTTAGCAATCAATTGTCCATAAGCTAAATCATGTTTTATAGTGTAAAAACGAAGTTCAGGGTCAGCAGAACCGGTGACCAGATATCTTTCCCCAGGGTCAATATCTATGGACCATATTTCAGTATGATGGCCACTTATAATCTGCATGCAGTGTTGAGTGTCAAGATCCCATACCCTCAAAAACTTGTCCTTAGAAGCCGTTACCAGTTTTCTGCCAGAATCTAAGAAAACAAGATCAGTAACCTGCAAGACAGATGGCAATGGAACAAAATTAGAAATTCACAAGAAACACATGATGAAGTTAGAAATGGAAGTACGTTATGCCTAGTTTGAAGATAGTATGAACCTGATCACGATGTCCCCGAAGGCGAAACAGGCCAGTCTCACCCACGACATCCCATAAAATAACATCATTATCTTTGCCTCCTGATGCTAGTAATGATCCAAGCTTATTGTATCGTAGGGCCGTCACAGCCCCTTTATGCCCATTTAGTGTGGTGTCACATATCCCTTTCTCGGAATCCCAGATTCTAATGCTTCCTTCAGCATAACCACTTGCTATCTGCAATTAAGTCCAATTTATTACTACTAAAACCATGAAAACAAATCATAAGTTTCACAATCTTTTCCTATGACACAAACCACTATAAGAAACAAATATATTGAGTCTGACCCAACAAACAGAGCATACCAAGACATTGACCTCGGAACAGGTCTTGAAATTTTAGCTTTCCTGCTTCCTATGCCCAAATTATTTTCTACAACGGCTTACATTTTAAGATACTACTACATCTTAGATGGAAGAGTAGCATGATTGCAGAACCTGTATCACTACAAATAAATCATACAGGAAAAATATTTTTAATAATCGAGAAATCCATTAATTTCAGTTATGAAACTCAATGGATAATGTAATAGCCCCTCTGTGCTTCTTGATGTAAATACCAGATTTGGTTTACCAATCTTGACGCGAGCAAATGATGTGCCCATACAACACTTGATGCACTCTACACCACCTTTATCATACTTGAATGATGTATCAGAACTTATCCATTAATCAATCAATTTAACACACCCCAATCCCAGAATAGTTGGGACTATTGAGTTCATATCTAGTACACAACAACAACATACCAAGTGTAGTCCCACAAGTGGGGTCCGGGGAGGGTAGAGCATGCCAAACCTTACCCATACCTCAGAGGTAGAGAGTCTATTTTTGATAGACCCTCGACTCGAGTAAATACAGTCCAAAGCAGTCCCCAAAAAGAAGTAGCGGAAGTGATAGCAGAACAAAGCAAAATACCTGGGTTCATATCTAGCATTTATTGAAATTTTAATAAATTTTTACACATAAAATTTATGCTCCTCGTCAAAAATACTGGTTCGGACCTGGTACAAATACATTGGATACGCCCCTGTTTCCAATCAAAAATAAGGAACGCAAAGCAAATACAATGGCTAAGAAGCCAATGAAACAAAGCACTATAGCAATATGACAAATACAACTGAATTTTAGTAATTAGCTCTAACACTACAAAAAAAAAAAAAAAAAGAATGAGAGGTGGAAAAACACACCTAAATTATCCCGATTCCTACCTGAACTATCACCAACTATTTATCAATACACAACACAACTATAAACTGTTTGAGTTTCATACCTAAACTTTTAGGTAGGAAAAGTTGACAATTAATAGTTTAGGCGTGTTTCGAGACCTTACCCCTACCTTGTTCAGGTAGAGAGGCTATTTCTGGATGACCCTCAGCTCGATTATAGCAAATTAATAAAAGGAAAGACGTCAGTAAAGAAAACATAACAACTAACAAGAAAACAGTAACAACAACAACAACAAAATAGTGCAAACCAATGAAACAAAGCACTATGGCAACATGACAAATACAACTGAGCACCCAAGGGTGTGACCTAGTGGTTCAATGAAGTTGAGTTGAGCATCAGTGAGGTATCAGGTTCAATTCCCAACAGAGACAAATACTAGGTGATTTCTTCACATCTGTTCTAGCCTCGGTGGACAGAGTTACCTGGTACCTATTGCTGGTGGGAGGTGGGAGGTATTCTGTGGAATTAGTCGAGGTGCGCACAAGCTGGCCCGGACACCACGGTTATCCAAAACAAAAAAAAATGAAAAATACAACTGAATTTTAGCAATTATCTCTAACACTATACAACTAGAACAACAACAAGTGCATTTTTTTAGAATTATCTCTAACACTATACAACAACAACAACTGAATTTAAAAAAAAAAAAAAAAAACTACTCCCTCTATCCCAATTTATGTCACTTCTTGTTTTTCGAGAATCAAACAGTTTAAGTTTGACCGTAAATTTGGGCACGAAATCTTCAAGTTTTTTTTAAATGAAATTTATATATGTGAAAACTACGTAAAAAGTACTATAAGTCACAATTATTGACAATTCAAAATATTTAAAAGATACATGAAAAAATTACGATCAAAGATAAATTTGTTTGAATCTCAAAATCCAAAATGTGACACATAAATTGGGACGGAGGGAGTAGAATTATCTCTAACACTAATAAAAATAAAAAAAAATTAAAAAAAAGGAAAATTTACCTGAGATGAAGAAGAAGGAGAAGAAGCGATTGATGTAACCGCTAGAGAAGCTCCTTTTGAGCTTGGCGAAGGTAAAGCCTCTAGAGTTTTGGTACAATTATGCAACCTAACATTCCATATACCGATTTTCTCTAACGCCGGTACTACCAAGTATTTGCCGGAACTGTCGTAAGCAATGTTTGATTCGCCGGAAACTATAACGCCGAAAGACCCCGCCGGTTCATACCGGAGATAAGCCTTCACCATTGGAAACTGCAAGTGGAAAATGTCACTGCTAGGGTTTAGGGTTTAAGCTCTTTTCTGTTTCCTTTTTTATGTGAATGATAATATGATTTATTACTCCCCTCCGCTTCAAAAAGAATGACATATTTTAATTTAGTACGGAGTTTAAGAAAATAAAGAAAATTTTTGAATGTTGTAGTCATAAATTAAAATTGTGTCAAATATAACAAAATGTCCTCTTTAATCTTGTGGTTTTAAACATGTCAAATGAAAAGTTGAAATTAAAGTATTGTCCAAAAAAAAGGGTCCTTCTTTTTTAAATGGATTAAAAAAAAAAGTATGTCATTTTTTTTAAACAAAGTGAGTATAAGAAAAAGGATCAAAAGTACCCTCCGTATATTTTTGGTCACAAAACTAGCCCTCGCATCCAATTATTGATGTCATTTCTATCCTTCACTTTGACGAAATATCACCAGACAGCCTATGTAGAAAAAAAACGTCATCGGATCGATCCACATAAGTAGATTACGTGGAAAATATGGAAAATAGTCTATTTTTTTAATAGTTTGAGGGTATATCACTACTCACTTCATTTATTTTGCTTGTCCACCATTTCAAAAATAATTTTTCATTTTACTTACACCCCGAGCCATCCTGTGTTGTAAAGATCTTGAAGTGCTTTGGGGTTATTTGGTACACCAGATAAGGAAAATAGTTTCGGAATAAAGTTCGAGATTATCTTTATTTTATTTTTGATATGAGGTATTAACTAATTTCGAAACTATTTTATCACATCATTTATTCTAAAATGTTGGGATTATTATACCATATGGAGAGTGGTAAACTTGTCTCATGGGATATTCCCATCTGATGTACCAAACGACCCCTTAGCTTTATGCTCTTTGATTTTGAAAAGCGAATTCACCCTTTTCAATTCGAATTGGACCAGTTTGGGAGACTTGTGATCCGACGGTACATCAAGCTGCCTTTTTTTAATCAAATTGGGGGATTCTTAGAGTAAGAGGAATTGACTTGGAATTTAAAAGCCAATCATATTTGGGCTTAAATATGACCTATTATGTTGTTAATTATAACCAAAGCTTCATAGAATAACCAAATTAAAACCCAATTTACAATCATCAGCAACTTATTTTGCTCTACAGTTATAGCTCTATTATAATTAGTCTTTTTTAGCAAAATAAACGCTTCATCATGTTAAATCAAAGCTCAACTAATTAACTGATCAATAATTCATCTCAATTTTCCTTCGAATAGTTTTAATTTTAAAGAATGGTTCTGGTTAAAGGTAATTGATGTCATATTGGGTTTTAATTTGGTCATTTTATTAAACTTTGGTTATAACAAAAAACATAATGGGTCACATTTTAAACCCATAGATGACCGATTATAAAATCCCGAGTCCATCCCTCTTAAAAGAGGTGGAACCCTAAACATGTCAAGATCTTTGCAACACATTTCTCATCTATTTTCCACACGCTAAGGTGACAAGGACGGCTCAAGGGTGAGACTAGTAAAACTAAAAAGACCGAAGAAGAGAAAAAGAAGAGAGAGCGGAAGGAAGTCTGATGGATGACATGTGCGGTTATGAGTAATTAAGTTTTGATGAGTATTAAATATGTATATAATTTGGCTATTGCTTTGTTGTTATACCTCTTTGCTATTGAGGTTTAGAAGAGAATTTTGAATTCTATTTATGATCTTGCTCTCATTTCGTTTTAGAAAATTTTATGATTCCAATTAAAGATTGTCTTCGGAGTTTCTTTCCCTCGTGATATGTAAGGAAGATTTTCAGATAACCTCTTTCTTTTTGTTCTTTTACAAATTGTACAAATATGAAGTCTTGAATTTGATTTAGATATCAAAAGGATTACTAGATGCTAGATACCAATGTCAAATTTTGAACTATATCTGATATAAAAAATTATTTTAAAAGTATTAAAGAAAAGCATAAATTAAGTAACCTTAATAATCAATAATATAAAGTTATTAATAAGATCGCATAAATAATTTCGAGAAATGAGTTTGTTAACTTCAATTACTTTATGGTATTACATAAATGAACATTAACTGTAAATCAAATTAATTCGAGATATGAGTTTGTTAACTTCAATTACTTTCTGGTATTGCACATATGAACATTAATTGTAAATCTAATCAATTTGAGATATGAATTTGTTAGCTTCAATTACTTTCTGGTATTGCACAAATGAACATTAAGTGTAAATCTAATCAATTTGAGATATGAATTTGTTGACTTCTTTTACTTTCTGATATTACAGAGATGAACAATGACTGTAAATCTGATCGATTACTCTCATAAGAAGGCATTGCAAGCTGAGAAGAAAGCACAAGTTGACACCCTTCCAATAATAGAGAAAGACAAATAAAAATTATCAAAATATTAAGAATTTAAGTTTTGTGTACTGTCAGTGCACTAGAATTCTTACATAATTTTCAATATTTGACTTTTAATATAATAAAGGGTCAAATTTACCCCTATACTTTGAAAAATTGGCTAAATATACCCTTCGTCATACTTTGGGACCAAATTTACCCTCGCTGTTAAGAAACTTTTCACTTGTACCCTTCCTTTAATAGAAAAGCCCAAATCAACGGCAAATGCCGCATGTTTTAAAAATAAAACACACCCTAATACCCGACCCGACCCACAAAAAAGACTCAAACAAATATAGCCCTCCCACAGTTCTGTTGATCCAATTTTCCCAACGAACAAATATACTTCTCTTTCAACGTGCATCGTTAGTAAGTTGTTTACAAATTAACAAAAAGTAAAATGGAATGGGATAACGCAGAAGCATGGAACTAGAGATGTCTAGTACAAACTCTGCTCATGTTCCAGTTATGTTCAAATTTTAAAATTTGGTATGCAATTCTATGTGCATCTAGATTCTAGAATCAGTGGATAAGTTTTTTGAGCAAATGACATGATGAAAAATTTGTGTAGATTCAAATTGTATATAAAGACATAAGAATGAAGAGATGTCATGATTGACACATAAGGAGACCTCTTAACACTACTAAAAAAAAACCGAAAAAGCGACCACATGTGGTCGGTTTTTCATTAAATTTATTTTAATTTTTTTTTTAATCATGTGGTCGCTTTTTCATTAAATTTTTTTAAATAAAAAACAGACCACAAGTGGTCGGTTTTTATATTTTAAAATTGCGGGAAAGTAAATAAATTAACCCGGGAAAATATAATTCCTTAAAACCGACCACTTGTGGTCGATAATAACAAAAAATAAATAAAATTATTATTTAAAAATTCTTTTTAATTTTTTATACAAAATATATTTAATTTTTGTGAAAATTATTTTACAAAAAGCGACCACTTGTGGTCGGTTTTAGATTTAAAAAATAAAAAATATTTTTATACAAAACCGACCACTTGTGGTCGATTTTGCTTTCCCAAAAAACTAACATAAATAAAATAAATGAAAAACGTAAATTGATAAAATATATTAAATATATTTCTTAAAATTTAGAGACCACGTGTGGTCGGTTTTGCTTTCCCAAAAAACTAATATAAATAAAATAAATGAAAAATGTAAATTGATAAAATATATTAAATATATTTCTTAAAATTTAGAGACCACGTGTGGTCGGTTTATTTTTAAATAATAATAAAAATTAATTAATGTTAAAAAACCTACAACAAGTGGTCGGTTTCTGTAAAATGATTTAAGAAAAACCTACCACTTGTGGTTGGTTTTTATAAAAAATACTAAAAATAAATTAAGAAATATTAAATATATTAAATAAAATTAATAAATAACATAAAAAACAATATTTATTACGTAAGTTTCAATCAAATAAATATATTTTCCATCGAGTATTTATATATATATATATATATATATATATATGTATGTATGTATGTATGTATGTATATATGTATACGCATCTATTGCGTGTAGTTATTTACATAGTAGTCAAAAGCTAATTGAATGTATACAAGTATATTGAATACGTTGATATCACACGATTGAGGTAATTATAATATATTGTTGGAGTTATAATAATGTAAGGTAAATAATCGATAATTCATTAGAGTATAAGGAATACGTTGTATTATGGGGAATATAGTCGTGCATGTGATCTATATGTATATTTCGTGTAGTGATGTATGTAGTAGTCAAAAGCTAATTGAATCTTTCTAAGTATATTGAATACGTTGATATCATACGACCAAGGTAATAATATAATGTTGAAGTTATAATAACGTAACCTAAACTAACCGATAATTCATCAGAGTATATATGAAATATGTTGTATTACGGGGTAATATACTCGTGTATGTGATGTGTATATAGTATGTATTTAGAACCTGATAGTCGATAGAGTGTGTGTGTATATATGTATATCTCGTGTATTGATATACGCAGTAGTCAAAAGCAATTTAAGTGAATCTATCCAAGTATTTTGAATAACACGTTGATATCACAAGTTCGGTCTAATAATATATATACTGTTGAAGTTATAATAACGTAAGCTAAATTAATCGATTCATCAGAGTATATATGAAATTCGTTGTATTACGAGGTAATATACTTGTGTATGTAATGTATACAGTACGTATGTTGAACCGAATCTATCTAAGTATTTTGAATAACACGTTGATATCATACGATCGACGTAATAATATACTTTTGAAGCTATAATAAAGTAAGCTAATTAGTGGATAATTCATCAGATTATATATAAAATACGCTGTATTACGAGGTATATAATTCATATTCAAAAGCTAACTAACCAAAAATTCATCCTAATATACGAAATACATTGATATTATTATACAATTGAGGAAATATACTACTTGTGTATGACGATGAATTAATTAATTATCCGATTTATATACATCGTATTAATTTTTTTTGTATTTGTTATGAATATAATACGATTTATTCAGGAAATATTTATTTGATTTTATTAAACCAAAAAGCTCAGGGTTAAATCGATTATTCATTTGTTTTGAATTTTGATTTAATTTGGCCGGTCTATTAAAATTGGGTCGTAATCAAAATCAAATTGGTCATAATTGCAATGCAATTGACCAATTGATTTTTGATTTGGTCTATAATTTAAATGACAATGACTAAATAATATAATTGGTCATTCTTTAAATGGCCTAATGTTACCTTCTCCCTTTTTATTGTAATAACCTAATGTTTTGGGCTCAATCCCTTAACAGACCCAAAACAGCCGATCCGGTCCAACCCACCCTTATATCCCTTTTTCTCCTTCACCCAAACACACCCCATAAACTCCCAAAACAGCCCCCAAAACAGAAAACAGAAAACAGACCCCAAAACCGAAAACAGCCCCCAAAACCCGAAAACAACCCCCAAAATCGAAAAAAACCCACAAAACCATAAATCCCAAATCAATTTCCTCGTGGATTTCGTACAAATACACTAGACACGTACTATGAGAGGTGCGAAATTCCTCTAGAAACTCCAATTTCCTCACAAATCCAAAAATACAAAAATTCCCAAATTCGAATTTCATTTTTTTTTGGTACGATTCCAACTCATTCAAGGATTTCGTGGTGTCAAGGATTTCGACGAAGCTCGTAGTTCCGTTTTGGTGCTCTAAGAAAGGTAAACACCCCCCTTCTTTTATTTTTAGCAACCTTTAAGATTTCGTTTTTGTAGTGTAGATTTTCTTTCGTCGTGTAGGTATAATTATTTTGTAGCTGTCGAAATCTCACATTAGGTGAGAATGCTGGGATTATTTGTTGTAGAAGGCTATGAAGGCCGTAGGATTTTTTGTTGAAAGTTATGACTTAAGTGTAGTTACTTGAAAATGTGTATTTGTTACTTGAAAATGGTAGTGACTTGAAAATGTGTATTAGTTATTTGAAAATGGTTAAGTGTAGAGACTTGGTTATTTGAATTAGTTACTTGAAAATTGTAGTGGCTTGAAAATGTGTATTTGTTACTTGAAAATAGTTAAGTGTAGAGACTTGGGCATTTGAATTAGTTACTTGAAAATGGTAGTGGATTGAAAATGTGAATTAGTTACTTGAAAATGGTTAAGTGTAGAGACTTGGGCATGTGAACTACTAACTTGAAAATGTGTATTTGTTGCTTGAAAATGCTCAAGTGTAGTTACTTGAAAATGTGTATTTGTTACTTGAAAATGGTAGTGACTTGAAAATGTGTATTAGTTACTTGAAAATGGTTAAGTGTAGAGACTTGGGCATTTGAATTAGTTACTTGAAAATGGTAGTGGATTGAAAATGTGTATTTGTTACTTGAAAATGTGTATTAGTTATTTGAAAATGGTTAAGTGTAGAGACTTGGGCATTTGAATTAGTTACTTGAAAATGGTTAAGTGTAGTAAGTTGTAATGTGAACTACTTACTTGAAAATGGTTAAGTGTAGAGACTTGAAATGTGTTTTAGTTATTTGAAAATGGTTAAGTGTAGAGACTTGAAATGTGTTTTAGTTAATTAAAAATGGTTAAGTGTAGTAACGAAATGTGTATTAGTTACTTGAAAATGGTTAAGTGCAGAGACTTGAAATGTGAATTAGTTACTTGAGAATGGTTAAGTGTAGTAACTTGAAAATGTGAATTAGTTACTTGAAAATGGTAGAGACTTGAAATGTGAATTAGTTATTTGAAAATGGTAGTGGCTTGAAAATGTGAATTAATTACTTGAAAATGGTTAAGTGTAGAGACTTGAAATGTGAATTAGTTATTTGAAAATGGTTAAGTGTAGTAACTTGAAAATGTGAATTAGTTACTTGAAAATGGTTAAGTGTAGTAACTTGAAATGTGAATTAGTTACTTGAAAATGGTTAAGTGTAGAGACTTGAAATGTGAATTAGTTATTTGAAAATGGTAGTGGCTTGAAAATGTGAATTAGTTACTTGAAAATGGTTAAGTGTAGTAACTTGAAATGTGTATTAGTTACTTGAAAATGGTTAAGTGTAGCAACTTTAATTAAGATTGTGATTGCTTGTGTAGATGAAATTTGATTATAGCTGGATATATCAACGAAATAATGATAATAGAGTGGGTATGAGAGAGGAATTTGTAGCAGGTGTCAATCGATTTATTGAACATTCCAAAACACTTGACGATTGGTTTTCGTCAAGCTCCACAGCTACTTCCTCCGTGTCCCGGTGATAAACCTCGGGCTGCGAGAGGCCTAAGCTCACTTGATGATTACACTACAAATGAGGAGGAGGATTTTGATGATGATGATGAAGGTGGGGATGAGGATGAGGATGAGGAGGATGACTTTTAGTTTATTTTTTAATTGTAAACTTTGATGTTTATATGTTTTGATTTTGATATTTGGATATTTTGATTTTGATATTTGAATGTTTAAAGAGATGTTTTAATGTTTCTAAATTGGTGGGTTGTATTGAGATGATTGAATGTTTTTGAATTGGTGGGCTGTGGAATTACAGCATATATGCTATAATTTTTTTAAAAAAAAATCCAGAAAAACCTACCATAAGTGGTCGGTTTTCTAAAAAAATTTAATTATTTTTTTTTTCAAAAACCGACTACATGTGGTAGGTTGGTCGGTTTTTTAAAAAAAGTTTTTTTTTTTTTTACAAAAACTGACCACATATGGTCGGTTTTCTAAATAAAGTTTTTTTTTTTTTTTACAAAAATCGACCACAATATGTGGTCGGAAAAATTTTAATAAATTTTTTTAATATAAAAAGAATTTTAATTAAAAATTTTATTTAAAATATAATTAATATCAATTTATAAATAAATAAATATTTTTTGAAAAAAGTGACCACATGTGGTCGCTTTTGAAAAAGCTTCCACTATTTTACTGACCACACATTGTGGTCGGTTTTTTGGTCGCAAATACAGGAAAACCGACCACTTGTGGTCGCTTTTTGTGGTCGGTTTTCCTGTTTATTTTAGTAGTGATAACTCAATCATCTAGAGAAATATCAAGTGGTCCTAATCTGTTGCATTTGACCGCTAAGTGCCATTTTTCATGAGTTCTGCATTGATGCAGATCTATGAACTGAGGGAGGAGTATATTTGTTTGTGTCTGCACTGATGCAATTTTTTTCATGAGATATGCACTGATAAATATCCAGTGGCCTAATCTCGTTGGAAAAATTTGACCAACAGAATTGAGGGAGAGATATATTTATTTGTGTCTTTTTTGTGGGGCGGGTTAAATTAGGGTGTGTTTTATTTTTAAAAATATAGGGCATTTAACGTTGATTTGGGCTTTTCTGTTAAAGAAAGGGTACAAATGAAAATTTCTTAACAGCGAGGGTAAATTTGTCCCCAAAGTATGACATCGAGGGTAAATTTGGCCGAAAAATATGACGAAGGGTATATTTAGCTAATTTTCTAAAGTAAAAGGTTAAATTTGGCCCTTTTTCCTATAATTTATGACAAAAAATATTAAAGGAAAATTGATCCTACGCAAAATTCTTTCCTTTTCCCACATCATTTACTAAATCTTTTTTTCATGGTTTTCATCCATCTCAACAAAGTAATTCAACGTCATTTCTTTTTACAATTGAATGCTATTTACTCAAGTATTATTATTTCTTTTAGGGAATGTTGTAATTCTTTATGAATCGAATTGGTAGCAGCAATATTATTCTCAATTAACACTCTGACCTGAAATTCTTCCTTGTTTGTGTATCCTCAAAGTTGTGAGACAAATTCTGATGATGTCGTCATCATCAACGGTTATTGCAATATAATTTCTCATTAATTTAATTTTGATTGCATGATTAAACCTTTTTTAAAGACTTCATTTTGGTGGGTTGATTTTGCTTCCTTTAATTAGTTCTCACCTTTTCCCACCTATTTGTTGAAATCGTAGTTGAATTTGCTATGAGAAAATTCTTGTGTTAGTGAAGATTACTTTCAATAATCAAAAAATAAAATTATAACTTACCCAGTGAAATCCCTCAAAGAAATCCCACAAGTAAAAATGCTATAAATCATTTATTCATAAAAAAAATTCCTGATAAATATATATATACGTAATGAACAATCTATAGATTGAGAAAGAACGGTGGACTCATGGGTAAGTCAGAGAGAGAAATTGATTTATCAGATGAAGAGTTATGAATACGGAGGGTTTCCGGGGAGAGAGAATAGGGGGAAAATATCAGTGTTTGAATCTTGAAAAAAGAAAATAATTAGAAAAAAGCTTGTTACCTGTTGTAGTAGGTCAATGTAACCTGATGGTGTAAAAAAATTATACACTACGATGCACTAAACTTAAACTATTTAAACACAAGTAAAATATTGAGTGTCACATTTGTCAACTTATAGTCTATTTTTTCAATCAAAATATTTTTGGTGAGAAATAGTTTGTACTTGACGAATAAATTTAAATAACACTTTTAAATAACAAGTAGTGTTTGACCAAGCTTGTTAAACATATGTCTAACTATATTCATCAAATTAAAACATCCGCAAAAAAATAAGAAAAGTGATATACAGTCAATTAATTTTATCATTGTTGATGAGCATAGATTAGTGCGAATATGGAGTTCTGATAGGTACTTGAGAATCACTTTAATGGCTTACTAAATCACTCAATATGCGTGTGTAATAGGGCATTGCGCATCTTTTAAGTCAAGAGTTTCCCTGTGTTAGTGAAGAGTTGACCTGCGTTACGACCAAGACGTCTCAATAAAATTAGTGACCTAAAGCTAAATTTTAATCTGAGGCCTTAAAAATATACACAATAATACAAAATTAATGTGGTGGTCACAAAATCAACACACACACTCCCACTCATTCAATATTTGTTTTCCCCTTTCTGTTTCTGTCTTTATGTAGCAGCATCAGACGCTCGAGACCTTCAATGGCGGACAAGGAAGACTACTCCACTGATGATGAAGTTCAACTTCCTGTCGCTCAAGTTCAACCACCTCTGCCATACCCAAATATCTGTCTGCATTGCGGAGGGCGGCGTTTCGAGGGTGACAATCCAATGAACAAACACAACCGCGCATCACAATCATTCAATCACATTTAGTGCTCCACATGCCACTCCGTGTTTTGTTATACCGCAGACTACGCCCAACATGTTGAGGAAACTGGACATCACTAAGAAGAAGCGCCTATAGTATTGATCTCTACCTTGTCTCTCTACGTATACGTGATCTCTAACTTGTCTCTCTACGTATACGTATTACATCTCTTATGTTCTAGTCTAGTCTATTATCGTCGATTTATTTTCAGATATTGTTCTTACCTACGCCGTCTTTGAAATTGTTTCATATTTCCCGCTACTGCTTTTATTTTATTGCTTTTCTCGTTCATCTGATCCATCTATTATGATTTTGGTTTTGTTTTGTTGACTGATGATCGGAATTAATGAATATTTCTCCAGGAAAAAAATAAAATAAAAATTAATGTGGTTTTTTTCTTATTTTTTCATGATTGTTGTTTTTAGTGTAGTGTCATTGTATTTCACATAGCAATATTATTATTTATAATAGTAACGATTGATTCAAGTTAATAAGAGGTTAACCATGTGTTTTCAATACATTACCTTGGATGTTATTGTAAACATATTATTTATTATTATAAAGATTTGAGTAGTTTAATTTAAAATTTCAAAATATTTCTATTGATTGATGATAGTTTTTTTTTTCTTATATTCAATATTGTCAAAAATAAAATAAAATCATAAAACTAACAATTAAAAACTTTTGAGGCCTCGAAATTTTGGGGGCCTAAAGCAAAGGCTTTACTAGTCTCACCCTCACCCTTGAGCTACCCCTGGTTACGACCAACTATTTTTTCTATGGCAAAATACATAAACATGCCATTTAACTTGGTTTCGGCTTGTATCTATGACTTCCAACTTTGGATGTGTACAAGTAGAACTTGTATAAAGTTGAACAAGTAGACACACGCGTCCTATGTGGCATAACACGTAGGACATCATGCAGGACACGAATTGCCCACGTAGGACGCCACATAGGACAAATGTGTCTACTTGTTCAATTTTATACAGGTTTAAGTTCCTACTTGTGCACAGCCAAAGTTAGAGGGCATATATGCAAGTTGAAGCCAAGTTAAAGCGCACATTTATGTATTATGCCTGTTTCTATACTATCCGGAGGAATCTGAAGGTAGTATGACTCTTATTTCTTAGGAAGAGGTTTGTTAGATACAATGAAGAGATTGTAGAGCAGGTAAGTTCCTTGATGCTTTCTTGGTTTAAACTATTGAGTAATGTATGGAATACTGCAGATAATTGTCCGACTTGTTTGGCTCATCTTGAGGTTTCTCTTCAGAATTTGACATCCTTGAGTTGAGGGTCTATTCGAACAACATCTCTACCTCCGAAGTAGAGGTAAGGTTTGCGTACGCTAGGTTACATAGTCCAAAAGATTTACCATAAAAGTAACGTCCACTATGAGTCCTCCATAAATATTTCTTCGTTGCTTTAATAGGCCTTCAAATTGTCGTTATCATATTGCATGCTAATAATCTCTATCAAGAAAAAAATGGTTTCATATATTAGCTTGGCATATCGCTTTCGAAAGTTCATTTAGTTGATTGGTTGGCTGCTTGTTCTTAATGTTTGAATATATACACATTGGACTTAAGCATGGTGTTATAACCTCTTTATTAATGCCATGTTGTTCTCTAGTCATTTTGTTATGTTTGGAGCGGAGGGTCATCCGGAAACAACTTCTCCTCCATGAGGTAGAGGTAAGTGTTAGGATTTATCCTGAATTTCCTACTTTACTTGGATTCTACCATAATTGTGTCTTACTTCGAAAAGGTTTTCTTAGTGGAAAAGGTTTCCTTGTAGGAAAAGATCTCTTCCATAATTAGTTAATTCTTTCTTGGAGGAGAAGTTTTTGGACTCATATAAATAGAAGATCCTTCTTCTCAAACCATAATATAATAACATCCACAATGTAGTCATCAAAGAGTCTTGTTTAGGAGGAGATTTTCTCCTAGTAGATTTTATGTTTTTTAATTTAATTTTTAATATGTAGGTCAATTGGCTGAAACATATGAATAACATTATGTTTTACTATAGTTTTATTTGTCATCTGATTTATCGTCTCCATGACTTGCAAACTACTAGCTTCCACATGATGCCTCACGATTTCAAACACAACAGTAAGGTCTGTGTACACTCTACCCTCCCAGACCCCATTTGTGAAATTTTATACGTTGTTGTTGGAACATATACATGATTTCCTTACCCTTTTTCCTTGTCATCTTTTATAGATAAAGGGCATTGAAGGTATTATGGCTTATACTTATAGAGTAGTTAAACTAGAAAGAGGAACATATATGATGGGCTACACTTTAGAGGATGCCACACTTTCTACTAGTGCAGATAGTGAGCAAGAGCAACACCAAGAAGACATTAAAGAGAAAAAATCATCAGAAAAGCAAAATTCGTGTATATCAAGAAATGTCGCTGGTAAGAAAGAAAGTGAAGGGGCTAAATATCGTATGCAGTATACATGGTCATACAAGTAATTTTAGAAATCAGGCATAGGGACTTGTAATGTAGGGTTAGATTAATTTTACGAGGATGATTTATTATATGGACGAGAAAATAAGGGAGAGTTTTATTTAGTACTAGTATTGCATAAAAATAAACTATTAGTAACTATTTTAAAAAGGCGGAATAGTCTAATAGACCCTTGCACTTGTTGTATTTGTATTTTGGATCCTCCTACTCATCCATTTGTCAACTGAACCCTTAAACCTTTTGAAACTCATCATTTTAAACCCTTTTCTCATCCCGTCAAAGTGCGTGTAGCACAACCACTACATATCAAAATTTCACGTCATTTTTAAATGCCACGTAGGAAATAAAAAGTTAAAATTAAATTAAACCCCCAAAATTTTATTTGAGAAATTATTTTTCCTTTTTTCCACTTTGACCCCCATTTCCCACTTCTTCAAAAATATGTAAACAAGGTCTGACTTCATAGATTTTAAGAGAGCTGTACTTTTAGAGAAATCTGCCGAGGCCTCTTCGAAACAATGTTTTGGATATTCATTGAAGTGGGGAAGTGTCAAAGAATCAAAATTTTGAGCATTGATTAGGGTTTGTAATTTTTTGGAAATCTCTTCGAATGCAGATTTGATGGATTCTTTCTCAATTTCCTCCATTTTCTCTGTGGGTCTTCTTCTTCCTTTCTCTACAATTTTGGACCAATTTTAACTTTCTTGCTATTTATAATTTGTTCAATTGGGTATATAATTTTTGTGCTCTTAAAATAGAAAGGAGCCAAGACTGGAGTAAGAACGATTGGAGGAGATTCCCAACCCTTTCCTGTATTGATGGGGTTGCACTAGGGATCGACTCTTAGCCCATTTTTATTTACCTTGGTGATGAATGTATTGACGCGATAAATTTAAGGTGAGGTGCCATGGTGTATCTTATTTGAGGATGATATAGTTTTGATTGACGAGACTCGCAGAGGAGTGAATTCTAAGTTAGGGGTTTGAAGACATACTCTGGAGTCTAAAGGGTTTAGGTGAGCAGGACTAAGATCAAATATTTAGAGTGCAAGTTCAGAGAGGTGATGTATGAGGCGGATATGGAAGTGTGGCTTGATACATAGGCCACCCAGAAGAAAGGTAGTTTTAAATATCTTGGGTCTATTATCCAGGAAATGAAGAGATTGCCGAGGATGTCACATCACCATATTGGTGCAAGATGGATGAAACGGAGGATCGCTTCTGGCATCTTATGTGATAATAAGGTGCCTCCTAAACTTAAATATAAGTTCTACAGAATGGTGGTTAGACCAACTATGTTATATGGAGCATAGTGTTGGCCGATCAATAATTCTTACATCCAGAGGATAAAGGAAGCGCACATGAGGATGTTGCGATAAATATGTGGATTTATTAGGAGACATAATATTAAAAATGAGGATATCTGAGATAAGGTAGGAGTGACTTCGGTGGAAGATAAAACGCAAAAAATGAGATTGAGATGGTTCGAACATGTGATGAGAACATGCATGGATGCCCCAGTGCAGAAGTATAAGGGGTTGGCTATAGACAATTTTAGGAGAGGTAGAGGCCGAACGAAGAAATATTTGGGAGAAGTGATTGGACAAGATATAACACGATTGCATCTTACCGAGGACATGACCTTATATAAAAAGATGTGATAAATACAAATTAGGATTGAAGGTTAGGAGGTAGGAGTGCATTCATGCTAGTAGGTAGGAGTGATGTCCTTATTAGTAGTCTTAGTGCTACACTTGTAGTTTCTTATTCTTTGATTCTTGTTAATTTGTGTTGTTTTCGGGTAGATCGTTTGTAGTATTGTTCTATGATAGTATTGTTTTGTTCCTATTTGTTGTTGTGTAACTCCCTATTGTCTTTTGTACCTCAACATCTTTTTATAGACTGTATTTTGTCTTGATCCGAGGGTCTATCAGAAACAACCTCTCTACCTCACCTCTGAGATAGTGGTACGGACAACGTACATTCTGCCCTCTTCAGACCCTCACTGTGTGGGAATACAGTTATTGTTGTATTAATCTTTGATTATAATTGAAAACACAATGGATCACATTTTAAACCCAAAGATAGTTGATTATTAAATCCCACCCCCACCCCTCTTACTCTATTCTATCTGCACCAACCCGACCAAATTCTAATTAAAAGGGGTGAAACCCTTAAACACCTTAAGATCTTTGCAACACAATTTTCATCTCTTTTTCCACCACTAAGATAACCAGGTGAATTAAGGGTAGTAAAACCTTTGCTTTAGGCACCCCTCCCCCTCCGGCCCCAAATCTTGAGGCCTCAAAAGTTTCTAATGGTAAATTTTACGATTTTATTTTCTCTTCGACAATATTGAAGATAGTTAAAACAAAGAGATAAAATCTATCTAAAAAAGAAAGAAAAAGACATACTCTTTAACAGATATATTTTAGTACTTTGAATTAAACTACTCAAACCTCCATAGTAGTAAATAATATTTTTACAATAACATCTAGGACAGTGTATTAAAAATACGTGTTTAACATCTTATTAACTTGAATTAATTCTTACTTTATAAATAATAATATTACTATGTGAATATAATAATATACTGGAAACAACAATTATGAAAAAGCAACAAAAAAGGGTCACACTTTTTTTTTTTAATGTATATTTATATATATAAGGTCTCATATCAAAATTTAATTATTTACGCTACTAATTTTATTGAGACGCTCCTGTAACTTTAACTTTTCCTTTGTACAATGAAGAGGGGATGGAGAAGAGATAGGGAAGCTCAAGAAAGAAGGGAGCGGGGTGGACTTCAAATATTAGCCTTTTGCATAATTTTTTGGACGAATTAAAAAAAAATAAAAAATGAAAGAATTAAACATAAGAAACAAGGGAACCAAAAAAGGAAAAAAGCATAACAAATTTTTGAGATTTTGAACAAAATATAATAAGGCATTAGAAATAATCAAAGATTTAAGATGCTAAATATTAGATATACAATAGATCTTACAAAATAAAAAGACGAAGGAAATAGATCTAAAACAAGTTTGAGACAAAATCCAAGGAAATGAATGATTAACATACCATGGATATAGAAATTAATCACTATGAGTATTCGTCTTTATTTGATGATTAACATACAAGTATTATTCTAATGCTAGTTTTTCTAAACATTATAAATAAATGATATATGGACTGGATGCAAAGATTCCTCTGTGTAAATGTGATTATAAGTAGAATGCAAATATTTACATTTGGACGCCTTATGAATTAAACAAAGTGCTCTTTATAAGTTTATATTTTCGTAACATATTATAACACAAATAATGACGCTTAATTTCTACGGAAACCTATGCTGATAGGGCAAAAGTGCTGTTCAAAATTCACAAGTTATATTTTATCTTTTTTTTTATTTTTTATTTTAAAATAATCAAAAATCATGCACTCACTTTCTTTATTTGTGTTTATCACACACACTTTGGTCAAATATGTCACAGAACATGAACATTCAAATAAAGGGTTTTTAGTGTTGTGTTTCATTGAGTTTAAGTGTTTCATTGACAAAGTCGTGAGTAAAAGAATCCATTAGTTAATTCGAGCCAATTATAAGGTCTCTCAAGCTATTCCGCCTATTAAATTTGGAAGAGAAATTTTTGAGAGAAAGTACAATAATTTTTTACCTTTCAATGTACTATCCTTTTTTATCTAGATACCTTTTATTATTATACCTATATTTATCTTTTCCATTCCCCCTTTCAATATTTCTCTTATTATTATTGTAATTCTAAATCTTATATAGTATATTTATGTTTTTTTTCCCCTGATTACTGCTTTTTCTGTTTCAATTTATGTGGCACTTTCGCTTTTTGAGAGTCAAATAGTTTAATTTTGACCGTGAATTTGGACATGAGATCTTTAAGGTTTTTGAAATAAAATTTATATATTTGAAAAATAAGTAAAAAGTATTATAAGTTTCAATAATTGACAATTCAATACATTTAAAAGATATATGAATAAATTACGGTTAAATATAGACTTGTTTGAATCTCAAAATTCTAAAGGTGCCACATATATTGGGACAAAAGGAGTACTATATTTCATATGGATCGAAACAAATTAGCCCCTTTAGACTGAGAGAATGACTAGATAGAAAATGTTTATAGTGTAGCCATGGGCCGTTTAGTTGTTGGTTAGGAGGTGATTTCTACATGTATTAAATTTTATATAATTTGCATTATGTTTGATTGTATTGCTCTGTTACATATAAAATTCAATATATCAAATTCAGTGTTTGATTAAAAATTTAGAATTCTACTTAACTAATGGATGTATAAGGTATGAACAAATTTATATATTAATTTGTTTAAAATAAAAGATAAAATAACTAATACATAAATAATTATGTGAAATTTAAAACTTTAAGACAATATCTATTAAAAAAATATAGCCAAAATATATGTCAGCCAGCGCTATTTCTATATTATTATACCTTTTGAATTATAATCTTTTCGTGTGGGTTAATATCACGAAAATCACTCAATTTTTATTTTACTGCACTAATATTATTAAATTATTATTTTTTATGATAAAAAAATTACTCCATTTTATCGAAGTATCACGAAAGTCGCTTAACTATTCTCCTTTTTCTATTCTTTTCCAATCTCAAATTACTATATAAAATTTCACTAAATGGCAGACATATCACATGGATCAGATTGAGAAATACCTAAACTGAACTTTATTGTTTTTAGATGTCATATGAACTATGCATTGAGGGCCACAAGTATAGATCACATAAAATCTATTCCTCCGTTTTAATTTATTTGTCTGATTTTAACTTGATATGAAATTTAAAAAAACAAAACAAAAAAAACTTTTGGTTGTATTAAACACGCCATATAGAAAGTTAGAATTAAAAAGTTATCAAAAAAGAAAAAAAAAAAAACATTTTGAAATGAATTAAATAGAAAGTAAGACAAATAGATTAAAACGAGAGAATATTATTTTCTCCTATATCTGACATGGAATATGTTACATCCTTATAATAATCATTTCATTAATAATATGATTGAAGACAACTGTAAAGATTATTTTCACTAACATGCAGACCAAAACTAAATAAACTTTTAAGAAGTGGCTCAATTTTGTTTCAACTGCTTCATGAGTTTTTAGCATCATTATTTTTAGTGAAGAGATGTTCCACTAATTTTTTCCAATGATTATGTTCTCTTACCACACAAATTCAATATTTGACGAAGACGGATTCAGAATTTGAAGTTTATCGATTCAAAATCTTGAAGTTTATTCTATATACATAATATTTAGTGACTTTTTCAACAAATATACACAATTTACATTAAAATTATTAAATCTGTCAAATTCATATTTCTCATGCTAATTTTGCTCCAAAAATTTGGTGTTAATCCAATTAAAATAAAGTATATATTTCTTTGTTCAATGTTGAATTTTTTTCTTCAAATGGAGTCATAATTATACACTAAGACAAGTAACCACCCTACCACCACTCACATTTTTTTCTTTAGTCGTATGATATTTGATATTTACTAACTTGATTAATTTGAATTTGTGTTGGTCTGATCCACTAATGAATAAAGCACTCCCTTCCTAGGAGTTTTCGTTTGAATTCGAATTTGAGACCCTTAATAAACTAAGATGAAAGATCTCCACTATCCCATCACACATGAGTAGATCGATTCAATATTTTGATATTGGATTCATTTGAACCCAGTACACTTTTATATCGATTATACCCCTTGGTAGTACCCATCACCCTCCCAAATTAAATTAATTAGTTCAGTGCTAAGCAACTAATAAGAGGAAGAAAATGAAAGCTTAAGGCATAAATTAAACCTTAATTGGAGATTACAATGTTCAGATCATAGGAACAAAACGAAAAAGAGAGAATAATCCTATTATTTTTATTTTATTTTGGGTTTCAACTCGGTTTTCAATACTTGTATTAGGTTTTGATTAATCTGAATTCGTATCGTGTAAGGTTCATTAAGAAGAAAGTGTTCGCTATATAACATGATTTTTTCAAACTCAAGGCTCAAATTCAAAACTTCTAATTAAGGGTGAAAGAACCATATCCATTCCACCATAACTTTCGTTGATTAAACGAAATTGGAGTTTTAGTTAAGTAGGTACAACCTAGGGAAAAGATACAATTGTTTCTCAGTTTGACAAATATGGATCATGATGTTCATTTGTATTGAAACATGAGGGACAATTTACATGCATTAGGGTTTCGATTAATCTGAATTCATGTCGCTTAAGGCTCATTAAGAAGAAAGTTTTTTCTAACATGATTTTTTCAAATCCAAAACTTCTAGTTAAGGATGAAGAGACTCTATCCATCCCACCACAACCTTCGTTGATTAATAGAAATTGAATTTATAATAGGTAGGTACTACCTAGGAAAAAAGATACAATTGTTTCTCAGTTTGACAAATATGGATCATCATGTTCATTTTTATTGAAACATGAGGGGCAATTTACAAAGACTTGTTGCTTGATAAGGACATTATTTAATTTGTTTTCTTGAAAATGATAATTGTGACAAGGAAGACCATGCAGTACACCTTTCGATTTAACTTAGAAATAAATGTTCAAAGATTTGATAAGTGCAAAATTATTATTTAATGTAAAATACTTCTCAAATAAAATTATTATTTTTTGTCACACTCCTTTTTTTAATTGGATGTCCCTGAAGGTACTTTGTCAAACTACTCAATATTCAAAGTTTGAAAGATAAAATGCTTTAATTTCTACTAAATTATTGTTTAATGTATACGCTTTCTAATAAAATTATTATAGAAGTTAGTATTAATAGGTCAAATTAAATCCTAAGCTAGGTGTCGACTTTATTGACCACCCTCTTATAAGCAAAATTTAGCCCCCACACCCTTTTTGGTCAATCAAGTGGTTGGGGAATTTGAGCTAAATTGTCAATTCCAAAGGCTAATACTTTTCAAGATGGTCAAATTTGTTTGTGTTTTATTTGCAATTGAGTAATTCTAATACTAGTATTTGTTAACTTTTGGTCTTATAAATATCTTTTTTATTACCGTTGACCCTTAAACAGAACTCCAAAGAGGGTTCAACATCTATTATATATACATAAAAAATAATTTTGACAATGTATAAACAATGTAATGGGGTTGATGGGCAATTAAGTGTTAGCCTGTCAGAGACGCCTACGTTCAAAAGATAAATATATCGGGCATGAGGATGCTTAGATAAATGTCTGGGGCAAACTAGAAGAGATATATATGATTAGAAATGAAGTTATACTGGGTAAGGTGGAAGTGACCACCAATCCACCGAGGTGGAAAAGATAAAGGAAGCAAGACTGAGATGGTTCATGCATGTGAAGAGGAGGTTCGTGGATGCTCCAGTAAGAAGGTGTGAGATATTGATCATAACATGAGTTAGGAGAGATAGAGGTAGACTGAAGAATAGTTAGGAGAGATAATTAGACATGACACGACTTCAACTTACTGAGGACACAACCTTAAATACCGAGGACATGACAGGGGCAGCCTCTTGTACGCTCTCCCTATTAATTAGTACTAATATTATTTAATAATTACATTGAACAATGTCAAATAATTATACAAAAGCACATTAATTTTAGATCTTTTCCCTAATTTTGAAATTTTCTCCATAATAATTGTTCATAAAGAATTAAAGAGCTGTCTTTTCACCACTCTAGCTCAACCCTCCCACCCCAACCTAGTCTTCTTTTCTTTGGACATTAAATTTAGGGATTCAATTAATTTAGATTTACATCAAATAGACTTGCTAATTAAGCATAATAAAGTAGTGGCTAGCAACGTCAAGACGTTTAGACCAATGAAATTTAAAATATACAGAAGTAAACATACGAAGAAACTAAGAAGATTCGATATCTACATTATATATAATATACATATTGCGCCCCCTACCTCACTCCCTAATGTAAAGCCCTCGCTTTCAAAAGAACTTTTTTCCTTCACTTAAATAATACAACAGTTTTCTGGTTATAATTATACACAAGTTGACATACTTATTTAATAGAATCAAGATTTTAGATTAAATTCAACATGCAAAAAGTAGCCACTGGCTAGTATATAGAATTATTATGGAGGGAGTCAATATCAATAAAGCAAAACTTTATGGCTAATTAATTACATATATGTAGACTCAGCCCTCTAGAAAGCTATTAATTAGTATTAGAGTACACTTAATTTAATAGTGGTACTAATTACTTTATGGCTAATTATCTAGATTTAGCCCGTTAAAAGGCACACATTCGGAAGATTAATAGTCCGTTTGGCCAAACTTATTTTTCCCCAAAAGTGCTTATTTTTTTCTCAAAAGTGCTTATTTTAAAAAAATTGAGGTGTTTGGCCAAGTTTATGGAAGAAAATAAGTGTTTTTGAGGAGTAAAAAAAGCAGTTTTTCATAAGCTAAAAAAAGTAGTTTCTCTCCAAAAGCACTTTCGAAAAAAACACTTATGAGAAAAATACACTTAAAAACATTTTTAAAAGTTTGACCAAACACTAATTGTTGCTCAAAAGTGATTTTTTAATTTTATTGGCCAAATACAAACTGCTCCTTACCAAAAGTACTTTTTTAAAAAACACTTCTAAAAATAAGCTGATTTTAGAAGTTTGGCCAAACATGCTATAAGATAGCAGAGATAAGGATGTTGGTGCATGTATGGACATACATACGTACTAGCTAGAATGAATAAGATTAGGAACGAAGTTAAATATGATAAGATTGAAGTGGTCTCCGTTGCGAATAAGATGAAGGAAATGAGATTGAGAGAAATGTACTGATCATCTTCTTATTATTTGTTCTCCACGTTACTATACCCTCGTATTATTATTATTTGCTATTGATTTTTAATTTTTATGACTATCCTTTTTTATCCTTCTGTGTTGCATGGATGAACCCGACTATTCATAGAATCTCCGGAGCTTTCTTAGCCACTATTAATCTTTGTATAAGAACCGACAAGGATTGTGGTGGAACAGTAAGTACTTCTTCATGCTTAATCAGAAGTCTAGGGTTCGAGTTCCCTAGATAATTGCCTTTGTTAGGAAGCGTTTTATCCCCTAATGTAAAACTTTCAAAATTAAAAAGGATTGTGGCGGAGCGGTAAGTATATGTACGTAATCATTCATTCTTAACTAGAGGTCTCAGATTCGATAGAGCTCCTTATAGATAGTCGATGTTCAAATTTAATCGAACTCCAATGCACATCAAACGCCTGAAAAGCCAAAAAGAAAAAAAAATTTGTATACTAAATCATCAACCACGTAAGAAGAGTAGGTGTGTCCATATGGAAATGTTCAAAATCAATTATAGTAACTTATTTTTGGCATGTCTTATTTTCTTTTTTTGATTCCTTTTCATTTCCAGCTGATATATTCCCCAGAATCAACTTTAAACCTAAACTACAAAAAGAGAAAAGACAAGATGCTAATTTCCACATTATCTTTTTTACCTTCACTTTACATAACAAAAACAAATTAATCATATCATGAAAACTAATTTATTATTAAATAAGTGATCCTAATAATTGCGTTCTTAGAGATATATATAATTTATACTCGTTCCATCCATTTTTACTAATCTACTATTGACTTGACATACACCTTAAGTAACAATAAATAATAAGAGTAATTTTTTAATATCACCATTTGAATATAATAAATTTAATATTTTAGGTAATGAAGTAATATTTAATATCAAAGGTAAAATAGAGATAAAATGGTGAGTTATTATTGATTTTCCAAACTGGATAAATATTATTGGACATTTATTTTTAGTCTACTAGACAAGTAAAAGATGGATCAAGGGAGTATAAAGTTAAAGTTCAATAAGAGCAATAAGAGTAATTTTTCAATATCACCCTTTGAACATAATAAATTAATTAATGTTTTGGGTAATGAATAATATTTAATATCAGGGGCTAAAATGGACACAAAATGATAAATTATCCATCAATTTTTCAAACTGGATAATATTATTGGACATCTATTTTAAGTATATAGGATAAATAAAGATGAACGAAGGAAGTATAATGTTAAAGTTCAATAATATAACTCTGATTTTATTATACATAAAATTTTAAAAAATATGAAAGAGAACAAAAAGAAAAGTAAACGAAAGATGTGTCCTTTTTAATTTATTTCCAAGAAAAAAAGGTCAGCCACAAGATTTTAAAAGTTGGTGGAGGAAATGGCAAAAATGGTCCCTTGAGTTTTAGGGTAGATCTAATGTGATCGTTTAAATATAATTCTGAGAATTTTTGATCCTTTAAGGTTTACTTTCGGTTTCCGTTACATACTTAAAAAGTATTGGCAGTTATATTTTTATTGAGTCGAGAGTCTACTCTTACAAATCCCATTTGTGAGATTAAACTGGATCGTTATTGTTGTCCATGTTGTGATTGTATTAGTTGTCAGATTTAATAAGAACCCATGAACGAAAAAAAAAAATTAACCAGAAACATCATCCATCAAATTCCATAAATCGTAACACAAAAAATTGCACAAAACCCCCGAAATAGACCCAATAAAAGAAATCACACATAAAAAAATGCACCAAAAACAAGAAATATAGAAAAATATAAAAACTGCACCTCTAAATGTTATTATTGTTTTTAAAAAAGTTCCTCATAATTTCTGATAAATCTAAATTACAAAATTTTTTAAATTGTTGACTGAAATCAAAAGTAATTTTAAGGATCAAAATTGCTCAGAATTATATTAACTATTTTAAGACTTGTGCTCAAACATAAAGGACCATTTTGTCATTTTCTTTTCCTACAAATATCTCATTATAAAAATACTTGGAACTAAGATTACAAAATAGAGGTCTCGGGTTCGAGCCCTCAGATAGGGAATCGCCTTTATTAGGGAGTCTATTATCTCTTGATGTGGAATTTCTTGGTGCGAATTTCAAATTTAGTCAGACTTCAATATAAATACACGAGAAACCAAAAAAAAAAAAAAAAAAGAGAAGGGATATGGAGGTGGAAATTAAATGGGCGGTCATGGCTGCTATTATAAGACAAATTAGGGTATAATATTAGAGCTGGAAAATTTGGAAGTCATTTTCATTCAAATTATAATATTTAAAATTTAACTTATTGTTATATAAAATAAATATTATATTTTCTTGACCAAGAACTTCAATCATTTACATCCTAAATATACTTTACTTTTGCTGGTTACTACTGAGAGTGAACATATATTTGTTTTTAATTTGCTCGAGCGTTCGATACTCATTTTCGGAAATAGTCTCTCCACCTTCTCGAGGTAGTGGTAAGATCTACGTATAGTACTTTATCCTTCGAGACCTCACTTGTGGGATTTCATTGGATATGTCGTCCCTGTTTGAGCTTTCGATACTCATTTTGAGACTCGATTAATTGAAATACATGCAACGATATCTCATCTTGGGAGTAAAGCGGTCCCTACCTGTTACAGCCAAGTTTATGACACGTACTGTCCGCTTTGACCCAACAAACCTCACAAATTTGTTCCTTGAAGTACATCATTATCAAATCCAAAAAACGTGCGTACCATGTGAATATATATGTAACTTGTCTTTTAATTTTTTAATTTTCCTCCTTTATTCTAATATAGGATTCGCCTAACATATCATGTACAACTTCTTCAAAATTTCGTCAGCTTAAAGTCCTGTAAATCCTTCTATGTGATCGTCCTCGTCAGCTCGCCCTCTGCCATAAATATCATACTCCCAAATTATTTTATATGAGAGATCGAATTCGAAACTTTTAATTGTGAATATAGGATTATTTACCCATTACAACCGGTAGGAGTGAACATATTTGCTACAAATTGAGTAGTCATTGTCATGGGAAATGTTCAAAGTTTTGTTTTAAAAATGTGTATGGTGGATTGCAAGATGATGGTGACATATAATGAAGTGGTATATATTCAAAGTAAGGATGATTATTATACATTCTGAAATTTCCAATTTCCTTGTAACACTATTAGAGAAAAAACATAGTGGTACATACTGGTTGTAGGAATATCGTACAGGCATGAAACATTATTCGATATCTATATTGGGTTTGATTAAATTTGTATTCGCGCATATGAGAATCATTTTAGGGGCGATGGTCTCAATAGAATTTTCTTCAATCCCAGGGGTCCGTACTCGTAACTTTTGAATTTTGATTAAGGAATTCCGACCACCCACCACATCCCAATGTGCATAACTTACTTCTGTGTTTTAATTCTCATAGTGCGATATACCTAAACGTTTCAAACAGAAGCGAAATCAAAATTTGAAGTTTATGGATTCGAAATTCTGATTCTTTTATTGAGCTCTAAATTAATAACTTGTACATGTTCAATAATTTTCTTACTATAAATTCAGAGTTTGACTGATCCCGTAACTAACACACTAGCTCCGGCCCTGATTTGAACATTATTGTTTTAACATATTCCCCCCTACACAAAGGTATTAGCTACTACCTAATCTAATAAGAGCATCGCATCTTGGTGCATTAGTTAATCCCATTTGTTTCTCATGCATGGACGGAGGGAGAGTGTTGTTTACGAGTTCGATCAAATTTAATATCTTTAGTTCAAATCATATATTTGTTTTAAAAAATATAGTAGAATGTCCCTCACGAGAAGAAAGAATAGTGGGATGCTTACACTTTCATTAGACGTGATAGTAATCAGTTACAATAGATAAAGACTTTAAAAAATATTTATTTCATGTGTCAGACATAAAATTCATTTGCAAATTTTACACTTAAAAACTTATAAGCTTTCTACAGGAATATCACTAATCTCTAAACCAAGACACGCGTAAATTCTATTAACTAATTATTGTTTCACATAATATATATAAATTTTCACCGTCCAATTTATTAGGTATTTTGATCCACAAACCATTCCTATCTTTTCCACTTAGCACAAAGGAATGACATGATTAGTTAATATACAAAGTTGACTAGTTATTAATTATTATATATGTTCATTTACATATAATTTAAACTAACGTAGTAGTATGAATTTTTAATAATTGGACTCATTCTTCTCAAACAAAATACAATTATTTTGTTTAAAGAATCTTAATTTAATTGATGTATAAAATATATTGTTGTTGTTGGCCGGCTAATTTAAAGAAAATATATAGTCATGAATTAAATAATTATTATTAAATAAATTCATAAATAAATAAATAGTTCGTTCCCTTTCATAGATAAATATCTTGCTTCAAAATAGTACTAAAACTTGTTTAACGTATAATTGTAGTTTGATATAAACAATTATGGACTATGTTCGATGTTTTACGCTCCAATATTATTATATTTTTCTTTATTAAAAAACTTTTATTATGTACCAAGAATTAATTAGCTCTACAAACAAAATGAAACGAGGTTTTCTTTTGTTGACATACAAAAAAGGTCGTATATTCGCTTCTTATGGTTTTACCGTTCTTATTGTAGATACAAACTTATTCGCATTCGATATTTACATCAAATCATATCAATTATTGTTTAAATATTAGTAGAGGCAAAGCTAATTTCTTACTCAGTGTCCGGTATTCATTTTGAGGCTTTACTAATCTGGATTCATATCAATCTACCTTGAAGGTAAAACACTTTCTACCAAAGACGACTTCATACGTGACACTCAAATCAAAGATCATTTATTAATGATGAAAGAATATTTTTACTGATGGTCTATTCACAACCAATGTAATTTGATATTTACAATGAAATCATATCAATTATTGTCTAAATATTAGTAGAGGCAAAGCTAATTTCTCACTCAGTGTCCTGTATTCATTTTGAGGCTTTACTAATTTGGATTTATATCAATCTACTTTGAAGATAAAACACCCTCTATCAAAGACGACTTCATACTTGACACTCGAAGCAGAGATAAGTGATTAATGATGATGATCCATCACAACTTTTTGGGTGGTGGTAGAATAATACTATTTCCACCTTTCCCATGCCTAATAGGATTTTATTTTTCCCAATGTAAAGGTGCTTTGTGGCACTTTGTTAGTTGCTAATAGAAAATATTTAGGTAAACATCATATAGTTACCTACTCAAATTCCAAAATTACCCTTAACTTCCTTCTCTCTAACATACCAAATTAAAGTATTTAGCATTTAGGTAATCTTCTTTGGAAATAAAATTAAAGTAACTTGTCTTGTGCATAATATGATAGTGGATGCACCTAACTAACTAGTCATGTCCCCTAATGATGAAATTCCAATTGTCTATATGTTAATTTGCCGACCCACTAATGCCACTATACAACAAGTCCAACTTTGTGTGTTTTTTTAAATTTTCTGCGCGGTGTTCTGTATTCGTATTGAGAATTTGGAGGCGATATTTTCAATAATTTTTTTCATTTTCAGGGACTCGCGAACTTAAGATTTTGATTAAGAGCGGAGTGATCTCAACCATCCAACCATAACTCATGTTGGTATCCATCTTTTCTTTCTTGGCAGTCCGGTGCATTAAAGCTTCCGCTATGCGTGGAGTTTGGAGAAGAATCAGACTACAAGGGTCTTTTGTATGTAGTCTTACCTTGCATTTATGTCTGAGATTGTTTACTTTGAACTCATGACCTCCTCATATCCATCTTTGTTTTTATAAAATAATGTTGAATACATCCTAATCAAAGTCCTTATCCAACAGACAAAAACCTTTTTTAAAAAACTTAATTCTTTACTAGATTTCCCCCCCCTTCTTATGTGGGGTATAATGTCATTTCAACATTCATAATTAGGCAGATTCAGTTAAAAATACCTTGGCTGCATAATGGGCAGTTTCTGTGAAATAACAGTGGATTTATTGGAATTTAGATGTGACATGGTTTAATTCTTTAATAATTAAATTAAACAAGTATTGTTTAAACCTGTCTTGAAAATATATTATATAGGTGAGTGAAAAATTCTACTGGTTTAGGTGTTTGCAAAATGCAGCATACATAAAGGCTAAACCTAATAATTAGCAATCTAAGGGGTCGTTTGGTAGGTGTATAAGAATAATATAAAATATGATGTATTAGTAATGCTTGTGTTAACTATGCTTGCATTAGTTATACTTGCATTTTTCTTATGCAATGTTTGGTTTGGTGTATTAAAAATAACATGAATTTCAAAAAAAAAAATATTTACAAAAATGCTCTCCATAAATATGATGGAAAGGATGTGGAAAAGATTTTGAGGGATAATTGTGTCTTTAATCATACTAATGTATGCATTAGATCTATTGCATTACTAATATCATGGATATTGAGGTATTAGTAATGCACACCTCAATAAACAATAGAGCGTATAACTAATGCAAGTATTGGTTATGTATAGGCTAAAAAAATGTACCAAACAAGGTACTAACAATACACAACACTAATGCATACATTATTTCTTTTAATACACTCTACTAAACGACCCCTAAGTGTACTTTACTGGGGGGTAATTTCCACTTTGTTTTAACCAACATGGGTGTGGTGGAATTAATTAGAAGTCTCGGATATGAGCCCCTAGAAATGGACAAAAACTTATTGAGAGTGTCCCCCGGACACCCTTCTCCTAGAAATGAGTCTTGTACTGAACAAATCTAAATTTAAATCGAATTCTAATACGAATACCGATGACCGAATAACAAATCAAAAAACAAAAGGTAGATTTCTAATAGGATTAAAGTCATCAACGACTCAATAAAGTTGACAAACAAGTCCATGCATACATATTTCTCTTTTGATAAAAGTTTATTATTTGTATTTGATTTTTAGATTAAATTATATCAACTTATCGTAGTTATAAAGGTGCATATAAAAGGTAATAACTCGTATTTTTTTAAAAATTATTTTTGACTCTAGATATAAGAAAATAGAGATAAAATAGGAGAAGTAAAAAAAAAAAAACACCTTTTAAGTGATTAATCAAGTAATCAACTAATGTTATCTAGCTTGAATTATTTTCAAAATTCAAAACGTATATATCGGAAAACACCAGCTTATATCAAAATCTGTTATTTCATGTTCTCAAATAATAATTTTTTTTAAAAAAAAATCACTTAAGTCACACTCGTATTTAAATTGAAACTGATGAGATAATACCATTAGATTGTAGTGGTGCGGTAAGCACTCTTTCATTATTAATTAGAAGTATCGAGTTCGAGTCTTGAGATTTGAGAATTGATCCTTTGGGAGGAAGTTATTTACTCACCATGCTATAAAGTATTATTACTTTCAGTATTTCATATGGCGAAGGCAATAGTCTTCGTTTTTCTCTCAAATAAACTCCATTGGTGCCAAAAAATGAAATTTCCTATTATCATTTTTGATTAGTCGGTTCCAAAAAAAAAAAAAAACGATTTCTATGTGACCAAAAAAAAAGAAGAAGATACAATATAAGTAAGTCATTTCATTTGAATCAAATAAATTATATTAGTCCAAGATTTTTAAGATAGATTAATTTATCTTTCGAGTATATAAAGTAAAATCTAAATTAGAGATCTTGAGGTCAAGCGTTGAGTATGGATTTTCTTGTTAGGTAACACATCATCTTCAACGTGAAACTTTCCAATATCAATTTGGTTTAATTAAACGGAGTATCGGATACCTGGTGAGAAATAAAACCAAAAAAAAATAAAATGGTACGAGTACTAAAAATTAGCAAGACTTTTTGCAAGGGCATAAGTGTCTTTACACATCCATTTTCGTGGGGTATATATCAAGCTTGAAAATGACACGCTATTTATATCTTAGATTTCACAACTAGTATTTTACAACAACTAAAAAAATCATATCGTAATCTAATCGTTTTCTTGAAAATATTTTAACATATACACTCTCCATCTAATTTTATGTGACGTCATTTTCTTTTTAGTTCGTTTCAAAAAAATATTTTACTCAAAATAATTTAATTTTAATTTTATTTTTTTTTACTCTTTATATCTAATATTTATTTTAGACTATAAATTTTAAAAGTATTATTATATTTTTTTTTTATATATCGTGTCAAGTGAAACGGAATGGAGGGAGATTATTTATTACTTATACATGTAAAAAAAACTCACAAAGCCTTTTTGTAATTTGTTGAATTCTTACACTATACTTTTTTCTATTCTACTTGGGATTCGTCCCATTTTTTCCAATTTTTCTTATCATTTTTTCTTCAGACAGGGAAAAAAAGGTTACAGAATTCATCAAGAAAAGGCAAAAATCAACTGAAAGGTGATTTTTTTAAAGTTCTTTTTCAACTTCCTTTTTAAATTTTCTTGAAATATAATGAACTTTATAGTTTGTGTTGTTTATTGTACTTCTATTACGTCTTTTTCTAGAGTATTTTTAGCTTGAACCAGGGTCTATATATTGTTTCTTATACTTCTATTAGGACTTTTATTTAGAGTTACGAATTACGTATACTTTATCCTTCTCAGAGCTCATTTTGTAAGAATATACGGGGTATATTGTTGTTGTTGTTACTGTAGTATTTCTATTGGTGTTTATTTTTCTTGAAATATAGTGAAGTTTATAGTTTTTGTGGTTTCATGTACTTCTATTACGTCTTTTTCGGGATGGTTTTTAGCTTGAGCCGGGGGTCTATCTAAAAAAGCCTCTCCGTCTCACCTCTAAGTAGAGAGTTATGGATTGCATACAATCTATCCTTCTCGGATCCCACTTTGTGAGAATACACGGGGTATGTTGTTGTTGCTGTATTTCTGGTGGTGTTTATTTTTCTTGAAATATAAGGAAGTTTATAGTTTCATAGAGCCTAAAGTTTGCTTCTTTTTTTGTATTCTTGGAAATGGGGTGTTTAAAGTTTGCATCTTTTTTGAAATCTTGGAAATGGGGTGTTTAAAGTTTGTCTTTTTTTTAAAAAATAAAATAAAATAATTCTTGGAAATGGTTTTTTTTTTGTTCAACTATTTGTGTTGGTGTTTCTGGTGAAAATTTGAAGTCAAACATGTTTGTTGTTTGGTGGAGAAAATAAGAAAAAATGGGTTTAATCAAGAAACCTTAGCAGGAAATATTTGCAAAATTTGTTTCCTAGCAGAGACCAAAAATACTAGGTGATTTTTTTCCATCTGTTGTGGCCTTGGTGGATAGAGTTACTTGGTACGTGTTGTTGGTGGGAGGTATCCCGTGAATTAGTTGAGGCGTGCGAAAACTGGCCTAGACATCACGGTCATCAAAAAAAGAAAAACAAGGAATCTGCAAAATATTGTATGAATTGATGTGTTTGTTTCATTCTCAATTCTAAGTTGAATTGTTTCTAAGTAAAGGGTGTGATTTTTTATGTGAGATTTCTTTTCAATTGTCTAGTAGCTGTATTCAGGAGCTGAAAATGAGAGAGTTGAAATGAGTTTCTTAAAGTAGCTGAGAATTGAAAAGAGATTGAATTTGATTTTACATTTTGCTATCACAAAGATTTGGTATATTTTGCCAATAAATATTAAAAAGACAAAATGGTCATGTAGAGGAAATGGTTTGAGCCTGTGATTCTAATGTAAAATGATTATTTATGAAGCAAATAACTTAGTCACCTTGTTCTTAACCTTGAATGGTAAGATACTTGTAGAGGCGTAGCCAGAATTTGAAGCTTATGTGTTCGAGATTCTAGTTCTTTTAAGTTAGTGGGTTCTAATTTTTATTTATTCAATGGCAAGGTTTTGATCAAAGCTATTGGTTTCAGCTGAAACTGTAACTGAAAGTCTAAAGTCTAGCTCCGGCCGCGGATACTTGTATTGAATGTTTTCAGTTAGTACAATGTTAATAGGTTATCATGGAAACACATTTTAAGAGATGTCATGGTGTTGGAAAATGCTTATTCTTCTTGCTTTCATGATTGAAGTCACTATGATTCCGCCTTACCATTTCTTGGTGAAATATTCCTAATACAGTTTCTGAGCCGGGGGTCTATCGGAAACAACCTCTCTACTTCTCTTGAGGTAGTGGTATGGACTGCGTACACTTTACCCTCCCCAGACCCCACTCTGTGGGAATACACTGGGTATGTTGTTGTTGTTGTTGTTACAGTTTCTTTTGGCACTTCATAGGATTGATTAGGACCTTCGGGTTATTATATCTTGGATCGTATTAGCAGAGTCTAAGAATCATCAGAATTTTGATATTCTTTCACCGTCACCTATTTCATCTTGTGTGTGCTAGTGCTTTTGTCGCTGAGGAGGGAAAGAGATCATCGGGGGAGGATGGAGTGTGTGTATATTGAGTAAACAATAATCTTTATTCCACTAGGAGATCTGGCTCATTAATTTTTTTTGGAGTTTATATAGTTGATTAAGTTCAACTAAAATGAGAAGGCAAGCATGCAGTTCATGTTACTTCAGATTACGAACAATTATGCATACACAGATGATATCAAAGAGTTCTAGAATGTCATCTCAACTCTCAACATTAGTAAAAAAATATTTACACCTAATCGGATGAATATTTTTCCGCTTGTAGTTAGTTAATGTCTGTAGATTTTGCTATGAGTAGGTGTTAATTGTTCGGCTTTTCTATTTTTCAGGTCAAAGCAGGGAAAGCCGGATGTGTGCTTTAGCTTGTCTGAAAATCTTGGCCCCTTCCTGTCCAGTATAAACTTGAAACTTTCTGATTATGCATGTCTGGTCTTGGGGCCATTGCCGACACTATTGAAAGAACGATTACTTTATCGGATAGGACAAAGTCACTTGATTCTTCATTAATTCATGACAATGATATTGCCAAATTGATAAATGGCGAAGTTTGTCTTACTTCTGAAACCACCAACTTTAGAGTTGGGGAGCTCTTATTACCAAATGGGGATTCCTATTCTGGGTCCCTACTGGGCGACATACCCGAAGGTTCCGGAAAGTATAGGTGGTCTGATGGCTGTCGGTATGAGGGTGAGTGGAGACATGGGATAACGCATGGTCATGGGAAACTAGAATTTCCTTCTGGTGCTGTTTATGATGGTGAATTTTCAGGTGGTTATATGCATGGTGAGGGGACGTATATTGGACCTGATAAAGTGACATACAGGGGCCGCTGGCGGTTGAACCTTAAACATGGTTTAGGATATCAAATGTATCCGAATGGAGATATTTTTGAAGGGTCCTGGATTCAGGGAACCCCTGAAGGACCAGGTAAGTATACATGGAGTAATGGGAATGTCTACTTTGGAAACATGAAAGGAGGGAAAATATCAGGGAAAGGAACTCTCAATTGGATTAATGGAGATTCGTATGAAGGAAGCTGGTTTAATGGTGCAATGCATGGCGTCGGTATGTATACGTGGTGTGATGGTAGCTGTTATATTGGTACATGGACACATAGTCTAAAGGATGGAAAAGGAACATTTTATCCTAGTGGTAGCAGGCTTACGGCTGGTCAAGAATTGTACCTTAATGCTTTGAGAAAACGAGGATTACTGCCAGATTTGAGAAAGCAAAATCAAGTCTCACATATCCATCATGCTGCTTCAGTTGATATAGGAAATGTCAAAGTAAGTGGTAAACTTCCAGAGAGAGACCTGTTAAATTTGGGGCAGTCACGGCCGACAAATGTTTCTCTCGAAAGACGGTGGAGTCTTGAAGTAGCCATTGAGAAAGGTATTGGACATGATTTAGATGGAGACATGGAGGATGATATGAGTGCTCCAATTTTGGAAAGAGAGTACATGCAAGGCATCCTAATCAGTGAGGTGGTCTTAAATGATCGCTTTTCACCACCATCCAGAAGAGCCAGAAGGAGGCAAAAAAAACTTGTAAGGGAATTAAAGAGACCAGGTGAAGCAATCATAAAGGGTCATAGGAGTTATGATTTGATGCTCAGTCTGCAGCTTGGGATCAGGTGTGTTACTTGTGACTACTGATGACTTTATAGCTCGTGTTTGTCGGAATATGTTTCACTTGCCACCCCCCCCAATTTTCCTTTCAGATTATCTCACTTACGCTGGTCTTTCTTGGGTCTAAAGTTTTCATTGAGTCACTTGGTTCCTTGAACTATATATTGTCTTATTATTATATAGATCTTTCATATTATCTTGCTAGACTTAATACATTTAGCAAGCTGCTTTAGGCATGCATTATTTTCTGTAGATAAGGCTGGAGAAGGGATTACGTTGGCATTACATCTGTCTAATAATCACGTGTTGGTCGAGTTTTTATGTGCATATAGAACAATAGTATAAATTTTTCCAATAAGTCGTACTTTTCTTTGTGTCACCATCCATAGATTGAGGACTAGAATATCTCGGAATATCATCAGAAGTAAAAGGAAGTTACCAACTTCAAGACGTCGTCTATTTGAGAACTTAAATTAGGATGTACGTGCTTAAAGTTTTGTGGTACCAGTAGTTGTGTGTAAATAAATGTGTTCAAAGGAAGAAAGAATGAAACATCAATTGAATAATATTGGTTCTTCTTCATGATTAAAAAAAATAATAATATTGGTTCTTCTTAATGGCCAATTCAGATGGAAGTTTACAAGGTAGTCCTTGACTTTTGAAGGGCGGAAATATTTAAAATAACGAAAAATTAACTTGGCAAATACTCTGGTGTTTTCTATCCTAACTGTTCTCTTATATTTAGAGTTGCCGTAAACAACTACCGCATATGTAATCGGGTTTTCAGAAACACAACTTAGGCAGATAATCAATGACATAAACAAAGGGGCAACTGTTATAGATAGCATTGGATGAGGAACATGTGCTTATATGAATTCGTTTTTCACATGATATTAACCATCAAGATGGTTTTACTTTTCTTTTCCCCGTTCCTGCTCCTGCGAGACTCTGAGGTTGCAATAGAGTCTGTTCTACAAATTACAATCCACTAAATATTTGACTTGGATGTAAAAAGATATGTTCAGTTAGGCACAGATAAACCCTGGATGTGTTGCCTTATTTAATTTGATGTACCATACCCAATTCGTTATTGTTCATTCTTGAAGGCAGGCAATCATTTGCAGCACAATTTTATTTGCTCCTTTTTTATCATATATCAAACCTGTGACCAGTTAAAATGTGACCAGATACACTGTGGGGAAAATTACACCTATACAAAGACGAGAAATACGGACTTCAGATTTTGGCCCGCGTGCTAGTTTTTGGATGTATTTTCCTAAAGGAGGATCACAATTGACACCTACACATCAGTCTGACGATTTCAAGTGGAAAGATTATTGCCCAATGGTCTTCAGGTTGGTGGTTTGCAATATTAGAAGTCCAAGCTAGTTTGTTAGGCTTTTTGATTTGCTACATACATATGTGTAGGACCTAAAATGGATTTATCTTCTTGTAGGAATCTGAGGGAGATGTTTAAGATTGATGCTGCTGATTATATGATGTCAATATGTGGAAATGATGCCCTTAGAGAGCTTTCTTCTCCTGGAAAAAGTGGCAGTGTATTTTTCCTGTCTCAAGATGACCGTTTCATGATTAAGACATTACGTAAATCTGAAGTTAAGGTGTGTAATCTTGACTTAAACAGATCACCATCTCGGTTGCTCGGACTCTCCGAAAATGTCACTACACCCATGTCAGATCCTCCAAAAATTCACTGCTTTTGGAGGATCCGACACGCTCCAACGCACCTGGTGGCATTCTTGAAGAGTCCGAGCATCATAGATCACTGTCACAAGTCACTTTTATCAAACCAGTTGAAATATACCTTTGAATGCTTGGCATTCATTCCAGTTGGATTCCCCCCTTATAGTTGTAAGGCGTCATACTTAGAATTTTTAGTTTATGTGTTCTGTATCACAATTTTTTTTGTTTACTAGGTTCTAGATATATTATTTATATATATCAAATGAATTTTTTAATACAAATACGGGTCTGAGCCAAAGCTACTGGTTCTGCCCCTGTTTAAGAAAACAGCTCCTTTTTACGTCGGCTAGATTTTGGAAGATCCTGTGCAGATGTCTCTTTTAAAACTTTTCCTGTAACTGTTTTATTTGAGTTTCTCTTACATTATGAAAAGAGGGCATCATGACCATTGATCTCACATATAGGTTTTGCTGCGGATGCTTCCGAATTATCATAGCCATGTCAAGACGTATGAGAATACTCTCATCACTAAATTTTTTGGACTTCACAGGATAAAACCTTCCAGTGGACAAAAGGTAATATGCTTGTAGATTTTAGTCTCACATATAATCAAAAGTGAATTGTATTATTTCCATATACTTTTTTTAATATTGCGTTAAAAATGAAATAACATAATAAGAGAACTTCTGTTATCTTGCGACATGCAAAACCTGTTCGGATTCTAATTCCTCTACAATCTTCCCTCCTTTTCAATTTTTTCGTCTTACTTTCCTTTTTAATCAGTTTAAAAAAGAATGCATCTTTCCTTTTTTTGCAACTCTTTAATTTCAACTTTCCATGTGGCATGTTTTAGACCACAAGATTAAAGGACATTTTGGTACATTCTACATATCTTTAGTTTAAGGCCACAAGATTCAAAAGTCTTCTTTACTTTCTTAAACTTCATGTCAAATGAAAACCAGACGATAAATTGAAACGGAGGGAGTAATAAATTGTTATGGTAAATTCCACTTGCCAAATATTCCCCGCTTAGGAGTGAACAGTGAACCTTGCCCACTTTGCTCCTGTCGTGACTTGAACTCCTAACCTCTTGGTTGGATGTGGAGGGCTCTTGCCACTGGAAGAACCTCACTTGTCTTGCACTGCAATTCATATAGGTCTAGAGATAAGTGGTTCCGGTTCCAAAGGTTAGTTTGAATGTTAATGTAGCTCCCTCCATCCCAATAAAATAGATCTAGCTAGTTTGACCTCCGTAGGGAGGACCATCTAATGATAATGAAAAGCATTTCAAGTTGAATTTTGAAAAGGGGAGTGGAGAGGTATCAAGTTTATGGA
Source organism: Capsicum rhomboideum (assembly GCA_031232105.1). Classification (NCBI taxonomy): domain Eukaryota; kingdom Viridiplantae; phylum Streptophyta; class Magnoliopsida; order Solanales; family Solanaceae; genus Capsicum; species Capsicum rhomboideum. The sequence goes on along the minus strand of CP124711.1, from coordinate 142,623,425 downwards.
GTCGAAGTGATAAATCAGAATCTTGCTACACTAGAATGGGAATTAAAATTAGGTGGTGTGTGTGTGTGTGTGTTGGGGGTGGGGGTTACCTTGTCAAGTAAAGTATTATTTTGGTCTAGGGAGGAACAAGTCTAACATACACTTGTGTTCTTCATTAGTTGCTCCATTCTCCAACCAACATCAAATACTATTATTTCCATGCATGATGTTGCTTGGAGAGTCTTTTGGAGAAGATAAAGTCTCTTCTATATACATAAGGCTAATGATTTTGGGATGTTTCTGCAGTTCCGCTTTGTAGTAATGGGAAATATGTTTTGTACGGAATTGAGAATCCACCGAAGATTTGATCTTAAAGGTTCTTCACTAGGACGATCTGCAGACAAGGTTGAAATTGATGAGAACACAATACTTAAGGATCTAGATTTGAACTACTGCTTTTATCTAGAGCCTTCTTGGCGTGAAGCGTTATTAAGGTGAGTGACTTTAATGAAATATTCTCATTTGCTCTCATTTACATACATTTTCTCATTGGTCTGCACTTTGGCTTTCATCTTCAGAAATACCTTCTGTAATTAGTTGTCTTAGGATACAAATCTGAAAACCTGCCAAACTGAGCAAAGTAATGACGATCTCTTTCTAAAAAAAATAAAATAAATTAATTCTTTCTCAAAAGTAATGACGATCTCAATGAACGTTATTTTCCTTCACATGGCTCCCCAACTGGAAGGACACTGTTTAGCCCCTATAATAGACCTAGGCATGTTTTACAGTAAAGATAATAAGTCAACCAAGTGCACTATTTAGCCTTCTTGTAGCTAGTGTGCCTGCAGATACTATTATACCAATTTTAGAAAATATATACATAGAATACCTAGTTTTATGGAGAGACATTTGTCTTTTGCACCTCGGAATCATGTGTTTCCATAGTTGAAAGCAACCTTAACTCTCTCTTTTAAAGTTTGACGGTCAGCGATATCACACTAGAGTTCTTTAAGATCTATGTAAATTGTTGAGGTAATAGCTCGCTACCTGTTAGAATGTATAAACTATCTCATTTAAAAAATTTAAGTTGTTAGAAAGAGTACACTTTTACTTACCTAATTATTTACCGTTTGTTTGTACAGGCAGATCGAAATTGACAGTAAATTTTTGGAAGAACAGAACATTATGGATTACAGCCTCTTGTTAGGTGTTCATTATAGAGCACCTCAACACCTACAGTCTCTCATTTCGTGCAGTGGACGCACCACAACAGATGGATTAGAAATCGTTGCAGAAGAAGGTTTGTTTCTGAAAGCAAAAAATAACCGCATGCGCCTGAATTTACCTGAAGTCTTGAACTACCCCTTCCATTTCAATTTGTTTGTCATACTTTCCTTTTTAGTCTGTTTCAAAAAGAATGTCTCTTTCCTTTTTTGGTAATTCCTTAATTCTAACTTTCCACATGGCATGTCTAAGATCACAAGATTCCAAAGTCTTCTTTTACCTTCTTAAACTCCGTGCTAAATCAACCAGATAAACAAATTGAAACAGAGGGAGTACTTTTTAAGGCTTACCGCTGGGACAAAAGAAAGTATGATCTGATAGCTGGTGGATTTTCAGTTTATTGCTGGTTCATAATAATATAGTCGAATTTCGTCATATATTTGTAAGATAAGTAAAGTAACACTTTGCAAATTATTTGAAACTGAGGGATTATAATTTAATAATCTCTTTGCAAAAAGAATAAAGTTTTATAGATCTTGTTTTTTCTTGGCTTTATGACACTTTCTATAAACTATTGTTTTGTTCTTACTACTTCAGAGTCTCTAGAGGATGAAATATCGCCCCAGGGCCTTGTTTTGGTCCCACGTGGAAGTGACGATAGTGTCGTTGTGGGTCCTCATGTCAGAGGAAGCCGATTACGAGCGTCATCAGCTACCGGTGATGCGGAAGTGGACCTCCTCCTCCCCGGGACTGCAAGGTGAATTTTTTCACTAGACTTGACATTATTATTTTCCCTAGAAAAGTTGTAGTACCCTTGAAGTTACAGTGGGATGATTTAGTATTATTTTGTAATTGTGAAAGCCTTAAGTGGGTAATGTGCATTTTACCATTTCCTTTAGGGAAAAAAACCACATGAGCATGAACTGAAGGAGTACCTGGTGGATGGGTGGGTGTGGGGGCGGGGGGGTGTAATTCAAAAGTTTCACAAAAGATCTTGATGACTAGACCTTTTAAGAGTTTCTTGCACTGAAGACACCCGAGGGACGGAGCCTGGGTGCCGGAAGGGGGTTCATCCAAACCCCTTTGTCGGAAAAGTACACTATATATGTAAGGTCAAATTTGATATTTACGTGTACATTGCATATTGAAGAACCCCCCTGACACAACTTAGAATTAAAACCCTCTTAGTGAAAATTCTATCTCTGCCATTGCTAGATAGAACACTCATGATAATTGGGATTGGCGAAATCCAGCAACTCGTTTTACCCTTCCTTCCGTTATAGAGATGCTGCACGAAAGCCTCTGTGCCTTACGGCATCTAGTTTTGCTCTCTTTCATCATGCCTTCTCGATGCTCATGAGTTCATGAAATGATATATATTCTTCAGAAGGAATGAAGACTTCAGCTACCACCCTTGTATATCATCTACAAAATTTAGTTGATCTTTCCATGTTATGGTTTTTGATGTTAACAATTGTACATGCCTAAACTCATCTCTTTGCGCGTCAAGCAGACTCCAGATTCAGCTTGGAGTGAATATGCCAGCAAGGGCGGAGTATATACCAAAGAAAGGTCAAACACAGGTGTTCCATGAAGTATACGATGTTGTGTTATACCTCGGGATAATTGACATATTGCAAGAATACAACATGAGTAAGAAGTTAGAACACGCATACAAATCGATTCAGTTTGATTCTGTTTCCATTTCTGCTGTTGATCCAACGTATTACTCGGAGAGGTTCTTAGAGTTCATTCGGAAGGTATTTCCTGCACACGCGGTAGCAAATTAGAAGAGATTGAACAATACCCCCACCCGCCACCCCAACCCAACCCAACCCCCAAGCTGTTAGCATGGAAATTCGTTGTAACATAAGAATTTGTAGCTCTCCCAAGGGGTGCCTGAAGGTTTGTAATTTATTGAAGAGTGCGGATTACAGATTTGTAGTTGATAGCAATGCTTATCACTTTTTTTACAGGTCATCGGATCCACAATTTGAAGTTTATAAAGATTCTTACAAAGACCTTAAGTAAATATATACAGTAGTAAATGAGATGATACTCAAATATTATTTAGTTGATTTCATAATACATATATATGAATTGGATAAAAGCAATTGGATACTCGTGAACCTGTAGATGGCACTATAGACCCGCCCTTATTTCTAGCACCACCATGTGATTAAGGCATTTTGTATTTCCATATTCAAGATATGTCTAAAGTCGTGGCACACAACATCATTGAGTTTGTTTGTTTTTTTTTTTGTTTTTTTTTCATATGTGGAGTGGCTAATCATAATGCGAATTCAAACCAGCAGTCTGTCATCCTCGTTATAGTCCTAGAATCAAAAGCATTTTGCCTAAACAGAGTCTTTTCAGCTTGATCTAGGGTTCCTAGAACAATGTGATATCTTACACCTGAATCACATGAAATTTTACCCAGCTCCATAGCTGGAATGTATGAAATACGTATGAACGAGTCCTATGCATAGTCGATACTATAACCTCAATCATGGCTACTAATAAAACAAGACTAGAAATAATTAAACATCGGACTACATTGTAGGTGCAAAACAGCTTGCCCGTGTTTCTTAGAATTAGTCATGGAATGCTTTCATTATCTAAAATAAAGAACATCTCCAACCACTGGTAATGCCACTCACTGGTGAATAACACGAGACTTATTAGTGAATGACATTCTCCGGGAACAGGTAATGGTTGAAGGATGGCTTGGATCCCCACGCAGCTTCCCCTTCATGTACACCTGATACAGAGATTTTAAAAGTTGGCAACAAATTTGCTTTCTTTTGATGCAGTATCTAAAAAGCAATAAGCTACTTCGAAAATTTGAAAACACTATTCTATAACATCTGCGTCAAAAGCCTTCCAAGATGGACGAATCAGCCTTACAGCTACAACAGTTTCGGACAACATAACATGTTTTCGTAAGGTTTAACCAACATCTGACCCTTGATTGGAAGCGAGCTACAAATTCAAAAATCACTACAAAAGACGAACTTAACAGATGCCGCCCATGCATTAACGGTAGGTAACATGACTTTCAGTTCATCAACCCATGTTTGGTGGTGGAGGTGGTGGGCGCATTCCTTGGCCTTGCATCTGTTGACCTGGAAAACCTTGTGAAGGCATCATTGGAGGTCTCCCCATGTGTCCACCTGGAGTGAAATTAGCCATTGCGCCACTGCCAACTGGAGGAGGTGGTGGGGCAGGTAAGCTACCTCCTGGTGGCATAGGTCTAGGTCCGTTACCCATAGGGGGAGGAGGGGGAGGCATTGATCCAGGGGCGGATGGTGGTCCTCTAGGTGGATTTGGAGCTCCGGGGGGGAGACCTTGTGGTGGAGGTGGTGGTGGAGGTAGAGGCCTGGATGAGGCACCAGGTGCTGACAACCCGTTGTCTGTAGGAGCAGTTGGTGGTTTGATAGTCTCCGGTGGCTTAGTCTTGAAGTATAACTGCAACTGAAATTGATTCATCCAGAAGAGACAGTAAGTGGCTAACCATGAAGAAATAAGTGAATATCGGAAACCCTGCTGAGTAACTGGGCTACAAATTTGTAGTTTAAGAAGTAAGAAGACTTACAGTGAACATTTTCGAGTCTGGATCCCAATGTGAGAAAAACTTAGGAGTTGATTTGTCAATCTCAGTGCTCGGAACCTGCATAAAGCAATGGAATCAATTCAATAATCAAACAACGAAAAGTGGAAACACATAATGAAAGTGGGCAAGAGTATGTTTGACCATGAGAAAAAAGTTACCTTAAATGAAATGATCTCATATGGTTCAGCAGCGAACAGAAGAAACTGATATCTTTTGTCAAATGGTTGGATTTTCTGTCCAAAAGGAAAGAGATACATAAGATTAATATCTAGTTAATCTTTGAAAGATAATACGGCCATTTATTCTTCCACATGCAAAATCCAGAAAAAGGCAATTGAATAGCACTCAGTTAAATACAGTAGAACCACCCAAGAAAAGAATATTCTAACATACAAACCTGCTCGAAGGAGGACATGAATCGGTGCCTTGGCTTAGTGTTGTCTTCAATCTCAGGATATTCAATCTGCATCACTCACCAATGTCATGAAACTATTAACAAGTACAACACATCCATAAATTAAGAAAAAACGGAAAACCAAAGGAATGAAGGTACACGTGGCCAGAGCTTCATCTGATACTTGACTAGTATATGTAATATGTCAAAAGTGCATTCTTGCAATCTGCAGATTATCACGACACATACTTTGAGTATGTGAGCAGAGGTTGGTGCATTATAGTAGCCAAAGAAAATAATGGAAGCAATCAACAATTATTATTAAGGAACATATACTTGGTCCAACTTTTTATTCATTTTCTTCCATTATAACAATTTTAAATTACTCATAATCTCGATGAGGTCGCTGTGAACTTGTGATGCCTTATTTTACTGTTTCACCTTCATAGAATAATCAAGAATCCATGTGGTGAATCCGGATGGGACTTGGTCTCTTTGTTGTTACACTAGCCTCCAAAATTTTGAAAGACATGACTTGCTTTTATCTTTTATATTCTATTTTTTGGGCAAAGCAACATACCAAAGATGTGCTGCCTAGGTGTGTAATCGATAGATGTATTTTGCATATATAAGGTACACTTGCTTTCTCGAATACCTCCACCACAACCGCAGCCTGACTATTGGTCCTTAACATAGACTCTTTAGCAAAAACAATTTCTTCAGTTTGATAAATTTCTGTCGTTTGTGTGTTCTTAGCCTAAATAAATATGGCGATTTATAAGTGGGAATCCACTGTGGGGGGTAGAATCGGGGAGTTACCAACAGCCTATTTGGGCATGCCGTTAGGGGCGAAAAGCAAATCCAAATCTGTATGGAACTCAGTGTTGGAGAAGTGTGAAAAGAAGCTAGTTAACTGGAAAGGACAATACTTATCTCTAGGGGGAAGACTGACCTAGGTCAACAGTGTTCTAGATGCCTTGCCAACATACATGATGTCTCTTTTTCCTATGCCCGTTAAAGTAGCCAATAAGCCTGATGAAGTCAGAAGAAACTTTTTGTGGCAGGGGAACAGTTCAACAAAGAAGATCCACCTGGTTAAATGGGACATTGTTACAAAAAGTAAGAAAGAAGGTGGACTGGGAGTTAGAAATTTGAGGATTCAAAATCAAAGTCTTATGCTTAAATGGCTTTGGAGACTCTCAAGTCCAGAACAATCCTTGTGGAAAGAGACTATCGTATCAAAGTATGGTATGGAAGATAAGTGGATCACCAATGAAGTGAATAGCACATATGGAGTCAGTTTATGGAGATCAATCAGAAACAACTGGCCTATATTGTATAATAGATCCAGCATCCAGGTAGGAGATGGGGAAAAAACATCCTTCTGGAATGATGTATGGCTAGGCCTCTCTTCCCTGAGACAACAATTTCCAGATTTATACAATTTGAACCAACAGAAGGATGCAACAGTGAAGGAGGTAAGGGATAATGCAGGATGGAATTTTAGCTTTAGAAGGCTATTAAACGATTGGGAGGTTGACAGGCTACTGGAGTTTCTCAAAACACTTGAAGCATTCAAAGGATTTAATGCCAATGAGGATTGCAGATTCTGGTTAGCAGGCAGCAGAGGCAGATTCACTGTTAATTCAGCTTACAAGACCCTTAACAAGTCTAGCTCTTAGATTAGCTCTTGGCCTTGGAAACATATCTGGAGAACTAAAATACCTTACAAGGTGAATTGTTTTGTTTGTTTGGTAGTCAAGCAGGCTTGCTTGACAAAGACAAGTTACTGAGAAGGGGAATGCAACTTAGCTCTACCTGTCCTTTTTGCGATGAGACTGCAGAAACAAACAGCCACCTATTTCTGCATTGCAAAGTGACTAGTCAACTATGGGACATTTTTCTTGCTATGATTGGGTTGAATTGGTCTATGCCCCAGTCTACTTTAGACATGCTCTACAGTTGGAACAAAAGGGGAGGCAACATAGACCAAAAAAGGAGATGGAGTATGATCCCGGGTTGTATTTGGTGGACTATCTGGAGGGAAAGGAATCTAAGATGCTTTGAAGGAAAGAGCAACCCAATCCAGAAGATAAAGCTAAATTGTATTTCACTTTTTCACTTTTGGTGTAAACAGAAGTATATAGAGAATACGGAGACTTTAATGCAGTTGTTAGAATCTCTCTAGAACTTTTTGCTTAGATTAGCTTGCTCTCTCTACATGTAATTATGGCCTAACAGCCCTTTTTGGTTAATACAAATATGTTACCTTATCAAAAAAAAAAAAAAAAAGAGTGGGAATCCACTAGGTATGTTGTTGTTATTATAAGTGGAAATCCCCTTGGTATGCTATTGTTGTTATAAGTGGGAATCCATTAAACTCAAGTTTGCTTTGGATGAAACTAGTAGTCGAATAGTCAAATCCATAGTCATGTAATTGTCAATCAGACAAAATTTAAAGTCATCCACTAATATTAATTAGGTCAAATTCCTACAACAAACATATAATGTCAACATAAATGCAACTGCAGAACCACTGGTTGTCCATCCAACCACAAAACATACTCCAAAATATGGGCATGACAAGGAAAAAATAGATCGTACTGAGGAAATAATCCAAAGCACCTTTTTAAACATGTCATAAAACAGTCCAAAGCACTGAAATAGTTTTCTTTAGTATACAGTAAACTAAAACAAATGCAAAACTAACGTCATTGTTAACTTCATTTTGATAATATACTAACAAAACACCACCCTCTCCCTAAACACACCTTCCCATGAGTCAAATGGTGGATTTTCACACTTTCCTCCCTCAAGGACTTGAACCCGAAACTCATGGTTGAAGGTGGCTAGCCTTTCCTTCTCTCATTTTGAACTTTCAAATGATAGTTCTGTAGTTCTTCACTTCGGCAGTGAAAATGTTACACTTCCAGCACAAGTGAAAAATAATGTTAAACATTACAAAAGGCAGGGATGTTCGGGATTAGATGAACCATTACGCATGAACCATCGACAGAAAACAATGGGGACGACTAGACTTACATTGGCAGCATATACGTCATCAAATGAAAGTAAAAGAGAAGAACAGTAAGTCTGACCTGGAATAGAAGAGATCTTTGTTTTGTCTCTGGATCAAATTGCTTGGTCACTCGGTAACCAGGTCTACCAATTTTAACTGCAGATCCAGCCCATCAAAAATTAGCACACGACACTCAAGAATTAAAGTAAATGGATAATCAACCATCATAAAAGTTCAAAATCTAAAAACTTCTCAACCTAAAAGATAGTCAAAGTATGATGTATCTCAGGACATTAATTTATTCCCAATCACGTAAATAGCCAGAATCGAGTGCAATGATTATAGAAGATACATACAACCAGCCGCTAATTAAGAATTAAGGCATAATTGATTGATTGATTAACCTGGTAAAACATCAAATATTTTAAGGAACCTTGGCCAAGTATCGTTTCATAAAAGGAAAAAAAAAATCACCTAACTTATTTGGCCTTGCAAGGATATGAACCCTAGTCTCTGATGACCTTAATTTGAATTTTGCCGACTCTTGGATGCTAGAAGGCGAACTAATTTCAAGTAAAATTTCGAACGCTTTTTCAATGCAATCAAATTGTAAGGTACACAATTCTTTTTTCTTAACAAATACAGTGTCCATCCAAGTAACATAGAATGCACAGCAAGGAATGTGTGCCATGTGTGACAAGCTCTTATCACTTGGAGTAAAAATCGAGCAATTGGTCGCCAACACTGGCAAGTGGCATAGGCGTCCCGACATATGAGGTGGTTGGGCAGTTACAAGTTAAATGCTATCATGCTACCCTCCAAGATCACATGTATTGGGTAGCTTTGTCCATTAACTCTCAAGGCTTAGGCTAATGGAAAGAAACTTTGCCTCAACTTAATGTGAACCCTAATCTCCTCTGAATTTCTTCTTCCATCATCAATTGCTAAGGCCACACAGGTGCAATGTAGAATCGTGGCTAAGGTTAAATAAATAGTTAATGGTCAAAAACATACCTAAAGTATCCCGATTTTTCAATTTCATACATGAACTATCAGGTGTGCGAGTTTCTAAACTATCACCAACTATTTATCAAAACACACATCAACTATCCGTTGTTCCCTTTTCCTACCTCAACATCACCATCATTCAGGTAGGAAAAGTGAACAACTGAAAGTTGAGGTATGTTTCGATAAACATTTGGTGATAATTCAGTTAAGAAACTCGCAAACTTGATAGTTCAGGTATGAAATTTGAAAAATCGAGATACTTAAGATAGTAGTTCATCAAGGGAACTCGCATGCCTGATAGTTGAGTATGAAACTCGAAAAATCGGGATTACATTAGATAAATAGTTCAGCTAGGAAACTCGCATACCTGATAGTTCAGGTATGAAACTCGAAAAATCGAGATACTTTAGAGTTTAGATATATAGTTCAGCTAGACTTGCACACCTGATAGCATCATGTATGAAACTAGAAAAATCGGGATACTTTAGGTGTATTTTTGACACTCCACTCTTATATAAACAATTTATATAGTTAAACCCTAAATCCTATCCCTAATTCAACAAAGTATCAATATCACTAAAATCTCCTACATATCACCAAAATCAAGTCTCAAATTCAAATAAACACAACTCATCAACCCTAAAAACTGTACAAAAAACCTGAAATAAGCCAAATTATTAATCGAATCGTACCGTTTCTTTTGAGAGTAACTTTGCGTTTATGTGGCTGAGGTTGAGCAGGAGCATCTTTAGCTTCACGAGCAGCTCGTTTAGCTAAATTAGTCTGATGCCTCTTTCCTTGCGTGTGCGCCAAGTAATTCCCTTCGTTGTTATGTAACGTTAAACAAAGTTTACATTCATAACTTCCCAAATGATTTCGCATGAAATACGGATCTTTTGCTAGGTCTATTGTTTCTAATGCCAACCGGCGCAACCGCTCACGGCGGTCGATTGCTTCGTTTTGAGCGGAGGCGGCGCCGCCGCTTCCCGGCTTTGATCCCCATTCTCTGTCCATTGCACCGAAACCGAGACGACGAGGAGAGGAATGGAGAATGAGAAGGGGAGCGATATATATATATATAGTTCGGATTACCCGACCCGGCTAATTCTAATGGGTCGGGTCCGTAGCAATTGGATTGGGCCCAATATTTCAATTTTTTCCTCTCAAACAACATTTGCAAATATTGAATTTCGATATTATTCTCTCCGTCAATGAAAGAGAAGTTGATACATAGTTCAGAGGACCTGACCCGTTTACTTCAGATGGACCGGGTCAGTAGCAGTGGGACAATCATAGGGATGGGTTGCCCCAATTTTTCATGCCCATTGTGTTATGAATCAAATCAAGCCCAATATATATATCGAGAGGTAGTGACAATAAATAACAATACCGGGCTCAATGAATTTGGTAATTAGACTAAGCACAATCTAAATCCCTTAACGAGGATCCATTGGAGGGCAAGTCTGGTGCCAAAAGGTCATTGGACTCGTCACTAGAATTGCACTTAACGACTCCAAAAATCTCTAATGGCGACATGTCTTCATGCATTGGCGTTGGCCTCGACGTGTTCCTAGGCTCTAGAATCGCAGTCGCACAAGTAGTTATTGGGCTGAAAACAAGTAATAAGGCCAAGGATGAGTAGTGGGTGTGAAACAGTTCCGTCAAAACGGGTAGTGGTCTGTGATTCACGGATTATGCGTATTGAAGAAAATGTCTTATCCTCTCGTCTTCTTCTAGAATCTAAGCTTCTCATCACCATTTTTAATTAGTCAGTTGTAATTTGGTTATCAGTAATTATATAATACTTGGAGTATATCTATTGAGAATTCGGGTTCGTTGCACATTGCCTTCAAATGCAGTGACTATATACAGGTCTGGAGCCTAAAGGATAATTTTTTTAATCCAAAATTCCGAATGGGCAATGAAAAACTGAAAAATGCCAAAGGGGCAAAGACGGGCAAGACATCCTGCCTTATCTTTAACCATTTAATGGTGTCAGTTAAATGGTTAAAGGTAAGGCAGGATGCCTTGCTCGCCTTGTAAGGCGGTATCAGTTATTTGCCTTGTTTGGCAATAAATATTTTGAAATACGTTTTTACAATACTTGGATTTTTGAAAAACAACACAAGAGGTGTTTTCACTATTTTTGGATTCACTTTTAGCACTATTTAATTTATTTCTTTTTCAAAAAAATCTATTTTTTTATTTTCATAAAATAACCCAATTTTCATAAAACTCTTTAAAAAATTAAATTTATTTTCACTTTTTATATTTTAACTTCAAAAATACCCCATTTTTAAAATACTATGGTCAAACACAACTCCAACTCTATTTTTAACTTCAAAAATACCAAATAAAGTGAATGTGTTTTTGATTTTTATGGTCAAACGGGTCCTTAGTCTTGCAGAGGATTAACTTTCATCAAATTTGATAGTTGCAACATTATTGCAAGCATTTAAATCATTTGTGCTTGCAAAACATTAAAATAAAGGGTTGCATAGTGACTAGTTGTACTCAGACATAAAGTAAAATTCTTGCATTTCCTTATAAATAGTTGGTGTGCGTAGTGACTAGTTGTACTCAAATATTTTTCTACATTTAAAAGAGAAGTCTTAAAATGTGGAAGACTTACAAGGCGGGTGAGTTGATGGAAGAAGGAAGGCGGGAGGCATCCCGTCTTACCTTTAATCATTTAATTGACACCGTTAAATGGTTAAAGATAAGGCGGGATGCCTTGTCCACCTTTGCCCCTTTGGCATTTTTCAATTTTTCATTGCCCATTCGAAATTTTGGATTAAAAAAATTGCCCCTTGGGTGATGAGAAGGTTATGTAGCCATATGCATCAATCATCAATGTCACATACAAAAAAATATACACACATGCATTACACATGCATATTATATGAGAAGATTATGTGTTATAGCCACATGCATTAACCATCAAGTTATTCAGGGAGTAGTTAATTATCTCAAAATTGTTATTCCACCATTATCCCACCAAATATGAGATAAATTCATCCTAAAAATAATTCCAACTTAATTATTCCTTATCCTTCGTACCAAACGAGCCCTTAAAAACTTACCTAAAATAGAGTGGAGTTGAGTCAAAGAAGGGTGTATTGGCAGTGATGAAGGAATTTGCTCCAAAATTGGAGTTTTAAGGAATAACTCAAGAGAGTTCCGCCCAAATTGAAAATAAAATATTGCTACTTCTCTCGTTTCATATTATTTGGTCCTTATATTAAAATTAGTTATTTCAATTTATTTATCCAGTTTAAACAAAATAGTTAAAAGTGCGCCAAACCTATTACTCATTTATTGATTATATACTTATTTTATACTCGGATACTATTACCCCTAAACTATTCCAAATCGAAATTATTATATTTGAATAATAAAATGAAATATGACATTTCAGTTTCATTTCATTTTTATTAATGTTGAGATCTTTAATTTTATAAACTTTATTATGATCGTTAATTTTGAAACTTAAAGTGTTAATTTATTTTTATTTTTTAAAAATGTTAAAAAAAGTAAGAAAGTTTTTCAAATAGTAGGAAAAAAATAAAGAACATGGAAATAATAGCCCAGACCCCTCCGTGTGGTAATACACTAGGTAGGTTGTTGTAACAAGGAAATAATAGCGTAAATTTTAGTGATAAAAACCTAAAATGAAGTGTTCGTAAGAGATAAAACAAGTATTTGAGCAAACTAAAGCCTAAACGAAGGATCACACAAAATTGAATCCAAAAACGTTTAAACATAGATCTCGGATTTTAGTTTTAGATATTAAAAAAATCCTGATAGGAAGCGCTTTCTCTTTACCGACCTTACACATTGGGAGTCCGAATTAGTCGAAATTTCAATGTGAATAACAAACACCAAATGAAGAAAATGCAATAACTGCAGACACAATATTTTCTACCAATAAAATCATGTTAATTAATTAATCAATATACACAAACAGAAAAAAAGATAATAAAAAGAGTTGCACAAGAAAAGTGGCATAGAGATTTATTTATTTATTTATTTTCAAAATGGGCTCTTTATTTTTCTTGCAATGAGATAAAGTAGTCCCATCGTGATATAAAATTAAGGATAAATAGCATAAATCTACATCTTAACTTACCATATTTACTCAAAATTTCATCCCTATAAAGTAATTACAAAAATCTTGGATTTCACTTAGGGTCACGATTCATCACTCATGGTCGCGATATATCACTTGGAGTCGTGATACATCACGAGACCGGGAAGATACATCACGAGACCGACTAAGTAATGTATCTCGACCATAAGTAATGTATCACGATCCCTAAGTAATGTATCGCGACCTCTAAGTAATGTATCGCGATCCTAAGTAATGTATGGCGATACAAAATCCGGGATTTTATGTAATTTTGAAAAGAGTGAGAATAAAGTATAATTAGGTACTAAACAATTGAGATTTATGTTGTTTACCCTAATATTAAACTACTTTCTTATCAAATCCATTTGTATATATTGCCTTTGGTATCTTTCAAAAAATATGAGCATATAATGAATCCATGATAAATAGACACCAAAAGAGTCGTGATGTGATGAATAAGATTTCTTTATCCTTAATTGGAATTTCGAGTTCGAGTTTTGATATAAAATCATGTTAGGGAGCACTTTCTCCTTGAATGGATCTTAATTATGTGACACAAATTCATATATTAATCAGAGGTCCTGTATAAATATCGAACAGAAGTGAAAAAGAGAAAGATAAATGAGACAACTCATTTCAATTAATAGGGTTGTATGCTAAAGGGGGCCTTATCTTGGATTCATGTATATGTTATTTGTCAATTTTTGATAGGAGCATTAATATGAATATCTTTGATACATCAAAAACTTTTGATGTTTGACATTGGTCACCCTCATAAAAATGAACAATTAATTTTTCTTCTTCTTGGATTTGTAGAGAAAAGGATACACAACAAACACACACACAAAAAAAAACAAAAAAACTCTTGTCCTGTCAAATACATTCTCCTTTTGTTTTGGACTTAAAAAGAAAAACTTTGTACTTAATAAACTCACAAAATTGAAGGACCCTTTTTCAGAAAAGTGAAAATCTTATGAGGAAACGTTGAACTTCGATATTCTTTAAGTTAATTGTAAATTTTGTTTGTAAGATTGAGTAATTCATGAGCAAACATTAGATCTGACATTGCTCGAAAATGTAATTTTTTAAGAGTTATATTTGCACAATTTCATTTTTTTGCTTCCTTGATGACTCGAACTCATAAGTCGAAAGTGGATGATGCTTACCATTATCAAGCTCTCTTATCAATCAACTACTTAAAGAAAAGAAGTTGGTCTTTCTAATTTCGATCAAAGACCCCTATACTTTTCTCCTTTTTTTCTCTTTCTTTTCCTTTTCTTTTGATGGAAAATAAAGAAATAAAATAAGAAAAAAAATTGAATGTTTATTTTTTGTTAATTTGAACTTGTCTCAACATAATCATGAAATAATGCACGCTTACAGATGTACTTGTTGTCATGATTTTTTTTTAAGATATGATATTTTTTCTGCTTTCGACTTTTGATTAAGTCTATGCTTTTTTAAAATCAAAACAAAAAAAGGAAAAAAAAACTAGGCATGACTCATTTATTACTAGGGATAAAAGATAATTAATCTCAAGATTAATTTTAGGATGAGTTTATCCCATGTTTAGTTGAAATAAAATTGCGGGATAACTTATCCTGTAATTGTAACATTATTTTTATCCAACATTGAGAGTGAAATAACAATTTCGATGTAACTTATAATTTTGAGATAAGTTATTTCGAAATAACCTATTCCCCAACCAAATGAGCCTATTAATAAGAAAAAGAGATTCTACTGGGACCATTTGGACAACTTTTTAGAGTGTTTTTTTTTTTTTTTTTTTTTTTTTTTTAAATAGTTCTTAAAAATTGGCCATTCTGTTTGTCAAAAGAGTTTTCAGCACAAATATTTTCTTTTTGTTTGGTTGTTATTTTTGTTGTTATGAAGTTTAACAGCTGTTTCTAGAGATCTTTTGGACCAAAAAACTATGGATTATTAAAATATGGAGATCACGTGGGTGGGCGGAGCTAGAGTGTAGGTTGCAGATTTGATCGAATCCATTAATTTTGTTTTAAGTCGTGTATTTAATTTAAATTTTTTGAATATATACAAATTATTAGTTCAGAATTCAGTGACGTTGATAGATTAGAATTATAAGCCCCATAAGCATCAAATCATGATCACATCTAAGCTAGTCTTTGACTATAAATTCTCAAATATTTTTGACAAGTCATTTTATAAATATTTAATGTATTTCTTAATTTACATACTGTGAACATGTAGGTCGTGTTCTGATCCGCTACTGTACCCTAAATTAAATACCTCTCCCTTTTTAATCATTAAAGATTTTAAGTTCGAATCTTGAGATGGAATCATCTTGAACACTCCTCATCATCTTTGACATGGAGTGTCTTATTTTCGAAAGTAAAACTTTTCGACTCAAATACCGATTAATCAAGTCCGAAAACAAATATTGGACACTAATGAATTAAAAAAAAATAAAAATACAAGAGTTAAAATAGTTTAAAATCTATCGTGAGAACAACAATTGTTCTGTCTATCTAATATGATGTAGACTCATCGAACGATTTTCAAATTAATATTCTTATTTGACTTTGACATTATGCCTTATAGATATTAATGCGAAACGTTGTATTGATATTTGGTGCTACGCTCCAATTATCCAGTCCTCGAGACCGAACTAAGGTATATTTTGGGTGTGTTTGGTACGAAGAAAATTATTTTTTATGGTAAATGTTTTTGAGGAAAAATATGGGGGTTTTACTTATCTTTCGTGTTTGATAGGTAAACTGAAAATATTATTCTAAAATGTGTGACACTAACATACCCAGTATAATCGTACGATTGGTCAAGGGAGAATAGTGTGTACGACGCAAACCTTATCTCTACAAAGTAGAGAGGCATTTATATATAGAAATTAGTCTAAAATTATTTGTATATAATCTAGAAAAATGCTATGAGAAGTGGCGTTAGGAGTGAAAGGTAATACCGTAATAGTGATGGGAGCTACATGGATAGGATGAATATGAGGTGTGTTGAAGCCTAAAAGGTGGAAATAACACAAGCAATATACAATGTTATTTTCTATATAAAGAAGGATATACAAATACCCTACTTTTTAATTGAAGCTTTATAATTTATAGTCTACATATTTATCGAAAGACGGAGCTAGCTAGAAGAAGATTCTAAACAATTTTACAAAGTCAACAACAACAACAACATATTCGGTATATTCCACAAAGTGACGTCTAGGGAATTTCACAAAGTCATAATAATAAAAAGAAAGAATAGCATCTATCTAGATAAGTTTTTAGCAGTGGCGTAGTATTTCTTTTATCTATTTAGATTATAGTTTTTAGCAAAGAGTAGCTGCCTGAAAATCGTGCACCTTTAGCATATTTATTTTCTTAATTAGGTTGATATAATCTAAATTCAACTTTAAAAATTAATCAAGTTAACTCTCAAAAGGCGAAATACGACAACTAATCTAAAACAAAGGTAGTAACATTTTTCAGAAAATATTATTGCTGATGAAAGTGAATAGCATATTCGAGATATTTGGTAAATAATAATATGGGGTACTCACTGCATATGTGCTCAATGAAGCAATAAAATACAAACTATTATTATCTTCTTGATAAAAAGCTAAAGGAAGTACATTCCCCACACATTAAATACTCCTTGTCCTACATTGTTTGTTGTTTTTGCACATACTCAATAATATTTGTAACCATTTTGGATTACACACTTGACCTAACTTTTCTTTTTTTGACTTTGTTTTATATATAGTTTGACGGTCAGATATTCGGATCATTATAATAAAGTTTATAAGTAATTTTCTAATATAATTGAAGGCAAAGAGGAAAGATGAAACTCTCATGAGCTTATTATCCTAGGCTTGAACGAGTTGATAGGACTCCCTTTTTTACGTCCTCATGTTATCCTCGTATGATGACATGGGGGCGAAAAAAGGAAAGAGAGATGGGGTTTCTCTCGCTTTTGGCATAGCGGGCTCCCAGTGGGAGGCTTTCGTCTCAAAATCTGAAACAATACTCATTACTTAAAGTGGTTTCTTTCCATCATTCATCGAAAGTAGACACTTAATTTCAAACTTTATGTTCATAATGATGTTATGCTAGCCTTTGGCACTCCGGAAAAGCAAATCTTGATAGTTATCGAAACTTGAGTTATTTGAATAATGGATTTAGGGGCGAAGATCCCTACTTTAGTTCTTACCTACTTTATAAAGATATTTATAATCAAATTTCTACGATAATATTACTTAGTGATCTAATTTTTTTTTTAAAAAAGTTAACTGACAAGCTATAGTAAGTCAAACTACACTTATAAAATAAAGTGTTAAAAATTATGTTTGATATCATTAAAACTTGTGCAATCTTTCGATTTGATCGATAATAGAAGAAATACCATAATAGAAAGAAAAAAGTTTCAAAAGAAGGTGGGGGTGTTGGGGGTTGTGTTAGAACTTTAGAAGTTTTAAGTATTGTTGGCTAATTTTTGTAAAGTGGGAATAATTGCTATGTAAAAATAGCGTTGACTGATCATCTTTCGACACAATTTTTAAAAAATAATCAATATCATGAAATTTCAAATTCCATAAAATTATCTTAAAGTTTTTTTGTGACATTGAAACTTCAGAATAGTAACTAATTTTCAATTACAAGAGTTGAAAAGTATATATTTATGAAAATTTCCCAATTCTTCTCCCCTAATTTGGCTAATATCTATATGTGTAGATCTTCCCACACAAGTTTAACTTACCTAACTTTAAGGATGAAAATAACAAATTACAATCTTAATCAAGCAATATGTCACACCAAATAGAATAGTCCTAGAAACATACATTTCCTAATTCTATATTGGAAATAAATCTTCTAAGAGTTAAAAATCCAAAATTTGTGCCTAACAGTATTAAAAGTATATGCTTCATTTTCCGCACCCTTATCATGATTTATCTTGAAAAAGGGGAATTAACCTTAATAATAGCTCACTTAATCACTTAAACTAAAAATAATCGATATACATAAAATGCATATAATTTATATATAATCAATATATAATCTATGTATTAGATCGACTATGATTATATATGTTGATCACCCATAAGACAAATTTGGCATAACCAACTTTAAGAATGGGAATAACAAACTGCAATCTTAATCCAAGTGATATTTCACACCAAATAGAGTAGTCCTAAACATACATTACCTAACTCTACATTGGAAATAATTCCTATAAGAGCTAAAAGTTCAAACATTGTGCCTAACAATATTAAAAGTAGATACTTCATTTTTCTCCACTCCCATCATGATTTCTCTTGAAAAAAATGAAATTAACTTAAATAACCTCATATCAAATCTCTTAAACTAAAAATAGCCAATAAATATATAATATATGTATAATTAATATATAATCTAGAGAAAACACATAATTACCCCCTTAAACTGTAACATTTTTTTTAAAAAGACACTTCAACTTTGGGGGGTCCTATTACCCCCCTAAATAATTTTAAAGTAATATAAATAGGACATTTTTCGTCCAATCTCAATTGCAAGAAAGAGAAAATAATCACGCACCAATAAGCATCTCCCACGTGTCAAGTTCATTTAATTTTATATTTTATTTATGTTTTTTTTTTATTTTACTACTTTTTCTTTTTCCTTAACATTTTTTTTTCCTCCTCCTTTATTCTTCTTCAACAAACTTCATCCCCTTAATTTGCTTCTCTGCCATCAATCTTATTCCATGCTTTTCATTGCTGACCAATCTTTGATAAATTTACCATAATTTTATTTTATTTCATCTCCTAATAAACTCCAACTTTCTATTATCGTGACCAAGGATCAATTATCATCCAAATTCAAATTTGAAAATCAAAATCACCATAATAATAATGAGATCCAAACTCCGTTAAAATGTAGCTTTATAGTTCTTCTTATTCAAAAAGAAAATATAAAAACTCCAAAGAGTAAAAATTAAAAGTTAAAAATAGACACAACAGTCAAATATCAAAAAATAGACTCAAAAAGAAAAAAGCTTTAAAAGTAGTGTAGAAAGAAAATAAGAGGAAAAAGAAAAGTAAGAACATAACAGGGAAAAGAAAAAGAAGAGAGAAATGGTGAGTTCCATTGAAGAAGATGAGGGAAAAGAATTAAAAAATAAATCAAAATAAATAAAGTTTAAAAATAGAGTATATTATGAAATAAAAAATTTAAAATTTTTCCTTATGGAGTACACTCTCTATGTCATGTGGGCACATGAGGGTGTATTAATATCGGTTTAAAATTGTTTAGGACGGTAATAGGACCCCCACAAAATTTAAGTATCTTTTTACAAATTCGAGACAATTTCAATGGTGACTTTATGTCTTTTCTCTATAATCTATATGTACCAACCATGACTATATTGCCCATAAGACAAATTTCCAGGGGAGGACCTATGCCCAATTTTGGAGTGCTCCGGCACCCGTTAAATCTAACGCAGATTAGGTATAATTATATAAAAAATGTATAAAAATTGGTATAAGACTTAGAAAAGCACCCAGTAAACCAAGAAGTCAGATGGGTGCTTTAGTTTCCAAGCGAACTTTAAAGCTTTGGGAGTCAATATGTGTGTTCGGACCTCCCGAGCACCCACGACCCATAAATCCTGGGTCCGCCACTGCAAATTTCGCATAACCAACTTTAAGGATGTGAAAATAACAAAGACAAATTTCGCATAACCAACTTTAAGGATGTGAAAATAACAAACTACAATCTTAATCAAAGTGATATATCACACCAAATAGAATAGTCTAGAAACATACTTTATCTAATTCTATATATATTGGAATAAATTCTAAAAGAGTTTATTCCAATACTTGTGCCTTACAATACCTAAAAGTAGATGCTTTCAATTTGCTCAACTAGTCTCATCCGTCTTCTCTTGAAAAAAAAATTAACCTAACTATTCGCTTACACTAAAAATAGTAAGAATATATATATATATATATATATATATATAATATACAACAACAATAGCATATCTAGTGTACGCATATCTTACCATTAACTCAGAAATAGAGAGAATATTTCTGATAGACCCTCTACTCAAAACCAAAATATATAACATAAATATACATATAACTATGTATAATCAATAAATAATTTTTTATTTTTTTATTTTTGAAAATTGTGGTGTTAGGGCCAGATTTTGCACATCTCGACTAAATTCACGGATACGTGTCACCTTTCACCAGCAACAGATACTAGGTAACTATCAGGTTCTCACCCCACTTCATTGACCATTAGACTACACCCTTAAATACAATATATAATCTATGTATATCGACTATGAATTCACGTAAATAGTGAATTCGACTGGTTATTTGCGTACAGATCTCAAAAAAGAATCCTAAACAACCAACCAAAAAGTACTAGTGCACTAAAAAGAGTCCTCACAATCAAACAATTTTGGGTCCAAACCCAAAATAACTAGTACCAACAAAAGGCCCACTTAAGATGTTGACCAACCACCAAAAGTTACAACTCAAAGCCTGGCGCCCAATTTGTATAACTCTTTACCCCTCATTTTCACCTTAATTACCTTACATGCCACTAATTTTCACGTGGCTGTTGGGTTTCCTTGTGTAACAGAAAATGTTTTACTATACATTTACGGAAATACCATTAATTATAGTAAATTAATTTTGGTTGAATAAATGCAAAAAAGAGAAAATGATGTACTTTACTTAATAAATAAATTGAACATAAATAGAAAATTCGAGGAAACTAAAATAGAAATATTCATAATTCTCGCTTTTATCAGCAAATAACATTTGAATTTTTTTTTCTTTTTGTGTTTTTCTAACTCTTCAGGTATCAAACAACTTATAGAAAATTCTAAATAGAAATTTTCGGGGATTTTAGAACGCTCAATCCTATAACATTGGATAAAAAACTTAATACTTACCATTTTTCGAATTTAAAAAAAAGGGAGGTTTGATTTTTCAATCTAATTTTTAAAGCATTTTACTGTCTTAGAGTTCACACATTTGGTAGCTAGGAGATAACAAAAGAGGGGGGAACTTGATTTTCATCTCTGGCTACGATTAAATGATCCTCTTCTCGTAAATTATCCCTTTCATCAATTTTTATTGTAAACAAATTCAGTTTTCAATTATCATTTGTGTATTTTGTATTTCGATTAACACATTATTTTATTATTTTTATTACTATATTTTTTTTCGTTTCACATTATTTCATTGTACTTACTGCTCTCATTTCTATATACCCTTTTTAAAACTGTTTGGAAATACTTTATTTTAAGTTAAGATCTATTAGAAAAGATCTCTCTCTATCTCTACGAGATAGGAATCAACAACAACAACATACCCAGTGTATTCTCACAAAGTGGGGTCTGAGGAGGGTAAAATATACACAGTCCATACCACTACCTCAGATGAAACAGAGAGACTGTTTTCGATACACCCCCGGCTCAGGACAAGATCTACAAACACTCCGTCTTCCTCCAAATTTCACTTATAAAATTACATTGAATATGTTATTCTATTTTTATATTGTCTCAAAAAAATGTCATACTTCTTTATTTAGTAGGCGTTTGACAATGAAAATTAATTTTTTTTTGGATCTGAGTTGGAGTAGGAGTTGCATTTGACTATGAAACTTGTTTTCCCTTTTCCAAATACAATTTCAAATTGTATTTGAAATTTTTATGGCCAAACACTACAATTTTCACTAAAGTAAAATAATTTTCAGGAAAAAAATGAAAAATTCTCATGGCCAAATGGGCTCTTGAAAATATTTTAAGGAAAAATAACATAAACATACACCTTAACTTACCATATTTACACAAATTCTCACCCTTACAAAGTAATTACGAAACCCCCAACTAATTATGTATCTTCGTTGAATGTATCGAGAGCTAATTACGTATCTCGACAGACCCAAAATGGCAAAATCAGAAAAAATATATCGGGAGCTAATTATGTATCTTTACAAAGAGAAAATCGTATCTTCGTTGGATGTATTGAGAGCTAATTATGTATCTCGACAAATCAAAAATTGAGATTTTCAATAATTATATAAAATATTAAAATTTTCTATAATTAAGCTTCAAATTATCGGAATTTGCCATATTTTAATTTTAAATTTTGAGCAGGTGAGAAGTCACTTGATAAGAAAGAAAAAGAAAAGAATAACTGCTAAACGTTGTTCTCACTTCTCAACTCTTCAACTATACCCGTTTTCCCCCCACTCTCTCTCTCTCTCTCTCTCTCTCTCTACCTATACATATAGAGAGAGAAACAAAGTAGTGAATCATGCCATAAACTTTCTCTATACTTTTTACTTGGCCCTCTGTATTCCTCTCTGTAGCATTGTATCACTGTTACTAAGTTTTTTTTAGAGAGAGAAAGTTCTGTAGTCTTCTTCTAGAGAGAGAAAGTGTTCATGGCGACGACGGGGCAGAGTAACAGTAGTTATGATCTGTCATTTAAGATCTTGTTGATCGGAGATTCTGGAGTTGGAAAAAGTAGTTTGCTTGTTAGCTTCATTTCTAATGCAGTTGATGATCTTGCTCCTACCATTGGTATATATTGTATATATATAATCGCTTTGCTCCTTTTTTTTCATCTCAGATTGTGTGTGAACTGAATGCAAACGTATGTTGTGAAAAAAAAAATGTTTGATTTGGATTTTGAAGTTTACGAGCTCGATTTTTTGTATCCGGAATCAATAGAGAGGAAGCTAGGATTTGAAGTTTACGAGTCGGAGCTATGATTTTGAAGTTTGTGAGGCTGAGCTAGGATTTGAAATTTATGAAGTGGAGCTAGGATTTGAAGTTTACGAGTTGGAGCTATGATTTTGAAGTTTGTGAGGCTGAGCTAGGATTTGAAATTTATGAAGTGGAGCTAGGATTTGAATTTTATGAGGCGGAGCTGAGATTTGAATTTTAGAGGCAGAACTAGGATTTGAAGTTTATGTGTTTTGAACTTGTTACGCGTTTTATTTATTTATTTTTATTTTTATTTTTTATTTTTTGTTTTTGTTTGATCGTTTGATTTGGATTTAGGAGTTTATGAGCTCGGAGTTTTGTATCTGAAATTAATAGAGGTGGAGCTAGGATTTGAAATTTTATGAGGCAGAGCTAGGATTTGAAGTTTATGTGTTTTGAATTTGTTACGCTTTTTTTTTTGTTTGATCATTGATTTGGATTTAGGAGTTTATGAGCTCGGAGTTTTGTATCCGGAATTAATAGAGGTGGAGCTAGGATTTGAATTTTATGAGGTGGAACTTGGATTTGAAGTTGAGTATTCGAGGACAAGCTTGGAGTTTTGTATCCTGAATTAATAGAGGCGGAGCTAGGATTTGAATGTTTATGAGGCGGAGTTGGGATTTGAAGTTGAGTATATGAGCTTGGAGTTTTGTATCCTGAATCAATAGAGGCGGAGCTAGGATTTGAAGTTTATGAGGCGGAGGTAGGATTTTAGAGTTTACAAACTCGGAATTTTGTATCCTGAATCAATAGAGGCGCCTAGGCGGAGCTACGATTTTTGAGATTATGAGCTCGGAATTTTGTATCCTGTATCAACAGAGGCGGAGCTATGATTTGAAGTTTATGAGTCGGAGCTAGGATTTGAAGTTTATGAGATGGAGCTAGGATTTGATTTTCAGATTAATCTCTACTAACTGCTGTGATCTTCAAATCATACTTTCAAATCTACAGCTGTGCTTTTCTTTTTTAATGATTGATTAAAGTTAAGTTTTCAATGGGACTTGAAATTAGAACCTCAAGCTGAATTTTGAAACTAAATCAGTAAGCTAACTTTTAGTCTTGCGTTTAGGGGATTCAAAATCTATGTATGTATAACAGTTTTAGATTTACCTTATAAATACAATGTAATTTGGGTGAACACTCTCCCACTCCCCTAGATCCGCCCCTGGCTCCGGCTCCAAACGTGTTTTCACATGTTATTTACCAAAACTAGAAAATATCGTTTCGTATTTTGTAAGAAATAGAACATGGTCTTTATGTATCCTGCTAATAAATTTATCTGAAATACTTATAATTTTTTTAAAAAATCTGAAATGCACTATTGTCCGAATAATAACGGACTTTGTTTTTAGGTACTATAAAGACAGAAGAAATGAGAGAAAACAAAAAGAAGAAGACAGATTGTTATGACTGTTTTCACCAATCTCTAGGCTGTCCTTTAACATATAATTATTTTTTAACCCTATTTTGGCACATTGTGTCAGTTGTTGAGCTGAGCTGATTTCCCTTACTAATGTTCATTAAGTTTTATATCAGATAACCTATGCTTTTGCTAAATGGTAAAGTTGCTGTCATGTTACCAGGAGGTTACGGGTTTGAGCTGTGGAAACGGCCTCTTGCAGAAATGCAGGGTAAGGATGCGTACAACAGAGCCCTTGTGGTCCGGCTCTTCCCTGGACCCATATAGCGGAAGCTTAGTGCACCGTGCTGCCCCCTTTTTTCTTTTTAGAAAAAACTAATGCTTCTGCTATAAATGATTTTGAGGTAGTGGTATGGACTGCGTACACTTACCCTCCCCAGACCCCACGTGGTGGGAATATACTGGGTATGTTGTTGTTGTTGTTCTGCTATAAATGATTATGCAGATACCTTTCTGCTATAAATGAATATGCAGATACCTTTCTGCTATATCTTAAGATTGCCTAAACTAATCTGATATTTGTTTTCGAAAGACAGCATCTTAAGTTGCTTATCGGTAGTAACATAGAGTAGAATCAATGTGCTGGTAGGAGGTACCAGATGAATTAGCCGACATGCACGTAAAACTGACTTGGGCACCACCATAAAAAAGAACCTAGAGTAGAACGCCTTCCTGTCTGTATTTGCTTTAGGTGAATGCTCCAACCAGCAAAAGAATACAACAACATACCAGTGTATCCCACAAGGGCCTGGGGTGGGTTGAGTGTATGCAGACCTTACCCCTACCTCGTAGAGATAGAGAGAATGTTTCTGATAGACCCTCAGCTTAAATAAAGCCTTTCAAACAGTTTGAAAGACTAGCAAAAGAATGTAAGATAAAAAGAACAAGAGAAAAAGTGCAAGCAAGATGTAGCTTTAGAGTGTTCACTATTTTTCTTTTCCCTCATCTTTTTCTCTTTCTCTGTCTCATTCTGATAGCTGATGTAGTAATTTCATTAAATATCTTTTGAAGTTGTCAAGTAGATTCTCATATGATGGTTGATCTCTCTGATACAATTTTCCACTGACTTACTATTCCTCTGTCTGATGACTAGGTGTCGATTTCAAGATTAAGACGCTCACTGTTAGTGGGAAAAAACTGAAGCTTACCATTTGGGACACAGGTAACATCTAAAATAGTGACTCTGGAATTTAGTTTACTGTATTATGTGGTGCCAAATGCTTACCTGTATTGATCGTTCTAAAAAATGCGTAATTTGTTTCTGATAAAATCTTCACTAGAACTTAAAAAAGGGCAGCCCAGTGCACTAAGTTCCCGCTATGCTCGGGTCAGGGCAAGAGCTGGACCACAAGGGTCCATTGTATGCAGCCTTACACTGCATTTCTGAGCTAAAACTTTAGAACTCCATAAATTTGGAACATTTAACATTAAAGCCTAATATCCTAGCGTTTGGAGTTATAAAAATGGTATGACCATTTAAGTCAATATCCATTAACTCTGGAAATAAAGCATTTCATCCAGTCTAATTAGGAAAATAATCTTTTCTTTGTGTGGTGAAGTATGTGAAACAGCGGTATCAAATTAACATAGCATTACGTAAATCTCTTTGTGTGATGGTGGATTATGTGCTTAAACACAACTTAATCTATTGAAACCTCTAATTTACCTAATAAAAAGAACACAACTTAATCTACATGACCATTGTCCATTGGTTGGTTTAACTAAAGATGTGCCGATTTAATTTGCACCTGCATTTTAAGTTGCGTAACTTGTTAAGGAAAAAAGGGATATTTGGCTTAACTCAACTCCAAAAAATAGCTCATGAGGCTAGATTGTCGAAGATCAATTAACTATAGCCCATTCCCTAATCCAATATTTGATAACAGCCTCCCTGCCCGCCAGAATATCTAGAGCGTCCTTATTGTAACATAACAACCATTAAACTTTCCTCTATGCAACAATCTTAATATGTTAATATTGTATAGCATTGAATCACAACGCAGAGAAGTGTCTAATTCTTTTCTTGGAGATCAAAAGTTGTGGAATTCAACATTCTGGCAGAACTCCTGAAATCAGTTTTATTGATCAAAAGAAAAAAAAACCCTACTGAAATCAGTTGTATCATAGATATATCTTTTACTGTTGTTCTACTCCAACAATTAACCAGTTTGTCTCGGTATCTTTGCGGAAAATCTTCATAAAGTATTTGTTTTTACTTCAATCCATATGGAGAGTTGTAATTGTGCATATCATGTTTCTTACAGCTGGACAGGAGAGGTTCAGGACGCTGACAAGCTCCTACTACAGAGGTGCTCAAGGGATCATTCTTGGTAAGTTTTAAGCGAATTGGTGCATTTTCGTATCTAGCAAGAGAGGATACATCCATTTTGTTGATAATGCATCCATGAGTTAGCTAGAGTTAAACTTTTGTTACTGCATTACTCATCTTCGCTGTAGTTTAACGGCATTATGCCTTTCCCCACCATGACAGAACGATGTGTAATTAAGAGTCACTTGTAATAGCAATCTATTATATCTAGTTTAAGGTTGGATATACTGATACACTTATCTTTCAGAGGATTACACTTGACGCCTATTCATCTGTTCTTTTTATGTTTCTTGGGCTTTTCCGCCTTCACGTCTAAGGCCATCCTTTTTTTACAAGCCATTTCCATTACTCAATCGTCGGCAATTTTTATTTTTGATCCAGCATCCGTTCATATAATTGCATGTCCAAAGTAAAATGATTTTTCTTGACAATACTGGTGAAAGTTTGAGCTATTGGTTTTTGGAGCTTCTTCTCTTATGTAAATCTAACTACCATCAATTCTTTTAAATGACACTATGGTATGATACTTAGATCAGATCCTGACGGAAATTGACAAGCACATTTAAGTTGAACAATTTGATTAATAAAAAAGACATCCTAGTGCACTAAGCTCTTGTTATGCATGGAGTCTGGGAAGGGATGGACCTATTGGGTCTATAATATGCACCTCCCCACGGCCACCCGGATTCCACGAGTGAATCAAAAGTTGGATCCGACCCGAAATCGCCCCATCTATCCTCTGCAACTTTACCTTACTTTTTACTAGTGTTGTTTCCACGGCTTGAACCCACGACTTTTTGATTACAGAGTGTCAACTTATACTGTGGTGCCAGGGTTCCCTTTTCCTATTTTTTTCATAAGGAGCATTCATCTGTGCTTACTTTGTTGACATATTTCTACATTCCTTTTAGATGCTTTGGTGTTCTCTTTAGTTCTTAAATGCATTTCTAACTATTATATATACACTTATTCAAATTTTGTTTACAGTCTATGATGTAACAAGAAGAGAGACATTCACAAACCTTTCCGATGTGTGGGCAAAAGAGGTGGAGCTGTATAGTAATAATCAGGATTGTGTAAAGATGCTTGTTGGAAATAAAGTTGACAGAGTAAGCTCTTTGTAAATGTGAACATGCTTGTATCTCTCTATCTTTCTAAATTTTTTCGATAACTGTGTTGGAGTTGATTCATTTTGCTTCTCGAATGCTAGGAGACATTAATTCATGGAGAAAATAAGTAAATTATCTTCTTGTGGAAACTGGGAACTTGCGTAATACTCATAATAGGAAGTCATGAAAAATACGATTAGGGATTTTCATTCTACTTTCTTAGAGTTAGAGGATGAGTTTGGTTACATCTTAATCTTATTGCTTTCTGGTGGGAATCTCTTTTAGAGCGTTTATATTTATTGGCCTTTATCATTAACATAACGTTGTAATCCATTATTGACGCTTGGATAAATTCTGCGTGAAGTCTGTAAACCAAGTTTTGCTCTTAACTTTACTTTTGTCTTGTCAGGAATCTGAGAGAGCTGTGACGAGGGAAGAAGGCATTACCTTAGCAAAGGAACTTGGAGGTCTATTTCTTGAATGTAGTGCTAAAACTCGAGAAAATGTGCAAAACTGCTTTGAAGAGCTTGCCTTAAAGGTAAATTCTACATTCATAACTTCTTTGTAGGATTCACAAGATATGTTGTTGTCAAGTTAGCATCATGTACAAAGTAACATGGCCTGCTGGTTATTAATATAAACATTGTTGCATCCAGTTAACCTTTTTAGATATTTGAAACTATAACGACAACATACCCAGTGTAATCCCACAAGTGGGGTCTGGGGAGGATAGTGCATACACGAACCTTACTCCTGCCTTGGGATGTAAAATATTATCAAAAACTCTCATAAACTGTCATTCTGATAGCAATATCAGAGCAGTAGCCTTATGCTCCCATGGGGAATCTCTCTTGTTTCCGGTTGTAGTGAATATATAACTCCCCTGGTTTTTACTTACAAAGGAAAATGTCTTGCTTTTATCAGTCAGTAGATCAGTGTGATTTATTCTGAAGGTACGTCGTGTTCTACACTTGAAAACAGTGTCGCATACTAGACAGGTAGTATGACTAAATCGACTCTCAAGATTAAGAACCCATACAGTCCAATGTTTCTCTGACTTAATATCCTTGACCTTCAAGCTTGAGAAACGTTGCAGTCCAACAGTTCTGATCTGATTAATATTTAGAACTGGATTCATTTGGTTAATAATTCTCAACTTAACAGCCTCTCTACCTTTGGGGTAGGGGTAAGGTCTGCGTACACTCCACCCTTCCTAGACCCCACAGGATATGTTGTTGTATATATATTTTCAGGAGTAACGTTTCTATCGATTTTCTAACAAGGCCACTGTATTCAGATAATGGAGGTGCCTAGTTTGCTTGAAGAAGGATCCACTGTAGGGAAGAGGAATATCTTGAAACAGAAACAAGAACAGCAAACACAACAAGGTGGTGGTAGTTGCTGCTCATGAGACTCTTCAAACTCTCTAGGACTTCAAAAATGACAAAGTGTGCACTAGATGGTGCATATCAAATATGTATATGCTGTTTTCTTTTCTTCTTACTGTTATTTTTATCTTGCGGCTTTGAAAGTGGTTAGAAGTGTCATGTAAAGTAATTGGTCGATGTGGTTATTGACCCCAATGTTCTTGTTAATATTTGCCAGATTGTTGTCAAATTGGGTGTTTTTCATTATTTTAATGTGCATCTCATCGCTAATTCCATTATATGGTTGGGGTAAGACTGCATACACTTCACTCTCCCGAGACCCCACTTGTATGATTTCACTAAGTATGTTATTTTCGTTCTATTTCATCACTAATTGCCTTACGAGAATCAGCATCATATTGCACTATATGATCCACACTACGTTTTCATTTCCTTTATAGATCTTCAATCTAAGGCAAGATCAGAATTTTAAGAAATACTTGAGATTTTGCAATCCAAAATATTTTCATGATCTAAATTTAAGTCACTTATATCTTAAATTCATAGAAGATCCAAACAAATGGATGGAGAGACATAACTTTAGACTTAGACATTATACGGCGGAAGTTCAAGCAAAAACGACTAAACTTCAACTATAAGTGCCTAAATGTCTGAAGTTGTTCCGAAGTGAGTAGACTTGCAAATTCTTACACACTGTGAGTAGTAATACCGTGTTAGGTAACATTCTTTTGCTATGAATGAAATTCAACTAACCTAATACGGTGTTTGGTTTGCAATTTAGAAACCCACATAACTAATACATGCATAAGTTAAGAGGAAATCTATGTATCATGCAACATTAAAAATGGAAAACTCATACATGAATAATTAAACCCTGCATTTAATAATACATAAATTCCTTCATAATTAATTCCCGTATTACTAATACATGCATAAATCTAACTAGCTACCAAACGACACCTAACAACTTCTCAAATAAATTAGAAAAAGTATTGATAATTAGAATACTTGTAGGTACTTTCCACTAGATATGCAAATTCATTTAAATACATCTAAGGACTAGTTCCTTCCCTACCATGTCCATGAGGACCTATAAGGACGGCCAATTTCAGCACCTATAAGCATCGTCTAAGAGTATGCAAGCTTCACTTTTAGGCTCAACAAGCTCAGACGGGGTCTGCGATAATCACAACTTGTATTTCAACAGGCATGATGGAGATCGAGGCTAAAAAAATTACACGAACACAATCAATACAAGTTAGGGCTAAGGTCTACGTACACACCACAGGGCTAAGGTCTACGTACACACCACCTTCCGTAGATCCACTACACAGGGTATGTTGTTGTAAACTTGTATTCAGTACAAGTACAAGATGCTGTAAGGAATATACTTAACTCATTTCAAGTTCTGAAGAGCTGTTTCATTTACTAATTTCCAAGATAAATCACCAGCAGAATGTTAACTACTAGTAGGGAATCGAGATGCCTCACCATTTCACCATCTTCATCAAAGGCGTCCAGCATCATGCAATGGAATTGAATATTATATTAGTATTCGTCAAAAACATGACAACGAAATCAACACCAACAGATCCATCATAATATAATGTCTGCTATAGGGACTGTTTCCGGTTGCAAATAGCTGAGTGGACCAACCTCCACATATAACAGATGGCCATACAGACAAGTAATATGAAGAGCAGTGTCCCCATCTTCTAGAGGTTCATCAATGCTTCCATTAAAATTATGTGCAGTAGTCCATCAAGTAGTTTCATGAGTATGACAGATACATTGATAACAAGGTATATATAGGAAACTTAAAAGGGCATCCCGATGCACTAAAGCTCCATCTATGTGCAGATCCCGGGGAAGGACGAACCACGAGGGTTTATTGTACGCAACCTTACCTTACATTTCTGCAAGAGGCTGTTCCATGGCTTGAACCAGCAACAACTTTACCAGTCACTCCAAGGCTCCCCTCATATATAGGAAAACTTATCAGGTAAAAATATATAGAACAATTATATATTTTTACTCTATAATATTTTTACCTGATAAGTTTTCCTATATACGTAAGGGGAGCCTTGGAGTGATTGGAACAACTATATATATGTTGCTGGTGGGAGGTGGCAGGTATCCCATGAAATTAGTTGAGGTGCGCGCAAGCTGACTCGAACACCACGGTTATAAAAAAAAATTATATATATACAACAACCTATTTACTTCTCCCAGAAAACATTACTTTAGTTTGATTCGAGGTTAGCAGTGGCCGAGCCAGAAATTTGATGAAGGGTGTGCAAATTTTATTCTCAGTTATATTAAGAGTGTGCAAAATTAAATATACATTCATAATGATTAATATTTAATCTTTACTCACCATATAATTTTTCCGCGAAGGGTGTGCATCTGACCACCCTTCGCCGAAGGTGGCTCCGCCCCTGGAGGTTAGTATACAACAATGACCACGCCTCGGTCCAAAATATGTTGGAGTTGCTTTATGAATCCTCACTAATCATGTTTCTCCATTTGAATACATCCCACGCCAACACTATACGAAATAAAAATAAAGTAGAAAGTACTAGAAGCTCCCTGTATTTTCTATGGCATAAAAATCTCAAATAGGGGTTCAACGACTCCTAGAAAGCATAAAACTTAAAGTTCAACATACTCCATTGAGCTATATGTTTTGCTAAGTTTGCATGGATCCAAGAGGTTGTATGCTTTTCGAGACAACTTACTTGCATGTGATTTTAGGTCTATCTATTATCTTTTAACACATTCACTGACCATGGTTTTCACACCTACAAACCGATGCATCTAGAATTGGAAGCAAAACATGACCAAATCATCTCAATCGAAATTCTCTCATTTTATCCTCAAAATATACTATTTGCACCTTCAGGCCAATTTAATGTATCACTTTTAATCTTGACTCGAGGTTTATATGCAATAGAAAATTGTCAGATTAGGACAGGTCTAAATCAAGCAAAATAATGAGGTTCATATACTCAGAGACGACAACGCCATGATTTTTGTGTTTATTCGTTCTCGATTCTAAACAAATTATTTATATTCCCTCCGTTTTATTTTATGTGGCAACCTTTCTTTTCTTAGTTCGTCCCAAAAAAATGGTCACCTTAGTACTTAGTAACAATTTAACTATAATTTTTTTTTTTTTTACCTTTAATGAAATCATTTACAGCCACACAAATATATAAGAATTGTTTTAGACCACAAATTTTAAAATTCTTCCTTTCTTTTAAAACACAATGTCAAGTCAAATGGTGCCACATAAAATTGAACGGAGGGAGTAATTATTAAGTGAATTTTTTAACATGAATACAAGTTCTGGGCCAAAGCTACAGAACTATACGGAACCTACAAGTAAAAAACTGTAGCTCCGCCCATTCATATATTGTTGTTTTAATTGTTCATTTTAATTGTTCTGTACTGCAGACAATTTAAATACACACAAAGTAAAATATATCGGAAGCTAATTATGTATTTATACAAAGGAAAAAAAATGTATTTTCGTTGGATGTATTATGTATCTCGACAGACCCGAAATCGAGAAAAATGTATCGGGAGTTAATTATGTATCTTTACAAAGAAAAAAATGTATCTTCGTTGGATGTATCGGGGAGCTAATTATGTATCTCGACAGACCCAAAATCGGGATTTTCAGTAATTTTGCAAAATGTCGAAATTTTCTGTAATATAATTAAGCTCCAAACTTTCGGGATTTATGTTGTTTGGCTTTATTTTAATTTGTTTGGACACTTGACAGGAAATTTCAAAAAATTAAATTTTTGAATCTTTTAAATTTAAATTAAAAATACATTAAATGTATTAAAATAACTTTTAATCTTGTGCTTTTAAATATGTTAGAGTTGAAATTTAAGGGTTACTAAAACGGAAAGAATCATTCTTTTTGAATCGAACAAAAATGAAAAGTAGACCAAACAAATTAAAAGGCATGGAATAATATCATTATCCTATTAAATTAATTTAGTATTTTGTATTATGGTAAATTGATAAGCATAATTTGTTACGATTTTGACTTACATATATTCACATAACATAAAATTATAATGTTAGCTTTTCAAAAAAAACGTTTCAATTATATCAAATTAACATCTTAGATATGTAAAAAAAATAATTTAAAAAGTATAAATATGCAATTCTCTTTGTTAATCAATTAAAAGAAACATTTTTATTAAAAAACAAAATCATTCTTAAAATTTGAATTCGAGATCTCTGCTTAAAAATTGAAATGTCAGGTTCTTTAGGCTCAATCTCAAATGAAAGTGTTTAGCTGCTACTTGGAAATTCATTGGGCCTTACTACCCTGAATTAGTGGGAAATAGCTGGGAAAAATAATATAAATACACCTTAACTTATTATATTTACACAAATCTCACCCTTATAAAGTAATTACAAAAATTCCAACTATCAATTATGTATATCAATAGAATGTATCAGAAACGAATTATGTATCGCTGTGTATATCAGTGTGAGTTTTGTTTAAAAGATACATACACCATGTATCTTTGAATGATTACAGTGTGGGTAATTATGTATCTCAACGGAATGTATCGAGAACAAATTATATATCTCGACAGTCCAAAAATAGAATTTTTTGTAAATATATAAAATGTCAAAATTTTCTGTAATTAGGCACTAAACTGTGGGAATTTATATTGTTTAACCAAATAGCTGTTTGCTTTACAAGAACTGGCCCAACTATTTTCCAAAAGCAGCTTGGGCTGTTTTCTAATCCAACAAGCCCAACTCAATGTCAAACAGGATCTTTACACGAATAGTTGAGCAGATTGTTTATCTTTTTAGCCGGTATATATAGATTATACATTCATTATACACAATCATACATATAACATAAATTATACATAGACTATACATCTGTCAACTATGTTTAGTTTAACCAATTGGGTTAACGGGCATTTAGGTTAATTCTTCATATAAATAACAATGGTTTTCCATAGTTAGCTTTGACATTTTTTTCCAGTTTTTTTCTTTCAAATAACTATATGGGTATGCTTTTATAGTCAAATTTTCACTACAAATTAAAGATGAGTTTTCCATATTTGAAAAAAAACTGGTTCCTAAAGAAAAATTTTCCTTACAAAACTTAAATATTTTATTTTTCAAGTGAATACATATTCAAATACAACTTTAACTTTTAAATATCCTTTCTCAACTTAGCTTCAAATATCACCAGCTTCTACGTATTATTTTAATATATTTTTAACGTATTTTTCACTTTTGTTCATTATTATCATGATATGATATGAGCTTAAATGATGAAGGAACGATTCTAACCGATTTCAACTTATTTAGGGCTGATGCACAATTATTATTGTTGTTGTATCATTCAATTCATGTCCTTTTTAACTCCACAAAACACACTCCTACATTTAAAGAAAATGTTCCACTAGACAGAAGGTAATAATAAAAGTTAGTAAATGTTATATATAGTGGCAGTTATAAAGGGTTCTATTTAAGTAACTTGTTGCATTTATATACTATACTATAAAAGGTCTCAATTTTTTTTTTCACATGAAACTATATGTTATTTCTGACATTCTTGCAAGTTCTACCAATATGACAAAAAGAGTATTAAAACAGTTGCAACTTCTCCAGCCAATAGGGGATGAATTTAATAGTTTTACTACCTATACAAATATTCATATGCACACCTAATTAGAGAAAAGGGGAGTCAGGTGCACAAAATGTTTTGCGTTTACACAAGTTTCATGGAAAGGCTGCACTCCAAAAAGTGTGACGTAGACGACTATCTTAATGCAAGCACTAGTGATAATTATTTGAATGACTCAAACACGTAATTTATAAATTATACAGAGTTTTATCGTTGCTTCAAAACTTCCCTTTCGTGCACACTTAATTAGATCAATTATAAATTTTTATCCCAAAAAGAACAATAAATTGAAAAGTGATTTCATGCAGCAGCAAGAAGCATGTGCACCATATGATGATTTGTTGAGCTGAGCCTATGAAGTTGGCCTCTTTAACTTATAAACCAACCATAAGAGTGACATACATTTAATGAAGACTATGCATATACTTACAAATAATAAGTAGAGACATTCAATGAGGAGTACATTTTAGGCTAAAATTACTTAAAAATTTACTTAACATGATATAATACTATCCGATTTGAATTAAGTCTGCATGATTTAAATTCCTTAATTAAAAGATATAATATCATTAAAAGTATCATTTCTTTTTATATGTAATTCTTTTTCAATTACTAACATAAGACTTTATTCGCACACTCAATAATCATATCTTCAAATTTAAGTTTCACATGTCTCATTACCTCATGGACTTATCCTGAGATTATATTAACTGTCTGCCATATATATCGATTGAGTATTTATATGAACATCAAAATTCACAATTCTTTTTTTTTTCATCACTCAATCAGAGGGGTATCCAGAATTTCAAAGGGATGGGTGCACTATTATGAAAATACTTCGAGCGTGGGTTCACACATTTATATTTAAATATTTTTTTTAAAATATAATACTACAATATATGAATATATGATCTAGGGAGGGGAGCATGGGTTCATGTGAACCCGGTGACCCCCACCTAGATACGCCCCTGCTGACTCAATCTTCATACTCGTCTCTCCCGTCTTTGACTCTGATACTGGTGGTTAGGCTAAAGACAACTCAAAAATAACATGGTGCATGATATTATCTGCTTTAAATCAAGCGTACACGATTTTCTCGAAAATCCATTATAACATTAAGATGTATTATGCCTTCTATGTAACTTCTTGTTCCTTTCAATTACAAACGTGAGATATATAATTCTATTCGCATATCGGATATGCATTCATGTACAGAAATAAAGAGCTTAATTTTTTTTATAAAGAGCAGCGCCCGGTGCACTAGAAGCTCCCGCTATGCGTAGGGTCCGACCACAAGGATCTATTGTACGCAGCCCTACCTTGCATTTCTGCCAGAGGCTGTTTCCAAGGCTTGAACTCGTGACCTCCTGGTCACATGACAACAACTTTACCGGTTACTCCAAGGCTCCCCTTCAAAGAGCTTAAATTTTATGCATCGATAATAATATAAAAAAGCACTTACACAAACTAACAATAATGATGATTTTTGTTTGATAATGTGATGAAAACGATAACAACCCAGCTATCATGGTTTGTAGTAACAAATTCTTATACTACTTAAATTGGTGCACAGAACATAATTAATATTCATATTAAGAAAGTGAGCTCCAATAATGTAGCAGGAATTCATGGAGAAGAATTAGCAGAAAACATGTGCCCATGCATA
The DNA here is from genome assembly GCA_031232105.1 of Capsicum rhomboideum. Lineage (NCBI taxonomy): Eukaryota > Viridiplantae > Streptophyta > Magnoliopsida > Solanales > Solanaceae > Capsicum > Capsicum rhomboideum. Next base: position 142,586,705 of record CP124711.1, on the reverse strand, counting down.
GTGAATCGTGCCCATGTTTTTCTCCTTTGAATATGTAAAACAATTGTGTCTCACGCAATTAAATTAATTTTCAACAGCTAAGTTCCAGTACTACATTTATTTATGAAGTATCTCGTATTCATGTAGGGTCTGTATCCGGTATTCATGTAGGGTTTGATGAAGAGTCACACTTCAAACTATGTAATGGAGTCACACTTTAAACCACGTAATGTAGGCAGTTTAATTATTCTGACTTTTACGGTTTAAACATGTGACCTATAATTAGTCACACGAAAATAACTTTATCGTTATCTAAAAAACCCTTTCATTTATTTGCATGATAAAAATAATGTAATTAGCTCTCTGTAGCCTATAGGCTATAGCTAGCTAGTTGGTATATACATCACGAGCAGCAACTATATAGTATATAAAAAAGGCAAAATATACACAGAAAATTAAATGAATTCTCAAAATTCTTTAAATTGCTTGTCATTACAGTTTCCTCTACCCACCGCCTACAAAAAGATGCCTTACTCATACTGCAAACAAGTATTACTAGACCTAGCTAGTGGTATCAAAGGAAATACGATGTTTTTGTTTATAATAATATTTCGCTATAGACCTGACCAATAAAAGTGGCTGAATTGGTGCAACATGTGTTTTACAAAGGAGTCAGAGATCAATTCTCTCTGTTAAAGCCTTCTCAGTCGAGCTCGTCGCACCAGACTTGTTTAGTACGATTTTTATCTCTTGTGTGATTTGCAAGTTATTACACAAGAACAGATGTACCCTGTGTGGATCCAAAGAATAACGGTGGAAGGTTTTCTTGGGAATTCCAAAAAGAAAAATCATTTCGTTATAGCATTCGAAGAGTATCAGACAAACAACGTTATTATAGAGAGATTTGACGGTATATCTATATTTCGAACTAGCAAAGAATATTAAATTGTAACTTTATGTAACTTAACTCATTATAGTATATTACTCGTAATATTCCTAACTTGTGTTAGTTTTTGAAGGTAGAATGATGACGTGCTTAATTACTTTCATTAGTTATATGATTATATCCAGTACGTCTTTAATTTATTTCCTTTATCTGTTCAATAAATTGCGCATTAAGGAATTTTAGAGTGATACACACAAGATATAGTGATATAGGATGACATCCCATAAAAGAAATGAATGATCCAGCTATAATAGTAAGTAATATACCTGGCTAGTGACCACTTGCAACTTGCAACTTCAATTTTGATCTGTTATATGTCATTGAAAATGACACACACACACACACAAGTTCTTGTGGAGTAGTAAGCAGAGCAGAGACTGAGTCAGGATTTGAAATTTATGAGTTCTGAACTTGTCATCGAATTCATAGCTCGTGTTAGTTACTGGATTCGGACAATTAAGTATTAATTTATACATAGTTAATAAATTTTGTAATATAAATACAAGGACATCTAAGCAAAAGTACGTAATTGGGTTCGTCCGAACCCGTATGTAATATTCTATGTTTGCTTATTAACGGTAAGTATTCATCTATTCTTAATTATATTAACAGTCAAATTCAAACTCTGAAAATGGAGTTGCCATTTACTTAGTCAGGAGTTTTATGCGTTAAAAATGAGGTTTTTATGCGAATTTGAATTAGTTGGAACCCAAAATAGATACCGAACACAGAATGAAAACCAAGAAAGAAACTTTTATTAGCTAGCTACAACTTTCTTGTGAAGAAAACAAGAGAATAACCTCACTTTTGGTTGTGAGAAGCTCATGGTTCCTTACTATTCTCAGCACCTTCCTTTACTCATAATCCTCCTTTCCACCTCCCCAAAAAACAAAGATACTAAAAGAAGCAAAACAAACAAACAAAAAAAAAGACATAGAACAAGACACATCTTGCTTTCTAGTATAGTTAATGTACTCTCTCCGTTCCAATTTATGTGACATATTTTGTTTTTCAAGATTCAAACATGTCTATGTTTGACCATAATTTTTTCAGATATTTTGAATAGTCAACATTGTGACTTATAGTACTTTTTACGTAGTTTCCAAATATATAAATTTTATTTCAAAAAAATTGAAGATTTCATGTTCAAATTCATGTCAAACTTATCTTGTTGGAATCTCAGGAAGCGAAATATGCCACATAAATTGAGACGGATGGAGTATATAATTTAAGAAAGTGTATAAATATATGCTTATGTTAAACTTGTCGACGTTCCTGTTGTCACAAGAGTTTAACTATGTAATAATTGCATGTAACCGTTTATAAGTGAGACTAACCTAAACAACAAAGTAATTGGAAACTTGCTATAACAGATTAAAAAAAAATCATATTGAAAATTTAATTAATTTGATCGTTTGATCAAGTCATGTTTCTTCTTTGGATCAGAGTCAATATAACTTAGTTATTTACATAAAATTATTTTTTCTTCCATTTTTTGACTTTCACTAAATTCTAAATCCACGACTAAAGACCTCTCATGTACTTCTAGCCTTAGGGTAGATCGACAGCCACTCCTCCCATACGAAAAATAATTATGCATCATTCGCATATCGATGACAGCTTCAAATATGTCATATATCAATTCTCTTTCTTGAAAAATATGTGTTCTACTTTTGCTAAACAACACATGAGAAAAGTAAAGAATATGAGGAAAGCCAGATTGGATGGATGAAAATTTTACTTTTCTTGAAACAAAGGCCAAACACATGGTGAGTAAATTAAACCCCTTACTCAAAGAATTCAAAACAAGAAAATGTATCAACAATATAAATTAAATAATCATAAAAGAATTTCAAAGAATTATGTCTATTAATTAAATTGTAAAATATATGATAACAATAATAAAAATAAATGTTAAACAATTAATTCACAATTGTCAATGGTTGAAATTAAATAAATCAAGATTAAAAAATAAAAATAAAGGGAGTGTTGATTGATTTAGTAATGGCAATCTACCAAAGGTGAAGCTGAGAAGACAATGACTTGTTCTTTTGAAGCAAAGGTGAATTTTGAATTTTCCGGCCGGTGATCGTCTTCCGGCGCCGGGAGATTAAGGTCCAATGACAAAAATGTCCTTGTGTTCTTGATTTGTTGATCATGATGATGAGACTCTTCAATATGGCTATGGTTTGATGCAATTGCAATACTATTTGGTAATGGCCTATGTCTTCTCATGTGTCCACCTAACGCTTGACCTGAGTTGAACTCGGCCCCACAAATCGAGCACTCGTGCACCCTATTCTTATTCTTGTTGTTATTATTGTTGTTGTTGTTGCTAGGGATTTGGAGTGATAGAGTTGTGACATGATCTTCGTCGTTCAATTTTGAACGATTATCGACTAGTTGATGATCCATTGGTTTTGAATTCTTGACTTGATCTTCTGGGGTTTTTGGTTTCTTATGACTTGCTCTGTGGCCACCAAGTGCTTGGAAAGATGGGAAGGAACGGTTGCACGTCTTACATTGATAAACATCCAATGTCATTGGAGATTGAGACGACGATTTTTGGTTATAATCATGACCTTGTGCTAAAAGAATCAAACAATTGGCCATATCTTCTTCTTCCTGATTCGTATTCCTGACAATATGATCATCAATCCCACCACAATTATTGACACGTGACAACGAATTCGCCACGTGTCCATCCACCAATTCACCACTACCGCTACCACCACCACCACTATTCGCACCTTCCACGGTGCTACACGAACTAGTAGTAATCGCTAAAGTTAAAGGAGAAGGCGGCCTAGGTCTCTTAGTTCGCCTTCTCTTAATCACCATATTCAATTGGTGATCATGATCACGATCATGATCACGATCATTTTCTTGATGAACTTGTTGAGCTTCCATGGTGTAATACTCTCTGATTTTTATCATCCAAAAAGATCACTAACTTTTTTCAACGAAAAGGCAAACAAAGGGAAGTTTTTTTTTTTTTTTAGATGGAAAAAATGATGTAACAAAGTGAGTATATATATATATGTGTGTGTATATAGTATATAGTTATTAAGAGGGAGTTTATAGGTAGAATGAAAAAAAGAAGCCGCCCCCGTGAATAGAAATCTTGAAAATGTTCACTGTTTTCTTGCACTTACAAACTTTGCAAGTTAATATATACATATATAGAGACAATTGATATTATTTTATTTTTAAAAAATTTATATTATATAGTATTATAGTAATAAAGAGAATTGTATGTAAGTGAGGAAAAGAGTAAGATTCGATTGGCTTTGAAGCAAACCCATTACTTTATGCCAACGATATACCTTGTGGAGGATTGGAGTGCAAGCCTGGCACCACACAATTTCCCTCTTCAATAAATTATTAATACAACCACATAATATAAAGAAAAAGGAAAAAAATTCTTAGTAATTTGCTATACTTTTTAGTTAGCTTCATATTTGAAGCATTTTTTAAAAGAAAATAATCGATATTATGATATTGGATAAAGTCTGTGTATACACGATTCTTTTCAAATTGAACTTGTGAAATTATATTGGATATGTTGTTATTGGTGTACTACGTAATAGTTAAGAGTAACAACCTTTTAGTTGTCATTATAATAACTTGCGTGCTTAAAGTCAATTAATTGCCAAGTCCATAAGTATGATTAGTTCATTTATTAAAGTATGATTAGTTCATTTCTTATGTAACTCTATCTGGTATCAAATATTAATCATTTTGACAGAATGAATTTGTTATAAAAATACCAGACGTTTTAGAAAGATAAGAAATTATTTATTTCTTTTCTAAATCTATGATTATTGCTCTAATTAATGGAGTGTCAATTAAATGAGACGTTTAAGGAAGTATTTGGACAATGTGGGACTGACCCTCGTGATGGACAAAATGAGGGAGGCAATGAGATGGTTCAGATATGTGAAGAGAAGATGCTCAAATATGCCCGGTATAAGGAGGTGTGAGAGGTTGGCTATGTTGGTCTGGGGAGAGGTAGAAGTAGGCCGAAAAAATATTGGGGAGAAGTGATTAAACAGGACATGATACGCCTGCACACTGCAGCTTACAGAAGACACATGACCCTAGATAAGAGTATATGGAGGTTGAGGATTAAGTAAAATATTAGTAGATAGTCGAGCGTTGTCTAGCTTATTTTATCAATTCCTACTTATTTAGGACTGAGACGAAATTATTGTTGTTATAATTAATGGAAATGTGGTAGTGGAGCCTTGGAGTAGCTGGTCACGGGTTCAAGCTTTAGAAATAGCCTCTTGCAGAAATGCAAGGTAAAATTGCGTATGATAGATTCTTGTAGCCGGATCCTTCCCCGAATCCTGTGCATAGCAGAAACTTCAGTGCACCGAACCGCCGTATAATTAATGGGAGTGTGGGAATTTGTTGAGCATAAGTAATGGGGGAGAATGGACTTTAGTTGGATTAATGGGGTTAGTGATTGTTAATGAATGAAGCAAAAATTTCCATGTGCAGTTGACCCACCCACTTTTCTGCTACTACTACAACTAGGTCCATCACTTTATACTTAATTGAATTATGACCCAAAAATCACGCCGTCCTTTCTGAAATTCTCCAAGTTAATTAATAAATAAATAAATAAATAAATTAGTATTACTAATATTTTTAGGATCATAATCTTATGTTTCATTCAAATGATTAGGTTTGGCAAAGTATGGAATAATGACATGTTCCCTTTTACAACGTGTACATTGTATTCATTTCTTTAATTTTCTCACTAATTATTTCATTTTCGTTATCCTAATTATCAGATCATATAGTTAATCATTACTAAGGTAAAATGAACTTGAATCTTTTCATTACCTTTGGTATAAATGGGTAGCAACTTAGCTTATTCGCATTCGATATTTACGTTACAACGATAGGTGTGATATTTAATTAGTATAATTTTACCCTTTTATATACATCACCTGATCATGACAAATTGATACCGGCCGTTTGATGTAAATATCAATTGTTCATAAATATTTACTGCCTTGAGTACAAGAGAAAGAAAAAGAAGAAGAAGAATATACAACCAATGACAGGGTCAGAATTACCACTGAGAGAGTTTAAAATATAATTAAGTAAACACACTGTTGGAGTCCCACATCGGTGGATTAAAGGGTTTTTGGTCTCCTTATATGATCTTGGGCAATCCTCCCCTCATGAGCTAGCTTTTGGGGTTGAGTTATGCTCAAAGTCCATTTCTTTATCATGGTATCAGAGTCAGGCCCACCCAATTCATTATTTCCAATGTTGGGCCCCCCGTAGTATGTTGTCCACGCTCCAGATGTCCAGTCCTGGGCGTGCGGGGCGGAGGGGGGGGGGGGAGTCCCACATCGTTGGGTTAAAGGGTCCTTGGTTTCCTCATATGGTTTTGGGCAATTCTTTCCTCATAAACTAGCTTTTGGGGTTGAGTTAGACCCAATATCTATTTCTTTATCACACGCGAACTAGCTGAAGAGGATTCAACATCTATATATTATATATACATAAAAAAATAATTTTAATCATATATAAATAGTGTAATTTTTCGTCAAAAGGGGGTTTGGATGAACCCTAGGCATAAGCTGGTTCCGCTAATACAATTGAGACAGAATTAAGTTCATTTAATGAAGTAAAGCAAAGTAATTAATGCAAATGATAATTTTCAGATACTCCAATAGGATAGATTAAAAAAGAATTTGCTTTGGAAATGGATAATGTGCAAGTTGTCATGGGTTAAGTGTGTTTTAATTGCGTGATTATCAATCAATTTATGCCAGTGGGAGCTTCATCTTAGTTAATGTAGTACTTCTCTGTTTATTTTTACTTGTCACTTTTTGACATGACACAACCATTAAGAAAATAATTACAATTGATATGACTGTTTTACCATACTACCCGTATTAATTGATAGTTACAGTAATATATCTTAAAAATGATTTGAAGAATAAACAATTAATACTAAGGATAAAATAGGATTTTTTTTTTTGTCTTTTCTTGATATGTCAAAAGTAACAAGTAAAAAATGAAAATTCAATTAGGAAAATAGTGACAAGTAAAAACGAACGGAGAAAGTATTTCATTTGTCCCGATTTATGTGACATACGTTTTTTTGTTCTATTCAGAAGAGAATATCATAAGTTTTTATTTAAAATGATTTACTTTAAAGGATTTTATTTTTAACCACAAAAATATACTAGATTTATTTTAGATAAAAATAGATTGCACAGTGTGATCCCACAAGTGGAGTCTAAAGAAATTAGAGCCTACACAAATCTTACTCCTACCTTTTTAGAGAAAAGAGGCTATATTTCTAATTTATTTTAAACAATAAATTTCAAAAAAAGAGTTTCTACTTCGTAGCTAAAGGATAATCGTCATCTAGCATCAAAGCGATGAGTGAAACTTTTTTTTCTTGAATTTCATATCCAGTTAAATATCGTCACATAAATTGAGACGAAGATGAAAACGTAATTTTCCTTATCTTACTTTTGCCCCCCCCCCCCCCCCCCCCCCAAAACATTTGTCAACTTGATGCATGTGGCCCTTATCCTTTGTTGTACTACATAGAATTTCTTGTAACAGTTTAATTAGACCCCAACATGTTTACAAATTTCAATGAGGAATGTTTTGTGTTATGTCTTGTTCTCACCTCATTTACTTAGCTTGTTGGACCCATTTTTTTCTTACAATTTCCATAATGAATGCCTTGATACAAGGATCTTATATGAATGCCCAGTTTTTGCTAGCTGCTTCCAACAATCATAGCATTATAGTATTACTTCTTCAATTTTGTATCGTATCGACTGCGTCCTATAGTCATAGTGATCCTCCTAATCAACTACTAAGCTTGTTCACATTGTCAGTTCTAAATTTCAGATACAGAAAGAAAATTATATGGTTGGTTGATAGTCATCATAAAATTTGTCAATTCATGAATTGTCTTCGTAGTGACAACTTCTTCTTACTTCTTCTACTGTTATTTTTATTATATTTATTATTATTATTTACATATATTAAACTATGTTTTCTTTTATTTTTATTTGATTTATAGGTAATGACGATATGAGTTGAGCTTAAATAGAATAGCGATGATTCATACAGTCGATCCCAATTTATTTGAGGCTGAAGCGTAATTAACAGTCTTTGCAAATAAATTTGTATCAACCATGGATTAGAAGCAATTCGATCCAAATTAAATCCAATAACTTGATACCATTCATTGATAAAATATTATACATTTCCTATAGTAATAATTTTTTTAAAAAAAACTTGTACACTTTCTAATACATGCAGTACGTATGGTAATTCTTTTAATAAAGAAATGAGATACGCACTTTACGGAGAAGATTATTTATGATTTAATTAAATAAAGTTGGACGGCTATTGTTGTAATATGAGTTGTAGTATTTTTGAACTATATATGAAGTGAGGAATAAACATGAATTGAAGAAAGAGAAGATTCATAACGTAAGATCAAGATACATGTATATATGATGTGCCCATAATTATATTCATAGTATATAATATATAATTAAAATATTAAGGTTTGTGAGGGCACGTAACCATATATATTATAATCATTAATTAGTTATAAAGTATAGTACTGGGTTATAATTTTACTCAAGTAAAGCATTTTTAATCTTAAAGTTATTGCTTTTATGTGACTTCATTTTGTACGTAACTTTTGAGTTGGTAGAAAGAAAAAACTATCATGCACTCATTTCATTGCTTGCTTTAAGTTGATTCTTTATTGTGGAGAAGTTTTTCTTGAGTTATTCTTCTCATTAATTTTATTATTCCGGTCATTTAGTTGCAGAGCCAGGATTTATTGAGTATATATTTAAGTTTTATATATAATATATAGATGAAAAAGGAAAAGAAAATTGCATATTCGATATAGTGGTATTATTTTTAATGGTACAAGACTTTTTTGAGAAATATTATATGAGTTTGGTATAAAGAGAATAATTATTATACCATACTAAAAATGTATTTGAGATGTTTAATTTTAGGCCAACAACTGATATTAGAGTATTTAATGGTTTAGCATGACAAGTATGAAGATGACGCAATAATAGCACATGAGGTTCGAAAGTCCCACATTAATAGCTGGGAAGAAAAAGAAAATGTGTTACATACAATTAAGGTATAATGATATTGTTAATGATATATCTTTTGGAGAAAATCGTGTGAGCTTGACTTAAATTAGCTAATATTACAATATATTAATATTGTTAAGAGTGTCTTTAGGCTATTTTAACCCAATATAATTTTTTACTGAAGAGAATCAAAATATAAGACGTAAATACACGAAGAAATCGGAGGATTCAAGTATTATATATGTGAAATTATCCACACGTAAGTGATTGTCATAGCAATGTATAGGTGTATATGAGTGGAATTCTCAATTCACAAGCAACAAGAAATTGCAAAGCAAGTCGGTGAAGTTACTTTCTGTTATAAGTTCTTTTTTTTTTCTATTCGATGTTCGGTATCCGCATTGAAATATGACTAATTTGAATTCGCGTAGAAAAGTTACACTATGGGAGTAAAGCGCTCCCTACAAAAGACGACTCCATACCCAGAACTTCAATCCGAAATCTTTGATTAAGGATGAAGGAGTACTGAAAATTCGGGAACCACAACCTTTGGTGGTACTTTGTGTTATAAGTCAAGATTATTCTATTATAATAATAAAAAATAAAAAATCCAAGTATTCTCTCCACTAAAGAAGCACCAAAAATGGATTGAATTATTGAGTGTAGTGTGCATGTTTTAGTGTGTTGAGCTCCACTCCTTTTTTCTCATTAATAATTGAAGTATACCATAATCATATCCATTTGGAGTTGTTAAAAAAGAATGTACTAGCTTCATTTATGTGTAGGTAGAGTCTTAAAATAATTATTTATGTTTCAGATTCTTATAAAAAAAAAAGGACTTCTTTTAATTAAAAATGTAAAAAGATCCTTAGGGTGGTGAAATAAATAGGATTCCTTCAATTTTACTGGAGTTTCGAATTTCGTGCCTTGAAAATGAAAATAATCATAAGGAATGTTGCCGACTACAAAAAAAAACGTGAATTTCTGTCAGATGGTCTCATCGACACGTGCCAATGTCAGGAATATGTGATTTTTGAATGAATGTTGGTCGGAAGAAGCTAGCCAATTTCTAACGGACCTTGTTGGGTAACACCAACATCCTGCCTATACTATGACAAGGTCCACAAGGGGGCTGAGGTGGCCCGTATCGAAGTCATGATTGAACATACTTTGCTTGATGGACTTAATTAAGAAATAAAGTCGAGCTTTTGCTATCAACTATATTTTGGCATGATGGTAGGTGCATGATCGACTGTTACGAACAAACCTCTATCACTTGAAAATTAGCGCAAATCCTGATTAATCAAGCTCTAAACCTAGTATCAAAAATCGAGTGAGAAAAAAATTTATAAGAAAAAAGTGTAGGAAATTAGTTGGATAGCTTGTAACAACTCTAGTTGTCAAAGATTTTAGAATATTTTTTTTCGTCTTATAGTATTTTAACTTGCTCATAACGAGTAACTTTAAATTAAAGTACAAAAAATAAAAGTTATATTAGGTAATAATAATGCCTAAAACTAAAAAGTAAACGATATTAAAAGATCTTATGAGAATGTCAACTAATTATTATTGCTTATGAAAGTAGTTGAAGTTTTACATCATTGTGAATAATTAAAAAAAAAAAAAAATTGGAGACTTTTTTTTATATATATTTTGGAATAATTGGTGGAATATATATATGGAGCTTTCACATTCTAATATTATTTAATTATTACTATAGAGAGAATTCAGCTGCCATTCAAATATAAATTATAGTAATTAATAAAAATGAAGGCAAAGTTTGACAAATTAAAAAATGTTGCTGCCAATTCTTATCTAAGGAAAACTCTAATTTTAGAGTTAATGTTTCTAATTCTTTTTCACGAGTCAAGCACATGAAAGTATTGTATTTTTTTTTATATATGGCATTGAGACCAGTAGTGGATTCAGAATTTTCACTAAGGGGGTTCGAAAAATAAAAATATAGCGTTTGAGATTGGAACTTGAAACCTCTATGGGAATTTTTAGCTCCTAAACTACTACGCAAACTGTTAAAATTTGAAAGAAGTTTGAAAAGAGATTGCGGAAAAATTGAAAGAGAATTGAATGAGTAATTGAATTTGTTGATTGAATGAACAATTGAATGAATGATTTGAATTAATGAACTCGATTGATTCAACTTTTATTGAATGACTTGGATGAGTGATTGAATAATTTGAATTGTATTCAATTTATTGGAATATTACTGTATTTGTTCATTGGATCGGGTTGATTCACCTGTTTCATCTCACTGTATATTCGTTTGCTGCAGTACATAACTTGGGCTAGCCTTGATTTCAATCGCCTCAACATATTGATTTCGGCCCAAATTCAGAAAATTCTTATATATTACTTATATATTATTTTATTCCTTTTTGTACACCCTAGGTAAATCTTTAGGGTAAATTTCTAAGATCTTGTACCTTATTTAGGAGTGTATCCTACCTTATTTAGGTGTGTCTCTTTATTATTTTGTACCTTATTTAGGAGTCTTAAGTCTTAAGTCGATTTATTTCTTTATATAAATAGGGCATTGTGCATCAATTGTATTCTTTGAGTCATTATTCAACCAATTCAAGAATATTGAATTCATTCAAGTTTTCATTCAAGTTATATTGAATTCAAGTTCAATTATTTATATTGAATTCAATTCATTCACTCAATTAATTGAATACATTCAATACAATCAATTCAATATACATTGAATCATTCAAGTTCTTCAATTCAAGAATATTGAATTCAATTTTATTCATTCATTCAAGTTATTCAATTCATTCAAGTTCTTCAATTAATTCAAATTATTCAATGATTTCAATTCAATTCAATTATCATTCATTCAAATTATTTTGAATCAGAAATTCTCTTTCAATTTTTCCGCAATCACTTTCAAACTTCAATCAATTTCTAACACAAACATCTACTTTTGTTTCTAGGCGATTCAAAATCGATTTATACACATAATAAATCTAAAAATTACCTTTTATATATAGTATAATTTTTTACCTAGGTGGTTCGGGTGAACCCTCTCAGCCCACTCTAGATCATTCCCTGATTGAGACCCGAATATAAATCTATGTACATACTTCACTATCCTATTGAAGTGCCTGATCATCTCATTGAAAAGATTTAAACGGTTAAAAGCGTTGCCTTTTATTTAGTTAGTTATATATTTTCAAATAATATTTCCACTTTTTTTTTTTCATCTCCTTAAAACATGCTTCATCGATAAGACAACAAGTGGCAAAAAGTGTTTGGATAAACCCCATAAAGTTAAAATTGATTGGCTAAAAGAGTAGCACAAAAAAGTGTGTTAGCCAATAAAGGAATTATACATAGTGAACTGATCATAACTATCCAAAATGCATCACAGACTGAAAAAACAATAACATAAAGAACAAAAAGCTAAAAAGTCCCTTCCTTTTTAGCTAGTGTTTGATCATAGATTTTGAATCATATTATAAAAATATATCTTCAAATATTTGTACGGTCACAAAAATTTGATTAAATTTTTAAAATTTATCTTCAAATTAATTTCAAGTTCCCAAAATAAATTTCACTTCCACTCATAAAACTTCAGTTTTTTCACGTAAAACATATGTCCAACCACAACTTCAAGTTTCAAAAATTACAACTTCAAAAACTCAAATTTTCAAGTTTCAATTACAAAATCTATGACTAAACGGAAGCTAATATAAGTTGCAAAAATTAGTGGCTCAGGTATATTTACAAGTCACTATATTATTACTCTATTTTATGGTGCATGTTGGTTTGAAAATAGTCATCACTATAAGTTGCAATAACTTGGAATAAGTTCAAACATATTTGCTTTTTCTCAAGAAAGTGACTTTAGCTTTTAGTTGCTCACTCTATAGTTCTACTAGTACAACTAACCTACTAAGAATATTGGATCAAGTCCACTCATTATATTCCTACTCTCTTAGCTAGCGTTTGGCCATAAATTTTCAAATATTTTTGACAAATAATATTTAAGTAAAATTTCACCATGTGTTTGGCCATAGTATTTGGAAAAAATATTTCAATTTTTTAAGAAATATGATTTATACCCATAAGTTTTAGAAATTATTAAAACTAACCATAAGTTTGTATTATCAAAAATAAGAAATATGCCTAACATTTTCTTAGAAGTTGAGAAACAGAAGAAAACCAAGTATACTAAAATTTCATTTGTATAAGCTATATTGTTATGTACATTCACACGTCTGATGAGAAAATATATTTTTAGATTAAAACTGTATAAAGCAGTCACGATACTAATACAATATCCCCCTATATATACATAGCAAGATATAAGTTGTATTGTTATATACATGCACATATTAGTTGGGGTCACTAAATAGTGAGTGTTTTTATAAAAGATAAATGTTTGGTGTAAAATTTGAACTTTTAAAAGTTCTCAAAAAATGAAATTTGGCCCAAATACTAGTTTTTTCTAGTATTTGAAAATTTGAATTATTTGCCAAAAAAATTTGTCAAATAATGGCAAATTATATGACCAAACATTATTTGTCAAGTTTTTTCCCAAATTTTACTTGGAAAATCTATGGCCAAACAGGTCCTAGCTTCTTCTAACCACTTCTTTTAAGTTGGCTATCAAATGGATAATATTTTTTTGGGTTTTTTTGTCTGTGTTTGATATCTGTTTTGGGGCTCAATTTAGAGATAAAATTAAGATTTGAAGTTTATAGATTCTAAACTTGTCAGTCACCAAACACATAGCATTTGCACGTTTTGTTCTTCAAATGGGTTAGTCTTTAATTTTTACCTTTTGGCAATCAAATTTATGTAAATTGAAGTCATGCATGTGCATAACTTGTGGGATATTATGATACAAAAACATAAACTTATGCCTCGAGAAAAGTTATTTGTTATGATCGAGGACATAAATTAAAAACCAAAACAAAATAGGGACAAAAGTGCAAATGACCCAAGAGCTCGTTTAGTCATTAGGTTTGTATGTACCTTCTTTGAAGCTCGATATGAGGCATAATTAGAATTTAAAATTTATGGATTATGAATTTGTCAACAAATTCATAACTATTTTTAGTTATTGAATTTGTAATTAAATATCCATACTTATTTAATAGATTCTAATATAAATAAAGGATCTAAGCAAAATATATTGGGTTAGTTTGTCCGAATCTGTACTTAATATTGTAGCTCCTCGACTGCGCCCCGACTAATTTGATTTGTGCCGAGACATCCCATTTTGCAGATTAAAACCTTCCTACTATAGACATTTTCATGCTAAAGGCTCAACCCCGAAACTTTAATTAAAATTGAAGGAATACTAATTATCAGTTACCGCCCCATCACAATCTTTAATTATTGATAGATGGATAATGGTAGTACCTTTGAATGTCTCTATAAGCATCAGCATAACAAATAGTGGTTCCTTTTTTGTAGTCATCAATCATTGAAATACCATAACATTTTCAGTACGTACATTTTTTTGGTTGTTTGATATTCGTATTGGAGTTTGACTAAATTCAAATTTGTGCATTGCAAGGCATATTATTGGGGCGACACTTTCAATTGGATTTTTTCCATTTTCAGAAGTTCGAACCTGAGACTTCTGATTAAGGATGGAGGGATCCCGTATGTAACTTAAACTATGCTTCTTTTAAACTTTTATTTAAAGAAAAAGACAGGAGAAATTAGTTGGGTAATCTCATATCTGTTCTCTTGTTTTGATAAGATTTTGGAATATTTCTTTGCTACATGATGTATATTTTGACTTGTTATTTCAAATATCTTTAAATAATAAAAAGGTTATTAGGTATAAAAAATAGTAATTAATTAAACGATACTGAGAGATCTTATGGGAATGTCGACTGATGGTTTATGAAAGTAGTTGATGTTTAATACTTTAAGGATAATCAAAAAAATTCTCGAAACGAAAAAAAATCATGTTACAAGCGTTGTCTTCAGAAATAGATTATGCAATGCGTGAATTTAAATTTAATCGATCCGTAATATAATATTGGATATCGAGTGAGAAACCAAAAAAAAATCTAAATAAAATGAAGCTATTTTGACTTATATGAGAAGTGTCTTTAGGTTTAATCTCAGTTACTAACTCTAACAACTTATTTCGATGGTTGTTACATATGATTTCATACGCAATTATATTCTATTGTTTTTAATAAATACAATGTTAAGATAAATTATAGTATTTTCATCGTTACATAATATTACATACCAATATTTATAGGATAAACTTGAAATAGGATACACATTAGAGTTATTATAGTAATTAAGAAACGAATTAGACATGTAACACACAAGTATAAGTTAGTGATCATAACATATCTAATAATAGAATTTCGAGAGTCAAATTTTCTAGACTAATCATTCTAAATCATGGGCCTTGGTGTAATGTACACCTCATAGATATATTAGAGTTGAAAAGAATCGAAAGAAACAAGTTGGAAAAACATGAGTCAAGATGTGATGGAATATAAGAAATCAAAGAGGGATTTGACGCTTATCATCTGCTAATTCTTGCGCCGATTCTCATCTTTCGTCTTTTCTTTTGTGTGTCGAGCGAGATTGATATGAACCTCATGTCCAACCGCACGTAGGGTATTTGAAAAATACTGAACATCGAAAAATATAAGTCTCTAAAGTTGACTTGCGGAAGCAATATCCGAACCACATGTTGTACCCTCTGTTGAAAGTACTGAGAGTCAAATTTGGGTAAGCTTCAGGAGTTAAATGTGACCAACATACAATTGTATATCCACCGTATATCCATCATATATCAAATATATACCGAACCTAACTACAATTCTATATATACGAAATTTTATAAATTCTATATCCTATTTCGTTTTGGATCAGTTTTTGAGAGCTATTTTGGCCTAGATACTAATACCCAAACATCTGAGGCAAGTTCTTTATCATCCTAAGATCAAAATTACTTTAAATTATCAAGGATTAACACTAGATTATCATTCCAATCCATGGATCGTTGAAAATCAATCTCCAAGATCAATTGATGAGGATTTTTGGGGAAACATCAAAAGCTATGATCCTTGATCTCTTATATGGTATTTATTGGGTGAGTTATAGATCATATAAAAGGTGTTAGATCATTGGGTATGACAAAATCCCCAATATACTATGTAAATGTTATGATAGTATCATTAAATAGAACTCAATTAAACCACTTTTTTTTCTACTATTGAATCATAGACATATATGTGAAAAATCCCAAAAAAATACAATACGGAATTGAAATTTTGAACTCATAATTATTATGGTAGCTCGAGTCTTCAATTCACTAAATTCATATCATAAATGACAATCATTATTGAATGCAACACATCATATTTACTACAGCAACAACATATCTAATGAAATCATGTCAGTACACAGAACTTAACACTACCTCATGGAGGTAAAGAGACTGTTTTCGAAAGACCCTCGACTCAAGTATAGCAAATCCAAGTACAAAAAGGAAAGAAATTAATAGTGAAGAAAATATAGCAACTAACAAAGAAAAATAGTGCAAAGTCTACAAGAAAGAAACTAGAACAATAATAAAATAATGTTATAATCGAAATACATAAATAACAGACTATGATAGATATCACAAACAAGGACTACAATACTACGGCTAGTACGACGACAAACACCAACAAGCCTAAACCCTCGAAAAGCAAGACAAAATTCCTACCCTACTAATCGTCTACCCTAATACGCATCCTCCACACCCTCAAATTTAAAAATAAAAACTTAAAAAGAACATTCAATAGATATGAATTTAAACCTAATTATTCCATTGCATGAGGCTTCAAATATATTAGGAACCATTGTATGCTTAATTAGCATTATTTGGAGGGCCTTGTGTAGAAGATGAAGCACCCACCATCATCAAACTATGGTTCAAATTTAAATCAACAAGTTCCAACCAATCTTCAAGTCTTTTCACATCCTCTTCATCTATTTTTTCAATGTATGCCCACAAGTTTTTC
Organism: Capsicum rhomboideum; assembly: GCA_031232105.1. Classification (NCBI taxonomy): domain Eukaryota; kingdom Viridiplantae; phylum Streptophyta; class Magnoliopsida; order Solanales; family Solanaceae; genus Capsicum; species Capsicum rhomboideum. Next base: position 142,569,645 of record CP124711.1, on the reverse strand, counting down.
ATGTCAGTCTCGTCAGGTGTCAGATTAGATATAGTCTTTTCTATGATATCAAGTTTGTCAAGCTCACCTTGTCTCTCCTTCACTTTGATCCGAGAGTTTGCAATAGCAATGCAACTATATTCACTTGGCTGCGTATTTGGACTTAAAAAACGATCAACAACAGCCTCTTGTGTAGGGTGGAAAAATGAGTAAGGCTTACCACTGGGAGAAGATTATATTATTCCCATATCAACATCGTATTTCCCAATCAGCTTGCTTGCTTTCTTATATAAACCTGACCTACGCTTTGAGAATGTTGCAAGTAGGTTATTTTCATTTTCTATCTTAGCCATCGGAATCTTCTGACGCCCTAGATACTTTCTTTCTGCCATCACTCAAGCTTTGAAGAAAGATAAAAGAAAATTATAAATTAATTGATAAGACTCTCAACAAAATGTGCTGTTTATAAAAAATGAAATAAGATGGTTATTTATACAAAAAATTCTTCACTATTGTAATTAATTTCTAGCCAAACACTACAAGTGAAAACACATATCTTCATCTGTTGAAAATTATAGTAACAAAATAAATTTTCATGGATACTTCAAATATATTCTTGCACTTACCATAATAGTAAAATAAAAAAAAAACAGAAATTTCAAATTAAGGAGATAAATATTCTAACATGCTTAATGACTTACCAAATTGATATAAGCAAGTGAGAATATGATCTAAAATAAAATAATCTCCAGATTAAAATCTTTTAAAATTCAATACAATCAGAATCAAATTTGACTTAAGAAATTATTGGATTACATAATGATTACACACATATATCTAAGAAGATTATAGTAGCAAAATAAATTATTGATTTTTAAAATGTATTTTTGCAGTTACCATAATTATAAAAAATCAAATTTCAAGTTAAATAACTTTACTAAATTGTGGTAATTGGTAAACATGTGAGAACAAAATTTGAAATGAAATAATCTATATATCAAAATCTTCAAAAATTCAATACAATCAAAATTAAATTATCCATTGCCTAAGTAAATGTTGCGAGAATAATATTTGCTTTATTTTGTTCTCCTATAAAAATCTTTATTACATTATTAAATCCAATTATCAAGTGAAGTGTGTCTCGATAGGAGTTGAGTTCCAATTTGTAAAAAAAAAAAAAGGATCCACATAAAATTTAGAAAATATTTACATATTTAGTACAACAAACAACTAATAATAGTCATCAACCTTATGCATACCATTACATTATCAACCGTAATAGAAAAAATGGTCAAATTCGTTTTCGAACTATGCAAACTTAAACAAATTTGTCCTCCGTTAGTAGTTGGAGCAAAATATGCACTCATCATTAATAAAGAAGGCTAAATTTGTCCTTATTTTCAAATGACGGCGACGTGTCCCACAATTAAGAATTCATTTTTTATAGGGGGCAACTTTGAATCTTTCACATAATTCAAGAACAAATTGAACTCCCTAATATTTTTTATTTTTTGGGGGTTCTTCTTTTCTCTCGTTCGTCACTTGCTCTGGTTCGATTCTTTTGATAGTAAGTTCTTTCTTAGTTATTTAGCCAATCGTTGCTTTTTGTTAGCATCTTTAGATGAGACGATGTAATACTTACCAAATTAGTTGCAACACATATAATACTTCAATGAGATTTAACACTCAACCATTAAACCAAACCCCATTGCCAACTTTATAATATGTAATTAACTTAGGAGAAGTTATTTGGCCGCTCGAACAAAAACATTTTTATCCTTTTGGTCATATACATTTATTATATACATTATATACACATATATTATGCGTGTGTGTATATATATATATATATTAATTAATGGTTGTCGTTTTGTATGGCTAGGCTATTTACGTTGATCTTAATTTTTATTTTTGATAATTTTTATCAACAATACATAGAATCAGTGTGTATATATTATTTACTGATTTTATACTCATAATTTAAACACATAATTTTAACCACGATACATATAATCTGTTTTTGCAGTATATAATGAAATTTGTCTTCTTCTTCTTTTTTTCCCCAAAACATATATAACGCCATTTTAATTTCCTCCAAAACATAGTAAAATACATTGTATTCGTGCATATACAATATCTAATCCTAACTAAAATCGCGTGAATACAATATCCAATTCTACTGTGCACCAATGTTCAGGGTTATTGGATATAAAATTTATCAGTTAAGCATGACAAAATGCCCAATAAACCATGTAAATGTTGTGATAGTATCATTAAATAGAACTCGATTAAATCACGTTTTTTCTACTTGAATCATCGACAAACATGTGAAAAATACCAATAAAATATAGTACGAAATTGAAATTTTGAACTCAGAATTATTAAGTAAGTTCAAGTCATTCACTAAATTTATAGCATAAATGAAAACCATTATTGAATTCAACACCAGATCAAATTTACACAACAACAACATAGCCAGTGAAATCCTCCAGTAAGGTCTGAGGAGGGTAGAGCATATGCAGACATTGCTACTACCTCGTGGAGGTAGAGAAGCTGTACTCGAAAGACCCTTGACTCAAGTGTAGCAAATCCAAGTACAAAAAGGAAGGAATCAGTGAAGAAAATATAGTAATTAATAAGCGAAACAGTGCAAAGTCTACAAGAAAGAAATTTAGAACAACGACAACAACAAAAAGTGCTATAATTGAAACACATAAACAATAGATTTTGATAGATATCACAAGCAAGGACTACAACACTACAACTAGTACAACGACAAACACCAGCAAGCCTAAACCCTCGAAAAGCAAGACAACATTCCTACTCTAATACGCGTCCTCCACACCATCAAATTTAAAAATAAAACTAAAACTAAAAAAGAATATTCAAGATATATGAATTTAAACCTAATTATTCCATGCATGGGGCTTCAAATATATTAGGAACCATTGTATGCTTAATTAGCATTATTTGGAGGGGCTTGTGTAGAAGATGAAGCACCATTTCCCACCATCATCAAACTATGGTTCAAATTTAAATCAACAAGTTCCAACCAATCTTCAAGTCTTTTCACATCCTCTTCATCTATTTTTTCAATGTGTTCCCACAAGTTTTTCATGTCAGTCTCGTCAGGTGTCTGATTAGATATAGTCTTTTCTATGATATCAAGTTTGTCAAGCTCACCTTGTCGCTCCTTCACTTTGATCCGAGAGTTTGCAATAGCAATGCGACTATCTTCACTTGGTTGCATATTTGGACTTAAAAAACGATCAACAATAACCTCATGTGTAGGATGAAAAAACGAGTAAGGCTTACCGCTAGGAGAAGATAATATTATTCCCATATCAACATCGTATTTCCCAATCAACTTGCTTGCTTTTTTATATAAACCTGACTTACGCTTTGAGAATGTTACAAGTCGGTTATTTTCATTTTCTATTCTGGCCATCGGAATCTTCTGACGTCCTAGAGTCTTTTTTTCTGCCATGACTCAAGCTTTGAAGAAAGATAAAAGAAAGAGAAAATTATAAATTAATTGATAAGTCTCTCAATAAAATGTGTAGTTTATAAAAAATGAAATAAGATGGTTATTTATACAAAAATTTCTTCACTATTGTAATTAATTTCTAGCCAAATACTATAAGTGAAAACAAATCTCTTCATCTGTTGAAAATTATAGTAACTAAATAAATTTATATGGATACTTCAAATATATTCTTGCACTTACCATAATAGTAAAAAAACCAGAAATTTCAAATTAAGGAGATAAATATTCTAATATGCTTAATGACTTACCAAATTCTGATAAGCAAATGAGATTATAATTTGAAATAAAATAATCTACAGATTAGAATCTCTAAAAATTCAATACAATCAGAATCAAAATTTGACTTAAGAAACTATTGGATTACATAATGATTACACACGCATATATAAGAAGATTATAGTAACAAAATAAATTATTGATATTTAAAATATATTTTTGCACTTACCATAATAATAAAAAATCAAATTTCAAGTTAAATAACTTTACCAAATTGTGGTAATTGGTAAACAAGTGAGAATATAATTTGGAATAAAATAATCTATTTATCAAAATCTTCGAAAATTCAATACAATCAAATTAAATTATTCATGGCCCTTTACAAATATGCTCTGAAATTTAACTCCAATAGGACATGTTTTAATATGCTACTATAATTTAGTAGACAAAAGTTAATATAATTCGAAAAAAATAAATTTATTACCAAAAATTTCTAATTTCAAATTCTAAAATAGAACCAAATTATTCACATGTCTTGACAATGATTAGCCTAAAATTAACTTGATTAAATACACGTTTTAATGAACTACAACAATGAAAATCACTTTTTTCTTGCACTAACATTAACCAAAGTTAAAAAAAAAAAAAACTTGAATAGGAAAGTTTTCTTATATGTGTTTACTTGTTTGTGTTTTTTTTTTTTTTAAAAAAAAGTGAGGATAGAGAAGCGAAATAGGAAAGGAATTATAAGATGGAAAATTGAACCCTAAACAAAGTGAAAGTTTAAGTAGCCGATCAATTGAGTGACTATCATTCCCCTATATGTGCTTGCCAGGATAATATTTGCTTCATTTTGTTGTCCTATAAAAATCTTTATTACATTATTAAATCCAATTATCAAGTGTAGTGTGTCTGGATGGGACTTGATTTCCAACTTGTAAAAAAAGGGATCCAGATCAAATTCAGAAAATATTTACATATTTAGTATAACAAACAACTAATAATAGTCATCAACCTTATGCAAACCATTACATTGGGTTTATTTACTCACAAAAAGTCAAAAAGAACTCCAATTTATTTTCATGGCTAAACACAACTCCAACTCCAACTCCAAAAAAAATTTATTTTCATGGCGAGCCGCCTACTTAATAGCCATTGGGTTTATTCTTTTGGGCCTTAATGAATTCAACAGTTTCTTTTGGCCCAATTGTTGTGAGCTGGAACTGTGCTAATCATTGGGTTTATTGTGTTTAAGGTCCTATCAACAGTTGGCCCAACTGAATACTAAAAGATGTAAATATTATAAGGAAAAATAACAGAAACATACACCTTAACTTATCATGTTTACACAAATTTTCACCCTTACAAAGTAATTATACAAACAACTAATTATGTATCTTCGTTAGATATATCGGGAGCTAATTATGTATCTCGACAGACTCAAAATCGAAAAACATATATCGGGAGCTAATTATGTATCTTTACAAAAGAAAAAATGTATCTTCGTTGGATGAATTATGTATCTCGATAGATCCAAAATTAAAAAAAATGTATCAGGAGCTAATTATGTATCTTCGTTGGATGTATCCGGAGCTAATTATGTATCTCGACAGACCCAAAATTAGAATTTTCAGTAATTATGCAAAATGTCAAAATTTTCTGTAATTAAGCTCCAAACTATCGGGATTTATGTTGTTTATACATATTATAAAGAAATAATATATTTTATTTAATATTTAAACTTAGTAAAAATTAGACATGATAAGTTATGACCCACATTTTCAACAATTTCAATCCAAAGACCTTTTTAACGAATCAACAATCCATCCATCTATTAACTCAAGTCATTCCAATTCACCCAAATTCAGTCTAACGCATCCATTTGACACCTCTAATTTATTATCATCCAACATAATTTTAAAAAAGAATAGCAGCACAACTATCTTTGTCCACATTAATTATTAGTATGATGCAAAAGGAATTTTATAATATAAATACCTAATACAGTTGTGTACTACAAGCAAGCTTCATTAACACTACTTTACAAACAAAAAAACAAAATTGTAGATAAAAAGATAATGTTTACACGAACTTTATGTCATGTAGGACCCAATTTTTGTCAATTTTCTCCCCTAAAAAATATAAAAATTGAAAACAATTGGCACCCATAGTATCTATTTCCTACTTGTGTGACTACAAAAAATCAAAAATTGAAAACAATTGGCACCTACAGTATCTCTTGAAGAGGAGGTCTACATGTCTCAACCTTCTGATTTTTTGAATACCACTCATTCAGAATTATCCGCCGATTTCACAAGGTTTTTTATGGACTGAAGCAAGCTTTTCTACTTTTATGACGACAAAAATATCTCCTAATTTGCATATTGCCATTTTTTCCCCTTCAAATTTATGACATATTTTGCAATTTACTTTTAATTGTTGAAATTATTTCTAATTTTTCAAATTTTATTTTAAATTTTTTTTTTTTTTTTTATAAAAATAACTCTATCTTTTATATCAGCCACCTACCAACGATGAGAATTAACAATGTCGTTTCATTTTTTCGAACTAATCAAAAAATGCATATTTGACGAGAAAGAGATTCTTCACACAAAGTTGAAGGAGTATATTAAAGAGCAACTAGTTGCTAATGTTGTTAATTTTTAATACTAACAAATCTTTGTAATATAGTATTTAGAAAATTGACCAGAACAGATTTGGTTACTTCTTTCGGGTAAAAAGTTAGATGGTTTTATTAGTTTTTAAAATTAGTGGGATGTAAATTTCATTTCGTATTTTGAAAGTATATTCAAACATGAACATTATTTCAAATATTTTTTACAAAACTATAATCAAACACAATTCTATCATCAATTTCATAAATTTCGAATAAAATAAAAAAGTTTTATGCACATTCTTCGGCTTCATTCTTATGATATTCAGACCTCATGACATTTTTTTTTTAAGAAAAGACTAGAAGAACCTCTCAACTCATCTAGGAGATTATCCACAATGAATATGAAAAATTTATTCTTAATAATAATCCCGTTTAGCTTTCTATAGTCAGTACAGAAGATCCATTGTCGATCCCTCTTCTTCACTAATAAGACTGGAGAGGAGTAACGAGAGTAATTAGGTTGGCTCACTCTCATTTGTAACATTTCTAACACTTGTTTCTCTAGTTCATTCTTCTGGCAGTGATCATACCTGTAAAGTCTGAGAGATATAGGCTTGGCTCCAAGATAGATTGGAATGACATGGTCTTGGTCCCAAGGTGGTGGAAGGGACTTTGATCCTTAATTATGGTTACATATTCTTCAAGAATTTCTTGCACTTCTTCTGCTATTATTTCTCTTGCTTATATGTCAGTGCCTTCCATAGTGAACAAATGTGAAAACAAGGATCGACCCTTCTTCAATAGTTTTCTAAAGGACCTTGCTGTGATTTTATGCATTGACCCTAGCCCTTGTTTCTCTTAAAGATTACCATCTTCCCAACCTATTTCAATATTAATATATATATCTCATAATCAAAAGTGACTAGTGTCGGAGCTCTCATCCAATCACCCCAAGCATTATTACCATCTTCCCAACCTATTTCAATATTAATACATATATCTCATAATCAAAAGTGACTAGTATCGGAGCTCTCATCTAATCACCCCAAGCATCATGTCACAAATTCCTAAGTTTACAGCCTGAATTTGTTTTCAAAATCAATTTCATTGGTCTTCTATTTAACCTTGTTGATCATAATGACTATTGTTGTCCTTTTGCCACAAGTCACTCTCAATAGTGTATTCACTCGTGCTACAATCTCTAACTCTTTGATTGTCTGACTATTCAGGAAACTATGAGTACTTCTTGAATCCACCAACATGATCACTAACCTCTTTTTGATCCAACCTTATATCTTAAATGTATTAGACACAGGTGTGTCTGACATACTGTTGTTTCTTCTGGTTCCTGACTTTGCTCCTCCCTATCTTGGATCTCTTCTTGCATCTCTTTAGTCTAAGGTATTTTTCTCTCTCAACATTTATGGCATTTAATTGCTTGTCCTTGTTGTGTCCATAAATATCTCTCTCTCCACACTTCCAACATGCTCTATGTATGTTCCTAAATCAGGCCTCATCTCTGGCATGAGATTTGTTTTAGGGGATTGTTAGTATTATAACTAAGCCTTTCGATTTCCTTGTTATCTGATGCAATTGGATTTTTGTGCAACCACTTACTTTTCCTTTCTCTTGCATTGATTACTTTCTCATGTTTCTTGGCAAGTGACACTGCTTGAGATAAGGTGTATGGATCATGTATCTTAACAATCTCCCAAATCTCCTGCTTGAGCCTCGTATGAAGTACTCCAGTAAGAAATCTTCTGATACCTTTACATTCCTTAGTAACACAAATGCTCTAAGGTTTTCAAACTTCTGTAAATTAGCCTTAACTGTTTTAACCCAACATCTTGAAATTACTCCCCACCTGTTCATGACTCTCATCAACAAACCTTGATATTTCCTTACAGGACTCTTCTCACCTCATATGTCTTTTAGTGAGAATGAACGAGAAATATCATGCCTCAACATTTCCTTCCAAGTGGAGTGTATCCATTTCCAACTTCCTAACCATGTCAGTGATCTTGGAGATATTGAAATACCTCTCGCACCTTTTTAACCATGCTCGTGGTTCAGTACTATTATAGACTGAAAACTGTAGTACGGGGTAAAACTTACCTAACCCACCACTGGAATTTCCTTCTGTGTGTTTCCCTATCCTTGGCCTAGGGAGCAACCTAATCCTCTTGTTACCCTCTTCTGGTTCAGTTGGGAGATTTCCATTTGCCCTTTCTATTAACCTTATTAATGTTGAGTGAGTATCCTTTATCGTCTGTTTCATTTCATATTGGGTTGAGCTCATCTTAATCAATTTTGAATTGATGGACATAAATTAGAGCTAGTCTCTTCTTTGTCTACTAAGATTTGTGACTCCAATCGTTTCATTTGTTCTTCCACCTGTTTAGATCTATTATTTTTCGTACCAGTCATTATCCTACATGTATAGTAAAAGTTGATGCTCTAGTACCAAATGTAATGGATTAATAATTCGCAATAAGAAAACAAAATCTCTATACTCCAGCTAAGCAAATCTCGACCCTTCCTTTCGTCTAATCTTGATCATCCATTTATTATCAGAATACCGTTAATGGTAGTTAGACCTCAGTCCTCAAACGTCATCGCATTTACCATTCCCTCCATTTCTCAGTTCGAACCTATTATATTACTGTATACATTGTCCATCTACTTTCTTCCTCTAACTTCCTAAACATGAGTTCTCGACTCAAAACAAAATGATACCGACTGAATGTAAGTGAATTCTCCAGTTTATGAAAGGAACTCACTCTAAAAGCTAGCGCCTCGATGTCGATCCTTCGTGACCTGAATTTACAATATGTTTCAAGGGTTGAGCTGTTCGTCCATTAAAACGGTACGTGAACTAAATTCAAAATAAAAAAACATCTCAATTATATTAAACTTCCCACTTTCAGAATAATTACCAAATCTCCATAAACAGATTCAAACCTTATTCCGTCACTGGCATCGCCATCCGAGACTATAATATATTCCAAGAATTGGATCATTCACCCATTAAAGCGGTAGGTGAACTAGATTCGGAACCAAAAAAACATCTCAATTATATCAAGCTTTCCATTTTTAAAATAATTACGGAATCTCCATAAATAGAATCAAACCTTATTATTCCATCACACAATTTACAATACAATATCCTTTTTTAAATTTTTTTTATCAAAATTCCTTTTTTTTTTTTTTGCAGTCAAAAATACAACTGATCCTAACACTATCGTGTCGCCTCATCATCAAAAAACTCAAAAAATGCTACTACATCAAAAGCTAATATAGGTGTGGGGTGGGGTGGGCGCGGGGAAGAGGAGGTGGGGGGGTTACAGTTATACATAAATAAAGTTGTTATGCATTTTTGTTCCCTTGTTCTTTTTTTCTTATCTATAAAAAATCCCTTTCAATGTTATCATTACTCAAAAGGTGGGTCAGTTTCAACATCTTTTATTTCAGTTTCAATCATTTTCTTGAAGTGGTAGTTAAATGTATGATGTCTGAAAATTTTTCTATGTTTTTGCTATAGTTAAAAGGTTTGATTTATAGTTCAGTTTCAGTCTTTTGATGTCTGAATTTGTTGAATTTCAGGGTTTTTTAAAGTACCCATTGGAAGAAATTTCTTGATTTAGTTGAATTTCAGTGTTTTATCAGTACCCATTGGAAGAATTTTCTTGATTCAATAGAATTTGGAGTTCAGTTTTAGTCTTTTTTGATGTCTGAACTTGTATGCCTTTTGATATAATTAAAGATTTTTTTTTTTCAGTTTCAAGAACTTTTTTCCTTTTGAATTTGTATGTATTTTTTTTTTTCTTATTTAAAGGGTCTGATTTTTTTGGTTTAGTCCAATCACTTTCTTGAAGTCATAGTTCAATGTATGATTTTTAGTTCAGTTTCAGTCTTATTTTGATGTCTGAATTTGTTAAAGATGTGTTTTTAGTTCAGTTTCAGTCTTTTTGATGTCTGAATTTGGTAAAGAATTTTTTTTTTTAGTTCAGTGTCAGTCTTTTTTGATGTCTGAATTTGTTAAAGATATGATTTGTAGTTCAGTTTCAATCTTTTGATGTCATAATTAGTTGAATCTGAGGTGTTTTTCAGTACCCATTGGAAGAAATTTCTTGTTTAGTTGAATTGGGTGAAGGGAGTGGAGTTTTTTTTATGTCAGTTTCAGTCATTTTTAATGTCTGAATTTGTTAAAGAAATTATTTTTAGTTCAGTTTCAATCATTTGATGTCATGATTAGTTGAATTTCAGTGTTTTTTGAGTACCCATTGGAAGAAATTTCTTGATTTAGTAGAATTGGGTGAAGTGAATGGAGTTCAGTTTATCTTTTGTCATAGTTAAAAGTCTTTTTGATGTGTGAGTTTTTAGCTCAGTTCATTAGTAGTTAAAAGGTTTGAGTTTTAGTTCAGTTTCAATCTTTTCTTGATGTATAATTTTATTTTTATTTTCAGTTCAATTTCAGTCTTTTTTGATGTCTGAACTTGTATGTTTTTTGTCATAGTTAGAAGGTTTGATTTTTAATTCAGTTTCAAACTTTTCATGTCTGAAGTTGTAGTTGTTTTGCCATAATTAGCTGAATTTCAGGGTTTTTTTCAGTACCCATTGGAAGAAATTTCTTGATTTAGTAGAATTGGGTGAAGGGGAGCCTTGGAGTAACTGTTAAAGTTGCTGCCATGTGACCAGAAGGTCACAGATTCAAGCCTTGGAAACAACCTCTTGTAGAAAAGCAAGGTAAGGCTGTGTACAATAGATCCTTGTGGTCGGGCCCTTCCTCCGACCCTGCGCATAGCAGGCTCTTAAGTGCACTGGGCTGCCTTTTTATTTTTAGTAGAATTGGGTGAACAGAATGGAGTTCTTTTAGCTCAGTTTCAGTCTTGTTTTGATGTGTGAATTTGTGTATCTTTTTTGTTTCATAATTAAAGATTTGATTTTTAGTTCAGTTTTGATGTCTAGATTTGTAAACTTGTTGTCATAATTAGTTGAAGTTCAAGAATTTTGAGTAGCCATTGGAAGAAATTTCTTGATTTTGTTGCATTTGGAGTTCAGTTTCAGTCTTTTCTTGATTGTCTGAATTTGTATATCTTTTGTCATAGTTAAAAGATCTGATTTTTACTTCAGTTTCAGTATTTTTTGAAGTGAAACCTTGGTGTAACTGGTAAAGTTGCTTCCACGTGACCAGGAGGTCAGGGGTTTGAGCTGTGGAAAGTAGAAACAACCTCTTGCAGAAATGTAGGATAAGACTGCGTACAATAGACCCTTAAGGTCCGGCCCTTCCTTGGACCCTGCGAATAGCAGGAGCTTAGTGCACCTGGCTGCCCTTTTGCCCTTTTTTTCAGTCTTTTTTGATGTCTGATTTTCTTTTTATTAGTTAAAGGTGTAATCTTTTAGCTCAGTTTCAATCTTTTGATGTCTAAATTTGTATATCTTTTGTCATAGTTAAAAGTGTAATCTTTTAGCTCAGTTTCAATCTTTTGATGTCTAAATTTGTATATCTTTTGTCATAGTTAAAAGACCTGATTTTACTTCAGTTTCAGTCTTTATTGAAGGGAAGCCTTGGCGCAACTGGTAAAGTTGCCTCCACGTGACCAGAAGGTCACGGGTTCCAGCCGTGGAAACAGCCTCTTGCAGAAATGTAGGGTAAGGCTGCATACAATAGACCCTTATCCCTTTCCCGGACCCTACAGATAGTGGAAGCTTAGTGCACCTGGCAGCCCTTTTGCCCCTCTTTTCAATCTGTTTTCAATGTCTGATTTTTTTTAATAGTTAAAGGTGTAATTTTTAGTTCAAGTTTCAATCTTTTGATGTGTAAATTTGTATGTATATATTACTAATGATTAGTTGAATTTCAGGGATTTTTGAGTATCCATTGGAAAAAGATTCTTGATTCAGTAGAACTGGTGAAGAAAATGGAGTGTACTTTGAATAAACAGATAACCACTTTTTCTTTTGCTGATGATGAATCTATGATGGAGATGGGTGCTGGGAATTATGGGTATTTTTCTTTGTTTTATTTCTTTGAATAATTCTAGTTTATTTTCATGATTTTGTTAATCTTTTTGGCGTTTTTCTTCGTTAGGTGCTCGCATTATCGAAGGAGATGCAAAATTAGAGCACCTTGTTGTGATGAGATATTTGATTGCAGGCATTGTCACAATGACTCAAAGGTAGAAAGTAGAAACTTCTTTCATATTCAGTTGAACTGAGAATTAATTCTTCTATTTATGTGAGAATTAATCATAGTTTTCCTATTCTTGATCAGAATGCTTTAGAAGTTGAACCATTCAGACGCCACGATATTCCTCGCCATGATATTAAAAGGGTTAGTTTTCAATGTTTTCCCTTTTCTGTTACTAGACTAAGATTCATATAGTCGATCCTAGCTTGCTTGGGTTTGTTGTTGTAGAATGCAGCTAAGCTACTTCATTTGTCACCTGTGGTTTATCAAATCGACAAGAAGTCAAGAACCATTTTCTAGTTACTTTATTGGTCTTCTTTACATAATATCCCTTCTTTCGTACAAACTTATGATTTATCTCCTGTTATATATTTAAGTTTCTTTCAGTCATTTCATTTGCAATGAAGGCATAGTTGATTGATGGATTCATTTTGTGTAATGTGCGAGTGATTGTGGTGTGATGATAGTACCAGGAATTTGTCTAAGGGTGTTCAAGATTTAATTTATATGCATAAAAAAGTAATTTTTGACCTATATACACAATATAATTTTCTATATACAATTTTTCTGACCACCCTTTGTTTTATGTGGCTCCGCCATTGTGTGATCGTACTTGATTACAATTTCTTGTTTGTCATACCTTTTGTTTTTGACTGATTTGAGTATGCTCTCTCTACATGTTTCAGGTCATTTGCTCATTGTGTAATACCGAACAGGATGTGAGTTTCCTCCTCCTTTAGTGACTCGACTCAAGTCTTTATAAATGTTGAGATGAGGTTAAATTGTTTTGTCCTTGATTGTCCTTTAGGTTCAACAAACATGCATCCAGTGCGGTGTTTGCATGGGGAACTACTTTTGCTCAAAATGCAACTTCTTCGATGATGATGTAAAATTCTTTATGTAAATCGTCTAAGTTGTTGTTTGCTCGATATTTATACTATGCTTAAACAAGATGATTTCTTTCTATAGGTTTCAAAGAATCAATACCACTGTGACAAATGTGGAATCTGCAGGTTAAAATCTTTCTCATACTGTACATCATTTTCGGTTCTTTAATGCATTTCCCTAAATTACACCATTTTCGTGTAAACACAAAGTCAACAACATCTGAGACATAGGCCGGTCCGTAGTCACAAAATGGGCTGAAGGCAACCTCCCTTGCGGAGGCGCGTTGTTTTAAGTGCATGCTAAATAACATCCCGTTAATGAGTTAGTTATGTAAATAAGATTTGCTTGTGGCTGATTATAGATAGAACGGATTCAATGATTTAGCGTCTTGTAGTATTCTTGCATCTCTTTTCTTTCTATACCTACACTACTCATAGGGGAAAAGACATAAGATATGTTGTTCGAACTCTCAAAAAATGTTGCCGCATCTGCATTGTATCATTCCCAAAAGCACTATTTTGGAGGATCCGACACGCAACCAGCGTCCTTTTGAAGAGTCCGGGCAACATAATTTATGTACGTACAATGTGGGATTAGTTATTCTACTATACAACCCTGTCCAAATGTTAATCCTGTCCCAGCGCATCAAAGCGGCCAACGTGTGTTTCAGATGAATTAGTGTTTCCACACTAGCACCATTCCAGTTGACTTGCATTAGTTTGTCGGCGTTTGCGGTTACATTGTATCTAATGTATTATTGTTTATTTTCCTGCTCAAAACATTTGAAAACAGAACGGGTGGCGAAGAGAATTTCTTTCACTGTGATACATGTGGTGAGTGTGATGCTCAACCTTGTATTAGAACTTAATTTTAAAAGCTCTTATTAGGTATGTTGCTCAGACTCACTAAAAATGTTGCTCGTGCGCGTCAGATCCTCCAAAAGTAGTGTAGTTTTATAGTTTTGGGGGATCTGGCATCAGAGCAACAACACGTTTGGAGAGTCCGAGCAGCATAACTTATTAGGTTGTATTTAGTTTGTTAGTTATGGAACATCTGACCTTTTGCAGAATGCTGCTATTCAAATTTGATGAAGGAAGCACATATTTGTATAGAAAGAGCGATGCACCACAATTGCCCTGTTTGCTTTGAGGTATGTGCAGAATTCCGAACATAAAAGATTTTTAGGCGATAACCATGAAAGGGATCACCTCTTGATTCTTGCAACCTAATGCAGTATGTATTCGATACAACAAAAACTGTCACCATGTTGCGTTGTGGTCACACTATGCATCTGGAATGTGTTATGCAGATGGAAGGACATTTCCAGTAAGTTTGACGTGCTACGATATTCTATGAACAATCAATTCCTTAATGATCCTATAACAGAACACCCCTCCAGATTTGGTCTATGTTGCTCGAACTCTTCAAAACCATTGTTGGTTGTTTATCGGATCCTCCAAAACCTATGCATTTTTGGAGGATTCGACATGGATGCAACAACATTTTGGGAGGATAACATAATTTTGGTTGCATTGTGCTCGGTTCCAACAATTTGTGCATGCAGGTATTCTTGTCCTCTTTGCTCAAGATCATACTGTGACATGTCCCCAGTGTGGGAGCGACTGGACCAGGAGGTACATACTACATACTCCCTCCGTTTCAATTCGTTTGTGTGATTTTGACTTGACATGGCGCTTAAGAAAATAAAGAAGACTTTTGGATATTGTTTAAACTAAAGATATGCAGAATGTACTAAAATGTCCTTTAATCTTGTGGTCTTAAACATGTCAAGTGGAAAGTCAGAATTCAAGAGTTCCCAAAAAAGGAAAGAGATTCTTTTTTAATCGGACTAAAAAGAAAAGTAAAATAAACAAATTGAAACGGAGGAAGTAGTTACTAAGCTGATCGACGTTTTGTTTCCCGAATCTTCTCTTCAAACTGACAAGCTTCATCTATTTTCTAATTCTAGGTTGCATCAACAGTAATGCCTGAAATGTATCAGAACAAGATGGTAAGAAACCAGTTTGCCGATCCACTTGAAATTTCGTCCAAGAATTTGATCGCCTTATCTTACGTTTGAGCTTCTTCAATTCTTTTTTTTTTTTTTTAGGTTTGGATTCTTTGCAATGACTGTGCAGTAACATCTGAGGTTAACTTCCATATAGTGGGACATAAGTGTCCTAGTTGCAAATCTTATAATACAAAGCAGATAAGAGGAGGCACTACTTCATACGCGAATGCTACTGAAATGGTCAGATGAGGTTCTTAATCGCGACATTGAACCAGATCTTTCTTCAAATTACTGTTGGAAAGCGTTGGAACGATGAATTGGTATGATTATAACTTTATATCTTTCGACGAGTTAATCATGGGAAGCATCAAGGAGGAAGTTATGGAACATTCTTTACTTATTATTTCACTTAGTCTTTTTCTGTACTGCTCCATGTAGACGTTTTCAGGATTTTTAGTTTATGGTCTCTGAACTCAAGAGTCCTTATTACTTACTAGGTTCGAGATAGACTGTATGTACGTATTAAGTGGATTCCTTGACGCAAATATAATGTATGATGCAAAGCTACTGAGTTTTGTCGAACTCATATCATGTACAGTTGATCCGCCCCTATCTCTATGCAAGTTAGTTTATGTCGATATCTTGAAATGTCAACTGATGGCATGTTTGTATAAAGCTTAAGCAGAAAATGTAGCTAATTAGTAGGCGTTTGGCCATAAATATTATTCACAATATTTCGGAATACGTTTTCACTTTATTCCGGAATAGTTGTTTGGTCATGAAAACCAAAAACGTATTCCGAAATACGTTTTCACAATTTTTGGTTTTTTTTCCACTTTTTTTGCACTCAATTTTTCCTATCGCTTTATAAAAAAGCACATCCAAAGTCTAAAATATTTTTGAAAATACTATGGCCAAATACAACTCTAACTCTATTTTCAACTTCAAATATATCAAATAAAGTGAATACGTTTTTTATTTTCATGGCCAAACGGGTCCTTAATATGCTTTTGATGACTACATTTGTTGCTATCACTTGGAAAATGAAGACAAATGAGATGGCCCAACTCAAGACAATAACAGTGTAGATTATTTTGCTATATTTGTTCTTTGAATCTTATATTCGGAACTCACTAGTTCGACTAATTTGGATTAGCGTCGTTTAGGGCCCACTTTAGGGGGAAACTCTCTCTACTAGGAATTTTTTCATTCCCGAAAGCTCAATCAGAGACTTCTGATTAAGAGCAGAGACATCTCATCTAACCAATACACTACTTAAAGAACAAATTGAAAGCGTGATTTTCCCTTTATCAGAGGTTTTGGTTTCGAGTCCTGGGAATAGAAAAATCTATGATGGAAGGTTCTACGTGACACAAATCTGGATAATCCAAATCTCTAATATTTTGATAAAATTTCAATACAGATGTTGAATACATCTTTTTTTTTTTTTCCTACTACATCCTTTCAACATTTCTAAAAAGAAAGTAGTAGTTCTGAAAAGAGTAATATAGCAATAGACTAATAGTAACCACGAATAAATATTACAGTAGAGTGATAAGTACTCCTCGATCCTTAACCAAAGGTTCCACGTTCGAGTTCTGAATATAAATAACGGTTTTGGTAGAAAGTACTTTACTCGATAAATGAGAGTTCCCAATGCAAATTTGAATTAGTCGAGTTTCAAAGCTGGCACGACGGATATTCACATGCTCTAGAGTAAAGATGGATCCTTCTCTTGTTACGTGGTTGCAGTGGCCTTGCATTACGTTCAGCATGCTGAAAATAACATTCAAATAATAATAATAAATAAATAAATTCTTTTTGTTAGTAATAATATATATCAATTAAATTCTCTAAAAAAGATAGTAACTAAAAAATAATAATGAGATCTTATTTCTATATCAAGAATATTTGAATAATCAATTTAGAGGTAGTTTCTGATAGACCTCGGCTCAAGGAAAAATAGTTCAAAAAACATTTGAATGTTGTGTTTTATCTAAAGATAGGTATAACTTAGTACCAAAATGTATTTGAATATTTGCGGTCTTAAATATGTCATACGAGATATTAGAACTAAAATGTTATTAAATATATATAAAAAATATTTAATAACATTTTAGTTCTAATATCTCGTGTGACATGTTTAAGACCGCAAATATTCTAATTTAAAACCGAAGGAGAAATAAAAATGTTTAACTTTTGTAATTATTATATATGATAAAAGCAGGTAATTCGTGGATTAGTCGAGGTGCGCGAAAATTGACCTAGACACCACGGTCATCAAAAAAGATGTAGAGTATGATAAAAGAAATTTTTTTTAAAAAAAAGTAGAGGGGAACTTACATCATGGACAGCTTTTCGAAGCAACTTAACTTGAAATCTTGAAACAGTTTGTACCTAAAACAAATAATTAATTGATTAGTTCTAATTATTAATATCATATAAACTTTAATTAATTTTAATACCATAGTAAATATGTCTTATTAATTAATTAAAAATTTGGAATTTTACCTTCTTGTTGACTAACCAAGTGACACCTTCTGTGCAAGGAGGGGTAGTAAGTGAACCCTTGTACTTATAGTAACTTTTACTATAATTATTAGTAACATAAATTGGATTAATTATGCCCAAGTTGCTCTCTTCACCTTCTTGATCAACCATGGATAATATATGTCTCCTCAACTATATTCAATAATCACAAAAAAAAATAAAAAAAAAATGCATCAAAATCAACAAGAGTGAGTAAAATAACAATAACATGTCCAGTGTAATTCTACAAGTGCGGTCTGAGAAGGATAGAGTGTACGTAGACATTATTCCTATCTCTCGTAGAGATAGAAACTATTTCTAATAGACCTTCAACTTTAAACTTAATATTGTTTTATCATATATACAAGAGTGAGTATAACGACAACATGTCCAGTGTAATCCTACGAGTGCGGTTTGAGAAGGATAAAGTGTATGTAGACATTATTCCAACCTCGTAGAGATAGAGTGGTTGTTTCTAATAGACTCTCGACTTTAAACTTAATATTGTTTCATCATATATACAAGAGTGACTATAAAGGAGTATATATCAAAGTGAAATTTTGATGCAACGGTAAAGTTATCCTTGTGTCCTATAGATATGTTATAAGATCAAGCTGTAAAATCAGATGTTAATATTTGCGTTAGGGCAGACTCTCTACGTCGCAGCCCTTTAGGATTATAAACCAATAAAATGCGGGTCCAATTTTCACATACTATCAAAATTCAAATATTACCTTGTGGTACTTTTAAAAAAAAATACTACTTGTATAATATTTGCTTAAGATGAATTTAAACAGGAACATGATTAATGATGATTCATATCGCCAACTTAACTTATTCGAAATCGAGGTGTGGTCAAGTTAAAACTCTCATTCCTTTTTTTATTCCCACTAATTTTGAGGTCCAACTAAGTCGAAATCGCGCGAATAAATTCATTTATTATTGACAATAAATGGACTTAACAAAAATAAAATTACTTACTATAAAAAGAAATGGATCTGGTCTGCCAAATCTGTAAAGAACAGCATTAACAACAATCTTATTTTTCACCTTCTCATCATCAGTGTTATGGTGAACCATATGTAATTCCAAGGCATACCTATTATTCAAATAATACCAAAAAATAATTAAAATAGATAAAATTGAGTCACAAAAGAAGATTAAATGACTATTACCAATTACTCATTCTATTTAAAAATAATTTATCTTTACTCTTAATGAATAATTTATAATCATACAAATATTTTTGACTTATTCCAACACGTCGAAACCCATTGCGCCCATGGATAAAAAAAAAAAGCCGTTTCAACATCAAAAACAACAAAAAATAGAACAAACATAAAAGAAAAAAAAAATCACTTTAAGTAATAAATATTTATTAAGATTTTGAGACGAAAGAACTTCTTTGCTATCAAATTAGAAGAAAAAAAATTCACGGATTGCCCATAATCAAAATAGAATAATAAAACAAAAGAAATCTTGGTTCTGTTCTCCTAAATATCAAAACGATCTTGAAAAAGATTATGCGGAAGTAGACACAAAAATGCCACATAAATAAGGATTGAGTGAAATATTACTTATCAATCTTGCCTTATAAGATGTACACAATCGTCAGTGTAGCTTAATTTGTGGTCGATAATATTTTGGTAATCAGCTTTATTAGGTTGTTAATCAACACTTATTTCGAATATTTACATGTAATTACCTTATAAGTGATTTGATTATGTAAATAGTTTTTCATATATTGTTAATTAGCTCATACATTAAACTCTCGATGTGTGTGCGCTAATAAGTTACTACTAAGAACAAAATGAGAAAAAAATAATAAATTGTCTTACATTTCTAGAATGATAAATAATTTGAAATAACTATTTTTAGAAATCACGACAGATAATTTAATTACCTTCTGCCATTAATAGTATGTTCAGAAGGAGAATGCCAATGAATTTGTAGAAGAGGGTACTTTGTGCCATTCATCAAAATTGATCCAGCATCCCCATGCCAATGCAACTGCATAGATATAAAAAAATTATATTATAGTGATAGAATTAGAGATGGATTCAGAATTTGAATTATACAGTTTCAAATTTTGGGATTGTGCCGCAATTCATTTGAAATTTTTTTCATTCTGTTATTAATTATTTGTAGTTGTTTAATAAATCTTCAACATTGAACATACACACAGTTTGAGTCAAAACTATTGAATTTGAGTGAATTCATGGACCTATAACTAACATCCTCTCATGCATCTACAAAGATAAAATTCACAAATAGCCATTTTTCAAACTCGGTTGAAATTTGAAACTTCAAGATAGTGATTATATTTTAAAGATAACACCAACAATGTGACCAATGAACGTTAGTTTTACTTGATAGTACTAATCGATCTTTTCACAAAGAGTTTAAGTTTTATCCAGTGATAGAATATATGAAAAAATATTTAAATTTATTCAAATATGGTTACATTGAATCTTTTGATCATGATATCACTTGTAATTTGTAAAAGAAGAAAGAAATAAGTAACAATAAAATCAATTAAAGCCATTAGAATATTCTAAAATGGTATAACAACAACAACATACCTAATATACTCCCACAAAGTGGGATCTGGAAAGGATAAAATGTATGCAGTCTACGGACCCACGACTCAAGACAAAAAAACATTATAGAATATTCTAAAAATGGTGAATATATTTAATTGACACTTACTGAAATATCATGGCCTCTATTCCTTAGAGTAGAATTAGAAGGCTTGTAGAGTTTCTTGTGACCCAATTTTCTCTTGATTTTGACTCCACAACTTGAAATATCAATTGGAGATTGCATTTTCCCATTTTTGCAAGTTTCCCATTCTTTATGTAATTCTCCCCATTTACTTGGACCTTCCTTACTCCCTTCCTTATAATTAAACTCCACTTGATGTTCCACCTCATCATCAGGACCCTCTACAAATCACAAACATCAAAAAGGTCAAATTAGTGTCAAGATATATCAAGTGATGGAAATAAAAATAAAAAAAAATAAAAAAAAAAGGATAGAGTAGAAGAGACATAAGAATATGGAGAGTGAATCAGGATTTAGAGTCGATGAGTTTAGAATTAATGAGTATAATTTCGTTGACCGCTTTTTTGCATTTCTTTGAAAAATTGAAATAGTCCTGGGGTTTCAGACTTCACAATTGAAATTTCAAGACAATATCATGGAGTTTCATACTCGTGGAATTGGAACTCCATGACATTGATGCTATCTTTCAAATGCATGGGTTGAAAAGTTACTATTTCTCGGATTCAACCCCATAGTTTGAACCAAAAAATAATAGATTCAATTGAACCCACAAAACCTCTTAGATCTACCCCTAGGAGTAGGCAGAAGCAAATATAAAGTATATGCTACGGGTTCATATGAACTCAAGCTTTAGTTTTGATTCTGTATATGAATTTAGAAATCTACTAAATATGTACATATTGAAAACTATGAAACTAGTAACATAATTGGATTGTGAGTTCAATGGCAAACGCAAAATCGTCAAAACCCATTCAAATTCTGAATTTGCCTCTAGAATATAGTATGAATGACATTAGTTACCACCATTTTGATGACCAATGGATGTTGCATTCAGGAATAGAGGCAAACAGAAAATACATCCAAAAATGATCAAAATTGAGTAGTAGATTTGTTTCTTCATTTTGAGAAACTATTTTGGTTCTTGGAGAAAAATGATGACCAAAAAATTTGTTTGAAGTGAATAGTGAAAAAAAAAACGCACACATTTAAAGGAATCTAAACCATTACTTCCATAACAGTAGGTAAAAGATAGATATTGACTGATTCATTATTATTAACAAATATGCCAAAAAAGAATCCCTTTAAACATGCTTTTCTATAAAAGATAGATATTGACTTATTCATTATTATTAACAAATATGCCAAAAGAAAAAAAGAAATCCCTTAATACATATTTTTCTAAATAAAAAAGAAGCATAATTCACAATCTTCATAAACCATTTCCTAATATGAATTGTTGTTTTATCTTTGATTTAAAATCTAGACAATATCCCCTAATTGGGTTTGTGGCTTTAATTAGTTCCCTAATTGTGTTTGTGGTTTTAATTAGCTTATACAGCCACGTGTACTTTTGTTGGGATATATTTCAATTGATTGATATTTTTTTGTTTCAATGTTCTCTAAATAAAAATGAAAGATAAAGAAGAAAAAGATAAAAGAGATACACTTGAACACACAAAAGACAAACCTTGCATTATTTTTTCATATCTTTAATTAATATTTTTTGTTCTATATTTTCCATATTTGACTATGACTATAATGACAATAATATTTTTTTGTGAAAAGAAATATTCACCATAAAGATTTATCCGTCATTCATGCAATTTTTATTGACTCGCCACGGCTATCACTACAACAAAAACAACTTTTAGTAGCAATAAATATGCATTTTAATAAGAGTGCTAAAATTTGTACCGGCATTAGTTAAATGTCATACAATCCAATGTCGCTATAAGCTTTATGGACATTTACAAAGAAAGCTACAATGTAATTGTCACTAGCAAATGCCTCTAAAACATATATTTAATAGCAATTAAGCTATTGTCGTTAATTAATTGGCGTTAAAGATCATTTTTGGTGTAGTGTATAGAGTTTCAGTTTGCTCATAAATTAAACGTTTTTTGAATCAAATGCATGCTACAATAAGTTTGTTGATTCTATTAATTTTATTATTTGGCATATATAATCGGTTGAGCCATCCCAATTCAAATATGATAAGCAAAATAGTTGAGAATTCTATTGAGGAACTAGAACATTCTTTAATTTAGGAATTCTGATCTCTTATGTTGATTGTTCTTGAAGTAAATTAATCATATATAGAAGACCAGCTAGAGTTGAAATCAACATCCTGCAATTATGAAACTTACAAAAGGATCAAGAACTAAATATTTCTCATCTAGAAATATTTGGATGTGCAGGTTAATGTTTCCGAAAAAGGTTGTGGTATATATATTGATGATCCAATACTGGAGAGAGACCTATGGATCCTCGATTTAGTTTGTTGGAAAGTCTATAATTGTTGAAGAGTTTGCAGTAAGAAAAACTGTGAAAGAAGTGATACCAAATAGATGACGGAAACTCATGTGGTGGATATCTTGAAGAAAAATGCGAAGGCTAGTTGAAATGTGGAGGTAGCTTGTGAAGATATTTGTAACATGTAGGCATAGCTAAATCATGTCGTATTTGACACATTTCTAGAAGGTTTAATGTTGTAGCTCACTTCTAAGCTAAGTTTTCAATTTCTTTATTGTATGGGATAAAATATTCTCAAGTAGGATTGTGAATGATAATGTACAAGCTTCGGACATATTATGTCCGGAATGAATTAATAGGTGTGGTTTCGAAGATAAAGAAAGTAATAGAGGGAGAAAATAGGAAACAAAAATTCACCCAACAGAAAAACCACTATTTAAAGATGAAAAAAAAGAAAAGAAGAAGCATATTTAAAGGAATATTAGCAACTACTTCCATAATAATAGCAAAAAAGATAGATCTTGACTGATCCATTATTATTAACAAACATGCCCAAAAAAAAAAAAAAAAGAAATCCCTTTATACATGTTTTTCTAAATAAAAAAGAATCATAATCTTCATAAGACATTTCCTAATATCTTGGAATTATTGTTTTATCATATATGTAAAATCTAGACACAATGTCCACTAGTTGTTCTTGTGGTCTTAATTAGTTTATTGAACTGATTTGTTGGCAATGATTTGGTTAAGATTAATCTGCGACGATTTTTTCCCTTGGACATATTCCAAATTGATATTGTATTTTTTCATTGTTCTCTAAATAAATAATTTTAAAAAAGGATAGAGAATAAGTTATGGTATATAACTCTATATATTGATGATGTCAATATTAGAAGGAGAAAATAGACAACTGAAAAATAATAATATATTAAATGAATTATGAAGAGTACATTTAGATTCGTGAACAATGCAATATGCATTTAAAGTTCAAAAAGTAGTTCATTTGTAAAATGTTATAAATTAATTGCCAGACTCATTTGTTGAACCAAAATAGATACCTTGTCGTTCAACAAATAAACTAGAATTGCTACATTTTCAAATCACGTAGAGATAATAATTATTCATTAAACTAAATAAGAATGAGTATTGTTGAGGTTAATGACTTAATATATTTTGCCATTATGTGATTTTTCTTTAAAATAAGATTTCAACAATATTATATGAAGATAATACTATTTGCATAGTTCATTGAAGTGATAATGCATCAAAGGAGATAAAATAATCACATTTTACAGATAAAAAATTTGCGTATGATCTTCGACTGAATGATGAGATAGATACTTAACAGTGACAGTTTAAGTGATAATCTAGCAAATTTGTTCATAAAACATTTGTTAACATCAACATTTGAAAAGCTTAGATATAATATGGAACACGTTGTTTTTGAGATATCAATAAAGTTTTCATCAGAGGAGTTTCATCCCAATTGAATTTTTCTGGTAAGATTTTTAATTAGACAATTTTCAATGTATATTATAAATGTGTGTACTCCTTTTGCTTGACTAAGATTTTTTCGCTTAAAATTTTTTATTGATAAATTTTTAATGAGACACATTATTTATGCACATCCAAAAAGAAGTGCTATAAATTCATTGAACTTGTGAATGTTCAACAACTCATTCATGAACCCTTTTGAATTGTACATAAATATATTTATTGTATCCCACTAATATCTTGTAACTTTTAATGAAATTGTATACTATATATACGGTGTTTCTTAGTTTACAAGAGACATCAATAAGATAAAGAATTACACTTGAGCACACTTAAAGAAGACGAACTTTGCACTTTCCTTTCTATAATTTTTGTTTGTATTCCTTATTCTATATTGCTCATCATTTATGACAAATTTGTAATATTTAAAAGGCAATTGAAATTAAATTGATAGTTATTAAATTACTATCTATATATTTATTGAATGGATTATGAGTTGTGTATGAACGGGGGTCTGAGGCGTCTAGGAAGGCACTACTAGCTTGGGAAATTGTATGTGTAGTCCTCTTTATTAGATCTTAAACAATTTCTCATCTTAGAATTAATTTAAGGATCAAGTTAGATTCAACGTTCTTTTATTTATCATAGTATCACACAAAATTTTCATCGGTTATACCTTATTGAAACACTGATAGATAGATGGAAGCTGGATAAGGCAGTGACATAGGTAAGGACAAGCTTGGCGCGATGACAAACAAGGGCACCAAGACCTTGGCACAAAATTAACCTGTTGTCCCCAAAAATGCACAGACACGGAACGTGTGCCCTGTACATGCAAATAGTTGGGTAGTTCCTTGATGTCAGTCAAAATTGACTATGCTGGTAGAAATAGTGGCAGTTGCCTTATCATTTGAATGTATCTGAATTTGAATCTGACCTAGCATTTGGGGATGTCAACTTCGTAGGGATAAGACATGTGTCTGACAAATTTAGACAAGCTCTAACACAAATACCGAACATTAAATTTTTTTTTTTAAAAATACGGTGATAAATTACATTCTTAGTCATTTGTCTTGGACAATTAATTAAAGTTTGTGGTTCAAATCACAATTTATTACTCCCTCTATCCAACAATATTTGTCCGCTATACTAAAAATAAATATCCAATAATACTTGATAATTTATCCTTTTCAAACTATTAAACACTATTCATTACTTAATGCATTTCCTAAAACTTTAAATTTATTGTATTCAAAGTATAATATTACTTCCCTCATTATTTATTACATCTTAATCTGTGTGCCAAGTCAACAATGGACAAGTATTATTATACGGAGGGAGTAATAAAAAGATAACTAATCTCAATATAACTTATTCTGGCATAATTAATCTCATCATAACTTGTGTTCAAACCAAACGACCCCTTAGGCATTTGTCTTGGATAATTAATTTAAGTTTTGGGGTTTAAATCACTTGTTAAAAGTAAACCTTTGAAAATTACACACACTGTTTTATTCTCCTTCTGTCACCTAACAACGAAGCGACAGTGAAGAAAAAACAAAAAAAAAAAGCAAATTCAATTCTTCAAAACACAAGGTTACTCAAAAATATTTTTTCTCTTTAATATTTTTGTTAATTTTATACTAATTTTGGGTTTGTTTTTTTTTGCATAATTTAGGTACAAAATGTTATATAAATTTTCTTGATTTTGCTAAATTCAAGCAAAATTATTATGTGTTAATTTGCAAGAAAATAATTCAGATCGGTTTATTGGGTGTTTTAAGCAAACCCCATGTTTAGGAAATGAACTAATTTTTTTTTTTTTTTTTTTTTTTGTGGTTGTGTGTGTGTGTGTTATAGACTATGTTGATGAATTTAGCTAGAAAGTTCAATTTTAGGAAATATAAAGTTAAGATATTTTTGTGGGGTTTTCTTTTATGTAATTATTAAGTTGATTGTAAATGTAAAAATGGTTTTTTTTTTTGTATCTGAGTTTTGGATTGTGAAAATGGTGGATGATTATATAAATATGTGAAGAGGAAATGAAATTTTGAAGAATTAAATGGGGAAAGAAGTTTTGTTTGGTCCATGAAGTTGATTTTATGTGTTACGTGAGCTGAGGGTCTTGCGGGAACATCCGTTCTACCTCCACGAGGTAGGGGTAAGGTGTGCGTTTACTCTACCCGCTCCAGACCACACTTGTGGGATTTGTTGTAAGTTGATTTTATGTGTTACCTGAGCCGAGGGTCTTTTGGAAACAACCTTTGTACCTCCACGAGGTAGGGGTGAGGTCTGCGTACACTCTACCCGCGCCAGACTCCACTTGTGGGATTTGTTGTTGTTGTTGTTGTAAGTTGATTTTATGTGTTACCTGAGCCGAGGGGATTTTGGAAACAACCTTTCTACCTCCACGAGGTAGGGGTAAGATGTGCTTATACTTTACTCGTGCTAGACCCCACTTGTGGGATTTGTTGTTGTTGTAAGTTGATTTTATGTGTTACCCGAGCAGAGAGTCTTTTGGAAATAGCCTCTCTACCTCCACGAGGTAGGGGTAAGGTTTGCGTATACTCTACCCTACCCAGATCCCACTTGTGGGATTTGTTGTTGTTGTTGTTGTAAGTTGATTTTATGTGTTAACTGAGCCAAGAGTCTTTTGGAAATAGCCTCTCTACCTCCATGAGGTAGGGGTAAGATGTGCTAATACTCTAACCGCTCTAGACCCCACTCGTGGGATTTGTTGTTGTTGTTGTTGTTGTAAGTTGATTTTATGTGTTACTTGAGTTGAGGGTCTTTCGAAAATAGCATCTTTACCTCTACGAGGTAGGGGTAAGGTCTGCGTATACTCAACCCGCTCCAAACCCCACTTGTGGGATTTGTTGTTGTTGTTGTAAATTGATTTTATGTGTTACCTGAGCCGAGGGTATTTTGGAAACAACCTCTCTACCTCCACGAGGTAGGGGTAAGATGTGCTTATACTCTACCCACTCTAGAACCCACTTGCGGGATTTGTTGTTGTTGTTGTTATAAGTTGATTTTGTGTTACCCGAGCCGAAAGTCTTTCGGAAATAGCCTCTCTACCTCCACGAGGTAGACCCCACTTGTGGGATTTCACTGGGTATGTTGTTGTAAGTTGATTTTTATGTGTTACCTGAGCCGAGGGTCTCCACGAGGTAGGGGTAAGGTCTACGTACACTCTACCCTCCCCAAGCCTTACTTGTGGGATTTCACTGGGTATGTTGTTGTTGTTGTAAGTTGATTTTAGCTTTGCTATCTGGGAGCACATCTTAGATTCAAATTATATTTTCCGTTTGGTCGTTCTCAAAATGTTTATCACGGTTTGTTTTGTTTACCTTGGTAAAATGGATTTTTAATTGTCTTGCTTTTTTGAAAATTCAGATATTTATACCTGCAAGGCATAGGCCAAGTCAGATATCATGGCGAGGATAAAACCACAAGCTCTTTTGCTGCAAAGCAAAAAGAAGAAGGGGCCAAGTCGAGTTAGTGTTCCTACGATTATGCTATATGGCTTAATTGTTGCTGTAATGGTGTTTTTCCTGTTTGCTACGTACAAACACTGGTCTCGAAGGTTTGTCAAAATCCTTTCTTTGTACATACTGTTATTGCTGTAGCTATCTCAGATGCTTGTTATAGCTGCTTGTAGGGTCTAAATTTCGTGATTTTTGAGCTGTTCATTGATATGCCGAGCTTAGTTTTGGTTTAGATTTTACATATAGAAAACAAGCTGAAAAAGAGATAAGCCTGTATGGGTACAACTATTTTTTTCCTTGTTCTTTTAACTGTGAAATCCTCGAGAATCAATGGCCTACAGTTCGAAACCGGTGAATTATAGGTACAATTATAAGAAAGTAGTAAAGCACATTAGGCAGAAAAAACAAATTTCTATACTTTTTAACCCATATGATGTAAAATTAACTCCAACATACATTACGCCTAAATGACTCAAAAGAGATCGTATCCTTTTAGTTGATGGATTGGAGGATGTGTCCACATTTTTGAATGATGGGGTGAGTTGTGATTTCAAGGATCTGAAGATCATCGCAGAGTAAGGTTCAATTCCAACCGAGTCAAATAAAAAGTTAATTCCCATATGTCTACGCCTTGTTTGATAGAGTTAGGTGAACATGTACTATTGGGAGGATGCGGGTATTTGGTGTGATAGTCGCGGTGCGCACAAGTTGATTCAGCTGCCACTGTTATAAAAATAGAAATAATACTATAACAACAACTATGCCTCAGTCCCAAGCTAGTTGGGGTCGTCTGTGTGAATCCTCAATATCATAAATGTGTTGTTTAGGTCCCTAATATTTCAATACTCCATACATAAGAAGTATTTAACTCTAGGGGTCCTAATTTTTACCAATATGCACATTATCTTCACAACATAAAAATTGAAATAATAAAAGAATAGCAATTTAAAACAAAAACAAACTCCTTTTGGATTAGTTCTTACAGGTTTTCCTCTTACAAATGGAAATCAATTTATTGGTTATAAGTGATATGCAAGATAATGGAATCGATATAGATCATCTCTGTATCTTGACAGACGGACTAGTTTTGAATGGATAGAGTAAATGGCCAGTTATGTAAATTAGTCAGAGTTGATCTGTATCATCCAAAAATCAACTGTTTACCTTGAAATCCAAGAATGGGTGGAAATTAAGGAAAATCTGTGCGACTGGTCTAAGTTTCCTTAGCCCCCAATGTCTCCGAACCACCTCTCTAAACAAAACTTTTCTTTGATGTTTGTCCGTTCTCGATCCTTCTCTCCTGCAGTTTCTTCATTTTCTAAGGACATGACATCTAGGGGGGAAATTTAGATCATGTAAAGTTCGAATCACTGTGAAGGCATCCATGTTATTAAGAATCTGCGGTGACAAGAATAATGGCAGAACAAGTGCCAGTGATGAGCTGTGAGGCTTTCTTTGGTTCTGACGCCAAGGTTTTCCGATAGTGTTTTAGTTTTGACCATGGTTAGCTGTTAGTGATTGCATAGGTAATGGTTTTCATTGGTAATGGATAAATCATTGTATGTTCTCTAACAAACCTTAGCTTATATTGGATGGTGACAAATGAATTGCGATAAGTAGCATGTCACTGAGAGTATAAAATATGCTAATTAAACTCTTCTGTTTCTGGTGTTGTGATATATGAAATTTGTGGTCGTCATTTGAAGCTAGTTGCGAATTTTTTTTTCTTTTGTTATTTTTCTTTTTTTGGTGGATTGAATAAAAAAAAGTTGTATATGTAAAAATGTGATTCATATGTTCGAAACTTTAGCGTTATCAACAAATAAGGTACATAAAGTAAAAATGCAGAACAAAATTTGAAACTTCCGTATTCTAGTGTTGTCATCCATATTTGAGTCTGACGTTGAACTTCAGTTGTGTCTACGTTATTTAGCATGGGCTTAAGTACAGTGTAATGGAGAACATAAATCGGTAATTGGATTTGTAAAGGTTGTGCACTTGTTTTTGGGTACTAATAGCAAGGAACTGGGTGGGTTTCTTGGTAACTAGAAAAAGAAGTGAACTTTACACCAATCCCACTTTGTGGGAATACACTGTGTATGTTGTTGTTGTTGTTGTTGTTGAACTTTACACCAAAGGGAATATTCAAAATTTTGTGGATGTGATTCTACAAGGGCAAAACTTTAGTAATACATTTACTGTGAGAAGTGACCTTTTCTTCAGCTTTTGACTGCAAGCTAAAATTTATATCTCCCAAGGCATTCTCCCATTTATACAACCTCCCCCCACCCCCCATCTATTAACGATCGTTGCCTTAAATTGGCACTTCTTAAATGTAGTTCTTAATGGTTCATGCTTTCATATAACATTCGGGAATAAAACAGTTTTATATTATAAAAGCCCCATTAGTACCTTCTCAAAAAAAAAAAAAAAAAAACTCATTAGTAAGTCAAAATTAACTCTCCATGTGGAGGTCTGCAGAAAATCCACATTTTCGCACTTGTGTCATGGAAGTAAATGTGATTATCACTCAAATCTTTCGCACTTGTGTCATGAACAATCCAGACATATAACTTTTTTAGCTAATTTATGGGATACTGCAAGCCCATCGATCATTTTTAAATACATCATAACAATAACAACATAGCCTCAATCCCAAGCAAGTTGGGTTCAGCTATATGAATGTTCACTGACCTTACACTTGATAATTTTCTTCTAGGTCGATGATTCAGACACAGGATGACTTGTCAAACACGCAGGTACGAATAACTGCCAATTTCAATTCTTGCTTGATGATAAATTGTTTGGCCATTTATAAAGATATGGGATTGATTTGTTTGAGCTTGTGATGGTCTGAGATGAGATACTTGTCACTGTATAAATTACATTTGTCACAGTTTAAAGTTTCAACGAACGGAATTCTTTTCGAGTAGACCTTGTTGTTGTGAGAATTTCATAGTTCGTGACTTATAGGAGGGATTGGGTTTCCACCTCATAGGGATGGTGGATCTGTAACCTCAACATCTGGTGGTGCCCTCGTGGGCACGTTCCTCTCTGGGGCTGTCTGGAGTAGATAGAGACTTAGTTGATTCAAACCTATGAATAGGAAAACGAAGACGGGTGGATCTACGTACCCCGAGAATAGAAGCTACCCCCCCGCCGCTATTTAGACTTTTGGGATTTCCATCTTTCCGAACTGATGTCACAATCTGGGTTTGAACAAGAATAGGGGATCACATGCGGATGAAATTCTTGGTTCTATTCTTTTCTGTGCTTAATACATGTTTCTGTTTGCATGATGCAGGGTGAAAATCATTTTATTGAGCATAAGAGATCTGATGTCGATGGCCCAAAATATGCTGTGAGTACAGAAACTTTCTTCTGCTACGTTTTATATGGAAGTGGTCACATGAGTGATTTCAGTTTCAGTTTTCTTAAAAAAAACCCAAGTATTTTAGTACTGTTCTTATAGGATATCAGAACTCTGTATACGGAAGTAATGCAAGGGATCTGCTTCAAGTATCCCTTTCTAGTTTCCTTCTTCCTACTTCTAGCTCATTGTCTTCCCACAGCTTATGATTAACTTCAAGTATTGACGAGTTAATTTTTTTATGGGGAAATGTCCTTTTTGGGACTTCTGTAAATGGAGGCAAATGACGGTTTACTACTGTTTTGATTTTTATTTTTTTTACAAGTTCTATTCTTTTGCTTATTTTGTGCACAATTGGATAATTCGCTTCGCCATTTGGTTGTTTGGCTCTCTGCTTGATTCTTTTCCGTTTCTGAACTCTTTTAAATTTTGACAGTTCATAACCACCTCAAAAGGATTGATAACTGTGGAACTTTACAAGGATGGTTCTCCTGACATTGTTGACGAATTTGTTTATTTCTGGTGCGTACTTCGTTTATCTTTGGTTTGTCTATGGCTACGTTTTATAGAAATGATGTATTGGATTTGTATTCGCGTTACATCAAGTTTTTTCAGTCTGTGGTGTAGCTGCTCGGGGTGGGAGTGGGTGTGTCTAAAAGCATGCGTGTATGTTGGTTTTGTGATTCATTCTGATGGAATGATATAGAGCTTATTTCTTGATCAACTCCCCACCCTTTCATATGGACCCCAAGTCTTCAAATTTTGATCTCCAGATGAGCTTCTGAAAGAGTTTTCTTCTTAGAAGAAGTCATCTTCATCTGAAAGAGAACCTTTAAGACTATGACTGGTAATTTTAGTGTCACAGTGATCAAAAAATGGAATACTAAAACGTCACTTCATATAGACATAGAACCAGAATCTATGGAAGTGTGCCGGTGGAGATGTCTCATGCTAATTTGCTAGAGTTCACATGGTATAGGCCGTTGAGTTGACACTTTGAGACCAGTTGGCACTGATACATGTTTCTTTAGTTTGTTGATTGAATTAGTATCGTAGTAGTTACAGGAAGTTCTTAATGCGTCCGAGTCTCTAGCACCAAGTTCTCTACATTTGTGGTTGTACCGTAAATGTTGCTTTGATTCAGCGGTTCGCCATATGCATAAGTTTTTAAAGGAATTCTTGCAGTCCTTAGCTAACATGATAAACTAAAATGCCTTTGCAGTCAGAAGGGCCACTTCAAAGGGATGCAATTTAGTCGTGTAATAAAACACTTTGTTATACATGGTAGTAAAGTTGATAAACCTGATGCTACAGAGGATTGGACTTCGAGGGGAAAGCAGTACAGTCGACTAGACACGAGGTTTTTTGGCTCATCTTATTTGCTGTTTTTTGGGTCTGTAAACAATATTCTTGATAGACAATTGTTTTGATTGATCACTAAGTTACAATTCTCTATATTCAGCCTGAAGCATGAAGCATTTATGCTTGGTACTTCAAAAACAAAACATGAAGGTGGAGGATTTGATCTGTTTATAACAACTGCACCAATTCCAGATCTGAATGACAAGATCAATGTATTTGGGCGTGTAATAAAGGGAGAGGATATCGTGCAGGTACGAGTTACCTTCTCCTTTTCGTATCAGTTGTTGCATAGAAGACAATGCAGTTAAGCATTTGATATTTCACTGCCTTCCCGTTTCTTTAGCATTTAGTAGTAATCCAAGTCCGGAATGGTGTGGATACGGTAGAGGATTATTTTTCATCTTCCAGCTCGAGCAAGAAAAAGAATAACCAAATGAAATTAGTCCATAAGTATAACACAATTATAAGTGAAATGTTGATGCAATGTAAAAATGGATCTCAGAATGAGAAAAAACAAAGAACAAAAAACTGCAATTCGAGTTTGGTTGCTTATTTCATTTACAAATTTTGTAACGAAGTCTCTTTCTTCGATCCTTCCTTTTGGGTTCCTTTTAATGTGCATGGTTTATCATGGCCGCTCAGGAAATTGAAGAGGTAGATACAGATGACCATTATCGACCCAAAACTCCTGTTCAGATTAACGAAGTGACTCTGAAATACAACACTTGAAGGCAGCAGTGTCCATTACATGAAGTTTCTTTTAACCTCAGTGAACAACTTCTGCAGCACGAACATATACTTGTGATATGGGTTGGAATCCATCTTTTGCTGATTTTAAATCCTCGGTTTTGACATGACGCGACTTGCCATTGATGCTTCTGGTGTAAAAATCTGGATATGATATTCCATTTGTATAATTTTTTTTCTTGGTTTCTTCCCGAATTTTCCCTTTAGATAGATGTTAAGCAGTTCTATGTTGTTTTATGACATATAATGTGTTTTAGAGAAAAAAAAACTATCTTGAGTTTATGCTAATGTGCAGAGAACAGCAGATTGAATGAGTTTTCATATAAGGGCCTTTATAGACCCTTCTGATTGACAATATTACCACATTTGTTTTAACTTTGCTTGAGGAAACTGTTTCCTTTACCTTCAATGGATAAAAAATGTTGTACCTTTAGTATTCACTGCTTTGATATGCTTTACTCGAGTTGAGGGTCTATTGGAAACAACCCCTCTACATTTTCAAGGTAGAGGATAGTTCTGTGTACACACTATCTTCACGAGACTCCACTTGTAGGATTAAATTGTGCATGATGTTGTTGTTGTGCTCACCTAAGTCCTCTTCCGAGTTAGGTTAGAGGTAAAGACCTTTTTTTTTCTATAGTTGTGGAGTTTTGATCAGTTTTGTGCGTAGCTCGACTAAGTCAATAGGTTACCTGCTACCTTCCACTAGCATTACTATGAGATAGCTTTGTGCATCAAAGCTTGACCTCCTATTAAGGCTTAGGTTAATGAGTGAAAATCATTGTTTTTTTTTCATCACTACTATGTCAACCTGGTTGTCCTACAAAAGTTAGAATGTGTCAACATCATATCAATGTATTGAAAGCATTGATTTAGTATAATGCTAAAATAATAAGTGAAGTAGTCGTTGTCTGATCAATTAGTTCGGACAACAGACGACCCCGTATATTGTAAGGGTCTGCAACATCTCCCTTTGGAAGGAATCGGTGGTCAACGTCTTTCAGTTCCTCCACCCGCGTCCTTTGGTCAACTCAAACAACATATCAGTTTCCTTGTTCAAGAGAAAGCTAAGCGAGGACTTTCTTTTAGCTACCGGTTCAAACAAAGCAGATTAGCCACTTGATCGATAGATTGATTGGATCAAATTTGTTATCTAGCTTATGTTCTTCATGTAGAATTCACACCCGAATGACTATGAAATTAGGCCGATACTTTTATATATGTACAATAAAATATTTAGACGAAAGGTATTCAACTGATTAAGCTTTGGTCTATCTGGCTCTGTCATAGTGGGTCCTACTTCTACAAAGTAGTAATCCTATAAAAATAAAAAAAGCTTTTCAAGAGATAAGAACATGTAGAAAAAAAGCAAAGATTGTCCAAAATTCCACAATCACTTAATAAAGGATATAACGACATATATTAATTTTTTAAGAAATCTTATAAGGAAAAACTTCCCAAAATGGGATAATTGAAAATTTGAATCTATTTCTTTAGTCAAATTCATTTACAAACTTCTTTAGTCAAATTCATGCACACTAGTTTTTAAAGGAATCTAGTCTTTGATATTATGTGTTACACTTTCTACAAAATTGTGGCCCAAAAAGGGAAACAAAAAAAAAAGACTAGTTTGGAAAAAAAGAAAGAAAATAAAAAAGTAAAAACAACATAAATTCCGACAGTTTGAAGCTTAATTACAGAAAAATTTGATATTTTGCATAATTACTGAAAATCCCGATTTTGGGTCTGTCGAGATACATAATACATCCAACGAAGATACATTTTTTTTCCTTTGTAAAGATACATAATTAGCTCCCGATACATTTTATCCGATTTTGGATTTGTCGAGATACATAATTGGCTCACGATACATCCAACGAAGATACATAATTAGTTGAGATTTTTGTAATTACTCTGTAAGGGTGAAAATTTATATAAATATGGTAAGTTAAGGTGTATATTTATGTTATTTTTCCAAATAAAAAATGCATATCAAATGGTGTGAATTTATTATGGATAAGTTGAATTAGATAAAAATATATATATGTTAATTAATCCTATTCAAATAATAAAAGTGCATACGTAATATGTATCAGGTACTTATTGACTTAGTAAAAATATCAAATGCTGGTAAGTCTTTCTCAACTTTTTACTTTTCGATCTTCCAAAAAAGCATAATATTATTGATTTTTTTAGTGTTAAATAAGTCTCATTTCACTATGATACAACAATAACAATAATAACAACAAAAAATCTAATGAATTTTTATAAGTGAGATTTGGGGAAGGTAGAATGTACGTATACCGTATCTCTATCTTTGAGGGTAAAGAGATGGTTCCCGATGGATCCTTAATCTTAAAAAACTGTTTTTGAAGCAAGATTGCAAGAATAATATGATACCAATCTATCTAGTGGGACATTAATCATGGCTAAAATTCGTCGAAAAGATAAATAACAATAAAGAAGAGAAAGAAAAGAAAGCTTTTTGCCCCTTCAATCCAAATAAGAGAACAAAGGGATCAATTTCAAAATATGTAAATCACTTCGAAAGTTAGATGTCAATTATTGCACTCTAATTCTAAAATTTGTCATTCTCTTTAAACAAAAAACAAATAAGAATCTTGAAACCATATTCTAATAAGTTTCAAGACTAACTTTTTTTTTTTTTTTTTTTGCATATATGAAAGGGTAAAGGATAACCAATGAGAGTTATAGTGGAGTGATAAATATTTCTTCATTTTTAATCAGAAGGCTTGGATTTGAGTCTCCTTAAGTACCGATTAAATCAGTATTTTAAGATCAGTACCGATGTTCGAACCGAAAAAAAGAGAGGTAGAGGATATATTTGATTACAAAGATAAACTTTTGTGCCCACTTTGACATCATATCACTTATATTTGTCGTGTATTTGATGGGCTA
Source organism: Capsicum rhomboideum (assembly GCA_031232105.1). Classification (NCBI taxonomy): domain Eukaryota; kingdom Viridiplantae; phylum Streptophyta; class Magnoliopsida; order Solanales; family Solanaceae; genus Capsicum; species Capsicum rhomboideum. The sequence continues at coordinate 142,533,251 of CP124711.1, read as the reverse complement.
GTAGTTCATTTGGTGTAGTTCCATCTAAACCACAAAGTAGGTAGCTATCTACTTCTTTTTCTTGTTGCTTTTGTCACAACTCACAAGTGCTCTTTATTCTTTGTCTTAATGTTAATGGTTATCTTTTGTGTAACTATTTGGTATTCGAAATTATTAATTCGACTAATTTAGATTCACATTATATAAAGTTTATTAATAGAGGATGCGTTTTGTACTAGGTGCACCTTTGGTTAAGAGTTGAGAAATCTCATCCATTTGATCACCACACCTCTGGATGGTTATTATAGTTTCAAATTTTGGGTTTTTCATCCGATGTTCGATACCAGCTTTAGGCTCCGACTAATCTAGATTCAAGCTATGTAAAGTCCGTCAAGGGGGGAAGCCCTCTCTACCAGCTATTTTTTTTTATTTCGGAACTCGAACACGAAATCACTGGTTAATAATTGAGCAATCGCTTCTGTCTTACCATACAATCAAGAATGATGGTTGCATTCCTTTTCCATTTCTTGCCTGATACTTGATGCCTTTTGGGATCTTCACTAACTCAGATTCGTGTTGCATGAGACCTATTAAAGAAAGAAGTTCCCTAAAAAAAAAAAAAAAATTTTATTATCATACTCGAATTCGCGATCTCTAGTTACAATTGCAAAGATCCTCTACACAATAGCTCTTGTCGTGAATATTATACTAGCTTATTATTACTTATGTTAGAAATGAAATTTGTTCTTATATATGATGAAAGAAAAGAAGAAACACAAATATACACCAAACATCACCTTCATTGACTTATTATTACTCTAATATTTTCATATGTTTGGACATATATAGTTGGTGTTAATGCAACTTCATTGCGTACAATTTTGAATTATAAAATCATTAAAAAAAAAAAATTACAACATCATGGTCAAAATATGTTATACTCCACTAAAATTATTTTTGTTTTGGATTCTCATCCGGTGTTTGGTACATTAGAGCATGACTAATTTGAATTCACGCCAAAAAATTCAATATGGAGGGGGGGGGGGAGGGGGGGCAAAGCTCTCCCTATCAAAGCCCAAAGGCTACTTCATACGCAGAGCTCGAACCCAAATCCTCTGATTAAGAATGGAGGATTACTTATCCCTACCTCATACTATAATTAATAAAACATTTGATAGGATTATCCAAACCAAAAAAAAAAAAAAAGGAAAGAAAGAAATTTCTTTTTCCATTAACAGTCTCTCTATTTTAAACTATTTCCACTTTAGTCCACTTTCTCTCTCTTCTTTTCCATTATCAGTCCCTCTATTTTCCATTTCCCCAATATCTCTTTTAAATTCTCTCTAATTTTACATCTTTCTCCCTCCATTTTCTCCGATTGATCGCCGGAAAATCCCTTCCCGTCCGATCACCGTCCTTTCCTTCCTTCCGGCCATCATATATCATTCCTCCGATCCACCGGTTCAATTTCTTCCGTAGATCCAAATTTGAAAAATACGCACATTGTATGAAATCAATTGCTCGTAGAGTCATAATTGTTATTGAACTAAAATTTCTCAACGAGAATATAAAACTTTTTTGTTCATATTGTTCAAGTTTCTCCGCTCTCTCGAATTCATTCAATAGATTGGGATTTGAAGAAAATCCGCACATTGTATGAAATCAACTGCTATTGAACTAAAAATTTCTCAGAAGAGAATATGAATAATTTTCCGTCGTTACTGTTCTTCATGCTAATAACGTAAACAAAAACAAAAAATTAGGGTTAGTTTTTTTTTGTTTGTTTTTTTTTAGAGGAAAAAAATGCTGAATAAAATTATCAAGCGAGGGCATAAGAAGGTTCCGAAATCGGATGCGTTGGAATTCGGTGTTGTTCCTTCGACGTCTAATGTGGTTGTTAATCATGCTTCTAGAGGAGCTGGTGCTGGTTTCGGTGTCGGGGTTGGAATGATGAATAATTCAGCTCCGCCGCCGCCGCCGCAGGTAGTGAGAATGTCAGCAGCAGTGCCGGCCCCGGGAGCGATTGAGGCGCTTCCAATGTTGAAAGATGTACCAATGCCTGAACGTCAGGGCTTGTTTTTAAGGAAACTACAGGTTTGTTGTTACCTATTTGATTTCATTGATACGATGAAAATGGTTAGGGAAAAAGAGATGAAAAGGCAGACATTAGTAGAACTTGTTGATTGTGTACAATCAGGTGGTATGAAAATTAGTGAGAGTAATCAGGAAGAAATGGTGAAGATGATAGCAGTTAATATATTTCGATGCTTGCCTCCTGCGTCTCATGAGAATACAGGGTCGGAAAATGTTGAACCTGAAGAGGAAGAACAGTATCTCGAGCCATCATGGCCGCATTTACAGTTGGTATATGAGTTGTTATTGAAGTATATAGTTTCATCAGATACTGATACAAAGGTTGCTAAAAGGTTTATTGATCATTCGTTTGTGTTGAAGTTATTGGATTTGTTTGAGTCTGAGGATCCGAGGGAGAGAGAGTATTTGAAAACGATTCTTCATCGGATATATGGGAAGTTTATGGTGCATAGGCCGTTTATAAGGAAGGCGATTAATAATATCTTTTATAGGTTTATATATGAGACAGAGAGACACAGTGGAATAGGTGAACTTTTGGAGATATTAGGGAGTATTATAAACGGTTTCGCGTTGCCAATGAAAGAGGAACATAAGCTTTTTCTTGTTCGAGCTCTCATACCGCTCCACAAGCCAAAAACAATTGGAATGTATCATCAGCAGTTGTCGTATTGTATTGTTCAGTTTGTCGAGAAGGATTACAAGTTGTCTGATACAGTTATAAGGGGTTTGTTGAAATACTGGCCTGTCACTAATTGCCAAAAGGAAGTTCTCTTTCTTGCAGAACTCGAAGAAGTTCTGGAAGCCACGCAAGCTGCTGAATTTCAGCGCTGCATGGTTCCTATGTTTCGACAGATTGCTCGTTGCCTTAACAGCCCGCACTTCCAGGTTAGGAGAAACTTCAAAGCCATTAAATTGTCGCAATTTACCTGATGTTAATTTAGTAACTTCTTTATGGAACTTTTTTTGATATCTTTATTGCTTGGTGGATGTGCAGATGATTGGAACTATTTGTTGAATCATAATTTTGTCAGGATTCTCTACTTTTGTATACCGCTTGCGCTTGTGTTCCAATATAAAAAAAAGGGTTGCTGAGTACATTTGCATTTTAAACTATATTAACTTTGGAAAAAATAGAAAATTTTCTTGACTGTATTTTCTGTCTGTGGTTTGTAAGATACAAGAAGGTGTTTGCTTTCTTTTTTTTTCTCATTCTCTGTTAGGCACAATGTTATCAGAGGCAAAAGATGCCAAAAAGCAATGAGGTCTATTGCAGCCCTAAACACAAAGCGCAAATAAAGCGCGGGCTTTAATAAAGAAACGCACACATGAAGAAAATAGTGAAAAAATAAAGATCAAAACCAATAATGATGACCATAAATAACAATTATATGGACAAATGAATTTAAAAAGTACAATTAAGTGAAAAAACAATTATATGGACAACCAAATTGAAAAAGTACCATTAAGTGAAATTTTTGTTGTTTATTGTGAATTCTTTAGAACAACGCCTATTTGCAATGAAGTTTACGCCTTAGCACCTTGGTGACTACACCTCACTAAAGTTAGAATGAGGTTTAGATTAACATGTATGTAATAACATAAACTCGGAAAGAGAATGGTTCATAAAAACTCTTCATGTAAATAATATCACATTTAAGGGACCACCACTAAGTATTTCTTAGTTAAGTACATTCTTTCCATCTTTAGCTTTTAGATAGTTCCAGTCGATGGAATTTTTCTTAATTATGCCCAGCTGTGACAATTAGTAACACTTTATATGGTTAATCATAGCCCTTTATACGGCTACCAAATCTTTTTGTCTCGTTATGATGGGCAGACCTTTATACGGCCGCTCATAACCCTTTATACGGTTACCATTCATGTTGTGCCTCATTATGCCTCATTATGGTCAACTTAGCAAACCTTTGTATGGCTGCTCGTAACCCTTTATACTGTTTACCATTCATGTTGTGCCTCATTATGGCAAAATTTGTAATCCTTTGTGCGATTACTCGTAACGCTTTGTACGGTTACCACTTCATTAAAGTTTAAATTGAATCTTTAAGCTTTTAACTTTTACATAGACATGGCAAAGAGGGTACCAATAACATGCATCACTTATAAAGCATAAGCACCAAATCTTTACATGTTTTCGACAAGTATCAAGAGACTTCAAAAGTTAAAGGAATAACTTTTCTTTCATAGGGACAAATAAAGCTTAACATTTAGAAACACTTAATCAAACACCTTATGGGCATGACTTCGTAAGAAAGGAACTTTAGTAAGAACAAGTCTTAACCCACCTCACCTTTATAGCAAGGCTAACTTCTACGCTTGCCCACAAGAATCAACAACTCAATCTACATAATAATCGGGGTTCAACTTACATGAATACAAGCCCAACAAATATAATTAGTCACTTTAATTTAGGATCATTATCTCAAATCTCTAACTTCAGAGTTTTCATTTCACCAACACATGGAAAGTAAGTTTACCCGCCTTAACTAAGAATCCACAACTTACAATCTGGTGATTTGCCACGTTGATATTTGGTTATATAATGTGGGTGCAAAAGTAATGAAAGTCGTAAAATATCTAAACTACCTTAGGATGCAACCAAGATTGGCAATGCATCCAACTGTTAAAACAAAAAAAATTGAAAAAAAGGCATGCTAATAGTGCAAATGTAATTTCATAACTTAAGATTGTAACGAGGAGCGCGAACATGATTTTCGACATGGCCATGTGCTTACTGCTTTGCTAAAACAAAAAAATGTGTAAATTAGTTGGAATCAAGATTAATAATGATCCCAAACGTAAAATGCATTTGGGATTACCTTTGGGAGCCAAATCCAAGTCCATAGACATATGGAACAGTGTGATTGAGAAGTGTGAGAAGAAATTGGCAAGATGGAAGACTCAATATTTATCTCTAGGAGGAAGACTGACACTTATCAACTCAGTACTGGATGCCCTGCCTACCTACATGATGTCTCTTTTTCCCTTGCCTGCAGGGGTTATTAAGAGGTTGGATAGTATCAGAAGAAAATTCTTGTGGCAGGGTAGCAAAGACAGAAAAGGTTTTCACCTTGTAAAGTGGAAAACAGTGACAACTGACAAGAAGACTGGAGGGTTGGGGATAAAGAACCTGAAAATTCAAAGTAAGGCTCTCATGATGAAATGGTTGTGGAAATATGCAAACAATAACCAGCTGCTATGGAGGAAAGTGATCGGGGCTAAATATATTGGAGAAGATAGATGGATGACTAAAGAAGTGACTACACCATATGGGGTTAGCCTCTGGAGATCTATTAGACTCTGGTGGAATGAAGTTAAAAGCAACTCAAAGGTTAAAGTGGTGGATGGAAACAAGACTAGGTTCTGGAAGGATAATTGGCATGAGAAAGGGAACATGGAAGTGGTTTTTCCAGATATCTACAACTTGATTTTGTTTCAACAAAGGACTATAGCAGAATTATGGACACCACATGGATGGAACTTCAATTTCAGAAGGCAACTTAATGACTGGGAGGTAGTGAGAGCAGCTGAATTTTTTAAAACTGTGGACTCATTCAATGGACTGCAGACAGGGGAGGACGTACTATGGTGGATGGGAAACGAAAAAGGAATGTTCAGAGTCAACAAATCCTACAAGATGATGAACCAAACAAATCAACAGGGTCCAAGATGGCCATGGAAACAAATATGGAAAAGTAGGATACCTCACAAAGTGTCCTGCTTTGTCTGGTTACTAGCCAAGGAAGCAGTTCTTACACAAGATAATGTCATGAAGAAAGGGATAACCTTGTGCTCTAGATGTTTCCTCTGTGCAGAAACTCTAGAGACTGTTAACCATCTATTTCTACATTGTAAGTACACTCAACAACTTTGGAGAATTTTCCTAAGGCTTAAAGGTATTTCCTGGACAATGCCTAGGAAAGTATCTGAGACTTTAATGTGCTGGGAGGAAGCAGGTATACATGCAAAGGACAGAGGTAGATGGAGAATTATCCCTGGTGCTATATGGTGGGCTATATGGAAAGAAAGGAATTCTAGATGTTTTGAGAGCATAGAGAATAGTATGCAGAAGGTTAAACTCAACTGCATTTTGCTATTATGTTTTTGGTGTAATCAACTATACTCTAATGATACTGTCTCGATAATTGATGTTCTAGACTCAATTTAGATAGAGCAGTGGATTAGGAGTATTCTTGTATATAAGGTTTCAGTACAACCCATGTACTGTGTGATATAATACAAAGTTATCAAGTTCAAAAAAAAAACAACGTAAAATGCATTACCTAGTCAAAGATTTCATCTTTTCACTAATTCGAAACTCTAGTTACCATTCAAGCCCTAGTTTTATTTGCAATTGAAATTAATCATCTCTACAATAGAATAGGCAATTTAATAAAGAGAATAGAAATGAAACTATAGAGGCACAAAAATTTCCGTACCTGCGTTATGGTGAGAACCGTGAAGGCTGCGTTAAAGTTCGCAGAAGCTGCAGTGAATTGGCTTTTTTTTGTATTTCAAATTGTGAAAGTTTGCTGCTTGTTCTCCTTTTCACGTGAGACAAGAAAAGCCACACTTTGGCATTATTGGCTTGTCCCACAATAATCCCTTTAATAATTCTTTTGGACCATGGCATTAATTTTCTTTTCAAAACCAATATATATACATATATCATTATTTAAACCTCGTCTCTCTCATACCATATAACATTGGCATATTCTCAAGGCACTTGATTTAGTTCGTATGAGTCTTTATACTCCTTGGGCACATTAATTAATCATTAAGCCCATAATTACCGAAATTGTAAGTCTAGAAATTTACGGGACTTTGCATTAGGTGTGTCATTTTCAAAAGATCACCTGCCTAAGTGTAAGTGTCTTGGTGAAAGTAAATGGAAAAGATGGGTCCTTAGATGAAACTTTTACCTGCTAAAGCTACTAACATTTCAAATTAGTTGCAATCTCACCCCTAAATATAGTACAAGTCACTTCAATTTATGTATTCGTAGACAATTTCTTAATTATGATTATTTTTCAAGTTACTTTCTGCTATTATATGTGGAGGTCATTGCAATTTTTGTTGCTAGTGAGTGTCTCTAGTAATAGTTTTTTTCTCTTCACCAATTTTCTTTTTCTCCAAGTGAGGTAGATGGAACTTCTTCCATTATCTTTTCTAGCTTCCAGTAACTATATCCTTTTTACATCTAGCCTGATCCTCATTTAGTCAAGGGCCATGTAACTGACAGTGCTTATTAGATAAAGGAAAAAAAAAAAAGGGGGGGGGGGGGGTCGGGGTCATACAACTGACGTGGCAAGTGGATGGGAGTTCTTTTGAAATACTTCATTACCACTTTCAGTTCAACATCTTCCTTTGTCTATTTTGTAGTTATCACAGCTAAAATTATAGAGCTCTCACTTAACCATCATTCTCCATGGCAATTGTATGAGCTAGGATGAATGTGCCAGGCTTTTTATAGGCGTGTTTGCATTACCTGACTCTTTTTGCTCCTTTTATCCTCAGATGTTTTTTGAGAAAGATTGTCCTTTGAATTTACCTTAGTTATGTGCAGAGGACTTCCCATTAGAATTCTGTGAAGCTCTAAGTTTGAAAGATGCTTTACCCTCATCAACCCTTATGAATATTTCGATATGTAGTGGATATCTCTTCAATCCCTTGGCATAAACCTTGTGCAGAAGAAATGGTAGAAGTACTAAAAATTTAGTAGAAGCAAATTTAACTCTCTTTAAAATGGTTAAGACGTCACATTAACAGTTTTCTTCAAGTTCTTTCTTTTACATTGTTTTATACTATGTTGCTCAGACTCGGGTGCGGATCTAGAGGTCGAATACCTCATGATCTCAATTTTAAGATTCGGGGATATGGATCCAGGTATAGATACGGGTGCGGGGATTCGGCTAAAAATAATTCAAATATTTGACAATAGAGTTATAAAACCTAAATTATGAGATATTATGTGGAAAACTGGAGGAGAAAATATTGATCAAGAGGAAAATCCTGAGAGGAGATAAAAGGAAAAGCAGTAACATGAAATTTCTATATACAAGGTATTCTATTTTCTTCAATTTCACGTTAGCGTTTATTTTGATTACAAAAATCATTAAATCTGTCAGGACTTTCCTTGTCGATTTTGGTCAAAGTATTTAAAATTGATTGACTAGATCGGGTACGGATCCCACACCATGTCGTGTCGACACGGGTGCGGCACCAAAGAGGAGAGTCCAGAGTAACTTAGGTTTTATACACCCATAACAGGATATCAAATTCACACACTTGAATGTGATTAGTGGTCTAAGAATTTTATCCTGCCTTGCCATCTTTTTGATAGATAAGTAAGATTTTATGCATCAAAGCAGCACCACCTATGCACATTATAAGACCACAAAAAACTGAACTGCTTAATGAATATGTCTAATCCTGGAAGGAATGGAGGAATTCAATTAGATTGTTTACATTGTAAACATTTTTCATCCTCACCAAAAAGCTGGAGAAAATATCTTTGAATAGAGCCCCGATATAGAATCTAATATGATGCTTTCAAAGCATCCTTTTTTCCCCCTTTTCCTTTCAAAGCATTTTTGATTCATATCTAGTCCTTGTACTTTCTCTAGGCCCCTTCTCCAACATAACAGTAACTCCTCGACAGTTTTTGGCATGACCTGTTTAATACCAAGGACACAAAAGAGCAGATTCCTTATCTGGGAAGCGATAGGACAGTGCAAAAAGATATCATTGGTGTCTTCTGCATCTCTTTTCTCACATGAAACATCTATTGCAGATGTCAATCCCCCTTCACTACCTTGGTTGAAACAGCTTCACAAGTGACTAACCAATAAAAATTTGCTACTTTAGCCTTTATATGGAGCAGAACTCCATATCAGTTATCATGGCCAAAATAGAAAGAAGTTAATGATGTAGCCAGGAACTTGTGTCCACGTCCATCTCATATTCTCATTGAATCAGGTTCCATAGACAGCCTTTGAAACCTCTCCAATCCTGAAGAATTAAGCCTTCCTCTTCAACTCCTTAATCGCTACAGTTTCTTCTGAAAGTCACCTTAGCCCTTGAAACCTCTCAAATCCTGAAGTCTTCCTCTTCAATTCCTTCATCGCTACAGTTTCTTCTGAAAGTCACCTTCTATCCTTGATTTTAGTCTACTTTGTAATATTTAAGCTTCTGTATTTTATTGCTTTGCGATTTATTCATCAAAACCAAGGTAGACCTCCTACTGAGAATTGTTTATTAAAAAAAAAAAAAAGAAAAAGACCTCCTATTGAGAGGTTGGTCCCATCAGCTTAGTAGATTATCGCAGCCTTATAATTTGACATATATAATTTCTATGCCCATCTCAAATAAACTATCTTGGTGTGCCTTTTGGGTTGTCCATATAATTTATCTTACCCCATAAATAGGAATTTCTCACCAAAGTAGTCATACTAGAGTAATTTTTTTTAATAAAGAGTTTGTTGGTAAATGAGATGATAGATTTTCTGCTAACTTGTTGCTGCTTTGGCACAGAAAGTAGTAGTCTAGTTGAAACCAATTAGTTTATCTTCTTTCCATATATTGACTTGTTGAACTTAGTAAGGGAGGAGAGAGAAATTGATCTCGTCAGTTTGGAGGACTTTTGGCTTGGCAAAAGAAGGGGAGACTGTATGACAATGGGTTAATGCAATGTGACTTTGGGTTAAGCTAGTTTTGGTGATCCCAAGTTTGGACTTTGGCCAGTGTTGGCCTGTTGGGAGCATAATTACCCATCAATCCAACAACTTTTTACTTTTCAATTTTGTAGTTTCAGTAAGGTGATATTAGCACAGATATGATAAAAATCTCATGTAATCTTAATCGTACAGACTACAGAGACTCCTAGATTCTACTCATGGTCTCAACTCAAGTTGTCTAGATATCTTGATCCACTTGTTTCCACAATACAGTAACGTACCCAGTGTAATCTCACAAGTGAGTTTGGGGGAGGGTAGAGTGTGTAGAAATACCTTACCCCACCTTGTTCCCATTATGAAAGGAAAAAATTGGCTAGACACTTTATTCTCTTAGACTGCCCTTTGTTTACAACTCAGGTGGGGAGACGCGGATCTTGTAATAAGCTTATGCTATTTAGAAGAGCTTTCAAGATGGAGTAGAGACTCCATAACATACGGAAAGAGCAAGAGCTTTAGTGCACTGGGCTGCCCGATCCTAATGGAGGTCTTTTTTTAAAAAAAAAATGTGGTGTCCAGGTCAGCTTGACACACCTTGACTAATTTTCATGATATACTTGCTCTACCTCCTATCAAAATAGGTACCGTGCAACTCTATCCACCAAGGCTTGGACGGGTGGAAAAAAAATTACCTAGTGTGTTTGCCTCCATTAGGATTTGAACCTGAGAGCCTCTTAGATTTCAACCCACTTCACTACCACTAAGCCATACCCGTGGGTGCTCCTAAATGAGGTCTCATTCTGCACTTAAATGGATAACTCAAACCCTGTTTGAAGCCCCAAGTTTCTATGTTTGTAAATCTTGCTTCTCTTTTTTGGTTTCGCTTAGGCGTCGGTGTAGGTGTTTGCCTTCGTTTTCAGAAAAGTATAGCTTTCACATGGTTTCCATTCATCATAGACTTACTCCTGTGACTTGCTATAAGTTAGCAGTTGCGCTGCTGCTATTTCTCATATCTTTTGTATGATTGCAATTGTAGCAAAGATTCCATGTATAGTTGCCTATATTTCGACTTTTGGTTGGAATCTATCGGAGAGATTGTTGTAATCAATTTATATTCAGTGCTAGGGTCTTCCACTCGAGATTATGATTGCAGTCACGATATGGACAATTATTTTCTTTTCTTGGAAAAAGAACGTTTTTCTGATTCCATTAATTGAACTTTCATCTTCGAGGGGAGTGGCATGCATTCCTTGTCCAGAGTATCTTTTTGCTCTTTATTATCTTATCACTTGAAGCAAGGGAGACTTCTTGTTCTGTCCTATGGATTCTTTATTCTCTTTAAATAGATTACTACTCCAGTTCCAGTTTATCTGACCCTATTTTCTTTTTAGTCTGTTAAGAAGAGGATGATCTCTTTCTGAATTTAGAAACAATGTAATTTGAACTTCCCATTTTAGCCTTTAATGATAAGCTTTTATAGCCACATAATTGTTATGGCATGGTTAAAACCACAAGAGTAAGTCTTATATCTATACAAATATTATGGCATGTCGAAAACTACTAGTTTCAATTATCTTTCTTTATTCTCCCCTTAAACTCCATGAACATTTAAACTTGGTCGCATAAAATGAAATGGAGGGAGTAATTAGTTCCAATTAAGAAAATGTTTTTGTATGAAAAACCATACTCTGGAAAATGGCTACCACTAGCTTCACTGGTTAATATTATTTGATAAATTTCTGTATGTTTTACTTACACCTTATTGTGTTTTCTGTAGCTTTTTTGTAGTGCTCTCCTACTCTAAACTCTTCTCATACTGGAAAGTTTGGCACTTGCTATGCTCGTGAATACTTTCTAAATAACTATTAACTTCACTTTAAACTGAATCAAAAGAGATAAGAGATAAAAATAATAGCCATAGGAAAAGTTACCAAGTTCAAAAATTAAAAATAATAGCCATAGGATTGTTGAAGTTAGAATTTGGAACATTGGAACAACTGTTACGTAACCCTCAGGAGATGCAGATATAGTTAAACTAGAGTTTTAAGGCCTTATTATCAGCAGAAATGAATGGTCCTGCCTCTAGCACCTTTTTGTTTTTTTCTTTTTTTCGAGTGTGCTCCTTTCTGAGTACTGATTTACTGAGTTTTCTTTATTCTAAATGCCTCTGGGGGAGAGAATGAAGTGTAAAACCTCCGAGGACAGTTAGAGCTTGTAGAGCCCAGTCACATCTTGGAACTTTATTTTAATCCGTCTCGTCTTTTTCCTTGGAGTTGGAACTGCTAATAACAGGTTTGACTTTTCCTTTCTTCATTTAAGCTTCGGGAATCAGCTGTATTTTCTCCTTGTTTAGTACACACTTCTAGACTGCGTACCCGACCAAATTAGAACTCCTAGCCCTCAGTGGCTGAGACCACGATAACAGCCACCAGTGATGTGATAAATAGGTGAGAAGCTGGGTAAGTTAGCACTCAAAACTAGTGCAACAGTCTCTGTCCCTACTATTTCACCTCCTATTCCTCTTTGTTTTCGTTCGAGGATATACATTTTGGGTCTGTCAGTTTTGGTTTAGTGTTATTCATTGGCCATGTTGCTTGTTATGGTATTCCATCGTTCCATTTTATCTAAGGAGGATCCTGGACTATGCAAAGGCAATTTGAATCTCCTTGAGGTGTCTTTGAAGTAAATTTATATTTTTCAGGTTGCAGAACGAGCCTTATTTTTATGGAATAATGAGCATGTTGTGGGTCTGATTGCCCAGAATCGGAATGTTATTTTACCATTAATTTTTGAGGCTCTGGAAAAGAATATAAGGAGTCATTGGAATCAGGCTGTCCATGGGTTAACTGTAAATGTCCGCAAAATGTTCCTTGAAATGGATGCAGATTTGTTCGAGGATTGTCAGAAACAGTATGCCGAGAAAGCATCTAGGGCCACTGAGCTGGAAAAGCAGCGAGAGTTGAGATGGCAGAGATTAGCAGATGCTGCCGGACAAGGAGGGTAAAGAACACATTGATCGTTATTCCTGATCCGCTAACTGCAGGATTAGACACGCCAGCTCAAAACCGGATGCATGCATCAACCACGCTCTTCTGTTATAGTGGTATTCATTTTTCTCCTGTTTCTTTTTTGTTGTTCTTTTGTTTTCAATGTCCCGGATCGTTGAAGATCATGATGACAGGCATTGCAGCAGGGTGTAATTCAAAGTATGTATTTTGATAAGCACTAGTCGTGTGCTGCAGCTCAAGAATAGTTTGTGGAAGTATCTTGTGTAATTTGTTCTATAATTTTCGTCGAGAGAATTTTTTATTCTTGCGATGAACACTCTGGAGCACGAAATTACGTTATTTATACAGTTAATTTACAGTAATCAGGAGGGGTAGGGCAAAAGCCAAAGAAAAGAAAACTTCTCCAGGATTGTTAATTTACAAGTATTTTTGTTTTTGTTTCTCTTTTACGATGTATAGTTAATATCTGTTAACTTGAATTTGATAGGTAGGAAGTTTGATTCACTTGGCAGTTCTTGAAAGTGTTATATAAGAGAACCTCTTTTATGATCTTCAGAGGATATAGATGATATATATATATATATTGTTGACGAGGGTCTATCGGAAACAACCTCTCTACTTGCATAAGATAGGGGTAAGGTCTGCATATACACTACCCTCCTCAGACCCCACTTGTGGGATCATACTGGGTATGTATGTTGTTGTTGTTGTCGTAGTTATTGTTGTCGTAGTTATTGTTGTATAGCGTTGATGAAGTACCTACATGGGTATCCTAGATCTCATATATGGTCGTATGATTTGGCCATCATCAATTGTTCATGTCGGGAAGTTCCACAATGGGGTGTAACACTCTCTAATAAAGGTGACTTCATACTTAGGGTGCAAACCCAAGACATCTAGTTAAGGATAAATAAGTACTTACTACTCTACCACAACCCTCGTTGGCTACTGATAATTTGTAGTCTAATGGTCAACATTTTTGCATCAAGAGTTGTGGACAACTTCTCTCAATTGATGATCTCTTGAATGTGAAACTTATGGTCTGTTCTTTGATTAATTGTTTGGTGCATGTTGATCTATTAACCTACATTGATTTGAAACTATTGCAATACTTAACTGGGTGATAGAGCGAAACTTAAACAATTCTTTACTTAGAATAACAAGATTCAAGCAAACCTACCAACATAATGTATATACTTAAAAAGGGATGGGGGTGTGGGGAACGGGGGAGGTGGGGTGGTTGGAGGAAACAAGATTAAAGTTTGTGTTTTTTTTGGAACCCCCGGGAAACCCGCAGCCTCTGCCCTTCGGGTGAGCACTCTGTGGTGGGTACTTTGTGTCTCACTGTGCAATATCTCGCAAACTACATAGGAGGTATAAACTGCACTAGGCAAACTCCATGCGACTAGCTCGTGACTGAGCGGCAAACAGAGGCAACAAGATTATAGTTGATACAATACTTATATGATGATTTAGGCATTCACAACAGTGCTAAGTTGCAATTTGCCCATGTCTCTCAACTTTGCAAAGTAGTAAAACTTAAGTATTTGAGATGCCCCCACTTAATAAATCTTTAATTGAGGAAAGATTTGGGAAGATACATCTTTTGGATTTCTACTATGCACCACAAAGCATTAGATATGCTTATCCTTGTTTTTTTTTCTTCTATATGTGACCTCATGCATATTCAAAGTTCAATTTTGATATTACGATAATGAAACCAAGACAAACTTTTATGGTATTTAAGGATTTGTATAGCAGACAGTGCAACCTTTGGGTACTATACCAAAACTAGTGATGCAAAAAACAGATATTGTTGAACCAGACGCGGATCCAAAATTTGAAGTTTAGGAATTTCTACAACTGCCAAAAATTAAATACTATAACATTAGTTAGGTTCATTGTTAAATATTTATTATGGTTAGTGGATTTATTAATATATACAGTGTCGAGCAAAACCTATTGCGTACACGTGAATTCATAACTGACCCTCCAAATCTGCCCCTGATCATCAGCTAGTATAATATTAAATACAACAACATATCTAGTGTAATCCCACAAGTAGAATCTGGAGAGGGTAAGATGTATGCAGACCTTTTCCCTATCTTTATAGGGTAGAGCGGTTGTTTCCTGTAGACCCTTGGCTAATTATAATATTAAAAGAAAACTGAAAAATCATTTTTGATGACCTAATATATCTAAAGCCAATGGTGGTGTTGCCACAAACTAGTTGGTGTACATTATCAACCTACTTTGGCTATGTAATTAATTTCTCCATACAATTTTGATATTTTTATGTGTACTCTATTACAACTACCATATATAAGTAGTTTCACTTTCTCAAGTTGCTGCAACCATAGCACATACATCATATATACATGGCTTTCAAATTGCAACTTTTAACCATGCAAGAAGAGAAATTACAAAAAGGGCCTTGGCTCGACGAGGAAGATGAGAGACTAGCATACATTGTCGCCATTTTAGGCGAACGTCGTTGGGATGCCATAGCAAAAGCTTCAGGTAACAATCTACGCAAATCTCATATTGACAAATTAAATACGTATATGACAAATTGTTAGGTGTATAAAGAAGTAAAGCACCTTAGACCTTAGTGACGCATTTTAATTAAGGCCACCAAGCGGGCCTAGCTAGGTCCAAACTCCAAAGGGACATTAATATCAGTAGTAGGTCGGATTGTTTCATATATAGCATCAAATTCTTCTATTCGGGATCTTTACATAAATAGTCTCTGTTTACTTTTTCTAATCGACATATATATATTTTAACAGTGTTCGGAATATGGTACCATGCAGGGCTGAGGAGGAGTGGAAAAAGTTGCAGATTGAGATGGATGAACTACCTTAGACCCAATTTAAAACATGGCCATATTACTGAAGATGAAGACATCTAATTATTAAACTTCAGAAAGAATTGGGAAACAAGTAATTAATTAATCTCCCTAGTTAATTTTATGTTATTTCTTAAAATATTGTTTTATTTCACTTTGCTTATTAAAATTTAGTGTTGATAACTTTAATTTAACAGGTGGTCAAAGATTGCTAAACAATTGCCAGGAAGAACTGATAATGAAATAAAGAATTATTGGAGAAATCATTTGAGAAAGAAAGCACTTATTTATGAACAAGGTCCAATTCAACATTCTCCTTATTAATTTCTCACATTGTTATCTATAAGTCACGAGTTTGAGCCGTGGAATCAACCTTTGATGTTTGCGTCAGGATAGACTGCCTACATCACATCCTCTTGGGGTGTGGCCTTTCTCTAGGCCAGCATGCCCGATGCATTAGTCTCCCCCTATTCGCGGGATATGTAAAGAGCCGAACCATGAGAGTCTATGTACGCAGCCTTTTCCTATGTACATTTCTGCGAGAGGTTGTTTCCATAGCTCGAACCATGGTCTCTTGGTCACATGATAACAACTTTACCAATTATGTCAAGACTCCCATTCCATTAATTATAAATTATCAAATCAATGATTATTTAACGGAGTTATCAACAATTACCTTTTAAATGATCTAATTGTATAAATATTTTATTTCATGTTACAGAATGCTTTGGAAGCAATACAAGTAACAATTCAGAACCAAAATCCTCATTTGGAAAATTAGATGATAATTGTTGTAGCTTTGATGATGATGACTCTTCAAGATTATTGGATTGGATGATACCAAGTTGGTCATATGAACAAAGTCAAATGGAACATCACATGTACTTTTGTAGAATATTAAACCTATGTTCTTGTAATTCTTCTTCTCAAGATGAAAATATTAGTAGTACATGGGATGATACTTCATCATCTTCTATTTGGGAATATTAGTAAAGAAAAAAAAAAGTTTTCAAGAGGATAACAAGAGTTTGAATTGTATAGACAAGTGTGACTTAATAATGCAATTTCTTCATTTTGATGGGGGAAAATATGCAATATATTATATATACTTTTATCTTTCACTAATTTCCGAATATTATTGGTTCTAGATTCATATAAGATAAGTCCACTAAATGGAATACTTATTGCTTGATCTATTAGTTACAATTTCTACGATGAACGATGATAATATATTCTACAAAAATATTATTGTTATTGTTATGATTGAAACTCATATTTTCTAGTGAAAGGGGGGGGGGGGGGGGGGAAGAAATATCATTAATAGAAACAGAATTAAACACTAGTTCAAAATATATGCATGTTTTATTTCTTTCGAAAAAATTGGAGATAATCACAATCACAATTTTTTTTAATATCCGTCCATAGGTCATCAAGTAGGTTAAAGTACATTCACCACCAATTGAAAACAATGTCATCCTAATGACAAATATTCAAAATATTCTTTTTAATCCATGTACAATGAACTTTTCTTTTTAAAAAAATGGGATGATCATTTAACCCATTGGATAATAATTTAAAATCAAATCCAGCCTATTAAAAAAAAAAGAGAAAATGCTCAAATATGTCATCAAACTATTAGAAATGGCTCATCTATGTCATCTGTTATAAGTTTGGCTTATCTATGCCACCGCCTTTAAAAATTTGGCTTATTTATGCCACTGCCGTTACAGAAAGGTTCATTCGTGTCATTATTTTGTAACTGTGATTTTGCGAAATCATTTTTGACACATGGCCTCTTATTAGAGGTCCACGTCACCAAATCCAAATCAACCAATATTATTTAAAATCAAAATAAAAAATCGGACCCATTAAATAAAATTAGATCCATACCGTTAAAATAAAAATCGAACTCAATAAAAGTAGAAATCGGATCCATTAAAAATAAAAATCAGACTCATTAATTATGTCGGATTTTATTTTAATGGGTCCGATTTTTTATTTTGATTTTAAGTAATATTGGTTGATTTAGATTTGGTATCTGGACTTCTAATAAGAGGTCATGTGGCAAAAATAATTTTGCAAAATTACCATTGCAAAATAATGGTACGAATGAACCTTTCTGTAACGGCAGTAGCATAGATGAGCCAAACTTTTAAAGACGGTGGCATAAATGAGCCAACTTATAACGAATGACATATATGAGAAAATAGTTCGATGACATATTTGAATTTTTTCCCTTAAAAAAAAATGGATGATCTTCTTTCTTCCATCTCAGTATGTTTTAGTAAGCAAGTTAGACAATTTGGATATAAAGTACAAAAAAAGCAACTTGATCATGTCATTTGTCATTAACAAGTTACTCCCTCCATTCAATTTGTTTCATCTATTTTTTTTTTACTCCGTTTAAAAAAATGATCTTTTTCCTTTTTTAGTAACTCTTTAATCTCAACTTTCTACATGACATATTTAAGACCATAAGATTAAAAGGCATTTTAGTGCATTTGACATGGAGTATCTTTAATCTAAGACCATAAGATTTAAAAGTATTTTTTATTTTCTTAAATTCCGTGTCAAGTTAAAATAAGCCAAACAAATGAAAACGAAGGGAGTATTAATCATTTCTTAAAAAAAAAAAAAGGGGTGGGGGGGTGGGGGGGAATAAATAAGTTGTATATTGGAGTGTGACACAAAAACATAATTAGAGAAGAACTATATCCTCTATTCAGTTCAATTTGTCTCCTAATGAATTAATTAACACTTTTTAAATTATATTTCTTGGATTATAATATAGTAATAAGTTGAACAGATAGATAGTATCACAACTCACAAATCTAAGTTCCTTAGAAGATTATTTAAATGTTTATGGAGATTCTCATATCTGCTGATGACATTGTTTTCTCATAGCTAATCTTTACTTTCCATTTAGGAACCATTTAATTACTAATTGGCATATAAAACATGTAAAATGTTACTAAGTGTTTACATCGAATTAATGAATATATAACATATAATAACTAAAAAAGGTTATGATAAGGTGGCAATTAACATCTCTCAATCTTTTAGGTTTCAAGTTGAGTCATGAGAATGAAATCGCCTTTAATAGGAAACGTTTAATTACCTCCTAAAGTGAAACTTCTTAGCGTGAATCTAAATTAATAAATATATAACATACCACCAACGACAGTAGAAGAGGCAAAATTTTCACCTATGGGGTTCGAAATAGATTCTCAAATTGTATCAAGGATGTTCAAATTCTCAAATTCAATATGCAATATACACACATAAATATCAAATTTAATCTTAAATATATAGTGTATTTTCCATGTCTCATTTTAACCCGGCCATTTCACACCCGCCAAACTTCATTCAAAGGAGGGAATGTTGTAAAATTTTCTTGATTAAAAGGTTCAGGGCGACAATTATGCCACCACAAAAACATTTAAGTACTTCAAAACACATTAACAACAATTTCTAAATAGTTGCCAAAAAAAAAAGGACAATTTGTTTTCCTTTTTTTTTCATGTCTTAAAATTTTAAGACTACAATAAGGCTAACAATGCCATTAGAAAATTAACTAGCAAGGATAAATTAGAGTAAATTGTAGAGCTTGCAGACCCTTCATCACCACCGTAGTCGTCGGCGTCGCCGGAAATCGCCACAAGATCTTCCCCTCCGCCATCGTCTCCGGCGGATTCAGTGTCATTGTTGGTGGCTGCAGTCCATTTTCCACTGTTGCTGCCCCTGCTAGTATGGAAAATAAAAGTTCGACAGAATTCAGTAATTTTAGTTTAAATTACATTTATTTGTCGAGAAATCTACTAAATATGTACATATCACTAACTTTAGACTCGTAAATTTCAAATCCTAAATTCTCCTAGACAACGATACGTTTGGAATTTGAATATATATAGTCTAGAATAATTGTTGAACACCCTTTCTATACAAGCCTATTTTGTGTAACTAGTGGGGTGCATGTTCCATGCATTAGGAATCTTGAAAAATTCAAATTGATGAGACACATTTTCTTTAGACATAATTCTTGTGTCACTAAGAAAAGAAAGTACCCCAAAATTATTACTACAACTAGTACTAATATTAATAATTAACAAACACAAAAGTCTAAGAGGGGACTATTAAAGTGTTGATTACACTAAATTAACATAAAGACAAAAGTGTGATAGAGAGAAAAAGAAAAAGAAAATAAGTGAAGTTGGGGGGCAAAAGTGAAAAGGAAGAAAAGTAAAAGAACCACCAAAAATTGAGGTGGAGCGATAAGTATTTCTCCATCCTTAATCAGATATCTCGAATTCAAACCCTGAGCGTGGAGTCGCCTTCTGGTAGGGAGCGTTTTACCCTATAGTGATACTTTTCGGCGCAAATGAATGAAAAACCAAAAAAAAAAAGATTAAAAAGAGTTACCTGTGAATAAGAACACCAGCATTCAAAGTAATTTGGTCAATGAAATCAGCAGATTTGGGCTCCACACTATAAGCTTTTTCATATTTAACTTCAACTTCTTCACCAGAGGCCACAAAGTATGCTCCATTTGCCATTACATCCCCTTCACTTCTCCAATTCCAATTCCTCCATTTTCCTTCTTCTGTGTCCACTCTTTTTGTCACCTGTAATCAGAGGTCGAGCCAGAAATTTTTAGTTTACTAATCATGAATCATAATTTTTGACGCAAATATAAAGTTTAAGTCAAAATTATTGAATTCTGTTGAATTTGTATCATATATTTATAGCTCCACTCTTTCATGTAGTGTCCCAACACACATCACATCTCACATTAATGGGCATCCAATGCAAAACTTGAGTACATAATTTGGCTTTAATTATATGAAGTTTCACTTATCATATCTCTCTTATTTAAATTCTATTTAGATTTATGTTGCTCGAATTCTTTGAAAATATTATCGACACCTATATATGTTGATACGTCGACATTTTGAAGAGCCCAAGCAACAAATACTCAAGCCAACAATATATAAAATAAGACTAAAAACAAAAAGTATTAGACGTTCTCCATATTTTCTTTTGGCAAAATAATTTCAGATATGATTAAAAGAATGGAGAGCATGGGACCTAAAGTAGAAAAGATAAAAGAAAGTATGTAGAAATTTTTAAACCATGTTAGCTCATAACTTTAAACCAAATACACTCAACTTAAAATTCTTTTCCAAATAATTAGTATCTTCTTAATTAAAGACATGTTGGCCTTATTTTGTTGAATCCAAAAATTGAAAGAAAGAAAAAAAAAGGGTAAAGTACTATACCAAACCTAATATTACTAAGAAAAAATAAGATAATCATATTGTTTTATTTTGAACAACTAACTTAAATAGTCGTCCATCCATCCTCTTAAACAAAAATGATCGACGGATATACAATTTATGTATAATATATGTACAACAGTTATATACATGAAAACAACAACAACAGAATTACACTGAATATGTTGTTGTTAGTGTTGTTATATGTATATACCGAATAGAAAAAATAAACAGTAAAGGGGAAAAAAAGTGTACCTCTTTAGCAAAAGGGTCAAAAGGTGCAATATATCTATTTCCTTGGCTGTTGATAGTAGGATTTCCACTTCCACCAATTGCATACATTTCCCATCTTGTAAAATCATTATTCACAACATGAATATACCCTCTTCTACACCTTGGCATTCTTTGAATTAATTTCTTGCCAAAATGATTAAATGATATTGTCACTTGCATTCCTGAATCTGGTAAATAATCATCACTATGTCCCAATAACATTACCTCATTATGATGTGAAAAATGATTATTTGATATTGTTATCCCTGTTGATCCCATGACAACATCTATCAATCCATCTTTACAATTGGACAATGAGCAATGGTCAATCCATATGTCGTGGGACCCGAATATCGAGATCCCGTCCCCGTCCGACTTACCTCGATATCCGAAGTGTGTCGTGCTCGAACGTACGTTCGTATCGCCCGATTCATAACAATGATGTACGTGTATGTTGTGAATAATGACATTAGAGATGTATTGTAACGTTATGCACCCCCCTCCTGTGATGTGCACGTTGACTCCGCGCCCGTCTAGGGTTTTGTACGAGTTAAAAATGAGCTCTTCCGAGAGTTTAATCTCCATATTGGCCGCGAACACGATCCATAACGGTTCCTCTTGGATAACTCCGTATCTAAGAGTGCCAGGTGGAGGGTTCACGGGGTCAGGGTCCGAGGAAGAGGTGACCACATAGTAACGACCGCCTTTGCCACCGAGCGCATATTGCCCGAAACCAATGGCGCAATCGGCTAGCCTTTGGCGATTTAATTGCCAACTATGGTCACATCGCCAACAATCATCGACAGGGTTGCCTGTTTGGCAAGAGGATTGATCACTACTTGTGTAGGACAACATTTTTCTTCTTGATTGGAAAATTGAGAGTGATGCATTCACTTTCCTGCAAAACATTATTGAAAAGAGTCATAACTTTTTTTTTGATAATCGAGAAATCTCTGATAGTCAAGCGGTCAAACTCGTGATGTGCATTGAACTCACACATCGCATGCTCCACTATTGTTACTAGACCAAAGCCCTAGGGGCGAAAAGAGTTTTAACTTTTTAAACATTGAAAATATAAATGATACAAGAGGTTATAGTAACGGTATGATTTTTTCCTTATGATGTCAGGGTATATAAGTTAAATCCCAACGAAAAAATTGAGTAGGAATATGGGGTTGCACCTTATCAAAAAAAGAATAAAAAAAAAGTTTAGTGGACAATTGTGTAAATGAAGAAATTGTTTTCCTCTAGATCTATATATATATATATATATATATGTTTGTACAAACATGGTAAAGAGTTATTACATTTCAACAAGTCACAAAACAAAAAAAGAGAGTCTATATGGAGTCTATGGCTGGAAAAAAATGCAATAACTAAAGTGATTTGAGGGCCTACAAGTAAAAAAAAGAGAAATATAAGCAACCAATAAATATCCATATCTACCTACGAAG
Source organism: Capsicum rhomboideum (assembly GCA_031232105.1). NCBI lineage: Eukaryota > Viridiplantae > Streptophyta > Magnoliopsida > Solanales > Solanaceae > Capsicum > Capsicum rhomboideum. Next base: position 142,510,631 of record CP124711.1, on the reverse strand, counting down.
AGAACACTTAAAAAAGCTAATTAAAGCTCATAAAGCCAATAAGAAACAAGAAAATCCCAAACCCTCTCCCTCCTTATAAAATAAAATAAGATTAAAAAAATAAAAAATCCAACTAAGCAAATAAAAAAAAAAATTACTCATTATTTACAAAAACTCTTGAATGTTGGAGGGTAAAATGTTTCTGACACCTCATTCTTGGAAAAAAAAAAAAATGAAAAAGAACAAACTGTGAAACTATTAACCTAAGTAATTTTATTTTATTTTTTTTTCATTCGGTGTCTCGTATCCCTATTGAAGCCCAGTTGATCGACTTTTTAATGCCTAAGGATCAAAAGGAGAAAAACGCTCTCTAACAAAACAATTTACATACCCAGAGTTCGTACACGAGAGCTCATATCCAAACTAACAGCAGTAGTGGTTGTATTAGCTAAAGTTCAAGTAGAGGAAGTCCTACATTGTGGAAAACAGCACATATAAAGAACAGAGGAGCAAGTCTTTGGTTTTTGGATTTTTTCTTCTTTTACTCCCTAGGTGGCTTAAATCCATAACCTTAGGGGTCGTTTGATACGTAAACTAAATAATCTCGGGATTATAATCCGAGACTATTTTATACCATATAGGAGATGGTATAAAATAGTCTCATGATTAATGGGTTATGCCAAGACTAAATATGGTATTAACTTTATACCATTGTTTGATTGATGGTATAAATTAGTCCCGGAATAAATTTATACCATCAACCAAACATGGTATAAATTTTATCCATGGGATAACTTAAACTTATCCCACTTTATACCTCCTACCAAACGACCCAGTGGGAGGTGAGGATGCTTACCATCGGACCAACTCACTCTTGGCGAGGAGCAAGTAGACAATAGAGAAAGACATAAACAAAAAAACAAAAGGGCAGTCTGGTGCACTAAAGCTCCCGCTATCCGCGGGGTCCGAAAAAGGGATCCACCACAAGGGTGTATTGTACGCAGTCTTACCTTGCATTTCTGCTAGAGACTGTTTCCAAGATTTGAACCCGTGACCTCCTGGTCACAAAGAAGCAACTTGACCAGTTAGTCCAAGGCTCCCCTTCACATAAACAAGAAAAAACAACAACAACAACAACAAAATCTGGGACTAATAAGTTAAAGTTTTTTTTAGTTTTCCACCCGTTGCTCAGTATCTATATTGAAACCCCAACTAATTTAAATTTGCACTGTGTAAGACTCACTAAAGAGAAAAGCGCGCCCCATATTAAAAAAATTTCCACTCCCAAAACTTGAACCCGAGACATCTAACTATGGTGTTGACCAAATTCAAGAATGGAGAGTTCTACATTGTGGAAAACAGAACATGTAAAGAACAGAGGAGCAAGCAGACAACAAAGAAAGACAAACAACATCAAAAAAAAACAAAATGTGGGACTACTAAATTTTATTTTAGTTTTAGTTTTTCACCCGTTGCTCAATACACATATTGAACTCCCGACTAATTCAGATTTACTCTGTTTAAAACTCATTAAAGGAGGAAATTCCTTCTTGATCAATAACAACTGCAACATTGTCACGCTTCTAAAAAAAAAAATCCATAGCCAGACATGTTTTTTGAGTTGTTCGGTGCGGAAGAAAATATTTTCTAATTTTTCCATGTTCAGATGGTCAAAAATTTTAACAAATTTCTTAAAAATGACAAAAATGACTTCACTGACGGAAGTATTCCACATGCGACATTCCACATTCATTAATTGCGTACTCACCACCTTCCGACACACCTTGTCTTCACCCCCACCTCGTAGCTCCCATCCCTACCACCCCACACCCCTACCCCTACCCCTACCACCATCTCTAGTTGTGGTATTAACTTAAGTTCAAGAATGAGGAGTCCTACATTGTGAAGAAAAAAAAAAAAAAAAAAAGTCCGATGCACTAAAGCACCTGCTATGCACGGAGTCCAAAAAAGAGCCGGATCATAAAGGTTTATTGTACGCAGCCTCACCATTCATTTCTGTAAGAGACTGTTTGCACGGCTAAAAACCCAGGAAAACAGAAAATGTACCAAGTAGACAACATAGAAAAGACATAAAACAACAACTTGAAGTCATAAAAAAAAAAGTTCTTTTTTTGTTACTATACCTATTAACTTCAAGAGCAACAGCTTCAGGATCAGGATGCTGACCAGGAAGAGTAAGATTCAAGAAAATCCCAAAAGCAAAAGGCAAAAATGAAGTTAAAATCAAGAAAACCACAATGCACCTTCGTTGGAACATTTTTTTCGCAATAATCAACTATATTTTTGTGTTTTTTTTTTTTTTGGAGGGTTGGGGTGGGGGTGAGTGGGGGTTGGGGTCAGTAAGTTAGCTGCATTGTGTTTTAGTGAGAAAATGGAGTGTATATTGTAGACTGTGGAAGAAGATAACAAAAGTTGAAGGGATGGTATATGTATTTTCTACTTTCTGACATGATTTATAGTCATTGTTTAAGAGAATCTCTCACCTGGATTCACTCATGATTTAATAGTGGAAAAGCAACAGGGTGTATTGAATTTTGAGGGTTTCTTTCTTTTTCGAGTAACGGTAAAGTTGTTTCTGCGTGACTTGTAGGTCACGGGTTTGAATTGGAGAATCAGTCAAATAATGCTTGTGTCAGCATAAAATGTGTACATTATACATACTTCTGTGTAATTTTAGATCATGGCTTCTAGTCGTCCAATTTTTTGAGTTACGAAAAAGTTGTCTCTGCTTGATGTATAAGTTACATTGTTGAGTAGTGGAATCAATCACTTATACTTGCATCACGATAAACTACCTACATTGCACTTGCATAGGGCTGCTTATTGGACGGATTGGACGGATAATTATGCTTAACGGTTTGGCTTATTGGTTATCGGCTTTTAAACTTACCAATCCGCTAGTCAACCGATAAGATAACGATTTGTTCGATATCAGATTAGCAATTAACATACAGTTATCGAGTGGTGTGTTGAATAAATATAAGAGACAATGAAATATCCAATCACAAATTCTCACATACTTTACCTATAGAGTAATATTCAGTCAGAGGAATTTAGTAATTCCAGAGCACTATACATTGGAATTTTAGCGTTCAACAAGGGAGATCGATAAATGTGGCTTGTGTATATTAAGTTTTTGGGTTTACAAAAGATATTTTATATATCTAGAGATAAAAGTATAAATATGATAATTGTTAACTGGTTACCCAATAAGAAAATTGAGTAATCCGCCCCTGCATAGATAAGCCATTAACTATAAAAGTTTAATCCCTTCACCAACCGTTAATCCAATAACTCATTACCAATAAGCTAATTTTGCGGTTGGATTATTGGTTACAGTTCGATTTTGAACAGTCCTACTTGCATTCGTGTGATTTATAAAGGTTATGTGTTCTAATAGTCGAATCTATTTGTGTTATGATAGGTTGTTTATATTATACCACTTCTTAAGTACAATTCTTTTTCAAACTCTACGTGAATGCGTAATGCTTTGTGCGCCGATTTATATTACCTATCATGTTTGTGTCATGATACTCTTTTTGTATTACACCCTTGTTAGTGTGGTCATTTTCTAGACTATATGTGATATGTGATTATGTGGGGTAGGGTTAATTAACAAGCTCCAAACTTTTTTCAAAATCTTTAGAATTTACTTGAGAGAAATCTTAGAATTAATAGCTACATACTCCTATTCCCTTTCCTTTTATTTTGGCTAATCCAGCTTAAAGATACTTTTAATATGATTAAATATCATTTGGTTTAAATTAAGCTCACACGATTTTTAAATGACGTCACATGATTAAGAGTATTACTACACTTTATATTTAGTTTATTGTTTGATTATCAATTTATTATTGGAGACTTTGCTAGCACATTGGATAATTTCCCCCTTAAACTAAGTTCCACTTAGCCAAACTAAGTTAATTCTTCATAGTCTATCATCTCGTGGTCTATTTAGAGATTAATTGTCTGTCACCCATATTATTTGAGTACTTATATATGACAATCAAAGCTTGCATATTTTTATTATGTGTGAGCGTCTTCAAGCTATAGGTAAATGTAATAAATCAGTCTGTATATGGGAAATGACAACCAACTGAACCCACACCATCATTCTGCCATTCGTATACTCATCTCTTTCAAATCAACGATTCGATATCAATTGTTGAGTTAATTCATGTAAAAAAAATATTCTTAACATGATGTGATATTTTCTATTTTAGACTAAATACACGATTTTGTCCAAATTGTCTTGCACCATTAATTCGCAAATCCAACATCTCCAAATCAACCTCCCCACCCCCTCAACCACACTCACCCACACCACCTTTACCATGCCCATCAACCCAATCCAATAAAAAGAGTAGAACATAAAAGGATGAAAAAGTGTAGTCTCAACCTTCTTTACATGAAATTTTCATACTTTGTCAAAGAAACTGGATTGGATATTAGGGAAATTAAAAAAGTCTTTAATAGTGGACCACTTTAGTCCTAATTTGAGGGCAATGTATAACTGACCTATGTCTTTAATATTATAATATTAAAATAATAATAATAATAATAATGCTCCCTCTGTTTCAAAAAGAATGACTTATTTTCGTTTTTAGTCCATTTTAAAAAGAATGATCCTTTCCTTTTTTGGCAACACTTTAATTCCAACTTTCCATAGAGCATGTTTAAGACAACAAGATTCAAAGGCATTTTGGTACATTTGTCATAACTTTAATTTAGGACTACAAGATTCAAAAATCTTCTTTATTTTCTTAAACTTCTTATCCAGTTAAATTAGGTCATTTTTTTTTAAACGGAGGGAGTAATAATTCTACTTGTCACATCCTTTCTGAGTATTGGAGACACAGCAACTTTCTGGTATCATGGAAGGGTAAAATTCACTTCTAGCTATTTTTTCAGTTTTTGTAATTAATAAATAATTTTAATGTTATAGAAGTTTCAAATTTTATGATAATACTTCTAGAATTTGAAACTTCATGGTTATATTTTTTTCAAAATTATGGCAGAAAAATGGAGGTGATTTACCAAAATGACCTTAAAATGGATGATGTTTAACTTTTGATATCGCTCGTCTTATGAACAAAACTTCTAAGTTTAATATATGTTTTATGCTATGGACAACTTTTGACTTTTGATCTTGAAGATTTGATCATAGGGCAAACGGGGTCGAAAATTTAAGATCACCCCATTTTCAAGGTTATTGGATTTCAGTCCTTGGAAAAATGGCTAGTCCCGGTTATTTCTTCTCCTTGGACTCATTGGCTAATTTACAAGAATGGCTTTGGAAATGGCGATCTTGAACTTTAGCCTCGCTTGCCTCATGACAAAACTTCAAGTTTTGATTTTGACCTGGAAGTTTGCCCATTGAATAAGCGGGGATCAAAAGTTCAAAATCGATTATTTTCAAGATTATTGGGTGTAATTTCTTTTTTCCTTTTTAAATGGCGGTGCATATTATTCTTCGTCCCATGACTCATTGGTTGATTTACAAAAATGACCCTTTGAGGTGGGTGATCTTGAATTTTTAACTTTACTCGTCTTGTAGACAAAACTTCAAATTTAACAAGTTTGACTTTTGAACTTGAAAGTTTGCTCATTACGTATGAATTTATTCTAGCTAGATATCATTTTCAAAGAGAAAAATTACGGATTTACGGTCCAATGTCTTTGAGCGATTTAGTTCATAAAATATACACAACATATACATTTGAAATACATGAGTAATATATACTTCAATTATATTGATAAACTAGATGATCGAAAAATATGTTTACGTAAATTATCCTTTCCAAAGACCCCTGTGGACCGTTGGAGCAGTGAACACTTTGCAAAAAGAGCCTTCTTTTTTCACCTTTAGAACCGTAATTTGCTCAGTTTCTTTGGTTAAAACTGAAAAGTTGCCATAATTTTTGGCTACACACCTTTTTTTTTACTTTTAAATAAATTTATAGGGATCTTTACTGTCCCAAGAAACAAATTGATTGTTACTATCAAATTATGACTAGCACCCTAGCTCTAGCAGTAAGAATTTTAAAAAATTACTGGACCTTCCCTCCTGACATTTTTTTAATATTAACCTCTCTTATAACTTTTACATTTTTTTCTCTTAAGTAATATTTATAGTCGGATTTAGAATTTAAATTTGATATGTCTAGTTTTGAATTTTTAGAAGCAAACTCATCGTACTTTTGCAATATACTTCCTCCGTTTAAAAAAGAATGACCTGTTTTTCTTTTTAGTTTGTTTCAAAAGGAATGATCCTTTCCTTTTTTGGCAATACTTTAATTCCAACTTTCCACGTGACATGTTTAAGACCGCAAGATTAAAGGACATTTTGATACATTTGACACAACTTTAATTTATGACCACATGATTCAAAAATTTTATTTGTTTTCTTAAACTCCGTATCAAGTCAAACTAAGTCATTCTTTTTGAAATGAAGGAAATAGTTAAACTATGTATTGAACAATGTTTAGTTTGATTGAACCTTTAGTTCGGGGCGAAGCTAGAGTATAGGAAGAGCATTAATGAACTCACTAATTTTGGTTCAACTCAAAAAGAGTAATCCGAACATATAAATGTCAATTCTGGTCTGTAGAGCCTTAAGAAAAGGTATATTATAAAAGATATTAAATCTAAAATCACTTATATTAACATGAAAAATGTGTCATATATCCAAATAAAATTTTAAAAAATGAAGAGGAGCCGAATTCGTAAGAAAAGTGAATATTGCATGCTTTTCTAGGGGAATGAGTAACGTCAAGAAAGCTTGACATGATGGTGAATCTCATGAGTAGAAGATCCAGAGTGTATCTCACGAGTTTACGAAAACTAATTAATGAGAGTAACTTTCACATAAATTAGCTTATTTTCAAGATTACGGATTTCATATTTTAAAAATACTTCTATATAGATATCCTTAAGGTGTTATAATAGTAGAAAAATTATTTAGGCAATTAGTATTAGATAATTTAAATTCATTTATCATTTCATCATTGCTTTATCTAAAGTCATTTTGACAAAGAACTTTTTTTTAAAAAAATGTGACAATATTTCTTTGCATAAAATAATTATAAATCCATTTAGAAGCATGGGAGGAGAGGTATATTCTTTTCCTGTCAGACATTATAAAGTATCCAAACTTCTTTCTAGCATACTTTAACTATTACTGGTCCCTTATTTTCTTTGATCTTGAATTATTTATCATTTCCAAATTTTGTTGGAAGTGAAAAGAAAACCCAAAATATATAGTAGTAAATTCAATTTTCTTTTTAATCTTCATTTGAATCATTTTTCAAAGTGCAATTAACCAAGCACATGGTACGGTTCCCACCAAAAAAAATATTAGTATAATTTAAGTGTCATTTGACCATGAGAATTATTCACTTGGAGTCGATTCCGAGTCTGAAAAGTATTTTAAACCTGTTTTTAACTACTCCTTTCGTTTAAAAAAGAATGATCTATTTTAACTTGACACGGAGTTTAAAAAAATAAAGAAGACTTTTGAATCTTGTGGTCATAAATTAAAGTTGTGTCAAATGTACCAAAATGTCTTTTAATTTTCTGGTCCTAAACATGCCATGTGGAAAGTTGGAATTAAAATATTGCCAAAAAGGGAAAGGGTCATTCTTTTTTAAACAGACTAAAAAGAAAAGTAGGTCATTCTTTTTTAAACAGAGAGAGTACATTTTAGTAAATTTCTAATACAATGTTACTTTTTTTTCACAAGAAATATATATAATAAAATGCGACTCCATGACCCTTGATAGGAAGGTGTGGAAGACGCAGATTAGGGTAGAGGGTTAGTGAGTAGGAGTGCGTCCTTATTTGTAGGGAGGAGTGCTTTGTTTGTCGATGTACCGATAGTCATAGTGTTATACCTGTATCTTGTAGTTTCTTGTTTGCTGTGTTTTGGTGATGTGTGTGATTTCGGATAGATAGTTTATAACATTACTCCGTGGGTGTCTTGTCTCTTTTATCTGTTGGTGTGTTATCTCATTTTGTTGTTTGTTTTTATGTTTTCTGCTTGTTATATTGTTATTTGTCCTGAGCCGGGGGTCTATCAGAAACAATCTCTCTACTTCATCTGAGGTAGTGGTATGAACTGCGTATACTTTACCCTCCCCAAACCCCACTTTATGGGAATACAATGGGTATATTGTTGTTGTTGTTCAAACACATATTTAATCTTGAATATCTTTGTTCTGAACCAAACGACTTCCAATTAGTATTTTGATATTTGATATTCAGTTAGGAAGTAGTTTGTTGTAGCCTCATGGAGGCTATCATGACAAGTACGTACTTCTCGAAGAAAAAAAGAAAATCAGTTTTCTGTTAGGGTTTGTTTTATACAAGACAGAAGAAGAAACAAACACTAATATTTTGTATAAGTTAATTCATGCATTGTTTTATCCAAAAAATGTAAATAATTAATATATAATATATACCTAGATCATATTAAATTTTTGTGGAATTTCGTAAGATGAGCTTAATTTCTATTAGAGTCATTGGAGATTACTATTCCCTAAACTTCAACTCACACCTATATTACAAGTAATGTATATCCTTGAAGCAGCATAGAGTAATGTATATTCTAGCGATTAAATACATCGCAAGGAAGTTCAGATCATCTTACATTCGAAAAATACGTATGCTGCTAACAACTCTCTCAAATCATAAAGAAAATAGAATCAAGGGAGAAACATAATTATAATCATAAATATTCATTAGCTATACACTCCAACCAACAACCAAATTCATATTATAATCATAAATATTCATTAGCTATACACTCCAACCAACAACCAAATTAATACTATTTGCATAACTCTAACGAGTAACCAAACGATCCCTTTGCTTAATTTTCAATTACTCAATGTTAGCATGAATGTGGTAAAGTGTTTTTTCAACGTCCTCGAACATAGAGCTAAAGAAAGAAAACGTTATACTCTCTGGGGTGCAGTACACTGTACACGAAGACTTTTTGAGCCCAACATCCATATCTGAAGACTATTATATAGAACATGCTGTCCATTAATATATCCATGGCTCGAAGATACTTTTTTGAACTTTGTAACCTTCCTGGGTCCCATCTCTTTTGACCAGTTTGCCCATTTTCTCAGACTTTGTGTGATATATAGATCACGAGTTCGAATTGGGAAAACAATCGGTAATATATCCTTCGTTTAAAAAAGAATGACCTAGTTTGATTTGACACGGAGTTTAAGAAAATAAAGAAGACTTTTGAATCTTATTGACCTAAATTAAAGTTATGGCAAATGTACTAAAATACCCTTGAATCTTGTGGTCTTAAATATGTCACGTGAAAAGTTGAAATTAAAGTATTGCCAAAAAAGAAAACTGTAGAAAGACTAGATCTGCTAAAGACCAGTAGGAGAGCTCGTAGTTGTAGATGCTTGTTCAACAGGCTATTATGTAACTAGATTTTCCTGTAGGCCTAATTCTTCAAAACACCCTTCCTAAAAGGTGGTTGCGAGATTAAGTGCTCGTTAGGTGTATTTGTTGCTTGTTATTATTGGTTAATGGTAATATTCACATTAGTTATAATTTTTTTTTGACAAAGTTGTGACGCCCATCAGGAAGAGCGGACGATGAGGGACTAACAAGCTTCTGAAGGGTACATATTACACGTTAGTCGAATTTAAATCAGAATGGGGTATAAGAAAGTAGAAAATTTTATAAGGCATAACAGAAGTTCACATGATATATATATATTACTGAGCTCAATAATAATATAATCGAAGGTATAAATCTGTGAGATTTGTTAAACCAAAACGGATAGTGTCGTGAGCTTGGACTAAGGTAGAAACACTATCTAGTAACATTGGTCTGAGCAACGAATATATATCTGACCCTGATTGAACTAGAGCTAAAAGTTACTGCAGTGCTCTAGTGTAGACATCACATTGATACATCACTATTGTAGTGAAGGTTGGAAAATCATGTCCACATAAATAAGATTTCAATTCTTAAAGGTATAATACATAAATGTGCTTTTTAACTTGGCTTTGACTTTCATCTATGTCTTCTAATTTTGAGAGTGTATAAGTAGGCACTTAAATTTGTATAAAGTTGAACAAGTAGACACATGCGTCTGATGTGGCATCCTACGTGGCCAGTTCAAGGAAGTGAAACTAAGACAGAAAACTTCCCTTTTTTTTTGACTTTTAAGTAAGACTCTGTCCTCTTCCCTTTCGACATCAAGATAATTGACGAAGGTGGTGCTTTAAACATTTTTGTTGAAGTCGAAACTTTATCTTTTGAGTTGTTCTGCCGGATTGGTCGCTCAAGATCTTTGGTCTTTATCCGGACCGTTCATGTCCTACATGGCGTCCTACGTGTATTATGCCACATAGGACGCATGCGTCTACTTGTTCAACTTTGTACAAGTTTAAGTGTCTACTTGTGCACATCCAAAGTTAAAGATCATAGATGTGAACTAAGGCCAAGTTAAAGGGCATGTTTATGTATTATGTCATTCTTAAAACATGATAGTTATATATAGTGTTTAAGAAGTCTAAAAAATAAGATGCAATACATAAACTCGAACAAAAGTTGTACCAATATACGAGGAGCAATACAAATGATATATATATATATATATATACATGATAAGGTTTTGAAAATTTGTTCACCTAATTCAATGCTAAAATGTTTGAAGTGCAACAATTTGAAGTTTGGTCTTGTCAAGAGAAATTATCTTTTCAAATTATAACTTTAATAAAAAAAAAATGTTCGACTTTGAATTTTCAAGCCACTATATATCTGAAGTTTGGCCTTGTCAAGATCATAACTTTGATTAAAAAAAATCTAAAATTTTGCCTTGTCAAGGCCACAAGTAACTTCAGTAAAAAAATGTTCGAGTTTGGCCTTGACAAGCAAGGTAAAAATGTGCCTTTACTACGCCAAACTTCAGGCAAAAAATATTCGAAATTTGCCAAACTTCAAGCACGAATTTTTATAACTTCAATTTCAACTTCAACTACAACTTAAACGGTGATCCCAAAATCGAATATTTATGATTTTGTGCACTTTGCCTATTGGGCTGGCCTTGCTATATAAAGTCCACAAATACAGAAGGCCCAAAGAGTATCTGTATCGTATTGAACTATGGGCTTTTTTCGGAACTAAAGTCCATTTACATTTTTGATAGAGTTGGCCCTCTAGACAAAGAAAATGCTTTTTTGAAGGTTTCACCTAGGGGTGAGCATGATATGGTCGATATCGAGTTACCATATTGAAATCGAAACTTTTGATATCACGATTTTAGTATTATGGTATTTGGATTATTTTTAAAAAATTGATATTTAACACGATATCTATTCGAACTTTGACTACTCTATCTTGATTGAAATGCTCTTTGGTGTAATTGATTAATGAATGGAATTACTTGTTATATTTACGCATCGAACATGATTTAGAATTATTAAATTTGTGTTCAATAGGTATATTTTTCTTTTATACATGTATTCCTAGCCTTAATCTAGGTGTCGAAATGAAAGTATCAAGCAAAAGTTTAGAGGGGCATTTATGTATTTGACATTTTTTTAATTAGTTCGTTTTAAAGAGGATGTCACATTTTTTAAACTTGGAAACAATTAACTTTTAAGCTTTCTATTTTTTTTAATATTTAATTAATGAGAAGTTTTTATAACCAAATGAATGTTATGATATATTTAAGATCACAATCATGAGTACTCATGCTTAATATCATAGCCTAAGTGAATGACACATATTGTCCACTTTGAGTCCTAGACTCACGTTAATTGTCTTTCAAGTTACGCCACATTGAATTTCATAAATATGCTTGTCTTATGAGCTTGAGTTAGAACATATAAGATTCTTCAATTTTCTCTTCCATTCCTAATGTGGAATTCACAGAATGTGTCACATGCATCTCATCTTCAGAAGCTTATCAACTTAGAATTCTGTCAATCTTACTTAACTTGCCTTGATTAGTCTGCCCTGTGTCAAAGAGGTCACATTTAAAACTACAAAAGGCAGCCAAATGCACTAAAACTCTCGCTATGCATGGGATCCGGAAAAGAGTTGGACTACAGGGGTCTATTGTACACAGCTTCACCTTACATTTCTACAAAAGACTGTTTCCACGACTTCAACATGTGATCTCCTGATCACATGACAATAACTTACCCGTCATTTAAAACTACAAATTTAAAAAATATTCATTTGTTTATTCAATCAAAGAGAAAGCTACATAAAACAAATAGGAGCATGCATTGAATTGGTTGGTTTGCACTTCTCAGACTGACATTATTGAAGGGAAAAAATTAAAATTTCTTACAGAGTCCTTTTTGTCAATTTTTGCTCTATTATTAGCTTTTTGGTGGTCATACATACATCTTGGACAGGTTTATACATCATGGTGGGTGCCTCAAGAAAATCTATTAATGACAACATCAAATTTGTACCACAATAATGTGTTATTTTTTTAGTTTTCTATTCGATATTCAGTATCCGTCTTAGATTCCCAAAGTCATGTTAGACTTCACATGATAACTCACGAGGAGTAGAAAGTTGCCACAATCTAAGAGGAATTTATAGGAAACTAAAAAACCTCGAGCCCTTTTACATATATATATATATATATATATATATACTCTACTTCTTAAAGGGAGAGAGTGTTAGGAGAACGTGCAGACGTCATAAATAGTGTAATATCAAAACATCGAATAGGAATGAAACAATTATAGCTCTTATATAAACTACTAGGAATGTCATAGTAAAGAATTCGATAGCACCTCCTAGTCTCCCCCCCATTCTTAGATTCGCGCCATGTAAGATTTATTAAAGAAATAACTGTTTTTTTACACAATTTACTCTATTAGTAGACTCAAATCCGAAACTTCTGACAAGACGGATTCTATCTATCCACCACACAATCATGATTAATAATGTGCTACTGTAACAGAGAGATGTGGCAATCATTGATGATGAATCCAAAATTAATGGCATTACAGACTACTTTGTGTCTTTTCTACTTTAGTTTTGGCTATGACCCTTTGTTATTTTCAAGTAAATGCCAAAATAGTTTTGTTACCTTTTATTTTGATTTAGTGATTGTCATATTCATGGCTAAGAAATACATGGTCACTATAGTTTTTCTTCTGTATCCTGCGGCATTTATGATATACACACAAATCCTATTTTGGCTTAATATTCTTCGAGTCCACACAACTTTTTCTTGAAAAGATTGAGCCAACAACTCAAAATGTTTCATTATATTCTACCTTTTTTTTTTTTTTTTTTTTTTTTTTCAATCATTCGGTATTCGGTATTCGATTTGGCTACTCATTGTTCAACTAATTCAAATTCACATCATCAGTAACTACACCTTGTGACCAAATGTGCGGACGGAATAATTTAATTAAAATTCTGTATCCATCTCTGAAAGGAAATGATAGATTGTTAGATAATTAAGTCCTATACTATGTATATCAATCCACATATTGGAAATATCCTTGTCTTATACTACTCTATTGATACCTAATCATGCTATATTGTTCACTAATTAAGTCCTATATACTATCTATATCAAGACCTTCTTGAAATCATTGTAGGATGAAAAATATTTTACTCCATCTGTTTCATTTTACGTGTCTTAGTTTGTCAAAGCTATAATATTTTAAAAAATAAAATAGATTTTTGAATGTTGTAATTTTAAACTAAATGTGTGTTTAATGAACATACTAAATTATTATTCAAATATTAAACAAGTATTATTAACAGTAAAATGAAAATATTAAAATTGTAAAACGTTTTAAATATTGAAAGAAGCATTTCTTTTCAAACATAATCAAAAGAAGTAAATAAGACACAAGAGTCCAATAGTTTAACAATCACGAATATGTTACTTGTGTAAAAAAAAATCACTTAAATAAAACGGATCGTAAATTCAGAACTCAAACTTAAAATTCAGCCTCCGCCTCTAACTTAAAAAAGGCAAAAAAAAAAATAAAAATAAAAAAATAAAAAAAAAAAAAAAACCAAGAACATGTGAATAATCAGTAGTATTTGTCTGTTACTGAAAATGATACAACATATAATTCCTAGGACTCAATAATTGCTCATAATTTTGTAACACATGAACATAAGAACCTTCCTAATCACATAATTTTTTTCATCAGTATATATACATAGTGATAAAATTAATTAAGAACTAATTATCTGTTTAGGGTCATCAATATCAATTGCTTGTTCCCTAAACTTCTTATAAATATCACCTTTATAAAATTTCCTTGTTCTAATAACCAAAATTAAAGAAACAGCACTACTTATTAATGTAGCCCCAGTAATTATAATAAAGGCCATTTTGTAACACTCCACTCCAATGCATGTTAAATCTTCACCAATTTTCCTTTTTAGACCTTTTGCTAACATTTGCTTTGTAGCCACTTTATCATACAAATGTCCAGCCACTCTAACATTGAGTAAATATGCACCAACAGGGCTAGCTCCAGCACCAAAATTGTACAATGTTGAGTAGTATTTCAACCCGAATAGCTCGGATATTATCGCGAAAATCAACGGCCATTGAGCTCCGAAACAGAATCCCATTAGCACAGACGCGATGTAGAGGGAGTTAGGGACACCAAACGCGATGAGTAGATGGCCCGAGCATGAGAGGAGGAGGACTAATGTGAGCATCATAGGGCGCGGGAATTTGTACTTTGTTAAAAAGATTTCGGATACAAAGCCTGAGACAACTCGTCCGAGGTAGTTCCATATGCTTACTAGTGACACAAACGTTGTGATGCTTGTCTCCGGATAGCCTAAGGATTTTCCGATTTGACCTAAGTTGTCGATAGCTGTCAATGTCCCTCCCACGCCAAATGTTGTCGCGGTGAATAAAATGATCATGTCTATGCTGAATAGCGCTTGCAATATCGTATAATCCTCCCCTCTTGGTGGTGGATTGAACACATTGCTAAAGCAAGAAGTACTTTTCTTTTCCTCATATTCGTTCTGAGCTAGCTTCCGGGATTGAACCAGTTCTCCTGAGGGCGGATTTTCCTCATACCCACTAGGAGCTAGCTTCTGAGGTTGAGCCAGTTGTACTGAGGGCGGATTTTCACTAACAACTTTCAACTCAGGGTCATCCAACGCTTGTTGCTTAATGTACCAAAGCTTAATTTCTTCTTGAAACACGATGATCAACGGGGCAAAAAGCAAAATCAGTACAACGGCAGCACTCCCTGCATACTCGAACTTCGCGAACCTGATTCTGTTCTGGATGATGATGACTAACATGATAAAACCAGCTAGACCAAGTGAAATGTACAAGAGTTTGTAGAATATTTTGGTCTCGTTGGCCTGTCGAACGACCTTCAAAATCCGAATCGTTCTGAGAAAAATGCAAGAAACAACAGCAGGAAGCCAACCAATTAGCAAAATCAAAGATTTCCCATTGTTACCATAAAAAGCATGGTACAATTGTGTGATAATTGCACCACTTAGACCAACAAAACCTTTCAATAGCCCTAATAAACTTCCCCTACTTTCTGGGAAATTTTTAACACAAGTGACTAATGCACCAGTATTGGCAAAAGTTTGCGAATTTGCACCAATGCAAATGTACAAACACATTTGCCAAACTGATGGTTTGGCTATGTGTCCTGTGACGCATAGCCAAATCATAAAGTACCCGAAAAAATTCATAATTGCACCAATGAATAATACCACCCATGGTGGTGTTACTTCATTGATTAAACCCGAAATTATCCCTACATTACCACCCAAATCTTTGAAGAAACTCAACAAATTTAACGTGGTTTGGTCATAGCCTAACGATGATTTTATTTCACCACTATAGAGGCCGAACATGTAGGTTGCACCGGCCATGGACATGATTAAAAGAGACGCGAATACCATGAACCATCGGCCTGTGAAGACATGGTGGCCGAAACTCGCCATGAAGTTAAGGCCACCATGTCCATTCATCAGCTTTGTGTTCATTTCTTTTTTTGGGGGCTTATGATGATAAGGAGATATATTTTGTGTACTTTGATCAAGTTGAATGTTTTGGTTGTGTAAATGTTGAGTACATTATGGGACTATATATATTTGTTTGGTTGTGTGTTAAAAGGACTTTTTTGTAAAAGGAATCTAACTCGGTATTCGGAATCAAGAAATTACGCACAATGACTTTGGAAATGAGTGATCTTGAGCTTTTGACCTTCGGGGAAAACCTTCAGAGTCAAAAGTCAAGAATTTTTAAATTCTATTCATAGGGCAAGTGATCAGGTTAAAAGTTTAAGATCACTCATATCCAAATTCATTCTCGTAAATTACCTGTGTGCTACATATTTTAGGGCTGACTAATCCGGAATCTAGCCATGTAAAGTTCATTAAAGAGGAAAATAGTAAAAGGGCAGTCCGGTACACTAAAGCTACCGCTATGCGTGGTGTTCGGGGAAGGGCCCCACCACAAGGGTGTATTGTACGCAGCCTTACCTTGCATTTTTACCAGAGGCTGTTTCCAAGGCTTGAACCCGTGACCTCCTGGTCACATGGCAGCAACTTTACCAGTTACTCCAAGGCTCCCCTTCAAAGAGGAAAATAGTCATTACCATAATCGTTTTTATTTCAAGACCTCTTATTAATGACATGAGAATCTTATTCATTCCGTCACAACTCTAAGATAGTGTTATAATGTGATTATCCAAATTTAGGAATAGAATTTCACATTGACTTGATAGTTGACCGTCCTTTTTGTTTTTTGCTTGTGCAAGTGGAGGGTAGGCCTTATAATAATGAAAATGACATCTTAAATTTTCTCTATATTAAACATGTAAATAGGATGTTGTACAAAATGAGACGATTCTTTTTCTTTTATCTTTTTTATTCGATATTCGATATCAAATTTGACTAATTTGGATGCGCATCGCGTTGGGCTATTCAACAGAAGCGCTCTCTACCAAGGATTTTTCCTTAGCAGAGCTCAAACTCGAAACTTCGGGTTAAGAAATGTGTAGTCTCATTCACTGCACTACATCCTTTGATGGTAAATGGGACGATTTTATGTATCTAACTTTACACGTGAATATTAGTTTTGGAAAGTCCAACAAGATCAACCTTATGATGTTTTTATCATTGAATTGTTGTATTTTAAAAATTATGAATTTAAATATTTTTTGTTAATATTCATGTTTATAGTTACATTCCGTGACAAAAGTATTGACCTTAGTTGAACCTAGTGAACCAGACTTTATCCACATGTAATTACAAACACATAGCAACTTTTTCTATGAAATGGTTTTCTATGGCTAGGATATTTCTGTTTTGGTTAAAATGGTTTTTTCTATTTTATTGGCTTCAAAAATTGTGTGATACATTGCGTCATTATATTGCTATTGGAAAATACACTTTTGGCTAAGAGAATATTTGGTGTGATATATCAGTAGTAAAGTGATTTCTGTGTTACCAAAAGAAGAAAAGTGATTTTGTTACACCCTTTTCTGTTACAAAATAAAAATGACACAATTTTCAATAATTGAGTGATTATATATAAGCAATCAAACTCGAAACATAAGATTTAAGAGTGTGTTTGTAATGGATGATTTTTCAATTTTTTCATGTTCGGTTGGTTAATATTTTTGAAAAATATGTACTATAGAAAAACAAGTTCCTCGAAATGAGAAAAATAGTTTTTCATTTAGAGAAGTAAGGAAAATAAGTTATACATGTGACATCTCACATTGATTATATATATCCTTTCCACCTTCTAACACAACTCATCTTGGCCTCACCCCCCGTAGCCCCCACCTCCACTATTCCACAGTACCCCTACCCTCCACCCCACCCCACCCCCCATCTCCCATAGTATATGTGTCTAGATTATAGAAAAATAAGTAAGAAACCATTTATTTTTTATCAGGAAGATCACTAGTATTCCCATTTACCCTCCGGTATAACTCGAATCCTCAACCTACCTATTGATAGTGACAGTTCTCAACTACATGAGCAAGCCCCACTTATTTTCCTTCATACCGAACGCACCCTAAATCTTAGGTGTATTATTTTTGAAACCCCTTGTAAGAATTTTTGGTTTCGACTTTTGCATTGTGGTGGAGGAGGGTGCGGGTGGGGGGTTACATATAATAAGGAAAAGAAAATCAGTTAAGTATATCTCTTTAATAATTTGACGTGACACTAGATTTGTCACATTTCTTTATTGAATTGTAAAGTGGAATACTATTATGTGTCCTTTATATTACGTGTAATAACTAGATAGTAGTATTAGGTATTACACTTCTTTTTGTTCATCATTTCTTCCCTCAAAATCAAAGATTCATTCTATTTATGAAAATTGCATACCTCACTTTCCTAATTTGTTGGGTGGGTATAACCAGATAAGGGAAACCTACTTTGGAGTTATCATTATCAATCATTTTCATTTTCCACTATAAAAAAAGCTTGTATTGACCAACATACATATCATGTTTAAAATTTTGTAGTCTTGTAGAGCAATATCAAGTTGCACTTACAACCACAAAAATTTAAGTTGTAGTGTAGAAGCATCACATTATTTTTAATCAGATATCTCACGTTTAAGTCTTGAATATGGAGTCGGATTTTTCGATAAATTCAAATTAGTCGAATCTCAAATAAGGTAGAGGATATTGGGTGAGAAATTAAGCAAAAAAAAAAAAAAAAAGTGAGCACCCACCGCGATCAAGGGTGGGACTAAAGGTAGAGAAGGGGTCCAATTGAATTCGTCTGGACGGAAATCACACCGTGTAAGTAGGGTAAAAAGTAAAAACAATACCAGATCGGTTTCAACTTAAATGAAGGGGTTGGAAGTACAAAAATCAAAACATGTTTTTTCGATGTGAATTCAAATATAGATTCTTCATATTTTTAAAATAAAAGTTGTATATTTGGAAATTACATGAAAAACACTACACATAACATGGCCAATGATCCAAAATATTTTAAAAAATTGAAAAATCATAGTAAAGAAAAATCATTTGATTCCGAAATAGTTATATTTTTCACATAAAATGGGACGGAGAGATAGTGTGTGTATATATATGATCTTTTTCTTTGTATAAATAAACTATTGAATCACAACATAAGATAAACTTCTAAATATATCTTTTTCACATTTTTCAAGTCTCATATTAAAATTTTTGACTCCGCCACTGATCAACACGCCTACGTACCCGAGCCCGCGGCCCATTAGTGTCCATCACAACAACTTAGGTACGTCTTCGTGGTGATATATTCCCTTGAGGTCCCCTACAACTTTAGCCCATTGCGCATGCCATTGCAAGGCTGACTCGAATTGACCACCACTAGTGTTATATAGTACAATTATTAAATTAGTGAACAATTTTGCATCACCATGACCTAATTCCTACCAAGTTATGAATATCATGGAAATGGAGAAGAGAATGCAATAATAAATAAAATCTTATGCTAAAATTTATCTTATAAACAAAAAAAAAAAAAAAAAAAGAAGTTTAAAGTAAGGGAAAAGAGCCAAAACATATCCATGAACTATTCGAACTAAGTCAACTTTATCCTTCATTACGTTCTTTGCTCAAAAATATTCTAGCCGTTAGTCAACTCGCTCAGGAATGCCCTCCAACTAGCCAAGTAGCTCAAAAACACCCTTCTTACTTGCGGTTGCTCCATAACAAGAAAAAAGATCAATTTTGCCTTTGAACTATTCAAAATGAAACAGAATGTACACATAGTTAGAAAGTACACGAACATAGGCACATGGATCTAAGGGCTAGTTCAACTGAACTCATTATTCTCGGTACGATCGATATATTTATATGCAAAAGTATATTAAAATCTATAAAAATGAAGAAAAAAGATGTATCAGGCTGCTAGTCTAAGCACGGCCAATGTCTTTTCCTTGGTATTCTTCTTTCCTTTTTTTTTTTCTTTCTTTATTTCGTGTTTTTTCCAGTCAAATCAGCCGAGCTCAGGAAGTCAGGCTAATACGTTGACTTTGACAGGGGGAGATAAAGAGGAATTCATATCGTTGAAGTATCGTAAAATAGTGAAGGATATTCTATTAAGAAGAAAAGGAGTGGAGGGGATTCGTATATGCTATTCAGGTCGCTAGCTATCAAAGCTCATTTTGTAAAGTGCTCTCTTGCCCCCCGTACCGAAAGTGAAAAAGTTTTCTTCTCCTTTCAAATGTAGTACGTCCATATTGATTTGAATCATACTTATCACCATCGACTTAAATCAATACATATAGTTCAATAAAAGAAAATATGCATTTACTAAATTGACTATATTACAAAACAATTATAGCCGAACGGATAGTCTACACTCCATAATTTAAAATTCTGGATCAACCTCTGCACGACGACACCATGGTGTTCAAATATTTTCCCTTGAAGTGACAATGGTGCCATGTACTACTTGACTCTCTTCTTTAAATTTCTTGTATATATCACTTGCATAAAATTTTCTTGTTCTCAACACCAAAATCAATGAAACAATGCTACCTACAAATGTAGCACCACTAATTATTAAAAATGCTTGTTTATAACATTGCACCCCAACACAATTCAAATCTTCTCCAAAATTTCTAGTGAAAATTCCCTTAGCTTCTAATTGTTTCAATGCTTCTTTATCATATAAATGACCAGCAACTCTCACATTGAGTATATATCCACCTATTGGACTAGCCACAGAACCAAAATTGTACAATGTGGCATAGTACTTTAGTCCAAATAACTCCGAAATTATCGACAAAATCAATGGCCATTGAGCTCCAAAACAGAACCCCATGAGAACAGAGGATGCATAGAGTGAATTCCGAACACCAAATGCAATGAGAAGATGTCCAATGCACGAGAGTAGGAGCACGAATGTGAGCATCAAGGGGCGCGGAAAATTGTATTTGTTTAATAAGATTTCCGAGGTAAATCCTGAGGCTACTCTTCCGAAGTAATTCCATATGCTCACTAATGACACAAACGTACTGATGCTTGAGTCAGGATAGCCTAAGGCCTTCCCAATTTGACCTAAGTTATCGATTGATGTCAAGGTCCCTCCAATCCCAAATGTTGTAACTACAAATAGAATCAACATGTCAATGTTGAAGAGTGCTTGTAAAATTGTGTGATCTTCACCTCTCTCTGGTGGATTAAACGCGCTCTTAAAGCACGAACTCCAACTTGTTGTCGATGAAGGAGGATTTTCCACTTGAATCGACATGTTCAATTGTGAAATGTCACTAGGGACTAGACCTTTTTTGCTCCTCCAAATGTTAAGTTCTTCTCTAATGACTAAAATCAATGGTGAGAATATCAAAACTATAACAACAGCACCACTTAGAACATACTCAGCCCCATTAAAAGTGAACTTTTTTTGTATGATGATCATAATCAAGAGAAAAATAGCAAGTCCAAGCGAAATCAAGAGGAGATTATAGAACATTTTGACATCATTTTCGTGTTGAATGACCTTCATAACACGAATCGATGGGAGGAAAATGCACGAGACAAGGACAGGTAACCAAGCAACGAGCAAGATCATAGACTCAACCCCCTTGTCACCATAAAAAGCAAGGTACAATTGAGTCAGGATCGCGCCACTTAGGCCAACCGCGCCCTTTAATAGGCCTAACACGACCCCTCGACTAGTAGGAAAGTTCTTGACACATGTAACAGTTCCTCCGATGTTTGCAAATGACTGAGAATTTGCACCAATGCAAATGTACAAACACATTTGCCAGACATGAGGTTTCGAAATTCGCCTCGTTACAGCTAGCCATATCATGAAATAGCCAAAAAAATTCAAGATTGCACCTATAGCCAAAATTGCCCTAGGTGGTACAATTTCCATAATTAGACCAGAAATTATGGCTAAATTGCCACCCAAATCCTTGAAAAAACTAATCAAATTTAGTGTTGTTTGATCATAACCTAATGAAGATTTTATCTCCCCAGAATAAAGGCCAAATATGAAAGTTGCACCAGACATAAATAGTATCGTTAGAGAAGAAAATGCCATGTACCATCTACTAGTGAGCAAATGGAGACTAAAATTTGCTATTGACATTGCTTTTACAAAGACCAATTTTTGTGTGTGAAATGTGGATTTTTGTTTGGAATTTGGATTAACATAGTAAAAACATATTATGAGGGATTTTAATTTCTAATACTAATGATAATTGGATTGGATTGGAGATGTTCGATTATAATGTACAAAAATTTTGTTTTTTTTATACTTTTATTTTTTGTAGCAATTGTATGTTTGAGAATCTAATGCCGGCAGCTATAGAATTGCTTGTTGACTCTTGACTTCTTTGCAAATGCAAATTACAACAACTTTTATTCTTAATCAGAGTGGGAGGGTGTGATCTAGATCTAAGATTTTTAGAATATGGACGCACCACTACTAAAGAAAGAAGAAAAAAAGTATTAAGTGGGGATCAATACCTATTCCTTCGTGTAAATAATTTAGTATTCAACCAAGTGTATCATTTATTCTTTTTAGATCACGGGGCCACCAAAAAATATTACTAACTCAATTTTAAGAATATATTTACATAAAATACCTAATTTTGTATAAAGACAATGAGTTCACGTACACCATAAGTGAATATATTATTGTGCTTAGTTTGATAAACCGTCAACGGTCAAGATAAGATTATTGTGATTCAAACTCGTGAGACTATAGTTTAAATTGTAACATGTTGACTACTGAGTAGTTGCATGGTGTTATTAATTAAATTTATTTATGATTACTAAAGATAAGAAAATATTATCTTGTTTAGTGAAGTTTGGGCCAATTATATGGCCTGCAAAAGCAACAAAATATACTTGTCAATTAATCGACAATAACAAATAACTTTTCATATATTATTCCTGATATGGTAACCTGAAAAATAAATTAATAACCTATTATAATCAGATAGACTGCATTAATAATGTAAGAGAATTATCCTATATGTGTATATAACTTAAACTTGATCAAATAAACTGCATTAATAATGTAAAGGAGTAAAGGTTACTCCTTTTATTTCATTTTTTTATGACACTCTTTCCTTATTAGATGGTTAAAAAAAAGAATCTATATTTGGAGAACACTTTAACTTTAAACTTTTCATTTAACCATAAATAAAGCACTTTTAAGCCAAAAAAATTTATATTATGCATGTTGTACCTACAAGTTTTTAAAGTATTTCTTTCTTTCTAAAATGTGGTGACTAGTAAAACATCGCAACATAAATTGAAATCGATAAAGTATTTTTGATCACAACCCCTTTGTTTTGCTCTTTTGGAACTCATTGAAACAAAGTGGAAGAGTTGCAATTCTACCATTTTTTGTAGTCTATTTTGTTTTCTTCCTTTTGACTCTTTTACCAACCATTAATGTAGTTGAAAGATATTTTTTTTTAAAATAAATGTTGCAAGTGCAAATAGATTCAATCATATAATACAAAATTAAGGTTGATTTTAAAAGTATAGTAATTTGATTCAATGTGTTTGACCAACATCCAAAAGTAGTCAAAGAGTTGAAGTGGTTTAAAAATTAAGGAAGTACACATAATGTTGAGTAAAGGGTCTAAACATCTAGCATCTTTTTTAGTTTCATACTCGAATTATCATGTGTGAGTTTCTTATCCAGATTATCACCAACCATTCCCAATTTCTATGTGAACAATGATGATATTTCATGTAAAAAAAAGGAACAAATAATATTTGAGGTGTGCTTTTATTAAAAAAGTTTGTGATAGTTCTGGTAGAAAATTTGTGCATCTAATAGTTCAGGTACGAAACTCGAAAAATCAAAATACCTGCACCCAAGGGTGTGGCCAAGTGGTTCAATGAAGTTGGGTTGAACATCATGAGGTCTCAGGTTCAATTTCTAACAGATACAAACACTAAGTAATTTCTTCTCATCTGTTGTAGCCTTGGTGGACAGAGTTACCTGATATGTACCTATTGCTGGTGGGAGGTGACAGATATCCCGTTGAATTAGTCGAGGTGCGCGCAAGTTGGTCCGAACACCACGGTTATCAAAAAAAAAATTTAAAAAAATTGGAATACCTTAAATATATTTTTTACCGTTATCTCTATAATGTTACGTTATACATTCAATAATTTCTAAGTTTTCACGATCTAGATATCCTCTAGAAAAAGCTCTTGATTTGTCTAATTCCATCTCTTATTAATGAATTGTCAAATGTCAATAGAATTTAAAATCTAATTCAACATTGCCACTAGAAATAAAAAAAAAATTGTCTATATATCCGTCCAAATTAGATGCTACAATTAATGTTGGCCTGCTTTAATTTGATTTTAAATTTGTCCATTTCACCATCAACTTATCTATAAATTTTATTATGGCTACATTTTTCATATAGTATAAATTCATGCAAATTATTTGGGGGAAAAAAAGGAAGAATTGAATTATATAGCTTTCAATATATGGAGGATGCCAAGAAGTTAGAAGAAGGATTTGGCAATCAAAAAACAATTACTAGTGAAGAAAATATTGATACTACTAGCCATCAAGGGGAAAAAATAGACAATCAAGATTTGGCTAGCCATGAAAATGAGCAAAAAATATTGGGCCATCCATTGCAAAAAGAGGAAGAAGAACAACCTTCTATTAAGAAGAAGAATAAAAGGGTTGCAACATTGGATGCATTTAGAGGACTCACTATAGTGGTACTGGATTTAACTTATATATACTGAAAGCATAAAATTACTTTAACATTATTCGTGCATTTCAACGTGTTATAGCACGTTACATATCTTATGTTTCTAGATTACTTATTTTACTTTTCGTGGATAGTATCATATATTTATCTTGAATTTAACTTATGTACATTGATAATACTACCACAATTCTACACTTCCATGTACTTTTACCTATTGTAAAAGGTAACGTAGCTTATCTACCACATTATAATTCTCGCCT
This sequence comes from Capsicum rhomboideum, assembly GCA_031232105.1. Lineage (NCBI taxonomy): Eukaryota > Viridiplantae > Streptophyta > Magnoliopsida > Solanales > Solanaceae > Capsicum > Capsicum rhomboideum. Next base: position 142,485,674 of record CP124711.1, on the reverse strand, counting down.
TTTATGCAGGGTTATGTACAAACAAATCTGCATAAACCTTTTGAAGTGAATGCGGTTTCGTAACACTAACTTCTCTTGGTGATTTTTTCTTTTTAACAGTTGATGATATTGGTAGATGATGGTGGAGGAGCATATGCACGTATTGATCATTCACCATGGAATGGTTGCACATTGGCTGATTTTGTAATGCCATTTTTTCTCTTCATTGTTGGGGTTGCAATTGCTCTTTCCTTAAAGGTAAAACATCAACTCTTTGTCATTTTTTCCAAAATTGAGTGTCTTAAGCTAACAATAACAACTCAGTGAAATCCCACAAGTGAGGTTTGGGGAGGGTACGTAGAGTGTACGCAAAGACTTTACCACTACCTCGTGGAGGTAGAGAGGCTGTTTCCGAAAGACCCTAGGTTAATTGAGTGTCTTAAGCTATTTTTGGAAAATGCATTTTAGACAATTAAAAGTATCAAAGAATACAAAGTGGTGATCTAACTCTTCATCTTTGAAAAATAATTTTGAAACATAGGGTAAAATTCACAAATAGCCACTTTTAAGCTTTTGTAATTGAAAAATAGTCTATGTCAAATTTCACCGATGAAACTCCAGGACAATGTGGCATATTTTTTACCTGTTGAATTTGAAACTTAATGACAGTGACTATTTTTCCAAAGCATCGCCAAAAAGTGGCTATACATATTGGAAAGTTACAATATGAAAGTGAAATAACTTGGGCCCTTGGAGACAATAGAAACTTGGGCTATTGCTTAGGCCCATTTTGTTTTTGGGCTAACCACTGGGCAGCTCTATTCTATTTCTTAGGTGGACCTTGGTTCAACTTCAAATATTGTAGGGTCATTTGCTCAAATGTTTTACTTTAGGGTGGTCTCTAATTTTCGTCTTTCAACACTTTAAGTAACAAAAAAAGTGACATAAAATTTCTTTGACATTAAGAATACACTCGCAACGCGAAAAAGAATTCGCAAGGCACAAGCTATGCCTTAGTTCCTACAAAACTTTTGTCAACAGAGGCATAAATTCAATTTCATAACCCACTTATTCCTACATAACTTTTGTCGAACAAAACTTATGCTTTATCAATTAGATACTACACTAAACTTTTGTCTTGTGAAATTAGGTCATAGTTAAACAATACTTTTGTTAATTGGGCTATTTTTGACAGAGAGTTCCAAAGGTTAGTGCTGCAATTAGAAAAGTAACACTAAGGACATTGAAGCTTCTCTTTTGGGGAATTATTCTACAAGGTATAAACTATAAATCTTGCAACCTGTTGTTGATTAAACAAATTTTGATAATTTCAAACATAAAATTTCAAAAAAAATTTTGCAAAATTTTACATGTATCAAAAGAAAGAGTTTAACTTTCAATATATTGATAGTGTAAACATATTCATGACAATAAGACAAGTTACCTGCTATAACATATTACATGTATTACAAAAATAGTGTAAAATTCTTTAAATATCAGTGTATATAAGTTAAGTCTAAACTGAAATTATATTTGTTTTTCTTAGATAAATAAAAATGAGTATGCATTAATGCAGGAGGATACTCCCATGCACCCTATGAACTAGCTTATGGAGTGGACATGAAAGTAATCAGATGGTGTGGCATTCTACAGGTGATCTCAAAAGCTATGTATTTTCGGAGAATATGACACTGGTAGCAACATTTTTTATTCGGGGCAACATAGCTTGGCATTACTATTGAATAGGTGTTCAATATGTCAGACCCCATGATGAGGTCCTAAATGGAAAATGGTGCCAATTTAGGGGGTAGTTGATCTATTTCGCCTTTGAGCTAAGGTTAGATGCATCGACAACCCCCTACTCGTGCTATTTTTCAATAGGTGTTCAATATATCAGATTCCACGATGAGGTGTCTAAATAAAAAATGGTTTCAACTTAAGGGTGTTGTTGATCTATTTGGCCTTTGAGCTAGTAGGCCAATTATATCGACATCCACCTAATCGACACTATTTTTCAATAGGCATTCAATATGTCAGACCCCCACAATGAGGTATCTAAATGAAAAATAGTGCCAAATTTAGGGCGTTAGCCCCTGATCTATTTGGCTTTTGAGCTAGGCCATTTGCATCGACACCCCCCTACTTGACGCTATTTTTCACTAGGTGTTCAGTATGTCAAACCCCCCACTACGAGGTAGTGGCTAAATGAAAAATTGTGCCAAATATAGGGGGATGCCAATCTATTTGGCCTTTGAGCTAGGACGAATGCATTGACATCACCCTACTCGGCGCTATTTTTCTCTAGGCATTCAGTATGTCAGACCCCAGAATGAGGTGTCTAAATGAAAAATAGTGCCAAATTTAGGGTGTTAGCCCCTGATCTATTTGGCCTTTGAGCTAGGCCAATTGCATCGACACCCCCTTACTTAACGCTATTTTTCACTAGGTGTTCAGTATGTCAAACCCCCCACTACGAGGTAGTGGCTAAATGAAAAATTGTGCCAAATATAGGGGGATGCTAATCTATTTGGCCTTTGAGCTAGGACAAATGCATTGACATCACCCTACTCGGCGCTATTTTTCTCTACGCATTCAGTATGTCAGACCCCAGAATGAGGTGTCTAAATGAAAAATAGTGCCAAATTTAAGGGCCGGCCGATTGATCTATTTGGCTTTTGAGCTATTATATGGAAGTTAAAGTCTTCTTTTAATTCTAATAGTACATTTTTTTTTTGTTATATGCAAATTTTACAGAGAATAGCCTTGGTGTACTTGATAGTGGCTCTAATAGAGATCTTAACTACCAAGCTGAGGCCAACAACTTTAACCCCTGGTCATTTCTCAATCTTCACTGCCTATAAATGGCAATGGTAAGCAAACACAATTTCCTCTTAGCTACAAACCATTACATCCATCATGTTTATTAGTTGATTTCATTCTTGAAAATGTCTATGTTTTTATTTACGGACTAACTAAGATCATCATCGCGTTGTTTTGAGCATTTAATATAAAACTGAGACTTATAGCTTGATTCTATACTCATTTCATGCTGGAAATATTGCATGACATGGTTCGATAACTCTATCGTTTCATATTTCTTGTTTAATTGTATGACCATCTGATCATCTAAAGCTGAATTTGTTAGAGATTGGTACACTTTTATTTACTTAGTTATATCTTTCAACACACTTTTCACGTGCATGCCTGATTCTTTTTCATAGTTCAAACACGTGGCCTTTTGATAATAGGTAATGATGAGATTGCAAATTTAACAAAAATTGGATCTTGTTATCATTGTTTGCAGGCTTGGAGGATTTGTTGCATTCGTTGTTTATATGACAACAATCTATGGCCTTTATGTTCCTGACTGGAGCTTTGTGGTGCACAATGAAGATAGTTCAGAAAGATACACTGTACTTAGATGCATATTCAAGATTTGAACTTTATGAGTTCGGTTGAATCCATAGCTAATATTGTACTTCCGCCCCTGGTGAAATTTTCAGGTAAAATGTGGGATGAGGGGGCATTTAGGACCTGCCTGCAATGCAGTAGGTTACGTAGATCGACAAGTTTGGGGTATCAATCATCTGTATAATCAACCTGTTTGGGCACGTTCCAAGGTTCGCGATATATCAAAGCTATAACTAAGATCATTGTTTAGGAATCTTTAGTTTGAAATTGCTAAATTATGGTGATAATATATTTAGGCATGCACATTGAGTTATCCAGCAGCAGGTACATTTCGTGACAATGCTCCTAGTTGGTGTCATGCTCCATTTGAACCTGAAGGTTTGCTGAGGTTTGTATATATCGTGTTTGAATTCTATGCACTGACAATGTAAAAGATATTTACACAATTAGGCGTGAAACTACTCGAAAAAAGTGCCTGATATGTACATATTTTCTCTGTTTCCTCTTTGTTTAGTTCAATTTCAGCTATCATGTCTGGAACCATTGGCATACATTATGGACATGTCTTGATCCATTTCAAGGTAACATCGAAGTCTTTCAACAATTTAACTTCTTTACACTGACAACGTAAAAGAATTTTAATACTATCAGATGCTACACAGGTTAAAATACACTTGGCTAAATACCTAGATAGCCCCTTAAACTTGGGATGATTTGTAAGTTCGACACTTAAACTTTACTAGTGACCAGATAGACACTTTTACATACTTGGTAGATATGTATCTCGTGAATATATAATATGCTGACATGACAAATATCGTGCGTATTTCATTCCACATTGGCGCGTGAACAACTTCAATTAGTCATTGCACTCCACGTGCCAAGTTTGAGTGGCACTGTCAGTGTATATAAGTTAAATCCTTTGATCAAACACATGACAACAATGATGGAAATTGGACTAATTTTGTTTCAGGGTCATGGTGAGAGGCTAAAACAATGGATCTCAATGGGATTTGGTTTACTTATCATAGCTTTTATTCTTCATTTCACAGACGGTAAATTTATTGTTCCATCAATAACCGATGAAAATGAAAAAATTTCGATCTGTTGCTAATGTCGAAAAGTAATATGTTTAGTCATTTACTCTGTCTTCTTTTTTTTCTTGCAGTAATTCCACTAAACAAGCAACTATATAGTTTTAGCTATGTTTGTTTCACTGCTGGTGCAGCTGGAATTGTATTTTCCGGATTCTATATACTGGTAAACAAACTCCTGCAACTTTAAAAACTTAAAAGCCTATGCTGCTCGGACTCGTCAAAAATGCTGACAAGTGCATGTCGTATCCTCCAAAAATAATGCATTGTTTGAGGATCCGACACAGATGAGGCAGCATTCTTGGGATAATCCGAGTAACATAGCTTAAAACTAAGAGCTTTAAAAAATTTCGTTTGGAAAATGAATGCATAGATTGATGTTTGGCGGCTGAGACTGCCATTCATGTGGTTGGAATGGATTGGAATGAATGCAATGTTGATATTTGTAATGGGAGCACAAGGCATCTTTGCTGGATTCATAAATGGATGGTATTTCAAGAATGAAGACAACAACCTTGTAAGTACCATCATTCACCTTTTTTTTAACCAAAAGTAGTGTCTAACGAGTGGCGTATGCAGAATTATCTGTAAGCGGTATCAGCTTAAATTCAAAACTCAACGTTTTGAGTCGTAGAAGTTCTAAGACTTTACTTCTTGCCCTATTTTGTGTGTGTGGATTCTTGAAGCAGAAGTCATCAAGCTAGCACCCAAAGTAGTGTCTAACCAGTCGCCTACGCAGAATTATGTGTGAGCAGTGTCAGCTTATTATCATAACTCAACGTTTTGAGTCGTAGAGGTTCTAAGACATTACTTCTTGTCCTATTTTGTGTGTGTGGATTCTTGAACAAGAAATCACCAAGCTAGCACCCAAAGTAGTGTCTAACCAGTGGCGTACGCAGAATTATTGTTTGTGAGCGGTGTCAGCCTATTATCATAACTCAACGTTTTGAGTCGTAGAGGTTCTACGACTTTACTTCTTGTCCTATTTTTTGTGTCTGAAAGTCATCAAGCTATGTGTCAATAGTGTCAGCTTATTATCATAACTCAACGTTTTGAGTCGTAGAGGTTCTACGACTTTACTTCTTGTCCTATTTTTTGTGTCTGAAAGTCATCAAGCTATGTGTCAATAGTGTCAGCTTATTATCATAACTCAACTTTTACACGAGTTTTTTGTTTCGTGTTATAGAGGTCCTAAGGCTTTACTTCTTGTCCTATCTTGATGTATATTTTGCATTACTATAAAGTACTGTTGGTCTATTATATATGCATATCTTCAAAAAAAGTAGTGTCTAACCAGTGACGTACGCAGAATTATGCATGAGTGGTGTCAGCTTATTATCATAACTCATCTTGTACACGAGCTTTTTGTATCGTGTTATAGAGGTTCTAAGGCTTTACATCTTGTCCTATCTTGATGGATATTTGGCATTCAACATCCTTACATAAGAGCTTTTATAACATTTTTAACTGATCTCGGTTTTGAATTCTGAGAACTTAAAGTAGTTTTTGCGAATATTAATGATTTTACTATGGCGTAGTGTCTTCCACATTTAGAAAACTATATACTAGTAATCATTTCTTTTTCAGGTAAATTGGATTCAACATCATGTATTCTTTGATGTGTGGAAGTCACAAAGAGTGGGAACTCTATTGTATGTGATTTTTGCTGAGATTACATTTTGGGCAGTGATTGCTGGGATTTTGCATAGACTTGGTATCTATTGGAAACTATAAAAGAATCGGCTCGCTTCTTCAAGTTCAAGTTCGGCTTTCTGCTTTTCATTTTGATGGGAGTAGGTGCTTGTAGCTCGCTCGGTATCTACTAAATGATCAGAAAAAGAAAGCATATTGCAGTTTCATAGTACTGTAAAGCAGTGGTGGAGGCTTGAATTTCATCCGAGGGGTTCATCATTTACTATATATATATATGGAAAAAAATTGACTTATATATACAATGTGATTATCTAACGAAGAAAGCTTGGATGGACCCCGTTGCAAAGTGTAATCAAAATCATTCTACCACACTTCATTGCCTCATCTTTGTTCTTTTGTAATTCACCATGCCACTTCTTTCCTATTTTACAACGGTATAGTTATCTCCGTGTGACCTATAAGTCATGAGTTCAAGTCGTGAAAGCAATCACTAGTGCTTGCATTAAGAAAGGTTGTCTACATCATTAACCCTTGAGTATGGCCCTTTTCCGGACCCTACTAATGTGAGATGCTTTGTGCACTGGACTGTCCTTTCTAGTTGCTTTGGCCTCAACACAACTATAATCTATATACACTAAGAGCGTAACGAACCTTATACTATTAATAATCAAATGTATTCTATTGCGATTGTACTCTTTAAAAAAAGGACATCTCAATGCACGAAACATCCAGTCATTGACAGCAAACAGATTCAGGGAACGGCCACAACCCAATAGATATAAGGTAAATAGTCTACTCTGATGCACACATCGATGAATAAATACAATAATTAAAATATGCTTTAACATCAAATCATATATAATTCACAACCCCAAAAAAATAAAACGCATACTAAAAAGACAGAATCCTTAGGTAGATTGGATCTGATGTGACTTGATGTAATTGTATGAAATGATAGATAGGCAGTCACCTTCAGTAATAGAGTGTTGTAAAAATGTTTCCTAAAGTTGGTTTTGTTTTGGGGCCAGTTCCAAAATTGAAGGAATATCAACATATTTCTTAGCATACCTTAAAATAAATATTTAGAGAACTAATCATAATTAAAATGAAAATCAATAAATTATCTTTATTGTTAAAAAAAAATAAATAAGAGTATATGCTAGATGCAGTTGGCATCAACACTATCCAATATTCATATATTGACTCTTTTTATAAATGGTGTCCAGACTAACTTACACGCACCTCAACCAATTTCACGGAGTACCTGTTACCTCCCACCAACACATATACCGCATAACTCTATCCACGAACACTTGAAGAGATGAGAAAAAATCACCTCACTTAACCCCAGCACATCGCCATAACTTTCTTTTTTTTGATAACTATGGTGACCGAGCCAGCTTTCGCGCACCTCGACTAACTGCACGGAATACCTTCCACCTCCCACCAACAACAGATACCAGGCAACTCTGCCCACCAAGGCTAGGACAGATGGGAAGAATCACCTAACATCTTTTTGTCTCCGCTGGGATTTGTTGCCCTAACTTTACACTAGTAAACCAGAAAATACTGTACTTGCAAATGAACAGTTTACCTGGAGCTAATACTTTGCCAAAAAGCAAGTAAAATACATTTTACCTTATGGTTTCTACATCCTGTACATACAGCTTCTAATAAACACTAAACTAAAAAAGTCAACTTCTTAACATTCTTACAATGATTCTACAAGATTAATCTTGCAAAACCTTGCATTGAAACTAGACAGACCCTAGCTTTTTACCTCTACATTAATAACACACATACATTGTACATATGGTGGTATCACTAGTAGAAGTATAATGCACATTCAGTCAAATGAGCTTTTCAGCAATGAACACAGGAACTGTACATTCACTAGTTTGTTTACTCCCAACCCATCAACATCTTCCAAACAGCATTCACAATCTTGTTCCTCGGGGGTCCAGAACCGTTTCCTTCGTCCAGTAAGACACGATAAATTTCCCATTCTCGATCACCAATCTGATATCTCCCTATTTCAGCCTGAAAATTGCAATACGCAACAAGTTAAGACTACTACAGTTAGAAATACATGAGTCACTTAGCATTGACACAAGCAACATCTTTTCCTCTTTTCTAATCTTCATTCCAACCAAGTTCCCTGCCTCAGTGTCCAAATGAAGTAACAAAAGACGTTCGGTTACAGTAAGAAAGGTCCGTAACAAATTTATTTCAAACCATATTCCTTATCCTAGTTATGTTGCTCAGCTTCTTTGTGTGGCTTTGTGGGTTTCGGACCTTGCTGCAGAAAAGAGCTCGGTATTTAAGTGGAAAAAGGTAGAGAGAGGGGCTATTATCTACCGAGTTTCAGACAGTGTGCCACTGGCCCTCTTATCGGTTATCAAAAATGAAAAAATTGTGTCTTTCTGTCATCGTCATGACATTTTTACTCTGGTAAACAAGTTTTTAGCCTACTAAATTGATTATCCCTAAGGCAAGGGTGATAGTAATAAACCATAGAGAGAGACATGATGACTTACCGAAAAGATGCCGATATTGAGCATCTTGAGGGCCAGTGTAACGTCATAAAAGACATTTGGTCGACCCTTTCCGGATAACTCTACAGGGTTTGCAACCAGTAATTCTGCATCAGGACCTCGGTTCATCAATGACACTCTGAGAGGGCGACAGAGTTCCATTTGAAGACGCGAGCACAAACCATCCAGCTTGCTAGAGTCAAATATTTTCTTGCCATCAGCTTGCATTATGAACAACTCAAGTTCACAATCTGTTTTAGGTTTTGCCGTGAACCGCCCATATGATATCTGATACAACAGAAGTTGTTGGTGAGAAATAATTTTACTTTAGCTCATATCGCTGTGGTTGCATGAAGAGAAAATGCATTAAAAAGAACATAAAGCAAGGTTCTGCAGCAAATTATGATGTTTAGTAACATCATGAGGCAGGGGCGGAACCAGGAACCCCCTTCGGTGGAAAATTACACTATTTATATATGGTTAAACTTATTTTTTATGTTCGATCAATATTCTGTTTGATGAATAAACAAATTAACAATCAGTCGATGCACTAAATTGCACCAAAAAAAATTACGAAAATACTACTCCCTCTTTTTCAATTTGTTCGTCTTACTTTCCCTTTTAGTCCATTTTTAAAAAATGCCTCTTTCCTTTTTTGACAACTTTTTAATTTCAACTTTCCACCTGTCATGTTTAAAACTGCAAGATTAAAGGGCATTTTGGTACATTCGGCGTATCTTTAATTTAAGACCACAACATTCAAAAGTCTTCTTTACTTTCTTAAATTTTGTGGAGTCAAAACCAGATCAAACAAATTGAAAAAGAGGGAGTATATATGCTAATCGAAAGTCCAAAATTTAACTTAGAAATCTCATTTTTCAAACAGGATACTGGTGTTGACAATGTATATGGTTATTGAGAAATTTTATTCGCCTTGCGCAAATAAGCACGAGACTTTTTATCAAAAGATATTAGAGATAGAGAATTATGTACCTGAATATTATAGTCTTTCAGTGTCCTCATTATGTCATACAGAAGACCTTTGTGATCTTGGCAAACAATCTTGAAGAGAGTATGACCACGGCTCATCAAATTATCGACAGTGATAGACGCTTTATTGCAGGCAAGAGATGTACTTAGTTGCTCATGAAGTATTTCGAAGCTAAACATGTCTTCGGCAATTTCTTGAGGAAGGAACGATGGTCCTTGAGAGCAGCCGGTGATTTCAGACCCAACCATTTCTATGTCACAACTAATCATGGCGTCACCGAGAACAGATTTCAACAGGTGATGTGTGTCTTCTTGTCTCTTCCTTGTATGTAGAAGTTCTCTGATAAAACATTTGAATTACGACTCTTATCAAACAAATGTTAAACCAAAATAAGATACAATTTTGTAAGATTAATGATTTGGAAGACACTAACGGAGAGAACTTACAAAGAAAAATACTCGTAACAGAAATCTAGCTCAAACATTTCAGCACAAGGTTCACATGACAAGATGGTGTGACCAAAGGCGGAAAAAGAAGTCTTGGGAAATTTTCTGAATTCCCTTTTAACTTAAAAACTAGCCACTAAGTTAATCAACGTTCACCACACAGAGGCTTGACAACGACAACAACAACATACCCAGTGAAATCTCACAAGTGGGGTCTCGGGAGGGTGGTCTACGCATCCTTAACCCTACCTTGTGAAGGTAAAGAATCTGTTTCCAAGGTTTGAATCCGTTAAAAAACTCACCGATCGAGTCCCAATGGCAGCACAATTTTTTATCAGAAGCCCCACAGGTAACACTTACTTCCACAAAAACTTCGCAAGTAACATTTAGATTTGCATATGACAGAATTGATCTTGATAAGCTGCTACGAGATACGCTATAAAAAACGCAGTCAACTTTCATAGGATAAGCTGCAAGATATGCCAACAATCACAAGAAGAGAATGGAAGTTTGTAGTAACCACATTGGCATCAGTTAATAATGCATATTGATTTTGATAGCTCATGTTACAAGAAAATACTAAGCAGACATACTTCAGAGAGGAGATGGATAGAGACGGAGCAACAAAAAAGGATTTACACATAAGAAACTACGAATGATAGGCAGCAACTTTAAGAGACCAAAAAATTCCGAACCTTGTGTCAGTGATGAAGAACAGGTCCATCACTTTTCCATCTGGAGTGGTGGATACTTTCACCTTCTTTATTGTAAGCTCAAGCTCGGAAAGCACCGCAGTCACATCTGCCATAATTTTAACCCAAAAAAATAAAAATAAAATTCCAGTTATGAATAAGTCTAAATCAATTCAAAAGGTAGCACAATCACAAGAATTATATTAAAAGAAAAAACGCATTGTGCAGCAAGTTTATAAAACAAGCTTCAAATTAGTTACCGTGCAAAAGGCCCCTTCGATCGTAGCAACAGAAAGTCAATAGGAATACATCAGGAGGCCTTGGAGACAACTCAGCACGATAATATGATATGCCGGAGGCAGAAGAACAAGACGGACAAGCTGCCATAAGTCTATTCTTTAACAGATTCCACCTTGTGTCTGGTCTTCCCACCACCCAAAAGACTATGTAGCACCATATTCCGTCTGTCGATACATCTTCAACAAAAAGAATCTAAGTGTAAGATGGCAAATAACAAAAATTACATATATCAATTATCACAGTATTTGTTCAGATACAACAGTTGAATTATCGATCAAACTGTCTGAATTATCTTCAAACACATCCTAGAGAGTACTCCGGTCTCCTTGAAAAGATTCAAAAATTGACAGTCAAAAGTACAAGTTTCAGAAACACACAGAAGCTAAACTTCATTCCACTAAAAAATACTACTCACAAAAACAAAAAAAAACAAAAAAAAAAAAAAAAAGAAGCACGCATAAAAGAAACAAGTAGGTTTAGTTCTCCTTCGCAACAAGGAATCCCAGTTTAACATAACCATAAGCATTCCATTCACAAAATCAAGTAAGAAGTAACTCTTTCGAAAAATGAGAAGTATCTCCACTGATCCTTCCTCAATACCAGCAGACTCTCAACCAAATTTCGGATATTGAACACTAGTGATTGATTATATAAAGGAAGATTCAATCTTTTCGCTCTCTGCCCCCCCCCACCACCACCACCCTACCCCCTACCCCACCCCCCACACAAAAACAAAATGAAAGCTAATAATTGGATGTATATGTAAGTGCAAGAATACAAAAACTGAAACGCAAATATCCAAAAATAACCAGTCGGTTCAGTTCTCGTATGCAACAAAGAATTCCAGATTAAGGAAATCATAAGCATTCCATTAATCCTCAAAACCAGCAGACTCTCAACCAACTTTCAACTGATTATATCAAGAAAGATTCAATCTTTTCACTCTCTGCCACACACAAACACACAGTGAAAGCTTCGCTATAATCACTTTGTATGTTGATATAAGAAAATTTTCATGAATTGGAGAGCTGGGAACCTACCAACTTGACAATAGAGACACTCCTCAAAACCAGCAGACTCTCAACTAAATTTCAGAAATTCAACCCTACTAAGAAAGATTCAATCTTTTCACTCTCTTCCACATACACACACACACAACACAACCGATTATATCAAGAAAGATTCAATCTTTCACTCTTTGAGACACATATACACACATACAACTGATTATATCAAGAAAGACACAATCTTTTCACACTCTGCCACACATGCACACACACCCCACAGATTATATCAAGAAAGAATCTTTCCACTCTCTACCACACACACATACACACAAACACACACAACTGATTATATCAAGAAATATTCAATCTTTCACTCTTTGACACACATAATCATACAAAAAAAAACAAAAAAAACTTATTATATAAAGAAAGATTCAATCTTTTCACTCTCTGCGACACACACAACTGATTATGTCAACAAAGATTCAATCTTTCCACTCTCTTCCACACAAAAAAAAAAAAAAAAAAAATACCAAGAAAGATTCAGTCTTTTCACTCTCTGCCACACACAACTGATTATATCAAAAAAGATTCAGCCTTTTCATTCTCTACCACAAACATACACACAAAAAAAAAAAAAAAACTGATTATATCAACAAAGATTCAATCTTTCCACTTTCTTCCATACACACACAGAGACAGAGAGAGAGAGAGAAAAAAACTGATTATATCAAGAAAGATTATAGAAAACAAAAGCTTCACAATAAATACACTCTTCAAGAATACAAATGAGAGAGAGACTCAAGTACTTACCAACTCTGACACTAGTAACACTAAAGAAGAGAATAATTCTACAAAGATCAGAACCTAAGCCAGTCTTATCAGGACAATTAACACAACATCAAGAAAGATTCAATACAACTGATTATATCAAGAAAGATTCAATCTTTCCATTCTCTGCCACACACACAACTGATTATATCAAGAAAGATTCAATCTTTTCACCCTCTGCCACACACAACAGCTTATATCAAGAAAGATTCAATCTTTTCACAATCTGCCACACACACACACAGCAGCTTATATCAAGAAAGATTCAATCTTTCCACTCTCTGCCACACACACAACTGATTATATCAAGAAAGATTCAATCTTTTCACCCTCTGCCACACACAAACACACACACACAACAGCTTATATCAAGAAAGATTCAATCTTTTCACAATCTGCCACACACACACACACACACACACAACAGCTTATATCAAGAAAGATTCAATCTTTCCACTCTCTGCCACACACACACACACACACACACAACAGCTTATATCAAGAAAGATTCAATCTTTCCACTCTCTGCCACACACACACACACAACAGCTTATATCAAGAAAGATTATACAAAACAAAAGCTTCACAAAAATTAAAACTTTTCAAGAACACAAATGTGAGAGAGAGAGAGTTGAAGTGCATACCAACTCTGACAATAGTGACACCAAAGAAGAGAATAATTCTACAAAGATCAGAACCTAATCCAGTCTTATCAGGACAATTAACAGTCATCACACTTGGTTCACCTTCTCTTTCTGAATGATTCAATAACACAACATCATCATACAAAACTCCCATCTCCTCTCCTTCTTCCTCCAAATGGAGTTGAAGGGGTTCCCTTTTTTCTCCTCCTTTTCCAATTTTTTCACTTTAAATTATCAAGATTCAATCTTTATTTAAAGACTTTATTTAAAGAATATACAACCCCTTTTTCTGCAAGAAAATAAGGGGCAAAAAGGGAGAATTTTTCTTCTTCTTCTTCTTCTTCTTCTTCACCTCTATTACTCCGCCTACACCTCAGCTTCCTGTAGTTTTGTTCAATACAGTGTACAGATTTTGTTTTAACTATTACAAGCAATTTCTTGGTGGTCATTTGGTTTTATTTTTGGCATAATATACAAATGTGGCCTCCCTCCGATAAGTAGATACACACATTTTATATGACATTTATATTATAATTCCATAAGATTATTATGTAGATATCATGCAAGATGTGAGTATCTATTCGTTCAATTTTATATAAATTTAAATATTTATTTATGTATATTCAAAATTAGAAAATATAGACATTAATTGAGATTAAGTTAAACGACATGCTTATATTACTAGTACTATGTTTTTATTTTTCTAATTTTATTTTATTTTTTAAATTTTTTATTTATCTTTCTTTTGAGGGACTGGTAAGGAGGAGAGTAATTTTCAGTGACCAAACATGTGGGGGTGAAGAAAGGTACAAACAGATAAGCTAGCTGGAATTTCTTGGAAATAAATTTTATTTTATTTTATTTTATTTTTTTGTGAAACTTTTTGTGTTAAAATTTTTTGGGATAATTATTTAACCAGATGAACTTATACTCTATATTATTAAATATAATAAAAAATTAAAAAAATTTACATAGTAGAATAGTTTCTGAATTTCAAAATGCATTAATTATACATTAATTTTTAAAATTTATTTTGTATCAGATGATACAATAATTTATTTTGTATCAGTGATATAACAATTCTTTCTATATTGAAATCCATGACCAATGAGCTCCAACCCTCGCCTCTTGACTTCTTTGTTATCAGTGGTATTAGCACTATTTTCGCAGTTTCTTGCTATTTGATTTCGTTATCATTTGTTCTTGGTGTGTGTGCGCCTTTCGATTATCGCATTGATTTATTGACATTACTGTTCTTTCCTATTCATTATATATTATTTTGTTATTGCTACTATTCTAAATATGACTTTGAAAGATAGGGTAGTCCATAGTGTCCACTGTCTTTGTAGATGGATTTGACAATCCTAGAAACTTCAGATATTTTTATTTATATTCTAACTTTTTGTCTTAATTATCAATCAAAGTGTGAATACTTATTTGAGATTGTACATAGTATTTGGTAAGCTAATGTTTTCTTCTATTAAAAAATTTGTGTTCATGTTAAAGAAATTCATTTTAGGAAATAAAGTGCTTTTAAATAAAGATAATTCATGCTCAGAAGCGGAGTTATAACTTTCACTAAGGGAGTTCAAAATTTGATGAAAAACTAATTGAAGGGGGTTCAATATCTATTATATACACATAAAAATAATTATAGTTGTATAAATAGTATAATTTTTCACCGAATGGGTTCGAATAAACCCCATACCAAAGACTGGCTCCGCCTCTGCTCAGTAGAAATCAAACTCATAAATTTTAATTAAAAATTGGAAAAAATTATTTACTAGTTACTTCTCAATAATAACAACAACAATAATAATAATATATGTAATATTATGAGTGAAGTTTGAAAAAAATAGAGTGTTTGCAAACTACATATATTTTGGATTCACAATTATCTACTTTAACGAGATAGAGAGGTTGTTTTTGAAAGATCCTTACCCAATATTAGTTAAAACCTCTGTTTAAATTTATTTATTTTACTTTACTTTTTAGTTCATTTTAGAAAGAAAAAGAGATATTGTGATACATTCTGCATACTTTTAGCTCGAAATCACAACACTGAAAAATTATTTTACGATTTTAAATTTTACGTCAAATTAAAATCAGACAAATAAATTGAAGCGGAGGAGTACTTCTCCACCTTCATATTTCCATTGAGGATAGGAAGCAAAGCACTAAAAAAAAACCACGTGTCTAATGACAAGGAATACCAATATTTAATTATTTTTATTTATATTTGTCGGTTTGACTATATACTTTATTTGGTCAATGCATTATCTTTTTTTCAAAATCTCACTTGCGGATAACTTGGAACTCAATATATCGTGATAAATTGGCAACACATTTTCTCGTCACTTTTTTAGCCGCCGGGGCACGTGCGTATCTCAAGAAAATTGAAAAATAATACTACTAATAGTAAATAAATAAATAATTAATAGTACTCCCCCGTCCATCTTTACTTATCCATTTTTTTATTTTGGGATATTCAATAATACTTGTTCAGTTTATAAAATCAATGGATAATTTATCTATTTCTATCCATTTTACTCTTAGCATTAAATACGATTTATTATCTAATACATTTTCTAAAGCATTAAATTTATTATATTCAAAGGGTAATATGATAAAATTACCCCTATAATTTACTACTTTTTAATCTATGTGCCAATAAAAAAGTGGACAAGTAAAGATGGACGGAGAGATTAGTAATAAGAACACTTTGAATTTCAAAATTAAAAAAGGGGGGGAGGGGGAAAAGCTAATAATCATTAGTGTAATTTTCTCCCTCCTGATTTACTAATCCTTTTGTCACAGATATTTAGCA
The DNA here is from genome assembly GCA_031232105.1 of Capsicum rhomboideum. Classification (NCBI taxonomy): domain Eukaryota; kingdom Viridiplantae; phylum Streptophyta; class Magnoliopsida; order Solanales; family Solanaceae; genus Capsicum; species Capsicum rhomboideum. The sequence goes on along the minus strand of CP124711.1, from coordinate 142,469,265 downwards.
TTTTTGGATTGTTTTAACTTTTACATTAATAATCAGTGTCTTAAAAAAAAAAATTACTTTGTTTGAATTAAGTCGAGGGTCTATCAAAAATACGTAATTTCTCTATCTTTGAAGTAAGGGTAAAGTCTATGTATACTCTACCCTTCTCAAATCTCACTTTGTGGGACTACACTAGATATGTTGTTGTTATACTTTGTTCCAATTAATACTTTTTTATATACTAAGTATTTCGAATTTAAAATATAAAGGGAAAAAAATGTAATATTACTTTCACTTTTATTTGTAAGCCTCCCTCATGTACTAAAAAGTTTGTGGAACAAAGCACCCCAAAAAGTGGGAAAATTGCTTGTAATCTTTAAGGCTTTAAGTTCTAAATTTCATCCAATAACCTAAAGGAAATGGAAAATAAAAAAAATGCGATGTGAGGTCATGGTGGATAACATGATTATGTAATTGAAATGGCAATAATTGAATTGTTTGCTGAAGAAAAGTATGAATGTGATCTTGATATTTATAAAGTTGGAAAAAATAAAAAGGTAATGAATATTCAATAAGTGGAGGTTGGCACAAATCCTATTTTATGTATAGTGGGCATGCACCTTCTTGGTTCCTTCCTTTGTTTATTTATAATCACATCTTATATTCGGAATTCACCGACCTGATTAATTTAGGCTTGTACTACATAGAATTTATAAGGGAGAAATGTTCTTTATTAGGAATTTCTCGATTTTCAGGACTCGAACTCAAGATTTTTGATTAAGAGGGATGGGATTTCTTCCATCTTATTATAGCCTTTAATGATCTTATATTTTTTTCTGCGACGCTCATGATAAATGCAGGGCCGACGAGGATGAGTCATAGAGAAGGAATTGTAGCAAGTTATTAGGCTAACAAGCTTTCAAAGAAGGGGTGCACATAATATCTTAGTTGAATTAGGAAAGTGAAGAGCTTAATAACGTGTAGCACAATTTCACATATAACAAACAGTTTTTTGGAAAATTATTGCAAAAACTGAGTTAAGTGATTAAGTGAAGCGAAGCGGCATTTGTGTGCTTCAAGATTGTGAAGTGAGGTGTCTTCACTAAAGCAACCATTTCTTACTTTGAAGCGTGAACCGACCCTAAAGCAAGGTGAGGCTGAATAGCGCTCGCTTCTTCTCTATTTGAACTCGATAGTCGATGATGAAATAGCTCAAGAGACAAATCTATAAAGCTACTTATCAAATCAAAGCGGACAATACGTATCATGAAATTTTATCGTGTTATTTTCCGCTAGTACTCCACATTGTGTGAAAGTTAATAAAACAAGAGAACATAAAAAAAAAACAAAGTGTGAATTGGATCTATGTGATATAGTTCTTATGGTGGCTATTAAAAATTATTTGTTTGTTTGGAAATGAGATGTTGAAACTTAATATTTTAAAAGCTCCCTTACAGTGAAGTTTTGTACCATTGTTATTCACATTATAATACAATAAAATAATGTCCATTTTAATATTAAATTAATATATGTGAAAGTGGGAAGTCTAGTAGTAGATTCATATCCCTTAGCTAATAAAGTAGACAAATCCTTCAATATTTTTCTAATTGATGCATTTTTTTCATGGTTTATATGGTTCTTTTTAAAATATATAAATGAGGGAAATAGAGTATGTACATATGAACATATAATTTTGTTTTTGTTTTAACTTTTTTGAAAAGAAATTATTTGGTTATACATTAGTAGATTCATATATCCCTTATCTAATAAAGTAGACAAATTCTTCAATATTTTTCTAGTTAAATGCATATTTTTCATGGTGTATATGGTTCTTTTGAAAACATATAACTGAGGGAAAGAGAGTACATATGGACATACAATTATTATTATTTTTGCTTTTTTCTGCAACTTCTTTGAAAAAAGTTATTTGGTTATATAGGGGCTAATCACTTTCTCGGAGAAAAAAAATATTTACCTCACAAAACTTCAACATTTCTTTTAAATAAAACCCCCGACCTCTGTCATCAGTGACGGAGTCAGAAATTTTACTAAAGGGGTTCAAAAGTAGACATACGAACTAATCGAAGGGGGTTCAACATCTACTATATATACATAAAATATAATTTTAACCATGTATAAATAGCATAATTTTCCACCAAAGGGGGTTCGGATGAACCCCTAGACCAAGGGTAGCTCCGCCCTTGTCTGTCACAGCCTCGGTCCTTCAGGTTATGAGCACTTTGTGGCGACCTTTTCACTGTGCAATAGCTCGTAAATCACACAAGAGATCATGTAAACCATACTAGACAAGCCCCATGTAATGAGCTCATGACTGAGCGGCAAACGGAGGCTAGATTCGATCTCATGTCTCATTCATGGGAGACCCACCTCCCAACCACTCGACCAATCAACCATGCCTTTGCAGGCATCAAAAAACATGCTGTTCAAACATTAATATGCATGTATTGCAACTTTGATTTTGTACTTATTAAAATATCATATAAACACCAAGTACAACATGTTTGTTGATGAGGACGACATGAAGTAATATTCCACGACAGGATTCTTTTTAAGAATCAAGTAATATATTTGTGAAAATGAAAGAGATTTCTTCCACTATCTAAGAATTTAAAACATTGAATGCTACCAAGCTGAAAGTGATTTTAAGTGACAGAATTTGAAATTTGATTTTGAATTTTTATCAAGTAGTATTTGATGAACACTTGTTAAAATGTAAAAGCTTATCCGTATCTGTATTTAATTAGGGTCCGACTAAATTTAGTTTTGTGTGCGAAAAGTCTCATATTGGGGTAAAGTGCTTTCTATTAGGGTCAGATTGAATACGATTTTGCGTCAAGAATTCCCACACCGGATGTAAAGCTCTCCTACCAAAAGTGACTCAGTACACTGTGGGATTCAAACTCGAGACTTCTGATTAAGAATGAAGGAGTACTTCTCAATTCACCACAACCTTCATTGGTGTTAACAATCGCATTAATGTATATTGTTACTTCATTAAAATTTTAGTTTTTTTAAAAAAAATACTTCATTAAAGTATTTAACCCTGATATTTAGATTAATTTGGTGTAAACAATCGATGCAGATACATTATTTAAATTTGTGAAAACTTCCACTTGTATATATATTTTAAAAACTAGAAAATTGGAAATTTTCCTCATCAAAGGTTTTAAGATATTTCATGCCTCTAAGGATAGATACAATTCAAGAACAATAAATGGATTTGTGATTGAAAAAGGCTAGAATTGGGGATAAAGATAATCATAATGGTGAAAATGACTTGTTTATCTAATCCTTATGAAAAAAAATTGTCTAACTTTTATTTATACACACACAAATAAAAAGTTTGGTTTTTAGTTTTTTTTTTCTTCAACCTATTAATTCATGTTATATATATATATTTTAAATTATGTTCTTTATTGCTTTCATTTACATATAATAAAGTACAACCTTACTTAAATAATACTTCAATTTTGGCCAATCTCAACTAATGGTACCAACATAATAAAGTAATAGACCCACTAAAATGCATAAAATAAAAAATATCTGATAATACATCACAATTTCAAATAATATTAGAATATATTTCGAGGGAGATATTACACATTACTCAATATAATTAGGCGGTTTTCCTATCAACGACTGTTAAAATTTGAACGATTAACATAGAGAAGGAGACTTTATTTCGAGGGTTCTCAATTTATTTTTTATTTTTTTAAATCTAAATTCAAAATAGTTTTACTATTTTCATTCAAGAGAAAAGTTTAACACGGTACGATAATATTTGCACGTAAAATTGTAACATTCAACTTTACCTTCTACTACGAAACTACCTTTAATGATTTTATCTCTATCATCCAAGAGCAGATCATTGACTTTCAAACATTTTACAAATATATTAACCACTAAATATATAATTTGATGATTACAAGTATATATAGTCGAAAATTTAGAATTATTGCCATACAGCAAAAAAGAAGAAGAAAAACACCTAATAGTGTCCCATTAAAAAGATAGCAAATGGAACAAGCATATTGGTACCACGTAGTGCATCAACAATAAATGATTATTGGAACTTAGTCAATAAGCAATAAATACCATAGACTACCGCCAACTAATCAAATGTCTTGAATTCGAGTTATAATTTTTTATATTTGAATTTTTTTAATAAAAATTTTAGCTCTGTCACTACTTCAAGAGAGAATTTTAATATTAAAGTAAAAGATTTCAACATGAATTTAATTAGTTGAGCACTAAACATATATCAAAAATCGAATGAAAAATCAAAATAATAATCATGTGGACTCAAGATAGAGACTTTTACCAAATAAAATCACCATCAATCTTTGGGGTTGTTATAAAAAAACATGTAAATTTTTATTTTTTTTCCGGTAAGTAACATGTTACTTTAGTCATGGACAAATTTTTAGTTGTGGCATGGAGCTGTTTTTCTGCTATTTGTACCATCTTGGTACCTTGTTTTAATAAAATTACCTTTTTTTACTTTTACATATTTTTTAAATATATTTTGAAAAATATTTATTTTTTTAAGTCGATGGTCTATTAAGAATAGCTTTCATATTCTATAAAGATAGAAGTAAGGTCGATGTACACTTTACTTTTCTCAGACTTCACTTATAAAATTATACTAGATGTATTATTGTTGTTGAGTTCGAATCTTGAATTGATGTCATCTTTATAGGGAGCATATATAGTATTCTGTTAGGTTTACGACTTCATTCCCAGAGTAAGGAGAAAGAAGACACAGCATCGGAAATAGCTTCGCGAGGGACTTCTCTAAGTAAAGAAATAAGTAAGGATAAGAGTTTATTTTTAAAGTAAAATTTCTTGATATTATGAATTTAATTAGTCGGATCGATCCCAAATAAATATCGAACATTAGATGGTAAACTAAAAAATATCACGTGTATTGACTTTTACGACATAAAATCACTAAGGATCTTTAGAATTGTTATAAAGAAACATGTTCACTTTTAGTGATTGGACAAATTGTCTACTCATATGTGCTAAAGAAAATGAAAGATTATGACTAGCCTACCTATAATAAGGATCTTATAGTTGCTTTCACATTTAATATTACTAACAAATATAAGAAATAATCAAATATGATGCAATATTATGACGTTATTTGTAAGTATATTTATGAAGTTTCCATAATTGTCTAAACATAATACCGACATGGAGAATTTAACATTTTTAAACATTGCATGTTGATACAAATCTTCACTAAAAAAAGAGAGCTTAGTGCACTAAAACTTTCATTATGTGCGGAGTTCGAAAAAAGATCAAATTACAAGAATTTATTATATATTGTCTTACTTTGCAAAAAAAATTTGCAAGAAATTATTTCCACGACTTGAACTCATTTTCTAGTGTGTTTTTTTAGGGGCTAATTATATTATACATCCCTGTAATATGATTAGTTTTAAAAACACTCTTTATTTTTTAAAATCAAATACTCACGTCCCAAATACTCTAAAAATGCTATATTTACACCTCCTATATAATATAGGGTGAAAATCATTTACACTTTTAACTTTGCTTTAAAAATCAAACATCCCCCTCAACTTTGAACAATAATCATTCTCTCCCCCCCCCCCCCCCTTTCTTTTTTTTTTCCTATTTAATTTTTCAAAATACCTACTTTACCCTTGTATTTATATCAACATTTGTATCTTTTTTTTAAAAAAAAAAAAAAAAAACTTTATAAACACAATTTATTTTTTAATCTATATGACATATTTTCTACTAAAAGCTAAAAAAATATTTTTTAGATGAAAAAAATAAAAGTGAGAGATATTAATTTAATATATAAGTTAATGGCGTTCTATAATGAAATAAACGAGCAAAATGATAAAAATTAATTTTATTAAAAATAAAAACTCTAATATCTATTTATATGTGAAAACAATAGGTAGTTATAATTTTATAAGTATATTTCAGTACAGGTAATACAAAAATAATTAATAGCCGAGGGTCTTTCGAAAATAGCCTCTCTACCTCCCCGAGGTAGTGGTAAGGTTTGCATACACTCTATCCTTCCCGGATCTCACTTATGAGATTTCACTGGGTATAGTGTTGTTGTAGAGTTATATTTATAACAAATCAAATGATTATTGTTAATGAATTTTAAATTATAATTTAGAAAATAATTCATTATTGACAACCAAAACTCGTTTATCTATATAAACATTAAAGAATAAGAGAGAATTAAAACATACATCCATATAAATAATTGCATACATACATACATACTTAATACATATAATATAAAAATTTTGTATCATAAAAAATAATACTAGATTTTGTGTTGATTTATAAAAGAATTATTTTACTAATAATGTTAATGAATTTAAATAAAAATGATAAATACTTAGGTTATGAAAAATAAATATATATATATATATATATATAATATATAATATATTAAAAGTGTGAAGACCCTTAAAAAAGTGATTTGAACTTTTTGCCCTTCATTAAAACACTCTATAATAGACAAAATTGTCTTTTCACTTTTTTCCTCTAATTAATATACTTTTATTTTTATAATATTGAAAACTCAATAGTCCTAAAATATATGGAAAATTTTCCTTAAAACACTCCTTTCATATTTAGGAGTCCTTTTAATAGCAAAATTAAACAAAAATAAATAAATCAACTAAATCACTTTTCTTATTTAAGTGGCAGAAATAACCTAACGCCTAACATGCGTATTATTGTTTGCCTCGCAAAACTTGTGTTGTTATGTTTCACTTTGTCTGTAAATCTTTAGTATAGGATTTTTGGGGATTTTTTCTTTGTTTTTCACTTTATGCATGTTTAGTTTCATGTTATAATTATATGATGCTTTGTTTGTTTAATCTTTTGTGGTTTGTGAAGTGCTTTGGAGAAGTAGTTAACGCTATAGATAGCAGTTCGAAGTATGAATTTAATTTAAAGAATTAAAGATTATAGATGAATTATACATAATCAACAATTGACAATTGATTCTCTCCTTTTGATAATTTTTCGTCTTTTTCTTCTAGTTGAAAATTTCTGATTGAAGAGTTGGATGAAACAAGTAAGTTATTGCGGACTGAAGTAGTCAAAAAATTCAAAGGTTTATCTCTTTCCTTTTCCTTTTTCTTTGTTTAAATAAATTTTTTGTAAATCTCTTAGACTCTAAAGATTTATCATATATCACGATTTATAGATTTGAAGTCATACGTCGAATAGTTACTACAAAATGAGAATCTTGGAGTCAAAAAGATGCCTATAGGTTTTAAAGATCTTTAATTTGAAGGTTTTTTTTTATGTTGGTTTTCTTTTCTTTACTGTTGGAAAGTGTTAATGATGACATGTATGTTTTACAATTAATTGTAAGTCTCAGGGGCATGCAGTATTTATATGTTTTTGTTTTTGGAAAAATAAAACCAAACAGCTCTAGGACTCCTACAAACTCTTAGAAAAGTTGCTATCTTAGAAGGCAAAATATAATCTACATGAGGTATCACTAAAAATATTTTGTTGTTGTACTCTTTTTTATCGTTTGGAATCGAGGGTCTATCAGAAAGAATTTCTCCTCCTTTTTTAGAAAGAGGTAAGATTACCCTCCCTAAACCCTACTTAAGAATCTGAAATTACGACAAAATTTTTCACATTGTATTACAAATTTACAGTGCCTAGCTACCATATCTATCAATATCTACTTTAATTTAATCCTCCCTGACCCATATACCTTGATGAGTACGTTTGTCGTGTTCTCAATTATAGTGTTATTCTGTTCTTTATGCTTACTATGTGTGTGTACAATTAAAATTTCCATAAGAAAAGTGATGAACACTTTTTTAACACACTGATAACCTTTCATTCAATATATCATCATAGAGATTTCTTTCTTTTTTTTTTGTTTCCCAATCGGTGTCCGATATCTACATTGAAGCTCGATTAAATTCGAATTTACGCCGGGAAGTCCCACATTGGGGGTAAAGCGCTCCCTAACAAAGGCGACTCCGTACCTAGAGGGACTCGAATCTGAGGCCTCTGGTTAAGGATGAAGAAGTACTTAATTACCACTCCACCACAACCCTTGTTGGTATCATAGAGATTTCTATTATCTTACAACTTTTACTTATCTTTTACTACTATTGTTTTAGATGCATGACAACTTTGGAATCCAACCATTACTTGAAACGGACTAAAAAACGTCTTATTTTCTTACATTCCTGTGTCGAATACTTTTATTTTGAGCCAAGAGTCAAATAATTTCTTTTAGTTATGGCAAGCCTAAATATAATTAATATCACTTTGGGACTCAATAATTATGAGTTTCACTATTTTTTATCTTCTAAAAAGATTAAGATTAAGATGATTTAGTATAAGGACTTGAACACTTCTATTAAAAAAGGTTAATATTCCATTCGAAGGAAGGGAATTAAAGATTTAATTTTTGTATTGAAATTCAATATTTATTTTTATCATTTAAATAGATATAATATTTATTTTAATGTTGATTGCTACTTTTTAATAATATTATTTGTCATGTATATATAATTTTATTAATTAACATAAAACACACGTGCAAAGCACGTAAACTAGACTAGTATATGAAAAAGAGGGGAGAATGATTATTGTTCAATGTTGAGGGGGGTGCTTGATTTTTAAAGCAAAGTTGGGGAGTGTAAACGATTTTCACCCATGTAATATATCTATAACTTAGTATAATTGTTAAGAGACAAAAAAAATTATAAATAAAAATTATGTATTTCTTTTATATAAAAATTTAAAAAGAAGATAAATATATTGTTGAAATTCTTTATTCAAGCTTTTGATTCGAAAAGAAAACAGTTTTTTTGAAAAATTATATATATATTTTGAAATTCTTAAATAGCAAATGAACTCCCATGACCCATCTAGGTGATTATTAGGTTGTAAATGTAAATTAATTTCTATAGATGCAATTCTTATATGGCATTAATATGTTTGAAAAATTGACATTGAACTTGGAATAGAAGTGTTTGAAAGTTGATTTTTTTGAAATTTAAAGTTATATATAGAAAGTTGTGGATTTTAGGAGGAAAAAAATCGTAAAAGTTGAAATTGTTAAGCGTAAAGTTGAATATCTAGTTCAAGATTTTGAAAAATAGTCTCAAATTAATCTATTGTAGTTCAAGTTCTAAATTTCAAACGAGAAATGAATTTTCAACTTGTTCACATGTAAAAGCAACAAATGTCTTTTTCATGAATAATTGAATGATGACAAGATTAGAATACTGAACTTTTATCATGATGAAATGTATGATTATCAAATAAAAATTCAAACTAGTAATGAATTTATACCTTGTTCATGTGTAAGAGCAACAAACATACTTTTCATGAATCAAACACGTGAACATTATTTTATGATAATTATTGATAATGAGACTCGAATGCAGAGTTTTTATCATGATTTGATATCATGGTGAAATACGTTGTTAACTGCCTATCTCAAATAAAAATTCAACTAGTAGTGAATTTTTACCTTAGCATGTTCATGCAGAAAAGCAACAAATGTATTTTTCATGAATTAAACACGTGCAAATTATTTTCTAATTAAAAAGAACTATGAGACTCGAATATAAGACTTTTATCATGATTTGATATCATGATGAAATGTGTGGTTAGTTGATTATTTCAAATAAAATTCAAACTAGCTAGTAATGAATGTTCACCTTGTTCACGTAACACGAGCAACACATGTATTTTTCATGAACCAAACACATGTAAATTATTTTCTGATAATGAATTACAATGAGATTCGAATATAAAACTTTTATCATGATTTAATATTATGTTGAAATGCGTGATTAATTGATTATTTCATTAAAAAAAAATCAAACTAGTAATGAATTTTCACCTTGTTCGTTCACATGTAACTTGTAACATATATTTCATGAACCAAATATATGAAAAAAAATCTCTAATAATGAGTGATAACGAGACTCAAACACAAAACTTTTGTCACGTTTTGATATTATGTTAAAATGCATGATTAATTGATTATCTTATATAAATTTTAATATATTAAAGAGAACGCAATTTTATTTATTTAATTATATCTATCACACAGATTTGAACATGCTAATTTGTCATGCTTCCTGAAATACCAAATACCCAAAAATTATTTTTTAAGGAAAGATGCAATATGACAAGAACAACTACTTAGAAACAAATTAAATGCACAATCAATCACTGAAGATAATATACCTTCATTCTTAATTAGTGGTTCGAGATTCAAATTTTACATATGACAAAAAAAAATCTAGTGGAAAGTACTTTCCCCTAAATGGATCCTATGCCACGCGACTTCAAATTAGTCGAAATTTTAATGTGGATACGAAATATCGAATGAAAAAAAAAAAGGAAAGACAAATGTATGAGCTTTTCATGCTTCCTGAAAGGCCAAATACCTAAAAGTCATGTCAATTTAATCAACCATTTCCCAATCCCATCCTTGTGATAATGAAATTTATATATGGACAAAGATTTCTTAATCACTATTGGTTGGAGATTAAGGAAATCTAATCCCTAATTAGCACGTGGAACCACCACAACTTAGCAAAATAAATTTAAAAAAATCTTATGCTTTCACGGATTAAAATTAATTAGGGACCACCCCTTTAACACACTTTTAGCCAAACCAAAATAAAATAAAAAATCTAAATGAAAATCAAACAAATATTTAAGACCCATTGATGCAGGATATTTATTATTTAATCCCCTAGTTAAGATATTTTTAATGTGCGATCAAGTATTCGTATAGAAAGTAGGTTATATTTGGACTATTTTAAGAAGGGAAAAATAATTGATTTACAACTCTAAGCTAGAATAATTATATTTATCCTCCGACTTTTGTTGTACTATGTGGTCAAATTTATCCATTATTGTTAACAAAGTTCTTAAATTTACCTCAAACCTAATGGATTTCCCTAATTTTCATTTTAATTATCCGATTTCACTTTAATAACCTATAACCTTTTTACAAAAATAAAAGTATATCCATTGTTTTGCTCCAACAAATAATTTGTACAAAACTAATAAATATATATATATAAAAAAAAGAATCATATCTATTGGTGCAATATCGGGGACTAACATGAACTATTATAAGTGATCGAGACTCATCGATAAGTCTAGTATTGAGAGTACGGAGTCAATAAAATTCAATAATTTTGATGCAAAACATGTATATTGAGAAATTCATTGAATATGTAAATATCATAAACTTTCGAGTTTATAATTTCAAATTCAAAATTCACCTATGCCGAAGCTTGCACTTCACGAGTAAGTTTCGGATGAAGTTGTTTCAACTCTTGGATTACGAATTGAACCCCTCAACTTGTTACGAAGTTTTAATATTGTGTCTTGAAATTAGTTTAGAGAATAAGCAACTAATGTTAAGGGTAAAATAGAAAAGAAAAAAAAAAAAGAATTGTCTTTTCTTGATATGTCAAAAATAACAAGTAAAATGAAAATTCAATTAAGAAAATAAATGATAAGTAAAAGAGAACGGAGGGAGTATTCAGCTCACAACTTTTTTAGTCCCTCATAAATGAATTTGGCTTCCCATGAAAATTAACTTTAAGGTAATATGATATGATATTTATTATTTGTTTTGGGTCAGGTTCCACACTATTTTTTTTTCTTTTAATTATCAATGTAGACTTTGTTGGTATGCCCAACAAACTCTCCTTCGAACTAAGTTTTACAAGAACCATCACCTCATGAACTTATACATGAGCATTAAGTGTGTCACTCACATCATCTAAGTATTTATGGGTAGCCGATATGCATCTGATATTCACCTCAAAACTAATGAAATTTTCCTAATTTTCATTTTAATTATCTAATTTCACTTTAATAACCTATAAGTTTTTTATGAAAATGAAAGTGTATCTGTTGTCTTTACTCCACCAAATAATAAATTTTCATATCTATCGATGCAATATTGGGGACTAACATGAACTATCATAAGTGACCGAGAGTCATCGATAAATCTAGTATTGAAAACATTGATTCAATAAAATCCAATAATTTTGATGCAAAACATGTATATTGAGAAATTCATTGAATATGTAAATGTCATAACTTTCGAATTCATAAATTTCAAATTTGCCTCTATTGAGACTTCACTTCTCGATTAAGTTTTGGAGGGAGTTGTTTCAACTCTTCGGATTACGAATTGCACCCCTCAACTTGTTACAACTTCACTTAAAACCATCCACTTTAAAGGACCACAGTATAAGTGAATGGACTAAAATTAGTTTTCTAAATTGGCCACACATTTTCAGCTCACTACTTTTTTAGTCCTTTATAATGGAATTTGGTTTCTCATGAAAATTAACTTTCTACAAGGTGACAAAGTAATATGATATGATATTTATTATTTGTTTTGGGTCAAGTCCAAGACGAGCCTTTTTTTTAAAATTATCAATGTAAGAATTTTGTTGGTACGCCCAACAAACTCTCCTTAGAGCTAAGTTTCACGAGAACAATCACCCCCATAAACTTATATGAGAAATAAGTGTGTCATACATCATTGTATCATTCTACATTCATCTCGTCGGACGAGGGTCTATGATATCAATTGTTGTGATTAATCAACTCAAAGATATTCTTAACATGGTGTAATATCGATCACTTTAGTACAAGTCCACACGTTTTCCAGAAAAAAGAAAAGCTTCACACCATTAAGAACACGCATACACCTTGTATATAGCTTCTTCTCTTCTTCTTTTTTTCCGCTACCAATGCGAAAATTTATTCACACAACTTACAGTTTTACTCACAGTATAAGAAAAGTTTAACATACATCATTTGAAAGGCTTATACTGTTTGAATTACGAAAAAACAAACATAGAAAGTACATCCAGTTAGTACGAATAAAAGAAGTTACTTGGAAAATTCCTGACTTCTTCATCTGATTAATTAATTACACCATCATCACTTTAACACAAATGCTAACTAGCTTTTCATAACAAATTAAGAAACATTAAAATATTATAGTAATTTATAAGGTGGCAAATTTTGATTTTAATAGCAATTTCGAAGAACTTTCTTTTAAAGCCTTTTCCAACAAACATCCACCTATATTTCAACCAAGATCTTATATTTGACCATTAGCTTACCAACCCATTTATATATTTATTTATTTATTTTTTATATTTCAACTTGAATCTATTTTTATAACAACTTTGTTTAATACAAATGGTAGCAACAAAATCCATTTTTCCCTTTAGGGGTCCCGTGGTTTCTATATTTGTTTTTTGATTCTTTTTTTTTAGTGCTTCGACCCAAAGCGATAACTTCTAGCTGTTCAGTGGATAAGATTTCTCTCTTCCCCTTTTTAACAAAGTTGTTATATCCAGGCCACCTTGTGTTCATTCAAGCCCGGAGTAGACTTAGTATATTAGTTTCGAACACATTAACTTTGATTCAGATTTCGTATATGCATTAAAAATCACTAAACTAATATAGAAGCTGGATATCAAATCTCATAGATCAAATGGATCTGGTAGAATTTTGAAACTTGAACACGTGAATTAACTTTAAATTGAAGGGGAGCCTTAGAGTAACTGGTAAAGTTACTGCCATGTGACCAGGAGGTCATGGGTTCAAGCCTTGGAAACAGCCTCTGACAGAAATACAAGGTAAGACTGTATACAATATACCCTTGTGGTGGAGTCCTTCCCCGGACCCTGCGCATAGTGGGAGCTTTAGTACACCAAGCTTCCCTTTTTTTTTTCTTTTTTTTTTTTTGTCGATCTACACATGCATCACTTTTAATTGTTCGACTAAGTACGTACCTAGTAACTGCTCCCTCTCATCTGCATAACTATCGAATAACTCTTTCAGTATTGCTAGTCCCAATATTGGATCAAAGTCAATCCTCAACAATCAAGACTTTGCAACCATAGTTAAAGAGATAGGGAATAGATAAATTTATTTTTCGGTATGTGAAATTCTCTTTTGATGTTACGACAGGATGAGGGGTGGGCATTCGGTTCTTCGGTTCGGTTTTTCGATTTTCAGTTTTGGAAAAGTGTGCATCGAACACCGAACCAAACTAATTCGGTTCGGTTTAGTTCTGTTTTTTTAAATCGATTTTTTGGTGCAAAATAAAAATAAAATGAGAACCGAATGAAAATATAAGACACTAAAAAATCTAAAACATTATAAATAGACTATCAAGTGAGGATATTTCAAAAACATATCATTGTAGTGCTTCATTTTTCATATCACAATACGGTGGTAGTATTTGTGATTTTTTAGTAATTACAGTTAGAAATTAGGAGTATTTGTGTGAAAAATTTTAGGAATTACAATTAGAAATATAAGTATATTAGGAATAAAAATTAAAAATTAGGAAAATGTAAAAGTAATAAGGATGGAAGGTAAATGTTGATGGGGTAATTGGGTATGGGTTTTGAGGCTTGGTCTTGAAAAATTTTGGGCCAAACATGAGCTAAATGAAAAAAAAAAAATTAAAAACTTTTAATAAAATTTCAATTCTTCGATGCACCGAACTAATTCGATTCGGTATGATTTTTCGATTCTCCAATTTTTATGCCCACCCCTAAGCTGAGAGTAGTACACACTCTGAAAGTGTCACTATTTAAAACCTCACACGCATTGTCACGCCGAGTCCAAAAGTGCAAGCTGTTCACCCAAACCTCCTGTTAAATTCCAACATTCTCCTAGCCTCGTCATGTGTACTTTTTTATAGTCTAAATTTCTTTAATGAAAATTCTGGCTTCCTCATTGCAGTCATATAACAAAGAAGACAGAGAGACTATCCCTTTCACCTTTTTGGCAAAAGATTAACTTTTTTTTCTTAGTTAAATCAATTGAATAAATTAAATACCACTTGTCCACAACTGTTAAAAAGACATGGGCAAGAATAAATAAAACAAAATATACATCAAATTCAAGAAAATGGTCCTCAAAACTGCAGGTACAAGTTTGCCAGTTGTAAAATGATCCCACAAAATCTTTCATGGTAGATTTTCACTTGCCACAATGATACACAATATACGAATGTAAAATAAGATCTTCCTTTGTATATTGGGCATCACTTCCGCCACGTCAAGATGACACTCTCACTCGACCGCTGAGTTATATTCCTTCCCCACCTCATCGAGAAAAATAACTGACTAATCGTAAAGAGCTGGAGAAACTTAACGTCACTATTCTCGAACAACTTTACATATGACTGTAGCAGATAAGCTCAACTCGTAATAGAGTATTTTAGCTGGAAATTCGACTTCTATACCTCCTACTTTTGAAACGATTTTGCAGTATTTATGATAGGTAAAAACCTGATTAAAAGAGTACCACTTATCGACGTAAAAGATAATACATTTTCTATGAGGTCGGATCGAGACAGTTAAAACTCTACTTGAATTTACCCCCTCTTACTATCTGAAAAATAGGTGTAGTTAGAGAGAGTTTAAGATATGCTACACTCTACCCTCCCCGGACCCCACTTGTGGGATTACACCGGGTATTTTGCTGTTGATGTAACATAAGAATGACACTTTCACATACATAGCACAACTGAAGAAAGATTATAAAGTTAAAGCAACATTTTCTGTGATCAACACACAGAGTGACACTTTCACATACATAACACTGCTGAAGAAAGCTTATAATGTTTGGAGACACAATCAGATGTCATGTGTGCATCTAAACATAGATCTACAAGTTAAACAAGAAATATGTAAAAGGGTTCAGTTTACATGATCCAAATTAACCAAGATGATCTTAGTAGCACACATCATTTTACCAATGGCTGGAAGAACCTGCATAATAGTCTCAAGGAAGACGTAACCGATATTTGATTTGCAGAATACAATTAAAGTTTGCAACTTCAAAAGTTAGTCCTGCTTGGAATCATCCACTCCAACTGCCTTAGGTACAGGATGGGGCGCGCCAGAACTTGGTTCTTCTCTGGTAACCTGTTACACACAACAATGTGTTCTGTTATACTGAGTTATTGGTTAACGCAATAAATAAATGGACGAAAGGATGTAACTTTAGTTCAAATGGCACAAAGACAAGGATGTAACTCTAGTTCAAACGGCACAAAGACGAGTGTAGCCACTGTTTTTAGAGGTTACAAATAGACTTTTTGTTTCACTGATAAATAAATGCAAGAAAACTTTCTATTTCCTCTTCCACTTTTCTTCTGTTACTCAAACAGGTCATCGATTGATCAAGTTTTGAAGCTCAGACTACATGTAATGCAATGCTCTATTAGCAAATGGCAAATTTAAAGGGTGTCATGGGTACAAACTGTTCACAAGGATTGCGAAATAGTATCGTTTGTTTTATTCCATCATTTGGTGACATATGTCTGTAGATTCAACTCAACCCAGTAAAAATGTTATTCCAACATCGTTATTTATAACACACACTCCACCCCACCCCACCCCACCCCACCCAAACCCCCCTCCTTCTCTTAGTGGATTAGTATAAACTTCTTTAGTAATTTACCATTTTAAACCTTTCTTCACCTATAACTTAAAAAATTACTATACTATTTTTGTTGCAAATTCTATAAATACGGGGATCAAATAGTCCAACTCCAGAAAAGCCTTCCCTATCGAATACAAAATCAGTTCTAACTCAATCTATGAAAGTCATCAACATAGTATGTCAAGTAGCTATGAAAATAAAACTAGAGGTGCGAGCTTTGAGTTTTTGACTAGCAAGCAATACGTAGTAAACGCAAATCTAGATATGCTTTTACTATGTATTGCTTGCTAGTCAAAAATCAGAGCTCGCACCTCTACTTCTAGCCACCATTAACAGGCTAACAACATACCCCGTGCAATCAAACTCAGGTCTGGGCAGGGTAAGATATATGCAGACCTTACCCCTACAGTTGTGGTAGACCTCAGTTAGCCGCCATAATCAAGCTGCTCGCCATAAACTTGAATACAGATTTGAACAAAAATATTCTCTTATATCTTATGAAACGTGTTTTAGGAAGTTCTGAAGACCCACTTATTCCTCACTTGATATCATATGCTCATAAAACCTTGAAATAAAACAGCTTTAGACACAAAGAAGTGCCAACCTGCACATTTTGATTTTCGTATGATCGATTATGCAATGAACATAAACAACTACCAGTGTGTCAAACCCCCCCAAAAAAAGATGTGGCATAAACTAAGATAGTATAGGGCATAAAATATTAATATATGAATTTGTAGCAAGAAGAAAGCTGATCCAAATTCAATGACTTAATTTTTTTCAAAATTCACCAAGAAACGAACTGTTTCAACTTTGGAACTCAGTGGCCCAGCCACTATACCTTTCTCCACCTAAATACTAGACTTGGTTCAGTAAGTAGATTTCAAACCCGTGACGTGCGGCTACTAAACTAAACATCTAATGGTGTATTAGTTACCTCTGATGCTGAAAAGCCATATGGGCAATGCAACAACTATAGTTCCCAACTAGAAACTTTTCTAGAGGTGCTACATGATACCATGGTCAAGGTACATTGTGGTAGTTGAAGAGTAGAGCATGAAAAGAATACTTATGGCAAATAAACAATGCACAATGCACGGTTTCATGATTTTCATCGTTACTCCTTAAGATTGGGAAGGTCATTGGTAGCTCTTTCAGTGACTGCTATTTAATGTTAAATGACCGAGAAACCAGTTGTTTCAACTTTGAAACTCAGTGGGCCTGCCGCTATATCTTTCTCCACCTAAACATTAGACTTGGCTCAATAAGTAGATTTCAAACTCATGATGTGCGCCTACCAAACATCTCATGATGTATTACCTCTGATGTTGAAAAGCCATAGGGGCAATACAACAACTGTAGTTCCGAGCTAGAAACTTTTCTAGAGGTGAATGATACCGTGATCAAGGTAAATTGTGGTAGTTCAAGAGTAGAGCATGCAGAGAATACTCGTGGTAAATAAACAATGCACAATGCACAGTTTCAGCATTATTCCTTAAGATTGGGAAGGTCATTGGTGGCTAAATTGTGACAAACTGATCAGCTTCACATAAGTTGCGGAGTCCCTGCAACGAACTCCAGCCGGTTTTGTTGAACATCACAATATGAACTTGGGAAAGAACATTTGAAGTAGGGGAATTAAATCCATAAATAAACAGGGGAAAGAAGATTTGAACTCTAACAAGTGTCAGAAACAAACTTGAAAGTGTGAATGGAACACGAAAGGATCATTGTGGTGAAGAGTCAAATGAAAAGTGAGGAAATAATTTTCATTTCAATCCACATACAAACAGGAGCAAAATAAGTTGAGGTCTAACATGTCTCGGGAGAACATGAAACAAAATGCAGGACCTTTTGAAGTTTTCAGCTAACCGATTAGTTCTACACTGTCTCCTCGCAGAAATATTTCATTCACGCTGAGGGTCATATCTACAACTTAATTTCATAAGAGCCGAACCCTTAAACTCATCAAACATATTTCCAAGTACTGTACAAAAGCTTGAACTCAAATGGTAGATCATTGGAGAGGAGTGTTCCCTTCCATTATGAACCTCAGGCAGACAGGAAACTTTTTATACAAAATTTTCAGCATTCTGGAAAGAAATGATTAAATAAGCAAGGACGACCTGAATTTTCTTTCCAAATACAACACACGTTTCTTTCATTTTGTCCATCATTAGAATTAGAGAAATGAAGTGAAAAACTATACTCGAGAATCCAACTGTGAACAAAGTCCAAGGTTGACGTTAAGTTCTTTTTGGCACTTTCTCATTGTGGGGTAAGTGCTTCATTCAACTTTGTACTCTGGTTTCATGGTACTCACTTTCATGAAGATCTGGAAGACAAGAATAGACGACAATCATCTAAATCCCCTGAGTTCTAGAGTCGTGTGTCAGAATGTCCTCAAAGATTCAGCACATTGACTCCTCAACCCATACTTCACACATTTACATTCATCTTCAGAAAAAACATAATGTTCTAAATGTTATCATCAAAAATACTGCCTGGGTATTCAGATAGTCACTCTCTACTTTTCAGTTGATGCACCAGAATCTGATGCTTCCCCAACTAAAACAGTATTACAGGCACAAGGAGGTCACTAACTTCAACAAAAACAACTCTTTCCTGAAGAAAGCTAAATGATTTTGCATTTTCTATATCAAAAATTTCAAACAACTACCACCACATATCCAAACAAAAGATATACCTAGCCACCCAAAACACACACACACACACATATATGCACTATCACATTTATATCAATCAACTAGCATCAATCCCACTAGTTCGGTTCGCTATATGAATTCAACAACAACAACATAGTCAGTGTGAACCCACAACTGGGGTCTGGGTTGTGTAGGATATACGCAGACCCTACCCTACCTTTTGTGGGGTAGAAAGGTTATTCCCAATAGACCCCGGCTCGAAAGAAAAGAGAAGAATTTGAAGCATAGGAACACAAAAATATGACGGCAAAAATAACAAGATACAAGGCAAAAGAAGCGACAGATAGTAATACACATTGAAGAAAAGAAACTATAACTAAATACAACTACTAAATACTAATAAGGAGAAACAGAGAGGGGCTATATGAGATGCAAGGTAAATGAAGCATGGTTGGCTATATGAACCCATTAGGCTTATTCAGGTATTTATGTGTATACATATACACACGGGGGCATAAATAAATTGCAATCAAACAATCTAAGCAAGATCATGTAGCTCATATATTTCCCCAGGAAAACAAATTTTCTAATAAAGTCAACAAGTTGAAACAAATGATGATGCGCTAATAATCAAACAACTTACAAAAATATTGGGTTAGTAGCTTACAAGTTTTTCAAGCAAATCAAACACTTTGAAACAAAAGATCACACCTTTACAATCAATCCACTTACATAATTATTGGGTTCTAGTAGCTCACAAGTTTTTCAAGCAAGTCAAAACTTTGAAACGAAAGATCACACCTTTACAATCAAACAACTTACAACATTATTTGCTTAGTAGCTCACAACTTTTTTCAAGCCAGTCAACACTTTGAAACAAAAGAACACCTTTACAACCGAACTTATAGAACTATTAGGTTAGTAGCTTACAAATTTTTCAAGCAAGTCAACGCTATGAAACAAAAGACCATGCCTTTACAATCAAACAACTTATGGGTCATTTGGTACGCGGGATGAGTTAGGATATCCCAAGATAAAGTCTGCTATAAAACATGTACTGCATTTGGTTGACGGCATAGATATCCCACCTTATCCCATCTAACTTGGGATTATTTCATCACATCTCTTAGGTGGGACAAAATTAGTCCAAGGGATTATAATCTCAAGACTATAATCCCAGAATAATTTAGTCCGGGAACCAAACGACCCCTTTTTAGAATTATTGGGTTCAAAGTAGCTTACAAGTTTTTCAAGCAAGTCAACACTTCGAAAAAAAAGATCAGGCCTTTACAATCAAACAACTCACAAAATAATCGGGTTTAGCATCTTCCCAAGTTTTTCAAGCAATTCAACACATCTAAGCAAAAGGATAACAACAACAACATACCCAGTGTAACCCCACAACGTGGGTCCAAGGAGGATAAAGCGTACACAGACCTTACCCCTACCTCAGAGGTAGAGAGGCTATTTCCCCTCGACTCAAGAATCAAAGCAAAAGATCACACCTTTATATTGCACGAAAGAAGTCCCGGACACCACAAAAAAAGACCACACCTTTATAATGCACGAAAGCTGTCCCGGACACCATGATTATTAAATTAAAAAAAAAAAGATCACACCTCTATAGACTATAATGCACGAAAGTTGGTCCGAACACCACGATTATTAAAAATCAAGAAAAATATCACACCTTTATAATGCAAGAAAGCTGTCCCGGACACCACAATTATCAAAAACAAAAAAAGATCACACCTTTATAATGCACGAAAGCTGTCCCACACACCACGATTATCAAAAACAAAAAAAGATCACACCTTTATAATCAAACAAACTTACAGAATTATTGGTTTTAGTAGCTGATGGATTAAAAGGACAAGCAGGAGGTACTCTTTCTGGTCTCTGATACTCCTTCCCAAACATCCTATAAATCTTCCCCTAAAATCATTCCACAAAAAAAAAAAAAAAAAAAAAACATTAACCAAAAATATTAACATTATAAAGATCAAAAAATTAACCAAAAATATTGACACTATAAACATAGAAAAATTAACCAAAAATAACACTATAAACATCAAAATTAACAAAATTAATTAATTTAATTTTGGTTTAAGGATCTTACCATGAGAATATGGAAGAGAACAGGCAATAAATTAACGATCGGTACAAGGAACAGTGGTAATAAACAAGCTACACAAACCTGCAATTTTTTTCAAAAAAAAAAAAAATCAAGAAAAGGATAAAAATAATAAGTGGAAAATTATTAATTTAATTTTGGGAAATTATGGATTTGATTATTCTTACCATTTTTTTTTTGATTTGTTTGAGGATTTTTTTTTGTTGTTGTGTGTGTTCTTGATTTCTCGTTTGTTGTTGTGGAGAAGAAGACTTTGTCGGGTCAAAAAGTTTACTTTATTAATGAGATCCGAAAGTCTATAGACGTAAGTGATAAGGATATACGAGACTTATATTTCATGTATTTTTATTTTTATAATTTTATTATTTATAAATCACTAATAAAATAAAAGAATATAATTATCTAAAAAATTATTTATGGTTGTGTCATTTTCTATGAAACTTGCTTTTTTTATTTATATATTTTAGAAAAAATCACTACAATATGATAATATAAGGTATAAATATCATTACATCAATAATAAAAAATATGATTATAGCAAAAAATACTTTGAAACTAATAAAAAACGAATTTAACCCCCGGGTTTACGTTTTTATGCATGGGGCTTACGTTTTTACACCTGGGACTTACGCCCTATGGATCTACGTTTTTTATTTGTACCCCGGAACATTTTTACTACGTCCCGCCCTGGGACTCACACCAAAAACGCCTTTGAAAACATTGATACTATAGTTAGGACTTAGGAATTTTAAATATCAAATATAGCGATAGCTTGAATAATTAAACATTTTTTTAATGTAGTAAAAGGATCGTTTGGTAATTGGTAAGAAAATAAGTTATTTAAGAAGTATAAATTTTTGTACATAGTTAGAAAATAAGTTATTTATATATAACATTATGTCAAAATTTCAAAAATAACTAATATTTAGGCAATAAATAAAACATTATAGTTAATGTTTGTGTTATTACAAAACATAGCTATTTTACGCTGGAGAAGTAGCTAACATTAATACGATATTTGGTTTGTAATTTAGAAAATCGCACAACTAATATATGTATAAGTGTCCCCCAAACTTGCTTACTTGTGGCAACCTTTCAGCCACCCAACGACCTATAACGCTAGTCACTACTCCCACTGGGCCTAGGAAGTAAGTCCCACAACCCAGAACGACGAAGAACAAATAGAATTTTCTACAAAAGCCCGCTAGCGGAGGAATTGGTGTGTTATCCCACATGGAGTAGAAGATGGAATAACTAATACCTGCATAATTCTAACCTGCTACCAAACGATCCCTAAAAGTTTTTGAAATTCGCTTTACATTAGTTATATAATTTCATTATTATAGTGTAAATGATAGGATAAATAATTCAAGACTAATTAATACCCATATCAAACACAAAATAACATAATTCTACATTTTATTCTGATATTATTATCCCTCCTACCAAACGATCCCTCTAAAGATAAGTTCCAGGCCAAGCCCGTGTTGAAGAACATATTTCATGGAATGGCCAGGTTAGACCCAACTATTTAAGTTATAGTCGTTTTTTTTCCCAAAAAATATTTAACCTGGGGCAAATGTTAACAAATTTAATACGAAATTTGTTTGCTTCTCTGTCTTCTTGTTTTTGTGCTTCTATTTTGGAATTATTATTTTAGTCATATTCATAGTGATTAGTAGGTAAATTTGAAAGAATAACTTTAGATATGCAGTGATCAAAATTTGAATTTTCTAATTTTTATCTGAACTTCAACAATATATGGTTGAATTCAATTATTCTTGTTTGAACTTCAACTATTTTAGCATACAAGTTCTTACATGCATGAATGAATTCAGTTATTTTTGTCTGAACTTCACTCACATGAAATCTAAATTTATTGAATGACCAAACACATAAAATTTTAAAAGCTTAAATACGAATTCAATAACTATATCACCATAAAATACCCTGTAATATTTGACAAATCAATGTCCATACTCAACCCAATTTTACTAGATATGATATTAAAGTGAATCAACATCATCTATGGCACCTAACAAAAGAGAGTGGAACTAAAACAAGTGTTTCACTAAGCTAAAACAAATAGGGATATGCATATATCTTGATCATGGGTCAATATTTTATTTCCTATCATCAATTTGACTAATTTATAATTAATTCATTTTCTAATTTTATATACTCCTGCATCAATAAATTATTACCATATCTATAGCATAAAAAAACAAACTTTGTAGAATCAAAATATAAAATGACACGTTAAATTTAATTAACGTAGTGGAGCATACAAAATGGATAATAAATAACTCTATACATGATACAAGTGAACAACAGTTATACTTAATACTCCTATACAAATAAATAAAAAAGTTTAAACAACGGTTACAACCCGTTCTTTAACTGGTTTAAAATTCGAGCTCTAATCTAAAATCGCAAGAGCATTTTACCTCCAAAGTGAAACTTCAAAAGTCTCAATTAATCGGGACAAAGTGAATTTAATTAATCAATCCAAAACGGATATGGAAAAGTACAAGTCAAATAAAAAAAAAAAAAAGTATATAAGCAAAAGAAAAAAACTGCTCATAAAGGGAGAAGCCCCCTACTTTCAGGTACTCCTACGTTGCTCGGACTCTCCAAAAATATTATGTATTCATGACGTGGTGGATTCTTCAAAATTACATTATTTTTTGGAGTATTCGACATGCATTCGTTAATATTTTTATAGAGTCCGAGCAACATAGGTAGAGGATAACCTTTTGAGCTTACCAACTATTATTACAAATTAAAAATGTTTTAGGGTTTTTATATGGTTTATGCATGGAGGTCGAAGATTTGGTTAGATGATTAGCAGTTAGTCGCACTTGTCTCTTTAATGTAAGAGAGCATGGGTCTAGTTTAGAGCATCTCGTTTGTTTCCTCTTCTACTTATCAGTATAACTACTTTTAAAAAAAAAAACTCTGGTACACCAAGTTTCCGCAATACGCGGGATCTGAAAAAGAGATCAAACCACAAGGGTATATTATACACAACGTTACATTGCATTTCTATAAGCGGCCGGTTCCACAGCTCGAACACGTGACCTCCTGGTCACATGACAACAACCTTACCAGTTGTGTGGCAAGACTCCCCTTCATATCAGAATCACTATTATTATTCTTTATCTTATTTTCTCATTGTATTACTACAGTTGTCTCTTTTACTTGGGTTATCTTTAATATAATTGTGTTTGTACTTCTACTCTTGTGTTTGTCAAATCTGTTTTTGAAAAACACTTTTCTTGAGCTATTGGTTCTATCGGAGACAAACTTTCTACCTCACACAAGGTAGTGGTAAGGTTTGCATTTCTATTTTTGTTGTTATTGTCGTTGTTCCCCTGCATTCAAGTTGGAGTACAATGAACCTGATAGATGATGGGTTGAACAATTTATTCTTCTGATTCAAACTAATAGTCCTAAAGTCCTTTTTTTTCACTCATCTAATAGAAATGCATTGTAGCGGTGGTGGAGCAGCGGAGCCAGAATTTTTACTAAGGGGTTTAGAATATGATAAGTAAACACATGAAGGAGCCAAATGGGGTTCAACATCTACTATATATATATATATATATATACATAAAAGATAATTTTAACCGTGTATAAACCCCCTTGGTTATTCGTAGCTCCGCCCCTGCATTGTAGAGTTTAGTGGAGTTCATTGTTTAAATTGTCACTGAACTATTGGAAATAGGTAAACAAAGTCACTTTTCTTTAGTTTGTATCGAAGAAGGCACTTAGCTTTTGTTGTTTCACTCAAGCCGAAAGATATATATCCACCACTTTTTAATGAGATGGCACCTGAATTTTTAAGTAAAAGAAGTAGAAACAATAATCCCAACCCATTTTAACCAAAAAAAACCCTACCGTCGTAAAATCCATTTATATGTTGAACAATTCACTTTCTGTCTTGAGTAACCTTTTAAATGAATTAGAAAAAAATAAGTGACTTTTCGATACGAAAGAAAGAAAGGTGATTTTGTTCACCTATTTCCAATAGTTCAATGGCCATTAAGTAATGAACTCGAGTTTAATGATATGATAGGTATGGTTTGAAGGTGTCACTTAACAATTGTTACCACATTAACCTTCTTAAAATATTGAGGAACTACAATGTTCGACGAGTTCCAACAGTGTTGAACTTCTTTTTAACGGCTATATTTAGTTCTCATTGTTTCCAAACACTATTGGATAAGCAATTGAGCTATACTCCATGGTTCCGGCCAGTGGCTCACCTTCGTCCAAGGGGGTGTCAACTGACTATATGTGTATCTACTATATGTTGAATATCTTGGCTTCTTTATATTTTCTCCCCTTAGTGAAAATCTTGGGTGCTGGTACCGGCCTAGATAAAAGAACAAATAAGTTGTGCCTTGTATGCTTGTGATAGATGATATATTGTTTCTCTTGTCTGCCCACTTCACTAAATGTATCTGATGATAGATGGTGGTAACGGATCTGCAGATGATCCTAGCAAGGAAGAGACTACTACAGATGCCAGTAAATCCGTTGGTGAGGAAAATGCTGGTTCGTTGGGATGATAATCTAACCCCTGCAGAGAGGCGATACATAGAACAATGAGAGAAGATCAACACCAAATCAGAAATTTGCGGAACATGATTGAGTTCCTATGGTGTTATAAAGGGTGAAAGTTTACAGATTTTATGTACTTATAGTGACATAACTTGTACCTGTTTGAATTCAGTGAAACATTTCAGAATGTAGAGAATTTTTCTTAATTGTTATAACTTATAAGTCTTTTTTTTGAATGTTTCTTTCTATTCTACTAATGAAGTCTGTGAAAGTGTGTTCATCAAGTGTGCTAGATTTCTATTTTTCCCAAGTGACCTGGACTTGTAGACGAGGGTCTATCGGAAATAACCTTTCTACCTTCGTAAAGTAGGTGTAAGGCTGCGTACACAGTACACACCACCCTCTCCAGACTCCACTTATGGGATTTCATTGGTATTTTATTGTTGTTGTTGTTGACTTCTTGTTGAAGGATTTGTAAATTGACAAAAAGTACTGCGTTTATTATTCATGTGATAGTTCTGTTCTTTTTGTGGTTTTCCATTTGATCTCTTGTATCTGTTGTGAGGTCCTGTAATTTGGATTCGCATCAAGGAGTCTCGCTTTGAGAGTGAAGTGCTTCCTACTACAATCAACTTCAAGATTCAAACTCGAGACCTTTGGTTAAGGATAAAAGGGACACCTATCACCCACCACAATCTTTGGTGGTCATGTGATAGTTGCATTTTAGTTCTCAAACATCGTGACACTAGACATGTTGAACCATCTATGATGCCTGAGGAAGAAGCTTAGATAAAAGGATACATTCTTGCATCGTTCGAGCTAGCATTCATCAAATGCAGATGGAACTTCATTCTTTTTGTAGAAGAGTAGTCTGAAATCTGGATTAGTGGGGCCCTAAAACGGCTAACAAAATTGGATAGAAAATAAAAAATAAAATCAAAAACCTGCTCACAAATTCATAAAAAAGGGTCCGAAAGTCATTCTTCTGCTATTTTTCAATCGTCCGAAAGTCGATCGATTTTTGCCATATTTTTAATAGTATCTATTGATAGTCCCAATTAAGAATGCATAAACGTGCCTTTAACTTAGTCTCAATTGATATTTATGTCCTCCAACTTTTGGTCGTGCACAAGTAGACATTTAAACTTGCATAAAGTTGAGCAAGTAAACACACATTTCCTATGTGGCAATTCTGGTGAGATGTCACGTAAGACGCGTGTATCTATTTTTTCAATTTTATACGAGTTTAAGTGTCTACTTGTGCACATTCAAAGTTGAAGGGCATAAATGCCAGTTGAATCCAATTTAAAGAGCATGTTTAATATTATGCCTAATTTTTAAGTCCAATCTGTTTAAAAAAAAGGTCAACTCGGTGCATTAAAGCTCCCGTTATGTGCAAGATACAAAAAAGAGCCAAACCACAAATATTTATTGTTCGCAATCTTACTCTACATTATGCAAGAGGTTGTTTACACGGTTTGAACTCATGACCTCCTAATCACACGACATCAACTTTTAATGAAATAAAATTACTTCACTTTACTAAATTAATTAGAGGACCAACAATACTCAAAATCATACTATTTTGAAGGACCAAAGTTAAATCCTCCATAAGGGACAATATCTACACCATAATCCATGTTGGTGCGGCAAGTTCACTTTATTCACAAAATTGGGGAAAAAAAAGGAGGACATAATATACTATTTTTATGCATAAAGTCTATCAAAATTAATCCCTCCATTCCTTTTTATTTACTTTATTTAGATTGGACACACCCCTTAATAAATCCCTTACTCCTATAAAATTAAAAATAATTTTATCAATATACCCCTAATTAAATTTTATACCTTTTTCCAAAATCAATAATGATTATATTTTTTGAACAAGAGTATAAGAGAAAGATTTTGTTTAAACTATTTTTGTAAAATTAAAGAAACAAATATTTAGGAATATAAGCATAATCTAAATGGAGCAAATAAAAAGAAATGGAGGGAGTACTATAAGATTAAGACAACGATTCTAAAATACAAAAAGCAGTAGGATATATAATGAAAATTTAACCCGCTATTATAATTAGGGATTAAAAGTATAATTTTACTTGATTATCTATTTAACCATTAACTAAAATTTTAAAATTAAAAAGTGAATCAATAATCCATTAAAAGATAATTACAAAATCTTTTAAAAATCGTTAACCCAAAATCAATACCAATAAATCAATAATATTTTTTGGATTTTGCATACCCGTATTCATAAAAGTTAAAAGACGTTACAATTTGCGTCACATGTATTTCAACAATCCCCAATATTACTCAAAATTTATCATATTCCCTCCCATTTTTTTTCAGCGGCAAATTCACTTTATTATTCACAAAAATTTGGGCAATAATTTGTCGGCGGCAATGGCCGGCGGCGGCAGTGATGATACAGATCCCGATTACCAGAGATTCCTCCGTCAATTCACCGCCGCCGCCGACGGAGACGAGAGTGCACTTATCGAACTCACCGGCGGCGAAGACGACGTCGTTTTGTTAGAAGACGAAGCAGTATACGAAGAAGAAGAAGAGACGGAGGAAGAAGATGAAGACGAAGACGAAGACGAGGAGGATGATGAAGAGGAGGAGGTTAGTGGAAGGACGACGTTACGTAGGGTTTTATATGGACAGCGAGGTTATGTACGGGCTGTTAATAATGCTGAGAATTTGGATAATTCTGTTGTGGAATGTGGAGATGCTGCTCCTACGAGGAGGAGGAGTTGTAAAGGCGGTGAAAAGGCGTCGCGAGATGGTGAGAAGGAGGGAGGAGGTGGAGGTGATGGAGAGGAGGAGTGGAATAGAGGTGAAATTGATGGTTTGTTTTGTTCTATTTGCATGGAAGCTTGGACTAATGACGGTGACCATCAAATCTGGTAATTTAGTAATATCACGTCTTTGTACTTCAATTTAGAGTTTTTTTGTACTTACTCTGTGCGAAGATAATTGTTATGCTTTGTTTCTCGAGAGTTAATTTGACTAATTTTGGAGCTATATTGGATCATTGTTGACCTTTGTTTCTCGAGAGTTAATTTGACTAATTTTAGAGCTAAATTGAATTATTGTTACCCTTTGTTTGTTGAGTGTAACTTTGACCAATTTTAGAGCTAAATTGGATTATTGTCACCCTTTGTTTCTCGAGATTCAATTTGACTAATTTCAGAGCTAAATTGAATTACTATCACCTTTTGTTTCTCGAGAGTCAATTTGACTAATTTTAGAGCTAAATTGGATGATTGTTGCCCTTTGTTTCTCGAGAGTCAGTTTGATTAATTTTAGGGCTTGACTTTTTAAGGTGGTATTGCTGGATCATTAATTGTTATAAGAGTCCTCTTTGGATGCTTCTATTCCACTAATGAAGTCTCACTTTGAGGGTGAAGCGCTTCCTACTATAGTCAACTTCAGGATTCAAACTCGAGACCTTTGGTTAAGGATAAAGGGATACCTGTCACCCACCACAATCTTTGGTGGTCATGTGATAGTTGCGTCATAGTTCTCAATCATATTGTGTCACCAGACATATTAAACCATCTATGATGAGATAGCTAATGCATGAGGAAGAAGCTTAGATAAAAGAATACGTTTTTGCATCGTTCTAACTAGCATTCAAACACAGATTTTCATTCTTTATGTAAGAGAATAGTCCGAATTAGCTGTGACCCTAAAACGGCTAACAAAATTGGTTAGAAAACGTAAAAGGCAATAAAAAACCTTCTCACCAATTCATATAGAAGATAAAGATTTCATAAAAAATTGGTCCGAAAGTCATCCTTTGGTCCACTTTTTGATTCCGTTCGAAAGTCGATCGATTTTTGCCATAGTTTTAATAGTATCTTTTGATAATCACAATTAATTTTTAGGCATAATACATAAAATATGTCCATTAATTGCCAATTTTAGGCATGCACAAATAGAAATTTAAACTTGTATAAAGTTGAACAAGTAAACACACACGTCCTACGTGGCAATTCTTGTGAGACGCCACGTCGGACACATTGTCTATTTGTTCAACTTTATGCAAATTTAAATGCATACGTGTGCATACCCAAAGTTAAAAGACATAATGTTAGTTGAAGCCAAATTATATGACATGTTTATGTATTATGCTTGATTTTTAAGTCCATTCTATTAGTCGAATAAAAATTACTTCACTTTACTAAATTTAGAGGACCAACGATACTCAAAAATTATACTCCATCCCTTCCTTTTTTATTGTTATACTTTACTTTTTAAGAGTCAAAACGATATGAACTTTGACCAATGTTTTAAAAATGTTGTTTTCATTATATTATTATGAGAAAAATTGCAATTCACAACACTGTTTGTATAGTTTTTGAATATCAAATTTTAAAACAATGAATTAATGTAATCTAATTTAGCTTTAAAAATTAGTCAAATTGATTATCGAAGAGTGAAACGTGACAACTAAAAAGGAATGGAGGGAGTACTTCGTTTGGTACGTAGACTAAATTATCCTGAGATTATAGTTCTTGGACTAATTTATACCATATGGAAGGTGGTATAAAATAATCCCATATTGAATGGAATAAGAATCATAAGATGGAATATCCCAAGGTAAGTTTGGTATAAATTTATACCATCAGTTAAACATGGTATAAATTTAACACAAAAGTTAACCCTAGGATATCCCACCTTATACCGCGCACCAATCGATACCCGAAGGACCAAAGTTAAATCCTTCATAAGGGACAATATTGGCTAAAAGTTAAAAGGCGTTACAATTTGCCTCTTAACTTTAATGACATCATGACATGTATTTCAACAATCCACACTATATTACAAAATTTAGCATATTCCCTCCTATTTTTTCGGCGGCAAATTCACTTTTATTCACAAAAAAATTGGGGACACAAAAAGGAGAGAGCATAATAATTTTACCGGTAGCAATGGCTGGCGACAGTGTCGATATAGATCCCGATTACCAGAGTCTCCTCCGTCGATACACCGCCCATTGTTTCACTGCTGCCGCTGACGTCGATGAGAGTGCACCTATTGAACTTGCCGGCAACGACATCATTTGGTTAGAAGACGAACCAGTATAGGAAGAAGAAAAAGAGGAAGAAGACGAAGAAGAGGACGAGGAGGAGGAAGAGGAGGAGGATACGGGAAGGACGACACTATGTAGGGTTTTATATGGAGATCGAGGTTATGTATGGGCTATTAATGCTGAGAATTTGGATAATTCTGTTGTGGAAAGTGGAGATGTTGCTACGAGGAGGAGTTTTAAAGGCGGTGGAAAGGCATCGCGAGATGTTGATAAGGAAGAAGGTGGTGGAAGTGAAGGAGGAGAGGAGTGGAATCGAAATGAAATTGATGGTTTGTTTTGTCCTATTTGCATGGAAGCTTGGACTAATGACAGTGACCATCAAATCTGGTAATTTAGTAATTTTCTACTCCCTTCGTCCCAAAATAGTTGTAATGCTTTGTTTCTCGAGAGTTAATTTGAGTAATTTCTGAGCTAAATTGAATTATTGTCGCCCTTTGTTCTTGAGAGTCAATTTTACGAGTTTTAGAGCTACATTGGATTATTGTCACTCTATGTTTATAGATAGTCAATTTGAATGATTTCAGAGTTAAATTGGAATGTTGTCACCCTTTGTTTCTCGAGCGTCGATTTGATTGATTTCAGAGCTAAATTGAATTGTTGTCGCCTTTTGTTTCTCGAGAGTCTATTTGACTAATCTCAGAGCTAAATTGTTATTATAGTCTTTTGTTTCTCGAGAGTCAATTTGGCTAATCTTAAAGCTAAATTGAATTATTGTCACAATTTGTTTCTTGAGAGTTAATTTGACTAATTTTAGAGCTAAGTTGGACTATTGTCGCTCTTTGTTTCTCTAGAGTTAATTTGACTAGTTTCAGAGCTAAATTGGATTGTTGTCACCCTTTGTTTCTCGAGAGTTAATTTGACTATTTTTAGAGCTAAATTGAATTATTATCGCCCTTTGTTTCTCTAGAGTCAATTTGATTAATTTTATAGCTAAATTGGATTATTGCCACCCTTTGTTTCTCGAGAGTCACTTTGATTAATCTTATAGCTAAATTGAATTTTCTCACCCTTTGTTTCTCGAGAGTCAATTTGACTAATGTTAGCTAAATTGAAATATTTGTCGGCCTTTGTTTCTCAATAGTCAATTTGACTAATTTCAGAGCTAAATTGGATTATTTTGCCCTTTGTTTCTGGAGTGTCAATTTGATTAATTTCAAAGCTAAATTGGATTATAGTAATTCGATGTGTTAAAATGAACATTTAGATATTTGAAAATTTAGGAGAGGTACTATAAGTTGAAAATGTTTCTAGAGACTCAACAACAACATACCTAGTGTAGTCCTACAAAGTGGGGTCTGGGGAGGATAGAGTAATGCAGACCTTACCCCTACTGCAGAGGTAGAGACGTTTCTGGGACGTTTCATATAGACCCGTGGCTCAAGGAAAAATGGTGTTTCTAGAGAATCAATTTGATCAATTTCAAAGCTAAATTGGATTATAGTAATTGAATGTTTTGAAATGAAAATGTAGATGTTTGAGAACTATAGGAGAGGTACTATAAGTTGCAATGTTTCTCATATCAATATAACAACAATAACATACCTGTGTAATCTCACAAGTGGGGTCTGATGAGGGTAGAGTGTATGCAGAACTTACCTCTACCTCGTGGAGGTAGAGAGGCTGTTCTCGAAATATCCTCGGCTCAAGTGCAGCAATTCAAAATATTTTCGAAAAAAGGAAGTAAGGCTCTGAAGAAAACATGTCAATTAATAACTTTTCTCATATCAATATGTTGAAAAAAATACGTCTTAAAATGTTGGTCAAAGTTCATGTAGTATGAACCTCGATAAGCAAAAAGTGACTAGTATTTTGGACGTAGGGTACTAATTATGATGATGTAAGTAGCATAAAACCTCAACTACGAACTACGTCACTGATTGGATCAACTGTATGAATCCGTAGTGTCTGTTCTCTTCCATTTGGAACCATGCTAATTTTGAAAGATGTTGGTTCTATTATAAGATGTATGCATAGCTAACCTTTGCAGATTACAGTTTATAATAGTAATGTTGAGTTTCAAGCTTCCAGCTTAGCATAACTCATTATCATGCTGCTACTACTACTACTACTAATCATATACTATCTCATTTATTAGAGCTGTGAAAATTAAAATAGTCCATTCTGAATTGAAAAACATAAAAATAACCCATTTTTACACCGGGTATGTATATGGAGATATTGTAGCTTTGTCTTGTACTTGGTCTTGTACCATCTTGGTACCTTCTGAATTAAAACTTTTACCCATCAAAAAAAAACACCGGGTATGTTGTTGTTTAAAATAACCATTTTAAATTAAAAAAAAACAAGTAGTCCATTTTACAAGAAGAAAAAATTGCCATTATCAGGCCCATACCAAAGAACAGAATTAGAAAAAATGACCAAACTTGAAAAAACCAGACCGAATTCAGTTCGGTATTTGGTACACACTAACAATTAATAGCCAAAGAACCGAAACGAAGTTTGAAAAAACCGAATGCCCACCCCTAGTTTCTGTTCTGTTTTCTATTTGTTGTCTAGATCTTCCTAATCTCGGTTGGAAACTTTTACCTTTTCATGAATAAAAGAATCTTGTATAGTTCAACATGAAAAAGGAATCAGATTTGTAAAATCAACTTATTTTTTGATAACTTAAGTACAATGATCTTACTTGAAAGACAAATTGAGGTGCTGTAGAAGACTAACATCTTTTCCCTTGAAGATGAAAACAATGTAAATTCAGAGGATCTGTACATATTTTAGAAGTTCTTCAGTTGGCTTGATTACAGTAGCATTGTTGCAGGATCTGATAAATACTACATGGCTGTAACACATGAAACTGAATAGCTATATCCACCTCCCAATTAAAGCACCAGTGTTTTCTATTCTTTGATAAGTGACAGCTGAATGATCAGGGGTTCACATTCGACAAGTGGTGCAATAAAGATAGATGATGAAATGATGGAAGGTTGTTTGATATGTTTGTGGATGTTCGACATAGCCATTGAAATGCAACTATTAGTAGGTGCGGAAATATAAGGATTTTAGGTGTTAGGAGGCGATGAAGTAGACCTACAATACATGGAGAGCAGTTGTCACTAAAGTCTTGTCATCTCTGGAAATTGGCGTGGACTTAGCTAAAAACATAATACAATGTTATTAAAAGACTCATATAGGTAATATCAACTAATTGGAATTATGGTTAGAGGCTTACATGTCACTGTAGGGATAAGTTTGGTATTTACAGAATTTCTTGTTTTAGAGAATTCCTGATTTGACGCGAAACATTACTTATTTAGTAATGTAATGACATTGGCCCAAGAAAGTTGAATGTACATTGATAATTCATACAGTCGAGCAAACTAGTGAAGTTGAGGTTTAGTTGATTGATTTATAGACATACAACTGATAGCTGAACATATAATTTTCAAGTGTTATTACTTAATACTTCCATTGTATTCCGCCTCTTAATCTTTTGCAACTGTCTACTTGTGCGCACTCAAAGTTAAAGGGCATAGATGCTAGTTGAGGCAAGTTAAATGACACATTTATATATTATTCCTAATTTGTAAGTCCATTCTGTTAATCGAATAAAATTTGCTTCACTTTACTAAATTTAGAGGACAAACAATACTCAAATTACATTTCCTCCGTTTCTTTTTAATTGTCATAGTTTCCTTTTTAAGAGTCAAATTATATGAACTTTAACCAACATTTTAAAAATATAGTTTTTCATCATATTAAAATGAGAAAAATCATAACTAAAATCGTAACTTATAGTACTTTTTGTATAATTTTTAAATATCTAAATTTCAATTTTTAAAAATTAAATTAATCTAATCTGATTTAGCTTTAAAAATTAGTCAAATTGACTCTCAAAAAGTGAAACGTGACAACTTAAAAAGAATGGAGGGAGTACTTCGTTTGGTACGTAGACTAAATTATCCGGAGATTATAATTCCTGGACTAATTTATACTAATATGGGAGGTGGTATAAAATAATCTCATATGGATGAGATAGAATCACAAGATGGAATATCCCAAATTTGGTATAAATTTGTACGATTAACTAAACATGGTATAAATTTAATACCAAACTTAACCATGAGATATCCCACCTTATAGCGCGTACTAAACTATACCCAAAGGACCAAGTTAAATCCTCCATAAGGGACAATATTGTCTAAAAGTTAAAAGGCGTTACAATTTGCCTCTTAACTTTAATGACATCATCACATGTATTTCAACAATCCACACTATATTACAAATTTATCGTATTCCTTCCCATTCTTTTCAGCGGTAGATTCCCTTTTATTCACAAAAATTAGGGAAGGAAAGGAGAGAGCATAATTTAACCGGCAGTAATGGCCGACGACAGTGACGATATAGATCCCGATTACCTGGCTTTCTTTCGTCGATACGCCGCCGCTCACGGCAACGAGAGTGCACTTATTGAACTTGCCGGAGACGACGACATCGTTTCATTAGAAGATGAAGCAGTATATGACGAAGAAGAAGAGGAAGAAGAAGACGAAGAGGAAGAGGAAGAGGAAGAGGAGGAGGATGAAGAGGAGGATACTGGAAGGATGACGTTACGTAGGGTTTTATATGGAGATCGAGGTTATGTACGGGCTATTAATGCTGAGAATTTGGATAATTCTGTTGTGGAAAGTGGAGATGTTACGAGGAGGATTTCTAAAGGCGGTGAAAAGGCGTCGCAGGATGTTGATAAGGAAGGAGGCGATGGAGGTGATGGAGAGGAGTGGAATCGAAGTGAAATTGATGGTTTGTTTTGTTCTATTTGCATGGAAGGTTGGACTAATGATGGTGACCATCAAATCTGGTAATTTAGTAATTTTACTTCCTTGTACTTCAATCTAGATTTATTTTCTACTCACTCCAGTCCAAAATAGTTGTTTTGCTTTGTTTCTCGAGAGTTAATTTGACTAATTTTGGAGGTAAATTGAATTATTGTTACCCTTTGTTTCTCGAGAGAAAGTTTGTCTAATTTTAGAGCTAAATTGGATTATTGTTGCCTGTTGTTTCTTGAGAGTCAATTTGACTAAGTTTGGAGCTATTTTGGATTATTGTTGCCTGTCGTTTCTCGAGAGTCAATTTGACTAATTTTGGAGCTATATTGGATTATTGTTGCCTGTTGTTTCTCGAGACTCAATTTGATTAATTTTGGAGTTAAATTGAATTATTGTCGGCCTTTGTTTCTCGAGAATCAAGTTTAGAGCTATATTGGATTATTGTTGCCTGTTGTTTCTTGAGAGTCAAAAATTGGAGCTATATTGGATTATTGTTGCATGTTGTTTCTGTAGACTCAATTTGACTAATTTTGGAGCTAAATTGAATTATTGTCACCTTTTGTTCTCGAGAGTCAATTTGATGAATTTCTGAGCTAAATTGGATTATTGTCGCCTTTTGTTTCTCGAGAGTCAATTTGACTAATTTCAGAGCTAAATTGAATTATTATCACCCTTTGTTTCTCGAGAGTTGATTTGACAAATTTCAGAGCTAAATTGGACTGTTATCACCCTTTGTATCTCGAGAGTCAATTTGACTAATTTCAGAGCTAAATTGAATTATTATCACCCTTTGTTTCTTGAGAGTTAATTAGACTAATTTTAGAGCTAAATTGAATATTTGTCGCCTTTTGTTTCTCGAGGGTCAATTTGTCTATTGTCAGAGCTATATTGAATTATTATCACCCTCTGTTTTCGAGAGTCAATTTGACTAGTTTCAGAGCTAAATTGAATTATTGTCGCCCTTTGTTTCTCGAGAGTCAATTTGACTAATTTCAGTGCTAAATTGGGTTATAGTAACTGAATTTTTAAAATGAAAATTTAGATCTTCGAGAATTATAGGAGAGTTACTATAAGTTGCAGTTTTTCTCATATCAATACAACAACAATAATATAGCACTGTAATCCCACATGTGGGGGTTGAGAAGGGTAGAGTGTACCCAGACCTTACCTTACCCAGGTGGTTTCGGAAAGACCCTCGGCTCACCTAACACATAAAATCAACTTAATCAGTCAATCAAACAACTTACAGAAAAGCTTTCAAGCAAGTCGAACACTTTGAAACAAAAGATCACGCCTTTACAATAGATAACTTATATAATTATAGGGTTAGTAGCTTACAAGTTTTTCAAGCAAGTCAACACATCTAAGCAAAAGATCAACAACAACAACACACCTAGTGTAGTCACACAAAGTTGGGTCTGGGGAGGATAGAATGTACGTAGAACTTACTCCTATCTCATGGAGGTAGAGAGGTTGTTTCTGAGAGGCCCTCGGCTCAAGTGCATCTAATCAAAGTATTTACGAAAAAGGGAATACAACAGTGAAGAAAACATGTCAATTAGTAATTTTTCTCATATAAATATGCTGAAAAAAATGCATCTTAAAATGTAGGTCAAAGTTCATATAGTTTGAATTTCGAGAAGCAAAAAGTGACTAGTATTTTGGGACGTAGGGTTACTATTTATGATGATGTGAGTCGACCTCCAGATCAAACTACGTCAATAACTGGTTAGATCAACTGTATGAACCCGTAATGTCCGTTCCTTTCCTTTTGGGAACCATGTCAATTTTGAAAGATGTTGGTTCTATGATAAGATGTATACATAGCTAATGTTTGCAGATTACAGTTTATAATATTAATGTTGAGTTTCAGCTCAGCATAACTCATTATCATATACGATCTCATATATTTAGAGCTCTGAAAATTAAAATAGTCCATTTTGAACTAAAAAACATAAAAATAACCCATTTTAACACCGTGTACGTTGTTTTTTTTTTTTTTTTTTTTTGGTACTATGCATGTTTTAATCACCAAATTGAGTCATTACATCTCCATAGCTTAGCTATCACAGCTAGCTATCTAAAACAAACAACGCGAGAGTCATGACAGACAAATAGAACCTAACTAGAAAATAAAACTTTGCATCTATTTCTAATTCCCGGAGAGGCTCGAACGCATGAGACATATGCAATCTCCTTAGCCAGCAGCTCCCATGTTCTTCTCTTCCCCTCAAATACCCTTGTATTACGTTCTATCCATATAGAATGGACAACTTCAGCAAATACCAGCCTAAACATCCTGGCAGATTGTGTTTTCCCTTTTGCAGTTTGCTTAGCCCATGTCATATATTGGTCCAAGTTTCCCAGCAGCAAGAGGTGGTCCTACCATCCATTGTAGTATTCTGCCCCATGACCTCCTAGTGTAGTCACATAAGACAAAGAGATGTTCCTTGGTTTCATTGTGTGTTTGGCATGGATAACATTTCGGTTCGACAGCTATTCCCCATTGAGGCAACCTATCTGCAGTTCTTATTCAACCATGTATGTGCAGCCACATAACAAACTTAGCTTTTGGTCGTGCGTCATATCTGAACATGAGCCCTTTCCAATCCATTCAAGGGAAACTGATGAAACTCTTCGAGCTAGTAGGGTCATGTTGTTGTTGTTTAAAATAACCCATTTTAATTAAAAAAAAATAGTTCATTTCTCAAGCAGAAAAAATAGCCGATTAATCAGGCCCTTACCGAAGAACCTTATTAGAAATTCACCTGTTAGTAGGTGCGTAAATATAACGATTTAAGGTGTTAGGAGGAGATGAAGTAGACCTAAAATACATGGAGAGCAGTTGTTACTAAAGTCTTGTCATCTCTGGAACCGACGTGGACTTAGCTAACAACATAATACAATGTATTAGCTAACAACATAATAGATGTTAATTAAAGACATATAGGTAATATCAACTAATTGGAATTATGGTTAGAGCTTACGTAGGACATGACCCTTGATAGGAAGGTGTGGACAGGACCTCTCTACTTCATCTGAGGTAGTGTTATGGACTGCGTACACTTTACCCTCCCTAGACCCCACTTGGTGGGAATACACTGGGTATGTTGTTGTTGGAATTATGGTTAGAGACTTGCATGTTACTGTAGGGATAAGTTTGGTATTTAAAGAATCTCTAGTTTTAGAGAATTCTCAATTTGACTCAAAACATAACTTATTTAAATGGATTGACATTGACCCAAGTGAAGTTGTACATTGATAATTCATACAGTCGACCAAACTAGTGAAGTTGAGGTTTATCTGATTGATTTATAGATATACAACTGATAACTGAACATATAATTTCAAGTGTTAATACTTACCATTGTATTCCGCCTCTTAATATTTTGCAGCTGTCTTCCTTGTGGGCATATATATGGTTTGTCGTGTATCAAAAAGTGGTTGCAACAAAAAGGAAGCTCAGCAAAGGTATTTGTTATAATAATTTGGTCCTTGTTATATACAATATTCGAAGAGCCTTTTTCAGTTCGTCCCTCACATTCTTTCTCTTGTTCTTTTATAGTGCCCTCAATGTAATAAGAAATGCACAGTGAAGGGTATCCGAGTACTTTATGCTTCTCGACTTCATGCTGTTGATGAAGAGCTTCAAAAGGTAAGTTGTCCAAAAAAAAAAAAAGAAGAGCTTCAAAAGGTCTTAATTTGACACTTACATCTTAAAGGTTGCTCCATGAGATAGTGATTAAACTCCTTCCTCTTTTGCAGAAAATTCGATCTCTTGAAGCTAGATGTTTTTCTCTTGAAAAAGAGGTAAGGAAACAATGAAGGTTTTAGATTTAGTGAGTGCAATTTCCGGATAGAACTCAGGTTTAACATCTAAATGATTATTCACTGTGGAGACCTTCAAGGTTTTCCATGTAGCCAACACACTACTTGAGGAAAACATATCAGACTGACCTAACCCACCCACTCCTTCGAAAAAAGAAAAAGAAAACAATAGGACGACGGAATGATGGTTATCTTTTGTGTCTTAGGCTGGGGTTTTCTTTTGGTCAACTTAGAAAGGAATAACACAGTTAAAGATATTTGTTAGTTTTCAAATGGACAAAGTCGCTCTAGATTTTAAAACCTTGACGTATGTTTGTGGAAACCTCTTATATAGTTGTTATAGGTAGGGGTAATTTCTCTCAGTTTCCTAGTTGGACATAAGGAAAAGATGAATATCAGTGAAGAGGTTGTTTCCTAGTTGGATTTAAGGAAAAGCTGAATATCAGTGAAGAGGTTGCATTAGCTTTTGCGATCATCTAAATTAAACCGAAATAAGTACGATACACATAATTCCTTCCCTCATAACGTTTCAACTGTACCAAAAGGGAAAGAATAAAATGCCTTGAATTGGAGAAGAAAACCAAAAACTTTTGTTGCTCTATCTTCCCTTCCTTACTCTGCCTTGTACCTTCTTCACTATGTAAAGCCAAAACTCTTTTTCTTTTAATATTCTCTCTGTAAGGGTATTCAAGCCACCTTATGCTTGGTAGGGTAGCAAATTCACCCTGGGTTAGCTGCAGCAATGATACTTCCTCTTTAACTGACTTTTGAAGACAATTTTCTCACCTCTTTGGAGGGGCTAAATAACTAAATTACATTTTGCTTTACATGCTCTCATGGTGATTATAAGACGACATTGAATATGTACAGTGCACTGATTGGTGTAAGAAAGAAATTGAGTGGAGGAGTAGAGAAGCTGAGTTGCACAAGCAAGTGGAGCACCTCAAAGAGGTATGTCTCTCTTTGTGTGCTATTTCTTCTGCGCTTTCTTTGCCCCGGCCTCCTTCAATGCATCTTTTAAACCTTATCTGGTA
Organism: Capsicum rhomboideum; assembly: GCA_031232105.1. Taxonomy (NCBI): domain Eukaryota; kingdom Viridiplantae; phylum Streptophyta; class Magnoliopsida; order Solanales; family Solanaceae; genus Capsicum; species Capsicum rhomboideum. The sequence goes on along the minus strand of CP124711.1, from coordinate 142,428,637 downwards.
TGTTGGGTGTCCCCCATGTGTATATCACTTTTAAGTGATGGTTATTACCAAAACACCCACTGTAAATTTTGTTTAAATTTTTATCGAGGGTTTGCAGAACTAGCTGATTTTGCCTACTTCATCCATATTTTTACTCAGTGCTTTCCCTTTTTTGAAAAATTTCAATGTTATATTCTCTTTCCAGATTTCCCTTTGTTAAATTAGTTGCATACTTCTTCCTGGAGGACCAGATTGACTTTGGTGCATTTTCTTTAAAACATATTATGACCCTCTCTTTCCTGCCAGCATTCCCCTTTAACATTCTTCAGAATATGACATTTTTCAATGCCTTTTTGGTTAAACCAGTACTTGTTTTGGCTTTTTTAGAAATATTCTTGAATGTATGTTTCCAACTTTTGTTCTTCAAAGCAGCATATTGCTTACTGCATATCTGTTCTTTGTAGAGAAAAACTGAGGGCTCGTCAATTGAAATGCAAAGTAGGTCATTTGGACGCATTTTTGGTAAGCAGTCGACTAGAAATCTTTGCTTAGGGATATTGATATTATTGGCTATGTTGTATCATCATATCAAGCTGAAGTTACAGTACCTATCTATGTTCTGCAGGACGCAATGTCGACTCCCAATGTGAAAGACGTGAATATGCGAATGGTCTTCTTTTACAGGTTTGCCATCTCCTCTGCTGTTATCAAATGTGAAAATTGAGCTATAGGAATTATGTTCTTTTTAAGTTTGATTTCTTAGAGTAGCAACTGAGAAATCATTACTGCTTTATCCATTGTTGCTCCACATTGGTGCAACCTGTGTACCTGATAGAATCAGCAGAGAAATTGTTAGTCCTTTATCCATGGTTGTTCCACATTTCTTGCAACTTGTGTACCAACATGCACTGGATATATGCTCACCTTTGGGTTAGCACTTACTTAGCATCAAATCATTGATAGTCTGTATGAGACCGAGAAAGTAGTACAGGCTGGTCAGTCCCCTTCCTGCTTATTTGCCCAAAACATGACCTTTATTTTCTCTCTTACCTCTTTTTTCTTACTGGTTTCATATTGGGAATGAACTAGCATATGTTTATCCACATTGAATGAAGTTTATTTGAGTTAGTAACCTAATGTTTTATCCGCTTGTAGGAAGAATTTCAGATTGATGGTGCTCGCCTATTTGATGTGGACAGCAATGGCGAGAATTTGATAATTGCCAGAAGGCTCTCTGGAATGGGAGGACAGCATATGCTTACCAAAGTAAATTTCATAGGTCGCTTTATTGGAATTCTCTGATGGTTTGCGGTCTGCGTGTGTTTCAAGTTTCAACCTTTTTTACTTTTGCATTTTACAGATCAGTCTGTTGCCTCCGCATGAAAGAGAAGACATTCTGCTTCCTGTGAACATGAAAATTATCAAGGACTTGCATGTTTCTCCTCATGAAAGAGTCATACTCTTGGCTTCCTTAGGGAAGAAGTTGTCAGTTCTTAGGTTGATAACCTCCCTCAACTTTCTGTCAAATATTGCTCTATAACAGCAAAAATATACTTGATTGAAGTTTCTGTGTTAGTTTCCGTAAGTATATCATTGATCTGTTCATTTTTTTTTTTGCAGTGCTGAAAACAACCATACTGTTCTGACATATGACTTACCGGTAATAATTCTAGGCCTTCTTTTTTATAGTTGTCTTTTTGCTTTCACTGGTTAAGTTTGTGTAAAGCTAAAATTGCTCACAGAGTTAATGTATTAGATATTTTGTTTTGGTTGATAAGCTCTCAAATGCAATTTTTTAAAAGGGCAAAGGGGCAAATATACCCCTCAACTTTGGGATTTAGAACAAATATACCCGCCGTTTAAAAAGTGGAGCAAATATACCCCTGCCGTCTATGGAATGGTGCAAATATACCTTTCTTAACGGTTTTGCATTTTTTTCAAATTAAAAAATATTTATCCTATTTTTTTAAATAAAAAAAGCCGAGTGGGTTAACTTTTAACGGATCCGTATATTTTTTAAGTGATCCAATCCGATCCGACCCAAACAAAAACCCAAATCCCATATTTCTATTCTAAAGCTGCATTTTAGCCATCTAAAGCTGTAGCTGTGACCAGTTTTTTGCTGCACTTTTTGCCAGATTTAAGCTTTATTTTTGGCCTGTTTTCTGCTGCATTTTTGGCCATGCTCAAAGTAATTGTTTGCCAAATTTTTGGCCAGCTACATCGTTTCATTAGTCAACAAATAAGATTTTTTTTTTGTTAGAAATTATCCTGGTCTTTGGTTAATGAATTTGTGAATACAAACATGGGATTAGTTTGGATCGGGTCGGATTGGGTCAATTATAAAATATACGGATCCATTAAAAGCTAACCCACTCGGCTATTTTTTATTTAAAAAAATAGGATAAATATTTTTTAATTTGAAAAAATGCAAAACCGTTAAGGAAAGGGTATATTTGCACCATTCCATAGACGGCAGGGGTATATTTGCTCCACTTTTTTAATGGAGGGTATATTTGCTCTAAATCCCAAAGTTGAGGGGTATATTTGCCCCTTTGCCCTTTTTTAAAATAACAATTAGCTTTTGCTCTACAGTACTCTCCTACTACATAGACCGCAAATCTCAGTTGTATTTTTGCAGCAGAGCATTATGTGCAAAGTATTGATTTTGTTCGTCTTATTTCTCTTGAAGTTTCCTGCTTTTTTTGTTTGTCTTATCTTTGTGGTTGATTGATTGTAATACTATCCTGTTGAGTTTTTCCAAGTTTTATCCTTCCTGCCTGCTTCATAATTTGTCTGGATGGCGGCATTGCATTTTCTCCCTGTCATCTAGATGTTGGTGAGGCACCGACAGTTTACTTGAAACGATAAACATTTTTTGCATAATTCCCAAGTCTAACTGACGGATTAGAAGTTTGTCAAGTCTAAGGCTGCTTTAACTTGTATTTAAATCTCTGTAAGTTGTCAAGTAATTGAAAGAAGTTTTAAGAGCCCGTGGGAATCTCATACAATCATCAAAGACAATTCCATGTTTTAAAACTTTACACGGTAAGAACTACACCTAAGTTTAATTCTCTCTCAAAAAAAACTTTTCACTGTAAGAAATGCATCTCCTGAGCTGCAAAAAGCACTGCCTTCATATCATGTCCCCAAATGCCCTGCTGGTATGATTGTTTAAATTCAGTTGCCGCCTCTTAGACATTTTTACTCTCAGTAATGTGCTTCCTGATAATAATCCTTTTGTTACTATAGTAATTTTTTTCCAATTTGTGAATGTTATTGACCTTATCTGTAGGATTGGTTTGTTGCTAATGGATAGAGTATCACTTTTGTTCTAAACTTCTAATGCTATTGACCTAAGTTAAATTGATTCTTCCTTTTTTTTTATATTTGGAATATGCAGACTGCTCCTTGGTCATGTGCGTGGGATGTCAACAATCCGCATTACATGTATGCTGGATTACAGGTCCTAACACAGAATCCTTTCTGTTGGAAAATGGTCGCCTCTTTTCATTTTTTGCAAGTTAAACAAAGTAAATTTTGACTAATAATTCTGAATCGATTCTTTCATTATTTTGACATGACAGAAAATTACAACTTAAATACTTTTTATGTAGTTTCTAAATATTTAATGTTCAAAAAATGAAACAATATATATATACCTAATATAGCTCGGAAAATTTGCCAAGTTGACCATCAAAGAATCCAAAGTGACAAGCAAGTTGGTGTTGAGGGAACATTTATTTGCTTTCATTAGTTATCTGTCTTTCAGTCTGGCGACACCTTTGTTATTTATCAAAAAAAAATAAATTAGTTAGTACCTCTCTTCTTTTTTCTCTGAGTATTTTTAGTTTTGTGTTTGTAGAATGGCATGGTTTTGCAGTTTGATCGACGTCAAACTGCGAGGCCAGTGGAATCTATGACTGGGTTGACAGGAAATCCTGTTCATACTGTGTGTTCCCTTTCAGCTGACCCTGCACTTGGTGCTGGAGTTAGAAGTGTTCTTTCTGCATCTTCAGTAGGCTTGTGCCACTGGAACTTTGTTAGCAGTGACGAAAGGTGAGTTTTAGTATGTTTACTTTTTCTAAATTTCACTTAATTGTTGCTTCTTGAGGTGAACAAGTTTTTCCTTAATATCTAATATCTTCTGAGTTGCACCATCCCTTACTGTAGCTTTAGAACTGTTGGGATCCAATGAATCTTTGTTGAGTAACTTCCTCAAGAATCTTTGCACCTTGGAACACCTCTCAATAGATTATTCCTGTAACTTGACAATTTCAATCATTAGCTAACTGCAAATTTAGATCTCAGGAATATTCTTAAAGGAACCTAAATGACAATTTATATCATAGGAATATTCTTAAAGGAACCTAAACGACAATTTATATCATAGGAATATTCTTAAAAGAGCCTGCATTTTCTGGTCTCTGAATATATATTAGGTACTCATTCATCCTATACAAAAGATTGAAATAGAAAAACTAGTGGATGATATAGAAGAAAGAAATGGTTGAAGGCTTTTTGGTTGATCATTTTTTCAGTTTTTCTAGAAAGAGATGTTGCTTAAGAAGGTGCAGACTGTACTAATTATATTTTTTTATGATAGCTTACATACTGTGGTGAGATTAAGAGAGATTGATTTCAGCGCAAATTGTTGCTCACTAAATAGTCCAGCTGACTGTTAAGAGTTATAGGTTCTTGAGAATGTGAGTTTTTTGTTAGTTGTAAAACAGTTAAGTTACTAGTACGATATGGCGATCCAATCTCTCAAAAGATAGGTCAGAAAATGATCTTATTGATTATATTTTGATCATTGAAGTTTTTTGTTATCACATTTCGCCTTTTCCTGATAGAATTAAACTTTGAGTTGGATGGTTCAGACTATTTGTCAGTCTGGTCTAAAAGATGCTCTTAATTGAAACAAGCTTCTCGTCTAATGTCAAGGATTTAACTTGGTCATTGATTTCTTACTTATTTTATTGTGGAGACTGCATGAATTTGTGTCTTGATGTTTCCACTATCTGAAGCCATGGCAAGGCTTTACTCCTTAGTGTTACATTTGCTAGGAAGGATCATTTTTCTTTGATCACTGAAGTTCCGTGGACCAGTCGACTGATGGTTGGAACTTGTTGGATAAATAAGCCCTCCCCCTGTATCCTTCTTCACTTAAGTGCTACGCTTTTTATGCGGCAAGGTTCGAACTCATGATTAGTGGTTAGGCCAACATCATGCGCTATGCCCATACTCTGTTACATGGATGTAAATCGTGCTGGTATCAGCTGGTCTGAGGGATTGTTTATCGTGAAGGTCTACCATATTGTCCACTAATGATAAGTGATAAGAACTTCTAAATGATAGATGTAGATAATGATTTTAGTTTACTTTTAACACTGGTCTAAGGGAGTGCTTTTCTTGGAGTTCTGCCTTATTCCCTAGTAGTAGACAGATTTGTCTGAATGTTTGACTATACCCAGAATTTCTTCCAAGGAGTTTAGGGGCCTGGATCATCTGTATGGTTTTGGTAACTTTTCAAGCTGGTTTAAAAGAGTTGTCTTGAAGCTCTGTGATATTCTTTAGTACTTTTACGAATTCCATGTTGATAATAGAGTTTCATTTATCACTGAAGGCCGTGCTTGGTCCCTGAGTCAGAGAATCAAGGAATCTGTATCTCTCTCGCTTGTGGAGATAGAAATGATGACATAGTTGCCTCTTTCCGTCCTAAACTGGAGATTTCTGGTGACATGATTGCTTCTCAAGTATTGCCTACTCCAGGTTCTACAGTGGAGACAACAGTAGAGGGTTCTCATGTTCTTTACAGGAGAGTTGGTAGCAGATACCAGAAGTTAGGAGCTTCTTGTGCCAAAGTGAGTGGCATCCGACTTCCGAAAACTGCTATAATTGATAGAGGGAGGAAGAATCCCATGTTTGCTTTTGGTGATGAAGCAACATTGGAACTGGTCTTACAAGAATTGCCATCTTTAAATGTGGCTCAGCGTATTAAATCTCTCAACGGCCCTATTCGTGACGTGAGGTATGCACGCCTCCAAGATTCGGGATTGCTGGGTTGTTTGAGTGAGGATAAACTGCAGCTTTGCTCACATAAGCTCCAATGAAGAAAAGGTAACTTTTCATAGCTTGTTTGCTATCTTTGATTGTTTTAGTTATGTTTATGTTTACTGTCCAAAAGTGTTTTTCTGTTCTTTCTGCTTGACATCTCTATGCCTTATAAGGCCGGAAAAGAAGAGAGAGAGACATTGAGAGAAATGAATTGGCGCATTAAAGTTTTGCCTGTATTTCAGTTAGTTTATCAGAACTCCAAATTAGACTCTTGTCAATTTGATGCTAGAGTTAATTGCCTTTTTGATGCTCGAGTTAATTGCCTCATCTTTAGCCTCTTGGCTATAGAAGGGTTTCGTAGTGCATGTTTGATACCTGTTGTGCGTACAAAAGGCGATTCTAGAATTTGAAGTTTATAGGTTCCTAAACGACTTCAAGTTAATATATGATATAATAATTGGGTGCAGAGCCAATTATACATAGATATTCAGTCAGTATTTTAATACATATATTGTGTTTGAGCAAGAGCTACTGGTTTCCGTGAACCGGCAGGCAACATGCTGGATCCAGCCCTAGTGTCCTGCAAATATGTTGCATACGTCTATTCTCCGGTTGTCAATATTGTGCTTTATGTATATGCAGAAAAACTAGATCCTACCGTCTTTGTTATTTACTAAATGATGTTGCAGTCTCTACTCTCTAGTCAGTTTGATTTGAAATTTATTGCAGGTGGTTTCGGAGACTCCTTAAATCGCCAGTATGTTGGATGCTTCATGTGGACAAATTTTTGACTGTATAGTTTAGCATCAATGGCGTAGAAATAGCGTCTTTTTCTTTTTTAGCTTTAGGACCCTACTGCGAGTGGAGGTCAGAGAGCTTAGGCAGGTTGTAAAAATGGTTATTTAATAAGGAAGTGGTGTAAGTTCTATACACTGTTAAGAGTCTGTAACTTAAGGTAAAATTGACCTGCAACGACAGGTAAATCTTCTTATTAAGTTCCATAGAGTAAAAACTAGTTATAGATGGAGAAACATATATTTTTTTTTTTATTATTTGTTTTAATTTGTTCATTATCTGGTGTTTCGATGGTGTGATTATTCTAGATTCGCGTCGTAAAAACCCCCAACCTTTGGAGATATTTTTGTTTTTCTATCGAAGGGACTTGGGTTTGAATTCAATTTTTGGTTTTACGTCGTTTTGTTATATATTTGTTTCTGTTTTGGTATCCGCCAAGACATTTCATTCATGTTACAACAACTAAAGTGGGGTATGAAAAGGGTAGAGTGTACGCATCCTTGGTTAATCGCCTCATCCTTTAGAAGATGAGATAACCGAGGTTAAAGAAACAACATGTAATACTAGAAATCCAGAATAAGATAATACAAAATAATATTACTACTTCGGGAATGGAAAAAGAAACACATCCGACTACTTATTAACATTCTATTCTAATTCTCGATCTCTACACTTTCCTAAGTCCTATCTCATGTCCTCGGTGAGCTAAAGTTGTATCATTTCATCTCAATGTTTCTTCGGCCTACCTCTGTCCAGTCTCAAGCTCACTACGGCCAACCTCTTACACTTTCTTTCCGAGACATCTGCATATTTCTCTTCATTTTATAGAGTATAAATGGATGATAATTATAGGGCATTTAAAAAAAAACATTTTGATCCTTAGAATTGCGACTAGACATGTAATCACTTGTATATTTTACGTACCATTCTATATCTTATCTTGTCGCGGAAGAAATTACATTTTGAATTTAAAGTCACTTCTGTCTCCCCAAAATAACTAGCAACACTGATGCGTCCTTTGGGCATAAATCAATGATAATAATAAATCACCAACATGGGTTGCGGCGTAGTGGTAATACTGTTCTATCCTTAATCATATGTCTCGTGTTCGAGCCCTGAGTATAGAGAAAATTTTATTGGGAGCGTCACCCTCAAAATAGTCTCTACAGTGCGCGATTCGGATTGATTGGGGCTCCAATGCGGATTCTGTACATCAGGTGGAAAACCAAAAAAAAATAATTAATAATGAACCTAATCATCTTTCAAATCAGAAAGAGGTTGTGACTTGTGATTAGGCTATGCACCATACAAGGACAGACGTGAACAAATGTCCATTCAAAGATTAAGTTCCAATATCTTGAGACTTTTGGGTGTTTAATATCACAAGACCCAAGCTCATGGGCACATTGTCTTCGTTTTAGCCCAGCAGACCTTACGGATTTGTCCTTTGAACTATGTCATTTTCGAATCCAAAAGCGGGAATATCATATAAATATGTATTATCCTTTATAAAGTTTTTCACTTTTCTCTTCTATTTCGATACGAGATTCGTTTAAGGTATCATGTGCACTCATTTTTTTAGAAGTTTGTCAATCTAGAAGCCGTTAGTCCTTATCTTAACCAGGGACGTATGCTTAGTTATGCTATTGGGTTCATCTAACTCAATACTCTCAAAGCGAAACATAACCTTACGTTTAAATATCTACTAAAATCTATGCATCCATAACGTTAAGCATATAATAGGTTCAATGCTAAAAAATTTTTACGCGAACGTAGGCGGAAAAAAAAAATCCGACCTGCCGGATTCGAACCAGCGACCTAAAGATTACAGCAACGACTACAGTCTTCCGCTCTACCAACTGAGCTAAGGTCGGATTGGCATTTCCCATTCCACTAATTTGTTTTAATATTATAATTATATTAGAACATGGTTAGCACTAATAAGTGACATTATTTTTTACTATCTAATAAGTGAGAATAAGCACACAACACTCCGTCAACATGCCTATTTAAAATGATGCGGTACTGTAATTTTAGATTCACAGATTTCGCGGTTGTTCATCAGCCAATGAATGACACATCTATTACATGATATTGGATTATGGCTCATACCTAGAGGCGAATGTAGGAATTGAAATTTTTGTAATAATTATAAATTAATGTAAATTATAGTTGAATTCATAATTAAATATTTACTGAATTTTTAACTGTACATAGATAAATTATGAGCAAAATTAAGTTACTGAATTTCCGTAAACTCACGGCTAAAGCTTTGGATCCGCCACTAACTATAGCCCAAACAAGAAGGGATTAGGGATAGTAGACCTATCATTTCAAACACAATTATAAACTTGTTCAGCTTTTCCCTACATGCATGAATAAATTCTTTCAACTCCACCACTCATTATTGGCAAAAAAATGAATAAATTTGTTATGTAATAGTATCAAATTTAGAGGTACTCACTCAAGGCAATATTTAATCTTTTCAGCAAAAAGTTGTGTTGTAAACTCATAGGGTCACACTTCATCATAGTTCATAGACTAGCCATATAGGCGTTAAGGGACCGTAAAAGTTGTGATAGAGCTGTAAGTACTCCTTCATTCTTAATCAGGGGTACTCTCAAGTTCAAATCTTGGATATGGAGTTGCCTCAAAGTAAAATTTCTCGGTGCGAATTCAAGTTAGTCAGACCCCAAAACGGATATCGAACACCTGATAAAAAACTATTAATAAATAAATATAGGCTTTGGATCATATCAAGGGGCAAAAAATCCTTGTTCTTCAAAAATAAATGAATATGTTTCATATCATTTATTATCATTGAATATAAATATAAAAGTAAATATCATTTATTATTATAATAATTTTTTGTTTGTTTGTTTTTTCAAAAGTTGATATCCTTTTTTAAAAAAATTATGTCATTGCTACTAGGTCATTCTACTAGTAGCCATGATTGTATTTATGGGTCATTCTATATAGTAGGACAATGGATGTTATTACTAAATTCCAAGTGCAAATTGTCACAGTGGTAGCCCTATCAACTAAAAGACATACTTCTGCTGTCCTAAAAAGCATACTTCTCTTTTATAATTGTTTGCATGTCTGTTCACTTCGAAATATGTCTGTTCACTTCGAAATAATTTTAGACATAGGATATCTGAAGCTACATGTGATTGATGTTTAGACATTTCCATTTGAATTTCATGCAAAAATGATTGAGTAAAATGATTGCGTTTACCCACATACGGATGAAGTCCAGGCAAAAATGACTAAACGTTAGTCATGTAAAACTTCAAAAACCGTAATGATGAAGTTATTTTGAAATGGATAGACTTGTAAACTTTTATACACTGTTGATAGTATAAATTGGTTTTTTGGCTCGCAACAAAGTTAGGGTTCTGATTGAGGAGCTAGTAATCCTATCTAACCATCTCTCCATGGATTTGACACGAGATAATGCATGAGTCGTAATTTAAAACTACTTTCACAAATGAATACTATTGTTTAGTCAGTGTATAACGTTCTGAATATCGCTCCATTTAAACTCATTTAAGTTCTTACATAAAAATAAAATTTGACAAAACTCCACGCCTAAAAAAAGTGATATGATAACTTATAAGTCATTTCCCATCACCCAAATCAGTATAGAAACAAAGACTGACAAGAATTTGAGTTCAGAGTTTTTTTTTTGTATGTGGTTGTCCATGTTATACGTGTGAAAAAGCCAAAACATTAGCATTATATAATTTATTTTTTGAATATGAAAATGAAATTGTGATAAGATCATATATTATTATTATTATTATTATTATTATTATTATTATTATTATTATTACTTATTGCATATGGCCTACACCACTCTTCTTTTTCTTGAAACTTCACAATTCATATCATTTTAATTGATAATAGCACTTATAGCCCTTCAGTTATTGTGTGAATTTTAATTTTAGTCATTTTTTTAAAAAATTCATTCGGTGTTTGCTATTCGTATTGAACCAATTAAACACGATGTCGCACTAACAAGTTCACATCGGGAGATAAAGTGCTCATTAATAAACTTCATTTCCAAAGCTCCAATTTGAGAATTGTGATTAAGGATGAAAGAATACTTAACACTCGACCACAATCTTTATTAGTCTTCATGATATTCGATAAATCACATGTAGCATATTTTTTGTTCAGTTATGTAGGACATAGGTTATGTTCTGATCATTCTTATACATATATTACTGTTAAATATGGAGCAACATTATAAATTTAATATGATACATGAATAATTGAGTTGTGGAACAATCGATAGTCATATATAGTAAATTTGTGAATGTTTATTACAAAGAGAAGAGCATGAAGCTACCGCTACCCCCATCCGACTAATTAAAATACATCAATATAAAGACTAAAATTAAAATTTATCGATAAATAAGATATCAAAATGCTATTAATCCTAAATTTGCAACACAAAATTAAAAAATATCCACAAGATGATAAAATAAGGAAAATTCCGAACTATTGAATTAATAATGAATACTATATCTTTTTGATATTGACAACTCTGTATAACGGTATCTATATGTTTTGAAACATTCTATCTTTTTCCATAATTTATTTTTCAATTATTGTTATGAATTAATTAAAAAGCTTCCCACCCAAACGACCCCATTTGTTTCAATTATTCCCAAACATTTAAATTATTGATAATATGGACAAAATTAAAGCATCTCTACTTTTTTCTTGTAGATTTCATTTGGATTGCTCAAAAGAAACATATATGAAAATAATATATCCAGTGGTGAAGCCTCAAGAAGCATCAAACATTTTGATGAGATTCATGGAGCAATTCTTAGATGACAATATTTTCATCTAAAGTTCATCATCACTTAGTTAATAGAAATAAAAAAAAAATTGTGTATAGTGAAACAGATTCGGATGAATTTCTTTCCACTTCTATTATTTATATATATGTTGCTTACTTTTTTAATTTATTTTAAAAAGAATTTTATTTTGTTATATTGAGTAGTTTTCTGATAGACGAATGAAAAACCTTTACAAATGTTGGGGTCCGGCCCTCAAAGGAAATTGCCTATGATAGCGTTCAAAATTTTTAATAAATTTGAACCGGAAGTGTCCAATTGAAACATTCTATTAGGAGTTGAAGTGTTCCATTAAAATAGAATTTAGTTTGAGTATTTAAATAAAATATTCTGACAAATTTAAGAAATTGGCTATGTATTAGGCCTTATTATATTCACGCATTCAATTAACCAAATAATTGGGTAAATTTAGTAGAATTAATTTAACTATGCATCAATTTAAAGAAGTTGAAAAAACATAAATAAAGGGTGTGTTTGGTATGAAGGAAAATATTTTCCTAGAAAATGTTTTCATAGAAAACAAGTTGGCTTCTTACTTATTTTCTCATGTTTGGTTGGTGAGTGGAAAACATTTTCCGAAAAATATTTTCTAGTGTTTGGTTGGTGAATGAAAAATATTTTCTAGAAAATATCTTTTAGTGTTTGGCTAGAGAGTGAAAATACTTTATAGGAAAATAGTTTCTGATCTGGGAATCAACTTTGACGTCCGATCTGAGATTCGATCCCAACACCCGAACAGGGACCCAACTCTCAACCCGAGAACCGACCCCGACTCTCGACTCGGGACTAAACTCCAACACCCTACTCCTGACTCGAGCACCGACCTCGATTCCCGACCCCGACACTTAATCCGGACCCTCGAATCGGGACTCGATCTTGACACCTGATTTGGGACCCAAGCCCTACACCGGATCCTGACTCTCAAATCGAGACCCGACCATGACACCCAACCCCAACTCAAGACCCGACCCCAACTACCGACCGACACGCCGAATCGGGACCTGACCCCGACACTCGATCTGGGATCCGACCCCAACACCAAAACTGGGACCTAACCCCGACACCCAACTAAGATCCAACTTTGACACCCGACCGAGACTTGATCCTGACACCTGACACCCGACCCCGACACCAGACTAGGGACTAGACCCCAGCACCCAACCTAAGACCCTATTCCCGACCCCGAACCTGACACCCGACCTGAAACGCAACTCCCAACACCAGACCTGGGACCCGACACCTGACCCTGACACCCAACACCCGACTCAGACCCGACCTAGACACCCTACTCGGGACCCGACCATACCCCGACACCCAACTTAGGACCCCACCCGAGACCGCTACTCCTGACCTGAGATCGAAATCCTACCCCGAATCTCGATTCTAGACCCGACCCTGACTCCCTACTTGAGACCCGACTCCCAACCCGAGACTGGAACCCAACCCTGAATCTCGACCTGGGACCCAATCCGAGACTCAACCCCGACTCCCGACCCGACCCGGACCCAACCTAACTCCCGACCCGACCCAAGAGCTGGGACCCGATATGGAATCTCAACTAGGGACCCGACCCCTGCACCCGACCTCGACCATCATCCCGAGACCGAAACCCAACCTCGAATCTCGACCCGACCCCGGTACCCGACCTAAGACCCAATTCCCAAATCGAGACCAGAACCCGACCCTGAATCTCGACCCGAGACCCGACCCCGCCACCTAATTCGAGACTCGACCTCGACTCCCGACCCAGGACCCAACCCGACTCGACTCCTGACCTGACCCTACTCTCGACCTGAGACTCGATCTCGAATCTCGACTAGGGACCCGATCTAGACTCCCGACCCAAGACCCGACTCCCAACCCAAGATCGAAACCCGACCCCAAATCTTGACTCGGGACCCGACCCTAGCACCCGACCTAAGACCAACTCCCAAATCGAGATCAAGATCGAAATCCGACCCTGAATCTCGACCCGAGACACGACCCCATTACCCAATTTGAGACTTGACCCCGACCCATGACCCGTGACCCGACCCCGACACTTGACTCGGGACCTGACCAAATATTTAAGCCAGCCAAACATGGGAAAATTGAAAAACATTTTCTGAAAATGTTTTCCTTCATACCAAACACACTCATATAAAGATTTTCAATAGAAGTAAATGAAAAGTAGGATGATTCTTTGTAATCAACAAGTGAGGTCTGGGGAGGGTAGAGTGTACGCAGACTATACCACTACCTCGTGGAGGTAGAGAAACTGTTTTCGAAAGACCCTCTGCTCAAGTGTAGTAATTCCAAGTACAAATGAGAAGAGACAGTGAAGAAAATATAGCAACTAACAGGGAAATAATACAAAGTTTACAAGAAATAAACAAGAACAACACAATAGTGCGATAATCGAAACACAATAAACAATAGACCGTGATAGATATCACAAACAAGGACTACAATACTACGGCTAGTACAACAACAAACCCTACAAGTCTAACCCCTCGAAAGCACGACAACACTCCGACTCTGCTAACATTCTACCCTAATACGTGTCCTCCACACAATAAACGATAGGATGATTCTTTGTAATCAACTCAATTTAATATTTTGTGTACAATAAAATAAAAATTAAAGCGATCATGCATGAGATAACCATTCTCAATTTATATCCTCAAGTAAATTAAGATAATCCATGAATATTAAACTAAGAACCATGACATATATTAATAAAATAATTAATGTTATGATTTCTTTTTGAAAATGTGAACTGGTTTAATCAATGAGACACTTTACCATCTCTTAAAAAGAATTGAGAAGGACCACCATGGGTTGTGGTGCAGTGGTGGAATTGCTTCACCCTTAACCAGAATAGGCCCTGTGTGCAATCCGAATTAGTCAGAATTCCAATGCAAGTACCGAATACTGAGTGGGAAATTAAACTAAAAAAAAAAAATTGAGAAGGGGACATGCCTTCTGTCGTTGTCATCATTGCTCGACTTAGAGACCAACAACGATGATGACGACAAAGGGCTTGCAAACGCCTCAACTCTTTCAAGAAATAGTAAAAATGTCATTCAATTTATACTCACCAATTTTCTTTCCTTCTTCCGGTGTGGGAAAAACGTTCACTCATTTCTCATTCACAACTTAACTCGAGAATTACGAAATCAGACCCCGTTCACCCCAAAAGAATTCAACAATTAAAAATCTTTATAAATCCATTTGGATGTCCTTACCATCTTAAACATTATATATTTAATCCCTTTTACTATTTTTCTTTTAATATTTTATGTTGGTTTTTCCCCCTGAGATGAATTATTTTCCTCATTTGGTATTATATGTCTGCATAGGACTCTCGACTAACCTAAATATGCGCCATATAAGATCTATAAAAGAGAAAATGTTTCCTACTAGAATTATATACATACCCAAATAAAACTTGAATTTGAAATCGCTAATCAAGGATGGAAAGATTTTATTCATCCACAACAATCATAGTTTCTTGATCTACCCAAGTAACTTTTTGTTTCTTACTTGATGACGTTAATACTTGTATTGGGGCTTGATATAGATTCTCCCACCATAAGGATCATTAAAGGAAAGCATTTAATTCCTACTAAGATTTTTTCATATTCAATATTCAAACTTGAGCCTCTAATTATTAGTGGGAGGATCCTATCCATCGACTTCATCCGTAATTTCATGATTTGTTCAGTTGAAATAATAAATTTGAAATACTCTATTAAAGAATAAAGATGTATACTTTTAGAATAACTAGTGTAGTACGTATGTATCACGTTCAGTTTTTCGATTAGAAATGTATCAATTAAAAGAAAATGCATGAGAAATTATCAAAAGAGGAGAACTCATTGTCAATTGTTGATTTTTTAGCTATGCACCTACATGATTAGAGAAATTAATATAGAATAATTATCTTACAACATCATAGCACCATCCATAATTGTACATACATAACAAACAAATACCGCACCTGACAGTTTTTAAATTTATAATTATTTATAAAAAATACATAAATGTCTATTATCATATAACTTCAAGAAGACTTTAAAGGCTAGAACATTTACCTCATATCACAAGCACATATTTGAGACGTTTCCACTATATTTTACCTGCAAAGAGTAGAATTGAAAAACATACATAATAAACAAATACCGCAATTAATAATTTCTTAATTTATAATTAAGAATATACAAACGTCTATTAACATATAACTTCAAGAAGAATCTAAAGGCTAGAAAATTCACCTCACCTCACAAGCACACATGATGACGTTTCCACTATATATTACCTGCAAAAAGTAGAATTGAAAAAATTAACCAAACCAAAAGGTTAAGGCAACATGTAAAAATAATGTGATGTTTCATGTATAAACATCATAATGAAACTGAAATAAAAAATATGAAATTATTTAAGTATATATTAATATATACACCAAAGCATTGAAGGATATATTCTTGAGGCTTTTCTTCAATTTTTCCAACTAATTCATAAAACTTCACGGAAATAATGTTTCCCTTTGTTTTATTTAAAAAAAAATTCATCTATCTCTATTTTTAGAGCTTGGAAATAACTTTTCTCTTAATAACAAAGTTCTACAAACATTTAAAGTGATGAACAAAGAACTTAATTTGTAGATCAAATAGGATTTGTTTTCGAAATTACAGGAAATTGGGGACCTCTAGTCTCCTTGTTTGAATAACCAACAAATTGAATTGAGATTCCAAGTTTTGAAACAATTTTAATTTACAAAAGAGTTGCTCTTACAATAATTCAAGTACTTTACTTTTTTGGGCATGAAAAAAAAAGACTCTTATTTGGCCAAGCTTATTTTTCCCCAAAAGTGTTTTTTTTTTCTTTTCAAAAGTGCTTATTTTAAAAAATTGAAATGTTTGACCAAGCTTATGGAAGAAAATAAGTGATTCTGAGAAGTAGAATAAGCAGTTTTTTATAAGCTAAAAAAATTAATTTTTCCCTTAAAGCACTTTCAAAAAAAGTACTTTTAAAAAAATATACTTAAAAATAGTTTTAAAAGTTTGGCCAAATACTAATTGCTGCTCAAAAATGTTTTTTAAGTTTATTGGTCAAACACAAACTGTTTCTCTTCAAAAGAACTTTTTTTAAAAAAAATATTTCTTAAAATAAGCTGATTTTAGAAGTTTGACCAAATAAGAAGTTAAAAGTACTGGAAAAATAAACAAAAAGAACTGCTAAACTAAAAAAAGTTAAAAGTGCTGGAAACATAAATATGTATACTCCTAATAAAGTCCTAATGTATGATGCCTATCAAAATTGTTTCGTACTTAAAAAAATAATTTTTTTCTTTTATGATATATTTTAGGACTCTTTTTTCACATTAGTTTTTCATATATACATTAATCTCCTAATATTTTATCAACGAAAAAAAAGCTATCAATATTTTTCATATTTTTTTCTTACCATATATTTTAAAATTCTCTTTTTTTTTCATATACGCAAGAAAAAAGAAAAACTATCAACATTAGTTCTCCTTATATTTTCCTCTTAAAATGGTTTTAAATTCTAGAAACCTAAATCGAATTTTAAAAACAAACAAAGAGAAAAGACAACATAAATATTAATTGACAATAAAAGAATCCTAAATTTAATTACCTAGACCTAACTTGAATCCAAATTCTAACCAAATAAACAACACGGCAGCAAAGTTCCTAAACAAGGAAATATGTAAACAATCTTTAATCTACTTAAAGAAAGGCAATTATATATATACAACAATTTTAGTTTTCTCAATAAAAAATAATTAAAATTACATAGTAAATGACCGTTTTATTTATTGCGGAGTTTTTTAATAAAGGACAAAAACTTCAAATCATTTTTTTAAGTACGTTCACACTTTTCATATAGTATAGATATAGATATAGATTAAAAAAAAAAACTCAATTTAGAGGAATTTATTTACTCATAAGTTGATTACATCAAAATGTCATTTCTAAAAAAATAAAAATCCCTAAATAGAGTTTAATTTACATCTTTCAGTTTCTTCTTTTTATATGCAAAAATGGGTAGATTTTTCTCATCTCATCATCATTATTATATTCATGCATTCAATTAATCAAATTGTCAAATAAATTATAATTTAACTATGCATTATTTTAAAAAAGTTGAAAAAATAAAGACACTGTTACTATCTCTTAAAAAGAATTGAGAAGGAGACATGACATATGTTGTCGTCATAGTTGCTCGACTTTGATTAAATAATTTGATTTCTCATACTCCCTCCATCCCATTTTATGTGTCGCCATTTCCTTTTTGGTTGGTCCCAAAAAAAATATCATATTTTTTTATTTGACAACTATTTAATAGCATCATCCCCATTCTATCCTTACTGAGTCCCACTTAATAAGAAAAAACAACTAAAAAGTAGACATTAAATTAATTTTAAGAGGGGCAATTTTGTAAACTTTACAAAGTCATCATTTATTTCTTAAACTCGGCGCCCGATCAAAAGGCGACACATAAAATGGGACGGAAGGAGTATATAATACCAAACAATGCTAGCGATGTCAAAAGGCTTACAATAAATTTTTTGATATCAGCAACAAACGTTGTGGTGGAGTGCTAAATACTCTTTCATTCTTAATCAGAGGTCTTGGGTTCGAGTCCCCCCAATGTGGGACTTCCAAGCACGAATCCGAATTTAGTCGAACTCCTTCCCGACACAAATCCTGATTTAGTCGGGCTCCAATGCTAGTACCGGACACCGGGTGGGTGTGGGACAAAGTTCATTCATTTCTCATTAACAACTTAACACTTTAACTCGAGAATTATGGGATCAAACTTTGTTCACGGTGTGAACAAACTTAACCATTTCTCATTTCTCAATTTTTTGGTGTGCTCAATTTTTTGGTGTGAACTGCACACCAAAAAATTGAACAGCTAAAATCTTTATAAATCCATTTGGATGTCCTTATATATTTTATCTTAAACATTATATATTGAATCCCTTTTAAGTACTTTTTTTTCTTCTGAGATAATAGGATTCTCGACTAACCTGAATATGCATCGTATAAGGTCTATTAAAAGAAAAAAAAATTCTACAAGTATTATTTTCATATTTAAAATTTAAATTTGAAACCTCTAATTAAGGATGAAAAGATTTTATTCATCCTCTACAATAGTAGTTTACTGTTCAAGTAACTTTTTTGTTTCTTAGTTGATGTCATGATACTTGTGTTGGATCTCAATTCAGATTCGTGCATCGTAAGGTTTATTAAAAGGGAAGCGCTCCCTATTAAGATTTTTTCATATTCAGAACTTGAACCCGAACCTCTAATTAAGAGTGGAAAGATCTTATCCATCATCTGCAATCGTAATTTCTTGCTCTGTTCAATTAATTATCATATGAAACGTGCTTGGTTTTTTCATAATTTTTTTTTTCAAAAGTTAGGGGTAGGGGAGGGGTAAATGGGAAGGGGATTACAATGTGGAAAATCGAACCTTCACTAATAAGGTGGGAGTTCGAATAGCTAACCAACTGAGCTATTAAGATTTTCCCGTTTCTTAATAATTAACATATGGGGTAATCCTTCTTGGCGTAATTTTGTATGTCTCTTTTGTCAGATTTGCTACTGAAAATCTTTTGTCTTTGGCTCTCAAATAATTATAAAGTTCGAATAATATATTTGATGATTAATTTCACAGGTATCGAAAGTTTTAATTTCATAAAGATGTTGTGTATCCAAGAAATTCTATAAAAATGACACTTCACCACTAGTAACCACCACAATCGTTGTAATTCATCATTATCAACTATTATCGCCGTTTACACTCTCCATTATCACCTACCATACTAATTAGTATTTTATTTTAAATAAAGATAATTTGTATATATTCAAATGCTCGTATAAATAAATAATTTTAATTTTGATATAACATTTTAATATTCAAATATAAATTAAAATTTTGACATTTTAATATTAATAAAAACAAACGAGCATGAAAGTAGAGACTCATTGATTCAAAATGGGAAACAAAAAATTTGGTAATGATGGGGGAGAAGTGGGAAAAAGATAAAAGTAATGGACATTGGATGCCTACAACTATACAAATGCAATGTAGATTCATGCAAAAGTGGAAAAGTAAAGAGGGTGGGGGGTTGGGGGGGGGGGGTGGGGGTTGGGGGGGGGGGGGTTGGACAGAAGATACAAGAAAATTAGTGCCAAAATGTAATTTAGAGGTACTTTCAAATAACTTTTTGCACTAATTATTAGGATGCATTATTAAAAGATACTTAATTAGTTCCATCCCATCATATAAGACACATTGCTCAAGAGAAAATCTCCC
The DNA here is from genome assembly GCA_031232105.1 of Capsicum rhomboideum. Classification (NCBI taxonomy): domain Eukaryota; kingdom Viridiplantae; phylum Streptophyta; class Magnoliopsida; order Solanales; family Solanaceae; genus Capsicum; species Capsicum rhomboideum. Next base: position 142,408,604 of record CP124711.1, on the reverse strand, counting down.
CACCTTTATATGATACTTTTATTTAATCAATCATTAGGCATATGGTGTAGGTAAAGTCTAAGTAGATTCTTTTGGAGAAAAAAAAATCAAAAATATATGCTTTTGAATGATGAGAAAAGATGGGTGAAAATAGTAGAATCACATGATATGTTGAAAATAAAAATTAATCATGTCATACACTTTTTCACATGATTAACAACAGATGTATTGATCATCTAGATCGTAGTGACATAAATAAGATTTCTTTACCTTTAATCAAAGATTTCAATTTCGAGTCTTGGAAGTGAAAAAAAATTGTAATAAAGAGCATTTCGCTTTTAGTTAATGAGTCTTACGTAGCGTGAATTGAATTAGTCGTGGCCTCAAATAGATACTAGATACCCAAAGAGAAATTAATTTAAAAAATAATAGACTTGATATGAATATGTACATGTACTTTATTGCCTACACAAATATTCTCCTTTAAATACACTTTATTGCATTAATAAATCTTGGATTTCTTCACAATATAATCTCCTTCATTAGCAGTGTTTAGAGAGACTAATCACATCATTTTGAAAACATAAATATATGATAATTATTTGGAGGTTGCAAAATGAATTGTAAAGAAATAATTGTAGGGCTACATTGAAAGACATACTAATTGACTTGGTTTGCTCTAAATTATTTGAGAGTTTTAGGGCATCTAAGCAATATACTATTTCAAAAATATTGCTTGGACCAAAATAGTTTTTTTTAAAATGCCTCAAGATTATTATTTTTAGATGCCAAAAACTTCCAAAAAGTTTGAATGTACAAACACCTACAAGATTCAGAAGGATTTAAATATGATAGATTTAATTATATATTAAGGTTCGTCTTAGTACTGAATTCATTGTACTTTTAAAATTATGAATTAAGAATATATATATTTTTACTAATTTTTCACATATATATTTATATTTCATGCTAAAATATTGGTCCAAATGAATTCCTAATAAATACACTACATTCGCTACTGACAAGATTAATAGATTGTGTGCTTGGCTTAAATCGTCAAGAACTAAAAATAGTAAATTGTTAAAACGTAAGATAGAATAAGATATACTGAGATTACTGTGTAATGAAAGTGATTTCATGCTCGACAAATACATGAAGGAAAAAACTTACCAACACTTGCTTATACCGAATCACATTTGTTTATTGTGGTGAAGTGATAAGTTACGAAGAATATATATCTTAATTTACCATGGTTAATTATTATATGTAAAAAAAATATAATTACAAAAATGATCCTTAGGGATTGAGCAAAGTCAAAATTTGGTCCCTCATTTTTGCAAATACTCTAATTTACCCTCCTTATTTAGTTTCCTAGTAACTTTGCACTCTACTTTTATATCTTTTGGAAGTTAATAGTCCTCTCTTAAATTTTTCTCATTTTTTTGTATTTGTGAACCACAAGCTTGGGCTTACATTGACCATCCCATTCAAATTTTAGATAAACATCAGTGTTTATTGGAGTCTGATTAATTCAGATATGTCTCGTGTAAGTCTCATTAGAGAGAGAGAGAATCATTTCTTATCAAGATCTTTTTTCATACCAGAACTCAAATTCGAGATTTTTTTGTTAAGATAAAGAAATCTTATCCATCTCATTACAACTCTAGAGGGTCGAAATGAATGTCACATGTAATCTAACAAATGATGAATAATAAAAATGTAACAAAATAGTAGATTGGCATAAACATAAATAACTTTCTTGAGATGTGAGGTCCAAAAAAGGGACTAGACATAACAAGAATTAATGGAAAAGAAATAGAGACAAAAAAACTTTTTTCTTTATTGAGAAAAATAACAACGTGAAAGCACTCATTTCATACCCCACCACCCATGCATAGTCCTAAATTGTCCATGACCCTCTTTTATGATTTTTTTAAAAATCCTTTGGGTAGTAAAAAAATAAAAATAGTAAATTAATGTGTGCACGAAATTTCATAAATAAAAAGACACACCATTTGCATTATTTTTTGTATTATAAATTTTTCATCTTGGAGTTTACAGGCTTGGACGTTCAACTAATCTTGCAATGCAATTGCTATTGACAAGTGGGACCCGTCACAAGACCCCCCCCCCCAACACAACCCCCATACCCAATAATAAAAGAAAAGGAAAAAAAGAAGAAGAAGAAGGGTAGTTCACACAAAATAGGATATTAATCCTATGAAACATTGACACGTGCACCATCGATGTATTTTTACATCCCACAGCTTCAACAGATCGCTTAATTCAGTTCATCCGATGAATAAGAAACCAATAAAATTGCTCCATTTAACGGAGCCAACATTCCGGTGTAAGGGAGTGATCTCTTTTAGAGTCTCTGCAATAGTCATAGACCAAGTAATGACTTCGAACCCAATTCATAGCCTGACGTTGTTGCCTAGAAAGGCCACCGGATCGATAGGGCGAGGCGGATACAGGGCGGCACCATCGCGATGAATAGGCGGTGCAACCGCTCGCCTTGAAATTCGTGAATTTTCCGAAGAATGGTTGGTACCTATAATCAGCTTTGTATTTTCCATCCTCAGTAGCCCATGAAGATGCATCCCATATGGATCCATATAACCACATTGGCCTTAGTGGAAATGTTGCAACACTCTTCCTTGCATACCTTCTTATTGGCACATCATCCACCAAAAATCTGTGTAAAAACCAATCAAAATAACAACATAATTAGTTTTCAAATGTATATGAAGCATTCTACGTTCATGCAGGACAATATAACTAATTTTTAAATATATGAAATTTACAAATGAAAACCACAATGTATTGCTCAGTCCATAAAGTATCTCGCGTTCACAAAACCTAAGGAGGAACCACACTCCAAGGTGGTGGAATGTAGGTCTCTTACTCTAACTGAAGCATCAATCGTTGATTTTGCAACTCAAATTCATAAACTATAGGTCACACGAAAATAATTTTACTGTTGCTCCAAAGCTTTTATCAATATATATATATTTTAAATTTTTTGTGTGCCTAATGTATTTTGGCATATATGCAATCTATTTTGAGTGAAAGATAGTGGACCTTTTATATTAGCTACTATTGGGAAAAGGACTACAACATGAATTATCCTCTTACATTGGTCCCCTCTATGCATAAAAAGAGAAATGAAGTAACCAAAATACAACATATGTCCTTAAATTTATTTGGTGGAATCCATGATTAAATTCATTGGAGGACAACCATACTTTAGTGTCCAATGATTTTTGTCGGTAGAATATTTCCTTATCATTAACTTACTTAAAATGAAATAAATATAAACACTCATCATATAATAAATTATATATACTTGTGTCCTGATTCGGAGTACGAGAGTTAAATTAATTAATTTTTTATGTGAATTTAAACTCTTCGAATAGTAACTAAGACACGTAAATTAAAACAGAGGGATTAATACTTACATGATTTCTCTACGACTCTATAAAGAGCATAGGGATGAAAATCCTTTGTGGGATCAAACCATAAATGAATTTCACTTAAATGAAATAAATATAAAGATAAAAGACTCATCCTATAATAAATTATACTCGTGTCCTGATTCAGAGTACGAGAGTCAAATAAGTTAATTTTTTATGTGAATTTGAACTTTTCGGATAGTAACTAAGACACGTAAATTGAAACAAAAGAATTAATACTTACATGATTTCTCTAGGACTCCACAAAATAGCATAGTGATGAAAACCTTTTGTGGGATCAAACCACAAATGAAATTTCATCTCTCTTCCTATAATTTTCCCATCTCCACTTCCTCTAATATAAACATTTGTTTGTAATGTGTATGGTTTTCCAAATGTTGTTCCAAGAAACTCTATGTCTACTTCATCATGGAACCCTGGATGTGCTTCACTATTTGAAAGCTGCCAAAAATTATACAATTAATGAAATTAATCAACTAAATATACTAACTAAAAAAGTCAACCATATTAAAAGAAAACAATTAATGACATTATTCTCTTCGTCCCAGTTTATGTGCCTTTTTTTTTTTTATTCCATAAGAATGTCGTCTTTGTATTTACAAACAATTTAACCTCAAATTCTCATTTTACTCTTATTGAGATATTTATATTCAGACTACAAATTTTTTCAAAAAGAAATTCTTGCTTAAACGTCGTATCGAGTCAAATTTACATGGCGTACTTTCTTTTTTTATTTGTAAGATGTCACATTGCTATACTTACAAACAATATAACATTAAAATTTCCATTTTACATTTACTTAGATGATTTATGTTACATAAATGTTTTAAATTCCATACTCAGTCAAACGTCAGTGTCACATAAATTAGAATAAAATATACAATAAATATATATATACTCTGTCCGTCTATGACAATCTTGCAAGGACTCTTTAAAAAATGTCATTCGCTTGGCGCACTTCTTTTAAAGTAATGCATTTTTAAAGAATTCAACAAGAATAAATACATCGATATTTTTAAAGAATTCGAGCAACATCGTAACGAAAATGCTTACATAGAAAGCAGTAATAACTCCGGCCGTATAACCGGGTTGGAGTTTAATAGAAGCTCCAAAATAACCGGATCGAAACGGTTTAACCGACTTGAATCCACTTCCTATACAAAATCATCATAAAAAATTTTTAAAAAAATCAACAAAATATAAACAACAACAATAATAATATATCGAGAGTAACCTCATAAGTAGGGTTTAAAGGGGTAGAACGTATGCAGACGTTACCTCTACCTAGAGAGATAGAGAGGTTATTTCTGATACACTCTCGACAGAATCAAGAAAATATAAACAACAACGATATATATAATGTAATTTTATACGTAGAGTCTAAAGAGGGTAGAGTCTAAGCAGACCTTACCCGGCCTCTACCTTGAGAGGTAAAGAGGTTATTCCTATATACCCTCGCAGAATCAAGAAAATAGAAATAATAATAACATATCAAGTATAATTTCATCAGTAAGGTCTGAATATGGCAGAATGTACACAGACATTACCCCTGTCTTGAGAGATAGAGAGGTTGTTTCTGGAACCTCGGCAAAATCAAGAAAATATAAATAACAGTAACAACGTACTCAATGTAATCCCATAAGTGAAGTTTGGAAAGGGTTGAGTGTACGTAGTCCTTACCCCTACCTGGGGTAGAGGCATTGTTTCCGATAGACCCTCGGCGGTATCAAGAAAATGTAATAATAATAATAACAAATTTAGTACTGATCAAGTAATTAGAGAGGTAATTAAAGAAAACCTGAAGTTCTATCAAGCCAAATATTAATGCCATTGTTATCTACACTTTGATGATTAGGACCCCAAAGATTTTTAAATCCTTGATAAAAACTCATAGACCTAAATTTTGTACTAGGATAAAAGCCAGGAGAAAGTGGCCAATTGGCATTAGTGAAAGGAAAGAAAATGAGAGAAAGGAAAATAGGAAGGAAAAAGATTGATGACATTTTTAAATGAAGAAGAGAAAGTGAAAGGGAAAATATGAAGAAAAAAGACTTAAGTAAAGAAGAAGGGAGAAATTAATGAAATGCAAAGAGTTGAGAGACAAGAAGGTGTGTGTGAATATGGAAGAGGGAAGAAAGCATGGTAGTACAGTTTGATATAAATAGCAAGATTAGTGGACCCCAATATAACATATAGTAGTATTTTTTTTAGGCTTTTCGTTCGGTGTTTGGTATCTGCTTAACTACAATAAAAACGTGAATTAGTTGTGAAATTTGTCGCTAAACTGTCGCTTAACAGGATTTTTGATGATCCATCGCTAATATGTTGTAATGATATATTTTTTGTGGTTTCTTACCTGATGTTCTATTGATATCTGCTTAACGATAAAATAGGAATTAACTATGAAATTCATCATTAAGTTGTCGCTAATGAGATATTTGATTATCCATCACTATTCGTCATTATAGTATTCTTTATTTCTCACTCGGTGTTCTTTCGGTATATACCTAATTAACTGAGATTATTCATGGAATTCGTCAATGATTTGTCACTAAATAGCCCTTAGCTAGCGAAATGATTTGCCGTTAAATAGGATTATCGATCAATGAGAGAAGTTTGGACTTGGCCGTCGATACTTCATGTTTCTTGCAAGCGAAGCCAGGATTTCAACTAAGGGGGTTCAATATTTAAAGAAAAACTAGTCGAAGGGGGTTCAACACATACTATATATACATAAAAATAATTTTTATCATGTATAAATAGTATATTTTTTCACCGAAGGGGGTTCGTCCGAACCCCCTTCCCAAAGGCTAGCTCCGCCTCTGCTTGCAATTTGGGCCTGAGTAATCATGATTCGTGTCAAAAGATCACACTTTAAAGGGTGAAATACTCTATATCAAATACGGTTTTATTTCAAGACATGAATTCAAAATTTCTGATTAAATATAGAGGGGTACTTATTAACCCCACATCTACTTTTGGTGGTTTGTATGGTAGTTATTACATGTAGTAAGACTTACTTCATTGGTTCTTTTTCTTCATCTTTTTTCTGTTTTAACAGTAGGATATTTTCTCTTTTTGTCTAAAAAGTAAGATTTGTATAATGATTTTTGAACATGTGATCTGTTAGTGTCAGAGTAAGTGGCAAAGCTACATGATTTCAAGGAAATTCAACTGAATTCCTTTCATATGAAAATTATGTTATTCATATTTATAATAATAATATATTTTATATATATATAAATAACTATTCTGTTTCTTTTATGAAAAACAAAAACTTCTAGATATTATAATGGTAACGGTGATTCAAAGATTACTTTAAGTTTACACGTGTGATATTTTGATATTAGTTATGAATTTCGTTATTAAAATTTTTGACTCCGTCATTTATTAAAATAAAAATCTTAGCAACTGAAAGATGAGATGAGACTAATAAAAATTGTAATAGAGTGATAAGTACTTTTTGATCTTTAGTCAGGAGTCAGGAGTACTCTGAGGTTTGAGTCCAGTTAGATATAGAGTCCCCTTTGTTATGAAATATTTAATCCCCAATACAGAACTTTCCGTTGCATCTTTAAATTTAATCGGATTCAAATACTAATATCGAATAATAAAAAAGACAAGATGAGATCTGAGAGGAAAGTATGAGAGGTAGATGAATTAGAATGGTACATATCTATTAAATGTGCCCCTTCCTCTATTTGCCGGCTTGGTCTTTTCCTTTTTCTATCAGAAACGGTCTTTTTATCTCATAAAAATGGAGATAAAATTTGCGTACATCTTATCTTTTTTAGATTTTACTTGTGGAATTATATTGCATATATTGTTATTGTTGTTGTACTTTTCATATTAAAAAAATGCACTAGGAAAAAAAAAAAAAAATTGGCTCTAGAGGTACAATGATTTATTTCTTATCCCTAAAAGAAAGCAACAGCAACAAAAGGCAATATTGGTATATGAATATAATGAAGTACTCTTGCCTTTAAAGCAAATATAAATTAGTGAAATAACACTTGTTTTTTAATTTCTTTTTGCCATTTTACCAATGTTAATTTTACCTTTATTTTTTACTATATTATGAATGTCAGGGTACTAGAAATGAAGGACTAATTGTGGGTCCAATTTCTGACTTTTTGCCATGTTAGATGTAAATGGTGAATAATGATCATGTCTTTGATAGATAGCAATGGAACCTCTCATATGTATTTTTTGTTTTCCGTCTGGTATTCGATATCAGTTTTAAAACTTGATTAATCTGAACTCATATCAAAAAGTCTTATTTTTAGGGGTAAAACGTTCCTTATTAAAGATGACTTCATTCCTAGGACATGAACCTGAAATTTGTGGTTAAAGATGAAGGGATATTTATCAGTTACAACCTATGTTGCTCAAACTCTCCAAAAATATTGTCACACACGGGCGGAGCAACATCTTCACTTACGAGTTCAATAGAAATCAGTAACTTTGGTTCAACCCTTATATTTATGTGTAAACATTCACTTAATATGAACAAGTAGCTTATCAAGAACTTAATAAATTGTGTACGTTTTCAAGAATCTATAGCTCAAAAACTCAAAGCCCTAGCTCCATCGTTGTTGTCACACTCATTTCGAATCCCAAAGTTTCAACATTTTAAAAAAAATCTAGTAACATAACTTACCACCCCATCATATCAATACTTTATTTAAGATACAACGAATTATAATTTGATGGACAATTGTGAAAGTGAACAATATAGTGCCAAAGATAGTGAGTGATTTAACTTCTTGATGGTAACTATTAAATTGCATTAGAGTTAATAGCTATATAAAATCCATATAGTCAAACACAATTAGCTTTAAATTGAGATTAATATTCTATAATTTTGCTAATAAAATCAGGAATAATTTTTTTCTAAATTATATTATGACCTAAATTAACTCTGAATATTTCATATATTAAGTGAATTCAACAGTTTATATATAATCAAAATATTTTATTTTATTTGACAAAATGTAATAGTGATGTCAACAATTCATCACAAAAGAAAGGCATTTCTGTATATACTAAAAATTGCAAATCCAATGTAGAAAAAATAAATGTCATAAAAGTTTGTCCAATCCACATCCAAGAAAGCTGTAAAGTAGAAACTTTAGGGGTCACTTGGTTGGAAAATAATTTATTCAGAAATAATAATAACAAAATTATAATATAAAATTAGATAAAATAATAATAATAAATTATTTAGTAGATATATTTTTTATTAGTAGATGTTTTATTTGTTAATTAAAAATAAAATATGCAAGGTATAGTATAAAATATGTTTGATTTAAACTGAATAATTAAGACAAATTTTAATTTTAATCTTGTTTTTATTAAAAAAACTTTGGGAGAAAAGTTTTGGAGAAAGAAAAATATATCATTTTATAATTTTATCCCCAAACTAGTAAGCCCGAAATTGTTAGCATACGTAAAAAGTGGAATAAAAATAATTTTAAAGTTGTGATATAAACAATATTGGAATCATTAACCCCAAAATAAAATTTAAAAAAAATTATACTATCAAACATGAGAATTGAGATAAAATAGTAACAATTTATTTTGAGATTATTATACTGAATCCCTCCGACAATTTAAACAAAAAAATGTATAATAAAATTGTAATTTACATTTTTATTTTTTGACAATTCAAAAGCTTCTTTTTAAAATTTTTTTTTTTGAAAAGTACAATTTATCACACAATTCTTACGGGGCACATCAACATATTAATATTAGACACAAACGCGGATATTTTGCAAAACAAATCTTTTATTTTCTTTATTAGTTTCTGTCCGATGTCCGCTTTGAGATCTAACTAATCATATTCGTGTTGAGAAGTCTCACTTTAATTTGGGGCTAAAGCCGTAAAGGGCATCTTGCCAAAGTCGACTTAATATACAGGGCTCGAATCCGAAACCTCTGACTATTAAGTGAAAAAGTAGATAAAGCGCACCTGTCAAAGACGACTTGATACACATGATTCAAACTCGAGACCTCTGATTAAAAATGAAAAAGTATGCGTTCACATTTCCTTGTGAAAAAACTATTGTATACCTACAACCTAATAAATGCAGAAATTTTTTTTATGCATAATAATAAATATTGAAAAAAATCTTGCAATCGTCAAGAAAAGAAGCTAAAGGTGAACGATAGGACTTCACATGGAGGTGTACATAGGTCGGGTCGATTCACATTTTCATTTACCAAACCAAATTAATTGTGTCGATTTTTTATGTCTATAAACCAACCAAATCAATAAACGTCGGATTTTCATTCTCAATTTTTTTCTTTAGGTTTTTAAATATTTTCGGAATTTAATTTTATGTTTTGATGTGAAGTATCTTACGATAAAATTTATTTAATATGGAGCTTCGATTTGTTTTAGTTATTTTTATTTAGAATTTAAAAGGAATTTATTATGGCAATATTAAAAAAAAAAAACTATGATAAGCCTACCTTGTCCTCTTCGAAAAACAAGTAAGACAAACTAAGATGTCATTAGCAGACATTTATTATCATAATAATAATGGATTTTAGTAGATTAGACTCGAAGGAGAGAGATGATTAACAAGATTCCCACGTGACAATCGACATAAACAAAGTTATAAAATAAATAATTAAAAAAAATTTACCTTATTTCGAACCCAAACTTATTTTATTTCATTTTGAAGTTATGGTTTTATTATATGGGAATTTTTAAGAATATATTGCCCAACATAACATTTTTTGTTCACGTAATCATATTTTCAGTTTATAGTAGCATAGCTAATATTTTCTGCAACGATGTTTATATGTTACTCCATACATTATGATAAAGTATTTAAACATTGCATATATTAACTATATATGTGTTTATCTTGTATAAAAACGTATAATACGTCGATAGGCGCTAAGATGAATTTTTTCTGCTATTTTCAATTGCAATTCTTGTTCAAAACAAATTAATTTTCCCGAAAATAACTTCAAATTATGTATACACCCTCTTTCAATCATTTACAACAAATCTAAATAACACTCAACACCAAATTTTTCACAAAAAAATAAATAAATAAAATAAAAAATCAAATTTGAAATTCTCCCCTTCTTCAAACTTGTTCACAATAGTTCGAAGTTCGAACTAGGCGTGCTTTCTCCGATTCAATCACCCTTCTAATATGATTTTCATCACCCAAATCTTACAAATTCAGTACGTTAATCACGATTAGAATTTCAAGTTATGGGAAGTGACTTATCTTTCAAGTTATATACAATATGAGTTGGAAAGGGTTGAAAAACATGACTCATTTTAATAATAAGAGTGAAAAAATTCCTTTATTATACTTGCACAAATAAATTGATAAGTTATCTTTAAAAAAAAAATGAGACAGAGAGAGATCAAATGTGTGGTGACATATTGTTGGCAATAAATGTCTACCAACTTATGAGCAATAAATCTCCAAGCATGCCACCTCCACATTTTTTAAATATTTTTTCTCTTTTTTTTTTTTTTTTTGGTTCCTTTTTTACATTTTTATAAACCAATCCCTCTATGAGGATTTTAATAAATTTGTGAAGGTATATTGGAAACAATCTTTCTATCTCACGGTAAAGTTTGCGTAATTCAGCCCCTTCAAACAATGACAGAGTTGAAAAATACTTAAAAAAATAAAATAATAAAAGTTTGGTTCTTTGGTGTATTGAAGAACAGTTACCCTTAAACCGAACACCGAACCAAAAAACTGAACTATTAAAAAAAAATTTAAAACCGAACCGAAAAACCAAAGAACCGAAACCAAAAAACTAAATTAATTCGGTTCGGTTCGATTTGTCGAGTGGTGGTATTGAAATTTTGAATTGCCAAATTGAAAAGGTTGACTTTTTAATTGTTTTTTTTTTTTGGCATGTGTTAGTACCTATACATATAAATTGTACTTTGCATCACAATAGCCACTTCTTGGACCAAATCTTTGAACAATTTGTTTCTCCACTGTTTTGTCGGCCGTTGGATTTAGATTGTATAAATGGAAAATTACAGGAACATTTCACAAATAGCCACTTTTATCGCTTGATAGTCATATTCTGCAATTTCAACTTTTACAAATGAAACTTCATGATTTCAACCACCAGATAGTTCTTATGGATCTCGAAATGTTTGGCTAACTACAATGAAATAGAGTCATTCTAAGTAAAATCCTTTCTTACGATGCTATTACTATGAACATTATCGTCCCTCGCCCTGAACCCTCATGTAATATAGTAGTTTTTTTACGTGATTAGTGAGTTTAATCGACCTGTTATAACTTATAAGAAGTTAGTTATCTTTTTTTTATTTGGTTATCAATTATGTTTATCATAGAAATCTAATTGTAATTACCTTATGAGTTTATTTGTATAATTTTTTTCACACTATTAAATTAAGTTGACACACAACTACTAACCTTTTATTGCTAGTCTGATATGATAACTTGAAAAATAAAATATCAATCTATTGTATCTAATAAAAAATTACTCTTATAGTCTGAAAGTTCTTTATCTTATATATGATCTAAATAAAGGGCAATTCAATGCATTAAAGCTTTTGTTATGCGCGAGGTCTGGAAAATAGTCGGATCAGTGGTCTATTGTATATAGTCTTACATTGCATTTCGCCAAAGATTGTTCACGGCTTAAACCTGTGACTTCTTGATTATATGACAACAACTTTAATTTGTCAGTTACTCCAAGACTCCCCTTCATCTAATATATGATCTAATTGTGCAATTTCTTTCTACAAAATTTAAGATTTTTTTTTTTAAGTGGAAATGGAAAAGCAAGTGGGCCCCATTGCCGACAGATGCATAGGCCCAAAATGGCTTTGGGGTCATGGGAGTATGGGCCCATTTGAGTTAATACTTTAAAACTTGGGATTCTTGTGATAATATAAATAGGGACTTTGGACTATTTTTAAAAAAGATGCTTCTCAAATCAATGATGTAAATCTTTCAAAGCTTTCACATTCACAACATAGCAAATCTTTAATATATAAAAAATGTTGTCTATTTTGTTTTTTTCTTGTGAATATTAGTATGTTATTTTATTTTCCATCAATGGCTAGAACTTTAAATTTGGTAGATTTTTGGAAAGTATTGGATGCCCCACACTTTTAGTATGCTTTTGGCCATGAAAAAAAAAATGAAGTTGGAGTTGTGTTTGATTATGAATATAAATTGAAGTTGTTTTTGAATTTTTGTGAGAAAAATGAGAGCGAAAAAAGTGAAAACAGGTTGAAGCTTGTTTTCACTTTTCTAAATACAACTTGCTTAAAATTGTATTTGGATTTTTTTATGAAAAAGCATTGTTTTTTGAATAAAGTAAAAAAGAATTTCTGGAAAAAAAAAGTGAATATTTCTCATGGCCTAATGGGACCTTAGTGTTAATGTCTTTAGGAGGAATTTATTTGTCCAAAAATGCAATGTGGACATTTTATTGAAGATGAAATTATTTGCATTTATTTATAATAGAGTTGAGAAACACTCACTTGGATGTATTAGAGGTTAGAGAATCTACCTAGGAGTTGCAAACTCCAATTGGAATTCATATAAAAATAATAATAATAATTTGACTGATGCAGAATATCGATGGTTAACTAGCACATAGTTATATATGTATATAAACAGAAACAAAAATGTTGTGGAATTTTCGAGGTCGGGTGGGTGGGTGGGGGTGGGGGAATTTGCATGCCTCAATTTTGGGGGAGTGACTGATAACTTAAAGATGATGAACACAGTGTTGTCAATTACATGCAACATCATACAAAAACATCAATTTATTCATGTGTTTAAAGACAATTATTGAAGTGAAATGATATTCTTGATAGCAAAGGGTGTGATAGTGCCAATTTTCTTCATATTTATTTAAATATACATTTTTAAGTCACCACTTAAATTCTGTTTTTTATTTTTTAAAATTTGCACAAATATAATCCTGGAGAAACTACTCTTTCGGACAACGTTAGACTCGAGTCTAATATTTTCTCATAATTTTACAGATAAAACATTAGGTTATCATCTAACATTTGTAACAAATTACAAAATTTTAGACCATAACTTTAAGAATTTCTCGTAATATGTTCAGTTTGCTCAAAAGGGTCTTTAGACCGTGGACTAAAAGGTCTATAAGTAATGATAATAAAATGAGGATCGCTTACTAAATAACTGTTCAAAAAAGGAATAATCGGCGAAAATCTCTACAATTTTTATTTTTTTCTTAGAAAAAGAAACTAGCAACATGTATCATTAATAGGGTGGTCACCTTATTGTGACTTCTCAAGACTATATATTTGAAGAGATCCAAAGTATGGGATTTTGGTATCCTATTAATAAAGTAACCAAATGAGAACAAATTTTAAATTTTCTCTCAATTTGATTTGATAGTGATGTTGTGTTTTTTTCCACAATTTCATTGGATGAACCTCATATTCAAGCAAAGGTGAAAAAAAATATAACTCATATTTATGCATATGTTTCTCCTTTTATTATTATTTTTTTGTGTGTGTTCAAGAGTTTTCTTTTGTTGTGCTTCTTAGAATTCTTATCATATTAGAAAATAGAGGATGACAATATTTCTTTTCTTTATCTATTTCGATATGATGAGTATATGATTGTTACTCTATCATTTTCTATTAAAAATTTGGTCATTTTAACTTTCACAAATACTACATTCCGTGGATTAGGCTCGGTCGTAATTTGGAGTGTCATATTTGTCATAGTATTAGCCTTATTCATGTAGTTTCTTGCTTTTGATATCTTTTATCATCAGTTGTTTATTGTATTTTCGCTTTTGAAAACAACCTCTCTACACCTCCGAGAGGTAGAGGTATAGTCTGTGTACACTCTACCCTCCCATACCCCACTTGTGGAATTTCATTGGAAATGTTGTTGTTGTAAATACTACATTTCGTCTTTATCGTATCAGGAAAGAGTTTCATTTATCAACAGGATTACAAAATATCTTTTGAACGATCTATAGAGATCATAGAGATCAGTGTGTCAGAGACTCTGTCAATAAGAACCCTTGGGAGTCATGAGCCTGTTTTCCACGTCATACCACTAAATCTAATCCATTGAGCGAGACACCTACCACAAGGGGCTTTCCAAATTACTATAACCAAATTTCCTCTGTTATACCAGTCGGTCTCATATTAGGCAAGACTTATATAATTACACAAAAAATATAAATTACAAAGCCATGTCCATGAAAGTCAGAAATTAAAATCAGAAAATCTGTAAAATAGAGACTTTACAAGTGTGACTAGTGTCGTGTGAGTACTAATGAGAATAAATATAACAACTTAATTGGATCTTTTTGGGGCTTGAGATTCAAGCCCACCTAGCTGCAATAAAGTTTGGCTTGTCAAGATCAAAGTTACGATACTTTTGGCTGAACCGCCAACACTTATAACTAAACTTCAGGCATATATGACCGAACTCCAAGCATTTATGCATGAAAATTCAAGTGAACAAATTTACCAAATGTTCTACCCGTCGGTCTCATAGTTATTACTTATTAGGCAGACTTAAATATTACATAAAAAATTATTAATACAAAACCATGACCATGAAAGTTTGTCTGTTGTCGTGGTGGTCCTAAATAGAGACTCTACAAGCCCATCTATATGCAATAAACGGGGGAAGTGTACAAATAGTCGATTATTTGCATAAAAATTTGTAAATTTATTGAGTTTGGAATAACTTCAGGTATTCGTATAAGTTTGGTAAGGCAAAAACTTCAGACATTTTTGCGTGAAATTTGGCTTGCCAAGGTCAAAGTTACGACACTTTTGGCTGAACTTCCAACACTCACTCCAACCAATATGCATGAAGTTCAAGTGAACAAATTTATCAAATATTCAAACAAGGATCTTTTATCTATCTTAATAAGTAGCAAAACCAAGTATTTGCTATTTGCGCACAAAACTTAAAATACTGCCACGCTAAATGGTTGCATCCAAATAGGCTACGCCATAAAGTTATGTACGCAGTAAAACGATGTATACTAAATAGGCCCATTTAGGCCATACTAAACGATGTAGCTACTTTTTTCAATTTT
Organism: Capsicum rhomboideum; assembly: GCA_031232105.1. Classification (NCBI taxonomy): domain Eukaryota; kingdom Viridiplantae; phylum Streptophyta; class Magnoliopsida; order Solanales; family Solanaceae; genus Capsicum; species Capsicum rhomboideum. The sequence goes on along the minus strand of CP124711.1, from coordinate 142,393,065 downwards.
TTTGCATCCATAGCCAATTAAGGATTCTTTCAGCATTATATCATTATTTCAAGCTTGAAGAAGTAGGTCTTGAATTTCAAACATGAATTTAATCAAGTGGATGTTTTGAAAAAACTTTGGAAAATTGACATAGAGGGATGAAGATTTGGTACAACTAGAATAGCTTCTGAAAGAATTACACATAACGTAAGCCTAAACGATACGTTTTCTAAAGGCTCTACAAATACAACAACAACATACTCAGCGTAGTCCACAAATAAGGATTAAACGGCCAGATATTTATGTTAAAAAAAAGACTACAATTTCATCCAAGAAGTTAGCAAAAGAGAGTTACCCCCTCCTCCCCCACAATAATACAAATTTGTATTTTAGCACAAAAAAATGAACAGTCTAGCTGAGCCATTTGGAATCACATTTGCTGCAACAACGTCTTACACTTCTCCAAAGACCAATTGTCACGCCTCGAATCCCATCGAGACATGATTGGCACCCGTAGCCGATAAGGCCCGAGAGAACCAACCTTTGCCTATGCTCAATCATATGCATATAATATTCATAACCACCATTGCATAATATTATGAAATACGAATAAAGGAGAACAAGGGACATATTTAGGCATACATATGAAACTTGGCCGTTGAGGCCATCCAGTCAAAACAACATGTGTCATTTACACTAGTACACCCACGTCGGTCTACAAAAGCCTCTAACAAGAGCATTGACCAAAATGAACCATAAGTCGGGACAAGTCCCCGCTTTATACAACATGTACAATACCAAAACATATATACTTTGACTCGGAGAAGCCCCGAATGAGCTGGAGCTCACCAAAGAGCCGCTAACACTGGCAATCTACTGAGGAGGCCTACTGGGACCTGCGCCTGCAGCAAGTAAGGTAAATTCCCCGAGAGGGGTCAGTACGAAATAAGTACTGAGTATGCAAGGCTCAGATGAAACTATACAACACATGAATATGTCAAGGAATATGTCAATGAACTCAAAACATATGGATACTCAATGTGAATAAGTCACCATGTTGCATTTTGGAAACCATGTGGATTGCTTTCATTGCTTTCATTACTTTCTTTATCTCAATGCTCACTTGTTATCACATATATCACAATGTACCCGGGCCCCGACTGATCAGTGGGTCTTTCATATCATCATATAGGGATCGAGTCGAGCTAGGCTTATGCCCCTAGACTTGCCACCCTCGGGATCGAGTCGAGCTAGGCTTACGCCCCTAGACTTGCCACCCATAAATCCAAATCTCGGGATCGAGTCGAGCTAGGCTTACGCCCCTAGACTTGCCACCCGTACTTGATCATTGACCACATTTGCATTACTTTGTTCATTACTTTGAGATTGATACTTTGATAATCATAACATCACTTTGGAACTTTGGAACACAACATTGTTGGAAACTTTGAATCATTGACCAATAAGTGAAGAACATGTAATAGGAAATAAATCTTCCTCGTGGTGCCCCTACCTTACCCTGCCATTCTAGAACATTTTCCTGTGGAAAACAAAATTGCACCTTCTTGGCCCGGCAATCTACCGTAGCATAACAAGAGGCCAACCAATCCATTCCCATAATTACATCAAAATCCACCATGTTCAATTCAATAAGATCGGCCAACGTATCATGACCACACACAGTTACCACACAGTTACGATACACTCTCTTTGCAACAATATATTCACCAACCGGTGTAGACACTTCAATTGACTTAATTAATATTTCCGGTGTCGTTGCAAATTTCGCAGCAACCAATGGAGTAACATAGGAAAATGTAGAGCCTGGGTCAATTAATGCATATACATTATGTGAGAATATGGATAATGTACCTGTGACGACATCTGGGGAAGCCTCTGAATTCTGGCGGTCCACCAAAGCATAAGTGCGATTCTGGACCCCGCTAGTACTGGCTCCTCCTCTGGCACCTCTACCTCGACCAATAGGCTGCACCCCTCGGCCCTGTGAAGGAACCGATGCTGAAGACGCAACAGCCGACCCAGCTGGTCGTGCTATACCACCCATGCTCCGCTGTGGACACTCTCTCGCTATATGTCCCGGCATACCACACCAAAAGCAGACATTCGTCCCTGTCCGACATGTACCTGTGTGCATACGCCCGCACTGCTGACACTGCTGACGAGGGAAACCTGCTGACTGTGATCCATGAACCCCACTACTTTGCCCTGCTGAACCACCTCTAAACCCTCGAGACTGCGAATAAGCACCACCTGTGGAATAAGAGAACGACGGTCTAGGTGGTCTAGGAAACATGCGGGGCCTAGATCCTCCTTGGGACATCATAGGTGGTCCCATAGGTCTAGCCCTTTTGGACTGTCCCCTATCAAATTCATGTACCCTGCGTCTTTGTCTCTGATCCTCCATTTTCTGGGCGAAGGCTTGTATGCGAGCAATGTCCATGTCCCTATTCAAGGCCGCAATAGTGCAATCTCTTACCAAGTATGGCTCTAGTCTGTCCACATATCTATGGACCCTGTCTGTCATCGTAGCCACAACATTTGGCGCATATCGAGCCAAGGAATTAAATTGCAAGCTATATTCTCGGACGCTCAAATTTCCTTGACGGAGATTTAGGAATTGATCCGCACGTGCCTCACGGATCTCATAGGGCAAGTAATGATCAAGGAAAGCCACTTTAAACTCTTCCCAAGTAGGTGGATCTGCACCAATGTCACGGGATTTCTTTCAATCCTCATACCACAATATTGCCTCTCCCTTCAACCTGTACGCAGCAAGTTCAACTGTCTCTACCCCTGTCACATGGATAACTTCCAATGCCCTCTGAATTTGATCCACGAAGTCCTGTGGATCTGCTTTTGGATCTGCCCCTGTGAATATAGGAGGGTCCAGTTTCAAGAAATCCTGTGTTCTGCGACTTGCCATTCTAGCCTCATCATCATCATGTGCCATAGCACCAGCTCTTCCCTGGCTTTGTGCCGCCACTAACTGTGTCAACATCTGTACAGCATTCCTAAGATCCTGATCTGTGGCATTTGTCGGTGGTTAAACGGGCACTTCCCTTCTTCTCGTCTCTTCTGGAGCTGAAGAAGTAGAAGAAGCTCGCGTTGCAAACTCAGTTTCAGCCCCACCTTGATCAACTTGCTCAGGTGGTGGTCTACTTGCTCCTTCACCAGCAATTCTATCTAGCAGCTTACTTTTACCTTTTCCTCTTCCTCTTCTAGTGTTCGGCATTTTGACTATACCAAAGAAAAACAATTACCAAGATCAGATATAATGCAACTGACAATATTGGCTCTATTGCACGATCTAGAATGAAGGAAAGGAAACAACATCCTAAATGTCTCGTAGCCTCCTACGTATAAATGTGGTGCACAACACATCGATACGTAAGACTCTACTCAGACACGGCTTTGTAGACATCCTTAGATCGACTGCTCTGATACCACTTTTGTCACGCCTCGAATCCCATCGAGACATGATTGGCACCCGTAGCCGATAAGGCCCGAGAGAACCAACCTTTGCCTATGCTCAATCATATGCATATAATATTCATAACCACCATTGCATAATATTATGAAATACGAATAAAGGAGAACAAGGGACATATTTAGGCATACATATGAAACTTGGCCGTTGAGGCCATCCAGTCAAAACAACATGTGTCATTTACACTAGTACACCCACGTCGGTCTACAAAAGCCTCTAACAAGAGCATTGACCAAAATGAACCATAAGTCGGGACAAGTCCCCGCTTTATACAACATGTACAATACCAAAACATATATACTTTGACTCGGAGAAGCCCCGAATGAGCTGGAGCTCACCAAAGAGCCGCTAACACTGGCAATCTACTGAGGAGGCCTACTGGGACCTGCGCCTGCAGCAAGTAAGGTAAATTCCCCGAGAGGGGTCAGTACGAAATAAGTACTGAGTATGCAAGGCTCAGATGAAACTATACAACACATGAATATGTCAAGGAATATGTCAATGAACTCAAAACATATGGATACTCAATGTGAATAAGTCACCATGTTGCATTTTGGAAACCATGTGGATTGCTTTCATTACTTTCTTTATCTCAATGCTCACTTGTTATCACATATATCACAATGTACCCGGGCCCCGACTGATCAGTGGGTCTTTCATATCATCATATAGGGATCGAGTCGAGCTAGGCTTATGCCCCTAGACTTGCCACCCTCGGGATCGAGTCGAGCTAGGCTTACGCCCCTAGACTTGCCACCCATAAATCCAAATCTCGGGATCGAGTCGAGCTAGGCTTACGCCCCTAGACTTGCCACCCGTACTTGATCATTGACCACATTTGCATTACTTTGTTCATTACTTTGAGATTGATACTTTGATAATCATAACATCACTTTGGAACTTTGGAACACAACATTGTTGGAAACTTTGAATCATTGACCAATAAGTGAAGAACATGTGAATAAATATCAATGAGAAATATAATATAACTAGCACCATGATACCATTGGAACCATTGGACAATAATCCATGAACAAGAGACACAAGTATAGGCACTATTGGAATATTGGAACATAGCCTTATTTGAACTTTCGGAACATTAACCATGAATATGAGAAATGAGATTCACAATTGATCAATGAGTAGGAAATATATGACAATGACCATAGATAAGTGCATATGGGATACCTTAGTACATTTCGGAATAGAACTAGAGAAATGTCAATGTGAACACTATTGGCCGTAGAAAGATACGGACAAAGTAACCTTGCATACCTTGGATTCGCAATACGAATCTACAACCTTAGATGCGTAGACAATAATCCCACTCCTTCTTTATGTGTCTACAAATACATAACGAAATTCACATTAACCACCAATTACTTTACAAATGCATACCATGTCAATGAATTACATGTTTGGCTTTCAACATGTCATTTCCCTTTGACAAAACCATTGATCATACTATTATTCCAAAAATTCCATAATATTCCCAACATTGACCAATACATGAAATCAATACATTTCACCACAATACTTCTCCTTTACACTTTCTTATCCATAACACATCACAAATAATCCATCAAAGCACCTTAATTCAACTCATAACACATATCGGCCAAAATCCCAAAATTCCCACTTTTAGAAAAGAACAAGTTTTATACCAAAAATAACACCATACATGTTCATATTTTGTCCATACCATGCTTTTTCATCAAAGGCACAAGGCCTAATTCACACTTGAATTCCATATACCACAAATCTCATACAAACTCACCAAGTTCCATGACCAACTTTTCTAAGCACAACCAACATGATATACATATTCTTTTATGCATATAAAATACTTACCAAGGTTTGGAATATGTTGATCTTGTCCAAAAGATGACTTAGGGTTTGCAAAGCCAAAAGGGATTTATCTTGAAAATTCTAGAAAAGTGATGTGTGTCTTTTGGAATAAAAATCTGATTCTTCCACATATATATAGGCCCTCAAGTCTTCTTTGGCATTAAATTCCATGTCCATTTGGTCAATGGAAGAATGGGTCTTTTGTTTCCCCTTTGGGCCTTGCATTTTATCCCATTTTGGGCCTCAAATTGGCCCATTAACACATATTATCCTAGCCCACCATTTCTCATGTATAATCCATCATATATCTCATGTTTAAATAATTTCATAATGCCACGACAATATTCACTTATGAGATTTTCATTCGTAGCCTCAATCGCAAAAATAGGAATTCTAGTCACCTATGGCTTCTTTGAACATTTTGGTAAATTCTTGTATTCCATGGTTTGATCATGTAGGAGTATGTAGTAGTGTATCGAGGTATTTGAAGCCTTAACAATGCTAAAGGAACTCCAAGGAATCAAAAGAAACCATGGAAGAATCGTCGTTGCATTTCGTCGCAAAACGAGCTCGGAAAGGCCAATTATGTTGTGCCTTGCGCCACTGCCTTGCTTTGCAGCAGTGGCGCAGGAATTGAAGGTTCTCTGAATCAGTGGCCTGCTGGATTTTTCAGCCATTTTTTTCTAACACTTGCATATCATCCAATACCCTATCAAAACACTACAAAATACTTACGTAGTGACCTTAATCATCAAGTAAACATGACTCCAAGGTACCAAATGAGGTTGGAAATGTATGGGGTATTACACAAGACATCTCCGACTAAAATCTAATCACATGTACGAGGCTCGAATTAATTAATTTTTTTTTCATCACCAACCTTACAAAATACATACTCATAGCGTCTCGAAACTTAAGTAACCATTGTTCAACATCATCACATAGGTCGAAAAGGTACGGGATGTTACACCAATACACAAATGATTCGCCATAGTCTAATCGATTGAGGAGGACAACAATGACTGAGCCACGTAGCTTGTCCTAGACAAGTACATAGAGATCTTTGTGGGATCGTTGAAGGAGTATGAATCAATCTTTTTGTTAGCAATGGAGAGTTGTCAAATAATCAAAAAATAGTACCATAGCCATCAATAAAATAATACAAATTTCTAGTTTAGCACAAAAAAGTTGTCTGTATCAATTGTTAACAGTCTAGCTGAGCCATCTGGAACAACATTGCTAGAAACTGTGTCTTGCACTTTCCAAAAACCAATACACAAGTGATTTGCCATAGGCTAACCGATTAGGAGGACAAATCAATAACTGAGCCACTTGTCCTAGACAAGTACATAGAGATCTCTGTGGGATCGTGGAAGGAGTATGAATCAATCTTTAAAAGAACTCCTTATCACGTCTTTAAATTTTACTAGTAGAGGTCAAATGACAAACCCCCATACCGCTGCAGGCGGACACAAATCAAATCTTGGCGTGAATATATCTTTATTTTAAAAAATCATTATAGCAAGAGTTGAATTTATGATTTTAGATTTTAGAACAACGACCTCAGGCATTAGTGACGTTTTGAATTTAATTTATAAAACACTCTACCTAGTCCCAATTCCCATATACTAAGACTATGTCCTTGCTTATAGCTTTATAGACATTTGACATTTATCATAACTTGAACAAATCATGAGGTAGAAAGTATTTCATAAAATTAATCAAGATATAAGTAAATCGATCCGAGTAAACATCATGGTGGAGTTGGTAGATTACAAGTGCCACAACATAGATAATTCGCACTAATTATTAATCTCAACCATTCACGTAGATCTATCTCTATGGACTAATGGTTATTATAAAAGTCATAGTGCCAACTTCGTGCCTAATATTCAATACAAAAGTTTAGTAAAAGAGAAGAAGAAGAAGAAGAAGAAGAAGAAGAAGAAGAAGAAGAAGAAAGCAACAAAATAAGACTATTCAATGTGATGTGATAAAATAATCAAAGTTAGTGGAGTACTTTGAATTGTGACCATGACCATTACCATGTGGGAACATGGCTAAATAATTCATTTTTTCTTAGTCCAAAAATTAAAATGAGGAAGCAACAAAAGAAGACTATTTCATTTGCGAGTTTGAGGTTTCAGGTTTAAATCTCATCGAATAATTAAAAAATTAGCAATTTTTTTTTTCTGTCTGGTAATCATGTGGAGTAATGTCACAATCTAAGTTAATGGCACTTATTGTTAGCTTTAGACCTTGAAACAACCTCTCTACTTCACCTGAGGTAGTGGTATGGACTGCGTACACTTTACCCTCCCTAGACCCCACCTGGTGGGAATACACTGGGTATGTTGTTGTTGTTGTATTGTTAGCTTTAGACCTGGGCGTATACGAATTTATCTGTCACATCACATGATATTTACCGAGCCCCAAAAACACGCGTATCATGTGAACTTGTGCCCTACCTTATAAAACTCTTCAAGTTTTCTATTTTATTTCGATGTAAAATTCACTTAATGTGTCATGTGCACCTACTTTATCTTCAAAGTCTTGATACACTCGCCATTATCAACCCTCTACGACAAAAAGAGTTTTTTGCTATCTATATATTCAAGTCAAAAATACATGTTAACTCGTGCTTATGCGAGATAATAAGTAATTAATTAAATACATGTAAATTGATCAGAACACTACGATTACACACAAAAAGACTATTCAATGTGTAGTGGAATACTTTGAATTGTGACCCTGACCGTTACAATATGGAAACATGGGTTAGGTAATTCAATTTTTTCAGCCATTAACCTTAAGAAACGTTACTCATTAAGCAAAATTCATTTTTGTCACCAACAAAGGTTGTGGCGGAGTGGTAAGTAGTCCTTTATCCTCAATCAGAGGTCTCAGGTTTGAGTTCCCCTGTGTACCGAGTCACCTTTGTTAGGGAGCGCTTTACCCTCAATGTGAGACTTTCCGACGTTAATCCGAATTTAGTTGGACTCTAATGTGAGTATCGGACACCGGATGGAAAACCATTTTTTTTTTGGGTCTTTCGTTAGCTATTTTTGGCATCTGTCCAATCCAGAGTATCACAATCCAAGTCAATGATACGTATTATCCGTTTTAGGTTTAGACATGCATTCCAATGCAAAGTCGATCCCCCAAAATGCAATGTATCGTGTGAACTTGTGTTATATCTTATAAAACCCTTTAAATTTTCTCTTTCATTCCGATGCAAGATTCACTTAATATATCAGGTGAACCTTATCTTCAGTAGTCTTGCTTCACTCTCCATTATCAATCCCAGCGTCACACAAAATTCTACTCCCTCTGTTTCAATTTATATGACAGATTTTTCCTTTTAGTCAGTCTAAAAAAGAATGACACATTTCTATATTTAATAACAATTTAACTTTAAAATACCCACTTTACCCTTAATGAAATAATTTACAACCACGCAAACATCTATGACTCATTTTATACCACAAGTTTCAAAAGTGTTTCTTTTTTTCTTAAACTCCATGCCAAGTCAAACTGTATCACATAAATTAAGACGAAGAAAGTATGATACCCATATATTTAAGCCAAAATACCTATATATTTAAACGCATGTAAATTGATTCGAACACCACGATTATATGTAAAAGGACTATTCAATGTGTAGTACTTTGAATTGTGACCTCTACCATTACAATATGGAAACATGGGTTAGATAATTCAGTTTTTTCAGCCATCACAAGCAAAATCCATTTTTGTCTTCTTCTTCTTCTTAATAGAAAAAAATTTCTGGTCCTTTTGGTTTACTTGGTTTTTTCATTATAAATCAAAACAAAAAAACAGATATATAATCTGTGAAGCTTATTGATTTACACTAAAAAAAAAAATCTTCAATTTCCCAAATTTCATTTCTATTTCAGCCCTTCAAACCCAGGTAAAATTTCTATTAAACCCTTCAAAATTCTTGATCTAAAAATATTTCTATAATTATTATTTTTTTTTGAATCTGGGTTTTTTCGTATTTAATATTTGAAATTATAAAATTTTGCTTTAGGCCACTAATTTTTTTTTTTCCGCATAAGGGTTCAGAATGGAGATCGATAAAGCGATTAGAGAATGTGATGACCGAAGATTGAAGACAAAGTATAATAATGCTATTTATGTTATTAAAAGAGCATTGGCTCTTTATCCGTAAGTTTTCAAATTAATATGCTTTGTTATTTTTGTGTTGTTACTATATTTTTTTTTTTTTGGTTTGCGTGCACCTCGACTAATTCCTGATTTAGCAGCATTATTAGAAAGTTTGCACGGTGAATGTAAATTCATTTTCGTAGAATGTTATATTATGCTAACAACAACAACAACAACGTACCCAGTGTAATTCGGTAAAGCGGGGTGTGGGGAGGGTAAATTGTATGTAGACCTTACTCCTATTTGTAGGTGGAGAGGTTGTTTTCGATAGACCCTCAGCTCAAGGGAAAAATAGTCCTTAGCAATATAGAGAAGGATATGATGGAAATGAAGAAGTCATGACAAAATGCTGTAGACTATTTGATAAATCATCCTGAATAGTAGTCATAAGACATAACAAGATAGAACGATAATCCAAGTACAAGAAACAACAAATAATAACCAAGCTTAAAGGATAAAAAACTACAAGAGTAATGCTACGACTAATGGTACAAAAGAATAAGCGAGACAACACTTAACTATCCAACTGACCTCTATACCCTACTTTGTGTCCTTCATAGCCTCCTATCTAAGGTTATTGTCCTCAGTAAGCTGAAGCTGATGTCCTATCGAATCACCTCTCTCCAATATTTATCGACCTACCTTTATCTCTCTTGAAACCGTCCATAGCCAACCTCTCATACCTCTGCACGGGGCATTCGTGCATCTTCTTTTCACATGCCGGAACCATCTCTGCCTCGTTTTCCGCATCTTGTCCTCTACTGAGGTTATTCCTACCTTGTCCCAGATATCTTCATTCCTAATGCTATCGCTCCTAGTATGCTCACACATCCATTTGAGCATCCTCATCTCCGCAACTTTCATCTTCTGAATGTGGGAGTTCTTGACTGGTCAAACTTCTGCTCCATACAACATAGCCAGTCTAATCACTGCTCTGTAGAACTTGCCTTTAAGTTTTGGTGTCACCTTCTTATCACACTGGACTCAGGATGCGAGCCTCCATTTCATCCGCCTTGCACCAATACGATGTGTGTCATCGTCAATCTCCCCATTTCCTTGTATAATAGATCCAAGATACTTGAAAATTTCTCTCGTCTAAATGACATGTATATCAAGCCTCACTTCCACGCCAACCTCAGCCAACTTGCACTCTAAGTATTCTCTTGGTTCTACTCAACCTGAACCCTTTAGACTCCAAGGCCTGTCTCCAAACCTCCAGCTTAGCGTTAACTCCTCAGAACTATGTCATCTGCAAATAACATACACCATGAGACACCTCTCGTTGGACATTCCGCATCAGTTCATCCACCACCCAGGGAAATAAACACAGATTAAGAATTGATCCCTGATACGGACCTTATATTGTGCTGGCTGAGCAAAAAAATAAAATACTCAGTTTCACTCTGACAGAGTGGTTCGTTTTTTTTTTCTTTTTTCCTTTGAAAGATAGGCTAGACAGTGGGTTAAACAAAACAGGAAGGTGGGACTTGCGTCTTAGGGACAGGAGTTGATTTGAGAGCTATCGCTATTACTCTTCCCTTTTAAGGTGAAGTTGGCTAAGCATTTTTCAGTTTCCTCTTTTTGATATTGCTTATGTTCCTCACTTAACAGTGTACAAGAGGTTGCGTTGAGCTTTAACGGAGGGAAAGATTCTACTGTAAGTTCTTTATGCGTTTCTTGGTGTTGAAGGTTTAAATAGTTCGTTTTTCATAATATTTAACCAAATATATGAATTTTTATAATTCAGGTTTTGCTTCACCTGCTGAGGGCAGGCTGTTTTCTGCATCAAGCTGAAGAAAATAATTCAGGAGGAGATGCAGCTGATGGTGGAAAGACATTCCCAATACGAACAATATATTTTGAGAGCCAATCTGCTTTCCCTGAAATCAACTCATTTACTTACGAAGCTGCATCCATGTATGCGAGATATGCTAGTTTACCTTAACCCCTTCCCCAACGAAATTTCATATAGAGAAGCTGGTACAATGGCGTCTCTGTAGATGATGTCATTTCCTTTATTAACCATTTGACCTGATCACTCTTCTCTTGCAGTTACAACATACAAATGGATATTATTAGACTTGATTTTAAATCAGGTCTTGAGGCTCTGCTAAAGGCTAATCCAATCCGAGCTATTTTTCTTGGTGTCCGAATCGGAGATCCTACTGCAGTAAATATTTAGTTAATTATTCCAACTAGTCAATGATCTTCTAAATTTAGGCCAGTATGATTTGTGGCTAACCACTGCTTATGGAGCGTACCTTGCAGGTAGGTCAAGAGCAATTCTCACCTAGCTCACCTGGGTGGCCACCTTTCATGAGGGTGAACCCAATTTTGGACTGGTCATACAGGTTTGACTATGCCTGATAATCTCGCTATACTCATTCCTTTTGGATGAATTAAAATAACTAACCTGCAAATTTACGACAGAGATGTATGGGCGTTCCTATTGGTATGCAAGGTTCAGTACTGCAGTCTTTATGATCAGGGGTAATTTTCTGTTTTGTTACTTCAAATTTTATCACTTGGATTCATCATTCTGCAATTACACGATAAAGTTGACTTAATCATCCCCATTAATTTTTGGAATATATACTCGTATCCATATATTGTTGCTGTGGTTCGTGCTATCAATACTCATAATTGTACTTTTGAAGTCCAACTTCCGGAGGCACCCTCATTGATTTGAGCATCTATTTGTTTTACTGCTCTTGTAGGTATACCTCAATCGGGAGCATTCATGATACTGTTCCTAATGCACTTTTGTACATGAAGAACTCCGACAGTAGTGAAGAGAAATTTAAACCTGCCTATTTACTTGCTGATGGAAGATTGGAAAGAGCTGGAAGAGTAAAGAAGAACTCTTCTGCGGTTTGTGGGAAATTATCTTCTATTAGCAATGGACTAAAAATGGAGAATTTGAATTTCGGTAGCATGCTTACTGCCTCGATTATTGCTGTTGGGGATGAGATTTTGTAAGTTTTTGTTGCTTGACATTTGTATTTGATGGTTCTTGTATCATACTGACATTCTCTTCTGAGTGGCTTTGTCTAGTTATATGTAACTTTAGTTGGATTTATGCTACATATTTATCCCTTATATTGTCTTCTAGTGTGTTTTCTTCTTTTAAATTTTCAATTATCTGTCATGATACATATTCTATTTGTTGGTTCTTTGTGATCATATATTGTTGAACTTGAGAGGATTTAGTATAAAAAGTAAATTGTTGAACCTGAACATCCTTCAGTTATTCTTGAAATACACTCAAGCAAATCAAATTTCTGCAAGCACATAGTTCTCCTTAGCCCAACCCGAGCTATTCTTTGAACAAGTTATCCTCTACTACAGCGGAGATTTCCCGCTCTAAATTAAATTCCTCAGTCCTCAGACTACAATCCAGAAGGAACACGGTGATCTTATTGTGAAGTGTAAAGGACATTGGCGTCTCATATTACAAAATTTTGTTTTGAATTTTCTAGTCTTTTTGAAGGGGAGCCTTGGAGTAACGGGTAAAGTTGCTGCCATGTGACCAGGAGGTCACGGGTTCAAGCCTTGGAAACAGTCTCTGGCAGAAATGCAAGGTAAGGCTGCGTACAATACACCCTTGTGGTGGGGCCTTTCCCCGGACACCGCGCATAGCGGTAGCTTTAGTGCACCGGGCTGCCCTTTTTTATTTTCTAGTTTTTTTCTGGTTAAATCGATATGATTTTCCTATAGGCATTAGTCAAGACTCAAGAGTGACTTGAGGGGCAGAGCTTGGTCTTGGGTTCTAGTTGATGGTTGTCATTAACAGTTTTTAACTTTTTTTTTTTTTTGGGCAACCAAATGGACATAAGGAGAAACTGTCAAATTTCTGTGCATCTGTCAAAGCAGACATTTTCTTTGATTGGTAAACAATGTCAACAGGAAAAGCTTACTATGCGCTTAAGTGTAATGCAAAATATAGTCTTTATTTTCAGTTTGCTCTATATTGAACTCTGAAATTTGAAGAGAGAGCTAATAAGCTTGGAGTCAAGTGAATGTATATTCGTCCTGAACCTAAAATCTAATTTTTGTTGCTCCCTGCAGCTGCTTACTTATCATATATCTTTCTCTTGGTTCCATAGCTCAGGTTTGGCACTGTAGAGGACAAGTTGGGTTCTGTGTTGTGCAAAAAGCTCCACTCTATTGGTTGGGCAGTATCGCGAGTTACTGTCGCTCGAAACGATGTAAGTAATATCAAATATGTATTTGGAAGCTTTTGCAGTGTCTGCTTAAATAGTGCAAACCGGTTAAAAAAGAGTCCAAAGCTAGAAATAAAATGTCAAATTCTCTCTAATAAGCTGCTAGGGAGAAATCGATAGCCTAATAAAATATCTCCCTAATAATTGGAAAAGATTCATTGGACCATCCCAAAGCTAATTGTTAGCTAGAATAGTCCATTGTAATTGCTTTCTTGAAGCGGCATCTTTTTCCTTTATTTCCTACCTCGATAGTTCAATGCTTGAAGAACCTTAATCATTTATAATTTTAATGTTACTTTAGTCCCCATTTGTAATCTCATCCTCTCTATTTCAGATAGATTCTGTAGCCGAGGAAGTAGAGAGACGGAAGTCCACGGATGATATGGTAAGCATTTGTCAATATGTATTATATTGTGCACCACTCTGCAAATAGTTTTGTATGTCTGTACTCGTTGGTGAGAAAATATTGCGAGCTTCTTTAAGCATAAGGTTTTCAAATTGTTGTCCTCCTACAGGTATTTATGCTTGGTGGGATCGGTCCATTGCATTCAGATGTTACTGTAGCAGGAGTGGCAAAAGCTTTTGGTGTTCGCATGGTACATGATATAGATTTACTCAGTTCTTTGCGTCCTTTTGATTCCATGACTTAGCCTGAGCAGTAGCTTCTGAATGATCCAACTCTGTAGCATGGAAATTGATTCCCATGTCTGTCTGACATGGCATATGTTGCAAACTTGATGGACCATGTGTGATATTTCAAAAAAACTTCCGTCATTAGCTTCTGTTGTGTGTCTGAGAGAGGACATGTTTGAAGGTGAAGGTCAAATGGAGGAACATGTCTTATAAGTTCAGAAGAAAATAATAAGAGAAGGATTCGAATTTCTTCATAAAAAATTATAATAAGAGAAGGATGATTAAACATCTAATCTTAAATTACCATGGTAAAGTCACCTAGATGTTTTATTGGTAAATGTATTTGATGGATAGATGTCTATGATTAAGTGTTTTTATAGCTGCGTATCTGGTTTTCTATTGTAGTTTTAATTATGTAAATGTCAAGCCCCAAACCTGAGTGAGGCGGACCGGGTCTTGGTGCCTTAACTTTAATACCATAAGTTGACTGAGGCGAACCAACTTAACCTGAACATACATACAACGCATATATGCAATTGACATGAAACAGTGCCTGGGACCTTTTCTAACATGAAAAGATGCATCTGTTATACATCTGGAAGCTATTAGTAGATACTAAGTCAGTGGGCCTCATAGGGTAATACTGGAAACTTTAACTCAAAATACATGAACTTGACTTGTACCTACTATGTAAGACCCCGTAAATCCGAAGTTTGAAAATTGCACCAAAACAAGAGCGTGGGGACCACACGAGGATTTTAAAGTCAAAAAGTAATTACATGAACTAGGACAAGTGTGGGAGTATTTTGGCACAAGGATGAAGGCCCAAAATGATTCTAGACATCAATGACAAGAAATAATGTTTCTGTGCGCCAAGAGAGGCTATGGACTAGTACCATATCGTATGGTCATGATAATAAGTATAATAAGCGTGTTGGAAGCGACTTAAGGTCTAAAGAGAGCTCTAGCACAAAGTCGAGTTGGGACAATTATTCCAAATGAGCTCGCACAAGGTCTGACTTCAAACAATCATCTCTCTTAGATTATTAAGTGTTATGAGGTGAATTGCCCATCAAATAAAAGGTATTCGAGTCTAGTTTCCAACGTATTAAACTGTTCATCAATCCAAAATTTGTACACGAAGTTTTGAATATTTTACTGAAAGGTGTTTGATAAAGTACAAATTGCGTAGCGCAAAACGCAACTAGTAAAACAACTGAGTGTTTATATGCCACATGGTTAGATCCCATGTGATGTAAAAATGGGCAGCAAATGCATAAAGGATAACCTGGTTGAAAATCCTCAGGTGGTCCCCACACTTCCAATCTTGGTTTGAATTTTCGGGGTTTTACAGTAAACACAACTATAATCTGTTAAATACTCTGAATATTCACAACTTTTTAAAGTTTTTAAATCCTTGTGTCAATCTGAATGTTTAATACATACAACAGTTTCGTCAGATTCTGATATTTATGAAGTATTTTTCAGATATGTTATTTGATATTCCACTTTTTGCTGATGTTTCGTGTCAAATCCTTCTTTTACAGGCTCCGGATGAAGAATTTGAAGAACATCTGAGGCACCTCATTGGAGAAAAATGCTCTGGTGACAAGAACGAGGTTAGAGCTTTTCTTTGAAGTAATACCGTAGACAAGAATGACATAGCCCTGTGCTAATAGAGTGAGTTTGTTGCATCAGTCTTACCTTCTGATGCACTGGTATTAAGAATTTCTCCTTACATTCTGTTACGAGTTGATTGAAAGATAAAGGGTATAATACCTTGGGATCTGCCTGAACTTCGCTCAATTTATTCAGTGCACATCTAAACTATTGTGAGTCAAAATAACCTGCTAGACTTGACAATTTGACAACTTCGGCTTTGACACCCTGGATGATCTCACCCGATGAAGCGAAGGCGAGAGACACACCTGCCACATGTTTTTTTGTCCACATGGCTCTTTTAAAAATAAAACAATTTTTTTAACCTTTTTAAATCCATCAATTTTCAGATCATCTTCTATTGGTAAAAACTTGTCTGTAACTCCATTATTTTGGCTGAAACAAAAATGATGAAATTCCAGCCAAGCCTTTTCACTGATTTAGCCCGAAAAAGAACTACACAATCGGTATAAATAGTCGTTGCATCTAAGGAAGAACTAAAAAAGAAATACACAGTTGGAATTCCCTTATTTTGGCTAAAACTTTTGTTGTTCGACTATAAATAATGGAATTTCAGCCAATTTTTTTGCGGCTTTTGCAATAAGACAGTTGAAACAAATAGCCAATGCACTAAAGAAGAAATAAAAAATAAATACAGAGTTCGGGCAAAATCTGCAATGTATACCAAGAAGAAATACACAATGGGAACAAATAAACTATCGTGTAAGGTCATGTGATATATAATGTTTGGAAATTACCCTACCCGGAAGCTTATTTTTTGCTTTTTTATCACTACCAGCCTAAAAGAGGTTATAGCCACACTCTTTGCCACTTCAACCGCTGGGTTGGGGGTTTGGGGGGGAGGGGTTGTTGGTTGAAGGTATCAAATTGCCAAGTCCAGGGGTAATTAAGACTATCGATAGTTTAGTTGTGCACCGAATAAATGGAGGCAAGTTTAGGGATTCCAAGGTTAATGAAAGATCTCTGTGATAGGCTGGTGAGTCCAGTTTACATGACAGAATTTTATTTTCTTCTTGGGACTTGGATTGCATTTCTGTATCTTGATTTGTAAATTAGCTGAATAATGTTAAGGCTTTTCAGTATAGTTCTCATACACGATATGTTGACATCTGAGGCACCTAATAACCTGAACAGCTGAACTTATGATTTAATATCTGATACAAATTGGAGAAGAAAAGTTTGGAGATATCACTTTTCTAAAGTACTACAGGATGAACCAGTATTTTCAGATGCAATTAGTGAGATGATAACATGCAAATCCTGACTCCAAAAGTTTCAAGTCCAGATACTTTTATCCAAGGCTCTTCTGGAACTCTTGTCATTCCAGAGATTGTTTCAATAATTGTAGTTTGAAATTATGCACCATCTTGTGGCCCATAAACTGAATCTGCTAAGATACAAATGAAATAAGTGTCAGGAAGATAATTACTTATTTATAAATTTCTTGTCATTGGATGTATGATTATCCCCACTTTGTGGGATTATACTGGGTATGTTGTTGTTATTGTTGTTGGTGGATGCATGATTATATTTGTGAACAATTTTAGCTACACTACCAGAGTACCAGTCACAGTTAAACTGTTGTTTCTTTTCCTATTCCAGATGGCGCTGTTGCCAGAGGGTATTACAGAATTGGTGCATCATGAGCAGCTGCCTGTGCCTTTGGTATGTAGGCCATTATCTAAAAGATAATGGTTATTTATTAAGTTCTTTCTCGCTTCATCAAAGAAATGTTCTTTCTCTATGATGCTTTCTTTATCTCAGAAAATTTGTAATGCTATCCACCTTATGCAGTGAATCAATTCTAATTTATACTTATTGCAAAATATCCAACAAAAAAGGTCCAAACCAGCTTGAATGTATCAAGCTATAAGAAAAGAGCTACGGTGTTGCAGCAGAGCTGTCCAATTAAGCCGACATGGCTGAATCATTTTATTGGTGAACTTGTCCAGGTCTTCTTTTGACAAGTCGAAATATCTATTAGATGCTTGTTGCAGCTAGTATACTTTTTCCCTCATAACAAAAGAGCTATGTATGAAGTGAAGGAACCAGCTACACGTATAAAATGCATATTTCTCATAGTTGATTTTTATAGTTTGCTTGATATAGTTCTTTTCCTCGTTAATCATCTTGTCTTGATTAAGGTACTCTTACATCCAGCCAGTGATGCTTTTAAATTCTTGACACTATTACATCCGACTAGGCACAAAGATATAATACTTCCGCTTTCCTCCCTTTTTTTTTCCTGTTTGCAGGAGTGGCATGAAACTTGTTTGGTGTCAACCACAAACGTATTTTTTACTTGTGTCATTTCTGTCATTATCTAAAATATAAATCTTCTAAAGATTCTTCCTCTTGTCGGCAAGGTTGGCCAGCAACATTTTCAAATCTGACTTTACACATCTGAACAGGCATTCACCTATAATATACTTTTCTTTCAATTTTTCTGTCCTTGAAGAAAAGATTTCATCACTACTTTGTCAATTAAAATTTTCTACGCTTATTATTCTCTGGCTTTTTTTGTGCATTAATGTTTTAATTCTCGATCCTGGAATAATAGATGGAAAAAACACAGTGGAAGTATTGGATTCATATAAGTGATATGAATCCATTACTTAGCCGTGTTGGTTTATTTACCTTAAGTTTTACTTTTGTCAGTGATATATAGAGATTTGTATGTCAGTGGAAGAATAATTATGAGATTAAGAGAAGATTTAGTTTTAGAGAATACCTAATTCATCTTAAAAGTCAAATTGTTGAGTATTTGAATGAAAAAAAGCTCAAATAGAGCCAAATAGATATGGATGATTCATATAGACGAAGGCTCAAAGAGAGCAGAATGGATATGGGTGATTTGTATGAACTATTTTGGGATTGAGGCATAGTTTTGTTATTATTGCAACCTTTCCATTCTAGATATTTCTAGTGGTGCTGCTTGATTGTAATTTCCCTTGCCCTAAGCTACTTATGTTCCTTTCAAGTTGTTAGAAAATAGATGGATTTTATTAAAGAAAAAGAAAATAGAAAATCCTAATGATTTAAGAAGTGAAGAAATTGGATAACTGATTGTGACAGTAACTGAATGTTCTAATGTAGCACTAATAGTTTTCTTGGTTTATTCAAAGTTGTCAATGTGGTTAACAAATATGAAAAAGCTGATCTCTGGTAGTGAACCTACCTTGTCTTTGCCTTGATTTCCTCCTCCTTTGTTCTTTTCCCTCTCTAATCTTCTGATTTCATGGGGCTGTTTTTGTCTTGTCATAAGATACTTATGAAGTAGAAAGATTTTGACCATGTGCATTACCTTTGCAGATCAAGTGCCATAATGTGATTATTCTCACTGCAACAAATGCTGTAGAGCTGGATCGGCAATGGGATTGTCTGATTGAATTGGCAAAATCTAATGGCCTCCTGGAACTGATGGATCCATTTGTATCAAAATGCTTCTCAACAACTCTTTCTGATGTGAGTTCTCAGGAACTCTTTCTGATGATCTTTAATGTTTCCTGAGAAGTTGATAATTATTCCTGACAAATTTTAGATTTATCTCTGAGGCCATAGTTCTGAAAAGCGAATTTAAGTTTTCATGTAAGCTAGTCTTCATGAAGAATGTAAAAATCTCTAGTTACCTATATTCTTTTGATAAAGTAAACTTTTTTATAAATTTTTGGGCAAAAAACATGCCCGTATACAAGCAGTATAGCAAAAATAAAAAACTTACAAAAGAGATTATATTTTCTATAAATGATGTTGAATCTTCTATACATTAAGGAACCTTATGGTGCACCCCAAAAGAAATTAGAGATATAACTACTTAACTACTGTAACCTTTTTCAAGAAAAAAGACTTACTCTTCAACCGAACAAAATTCATCTCTACGCCTCAAAAGCTCTCCCATTTCTTTGGCATAAGTTTCCATGCTCTTCGTCCTCCTTCTACCATAATTCCAGCTGAACATTACCTCTCTCACCATGCTTAGCATCACTGAAAATATACTAAACCAGCTAAGATTTTCCATAGTCTCGATGCCATCGGACAATGAATGAGGAGGTGGTCCGTGGTTGACATCTTCACCCGAACGATTGTACTGAAACACCAATTTACATAACTTTCCCCTTCCTGAGATTCTTAGCCGTCAAGATCCTACCCCTTGATGCTAAGCAAGTGAAGAAACATTTTTTTTCTCGGTACCTTCGGGATCCAAATCGAGCTACGCGGAAAGGCGAGTTCCTCCCCACCCTCACCTCCATACATCATGGCTATCCTGTGTTGTACTTTGTTTGTGGAGTAAATTAATGAGATTTTGGAACACTATCACCTCTCCAATTCTAAAGGTCCCTTCTGAATCCAAATCCCAAAATACTTCTCTATCTTGTACAAGACAACATACTAGTATCTTGTAAACAAGAACAACAACAACAACAACAACAACATACCCAGTGTATTCTCCCACAAAGTGGGGTCTGGGGAGGGTAAGATGTACGCAGTCCATACCACTACCTCGGACGAAGTAGAGAGGCTGTTTCCGATAGACCCCTGGCATCTTGTAAACAAGAAGTGAAGAAAAATATAAATTATTGATAAATCAGGTAAAATAATCTTCAGTTCCTCACGCAGTTGTATTCATTTAGATATAAACATGGATGCTAATGATATCATAGATATAAGAGAAGGTTTTGTGTTGGGCATCAATCTGATTCCATCTGTCACATGTACATATGTAGAACTGATATTTGTATCATCATGATGGATTGCTCACAAGTCATAACAAATTGTACCATATATGTAAAGCATTTGGAGGATGGATTGCTCACAAGTCTAGCTAATTGTACCATTTATATCTTAAAGTTTTTCGGTCCTGAGCCGGGGGTCTATCGGAAACAGCCTCTCTACCTCATCTGAGGTAGTGGTATGGACTGCGTACATTTTACCCCCCCCCCCCCCCAGACCCCACCTGGTGGGAATACACTGGGTATGATGATGATGATGATATCTTAAAGTTTTATGCATTTGTAAAGGCATAGAGAATTTTATTTGATCTGAAAAGCACTTGCAGATCTTTGCTCATTGTATGACAGTCACCTTGGTACAGACATTTGGGGTTAGGGTGTGTGTGTGGGGGTTGGGGGGTATGCTATTAACAGAAAATGTACATGTCTGCATAACTTTCGTTTTATCTATGTGCTGCTAACATTCTACACAAATAAATAGATGTAACGGAACCTACTCCATATTTGAGTTATCATGCAATCATCATTACAGATACCTGCGGTAACAATATAACTATTTGCTCATCAATATAATTTCTAGTATTTTACTTCCTGGACAACCTTCTCGAATAGTTGGGTTACAGTTATTTTATTCCGTTTTCTTTTCTTCATTGCATCACTGTATTGGGATTTTCTTTTCTCATCCTCACTTCTTTTAGTTGTAAGTTTCAGTTATATCATAAGTTATTTACTCTTTCATTGTATTGCAGGTCGAAGTTGCTCAACCTTTGTCAAAGCTTTGTGCTCAGTTTCCCGATCTTTACATTGGTAAATTGATTGTTTTCCCTGCTGCCCGTGTCCAACTCTTTCTCCTTCCTGTGATAATAACTTTACCTGTTTTCTTGGATATGAAGGAGGCTATCGCAAATCAAGAGAAGGCCCTCTTATAATTACATTTGAAGGGAAGGTAATAGCCTCTTTACTGAAAATTTCACATCATTTTGAAGCCTTTTCTTTCGATCAAGTTGAATGGATTTGTTGTGTTGCTGTAGGATCTATCAAGAATACAAGCTGCTTCTCAGTCATTGTGCGATAAATTTCACTCTGGTGCATTCTCCGAAATCAAGTGACCATCCTAGTTGCCTTGGTTGTTGCTCTTGGCTTGCATATCCAAGTTATATTGGCCTAAAATGGCCTCTAAATTTTGGACTTGCAAATGCCAAAAAGGAGATTAAAGGTTTAAAGACTCTGCTGCGACGATGAAGGAGAAGGATGTACTCACTAGAAAAGAAAAAAAAAATCAAGGAAACTATGGGCTTAAAGAGGAAAAGAGATGAAGTAGCTTCAATTTCAGCTCAACTGCAACTCTTGATACAAATATCTACTATTTCAAACAGTTTAAGACAATTTATTTGAAGCTAATTGAAACTCTGGGATCAAACGGCCTTTCTGTTGCACAGAATCTCTTATGGTCTGTACAAGTAGTTTATTGTTTGCAATTTACTTGGTTACATTTTGTTACCATCTGTCTGTTTCTTAGCTCCTTGTGAAGCACCTCATTAGTATCATAATGTCTGCATCTCTATCTCCACGAGGTAGGGGTAAGGTCTGCGTACACTCTACCCTATCAGATCCCACTTTTTGGAATTCCATTGGGTCTGTTGTTGTTGCTCAACTCGGTTGGCTCGGTTGAACAATCTCATGTCTCATCGAAAGAAGAGTATTACAAAGGATAGAAGTCGAAACACCTAGTTTTCTGTGTCATTTTGTTAGCTCAAAGCTGTGTATCCACAATGAACTTGTTTTCTTTTGTACATTGGAATTACAAACTAAATAAAGATCTTAAAATCGTTCGTAAGCAACATGGTTCAAGTCCGCTAGGAAAAGAAACTGTGTCGTTGAGTGCATTACTCCACAGTATCAAAGTCGTTTCTTAGTGCATGCATAACATGGCTCAAGTCCGCTAGGAGAAGAAACTCCGGTGTCTTTGAGTGCATTACTCCAGAGTATCAAAGTCGTTACTTAGTGCATGCATAACCCGAGGATTTTTTGAAAACAGTCTCCCTATCTCTATGAGGTAGAGATGAGGCTCGCGTTCCTGGGTATGTTGTTCTTCTTCTTAGTGCATGCATCATAATTGGTAAACTTCCTCAAGAATGATTGCCTACTATGAATTGGTGCATTTCACCTTTCATCTCAACCAAACTGAAGCCTGGTATTTTGTGTATACCTGAAGTTTTCATCTTCTTCCTCACTTTCTCAGCATCAAGCCATCTGTTTTGTGCAGCATAAATGTTAGAGAGAAGAATGTAACGCCCCGAGTGATACGGGTCCATTTGAGTCACAATCTTGGCCATCTTTTCACCCATTTGAACTTCACCATGCATTCTACAAGCCCCCAATAGAGCACCCCAGATGGCAGCATCAGCCTTTTCAGGCATATCATGAATAAACATCTCTGCTTCTTCAAGCAAACCGGCCCGGCCAAGAAGATCAACCATACAGCCATAATGCTCAGATCTTGGTGCAATGCCATGTACTTCACTCATAGCATTGAACAACCATTTGCCTTCTTTAACCAAACCTGCATAGCTACAAGCACATAGAACACCTAAAAATGTTATCTCATTAGGCTGTATTCCATCATCGTACATTTGATGGAACAAGCTAAGAGCTTCATTTGCAAGACCATTCATTGCTAGTCCAACAATCATGTTAGTCCAAGCCAACACTGATTTTCTCCGTATCGTGTAAAATACTCTAAGAGCTTTCTCAGGATCACCACACTTGCTATACATATCCAACAAGGCTACCTCAACTTCTTCCTCTTTTATGTTCTGTTTTTCCATGAACGAGTGAATGGCTTCACCGATATGTAGCACACCTGCATATCCACACACTGAGAACAACCCGACTAATGTTATCCGATCAGGTTTCAATCCAAACCCGAGCATATCTCTTAGCATCTCTAACGACTTCATGTACTTCTTGTTCTGAGTATAGCCAACAATCATAGTGTTCCACGAAACCAAATCTGTATCTGGCATAGCTCGAAAGATCCTCTCAGCTGAACTCATATCACCCGCCTCGGAATACCCACAAAGCATGACATTCCAAGCAGTAGTATCCTTAGGCATCTGATGAAAAACCACACTAGCTCTTGCTAGTTCACCCTTCTGTATAAAACCATCAAGAAGTGAAGTCCATGAGAAAACCGTCTTCATCTCCATCGTATCGAACAACTTCTCAGCTGATTCCATATCTCCAAACTTAGCATACATATCAATCAACCCATTTCCAAGATTTTCACTCATGTGTATTCCTCTCTTTATCACATACAAATGAACCAACTTACCCAAACCAAAATCCCCGATTTTCAAGCAACACGCGACAACTCCAAGAAGTGTAACCGAGTTAGGCTCAACCCCGTTCCAACACATCTCGTTAACCGCATCCAGAACCTCATCAACACAACCATTCTTACCAAGATCATCAATAACCACATTCCAAGAAACCACATCTCGTTCAGGCATTTCATCGAACAGTTTCAAGATCGTATTGGACAACAACAACCCAGACCCTATGTTGCTCGGACTCTTCAAAAATGTCACCGAATGCATGTCAGATCCTTCAAAAATAGTACATTTTTGGCGGACCCAACACAGGTGCGACAACATTTTTGGAGAGTCCAAACAACTTCGCCCAAAACTTGCATACATATGTAAAAGTGAATTTGCTATATGCAAATCCAAAACATGCCCATATTTAATCACACAACAATGCAATGCTTGACCATGAAAATAATCATTAGTCCTACACAATGCTTTAATAACAAAAGGGTAAGTATAATTATTAGGAATAAAACCATATTGTAACATTTTAACATAAAATAGTATTGCTTTATTTGGATTACTACTAGAAGCATAACCTCTTATCATAGTATTGAACATGAAATTATTAGGTGAATTAATTTGGTTAAAGATTAAGTGTGCATATGATAAATTTCCATTAGGAGAAAGTGATGTAAAGGAAAGAATGGCACTTAGGAAAAGGGTGTTATTGGAAAGTCCATATGTGATGAAATGTGCATGGAATTTTTTGAGGTGTTTCATGTTTGTACAGTTTTGGATGAGAAAAAGGTGTGGATTGGGAGCTAGTTTTAGAAGTTTAGTGATGGTGGTTGAACACATGGTGAGGGTGGGGAGATTTAGGACGGAGCTAGGGGCGCAAAGGGTTCATCTAAAGCCTCTACGCCGAGAAATTATAATTGTGTAAATATAATGTGAATTATTTATTATGTATATATAATGGACGTGGAATTCTTGAATTATCTGAATTCTCTTTGCTAAAAAACTAGAATTGTATGAATATAAGGTGAATTATTGTAATGGTGATTGAATATATATATGATGGGGGCGGAGCTCGGGGTGCAAAGGGTTTATGTGAATTTCCTTCGCTGAAAAAATATAATTATGTGAATATAAGTCGAATTATTGTATTATGTATATATAAAAGATGTCGAATCTTTTTGATCTTTTTTTGTGCGTCAACATTTTTATATTTGTGTGAGTGAAAATTCTAGTTACATCACTGTTACTTATTGTTTGTTGGTCATAACTATTAGACTAGCAAAGTAACAAAAAATTTCTGCTGCTTAATGGAGTAAAGTTGAAATCTTTGACAAGGTATTCAAATTCAAGAATGATTGTTGAAATTTTTTGGGAATGTTATAAGGTAGAGAGACTTGAGAGCAATTTTGCAAAAAAAAAAAATTGAGAGGAAATGGATGATATAACATGAATGAAGTGGATTTTATATATGTCTCCATGCGTCTCATTTTATGTGATGCACTTTGATCAGTCACGAAATTTGATTTAAAATAAATTATGTGACTGTATTTTTATAAACATGTCTATTTCATTGAGCATCTTTATGAGATAGTATCCAAATGTTACACATTTTGTGTTGATTGGAGCTTATCCGATAAGAAATTTTGATACATTAAAATAATTATAATTATGATTGATGTTCACAAGGCCTTCGGTTGCCGCCTCCCCTATCATCAGGTGATCAATGTCTTGAACTTCTTACCTTGTGCAAGTGTCAGCTTCTGTACATGGTCTTACAACTTTTCTAAAAATTATAATTTTTAGTAAATAATCACCCAAGTCTAGCTATTGCGATCCTTTTTGTTCGAAATTAAAGAGCTATTTTACTGAGCTCCTTACTCGATCGTGTTAGATTTCATGTATACCCTCTTGCTTAAAGTAGTTTGAGCTTTTTATGGGAGTTAAGCATGAGGTACTTCATCGTCATAATGCCTGATATTCAAACATTGGCTCAAGACATTTTTCCTACTTTGTCTTACCTTGAAAAAGTAGAAACACCTCATATTATAAAAAAAATTAAAACTAAATATAAAAATATACTTGTTGCTGATGGGAGGTGATAGATATATCGTGAAATTAGTCAAGGTGCGCGCAAGCTGACCCGGACACCATGGTTATCAAATAAAAAATAAAAAAATATTACTATTTAGCATATCTCACCGCAATAGGGCTCATTTGGTCGAGATACAATTATCCCAAATTAGTTATCCCATAATTATTCTCAACCTTAATATGGTATAAAAATAACATTACAATTTCGAAATAACTAATTCCAATATAAGTTATATCATTTTATCTCAATCAAATACTATATAAACTCATCCTAAAATTAATGTAAAAAAAAAATAACTTATCTCTCGTACCAAACGAGCCCTCACTATATAAGACTAATATAGAAGGAAGAGTCAAGTAGCTTGCTTCCTTCATTTTCCCTCTTATCTCTTTCTATTGGATGTGAATGTAAGTGCTTGATTCTATTTTTAGAGATTATTTATTTACAATTTTCACCCTGTTTGTGTATATGATTTTTTTTTTCCTATTTCCTCATGTTTTATTGGTGGATTTTATAAATTTATATAGTTATTTGTTGTAAAAAATTTCTATTGAAACAAACTGAATAGCTAGCTATTAGTAACAAAATACAATAATAGTTTAATACTCCTCTGTATTAAGAAAATAAAGAAAGACTTTTGAATCTCATGGTCTTTAATTAAAGTTATGTTAAATATACTAAAATGCCCTTTAATTTTGTGGTCATAAACATGCCACGTGAAAAGTTGGAATTAAATTGTTACCAAAAAAGAAAATAGTCATTCTTTTTTAAACAGACTAAAAAAGAAAGTAGGACAGTTTTTTTGAAACGGAGGGAGTAAAATAATGGAACATTATCAATGCAGCAAAAGTGTTCGATGATATGTCTCAAACAACTGAACAATTTTTATTTCGTTTTTTTTTTTTTGTCTACAGGTGTTGTATAACATAAACTTCTATCGTTCAATAACAATCCTAAAGGTACGTTACATCAACTTATTTTGGTCGGACTCTTCAAAAATATAGACTCTAAAAATAGTGTTTTTTGGAGGATCCGACATGGATGTGACAACATATTTGGAGAGTTCAAGTTCGAGCAACATAGAGTCTTCAACTAGACAGAATTATTTGACAATATTTTTCCTATCAGTATTGTTGTTATTACTCTCCGACGATTTTTTTGTCAGTCTTAGTATTACGTGTTGTTTCCTTTGCTTTCGTGATTATATTATTTGTTGTTGCTACTATTTTCTTCTTCATTGTTTTCTGCATGGCTTCTTGCTACTTTATTTGCTTTACTTGATTGATTATTTCATATTTTGCATATGCTTTACACTTTTACTTGAGCTAAGGGTCTCTGCCTCCGCGAGGTAGGAGTAAGGTCTGCATGCACTCTACCCTCCCTAGACTCGACTTGTGGGATTACACTGGGTATGTTGTTGTGTTACTTGAGTCGAGGGTCTATCGGAAACAACCCTTTTACCTTCACGAGGTAAAGGAAAGGTTTGCTTACACATCACCCTCCCTAGACCCCACTTATGGAATTACACTGGGTATGTTGTTGTTATTTATGGGTTGTATATCCTTTTCTAAAAGAAATATTTGTTTGAAATGTATTCAATTTGCTTCCAAGTTTATGGCTTGTTGCAGTATTGCTACTGTTTCTTTCTATAATAATACAGAAGGGTAATGGATTATATGATAATTCAGGAAAAAAGAAAGGAAGACGTGAAAATGGGTGACGAGGGTGAGAAAGTGGAGAGAAGAAAGCTTCCGGTTAATGAACAGGGGAACTTGATGACAGCCACCGGTGACGAAAATCTGAAGGACATTTTTCACACTATCAGAATGACAAAAACTCCGGTTAGCTAAGTTTTCTCTATAAAGATTCTTTTATGTTGAAAGGAACAAGCTTTCTACTCATAGATAACGATGAATTGAAGCGTTTTGCTAACTTCTGCTTTGGGAAAACTGTGTTTTTGCAGGCTGTAATCAATTATGGGGCTTCTTGGTAAGGCCAACTATAACTCTTTTATTCAGTCTCTCTTATCTGGATTCTTGGATTTTTTTGTATATTTCTAGCCTAATCTTGTAATCTTTCTTTGGTTGGAAGTGCTTGGGCTTTTGCTTGTTTCTTTCCCCCTAATTCTCTTTCATTACGTTAAGCTATACCTTGCCTGGAACCAGACCTCGTGCTTGCCCTAGCAAGAAAAGGGATGATTTTGTTTCGTATTTACACTAGCATAAAGATTGATCTAAAAGGTTGCAAGATTCTTTTATGTTATATGAGGTGGGTCGGTCCCATTTCATCTTCTTTTTTTTATTTCTTACCTTAGTTTGCTATGGAGTAGAAGTATACCAATTTGAATCTATGTTGCTCGGACTCTTCAAAAATGTCAATTAGTACATGCCGGATTCTCCAAAAGTAGTGTCTATTTGGAGAGTCCGATTCGGGTGCGGCATCAAAAGCGCAACTTAGATCTCAATGAGGTGTGAGTTACAGAACTAGGAAGATGAATGCACATGAATATAGGAATGGCCTGCATTATTTCTGTAGCTGTATGTATTGGTGTGCAAGCTAAAGTTTTTCTGAAAAACAAATACCTTTGGTCAGTTTCAACAAACTAGTGCTGGTTGATGAGATTTTTCTTCAGAATGGCTAATGGAACAGATCACTCAGTCTATTTCTGTATCGCTCATGATATATCTTCGATGTCGTTAGGTGCTTGAAGTTGCAGCTTCTTTTTTTTTAAGTCCACGGAGAACACCTGTTTGTCTTTGTCCACAGCCAGCACCTGTGTTTCCAGAATCTGTTTAAAATTAGTTCATCTTCTTCTGTGAAGTTTGTAACTTGCTAGTAAACGAGGCCGTGGCTCTAAATCGTCTTAAAGTCCTCTTTCATCGTTTACTAGTTTTACAAGATGTTCGACTGTGAACTAAGTAGATATCTCAATAAGGTGAATGTTTTTATTGTTGTCATTGAGGATTCTCACTGTATTTATGTTTTTTCCGTTATGATTAACTTTAATATCTTAACACCTTTTTGACATTCTAATTTTTTCCAGCACAACAACGATATTTGTGTTTTGCATTTGCAGGTGCCGTGTCTGCAACGAGATCCTTCCTACATTTTGGGATCTGAGCAAAAAGTTCCCAAAACTTTCTTTCGTTTATGCTGATATTGATGAATGTCCAGAAACAACTCAGAACATTCGCTACACGCCAACTTTTCATTTCTACCGAGATGGTGAGAGGGTTGATGAGATGTTTGGTGGAGGAGAAGAGCGCTTGCATGACCGTCTGTGGTTGCATTCTTAGAAGAATGCTTTTAATACCAAACTTATGTATGACAGATTATCAAACTTTTGTATTATCATGTAGCAAAACTATTACTACTACCTAATTGTATTTGCATACAATGTTTTTCGAGACAAAGAAAGCAAACGAATTGATAAACCGACTGCATTTCTAGCTATATAAAATGACCACAGGAACATTTTTCGTCAGACATGAAGCTTTCACCTCAGGAGAAACTTTGATAGAATCATCATATATAATTGGATAAAACAAAGGGAATTTAAACCACTGCTGCTCAATAACAGTAACAACATAAAAATAAGGTACTGCAGAAAAGGGTGAAGAAAGAAAAAGGAAAATAACAAATGTTCTCTTAAGAATACTACGAATGGAAACACATGTTCTCTTCTTCCAGCACCAATGCAGCCTTGAAAACAAATATCGATATCAAATGTATGATATGATGAAGCTTGTTTATTGGTCCGCAACAAGAATAATGGCCATTAGAACTTCGACTGGCCAAAAAATTGTAATGTAAGACCTCACATTCAAGCTTTTGGCTTGAGGATCTTCACAGTCTCCCAGGTGAAATCGGGGTCATCACGGCCAAAGTGACCGTAAGCTGCAGTCTTCTGGTACCTGTAGTTGCCTCCTCTCAACAAATCAAGATTGATTGACATCATTCCAGGCCTGAAGTCGAAGTTCTCCTTGATCAAAGCCAAAATATCCTTGTCAGGGATTGTTCCTGTCTTGTAAGTGTCAACAAACACGGAAAGTGGTTCAGCCACACCGATAGCATAAGAAACCTGCACAATACAACGGCGAGCAAGTCCTGAGGCAACCACACTCTTTGCTGCCTGCCTAACAATGTAAGCACCACTCCTGTCCACCTTAGTGGGGTCCTTTCCTGAGAAGGCACCACCACCATGAGCACCCCAGCCTCCATAGGTATCAATGATAATTTTCCTGCCAGTGAGACCAGCATCACCATGTGGACCACCAATGACGAAGCGACCTGATGGGTTGAGATGGAAGATGGTGTTCTCATCAAGGTACTTAGCTGGGATAACAGGCTTGATCACATGCTCTTTCAAGTCCTGAGCGATCTGGTCGTTTGTGACAGTCTCATCATGCTGGGTTGAGATGAGAACAGTGTGAACTCTAATAGGGACCATGGCACCATTGTCATTCTTGTACTCAACAGTGACTTGGGTCTTGCCATCTGGCCTGAGCCATGGGCAGGTTTTGTTCTTCCTCACTTCAGTAAGCTTGTCACCAAGCTTGGTGGCCAAAACGTGGGTGAGGGGCATGAGCTCTGGAGTCTCATCTGTGGCATAGCCAAACATGTGACCTTGGTCACCAGCTCCAATTTCTTCTGGTTTCTTGGTAAGATGACCGTGAACACCTTGGGCAATGTCAGGGCTCTGCTGCTCAATGTTGACAAGGACCTTGCAGTTGTCAGCATCAAGGCCAACATCTGCTGAGGTGAACCCAATGCCTCTGCATGTGTCACGTACGATCTTCTCATAGTCTACGGTGGCCTTGGTTGTGATCTCTCCAAAGACCATAACCATGTTTGTCTTTGTGCAGGTTTCACATGCAACCTTGCTTTCGGGATCCTGCTCTAGGCAAGCATCAAGAATGGCATCTGAGACCTGGTCACAGAGCTTGTCGGGGTGGCCTTCGTTGACAGACTCTGAGGTGAACAAGAAAGTTTCCATGTCTGCCCTGACCAAAATTTAAGAGAAAATGTTAAAACCTATCTTAAAATAGTCAATTTACCAGAAAATCAAGGAAAAACTGCTCGTACTACAATGAGACAATGAAAAGTAGTCAGAACTCAAGAACAAAGAACAAAACTTAACCATCTTGACGAGCCATTTAAAGTGCTCAAGGACAAAAGAGTTCTCCGCCTAGAGGCAGAACCTGAGAAGCATTAAAGTTGACAAATAACCAGAGATTACCTCCCGGTTTTTACACTTAATGCAGATGTTTAATCAAAACACCCATCATTCCCGGCTGACCAAACACACCCTTGGCAACAAAGGTAACCAACGCATATCATATTCCCAATAAACTGCCCCTTTACGGTAAAACCAGTTTTTAGCAATGAGATCTATATACTTCACATAACCTTAGAAGACAAGGTAACAATGAGAGCCCTCTTTTTTTTTGATAAAGAACAATGAGAGCCCTCTTATTTCTTCCTTTTTTCACTTTTACTTCTCCTTTCTAAAATCATCACTTGAGTAATTGTTAGCACTTAAACCACCTTAATTCATCAAAAAGATGACATGTTTATGACAGATGCAACTAATTCTATGGTAAAACTTGTTTATACATGAGATCTGAGTAGTACTTCAGTGAGACAATGCAACAGTAAGAGACTACTCTTTTCTTTTTTAATAGTTAACATAGATCAAACCGGCTTATGCCCATGACACTGAAAATTAACAATTGAACTACCCAAACTAATGGACACATGAACTTTTTGATCAAGTGTAGTTCCTCGTGCAGAAAAAACTAGTTTATCAAAGAGATCTGACTACTAAATTTACCACTATTAACATGTAACATACCAATCAAAGATAACAACATACTAAACAATGAGATCTAACTGTAGACTAAGGAATGCATGCGCAACACTTGCATATTGGAAAAATGTTGCTAGAAAACCACTAATTTACAGACATTTGCCGCTTTCGAAATGAATCTAATGGAGCTTTTCTCTATTAGATATTGATTTGCTCCATTAGATTTGTTATGAATCATCTTTGAGCTTATTTTTTGTGTGGATCTAGATCTCAACCTTTCTACTGTGAATACTCTCGTTATGTCATTTCATACATGTTGACTTGAAAACCACTAATTTACATACATTTGACGCTTTTGGGAACGAATCAACATGTATAAAACGACATAACGAGAATATTAACGGTAGAAATGTTGAGATCTAGATCCTAAATTCACACAAACAAAACAAGCTCAAAGATGTTAAAAACACTAATTTACATACATTTAACGCTTTTCGAAACAATATAACAATAATAATTAAAATAGAAATGCTGAGATCTAGATCGTAAATCCACACAAAAAACAAGCTCAAACATGTTAAAAACACTAATTTACACATTTAACTGAGATCTAGATCGTAAATCCACACAAAAAACAAGCTCAAAGATGTTAAAAACACCAATTTCCATACATTTAACGCTTTTCGAAACAATATAACGATAATAATTACAACAGAAATGCTGAGATCTACGTAAATCCACACAAAAAACAAGCTCAAAGATGTTAAAAACACTAATTTACATACATTTAACGCTTTTCTAAACAATATAACGATAATAATTACAATAGAAATGCTGAGATCTACGTAAATCCACACAAAAAACAAGCTCAAAGATGTTTAAAACACTAATTTACAAACATTTAACGCTTTTCGAAACAATATAACGAGAATAATCACAGTAAAAATGCTGAGATCTAGATCGTAAATCCACAAAAAAATACAACCTCAAAGATAATCCATAACAACAAAATCAAAACTGTAAATTCAGCCATAGAATTGAAAATCGTACCTCTGAAAAACTGAACAAATTATTCCGAATCTGAAGAAATTTGAGAGCAGAGAGGAAGAAACACAGAAGAGATTTTTGGATCTGTGTATGGGTCACGGGTAATGAGAAGTTATGGTCCAGTATTTATAGCCTGCGAAATTGAAGGAAGGCGCGTACAATTCACTCGCTTTTTCTCATTTTCATACACCACCAACCAACCTATGGCCCACAATTACCTTATGTTTGACCCACATTTAACACCTTGCATTTTTACTACTCCATCCGTCTAACAATAATAAGAAACAATAAATTATAAGATAATTTTACTAGATATATCACGCTTGTATATACGTAATAATTTTAATGTTTTGAGGAATGCATTGAGTAATAAATAGTACTTTTTTCATTTATTTTTATTTGTCATTAATTTTTTAATTAAATTTTTATTTTTACTTGTCAATTTTGACATATCAACAACTTTTATTTTTCTATTTTACCCTTAGCATTAATTATTTTTTCTTCAAATTAATTTCAAGAAACAATAGTAAACATCATTTAATTGGGATATTATGGTAAAATAATTGTGTCATTAATTGTTTTCCTTAATGGGTGTGCAAGTCAAATTGTGACAAGTAAAAGCGAATGAATAGAGTATTTAATAGTAAGAGTAAAATTGATAGAAATAGATAAATTATTTATTAATTTTTTAAACTGAACAAAGTATTGTTGAAACTCTTTATGGGACCTACCGTATATTATTTGGACGGTTGTGATGATCTCCTAAATTTGGTGTAGCTTATCATTTGACGTCGATTTTACATGAACAAAATCATCTTAATGGGTACTTCTTCCCTCCGTTTGGTTTTATTTGGTTCTCTTACAAAAAATAGTTATTTAAATTTATTGTCCAATTTATGAAATCACGAGATCTTTTTGTTATATTTTTCCATTTTTACTCTTATTATTAAATAACTACATGAAGTATTAGTAAAATTTAAAATTTAAAATTTCAAAACATCATTAATAAGGTTAGTTCAATAAAACATCCATCTAATTTAAATTTTATTAAAGGGTGTGTCGAAATCATTAGAGCCAGAGGCCAAATAATATGAAACAGAGACTTTAGTTGGTGATAATTTTTTCAAAATTAATAATTCTAATTTCATAATATCGAGATTAATAATAACAAAATTATTTAATAACATATTTTATTGATAAACATTTGTTCGATTGAATGTATAAACGGATATACAAAATGTAATATAAAGTATAGATTTTATTTAAATTAAATAAAGTGGTATAAATTTTTATTTTTTATTTTAATTTCATTAAAGAACTTTAGCAAAAGAGTTCCGGAGAAGGGCAAATATGTTATTGTACTATTAAATCTCGAGATTAGCAATATTATCATTCCGCATGGAGTGTGGATAAAAATAATATCACAATTGAAGTATGAATAACCTCCGATCAAACGTCTCCGAAAGATAACTCAAATTTAACCCTTATGTCATGATTTTTATCCTTCGATCCAACCAAACAACTTTGAAAGGTTTTTTGTGTTTTATTTGCATATTTCTCGTATTATTTTTTCCAAACAACTCCGAAATTTTTTTTGTGTTTTATTTGCATAATATCTTCTCGTATTATTTTTTTCTAATTTCATGAGAAAATATTCGTATATCTAAAATAAAATAACATTTAGAATAATTTATAAAATCGAATTTGTTGTTTGTGTTGTGTGCGTGGGTAACATGTCCCCATTGTTTTATTTGCATATTTCTCGTATTATTTTTTGCTGATTTCATGAGAAAAATATTCTTATAACTAAAATAACATTTGGAATAAATTATAAAATCGAATTTGTTGTTTGCGTACGTGGGGTAACATGACATGTTCCACTAAGCTGATTTTGTAATTTTTATATTTTGTTGAAGTTGGTGAGAATTTTATATTTTAAAAAATATTTGTAAGTTGGTTGGTGAGAAATTGCATTGTGGAGTTGTACATTGTGCTTCGGGAATTAGATTTGTTTGTTTAATATTAGTCGAATTATTTATTTGATATAGTAGTTGTCTTTTTTAACTCACCTACAACAAGGTTTGGTAGATGTCACTTTTAACTTTGACCATATAGTAGAGAAGTTACCTACTCTTTGTGTTTGACTTGATTATGATTTTATTAATATTTGATAAATTTTCTAAAGTTGGTAGGTTGGTTTTGTAAGAATCAATAAGAGTCGTGGTTTAATTGAGATTCTTTACGAGTAACGGACATCGGGTGGCAGATAAAAAGGAAAGGTTTCGCAAGGAAAACTATTTCGCATGTAGCTAATTTGATGATACTTCATAGGTTTTACTTAACATGATATTTTTTATACGAAAGAATTGCATTTTTGCTTCCCGGTTATTGATAATTCTGATTTTAGTCCTTCTAATATCTGATTTAAGATATTTAACTTTAAATTAATTAAAATGTTTACTTTTTGATTTCTTAATGTCAGAAATATGTTATGTGAATATTAATAAAACAAAGAGATCAAAAGTGCACGTTTTTAGTAATTATACATTTTTTTTTTTGGCTTCTTATTTTGTGTTTGATCGGTACCCATATTGGAGCCCCGACTAATTCTAATAGCACACTACAAGGTCATTCTGGGGGTGGCACTCTCAACTGGATTCTCTCGATACCCATGACTCGAATCTGAGACATCTAATTAAGAGTGGAACAGTCCCACCACTGCATCACAACCCATGTTGGTAGTAATTTATCAATATAAAAGACAAAAATTAAAATTTATCAATTGAGGGACTAAAATGCTTTTAATCCCTTCATTCACCTCGATTAATAGTAGAAATTAATATTTCATTGATCTCTACCTAATCAAGATTAGGTGAAGTTATGAAGTGGTAGGTTTTAAATAGTGAAATTTCAGAATTTTGATTGCAGAACTTGTCACATTAATTATTAATCAAAGTAATTAATTTGGTTAACTCAAGTAAAATACTTTAACTAAATAATTAATTGACATTGTCATATTATTCATATATGAGATGTTCATGTCTAAAGTAGTGTAGTGAACATGATTCATGCTTATATAAAAAAAAATAGACATATATATCATATGAGATGTTTAATTCCAATAAACTATAGGCTCCTATTTTAAAGTTCACATTTAATTTCCTTGATCCTGGGGGAAAAAGATCAAATTTTTTCATAACAAAAGAAGCACCATTCAAGAAGACGAGGCTTTTTGAGATTATAACTATTACTATATTGGATGATCAAACGAGAAATCAACTCAACAATGATAAACATAGCTAAGTGCAACATCAAGAAGGAGGAAGAAACAAAATAGGAATGTGCTCCACAACATTTTGATGAAATGAGAAATTTTAGTAGTTCAGTTGGTTGACTATCTAAACTTTTATTTTGTTGGCGAAGGTTCGATTCATCAACTTATCATCTACTCTTTCATTTCCTTTTATTTATTTTTTAAATGATAAAATATTTATAGTCAAATGTTCAATTAATGACAAAAAATAACAATAATAAGGAGATTATAATACCCGTGATCGTGCTCCTTAATGGAAAATCGTGATGTTTGTTTGTAGCATTAGAAGAAAAAAATCATTCCTTTTTTTTGCATAATTATCGGTAATTGAAATCTACTGACTCGACTAGTTCAGATTCTCACTATGTATGATTCATTAAAAAGGGGACACACACTATATCAAAGGTTTCTCTGTTTTAGTGCTTGAACTCATAATCTTTAGTTAAGACCTAAGGTGAAGGAATTACATTCATCCCACCACATTCTTCAATGAATCCATATTTTATATATCTAAATTGTTCTTACCATTAAATATATTCATACTTTAATTTCTTTATTACTCTAATCAGTGACGTAGACATAATTTTTACTGAGGAGGCCCAAAATATGAAAAAATAAATACACAAAAATGTCAACAATGAGTTTAACATCTACTATATATACGTAAAAAATAATTTTAATCATGTATAAATAATGTAACTTTTCGACTCTACTTGGCTCCTCAGCAAACTCTAACCTAAGGACAAATCTATCATGTAAGCTACATATTTACGTGAATTCAATAATATATTACCAAACTCAATAAATATTTAACTTCAAAACCAAAAATATCATATCAATTTATAAACGTAAAATTCTGAATTGTTCTGACTTTTGATATAGCATGTGTCGCATCATCACACCAAAAAAGGCATTATTATGCGTCGCACGTCAAGAGTAACATGGCATGTAGTGAGGATCTCCTTTTCCTCAATTATGGAGTATTGCAAATTGCAAACATATGTCAAAGTTTTATTATATGGTCCTTTTTGGGTGACCAAAAATATCTTGTAAGCTTATAATTATGTTATTGTATTTAGCTGTATGTTTGACAAATACACTAGGATTTGATCTGTCTTTTTGTTCCTTTCACAAAGTACTTTGACCCTTCTAACTAGTCGATTTGGATCTTGACATTTCCTTCCCCAAAAAATTCCATTCACTTAGATTTCATATTACTTGATTTCTGTTGATCTAAATACCTCTTAAGAAATTTTATTTAGAGATAGTGATGAATTCAGAATTTTTCATCAAGGGAGTTCGAAAAATAAAAATATGTTGTTTAGCACTTAAACTTGAAACCTCAAGGTGAGTTTTGAACTTCCTAAACCATTGAGTCAACCTCTAGTTTGTGTTTATATTAGGAGATGCAAAATCTATACATGTCAAAAAAAAAATATTATTTATCTTATATATACAAAATAATTTTTTACTGAAGAGATTCGGGTAAACACCCTCCCCCCCCTTAGATCTGCTCTTGATTAAAGGTGTAATTTACTTAACTGATCTTATTAATGATGTTTTGAAACTTTAAATTTAACTATTACCCCCTCCGTCTCAAAATAATTGACATGTTTGCTGAAAATTTTATCTCAAAATAGTTGGCATGTTTAAACATTAAGAGATAATTAATTATTTTTTTTCAACTCTATCCTTAGTAATAAAGACTATTCACATAAGTATTAATTTGAAGAAGATTCATGTAATCAAGACTAAATACTCAATAGAGTCATATTAGTCAATTTTCACCCCTTATTAATTTTTCTTTAAGAGTTGTGCAAAATCTATACATGCCAACTATTTTGAGACGTAAAGAGTATTCCTTTATGCACTCTCTCCGTCCATATTTACTCATCCACTTTTGACTTGACACATACCTTAAGAAACAATGAATAGAGAGGTGATAGGGAAAATGCTCAAATATGTGATCGAACTATTGAAAATGGCTCATCTATGCCATCCGTTATAAGTTTGGCTCATCTATGCCATCGTCTTTAAAAGTTTGGCTCATCTATGCCACTGCAGTTATAAAAAAGTTTATTTGTGCTATTATTTTGCAACGGTGATTTTGCAAAACTATTTTTGTCACGTGACCTCTTATTAGAAGTCCACGTCACCAAATCCAAAATCAACCAATATTACTTAAATCAAAAGAAAAATAATATCCATTAAAATAAAACCCGACACAATTAATGGGTTTGATTTTTATTTTTAATTAATTCGATTTTTATTTTTAATAAGTCTAACTTTTATTCTAACCGTGTGGATCAAATTTTATTTTAATGAAACCGATTTTTAATTTCTTATTTTAAGTAATATTGGTTGATTTGAATTTGGTAATGTAGACCTCTAATAAGAGGTCACGTGACAAAAATGGTTTTGCAAAAATCACCGTTATAAAATAATGGCATGAATGAACCTCCGTTATAAAATAATGACACGAATGAACTTTTCTGTAATGACAGTGGCATAGATGAGCCAAACTTTCAATGACAATGACATAGATGAGCCAAACTTATAACGGATGGTATAGATGAATCATTTGTAATAGTTCGATGACATATTTGAGCCTTTTTCCTTTATCACCCTTTGAATATAGTAAATTTTTTGCTTTGAAAAATGCAATGAGGGATGAATAGTATTTAATATTAAGAGTAAAAAAGAAAAAAAAAGATAAATTATGTATTAATTTTCTAAACTAAACAAGTAAAGATGAACGGAGAAAACATTTAGTTAATACTAAAAATATGTAGTATAGAAAAAAAATAATAAAATTCTCTTAATTAAAATAAATATGAGTAAGTAAAAATGAAATATTATATTTATTATAGGGGTAAAGTAAAATAAAACGGAGAAAAAACTAAAAACTGGAAAAAGCTAAAATAAGAAGAATAGTGTGGATCCTTAGGGCAGATCCAGCCAACCTAGAAACAGAAAAGAATTTAGATCTGTTACAAATACAATCATTCACATTTCACACCCTAAAGCTAAGCATACTTTACATATGATGTATAATGATTTTGCTCCGGAGGGTATATCAGAAATAACATTTTTATTATATAAAAATAAGACTAAAATATGTGTACGTTTTATTTTTTTAAAATTTTATTAATTGTAAGATTACGTTGAATATATTATTATTATTATTGATGATCTAAAAATTTCGTTGTCAAGCATGCATTTATATTTTTGTACTTTCTTTAATTGGAACTTAATGAAACAAGTACATACTATTTCCAAGTGTCGGTTATATTCTTTTTTTTTCCTTTATGAATATGTGTGGCAAAAAATAAAAGAACATTTATTGCATTTACAACCCATTAGGATATACTAGATTTAATTGTATTTTGTATTCATATTGAATTAAACAATTTTTTAACAGTAAAAGAATTATTGAGTCATTGTATTTTGTATTCATATTAAATTAAACAATTTTTTTAACAGTAAAAAATTGTTGAGTCACACATCAGTTATGGGATAGGAGACTTAGTAGGCGTTTGGCTATGAAAAACAAAAACATATTCATTTTATTTGAAATTTTTGAAGTTGAAAATAGAGTTGAAGTTGTGTTTGGCCATAATATTTTGAAGTTAATATTTATAATTCAAATGTATTTTTTAAAAAAAATATAAAAAGTAAAAGTATTTTATCATTAGCTAACTTTTGTGATTAAGTTAGCTAAGCCCAAGATTTATTTTCTTATCATGTTATTAAAGTCAGACTCATCTCAATTCTTGATTTACCCGATGTTGAGGTCTGATATTATATTATCCACATGATCATGAGCTAGCTTAAAGTTGAATGATTTTCTTATTAAAAAATAAAAGTACATATATTTTGTTCTACATAATATCGAGTACAAATAAATTTTTAACGAAAGACTTATGTGAACATGAATAAACAAAAAAAGAAGAAAAGTGTCGGTCATTATTTGTTTTACTGGTCATATGATGGGACACTGGAATCCCAGCTATACAAATGGAGACCCATCCCAAATTAATCACACTATATGGTAATTTTTGTCCTGTATTTAGTGGTGGATTTAGCATTTAGGGGTCGTGAGTGTTCGAAAGGTTCGAACACACCTATTAATGTCTATAGCTTTAAGGTTCCGCCTGAAAACTAAAGCATTCAGTTATCTTCTTGGCTTACTGGGTATTTTTCTAAATCTTATACCAAATTTTATATATATTATTGTAACTCCGTGACCGACAAATAATTGATTTGAAAGAATAGTTATTTATTTAGCATGTGAATTTGCCCATCAATTGTCAAAATTAGCAGTGGTCAATTACACACATTTTTGGATGATTTGAATTAATAATATAATCCAAGTCGAACCAACATTTTTGGATAGTTGATATGGATCAAACTCATAGCGTTCACTAACCATTTTTCAATTCTTTTTCAATATATGCTAAAAAGATAGCCATTTGTGAATTTTTTCCCATATAAACCTTTAATAAACGTCTAACCCGATCATACTATTTGAATTGTGATCGGATGGTTGGAATTCCTTCACGCTTAATCAGAGCTCTCGACTTCAAACCCTTGAAAATGGAAAAAAATCTTGTTGGAAGGGTCCCACCCAAAAATGGACCCTGCAATGCGCGACTCTAGATTTCGTCGAACCCCAATACGAATATCGGACATCAGGTGAAAAACCAAAACACGAAAAAAATAAACCAAGTAGCATGACTTACTAATCTCGTTTATTTTCATCACCAATCTGACTAAATATTTCTGAATTACACTCTTTATATCAAATTTCAACTACATTTCAGTATCAATTCTTTCTCTATAATTGCCAAACAATAGTAAACGTTTTTCGAAACCAAAAGAATGAGTATATTCCAGTCAACTACTTCTTCGTTCATCATGAATTGACAAGTTTTAGTAACTTAGGCCGAGTTGAAGTCCAAGGGCCGCGTGAACGAGAAACAATGTCATTATGCCACTACCCAATATGCCATGAACGTTCCTCAATCCGGGATTTCCCTGAACAAAAATAATCCGAATTCAAACTAACGTACTATTAGTATCGATCAATCAACTACGTCTCAATCCCAAACTAATTGAGTGGATTTACCTCGAATAGTGTAGGTAAAATGGTTTGTATAGTCAAAAGAGTAAGGCCAATAAAACCTGTAACAGCATGAGGACTACAACAAGAAATAGGAAACATATATCAGTATGACAATTTTATCAGAATCAATACACGTTTCAATTTTTTGGTAGCTAGAGATTAAGGGTGTGTTTGGTATATGTACGAAAATGTTTTCCTTGACGTAGATAAGTGATTTTCTTACTTACTTTTTCATATACGGTAAGTTATTAACAGAAATGATGTTCCGAGAGCACTTATATATAATTTAGACAAACACCTAAGGCGGTGAGGGATAGGATGGGGTAAAGTGTTGGGGTAGGGAGTGAGAACGATTGGCATGCATGAGCGGAGCCAGGTAGGGCCGAGGAGGTTCATCGGAATCTCCTTGGATGAAAAGTTACACTGTTTATACATGGTTAAAATTATTCTTTTTATGTATATATAGTTGATGTTGGACCTCATTTGGCTTCTTCCTGTGTTTACTTCTTCATATTTTGAACCTCTTTAGTGAAAATCCTAACTCCGCCACTATTGGAATGGGGAAAAATGGGGTCCGGAGTTGAGTGGGGATAGGGATTGCAGCTGGTTGGGTTGGAGGGTGGAAGGAGACAATCAACGTGGAATATCGTTTACGGAACTCAATTGTTTTCCCTATCTACTCCCACCCGGAAAGTCGTTTTCTTGATTTTTAACATACCAAATGCACCCTAAATAAGTTACCTTTCAAGAATAGGCTTATCTGAAGTAAGCAGGGATGTTATTCCACCAGTAGCTCCAAGAGCAAAGAAGAAGAACATTCCTCCTAGAAGTTTTGGATGCAAATCTTTGGCTTTTGCCTTTTCCTCCTACAAATCACAATTGATTGAGATTTTGAGAACTTCATCAGATAAAGTCCGACTTATCCCAACCGGAACAAGAGTAACAATGCAGTTTATAATGCTACAACAGCAAGTATAGTAAGCAAAATCGTATGGAAAAAACGAGACATGTGTTAAAACTGTAGGATTCGTCAGAAAAGGACATAATAGTTGGATGAAGGAAAGAGGATTACAACAACGTAACGTTTCTTAGTTCTTACCACATCATCAGAAAATCGTATCCGAAAACCAAGGTAAGTTCCATAACCACCCATAGCAAAGAGCACAACAGCCTGAAAAAAAGGAAATTTGATCCTTCAGCAACTTCACTTCTATTTCGCATATGCGAATCTAGGATATAGAGTCAGTAGGTTCATAATAAGAGTAATCTTATTTTGCATATGTATATATAGTTCGACCGTAAAACAATGTATTCAGTTGAACCTACAGAATCAATCCTTGATCCGCCTCGACTATTTTAGTGTTGTTGGTGTTCGTTTGTAATGAAAAACAGATCAAAAAAGAATACATACCATGTTACCTGGATGTCCCCAATGTACAAGCCAATCAGGTAGATTCCATGATTTTACAAGCTCAACAAAAGGCCCAAACAGAGATCTTATAGTCCCAGCTGAATCATGTCCATAGGATCACAGATAAATGAATCAGGCCTATTCTTAGGAAGAACAAAATCCAAAAAGTACTATAGACAAGAAATCCAAAACTACCTTCTACTTAGCATCGCGACTATTAAGGGGTCGTTCGGTTGCTGATTAGAATTATGCAAGTAGTAGTAATGCAGAGTTCACTTAGCATCCCAACCATTAAGGGGTCGTTTGGTAGCTGGTTAGAATTATACAGGTAGTAGTACCTCAGAGTTTACTTAGCATCCCAACCATTAAGAGATTAACTTGTAACACACAATTAGTTAAAACTTGAACTCCTTTCATCACAATCTACATGACATTTTTTCAATTTTAGGCGCCATAAATGGTTCGACAATATTGTCCTACCAACTATGTTGCTCGGACTCTTAAAAATATATGACATGTGTGTGTCGGATGCTCCAAAATTAGTTCAGTGTTTGAAGATTTGACATGGATACAACAACATTTTTGGATAGTCGGAACAACATAGCGTACGAATAATATAGTTACACAACATTCAAAAGTTTCTATAACTGAAATCTATTTTATTGGTCAAATTTATTTTGATTGATGTTGCTATCTCTTCTTAGACTAGCATAATTTTAATACCTTCTTGTAGCACTACTTAATATAATATTTAAGCATAATACATAAACAAACTCTCAAACTTGGTCACAACTGGTAAGTAAACACTTCAACTTTGAGTATGCACATCTAGACGCCTCAACTTGTCTCCACTGTGTCAGTTGAACCCTCCAACTTCAAGATGATCATCTAAACACCTCCAAACTTTATGTGTCACATCTGCGTCAGATGTCCACGAGACACAATGGGGACAAGTTAGAGTATTCAGTTGTCAGTTGAGACTAAAAG
Organism: Capsicum rhomboideum; assembly: GCA_031232105.1. Taxonomy (NCBI): domain Eukaryota; kingdom Viridiplantae; phylum Streptophyta; class Magnoliopsida; order Solanales; family Solanaceae; genus Capsicum; species Capsicum rhomboideum. Next base: position 142,349,163 of record CP124711.1, on the reverse strand, counting down.
TTGAGATGTCCAGATATGCACTCTCTAAGTTAGAGTGTTTACTTGTCAGTTGTCTCAATAAATTACTATAAAAACATACTCTACTAAAAAAAAGCTATTAATTAACTAGTATTAATTTACCTCCAGGAAGAGCACCAATAAACATCAACGGCAAAGGACTGAATGAATACAAAAGAGTCTCACTCTCATTACTAGAAAACTTTTCTTCAACTTCATTTTCTTCTTTCACTATTTCAACTATTTTTACATCAACAATATCTTCACAATTCAACTTCTTGTAAGCTAAAGGAGTAGCCAAACAACCCCTTCTTTTTGCATTGCCAAACACTTCATTCTTCAAAGACTTAGAGGAAACATTGGAAGAAATAATTGGTTGATAATTAAGTAAAGAAACAGAAGTAGGAGATTGGTATTTTGTGAATGCAATTTGTGAAGCATTCAACATATTAGCCATAGTTGTATTTTCAAGAATCTTGAGTATAAAGTTGTAGGCAAAATGTTCATGGACTAATAATAGTAAGTAGTAGTATAGTAGTTGTTGGAGATAAGAGAAAAGTTGGGAAAGGCAAAGAAAGTGACACGACTATATACTATAGTCTATACATATATACTAAGCTATTTGTTCCACGTGGTGACCACAAGTGCTACTTTTATAAAAGTTCTGTTTGGTTCTTCTTTTGAGTTTGAGTATAAAAATAATGGGATGGCATGATTGTGGTGGATTAGGACAATAGATAAGACATTGGCCAAGGTCTATGGAATTTCTTGGTGACGTCTACCACAGGAGTGTCTATCGAAAAAAACCTCTCTACCTCATTTTTGAGGTAGTGGTACATGTGTGGAAATACATTGAGGGGTCGTTTGGTAAACGGGATAAGGTGAGATGTCTCATAATTAAGTTTGCTATTAAATTTATATCCTGTTTGATTGATGGTATAAATTTATCCCCGGATTAATTTATACCATCAACCAAACATGATATAAATCTAATACCAAATTTAGTCTTGAGATATCCCGTCTTATCCCATTCAACATGAGATTATTTTATACCACCTCTCATATGGTATAAATTAGTCTAAAAGTTATAATATCAAGACTATAATCCCCGGATAATTTAGTCTACGTACCAAACGAACCCCGAGTATGTTATTGTTGTGTCTAACACGGGAGGGCGGATTGATGAGGGTGGGTAACGGAAAAGGATTAACATGTTTTTAGATTGATAGGCTTTTGAAGAAGAGGTATATATGTGGGTTGATGAGAACACCCTCCTTCCTAGACCTTACTTATGAATCGATACTGTATGGTTTTAGTTGATAAGGGTGGATGACAAAAAGGACCGGTAGACTTTTAGGCTGCCAACTTCTGAAAAAGTGCACATAATACCTTCGATAAATATAACACAAGTTTACATAATATGCATGCTTTTAAACTCGATGATAGCATAGTCCAAGAAACATCTGTAAGATTTCAAAACGAACAACAAGTGCCGTGAATCATCCTAGAATCATTGTACAGTGATAAAAACTCTAGAATCATCCTCCTATATATTTGCAGGCAATTCTATAAAATTCATCCTACTTGGCTAACATTTTACTGCCTCTGGCTCAACTATGTGCATATCAGAACCTCTAACCTAGTTGAGCCAGAGTAGTCCATTCTCCACTGCTTGGTCTTCAATAGGACGAGGCGCTTTGAAGGTAGAAGCACATAAAATCTACAAGTTGCATGGCTCCTGCTCATTGATTTGCAACAATATAAACGCAACATGGTCCACGGACTGCATGATCTTTCATGAATGAACTTATCAAACCAGAACCTTCCTGCTGCTGGCAATTGTCTGCAGGGAAGAGTAGAGGCACATTTTGGGGTTGGAGGGATAAAAAATTAGCAAAAATTGGGAAGAAGAATAAGAACATCAAAGTTTATACGGACTAAAAGAGCAAATATATGTCAACGGCCACCAGCATTTTTCAATTATATTCATTAAAATGAACATGTTATAGCAAATTGTAGTCCAGAAATTGGTTAAAATGTGAGCTGCAAGAATATATGGTCAAGATATAACATTAAATCTGATGTGACAATGTAACATAAACCAAACACCTTCGGATGTTAATAAAGGTAATTTCACTCAAAAGGACACCAATCATGACAATGGTGAGCAGTGTTTGGTTACTGAAATAGGCGTTGGAATGTTCAAGTCATTTGAAGAAAGCAAAAAGATTCTATAAATTGGCAAGGCAATCAGGATACCTTCTTTGAAAGAAAAAGGAATGTGTTAACTGCATCATTAAACAACATCCTGAATAAAAAAATAGAGAGAAATTAAGCCCAATCTCAACCTCAAATCCTCAATTGATACAATTAGCGAGTAAATAATAATCTAGTAAAGAGAATGATAGCTTGACAAAGTTACGTGACCAACTCAAGCAACTGACACAAGCCTTCTTTATCAATTTGAGCAAGGCTACTATCCCTATCTTCAAAGAGTTAGCAAGCAATGCCGACGTTAAAGGATCTAAGAAATGATAGCGCCAGTGTTCAGGAATGCGCTCGCATCGTCGCATAATGCGAAGCGATGCGAGCCCCTCTCGCTGCGTGAGGCTGATGCGAGCCAACCTACCAAAAGCGGGCGCATCACAGGGTTATGCGAGATGCAGGCCGATGTGAGCGCATCATGTTGATTTTATTTTTAGGGAGGGTCAATTTTAATTTTTTTTTTAAAAAAGAGTCGATTTATGTTGATTTTATGGTTTAAGGAGGAATACTTCAAGCTTACATAACAAGGGAAAAGAAGTTGCTACTTCAAGTCGAGTTGAGGAAGATGAGGAAGTTGAAGATGATGAGCAATATGATGATAATGAAGGAATACAAAATTTGGACAATCTTGATGAAGTAGATGAGCTTTAGAAGAACAAGAAGTAGATGTTAAAACATTATTAATTTATATTTGATTTTTCTTCTTTTTTCTGGATTATTTTGCTATTTTGTTGAACTCTTTTGCTATTGTGGTCTGTGTTGTTTTGCTGGTTTGTTTCGCAGAAGGTGTTTCGGTGATCAAACCTGTGATTTTGGTGTTTAATTTAAACTTCTGATTATATATATTGTCTATATTGTTGATTATATAGTTGTTGTGGTCTTTTCAGTTCTATCTTACTGTTTGGATGCTCTATTTAGTTGTTGTTTTTCTTTTAAATTGTGCTTCACTTCAATGATGCACTTGCATCGCTTCACGCTTCGCGTAATGCGTGATGCAGAGCCTTGTCGCTTTTTTTCACATCACGCTTCCCTGAATACTGGGAAGCGCAGTAGCTATGTTCTTTTGTTATCATTTCAGAAGCCGGGCAATAAGAAAGATGCCAAAAAACTGCCACCCCCAACACCATCCATTTCCAAAAAGATAGAAAAAAGAGAAAGTGGCATTCCAGTCGGTTGGGGGAGGGAGGGTAGTAAACAAAGAAAAACAAAGTAATGGAATGCTGGCTCTAAGTCATAATTGTTGGAAAAGACTACAAAGTTACCTCTGTATGTGCTTATGGGGAATGCAATACCCAAGTCATCTATCAACTCGTAGTACATTATTGTGTATTGAACCTCTCGTAACAGACTCCATTTGAGGATCAGTTGTCCAGTGATGGCCATCAACAACGAATTTTATCTGTACGAAATAAAGTTCTTGAACAATGTAAGATACATTCAAACATCTTCGACGCAGGAGAACAGAAAAGCTATTATGCAGAGGTAAGATTGAATAATATAAATAGAAACTCGTCAAAGGAATCAACTTGCTCACTCCTGGTAGCACATTCTAATTTAAGAAATTCTTGCATAAGTGAGATTGTCAGACTACTAAAAAATTAAGGTTGGAGAAATCAAATTTGATTATTTGGAGTAAAGTGGCAAGATTCATTCTTTCTCCCGGCAACTGATTGAGCATATCGAAGACAAAAAATCACACCACAGTAACAAGTGCTAAATCTTATTTATCACTGCAAGGAGATATACAATATTTCTTTTATCAACACATTTGTATGATAGAACTCCATCGTGCTTATTCGTTTTACTCAACCTCAATTTTCTAATTCACCTGCATGTTCCCCTCATGACTGCAAAGTTATGGATATGACTTAATGAAGAATAATGCCATCGATGAGCTAAGACAGAGTTTAAGACCTTTTGAAGGATCAACCAATGTACTCCTAATAGCTTTGTCTATGGACAACACAAATGCATGTCAAGCAAAAGCCAAGTTACTTATTCCAAATACAACTATGAGGCGATAAGTGACCACACAGCCAGCTTTTATTGCTCAATCATACAGTAATTTGTATATAATGTACCTCATATATCCCTGGATACAGCCATAACACGGTTTTCCAAAGCGGAGGTTTCCTGGAAAGTAGTTTATCATGTTATTCAAAATATTGCACTGACTTCCAAAAGGAGGTCGAAGTCAATAGATATGCAGAATAACTCAGTCAACGAGTAGTCCATAGATCTCGGCTTCTGCATTTATATAAAAATGAAAATTGCAAACAAATGAAAATATTTGATGACTCAAAAAGATAAGAATAGTTCAATCTATCAGGGCAAGAAGCCACTATAGATAAACACCCAGTTGATTGTGGATTTGGTCCCATAGCTGTGTGTGTTCTGGGGGGGATGGGAATGGAATTATAAAATGTTTGCCACTTGGTACCTATCCGACCAAAGGAGAAAGTAAAAAAGACTTGATGTTTGACATGACACAAATTAGTAGTTGCATTTGCACAACTTCAAAAAGGAAATGGTTTGTTGGATCCCCACGATACACTACGCAGAAGCTGACAACACTATAAGGGATAAATATTCAAACAGTATGATCCCAAGTTCGACAATCTATCTTACAGCATCATCAGTGCAAACAAATCATACATCAAATTTGTTTTATATAAAATAAATAAATAAAAAGAGTAACTACCTTCTTCCCCTACATAGTGCTCTAATTTGACAGGGAATTGACTAAAAAAGTCAATAGGCATAAGTTTTATATTTAATGGAGGTTGGGTCGCACCCAAGGGTGTGGCCTAGAGGTCAATGAAGTGGGTGAGAATCATGAGGTCTCAGGTTCAAATCCCAGCTAAGACAAAAACACTAGGTGGTATCTTCCCATCTATCCTAGCCTTGGTGGATAGAGCTACCTGGTGCCTGTTGCTGGTGGGAGGTGGCAGATATTCCGTGGAATTAGTCGAGGTACACGCAAGCTGGCTCAAACACCACGTTTATCAAAAAAAAAAATGGAGGTTGGTCCACTCAACAGACCAAGTAATCTTACCTCCACCCATTTGTTTTAACTTTCTATTTTATTCCATCGAAAAACCACACCCTTCAAAGTAGCAAGATTTCCCCCCTCCATACTTAAAAATACTATAAAAACTAATACTGTTACATAGTACTTCAAATTTGAGTAGACATCCTTTTTTAAAAAAAATTGTTAGATAGAGTCCGTAAATAGAATTGTAAAGAAATGGATCTTGGGCTTAACTCAACCCTAAAAGCTAGCTCATGAGAGAAGGATTGTCCAAGTCCATATAAGGAGATTATTTTTCCTCATCCCACAGATGTGGGTCTTAACACCCCGCCTCACGCCCAGGACTGGACATCTGGTGGGCGGACAATTTTTAATATGGGGGCCTAACATCGGTAATCATAAATTGGGATGGGACTGGCTCTGATACCATGTGAAATTAGAAAAAGAAGAGAAGAGATATTGGGAATTGAATTGATTAAACTTGTTTTTTTTTTTTGTTTTTTTTTGAGAAAGGTAACTTAATTGATTAAACTTGTATGTAATTGTAATACATGTACAAGTGTATACAACAACGCTACTAAAGGCTTCTTAGAGATACTTTAGCCCCGTGCTCAGCTAAAACCAGGTTGTGTGTTTCTCTTCACTTAAGTAGAGCTTCGGTGCACTATGGTACTAAGGCGAGTGTCCTTTCTACTATTTTGCAAATGTAGCTAAGTTTCCACTTTAGCATGAATATACACAACCCAACTGTCTCTAAGTTAGTTTTAGCAATTGAGAACTATAAATTTCAAAATGTCAGACTAGAATTAACTACATATATAGAGAATGTCAAATATCTTAAGCCTCCAGGAAAAGAGAAAGACACTACTTATCCTGAAACTGGGCAGGCCCCCAAATTATTGATTGGACAGAGTTCCTGTTCTGGAAAAAGGATATGCAACAAACAATGTGTTGCTGAAGATTTGTAGTAGTACAATACGGTAGGAAGAAATGAATAGGGATAACCTAAATACAATACCATAGCTAAGGAAGTCCGAAATTACACAACTGAAACTGATACGTTAAAAATCACCCCAAAGATAAAGAAATAGACAGAATAATAACCTTATGCCAATGGGATCTATAATATCTGATGATGCTTGTATATCTTCGCCAATGGGATCTGATGATTCATGTAGGTCCATTTTTATTTTATGGTGCCACCCGTTGAAGCTGCCAGCCACCTCAACACTTTCCCCATCTGCCCGGTATTCAATTTCAACCTAACAGAAACAAACGTGTTATATCAACAAGCCACAACTCCACCAGTAGAACCAGATACACTGGTGTGGGACAGAAAGTTGGTGGTGGGGCTCTAGTTTCCTAGTTATTTAGGATCTCTCTCTATTCTATTTATTATCTGTTCTTTTTGTATTGATGAGAACAACGAATTCTAGTTAGTTTTCGATTAAGGTTTTCAACCATTTAAACTCTTTTTTCCCTTGTTTCACTCAAACTTCTATACATTATCATAGTTCAAGTTCACTATAAATTTTATCTTGATTTTTTTTCTGAGAAATCACTAGCTCTTACTGCTTCTGCAAGTCAAATATACTACCCTGATCAGTTTCAGTAACAGAATACCGTGCTTTTCATTATATAAATGATATTACCTGTAATCAAACCATTATCTTTTTGAAACTTCTGGTGGATATGCCTTGTAAAGTTCATAAAACCCCATTTCCAGCAGAAGTTGGAGCAATTTCCCAATTATTAACTTTGGTTGCAGTAGACAAGAATCTTGAAAATTCAGGAAATGTTATTACAAGAGTTTTGTTGAATACCTCCTTCAGTCCTGAAAGGTTATCTTCAGCAGCACTTAGCTCAGCATCTTTTTCTGAAACAAGACTTTGTGCTTCTCTGATCGCAGTTTCGGCTTTGGTTTGCAAAGTAGACAGTAAGCACTGAAAGTATAAATATAAGAAAATCACACTTCTCCACTTCATGAAAAACCAATTGTTCGTTCGAGTAACATGTTGCAAGTATCAAATTTATGGTAAAATTCTCACAGTCACAGTAATACACAATCAGAATAGCTGAAATGAATTATCAAAATATAATATTAAAGATCATATCAGTAGCATGAATAAACTAGTTCCGTTCAAATGCCACAGCAAGTTCCTAATAAAGAACACTCCAGTTTCCCTTATCTTTTCATAGTTTATTGAGTTGTGTTATTGTATACAGGATTGTGTCATCAAAAAGTCAAGAAACACTTAGTACATTACAAGATATATTGAAGAAACTGAACACGAGAGATCACAAGCCAATGGTTAAGATGACATAGAAGTGTAAAGATATGGCACATGGGCCTAACTCAACCCCAAAAGCTAGCTCAAGAGGGGAGGATTGCCCAAGTCCATATAAGCAGACCAATTGCCCATCCCTTTTCCGATGTGGGACTCTTAACACTCTTCCACACGTCTAGACCTTGTAAATTGGAGCGTGGACAATATGATATGGGGGCCCAACATCGGTGAACAAAGAATTGGGATGGGCCTGGCTCTAATACCATATAAAGATATGGCACATGGGCCTAACTCAACCCCAAAAGCTAGCTCAAGCGGAGAGGATTTCCCAAGTCCATATAAGGAGACCAATTGCACATCCCTATAACGATGTGGGACCCTTAACAAGAAGGATGTCAAATAAGTGGCAATATGTCTGCAGAGCAGAGAAATGTGTCTTTTCCGTCATTTAAAAAAGGAAAGTATCCACCACTATGGCAGAACAAAAAGGGAGTTAGGCCTTTGTATTTTTATTTTATTTTCTTCTCCTGAAGAATGGGGAAGAGTAAGAAGGAAAATTATACCTTTTCCTCTTCAATCTGCTGCTTCAATTGAGTTAACTCCAGTTCCTTCTGATGCTAAAAACAGCAAAAATACATTTAAGGCATTGGTATTCTTATGGAAAAATGTATATAAAAAAATTCTGAACAAAGAAAAACTGAAGGCGAGTAGGGTAAGCAAAATTTTAACAGTAAATTGTCCAAAGAGCGGTACCAGCACGAACTTGAGATGATTAATTTCAGCTTGTCTCTCCATATTGTGAGGCTAACAGATAAAATACGAAGGCAAAGGAAATTCCAAATCAAAAATGGAATCAAAGAAACAGCAAACAATCAGAACAAAGAATTTTGTCACCTCAGTATCAGAACTAATTCTCCCTTCAGTCATGGTTAGGTATTCAGTTGATAGTCTATCATTCCTACAAAAATCAAGGTGCATTCAGACAACAGAAAGATGGAAATAACCTGAACAAAAAGCATCTTTAGATTAATATCTGATCTGTAATCTTAAAGCTAGTAAGAAAATACGGTTCATAGAAAAGAAAAGGACAGGAAATCCAAACTCTTCAAAGAAGAAAAAGTCACCGGCTTGTTGAGAGTGTGTGGAAACATCAATCTGGATTTGTTAGAGAGTTTTTAGCCAAAACAATCTAACTATACCTTAAATCTAAACGACATCTTAATTATCCATGTATCGCGAAAATCTAAAATTTAGTTGTTTTTTTTTAAATATGAAAACAGTTGGGATGGTACTAAACAGTCGGGATTTATGAAATTTACCCATATTTAATTACATTCCCTCTCATATTTCCCTTTCTCTATATAAAACTCACGGATACATCACGAAAGAATGTGATGTATCCGTGTAAAATTAAGTGATGTATCCGAAAGAATGTGATGTATCCGTGTAAAATTAAATGATGTATCCGGAAGAATGTGATGTATCCATGTGGAATAAATCAGGAATTTTTAGTAATATTAAAAAGAGTTGAGATAGAGAGTAATTAGCTCTGAGAGGGTTGGGATTTATGTAACTTTTACAAACTTATTAGCAAGACCAAAACAAAATGACAAGCAGACAACAATGATGAACCCTCTGTTCCAAAATAAGTATTAACTTACTTCTTTTGTTTCAGTTCGATTGTATGGTTTTAACTTGGCACTGAATTTAAGAAAGTAAAGAAACTCCTGAAACTTGTGGTCTTTAACTAAAAATCAATAGAATATACCAATGTGGGAAGTTACTGTTGGGTTCTAAGTGAAAATGTGAATGAAAAATGGAGGGAAAAAGAGTGAATTGTGGTTTAACTTTAAAGAAGAGTGTTTCTCCCACCAAAAGGAACTTTCTTATGCTTATATTGAAAAACATTCCTTCATGTGGATAGTGAGGCAAGAACAAGACAAGCATCGCGCCGTCGTCGTCGCTCGCTCTACTCGGCATCGGATTTGGATTTGGATTTGGAAAATGATTGAGAGACTATCTTTTTGGACAAAATTCATTTGAAACTTGAGAATTAGTGAAGTTTCTAATCCAAAAATCAGATATGAAAATTTTCTCCATCGAGGCACTATTTCGAAGTGGAAAGAATGACCTGTGGATGCAGGTGAGGTTCCGCAGAAGCTTTTGGTTTTTGACAAAAGTCACCTGAGGGTGCAGGTGGTCCCGATGGGTTTGAAACAGTACAATTTTTCTAAACCATTGCTTCTTTTCTGAAGCACCACCTTTTCGCTATAAATACCTGAATTTTTCCTTAGGTATAGACACGAAATTTGTGAAAGAAAAAACATCTTCTTCGTCTTAAAAAACTCAAGTGTGATCATCAAATCGTTGAGTGCGTTCGAAGTTCAGCAAATTAGAGGTACCACTATTTGCTGAAGTGAATCATTTTATCATGAGAGGATATATTCCATTAACCTCGGGTACTTGAGAGGAATAAATTCTTTAAGGACACACCGTGAATTCGATGGACTTGATTCTACATTTCTGTTTCATTTCTTTTCTTTATGGTTTTGCTATTTCCAGAAAATAGTAGAAACTTCATTTTGATAGTTCATAGTTGTTTTTTGAAATAGAACTACTATGAACTATCAAAATGAAGTTTTTTGATAGTTCATAGTTGTTGAACTTGTGTTTGAAGTTGTTTGAACTTCTTTGTTGTTCTTGAACTTATTCTTGAGCTTTAAGGTTGAAGTTCTTGTTGTTAAATACAGATCTTGTACCCGGAAAACAACAATCTTAAGGAATTTATTTAATCTGTATTTTGATTTTTGGAGATTAAAACCATTTGGTTTTCTACTCTGTTTGAACTTGATAGTGATTTGAAGTTATAAAAACTTCATCACGAGTCAAAGATCATTCAGTTGATAATTTGAAGAATATAAAAACTTCATCGTTAAACTAGAAACAAGTTGTTTAAAGTTTAAAAATTTTGTAGTTAGTATTAAAGAAACTAAATTGATTGTCTCTTTGTGACCTCAGTATCAGCACTAATTCTCCCTTCAGTCATGGTTAAGTATTCAGTTGACAGGCTATCATTCCTACAAAAATCAAGGTGCATTCAGACAACATAATCTGAACAAAAAGCATCTTTAGATTAATATCTGATCTGTAATCTTAAAGCTGGTAAGAAAATACGGTTCATAGACAAGAAGAGGACAGGAAATCCAAACTCTTCAAAGAAGAAAAAGTCATCGGCTTGTTGGGAGTGTGTGGAAACATCAATCTGGATTTGTTAGTGTTTTTAGCCAAAACAATTTAACTATACCTTAAATCTAAACGACATCTTAACTATCCATGTAAACAAAGAAACATCCTTGAAGAATCTAGAAGGTAACAACTTTCATCCTGCTGTTTAGTTTGTTTCAAAAACTAACGGCCGTGACTCCTCCAATAGAGTTCCCCCCCAAGTTAGGTGGAGTCGTAACATAACGGAGAAGCAAATACCTAGGAAAGCAGTTTTTGAACTTTCAACTCTTTCTCCCTCTTCGATGCTCTTTCTTCCAAATTTATAAAACTGAGAACGGGCCTTGTCCACCGGTGAAGGTGGTCACCAAGAAGTGAATGATTCTGCAAAACTCTAGGACAAAAAATAACTTCACTGGTTTTTGTAGTTCCTTGCGCTTTGATTTCAGCTTTCACTGGTGTTTTGTGTGTCGATTATTGCATTATTTCATTTCCGTTTTTGTTCTTTCTATTGTTTGTTGTGTAGCACTTTTTCAGATTGTTTGGCAGGTACCAGTTAAGCTGAGGTTCTATCGGAAACAGCCCCTCTACCTTTTATGATGTAGAGGTGAGGTTTGCGTACATTCTACCCTCCCCAAACCCCACTTGTGGGATTACACTAGGATGTTGTTGTTGTTGTTGTAGATAAGAGGACTACAGAATTATACTGAACGTATTTATTTGGTTCCTTGTTATTTTACAGTTTATTCTTTCCCTTCTGCCTTACACCAATTATCCTCTTTTATATTTAAACTTTACTTGGTACCCTAAATTAGTTCTTGGTGTAAATGGAGGAAATTTGTTATTTCTGTATGAAGCAAAATCTGTGCACCATCCTCTGCTCATGTGAACCCGCGTTTAGTACTTCAATTTTTTCTTGAAAAAGAAAAAAGGAGATAATCACCAGCTTATAGTGTTCAGATCATGTTTCACTCAGAAAGACTCCAACTATTCTTAAAATCATAGTCTTTTTTACCTTTCCCTCTGACTTTTACTTCCTAGTCAAACATTGCGCATTTGTATTACAGCCATTACCACCATATATTCTCAAGGATTTTCAATGTCATTCACCTCCATCCTCAACCAAACCATCTTTCTTGTTGTCGGGAAAAAATGTTCCAGAATTAGGATAGCTTTGAGGAAGTCACGTGCTCTGCACCTTTTTCTGTTAAGAGCCTTTAACTTTTTGAAAGAAACTAACAGCAGGATGAAAGCTGCTAAGTTCTGGATACTCCAAGGATGTTTTCTTGTTCACAAGAATAGTTCAAGGATATAAGTTTAGGTTCGGGACATAGTTGAAGGATGTTTTTGGCCAAATTTTGATTTATTGAATCAACAAGAATGAGACACAAAAGGAAGGTTTATTAAATCAACAAGAATGAGACACAAAAAGAACTTCGATGGTTTTATGTAAACTGATTATTTCACATTCATCCTGCATCAAATTTAATAAAGCGTGATTTGTATATTGGTAAACACAATTGCAAAAAATGAAGCAGGGTCAATGAAGAACCAAAGATAGTTTACTGAAGGCCCAGTGGAAAATGAAGAACCTACTCAAATGGAAGCTTAAATATTGCAAGAAATGCATACCTCATAGGAAAACTCTGCCTACTAGGATGTTCAACATGCTGGGTTGATTGTGCTATGGAATTTCCGTTAAATATCTCAGCAGTAGCAGATTCTGTTTTTACAACAGTTTGTCCTTCAACAGATCCCTCCACTTGCTCACCTCTTTGAAAAAAATCCAAGCCATTATCTGAAAAATCAAGAAAAAATCAGAACAGTTAGATTACTCAAACACTTTGGATCTCATTTTGGAATCCAATAGATCAACTCAAGATCACATCACAAGAACTTGGAAGTTTGCCCAAGGCCTTAGCCAGTGGCAAATATTAGTCACTACTCACTGGAAACTAGCTTTAGAGGACAGAATGAACAGCAGATACAATATGCATCACAACTAATGTTAGTAGAGATATAGTATTATGTTTTTGAGAAACGTAACATTAGTAGAGATATAATTATTAGGTCAACGTTTTTAAATTTGGCAAGGGGGAAGGTGCAAGTAAGCACTCGCGAGTAGCATCACTTACCCTCTATACTATCCAGTTCTCCATTCTGAATAAAATTGGCCACCTTTTCCTCCAAGGAAGAATAGCCCAAGGGTTCTTGATCACCAGAATCTTGCTCATCAGACTTCAGAATTATATCATTGTTTGCATCATTCGTGTAGTCATCTACTGCAGAAGCTTCACTTGGTGAGGAAACACCATGAGCCGTGTCTCTTATCTTCCCATCTGACCTTTTTAATTAGCAGGTTGTCAATCAGAAAAATCCAATATTGGCCATGTTGTTACAAAAACCTATAATACACAGGGACAAGAGCTGCTGACCTAACAATTCTTCACTTTTTTCAACAATGCCATCCTCTCCACTGCACTCGTAGGTTGGTTGGTTGGAAGTTAAGAGAAGCTCCTTGACAAGTTTGTATCCTCTTCTTCTAACGATGTTTGCAAGGTCTTGCCTGTAGAATGTATGAGACAATCATACAGCTTGCAAAACTGTCACTAAAGGTCTGGTTCTTATAGACTCAAAATCCAAATTTCTTTCAAGTGTTTACACTTTAGCAGAAGTTTTTGGAGTAACATTGATGTAAGAAATATGGTTGTCTCGGGCAAGTGTATAAAAGTTAATAGAAGTAGAATCAAGCATTAAAGAGACACGAAGAAAGAGCAGAAGTTCAAGAAACCACCGCAACCAACACAGTTCAGAGCACAAGTAACTTTCCATGCTACTGTCCTAGCACCTTTTACATGCCCAGCACATGGCGAAGGTATAAACCATCAGCTTCATGTTACAAGTTTCATTACTATTAACCATCAACTATTCACAAGTAAAAAAGAATGAGTTCCTTCAATCCATTTATCTCCAAAAGAGGATAACCGCCACCTCCCAACAGTATTAGAGAAGACCTATCCTAAAGGAAAAAACAGTTGATACCTTCTTACTCCTGTGTTCCGACCAAATGTTGGGAATGTTACAGGAAAACTCAAAGAGGACCAAGCTAGAACTAGCAACTAGCTCCATGCTGTACCAATGTTAGCTGCAAATAAAACAAGAATATAAATGGCATTCAAATTTCAAACCTTCCATGCTGTGACAGCTCTTTCATGGTGGGTACATGATCGTCAGGTAGTCCAACAGAAGATAAAAATTCTCTGATGTCATTGCGGAGATCATCATTGCTTTTCACCTTCCGGCTTGCCCTATACCCACCCAAAAACAAGAAAAAGAACGTCAAACATCCATCTCCGTAAGATCAGGAATCAAGATTTCTCAAGAAAACTACTCAACATTAGTGCAACCAAGATTCTCATGGCTAATAAGTCGGTATCGAGAACCTAGCTGTAAACACTGCAAACACAGTAAAATTGAGACAGGTAGATAAAACTAAAATACGGTCAAATGGGTTATGTAAAAGAATCTGAATTTATTAGTGAAGCACAATTTAAAGAAAACCACTCATCTCAGTGCATGCAATGATTTTCATTGCTAAAGAGTCACTCTCAAGAACAAAACCACAAACAACAAAATGTAGATAAAACTAAAATACACTTAGATGGGTGATTAAAACTAACCTGAATTTTGCAACTTTTCATACTTAAACAGACTACGGGTGTTGCTATTACCCCCAACTATAATGTTCCCATTTAAAGACACTCACATTAGTGCATTCAAAGACTTTTATAGCTAAAAGTTGGTATCAAAAACAAAACTACAAATGCAGTATCAGTATCAAGAACCACAAACATTGTATTGTAGCTGGGAGGTAATAGCCATACTCCATAGTTTAAGTACAAAGTTGCAAACTTGAAGCAAAAAGAACAAAAATTTGAAGAAAAATCATTCACAGTACTGCATTTAAAGACCAGCATAGCCAAAAAGATCAGTATCAGGAACAACAAACATTATATTGTAGCTGGAGGGTAACAGCAATACTCCATAGTTTAAAGTATAAAGTTGCAAAACTTGAAGCATAAAAAAACAAACTTTGAAGAAAAATCACTCACATTACTACATTTAAAGACCATCATAGCTAAAAAGATCAGCATCAGGAACAGCAAACATTGTATTATAGCTCAAGGGTAAAAGAAATACTCCATAGTTTAAGTATAAAAAATCAAACTTCGAAGAAAAATCACTCACATTACTACATTTCAAAGACTCGCGTAGCGAAAAAAAGAAAAAAGTATCAAGAACCAAAATTACAAGCATAGCATTAGTTATTCAGTATCAAGAAATGGGCAGAAGCCACCTTAGGCGAAGGGTAGTCCGGCGCACACCCTTCACTGGAAAATTATACTCCCTCTATCTCATTTTATGTGGCACTCTTCCCTTTTTACTCCGTCCATAGAGAATGTCACCTTACTATTATTAGAAATAAATTTAGCTTTAAAATTCTCATTTGAACCTTAATCAAATGATTTACAGCTGCACAAATATTAAGGATTGTTTTAAACACTGTGGCAAGCCAATGGGACGGAGGGAGTATAGTGTACAGACTTTAAATGTTAGCTATTATGAATGTATATCTAACTTTGCACACACTTACACTTTGTTTGGATGGTGGTTACCCATGGTATTGTATGGTATTGTTTCTAAGAGTATCATATTCGTTTTGATTGTTTCTTAAAATATATGGTATGGTATGCTTTGATTCCACAGTTAGGTAACCATGAAAAGTCTCACTTTATATAACCATCTATTTGGTGGTATCACATCGTTACCTTAATTTTTTTCTCATTTTACCTTTATTTATTACTCCCTCCGTTTCAAAAAGAATGACCTACTTTCCTTTTTAGTCTGTTTCAAAAGAATGACCCTTTTCCTTTTTTTAGCAACTCTTTATTTCCAACTTTCCACCTGACATATTTAATACCACAATATTCAAAAGTCTTCTTTGATTTCTTAAACTCCGTATCGAGTCAAAACAGGTCATTCTTTTTTAAACGGAGAGAATATTTAATAATTTTATTTTATCATTTATCCTATATATTTACAGTAGCCCTACCCTGTATCCTAACTACTTTTCTAGGAGGTTTATTCCTTAAATTATTAATGTGTGAGATTATCTAACGAAGGATAATGATACAATCTATCCAAACGTTCTACTTATTAAAACAATACAGTATCATATAATACAACACAATACCATACATTATGAAACCATACGAACCTGGGTTTTTTAATTGAAGCACAAATTGCTGATTTTGAATTGCAAATGAGAAATAAATGATGATGATGGTGGCGTATGTAAAGAGAAGGAAAAGGAGAAAAAAAGAGTTTATGGGAAGTCGGAAAATGGAAAAGAGATGCCATGGGATAGCAGAGATGATGAGTTTAGTAGCATTTGAGAATTTGGGGGAATTTTTATCAAGTAAAACTGAAGAAGCTATTTTCAAGGAGTAATAGTATAACAAATTGGTGAGGAGACTACTTTTTTTGTTTGTTTGTTTGTTTGTTTGTTTTCCAACTGCTGTCCGGTATCCGCATTGAAACCCGACAAAATTCAAATTCGTCTTGAAAAGTCTCACATTGGGAGTTAAAGTACTCCCTAACAAAGACGACTTCGTATCCAGGGGAATTCGAATCTAAGATCTCTGATTAAGAATGAAGGAGTACTTAACACTTCACCACGATCCTTTTGTTTGTTGGTGGGAGACAACTTCTTTTCCTCTTTGGAATGTGGTTGCCAATTGTGCCAAAATGGTTTGTTATTTATCCCTTCTTGGAAAGGGAGCTACGGTATAATTGATAAAATTATTGTCATGTAAATTATATTATGGATTCAAGATGTGAAAATAACTTTTTATAAATATATAAGATAAAATTGTGTACAACGGAGTGAGAACTTTGGTTGTTAACCTCCTCCGGACCTCCTCCTTTTTTTTTGATATGGTGGAGTGATTGAATTTGGAGGCTCGTTTGCACTTTTGCTTCTATTTTGTGTTGGTCATGGTGCTTAAGTTTATATTTTTTGTATTGTAATATCTCACAAGTTATATCCCGCGTTGTTAAAGAATTTATGGCCAGCTAAGCATAATTTTGTTTGTCAAGCACAAAAATTAAAGACTATTTCTGTATTTCATTTCAAAGACAAATCGTGCAATTAAATGAATTTCAGACAAAATTTTTGGACAATTCTCTAGGAAATTAAGTTCCTTAAAAATGAAGAAAATAACTTTCCTAATGGAAGTAGGAAAAATAATTTCTATAAGCGACATTTTATGTTTATTATTTTTTCTCACCCAACCAACGCCCCCAATCTTTACACCTTGATCATCCCTCCCTGCGACAATCGAGGCCCCACACCTCGCCCTTATCTACAGTTTTTTTGTTAGATTACATATAAATGCTTTTGAGATAATATTTTTTTTTACTTACGTAGTAAACTTAGAAAATAAGTAAAAAATCAAACAGAACTACCAAACACACCTCAATTTTATTTTCAAAGTTTAGTATCATTTTATCTTTTGCTTGAACCGTTGAATATAGAGACTTGTTCAATCAATTGAAGAAAAGAAGAAGATTATGAAAAGGAAGAGAAGGAAAAGTGTTTTTGTCTGAAGTTTACATGTATTGACTACAAGTTATATAATTTCAAAGAAATGGCTATACCTTAAATAGTAGGGTAAAAACTGGCTACCAACTCAATTTTTCCCATGTGTAAAGACAAGCTGGTATAGCCCAGGCCCGGATATAGGTAATATATAATTGGGCCAATTGTTACATGAAACTTATTGGAAAAATTACATAATAACACTACTTAACTTATTATATCTACTTAAAATCCCTACTCTTTTATTTAAGGTTAGGATAATAACATAAACCTACACCTTAACTTATCATATTTACTCAAAATCACATCCCTACAAATTAATTACAACAATCCCAACTTTCGCTTTCTCTCTTCAAAAAAATCGATACATAACACTATCCCTCCATTACAAATCTCATACTCTCCTCCCTCTTCTTCCTATTAAGATCATCCTTTTTTCTCTTCTTCCCAGATCTTTAAATTTTCTAATTTTCAACCCTAGATCTCTCTTTACCTTTTATCTCATTCAAATAATGGGCCAATATTCATCCACCCACTGCGATGGTGGGCCAAAACACCAACACCGTACCCCACCACCCAACCACAACCGCTCCACCTCCAACAATTTTGACTTTTTCTCCCTAATGAATTCATATGAAGACGAGTCAATAATATGAGTTCGGAGATTCGTTAGCGGTGTAAGAGACTGAGTTGGGGTCTATTTGGTCGCTCACCGGTCAAGGTTTACTAGCGATGGTAGTCTGAGACAAAGACAGAGGGAGTTGATAATGGAGTACGGAGGAAGTTCGGAGATTGGTCAATGGAGGTTGAAGATGATGATGTTAATGGAGATATATAAGAATGATGTATCCAATTGAAAAGGACAAAAAGATACATCACACGACCCTCCACAAATGTACAAAAGCTATGGTATCTTACTGAATACCAGGTTACAAATACATAAGAAAGATGTCTTTGGTTGAAAATCTAACAAAAATCATGTATCGAAATACTTTTTGTGCTACTGATACATAAGACTTATGTATCTTAATGTATCTCTGTGATATTAACACATAAGATTTATGTATTGGTACTTATGTATAAGTCGATTGATTCGGTACTTATGTATCAGATTGTGATGTATCGACGCCTGACTTATGTATCGCGAGAATCTAAAATTTGGGATTTTTTAATAAATATGAAAACAGTTGGGATAGATTGTAATGAGGTACTAAACAATCGGGATTTATGAAAATTACCCATTATTTAATTATACATTCCATCTCATATTTCCCTTTCTCTCTCTAAAACTCACGGATACATCACGAAAGAATATGATGTATCCCTGTGGAATGTGATGTATCCTAAAAAATGTGATGTATTTGTGTGGACTAAGTCAGAAATTTTTGGTAACATTAAAAAGAGTTGAGATAGAAAGTAATTAGCTCTAAAAGGGTTGGGATTTATGTAACTTTTATAAACTTATTAGCAAGACCAAAACAAAATGACAAGCTGACAACAATGATGAACCCTCCGTTCCAAAATAAGTATTATTACTTCTTTCGTTTTAATTTGATTGTATGGTTTTAACTTGACATGAATTTAAGAGAGTAGAGAAACTTTTGAAACTTGTGGTCTTTAACTAAGAGCCTGTTTGGGATTGTTTTTTCTAAAAAAAAAGCACTTTTTTGAGAATTTTTTTTTTTTTTTTTGAAAAGAAGGGTGTTTGGTAAACTTGCATAAGTACTTTTAAAAAGAAGCAGAAACAGTTTTTCTGTTGTTGGGAAGAATGAAAATTTTTTCGCTTTTCAAAAAAAGTAGAAGCAGAAGCAGAAAATTATTTTTTTCATGACAAAAATATCCTATATCACTTACACACACACACACACACACACACACACATATATATATATCCCTTATTAATTAATTAGCATATCTTATAAGTTTGATTTTATAATTCTATACTTCATATTTACATTATAATTCTTTATTTCATTTTATGATTTATATATTATTATTATTTTTTCACTCATTTTTTTAAAAATAAAATCAAAAATATCATTGATGATGATGATCGAAGAATATATAACTCTTTATTTTTTATTATTAATGATAATAAATGACAGACGAATCACATTGTAAGATCAAATTGTATTTTGACAGCACTTGTAAATATATTTTTGTGAATATTTAATTTTAAATAAATAATTCATGAAACGTGACATATTTGTTACCATGTAGTGTACATATATGATTGCTTATTCTTAGTAAATTTTGACACAGTAAAAATGTATCCCAAAAAAAAAGTAACAAATAACAGATAGAATCTTATTTTAAATATTTGTTATCATGTAGTGTACATATATGAATGTGGTCGTTGCTCAGTTTTAGTATTGATAGAGTAAAAATGTATCCAAAAGAAAAGGTAACAAATAACAAATAAAATCTAATTTAAATATTTGTTAATGTAGTGTACATATATGAATTTGGTGGTTGCTTATTTTTAGTAAATTTTGACACAATAAAAATGTATCCAAAAATAAGGTAACAAATAATAGATAAAATCTAATTTTAAATATTTAGGACTATATAAAGGAGATCGTTCTCATCTCCCTGGTTTCAGAAGGAATTCTAACTTCAGAAATTCAAATGAGACTTTCAATTTGCCTCACTCCAGTTTGAGATGTACAATTGAAAGAACGTTTGAAGTTTGGAGAAATAGATTTGCTCTCCTACGCTTGATGCCATCTTTTAAATTCGAAACTCAAGTTCATCTTGTTACAACTACTATAGCTATACATAATTTCATACGACAACGCTCTACCACTGACAAAGACTTTAACTATTATACTAATGAAGACATTATCACAG
Organism: Capsicum rhomboideum; assembly: GCA_031232105.1. NCBI lineage: Eukaryota > Viridiplantae > Streptophyta > Magnoliopsida > Solanales > Solanaceae > Capsicum > Capsicum rhomboideum. The sequence continues at coordinate 142,328,849 of CP124711.1, read as the reverse complement.
AGATCGAAGAAGGAGATGGGCCTTATGGTATACCTTCAGAAATACAAGACAGATCTTCTACTAGTATGGAGACATTGCGTGATAAAATTAGGGATGAAATCATTGAGAATTTTTGTGACGTATTAAGGACTACTTATTTTTGTGGTGAATTTTTTCATATGTAGTGATTTAATTTATGGAATAATTTTAAAATTTATTTTTGTTTGATGTTTTTAAGTAATATTTAAATTATTTTAGTAATATTATATCATTATTTAATATTTTTTAATGTATCTATGTATGTAAATATTGATTGAAAATTTTATAGTACGTACTTTTTAATTAAATAAAAATAAAATTTTAATTAAAAATATTATAATAGATATTTAAAATAAATTTTCTCTATAAAATGATTTTAGTAGTAAAAGTCTATTGATACTTGTCCTTTTTGGTCATTTGTCTCTCAAAAGTATTTTTTGAAAAAGATTACCCAAACACAATATGTTTACCAAAAGCACTTTTCAAATGAATTTACCAAACACAATTTTTTTTTTTCAAAAGCACTTTTCTGAAAAGCTATTTTAAAAAAGTGTTTCTCAAATAAGCAGTTTTCTACCAGTAATTCCTAACGGGCTCTAAAAATCAATAGAATATACCAATGTAGGAAGTTACAATTAAAGAGTTGTCAAAATATGAAAGAGACATTCTTTCTTAAACGGGCTAAAAAAAAAAATAAGACAAATAGATTGAAATAGAAGGGCTGTCACTTTTTAAATTTATTTTTTGAGGAACAATTTAATTGTTCTTCGAAGCTAAATAGCCAATAGGATTTGATCAACTCAATATTTAAAAATTAAAATATTTAAAAAATTTATAAAGTACTATAAATTATATTTCTTCTCATTTCAATACGATGATAAGATATCAATAAAAGTTCGTGTGAAAATCATTTTCCCTGCTCAACTTTCTCTTAAAAATCAAACTCTCCCCTCAACTTTGATCAATAGCCATACTCCCCCCTTTAACCTAATTGATTTTTTAAAATGCCTAGTGTACCCTCTCATCATCAATTTTTTTCTTCTTTTCTTACTTCTTTAAAAGCATCATGTTTTCATTTTTTTTAAAATTCATGTAACATTTTTTTCATAAAAACATGAACATTATTTTCTGGCCAGAAAAGTGAGAAATACTGATTAAGTATATAAGTTAATGATGCTCTATAATGAAGTAAATTAGCATAATAAGAAAATTATCTTTATTAATATTAATCAAAACTCTAATATTTATTTTTACAAGTGAAAATAATAGGTAATAATAACTTTATAAATATATTTCAATGCAGGAAATATATGCATTGAAATATATTTAAAGGCTGGATTTTTAAAGATTATATTTAGATTTTAAATTATAATTTATGTAATACTCCATTAATGACAATCACAACTTATTTATTTATATAGACAATAGATAATACTTTTTTTTTGGTTTCCCACCAGGTGTTCGGTACCTGCAATGGGGCCCCGACTAATCCGGATCGCGCACTGCAGGGCCCATTCTGGGGGTGGCGCTCCCAACAGAATTTTTTTCATTCCCAAGGGTCGAACCCGAAACCTCTAGTTAAGGGTGGAGCAGTCCCACCACTGCACCACAACCCGTGTTGGTGACAATAGATAATACTTTGTTTCTTATTACTTGACCTTCATACTAAAAATAGTTGTTTTAATTTACTATTTCAATTTATGAAATCAAGAGAATTGTAATATTTTTTTTTTCTTTCTACCCTTAGTATAGTCAAATTTAATATTTCAAAGTATCATTAAAGTTAGTTCAGTAAAATACACCTCTAAATAAAATTTTCTTAAGGGTTGTGTCATGTTAACAAAAGTCAAGTAATATGAAACAGATGCAGTAAGAGAGTGGTAAACACAAAAATATATGTACATGCATGTACATACATATATACACATTTAGGGGTCGTTTGGTTGGAATAAGTTATCTCGGGATTAGTTATCCCATCATGTATATGGGATAACTAATCCATCACTGTGGTATAAATGGTGGAATAAATATTTTCGGGACTAACTAATACCTCGCTAACCAAATGCAGGATAAAATAATCCTGAATTTTATCTCTGGATTATTATACCTTATATCTCACACCAAACGACTCCTTAATGCATATAATATTGAAATAACGATCTTAAAAAATAACATTAAATTTTGTGACAAATTCATAAAAAGTATTATTTTGCTTATAATGTTAATGAACTTAAATAAAATGCTATGAGTATCCTAGGTTAAAAATATATATATTATATATAATATAATAGTATAAAGAAGTATTACATAAATATAAGATTGAAATTACAAGGGCAAAATAGACATTACATAAGATAAAGGGGGGAATATAATTATTGTTCAAAATTGAAGGAAGGAATTTGATTTTTAAAGCAAAGTTGAGGGGTGAAAACGATTTTCACCTATAAAATTTCACATATTTTGAATATCGAGAAACGAAAAAGTGACACGTAGTTTGGAATAACGAAAGTTGTATCCAATTGATTTTTTTAAATTTATCTAGAGATAAAATATTGGTTTGGACAATTATGTTCCTCTCTAGCTCCTATTTATACCTAAAAGTTGTTAATCCAATAAAGCATTAATTAAACAAGATTATGGAAAATGTTCTAGAAACTAAATATAAAGTCAATGTCTGTTGAATTTTGAATGAAACCAAAAGTAATAAATAATATTGAAAGATTAACGTAATTATCTGAAGAGAAGACTTTTGTTGGTTACAACGTTTTAGGTGTATTATTTTTTTTTTGGTTTTCCGTCTGATGTCCGATATCCATATTGGAGTCCGACAAAATCAAAATTCGCGCCGGAAAGTCCTACATTGAGGGGTAAAGCGCTTCCTAACAAAGGCGACTCCATACCCAGAGGAGCTCGAACCCGAGACTTGGTTAAGGATGAAGGAGTACTTCCACTCCACCACAACCCTACGAAATAATAGTATTCATCTTCTTTCTTCACTCATGTCCGACATCTAATTAGAATCCGACTAATTTGAATTCGCGTCACGCAAGGCTCATTATAAGGAAAATGCTCCCTACCAAAATTTTTTTCATACTCGAACTCCAGATCCTTAGTGTGTTGTACATATATTTCATATACATTAAATTTTGAACAGTCTCAAACAACCTTAACGAAATTCCTCACTTTACTGTCGTAAACTTTTTCTTCTTTTAAGACACCAATTTCAAGCATAAGTAGCTAGGTCTCACACATTTATTCAACTTGGCAAAATCATTTATTTAATTCACATATGGTTTTCTCACACATTTATTCAACTTGGCAAAATCATTTATTTAATTCACATATGGTTTTCTTGTACATCTAAATGTCAACTACCATCTACCAAAATTTGTCCTACAATTTTTGATTCAAAATATTTAGTTAATACCTATGAACACAACCATAAGTCCATAATATAGTATAAGCTAATTAGTGCATAAATTTGATAACACATAAAAAAACCAAATTCATGAAATGATCAATAAAGTAAAGAACCAAAGTCAAATTTGATATACTTCAAACATTAGTATTATGTTAATATATCATAACGTACCTCCACACGTAACATGTAGTTTGTTCTTTTTTGTTTCATTATCATTTTTCAATTCAAGATTCCATAGGCAAAGAAGAAAGACAACACCTACGCATACCCCCTACCCCCGCCTTCCCCCCGCCCCCCAAAAAAAAAATAAATAAATAAAAAATAATAAGAAAAGAAAGAGTCACATTCATGAAACCAAACTGGTTCAACTTCACTAACAAATTTTTACATGATTTCAATTTTCATGATAGAGAGAATCTAAGATTTAGAGATATATAGTACAATCAATTGAATCGGAGACGATGAGTATCACGCGAATGTGTTTTTTCAGTTAGTCTTGTGGTTGAATTTGGGTTACGAACAAATTAAAGTTGAGTTCAATCTTTAAGGTTCTTATCATTCGATTTATTTTTTTATGTATAAAAAATTATTGATTCGGGTGTTTTTACACAAATATATATTGTACGTTATAAATATTGAGTTCAGATGAACCTCATGTCGCAACGCACTAGCACTAAAATTGGTTCGGGTGTTTACGTGTATTATGCTTGTGGGTGCATATGAATCGTGATAACACCACCATATATTTTGCATACATCACAAAGATTTTATGGGGTAATTAACTTCATTGCCTATGAATTTTTCTATGAATTTTTAATTTTGACCAATGTCTCTTCAATTTATAATATTTTTAACCTTAATTTTCCAATGTGTTCTTCTTTTACCAAATTTTATTTTCAAAAGAAACACAAATATGTCAATAAAGAGGGAAAAAAATTCCACAATTAATGAAATTAAGCACTAACTATAACCTAACAATTTTTTTCTTCGAATTAACCTTATCATTTAGGTGCATATATTGAATTGGCTTAAACAAGAGATTTATGTTAATGTACCGTTTATAGGTCAACATTTAAATTTATCCTTATTTTAAAATTTTGTACAAATACAATCTTTGAAAAATTATCCTTTCGGACAATTAGTCTCCGGTCTAATGTTTGTTCATATATAGTTCAACCTTAGAGATAAAATATTAGACGGTCGTCTAACATTTACAATAATTTTTTGCAAAATATTAGACATGACAGTAGTAAATTCTTATATTATTAAATATTAATTTAAAAAATGAAAAGATAAGATCCGTTATGAATGGAAAAAGACGTACGTAAACTAAAAGTTGGTATAAATTAGTTGGTTTAGGAGTACAAAACAATCATCAGATGAAAAAAAAAAAAACATTTATAAATATTTTGTTAGGTAAAGTAACTTTAACTAACATGTTAGAAGTCCAATGATAATAAAAGAGTATATTTATCTATCAGAAACAACCTCTCTATTTCGTTTGAGGTAGTGGTATGGATTGCGTATATTTTACCCTCCCCAGATCCCATTTTGTGGGAATATACTGGGTATGTTGTTGTTGTTTCCTTTTTTGTACTGTTAATCGTTAATTAGCAGCAATATTATGGGTGGTTTTGGATATATAGCTTTCAAGTTTCAACCACCCTATATATGACGTTATTAATTATTGTAAAGTAGTAATAATATGAAATCTTTGTATGAACACAAAGAAATTTCATTTCATGGAGTAAAGTCTTCATGCATTCTCATTGGACTAATTAATTACATACGTGACACATACATGTACTATGTACAAGGTGGTATAATTTTTTTAATTAGAGTTCCAAGTGTACGTTGACGTCGATGTCACCAAACTAGGTAATTGTTATTTTCTTAACTTCGAGCCATGAATATGAAGTCGTTTTTCATACGTTAGAGAGGGCTTTAATCTTCAATGTGGGATATGGAGAAAGGATAGGATTCCGTAGACCTTTCCTCTACCTTTCTGGGGTAGAGAGTTGTTTCCGATAAAACCTCAGCTCAATAGAAATAGGAATTCAAAGCACAATTACAAGAAGAAAAAAAAAAACAGGATACAAGTCAAATGAATTAACATATAGTAATAAACACTAAAGAACAAAAATACTATATGAACAAAGAACTTCACGTGGAGACTTACTCAGAGTTCTCAAATTTGAGCCTTGTAAATAAAGTCACATTTGGTAGAAGCACTTTCCTCCTCGAAATGGAATCTTTAGACGCAAATCTGAATTGATCGAATTCAAAGCGGGTATTGAATGCATGTGGGAATAAAGTTTTTTAGAAAAATTGTTTTGAAAAGATAAGCATTTTTAATTTATTAAATTGCATATTATTTAGTGCAAATATTCGGTATGAATAAGTTTAGTGGTCAAAAAATGCCTAGAGGAAAATGTTCTAGACTTAATTAAGGGGGTTGAAATTATTGCATGAAAGTACATAGTAATGCTGTCGCAATTATTTCTATTTAAATACTGTGTTAGACAAAGGCTAATGTTTAATACTCCCTTCGTTCCATATTAGTTGGTCATTTTACTAAAAATAGTTGTCCCATATTAATTATCCACCTCACTAAATCAAAAAAGCATTAATTAAAATTCTCTCATATTACCCTTCCAATTAATTCTTTTTGAAAGTGCTCATAGTCTTACAGGCCTTCTTGGAGCTTCTAGTGTCGATATGAGTATTGCGTATATCCGAATATGTTTTCACATGACCGGAAGGAACACACATCGAGTTACATAGAGAAAAGGAGAATTATGTCAATTCGGTCCGCTTTCTTAAACTAGGTGAACTCCGATGAATTAAACTTTAATTTGTTCCATGTCTCGCTACTTGTCAATCACATCGAAAAGTCGTTGGGTCGACGGATACTTCTTCTAACGACGAATTATATCACAAAGCTCCAACTAGGTACTACCACTTATGGGATTCTTTTCGAAAGTCACGATGTGATAGTGTATACATAACTTTATATATAGATGGGCTAGTCACTGGCTAGAGGGTGACTCACCTATCATACCAGAGGCAGCCGGGAATATTATGTAAAAAGGATCAAGGAGGACCCTATACTAAAGGAGAGGGAGGGGGAGTAGGAGCTAACTTTAGAGTTGGAATCAAAGCAAAGAAATTAAATCATTAGTCCATGCCACGACCTAACAAAAGTTGTACCAGATAATACTAACCACACCCAAGATCATCGATCAAAACATATAGAAACACCCATAAAAACCATTCATATTAGTTAATAAGTAAGAGAATACTAAAGATTCGAGCCGCAAACTTTTCGATTCCAATACAAAGTACATAATAGATCGAATGTACTACTTAGATTTAATAGAATGATTTTGTCATATCAAGACTATTGCCAATTCAAGTCATTCATGAATAAAATGCGATCAATTAATTAACCAATCAAGAAAAATCACGTATTACAAATAAGATATGAAATTACAAATAAGATTTTATTATTATCGAAAGAGATGAATGTTCACCAATCTGACTAACATTAAACTTGATAAAATGAGCTAGTAAAAAGAAAAAAGAAGGAAAAAAAGAGATTAGTCAAGAATACTTTGAAGAAAATACTGAAAAATCTTTTCAAAGTTAGAGAAGGGAGGAAAACGCGCTACAACTAACATAACAACCAGCCACTATAAAAACATTAGCTAGCACAAATATATATCCATTCTTAACTTCATCATTTAGATTTTATACTTAGTTTTAAAAGTTATGCAAATATATCAATTAGGATTGACAAAACATAAAAATAACATCTATAAAATTTTAGATCGCGATCTAACATTTTTTCATAAAAAATTTAATATGCTCAAAAGAAACTATTGGACCATAATCTAAAAAGTCCACAAATTACATGAGAACAAAAAAGGAACTATTTACTAAATAACGACTAATTTTAAAAATAATAATCGATGAAAATTATCTTAAAACCACCTTTTGAGAAATTTAAATAATGAGAGGAATTATTTATCATAGTAGACAACTTAACTATAACCATAACTCTAGAAATAGCACCATTGCTTAGTGAATTTGTCATTTCTTAATCAAACCCAAATATATTTATCCAAATTTTACAAGAAATATTTAAAAAAATTATTTGAAAATAAAAAGACAAAATAGATCAAGAGATTTTGACCTCCTTCACTGATTAATTATTGACTAATTTATATTAATCTATCTTTATCACACGAAAGTTTTGATTAATTAAAAATTAAATAAATCAATCAGTGTTTATGAAGCTTTTCATAATGGTCCAATAATAGTAGCAACAACTAAGAAAAAATATTAGCAGTACAACTTAGAGGAGGTCAAAATTAAGCTCCAATAGTTATAAATGTCAATATTTTTATTACTTATATTATAAAAGCGTCTTTATTGTTCCCTTCATCTTTGTACTTGGATCTGTTGTATTTGAGTCGAGAGTTTTTCAAAAATAACTTCTCTACCTCCATAATGTAGTGGTTAGATTTGCGTACTATGTACCATTCTCAGACCTCATCGTGGAATTTCACTGAATATATTGTACAAAAATAAAACTTCGTTTTCTAACTGTGATCTTCACAATTTATAGTTGGACCACACTATAATATAGAAAAAGTCATTGCTCTAGCAACAATTTTAAATCTTTGTTAGGGATAATTATAACTTTGGTCCCTCGATTATTGATGAATTCTGATTTTGGTTTTTGTAATATTTGGATAAACATATTTAATCTTCAAAACTAAAATGTGCAGTTTCGATCCCTTTAAAATAGAAAGTATGTGAGATTTATAGTATTTTTAGAACTATATCACCCTAAAATATAGAGAAAGAATACAAATTTAACATATACATCATTAACTGAATGGCTTATTACTTAATAATTTAACATAACATATAATTTGAGGGATCAAAAGTGCATGTATCAATTAAGTGAAGGTTAAATATGCTTAATCAGAAATCACAAGAATCAAAATTAGATTTATCAATATTCGAGGGACTAAAAATGATAATAACCTTTTTCTTTTTTTAAATATGGCAACCATGCATATTCTATTGTTTTGTGTATTCAAAAAAAATAATCATTGACATTATTTTATATTAATATAATCTTAAGTGGTGTATAATTCAAATCTAATGGTCCCATAATGACAATCATCTCCTTAATAGTCTTCCCTAAGTCAATATCATTGGCTCTTTCTTTTCCATGCAATGTCTTGGCAATATTGTTTTGCTTAAAATTTTATCACATAAAACTTTGGTAGTTAACTTAAATTAAGAAAACTTCAAATATTCAAAAGAAAAAGTCAAAAGTTCATATCAAGGATTCATGATAAAGATTAAAGTAAAACACAAGTTAAATCATAACTAAAAAGTACAATGAATTCAGTATTAAAAACTTGGTGTATATATCACCTAGTGACGAGTATAGCATTTTTGGTATGAATTTAATCGAACAATTTGTACCTAGTATTTCAGAAATATGTGAAAAGTCACTAAAATTTCACCGAATATTAAATTTGAACCTATAATATTCTTGAGTGCATTGCTAAAATCCTTGAACATCAAACAACCCATAAATAAAAATCTATTGGTATGTTTAGTCGGACGGCGGCCATTAAGTCACCTATTTTGAGCTATGAGCTATAGCGCCCAACCTATATAAGAGCTTTCCACCTCCATTTGGTCGTACGTATTGCTATGATGTAACGTGCAGTCGTCCCAAGGCAGCAATATTAAATATGTTTTCTTACTTGAGCTGGGGGTAGATGAAAGAACAATTTTTGAAGAGGTACTTCCTTTTAGTATTTGGGAAACCCAATTAAATGTATACACAATGAAGCTTTTGCCATGATTAATTATTTCGATTATTGGTTAAAAATAGACTCTTTGAAATACAACCTAATTAATTAGCCACTACGCACACCTTTAATTTCCTCCTAATTTCGTCTCTTGTTATTTTCTTGAATATAATATGACATTTAATTAAACTTATTCGAATGGCTCTTAAGAAGTTAAACAAAAAAAAAAAAACATCATTGTTATACTATAGTGAACGTATTATATTTATAGATCTTTGGGATTTATAATATTATCATATATAAATTGATTGATGGCTACATGATAACACATTTCAATAAAGTATTTCAAATTAAACTTATCAAATTAATTAATTTTAAACTTTCACTTGTGTTTGTTTTACTTTTATTTGAAGTCTTTGACTATAGGGAGGCAAAGTCATCAACGTTTAACACTTACACACCATAGTGGGGAGGGTGGAAAAATGAGACATTATAAATTCAAATCTCATGTAGTTAATTTCATATTTAGCGTCGACACGATTTTGTCTAAATGACGAACTTTTCAAACTCGTGAAATAATAATTTTACATGTCAAATTGTACTATATATAATATATTTTTTAAGAAAATGCTTTGTATATTGTTATTTTGTTGATGTTTGATCAGTTCCTTTCCTATTGTAAGTTGGTTATAGATAGAACCTTTAATCAAAAGTGCATATTTCAATTATTCGAAAATCAAACATGCTTAATCAGATTTTATAAGGACTAAAATTAAAGTTTATTAATATTTGAGGGACTAAAAGTGCTATTAACCCACAGTTCATATTAATATTTGAGGGACTAAAAGTGCTATTAACCCACAGTTCATGCTTAACCCCATTAGAAGATATTAATAAATGTTGTTAATTTTTGTTAAGTTCATATTATATAAGCTAGGTTTTTGTACTATACTACTATATATTCACATGAGATTTGTGGTACACAATTAAAACTTCTAATGTAGACGATTGTGACTTTTTCTTGGTTCAATTTTGACTGATTCTTGGGTCATTTATTAACAATAATTGCACCAATTTCCCTTTTTTGGGGAAAAAAAAAATGAAATGTGAATTCAACATCCTTTTAAATTTTTAGTATCGACGTGATTTTATCTAAATGAAGAAATTTTCAAACTCAGGAAACTACAATTTTATCTTAGTGTTAATTGTACTATATAATATTTTTTCAAAAAAATGCTTTGCACATCAATCTATTTTCTGTTGACATTTAATCAGTTTTTTTCCTATAGTACGTTAATTTTACTAAAAAGAAAAGAGACAATTAGAAGATAATTTATAGTTTAAAGTCATATGGGAAGGCTAGATTTTTGTACTATGCTATACTTACTATATATTCACATGAATTGGCATACACAATAAAATTTCTAACTAGTGTGGAGAATTGTGACTTTTTTCTTGGTTCAATTTTGACGGATTTTTTGAAAATTTATTGCTTCATTCGTCTCAAATTATCTGTCGTGTTTCTCTTGTACACGTCTATTAAGAAAAAATTAACTAGGAGGACTATTTTTAATATTTTACTCTCATTTCTTTTGTAAAATACAATTTCTTCACTAAATATTTGGGTGAAAATCGTTTATTCCCCTCAACTTTGCTTTTAAAAATCAAACTCCCCTCTCAACTATGAACAATAGACATCCTCCATCTATATAATATATTTTTATATTATATATATATTATTTATTTATTTTACTCAAATATTTAAATATTTTTCATTTAAATTTATTATTGTTGTAAGTAGAATAATCCTTTTATGAATTTGTCACAAAAGCTAATGTTATTTTATCACATGCATTAAGTATATATATATATATATATATATATGTATTGTGTATATTTAAGTTTCTCATTTCCCTTATTTTTTTCATTATTTATAGATAAATTAATGAAATGTTCTAAATTATAAATTAAAATTTATTTACAATATATGTAAATTTTAGGAATTACTTTGTTATAAAATATAAAATTTTAGGAATTAATTTGTTATAAAATATATCTCTATTTCTATTAATTATTTTTGTATTACCTACATCAAAATATGTTTATAAGTTATTATTATCTGTTATTTTCACTTGTATAAGTTTCTTATTCTGCTTATTTATTTTATGTAGAATGTCATTAACTTATATATTAAGGACTCGCTTGACCATGAAAGTTTTTCACTTTTTCTTTTGGATTTTTTTTCACTTTATTTCAAAATCAGCATTTAGCTCTAAATACAAATTTTGGATTTTGGAAAATAGCCAAAACCAAATAGCCAAAACCATGTTTTCACTTATTTTTTATTTTCAAAAAAAATCTTAAAGTTTTATTTTCATAAAATAACCCCGTTTAAATCATATTTCATATTTTTATTAAAAATACATTTAAATTCTAAATATTTGTTGCAAAATTTATGTCCAAACATAACTCCAACTTTAAAAATTTCAAATAAATTGATTTTTTTTCGTTTTCATGACCAAACACCCACTAAATTAATGCTTCTCACTTTCTTTTATCGTCTAGAAAATAATATTTATTTTTTCTAAAGAAAATTTACTCTATAGATTAAAAATTTTAAAAAAATATATGATTTTAAAGAAGTAAAGAAAAATAAAGATTAATAGGGTAAGGGTAAAATAGGCATTTAAAAAGACAAATAGGATAAAGGGGGGAGAATGTCTATTATTCAAAATTGAGGAGGGAGTTTGATTTTTAAACCAAAGTTGAGGAGGGTAAATGATTTTTACTCCTAAATATTTTATTGAGATATTTATTAGTCTTCAAGAATAATTACTATTCCCTCCGTTCACTTTTACTTGTATATTTGGACTAGGCATGCTCATTACGAAAATAATGATTGACATGACCATCTTACCACATTAATAACATTACTCCCTCTAGTCCATATTAACTTGATTTATGAATCATTTTTCAATCTTCAAAATAACTTAATTATTCAATCTTCTAGAGAGTTGATGAAAATTTCTTCCATTTTTGTCTTTCATTTATATTTTCTAGTTGATAAGCTCAAGAGACTTTATTGACTGATATTTATGATTTTAATTTGACTTTAAAAGGGCAAAAGTGAAAAGTGATGTCCAATTTATATCCAAATTAAGTTAATATATGGACTAGAGGGAGTGTTAATTAATGTTTAGTATTAGTATTGAAAAATGATTTAGAAAATAAGTAATTAAATCAAAGGGTAAAACATGAATTTTTTTTTTTGTCTTTTCTCGATATGTTAAAAGCAATAAGTAAAAACGAAAATCTATTTTAGAAATAGCGGACAAGTAAAAGTAAAAAGTGGACAAGTAAAAGTGAATGGAGGGAGTAGTACTTACTAAGGATCAAATGAGAAAAAAGTAGTAATTAATTTTGTCTTGAACTTTTAAAATGACAGATAATTTAAAACAATTATTTTCAGAAAATCACGACAAATAATTCGAAATGGATAGAGTAACAATAAATAGACCATTTTTCCTTTTTTGGGTAATTAGCACCATTTCTTCTTGATTTGGGGTGGTGGTGGTGGTGGTGGGGTGGTGATGATGGTGGGGAGGGGGGTGTTAGTATTGGAGATAAATTCAACATCACATTAATTTTATGTAAATGACTTTTGAGATAAGAGGAACAATTAATTAGCACATGGCTACCTATCTATTCACATCACTATCCGTACAAGAAAATTTAGCCAATAAATATTTGTAGGACTTGACTTATTTTAAATAATTTCTACTCTATTAGCATACTTTGACTGAGTTATTTTTACTAATTTTCCACTCTAATGATATAATCATGAAATTAACTTTCGTCACGTTAAAGTAATAAAACTTTTCTTATTCTAACCATAAAAGCCACTAAATTTTACCAATTATAACAATAAAGTCACAAAATGACTTTGTTGTAAAAGTAAATAAATAAATTTACACACTATTACAATAAATTAACTAAACATTATTACCCTATGACCAATAAAAAAACAACCCATAAAGATATTTTTACTGGTATGATGGATGAGTTGTGGCAAGATGATTGAGATTCCTCTGCCTTTCATTAGAAGTCTCAAGACAATTGAGAGTGTCGCTCAGAAATTGACGCTGTAATTCACGAATTTAAATTTAATCGAATCCTAATATGAGTATCGCACCCTGAAACCAAAAGAGAAAAAACCTAATTTGAATACCAACTACCTGGAGTTGTAAATTGTAATGGTTATGTTGTCAATGGACACAAGTACACAACTAATTAGGGTCCTGTTTCATTATTTGAGGAAGATCTATATAATTACAAGAAACATGAGTTGTTATTTAGATACAATAATAATATATCCAGTATAATTTCATAAATTGGGATCTGAAGAGGGTAGAATGTATGCAAACCATACCATTACCTTAGAAGTAGAGAGGTGGTTTCTGATAAACCCTTGTCTCAAGGAAAAAATAGTCCAAAGCAATCGAGAAAAGAAAGTAATAGAAATACAAGAAATAGAGTATAATAACAAAATACCAGATAGCAACAAGACAATAACTATAATAAAATAATATAATAATCAAGTATAAATTAAATGAGTTGTTATTTAGATAAGATGCTAATTTAAGATAATTTTTTACCGTATTTCTTAACTCAATTATTATTCAAATAGTCTGTCTAATCTATGACACGTTCTGACTTCTGCTACAAATCTTTGTTTGCCAAGTTCACCCACATGTATTACAACTAATTAGTGATATATATGGTACATTTATGTTCTGTGTATTGATAATGTACAGTTATTATTCTTGTATTTTTTTCAAATTGTTCTGAGAAATAATTTTCTTAAGTTGGCGGTCCATTGGAAATAGTTTCTCTACTCCACGGAAGTAAGGATAATATCTACATACACTTCACAGATGCCACTTCTAAAACTATACTTGATTATATGTTATTATTGTTATTGTGATAATGTACAGTATTTTTGTACTACCACCGGGTAAGTTAACCTACGATAACACTACCACCGAGAGTTACAAAAGGATATAGAAGATTACTCAACCCTTAAATACATGTCTCGGGTTAGATTATTGGGAATGAAAATATTCATTATAAGGAACCTTTCCCTATTTTAATAGTTTTTATGCGATGTAAATCTGAATTAATTGAGTCTCAAATTTTAAATCAAATTATTACTACTATTAAAACTATTACTCTTTTTTGAAAACTTTCTTAAATTAAATTGACTTTTAATTTAAAACGAAGAAAATAAGTGACACTAAAATCTCAAACTCGAACTCATAAAGTTGAAATCATGAAACTACTTTTATTTTGAAATTTTATTGTACTTGATTGGTGGTTCGAAATTTGATAATTAGCCTATGACTTGGCCTATAAATGGCTATGACCAATCATATTCAATTGCTGAATTGTACACCATTATTTAGGCAGACTTTGGATCCTCATAGTAACATAAAAATAAAAAAAAACAAAGACCAAGTAAATAAAACTTAGAGATCAGAACAGTTTATATTTCTGTTTTCAATATATACTCTCCCCGTTTTAAATTATTTATCGTAATTTCTAGATAAAATTATTTATTTTTTCCTCATTTTATTTTTCATAATAGTTGTTTTTGAAGAATACAAACACCTTAATGAAGCAGATATTATATCTTAAGACATAAATGAGGATAACACAATTAAAACCCTTTTTTAATATTTTCTTAAAGAGCATGTAAAATAGAAACATAACAGATAATTTGAAACGGAGAGAGTAACCGAGTATACTATTGTAGTAAAATATTTTATGGTGGAAACTTGTTTTTCCTTATATTAGTCTAATCGTTGAGTAGTGTAGGACCAACTTTATAAAATTTGAAAATTAATGTGTGTTCTTTGACTTGTGTAAGATATATATCTCTCTCAATAAATATATATATATTGGTGTCCAAATTCACTCTTTCTAAGCCAACCCCTTTAGTCCTTTTTTTCAAAATCCTTGAGAGAAAAAAAAAATTATTAAGATCAAGAATTATGGGAAGAGCTCCATGTTGTGATAAAGCAAATGTGAAGAAAGGTCCATGGTCACCTGAAGAAGATGCTAAATTAAAAGAATATATTGACAAATCTGGCACTGGTGGAAATTGGATTGCTCTTCCACAAAAAGCTGGTATGTTATTTTGAGTTTACGAGTTCTGAATTTTAAGTAAATATAGTGTTTGAATATAAAGTATTGAGTTCTGTCGAACTCGTAAGCAGAACTGTAGCTCCTTCTCTGCTTGATTTGTTGGTTTTTTTCTTGTTTTGTTTCATTTTTTGCTTTTGTTAGTTAACTCTAGTGTGTTGTATTGGAGATAGAGTCGGGATTTTGAGTTTACGTGTTCTGAATTTTATACAAATATAGTGTTTGAATAGAAAGTACTGAGTTCTGTCAAATCTGTAAGCAGAACTGTAGCTCCGTCTCTGCTTGATTTGTTGGTCTTTTTTCTTTGTTTTGTTTCATTTTTTTTTGCTTTTGTTAGTTAGCTCTAGTTTGCTGTATTAGAGTTAACTTATTCAAGCTTGTTTAAACTTTAAACTTCATTTCTTCATAATTAAAAAAAAAAAATAAGGATCTTGATAGGCAAAGTCAAGATTTTGAGTTTATGGGTTCGAGATTTTAGCACAAATAATTTACTGAATTCTGAACATATTATTTATGCAACTACTATGTTTAAATCGAAAGTACTGAGTTCTGTTGAATTCGTAAGCAGAACTGTAGCTGTACACATAGTTGGTTGTTGGTCTTTTTTCTTTGTTTTCTTGTTTTGTTAGTTAATTCTGATTTGTTATTTGTTTGTGATTAGGGCTAAGAAGATGTGGGAAAAGCTGCAGATTAAGGTGGCTAAATTATCTTAGGCCAAATATTAAACATGGAGAATTTTCAGATGAAGAAGATAGAGTCATTTGCAGCCTTTATGCTAACATTGGAAGCAGGTACATATAATATAATTCCATCTTCTTCCACTAAACATTGATCATATAATTTCAACGTGCGATGAGTTCACTGCTAAGAATCTTAAAAATCCACACACATCAACTTTAAATTATGGATCAATTTTTGAGTAGGGGTGGCTACTAAGAACAAGTTATAGGTAGCTTTAGCTCAAACCGGAAAAATTAAATAAGGTCGAGACATAATTTTCACCAAGAGATTTCATCATCTATTTAAACAGTGTAATTTTCTAACAAGTTCATTAACTTCGTCCTTAGATGGGATGTGACAAAATTTCAAACTCAAACCGATAAAGTACAAATCTTGAATTCGCTTCTGACTAATGACTAGCATGATCCTAGAAATATACTTTGCATGCATGAATATTACTTTCAAGAATTAAAGTCTAGTTAATTAATTAGTAGTAAATTTTATGTTTATGGTTATGAAAATTAAACTAATCTCAATACCAAAAAAATAATGCAGGTGGTCAATAATAGCAGCTCAATTACCTGGAAGAACAGATAATGATATAAAAAACTATTGGAACACAAAGCTCAAGAAGAAATTAATGGGATTTGTTTCTTCATCTCACAAGATTAGGCCTCTTAATCATCATCATTATCAACACCAAATTCCCACTAATTATTACAATAATTATTCTCCACAAATTTCACTTCTTCAAGCTACATCTTTATTAGCCTCATCAAATTATAACAACAACAACACAACTTTCCCATGCTATGACACTAACATCCCTACAAGTAATTTCTTGAGCAATGGTGCATCAGCTAGTTGTACCTCAGGCATTACTGCTTGTACTTTCCAAGAAAGTAATTTTGTGGGCCCCGCTACGTCTTCTGACGAGAGTTATGGCGTATCGAATTTGGATTTTCGTACCTATATGTATAATAACGGTGTTATTGGTGAAGAAGAAGAAGACCAGAGTAATTCGAAGTTCTTGATTAACGAAGGAGGAGGAAAGTTGATTAGTGGTGGTTGTTATGTTGATGAGCAACAAAATCCATTAGATTATAGTAGTTTGGAGGAGATTAAGGAGTTAATTAGCACTAATCATGTTACATGTAATAATAATAGTTTGCTTCTTGATCATGAGATCAAGACAGAAGAAAAAGTCATGATGTACTATTGATGTACAAATTATTAATTACTAGAAGATTTTTCAATTTGGGAAAAGTAGTTGTCTTTTTTTGACAGTACAATTGGTAAAGTAAAATATTTCCTTTTTGTGCATTTCTTTTTGGGAACTAATGTGTTAATACTGTACTTTCCTATGTTGCTCGAACTTCCAAAAATGTTACCATATTCATTTCAAATTTTTCAAAAATACACATTTATAAAGTATTTGACACACATCTATCGAAATGTTTGAAGAATCTGAGCAACATACGTAATTTCTTCATTTTTCATATAAGGATTTTTTTCTCACACCTTGACTATTTCACCTGCATCATTATTTTTCTTCAAGATAGATACTAGATAATTTCATCGATCATTATTTCTTTAAGATAAATACTAGATAATTTCATCGAACATTATTTCTCTACAAGATAAGTACTAGATAATTTCATCGATCAAGACTTAGTCATATAAATGGAGTCACAATATTTTATTTATTCCGTAAAATTCGAACTGTGGTTTTATTAACATGTTAGGACGACTGTCATCTTAGCTGCAGATTATTTATATATGATTTTAAGTTTGTACGCTGACATTGTAAAGATATTTATATCGTTAAATCATTGCAAAGGTTATTGCAGATAATTCTATTTGGTAATATTAATTAGTAACCTAAAATAAATACGTAATCAGTAATAATAATATATCGAGTGTAGTTCTATAAAGTGAACTTCGAGGAGGGTTGAGTGTACGCAGATCTTATCCCTACCTCCAAGATAGAGGGACAGTTTTTGATAGACCCTTAACTCAAAGAGAAATTGTCCAGAAAAAAAAATAACAAAAGTAAAATCATAACAAGACATTTTGAACAACAACGACAACATAACCAATTAAAATTTATTAAATTACATTAACCATCGTTCGGTTATTATCAATATATATAACTTAAATCTTTTGGATATAGATGTCTTATTAGTCTCTTGGAAACTAGAGGAGCCATTATATTTCAATATTCAAACTTCAATGCCAAAACATACACAGTGTAATATATTTCACCCTATTTGTTTATATCATTTACTTATTAAAAAAAAATGTACCTTCTTGTGTTGTCATGTTTTGTACCCATCTCCTTTTTAATAAGAAAAATCTGAAATTGGTCAAGTATATATAAAATCTTGGATTTTTATGGTCTATTTTTTTAATTTTTTTTTAAAAGTGTCTTGATCAATGAATTGAAAGGCTTCTAAATTGGAAAAAAATATATCTAAGCAATAAATGTAATTTTTTTCTTTATTGGTAGAAGATTTTAAAACAAAGTTATATAATGAAAGGAAAGTTGTGATTCAATCCACGAGTTTTTTCCTACAAATTAAATTAGTCAGACCCTACTGATTAAGACGTCTGATTAGAAAATAAGCACAATTTGCATCGAACAAGATTAGTAAGTTAAGACATAGCCCCTTGCTTGTATTTTTTTTTTTTTTTTGATTTTATTATATATATAAAAAAATTAGCCCTAGGCATCTCGCCTAGTGAATTTGCTTTAAAAAAAACAGTTTTTGAATTAAAAATATAGTTAATAACAACATGAATAACAACAACATATTCAGTGTAATCTCATAAGTAGGGTCTAAAGACGATGATGTATATGCAGACCTTACCCCTACCTCGTAGAGATAGAAATGTTGTTTTCGAAAAGTTAACAATTATATGGTTAACAGTTTTGGCTAAATTATATGACCATCTACGCGTCTACACCATAGGTGAATTTAGAATACAACATACGAGTTCACGAGAATCTCATAACATTTGCCCAGATTCTCACTCTCACTTAATATCTATAAATATTTGATTTTGAATTTAACTATATTATATATTAATTGAGATCGTTCTAATCTTTGATTAGGACAACTTAAATATTTTTTGGTTGATTAATTAGTACTAAATGATGAATAATTTATTTGTGATTAAAAAAATGCCACTAGTGGGGAACAAAAGACATAATAATTATAAAAAGTGGGAAATCAAGTCATGTTTTGCAGGCAAAATGTAAAGAGAATCCTCATAGGGAAACAATCCAAAAAAAGCCAAAAAAGTTGTGATCTCTGTGTTGCGATGTCTTTGCTGTATATATTAGGACAAGTTGGAGGAAGGTTAATTAATTAATTAAGAGAATTTAAATTTTATGCACTGTCGATGTGATCAGAAAATCAAAAATTAGACAATAACAGAGTGGTATATCGAAAAAAAGAAGAAGCAAGATATAGGAACGAAGAACGAAAAACGAAATTTTGCGACAACTTTTTCGTAAATGTTCGACTTGCATGTGTTATATACAGGTGCGGATCCACGTTGATCCGCATGGGTGCTCGAGCATCCATTGCTTTTGTCCGAAACTTCTATTTTTATATAGACAGTACGTTAAAATGTGGTTAAATAAACTGGTGAGCACCCACTACCACAAAATGTCTATGGGTGCTTTGGTTGGAAAGGCGTCATAAGAGTCAAAGAAAGTCCTTTGATCATGAGATTGACTCTTGCTCAAGCTGGTGAGTTCTCTTTTTTTTCATTCTTTTTTCCATTTTTACTTTTCTTTTCCAATTCCCTAGCTTTTGTTTTTTCTATTTTCCTTCTTCGTGATTTTTTTCTTTGTAATGTAATAGAACTAAACTCCTCCTTTTTTTTCCCTCTTAAAGATCTTTTTCTACAAATGCTTTAGCCTTTTTTTTCCTCTTACTAGTTTCAATAGTTGCTTTAATTTTCAGATGTAATTACCTCTTCTCATTTGTTTTCTCGAATGACTCTTGATACTTAAGAGGTCTATTGATCAATTATAAATCTAAAAATAATTTTTTTTGTAATTTTTTTCATTAATTTGTGTAAATAAATTAAAAATATTCAATTTATGTTAAAATATAAGGCTAATGTGTACTTGTAAAAGTTAAGTTAGTGTAAGTGATGATGTTATTATTCATTGTTTTCAAAATATAAAAACTCCGAGGATAAAAATGGATATTTATATTGATCTTTTTCTAAAATGATAATATTAATTATAAATTTACATATCAAATATTTTTACAGTCAATTTTCATATGGTTGTGTGCTTATAATTGGTGCTTTGTTGGAGGTGGTGAAATCAGAATTTTTAATGCAGGGATTCAATTTTTTTTTAAATGTACCTACAAAGAAGTTAAGTAAATTCAACACCTACTATATAAATATGTAAAAAAATTAATTCTATATATATAGTGTAACTTTTCGATGAACTACCTTTTGATACCCGAGCTTCGCGCATGTTTGGTGGCAATAAGATATAATAAGTACAATCGAGCACCCATAGCTTTGAAATCCTGGATCCGCCACTGGTTATATATATAATTGGATTACTGAAACAACCTTTTTATCGAAAGAGGCTCTCTATCTCTATGCGATAGGATTAAAATTGGTATGTATTGTTGTATAATCAGATCACTTTATTAGATAATCACAAGTAAATTTATTTATTAATGAATATTAATTAATAATTCGATAAATTAGAAACTAACCTATTCTGATCAAGGGTTAAAATATACTAAATGAATAATGACAAAAAACTTTTTATATCCATATATATAATTTAAATCTTGATTAAAATAAGAATAAAAGTGGAGAGATCTTGATTCTTGAAAGATGAATGCATTGACTTCTTCATCCATTTTTGTTTTATTGTGATGCATGATAATATAAAAGGAGAATAATTTATGGGAACTTTCCAGCTATGAGAAAAAGCTCAATTATTTTATGAAAGAAATATTATGTGACTTAATTAATTAATCTTATGGGAATAAGGTTTTTTTTCTAGGAATGTCTTCTCTAGTGGAGTTAAAAAGGTCAAAAGGTGCTACTGTAATTCAAATCAAGAAATTGTATTTATAGGATTTTATAGTGCTACTCTAATTTTATATTATGAAAAACCATCTGATTAAGTTAAATATATAACTACACATATATTTATTTAACCACGAAAGTATAGTGAGATGAATGAAATTTCTTTCATTCTTAATGAGATATCACGTTGGAAAAAAAAATAAAAGAGAGAGAGAGAAATCCGAAGGGAACAAAGGCGTGAGTGCTCTGTCATCTCTAACTAGTGATTTGGTGTGTCTCGTTGCAATTATTCCAGTCAATTAATAAATAGTGCTTTTCAAAAATAGGTCTTAAACTATAAGAATTGAATTAATCGAATTAATAAATTTCAAAATTAAATAATCATTACATATACACCATAGTCACATAGTGCCGTAGTAAAGTAGCATTTGAGTTTGCAGAAATTTTTCGACAAAAAGAAGTCTTAAAAGTTGAGACATCAAATTCCACGATTAATTATTTATTTTATTTGATAGTCCGTACACGTTTTGAAGCTTTAACTAATTAGAATATGCGTTATAAAAGGCTTAACGAAAAAGCGTTTTTTGATTTTTATTATTTTTTTCATTTTCGGAAGTTGAACAAAAGATCTTTAATTAAGAAGAAACGTAACTATCCACTCAAATTTAGGCGTAGGTGAGGATGACACTAGACCATTCATTTTATTTATTTGTCTATTTGTAGTTTTTTATTCGGTGTCCGATATAAGTTTGATTAATCTCGACTAATTTGAGAAAAGCATTTTCTATCGAAATTTGTTTTCTTTTTAGGACTCAAACTGAGACCTAAGTGTACGTATATCCATCTCATCACAATACTCGACTAAAATGAACCCCTTTCCTATGGCTACAATTTAAAAATACAAAGGGCGGAAAGCCCTTTTTGAGCTAGTTGTTTGTTTAAGACTTTTCCTTTAATTAGGGTAAAAGCAACAAATGTCTTAATCTTATTCATGTTAGAAATTGTGGGTGATGATAAGATTGATAGTAACAATTATCTATTATTTTTAGTTTAAGACTAGTAGGGCTCGTTTAGTATAAGGGATAAGGAATAACTAATCTCAAAACTAATTTTAGGATGAGTTTATCTCATGTAAATTTGGTTAGGATAAAATCACAGGATAACTTATATCCGGATTAGTTATCTCGAGATTATAGTGTTATTTTTATCTCACATTGAGGGTGAAATAACAATCCCAGAAAAACTAATACCAGGACGAGATAACTTGTTCCTCAACCAAACGAGCTTAGTTACAAACAGAAGCGGATTCAGAAGACGGAATGGCCCTTTTTTGAATTGTTAGGTCAAACATCAAACAAAAATATATATATTTGAACGCTAAAGTCATATACGGCCGAAGTTCATATAAAAATGTCTGAACATCTAAATCATATGTGACTGAAGTTCAATCACGCCAACCAACCCAATTTTTGTAATTTCAAACACATATTTTGTAATTTCAATCTCATATATCTGAAATTGTTTTCGAAATGAGTAAACTTGTATAAGTTTCACCATCATCATTAAGAAGTTTTAACTAGTTAAATTAATAGATGTGGTCAAATAATTCTTGGATAAGCAGGAATCTTTCATCATTTTTAATTACTTAAAAGGCAACGTAAGGATGTACCAAGCTAAGCCAAGTTATGGAAAATCTAACAATATCGTTAAACTTTAAAATTTCAGAATAAGTAATATTGAAAATTCTATATAAACTATTTAAGTAGATGCCAACTTGTTAAGGGGTAAAAACTTATGCATTTAGGGGTCGTCTGATAGCTGGTTAGAATTATGCAGGTATTAGTGATACATATATTAGTTGTGCAGGTATTAATTAGTTATTTCATCTTCTACTTCGCAAATGATAATACATCACAAGAGTGTTTATCCATATTGAGGTTAGCATTGTTGAAACTATAGTAATTATTCACATCACATATTATAAGTTACATAATGTATAATCACAAGAGTGTGGCCTAGCGGTTAGTGAAGTTGATCAATGAGATCATAAGGGAGGTTCAAATGTCAATAAGGGCAAAAACACTAGGCGATTTCTCTCATATGTTCAAGTCTTGATGGACAGAGTTACTTGTTACCTGCACAAAAGTTGACCTGAACATTATGATTACAAAAAATATTATAAATATAATATGAACCAAATTTTGGTAAAAAAAATTTCAAAGTTTTAAACATGTCATCTCTATGATATATATATAGCCCAAAAAAAGTCTTGTTATCTTGAAAATATTGACATATATGAGCTGTCTTGCTATAGAATACAGATACTATGTATTTTAGTTTGTCCACTAAAGTTAGGCTGAGTTTGAACCTATAATATGACTTCTACAATACATTCATAATACCTTTGGCATAGGGTACATATGGTGTCATTTTCTCAAAGGCACAGATTCCAATGCAAAATTCAACTGTAATTAACTGAGTTAGCAACATATGTAACAGTACTGAAAATTGCAGACTTTGCTATGTTGTGCATGTGTGATATACTACTTCCCAAACTTATATTTAGTATTTTTTTCGTGGCTTCTTTAACCTTTGTTATTTCTTTTCCTGAACTGCTTTGATATAGTTTTTCTTGAACGAAGGGCTATCAAAAATAATCAATCTAATTTCTATCGTTCAATTTCTACCTTTCAAGGTAGGGGTAAGATCTGCGTACCTTACTTATGGGACTGCAATGATTATGTTGTTGTTATATCAATAAGTGGCTCTATCTTTAAGTTGGAGAATATCAATTAATCAACTCTGAGACTATTTGGAATATTTAAATTGGACAAACCACGAATAATTACCTTTAAGGAACCAGACTTTGACTAAAAATGATACCACACAATATGATCCAACAATACAATATCAGTATATCACCAACATTTCTTCAATTCTAACAAAGAAGAGATACATTCAACCCAAAGCATACTTTCCAGAGTACCATGAGGTGCGAGTGTGCGACCTAATGGTTAATAAAGAAGGTTGGAAATCATGAAGTCTCGGATTTAAATTTCAGCCGAGGCAAAAATATCAGGTGAATTGTTCCCATATGTATCCGGACTTTGATTGACAGAGTTACACACAATGCTTGTAGTGATGGAAAGTAGCAGGTAACTATTGCAATTAGTCGAGGTGTGTTATGATCAACAAAGAAAAAACATACATTCTGGAGTACAAAAAAAAAACAAAAAACTACCATTACGTATTTAATTCATATAATTAAGTTGTCGATGGTTTCTCTTTTTTGGTTTGTCCTGTGGAGTTCAACTAACCGGAGATTGACGGTATAATTGTAATTCCATCATTCTTAATCAAAGATTTTAAATTTGAGTTCTGAAAATGAAAAGCGTCATACTAGAGAGCATTTTACCTACTTAATGATTCTATTCGACGTCGATGAGAATCTAAATTACTCGGGATAATAACATAACAAATGGTAAAAAAAAAAAGGTTAAATTTGACAACAAGTGCTCAATTTCTAAAAATTGAAGCTCCGAATATACAACAACAATAACAACAACACACTCGGTGAATCCCATAAGTGAGGTCAGAAAAAGCTCCGAATATATAACAACAATAACATACTCAACAATAACATACTCAGTGAATTCCACAAGTGAAGTCTGGAAAAGCTCCGAATATATGATATAATTTTTTCTCCTTTTTGTGATTGATAGTTATGTGTGTAATTGATTACAATAAGTAAAACTTACATAAATCCCAACAAGTTTACCCCTAATTACTCCTTATCCCTACTTTTAACAATATTACGTATAATCCCTGATTTTATTTTTTCGGATACATAATTTGACACCCGATACATCCTAACAGATACATACTAAAATGAAGTTAATGTGCGTTGAAAAATGAAAAAAAGCCAGAAATCTTCTTAATTGATGAGCAAATCAAGCACATCAGTTGTAATGTGATTTCAAAATCCCCAGAAAAACATAGTTAGTTAAAATTTTGGTATTCAAAAGACAAGGAGCGTCATTCTTCTTATAGAAATAAGCTTGTCCTCTCTTATCTTTTTGTTGCAACTCTTTAAAATCTTCTAGAATTTTAGCCTTGCAAAAACTGTCAAACCTTAACGGATGTGGTGGAACTTCTTTGACAACGTAACGCATATCCTGCATTGAGATACATAAACAAAATAGAGCAGTTAGTAATCAACTTGGTTAGTAGTCATATTGACTGAGATACATTCATTTTTTGAAGTTATTAGGTGGAGATACATAATTTTGGTCAATATTAAAGAGAGATACATATATAAAATTATGTCTCATGCATGAAAATGATGTTAATTATGTATCTAACATCAAAATTTATTACGGAGATACATCCATTTTTAATCTATTTGGTCGATATACAGAATACAGTAATTAGACTAAAGAGAGATACATAATTAAAATTATGTCTCATGCATGAAAATAATGTCATTTATGTATCTCAACAACAAAAATTATGTATCTGACGAATCTTTTTAATTCGGTACATATGTAAAATACCTTTTGGAGTGTCTCTTTTGATTTTTTCAACAACTTTGTGTTTTGAAGGATCACTTTTCCCTTTCGAAGAACCAAAAAACCATTTTTTTTCTTTGATTTAACAGATGGTTATGAATCACGATCCATTAAAAAACATAAATTTGAGTTAAGAAAATAAAATCTAACAGATTATTGGCTCACAATTTCGAACAAATCAATTTTTTAAAAACCACGTTCAGAAAAAAAAAAAAAAAAAAAAAAAAACAACTCCAAAAGAATTAAGAAGAAACTTAAATGGAGATTTGAGAGAAGTGTCTGAACCTTGAAAGTGAGAAATTGAAGATGAAGTTAGGGGGGAAATATATTATCGAGTTGTTATGTTGATTGTTGTTGTAGTATTGCAGAATTCTCCTTTAATGGAGAAACTAAGGATGAAGAGAGAGGGGGAGGGGGGGGGGGGGGGACGCAGATCTTCAGCCGAGAAAAAAGGAGTTTGGATTTAGGTTTAGTGATGTATCCAATGGTTTTAGAGAGAGAATGTAAATCAGGGATTTAAGTAATAAATTAAAAGGGTAGGGATTTTAAGTAGTTTAAATAAGCTAAGTTGTGGTATTAGGTAATTTTTCTTTACAATAATGAACCCGACCCAATAACATTATAGCAACATTCAAGCCCTTCTTATAACCACACATAAATTATCAATCATTTAAGCATTTTAAACTTTTTCTAATCAGGTCGAGTCAGTCCACATGGGTGACCCAATTTTGATCCGATCAAAATTAACATACATATAAGATTATGAAAATTTTAATAAGATAAAGACGAAAACTTTGGAAATATGTAACTGCTTCTAGGATCAAATGAAGTTCTTTGGGGTTAAATGGGCCAATGATCTTTAGGGATCTTTATATTTTTAGCCACTCACTTAATTTTACTCTCGATGTTCCTCTCATCCTTACAAAAAATAGATATGCAAAATAAAACATGACAAGTTGTGGCGGAGCCAGAATATTCATTAAGGAGTGACAGAATATAAAGAAGTAAATTCACGAAGAAGCCAAGAGGTGTCAATATGTAATATATATACATAAAAATTATATTTTTACCTAGCTACAGAGTGTAATTTTCCGACGAAGGGGTGTATACATGTGGCTCCGCCACTGATGACAAGTATCTAGAAATGGAGATAGTAATAGTTTATAACAGTCATTAATGTATACTCAACGTACAATCAGTATACACGCTAATTATACATTGATGGAACACTGCACACAGACTAAAATTTGTTACAAGCTTTATTGGATTGTCATGTAGCGTAAAATTCCTAATATTTACTACTATCAGTCTTTCAGTGTTTATTGGATTGTCGTGTAGCGGAACGAAAATTTTCACCAAGACTCTAAAAAAAAATTGAACTAGTATATATTGTGACGCCCATGACGGAGGGCTAGCTTCTGAAGAAGGTTGCAACCTACACATCGGAATGGGAGAAGAGAATTAGGGAACTTATAAAAATGAGTTTAGAATCATTTGTTGAGATTTTTTTTTGGATTTTAAAGACAAATCCATGCAAACCCTAGGTCCAAAAGAACAATACCTTAACAGTTTGAACTAGAAATTTGAATTTGAATTGAGTTTACACATGCATCCAAAGGGAGCAGGAAAGAGCAATTATTGTTGTTGTAAGTGACAAAAACATGGAGTTGTTATATAGTCAGAGGGCTTTGAGAATGTTGGGGGAACAAAAACTGAAAAATTACAGAAAAAAAGGAGGAAAAAAAAGTGAGTTAGTTTTAGATAGAGTGTTGTCTACTTTATTCAAGAAAACTCTTCTGCAAAATTTGCCTCCTTTATTCAACAATGAAGGACATTTTGCCAATCATTCTCTAGGGGAATATGTGCATTTGTCATGTCTAAAACTTTATGTCACTTGAATAAGTATAAACTTTTTTGTTTTTCTATTTGGTTAATGTGACACACATGTTGGAGAGTCGTGCGTTGATGAGGGCGGGTTCATAGAGAAAGGACTGACAGACTTCTAGGCTGATAACCTTTTGAAGAAGGGGAGCACATACACTTTGGATGAAGCCCACTTTGAAATGAGAGAGAAAACTAAAGAACTTTATAAAACATAATATAAGTTCACGTGGTACGTGTGTTTTTGGATTCGATGATGGCTTAGTGCGCTGGACAAGGCTAAACTTCCGACGATCGTGCTTGCGATTTGCAAGTTTAAAGTTCAAAGTCCAAAAACTAAAAGTAATTTTTCTGAAGTTTGAATTACAATTTTTCATCCCTGTCAACGTTTTCAAGCTTTTTCAACAACATCCATTTGATTAAACTCAAAATTCATATTCAAAATTTAAGAACTACTTCGTCAACCTTCGAACAATTATAATATTAATGCAAAAAAAAAAAAATCTTTAACTGACTATAACTGCAAAAAGTTTAAAAGATAGTTATGGATTAAATAGCTGTGCAAATAGGCTATAGAGTGAAATTAACTCCATTTTAAGCCATTATTGGGCCAATATAAGAGTGGACAGCATCTATATGGCCCATGAAAAACATAGACTTCATTTCATGTTTTGGTTTGAGCTATCTTTTTTTTTATAAACGTGATGTCGGGCCAGCTTCCACGAACCTCGACTAATTCCATAGGATACCATCCTTCTCTATTGGAAATTTAACCTGAGACCTCATGGTGCTCAACCCACATCATTGACCACCATGCCACACCCTTGGGTGCTTGGTTTGAGATATCTTTCTTTCCTTTTTTTTTTTTTTGGTGCGTGTGTGTGACAAGCTTTACTGAGAAGCCTTTATAGAGTACTCAATTAAAAAAAAAAAACAAAAAAAACCGCTCGAAGCACTAAGCTTCCACTATAAGTGAAGTCTGAAGAAGAGTCAGTGTTAGACCATAAGGGTCTATTCGATTCTTTCAAATAAAACAGTGACGAAATTATTCTTAGAGGAATAATAACCAAAAGTATTTTACTTTATTCCCTTTTTAGAAAAAGAAAAAGAGGAAAAAGTTATTTTATTTCCAAATGAAAGTTTGGTGAATGTTTCAATCTTTATCTGCCAAACCACAAAGCAAAAGAAGAAAAGACTAAGCTATAGATCATCAACATGCCTTGTTTTCTTTAAAAATGCTTTTTGATTTATATTTTGAAATTTACAATGATGATTTTAAGTGTCAATAACTGAGTTTTAAATTTGGTATGTGTATACCTTTAATGGATTTTTAAATATAAATATATTGTTTAAATAAAATTTACTAGGTTCGACGAAACTCGTATCTGGAGTTCTTCCTCCACCATGGTTACAACTCAAAAACCTAAGCTCCTTACACGTATTGTCCTTTGGCCCAACGAACCTTAGATAACATGCAAACTTGTTTTATGCCTTTGTAAAACTCTTTACCATCCTCTTTCTCATTCTGATGTAAGATCTACCTAAGATATCATGTGCACATTTTTTTCGAAAGCTTTAATAACTTAGAAACTCGTCAATCCTTCTTTGTGACAGTCCTAGTCGGCTCGTCCTTCATCATAGGCGTTACATAATTGCAATTAATGAAACCTTGATTGTTCCTCGTATTACGGGCCTCATCAAATTGCACTTACCGTCATACTAGACTCATCAAACTTATAAAGTAGATCACCCAATAACCAATTATCATATTTATAATTGAGCTCATGTTTATTAATTATCATCAAACTTAGAATATTTGAAATATAAATTATTATTTTTTAATAATGTAAACCCAATTTTCTTACAGTATTATTAGTCACATCAATACATACAACTTAGTTTTATTTTTTAAAAATATTTTTGGCTACTCTCAGTAGCAAATAAGATTCGAGAATATTAATAATGAATATGTCGAATTATAGTAGACACAAATCTATCTTTTCAACTTTCACAACTTTGGACCCATGGTGTTTTTTTTTCTTTTTCTGCCTTCTGATTTTACATCTTAACCAACTTATTTATTTTTACTTTTTTCTGTTTATATTGCAATAATTCAAGTACATTTTGTGATGTAATAAAGAAAGGAAAAAAAGATTACTTTAATTTCCTGTTGTTATTCTATTAGGATTGTAATTTTTAGCAGCTACTACTAGCTTTTTAGTCAATGAATCTAAATTGTTATTTAAATATTTTCAAAAATTTATATGACTCCATTTTGTTGTCTATATGTTATTTGACTAAACCAAAAGAACTTATATTTAGCAAAAATGTTTTGTTTTTAGATTGTCATTTAAATTTTCTTTCTTCTTTAGAATTTGTGCAAATATTTGCCTTGAAAAATTATTTTTCCGGACAGTGTTAGATTCAGGTCTAATATTTACTTATATATTTCTCAACCTTACAAACAAAACATTAGATTGTAGTCTAACATTTATAATAATTTACGAAATTATAGTCCGTGATTTAACATTATCTCATAAATTTTTCAGTTTGTTCAAAATGAGTCTTTACAGTGTGGTCTAAAGATTCAAAAATTCCAAAAGGAAAAAAGATCATTAACTACATAGTTATATAAAAGTGTAAAAACTAATGACGAACACATAAAGATAAAATTCTTCTTTTAATTTTTCCTTTTCAAGTTGGAGAAACTTTGTTGTGAAATGCAAAATATCCTAAATACAATTAAATACTAGGCTCCAAATTGTACTTCAAAATAATATAATTAGAAAATTGTTTTCTTAAGAGGAAGCCAGTTTTTTGATCCCAAATTATTAAACATTCAAACATGTCAATGAAGCACATTTATTATGCTTCTAAGAAAGGGAAAGATTATGAAAATAATTTTTTTAAAATTCAATATTAATTAGCTATGAAATTCATCGCTAATTTATGGCTAAAGAGACTGTAGCTAACAGAGGTTTTTAATAATTTATATCTAATTCATCGTAAATAATTAATGATGGATTTTATTATTTTAACGCCAAAAATTGCATGTCGCTAACGGAGGTTGAGGATTACGGTTTATAGAAAGTCAGCAGGTAGTCAAATGTTGTCGCACTTTAGGTGAGAGGGGCAATAGGTTTGCCTCCCATCCTCTAATCAATACTAGCAGTATTAGTTAGTAATCACGTAGTTTCTTATTCTTCAATGTGTATTAGAATGATCTGTTGCTTCATTTGTTTTGTATCTTGTTATCTTATCGTCATTTTTTTTGCAACCCTTCTTCAAAAACTTTTATCTTTAGCCGAGGGTCTATCGAAAATAACATCTACCCCACAAAGATAGGGATAAAATTTGTGTACCCTTTATATTACTCGTGGGATTACACTGGATATATTGTTATTTGTTGGTATACACTTCATATCACTCTTATATTGGAAGAGAAACAAAATATATAGGATGTAGTAAAAGGTTTGTTTTCACTCACCATCACATTATCTATAGTGTAACCAATCGTGTTCATTTAAACGTGTGGTCATATTCTTAATAATCAATGAAACTTAATCTTGTCTGGCTATTTTCTTTCTTACTCCCTCCGTTTCATTTTACTTGGCTATCGTTGAACTTGACACATCCTTTAAGAAATTTTTAATTAAAGAAATATTATTTTATATAGTTATTTAATGCTGAGGATAGAAAGAGAAAGACATAATATATTCCTAAATTTTTAATTCAAGGAGAAAAGTATAAGTTCGCATGCATCGATTTTCCCTATCATAGAATTTAATCAACAATAATCTGGTTGTTCATTGTCAAAGGTTGTGGTGAGAAGAATAGAATCATTTCATTCTTAACTAGAGATTTAGAATTTGAGTTTTGATACAAATGAAAATGTTTTCCTCAAAAACGTTTCTTGGAAAATAATTGAGGTCTTACTTATTTTCTAGTATTTGAAAAAAAAAAAAATACTATCCAAAAATATTTATACGTAATCTAGAAAAATACTACTCAGTGGCGGAAGTGAGGATGGGGAGTGGGGTCGGGGTGGAGGGGATGAATGGTCAAGGGGTGGCAGAGGTGGAGCATTGAGGGGTTGGGTAGGAGACAACGATGAGCTAGGAATGTCATTTGTCCAACTTGTTTTCCCTACTCTCGCTAGTCATTTTACTGATTTTTAATAAATTTGTTCTCATAGAAAAATATTTTGATAAATCAAACATGAAAAATTAAAAAGTATTTTTGTTTTTGTTTTTGAAAAATATTTTCATCCATACCAAATCCATCCGTACTGTATAACAAGTGTATACCAAGTGTATAATACAAGTGTATCCAAGAAACTACACTTTCATTTGCCAATTATAGGACCGTTTGGCCATAGATTTTTCAAGTAGTTTTTGAAAAAAAACTTGAAAAATAGTATTTGGCCCTATACTTTGTGATAAATATTTTCGGCAAATAATTCAAATTCCTAAATACTAGAAAATACTAGTATTTGGGCCAAATTCCAATTTTTGTGAACTTTTAAAAGTAAAATATGTTTCCCAAATACTATGGCTAAACACATGGTGAGAATTCACCCAAATCTTCACGAAAACATGACTTGCCAAAAATATTTGAAAATCTATGGCCAAACGCTAGCATAGTTTTTTTGTCACCCTACCTAGGAGCTCCCACCCCTTTTGCTCTATTGGTGACTCGAACTCACAAACTCCAGGTTCAAAGTGAGGGGTGTTTACCATCCGAGCACCTCCCTCTTGTTGCCAATTATAATTTTAACAAAAGATAAGAATATAAATCTTCAAAGAAAAGATTGGATAGAAACAAAGTTAGTTAAAGTTAATTAATTTCTTCCTTTATTTGTGTTGCTATCAATACATCATTTTCTTGAAAAAGATGTATTTTCACATTTTGAATTTTTTTTTTTTTTTTTTTTAATATTTTACTAGTTGCCCTTTTTTTTTTTTAGCCGGGGGTCTATCGAAAACAGCCTCTCTATCTCACTTCTGAGATAGTGGTATGGACCACGTACACTTACCTTCCCCTGACTCCACTTTGTAGGAATATACTGGTTATGTTGTTGTAAATATGGTACTAGTTCACCCTATTCTAGTTGGTGAAAAGTCTAGTTAGAAGTCACTTAGAACATGTATATCACATGCTAAAGGGCCATATCTTGTACCCTAATACCAGCAATTTCTTCACCTTATTGGATTTCTCTTATTTTGAAAAAAGGAAAATCCATAGTTTTTGATGTAACAAATACCTAAAATCTTGAATTACTTTACGAACTATGGGGTGGGAGTTATTTTGAAAAAAAAAAAAATAGAAATTATATACGGACAAATTCTAGAGCTAAATAACAAAATTTATCACTAATCCTATTTAGTGACGAGTTAATGATACAACAACAACATACCCAGTAAAATCCTATTTAGCGACGAATCATGATAGATTTGCAAAAAGTTATGTCAGCTACGAGCGAGCGACAGATTGTTAAAAAAAAACAAAAAACGACCTTTATTGTAGAGAAAGATTCTAATCCTATTTAGTGATGAACTAATGATAGATTATCAAAAAGTTATGTTAGCTGCGAGCAACAGATTATAAAAAGACTATCTTTTTTATAGTGAAAGATTTCAATCTGTCTCGATATATTTTTGTCTTCCAAAATCAGAAATTTGAGGCACTTTTTTTTAAGCACAAAATAGATGTTTTATGCACTCTAAAAAAAATTTTTAAAAAAAATCGAGACATTTTTTTTCACAATTATTTTTATCCATATATATTTGTTTTTTAGAACATAAAAAGTTTTGATAGAACATAACATGCAAAGTGGGGGGCATAAATTAGAGATGAAAAGACTACAACCTAGTCCGTACAATCAAAATTGGGTTGATGGTGATACTTTGATAAAAAAGCAAAAGTGACAATATAATCTACAATTTTTTAAAAATAAAAAGGGTGTAATTTAAAACAAACAAAAAGAAAAGCCTTTCCATAATAATAATAATAATAAATAAATAAAATAAAATAAAATGAAAAAGGTTAGCACTGCACTTTTAATTCTTTAGTTATTGAATAAATTCTTATTTGGTCCTTATGATATCTAGTTAAGCACATTTAACCCTCAGTTAATTGAAAGACACATTTTATCACTTTGCTAGTGAATATTCAAAAGAAAATTATCATAATTATTATTGGCTTCTTATTACCCATGTGTTATGGTAAACTTGTCGTAGTTACTTCATATTTGACAGTAATATAATTCTAAAAATAGCTCTAATATAACATACTTCATATGTAAAGTGACTAAAACCACCATGATAATTAATTAAAGGTTAAATATGTATCGTCAAATCTTATAAAAATTAAAATCAGAATTTATCAACAATTGAGGAACTAAAAGTGCTATTATCCCAAATAAACAAGGAAATATTGATGGGTTGTGATCAATATTTTAAAAAAGGAAAAAGGAAAAAGAACAAAAAGGGTATGGGCCAAATTCTTCATCTTCATGGATCATGCAAAAAGGAAATAAAGTGGTCACAAATTAAATATATGTGCTAAAAATATAAATAAATAGATAGATAGATATAAAAAAAAAAAAATCTTATATGATGACTAACATGCATACATGGATACCAACTCTTCCACTAAGGAAAATAAAGAGAGATTGTAATAATTCATCACTCATCATTCATTATTACAACTCTATACACATGACAAAACCCTTTTTGGCATTTGCCTTAAAGGTCAACAATATTTATCAAACTTATAATATGGTCCATTCATATTACTCTAATAAATATTAAATTCTTGGCTTGGGAGTATAGGGTTACACCCACAAAACCCTTTTGGTATTAAGGTTGCCCTATTCTTGGTTCCACATTATTTTGTCCCTATTTTAAAAAAAAAAAATTACGTTAATTTTTTATTCGGTGTCTGATATTTATATTACGGCTTCGATTACTTTGGATTTGTACTATGTGAGACTTATTAAAAGGAAAAGCGTGCCCTATCAAGATTTTTTCATACGGAAAGGTCGAACTTGAAATCTTTGTTTAAGGATAGGAGAATCCTAGTCATGCATCCACTTCTATCCTTGGTGGTGAAATATTTAACTCGCATTGTATCGAATAAGTTGAAAATTTTACCTAAGTTTTGTGTTTCTTCGAGTAATTAAATAGTGTTCTAAATCTATTTGCTTCAGTAAAAAAAATGCTTTAATTATCTTCCTTAATAGGTTTACACCGCG
The DNA here is from genome assembly GCA_031232105.1 of Capsicum rhomboideum. Classification (NCBI taxonomy): domain Eukaryota; kingdom Viridiplantae; phylum Streptophyta; class Magnoliopsida; order Solanales; family Solanaceae; genus Capsicum; species Capsicum rhomboideum. The sequence continues at coordinate 142,293,869 of CP124711.1, read as the reverse complement.
AAAATTCAAAATAGTCGAGCCAGTAGAGTTCGAGATGATTAAACCAAATAAAAAAACATATATTTGCTTCAAAAACCTTGTTCCATTAATTTGTGTAGTTTGAAATACTTATCTTGTTTTTTACCTCTTCATTTTAAGGTTAGTTAATATAGTATAATTTTAGCTTCTACATTTTAATCATAATAATTATTGGATGTCTTTTTTTTTTTTTAATGCTAGATTTGCTTGGGGCTACAGATGATCTAACTAGCTTTACAAATTCTACTGCTACTACAGATGATCTAACTAGCTTTACAAAATTCTACTGCTAATTTGAATATAATAAATTTAACGTTTTGAAAAATATATTGACAATGAATAATATTTAATAACAAGGCTGAAATGGACACAAAATTATAAATTATCCTTTGATTTAATTTTCAAATTGGAAAAGCATTGTTGGACATTTATTTTTATAGTATACTGAACGAAGTAAAGGTGGACGGAGGAAAAGTGGTTTGAAAGACTTGCATTACTTGTAGAGAAGATGCCTAAGCATGTGCTTTAGAGATTAATTAACATTAAATAACTTTAATTAAGAAAAGCATGCGTAGGATTTTCTGGAAACCACCAATTAAAGAGTACAAATCTCACTTATTTAAAGGATTATTTTCATAATGCGAATTTGCAAATTGCAACCGTTAAGATTGCTTAATTTTTCTTTTGATTAAAAAAAAATGCACAACTAAGATTCCTTTCATCTCAATTTACGTGATATTGTTTGACTAGACGTGTAATTTAAAAAGGAAAAGAAGAAAATTAAGTAAGGGATTTTGATTGTATGAGTTCACGACTAGGGTTTCAATCTCTTAACCCATGGCTAATTAAGAGTTATGAGTTTAATTGAACCCGCATTACACTAGATCCGTCTCTAGTGATTTTAAATTATCTTATTAAGCGTAAAATTATAAATTTTAAAGTTAATTATTTTTAAATAGAGAAATTTGATGTTTTTCTTACGATAGATTATAATGGAAAGTGTGTCACATATATTGAGATCAAGAACGTATATTATTATAAATTTGCAAGACTTTTTGGTGATTCTTTCTTTATGGGATTCTCACTTTAACAACTCAAGAATCAACCTAAGAATCCACTAAGCTAATTATTAGTACTAATTTAAGTAATAATACTTGATATTTTATCATTAATTAACAGTGATGATGTTCATGTATACTGTAATTGTTGAACTGGACTATGTCTGTTATTTTCCACTTTTTGAGAATTTGAGCTAAAGATATATAGTGCTACTATAAAAGATGTTTGATATTCTTATTTATTGAAAATATTGAGAATCAAAGCCAAAAATAAAATAAAATAATAATCTAAGATTCAATTGCTTTTATGTTTTTTAAAAAATTAGTTGTTTGTAGAAATAATTGTATTAAACAATTAGTGGTGCATCCAATAGATGCACATTTTCCATTATTGACAAGTTGGTGGGCCTTATGGTATCAAAGTTTCATCTATTGTTATTTGTTTTCAACCTTTAAATTTTGAAATTAAAAAAATAATTAGAATTCTGTATTTCTACTCAGTGATAAAATTAAAAGATTGAAAAAGATTAATATCTACCAATATCTAAGCAAGCAACCATGAAACCACAAGAAGTCGACTTTGGTAGGAGCACTTTACCTTTCAAGTGAAACTTTTTAATGCGAATTTAAATAAATTAATTTTTAAAGCAAACATCGAATACCAAATAAAAAAATAATTGAGATTTCAAATGGTAGAAGTACCTAAAAACTGATAGTAGTAGTTAGATTGTATATTGTAAGATTCTAAGTTGGCCAATCTTCCTTGGGAAAAAATTATGTTGATATTCTTGATTGTTCCTCATATTACTAGCCACCTTCCCATGTTCAAAAAAGGAAAAAAAACTTTATTCCAAAAATAAAAGAACAAAAATATCAAGTGTACAAACTTGTAAGTGAAAATGTCTGTTGTATTCCTCCGTAGGTGGACGTTTAATCAAAGGCCTCGAGTTTTAATTTTGAGAGTTTGAAAACTTTTTTGATAGGTTACTCTTTTCATATAAATGAAACTATCCAACACATATTCAGATCAATTGAATCAATAATCTCTGGATGTAGAATAATTGAAAATATAGTCTTTTTTATAAAAACTTTAGGATGTACAAGAGTCTCGAGTTTTAATTTCGAAAATTAAGAACTTTTCGTTAACGTTATTGTTGCCTCCGTAAAAGAATCTTAGGCACATATTTACATTACTCGCACCAACATTCTTTGGATATCGAATAATTGGAAGTAAAAAGGTTTGTTATAGCTATATTTATTTTTTATTTTCCACTAGCATTCGATAGTTGTATAGGAGTCCGAGTAAATTTGACTTTATATCAGAAAGGTCCAAATTAGAGAATAAAGCGCTACATAACAAGCGCGATTTTACCCACGATATGAATTCGAAACCCCAATCTAAAAATGAAAGAGTGTGATGCTTAAAAACCTTTGTTATAGGGACATAAAATACCTTTTTTAGGTTTACTTTTGCCCTTTTACCTTTTATCTTTTATCTTAATATAGGGGGACCATTTGTATATTTGATTTTGTCTAACCATCAATAGGGAGTCAAATTCACCTATTCATGTTATTTTACTTTGATTCAAATCTTCAATAGTAAAAGATTTCCCACTTTCAAGTGTTCCTAGCATCAATTTACATCATGCTCACCTAAGCCAGTCAAATATTCCATAATAAATAAACAAATTATTAAATATAATATCATAAATTAAACAACTTATTTTATACAACAAAAAAAAAAGTCTTGGTAAAAGACACCCCTATAAAAGATTTTCTACCACCTATAAATAATGCAAATCATATAACTTGGATTATTTTATAGCCCCTATAGAAGCCTATTAGCTACTATATTAGGAATGTCTATGTTATTTTTGCAAAATTTTTGTAGGATTAGTGCTAATGGGGACAAAGTAAATTACAAGATAAAGGTTTTTAATCAGTAAAAAAATATTATTATAGAATAAAATAACATAAATTAAGAGTTGCTCCCAAAATGGCAACAATAGTTAGAGACTTGACTAATTGGTCATAGAGACAAAAAAAAATTCATTAAGTATATAATTTAAAAGTAGTTGCCCTATTTGCAAGTATGTACCTTAATTGCACAACAAAATATTGTGAATCTATTTTGAAGGATGTGAAAACCTATAATATTTTTAAAATTAGCCTCTATTTTTTCTATTAATTTGGTATAATTACATGATTTTATAAATTTTTTAGCCAGGTAATTACTTGATTGGTATGAACTTGGATTTAATTGAGAGGGAACAATTATGTTCTCCAAATCACAAGAAGGAGAAGAGAATTGCTGGTAAATCACACGGCATAAGAACTAAAATATGAATATATCGATAACTGAAGTACCAAAAATGATACTATCTCAACTGGTAATTATATCAAATCTAATCACATGGGATAAATACTTAACTACACCGGATGTTTACTAAGGTTACGCCAAATCAATTCGACTTACTACGGCTAAGTGAATACGTGAATTAATCGACCATAGTTAAGTTAGAAGTCTATATACAAACACACATCACATTATATTTATTGATTAACATAAATATTCGATCGATACAAATAAGGTTTTACAATCGCAAGATGTCCTCCAAATATGCTCTTAATTAAGAGTTCTTGGTTTTTAAATTGTGGATGGTTTATTCTCTTCTTGGATTATATTCGTAACATTTATTTTTATTTTTATGGTTTAGGCATCAAAATTGAAAATTGTAAAAAGTTAATTAAAAGAAAGAATTTATGAACTTATGCAACAATAGGTCGTTATTAGTTTGGTAATATCAATGTTTTAAAATACTCATTAGTTTACTAACTCATGACAAAACTTGTGAATTTAGTTACTCGAATTACAATGTTGCATAATGCATAAAATATACAAATATTGATCTTTTTAACAAGAAAACATGCAATGAAGTGAACAAATTTTCTAGCTAACTACTCATTGGAGTAAATATTATTACTCTCTCCGCTTCATTTTAACCGTTGCTTTAGCTCAAAAAATTATTCTAAAATAATTGTTATTTTAGAGTTTAATTATACTCACTGGTGTAAATATTACTCCCTCTGTTCCATTTTCCGGTTGAATAATTTCTAAGAATATTGAATTAACCTAAATGGTTTTATTATTACAGAAAAATTAAAAGTGACTTTACCATGTTATTTTTCTAATTTGAATGACTATTTAAGTAATTAATTCAACAAATATTAAAGAAAACGCCACTTCAAGTTTTGAGTGATTTATTATTAGTTAAAATTAAACTTGACATATACATGACCTCTTTTTTAGTTTTTCACCCGGTATTCTGGTATTTGTATTGAGACCTGATTAAATCTGAATTTGCACATTGTAACTTGTAGGATTCACTTTTGGGGACAACACTCACGATAAAAAAATTTATTCCCAAAAGCTCGAATCTGAAATATCTAATTAAAAGTGACATATCACATATACATGACTTTAATGGTTTGACTATAGCTTTTATTCGACAGCAATTATTGGTGCTAATCCTATACATTTTCTTTTATTCCCATTCCTTTTTATTATTTTTTAAACAGATTATTAGATCAGCAAACTAGTAACTACTTCTTTATTCAAACACTAAAAATCCCCTAGAAATAGATTGTTCAAATAATTAAATATAATTTTGAAGTTCACCTATCCGTTGATTGATTGATTATCAAATTTCTCAATACTATAATTAATTCTTTTTTTAAAAAAAAATATTGAAAAACATAAAAAGACACAAATAGTTAGAATTAAGTGGACCATAAATATGATATGAAATCATTAAAAAGATCAATCCCCAGATAAAAACAATGCCTAGAATCATTACAACTTTTTTTACGAAAAAATTATTTAAAGCTTTAAGTTTATTTAATTATATATTTTTCTTGATTAGGTCAGAATTAAGCACACTTACCAACAAGCAAGACAATAGGGTGGCATAATAAGCATCACATGCATCACTTTTTCAACAAGTATTTGAGTGGCTATTTGAGTGCTTCTTGTTAATATCTTGATCTTTAATTAACTCATATTTTAAAACTTAATTAGTAAGATTTAAGTTTCATACACCGATAACCTAGAGGTCACGGGTTCGAGCAGTGGAAACAATCTTTTGCAGAAATATAAATTTAGGTTGCATACAATAAACCATTATAGACTTATAGTTCGACTCTTCACCGAATCTCGTGCACATCGAAAACTTTTGTGCATCAATTTGCCCCTTTTTTTGTATACTGATAACGTAGAAAATCGTTATAACATCAGTTCAATTTAATCGACTATAGCATGTTATTATGTTATTTTCATGTTATTAGATCAGACATTTTTTGGGTTTCTGACTTGGTAAAAGTTATTCTATTAGGATTTGACTAAATTTGAGTTCTCATCAGAAAATTTCATATTAGGGGTAAAGTTATAAAGCGCTCCCAAATAAAGACGATTTCATACTAGCATGCGAACGGGAGACCCCTGGTTTAGAATTAAAGAGTATTTATACTTTTATCAGAACCGTCTAAATCAGACTTGCAATGAAGAGCTACAAATTTGTTACAGGTCAACTTAACCATATAATGTAAAAAATCTATACATTATCAATACGTACTCCCTCTGTATCATTTTACTTGGCCCCTATACTAAACATAGATATTTCGATTTACTTGTTCATTTTCATAAATTCAAACTGTTTAATTATTTCTTTCCCATACTACCTCTAGTATTAAATAACTACATAAAGTAGTAGCAGTCAAATTTAGATATTCAAAGCATCATTAGTAAGATTAGTTTAGTAAAATATATCCTGAATTAAAACTTTCTCAAAGGTGTGTCAAGTCAACAAATGCCAAGTAAATGAAACGAAGGGGGTAGAACTTAAACTCAATTAATTTTAGTTTTAAATTAATTTCCCCCCTTACCTTACCTTGGAGCTAGTGAGGATGTATTATTCAAATAGTGAACATCCCTTTTAATAAGGCTAACTAATTATGAATATGAAGGAAGAGAGTGAATTAGGGTTGTCCCTTTTTGACTTGATGATGTCTTTCTTCCCCAAATTAAGCTCATTAAAATACAATTAGTAGTAGTATTTTAATTGAACTTCTTATTACTCCCTCCGTTTATTTTTACTTGTCCACTATTGAATTGGTATACATCCTAAAAAATAATAAATACTAATAGGATAATTTGACTATATCACTCTTTGAATATAATAAATTCAACATAATGCATTGGATGATAAATATAATCAATAATAAGGGTAAAATAGACATTAATTGATAAATTATCTCTTGATTTTTTAAACTAAACACATTACATCAAAAATGATCTTTAGCAGCAATTAGTCAATGACAATAGCTTAATTGCCGCAAAATAATTTTTTAGAAGCAATTATTAGTGAAAATTAAATTACATATCATCACTCTTGTAAATACCTTTAAAGCTTATAGCACTATTGAATTTAATGACAATTAACTAATGTCGATAAAATTCTAGCACTCTTTGTTAAAGTGCATATTTATTGCCGTTAAAAATATTTTTTGTTGTAATAACAAGTAACATTAGAATTTTTTTTAATATACTGAACAAATAAAGATGGACAGAGGAAATAATTTACAACCACCCTTACCCACCCACGGACCCCACCCCCAATCTTTTCTTAGTACAAATTTCAACTTCTTTGTTGGAGTTAGACCACCGACTATGTGATTTACACCAAAACTCAACCAACTTATTGGACTTTTCCATTTGATTTCTCAATTTAAAAATAAAAGAAATATTATATTCTCTCGTCTCAAATTTTTTATCGTGATGTCTAAAAATAATAACAACAATATACCTAGGGTGTGTTCGGTATGAAGAAAATTATTTTCTGAAAAATGTTTTTCTATTTTCTCATGTTCGTTTGACTAAAAATTTTGAAAAATATTTTCCTAAGAAAAACAAGTTCTTTCAAACCAAGGAAAATGACTTCCTTAATCAAAGTAAGGAAAATAAGTTGCAATGTTCATACCACTCCCTACCCCCACCCCCTGCCTCCCCCTCCAATTTTTTTTTCTTACCTCACCCCACCCACCCTCAAAAAAAAAATTAAAATTATTTTTAAAAAAAAATCAATTTTTTTTTCTTACCCCACCCCTTACCCTATTCGTTCTCATTGTTTCGTATTAAATATATGCAAATGCTCTTAGAAAACATTTTCCTATTTGCATAACGAACATAGGAAAATAAGCAAAAACTAACTTGTTTTCCTAGAAATATTTTTCTCCATACCGAACACACCCCTAGTGTTGTCCCATAAGTGATGTCTGAAGAGATCGATTACTAGGTACGCAAATCTTACTTTATCTTTGTGGCGTAGAACAATTATTTTCAATAGACATCTGAATCTTGAATAATTGTTATTTAGTAGTAATTGCTTTTAAAGACTACAAATGCCTCAATAGAATAATAAATATTTAATAAGAAGAGGTTATATATTAAGAAATAAAGGAGAAAATAGTCAAAATCTCCTACGTGGAAAAAAAAATACGACAGATAATTTGTGATGGAGAAAGTATTATATAACGGTAATATATCTCTATGATTGGAGCCCTTCTTTTCTTACTAGTTTTTTATTTTTCTTTTGTTGTCATATCTTGGTCTTTTTTTTCCTTCTAAATTCCTTATCATTGTTTTTTACTTTTAGTATCTTTTTATATAACTATCTTGCTTTAGTCCAAAGTTTAGTTCGAATCTAAAGTATATTCCCAATTATATTTTGGTTCCTTATGGTCGTTTGGCCCGATGTTATAGCGTAATTTTTTTTTTAAAATTTAATGTTCGATATTTATATTAAAATTCGATAAAATTTGATTTTACATCGAAAAATTCTACGAGATAGTATTGATTTATGCATTGTAAAGAAACTAACCTTTTTAACCGAAAGGAGTGTTGACAAAAGCATAAATGTAAATAGCTTGGAATTCATATCGATCAATACTCCTATAATAACCACATTAATTGTTCAAGTACATAATGTTTGGCCATAATAAAATTTGAAATATTTAGCAAAAAAGAAAAGAGAGAGAGAAAGAATAAGATTTGAAGATTATTTAAATAAGTGTTTGTTTATCAACTTCTATCCCTTATTATTTGTTGGTTTGAGTGATGAAGATTTAGAATTATTTTTTTTCCGATTTTCATTCACAAAACTTTAATTTTATATTTATATTCAAACACAATTTTAACTTTCAAATATATATTTTTTCAACTAATTAACATTATGGCTCAATCAGAAGTCTTAAGGTTCGCGCCTTGAGAATGAGAAATCTTCCGATGTCTTTACTCTTTAGTGAATTCACCAAGCAACAACAACAATATTCCTATTGTACATAATTCCACAAATTAAATGGTATTTGGGAATATGAGGTAGGCAAATCTTATCCTATCTTAGTGTAATAATTTGAATTACCGAGCACAAATCTAAATTAGTCCGACAAGTGAAATTCAAATATCAAATACCAAATAATTTAATAACAAAGAAAGTGAAATTGACTATAGTCACATTCGATTGGTTAAAAATTTTAAAAATATTTTCTTCAGAAAATTTGAAGTGAGAATTTGTTGAGTATTCCCTTTGTTTCATATTAATTGACCCATGTTAACCTGATATAATCTTAAATAAATTGAAATGCCGGCTAGCAAGATCGGGAGGGTTAGTGTCCTCTTAAGAGGAATACCCAACTTCTGGGTCAGTTTCGATCACGAGGAGAGAAGAGCGGACCATTGAAAGTCTCAATTATTCTCCACCTTGGGTAAATACCAAATAATTTAATAACAAAGAAAGTGAAATTGACTATGGTCGCATTCGATTGGTTAATGAATTTGAAAAATATTTTCTTCAGAAAATTTGAAGTGAGAATTTGAAGTGAGAATTTGTTGAGTGTTTTCTTTGTTTCATATTAATTGACCCATGTTGACCTGATATAATCTTAAATAAATTGAAACGCCGGCTAGCAAGAATGGGAGGGTTAGTGTTCTCTTAAGAGGAACACCCAACTTCTGAGGTCAGCTTCGATCACGAGGAGAGAAGAGCGGACCATTGAAAATCTCAATTCCTATTCACCCAAAGTGGAGAGTTCGATTTCAAATCCAACGATTGATTGACCTACAAATCTGCTATTACACAACTCAATCCTTCTCTGCAAACTCTTTCAGTTGTTGGATCTATTTTTAGTATAAGAGTTAAGTAAAATAAAAATCGATAGTACTTAGAATAGACCCACATCATTAATTGAGAGGAAAGAAATTAAATGTGGATTACCATTGTAAGTCCCAAAAAAGAATAGAGTATGTAAATACTTTTTTCCTGCAAATATAACAGTGTTTCCTATTTTCATTAACTTCAGTTGTTACAGTATATAACAACTTCAACTCTGTACATGTTACTCTACTCGTGTGCCAATTAAATTCCCTCTAGCTACCTATGGATCTGAGAATCATGAAGACGTAATCGAAATATGCACCTAGAATTAAATCACATTAGTATAAAGAGTCGAAAAGAAGTGTATAAGAAACACAAATAGCGTGTAAATCATAAAGTAGAGAACTTATAATAATATATCTGGTGTAATTCTGCGAATGAAGATATGAGGAGAAATGGAGAATGGTACGTACAAAACCTTACAATTAATTCTTCATGTAGGGGGAGAGTCATGAGTCAGCAACTATTGTTACATTAATCACTTTGATGTATGTAAGTTACACGCATCAAAGCGATTACCTAAATCATAGTCTAAAACCTGATTTTGTACAGTAGAGAAAGAGAGCGTAGAGCTAAAGTTCGATTCTCACTAAGAAATGAAAAAAAGAAAAGAAAAGGGGTACTTATATTTGTGGGTAAGTTTAAAATAGTCTTTTGAGTATATTTTTGAGTAGTGACCTTTTAAATTTATTAAAAATGAATATTTTAAATTTTCGTCAAACATCTAACTGTAAAATTCAATGGAAATTGGACGGTTAGAATAAAGTAAAACTTGAAGTTAAGTTTTGTACTCAATTAATTTTTTAGCCCCTCTAGTCAGGTGAGCGTCGATCGTTTTTTTGACCGGATCCCCCTAAAAATCGTATCTGTGGGTCTCCCTGCATGCGGCTCACGCCATTCGAGGGGTCGGACCTAACATTAGTTAGCAAAATTTGTAGTAAAATTGAGACTTCTCAACCTCGAAAGCGGATTTGCGTATAGGCAACATTATCTTCCGTCATACTGTTAACTCTATCTATTCAACGAAATTGTCCTTTCATCACAATTTTCTTTTCGAGAATACTCACCTCGTGGATTCTTACTCTTGTTCCTTTGATCTTCAATATTAAGATATTTACACGAAGCATCCTTTCTACCCTATGTAAGCGATACAAGCTACGGAGCAAAAAAGATCTAACATGTCAATTTTATTTGTTCTACAATAGACTATTTTTAGCAAATCATATCATCTAGAGATTTAAAAATAGATCAATAAGAAATTGATTCTTTTAATTGAACGAATTGGATGATGACAACAATTACAAATTATTGAACTCATTTTAATTCGAGTACAATAGGAGGAATAATACTTGTAATCGTTCATTAATTCAACCCATTTTAACAGAATAATGTTCCCTAACTAGTTAAAAATAATAATAATAAAAATTCTAATGCCTATGATTATTTTAAGGCAAATAATAATGTGATTTTTGTCTAGTTTAGCTTAAATGACACTGACAAGTGTTAAACATAGTTATTACATGTCACTATTCTCTGTAACTTAACATATTTTATAATTAGTAAAAGTTAACACTCCTTTGTAATAATAATTAAAAAAAGAAAAGAAAGTGTGACGTTTGAACAACGTAAGAAAGATTCAAATAGAATGTGTGAATAAAATATGCAAACATAAAGCATACATATTATACACACAAATGAGAGTGTTCATGGTTTGGTGAAAAATCAATCCAAATTAATAATTCGAACTAAATCGATTAAATTAATTTGAATTTTGATTTATAAAAAAATAGTCTAATTTATCTTGTCAACACCCCTAGTACATTTAGTTAGGTCTTTTTAAAAAAAATAATAATTTCGCCTAGTGTGTGGTAATTACTTTGAGATTTGATTAATCTAGATTCCGATATGAAATCAATCTAGATTCCGATATGAAATCACACTTTGGTGGTAAATTATCATAGCACGAATTCAAAATCTATGATTAATGATGAATTAATACTTATCACCCGCCACAACTTCTAGCGGTCACGAAAATATATATAATGTGCAAAATGTAGTATTTATTGAGCGTTTTTTTCCAATAAGTTTTCATGTTTTTTAATAGATAACAACAACAACAATATACACGACGAAATTTCATAGGTCAGATCTAGAGAGGGTAGAGTAAATGCAAACCTTTATTTCTATTTAGTGGCGAAATAAGAACTTTTAGTAAAAATGTTAAAAATACGAACCATTAAACATACGAATACGTCGAGGAAATTCAATATTTATTATAGATACATGATAAATAATTTTAATTTTATTTTTCACTGTAGTTTTTTGTCTAAGGGAGTTCAGATGATCCCCTGTCCCTACCTAATTCCACCCCTGCTCCTACTCCGCAGAGATAAAAAGACTATTTTCGAAAACCTCCTAACTCAAGTTTGGATAATTAAGAAGAAGTAAGAGGGGCATTTTGGTAAAACAACATGATGGTCAAAAAGGAAAAATTAAGAGACAAATTAGGCATGAGTGGTGGAAACAAAAGAAGCCTTTGCTATGAAGAGACTTGCAGAAAGCAAACAAATTAAAGCCTGCAAAAAATACTGATTTCATTAAAATTTATATTCCTTTTTTTGCTTTACACTTTTTTTTTTCATTTTTTTTTTATAAAAAATAATAAACTGACATAAGCAAAGCTACAAACCTGAAAGAATTTACAGGACAAGTCAGATACACAGTTACTTTACTCATGTTTTTAGCTAAAAAATAAATAAAATAAAGCTGAGTCACTGACTTTTTTGTTCTAAAAAAAGAAAAAAAATATTCCAAGAAGACCTTATTATTGTACTTAAAAAAAATAAAATAAGTGTTTAGACATAAAAATCTGATATTTAAAATAAAAAATACTATTAGAAAGTTGAAATTACGTTTGGATATCAGTCCAATGATATAACCAAACATTAATTTGAAATTTATGGTCATAAATATGTTATAACATTTTTGTAATTAGTAACTTTAAACATGTCATTATATTGGTGTGGTTATAAGCAATATTTCACTATAACAATCATTTGAAATCAATTTCATGTTATGTTATATTATACGTTCTTTATAGTCATATTTTGTTATAGCAACCAAAAAGTATTCGTATAAATATCATTATTATTAAAAAGTTTAGATGTATTACATTTGGAACCGATTAAAGAACAAATGGATCGCATAAATTGAAACGGATGGAGAAATATAACCTAAAACCCTATATCTATATAATAAAATCCCATTTAGCCGTTTTTATTTATTTATTATTAAGTATAAATATTTTCAGTACAGTACTAATTGGTTATCAGAATTCTTGAATCCAACAAATTTGCTGTCATTTTTTTTTTTTTTTTTTTTTTGCTTTCCTTAAAGTATGTAAAAAATGAGAGGAATCTGCAGATTTTTTGGTGATTTTCTGACAAGTGTTAACAAAATATGCCTAAATGCTGATGGTGTGGCATCTTAAATTTGAACCAATTAACAGTCATTATTTAACTTTTTAAAAAATTTTGATGGTAATAAAATGATTTTAGTGGAAGTATGTGGTGTTAATCTGACAAAAAAAAAAGGCTTAAAGATGAAGGAATTTGGACAAAAATGTAGTGGAGATTTGATTAGATCCAACCTGTTTTATGTTTTTTTTTCTGTAACACAATCATTAGGGGGAATTTTATTCACCAACTAAGGTGGAAAAAGTTCTAACCTAACAGTGTTTTTTTTTGAATTCTTAAAAATGAGGAAAATGATTTTATCAATAACTAGAAAAAAATAAAATTTATAAGTGATATTACATGTTGATTGTTTTTTTTCCACCCTTCGCCCCTGCATCACGCCCCCATCCCATTCGCATACTCTAGAGTGTTTGCCTTGATTATACATAAATATGCGGTATGAAGCGGAGTATTGATCAGTCAAAAAATCTAATGTTCAAAAGTTGAAAATTGCAAAAATGATGATATTGCGGTAGACGTGTGGGCATACTAGGAGAGATATGATTAGAAATGAAAATATTCGGGACAAGGTGAAAGTGACTCTGTTGGAAGACAAGATGCAGGAAGTAAGACTGAGATTGTTCGGACATGTGAAGAGGAAGTATCCGGATGTTCCAGAGCGAAGGTGTGAGAGACTGAATATGGATGGTTTTAGGAGGTAGAGGTAGACTGAAAAAGAATTGGGGAGAGGTGATTAAATAGGATATGCCGCAATTCCAATTTGTCGAAGACATAACTCTAGATAGGAGATTATGGAAGACACAAAATAGGGTAGAATGTTAGTAATATTTTCTTAAGAGGTTTGTGGAAATAAAAACACACAAATGATGTGGACAGAGAGAGTAAATGTTTGAGAAAAGCTGGATTATACAATTAGATGTTCAAAGTTATGCATTCTTATGTAGTTTAACTTTGACCCTAAGGTGGAATTTAATAATAACATGCATATATATATATATATATATATAGTAACACATTTCCATCAGCAAAATTTTTAATTTCTTTTTCCTTTTGGAAAAAAGCAATCAAATGAATTGACTCAAAAAAAAACAAAAAAAAAACAGTCAAACAATCAAATTGATAAGAGGGACACTACCATGTGTAGAAGCAATAAATTAAAATGGTGCTTTGACAATTAAGAAGAGATAAAAAGAAGAAGAATTCCCTAAATGTTAAGAAAAAAATAAAAATTGAAAGTTATATATACACGGAGACCGGATTCAAGATTTAAGTTTGATGAATTTTAATATATTAATTGTATTCTTATAATTATAGGTTCATATATAATATTTACAAAATGGTAACGGATTTTCACTTCTTGTTATTTCAAGGGTCTATCGAAAACAACTATTCTATCTCTGAGGTAAGGGTATGGTTTGCATCAACTCTACTCTTCCTGAATCCACTTTAGGAGATTGTATTGGTACGTTGTTTTTGTTGATAATGGGTTTTAACACGCACTCATGTTTTCTACCGTATTTTATCATGATTTTTTTATTTCTGTGTTATTTTTCATCAAGCCGAGGGTCTATTGAAAACAGTTTCTATACCACTAAGGTAGGGATAAGGTCTGCATACTCTACTTTGTAGGATTACACTAGATATATTTGTTGTTTTTGTTGGTTTTCACACACATGAGAAATGCCTCATCTTTGAGTGCGATTCGAACTATTAACTCATCTAATTGAAAATAACCAATTTAATTTATGATATATATATATATATATCGTAAATTTTGATTCAAATGAATTTATATCCCCAAATAGTGTAAAAAAATTATTGTACTATCAATGCAATTTCACAATAACAACCAATAACTTGTAGTAGTAGTAGCATATACTTAAAAAAATAAGTACAAAGTCAAAAATCAAACAGTACCCACAAAGTCAAAAAACAGTACCAGTATTAACTACATTTTGTAGTATACTCTATGCATTCTGATGTGTGAAAATGATAGATTATTAATGTTGGGGAAAATTAAAAAAATAATACTAAAAAGAATTCTTATAAAAATATTTTAATTTTAATTATTTTTTTTACCACCGCCAAATTGAGAATGTGTTATTCTGGTCAAAAAAACCAATCTTCAGTTTACACACACAGTATTCCTTGTCGGGTGCTAAGTTCTCTCTCTCTCTCTCACACACACACTTCCTACTGGTGGGGTCATTTGGTAGGAGTGAGTCTGGTACGGTATTAAAAATTTCGGTTCGATAATTTTAATTTTTGATTTTTAGAAATATATATTATTAGCATATTAAATTAGTGTGGTATGATTCGATATCTTAAAGTTTAATTTTAATATTTGCGGTATGATAAATTATAAATCATAGTTTAATCGACTTCGACTTACATATAACTTATATGATAGAGAACTTTGACTTTAGTCTTTAAAGAAACATCTCAGTTATATCGTATTAAACATGTAGAAATGTTTAGAAGAAAGTATAAACATGAAATCATTCCGTTAATCAATTACACAATAAAAATCTCAATCAAGATAGAGTAGTCAAAGTTTCAACATTAATAATTAGTTTTGTACTAATCTATTATTTATTATTTTTTCTTGAGCTGACGTTCTTATAAAAAACATTCTCTTTATCTCTCTAGCTATTTCTAAGGTAGAAATAAGGTCGGAATACACTCTACTATCTGCATACCACTTTGTAGGACTACACTATGTTGTTGTTGTATACATCTGCTATAATATTATGTGATACTTTATATAGGAATTATATATGTAATTATGTACTTCGGTATGATATTCGGTAATTCGATATTCTTTTTTATAAATATCGAATATCAAACTTTTTAAAAATGCATAAGAAATACTTATCATAACATGAAAATCATGATATCAAAATTTTCGATTTCATTATGATATTCGATGTCTACCTTACTATATTCATCCCTAGTGTTAGCCCTTCCTATTTTTTATTTATTTTTTTTGTTTAGGAAAAGTAATTAAAGAAGTAAAAACCAAGAAACTCCACTGTTTTAAAAGTACACACAGTAAAAAAAAATTGTAGATTTTTTTTCCTAATCAAAGTCAATGGTGAAGTAGAAAAAATGTGAACTACGAATAGCAAAAAATTGAGTAAGAAACAAGAAATATTAAAAAAGTTGTGTGGGGCGAGGGGGTGGGGTGGGGGTAGGGGAGAGATAAAAGGAAAGTGTGGAAAAAAAACACTACTCCCTCCGTCCTAATTTATGTGTCTTTTTTTAGATTTTAAGATTCATACAAGTTTATCTTTGACTATAATTTTTTCATATATTTTTAAAATATTTTGAATTATCAATAATTGAGATTTATAGTACTTTTTATATAGTTTTCAAATATATAAGTTTTATTTCAAAAAACTTAAAGATTTCGTATTCAAATTTATGGTCAAACTTAAACTGTTTGACTATCGAAAAATAAAAAATGACACATAAATTAGGACAGAGGGAGTACATAATTTAGATGCTTTCGCTATGTGCGTGGCCTAGAGAAGGATCGAATCATACGAGTTTATGTTATGCAACTTTATCTTGTGTTTTTATACGAGGCCGCTTCGACGGCTTAAATTCATGAATTCCTAATCACATGACAATAAATTTATCAGTTATTATAAAACTCCCCTTCCACTTGTTAAAAAGTACATGCAGATTTTTTTCCAAATCAAAGTCAATGGTGAAGTAGAAAAAATGTGACTAGGAATAGTAAAAAAATGGAGTAAGAAGCAAGAAAAATTATTAAAGAAGTTTGTGTATGTGTGGTGTGGGGGTTGGGTGGGGTGGTGGGGGTTGGGGGAAGGGGGAAGGGGAGGGGGGAGACAGAAAAAGTGTGTAGTAGGAGAGATAAGAGGCAAAGTGTGGGAAAAAAAAAACACTACATAGTGTTGGTGTGTTTTGTAAGTTTTTATTATTGCAACAAAGCAATGTCACAAGATTCTGAGGAGATAAAGAGCATTGAGCAGTGGAAATGGTCTGAAATGCAAGGCCTTGAACTTGTTGTCTCTGAAGACAATCACACCAACAACAACACTAACACTCCCTCTATTAAAGCCAACAAAAATTCCAACACCCTTACAACAACAACAACAACAACAACAACAGCTAATAGTACTCATCAATTTCAAGAAACAAAAATGGAGGTGAAAAATGAAGAGGGTAATGGTGAAAAGCCAAGTACACCTCTACCAGCAGTTAGTTTTAGTGAACTATTCAGGTTTGCTGATAGTTTGGACTATGTACTAATGGCAATTGGTTCACTTGGTGCTTTTGTACATGGCTGTTCTTTGCCTTTGTTCCTTAGATTCTTTGCTGATCTTGTTAATTCTTTTGGCTCTTATGCTAATGATGTTGATAAGATGACTCAAGAAGTTTTAAAGGTAAAGTCCCAAATTCACTAAGTGAAAAAAAATGAAATGAAAGTTAATTGAATTCATTTTATTGATAATGTTTTGTGTTTTGTGTTATTCAGTATGCATTTTACTTTCTTGTTGTTGGTGCTGCAATATGGGCATCTTCATGGGCAGGTAAACAAAAAAGTTCATAAAAATTAAATCTTTATTTGCTTTCAAGAATTGGAAACTTCATGAAAATTGAATCTTTATTTTTTTTCAGGAATTGGAATTTCATAAAAATTGAATCTTTATTGTTTTTCAAGAATTGGAATTTCATAGAAATTCAATCTTTATTGTTTTCAAGAATTGGAAACTTCATAAAGATTGAATCTTTAGTGGTTTCAAGAATTTAAAGTTCATAAAAATTGAATCTTTAGTGCTTTCAAGAATTGATAACCTCATAAAAATTGAATCTTTTTTGTTTCAAGAATTGGAATTTCATAATAATTGAATCTTTATTGTTTTCAAGAATTGATTTTGAGGATTTTTTTTCTTGATGGGGAATTGGATTTTTGCTAATGATTTGTAGAGATATCATGCTGGATGTGGACTGGAGAAAGACAAACTACAAAGATGAGGATCAAGTACTTAGAGGCTGCTTTGAACCAAGATATTCAATATTTTGATACTGAAGTTAGAACTTCTGATGTTGTTTCTGCAATTAACACTGATGCTGTAGTGGTCCAAGATGCCATTAGTGAGAAGGTGAACATACTATATGAACTTGATTTCATTTATTTTGGGAAATTAGAAACAGCCTCTCTACCTCCACGAGGTAGTGGTAAGGTCTGCATACACTCTACCCTCCCAGACCCCACTTTGTGGGATTTCACTGGGTATGTTGTTGTTATTTTGGAAAAAGGGTGTACAGTTTAAGGATCTGATAAGCTTTTTCTGCTGTGTTTTACTGCAGTTGGGTAATTTCATTCATTATATGGCAACATTTTTGTCTGGATTTGTGGTGGGATTTACAGCAGTGTGGCAACTAGCACTTGTTACTCTTGCTGTGGTTCCTCTGATTGCTGTAATTGGTGCTATCTACACTATGACATCAGCCAAATTGTCAAGCAAAAGTCAAGAAGCACTTTCGAAGGCAGGGAACATTGTTGAACAGGTAAAAAAAAATGGTACTAATTTTGTGAAATTAAGATGTTTTTTGCTACTGGATTTGCTGAAGTGAAGCTAATTTACAGACAGTAGTTCAAATTCGGACGGTATTGGCGTTTGTTGGTGAGTCAAAAGCATTGCAAGCATATTCTTCAGCACTTAGAGTTTCTCAGAAGATTGGATATATGAGTGGATTTTCAAAAGGATTAGGACTTGGAGCTACATATTTTACTGTCTTCTGTTGTTATGCTCTTCTTCTATGGTATGGTGGCTATTTGGTTAGACATCATTTCACCAATGGAGGACTTGCCATAGCTACAATGTTTGCAGTCATGATAGGTGGACTGTAAGTACTAGGCTTTGTACGAAAATATGTCGAATTTTTTTATAAAGAAAAGTTATAGTTGCTTAAAAGTTTCTCCTTCATTTGATAGGGCGTTGGGGCAATCTGCCCCTAGCATGTCTGCATTTGCTAAGGCCAGAGTTGCAGCTGCCAAGATTTTCCGGATTATCGATCATAAACCAAGCGTCGACAAAAACGCTCAGACGGGTTTGGAGTTGGACACTGTTAGTGGACAACTAGAGCTTAAAAATGTTGATTTCTCCTATCCTTCAAGGCCAGAAATCAAGATTCTCAACAATTTCAACCTCATTGTTCCTGCTGGGAAGACCATTGCTTTAGTTGGAAGCAGTGGTTCCGGGAAAAGTACCGTGGTCTCCCTTATCGAAAGATTTTATGATCCCACCTCAGGTAGCACAACTTTGCAACAATGACTTCATTATTGAATACAATATTAGCAATGTGATGGGCAACTTTAATGAAATGTCTGGCAGTTGACATGAATTTCATTAAGTCCATGTGTTTATGTGGAGACATGTTCAGGTTTAAAGCTACGCTGCTCGGACTCTTCAAAAATGTCGACAGGTGTATTCCGGATACTCCAAAAGTAGTGCATTTTGGAGAATTCGACAACAATTTTGGAGAGTCCGAGCAACATAGTTAAGTTATGAACATCTCAAGCTAATAATAAGTCGATATGCAGGACAACTTCTGCTTGACGGGAATGACATAAAGACACTGAAGTTGAAATGGCTGAGGCAGCAAATTGGCCTTGTGAGCCAAGAACCAGCTCTTTTCGCCACAAGCATCAAAGAAAACATACTATTAGGAAGGCCTGATGCAACACAAATTGAGATTGAAGAAGCTGCTAGAGTTGCCAATGCCCATTCTTTCATAATCAAACTTCCTGATGGCTTTGATACTCAAGTAAGCTAATAATTTTTTTTTAGCAACTTCAGAGTCAACTAATTATGCTGCATTAAAGATCTAGCAGATGTGTCATTAAATAAAATTTTCTTCTACATTCCATATGCTATTTAATGTGTGACATTTTTAATATAACTCATGCTGGTCCCACTAGTTTATGGAAGATGGATTGGATATAAGGTTGGATGGTAGAGAGTGCCTGAGTTCTAAATTAAATAAACTAAAAGCCAGTTTGGCATTTATCTTGGTCCAAGTAGGACCACTTGGGATATTATAAAGATTGGTGGAGTGTGTGTGGGGGAAATGATTCAAATTCAAAGGTTCTTACTCTTAAGATGTTTTTTTTTTTGGCATGTGCTGATTCTATGTTACTCGAACTCTTCAAAAATGTTGTCAAGTGCTTGTCGGATCCTCCAAAACTAGTGCATTTGTGAAGGATCCGCCAGATTTGTGTTGGACCTTCCAAAAGTAGTGCAGTTGTGAAGGATCCACCAGAAGTCGAATCCTCCAAAAGTAGTCCATTTGTGATGGATCCGCCAGATGCACGTCGGATCCTCCAAAAGTAGTGCATTTTGAGGATCCAACGTGTTGTACGTTCCCTTAGTCAAATGTCAAAGAAATCTTTTTTTTTTTTCAATCTAAAGGATGACTTTAGCCTTAGGAAAAGCCAAATTCAGTGATTGTGTTGAATGGTCAAATTTTATGACTTTGAAGGTACATTAAACTATAAATCATTTACAAAGATGCTTTCATTAGTTGCCTAAATTGTTTTGTTTGGTCAACAAACAAACCTAACATTATTTTAACGAAGTCAATGTGTGTAGGGGACTGGTCATTTCATTTAAGAAATAGGTAACATGGGATTTCAGTCAACAGTGCATGTGCAGGAACAAGTTTTATTTTATCTATTCATGTGAGAACAAAAGACTTGTTTGTAATCTTTAGTAGTTGGGAGGGTTGACACCAGAAGATAGATGCATCACAAAATTTTTAAAAATTTGAGGAAAAACATGTAGGGTTATCGGTATGATTATAATAAGCTTGATATACATACAAAATCAAATAAATAATAAGGGCCATCTATTGGATTGATTAGAAAATAATTGAATGGAAAGTGGAACAAAGAGACAAGTTGATGAAAGCTGGAGATAGTTACTGGACTGTTACAATTAATTTCACTTTGACCTTGATTTGTCGATGAGATGTCACTTAATAATGAAATAGTGAACGTTTATTTGTTAATCTGAGAGAAAAATGAAACTTGAGCTGCAATGCGTATGTTCGTATGCTATTGATTAATTTTGGCGAGTACCTTGCCTCTCTCGAGCCTTACGATGGATGGGTATGACACACTATCATTTTTTCTGTGAGTAGCGTGTATCGATTTTCTTTGTTTAAATTACTAATTAGTAAATCATGGGGTACATGTTTCGAGTTAGACCTACAGAAAGTGAAAATGTGTATTTGGACATTGCAGGTAGGGGAGAGAGGATTACAATTATCGGGTGGACAGAAGCAGCGGATTGCTATAGCGAGGGCCATGCTTAAGAATCCAGCGATCCTTCTCTTAGATGAGGCAACTAGTGCTTTAGATTCTGAATCGGAAAAGCTAGTGCAAGAGGCTCTAGACAGGTTCATGATCGGACGAACAACACTTGTAATTGCTCATCGCCTGTCTACTATCCGGAAGGCTGACCTGGTGGCTGTACTACAGCAAGGTAGTGTCTCGGAAATTGGAAGCCATGATGAGCTTATGATTAAAGGAGATAATGGTACGTATGCTAAGCTCATCAAAATGCAAGAAGCAGCTCATGAAACGGCTCTTAGTAATGCCAGAAAGAGCAGTGCGAGGTATCTTTCGCAGCAAATCTTCATTGAAGTCGCTCCATATAATAATATTTTACACTAAAGACGAAAATCATAAAACTCGTAGCTGTTGCTTGGACGTGTGCTGATTGTATCTTAATGCTCTTTTAACTTATATATTTTTTTCACAGGCCCTCGAGTGCAAGGAACTCTGTGAGCTCACCGATCATCACTAGAAACTCTTCCTATGGTCGATCACCATACTCTCGCCGGTTGTCTGACTTTTCTACCTCAGACTTCAGCCTCTCCCTTGATGCCGCATATTCTAATTACCGACATGAAAAGCTTGCATTCAAGGACCAAGCTAGTTCGTTTGGTCGGCTTGCAAAAATGAACTCTCCTGAATGGTCTTACGCTTTAATTGGTTCTATTGGTTCTGTTATCTGTGGTTCACTTAGTGCTTTCTTTGCATATGTCCTGAGTGCTGTTCTTAGCGTGTACTACAATCCGGACCATGCTTACATGAGCAAACAAATCGCGAAATACTGTTATCTTTTGATTGGAGTTTCATCGGCTGCACTCATTTTCAATACTTTACAGCATTACTACTGGGATGTGGTGGGTGAAAATTTGACGAAACGGGTGAGAGAGAAAATGCTGGCTGCAGTGCTTAAAATGGAAATGGCATGGTTCGATCAGGAAGAGAATGATAGTTCAAGAATTGCAGCCAGGCTCTCTCTGGATGCCAACAATGTTAGGTCAGCCATCGGGGATAGAATCTCCGTTATTATGCAGAACTCAGCTCTCATGCTAGTCGCGTGCACTGCAGGATTCGTATTGCAGTGGCGTCTGGCCCTCGTCCTCATTGGTGTATTTCCCGTGGTCGTTGCAGCAACAGTTTTACAGGTGAGTGAGTTCACCGAAATTCAAAAAAGAATGGCGCCTTTCTATATTTAGTAACAATTTGATTTTAAACTTCTCATTTTAGCCACACAAATATTTTCGACCACAAGTTTAAAAAGTCTTCCTTTCATTCTTAAACTCCGTGCCCATTCAAACACCTTCACTTAAATTGGGATGGACCATTCATGTAGACACTTCCGTTTCATATAAGTTCGTATGGCTTAGATTAAATTTTAGATTATATGTTCTTTGTGTGCTGAATTGTTTGCATTTCCAACAGAAAATGTTCATGAAGGGATTCTCAGGAGACTTAGAAGCTGCTCATGCCAAAGCCACACAACTTGCTGGAGAAGCTGTAGCTAAT
The DNA here is from genome assembly GCA_031232105.1 of Capsicum rhomboideum. Classification (NCBI taxonomy): domain Eukaryota; kingdom Viridiplantae; phylum Streptophyta; class Magnoliopsida; order Solanales; family Solanaceae; genus Capsicum; species Capsicum rhomboideum. The sequence continues at coordinate 142,271,176 of CP124711.1, read as the reverse complement.
GTAAGAACAGTTGCTGCCTTTAATTCGGAAACAAAAATAGTCAACCTATTCGACTCCAGCCTCCAGACTCCGCTTAGGCGCTGCTTCTGGAAGGGACAAATTGCGGGAAGTGGTTATGGGATTGCTCAATTCTTGCTTTATGCTTCCTATGCCCTTGGCCTTTGGTATGCCTCCTGGCTTGTCAAGCACGGGATCTCTGACTTCTCGAAGACAATCCGTGTTTTCATGGTCCTCATGGTTTCTGCTAATGGTGCAGCTGAAACATTGACCTTAGCCCCTGACTTCATCAAGGGTGGCCGAGCAATGCGTTCAGTTTTTGAACTCCTTGACCGTAAAACAGAAGTTGAGCCTGATGATCCAGATGCCACGGCTGTCCCTGATCGTCTTCGTGGTGAAGTGGAGTTTAAGCATGTAGACTTCTCATATCCCACTAGACCTGATGTGTCAATTTTCCGTGATTTAAATCTTCGTGCTCGAGCTGGAAAGACTCTTGCTCTTGTTGGACCGAGCGGGTGTGGAAAGAGCTCAGTCATTGCACTTATAGAGCGGTTTTATGAGCCATCATCCGGACGTGTCATCATTGATGGCAAGGATATCAGAAAGTACAACCTTAAATCTTTGAGAAGACACATTGCTGTAGTGCCACAAGAACCTTGCCTATTTGCTACAACCATCTATGAAAACATCGCGTATGGACATGAATCAGCAACCGAAGCTGAGATAACCGAAGCAGCAACCTTAGCAAACGCCCACAAGTTCATATCTGCATTGCCTGATGGCTACAAAACATTCGTCGGAGAAAGGGGAGTTCAATTGTCCGGTGGACAAAAGCAAAGAATCGCCATTGCTCGTGCTTTCCTAAGGAAAGCAGAACTAATGCTGCTGGACGAGGCAACAAGTGCACTCGATGCAGAGTCAGAGAGATGTGTACAGGAAGCATTGGATCGCGCTTGTGCAGGTAAGACCACCATTGTGGTTGCACATAGACTATCAACAATCAGAAATGCACATGTGATCGCGGTCATAGACGATGGGAAAGTAGCAGAGCAAGGTTCTCATTCTCATCTCTTGAAAAACTACTCAGACGGGATATATGCGCGTATGATACAACTACAAAGATTTACGCATGGAGAAGCTGTGAATATGGCAACAGGTTCAACGTCTTCTTCACGTCCCAAGGAAGATCAAGATTGAGAGAAAAAATGCGAACTGAAGCTCAAAATGAAAATACCACTAGAAAAAGGAGTATACCTTGTGTAACACCCTTATTATTTTTTGGAACTGCTAATTTCTTGTTCACTGTTTCTGGTATAGTATAGTATAATATGTGCATTAATCCAAAAATTTATATTTATCCTTCAATCTTTCACTCTTACTCATCCCTTGGTGATAGTAAACTTCATTTCTTTTTCCTATAATGCACCAAATTCATATGAATTTAGTAATAGTAGTACAATGTAAGAAGGAAGAGAAAAGATGAGTGGTACATTTTACTAGTACCTAATGTTCATCAGTGACTCCATCAAAGGGTCAAAAGATGCCCTTCAGGTCGTAGGTTCGAGCCGTGCGTCAAACGAACTAAGTCCAGTATTAAAGTGGAGAAGGGTAGAGGGACGAACTCATATGAGCTGCTGATAATGATTCCAATAGAAAAGGCGGTAGATATAGCTAGGCCGTGATTGGCCTGCCATTGACAATCGTACTGTAAAAATTAGCTATGTTCATCCATAGTCATTATGCCCTCCTAAAATGATCTCTCAAGTTCATCGAGTTTGTTCTAAAGAATCAAAACGATCAGTTATTAATGATATTTCTTTTTAGCTCTCTCTAAAATACTCGTTTTCCTAAGGCCTTCATCCTGAGGGGTTCCAAACACATCATAAGCTAAATCGACTCCAAATAGATTTCTCGATCATAAATAAAAATATGTGAGGTCAAAAGATAAACAGTACTATACATGATTGATTTTTGTGTCCTTCCTTGGCCAGAAAGTCCTAGTACATCCCCTATATTACAAGACAAATTCATCATAATGTTTGAAAAAAGATACATTGTTATTGATTAACTTTGAAGAAACAAATTGTGTCCCACTCCTGTCAATTCACCACCAAATCAACCTAAATTGACCCTACTAATTAATTAATAGTACTAATTGTTACAAACGTTAATTATGACAAACCATAATAATCAGATTGTTAAATTTGTCTTGTGATCACTTTTCATAAAGATTGTTTGTGTGGATTAATAAATATGGGACCAAAAAATGTTGGATTTCCGACAAGATTATAAGTCATAATCCATGCCAAGATATTATATTTTTTGCAATTTTGGAACGTTTTGATGTTGATTGTGTCCCCAGAAGGAGCATCTGTCATCAACGAGTTTAAGTTCAATGCACTAATGCGTATGAAAAATACTTAAGGTAACTTTATTTAATAGAAACGATTGATAACTTAGAATTAAATGATAAACAACTTGTCATAACGTGTTAAATTACATTGATCGATACTAGAAATTCGCCATTTTCAGACATTCCGACTCGTGTGAATGTCGAGGATTTTCGACAAATTTCGGACGGGATTTGCTTCGTTAATTATTGATAAATTCTGATTTTGGTCATTGTGTTAGATGATTCAACACATTTAACCTTCAATTAATTAATTAAAATGTGTGATTTTCTTTGATGGCATAGAATCAATAGTTGACACGCACAAAACAGAATAGAAAGAAGGGCTCTTTGAACGACTCCGGTACTATCTCATCCGCTGCTCTAGCTAATTGTCCCCCCTTTCCAAGTATCCCTTCACGTAGGAAATACATTATATATTTAGATTACTTTAAGAAGTATATTATCCTCAAATATGAATTTACAATACAATTTTAAAATAACAATGGGTAATCAAACAGTCAAACAATTAACAATTCTGAAAATTTGGTAATATTCATAAGCAAATGGATATAAAGCACACATTCAAGTAAGTAAAAGTTAAATGTGTTGAGTCAAATACTACGAAGACTAAAGTTAAAATTTATCAATAAGCAAAGGATCAAAAGTACTACAACATCGATTCCCTAACCCGTAATAAATGGTACGTAAATAACTTATCATAGTAAATTAAATTATGTTGATCGTAAAAAGCCATTCATTACACTATCGATGTATATAACTGATAAATTCATCTATCACCCCCTAAAGATGATAGTGATACGTGAAGTGGAAGAAGAGGGAGGAATAGGAAACAACATAATTGATTTAGGGGGTTCACGTGGTGAGTGGTTCCACATGCGGAAGTGTCTTAAAAAAGAGAAAGCAACTTACGCGGAATGGTCGGAATCCCTTCATCTTTAATCAAATATTTTAAATTTGAATTTTAGGAAATTGAGGAAACGATATTGGGAACGTCAACAACAACAACAACAACAAAATACCAGTGTAGTCCCACATAGTGAGGGTTGAGGAGGGTAGAGTATACACAGATCATACCACTACCTCAAAGGTGAGGTAGAGAGACTGTTTCTAATACACCCCCGGCTAAAGAAAGAAACAATCTAGAAAAGGACGTAATGAAAGTACAAGAGATAATAGGTAGCAACAAAACAATAGTTAGTATCATAACAGTCCTACAACAAAATACAAACAATAGATAGCAGCAGAAATCGAATAACAAGAAGCTACAATGGTATTACTACGACAACAAGTAAGGGTCACAAGACAATACACTCCTACCAGCTACTAACCTTCCACCCTAATACCCGAATTTAGATTTAGTCGAATCCGAATACAAATATTAAACACCTAAGTGAAAAACTATGTATATAGAAAAGGAATCAAATAGCAAAAGAAACAAAAACCAAACAAGGTGAGATATTTTTATATCTATATATATATAGGTCAAAAAACTTGTTTGGAGTATTATTACATAATAATAATAATGGGATATTTTTGGTGGTGGGAGGTGCACGAGTGAAAAGTAGCATAAAAATGTGGCATTTAAAGTTGAAAGTGATAGTATATAATGGCTTTTTTCATAATGAAGGCAACGGCATTATTTTCCATACTGCTGTAAAAAAAAAAAAAAATACCTTGTAGGAAGGGGAATTTGTCTGTATTGTTAATTTCAATGAATACCTATGTAAATAAAATTTATCTTTTATTGAAAATTAATAGATATAAAAAGTTAATTATTCAATATTATATCAACAAAATATAAAACATTTTGTACGATATTGGATGATAGTAATAGTTAACGCTGAATAGTTATGAATGTTGACGGTGGTAGTAGGTGGCGGAGAATGCTGCAGATGGTAGTGATATTTGCTAATAGAGAGTGAAAATAGTGGTCAACAATCGTGATTAATGATAGTAGTTGATAATGATAGATGACAATAAGTGATCGATAGCGCGCGGTGAAAGTGGATAGAATAATGGTACATTGTCTTCTTCGCAGAATTTTTCATATGAATAACATCGTAATAGGAATAATAATAAATTGTTTATATATATAATAATAACAACAATAATAACATATTTAGTGTAATTTTAGAAGTGGAGTCTAGAGAAGGTAGAATGTATGTAGACCTTATTCTTATCTTGTGGAAATAGAAAGACTGTTTTCGATCGATAGACGCTCAATTTAAGTAAAACATTTCAAAGCGGTTTGAAAGAGGAAATACGAAAATGAACGAGACAAAACAACAAACAAGTATATTCTTTTGAAACAGATTAAAAAAATTAGATCAAGCAAATTGAAAGAGAGAAAATACACATTACTAAACTATTCCCAAGTATATTCCATGATGACATTAATTGGAACCTATGTATTTGTAATTGGCTAAATGTACAAAATGCTAAAGTCAAAATATGACAGATATGAGTTGAATTAAAATCATTCAGTTAAATACATACAGAAAGTTGAAGACAAATTTATATTGATTGTTCTGCCACTGAAAATTAATTTATTTTAGTCAACTTGTTCTAATTTTCAGAAGTTTTATAATGACAAATGCCCCTGACAAAAAATTTCAGTAGTAGTAATTAGGTGTTTGGACATAAAAGAAAATGATATTTGAAAAAAAAAAAAAGAATATTTAAAAGTTGAAGTTATATTTGAACATGCATTTAATTAATGATAGATCAAGAGTGTTACTTACGGGTTCATAGGAACCACCTGTTAACATTTGCTCAAACTCTGTATATAAATATATTCAGTAAATATTTATAAATACTTGACTGTGAGTTCAGTTATTAATATATATAATTTAAAATCCTTGTAAAAACTCATAAACTTTAAATTCTGAATACACCTCAACATCTAACTTGAAAAAAGGTAAAAATAAAATAAAATTGTGAGTGAAAAAAAAAATTCACTTGAAAAACTTGTCAAAATTACTTTTTCAAACTTGAAAATCGTCTTCAGAAAGCTTTTCGAAAAATTCAATTTTTGATTTTATACGAAATTTAATTTTAAAAAAAAACTATTTTGAAACTTACATGATCATAAAATTTTTGTAACATTAGTATACCTATAACTTTTTCCGAATTTGTGAACTTAATATTATAATAATATTCAAATAGTCATAAAACGTTCTCATCGAAAAATGTAAAACATATCATTTTCTTAAAAGATTAATAAAAAAATAATTTCAAATAAAATAAAAAACCAAAAAAAAGAAGAAGTTACATCATGAGAGTTTGGACATGTTTTGACTTATTCAAATGGATGATTAAAATCCCAAATAAGAAAAAATCCATAAAAATAAAAACAAATTTTACGTCAGAAAGTGTTGTAATAAAGTATTTTGGACATTTTGTTTTTTTCCTATCATGATAATTCGTTTGTATTTTTTTGGATCGATCTAATTGGCGTACACGTTTGAAACTCCAAAGGATAATGAACCCGTCTCTCTATCCTTCTCTACGACTTAATTAAATATTTGGCTTTATTTGTGATAGAGTTAGAACTCTTGATGTGCGTCCTACAAATCACGTGTACTGTCCCTACCACCGAATCAAAAGTAAGTGCATGAATATCCCATTTGAGCACCGACATTTAAGACTTAAATAAAGTGTATACGTTTTATAAGCTTAGCTGTTTTAGACTAAACTTCCAATTTACTAAAATGAAGTTGCAAACTCGTATACGAATCCGTTCCTCTATGACTTAAATATTTGGCTTTATTTGTAATAGAGTTGAACTCGTGATGTGCGTCCTACAAATCACGTGTACCGTCTCTACGACCGAGCCAAAAGAGATACTAGACAAATAGTTGATTTGGAAACTGATATTTAAGACGTAAATGAAATGTATACGTTTTTGTAAGCTTAGCTATTTTAGAATAAACTTCAAATTTACGGAAATGAAGTTACAAACTTGTATACGACTTTGACGTCATGTTTTGTGCAAGAAAATTTCAAATATTTTTATCTGAAGTTTGATTTGACGATCACACTCATCTGAATTTTAATAAATCATTTCATTTCACTCATGATAGTCATTTCATTTTAGTTCACCTTCCATATGATATCCGTTTCATCTTTCTAATTTAATTTATCTATCTATGTCATTCATGGTACCTCATTTTAACTTATTCTTTTTAATCCGCAACTAATTCAAATTAATAAAAAAAATTACGGAGATTTACAATACAATGAAAAAAAAAAAATCATTACATATGTTGGTCGCATTACACTCAATTAAAATTTTGTTAATCAACACCAAACAAAGCTTTTGAAGAAGTACAAAATCATTAATATTATTTCTACTTAAATACTTGAATTTGTATATTTATCGAAAAATCCTATGGAATATGTTATATGCATATATAATAAACTTCACAAATTGCTTTGTTCTCCTTTTTATATTACCTTTTACATTTTCTATGCATACAACTAGAAGAAACTAAACCCCTTGTGGCTTGTAGCCCACATTACTACTAACATATATGGATATGGATATACAAACTCAATAAGATAGTTGTATAAAATACATTGCCTAATCAATGTACCCAAATTGGTACATTCAAATTGGTCCAACTTATAAAAGAAATAAGAAAATAATAATAATTTGCCTTTGTACCTTTACATAAACTTTCGAAAACAACCTCTCTATCTCTCCGAGGTAGTGGTAAGATCTGCGTACACTTTACTCTTCCCAAACCTCAGTTATGGGATTTTTTGTTACCTTTACGTAAACTATATAAAGTACAAAATACATACACACAAAAGATCAGTATAGTGCCACTCACTAATAAATTGCGCAACATTTTCTTGCCGCGCGTCCTTTTTTATGACGATAGTGTTTGGCCTAATCACATGTAGCTCAATTATTTTATCGAGTATCTGTTACTTTTTACCCCGGCAAGTATAGAATTACTGCACATCCATTTTTTTGTGACGGAGATGTTTGGATTAGTGTTGTTCACCTTGATTATTTCATCGGGTATGTGGTACCCCCCATCAATACTTGTAGGCACCGGTTACTGTTACCTTTCACCAATAGAAGTACCAAATTAGTAAGCGTCCGTCACTTTAACTATGGTGGTGTTCATACTAGTTGCACGCACCTTAATTATATATGTGAATACCTATTATATATCTCCCACCCACACGGGTATCGACCCACTGGTGTACATTTATCAGAAAGAAATGGACCTCTTTAGCAGAGTAGATCGAGTTGGCATACCTAGTGAAATCTCACAAGTGAAGTCTGAAAAGTGTAGTGTACTTAGACCTTTCCACTACCTTGTGAAGGTAGAGAGACTGTTTCCAAAAGATCCTAGGAGTTGTTACTCAATTGTGTAAAATTTTATGACACCTAAAACTGTTTAAAGTGTTATAAATCTGTACAACTTTTTCAAGCAACTTCAATGAAATTTGCTTAATGTTTAAAAGTCGATTACAATCCTGGGGCAGGAGCACCGGAGAAAATCTATTTTCATCAGTGTATTATTTTTCGTAAATAGTTTAGAAGTTTATCTTAATCTTTTTCTAGATTATATTTTGTCTTGAGCTGAGAGTGTCAGAGGTAGTGGTGCGGATTGTGTACACTCTACCCTACCCAGACCCCACTTTGTGGAAACACAAGGGGTATGTTGTAGTTTAAAAAATCATCAAACAATATAAATCTTAAACAAAATGAGAATTTGCATGAAGTTCGATTTTATGTTTGGTAAGTCAAAGGGGACAATTTTGAGGCAGGAGAACTGGTGAATTTTATTTCTTTTTCATCTGATTTTCACTCTAAAGTACAATGCTTCGCAAGATTTTCACAACTCGATTCAGCAGCTGTTATTGGATGTGATTCAACAAGTAAAAGTATAATAACCAATGTAATTTAGCGCGAAATTTAGATAGGAGACATCTGGTAAGATGGATCAAACATTGTTCCAGTTCAACAAAGAACTCGGCAATTACTGCTCTTTCAGCATCAAGCTATCAAATGTAAATTGAATATAACTGACAGAGAAATTGAAAGATGATTCTTTAAGCAATCTAGGGTTTGATACAACAGAAACAAAACATAGGCCATTAGCTAACATCATCTCGGTGAAACTTTGGACAAACAAAACGCAGAGCTAGTATGCTCTGCGAAGTATCTCTAAACCTGCTATACTGAGAGACACACAGAGAGATCATTCCTCAGCTATCGACTCTACCAGTGCGAAATGAGTTATAAACAGGACGAGGGAAGCTCTAACTCATCGACATTAGCTTTGGACCATTATCTGGCATGCCCATTCCAGCTGCTAATTCAGCATCAAGTTGGGTGTGTGGTTTAGGGCCCATCATCATTTTCACACTGCATCACAATAAAACTGTTCAAGTAAATATACAAGGTTTGTACTTCCAGAGGCTACCAACGATAATCACTAAAAACCATGGATTCACAATGGCATTAGTCTATGCTTTGAGCATATAAGCTTCAAATTGGATGCTTCCTGAAAAAAGAAAATTCTAATTTCTATACAGCCAAATCAATGAAAATGTACTTGCCTATACAACTTATAACATAAGTGTCACATTTACCAACCATATAACTTGTATGTTTCTATCACATTTACGATTTTAGTCACTATGAAACAAAATCCTCCAATTTAGCACGTGACGCCCAAAGGATCCTAACCAATGCTGTAAAATTGCAGAAACTGTTGCTGAATAAGTTCACGTTAAGAAGGATGTTCAAGACTTTGCACATTATTTAACACTCGTATCTCTTTTCACCATTCACTTGCAAAGAGCTGATCTATTCCTTTACCCTATCTTTGCAAGTGTCTTACACTACAGAGGCTCTACAATGAATATAACATAACCTCTATTACAGTCTGTAGCCCCCATGCAATCAAAACCAACAGTCTAGAATAACAAGGTCACTTGCAAAGAATACAAAGCAAATACTGATGTCAAGATTACTACAAGAAATTCTTCTATAATGCAAACAGAATAACACTATCATTTCTTGTATTTGCATTAGTAACAGACAGACAACTCTCTAGACAACCATCTGGCATTATTTGTTGGCAAAAAATATGATTTAACAGCAAATTATCAGCAGCTATGCAGGATGGTGCAATACAAGCAGATGAGATGATCTTCGGTCTTCAATTTCATATAACCCTAAAAGCACATCTGCTATGGTCCTAGACTCCTAAACAATCATGGTCCTTGAAAGCTTAGGCATGCTTACCACCTTTCCCCAGTCTGTATTTCAAAATTAATTTTAGAGAAGGTGGTCTACTCCTTTTGTACTGTGAGTGGGAGCATTATAGTCTTGAGTTTTACCGAGTTTGTTACACTTTCTAATAAGGAATGCTGTGATAGATGTTAACTCTATCTTTTACCCCACCCCCAAATTAAAAAAAAATACACCATCGCCTTGGAAGACCACCTCGAAAGGAAAGGTCAAATGCACTTCTCTTGGTTGGTGTCCAAAGATTCTCATGCAATGATGTAAACCTACCAAAAAAGGGGTATGCAGCACCACAAAAGGTGCATATCATGCAAAGAGCAGATTAAGGATAACAATCATCTCTTTCCCCAAAGTAAATTTACCTCCCAAATTTGGAAATTTAGTATTAACATCTCAGTCATTAATTGGTGTATGAACAAAACTATCCCTACAATTTTTGCTAGGATGAAACAGAAAAGATATATAGAGGTCTTCATACAGCATCAGAATACAATTCCAGCTACAATCTGGTGGTGCTTCTGGAAAGAAATGAATGATAAGTTGTTTGAGGACAATAATAACACTGCTAGTTATGCCAACCACATGTGTTTTTTTGTTTTGTTTTTGGTGTAACATATGTTTCTGACTCTAGTGTCATGATTGACTTCATTAGCTCATTACACGACTTGTAATAGACTGCTTCTGGATGTAACTATCCCAACATCACCTTTTGCTGGTGTTTTGATCATAGGAGTCACTCCTTATCAACCAAAATAAAGAGGGTCTACTTCCTATTATGATGTTTGGGACATTTGAAACTTCTTATTTTCTTTAGATAATTAATGTCCTACACTGAAGGAAGATCACTAGGCCTATTTTTTTAAACAACGATGGGTCCGAGCCAAATTGGGTATACCTTCAGGTATCTACAAGCTTCAACCAGCCCAGGTACAGGTACCGGTAACTCTATCAACAGGGCTAGATAGATGGAAAGAAATCGCCAAGTAATTTTTGTCTCTGGGATTTAAAACTTCGACTTCCATGGTTTTCACCCACTTCATTGATTGCTATGCTACACCTTTAGGAGGCCTACATCTAACTGAAAGTCTGAAACACCTTTCTAGATACTAATCCTTCACGCCTCAATAATTTTTCCTTCAATTATAACACACCCTCAATAGCCATATCAGCTCCAGTTTGAAATATTTAGAGATGTGCCCAAGCAATTTTCTCGTATGTTAGAAAACAAGGTAAGGCCACAATTGCACTATTGCCTACCATGTTCTCTAGGAAGTACATAGCAGAGAAGACCATATACCTTATATATCCGTCTCCAAATGAATTATTTTCTTTTAAAATTGAAGGATAAAATATGCCTCTAGACACTCTAAAATTACTTCGCCTCCAACAAACAGCTAGTTTATATACACAATAGGATAATAGCCCCCATCCCTAGCCGCTCACCCAAATTAAGATTGTCCAGCAGTGGACGTGAGGACTGAAGTCTACGAAATCAAAACCTAAGCAACAGCAATAAAACTAAGTTCAAGTTGAAGCATCTCAACATGACTGATTCATCAACTTTTCAGCATTTAAGCTCCATTACCTCACACTAATAAAATGAAAAAAAATTAAAACTCCTATCCTCACCTAACTTCAATCTATTCACACAAATTCATCAGCTAAGAAATCGATAATTACTCAGCAACCCACAAATAAAGTAGCCTTTTTTACTCCAACTAATTAACACTTGGTTTGGATGGTTATTACATACTGCTTAATAATGTGTCATATTCTATTGTCCAGTGTTGTACTGTGCCGTACTGTATTGTTTTAATAAATATAATGTTTGGATAGATTGTATCGTTTTCAACGTAACACATCAATCATTTGAAGGATAAACCTATAAGAAAAGTAGGGCAAGCTTTTATAAAAAGGTAAAGTAAAAAATAAAATATAACTATTAAATAATAAATAAAGACAATATAAATATAAGTCACTATGTGATTTCTTTCTATTTGTCCTAGCCTTGGTGGATAGAGTAACCTGTTGTTGTTGGGAGGTGGCACATATATTAAAAAAATGAGAAAATAATAGGGTAACAACATGATTACACCAAATCGATCGTTACACAAAATGGACTTTTCGTCGTTACCTAACAATGGATTTAATAATACAATACAATAAACTTAACAATCAAAACAATAAACTTAACAATCAAAACAAACTTGGTATCTAAACTAACAATATAATACAATAGGTAACAGCCATCCAAAACAAGCTGTAAGAATTAAGCTAAAATCTTACCGCTTTCTGTGCTTCTTCGTCTTGAAATGCTCATCCCTCACCGTAACATTTGCAAAATATCGACTAAACAAACACAAGAAGAAAACCCTTAAAATCCCAAAAATCAAATCAGCAAACAATAAATTAAGCTCAAAAAGAACACTTATCTTACTCACAGTGAGTAAAGTAATATCGAACTAAAAACACACAAAAAATCAACTTTTTTCTCAAAAAACCTTTCAAATTCACAAAAAATAAAGCGTCAAAAGAACGCTTTTATCTTACTCGCAGAGCATACAATACTGTTGTCCCATTCCAGGAAGATCTTCATCAACCGGCAACACATTCCTCTGCTCTTCCGGCTTATTCAGTTCATTATAAACCGCGTAGTCTCCTTTTACAAGGAATTTATCACGGCGAAATTGTTTGTGTGGGTATCTACGCTTCTTCACTGATTTTTTTTTTTTTTTTTACAAAAACGCAGTAAAATTCCCAGAAATTAAACAACAAACAATAAATTAAGCTTCAAAAGAACGCTTTTATCTTACTTGCATACAATTCTATCGACTAAAAACACACAAAAGAAACCAATTTTTCTTCCAAGACCGCACTAAAATTCACGTAAATTAATGCAACAAAACAATAAATTAAGCTTCAAAAGAACGTTTATCTATAGTATAGTAATATTGACTAAAAGCACACAAAAATCCCTTAAAATTCACCAAAATTGCAGCAACGTACAATAAATTGAGCTTCAAAAGAACATTTATCTATAGTAATATCGACTAAAAACGCACAAAAATCCCTTAAAATTCACCAAAATTGCAGCAACGTACAATAAATTGAGCGTCAAAAGAAGGTTTATCTAAAGTAATATCGACTAAAAACTCACAAAAATCCCTTAAAATTCACCAAAATTGCAGCAACGTACAATAAATTGAGCGTCAAAAGAACGTTTATCTATAGTAATATCGACTAAAAACTCACAAAAATCCCTTAAAATTCACCAAAATTGCAGCAACGTACAATAAATTGAGCGTCAAAAGAACGTTTATCTATAGTAATATCGACTAAAAACAAAAGAACTCTTTATCTTACTCGCAATGCATACAGTAATACTGTCCCATTCCAGGAAGATCTTCATCAACCGGCAACGCATTCCGTTGCTCTTCCGGCTTTTTCAGCTCATCGTAAACGGCGTCGTCTCCTTTAACAAGGAATTTGTTACGGCGAAATTGCTTGTGTGAGTATCTTCGCTTCTTTACGCTTCGATGTGGACACTTGCCGCCCATTTTTTCTCTCTGTGAAATTAGGGTTTTTCGAATTGATTGGGAAATTTGAAACCCTAGATTTTGATTATGAAGGGGATAATTTGTATATATAGTTATCTATTGGAACGACGTCGTTTTGGTTGTGGTCTTGTTTAGAATTATATACTTATATATAGTTTTGGATGTGCCCGTTTGGCCATAAGAATTTTTTGTTTTTTCCCAAAAAAAATTTTCACTTTATTTCAAATACAACTTCAAGTTGGTGTTTGGTCGTGAGAATTCCAAATACAACTTAGAAAAGTGAAAACCACTAAAACTTGCTGGCGAAATGGTTTATTATACGTTTGTACTTGTCCGAGTTTGTAAAGTGGAAACCTCTACTTAGCCCTTTGTCATCTGAACCCCCAATCCAACCATAGCCTTCCACCACCACCAAACTCCGTCACGCCATTTTTTTTTTTCTCTTGCACACAACAATTAGAACAACCAATACTCCATCCATTAACAATATACCAAAAAACAACACCTCCAATTTCATCTTCCCTATTCCACATCAACGCCGCCGGCCACTGCCGACCGGTGAACTAAGTCACCTACTCAATCACCTCCACCATTGACGCCTTCCTCCGTCAAAAAATCACCACCAACCAGTGAACTAGCTCCATTTAAACCAACCGACCCGCCATCCAAATCAAACAGTGAGTTTTTTGTTTGGGTCCGTCGTCAAGGTTCTCTCTTTTTTCAATGTTCTTTTTCAGATATTAATTGAAGTTTTTTTGTGGTGAAAATAGGGGAAAATGGAAGGGTGGGGTAAAGGAAAGGGGTGGGTGGAGCAAAGAAGAAGAATGTTACATTCCTATTTTTTTTTAAGAAGAAAATTTATTTTAATTATAATTTTTTGTGGGTATGCGCGCCCTATACGCATGAAATCACGCATTTATTTCAACTCACCCATTAAGTTGCCACCTAAGCTTAGTCAACGGTCAGAAGGGTTTAAAATCTTGTGTTTTGATGAATTGAGGGGTTCAAATGACAAAGGGTTAAGTAGAGGTGTCCACTTTACAAACTCGGACAAGTACAAGGTCCAATAGACCATTTCGCCAAACTTGTTTTCCCTTTTTTCCATCCTACTTCTCTCACAAAAATTCAAAAACATCTCCAATTTATATTCAGGGTCAAACACAACTTCAACTTCAATTCCAAAAAGATTTTGATTTTCATGGCCAAACACCTAGTTAATCTAAATAGTTGTTCACATGACTGATTTAAATTAAACAAATTTCGCTGATGTATAATTATGTATAATATGTATATCGCCTAGAAAAAGTAAATAGTAGATATGTTTGGTTATTTGTGTGAAGATTTCTTTAGAATATTATCGAAATTTACTTATTTAAGTTAATATTGTCTATCTAGGGGCTGTTTGATTGTTGGTTAAAGAAAAATCTATGTGTGAGTATCTTCACTTCTTCACGCTTCGGTGTGGACACTTGCCGCCAGTTTTTTCTCTCTGTGAAATTACGGTTTTTTGAATTGATTGATTGTGAAATTTGAAACCCTAATTGTGATTTTGAAGGGGAAAATTTATATATATAGTTTTCTATTGGAACGACGTCGTTTTGATTGTGTTCTTATTTAGATTATAGAATAGAAGAATTAACTTAAATAGTTGTTCACACGACACGATTGATTAAATTAAAAATAGTTAGTGTATTATTTTATGTGGTAAAAGATGAATAACTAATACATAAATAATTGATACTTACATTATAATACCTGCATAATTAATTCATATTTATGCGATTATAACGACTAAAATGATAGTGTTTGAACACTTGTATGAAGAACTATAGGACAAAGGCGGGAACAAAAAATTATATATATATATATAAGTTTGTCAAATCGAAAGAGATGAGGGTTCGAGACTTAGACCAAGTGAAGTGCATCAAGGATGAAGGATGAAGAAGGCAATATATTGATGGAGAGACACACATTAAATCAAGATGGTAGACAGACACACATTAAATCAAGATGGTAGACATACTTTCGAAAACACTTGAATGAGGATTCAGAGAACCTTATAAGTCGTCCAGATTTTGAATATTATAGGGATATAAAATTTGAGAAAGTTAAAGGGATTATTCATGAGATGAAAATAGGAGGGCGACCCAGAGAAATTTTAAAAGAGCGTAGGTAAAATAGGTGTGGAGTACCTAACTGAGTTGTTTAAGGTCATTTTTAGAACATTAAGCATGCCTAAAGAACGAAGATGGACTACAATGATCCTCTTGTACAAGAATAATACTGATAATGAGAAACAATTTGAATGTATTATCTAGAAATGAGAATGAGGAGGCGTGTATCTATTATCTAGAAACAATTTGAATATATGTTGGACATTTGACTACAAGAGTCATTCATCTTTTAAGGAAACTAATGGAGCAATATATAGAGAGGAAGAAGAACTTACCTATGATGTTCATTGACCTACAAAAAGCATATAACAAGCCTTTTTGAAGGATTCTATGGGGTTGTTTGAGGCTTTAGACGTACATGTAGCTTTCATTATGGCGATTAAGAAATGTACGAGGGACCCAAGAGTGATACGGTTGCCCCACAAATCAACTCTTAGCTTTTCTTTTACCTTTGTGACAGATGAACAAACGTGGCAAATCCAAAGAAAGGTGTCATAATATATGTTATTTGTAGATGACATAATATTAATTAACGAAACACATAGTGGAGTCAACGATATGATAGAGGTTTATAGAAAAACCCTAAAGTCTAAAGGGTTCAGCTTGAGAAAAACTAAGATAAAATACACGAGTGCAAGTTCAGTGACGTAACTCATGTGACAGATATGGAAGTGGGAATCGACACACAAGTCATCTTCAAAAAAGAGAAAGTTTTAAGTATCTTGGGTCAATATTCAAGAAAATTGGGATTGATATTGATGATGTATTACCCATCATGTTGGAGGGCTGAATGAAATGGAGGCTCACATTTTGTGTCTTATGTGATTAGAATTTGTCACAAATACTGCACGAGAAAAGAAAATACACCGATGCACAGTGAGGAAGTGTGAAAAGTTGGCTAGAAGAAGTAGAGGTATATTGAAAAAATATTAGGAAGGAATGATTAGACTAAACACGATCACACTTGCAACTTACCGAGTACATGATTCTAGATAGGAGAATATGAAGGTCGAGGATTACGGTAGAAGATTAGTAGATAGTCAAGCGTCGTCTAATTTTCCTTATCTGTGTTGTTATGATATTACTCTCCTACTATCTCATTCGTAGATTTTACTATTATTATTGGTTGTTCCCTTTGCTTCTATTACTATATTATTTGTTGTTGTTATTCTTCTCTCTTCTTTATTTTTAATATGACTTCTTTGTCGTTATATTATTTTTTCGTACTTTTTTATATGTTTTACTTGAGTCGAGGGTCTATCATACAACTTTACTACCTTTTACAAGATTGTAGGATGGTTGCGTACATATCACCATCCTCAAACCATAATTATAGAATTACATTAAATATGTTATTGTTACACATTTTGAGATCATTTGATTGTTGGTTCGAATTATATAGATATAAACTTTCTTACGAAACTAATTATAAAAAAAATTGTTATTTTAGTTGTTTGATATAAATAAAAAGTTTATCATAAATCATTGATTTATTTAAAATTAAAGAATATATGGAATATTAAAAGTAGCTATTAATATATTGAACTTTAACATCATTAAT
The DNA here is from genome assembly GCA_031232105.1 of Capsicum rhomboideum. Lineage (NCBI taxonomy): Eukaryota > Viridiplantae > Streptophyta > Magnoliopsida > Solanales > Solanaceae > Capsicum > Capsicum rhomboideum. The sequence goes on along the minus strand of CP124711.1, from coordinate 142,254,198 downwards.
AATATAAAACTTAGATTAAAAAAATTTGAAAATCAGTATTCGCGCGAAGCGAATAATATTACATTATAATTTGGTCACATTAGATTATGTTAATTTAACAGAAAATTATTCATTATCTTGTGATTATTAACCTTGTATAAATTATTGATATATATAACATATATCACATCATTACAAAATAAAATATTTATTTGACATAATTGTTAGTTAATTAACTTACTTCAAAATATGATTAGGAAAGAAAAGAACTGACGAATGGTGTGTTTTAAAGCTACCCACATGAGATTTATTGATTAATATATTTTTAAAAATTTTAATGTGCTACTTGGATTTCTTGATATTTAATATTTTTATTTTTTGATATTATTTATTAAGTCTTCCTTTACATGGTATATATATATATAAAAAAAAAAACTATTTAAATTTTTAATAAATCTGAGAGAATAAACTTTGAGAGTACTAAGGCAAATATTTTGAAAAATCTAAATAATAATCAATTCGCACTCTTTTTTTTTTTCATTGTCATTTTTCATAAATAACTTATACTGTTATTTACTCCCCTCTCACTTTCAACTTCCCAACCCTCTCTCAAACTCAAACTTTCTCTCCATTACCCCTTTTCGACGTCGATTTCTCAGGTAAATATCTTCTTTCTAGCGTCTTTCTTTGTTTTTTGAGTAAAGTCTAAACGATAGTTAAATTCCATCCTCCTATTTTTCATTACAATTTTTTCATAAATAGGTTTTACCATCATTTAATCCCCCATCCTTATTTGAACGATCTCCAAACCTTTACTTATTTTCTTACAACTTAGTCATTTTTTTTTAATGTCACTTCCCCAAATAAATGGGATAAGTCCTTCACCGTCATTTATGTGAAGATCAATAATATTCTAAAAATGAAGTTTCCAATTAATGTGAAGATATGTGATTTATCTCACACCCATTAATATTTGCTAAAACTAAAAAGTAAGAAATTTAGTAGTGTAATATTTATAAAAAAATAAATTATTGCAAATGTTAAAAATATTGCTACAATAACCACTCATGCTAAGAAAAAAAATATAATAACTTTGCTATAATAATTGCAAGCTAAAAAGTTTATCTGGCCTAGAAAGCTGAATAAGTGTGATCTCAAACAATATAAAATAATTGAATTACTAAGTACTTTATTTTGAATTCTGAGCATCGGGCATTAAACTTCAATCATGAGATACTCACCTAACTTATGGTTTTTGAGATGTAGCTGTTTGCATCACTTGAATAATTTACTTTCTCAAACATGCAATAGAAGAAATTAAGTATCCTTTTGATACAACTTTCTTATATAGTGATAAATTAATATGGCATTAGAACTTATACATTAATTAGGTAATATTCTAGCATATAATATTATACAATATATGGTAATATTTTAAATATAAATATTTTAATTTTATTTGATGATACAAAATTTATTATAAATTATTCTTGATGATCTATAATTAAGGAAGTTTTGGTCATATTCCATCTTGAAAACAAAGAGGTAATATATTTACTTAGTAATGACGATTTTGTTTGATTTGCGACAAAATTTAGTAAAAGATAGTTTAATATTTCTCAAAGGCCTTTTCAAATTAAGTTGTCCGTGTTTTTTTTTTTGGCTTCATATTTTGATGTAAGTAAGATTAAAAAATGCATTCTTTTTATCCTAATAAGTAATTGGAAAATTATTAAGATATATTATTTTTCCATATATATGTTGTAGGAGGAAAATTAGTCAGAATCATCTTACTAATTGTTGATCTTCACCACAAATGGCGAAAAATTAGGATTAATACTAACAATTACCTTGGTAAATATGGAATATTCCTGGTGAAGTTCAACTGATTTTAAAAATCTATCTATCTATATATATATAATAAAGGAGAGTAGTTAACACAATTAATATTAAATATGTTTATAATAGATAACATTCACATAATTTTCGGAAATTAAGAATATATTTGTTAGGAAATTAAAACTAATAAATAGTATAGTTTTCATCCAATAGAAGTCAATCTTAATTATTTTTTACCACAATATGAAGAATTTTAGGTTAGACTATACTCCATTATTATATAGATAGATATGAAATAATTAAATAATCAACACAATTCTTTATTTTTAGATAACTACTCTCCTTTATTATATATATATATATATATATATATATATATATATATAGAGAGAGAGAGAGAGAGAGAGAGAGAGAGTAATATGATTTATTTTTAACCACAATATGAAATAATATATTAATCTTCATATGAAATAATTGAATAATTATAATAGTTTTTACCACAATAGGAATCAAACTTAATTGTTTTTATCATAATATGAAATAATATAAATTTTTTTTTACCACAATATGAAATAATATTAAATAACTAAATAATCAAAAAAAATAGTTTTTTGGTGTAAGATGATAGTTTTTTGTTGTAAAAATGTCAAGTAGGTAGTTCTCAAAATGCCACTTGTCATAATTTTAGGCTAACTACTCTCCTTTATTATATATATAGATTATGTATATATTTTAAACTCAAAAAATAAATACTACTATTGAGGATAAGGAAGAAAAACTATTGAAAACGACAACTCATTTTTAAGATTTTCCATGCACTTGACTAGTGCATGGCTAAGGATAGCACATCATCTTCGCATGCCTCTCCGCTTAGTTCCAATTTATCAAAAAAAGCTTTTTATTTGGTTTGATCATTTTATTTTATTATTATTAGATTTTTGCTTGGTAAATACATACGTTCAGAACTCTATATAATGTCACCTCATTATAATAATATTTTATTTTAGCAATCTGATTTTCTTCAAAATTGATTTTTCATGTTATATTTTACTTCTCTATAATTTCATTCTACCTATAATAACAATGACGTTTATCATAGTGATACACTATTTGTAAAGTTACCTCTCTATAAAAGCATAATCAGATATTATGTACTATAATATTGTGTGAGAAATATAAGACATACAAAATAAAATACTAAAATATTTATGGTAATCATCATTAATGTCATGCACACAATAAATATCAAGTGCAGATATCTAATTTAGAGGAAAAATTATATTTAAATGATGCACATTGATTATTTCATAACTTCACGAGGAAACGGCTACTCATTTTTTTATTTTTATTTTTATATTCATGCTCTTTTTAATTTTGCATACTTTTATTTATAACTAAATGAGATCTGAATGTCAAATGTCAATATACATACATAACAATACCTCTCTATAGCAGCTATGAAATTTTTGGACAAATACTATTACTATAGGGAAGTTTAACTGTATTTGCCTAATTTGAGGTAATTTTTTTATTATAAACATAAATGATAACAAAAAAGGTCCCTTAATAACACTTGTGATCCTTATATATTAATAAAAGGACAGTCGTTGCACTAAAATTTTCTTTATGTACGAAGTTTGAAAAAAATCGAATAATAAAGATTTATTGTACGCAATATTATTTTGTATGATTCTTATTTTAATTTTGGTGATATCTAGCACACTATACCTTCAATTACTTGAATTGTGCACTTTTAAGTTATTTACTTTGTGAATCACATATTTACCAATTATTAACCATTGCATCGCTTAATTATTCATTTATTATATTAAATTTGTAATGTTACTTCATATCCGACAGTAATATAATTTTAAGTAAATATAATATATTTTCTATGTGAAGGGACTAATAACTACTTCCCCCATTTCAAAATATTTGACCCTTATTGACTTGTCACTTCTCTTAAGAAAATATTTATTAGGACTTTATTTTATTAAATTAACCTTATTAATTATGTTTTGAAAATATAAATTTGAGTATATACACTTTATGTAGTTATTTAATGATAGGGCTAATATTGGAAGAACATAATAAAATTCTCTTAATTTCGTAAATTAGACAACTAAATTCAAATAAATATTTTTAGCAAGAGGATTAACTAAAACGAAATGGAGGTAGTACGAATCTTGCCTAATTTAGATTCCGTTAATTTATACAAATGCTCTTTTTAAGGTATCATTTAAATTGTATGTCTATTTTTAAAACTGTGTAAAATATAGTTTATCTGACTAATAAAACATTAGACCGTTGTTTAATCAATGTCTAAAAATTTTAGATCATCATATCTTATAAGATTTTCAGCTTGTTTAAAAGAGATCTTTACACCGCCATCTAAAAAGTTTATAAATTATTAAAAAAATAAAAGGAGAATCATTTACTAAGTAACTGAAGGGACAACCATCGAAATATTTTGTCTCAAATCAGAAGCACTCCATACTAGGATAGTTTTCATTTTCTAGACTTGAAAACTAACGTCTAATTTACCATGACAAAATCTGATTCATTCCATCACAATTTTTGATGGCAATCGAAGAAGCCGTTATTTATTTGTGAAAACATTGTCATTGATATCCTTATCATCTCGATAGATATGGAGAGGCCTGCCTCGTTGCCAGTCAACACCTAGATAGTGGTATTATTGCAACAACAAATCAAACAAGGATTTTGATGAGCAAAATCTACTATAATAGTGGAAGAGATAAGTATGAACTTATGCTTACCTCGATTAATTCATTAGATAATTAATATTTTTCATCAGTACAGGTTCATTTGATGCTTGCTCTTAATACAACAACTTCGGAAGGTACAATAATAACAACATATCCCATATAATTTTACGAGTAAAATTCGAAGAAGATGATGTGTATGCAGCCTTATCTTACCTTGTGAAGATACAACCTCGAAAGGCGAAGATGGGAAAAAAAATAAAAATGAAAACCAAGATACCATTTTGTCTGCATGAGCACCAACACCTTTCTGCACGAATTATATGCTAACAAATTCGTTCACTAAGGTGCAGGTGCAAATGCAGATAAAAATATGTCTCTTATTTACATAAAGAAGAAACTCTCTATGTCTGCACTTGGATGAAGCGTTAGTAGATATAACAAATGTATCGAAAATGTGGCTCAGATATAATAGTTCTGGACGCCTAGCATGAAAGAGCCTTCATATTTCCACAACCTCTCCACACACACATATATAACTATTGGCATTGAATATTAGTATTCTTTATAACAATTGATGTGGAGAATTCTAGATGTAAAGCTACACAACAAATCAAACACGTGAAGTGATGAAGAAATGAATAAGCAAAAGGACAGTCGATACAATGTACTAGCATGTAGGGGTGTGGCAATAGAAAATACTGTAAATGTTTTTCATTTTATTTGAAAATTTTAAAATTAGAGTTGAAGATGAAATTGCGTTTGGTCATACATCTTGCAAGGAGAGAAAAGAGAACGTTTTATTTGAAATCATTAAAATGGATTTTTCAAATTTGGAATTCAATTTCAAGTTGAATTTGAAATTTTGTTTTGCCAAATGATGAAAAATAGACTTGGGTTTGAGTTTTGAGTGGAAAAATTATTTGCTTATCCTTCAATGAATTTTACGCAACGTGAATTCAAATTAGCTGAGGTTTCAGTACGGATATCGGACCGGAAAAAGGAGAGAAGTTGAATGGTTAGACAGGAGCCACGTGCTGAATAGGCTAGGGCAGGTGCTGCTTATTCTTGGTGACCAATAATACAATACCACTTGCTCTGGCAAAATGTAGGCACACTATAGCTCCACCTGAAGTGCCTCACTCTTACCTAGAGGCAGTGGCGGAGTTAGCTGACGCTCAGGGGTTCAACCAAACCCCCTTCGGCAAAAATTATATTATTTATACATGGTTAAAATCATTTTTATGTATATGTTATAGATGTTGAACCCCCTTCGACTAGTTCGTGTGTACACTTTGAACCCTCTGAATGAAAATCTTGACTCCGCCACTGCCTAAAGGAGAATGGTGAGTAATGCAATTTCAACCATATTGTGAGTAAATGGAAACCAAATATGAATTTCGAATTTAAACTTGATGAATTCAACCTAATTTTTTGAAAGTTTTAGTAATTTTTCACGTATATTAAACACTGCTAGATTCAGTTATAAACACTTGACCTTTGACTCGAACTCTGAGAATGAAGGTAATGGAATGTTTGAAAACTATATGTCCTTAATTAGAGGTCTCAAAGTTTAAAACATTGGGAATGAAGTTTTAATGGATGGTTAAATCCAAGGCAGAACTAGAGGGGATTCAGCCTCTCTACCTATAAGATGGGGATAACATCTGTGTACTACACTTTCCATATCCCATTAGTGGGATTACACTGGATATGTCGTTATTGTAAGGTCAACTTTTTTGTTAATGTATATATAGTTAGATGATGAACTCCATTGATGAAAATCCTGCCTCGACTACCGATCAACTCAGACAAAAGACCAATTCGGGATCTACAAAGTTGCAGCAAAAACGTTAGATAATCTTTTTCTTGAGAAGGTGGAGAGAAGAAACAAGAAACATATGATTTGCCATACAAGATACAGCTTACAAGCACACTAAAATTCAGTAGTATTTGATTAACTTGGATGACAGTATTATTAATTTCATGTTTTCAAGTTCAGTAGCTACATCATATCTTGTCGAATTCGAAACATAAAGCAAAAACACCAAATATCAACAGCTTTCTCTGCAAAAATTCGGTGGATAATGGATCTGCCTCTCTTTCTTTCTCTACTTAAATACTATACTTCTGACACTAACAATGTTTAAACTCGTGACGTGCACCCAACCCACACATACGATTCATGTGTTGTGCTCTTACTACTGAACCAAAGCCCTGGGACGCAAAATCATTTGCTCTCAAAATGACATTATGAGTACAACAACAACATACCAAGTATATTCCCACAAAAATGAAACAAAGAAAGTGCAGTCTGTGGGGATCGAACCCACGACCACGTGGTTAAAAACCACGCACTCTACCAATGAGCTAAGAAGGCTTTTTAAAACAGTTTCTGCAAGGACTAGAACCCACGACCCGCGACATAACTTTTACTACCAAGTGCCACTGAACTGCAACATTCAACTGTCAAAATGACATTATGAGTGTTCTAGATATATATCACACCCACTGAACTCCTTCAAAATAATTTGCCAGCAGTTCTAAGTAGTGAACAGATACAATACCTTAATTGACACAGACAAGGCTCTCTCTTCCTCATCGCTACAAGTGCCAGATACTCTTTGCCACCATAGACAAGGATGTGTAGTCTCCAAATTAGTCTTTGCCACCTGAAACAAATAATCTGTTTGGATCTTTATCATAAAAATAACATACGCAGAGACACGGGATCTTACCCCTACAGTAGAGGTAGAGAGGTTGTTTCAGATAGACCATCGGCTCAAGAAAAAACAGTCCAAAGCAGTCCAGAAAAAGAAGTAACGGGAGTATAAGAAACAACAGATAGTAAAGACAATAACAGAACAATACTACAAGAAGATAATACGATAATCGAAGTACAAGAAACAATAGATAGTAATAGAAATTGAACGACAAGAAACTATCAGAGTAATACTACGACTACTATGGACGGACAACAAGACAATGCACTCCTACCTACGAATCTTCTACCCAAATCTGTATCCTCCATAACCTCCTATCTAAAGTCATGTCCTCGGTAAGCTGAAACTGCCTTTATCATAATCTCTGCTAAATATAGTTTGAATCTATGTACAAGAAAATTTTCCACCAGACTAAAAGTGGGACAGAAGTAATTACTCTTCTACTTTATCAGACATTGGCATCTGACATGAACACGAACACAGATCACCTTTTTAGGGAAAACATGAAAAATAAGCTAATAAATACCTTGAAAAGCAGGAAAAGATACATGAATCTGCACTTAGAAATGGAACGAAGAGATCATATACCACAAATCTGATTCTTCCTCATAGGTAATTGCTGGTCTGAGGAAACGCATTGAAATATATGCTCACCACCAACACCAACAGATATCAAAGGCATATTAGGTAGGTAATTGAACAACAATATCTCGGTAGGTAAACTAATATTCGAGTAGATTATCAAGTCCTCAATATTTCAAGACAACAGTAAACATCAACCCCCGCAAGTACATCTATGACTAACCTGCTGAAAGGAGTTTTACGTTTTAGGCCCAGCAGCCATGACAAGAAACGTGTATAGAAAAATGCACTTGGGGCAGCAGAAGTGAGTATTTCTAGTAAAGGCAATGAATTTGTAATTTGTTATGCTTACCACATCGCATGGAAAATGATAGACCGTTGGATACAATTCTTATTCCCTGAGTCAGACCTTTTGGTTGTTTGTAAGGTCTCTTAGAAAGTGGCAAGCTGGCAATGAAAAATGCATTGAAAACACATAGATGTGCTAGATTTCTCACTAAAGCATACCAAAACTCCTCCTCCACAATTATTAGATGTCACATGATCTATCCGTCCAAGCAATAATCACAAAGACCAATTAACACATGCACAAATTAATCTTTAATGATCAAAAACCGATTCGGGTAAAAGAAGGAACCATCAATAAACAGTGTTCATCCAACAAACTGGGATATTCAAGTGGTCTGATTGATTGACCACATAGGAATGATATCAGGTTCAAGATTGATGAGCTGTAAAGTAAGGTTTGAGAGATAAAAAGGTGTGACCATAAACAGCTGCTCAATTTGTGAGTAACTGGAAAATAAGATGCAATCTTCCCATTTAATTGAGGGGATACCATGGAAAAGAAGTGGAAATGTCAAGTCTTGTAACAAAATCAGCATTAAGGAAGAGGTAAAATGTGGAGCATGCACAACAGCACAAGAATTTAGAATTGAATTCAAGGCCAAGATTCTTAACTCTGATCCAACAAAAATACATCATTCTTAAAAGTAACAGAAAAGAAGCTAGGTTGTAATGGATGCACGTTGCGTTATTTTCTTCGGAAAGATTGCTTAGATCTAGTTTAAAGCAATAAACAAAAGAGAAGATAGAAATTCTAATATATTCGATTATTATCAAGTAACCACAAGACATAAGTTTTTTACTTTAATACTTTGATTACAGATGTCCAACCCTTAGATGTTTTAAATTACAAAAGAAAGAAACAAACCACTTGCCTCTGAAAACCTGTCAGACTTTCAAACATGAGGACTGCAGTATCATATTGTAAATTATCACAATTAGGACGTATATCTATGACATACATAATCACTAATCAGTAGCAAGTTGGCCGCATCACCCAACATGACATTACAGAAAAATCCAATTAGAAATGTTTGAACAATATAGTCGATAATATTCTAGAAATGGAAACTAAACCTCGAGAAACAAAATATACAATCAGTGTCCGATGTGTTATAAGCTGGACTCACTAATGTCTTCCCGGGAAAAACAGCTGTTGGTCATACATAGGTCACTAGAAACTAACTTTTTTCTGGCGAAAACAGTACCAGCCTGCATTTGGTGGAACATATGGAAGGAGAGCAATGAAAGGATTTTCGGAGGGAGATCTAATTCCATTCAAAGGATCAAATGGAATTGTATTACCTCTCTATGTTTTTGGTGCAACGAACAGTGTAATCACACACTTTTGGAGGTGGCAGCATACCCTTAATGCTGAGGAATACATTAATTACAAAACTCATAAGAAGTCCACTATTTGTACTTCAGTTGGATCGTTAACAGTACTCCTAAGAAGTCCATTATCTCTATTGCTCAGCATTAAGGGATTGTTAACTTTATTTTTAGTGCCCATGTGCTTATTTATCCCTATGCATACTTGTATAATAGAGATCATTATTCAAGATCATAGATATGACTGCAGATATCATATCCTTACAAGATCTTGAAGTCTATAACTTTGAAAATAGATTTTTCACATAATCACATGGTAATAGTAGTGGAGATCTCAAGAATTCTTAGTCATGCTACGCATTGTGGAGGAGATTTCCAGGACAATATGAAATTATAGAATCTTAACTGCAGTTTAAGTGGCTTAAGAACCTAAGGTAACTGGTCCAATTTTATTTTTGTTATTACTTAATTCCCCACGATTCACAGCTATCACATTCCCAAAGCGGAATATAGTTTGGATTACTACGAAGAGAATAATAAAAACAAAGCATCAACAGTGCCGAAATCTATTCCAAGTACTTATGCAAACTCAACAGCAACAACAACATACCCAATGAAATCCCACAAGTGGGGTCTGGGGACTGTAGAGTGTACACAGACCATACCCCTACCTCATGGAGGTAGCGAGGCTGTTTCCGGAGGAACCTCGGCTCAAACTCAAGACAACATATATATGACAAGATTAGAAAATATAAAACATGCAAGAAAAAGGAGAAGAAAAACCAAAAGCATTTTATGCATATACTGATGAGGTATATTAAACTGAGAAAATTCAATCATCTAAGAGTAAAAGATAAGCAGATAACGAATATTCCTATGGTAGAATACAATTTACACTATCCACCTACATCCTCATATATAGAATTTACAAAGATCTATAAATGTTTCTTCAGGTCAAAGAATAAAAACAAGAGAATGGAAGTGTCAATTTCATCGTATGAATTTAGCGCCTACCAACATCATACAATATCCTTTTAAGAGTCAAAACCAAGTCTTTTTAACATGAACTACTAAGTTTAGAGGTTATCAGTACACAACCAAAAGACTCAAAACTAGTAAAAGAAAATGGCGAGCTCCATACTTTTATTTTCAAAATACACCAATTTTGAGGAGTGCTAAACGTAAATAGACATGTCCAATTAAGCTGAATATTCTTGTTTCATACTCAAGTGACGTTTGGGTAAATACTTACCCACACCCGGTGATTATACAAATCAAGTATGTTAACCTTAGTATATAAGCATTAGAATGAGAAATGCATACAACTTAACCATAATTAAGCGGTGAATGCATATATGAAAGACACACGTCTTGCATTCATTGGTTTGTTGCAAACACCCAATGCGGGTAAAAATTTTTACCATGACGTTTGTCACAAACAGGTTAAAGTTGCTTTTAATTTTCAACTAACTTAACAACATTTTGGTGTAGGAAAGTTGACAAATTGAGTAACCAAATCAGCCAATTTAACCAACAATTTATTGACCTAAACAAAATCGGGCATAGCTTAGTTAAAAATTTATTGCTCTCAACAAGTGATGTATTTAAACCAAAGTTCCTACTTTCTAAAGAATTACTGACAGCCATGAAAAATTAGGAAAGCCACCCTTCATAAGGTAATTATAAACATTTAAACAAATCCAACCACTTACTAACATATCCATCATGACTTGGGACTACCAGAATCCCACACAAGAATCGACAATTTAGATGACAATTGCAAGAGTTGATGACGATGTTACCCTTGGATGTGCTCAAAACGCGTTATGTTCAATATTCACATGATTCCAAACTATGTGTGTTGTCCTTGAGGCTAGATTTATGCATCACTTCATGGTTCTACATCCAGAAAAAACAGAGTTAGGCCAGTTGTAAAGAACTTCAAAGCGTACTTTGCAATTTTCATTCATTTGATAGTATGATTTTAAAAGCAATCGGTTGCTGTCGGTGCCAGGATAAAACGACGTGGTCCTATTAAGCTAAACATTTTGTTTCTGATCTAGATCAGAATTACCGCTAGTACTCTCAAGAAAAGTAACTTAGGAGCTAAAAAAGGATATTGGCAATAGTGAGAGAAGATGACAAATTATACTAAAGGAATGAGGGAGTTAAGAAGCAATTTGTGAAATTCTTCTCTTATGGCTTCTCTTTAAATACGTAAATAGATATAATCATTCATTGAGCTGAGGGTCAATTGGAAACAGCCTCTCTACCTCTGACGTAAAGGTAAGGTCTGAGTACACTCTACCATCCCCAGACCCAACTTTGTGGGACTACACTGGGTATGTTGTACATATAATCATTCAAAACTTAAATCTTTATTATCGAAAAGAAAAGTTTAACACGTATATTTATGTTTAGATCCTCCAACAGCATTGTCGGAGAGAAAAGACAGAACTCCAGCTAGCAAGATGATACGTTGCAGCACCTTCATTGCATGTAGACCGTGTGTCTCTCTCATGGAAGAACTTTATTTAAATGGATTACTCAATCTACGACACCACTCCACCTCATCTCTATTTACTATCTTCACCTTCACCACAATCACACTTCATCTTTATTTAAAGCAACAAAACCGGCATCCTAAAGTTCACCACAATCTCACTCCATCTCTATGTACTTGCAGAGCAAGCTCGTTCCTTTCAACCCAAAGTGCTCTGCTCCGTTACTAAACTCAGAACTCAGGTCCTCCATATCATACAGTAACTCGAGCATAAACCATGAGAAATCTTGTTTTCCAAGATCCTGGGCTCAGAGTAAGCACCAATACTACTCAAAGTCTAAATCATGCTTGGGAGAGAATACGAGTTCCAGTAGTAGTGCCTGCTCTACACCTTGCAATGTATCTATGCATAGCAATGTCCATCATGCTCTTTCTGGAGCGTATTTACATGGCAATAGTGATAGCAGGGGTCAAGTGCTTTGGAAAGAAAAGATATACCAAATATAAGCTCGAGTCCGTAAAAGAAGACCTAGAGAAAAACAAAAACTACCCAATGGTGTTAGTCCAAATTCCTATGTTCAACGAAAAGGAGGTACATACTTTACTTGAGTATACGTCTTTTTTGATCAAGTTCCAGAGATTTAAAGTTATGCATACATGATTATTGTTTAGCATTGTGTTTCAATTTTTCCTAGAAGAAACCACGAATATGCCTGTTTCCATCGCCCTTTCTTTTTTCTGATCATCAGTTATATTTTTTTCATCTTGAGAGTAATTTTTAGAGAATAAATCACTAACATAGACTGATCCCAAAACTGAAAAAAATTTAGTTAATCAGAAAAAGAAAATACAATTTCATTTCTCACAGCCACCAATAATCAAAAACCTAGAAACAACACACAGTGTACACCCATATCTGAGTATCCAGTGAAAGGTCATGGAAGGATATTAACTTCACTGTTAAAGGAGCAATATTTGTTCTTCTCTCACCCTTCCCCTTCCTGGCTTCCCCATTACCCGGTCCATCCAGAAAAGAATTACAAAAATGAAAAAGTTACACCAAAAATATCAGAAATTTCTTAAAATGAATAAATAGATGCCGAGAGATTACTCCCTTCTCATAAAAATCCCGAACCATAAGGCGGACTTTACTGATTAAGCTGACAAATCTTTTAACATGATATCTACCTAAATTTTTCTCTGTTGAGTAGTACTACAAAACCATCATTTTAATAGAAAGAGACAAGTAATTCAATAGATCTAACAGGTCAATGGTAATTGGCTAACAAGGTCAAACGAAGAAGTAAGTCAGAACATTGAAAGGAAGGAAGCTTATTCTCCATCTGTTTATAAATTTCAAAAGGAGCAAGATAGTTTATGGACTTTCTTGACAAGTAGAATATACCCACAAATTTGACTGATCGCAGAAATTATAATTTTGTGTTATCGTCCAACACTGTTAATGACTTGTAAATAGCTTAATAAAAGATAAACTACAATGAGCATCTAACAAAAAACCAATGGAAACAAATCCAGATATTTTCTGCAGTTACGAATAGCAGATGAATAGGGATATGAACTTTCTCTATAAAAGAAGAACCATTACTCATCTTATTGTTTTTTAATCAGGTTTACAAGCTCTCAATTGGAGCTGTATGTGGCTTGTCATGGCCATCAGATAGGCTCATAGTGCAGGTTCTTGATGACTCCACCAACGAAGTTTTAAGGGTATATCTTTCAACTCAACTTTATCTGAGAGCAAAATTTAAGAATCTTCTTAATCCCAATTAATGTTTGAGAATACAATTGCAGACATTAGTGGACTTGGAGTGTCGAAAGTGGATAGAGAGAGGGATAAACGTGAAATACGAAACAAGAAACAACAGGAATGGCTACAAAGCCGGTGCTCTCAAGGAGGGGCTAAAGAAGCAGTATGTTGATGACTGTGAGTTTGTTGTGATCTTTGACGCAGACTTTCAGCCTGAAGAAGACTTTCTTTGGAGGACCATACCATATCTTCTCAACAACCCAGAACTGGCTCTGGTTCAAGCCAGATGGAAATTTGGTAAGGCCAAAGACAGTTTTATGCCCACATACACACTGAATAATTGGTCATGAACTCAAAAACAAACGAAATTTAAAGGTGTTTAGAAGAGGTGAAAATTAATGAATAGTGGATTACTATGTTTATGATAATAAATTGTGATTGTATCAGTTTTATGATAAGAGGATTGTTTTGTGTTGTTTCCATCTTATTCAAAGAACTTTTCATGAAAAGATTTATATAAAAAAGAAAAATATCAATTCAGCAAAGCGTATTTAATCTATGTAAGGCAATGATACATAGAAGAATTAACAACTTCAGTTGTATTTCTGGTTCTTACTAACTTGGTTATTAATGTAAGTGAAAATCTTTCCACAGTCAATGCAGATGAATGTCTGATGACTCGACTTCAAGAGATGTCATTGGACTATCATTTCAGTGTTGAGCAAGAAGTTGGCTCGTCAACATGTTCATTTTTTGGATTCAACGGTAAGCAAAGTGTCAGATCTCACTCTGCATACAGGCATTCAACAGCTAGAAATTATTTTGAGAATGTAACTAGCTTTATGGGTTGAATTGTAGGGACTGCTGGAGTGTGGAGAATTCGAGCAGTGAATGACGCTGGTGGATGGAAAGACAGGACCACAGTAGAGGACATGGATCTTGCAGTCAGGGCTAGCCTTAAGGGGTGGAAATTTTTGTTTGTGGGCGACTTAGCTGTGAGTTCATAACTTCAAAAATTCTTATTTATGGAAATGACTAGAAGCCTCTATCTATCAGATGCATAACATAGTTCATTTAGGTCAAGAACGAACTCCCAAGTACCTTCAAGGCTTACAGATTTCAGCAGCACCGCTGGTCATGTGGCCCAGCTAACCTCTTTCGCAAGATGGTAAAAGAAATCATCCTTTGTGAGGTAATACTATTTTTTAAAATTATGTATACTATAAAAGAATTTTTTTTTTTTTGGTCAAAAAATCACATCACACCTTTTCTTTTAAATGCAGCGTGTATCAATCTGGAAGAAGTTTCATCTCATCTACGGCTTCTTCTTTGTGAGGAAGATTATCGCACATTGGGTTACTTTTTTCTTTTACTGTGTCGTCATCCCAGCAACTATCTTGGTGCCTGAAGTTCATCTTACAAAACCTCTAGCTATATATCTTCCAGCAACTATTACCATTCTTAATGCCGCTTGCACACCAAGGTATGTGAACTCAGAAATCTTCCTTTGCTTTTTATTTTCATATTTTTCAAGCACAATAATTTCATACACCTGGTTCCACACAGATCTTTCCATCTTCTTGTATTCTGGATCCTATTTGAGAATGTCATGTCTCTCCATCGATCTAAGGCAACAATAATTGGGCTCCTGGAAGCCAGTCGAGTAAATGAATGGGTTGTAACTGAGAAGCTGGGAAACATGATGAAGCAAAAGTACAGTGCCAAGGCATCAAAGAGACCAAGATCAAGGATAGGTGAAAGGTAATCATATATTTATACTTCTCATTACATTTGACAGTTCATTCAGTCCTAGGTAGTTGGTTAAACATCAAAGTATTCTCTATCATACAAATTTCTGACGGTAACCTACACTATTGTTTGCAAACAGGATTCACGTCTTAGAGCTGCTAATGGGAATGTATATGCTACACTGTGCTATATACAACATGCTATTTGGAAATGATCACTTTTTCATATACCTGTTTCTGCAAGCAGGAGCGTTCTTCGTTGTTGGAATTGGCTACGTTGGAACATTTGTCCCCAATTAGAAAATCCGGTGAACATATGATGCCACTGGAATGCAGGAGAAACAGAATGAACCATGCCCAACTAGTGGATTAATAGTGTGTAAGTGCTAAATTGTATAAACATCAGGCCCTACAAGAAAAAGGTTTCAATGTAATAATGTGTTCTATTATTTCTATATATTTGCAGAATTGACAGCATGTTCATTTGGCTGTCCAAATAACTCCTTCTACCCTTCGCTGTGTTATCATATTTCCACTGCATAATATGTATGTAGTAAATTAAGAAAAAGATTAACATTAGTATTGTCTTCTCATTTTTACTTATCAAGAAAGATATTTTCTCTTCCTTTCTGCAAGAAAAAGGCGAACAGGTGAAACTTAACGATCTAGGAAAGCAAATTCTAATTCATCACTCAACCCCTCCTGAAGAGTTTAATGAACCTATGGATCCAAGAACCCCCAAATTTTACAAACCTTATATGGAGAAAGGCAAAAAATCAGAGCACCTAAATATCATACAAGAAAGTGGGGGAATGACAGTGAAACCATAAAGTCAAAATATTCCTCCAGCTTTGGACATCTTCATCTGTTAACTGTTAACCACGGGAATTCAATAATTTTTAGAACTTGAAATTTTCATGAAGGATCTAATGAACAGCTGGGACAGTACATGAAGAAAAGGATAAAGATGATCTCGAAGCTTAAGCTAAAGGATTGCATGAGTAATCATAACCTGGAAATCATTTCCACTCCTTTCCCAATGCCAAACCAAGACAATTGTTCTTTGAACAAATCTCTCTTCCTCTAACAAGGTAAGTTCCATGTTGTCAAGCTCATAATTGCACATCTATAAAACCTACATTAAATAAATAATGCATTGGGAAAAAAGAGGAAGAGAAAATCTGTACAAATACTAGTGGAGTTAACATTATATAATGCACTTGATAGTCTCATTTGTTGCCTTTCGTATTATGACTTCCTTCCTTCATTGAACACATTATTTGTCCTCAATCATTCACCTTTCTAGCCTATCTTAATCTTCAAACAATCTTCTTTTCTTATGAAGGAAAAGGGAAACCGAAATAAACTATAGAATGGAGTTCAAGGTATATATCTAATAACTAACAAATCTGAAACTTCCATATATAGATTAGGGCTTTTCTTTACTCTTTACTTCTATGTGATAAGTAAAGGCATGAGGACAGAATAGTAATGCTAGTGTCTAATGTATTAGAAATAGGCTTGTGAAACCCCAAATTAGTCACAGATCCGCCAATTCCTTTTTGATAATGCCTTAATTTTTTAACTAAAACAATGATTATCGCATGCATAGGCAAATACTGCCCTAAACTAAGGTCCAGTGAGTACAATAAGCACACAAACAGACTTACATGGACGGGGTCAATGGGTCGATTCGAAAACTCTTATGGCCTGGGTGGGTGACCTCCATTGGACTTCCGAGGAGTACCCGCCTAAGGTCTGCCCAAGTTGTCAAACCAATGCCAATAAAAACTAAATAAGATATCATAAAATAAGTAGACACATAAACAGACAGCAGGCAAGAGCACAAATTTGCTTTTGAGTTTGTGCACTAGAATAAATAAATACAGATATTGATTTCATGAGATTATGGAGTGATTTTAGAAGCAAAACATATTTCAAGTTGGGGAATGGTAAGAAGATTAGTTTTTGGCATGACGCTTAGTTGGGACATTCCCCTCTCAAGTTGGCTTTTCCTGTTCTTTATACCATGGCAGTCAACGCCTCTGTTTCAGATTACTATCCTTTTTTTTTTTGGATAACCGTGGTGTCCAGGCCAGTTTGAGTGCACCTCAACTAATTCCACAGGACACCTGCCACCTCCCTCAAACTCTCCAAAAAGGATGCAGCACCCATGTCGGATTCTCCAAAAATACATTACTTTTGAAGAATCCGACACGCACCCGTCAACATTTTTGACCAACATGGGCAACAGGTACTAGGTAACTTTGTCCACCAAGACTAGGACAGATGGGAAGAAATGACCAAGGATTTTTTTCTACACTAGGATTTGAACCCGAGACTTCATGGTTCTCCGCCACTTCATTGACCACTAGGCCACACCCTTGGGTGTGTTTCAGATTACCATTATAATCTTGGATGTAATATTGTTTCCCGAATAATTTGTGAAGACTGGAAATTGGAGAGCACCTGTATCTTACTTCAACAGAGAGGAACTATTTCTACATATGCAGACAACTAAAACACCAAATGTTGGAAGGAAAAGAAAGATGGGATCTTTACAGTCAAATCATGCTACACCCTTCTTCTCAATCTACAAAATACAACTTCAGTTTTCCCTTGGAAAAAAAGTTTGGAAAAGCCATGCCTCTTACAAAGTTCAGATCTTCATTTGGTTAGTAGGCAAAAATGCATGTGTAGCACAGTCAAATTTGCAAAGAAGAGGAATGCACATTTCCCGTAGATGTGCACTATGTAAAGAGCAGTCAGAGGACAGTAGGACACTAACTATCTATTTCTGCATTTTGAAAAAACCCACTCAATTGTGCGACATGTTTTTAGTCATCTTCAGCCTAAAATGGACAATGCCTAGAGATGCATAGGAACTTCTACAAAGCTGGCACAAGAAGGGGCTGAGGGGCATAATTCAAGACTCTGGAATGCAATACCAGCAACGATTTGGTGGGTTATCTGGAGAGAGAGAGAGACTCAAGATTTTTTTAAGCCGAAAGGATAATGTGATTAGTCTTAAGTGTAATTGTATTTCCTTGCTTTCTTTTTGGAGCAACATGGCAAATGTACATGATACTCAAAACGTTAACACCGTGATTGACTTAATTAGTTCTCTAAACTTCCTGTAAGAACTTCTTTTGATGTATAGCATACTCTTGATGATGATACTTGAATAAATTTTACCCTACTTACAACAACAACAACAACATATCCAATGTAATCCCACAATTGTGGTCTGGCTGGTGGGGAGGGTAGTGTGTAAAAAAAAAAGGCAGCCCGGTGCACTAA
This sequence comes from Capsicum rhomboideum, assembly GCA_031232105.1. Lineage (NCBI taxonomy): Eukaryota > Viridiplantae > Streptophyta > Magnoliopsida > Solanales > Solanaceae > Capsicum > Capsicum rhomboideum. Next base: position 142,235,353 of record CP124711.1, on the reverse strand, counting down.
AGCTACCGCTATGCACGGTGTCCGGGGAAGGTAGTGTGTACGTATCAAAAAAAAAAATCTTCTTTATATAGAAATCAACTACCAGTGCCTCAGTGGAACCTCAAATTAATACTCTTCCAATTTAGTATCATACTCATTCCTTTTTGGCAAAAATGTATGACACCATTCCATTTCTATGCAATTTTCAAAAAGATCTACTTCCTTAAACAAATCAAACTTAAAATTTTGACATAATATTCTCTAACAAAAAACTTTTCAGCTGTTACTCTAATTTATTTTTTTTGTAACTGCACGCACTTCGACTAATTTCATGGAATACTTGTCACCTCTCACCAATAACAGCAACAGGTAACTCTATCCACCAAGCCTAAGACAGATTGGAAGAAATCATCAAGTACATTTGTCTGTGCTAGAATTTGAACATGCGACTTCATGGTTCTCAATCCACTTCCTTGCTCTAAATTTCTTTCAACAACAAATAGTCACACAAAATGAGGTCCGGGAGGTTAGAGTGTACGCAAACCTTACCTATACTTCAGAGGTGAGGTAGAGAGGTCGTTTTCCATAGACCTTAGGCTCAAGATGAAAAACAGTCTAGAAAAAAGATGTAATAGAAGTACAGGAGACAATAAATAATAACAAAAACAAAAAATAATAGCGGAACAGTAGAGGCTGTTTCCGATAGATCCTCGGCTCAAGATGAAAAACAATCTAAAAAAAGACGTAATGAAAGTACAAAAGACAATAGATAGTAACAAAAACAACAGAAAGTAGCAGAACAGTACAACAACCACATACCCAGTAAAATCCCACAAGTGAGGTTTGGGGAGAGTAAAGTGTACGCAGACCTTACCACTAACCCGGGAGGTAGAGAGATTGTTTCTGAAAGACCCTTGGCTAAAGTAGCAGAACAGTGCTACAACAAAATAATAAGATAATCGAAGTACATTATTCTAAGTTTTTTACTTTTTATTATTTTTTAACAACCATAATATCCAGACCAGCTTCCATGCAGCTCGACTAATTTTACGATATACCTATGACCTATCACATCCTACGACAAAATAATACTATAATCGAACTACATTACTCTAAATTTTTTTACTTATTATTATTTTTTAATAACCATAATGTCCGAAACAACTTATGTGCAGCTCGACTAATTTCACAGTATACCTATCAACTCACACCAGTACAAAATAATACCATAATCGAACTACCTTACTCTAAATTTTTTACTTTTTATTATTTTTTTAATAACCGTAATGTCCAGACCAGCTTGCATGCAACTCGACTAATTTTACGGTATACCCATCACATCCTACAACAAAATAATACTATAATCGAACTACATTACTCTAAATTTTTTTACTTTTTGTTATTTTTTAATAACCATAATGTCCGAAACAACTTACCTGCAACTTCACTAATTTCACAGTATACCTATCAACTCCCACCAGCACAAAATAATATTATAATCTAACTACCTTACTCTAAATTTTTTACTTTTTATTGTTTTTTAATAACCGTAATGTCCAGACCAGTTTGCATGCAGCTCCACTAATTTCACAGTATACATATCAACTCCACCAGCACAAAATAATACTATAATCAAACTACCTTACTTTACTTTTTATTATTTTTTTAATAACCGTAAGTCCAGACCAGCTTGCATGCAGCTCGACTAATTTTACAGTATACCTATTACCTCCCACCAGCAACATGCTCGTATAATAAATTTAAACGTCTTAAACTCCGTGTTCAGTCAAATAGCGTAAATTCATGAAAAAATGTACCTGTTAAACAGCAAAAGTATTGATGTCGGAGATGTTGGAAGTTCCGATTACCGGAAAAGAGACCCGCCGGACGCCGATCGGGTCAAAAATGCCCCAATAATTTTGAATGATTGATTGTATGGGCTTAAAATAAAAAGTCCAGTATAAGAATTTACAACTAAAATTCATTTGGGCTACTTGATTGATTGGGCCAATAACTTTACAAGCCCATTTTTTGAGGATTATTTACGAAACTTATGTCATGTTTTGCCGAGGAAATGAGATCTCTTGCTCTTTCATGTTTGCCGTACTTTACTCTTGTACATTCAAAGTTGAGTTAATGGTTCAAAACACACCTAAAGTATTTTAATTTTTTGAGTTTTATACCTGAACTATCATGTGTGCGAGTTTCCTACGTGAACTATCACCAGCTAGTTAGCAAAACACACCTAAACTATTAATGACTCACTTTTCCTACCTGAAAGTTCAGGTATGAAACTCACACACTTGATAGTTTAGGTGTGTATTGCTAACTAGTTGGTGATAGTTCAGATAGAAAACTCACACACGTGATAGTTCAAGTATAAAATTCAAAAAATTGAAATACTTTAGATGTGTTTTTCACCTTTCACTCTTCAGAGTTCTAATAAATCTGTCATTTGTTATCTATTTTAAGTCTAATTACAAAGTCAAATTACTTATAGTATATGTTTTTATTTGTTTAGAAATAAAATATCACTCCCTTAACCCAATCGGGAACAAATCGAAAGGAACCGCAGCATGGAGAATGGTCGTGTCTTATCGGTCGTGTGGGTCAAAGGCGGGGAGTTTTATCAAGGGTCATGGTACAAGGGTTTTTGTACTATCATCTAGGTATAAAGGACTTAGGAGGTGACTGCAATGAGTAGAAATCTTATTTACGAGTCTATAACTTGATTGACCTATTGAACTCTAAAGAAAGGGTGCCACTTGTTTAGAAACTCGAAACTTGCCTAAATGCAAACTTGGCATGCTAAGGTACTTCTTGGCCACATAAATTTTTAAAATCTTGAGAAGTAAGTCATTTCCCGAAAGTATTCACCGTAAGAAATTTTATTATGTACTTTAGAAATTGCTAAATTCCTAGAAAATGTATATGATGTTTTGGTGAAAGCTATACATATAACTTGATTAAATATACATATTCTTTTTTCTTAAAGAATAATTAATTTGATAGTGTTATTTTGGAATATAGCCAACCTATTATATATGTACTTGAAAGTCTATATATTACTCACTCCATTTACTTTGACTTGTCATTATTTCGCTTTTCGAGATCAACCTGCATGAATTTTGACCAAGATTTTAAGATGTATAATTTATAATTTAAAATTTAGATGGTCGAAAACTATATGAAAAATGTTATAAGCTGTAATACTTCTCAATTAATATGATGAAAAAAATACATCTTAAAATATTGGTCTAAGTTTATGCAGGTTGACCTCGAAAAACGAAATATTGACAAGTAAAAGTGAACAGAGGGAGTAAAAGACCGAGTTAACTGATATGATTTGATTCTAACATTTAAAAAGTCGACTTAATTGATTTGATTTTCTTTTAGTGAAAAACCGACTCAAACTTAACCACAAACCCCTACCCTAAATATTGAACTAACTATAAGGGGACTATAAGGGGTCGTTTGGTTGAGAAACAAGTTATGCTGGGATTAGTTATTCTGAGATTAACTATCCTGATATTATCTCTTATTGACTAATTGGTTTGTTGTACTAAAAATAATATGCATTGCATCCTTCCTAAGAATATAAGATGTTTGTTTACAAAAAAACCCTCCACCTTTTTTAGTTTTTTGTATATATTTTTTTGTAGAGCTTTAGTTATTCATTCTTAAAAACAAACCTCCATCTTATTTAGCTTAATTATTTTTATGTGTGCATTCTCATGATTTTTCTCTGTGTGTTCAATTATGTGCCAATTTTGGAGGTTTCAATACTCCACTCTAAAAAAAAACCACATACCGTGATACATTCACCAAACTTTTTACATATCACATATACTGTAAAAAACTGTGTAGAAAATATGAAAGGACATTTACATTTAGGGGTCGTTTGGTTGCGTGTATAAGAATAGTGCAAAATACGATGTATTAGTAATGCTTACATTAGTTATGCTGAGATTATTTTTTATTGATTTGGTGTGTTAAAAATAACTTGCATTGCATATTTTTAAATTAAAAAATTATTTACTAAAATATCCTCCATAAATATAATGAAAATAATGTTGAAAAAAGTTTTGAAGGATTATTGTGTCTATATGTGAGTTGAAACTCTCCCCACATATCCATGAGACTCCATTTTTTTGTGTTTTGGGTTGAGGTTAAAATATTGAGTCAAATCAAATTAATTGATAAAGGGGACAATCCAAGTTGTAAACTCAGCATCACAACAAGAATCTTTTTCTAATTTCTTTATCTAAAAACAAATCTAACAGCTAATATATTTATGAAGGACAAGCTATAGGTCGGTTTTCTTGTGGGGATATATTTTAGGGTTTGTACAAAAGAGTAACCACTTGTTTTAATCAAGGAAAGAATGGTCAATTTTTTCCAGGTACTATCTGAAATTGAGCAATTTCGTTCTTTACTAAACTTTTGTCCAATATTATGGATCTTTACATAACTAATTAGCCAGTCGGATTTACTATTAATTACTTTTCATAGTCGGTTATGAGCCGGGGGTCTATCGGAAACAACCTCTCTACTTCACCTTAGGTAGTGGTATGGACTGCGTACACTTTACCCTCCCCAGACCTCACCTGGTGGGAATACACTGGGTATGTTGTTGTTGTTGTTGTTGTACTTTTCATAGTCGGTATACACTGATTATACATGGTTATACACTGAGTACGTTATAGATTACACATATATTGTATATTCACTGATTATTTTTAGTTAAAGCTATTGGATGGATCGGACAACTGTTTAAGCTAATTCTTTCAATACTAATTACTCTCAACCGTTAGGAAATATTGTTTGTCCTTGATCCCTAACAGAGCTTCGACCTAAGGGTACGTTTAAACCACAATCAGAAATAAATCGGTAAATTTATGTTCAAACTTTATTAATGCCAAGAACAAATACGAACCAATTTGCTAACCACAAGGATATATTCAATATACCAAAAGTGTAACACAAAGCCAAAAATTGTACAATTATAAATGGAAAAATTATTATCTTGTCCCTGACATTAATATATAAGCTTCTTGCCTATGGGGGCCTCTTTCTTCTTCTTGGACAAGCAATGCATTAAAAACACTTGGCTGCAATTTGCAAACCCCAAAAGTATACACTATGGGGGGGACCTCTCTCTTTTTCTTATCTTGGCCAAGGCAAGTACTACTACTACTACTTTCTTTTGGTTTGGAAGCGAGGCGGAGTTAGAATTTTTAGTTTATCATTTTGAATCGTAATTTGTTTTTTACTTATTGAGTTTCAGGAGATTATTATATAAAATTTAAGTAAAACTAAAATTATTGAATTATGTCAAACCCGTAACTTTAAGAGTAGCTTCTCCGCTAAGTAGGATCCTCAAAAAGTTACATAAAAGTCAAGAGGTGTCCTATTCAAACTTCATTTTCAATGTCCTTATAACTCCTAACATTTTCATAATGATTAATGGTTGTACATAGTTCCACTTGATATACCCCTACACTTTGGGGATACTATAGCCGGCGAAACCAAGCAAGGATAGCCAGTAATTTTTTTTAAAGCTTTTCTGAAAGATTATGTTAGGATCAAGTATTTTGACATATTAAACCAAAAGTTATATATAGTTAATAGCTAAAGAAAATTTAATTTTTAATCATGTTCATCATGCAAGCATCATATTCAATCATGACTCTATTGAGTCTCGTCATAGGTAGAATATTGACGTCGTCTAACAATCTCCTCCCACACTTGCCATATATGCAACATGTTGTTCCTAGGAGTTGACCACGTGTTCTTGGTTTTGAAATCGACTGTTGAAATCAAGCGCTTTCCATCAAAGGAGGACCTTTCTCTTGAGTAAGGGGTTCACTTGCCCCCGATAACCTCGAAAATATGAGGTATATATTTTGATTGACACTAGCTACATTGTTTGATACAAGTTGGGAACAAACGATCCTTTAGTAGCCAGACCTGGGTTTGATTCCCACTCTAACATACAGACAAAATATTTTTCCCACTCATTTTTGTAGCCACATACCAAAACTCTCAAAGTGCCCCCACTACTCTCATATCGTGGGGCAACCTCTATTTATCATCTTGCAATAGCTAATAGCAAAAACACAACTTTTTTTCATAACCAAACCTATTAAGCAAACACCATGTTCGACTATCCCGTCCCAATCCACAACCTGAAACTCGCCATAGACAAGATTTTAGCGTTATCCGAAACGTATCAAATAATGACGTTTAACGTAGCTTTTATTTCGCAAGATCCACATTTATGATAACAAAGGTCCCTGCCACACCACAAGTAGAGAGTATTGATTTCACTATAGTACAAATTTCCAAGTACACTTAACTATAAACTTACTAAGTGATATTTCACATTATTTTTTTAAATTAGGCTTTTTCTAAAAAAATAAAATAAAAATTAGCATACATACAATTACTTTTTTTTTTTCTTTCAAATTTTAGAAAATGAACCTAAAAGTTTTTCTACTTTGAATAAAGGGATTAACAATTCTAATGGACCATATATTTTCTTGCTACTTACATTGATAATATTGTAAGTATTTATCTAATAGGAATTAATGGCCACATGATATTGAGATTAACAGATAATTAAATTAATCAACAAATTAATAACCTGTCCAAAATGTTCAATTTACAGATAAGTCATGTGTAGTCTATTCTTTGAAAATTGAAATGATCGACACTTATTACACTCGAAAATGAAAACTCAAAGAAATATCTTCACTAATATTGATTAATTCACATAATTTCGAAATGTAAAAATGACTTAACAACCTCTTCCCAACCAACGTTGCATTACCACGTTAAACTTTAAAAAAGGAAAGGTGGAAAAAAAAATGTGCAAGCACTATTAATTTGAGAGAGTGATATTTCGACAAAAGTCGAGAATTTATCGGAAATAGTCTTTCTACCTCATACAATGTAAGGATAAGATTTTCGTACATTCTATTCTTTCTAAATCCCACTTATGAAATCACATCAGATATGCTATTGTCTCGTATATATTGACAACTAAGTGTCTTTATCACTTTATGTTGTATGTATCGGAATAAAATTGTTTTTAGACATAATCAATTTTGCTCCGTAACTAATTAAAATGGATAACTTTTAAGTTCTATTTTATTTTTGACACAAAGTGCCTTTAGCGTTACAATAGCTTAAAAATCCATCAAAGGCAAATTAAAATTTGTGAGGGTGTATATTTTTTACCTACTTTTTAACGATATCCAGACCCCACGTGGTGGAAATATACTGGGTTTGTTATTGTTGTTGTTGTTGTACTTTTTAACGATAAGGGCGTTTTTATGCCAAAAAAATGAAACGAAAGATAATTTAATTCATGTCGAATAATCAAAAGGCAAAATTGATTGATTTTTTTCCAATCAAATATATAAAAGTTTTTCTAGAAGTACTCCTCTTTTGAAAAACCCATCACACTTCTGGAAAAAAAAAAAAAAAAAAACTTTTTCAAACGGATAGATCAAATTTACCTAAACAGATGTTACCCAATTGACAAATATTCCCTTCGTTTCAAATTATTTGGCCCCTTTAAACTTGACACATCCCTTAAGATATCAATGATTGAAGGTATATTTTACTTTTTTACCCTTATACCCTAATAACTAAGCAATAATTATGGTGTAAGAACCAAAAACCAATTTGTTTGGAAAATTGGATTCATTAAACATAAATGGTTTTGGAGTAGTACTAAAAGGAAAAAGAGGGGTCATTTACATTTAATAACTTTGGAATTCAACACTCCTATTTTCAAAAAAAAATTAAAATGTGATACTTAATAGTGGTAAAATTGGGAAAAAAAGTCTAAAATAATTTTAATTTTATAAGTAGGACAAGTAATTTAGAACAAATAAATATAAAAAGTAGGTCAAATAATCTAAAACAGAAGAGTACAATTGTAAATATTCAAAATGTATAATGATTTTTTGCACCAACTTTGTGCAACCAACACTACCAAATTTATTAAGAAGAATAGTACCATCGTAGTACCTTTTTTTAACGTACAAGTAACTTTAAAGCAAGAAGTACAATTTGTTTCGAGTACCTTGACCTCTTTTGGGTTTCACATTTATGTTCGGTTTGTGGGATGCGAACAAAAGTATCATATTGATAGTCGAAAGATTAAAAACTGCATATATATATATATATATATATAACGTGTAAACTGTATAATATTTTAATGGTGTGAGACCTTCTGAAGAAAATCGTGCGGGCTTGGACTAATGAAGACAATATCACACCACGTAAGAGTATCTTTGGACTGATTGAGCCCAACACAATTAACTATATTAGAGTCCGATTAAATTCGAGTTGTAAAATTGGACATAGAGAGTAAAATGTTTTCTAATAACAATACGACTTTATATTCAGAACTCGAACTTTGAGATTTCTGATTAAAAATGAAGAATTTGTGGAAATAGCCTCTTGCAGAATATGAGGTAAGGATCTATAAAATAGACCCTTATGGTCCGACTCTTACCCAAACCCTGCATATAGCTAAAGCTTTAATACATCGGATTCTCCTTTTACTCATCATTTCATCACCATCTTTTTTTGACTTTGCCCTTCTTTAATATTTTTACTTCTTTCTTCATTGTTTTAGCTTTTATTCTTGCACTTCCATTTTAGATTGGATTAGTTGAGAACTTCAATTTTGAACCTACTCCCTTATAGCAGAGAAAAAAAATAAAATTAAATGAGCAAGAAATAATTTTGCTTTAATTAATTTCATGTTTGGCTGGACATTTTAATTATTAATGTGAATGGTTGTTTCTAATTGGAACCTTTTTATTTTCTTCCTTTGGACATTTTTTGTTTTACAAAATAATTAAATTTAATTATGAGAAATTCATCACCAGGGAAAAATGTTACTATTATCTTCCTAATTAATCAAAGTTAGTTTTGTGAATTACCTCCAAGTATTGTGGTGAGATGGGTCGGATATAAAGTAAGAATTTACCTGCATTGGATATTTGCATCAAATTAATAAATGCGCTTATGCGTATACATTTTATTACTTAATTATGGTTAATTAATGCATATCTTTTATTCATTGAATCACTTAATCATGCTAATTTAAGTTGGTTGGTTACAAACACGCCATACAAATAATATACATGATACGAAAGATTCATCTAAACCTAATAACTTTGGTTCAACATCTAGAAGTAATATAGGAATCCACTAAACAAAGACAGAATGATAGATTTTGACCCTAGTAAATTAAATATATATAGTGACAAAATATCGAACTCGAACCCATATAATTTGAACCCTAGATCTACCATGAGTAAGACGATAGGGTCCTTCCACACACTTAACAGGAGATTCGAAGTTTGAGCCATGTACTTTCTTTGTTCATTTTTACTTGTATATTATTTCAATAATAGATTTTTTACTTTTACTTGTCACTTTTAACATTTCAAAAAAAGATAATTTTTTTTTTCTTCATGTTTTACCCTTAGCGTTAATTACTTATTTTCTAACTCATTTTTTAAGCCAAATATAAAACATCAATTAATAGGTGATTAGTGTTGTAACATAGTCATGTCAATCACTATTTTTTTAATGGGAGTATCAAGTTCGAATATGACAAGAAAAACTGAACAAAAGGGAGTAATTGATAATTTCTTGACAAAAAAGTGTAGGTTTCGCCCCTCAATAGACCTACTTGACATGAATTTGAATTAGTTAAACTAATGGATTTCGAATTTTATGCGATTAATTTAAAACTAGGTTTATGAATTACATTAATCTAGTCCTTTCAAATACCAAATCACATAAGTTGTCTTTTGGATTGAGGAAAAAGCCAAACGAACAGATTAATTAAAATGACGTTTCAGAAATCCCATGAAGAATAATTCATTAAATTAAAAGCCAAACATATACGCCATCTTCTACGTTAAAATGGACAAGCAAGCTAATTAACTCCACTAATTATTTGAGAAGCCAAACATATAATTTTACTTGAAAATTTAAATAAATTAATTCATTGACCTTTTCACTTTGGATCTTTCACCCTTTCGCCTAGGACAAATAATTATTTATGCCAAGGAGGTAAATTAACTCCGCCTCTATGAGTTCGCTCACATTATCGATCTCACGATCGAATAAAGAAGAAGGATAGTTGATGATCAATTTAAAATAGCCTCTCTACTCACCCTATTTGTGAAATTACACGTAGTTTATCATTGTTGTTGTTGTTGTTGAGGTCAATTGATAGATTTCATGATAAAATAAATTATCTTCTTTTTTGTTCTTGACGTACAAATATTTATTAATAAGAGCGAAAATAACCCTAAGTCAAAGAAAAAAAATTACTTAACACTTCTTGTACGTATGCAGTAAAATATTAATTTTAGTTTTAGTTATAAGGAGCATATATTAGCCACAAATTAATTAAGGTGACGTAGATTAATTTGTTCTTTTTCTCGTTTGTTTTATTTGTTGCATCGTCATAATATATGACCTATGAATCTTTAAATTCTTCATTCTAGTATTTAAATTTTGTTCTTGTTTTTACATTTTTAGGAACATGTATAGATGACATCAAGTTGGTTAATAATAGTTAAAAATGTAATGTGAAGTTTGTATTATGTATTTACTAAATTATTTGATTTTCATTATACCTTGTGTGCGTGGTTAATGCATGACATGTATTAATCTTTTATATAAAAGTTTTATTTGAGTACTATTAACTAATTAATGTGTACTCTCTTTGTTCTAACTAATGTGGTGGGCTTGGGGTACGTGGGTCAAAAAACGTATTTTTTGGTGCAAATGCTGATATAGATTCTTCTTCAAGTTTTTTTTTTTCTAACAATAAAATTTATTTATATGAAAGAATATATAAATAGGTCTCTTTATTATGGTCAAATTCTTCAAAAGAAAAAATGGTCAAGTTTTCCTTTGAAATATGTAAAATGATTTATACTTTTTCCTAACTTTGACAAATAGTGTTAGAACACTTTGAACATTAGATCATTAGGTCTCACCCCAAAAGAAACTCCAAATTATGATCAACTCCACTAATCAAGTTGAATTTCACTTTTGTGGAAACTCCATCGACCCAATTTTACATTACCAATTCTTCTTAGATCACTAATTAATATCGATCGCGATATCAAAACTCCATATCGATCTCCTACTGTGCTGCTAAAACAATCCCAAGTGCATAGATTTCATCTCTTGAATCATATGACACGATAATGTGGCGATTAAGGAGAGGTTGTAGTAGTTGAGGGTCGATGATCTTCTAACGGAAGTAAAACGATAACTTTAAATCGTAAATATGAAAATGTGAGAGATCGTTTGAACGAGGTGATTTTGTAAAATTTCTAATTCTATATTTTCTAAGCAAATCTGCCTTATATGTGAAAGTAAGAAATTGTGGAGTAGAAATTTTCAAGTTATGCTTTTTAGGACGTAGAAAATCAGTTATAATGAGGATTGATCTTGCAAAGTTCATAAGCAAGTATAAATACAGTAGAGCCCCTCTAAATTAATAAATTTTTTAAAATAATATTTTTCTCCGATTTTGACTTGAGCCAATAAAAAAAAATTATTGATTTCGATAAGATAATAAGATAATATATTTTCGGAAGACCCCTGTAAAAATATGTGGTTCCATTAATAGTATAAATTAATAATTCTTTAAAATTACAAAATTATCTAAGATAATTTAGTGAAATATGATTCTAGTGTTTTTTATTTTTTGTTAAAATGTAAATCTAGTTGAAGCTCATTTCTAACTTTTCTTATTGCATTCAAAAGTTTCGGTGTTGTCTTCTCGAACTGTACCAAAAAACTGTTAAGAGTTCTAGACGTGATAAGTGTTTACTTACGTGTAACTGATTCCAAAGGTATTGTGTCATTTTCAACTTCATCATCAACATTGTTTTCTCTGATGGTATCCATAGTTTTTTTTTGTTTTTTTTTATATATATATATATATTAATTCAATAAATATGATACATAAATTAGTAAGATACAAATTTTGATATAATCAAAATTAACCTTCATTGAATCTCGAAACCACTCTTTAAATTAATAAATATTAATTTATCGATTAAATAATACATCTACAAAATAATAATATGTCATGATCCCGACAATATTAATTTAATAAGGTTTTACTATATAAACTATTCTTCATTGTTAAAGGGCTAAGGTTTTTTTTTTTTCCATTCGATGTCTAATACTCATATTGAAGTCCGAATAATTTAAATTTGCGCCTCATGAAGCTCATTCGAGGAAAGATTTCTCATACTCAAGCTCAAACCCGAAATTTCTTATTAAGAGAGGATTAGCCTCATTCACTGTGCCACATACTGATATTTAACGGACTAAGTTGATTCTCTTACTCTGTATTTAAAAAAAAAAATGCACATATTATGACATATTCAATTAGGCAATTCTAGAACACTTTTTAACAAAAATACAAAAAACCGGCGGCATTCATTTTCACATACATGATAACGTTCCAATACATCCATCCATATTTCTTCACATACATACATTCACCTAAAAAAAATCCACAACCAAAGAAGAAAAAAATAAAAGAGTCAATAAGTGGGGGCTTACTAATTTTTTAAAGCTATATACTACTCCCTCCGTTTAAAAAAAATAACTTTTTTTTTTTTTAATCTATTTAAAAAAATATCTTTTTCTTTTTTTGATAATATTTTAATTTCAATTTTTCACGTGACATATTTAAGACCACAAAATTAAAGGGCATTTTTGTACATTTGATATAATTTTAATTTATGACCACGTGATTTAAAAGTCTTCTTTATTTTTTTAAATTTCGTATCAAATTAAACTAGATTATTTTTTTTAAAACGGAGGAAATATAATATTTCCGATTTACCAAAAAAATAAAATAAAATAGTGTGGGCCTTAAAAAAATGAAGCTGATCCCATCAATTAAATACTATTGATTCAACAAACATTTTTCTATATATTCTCTCATTTGCCTCCATTTTCTATTCTTCAAACCAAAATTCCCATTTCTCTAATTAAAAAAAAAGTCCCTTCATTTCCAATATCTCCATCTCTCCAAATGGGTGAGGTAAATTCATCACTTCTAAATCTCCAATTTCACATAAAATCATTCCCAAAGTATCGAATTTAATTCGAAAATTTCATTCATAACACTAAATTTTTTTAATTTTTTTTTTTGGATTTCAGAAAAAAGAAGAAGTGGCAGAGAAGAAGAATGGCGGCAGTGATGATGTCGGCGGAAAAAAGTCCGCCGACGGACCTGCCGCCATAATTTTGAAACTTGATTTGCATTGTGAAGGATGTGCTAAAAAAGTCAAACGTTCCATTCGTCATCTCGAAGGTAAAAATTATTAAGAATATGTGAAAATTGAAATAGTTCTTTTTTTTTCCTTCTCAAATTGAGTAGCGGAACGGGAAATGAGGGAGGGAATTACGAGGTAAGTAAAAGTTCAGTTAGTTAACTAATCGAGCTTATTAAGATTTTTTGAAAATTGAAAATTAAAAATTTTCATCGATAAGGTGAAAGTTCAGTTAGTCAATCAATTGAACTGCTAAAATTTCATGAAAATTGAAGTAGTTTGAAGTTTGAATTATTAATTATTTTTTTTTTGAAAAAAAGGAAAAAATTAGGGAAGATTTTAGTTTTTATTATGATGTAATAAAATTGGTTCCTTGAATTTACCGGCAAATAGTACTTTACGGTTTTTTCAAGGAACTATCATTGTAATTAGATCCGCATTTGACGGTTCACATTTTCTAACACAAAATTTTCATTTTTAGCTGAGGTAAAACTCAATAGCTTTAGTAAAAATTTGAATTTATATTAAGAAATTTACTAAATTAACGAGGTCATAATTTTAGTGGAAATTAATTGCAAGGATATTTGAGTTGGTTGAGCAGTAATCTCGAGTTTCAAGTTTGCACCGGACTTATCTAATGCAGTTTAGCTTTCTTATATAACTTGCAACAAAATTCACCTTGCTAAACTCAATTACTGAGGGCGGCCGATATACTAAAGCTTTCGTTGTATGCTCATAAAGGTTTATTTTATGTAGTATTACCTTGTATTTTTATAAAAAATTGTTTTTACTTTTTAAAAATGTGATCTTGTATCACATGAAAATAATTTTACCAGTTACACTAAGGCAGGTGCTCTTTCCAAAACTCAATTACTAATACATGGTATTGTTAATTTAAAATTTAAAATTCATAAAGTTTAAATTTTGAATTCGTCTCGAAATTATGAAGGTGTGGAGGACGTGAAGACAGATTGTGAAGGTGGAAAATTGACGGTGAAAGGGAACGTGGACCCCACATGGCTCCGGGAGAAAGTGGCAACCAAGACGAAGAAGACGGTGGTGCTCCTCTCTCCTCAGCCCAAAAAGGACGGCGGCGCCGCCGCCGGCGGTGGTGGAGATAAAAAGTCCGATGAGAAAAAGGTGGAAGAGAAAAAACCCAAACCCGAAGAAGCTAAGAAGCCTAAAGAGGTAATTTCACTTTCTCACACCATATCACGTGCTCGCCGTCTATCTTTATCTGTTCATATTCATGTTTGACTTACACGAAAACAATAAAATAAAAAGAGTAATTTGTTATATTAACTCTATTAAATAAGTCATTTAAATATTTGAAAGAGTTTAATAATGATGATAAAATATACACAAAATGATAGATTATTTCTTAATTTTTTAAATTATTGAATAATTACTTTTAGTATACGGATAAGTAAAAGATGGAGGGAGGGGATACTATTTTTAATTTCCTTCTTACTTTTTTTTTTTTTTTTTTTTTGGGTTTTCATTGAGATTCAACTAAATGTAGTTGGAGTCTAATTTTTGAAGCAATTTTCTCAACAAACTTTTTTCTAATTTCAGATGTCCAAAATCGAAGTTTTTGATCAAGAATTAAAGAATTTTATCATTCCACCAAGCTTTATTTTTTCAAAAAAATATTTATCATATAAAAGTTATTACATGGTCAAGTCTAACTTAAACGATATCTACATATAAAAATGACTTGATCGATCGATGGACTTTTTCTTAATGAAAATGTATGTAATTTAAGCTGATTAATTAATATGTTAATATTTTAATTGAATTTGGTATTATTAGTTGAACTATTCCGATTAATTATGTTTTTTTCTAATCTATATATATATTTTTTTATATGTTTAGCCACAAGTAAGCACGGTGGTGTTGAAGATTCGATTACATTGTGATGGATGTGCACACAAAATAAAGAGAATTATAAAGAAGATAGATGGTAAGATAAAACAACTTCTTAATTATTTATTAGTACTAATAATAATTAAACAAATAATTCATTTTATTTATAGAATATTGGGTGTTTATGTGATTTGACATTTTTACTTTTTTGTTTGATAGGGGTAGAAGAAGTCAAAATTGATTCAGAAAAAGATTTGGTCACGGTAAAGGGAACAATGGACTTAAAGGAATTAATTCCATACTTGAAAGATAAATTGAAACGAAATGTTGAAATTGTTCCACCAAAGAAAGATGATGGAGGTGGTGAAAAGAAAGAGAAAGAAGGCGGTGGCGGTGGCGGAGAGAAGAAAGAGAAAGAAGGTGGTGGTGGTGGTGGAGGCGGAGAGAAGAAAGAGAAAGAAGGTGGTGGTGGTGGTGGTGGCGGAGGTGGAGAGAAGAAAGAGAAAGGAGGTGGTGGGGCCGGTGACAAGAAGGCGGAGAGTAGTGAAAAAAAAGAGGGTGAACCAAAAGCCGAAGGAAGTAAAGGTGTAGAGACAAAGGGTGAGGTGAACAAGTATGAATATTACGGTCATAACGCGCAGACGCATTACGCAATGCCTATGTACAACCAAAGTTACACAAATAATCAAGATTATGGTGTGACAATGTACGATCATGGTTACAACACTCATCATACTGGCTACGCCATGGAGTATGCCTATCACCCTCCATCATATGTGCCACCTCCTCCACCAACGACATATTTACATAATGCTCCTGAAATGTTCAGTGATGAAAACCCTAACGGTTGTTCAGTCATGTGATCAAAGACAAATCATTAAATCGTCATCTTGTTGAGGGAGAGAGTTCAAAGTGAAATTGTAAATACATCAAATCAATAGTCTCAAGGGAACGTCTCAATAAACTAAGATAACACAATGACTTGTAATTTACAAAGTTCTAATGAGATTTTTCCCTACTTTGTATTAATTTACACATATTATGAGAAATGTATACGTAATGGTATATGAGGATATTAATTAGTTTCCATTTGGAAAATGTCATTAGGTGAGAGAGGCATGTTTTCATATAACTAATTAGGTCTATCTTTTTACTTTGTATGTTTTTAATATTAATATATATTCAATTTTGTGACAACATGTTTTAACTTTATTTATTGTTTTTCTTCATTTTTAACATTATCTCATTGTGCACATGTAAGCATTCATGTTTTATCCTATGGTGGGTAATAGACCACTTGGCACAAGATTATTTATTACCATTTTAATAGTATCAAACATTTGTTTTATTCATAAATAAATTAAATTGATAGATTTGGCTCATAAGGACATAATGAGAATATGGTTTTGGGTCACATCTTATGGTAGTTGGATTAGCACCATCAACAATTAGACAAAATTAATGGAATTTTTACACCCTGCATTAGCAACCTAACAAACTATACACACTGGTTTCCGACTAGACAGAAAGAGTTATTTAGTAGATACAAATGGGCCCTTGAATAAACACAAACAACGATTATATATGACTATTGCAATTAGGCGGGTGAATTTTTTTTTGGAAAACGGACACCACATGGCCTATCAAAAAACAAATGGCTCATGTTTGAGCTATTGGACAAGGAATGGCCAGTCGACTCAAAATAATTTCAAAAAAATGGCTAGTCGGCCCAAATTAATTTAAAAAATGGTCAGTCGAAAACTGTATCAATATGGTATATAGATTGTATCAATATGGTATCAAAATTGTATCAAAATGGTATATGAACTATATATGCATATGTTTTTTTGTATAAACTATATGAATGTGGCATGGGGACTGTATCATTGTGGTATATGAACTGAGAAAAAAAAAGGCAGTAGCAGCGACAAAAAGGCCCAAAATGGCTACCTTTTGGAATTACAAAATTAATGGCTATTTCGTGAAAATAGTTTTGGGCGAAGTGACATTTATGTCCTTTTCCTTTTTTTTTTTTTAAGTTGACTAGCTAAAGATATTAAGATTCCAAAGTGGAAAGCCAAACCATATGAGAACTACAACTATTAGATTACATGATTGAAATTGAATAAATGATAGGTCAAGATTATATTATTCATTGGGAACATACTTAATCATTGAGTCTCCAATATAATGCGAAGATTATATATAAAAGTTAAACTCCTCTCCAATAGACACTCCTTATTTTCATTTCCCCTTTTTTCTCCTTTTTTATTTTTTGGGGATGGATATACAATGTAACTTATGAATTCATGTGAATTTAATAATTTTTGTTCAGATGTTGTATATATATTGAGAAATTTATTAAGTATTTATAAATTTTTAATATGAACTCAAATTATTATATATATATTAATTAAGTTAAGGTCGTTATAGGAACTTATCGACTTTTAAATCCTAGATATGCCTCCACTGAAGTTCTAGTACTTTATATTTTGGTTATAAGTCACATTTGAGAGATGGCATCCAAGAAAAAAGTTGACAACTTCTTATTTAAATTTTCAAATCAAATATAATTAATTACTAGCTAGGGTAAACATTTTCAAAGTTGCAATAAATTGTGATAGAAAATATATTGAAGATGGCATTCATGATTGCTAGTATTGAATTATCTTGCACCCAATGTCATAGAGGCTCAAGTTTTTATTAATTCATATCAAGAATTTGTTGATATAAAGCAATTAGACAGTTCAATTATTCTGAACCACTAAAGCAGCCTAGTTATCAACGATAAAATCATCTTTGTACGACTTATAAGTTATGAATTTGAGTTGTGAAATAATCAAGATCGTACATTTTTAAATCTTAGATTCATTTCAGTTAGAAGTTCGAGTCTCGAACTCAGCACCTCAAGCTGGACGCTGCTTTTAATGTGAGGCAGTGTCATTTCATTTAATTATATATACATATAGTAAATTTTTCTGACAAGACTGTAGACATTAAAAATCTGCGGGACTCTACAAGATGAGCCTAATCCTGTTAGGATTTCTTGGAGACTACTCTACCATAAACCATAGCTTGGAGGCTACTCTATATACCTAACCCCTAAATTACGCCTATTTAAAGGGTCGCATATATACTCCTTGAAGAGGCATCTCGAATATCTCATAAACTCATGGATATTCACATAGAGATCAACTCGCTCTCTTCTTGATAGCTAAATACTTCAAGAAGATCCACAAAGCCCTCCTATCATGGAGATCAAATCCAAATCTTCCTACTTTCGAGAAATACACAACTAATGGCCCTCGAATTATGGAGAAAATCAAAAGAGAAGAATCAAGAGAGGAACATAATTGTACCCACATATCAATCAATAAAATATTTTTATTTCTTCATATATTGTTTGTGGTTGTTTATTTTTCATGAATTAAAATTTGTTGCAAACAAATTGGCGCGCTAGTGAGACCAAATCTGTCCTTCATTTCTTTTCTCATAAATCAGATTTGCAAATCTATAGCCGCCAGACCGTAAAGATGGAAGCTCTATGAGTACTTCAAGACTCGTCTTTGAATTTCATCAAGTCTACACTTCGACAAACCTTGAAGTAGGGGGTATTTGTAGACATTAAAATTTTGTGGACTCTACAAGAAGAATCCAATTTCTATCAGAGTTTTTGGAGGTTATCTTACCTAAGCCTAGCTTGGAGGCGACTCCTCCCTAAACTCTAAATTACGCCTATTTAACGGGTGACATATTCTCTTAAAGAGGCATCTCGAATATCCCATAAATTTTTGAATATTCACAAAGAGATCAAAACTCTATTTTCTTGATAACCAAATACTTCACGAAGATCTACAAAACCCTCCTTTTATGGAGATCAAATTCAAATCTTCCTGCATTAGAGAAATACGCTACTAACGGTCCTCAAATTACGGAGAAAATTCAGAGAGAAGAATCAAGGGAGGAACAGAATTGTACCCATATTATATTGCTCATCAATTAAAATTCTTGTTTCTTCATATTTAGTTTGTCATTGCAATTTAATTTCTATCACTTTAAAATTTGACGTAAACAGAGATGGTGTCATGAGACACTACTTATCTAAGGTAGATACTTCCTTGCTTTCCTTGAATAACAACATAAATTTAGGATGCTTCATGCACTAAACTCTTCTTTTTTTTTCATCTTAAACTTTTGCCGGCTCTGTCTAATATGAGCCGCGCAACTTTATGATTATAAGTTTAATGTACATATTAGTTGTCTACATAACCAAATAAAATTATCACCCAAGACTTAAAATTCATCAATAATGGATTAACAATAATCTCATGATACTCTATTTGTTTCAAAAATATATTGATCATTTCCCCCTTTATTTATGTGGCAGTGATTAACTGAACATAGAGTTTAATAAAATACAAGAGACTCCCAATCCGCGCGTCTGGCAAAACGCTTGGTCTCCTACGTGCAGTGGAGGCAAGACCCGAAGGTTGAGCTTTTGACAATTAACTTCTCGCACTAAATAATAGGCATTAGGAGTTTGGAGCTGAAAGTAGGCAATATAAGCCGATCGATTATAACAAAAGCAAAGTGTTGTAGACTCGATCAAGTCGTTTAGAAAATATCGATGACTATTTTTCACTTAATAAATGAAAGGAAGAGGGAAGCCAGGCTTAGCGAGCTTTATAAGGCCACTACACAAGCTGCTGGCGCAGAAAGCTCGAAGAGTTCCCTCCATTCATTACTAAGTCAAGGTCCCACGTCTCCGAGTTAGTACACACTTTTTCGAAGAATCCCGTACCCATGGAAATACGGCCTAATAGGCCTTCCTTTTACGCTGAAGCTTCATCGCGTTGCCCCATTCCCAATTAATCAGATGTTTAGACGTGAGCTATTCACAAGGAGCTGAACGGGCATATGGCCTTGCCTTGCCATTTGATCTCTTCTCTAGTGTAATTAATTAGGTGCTATTGTGAAATCAAAACTTGTGGTAAAAAAAACAAACCATCAATCAGACATTTGTGTGATAATAAATCATTTCATTTAGTATAATATGTGAAGTTTAACTATAGTTAATTCTTTCTAAGTAAAGAAGTGTGTCATTCTTTGTGAGATAAATGAAAAAAAGTAAAATACATAATTAAATTGAGATATGTAGAGACTAGAGAACTTGATTTGATCTTGAATAAAATATTCCTGCATGATGTTTAAGCATAACTAAAAAGATGTAACTTATATACTTCAGCAGTGTAATGTTATTTTTTTTTTTCAAATTACTAATTTTTCAACGTATTTTGACAAGTTATAGCAAGCAATTAGCGAACTTTATCATACAAGTTATTAGTTCCACTTATTATGAACAGTTGCATACATAGTGTGTCTTTTAAGTAACTTTCCACTATAAAAATTATCTTAGTATGGGATTAGTTTATTTAGTTAATTAGTTCAACTACAAAACATTTCTTAATTGTCACATGAATCACGAAGAAATCAGCTTAAAACGGTCATTTTTCCCTTTTTAGAAATTTCAACCTTTCCATATTATAATTAGCTTAAGGTTTAAATTAAGCAAAGATATTTTAAGACGTTAAACTCTAGATGAAATGAGAAGTTGGATAGGATAATTGTAGAAAATTCCAAATTGATAAAAAGTGGCTTTTGGGCAGTTGGTTTAGCTAAGAAAGGTGGGTTAGATAAATTAATCTCTTAATTATTACAACTAACTTCAATTTCACTAATTAATCTATTATTGGTCTTTTTTCTATTTAAAAAAATTGACATATTCCAGAAGCATTTTAATTTAATGACCATTATTATCAAATAAAATACCCTTTATACACTGCAAATAGCTTTAATATCAAGAAATTAAAAATATACTTAAAGGGCAATCTGGTGCGTTAAAACTCCGGCTATGCGCTGGGTCTAGGGAAGAGTAGGACCACAAGGGTCTATTATACGCATCCTCACCTTACATTTCTAAAGGGGCTTTGCTTAAATTAAAAATATAGTTATTGCATGAAAATATCTATTAGATTTTGCCTTTTCAATACTATAAAAGGCTTAAGTCAATACTTGAATTAATTAACTTCAGTTAGAATAATTATATTTAGTCAAGACGTTTTTTAAAAGAAATTAGTTTTCATGGCTTGGTTGGTTACGATGTTGATCAGTATATATAAGATACTTAATTAAATATTCAGAGATATATTTTTTCATATTAATTATTAAAGAGATTGACTCTTGTTAACTTCGTTAAGCCATGATAATTGAAACAAAATAATATTTAGAGGGTCAAATAAGGTGTTAATCTTTTGTATATCACAAAGCCATTTATTAAAAGAGCTAAATCTTGTATTTAAATAAATATTTTAAAGTGTTGTGTGGAACGAAATGCCTAAAATATGTGTTATTAAGAGACCCGTCATATCAATGTTATTTCAAGAAAATACCTACTTTTAAGAGAAGATTATTAAATGAGATTCAAATATGTCTTCTTCGCTTCTAAAGATATTTAGGGAAAGGAGTCTTGTTAGCCGTTGCTTGGTGATGATAAAGTGTATCGTTAATTAAAGGGTTCCCACTTAATTAGACTTAGTTGGAAAGGTAGGTATTCGGCATGTCCTTTGCTTACAAACTTCCTTAGTAGGTCAGAAATGTCATTTCTCACATTTACGGTTGTTTTCATATATTCGTACTCTTTTTTAGCAGTTGTATACTTCTTAAAGAGTCAGACACATGCTCTTGTCAAAATTTTATTTTCTAAAATTCACTTGTCAAAATTTTTGACTCTACACTGACTTTGAGAACACGTACCTTATGTTAAGATTGATTTAAGATGTAATTCGAATCTTAGAATATATATCCAAAAATCACGATTATTAATCAAATGTCAGCAATCAAGAGTTCTCTAGCCTCCATTATTTTAAATTTTTGCAAAAATAATCCATCAATGTCCCAATCTTTTCGTGAAATACGCTATACTAACAACAATATATGCTCAATATGTTTTGTATATCACAAAGCCATTTATAAAAAGAGCTAAATCTTGTATTTAAATAAATATTTCTAAAGAATTGTGTGGGATGAAATCAGTGGCGGAGCCAGAATATTCACTAAGGAGTGTTGGAATATAAAGAAGTAAATTCACGAAGAAGTCAAGGGGTGTCAATATGTAATATATATACATAAAAATTATATTTTTACCTAGCTACAGAGTGTAATTTTTCGACGAAGGGGTGTCAGTCCACACCCCTTAGTTACATGTGGCTCCGCCACTGGATGAAATGCTTAGAATACGTATAATTGAGAAACCCGTCGTATCAATGTTATCTTAAGAAAATACCTACTTTGAAGAGAGGATTATTAAATGATATTCAGATATGTCTTATTTGCTTCTAAAGATATTTAGAGGAAAGGAGTTTTGTCACAATTACTTACTGATGATAAAACACATCGTTAATTAAAGGGATTCCCACTTAATTAGAATTAGTTGGAAAAGTACGCTGGTATTCAACAAGTCCCTTACTTACAAACTTCTTTAGTAGGTCGGAAATGTCATCTGTCACGTTTACGGTTGTTTCCATATATTAGTACTCTTTTATAACATTTATATACTTTTAAAGAGTCCGACACATGCTTTTGTCTCTGTCTCTAAGTATACATGTATTCACAATTTTTTTTCTATTTTTTAAATTCGTCTGTCAAAATTTTTGACTCTGCGCTAACTTTGAGAACACGCACCTTATGTTAAGATTGGTTTAAGATGTAATTCGAATCTTAGTCTATACATTCAAAATCATGATTATTGATCAAATGTCAGCAATCAAGAATTCTTTAGCTCCATTATTTTAATTGTTTGCAAAAACAATCCATCAATCCCAATTATCTTTCCATGAAATAGGAAACAACAACACAATAATATACCTAGTATATTTTTGTAAGTGAAATTTGAGGAGAACTGATGTATGCAAATCTTATCAATACCTTTATAGGGATTATAAATAAGTTGTTCCCGATAATTCTAACCTCAAGAAAATCATTTTCCTTTTTACATAATTTGAAAGAAATGCAAAAATAAAAAATTATAATTTCTGTGAAATATGCCTTCAAAAAAATATAGAGAATAGGTAATTGGTGAGGATTATTGATTAGGAATTAGGATATTAGGAAGTCCAATAATATGTCTTTGTGTCTTGCCTTAGTTGCTTCAAATATTCCAAACAAATCAAATTAAATCAACAATAGTGCGTATAATTAACTCACTAATTTTTAACAGTAAATTACATGTTGATTTGATTCTTAAAAAATACAGCGCCGCACATGTACGCATCAATTTTTTCAAAATTGAACTTTTCCAAAAATCATACATTTTTTTAAGAATATGATATAGGTATGCATTAACCTTTTTCAAGTTTTTCACTCGATGTTCAATATTTCACTTTAACAAAATAATTTATGTTTTCACCATCGGATGCGGGCCCTCTCAAATGCTTGCCTCGTGATACACACATGCAAGCACACGCATGCACGCACATGCGCACACATATATATGAAGAGGAAAAATTGTGTGTATTGCAATATCACATGCAAGCGTAGACTTCAAAAAACATAAGCACTTTATAGGCAAGCACAAGTCAATTTGTGTTCCCTTTTGTCATTCCCGTTTTGAGTATATGCATGTATATAGAGAGAGAGGCGGAATCGAAATTTTTAGTTTACGGGTTTTCAATTTTTTGTTGTTTGTGTATCGAAAATAGGAAGCTAAATAGATTATTTTTACATATTAGATAAATTTTCTTGCACCCTATTGTCGTTTGAATCTCTATTACATTTTTTTTTTCAGACTGTATTTTGTCTTGAGCTGAGGGTCTATCAGAACAGGGTCTACCTCACCACTGAGGTAGTGGTACGGGCTGCATACACTCTACCCTCCCCAGACCTCAGTTTGTGGGACTACACTAGGTATAGTATTGTTGTTGTAACAGATAAATTTTCTTGATATAAATACAAGGATTGAGTCAAAGTTAGTGAGTTCTGTCGCACCTGTAGTTATCCTGATTTATGGATAATTGTGCTATCGTAAGAGTACTTGCCATACACGATAGTTAATTAGTGTTAAGTTGTGTTAGCATTCTTTTTTGAGGAATAAACATCACAACGTTATGAAACACAAGTTTAATTTGGAAGAGAAATAATGTCTTTCACAACTAGTTGAATTTCACTTTTCAATGATTATGATTATCTTTTTAAGTTCGTGAATCCGTGTAACACGTGAAGTTGTTAAACTAATTAGCTATACATACATATTATATATATTATGCATGTATGATACATGTACGACGAACTACAACTGATTGTTATGGGTAAATCTCGAGTTTGAGGTTTGGGGATAAAATATTTGATATGGATAGTGTTTAACTCTCAAAATGAAACTTTCCGACACAAATTCAAAATTATTGAACATAGCACATGTTGTCATACTGACATACTGAATATCGGGTAAAAAAATTATTTTTGTCATAAATTTGTGATAAAATTATGATAGATCGTCATTTTTGTCACAAATTTATAATTAAATTGTGAAAAATCATCATGTTATCAATCATAAAAATCATTCAGATGAATTTTGTTATAAAATTATCACAAATTACTATTTACTTGTCATCATCAATATTCCTTCACAAATTCATGTTTTTCTTGCGGTGACGCATCATATAAACTTTTTATCGATGTAATTTTCTTTCATCGAGATTTAATCCAACTAACGATGGCGTTTTCTTATTCCAATCCCAAGATATGACTTACTTTTTTTTTCTTTTTGTTAATAAATTTATTTATTTCTCTTTATATGCGTTTCATGTTGGCCATCAAATCAAATTTGGCATATTTGAAAGTTCCAATATATAATACAAACAAATAATAATATAATGCAACATTGTCATATATATTGTACCTAGTGTTTTCTTGCGTAGTGTTTTGGCAACGTCTCCATATATCACAATTGTTTCATGAAAAAAGCATATGCAATTTTGTCAAATTTGCCAACAATTATTTTTTGTCAAGATAATATAGTGACGATCAAAAAAGCCAAACCACAAAAATGTAAAGTTGGAAAAAAAAAACACAAAGAAAAAAACAGCAAGCTACAAGACTACAACAACAACATACCCAGTGTATTCCCACATAGTGGGGTCTGGGAAGGGTAAAGTGTACGCAGTCCATACTACTACTTCCGCAGAAGTAGAGAGGTTATTTTCGATAGACCCCCGGATCAGGAAAGCTAATTATGATGTCACTATTTCCTTTTCTTTTCTTCAAAAAAATAAACTCTCCTATTTAAACTTTTACTTTTCCTAATAGCCACATCGAGGAAAATGAGGTTGATTGTAACGCATTACAGACACTATTATAAAAATATAAATAAAAATAATAACAACGGATGAATTCTGTAGCAAAATCTATTTATTTGGATATGGGTTAGCAACAGATTATTTTAAAATTCTGTTAGCTTCGAGCAATTTAGTGATGTACTCACAACAAAATTTTTAGTTACTTTCAATTTCTTTTGTTGTCAATCAAGAAGCTTTGGGCTAAATTATGTATTTGTATAAATAAAGAAATCCACAGTAATATATATGCATAAATAATTTATTCAGAACTAAAAAGACTCTACTCCCTCCATCTCAATAAGTATCACTTAGCAAAATAAGTTGTCAGCTTAGAAATTCAGGACAAAAATTAATATATTTTTCCAAATATACCTTTAATTTGTATTAAAGAACTACTTCTTAATAGTGCTCATGACTTCTCAAGAAACATCTAATAGGGGTAAACAATGTCTTTCATTTATGTTTTTTTTTTCTTTCTAATAGATGTGAAATAAGCTAAAATAACACTTATTTTGAAATGAAAAGAATATTTTTCTAGAATCTAACACTCATAAAATTAAAAGTTGATCATTTACGCATGCTTAAACTCAACTAGCTAGTTAAAAAGGCCTAACTTTAGTTTTTATTTATTTTTAATACTTTAGGAATTATTAGAAAAATACTTTAGTTTGTGCAAAATTACGTGTGTGTATAGAATTCAAAGTTTTCTTTAGGTAGAATAAAGACAAGATAAAGGCAGCCAATGATTGTTAGGATAAGAAAAATTTAAAACTTTTATGACATCATTTAGCATGTTTAATAGAGACATCTTTTCCTTATCATGGATCATTATCAAACACACACTCAAAAGAATTTTTAGATTTTATAATATGGTTTTGAAAAAAAAAAAAGATTTTATTATATGGTGAATTTTCAACATAGCTTTTTGGTTCTTGATGGAATTGGGCTCTACCAATATCTATTTTAATATATTATAACATGTCTCATATTTATTTTTATGTTACAAATTTTACTTCTTATGAATAGTTACGTATCGTGTTATCTTTTAAATGATCTAACAGTGTAATAATTTATTTACAATATCAACATATACAAGTTAAATTAAATCAAGCTCCCTTGTAACCCCAACAATAATTTGATAGTAGAATAGATAAGAACCAAAATTTCATACTTTTAATACAAGTAACTTTGTAATATGTAGCAAAATTCCATTCAAAAAGCCAAAAATGCCGTTAATGTGAATATGAATAATGGTTTATAAAAAGTGAAAACACTTTGAATATGACAATTTTATAGAAAGAGATATATGAGAGAAGTTTATAAAGAAAGAGATGTATATATATACGACGTTTTCAATATCGATAGCAGCCCTTATTGAAGCAATTGTAGCAGCTCCTGCAGTATTCGTTGATTTTGCACCTTTTAACATCTCGAGTTTAGAATTCTCTTCACGCTTTTTCCATCACAATTTTCTCTTATCTTTTTGGGTCATTCAATCATTTGAGCAATTTGATGCTATCTTTTTCCTATGTTTAATTTTTGGCATGACGTATACTAATATCCATCAAGACATTTTTAATTCAACACGCATTGATAATATACTTTTTTTTTTTGGCAAAAAAGTGCAACAATGCAATTTTATTTATTTAGCTTAAGCTAATGGAATTATCTCTAATTATTGGAGTATGTGTTTTGCCTAGTTCATTATTGAAATGTGCTGATACAAGAGTTTCACTAAGACCTGATTTTGACTCATATTATTTTCACTTAATTAATGGAGATCTAAATTTAATTATTTAGATTTGAATCATTACGTTCCCCACTTAGTGGGAATACACTGGGTATATTGTTGTTGTTGTTGTTGTGTTGTTGAATCATTACGTTTATTTATTTTTTAGATTTGAATCTTAATTATTCAGATCTTAACCATAAAGTGTGTTGTTTGTATGTTACAATCGCTTAATGAGTCTGAATGCATTTGAATGACGACTAAGATACATAGCAAAATCTTAATATCATGAAGATGTATATTCAAGTGTACAAAGATGACACTTCACCAATTTTAATATAATGGTCACACAGTTCAATATAATATTAGAGTATGTAGACAAAGGTCACAAATTCAAGTTTCATTGACACGGATTATCAAAAAAATGTCAATATATATAGCCCTTGAAAAAAAAAATAATACAAACTCTGCACGTGGGGACTAAAGAGGCATGTAAAAGATATAATTAATTACATAAAAAAGATTGAATTTGATATCTTATATAAAACTCATGCGTGTGAGAAATATTTAATTGTATAGAATGCGAATAATGGATTAACAATTCATAGGTGAAAAAATGACAAGAAAATCTCTTTAATAACTTAAAGTTTTAGATAAAATGATACACATATACACTTCAACATTTGATACATTAATTAAAATCTTTTTGATGGAAAATTAAAAATAATATCAAGATATAACAACTTCTTTAGCTAAGGAGGAATCTTCCAAAGACTAAGGAATTGATCTTATTTATTTGGCAAGCTATGGACAGGCTTTTATTATCTAAAGAAAATGGGAGCCACTTACAGCTTAGCAATTATATGTACATTTTTTTTTTTAATTGAAAAAAAAAAATTATTGATTACAAAAAGGCTAGCATAAAGTCATCCATTAAGATAAACCCCAAACGAAAATGAACAACGATGAAATGAGAAGATGAGATGACTCAGACACTCCAAATTAGAAAGACAGGTTGAAGGTTTCAGATCCGTGGCTTTTTCCGTTCTCCCTTTATGGAACGGTGTTTGTCAGGTGGAGGGTGCGCCACTAGAAATGAGAGTTGATGATTATTAGTCACGACTCATGACTACTATTAAGTCGCTCCTATGAAGATAAATAGTTAATTTATTTTTATTTTATGTAAAGCTAAGAAAATGAAATTTGAACTTAACTTAATCTTAATTAAAAATTAATTTGTTTCACACTAAGTTAAGAAAGTACGGATTTTAAACTATACTTGATCTCAATCTTATCTGAATTGCAATTTCTTCTATTTAAAAATTAAAATCAAAATTTTCATATTCAATCTGAATGCCCACCCCTAACTATAAGGTACATTTATTTTATTTCATTTATTTATAATTAAAATAAAATATCATAGGTTTAGGTATACAACATAAGCAGCCAACAAACACTTATCTTATTTTAATTAATTAGGTCATGATATTGGCCTCTTAAAAACCCTCTAGAAATTAAAAGGCGTGCTTTTGAACGTTGTTCTTTTTTTAACTAAAATAAAATAAAATTGTGGGATGAATTTTGCAAGATGAGGTCATATTTTTCAATAATAAAGGCCACGTATATACCTACCTCAAACAATATCTAGTGATATAAATTTAAATAAAATATTTTTAAAATATTTTCTTGATTGTTTATCCCAATTTTTAATTTCAAATCATGCTTTGCTGACTCCGTACATACTTGTCTTAATTAAAAAATTTACATATAAAAGTTTTAGTGCTTGTCGTTAAGTTAATTTGTATATATGTTCTGCACGACTAATTTTTCCATTAGGGCAGGCTTACAAGATTATTATATATAATAATTAAATTATATATATTGTTCTAATATAAGAATCAAGTAAATGTGACACACTAGTGTTCCTCAAATGTATCATCTAATGAAAAAAATCATGTTAGAGAGCGTAGATTTATCGACGAACCGTCTTTATCTGAATATCGAATATCGAATGAAAAATCGAAAAGAATATGTCTAATCTAAATATTACTAGATAAACATAACCGAAGAACAGAAATTAAAATTCGACAAGAGTTGGACGAATTAGTGTGGAGAAATGGATGCGCTTGACTCAACCCCCAAAGCTAACTTATGAGGAGAGGATTGTCCAAGTTCATATAAGGAGATCAATTCTTTATCCTTTTTCTGATGTGAGACTCTTAATACTCTCCCACATGTCCCAACCTCGTTAACTAAAATGTGAAAATATAATATGAGGCCCAACATCAATAAACAAAGAATTAGAATAGACCTAACTTTGATTAATGGTCGAATAACCTTCAAACAAATTAATGATTCGTTCATTTATTAACTCCGTTTAAGATAAGAAGATTCTAGAAGGGATTGATGGCATGATTCATACATGCACGAACTAGCTACTCCAGCTAAAACAAGAGAAATGCAGCTTCAATTCCACGTCATCTTGACAAGAGATATAGTTGTATAATAATTCATTTATAATATTTTTATTACCTAATACATAGTGATGAGATTTTATGAAAAATATATTTAAAACACCTTGTTTGTGTATACATAGTCTTCTCGAATATCATATTATTCTGTTGTGGTAAGTTATTATCCTAATATCATCTATTATTTTTGTTATTGTCTGTTATTTCTTGTATATTTATTACTCCCTCCGTTTCAAAAAGAATGATCTACTTTCCTTTTTAGTCGGTTTCAAAAAGAACGACCCTTTCCTTTTTTGGCAACACTTTAATTCCAATTTTTCACATGGCATGTTTAAGACCACAAGATTAAAGGGCATTTTGGTACATTTGTCATAACTTTAATTTAGGACCATAAGATTCAAAAGTCTTCTTTATTTTCTTAAACTCCGTGCCAAGTCAAACTAGGTCATTCTTTTTGAAACGGAGGGAGTAGTATTTCTTTTTCTGGATCGCTTTGGATTATTTTTCCCGTGAATCAGAGGGTCTATCAAAAATAATCTCTATACTTCTGAGGTTGGGGTAAAGTCTGCTTACACTTTGTCGTCCTCAGGCTCCACTTATGAGATTATACTGAATATGACATTGTTATCGAATATTTAAGACAAATTTGTACTCATTATTCTTCGAATGTGTATAAGGTAAATTCCGCTCCATATATTACTAAGTTTAATGAGTCGACCTGTAAGTAAATTAATTTTTTTAGGCCTGCATACAAGTATCTTTGTCACTCACACATCGATTACAAATATAATTTATATAAGATAAATATCTTTTGTTATTTGTCTCTTTTATTTGTTAATTACATACACGTATTGCAAATTTACAACCGACATTGCAAGCCCATAGAACGTTATTGCACACGTTATTACTTATACACACACTTTAAGAGTTTAATACTGTAGCGGAATCAGAATATTTACTATGTAGATTTAAAATATGTAAAAGTAAATATGTAAAGAATTCAAAAGAATTCAACATCTATTATACATACATACAAACAAAATTATACGTACAAAATGATTTTTAGCGGGATTCGATCGAAGTATTTTGTTTTGTTGTCCTTATTAGTAGTCATAGTACTAGTGCTACGCTCATAGTGTCTTGCTCTTGGAGTTTTAAGTGATGTTTGTTGTTACGGGTAGATCAATTTGTGGTAGTCTTATTTCTGTTACTATATGTTGTTTTGTTACTACCTATTGTTTCTTGTTTTTAAATTACGTCTTCTTCCAGATTGTTTTGTCTTGAGCTGGAGATCTATCGAAAATAGCCTCTCTGCTCACCTCTGAGATAGTGGTACAGACTGCGTAGACTCCACCTTCCCCAGACACTACTTTTAAAAAATACATTAGGTATGTTATTTTTGTTATTGTAGTATTCGATAGAAAAAACCCTTTGCACTTACCTAGCTCCGTCCCTGATCTAACATATAGTAATTAACAATTTTAGTTGAATTGTTTAACATTTAACATGAGATTAAGTACAAAAATTCGGACGCCTACACGTATATTATTCAACTGAAATCTAAAAATACCGAAAAAAATTAAATACATGGGGTGACAAAATCAGTAGTATGGTCCAATTAGGTAACAAAGGGGTTTAGGGTTTTTAATATCCCTAGTTTAAAATAATTAATAGTAGATTAGTAGTACAGTGACATCTCTAAAATTTGTAAATATTAAAAACGGAAGAGGTTTCGGTAATGACCTAATTTTGTTAGCACATAATTATAGAAAAAAAAATAGATAATGAAATTTATTGATGAAATTGGTTCACATCAACTATACTACCTTGATTATAATTAAATACATCGCCATTTTAGCCGGAAGGGTTATAGTGGAGTGATAAATAATATTTTCGTTTTAAGTAAGAATCGTATTTCACTTTAAGCAGTGGTGGATGTACAATGGCATACAGGTTAACAAAAACTCAATAATTTTTACATAAATCAATAATAGTATATTTAGAATAATTTTCATAAGTGTGATTCAAAGAGAGTAGAATGTATACAGATCTTGAGGACTTATTATGACGTCGAGAGACTGTTTTCGATAGATCTTCGATTTAAAAAATATATTTTGAAGAAAAATTACAAGATTAATTTGACAAAAATAGCAAGATGGCCATGATTATATATTAATAAATTTTAGATAGTGAAATCACTTATTATTGTATATTAATTAACTTAAGATTATTATAAGAATCTATAAACTTTAAATCATGAGTTCACCTCTATAAATTTAAATCCTAAATATAAAATCATATTTGTTAAAACATATCATTTTTTTCTTAAGATAAATTTTTTTTTTCTAAACAAATTCAAATTTATTCGAACCTCGATACAATACATAAAATTAGGTGAAGAAAAAAATAAGACACCACCAAAAACACACACAGAGAAAGAAGGGCTATTGTGGCAATGAGTCATGAGATTGACCTTCCAATGCCTCTGACTCAGCTTTGATTATGACGTGGCCTCTTTTTGGCTTCTTCTAAATAAAATTAAAATATTAATTAAACATTTCCAACCAAAAAAATTGAAAAGAAATTACCAAGAGAGAGGTATCAAAGGATTTCAAAATGAAATAATAGAACACAACTTTTCCAAAGTTCTTAAGAATAAAAAAAAAATTGCCACTTCCAAGTTGATTTCTCTAAAAATTATCAGCAATTGATATCTTAGCATTTTAATTAGGAGTTTATTATACCAATTGCGACATTTTAATGTCGTTCGAAAGTGTAGTAGGTACAAGTTTAATTAGTTAAAACAACATATCTGGTGTAGTCTCCCCATTTGGAAGAAATAGAGTGTATGTAAGCTTAATCCTAATTTAGAAATAAAGAGGTTGTTTTCGAAGATTCAAATCTTAGTTAGAGTGTAAAAATAAAAAATACTATCATTTATATCCCCTATAACTTATTGGTGAAAGATTGTATACCATTTTGATAATATAGCCAAACTTAATGTCATCCATACAAGGATCATGATGATGATCATACATCTCATGTCATTGTACTCATGGACATGTATGATGGGCAATGCGTGACGTGGCATTTTGTTTATTTATTTTTGGACATGTGAGTATGAACTAAAAAGGGTTTAAAGAATCTTGTTGGAATAATAATATTTGACTCTAAGGAAGAAACAAGTGGGTCCCAATCCACGTCATTCTTTCATATTGCCATGCTGGATTTTTGAATTTGTACCCCAAAGTCCAAAAATAACCAACCATGGTATTAGAGATAATTTAATTACCTTTCCTTTTCAACTTCATAGCCCAAAAAGATATGATACAAAATTGAAGAAGAAAATGTATGTTTCTTACATATTGTAGTGACCTAGTCGATGATATCGATCGCTACTTCTAATATCAAATCAAGATCAACTAGGATAGAAATAAATATTGGGTCGAACTCTTTTTGATGTCAAG
This sequence comes from Capsicum rhomboideum, assembly GCA_031232105.1. NCBI lineage: Eukaryota > Viridiplantae > Streptophyta > Magnoliopsida > Solanales > Solanaceae > Capsicum > Capsicum rhomboideum. The sequence continues at coordinate 142,202,101 of CP124711.1, read as the reverse complement.
GTAATAACTATGAATAGTCACCGAAACCCCTTAAACTACAATTTCCAACTATTAAGTGGAGGTAAAATTCTTAGAAGTATATTTCGTGCTATAATCTAATTTCAATATGATAGAAAAGTTTGAGTTTAGTCTAACTTTTTCCTTTCTTATTTAGAGTTGATTATAAACGTATGTGCATACATTATGCTTACGTATGAGCAGAGGTAGAACTATTCTTATCCAAGGAAAATAAATTAACCTTCCTTCGTCTCAAATTATATATGGTCAAATTCTCTTAATATCTTCGTATATTAATATTTTTTATATTTTAAATCTATTTGATGAAAATTCTAATCCCAATATAATTACCAATGAGTAGATATTAGGAAGTATATAAATTAATGTTTGCATATTTGTAACCTTCCCAAAATTATATTCTAGTCACTCTTCCTTAATATTTGTGCTAAAAAGGTGATCAAAAGAGTTTTTTTACTTTTTTCGTTTAAAAAAAAACATTTTTTCATGGTGTTCAAAGTCAATTATTTACATCGTGTGCCTTGTTTAATTAGACTTTAGTGTAATTAATCTAATTCAAAAGACAATACACCCAATAGGAAAAGAAGAAAAAAGAAGAAGAATTGTTTCATATAATTTGGACAAATTAAAGGATACATCTAGACAATACAAGAAATAAACCAAAGTAGAATGTTTCTAGTCAAAAATTAAAATTCAAATGAACCAACCCAATAAAATTCATAACTAGGGAAGAAAAAATAAAAAGTAAAGTTAGAGTAATTAACACTTATTAACCTGTGGAACAAGCCACCAAAATTAGTCAAAAAATATTAATTGTTGGCTGTTCCATATAGACCATTTATTAAAAAAAAAAACCGCAGCCCCATGGGGTTGGTGTTAACAATGACGTAGGAAAGGTTTAAATGAACGATAGTTATTACGAGATCACTCGGAATTTAAATTATTGACGTAGTTCAATAGTTAAAGGATAGTAATAACTAAAAAGTATCACATAGAGTAGGAATAGTTCAAATGAATGATAATTATTGAGAGATCACTCAGAATTTAAACGATTGACGTAGTTCAGTAGTTAAAGAATCACAATAAGTATTATATTAGGAATAGTTCAAATGAACATTGTAGTTCACCTAATTAAAAAATTTAATACTAGTTGAACATTTCGGAAACAACCTCTCTATTTCTCCGAGATAGTAATAGATTTGTATACTCTTTACCTTGCCCAAACGTTACTTGTGAGATTTCGTTGGGTGTGTTGTTATTGTAGTACTAGTTGAACATTGTGTTATTAAGTTTTAAAATATTGTATAGCCTGATATGTTACTAAAAAAATTCATAAATAGAGTACTTTTTGTCCCTCCATTTAATAACATTATTATTTAGAGCTAATCTTTTTGCTCCCTGCCTTTGTGTGAAACACTCTTAGAGGCAAAAACAAAGACTTTGAAAAGATTCTTTTTTTACAGTAGAAATATATTGTTCTGACTATATTTTTCTTGATTGAAATTGAAGACTTTTGAAACATAAAATGACTAGCCTTGATTATTTTTATTTGTTAATATAGTTTCTTTTTTGACTTTTTGGTATATAATTTTCGTACTGCACAAGACACAAGTTGTGGCTTATTTGGATAATGGATAAGCTTGAGGTTATAGTTGAATATTTTTGGTGGCTGGAGAAAACATTATAAAAATTACTGAAGTGTGTGCAGCACCATATCTTCTTTAAAATAGTTTCAAAAAAACCATTAAAATACTTATTATATGACATTTCTTCAAGTGATCTCTAGAAGGAATATAAATTGGGCTTTTCAGGTGTTTAGAAGAGCAACTTTCATTAAGCACACTAATACATGTACTAATTACTCAACATACCAATAGGTTTAATAATTACATATTTTTGTTTTACCCAAATTTTTAATTTTTTTTTTAAAATTTTATCAGATACACTATATACTTGCTTCTAGATACACGTCTCCGACGAATATATTTCACCTCTCTCCTCTTTCGCTTGCCTCTATCCTTCTCTTTTCTTTACTTTTTCTGTATCTAGTGTATTTGTAATTTGTCTAATGTATTTGTGCACTATGCATAGATACATATTTGTGCACTGTGTCTAGTGTATTTGTGTACTGTGTATCTAATGTATTCTAAATCAGTTACATCGTGTATATTAAATATAAATTTCATCCATTGTATTCGGTATCAAATATCTAGTATATGTTGTATCTGATACATTGTCTGAATTTGTCCAACATAGATGTATCAGTACCCGAGAAATCAAGAGGACAACGAAATTCATCACAAAATAAAGAACCAGACAGATCAGTGCCCGAAAAATTATGAGGGCACCATAGTTCACTGAAAAATGAAAATTCAGTCAGATCTTGGACACACGCTGTCCAACAATATGAGAGCCCTCATTAATGGAGAAAAAAAGGAAAAGTAGAGGGGAGCAGTGGGGTTTACCTGGAGCTGGCGGGAAGAGGAGAGATGAGAAGAAGGGGAGGAGAGAGAGCGAGAGAAAGGGGAGAAGCAGTATCGGAGTTGAAATTTGATATCAAACTATTAAGTGATGAAAGAATATGCAATTATTTGAAAGTATTTGAGAGATTTAGTAGACATTATAAAGATGTTTGGTTATTTACATAATTTTTTCTTTTTAGAACTTATAGACTAAGGATGTTTTGGTATAAAAGTTTTAAATTTTTTTAAGAACATATTTTGTTCTAATTTCTAAAAAATAATTTATTTTTTTTATAGTTAAACTTTTCATTGACCATCAAGTGTCTAAGCATCAGATAAATCAAGTTCGAGTTGAGAAGTTTATGTCTATCTTAAACATGGCCACTAATCGACCGATCACGCTAGTCAAACAAAGCTAAATAACACATCTAACCAATCTCAAGAAAATAGCTAAGGCCAAGCCTTTCTATGTTAAAAACTCTAGAATCAATATGTGCAAGAATATAAGAATTATCTACTAATTAGTGTGAGCTCTAATTATATTACATGATCATACTATGTTTCTAGTATGCTCAAACACTCGTGTTTCTCTCCTTCCATACTATCCTGACAAGTTATGTTTTCTCCTTAGTTCAGTGGACTTTTTTTGTCATATTCGGTTACTGATATATTTTTTTTTTTATCTTTATTTGACCACAAGAATGAATTGGATCGAAACGACTTGTATGATCATTGATAGTGCATTGGGCAATTTTGTCTTAGAATTTATTGAAATTTAGTCATTGAAGTAGTCGATGCTACGTCCTTATAGCAAAGGAGCATTCGACAAATAAATGGTTCCTTGATTTTTTTATCAGGTCAGTAATCATTTTCCAAAACACTCTCATGCCCTTTCCAACGGATGCTTTCCGCCCTCCCATCTCCATCCCAACGGCAATAAGTTAGTTAATTTGGAACGTTATATTATTATTTTTACTTATCAAACATTTTTTTTTATAAAAAAAGTAAAAAGAGAACACTTATTTTTCAAAAGGAAACATTTATGTCATACCAAACACACCTCAAACATAAAATTGGGTTCAAAAGTGACCCATTATGCTCCCAATCAGTAGCCCATTCAAAATGATTCACAAGCCCATCTATTTTTTTTAAAAAAAAGAAAAATAACATAAATATACACCTTAACTTACCATATTTACACAAATCTCCACCCTTACAAAGTAATTACAAAAATCCCAACTATCAGTTATGTATCTCAATGGAATGTATCGGGAATGAATTATATATCGTTGTATATATCAGTGTGAGTTTTGTTTAAAAGATACATACACTATGTATCTTTGAATGATTACAGTGTGGGTAATTATGTATCTCAACGGAGTGTATCGGGAACAAATTATGTATCTCAACAGCCCAAAAATGGAATTTTTTGTAAATATGCAAAATGTCGGAATTTTCTGTAATTAGACACCAAACTGTCGGAATTTATGTTGTTTATCCTTAAAAAAATTATAAATGGGCCTACAGATATAGAGCCCATCAGGTCAACTGCATAATCCAACTCCCTTTTGGTTATCTAGTAGTATTTGTTGACCCGAATAGTTTAATGTTGGGTGAAGTCTATAAATAGCGTTTTAGGATCTCTATTTAATGAATTGTCGAAATTTATATGTAATTTCTCCAAAACCCTTAACCCTGGGTTTCATTTTCTTGTTCTCAGTGTTAGATCGAATTTCTGATGTTCATATCGCAAAAGATGATATGATGGTGTTATAAAATCAATGTCGTCTCAATAAAATTAGTGGCCTAAAGCCAAATTTTAATATGAGACATTAAATATATGCACATAACAAAAATATCTTTAATAATTTAAAGTTATTTTTTTGGTTCTTACGTACTACTCTTTTTTAGTGTAATATACTTAGAAGACATTAAGAATTTAACTTCACATAGTAATATTATTATTTCTAAAAGGATTAATTTTAATTAATAATGTTGGTCATTCGCTTGCAATGCATTACCTTGAATATTGTTGTAAAAACTTTATGGAAAAACTTCACATATAGCCAACTTATACCCCTCTTAACTAACCTCTTAATATAAGTTTTAATAATTACATTTTATAGATTTCAGTTAGTGATTAAATGATATTTAGGACTCTAATATACTAATATTAACTAACAGATTTTATTACTATTCATTTATGTTTAGAGATAAAAAAGGAAAAGGGAGTGATTCACTTCCTTTATTCTCTCCAACATATATTTTTCAAATCTTTTGTTTTTTCCTTTTTCATATGGACGGTTATATATTACCTTTTAATTTTTGAAATACAAAAATAGAATTCAAACTAAAATTCCTTTGATTTCTTCGTATAACTTCATAATTTAAAATATAATTTCATGTATTTATCCACGAAAATTAGCTATGAATAGAAATACAAATGTAGAATTGATACAAATGGAAATTAGCTCTGAATTTAACATTCAAAAACAAATACAAACGCTTACAACTCATATCTTTAAGATAAATAAGAATTGATACAAATTCAAATGTATAAAATGGATATAAATTCAGATTATATGTATAAATATACACACTCAAATGTATAAATATATACAAATTCAAAACGTATGTGAAAGAAATATATCAAAATAAATACAAAAATACAAACGCACTGATAGAAATATACAAATAAATTCACTTTATGTCTAAATATAATTTATACAAAATACCTTTGAGTTATATACAAACACATGATAGTTATATACCTATATGTAATGTATAAAATATGAACCAACATATTTTATACAAACAAAAACTGATTATACAACTTATATGTATATTTTATATATGTATATATCTGTATATATCAGCACATGACAACTGTTTAATTGTATATGACAGTTATTTGTATACATATATACATCAAAAAATTGACATGATATACATACTTATGTGTAACTAATAGAAAAAGAAGATATATATATATATATATATATATATATATATATATATATATTGTATACTTATTGAAACCTTTTTTTTGCATGAATTGAAAGCAAAAATTTGAAGAAATGTTTTTGGATGTAATAAATCTTTGGGCAAATCACAAAAATATACTATTTAAGAGTCAATATAACAAAACCTACCAATAGATTCTACTTTTTAAGGAAAAAGATTGAAGAAGATGGTGAAAAATTTAAGAACAGAGAGGTGTGAAGAGAGAGAAAAATCAAATAAATGGGAAAAGATATGTACAGATTAGTACATATTCTGAAAAGTGGCCAATTTTCAATTAAATCAAAAAATAAAATTAAGTGTTCAATTAAGTCAGCCAAAATTTAAGCTAATTAGATGAGAGAGATTAATTGCATGTTATACAAGCTATCATATTTGTATATGAGGGCCCACTTAAATAATAGTTCTTTAAATAACTTTTGACTATGTCAGGTAATTATTTTAAACATTAATCATAATAATTAAGGACCCTTTTTATCTATACTATGTAATTTTTCCTTTAAAGAATAGTCGAAATTTATAAAAGTTTTAAAAGTTTAATCGCCTTAGATATGAACTTTAGACCATGGGGCTTAAGTTAGGCACTCAAGTTTCAAGTTTAAAGTTTGAATGTAGTTTAAATTCAAATTTTAGTTATGGCAATTCAAGTTTCATATCTTGGAGGTTAAAATTAAAATGACAATTAAAAATTTAAGAGATAATGGTCAAAAACATATTCGAAGTATTATTTTATGCCAGTCTAAATTATTACCAGTTATTTATTAAAAAACACGCATAGACTAGCATTTGATGGTCTGTGGTGTACAATGTATACTCTCTTTTTTTTTTTTTTGGGTTTAAAAATGGTGCCAAATAGCACTCCGGATAATTAGAAAAATTAATTGATTTTTTTTTTAAAAGATAATGGTCAAAAACACCTATGAAGTATTACTTTTTGCGAGTTTTATACCTGAATTATCATGTGTTTGAATTTTCTACCTGAACTATCACCAACTATTTATCACAACATATTTCGAAGTCGAAAAATTCTCGGCTCAATTAAAAACGTTACAAAGCAATTGAAAAAAGCATGACAAAGCAAACTAAAAAAACAATCATTACGATAAAATAATACAATCGAAGTGCAAGAAACATAAACAGTACTGTAACAAAAATAAAATAACAAAAAGTTCTACTTTTTTTTTAAAAAAGTAATACTACGACTACTAGTATTTTAACTATCCCATGCTAGTATCAATTGCCTAATCCAACAAGGAGAAAGTAGTTGGTGTTAAAATCTAATGGTGACTGTCCCAGCAGGTCAAAGTGGGAAAACAAAAAGATGCAAATAAATCATCCAACCTGAGGCATAAGGCAGAGGAAATTTTGTGGTAGAGTATGGAATTGTTTGATGCATTTACACAGTCCAAAATTATATCAACGGTCATAGATTTTGAAGTTGAAATTAAAAATTTGAAAATTTGAAGTTATGAGAGTGGAAGTCCCAAATATTAGAAAACTGGGGTGTATTCGGTATGGAGGAAAAATATTTTTCGTGGAAAATAAGTTGTTTCTTACTTATTTTCTTGTGTTTGTAACGCAAGAAGGAATAGGTGGAGGTTAGAATTTTTAAAAAAAACAGATTTAAAAAAAAATTTGGAGGGGGGTGAGGGTGGGGGTCGGGGTGAGTGATTTTGAAAGTGGTATGAATGTTGCAATTTGTTTCCGTACTTTGATTAAAGAAGTCATTTTTCTTAGTTTGAAGAAACTTGCTTCCTAGGGAAAGTATTTTCCAAAATTTTTAGCCAAACGAACACGAGAAAATAGAAAAACATTTTAAAGAAAATATTTTCCTTCATATAGAACACACCCCTGGTCTAAGTCAATTTTGAAGTTGTGTCTGAACATACATTTTATTTGAAAAAAATTGATATTTTGCAAGTGGATGTCCTGAAAATCCAAAACTGATATAAGCCAGTATTGGGAAACCTGAAAACATTGAAGAAGAGAACATGATCAAATTATTCATAGCCAAACAAATTGGTGTTTGAGCCAGCTTTATGCACATCTTAACTAATTGCATGAGATATCTGTCACCTTCCACCAATGCGACTATTTAATTCCACGGAATATCTATCCAGGGGTGGATCTACTAAGGGTGTAGGGGGTGCCATGGCTTCCGCAAACTTCGATTGAAACACTGTGTATATATGTATAAATATTGAAGAAAACGCATATATGTTTCAAGTGATGCCACCCTGACTATCAAACGAGGCAACAGTTCTAGTGGCAAAGAGCTTTAGATTTCACATTTTTTGTTTCATCGATATTTGTCTATATTGAAAGAAAAACTAACAATCAAATCGAAACCTAAAGTCGATAAGATCGAAAAAATATTTTTCTTATTTGGGGCATTATAGATTGCAATAAGTATAGTAGAAATATCACTAATTTCTAACGGAGTTCGTCAAAATTTGGCTCGTCAACAATGTTTCTAACGGATTTTCCATCAAAAATCTCGTGCTAACAAGCCAAATTCCGACGGATGTCCATAAAAAATTAGCTTTTTGGATAGTAACTTTTACGTTTAAAGAGAGGTGGCACCCGAAACCTCTAAATCCTGGATCCACCTCTGTATCTATCTCTCATCAACAACATGTATCAGATAACTCTGTCCACCAAAGCTAGATCAGATGGGAAAAATCACCTAGTTGTTTCATCTCTTCTGTTGAGATTTGAACCTAAGACCTCATGGTGTTCAATCACTTCATTGATCAGTAGGCTATAACCTTGGATGCATGGCCAAACAGATATTTGAAGATGAGTTTTCCAATTTGATCCAAAATCTACGATCAAACGCTAGCTGCGTACAAGTTAAACATTATTTTATGTTCTTTAGTGTATGCTTTGTTTTGGTAACTAAACGTCATGTTAGTTGAAGTCCACATTACTTAGAACTCTTCCCGCCAAATTTCAGGCAACTAAAACAAATTGCAACAGAAAAAGTCACTTGTTGTTTGGCAAGCTCTTTTTTTTGGTTTTCCAAACGGTGTTCAGTATCCCGCATTGAAGTCTCGACTAATTCGGATCGTGCACTGCAGGAGTCATTCTGAGGGTGATGCTCCCAACAAGATTTTCTCCATATCCAAGGCCCGAACCCGATACCTCTGATTAAGGATGGATCAGTCTCACCACTGCACCACAACTCATATTGATGTTTGGCAAGCTTACATCATCATCTTTCAAATAATTCCACTTTATAAACAAGAAGCTTGGTTATAATTATGCTATACCCAAAAATGTTGATTATAAACATAGAGGCGCAAAACGAGCCTTCTTTTTGCTTCACTTGTTACTACCTCGTCGTATTTGTCGTAGTACTTCTCTTCAATTTCGCGCTCCTTTTTCTCTTCCTTTTCCTCCTCCTCCGCGTCTGTGCAGACGCGGTTAACCTCCTCTCTCATCTACTAGTACATATCCTTCTTAACCTCTGAGACCAAAATTCAGATGCCAACTTCGATGCTAAAACAATGAGTCACAAATCCGTTTTTTGATTTTCTCCTACCAGCAACAGGTAACAGTGAAGATTGAAAACCCACGAGCCACAAGTTATGCCTATTGCTTAGTAACTAGGGATCCATGTGAGATTGTTCACGTGTTATATATACTTAGCACGCGAGTTGCGTTATAGAATAATCATAAATTAATGATAGAATGAAATCATCTAAAGCATGTTGAATTTTTTTAAATTGTCGTGCTAGATGGTGTATGTATCGGTAAAAGTATCAAAATTTTATTTTTATATATAATGATCAAATGATCTAAGGCAGAGATATGGACTACGTACACTCTATCCTCCCAGACCCCACTTTGTGAGAATACACTAGGTATGTTGTTGTTGTACATAACGATCAAATGATAAGATTAAGTAGGAGTTTGGTCATGAAAACTAAAATTTTTTGGAGTTGGAGTTGTTTGGCCATGAAAATAAATTAGAGTTCTTTTTTACTTTTTGTGAGAGAAGTAAAAGTGAAAAAAGTGAAAACAAGTACCGAATTTTTTTCCCACTAAAGTGAAATAAATTTTATGGCCAACCACCACAAATTTTCACTTTTTTCACTAAAATGAAATAATTTTTCAAAAAAAAGTGAATTTTTTTTATGGCGAAACGGGTCCTAAGGTAAAATAGTTAATTAAACTTAAATTATTCAACTAAAAGAGCTAAAAGGGCTGCCTAAGAGAATTTAACTTAAAATATCTCTTATTTATGAGAATATGTCAATTTTTGTCGATTAACCCTGAGCATCTTTAGCATATTAAATTTATTGGAGTGGAGTACCTTTGGTTCGACTAACCAAATGAACTTAAAAGTTAACGGTCACTATAAAAAAATACTACTAAAGCACGATAAAAATTAATCAAAAAGAATGTTGACCAATAAACCAATCGACTAGATCAGTTTTACTTATTCATTTTCGCCGCAAAAAAAAATGATTGGGCTCGTGGATTTTATTTTAAAAAAACTATCATCTAGCATACTGAAAATGTGTTAGAAGGAAAATCTAAAAGAAGTTAAATTCGTTATTTTCGACAACTATGATAATAGAGGAAAGACACTACTTATGAGAACTACCTATCGGGCGCCAATAAAAGAGAAAGTTTTCACATGGGTTCATCATCTGATGCAGAACCAATGCGAACGAGCGAGTCATAATCATAGAGGAAGATAGACGCAGATCTTTACAACCTTCACCGATAAGCAGAATCGACACGAGCTAAATAATAAAATATTAGGATCAAATTTCAAAATCATTCAATTTTTGTCATATTTTTAGTACTAACTTTTTTTAAAGTCATCATTAGTTTTTAAGTTCGTTCTGTTAGTTGGATCAAAGTTATCCTACTTTCACACACTTAGGGGTCGTTTGGTTGGGAAATAAGTTATCCCGAAATTAATTATTTTAGGATTAGTTATCCTACCATCAAAGTGGATAAAAATAATACTACAATTTTGGGATAACTGATCTCAGAATGAGTTATCACATACTTTTTATCTCAACCAAACATAGAATAAACTCGTTTTAATCTTCACTGTTACTGCACTATTAGTGGAGCTTTTCTCCGACGAACAATGTCAGATCCCAGTTCTACATCCAATTTTAAAACTGTAAGCCTCTTTTCTACTTGTATTGTTAGTTTAAATAACAAGTTTGTTTTGATTGTTACTTAAATTTTATTGTATCATATCGTTAAGTTCCATCGTTGGGTAACGACTAAAAGTTTCATTTTATGTAATGACCGATTTGATGGGATCGCATCGTTATCTTATATTTTTTTTTCATTTTACATTACTTACTATTTTAATAATCCTATTTGATCGTTTATTCTATCTTTTTATAATAGCCCTACCTTGTCCCCTAAATTTTCTAGCTAGTAGGTTTATTCTTCAAATGGTTGATGTGTTCGATTATGTAACGATGGAAAATGACACAACACAATAGAATACAATACATACATTATAAAACAATACGTAACAAACAGTACAGGGTCTGTCGTATAGGGGTTGGAAAGTAGATATATCAGCCCTACCTTATACCCTAAATTTTCTGGCTAGTATGCTTATCTTTCAAATTGTTTAACGTGTGATATTATGTAACGATAAAAAATAATACAGTATGTCCTAACGTTGTATTTATTCAAACAATACAGTATAATATAATACAACAAAATATAATACAATACGATATATATTATAAAACAGTACGTATCAACCAGTACAGTGTGTCGTACAGGGGTTGGACAGTAAATAATGTGACGGAGTTGGTTTTGAATGTAGGTTAACTGTTTGATCAATTGCCTAAAAGAAGCAAAATAAGTTCGAATTTAATGGTGACTATCCCAGTATGTGGTAAATAAAAAAAGCATATAAATTATCCAACCTGAGGCAAAGAACACAAGAAATTTTGTGGTAGTATGAAATTGATTGATGTATTTACAAGGTCTAAAATATTACTCTCTCCGTTTAAAAAAGAATGACTTATTTTGACCTGACACGGAGTTTAAGAAAATAAATAAAACTTTTGAATGCTATGGTCTTAAATTAAAGTTGTGACAAATGTACCAAAATGTCCTTTAATCTTGTGGTATTAAACATGCCATGTAGAAAATTATAATTAAAGTATTATCAAAAAAGCAAAGGGTCATTCTTTTTTAAACGGACTAAAAAGGAAAGTAGGTCATTCTTTTTTAAACGGAGGGAGTATAAGTTAACATTATCCTTTTTGTTTTTTGGATAACTGTGGTGTCCGGGTCAGTTTGCGCGCACCTAGAGATACCTCCCACCTCCCACTAGGGACAGGTACCGGATTACTCTATCCACCAAAACTAGAACAGATGTAAAGAATCACCTAGTGTTTTGTCTCTGCTGGGAATTATACCTGAGACCTCACGATGCTCAGCCCACGTGATTGACCACTAAGCCACATCCTTGGTGCAACATTATTTTAGGATTTTTCGTCTATGATTGACAATAGGGAGTAAACAATTTCTTTTTATCAAGCTAAGTAAGCTTTTAAGCATCAGTAAACTTCAGACAAACATGAAATTTCTTATATCATGCTTAATTTTCGTGAAAAACTTAACAATTGAAGGTGTTGCGTAAATTGTTAAGTCAAATGTTATTACTTATGTTTTTGTTTGTTTGTTTGTTTGTTTGTTAAGTTGTGCTTAATTTCATACATTGACAATTTAGTTCGGAATTCTTAAGTTGCCTTGGTAGTTCACATCATTCAGAACTCTTCCCGCCACATATCTACACAAATCCAGACCAAAAATAGCAACTGAGAACGATTCGAATGGTATTGTTGGCAGCTTCAACATCATCTTTTGTTTTATATTGTTTTAGGGAGTAAACAGATTTTTTCAATCAAGTAAGCTTTAAAGCATCAGTAAACTGCAGAGAAACCTGAAAGTTCTTCTATCATACTTGCTTTTCGTGAAAGAACTTACCAATTGAAGGGGATGTGTGAATTGTTATGTCAAATGTTATTATTTTTGTTTTTGTTTGTTTGTTTGTTTGTTAAATTGTGCTTGAATACATGACAATTTCGTTTGGAATTCTCAAGTTAACTCTGTAGTCCACATCATTCAGAACTCTTCCCACCATATCTACTCGAATCTAGACCAAAAATGGCAACTGAAAACGATTCGAATGGTCTTAGTGTCAGCTTCTAGTCACTCTTCAAATCCCACTTTATGAGGAACCACATAGAGCCACCATGACAATGGAAAGCAAGAAGCTTGTTTATGCTTGCCCAAAATGTTGATAAACATAGAGGAGCAACACGAGTCTCATTTCTGCTTCACCTGTTACTACCTCGTTGTCTTTGTCGTAGTTCTTCTCTTCCGTTTTGCTCTCTTTTTTCTTCGTTTTCCTCCTCCTCCTCTTATGTGCAAATGTCTATCACCTCCTCTCATCGCCTAATGTCCTTCTTTACCCTGATGCTAAAACGGTGGTGAGTCGGAAATCCCCTTATTGATTTTTCAATTTAAGTTCTTTGGAAAATGAGTGTTTGGTGATTTCTTGGTTTGAGATATTTGCTAAGTTGTTTGGACTTTTCCAAAATGTTGCCGCACCCGTATTGGATCTCCAAAAATGCACTACTTTTGAAGGATCCTATACGCACCCGATGACATTTTTGAAGAGTCCGAGAAACATAGGATATTTGTGTGCTGTAGTTGCAAGTTTGCTATAATTTTTAATTTGAAATTGTCAATGGAGATGAGATTTTGGCTATTACCCCACCGTTTCCCCTATATTTTTTCAATGATGTGTTGATTACCATGAAGTCTCAGATTCAAATCTTAGCAGAGGTAAAATGTTAGGTAATTTTTTTCCATATGTTCTAGCCTAGCTTCAGTGGACAGATTACATGGTACTTGTTGCTGGCGGGAGGTGATAGGTATCTAGTCGAGGTGTGCACAAGCTGACCTAAACATCACGGTTATCAACAACAACAAAAAATGACTGTAGTAACAAGCTGAGAGCTTTAGCTTGTTCAGGGTTTTGGCTATAGTTTGCTGTGGTTTTCAGTTGAAAATCTTAAATATGAGGCTTTAGGCTATTTGTAGTTTATGATTGTTTGATTATTTGGTTTTGGGTATTTATGTGCTGTGGCTGCAAGCTAGCTGTGATTTTAAGTTTTAAAAAAGGGGCAGCTCGGTGCACTAAAGCCGGACTACAAGGGCCTATTGTACGCAGTCTTACCTTGCATTTCTGCCAGAGGTTGCTTCCACGCTTGAACCCTTGTGATTTTAAGTTAAAATTCTTTAAAAGCATGGGACTTTAAGCTGTTTTCTTAGTAATAATGTCTGATATTCTCTGTGAATTTACACAGATAAGGGTTGTGATTAAAGGGAGAGTTCAGGGCGTATTGTATGGAGGTTGGACAGTAGATAATGCAGCGGAGTTGGGTTTGAATGGTTGGGTTAGGAACAGAAAGGATGGAACTGTGGAAGCCATGTTTTCCGGTAGTCCTGAGAAGGTTCTAGAAATGGAACGCCGCTGCTGGGAGGGACCACCAGCGGCAAAAGTCACCGGCGTAGATGTTAATGCATCTGATGAAGATGTAGTGCCTGGTTTTGAATGTAGGCTAACTGTTTGATCAATCTCTCAATCTCTACGAGATAGTGGTAAGGTCTGCGTACACTCTATCCTCTTTAACCCCACTTGTGGTATTTCACTGGGTATGTTGTTGTTGTTAAAGTATAATAAGTTAAAACATTGTTTTGTGATTTTTAGTTTGAATGTAACCTTGAATTAGAGTTAACATTGTAGTGTGATTGCACATGAGTTCATAAGTTTGTAGTTTCAGTTTAGCCGACTGAAAGAATTTTCTGGTCATTAATTAACCAAAGAGTAACTCAAAAATGCAAAAGAAAACCAACATGTATGTGTTGTGTTGGGTAGTTCGGAAATCACTCCATTCTTAATCAGAGGCCTCATATTTGAATTCCTGAAAATAGAATTTTATTTTTATTGGAAATGTCGCTTCCAAAAATAAACCAAATAATGTTCAAGTCTAGATATAGTCAACGCCCAATGTAAGTATGGAACATCGAGTGAGGTACCAAACAAAACAATGCAAAGAACGTTTAATACTTTGATATTCTTTATTCGATCTTATTTCAAACTTTTTTTCATCAAATCAAACTAATTATGCTGATTTTTTAAATATATAAATCCAATCAAACAATAAAAAGTCCATTTTTCAATCTTAATTTAATTTGATTTTTTCCTCAATAAAGTCTCTGCAACACAAAACATGTAATTAATGTATTTTAAATATTTCTTTTATTTTAATAAAATACAATAATTATATGGCGTTTATCAAAAACATAACCCAAAATATGAGATGAGTCATAATATTATGCTAAAATATAGTGTTACCCACAATGAAAATGATACTAATCTATATATCAATACTTCTTTTAAATATTTTATTTTATTTTAGATTTGAGACTTATTTGAGTCTCCAAACATCTATGAGGTATAATTCTAGAAAAAACTTACTCCCTCCGTTTCAAAAAGAATGACCTAGTTTGACTTGATACGGAGTTTAAGAAAATAAAGAAGACTTTTGAATGTTGTGGTCCTAAATAAAAGTTATGGCAAATGTACTAAAATGCCCTTGAATCTTGTGGTCTTAAACATGCCACGTGGAAAGTTGAAATTAAAGTATTATCAAAAAAGGAAAGGGGTCATTCTTTTTTAAACAGATTAAAAAGAAAAGTAAGTCATTCTTTTTGAAACGGAGGGAGTATTAGATCAAATATAATATTAAGAAATATGAACTTAACTACAGACATGCCCACAGAAGTATGTGATGTTCAGGAGATCATCTTACCTGGCAGAAATATACTTGCAACGAAGGAGTAAAGTGAATTGGATTAAGTTAGGAGATGATAATACCAACTACTTTTACTCAGTCATAAAGCATAGAAAGCTGAAGCAAGCAGTAACACAGTTGAAAAATGACCAAGCTAAGGGATTATGGAGTATGAGCCAGGTAATATTGCAAATACATTTGTGAAGTATTATGAAAATCTATTGGGGAAGAAGGCTACCGGCCGGTAGAACAAAGGCTGGAGTGGAGCTTTCGGAATGGTAAACTTCTAAGACAAATAAACTCCACAAATATTGCATTAATTTCTAAAGTTGAATGCCCTGAAGAAGGTAGTCAGTACAGCCTACAGGTCCATTTCTTGTTGTAATGTACAATACAAGTGCATTTCCAAAATGATATGTAGCAGGCTGAAAGAAGCAGTTTCTCAAACTGTAGCAGACAATCAAGCTGCATTTGTAAAAGGGAGATCTATGGTTCACAATGTACTTGTGTGTCATGATAGGTATCTAGTCGAGCTCGAGGTGTGCACAAGCTGACCTAAACATCACGGTTATCAACAAAAAAAAAAATACTGTAGTAACAAGTAATGTCAAGTCTATGGAGTTGTTAAGCCTCGTTGTTCTATTTTTGATCTTTCCCAATCTATCACGCATCACTTAATGTCAAGTCAAATTTCTAAGATCTTGTTGGCTGATCTTTGGTGTGAAGCTCTCACGCTGAATGAGGCTGTGGAGGTTAACTTGAGTTGTGTTTTTCAGCCCCGGGGACTACATGTTATCTGAAACTGTATGTGGTGATGGCGTTGGGTGGTATTCTGGCTGTGATAGACTATATCGTCTCTCCATACTTATGGGGTGCACTCAAGGAGAAAAGCAGCACGG
Source organism: Capsicum rhomboideum (assembly GCA_031232105.1). Lineage (NCBI taxonomy): Eukaryota > Viridiplantae > Streptophyta > Magnoliopsida > Solanales > Solanaceae > Capsicum > Capsicum rhomboideum. The sequence goes on along the minus strand of CP124711.1, from coordinate 142,185,838 downwards.
ATTCTGATGGAGAAACCTGAAAAAGAATGTTTTCCAGAGGGAGTCTCATCTAGGTGGCTGGTTCAGTCGCTTTCGAGAACTCAGATTGACGGGTAGTGAGATAGCATACTCGTATGGTCTCTGAAGGTCTTGCAACTAGCTTGAACTTGTCATTTTGCAACCAATAGTTGGAAAACTTTGCCATTTATTAGGAGTTCAAAGAATTTCACGTGAAAAATTATGTCTATTGTGACAGCACCGAGACTGATATGTTAGTTCTTAAGTAATACTCTTTTGGGCTTCTGATCATTTAGGGGTCGTTAGATTGGAAATAAGTTATCCGGGATTAATTATCTCGGGATTAGCTATTCCGGACAGGGGCAGAGCCACCTTTAGGCCAGCGGAAAAATATACTATTTATACATAGTTAAAATTATATTTTATGTATATATAGTAGATGTTGAACCCCCTTTAGCTAATTTTTAGGTTTACTTTTTCAGATTTTGAATCCCCTTAGTAAAAATCTTGGCTCCGCCATTGATCTCGGGATAAGTTATCCCACCATGTATATAGGATAACTTATCCCAACACTATGGTATAAATGATGGGATAAATTATCCGGGACTACCAAATACCTCCAACCAAACGCATGATAAAATAATTTTACATTTTGTCTTGAAATTATTATACCTTAAACCTCACACCAAACGACTCTTTAGTGACATTAAAAACCAAAAAAATGCTCCGTCTTTCATATAAGCCGGTACCTGAGAGTTCTTCCCTTTATCTAACGAAACGTTTCAATTTATTTTTTAAAAAAGAAATCTTGATATGCTGCCCAAAAAATTATATTAGACGTTAGAAATATACACTTATTATCGTTTTTGGGATAGCTGAATCATCTACGTATTTTATTTCAATTAATATGAGATAAATTCATTCTAAAGTTAATTCGAAGATTAATTATCCTTGTACTAAACGAGCCTAAAATGTTAGAGATAGTTTCATCATTCATGCGCCATTTTTTTGTCCTTTTTGTCATCCAACATCACTCAGAATCAAACCTCACCACCAATCTCCCCCACAACAAGCACCCAAAAGCAGCCAACACAAAGAGAGTCCTAAAAAGAAGTTTACTAGTGCAAAATTTATGTGGAATTGCTCTGCCTCCACCGGAGATGGGACAAAATTTCTTTGACCACACATCAATCACACTTTTGAACCATTGACTTTTTTATTTCATTGTTCTCAAATCTTATAATGGACGTCAAATAATTCAGATTTGACGATTCTCAGTGCACCCATTGTCCCCACAACCAAAAAATAGAAAATAGTCAACTGCACATTTAACTCCTATAATGTCATGTTTACAAAACTCAAGTCATCAAATCCCAAAACCATCTAAACCCCCCACCATGGCAACAATGTCAATCAAAAATCTTCTTGTTCAAACTTACACAAAATGTTGTTGATTATAAACATAGAGGCACAAAACGAGTCTCCTTTCAGCTTCCTTTGTTATTACCTTTTGGACATTATGCTTATGTAATTTAATTTACGTATTCAGGGTAAAAGTGTAAGTATGATAATTCTCAACGGTTAACGATTTATTAGATAGGAAAATTGAGTAATGTGCTTCGCATCAATAAGCTATTAATTATAAAATTTTAATCTGTTCACCAATCATTTATCCGCTAACCAACACTAATAAGCCAATTAGCTAATTTTATGTTTAACTTTTCGGTTAAGGTTCGATTTTAAATCGCACTAATTTGGTCAGTTAGAAGCAAAGCTCACCAGTCTTCCCACCATATCGATCTACACAACCAAAAAAATGGTCAACTGAATATTAACTCTTACAATGTCACTTCCTACATCATCTTTAACAAACTCACTCATCAAATCTCACAAACACTTTATTAACAAGAACCATTTAAAAACCCCACCATGGCAACAATGTCAATCAAGATTCTTGTTGTTAAAACATACCCAAGATGTCAGTTGATTATAAACATGGAGGCATAAAACAAATCAGGGGTAAAAGTATAAATATGATAATTCTTAATGGGTTAATGATTTATCAGATAAGAAAATTGAGTAATCTGCTTTGCATCAATAAGCTACTTATTATAAAATTTTAATCCGGTTATCAACCATTTATTCGCTAACCAATACTAATAAGCCAACAGCAACAACAACATACCAAGTGAAACTTTGTGGGATTTGAGGAGGGTAGAGTGTACGCACACCATACCTCTACTTTTTGGAGGTTGAGTGGCTGTTTTCAAAAGACGCTCGACTCAAGTAAATCAATCAAAGTAGTAATAAAAAAGAAAAAAAAGCAGTGAAGAAAAACAAAACAACTAATAAGAAAGTAAGACGGAACAGTAACATAAACAACAAGGTGCGAGCACCTAAACATAATAACCAATACTAATAATCCAAAAGAAACTAATTTTATGATTGACTTATCAGTTGCGATTCGGTTTTAAACGACACTAATTTTGTCATCCAACATCACTCAGAATCAAAGCTCACCTTCTCACCATATCTACACAACCAAAAGTATGGACTGTATGGTCAACTGAAATTAACTGTTACTCCTTCCGTCCATCTTTACTTGTTTATTTTTTTATTTTAGGATGTCTAATAATACTTGTCTAGTTTATAAAGTCAATAGATAATTTATCTATTTTTACCCATTTTATCCTTAGTATTAAATACAATACATCCCTCGTTATATTTTTCAAAGAAAAAATTTATTATATTTAAAAGCTGATATATTAAAATCACCCTCTATTTATTGTTTCTTAAGATATGTGTCAAGTTAAAAGTGGATAAGTAAAGATGAACGGCAGTAGTACAACGTCACTTCCTACATCATCTTTAACTAACTCACTTTTCAAATCCCACAAACACTTACCAACTAACTCTTTAAAAATATCAATGGATGCGCATCAAAAGTGAAGAATTCACCCAACTTAGCTTACCAATACTAATAAATCAATTAACTAATTTTATGGTTAACTTATCGATTATGGTTCGATTTTAAACTATCCTAATTTTGTCATCCAACATCACTCAGATTCAAACCTCACCAATCTTCCCCACAACAAGCCTCTTCCCACGTATCTAACCAAAACTATGGTCAACAAACATTAACTCCTACAATGTCACTTCCTACATCATCTTTAACTAACTTTATCAAGAACAATCTACACCACCCACCATGGCAACAATGTCAATCAAGAATCTTGTTTTCAAAACTTACACAAAATGTTGATGATTATAAACAGAGAGGCACAAAACATGGTTGTAAACATAGAGGCTGCACAAAACGAATCTCCTTTCAGTTTCCTTTGTTATTACTACCTTTTAGTCTTGGTTGCAGTTCTTCTCTACCATTTTGTTCTCCTTTTCCTCCTCTTTGTGTTTTGCACAGATTTTGTTCACCTCCTTTCTCATCTCCTATGTCCTCCTTAAATTCTGATGCCAACTCTGATGGTAAAACGGTGAGTTCCTTAGTTCTTGTTTTGATTTTTTTGTTGAAGTTCTTGATTAAAGATGGGATCTTGAGCTTCTTTTGGGGTTTTGGGTATTTGTGTGATCTTGAAACAGGTTTCATATGATTTTCTATTAAAATTTTTGATAAAAAATGAGATTTTGAGCTGCACCCAAGGGTGTGGCGGAGTGGTTAATGAAGTGAGTTGATAATCCGAGGTCTCGGGTTTATATCCCAGCAGAGACAAAAAACACTAGGTGATATGTGGGAGGTGATTGATTTCCCGTGAATTTAGCTTCTTTTGAGATTTTTAGCTTCTTTTGAGAAATGGGTGTTTGGTGGTTTCTGGGTTTTGGGTATTTGTGTGCTCTGGATACAGGATTGATATGATTTTCTATTGAGTTCTTTCTCATCTCCTATGTCTTCCTTGAATTCTGATGCCACCCCTGATGGTAAAACTGTGGGTTTCTCAGTTCCTGTTTTGATTTTTTATTGTTTTTTGATAACCGTGGTGTCCGGGCCAGCTTTCAAGTACCTCGACTAATTTCACGCAACATGTACTAGGTAACTCTATCCACCCAGGCTAGAATAGATGAGAAGAAATCACCTAGTGTTTTTGTCTCCGTTGGAATTCTTGTTTTGATTTTTCTGTTGAAGTTCTTGATGAAAGATAAGATTTCTTATCTTGAGCTTCTTTTGGGAGATGGGTGTTTGATGGTTTGTGGGTTTTGTGTATTTGTGTGATCTGGATACAGGTTTGATATGATTTTTCAATTGAGTTCTTGATAAAAAGATATATTTTTGAGCTTCTTTTGGGAAAGAACCTACTAAAATCGAAACTGAATAAAATCGACTTTACATTGGTTTGATTTACAACAACAACAACACATTCAGTATATTCTCACAAAGTGGGGTCTAGAAAGGATAAGTGTACGGCTACGCAATTCATACATTACCTTAGAGGTGAATCAGAGAGGTTGTTTCCGATAGACTCCGGCTCAAGATTTGGTTTGATTTTTTTAGTAATTTTTTAATGAAAAACCAAACCAACCCGCCACATGCACACCCTACCCACCATATCAAAGAATCCTCAACCAAAAAGAATCAAGAAAATGGTCAACTGAACATTAACTCCTACAATGTCACTTCCTTCATCATCTTTAACTAACTCACTCTTCAAATCCCACAAACACTTTATTAACAAGAATCATCTAAAACCCCCACTATGGAAACAATTTCAAACAAGAATCTTGTTTTCAAAACTTACCAAAATGTTGTTGATAAATGTAGAGGCACAAAACGAATCTCCTTTCAGTTTCTTTTGTTATTACCTTTTAGTCTTGGTTGTAATTCTTCTCTACCATTTCCTTCTCCTTTTCCTCCTCTTTGTGTTTTGCACAGATTTTGTTCACCTCCTTTCTCATCTCCTATGTCCTCCTTAAATTCTGATGCCAACCCTGATGGTAAAACTGTGAGTTCCCCAGTTCTTGTTTTGATTTTTTTGTTGAAGTGTTTGATTAAAGATGAGATTTTGAGGTGCTTTTGGGAGATGGGTGTTTGGTGATTTCTTGGTTTTGGGTATTTAAGTGCTCTGGATACATGATTGATATGATTTTATATTGAAATTCTTGATAAAAGATGTGTATCTGTGTGCTCTGGATACAGGTTATTAACTGTGAATTTAAGCTATTTCTTGTTATGGGTGTTTGATTGTTTCTGAGTTTTTGATATTTATGTGCTATTAACTGTGAATTTTTGACTTAACAAGATGTGATTTTGAGCTTGTTAATGGTAACAGGTGATTGGTTGTTTCTGGGTTTTGGTAATTGTGTGCTGTGGCTACAGTTTGCTGCAATTTCAGTTGAAATTCTTAAATAAAGAAGATATTTTGAGCATTTTTTGAGTAATAGGTGCGTGATTATTTCTGGGATTCGGATGTTTGTGTACTGCAGCTGCAGTTTAGCTGGGATTTTGCATATGTAATTCTTAGAAGGGATGAGATTTTGAGCTATTGTTCTCTTATTGTTAGGTTTTTTCTGGGTTTTGAGTACCCGTGTGCTTTACTCTCTTGGTTAGCTGTGATTTTCAATTGAAATTCTTCATAAAGATGAGATTTTGAGCTTTCTTGGGTGGTTGTTGGATTATTTCTTGTCAATTTTGTGTTGCTATAGTTTTCAATCGAAAATCTGAAAAAGATGAGACTTTAAGCTACTTGTCATTTATGGTTGTTTGATTATTTGATTTTGGGTATTTGTGTGTTGTGGCTGCACACTAGCTGTGATTTTGCAGTTAAAATTCTTTGAAAAGAGACTTTAAGTTGCTTTTTCAGTAATGAGTGTCGAAAATTTTCTGCATTTTGGTTACTTATGTGTTTGTGGCTGCAGGTTAGAGCTGTGATTAAGGGGAGAGTGCAAGGGGTGTTTTACAGGGACTGGACAGTGGAGAATGCTAAGGAGTTGGGCTTGAAAGGCTGGGTTCGAAATCGGAGGGATGGAACAGTGGAAGCTTTGTTTTCTGGAAGCCCGGAAAAGGTTCAGGAAATGGAACAGAGGTGCCGGAGGGGCCCACCATCTGCTATCGTCACTGGACTAGATGTCTTCCCTTGCGATGATGACCCTGGAACAGGTTTTGAGCGCAAACAAACTGCTTGATCATATTGTCTAGGCTAAGCCTATTGGTAAAGTCTTAAGTGACTATACTAAATTGTATTCCTGTTTTTCTAACTTGCTCTTGCTACATGTTAAAGGTGGCAATAAGTATACCTTGTTGTACATAGAGGGTCTTTGAAATGTTTAGGATTTTATTGTTAAAAAATTTCTTATTTATATTATGCTTTTCATACATTGATCCATTACTGTGTGCTTGTGCTACTTGCTTTTTGAATTTTAGCATTATCTTACTGTTTCATGCCGCTATTACTACTTTCTTTATATATAGAGTTCTATGCCGCTATCATAAGTAACTCAGTAAAAAACTCATTCTTTATTATAAGGATATGTTTGGTTACTTCCAAAGCAATTGATGCTTTGGTTAGGATTATCTTTTCCAAGTTCGTAAGAATAATTGGGAGCTTATTATGATCTGCCTGCCTGGGATCTGAAGTACATCATTGTGAGACCATTTCTGGATCTACAATAACAACAAAATACCCAGTGTAACTCAAAAGTCGGGGTCAGGGGAGGGTGGTGTGTACGTAGACCTTACCCCTAGTCCCTACCCTGTGAAGGTAGAGAGGATGTTCCCGATAGACCCTCTAGCTCAAGTAAAGCATTTCAAAGTAGGTTTGAAAAGGAAATAGTACATTAGTGAAGAAGCCATGTCGGTAATAAAGGAGAAAGGAACAGAAGCAACATCAAATAATAAGATCATTTCTGGACCTAGTTTTGGATTTTCATGCTTTTCGAAACCTCAAATGTCCGATCCAGTTAGCGGTGGATCTGCATAACTTTAGGAAGTTGTTATTTGTCTATTTAGGTGTTCAATACATTAAAAAAGCCTCACCAAATGTCAAAAGGAACTGTTCTTTGTTAACAAGTTTTTGTTGAAAGGTGAAAAACTTAATTCTTTACCAAGTTGAAGAGTAATAGTCTATAACTTTGGATCGCGTTTTTCCTCCCTCCCCGAAGACTCTGCTCCTGTCATGATCACCGCCATCACTATACTTCAGTTATGTATAAGCTCTTTTTATTCAACTTGTAATTGACATTTGAGATCTGAAGGTTAACACTCATGATGACCTTTCCTCGATTACCACTCCATACTAAAGAACTCGAAAAGAATTTCTTCTGTGTTAGAGCAGAAAAGGCATTATCAAAAGAGCAGCAAAGACTAGGAATATCATTCAACAGCAATCTGGTGGACCATTTGGTGGGAAAGGGATCAGAGATGCTTTGAATTGTAAAAGGAAAATATGCCTAGTATCAAACACAAATAGCTTCTTGGTGCAGCATGGTCGATATCAATGAAGTTAATACCATTTTGGATTTCCTCAGTTCAGTCGATGACCTGAGTTTGTATCTCATCAGATTGTTCCATTTCTAAAAGTAAATATTTTATATATTGTTTGGAGAGGAGAGGATTTTTAGAGAGAGGTGGTTGCTCAGCACATGAGCTCGATTTCTCGATGTCCTTCCTTCTCCTTACATCTTACATATATATAGAAAAACTGAAGTGCCTAAATTGGCTCTTCAAAAACTGAAAAAACAAAATGACTCTTACTGTGCGACTTTTACTTTTTGCACAGTGACTTGACCTTTACTATTTAGTACTGTACATATGATGACTTTCTTAACAAAAAGAAAAAGTAACCTACTATTCATAGGTCACATCTTATTTTCTTTACATATAAAATAAAACAAAAGAAAACAAAAGACTTTACTTTTCTAAAAGTAAAGTAACATATATCTTCTGTCGGTAGGATTGGAATCTTCCTTTCTTACTGCATTATTGATGTCCGTGTCGGCTATCTTCTTTATGCTGCTCTTTTATTCTAAAATTACTTCTGGAATATGGATAGTATCTCCTCCATTGCATTTTGAACATTTGTGATCTGTGTATTTATGCCCATTTAACTGGCAGTATCTTGTTAATAACTCTTCTGAGATAAATGCTCTTTTGAGTGCTCTTGTCGTGGGTAAATCTTCTGGACGTAATAATGAAAGGATCCATTGTCTAACTTCGTATAGAACTTGCACCAGCAAGTAAAATATTTACAGCAAGATGTAAAAATTTATACATTCTAACTACGAAGCACACAGTAAAAGCAATTAATAAAATTAATAAAATAAAAATAGAAAATCCATTTGATACTATAGTTACAGCAATAGATAATAATGATTACAGTTATAAAGAATTAGACATAGAAACAGATTTAGACATAGTACAAGAAAGAATAGGAACATCAAAAAGAATTATAGATACTCCAACAACATCCTCAAGAATGAGTACATCTAGAAATAGGCGAACAACCAGAAATACCAGAATCAGATACACCAAGTTTTTATGCGAACAAGAGACTTATTGGACTAACAACTATTATTCAGGAATTAGTCAATAATTATACAAATGAAAACGCTATATGGAGTTATTATGCAAGAGATCAAGTCATGATATACTCCAATTCCAGAGAATATAGACCAGCAGATATGGAAGAAGTTAGACAATGGATCCTTTCATTATTACGTCCAGAAGATTTACCCACGACAAGAGCACTCAAAAGAGCATTTCTCTCAGAAGAGTTATTAACAAGATACTGCCAGTTAATTGGGCATAAATACACAGATCACAAATGTTCAAAATGCAATGGAGGAGATACTATCCATATTCCAGAAGTCATTTTAGAATAAAAGAGCAGCATAAAGAAGATAGCCGACACGGACATCAATAATGCAGTAAGAAAGGAAGATTCCAATCCTACCGACAGAAGATATATGTTACTTTACTTTTAGAAAAGTAAAGTCTTTTGTTTTCTTTTGTTTTATTTTATATGTAAAGAAAATAAGATGTGAGTTTGTGACCTATGAATAGTAGGTTACTTTTTCTTTTTGTTAAGAAAGTCGTCATATGTACAGTACTAAATAGTAAAGGTCAAGTCACTGTGCAAAAAGTAAAAGTCGCACAGTAAGAGTCATTTTGTTTTTTCAGTTTTTGAAGAGCCAATTTAGGCACTTCAGTTTTTCTATATATATGTAAGATGTAAGGAGAAGGAAGGACATCGAGAAATCGAGCTCATGTGCTGAGCAACCACCTCTCTCTAAAAATCCTCTCCTCTCCAAACAATATATAAAATATTTACTTTTAGAAATGGAACAATCTGATGAGATACAAACTCAGGTATGCATATTCATAGATATGTATAACTAATTTGTTATATTCCTGATAATCTCTAGTATATTATTAATGTTTATCATGTAGTAGTGTAACTATATATTGAACTGTTTAAGTAAGTTTGCTATGATTAGTCAGCCAAGAGTAGGTAAGCCCAGACTAAGCCGTCCTATAGTCGAAACCAAGAAGGCAAGGAAGCCGTAAGAGGGTAGTAGACACCAGTTGAGGCATTGTTAGGGTAACTGATTAAGGCTAAAACTCATAGTAGTGACAGAAAAAACTGTTCAAAATACTGCACTATTAAATGATAAATAATTAATAATACAAGTAGAGGTTAAAGGGAATATGCTTTAGTCAATACATGATTTTGAAAATATGGAAAATAACCAGTTAAACACACAGACTTATCTACTAGATGATAATGAAGAATATAAGCTACTACTCTTATATATTCTACGTAGATTAGATATAGATACTGCTAAACAAATTTATGATTTATTAATGACTTATGAAACTATAGCAGTAATGCAAGAAAATTGGACAAAATTTATAGTGTCAGATATGTATAACATGTTTTTAGAAGATGATTATCTAGATTACCCAGATATTGATTAAAATGATAAATTACGACAGCTTCCATTATTGGTTAGAAATATTAGAAGAAATAAAATTAGAAGAACAAGTACTTAAAATAAATATAGAAACATATTTCATGAATTAGAACTACATATACAACATTTAGATCATAAGTATAAGCACGATTTAAAATGAATAAAGAAGAATATCCTGTAGAAGAAAAAACATTTATGGGATCAGAAGGAATATTAATAACAATAGTACATTCAAATCTAGGACGACAATATAGAAAATTAGGAAATAATTTACATTTAATGCCAGAGGAAATGCAACCATACCAGTATTATATAACAGGAATGCTAGACCAAAGAAAATATTTAATCTTAATAAATACAGGAGAACAGGAAAACTATATTACAAGAGAATTAGTATTAGAAGAAGAAATAATAACACAAGAACAACCATGTCATGACTTACCCAAAGAACTACGACAGACAAAAGAAGTAACAATTCAGGAATTAATTATTGGAGGAATACCAATCAAGATACAATTTACAATATCACAAACCAACACAAATATCATTTTAGGACTTACATGGTTAGAACAAGTTAAACCATATAATTTGGAAGACAAACAATTAATCATACACTATAATAAAAAGAAAATTACCATAAATAGAACTAAGATATGAAGGTATATATACTCGCCAAAATAATTGTAGAGGGATACAATAGCAGATATTATACGCCTATAATTGATACAGGAGCAGAAGCCAATCTATGTAGATATAATTGCTGTAAATATTTTGCTCCTTTTTTGTACCTATTTGTAACTACATTCACCCAGCATCCCCTTAATGCTGGGTACTTTTCAGACGTTTAAGTGATCAAACATAAAGGTGACAGATAGGTTTCACAACCCAAAAATAAAAAATCTCTCATTAGTTCAAGGTATATATTAATATTTTTTTAATACAGCTACTGGAATCATTTCTTTAGCATCACCATGACACATGGTCAGAGTAAAATATAAAAGTTTGTGGAGCATCCCAACTTCAACAGAAATTTGAAGTTGTGATGTTGCTAAAATAGTACTCTATACCTGCTCAGATTGCTTCAGGGAGTACTTCTCTATCAGCTTAGCCAGCTCGAGGTCAAATTTCTTCTCAACTGCAATCGCCTCTTCCCAGAGTTTGTGTCTCCTATCTTCATGGGCTCTTATCAGATTTTCCCTCTCTTCTGCAAACTCTTCCATGTCTTTGTCCTGAAGTTTGATAGCAGCTTTCTCTGCCCTGACTCGATGATCCTCAACTGTTGAGGAAGCATTTGCAAAAGATTGTTTGAACATCTCTCGATATTCCTTCTGTATCTTCTCAAATTTTTCCTCCTCAGCAATCGTAGCATTGTAAAACCATTTGAAATGATCCTTGAAAAATTGCTCTTGATACTCCATCTCCTCCTTGTTCTGTTCATAGTGCATCTTTCTTTTCAGCCTGACGATTTTGTTCTCTTCCATTGCCTGACGGTGTTTTTCACTCACCAGACTAAGAGTCTCTTCAAGAGCTTTAACTTTCTTTTGCTTCTTAGCGGCTTTATAGATCTCTTTGGGTGCATCACTCTTAAATAAATTAATTAATCCCCTCAAAACTACTTCAAAAGACCACAAATAGCAACACACAAGTAGTAACAAATTAATTATGTAGCATTAAGAAAAGGAAGGTTATACGATTTTGTAGATCTAAAGCTAGCGTTTAGTCTACGCTACATTTTCATTATGGTAATATGTATAATAGATTAGAAAGGACTCCATAAAACGTTAGTCTGTTAATTGATTTTTTCCTTTCATGATGCAAAAATTATGTAAACTTTTAAAATTTCCTCTTAATTTTCTCACTTCTTTGACTCCTTTAAAAGTAACCTATTTTCACCTAATTAAAATTTATATTTTTATTCAACAACTATATCTGAACTATTTAAATGTATCCTAATTGATTTTCTTTGAGAGACATTAGTGTCATTAATGGATACATTTTACTTGTCAAAACAAAAAGGGACCTTTCCTCAGTTAAGTTTATATCCTTTTTCCATTTTTCCGTTGTTCTGTTTGAATGATAGGCAACCTGGACTACTGGAGAGTATCGTTTGTGTCTAGCCATACTGACGTTAGCCAATGTGAAGCAGCTAGTGGTCTGAGGACTTGCCTGAACAGCTTTTAACTAGTGCTAGAAAGAGCATGACCTAAAACTGGTCGTCTCTTTAAGGAACAATGGGGTTGAAATCTTGCATCTTCTTTACGCAGATGACACTCTTTTGTTTGTGGAGCTGAAGAAACACAAAGAAGATATTTGATAGCTATTTTACTATTGTGTGAAGCAGTGTCTGTACTGAAAATAGGTTTGGCAAAAAGTTCTATGTGTGCTGTTGGTGAGGTTCAGGATATTGACAAGTTAGGGGAGGTTCTTGGATGTTAAATTGGGTAGCTACCTACTGATTATCTTGGGATGCCTTTAAAGTGTGGCGAAAAATTGAGAGGTGTGAAAAGAGGCTTGCTGCTTGCAGACAATATCTCTCATCGGGGGTAGATGAATTCTCATTAATATTGTCCTAGACTCGCATTCCACCTATCTCATGTCTTTATTTCCAATGCAACAACAACAACATGCACAGTGTAATCCCGCAAAGTGTGGTCTGGGGAGGGTAGAACGTATGCAGACCTTACCCATACCTTGGAGATAGAGAATCTTTATTTCCAATGCATGTATGTAAATGTGAGAAAAAAACTCGATACAATCAGGAGAAACTTTTTATGGGAGGGGAACAAGGCTAGGAGGTTTTTCCATTTGATAAAATGGGATAATGTAGTTCCGGAGAGAAAAAGGAGGTGGACTTGGCATAAGAAATTTGAAGTTACATAATAATAGTTTGCTTATGAATTGGTTGCGTAAAACGAAAGGGAAGACAGAAGTTTATGGAGGATGGTGATTTCTAGCCAATATGGGGATCAAAGTCACTGGTCCATATGCCTGGTGCTTTCTGCTCATGGGCAAGGTCTCTGGATATACATTTGCAGCTTGTGGTCAACCTTTGAAGCCAATCTAAGAAACAAGTTATGGAATGACATGAACTCAAGATTTTGGCAGGATACTGGATGGGGAATTCTCCACTTATGACTTGCAAGTATCATGATCTTTATTGTTTCACTAATCCTGCAGGTTTTCTTGTCTCAGTGTTGGACTGGCAACACTTAGACTTTAGATGATGACACTGAACGTACAAGCTAGGATTGTATTATATGGAATGACCAGCAGGATGGAAGCTTCACAGTAAAGGCGTGTTACGAGTTTCTTAACAGGAGGTGGGATAGGCTTTACCAGTTGGCCATGGAAACAACTATGGAACTCTAAAGCACCTTACAAAGTGAATTGTTTTATGTGGTTGTTTACTCATGATGCATTCCTCACACCTTCGTTGCTCGGACTCTTCAAAAATGTCGATGAGTGTGTGTTGGATTCTCCAAAAGTACTGTATTTTTTAAGAATCTGACACTGGTGCAGCATTTAAAGTGAAGAGGCCGCACAACTTAGCCTCACACACAATAACCTACAGAAAAGAGGAGTTCTGGTATACATCAGGTGCTTCATGTGTAATAGTGAGGTGGAGTATAGCAACAACAACATCATCCCCAGTGTAATCCCCACCAAGTCCCACCAAGTAGGGTTTGGGGAGGATAGAGTGTATGCAAACCTTACCCCTACCTTGGAGGTAGCGAGACTATTTTACATCAACAGTGAATTGGAGTACCATCCCTTCTTGCTTATGCTAGAGTTTAAGAAAGAAATGCCAGTTGTTTTGAAGGAAAGACAACTAGTGTACAACAGCTAAAATTCAACTATTGGAGAGGTTTCTTAGGTTGAGCATCTGAACATATGATAGTGTTCCTATTAAATACTTCAGGCTCATATTTTGAAAAAAATTATGCGCATATCAAGTGCTCATATAGTATACAAGTTAATCACATAAAATACGTCTCTTTTAATTACACACATCAACATTGATTAGAACATGTATGAAGATGTGCGGCTTATTGAGGTTAATGCATATAAATAAAGTAGTGTGGTATAATGTAAACACATGCTTATATCATTGGGATCGGAATAATATGGCGTCATGTTGAAGTTAATAATTGTAAATTTTAATGGCGATAAATCAAATGATAGAAACAACTATACTAAAAGAAAAATAAATATTTAAAAAATGATTTGGTCAAACGACTGAAATATTGAAAAAGAGAGATACTCTACCTTAAATAAAACTCTTTAACGACTACATTGTAGATAATATTTTGTTACGAGAAACACAAAACTTCAATTTACAGTAGTCCAAAATTTTTATAAAAAAATTTCCATTAAAAAAGATAATTTAATCATAGTAGAAAATTAGGTCAAATCCTATCAAAAAGTGTTCTTCAAAAGTTAAAACAAGTCATTTTTCTCTCGAAGTAATTTTGAAAATTTGACCAACCACAAATTACTGCTCTAATATTTACTTGAAATGCTTTTGAAATTGATTAATTAACCAAACATAAACTACTAAATACTTCTAATAAAAAATAATTTTCAAAATAAAAAGATTTTAAAATTTTAATCAACCAAGAGACCTTCCCAGATATTATCATCAAATTATTATTTCATATAAAACACTTGTATAATCTACAGACGGGAAAGACTTCCTTCTTTTCTAGCCGAATTCTCACTTTCATTCGATTCTACAAAAAACAGAAAAGTTGCGGGAGCTTTAGAAAAGCCAAAAAAACTCTCATTGGGATTGGAAAAGGTCGAGTCTTTTTCTGGTCGTCTCCTCGATATACTTGAACTTGATTCTTTAAAGCCGGAAACCTTATTAGTGTGGACCACATCTTAATGAATTTAAATGAAAAATATAATATAAATAAGATTAATTAGTAATATGTGGTTACATCTTAATGAATCTAACTAGAAAATCTAAATGGCCCTTCCCTCATACCTTTGTCTTCACCATCTATTGTGAACACTTTCGTGTGAGCATTATATGAAACATCTTTTTATCATTAATTGATCTATTCACCATCTTTCTCTTAATTCTGTTTTTTATTTCTATTCCTTTGAATCTGCCAACTTCCTGTCCAACAAAATTTTAAATATTTTTTAAGAAACTTTTGGAGTTTATCCACTTGGCCTAACTTTAGCACTAAATTTTTCTTGCTCGATTGAGTGCGTGAATGAAGTCTCATATTCATAATTGTTGAAAATAATAGAAAAAATTACACAAAGTTTTGGGAGATTGTTTATGGTATAAGGCTGGGGCAGCTCGGTGCACTAAAGCTCTCGCTATGTGCAGGGTTCGGGAAAGGGTCGGACCACAAGGGTCTATTGTACGCAACCTTACATTGCATTTCTGCCAGAGGCTGTTTCCACGACTTGAACCTATAACCTACTGGTCACATGACAACAACTTTACCAGTTACTCCAAGGCTCCCCTTTGGAAAGATTATGTAGCTTGGTCAATTAAACCGAGTTATATCACACCATAATAAGAGTATCTTTGGATAGAGGCCGCAAAACCAGAGGATACAGAGGTTCATCCAAACCCCCTTTTACTAACATACTATATGAAAATAGTTGGTCATCATTCTAAAATCCTAATTTATGAATTTGTGGAATGTAGTTGAAAATATGTCACGCGAGCTAATAAATGTTAATTATATTAGCTAATTAGCATATTTATGAGTGGACTTAATCCAATAACTTTTTTCAATAAGTACAAAATGAACATAAAGGTTGGTAAAGTGAACTTTGGAAAAACATGGATTGTATCATATGTTGCATCAAATGACCAAAAAGGTTGCAAAGCACATGCAATAGGGACCCAATTTTTGTACTATAAATTCCCTTCTCAAGCTCTACAAGAAAGCCAAACCAAATTCCTAAAATTCACTATACTATCAAACATTAATTAAGATCAAATATGGTGAAGTCCAAGATCATTAGGAAGTTATTGAAGGCTCAATATCTTCATCAATTGATTTCCAATTCCAAAAAGAGGCCAAATAATAATGCTGCTGCTACTACTACTATTGATGATCAATTTCTCGACGAAACGCCACGTGGAGAGACACTATTGGTGCCAAATGATGTGAAAGAAGGACACTTTGCAGTTTTTTCAGTGAATCCTGAAGAGGAACCACAAAGATTTGTGGTGGAATTGCAATGGTTAACTCATCCATCTTTCTTGGAGTTATTGAAAAAAGCTGAAGATGAATATGGTTTTAGGTATGAGGGTGTTCTTGAATTCCCTTGTCGTGCTGAGGAATTGGAGAAGGTTCTTGCTACTGGATGTTCGAACAAAGTTCCACGTTGGTAGCTGAAAAGATTTACTGGATGTTCGAACATAGTTCCACGTTGGTAGTTGGAAAGATTGAGATGCTACAAGTATATATATATATAAGATGTAAGGTATTTTGGGAAAAATTGTAAGCACTTGCCACAAGTGCTTTTGCAGTTTAACTAAATTATCAACAAGTTGCTACAAAGACAACAAAGTGATGCAATAGTACTACTCACTCCATTTCATTTTATGTGTTTTAGTTTGACCGGTTACGAAGTTCAAGAAAGTAATGGAATAGTACTTTTGGATTTATGACGTTAAATTAAAGATGTGTGTGATGTGTCTAAATTGATTTACAAACGTTATCTGTGTTTTTTCAATAATTTCAAGGTCAATGATACATCTCTAAAGAACTACTACTACTTTGTACTAGTATATATAATATTGATCATGAATATGTCTGCTTAGTACCTTTCATTTTTTATAAGTTTCTCTTTTTTCCTCATCTTCATAAGGGAAAAATTAAAAAAAGTATCCTTCTATCATAATTTACGCGACATTCTTTCTAAATTTAGTAATAATTTAAGTTTAAACTTTTCATTTTATCTTCAGTACGATAATTTATAACCACATAAATATTTATGACTTAATTTAGGCTATAAGTTTCAAATTTATTTCATTCTTAAATTCCGTGCATAATCAAATACTTTCACATAAATTGAGACGAGGGAGTACTATAAACTTTGGAGCTCCATATTTCATCTGTTTTAGCTTCAAAGCATTTTTTTTCTGCTCAAAATTAAATCCTACACAATATATAAAACGTGTTAATTAAGTATATAATGCTTAGATTATGACTCAATCATTATTAAAGCATTCACAGTATAATGTGAAAAACTAATCACTAACGATAATTTGGTGGGATGAATGTGATCCCTTGACCACTAACCATAAGTATCAGGTTTGAGGCGATAGGGATCGGAGCTCTTTCCCTTCAAATGTGTCCTATGAAGTGCAAGACTGAATTAGTCGATTTAGCGTATCAGATATCTGATGATTAAATTAAAAAAAAAAATCAAAAATATTATTGAGATAAAGCAAAATGCGGGGCAAGAATCACGAGCGAGCTCAGCTATTCTCCAATCTTCATCCCTTTACTTCAAATCATGTCAAAATCACCTCTTTTCAATCTGTGTTTATCCAACACATTTTCTACTCACATAAAACTCGTAATAAGCTCAAATATCCAAGATAACAATGTAACAACACTTCATGCATAAGATATGAGACGACAAACGTAATACAAATATATATTTTTAGCTGGATATCATAAATTTAGATTGAAACAAGTTATTGACTGCATTAATTTGAGATATTTGTGAAGACACAAAAGGACCCCATTGAAAGTAAGAAAGGGATTTATCAAATAAGTAGCATCAATATCAACACAACATCCAACACAAGAAAAGGAAAACGTATAGCTAACTAGAAAAGAAGGTCCCTTCCTCATCATATCTTTCTCTTCATCTTCATATCTACTTCCTTGTATAAACTTATTTCATTCACGCTATCGAATTAAACTTATTTCATTTATTTTACCTTTAAATGTTGACATACAAGTCATGACATATCGATAGGACTTCAGATGTTATACATATGATATATTCAACTTAAGTACTGTCATGTTGGATAACTCACAAATTCGCGATTTATCAAAGACGCGTTTGCATGAAAAGCATAAGGACATGGCCTTACATCCGAAGGACAAAAAGGTTACTTGCCTTATATAGTAAATAAACAAAGCATGTGGGACTAAAAAACAAGTTAGGATGATCATGTAGGGACTAAAAAGCAAAAACTAAAGGACCCCAATCCCATGATTGGTCGTTTTAGAAAAAGAAACATCAACTAATATTACAGAAGATAAGGGTGTCAAATAAGCAGGTTGAACTGAGTAAATAAATAGGTGATTAATGACTCATTCGAAAGTACCTAGGTTGATATGAGTTGGGTTAAAATAAGCTAAAATGAATTAATGAGGTGAATTTGCAAGTTAATTGACTATGGTTATGCTCTAAGAATCTACATGTAAACACGTTTCATGCATCTATTATAGCTTGATGTAAACATTGATTACGAATAAATATTTTTTACCGTGCAACCCCTAACAGAGAAACTTTTCATACTAGGTATTGTATGAAATGAGCTTAATTTTTGTATACTATCAGTATACCAAAAGAATATTATATTATCAGATCATCTAAAGAATATCTACCAATATATTTTTTGTTGCGACAAGTAAAAATATGTTACCAAGCTTGTTATAATAAGTAAAAATAAACTGTGTACAGAATGAAGTATCCCTTTTGGAAAGAAAACAAAAGGAGAAGGCATAAATATCCAAAAGAAAAATGTGCATTGGAGAAAGAAAAAAAAAAGGAGAAGGCATAAATATCCAAAAGAAAAAAATGCATTGGAAAAAAAAAAAAAAAAAAAAGGAGAAGGCATAAATATCCAAAAGGGAATTTTAATAAAACAAGGAGTGCTTATAGAAAAAGATGGATCATATGTTGCAATAAATAATCACAAAGGTTACAATGTATGTCCAAAAAGGATGCATTTATGCACATGTTATGGGGACCCAATACTAAACTCATCGTCTTAGAAATTGTATCTAATTATTAACCTATATAAATCCCCTTCTAAAACTATATGAAAACCACAACAAAATCCAATATACTCCATATATACTACAAATATACACAAAATATGGTGAAGTCCAAGATCATTGGGAAGTTATTGAAGGCTCAATATCTTCATCAATTGATTCTCAATTCCAAAAAGAGGCCAAATAATAATGCTACTACTACTACCACTATTGATGATGATCAATTCCCCGACGAAGCGCCACGTGGAGAGACATTATTGGTGCCAAATGATGTGAAAGAAGGACACTTTGTTGTTTTATCAGTGAATCCTGAAGAGGAACCAACAAGGTTTGTGGTGGAATTGCACTGGCTAACACATCCATCATTCTTGAAATTATTGAAACAAGCTGAAGATGAATATGGATTTAGACAACAAGGTGTTCTTGAATTCCCTTGTCGTGCCGAGGAATTGGAGAAGGTTCTTGCTGCTGGATGTTCGAACAAAGTTCCATGTTTGGTAGCCGAAAAATTTAAGAAGCTACATGTAAGGCCTTTCGGAAAAAATCGTGCGGCTTAGTGGAGTTCTTGTTGTTGGATGTTCGAACAAATTAACGTTCCACATTTGGTAGCCGAGAAGTTTAAGAAGCTACATGTAAAGCCTTTCGGAAAAAATCGTACGGCTTAGTGGAATTCAACTATCAATTAATTTATACAAATGTTAATTGTGTTATTGTTCAATTAGACTTAATTATTTTAAGGACCATGTTATATTGTCTAAAGTATATATATAATGTTGATGATCATGGAGCTGTCTGCTTAGAATGAACTAGTATAGTACTTTCATTTTAGATAAATAGAGTGGAATTTTACTAAGATTCTCTTTTTGCTTTATCTTCACAAGGGAAAAATGAAAAAAGTAATAATAATCTTAAGTTGTGACTTTTCCATAATAATAGAACAACTAGGTTTTGGAGGAGGTCTCTGGATTGGAGGAATTTTAATTTAGGCTGTAAAAACAAGTTTATCGTCCTGTGAGGATTCTCAACGATCAGTAATTCAAATCGAATTGTTGCAGACATTCCGCTCCCACCAAGGAAAACGTAACTATTGTAAGTCTCCAAGCTGATTTTGACTTTAATGTTCGAGGTAAACAAAGGAATGTGACATGAAGTTAGCCCCTTTTGAGAAGTATGTATGTGCATGGTTCAAGTTTTCGCTCGATTCACCAAAAATTATTTTAATTGCTTTTGGAATATTGCCTCATATTAATATGGTTCTAATGTCAATTTGTGGAGGTACCCTTTGTTGTTAGTTGTTACCAACCAAATTGTCAGTTTAATCCATTATCAATATTACCAAATCGAAACCAGGAATGCTTTAACATGGTTATCATGGAATATCACATGGTGAGACATTCACATACAGTTAATTGATCAAGTGACTATTTACTAGAACTTCCACCAAGCACCACGAGTCAATTCCACTTTGGGATGCATGACGATCCTTTCTTTTAGTAATTGATTTTAACTTATATACACTAACAATATAAAAAGAATATGACATTAGATTGTTGGTGCATTTTAACCGATTATTATAAACTAATTTATTATTCAAAAAAATTTATAGAGATGTTTATTTTTGTTTATGATAGTGTTAAAGTGTAATTCCAATGTACACTTATCAACCCACAGACGTTTTCGAATTCTTCTTCTTTTTCTAATTGTTTCAAAACAAGGTAAAGTGTCAAATATAATTTACTCCATTTTTTGAATTCATCGAAATTTTGTAATTTGAAGTGCCTCTACTACAGATAGATAATATGCATGCAGAGGCATTGTGTTCGACCTCTGAGGATGAGCAATTTCTAATTATTATGATCATAATGTTTTCCCCTACAGTGTATTACACAAATCTAAATTAGTCGAATCAATTTATTCGGTATTTCGAAAACAAATAGTTAAAAAAATTATTACTTACCAAGGTCCACCAAATATATATAAATGTTTACATTGAAACAATATTTAATGATTGCATATGAGATGATATTAGTTGGAAGACAAAACAAAAGGACTCTTCCTCATTCAAAGGAAGTGGGAGAAAGGGAAATATCAAGTAAGTAACATCAATATCAGCACAGCTAAGCCCATGCAATACAAGTCATATCTTCAAGTTCATATCTCAAAAGCTAGCTGTGAAACTTTGAAAATTGAAATAAACATACAATAACAATAACAATAACATATTCAGTGTTAACTTTGACATAAACAAACTTTCTTTTTTGTTTAATTAAGTCATATATATATACCTCATCATGAGTGTGCAACAATTTTTTAACTTATCAGATCACCTAAAAGTTATTTGCATGTAAGTTTATTTAAAATGTAGGATTGATAATCTTCAAAATAAGATGTTACTAGCTACCAAATAAAAATAACATGTTGATATAAAAATTTTGACAATATATATGACTTAAACTCTCTTCTTCTTTTTTTTCTTCAATAGATATATTTTATTCATTTTGTTAGAAATTTATCTTGAGTATTCTTTATAATAGAAAGCTCAGTACATTTCATAGAGTTAGTGTCGAAAAAAACACTTTGAATGAACCCCTTCTTTGTGAATGATAATCGTAAAGTATTTTCTTGGGATATATTTTTGGAATAATTATGTATACTTCTCAATCTAGTAATCTTCTCTCCTTATAGACGTAGATCACATTGATCGGACTATATTTATTAATTTGTTCGGTTCACTAAATTTTCTCTATGCGTGAAATTTTTAAAAAGATCGAATCATAAAAATTTAATGTAACACAATCTTTTCTTACATTTCTGCAAGAATCCTTTTTCTACAGCTCGAACCTGCAAAGATTTCTCCTTCCAAAAATCCAAAAGAGAATTTAATAAAATAAGAACAAGGCACCTAGAGAAAAAGATGTAGAAATTGCATCTACTACCTCCCTCCCAAATTAATTACTTATAATATTTTTATTTTTGAAAGTCAATTTAACTCAATTTAAATTAAATTGAATCAATCAAACTCAATATTTTATATTTTATATTTTAAATTTAAAAATGTCAAAACTAAATGATAAGTACTACTAATGGGGTTTTTCACCTGAGAAAGTGACTATGAAGGATGTGTTAGGAGTTGGATTTAATGGGTTAAGATGGGTGAATTAGGAGAAAATTTTTAAGGAAAGATAACATAAACATATACCTTAACTTATCATATTCACACAAATCTTCACCCTTACAAAGTAATTACAAAAATCCTAACTAATTATGTATCTTCGTTGGATGTATCGGGAGCTAATTATGTATCTTTACAAAGGAAAAAATGTATCTTTGTTGGATGTATTATGTATCTCAACAGATCCAAAATTGAAAAAAAATGTATCGGAAGCTAATTATGTATCTCGACAGACCCAAAATCGAAATTTTCAGTGATTATGTAAAATATCAGGATTTTCTGTAACTAAGCTCCAAACTGTCGGAATTTATGTTGTTTACCCTTGTTTAATTGTATCACTAAAGACATAATATATTAGTCCAGTTATATTTTACTTTCTTTATGGACAATGCATCATGCTATACATATTGCGACGGGCCGAGTAAATAGATTAAATCCGGACGCGGCTGTTATTTGGTGGTGATACAGACTCAACCTGCTCTACCCACACTAGATACCATAGCATGTTATTAGTGACCTATTAATGAAGATTGTCGATATTTATTGACAGTCAACAAAGCCACAATTCGACGTGTCTATATGGTTACAAACCAATGTACCGATTTTCTAGCAAATGAAGGACACAATCATGAAAAGGTTACGAAGAAATTTTAGCAAGAGTTGATAACCCAAAATTAGACAGAGACAGAAGAACAAAGAACAAGTCAACTTAATTTGAATTGAAGCAAAATTTAATCAATTGTTACTAAAATATCTCCAAAAAATGATTAAGTGTGCATCTTGATTTTGACAGTACATGACAGTTAAGAAGACTTGCTATAATTGTTGAAAAAGTCCTGCAAGAAATTCAATTAAATGAATATGGCAGGTGACAACTATTTGTAGATGGACCATAATAAATATTTTGAACCATCTTAGAAACTTTCTTTTGCTCCCTATACTAATTTGATTATAATATCCATTTGTCCAAGACCAAGAATTGTGTTGTTTCTTTTGATATTTTTTAACTGTTATAGCGAAATATTGTTATAAAGAACATATAATATAACGTAACATGTAGACCAGAGGAGTTGCAGAAGATTCTGCAAAAAAAAAAAAAAAGACTAAAACATATTTTACCGAGTGGTGGTTCGACCAACTATGTTGTATGGGGCGGAGTGTTAGCCAATCACGAGCTCTCACATTCAGAAGATAAAAGTTGCGGAAATGAAGATGCTACGGTTGATGATGGCATGATGTGTGGGCATACTAAAAGTAATAGGATTAGAAATGAAGATATCGAGACAAGGTAGGAGTGCCCACGGTGAAGGACAAGATACAGGAGGCGAGATTGAGATGATACGAACATATGACGAGGAGAGGTACGGATGCTCCAGTGCGGAGGTATGAGAGGTTGGTTATGGATGATTTTAGGAGAGGTAGATGTATGCCACAGAAGTATTGGGAAGAGGTGATTAGACAGAACATGATGCAATTGCAACTTACCAATGACATGACCTTAAATAAAGAGGTTGTGGAGGACACAAATCAGAGTAGAAGGTAAGAGATTATCTTGCTTATCCTTCCATACAGATGTAATAGTATTTCCAATGTTCCATTACATGTATTGTCTCTTGTACTTCGATTATCCAATTTTGTTGCGGTTAATTTCCCTTCTTTTTTTTTTTTTCAGAATACTTTGTCATGCTTTCTATAATATTTTGCCATGATTTCTTCACTTCCGTTATTTTTGTTTTGATGTATTTTTCCTTGAGCTCAAGGACACAGTAGTATGAGCCCATATAACAGATCCAGTTCAAGTAAGGTCATCTCAAGTTCAAACAGAAAGACCAGCAATTCCATTAATTAGAGAAAACAAAGGGAAGCAAGTAGCAACAATGCAGCACTTGATGATATCACCAACATTTTGAGGCTAAAAAATGTTTGGATTCATAGTATCAACAGAAATTTCAAAAGGAAACACCAGCATGCTGATACATTGAAGAAACTTATGGAAAGTAAACAGGCCAATTGAAGTAGTACGAGTCTCGTGCTTCTTTGTTCATGTACTGGTTCCACTGCAATGAATGAAAACTCAAATGAGAAACAAAACGCCAGTAATTTCATCCTAGTATGAAACTAAAAGCATTGGAACAAAAATCGTCGTCATTTTATGGCGCATAACATAAGGAACTTAAGAATCATGGGTACCTTGAAGTCGTAGTCCTTATTTTTCTTGAGAGCTTTCTTCCAGTGATATTGCTCAAAAAGCATCGCTTTGTCATGCCAGCTGCACATAACAACATATTCAACGAGTCAGACACACAGGCCACAGCAAAAAGGAATTATTTTTAGAAGTCTCAATATTGCAGTAATATGGTTGTCGTTGAGACAACACTTACTAATGCTGCTTCCCAACATGGAAAAATGTAATCACTTGCTGGGGCACAGATAGTGGAGTGCACCTAGGTCAAACTATAGTTTCGAAGCTATACTAGCATCCACAACTCAAGAAGCATAGTTCTTATAAGATCAAGAAGGAACAGGTGAACCCCCATCACAAATTAAGAATGCACGGAAGCTTTGGATGATGTCTAAGTGAAATGATCAAGCGGACTCCATTTCAAAAAAGAAAGAACAGAGAATGCATGGATTATGCTTTAATCGATAATCACTCTTGCCTTGTATTTCAGATCTCGAGAGATAAGCCTTTAAAATTGCTAGTATAAAGTGATAAACAGATAAGCATGAGAAAAGATAACAATGACCCAATTTTCTTCAAATATGACCTATCAAACTCCAAATGTGAACTTAGAACGCAGAAGGGAGCCTCATGCTATCCGAAAAAGGGGGAAAGAAATGAGAGAAGGGAGCCTCATATTACCCTTACTACCCTTCAGTTCACTCAAGACTCCCAGCAAACCACCCTCTTTGCACCAACATTTTGCAAAAAGAAAATAAACCTCTGCTCTCTTTTGTTCCTCCTACAGCCTATCCTACAACAACAACAACAACAACATACCTAGTGCAATCCCACAAGTAAGGTCTGGGGAAGGTAGGATTTACCCCTACCTTTACGGACCTACCCTATACTAAGAAATACATGAAAGATCAAACAAATAATATCCAACAAGATAAGCATTCTACAATCATCGTGTATCGAGGGTTTTACTCTAGTGAATATGGAACTGTTCTACAGAGATGCGTCTCATGGCTCTAATTCGGTCGCCTTGGACAAAGCAGCACTTAAGAAGTGTCCAAGATTTAAACCTCTGTCCAAGTTGGGGTGAGGCTTGAGAGTGATCTTCCTTTCTTCGAGGTGATGCAAACTCTAAGACCCTTTTACTTAAGGTGAATCCCTGATCCATTTTTGTAATCAATATATGTTTGGTTCTTAATGAGAAACAGAAGAAAAATATTGAGACGGATTAGGAGTTCAACTTAGCATGAATGTACTGCTCCTTTGTTGTTCAAATGCCAATAGATGCCATTTAGCTGGAAGAGATGGGAACTTGAGAAGAATGGAACACAAAATAGAGAGATGTGTATGTATTAATTTTTTTAATATAGAAGAATGAAAATAAAGCGCAGAGACAACCTGCTAGCATGAATCAAGCGCTACTTATTCCTAAACTTCTGCAATTCAAATAATTCTAATGACAATTTTAAGCCTCAACATACTAGTGACACTTACTTCAGCAATACAATACTAATGAAAAAACCACAGTGGATCTCTCTGTCACTCAACAAACTAGTGATACTCTGTCTGCAAGCTAATTTTTAGTATTATATCCACTAAGAAGGTTTAGAAACCTAAATACACAACCTATATTCACCGATATTTCCATTTTGGAACATGTCAAATGGAAACAACGACAATGCTCTGGACATCTCAACAGGGATGGAGAAAGGGCTAAAGTGAGCAAGCAAAACAACCTTACACAATCCCTTGATCAATAACAGATTGACTCAGTATCTTTTTTGATACAGACTATCTCCACATCTTTCACTCTAAACTGTAAAGAGAAACCGGCAGCATAAAGTCAACAGCCTTAACTCTATCATAATCACATCGAGAATAACCTTAACTTTATAATGAATTCATGATAAAGATCAAGAACAGTTTGAAGATTAAATACTTATAGTAAAGGCATGTTTAAGGTGAACTCAGTATACAAGTTTTTGACCCAAGAGGGACAACAGTTACCACAATGGCCATGGAAACAAATTTGGAAACCAAAAATCCCCTTCAAGGTGGCATGCTTCACCTGGCTACTGGCAAGAGAAGCAGTACTAACACAAGAAAATCTCAAGAAGAGGAAATTCTCAATGTGTTCTAGATGCTACTTATGTGGAGAAGAGGTTGAGACAGTTAGCCATCTGTTTCTACATTGCAGGATTACAACTCAACTTTGGAGGATCTTTATCAGTCTCAGGGGTTTTGAGTGGGCAATGCCTAACAAAATCACTGAACTTCTTTACAGTTGGGAAGAGGCAGGTGTGGGAGCTGCAGACAGAGACAGGTGGAGGATTATCCCTGCCTGTATCTGGTGGACAATCTGGAAAGAGAGGAATACTAGATGTTTTGAGAGCAAAAGTTGTGATCTACAGAAGATCAAACTTAACTGTGTAAGAATTTTTTGTTTCTGGTGCAAACAGATGTACCTAGAGGACACTGAATCTATTATAGAGATCCTAGGTTCTTGCTAAGGTTAGATTCAGTTATCATGTTCTCTTTGATAAGTTGTAAATATGGTTTTCAGTACTACCTAAGTACTGAATTAGTCAATATATACAAATGTTACCTTTTCAAAAAAAAAAAAAAAAAAGATTAAATACTTATCCACCCCAAAGAAGGAACTTGCAAGGAGAAAAAAGACCTCCCCTTTAGTTTTACAAGACCAAATGGACCTCAACTCGACTTCAATTCTTAACATCATGATTTGATATACCACTCTCAACTAATCAACTATGTCTTTATCCAAAATTAGTTGTTGGCATCTATTATATGAATCCTTTATATCAGTTAAGTGGTATTCGGACCTATTTTATTCCAATACCAAGTAATTAATCATTTATGGCAAAATAGAAGTTTGTTAACACTAGAGGCTTTTTAAGCATCCCACTCATCCCTGAAGTGACTACAAGTTCCTAACCAAACTAAATGAATCCTAAAAAGCACCAAACGTACTTTAAATGTAACAACAGTTGACCTCAGTCTGAAAGCCAAGTCTAAGCTTCATTACTCTATCCTTAAATTTCATCATATGACCATTAAAATTTAATACCATAATAGTTAGAATAACTTTGAGTATCTTCTTTGTTCATATATATCAAAAACAATGTACTCCTTCTCACTTATTTCCTCTTTTTCTACTCCTCAATACAGCCTCGAATACTTGGATAACTACTTCGAACTCTCCATGACACTTCCAATCTATAGGGATACCATCTCCGTAAACTTCTTCGGCCTTCATATTTTTCGTGCATCTTAGTGGAGCTAATTTCACAAGTGAAGCTAAGGTTTTTATCTGTCACAGACGTACCAAAATCTATTACATCCTCCTTGTTATTCATGTCGAGTAATTTATTAAAAAAGCATCTACATCTCTCTATAACCACCTATAGTCAAAACTTATAATGATCTCCTTTAATACACTTAGCTTTGTTCAGATTTTAACCCTCTTGTTTCCTCTCTCAATCGTGCTAATTTATGCATCTCTTTCGTCCTTCCTGCCTTCCTAACTTTTGGTATAAGCCGCCTAATGCTCTGTCTGGGGCTTTCTGAATGACCTTCTTAGCTCTATTATTATTTTTGGAGGATGACCGAAAAATTTCCGAGGGCCAATAGCGCACGGTTCGAAGCTCGGTCTATAATGAACCCGCCCCTCTTATCTTTTTGTCACTCAAGTATAAGGCCTTTGTCTGTAGGTTCGAACCTGTGATGTGCCCTAATCCACACATCACATGTTAGCTCTTACCACTAGGCCAAAGCCCTAGGGGCTCAGCCCATAGCTCTATTATTCTCTTTAAAGACTTCTCCATGTTCTCCTGTTAGCAACTTTCTACACCACACTCTCACTGGCTTTAATAGCTCTTTGCACCATAAACACCATAAGTCGATACCACACCTCAAAACTACAAGCACACTATATAGAACAAGAATTGAGCCAAATAAAGATAACCTCTTTATCACTCTCTCTCTTTCTCTTACTTTAATAGCTCTTTGCACTACCAACACCACAAGTTGATACGACTCCTCAAAACTACATGCACACTATATAGAACAAAAATATTAGCCGAATGAAGATAACCCCTTTACCACTCTCCTTTGCTTAAATGGCTCTTTGCACCACAAACACGTACTAAAAGATTGTAAGCAGACTATACAGAACAAGAAATTAACCGAATAAAGATAACCCCTTTACCACACACTCTCTCTCTTTCTCTTGCTTTAATAGCTCTTTGCACTACCAACACCACAAGTTGATACAACTGCTCTAAACTACAAGCAAGCTAAATAGAACAAGCATTGAGCCGAATAAATATAAACCCTTTACCACTCTCTCTTGCTTTAATAGATCTTTGCACCACAAACACCATAGGTCCATACTACTCCTAGAAAATTGTAAGCAGACTATATAGAACAAGAAATTAACCGAATAAAGATAACCCTTTACCACATTCTCTCTCTTTCTCTTGCTTTTAATAGCTCTTTGCACCACCAACACCACAAGATGATACCACTCCTCAAAACTACAAGCACGATATATAGTAACAAGAATTGAGCCGAATAAAGATAACCCCTTTACCACACACTCTCTCTTTCACTTGCTTTAATAGCTCTTTGCACCACCAACACCATATGTCGATACCACTCCTCAAAACTAAAAAGCACACCATATAGAACAGAATTTAGCTGAATAAAGATAACCCCTTTATCACTCTCTCTCTCTCTCTCTCTCTCTCTCTTGCTTTAATATCTTTGTGCACCACCAACACCATAAGTCCATACTACTCCAAAAAATTGTAAGCAAACTATATAGAACAACAAATTATCCAAATAAAGATAACCCCTTTATCAAATTATCTAATCACAACATTACTACTACACCATATTCAGTACTATTCTTAGACACTCTACCAAACAACCCCTAAGCACACTATATAGAACAAGAATTGAGCCAACTAAATATAACCCCTTTACGACTCTCTCTTTCTCTAATACCTCTTTGCACCACAAACACCATAAGTGCATACTACTCCTCAAACCTATAAGCAGAGTAGCGGACTATACAGAACAAGAATTGCACCAAATAAAGCTAACCCCTTTATCACATTCTCTTGCTATAATAGCTCTTTGCACCACAAACACCATAAAGATAACCCCTTTACCACTCTTTCTTTAACACTCTTTGCACCACAAACACCAATAATTCCACACTTACTCCTAAAAACTATAAGCAAAACTATATAGAACAACAAATTACCCAAATAAAGACAACCCCTTTATCAACTTAACAACAAATATCAAAAAAAAAAAAAATCTTGAAAAAAAGGAAGTGAAAGTAAGCTTTGCAGGTTTTACTTGTATTGATTGGTCGAGGTGCGCGAAAGCTGACCCAGACACCACGGTTATCAAAAAACGAAAAATAACAACCCCTTTACCACTACTCTTTCTTTAACACTCTTTGAACCACAAACACCATAATTCCATACTTACTCCTAAAAAACTATAACCAAAACATTATAGAACAACAAATTAGTCAAATAAAAACAACCCCTTTATCAACTTAACAACAAATATCAAAAAAAAAAAAAAAAAAACACATTCTTGAAAAAAAGGAACATTCTTGAAAGTGAGTTTATTGGTTTTACTTGTATTGATTTGAGAGAGTCCACATGTAAGGATTGATAAATGTGAGAGCAGAGAAAGCAGCTGACCCGACCCATATGTTCACGAATCGGTCCGGGTCAGCATGTGGCACTCCCGGGTCGCCCCGATATGCGTTTCCAAAGTACTTCTCCATTGTTCTTCTTGGTTCTTGTTCTTGTTCTCAAAGGCTAGGAGTGTTCTTTGGTTTATCCAAAAAGGAGAATTATATATGTGCTCTTTAACTTTTGGAGTTACACATTTTACCCCCTTGAACTTCTTACATTTCTCAAAAATAAAAAATAAAAAATCCCACTTAATATATTGGAGCTCGATTAAATTTGGATTTATGACGAAACTCATATTGATGGTAAAATGCTCCCTAATTAAGGTGTCTTTATATTCAGGATTTGAACCCGAGATCTCATACACTCCCTAATAAAGGTGTTTTTCATATATAGGCTCGAACTAGAGGCATCACACTTGAGGTAAAATGCTCTCTAAAGATGTCTCCATGGGTAGGGGTCCTCGCACGCTCCCTAATAAAGATGTATATATATCTACGACTCAAATCAAAGACTTCACATTGGAGGAAAACGCTCCTTAAAGGCGTCTCGACATCGAAGACTCGAACCAAGACCTATGATTAAGGATGAAAAAATACTTATCGCTCTATCAAACTTTTTTTAGGTGAATTTTTACAAATATTACTATTTGCTACTAATTTTCTATTTTTGATTATTTTTAAATATTAACTTCTGAGGTAGTGGTATGGACTGCATGCGTACACTTATCCTCCCTAGGACCCTACTTTGTGGGAATATACTAGGTATGTTGTTTAAATATTAGCTAGTCATATTACATTGAGTTAATGCAACAACAACATACCTAGTGTATTCCCACAAAGTGAGGTCTGGATTACATTGAGTTAATGGTTAAAAAAAAAAAAGATACATCTAAACTGTCATATTTTTGCAAGTTTTGTATATTAACTATCAATTCTTATGTTTATGTAACGACCCTCCAAGTCGTTTTGTGAATTTTTCTTATTTTGATCCTCCTCGTAGTTTTTAGACGTGATTTATGACTTTTGGGAATGGATAGTACGGACCTCGAGGTGTTCGGGAGCGATTTGAGTCATTGGTTGAATTCTTGAGCTTTAAGAAAGTTAAGTTTGCATACAACTACCTTCGATCGAGACGAACTCGAACTAGTCTTTTAATGTTTTCAATAGGTCCAGAACGTACTTTTTAGTCAAGGTACATATGTGGTTTGTTTCCTCGAGGTTTCGAATAAATTCAGAGGACCTATTAAAAGATTCGGATATCTTAGATAATTAATCTAATTAGTGATTAAAGTGGCCAAGTCCATAATTTATTTAATATCCACTGTCCCTTGGCCCATATATGGGAGTTAATTAAAGTTAACTGGGGAAGTTATTTCTTTCTGTCACACACGAAACACAGTAACACACACAACCTTCTCTTCTTAGATGGAACTCCTTCAGGTAAATCCTCACCAAAGCTTCTAAATTGGGTGCAGATGTTTTGAAATACAGGATGATAGGATATTAACTAATATTGTATTGTTTGGGAAAGGGAAAATAATTGAATTATGAATAAGTATCTATGGTGGAACTTGGTCCTTAACCCGATTGGTGGAGTATATAATTTGGATGGTAAAAGGTAAGGGTAATGATTAGTAAATCATTGGGTAATAATTGTTATTTTATTGGGTAGCAATAAAAGTGTATTGCAAGATTTAATTGCAAAGAGAATTTGTTGTAGTATCTTTAATACTAGGAAACAGTTAGTGGGTAATCATTAGGTAATGATAGCAAAATAATTAGGATTATAGGATGCGTTTGGCATTTGTTAAGGTCTGCCTTGGTGGTTGAAATAATAAGTCGTGCGTATGTGGCATCAATTTTGGAATTTTTCATCAGAGTATCATATTACGATTTATAGTTTTGATATATTGGTATAGCTAATTAAACATTAGGTGTAGTATATTATATGAACATCATCAGATTCTTGTTAGTAGGAGAAAACTTAGACTTAGTCCTAGGCCCGAGATTTAGAAATATGATGTTTGACTAATTAATTGATTAGACTTGATTATAAATTTGAACTCTTTTATTTACTAGTATAATTCATATTTGAATAGATTGGGATCATTCAGAGGCGATTCGAAAGGGTAAAGCTTCCCTCTAATCCTTCCGGCCTCGGGTTCACTTTGTGGGTCATCTTTTAAGGCAAGGTGAGACTTTCTTAGACTCTTTTTCGAAGTGCTTATGTGTTAGTTATGTGTAATGGTAGTAATGGGAATGGAGGTCCCGTATAGATGAAGTGGCGAGCATCTATACGGGTACCGGTGTTATTTGAGGGGTTAAAAATCAATTAATTACCTGTTTCGAATGGTTTTCCCTATTTGCCATGATTGGACAGATTTGCTATTGTAAATAAATTGTTGGAAATGCTAGTTAATGAGAATAATCCCGCTTGATAAGTTGAGTTGATTTCATAATTGATGTCTATCTGGCATAAGACATGAAGTGCTTTTGCTTAATTTTATTGTCGATTTGGGATCGGAGTCGCACGCCTGCACATCATGCATTGCATTTCATATGGGATCAGAGTGCACGCCTGCACAATATATTTATTGGGATCGGAGTGCACGCCTGCACAGTACATGGACCTTGTGAGTCCCCCATGGTTCCTGACCTTGAAGCCATTGCTCGGTAGGTGTGTACACAGCATATACATTGCATTGCATTCATCTTTTTCTTGTTCAGATTGAGTAAGGTCTATTTGTTGATTTTGTACTAGTTAATGAGTACTTGAATATCTGTTACTTGATTTCACTGTATTGAGGATTACTTGGACTGTGTTATGATATCCTTATGACTGATAGACTTGATTATTCTGTTGGATTAGGGTGGCATTCTGAGTGCAGGTTGTATGGTTGTTTTAGATGTCTAACGTGGTGTCACTCGTCACCACTTTGAATTAGGGGCGGTCAACGATGCTTGCTGAGTACACGTGGTTTCGTACTCACCCTTGCTTTTTTTCTGCACCTTACGTGCAAGTACCGATCCGACGACCTCCGGGCATTGATTCCTGTGGTTTCTTCTGTGCTAGCATCTTTGGAGATTCGAGGTAGCTGCTATTGATTTCAAAGACTACTGAAATTTTCTCCACCTTTATCTTTATGCATTTTCCGCATTTTGAGATATTCAGACTTTTCTTTGATTTCTGTATTTAGAGGCTTGTATTGTGACTACCAGATCTGGGATTATCTATATTTCGACTACACTACTCTATTAATCCACCTTGGGAGATTTTTTGGGTTTTATTTTGCTCTTATTTCTTCCGCTTTTATACCTTTGGGATATTATGTTTGGGATTGGGTTCTTGGCTTACCTATCACGGAGGGTTGGATAGGTGCCATCACGGTTCAAATTTTGGGTCGTGACAGTTTACCTACCTAAATTATCACCTTTTTGCGAGTTTCGTACCTCAATTATCACTTCATTTATTAAACATACCTCAATGTTGAATTGGTCTACATGTGCATATGGTCAATTGGGAATAAATATTTGGTCAAATTAGTCTTGACGTAGTTTTAATACAAAAGAAACAATAATTTAGGTAGGTAAAAAGAATAATGAAGAGTTGAAATATGAAACTTTTTTGAAAAGGTAATAATTTAAATGTCATTAATTTTATTCCATTAAAAAAGGAGGAAGAATATATAGAAGAAACATAAATGGCTATAATAAAAAAAAATCATCAATGGAAAATTATGTGAGTAACAATTGTTACAAATCAACTACTTGAATTATGTACAAAATACAAATTAAGTTCACATATTTATTTATGTAAAGTTTTACTCTTAAATTTATAGTTTTGTAATCTCTATTCTATTTAATGGTGTTTACAACTTTTTTCCTAACATCGCAAAATAAATCACTCAGAAATGATGAAGTAAATCGATGATAAATTTTCGCTTAATGTTTATTTTTAAGAAAATACGTTTGCATCTCAAATTGGTCATCACTTAAGTTATGTTTGAACTTAAAAAGCTATTAGTAAATATGGATACTCTTTTAAACACAGAGTTAATGATAAAAAATACATTTAAATTATTATTTTTCGTAAATTCTATACTTCAATTATCGGTGATTCTCTTTTTCCATTTAAACTATCGTTATCTATATATTCAAAAAGCATGTCTAGTTGAGTAGTTCCATGTGAATAAATATTACGCTTTAATTTTGTTGTAAATTTCAAGTTAGTTATCGATTTTGTAATTTAAAAAAATAGGACCTGTCTTCTTGTCACCAAATATTGACCCATTTTATATAAAAATCTAGGATTCTCTATGATTTTTCTCATATAAAAAGAGTAAAAATTAATCACACACAAATATTCTTTCTTCACTTGGATCAATTTTTTTCTTTCCTCAAGAGGTGCATATTTTACCCAGAGCTTTTTTTCATAATGGTACGAAACAATAGTATCATTGAGGTAGATACACAAACAGTAGGAATATGCAAGAACAAACATTTTTATCGAAAACATTCCTCTAATGAATTTCCTAGGAATACTAAGAACGGAGCACGTTGCCCATCCATGTACGCATTATGGTTGGAAGGTCTTCCTTAGCGGCCTCTTCTTCAAAGGGTTGGAATCAACATTCCTCATCTTTCACTCACTGAACGGTATGTGTCTACCCCCTTAGCTGTTTTCTTTTAAATTAGGATAGAATTTGACTTTTATATATATAAAACAAGACCTAGTTTCTCTTAATTTCTTAATAAAGAAGAAAAAGTGAAGGAGGAAAACTAATAAATAAAGAAGAAATGATTGCGAAGAAGGGAGGTTCCATCGAAACAACCTCCCTACCTCTTAAGGTAGCTATAAGATTTGCATACACTCTACCCTTCTTCAAACTTTACCTGTGAAATTACCCTATGTATATTTTTATTGCTCTATTCATCATAGTCATTAAAGTCAACCTAAATTATCTTAACGATAGTAACTAAAATAAAGGTGTTATGAAATGATTGAACTATGCTAGATGTCCATAGTTCCTAAGAAGTTACTTTCACTATTCGTATCCATGATGTATAGTTAATCCTCCATTATTCACCAATTATTATGGATTCAACTCTCACAAACCTTAACCTCCCCAAATCTTCATAGTTAATTTTATGTTATGACGATTTTTTGTATGCCTCTATGAACACTATAAATAAAGGCATCCGAACTTATATTGGACACACTCGAAGACACTTTCAAAGACTTAAAAAGTACTTGCAAGAAATATGAAAAACTCTCATCTTTTGTTTCTCTTTATCTCTTTATTGTTTTTGCTTTCATTTTTTATATATATTGTACTAACAACAGGGAAAAAGTCAGAACCCCTTCGTCGAAAAATTATACTATTTATATATGGTTAAAATTATTTTTTTATGTATATATAGTAGATATTAAACTCCTTCGACTAGTTTATGTGTGTTTACTTTTACATATTTTAAACCCCTTAATGAAAGTCCTGATTTCGCCACTAACTGACATTTAGCTTGATTTTACGACAAAAAGCTTTTGTGTAGGGGAATAAGTTTTTGTATGATTTTTAGAAAATGCAAAATTTATTAATGGAGTTCAATACTATTTTAATTTTACTCCGTTAATACAACAATAAGAACATGCTCAGTGTAATTTTACAGGAGTCTGGGAGGATATGATGTACACAAATATTACCCCGCGAAGATAGTGGTAAAGTCTGAGTACATCATACAGTTCCCGACACCGCTTCTGGGATCACACTGGGCATGTTATTGTTGTTGTATTAACAGAGTAAGACAAAAATATTAAAACAACAATAACAACAACATACCCAGTAAAATCACACAAGTGATGGATAAAGTGTACGCAGACCTTACCACTATCTCGGAAAGGTAGAGAGGCAGTTTCCAAAAGACGTTCGGCTCAAGTGTAGCAAATTCATAAGACAAAAATAGTAAAGAGCTACAAACAACAACACACCCAGTAAAATCTCATAAGTGAAGTCCGAGGAGGGTAAAGTGTATGCAGACCTTATCATTACCTTGGGGAGGTAGAGTGTTCGTTTTCGAAAGACTCTCGGCTCAAGTGTAGCAAATTCAAGTAAAAAAAAAGAAAAATAGTGAAGCAAATATGTCAACTAACACGGAAACAATACAAATATATTGAGATAATGAAACACAATCCACAACAACAATGATAGATATAAATAGTGAAGAGCTCAATTTGTCATTTTTCCAAACTACATGTACTCATATGCTATTATTAGAATACAATTTTTTCTATAAAAAAAAGGTCCCGCTCCAGTATTCTCACTCTCTCGATCTCAAAAAAATCCCTTTCTTTGTTGTACCGTTATTAGGGTTTATCAAAAAATTTCTCCATAAACCCTTTTTTTTTAAGCAATTTTCAATTTTATTAATCAAGAATTTGGTACCCCAAGTTCCATTTAGTCTCAAAAATCAGCTGTAAGTATTCCCTTTTATGCATTTCTGGTTGTACTTTGTGCAATTGGGGTTGTACTTTTTGCTTGTTAATGTAGTTTAATAGTTGAGGCTTGATGGATTAGCAAGTGGGTTGGAGGAATCTTGAGTTTTGGGTTTGGTTTTCTTGAAGAATTTGGTTGATTTTTGGGCATTTACAGCACCAAAGTTGTGATTTTTTTCATGTCTAGTTGTATTTTGGGCAATTGGGGTCTTAAGATTTTGTGAATTAGTAAGTGGGGTTGAGGAATCTTGACTTTTGGGTTTGGTTTTCTTGAAGAATTTGGTGATTTTTCGGTTCTGGGCTTTTTGAAGTTTTTGGGCATTTGGTGTTGTAATTTTACTTGTTAATGCAGCTTAGTTGTTAAGGTTTTATGAACTAGCAAGTGGGGTTGAGGAATCTTGAGGTTTTTGGGCTCTGGGGTTGTCGTTTACAGCGCTAAAGTTGTGATTTTTTTCATGTTTACTTGTATTTTGGTCAATTGGGATGGTTGTTATACTCCGTTAATGCGGCCTAGTAGTTAAGGTTTGATGAATTAGCAAGTGGGGTGGAGGAATCTTGAGATTTAGGTTTGGTTTTATTGAAGAATTTGTTGATTTTTCGGTTCTAGGGTTCTCATTTACACCACAAAGTTGTGATTTTTGGGGAAACGCCAGGAGAGTAATACTTGCGGTTTATTAATTACCAAGTAGGGTGCTGGAATCTTGAGCTTTATATTTAGTTTTCTTGAAGAATTTGGTTGGTTTTTGGGTTCTGGGGTTCTCATTTACTACTTGTATTTTGAGAAATTGAGGTTGTTCTTTTACTCCTTAATGTAGATTGCAAATGGGGTGTAGGGATCTTGAACTGCCTATTTGAGTTGTGGAGTTTTGTATGATGTTACCAAGTTGTGAACTTTTCCTGTCAAAGACACGAGTTTGAGCTGAGTGGTGAGGTTTTTGAGTAAAAAGAAGCTGTAATTCCTTTAGGAATTTGAATATGATCGTTGGAGGTAATGCTGAGGATAAAAGGGAGAAAGATAGTACTGTTGATAATACCAGGGAACAACAAAGAGCTGGTTCGGACGATTTTGGGCGAGCAATATCAAGGACTGCGGTGGCACAAATATGTGAAAGTATTGGGTTTGAGATCTTCAATGAATCTGCTCTTGAATCGCTTGCAGACATTGCGATTAAGTATATACTTGACCTAGGGAAGACTGCTAGTAGTAGTGCTAATTTAGCCGGAAGAACACAGTGCAACGTGTTTGATGTTATTCAAGGATTAGAGGATATGTGTGCCTCCACTGGTTTTCAGCGAGCATCAGAGGTGAATCGTTGTGGGTTAAATTCTGGTATTGTTAGCGAGATGGTTGAGTATGTGGAATCTGCTGAAGAGATTCCGTTTTCTCAACCTATTCCACATTTTCCTGTGGCAAAACATCCCAAGATGATACCCAGTTTTTCACAAATTGGTGAAACACCTGCATTTAAGCATGTACCTCCATGGTTGCCTGCATTTCCTGATCCGCATACTTATGTACGTACCCCAACCTGGAATGAGAGGGGATCGGATCCTCGAGCTGATAAAATTGAATTAGCAAGACAGCGAAGGAAGGCAGAAAGATCTTTATTAAATTTACAGCAGCGGTTGCTGTGCAATGGTTCAGCAGTGGCATCAACTTCTAGTCAGCCAGATGATGTTGCTATCGCTACAAGTGTTAGTAAAAGTGAAAATCCATTTCTTGCAAAACCTTTTCAAGCTGGTGAGAAAGATGTGGACCCAGTGGCTCTGCCAGCTAAACTTTCTAGTGAGGTAGACAAACAAAATCACATTTCTTTGTTGGAGACATTCTCCCCTGCAATTGAGGCAATGAAGGGGCTTTCCGAAACAGTAGATGGCGAGGAGAAAAAACTTCCAGACAAGAGGCCTGCTGTCTGTTTAGAGTTTAGACCCGGAAAGAAGGCCTTAGGTGATTCTTTGGATCTGAGGCTTTGGAAAAAGGGTTCCGGGAGAAACGCTTCCTTGTTCAGGCGGGATGATGAAAGAGATGACAAGAAGAGAAGAGCTGAGTTAATACTGAGGCAATCTAGGGAAAATCAGCAGGAGTTAACCCAGTTGTAAATTAATTGGTTAGCTTGAAGGGGTACTTCCATCCCCTGTTCAAAACAGCAGCAATTGATTAGTTTTAGGTAAAAGTCAGTCATACTGTAATTCTTCTGTGGATGTCACAGAGTCTATTTGGATGTCGAGAGATGTAGTTGCGTAGAACATTTTTGCAAGGTTAGTCATTGTTCATTCTCACATTGCATCTATCTGCTTTTGGTTGGCTGTGAAATTTTCATTATTCAGTCTTCAATGCAGAAGTTTGAAAGTGGGATTGATGGATGAAACATGACAATTGATGTGAAATGTCAATTATATTTGTTGTTGTTTTCTCTTAGCTAGCTGCTTGTGGGATTCACTGGGCATGTTGTTGTTTCTCTTAATAGGAAAAGGACTAAATTGGCCCCTTTTACATTATTTTTCTTCATTTCATACAAATTGATAGTTATTATTGCGAGTGCAGTAACTCGGGGGGACTAACAGTAGACTTGCTATATGAGTATCTTACATGGCCATGTCTATAATATAAATAGCAAACAAACCACAGCCAAATTTAACTATTATATCCATCTCATCTTATAAATAAGTACCAAGCTATAATTCAAGTTCTTGCAATGTCCTGTCTATAATATGGCTTGTATTTAGTCGAGGAGCCAAATTTGAAGAAGGATCTTTTTTGCTTAGGACATAATTAGCTGGAAACAGCCTCTCTACCGCCAAGGTGTAGGGGTAAGGTCTGCGTACACACTCCACCCTCCCAAACCCCACTTTGTGAGATTACACAAAGAAGAAGTTTGTTTCATTAGCTTTCCTGATGTCAGATGAAGCATTTCAAACCTGTCCTTTGTTTTTCTTTATGAGATTTCAACTCTAGTCTCTGTGATTCAATTATTTTGCAACTTCTGTGCAAAGCTAAAATTGACTTAGTTGCTGTCCAAATCTTGGTAGCAACGATCTTAAAACTGTAATTGCCACCCTTATGCTTTCAGCTGATATTCCTTCACTAGAAAATGTGAGTGCAATTGGCAATGCTGTGTGTGGTAGTGTCTTCCATCTTCTACTTACTATCAATACCAATTTTTCTCCTTGTATACATTGTGATTGCAGTTCTCGCTGATTCAGTGATATTTATTTCCTTCTTTGATGAATTGCCACCACTTACCACTTATCCAACATCAGCCATTTGATTCACATCATCATGATAAGTAACAATCTACTAGGTGTTACATTCCTTGGATTGGAATGAGCTTGACTAAATAATTGAAAATGTTTGATGATTTGATTATTTCATTAGTTGGTGAAGGAAAGGCGGTGGTGTTATTTGTTTGAATTCTGTGAAAAGGATGTTCTTACAAATAAATGGCTGTTGCCATTTAGTACTCCTGAGAGAGAACATGTGGTTTGTCTTAAACATACTTGTTATCAATTTCTTGCTGCTTTATTGTCCAGATTAGCAGTTTCTGGAGTTATCTTGAGACCTTGTGGTGTTGTAACTTGTTTCATTCATAGGTAAGGTATGCTCTAAGGTAGTTTTTCCTTGTTTCATAAGACCAAAAGCTAAACAATTATTGCTCCCAAGTAGGAGTCTTTTTGTATAGTTTCTTGTTGGCTACACCCACTATATATGTCTAGATCTCGGATCTCCGGCTTGTTTAGGTGTGCATCATGCCAGAAGATTTTATTCTTTTTTCCTTGAGTTGTGAGTCTATAAATTAGGTAGGATTAAGGTCTACGTGCACTATATCCTCTCCAGACCCCACTTGTGGGATTACACCGAGTATGTTGTTGCATCATGCTAAAAGATTTTATATAACGGATTCTTTTAACTGTACACTCCAGTAAATTGCTTCATTGTCTACTTCCATAATCTTTCATTCTTATGCAGCTATTATAGACTTTCGAGTGGAAGTTCTCGGTTATTTATGAAACTCAACGCAGCTACTCTCATTCATTTATCCATGTGATCTGGGCAAAAAATCAAGGTGTTTTCCATATGCAAGTGCCAACCAAAGATGGAACATCTTAGCAATAAATACTTTCTATTACCTCAAGAAAAGAATCGTTGATTTGACCGATGAATTACGTGGCTAGTTTTGCTTTCTCGTCAAAAGATTTGGGGTTCAAGGATTTCCATACAAAGTCTTTGGAGCTCAAGTATTTCACCATGGATATAAAAAATGGATCATGCTGGTCATACACAAATTTTTCAGTTTATGTGGATTGCTTTGCATGACAACATAACGGGATTATTTCCTTCATTCAACCACAAAATTGAAATTGTGAATTACGGATGTCGTACATATCCTGCGTACATACCACCTCGCTAGACCCCAATTGTGGGATTACACTGTTGTTGGATGTCATACATATCCTGCATCAGAGATGTCTAAACAGAAATTTCACAGCTGCACTGCTAAATATTTGTTTTCAAAGACCAAGTACATGTTTGCATAGATAGAGAATAAATGCTAATAGACACTATGAGATGTTCTGAAAATTCGAGTCTAACATACACAACTAAAACTTAAGCAAGCAAAAATGAAAATGTGCAAACTGAGCATTTTTTTCTGTCTGCTCTCTAATAATTAACATTTGATGGATCGACTAGTGCTGCTCAAGTAATTGAATTAGTGTAATAGGAAAACTGTCTAAATCAATCCTCTCCAAGAACAGTAGTGAACAAAGGGGCTGGATTGGAGGATGAAAGTTTGTTGAGTTCATGAATGCCGAATTCCAGACCATCACTTCAACTTCAACTCGGTTTCCAGAGGAAATATTTTTCCGCGGTGATTAAAGATCATAAAATCCAGATTGGCAGGCAAAGCGACCACCCTGCATCGTAGGAATACATAGGATATCAAAAAAAGAACATCGCATAGCAAATGAACTGACTTCTGCTATCAATTGTCACTTAGCTATACATGAAGTTAAAACACCAGAACAACGAACTGCTTTTCACACAAATTTTTCTTTGAATGACCATTCTATTGACTGAACTTTGGCTTTTCTGCTTCGGTAGATGTCCTAAAACGATACAAAATCTGACCTATTTCCTACTATTAAAGGATTGTGATGTAACTCAAACCAGGAAAAGCACATAAAAGCTTTCACTGACATGTTATTCAGAGCTCCAGTAAAATAATGTTATAGATGCCCTACAATCACAAAGAAGTTGAACAAATGGTACCCATCACCTAGAGCAACCTCACAATCCCGATATGCAACTATCATAGTGACCAGAAATTCCTCTCCTCTCTTCTTTTTTTCCCTTCCCAGCTACCAGTCTATTTGCAAATTATGTAATGATTTATCGTAATGTCCCATTATAGAATGGTGGGAGGCAGAGAATGGGAATAACCGTGTCAACACATAACAGAACTTTTTCACACTTCCCCATGTTTTTTTTATGAATCACTTTTCCATTGTTTCTTTGGCGGCTAATCAAGGTTTATAATAGTAAAATATGAAAAAGCCTATTACTTCCATTTCTCAAAATTTAACCAAGTCAGCCTTTTGCCCACTACTTAAATACTGCATCGTGGGATAGCTAAACAACGAAAAGATTATATGTTATCACTGCAACACAAGCTACCAAAGTCGATATCCAACTATGCTTCCCATGATCTCTCTCTGCGTTAAGTTTTCTTCTCTACACTGCTTACCCAAAATCACTAAGAACAAACCTATGTGAACTCTAGTCTTTTGTTGTTTCACTAGCAATGAATTAATCATCATAAAAGAAAAAACTACTTCTACGCCTGGGTGTTAGGGAGTATAAGCAAGGGTTTGCACGCCATGCACAAGTATGGATAAAGAATTTAGTCCTAATTCCTACTACATCAGCATATTGGTGATA
The DNA here is from genome assembly GCA_031232105.1 of Capsicum rhomboideum. NCBI lineage: Eukaryota > Viridiplantae > Streptophyta > Magnoliopsida > Solanales > Solanaceae > Capsicum > Capsicum rhomboideum. Next base: position 142,143,405 of record CP124711.1, on the reverse strand, counting down.
GAAAGGATTCTGACATTTTTCGAAGATAAGGATAAAAAGCTAGACCAAGAGGGACATATTAGACTAGTTCACTGGAAAGTTATAGAATTAATGAATACCATAAAGAGGAGACCAAGTGCATAGGGAAAAAGGTCGAGGAATCAACAACACAAGTCATACTTTGCGGCATTCAGGGGTAAATACACGTAAGAACGGGGAAGAAATAATCACAAAACTATAACTTAAAGATAAAATTGTGGATATAGAGAATTAATGATAGGGTAAGATGTGACGCTGGAAGGATAAATTCTCTATCATTAGTTCCAGGAAGTTATCACTTAAAGATGACTGTTGACTTAGCGTCACATCTTATCCTTAACTCAACAGTAAATTGTGACGCTGGAAGGATAAGATGCAAGGCTATTAAAGCAAAAAAAAGAAAAAGAGAGTGTGGCAAAGCCCATAAAAGAGAGAAGAGGGAAGATAAGGAGAAGACTAGCAAAGTCCATTATAAATCCTTAAGACGATTTGTACTAAAAGCTCTAAACACAAAAAAGAGAGGAAGTAATGTATAAACTAGAAAGGCTAAGAGGGAGGAGGGGTAAAAACTTGAACAAAATTGTATAAAGAAGATTCTAAATCCAGTCATAACAGGAGTTGGTGAGATCAAAGAAATATGGATATGCTAGTTTGATACTTCCGCAATTGAAATTAGAAGGATAGCTTTAAAGATTCATACATCCATAATGAAAAGAAACGTTATCTACTCAAAGAATCGTGTCCATTGAAGTAAAGGATGCAATGAAATGTGAGAGAAAAACATGTGGTGGAATTCTTGGACGTTTGGAAGTACCTTAAAGAAGTCAGAATAGTATAACTCGACATGCTACAAAATTTAGTTTAAGTAGTGCAACAACAAGAAAGAAAGACATCACGCAAGTGAAGAAAGAGTACCTTAGCTCTGATACATAAAAATGAAAGTGATATACAAAGTTGTCCAAACTTAGAGAAAAGAATCATAAAGAAAACATTTAGGGATATTACAAGGGTGAAAGAAAATTAGTTTGGATTTATACATGTTAGGTTACAACGGAAGCTATATGCAAAAAAAGTTAATGGAAATTAATCATTGGTCTGGTCCTACTTCCAAACTAATAGAGGAACGCTTCATGCACCATGTAAGCCCTTGTTATTCACTGACTTAAGAGACAGAAAATGATATAGAGCCAAGCAGGGGCGAATCTATGTACAAGCTTCGGGGTGCCACGACACCCTAACGTCTCGGTTGAAACTCTGTAAATATACGTAGAAGAATTTGTACAAATATAAAAAAATGGCACCTGGAATAGCAAGTGATTGAATAGTTTCAATAGCAACGAGTCAGGTTTTGCTCTCCAGGGTTACGAGTTCGAATCTGCTCTTGCAAGTTCTTTTGGCAAATATTTGAACGAGGGTTTATTGTTTTAAAATTTATTGTGGTTCAGTGGAATTGAACCCAAGACCCTTTTAGACTAAAGACTCATACAAACCAACGAACCAACGCTCTTCCTGTTGAATAAACAAAAACTGATGATAAAATCTATCTATGCTTTCCCGAATAAATATTGGAATCACATTACTATTCAAATGATGTGGCACCCAAGACTTCAAAATCCTAGATCCGCCTCCCGAGCCAAGAGAAGTCCTCTGTGAGTCCTTGAGAAGAACAAAATTTACCTCAAAGTACAATGCATGGAGGATATGAGAAAGTGAGCATTCAGAACTGTGAGATAGTAAGAATAGAATATAGATGTTTCCATTAATGTGGGTTTACTCCGAAATTTTCCATTACTACAAAACAACCAGAAACCCGATGTAACCCCACAAGCAGGGTCTGGGAAGGGTAGAGTGTACGCAGATATTACCCCTACCTTTGAGGAAGTAGAGAGGCCGTTCTCGAAAGACCCTCGACTGAACAAACAGTGAAAAAGAGGCAATAACAACAACCAGAAACAACAAAAAGATAATAAGATACTGACGCAAAACCACAATTAGTGATAGAAATCTAAAAGCAAGGGAAAGAAAGAATAATACTGAACACTGGGAAAGGTAACGGAAATACACCCAACTACTAACTAACCTTCTACTCTAATCTTCGACCTCTACAACCTCCTATCAAGGGTCATGCCCTCAACGAGCTGAAGTTGCATCATATCGTGCCTAATCAACTCACTCCAATACTTCTTAGGCCTACCTCTACCCCTCCTCAAGCCCAATACGCCAACCTATCACACCTCAGTGCCATATCCTGCCTAACCACCTCACCTATTTACTTCTGAGGCCTACCTCTACCCCTCCTCAAACCTACTATGGTCAAACTCTCACACCTCCTAACCAAGACATCCATCCTCACCTCTCCTCTTCACGTGCCCGAACTATCTCAACCTCACTCCCCACATCTTATTTTCCACGAGAGCCACTCCTACCTTGTCCCGTATATTTTCATTCCTAATCTTATCTCTCCTAGTATGTCCACACATCACCCCATTTTTTTAAAAAATGAATTAAGTACCTGTTTTCTTCAGAATGTGGATGGATTGACTTGAAGTTTCCAGGAGCAGTCATTGCAGCCCACAAACACAACACCAAACTAACTATCAATTCCACTACAACCTGCACAAAAACCCAATACTTAGATCAATCATTACCACATCACACAACAACAACAACAACAACATACCCAGTTTAATCCCACAAGTGGGATATGAGGAGGGTGATGTGTACGCAGCCGTAGCCTTACCTTGTGAAGGTAGAGAGATTGTTTCTAATAGACCTTCAGCTCAAACATATTAAAAATCAAGTATGTAAAGTAAATACAATAGCAAAGATGCCATGTCGAAAACAATTGAGAAGAGAACAAGTAGTGACAACAAATAACATGATTAACAATAATATACCTAGTGCAATCCCACAAATGGGGAACAAGTAGAGACGATAAATAACATGACTAACATCAGCAACAACATATCCAGTATAATCCCATAAGTGAGGTCTGAAGAGGTTAGAGTGTACGTAGACCTTACCCCTAACTAGGGAGATAGAGAGACTGTTTCCGATATATCCTCAGCTCAAGTAAAAACAGTTCAAAAAAGAAAACAGATTGAACAACAAAAATTTACTACTTAATTGAACAACAAACAATTAAGAAGAGATCAATCATTACCACATCAAATTCACATAAAAAATTCAACTTTTTTTATCAACTATAATAACTCTAATACATTCAAACAAAAAGAGGCTAATAATAAAATGATAATTTACATCAATGGGTGGTCCAGAAAACTCCTCCTCAGTAATTTTCAGCAATGCCCTATCTGCAATTCAACAACCAAAAAAAATTGAATCTTTAAATTCTCAAGAAAAAAAATAAAAAATTACACATATCTCGTTGAATTAGTCGAGGTGCGTGAAAGCTGACTCAAACACCACGGTTATAAAAAAAAAAAAAAAAAGGGGGGTATTACATTGGATAGTGGAATAGGTAGCATGAGATAAAATGAGAACGCCGATGAGTCCAACGAGGAAACCGCCACCCATTTTGATCGGAGAATTGATCGGCGGCCGGCGAAGGAAGATTTTTGACGGCGGAGATTTAAGTGAAAGTGAGCTGAATTTTGATGGGTTTTTTGGCTTAATTGGTTGTACTTTGGAAATTCGGGTCGGGTCAGGTATTTATATGAAAGAGTTTATTGCAGTAGTACACCCTGTATTTTCATTATTTATCAAAACGGTATCCTATATCTGGATTGCACCTCAACTAAATTCAAATTCACATTAAATTATTTTTTTTATAATAGGATACCATTTTGAATCAAAAGAAAAAATTGATTCGTTACAAAGTTTAAGACAGTTTTTTTAAAAAAAAAATAAGAATTGGTCTAAAACAAGTGTTGGATATTTATATAGCTATAAATTTTGATCATCAATTAGTCGATTACTTTAATTAGATTAAATTACAAGTAACTGTTTGTGGTAAAATGGATAAATAACTTATGAAAATGGAAGATATGTTAAAGTACACTAATAATTTTTATTAAAAAAAAATTGTTGATCTATAAAACTTAGACATATACTTCTCATATTCACTTTTAGTCGTCATATTTCACTTTTGGATAGTTAAATAGTATGAATTTTGATCAATATTTTAAGATGTATTTTTTCATTGTATTAATATGAGAAGGATTGCAACTTAGAGTGTTTTCTTATAGTTTTCAAATATCTAAATTTTAAATTTTAAAATATTAAATTAATATAATTTAATTTATTTCGTGAAATAAAATGTGACATGTAAAAATGAGGGAAGGAAGTATATATCAACATGAACTAAGTGATTTCTAAGTGGTTAATCAATTATTAATCCCTGCATAACTTGTCTTTGTATCAAACGACCCCTTAGTTTATGTCCAAACGCCTACATTATATATTTATATCATCAAAGCTTTATTTTGACGGAGTAGAGTGTAGTTCATAATTCTAGAAGGGATGTATATGTATTGTCTTAAACTAGAAAGGTATGTTAGTGCAATTATATTTTTCTTTTAATTCCTCCCAACATAATATTATCTTCCTTCCCTCCCTCTCAAACTAAACTGTCACTTTTGTTAGCCATTTCAGGTAAAAGAAAAAACTTAGGTACTTTCTTTGTCTCAATTTATGTGATATTTTTTGAATTTTAAAATTTAAATAAGTTTATCTTTGATCGTAAATTTTTTATATACATCTTTTAAATATTTTGATTTATCAATTATTGTAATGTAATGTGACTAGGAGGTCATGGTTCAAGCCTTGAAAATAAGCCCTATTATGATTGGGGCCCTCCCTGACCCAGCGTATAGCGAGAGCTTAGTGCATCGAGTTGTCCTTTTTTTAAAAAAAAAATAAATTATTGTAATGTATACTCCCTGTGTCTCAATTTATGTGGCATAGTTCGAATTTTGAAATTCAAACAAGTATATCTTTGTTCGTAAATTTTTCATATATCTTTTCAAAATATATAAATTTTATTTTAAAAAACTTGAAGATTCATGCTCAAATTCACGATCAAATTTAGATTGTTTAATTCTCGAGGAGCGAAAAGTACCACATAAAAACTGAGACGGAGGAGTGAGTAGTATTTTTTTTACATAGTTTCCAAATATTCATAAAATTTAAAGATTGTGTGCCAAAATTTAGGGTCAAACTTAATATGTTTGACTCTCGAAATCCGAACTGTGCCACGTAAATTAGGACAATGACAAGTAAAGTTTATGCATTTTTGCATCATTGTTTAGTTGTGTTTAATACAATTGCTAGTGAATTCAGTGTCTGTTTTATTCTTTCTATCCAATTTGATAGTATTATTTTTGCAGCCTGTAGTTCCAAATTGAGGAAATTTAGTACTCCCTCCATTTCAATTTATGTGGCATTTTTTCATATTTCGAGATGTTTATTTTTTACCCTAAATTTTTCATATATTTTTTAAATATATGGAATTATCAATTATTGTGAGTTATAGTATTTTTTACGTAGTTTTCAAATATATAATTTTTATTTCATAAAACTTGAAGAATCCATGCCCAAACTCATGGTTAAATTTAATATGTTTGACTCTCAAAATTCGAACTGTGACACATAAATTGGGACAGCGGGAATAAAGTTTATGCATTTTTGCCTCATTGTTTAGTTGTGTTTGGTACAATTAATATTGGTTTCTTTATCTGGTTTTATTTTTTCTATCCAATTTGATAGTATTATTTTTTGCAGCTTGTAGTTCCAAATTGATTCACAGTGAACAAGAAAGGATGAGTGGGGTTCTTGATTTCTTCTTAGGATACTCTTTACCAAGAATATCATATTTCCACTATGGTTATACAAAATTTCAAGATTTGCCACAAATTAGACCATGTTTGTCTTATGTGAAATATTCTGCAGTCCAAAAATGTAAAAAAGTTCAATTTTTACGGCAAGGTTAGTACTCGCTCCGTTTCTATTTGTTTGTCTTGTTTTGACTTGACACGGGATTTAAGAACGTAAAGAACACTTTTTTGAATCGTATGGTCTTTAATACCCTTTAATCTCATGGTGTTAAACATGTCACAGGAAAATTTAAAATTAAAGAGTTGTCAAGAAAAAGTTAAGAAACATTTTTTTCTAAAACGGACTAAAAAGGTAAGTAGGACAAACAAATTGAAATAGAGGGAGAACTAAACTTGCTGTCCCAATTGATAGAACAATTTACAAATTGATTAACTATGTTCTCAATTTTTTATTTTTTTCCCAGCTTTAGACTTGGAGCTGGCTGATCATGTTGATTTGCATTCATTTCGAGAGGAGGTATCTTCTGAAACTTTACTTTACTTACTCCCTCTGTTTCAATTTTTTTGTTTGGTTTTGACTTGACACGGAGTTTATGAAAGTAAATACTCCAAGACTTTTATATAGATAGAATGTACCAAAATATCCTTTAATCTTGTGATCTTAAACATGTCATGTGGAAAGTTGACGGACTAAAAAGTAAAGTAAGACAAGCAAATTGAAATGGAGGGAGTACATTTTAAGAAAAATACTTGACTTACTGTTTGTATATCTAACTTATTATAGGTACATACCTCAAATGCTTCATTACCTACAAAATGATGTTCTTATGCTAACATGGACTGCTGATAACTAGTGGGGGGAGTCACGATTTTCACTAAGGGGATTCAAAATGTAAAGAAGTGAACACACGAACAAGCCAAGTGAATTTAACATTAATATATACATATGAAATAATTTTTACCATGTATATGTAGTGTAATTTTCTGGCGAAACTTGTGCCCCCTAACTAACTCTTGTGCTTTGAATCTCAAGAGTCAAAGTATATGCCATATCCAATAAACAGACATATAATGCACATATTTTCTTGCCAACTATAAATCTGAATTAGCCTGTTGTCTTTTCTTCTATCCCTATTTTAATAATTCAGCTTTGGTTATTCTATTTCTACACGTGTTAGCTGTACCTCCATGCATCATATTGAGTTAAACTAAATGACATTTCTCCTCTTGATATAAACCAATGAAAGTTTTGACTTTCATGAATGAGGTATAGGCAGATAACTATATTTACTGATGCAATATGAATTTGCTATTGTTAAAGAATCTGAGATTAGAACCAAGTGTATTGGAAGTCATGGAGTTGCGTATTAATTATCAGTAAGTGCCTTAGTATCTCCTAATCAATCATTGTGGAATGACATACATAACAACTGCTGTTGGCAAAAATTATCACTCAGAGCCTCATTTGAAGGTCTTGCATTTTGTCAGGAGAAATTGTCACTAAGTGAATCGGTCCCTTGACCTTAGGTTGTATTTCAGATGCTTACATGTATTTTAATACGCATGTTAAAAGAGTTAAAGTCTCTGGATAATTTGGATTTATTACTGAAAGTAACAGGATGATTATTGTTGCTTTTCCGATAGTTTTATTAAGCCACTTCTATTTAGCAGCTGCTTGGTTTTGGTTCAATGGCTAAGGTACTGCACACACATCACGAGTTTGAAACCTAGCTGTTGAACCAAGTCTTGTATTCAAGTGGAGAAGGGTAGAGAGGTGAGCCTATTACACAACAGCTTTCAAAGCTAAAAAACAGCTAATTTCTAGGTGATTAAAAAGTCATTTTTGTATAGCATATGCTGTAATTTTTGTGCGATGATCAAAACTTCACCTCCTAGTTTGAGTAGTGTTAGTTCAGCAACAAATTAGGAAAGTTTTGATGTATCAAAGTGCTCCTTTTGAAAACTTTACATGATCACTTTATGATATTGAAGGGGAGCCTTGGAGTAACTAGTAAAGTTGCTGCCATGTGACCAGGAGGTCATGGGTTCAAGTTGTGGAAACAGCCCCTTGCAGAAATGTAAGCTGAGGTTGTGTACAATAGACCCTTGTGGTCTGGCCCTTCCCCGGACCTCGCGCATAGCGGGAGCTTTAGTGCACCGGGCTGCCCTTTTTTTTTTTTTTTACTTTATGATACACTCTTGAATGAGCATACAGATTAAGTAGTTAATTGATGTGCATAAAACTATTTGTTTGCTGGAATTCAACGTGTTGTTTCTGGTCAAATACTGTCGCATCCTAGAAAGGAAAATGCTGCTGAACATTGAACTGAAACACCAGTTCTCTATAGTTTGTGTCATAGGAACCTGAAAAAGCCTTTTCAAGGGAAGTTTATTAGCTATTTGCCTTGCTAAAAGAATGAAAAACACACCTCTGAAAATTTGATGGGGAATGTATAAAGCATAAGAAACATGAAAGATAACGTGACAATATTTATTGTTTTTCATATGCCATTCAGTCTGCTGTCTGTTCTTCTTACCCAGACAAGAATCCACTTTTAGGCTGAAGCTTGTGATGGGAGAGACTCAGATATCTTACCTCACGTGCAAACACTTAGAAACTTCCCAGAGGAGGAGCTAATTGGAAAAGTTGTCATGGTCAGATTGGATATGACCATCTTGCTAAGGGAGCAGAAGAAACAACAGTCTCCAGCAGCACGTGTAATTTCAACCATCAAGTATCTACACAAAGCTGGGGCAAAATTAATTCTAATAAGTAGTTGGCGTCTGGGAGCGAACTCACAGCTTCACAAATTGGAATATGTTGCAGGTTTACAAATTTCTTACTTTCCATTTATTGTTCATGCTGCTTCTCCCCACCTGTCATCTGTGAACTTAGGCTTAGCTTCCGAGAGTATGAAAAACCTTATGTACGACACAATATACTATGCAATGATGAAGGACCTGCTTTGATACACTTCTTCTTCTATTTTTTTTATGTTCACAAAACATGTTTCAAGTGGAGTTCAATTGATCCGGATAATATATTCTTCAGCATTTCTGTCCTCGGAACTTGAACTAAAAGTCACACCAGTGGAGCTTGGTTCTGGATTTGAGCAGTCCTTGATTGAAGATAGACATAAATCTGACATCCTGCTTCTTGAGAACCTTTCTCAGTTTAAGCAGGAGCAAGCCAATTGTTCAGAGTTTGCACAACGCCTATCATATGGCGTGGATATCTTTGTTAATGATGCATTTTTCCAATCATATAAGATTCTTGCATCAAATGTTGGTATTACCGGCTCCTGCTATGCCTCCATTGCCGGATTTCACTTTGACGAGGGAATGTCTCAACTGAAGAAGATAATCGAGATTAACAAAAGGCCCTATTATGCAATAGTATGCATCCGAGAATCTTTTTCAAATATTGTTCAGGTTCTTGATTCAAATGAGGGAAGGACTTTTTGGTTCACATATTGCAAATGATAATTTAAGATACAATGCAGATTGGTGGAGCTAATCTCACAGGAAAATCAGCAGCCTTGCAATTTTTGGCATCTAGATGTGACGGCTTAGTGTTTGTTGGAGATGCCGCATTTCAAATAATGCATGCCTTTGGATTACCTGTTCCTATAAAATTGGTGGAACAAGAATCACTAGAGGCAGCCCATATGCTAGTTGAGGCTGCAAAGGCAAGAGGAGTACAAATCGTATTACCAAAAGACTTTTGGTGCCTCAATGATCATTATCCGTCGCAGATGAAGATTTTTCCTGCTAATCATAGCATGGATGGTAAAGTTGAATCTCTTAATCTTCAACCTAGTCTCAAGGTCTGCATTGTTTCATTTGCTAGATTAAGAGTAAATGGACAAGAGATTGTGGAACAATTCAAAAAAGTGAAAATATATAACGAACTTCATTTTCTAGCTATTGGACCGTCTCAGTTCTATGTTCTCCATTATATAGCCAGGTTAGCCAGTGAATGTGAAGGTCACTGTTGTTGTCACTGATTTGGATCTAGCAACGGAAATTTGAAGCATTTTGAACCATTTTTCTTGCTCTCATTTTGTCTTCTTCTTTTAAATAAGACTAGCAATCACCTGAAAAAGCTTGCGAGAAAGGAAAGAAAGGTTACTCAGTTCTGTTGGGTGATGGTTTCTGTCCAACATAGCTATCATTCATCATTGCAATTGAAATACCATATTGTTGTACATTGGTGAATGATAAATTCTGAGTCCTCTATGACAGTTTGGTCCTTACTTAGGAAACTCCTTTCGTGTGAGCTCAAGCTACTGTCATTTCTGAAAGTTTGAGAACATCTTTCTAGTATTTACCATCGGGATGATAGTTTCTAAGATATTTAAGGATTTTCAAATGTTTTTCCTTAGGATGGAAACCTGTTGATGTTGGACCTAACACGTTGGAGGAAATGATCTTCATGCTTTCAAGATGCAAGGTAATCTCTGAAGCTCCTTTTGCCGAAGGCTGGAATTAGAAGTACTTACTCAATTTTGAGGTCACCATTTGGTGTTCTTTGACTAGTTCCATAAGAGTTCAGAGGATATACTCCTGTGCATGATTGCAATGGTAGTTTTGACCTTTGGTTTGCATCTACAAAATTGGTGTTAAAACTAACTTAAGTAACCGCTTTGGCAGCAGTACTTTTGTTCCTCAATATAACATGCTAAATTTTCCTTTTCATGAGGGTTTATTTATTGCGCCTATTCTTTCTCTTTTTCCCCTTAGAAACCTTCTTTCCTGCAAATACCTTTGTGGGTGGTGCTGTAGTTACCATGTTAACACAACAGTGTAGATGTCCTACTGCTATTCTCGGTTTTACATTTACTCATATCTTTTCCTTTCATATTCTTTCTATAGATCTTATTTTCCTAAAATACTTGTGCCAGTAACATAGGATAGACTAAATCCAAATATTTGAAATTTACATGTTCAGTACTTTTCCGCGAGCTATGAGCATTTCTGTGATCTTATGATATAGCTTGATGCATTTTTTGCAGAGTTGCTCTTGCTCAATAAGATGATGATTTTTTTTTGTACAATCAATTTTATGGAAACAATATATGCTCAGAGAAGTATGCTTTCATCGTTTTTCCAGAAAATTTTGTGGATTGGAGCTGTAAAGTTCAGCTCATCTAATCAAGAATCTGCTGGAGCATCCAAATTGGCTGCTATGCTTTATAACCTTAGTCAAAAGAACTGTGATCTTATTGTGGTCGGCAAACAGGCATGTGATGCATTTGTTGGGAAATCAAGTCATGTCACTGTTGATATGATTGAAAGAGCTTCCATTGTTTGGGAGTTTCTGAAAGGGAGAAAGCTTCATGGGCTCTTGGCACTAGATAGAGTAAGCCTTTTCTAACTCACCATCCTGTGTTGAAGAAATTTTAAACTCCTGAAACACATCGTTGACAACCATCCCACTTGTCTTGGATTCAGCTTCCTCGAGTTTTCTAGATAGAAAAAGGAAATTGTTAATAGGGAAAAGGAGGTAGATACATGGATAAGGACAAAAATTTCATTCAATAGGAAATGATACAAGAATAAATAAGCTCATCAATAGCCCCTCCCATTCACATCTTGACCAACGTTTGCAACATTGGCCACATATTATGTTATGAAAAGATTATGACTATTCTTTTGTGAAGTAGTAATGCAAGGTGTCGGAGTCTTAATTCCTCATGAAGGAACTGTTAACCTATGTGTTCCCACCCCGACTCTTTTTCTGTATAAAAGCACGTCACATCTTGCATGTTTGTTTCCTTTTCTCTTCTTCTAAGTACTTGAATACTCAATTGAGGTGCTGCCAATCATTCACATGGAACTTGACTTTGAACATGCCTACTAATTATGAGTATGCTTACCACCAATAGATGTGTTTTAGCTTCAGAACTAATTGAATTTTTGGTGTTTGTGCAGGCATACCCATTTGAGTTGAATTGGGATGCTATATATGCCGATACGACCATGCCTCTTGTTGTTGACGTAGGAAGTGGTAAATCTCTCTTTTCTCTGATTTAATCTTTGAGAAAAGACATAAAGTCATCACTGAAGTTGTCCCGAATTTGTTAAAAGACACTTTAAGTTTGCGGGCGTCCTATTACCCCACAAAACTTGTAAAGACCATTGTAAATAGACGCTTTTGATCGCTTTTCACCCTCTGTTTGTATTCAAGCAAATGACGCGCGTGAAGGAGAAAAATTTGCTGCAACAACAAATTAAAAAATGCCATATGTAAACGATTTTGTCAATTCTTTATAAAATTCATCTTCTCTTTAAAAAGTCCATCTTCCTCAATTCCCCATTAAAATAGCCGTTGAAGCTTTGAAAAAAAATTATTAGCTTTAATTTCTTCTTAATTTGTTTAAAAGTTGTGAAATCAAGTTATCTTTTGTAATTAGGTTTTGAGGGAAGAGGAGGTGAAGGGACTCGGGTCAGGTTAAACCCGCCTTTTATTAAATTATTTAATTAAAATTATTTATTTAATGAAAAGTGTCCAACATGCGCTGATTAATAGTCAAGGTTGATGAGAAAATCGGTCAAAAGCGTGTAATTAAAATGGTCTTTACAAGTTTTGTGGGGTAATAGGACACCCGCAAACTTAAAGTGTCTTTTAACAAATTCAAGACAACTTCAGTGATGACCTTATGTCTTTTCTCTTAGTCTTTCTATAAATCTATCTCGTTATTTGGGTTTGAATGTGTGTAGTCATTTGATTATGCCAAGAATATTTCCATATTTACAATGAAACATGAATTTATTTATTTTTTCGATATATGTTGTTCATTAATGGGCATCAAGAAGATGCAGAAATGAAACATGAAAATTTTCCTGAGGGAGTTTGTTTGGAGGAACTCTAATTTAGTCTTTCATTACCTCATACTCGTAAAGGAAGCTTAAAGCCCCTAGTTTTTTTTTTTTTTAATATATCTGCAAATCAGCCTTATAGTTTATTACACTCAATGTTTATGCTAGACTTTCAACAACAAGAACAAGTATACTTCAATTTCAGGTTAGTTGGGGTTGGTTACATAAATCCGCAATGTTCATTTCACTCCATGGTGCTTGCAAGCTGTCCAGACACCACGCTTATCTAAAAGAAAAAAAAAGAACAACTATACTTCGATCTGAAGCTAGTTGGGGTTAACTATATAATTCCTCAATGTTCATTTCACTCCATTTGGACCTGTTTCGTTCCACTATAAAAAAGTTAGGGTCTATCTGAAGAAGTTTTAATTTTCTATTGACATAACAACAACAACATACCCAGTGTAATCCCACAAGTTGGGTCTGGGGAAGGTAGGATGTACGCAGACCTTACCTCTACCTTTTTGGGGTAGAGATACTGTTCCCAATAGACCTTCAGTTCAAAAGAAAAGAAGAATTTGAAGCAGGGTTGCAAGAAAATAAGATAGTAAAATAACAGGATGTAAAGCAGATGAAGCAACATATAGTAGTAAACACTGGTGAAAAAGAAACTATGCGATTACTAAATAATACTACAAATCTCTAAACATTCTAAAAAGACTCTAGCAAACATTGCACATAATGTAAGCAAACCAATATGGCTAAGCCTTAATCCTAACTAGTTGGTGTCGCTTATTTGGATCTTTTTCTTCCTTCATTTATATTTTTCGTAATCCCCTGATTTCGAGAAATTATAGGTTTCTTGAAGCAATCTTTTTCTGTATGATTTTTGATCTAGTTTGTTCCTTTTTCACACCTTCAAGCGTCGTGGTTTCACAACTACGGGTGGGTGAAATTGGAGGTCTGGGGAGGACATGAACATGTCATCCTCTATGCTTGCTATTAGCACTTTCTATTGGATGTGATCATTTCTGATCTTGTATGACCGCACTCATCTTAAATCTGCATTTCTTTAACACTCATTTTGCAAATATATGGGGCCTTAGAATCCCAAATTTGCTCCTATGTAACATTGCTGGTATTAGTATGTCTCTGGGACTCCCCAAAATGTTGTCACACCCATGTCGAATCCTCCAAAAATGCACTACCTTTGGAGGATCAGATACTCACCCATCGACATGTTCAAAGAGTCCGAGCAACATACTCTTATAACCATTTCATAGAACTTTCATTTCACTGAACAGTGTGGAGTATATGTTAAAACTTGTTATAGACATAGTCCTTTCTTGCTTGATTGATTTTTGTATGGTAATAGAAAGTCGACATGTGGTGAGAGGGAGACAACCAACAAAAACAACATACCTAGTGTAATCCCACTCGTGGGGTCCGGGGAGGGTAGGATGTAGCAGACCTTACCCCTACCTCTGTGGGGGTAGAGAGGCTGTTTCCAATAAACCCTCGGCTCAAAAGTGGGAGACAACCACCTTATGTAAATAAATAAACTTTTTGTTTTATTTTTCCATTTCCTTAGCTTTAGCTAACATATCAAAGCCACGCTGTTGTGCAGCATTAAAGAACATAATTACTTCTAGTTCTCGCAGTTGAAATCATAAAATTACAGGTAACGGCTTATTTCTGTCCAGAATGGCAAAAATGAGGAAGGATTGGAACTTTCTTGGGATGGAGATAAATGAGAAGGTTTAGTCTTACGCAGAATGTTTCTTCTGTTGCTTCGTGTTCTAAGTTTGACAATTTTGGCTTTGCATTTTTCCAGTTGGTGAGCCGTTGTCTTGATCATGCTTCTCAATCTGGTATGATAAATGGGTATGTGTTATCCTCCCTAGCTAAAGCTTTATAAGATATGCACATGATTAAAATTTTCCCGAGGAACTGAAATATGTGTTCCAAATTTTTTCCAGTATAAGGCAACTGTTTTAAGTTGTCAATGTGTTCCAAATATATATATTGTCCCACTGACTATGTGAAACAGAATGGCATACGCTTCTGTTTCCAAATGACTTGTGTAATCTTCCTTTCAAGATATTAATTTGCGGGATTCTTATATTTTTCTCCCCACTACCCAGGATTTTCACTTTTATCGCTGGCTTCTTCTTCATGCTTCATACCATCCATATTAATTGGCGATACACATGTGAACTATAAGACCAAAAACAACTTTTGATTTTTTTCAGTAAACCATCTTATCATGACTTAATAAGGATGTAAAATAACAGACGGGTGTGATTTGGAGGGGCCAAAGGCCCAAAGGTTGGAACGTATTTGCTGATTTGAGGTTTATAATACATGCTACTTATCATAAGGTGCTGCATAAACATTTTTTGAAAATTGTTATGTTTCTAACAGACGTAACATTCTTCAATATCTTTTCAGCTAGCTGTTGTGTTTATAATCTAAGCTAGTGACCACTATATACCTTATTTCTTTTAAATTCTTGTTGCTATATAATGATCTCACATGTCATTTTGTGGTAGTTTTTTCTTTTTTTCCTACATTCTTTACATAACTGTGTTACATATTCTCATACAAATTCATGTACTGATACATTTTTGGGGATCATGAGGGTGTTGATTTCACGGCATCATAGGATAAGAAAATCTAGCAACTTGTTATACCTTGTACTCTTTCATGGCTTTTATACTTTGCACTCTTTTTTTTTTCCATGACCGTGGTATCCGAGCAAGCTTACGCGAACCTCGACTAATTCCACGGGATACCTGCCACCTCCCACCAGCAACAGGTAACTCTGTCCACCAAGGTTAAGACATATGGGAAGAAATCACCTAGTGTTTTTTGTCTCTGCTGGGATTTGAACTTGAGACCTCATGGTTTTCCACCCACTTTCTTGACCACTAGGCCACACCCTTGGGTGCTTCGCACTCTTCCTTATCATGGAACATTAAGCTTTAACATCTTTTACTCTATTATCATCTAGTCGAGCTTTCAGATTCTTACTCTGGTAGGCGGTAGCAGCGCTTTCTAGACTATGATTTCAGATTGCAAAATATGTCTACTAGAAACTTTTCAAATTATAGTTTGAGATTGAATGAACATGAGGAGGAAAAGAATAGCCAGCAAGATAGGTGTTTGCATGAACCAAATAATTAATTCCGTGAGTACTTGTATTCTTGTATATAATCCTCTCAAGCATAATCAACCGGGATAAACTTCCTTTGCTTCCTCATTCAATTAAATCTTCTGGTCAAATATTGAACTCAAACCAAGTTCAGCTGACAGGAACAAACCCCATCCCCTTATGCCGAATGCAAAAATCAGTCATAAACTAAAGTTTCAAAAAAAAAAAAAAAGAAGAAGAGGCCAAACACGTATATTAGTAGCAAACTGAAAGGGGGGAATAAAGTACGTAATAAACAATAACGAAATATGAATTCAGGCCCGTTAATCTCCTAAAATGTGCTATTGAAGAATGTCAAAGTAGCTGCCTTAAAAGCATCTGCACTAACCACTACACTTGTATTATAGCAGCAGATAGTCCTCTATTTTATGTGTTCTGATTTTCTGTTTTCTTCTTCGTTGTTTTGTTCTTAGATACTTCATAGCAACAAATGCCACATCAACATTCCGGTCCATCATTTCCAGTTACCCTGGTGATCTGGTTCTTGTGTCAATTCAGGTAGGTAGCGTTTTGTTGCTTCCTTTGAAAAGAATCTAAGATACGTATCAAAATGCCATGGTCTGGCCATGTAATCGGTTATATGTTAGTTACAACTAACAAGGAGCATTCAAATTTGGCATACATTTTGTTCCCTTAATTTTATTGCACCTGTTCTTTGTTGTCTTTTCGATAACTAAATTTTTAAGTATATTATGATATTACCTCAAGATGGTGCAGCAGGCAATAAAGTTCAGATTATGAGAGTTCTTTTTTCATTTCTTAAATATAGAATTAAGTTTATATTCAAACGTTATATTGTATTATTATGATTATTCAAGATTATCTGATTATGCATAAATTCTTTCATTAAAATATTAAGAATTTCTTTTTTGAAATCCCATACAATCCCGTGCCTTGCAATGACTTGTTGCTACTTTAGATAATTCCCTATCAGCAGTCTTTTGGAACTGTATAATGAAGTTAACTGCTTCTACCTTGCTTTTGCTTACTGAGGTGATTGTCCAAGTGAGTGATTCATCTTTGTTGGTAGTCAAAATCCAGATGCAAACTTTCACGATAAAAGGAACCAAAACAAAAGAAACTGATAAGTTTTACATGTTATAGCATTTGCTGTTACATAAGCTATTTTAAAAGATTTTACTATGGTGAAACAATCTGCGTCAAACCGATAATCTTAAGGCAATGGGTGGATTAGCACAAATTGTACAAGACCTTTATAAATATCCTTTGGTAGACCTCACAGAATCCCTTTGGGGACAACTATATAACTAAATGCTCACCTGCACAAGTAAATCCGCATGTGAATTTTAGTATGGATATGGGCTTACCAGAGGTTCGGTGTAATTCCACTTGAAAAATCTGAACATTCAACCAAAACCTTAAGGCAATTGGTAGTGTAGGCCTAGTCTTTCAAACCCCTTTTGCAAGCTTACAAGGACCTTGTAATTACTCTCTATAGCTCCAATATTTCGTGGTTCATTGATTAGTACACCTCCGTGCTGGTAAGGCTGGGACCGTGGTCATTTCTCTGCACTTTGCCGTCCATAAGATCTCTAAGATGGACCAGCCAATCGGGTTGGTTTGGCTATTTTTTTCTATTGAAAAGTAGTTAGCTGTCAGCTTTTTCTAGGCTCTGCTGGACGACACAACATTTTAGTTCAAATATATGTAGTGGCCACACTTGTCATGGTTCCCAAGGATCCAATAGGTCTTCTGACTAATGTCGGAAGGAGGGATTTGGACAAAGAGCAACTCCAAAGTACTTTACTTTAGTTTCAATATTCAAAGATGTGACTTTTGGGAGTGAATTTTAGAAGGAAATATTTCATTTACTTCTTGCAAATTGCTTATGCAAGAACTAGTAGAAAGAAAGGAATGTTGGGGAAAAGATAGCATTGACATGTGAGAATGCTTGAATGGGAATCATATTAGCAAATTAAACCAAGTGCTAAAGACCATAAGGGTTCTGCATGTTAGACAAATGAGAACCTGAGACGAAAAATCTGGTAAACTACTAAAATGAGTTTTTACTACTTTCTTCTAATAATTTTGTCCTCCTTTCCATAAAGAAATATTAAACATATATTTTTCATTTGGAACATGAAAAGTGAAACAAGACGATTATTAGGAGTGGGTGGAATGAATATCCTAAAATCCTTGACATTTTACAGAATTATGATATTCCATTTAACTTTCATATAGTTTCAAGAATTCAAAATTTAATAAAACAAATTTTGATGTCATGTGCTGATAAAAATAATTCTCGGATGACTTGATTTAATATTCTTCTTCTACTATGGACGATATAATATTCAAGTTAAAACAGTTTGTGAACCCCCCACCCCACCCCACCCCCGGCCGGACCCCTGCACTAGTGTGCCCCGGGTAAGTCCTTTTCCCTCATGCCATTCGGGCTTTGTCATATAAACTGGGACAGCAGCTCCTATGACCATGCAATTATGACAACTTGGTATTATACTATTCTTGTCTACTGTGGCACTACGTAAAAAATGGAAAGGACAAAGTAAATATGTTTACCACTAATGCAACCTTCCTTGCAACTGCAGTGTCCAAATCCAGATTTCAATAAAACAGAACATCGATGGAGGATGGTGCAGAGATCATTAGTTGAAGCTATAGCAGACTTGCTGGCTTCCGATGGGAAGGTATAATAAATGCAGTTCTCTGGTGCTATGCGTCTCTGATATGCCTTTGTGTCTCTTATTGAATTGTCATTCTCTGTGTGATTGAATAAGCAACAAAACTTTGACATGATTCAAGTAGTGACATAAATGGTAGATATTGTTAAGAAAGTGGACCTTGGGTTTAAACCCAATCCTGAAAATTAGCTCACAATGAGAGGATTGATCAAAGATTATAAAGACATCTTATTCCCTCAAATCTCAATCAATGTGGGACACTCTGAACACTTGGGACCAATAGCCTGTTTGTCCAAGCTTCTAAAATCAGCTTATTTTGATAAGTGTTTTTTTCCAAAAGTGTTTTTCAAACAGTACTTTTGATGAGAAGCCGTTTGTATTTGGTTAATAAATTTAAAAAACACCGTTGAACAATAATTAGTGTTCGTCCAAGTTTTTTCAAAATGCTTCTATATGTATTTTTCTTTTAAGTGTTTTTCAAAAAAGTACTTTTGGGAAAAAGCTACCTCTTTTAGATTTTGAAAAACTTCTTCTATTACTCTCCAAAAGTACCTATTTTCTCCCCAAAAGCATGGCCAAATAGGCTATATATGTTTAAAGACCCATTTGGAGACACAACAAAGATGAGTTTGGCTTTGGTACCTTGTTAAGTAATTGGACCTTAGGTCTAACTCAACCCCAAAAGTTAGCTCATGGAGGTGAGAATTTTTTAGAATATCAAGAAAATGTGTCTAAATTCATACTTTTTGAGATTCATTTTGCTTGAAGGGGGGTGCAATCAACCACCAAAGACATCATGAATTCACCTTTTTTTTCTTGTTTTGTTAAATTTGTTCTGTTTGGATGATAGATACATATTGTTTCATAATGTATCGTATTGTATTGTATAGTGTTGTATTGTACTATATTGTTTTAATGAATACAACATTTGGATAGATTGTATCATTTTTCGTCGACACATAATGTCACACATCAACAATTTGAAGAATAAACCGACAAAAAAAGTATGATACGTAGCAGAGCTATTATAAAAAGGTTGGCTAAAAGATAAAATAGGATTATTAAAGAAAAAGGACAAAATGAGAAAAGAAAAAAAAGGCAACAACGTGATCACACCAAATCGGTCGTTACACAAAATGAAACTTCGTCATTATCTAGCGATGGATTTAACGATACGATACAATAAAATTTAAGTACCAATCAAAACAGACATTGTATTTAAACTAAAAACACAGTACACTACAATCCAAAAAAGTTAATGGTTTGGTGTAAGGTGCAAACATTCATATTCTTCATCAGATACCCAAAAGTGGCTTGGGCTGATATGTTTTGTGTTAGACGGGCAAAAATTATTTCATGAGCGAAGAGTGCTGATTCAGATCTGTTCTCTTAAGCACAGGTATTTCTCCAATCTGATGTAAAAGAAGTTACAGTGAGAATGAAAGAAGAATTTATGAAATATGGCAAGGGCAAGCTCAAAGTAGTGCATAATTTGGAAGATAGCAAAAGTCACCGAGATGGGTGGTTGAAGGAAAATCCCTTTGGCATTCGATCGGATTGGGAGCAACATGTTATAGACCGTGGAGCTCCTATGTACAGATTACTGCTATTGAAATCTTCGCCTTCTGGTTGAGATAGTTGCAACAGGGTGGATTATTCACGAACAAAATCATTCTTAAAGTGACACCTACGGACCATACTGTGGTTGGGCTATTCTTCTCTATCTGAGGTAGATTTCATGCTAACCTTTCAAATTTGGTATATTTTCCTCCGAATCAAATTTTACATATACAGTCAAGGGAGCTATTAAGTCATAGATTCTTTTCCTCGTTGCGTTAAATGTGCTGTTCAGCCGAGAAGTGTTATCTCTAAATTACTTGCAGTTTATCACTAACAATAATTATTTTCTTAATTGACATCTCTTCTATCATGCAATTTAAGCTACCGTTATAGAGAACACCTTGTCTTTCAGAATGTGTAGTTTTCTTGGGCTTTTGGTTGTCATGGTATATTTTCTATTTCTTTTCTGGATACAAAATGACTACTAGAAGCATTATTCTTTCCTGTGTGCTATGCAATTCAGCCTATCTAAATATATTACCCTCTAGTAAAGGGCAGCCTGGTGCACAAAGCATAACACAGGTCAGTGGAAGGGCCATAGCCCAAGAGGTGTGATGTAGCCAGCCTACCCTAATGCAAGCATTAGTGGCTGCTTCCATGGCTCGAATCCGTAACATATAGGTCAATACGGAGACAACTTTACCATTGCTCCAAGGCTCCCCTTCAATGCTATGTTGCTCAGACTCTTATAATATGCCGCCGCGTGCATGTCAGATCCTCCAAAAGTAGTGCATTTTTTGAGGATCCAACACAGATGCGGCAACATTTTGGAGAGTCCTAGCAACATAGCTTCAGTGTAGTACTAGATTTCTTTACAAATACAGTTATATTCAACTATCTGGTAAATATTTTGTGTGCTGTGCGTGTATGTGTATAGACAATAGCTCTTTGTCTCTATTTAGTATCTCTATGGTTGTCTCTGTGATGGAAAATGCACTTTTATGATTGCATCCCTCCCCCTCCGGGAAATCCTCGTGTTGCATCCCTCCTTTTATATTCTTTACAAATACTTCATCAAAAGAAAAGAAAACCTCTGAAGTCAAGATAAGTTACTTAAATTAGGAAAGAAAGATCATATCTACAGACCTCTTGTAATTTCATCGAATATCCTTATGAAAAATTCCTATCCTTCTATGTGAATGCAATACACAAGCAAGGTAAAAGAGGTGAAATCAAGATAAGGCTACTTAAATTATGTTTGAAAGATAATCTTATGTGCTCTTAATTTTCATTGGATATATTAATGAAGATGTCTACCTCTATGTTTGTAGAAGAAGACTGTTCGGAACTCCTGTTCGTTGTTGCCAGTTAGCATTTTGGTTAACAAACAGATGATCTCGTAGTTTGAACGCAGGGCTTGCTGAAAAGAACGGTGGCTGAAAAACAGCACCAAAACTACCCACCGGCATCACCAAAGTGAGGGTTCAGGTAGAGAAATAGAGCAGTAGGAATTTCATTTCACCATCTTCTTCTGTGAACATGATTGAGTTTATTTTTGATTCTCTCTGTTCAAACAAAAGTCGAGTTGATTTCTCATATGGTCACTCAAGTAACAGTTATTATCTCAGAAAGTCACTTTCTTTGTTGAAGAAAACTGAAATCAAGGGGAAAAAAAGTGACTTTCTGTGATAATCATTATTAGTTATGCGACCATCAGAGAAATCAATGCAACAAAAGTCTAAACAAAGCCTTAAACTAATTTATAATAGCAGGCTTTGCTCAGTATGGATGTGACTTGTGAGTGCCACTCAATTTTACCAGCAATCAGGGGCGGAGCTACAATATTGGATATAAGTTTGGACGAACTAAGTAGCTTTTGGTTAGAACTTGTATAAATATTTAATTGCGAACCCGTTAATTAAAACGAGATCGAAATTTAATTTAATGGCAAATCCAAAACCTGTGAACTTCAAATTCTGGCTCCACCTATACATTCAATTGTTGTTGTCTATCAAACTTGTGTCTGTGTTTTTTATTTGTATACAGTTGCTGTATTCCTTTTTTTTTTTCACTTTTAAAGTAAAAGAATCCTCTCCTTTTTCATCGGCTTAAAATTTAACTTCTTTCTCTTATATATATGGACTTATTTTTTATTTTATACATAATCTATAAACCCCAATAAAAAGCTGCCACTTTTCTTAGCAAACAACATAAATAATGTATAATGTCAAAGAAGAATTCACAAAAGTCCTTTGAAGTTGATACGTCCTTTCTTCCATGTGATATTCTATTTTTCATATTTATTAGTCTTTCAGTTAAATCTTTGTTATGTTTTCGATCCGTTTCTAAGCTATGGAAAGCTATAATATCCGACGAAGAATTTAAAAAGGCTCACCGTGATCAATCTAAAGCATTGAGCCGTGAAAAATTGCTCCTACAACAAAGTTATACATGTGATTTCGTGTTTAGAGATCTGGAAAGTCACCAATTGAATGAAATGCAACTAAAATGTGTGGGATATTATGAAGTTCGGGGCTCATGTGATGGTTTGGTACTTTTAACGAACTATATGGTCTACACAACTTACGTTTTGTGGAATCCATCTACTAGAAAATATCGAGATCTTGAATTTCCTTTATTAACATACAAAGATGACCGTTTAATTTCTTGTGGTTTATGCTATGATTCTAGGACCGATGATTACAAGGTTATATTGATCTATCGCTTATTTTATGTTGTTTTACTCTTTGTCCAACGAATTGTGGATAAAGAAAGCAAGTACCTGTTATCCTCCAATGCTACGCGATATGAATTGGTGCTCTCTAGGGATAAGCACTCAAGATTGTGTATATTGGTCTCTGAATGAGAAAATCTACCAACCATTACATAGTACAACATCTATAATCATGTATTTTGATGCGACGTCAGATGAAGTGAAAAAACTTCCACCACTAAATGATGTGGTAGGTGAGGATGAGTTTTTTCGTTTGGCTAATGTGAAAGGCTGTCTTAGTTTATATGGCGGACAAATTAGGAGCAGAGAATTGCGCGTATGGATCATGGAACAAGATGGCTGGAAATCGTTAATGAAAATTTGCATGTTGCCCAATATATAGTTGCGGTGTGTTTTTATCAGAGATGAGGAAGCTATTGTATTGTACAAAAAATGGTGAATTTATCTTTCAATTTATTATCCTAAAAAGCAACAATTAGTTAAAGAATGTATATCGTAAAAAGCAACAATTAGTCTCTGAAGTTGTAATATGTTTGGATACTTTATATTTTTAAATTTAATTTATGGTTTTGTTTGATTTTATTTTATGACTGTTAAATTCATTATGTTATGTTTTGTTGGTGTTGATTAATACTGGTAGCGCAGGAGCGTTTGCTTAAGCGTAAGTCCTGACATTCATTTTGTTATGTTTTGTTTTGACGTTCACATTTTCATGGTCACCACGTATTTGAAACTTATTGGCCCGACTAACCCAAATTCCAACCTACGACGGAGGGGAAAACGCTCTCTAAGAACCATCCTTGTCAAGATAAAATGACTTCCTGTTATTTGTGGAGTCTAGGAATGAATGCTTATTAAGGAATCGATAAGCTGGTGTGCCACTACTGGAGTTCCATCCTCTAGCAATTATTGACTTGGACCTCAGGAATGAACGAAGTCGTTTTACTTCAAAATAGAGGTTTGTGGTAACGGTGGACCACAGATCGGCTCCAAGGACGAGAGTGTTTAGGTTGCAGTGGTAAGAGTCACTGTCGATGACTTATAGCTGTCATAGTCTTCGATAAGAAAGAGGCGTCTGAGTAAACAAAAGCGAGACCTTTCTAATCGTGTTTTCGGCGCGTCTGGAACAGCATCCCTCCAGAGAGAAGCAAAAAACATTTGGTACAAAAAGGATTTCACAACATAAAAATGATGAAAACTAATCAGATTGATCTCATCAGGCTGTTGGAACTGAGAAATTGGTAAACCCATATATGAACAATGAACAGATCTCTTACAAATTATAAATAATAATATGGCAGTGAACACATTTTTAGTCTTGCGCGGCGTACAAATGGGGAGCCAGCTCGATGAGCCACAAGTAATCGATTCTAGAAACATTACGGACATAACTATGATTAGTATGGACGAGTTCATTGAAAACTATACACTCTGGCTTGGCTCGGAACAATACGGAAGAGGGGTGTATTTGCACAATCAAACCACTTAACGTGACCCTGCCAGTAGATAGTTAAAATGAATGTCAGATATCAAGGGAACGAAACCAATAGATCATATGTTAAGAGTTGCTTTTGTATAAAAAAAGATGAATAGAAATCCAAACATACACACTGATGGATGCCGGACTGATAAAACTACAAAATCTTTACCTGTATGCACCATCAGGCTGCTTCATAGCTACTTTAAGGAAAAACGAGGCAGCAAGGCATCTGCGGAGGAGAAGCACATCATCTTCACAAGAAGTGACGTGAAGTCCCATTTGTTCAACATTCCTCAGAATTTGACTGCAACATAAGTAGAAAGCTTAAGATATCACATGCAAATGAGAAGAAGAAGCAAATACATCGTATAACAGTGGAATATGACGAGTATGGACATAAGAGTATAACATTTATCAAAAGAACTTTGGAGGTTGAAGTATATGCCCACCTGTGGATATCACGAGCATGTTTTAGAGAGCGACTGTTAATATAATTATCCTTGCACCATTTTCTAAGATTCTTTTCAGCTTTTTCTTCACTATTTAACATCTTGTTCTTCTGAAAGAACTCATCAGCAGCGCGGTATACATTAAGCAATGTCAAATGATCCCCATCTGGACTTGCAAAGCTTTTCAACGCGTTTCGTGACTGGGAAAAATAGGTAAAATTGTTCAGAGTGTTTTCTATTTATATTAGATGCCAAAATTAGTGTAACACATCATCAAAGTCAAGGTGAATGCTAAGTTGAAAGATAACACAGGAAAAAAGAAAAGTTAATAACATGGGAACAATATAATACTTGACGACAACAGTTGCTAAAACTGCATACAAAATTCTTCTACAGTCCATTCACCATTTCATGCAACATGATTTACATGAACTTAAAAGTCAGATTAGAAATTAAAAGGAAAATGAAACTAGATCAGTTAAAACAACATGAACAAATTTTTATCTACTCCAATGGTTACATATTCAACATGGTAGGGCAACAATAGTAGGATATTGTGGGATATTAGCCTTAGAAGCTTTCTCATGATCGGGAGATAGAGAGCTGGAGGAATTTTTTAAATTTTATTTTTTTATTTTTTTGATAACCGTGGTTGTCCTGAGCCGGGGGTATGTTGTTGTTGTTGTTGGTTGTCCTGAGCCGGGGGTCTATCGAAAACAGCCTCTCTACTTCATCTGAGGTAGTGGTATGGACTGCGTACACTTTACCCTCCTCAGACCCCACTTTGTGGGAATACACTGGGTATGTTGTTGTTGTTGTTGTTGTTGATAACCGTGGTGTCTGGGCCAGCTTGCGCGCACCTCGACTAATTCCACGGGATACCTGCCACCTCCCACCAACAACAGATACTAGATACCAGGTATCTCTGTCCACCAAGGCTAGAACAGATGGGAAGAAATCACCTAGTGTTTGTCTCTGTTGGGAATTGAACCTGAGACCTCATGGTGCTCAACCCCATGGTGCTCAACCCAACTTCATTGAACCACTAGGCCACACCCTTGGGTGCGAGAGCTGGAGGAATTTATTACCTAATTTATCATGACATTATTGACGACGGAGGCAGGGGCTGCTTCTTACGGAGGGGCAACATACAAAAGTTTGTTATACTACATAAGACTGCTGAAGAAGGAGAACAAGGCAATTCTCACCAGAGCTATGCGGCCAAGTTAACCTCCAGCAAAAGTATTTTTTAAATTTAACATAGAAGGTTCAGTATAGGTTGATATCTTAACAGCTGAAGCATCAAATAAAACAATTTGACACTCGTTGGGCTTATAGAAAGAAGAAATTGGCTACAGTCCTATGAACATGTTATCTTTAACTATATCTTGAGGACACGAGATATTCCAGCACAGATGACTGGATGAACTTTGTAGATAGGAACTTCTTGAGATGTTGTTTTCATGTATACCTCTTGCAGACAAATTCGCAAAAATCATACTTATTAATAAGTTAATTTTTTTCATCAAATAGAAACTTTAAAGACCAACACAGATAGAAAGGGAAAACAGAGGGGGGATGAATCACAACTAGCAGCACAAGGGACTACCTCTTCCAACTTTTCACGTGGTGCATAGAAAATAGATTCCACTGAGAGCATTGCAACACAGATCAACATTTCTTTCAAGCAGCCGAATTGGCTAGCAACAATAAGAGCCTTAGAATAGACTGGATCAAGTGGTAGCCTTGCCATTTGATGTCCAACATCTGACAGTTTATTCTCTTCTGTTACCGCACCCAACAAGTAGAGAGACCACAGCGAGTTGACTACGGCGGTCCTGTTCGAAGAGAATCAAGGAAGAAATTATAGTCAACAATGAAAACAATAATTGCACGACAACATCCAAGCACAGAATGACTGCGTCTTCAGTAATGTGATAATGCATGAATCATGGGTGGTGCAACATTCTGCTCCATAGAGTAAGGAGCAGCACAAATGTTAGGCTGCTGTCCAGTGAATTACTAGTTTTTCTCTTCTTATGAACAGTGGGATCAGTTGGGGGAGAAGTATTTCACAAGATAGCTTGATAAGAAGAAGCAAGGATTAGCCAGCAAATAGAGTAGACTTCGACAATGCTGATGATGCTTCAAACAGTTTCACAAGGAAAATGCAGGTTTTCCAGTTATACAGACTATCAATAGGACGGACGTTCTAACTTATGCTTCATTAAAAAACCAAAAGATGAAATAGTTTTTATACATAAAACATGGCAAAATTAAATAACATATGTGCAGTGAAACAATATAGTACCACCACGCAAGAGATAGATGCCAATTTATGGTCAAACACGTGACACACAAACTTAAGTCATGCAAATGAAGTGCAAGAAAAGTTAGTACCAGACCATAGGACAACGTTGGAGATTAAGGATTCAAAGAAAAGGCATCATATATGCTGATAGCCAAATATACTTGCAAAATACACTGAAATACTTGTCTCGCTCATTGGGGTAATCACCTGTCTGGTTTTTCAATGAAATCAAAGTTAATGACATCATCAATGCCTAGAGCCTTGAGCTGCAATACAACATTCGAGAGGTCACATCTCTTAATCTCAGGTAATGTAGAATCTGTAAGTTTCTCAAAGAAACTTTCTTGATACAAACGATAGCATTTCCCAGGTCCATCACGTCCTGCACGACCACTATAAAAATTGAAGAAATTAGCCCTTGATCTGATATTTAACAGACAATATAACCAAAATAGAGCAAAGGTCCGTTATCCATTTCACTCCTGTATATATGAATCCTACTGCATTGGTTCAACTTCTTGATCACCATCCTCCCATGGGTGTTACTTCAGAGGCTGCACGCCTGCACCCAGAAATTTTTAGGTTTAAGTGCCCGTTTGGATGGGCTTATTTTAGTGCTTTTAAGCCAAAAATAGCTTTTAAGTCCTTTGATAGTGTTTGGGTAAAACTATAAAGTGCTTTTAAGCACTTTATTTTACGCTAAAAAGACACAAATAAGTCAAAAGCCAAAAGTTAGAATTTCTAACTTTTGGCTTATAAGCCAAAAAAATAAGCTCATCCAAACGGGCTCTAACTTTGTCTCCTTTTTTTATTGTGCGCACCTAGATTATTCCACCGGGTACCTCTTACTTAGTTCCCACCAATACAAGTACCAGAAAAATCCGCACATCAAATATTAGGCAGATGGAAAGAAATACGCTACTTCAACTTATTGCAATTTTTAAATTCTATCTGTTACCAGAAAAAGAATCCTCCTATACAATTCCTCAGCTTCGAAAAGAAAAATACGCTTACAATTACAATCCTGCTATTTCCTATGTTGACCTCATCAACATTATGTTGGCCCTCTGAAGAATATCTGTACCTAAGTAGTAGATACAGATCCAAGATAAGAAAAATCTTCGAAGCATAAGTACATCCCGTGACATATCCTTAGCCTATCCCACATGTCAACTATGAATATGACATACATGTGAGGCCATATTGGTATAGGCGCTCCCTTCCACAATGAAAGAATAAGAAGGGAATTATGGTTCAAACCACCACCATATTTTATAAAAGCTGGACAAAAATTGCTTCGGAATAGGGGAGCATGTTTAACTCATGAAACACTACAGAAAAGAGGCATCAACATAGCATCTAGATGTTTTTTGTGTAAAGTGGCCTTGGAAACTAACAAACACCTATTACTACATTGCAAAGTGGCTGCACAAGTCTGGTCTTTATTCACCAACTTAACCAGCTTGAATTGGTGGATGCCAGAACACACAGCTGATCCACTAAGCTGTTGGATTAGAAGGGGAAGCAGCAAGAGACAAAAGAAGTGGTGGAGGGCAGTACCAGCTTGCATCTGGTGGAACATTTGGAAGGAGAGGAACCAAACGATTTTTGAAGGGAAAGAATGCACAATCCAGAAGATTAAATGGAGAGTAATTACTTCCTTAGGCTTTTGGTGTAAAGAACAGAATATAGAAGAGGAAATCCAATTAGTGGACTTTATAGGCTCTTTGTAAGTATTTCTTCTTTTTCTTTTCTTGTAACTATTTTTGGAGGTGGCCAGTATAGGCCTTAATGCTGAGGAATACAAGTTACCAGTTTCAAAAAAAAAAAAAGCTTCTGAATAAAGTTAGTAGAGAAAAGGAGGTGATTTAGTCAGTGTGTATTGAGATTTAAATGCATTTGCAAGTACCCTACCTCCTTTGCAGAGCTTGAGCTTTAGATGTTGTGACAATGATCAATGAATCAACTCCCATCTTAGGATCATATGTTCGTGCTTTCACCAGCCCAGGATCAACAACATACCTAATTCCAGGTATTGTCACCGATGTCTCAGCAATATTTGTTGCCAGTATCACCTAAACACCAAATGAAAGAATTATAATCTGGTTTTAGTGGACATAGCTTCCCAACTCAGAGCAACACCACATATTCAGCCTTGAAAACTCATGTCGAGCATACTAGAGAAACTGGATCAAGAACTTGTTAGCATTATTATTAAACACATGCAAATAAAAAAAATGCACATTCACAATGCTAAGCCTATATTGCAACAAGTACAAGGCTACAAGCCAAGTATATAACCAAACTTTATTTCCCTTATGATGGAGATAACCAAATGAATGCTTCTTTAAGTCGGGTATTAATTTCATATATTTTTATTGAGTAGATAGAAGTTTATAAAATCAGTACACAAAGGGATGCACCAGTATAAGCTCAAACCAAACAAAGAAAACATCGGAAATACTAACAACTGACCAACGCACCTATCCTGTATAAAAAAAAAAAAAATTGACCCATACGTTTATCCCCAGCTGACATATACATCCCCTTAATATATGTTACACGGACTCTAATACAAGTGCAAGTATCCAGCACCTCAGCAAGGGTACTTGCAGTTTTTGTGTTGTATTTGAAGAAACCACACGAAATACCCACACAAACAAAGTGACACCCACTCGACATAACCATACAAGTCCAACTATCGCATCTACGTGAAACGCGGAAGTTTCAAGGACATTGATATTCATATGTACTATCTTTATGTAAAAGTAATGGAAGGAATTCATAAAACAATGATGGAATATCAACAAAAGCATATTAAACTTTCATGAAGTAGAAATATGGAATGCATGAACCTTGTTTTCTTTCATGAAATGGAGTGTATGAACCTTGTTTTCAAGCATCATTTCAATTCAGTAGAGACAATCTTTTGGCAAGTGGCTTATTCCTTTAAAACTGCAACTCAATTTTGATTTTTCAGACAGATAGATGCAAGATGATTTCAAAGTTGAGCAATTTTTTTTCCAACAGAGGATAAAAAAGGGTCAGCCGGTGCAGTAAAGCTCCCACTATGGGTGGGGTCCCAGGAAGGACCGGACCACAAGGGTCTGTTGTACGCAGCCTTACAAGAGGCTGTTTCCACGGCTTGAACTCGTGACCTCTTGGTCACATCGCAGCAACTTTACCAGTTACTTCAAGACTCCCCTTCAAGACAGAGGATATCATCCACAATTATTATGTTATGAACAATTCAACGAATTTCATTTAAGTCATGTTTTACACACAGACCTAAATGCACCCCGGATATAGGCAAAAAAGTAAATACATCCAAGTCAAAATTCAAAAAGTACGCTATCCAAAGAAACAAACCAACCTTACGATATCCAGGTGGTGAAGGCATGAAAACTTTCATTTGTTTCTCAGAGGGAAGCGATGAGAATATGGGAAAAGTTAAGAGCTTCCTACTGCTTTCAGGTAATTGTCGGAGGCGTTCATGGATAAGCCTCTCAACAGATTCAATCTCTTCTTGACCAGTAAGGAATACAAGTACATCACCAGGACCCTCCTCTAGATGTATCTAGCAAAACAAGTTGGAAGAAAGTGAACAGAAAATAAGACATTCAGCAACATCACAAACTATAAACTTGACTAATTGAACCCCCAATGCTATGTGAAACATCAAACTTAGCTATGTAAAAAGGCCAATGTAGTAACAAATCAAGCTATGAGCTGATAAATAGATACAACGAGAAAGCAACAACAAAGGCACAAAGTTGCTGTTTGTGAAAATGTTCAAACTCTAATTTGTGAAGCAACAAGATCGACGTAAAAACCTGAAATATAGTAATCAAAGCAGCATCTATGCAATCTGTCTCAGGCTTATGAGTGTAGAATATATCGACAGGAAACTGCCGTCCCTGAACATGAACAGCTCTTGCACCACCAAAGTACTCTGAGAAAACTCGTGCATCCAAACTGGCTGACATGATGATCAATTTCAATGGGTTGTACTTTTTCGCTTGACATGGCTTCAAAATACCATCATTCTGATTGTCAATCTTTTCCTCCAAGGCATGCCCGTTATTAGAATTATTATGATCAGTATTTACCACTCCGTTAATAGATTTTGACCTTGATTTCTGTACATTCTTTAACAAGCCAAGCAATACATCAGTGTGGATAGTTCGCTCGTGTGCCTCATCAACAATAATAACAGAATACTTGGAGAGGTATGGATCCAATAATGCTTCCCTGTAACAGTGACATGTCATTCACCATTTGTAAATTGATTTTTCCAGATACAGCTTTAGATAATCATAAATAGATCTATCATGAAATGTGAAGTAAACTCTACGTGGAACATGAACAATCTCAGCACACATGCCCGTGCATGCAATAATTAAGTCCATAGCACATATCACTGGTCTTTGGAGTTTGTCATAGCAGTTGGGATCATGATACGTTAGCACATTTGGGTCATTTATTCTTAAATAACATGAGAAAACGGACTGTAGGGGCACGTAATGCATAAACAAATAAGCTACGAAGACACAATAACACATAAACAAGTGAGCCATGATGGCATGTAACAAGTGCGCAAGTGATCTTACTTCGCATGTGATTCTCTTAAGACACGTGACTTAGATTATTCAAATGGGACAGATTCAAATAGAGACAAGTGTACATTTCAAGTCAAGACATATGAACCTCTCTCCATGGGTATATTACTCTTTTCTTTTTTTCCAGAAAAGAGAAACTCATAAATGTTATGCATCAAACCTTTTTTTCCTTATTACCTCAGAAGCAAACCATCTGTCATATATTTGATCTTTGTTTGGCCAGAAGTTACATCTTCAAATCTAATAGCATATCCAACCTTTTGACCCAATGGAACTCCACATTCCTCAGCAACACGTTTAGCAACAGTGATAGCAGCCACACGTCTAGGTTGAGTTATCCCAATGATACCGCCATCACGGCAAAATCCCCATTTAAGAAGATACTGAGGTATTTCTGCAAAGATATAGGCCACAACAGGATAAACCCGAGGAATGTCAAGATAGCAGCTAAACCATGCAACACATACCTATTTGTATCTGATGAACAATACAAAGGAAACACTTTGTAGAGTATTCATTTCTATAGAATGAATAACAAATTTTGTTACTTAGGAAGTTTTGAGAGAGAGAGATGAAGGAAAATAAGCAAGAGAGAGTATCCAAGAATAATCTCAAAATTCATACGACAATACATATAAGTCCATTACCATTATCAGGAAGTATAATCGGACACACTCAAAATATGGAACCGACAAACAGAGTGAGCTGTCTGATGACAATTCAGCCAATACTTTCAGGTGCACAACTTAAGCAGTTATGACCAATCACAAACATTCACTAACCACCACAAGAGTTCCTCAGTTTATGGCTAGACCAAGTTAGAGAGGTCACTTGGATTTAACTGAAACTTTCATTATCGTCTCCTGTCCTAATTCATCACCCTTCCTGTTGTCAATCCTCGCGTATCTCTCATCCTCAAACACACTCATCAACCAAAAGGTGAGAAATTCTCTAATTCTTCTAACAAGAACCAAACACAAAACATGGAAAACGATAGAGGGTTGGATTCAACCTCGGCTTGCAATTAGGGGAAGTACGAGTTTATAGTGAGCAGATGACTTCCTTAACAAAAATCCATATCGATTATGCTTCCCCGAAAGAGCTATACGCCTATAGCTCACTTTAATAGCCACCTCAACCTCTCACTACAAAAGAAAAAGATTCTAAGAGATTATTCAGTGTTGTGATTACTAAATCCACACGCACATCATCCGTTACATTTTCACCAAATAATCAATGAACCATATGTCAGCGATCTTCAAAATTTCACCAGTTCTATAATTCATGACTTGCACGAACAGACAGAAAGACGCCTTTACACACCTCAGTAAAGACCGATAAACCACAAACAAACAGATAAAAAAGAAAGATGCAATATGCATAAATCTTTTATCCAATTTACTAACTGAAGAGGTGAACTGACACTATGCAACATCGTAAATGGCCACCATCATTGAAGTGTTACTTAGAAGTACTGTAAAGTGTAATGCAAAGGATTCTGCTTCAGACGCATGTTGGTCAGTCTAAGAGGACGTGTAGCAAAGTACTTACGAGTTGTCTTTCCACTTCCAGTTTCTCCAACAATTATCAGAGTGTCATTGTTCCGCACCTCCTCCACGAGTCTCCTTTCAACTAGAGTTAATCAAATAACACGTGTAAGATGAAAATCTACAGAATACAGCAAACCAAAATCTAGAACAAATGAGAAATAACAGAATAGCATTAAAATGAAAAGTAATGCAAGCACTGTCTTCTCAAGAAATTATATACAGCAGTCATGCCTGTTTCGCTATAGAGCACCTACAGCACCCTAGAATACAACAACTACTATGTCTCAGCCCCAAACAAGTTGAGGATTTATAATGATGACTTTATGTCTCAGCCCCAAACAAGTTGAGGATTTATAATGATGATTCATGAATTGGCAAGTTTATGCTGGCTGCTAGCCTACCGTAACCCTCCTCCTTTTCCCAGGGTTAGGACCGGCAATGTGAAGGAGCTCATACAGGCAGAGCAACCACAGCACCCTAGAATCTCTAATAAAATCGGCTGTAACCGCCAACAACATCAACATATCCAGTGTAATCCCACAACCTTAGCCTTACTTTGGAAGGTAGAGAGGCTGTAATGCCAGAAAAAGCACATCTTCCACAGACCATACATTCACTTGCATTAAAAATGCCAACTCCCAACAAAAAGCTTATTATAAAACAATCAGTAAACTGAAAAACAGCTCACACTGAAACACTCAGAATGGGGTGGAAAAGAAAAGCAAAAAAAAAAAAAAAGAGCAGACATTAGACTAAGGGGTCAAATCAAATAACTAAAACAATACCTTCAGCAATTGGTAAATTTTTTCTCTGTTGCTCAATCTTTTGCTTCCTGCAACAATTTCAGACCAAAAAAAATCAAATCTTTGATCATATGGGCGTGCATATACATAACTATATACCCACAAAAGGTAGCATTTTCTAGCTTTTGGGACTGAACCAACAGTGGATAAAAGAAACTAAACAAAGGATGTATGCTAAAAAGTAGAAAACTAGCAAAAAAGATCAAACCTTGAACATAAATGTGAACATATATATAGTTAAATACCACCCTTAAAGTGAAGCATTTAGCTTCTTGGATTGAATCAACAAGCAATAAAAGTAACGTAAACCAATGGCGTATGCTAAAAATAAAAAACCTGGCAAAAAAGATCAAACCTTTAGTTAAATACCCACAAAAGGAAACATTTAGCTTCTTGGATTGAACCAACGAGGGATAAAAGTAAACTAAACAAATGGGGTATGCTAAAAAGTAGAAAAATAGCAAAAAAGATCAAACCATTGAACATAAATATGTACATATACATAGTTAAAATATCCACAAAAGGAAGCATTTAGCTTCTTGGATTGAACGAACAACAACAACATACCCAATGTAATCCCACAAAGTGGGGCCTGGCGAGGGTAGAGTGTACACAGACCTAACCACTACCTCAGAGGTAGAGAGGTTCTTTCCAATAGACCCTCAGCTCAAGGAAAAACAGTCCAACGAAAGAAGAAATGGAAGTACAAGAAACAACAGCTAATAAAAAAAAAAAACAGACAGTAACAAAACAGAAACTACAACAAAACAATACGATAATCGAGGTACAACGAATCAACATATAGTAACAGAAATTGAAGGACAACAAGGGATAAAAGCAAATTAAACAAATGGGGTATGCTAAAAAGTCGAAATCTGGCAAAAAGGATCAAACCTTTGAACATATATATAGTTAATATCCACAAAAGGAAGCATTTAGCT
Organism: Capsicum rhomboideum; assembly: GCA_031232105.1. Taxonomy (NCBI): domain Eukaryota; kingdom Viridiplantae; phylum Streptophyta; class Magnoliopsida; order Solanales; family Solanaceae; genus Capsicum; species Capsicum rhomboideum. The sequence continues at coordinate 142,108,449 of CP124711.1, read as the reverse complement.
TCTTGGATTGAACCAACAAGGGACAAAAGTAAATTACACAAATGGGGTATGCTAAAAGTAGAAATCTTCCAAAAAAGATCAAACCTATGAACATATACATAGTTAAATACCTACAAAAGAAACCATTTAGCTTCTTGGACTGAATCAACAAGGTATAAAAGTAATCTAAACAAATGGGGTATGCTAAAAAGTAGCAAAAAATAGTTCAAAACTTTGAACATAAACATGTACATAACATGAGGTCTCATGTCTAAATCCCAGCAAAGACAAAAAAATACTAGGTGATTCTTCCCATCTGTCCTAGCCTTGGTGGACAGAGTTACCTTATACATGTTGGTATCCCATGCAAACATGTACATATACTGATAGACATAGTTAAATACCCACAAAAGGAAGCATTTAGCTACTTAGATTGAACTAACAAGGTATAAAAGCAAATTAAACAAATGGGGTATGCTAAAAAAATTAACCTGGCAAAAAAGTCCCCTTTTGGTTGAAGTTGATAAGTGTTTCTTGCAAAATTGTTAGAAGCCATTGAAGGCATGTTCTCAAGATTTGTTCCTAACACTTGCTAAGCAAAAAGGTGGAAAACAACTCTGTACATGAAAGAGTTGAATTCATAAGGAGCCGCAACCTTATCAAACGGGTCGGGTCGGGTCAGGCCAGGTCGGGTCGGGTGGGTAGGGGTGTAAATGGGATATATTTGAAGCAAAGTATAAGGAGAGGTATATTTAGGCTAATTCTGATAGTTTAGGAGTAAATTTGACCTTCTTTCGTTTTAGTTATTTTAGAATTAAAATTTATGTATTGAGAATAACATAAGAAGTTATATCTTATAATTTTTGTATAATTAAAATTATTTGATTCTTTGTCAAAGGGAAAAATATTTTAGGAATAATAGGACCCTCGTAAAGATAAAGTGTGTCCCTAAAATTTTAGCAATAGTCCAATAAGGACTTGGTTTTAAAAAGTCCAAACTAAAATGAGAAATGACTATAGACGTTGAGGAAACTTAAACACTTTATACTAATGTAATCCTTTCAGAGTTCGTCTAGACGTTTATTACAGGTAACTTATATATATAGTACTATTCACATGGTTTTTAAAATTATTTATTAAAAATGAATGTCTAAATCTGACGTAATCCTTTCAGAGTCCGTCTATTGCAAGTAACTTATATATATGATAACTTTTTCTTTTTACATTCGAAAGAAATAAACAAATTTAAAATAAATGCATGCCTAGTTTCAAATATTACAAGAAATAAAACTTCAATGGGATTTAAAACTAAGCCAGTGTTAAAGATATTAGAATTTAATGGCATTTAGACTCAAAAGTATACTTATTTTGTTTCTTGTAATTTATTCCCTTAAAAAGTACTTTAAGAAAATTTGAAAAAACAGAATTTTATTTGAGTTTGACATGGACTTACTTTTAAAAGTTCAAACTAAAATGATAATTGATTATAGACACAAGAAAACTCAAACATTGCATCCTAACATACTTCTTTCAAAGTCTGTATACTGTAAGTAACTTATATATATAGTACTATTTACGTAATTTTTAAAAGTATTTATTAAGACTAAATGCCTAAATCTGACATAATCATTTCAGAGTCTATCTGCGACAAGTAACTTATATACTATATAATAACTTTCTCTTTCTAAATTCATCGAAATAAACAAATTAAAAAATAAATGCCTAAATTTTAAATATTACAAGAAATTAAACTTCGATGGGATTTAAAGCTAAGTCAATATTAAAGACATTAGAATTTAATGGGATTTAGACTTAAAAATATACTTATTTTGTTTGTTGTGACTTTTTTTCTCCTACAAGTACTTTTAGAAAATAGAAACAAAATATAATTTTATTTGAATTCGACATGGACTTACTTTTAAAAAGGCCTAGCTAAAATGAAACTTGATTATAGACACAAGAAAACTCAAACATTACATGACAATGTAATTCTTTCAGAGTCCGTCTACGATAAGTAACTTATATATAGAAATATTTACGTGATTTTTTATAATTATTTGTTAAAAATAAATGCTTAAATCCTACGTAATCCTTTCAAAGCCAAGCAACTGCAAGTTAATTATATGTAATAACTCTGTCTTTCTAAGTTCGAAAGAAGTAAACAATTTGAAAAATAAATGCCTAATTTCAAATATTACAAGAAATTAAACTTCAACGATGTTTAAACCTCAAGATATTGGAATTTAATGGGATTTAGACTTAAAAATATTTCTATTTTGTTTATTGTAATTTTTTCTCCTAAAAAGTGCTTCTACAAAATATGAAAAAATTAGAATTTTATTTGAGTCTTAACACAAACTTACTTTTAAAAAGTCCAAACTAAAACAAGAATCAACTATACACACAAGAAAACTTAAACACTATATCCTAATGTAATCTTTTTAGAGTCCGTATATATATATATTGCAAGTAACTTATATATATATAGTGATATTTACATGACTTTTTTAAAATAAATTATTTATTTCTAATAAATAATTGTTTCAGAGTATGTCTACACAAGTAACTTATATATATATAAAAAAAAAAAAAACTTTCTAGATTCAAAAAAAATAAACAAGAATTGGAAAAAGTAAATATTTGAATTTCAACTATTACAAGAAATCAAACTTCAATGAGATTTAAATCTAGGCCAATGTTGAAGATATTAGAATTTAATGAGATTTTGACTTAAAAAGTATACCTATTTTGTTTGTTGTGATTTATTTCTCATTAAAAAAAATATTTTTAAAAAATATGAAAAACTAGAATAGAATTTTATTTTAGTCTAACAACATAGACTTACTTTTTAAAAGTCAAATTAAAATAAGAACTAAATACGGACACAAAATTTAAGCACTATGTCCTAACGTAATTCTACTAAAGTTCGTCTATTGCAATAAAATATGTATGTGTTTTCTATAATTATTTATTAAAAAACAAATACTTTTACATTAAAAGTTCGTCTATTGCAATAAAATATTTATGTGTTTTCTATAATTATTTATTAAAAACCAAATACTTTTATCTTAATGTAACCTTTTCAGAGTCCGTCTACTGCAATTTCATAATCCGTCTACTGTAATTAACTTATATAATAATTTTTTCCTTCTAAGTTCGGAAAAAGTAAACAAAAATTTTAAAATAAATATCTAAATTTCAAATATTAGGAGAAATTAAAATTCAAAGGGATTTAAAACTCAGTCAATATTGTATTGTCTATGATAACTGGATAGAGAGGAACACCCGTATACATCAAAGTAAAGCTACTAGAGTGGAGGCTATATTAAGGGGGCTGCAACTGAACATTTGCATTAGGGTTAGAGCTAATGTGAGATTGTTTGACTATGTAAGGATACTGTCATAGAGAAGTTTGGTGTTTGATTCTCTTCTGGTAGATTTCGATGTAGAGTTAGGACGTTTTGTCTTGCGGAAGACTAACTAGTTAGTTAGGCCTTGGTTTTGTACAGATTTTACTCGATGATTAATAAAATCATTTTAATTGTCAAAAAAAAAAAAAACTCATCCAATATTGAAGATGTTACTGTAATAAGATTTAGACTAGAAGTACACCTAGTTTATTTGTTGTAATTTCTTTTTCTTATAAAAGATAAATTTTAGAAAATATGAAAAATTAAACTCTTATTTAAGTCTAATATGGACTTACTTTTGAAAAGTCCAAACTAAAATAAGAACGGATTACATACAAAAGAAAATATAAACCCTATATGCTAGCGTAATTCTTTCGGAGTCCGTCTACTACAAGTACCTTATATGATAATATTTACATGAAATTAGTCACATAACAGAATACACACACAAAGCACATGGCCTAAGACTAATTATAATCAAAACAATGTTGTGTTGACACACTAGAATCAATAAACTTCCATTTTCAAATGATAAATAATCTAATCTAAATCAGGATCATAATTTAATGATTATCATATTTCCAACAAAAGTAAAGTCATTAAAATGTGACTCTCTTTACCTTTATTTTTATTTGTCACGTTTCACTTCATAAAAGTCAATTTTAATTAATTTTTAAAATAAAATTAAAATAGATTGATTTAATATTTTAAATTTAAACCTTAGATGTTCTCTACGTGCCGTAGGAGGGCTTGGACAAGGAGGAGAAGAAGAGTTTTTGGGAGGTTAGGGATGAGGTGGTGAGAGGTATGCCTAACATCGAAAAACTTTTCATAGGGGGTGATTTCAATGGGCATATCAGGGTATCATCGAGGGGTTATAATGGCGTGCATGAAGGCTTTGGTTTCGGGAAGATGAACAAAGGAGGAGTTTCGCTTTTGAATGTTGCTAGAGCCTTTGGATTGATGGTAGTGAATTTGAGCTTCTCTAAGAAGGAGGAACATTTGGTTACCTTCCGTAGTTCAGTGGCCAAGACTCAGATAGACTTTTTGCTCCTTAGGAAGGGGGATAAAGGTTTTTGTAAGGACTGTAAGGTTATCTCGAAGGAGAATCTTTCGACCTAACATAGGCTTTTGGTGATGAATTTGGAGATCAAGAAGAAGAGGAAGAAGAGGTTGTGGATGATCAACCTAGGATCAAATGGGATAGCTTGACTATGGCTAGTGCGCTGGAAATAGGGGAAAAGTTGGTGGATACGGGGGCTTGGGAGAGTAATAAGGATACAGATAGTATGTAGGATAAGACTGCATCAGAGACACGGCAAGAGAGATGTTGGGTGTATCGAGAGGTCAATCTGGCAGGCATCGAGGGGACTGGTGGTAGAATAGAGAAATACAAGGAAAGATAGAGGCTAAGAAGAGGGCTTACACGAAGTGGGTAGAAAGAACGACCGAAGAGAAACAGACGAATATGGAGGAGTATAAGATGGCCATGAATGAGGCTAAATTAGTGGTTGCGGTGGCTAAAACAACAACGTTCGAAAGCTTCTATAAGTGAAGTGCATCAAGGGTGAGGATGGAAAAGTATTAGTGGAGGAGGTACACATTAGGAGGAGGTGACAACCATACTTCCATAAACTCTTGAACGAAGCGAGGGACAAGGACATTATGATGGGACACTTAAATCATTTAAAGATGTATCGCGATTATGACTATTGTAGGCGCATAAAGGTTGGGAAGGTTAAGGATGCTATTCGTAGGATGCGTAGGGGTAAAACGACTGACTCGGATGAGATTTTGGTGGATTTTTAAAAGTGCACATGCGGGGCAGGTATTGAGTGGCTGATCGAGTTGTATAATATCATTTTTAGGACGAAAAAAATGCCCGAAGCATAGAGATCGAGTACTATGATTCCATTGTACAAGAACAAAGGTGACATTAAGGATTGTAATAACTATATAGGTATCAAGTTGTTGAGTCACATTATAAAAGTGTGGGAAATAATGGTGGAGTTGAGCAAAAATTTTTTTGTTCACAATCTAGAATGAAAATTGGACAAGCCATCGGTATGATTATAGCACAAGATTAAATGTAATTTATCTTGATAATGGGAACAGTGTAGTTCCGACTTCTTGTGCTAGTGCATTTTTATGTATTGAATGAGACCAATCAGAGATAGATGTTTTAGACTGACTGGCAAAAACATATTCTCTAAACTATTAAATGTACTTATATTCTTAATCTAGATATAACTATTATGAGTTGTATATATTAATTATCTTTTTGATTTATTAAAAGGTGAGATCCTGAGATGGGTCAATATGCCTGGTAGATTGGATGATAATAATATATATTGGTGAAATAATAAGCTAGTTGATAAAATTCATATCTCGGTATAGAGATTGATGATATGCCTTTTTGAGAAGCTTATAAGTTTTCATTGTGTCAAATCTTGCAAGTGGATTTTATGAATCCGACACATGAAATAAGTTAAGCAGTGCTCTAAAGAAAATTAATCATTAGATTGAATTTGTCGGTAATTTAATTTATTGATTAGTATCTGTAATCTTAACATGAGAAATTATATAAGTGTTTAGTGGGGGAATTCCACAATATAAATAGAGGAGTATGATTACGAATTTCTAGTGGAATAATTTATAATTTAATATGGTAAGAATAATTCAAATCAGAATTTTGAATTATTTCCATAATAGGAAGCCTCAATAATTAATTATGTGGTCCTTGCAGTGCCCATATTTAATTAGAACTCGGAATTCCAAAAATAAAGGAAAAAGAAGAAAACATGCGTTTGTTTTCTAACAAGAAAACAAACTGTTAGAAAACAAACGAGTTTTTGTTCTCCTTTTTGGACTAGGAATAGTATCTCGATAAGTAGGGATTCTCCTAACCTAGAAAGACGATCAGTTTTCTATTCTATACTTGCCCACCCAAGTATTGAGAGAGTTTGACTATTAATTTGGGATCACTGCATAACCAGGATCGGACTTACTTAATGATACGTGTTCACAAAGACTTTCTTGATGATACGTGTTCACGCTTCAAGAGGTACTTATCGAATTAAATTTCAGCAAGTTTATATGCTTTAGCATAATCGTATGTATTCTAGCATAAACTATTTGTTATCTATTATTCATGTAAGCAACATGTTTCTAGGCTGATTTCGCCGTGCATATGTTTTCCAATAATGACATGGAGCAACTACAGTTTACTGAGGACATGATCCTAGATAGGAAGGTGTGGAGGACACGAATTAAGTTAGAAGGTTAGTATGTAGGAGTGCATTCGTGCTAGTAGGTAAGAGTGCTTTGTGCTGTCATCCGTGACAGTAGTCGTAGTGCTATGCTTGTAGGGTCTTGGTGTTCTGGTGATGTTGGTTGTTTGAGATATTCAAGTGCAGTATTACTTTGTGGTGATCTTGTTTCTGTTATTATATTTTGATTGGTTACTACCTATTGTTTCTTGTTCTTATATTATGACTTTTTTTCTAGCCTCTTTTGTTTCTACCTACTGTTTTTTCTATCTTGAGCCAGGGGTATATCAGAAACAACCTCTCTACCTCAGTGGTACGGATTATATACACTTTATCCTCTCCATACCCCACTTTGTTGAAAAATACTGGGCGTATTGTTATTGTTGTTGTAGATGCTCAAAACTATACGAAAAATACTACTCTATAAGTTTCAATTCTTCTCATATTCTTATGATAAAAAAAAAATAATCTTAAAATATCATTCAAAATCAATACAGTTTAACTCTCGAGAAACGAAACACGACAATCAAAAGTGAATGAAGTATTATTAAGGTAGAGTTAAGTTGGACGTGAATTTTGAATTAGTCGAACACTAATACAAATATCTGCAGAGTGAAAAACCAAAAATGAAAATATTACCAAATGACAAATTTGCCCCTATGTACATGTACTTTTTAAAGGAAAAAAATTCAAGTGGAAGATTTTCATATTTTCCTCATATATATATTGTACTAATATTATTTTTTGTTCCTCTCCTTTTCAATTTTTACCAATCGATCATATTATTTCCAATCTATACTTTCCTCTTTCCACCGTACTTTTTTCCACCAGCGCCGATTAACCGCTTAGTTTCCGGCGACTTTCTCCGGCGAGTAATTTCCGGTAAACTGTCAAACTCTTCGTACTCCGAAAACCGACTTGAATTTCGCTAATTTTTGAATTTTTTGCTATTTTATTTGCTTATTATTGAGATTAAATTGCGGATTACTATGAATATGGAGTTATATAGTACATTTTTCATCAGGAAACTTGTGTTGAAATTTTTGAAATTGAAATAATTGGTGCTTTTTGACATTTTGTATGTTTAATTTTAGTAATTGAAGCTTATATTAAATTTTTATGTGGTTAATTTTAGTAATTTAAGTGTTTTTTTTTGTTGTTGTTTTGTATCTATTTTTTTTTTTGTCTGTTTTAATGAGCTGATGTGGTATTGATAGAATTTGGTTGATTTCCGGTAAATGTTAAACTCTTCGTACTCCTAAAACCGACTTGAGTTTCGCTATTTTTTGCTAATTTTTCTTGTTTTATTTGATTATTATTTATGTTTAATAGTATAGTTTTCTCTTTTGTTTGATTTTTTGTTGCTGATTAATATGGAATTATGTAGACATTATAGAAAATTTTGAAATTGAAGTAATTTGTGATTTTTGACATTTTGTATGTTTAATTTTAGTAATTGAAGCATTATATTAACTTTTTGTGTGGTTAATTTTAGTGATTTAAGTATTTGTTGTCCTTTTTTGTTGTTTTGTATCCATTTTTTTGTCTGTTTTAATGAGCTGATGTGGTGAATTTCGCGAATTTTCGCTATTTTTTCATGTTCTATTTGGAGTAAAGAGATGTAGTTTGAAATTTTTGCTGCTGATTTGTATGGATATGAAATTATGTAGCACATTTTTCTCAATGAAATTCGAAATTAGAGATTTTAGACTTTTTGTGTATTTCGTCAACTTCTTTGGTTGATTTTACCGTAACTGTCTAGCTCTTCGTGCTCCGAAACGGAGCTGAATTTTGCGAATTCTCGCTATTTTTTCCTGTTTTGTTTGCTTTTCATTTGGATTATTGAGGTTTATTTTGATTTTTTTTGGTGCTGATTACTATGGAATTATATAGTACATTATAGAAATTTTTGAAATTGAAGTAATTTGTGCTTTTTGACATTTTGTATGTTTAATTTTAGTAATTGAAGCATTATATTGAACTTTTGTGTGGTTAATTTTAGTGATTTAAGTATTTTTTTTTTTTTTTGTATCCATTTTTGTCTGTTTTAATGAACTGATGTGGTGAATTTTGTGAAATTTTCGCTATTTTTTCGTGTTTTATTTGCTTATTATTGATATTTAATAGTATAGTTTTCTCTTTAATTTGATATTTGTTGCTTATTGATATGGAATTAGATAGTACATTATAGAAATTTTTGAAGTTGAAGTAATTTGTGCTTTTTGACATTTTGTATGTTTAATTTTAGTAATTGAAACATTATATTGAACTTTTGTGTGGTTAATTTTAGTAATTTAAGTATTTTTTGTCTCTTTTTGGTTCTTTTGTATCCATTTTTTGTCTGTTTTAATGAGCTGATGTGGTGAATTTTGCGATTTTTTCATGTTTTATTTGGAGTGAAGAGGTTTAGTTTGACTTTTTTGTTGCTAATTACTAAGGATAATGGAATTATTTAGCACATTTTTCTTCATAGAAATTCGAAATTAGTGATTTTAGACATTTTGTGTATTTCGTCAGCTTCTCCGGTTGATTTTACGGTAACTGTCTAGCTCTTCGTGCTCCTAAAACCGACTTGAATTTCACTAATTTTTGAATTTTTTGCTAATTTTTCCTGTTTTATTTGGTTATTATTTAATTAATGAGGTTTAGTTTGATTTTGTTGTTGCTGATCAATATGAAATTTTGTAGTACATTATAGAAATTTTGAAATTGAAGTAATTGGTGCTTTTTAGACATTTTGTATGTTTAATTTTAGTAATTAAAGGATTATATTTAATTTTTGTGTGGTTAATTGTAGTGATTTAAGTATTTGTTTGTTGTATTTTTATTGTGTCTTCATTTTTTGTCTGTAATGAGCTGATGTGGTATTGATTATTTTGTTTTGAGAAGCATGTGATTTTAGACATTTTGTGTATTTCGTCAACTTCTCTGGTTGATTTTACGGTAATTGTCTAACTCTTCGTGCTACAAAATGGACCTGAATTTCGCGAAATCTTTCGCTATTTTTTAGATTAAATAGGGTTAGTTTGATTTTTTTATTGCTGATTACTATGGATATGGAATTATGTAGCACATTTTTCTTCATGAAATTCGAAATTAGTGATTTTGGACATTTTGTGTATTTCGTCAGCTTCTCCGGATTATTTTACGGTAACTGTCTAACTCTTCATGCTCCGAAACGGAATTGAATTTCGCTAATTTTCCTGCTGTATTTGCTTATTTTTTGGACTAAAGAGGTTTAGTTTGATTCTTTTTGTTGCTGATTGCTATGGAATTATATAGTACATTATAGGAATTTTTGAAATTGAAATAATTGGTGCTCTTTAGACATTTTGTATGTTTAATTTTAGTAATTGAAGCATTATATTAAATGTTTTTGTGGTTAATTTTAGTAATTTAAGTATTTGTTGATTTCGTTTTGTTGTGTATCCATTTTTTGTTTGTTTTAATAAGCTGATGTGGTGTTGTTTTTTATTTTTTGGGAAGTATTTGGTGTGGTATTGATAGAATTTGGTTGATTACTGATGGATATTGTTGAGATTTGAGACCTATGTTGCTCGAACTCTTCAAAAAATGCTGATAGGTGTGTGTCGGATACTCTAAAAGTAGTGCACTTTGGAGAATCTGACACGAGTGTGGCAAATTTTGGAGAGTAGGAGCAACATAGATTGAAACTACGATGTAATAGAAAACTAATAATTCTAGTTAGTGTAAGCATCAAAAAGACTAAATTAAACTGAATATGTTGCCAAGCTTTAGTTTTTTGGACGAAAACATATTAGGGAAGTGTGTAAGTAGAGAGTGATAAACATGAGATATGGATGAGAATATCGTGGAGCTTTAATTTCACTTAAAACCGAGCACGAGAAAGTAATAGCTATGTGATATGTCCCCTTGAATCATATGAATCAAGCTTGGGATTAGAGATTTAGAGTCATAACTCCACGTCTTCACCATAATTTTGCCTTGGATTATCTCAGTATTAATCCATTTATAACGTCTATTGGGATTGAAATCTTGTCTAATTGAGTAATGAATCAAGACAGATAAAAGAATAATAGCTTGACAATTTTGTAACGTAGAAGGCTAAAAGCAATTACTCCCTCTGTTCCATTTTGCGTGACTTTTAGAAACAATTTTGTTTTGAACTTTTTATTTTACGCTTAATGACACGATTTTATAGCCACAAAAGTGTCATGGCATGTCTAAGACAAGAAGTTCCAAAAATGTCTTTCTTTTTTAAACTCTGTGCCTAGTCAACCACCTTCACATAAAATGAAATGGAGGGAGTATATAACAGAGGAATTAGTTATGAGAAGCTTAAAGCCTTATTGATCACAGTGCCACCCTACATGCGTTCGGTGATCCAACCCAAAGCTAGCTCATGAGGTGAATATAAGGAGACAAACAACTCATCCCTCCACCGATATCATCGGACAATTGGCTTAACTACACAAATGGTCAATTCCGATGCTGGTGGTACCTGATAGAATTTTGAGGTGCACACATGCTGGTTTGGACATCACCATCACTAAAAAAATCAAAAAAAAAATCAAGTACCTAAAAAGCTTCCTAAAACAATAAGTAAATTAATATTTAAGTGAAATTAATGAAGTAAATATCTTGCAAATTAAGTTAAAAACCAATAATTTTTTTTATTTAGATGTGAAAGTGTAGTCAAGTTTCTAATTCAATTTAAATGACTAGTATTGATTGCTAAATTCTTTTTCCTAAAAAGTAGGAAGTTCAATAATAATGTTCCCTTAGCAATTAATCTGTTTTCCAACTATATTTGATGTTTTTTGAACAATCGAATCGAGGGTTCGAAGGAGAATTAGCCATTCAATCTTGTGAACTAATCGAGACCCAAATTGGAAAAAGAGATATGAACAGAGAGGAATAACCGATCGGTGAAAGAACAACGGGACAATCAAGAGGCTCACCTGAATAACGATTCCCCATACACCAAATCATGTGTTGGACATGACATGGCGTCTCTTGAGCTTACGAGGACATGACCTTAGGAGGGTTTGGAGGTCGCAGATTAAGGTAGAAAGTTAGTTGGTAGTTGAGCATTCTCTCGCTTTCTTACGGAATAGGCTTGTGGTCGTGCTTATACCTGCGTCCTTACCAGTAGTATTAGCACTATTTTCGTAATTACTTGTTTTTTGCTTTCGGTTAGCACTTATGTTTTGTTATGCTTTGGCTATTGCATTATTGAGTTTGTCATTACTGTTCTTTCTTCTGTATGTTGTGTACTGCTTTGCATTTCGCTTTACTTTGTTGTTGTTATTGCCTTCATTTCTGTAGTCTCGGAGACAATCTCTCTATCTCTACGAGGTACATGTAAGATTTGCGTATACTCTACTTCCCAGACCAGACCCCACTAGTGGGATTACACTGGGTATCTTTTTGCTAAAGAGGTGTCTCGGGTCTTTTCCAAGGGGCAGAAGGTATTGGGAAGTAGATAGAGAAGGAAGAAAAGATCCCTTTAAAAGCTGCAAGCAAGCTGCATATCTTTCTTCTCTATTCAAAGATTGGCTGATGGGACCCCTCTGAGATTCATTTCTATCATCAAGGAGTGAATAGGACTTACAGAACAACTGAATATCGTTTTAAAAAGGTTGCACCAAAAGCCATGAACATTTATATTTGATCTTCTATATAGCATCTACTTCTCTTCGATACATCTTGTGTTCCTTTCTTTCCACATTGCCACCCTCCTAGAATAGTGACCCAGGTGATGATGCGTACGCCTTAGCCCCTAGTACCTTAATACCTTCAGTCCTACACTGAGGTGCTGCCCAAGCGAAGTGAAGCGCACAATCTAAACTTCACCTAGAGAACTTAAGCACACTTAAATGTGCCTTTAACACCACTGGTCCTGCAATCTTTTCATGTACTGAGGGGGAATGCGGTACCTTTGTATATCTTGCTATGTAAATACAAGCACCTTTTTATTGCTTTTAATCAACAAAATCTTACTTAGAGAAAGCAAATCATGACACATAGACTTCAGATATGTACGAAAGTGATCCAAAAATTTTAGCTCATCAAGAAAGATAATTTGTCCACTGCTCTAGGGTCACGAAGCAGTTGTCTATCAACAAAATCTTACTTAGTGAAAACAAATGGTGACACATGACTTCAAATATGTAGGAAAGTGATCCAAAAACTTTTAGCTCATGAAGAAAGATAATTTGTCTATTGCTCTTGGGTCACGAAGCAGTTAGACAAAATTAGAAGGAACTGGGAGAAGGTAAAAGCAGGCAACATTAATACCATTTGATTAAGGGGATGAAGTGGTAATATATTTAAAAATGGAGGCATTTGTTATAAAGGATCATGTTTATGAAGATTCAAAATAGAAGTCTTCTATAGAAATGGCTATAGAGGTTTAACCACTAAGAGGATTGTTTTGTGGGGAAAGGTTGCAAATGCTAAGTAGTCATAAAAGGTGCACTAAAATTGTTTCGCTACTAAGGAGTGGAACATTGGAAAGACATTTTAAATGTTCTGGGAGAAAATTAAAAAAATCATATATGTTGAATGTAGGATGGTCTGAAGATGATTTTTTTGCACCATCAAAAGCTTGGTCTCACTCGTTTGAGGGAATAGTTCCTAATCCTTTCAACTTTACTTCGTGTTCTGAAGCTAACATAGTACAGTGCAAAAAAACTATTGTTGGACATCAAAAGAATTGTTAAGGGTGGAAGAGTGAGAGCTTGATTCATCTATAACTGGGAGGAGAAATGGGTTGCAAAACTTAATTCCATCAGGTGGAAAAGTAATGATAAAGAGTTTTTTCTGTGAAGGCATGTTCTGGCAGAACAAAGAGACCATGGCATGCTTTGAAAGCACAAAAATGCCCCCCCCCCCCCCCCCCCCAAAATCTGTAGTGTTAGGTGGAGAGATAATGAAGCATGCCTCGCAAAAGATATTTGTTAGGAAGAGTGGGTTCTGGCTTGTGTAATTGTTGCTTTAGCATATGCCATTCGCTCAGATATTTTGGAGATACTTGTGTATGTGTTGCTTTAGCATATTAAATAGCTTGGTGTTCTTATTTACCCTTATCTCAACAAAATATCTTGGTGTTATTTAGAACTGTTAGTCGTTGATAAAAAATATTGTATCCTACTTGCAGGGGGGATTATGGTTTCGAGGACTTATTATCATTAAAAAATGCACCCATACTTTGTACTAAACTGCTTCTTATTGAAATTTGGCTATAGCTTATTAGCTTTTCAGTTCCATTATTGAATCATGAGATTCACTGAAACCATTCCCTTCTAAGGCTTTGTTATATGATCTTCCCTCTGGTCTTTTTTCCACATTTGTTCCTGCTTGCTTTAACACGTGAGGTATAATGGAATTGTTACAACATTTAGTTCTTTTAATTTTTTTCTTTTTCATTCCTTGTTTCTGCCCCTTGCTTTTTGCACATTGAAATTTGTGAATACCGGATCTTATAGCGAGGATACTGTGTTTTGAAGGGACATGTTTGGAATAATGGTGGGCTTAAGTAAGTTGTAATGCATGGATTTATACAGAGTAGTATTTTGATATATACAGAAATCAATGCTACTTCCTTTTTCTGCAAGTCTGACTATAAGTTAATCAATCAATCTTAAGTTTCTGTACTTGTATGTTGAGTGATCTTTTATTTGCTTTTCTAGGTACATTTTGTCTGCACATTTTATCTGTTGGAGGTTTGAGAAGTATCTTCTGGTGTTTGCAGTTGAAAATAGAATGCAAAGCTAGTACTGCGGATGACTTCAACATGCAAATGGTGCAACAGGTCTCCTTAGAGTGTGACACATGCCTCCATCCCGAGACTTTTATGTGCAAGGATGGGTTTTCTGGTGTAACACAAAATCCTGCAGTGGCACTGCCAGTGAGACCCTCAAAAATTCATCCTGTTTCACAGCAGCCTGTGCTGACACATGATCATGCAGTGACACAGCTGGTACCATCCTCCCAAGATCAGGTTATACTACAGCAGCCAGGTACGTCATGGAAATATATGCTTTATCTTAGCTGCCTGACACTTAATGTTCTCTAGTTGTGGAAGGTTAACTTGTCATTTTTTTCTGCTGGGATATTAATTACTAATGCAGCCAAAAAACAGACACGTCAATGGGCTGCATGGACACGTCAGGAGGAAGAAAGCTTTTTCTCTGCACTGCGACAAGTTGGGAAGGTAATTCACTGTTTTGGTGTATATATAGGCATATAGCTGGCTTCCTCTTTTGTTTTGTTTTTCTCGTGGGATCAATAATTACTGTGGCTGTGGCACTTTCTTTTTCAGAATTTTGAGAGAATTACTAGTCGCGTGCAGAGTAAAAACAAGGATCAGGTGATATATGGTGACATTTATTATTTAATTATCCACATATCTTTTCTTCTATGCTTTTTTGCTTCACTTATCTTTTCCTTTTTTTGAACACTTCTATTCCTTTGATTTGGCAGGTCAGACATTATTATTATCGTCTTGTGAGGCGTATGAACAAGTTGTTGGGTCCAGAACTCTGTCTTGATGCCAAAAATTCCAAGGAGACTAATGCTGCAATGCTGCGATGGTATGTGGGAGCCATTACCTAGTCATTCATCCCTCTCCCAGTTATTTCAAACTGATGAAACTATTGGCCAAATTCTTTTTTGTACCATTTCATTAGCATCACGATCCTCTTTTGGTCCATTTTTTATGACATAGAAGCATGCTATGCATTAAGGGGTCGTTTGGTAGGGTGTATAAGAATAGTGCAAAATATGGTGTATTAGTAATGCTTGTGTTAGTTATGCTTGCATTAATTATGCTTGCATTTTTCTTATGCAGTGTTTGGTTTGGTGTATTAAAAATAACATTAATTGCATAATTTCTAAAAAAAATATTTTTTTACAAAAATACCCTCCATATTTATGGTGGAAAGGATGTTGAAAAGATTTTGAGGGATAATTGTGACTTTAACCATACTAATGCATGCATTAAATCCATTGCATTACTAATACCATGAATTTCCATGCATTAGTAATACACTCCTTTATACCAAATAGAGTGTATAACTAATGCAAGCATTAGTAATACATAGGATGAAAAAGTGTACCAAACAAGGTATTAGTAATACACAAAGCTAATGCATGCATTATTTCTTTTAATACACTCTACCAAACGACCCCTAAATGTATAGTAAGAAATGAAGTTATGGAACCAATGCTATCCTTTTTTAAGCTTTTAAAATGTAGTAGTATTTCTGTGATAATTATGGATTAGAGTCATGCTACACTTGTATGTCTTTTCCATGGTGAAGCAAATCAGCAATATGTCCTATTTTCTGGTTTGGAGAATAAACCACTGACTTTGTCCTATTCACAACAAAATCTATTATGTAATTTGGAGCAAAATGTAGCTTATTTTTGACACTTTTACATGTTAAATAGCTACTTCTAATGATACAGCTAACTTTGGCTGCTTTGTCTGTAGGTGGTCTTTACTGGAAAAGTATAGCTGTAAAGCTTCAAAGCTTCATTTGAAACCACGGAGATTTAAAATATTTGTTGAAACTTTGGTCAGTCAGGAGCATCAACTTTTTTTCCTTTATATCACTCCATATTTCAGCATGATTTCTTTTATTTTTAGCTGGACTGAACTACATTATATTGTCATAAAGGAGAGTCAGCTGTTGAAAGACCGGAAAAAGAATGTAAGAAGGCGTCCTTCTCAAGGAGAAAGTAGTTCTACAGCTGCAGCATCTCCTTCAAGTAATGGCAGAGTGTCAACTAATGATAGTCGGACAGTTAAAGTGGTTCTTCTTGACAACCAGGACGTACAGAAATTTGGATCCGGAAAAGGTCCTTCTGTAAAACGCAATGTACCTATGGGTGTCAACAGGGGCAATGCAAAAGCAGACTCTTCTGTGAAAAATGCTAGACATCGCCGAAGGACAGGTTTGTTATTTATAAAGCTCATGAATGAAGTGCATTCGTTGCTTCTTTGGCTATTATGCTTTCCCTGCATCTTTTCGCAAAGCATATGTTAGAGATATACATTGCTTCATATTGGGTATGTTAGGGTATAAGTGGTTTATAAAGGTCTTAGGCTACTCTTCCCGTTCCATATATTTTGAGTTGGTTTGCCCAGATTCTCTTACATATAGTAAGAATTATTCTTGGTATGGATTATTATGTAACTATGAATATAGCGGTATGGGTGTTTACTTTTACATGGGAATATTTGTTTTGTTCTTTTTACACTACTTCCAGATGGCAATTTGGCATCACAAAAATATCTGATCGGGTTGCACATGTCATTTCAGTGACAAGCCAAAACATTGTCTTCCTCCCACCCTCCATATCTTAACTGATATTGTTCAGAGGAGTGGTAATAGTGATATTCCTATGACTGATATAGTCTGCCTACAGCTTTGGCTTTTTTCTGTTAGTGTTTTGCTTTTCATTTTCCTAAATAACAAAGCTGTCTCTGAGCTCAACTCTCGGTTGTATTGTCTCTGGGTGGCAGGTTCTGCATCAACAGCTGCATATAAAAAGTGGGAGAAGGCTGCAATTGCTGGAGTTTCATTGGTAGCTGATGCTGCCGAGCATTTGGAACGGACAACTATTGATAAAGATGTCGGACCGGTCCAGAATTCACAGGGTGAGTAGTCAGTTAAAGCTTTCTGTTTCCATTGAGGGTTGTTGATTCCGGCAAATGCATATAACTAATAGCCATCCTTTATATGAATAACTTGCAGGTATAAATGGTTTTGAACATGTTGGCAAAGATGTGCATTCTTTGCCGACTTTATCACAATTTTTTTTAAAGGAGACCAATTTACAGAGTTGTATGAAACTCAAGCTCCAGCTGTTTCCTGTTGATGAAGGAACTAGAAGAGCCCTGGAAATGGTAGGCTAAGTAATCCTCTTTGCTATTCTGTGATTAACTGGTTACAACATTTGATGTAAAAATTTATTTGCTATCACTTATCTTTTCCATTCTGTGTCAGGATAATCATAACCCGTACTTGGAACTCACTCTAAGTAATCGAAAAAAGATGTCATCCGTTTTGGAACATCTCAATCGTAAATGGGGAAGTTCGAGCATAGCAACTGGAGAACTGGTGCTTTTTCCTTACCATGTACAGATGGAAAGCCTGGTGCAATCCCTGAGATGGACCAAAGACACTACACAAAGTGCGGCAGATGTGCATAATATGATTGGAAGACCTCCAGTTTTCCGTCTCAGGTCCGTTTTACGTTTTCTTTTTGTATCCTTCAGAAGTTATCTCTACAATAGTTGTAGGACTGATTTATTTCCTTCTTTTAGATATGGTTGGTTTCCAAATGCTGAGCTTGGAACGTCTCAAGAACCGTTATCATCTACCATTCCGTTTATGCGAAATACTAACACTAACATAACAAAAGAAAAGAATGCAGAAATACTAGCATCACCCCATGGTATACTTGTACGATTTTCTAAAGAACCACTACCTTCTAACCCGACATCCTCCTCAATCGAGCTGTTTGGTGAGTCAAACTTGCAAGCTAGCATGGGTCTGAATACCTACACTTCTGATCATGATGAAACTCTGCCTTCGCTTAGAAGGGAGAACGGGGATGCAACCACAGCGGAACAAGCTGACATGGTATTTTTTTCTTTTGTTTCATTCTCATTTTTGTTCTGGCTTGATTTGCTTTATAGAAACTAATAGAACTGTCAATTCAGTTGAATTCTTTTTGGCTCTTTTACTTTCAGCTTATCCTTGTTTTTGCTGTTATTGTCTACATTTTTGTGTGATGACTAAAGTCATAGCACCTTTTTTGTAACCTACCAAGTTATCCTATTACATGATGAACTTCAGCAAAACTTGGTTTGTCAGCTTTATACGGGCTATTTCTATCCTTCTAGTATGTGTATTTTGCTCTAGCTGAGCTATGTTGAAGACCTCCTTATCTTGATGATGCAATAGCTTATTAAGGAAACAATTTTAGGTACAAATTTTTAACGAGATGGTTAGCATTGGGTTTTGGTCTAAGGTAGGAATCAAAGTAAAATCTGCTGGTAAAGCATGTCAAAGGGGATAAGGACTTTCATAGAAAGAAACGGCCTATTTGAAGTTGCATCCCAGGACAAATCATTTTTAAAGGAGGGCACTGATCATGAAAATGTGTTGATATGAACAAGCGAATTATTGACAAAATTGGACCAAGTAGAAAACCAGCTTACTTTAACCTTTCTGCTCAAGAGATAGTGATTAAGGGGATCTAGGGATTGTGTTGTTCCCAATTTAGACTGTGTAGATTGTGTAAAACATGTTTTTACTTGCTGGGGAGAAACTGAAGTTTTGTTATGAGATGTTCAAGTTGAAGCAAATGGATTTTGAGGTTCTCCCTGTTTTATTCTTTTTTTTTTTTTTTTTTTTTTTTTTTTTTGTGTGTGTGTGTGTTAAAGGGAGTCATTTTTGCTTTAAAAGAATGTTGGATTGCATATCAATGAACAAGTTCCTGAAGTTTTACTTGCTTCCTATTAGCATGATATGCAGGGAAGCAAGGCCAGTGCTTTGTCAGCAGGGGATTGGGAAGATAGCTTTACCAACATAAGTGTTGGAGATCTTCTCTTTGATGCACCTGATGATGAGGAAACGGACTGCGTTGACTCAACTTTGCATGGAAGCTCTCATTTTCTCCAACAGATGCCATTAAGCTGTGACTCATTTGATGCAGCGATTGCTGCTCATATATATAAACATCAAAGCAAAGCTGATTCTCAGATGGCTCTTCCACCTCAAGCATCTTCCATTTGGGATGCTGAAGATACATGTGATGCCTTTGCATTTAAGAAAAGTGTTGCTTTCAGTGACAAAGCACAGCGTTCATCCAGCAATGTTGATGCGGAGAATTCCCAGCGGATTGCTCAGTCATCTTCCCTAGTATTGGATGCAGGAATCAAGGTTTTTACGTCAAAGAGAATCTTATCAAGCATCACTTTGTGCTAGTTAGAGATGGAGCATATAACATCATTTTTATTTTCTTTTGCAGGATTTACCTGGGAACATGGAATCCTTTGCTGATGAACCTGCTCATGAAGACCCAACGGATGAGTGTCAATCCGATGCACAAGCTTTGGATGGTTCTGCAAAGGATCCTAATGGACTCACTGGCATATATTGGGTAAATCTTTCTTACTTATCCCGCTTATACAACCATCTAGTATGTTGGCTTTGAGGCATGTGCTTATCTAAATTCCTCTTTTTCAACTCTGCAGACGGACTCCTTAGGACCGCTAGAATTGGACGCGCCTTCATGTAGATATCATAGTGAAGACATAACTCTGAGTGATAGTTTTGGTGGCTTGAACCGCCTCATAGTTGACAGTCTGGATGCATTTCAAAATTGCTCGTTTTTTGGGTTGGACAAGAAAGAGCCTGCATCATCTACTGTTAAAGCTGTAGAGACTTCAGATTTAAAAATCGGCGCTGAAGTCTGAGCTTCTCGACAGTGGAAGTGTAAGTAAGCGCGGTTTATTTTGATAAAACTTAGTTCGGCTAACTTATAAGAGTGTCACAACGATATCAAATCCAGAACTTCCTGCATGCACACGAGTAAGCATGGCTCTTGAAAAGAGAAAAGGGTTGAAACGGGACGAAGGTTCTCTTTTTGATGTACAAAATATAACTCTTGAGAGTATTTCAGGCGTCTCTGGATGTGTACATTGTGTAGAATTTATGTGCAGCATGTGAAAATGCCAATTTTCTATTTGGGTTTTTCGACCGATAGATGTTGCAAATTCCGGACTTAGGTACAACAAGGTTGATATTGATGTTATATAATTGATAACAAGAAAGATGTGAAATTTTATAAATGGACATGGGGAAAACCAACATTTCAAACATTCATTCTTTTCTCTCCAAAATCCAGTACAATTTTCTGTCTTAATTTTCTAGTTTCGAATATCTCGTTTTTTGAGCTGAGGGTTTATCGGAAACAACCTCTCTATCCCGCAAAGTTAGGGGTACTGCGTACATTTTACCTTCTTCATGAGCATCTATCGGAAACAATTTCTCTATCCTACAAAGTTAGGGGTAGGGTTTGCATACATTTTACCTTCGTCATTATCTTTTCAAGATTTTACTTGTGGAATTATATTAGGTATGTTGTTGTTATATTAGTTATTTTACAAAAGAAATCGTAAAAATATACTACATATAATGTTTATAACCCATAGCTGTCACTCTTGCTAGATATCCAAGGAGGACATTTACCTTCCTATATTCTGGCTTCGTCGGGACACAGTGCGAGATAGAGTTAGAATTTAGAGTTTATGAGTTCTAAATTATTGAATTCATAGTATCATAGTTATTGAATTCACGATATACATATTTTATGAATTTTCTAATATAAATACAATATCTAAATAAAAGTTACTGGATTTGTCGAACCTGTAACCGCCCTAGCAAAGAGCCTCATGACTCCATCTTCATAAGCCACTTGGCCAGAGGTGCATGGGACTTAAGTTCAAGAGGTAGAGTGGATTCAGCGCGTAAGAACTTTAAAAAGGTTGAACTTATCAAATTTAGGTCGTGAATTTTGAGAAAAAAATAATGTGCATGTGGACAAGATTAAGTGATACTCTAGATGGTTATAGCCATACAAATATATGCAACTTTTTTATTTGGTCATAAGTTAAAAAAAAAATCTTTCATTCTTAAATTTCACGTCACATAACTTGGGACGTAGGGAGTAGTTATTTGATCAGAATGACAAAATATGATTACAATGATAATGATATTTATATTTTGAATATTAGTTAGGTGAAAGGTTCTAATCTCACAAAGATCTTTCTTTCTTCCATCTTTTTATTTTTGTTTCTATATTCAATAACTCACATATTTTGTAATTTTCCCATTTTTAATTTAAAAATAATTTGGTTTAATTATGGGATATGACTTTTGAATATCCAATAATTAGCAAGATAGTGTTAGTAACTAACCTACAAAAATGTAAAGGTAAGCTGTCCTCCTTCCAACACATTTTTCTTTTTTGATAATAGTAGTGTCCGAGTTAGTTTTCAGTGAACCTCGATTGAATTTATGAAATACCTGCCACGTCCCACCAACATATATCCAACTCTTATGATAACATTTTAAAGAAAAAATTTAGCTTAAAAAGAGAGTACATAATGTAAGTGCCTTTTTATAAAACAATTAAATTTATTTTTAACAGACATGATATATTTAATAGATTTTTAAGATATTAAAAGACAGTCCGGTGCACAAAGCATCTCACGTTAGCAAGGTTCGGAAAAGGACTGCACAGATGTAGATAATTTACCTTAATGCAAGTATTACTGACTATTTTCACGGCTTGAATTTGTGACCTATAAGTCACACGGAGACAACTTAACCTTTGCTCCAAGGCTATTATTATACTCCCTCCGTCCCAATTTATATGATGTACTTTGACTTGGCACGGAGTTTAAGAAAGAAAGGAAGACTTTTGAAACTTGTGGTCTAAAATGAGTCATAGATATTTGTGTGGTTGTAAATCATTTCATTAAGGGTAAAGTGGGTATTTTAAAGTTAAATTGTTACCAAATATAGAAATGTGTCATTCTTTTTGGGACTGACTAAAAAGGAAAGTGTGTCATATAAATTGGGACAGAGGGAGTATATGTATTTGTTTCCACTGAAATATCTAATCTGGTTTTGTGATAGTATATGGTGCTTCTTACTCATAAAAGATTCCACATTGTGTTATTGGGGGAAATTCAAGTTTTGTTTAATTTGGCTTTCGTTTAGCTTAGTAAAATTTCGAAAAGATAGCGGGAGAAAAGATGCAATTGGAATAATTATTCACGTTTAGATTGTGATCTTTTCGTAAAGACATCAAAATCTTTTCATATTGAACAAGTTGTGATTTTCCCGATAAGGCACCATAACATCTGTTCAGACGATCCTTCATTGGTTGTAAATTCAGAAGCTTGGCCTCAATTTTGAATACAACGAAATCTGTAAACTTTCACCCCTTATTTTTGCAATATTTTCAAAACAAAGTAAATATCGTGTAATCATCTTTGTTTGTCAAATTTGCTCAAGTTCTGCAATTTCAATTGCAAGTATTGTTGCATGGTATTCCATTTTATCCTAAGAAAAATTAATTCAAATTTTGGAGACTTGTAAGGAGATTAAATTTCTTTATGAAACATATTTTTTGGGGGAAATAACATAATATTGCACCTTAACTTACTATAATTACTTAAAATCCGCCCCTATAAAATAATTACAAAAATTCCTTCTTTCAGTTTCTCTCTCTAAATCATCCGATACATTACCCTTCTCATTTCAATAAAAAAAAACAAAATCGTAAGCTTCTCACAGAAGCTCTCATCCAGAACGAAAATGGTGAGAATTTTTTTTCTGCACTTTCCTTCTTCTGCGTATATAGAGGTCGCAACAAGCATGGATGTGGCCATACCAAGTTCATCCAAGCATGGATCTAAGGTTATTTCTCCATTTTCTATATATTGAAATAGACCCAAATCTGAAGATTACTATGGTGTCATGACCGATGAATGTAGATTGACGATTGTGGGAAAATTCTCTAAACCTAGGCCCCAAATGATGTATGGAGGTTGAAGATGCTGATGGTTGACAATTGTGGCATCATTCTCAACTAGATTCGTCAATGGAGATTGAAGACGATGATGTTAATGGAGATAAATACGAATGATGTATCTGTTAAGGTAGTTCAGAGATACATAAGAATGATGTATCTACTTGAAAAGGACAAGAAGATACATCACGCAACCCTCCACCAAATGTACAAAAGCTATGTATCTTATGATGTATCTGTTAAGGTAGTGTTGGGTTCGAAATCGAGAGTAAGTCATGCAGAAGCTAATAATTTGCAAACCATAGATGTGATAATTCAGATGACAAAGAAAAACATACTAAAACATATTATTGATCGGGTTTGGCCAATTGGCCTACATATGAAAACCTAATATTGAAAAAGCATAAAAATATATTGGGAGAAATCTCCCCCTAAACAAGACTCTTAAACGACTACATTGTGGATGTTATTGTGTTATGGCATGAGAAGAGGGGTCTTCTATTTATAGAATTTCAAAACCTTTCCTACAATAAAGAGGTTAGCCAAATATGGAAGAGTTTTATATTTTTCTTTTAGGAAAAGTAAAAGTAATTATGGTATTACTTTTATTTTCCTTCAATAGAAAATTAATACTCAATTTTGGTAAGAAAATCAGGGCAAAAACCCTAACAGGTAGTTCGGAGCCAAATGTACAAAAGCTATGTATCTTATTGAATATTAGGTTACAGATACATAAGACTTATGTATCTGAATGTATCTCTGAGATATTAATACATAATAATTATGTATCGGTACTTATGTATCAGATAGTGATGTATCGCGAGCCTTAGTTATGTATTGCGATGATTGGGAAAAACCAAAAATATATGTACATATGAAAACAGTCGAAATGAGGTGTAATTAGGTAATAAACAATTGGAATTTATGAATACTGCCCCTTTTTTTTCTGTCCGACTTGAAACTTATTTATTCGGATTTTTCTTGTTTCTAGTTGCTATTTTCTGAACATAGGATAGTAAAATATTGGATATGATATTTTTTTATCCTTTCTTCTTTGTATCTGAATTTGCTGCACTTAATCTGACAATCTTTCGGAAACAACCTCTTTACCTTCAGAAATAGTAGGTAAAGACTGCGTACTATACCCTCCCCAGACCTCGCTTATGAAATTTGACTAGGTATAATTTTGTTGTTGCATTATATTTTTCACCATTTGATAAATTTAATAGTGAGATAATGTTCAACCGGCTAACAGAATTGGTCCGAAATAATAAAATACAAAAATGAGCCGGCAGGGGTTAATTAAATATTTATTTTACCATACAGTTACATTTCATTGTCTTATTACTTAGCAGCCCTCTATCTTAATCAACTAGTACAACTTGTGCACCATGACACCATTCGTGACGGATTCAGAATTTAAATTTAATTGGGTTTGTTTTGTTCACAATTTGTAACGGTAGATTTATTGTGCTTTTAAAATTATGAAAATTATGAGTTCAGAACATAATACTTCTTATTCTATGTTTTTTTGGTTTAACCATCTAATATCCAGAATAAGCTGGCCCAATTTCTAGATTCACAACACGTAAAATCTATTTAAGGTGGAATCACTCCATACCAGAAATTTTTGTTCTTTTTTCGTTCTAGGGTACCCTTAGGAACAAATCTAATGAGAACGAGGTGGGGTCGGCAGCTCAGAGGATTAGAGCACGTGGCTATGAATCAATGATGTCGGGGTTTGAATCCTTCCTCATCCCCAACTGGTCCAAAAGGGAAGTGCATTTTTCTCTGGGGTAGGAAAACCATGATCATGATACATTCCAATGGTCGAACTACAGACCTCTAGTTAAGGCTGTAGGAAATATCTCATCCATCCCACCATATTCTTTGTGATAAATTCTAGTGCTTTTCATTCACTCACATGCACATATATATTTGTATTTTGTATCTAAAATACTGAATTCAATTGAACCATGTAGCTAATAAGCTACATCTACCTACACCATCCTTATTTATGGACTACAATGAAAAGAAATATTATATATATCTACCCATTTTTCCCCTCATATAAGAGTTCCCCCCCTATCAACAAGAAGCAAAAATAACAATGGCAAAAACTAACCAAAAACCTCATGCAATAGTAATTCCATGCCCATTTCAAGGCCACATAAATCCTAGTATTTACCTTTCACTAAAACTTGCAACAAAAGGCTTTACCATAACATTTATCAACACAGAGTCCATCCATGCCCAAATAACCAAATCACAACAATTAGACCAAAACTCAACAACAACAACTCATGACATATTTGCAAAATTTCAAGAATTTGGCCTTGACATACATTATCAAACAGTTAGTGATGGTTTTCCCTTAGAATTCGATCGATTTTCAGGGTCGAATACTGGGGAGTTTTGGGAAGGATTATTGCTAAATTGCCCTATACATGTTGATGAAATTGTTGGGAAGTTAGTAGAATTGGAAAATCCTAGGCTAACTTGTTTGATTGTTGACACTTTCTTTGCTTGGGGCACAACAATTGCTAATAAGTATGGACTTGTTAGTGTTTCATTCTTCACTCAACCAGCTTTGGTGTTTACTATAGACTATCATCTTCACCTTCTACTAAAAAATGGTCATTTTGGTTCAAATGGTAAGTTTCATTTTAACCCCTCTTTACTTGAAAATTAGGATTAAATTTTATATGCACTGACAATCTATGTTGCGGACTCTCAATAAATGTTATCGTATTGTGTTTGATCCTCCAAAATGCTCTACTTCTGATGGATCCACACACACCCGTCGATATTTTGAGAGTCCGAACAACATATAACTGACATGTAATGTAGAGTTGATTACTTGTATATATGGTCATGTAAGTTATAAAATTTATAAAGTAAAGCCACTTTGGTAACAATAATTAATATCAATCATATTTTGCTTATTATCTCACCAAGTCACTCCTAATGAAAAAAGTTCAACTCTTCGTAATAGTCCAAAAATTTGAAAAGAAAAAAAGATTTGGGTTATTTTTGTGTAGATTTGTTGGACTATTATGTAGTGTAAAAATCTCTAAAACCAAATATGATTAGTAACCCAAAAATTTAAGCAAATTACCCTGTATAACATGTTAAAATAAATCAATAGTGTAAAAATAATTTACACTACCAAGGGGCGTGATAGGATGGATGAGACATCGCATGTTCGACCAACGCAAATGGAAAACCCCCTAATAGGGAGTGCTTACCCTTTTAAAAAGCTCTACGTGATACAATCTGAATTAATCGAGTCAGTGAGTTCCGAATACCAGATAGTTATAGAGTAAAAAGAAAAACTTTCCATTATTTGTTTTTAAGTTTAACTTCATCATGATGTAGATTATATGCTAACTTTGCACTATTTTTTCATAGATAATCGAAAAGATACCATAGATTATATACCAGGAATTTCAGCAATTGATCCAAGTGACTTGCCTTCATATTTCCAAACAAAAGAGACATCAACTATTCTTCATCAAACTATCTACAAAGGTTTTGAAGATGCCAAGAAATCAGACATTATAATTTGTAACACAATACAAGAACTTGAGTCCAAAGTAATTTCAACATTCCAAGAAAAGACAAAAAAGCCCTTCTATGCAATTGGTCCAATTTTTCATGATCAAGTCAACTCATCAAAAAAAGTCAAAATTGCCAAAAGTTTGTGGCCAGAGTCAAATTGTGTGGAATGGTTGAACACTAAACCTAAATCCTCAGTGTTATATTTTTCACTTGGTAGCTTATTTAGTCTAAGCAAAGAAGATGTTATGGAACTTGCTCAAGGATTAATGCTTAGCAAAGTGGATTTTATTTGGGTACTTAGACCTAATTTGGTGATTACGGTCGAAACAGATGATTATTTACCGACTGGATTTAAAGAAAATGTAGATCGAGGGTTGATTGTACCGTGGTGCGATCAACGTGGCGTGCTGTCGCATCCAGCGATTGGAGGATTTCTGACTCACTGTGGATGGAATTCGATTCTGGAGAGTTTATGGGCAAGTGTACCAATGATATGTCATCCTATAGGTGTTGATCAACAAACTAATAGAAAGTTGGTGGTTGATGATTGGAAAGTTGGGATTAATCTTTGTGGTAATTATAATAATAAATCAATTATCACAAAGGAGGAAGTGGCAAAAAAGATTACTTTTCTTATGAGTGAAGAAAATTCAAAGGAGTTGAGGAATGTTGTCAAGGAAGTGAAAAAGACCATGGAAATTGCATTATTAGCCAATGGAAGTTCAGAGAAAAACTTTGATTTGTTTGTTGAAGATGTAATGGCCAAAACAAAAATAGCCACTTTATAGAATTAAATTTACATTGTATGGCTACTTTTGTAAAATCTCGATCTCACTCATGAAATTTCACTCGGTATGTTGTTGTTGACTACTTTTGTAACATAACCTTGAATGCCACCATGGTTTTTGGGATTCTTCTCTTTTTTACCACATTTGGATATAGTAGAAAATGAAAATTGTACGTTTTTTTTTTTTTTAAATCTAGATGATACTTTTTCATTTATAGCGAATTCGGGAAAAAAATGCTACTTATTAAAAATTCTTTAATTTTAAATTTATCATTTTGCTCAGAGAGGTCGTTTGGTTGTTGGTTACAAATGAGATTATTCATTTATTAAAATTAGTATAACGAATATCATTTTTGATAGCTTTTTAATTGCTTTGTATAAAAATTGAGAACACCGAGTAGTTTGATTAACATATTACAGTCCGAAATGAACAAAACAAGTATATATAAATTATGAGTCAATTTGTATATTGATTTTATGTGGGATAAAAAATAAAATAACATGTATTTTCTTCTTTTTCGTTTGTAGCCTTAAAATCATGATGGTTCGACATAATTTATTGTGTATTTCGTCAAAAATATTATTCCCAACATCTCAACAAAAAAAATTTCTTTTAATTTATTCTTCTCTTTTCGTTTGGCGATGGTGGTAGGGATGGTTGACACTGGTACATAAATCCTTTGGATATGACAAAGAGTACCTGACGAACCAAGACTTCACGCTCGCTAATGAATACCGCGTCTTTCTGGTGAAGCAAAGCCGTCTTCATGTCGATGGATTATAAATATCATATTACTTATAAGCAATACTAATCTAATTATAAGCAATACTAATCTAAGGAATACTACTCAAAGAGATGAAAGATTATTGATGTTGGATATGTAACTCCAAATTCCATAAGAAAAGAAGAATCATAGCGTAAGGTCAACATAAACAATCGGTTAAAATAGTTTAAAATCTTCTATATATCTTAGGACATTTTCATCCTCCTATAACTCCTTCCACTTCTCCCAGATATGAAAAGTATATAAGTAACTAATTAATGGCTTGAAAATATGGAAGAGCAAAATTGAGATAACATCTTAGCCATATGAAACACTATGTTGCCACAGCCATTTTCACCATTGGAATTGTTGTTGTTGCTGCTGCTGCTTGTTTCATGTTGCAATTTGGCATTTTTCTTTGTTTCATATGAAGATTTCTGCATTTCCAAGAAACCAAGATTAGAATTTAACATAAGAAATATTTCCTCCATCTATTTTTACTTTAATAGTATTGATTCGGCACACTCCTTAAAACACAATAATGAATAGAATAATAATTTTACTATGTCACCTTGGAATATATGATACTAAATCCATTGCTTTGAAAAATGATTATAGTTAATAATTAAGATAAATTAGAAATTAAGTGATGAATTATTTCTTGATTTTCTAAACTACTCCCTCTGTCCCAATTTATATGACACACTTTCCTTTTTAGTCAGTCCCAAAAAGAATGACACATTTCTATATTTGGTAACAATTTAACTTTAAAATATCCACTTTACCCTTAATGAAATGATTTACAACCACACAAATATTTATGACTCATTTTAGACCACAAGTTTCAAAAGTCTTCCTTTCTTTCTTAAACTCCGTGTCAAGTCAAAGTACATCACATAAATTGGGACGGAGAGAGTATATTTTTAATATAGCGACCAGGTAAAAATAGATAAAAAAAATACATACTAAGGGATCGTTTGGTACACAATCCCGAATTATAATTTTGGACTCATTCATTTTCAAGGTAAATAAAATAATCCCAAATTAAATAAAATAAGATAGCGTTTCAAGGATTAAATTTGAGATTAAATTTATAATGTACTTGATTGATAAAATAAATTTATATCATCATTCAAACATAATATAAAATTAATTTCAAATTTAATATTAAAATATATCACCTTATCTGCGTAATGATGTAATTCCCAAAGATTGATTTAGTCAAAGTACATTTGGTCAAATTTCCAAATTCCAAAGTTGAGAAATTTAAGATCTAAGCAACCTCTAAACAAGATAAGTATTCCTCAACTAAAAACTGCAACTAGCTGGAAGTTCAGTATGATTATATATTTATATTCTTGGGAGTTTTCAAAAATATTGTTATACTCCCTCCGTTTTATTTTATTGACCTCTTTTAATTTGACACATTCAATAAAAAATATTAATTAGAAGTATATTTTATAAAATTAATCTTATTAATGATGTTTTTTGAAACTCTAAATCTAACTATTATTATTTTCTTTAGTTATTTAATACTGAGGATAATATGAAAAAAAAGTAATAAAATACTCTTGATTTGTGAAAATGACCAACTAATTTAAAACAAACACATTTAAAAAGAAAGTCAAATAAAATAAAATGGAGAAAGTATTTGTATTGGATCCTCTAAAAACACATTATTTTGAAGTAAGTACATGCTAGGGATGATATTTTTAAGAATTCAAACAACATAAATATATAATAACATTAAAATAATATTGATATTCATTAAATTGCTCATCATCCACTTAGGATACTTGTGTTTTTCTTTTTCTTTTTCTTTTTCTTTTCATCATGCTAGTTTTTGGATATGGAAAATAAAATTTCTCATTATTTCAATCAAATATAAGTCATATACATAAGTTCTTCATTGTCAAAAATCAAAACCAAGATAATTTGCATTTGTAGAAATTAAAAACTAAAGGCTGAATACATAAGCAGCCCCCTGAACTTGTCAGTTTTTTTCATGTTGACACTTTAATTATGTCATGTTCCTATTGAACGCTGAATCTCTCATAGAGTATGTCTAATAAGCACATCCGTCTGACCTAACACACATCATATTCCCACATTTCATGAGCGCGTGTAAACATAAAAAAATTGCTGATATGAAATTTGCAACGCTATTATTTTCCCTTTTAACTATTTAGTCCTAATTTCTTCCACTTTTCTCTTATTTCTTATATCTCTTTCTCTCTCTCTCGTCTTTCTATCTGTCATTGTTAACATACTAAGCTTAATAATTTCTCTCTTTTCGTTTGAATATATATCAAGTCAGACGAGTGTACTTAATAAATACTTTATAGGTTCAAGAATTCAATAGATATATAGCGTAATTAATGTGCCAACACTAAAAAATTAATAAGTTCAGGAGGTCGCTTATATTTTCCATCAAAAATAAATGTTCGAAATTAACATATGTAAATACAAAATAAGAAAAAGAAAAAGTCATTAACTGGATAAGATAGGATAAGTGGGTCTACATACTTGCAGCATATTCAGCTGTCAGGTTATCTTTTGAATTCATCAATTAATTTCTGAATTAAGTTTCCCCACAAGAAATTAAATTTAAGAACAGGAAAGATTTAATTTTTCTACGTTTTTTTTTTGGTCAACAGAAAGAGCTAATTACTCCCTCCGTTTCATTTTACTTGATTTTTTTAAATTGACATACTCATTAAAAAAATATTAATTAAAAGTATATTTTATAAAATTAATCTTATTAATGATATTCTGAAATTCTAAATCTAACTATTACTCTCTCTAATCCAAAATAAGTGAATTTTTACCTCAATGCACACCTATTAAGGAAAAAAAACTAGGACATAAATTATACTTCACTTTTCATTTTTATCTTTTTAGATTTTATCAAACCACTCTTGAAATTTCAGCTATATTAAAATAAAGTCAATTAAGTCTCTTAAAACTCATAACCTAGAAAGTGTAAATGAAGAATAAAATTAGAAAAAAGTTCCAACATCTCTCTTGAAGAATGAACAATTTACTTATTTTGCACATTGAAAAATAACTCAAAAATTCATTTATTTTGGACTAGATAGAGTACTATTTTCTTTAGTTATTTAATATTGAGGGTAATATGAGAAAGAAGTGATAAAACACTCTTAATTTGCTAAAATAGACAACTAATTTAAAATAAATATATTTAAAAAAAAATCCAAGTAAAATAAAATGGAGGGAGTACTTAACCTCATTCTCTACACTAGTGCCTTTTAGTTTCTCAATTATTGAGAAATTTCAGTTTTTGTTATTGTCATGACTCATGACAATAATAAATATACCTAGAGAAAGTGGTATATACACTATCTTCTGAAGGTGGGGAGATTATTTTTGATACACTATAGGCTCAAGTACAGTATATTAAAAGTGAAAACAAGTACAAACAAAAAATACAGTAAAAACTTAATAGAGAAAAAAGCAGTAACAATAAGAAGTAATACAGTAGTTGAAGCAAAGAAAATACGGAGTAACAAGTAATAATAGAATCGAAGAATAAACAAATAATAATATTGATAAGAAAAACTAAACTATAAACGAACTACCTATTAACCTTCTACATCAATCTTTGTTATATCTGATTACATATTTAATCTTTAATTATTTGTAAATATTTTTATATTTTTACTTATAAATATTCACAAAATTTAGCATAATTATTAATCATTTTACTACTTAATTACTACCATTACTCCACATTTTACAAAAATACAATTCTATAAACAGTCTAGATATAACATATTCTCTACGTCAAAAAAAAACAAAAAAAACATACAACTCAATTAACAAAAAATGAAATCCTATAAGGATCAAAATCATAATTTAACCATAATCCAAGGACTAAAAACACAATTTATCCTTAAAAAAAGTGAGCTCGAGAGAAAAGAAAAAAAGAAATAACATACCGATTGATGATGAAGGTGATCACGAAGAGGTGGTGGTGGTTCAGCAAGAATAGACACTCTAACAATAGAACCATCTCTCAAATTATAAGATGATAAATAATGATCACTTTTTAATATAATTGATTTATGATAAAGTATCATATAATCATTATCATTATCTCCCCATGATTTTTTAATCAACTTCTCTAAATCTTTCACTTTATCTGCTTCTTTTACCTCTGTATACATCTCTGATGTTGGTGACTTTATGTTTATTGTTAGTTTTCCTTCTCTGGTTGATGGAATTTTTACTCTTAAAGATGGATTTGTTGATGAAGAAGATGAAGAAGAAGGAGGAAACATTTGTGTGTGTGTGTGTGTGTGTGTTTTGGGAATAGGTTATTTTTTTGTGCCTTGTTTTTTTTGTTTGCTACCTAACTTATCTTCCCTTTCATAAATACTACAAGTCTATTTAAGTTGGGTTACTTTATTACTCCATCAGTTTCATTTAACTCCATCTGATTTATTTATCACTATTTTTTTAATTTAATTTCCATTCTTATTTATTATTTTTAACAAATCAAGAAAAGAAAAAAAAATTCTTTATGTTTTACTCTTAGCATTAATTACTTATTCTTCAAATTATTTTTCAATATTTATTACTAAATATCAATTAATAAAGATAATATTGTAAATTCATTATATCCAATATTATTTTCTTAATGAGTGTGTCATATCAAAACGTGACAAGTAAAAACAAACAGAGAAAGTACTTGGTATTGGTTCACTTAGCATATATATTACTTTCTTCGTTCATTTTCACTTGTCAAATTTTGATTTAGCACATTAATTAAGAAAGTAATTATTGACATGATTATGTTACCATACTATTCCTAAAAATAGTTTGAAAAATAAGCAATTCATGCTAGGAGAACAAGAAGAAAAAAATATTATTTTTTTTTGATATGTCAAAAGTGAGAAATAAAAATGAAAATTCAATTTAGAAATAAGTGACAAGAAAAAATAAACGAAAAAAGTTAAAAAAAAATTTAATTAGAGGTGTATTTTATTGAATATACATTGAAACTTTAAATTTAACTAAATTAATCGGGTTAATAGTCAAATTTAGAGTTTCAAAGCATTATTAATAAGTTAATAAGGTTAATTTACTGTTTAGTAAAACACACTTCTTGTTAATATTTTCTTAAGAGGTGTGCTAAGTCAACATGAACCAACTAAAATGAAACGAATGGAGTATTATTTTATGTAGTAATTTAATACTAAGGGTAAAAAGAAAAAAAATGTAACAAATTCTCTTGATTTCATAAATTGGACAAGTAAATTGAAATAACTATTTTTAATATAGGGTCAAGTAAAACGAAATATAGGGAGTAATTGTTTCTCTCTCTCTCTTTCTGTTTTATGTTTATTTGATTAGGTTCGGAATCTAAAATAAAACCTATAATTTTAAGGGATTGTTGGGTTCGCACATCAAATTATCGTAGAAATATAATTTTGAGATTATAATTTTTGAATTAATTTATTTTATTTAAAAAATGAGATAAAATAAAATCAAGTAGAATGATATATGAGGGGATATCAAGAGATGAATTTGATATAAAAATTATAATTTCGATGATGATATATTGTCAATCAAAAATAATATAAATTTAATTACAAACTTAATTCCATAATGTTTCACTTTATGTCGCGTCTACAATAACTCCTAAAAAATTTATACATAGTCTGAAATACTTCATAGATTTTTTATGACTATTATCAAATACATTAAGAATCGAATGAGAAATTTAAATAAATTTATTTTTAAATATAAAATAATATCAATTGTTTTCTGGATAGATTTTTTTATTTTTTTTTAAAAAAGGTACTCCTATCATATAAATTGGGATACAGGGAGTATATACCCTACCTTATGAGGATTATAGCAATTTCAATAAAATTAAACTTATCTTAAAATATTTGACATTTTAGAAAACAAGAAGCTATTTTCTCCCGTTGTTTTATTTTATGTATTTTAGTTTGACTTGATATGAAATTTTAAAAAAATAAAATAAATTGAATCTCGTGGTCTTAAATAACGATACGTATAATATCTCAAAATGTCATTTAAATTTGTGATCTTAAACATGTCACTAAAATGAGTGACAAATGTTTTTTTACAACTTCTTATTACACTATCTTAGTTATTCCGTCCGTATCAAAATAGTTGACATGTTTTCTTTTTTTAAAGTCAAACGATATAAACTTTGATCAATATTTTAAGATGTATTTTTTAATCATATTGATAAAAGAAAAGTTGCATCTTATAGTACTTTTCATATAGTTTTTTAATAACTAAATTTTAATTTTAAAATATTAATTTAATCTTATCTAATTTAACTTTAAAAATTAGTCAAAGTGACTCTAAAAAAAGGGAATAGTTTTCTATAAATATTTTACTACAACTTTAACACGACTTATAAGAACGAAAGTGCATGGCAAATAATTTTTTGATAATTGAATGCTGAAAAATGTAAATAAAACAATATTTTCTAAACTCAAATTGCATAAATCAGTGGATTATTAGACAAGGTTATTTAATTAACTTTTTCTATTTCATCGATTACAGTTTTCATATTATCTCATTCAAAATTAATTTCTAGCCACTAGTCGAGTGACATATCACATCAAATCAAGTTGAAAAGCAATAAACAATCCACGTGTTTAATGACCAATCAAAATATTATCTTTAATTTAAAATAAAAAATTTCTTTTGCTTTAGAATCAAAAAAAGAGATTCTAAATGCAAGATTTAATAAGCAAATGTTTCTAATTGTACTTGCTTATTAGATTAAAATTCTAGCACTTCAACAATGTAATATAGTTCATTGTTCATTTGGGGTTGAACATTTTACTTCAACCAAAATTCTACTCTTATGAATTCATTTAATATGTATAGATTACAAATTTAAAATCAAACAAACTTTAAAAGACTAAAATCTACGATCAATAAACTTCAAATTTTAAATTCATATAACATGAGTACTATATAAAATTCTCAACCAACACATGAAGGCAAATCAAAGACTTGTAACTAATAAATTCAGAATGAATCCAATAAACATATATACACAAACATAAGTTTTTTCTCTTAGATACATACGTACTTACAGATCGAGCTAAATTAAACAAATAAATTTAATGATTGAATCCACAAGTATTTGTAACTTTGCAAATCATCAACATATATTATTCATATCCCACACATTAAATCAAAACAAATTATACATGTCACTTACAAATCATAATTTTTTTTTTCAAGGAGCTTCAGCAAAGAGTTTGACTCTGATAATAGAACCATCTTTAACATCATACTTAGACAAAGCCTCATCAACTTTCATTTCAACAGAATTATGCCTTAATAACATATGATCACTTCCCCATGCTTTTTTCACAATTTTGATCAACTCTTCAACTTTATCACTTCCTTTAACTTCAACTAGAAATTCTGATGTTGGAGATTCAACTTTTACAATGACTTTTTGTTCTGTTGCCATGGTGATCATCTTGGAAAATTTGGAGAGAATTTTGTTGACTTTTGGTTTGGATAAACTTTTGGTTGGATAGATGAACAAGACTACCTGTATGACAAAGATATATAAACAAGATTAGTGCCTGTTTGGTTGGTGGATTAAGCATATCTAATCACCATATAGAACTTTTTTTTTTTATATGAATAATACTCGCTACGTTTCAAAATACTTGTTACGACTCTCTTTTTGAGAGTCAAACGATATGAATTTTGATAGATATTTTAAGATGTAGTACTCCCTCCGTTCACTTTTACTTGTCATTGTTTCGCTTCTCGAGGTCAAATTGCATGAAAGTTTTATTTTAAGAAAATCCGGGGAGAATTTTGTTGACTTTTAGTTTGGATAATTGTTTTGGTTGGATAGATAAACAAGGCTACCTGTATGGAAAAGATATATAAACAAGATGATTAGTGCTTGTTTGGTTGGTGAATTAAGCAATAAACAAGATTAGAGCCTGTTTAGTTGGTGGATTAAGCATATCTAATCACCATATAAACCTTCTTCTTCTTTTTTGATGTATATAATGCTCTCGCCGTTTCAAAATACTTGTCACAATTTTCTATTATTAATTTCCGCTTTATAATTTCTTCGTCACAATTGTAGCTTTAACTTCGTTGGGTTCGAACCAAACAACCAAAGTTAATTAATTAACGACATGACTATTGACTTAATTGACTAATATGGGTCGTGGTGGGATGATTGAGATCCCTCTACGACTTCATCCTTAACTAATGGTTTCAGTTCAAGTCTCTGGAAATAAGAAAAATCTTATTGGGAGCGTCACTCCAGAAATAAACCCCGTAAAATGTGAGAATTTAAATTTAATTGAATCCAAGTACAAATACCGGACATCGGATGTGGAACCCAAAAAATGAAAAACAAAAGAGACTATTGGCTTAATTTATTGTTTTAGTAGTTGGCGAACAGATTTGAATTATTGGATACCTTCTGGATAAGGAAGAAATGACAAATATTGAGAAGAAAAAAATAGTTAAATTATAAAATTTAATATATTGTACTAATTTTTTTGGTCTCATTGACCCTAAAGGTTCGAAAACGATGTTTTTTCTGATGGATTCCTTTTTTAAATAAATAAACAAATCTGCTATCTGATTTTGGTAAGTGGATGATATCGATAAATGTAACAAATTATTTTATGGAAATACAATGCGTGAAGCTTCCTCTTTACTTCAAAAAATTGAAAACCTAATTCAATTTTTTTAATTAAGAAAAGCAGGAATTAGCGATTGATAAATTTGATAGCTAAACATAAAATTCATCGTTACATCTATCTATCGATGGATTAGAAACAGATTATGAGAAAATTACATTAGGTATGAGAAATTTAGCGATAAAAGCGACAAAAATAGTAGTTAATTTTAGTTTTCTTTTCAGTGAATTATGAGTTAATTTTGACTTAGTCAAATACTCGACCAATTAGGAGAAGTTAAAAAGATTTTTTTCCTTGAAACAATAACATCGTATTTTTTAGCATGCTTTTATTTATTTAATTCTTTTAAATACATGCTCTCAAGTTCTAATTTTTTCATAAAAATCCAATACTTCTCCTGATTTGCAATCATATTAAATAATTTAAACATTATATCTCAAAGATTAAGCTATTAAAAGAGTACATCTTTAAAAAGAAACAAAATCTAGATTGAGATTCTGCATATCAATATCTTTCATTATCCATTTCAGAAGGGCCTTAAAAAATTCTCATTAAAAAATGAAAATCGAAAATATCCTCCTATTTTTATTTATTTATTTATTGGGTCAAAACAGCATATTCCTTTTGAAGCACGTAAGTCTAAGATTTAAATTAAGCATTTTAATTTAAATAATATCAAGTTGGCTCTCTATTTTTCCAGCAGATTAACAGAATGAATTCAATTTTTCTCATCACTAGCTAACCAAACATTGACTACTAATTTTTTTTTATAATATTCATATTTATATGCTCTACAACATACTCAGTGAAGCAGCTAGTACGATAGACAATCTATTTTCTTATTTTAGGACGGAAAATTCCTCTATCTATTAGCATGATCGTAAAGTTGAACTCTATAGATGTTCACAATTTCATATATAAACAAAGAAGGATGAGGAAAAGTGTACTTTTTAAGGTAACAGTTCTCCTAATCAATTATTAATTATAATAATTAATATTCTACTCAATTAAATGAAAAGAAAAATGTCTTTTTAGGCGGTTACCTTGTTTTCATATTCATATTTATATCCTCAACAATACATTATTCAGTGAAGTATCCAACACGATAAACAAGCTGCTTAATTTCTTGTTTTAAAATGGAAAGATCCTCTATCTATTAACACACTCGTAAAGTTGAACTCTATAGATGGATTGCCATATAAACAACTACAATAATAGATCTAGAGTAATCTCACAAGTGGAATTTGAGGAATGTGATGTACGCGTAGCCTTATTCCTATCTTTGTGAAGGTAGAGAGGTTATTTCTAATAGACTCCGATTCTAGTAAACTATATAAAAAACAAGTATAGATAGAAAATATAATAGTAAAAAATCATGCTAAAAAAATGAGAACAGTGATAAAAAAAATAATGTAATAATTGAAGTGAAGTAAACAACAAATAATAATAAAAAATTTTACCTTATTGAAGAGTATTTGTAGAAGAGAGGCACTTGAGTTCATTGATTTATCATCTTCTTCTTCTTCTTCATGATATAATATATAGCAAAAAACAATTAAACTCACTATGTATTTTTCATTTCAAAGTGTCTTTAATTAGTCCCATTCTTTTCAGTTCACTTGCTTGCAATAATTGGCCTCAATAATTGGTTTTTGACTCTTCACCTAATGAGTTGGTTACTTGCTTATGGTCCAGGGGGCATAGAAGTGAGGGAGTAACAATGACATATAAGTATTGTTAGGAAATAATTATTGTGTGGGATTTATTTAGAGTAAACCCTAACTAATAGAAAATCCACTACTATAGGAGTTAATTACTCTCTCAAATACTAGTTTTCGAAATTACATTTTATATCATTAAAGACACCCGGATACATGATTAATCCGTCCGGATACATAGTTTACTCGCAGTAGATCTACGTATCTCAGATACATGCACATGTATCCAGAGGGTTATGACTAAGTCGCAGTAAATCCACGTATTTCAGATACATGCGGATGTATCCAGGGGTTACAACTGGTTGTCAGTGGCATGACAATGACATATGAGTATTGTTAGGAAATAATTATTGTGTGAGATTTATTTAGAGTAAACAGTAAATAATAGAAAACCCACTAGTATAGGAGTTAACTACTCTCTCAAACACTAGTTACTTTTCGAAATTACATTTTATATCATTAAAACACACCCGGATACATGGTTCAGTCGCAGTAGATTCATGTATCTCAGATACATGTGCATGTATCTAGGGGGTTACGACTAAGTCGCAGTAGATTCATGTATTTCAGATACATGCGGATGTATTCAGGGTTACGATTGGTTGTCAGTGGTATGTATCTGAAATTGTTAAGAAGTGGACTATTATGTAACTCATTTAAAATAGGGAGAGATCTAGTAGTTATGGTAAAAATGTTTGATTATTTAGGTAGGTTTTACATTTATTTATAAGAGGGTGCTAATTAGTTTATTATTCCATTAACTTGTCCTTCTAAATCTTACCAATAACGTATAAAGATGTAAGGTGTTGGACTCGAAGTCAAAATGCGTCATGCAGGGGATAATAATTACAAACTTTGAACATCGATAAATTAAAGTACAAAAAGAAATAATCAAAAGAAAATAATATAACATGATTTCGATCTATTGATCTGACCCACAAAAATAAAATCTACTAATCAGAAATATTATTTAGTACTTAATTTGAACAAGTTGTAGTTCAAGTGTCTAACTGGGATTTACTTTACAAATTTAAGTGGGTATACATGCCTTAATTAATATAAGTACTTACCGTTCTTCGTGTATCAATTGGGTATATAATATCTTGAAATTTTTGTCGGTTTATTTTTTTGGGAGAATTATTTAATAAATGATCCTTTTTTATTTTTCTTGTAATTTATGAATTTTTAAACCACGTTCTAAAAATCTTTTTTGAGCAAATTGAATATCTTATGAGAAACATTAGACCACACTCAAAAAATTTGTGGACAGTAGACCATGATCTAACATTTCCTCATAATTGTGAGTTCCAAAAATTGTATTTGGGTAACTTTTAAAAATAAACATAAAATCTAAATAATTAGTATAA
Source organism: Capsicum rhomboideum (assembly GCA_031232105.1). NCBI lineage: Eukaryota > Viridiplantae > Streptophyta > Magnoliopsida > Solanales > Solanaceae > Capsicum > Capsicum rhomboideum. Next base: position 142,068,287 of record CP124711.1, on the reverse strand, counting down.
ACAACATAAATCCCGATAATTTGGAGCTTAAAACAGAAAATCCCGACATTTTGCATAATTACTGAAAATTCTGATTTTGGATCTATCGAGATACATAATTAGCTTTCGATATATTTTTTTTGATTTTGAGTCTGTTGAGATATATAATAAATCCAATGAAGATACATTTTTTCCTTTCTAAAGATACATAATTAGCTCCCGATATATTTTTTTCGATTTTGGGTCTGTCGAGATACATAATTAGCTCCCGATACATCCAACGAAGATACATAATTAGTTAGAATTTTTGTAATTACTTTGTAAGGGTGGAGATTTGTGTAAATATGATAAATTAAGGTGTATGTTTATGTTATTTTTCCAAATAATTAGCCTAAAAGACAGAAATTGGGCTTGGGCCTTAAACCCTTTTCTGTTTTGGTGTCCAACTATTTCAGCCCAATATACATTTGTCAAATGTGGACTTTGTTCGTGGACATGAATTTGCAGTTTTAGACCAAATTCACATGAAAAACAGCAGTACTATAGCTGGGCCGATCCAATGTTACGACATCGGATTTATCTGAATTCAATACTTTAGACATGATAAGAAGGGGAGCCTTGAAATAACTGTAAAGTTGTTGCTATGTGACCACGAGGACTTGGGTTCAAGCCATGAAAATAGTAGCTTCAGAAATGCAAGGTAAGAGTAGAATGCGTACATTAGACCTTTGTGGTCCGAAATCCCACGCATAGTAGGAGCTTTAGTGCACCGAGCTGCCTTTTTTTTTTAGTACTTTAGATAAGAAATATAAATTTATGTATAAAAATTCACTAAAATTGCAAAATTGTAAATATAAAATCCTAAACTTTAAGAATATAATGAATTCGATGCTAAAATCTAAACATTAAATCCGTAAAATTTAAATCTTGAATCCGTCTCTGAACACTAGATAAACCATTGTCTCCATAGTCGTAAGAAAATTGTTATTTATGGACTTTGCCTTTTTTGTTGGTTTGTTGGTTTGTTTTCTTCATCTTCTTTTATGTTAATTATGATACGTGCAATGTAGCAAAAATTGGACACATGACAAACTTTCTTCGACGAAAAGTTATACTATTTAGATATAATTAAAAATAGATATTAAACTCCTTTTAATTTTTCATAGCAAAAATTCTGAATCCGTTACTAATCGAAAACTTTGGTGGACAATGAACCCCACTCCCACAGTAGATAGCAGTGTTCTTGAAAGTTGTTTTGTTATGACAGAATCTTTCCAAACCTCATCCTCAAAATTTTTTTGCCTTGTAATGTTACCTTCAAATTTTGTCCTAAAGTGCTTGCTAACACAAAGATTTTTTCCCCTAGAGCTCATTAATTATTCGTTTTGAAGTTCTGATTAATTCAATTTCGTACCACAGTAAGATCTATTAAAGAAGAAAATATTTTGTACTAATTCCTTAATTATTATTTTCTCTGTCTCAATTTATGTGACATATTTTTTTTTTAGTCCATCCCCAAAAGAATGTCATATTTCCTTAGTTGACAACTATATAATGACACAGTTCTCATTTTATCCTCATTGGGTCCCCTTTAACAAGAAAAGTAAACAAAAAAGTAGCACTAAGGTAATTTTTATAAGGATATATTAGTAAACATAGCAAAGTCTTATCTTATTTCTTTAACTACATTCCCGATCAAATTATGTCACATAAATTGAGATGGGGAGTATTTTTTTTCATTTTCGAAACTCAAAATGGAAATCTTGTCAATGATGTAGGAATCGATGAAGGAGCCAGGTGGGAGCAAGGGTCGAATCCCCTTTGTTAAAAAATTATATTGTATATATAAGGTTAAAATTATATTATATATATATACTAGAGATTGAATTTTCTTGACTTTTTCATATATTTACTTCTTTATATTCTTGAATCCCTTAATGAAAATCCTCGCTCTGTTGCGGATAGGAATCCTATACCACAAGTCCACAACCCCGGTGATAACACAAAGTTTACTACAATTCCATCTTTAAGCTTAATGTATCTATACATATTGTTTTGTGAAGTAAGTATTAAGATTTTAGGGGCTGTTTGATTCACCTGATAAGGAAAATAATTTCTGAATAAAGTTTGGAATTAACTTATTTCATATTTGGTATAAAGTATTAACTAATTCTAAGACTATTTTATTCCACTATTTATATTAAGATAGTGAGATTACTATTTCATATCGAGGATGAGATATCCCAACTCATGATATATCCTGGTTTAACAAATGACCCTTAATATCACATTGCAATGTACACAAGGATGTGGCCTCGTAATCCATGAAGTAGGAGGAGAACCCAAGATCTCATATGTTCAAATTTTAGCAGAAACAAAAGAATTAGGTGATTTCTTCTCCCTTATCTAGTCTTGACAGACAGAGTAATCTTTTATGTATTGCTGATGAAAAATAGCAGATATTAGATATCTTATATAGCTAATCGAAGTATAAATGAATCTAAACACCACGGTTATAAAAAAAAAACACCACGTGCAATATGAAATTTGAAAGGGGTTTGATTTGGTCAACAAAAAAGGAAAGGTACTTAACATGGTCTTACTGATTGTACACGTGAACATGCCTCTTATGTTACTCTTGGGACTTACTATAATTACCCCTACTTCAAGAATTTTGTTTTTCTTTTCTATTTATTTAGGGTAATCAGTTAAGTTATTGTCATGTGGTCAAGAGTTCATGAATTCAAATTGTAAAAATAATTTTTACAGAAATGCAAGATGAGACTGCGTATAATAGACCCTTATGATTCAACCCTTCTCCGAGTTTTGCACATAGTGAAAGCTTTAGTATACCGTGCTATCTTTTTCTACTCTGGTACATAACTATTTTTTTGAATGATGAAGATTGATGACAAATTAACGAGTTGGGTCAAACTCAAAAGGGTTTAAATATGTTTATTAATAAATGAGTTATAATTTAAGAAGTTCAAATTTAGTTAGGTCATCAGCGACGACCAGGAGCGGAGCTAAGCAGAAAGTTACACTATAAATATAAGGTTAAAATGAGTCATAACTTTTTGGTGTGTTTACTTCTTAATATTTTGATCCTCATAATAAAAATGTTAGCTCAAAATACAGTTCAAGGTTGAAAAAGATTATGTTACAAAGTTTTATTAATTAAAATTTTCTGTAGTCTCTATAAAGTTTTATAAAGACAAGTACTTGTACAATTATTGAAAGAGATTCACTTCCTTTTTGTTTTCGTGGTAATTTCTTGAATTGCTCCTCATCATTTTATTTCACCAACTACCATTTAAATAAATATTACCACACTTTATTTCATTTAAGTACAACTTTAATTTCAGCTGTCTTTCCCCTCCTTTTTTGGTTTAATCATCTAGTTTCGAAACTTATTGATCCGATTAATATATAAATTTACTTTACATAAAATTCATTAAGAGAGAATTGTTCCCTAACAGAAATTCCTTCGTTTTCAATACTCGAACTTGCGAGTTCTGATTAAAGGAAGATGAATTTCATCCATCTAACTAGACCCTTTGTGATTGGTCAATCGTCTTTTATCTATCTAGCCTGACTAATACATATTTGTGCAACATAAGGCACATTAAGGATGAAATGCTCTTCACCAAGAATTTCTTCATCCTCAGAATCTCCGAACCCGATTAGTACATATTTGCGCACCATAGGGTTTGTTTGGAGTTTAATTATCTAATATTGGGGATTCGCTGAACCAATTAATACATATTTGTCCAGTGAGGATCCGTTATCAAAAACTTCGTTATTTTCAAGGTTCAAATCAAAAAATCTAATTAATAGCGAATAAATTTTATCCATCTCACAACATCCCTTTATAGGTCGGTCAAATGTCTTTCCAAAATGTCATCTAACATACTTTAAAAAGCAATAACGTTGGCGAATCTTGCAACACACATATATAGTCGTTAACAATGAAGGAAAAAGTAGGTAGTAATGAACAAAAAGCTTTGCAAGTTGCAGCTTTGGCATCAATTTCCACAGCAATGGGCAAAACCAATACTCCCTCTCCTTCTATCTTAATAAAAAAGGGATAGTGTTCAATTGAAATATGAAAACGTGACTAAATTGGTCCTAGTTACTCTTCGGAGGGTGTGGGGTGCGGGGGTGGGGGGAGAGAGTGGAAGAAGAGGGGGGGTGAGGGTGGGGGGATTTATTTTCGAACGCAAAAAAGGATTCAATGAATTTGAAAGAAGTGAACACGGAGCCCTACGAGATGAAAGTCTCAGATACGATTATGTAGACTTGCAGTAAGGGTGACTTATCTGTCAATTTTTCCACTATCACTGTAAGAAAATCAAACTCTACCAAAGTACGATTTAACTCTATAACTTCCCTTTTACTCGCAATGAAATGATTTATAGTCACACAAATAGTTAAAGAGTGTTTTAGACCATAAATTTCAAAAAAAATTAATTTATTTCTTAAACTTTGTGTCTAATCGAATGATGCAATATAAATTGAGATGGGGATGTAATATACTCCCTCCGTTTCAAAAAGAATGATCCTTGCCTTTTTGGCAATACTTTAATTCCAACTTTTCACATGACATGTTTAAGACTACAAGATTAAAGGGCATTTTGATACATTTGATACAATTTTAATTTATGACCATAAGATTTAAAAGTCTTCTTTATTTTCTTAATCTCTGTATCAAATCAAAATAAATTATTTTTTTTGAAACGGAGGGAGTATTAATCCAGTCAAAATGCGGTACTCCTAGTACTGTTTACAACTTTGTCTGCTTGTCAATCCAATATGGTACTAATTAAGCCTATAGTCCTATTTACCTACCCCTATTTTGGCCTTGCTATATCAAAGGACCTAATAACCATTACATATGACTCATCATGTGTGAAAAGGTATAAATGTAGACTTCAAGAAACTTGACCAAGAAAATATACCACCCACATTTAAAATAATAATAGTCTTTATTTTATTTTATGTAATACACTTTCCTCTTTAATCATTAAAAAGCGAGTTTTTATGTTTAGAAACAAGGGATAATAGCTCTTTTCGTCCCTCATACTACGAAAAAAAGTACTTTCTCGGTCTCATTTTATGTGTTGCCTTTTGATTAGGCGCGGAGTTTAAGAAATAAATGATGACTTTGTAAAGTTTATAAAATTGCCCCTCTTAAAGTCACGTTAATATCTACCTTTTAGTTGTCTTTTCTTATTAAGTGAGACCCAGTAAGGATAAAATAAGGATAATGTCATTAAATAGTTGCTAAATAAAAAAATGTGACATTCTTTTTGGAACGGATTAAAAAAAAAATGATGACACATAAAATGGGACAGAGGAAGTAGTACATTTATTTTCAAATGCCGACCAACCTTTTTTCGACCCACCCTACTAGGTCAGTAATCCTTTAAAATCAACTGTATTTCAGTCTGTTTTTTGGCTTGGAAATGGCCTTGTTTTAATAGTGACAATTATTGGTAAATTTTGATTTTATTCTTGTAATATTTGAGATAATTAACACATTTATTCTTCACTTAGTTAAAATGTGTGCTTTAATTTGCTCCCTTTATGATGGAAATTTGTTATATTTTGACTATTTTTAAGGTACATTATCCTCACATATTAAAAAACAATACAAGCTTAACATAACACATGAGTAATTGAATGGTAGAACAACTAATATTTTTGAAAATTTGTTAATATAGGGATAAAAGAAGCACGTTTTTAAGTAATTGGAGATTAAATATGCTTAATTGAACAAGGACTAAAAATCAGAATTTTGCCATAATTGAGGGACCAAAAATGTTATTAACCCTAAAAACAATTTAACGAGTATAAGTTTCTGATTTTGCCCTTAGTTACATGATTTGATGGAACAAGTTTTAAAGACAATCCTTCTTTTTTAAATTTTGTGTATCCAGTCAAACACCGTCACATCAAATGAGAATAAGAGAACATATATGGTACATGGTAAAATCAAAAGAACCATTTTTATCTAGCATATTGCAATGGTAAATTTGTACACATTGTGGATCAACCATATGTACTAGATGAAAAGAGTAAAAAGACTAAAACAAGGTAACTCAAACCAAGTAGTAGTATAAAACAAAGTAACCTTACTTTAGTCTTCAATCTTGGATTCTTGATTTGGTTTCCTTTCTTTCTTTCCTTTTGGGGGTGGTTCTTGGCATATGTTCATCATCATTATTGCTCCATGGTAAAGTCGTCTTCGCATGATCTAAGCCATTGATGTTTGTGTCAGTGTAGGTTGTCTACATCACATTTCCTTGTGGTATATTAATTTTCCTCAAACCATGCATGAATGTGGGATGCTTTGTGCACTGACATGTCTTCTCAGTCATTATTGCTTCACATTTCCTTAAAACATTTGATAAACCTCTCTTCTTCTTCTTCCTCCTCTTTTTTTTTTTTTTTGAATAATCAATTAACATATGGTTTTAACCAGTGTTTTAAAAGGCGAGAGCGTGAGGCGAGGCGTTTTGTATAGTATGGGGCGAGGGATAAGCCCCGAAACACAGGGCGTAAATCCCATGGATCTACGGGGTGTATCTTATATATCTTCAATTTTATAATTTTATTATTAAGAAAATAAGCAAAAATAAGATTTTCAATCATTTCTAAATAAATCATCAATAATACAAGAAAAAATATTATAATTATTTTCTAAGAAAGTTGCTTTAATTTTTTTATTTATATTTAGAATTAGAAAAAATCACTAAAATATGAAAACATGCTAGCATAAAGTATAAATATCATTACACCAATAATTAAAAAAATATGATTTATAGCAAATATACTTTTAAAAAAAATCAAAATTAAAGTCCGGATATACGCTTTTACGTCCGGGACTTACGTCCTATGAATCTATGTTTTTCATTTGCGCCCCGAAGTGTTTTTAGTATGCCCCGCCCTGGGATTCGCCCTGAAAACATTTTTGAAAACCCTGGTTTAATTTAACCATACCTTGCACAAATGTAAATGGATTTTAATGAATCTTTTGAGCATTTATTTTGGTGTTTACTCTTTTTTTCTCTTTTGCCACAAGAAAATTTATGAAGGATATAGGGTACTTAACCATTGGTTTAATAAGAGGATTAATTTTACAAAACAAAATATTAGCTTGTGTAAAACAATTATTATGAGGATTTTTAAAGCTTTAAAATGTTGTTTCCCAAACACCAACTAAAAATGTTTTTACAATTCAAACATTCTAATCAATCTTGAATCATTGTTAACATAAAACTAGACAGGCCCAAAGAATCATTTAAACTATTTTCTTTGGATTTTCTGTCCCACAATATTTTGCTTCTTTTCTCCATCTTTAATTTTGTTAGCACCAACATGGGTTGTGGTGCAGTGATTGGACTGCTCTATCCTTAACTAGAGGTCTCAGGTTCGAGCTCTGGGAATGGAGAAAATCTTGTTGGGAGCGCCACTCCCAGAATGGGCCAATGCGCGATCCGAATTAGTTGGAGATCCAATGCGGATATCGAACACCGGGTGGAAAACCCAAAAAAGAAAAACTATTAACGAAAAGTTAATCAATAATGCCTCATGTCTTTTCAATTAAAATTATTATTATTATCTATGAGGACAAAAATATTTTAAAAATAAAATATGAAGGTTATTTAATTTTTGAAATTATCCATGAAAGAATATGTGCAGCTTTGATCCTTATACTCCCTCTGTTTCATTTCTTTTCCCTTGTGGTATTATTTGACTCTAACTTGACACATTTCTTAAGAAAATTTTAATTAGAAGTATATTTTACTAAATTAACCTTTATAATGGTGTTCTGAAACTCTATATTTTACTATTATTACTTTACGTCGTTGTTTAATACTAACCGTAGAAAGAAAAAAATATAACAAAATTTTCTTGATTTCAAAATATAGGGGTCAAGTAAAGCCCTTTTAAGAAATATAAAAGTTTATTTTATGTCACAATATTCTCTTTTAAAGTCTCCAAGTTACACACAAACACGAGTATGATAGTGGAAATAATTGGCATTATTTGGTAGTCTAAATCAATTGGAAAGTGTCCTCCTCCTTTACCCTACCAAGCTTCTCATGTATTGATCGGGTTAATTTATGCGTACGTCGATTAATTTTATCGAATTTTTGTTAGTTTTTATCAGTATATGTATTGGGTAATTCTTCTTATTAACTATTGGATAACTGAAAAAATTATCGAGTATTTTTTTAAAACCTGAGACTATAAAATCTCATTTAAAGTCACGTAGTGGAGGGTTGCACTTTTAATGTAGGAAACAAATAGTTATTGAGTCGGGTCCATCCATAAAAGTGTTAATTAACCCGTTAGATCATTAACTTGTTCTTCTTCTAAATTTTACCTATAGTATATACGGAGTAATTTTTTCACATTGATATGATGGCAAAGGTTTACATAAAATACGCTAGCTAGGCGTCTTTTAAAGGATATTTAGGCTATAAATAAGATGATCATGCCACAAGTCGTAGTTATTACAGATTCACTACTGTAAAAAAGAAACCCGTAAATTTCCGAACTAATATTTCAACATTTCTAAAAATAGTATCAAGAAGAAAGGGCAATTACTAATATCGTTTAAAGTGATTCCTAGTACTTATTATTCTCCACTATCAGACTTCACTTATTTATTTATTATTTTTTTTAAAAAAACCATTATTCCAACGTAATATTCCTCGATCTTATACTTTCTTTTTGTAAAATTATTTCAAAAAAACTATTTAAATAAAAAATATCATGGAAGTGCTACATGAAAATATTTATTTAATATTTTTTTTTGGGTATGTAAGTACGAATGTTAGAAAAAAAGATGTGAAAAGCTAGAGGTGTGGGAGTAAGCCGACATCAAGAATCCTTAGAGGAATGTGCCTATGGAGGATAGGAAACAACGATAACATATTTAATGTAACTTCATACGTCGAGTTTGAAGAGGGTGATGTGTATATACACTTTATTTTTATCTTGGAATGATAGAAAGATCATTTTTGAAAGACCCTCAACTCAAGAAAAATATAATAAATGAGGTATGCAAAGAAAATATGATAGTAAAAAGATCGTGTTAAAAATAATAGAAAATAAATCAATAACAACAATAAATAATATGATAATTAAAAATAAAAAAATAAAAAATAACTAATGGAGGATACATATACAGACTAGTTGATTGTGTGGGTGAAAACTTGTTTATACTCAATATTCCTCTTTTAACCCTAATGAAAAAATTTATAGTCACATAAATATTTAAAGAATATTTTAGATTATAAATTTTAAAAGTTTTTTTTCTTTTCTTAAATATCGTGTCAAGTCAAAAAAGTTTCACTTAAAATGAAATGAAGGGAATAGTAACTATATAGTACTCCCTCTGTTCGAATTTACTTGACATATTTTGATTTGACACACCTATTAAGAAAATAATGATTGATCTAGTGACTTTACTATATTACCTTTATTAATTGATGTTTAATAATAGGTATTGAAAAATAATTTTGAGAATAAATAATTAATGCTAAAGATAAAATATGATAATTATTTTTTTGTCTTTTCTTAATTTGTTAAAATGATAAGTAAAAATAAAAATAAAATTTAAAAAATAATGACAAATAAATTCAAACGGAGAAAGTATTTGATTTGGAAGGAAGCTTTGTGGTGGGTGGGTGGGACAGTGGTGAGCAGTAAGGAGCAGCAAGAAAAGACACAGCACAACAAAGTCTCGCCCACCCGTGTGGCCCCCTCCCTCCTTTTTATGTCCATTTTTGGTTCCTAAATCATCCCGGGATTATAATCCTGAATTATAATTTCTAAATTAATTTATATCATATAAAAGGTGATATAAAATAATTTCATATTTGATGGGATATTTCAAAACTAAATTTCGTATTAGATTTATATCATATTTGATTGATGATATAAATTAGTCAAGGAATAAATTTATACTATCAACAAAACATTGTATAAATTTGATACCAAACTTGACCATGAGATATCCCACCTTATACCATGTACCAAGCGACCATTAGAAACTTGAAAGCTTTCTTATATGGTCATGAAAAATCTCCATCATGAGCTAACTTTTAAAGTTAAGTTAGGTTCAAAGTCCATTTATTTATCATGCTATCAGAGTCAGGTGCATCTTAATTCATTATTTCAGATACTGGACTTCTCGTCTTATATTGTCCAGGCTTCAGATGTTCATCCCGAATGGGCGAGTGGAGTTGGAGTCCCACAGCGTCCGTTTAGAGATGAGAAAGACTTCGTATATAGTCTTTGAGCAATCTGACATGCCCCCCCCCCCCCCTCCCCCTCTTTTTCATGAGCTAGTTTTGACGGTTTAGTTAGGTTCAAGATTCATTTCTTATTAATTCTCGCAATTTTAACTGGTCATCAATCCTCACACCATTTTCAGCATAAAACTTTAATACCAATTAATTAGTTACTTCTACATGGTTCAATTAGGGTTGGATTACTTATCAAATATTAATTCTAGATGTATTAGATGAGCATCGCCCCTTATAGAAATTAGATATTACCACAAACACATTTGCTCGTATTTTTTGACAATAAATGGAGTGGAGCAATTAGCCGTTAATAAGAGGTTTGAGTTTAGTATTGAATATTGGAAAAAATAATATAAATTTGAATTAATCGAAAACCGATGCAAAAATAGAACAATTGTACATATCTCATTACATCCCCACAAGGCCACAACTATATATGGGTAGTTGTTGGAAGGTCAAAGTCCAATGTAGAATTGGTAAAATGTAGAATATATCATATGGTAAAATTTAATATACTTTTGCACGTGAAAATCTCTGACAATCTTTGAAATTCACTTTGGTTGATTTGCTGCATTTTATTTAATGACTTCTACGTGGAAATGCACGTATGCACACTAAGTAAGAAAAAGTACTTGTACCTTTTAACCTGGTCAGTTGAAATTATAATGCCCCACTGCAGAATTTCACTATATCGAATTGCTCATAGTTAATTTAAAAAGAATCTTATTGAAAATAAAGTTGGTAAATTTTTACGGTATTCTATTTTTGCATTAGTGAAAGGTTCCACATTCGAGTTTCGTTAGACTCAGTTGAAGTATAAAATGTCAACGAAGAAAATAGAAGAAATCGAGTCCATTTTTAGTCTAGTTTGTATTTACAGTTGATCGACTTCGTCTTGACTCCTCAATTACTACGTATTTTTATTTTGAAATTAATTAACGACTAAATAATTTCATAAACTGAGTTTTTTTGTTCCACAAGAGATTGCTCTCCTCCAAGGTTTGAGTTGTACCTTTTATCTATCTTTAACTTATGAGGGGTTGAAAAAAAAACAAACTTATGAGGGCAAAATAAGAAGGAAAAAAGAAGGGGAAAATGATAATATTGAATTAAAATATAAACATAGAATTAGGTTATATACTTAGGTTTGTTTGGTACGTCAGATGAAGATAAAATCTTTAAAAAAATTTGAGATTAATTTTATTTCATATTTGGTTTAAAGTATTAGCTAATCTCAGGATTATTTTGTCCCACCATTTGTACTAAAATAATGGGATTCCTAATATCCCATGTAAAGAACGAGATAAAATAATCTCATAGATAACTTTGCTTATCTCGCCCCGCATACCAAACAAGTCATTATTTTGACATATATAATTAACCTCTTATATAGGTCTCTACCGTTTATTCTAGACTACTAATCAATGTTGCTATATAAGGTTACTTGCAATTACCTGTATTAAATAACTTAATCGTGCAAATATTTTTTACATTAGTACATAAAATTTAAACTCTTTAATTACAACAACAAACATATCTAGTAGAATTCCACAAAATGGGTTCTGGACAGGATAGAATATATGCAGACTGTACCATTATCTTAGAAGTAGAGAGAATGTTTTCGATAGACTCTTGGCTCAAGGGAAAAATTGTCTTAAACAGTCGAGAAAAGGAAGTAATAGAAGTACAAGAAATAGCTTACAGTAACAAAACTCTTTAATTAACGGAAAATTTAATTTTGCCACATATTTTTTTACCATAAAGTTTGTCAGGTGGATGTCCCATACAAATCTGGATTTTCTTGATCTCACTGGTTGTAGAAATTATTGCACTTTCTCTGACTCTACGCACGAAGGCCTCTTCATATCAGTCAGGAAAAAAATCAGCATGCATGGTGATCCATATTCCATTCCATTGATATTTTTTGTTCTCATCCGGTGTTCGATATTCGCATTGGAGCCCTGTCTAATTCGGATCGCACACTGCAGGGTTCATTTTAGGGATGACGCTCCCACCAGAATTTTATCCGATCCATACCCAGGGCTCAAACTCGAGATCTCTAGTTAAGGGTGGAACAGTCCCACCACTACACCACAACCTGATTTGTAATTATTTTTTTTACTTATTATTTTCTGAATTATTGACAATTGATTGTACATGAAAAGTATATTTCACGTTTGGGACATATTCTACAATTGATGGGTAAACATGACACAATTTTTTTTTTTTGTGCTCTTGCTATGATTAAACGATCCTTTCAATTATATATGTCCTGTAGTTCCTTCTAACATTGTAAAATTTGCTTCTAATAGAATACCATATAAAGGATATATGCTCTCTAATTATTAATTTAGATAGACGTACCAAAAAATTTATGTATGTTGCATTTGAGTATATATAATATACTGTTAGTATAATTTTGTAGTAATAATATTCCTCACCAATGATCCGAGGTTGAATTGCTTCAATACAATATGTTTGTCTAGAAAAGCATAAACCAGTAATGATCGATACAAAGGATATGCTCGATAATAATCAACGTACATAGACGTACCAAAAAATTATTTATGTCGCAGTTGAGTATATGTATACACTAATGATATATTCTTCTTTATACTACCAGTACTGTTAGGGCTTGTTTGGTTGGGAAACAGGCTATCTGGGGATAAGTTATACTGCGATTTTATCCCAACCAAACATGTGATAAACTCATTTTAAAATTAATTTTGGAATAAGCTATCCCTTCTCCCTCGTACCAAACGAGCTCTTAAACTTGAATTTAGGTATATGTAGATGCAAGTTGAAGGGGATATATATTTAACATGCATGATCAGAAGCAAAGTGGCAGAAGGATAGAATGGTAGGGTAGAAGGTGCACCCTTTAGACATGATGGATGTTTATGTCAAGGCCCAAGCTGTGTCTATCTTCCTTTTCCTTGAACAGAAACCCTATATAGCTAGCTCACTTAGATTTGATGTTTTTGTAACTGTAATACCTTTATAGGTTCTTCCATTCATGTGATTGCAAGCCAATTATAACTAGTTGTGATCAACATGTGTTTACCAATCAAAGGCATGCATTTGCTAGGTAGGCAAAAGAAGTACGGGGGAGATGATTAGACGGGACATGGGTCACCTATAGCTTATTAAGGATATGACCCTAGATAGAAAGATATGGAGATCGAGGATTAGGGTAGAAGGTTAGTAGGTAGTCAAGCGATGTCCTTTTCAGTGTAGTTATTGTCATTCTCCTACTATCTAATTCTTCGATTTTAGTATTACATGTTGTTTCCTTTCCTTAAGTTATCGTATTATTTGTTGTTGCTGTTATTTTACCCTTCATTGTTTTTAGTATGACTTCTTCACTACTTAAATTGCATTACATACTTGTTTTTTGATGTTTTACTTGAGCCGAGAGTCTATATATTATTAGGAACAGTCTCTCTATCTTTACAAAGAAGGGGTAACGTTGCATATACACTACCTTCTTAGCACCCGTCCACTTGTGGAATTAGACTTGATATGCTATTGTTGTTAGTGTTGTACAGGCATGTATTTACTTTCAATGAGCGCACAAACTGCGCATGCTTGAAAAGGAAATGACCTTTGATTCATAGTTGAAAAGTACATGCACAATCAAATGGACTTTCAGGATTCAGAGTCGGTGAATCCAGGATGAGAGTAATTTTATTATATATGCACATATAATTTAAACATTTTTGCACATATATACATAGTTTGCGCCAAATGTATTAAGATCATTTCAAGTTCTGCTTATTATTTTTTATTTTGATAGGAGTGGGTATTTGCTACTCTATCACAATATGGACGTTAAAATAGTCATTCAAGGCAAATAGGAAACTATAACTTATCGTTAATCAATTATACTCATTCGTCCAATGCTACATGATGTCTTACATAAGATGATTTAGATCATGAAGAAAAAATTTCAGTAATGTCGTATAATCAAAAGGCAATATCATTAAAGGGGCTTTAATGAGAGAGGCAAGATTCGAACCTATAGATAGCTTCAACAAATTTGGAGTCCGGAGCATAAAGGGATAATATTTTGGCCAAAATTTCCAAAGGGGACAATGGATTCTGAAAGAAACCAAAGAGGACAAAATGCTGGGCGTCCAGCGATTTCTAAGCTTCCTGTTTTTAGGGTTACGATTAAGTTGAACTAGTTCATTGGTTGTTTTTTTTGTAGGGTTACGATTAAGTTAGAAACATAACGATGAGTTACAAATGAAATAGTTCTGTGATATTATAGTCCTAAATGAAACAAAAGTAATTTTATTCTCTAACTATCCACTTGAAATTTTCGTTAGTTGCATAAAGGAGTCTCATTCAAACTACTTTAGCTAACCTTTTACCCTTTTGGGAGTTAGAAATGGACTAGATAGTCCGTTAATTTTTCATCGTAAATATTATAACTTCTATGTGTTGTTATGGAATTATTCAAAAGGCAAATGACTTCAAATTCAAGAATTCTATTGCAATTTTTATACACATAAAACAGAAAGGTAATACATTAAACATAGAAATATAAATCAAGACAATAAAAAATATTCTTCATCAGTGTTCCGCAACGTCATTGTGACGACTACCCGTGCCACAATAAGTTGGTACGTGTGGCCTGGTTGATCTTCGAAGTCCATCTTCTCTAATAACAACCTATAAAAATCATTTTTAATGGTAAGATTATTTACGACCACAAATACAATGAAGTATGTAAATCAAAAAATGACATCTTACATCTTACGTGGGAAGCACGTGGATAACTCTCCATTTGCTGGGGTGTTGAGTTTTTCCGATGTGAGTCGTTAATCTATGTAGTATATTTAATAATTTATTATTACTTTATTAATTAATCTTTATTTAATTAATAATTAATAATAATAAATATAATTAAATAAAGATTAATTAATAATAAATATAATTAAATAAAGATTAATTAATTAATAATAAATTATTAAATATACTACATAGATTAACGACTCACATCAGAAAAACTCAACACCCCAGCAAATGGAGAGTTATCCACTTGCTTCCCACATAAGATGTAAGATGTCATTTTTTGATTTACATACTTCATTGTATTTGTGGTCGTAAATAATCTTACTATTAAAAATGATTTTTATAGGTTGTTATTAGAGAAGATGGACTTCGAAGATCAACCAGGCCACACGTACCAACTTATTGTGGCACGGGTAGTCATCACAATGACGTTGCGGAACACTGATGAAGAATATTTTTTATTGTCTTGATTTATATTAGTATGTTTAATGTATTACCTTTCTGTTTTATGTGTATAAAAATTGCAATAGAATTCTTGAATTTGAAGTCATTTGCCTTTTGAATAATTCCATAACAACACATAGAAGTTATAATATTTACGTTGAAAAATTAACGGACTATCTAGTCCATTTCTAACTCCCAAAAAGGTAAAAGGTTAGCTAAAGTAGTTTGAATGAGACTCCTTTATGCAACTAACGAAAATTTCAAGTGGATAGTTAGAGAATAAAATTACTTTTGTTTCATTTAGGACTATAATATCACCGAACTATTTCATTTGTAACTCATTGTTATGTTTCTAACTTAATCGTAACCCTACAAAAAAAAACCCAATGAACTAATTCAACTTAATCGTAACCCTAAAAACAGGAAGCTTAGAAATCGTTGTATGTCCAACGACTTATAAGTCGCTGGGTCCTTGGACGCCCAACGTTTTGTCCCCTTTGGAATTTTTGGTCAAAATATTAGCCCTTTATGCTCCGAACTCAAATTTATAGTATGTCGCTTTTGACCACTCGACCTCTCCCATTCTTGGGAGAAGGTCCCCCTCAATGGACTCTAAATCTAAGATTTGAATCTACAAACTCATCTTAGATTCATATCTGACAGAACAGACATAATTACAAACATTGAAGGATGATCAGTCGAACAACCATTATAAAAAATATATATAGGTTAAACATAACCAATTATGTACTACACTCCCATTACTGCATCACATCATGTCAAGACCAAGTGTAACATGGTTGGTGCTAGCTACATATAGTACAACATTAATTTCTTTTTTCTTTTTTCACAGGAAAAATGATAAAGTTTCTTGATTAGATTTGACACCATTATATATAATGAAAGAGGGAGAAAATCCCATGAGAGGTAGTCAGAAAAATAGGTCAATATATGAACAGGAAAAGGGCTAAGAATTTCATTGGACTAGGATATGCTAATAGTCTCTAGCATATTCATGTGGACTTGCTTGCTCCTGCTACTTTTGTGTTCTTTTCACTTAAAAAAATAATAGAAATTAACGATGGACAACTTCTATTTCTAATCAATAAAAATATACCGTCAATTGATCTATTTCATTACAAATTAGCGATGGATTATATGAAAATCCTAATAGCTAAGGGCTATTTTGGGATAAATGAATTGGGTGAAAGTTGGATTCTCTAAAATTCGGAGGTCAAGGAGTTTTAGAAAACGTTCTTTGTGGAAAAAATTGTGAATAAAGGGATTCTATCAAATTGAATTGAGTCCATGAATCTTATTAACGATAAATTTTGTAACTAATTCTTTCTTTTTTTTTTTTTTTTGGGTTTTGTTTTGTTATGGTAGTATGTTGGAAGTATTTTTTTTCCAACACATTTATATGAGACATCCATGCTTTGCCTTGGTTTCAAGGAACATGACTCATGTTCCTCCTGCATTTCTACTTTTCTACTACTCCTTCCGTCTCAAATGATCTGTCGTATTTTTTCTGTAACACATTCTTAAAAGAATATTAATTAGGAGAAATTTTTGACTATTTTACTTTCATTTATGTTTTAAGATATGATCCTCTATTGAGGTGTTTATAGTCTCCAAGTACAATCACTAATATTTATAAAATGAAAAATAATTAATTTTATCTTATACTTCTAAAATAAAAAATAATTTAAAATAATTATTTTTAAAAATTACGACAGATAATTAAAACAAAAGGAGTACTTCACTAATTAGGGTCAAAACCTAATAATGAAGTCTTGAAATTCAAAGATGCCAACACTAATATAGTACCTACCTAAATGTTGATATTAGGCACATGGACTCACAAGTCTTAATTAAGTCATTTCATATTGTAAGAGTATGTAATTTTATGAATATAATATTTGAATAAATTTAATTATTAAATTCTTCCACTTTTTTCTTTCCTTTCGTACGATCTGTGTGCTTGCTTGTATGAATTGAGTCCAATTTATATCTCTCGATTTCAATTGGTATCTCAGCAAGTTAAATGAATGTCGTTTGACTCCGGTTGAAATGATACAAGTCAGGGAAGTTGAAATCGAGAAGGTTCCAATTGGTATCTGATCATGAAGGCTATGTAGTGCATGGGCAATCGGCTAACGATTATCCATGAGGCGAATAAAGGATAATAGAAAAGCCTTTTTATTTGGTTTGATTATATCATATTGTACCATAATTAATGATTTTATTCAAATACCTAGAATTGCTCTAAATATTAGATTTATCATAAATTACTAAAAAAAATGACTTAAGAGAACTTTTTCCTCTAATTTTTCATCAATTATGCATTGTAATATATCAATCTACTAAATTCATGCAAATCCTTAATTATGAAATTAATAAAAACAAAATTGTCAACAAATCAGAAATTTGAGGTGGAGATGTCTAATAATAAGGTATATGAATATAAGAAGCTGCTGATACAAAGTAACTAGAAAATAAGATACAAAGTAAAAATTGAAATGGAATTGATTGACAACATGAATGAAGTTTTTTCAGTATTATGGATTTAATAATACACTATAATAGTATTTAAAATAACAATAAAAACAAACGGTACATTACACTTCGTCTTATTGGGCAAGTTATGTTTTAGGATTAAGTTGTCTCATATTTCGAATATCATTATTTGTAATAAATAATGTTTGTTGAACGATCAAACGAATATTGAACTCTATCCTTGTGAGACCTTATAACTAGGGAAAATCATAGAATCAGAATGTTATATTGTAACATCGATGAAAAGGTCATGAGAGCACCTAAAAATAGCTTTAAAAGCAAGATTCTAAAAGTGTTTCCCCAAAGCCATGCATTCCTCCCCGATTGGGCTTTTATATGTCTGAAATCTGATCATATCTACTAGTGACCGATTTATGAAATAAGGAGCTAATCAAAGGCTTGGGTATTGATAAAAGAACCTGATCTAAGATCCGTTAATATACAACTATAGAGTAAAGTAGTAAATTGTAAAAATAGAGAAGGAAATAATTAAGGAGTAAAATAGTGGAATAATAATTTGAGTTTGACAATGATATGTAGCATTTGTTGTTAGATCCATCATATCCTTGTTCCCTCAATAAAAAGAAGTAAGAATTTTGCTTCTAAAAGAATGGCCTAGAAGCACCATGGTACACCTATGTGGTACCCCTTTTGGGCATTGATTTAACTACAAATTGATCTATATAGAGTCTTTACATCAAATAAATAAATATATGAATACATAATTATGATTAATTAATGCATATTTTGACAACATTAAGTGATCGTTTGGTAGAATGTATTAACAAAAATAATGCGTGCATTATTTTTGTGTACTATTAGTATCTTGTTTGGTATATATTTTAGCCTATGTATAACGCATTAGTTATACAGTACTCTATTGTGTATTGAGCTATGTATTACTAATACCACCCTTTTTCATGTATTAACAATACAAAGGGTTCCAACACATGCATTAGCTTGATTAATGACATTATTACCCCTCAAATTCCTTTCAAAACATTTTCCATTTCCTTTCTTTTTTTTTTTTTTTTTTTTTTTTGGTAATAATTAAGAGGATATTTCATATATATATATTGCTAGAGCTGGTATCTGCAGCTATCATTAGTAGTAGCTATATTAGTGTCTCCACTAATAGTAATATTGTTAGAGATGGTACAAAGATTGCAAGTTTTTAATATTTTTTTTTTCTACTTTTCTATCATGTATGGTTAAAAAAAAAAAAAAAAACTCTTTGTCAACTTTCCTTAAGAATATTGTGAAGCAATATTAACAACTTTTTACGTTCATTTTGAGGAAAAAAATGAGCAAGTGAAGTTTTATAAAAATGTATAGTTAGAGGGTATTTTGTAAGAAAAACTCTATTGCAAAAAAAGTGTAAGAAGGCATTTTTGTAAACAAAGATTTTTTTATAAAAATTATACAATACATTTTATTTCTAATACATTAAATCAAATGTAACGAACCTCTTAGTCGTTTTGTGAATTTTCCCATTTTTGCTCTCTCCGTAGTGTATATACGTGATTTATGACTTACGGGGATGGATAGTACCGATTCTTGAGGTGTTCGAAAGTGACTTAAGTCATTAGTTAGGTTCTTGAGTTTAAATGGAGTAAGCTTGATCACGGTCAACCTTCAGTCAAGATGACCCGTATTAGTGTTTTAGTGATTCCAATACGTTCGGCACATACCTTTTAGTCAACTTACATATTTAATTTATTTTTATGGGGTTCCGAACAAATTTTGAGGATTTATTAGAAGTTTTGGGTATTTTAGATAATTAGTTTAATGAGTGATTTAAAGGGTCAAAGCCACAACTTTGTCCTTCTTAGTAAACCACGTTCAAGATTAATTGAAGCAAATAGGTCTAACCTCATAAAACCATAACAGAGAAAGAAAAAAAAAAAAAAAAAAAAGAGGGAGGCGGCTATTAGGGTGACGTCCATCACCGACTCGGGCTCCCAGGTAATTGTTAAAATGGAGAATCATTTTAATTGTTTTGGTCAAGTGGTAATGATTACAAAAATGTTACATAAGGATTGTTAATGTTAATGCCATTATTGGTAGTGGCAGCAACGATTGGGCAATAGGTTTTGCTAATGCCTTTATTTTTGGCAGTGAGTATTTGGCAATGATTATGGAATTTTTCCTTCCTATTGAAGTTATGATATTGGAAGTTTGAGGGGTTGGGGTTAAGCCACCGAGTTTGACATCTACTATTTTGGGTGTTTCTCTGTAAGCTTAAATTGGATCCTAATTTAATTAAACATATTTTACTCATCATATGGAGAAATAAGTATTACGGTATTGAACAAAAATAGTAAGGATGATGCCAATCATTGGTTATATGGAATGATGGCTAGACAATGATGGCTAATCATTAAAATAATGATAAAATAGGTGTCATTAGATTCGTACTCTTATGGGGATTATGTATCTGAACAGATTTTGATCCTCCGGAGACTTTACGGAAGGGCAAGGCCCTTGCAAATTAGCTTGCATTTGGATTCTTCGGTTGAGGTAGGTTATGGTTTAATTGGAGTTTAGACTCAATTTAATTATGTGTATGCTCCTAAATTGGATGCTTGTGGATTGGTCTTCGGACATACTTGAATTTGATGATATTTGAATTGTTGATACTTGCATGAATAAGTACTGAAAAATCGAACTTGATTGAATTTCCTTATGATTATAAGTGTACTTGTAAATTTTGGTACATCGTGTTGTATCCTGAGAGATAGTATGAATTTGATAAAACATACATAATATAATTATGGAGGATCGGGTACCACGCCGGTACGGATATTAATATTGATATTACTTATTTATGGAGGATCGGGTACCACGCCGGTACGGTACATGGACTTAGATTGTCCCCTGCAGGTCATGACTAGTTGGGCAGAAATAAGTCCCTTAGCATGTGTGTACAGACTAATGTTGATAATGAGAGGTTGTGTAGTTTAATAAGATGATAACGAGCTAACGGTGTTCTAAAGGTGAGGTTGAGAAGGACATATTTATTACTTATGGTATTATTGTTGATTCCGTGATATTGTTGATGACTACGTGGATTGCTTGTAAGCATTTCTTGGTCCGTCATTAATGTATTTACTGATTTATTGAATACTTGCTATTTGTTGATGCCCATCTACTTGTTATTTGATTTATGTTGTATACATGTTATTAAATTGAGTTGGCCTATGATACCTACCAGTACATAGTGGCTTGTACTGATACTACCCTGTACTCTTCTTTTGTTGAGTGCAGAAAGTGTTCCAGAGGCTCAGACACGACCTCATCTCTAGCGTTTGATAGTTGATCTCGATCCAAGGGTGAGCACTTCATCTCCAGGCTGCCATGGATCATCATATTAGTTCTTGTCCTTCTTTCGGACAATGACACACTCTTTATCTTTTGTTATTCTAGACATTTCTTCTAGATATGGTTTTTATTTTAGAAGTTCTTGTACGATGACTTTCTGGTCTTGGGAATTTTAATAAGTAGTTCGTTTGATTTCCACAATAATTAAAGATTAGTTTTGGATTTATTAATATTAAGTTGGTTTTTATGATAGCCCCATCTTAATATTGACTGCAATGATTGGGTAATGTCTTGGGTTAGATAGTTCTCCCACCGAAGTATTAGAGTGGGTGCCACTCATGGCCATTTGGGTCGTGACAAAGTTGGTATCAGAGCCAGGTTCGTCGATCTTGTCGTACAAGAACATGTCTAGTAGAGTCTTGCGGAACGGTACGGAGATGTCTGTACTTTTCTTCTAGAGGCTACAGGACACTAGGAAAATTCAATTTTTTTCTTTCTTTCATGTTATTACTTGATTTCAATTGGTATCTGGTGATACAAATTGGTATCTGACTTCTTCCATTCTTATTCTCGTAGATGGTGAGAACACGAAGAAATGGAGCAAGAGCAGGGGTACCCGAACCAGCTGTTGGGGCTGCAGTTCGTGGTAGAGGACAGGTGAGGGGAGGACGAGGTAGAGGAAGGAGAGCAGCGCCCATCAGGGGCAGGCCTCGACCCACAGGACCGGCTCGGGAGAGGTTAGTATCTCCTCCTCCACATGAGGATATGCCTGAGATGGAGGAAGAGGGAGCGATACCGGTGCAGGATGATGAGATTCCGATTCATGATGGGGCAGAACCAGCCCAAAGAGGTACAACTCCGATTCCGATGTCTTCCGAAGTGATTCAGCAAGTTCTGAGCTTCCTGAGTGGGTTAGCAGGAAATGGGACTATGCCAGCAGTACCCGGGGTTCAGCGTCCGGGGTTACAGCATGCTACTGCTGTAGCTCCTCAGATGGAACAGATGTCAGGATCAGGTGCTTTTCCGAGACAGGTAGTAGGTCCGGTGATGACTGGAGATGAGCATGACTTATTTTGTAAGTTTATCAAGATGAAGCCTCCTGTTTTTCGTGGCACCGAGTCTGAGGATGCCTATGAGTTCATTATTGATTGTCATGAGAGAGTTCACAAGATGGGGGTGGTTGAGAGGTATGGTGTGGAACTGGTCACTTTTCAGTTTCAGGGAGATGCCAAGATGTGGTGGAGAGCTTATGTTGAGTGTAGGGCTGCAGGTTCGCCTCCATTGACTTGGACTCAGTTTTATTCAGTTTTTCTAGAGAAGTATGTACCTCGTACATTGAGGGACAGGAAAAGGGATGAGTTCACTAATCTTGAGCAGGGAAGTTTGTCAGTTGCGGCCTATGAGGCCAAATTCCATTCATTGTCTCGGTATTCATCTCAGCTGCTGCAAACTGAGGAGGAGAGGATCCGTCTCTTTGTGAAAGGATTTGCTTCCATTGCTACTCATATGACACGGTTAACTCAGAAGGAGGTACCTTTTGTTTGGTCTGATGAGTGTGAGGAGAGCTTTCAAAAACTCAAGACCTTGTTGACTACTGCTTCTATTCTTGCCTTGCCTGTAGAGGGTAAGGATTTTATTATTTATTGTGATGCCTCACGTTCTGGTTTAGGTGCTGTTTTGATGCAGGAAAGGAATGTGATTGCTTATGCTTCGAGGCAGTTGAAGCCTAATGAGAGGAATTATCCAACTCATGACTTGGAGTTGGCAGCTGTGGTTTTTGCTCTTAAGATATGGAGGCATTACTTGTATGGGGTTCGTTGTGAAGTGTTCACTGATCATCGCAGTTTACAGCATGTGTTCACGCAGAGGGATTTGAATTTGAGACAACGTAGATGGATGGAGTTGCTGAAAGATTATGATATCACCATTCTATACCATCCAGGAAAGGCTAATGTGGTAGCCGATGCATTGAGCAGAAAGTCAGCAAGTATGGGTAGCTTGGCTTATTTGAATGCTACCAGACGTCCTTTGGCTAGAGAAATTCAGACTCTAGCTAACAAGTTCGTACGACTTGAGGTTTCTGAAAGAGGAGGATTGCTAGCTAGTATAGAGGCAAGGTCTACATTTCTTGATCAAATCAAGGCTAAACAATTCGAGGATGCTAAGTTGAGCAAGATTCGTGATAAGGTTTTGCAAGGTGAGGCCAAGGAGGCCATCCTTGACGGTGAGGGTGTGTTGCGGATTAAGGGGCGAGTTTGTGTTCCCCGTGTTGATAATTTGATTCCTATTATTCTAGCTGAGGCTCATTGTTCGAAGTACTCTATACATCCTGGTGTAACCAAGATGTATCGTGATTTGAGGCAGCATTACTGGTGGGGTCGGATGAAGCGAGACATAGTTGATTTTGTTGCTAAATGCCAGAGTTGCCAGCAGATAAAGTACGAGCATCAGAAGCCTGGTGGTACTCTTCAGAGGATGCCCATTCCTGAATGGAAATGGGAGAGGATAGCTATGGATTTCGTTGTTGGTCTTCCCAAGACTCTGGGGAAATACGATTCTATATGGGTTGTTGTGGATAGGCTGACTAAGTCTGCACATTTTATTCCAGTTCAGGTGACTTACAATGCAGCAAAGTTAGCCAAGATTTATCTTAAGGAGATTGTTCGATTGCATGGGGTCCCAATTTCTATTATCTCGGATAGGGGTACTCAATTTACCTCTAACTTTTGGGAGAAGTTACATGAGGAGTTGGGTACTAGGTTGGACCTTAGTACAGCTTTTCACCCTCAGACCGATGGGCAGTCCGAGCGAACAATTCAGGTATTGGAGGACATGCTTCGTGCGTGTGTGATGGATTTTGGAGGTCATTGGGATCAGTTTCTACCTTTGGCTGAGTTTGCATATAATAACAGTTACCACTCGAGTATCGACATGGCACCATTTGAGGCTTTATATGGGAGGAGGTGTAGATCTTCCATTGGATGGTTTGATGCCTTTGAGGTGAGACCGTGGGGTACAGATCTATTGAGGGACTCGTTTGAGAAAGTTAGGTTCATTCAGGAGAAGCTTATAGCGGCTCAAAGCAGGCAAAAAGAGTATGCGGATCGAAAAGTGAGAGATATGCACTTTATGGAGGGTGAGCAAGTGTTACTCAAGGTTTCACCCATGAAGGGTGTTATGCGTTTTGGGAAGCGAGGTAAGCTTAGCCCGAGATATATTGGGCCGTTTGAGATTCTTCAGCGTGTGGGGGAGGTGGCCTATAGATTGGCATTGCCTCCGAGTTTGTCAGGAGTTCATCCCGTATTTCATGTATCTATGTTGAAGAAGTTTCATGGTGATGGTAACTACATAATTCATTGGGATTCGGTCTTGTTAGATGAACACCTCTCTTATGAAGAGGAACCTGTTGCTATTCTGGATAAGGATGTCCGTAAGTTGAGGACTAAGGAGATTGCTTCTGTGAAGGTCCAGTGGAAGAATCGTCCTATTGAGGAGGCCACTTGGGAGGCCGAAGTAGACATGCGTAGCAAGTATCCACATCTTTTTGCTGATTCAGGTAATTCCTTATTTTTCCTTCTTGCTTCTTGTTTGCCCGTTCGGGGACGAACGGTTGTTTAATTGGTATCTAATGTAACGAACCTCTTAGTCGTTTTGTGAATTTTTCCATTTTTGCTCTCTCCGTAGTGTATATACATGATTTATGACTTACGGGGATGGATAGTACCGATTCTTGAGGTGTTCGAAAGTGACTTAAGTCATTAGTTAGGTTCTTGAGTTTAAATGGAGTAAGCTTGATCACGGTCAACCTTCAGTCAAGATGACCCGTATTAGTGTTTTAGTGATTCCAATACGTTCGGCACATACCTTTTAGTCAACTTACATATTTAATTTATTTTTATGGGGCTCCGAACAAATTTTGAGGATTTATTAGAAGTTTTGGGTATTTTAGATAATTAGTTTAATGAGTGATTTAAAAGGTCAAAGCCACAACTTTGTCCTTCTTAGTAAACCACGTTCAAGATTAATTGAAGCAAATAGGTCTAACCTCATAAAACCATAACAGAGAAAGAAAAAAAAAAAAAAAAAAAAGAGGGAGGCGGCTATTAGGGTGACGTCCATCACCGACTCGGGCTCCCAGGTAATTGTTAAAATGGAGAATCATTTTAATTGTTTTGGTCAAGTGGTAATGATTACAAAAATGTTACATAAGGATTGTTAATGTTAATGCCATTATTGGCAGTGGCAGCAACGATTGGGCAATAGGTTTTGCTAATGCCTTTATTTTTGGCAGTGAGTATTTGGCAATGATTATGGAATTTTTCCTTCCTATTGAAGTTATGATATTGGAAGTTTGAGGGGTTGGGGTTAAGCCACCGAGTTTGACATCTACTATTTTGGGTGTTTCTCTGTAAGCTTAAATTGGATCCTAATTTAATTAAACATATTTTACTCATCATATGGAGAAATAAGTATTACGGTATTGAACAAAAATAGTAAGGATGATGCCAATCATTGGTTATATGGAATGATGGCTAGACAATGATGGCTAATCATTAAAATAATGATAAAATAGGTGTCATTAGATTCGTACTCTTATGGGGATTATGTATCTGAACAGATTTTGATCCTCCGGAGACTTTACGGAAGGGCAAGGCCCTTGCAAATTAGCTTGCATTTGGATTCTTCGGTTGAGGTAGGTTATGGTTTAATTGGAGTTTAGACTCAATTTAATTATGTGTATGCTCCTAAATTGGATGCTTGTGGATTGGTCTTCGGACATACTTGAATTTGATGATATTTGGATTGTTGATACTTGCATGAATAATTACTGAAAAATCGAACTTGATTGAATTTCCTTATGATTATAAGTGTACTTGTAAATTTTGGTACATCGTGTTGTATCCTGAGAGATAGTATGAATTTGATAAAACATACATAATATAATTATGGAGGATCGGGTACCACGCCGGTACGGATATTAATATTGATATTACTTATTTATGGAGGATCGGGTACCACGCCGGTACGGTACATGGACTTAGATTGTCCCCTGCAGGTCATGACTAGTTGGGCAGAAATAAGTCCCTTAGCATGTGTGTACAGACTAATGTTGATAATGAGAGGTTGTGTAGTTTAATAAGATGATAACGAGCTAACGGTGTTCTAAAGGTGAGGTTGAGAAGGACATATTTATTACTTATGGTATTATTGTTGATTCCGTGATATTGTTGATGACTACGTGGATTGCTTGTAAGCATTTCTTGGTCCGTCATTAATGTATTTACTGATTTATTGAATACTTGCTATTTGTTGATGCCCATCTACTTGTTATTTGATTTATGTTGTATACATGTTATTAAATTGAGTTGGCCTATGATACCTACCAGTACATAGTGACTTGTACTGATACTACCCTGTACTCTTCTTTTGTTGAGTGCAGAAAGTGTTCCAGAGGCTCAGACACGACCTCATCTCTAGCGTTTGATAGTTGATCTCGATCCAAGGGTGAGCACTTCATCTCCAGGCTGCCATGGATCATCATATTAGTTCTTGTCCTTCTTTCGGACAATGACACACTCTTTATCTTTTGTTATTCTAGACATTTCTTCTAGATATGGTTTTTATTTTAGAAGTTCTTGTACGATGACTTTCGGGTCTTGGGAATTTTAATAAGTAGTTCGTTTGATTTCCGCAATAATTAAAGATTAGTTTTGGATTTATTAATATTAAGTTGGTTTTTATGATAGCCCCGTCTTAATATTGACTGCAATGATTGGGTAATGTCTTGGGTTAGATAGTTCTCCCACCGAAGTATTAGAGTGGGTGCCACTCATGGCCATTTGGGTCGTGACAAAGTTGGTATCAGAGCCAGGTTCGTCGATCTTGTCGTACAAGAACATGTCTAGTAGAGTCTTGCGGAACGGTACGGAGATGTCTGTACTTTTCTTCTAGAGGCTACAGGACACTAGGGAAATTCAATTTTTTTCTTTCTTTCATGTTATTACTTGATTTCAATTGGTATCTGGTGATACAAATTGGTATCTGACTTCTTCCATTCTTATTCTCGTAGATGGTGAGAACACGAAGAAATGGAGCAAGAGCAGGGGTACCCGAACCAGCTGTTGGGGCTGCAGTTCGTGGTAGAGGACAGGTGAGGGGAGGACGAGGTAGAGGAAGGAGAGCAGCGCCCATCAGGGGCAGGCCTCGACCCACAGGACCGGCTCGGGAGAGGTTAGTATCTCCTCCTCCACATGAGGATATGCCTGAGATGGAGGAAGAGGGAGCGATACCGGTGCAGGATGATGAGATTCCGATTCATGATGGGGCAGAACCAGCCCAAAGAGGTACAACTCCGATTCCGATGTCTTCCGAAGTGATTCAGCAAGTTCTGAGCTTCCTGAGTGGGTTAGCAGGAAATGGGACTATGCCAGCAGTACCCGGGGTTCAGCGTCCGGGGTTACAGCATGCTACTGCTGTAGCTCCTCAGATGGAACAGATGTCAGGATCAGGTGCTTTTCCGAGACAGGTAGTAGGTCCGGTGATGACTGGAGATGAGCATGACTTATTTTGTAAGTTTATCAAGATGAAGCCTCCTGTTTTTCGTGGCACCGAGTCTGAGGATGCCTATGAGTTCATTATTGATTGTCATGAGAGAGTTCACAAGATGGGGGTGGTTGAGAGGTATGGTGTGGAACTGGTCACTTTTCAGTTTCAGGGAGATGCCAAGATGTGGTGGAGAGCTTATGTTGAGTGTAGGGCTGCAGGTTCGCCTCCATTGACTTGGACTCAGTTTTATTCAGTTTTTCTAGAGAAGTATGTACCTCGTACATTGAGGGACAGGAAAAGGGATGAGTTCACTAATCTTGAGCAGGGAAGTTTGTCAGTTGCGGCCTATGAGGCCAAATTCCATTCATTATCTCGGTATTCATCTCAGCTGCTGCAAACTGAGGAGGAGAGGATCCGTCTCTTTGTGAAAGGATTTGCTTCCATTGCTACTCATATGACACGGTTAACTCAGAAGGAGGTACCTTTTGTTTGGTCTGATGAGTGTGAGGAGAGCTTTCAAAAACTCAAGACCTTGTTGACTACTGCTTCTATTCTTGCCTTGCCTGTAGAGGGTAAGGATTTTATTATTTATTGTGATGCCTCACGTTCTGGTTTAGGTGCTGTTTTGATGCAGGAAAGGAATGTGATTGCTTATGCTTCGAGGCAGTTGAAGCCTAATGAGAGGAATTATCCAACTCATGACTTGGAGTTGGCAGCTGTGGTTTTTGCTCTTAAGATATGGAGGCATTACTTGTATGGGGTTCGTTGTGAAGTGTTCACTGATCATCGCAGTTTACAGCATGTGTTCACGCAGAGGGATTTGAATTTGAGACAACGTAGATGGATGGAGTTGCTGAAAGATTATGATATCACCATTCTATACCATCCAGGAAAGGCTAATGTGGTAGCCGATGCATTGACCAGAAAGTCAGCAAGTATGGGTAGCTTGGCTTATTTGAATGCTACCAGACGTCCTTTGGCTAGAGAAATTCAGACTCTAGCTAACAAGTTCGTACGACTTGAGGTTTCTGAAAGAGGAGGATTGCTAGCTAGTATAGAGGCAAGGTCTATATTTCTTGATCAAATCAAGGCTAAACAATTCGAGGATGCTAAGTTGAGCAAGATTCGTGATAAGGTTTTGCAAGGTGAGGCCAAGGAGGCCATCCTTGACGGTGAGGGTGTGTTGCGGATTAAGGGGCGAGTTTGTGTTCCCCGTGTTGATAATTTGATTCCTATTATTCTAGCTGAGGCTCATTGTTCGAAGTACTCTATACATCCTGGTGTAACCAAGATGTATCGTGATTTGAGGCAGCATTACTGGTGGGGTCGGATGAAGCGAGACATAGTTGATTTTGTTGCTAAATGCCAGAGTTGCCAGCAGATAAAGTACGAGCATCAGAAGCCTGGTGGTACTCTTCAGAGGATGCCCATTCCTGAATGGAAATGGGAGAGGATAGCTATGGATTTCGTTGTTGGTCTTCCCAAGACTCTGGGGAAATACGATTCTATATGGGTTGTTGTGGATAGGCTGACTAAGTCTGCACATTTTATTCCAGTTCAGGTGACTTACAATGCAGCAAAGTTAGCCAAGATTTATCTTAAGGAGATTGTTCGATTGCATGGGGTCCCAATTTCTATTATCTCGGATAGGGGTACTCAATTTACCTCTAACTTTTGGGAGAAGTTACATGAGGAGTTGGGTACTAGGTTGGACCTTAGTACAGCTTTTCACCCTCAGACCGATGGGCAGTCCGAGCGAACAATTCAGGTATTGGAGGACATGCTTCGTGCGTGTGTGATGGATTTTGGAGGTCATTGGGATCAGTTTCTACCTTTGGCTGAGTTTGCATATAATAACAGTTACCACTCGAGTATCGACATGGCACCATTTGAGGCTTTATATGGGAGGAGGTGTAGATCTTCCATTGGATGGTTTGATGCCTTTGAGGTGAGACCGTGGGGTACAGATCTATTGAGGGACTCGTTTGAGAAAGTTAGGTTCATTCAGGAGAAGCTTATAGCGGCTCAAAGCAGGCAAAAAGAGTATGCGGATCGAAAAGTGAGAGATATGCACTTTATGGAGGGTGAGCAAGTGTTACTCAAGGTTTCACCCATGAAGGGTGTTATGCGTTTTGGGAAGCGAGGTAAGCTTAGCCCGAGATATATTGGGCCGTTTGAGATTCTTCAGCGTGTGGGGGAGGTGGCCTATAGATTGGCATTGCCTCCGAGTTTGTTAGGAGTTCATCCCGTATTTCATGTATCTATGTTGAAGAAGTTTCATGGTGATGGTAACTACATAATTCATTGGGATTCGGTCTTGTTAGATGAACACCTCTCTTATGAAGAGGAACCTGTTGCTATTCTGGATAAGGATGTCCGTAAGTTGAGGACTAAGGAGATTGCTTCTGTGAAGGTCCAGTGGAAGAATCGTCCTATTGAGGAGGCCACTTGGGAGGCCGAAGTAGACATGCGTAGCAAGTATCCACATCTTTTTGCTGATTCAGGTAATTCCTTATTTTTCCTTCTTGCTTCTTGTTTGCCCGTTCGGGGACGAACGGTTGTTTAATTGGTATCTAATGTAACGAACCTCTTAGTCGTTTTGTGAATTTTCCCATTTTTGCTCTCTCCGTAGTGTATATACGTGATTTATGACTTACGGGGATGGATAGTACCGATTCTTGAGGTGTTCGAAAGTGACTTAAGTCATTAGTTAGGTTCTTGAGTTTAAATGGAGTAAGCTTGATCACGGTCAACCTTCAGTCAAGATGACCCGTATTAGTGTTTTAGTGATTCCAATACGTTCGGCACATACCTTTTAGTCAACTTACATATTTAATTTATTTTTATGGGGTTCCGAACAAATTTTGAGGATTTATTAGAAGTTTTGGGTATTTTAGATAATTAGTTTAATGAGTGATTTAAAAGGTCAAAGCCACAACTTTGTCCTTCTTAGTAAACCACGTTCAAGATTAATTGAAGCAAATAGGTCTAACCTCATAAAACCATAACAGAGAAAGAAAAAAAAAAAAAAAAAAGAGGGAGGCGGCTATTAGGGTGACGTCCATCACCGACTCGGGCTCCCAGGTAATTGTTAAAATGGAGAATCATTTTAATTGTTTTGGTCAAGTGGTAATGATTACAAAAATGTTACATAAGGATTGTTAATGTTAATGCCATTATTGGCAGTGGCAGCAACGATTGGGCAATAGGTTTTGCTAATGCCTTTATTTTTGGCAGTGAGTATTTGGCAATGATTATGGAATTTTTCCTTCCTATTGAAGTTATGATATTGGAAGTTTGAGGGGTTGGGGTTAAGCCACCGAGTTTGACATCTACTATTTTGGGTGTTTCTCTGTAAGCTTAAATTGGATCCTAATTTAATTAAACATATTTTACTCATCATATGGAGAAATAAGTATTACGGTATTGAACAAAAATAGTAAGGATGATGCCAATCATTGGTTATATGGAATGATGGCTAGACAATGATGGCTAATCATTAAAATAATGATAAAATAGGTGTCATTAGATTCGTACTCTTATGGGGATTATGTATCTGAACAGATTTTGATCCTCCGGAGACTTTACGGAAGGGCAAGGCCCTTGCAAATTAGCTTGCATTTGGATTCTTCGGTTGAGGTAGGTTATGGTTTAATTGGAGTTTAGACTCAATTTAATTATGTGTATGCTCCTAAATTGGATGCTTGTGGATTGGTCTTCGGACATACTTGAATTTGATGATATTTGGATTGTTGATACTTGCATGAATAATTACTGAAAAATCGAACTTGATTGAATTTCCTTATGATTATAAGTGTACTTGTAAATTTTGGTACATCGTGTTGTATCCTGAGAGATAGTATGAATTTGATAAAACATACATAATATAATTATGGAGGATCGGGTACCACGCCGGTACGGATATTAATATTGATATTACTTATTTATGGAGGATCGGGTACCACGCCGGTACGGTACATGGACTTAGATTGTCCCCTGCAGGTCATGACTAGTTGGGCAGAAATAAGTCCCTTAGCATGTGTGTACAGACTAATGTTGATAATGAGAGGTTGTGTAGTTTAATAAGATGATAACGAGCTAACGGTGTTCTAAAGGTGAGGTTGAGAAGGACATATTTATTACTTATGGTATTATTGTTGATTCCGTGATATTGTTGATGACTACGTGGATTGCTTGTAAGCATTTCTTGGTCCGTCATTAATGTATTTACTGATTTATTGAATACTTGCTATGTGTTGATGCCCATCTACTTGTTATTTGATTTATGTTGTATACATGTTATTAAATTGAGTTGGCCTATGATACCTACCAGTACATAGTGGCTTGTACTGATACTACCCTGTACTCTTCTTTTGTTGAGTGCAGAAAGTGTTCCAGAGGCTCAGACACGACCTCATCTCTAGCGTTTGATAGTTGATCTCGATCCAAGGGTGAGCATTTCATCTCCAGGCTGCCATGGATCATCATATTAGTTCTTGTCCTTCTTTCGGACAATGACACACTCTTTATCTTTTGTTATTCTAGACATTTCTTCTAGATATGGTTTTTATTTTAGAAGTTCTTGTACGATGACTTTCGGGTCTTGGGGATTTTAATAAGTAGTTCGTTTGATTTCCGCAATAATTAAAGATTAGTTTTGGATTTATTAATATTAAGTTGGTTTTTATGATAGCCCCGTCTTAATATTGACTGCAATGATTGGGTAATGTCTTGGGTTAGATGGTTCTCCCACCGAAGTATTAGAGTGGGTGCCACTCATGGCCATTTGGGTCGTGACATCAAACAGTGTATAAGAAATAATGTCAGCATAACTAATGCAAGCCTAATTAATACCAGCATTACTAATACACTCTATTCAACATTATTCTTATACGCTCTAGCAAACGACCCCTAGAACTCACCTTGTGCCAATAAGTATTTACCGTATTACCATGTGTATGATATGAATTTTGGTTCATTGGTGAATTTAGAATTTGAAGCTTATAAGTTTTTATAAATATAAAGTATATAAAATAATAATTTGGTTCATAATGAAATATTTTAGGACATATAGTGAATTTCTTAATACATATATAAAGTCTCTGAACAAATATTATTAAGTTTACGTGAACCTATTGAGATCTACCCTTCCTTTGGTTCACCTCAAGGGTCCCTTTTGTACAATCTAAAGGTTAATGTTCAATGTGTAACGAATTACTAAGAATTTACCAATAAGGGTTGGGGTACTTCTCCATCTTTAACTAGAGAACTCGAGCTCGAGCACTGTTGAATAGGTTTCGCCTTATTCGTCTCTTCTCCTCCATGCTTCAATAGCGAAATATGATTGTAAAACTTACATAAATCCCAACAAGTTTACCCCTAATTACTCTCTATCCCTACTCTTTGCTAAATTATAAATAATTCCTTATTTTACAATATTCGGATACATAATCAGCATCCGGATACATAATTTTAAAGTCGAGATACATAATTTCGAACTTAAGAATGTAGCAGTTAATTGCTCTATTTTTGCTCGGATACATAACTAGCATCCGGATACATACTTTTGAAGTTGAAATGCACAATTTTAATTACTGAGATACCTTCATTTCTGAAACTATTTGATCGAGATACATAATACATTAACTAGACCAAAGAGAGATACATAATTAAAATTATGTATCCGAAAATTTATAAATTTGTGAATGTATTCGACTGTTTTTTTTTTTTAAAAAAGGGATTTAAACTAATCAAATCAAGTTTCAAGCTAATCAGGTCATGATCGAGATACATAATACATTAACTAGACCAAAAAGAGATACATAATTAAAATTATATATCCGAAAATTTATAAATTTGTGAATGTATTCGACTGTTTTTTTTTAAAAAGGGATTTAAACTAATCAAATCAAGTTTCAAGCTAATCAGGTCAGTCATTTCAAAATGATTGAGTTGAGGCCTTGGCATAAAGCAAACCCAACCCGAGGAGAGGAGTAGAGTCCAGCAACATCGAGCCCCAAAATAAAATTTCTATGTAAACCCCTACTCAACACAACACATTAAGGAGAATCCAGAGGCACGAATGTGAGACTTCCTTGCGTGAATCCAATCGAGCGAAAAACCCAAAAAAAATTATATGCAGCAGTACAAAGTTGTGTGTCTTCCTCAATCAAACATTTAGTTGAAACTCTCTTTATGAATAAAATCTAGGGTTGTTAAGTAAACAAATATTAGCTAATAAATATATTATGTAAAGGTGAAAAAGATCAAAATAATATTACAAACTCTAGGCAATGAATGGAAATACTGAAGTTTACTAACTTCCAATGTTTCTTCAAAATAATTATAGGCCATATCAGCAAAGTTGTAAATAGTAAAATATAAGACATGAAAATAAGTTTTGATAATCTAGCTATACAGATCATCTTCATCTGCACTACCAGCAGAAGTTGCAAAGGGATCAGCAGTTCCGGTGGCGGCACCCGTGCTGGCCTCCGCGAAACGGAACTCAGAACCAAAGCCTCGGGACTGCTGCAACGTTTGAGCAAACGCCTGGTACTTGCGGATATCAGCATCACTGACACTCCTCCTAGCATACTTCATTGATTCCTCAAAGTGAGCAGGCTTGATCTCAGATACCTCTTCATCAACGTCTTCCTCCATGGCTTCGGGATTATCCCTTCTCCTTTTCTCCCTCTCAATATCCTGGAAACACACAATGCAACATTAGTTTTCTACTAAAGGAAGGGGAGGAGCTAGAGTATATAGGAAGCAGGTTCGGCAGAACACAGTAATTTTGATTCAAACCTTGTATTTGTCTTAAACAATACATATAATTATGTACAAATTATTATGTAACTTAGAACCTAGTAACTCAAAAGGACACAAATCCCGAATCCTTTTAACTTCAAATTGAGTCTAAGTGTAGCAACTAATATCTATTGTCTCAAGAATTATCAACTGACAAGAAATGGAGATGGAAAACTTACTTTCTCAATGTTCTCTCGGATAGCATATTTGCATGCACGTTGGCAGATCTCTGTAATGTCAGCTCCGCTGAACCCTTGCGTATATTTTGCAAGAGCTCTTAGATCTATATCCTTAGAAAGGGGTGATTTCCGCAGGCATGCCTTGAAAATTTGATGGCGGGAGTCCTCATCGGGGAGAGGAATGTAAATCAATTGGTCAAGACGACCAGGACGTAGAAGTGCAGAATCAATAATGTCAGGCCTGTTGGTGGCACCGATGATGAAAACTGTCTTCTTGGCATTCATACCGTCCATTTCAGTGAGGAGTTGATTCAAAACTCTATCAGCAGCTCCACCGGCATCTCCACTGCTACCTCCTCTCTGCAAAAGCGAGTCATTTTCAACAGCAGAAGCAAATAATCTGAAAAGAACGGTAAACCCGTGTAGTAACAGTTCAATGGGAACATGAGAACAAGGAACAGCACCTGAGTAGCAATTGAGTCCAACTCATCAAAAAACAGGACACAAGGTGCAGAAGCTCGAGCCTTGTCGAATATTTCTCTAACATTGGCTTCACTCTCTCCAAACCACATGGTAAGCAATTCTGGACCCTTGATACTAATAAAATTGGCTTGGCATTCATTTGCAATAGCCTTCGCCAGCAAAGTTTTCCCACATCCAGGTGGCCCGTAGAAGAGAACACCCTTTGAGGGCGACATACCAAACTTCTCGAACTTCTCGGGATGTTCCACTGGATATTGAACAGTCTACAAAACAAATAACAGATAATAGGCCAAGTAAATCAATAAGGTTAACAGATCAGATCCTAATAATCATCGTTATATGATTAGTATATACTATATATACCTCTTGGAGCTCACGCTTGACATTCTCAAGGCCTCCGATGTCCTCCCAGGAGACATTAGGAACTTCAACAACCTGTTCACCCAAACAACATTATTAGGAATCAAGCGGAATAAATGTAGCGACAGAAGCTGAGAATGTAAAGAAATCTAGACTTACAGTTTCACGGAGGGCAGATGGATTGCTTGTCCCAAGGGCAGTTGTGAAATGTTCGTTAGTCACAGCCATGGAATTCAATATCTCTGCATCGATAGATTCATCTTCCAAATCAATCACATCCATCTTCTCTCTGATGCACTGAAGTGCAGCCTCAGTACACAAAGCTGCCAAATCTGCACCAACATAGCCATGAGTCTCTCTGCCAATTCTTTCCAACTCAACCTGCAAACAAAGTTCAACATATTAACAAACTGCAAATCTTTTAGAAGTCAGACTACTAAAAATTTTGAAGATATGAAATTACATCTTCGGCGAGCTTCATGTTCTTTGTATGGATACGAAGCACCTCAAGGCGCCCCACTTCATCCGGGACACCAATATCTATTTCTCTGTCAAATCTACCAAACCTTCTTAGGGCGGGGTCAATGCTATTAGGGCGATTAGTGGCACCCATGACAATTACATGAGCACGTGATTTGAGACCATCCATGAGAGTCAAGAGCTGAGAAACAATCCTCCTCTCAACCTCTCCATGTGTCTTCTCACGTTTAGGAGCTATTGAGTCAATTTCATCAATAAAGATAATTGAAGGTGCATTCTTTTCGGCTTCCTCAAATGCTTTCCTCAGATTGCTTTCACTTTCTCCAGCCAATTTGGACATGATCTCTGGCCCATTAATACAAAAGAAGAATGCACCAGTCTCATTGGCAACTGCCCGAGCTATCAATGTCTTCCCTGATCCAGGAGGTCCATACAAGAGAATTCCTTTGGGAGGTTTCACACCAATAGATTTGAAGAGTTGTGGATGCCTCAACGGAAGCTCAACAAGCTCGCGGATCTGTGCCATTTGTTTACGCACGCCACCAACATCATCATAACCGACCTCATCTAGCCGATTCTCATCTTCTCTGTTCACAGGTTCACCCTCACAGAATATTTCAGTATCTGGGGCGACAACACAATATTCAGCTGGATCAGTCTCAATAACCTTGAATTCTACACTTCTCATTCCTCCTCTTACAAGAAATAGATCACCCTTCCTCACTGGTCGATATGCTTCAAGGAAATAGGCTGCAGACAAATAACACATGGGAGATATGAAGGATCAGTAATTGCATAAACCATTAGGTTCAAATACATCATCTCTTTGCTAAAACATTTGCAAATATAATGCTTATCAGAAGAATATCATCAGCTAAGGAAAACCTAAACTCCAACAGCAGAACAATAAAGATCACGTATCTAAATATTCTAATAAGCAATAAGCAAATCGATAGAACACTTACGTTTCAAGTAAGCATCAAATAGATTTCCGGTAACCCCTTCAATGGTGTCATCAATGGGAAGAATGTGCACACGTTTACCATATTTGACATCAGGACATTGATGCACAGAGACAACATCACCAAGACGAACCCTAAGGTTATTTCTGACAACCTTGTTCATCCTAATCTTTGGCTCATCACATGTGTCATCAGCAAGGCAAATGCAGATTGTATCTTTTCTTTTCTTTCCCTATACAACAAAATACAATGTTAAGAACTGAAAATCTTACCAACAAGACGTCGCCAACATATACGATATATGTGTGTGTTTGTGTGTACACTAGCATGTCATCACACTTCCTATATCACCATAACGTGAAGAAGCTACAGCTCATACCAATTCCTCAAAGCTTGCAACAGCTTTTCCCAAACATGATACAATCCTTACAACCAACTACGCGTCTACACCTACTCATTATTTACAAACTAAAAACAGAATAAGATTAAAGTTGCTAAAAAAGTAGACCATTGAAGGGCACCAAACACTTATCACCATTACCATTGAAGGGCACCAAACACTTATCACCATTCTTCATTATTTCATTAGGCACTACAATATCTTTAAGTGAGACAAATAGACACAGAAAAACACAAAGCTGAGGTCTTAGAAGAACCAGCCTTTTCAGCTTATATATATATATATATATATATATATATATATATATCACAAAGCTCATTATCCTTAATCACTTGCACAACTGATTTCCAGCAAACAAGGAGCAGGGGCACCAAACATACCCAACAACAACATACCCAGTGTAATCCATAGGTTGGTCTAGGGAGGGTAGAGTGTACCCAGACTTCACCGCTACCTCGTCGAGGTAGAGAAGCTGTTTCAGGAAGACCCTTGGCTCAAGTAACACACATGGGCACCAAACTTGCCCATGTTTCATATAAACCCGTACCTTGCTTTTTGCTTCCTTAATCCTATAAAAACCTATACCTAAGCAGTAGAAAACTTGAACAATCAAAAATCTAAGAAAACTCAATTCAAGTTTCCAAGCAGATTCCAACTAAAAAAAGGGGGCAGCCCGGTGCACTAAGCTGCCGCTATGCGCAGGGTCCGGGGAAGGCCCGACCACAAGGATCTATTGTACGCAGCCTCACCTTACATTTCTGCAAGGGGCAGTTTCCAAGACTTGAACCCGTGACCTCCTGGTCACATGACAACAACTTTACCCGTTACTCCAAGGCTCCCCTTCTAAGCAGATTCCAACTACCTGATTAGAATTCTCAATTTATCCACATTCTCCTAAACATACTAAACACCCACGACGGAGGTAGAGTATTCTGAACCCATAAATTTCAAATCCTGGTTGCACCTCTGCTAAACCCTATTAGTATTCACAACACCATTACAACCCCTGTCCATTAGGTGAGATTTAAACACACACACACACACACCCCACCAAAAAAAAATAAAAAATTAACAACAACATACTCCGTGCAGAGGGTAGAGTGTACACAGACATACCCTATCTCGTGGAGCTAAAGAGACTATTTTCGAAAAACCTTCAGGTAAAGTGAAGCAAAATTACAAACTACACCTACCAAAAACACATGAAATTTCAAGAAACTTAAACAAATCATGATAAACATCTAGCCTTTATCATGATTGTGTCACCGCGGAGGGTAGAGTGTGCGCAAACCTTACCCCTAGGCCCTATCTCAAGGAGCTAGAGAGGCTATTTCCAAAAGACCCTCAGCTCAAGTGAAGCAAAATTACAAACTACACATACCAAAAACACATGAAAATTCAATAAACTCAAACAAATCATGAATACAATTCCAACCTTTATCAAGATTGTGTCTCCATGGAGTGTAGAGTGTACACAGAACTTACCCCTACCTTGTGGAGCTAGAGAGGCTATTTACGAACAACCCTCAACTCAAGTAAAGCAAAATTACAAACTACACCTACCAAAAACACATGAAAGTACAAGAAAACTTAAATAAAACATAGATAAAAATCCAACCTTTATCAAGATTGTTTCACCACGGAGGGTAGAGTGTACGCAAGACCTTACTCCTATCTTATGAAACTAGAGAGGCCATTTCTGAAAGACCCTCAGCTCAAGTTTAGTAATTTTACAAACTATAACTACCAAAAACACATGAAATATCAACAAAACTTAAAACACCTCATGTATAAAAATCAAACCTTTATCAAGATTGTGTCACCCCTGAAAAGCTGGAGTTTTTCCATAGTATCAGGGTGAAGAGAAACAACAGAATTATCATCATTGATTGCTTCATCAACAACAAGACGATTTGGTGACTTCTTCCTCTCCAATATTGCTGTACTATAATCTCTCTTAGTCCCCTTCCTACAAACATCACACAGAAAAAAAAAAAACTTTGTAACAATCAAGAATCAAAAAAATACAAATGCACTGTAGACAATAAAATTCGCGTCAAGAAAACAATAATCAAGAATCAAAAAAATACAAGTACACTGTAGACAATAAAATTCGTGTCAAGAAAACAATAATCAAGAATCAAAAATACAAGTACACTGTAGACAATAAAATTCGCGTTGAGAAAACAATAATCAAGAATCAAAA
Source organism: Capsicum rhomboideum (assembly GCA_031232105.1). Lineage (NCBI taxonomy): Eukaryota > Viridiplantae > Streptophyta > Magnoliopsida > Solanales > Solanaceae > Capsicum > Capsicum rhomboideum. The sequence goes on along the minus strand of CP124711.1, from coordinate 142,028,439 downwards.
TATAAGTATACTGTAGACAAAAAAACAATAATCAAGAATTAAAAATACAATTACACAGTAGATAATAAAATTCACGTCGAGAAAACAATAATCAATAGTCAAAAATACAAGCACACTGTAGATAATAAAATTTGCGTCGAGAAAACAATAATCAAGAATTAAAAATTACAAGTACATTGTAGACAATAAAATTCGCATCGAGAAAATAATAATCAAGAATTAAAAATACAAATACACGGTAGACAATAAAATTCGCGTGGAGAAAATAATAATAAGACAGGAAAATATCACAATAAACATAGTATTTGATTTCAATATACCCACAATTTTTTTACAAAAATTTGATAATGGATACTTACAAATCAGAGGATTCAGCTTTGTTACTCATGATTTTTAAATATATTTTTTTTGTATTTTTGTTGTAGAGTTCAAAGAGTTTACAGAGGTTTTTTTTGGTTTTGGCTAATTTGCAAAGGGTTATTTGAATATATATAGTGTTTATATTATAGTCCGTTTCTTGTTAGGAAAGAAATACTCTCTCCGTACCGATTTATGTGACACTTTGAAATTTCGAGAACAATTTAATTTTGATAGCAAATTTAAACATATAGTCTTTACTTTTTTGAAGCAAAAGTTATATAGTTGGCAAATGCGTAAAAAAAATATTCCAAGTCACAATAAAATTGTTTGACTCTCGAAATTCGAAAGCTCAGCATTAATTGAAATGAAAGGAGTTCTTTTAATCAGTTTTTCTCGTTTTGAATGTTTCTTTTACTAATTATAATTGATGTTAAGAATTATTTTTCATATTTTTGGTTTTATTTGGGAAAAAGGGCTTGCAGAAATGTGAGGTAAAGCTCCATATATATATATAGATTATTGTGGTTCGATTCTTCCTTGCATTCTGTGCATAGACGGGCACTTTAATGCATCGAGCTGTCTTTTGTCTCTTTTTTTTTAGGTTTTATTTGGATTTACTTTAATACGTTTGGAGGAAATAATCAACCAATTATAATGTGCCATGTCAACATTTGCTATATGGCATTCTTTTATTTGTTCACCAAACAAGTCCACTTATAAATTTTCTTTTTGAGAATTTTCTTTATGACAAAATCACATGTTTGTTTGAGGAGTATTTTGCGAAAAATAAAATTTTAAAAATATTGAGTTTTAAACTCATTTTTTGAGAAATTTAAAAAGTTAACTATTGAATTTTGATAAAATTTAGAAACTGAATTTAAAAACTTCAAAAAAAAGATTCAATTTTTTGTGCAAAAGCAATTCAGTCAAGCACTTTAATGTTAAAAAAACAATAAATTAATCAAAGTTTTCTAAAAGACTTTTGCTTCCAATCAGATATAAACAAATTATATCCTAGTTGACTGACTCTTCATTAAGCTAAAGTCCAAAACCTCCAAAATTTAAAATTCCAGAACATTCCAGCCAATTCTAGAGTCCCAAATATTAAATATGCACTTTTAATTTTCTCATCATATAGCAAGTAGAAATTCTAGTGAGAATTTAGGGGTATCCAAAAATAAAGTGATAATTATTGTCTTTTCACTCATCGAGTTGGAGTAAATAACGAATACAACAACAATTACATATCTTGTATAATCTCACAAATAAATTTCAGAAAGAATAAAATATACGCAGATCTTATATTTTCTTTTTTATGGCCAAAAACATGCTTGCAATGAACTCTCAACTTAAAGAAGAATGGGATGTAAATATGGGTGCAAATAAATTTTTTTTCCCAACTCTATGCTTAAAATTAATTGTCAATTATTTTGTTGTTTTGAAACCTAAGTAAAGAATTTAAGGGACCTTTGCTTGTATTACTTAGCTTGGTAGATATTCCCCCATTACTTTCAAGAGTAATATTATATCTTCTTGGAATCATCATATTATAAAGTAAACAACCACCTAGTACTTTTTTTAAACTCTTTACCCAAGTTAAGTAGCTGAAACTCACCTCCACTTCCTAGTAGGTTTACAAGAAAGTTCTAAAAGTTTTTCTTTTTCTTTTTAATAACAGAGATATGAAATTAAATTAAATGAAGAAGTGGAGGTTCATACCGTCGATCCCAACTTATTTATGACTAAAGCATAGTGATAGTTATTGTTGTTTTAGTGATGTTCAAACCACATAGCGCACCTCGACTAATTTCAAAAAAGTTCTTTCAATGAAAGGGGGGGAGGGGGGGAAGGCGGGGCACCAACTAAATTAAGAAGAAACATTGGAAATAATCCAAACAAATAGATGAACACCTTTACTAACTACATTAGAAGTCCTTTCTTCTTCCAACTTTTCATCTTCCCGTTCATTTTTTTTTTATGGTCGTGGAGTCCAAGTCAGCTTGCACGCACCTCGAGTAATTCCACAGAATACATGTCACCTCACATAGGCAACAAGTACCAAGTAACTCTGTCTATCAAAGTTAGGACAGATGGGAAGAAATCACCTAGTGTTTTTGATCTTCCCATTCATTCCCCGTGTGTCCTTCCACCAATTCTTCCCATTCTACGAACGAATTCTCTATAATAATTACTGGCTAATTGTTCTCGTATAGCACCTGCGCCATTTCAAGTTACCATATAATATAAACAAGAAGGAATGAAGAAACAATTATCATTTCATTGAACAGGAAAACAGAACTAGGAGTTTACTGGTCATCTTAATGCAACACTTTATGCAAATGCAAGAACGTAACATAAACGTTCTAATCTAAGAAGGAATGAGCATAGAAAACAGGAAATTGCCTTACAAAAACTAGGTGCATATTGAAAATCCGAAGCACAAAAGGTACATTAGCAATGGTTGTTTAAGCAAGCACGTTCCGCGTAGCTTCTCAAACTGCAGCCTCTGTAGTTTTACTTTGTTTTGCACACTGAGATACATATGGCATCAGCTGCAAACAAAAATAACAAAGATAATTCATATGAGAACGAGCTATCAAGATCATGAATAACTCCAAGACCAACGTAAAGGGAACGAACAGTAATAATTTAGAAGCCACATATGCTTAATCTTTTGAAATCTGGTCACTATCTCCGAACTAACAAAGACAGAACACGATACATAAGTCTCCTCTACCACTATGCATAGCAGCCGATTCAATTTTCCAGTTATGCTATTAGTCCTTTTTCAATATTTTCTCATGATAGACAAACAATCTTTGAATGCCTAATTAGAAGTCAATTGACTGTTAATATGGGACGCGAACCAAATGTTCTTTTACTCTTTTCTTTCCGAATCATCCAAAATATACTCAAAGGCCTAGTCAGGGAGGGAGAATATGACTATAAGAAGAGAGAGACAGTACACTCATGTGAGCTTCTCTGGCGATACTAGAAAGTATTCACCACAACAACAGACTCGAAAAGGTAGTTGGAATCAAGCCCAGGAACAGGAAGATGTAACCTATATGGAGATTTCAGGGCCTGCATGCAGGGGGAAAAGAGGCAGTTTTTCCAGTAACTAATTTACACGAGCCAATACAAACACCTAGATCCAGCGAGGTAAAAGCATCATGGGGATCGACTCCTTCTCTAGATTTCATCCATCTTGGTACCACTCAACTCCGACAATTGTAGCGGGTAGATTCTCAAAAAAGCGATGGCTACTGAGAAAGGCGCATACTTCTTCATAGAGTACACGTCTTTCAAAGAAGCTCTTGCCTGGCCAGTGCTGGAGCTAGAATGGACATGCCGGAGACAGACGCTGGAAAAGACCATTATTTCACACTCTCAATCAAACATGCTCAAAAGAGGAAAGATTTCTTGAAAAATAGTTTGTGGGCAGCTTTATGATCTTAGGTATCTTCTGCACTCTCTCCCAGAGACTGACTCTACATGAATAGGAGTTGACATGTCCTACTCTTTGATCCTATATACTTGGGCATGTTTAATTAACGATCAAATACTTGGGCATCGCCTGTCTCAAAAAAGTGATTGCTAGTGAGAAAGGCACATACTTTTTCATAGAATCAAAGAAGTTAATTGAAGTCCATGTCTTTCAAAGAAGCTCTTGCCTGGCCAGTGCTGTAGCTGGAATGAACCTGCCAGAGATTGATGCCGGCAAAGACCATTATTTCACACTCTCAATCGAGCACACACTCAAAAGAGGAAGAATTTCCTGAAAACTTGTTTGTGGGCAGCTTTACGATCTTAGGTATCTTCTGCACTCTCTCCCAGAGACTGACTCTAGATAAATTGGAATTGACGTGTCCTACTCTTTGATCTCAACTCCGCCTATATATACTCAGGCATATCTAATTAAAAGATCAAGTACCAAATTGTCAACAATATCCCATTTTTCTATGCCCCAAACCACATAGCGAGAACAACAGTTCACAGAGATCCTATTATCTTTGAACTGTCAAAAATAAAAATAAACAAGCGAAACAAAATCAAACTCAAAATATTTGCCCCTCTTTTAACTTAGCGAACATATTGCGATCTCTTTATCATTTTACTTTCTGATCCAAGAGAAACTTTAAGTCAGTCAATTATCCCAAATTTCATTACTTCTGCAGCTAAGCACTGCCAACTTTAAGAGCATAAAAGAATGACAACTCAAAAGGCAACTTGTGCTTCTAACTCTTGTGACTATATTGTAATGAAAGATCAACCTTCTTGGAAGCCGATCCACAAGACCATCAATAATACAGTGACAGGCTATTAAAGTTTCTACATTTTCTCTTTTTTCTGTTGGTGCTTTCTGTTTTTAATTTAAAAAAGAGAGCTAAAAACATAACTTCTAAAAATAAAAAATAAAAGCTTCACTACCTGAAAACTTTTCAATTCGGGAACTACATAATTTGGTAGCTTTTCCTGCAAAAGAACATAACCACCCGCATAAAATATAAAACTCAGTAACCTGCAAATCTCATAGACATCCAAATATAGAACTCAGTAACTTGCAAATCCCATAGACATCCAAATATAGAATTTCTAAACCCCCAAATTTGTTTCTTTGTATTTTAGCCATTCATATTTCAAATGCATTTCAACATTTAGATATCCTACAACAACTATTCTACAATTCCAAGCTAGTTGGAGTTGGCTATGTTGAATTCCTAAAAATAATATTTTCCTTCACTGTGTTTGTTGTTTTTGTTTTTAGTATTTTCCTTTTAAAGGTGAAATGATTTGGAATAAATGGTTTAAAGTTACCAGCATCATAAGGACACACTGAACATCTTAATCTAAATCAAGAGCTTTATACTCCTCAATGCTTAACAAGCCGAGGGCGGCCACAAGATCTCTATATCCATGCAGTCCTATAGCTCCCATGAAATCAACATAAAGGAAAAATGAAGTTCTAGTTCCAATCAAAAGATTCACATCTCTATGTCCAATTTCAATAACTCAAAGTGCTACCTCAAACACTGAAAAAGACAGTATAAGCCCAAAAATTATCAGCCATATAGCTCCCTAAATCAATATAAGGACACAAGGGGTTCTAATTCCAATCAACAAAAACTAAAAAGACAGTATAAATGCAAAAATCAACAGCCTTATAGCTCCCAAAATTAATACAACAACATATCCGGTGTAATCCCACAAGTGTGGGTCTGAGGATGGTGGCGTGTAAACCTCACTGCTACCCTACCTTGTGAAGATAAAGAGGCTATTTATGATACACCTTCAGCTCAAGTGAAGCAGCTCCCCAAAATCAATAAATAGCACAAAAGGGCTCTAAATCCAATAAAAAGACACATTTCTAACCCCAATTTCAATAACTCAAATTACTAGTCCTCAAAATCAATACAATAACAACATATCCAGTGTGATCCCACACAAGTGGAGCCTGGGAACGTTGGTATGTACCCTCCCCTCCTCCCCGCCCCCCCAACCCCAACCTTATAAAGATAGAGAGGCTATTTCCGATACGCCCTCAGCTAAAGTGAAACAGCTCCCCAAAATCAATATAAAAGACAAAAGGGGCTCTAAAACCAATCAAAAGACTCACATTTCTTAGCCCCAAATTCAATAATACAAAGTACTAGTCCTCAATGGCAGAGCCACATGTATTTGAGGGGTGTCAACCAATGCCCCTTAGTCGAAATTACGCTGTGTAGCAAAGTAAATATATTTTTTTATGTATAAATGTTACATATTGACACCCCTTGGCTTCTTCGTCAATTTAATTCTTTATATTTTGACATCTCTAAGTGAAAATTCTGGCTCCGCCACCGCTAGTCCTCAAACACTGAAAAGACAGTATAAACCTAAAAATAATCATCCCTGTAGCTCCCCAAAATCAATATAAAGGACAAAAGGGGTTCTAAACACATCGTATTGTATTGTTACTACCAATATCATGTTTATTTTGATTATTGCTTAAGTTTTATTATATCGTAACGTTAAGTTACATCATTAAGTAACAACGAAAAGTCCATTTTATGTAACGACCGATTTGGTGGGATCGCATCATTACCTTATATTTTTTTCTCATTTTACCTTTACTTATTACTGAAGGGGAGCCTTGGAGTAACTAGTAAAGTTGCTGTCATGTGATCAAGAGGTCATGGGTTCAAGCCTTGGAAACAGCCTCTAGCAGAAATGCAAGGTAAGGCTGCGTACAATACACCCTTGTGGTGGGGCCCTTCCCCGGATACCTCGCATAGCGGTAGCTTTAGTGCACCGGGCTGCCCTTACCTTTACTTATTACTATTTTTACTAAATCCGATTTTATCCTTTATCCTACCTTTTTATATTAGCCCTACCGCATACCCTACTTTTCTAATAGGTTTATCTTTCAAATTATTAATGTGTGAGATTATGTAACGACGGAAAATGATACAATCTATCCAAATGTTGAATTCATTAAAACAATACAGCACGATACAATCTATTCAAATATTGTATTCATTAATACAATACAGTACAATACAATCTATGCAGATGTTGTATTTATTAAAACAACACAGCACAATACAATACAACACAACACAATACAATACAATACGATACATTATGAAACAATACGTAACAACCATCCAAACATGGAGTGAATCCAATTAACAGTCCCAGTGCCAAATGATACAATCATCCAAACAAGCTGTGCTCTTCTTTCTGAAAGTTCTCCCTATCCCCATTAACAGTCCCAGTGCCATTTTTCTCCAATTTTCAGCACCAACAATGAGAAAGATGAAAAATTTATCAAAAAAAGAGAGATTTTTAATAAAGTGGAACACAAAAGAATGTGTGTTTTCTGAGGTTTTAGGCTCTTCCAAAGGATTTTAGCCTTTCTCTTTTAGCTAATTTCGACTGCATTAGAAGGAAATTCTATATCACTCATGCCCCATATGTTAGTCATCTGTCACTTGTACCGGACTCGTTTGGTACGAGGGATAAAGAATAAATAATTTTGAAATTAGTTATTTTAAGATTATAGTATTATTTTTATCCCACATAAAATGTGAAATAACAATCCAGTGATAATTAATTCCAAAATAACTTGTTCCCAAACCAAATGAGCCCTTATAGTTTTTACATGTGTGGCAACTTTAATGACTAATTGTGTTTAATTCCAATTATGCTCCCTGGCATTGTTGGTCTCAAGTCCAAAAAGATTGTCGAGGATCAATCAAAAATAATCTTTCTACTCTAGATAGAGGTAAAACTATTTACATTTTGTCGTCATCAAATTTCACTTGTGAAAGTATACTAGGTTTGTTGTTGTTATTGTTATTGTTGTTGTTGTTGTGTTGTATTGTTAGTTAAAAGTAGTATTTTGATTTACTTTTCAATTTATGATATATTAGTACTATATTTTTTTGTAACTAGAACTTCTAGCTCAGCCAAAAAAAAAAAATATTTTATGCTAATTTACGTATGATGTGAAATTCTTTAGTGGAGACCAAGTAAGAAGTAGTGAATTGACCAGAAAAATGCTACTACTTACTTCGAGAGCTTGAACTCAAGTATTAGAAAAATGCACTTATAATATGTTGAAGTTTACTGTAAAAACTATAGACCAGAAAACAAATAGAGCAATTGTTTACAACTATACTAATAATAATACATCTCTTTGTATAACCTCATGATATTATCAAATATACAAGCATAAGGGTCTTCCACGTATCATCTCAAAATTTCAAAATAAAGTAAACTAAAATATTTATTGAACAAACAAATTTTTACATTCACAGGATTGAGTTTAACTAAGCAAAATTCAAAGTTTTTTTTTTTAAAAAAAAAAACACAACATTGCCAAAAATTCAAAAATAGCCACTTTTCAGTCTCTGTAACTGAAAAATAGTCAATAGCACAAAGTTCCGAAATGCACAAGGAAAACTTACTGAAGTTTTACTCTAGTGAAATTTGAAACTCCGTAACAATGACTATCTTTTCGAAAAGAGAGTCGAGAAGTGGCTAGTAGCACTATTCCTACAACTTAGGCCCTTTAGCCCATATGCTTACAAAGATTCAATGGATCAGCCCATTACCATTTTGGTATAATGGACTAGCATGTCCATTCGAAAGCCCGGCCCGTTTCCTTGCATTTACCTTTATGTCCTCCATGAATTGATGAAAATTCTTCTCAGATGATCCATTTTTTCCTAATGCATTCTCTAATGTTTTCCTCACTTCCTTCACTGCCTTTCTCAACACTTGAGTACTACTCCCACACATAAAATGACTAACTTTTTCGGCTACTTCCTCATGCGTAACGCGTTCTTTGTCACATAGATTAATTCCGATCTTCCAATCATTTACAACTAGTTTTCGGTTAGTGAATTGATCAGTCAACAAGGGAAAACATATCAATGGTATACCACACCATATACTTTCCAATGTCGAGTTCCATCCACAGTGAGTCAGGAATCCACCAGTCGCAGGATGAGAGATAACTTCAATCTGTTTACACCATGGCACGATCAACCCTCGATCTTTTATACTTTCCTCAAACCCAACGGGCAAAAAATCCGTTTCATCAGAACTAACAATATCGGGCCTTAAAACCCAAATGAAGTTCACCCCACTAAGTTGAAGCCCATGGGCTATCTCCAAAAGGTCTTCTTTACTAGTATGAGCATAACTACCAAATGACACATACAAGACTGATGAGTTGGGCTTGCTGTTGAGCCATTGCGAACAATCGGACTCGGACCATAGGCTAATACTGAATGGGGCCTTAGTGAGATTACCAGATGGGAAAATAGGCCCAATAGCATATGTGGGCTGGTTTTTGTTTAGGGCTGAAAGTGTATCAAATTCAAGTTCTTGGACTGTGTTACAAATGATAATATCAGCCTTTTTAATATCTGTGAATGCCTTGTAGATTACCCTATGAACAACAGTCCAAATATCAGTTGCTTGGAGATATGACATCAAGTCTCTTGGTTCAATAGCTTCAACTCCTGGTATGTAGTCTATAGTGTCCTTTCTATTATCTGATAAAATAAATAAGAATAAAATTTAATCAAATTATAAACTAATAACAAAGAGTACAACAACGTATCCAGTATAATCCCATAAAGTGGGATCTGGGGAGGGTAGAGTGTACGCAGACCTTACTTCTACCTTTAGAGGTAGAGAGGTTGTTTCAAATAGACCCTCGGCTTAAGGAACAATAGTCCAAAGCAGTTTACGAAAAGAAGTAACATAAGCGCAAAAAATATCAGATAGTACTAAAACAACAGATAGTGACAGAACGGTAGGTACAACAAGATAAAATGATAGCCGAAGTACAAAAAAACAACCGTAGTAACAGAAATCCAAGGACAAGCAACTATAGGAGCAATACTAAAACTACTAGTACGAATAGGTAAAAAGACAATACACCGATACATATCAACCTTCTACCCTAATTCGTGTCTCGCTCAATGTGACCTTTGCTCAGTCAATTTTTTATTTTTAATAGATGTAAATGAAAAGAAAAGGCAAAAACTCCAAAACATAATAGGTTGGTGTGGTATTTGTCTACTTGACTACTTGTAGCATATATTGAGACAAAGAGGCCTACTCATAAGCTGAAATGTCACATCATTTAGCATAAAATAATTTCAAGTAGACTCATCAATCCCACTAAGGTCCAATAATTAGTTAGTAAAGGAATCAATGCTAGATTCTCTAAAATTAAAAATTTATGTTCTAACCCTATTGTCCAAATTTAAAAATATTACTCCCTCCGTCCCATTTTATGTGTCGCCTTTTGACCGGGTACGGAGTTTAAGAAATAAATGATGACTTTGTAAAGTTTACAAGATTGCCCCTATTAAAGTCATTTTAATATTTTTCTTTTAGTTGTCTTTTATTATTAAGTGGGACCCAGTGAAGATAAAATGGGGATTATGTCATTAAATTGTTGTCAAATAAGGAAAGATGACATTCTTTTTGGGACAGACCAAAAAGGAAATAGCGACACATAAAATGGAACGGAGGGAGTACATATATGAACACACTTATTAATAAACCTTATTTCTAATGAAAAACAAATGTGACAACCAAGTGGAGGTCAAGGCAATGTTAGGAGGTCAAAGAAGGCAAGCTACTCAAATAGTAATGAAAATATTTTGTCCACCAAATATGCAAGGCAAGGTAATTTTTAGGGATCTTAACATTTTTAGTTAGCTAATTAAAAAACATTACATTATAATATGAGGCTCGACGCTTCTAGCAAAGAAATGGAGCTTGAACGATATAACACGAAGCCTGATACTAGTGACAAAAAACTAATGAAATGTGTTTGATCCTGGTAATTCATTAACAGAAGTGGATTTTAAACCTAATTTCGATCCCAAAAGCTAATTCACTATGCTAAGAATTTGCCAAAACATACATTAAACATAAACGATACATTTTATTATATAGTGCATACTAGCTTAAACTTGTCAAAATTAAAGATTTAAATTATTTTTTATTAGTGACTTTGTTAGGTTGCTATGTAGCATAAAATCTCTAGTTTTTATTTCTAAGATATCTCCTAGTGTGAACACCTATGCCATTATAATGTCCACATGCAATAACAGACAGAAAAAAGAAAGACAGCCAAGAGATTAAAGTAAAAGACACCATTAGACCTCTCTGATCATGTGAAAGACTGGTTTCATACAAAACTTTTTTTGTTGGTATTATCTCAACCAACAACCTAATAATGTTTTCTGAAAAAAAAAACAATAAGGGGTTGTTTGGTTGGGAACAAGTTATTCCGGAATAATTAATCTCGAAATTAGTTATCTCACCATGTATATGTGATAACTTATTCCATCACTATGATATAAATGGTGGGATAAATAATCCGGAACTAACTAATACCTCCAACTAAATACAAGATAAAATAATCCTATTTTTTATTTTGAGACTATTATATCTTATACCTCATACCAAGCGACTCCTACCAGGTCTAGCTGTAAGACAAACTATTTTTAGAAAACAAGTTGTTTGTTCTGAAAATCAAATACTAGTAAAGTGTAGCAAATTGGTACTCTCAACTAACCACCATTATCACCACCAAACTTTCATTGGATCCCACAACCTAAAACAGGACAAAAATAAAAAGAAAGAAATGCAGACCACTGGCCTACCCAGCATTTTACACCAGTAATGTTGGCCCATGGTCACAACTCACAATCCAATTTACAAGTCAATTTGTAGCATTTAAAAGTTTCGCTCGGTGATCAATAAAGTGAATCGAGAATGATGAGATTTCAGGTTCAAATTTTAATAAAATTAAAAGTATTAATTAATTTTTTTTATACCTCCAATAGCCTATAGACTCAAGCGACCCGCTCGGTGAAAACGAACCCCGTATTCCATGTGAGTCAGTTGACTTCGATTAGACCAGATCGCCCCAGAGAGGAACGTGCCCGAAAAGAATTTCTAATACATATGTTGGTAGAAGATAGCAGATATTCTGTAAAATTATATTAGTTAAGATGTGTGCACGTTGATTCGAACATCATGATTACATATATAAAAAATAAAAAAAAAATATTGGATGGTTTTGAAATTTCACTTTCTGATTGATACTTCTGCGTCGGCTGCATGTCGTATATATACATATTATTATATTTTTTAAAAATGCTATACTTATTTTTTGAAACAATAAAAATACTATACTTATACATACAGTAATATATAAATATATAATTCTGGCAAAGCCATATGGAGTGACACTTTTTTTCTAAAAGGTGATCAGACATCCAACCATTTGGGTGTGGATTGCAGTAAAAATTGTGGTTTTTGAAATTTGAAATTATGTTTGGCCTAACATTACAGTTGAATTTTTTTTAAAAGTTTTGTCAATCAGTTTTTGAAAATTTGAGAATATCAAATTTAACGATCAAACAAATATTTGAACATAAATTTCCAAGGAAGGTCTTGAGTTCGACTCTCAATGCAAGCATTTTTATGAAAGAAGAGAAAAAAAAAACACATAAATTTTCAAAATCTATAGTCAAACGCTAAGAAATTTTAGAATTAAATTATTTTTAATTACAACAAGGTGACAATCTTTTTGATACATACTAAAAAAGAATGTGTATTACATATAAATTGGTATCGAAGAAATAGTTAATGTGCTTTCCAACCTCTATAATTAAGAAAGCATTCCACATTTACACCGGAAAAGAGAAAGGTTGCACTCTAAGAAGAGTGATGTAGATGATACTCTCTCCATTTCTTTTTATCTAGTCTATTTGGGTTGCGCTTATATTCCTAAATACTTGCTTCTTAAATCTTTCAAGAATAGTTTGAACAAAATATTCATATTATGTCCTTATTCAATGAATGTAATCATAGTAATTGATTTGGAAAGAGGTATAAAATTTAATTAGGGGTATATTGGTAAAATTACTTTTAATTTTATAGGAGTAAGAGATTTATTAAGGGACGTGCTCAATCCAAATAGAGCAAATAAAAATAAATGGTGGGAGTATATCTTAATGTAAGCACTAATGACAATTTTTCTACTTAAACCCGTGACCAATAAATTACACGAGGAAAAAAAAGGAGTTGAAGGAAAAGGGGGCACCAAGTCTGAGCAACATAAGCCAGCACCAACCCACTAATAAAGTGTCCCACGTAGTCGAAAAAGGGCCAAAGACCGCATTCTAAGAGGTGTGATATAGATATTCTATTCTGATACAAATAATCATGACTATTTTCCTAATTCGAATCTGTAAGACATAGATCACACAGACTTAACCACTCATAGTAGAGAAGATGAAAAAGAAAAAGAGGTTGAAGGAAAAGGGGGCACTAACCTTGAGAAGAAAAATGACCATTTTTGAGACAACTTTACGAGAATCCGACATATACTCAATCACATTTTTGAAAAATCCAACCAACACAATTCAGGACCAACTGCCTCATAAAGTGTGCCACCTAGTCGGAAAAAGGTCAAAAGACCGCATCCTAATAGGTGTGATATACACACTCTATCCTAATACGAACATTAATGACTAATTTTTCTAGCTCGAATCCATGACCTACCAAACTCAACAGAAAAGAAAACAAAAAAATACAAGAGGTTAAAGGAAAAAGGGGGCACTAACCTTGAGAAGCAAAATGTCCATTTTTCTTCAACAAATCCATATGATAATACAAATTAAAAACCAAAGCAGGTTCAGTCCACAACGAAACATACACCAAATTATACTTCTCAGCAATCATAGCAGGCCATACATAAAACGTATCAGCAATCAAACAATTCACAGGTGGATCACATTTCACCAAATCTCCAACCAACACATCAAAATGTGCCGAAAAAACATGCAATAAACCTTCAACAAATTGATCATGGTTAAGTGATCGATCAAACTGTATAGGAAATCCATCGTTTACAGTTGTGTAACGTATGTCTAAGCCAGATTCACGTGCATTAGCAAATAAATCATCTTTGTTTTTGTTGGAATTTGAGATTTTTGAATGGATGTAATGTGTGTTAACAAATGTTATGGTGAAACCATGTGATGCTAGCTTTATGGCTAGGTATACAAATGGTGTTATGTGACCTTGATAGGGATATGGTATCATTATGGCATGAGGTTTCTCGGGATGAATCGACATGGATGATGCTAACGATGATGTTGTTGAAGATGTATGAGTTTTTTGTGTTTTTTTTAATATAACTTTTTTTGGAGTTTTTTTTTTTTTTTTTTTTTTGGGTTGTGAAAAAGGGGAGGAGGTATTTGGAGGAGAAGAAGAAGAAGATGAATTTGAGGAGAATTTGGGGGTTAGTTTTCACAAGTGGACATTTATTTGTGTTCCATAATTGAAGGGGGGAAGGAGGGGAAATGAATTAAAGGAGGGTGGGTGGAGAGAGAGGGGGTGGGGGGGAAGGGAATTAATTTTTGTGAAATTTTAATTTGAGTAATTAGGTCTATTTATTTATTTATTTATTTTCTTTCTATGTAGGTAGGGTCTAATTGGACCATATAGTAGTCAAGAGATGTGAAAAGAAGAAGGAGTCAATGGATATTGACTACTCAAATGTACTCTTGCCGTTTGGTGCTGGAGATAAGAGATAATAATTTTAGAATAAAGTGTAAGATTATTTCATTCTAAATTTGATTAAAGATATAAATAATTTCAAAAATTATTTATTCCTATATTTATATATATAGTTATTTCATATAAATATCTGGTGAAATAACTAATCTCATATTATATTCCAATTCATGAGATAATTTTGTGCATCACATCTTTCGTATCAAACAACCCCTTAAAACAAACAAGTTCATGATAAAGAGTTACCACTTTGTTTCCTCATGTTTTAAATGTGATAGTGTTTTCTTCTTATTTTCATTCTCATAGGGTATAATACCGAGGTCTCTTGAAAACAGTTTCTCTATTTCTACGAGGTAGTGATAAGGTCCGCATACACTCTACTGTCCCCAAATTCCAAGTGGGGAATCATTTGATATGTTGTTGTTTTTGTTGTTGTAGGGTGTAGTAGTGAGGAAAATATTTTCCTTTTTTTCAGCAATTTTCCTATATATATATATACTTTTGAATCCTTTCAACCTTGTGAGAGATTGAGTTAGACTCAAACTCGATCATCTTTGCACATTATTCATCTATTTTAATTTTTATCTTAATCTTTTAATATTATTATAGTTATTAAAAGACCACTAGGTCAATTTGTGAATGAAATAAAATCTTTGTAGTGATTGAAGGTGAAATATATTTAATTGGAAGTCACGACTCACGAGGCATGGTTATCTGCAATATTTCATTTGTTGAAAACATATACAATTTGGTTTCCCATGTTAGAATTTTAAAAACTTTGATACCCTTTTTAAAAAAATACAAAACAAGTAAAGGTTGTTCCACTTTGATTTAGGGCCCGTTTGGCCATGAATTTTTTCACTTTTTTCGGAAAAATTATTTCACTTTAGTTCAAAGGTGAAAAATTGTGGTGTTTGGCCATAATTTTTTTTTTACTTTAGTGATTTTGATTTTTTTTTGAAAAGTGAAAACAAGTTTTACTTATTTTCACTCATATTTCTCTCACAAACCCGTTTGGCCATAAAAAAAAATCACTTTTTTTCAGAAATTTATTTCACTGAGTGAATTTTTTTTTTCGAACTCCTACTTCTTTCACAAAAAGTAAAAAAAAACTCTAATTTTTTTCATGGCCAAACATAACTCCAACTCCAACAAAAATAATTTTTATGGCCAAACGCCTACTTAAAATCTACTAGGTATCTTACAAAATTAAGAGGCAGATATATCTGTTTTGGGAGTAGGGCCCGTTTTGCCATGAATTTTTTTATTTTTTTCTGAAAAATTATTTCAGAAAAAAGTGAAAATTTGTGGTGTTTGACCATAAAAATTTTTTTATTTTAGTGAATTTTTTTTTTGAAACACTCATATTTCTCTTACAAAAATTCAAAAAAAACTCTAATTTATTTTCATGGTCAAACACAACTCCAACTTTAATTTTAAAATATTTTAATTTTCATGGCCAAAAATCTACTTAGTGTGTGAATAAATTTATTGGATCTTAGTGGTTTAGAATTGGCATCTTAGAATATGCATATGTAAAGCATTAATGTAAAAGTAATTAATTTATTATTTTGAAGTGACCTAAGAAAGGAAGGAATTGGTGGCTTAGAGGAAGTGGACCATATGATGTTTGGTGAGATGAGGGGCCACAAGTATTACATAATGATGTTCGGAGTAACTGGTAAAGTTATTATCACGTGATCAGGAGGTAATGAGTTCACGCAGTGAAACAGTCTCTTGCAAAAATATATGGTAAAGTTGCACACAATAAATCATTGTGATTCGACCCTTCTCCAGAATACACGCATAACGAAAGTTTTAGTGCATCGAGCTGTCTTTTATATACCATTAGTTTAAACAGTTGTTACATAATTATATTTAAAGATAATTTTTCTTAAAATATAAAATTTTAAAAATAAAATATATCACCTAATATAACAAGTAAAATGACTTGATGATATGAAAACTATTTATGTTGATGATGTATATATTTAAATTCATTGGTGTTGAACTTTATTTCTTGACCTTTTCATTATCATTATCCCGTTTTAAAAAGGGGACCAAGTCTTCGTAGTCAACCCCTAAAATTTCGAACATATTGTTAAGATTTTAGATTAGATTTCAAGCAACTTCTTATTTTGGGAAAGAACATTAATAGTTTTTCTAGCATTTCATTATAGATTTGGATCAGATTTTAAAATTTTATTTTTAAATATTTATCTAGTAACGGAGCCAAAATATTTATTAAAAATCAAAATATAAGAAAAAAATCACCATATAATATATGGGTACAAGAATATTTAATAGCAAAAATAAAGTGTATAATATTTAATAGCAAAAATAAAGTGTATACATTAGTCCATTTCGTGAAAAAGAAACTTTATAGTTGTAGTAATACTAATCAAGCTGGATACAATTATTAGGAAGAGAACGTGCAACCAAATGAATAAAAGTTTAAAATGTATTAACTATAGCAAGTGACATCAATGGGAGGTGACTGGTGAGGGTGGGGTAGGGGTGGTGGTGGGGGAGGGATGCTATAAAGGCGTGGTGAAAATGAAATGTGTTAGATAATATAACGGCGGAGATAAAAATTTGATGAATGAAGTGAAACTTTTTTTCTCCGTTGTAGTAAGGGTGTGCAAAATTAAATATACACTTATAATAGTTAACAATTAACCTCGTATATCACATAATTTTCTAACGAAGGGTGTGCACAGGACTACCCTTCGTCTAAGGTGGCTCTGCTCCTGAGATGATGGGGAGGACACGATTAATGATTAACGTAAAATATTATTTACGGAACTTATTTGAGAGCGTATACTCCTTAAATGACTCCTATATGTTGCAAATTTAAATAAATCGGATAAGTAAATTTCAAATGCAATGGTTTTAAAGAAACCAACTCATCTGTTTATGTTTACATGTCATAGTTCAGACTCTCCACTGGTGGAATTTTACTGTGTGTATATTGTTGTAGTTTAAATTTTAAGAGTTAAACTTCTCAATTTTGGCCACGAATTCAAACATAAAATCCTTAAATTTTTTAAAGTAAATTTACATATTCAAAAACTACATAAAATATTTATAAATCACAATAATTTATAATTTAAAATACCTTTTTCTTAACCTTTCCCAATGGGCTTCATCAGTGGCTCAGAATGTTGAGACTTGGACTGTGTGACCAATGATAATAGGAGTATGGGTTTGTTTTTTGGGAAAGTACATATATGCCCTATAGGAGAAAACTATTTACAGCTAAATGTCCCCTTACATAAAATGTATTCCTAACTAATTATAAAAAATATCCCCTTCCCTTGTACCTTTAGTTATTTATCTCTATTTTAATTCTTTTCCTTTTTATTTCCTTATTTCTCTTCTTCTTTTTTTCTGTTTTTTTTCTCATTTCCTTTTTTCTTTTTTTTTTGCTTTTTATGGTTCTTTGTTCATTTTTTTTTTGCAAAATTATTTTATTCTTTATTTTCTTTTTAAACCATAAGCTAATCCACACTCATTTTTTATTTCATATACTCCTTTTTTTTCTTTTTTCTCGTTTATTTCTTTATTCATTTATTTATTTCTCTACTTTTTTCTGTTTTTTTTTCTTTATTGGTTCCTTTTATTTTTGCGTTTTTATTTTTTATTTATTTATTATTTTTTAATTTCTTTATTTCTTGTTACTTTATTTTATTTTTTTCATTTTTTTATTTATTTTTTTATTCTTTAATATTTTTTTCTCTACTTCTTCTTTTTTTTGTGTGTTTTTTATAAAAAAAAAATTCAATTTCTATAGTTGTTGTTCCTTTTCTTCTTTTTTTTTTTTTTCATTTATTTCCTTATTCTTTATTTTTTTTCATTCATTTTTTTCTCAAATCATAATATTTTTTATTTTTTCACCACAAACTGATTTCATATTTTCGGTCCTTTTTTATTTTTATTTTTTTATTTTATTTGATTCTTTTTTCTTTTTTATTTTCTTCAGTCTGTAATGATATCATCACAGTATATCTATATCCTTTCATGGTATCATTGATGTCTACTTCAATCATTCCGTCAGATCTCCATGATACCATCACAGTATACATATATATACTGACATGATATCATTGGGTTTACTTTAGTTCGTAATGATACCATCACAATATATCGATATACTGTCATGGCATCATTGATGTATGCTTCATCATTCAGTGAGACCTCCATGATACCATGACAGTATATCATGGTATCATTGAGTTTACTTCAGTCCATAATGATACTACACAGTATATCTATATACCGGCATGGTATCATTGATGTATGCTTCATCATTCAATGAGACCTCCATGATACCATCACAGTATATCTATATACTGTCATGATATTATTGATATCTGCTTCAATCCTTCAGTCAAACCTCCATGATACCATCACAGTATATAGATACTGACATGATATCATTGGGTTTGCTTCAATTCGTAATAGTACTATCTCAATATATCTATATACTGTCATGGTATCATTGATGTCTGCTTTAATCCTTCAGTCAGACCTCCATGATACCATCATAGTATATATATATATATATATATATATACTATGACGGTATCATTGGGTTTGCTTCAGTCCGTAATGATATTATCACAGTATTTCTATATATCATCATGGTATCATTGATGTATGCTTCATCATTCAGTGAGACCTTCATGATACCATCACAGTATATCTATACATTGCCATGACATCATTGATTTCTGCTTTAATCCTTCAGTCATACCTCTATGATACCATCATAGTATATATATACTGCCATTGTATCATTGATGTCTGTTTCAATCCTTCGGTCAGACCTCCATGATACCATCATAGTATACAAAATCATTGGATATTTGTGGCACCATTTAACTTGACACAGAATTTAAGAAAAAAAAAAGGCTTTTGAAATTTGTGGTCTAAAATAATCTTTGGATATTTGTATGGTCGTAAATTATTTCATTAAGGGTGAAAATATAATTTTAAAGTTAAATTGTTACTAACTATAGGAAGATAATATTTATTTTGAAATGGACTAAAAAAAATGTATCACATAAAATAAGGCGGAGAAAGTCTTGTTTTTACATAATACTGACCATCCCACAATTTAAAAGATTTTTACTTGCTATATTCCCAAGCTAAAATTTCATAATAAATTAGAAAAGGGAGCCGCAATTGTTGACCAAAAAAGGCAGAGAAGTAGTTGAAAGGCCATAGCACCAAGTGAAAGAATTAAATAAAATAAAAAATACGTCGGCATGGAATATGGAACAGACAGTTGCCAACTATCAAAGATAAGGGGGTGTCGCGTGTAATTTCTTTTGAGCGACAGTCTATTATTAAAATTACTTTAGGAGGGGGCATTTTGGTGTAATTAGTTTTGTTCTAAGGGTATTTTGTATAGTTTTCCCTTTGTTTTTTTTAAAAAACAAAATAAAATAAATCAATATTTCCCACTTGCAGACCATATATCTAATATTTTTTCTAATTTATGTGATATTATTTGACTAGGCATAAAGTATAAGAAATAAAATTAAAAATTTATGATTTAAAACAAATATTGATACGACTAGAAATTATTTTATTAACGATAAAAAATAAAATAATATTAAAATATAATTATATTTAATTATAGAAATATATCGTTCTTTTGAAAAAGACTAAAAAATTAGAAAAATTTCATTTATATACAGAAAAATAAAAAGTTTACAAAAAAAGTAACCAATTTTCTATTTACAGAAAATATAGCCAAAAAGGGTCATGGGCTCAATAGAGTTCAATTCGGCCCAAGGTCATTAGGCCATTTTTGCTTCCTATTTTTTTTCTTTTTTTTTTTCAGCATTAATGTTTTTTTTAAAAAAAAAATTTTTTTTTTTTTTTTTTTTGTGCTGCATTTTTTTAATTAAAAAAAATAACTTTTTCCCTTTTTTTTTCAAAACTTTTTCCTTGTAATTTTATCATGTATCAATATTGTATAAATAGTGTATAAACATGTATATATGATGTACAAAAAGTTATGGAGTGTATATGTAATGTATCGATATTGTATAAATAGTTATGTAGTGTATATTTAATATATCAATATTGTATAAATAATGCATAAATGATGTATAAACATGTATATATGATGTACAAATAGTTATGTAGTGTATATGTAATATATTGATATTGTATAAATGTGTATAAATGTGTATCAATATTGTATAAATAACTATGTAATGTATCGATATTGTATAAATGGTGTACAAGCGTGTATCAATATCGTATAAATAGTATATAGACGTGTATCGATATTGAATAAATAGTGCACAAACATGTATCGATGTTGTATAAATGGTATGTAAACGTTTGTCAATATTGTATAACTAGTGTATACACGTGTATCGATATTGTATAAAAGTTATGTAATGTATCGATATTATATAAATGATGTATAAACATGTATCGATATTGTATAAACGATATATAAACATGTATCTATATATATCGATATTATATAAATAATTATGTAATGTATATATAATGTATCGATAGTGAAAAAATAGAAAAAAGCAGTGTCACTGGCACATTTCATATACATTTAGGTACGTGTCATTTGTAAACTTGATAGGCACTGTGTCAGCATTCGGTGAAGTTACCCTGTTGGTCTATGTTCTTCAGTCATATCTCTATCTGCTCATATCAATGTATACACAAACTAATTTATACACACCAAAAAGAAGAAAAAGAAGTAGAAATTAGTGCGTATTGTGTGTTTATAGAGGCAAAAAATTTCATCAGCTCAGATGGAACCACATAACAAGATGAGGGCTAGGGATGTTTTTAAATAAAATGGCAGCGAAAAAGTTAAAAAAAAACAACAAGAAAGTTTCTTTTTATGAAAAAAAAATAGGCAGAAAAAGAAAATCAAAAAAAAGTTTGTTTTTTTTAAAAAAAAGAAAACGGCGAAATTGAAACAGCAAAACATGGCAATTGGCAGCTGCCATTTTTGCCGTAATTAGTTTGGCCGAACGGCCATATTTGGTTACAACTTTAGCCGAAAGGCTATTTTAAGTAAATAATGATAAGTGGACTATTTTTTGTGTAAAAAATTTAACTCAATGGATATTTGTATAATTTTTCCTAAAAAAAATGTGTCACGTCAATTGAGACAATACTTTTTTAAGTTCCAACACATCATGGAGCTAGCTGCCTATGTGGCAGATTATTAACTTATATATGATCATCTTCCTTGGGCATATTCTTAATTGCTTTCATTTGTTTTTTCTTCGATCGAAGATATATCGAAAATATTTTTTTTATCTTTCAAAATAGGGATAAAACCTACATATACTCTATCATCTTCATTAGGCATATCCCATAAATAAAAGGATTATTAAGACAAATTTAGAACGATTTTTGTGATTCAACTGAACTCATGGTCTTTGATATCGAATAATGTATGCAATTTTTTTAAAAAAATATATACATATATTACAAGATTATATACTCATTCAAAATGTACCTACTCAAGGGGTGTGTTCAGTATGGATGAAAATATATTTATTCATGCTTGGTCAAAATTTTCGAAAAATACTTTCTCTAGAAAAACTTATTCCAATTTGAAAGTTATTTCAAAATGAATGAATTTATATTTCATAAAAAGGAAAAAGCAAAAACAAAAATAAGTCCTAATACCAGTGGGCCATATTTTGAACCAGGCCCAAGCCCAACTCAGGAACGTAAAAGCTTTAAGATACCAATTATTAGTTCCTCAATTTCCGGTCAGAGGTAAATTCAAAATTTGAAATTTATCGTTAGAATCAAATTTTACATAATAAATGAGCTTACGGTTCAATATTAATAGATAGTTAATAAATGTTTTAAGAGAACTGCTAAATGGCCACAATTATGTGGCCCAAATTTGGCCACAAATGTAAAAAGACTTCAATAACCTTTTCCCTTAAAAACAATGCTAAATCTTTTACTATTTCCAAAACTGAAAAAGTCAAGTGCAACATTAATTCTTTGACTGTTAAGAATATCAAGAGTTTATTATTTTTTTGTGCATTATACGGTTTGGGATACAATAATGAAATTTCTATCTTTTTTCCTTTGTAAATATCAATTAAATTCTTATTATTATTCTTAGATAATTTCATTGTCACTTATTACTATGAACGTGAAGTTAAGCTACCATATTAGAATATATATTACTATGGACCCGTTTGGTCATAGATTTTTCAAGTAGTTTTTGGGAAAAAAAATTGACAAATAATGTTTGGTCACACCATTTGTCATTATTTGGCAAATAATTCAAATTTTCAAATACTAGAAAAAAAGTCAAAAACTAGTATTTGGGTCAAATTTCATTTTTTATGAACTTTTGAAAGTGAAATATATTTTTCAAATACTATGGACAAACACATGGTGAAACTTCACTCATATCTTCACCCAAAAATGACTTGCCAAACTAGAAAAAAAAATTAAAACAACAATAAATGCAATTAGAATTTTGTTATCTAATTTAGTTCTTAAAATTTACCGACAATCATTTTAGACGAATCATTAATAAGGACAAATGTACACAAAAATAAAGTACAATATAATTCGGATATACCTTTTGAAAAATATTTTTTCACTTAAAATAAATCTCTCTATTGAATGAGACAACTAAACTTCACGTTAATAATAATTATAAAATAATATTTTATTAATTTAAAAATTATATTTAATTATTCAATAAATATAAATTTCGTAAAATATACTAATTAAGCGTGGATTCAAAAATTTACTATTATATTTTTTTTCAAATATAACTAAGTATATAAAACTATATATCCAGTTCTCCAATGATTAGTGCACCATTTATATGATGATTTTTTTCAAGAGAAAAAAAAAAGAATATGTTTGAAAATTAGACATTTTAAATAAATAAAATTAATTGATAATAAAATATTTATAACTATAAATTTAATAATACATCAAATTTTTTTATATTATAATTGCTCTAAACAAAAATTAATAGTATATAGCAATACAGAAAATTATTTCACCAATTTTAACCACGAATAAAAGATCCAGTTACTTCAATATTTTAATCAAGAGAATGTTTAAAAAATAAAACAAACAATCACTCACTACCTAACTATCAATTATAATATTTAAAAATAGATATACTTTATGCGAGCTGAGGTCTATAAAAAATAATACTTATTTTATTTTATTTTTTTTAACAAGACCAATATTCTCTTCTTCTTTTTTATTCATCTACTTTTATAAGTTTTTGTCTAATTAAAATGGACTAAATCGCAAGTTATTTCAGGATATATATTTAGTTATATTCTCATACAACGTAAGTTGGATAAAAAATTTATTTTGCATTTATATAAGCTAGGGAAAAAAATTACAAAATAGTATGTTTCTCTAATTTTAGCATAATTTTAATTAGAAAATTTAATAGATTTAAAGTTTTTAATTAATGTTCAGGATATTTTATTTTAATCTAATACCAAAATAGTTATAGAAAAATTAAAAGTATATTCTTATAGCTTCTATTTTTAGGATTTAGAAGCTATTACATGCCAAAAATAATAATTTTTTTAATTTCTTTCAAGTATTTCAAATGATCTTTTGAAATTTCAAATGACCAATATTATGAGTTTGTATCCAAAATGACATTTGATATTTTTAACATAAAGGAGTTTTGGGACCAATCTATTTAGTTCATGTGTTATATTTATTTTTATTATTAATTTAATTAGTTTTCGAAGTTAAATTAATTAGATGAATTTAAAATTTTATAATTTAAAACTGAATTTTTCAAAATTATACGAAAAGTACTACAAATTATAACTTTTTCTCATATTGATTTTACAAAAACATATATTTGAAATTGTTGATCAAAATTCACACAATTTAACTTTTGATAAACAGAATATGATAATAAATTTGAGACTGAGGAAGTAATAATATAAGATTATAAATCTCTGTTATGCTAATTTTAAAAATTATATTTAAAAAATTAGTTAAATATGTAGTTTGAATTATTTAATCATAATAATTACTTAATTAGAGGTCATATTAATAAGCAAATATAATTAATAATTCTCAAATTATCAATTGATGTAACATAGGAGTGCAAGACTACAACATTAAGGCGTGACTCTCTTGGATTATTGTTAACTAAGGTTGCACATATGAACTATATGATTTTTATGGTTTCTATAATTTGTCGTTGTTTACTACTATGTCTAATCTGTTTTGAATTTTGATTATCGTTATTGAAATATTTTAAAATTATATCTAAAAAACTATTTAAATATGTAATTTAAAATTATTTAAACATAATAATTGATAAAATTACTTAATTAGAGGTCATATGTAAAAGAAATATAAGTAATGATTCGCCAGCTATCAAAACGACCTAAATTAGAGGCGCTAAACTACAACATTAATGTATAACTCTATTGGGTTGTCATTAACTAGAACCGATACTTATGAACTATACAATTTTTATGATTTCTATAATGTGTTGACTCCTATCATGTCTAAAGGATTTTGAGTTTTGATTGTCGTTATTGAAATATTATTTTAATTATATTTAATTTTTTTTTAAAATGTAGTTTAGATTTATTTAAATATAATAATTAATAAATTTACTTAATTAGAGGTCTATTAATAACAAATATAAGTAATATAATTCACAAGTTATCAAATCGACATAACATAAAAGCGTACGACTACAACATTAATGTATAACTCTACTGGTTGTTGTTAACTAGGGCCGACACTTATGAACTATATAATTTTTATGATTTCTTTAATGTGTCGATGCCTACCATATCTAAGGATTTTGAGTTTTGATTGTTGTTATTGAAATATTATTTTAATTATATTTAATTTCTTGAAATATGTAGTTTAGATTTATTTAAACATAATAATTAATAAGTTTATTTAAACATAATAATTAATAAGTTTACTTAATTAGAGGTCATATTAATAATCAATATAAGTAACAATTTGCAAGTTATCAAATCGGTGTAACATATATAGGGGCACAAGACTACAACGTTAATGCATGGTTTGGGTTGTTGTTAACTAAGATCGACACATATGATACATGATTTTTAGGATTTCTATAATTTGTCAATGTCTACCATGTCTAAAAGTGTTTTGAGTTTTTACTGTCGTCATTAAAATATTTTAAATTATATTTTAAAAATTATTTAAATAAGTAATTCAAATTTATTTAGACATAATAATTAATAAATCACTTATTTAAATATCTTATTAATAACAAATATAGATAATGATTCGTGACTCATAAAAAAATGTAATTCTATTAAAAGAAATTATAAAAAAATGCAATTATATACGTATTTGTGTGCAAAGGGAGAATAGCAAAAACAATAATTTTATACGTGTTTGACCATTTAGTAGTATTTTTAAAAGAAATTGAAATAGGAATGTATTTATGGGAATATGAGAATTGTGGGGTTAAAATCTGAACAATGAAAAATTAAGGGGAAAAAAATGTAGTTCTATACATATATTTGTGTACGTATAGAGAATTAGAAAGAAAAAAAATGACTATAGTCTATATGTATTTGTCATTTAATGCTAATTGGAGTAGAAATGTGTTTATAGGAATTTGGAATTACGGGAATGTGGGAATTGAAAGTTTCCATGTATTGGAAAATAAAGAATTGAGAAAATATTTTAAATTTGGAGAGAAAGGGTAAAAATGTCAAAAAAGAAACTAGTTTATAGTGTGAATAGAATTTTTTACTATTGTGGCCAAATTTGGGCCAAATTTTTGTGGCCCAAAGGATTTTTCCATGTTTTAATACAAATACATGGCTTAAACAAAAGCTATTGAATTCACGTGAATCTAGTGCTCTCAAGCTAAACTAATCTTCATCTTCAATTCTTCAATAAACTTGTTAAAATTAACATTTGACGATCCATTCGTAGCCAAAGCGTTATGAAATGTCTCTTTCACCTGTGCAACAGTCTTTCTTAAATTACTCGAAGTCTCTTCGTTCATCAAATATTTAATCTTGTCACGTACTTCTTCTCTCGTGATCGATTCTCCATCACGAAGATTGATTCCAACTTTCCAATCACAAACCACTAGTTTCCGATTAGCCAATTGATCGGTGACTAGTGGAGAACAAATCAACGGCACCCCACACCAAATGCTTTCCACTACGGAATTCCATCCGCAGTGACTCAAGAAACCTCCGATTGCTGAATGTGAAAGCACCTTCGTTTGGTTGCACCATGGCACAATCAACCCTCGACCCTTCACCCTTTCTTCGTATCCAACGGGCAAAATACTTTTTTCATCTTGACCTAAAACATTAAACCTAAGTACCCAAATGAAATTAACTTCACTCAGCATAAGTCCATGAGCTAATTCAAGAATATCTTCTTTATTAACAAGAGCCACACTCCCAAACGAGACGTATAAGACCGAACCATGTGGCTTCGTGTCGAGCCATTGGGTGCAATCGGACTCGGACCATAGGCTACTTGGGATAGTCAGGTCAGTGAAATTCGCAGACACAATTGGACCAATGGCATAGAAATTGTGGTTTTCTTGAATCCATGTGATGGTTTCAGGTTCGAGTTCTTGAACAGTATTGGCTATTATTATATCGGCTTTTCGAACATCTTGAAATGCCTTGTAGATTAATTGGTGCACCACTGAATTTTGGAACAAGGATGGCAAGTCACTTGATTTGATAGATTTAATTCCAGGAATATAATCAACAACGTCTTTGCGATTTCCTGTTAAAAAAAATGATGAAAATGTCAGTTTAATAATTAAAATAATATATATCATATTATATACTGTAATTGAATCTACATATATTGGAATAATTTTTTCTTGAAGAAAGGATATTTACAAAATTAATTAAATTTTAAAAAATATTATAAAATACAAATTAGTCAAATCACAAACCTTTATTATTAATAATAATCAGATTAAAATAATTATTACAAAAAAAGAGTTAAATAAGAGAAGTAAGCATAATATCATAAATCAAAAAGGAATTAAGTGTTTCAAAGTCACAATTGATGAGAGATTTATGTAATTGTCACTTTAAATTTCTTTAGTTATAGTGACTTTATGAAAAAATTAGTCTAACTTTATTGACACAAAGTAAGCATAAGTAAACTTTGATCACCTTTTAAGTTATTTACCTATATTTATTTATTAATATAATTAAGAATAAAAAATATTTACACCCTCCAATTATATTTTAAAAACAAATCAAACTCCTTTCCATTTTGAATAATAGACATATATTCTTTCTCTTATCCTATGCACTAGAACTAAATGTCAAATTTGGTCACTATCTTCACACTTGCCTACCCTTATAATTTTCCACATCTTGGAGAATATGATATACTTTAATAATAATGCTCTCTTGTCATATGTGTAAAAGAGTCAATCCACTTGCTAATTATTTCAAACCACATGTGCATACATCAACAAAATTATCACTACTTTTTTATTTTCAATTTATATTCGTATTAAAATTTAATTAATTTTAGAGGCAACACTCCCAATAATTTTTTTTTCATTCTCATAATTTGAATCAGAAATCTTTAATTAATGGTGGAGGAATCCACACACTAATAAATCAAACCCAAAATCTTTGATTAAAAGTGGAGGGATCCATACACTAATAAATCAACAGTTGCCATTTTTCTATGATGTAATGTTTTTAAAAAAGATTTTTAAGGAAAATAAAAGAAGAAAAATAACCTATAAAACCAAAGGTGATCTTGTGAATTTATCATCTAGTCATCATACTCAATTATAAGATGAATGAAGTATTACTTAAAAACATATAATTACAAGGTGTAAATGACAAGAGAAAGTTACTCGGACCTCTCACTTCCAACCCTAATGAACTATCGGTAGCTCATATGAAATTCACACTCCTATAAGAAAAAATCTAATCATATGATTTTATCTAAAGTTGCAGAAAAAATCTAAAATAATCCTCAAAAAGGTTATATACTACTCCTCTAAGAAATTTTTTTCCGCTCAATTATTTTTCAAATTTAACCTGGTACGTATAATTTGTTAAATAACAATGATAATTTTTTTTTCCCATTCAAATTCAATAAGTGGAGTGTGGAGTAGGGAATTCGGAAATAGGAGAGGAATTAAAACTCTCACCAATAAGCTGAAATTTCAGATTACTAACCTACTGAGCTACTAAAATTCCTCGGAGTAATTGAATCATCCTCTTACACTAATTTCTTAACAAGTTCATCACTATGGACTGAAAATCCATTTATAAGACCTTCTAAAAAGGGTAACGAATTCATATTCCGATCAAAATCTAGTGGAAATTCATCGGAAATAGCTATGTAACGTATATCTAGCCTGATTTGCGACTGCACAAAGGAAAGTTTATATGGATCCAAATCCATTAGTATGAAATATTTTCTTTTCCAAGTGAAATCCCTTAGTAAATGAAAGAATGAAAAAGAGATGGGAGAACTTACCATCTGAGCCATAGTGTCCATTTTCTTCGAGCAGATCCAAATGATAATACAATGCAAAAACCAAAGCAGGTTCAGTGAAGAACGAAACATGAACCATCTTATATTTCATTGCAATGATTGATGGCCACACAAGAAAAGTATCAGCAACCAAACAATTAATCGAATCATCGTCTTTCATTAATTTCCCAACAAGTTCATCAACATGACTTGAAAAGTCATTTATAAGACCTTCTAAAAAGGGTAATGAATTCATATTTCGATCGAAATCTAATGGAAATCCATCGTAAATAGTTATGTAACGTATGTCTAGTCCGGATTCACGGGCTTTAGAGAAAATATTCTTGGGTTCGGGCCCGGGCTCTGATGATGTTGGTTGGGCTTTTGTTATTTGGGAATGAATGAATTGTGTGTTAACAAAAGTGATTTTGAATCCATTTGAAGCAAGTTTTAGGGCAAGATGGATTGCTGGATTTATATGGCCTTGAAATGGACATGGAAATACTAAGGCATGATGATGATGAGGGAGATTTTGGTCTCTAATTTTTGACATTTTTTTTTTGTTGTTTGAATGGTGTTTAGTTTTGTGAAGTTTGACTGTATTTATGTTGAAGTGTTGGTAAGCTTAATCATGGTTAGGGTTCGAGTTGGTGGTGATAGAATTAGTTCATAAAAATATGATAAAGTGAACCACAGTTTGGTTGATTCACTTCTTTCTATTTGGGTTGAATTGACCCACAAGTATAGTAAGAAGGAATGAGATCACTGGAGAGTTGTCTTTGCCCAAATATAAAAATATAGTTCATGCAATTTACTACTATTTTGTTCACTTTTACTTATTACTTTTTAATATAATATACTCATTAAGAAAATAATGATTGATATAGTAATTTTTATCATATTGCCCCTATTAATTGATGTTTACTAATAGGTATTGAAAAATAATTTGGAGAATAAGTAATTAATGTCAAGGGTGAAACAAGGAAATTTTTTTTTGTCTTTTCTTGATTTATAAAAAATGACAAGTAAAATGGAAATCAAATTAGAAAAATAATGACAAGTAAATTCGAACGGAGGGAGTATGAGTTAGTTTGACTAGGCACAAAGTTTAAGAAAGAAAGAAATACTTTGAAGTTTATGGTTTAAAATAAGTGATAAATTTTTATGTGGCTGTAAATCATTTTATTAAGGGTAAAATAGATATTTTAAAGTCAAATTATTACTAAATATAGAAATGTATAATTCTTTTTGGGACTAACTAAAAAGAAAGTAATCATATAAATTGGGACAGAGAAAATAATAAAAATGAATAATTTTTATTATTTATTTATTAATTATTAATATTTTGGTGTATCGTTGAATAAAATCAACTAAAAGAGAAATCATTCTTTTTATTTATTTAAATTTAAGCGGATTAATAATATGTTTATTTATTATCTCAATCTACTTTAACTAGTTGTAAGTAATGATAAAATTAACCCATGAAAATATAATTCATTACATACATGCATGAATTAAAAATTATTATATTGCTACTATCATGATTTAGTATATATTAGCTAAGGATGGATGAGTTGATGGATATATGGCCTTGACATGGGCATAGAATTATTAAGGCATGATGAGGGGGATTTTGGTCTCTAATTTTTGCCATTTTTTGTTTGTTTGGTGCTTAATTTGGTGAACTTTGACTCTAGCTAGATGTTTATTTATCTTTAAAGAGTGGGTGGTAGCTCAACATCTTGTTTGGATTTTGAGCAGAGACAGATTTAAAATTTAATATTGGATTTTGAATTATAATTATTTTTATATATTGAGTTTTGAATTAATTATTTATAACTATGAAAGAAAGCATACAAGAAGAAAATTGTTCTACTTCAAATAGTTTAAGGGTAAAATTGGCTTATTTTTCATTGTTTGGGCGTAATCGTCAATAAAAAGGATATTTTAAAGTTATTTAGCTGGTTGGAGAAATTTTTGAGCAAAAAAAAATATATTCACATCTTTACTTATCCACTATTGACTTGACACACATCTTAAGAAAGAATAAATAATAGAGTTAATTTTATTAATATCATATTTTGAATATAATAAATTTATATGTTGGGAAATACATTGGATAATAAATAATATTTAATAGAAAATTAAAATAGATAGATAATAAATTATTTATTAATTTTTTAAACTAAATAAATATTAATAACATTTATTTTTAATATATTGAATAAGTAAAAATGGATGAAGGAAGTAGTGAATTGTAAAATTGATTCACAGCTACATTTGACCCTTTTTCCAAAAAAACTATTATAATAAGATTAGTATAATGTCTATTATTGTGATGTGATCGGTTGTTTTATATTTTATCCTTCCACTATAAACAAAATAGTGTTCAACAGTCCGATTCCATTAATGATTAAAAAGTAAACACTATTGTTAGTGTTTTTAGGTCTTAGTTCTCTTGATTTTGTAGATTTTTATATTTTTTTTTCGATTTTCATTTATCGGGGAGCATTAGAGTAAGTGATAAAGTTATTGTGTCTAATTAGGAGGTCATGAGTTTAACCGTGATAATAGTCTCTGACAAAATGTAAGATAATATTATATATAATAGACTCTAATGATCTGGTCTTTTTCGGACGCAATGCATAATGAAAGCTTTGATGTATCAGACTGCCATTTTTTTTTGGAAAAATTACATGATAGTACTACTTAAAACTCCTACTCTTTTTTTTAATTAATTCATCCCATATTTTAAATTTTCTCTCTCCATTGTACTTGATACATCACATTTTTGTTTTTATCTCCTCAGATCTCCCAAATTTCTACCATTTTTCCACTGCATCTCCACCTTTCTCTCAATTTCTCCTTTTCTCTTACTTTCTCTTGTCGGAAAAGCATCGCCGACGGCGGCGAAAAGTTTTCATCTCTGTGACTCTCACCGTCCATCCACCCTTCTCCCTCTTCTCTTTTTCCTTCACTCCACTCTTATCTCCTTTTCTCTACCTCCATGTCTCTCCACCTCTACGTCTCTCCATCTCCGACCATCTCCAACAAAAAAA
This sequence comes from Capsicum rhomboideum, assembly GCA_031232105.1. Taxonomy (NCBI): domain Eukaryota; kingdom Viridiplantae; phylum Streptophyta; class Magnoliopsida; order Solanales; family Solanaceae; genus Capsicum; species Capsicum rhomboideum. The sequence goes on along the minus strand of CP124711.1, from coordinate 141,996,394 downwards.
ATCACCGTTGAACCACCATCAAAACGAAAACCTCCCAAAGCTTCATATTTTTCGGCGAATGTCAGAAAATTACGATGGTACCGGTGGAGATCTGGTCGAAAATATCTGACGGTGAACCACCACCAAAACAAAAACCTCTCAAAGCTTCATCTTTTCAGGCGAATGTCGGAGAATTCCAACGATACAGGTGGAGATATGGTCGAAAACGTTTGTATTTTCCTTTCAAAAAATTTCACAAAATTTATGTATCTGACGGATTTTCATATTGTTGATACATAGACTAATGTATCTGACTAAAATTATATATCAAACTGATGTTAATGTTACTGATACACAAACAAATCTTGTTCATGATACATAATGTGTGAGATGATTTTGATTATGATACATTGTAATGAAATCTCATATTACTTGTGTGTATCTGTAGCACGATACATAACAATCAAACTAATAACTTGTGTATCATGACTTTATTAGTGTCATGATACATTAAAAACTATCTATCATCACATGTTATATGTAAAATGAGATATGATACATATTAGAGTATGGCAATGCAACGGAGTTGCAATATATTCGGACGACAGTGATGTATCTGTGTAAAATTATTCCGCGACTTTTAGTAATATTGAAAAAAATTAGGATAAGGAGTAATTAGCTCCTAAAGTGGTAGGATTTATGTTGTTTACCCTTTTTTTTTTCTTCCATTTGAAATTGACGTTGTCCTTTTTCATGATTAATGATTGGTTTAAGTATTTAATTGTTAGGGATCGTTTGGTCTATAACATAAGGATAATAATTTCGGTATAAAATTTGAGATTTACTTTATTCCATATTTGATTTGAAGTATTAGCTAATCTCAAATGGTGGAATTAAAAGGTTGAATAGCTAATGCCATGAGTATCCTATCCATGAGATATCCCAAAAATTATCTAAATTAATACCTAATTTATTTTTATTTTTTTATCATTTTCTTGTGTTGTTGGTATTACATTACTTGATAAATTTAAAAATATGCCATTTACGCTCTATATCTCAAAACTTTTTTTTTTTTTTGTTATATTGAAAAAACTAAATAGAACAACAAAAATCTTTCAAAAGCTATATCGCTTAGATTTGCTAGGAGAAAAAACTCATGTCCTTCAGCGCATTTTCCCAAACTAACAATTCGTGTTGATGTATGTAGGGGTGTCAACGGTACGATTTGGACGGTTATTTTATAAAATTTATACCGTATTAATTTTTTGGTTATTTTATTTTGTATAACCAAATTAGACTTTTTAAAATCATTCCATCATCTCGATTTTTCTTCAGTATCGGTACGGTTCGGTTAATTTTTTTTTTTTTTACTTTTAAAGTTTCACCTCAAAATACACCATTATTAAAATGTTTCTTTATTACTAAAAAGAATTAACTCAACAAAGTCCATAGAGGAAAAGACACATTTAGTAGCTCTGCAATTCTTCTACTATATGTTAATTAACTATCAAGAAGCATTTAGCAACACAAAAATGAATGCATCATCGTGACGTGAAACTTGAAAATACCAACAACTTCTTTATATCTATCCAATGAAGCCTTCATAGCTGATATCAACATCTTCTCCATTGTGGATGAGAAGTAACTTAGTGAAAAACCTTGCTGCATTATTGTTTGATCTCAAACTTTCAATAGGAGTGTTTGCATAGGTTTTACCGTGTTGTTTGATGGAGTTTCTATTATAGTATATCCTTTTAAGTTTTAAACCTAATTAATTAAAGGCTAGTTAAAGGAAAAAGGCCCAAATAAGGGTGTCATCATTGGTCTAGGACCTAGGTTATATTTTATATTTGAAAAATATTATAAAATATATGTATATATTATATTTAACATATTGTTAATATATAAAATATATTTGCATATATGTAAGGTTATTCGGTTCGGTTCGGAATTTTTTGGTTTTTTATATAAATTAAAAACACCATCCCAATTGTTCAGGGCGGTTATATGTTTAAACAAAAGATCACGATTTTATTGAAAAAATGATATAAATTGGTTCGATACAGTTAAATTCGATCGGTTCGGTCGATTTTTTATATTTTTTTGGCATGTATGTGACCTTCATTTGCCAAAAAAATTGCACATTGGTTAGCTTCTCTCAAGATGTGAGCAATATTTGCTTGGTGATTGCCAACAAGTATTCACAATCTTCAATAATAGTGATGTCGTATATCTTCTTCTTTCATAAGCTTGATTCTCGAAACTTATGCTTCACATCATATTAGGTAAAATATCTCAAGTCTCAAAACTTATGTCTCGCTCCATATTAAGTAAAACATCTCGCCTAACGCCTCCCCCACACATTGAGTGTGACACATGCTTATTAGCAAGATAGTGCACACTTTGTTAGTCAATCAAACTAACACACTTGTTTAATGTGTTAAAGTTGTTGGATTGTCACCCATTTTATGTTGACCCGCTTACAACCCGTTCAAATTTGATCCAACCCACTCATTTGCCACCACTAGTTGTAACACTAAATGTGTGAATATCACACATTTACATGTCACCGGATAGGAAAAAACATTCAAGAAATTATACTGTACATACAATATTTCTTACTGAATCTTTAAAAGTAAGTATCCTCGGTGTTTGTGACAGATTTGTTTCTCCTTTTATCTTCATACTCGTTTATCTGAACCATTGGCTCGATGACTCCTAACACCACTTGTTGGGCTATGTCAACTCACAAATGACTCTTACCTCGGTATGATACACTATGGAGTCGCTTGGTAGGAGGTATAAGGGATAATTAATCCCGGGATTAATGTAAAGATGAGCTAATCCCATGTTTGGTTGGAACAAAATGCAAGGGATTGCTCATCCCGGGATTAGTTATCCCGGGATTGTAGTGTTTTTCTTATCCCTTCTTGAGGGTGGGTTAACTAATCCCGGGATTAATAATCCCTGGATAACATGTTTTCCAACCAAACGACCCCATATAAGTCAAGTCCGTACATTTTTTCACAAAAAGCCTCGTACCATTTAAAAGTACAACTACACTTACATGTAGCTTCTCTTTCTCGTCAACTTCTAATGTGGAACTTTTGTTTGCATACCCAACTACACTTACATGTAGCTTATTTTTCTCGTCAACTTCTAATGTTGAACTTCTGTTTGCACACATACATGTAGCTTTTGTTTCTCGTCAACTTCTAAAGTGGAACGTTTGTTAGTGCACCCAACTAAACTTACATGTAGCTTCTCTTTCTCGTCAACTTCTAATGTGGAACTTCTGTTCGCACGCCCAACTATACTTATATGTAACTTCTGTTTGTTGTAAACTTCTAATGTGAAACTTCTGTTCACGAACCCAACTACACTTACATGTAGCTTATTTATATGTAACTTTTCAAAAAAAATTCCATTTGGATAAATGTCAGGATGAAGAAACAAAAGATTTACAACTTGATACTTTACAAGACAAAAAGGGTAAGAACAGAAAAAACATGTTCCCAAGTGTTTGTAAAGCAAAACTAAAAACAGCTAAAACATTTGGCCCATACTTACAAGGATGTGAACAACTTGTATGTACTGTTGATTCTGAATCAGCCACAGCTCCACCTCGAATCTCGCTACATAAATTGAAGAGACTCTGATCTAAAAGAGCATATCGGAATATGCATCGAGCCCGTGCTTGCTAAGATTCTGCTTTAGCTTGTATAATGCTCGGGTTTCTAGCTGTCGAACTCGTTCCTTTGACAGTCCAAAAACAGCACCTATTTCGGAGAGTGAATTTCGTTTGCCATCTCCTATGCCAAATCTAAGCCGGATTATTTTCCTCTCCTTTGGACTCAGGACATTTAGGAGGCCACGTATGTGTCGCCTCATAAGTTGCTTTGACACACTCAGTTCTGGTGCTTCAATTGCATTGTCAGCAGTAATTTCCTGGATTGAGAAAAAATGACATCTTCTCTTCAGCAAGTGTCAAAGCAAGATAGGAAATTTTTGACTTAGACAATCATAGGAGTCAATTATTTGAGACGGATACCCAAATCTTGCATACACGTCGAAATTATTCTCTTGAGAGATTTAACACATAATCAGACATTGTAACGGCCAGCTAGCGATATTGTTCCCTCTGGGCCTAGACCCACACGGCTTTAAAATGCATCACTAGGGTCTAAGGCCTGCTCTTGTGTTTTGCTGATGTAGAACTCTTATCCTAAGCTAGGGTGTCACATACACCCACTTTTATCGACTCATCGACCTCTCAGCACTGCTTTACAATGTGTCCTCGTCTAGGGCTTACAATGTGTCCTCGTCTAGGGCCTGCTTACTTATATACTCAACATCTCTCGTGTTTTGCCGATATCGGACTCTTATCCTAAGCTAGGGTGTCACAGACATCCTAATAGAACAGAGTCAAAAGCCCAAGAGATGCTACGGAAAAATGTCCAAAAAAAGGGTTGCTGAAAGCAAAGAAAGTCATAAACATTGAAAACACTTGCTAGTTCTTATACAGAAAGTATCTTGCTTATTGAGATTTTCCTATGAATTTGAGAAAAATATTGGAGTTTTCTTGTTTTGTACATTGGGATTTACTTAGTAAGTTCCTCAAAAGCATATAGTTGCACAACGAAATTCGAAAGATCACCTGGAAAGTAGTATCTTGATCTGACCACACGGACTGTTGCATTGAGAGAGGTGTTCTAACAGTTGAAAGCAGATTCTGCAACCTTTCCACACTCATTCCAGCGTATGATGCAATGTCTTCTTTTGTTGGATGATGATTACCTTGTTGAATGCATAACTTTTTGGCGTCTTTTACTTTAGAGAGAAGCGCGTATACATTTTCCTGCAATTCCAGTTTGTGCAGGTCAGCTACTTTGATATCCAGATATGGAATAAGATTTTCGAGACCAACAATAAGAAAGTTGGAATTTAGCTTCTATGCAAAATGTGTATAGAGACATTCAAATGAAAGTTAAAATTTGCAACAATAAGAGGGCATTACTGGCAAACGAATTGTCCTAGAATGTTGAAATATGGCCTTCCTAACTCCTTGCCTTATCCACCAGTATGCATAGGTGGGAAATCGGCAACCTGCTTGAGGCTTGAACTTCTCGACACTTTTCATGAGTCCCATGCTTCCCTCCTGCAACAACCCAGTCCGCCAGCAGGTAAAATAAATACCAAATGACAAACTTAAATATCATAAAATTGCATGTTCTTAATGTTAGAATCTGACAACTTAACTGTAGAATCAAATGTGTAACCAAACACTTCAGGATTCTAACACTCATATAACAACAACAATAACTGGCATATAAACCTCTGAAAGGCTAAACAACTCCTAGAAAAACATAGGGTATTAAATAGAAGCGCGATTAAAACATATTCTCAACTAATAGGTATCTCCTGCATAGATTTTTTTTCTTCCATTTTGCCCCATCTTTTGCTAAGTCAGCATGCATCCCAAGAAATTGTAGGTCTTTCGAGACAACTTCCTTCCAAGTGATTTTAGGTCTACCTCCCTCTTTTAACACCTTTCACTAGCAATGGTTTCACATCTACGGATTAGTGCATCCAGTAATCGACGCAGGACAGGACCATACCACCTCAGAAACTTTCTATTGTTTTAGCCAACACCGGAATCTTACACTCATCTAGGAACAAATCTCAAAAATGGGGCAAAGAACATATATCTTAAGTTCATAAACCTGCAAGATCATTAAGGCTAGACAACACCCTTGATATAGCTTAGCTATACAAACATATCTCAGAATGGTGGACAAACAATGTGTTTCTTATGTGCATAAATCTCCATTTACCTGCAATAGATCGTGAAGGCTGAGACCACGTCCTTGATATTGCTTAGCAATATGAACCACCATTCGCAAATTGGCATTAATTAATTTTTCACGGCTGCGCTTGCCAGAAAGAAGTTGTGATTTCAATTCTCGAGAAGTAAACCCTGCAGCTTCAGCCCACTCGACCAATGTTGGTTCACGAGCAAACTGAGTCTGAAGCTGAAGCTTCACTTCTTCTAATTTCATGCAAATCTGAAACATAACCAGATATTGATTTGACTCATTTTTGCTTTGTGAAAAAAACAATTTCTACATGAACAGAGACAAGAAGAGCAAAATACCTGTATCTTGACAATCAATTCAGACTCCTCTTTAACGGTTAAAAGTTGTTTGGTTTCGGGACCCCATAGGAACATTCGAAGAGGATCATTTAGATCAATAGATTCATTCACTCTTCTCCGCACATCTGGCTTGCCTGAACGATTTGTCTCCTGTACGTGATGAGTTGGCTTTGAAGCTCCCCTTTTTCTAGACTGCCTCTCTATAAGACGTGTTGACCTCACTGTTCTTTGCTCTTTCAGTTTATAGTCAGCCAAATTTAGGAATCTGAAAATCAATCAGATAGGAAATAAGTTATGAAGATTGAAGCTAACCGTGAAAATGAAACTAACAAGGATATTTTCTAGCAGGCAAAAGGAACTTACTCTGGAAAATTAGAGTCATCAAAGTTGGTCCCAAGTAATTTGGAGTCTTCCGCTAATAAAGCTGCCTCTCTTGATGCCAACAAAGCCTTTTTGGCAAGAGCAACCACGCTGTGTGGTTCAACGTTCATTAATTTCTCTCCCTTACTGTGAAGAGGTTCCTTATCCGGAGACGGGGGTCTTTTTTCCTTCAGATAAGACGGGGGAAATCTACCAGCAAAACCACAAAGCGAATAAATAAAATGACTGCACTAGAAAGCATGCTATGTACACAAGACTAAAATCAACAGATGTAATCATGTCATCTTACGAATATGATGGACCAGGCCAACGATGTAACTGCATTTGCAAAGCTTTTAAATTTTGCCCTGAATCAACAACGTCATTCTCTTCCCTTGCTGAGGATGCAACTTCCAAAAGCTCCCTATCTATTGTTGCCTTCAGCAAGAAAATCCAGAGTCACTTTAATTAATGATCAGAAGAATATTGTATGCATACAAATTACAATATCGTTACCACTTACCAAAGAACCATAATACAATGAAACAACGACGAATGCTTCTAAATCTAAAGTCAAAAACTCCAAGAGTCTCACCAGGGATGCTTTCTCTTCCTTTACTAGGTGCAATTGCAGCCGATTCTCAAACTGCTGCTCCGGATTGATAGTTGATGCAGGAACATGTCGAGCCAAATAAGCATGTGGAACTGAAGTAAGCACAGGAGCAGCATGCTCATGAAGCATCAGAACTGCAAGTTTCATCATGTAATATTAAACATATATCCTTAAGAAATAGGATTATTTGTATTAACGATTGAAAGCTACAGCCACAGAGGCAGAACAAGATATGTCAACGGTTCCTACTTGATAAAGATTAAAAAACACCTCCAAGGAAGCAATGTCGTAGTACTCTTTTTTGAAATGGCAATACCATAGTACTAAATGCACCTAATTTCTTTGGATAATCCTTCTAACAATCATTCGTCCTAACCAACTTTTGGCATATTTTCTGGTATACCTCAGATAGTTAGCCCTCTTAGCGGACAGTTATAATGCTACACATTGAATTCAGGATTCTAGCCGACTATTTTACAGATATCTTCCAGTAAGGGATTATGCCAATAAGCCATTAAAACTAGAAACTCAGTGTTTTTTCTGTAGCGAGAAGAAGTGATTACATGGTATCGAAGACATCTTATCATTTTATGGCATCTGCGGATTTTAAATACCAGAGAAGAACACTTGAATATATACAACCAAAATTCTTATGTCCATTATCAACCATTTTAAGGTTGACCCTTCAATCTGTGGCTGATAACATTCACCATATTGTGTAAAAGGCCAGAAAAATCTGACCATTATGCATAACACAAAGAATGTTTTACTTTTGACCAAATACAGGCTGGAACCCATATGACAGTTCTTTGTCGTTTTGATAAAAAAGAAATAGGGAGAACGAAAATATGGTGCGAGAATTGAAATCTTGTGTAATCAGAAGAGCATAAAAAAACCTGATTATTCAAGAAAAGCCTTTAAGAAAATTCAAAAATGCATGTGCGTCCTTACAGGATAGATTCAGATATGGGACAAAAGTCACTACTTGCCTCCCAAAGCTCAATTTGTTTAAAACTTTCATAATTGTAATAAATTCTATCCTCTAAAAAACCATCAAAAACCAACATTAGATAATTGAAGTCTCAAAAATCCCTAAACTCAAAAAAAAAAAAATTACAAATTTATGAAAACCTAAAACAGGAAACCTGAATTGGATGGCAAATGAAGCAGAAACAAATTTGAGATTGTTTCAGACCGCATAACTCACATAACTAAATTCATCCTCAACTCTGTGGTTTACTTCCAATGATAGGTAAGCAAAGAAGGTAAAAAGAAATGGGCCTTGGCCTAACTCAACTCAAAAAGCTAGCTCATGAGTCGAGGATTGCCCAAGGGCCGAGACAATATAATCTTCCACCAACACGGGTCACTTAAAGGCATTGACTTTATAAAATTAAAGTTACAAACAAGGATAACTGGAGTGCTAGATAAACCAAGGCAAAAACGGTGGGAATTCGACTTACAACAACAAGTATGCTTCAATCTAAACTAGCTGAATTCGGCTACATTAATCTTCATTATCTATTCTGCATTTCTTCTCCATTTGGATAAGTTTCATTCCAATAATTCAACACATTTCACTAAATGCATTAAGTCTATAAAATTAAAGTTACAAATGTTGATAGATAGGAATGCTAGAATAACCAAGAAAGCAAAAACAGTGGGAATTCAACGCATTTACAACAACAATTATGCTTCAATTTTGAACAAGCTGAATTCAGCTACATGAATCCTCATTGTCTACTCTGCAATTCTGCTCCATTTGGACAAGTTTCATTCTAACAATTCTAACACGTTTCACTAAAGGCATTAACTTTATAAAACTAAAGTTACAAATTATGTTTTCGGTTCCCGATTTAATCTTCACCTTTCCTAAATGAAGAAAGAGAGTGAAAGAGAAGACCTTTTATCCAAAAATGGACTCCAGTTTTTACATTGGTTTCGTTGCAAAATACTGAATTTCTATCGACGCCATTCCAATCCAAAGAATTAAAAAAACTTCGAATTCTCAATTCTCTAAGTTAAATGTGAATGCTACAAGAATCAAGAAGACATTGAGATTCAACGCATTTACAACAACAAAGACCCTTCAATATAAACTAGTTGAATTGGGCTATATGAATTCTCACTATCAATTCTGCTCCATTTGGGCAAGTTTCATTTCAACAATTCAACAATCTAGCATCAATATCATGCCAACAAAGTATCCGGGAAGCACATTATAAATAGCCAATTCAGTAACTTCTGCGCCACATTTCACTAAAGGCATTAACTTTATTAAACTAAAGCTACATATAACATAAATGGGAATGCTAGAAGAACAAAGAAGGCAAAAACAGTGGAAACTTAACGCAAATACAGCAACAAGTGAGTCCTCATTATCAATTCTGCTCCATCTGGGCATGTTTCATTCCAACAATTCAACAATCTAACATTAAAATCATGCTAATGAAGTAACAGTAAGCACATTAAATAGCTAACTCAGCAACTTCGGCTCCACATTTCACTATAGGCATCAACTTTACAAAACTATAGTCACAAATATCGATAAATGGGAATTCTAATCACTCCTTTCAATTTGTTTGTCTTACTTTCCATTTTAGTTCGTTCAAGAAAAAGAATGTCTCTTTACTTTTTTGGCAATTCTTGTTTAATGCCACAAAATTAAAAAATGTTTTGGTACATTCTACGTATCTTTAATTTAAGACCACAAGATTCATAAGTGTTTTTTTTTTACTTTCATAAACTTCGTGTCAAGTCAAAACCAAACAAACAAATTGAAACAGAGCGACCACTATGCCAGAAGAACCAAGAATGCACAAACATTGGGAACTTAATGCATTTATAACAACAATTACCCTCAGCCAAACTAGTTGAATTCAACTAATATGAATACTCACTATTCTATTACATTCCATTTGGACAATTTTCATCCAATAATTCAACAGTTTACCTGAAGAAGAAATTGAAGAAGGACAATTCCTGAGTTGGGTTTTCTGAGAAAAAGTTGGTGGTGAAGAAAACAGGTTTTTCCCAGCAACCTCCATAGGTAAAAGCTAAGTTATTTTCTGAAATTCTTCACTATATATACAACTATAACTATTTTTCTGTTATGTGGGGTGTAAAAAAGATATCATTTTTGAGAATTAAAAGGGGTTTTAGTGTCAACGTAACTGTTTTCTTGAATTAAAAAGATTCATTTTGAAGATTGAAGATGAATGGAAGTGATTGCTTTTTTGCAAAAGTTTGAACTATGTGTTTGTGTTCTTTGCCTCAAGAATTTGATAAATCCCAACAGGATGAGATTTTAGATTTTTTATCTTGTGTTTGCTATAATACCCCTCTATCTTTCTTTTTTCTTTTCTTTTTCTGAAAAATGTCATTGTCGTAAACTCATAATACTTCCTCGGTTTTAATTTTTGACAATTCTTTAATTTTAATTTTTTATGTGACATATTTAGCATCACAAGACTAACACGTTGTTTGGATAGTTGTTATCTATTACTATATTGGATCGTACTATTATTTTAAATATAATATTTATTTTGATATTGATTTTGGCGGTTGTAAAACTTCATAACATTATGAAAAATTGGACCTCTATCAATGGAAATGGAATTTGGATGGGAGGGTGGGATTTGAGATGCCTAATATGAAGTACAATTGAATCAATGAGACAAGTTAGTCATTTAATTTATAACTATATACTAAGCTAGCCATTATATATTTTTCATCATTATATATTAGGAATGTTAGTCATTTTGCAAGAATCAAGTCAAGGTATTTTCAATAGAACAAAATCCCTACAAGATATTTTTCAAAAACTACCACAAATATTTTTCACTTACATTTTCTCAAAAAGTAATCCAAACATATATTCTCTCCTAAATTACCTTCCAAAAAACTTCTTAAAATCTAATTTCTCATAATTGAACCAAAATCACATTACAATTTGAATAAGTAAATTAATTTGAATGGCTAATTTGGACATTGTTTATTTATTCAGGTAGGGGAAGTAGCTTTTGTCAAGTCAAGATTATAAAATATTAACAAATAACATACATTGTTATTTTATGGGCCAAAACTAGAATCAACAGTTGGATGTATTGGACGGTGACACGTGAAAATTGAAGACAGATCGGATGTGACTTAATAAAAGTGGTTCAACAGTTGGACGTATCGGATGGTGACACGTGGAAATTGAAGACAGATCGAATGTGACTCAACAGAGGTGGTCCAATAGTTGAATGTATCAGACAATGACACGTGAAAATCGAAGACAGATCGGATACGACTCAACAAAGGTGGTTCAACAGTTGGAAGTATCAAATGGTGACACATGAAAATTAAAGACGTATCAGGCGGAGATACGTGAAAATTACAGACAGATCAAATGTGACTCAATAAAGGTGGTGAATGTCTTTGCACATAAGCTTATCCGATAAAGTTGTACACATTTCCCGAAGAATCGGACCTACACATTTCGATTTGTCATCGAGCGCATCTCGAAGAAATCGAGATCTCTTCTGCAGTTATACATTCCACACATAACGGAAATCGAAGACAGATCGGATGTGACTCAACAAAGATGGTTCAACAGTTGGACGTATCGGATAGTGACACGTGGAAATTAAAGACGTATCATACGGAGACACATGGAAATTACAGACAAATCTCTTCCGCAATTATACAATCCACACATAACGAAAATAACATGCAGATATGAATCATCATGAGGTAAAAATTCATGCAAAACTTTTTATAGGGTTTAGCTTTAAATATATCCCTTCCCTCATTCGTATTTTATCACAATTTCACTACTCACTAGCTATTACTCTCAAATCCTGTAACCAAAAGCTTTCATATTTCATTACTTTCATTCGTTATTTTAATTACGTTTAACAAGCAGTTTAGTTTCAATTATTACTCTAAGTCACCTATTTAAGAATAAATAGTTACCAAAATAGTTGTCCAATCTCTCTTAATTCAACCAGTAATTTAGTTAATTCACAATCACTAGATAATAGTTCTGCTAATTCATGTTGTTTACTCTACCCTTTGCCCATAAAAATGAACTATATTTATTTTTATTTTCTTTTTTGATCTCAATTTATTATACTTACTTCTTACTTTTACCATATTAATCATTCTCCACCATCACTAAAGTAAGGCAACATTAAAAGAAAAATCAAATATTCCATTATTCTTAGCTAAAAGTATTAGGTTTAAGTCTTGCTAATGAAATCTCTTTTAGAAGAAAACCCTAACCTTACCGAGCATGAGATTTTCTAGCGCTCGTCTAAATTAATCGAGTTTCAAAATAAGTATAGAATAGTATCAATCCTCCAACTTATATTTATGTTTTTACTGACCAAGACATGTACTTTGTTGGCACTAAAAAGAATGTTATTCCATCCACTAGTGCAATTGAAGATGCATGAGCAAAATCTTCTGAATCAAATCAATCTTTTCATGTCAAAGATATGAGTTTGATTGTTATGGATATATATAGATATTCATTTCAGTTGTTTTCAATAGTATTCATTGTTGAGTGATCGTTCGCTATCTTGAAAGAAAAGATGATTCGAAAGCTTTTTCTCTCCCAACAAGCAAGACGAGATCACCATTTCTCTTAGTAATAAATTTTCTTTACTTCATAACTTGGCTATTCTCTCATAGATTCTCGAACCTTGACAAAATATACTTCCTCCGTCCCATATTAGTTGATTATTTTACTAAAAAATAGTTGTCCCATATTAGTTGTGCACCTTACTAAATCAAGAAAACATTAACTAAATTTTTCTCATTTTACCCTACAATTACTTCTTTTTGAAAGTGTTCACACTTGTTTGTAAAGTTACCAAGAAGTTTTTTAAGGAGTGAATTAATAAAATTACCTTCTTATTTATGATTTCTTAACATGCGTGTAAAAATAAAAATGACCAACTAGTATGAAACGGAGAAAGTATTTTTTCTATTTTCCAACTTAATATAAAAAACAAGAATTATTGTCTGAAGTAGGACCCACAAACAGTAATGGGCCCAAAAAAACTTAATGGGCCCTTTCAGTCCACACACACTTTCCAAGAAAATCACAAATGTCAATAATCCACAAAAATCTAACCCAAAAATACCCTATATAAACCCTTTCCTATTTTTCTAGTGGGGTCAGCCCAATTCAAAAAAAAACCCTAACAAAAAAACCTCTCAACTTTTCCCCCCTCTTTTTTCCAAATGGGTTCCGAAATGGTCCTTCACCACCAATTCTCCACCGCCGGTACACTCTCCGGCCGCTCCGTAAACACCACCGTCGTTAACTCAGAGCCAAATGACAAAAATGCCCTTTCGGTAATTCCAAAAAAGAAGAGTTCATTATCCGTTAATACCAAAGACAGACACACAAAGGTAAACGGAAGAGGGCGGCGCGTAAGAATGCCAGCGTTATGCGCGGCGCGTGTGTTCCAACTTACGAAGGAATTAGGTCATCGTACCGAAGGAGAAACCATAGAATGGCTGCTACGTAAGGCGGAGCCGGCGATCATTGCTGCTACCGGCACAGGTACGATTCCAGAGACTCAAGTTACTACTACTACAGCGATGAGTAAATCGCAGTTGCAACCGTCAGTTTTGGCTCCGTTAACTATGGCGACGCCGGTTGCTGGTTTTCCGGTGGGTGGTGGAGGTGTTGGAGGATTTTTCCCGCAGCAGCCAAGTTGCCGGCTTGATTTGTGTCAACCGTCGATGGACTTTTCCAGTAATGTGTACCGGCATATGCCGTTTACGGCGTTGCTATTGCAGCCGGTGAATGCAGATGATTGCGAGGAGAAATTGGCCGGAGAAGATGGGAAACACTAGGTTTTTTGGACTAAATGTGTCAGTTTCTAGACGTTTGGGGGATTATTAGTGAAATAGTTGTTAATTAAGGGGTGAATTGTTAAATTTTGATGGAGAAAGTTGCAGGAGAGATGGGAAACAGTAGGTTTTTTTGGACTAAATGTGTCAGTTTCTAGACTTTTTGGGGGGGATTATCAGTAAAATAGTTGTTAATTATGGTGTAAACTGTTAAATTTTGATGGAGAAAAGTCAGAGAAGATGGGAAACAGTAGATATATGGATAAGTTTTATGGCAGTGCAGCTTTTGTGGACTAAATGTGTCAATTTCAAGACTTTTGTAGGGTTCTTTTTGGGTAAAACATTGGGAAGGATCAAAAGAGGGTCCAACTTTTGGAGGGTTTAGTAAAATAGTTGTTAATTAAGGGTTAAACTGTTACTTTAGGGGTAAAATATTAAGTTTTGATATATATATTTGCATTAGTAAGTCTTTTTTTGTATATGTATATTATTGTCTATGGATAAGGAAGATGTCACATTCACTCAAAATGATGTAATGTACTTTGAATTTTTGTTCCATTTCCTCCCCCCTCCATTTTGATAGTTTATGTTAGTTTGACTAAACATGAAATATAAAACAGAAAGAAATGTTGTTTTTTTCATATTAAAGAGCATATATATATCAAAGATATTTTTTGTATTTTGTGAATTTATGATCTGAGGCATAAAAGAAGCATTTTTCACAGGATTCCGAAATCACCTTTTTTTTTTATTGTTTCCTAAGGCGTGTACCAAATAATACATGAACAAGTAAAAATGAACATCGGGTATTGATAATTTATTTATGTTGATGACAAGTTCCAACTGAGGAGTTGGAATTGAATGAAGGCTTCACAATTTTACAGTTGGAGAAACAATTCTTGAATGAGGCTGAAAAAGAAATCTTTATTGTGATGCTACCTTTTAGTTAGGAGTAATTTAAAGAAAAATGAAAGTAATATTAAGATCAACTAGAAAAATTTATTAGCTTCAAATGCATTCCTAAGTAGCCAAAATTAGAAGCATTTCTGAATAGATCAAAAGAATTTTAAAGAGGTGGATTTCAGTTGATTCTTTAAATAATTGTGTTGTCTGTTATTTTTTAATGTATACTACTAGCTGTTGCTATACTTGTCTTGAACCTAAATAAAGAACCATAAGATTGAATTACCTAGGATGCCTATGCCCATGAGAAATCGCGGGGCAACCCATTAATAGTAATGAGAAATCGCGGGGCAACCCATTAATAGTAATAGAACTCTGCGCAAAGTTCCCTCTCGTGATATGAGTTACTACCCCTTGATCACTTAACAGTAATAGTAATTTTGCTGTCATATTTTTCTTGTAATCTCACTTCGGAAACTTTTCTATTGAGCCGAGGGTCTATTGGAAACCACCTCTACCCCCACAAACATAGGAATAAAGTTTGTGTACACCCAACTCTCGTTAGACCCCACTTATGGGATTACATTGAGTGTGTTGTTGATTCAATTAACGTTCATACAAGTCCGGTAAAGCAATAATTACAAGAAAATCACCAAGGCCTTGGTGATGCATAGAATTTTGTATACACCATTATGCTAACCAGAGAAATGTGCATGTGGAGTACAATGTTTTGAAGAGATACAAGATATCTATATAACAATATGATCTTATTATGCGAAGTAACAACAAACCACTATTGGCTATGCTATACTTTAATGATCAAGTGAACATTTAATAAGAATGTAAAGTAAGGTATTATTTATCATAAAGACAAAAGAATGTAAAGTTAGTCGACCCCAACTTGTTCAGAATTGAGGCACAACTGTTGTTGTAATGTAAAGTAAGTATGCACCGGAACCTCTGTATAGCAGCCGGAATGATGCCATTGCAGGTAGTGTTTAAAAACTCTTAATGCTTGTTCCAACTGAAGCCCCACTTCTTCTTCTTCTTCTTAAAATCATCACAGGGCAAGAAGTCTGGAATGAAGCATTAACCTAACGGATTAGTAAACTATTAAAATTCGTGTTCTTAAACATACCATAACATTTATGCGCTTGTAAAATTTCTCATCAAGTGCAAAATTGAAAGTACACAACTAATTGTTTCTAGATAAAGAACTATTTCAATCTATTGGGATAGACTAATAATTAGGAAATAGTGTAACATAAACTGGAATGAAGGGAGTATATGTTAATTCAGGAAATGTGCATGTACCCCTTCGCCTTTTCAAGATTTCATTTTCTTTATTCCAATAGGCTATTAAATGCTAAGACGAATCATATGAAAAGAGGACATGAATGTACACAACTTATTACCTCCTTGAGGGTAGATTGAGTTGTAGTGCACCTCCGCCCAGAAACTCAAGTATATGACTGCACGAAGAGAAAAACAAGAGAAGCAATTAAATTTTCTGTGACGGAATCAAATAACAAGCCTTCAAACATCGCTCTTTCATCTCGTTTGCATTCACCAAGACTCCCACAAAGTGCACATGTACAAAAAAAATCGTATTTATACTTTAGTTCCACTTCCGAGCAATCTCTAGATTTACATTATCCATTGCTTTGAAATGTCGACACTTGTTTTCATAGTAGAGGTATGATTATACAATGGCATAGAATAAATGACATGCATACATAACCATTATATAGTTTGCCCCTATTCGTTAAACTTTCAACCCTTTCATTATCATCCAAATATGTTCAATTACACAATTTAGGTCTATAAGAAGAGAAACGAATGCCCATGCGTCCATCTTAAGAGATTGAATTTAGATTTCAAAACAGCTAACACAGGCAACTCTGGGAATCTCCTTTTCATGGAAACCCAAGCTCAAATTTTCTTAAGATTGTCCTTAAGGGTTCACAGTCATCTCAATAACAATAAAACTGTTTCTCTTTATTCCTCCGTATCCTTGCAGATCTCTTCATCAAGGCAAGCCAAGATTCCAACTCTACAGTTCAAATTTTCCACATGATTTGTGACACCCCTCCCATCAACCCGAACAACAACATACCTAGTGCAGTCCCACAAAGTGGGATCTGGGGAAGGTAGTGTGTATGCAAACCTTACCCCTACCTCAGGAGTAGAGAGGCTATTTCCGATAGACCCTCGGCTCGAGGCTCCCCTCAATCCCCTTTTTGCAAAAACAGGGAAAATGAGTAGTTACCCAAAAAAAATTATTCACACTAACAGACTAGCAAAAAGTCTAGCTGAACTATACACAAAAAGTTCAATACAGGGAAATTATCATGTCAAGTAACTCTGATAGTTCTAAATTGTTGAAAAATGAGAAATTTTCACATAAACCAACCACCCAAACACTAGATAAGTAACCTCTTCACCTAGAGTATATTAGTTGTGTTGTTCTTATAAGTTAAAATGCATGTATAGCATGTCCATTTTCAGAGTTACAAGAAGAATAGTTTGATTACAGTGTATATCCAGAGAAGCATTCCGGAATTAGTTTGATTCAAATCTCCTTTGCCCCTTTAAAAGAAAGGAAAGATCCCAAAACTGATCTTTTATGTGATGTTTCAAATAATAAACTTAAGGTTTGATTGATACAAAGGCTGTATGTACTAGCTTTCCCAGAGCTCGCACAGGTTCCAAGAATCAAATTCATCCAATAAATGGGGTTGCTCTAGTATCAGCTACTTTTATAATTTTCTAGTACTATTACTACAATATGCGTAACTTTATAGTGGTTTATTCTCTAGTGGAACTACAGTTGGGGAAACAAAAGAAAAAGAATCACAGTTGGGGAAAGCATCCTTAACTGCAACCCGGAAGTACGTGTTCAATCACATTCTTTAAAATAGAGATGTTACAGAAAAGGTAAAAGCAATTCAAAGTTTGAGAACTACTTACCTCTGTTTGACTTTTGATTCTTAGGAAGGGTCTCAATGTAACATGTGTCTTTGAATGACGTAATAACAAGAATTTTCACGCCATACTGCCCACAAGGCAAAAAATCAAAATCAATATGCAACACAAATAGGTCCATTCACAAACCAATGCATTCTTATCTAAAATCATCACAGGCAAAATCTTCAAAAAAGGAACTAAGCATATACAATTAAAAATGTATCAAGACCACACAAAATGGAGAATGCAAGAAAGGAACAGCAAGACGGAGGTGAGCAAGCGTGCATTTTCTTCTACATTAGAAAATAAATGATTAATTTATAGTCATGAAAAACTTCAATAATATCCAATGCCTCTATACCAGGGCATTCAAATTATGGTCAGGCTAACAATAGCTTAAAGTTCTTATTTCCAAGGTAAAGAAACAAACCAAAAGACAGCAATCAAATGGGGAGTAAAACCATGGAAGCAAAGTGAGGGCAATAATCAATACCGAGTCAGCAGCAGCCTGCAACGTAACATGATCGCCCCATTCCCCGCTCCTGGTTCAACCAATACAAAAGCAGATGTAGATTAAAGGAGAAAAGGAGTTTCAACACGGAGAAGCAAAGGTCTAGTAATTACTTGGACATCCTCTTCAAGTATTCATCATATGCCATTGGTACATACCCCTCATATATCTCCGGATGATCTTTAAGCTGATTACACCAAATGATTTAACAAAAGCTACTAGTAAGACCCATTCAAAAAAATTCAACAATGAAAGCAGAGTATCAAAAAGAAGATAATCTTATTCACTTAGACAAGCACCTGACTGACTACTTGCTGTCTGACAAATTTGTGGTGCTCTGGGCTACGATAGAATTGATCTGATAAAGCACGGAACTGGAACAAAAGTGAACAGGTTAGTAGATGTGCAAAAGAAACATATAGGAAGGCACCAACTGAAAGATAACTGGACCAAGTTTCCAAACCCCATAAAAGTATTAAGGTTACGAAAATTTGAACTGTCCGTTTGTCTAACTACTGAAACTATTTATAATAATTTGGCAGGGCAAGCAGCCCACCAATATATCATTTGAGTTCCCAACTCTCATAGTCCAGTTTTTCTCCAACATCTGATTACGAACCACTTCCGTTCACCATCTTCCTCCCCTCCCAAACTCCCAAAACTCTCAAATTTTCATATTTTTCGTGTTCACTCTATATCGATATGCATAATCTAATCCCTTCATTTATGTTTTACCAACATTATTATTGATCAGCTTCTCTCTGTGAATATCTTCCATACAATTTTTCACGTTCAACCTCAAATTTCTTCGTATCTTCTTATAAGCATTCATTCCACAAGAGCAGAGCAGAAACTTTTACATTGCTCTAGCAGGATTGAGAAAATTTAGGGAAGGCTAAGTGTATTTACAGGAAAAGAAGAATTCAGGTAAGAATCAAAATAGGATAAAAGACAAAAGGTATTTCAAAGTGTCATAAATTAGACCAATAAAATTTGACTATTCAATTTAGATGAAATTGTGTCTTGGGCAGATAAAAGTACAATTGCCACCTGCTATTAGAACAGAACGCTTTAGTAAAAGGATGATCGACATGTCATAATTAAATAGCCGTACGAGATGTGTAACCAGTAAATTGGTATGATATGGTCTCGTTATCAGACTTTCCCTGAGCACTTTATCAAACTTTTTGTGATATGACGTAGTCTCATTATCAGACTTTTTCTGAGTACTTTATCGAACTTATCCCTCACACTCTCTGCTAACTTATGTGAAATATGACTAACAGTGTTGCAACTGTTTAAGGCCAAAAGCAAGAATCAACTAGTAAATTGCCAAATCTGAAAATGAAAAAGTTGAGAAGTTTTCAAGCTTAGCTAAAAAGTAAAAAATAAAGACAAAAGATAAACTTCGTCACAAAAACCAACGACAAATTTCTACCAGAACCAGACGTTAATTCCAAAAGGAAAGAACACTATATACCGTAATTAAGCACTCTTTCCCCCCCTTTCTTCTATGAATACCAGATCAGCCAGAGGCCAAGGCCTCAATACCGCCTATCACCTTTATCAACTGAGATTTTTTCACAATACAAACTTAAATAATCGTCGTACCTTCTTTTGTGTATGATTAACAACTATGCTACAAGTAGTTCGAGAAATATTTAGCTTCCACTTAAAATCAAATCAGGAAAGTCCATCTAGACAGTTTGATATCAATTATCATTACTATAACACAAATCAATCAGGTAAGAGGGTAACCTGACAATTTCCATCTCCTTGCACTTTGTGCTCCACCAAGTCAAATAATTGCAATCTGAAGCAAGAAAAACCAGAGCATGGGACGCTTAGCAAAAAATAACTTACATCAATATTATTACCATTCAATTGAATTAGCAAAAATATCAACTTGATATTAACCTTAGGTGGAGTAAAATCTGAACAAAATAAAACAAAAGAAACCCCACATGCATGGTGCCCTGTGACTTAAGGAAACAAAAAGTTCAGAATATCTACTGGAATGTGCTTCATAAGTCTTTTATTTACAAAGCAACAGAACACTAGCTAGCTCAATCCACACCAATTACTGTGCTCATCTCAAGTCCCATCTGTCTCTCCTATTTAATTCTCTTTTTTCAAAATGCTTGAGGGGTTGGATGTTACTTTTCTAATAAGAACCACCATTAGAAAGGCATTAATTTTTTTAAAATATTAACAAAGAAAGAGAAAACCTAGGAAAAGAAAATACAGAAATGCTTCAGGAGACGCAGGATACCTATCACAAGAGAGGTTTACATTTCTCGTAGTGAAGCTATATTTCATTACCTTGAAAATTTCTCAGGACTTTGGAGGGAAAAAATTAAGCGAAGCGCTACCATAAGAAAATATGTCATTAAATTGTTCATCAACAAAACTTTGTCTACTAGAAAACCGAAGTCGGAGGGATCAGGAGATACCTATCTAGCAGCCTTTGGTGGTCAGACGTTGCTTCATCAACTGAAGGTATGTCTCCGTTTATTCTAGGAACATGCTGCATGGTTAATAATACAAATTGTTAAATGAAACTAAAGCAACATTCAAGAAGGTATATCCACACGAAAAAGCCTGCATGGTCAAGCTAAAGGCTTCCTATTTCAGTCCATTCACAACATACCAAGTATGTATATGATACATCTCTGTATATCACCGTAAAAGCAATTTCATCTAACCTCTCTATCTTTGTCAAGTACTTATTCTTGAAAAAGTGAATATTGTTTATCATATCCTTTAACATAACACATGCGGTATCCAGATACAACAACAACATACCCAGTGTATTCCCACCAAGTGGGGTCTGGGGAGGGTAAAGTGTACGCAGTCCATACCACTACCTCAGATGAAGTAGAGAGGCTGTTTCCGATAGACCCCCGGCTGAGAACAAATAACAATAACAAACAACAATCATAAAATCAAACAACAAAAAAGAGATAAAACATTGCTAGATGTGTGGTATCCAGATGAATAGAAATAATTGGGTAGCTTCTGATTTAAGAGGTTAATGTTCTGAAGATATTAATTCACAAAGCTAGCCCTATATTTTTTACCGGTGCCAAGAAAATGGTCAAAGGTGCAGAGCACCATACATGTCCTCATACACAAAGTGAATTAGTAGTTTCGATTTTCACATAAACCAGCCACTCAAAATTACTGTGGAAGTCCCAAAGAAGGGGGGAATTTTCAAGCTCATCAAATCTTCTATAATGTACTAACAGGCACAACACTTACAGGAATAGCACTCAGCTGGTTTATTCTCTTTCCTACTTCTCCATCAATCTCAAATTCATCTTGTATTTCCAATGTAGTATACTCTTCTCCGTCGTATGATCTGTCTCCAGGACTAGAAAAAGAACTTGAAGGCCCCACATCATCAGCTTCGAGGCCCGAATCATGCCCTGTGAATCATATCCATATTAGCAAATGTTTAAACTCGAGTGACAATCCAATAACTGAAAACAAGCAATAAACCAGCATAGTACTCCCTAGGCGGACCATGCCAATGTTGTATACCAGTGAAGGCTTGCAAGTACTGCTCATCCGCATGTGATGATTGAGCACCGTCGGCAATAGACAACTCTGACCATTCTTCTTGTAGAGCATGAGCAATAACCTCATCATTGTCAACGTTGCAATATGATGGGTGATAGGGGTTTTCTCTGGCATATTGTTCATGACAGATTTCAATGTCATGCTGTCTGCTGTCACCGTAATAGTTGGAACTAAAAAGTTGGTCCACGTCAAGAAAACTAAGAACTCCATGAGCAGCATCAGATTCCGGCTCACACATGATTATAAACGTTGCCAAAGTCAAAAACCTCGTTTCAACTCTAAATTGGATCTATCACTTGTACCTGAATAGAGCACGTTAATGCAGGGCTCAGCTAAGAAGGATAAGACAATTCTGATTTTTGTTTTTTAACAGTTGGAATGTAAGATCACGCAATTCTACTTCTTTCTCCCCAAAGCCTGGTGATTGGTACCAGAACTATGTTTCAATAGAACTATAGCTAACAATATAGCCTCCAGCTCAATTGCTGAAAATCATTCTATCCTTCTCCATACCACAGTTCCTACCAATATATCAAACATTATTTTCCTCTAATTACTTGTTATTATCACGAAGCACCCCTGCAACCTTCCTGCACTATCGTAATACAACATCAACTGTTATAGCCCACTAAAAAATTGATCTTGGAGGACATTTTACCTAGGCAAAACATTTTTGGGCAATACCAACTCGTTTCATCAATATTTCAACATTGATTCAACCTTTATTACTCGAAAATATCATCAACATACCATCTGCATACCCTATCCATCACCTTGTACAATTATGACATATCACTTACTTCTAAATCCAACAAAACAGGGGGAGAAAAAACAAACTTTTAAAAACATTCTCCATTTAAAGGTGTAAGTTTTACCAAGCAAACTCAATTCACCTTATCGTTTGGTACGTGGTATACGGATAATAATCCCGAAATAAAATTCAGGATAGACTTTAGCCCATGTTTGATTTGAGGTATTAGCCAATCCCGGAATTATTATCTACCTATTTGTACTAAAATGGTGATATTACTATCTCATATAGAAGGTGAGATAAAATAATATACTTGCTTATCCCATCCCGCACACCAAACGACAAGTGTCAGCAAGTAGATCAAAGAAACTAAAGTCTTCCATTTCCCCCCCAAAATCTGCATAAGAAAATTGTAAATTTTACCAACCCATAAAAGTATAAATTAACTATTATTTTTTTGTTCTAAAATTCTACCATCCCAGTAGCCATCCCAAATTCTAATTTTTACATTAACTTTCAAATTTTAAATTTAAATCTAATTCTTCATATACCAACTAATACATACAAATATTTATTCATAGCAGATAACTCTGTCCACCAACACTAGAACAGACACAAACAAATACTTAAGACCTGTGGATTTAGTCGTAGTCAAAGTGCGTGAAAGCTAGCCTGGAGACCACGGTTATCCAAAAAAAAAAAAAAAAGACTAATTTCTAGATTTTAATTACAAAAAAAAACAAAAATCATCATCCCCAACCCCTGTACCCGCCAAAATAAAAAATAAACAAAAAAACGAATACACTAAAAATCATTTCCCTCTTGACTAAGTAATTCGAAACTTTAGCATAAAACAATTACACAAAAATCTACTAACCTAAAAAGCAAAAAAAAAATTATAAAATCACAAATTAATAACAAAAAGGGTAGCCATTAGCCAAGCGCGGTGTACTAAAACTCCCGCCGCTATGTCCAGACTTTGGGGAAAGACCGAACTACAAGAATTTATTGTACGAATCAGAAAAAAATCAACAATAACTTACCTTTAAACTTCTATTCAATTTCACTTCAACTATGTTCATGTGCTATAAACCAAAAAAAAATAAAATGGAACTATGTGTTGTATATATATATATATATATAGGAAAAAGTAACAAGTTGGAGAAGAATAAATTTGGCACTGAGTAATTATTATGGAGGAGGAAAAAAAGGAATTTAAATAGAAAAGTTGAACAAAGATTTAATTTCAAACCTAAAAAAAAGAAGAAGTGATTTTTGGTAATAAATGTGTTGATTGAATGTGTGTGTGTGTGTACGAAAAGGTTTTTATAGGGATTGGGTTTGGCTTTTGAGTAGAATGAAAGATATATATACCTTCCTTTATACCGCCCTTTATTTCAACCCTCTTTTTTTAAATTTATTTATTTATTTATTTATTTATTTAATATTTATACAGTCAAATCACTTATAAAATGAGCTGTAAAAAAAGAAAAAGCATTTGATAGGAATTTAATTTATCAATAAAAAGGTTGTTCGGATAGTAAACAATAAATTCTTATCTCCAATTGTAATATTGTGAGTTTAAGTCATCAAAGAATAAAAAGATCAAAGTTCATAAGGAAGGAAAAAAAAATTAATTAACCTTCTTAGTGGGTTTTATAGCATGTGTTTATATTAGTCGAGCGGTAAAAACTTATCATATTACTACTACTTATCATGGAGTAATATGTTTGCATCAAATTATAAGTTGTAAAATCCGATGTATGTTTCAATAGAAGATGATTGTGATATAGTATTCTCTTTAATTTATTTACGTAATGGACATTTAAGATTGCATGCAAAAGTTTTTTTAAAATTTGAACAAAAAATATTTAACAAGAACATTGTATCATGTATGGAGATGCTCATCATTGTTTATACATTTAATAGTAGATATATATGCAAATAAATTCATGAATGAAATTTAATGAAAATATGGGGCAATATGTGTTTTAAAAAATAAAAAATGTGGAAATAAATGTTGAAATCTCTTTATTTATAGTCTTGTACCCTCAATGAGAATAAGTTTTCAGCATATTCTGGTGAAATATTTAAGGTTAAGATTAAATATAATTTAATATGAAAATGATCACACAAGGATGATCGAATTAGTTGAGCATGTGACCTCTTAAATGGGATCTCAAGTTTAAAAACTGTTGCATGCTTTTTCAATCGAGTTTGACGTGCGAACCTTGTCTATTATAATTTACTTTTTCAATATAATTTGCTAGCTTTGCAATGGAGCGAAGTTTATCCTTATATGTATAGAAAGAATAGCACCTACAAATTTCCTCGTCAACAAAAAACAAAATATGAACATGGAAATCTACCTACCTTATTCAATTTTCCTTTGGCTTGTCCAAAATCATTGTATCATTTTTTAATGTTCAATTCTTTTCTACTAATTTTCATTTCACACGTTTCTATATTTTAATTTAATGATTATTTTTCTTTTGTTTGGTTTATGTTTATATAAGAAAAGACTACATCCGTTAGTAGTGTGCTTGGTAGGGAGGAAAATATTTTACATATCATATTTGATTAGTTAAGTTTATTTCATTTTAGAAAAAATAAGTTTCGCAAATAATATTGCATGCTGATTGTCTTCCTTCCATTCTGGTTTCGTTTTGTTAATTAATTATACACGGCGCAAGAACAACGAATTGTGAACCTTAAATATCGGATTTGCCCCAAGTCTCCTTTGAATCACTAGGAAACAAAGTTTAAACCACAAACTAAATGTACTTTTTGAAGGTGTTATGAAAGAAGAAGAAGAATATTTTTCTTTGTTTGTTTTCACCGTCTATTATTTTGATGAAGGAGAATTTCTATTTGAAGAAAGTTTACAAATGCAATTTTTCAGTTTCCATGAAACGGTTCCCATTAAAAAATAATTACAACATCTCAAAAGAAGTTATTTTATTTGATCCTAATTTAAAATATATTGGATCAGATCGGGTCACATGAGCGATTCATGACCCAAAAAACTAACAAGTTTGGTTCTTATCTCTTACCACACTCCGATAGACTCCCACCTTAATCCACATCATCCCACCTTCGTCCTAATAATAATTTTTTTAAAATTATATATAAATACTTCTAAAGTTATAGTCATTTTACTTATCAAACATTAGAAAACACAATAACAAAATTATTTTAAAAAAATGGAAAAAAAAAAATCTTCGTACCAAACACCCTAATATTCTTCTATTAAAGCTCAAAGTCCTTTTACTAGTGTAATAGTTAATATCTCTTTAAAGAAAAAGTATGTATCGGAATTCTGAAAGCTATATACTATTTGTTCAATTATTATTGAAAAAATTAATGAAATAGGGATTTGATTAGCTTAAACTTTTTACCAACTAATTACTTTTTTTGTGGCAAACTATAGGCCTAACCTTATCAAAATGAAGCCAATCACATTTGATTTTCTATTTTTGATTAATAAATAAATAAATTATTGCTTGAAGCTTTCATTTTTTCCTAAAATAGAAATAAATAAATAAATAAATAAGTAAACAAAAGCTCTCACTTTTCTCAAGAGAGAAAAAAATATTGTTGTTGCTTTAAGACGTTGGTCATTTGCCAATTTTAATAATTAAATTTAAAATACAACCACAAATTAAAATAATATATTTAAAGTTTAGCCGTTTCATTGCCTCATCCTTTTCTTTTTTCTCCATCTCTTACTTAAAGTACTCTTGGGAGCCGTTTGGTAAGAGGAATTAGAGAATATATATTTATCTACATATTATAAAAGCATGAATAACAATGTCAAGTGATCAAAATATTCATAAAAATTGATTGACTTATTTGTCCTTTTAAGTTATAGTTTCTTCCATCTAAAAACTTATTAATGGATATAATTGTAATTTTATCTCAGAACTAAACAAAATATTTTTGTATTAGGATAGGACCAAGTTGCCTTTGTTTTTTTTTTGTTTTTTTTTTTACTTTTCTCTACGTTTTAAATCCCATTAGTTTTAGGAGTACCCAAACGTATCAAATTGATTTAGCATTAATAATATTGTATTTTTTCCTACATTGATTGCTCTTCAATAATTTCTTTCAAAAAATAAAAAATAAAGTGACTTGGACAAAAAGAAACAAAGTGGCTTAAATAAATCTTTTTTTGTCGATAACCTCAGACCAATCAATTGAATATTGATTTAATACATAATCGATCGATTGAACAAATAAAAACATGAATAACAATGTTGAACGAGTAATTCTATCATATATTGATTGGGTGTTTTGGTAAATATAAAAAATTCACATTGTGTACTTATTTGGGTTTTGGTTGAACAACATGAATTTGATTCCAACTCAAACTAGAATATGGTAAGACTTATATTAGAAATTCGAAAAATATGAGTACTTTTCAGTTACCATAAATTAAACAAAATTAAAGCATGTAAAGCATACGGTACTTTAAAGTTTAAACATTAAAATCGGATTTATGTTTTGTAATTGACTGTGAATCTTTACGTGTGAATAGAGTCAACTTCACCCTTTTTAGCTATTACGTAATTCAGAATATTCATATTCTTGAAGTTCTAAAGGTATAGAAATTTCAATAGGCAAAAAAAATATAAACTTTAGACGGTATATTACCTCTCTACGTATAAGAGTTTTATTAGCAAGCATTGCATTCTTATTATTGCTTTCGAAAAACGATAATTAATTTCATCTCAGAATCAGGAGTTGAATTTCAAGTCGAGGTCGAAAGTCAGAGCCAGAGAAGGAATATTTGGTCAGTGTCGAGTCTGGGCATTGAGATTGAATCCAAAGTCGAGTTCGTGTCGGGTTGGATCTTGGGTCTAGGGCCACATGTTTGGTTTGGGGTCGAGAGTTGGAAGTCGGGTTTTAGGGTTTGGAGTTGGGTCAAGAATCGAGTAACTAGTCGGGATATAAATTTGGGTCCCATGTCGGGTTAAGAATCAGGATCTCAGGTCATGTGTCGAATCGGGGTTAGGAGTTGGGTTTTAGGGTTTGGAGTTGGGTCAAGAGTCAAGTTACGAGTTAGGGTACAAATTTGGGTCCCATGTCGAGTCAAGAATCAGGATCTCAAGTCATTTGTCGAGTCGAAATCGAGTGTTGGGACCCAAGTCGATCTGACTCGAGGTCGGGAGAAGGAAGAAGCCCCTCCCTTTGCTTATTTATTCTTCCTGGTCTTCGGGTCTCATCTGAACGGCTCGCTGCCAGCGGGCCTTCTTGTGTAGACTTGGGCTTGCTTACTGGCTTCGCTGAGGATGGGATTCCCTACCCGATGAGTCTGGCTAGGCTATTAGGCACCTTTGGTCTAGGCTTTCTCAGGCCTATCCAGAAGTCTGAAGTTCCATCTACAGAAGGTCTAATTCTGAGCACCACCTGTGTCCGCGTTCCCGAAGGCACCCCTCTCTTTCAAGAGGATTCGCGGCATGTCAAGCCCGCGAGTAGTCGAACAAATGAGAGGTTGTCGACGAAGGGGTCAAAGGTTGCGCTTGCAATAATCCGAAGGTTGCGCAAGACCCCTTCAACCTCGCCTGCGTGTTAGCTTGCTTGTACTATCGCTCGCTTGCCTGACCTGCTTTCTATAGTTATTAATAATTATCTAATAATTTTTTGTGATGATTAATAGGGGATAGCGTGCAAAGCACGTTCGTGGAGACTAGTAATAGTAAAAAGTAGTAATAAAAACCATAAGTAGAAGGAAATAATCCAGGACTTACTCAAAGGATTCATATATTTCCTTATTTCACTAACCAAATTATCTCTCAGGACACTGTGATTTGTGCTAAACTAACAAAGTTTAATTATTGGATATTTATAAACATTTTACGGAATAGTGGAATTAAAATTCAGTTTCTATGTTTGTTTCAAAACTTTAAAACAACTGATGGTGTCGATAAATATGACTTGCTTCTACTGGAACAAACTGAATATTTGATTTACTATGCATATTGAATTGACAAGACAAGGGACAAATAAACAAATGTTGATTCTAGTTTAGTATAGACTATAAGCAATATCTAAGTCCAAGCATTTCATACAAACAAAAAAAAAAAAACAAAAAAAAACAGCGTGATAATTGAATATGCACATTTATGCAATTGATACTATGAATTATTGAACATCGTCAAAATGATATTCTTATAGAATTGAATATGCACATTGCTCCAATTGCTAATGATACCTAAAATTCATTGTATGATTTGGTGATGTTTGTTTTCGAATTTGGTGATAAACGTTTATTCATAACAACACAGAGTCCATCACGTAGGAGTTATCAGAAGATCCTGGTTCATTCATCACAACATCAGAGTTGGTCATCGAGTTACTAGAAGATGTCGGTTCATTCATCACAACACCAAAGTCGGTCACCAAGTTACCAGAAAATGTCGTTTCATTCATCACAACAGCAGAGTTGGTCACCGAGTTATCAAAATAGTCAAAAACAGTGTGAAATATGATGACATAGGCATACCAGAGCATAATGACTTCGTCGTGGGTATCAATACCAGAGCGTCGTCGGAAGACTTTGATAGAACATGCACAGCGGAAGCAATTCTCATGGATCAATCTGACTCACATTACAGCTAGATAACATAAATTAAAACGAAAATTAGAAAGCACTAACCTTTTGAAGCTTTTACAAAACTTGTTTTCTGCCACAAAATTCAGAACTGCAGCCTTCTACTACTTCCTGATTAGCTTTTCAACCAAAACTTGTGTGGGCAATTGATTTTGTATGCAGAAAAAGGATGGATTCTTTATGAAAAAACTTGCCGACAAGGCCCGAGAGAACCAAGCTTTATCCCTATTTGTTCCCATACATGCCATAAGAAACCCATAAACACACAATAGCTATAAATCCCCGCAATGGAATTCATGGAACATGATATATATATATACATATGCGAAACTTGGTCGTTGAGGCCACCAAGTCAAAATCGACATATCCCCTCTACATTTATACACCCACATCAGTCTACAAAAGCCTCTAACAAGTGCATTGACCAACAAGAACTAAAAGTCGGGACAAGTCCCCGCTTTATATCACATGTACAGCACCAAAACATATATACACTCTGACTCGGAGAAGCCCCGAATTAACTGGAGCTCACCAAAGATCTGCAACAGCTAACAACCTACTGAGAAAGCCTACTGGGACCTGCGCCTGCAGCAAGTAAGGTAAATTCCCCGAGAGGGGTCAGTACGAAATAAGTACTGAGTATGTAAGGCGCAAATGAAACTTTGTAACACATGAACATACTAATGAACTCAATACAAATGAATAGACAATGTGAGTAAGTCACTATGTTGCATTTTGGGAACCATGTGGATTGCTTTCATTACTTTTGTCACTTTCTTTACAATCAATACTCACTTGTTATCACATATGTCACAATGTACCCGGGCCCCGACTGATCAGTGGGTCTTTCATATCATCATATAGGGATCGAGTCGAGCTAGGCTTATGCCCCTAGACTTGCCACCCTTGGGATCGAGTCGAGCTAGGCTTACGCCCCTAGACTTGCCACCCATAAATCCATATCTCGGGATCGAGTCGAGCTAGGCTTACGCCCCTAGACTTGCCACCCGTACTTGATCATTGACCACATTTGCATTACTTTGTTCATTACTTTGAGATTGATACTTTGATAGTCATAACATCACTTTGGAACTTTGGAACACAACATTGTTGGAAACTTTGAATCATTGACCAATGAGTGAAGGACATGTGAATAAATATCAATGAGAAATATAACATTACTAGCACCATGATACCATTGGAACCACTGGACAATAATCCATGAACAAGAGACACAAGTATAGGCACTATTGGAATATTGGTACGTAACTTTATTTGAGCTTTCGGAACATTAACCATAAATATAAGAAATGGGAGTCACAATTGATCAATGAGTAGGAAATATATGACAATGACCATGGATAAGTGCATATGGGATACCTTTGTACATTTCGGCATAGAACTAGTGAAATGTCAATATGAACACTATTGGCCGTAGAAAGATACGGACAAAGTAACCTTACATACCTTGGATTCGCAATACGACTATTCAACCTTAGATGTGTAGACAATAATCCCTCTCCTTCTTTATGTGTCACTCTACAAATACATAACGAAATTCACATTAACCACCAATTACTTTACAATGCATACTATGTCCATGAGTTACATGTTTGTCTTTAAACATGTCATTTCCCCTCGACAAAACCATTGATATACTATTATTCCAAAAATTCCATAATATTCCCAACATTGACCAATACATGTAAATCAATACATTTCACCACAATACTTCTCCTTTACACTTTCTTATCCATAACACATCACAAATAATCCATCAAAGCACCTTAATTCAACTCATAACACATATCGGCCAAAATCCCATAATTTCCACTTTTAGACAAGAACAAATTTAATGCCAAAAATAACACCATACATGTTCATATTTTGTCCATACCATGCTTTTTCATCAAAGGCACAAGGCCTAATTCAAGTTCAAATTACCAAGATGACACATCTTTCACCAAAGGCAAAAAGTCACTATTCATCACCTTGCCAACACCACTAGCATGATATACATAATATCCCATGCATATAATATGTTAATCCATGAAAATAAAGACTTACCAAAGCTTGGAATAGGATGATCTTGTCCAAATATGCCTTAGGGTTTATTTGCTTTAGGGTTTGAAAATGAAGGAAAATGTTTGATAATTATCTAAAAGGCATGAGAGTGTTTATGTGAAGGAAAATCTGATATTGGGGTCTTTATATAGACCCCAAGTCATTCTTAGCCATTCCTTTGGCATCATATGTGGTCCAATGAGAAGAATGGGTCTTTTTGCCCCTTTGGGCCAATTCTTTTAATCCCATTTGGGCCTAATTTTGGGCCCAATAATACATATCCATGCAACCCAACAAATTTCATGTATTTTTCACCATATATCTCATGTTTACATATTTCTATAATGTCACGACAATATTCCCTTAAAAGATTCTCATTCGTCTTTTCGATCGCAAAAATAGGCATTCTAGTCGCCCTTGGCTTCATTGAACATTTTGGATCACTATTTACATTTCATGATTTGATCATGTAGGAGTATGTAGGAGTGTATTGAAGTGTTTGAAGCTTTAACAATGCTCAAATAACTCCAAAGAACCATAAGAAACCATTTAGGAATCGTCGTAGAAGTGCGTTACAAAACGACTCCGGAAGGGCACAATTATTGTGCCTTGCGCCACTGCTGAAAAACAAGGCAGTGGCGCAAGAATCCACTGCCCTCTGAATCTCCAGCCTGCAGGTGGCTTGCGCCACACCCCTGAAACAGGGTAGTGGCGCAAGTTTCAGCACTTTGCTGAAATTTCCGGCCACTTATCCAATGTTTACGTATCGTCCAATCCCTTATCAAAACACTACAAAATACTTACTTAGTGATCTTAAACATCAAGTAAACATGACTTAGAGTCACCAAATGAGGTTAGAACGTGTACGAGTTCTTACCCAAATGCTCCACGAAATCACAACACACCTCCTACGAAGATCGAATCGCACATGTTAAGTCCGATATCAAATGTTTCACCAATGACACTATAAAACACATATGCATGGCATCTCAACACCTATGTAGGTATGATCCAAGGTATCAAGTGAAGTTATAAAAGTACGGGGTGTTACACCAGCGCACCCACAAGGCATTCATGTTTATGGGTGCTCATGTATTCTTTTATACTAATATCCAAAAATATCCATATAAATATACATGTTCTGCGTCGGGGTTAGTGGGTGCTCGAGCACTCATCCAATTCAACATGGGTTCGCCCCTGTACTACAAGATCCGCTATATCTGGAACTAAATCCTGAACACCCTGAACTTTTTCCTCCACAATTACAGGTTTCTCGACATTACTTCCACTACTTCGAGGTAGCGAGATGTCAAGAGTTTGCTCAAGTGCAACCTCTTCTGCAACCTCTTGTGCAACTTTTTACCTATTGACATTTCTCCCTCAAGGAACATGGTTCATTAAATAGTCCTCTTTCAAAAACTTGACATTTGTCGAGATAATTACCTTTTGTTCCTTAAAATAATAAAATAAACCCCTTCGTTCCTTTTGGATATCCAATAAAAAAGTACACTTCTGTTCTAGATTCTAATTTATCAATTTTTCCTTTTAGCACATGTGTTGGACAACCCCAAACTCGAATATGTCGCAGACTAGGCTTACACTCACCCCACAATTCTGATGGGGTTACTGACTTTGAAGGAACCAAGTTTAGAATATAATTTGTAGTTTCTAATGCATACCCCTGAAAGAAAAAAGGCAAATTTGAATAACTTAACATTGATTTAACCATTTCCATAAGAGTTCTATTTAGGCGTTCTATTACACCATTTTTTGTGGTGTTCCTGGAGTAGAATATTGAGATGTAATTTCTGATTCTGATAGGTACCTAGTGAATTATGCAGAAAGGTATTCACCACCACGATCAGATCGTAAGGTTTTGATATGTTTATTATGTCGTTTCTCCGTTTCTATCTTAAATTCTTTGAATTTGTCAAAGCATTTAGATTTACAGCGCAATAAATAAATATATCCATATTTTGAGTAATCGTTTGTAAAAGTCACAAAATACTCAAAACCACCTCTTGCTTGTATATTCATAGGACCACACAAATCTTAATGAATTAATTCCAACTTATTACCGGCTCTATTTCCTTTGAAAGAAAAATGTCTCTTGGCCATATTACCTTCTAAACAAGATTCACAAGTTGGAAGTGCCTCCACTTTCAATGAACTCAAAGGTCCATCAGAAACCAACATTGAAATCCTATTTATGTTAATATGAATGTTAGTGTCATAATTAGGTTTCACTCAATTTCGAAATATAATTTCTTTTATGTGATTGATCAACATTATTAAGTTTGGTTGATTGTAGTAAGTTATGAGACACATCAAATACAAACAGATCGTGTATTCTAGGAGCAAAAAATTATAAAACGCTTATTATACTTAATAATTGCACAATTATTAGTAAAATAAATGTTAAAACCAACATTCATTATTCTTGAAACAGAAAGCAAATTCCTTCGTATAGAAGGTACATAGAGGAAATTATTTAAAACCAAAGTTATAGAATTACTTAACGAAAAGGAAATATTTCCTATGGCTAAGGCTGGTGTTGGCTCCTCATTTGCTCGAAACATGTTAACTTCATTCTCATGTAAGCGCCGTATTTCCTAAAACCCTTGCAAAGAATTGCATATATGATTAGTGTCTCCCGAATCTATAGCCCAAAATTGGGTATAAACAACCGCTAAAAAAGTTTTAACAACATTTAAAAAAGAAGTACCTTTGTTTTTTCAGCTTGGTTAGGTAGCTGGGGCACTGTTTCTTGTGGCGACCAGGATGTTTGTAATGATAGCACTTGCCCTTAGGCTTAGACACACCACCATTAGCACCTCCAGGTGCCAAATCCTTACGGGGTTTCTTCTTTTTCTTTTCGTCTTTCGGCTTAGAAAACAAAGACGAAAGTTTATCAACCATGAATGCAGCAGGAGGAGCTTGTTGCTTTATGATAGATTATGACGCTTACAGCTCATTCAGTAGTTTTTCAAGGCACAAGTCCATCTTATTCATGTTATAGTTTAAGCGAAACTGCTGAAAACTGCCCGACAGAGGCTGTAAGACCATCTCTACCTGAAATTCCTTATCAATAACTGCACCAAGAATTTCTAGCTCGTTCAACAGACTCATCATCTTTAGAATGTGTTCCCTTACAGATGATCCTTCACCCATTTTTGTGGTCAAGAGGGCTTTTATGACTGTCTCTTTTTGCAGCCCGATTCTGCTCACCGAACATCTCTTTGAGAGATTCGAGCATATTGAAAGTAAAAGTCATGGACTAATGTTGATGTTGCAAGACATTTTCCATGGAGGCAAGAATTTAGCATCTTGCTATCTCATCAGCCTTAACCCACTCATCAGCCTTGATCTCATCATCAGTTGAATCTACTGGCTTTATAGGGCATTCCTCAACCAACATAAATTTAAAACCTTGAGCAATAAGAACAATATCCAAATTTCGTTTTCAGCCTACATAGTTAGGTCCATCCAATTTATTTTGGTTTAGGATTGAGGTAAGGGGATTGAAAGATGGCATGGTTAATCTGAGCTATTAAACAAATCATTAGACATGCTAAAGAATAATTAAATTCATAAAAACCACATCACACATATAAGTATGTACATAAACAGTTAGATTCGTTAGGGAAACTTAACTATTCAAGCTAATATACATGCAATGTTAGATATATTATTCCTTAAATAAAACAGAACCAACTCAGTTAGAGAGCAAACTATTAATTTAAGTTAGATAGAAATCACATTTCATAAGTATTAGTACCATTGAACCAACAGGTAACTTCGTTGAAAAGTTAATACAAGTTATCAAAATAAGAGACTAAAAATAGTATTATACCATACAAGTTTATCCGATGTGGAAGATGACGTATGCCAATATGTAAACTTATATAAATTACTGTAATTAACCACTGAAAACCAGAAGGAATGAACCCTATCACCACTGGTTGGCAAAAAATAATTTTTTTTGAATTTTTAATTTTTCAAAAAACAAAAAAATGCCAAAAAACCCATCAAAACAACTCTTAATGACCAAAAGAGCCTTAGGTCACGAAAATCTTTGAGTATTTCTCAACGGATCATTTTCGATGAACCTACCAAATTTTGGGTCAATCGGAGTTCGTCAAAAATTGAAAAACTTCAAAATCGATCAAATTGACAATCATCAGCGAGGCTGCTTGCGAGGGTCAACAGGGTTGTACGCGGCTTGGCCTTGCCACTGCACTACTTGTTAGGCATGTAAATGACGTCGGTGGATGTGCACATTCAAGATGTATAAGGGTTTTTCCCTTATTCCAGAATTTCAATTTGGCATTTATCTGCAAAACTTCTTGCGAGGGTAAAATGGACTGCCTGAACAACTTTGCCATCCCACCACACCACTCTTTAGAGCATGTGAGTAATGACTATAGTTGGGCATATTCATAACTCTTTCCAGTTTTTTCCATAATTCAGAAAATCAATTTTCATGAAATTCAGAAAAAACATGTAAAATTCGTTTTTTATTTTCTTGATGATAAACTTAGATTCCAGAAATCATTAACATCATCCACAACATGATTAACAACCATCAACAACATGATTTTTACAGTGATTATCAAAACATATAGAGCAATCATGTAATTTTTTTTTACATTATCTAACATATGTAAGAAGACTACTGATGCCAGTTGATAGAACATGCACATCAGAAACAATTCTCATGAATCAATCTAACTCACATTATAGCTAGATAACATAAATTAAAACAAAAATCAAAAAGTACTAACTCTTTGAAGCCTTCACAAAACTCATTTTCTGCCACAGAATTCAGAACGACAACCTTCTACTACTCCCTGGTTAGCTTTTCAACCAAAACTTGTACTCGAAAAAAAGATGAATTTTTTATGAAAAAAACTGCCTCTATTCATTCTCATTTTTCTATAGAAGAAGGGAAGGGAAGAGACAAACGTTATTCAGCCTTTAATTCCCTTTAAGATCGAAAATGTTTTTTTACTATTAAAACACCGTTTAATGGAGCAAAACATATTTTTACTATTAAAGCCAGACTTTAGTTCTTTTATTTCATATTTATAGAAGATCAGTAAATAAAATAATATTGCTTCTTCTATAAAGCTCCTTTTCTTTTCCAAATTTGATTAGTTAATTAGGCATAGTAAGGACCGCAGATTTATTAGCTGAGGTTTTCAATTATGATATTAATTCGCAGATGAATGAATTATCATATCACAGTAAATTACAAATTATTTCACTAAAAATCTATAATTGCACTCCTCAGTTTAATTTTGAAATCTACCATTACACCTTATTTAACTCTCTATGTTAGAATTACCAACACCAATCAATTAAATCAAATTTTCTAAAAATTTAATTCATTGATTAATTTAAACCTTTATTTATAATGCTTAACTTATTTCATGTGACTAATATAAAATCCACCTACAGGATTTTCACCTGAAAACTTATAAGCAACCATAAATGGGTGTCTTCTATTTCAAGTCCGAGACATGGTTCTATCAACCAATTATTATTTCACTAGTGTGATTTGTTATCATCCAATCTATTAGGAATATATTGACTCATAATAGAGTCTCACATTTTAATAAATTAAAATAATAAATCAAACTACATAGATCATAATAATTATATCAAGATTAAGAGTATAAGTACATGTAATGGACTAGAGAAGTTGTTTATTAATATATAGAACATAAACGAACATCTCTACTGGTCCGTTCAATACATACGAAATGTACTAGCACAGAAAGTTGGAATATTACCACTCCCATAATTAAAATCAAATTATATTTAATCTTGCGCTACAATCATCAAGATGTTTGTCCTACTTCATCTTTGATTGTGAACATTAATTTATAACTTATAAGGACCGTCAATTTTAATCTTCCGTGCATGAGTTAAATGACTCCATGCACAAAATCGTCGACTATATAAGTAAAGGACACACATGTTAACACAATGATCTTATTCAAAAACTTTATTAAATAAATTAAACCAAACCTTGATAGTGAATGAAAACATAATACTATAGCCTAAACCACATGGTTAATAGTATATTTTATCAGACTTCTCCACTACGACATCCATCATAAGGACATCACCGTCGGAATCCAGTAATGATGGACATGCGTTGTCAGAGTCTAGTAACAAACCATAATCAAAAGATTCCTAAACGGCTAGAGCATCGTCGGAAGAGTGAAAAACATCAAACATGACGACATCGCCTTTGTTAACGTCGTTGGAAGACTCCTTCACTACGACATTCATCATGATGATGTCGCGGTCGAAATCCAATAGCAAACCATAATCAGAAAAGCATTAACTAGAAGGTAATTTGACTAAATTACCCTTATCTATTACTCATCTTTATTTAATGCTTCTTTTTTCCCACTATATTAATATCTCTCCATATTTATTTCTAAGGGTAAAAGTGTTAACAAACAGCTAATTACACCTTGATTTTGTGAAATGACAAGTATTAAGGAATATATATTTTTAGTAAGGACGACAACTAATTAGGAACTGAGGGAATATTATTTATAAAACAAAAAATTAATTCTAGTTAAAAAGATGTTAGCTATGTGTTTGCAATACATTACTTTGGATATTATTGTAAAAATTTTATTTATTGATATAAAAGTTTGAGTTATTTAATTCTAAGTTCTATATTTTGCTAAAAGGTAGATAACTTATGTTTTTTTGATATATATATAATTTTTGATTTATTGTTTTACAATATTTAGTATTATTTTAAGTAAAAATAAAATCATAAATTATCATTAAAATATTTTGAGGTCTTAATATTTTGAAAGCTAAAATAAATATTTTACTAGTCTCACCTTTGAGTCACTCTCGATCAAAGTACACTTTCTGTCAACGCTGACCATTTTACTCCTATTGAATGACCCACTGGGTGGGGTGTAACATTTAGATTTGTAGAGTATGGGAGTAAGTGCGGGGCAAAGAGCACTTGTTACTCCCTCTGTTCATTTTTTACTTGTCACGTTTCACATTTTGAAAGTGAAAATGTATGAACTTTGATCAATATTTTAAAATTTATTTTGTGATCATATTAATATGAGAAGGATAGTAACTTGTAGCATTTTTAGTATAATCTTCAAACATCTAAATTTTAAATATAAAATTAATCTACTTCAATTTAGCTTTGAAGTTTAGTTAAATTAATTTTTGTATATGAGAGTAAAAATGAACGGAGGGAGTATAACTACATACTAGAGTGTGGCTCTTCTAGTTTTCCGCTTTGAAAAGGGGTCAAAAATACTTCGGGACTAACTGAAAAGGTTTAAATATACATTCGTTCATCTATTTGGCTAAAAATATCCTTAAGTCCATTTTTGACCCAATTTTACTCTTAAAACTAAAATCCTCTATTTATTATTTTTAATTATTATTATTTATTAAGTGCACCTTCCTATTGGACAAAATTAAAACCCCTATCCATCAGAATTTTCCCTTTCACCCCGACCCAATTTCACTGCTCCATGACCCAAACCCATTTAATAAACTCACCAGGACATAAAACATATGATCTATCCCTAAACATATGTCTAATTTAAATAATCAAGAGATAATGTACCATCTTATACCTAGTTTAATCTTACTGGTAAGCATTATTCAACAACAACGACGACATATCCAGTATATTTTCATAAAGTGGGGTTTGGGAGGGTAAGTGTACACAATCCATACCATCAACTTAGAGGTGAGATAGAAAGGTTGTTTTCGATAGGCCCCCGGCTCAATATAAAAACAATCTAGAAAAGAAATAGTAAAGGAACAAAAAAAATAGGTATTAACACACCAAATTAAAATATAAACAAGACTTTCACCGAGTAATACGACAAATGACAACACACTCTGAAACAAGAGTAGCACTATAACTACTAGCACAAATAACAAAATAAAGTTCTCCTACCTTCTAGCGATGACACACTCCTTCCTACTATCCTTCTACCCTAATCTGCATCCTTCATACCTTCTTATTTAGGATCATGTCTTCAATAAGCTGAAGTTGCTCCATGTCATGTCTAATTATCTCTCTCCAATATTTCTTCGGTCTACCTCTAACTCGCCTGAATCCATCCCTAACCAACCACTTACACCTCCGCACTGGGGCATCCGTGCACCTCCTCATCACATGTCGAACCATCTCAACCTTGCTTTCCGCATCTTGACTTCCACTGAAGCCACTCCCACCCCATTTTGAATAGCCTTATTTCTAATCCTATCTTTCCTAGTAGGACTATAGCTAATTAGTGGCGGACTTAAAATTTAGGGGTTATAGGTATCCAGGAGGTTCAAACACATATATTGAGACTCAAAACTTTAAGGTTTCGTCTGGACTTAAATCTTATACCAATTTTTATAAATGATTTTTTTTATAATTATACCTAATATGAGTTGGATTTAACGGGTGCGGAGCACCAAAAAATGACACATAGTTAACGATATAGCTATGTAGTACAACATCAACTATATGATGAACCAACAAGGGTTGTAGTGGAGTAGTAAGTTTTCCTTCATCCTTAACCAGAGGTCTTGGGTTCGAGTCCTTTTGGGTACGGAGTCACCTTTGTTAGGAAGCAATTTACCCCCAATACGGGACTTTCCGGTGTGGTTCTGAATTTAGCCGGGCTCCAATACGGACATCGGACATTGGGTTATGAATTTCACCTACTTTAAAAATATTTTTGACCTCTTTTCATATTTTCAGCAGGCGTTTGACCATGAATATTATTCAAAATATTCCGGAATACGCTTTTACTTTATTTCAAAATACTTGTTTGGCCATAAATATTCACGAATACGATTTCACTATTTTTGGTTTTTTGAAAAACACCTCAACACTTTTTAATTTATTTTTTTTTCAAAAAAAATCTAAATTTTTTATTTTCATAAAATAACCCAATTTTCATTAAACTCTAAAAAAAATTTAAACTTATTTGTACTTTTTATATTTTTTAACTTCAAAAATGCCCTATTTCAAAATAATATGGCCAAACACAATTCCAACTCTAGTTTCAACTTCAAAAATATCAAATAATAGTGTCACCGCGGAGTCGAGTAAAAACCCATCTTCGTAAGCATCAAAAATAATAGTGTCACCGGCCGAGTCCAGTAAAAACCCATCTTCATAAACATCAAGCAAATAGTGTCATCGGCGGAGTCGTGCAAAAACCCATCATCTTCGTAAGCATTAACCATAATAGTATCACCGGCGGAGTCGAGTAAAAACCCGTCAAGCATAATAGTGTCACCGAAGGAGTCGAGCAAAAACCCATCATCTTAATCGTGGACATCAACCATAAGCTCATCATTAATTTCCCGAAAACCTCCGTAACAACGTCGATCATCAAGTAATCATCGTCACAGTATAGCAACCTATCATCATAATCGTGGACATCAAACATGATGACATCGCCGTCGTTAGCTTCTTTGGAAGACTCCTTCACTACGACATTCATCATGACAACGTCGCCGTCGAAATCCAGTAGCAAACCATAATCAGAAAAGCATTAACTAGAAGGTAATTTGACTAAATTATCCTTATCTATTACTCATCTTTATTTAATGCTTCTTTTTTTTTCCACTATATTAATATCTCTCCATATTTATTACTAATGGTAAAAATGTTAACAAACAACTAATTATGCCTTGATTTTGTGAAATGACAGGTATTAAGGAATATATATTTTTAGTAAGGAACTAAGGACGACAACTAATTAGGAACGGAGGGAGTATTATTTATAAAACAAAAATTAATTCTAGTTAAAAAGATGTTAGCTATGTGTTTGCAATACATTACCTTGGATGTTATTGTAAAAATTTTATTTATTGATATAAAAGTTTGAGTTGTTTAATTCTAAGTTCTATATTTTTGCTAAAAGGTAGATAGCTTATGTTTTCTTGATATATATATAAACTTTGATTATTTATTTTTTTACAATATTTAGTATTATTTTAAGTAAAAATAAAATCATAAATTATCATTAAAATATTTTGAGGTCTTAATATTTTGAAAGCTAAAATAAATATTTTACTAGTTTTACCCTTGAGTCACCCTCGATCAAAGTAAACTTTTTGTCAACGCTCGCTATTTTACTCCTATTGAATGACCCACTGGGTGGGGTGTAACATTTAGATTTGT
This sequence comes from Capsicum rhomboideum, assembly GCA_031232105.1. Taxonomy (NCBI): domain Eukaryota; kingdom Viridiplantae; phylum Streptophyta; class Magnoliopsida; order Solanales; family Solanaceae; genus Capsicum; species Capsicum rhomboideum. Next base: position 141,954,844 of record CP124711.1, on the reverse strand, counting down.
AGAGTATGGGAGTAAGTGCGGGGCAAGGAACACTTGTTACTCCCTCCGTTCATTTTTACTTGTCATGTTTCACATTTTAAGAGTGAAATTGCATGAACTTTGATCAATATTTTAAAATGTAGTTTTTGATCATATTAATATGAGAAGGATAGTAACTTGTAGCATTTTTCGTGTTGTTTTCAAACATCTAAATTTTAAAAATTAACTTAATCTATTTCAATTTAGCTTTGAAGTTTAGTTAAATTAATTTTTGTATATGAGAAGTAAAAATAAACGGAGAGAGTATAACTACGAACTAGAGTGTGGCTCTCATAGTTTTCCGTTTTGAAAAAGGGTCAAAAATACTTTGGGACTAATCGAAAAGGTTTAAATATACATTCGTTCAACTATTTCGCTAAAAATACCTTTAAGTCCATTTTTTAACCCACTTTTACTCTTAAAACTAAAACCCTCTATTTATTATTTTTAATTATTATTATTTATTAAGTGCACCTTCCAATTGGACAAAATTAAAACCCCAACCCATCAGAATTTTCCCTTCCACCCCGACCCAATTTCACTGCTCCATAACCCAAACCCATTTAATAAACTCACCAGGACATAAAACATATGATCTATCCCTAAACATATGTCTAATTTAAATAATCAAGAGATAATGTACCATCTTATACCTAGTTTACTCTTATTAGTAAGCATTATTCAACAACAACGACGACATACCCAATATATTTTCATAAAGTTGGGTTTGGGAGGGTAAGTGTACGCAATTCATACCATCAACTTAGAGGTGAGATAGAGAGGTTGTTTCCGATAGACCCCCGGCTCAAGACAAAAACAATCTAGAAAAGAAATAGTAAAGGAACAAAATATAATAGGTATTAACATACCAAATAATAACATAAACAAGACTATCACCAAGTAATACGATAAACAACAACACACTCTGAAACAAGAGTAGCACTATAACTACTAGCGCAGATAACAAAATAAAGTCCTCCTACCTACTAGAGATGACGTCCTTCCTACTATCCTTCTACCCTAATTTGCATCCTTCATACCTTCCTATCTAGGGTCATGTCTGTTGTTTTCAGGTACAAATATCTGTTTTTAATCAACAAGAACTTCAACAACTTCAAACACAAGTTCAACAATAATGAACTATCAAAATGAAGTTTCTACTATTTTTAAAAAATAGCAAAACCGTAAAAAAGAAGATGAAACAGAAAATTTAGAATCAAGTCCACCGAATTCACGGTGTGTCCTTAAGGAATTTATTCCCCTCACGTACCCGAGGTTATGGAATCTTTCCTCCCAGGATAAAATGATTCACTTCAGTAGAATAGTGGTACCTCAAATTCTACCGAACTTCGAACACACTCAATGATTAGTTGATCACACTTGAGTTTTTCAAGAAGAAGAAGATGTTTTTTTTCTTTCAATAATTTCGTGCCAATACCTGAGAAAAAATCAGGTATTTATAGCCATTAAGAGTTGCTTCCGAAAAGAAACAATGGTTCATGAAAAGAGACAACTTTTTGAAATCGGTGCCGACCTGCAGACCCACCTGCGGCCGCAGGTCGCATAATGTTAATTTCCAGAAAGTTCTCTATTTTTCTGCGAAGGTCACCTGCATCCGCAGGGACGACCTGCGCGCGCAGGTCATTTTTTCGCATGAAACAGTGTGTGTCGTTTGCCTCGAAGGGTTGCGTCCCTTCGAGGTGCGTTGTGACATGCGTCCGTACATGTCATGTGCGTCCGCAAATGGAGAAGAATCATTTCTTATTGGATATTTTGGATTAACATATCACTATATTTCAAATTTCAAATGAATTTTGTCCAAAAAGATAATCTTTCGATCGATCATTATCCAAATCCAAATTCAAATCCAAAGCCGACCCGAGCGACGACGATGGCTCGAGGCTTGTCTTGTTCTTGCCTCACTATCCACATGAAGAGGAGTGTTCCAATATAAACACTAAGAAGTTTCTTTCTCCCACCAATGTGGGAGAACTTAACTTTCTTAAAGTGAATTTTAATTCTTTCACTTTCCCTCCATTTTTCTTCCCTCCATTTTCCATTCACAATATACTTAGAACCCAACAATGTCCTCTGGATAAGTAGGTTTCCCTTTGAACTTTCCGTAATGAACTTGCATCGGATGCACTCGGTCAATTGGTAGATGTGATATCTTTGAACCGTCAAACTTTAATGTACACCCAGACAACACAAGTCACACAACCAACCTTTTACCATTTATGGTTCTCACGGTTTTGTTCTTTTCAGCCATGAACACAACCTAGTTTCATGAGAGCTTAGAGAATAGGCCTTTAATACCATTCTCCTTGAAGCGGCTTCCACTTCACTCTCACATAGGTGATTCCTAAACGTTTCAATCCTAAAGATCAAACTATTTGGTCAAATCTGCCAAACTTAGAAACCATTAAAAGACTTCCAACCATAAGTCTTATCCTTGTTTCCTGAACATTGTCTTCATCATGAGAACGAGTTGAGTTTATTGACAATGTTGAACCGTCAATCACAACTTTGTTTGATCTCCTTGAACCTAGCTCTTGGGATCTCCAGTCTGCTAGGTAGAGTTACCGCTGTGACGACATGTCCTAGGCCGTAAACCCATTTCCTTTGATGATTTCTCAGCTCCCTCTCTAGATAGGCCTTTTGTAAGTGGATCCGACACATTATCCTTTGACTTTACATAGTCAATCGTGATAGTTCCATTAGAGAGAAGTTCTCTAACGATATTATGTTTTCGTCTTATATGACGAGATTTACCGTTATACATCATGCTCCCTGCCCTACCTATTGCCGCTTGACTATCACAGTGTATGCATACTGGTGCCAATGGTTTGGGCCAATAAGGAATATCTTCCAAGAAATTTCGGAGCCATTCAACTTCTTCACCGGCTTTATCTAATGCGATAAATTCAGATTTCATAGTAGAGCAGGCAATACATGTCTGTTTGGATGATTTCCAAGAGACTGCTCCTAAACCAAAAGTAAACACATATCCACTCGTGGATTTTACTTCATTTGATCCGGTGATCCAATTTGCATCACTATATCCTTCAATTACCACTGGATATTTGTTGTAATGCAAAGCAAAGTTTTGAGTATGTTTTAGATACCCCAAAACTCTTTTCATTGCCATCCAATGAGTTTGATTGGGATTACTCGTGTACCGACTTAATTTACTAATAGCACATGCTATATCCGGTCGTGTACAATTCATGATATACATCAAACTTTCAAACACTCTTGCATAATCCAATTGTGAATCACTTTCACCTTCATTCTTTTGAAGTGCAAGCTCACATCTAATGGAGTCTTGGCAATATTGAAATCCAAATACTTGAACTTGTCAAGTACCTTTTCAATATAATGAGACTGTGACAATGCCAACCCTTGTGGAGTTCTATGAATTCTTATTCCTAAGATCACATCCGCAACTTCAAGGTCTTTCATATCAAACTTGCTCTCAAGCATTCATTTCATAGCATTTATGTCAGAAATGTCTCTACTGAAACTCAACATGTCATCCACATACAAACAAATAATGACTTGGTGATTTGGAGTGTCTTTAATGTAAACACATTTATCACATTCATTTATTTTGAATCCATTTGCCAACATGGTTTGGTCAAACTTTGCATGCCACTGTTTGGGTGCTTGTTTTAGTCCATAAAGTGACTTAACAAGTTTGCACACTTTCCTTTCTTTACCAGGAATCATAAAACCCTCAGGTTGTTCCATGTAAATTTCTTCCTCCAATTCTCCATTTAAGAATGTTGTTTTCACATCCATTTGATGGATTTCAAGACCATATACCGCGGCTAATGCAACTAACATCCGAATGGACGTTATCCTTGTTACTGGCGAGTATGTGTCAAAATAGTCAAGACTTTCTTTTTGTCTAAAGCCTTTCACTATAAGTCTTGCCTTGTATTTGTCAATAGTACCATCAACTTTCATTTTCCATTTGAAGATCCATTTAGAACCTAAAGGTTTATTTCCTGGAGGAAGATCAACCAACTCCCAAGTATGGTTACTCAAGATTGAATCAATCTCACTATTGACTGCCTCTTTTCAAAAGGATGAGTCCACAGACGACATCGCTTCTTTAAACGTTAGAGGATCATTTTCAAGAAGAAATGTTACAAAATTTGATCCAAAGAAAGTCGACGTTCTTTGTCGCTTACTACGCCTTGGATTCTCTTTATTAAGTACATTCTCCCTTGGTTCATCCCAAGGTCATTTAGACCCTTCACTAGACAGCTCTTGTCTTGTCTTATACGGATAAATGTGTTCAAAGAATTCAGCATTATCTGATTCCATTATCGTATTCTCATGGATATCCGGATGTTCGAATTTATGAACCAAAAATTGACATGCTTTACTGTTTGTAGTATATCCGATGAAAACACAGTCCACGATCTTTGGTCCTATTTTCACCCTTTTTGGTATAGGAACTTAGACTTTCGCTAGACACCCCCACACTTTAAAATATTTCAAGTTGGGTTTTCTTCCTTTCCATTTCTTATATGGAATAGATTGTGTCTTACTATGGGGCACTCGATTGAGTATTCGGTTTTCTATAAGGATAGCTTCCCCCCACAAGTTTTGCGGTAAATCTGAACTTATAATAAAGGCATTCATTATTTCCTTCAACGTTCGATTTTTCCTTTCCGCAATCCCATTTGATTGAGGTGAGTACGGGGCAGTAGTTTGATGGATAATTCCATTTTCCAAACATATCTCGGCAAAAGGAGATTCATATTATCCACCCCTATCACTTCTTATCATTTTGATATTTTTCTCCAACTGATTTTCAACTTCAGTTTTATATTGCCTAAATGCATCTATTGCCTCATCCTTACTATTCAGCAAATAAACATAACAAAATCTAGTGCAATCTTCGATAAAAGTTATGAAATACTTTTTCCCACCACGAGATGGTATCGACTTCATATCATAAATGTCTGTGTGAATTAAGTCTAAGGGATTGGAATTTCTTTCAACAGACTTATAAGAATGCTTAACATACTTAGATTCAACACATGTTTGACACTTTGATTTACTGCACTCAAAGTTAGGCAAAACTTCCAAGTTAATCAGTTTTCGCAAGGTTTTATCATTGACATGTCCTAAACGTTCATGCCATAAATCGTTTGACTCAAGTAAGTAATAAGAACCAGAACTTTTATTCATATCAATAGTCATTACATTGATCTTAAAAAGGCCCTCGGTGAGGTAATCTTTGCCTACATACACTTCATTATTACTAATTACAACTTTGTCGGAAACAAATACACATTTGAAACCATTCTTAGTCAGAAGTGAAGTAGAAACCAAGTTCTTTCGCAACTCCGGAACATGAAGGACATTGTTTAGTGTGACCACCTAGCCTGATGTCATCTTCAAGCAAACCTTGCCTGTTTCTTCAATCTTTGCCATAGCGGAGTTGGCCATAAATATCTTCTTATCATCTTAAGCCGGAGCATATGATGCAAATAATTCTTTGTTGGCACACACGTGGCGGGTGGCACCTGAATCAATTCACCACTCTCTAGGATTTCCAACAAGATTGCATTCCGAGAGCATAACACACAGATTGTCCATTTCATCTTTGGATTCAGCCATGTTTGCTTGGTCCTTTTTCTTGCCCTTCTTCGGAGCTCGACAATCAACCGATTTGTGGCCATCTTTGCCACAGTTAAAGCAATTTCCTTTGAATTTCTTCTTAGGAGGATTGCCTTGTTGTGCTTATGCTTTCTTTCTCTTCTTTGATTTGTTGGGATCTTCTTCCACAATATTTGCTCCATTTATTGTAGAGTTCCCACGAGACCTCTTCTCAGCTGCCTTATTGTCTTCTTCAATTCTCAACCTCACAATGAGGTCTTCAACTGACATCTCCTTTCGCTTATGCTTTAAGTAGTTTTTAAAGTCCTTCCACAAAGGTGGTAACTTTTTGATTGTAGCAGCTACTTGAAAAGCATCATTCACAATCAAACCTACAAAGAAGGTTAAGTGAATATTAATAACATTCTTAAAATATTTAACAAAGGCATTACCTAAAGTTATACCTTCTGCAAGGAGGTCGTGAATAATGACTTGCAACTCTTGGACTTGGGTTACTACAGCTTTGCTGTCTACCATCTTAAAGTCCAAAAATTTGGCAACAATGAATTTCTTCATTCCAGCGTCCTCTGTTTTGTACTTCTTTTCTAAAGCATCCCAGAGGTCCTTTGAGGTCTTCATCATGCTATACACATTGTATAGGTCATCTTGTAAGCCACTCAATATGTAATTCTTACATAAAAAATCCGAGTGCTTCCAAGCTTCAGTTACTACAAAACAATTCTTTTTCGGAGTATCCTCTGACAATACAGGAACACTTTCTGTGATGAACTTTTGTAGACTCAAGGTAGTCAAATAAAAGAACATCTTTTGCTGCCAACGTTTGAAATCCACACCAGAAAATTTTCCTGGTTTTTTCGCCGGTGCCATGGCATGAGCAGCATTTGTATGACTTGAAGTAGCAATGTTAGTTGCTGCAACATTCATCGTTCCATCATTGACTTGAATTTCATCAGTCATTTTGCTGTCACAAAGAGACAACCAATTTAGTATTTTAAATACTAACAACAAAGTTTATAAACTTTAAATTAACTTGTTTCTAGTTTAACGACGAAGTTTTTATATTCTTCAAATCGTTAACCGAATGATCTTTGACTAGTGATGAAGTTTTTATATCTTGAAATCACTATCAACTTCAGACAAAGTAGAAAACCAAATGGTTTTAATCTCCAGAAACCAAAAAATACAGATTAATAAATTCCTTAAGATTGTTGTTTTCGGGTACAAATATCTGTATTTTAATCAACAAGAACTTCAACTTTAAGTTCAAGAACAATAAAGAAGTTCAACAACTTCAAACACAAGTTCAACAATAATGAACTATCAAAATGAAGTTTCTACTATTTTTAAAAAATAGCAAAACCGTAAGAAAGAAGATGAAACAGAAAATTTAGAATCAAGTCCACCGAATTCACGGTGTGTCCTTAAGGAATTTATTCCTCTCAAGTACCCGAGGTTATGGAATCTTTCCTCCCAAGATAAAATGATTCACTTCAGTAGAATAGTGGTACCTCAAATTCTACCGAACTTCGAACACACTCAATGATTAGTTGATCACACTTGAGTTTTTCAAGAAGAAGAAGATGTTTTTTCTTTCTTTCAATAATTTCGTGCCAATACCTGAGAAAAAATCAGGTATTTATAGCCATTAAGAGTTGCTTCCGAAAAGAAACAATGGTTCATGAAAAGAGACAACTTTCTGGAGCCGGTGCCGACCTGCGGACCCACCTGCCCGCGCAGGTCGTCCATCTGCGGCCGCGCAGGTCATATTTTTGCATGAAACAGTGTGTGTAGTTTGCCTCAAAGGGTCGCGTCCCTTCGAGGTGCATTATGACATGCGTCTGCACATGCCATGTGCGTCCGCAAATGGAGAAGAATCATTTTTTATTGGATTTTTTGGATTAACATATCACTATAATTCAAGTTTCAAATGAATTTTGTCCAAAAAGATAATCTTTCGATCGATCATTATCCAAATCCAAAGCCGAAGCCGACCCGAACGACGACGATGGCGCGAGGCTTGTCTTGTTCTTGCCTCACTACCCACATGAAGAGGAGTGTTCCAATATAAACACTAAGAAATTTCTTTCTCCCACCAATGTGGGAGAACTTAACTTTCTTAAAGTGAATTTTAATTCTTTCACTTTCCCTCCATTTTTCTTCCCTCCATTTTTCATTCACAATACACTTAGAACCCAACAATGTCCTCGGTAAGCTGAAGTTGCTCCATGTGATGTCTAATCACATCTCTCCAATATTTCTTCGGTCTACCTCTAACTCGCCTGAATCCATTCCTAGCCAACCTCTTACACCTCCGCATTGGGGAATCCGTGCACCTCCCCATCACATGCCAAACCATCTCAACCTCGCTTCCCGCATCTTGACTTCCACCGAAGCCACTCCCACCCCATCTCGAATAACCTCATTTCTAATCTTCTCTTTCCTAGTAGGACTGTAGCTAATTAGTGGCGGACTCAAAATTTAGGGGGTATAGGTATCCAGGAGGTTCGAACACATATTGAATTCCAAAACTTTAAGGTTCCATCTGAAAATTAAAGCACACAATATATTCTTGGTTTTCAAGGTGCTTTTCTAAATCTTAATTATACCAATTTTTATACATTTTTTATTATAATTATACCTAATATGGATTGGATTTAACGGATGCCGGAGCACCACAAAATGGCACATAGCTAACAATATAGCTATGTAGTACAACATTAGCTGTATGATGACCACAACAATAGTAAGTTTTCCTCCATCCTAACCAAAGGTCTTGGGTTCTAATCTTCTGGATATGGAGTCACCTTTGTTAGAGAGCGATTTACCTCCAATACGGGGCTTTCCCGCGTGATTCTGAATTTAGCCTGGCTCCAATACGAACACCAAATACCGAGTGATGAATTTCACCTACTTTAAAAATATTTTTGACCTCTTTTCGTATTTTAAATACGTTAAAAATTTTATGATCATATTTTAAATAACAATTTGAAATGATAATCATATTGTTTGCTTATACATAAAGGTGTTGTCCACTTCACTATATTTGTCCTTTATTTATTACTGTATTTTTATATGTATAGTAAATTAATTAGCTGATCGAATGCATAGATAATGATAAATGTCACTAAAAAGAGTACATAAATTCAACCAGGAGCGAAGTCACGTATAATCGAGGGTTCAAATCTTTAGCGAACAATTACATTATTTAAATATAGTTAAAATTATTTTTATATATATATAATTAATATTTTTTTTTTTAACTTCTTCATATTGAATCGTCTTAATGAAAATTTTTACTCTATCACCGTATTCAACAATTTAATGCAGGGACGAAAGTCGGCCTTAGTGATCCAACGGGCTGGAGTATTAGACTTGTTCTGCTTCGAGGATTTTGGATTATAGCTAGTTGCTTTTAGGATGTCCCAAGGCATATAACATGTTGAACAATTTAAAACTACTAGGAGTTATATAAAGAAACATCATTAAGTATTTTAAATTGAATGTATGACGCAGCTCAATCTTTTTTAAAAAAAAATTCTAAAAATTTATACGACGGTATTTAATTGAATACTAAGGACATGTTTGGCTATGAAAATACAAAATGTATTCACTTTATTTAGTATTTTTGAAGTTGAAAATAGAATTGGAGTTGTGTTTGGCCATAATATTTTCAAAAAATATTTTAAACTTTGGATGTATTTTTTTATAAAATGATAGGAAAAATTGAGTTCAAAAAAAGTGAAAACACCTCTTGAGATGTATTTCAAAAAACCAAAAATTATGAAAACGTATTACGGAATACATTTTTGGTTTTTATGGCCAAACAAGTATTCCAAAATAAAGTAAAAACATATTTTGCAATATTGTGAATAATATTTATGGCCAAACGCCTAGAATGTAACTTTGACTTATATATATACTCGATATATTAAGTGATACTTGCCACTTAGTCCGGGTTAGGAATTCTAGTACTCTATTTGTCAATGAGTTCTTAGAAGTCTTTCGTGGTGATCTAAGAGTTGTGAAAATGTCTTAACTTATATAGAAATACAATAATTTTGAGCATATTTAGTTTCACAGTGAAAAGAATGTCATATAAATTGATGAGAATAAAATATTAAAATATTTCTTTTTCATTTAAATTTGGCGGTGTATATATGCATGCATGCTTCTTGCTGGCTTAAATATTTAATAATGTTGTCATCACGATATTGATTGCTCTAAATACATGTTGTAAGCTTTATTGTGGTTAGTCGAATGAAAGTAACATTTAATAGTTGTTTCATTATCATCATTGAAATTAAAAGCTTATAATATATTACATTGTTTGAAAAAATAAAAGTCATATCTACTTGTTACACCACTTTCAATAGCCAAAAGGCCACAACTCTTCATGTGTTATTAGCATTAAAAATGGTCGTTTTTTAAAATATATATATTTAGAAAAAAGAGCCAAAATAGAAAAAAAAAATTTGATTAATTGTTTCGTGTGATATTATTGAGATTTGTTGATCAAATAAAGTAGTTAACAAAACTTCAAAAAAAAAAAAAAACCACCATCTAATGGGTGCTCTTTTTAAATGGCTTAGGCAATTTTTTTTTCTTGAATTAAATTTTTGGTTTGTGTTAGATCAAAGATTAATTTCTTTACCTTGTATCGGAGCAAGACCTTTGAGCGTGAGAGGGGTGTTGAAGAGTTCTTTAAATAACTTGGGTAATTTGAATTCCCTCTTGAACTAGCTTTTGTGATTGAGTTAGATTAAAAGTTTATTTTTGTTACCCTAGTTAATTAATTAGATAACAATAATGGTCAAATGGCTCTCAAAATTCGAACTATCAATCAACTAATCGCATCTCAAATAGAGGTCCTAAGTAGAATTTCGAAATGAAATAAAAAAAAAACTTCTTTACTATGATATATAGCATATTTTATGAGATTTGTAAAGATCTTCCTCCCCCCTCTCCCTCTTTGATAAGTTAGGGTAATTGTCAAGCCAATTTCATAGACTAGCGCAATTGGTAGACAGTTTATCTGTCATTTGATGTTTATATCAAATATGAATTAATTATAGCTACATAATTTAGTAATGTGAAAATGCGTGTTAGTTAGCTATAAGTAAGTGCAAAAAATAGTTCGATGGCATATTTGAGCTTTTTCCCTATATTTATTGACTTAATATGAACACCAAATATGACTAAGTACTATTTTTGATCAACTTGATATAACATTTTTATCCTAGTAAACCCCTTATCGAGGACAGATCCGTATTCCATATGAATTCACTTGCTTATCATAGAGGTTGTATATTCCTTCTTGCTGTTATACGATGAAAAAAAAATGTAATTGGTATTCATTTTTCAAATTTTTTAAATTTTTATCCTCTTCGAAATAATTGCAGTCATATATATCTGAAATTATATTTGGGCAAAAATAACTAAACTTAAATAATATTTTCTTAAGTTTCAATTATATGAAACATTAGATACCATATGTTTAAAATTGTTTCGAAATAAATAGACTTGCAAACTTTTATGCATTATCGATATGACTTAAACGATAATTCCAAAATGGGGTATTTGTGCACTTAAGCCGTTTATTTTCTGGATGGCTTTTGACAAAAATTAGTTCCATCAACTTCATACCCGCTTATGCGGAAGATGTCATATAAATTGACACAAATAAAATATTTCTTTTTTATTTTAATTTGGTGGTGTATATATGCATGGTTTTTGCTGGCTTAAATATTTAATAATATTGTCATCACGATATTGATTTGCTCTAAATACATGCTGTCAGATTTATTGTACGTTAGTCGAATGAAATTACATAAAATTAGTTGTTTCATTTTCATCATTGAAATTAAAAGCTTATGATATATTACATTATTTGAAAAATAAAACTCATATCTACTTGTTACACCACTTTCAAGAGCCAAAAGGCCACAACTCTTCTCATGTATTATTAGCATTAAAATTGTTCGTTTTTTAATTATTATTTTTTTTAAAAAAAAAGAACCAAAAAAGAGGAAAAAAAATAAAGAATTATTTCGTGTGGTATTATTGAGAGTAGTTAACATAAGTTTAATTAAAAAGACATCTAACTAGAGATTAATAATGGTCAAATGGTTCTCAAATTCGAGTTATCAATCAATTAATTACACCTTAGATCCAAATCAATTATCAAAATAATGAAAAAACAGTTTTTTTCAACTATGAAATATAACATATTTGAGAAGAGAGAATTTCTCAGATGATAAACAACCTGCATCCCCAACTTTAAAGTTCTGGATTTGAGTCATGAAGTTGCAAAAAGGTGTGAGTTCCTAGAAAGAGATAAAAAAATAGCATATAACTTTTAGAGTTAAGCTAGACCCAAGGGGTAGAATCGTTGACAGAGATTGGAAAAGCTTTATTATACGGATATCCTTCTAATCAATTTCAACACCCCCTCCCTCCCTCCCTCCCCCAAGGTAATTGTGAAGCCAATTCATAGACTAGAGCAATGGTAAATATTTATCTACACTACCCTATATTAAATTATGCCAAAGTAACATAAATTTATTGTAGTTACGGCAATTTAATAAGATAAAAATGCATGTTATGACTATGGTTAAATGCTAAAAAAAACTATCTGTAAACATATTCCTCATACCTATTGACTTGATAAGTTTATATAAACATCGAGTATGAATATATTTTTATCCTAATAAAATCCTTTATCAGGAGAAAATTTGTATTTCACGTTACATAAGTTGACGTATACACTAGTCACTAGTAATTAGTTTTGCTTAAATTATGTATGTGTATTAAGAAATAGCATTAATATTTATAAATATTTAATTATTATTATATATTACTTTAAAATTACTATAGAATTTATATAATGGGACAAATTACTAGTTACTAGTATTATATAGCATAAACTTTTCTTTGATATGAAGGCACTTTATTTACCACTATTATTGTCAACCTAGGAAAAAAGAATACGATACTTTTTCTCCTTTTCTGTCACATTCACATTTTCCCATCCGTATGCTGCGTTAAAAGTCTATGTCGGCCACAGCGTTTTTATAATACTTCGTTTTAATTTATTTGATTTTTTTTGATTTAATACGAAATTTAAGAAAATAAAATAAAATTTACCTGTTGTTGGAAAAATAGTCTAGTATCTCAAAAAGAAAATAAAAAATCATCTTTTAAAAGTTTTGTAATATTTGCTATTAATTTTAGTTAAATAATTTAATTTTTTTAGCCTTAAATATGACATTTATTTAATGTGTCTTTATGGACAATTATTTGATGACATTTATTTCATTCGTAATTCTTTCTTTGATCAAAGATGTTCCATTCTTAATTCCTTTGATATATTATGTCAGAAGTTGGCTAAGATATCTTGGGTTACTCTTTTCTACATATATTTTTTGAAGTACTCATGAAGTTGAGAGAAATAGAGTGAGAAAAATATTAGAGAGCAACACATTTTTTTCTTATCAATTTATTGAGCTAGTATTTTTTTAGAAAGAAAAATTTGTTGAATTCTAGGGAATACATTTTAATCGATGAAATATTCTTAAAGATAGTGACAGAAGCACGCCTCAAGCTAGAGAATTTCCGTGATTCTAATATTTTACAACAATTATGACCTTAAATTAAAAATACATTAAATGTACTAAAATGTCTTGTCACGTGAAAAGTTGAAGTAAGGAATTGTTAAAAAGAAAAATATCTGTTATTCGTTTGAGACTGACTAAAACAAAATGCAGAGGTCACCGTGGTGGAGTCTCCTCTATGATTTACCATAAAGTACAATTTTATTGTGTTACTTATTGTGGAGAAATTTGGTCTTTTGGCGTTCCTCAACCAAGGCTGAATATTAATTATTAATTATTAATTATCAGGGACATTATTAATTATTTTTCAATTAAGTGGGAATAAGTTTGAAGTGTTTGAAATAGATGTAAACAAGGCAGAATTGAAAAGGGTTAACACATTGGGAGATTATGCAATCTTTGTGGGCTTTAATGGAGCAATTTGCGTTGATTCTGCTAAGTTTATCGGAGTCGAGTCTAATCATATATATCTTACTGATGATGATTACGAGGGATTTGAGGATGGTGACGGTGGTGGAAGAAATATGGGGGCTTACAATCTTGAAGATGGAAAAATTGAATCCTTTTATCCTGGAGAGTCGCTAAGTTATATTTGCCTGCCGACCTAGGTCACACCATCATTCTGATGTCTCATTTCAGTTTGGTGTTGTTTATACCTCATGGAGAACTTCTGCAACTAAGGCTAATTTTGACCCAATCTCGCCTCAACTTCTGTTGTTAATGCTAGCTGATAAAGGTGATGATTATCGAGAATTTTAGAGTCTTTCTAGGGAGAAAGTATCACGTGTATTTCTCCCGGAGGTTAGAGAGCGAGAATGTTATCCAATAGAGGGATGGATCTGCACCGTAGAATTTGATACTACAGAGATGACTTTGTTGCATCCTTTCTCTCGCATTAGTATAAAACTCCCCCTAGAAAAAGAGTTATGGGCTTTAGCGGAAAAGAGATTTCCTGATCCTAAAAAAAGAGTGCAGTATCAGTGCATGAGCAAAGTTGTCCTATGTACTTGTGGTTTCCTATTATGCAAATTACAGTTATTTGGCTTGTTGGCGACCTGGAGACCTCAACTGGACACGTGTTGACATTGATCACCGTGGTGGAGTCTCCTCTATGATTTACCATAAAGAATAATTTTATTGTGTTACTTGTAGTGGACAAATTTGGTTTTTTGGCGTTCCAGGCCTAGCATTCCTCAACCAATTGTAGTTAAAGCAACCAAGCTTGTTCATTTTGAAAATAGAATATTTCGAAATCATGGATACCTCGTCGAGTTATCAGGGGCATTATTGATTATTTTTCGATTCAGAAAAGAAGAAGGTGGTGATACGTTTGAAGTGTTTGAAATAGATGTAAACAAGGCTGAATTGAAGGAGATTAACACGTTGGGAGATTATGCAATCTTTGTGGGCCTTAATGGAACAATTTGCATTGATTCCTCTAAATTTACCGAAGTCAAGTCTAATCATATATATTTTACTGATGACGAAGAAGAGGAATTTCAATGTGGTGATGGTGGTGGAAGAAATATGGGAGCTTACAATCTTGAAGACAGAAAAGTTGAATCTTTTTATCGTGAAGAGTCACTAAGTCGTATTTGCCCGCCAATTTGGGTCATACCATCATTCTGATATCTCTTTTTCAGTTCGATGATCTATTATTGGGTTGTTGTTTCTTTTCTGTTTGGTGATGTATTAGAATTTTAAGCTTAAAGTTAAATTTGATCTAATGATATTTAATTTTTACTCCTATTGTGCTAGTGATAAAATCCGAAATGATTAAACCAGAAATCAGCACTATTTTCATTATTCATTATTCATACAAAAAGAATTACTTTAGTCCAGCAAGCTATCTCAAATCAAAAATAAGCTAATAATTATTGGATTTTCCTTGATTATATTAGCCTTTAATTCATTCATTAAGGTTCATTTGCATTAACCCTGAATTCAAATTCTTGTGCAAAATGGATTCAAAACAGAGTGGAAACAAGAAAAATTCTTCCTCCGTTGTTGTGTTGGGTTTTTGTTTTTTAAAATCTTTGCTAGATTCTACCTCTTAGTTTTTACAAGAAAATTTGTTGAATCATGTGGGATAACCTATACCAGGTGAAATATTCTTAAGACTGTCATTTGACGTGCCTCAAGCTATGAGAATTCCCAACAAGTATTTGTAATTAAATATTTTCCATAAGATTGTCAACATGCTTGACAAAAACATAGCAATCTGACTGAACTTCAGCTATATATGGTATATGCAGTTAGGTGCATACTATGGCTAAAGTTCAGACATTTTTGCCTGAGCGTCGGACAATCTGACTGAACTTCAGCTATATATGTATGGCTTCAACCATGTGAAACTTTGATCATCGCATGTCTGAAATTGTATCGAAATGGGTAGACTTGCAAAATTTATGCACTTTTGGTCGTTGATGGAAAAATTATATAAATGGCTGCTTGACAAGAATAATCAGAAGGTAACCAGTTATGCTAATGTTCTGATATGACAATATTGGAATAGTAAATCATGAATGCATATATTTTGCTTTAGTCACCCGATATTTGAATGATGATACCTATGGGGTGCACCCCTTCCTCTGACCCTATGTGAATGCGGGATGCTTTATACACCAGAATGCCCTTTTTAACATGGTCAGTGGGAATTCATATAACCGACCCCGACTTGTTCAGGATTCAAGCATAGTAGTAGTAGTTGTTCAACCCAAGGAAAGTAAACAAGACTCCCCCTTTCCCTTTTCAACCAACCATTGTGCACAGAGTAGACAAGAAGATCAAACAAAGTTCAATATACATCAAAATATTGGCAAACTAATATAATTGTATGCACCCTTCTCTTTTATTATGGCTAGCAGCATTGTCAGTACAAGGCATCTCTTATGGTGAACTGCTCATCTAATACCACAAAAGAACTCATTTCCATTTACGATATGAAATGATCGTGTTACAAGATCCAATCTTTCACTTGAATGTTTGTTTCAGATTACATTCCTACACAAACATGACTCGTAATAGAAAAGACTTCAATATAACACTAGACTTGATTTATCTATATCGAGGAGCCTCGCTAATTTTCATGTATAACAAAACGAACCTTCTCATCTTGTTCATTTCTTGCATATTGTGCAAAGTAGAAACTATAGAAGACGTTTTCAATCAAAACTGGAAATATCAAGATCAGTCTTACCTTGAGAGCTTCAGATTTCCTTATATCAAACACCAAATCCCTTCATTCATCATTATAGATCCACAGAATATTCTGTAGCAAGTCGCATATAATGTCCATAGTCACCACATGCTGTCAATTCTAGAGACGGTATAAGACAATAACAGAAGAGACCCCATTCATATCAGGAGAAATATAATTTGCACTTCTTCATTACCTTTCTCTCCGATGGATGTAATGTTTTGTCAATTTTTTTCTTTCAAATCTTTTTTGTTTGTTTGTTTGTTCATATTGGAAACTATTATATTAACATGTGTTTATCAGCTTTGTTGACCACATGCGTACTAACCGGCCACCATCTCCAAGTTTGATGTCTGCTATTCTCCTCTTACCTTTCCTTTCAGATTCTGGTGAAGTTGGTTCTGCAATTCTCACAGGTGGTTCAGGATTTCCTATTCCTGTTGATGTCTCGACAACTTTGTTCACCATTTCCAGGACTTCACTCATTTTTGGCCGTGACTTTGGATGCCTGACCAAGCAGCGGTTGGCGACAATGGAGAGCTTTTGGGCTGACCTTGAGATTTTACCTTCAAGCCTTGGGTCTAATATTTGCTGAAACTTCTTAGAATCTGATATGTAAGGTTTTACCCACTCTAAGAGCTTCTGCTCACTCCTAGGACGATTTCGATCTAATGGCCGTCGACCAGTAATCAGCTCATAAAGAAAGACCCCATAGCTCCACACATCACTCTTAGAAGTGAGACGACCAGTTTGAACATATTCAGGAGCAGCATATCCCATGGTTCCAACAACCTGATACAATAGACTAACATGCTAAGATTCACCATATTGAAGCCATATGATCAGAGGACGAAAAAAATATAATAACTTTTTTTGGCAAATATACAAGAGTGTTGCAAAATGTGCTTTGACATTCTACTGAAATCATAAGAAATCTTTCATGTGGTAATGTGGGGGGAAAAGATGTAAAGCCTCCATATCAGCGAATTAAGTAATATGTTGTCTGATTCTACTACTCCCTCTGTCCTAATATATGTGTGACACTCTTCGCTTCTCAAGATTCAAACTATGTGAACTTTAACCAACATTTTAAAAATGTATTTTACTATATTGATGAGAGAAGAATTGCAACTTCTAGTACTTTTCATATAGTTTTTGAATATCTAAATTTGAATTTTAAAATATTGAGTTGATCTAATTTAATTTAACTTTGAAAATTTGTCAAATTGGCCCTCGATAAGCAAAGAGTATAACATAAATTCGGACGGAGAAGGTAGTTTTCAATAATTCATAGAATGGAAAAGGCTAACAAACAAAATCAACGCTAGGTTACACGGGGAAATCTTGGAAAGCATACTAGGGAAGAAGGGGCGGTTTAGGTGTTGAATTTGCTTCTCCTCCGTTTCTTCTGTTTATAACCCAAGGAAAAATAAATATTTACCACCAAAACTACCATTCATCATTCAACATATAGGTTGAATAGTTGTAAAAATAGATACAATTACTTTGACCATTCATCTTTTACTAAAGGAGGAACGTTGTTAAGAAGAACATGGACTAACTGATAATGGACCAAAAAGGAAGTCATGCAAAAGTCAATGGCAATTTTGCAAAAAACTTCTTGGCTTTCCGAGAAGAAGTAGTGGCTGGACCTTTTTTGTTAAGAAGCGGCATGAGCGAAAAGTAGAATTAAAGAGTCAGCAAACTACTTTTGGCAAGGAAATTCAAGGGAAGAAATCAGATGAATCATAGTTGATCAATCCCATAAAACGAGTTCGATCTATATGACTATATCATCGTCTTTAAATATCCTACACTAATTAGAAAAACTAATGAACAAATAAGAATAAGTGAAAAAGACCAAAGGACAAGATCTTCAGGCTACATGTATTGAGATGCATGTAAACAAGTTACGGGAGCATACCGCAGTAGAGACATGAGTTACACCCTCGGGAGGTCCCAACCTAGCCAATCCAAAATCTGACAACTTCGCATTCCATTGCTCATCCAAGAGAATATTTGAAGATTTGAAATCTCTGAAGATGATCTACAATATATAAAAAGAGAGACATCAGGCTTCTACAACAACAACAACATACCCAGTGTATTCCCACGAAGTGGGGTCTGGGGGGTAGAGTGTATGCAGTCCATACCACCACCTCAGAGGTGAGGTAGACACATCAGGCTTCTGAACGATAAAAATAGCTGACTAAAAACATTAAGGACTTGAGCTAGCAGAACAGAAGGCACAAAGGGGATGAAGTATCTTGCTAGTTACATATTTACACTTAATATAGGTGTAAGTAGCTAAGTGGAAAAAGCACCTGAACATCCATTTCTTCATGTAGGTATGTTAAGCCACGAGCAGCATCTTGGGCTATCTTTAACCTCATTGCCCAGGAGAGAGGCGTTACTGACCTAGCTGACAAATGGTTTTCGACACTTCGGTTAGGCATGTATTCATACACCAAAAGCCGCTGGATTCCTCTCTCATCATCTTCCGCGCAATAGCCAACTAATTTGACGAGGTTTCTGTGTTCAGCCACCCCGAGAACATTGACTTCTGTCACCCACTCTTTGTGGCCCTGTGAAGCAAGAAGAGTACATTACTACAAATTGGAACAAGAACATGCTTATCATGTTTTGTTTATTAGCATGGATCATTCCACAGAACTTTTGTGAACAGACTGGTTATTAATCGTGTTCACCAAATTTATGCCTAAAATGATTAACTAAGCAATAGCTGAAACCTGCAAATTGGAGGGTAAGTCGCAAAAAAAGATGTGAAATAAATTATTTATTCTGCAGAAGGTTCACTATAACCATATAGGTGTTCTCCTAGTGACTAAAGCAAAGAAATAGTAGAACGTCAAAAGCTGTTGTGGCCTGTGTGAGCAGCAGTCCTAGTACCAATTATTCTACAGAAGTTTCACCGTTACCATCAACAATTGGTCCTAGTGAGTAGTGACCAAAGTAAAGACATCGTAGAATGTCAAAAGTTGATGTGTACGCGGCTTTCCATGTACCTTACTCATGAGCTGGCAACGTACAATTATATATATAGAGCAGAAGATTTTCTAGTTTACGACCTCTTTCCACAATTGTATTACATATTAAGTTTATCAGAACTGACTTGATTAATTTTTGGTGTAGTATTGGATGTTGAATAGCTTCTTTCTGAATGAAAATGATATATTTATATATGAGATGAAAAACATTGATATTCCTCCAATGTTTAAATTTAACAATAAGAAAAGTAATGAATAAAATGGCAATCATGAAGGAATTTTATTGACTCACCAAATAGTAACTAGGTCAACAACATGGAATAAAGGGAGCGTTATCATACTTGAAGATAAATGAGAACTTTAATTTATGATTAAGAAAGGTTCAATCAATCAATAATATCAACTCACTACAACTCAATCCCAAACTAGTAGGTTCAGATTTATGAATTCTCTGTACCGTTCGCTCGTCTGAAGTTATGTAACAGATACATATAGGGTTTCAGCAAAACTCCAGTGAATAAAAACACGTTGATATTGGAATAAGAGAAATAGAAGTTCAACATCACTGTGCTTCAGTGGCATATAAAATGAACGCAAGCATAAGAAAGTGCCTAGACATTAGGCATGTCAAATCAAAAAGCTATTGGAGATAATAATGATTGATTGGGAAAAATAAATCCTTTTCCGTTCTCGATTCTCACTTTTAGATACGTGAAAGTTTGTATTGGATAAACCCCCTATTGGAAATGTTCTCTTCGGACTACTAAACAATCCAAAACAAATACCAGCACCAATAACCCACCTATGCTAAGAAGAATGTTTCAATGAGGCAAGCTAAACAACTATTTATTTGGTAGTCCTCAACCATCAGAAGATTTACTCACTAGCCAGAGTAAGCAGCTAGTGCTTCTCATTTATGTTGTTCGGAATTCAATGGGTGCGTGTCGGATACTCCAAAAATATTGCATTTTGGAGAATCCGACACAGCTGCGGCAACAATTTCGGAGAGTCCGAGCAACATAGCTTCTCACAGAACCATATTAAATGGGCCCATCACATGTTGGAAGAAATATACCAACTATACTTCCGAGGTTCAGCACTTTTATAAGTTCAAAGGATTAGACTTTGCCATCTACAATTTTTCAAATATGTGTAATTTTCCATCTATTGTCATCCTTTTAGTCATATAGATGGGAGCGAGCCACGAGTACAGCACTATACCACAAAAAAAAAACACAGAGGAAAAGTGCAAAGCAAATAGACGTGTTTTAACATAAGAGATCATTCAAATCCATGGGCTTCCATGTGCACAGTCAGATCATACATTTTGAATAACGTCAAGCCAATTATAGATGTACAAAATGTTAAAGTCAAAATTTTTTTTTGATAAGGTAAAGGCCAAACGTTAAAAGTTAAAATATTTCCCTAGCGACTTCACACTGTGGAAGTTTGCTTTGTTCTTCCAAGTTTTCTGTACTCCTGAAAAATTTCCAAAGTTTTATGGCTCCATAAGTGAGGGTTAGATGGTAAGAGAAATGACAGTGGTTAAAGTAACATTTAGATTTAGTTTCAGGCAGCAAAAAAGCTTAGAGATGATAAAGTGTGTATCAACTGCAAAGTGCCAACGCCTAATAAATAGTGATGTCAAAGTGCAAGATCCTAATATTTCTAATACATAATTATTCGAGCTTGGAAAAGAAAGTAGTACCTGTAATCCTCTCCTACCAAGTTGTTTTACTGCCACATCAATCTTTTTAACTGAATCCTCACCACACTTTACCGTGGCCTTATATACACATCCAAATCCACCCTCTCCAATCTTGGTAAGACGGTTGAAATTCTTTGTTGCTGCTTTCAGTTCTGAGAATGTAAATGCCCTGAGATCGGAAGGCCTATCAGACAGGCTTGGGACTTGGCTCCTTCCTCTGGACTCTGTGCTGGTGTCTGATACATTCTGAGAGCTGGACTCGCGATGAGAATGACGAAATTCACTATCAGAAAGAGCAAAAGAAGAGTTTGACTTCTCTGTCTTAGGTTCTTCCTTCTTCTCACAAGTGTAGAACTGAAAACACTTCATGTCTTTCAGTATACTACTAAAATACCCTCCCTGCAGGTTCAAATCCAGAATGGTCCATCAATATTTGAGTAATTTCACATAATTGTAAATTTGTAATACTTGGCAGTGTACTGAAGTATATCGTGTTTGAATATCTAATTACACTGATGTCTGCAAAATCCAAGACTTTAAGGAACAGGAAAAGTCCGCATGCCTTGTTTAAGTAAAAACAAGAAAACAGTAAAGAAATATACAAAAATGAAAATGACAAATAGGCAGAAGACTAACCAACCTATCAATGAAAATACAAAAGGGAAGCCATTGGTAATAAATCAAGTCTTTCCTACCAAACCCAATGGCCATTGTTCCATGGCTCTCAAAAGAAATACAACAACACACCCAGTGTAATCCCACAAGTGGGGTCTAGGGAGGGTAGGATGTACACAGACCTTACCCCTAGCTTTGTGGGGTAGAGCGGTTGTTTCCAATAGACCCTCGGCTCAAAAGGAATGTTATTGAAGCAGCAAAGCAAATGAAGCAACAAATAGTACTACAAATAGAAGAATAAGAAACTACGATTACTAAATAATACTATCTATAGTGAGAAGGGGAAAGGAGGAGGCTAGCTCCCCATCTCTCCCACATAAAGCGCGACAACACCCGCCTACCTACTAACTGCTTGAAAACCCTTGAAACAGAAACACCACTCAATCCCAAACTAATTATCTTGGTTATATGAATTCTCAATATCCATTATGTTTCAGTTGGACCACAAAAGTTGATCCAACTACTTGAAAAAAATACTTAATCATCAACACAAAAGCAAAACACGACCTTAAATTTCCATATGTATTTGTTGCCACCAAAATCAAGCAAAGCAGAAGCAACCCAAAAAAGGTAAAATTACCAGAAAAGTAGAAAACCCACCATCTACGGGGCACAAGATTCAATCTTTTTCAATTCTTGGATAGCCAAAAGCCCAATTTTAAAGTTCCTGTGAATACAGAAATGTGAACCTAGCTTAATAAGAGGTTTCAAGTACTTTCAATAAAACTAGTTTCTGTGTGCATCACACGTGCATCTCGTGCACCACACGTGCATTTCGTGCGACGTACGTGCATCTTTTGAATCGAATTGACACATTATAGATTCAAAAAAAATAAGATGTGAAAACTTTAAAAACTTAATGACCCATAAAACCCCTCATTCAAAATTTTACTTTGACTGCTAGTAGACACATTAAAAGGGTACAAAAGATCTCAAAAAACTAACCTTTTTAGGCTGCTAAATTTGAATCCACAGCATAATTTCTATCTCAATCTGTTCACAAATGGCAGTATTATTAAAGCTGACCCAACTGCTTGAAAACAATACTTAATTATCAACACAAGAGCTAATATACAACCTTAAATTTCCATATGTATTTGTTGCCATAAAAATACAACCTTAAATTTCCATATGTATTTGTTGCCATAAAAATACAATCAGTTCTTGAATAGCCAATAAACACACAAAAAAAAATTGTACTCAAGATCTCAAAAAACTCACCTTTAGGCTGATAAATCTGAACAGTGAACACACAGCATAATTTTTATCTCAATCTGTTCATAAATGGAAGTATTATTAGACCAATTCACTTGGTTATATGAAATCTCAATATCCATTATGTATCATTTGGACTACAAAGTTGATCCAACTACTTGAAAACAGTACTAGATTATCAAGACAAAAGCTAAATACAACCTAACAACAACAACACAACAACAACATACCTAGTGAAATCTCACAAGTGAGGTATGGGGAGGGTAGAGTGTACGCAGACCTTACCATTACCTCGTGGAGGTAGAGAGGCTATTTCCGAAAGACCCTCGGCTCAAGGCCAAATACAACCTTAAATTTCAATATTACAACCTTAAATTTCCATATGAGCTAAATACAACCTTAAATTTCCATATGTTTTTTTTTTTTACCATAAAAACCAAACAAAACAGAAACAACCCAAAAAGGTAAAGTTACCAAAAATGTAGAAAACCCACTATCTACAAAGTGCAAGATTCAATCTTTTCCAGTTCTTGGATAGACAAAAGGCCCAATTTTACAGGGAAAAAAAAAACTAAAATCTCTCTGACACATTAAACTTCTCAGTTTTTTTCTCTCTTTTTTTTTTTTTCTTTTTTACTTGAACTCCCAATATAAAGACAAAAAAATGGTACTCAAGATCTCAAAAAACTCACCTTTGAGCTGCTAAATCAGAACACAGCATAATTTTTATCTCAATATGCTCAAAAATGGCAATATTATTTGGATTTTGATAAAATATAAGCTCCAATAAAAGGCTCTATCTTGTCAAACATAGCAAAGACTTGAGAAAAGTCTTCACACGACTGCATTTGAAGTCTGCTATTCATACCAACACATAAAAACTATACCCCACAAAAACTAAGGAAAGTTTCTTCAACAGTTTACCATATTCACACTGTATTTTTCAAGAAGATTTTTTCTTATAAACGTATTGTCCAAGTCAGTTTTCACGCACCTTAATTATATTCATGCAATACATGTTAACTTACACTAACAATAAATATCAAGTAACTCTATTAATTAAGGCTGAAATAGATGAAAAGAATCACCTAATATATTTTGTCTCTGCTTTATTGATCACTAGGCCACATGTTGGGTGCTATTTTTCAAGAAAATTTCAAGAAAATTACTTTAATTTTACTTCATCAATGGGATGGAATTGCATACTCACAATGTGAAAGATAAAGTATCTGGGTAAACTTTTCCACACCTCAACTAAATTTATGTAACTCGATCTATTAAGATTAGGATAAATGAAAAGAATTATATGTGTTTTATTTTTGCTGAAATTTAAACATAAGACATCAGATTTTCTCGCTTTATTAACTATTAAGCCAGACCGTTAATGTTATTTTCAAGAAAATTATTTTAATTTTACTTCATAAAAATGAGATGGATTTGCATAGTCACAATGTGAAAGGTAAAGGGTCCCTCCTTCCAAAGGGACAAAGGAATATGTATGGGCTGGAGGATCACATTTTTTGTCCTTTTCTGGATAAAGAATTGGTCGTTGAGTACGATATAATGAGTATAGTTGGGGGGAATGAAGTTGCCATGTGCTTAATGGGATTACAATTATTGTATGATAAAATATGAAATTATTTTAATAGATAAAGATCTCCTCATAGATTTTTGTTGTCATAAGTTTATTTCCACTTCTTCATAAATATGAATGGAAAACTATATAGCCTTTGGAATTGATTTTTCCAGGATTGTATCAATTTTGCTCTGATCCTATTGCAAAATAATCTCATATTGTATTGGGTTCTATGAAATTTTGGTGATTGACAAAGTGATATGAAATACGAAAGTTAAGTTGGTTCATAGATATACTGTTTCAAGGAGCTGAATTTGTAGCAAGAGCATTGATGAATAAAGACAAGGGTGCAATTTCCTAACGGATGATGGTTATTTCTGATAAACTCAAGGAAACAAATATGTGCTGAATTGAAGAGTTGGAGTTTGACTACAACACTAAAAAGGCAAGGAGTTTGATTTGAAGAAGAAGTTTCACTTGAAGTAGAACTCTAAGCAAATAGAGTTCGAGTTTGAAGAGGAGTTTTAATTGGAGAAAAACTCTCTGAAGAGTTGTGCTTAAATAGAAGATCAGTCACTCAAAGTCACTTACGCAAAAAGACAATTGACCAATTGACTTTGTAAGTGACTGCTTCAATACTGAAGGAACACATTGAAGAACCTGATCCAAGTGCAGAGTTTAGTTAAGAGTTTTTAGCATTTATGTATTAAGAGTTGTTCATTGAGTTGTAATGTTGATGTAATCTTAGTTTCAGTGTGTTATAAACTTAACTAGGATTGTTGTCTTCAAGTTGGGATAACTCGAAGACTTGGGAACACATACCTTGGGAGGTTTGTGAGTTGTTAGTAATTAGAGTTTATTATTCCTTAGGTTACATAGGTTTGTAATCTTTTGTTGAAATGTGGTTTAGTGAAGTTGAGGTTAAATCTTGTAGAGGTACAGATCGTGGTTTTTTACATCTTTTATGAGCCGGGTGTTTTCCACATAAAAACATTGTGTTCTTTACTTACTGCTCCTACTTTGTCGTTGGAACAAGTTAGACAACTTATGTCACACATAGGCAATAGTTAAGTTAAAGTAACTACACTCTAGGTCATGTAGTCATATTGATTAAATGGAAAACTATATATATAGTGATGGTTCATTTGAGCATTTTAATATTTTATTAATATTGCTCTTGGTGAAAATGTTGATGTTGCATATTAGTGTCATTAATTATGTTGCATTAATTTATTTTGAAATTTAGTGGCTTAGGTTACAATTCCATTATGCAACAACTATTACTCCTAATTTGTTTGATTTGCCACAATGTGCAGCACTTAACTCCTCATTCTTTAGTGTCATTAGTCCCTGGCAGTTAGGGCAAAATGAAGTCTAAAAACATGATCCTATTTGGCTGCATTACATTAGTGGTTTTTAAATTGCATGAATGTGCATTTGTGCATTTTTCTTATGACTCCTTTTATCACTATCTCTTTATTTATCCTTTATGACTTGTAATTCTTGTAACCTAAAGACTATAGATCTTTCCTCTTTACTATCCTTTATTCTTCCGATTCAATACAAGAATGAATACCTCATTTATAAATAGAGATGGTCTTGCATATTTTTCTATGTATAAGAAAATATAGAGTGCATAAAAGAGAGTAATTATATTAGTGAAAGAGAGAGTTGAGGCAAAGAAAAATATTCTAAGTCTCCAACTATATTCACTATATAAAAGAGAGTATTATATGTTGAAGGAAGGTATTTTTTTGGTGGAGCTTTGGATTCTTTAACTAATTCGGAGTTGCTTGAGTTATGACGTTGATGGGCTGTTGTATCCTGGAGGGAACAAGTCAAGAGTGATACTGCTGGATCGGTGTAGATTATGCCACAGTGGCATGAATCTCCTTAAAGAGAGTGAGATATCCGTGCCTCAGCCAGAATATTTATTTATTCATTTTGTTCATTTATTTTCAACTGTAATTTATATTATTTGTGATATATTACACCAACATATGGCCTTGGACTTTTTTTACCAAATTATCTTCTGATCATCATCATGCTCTTAATCACTACATTTATTACTAGAATCGTAACATGAAAAGTGTGTAGAAGCATATTATATTTTGAAGCATCTTTATTCTCGTAATTATGATAAGAAGCATATGAATCCCTATACTCACATTATTTCTCTTAATAATCTTTATTTGTTCCCATTTCTTCATTATAGTGACCACCACTTTTGTAATAATTATAATATTCGAAAGTCATCAGCACATGATCCATTTGAAGCGATGGAAAACATTCTTGAAACAATCAATTAGTAACAAAGAGAAAGAACCTTATCAAAGAATTCACCTCCTTATATATATTACTCAAAATGTAGCACTTAATATTTATCTACACACTTTAGATCAAGACTTTTAAACCACATTCTAATGAACTTACAAAAAATATTTGTCTTTTACCTCTAATGAAATTTTCGTTACACTTATCAACAACCAACTACTTGATCTCAAATAAAATTTCAAGTATCGGTTCATAATAGAGTTTATGACTTAACAACAGATAGCAATTGGAAATAAATAATTCGCAAGAAAATAAAAAAAATATAAAGCATAAAATAAATTGGCATGAAAAGAATTAATAAAAAAAACATATTAAACTCTAGATTATAATTTAAAATGAACTAATACTCAAGTTAATCTAATTTAGAATTATCAAAAGAAATTGAATAAGACAACAATTAGAAAGTCAAAACAATGTCCAAAATGTTGTAGGAATTGATTGTTGTCGACAATACACTATATTTCGGTTAACAATGTTGGTTACTACTATAACAATTTTCTGCTTGATTTGGCTTCTGAAAATTACTCCAAATTATAAAGTCCTAAAAAATTTCTCCAATTAAAAACGAGCTTAAGAGAAGTTTAAGAGGATAATAAACTTAATAATTATGGTGGAATTCCCTTATTTTATTCATGTAACTTAATAACATGGTATTTATTTATCCTTATGTTCGAGGAGATTTGTCTTGTCACGCGCCTTAAAACGCGTGCAGTACATGCAATAAAATGAAAAAAAATAGTTGTGTTGATTTAGGGCTCAACATATTTTATCTTTTACAAATTTTTGTCGGAAACAATTTCTCTATCTCATTGAGATGCTGGAAAGTTCCTAATTTTTGCATGTGAGAACACTTTCTTTTCTCACTAAGTCAATCAAAATATATGTAGGAATATAATAGCCGCGGAACATTTTTTGACAAAATCTCAATTAGAAAATAGTGATTTTTTTAGTCGTGAGACTATCAAGAATTAAATATTAGGAAATATATTTAATATCTCGTAGCTTGCTACTTAAAATTATTGAAATGTTTGATAGCTTACTACTCATGCTAATTTAATTTAGTTTCAATAGGAATATGAATAGGCTAATTTAATTCCGAATAGCATAATAGGTTTCGAAGTTAGAGCTTTCGATCAGTGTTAATCAACACAAAATGCTAAGAAAGGTGACATTTAAATTGATATGAATATAATTAAGTAATTTTTAACTCCATACATCAACTGAAAATATCACTATAAATAAATGAACTTTGTCTGTTTTGTTTTTTAAAAAACTAATAAAGAATGGGATTAAAATGATTGAGTCGGTTGGGTTTTTTGGTTGGTTCAAAGGTCGATCAATATTAGTAATATTTTTTGATAATTACCATTAACTTTTAAGTTCATTCTATTAGTTGAACTAAAAATACTTCACTTTCAAAACTTAAAAAAATTAAGAGATAATATATAAATATGTTCTTCAACTTGACCTCCGATAGTTATGTCTTTTAAATTTGGGTGTGTATAAGTAGATATTTAAATTTGTATAAAGTTGAACAAGTAGACACACACGTCCTACGTGCTTACAAGTGGCAACTGATTTATATTATGCCACATAGGACGTGTGTATCTACTTGTCCAACTTTTTACAAGTTTAAACGCCTAATTATATACACCTAAAATTCAATAACATAGATATCAGCTGAGGTCAAGTTAAATGACACGTTCATATATTATGTCAAAAATTAAAATGCTCAATGTTGTATTGGGACTTGGGAGAACCAAATAGAGGTCCATTTTGCCTTTAAAACTTTATTTTTGTTTTTCATCCGGTGTCTGATATTTGCATTGGAGCTCGACTTAATCCGAATTCATGTCGGAAAGTTCCACATTAAGGATAAAACACTTTCTAATAAACGCGACTCCATATTCAAGAAGATTCAAACTCAAAATCTCTGATTAAGGATAAAGAAATACTTACCACTCCACTGCATCCTCGCAGAGGCGAACCCAGGATTTGAGCTTGACGGGTGCACCTCTATATTTAAATATAGTAATTAATAGTGCCAAAGTTCGACATACAGTTTTTTGAAAACTTATTAATTATGGTATTTTATAAGAAAATCCTAATATTGTTAAATATCATTAATTAGATTTAATATGACAAAAGTGTGTTATCCACCGTACTTGAATTTGACGCACTTATATATTTTGAACAATAATAGAAAGTTTTTAAAAAATATGAAATCCGAGAGATTTGTTTGCTAGATGGTTGCTAGGGGAAAACGTTTGATTTAAGCCTATTTCAAACTTTAAATTGCTAATTTTTTAAATAAAAAATAAGTCCATGATTAAAAGATAAAAGTAAAATAAACATTATACAGTATAAGATAGGGAGAATATCTACCTTTTGAAGTTAGAGGGGAGCTTGTATTTTTGAAATAAAAGAAAAAATATGTAAATAATGTCCACAGTACATAAAAGAAAAAAAAAGATGTAAAATAATTGACTACTAAGTAGGAAGGTTTTTTTTTTAATCAAAGGATATACATATATATATATATATATATATCAATAAGTAGGAAGGTTGTTTGAAGTGGGGAAACATAAAAAATAGCAATAATGCTTTACTAACATGTATTTGGAAAAAGGAGCAATAAATACTCCTTCCGTTCCATTTTACTTGGCCTCCTTTCTAAATATGTTTGTTTCAAATTAGTTATCCATTTTCGCAAATCAAAAGTGTTTTATTACCTTTTTTCCAATTATCTTCAGTATTAAATAACTAAAGAAAATAATAATAGTTAGATTTAGAGTTCCAAAACATCATTAATAGGGTTAATTTTGTAAAATATACTTCTAATTAATGTTTTCTTAATGAGTGTGCAAAGTCAAAAGAGGCAAGTATTTTGGAACGGAGGGAGTAATTGTTGTTGTTGGGGTTCGAATCCAATTCATCATGCAATAAGGGAGACTTTAGGCAACATGCTCAACCATCTAGCTTGTCAAGCCAGTTATTCTTGCGGGTGCACTATATCTATTTAACTAAACTCCCTGATATATATACAGATATACAAACTATATATACAGAGTTTTTCTCGAGGCTAGCGGGTGCACGTGCACCTCTACTCTATTTGTAGGTTCGCCTCTGCATCCTCGTTGGTGCCTCCAAAACATTTACGTACGTGTTGGGAGTACAAAGACAACGTAGGACAAAACAATGTAAGAAAAAACATTTGCATGCAATATTATTATTTCATACAGACAATAATTCCTAACCTCCAATTTAGCCATTAATCTCTCAATGCCATTTCTCTTCCAAAAACAGTGGAGCTCCTCCCAGAATCTACACATCACCCCCCACGATTCTTCTCCAAAAATTTTGACCAAAAAAACCTTTTCTTGTTTTTTTGGCTCCTGAAACTCCTTTGCTTCTGGAGCTTCTTCTTGTCTCCATGGCCATTTGGATTCAGAAATAAAAATAAAAATTAAAAAAAACTCTAAAATCCCTTGAAAAAAATTCATCTTTTTGGTTCTTGGGTTGTTCCTATTTTTTGTTTTCTTGATAAATGTCCTTCATTTCTTGAAAATTTTCATATTATTGTCTCTTGGTTTGTTTCCATTTCCTATTTTCTTGAAAAATGTCCTTCATTTCTTGGAAAATCTCATCTTTTTGCTTCTTGGGTTTGTTTTAGTCTCCTATTTTCTTGAAAAATGTCCTCCTTCCCTTGAAAAATTTCATCCTTTTGCTTCTTGGGGCTGTTTCTATTTCCTATTTTCTTGAAAAACTGTACTTCATTTCTTGAAAAATGTCCTTCATTTCTTGAAAAAATTGATCTTTTTGGTTCTTGGGTTGTTTTTGTGTTGTATTTTCTTGAAAAGTGCCCTTTATCCCTTGCAAAATTTCATCTTTTTTGGTTCTTGGGTTGTCTTAGTTTTCTACTTTCTTGAAAAATGTCCTTCATTTCTTGAAAAATTTGATCTTTTTGGTTCTTGGGTTGTTACTATTTCCTATTTTTTTTGAAAAATTTCATCTTTTTGCTTCTTGGGGTTGTTTGTATTTTGTAGTTTTCTTGAGTTTAATGTTTCATTTAGTGGTGGCATTTTTCTGGGAAATCTTCCTTAGGCATTAATTAATTTGGAATATTAGATGAAATGGGTAAAACTAGGATATGGTTACCCTGTTATTATTTGTTTATGATTCTTGTTTTGGGTTTTTCTCCATGTGTTTGGTGTGCAACTAGTAAACAATCTACTCCTAATCCTAATCCTACTGCTGTGCCTGTTCTTGCATCTTTCATTTATAGCCAACTTGCAAATCTTACAAAGGTATTCCATGCTGATATCACCAAGGCTTTGGGATTTTGCATTGATGATGTGTAAGTGTTAATTTTGCATTATAGTTTAACATCTCCTAATCATAAAATTAATGTATATTCTAATTAAAAACTTAATCTTTTCTTGTTTTAGGGATGCTGAGTTGTTTGAGGCATTTAATTTTGCCCAAAACTTGGAATTCTTAAACAATTGCTTTAAAGAGACCAAAGGTATTGATTTTTTGTTGTTGTTGTAATCAATAATATGGTGGCATACACGTTAAGGTCACTGGCAGAGCCAAAATTTTCACTAAGAGGGGCCAAAATTTTCACTATAAGGGGGTTCAAAATATGAAGAAGCCAAAGGAGGTTCAACATCTACTATATATACGTCAAAAATAATTTTAACCACGTATAAACAGTGTAATGCTCTGTCCCTGGTTAAGGTGGAGAGGTCTAAGAGATTATTAGCTTCATATCATCAAAAACCTTAATTCATGCTTTAATGGAAACACTCATTTAGAATTTGCCGTTATTTCTGTTGGCACAGTTGCACCATTTGTTTTTGGTTAAAGTATGTAATTTGCTTATGCTTTTGATCAGAAGATGTTTTTTGAATGCGTTGATCCTAATGAACTTGCTGGTGGAATTTTGGCCACCACTTGGGAATATACTATGATCAACTGTTGACACTTAAGTTACCCGTTTTTATCAATTCATGAGGCAGTTAAAGAAAGGGTTTATGTTCTGTTCGTTGACACTTAACTCTCCATGTTAAGCCTTACATGCATTACACTGTCAATGAGTATAACTTAAACTCTAAAAAAAACGAGCTACAAAAAAATCAAGTGGAAGTTCTTCTCATTATGTTTCCTATTTGTGCATCGAAATTTGCTTGTTCAAATTTTTATATAGTTCGAAACACCCTTAATTCCTAACAATATGCTGGTCATCTTAACAGACGTGACACAGAGACTATGTAACGCTGCAGAGATGAAATTCTACTTCTCAAGTTTTTTGGATACAAAATCGACCAAAAAAACTCAAGTCTTAAGACCTAATAGGAACTGTAACTTGACATCATGGATAGCTGGATGTGAACCTGGCTGGTCTTGCAGTGTTGGTCCAAATCAGAAAGTAGACCTTAAGAATGCAAAAGATATGCCTGATCGGACTCGTGACAATCAACCTTGTTGTGAGGGTTTTTTCTGCCCTCGAGGCTTGACTTGCATGATACGTAAGCATATCTATAAACTCCCTCCTCGATTATCAATTGTCTGAGATGTTAATTCCTCAAATGATTAAGTTATACTGCACTGATAATATAAAGATGCTTGCATTATCAGTGTAGTTTAACCAGTTATAGCAGGTCCGTACCATTTTTATCAGCTTACTAATTAATATCATAGAGATTACCCATTTATCATATAAGTGATTTGATTGTTTAAAGATTCTTTTACATTACCAGTGTAGTTTAATTAGTGATGGCAGCTCAAAATTCCATTTTTACAAGTTACTAACTAGTATGGAGATTTACCGTTCTGTAAATTATTTTTTTAACCTCGAATGCTTAGAACTAAATAGTAAAACTTATTCCCCAATAATTGGCTTGAAAATGTGTCTACAAGATTATGTATGTAATATATGTAAGAATTCAAGTTATAAGTAAACGCAACCGTTGGTAGCCTAGCTATGATTAAAAACATTATCCGCTTAGTTATTATGGATATAAGTTGCTTCTTGCACGGGAAATGAAGGCGTGTTTAGAGTTTTTGTAACGAGTCTAATCTTGTCCTCAATGAAGGTGTGTTTAGTGTTTGTTATAGTGACTCAATCTACGACACTAGCAACCTCTGGATTAACAATGATGTAATTTATAAGAATGCTACCAAATTGAATGTAGGTCTTGCCAAATACAGTTTTGGTTATCTCTTTCAAAAAGCTTTGCGAGTAACCTACATTCCTTATTGAACTCCAGCTTACATTCAATATTGATGAATAAACTTTTTAAACCATGAGGTTTTAGTATTTAATCTGAAGGATCCCTATTATATGTTATGCAGCTTGCCCATTAGGTGCTTACTGTCCTCGTGGTACACTCAACAAAACAACTGGGGGTTGTGATCCGTAAGTTTTTCTAGCTCCACCTTTGCTTATCCTATTTCAGCATGCCTTCTATAGTCATATCATCAGCTAATACGTGTTTGGTAAAGAAAATTTCCAGATATTCATACCAATTACCTCCAGGCAAGGTAAATCACTCTTGTGGAGCAGCTGATCTTTGGGGTAGTGAAACAAGCGGTGGAGAGTTATTCTGCTCGCCAGGATCTTACTGTCCAACTACCACCAAAAAGGTTATTTGCTCGGAAGGGTATTGAATTTGATCCCAGAACTCACAGCATTCATGTTTGTCTTCTGAGGCAGTAACCAAGTACTCCCTTCGTTCATTTTTACTTGTCCAACATTGACTTGACACACCCCTTAAAGAGCAACAAATATAATGACAATTTTACTATATCACCCTTTGAATATAATAAATCAATTCTCTGGGAAATGACCATAGTTAATAATATAGGAACTAAGTGATAAATTATCTCTTGATTTTCCAAACTGGACAAGTAAAAGTGGACATCTATTTTTTAGTATAGTGGACGGAGAGAGTACTTGCAAATTTTGCACAAGCTGACTCCTTAACTTGAACTAAAATTTCTGATACATTCATTATCATCACTGTGTAATAACTCTATTACAATCTTAATTTACTATATCTCTACTTGTGTACTTCCAGAAATTACTGCAGGAAGGGCTCTACAGCTCCGAAAGGTAAATCCTCTTGATTCTAGGAAGCTTTGGTAGCTTAGCTCGGTAAACTGGAGGTGAAAGTTACAACCACTATAAATTAATCTGTTGCAGCACGGACTGGACTATATCTAATGCTCAGGATGAGAAGTAAAAATAATCAACAAAACTTTGTCTGCATACTTTAGGATTTCATCTAGTCCACTTTATTGTATTAGGCCGGTCTTGGCCTTTAGTTTCCACCTCTCAGTACTTTTGAGATACTTTTAGAGTCACATATTAGTTGAGGATATGGGTTGTTGTCTCGGCTTTATTGTACAGGCTTATGGAGAACTTATTTCTCAACAAACAGTGCTCTGATTTCTGTTTGAAAACAGTCTGATTGAATATCCAGATAGTTCCAGTGTCATGTCATCAAAAGCAAAAAGAGCAAAAAGCTCTAAGGTCCATTGGGACTTTAAGTGCAAAGTGCAAATAAAACGCTGGCTTTAATGAAAAAAGGCAAAAAGGGAGAAAAAAAATACAAATAGATATGCTTAGTCCAAGACTAATAATTATAAGCATGAATGTCATATATATGAACAAAGAATTGAAAAAAAGTTACTGTAAAGTGAAAAATCAATTGTTTAGTGTCGCCTCTTCAGAAGAGGCTCATTGGCGAGGGAAAGTATGCCTTAAAACCTTGATGACAACACAAAAGCGCACATTAAGCGAGGCAAAGCGCTCAATACACTTTGAGCCTCGCTTCAGAGCGTAAGTGCGCCTTTGACAACACTGGATAGTTCTTGCATGAAAATGTACAAACCACACTAGTAACACAATTGTTTTACTTGGGGATCTGTTAAGTTACTTTTACTTTATGTTTACTATGGCAGCAAACAACGATGTTCATATTTGGCATTTTGACCATTGCAGAATGCATCAAGTTGAGTAAATGCCATAAACAATCAGAGTCACAAAAGCTGCATGTATATGGTTTTATCCTTATTGTAAGTGGCCTCTTACTTAGTTTAGTCAATTGCATTTATTTTTTCATGAAAATACACCATTTTGCGGTCCTCCACTTTAATTTATATGGGGAAGTAATCTTGGGGATTCTGTTCAAACTGTGTATCTCCTTTATCTTTAAAGGGTCTTAAAATTGGTTCTGATTTTCATTGAATGAGGATTTTCCAAAAGCAGTCACGGTTTTAAGTCTATTTTTGAGGGTGCTTTTTTCCTAGTCAATCTTGTACTAAAAGGAAGGTGTTGCTATGTAGAATAGCTCTTTATGTTAGAAAATCAGTCCCATAGTCATTGTGTAAGGATTTCCATAGGAGATTATAAGGTGTTGAGCTATTTCATAAATTCATCTATCATCTTATGGTCTTGGTTTTAAATGAATTTAATGATTGTTTTTTTTTAATTGAAGTTGTTTCATAGTATCTGACCTCTCTTCACCTTTACATGTAGGGTGCTTTGAGTTTTATACTGATCATCTTTTATAATTGCTCTGATCAAGTCATAAATACTAAGTATCGAAGAGTCGCCAAGTCCAGGGAAGCTGCAGCAAGACATGCGCGAGAAACTGCACAAGCAAGACAAAGGTGGGGATTAGTAAAAGATAATGCTAAAAAACGTGCTTTTGGATTGCAACAACAGTTATCTCGCACATTCTCAAGGAAAACGAGTGTGAAGCAAGGATCAAGAGGTTTCAACCTACCTAAAACTAATGATGAAGCATCCATACCACCTAAAGGTCCAAGCAGTTCAGCTGGATCTTCAAAAGGAAAGAAAAAAGAACCTAGTGATCTCACAAAAATGATGCATTCAATTGAAAATGAAACAGACAATATGGAGGGGTTCCATATGCAGATCGGTGATAAGAATATAAAGAAGCAAGCGGTCGATGCTAAACAACTGCATACTAGGAGCCAAATTTTCAAATATGCATATGGTCAGCTTGAGAAAGAGAAAGCTATGGAGCAAAAAACTAAGAATATGACATTTTCAGGAATTATCTCAATGGCAACAGATGATAATACTGAGATCAAGACTAGGCCTCCCATTGAGATTGCTTTCAAAGACCTGACAATTACTCTAAAAAAGAAGCACAAACATTTGATGAGGTCTGTTACTGGAAAACTGATGCCTGGTCGGGTTTCTGCTGTCATGGGTCCGTCTGGGGCAGGGAAAACTACATTTCTTTCTGCGGTCGCTGGTAAGCTAACACAATGCACGTTATCCGGGATGGTTCACATAAATGGAAGGGCTGAATCTATTCACTCGTACAAGAAAATTATAGGTTTTGTTGCCCAAGATGACATAGTCCATGGAAACCTCACTGTGGAAGAGAACCTTCGGTTTAATGCAAGATGCAGGTATCAGTTAAAATACAATCTGCATGTTACCCATGCTATGTTCGAGAGACTGACTCTACTGGAACATGAAACCTAAATTTTCTTTTTAAAATTTATTGAAATGGAAGTATTTTGAATTGTTATATCTCCTTTCATATTTCTTTGAACTTCTATTTACTTTCTATTTACCAAGAAAGTTGAAAAGAAAATCGATTTTTTTTTCACATTTTCCAGAATTTTGTAAAGATAAAAAGAAAGAAATAGTAGAAAACCTTATCAATGAGTGTAAACTTGTGATGTTTCATTTATTTTTCTTACAAGTAATCTTAACTAGGGTTTAGTTGCATTTAACACTTTAGCTATTGGTAAATGTATATATGTTCTCCAGATGTACATAAACTTCGATAATTCTTTTAGTTTTTTCACTCATGGTGATTGTATCTCCTGAGGGTCAAGATCATCTGCATAAGTGTGTCTCATCAAGCATTCTACATTTAGCAAGTGTTTATATGGCACTTAGTACCTGTTTAATTTTTCAGTATCTTGCCTTGAGTTTTACAGAAATACAACTGGTTTCTTCTCTTTTAAATCTTGTTTTATGAACTCTTATGTAGGGTGTGCTAATCTTAGGTTATACGGTCTCTATTTGGAATATCCACAAGTTACATGCCCTGAGTTCATAGTTGAAAATGTGGGTCCTAAAGTATAATAACCTTATCTATTCCTAATCTTGACGTGTATAGAAGGTTCAAATCAGAAGCTGTTAGTTCCAACCTGCTGCTACTATTGTGCATACGTCACTAAGGCTCTATTAATTTCATTGTTCAAGAATATCTTAGTTGAAAATTTTGTCCTCCGTGCATTCTACGCTTTGCTTATGCATAAGATGTTATTATAAGTTTACATTCATATAAAGTTTGATTAACGTAACATCCAAATGTTCATTCTCATTTTCTTATTGCTATTTTATGTCTTTTGTATGAACCCTCAACTTCATAAAGACTAGCTGCAGACTTGCCAAAGGCTGATAAGGTTCTTGTAGTTGAGAGAGTTATTGAATCATTGGGTCTTCAGGGAGTTAGAGATTCGCTAGTTGGAACTGTAGAGAAGCGTGGAATTTCTGGTGGCCAGAGGAAAAGAGTAAATGTGGGGATGGAAATGGTCATGGAACCTTCACTGCTAATCTTGGATGAACCGACATCTGGTTTAGACAGCTCATCTTCAAACTTACTTCTTAAAGCTCTTAGACGTGAAGCTCTTGAAGGTGTAAACATCTGCATGGTTGTTCACCAGCCAAGGTATGTGGAGATTTTTATCCCCAATCAACTTATAGTATTTTGCACAGAAACTAGATATGCATTAGTAATTTTCCCTGAATATTGTGACTTTTATAGATCTTCCTAAAGTTATAAATAGTGGGGAAAGGCGCGTTTGGACCCTGCTTGGAGTTATACAGAACGTCTAAAAAGCAAAGAGAAGGATAAAAGAATCTCCCATAAATATAATTTCTCACTATGCCTATATTAAGTAGTTCTAATGATATAGGTTATTATAAGTTGATAGAGCAATTTTGATAGTTTAAGATGCTTTTGCTTTTGTGTTTTCCCTTTCTTGCTCTATCAATTTGGTTACTGTTCATATAAAAAAAAAGAGATGGCTTAGTAAGTATGTCTTCTGAAATCATGTAACTTTTGAGACTATGTTGCAACGGAAGGCAGAATTTGACTATATTGTATTATATGTATTATAGAATGACTTATCTTTATGTTCTTCAGCTATACCTTATTCAAGATGTTCGATGACTTGGTACTTCTAGCCAAAGGTGGTCTTGTTGCATATCACGGCCCTGTGAAGAAAGTAGAAGAATACTTTGCAAATCTTGGAATCACTGTACCGGATCGTGTAAACCCTCCTGACCATTTCATCGACATCCTTGAGGGTATGGTCAAACCAGGTGGAGGTGTGACTGTGGAACAACTTCCTGTCCGATGGATGCTTCATAATGGTTACCCTGTACCCCCCGATATGATGGAATTGTGTGATCAGATTGCAATGTCCTCCAAGGGTGTTGCATCAGCTCCTGACCAATCTTTATCCGTTGATGCATGGCATGAGAAGAGAGACTCTATGTCTCATAGCTTGTTGAAATCCCATGACCTGTCTAATAGACAGACTCCAGGTGTATACCGGCAGTATAGATATTACCTTGGAAGGTATGTATCTTATGTTATCCAGATTCATGTTATATTCCCCCTGCTACAATCTCTTCATTTTCTAAAATTGTCAATGACTTGTAAGAGTTCATGACATGGAAATATATGCAGTTAAAATTTCTGCCACTCTCTCTAGTCCAACAACTGGCGAGAGAAGTAATGAAGAGTTTAATTGGTTTGGCTGAAACTTCATAGAATAAAAAAAATTACACAAGTAATCAAGGGAGAGTG
Source organism: Capsicum rhomboideum (assembly GCA_031232105.1). Lineage (NCBI taxonomy): Eukaryota > Viridiplantae > Streptophyta > Magnoliopsida > Solanales > Solanaceae > Capsicum > Capsicum rhomboideum. The sequence continues at coordinate 141,915,988 of CP124711.1, read as the reverse complement.
AGACATTGGTGTAATGCAATGATGAAGCTTGTCACAGTTTTCTGATACAAGTTATTATATGATAATGTTTAATGCGATTACCATCATCAGGGTAGGCAAACAGCGATTGCGAGAAGCTCAAATACAAGCAGCAGATTATTTAATCCTTTTGGTTGCTGGTGCATGCTTAGGAATCCTATCCAATCAGAAGGGCGACACCTTTGGATACTACGGCTATATGTATAGTGTCATTGCTGTGTGTAAGTGTACTACTTTCTGAATCCAAAACCAAGACATCTTCTAGCTGAATATATTTTCCTTATATATGGTGGATTTAACTTGCTATACTTTCTACGGAGATATGATCAAAGTTGACTGATTGCCTCAAATCAAGAACACACTTGTATTTTCACCACATATATACATCTATTACTTGTAGACTGTACTACAAATTATAAATTTGCTATGCTTTTCTGGTCAAAATACTCAGCAATTTTACCTGCTTTATGTCATTCCTAATTTCCTGATGCTTCTTAATGAATTGCAGCACTCCTCTGTAAGATTGCAGCATTGAGATCCTTTTCGTTGGACAAGTTAGAATACTGGAGAGAGAGAGAAAGCGGCATGAGCAGTCTAGCTTATTTTCTTTCCAAGGATACAATAGACCATTTCAATACTCTTATAAAACCTTTGGTTTTCCTGTCTATGTTCTATTTCTTAAATAGTCCAAGATCATCCTTTTTCGACAACTACCTCGTTTTCCTCTGCCTCGTATACTGTGTGACTGGCATAGCTTATGTGTTTGCCATCTGCTTTGCAGCTGGACAGGCACAATTGGTATGTACTACAGTCACATTCTTCATTGACATAATGTATTTCTTTTCCTGATTCTATATGCTGACAAGCTACTTCTTGCCCCTTCGAACAGTGGTGTGTTCTCGTTCCTGTTGTTTTGACTCTCATTGCAAACCAGGAACCAGACGGTACTGTCGGAAAATATATAGCCAAGTTTTGTTACCCAAGGTGGGCTATGGAAGCATTTGTCGTTGCAAGTGCGCAGAGGTTGGTAGTTCATATTCTCCTCTGGTTTCTGTGAACTGCTAGATCATAATGTGAAAGCATATATTTGTTGCTCCCTCATCGACATTCTTACAATTTGCGTTGTGTTGTTGTCAGTTGGTGTTGTTGCATCAACATTTAGGAAACTACAGATTGATGCTTTCATAGCACCAGTTCTCGGAACGTTTAACATGCTTTTTGGTTTTCACCATTCACAAGGCTGTAGAAAATTAGACTATTGCCTTACATCATTTATTCACTGTCCATAAAAGGCATAATGCAATCTGTTTTGGCTTCTTTTTTTTTTTTTTTTTTTTTTTAACTTTCAAGAAAACCTTCACTCTGGTATGGTCGAACAAACAGAATAACCAATTATTGGCTGTGTTTCTCGAACTCTCTAAAAATGTTGCCGTATCCGTGTCGGATCCTCCAAAAATGCACTACTTTTATAGGATCCGACACGAGTCCAACAAACATTCTAGAAGAGTTCGAGCAACATAGATTTTCGGTTGTTGTTGATCACATTACATTAGCATTTTCTCATTTGTTTGGCTATGTTGCTTGGACTCTCCAAAAATATTGATATACCCTTGTTGGATCCTTGAAAAATACTCTACTTTTGGAGGATCTGACACAAACTGGTTGGAAATTTGATGAGTCCGAGCAACATAGATTTTTTGGTTGTTGTTGATCATATTTTGTCAGCATTTTCTCATCTTTTCGTCTATATTGCTCCTCCAAAATGCACTCACTACATTTGGAGTATCTGACACGCACCCGTTGGGACTTTTTATGAGTCCGAGCAACATAGAATTTTTTTGGTGTTGATCACATTTTCTCATCTTTTTGGCTATGTTGCTCGGACTCTCCATAAATATCTCCATACCTGTGTCAGATCCTCCAAAATGGCGTGCACTACTTTTGAATGATCTGACAGACACCAATTGGTATTTTTGAAGAGTCTGAGCAACATATATTTTTGGTTGTTGATCACATTAGGTTACCACTTTCTCATATGTTTGCTCATATGTTTGTCTATGTTGCTCGAACTCTCCAAAATTATTGTCGTACCTGTATCGGCTCCTCGAGAAACGCACTAATATTTTCTTTTGGTTTGTCTTTAGATTTTCAGGAGTATGGCTGATAACAAGATGTGGCAAATTATTGGAGCTAGGCTTTGATGTGCATAACTGGACTTATTCTCTAATTTTACTGGCTCTCACTGGTGTAGTTACTCGTTTAATAGCTTACGTTTGTTTAGTATGTAAAAAGAAATAAACCAATTCTTTTTTCTCTTTTCTTGTTCTTGTTCTTGTTCTTCTTCACATCTGTTGTTTACAACAAGATAAAAAGGCATAGGTTTAGGGGCTTTTGGCATCTAATGTATATCACAGCAAGTTTTTTTGACACTGAATGCCTGGAGAGTGCTAAACAAAGCTTCTTCATTTGATGGAATGGGAGAAGGGGTGACTTTTTCGACAAATGAGTAACAGTCCGATGTCCTAAGCTCTCGCTAGGGGTTTTGGGAAAGGGCTGGATCATATGCAGTTATTGCATTTCTATAAGAGATTGTACTGGAGTCTTTAAGATCTCGCTATGCATGAGGTCCTTAAAAGGGCCGGGCCATGTTGGGTCTATTGTATCCAGATAGTGCATTACTACGAGAGGTTGTTCCTATGGTGATTTTACGCTCTTGCTACTCGCAAGGTCCTAGAAAGGGTCGGATCATGTATGGTCTATTGTATGAAGGTAATGCATTTTTTGCAATAAAATGACAGTCCAAATGCACTAGGCTTTCACTGTGTGCGTTGTGTGGTATGTGGGGTTCAGAGAAGGTTGTCGAGTCTAGGAAAGGGTCGGGCCATATTAATTTATTTTACACAACTTAAGTGCAACATTCAATTACACATATCTTCCTTATTACACACATCTCACTTTAAGAAGAAAAAAAAGACTAAATGACTCAAAATTCATTAAAAAATCACAAAATCAAATAAAAATTGGAGTACCTAACAAAGTTTGAAGTCTAATGTGCAGGTAATCCCTTAATTTGAAGGCTCTCCTCTGTTAACGACCAATAACTGACATCTTAACGATTTTGTAACAGCTCAACATGTCTACAAATCGACAACAGATAAGTCAAATCTATAACATTTAAAATCGAAAGGGACTTAATTATGGTCCAATGGAAAGGCTGACCATGGAAGCTTTTCTTGTGCACAAATGATAGTCCAAAGAATATAAGATTGTGTTTTGTACTTCTTTTGTGTGCACACAATTTTACATGCATTTTTATATGGACAAATTACATAATACCACACCTTAACTTAACATAACTACATAAAATCTCTACCATTTAAAATGATTACTAAAATCCCTGGGATTTTAGTTTCTCTCTCTAAAACTAGCGATGTATCCGACCACTTTTAACGCCTACAATTAAGGGGAAAAATGTTGCAGCTACTCACAATTCACGGATTTTGAATTGCAGTCAACTAGAACTTTACAGAATGGAATAGTACTAAAACATGTGAGTGTGATATGTGAATGAATACAACTATATGATAAAATTGATGCTAACCACTTATTGTTACATCTTCTTCATATTAATTCTCCGATCTTCTTCTTGTTATTGTAATTCTAAAGATCATGATTTATTGCTATAGCCGCAATTGCTGCAAACTCAAAAATTGTGTTTCAATGACTGTTGTGAGTGGGTTTGCCATAGGTGGCAGTTTGAATTGTGATTATTTTTTGAACAAAGAGAGTGTTTTTCAGCGGAATTTCGCCGGTGATGCGATGTTGGATGGAGCGGGGTGAGGTTATAGACGCGCGGTGGTGTAAGAGACTGAGTTGGGGTCTATTTGGTGGCTCGCCGGTCAGGATTTATAAGCGACAGTGGCCTGAAATAGAGACGGAGGGAGTTGGGAGTGGAGTACGGAGAGAGTTCAGAGATTCATCAATGGAGGTTGAAAATGATGATGTTAATGAAGATACATAAGGATTTATAAGCGACAGTGGCTTGAGATAGAGACGGAGGGAGTTGGGAGTGGAGTACGGAGAGAGTTCAGAGATTCATCAATGGAGGTTGAAAATGATGATGTTAATGGAGATACATAAGAATGATGCATCTGGTAGAAAAGGACAAGAAGATACATCACGTGACCCTCCACCAAATGTACAAAAGCTATGTCTCTTACTGAATATTCGGTTACAGATACGTATGAAAGATGTCTTTGGTTGAAAATCTGACAAAAATCATGTATCAGAATGCTTTTTGTGCTATTGATACATAAGGTGTATGTATCTGAATGTATCTTTGTGATATTAATTCATAAGAGTTATCTATCAAGAAGGTTATGTATCCGAGCCTCAGTAATGTATCGTGAAAATTAAAATTCGGGATTTTATGTAATTAGCAAAAGAGTGGGGATAAGATGTAATAAGATACTAAACAGTTGGATTTATGAAAGTTGCTACTCATTTCGTTTCTTTTTATATCTCTTAATTTGACTAGTTATGAAGTTTAAGAGAGTAACAATGGCTTTTGAAATTTACAATTTAAATTAAAAATATGTTCAATATATCAGCATTTTTTTAGTATTATATTATACTCTTAAATATACATCTAAATAAGGTGTCTCGTAAAGTTTAACGTTATTTAGCTCATTTCAATCCAAATAACAACATGTCCATTTATTAACATAATTTAGTTTAACCCAATCAATCTATCTCTTTATTAACGAAATTGATTTAACTCATTGCACTTTGCACAACCTACCCAATTTTTGAATATTTGAACATCCAAATCAAACATTATATCAACACTCACAAGGAAAAAAAAAAAAAGAACTTTAGCAATTTTAGTTTTAATTAAACGTCGTTTTCTAGATTTATGCTTCAAAATAAAAACTCGTCTAATATTAAGCGTATGCCCAGACTAATGAGCCTTATACATCACGATAATTTTACTTCAACAAATCATTTTGATATGTTTTTACTATACCCCACTTCGAAACTCACCCAAATCCTTTTTAAAATACTGATTAAACCTCTTAGACATTATAGTAACACTTTCAGGTCAACAAAAAAAATAACTTGTAATAGAAATTAAATTAAAGGTTGTATTTATTTCTAAGAATGTCTCATCCTTTAATGACCTTCTATAATTGAACCGGTTGGTTAGCAACAAAGCAATTCATCCATAGATCTTTACTTGTCGAGTTTTTGACCAAAATCATCCCTATTATATGCATCAAACTTTCATTCCATCCCTATATTATCTTACTTAACCTGAAACATCCCTTAAGTTTCAAAAACTTGATCAAAAACATCCCTCAGTTAACTTTTCCATCTATTCAAACGGTGCCTTCTTCTCTTTCTTATTTTATCACAGTTTTTGTAGTCCCCAAATAATAGAACAAAGAAATCAACCAAATAACAAGTCAAATACACAAAACAGTAAAGAGCCTTCACAATCACAAGTAAAAAAGAAAAAGATAATTGAAGAATCCTAAAACAAATTTTTTTTTAACTAATACGCAAGAGACAGAATCTGGGTCTTCAAAAATTTGAATTCTGTTAACCAAAATTTGAAATTCAAGGGAAAATTCCCAAGTAAATTAGTTGGGCCAAAGTTGTCAACGGAGATGGTACGACTAACGAGCTAAAGGTTCAAGCAAATACCCAAGAGAAAGAAGCAAGATTTTCTAGGAGGTTTCTTATTTTCTTGGTGAAATTTTGGGTATTTTTGATGTATTTTGGTCATGATCCCATACATTGCATACAGATTCATAGGAATCAACAGCTTTTGCTTTTATATATATAACTGTGAACCTAATTATTATCGTATATTAACTTGAAATTGTTATACCAATTCATAAACTTTAAATTACGAACTCACCTCTAATTTTTATTGGATAGTGGGGATTAAGAAGAAAGAAATCGCAAGGGAGGAGGAGGAGAAGAAGTTGGGCGATAAGGTGCAAAATAGTAGGGAGCTACAGAGAGTTGATACACTGGACAAAGGAAGATTGTGGACTTTTTTTTAAAAAAAGTAATAAAATGCAAGAGTGAAGAAAGCACTGTTAGACATGGATAGAGAAGTTAACTGGGGGATGTTTTTAGTCCAGTTTTAAAAACTTAAAGGATGTTTTAGGTTAAGTGAGATAGTATAAGGATGTAATGAAAGTTTGATGCATACATGAGGGATGATTTTGGTCAAAAACTCTTACTTGTTCATATTTGATTTGACACACTTCTTAAAATAATAATAAATAAAAGAATAATTTTACTATATAATTCTTATTAATTATAAGTTATTTAAATATCTAGAAATAAATAATATTTTAATAAAAAAGATAAAATTGACATAAAATAATAAATTATCATTCGATTTCAAACTGAACAAATAAAATTAGATAACTAATTTTAGTATACCAGACAAGTAATCAAGTTTTAAAAAAAACAACTTTTACATCTTAAGAAAAGGAAAAAGTTTTTATTTCTAAGAATGTCTCAAATTTTATTTTCTTGGTTTCCTACGTTCAGACCGTGAATTATAGGGTCCATTCTATTTGGTTTCCCACATCCGCACCATGGACTATAGGGTTCATTTTGAAAATGACACTCCCAATACATTTTTTCTTTAATCAAAGCTCGAACTCAAAATTTCTAATTAAGAATGAGATAATCATATTGACAATGACTCATACTTTAATGGCCTCTATAATTGAAATCTAAGTTAGCAACAAAAACAATACACAAAAAAGGGAAAGCGTCATGTGTCAAAAGAAAAAGGATACGTAGCACCTAAAGAGAGTGCAATTCCACCGTAGAGGATTATAATTTACTGAACAAGTAAAGATAGACAGGAAGAATAACACTTTTCAATTATAAAAACAACATAATTTAAAGAAACGAAATAAAAAATATTTCTTTCTAAGAAGGGCTCCTAATTTATTTTTTTGATTGTACGATCCATTCAGTTTGGTTTTCCACATTCAGAATAGGATCCATTCTAGGGGTCACATTCCCAATTTTTTTTTTTTCTCTACAATCAAAACTCTAATTTAATACTTCTACTCTATCTTCATGGATAAAGTATTCACAAATTATAAGCACTAAGACAATAACTATAAAATGCAAAAGACATAAGGTATACATTTAAATTTAAAGCCACTATTCGATTTAACCATTAATTAAAACCTAAAAATCGAAAACCAAACCGATAGCCCAATAAATTTTCTTATAAAACTATTTAAAAACCATTAACCTAATAACATGATATCAATAAACCAATAACATTTTTTATCCATTCAACTTATCGGTTGAACCGATATTTGCACACCCCTAATTGGTGATGTCTCATACTTTAATGACCCTTTATACTTGAAGCATTAGTTAGCAACCAAAAAAAAATACTACACAAAATAGGCAAAGTGCCACGTGTCAATATATAAAGGATACGTAGAGAGTGCAATTCCAGCGTAGCGGACTTGAAACGCAAGATTACATCAAAAAAAAAAAAAGAACAACATGAGACTGACAACAACATATAACTCCTTTCGATTCCGTCCCATAAATTGTGTCTGTCTATTGTACCCCGCTACCCCGCACCCCCACCCACCCCCGTTTCTGTCCCCTTCGCTTTCCCCTTTTTTTCTCTCTCTTAACACACACACACACACACACACTAAAACACTCTCTGCATTCTTGCTACTACAAACAATTGACTGATGAATCAGGTTAGTGTGTTTGATTTTCTTGTTCTTTCTTGTACTATGATTGTGTGATTGTGTCTGTGTTGAATTTGTGTATGACATTAATGTATGGTTAAAAGGGGTTGTGGGGATTGTGGAATTTGTGTGTTGGCAGTAAAAATATAGTCTTTATTTTGTGTATGACATTTGATGTATGGTTAAAAGGGGTTGTTCAAATTGTGGAATTTGTGCATTCTGGCAGTAAAAATGTAGTCTTTTTGGGGTATGGAAGGTTGCTGGACTCATGCATGTTAAATTTCTGCTTAATTTTTGTGTTTTTGGTACCCCTTTTGAGTACTTGAGGAGAAAGAAACCATCTTTTGGTTAATTGAATGGTACACACACACATATACTAAGGGCAGTTGCATGTTACAATTTCTGCTCAATTTTAGTTTTTTTGGTACCCTTTTGAGTAATGGAGTTATTTCTGCTCAATTTTAGTTTTATGCATTCTTACTACAACAATTGACTGATGAATCAGGTTAGTGGTCTTTATTTTATGGTCAGTTTTTTTTGTACTATGGTTGTGCCTGTGTGGAATTTGTGTGTGACATTGATGTGGAAATTGTGTGTGTTGGCAGTAAAAATGTAGTCTTTATTTTGTGTTGCTGGACTGAAATAGGTACTTGCATGTTAAATTTCTGCTAAATTTTGATTTTTTTGGTAGCCCTTTTGAGTAATACTGGTGAAGAAAGAAACCATCTTTTTAATAATTGAATGACACACACACACTCTTCTCACTAAAATTGACTCTCTTTACTGATTGTGGCTATGTGGAATTTGTGTATGACATTGATGTATGGTTAAAAGGGGTTGTTCAAATTGTGGAATTTGGCAGTAAAAATGTAGCTTTTTGTTTGTGTTGCAAGTTGCTGGACTAAAAAGTGCACTTGCATGTTAAATTTCTGCTGAATTTTTGTTTTTTTGGTACCCCTTTTGAGTAATTGAATGGAATACACACACACACACACTCACTCTTCTGGTTTTCTTTGTAATTTTGATGTTGTTTCTTGTACTGTGATTGTGTCTATGTGGAATTTGTGTATGACATTGATTCATGGTTAAAAGGGGTTGTGCAAATTGGCTGTAAAAATGTAGTCTTTATTGTGTTGCTTGACTCAAAAGGGTACTTGCATGTTACAAGTTATGCTTAATTTTTGTTTTTTGGTAGCCCTTTTGAGTAATACTGTTTTGGTTGTCTTTGCAATTTGATGTTCTTTCTTGTATTATGATTGTGCCTCTATGTGGAATTTGTGTATGACATTGATGTATGGTTAAAAGGGGTTGTGCAAATTGGCAGTAAAAATGTAGTCCTTTTTCTTTGTGTTGCAAGTTGCTGTACTAAAAAGTGCAGTTGCATGTTAGATTTCTGCTCAAGTTTTTTTGGTACCCCTTTTGAGTAAAAGAAAGAATTCATCTTTTTATTAATTGATTGTGCCTATGTGGAATTTGTGTGTGACATTGATATATGGTTAAAGGGGGTTGTGCAAATTGTGTATTTGGCAGTAAAAAAGTGTAGCTTTTTGTTTGTGTTGCTAGTTGCTGGACTCAAAAGTGCACTTGCATGTTAAATTTCTGCTGAATTGTTGTGTTCTTTCTTATACTATGATTGTGTGCCTTGATCAAAAAAAAAAACTATGATTGTGCGCCTATGTGGGATTTGGGTATGACAGTGATGTATGGTTAAAAGGGGTTGTGGAATTTGGCAGTAAAAATGTAGCTTTTGGTTTGTGTTGCAAGTTACTGGACTCAAAAGGGCACTCGCATGTTAAATTTCTGCTCAATTTAATCGACTGATCTATCATTTATTAACTCAATTAATTTTAACTCATCGGAATTCTGCACAATTTGTCCATTTGAAATTCTAAATCGAACATTATAGTAACACTTTCAAGATAAAGAAACACCTTTTACATTTAAAGAAAAAAAATAAAGAAGAAGGTATTTCTAAGAGTGTCTCATACTTTAATGACCCTCTATAATTGAACCGGTTGGTCAGCAACAAAACAATACAGAAAAAAAAAAAAGGAAGAGTGGCGCATGTCAAAAGACAAAGGAGACGTAGCAACTCAAGAGTGCAATTCCAGCCCAGCGGACTCCAAACACAAGATTTCATCAAAAAGCCATGAAACTGACAACAACCTATAACTCCTTTCGGTTCCGTCCCATAAATGGTGCATAATGTACCTGTGACCTCCTGTCCCCTTCGCTTTCCCATTTTTTCTGTTCATTTTCTCTCTCTTAAAAAAAAACACACACACAGAGTTTCACTCTCTACATTCTCACTACAACAATTGACTGATGAATCAGGTTAGTATTTTGGTTTTCTTTGTCACTTTCATGTTCTTTCTTGTGGAATTTGCGTATGACATTGATGTATGGTTAAAAGGGGTTGTGAAAGTTGTGGAATTTGGCAATAAAAATATAGTTTTTTTTTTTGGTTGTTGTTGTCATGTTGTGTGTGTGTGTGTGTTGCAAGTTGCTGGACTCAAAAGGCACTTGCATGTTAAATTTCTGATCATTTTTTGTTTTATTGGTAGCAATTTTGAGTAATAGAGGTGAAGAAAGAAACTATCTTTTTATTAATTGAATGAAACACAGTTTAACTCTACATTCTCACTACAATTGTTTCTCTTTATTGTTGAATTAGGTTAGTGTTTTTGGTTTTCTTTGTCAATTTTTATTTTCTTTCTTGTACTATGATTGTGCCTATGTACACTACATTCTGAAATTTGTTTTGAATTTTGCAAGACATTTATGTATGGTTAAAAGGGCTTGCGGGAATTTGTATGTGTTGCAGTGTTACCAAAAGCGAAAAGCGCAAAAAAGCTCTTAAGGTCTGTTGGGGCTTAAAGCGCAAATAAAAGTGTGGTCTTCAATGATAAAAGGCGCAAAGGGAGAAAAAATACAAATCATTATGTTGAAGGGGAGCCTTGGAGTAACTGGTAAAGTTGCTGCCATGTGACCAGGAGGTTACGGGTTCAAGCCTTCGAAACAGCCTCTGGCAGAAATGCAAGGTAAGGCTGCGTACAATACACCCTTGTGGTGGGCCCTTCCCCGACACCGCGCATAGCGGTAGCTTTAGTGCACCGGGCTGCCCTTTTTTTTTATTATGTTTAGTCCAAGACTAATAATTATACGCTTGAATGACACATATATGAACAAAGAAATTGAAAAACAATTACAATAAAGTGAAATATCAATTGTTTAGTGTCGCCTCTTCAGAAGAGACTCATTGGCAAGGAAAAGTATGTTTTAGAAACTTGATGACGACAATGAAGCGCACATAAAGCGAGGTGAAGCGCTCAACACGTTTTGAGCCTCGCTTTAGGGCTTAAGCGTGCTTTAAGCGCGCCTTTGATAACACTGGTGTGTTGGCATAAAATGTAGCTTTTTTTCGTGTTGTGAGTTAGTGGACTCAAAAGGGCTCATGCATGTTGAATTTCTGCTCAATTTCTTTTTTTTTTTTTGCTGCCTCTTTTTCTAGATTTAGAGTAAAGAGATAGAGGTGAAGGAAGAAACCATCTTTTTATTGCTTCATAGAGATATTCAGTTCTGTATGTGCTTGAAAAAGCATTTGAAGTTCGGGGTGCCAACAATTGAATGACACTTAGCGGAACTATTTGCTGATTCATTTTAGAGTTATTTAAGCCTTTATCCCTTGAATAAATTATGTGATTATTGCAAAATGACACTCTATAAAATAGCATAGAGGACAACGTGAGAAAGAAAATGTTATAGATAAATAAAATATAGCACTGAGAAAATCCTTAAAGTGCATTCCTTCCCTGGAATTATGGAGATCATTTTGTATCTATAAGGAAGTCTTAGGCTCCATCCCAAGTACAGGATATTTTACGTGTGTGTTGAAACCGTTTCCCTTTTCTGGCGACACACTGTTCAACTTGTGATTCCCTATTTTCCTTTCAAAGACTGTCCTTTCAAGTTTCCTTTTTTTGTGAATGAAACAAATTAAGGCTGAAAGCTCTCTTCCAGAACATTTCCCTTTCTCAAGATGCACTGCTCAACTCGTGCTTCCCTATTTTCCCTACATCTCTTATAACTCCCCTATCACCCAAGGCAAAGAAAAGTAAGGTTGGAAGCTCTCTTTGGTAGCCCCTGTTGGGATGAGAAATGGGAAGACATAACTTGAAAGTGTTGAATATAATTGTACCTAATAAGTTGATGTTTTGGTCTGTGGAACAGAACGTCTTTGCAATTCGCGAGGGGTAAAAACAAACAAGATAAAGATAATGTTTTCCCCATAAGTTCAAGAAGAATGAAATGCTTAAAATTGTAAATAGGAGGATAATTTACTTTGCCGGTTTATCCAAAAAAAATGAAATAAAATAGGCCACTAATCACCATGCAACATTTCTATCTTCTCATTTGGAATATGAGATAAAAGAATTTTTGATTGGTAAGGGGGGTTATTAGTGAATCATGGTAACTCTAGATGAATTATCTGAATGATTTGCAATTTTGAAGTCTTAACAGGTTCGATGGTTATTTGGCGCAAAGGGTACTTATTTTTAAGGCTAATTTCTAAAATTTGTTGCACCTGTCCTTAGGATGTTCAGGCTAGCTCAAAGATTAACTTGTTCTCACGAACACTTTCAAGTTTTTTGAGTGTGTATCTTTCTTGTATTTATTTTTATTTTCTTAGGACAGTTGTAGAAACACTGGATTTAAAAATCATTTCACAATAAACGCCACTTCCCTAAATACTGTCACTTGATGTACGACCTGCCTACACTCTGTCCCGAACGCAAATGCTTTCACCGATGAATACTATGTATGTTTTAAGAACTAATGAAACAGGAGAGGAGATGGAAATAAATTTAGCCTATCTTACACCTAAATGCTTTTACAGGCACATATTAGACATTTATCTAAAACCACATAAGTCTGTTAGAATGCCCCACATGGTTGAGGGGATTGGTCATTGTCTCCTTATATGGTCTTGAACAACCCTCCCCCATGAACTAGCTTTTTGGGTTGAGTTAGACACAACATTGGTTGAGGAATGATTGGTGTCTACTTATTTGGTTTTTGGACATTGGCTAGCTTTTGGTGTTGAGTTAGTCCAATGTTCTTTTTCTTTGCTGCATATATTTAACTAAAGTCTGAGTAAGTTTCTAACATTTGTCTATTTCTGTTTGCAGAATTCTGCATTTCGAAGTGGTCTTGCTTCTCTAGGGGTCTGGTTTGATGAACCAGGTACTAACAAATGCATTTTCAACTATATACTAATTTGCACTGTGGATGCTTTGTGCTGGTGCAAAATGTTAATTGTCTCATTGTTTAAGAGTCTCAAACTACTTGTTACTTCATATGAACTAGTATATTCCTTGTTAAGTTGCTTTTGTATTCCTTTTTTCTTGCTTATGTGATTCAGATTCTTTTTTTTTTCCGTTTATAATTGATGTGGATATACTTTACAGGCTTTTCTCATTATCTTCTGTTACTAATTGTTATGATCTAAGGAAGTCATTACTGTGTTCTTTCTTGTTAAATCCAGATGAATATGAAATCTTGGTAAATTGATTGTTCTGTTTTGGGATTGTGGCAGCCAGAGTTATGTCTATTTTGACGGTTACTTAGATTAACCAAGGCGGTAAGTTTGACACCCAAACCTGCATTGGTGTTTTAATAGGCTGTTCAGGTGCCTCACTTTGTGGTTCCAAGGAGTTTATTATACATTCAGAGAGCAATTATTCAGTTGTAATGGTGTATAGCTGACCCCATTAAATCACATACCAAAAAAAAAGGCTGAATAGCATACCTAGTTAAATATATTCTGTTTAGATTTTTATATGTCTGATGATAGTATCAGCTATCGGGTTCTTTTGATTTTTGGTTGGCTAATTTTGTTACTGTTACTTTACTGTAAGCTTGATTTTGTGTAGTGTGAACTGATTTATTTTTCCTTTTCTGCAAGTCGCTAGAGAGGAACTTCATTCTTGTAGATGTGGATTTGTTGTGACTCGTGCAACAAAAAGAACAACTTGAATTCAACTTGAATTAATTCCTGCAGCATGATTCCAAGTTTTATCCACTATAAAAATTGAATGTTATGTACTTCAATTTCAATTTCAAAAAAAGAGTTGAATGTTATGTACTCAGACCTCAGACCAGCATATCTCATTAAAAGAATTGTTCATAATAGGTCTTACTTGATGATTTGTTTTTGTACTTTTTTTTGGTATTGTAATTACTGATTCTTAGCTCATAGAAGATGAACCTGTTATTCATGCTTTAGAAGATGATACAATTTATGCTGCATGTTGCTTTTAGAAACCCGTGACGATCATGCTTCTATTTCTGGTGTCTTGTGTTTTGATGAGAAGAGGGTATTAAAGGGCATGGAAAGGAAAGGTGCTTTGTACAATATAGGTATGTCATCTCATGTTTTTCTTTAATCCTTGGGAAGGTAGTCTCGTTGGCATATAGTGTAATGTATCATGTAGCCCTTTGTCACTTCTAATAGTTCCTTTTTGTGGTTCTCAGGTTCCAGTATTGCACCTAAAAGGGAAAATGAAATTAACCACGAAGTATGTGACCTTCCCTTTTGGTAAATTGCTTTTTTAGAGTATGGAATTTGATACTTTGGTCACAAGTTTATGTTATTGCTGTCCCCCATTTTTACAAATCAGAAGAAAAAATTGTTGTCCCCAATTTTCCTTTTTGAATAGCCTGTATCTTTTTGTACCTCTGTAATGCCTTATCAAGTTTGTCTCGCTTTTCTTTCCTTTTATGCATATGAAGAAGTTTGTCTCAGTGACTTGTTTAGCAGTTTACCTACCCTCTCTTCTATATATAGGCTCCTAGAAGATGAGTTGATGGAATTCTTAAAGGCACAAAAGTGTACGGGATAATAACTTTTTGGATAAACTAATAAATCTTAGTGATAGGTGGGCAAATACCTTTGTACAAGCAGTATGCCATAAGTAAAGATGGTTCTCAAAGTAAAGAACCTAAAAAATAGATGGTTCTCTACAAATGACACCAGTCATCTATACAGACAGTAACGTCATGGGTGCGCCAGTTATAAAGGAAAAGAGGCCATTCCTTAAGTGTATAAAAGTACTCTACCCCTCTAAAAGCCCTTCTATTTTTCTCTCTCCACATATAAACACGAGTGGAGCAACCATCCACGCCCTATCTCTCCTAATCTGCCTCCCACAGCTCCAGCTGAGCACCATCTTCCATTGTATCTTACCAAAAAACACGTCTTTGTGTAATTGAAAGAAGTACTTTGACTTCATTATTTTAAAAAAGTTAAGTCTAATGAACAAATTTCCTTGTTCAGCAAAAGGTGTATTGCTCCAGGGTGCTGGTAATTTTTTGATTGAAATGTTTGAGTACTCTGGAGTGTCAGTAGTCTTGACTGTCAATTTGAAATGGAGGCACTGTATGGCTCTTTTTTTTGTCCCTAGGAGATTAAACACAGCTCCACAAATATGCTGCTGTTGGACATCAAGGGATTGTTCTTTCAAATTGCTTTGACATTCTGATGTACAACAAAGTTGCTTCGCAGCCCATTAGTTGATTTCTTTTCTTTGTCCTTGGAATCCCCAAGTTGTTTCCTATTGCTCTCTGAAAATTTTGTTGTGGGGGCTCCTTTCCTGTGCATGTTGGCTGTTTCGAGGATTTGCTTTTTTTGTGTGTGTTTTTTTGTTCAATCATTACTATCTTGAGATCTTTGTCTTTGCTGAATTACCCGGTAAATGTGCCAGGTGCTTGATCTAAAGCGAAGTCAATTTGAAGCTGGAAATATTCAAGCACAAAATGATCTTTCCACTCCATGTGAAGATTATCTTTTAGGTAAGCCATTTTCGTAAGTTATGATGTTCTTATTATTACGACAAAATATTGTATATCAAGAAGAACTACAATTCTTTCTGGTCTTCTTGGAATCAGATATTGAATTTGCTGAAAGCATTACAAATCTGGATTATGGCTCAAGTAGAGGATTGCTGGACCCTATTTTAGAAAGTCAGATTCCATTATCTAGTTGTGATGGAACTGACTCCTGTGGAATGCCATACTCTTCAGGATTAGTTGTGCAAGAAGCTCAAAGTCAGAATGCTATGTTTGGCCTTACCAATTCAGAGTTGCATGACCTTTCTCGCGACAAATGTGAAAGTCAGATACTAGTTGAGTACAATGCTGTGAAATTTCCAACTGCGTTCAATCCAGGAGATATCAGCAATGTGGATGATGTGGCAGGCTTCTTTGCTGAAGCTGTGTCTTCTGAGAAGATGAATGACAGCATGATTGACCATTCTGTGCTAACATCTAATGGAATTTCTTTTATGTCTAATCCTATGCAAAATGAGGGGCAAGATGTAAACTGTGAAAGCTTTGATGTGCATGAATCCTCAGTAATAAGCCCTCCAGTCACTTCTCAAGTGATAAACATTGACACTCCTGTCACTCAAAAGCGTCTGCGCAAGCCTACACGAAGGTATATTGATGAATCCTCAGATCTGAATGCTAGTCGTTCTGGGAAAAAAACAGAGGTTTCTACTAGTGCACCAGAATCAAAGAATAAACTTCTTAAAGTCAGATGTCAAAAGAAATCTCGTGCAGAATCTATGGAAATGGAATTGTTTTCCGAAGAGTCTTCTTATAAAGCTATTCAAGTGCCTTTTGCTTCCCTTGTGAACGAAGAATGTGATGAGAGGCATGCATCCAATGCAATACAGGTACCCTCCAACAAAAACATTGAAACAAAATGTGTATTTTCATTTATGTGATCCTTGCACTGGTCCATGTATGAGCACATTAAAGGTGCCCCTTGCCCCTTATTAGGCTTGTAATATAACTTCGTGCAAGTCAGTTCACAAATAACAATTAGCCAGCCTCTTTGCTGACAACCTGTTCAAAACCAAAATGAACCAGAGTCGGTGTAACACAGTGCTTGCTTGAAATTTTTGGGTGGTGAGGTCAGATATTCTTTGAAAACAAAGGATGATCTTCCATACCATTGTGTTATTGAGCATATTGTCGTACCCGCCATACTTCTCCTGGATCTTTTTGCAATTTTTTTACTCCCTCATAGATATTTATGTGGTTATAAATCATTTCATTAGAGGTAAAGTGGGTATTTTAAAGTTAAATTGTTACCAAATATAGAAATGTGTCATTCTTTTTGGGACTGACTAAAAAGGAAAGTGTGTCATATAAATTGGGACAGAGAGAGTAGTAACATCTGAATCTTCAGTTATCATTTTCCTTTAACCTAAAAGTTGATCTCTTTGAAGGTTTTGAAACCTCACAAGGAGGAACTTCATAAGGAGCCTATGGTTGTGAATCCTAAAGATGATACTGTTGCACCAAAGAAGTTGGATCAAGATGGTGTGCGGAGAAAACATCACAGGCTCTGGACTGTTTCAGAGGTCAGAAAGTTGATTGATGGAGTTGCCCAATATGGAGTTGGAAGATGGAGTCATATAAAGAAGCTTTATTTCTCATCATCTGTTCATAGAACACCTGTCGATCTCAAGGTAAGCACAATGCTCTATTAGGCATTCTTCAATTGGACGAGTCAAGAAAAATCATGCATCATCTAGTGTTTGCATGTTACTTACCTAAAGTTGGCACTTTGTTGCTTAAACTTCTCGCAGGATAAATGGAGAAATCTTCTTAAAGCATGCTATCTACAGAAACAAAGCAAAATAATGGTTAGTTTTCATTTTCGAAATTTGATTAATGGTGCTTGATGTGCTGTGAATCATGAGCCTTTATTTAACATAATGCTATAGCTTCTAGCTTTTTTGCTATATAATTATTTTTTGTATGTATAGCCATCATACATACCAAGTCCATGCCCTAGATAGGAAGGTATGGAGGTCGAGGATTAGGGTAGAAGGGTAGTAGCCATATGTTGTAGTACTCTTCCGTGGGAGAGGCAGGGAGCTAATCTCCTTTGGTCATCTTTTAGTAGTCTTACCTAGTACTCGCATAGTATCTTATTATTCAATTTTACTACTGCTTTGTTTATCTTTCTATTTTTCTGTCGTCATTTTCCTTTCTATCTTTGCTTTGATTACACTTCTTTTGAGCCGAGGATGTGCCGGAGACAGCCTCTCTACTCCTACCCTCCCTAGACCCCACAAGTGTAAACAAATAATTATGATGGCTATACAACAACGTACCCAGTGTAATTGAGTTCCCTTTCCACTTTTAACTTATTTATTCATGTTTAGTTGCATTTTCAGTTTCTAATAGTATGAGTCGAACTCATCAAGTTATAGTAGGAAGCTCAACTCTCAAGAATCTATGCTTATATGCTGAGTTTGGAATATATTCTTTAGTCCAGCACTTCATTTGACGGATAATATACTGACGTGGAGTGTTTGACGTTCTTTAGACTTTCCCCGTGTTTCAGAGCGCTTACTTCTCTAATGATAGCGACCGCATTGTCATTGATGCAGGAAAAGGGTAAACATAATCTGTCTTGGCGGCCTTTGCCCAAGTCTGTCCTGCATCGAGTCAGTGAACTGGCCAACATGCATCCATATCCAAGAAATCGGAGGTGCAAGAGTTCCCGTTCTCCGTGTGCTTCATCTTCTCCCGAGCATACTAACAGTACTAACATCCAGTGACGACCCCAACTGTCCATCCCGGAGATTCCTTGAGCTTTCTTTTACTCTCCTATGCATAGTTACAGGAGTAACATCATCTGGTGACAACCCTATTTTACATGCAAATATTGGTTGAGCTCTCTTATACCAACTCGCAGCATAGTTCGTGTATAGAGCAAGCTTCATTTCAAGTAAAAAAAGGTTTTCTGTATAATCCTCATTACCTCTAGAAATGCATTTGTCACATCTGTAAACCTTTTTTCGAATTTTTCAATTGATACAAGGGACTTCATGTTTCAGCATTTTGTGCATAAGGTAGTATATGAAATAGTTTGTGCCGCCACGCTGATTTCTCATTTACTACGAAATTTTGTTTTGTGCAAGAATCGATTCATCAACAACATATGTAATCCCACAAGTGGGGTCTAGGGCTGTACGTAGGCCTTAGCCCGTAGGGTGGAGAGGTTGTTTCCGATAGACTCTGCAAGAATTGATACACGAGGAAGAATTGATAAGAGCTAAGCCTCCTTATCTTTTGGGGGTGGATTTAGTGTAAAGGAAAAGAGTATTTTTTTGGTAAAGATTTCACATTGCATAACTTATAACTACACCAATTTTTGTTTCAGTTCTAGTTTTTGATTTGACTATCTAAGCAGGGACTTTCAATTGTCATTCAGTAGAAAGTTATGAAGAATCGATCTTCTTTGTCACATACAATTTGAATAGAAACAAATGAACCTACAAAGATTGTGTTTTAGTTACAAATTTCTTGTGTTATCTTTTACTGATAACAATAGCAATTTAGCCAGTAGAGTAAGCAGGGTTTGATGAGGATATCGCGTACGCAGACCTTCTACTAGAGAGGCTCATCTTTTATAGTAAGCAGAGTCTGAAGAGGATAACGTGTATGCAGACTTTCTACCTTCTATTAGAGAGGCTCATCTTTTATAGTAAGCAGAGTCTGAAGAGGATAACGTGTATCCAGACCTTCTATTAGAGTGATGTCGTGTGTTAAAGGTCATGCAACTAAATTACTACTTTCTTGTAATCCGTACTTGAAAATTTGCATGAGGGCAGGTAAACTAAAGGAGTAAAGCACTTCACATAAGGATTCACAAATTTACATTGAGCAATTATATTAAGGGGGTAAAGTGCTTCATGTGAAAAGGTTCTTCCTTCCCATTTCATATACCCTAGATGGGAAGTAGTGACACTCCTTTAGAAGATGAAAAGACAAACACATACATAGTTTCTTAAACATATTACATTAAGCAAAGTTGCAAGAGATACAAAGTTCAACCTCTTCCATTATCTCCACTATCACCAGCACCACCACCACCACCAGTTGCAGCTCCGCTAGTAGAGCTGTCTCCCCTCGAATTGTAGTTTTCTCTTGGTATGTTATGATGGTTGTCTACCTCGCGATCGGGGTACATATACATTTTCCCTACACCAAATCCCACTCCATTGTCCATTATTTGTGCTTCATGTAATCCTCCCATCAATGCGTTTCTAGGATATGCTACTCCCAAGCAAGAGAAAACCATGACTATAATCAACACAAACACCAAGTATTTCTTCATGTTGAAACACAATAGTTTCATATATTAGTCTAAGATAATAAGATACAACTCCCAAAAAGAGAAAAAGGAAAGAAAATATAGCTTGAGAGTTTGTGTTTTTGCTCTAGAAATTTAGGTTTATATAAGTGTAGGTTATATAGATGATTTTTTTCTAATAGTTAGGTTATATAAATGATGTGAGATGTATGTGTTGGTTTTATGGGGTCTCCACCATAAAAGAAGATCATAAGTGGGTTCTAAGAGATATATATCGTTATGGTAAGGAATTTTTACACAATCAAGTCATATTTTACGTTTACATGCATATTGTAACAGTAACTATCTATTTTATGTTTAACATTAAAACTCGTACATTTTAAGAAAGTTTACTTGTAGATATTCTCTGAGTGACCTAATGATGTAAAAAAAATTTACACTGACGGTGTATATATTTTTAAAATCATTCTTCCAACAAGATCGATGAAGCAGCCTAAACAGGGAAATCCCACATAATGAAGTGGAAATAGTGGACTTAGTAAAGTACAGAAGCATCATTAACTTCCATTATTAGCTGCATTACTCTATTATATTATAATTAATTTACTTTTTAAGCAAAACAGTGCAAATTTTGCCCCAATACCTACTAAATAACTTTTAACTCCGCCTGTCTGAGCTCATTCACATTGTCGGTATCAAATCTGGATAAAGAAGTAAGGTTGTATTGCTGAGGATCAATTGGAAATAGCCTCTCTATTCATAAATGTAGGAATAAGGTTGCGTATACCTTACTTCTATGTGTGAGATTACACTAAATTTGTTATTGTCGCTTGCCTATTGATAACCTTTTTCTTATAGTTGAAGGAAATTGACAAGAGACAAATTGCTTTATTTTGGCCAATCCAAATTTTTAAAATTTGCCTTTTTCATATAGATGAAGAAATGTGGTCTTGAACAAGGATTACATTACCTCCAGTTTTTGCCACTTACATTACATAGACACATTTTTAAAAATTTCATATACTATATGATAGGAGTAAAAGGTAATGAGTCATGTGTCATAGCGTGGAATCCATCGCAAAATCTTGGTGATCTTCTCTATCTAATGAATGGGGAGTCCGCTTTAATTTAAAATCGCCCACCTGATCAAATTAATGATATTGAGCATGTTTCTCATCATCTCTTCTCGAAAAACAAGTGGGTTATTTCTTTACAAATCTGTGCTCAATTTTATATGTGGCAATTCCACCAAGATCTCTTCATTAGTTGGGGAAAGAATCCGCCTGAATTGGATTTTTGAGGAACGACGTATCGAGAGGATTGAATTTGGTTAGAAACTTTCCATGAGATTCATATTTGCATTTCTTATAGCTCTTGTTCGTAGACAAAGCGCCTTTTGATTTTGCATATATTTTTTGTTTTCATATTGAAGAAAGTAATAAGAATGAGAGGTGTTAAACTTTTTTATCATCCAGACGTCGAGTTTGGTATCTTATTAAACAAAAAATAGTGATATTCTTCCTCCATTATATTGCTCAAGAATTTCGATTTCCTTTGTAAACTCTTATATTATCATTTCATTGAGTAGAGATTATTTATATTTTGTAAGTAATTATATCACCTCTAATCACGTAAGATAAAAAATATTTAACACTCGATGACAATCAATCGGTTTTATCGTAACATTTTATTTTTTTGTGATTATTCTTTTTCTTTTTCAACTTACTTGAAAGTGAATAGGTTATGATGTATAAATTTTCATCTCTACTCTGATGTGTATGATGAATATATACATAACTACATACATAGGTAGATTCAAAATTGGGATAAGGTATACAAAACTCATCTAAAATATGATGATATTGTCAACTACTTACACATCTAAATTATGCAGGGGTTTTATGATCTCATTAAAGTTATTTTTTTCATACAAAAGACATTAA
This sequence comes from Capsicum rhomboideum, assembly GCA_031232105.1. Lineage (NCBI taxonomy): Eukaryota > Viridiplantae > Streptophyta > Magnoliopsida > Solanales > Solanaceae > Capsicum > Capsicum rhomboideum. Next base: position 141,894,095 of record CP124711.1, on the reverse strand, counting down.
GAACCCCCCTCGCTTTTTTTTTTTTTTTTTAAGTTTTGAATAAGTATTTATTTGCAAAATATTGTTTTAGCTTACTTTCTTTATTAGGTAATTAGTGAAAGGAGTAAATAATACTAAAAAGGTAAATTCAGAATGATGATCATACGACCCCTGTATAGTTTAGGTGTGATTTTATGCCTTACATCCCTTTAAAGTTAAACTTTAGAAGTTCATAATTTTACAATGACGATCTCAAATGCTAATTGGGACGTTTGAAATTAATATTTATACATATTTAATAAATTTTAGAACTCATATATAAGATTTAGATCATAATTATACTCTTCTCATCTGTCCTAGCTTTGATGGACAGAGTTACCTGATAACTGTTACTGCTGGGAGGTGACAGATATCCCGTGGATTAAATCGAGGTGCGTGAAAGTTGGCCCGAACACTGCGATTATCAAAGAAGAATTTATTAGATCATAAACCAATGACTGAACGTAAGCAAATTTGGTGGAAATTAAGTGGAACATATTCCACCAGCTACAGAAGTTCCTAACCCACAAACCACAATATTCATATAGTATACAATATAATTTAGTAGATTCATCAATGTGATTCAAAATATCAGAACCGATTAGTACCAAAACTATATATTCTGTTTCAATTTATGTGTCATATTTTCTTTTTTAGCCCATCACCAAAACAAAAAATATCATATGTCCTTATTTAAAAATAATTTAACTTTAACTTTTCTTTTTGTCCTTTGAGTTGGTACTCGTGCAACAATATTGTTGGCAACTTTTAGCTATTGTGGGAGGGAGTCGATTGAACATCAATGGCCGAAAATCTTGCCGCTCTGTTTAAAAAAGAATGACATATTTTGACTTGGCACGAAGTTTAAGAAAATAAAGAATACTTTTGAATCTTATGGTCATAAACTCTTATAAATGATCTCTTATGACCATATACAAATCGAATACAAGTAAATGGATCTTTTCAGATCTTTTATATGTAAAAATGAAGATCTCTTAAAAAAAAAAAAAACTAAAAATAAGTTTGTAAAAGACTACAAAACCAAATCTCTCATATATATTATAGTCATTCCACACGAGTATGAAAAAGCAAATGAAGGATCCTTTAGCATGTAAAATCGGAGCTTATACACGTCATGCATTTATTAATTCACGTAAATATTGGGTGCGAGTAAATTGTTATTGAAACTTATAATGAAAGGAGAATATTATGGAATGATTTTCATTAATTATTAGATCATGCACACGAATGGATTGTCATGACAAATTAAAAGGTGTTTGGTGAGGAAAATGATTGTATAAATAAAATGCAACAAAATTCTTTGAATCTCTACTGATTATTTTGAGAACATGGATTGTCTCTAGATCACATTGAGGGCTGTTGAAATATAAAAAGGGGAAGAATGGGCACATTATATTCCAATTTTATTTCATAATAGTGTTGGTTATTTTTGTGGTATCAATTGAATAAAATTTGGTGTCGGCTGCTTAAGCACTTAATTCTAATGTACGAATAGAAAAAGATCTCTTAGAAAGTCAAAAATCTTTTTTTTTTTTTTAACCCCAGGGAAATCCACAACCTCTGTTACTGTCTCTGTCATTTGGGTGAGCGTTTTGTGATAACGTATTCACTATGCACTTCTAATGTAGATAAAATCCTTTTTTTTTTGCGAGTGGAAACAAAAAAAAAAAGTTGTGATGTTTGAATCTCAATCTCTCTCTTTTAGTTCTTTCTGTGGTGGAAAGAAAATCAATCCATTCGTCCCTATCAGATCGGGACAGTCAAGAATATAATGTTAAATAAAAAGGATCAAGGAGGATTCTATCCTAAAAAAAGTTCGTGAAGAGGACTGTGCGAGTAAATATACCAAAAATATAGCATATAGCTAGAGACTCGAGTGACCAACTTGGTGAACATGAAAGCCTGTTGATCATGTTGAGCCGAATGTTTTTCCTATTGTTTAAATAAAGTATTTGATTGATAGAACAACTGAACAAGTACAATAAGAATCAAATTAATAAAAAGAATTACAAAATAAAAACTTCGATCCAGAATAGGCTAATTAGTCTTAATAGAACAAATAGTATTAAAAAGTCATCAAGAAATCTTTTTCAAATATTAAAAAGAAGAAATACTCAATGTTTCCTCCACGAAAAAGATGCACCAAAGAGGTATTCCCAACGCGAAAATCTAAATATATAATAGTCATAACTTATTTTATTTATCAAACTTATAATTTATCAATTACGTAATTGTTTATTATTAGTTTGAGAATTTATACACTACACAATTTATTTCAAGTGATAAATTTCATGTTTAACGCAGTAACTAAATCTAGAGCATATCATAGATTCAAATCATATCACTTTTTCCCCCCTTATGAATAATCTTGTAGTTAAAAATAGCATTTGGTGTTAGATTGTACATAACTAAAATTGGTTTAAGAAAAAATACTCTCTTCGTCTATTTTTACTTAATAATATACTGAAAAAAATATCATTTACTTAATAATATACTGAAAAAAATATCAATTTTTACTTATTTTATTTGAAAAATCAAGAAATAATTTATTATATTCGAGGGAATAACATTTGATTTTAGATGAAAAAGGTCAAAAAACAAAATCAAAAAAACAAAATTACACGTGTGATGGAAGTGCACGAGTCCAATCAAATCATTGGTCGGAATTAAATGCAGTGATTTTTTGTCTTAGTTGTCCTGTGGGTTTTGTTTTGCATTTTAAAATGAGTCAAGTGTAACAATTAAGGAAAAATAACATAAATATATACCTTAACTTATCATATTTACATAAATTTTTATCCTTATAAAGTAATTACAAAAATTTCAATTAATTATGTATCTTCATTGGATGTATCGGGAGCTAATTATGTATCTCGACAAACCCAAAATCAGAAAAAATGTATGGGGAGCTAATTAGGTATCTTTACAAAGAAAAAATGTATCTTCGTTGGATGTATTATGTATTTCGATAGACTCAAAATCGAAAAAATATATCGGGAGCTAATTATATATTTTTACAAGGTAAAATGTATCTTCATTGGATGTACGGCAAATTATATATCTCGACAGATCCAAAATCAAAATTTTTAGTAATTATGCAAAATGTTGGGATTTTATGTAATTAAGCTACAAACTATCGGGATTTATGTTGTTCGCCCAACAATTAAACTATCCTAGTTTTTTCGAGTTTTCTATCTAAATTATTACTCAATGATTAGCAAAACACAGCTACACATTGACAAGACCAAATATTTGTCTACAAAAGAATCTTCGTTCATCTAACATGTATAACGACTCTATTAGCTGATTTATTAATTTATTTTATTTTCAAATTTTTCAATTGATTTCTTTAAAACCTTAAGCTCTTTCCGTCGGAGCCGAAGATCTCTTTCTAAATTTATTCAAAATTTAGAAAGTTTCCTTTTCGACATCATTATTCAAAGAAAATTTATCGATGTCACAGGTGAGATGAGACCACATCTGAGAATGTGGAGAAGAAGATGTCAGATATCGCAATAAAGAATAGATTAATTTATACATGATAATTTTTAACTAATATTAATTTATTTAACTTTATCACGGTGAAGTTATTTTTGTCCATGGAGTGCCATGTGACAGAACTCTTAAACAAAAGAAAGAGTGTAGTATACACACCATTAGATATTAGTTAGTGTGTGTTTTCGACACCTCAAAATATCTTTTTTTTTTAAAAAAAACAAAAATAAAAATCCTGACACCTCAACAGTTGCTATGAATGATAAGTACCTAAGCTATAGCTACAGATTGTTAATACTCCATCCGTCTATCAATAATTGTCCAGTATTGACTTGACTCATAAATTAAGAAACAGTAAATGTTAAGGGTAATTTTATTATATTATCTTTTGAATATAATAAATTTAATATTTTAAAAAATATATTGGATAAATGATTAGTATTTAATACCTAGGGTAAAATATTTGAAATGAATAAATTATCCATTAATTTTTCAAACTGGATAAGTAAAGATGGGCGGAGGGAGTAAGATCCGAACTGTAATCGTTAATGAAAAATTCTTTTTTAATATAAAACAAGTTAGACATTTAATTGCTCGGCTAAAATAATTATGTTCGCTAGTAATTATTTTAATGGACGGATATACAATATAATTCTCTTGGCCAAATGATGCTTTTAGTCCCTGAGTTATCACGTTATTCTAATTTTAGTTCCTGTGATATCCGACTAAGTACTTTTAACCTTCATAATGAGATCCGTTAGCTAGAGATCAAAACAGCCGCATTGCTTAATTGAAGATTAAAAATGCTTAATCAAATATCACAGGAACTTAAGTTAAAATAACACGATAACTCAAAGACTAAAAATATCACTTCTTCAATTCTCTTTTTATAATATAATGATGAAGTGTTGGCCAACATGCTTGTTTGCTCCCTCTTCCCTGTGGGATTTTGGTGGTAGGCCCAATTCTTCATGTGCTCTTCATTACTCTTTCATCAATGCTCGAACCCACCCCCTCTTCTATGTCCTTTTTTTTTTTTTTTTTACTATTATCATCCGTGTTGATTCGTGATTCAAACCTAAAACTTTTAATTAAGAGTGAATGAATCTTATTCATACGTACGATTGGTGGTCTATGTACTCCTTGTCTAGGATAATCCTTTGTTTTGTAGTTTTTTCTTTTCTTTTACAAATTGGTTAATTATATTAAAACGTAATCAAATATCACTTAATGCTAAAAGCATCTTAAGACGAATTCAGAATTTAAGTCAACTGGTGCGAAGTATTGCTATATTTCCATCCAATGAATGTTGACTTAGTATAAATAAATATATTTTTTAAAAAAATCCCCAATTGAAAGTAGTGGGTATGGTGTCTATACTCAATTTTTTTAATTTTTTTTTTTTTTTGGTTTTTCACTCATGTCCACTATTTATATGGGAGCTCCACCTAAGTCAGATCGCACACTGCAGGGTTCAATCTAAGGGTGACACTCTCAACAGGATTTTTTTCATATCCAGGACTTGAACCCGAGATCTCTAGTTAAAGGAGAACAATCCCACCACTGCACCACAACCATGTTGTCGCAATACTCGATTTTGAAGGCGTATATTCAACCCTTTTTTAACTAAAGAGAAAAGGAATATTTTAGTAATTTAGGTCACCTTATATAGGTTCTTTGCTTAATTATTCACATGTATCATTTGGACTTAAAACTTAAAAATATTAAAAAATTACATTAGGAATATTAATGAATATTTTTCTAACAAATAATTAAACCTAGATTTTGACTTTTGATTTCTAGTGATTTGCTTGGAAACTTCCTCAATATGTAACTACCAAAGGTTTCCTTGATTAAGACACCACATTCTTGTGGTATGTTCCAAGAAATCCATGCCTGTAGGTAGCAAGGCAAACATAAGGCTATTATAATCTATATTATTATATATGAAATCATATGATTATATTTTTGATATATGACCAAATATTCTTTCCTTTTTTAATAATGTTTTGAGAGCAAAGATCCCTCTCCCCTTGTCCTTTGTTCTTCTATTGGAAATTTCATGATCCATGTAGACAGTTTTATTAGTAGTTAAAAGACAAGGTAAGTTGAATTTGAGAGATCTTTTAATTTGTTTAAACTTTTGATGGGTTCATTAGCAATTAAATTATATATAAAATTACTTCCAATAGCACCCAAAGGTGTGATCTAGTAGTCAATAACGTAGGCAAAACACTATAAAGTTTTAGGTTCAATTTCCAGCAGAGACAAAACACTAAGGGGTCGTTCAATTATCTGATGCATGTTGCTGATAAGAGGTGGTGGAATTAGTCGAAGTGCGCACAAACTGATCGTACAACATGGTTATAAAAAAAAAAAACTTCCAAACAAATTAAAATCGATATTCAAATTCAATTAGATGTAATGAATCATGCCTGTTACAGATGTGTGAGAGGTCCATTTCATGATTGGATAATGATGGCAAGCTACCAACTTGGATTGTAGTGGAATAATTTGAATTTCTTTATTTTTAATCAGATATCTCGAATTTAAACCCTTAACTCTAAAAATGAATCAGGCAATACTTGAATTCAAATTTAACCGAAACTCAATGCGGGTGGAAACCAATGTTGGCAAGGTGGTTACAGTTAGAAATTCCATCTTTACAAATGATTGATTAATTTTGCAAGTGAATATCTTTCTTCTTGTGTGGTCAGTAATTACGTGTTCTTCTTGTCAACATCCACGTGTCCATGAATTAAGACTTTAGATGCACAGTATGTACCTATCTTTAGAGAATGAATCCACTCTGGCTACTGCAAGTATATCACATCAAATTTATGAACAAACACCCAAATATCCCATAGTAAAATCATTGGAGTTTGGCTTATCTTTGACTCACACAGCTCAAATTTGTCAATCTTTCTTCTTTTCTAGACTTGAATTTGCATTTGGCTTGGTCCTACAAGGTGTGCTACTGAGCATACAACTTATTTGTCAGAATGGTTGGGAAGGAACTCGGCAAAATAACCGCGTAACTACTGGATTATTTCTTAAGCTGAGAATCCATTGGAAACAATCTTCCTACCTTATACAAGGTGGGGGTAAAATTTATGTACACCTCACATTTTCCAGTTTCCACTTGTGAGATCACACTAAATATGTTGTTAACGTTTGTTATTGAAAGTGGTACATATCAAGTGTAGTGACTATTTATTAAAAGTACAAGATTTTAGAGTACTTTCTTGCTGAAATGATGAATTTCATTTGAAATACTTGATAGATAAGCAAGGTATGGAAAAAGCGTGAGGAGAATTCTAAACTCGAGATTATAGAAATTGCAAATAGATGGGTGGATGAGCATCATTCATAGCAAAATAAGCGCCCACTCATATTTGAAACGGCCGGCTGGAAGCCCTCTATCCTTACGATAATATCTTCAAATTCGTGTAGCATTCGGGCAGCTTGGCCTAGTTGCACGACACTTGTATTGCTCTCCCACAATCCCGTTTTCACGGTTTAGGCAGCTCTCATTTCACCCGCCGCTACTACGGGAATTGCTTTTGCATTTTTTTCCTCTGGCTACTAAGATCTTTCAGTTCGCCTGATCCTCTCTTGCCTGCCCATGGATTCAGCGGATGGGGCGGGGAGTCCGCGCCCTCGAGAATACGTAGCACTCACGATTTTCAAATCTTAAATTAGGATGTGTAATGCATAGCTAAAATACGTCAATCACTATATGAATGACTAAACTAATTCAACCTAATAAACAAAACCCCTACTAGTAACTAAGATCGCTCGGGGTTGGATAATATATCAGTGCAATTTGATCGGTTTTAGCAAGTTATTACTCTATTTTTTAGGTTAACATAAGAGGCTAAATTAGTTGCTATGTTTTCTTCTTTTTATTTGGATTTACTGCACTTTGAGCCGAGGATCTTCCTAAAACAGCCTCTCCATCTCCACATCTCCACGAGGTACAAGTAAGATCTACGTACACTCTATCCTCTCCAGACCCCACTTGTGAAATTTCACTGCGTATGTTGTTGTAAGTTGATACAACTCGATAGCGTAAAAATTCTTTATATCTTCAGAACATGGAGAAGCATCTTTGATTTGGCAAACAAAATATAGAATTAGGAAGTAGGAAACAGATACATCTATTGTGAAACTGCACATATGCCTCGAAAATCGAAATCACTGCAGCCTGCAATGCCAGTATTATATTTTTCTCCACTCAAGTTTGTTCCATATATCATTATACACAAGTTCCTCAAAATACTATGCTATATGCAATGTATTAAAGTTTGGAATCTTTAATGTCAGAAAGTTATGTGCCTACATAAGGATTTTACCTCTGTACGGCAGTATGCACTAGCAAATTGCTCTTTGTTCAAGATGATAACTTGTTCTACCTTTAACATAAGCAAACAGAATCAAATCAGCATTTAAAAAGAAAAAGTGCATGTTCATAAGGAGAGTAAAAAAAGAATGAAACTTCAGTCTTACTTCTATAACACACAAATTAATAACAAATTTAGTACTAATTACAACAACATACCGACTGTAATCCCACAAGTGGGGTCTGGGAAGGGTAGAGTATACATAGACCTTGCCTCTACCTCGTGGTCGTGAACGTAGAGAGGTTGTTTCCGAAAGATCCTCGGCTCAAGTACAACAAATCTAAACCCGTCATGATTCGCGGGAACCTGTACGGACTAGCTGACGTGTTTGTGTCTTCTTTCTTCTGACATGACTTTGGGCCATGAATTCCTACCTTTATAAGCAGAAACTCCCGATTACATGACGTTATGATGGAAGTGTCCGGTATCAGATATGTAATAACTGCGATTGTTCTTGCCGGTGATTCTTCGAAGATGGCTTACCTCCGGTGACTTCATTCAACTCATTTTTTAGTACTATTCTAATACCACGTCTCCTCATCCTGTGCGACCATGTGTTCACAGTTAATTTTCCCCCATACAATGATATAAACCATAAATGAATTAAATTCATGATTGTCATAAGACACTATTAAACCCCGTTTTGATAGTGATCAACCTCTTCCTCCCTGCTTTTCTTAATCATTCAAAGTTTGCAGAAACATGATACAAATTCTATATTTGCAACTTTTTGTCTATCAATTCCTATTCAAAGCGAGTCAAAGCTCAACTACCTACTAACTTTCTATCCTAATCCACGACCTTCATACCCTCCTATCTAAGGTCATGTCCTCGGTAAGCTGAAGCTACACCATGTCCTCTAATAAGCCACAAATGAATATTTAAGTTCATAATTGTCATAAGCCACAATTATATCACATTTTGATAGCGAACAACCTCTTCCTCCCCACTTTTCATGATCATTCGGACTTTACAGAAACACGATTCAAATTCAATATTTGCAAAGCCCACACTTCCGTATTACTCTCTATCAATTCCTTTCTCAGTAAATATCCATAACTTATTATATCTAATAATAAGATGGACAAGAACTACAAGTGGGAAATGGGCATAGCACTGTGCCCAAGAAGCTTATCCCATTTTCATCTTTCCTATCTTATCTACTCATTCACCATTGTGGGGTCTAAATATTCATGACTTCAACAGATTATTTATCTGGCATAACTCCCCACCCTGGGACATCACAAAGAAAGAGAGCTAACACGGATTTTTGTGGCACAATCTGTACATGTATATGACTCTTAAATCAGGCTATGCATGTTCGTACATGATCGTATCAAGAAGCACTGTCATTAAAGAAACAGCGATGCACAGATATCTAGTGCATTTATGATATCAGTCACACTTACTTTACCACACAGCTACACACCGTGTCATACCATTTAATGTTCAGAAAATATTGGAACTTCCCAACTATTATAAATACCTGTCTCAGTCTCACAGACAACACCACTGTACTTTCTTCTCTCTCTCCAGTTTTATTGTAGTGGTCCAATTCCTGCAAAGTCCATACAAACCTGATGAGAATGATGGACAGTAAGTTTCTCAAGGCATGCCAAAATAAATGGCAAAAGATGGGTGGCAAAGTCATACCTTCATCAGCTTGCTGCGATAAATGCTGTAAATGGACTATGTGGCCTTTCCTAACAGAAGAGAAGTCTATCCCAAGGGATGTTCCAAAAGGCCACGCGGTAGTTTATGTAGGGAAGTACCAAAAGAGATTTGTAATAAAGATCACCTTGCTGAAGCACCCGCTCTTCATGGCATTGCTGGATCAAGCTCAAGAAGTTTATGATTTCTCTGCTGATTCGAAATTATGGATCCCCTGCGATGAGAACTTCTTCATTAGTGTCATTAGATGTGCCACATCACCAGAAAGTCGACGCATCTCAATCTGCTTTTGATGGTCCAATCACAAAGCACGTGATCATAATTCATCCATGATGCATAACTCATTGTTTAGAATGTTGAAATCTATAAATTCATAACCTGTTGTATACTATTGAATATAAATTCATTACCTACGAAGTTGATCATTACTTTTTTATGCAAGAAATCACTGATTTCTGATTGAAGCTACAAGTCAACCAAAAAGAATCTAGACTGGCCATCACCTTAAGTGCATCATTCTTATCTGCTACTGTAGAACAGATCATTTCTTGAAATGTTATGCAACTCCCATATTAGGCACGGTACTAAGATGAAACATTGAGTGGAATGGAAGAATGTCACACCTTTCTAAGCTGCTCAACTGCTTCTAACAGCCATCTCCTTGATCATCTCAATGGGAATTCTAGTTCCAACAGCTTAAGAACTAATAGGCACAAATTCGCGTGCCATAATAAGTTTAGGACTAAGAAACTACAAATCTGCAGAGTATCAGATGCTATTAATTTTATTTTATCATGTACTAGATAGCAAGGTAAGGCTGCGTACAATACACCCTTGTGGTGGGGCCCTTACCCGGACCCTGCGCATAGCGGGAGCTTTAGTGCACCGGGCTGCCCTTTTTATGTACTAGATAGCAACAAGTATAAGCATTTAATAACAATCTGCAGAACAACAAGCTAAGTAATAGGCACAAAAGCCTTTATACGCCACAGCCCAAATCGTATGAGCACTAAGAAACCAACAATTTGGCACTGGAATAAACTGCACTGAAATTGGTAGACCAAAATGTATGTCGAACTGTCACACACCCAGAACACAGATTTGTAAAGCAGCGGAAGATGTATTACTTCATCAATTCCAGGAAGAGAAAACAGGCATAAACTTTATAGAAAGAGAGGAAGCATCCATCCATGAAAGAAGGGCAACAGAAAAAACCAAGCAATACAAACCGAAAGTTGAATAAAGCATCTGACAAACAGCCCAACGGCTCTACAGAGATTTTAATCAACAGGAGAAGTAAACCTCCATAATAGAGGAGGATAAACTGTGTCAATGTTGTACCACATCCAAGACCTTGACAGTACCGTGATAAGATCCTTTCTTCTTACACTGTGTTGATTAAATAACAAGAGTAGATGTTAAATCATGTCAACCTGCAAATCTAAAAGCTTAAATTGCTAGAAATTGGACACAACTATTTATTTACTTTTAAGCACGAAACATGGCATCATACATGCAGACATAATTTCTTTTTCTTAGGAAAAACACGTGAAAAGTTTTGTTGGTTAACGAACCAAACCTTACGTCTACACTAATACATAAACATGTTGAATTGTGTGAACACTTTTAGAGACGGGACACCTTTATTGATTTATTTTAGGTGCAAGAGAAGAGTAAGCACCCAAAGCAATCCATTTCAAATGAAAATGAAGATTTTTGAAAAGACAACTAATCAATCCTCTGTTCTGGTCGTAAGCGAAGTTGAAAGTAGAATGTTCCTTCTCTTATCAAAGATCTATATCTAACTCAAGATTTTAGCTTTATTCTTAGCTATTAACTTGCAACCAATAATACATTAAAGAATGTAATACCTAAGCGGCTATTTTTTATGACACATTAAAGTAAAGAGGGGAAAGTTGTGTAAATGGAACCTATAGATACAGAAAGAAACTGTATGGGATAAAAAGTTTTCCCAAATTCCAAAAGTGAACTGGCAGAGTGTTTCTTTATCACTCATAGGGCATTTTCCATTTCTATAGGAACTTCTGTACCAGAAACAATCCAGTTCCCTTTTTATTACTTTTCCATGAAAAATATTGAATGGAAGAGTTCTACAGGACCAAATCAGAAACTATTCCGGAAACTAAGAATGACTTTACATTCATTATCATATTCTCCACAACATTTAGTTGCACCTACTTCCCATTAGGTGCTTCATACAACAAGTTTGACATATTTACTTGAATGGAAATATATTTTCTCCCTCCAACAGTTCAAGCTATTATTATTTCATTGTATTTCCAATATTCCAACTTGATGTGACATCTCTTTTTCAAATTCAACTATTTCATAATTCAAATCATTATAACTACTCAACTCGATATATTGAAGAATTAACCTAAATAACCGAGTGTCTTCTTGAAAAAGCCTCCCTGTCTTTACAAGGCAGGGATAAGGTGCGTACACACCACCCTCCCCAGACCCCGCTTGTGGGATTACATGGGTATGTTGTTGCTGTTGTAACCTGATGGCCGCACACCCAACCTCTCAAACTAAATATAGCCAGCAGATAAATGATCTATGTATAATCTATATATAATATGTGAACAAGTGTGTCTAATTCATGTATACGGCTAGGAAAAGTAAACAGTGAATCTGACTAGCGATTTGTGTAAAGATCCCATCTATTTAAGTGGCTCTTACTTGTATTGGGAAGGAGGGAGTACTATACTGCTATGTTAGGGTGTTACATAGCCTACATACTAGTGAAGCTTCACAGAATAAGACAACTTGCATAATGCAATAGAATAGATGACACATTAACAAGAAAAAGAAATGCAAGTATGACAATTTTTTTCATCTAAAGGAGTTCTAAAATCAATCAAGTCCAAATGTAACAAGACGAGCTAAATTCAATTAATCAATACTGAACAAAAAATAAAGAACTATCTAACATAATCATCCATAATCCAAATCCCTTATAATGAATTAACTGATTCAACAGAAACAAATGAAAAAGATACAAGCCTATGAGTAAAAAAAAAGGGCAGCCCGGTGCACTAAAGCTACCGCTATGCGCGGTGTCCGGGGAAGGGCCCCACCACAAGGGTGTATTGTACGCAGCCTTACCTAGCATTTCTGTCAGAGGCTGTTTCCAAGGCTTGAACCCGTGACCTCCTGGTCACATGGCAGCAACTTTACCAGTTACTCACTCCAAGGCTCCCCTTCAAAAAGGAAAACCAGCCTACAAATGAAAAAGATACAAGCCTATGAGTGAAAGCATGAAATATACCAAAAGGATAAAACAAGTTACTGCAGTCGCAAATACTCGAGATAAATTGCAGAAGACCAGCCTTTGCAGGACTTACCACATTTAAATGTAGAAAACATAATTAAATAAATAGAAGTGTTCTCTCTCTAACAGATTAAGCTTTTAGACGAGATGGTCACACAACTTTAACAAATATCTTCAGGAGAAGGAGCTTAAATAGTTACACGAGCTGTAGTGCGTACAGCCTACGCTTTTACACAGATTCATCATTCTGAAGAAGGAACTATACAAGCAGCTGATAAAAAATGAAAGAGACATGCTCTAAGTTGCAAGCCATTGACGCTATAGTGTAAATTACTGATTAAGTAAATGGTAGATGCAAACTTTTGTTATATGCATGTATGAATGGAAGATTGTTGCCAAAACTATCTAGAATCATATGAAGGAAGGAGAAAAACTCAGCTCAACAAATGGGACCAAGCCATCAGATAAAACAGGCAGTGACCGCCAGAAGGCAATCCACGAAATAGCATCCATTCAGAACTTAGGGTGGAGGCACAAGTAGTCAAATAGCAAACTCTGTACATTCCAAAGTACATACAAAGAACAAGGAACGCTGTTTAGTTGACAAATAAGGTCGGATAATCCCTGAAAGGTAAGTAAGAGGTTAACACTGGAGTCTGGAGATACAGAACAAGTTTGGGCAACCTATGAACCTTACACGTGAAGATATTTTGAAGCAGTAGATCAGATGGATGAGCCATAACACATATAATCTTGCAAGGAAACCAAGCACGATATCACAAACATAGAGATAAACAAGGTGTGGTATCTTGATGAAATAACAGGTGGTAAGAAAGTGATAAACGGGGGATATTGGGGGGGGGGGGGGGGTGTTCTCACCAAGCTTTAGATATGTATCATAAACTTGTATTGAATTCTATCTATCCCACTGGTCTTTGTAACCAACACCATGGCATTTCAGGAAGCACACCATCTTCAAGATTATCAGAAGTTTCATAGAGTGAAGTTGATCAGATTGGCAACCTGTAGCTTCTTTTTTTTTTTTCCTTCTAATATAAATTTTCATTCTTAACTTGCTGCTGATTTAGGTGCTTCCTCACCTAACATGTCACTTAGTTGGCTAAGTCATACCTTGAAGGTCTTGTAAAATGTGGTCATTCTATGATCAAACCTCATTTGATGATGCAACTATCAAGAGAGGAAAGGATGAAAGAGGAAGATACACCTATGAAGAAGAGACGGGATGAAGAAAAGGATATGCTGGAGAAAGTTGAAAAAAATCCCATACCCTGTTCCACTGATAAAACTGAGAAAGAACATCGAGCTTATTTGTGTAGTGAAAAAGATTGCTTGATGTAGACAAGTAAACTAACGAGACCACAGAATAGTCAATTTCAAAAAAAGCAAGGAAATAACACTAAAGACAGAATTGAATTCTACATCACAGTATTCAAGCACCCCGAGCAAATCTGTAAATCACAAATTCATTCTAGGTTACAGAAGAAAAATGCACAAGTTAGAACTCCCCCCCCCCCCCTCCTCCTATCTTATAAATCAAACATACAGCTGCTTGAATTGTACAAAAAAGTAGTCGGCCAAATCGACATTCCAAAAATTGAGCATTAGACCAACTATTGAAGCTGTTCATCAACAGTTTTCAAGACAAATTTTGAACTACTGAATTACTGAACAGTTCAATGACTGTTTAGCTGTTCTTTTACTGTCTGGAGATCCAGCTGCACAAAACTGTTTAATTCTGAGGACCTTACAGACAACGTTTGGCCCCTGAAAAAAGAAAGACAGTCAACAAGACCAATTTAAAAAAAAAAAAGAAAAAGAAACAATCAACCCAGAAGCTCTAAAAGACTACATCAGCTTACATGGCTGCAAGTTAATCAACTTCATCAAAGGGGTCAGAAGTATCGACTTCATCAAAGGGATCAGAAGTGGTTACCAGCGGATAAGAAATTCATCATCTAGGTAACATCAGTTTGATCCCTACATTAACCTTTTAAGATAGAAATCAATTGAGTGCGACAAAATCAGATCTCAACCTTTTAAATAACCAAATATCCATTTGAAGCAAGAGCATTCTGCAAAGGGATCAGAAGTATCGACTTCATCAAAGGGATCAGAAGTGGTTACCAGTGGATAAGAAATTCATCATCTAGGTAACATCAGTTTGATCCCTACATTAACCTTTTAAGATAGAAATCAGTTGAGTGCGACAAAATCAGATCTCAACCTTTTAAACAACCAAATATCCATTTGAAGCAAGAGCATCCTGCATCTAGGAACATCTCAACGAATTGAACCTAAAATGGAAACTCCATGCTGTTGAAGTACTGAAGTTACTAATCCTTATCAGAAGTACTAAAGTTAGTGATAAATGATTAGCACTCAAAACTTAGATAAGGAAAACTTAACAAGTATCATATATTCATCATAAACAGAACTTGTTCAGTAATTTGATGATCTCATAAAGTGGACGTCCAAATATCAAAAGTTTGCATGTGCCCACTTATCTCGTATTCATATATATACTCGGTACAACAGTCTAAACCCTGTCATTTGTATAATTCTGGCATTTGCTCCTAACCATATGTAAACGTCTTTTTTCAATCTCTGTGACATAAGTTATGATGATCACTGAAGACCAGTCCTTACACCCCCATCCCTTCATTTGACTACTACCACCTGTCACTGACATTACGATCCAAAAGAACCAGAAAATTATTCAATCGTTGTCTTTCCTTCATAAACGTTTTCCACAGAAAATGTTCTATGTGACTATACCTAACCAGACAAAGCGACAACTGTGGCAAGGATTTTTTTTTTTTTTTTTTGATAATGTCTGTGGCAAGGATAAGGATATAAAAAACTCAACATTTCTGCTGCCAAAAGCCATAGGATATGATGTATCATGGCACTGAGTTAACAAAACCTATATTATTAGAATCAGAAATAGTAACCGCGAGAGAAGTGGCTCCATCAGTAGAACTGAAATCATTAATGAAATACTCAAAAACTAGTTTTTTTTTGGTGGTGGTGCTGAAGACAATGTATCTCCTGAGATGCTGGAATGGCCTATTAAATGTGTTAAGCAAAAGAACTGGTCGAAAACTCATCCCTGCATGCATTTGGTGGACAGAGAATCAAGTTAAATTGTATATTGTAAAGGAATTGAAAAAATTATACTCAAGCGAAATATTTATGGTTACGTTCTTCAATATTGAACTTATGGGTGAGAATAAGCATGCCTAAGCATTCTTGAGCCACCAGACAAGAAAAGCATAATACTTTTTGAGGATCACTGTTTTTCCAGATCTGTCTCCAAGACCAAGAGGGGATCTGAACAGTTCCTTCTGTTAATAAGTTGTACCAAATTTGACAGTGAAAACACCTTTGCTTTTTTGCACTCCGGGCTACCTTGTCATTTCATCATTTGATACAACTTGAAATATCTCCCACATCCCCCAGTTATTTAATTACTCCTGAGCACTACATTCCAGCCACCTGTTTCCCTACATTGAACACTTAGCATCCATCTCTATTAAGAAGCTCAGCTACTGTGGCTTTCTTATTCATCAAACCATCTTACATGGAACAAGTGAGGAAACTAGTCTGTCAGAGTCGAGTCCCCACACAATACATCCTACTAGAAATCGGACTCCTTACCTGACTCTAAAGTCTAAATGTACTACGGAATATAAACTTTGATACGTGAATTACCAGAACCACCTAGTTTTTTAAGAGATAAAAGTGTTAAAACCCGATTTCAGTTTGTTGACACTTCATTGGATCTTTAAAGAGGCCAATCCATGTTGTTTTCTGTAACTAAGCAAGCAAGGGGCCGAAAAAGGAAAAAAAGTGGAACCATCTAGCCAGAATGAAAAATGGAATTATACCAGTTCTGCTCAAGCAAACATGAGATATTTCTTCAGCATTTACTCAATCATCTGAGCAATAATTCTTCCAAACTTACAAGGTAAAGAATCACTTGAATCTTTAAATACTTAAAGCAACAAATGTCCAATATTCAAACACTAATCAAAAGAAAGTTCAAACCCACCAATTGGAAGTTTAGTTACATCTTTTTCGTGTAGGGGAGTGGAAATGTTTAGTTTAACGATAACCATGTATCATTACACAAATCAACTTACTTACTAACATTGGAATCTACAACAGAAACGTGATCAAAAGAAATAAAGGAGGGCTCACTTAATCTCTTACCCTTAATGGTAAAAGGAAAAATACAACAATTACAACTAGTTTTCAGGTTTCATCACCATGAAAGACTTGTATGGTAAAGCATATAATCTGAAATGGACGTGGAATAGCCAACAAGAATTCCCATTTAATATACAAGTCATATATTGCCTCAGAACAAAGTACATACAAAGCATAGCCGGGGACTTCTGAAACATTGTCGTGCTGACTCACAAGTTCGAAGCATTGAACATCAAAAGCACAAAAAAGATTACCCCACCAGCGCGATAGTTCATCCAGTTAAAGCTTCTTTCAACGTAACGCCAAGGCAAGGGAATGAATCTTTAGCAAATTCCCACCAAGAATCATCTAACGCCCTCGAGAAAGCCTTCCAATTCTCTTCGTCCAAATGTCCTCCCAACTAAGGATGCATCATTATACCTTGCAGCCAAGTAAAACGTCAACCAAGCTACCATGAAATAAACTTCCATAACAGACTGAAATGCCAGTGCAAACAATTGTCCAAATAATCGTCCCAATATCCATCTCGTACACCACCCACAAACCAAAATTTCCCAACATTTGATTCCTATAGCAGGATACACCATAATACCCAACAAATGACACCCTTCTTTAACAACCTCCCTACCACTTTTCCTCGAATCCACAATCGAAACCCAAGAATCAACAGCAAAAATAAACCCCAATACCAACTCAACCAAGAACCACGAAACGATAAAACACAAGCTTTCCTTCTCATACCCTTTAACCCACGGAGCCACATCCGAAAAGGGCATCAATTTCATCCTAACAAAAACCTTAAAAAATGCATATTGATCCTCAATTTCTCCAAAAACCCAAATACCCAACAATTGAGCTAATGCATCCCTAACAGCCCATCTCATCAAAACAAACCCCGAAAGCCTTCTTAACCCCAAATTCGATCCCTCCCAAGCAGTCCGAAAAATCGACCTATAATTCCCTAACACATTATCCAACACTTGCAAGAACACAATCCCATGTACCCAAGTATAAGTAACCAAAAAAGCCAACACAACATAAGCATAAGCAGCAGATAACAAACTAACAAGAAACAACAACGCGGTCGCATCACCACGACCCAATTCAAAACCCTTCATCAAAAACCCCAAATCAACAACCCCATTATCATTTTTCTCACTATTATCATCATAGTTTAAAGTACTCTCATTCGAAATCTTATCTATCTCTGTGGGAGCTTTGAACGTAATAAACCCATTACGAATCTTACTTACCATAGTAGTGTCAAAGTCTGAAATAACTATATAAGTAGAATTGGGTTTTGCCTTAGCCGAAGAAGGGTGAAACAGGGACTTCTCAAATTCCGAATCACCTGAGAAGAAATCGTCATCAAGTGTACCAACACGAGATAAATGAAGAAATGGTCTCCGACCATGACGAGGAGGCCGATGAAGAAGAGCACGGTGGTTGTTATCACTGCGATGATTGTTGATGTCGATATGGGATAATAGGGATTTCAGAGACGGGTCGAGATCGATTAAGGAAGAGAGGTAATTGGTGGCGTTATGGAGATTGGAATGGAAAGTGAGAATGAGGGAAGAAAGGAGGAGGAAGAGAAGGAGATTTGAGAGGAATGTTGTGGTGGTTTGTTTGAGGATTTGGGTGGTTGTTTGGTGGTTTATTGGTGGTGGTGACGGCGGAGGTTGTGGTGGTTGACGGTGGTCCATGGTGGTGGATTTGGGTGATGATGATGAAGTTTTGATGATTCCGGCGAGGGAAATGGAGGTAATTGGGGATAATTGTAGATTGATTGGGGTGGTTTGATCAATTTGAGAAGTTTTGGGTGTGGAAGTGATTATACAGGGTTTTATATATTTGCAATTAATTAATACCCTCTATCCAAAAACAGAAAGGGCTCGTTTAGTTGGGGATAAGTAATTAGTACAATCAACATAATCTCGATAATTTGGTGTTTAATTACAGAAAATTTCGATATTTTAACTATTTACAAAAAATTCCATTTTTTAGGCTGTCGAGATACATAATTTGTACCTAATATATTTCGTTGAGATATATAATTACCTACACTATAATCATTAAAGATACATTGTGTATGTATCTTTTAAACAAAACTCACACTGATATACACAGCGATACATAATTCATTCCCGATATATTTTATTGAGATACATAATTGATAAATGGGATTTTGATAATTACTTTGTAAGGATGGAGATTTGTGTAAATATGGTAAGTTAAGATGTATATTTATGTTATTTTTCCAATAAGGTATCTTGAAATTAATCATTTCGAAATTATTATTCCACCTTGGTAAAAATAACACTGTAATTCTGAATTAATTAATCCCAAAATAAATTATTTTGATTTTATTTCAATTAAATATGATATAAATTCATTTTAAAATATTTGACCCTTGTTGACTTGACACTCTCCTTAAGAAAATATTTGTTAGGAGCTTGTTTTATCAAATTAGCCTTATTAATTATACTTTGGAAATATAGATTTGAGTATATACACTTTATGAAGTCATTTAATGATAGAGGTAGTATTGAAAGAATATAATAAAATTCTCTTGATTTCATAAATGAGACAATTAAATTGAAACAAATATTTTTAGCAAGAGGGTCAACTAAAACGAAACGGAGGGAGTAGTAAATTTTATTTAGATATTTGAATTATGATTTATTTCAAATGAGCAACTAAAATTTTTTTATACGTATTCTCAAGCATTTATTAAGTAGTAGTTATGTTAATTGGAATAAATGTCATCCCCTATATCTATGTACATTAATCTCAATTGAAATAAGCCTAGAGTTTTAATGTTTACGGCTTAATGAGGCTAATATCTAACAAAAAAATAATATATTTTAAATGGTTAACTTATTTACATAATGTGCACTTAAGAATATGTGCAAAAAAAATTCTAAAATTTAAATTTAAAATGTTTAATAAAAACATTTTATCATATATTCAAATGTCAATTAGAATAAATCATATTTCGAATGTCTAAATGAAATTTACCGCTAAATTCAAATAGTTCGTGTACTGTTACGTCTCCAACAAGATAACACAAGTGTCAAAACCTAGTGGGACCATAATAACAGTAAGTCATGTGAGATTAGAAGTTTTTGAATAAGAAAATCATAAGATTCTTTCATTATTATTATGCAACTTCTTTTGATGAAAGTTCAGTCACAAGAAGTAAAAAGTACTAATGTTATAGTAGTAATCAATACTATAACACTTCATATCCCTCTATAAATTTCTATTTAGTTTATTCATTTTTTATCAAAAAATTTTATTTTTATACATTAGAATTTATAAAGAACACACATAGATTTTTCGAAGATCATCTCTTCTATTCAAATAGTAGAGAGTTATATTCATAATTTGATAACATGACCTTTTATCGAACTTGTAACAAAGTTACATAAGAATTGGACTAAATTAGCCCTTAGATTACGCAAAAATCAAGAACATGCAATCTCATTAATCAATATAGGCAAACATGGCCTACTTTGATAACGGCGAGAGCATGATTGACCCCTACTATCCTGCTATCGATAGAGGGCATATATAATTTCTTTTGCATAGTTCGAGGGGCAAATTTGAACTTTTTCATGCATAAATTGTAAATGTTAGCTCCATTTCTCCACGTCCAATTAAGTTTTGTGGATTACCATCATTCTTATACTCCAAAATTTATGAATTATGATCATAAAACAACGACAAACCTAGTGTAATTCCATAAGTAGAGTTTGGTGAAGATGTGTACGCAGACCTTACCCAGGTGAATGAATTAGATAATAAAAGTAAGAAATAAACAAATTAACCAAAATTCAATCATTCTGATAAAGTTATTCTCAAACAATATCAAAAAGGCAATCAAAATTCCTTACAACAAGCCAGATATCAGGGAACAATAGCCCAGAAATTAGAAAGATCGAGTTGAAAACAGTAGAACTCGAGGAATATAATGTTCTCTCAATTAAGGCATAACACTGGAAAACCAAGAAAACAAGAATGATCTTTACGCAAAATCTGGCTTCTCGGGGTATGTGCAACCCGGCCTCTGGATGATAACGTTTGACGCGTAACAACCTGCTCTTACACAATCAGCAATAGGTTTTCCTTGAACCAATTGTGACAAGAATCCTCCAACAAATGCATCCCCTATCCATGTAAAAAAGAAAACGTTAAGCGAAAAACAGGTCTGATGTCGTCTGACTGAACCCCAAAATCTAGCTCATGACGTGAGAATACCAAAGAGCATAGCATGTAAGGAGATAACATCTCATTTCTTCAACTAATATGAGACACTAAATGCAGAATATGCTCGAGAATATGTGCTCTAAACTAATGCAAGATCCTTATATTTTGTTAGTAAAAGAGAGGATGTTTTAATTCTATATAAGCAGAAACAAGTATTAACAACAGTAGACGACATACCAGCACCATTGGTGTCAACAAGTTTCTCTTTTGGCAATGGTATAACAGGGAACAAGTTCACCTTCCCGTCCTCAGCAACAACAACAGGATCAGCACCCTGTGTAATAACGGTAATCCTCTTGTGTGTTCCAGATGCCTTTGGCCATTGGGAGATTTTCAAAGCTATTTCTTCAACATTATCCGTCTAGTAATCAAAGCAGCATGTTAGCCACGTAGCAGAAATTCAACTTCAGCGTGATAAACCTTAAGCTAAAGCATCCATTACCTCCCAGCCGTGTACTTTGGAGAAGGTTCTTGCTTCTGTCTCATTTCCAAATACAAAGTCCATATACCTAAAAAAACAGAAAAGCCAATCCCATATATCAGTATCTTCTACCTTCATTTACCTTGACAAGGTAGGAAATTGGCCTTACGGCAAGGCTTTCTCTTGAGGATCCTTGAAGAACTCGCAGATGAATGGTGCTGAAAGGTTCATTGAGAAGACCTGCAGCAAGGTGGAATATTATGTGATTGTTTCATGCACAAACTACCAAAAAGACCAGTCACACAAAAACAATGTCGACTGCATACCTTGTTATTCGCTGCAGCATGCTCAGCAACAAGCTGAATAGATTCGGGGGAAACAGTGAGAAAGAATCCAGCAATATAGTAAAATTTGGCCTTCTCAACTGTCCACCAATATATGTGTTAGTTTAAAATAGACTGAATATCTGAGGTCTAATCAGCAGCATAGAAACAGGAATTGTGATTCCTACCCAACGCCCAGTTCTCTGGTTGTTTCAAATGGTCAACCTTGTAACAGTTTGCAGCTGATAAATTAGCAACCAATGACCTGCATAATAAAATAGCAGATCATCACCTTAACAAGAAAGCATGTGGAAATTCATGTAGAAAAAGTAGAATGTTTCTATTTCTCTTCCTTTCCCTCCTTGGTTAACAAAAAGGAAAGACTAAACTCTACACCAAAAGACCAGAACCATAGTACACAGTGCAAAATTGCATTAAACTAACCTCTCGCCATCTAGCACACAAACAGCACAAGTCCCTGTTGGAGCAGTCTCATCCTCATAGTAATGAACCTATTTTAATCCGTACATAAAGACAAGTCGTGATCAAAGTATTTCTTTATCATGTTATAAGTTCAAAGCATAGAAGAGAGGCAAACATGAGCATTCACAAGCACCGAAATACAAAAAGATTGTCAAACTAGGAAGAGAAAATCAAGGACAAAGAATCTACATTGACGCCAGCACCCTTTGCATTTTTCTTCATTTCCTCTCCGTACTTGTCCTTCCCAACCGAGCCCATGTAACTTGTTGCACCTGGAAATGGTAGCATCCACTGCAAATGCCAAAGCAAAATTATTCTTCTGAATTATATGTTCATGTCAGATTGCCTAGAACCACTAAAACATATGACGATAAGACACCTGAGCCACTCTGATCGAGTTTTGTGTAGCACCTGCATTGCAGAATTAAGACCACGAGATCAATGATCATAGTATCTTCAATGCATAATATTGATTAACACAATACAATGTGTCAAGTGAAGGGCAAATTACCTCCAGCAATGTATTCAACGGTGGGCATGGCTGCCATTTCATCATACCTGGTATATAAAAGTTCTTTCAATATATTGAAGAATCCAAAACTTAAGAAAGTTTAGAAAAAATACAAAATTTATTTCTCCAACCAAATACTACAAGAAAAGGATAACTATGCAACTATAAAATTTTTGGAAGTTGAAGTTCTTCATATTTACTCAACACAGTACAAGCTAACCTGATGAAGTATTTACAATTACAAAAACCAAAGCCAAAAAAACGAAACCACTTACATAGGCAAGTGCTTGTCCTCAGCAAGGATTGCATTGTTTGGCTTGATATCATACCTACGAGTAGAAAATCAGGTCATTCACATGATTCAATGAAAGGAAAAAAAAGAGAGCCCAAAACTGCAAGTAAAATCAAAGCATTTTTGGAGCTAAACTACGGTAGTCAGAGGGTGTGGAGTATCATTGAATCTACTTGCTAATTTACGATAAATGTACATTTGTAAGGAACTGCTCAGAGATACGCATAACAAGGTGAGGCTCTCGGTATAACAGAAACCCCCCGACCTCCTATACTCCATCCACCCCTGTAGGCACTGAAACACTTGCATAATACAACTACACTATATTGCAAACACTAAGATCCAATTTAAGACACTAGTAAAAAAATGTTCACACTGAAAATAAGAAAAAGGATTATGTTACCAGTGTCAAAAAAAAAAAAAAAAAAAAGGATTGGACAAAGTTGGAGTCTTTTCATTTTGGAGTTTTGTTCTGCCATTACCCAAGATTCCACAAATCCAAGATCAGAATACACATACCATAGCAAGCAATTATGTATATAAAGCTTCAGGAACTAACTAGATCTATAAAATCAAACCAAAAGGGTACACTACAAATCAGCTTACAACAAACAAAACTAGCTAAAAATTGGAAATTTAGACATCTGGGGTGTCGTGAAATATGAGAAAGCATCACTTTTTCAAGAAATCTTAATCTAGAACAGTTGAAATATCAGAGTAATGGATTGCAAACCAGAAAGGTACACTAAGAAAGGCTTAAAATCTATGCTGCTCGGACTCTTCAAAAATGTGTAACAAGTGTGCGTCCGATCCTTCCAAAGTAAAGTATTTTTAAGGATCAGACCTCCCCCCCCCCCCCCCCCCAAATACTGTAGGCTCCGAAACACTAGCATAGTGCAACTACATAGATATTACACTAAGGACCAAGTCAAGACTGTCGAAAACAAAGATTACATTGAAATAAGAAAAAGGATTGAACAAAGTTCGAGTCTTTC
The DNA here is from genome assembly GCA_031232105.1 of Capsicum rhomboideum. NCBI lineage: Eukaryota > Viridiplantae > Streptophyta > Magnoliopsida > Solanales > Solanaceae > Capsicum > Capsicum rhomboideum. The sequence continues at coordinate 141,869,665 of CP124711.1, read as the reverse complement.
CTTTATAGATTTTGTAGGTGTTTAGCCATGGGAATTTTTTCACTTTTTTCAGAAAAATTGTTTCACTTTAGTGAAAATAGTAGTGTTTGGCCATAAGAATTATTTCACTAAAGTGAAAATTATTTTTGGAAAAGTGAAAACAAGTAAAATGTTTTCACTTTTTTCACTCCTATTTCTCTCACAAAATTTCGAAAAACAATCCAATTTATAGTCATGGCCAAACACCACACCAACTCCAACTTCAACTCTAACTCCAACAAATTATTATTTTCATGGCCAAACGGGGCCTTTGTTTTATCATTTATTTGCTCAAAGATCAATATACACATACCATATCAAACAGAAGACAGGTAGACAGCCACTATGTATATAAGCCTTCAGGAACTAACAAGATCTATAAAATCAAACCAAAAGCCTACACCACAAATCAGCTTAAAACAAACATAACTAGCTAAAAATGGAGAATTTAGACATCTGAGGTGCAACGAAATATGAGAAAGCATCACTTTTTTCAAGAAATTTAAATCTAGAAAAGTTGAAATATCAGAGTAATGTAATGCAAACCAGATAGATACACTAAAAATGGCTTAAAACCTACTACGCTGTTCCGACTCTTCAAAAATGTCTAAGGATCCTTCCAAAGTAGTGCTTTTTAAAGGATCCAACACGGGTGCGACATCATTTATGAAAAAATAAACAAAACTAGCTAACATAGGAGATTTAGACATATAGGGTGTCAAGAAATACAACAAAACATTACTTGTTCAAGAAATCTTATTCTAGCTACTCGGACTCTTCAAAAATGTCTATAATCCTTCAAAAATAGTGCATTTCTAAGGATCCAACACGGGTGCAACATCATAAAAACAAACAAAACTAGCTAAAATAGGGAATTTAGACATATGGGGTGCCAAGAAATGTAACAAACCATTACTTGTTCGAGAAATCTTAATCTACAACAGTTGAAATATCAGAATAATGGATTGCAAACAAGAAAGGTACATTAAGAATAGCTTAAAACCTACACTGCTCGGAAAATGTCTACGTATCCTCCAAACGTAGTGCATTTTTAAAGAATCTGACATGAATGTGACATCATTATCATTTATAAAAAAATTAAAAAAACTAGCTAAAATAGGGAATTTAAAACATAAGTTGCTCGGACTCTTCAAAAATGTAAACGGATGTGTGTCGGATTCTTCAAAAATAGTGCATTTTTAAAGAATCTAACACGAATGTGACATCATTACATTTATAAATAAAAAAAACTAGCTAAAATAGGGAATTTAAAACATAAGCTGCTCGGACTCTTCAAAAATGTCAACGGATGTGTGTCGGATCCTTCAAAAATAGTGCATTTTTAAAGAATCTGACACGGCTGCCACAATAAAACTAGCTAAAATAGGGAATATAGACATATGGGGTGTCAAGAAACATAACAAAACATTACTTGTTCAAGAAATCTTGATCTACAACAGCTGAGATATCAAGCAATGGATTTCCCATGCCCAAAAGAATCCCATCACACTCCATTGTTTGATAATTTTATTTCTTATGCAGCTCAAAAAATTTCAGATCTTGAAATAAGTGGGTGTAATATTAGCTAATGGGGTATAAAAATGATTATATAGTAACACAAAAAGGTGTCGGCTGGTGAGTGATGAGGGTTGTTGATGAAGTGTGTGCCTACTACTTAGCTACTAGTGGGTGAAAATGTCTAATATGGGGCCCACTTACCAAACCCTATTTACTTTTTTTTTTGGTCAAACTTTTTTTTTTCATGATTTTTCACTCGGTGTCCAGTATCTATATTGGAGAAATCCGGATTCGCCTTGAGAAATTTCACATTTGAAATAAAGCATTTCCTAACAAAGGCGAATTCATATACAGGAGACTCGAACCCCATACTTTTAATTAAGGATGAAGAAGTTCGGGTGAAGCCATTTCTATTTTTTTTTTTTGTCTTATTGAATTAACCTTCTTTTAGTAAATAAATTTGTAAATGAGATAGAAAATAATGATTGTGATGGGACGAATGAGATTTTGTCATTTGTAATTAGAGTGTTGGGATGCAAATAAAGTCACATTGATAATTGAAAATATCAGAAACTTCATACAAAATTGTAAGGATAGTTTTAATGACGTGAGGTATTTTTAGAAAAATCGGATTTGATCTAGATTAAAAATTATCGCGAATTGTCAGGTCGGACAAGTATGAAAATGGCAAAGTAGAGGCTCTTTTACAAGAATAAACTAGATTTGAACGGTGAATCTCGAAAATTGGCCGGTAATTGGGGGTTTTGATGGTCATAGATGCTAAGTTATATGGTTAACAACACGGTGAATCTCAAAAATTAACCAGTAACTCGGGATTTGATGGTCATAGATGCTAAATTATATGGTTAAATACATAGTGAATCTCATGTTGGGTGTGCAAATAAAATCTCATGTTGATAGTTAAACAGATAGGAAATCTACATATAAGATGTATGAATAATGTTAATTATGTGACTTGACTCAAAGCGAATAACATATAACCATGTCAAGAGTATTTTTATGTTATTTTATCAAACGTAAAAATTTTGAACCCAAACTTTAAAAATAGAAAATCCCCAACTAAAAAACATTTTTTCTCCTATTTTTTTATTAGAGGTGTGTATGGTATAAAGGAATATGAAAGGAAAATTCTATTAGGGTGTGTTTGGTGTGAAGGAAAATGTTTTCCATGAAAAATATTTTTTTAGAAAATATTTTCAGAAAAATAAGTGATTTTCTTAATTTTTCTAGTGTTTGGTTAGTAAGGAGAAAATATTATTTCAAAGTCATGTAGGTATAATTTACATTAATATTATGACCCAAGATTCAGACATATGTTCCAACCCAATGCAGGACCCGACCCTCCACCTCACATCGACCCATGATCCAACCCCAATACCGACAAAGGACACAACCTTGACCTAGAATTGACCCAACCTTGAGACCCAATCCTAACCTCGAGATCTGACTCGTTCCCAATCCTAACCTTGAGACTTGACCTCAACACCAACCCATGACTTGGTCGAGTCTTGGGTCGGGGGGTTTGATTATGTATTGATTTGGGGTCGGTCTAGTGCGATTTGAGGTCAAAGTTGGGTCACGATTTAGGGTCAAGGTCAGGGTCGAATCCTAGGATGAAAGGGTCTCGGGTCGGGCATTAGATCTCAAGTTAGGGTCAAGTCTCAAATCAGGTACCCACGCTGGGTTGGGTCTTGAATCGAGTCCTGAGTTGATCGAGGTCGTGTAGGTTGTGTTATGAGGTGGAAGGTTGAGGGGCTTTGGACGAAGGTGTTTGGGTGGATTAGGCGGTGTGGGATGAGGTAGATATCTATAGAGTATGTCTATTCTTATAGAAAACTGTTAGGGTTATAATAATTACTAAATTTACTGTGTATACCCTAATTGTATTTTACTATAAGGGGTACTTATCGTGGGGTTCAGTTTGGTTTTGAATTTTATTGATTCCGCTTATTATTATCTATTTATAGACATGCTATATTGCTATAAAATCGTTAAAATATCAGGGTACTTAGGTCCTAATCACCCTATAAAACTAGAAGGGTCGTCACATCAGATTCCAATTAAACAACCATTCATTCCCGACGGACAAGGAAAGAAACAAGGGAAGATTTACCTGACTTAGTGAAAAATTGGGGAAACTTGCTACGCACGTCTGGTTTTGGTCTTCCAAGTGGCCTCCTCAACAAGAAGGTTCTTCTAGTGGACCTTCACAGATGCAATCTCTCTTGACCTCAATTTGCAGACCTCTCTATCTAAGGTAGCCATTAGATCTCATCAAAAAGGAACGAATCCCAGTGAATGATATAGTTCCCATCATCATGATATTTCTTCAATATAGACACATAAAATATCGAGTGAATTTTCGACAAATCTGGAGGCAAAGTTAATTCATAGGCCACCTTTCCCACACACTCAAGAATCTCAAATGGATCAATGTACCTCGGGTTGAGCTTGCCTCGCTTAACAAACCTCATCATATCCTTCAAGCCCGTCGTGAATGATACCCACATTAACCCTCCGATGGGTTAGCCATCCAACTCAAAAATACTCAACACCAACACTTAGTCAATTTTAAGAGAAACTAATTATTCCATTAAATAAACCAATGTCTCGAATAGTCTAATAACAAAATCAATGCTGAAAAATAAAAAAATGTCTAAAATACCCCAATGACTGAAAGTCATTGTACCAAAACACTAATAATTGTCTACAACGGGTTCAATTCAAAATAAAATAAAAGTATCCATGTCCAAATAAATGGACAAGAACTAAAATAAAGGACTCATGGATGCCTGGAAGATGTAGCTCACCCTTGAGTCGAAATGCGTTTCGATCTAAAGTTGAGGTCTAGATGCAGTCGCTGAGAAATGCTCTGTACTCAACAAAAAGAAGAGCACAAATAGTATCAACACAAAACCACAATGTACTGGTCGGGTCATCAATCAACCCAAGATAATAGATGTGAACAAATAACCATAACTTTAGTAAACAAGTATAACCATGAATACCTACCAAATACTTTACCTCAAATATGTACCACTTAGCCTTTTTCAAATAGCACCAAAGAATTCAGCAAGTGTAAGTCAATACAGACAATATACTAAGTCAAGACCATGATTACCAGCACAAGACCAAATCAACAATTCCGAGACCCACAAAAATATAGTACAACTTGCCTCAAATGCATAAATAAGTAGACAACGATAGAAGATCCACCATTCATTTATAGTTTTAGCCCGGACCACTCAAGGATCCAAATTCAACAACAACAATAACAATAATCACAAATCCGTCACTCAAGGAATTGTCAAACTCACCAATACCTTGTACACACTTGCTAAAGGTCTTATGGTCGCCCACTAGCCATGACCTGCAGGAGACGAGCTCTTGTCCATATACCAATCATCCCATACATCTAGTGTCTATCAATATTATATCAACCAATCCCGTGATGATGTCCTTTAACTGCTCATCTCACAATAATAACAAATCCCGTGAATATTTCCTTTAAATTTATCGGCTCATCTCACAATAGCACAGATATCACAATGATCAAAACTACAATGAGAAATAAACAATCGTACTTGTACAATCAACAAACCTTTAATATAACCTCATTATATGTGATTAACACTTAGGATATCATTCAATAATTTACTCTTCTTAAACATAAATTGTAACAAGTATATGAATAAACAGTTAACATGCACACATAAATTAAGTTGGGTTTCCAACTACATTTAACCATTACCTACCTCAATCCAAGATTTGCACCACTCTAACGAACTTGAGTCTTGCCTTTTCTTGCAATCTCGGCTTGATTGTGGTCTAAAAATAAGAATATAATCATAATTCAGACATCATTCCACCTTAATTCTACCAATTTCATGTTTATCGCGATGAATTCTAGGCATGCATTCATAATTTAGTAACCCTTAACCAAAACCCAAGGATTTTCCACCCAATTCACTAATTGTACCAGAAAATTCACTTAAGTCAAGCCCAATCCTTTTTCATACCCCAAAACTATTGATTCTAGGGATTAATTATTGAAAAACTAGTTAATAGAATGGATTTACTTACCTCAACAAAGAATATTGGTGGAAAATCAGTTGAAATCGCCTAAAATTACCTCTCCCAACCCTTGGACAAATATGGAATAAAAATAACGTTTATGATCTATTTTCTGTATAAATCAGCACTTATCCCACTATAGTGAGACAATTATCGATTTAGCGGGATTGATCGACTTTGACTCCCGATATTTCCATTATAGCGGGCCAGTGCTAGCGGCCTGCCTCCCGCTATAGTGTCCTAGGCGAAGCAGAAAGTCCATCAACCCCTGAAACTTGCCCATTTTACAACACACTTCCGGATATTGACATCCCAAATTATCCTTTTTGCATCAAAAGCAATATCGAGAGTTCTACTTACCCGAATTCACTTCTGAAAGTTTCTATGGACTCCTTAACGTCTTAGCTATCATAAAATAACCTCAAGTGATGAAATCATCTGTAACACCCCGTACATTTACGACCCTACTTGACAACCTTGAACCATGTTTACCCTAGGTTCAAGAGCAATAAGTACGTATTTTTGCATGGTTATTGATGGAACATTTGATATTGTGCTAGTAAGTGTGATGAAACCCTTGTGGGAAAAGTTTATGACCTTTGGAGTGGAAAAACAAAGCTTGAATGACTCCTAAATAAAGGTTCTTAAAGACAAGAGGCAAGCTAAAGATTAAAACTTGAAGTATTTAACCAAATCCGCAAAGAAAAGTTGAAGAACAAATTTTTTTGAAATTTTTTTGGTGGGGCACGCCTAACGGCGTGCCAGGCCGCTTTTGGTCAGAATTTTTCTGGCCCAGGCAGCAAGCAGGCGCGCCAGGCTGGTTTTGGCCAAAATTTTTCGTCGACCAATAGTCTATAAATAGGATTCTTGGGTTATGGTATCATTATTCCATCGTAGTAGGGATACTCTTGAGTAAGTTTGGCATTCAAGTCGGGGTTAATTCTTCGTCGTAATTATTTTACCAAATTATGTTCAATTAAGCCACAAGTGGCTAAATTTCTTATTTGGAGATTGAAGCTACGAGCATGAATCGTGTGAGTTGAATATTGTCGCAACATTTATGAAATTCTTTAAACATGAGATATATGATGGAATAAACATTAAATTTGGTGGGCTAAGATGACATGTGATATTGGGATCAATTTAAAGCCCAAAATAAAGCCAAAAGCCATGGCCCAATGGGTCAAATGACCCATTCTTCCATTTGACCAAGTAAAACACCTCAATTATTGATTAAATGTGGCTAAGGATGACCATGAGAACTATATAAAGACACAAAGGGCTGATTTTATTCATTAAAAACCCACATGCCTTTTGAGATATTTCCAAACCCATTTCTCTCAACACAAACCCTAAGGCAACCAACTCTTGGAGACAAGATCACTCATTTGCAAGTTTGGGTAAGTGATTATTCTTATGAATTAATATATTATATGCATGAGAGAGTATGTAGATCATGATGGTTATGTTTAAAAGTGTAAATAATGCATTTTTTGCTTTTTGCTAAAAGATGTGTCATCTATGGAATTTAAACTTGAAAGGAGACTTGAGGTTTTGATGAAAGTGAATGGTGTGAATGAAATATTGACATGTATGGTGTGGTTATGATCCTTAACTTGTTATTTTGCTATAAGTGCAAATTGTGGGATTATTGTCGATATGTGGTTATGAAGTGTATTGAGGTGACTTGATGGATTCATTGAGATGTGGTGTTGATGAGAAAATGTAAAAGAGGAACTTGGTGTGAAAAGCTATTGATTTATGATGTCTTGGTCAATGTATAGAATGTTATGATATTGTTGGTATGATAATTCCATGAATGGTATTGTAAAGGGTGAAATAATATTATATGGCAATCATGTAGCTCATGGTCGTCTTATACACTTGGAATGTGACTTGTGGTTAATGTTGGTTCCGTTATGCACTTGTATTGTAGAGTGAAACGTAAAGAGGGAGCTGAATTATTGTATTCCCATATTGGCTTGTGTATTCATATTGGGAAGATAGGGTATGTAAGGTTACTCTTTCCGTATCCTTCTGCAGCAATGTATGTTCACATTGTCATTGTACTTATTCCATTCCGAAATGTCCAAGGGTATCGTCATATAGTATTACTCACATAACTAATTGTGTAACTTACATGCCTCATAGTTCGTTGACTAATGTTCCAAAGTTCCAATAATGTTTATTTATATGTCTCTTACTCATTGGTTATTGTTCCAAAGCTTCCAACAATATTATGACTACAAAAGTATCAATCTCTCATAAGCAAAGGTATCAATCTCTTACAGTTAAAGAATGAAGCAATGTGAATAATTGTTCAATGGTTAATGTTGAGAATGGGTGGTATCTCATGGAGTGAAAGAAACACTCGCATGAATGTCGATCCCAATATTACGAGTGGTATCTCATGGGATGAAAAGAACATCCGCATGAATGTCGATCCCGATTATTAAAGCATGGGTGGTATCTCATGGAGTGAAAGAAACACTCGCATGATTGTCGATCCCAATATTACGGGTGGTATCCCATGGGATGAAAGAAACATCCGCATGGACGACGATCCCGATTATTATGTTATTTTTCCACTGATCAGTTGGGGCCCGGGTATAGTATAGCACAGACAAAGATGAATGAACATAGAAGCAAAGAAGCAAAGAAAGTATTAAAAGCAAAGTACAAAATTCCAAACATATAGAACGACGGTTTATCCTTATTGGCTATTCTCTTATATTTAATTCCATTGAAGTTTTTATGTATTGATGCAGTTTATTATGACCTTGCATACTCAGTACATTCTTCGTACTGACCCCCTCGGGGGACTTACATTACTTGCTACAGGCGCAAGCGCTAGTAGACCTTCTCAGTAGCTTGCAGTTCATTTACAAATCATTGGTGAGCTCCAGTTAGCTCGGAGCTTTCCGAGTCATATGTGTACATTGGTTTTGGTCTTGGCATTGTATATATGTTGTATAAAGCGGAGACTTGTCCCGACTGTAGGTTGGTTATGTATATGTATCTGTAGAGGCTTTGTAGACAGTTGTGGGAAGAAGAAAGTAAGAGACGTATGCATGTTCATTTTGACTTGACGGCCCCAACGGCCAAGTTTCATATATAGCATATGTTCCCATGTTTTCCGCCATTGGTAGTTCATATTTTATAAGTTACATGAGATAGAATGTTATTCATAAAGAGACATGCATATGAAAGTTCATGAGCAAAGATTGGTTCTCTCGGGCCTCAACGGCTTCGGGTGCCGGTCCGTCTCGTTGGAATTCGGGGCGTGACATCATCCACTAATCTCTTTTCGAATTATCCTAGATCATACCACGCTTGAATTTCACTCAGGACCAGCTTAGCAAAAAATTTCTAACTCTTTATTTGGAAAAAATCTTAACCCAACTTTTGGCACGCTAGACTTTATCGTAATGATGAAAAGGGTCGTTACGAGCAATACTTGCTCTCCTATCATGAATTCCATATCTCTAACCTTATGGTTTGCATACTTTTTTTGCCTACTCTGGGCTGCTAGGAGCTTCTCCTGAATGGACTTCACCTTCTCTAGTGACTCCCTCAAAAGATCAATACCCCAAGGTCTCACCTTAAAAGTACCAAACCAACTAATGGGAGATCTATATCTCCTCCCATGTAACGCCTTAAATGGAGCTATATTAATACTCAAGTGATAACTATTGTTGTATGTAAACTCTCCCAATGGCGAAAACTAGTCTCAATGACCACCAAAATCTATCATAGACACGCGGAGCATATCGTCCAAAACCTGAATTGTTCGCTTAGTTTGCCCATCGGTCTGAAGGTGAAACGTTGTACTAACGTCCAACCTAGTACTCAACTCAACATGCAATTTATTTCAAAAGTTAGAAGTAAACTATGCACCTCTATCGGAGATGATGGAGACCGGAAATATGTGGTAGCCATATATGACCCTTTACTTTTTGTAAATTGATTAGTTTTTTTGCTATAAAAACCAGCCTTCCAGACCTAGTATTTTATCCCATTCAAAGTCACTTGTGTTGATACAAAATAAACACAAGTGACTTTGATAAGAATTTTGTTATAGTTTGATAACTTTCTAAGTTATTCAATCTACTTATGTGCTACATATGTGACTCCACTATATTCCAATCCCCAACACAATTAAGGTGAAACTCATGTAAAATTTTCAGTATATATCCCATTTTAGTGTGATTATCTACAAAAATAATATTGTTAGAATTAAATGACATAAACTAGTATTTCTTTTAAAATAGTCAACAAAAGGCACGACAAATGTGAGATCTCACTCTCTGTCTTACAACTAAATAACTCAATGATTGTGTTTATTCTCTTTAAAATCAATATTAATATCATTAATAAATGATCTATCACTTCACCATTAATCAAGTCAAAAAGTGAAAATAATTCTTCAATGTACTTATATTTAGATCGAATGAATGCGTCTTAATGCACAATGCACAATAATTAATATAATTCTAAAAAGAAGATTGGACTCGATTAATTCTAAATATTAATAGTAATGAAATTATTCTTCATTAGTACATTAGTTAAGTTACAATTCAGATTCTCTCAAATGTCAAATGAGTTTCCGTAATTTAATTAGTGCAAGAATTTTTTATCAAATAAATTCCAAGTATAAAAGCAAATAATAAAACAAAAATCTAAGTTTAATATTGATTTTCATTCTAAGCAGCTTGTAGACTTGCTTTGCTGCGGAAAGCTCAGGTGACGACCTATTAGAACTAGGGGTCTCACCCGTCAATCTTGATTTTTGGATTTAACTCCTAGGGTGCTCGGTTCCACAATCAATCTCAGATTCATCTATTTAAGGGAGGTTCGGTTCCACCCTCTTCAAACTGCTTAGAAGTAGACGAGTTCAAGCAGGGTCGGCCTAAGGATAAGGCAAATAAAGCCTCTGCCTTAGGCCCCCTAATATTTAAGGCCCCAAAATTACTAAAAATAGCAAGTATTATACTCTATATTTTTTATTTTTTATTTTTAAATCAAATGGGACCTCATAGGCCAATTATTAAAATCAAAAAAGCAAGATATGTACAAAAAGACTCAAGTTCCATCAACAGATTATGGCTCAAACGGCCCATACCCATTAATGAAACCAAATCTCAGACAAACAAACAAAAACATCTCTGTCTAAAGCTAAAGCTAAGAATAAAATATTACACACTCTATATTTATTTATGTTACACACTTTTTTTTTAGTCAGCTACAAAAAAAAAATTAGTTAGTTATAAAAAGAATAAAATATTTCTTTATTTAGTAAATATTTGTCGACACTATCACCATTTTACTCATTTGAAGTCCACTTATTGGGAAAAAATCCACATAGTTGTACTCTTCTATGTGTCATTTTTTTTTTTTCAACTGAGAAATCACCGAAAGCAAATGACATAATGTTAAAAATACGGTGGATAATAGACTCATTTTTCTAACTTTCTACACTTAATGGTTATTCTTTTGACTACCACAAAGTTTATGTGTGCTCTTTATACCAAAAATCTTGTGGTTCTTTCATATCTCATTATAAATTATATTAGGAAACAAATCAAAGGCCCTTTTAATATATTTTGGCTTTAGGCCACCGATATCGTTGAGCCGCCCCTAGATTCAAGAACCCTTTTTTGATAGAGCACTCTAGATCCTCTCTAACGGAGAACTCTAGGCAATCTGAGCATCCGAGAAATTTCTTTCTCTGCTTTCAGGTAATTTTATTCACTGAACCTCTACATCATTTGATTTTATATTAGAATTAAGCCAAGAGAGTTAGTTGAATAGTATTAAATTCTCCTTCATTCGCGATTTAAAATTTGATTTGAGATCTCCCTCGCATGTGCATCTAGACAAGCATTTCTAACTTGCTACATCTCGATTTGTTAAATTTGTGGTGTGTAGATGTGTATTTCACTTGCCTTTAACTAGAATTGATATGTAGTTATGACAATCTTTATTAATCTGATGTTCTTATATGAGTCTGTACTTTTTGACTTCACGAGATCTTTTTTCTAAAGAAATATTTTTTGAAAAAAAAACCCTGATTTCATGAGGTCGATTTTTAATTAATTTATTTTTTTGAAAAAATGCCAATATCATGAGGCCGATTTTTCAATTGCAAAATAATAAAATGCACTATCTAAGGTAGGGGTGGATGTTCGGTTCTTCGGTTCGGTTTATCAAATTTTGGTTCGGTTCTTCGATTTTTAATTTTGGAAAAGTGTGTACCAACACCGAACCAAACTAATTCGGTTCGTTTTGATTTTTTCAACTTCGTTTCGATTTAGTTAGGTGTTTTTAAATAGATTTTTTAGTGCAAAATAAAAAATAAAATGAGAACCGAATCAAAATATAAGACATTAAAAAAATCTAAAACATTGTAAATAGACTATCAAGTGAGGACAACTTCAAATACATATCATTGTAGTGCTCCATTTTTCATATCACAATACGGTCGTAGTACTTGTGTGAAAATTTTTAGGAATTACAGTTAGAAATTCTGAGTATTTGTGTGAAAAATTTTAGGAATTACAATTAGAAATATAAGTATATTAGGAATTAAAATTAAAAATTAAGAAAATGTAAAAGTAATAAGAATGGAAGGTAAATGTTGATGGGGTAATTAGGTATGAGCTTTGAGGCTTGGTCTTGAAAAATTTTGGACCAAACATGAGCTATATGAAAATTAAAAAAAAAACTTTCAATAAAACTTCGATTCTTCGGTGCACCGAAGAACCGTTATCCCTAAACTGAACACCAAACCGAACAACCGAACTACCCAAAAAACAACAAAAAAATTAAACCGATCGGTTTGGTATGATTTTTCGATTCTCTGGTTTTTATGCCCACCCTAATCTAGGGTTCGAATTTCCATCTTTATTATGGTAGAATACATTTAATCAGCGATTAATTTTTACAAAATAAAAAATAAAAAATATTAAAAATTGACCTCCGAGGTCATGTTGCAAAAAAATAAAATTATTTTTAAAAAATCGATCTCCAAAGTTGATTTTTGCAATTTTTTAAAAAAGAAATTGACCGTAGGAGGTTGATTTACATTTATTTTTTTTGTTATTTGACGCTGAAAATATCGATCTTGAGATGCCAATTTTGTTTAAAAATTTAAATATATTTTTTTAAATGCCAACCTCGTGAAGTTGATTTTTCTCTACCTCTTTTAAAATCGGTTTTTAAGATCAATTTTTGACCATTTTTGAATCGTGTGTCAAATTAAAAAGTTAGATTAGTGATATAATCTTTCAATATGTTGCCTTCCCTTAGCATGAGCCAAAATTACTTTTCCTTCTGCTCTCATCTTGTTAATGCTCTAAACTACCTTACTTATTATTGTTTTCCGGGTACTTTATGGCCCGTTTGGCCATGGATTTTTTTCACTTTTTTTAGGAAATAAATTTCACTTTAGTGAAAAAAGTGAAATGTAGGGGTGTTTGGCCATGAAATGTATTTCACTAAAGTGAAATAAATTTTCGGAAAAGTAAAAACAACTTTTTCTTGTTTTCACTTTTTTTACTTTTACTTCTCTCACAAAAAGTCAAAAAGAATACTATTTATTTTCATGGCCAAACACAACTCCAACTCCAACACCAATTTCAACTCCAACTCCAACTTCAAAATATTTTATTTTCATGGCCAAACGCCTATTAAATTTGTATTTAAAACAAGAACTTCAACCTTAAAATTCAAGAATAAGTTCAAGAACAACAAAGAAGTTCAAACAACTTCAAACACAAGTTCAACAACTATGAACTATCAAAATGAAGTTTCTACTATTTTCTGAAAAATAACAAAACCATAAAGAAAAGAGATGAAACAGAAATGTAGAATCAATTCCATCGAATTCATAGTGTGTCCTTAAGGAATTTATTCCCCTCAAGTACCCGAGGTTAATGGAATATATCCTCTTGGGATAAAATGATTCACTTCAGCAAATAGTGATACCTCAAATTTGCTGAACTTTGAACGCACTCAACGATTTGATGATCACACTTGAGTTTTTAAGAAGAAGAAGAAGATGTTTTTCTTTCACAAATTTCATGCCTATACCTGAGGAAAAATTCAGGTATTTATAGATAAAAGGTGGTGTTTTAGAAAAGAAGCAATGATTCTTAAAATGATGCACTATTTCGGATCGTCGGGCCACCTGCGCACGCAGATGGGTCACCTGTGGCCGCAGGTCACTTAATGTTAAAAAACAAAAAGTTACCAACAACCTGCGCGCGCAGGTCGTTATTTTCATCTTCAAACAGTGCCTCTAAGGGTCACGTCCCTTCGAGGTGCGTTAGGACATGAGTCCACACATGCTCGTATGCGTCCGTAAATGGAGAATATCGGATTTTTGGATTAGACAATCATTAACTCTCAAGTTTCAAATAAATTTTGTCGAAAAAGATTGATCATTTGACAAATCCAAATCCAAATCTGAAGCCGAAGCCAAAGCCGAAGCCGAAGCTGAGCCGAGCGAGCAACGATGACGACGGAGCGAGGCTTGTCTTGTTCTTACCTTACTATCCACATGATGGAGTGCTTCCATACTTAAGCACAATAATGTTTCCTTCTCCCACCACTCTTTTCATAAAGTGAAAATATATTTCACTTTTCCTCCATTTTCTATTCATATTTTCACTAGAACCCAATAATCACCCACATGAATGGGGAATGACTATTTCATCAAAAAATATTCAGACAAGTGTGTGATCTACAAGCAAAGACTAATTGCATCTGGATAAGTAGCTTTTCCTTTGAACTTTTCGTAGTGAACTTGAATCAGATGCACTTGTTTAATCGGTAGATGTGATATCTTTGAACCGTCGAACTTTAATGTGCACCTAGACAACACAAGTCGCACAACTAGCCTTTTACCATTTATGGTTCTCACGATTTTATTCGTTTCAGCCATGAACACAACCTGGCTTTATGAGAGCTTAGAGAATAGGTCTTTACTATCATTCTCCTTGAAGCGGCTTCCACTTCACTCTCACATAGGTGATTCCTAAACATTTAATCCTATAGATCAAATAAGTTGGTCAAATAAGCCAAACGTAGAAACCATTAAAAAGCTTTCAACCATAAGCCTTATCCTTGTTTCCTGAACATTGTCTTCATCATGAGAATGAGTTGAGTTAATTGACTATGTTGAACCGTCAGTCAACAACTATGAACTATCAAAATGAAGTTTCTACTATTTTCTGGAAAATTGCAAAATCATAAACATGAACTTATAAGTAAGACATTCAATATTTTCTTCAACGTTCGGTTTTTTCTTTCCACAATTCCATTTGATTGAGGTAAGTACGGGGCCTTTAGTTTGATGAACAATTCCAATTTCCAAACATATCTTCGCAAAAGAAGATTCATACTCTCCACCCCTATCACTTCTTATCATTTTGATCTTTTTATCCAATTGATTTTCAACTTCAGTTTTATGATGTCTAAATGCTTTTATTGCTTCATCCTTCCTATTCAGCAAATAAACATAACAAAATCTAGTACAATCATCGATTAAAGTTATGAAATACTTTTTTTCACCACGAGATGGTGTCGACTTCATATAAAAAATGTCTGTGTGAATTAAGTCTAAGGGATTTTAATTCCTTTCAACAGACTTATACGGATGCTTAGCATACTTCGATTCAACACATGTTTGACACTTTGATTTACTGCACTCAAAGTTAGGCAAAACTTCCAAACTAATTAGTTTTTGCAAAGTTTTGTAATTGACATGTCCTAAACATTCATGTCATAATTAGTTTGACTCAAGCAAGTAAGAAGAAGCCTCAACTTTATTCATTTCAACAACCATTACATGAAGTTTGAAAAGCCCCTCATTGAGGTAGCCCTTTCCTATATACATTTCATTCTTACTTATTACAATTTCTCCAAAATAAACACACACTTAAACTCATTTTTAACGAGAAGTGTTATCGACACTAAATTCTTCCTAATAGTAGGAACATGGAGAACATTGTTGAGAGTCAACACCTTACCGGAAGACATTCTTAGGAATATCTTACCACTTTCTTCAACCTTGGCTGTTGCAGAATTTCCCATGAAAATCACATTTTTCGGATCAGCGATATAATAAGTAGCAAAAACTTCTTTGTTCACACGAACATGTCTAGTGGCTCCTAAATCAAACCACCATTCATTTGCATTTCCAACTAGATTGCTTCAGTGATCATTGCACACAGATTTTCAATCTTTTCAGTTGCTTCCAACATGTTTATCTTATTTTGTTTTCTTGTTCTTCTTCAAAACTTGACAATTTAGAGCTTTGTGGCCAACTTCACTACAATTGTAGCAGTTGCCTTTGAACTTTTTTCTTGTTCTACTCTTTCTCTTGTCTAGAAGAATTCTTCGTCTTCATATTATGTGTAGCTTCATCTTTAACAAGATTAGCACCCATCGTTGCTGATTTCTCACGCAACTTATTGTCCTCTTCTATCTTGAGATGAATCACAAGGTTTTACATTCCTTTTTCTGGAACATGAGGATCTCTACTTTTGAACATTTTCATTTGAAGTTTGGTCAGCTAAGATGATATCATTTGCTGCCATTTTTTAAAGTTCATGCCAAAATATTTTTCCGATCTCTTTGTCGTTTTCATTGCTAAAACAATATCTGAACGACTTAATGACGCAACATTAGTTGCCGTTGAGAAAGCACCATTCACAACCGAATCAGCTCGTTATTCAGTATCATTTGTCATTTTCATGTCAAACTTTGACAAACAGTTTAGTATTTTCTGAATACTAACAATAAAGAATTTAATCTTTAAACAACTCGTTTCTAGTCAACAATGAAGTTTTTATGTCTTCAAATCGTCAACCGAATGAACTTTGAAATATGACAAAGTTTTTATATTATTCAAATCAGAAACAAATTCAAACAGAGTGAAAACCCATAGATTTTGAACTCCAGAAAATTTTACAGAGAGTTCACTGAATAGGTAAAGTTTTTATATATTCTTCTAACCGAATTCAAAATCTGATTTCTCGACAAAGTTTTTATATTCTTTAAACCGAGGGAGTAGAAATCAAAAAATTTTAGTCTCCACAAAATCAGACTTTATACAGATTAACCAAGTACTTCTAATTTCCTTAAGATTGTTGTTTTTCGGGTACAAAATCTGTATTTAACAACAAGAACTTCAACCTTAAAGTTCAAGAATAAGTTCAAGAACAACAAAGAAGTTCAAACAACTTCAAACATAATTTCAACAACTATGAACTATCAAAATGAAGTTTCTACTATTTTCTGAAAAATTAGAAAAGAGATGAAACAGAAATGTAGAATCAAGTCCACCGAATTCATGGTGTGTCCTGAAGGAATTTATTCCCCTAAAGTACCAGAGGTTAATGGAATATATCCTCCTAGGATAAAATGATTCACTAATGCAAATAGTGGTATCTCAAATTTGCTGAACTTCGAACGTACTCAACGATTTATGATCACACTTGAGTTTTTAAGAAAAAGAAGATGTTTTTCTTTCACAAATTTCGTGTTTATACCTGAGGAAAAATTTAGGTTTTTATAGCCAAAAGGTGGTGCTTCAGAAAAGAAGCAATGGTTCTTGAAATGATGCACTGTTTCGGACTGTCGGACCACCTGCGGCCCACCTGCACGCGCGGATGGGTCACCAGCCGCCGCAGGTCACTTAATGTCAAAAAAAAGAAAGTTACCAATGACCTGCGCCCGCAGATTCGTTATTTCCGTCTTCAAACAGTGCCTCGAAGGGTCACGTCCCTTCGAGGTGCGTTGTGACATGCGTCCACACATGCTCGTGTGCGTCCGTAAATGGAGAATATCGAATTTTTGGATTAAACAATCATTAACTCTCAAGTTTCAAATAAATTTTGTCCAAAAAGATAATCTCTTGAAGCTGAAGCCGAGCGAGAGACGACGGTGGCGGCGCGAGGCTTGTCTTGTTCTTGCCTCACTATCCACATGAAGGAGTGGTTCCATACTTAAGCACAAGAATGTTTTCTTCTCCCACCAATGTGGGAGAACACTCTTTTCATAAAGTGAACATATATTTCACTTTGCCTCCATTTTCTTTTCTCCATTTTCCATTCAATTTTTTTTTATTTTTTTTTATTTTTTATTAAAGGTCAAAATTCTTTTAAGCTCAGAAATCGAATATTATACATTTTTTAGTTAAAGCGGCATGCATCTGATATTGTACATATATCTATAAATATTTGTGAATTGAAATTATTTAAAAAGAATACTTGAAATTGAAGCGAAAACATTCATAGTCCACATAAAAACTTCGAAACAATTTATGCTCAACATTCGACTATTGAGGGACCTGGTTCTCTTGCATGTGTATTATATTTTACTATGTCATTTGTTAATCATCATAACTTCATGTTGTTACACTGAATATCTCATCGTCATTGTTGTTGTAATCTCTTTTTTCCATTAAACTGCATCTGCATGGACAGTTCATCAACATGGAGGAGGTGGAGAAGGCAATGGAGAAGGGAAAAAACAAGCAAGTTTTGGAGGAGAAAATGACTGGCCGAAAATTTAGACTGTTATATAGACAACGAGCAGAACAAAAAAAATTGAACTCCTCTGGTGAACCTTTTTTTTATGTAACAAATAAATAGGTATAGGGTGTGTTCGGTACGGAAGAAAATATTTTTCTTGGTATTTTAAGAAATATTTTTCAAAAATTTTGACTTCGTACCAACACACTCATAGTGACTCTACTCATTTTATTTGTTACTTAAATATTTCATTCGTTTATTTTTACTTGTCACGTTTCGCTTTTCAAGAGTTAAATTGTATCAACTTTAACTAACATTTTAAGATGTATTTTTTTATCGTATTAATATGAGAAGGGTTGTAACGTGTAGTATTTTTCGTATAGTTTTCAAACATCTAAATTTCAAATATAAAATATTGAATTAATCCAATTCAATTTAATTCCGAAGATCAGTCAAATTGATTCTCGTGAAACGAAACGTGACAGGAATTATCGTTCTTTTTTATTTTTAAAATAGGTCTAATCAGTACTACTATTTTTCACTAGTTAAATCTATTTTTCTTTTTCCCAAAAACCCCCTGTTCAGAAAATGCTGCTGAGAAAGAGGCTGAGGTGGCTCAAGAAGAAGATCACCAAGTGATTGAAAATAATGATCACCATGAAGAAACAACAGTAAAAGATGCACAGAGGTATATTCTTTAAAGGCCGAGCTAAGATTTTTAGTTTATGAATTTTGAACCATACACAAACACTATTGTGAGTTGATCATACACTATTAGTTTCTTCATTGTAAATTCATCATCTTTCACTCTTCTTATATTGTTTATGTAAGGGTTACATGATTTCAGAATCGTAGAACTTAGCGATTTTCACGTACAATGCGAATATCAATAAGTCAGTCAAGAAACTCTCCCTTTTCCTTAGTGTGTTCTTTCAGAACAAATATGGATGGAGTTACGCTATTCTTCTTAAAGGCAGAGAGAGGACCAACACTTAATTAACACATCAATCCCATTCTCCATCAAAGTAAGGTAGTGGGAAGCTTTATATGAAATAACTTCCCTACAACCGATAGGATTTTAGCGCCAAAACTTAACAGTCCCACATAGGTTCACTTACGTAGGACGAAAGGTACATTTTCTTAATTCCAAATTGTCATGATGCTATGTCTCATTTGCAAATATGATCAAGTTGGTTTCTGTTTTTAATGCCCATTTGTGTCTTGACTTCTCTTTAAAGAAGAAAACGGGAAGTTATTAGAATTTCATGTGAAGTAGACCTCTGATAAACTGTTTTTCCATCCAGATTCAAAATAACTTCTTACTCCCTGGATGCCGAAGCTTTTCTTTTTCAAAATATGTTCGAATGCTTTGGTGACTTTCCTGTGCTTTGAGAAATCATAAGATGCGGAAGTAGGAAATGAACTTTTTCTTAATTCGTAAAGAAACCATTTCCTACTTGTGCATCATATGAAATGAACTTGCTTACTCTAGTGAAGCTCTTAATTTTTACATTGGTTTTAGGTCCTATGGAGAGAGAAATTTTTATATGTCAAGTTAGGTATTTCTGAATACTAGCGATTATCGTAGTGGAAACTAATGTTGCATTTTACTTGTGCATTTCAGAGCATCTGATCAGACTTCTTTGCCGAATTATGGTGAAACTAATGGTTCAATTCCGCTGCATCCTCAACCGCTTAATGTGGCCTCCATCAGCTGTGTTCCACATACTGGCCCTCCTCTACCATACGGCTATCATGCTTCATCGTCAAAGCATATCAACTCTCAGCAGCATGCTGGGAGTCAGCCTGCAATGGTTTTTTTCTCTGCTTGTCCAGTCAGAGAAGAGTGGGACAATCTTATAAATCATGCTAATGGCGGGGTTGCCCTTACTGGATCGGCTTTGTTGGGAAAGGTTGGGCCATTTATCGGATCAGTTGATATTGCTGAATCCGAGGATGATTATTTATTTCGTGTTTCACTCCCCGGTGTCACAAGGGATGAAAGTAAGTTCTACGTATGAGTAAGATTTTCTTAAGTAGAAAATCACCATATCTTCTTATAACTCTTGCTGTCTTGCATCAGACAATTTTATATTTTAATACATCAAGTGTCCCTCTTATCTGTGACCATATGTTCTGTATATGAATGTAACTTGTTGATACATTGCAGAAATACCATGCTTTGATAAATATGCTGCATTCTCCACCTTACTCAGATAAAATCTGTTTTTTACTTTTTCTCAAAATGTCCTTCATTTCATGCTGAAACTTAAATATGAAATCAATGCATGGAGAAATCTATTTTTTACTTTTTATGTGGTCAATGAATGTCAAATTGCATCCATATGAATCGAATTGATGATTAAGAGATCTTCCCGTTCATGTGGTTACAGAAGTCTTTCGCTGTGATGTTGAACCTGATGGGAGAATTCTCATAAAAGGAGAGAGCGTGACCGGAGAGAGCAAGGTTTGCAGGCACAATATGGTTTTTAAGATGCAAACTCAGAACTTATGCCCACCGGGTGAATTTACTGTTTCATTCCAGCTACCAGGTCCAATTGATCATCTAAACTTATCTTGTGTTTTTGGATCTGACGGGATTTTTGAAGGCGTTGTGAAGAAAAAAACCCAACAGGTCCTTTAAGGGGCAGTGACATATTTAGATCAAAATCTTTCATCTTTGTAAGTACCTCTACAGTCCAAAGTACTTTATAAGTCAAAAATGCCAAATCATATTGACCATTATATCTGAAACAATTATGTAATTCCGCCATTTAGCTTCCTGATCTACGAACAATCATTCTGCATAATTTTTAGAATGTGAACATATTGTTTCATGTTGAGCTTCATAAAGCTTTTTATTCCACATGCATCATTAATCACTACTACAGAAATGTCTCTTTTCCTGAACCTAATTCCGTGTTTTGCTTGTAGATGGTAGGGAGAAGCCAAATTTAGAAGACCAGGAGCAATGCTGCAGTTGATTCCGGGACCTTTGTGCTGCTTTTAGCCTTATTTTGCATCATGCTTTAGTTCTTTTGTGTGTGTCGTATTGTTCTTTCCATCGTTACGACTTACTAAGGGCATGGCTAACCAAGCTTAGCCACTTCTGCAGAATGGAAAGATTGGGTTCAAACTACATTAGATTTTGTGTTTTGTATTTAAAGACCAAGTATTTTGACCTTGTTGTTTAATTGGTTTGCTATGGTACTCTTATATCCTGCAGTTTGCACCAAATTGGAAACTTGCTCACAGGGAGCAACTTATTAGGAAAAATGTCGTGAAAATTTATCAAATAGTGGTTTTTGGTTAGGAGGAAAATGATTTTGTGATATCATTTTCTAGATCATTTATCAGTGTTTGATTAGGAAGGCGAGCCTTGGAGTAACCGGCAAAGTTGTTGTCATGTGACTAGGAGGTCACAGTTTTAAGTCATGGAAACAGCTTCTTGCAGAAATGTGAGGTAAGGCTATGCACAATAAACCCTTGTGGTTCTGTCCTTCTTTGGACCCTGCGCATAGTGAAAACTTTAGTGCATCGGGCTGCTCTTATCAGTTTTTGATTAGGTCTAAAAGTAGTTATTTAGTGTAATCGTACAAGGTGTTGAATAGGGCATGTTGATGATGATTTTGCAACAGTAATACTATAGGTTGATAACAAAGTCAGTGTTGATAAACTAGTCAGATTGAATGAATTTGGGATACTTGTACAGGATAATGACTAAAAATCAAGTAACATAGCTACTTTTTTCCATTTGGTTGTAACACCCCGTCCATTCCCGAACCTATTTTAGTACCATAACATTTATGGAATTATTTAAACATGAGATTGTGGGGGTATTATACATGTAATTAGTTGGGCTAAATTAATTTTATGCCATTGGGCTCAAATGAGGCCCAAATATTAGCTTGAATACATGGCCCAACAAGAAGGAAAAAGATCCATTCTTCCATATTTGACCCATTCAACATAATATTTAATATTTATAATTGGATAAGAAGAGATTTTAGGGCCTATAAAGCATGGAAAAATCAGATTTTATTCATGCTTCCACACATGTCCCATTCTAGACTTTTCTACAACATTATTTCTTCAACCAAACCCTAAGCTTTCATCTTTTGGTCCAAGATCACTCTTTGCAAGTTTGGTAAGCATTTATTATTATTATGTAATATATTTATTGCATGAGAGATGGTGTACAACATGTTGGTTATGTTGGTGATGTATTGAGAATTCTCACTATGTGTGAAATACTACATGTTGGCTCAAATCGACAAGGAGTTTTGTCTTATAAAATTGGGAATAGACTTGTGGTATTGAAGGAGGTGGATTTGGTGGATTGAATATGAATATGTATGGTTTGGTTATGTCTTTAATTTGTTCTCCTTTATGTGTAACAATTGGAATTGTTGTAGCAAATTTGTTCATGGAATTGATGGCGTAATGTAAGGAAAATGTCATTTTGGTGATGTTATGTGTGATGTGAGACCATGGATGATTGTTGGCATGTTATATGGTCAAAAATATGTTCAAATGAGTTTGGTTATGATCATGGACCATTTATGGCATTAAAAGACCCAAAAAGAAGCCATTTCGGACCAAACGGGCATCCGCCCCCGCAGACGGAGGCATCTGCGGGCGCAGATGCCAACGCAGATGCCACTGGCTGCTGCCAGAGGGCACCTGCGTGCGTATCTCAGCCACCTGCGTGCGCAGGTGGCAGCGCAGGTCAGCCCAGATTTTGGTTTTGTGTGTTTTCGTCTCTAGTTGATCCCCCGAAGCCCCAATACCCTTTTTGGATGTAATTAACAACTTGTGATGTCGTTGTAATGACTTTAAAGTATCGTATGAAGGAATGTTGGACTGTATTAAATGTGGATAGTTGTTTATATGTTGTTATGAGGCAAATTGATAGAGTAAGTATGACAGAAGGATAATGGGAAGGCATAAAGGGTAAGTGAGATGCGAAATGCTATTGTTGAACGAAATCTTGGTCAATGTGTGTAATGTGAAGGTGTTGTTGGTATGATAATGCAGTGAGTTGTATTGTAAGGAGTGAAATGGAGTTATTTGGCGGTCATATAGTTCATTGTCGTTTTGTACACTTATACGGAAAATGATCGTTAACAATAGTTTCATTGTGGACTTGTATTGTAGAGTGAAACATAAGGAAGAAGCTGGACTATTGTATCTTCATATAAGCTTGTGTATGCATAGTAAGATGCAAAGGTATGTAAGGTTACTCTTCTATATCTTTCTGCAACATATGGTGTTCACATTGTCATAGTACTCATTTGATTCCGAAATACCCTAAGGTATTTCGTATCCGAGAATTGACTAGAGTTACTCATATGTTCCTTATTCATTGGTCAATGGTGAATCATATGACTCAGGACCATTGGTTGAATTGTGTTCACTGGCTAACATGTCAAAATTTCCAAATGTTCTAAGATATCCTATTTTCGGTTACCAAGGGTAATGGTCTCATATTTCTTCCACATTGCTCACTTGTGAATCACATGTCTCATATGCATTGATAAGGTTCCAAAAGCTCAATAGTGGTTATGTTCATGTGTCTTAATTAGTGCTCATTGTCCTAAGGTCCCAAAAGTGTTGTTCTATAGTAGTCCAACTAAGGTTGATAGAATGTTTTACTCCTAGACGAATCATGACCCACTTAGTTCTTATTTACGACGGAAGTTCTTAAGTTGTCATATGTTGTAGATCCTAAGAGAATTATCCCAACAAGAGCAATGAGGTAAAGAGAGCTTGTTTAGTGGAATAGCATTGTTCCAATCATGTTATGAGTCCAAATTCCAATAGGGTTATATAAATGTATCATATTCAGTAGAAATGTTCCAAAAGTCCGATGAGGTTATGTTCCAAGGTTACAATAGTGGCTATACTCATGTATCTTATCCATTGATTATTGTCCAATAGTTCCAATAATGTTATGTCTCCAACAAGGTAATCTTTCCAATAATGGTTATTCACATGTTACTTACTCGTTGATTATTGATCCAAAGCTGTAAACAAAGTTGTGACTAGCATTGTATTAATCTCTCAAAGGCAAGGAAAGAAGTAGTGTGCAAGTTAATATAATTAATCCTCACAAGTGAAGATGTCGCTCTCATGAAGTAAAGGAGTGAAGTGAAATGTGTATATAAGGGTGTGCCTAAGTAATGTCATGATCTCTAATGTGTCACTCTCTTAGCTATGTTAAGGAAATAAGATTGTAATGAAGTAATGGGCATATGATTACGTATGTTACATTGAGTATGGATCACAACCTAAAGGGTATAAGTTAAAGAGGGAATAAATCCCAATATTATGCTACGGTATATATATGATTATCCACCTATAAGGTGATGAGCGGTATATTATTATTATCCACCTATAAGGTGATGAACAGTATATATATATATGATTATCCACCTATAAGGTGATGAACGGTATATATATGATTATCCACCTATAAGGTGATGAGTGGTATATTATTATTATCCACCTATAAGGTGATGAACGGTATATATATATATATGATTATCCACCTATAAGGTGATGAGTGGTATATTATTATTATCCACCTATACAGTGATGATCGGTATTATGTTGAGACCGTAAAAGAAATAATAGAAGTTGTATATTCCGTGCATGCATACAATAAGGAGATTATTAACAGAGTTATGATAAGAGTAAATGACCAAGTGATGGAAATAATAGAGGTAATGAACTTAGTTCCACATATTCCGCAGGCAGAGGTATATCCACACTGATTATTCTCTTACGCTTAATTTTCTTGAAGGTACTTATGTATTTTTGTACAGTTTTCATATGGCCTTACATACTCAGTACATTCTTCGTACTGACCCCTCTTGGAGACTTACCTTACATGTTGCAGGTGCAGAAATTAGTAGACCTCCACGGTAGGTTGCGGACCATTTGCAGAGTATGGGTGAGCTCCAGTTGCTTCGGGGCTTCCCAAGTCACATGTATACATTAAATTTTGGTATTTTGTAAATATTGTATAGACATGGTCATGTATCTACTAGAGGCTTTGTAGACGTATGTGGGGAGATGAAAGTAAAGGATGTATGTTCATTTTGACGCAATGGCCCTAACGGCCAAAGTTTTATATATTGCATATGTTATCACGAGTTCTGCCTTTGATATTTAATTACATGATATAAAATGAGATGCATACGCGATCGTGCATATAAGAGTACTTGAGCAAAGATTGGTTCTCTCGAGCCTCATCGGCTTCGGGTGCCAGTCCGGCCCGAATGGGATTCGGGGTGTGACAAAAGTGGTATCAGAGCAGTTCGTTCTAAGGGGTGTCTACAAAGCCGTGTCTGAGTAGAGTCTTGCTTATAGATGTGTTGCGCGCCACATTTATAAGTAGGAGGCTACGGGACATTTAGGAGTTATTTCTTTTCTTCATTTCTAGATCGTGCAATAGAGCCAATGTGGTAGGTGGAATTGTATCTGACCATTGTAATTGGTTTCTTTGATATAGTAAAATGCCGATCACAAGACGAGGTATGGATAAAGATAAGAAGGTAGACATGCTTGCCAGAGAAGGAAGTAGTAAATCACCACCCGACCCAGTTAGTCAATACGGGGCTGAAACTGAGTCCCCAGGATCACCTGTTAATGTTATGAAGCAGGAGTTACAGGATTTGAAAAATGCAGTGCATCTGTTGACTCATATAGTGGTTGTACAAACTCAGGGACGAGTTGGTCCAGTGACAAGTGATGATGGTGCGACTAGGATAGCTAGTCGAAGAACACAGGATTTCCTAAAATTGGATCCTCCCACATTTACCGGATTAGATCTTAATGAAGATCCGCAAGACTTTATAGATCAGATTCAAAGAGCTCTAGACGTAATGCATGTGACTGGTGTAGAAACTGTGGAGCTTGCAGCATATAGATTGAAAGGAGAGGCTATATTATGGTACGAAGATTGGAAACGATCCAGAGGTATCGGTACAAATCC
This sequence comes from Capsicum rhomboideum, assembly GCA_031232105.1. NCBI lineage: Eukaryota > Viridiplantae > Streptophyta > Magnoliopsida > Solanales > Solanaceae > Capsicum > Capsicum rhomboideum. The sequence continues at coordinate 141,843,496 of CP124711.1, read as the reverse complement.
AGCTAGTTGGGAGGAATTCAGGGTGGCCTTCCTTGATCATTATCTTCCATATGAGGTCCGCGAGGCTCGTGCGGATCAGTTTTTAAATCTTCGTCAAGGAAATATGAGCGTCAGGGAGTACAGTCTTTGGTTTAATTCATTGGCTAGATACGCTCCTCATATGGTAGCGACTATGGCCGATAGAGTTCATCGGTATGTAGACAGATTAGAGCCATACTTGGTAAGGGACTGTACTATTGCTGCTTTAAATAAAGATATGGATATAGCTAGAATACAAGCCTTTGCGCAAAAGATGGAGGATCAAAGGCAAAGAAGAGGGATACAAGAATTTGAAGAAGGGCCATCAAAGAGGATGAGATTTGTGGGACAGTTCATGGCGTCCCCAGGAGGATTTGGGCCCCAAATTTTTCCTACACCGCCCAGACCATCAGTTTCTTATCAGACAACAGGCAATCCATCTCAATTGCACAGGTTTAGAGACAGTCAGACCGAACAAAGTAGTGAGACTCGGAATCCACAGACAGTAGGGTATAGGGAACAAGGAAGTGTGGGCCAATCGAGGTCTTCTCGTCGGCTATGCCAACGCTGTGGAAAGTTTCATTCAGGAGAATGTTGGCTTGAAACAAATGTTTGCTTCTGGTGTGGTAAGTCAGGGCATCTGAAGAAAGAATGTCCACAGAGAGTCACGGGTGGTATGACACGACCTACAGGGTCAGCAGAGTTTGGAGGCTCTCCTTGATATAGTGACAGGTATGTTATCTATAGTTTTATATAATGAATATGCATCAATTGATCCGGGAGTTTCCCTATCATTATGTTAATCCATTGACTGTTAAAATTAATAGTCCAGACATTTGAGGTGGCCACGCCAGTTGGTGAATTTCTTATAGCTAAAAGAGTATGTCACAATCGTATCGTAAATGTTGTGATCACGTTACCTTGATTAATTTTATTGAGATGGACATGATAGATTTTAATGTCACAATGGGTATGACATGGTTGGCTTTTTGCTAGACCATAATAGATTGCCGAGCAAAGAAACTACATTTTCATTTTTTCCACAAAGAATTTTCTTGAATGGAAGGGTACATATGTTGCTTAGTTAAAGTGAAGGATACCAAAGTTAAAGTTACTAATGTGAAAGATACTAGTTTACCCCCATAGGGTGTACCAGTGTAAATTGTATCGACGAGGGATGACACAACGAGAATGTGCATTCATTATAGGCAACGGATTGAAGTGTCAGGAAGATTTTATGTATCAGATATATATATACGAGCTAAAGAACTGCATTGTGGTGAAGCACATCATTCATGATATGCCATTTAGTAGGTAGGAATCAATATGTACCATGATTTGGAAGAAGAGTAATGATTGATAGGTTGACTAAGTTAACACATTTGTGGAAATCTTTTCAAGAAGAAGTTGGGGACCCAAGTGAATGTAAGCATGGCTTTTTTCATTTTCACATAAGAGGAGGAACAAGCAAACAGAAGTGGAAAAAAAAAAACTACCTAAGCAAGTATCTATATGAGGACATGTATAGGGATGCATTTGTTACACATGAGACAACATTGTTAACATTCGAGGACGAATGTTCCTAAGGGGGGAAGAATGTAACACCCCGTCCATTCCCGAACCTATTTTAGTACCATAACATTTATGGAATTATTTAAACATGAGATTGTGGGGGTATTATACATGTAATTAGTTGGGCTAAATTAATTTTATGCCATTGGGCTCAAATGAGGCCCAAATATTAGCTTGAATACATGGCCCAACAAGAAGGAAAAAGATCCATTCTTCCATATTTGACCCATTCAACATAATATTTAATATTTATAATTGGATAAGAAGAGATTTTAGGGCCTATAAAGCATGGAAAAATCAGATTTTATTCATGCTTCCACACATGTCCCATTCTAGACTTTTCTACAACATTATTTCTTCAACCAAACCCTAAGCTTTCATCTTTTGGTCCAAGATCACTCTTTGCAAGTTTGGTAAGCATTTATTATTATTATGTAATATATTTATTGCATGAGAGATGGTGTACAACATGTTGGTTATGTTGGTGATGTATTGAGAATTCTCACTATGTGTGAAATACTACATGTTGGCTCAAATCGACAAGGAGTTTTGTCTTATAAAATTGGGAATAGACTTGTGGTATTGAAGGAGGTGGATTTGGTGGATTGAATATGAATATGTATGGTTTGGTTATGTCTTTAATTTGTTCTCCTTTATGTGTAACAATTGGAATTGTTGTAGCAAATTTGTTCATGGAATTGATGGCGTAATGTAAGGAAAATGTCATTTTGGTGATGTTATGTGTGATGTGAGACCATGGATGATTGTTGGCATGTTATATGGTCAAAAATATGTTCAAATGAGTTTGGTTATGATCATGGACCATTTATGGCATTAAAAGACCCAAAAAGAAGCCATTTCGGACCAAACGGGCATCCGCCCCCGCAGACGGAGGCATCTGCGGGCGCAGATGCCAACGCAGATGCCACTGGCTGCTGCCAGAGGGCACCTGCGTGCGTATCTCAGCCACCTGCGTGCGCAGGTGGCAGCGCAGGTCAGCCCAGATTTTGGTTTTGTGTGTTTTCGTCTCTAGTTGATCCCCCGAAGCCCCAATACCCTTTTTGGATGTAATTAACAACTTGTGATGTCGTTGTAATGACTTTAAAGTATCGTATGAAGGAATGTTGGACTGTATTAAATGTGGATAGTTGTTTATATGTTGTTATGAGGCAAATTGATAGAGTAAGTATGACAGAAGGATAATGGGAAGGCATAAAGGGTAAGTGAGATGCGAAATGCTATTGTTGAACGAAATCTTGGTCAATGTGTGTAATGTGAAGGTGTTGTTGGTATGATAATGCAGTGAGTTGTATTGTAAGGAGTGAAATGGAGTTATTTGGCGGTCATATAGTTCATTGTCGTTTTGTACACTTATACGGAAAATGATCGTTAACAATAGTTTCATTGTGGACTTGTATTGTAGAGTGAAACATAAGGAAGAAGCTGGACTATTGTATCTTCATATAAGCTTGTGTATGCATAGTAAGATGCAAAGGTATGTAAGGTTACTCTTCTATATCTTTCTGCAACATATGGTGTTCACATTGTCATAGTACTCATTTGATTCCGAAATACCCTAAGGTATTTCGTATCCGAGAATTGACTAGAGTTACTCATATGTTCCTTATTCATTGGTCAATGGTGAATCATATGACTCAGGACCATTGGTTGAATTGTGTTCACTGGCTAACATGTCAAAAGTTCCAAATGTTCTAAGATATCCTATTTTCGGTTACCAAGGGTAATGGTCTCATATTTCTTCCACATTGCTCACTTGTGAATCACATGTCTCATATGCATTGATAAGGTTCCAAAAGCTCAATAGTGGTTATGTTCATGTGTCTTAATTAGTGCTCATTGTCCTAAGGTCCCAAAAGTGTTGTTCTATAGTAGTCCAACTAAGGTTGATAGAATGTTTTACTCCTAGACGAATCATGACCCACTTAGTTCTTATTTACGACGGAAGTTCTTAAGTTGTCATATGTTGTAGATCCTAAGAGAATTATCCCAACAAGAGCAATGAGGTAAAGAGAGCTTGTTTAGTGGAATAGCATTGTTTCAATCATGTTATGAGTCCAAATTCCAATAGGGTTATATAAATGTATCATATTCAGTAGAAATGTTCCAAAAGTCCGATGAGGTTATGTTCCAAGGTTACAATAGTGGCTATACTCATGTATCTTATCCATTGATTATTGTCCAATAGTTCCAATAATGTTATGTCTCCAACAAGGTAATCTTTCCAATAATGGTTATTCACATGTTACTTACTCGTTGATTATTGATCCAAAGCTGTAAACAAAGTTGTGACTAGCATTGTATTAATCTCTCAAAGGCAAGGAAAGAAGTAGTGTGCAAGTTAATATAATTAATCCTCACAAGTGAAGATGTCGCTCTCATGAAGTAAAGGAGTGAAGTGAAATGTGTATATAAGGGTGTGCCTAAGTAATGTCATGATCTCTAATGTGTCACTCTCTTAGCTATGTTAAGGAAATAAGATTGTAATGAAGTAATGGGCATATGATTACGTATGTTACATTGAGTATGGATCACAACCTAAAGGGTATAAGTTAAAGAGGGAATAAATCCCAATATTATGCTACGGTATATATATGATTATCCACCTATAAGGTGATGAGCGGTATATTATTATTATCCACCTATAAGGTGATGAACAGTATATATATATATGATTATCCACCTATAAGGTGATGAACGGTATATATATGATTATCCACCTATAAGGTGATGAGTGGTATATTATTATTATCCACCTATAAGGTGATGAACGGTATATATATATATGATTATCCACCTATAAGGTGATGAGTGGTATATTATTATTATCCACCTATACAGTGATGATCGGTATTATGTTGAGACCGTAAAAGAAATAATAGAAGTTGTATATTCCGTGCATGCATACAATATGGAGATTATTAACAGAGTTATGATAAGAGTAAATGACCAAGTGATGGAAATAATAGAGGTAATGAACTTAGTTCCACATATTCCGCAGGCAGAGGTATATCCACACTGATTATTCTCTTACGCTTAATTTTCTTGAAGGTACTTATGTATTTTTGTACAGTTTTCATATGGCCTTACATACTCAGTACATTCTTCGTACTGACCCCTCTTGGGGACTTACCTTACATGTTGCAGGTGCAGAAATTAGTAGACCTCCACGGTAGGTTGCGGACCATTTGCAGAGTATGGGTGAGCTCCAGTTGCTTCGGGGCTTCCCAAGTCACATGTATACATTAAATTTTGGTATTTTGTAAATATTGTATAGACATGGTCATGTATCTACTAGAGGCTTTGTAGACGTATGTGGGAAGATGAAAGTAAAGGATGTATGTTCATTTTGACGCAATGGCCCTAACGGCCAAAGTTTTATATATTGCATATGTTATCACGAGTTCCGCCTTTGATATTTAATTACATGATATAAAATGAGATGCATACGCGATCGTGCATATAAGAGTACTTGAGCAAAGATTGGTTCTCTCGAGCCTCATCGGCTTCGGGTGCCAGTCCGGCCCGAATGGGATTCGGGGCGTGACATTGGTAGAAATATTTTTTTTGACCAAACAACTTCTAGATTTTAATATAACCAGACCCTTCGAAAATGTTTTTTTTTTTTTTGCAAAGATGTTTATCGTACGTAGTACTAAACAACTAATTTAATGTGTCACGTACAGGATGACTCCAGAGTCCATTGATCTTAATCATTCCAATTAAGAAGAAAGTGTACTACCTTTCTACATCCTGCCACTCTGTATGTTTTTAATACAACCGTGTATGAGAATAATTTGCTCACACCTCGACTAATTCCGTAGGTATTTGTTACTTCCCATGGACACATGCATCAGGTAACTCTGTCCAGCAAGACTTGGATAAATGAAAAGGAATCACCTAGTATTTTGTCTCCGCTGAGATTTGAATCTAAAAACTCATGATTCTCGTCTCACTTCTTTGACCATTAGGCCACGCCCTTGGTTACATCACTGCCACCTCATGACTGTTGGGACAAAGTGTTGTGGACTATAATGTTGATGGACATTTAAACCTAACAAATTTTATGTTTCGAGTCGGTTGTGTTATACATTCCTTTAGGAAGAAAATGATTTTTTTTCCGAAGGACTAAAAGAATGACTGGTTCCTAAAATTCCTAAGAAATTAGCACTCTTAAAGATTCAATGCATGAAAGGGACATTTTAGTGATGGAACTATATAACATTGCAAAGAAGAATAAAGTGTATAATTCAGAATACAGGAAACTAAAGGGCTAGTAAAGGTGCTGAAGATATGGTGAAAGAAAATCAAATAACAAGTGGATCGATATTTGTGGAAAAGAGAAATCACTGTGTGATTATGTGACTGATTTTTGCAATGTTTCGACTAATATTTGTGGTATGAAGTATAATTATGCTTTTCTATGGAACTTTTTAATGTTATTTTTGTCAACTTCTGCTCTCCATGGTTTCAAGAAGTGGATACCTTAACAGATTGGTACTCGAAAGGAATGGGAACAACTATACTAGAGTTCAGATTGACACAATTCCTGATGGGGCTAAAATCTTTGAATTAGTAGTGAAATTTTGCTATGGACTAAAGATCAAAGCTATAGCTTCAAATGTTGCCCCAATTGTATTGTGCTGCTCATTTCTTGGAAATGAATGATGATCTTCACCAAGGAAAGACACATTTAAGATGTTGAAAAGCTGTGAATCAGTTTCGTTGTGGTCTAAAAGACTTGCACATTGTCAAGCATTGCACGGAAGCCATTTCTTGGAAAGCTTGCTCAGAGACTGGAGTGAGTAGTATAGAAGACAATGAAGTGTGAGTGAATGTTACGCCAGATGATACAACTTTTCATCCCTCCGGGTAGATCATTTTATCGAAGTAATTTCATTGATCAAAAAGAGAAAGATTAAGCAAGAGCTTGTGGAGTCATGTATAGCTCACTGAACAAAGAAGTGGATTTCTCAAATTACAGTTTCACAAGAGAAATTGAGAGATCAAGAATTGTCCATCCAGCTACACAGAGTGACAACTGAATGTTTGATAAGAGTGCTTCCTGCTGAAGCAGACTCACTTTCCAGCAATTTTCTGCTTCATCTTTTCAAGACCGGGCTAATTATGAATATCGATCCCAAATTGAAAAAATCATCTCAAGACAAGAATTAGCTCTCATGCTGGAAAAGTTTAGTGCTAAAGACCTTCTAGTCAGGAATAGTACAACTGTTTTCGATGTAGATATTTTTGTTCAATATGTTTCTCTTGCATCAAATAATCCCAAGTCAAGAATGTGTATTGTAGCAAGAAGCTTCGACTCTCTTGTAAATGCATTGCCAAAAGAATCAAGATTTTTTTATGACAACCTATATATATAGGTCTATAGACATGTACCTCAAGGTATGCATAATGCATTTGCTCTTTTCCTCCAATCTCAAAAATTGATTCAGTATTTCATTCAAGTATTTGGAACTTGAAATAATATTGTTAGAATTAAATGACATAAAATAATATTTCTTTTAAAATAGTCAACAAAAGGCGTGACAGATGTGAGATCTCACTCTCCAACTTACAACTAAATAACTCAATGATTGTGTTTATTCTGTTAAAATCAGTACTAATATCATTAATAAATGATCTATCACTTCACTATTAATCAAGTCAAAAAGTGAAAATGATTCTTCAATATATATGTAGATCGAATGAATGCGTCTTAATGCACAACGTACAATAATTAATATAATTTTAAAAAGAAGATTGGACTCAATTAAACATAACTATTAATAGTTATCAAATTATTCTCCATCAATACATTAGTTAAGTTACAGTTCAGATTCTCTTAAATGAGTTTTCGTAATCCAATTAGTGCAAGAATTTTTTATCAAATAAATTCCATGTATAAAAGCAAATAATAAAACAAAAATCTAAATGTAAGATTGATATTCATTCTAAGGGGATTGTAGACTTGCATTGTTGTGGAAAGCTCAGGTGACGGCCTATTAGAATTAGGGGTCTGACCCATCAATCTTAATTTTTCGGATTTTAAATGCTAGCGTGCCTGGCTCCACAATCAATCTCAGTTTCATCTATTTGAGGGAGGTCTAATTCCGCTCTCTCTAATTGCTTAGAAGTAGACGGGTTCAAGAACCCTTTTCTGACAGAGAACTCTAGATCCTCTCTGATGGAGAACTCTAGGTAATCTGAGCACCCGAGAAATCTCTTTCTCTGCTTTTAGGTAATCTTGTTCACTGAACCTCCATATCTTTTGATTTTGTATTAGATTTAAGCCAAGAGAGTTTGCTGAGTAGTAGTAAATTCTCCTTCATTTGCGATTTAAAATTTGATTTGAGATCTCCCTCACATGTGCATCTAGACTGACATTTCCAACTTGCTTCATCTCGATTCGTTAAATTTGTGGTGTGTAGATATGTATTTCGTTTGCCTTTAACGAGATCTAATTTGTACTAATGACAATCTTTGCTAATCTGATGTTGTTATACGAGGTCCATATTTTTTGACTTCACGAGATTTTTTTTTTCTAAAGAAATATTTTTTGAAAAAAAATCTGATTTCAGGAGGTCCTTTTTTTTTTTATTTGGGAAAATGCCGATCTCATGAGGTCGATTTTTCAATTGCAAAATAATAAAATGCACCATCGAATTCCCATCTTTATTATGGTAGAATACATTTCTATTGGCGATCAATTTTTACAAAAAAAAGTAATAATAATAAAATAATTAAAAATTGACCTCCTGAGGTCATGTTGCAAAAAAAAAAAAAAATATTTTTAAAAAAATCGATTTCCAGAAGTTGACTTTTGCAATCTTTTTTAAAAAAGAAATTGACCTTATTACAAGGTTAATTTACATTTTTTTTTTGTTTGTTTTTTAACGCTAAAAAAATCGATTTTGAGATGTCGATTTTGTTTAAAAATTTGAAAATATTTTTTAAATGCCAACCTCGTGAGGTTGATTTTTCTTTACCTCTTTTGAAGTCGGTTTTTTTATATCAATTTTTGACAGTTTTTTAATCGTGTGCAAAATTAAAAAGTTAAAGCCGCATGCATCTGATATTGTACATATATCTATGAATATTTGTGAATTGAAATTATTTAAAAAGAAAAATTTGAAATTGAATCAAAAACATTCATAGTCCACATAAAAGCTTAGAAGCAATTTATGCTCAACATTCAACTATTGAAGGACCTGGTTCTCTTGCATATATATATGTATGTTATATTTTACTATTCATTTGTTAATCATCATTACTTCATGTTGTTAATCTTAATACATAAACTTTATAGCTCATGAGTCATGGCACTCTAAGTTCAACATATCTAAACATCATACGCGATGAACTTTTGAAATCAACCTCTCTATTTTTCGAGAGATAGAAATAAATTCTAGCTACCTACATTTTGTCTCTTTGGATCCCACCCATGAAATTACACCGCACATATTGTTGTTGTTGTAGTCTCTCTCTTTTCCACTAGACTGACCCAAGGGTCTTTCAAAAATAACCTATCCACTTCTCGGGATACAGGAGTAAAGTTTGCTTACATTCTATCACTTCAGATCCCACTCATGAAATTACATTGGATATATTTTTGTTATTGTTGTTGTTGTTGTTGTTGTCTCTCTCTTTTTCCCTCGATTGACCCAAGGGTCTTTCGGAAACATTTTCTTTACCTCTCAAAAGGTAGGGGTAAGATCATTTTGTCCGGACCCTGCTTATAAAATTACACTAAATATATCATCGTCGTCGTTGTTGTAATCTCTGTTTTCCATTAAACTGCATCTGCATGGACAGTTCATCAACATGGAGGTGGAGAAGGCAATGGAGAAGAAAAGGACTGGACGCAGATATAGACTGTTGCTAGAACAACGAGCACAACAAAAAAAATTGAACTCCTCTGGTGAACTTTTCTTTTTAATGTAACAAATAAATAGGTATAGGGTGTGTTCGGTACGAAAGAAAATATTTTTCTTGATTTTTTAAGAAATATTTTTCCAAAATTTTGACATTGTACCAGCACACTCATAGTGACTCTGCTCATTTTATCTGTTACTTAAATACTCCCATTCATTCACTTTTACTTGTCACGTTTCGCTTTTCAAGATTCAAATTGCATGAACTTTAAATAGCATTTTAAGATGTATTTTTTTACCATATTAATATGAGAAGGGTTGCAAGTTGTAGTATTTTTCGCATAGTTTTTAAACATCTAAATTTCATATATAAATTATTGAATTAATCTAATTCAATTTAACTTCGAAGTTTAATTAAATTTACTCACGTGAAGCGAAACGTGACAAGAATTATCATTTTATTTTTTTTTAAAATAGGTCTAATCAGTACTACTATTTTTTGTTAAAGACTACAACACCAGCACATGGACAAAAGTCACAACACAATATAAGTCCTAGTTGTTAGACAATTCCTAGTAGTATTTGGTTATTTGTTTCCTAGTCAATTTTGGAGTAGTAGTTTCTAGGTAATTAACGTAGTATTTGGTAGTTTTCTGTTTCCTAGTCAATTTTGGATTAGTATTAGGTCTCTGATGTATGCCTATATAAGGGGTGTTATTCACCATAATAAATCATTACTTTGAGTTGTGTTCAACAATTTGGTACCAGAGCCGGCAAAAGATCATAACTGCTTAACGGAAGGTTGTTCTTCTTCCCACACAATGGGTGATATGCAGCAAGTAGGAGTTGGTGGTGGAATCAAGAAGCTCAACAATCAAAACTACAATACATGGTCAACGTGTATGATGTCTTATATGCAAGGCCAAGACTTATGGGAGGTCATCAATGGCAGCGAGGTTGAAAAACCACAGACAGATACAGCTGGTACGTTAAGAAAGTGGACCATAAAGGCAGGAAAAGCAATGTTTATTTTGAAGACAACAGTTGAAGATGATGTCTTGGAGCATATTAGAGATGCCAAGACTCCGAAAGAAGCATGGGACACGTTTAAGACTCTTTTCACAAAGAAGAATGACACGAGGCTCCAACTTCTAGAAAGCGAGCTATTGTCGATAGCACAACGTGATATGACAATTGCTCAATACTTCAACAAGGTGAAGATGTTGTGCCGAGAAATCTCTGAGTTAGATCCAGAGGAAGCCATTGGAGAAACCAGGACAAAGCGAATAATTGTTCATGGTTTGAGGCCCGAGTATAGAGGCTTTATTGCTACTGTGCAAGGATGGCAGAAACAACCATCAATCGTGGAGTTTGAAAATTTGCTAGCTGGTCAAGAAGCATTAGCTAAGCAAATAGGAGGAGTTTCTTTGAAAAGTGAGGAGGAAGCTCTGTACGTTAATAAAAGTAGAGGTGAAATCAAGCAGAATGATTTTGGTGGATCTAGAAGATATGATGGTAACTCAAAACAATACGATAGGAAAAAGTTCCCAGGAAAGTGCTTCAATTGTGGAAAGATGGGTCATAAGGCAATAGATTGTTGGTTTAAAAAGGAAAAAATTGCTGAAGGTAATAGAAAAGAAAAAACTGCAGAAGGTAATGTTGCTACATCCAATGACGATGATGAATGGGATGCTGAGGCGTGCTTTGCAGCTGAAGAGGAGCTAGCTCTCTCAGCAATGACAAGAGACCATATTGATTATGAGAATGATTGGATTGTCGATTCAGGTTGCACAAACCATATGACGGGTGTGAAAGAAAAATTGCAGAATTTGTCTCAATACAGGGGAAGTCGTGTGGTTGTAACAGCTGATAACTCCAAGCTATCTATTGCTCATGTCGGCAGTACAATGTTATCACCTATGTGTGGCGTTGACGATGTACCACTTCAAGGTGTTTACCATGTCCCAGGTATGAAGAAGAATTTATTATCAGTAGCACAACTAACATCCTCAGGCCACTATGTTCTATTTGGTCCCGAAGATGTTAAGGTATATGGCAAGCTCAACATTACAGAAAAGCCAATGATGGAAGGAAGAAAATTAGACTCAATCTATGTGTTGTCAGCGGAAGCTGCATACGTAGACAAGGCGAGGAAGAATGAAACAGTTGATCTGTGGCATATGCGACTGAGTCATGTTAGCTTTTCCAAGCTGAATGTGATGATGAAGAAGTCAATGCTCAAGGGGCTGCCACAACTAGAAGTAAGAACAGATGCAATTTGCGCAGGATGTCAATATGGAAAAGCACATCAACTACCATATAAAGAGTCCAAATTTAGAGCAAAGGAAACACTTGAGTTGATACACTCAGATGTGTTTGGTCCTGTGAAACAACAATCAATTGGCGGAATGAAGTATATGGTAACATTTATCGATGATTTTTCCAGATACGTATGGGTGTATTTTATGAAGGAAAAATCCGACACTTTCACAAAGTTTAAGGAATTCAAGAAGGAAGTCGAAATAGATCTTAACAAGAAAATTGGTTGTTTGCGAAGTGATAACGGGGGCGAATATACCTCAACAGAGTTTCTGGAGTTTCTTCGCAAATGTCGAATAAATCATCAGTTCACATGTGCTTATACTCCGCAACAAAATGGGGTTGCGGAGAGAAAGAACCGACATCTTGCAGAAATCTGTCGAAGTATGCTTCATGCAAAGAATGTACAGGGAAGATTTTGGGCTGAAGCAATGAGGACAGCAGCCTTTGTGATTAATAGGCTTCCACAACAAAGGTTGGATTTCATATCACCATTTGAGAAAGTGTGGAACCTTAAGCCTACAGTTAGCTACTTTCGTGTCTTTGGATGTGTGTGCTATGTCTTTGTACCTGATCATTTGCGCAGCAAAATTGAAAAAAAAGCTGTCAGGTGCATCTTTGTAGGATATGATAATCAAAGAAAAGGATGGAAATGTTGTGATCCTACAACTGGAAGGTGCTACACATCCCGAAATGTGGTGTTTGACGAAGCATCCTCATGGTGGTCTTCAGAAGATGGTACACTGTCAAGCTTGGATATATTCAAAGATGAGCTGAAAATTATTCCTTTGAGCTTAGGAGAAGTTGAAGATGATAAAGATAACCATGGGACAACTCAAAATCCATGGAAAACAGGTGTCTACCAACAACCTGAGGAGGAAGGAGAAGAAGACAATCCAACTCCTCCTAGAAGAGGACAGAGAATTCGCAAGCAAAATCCTAAGTACGCCAATGCCGCTATAGTAGAAGGAGCTGCAGAAGAACCTGAAACATTTGAAGAGGCATCTCAAAATTCGGAGTGGAATAAAGCTATGGAAGAGGAGATTTTTGCATTAGAGCAAAATCAGACTTGAGAGCTCAAGCACTTCCTCGGTCTAGAAGTTGACCATACTGAAAAAGGGATGATTCTTCACCAGCATAAATATTCTAAAGAGCTGCTGGAAAAATTTGGAATGGTCAATTGTAAGCCAACGATGACACCAATGGAATCAAACGTGAAAAATTGTTCTCATGATGGGAAAGATTTGTTGGAAGCAACTATGTATAGGCAGTTGGTGGGTAGTCTTATCTATCTAACACTAACTAGGCCTGACATATCCTTTGCAGTTGGTGTATTGAGTCGACATATGCAAGAGCCAAAGAAGCCTCATTTGGAAGCAGCTCGGCGAGTTCTGAGGTACGTGAAAAATACTGTTGAATATGGTATTCATTATGAGAAAGGTGGAGAATGCAAGTTACAGGGGTACTGCGATGCGGACTATGCTGGTGACTATGACACTCGGCGGTCTACAACTGGGTACGTCTTTAAATTGGGGTCAGGAGCTATTTCTTGGTGTAGTAAGAGGCAGCCTACTGTGTCTTTATCTACAACAGAGGCGGAGTATCGAGCCGCAACTATGGCAGCACAGGAGAGTACATGGCTTGTGCAACTATTAAGGGACCTACATCAACCAGTGGATTATGCAATTCCTTTACATTGTGATAACTTATCAGCAATTCGTTTAGCAGAAAATCCAATTTTTCATTCAAGAACTAAGCATGTGGAGGTGCACTACCATTTCATCAGAGAGAAAGTTTTGCAAGAAGAGATCACACTGAAGCACATTGGAACCGAAGGCCAAGTAGCAGACTTGTTCACAAAAGGTTTGAGTATCAACAAGTTTGAAGACTTTCGTCATCAGTTAGGCATGGTGGCAAGGAGGAAAGCTGGTGTCGAGGGGGAGTGTTAAAGACTACAACACCAGCACATGGACAAAAGTCACAACACAATATAAGTCCTAGTTGTTAGACAATTCCTAGTAGTATTTGGTTATTTGTTTCCTAGTCAATTTTGGAGTAGTAGTTTCTAGGTAATTAACGTAGTATTTGGTAGTTTTCTGTTTCCTAGTCAATTTTGGATTAGTATTAGGTCTCTGATGTATGCCTATATAAGGGGTGTTATTCACCATAATAAATCATTACTTTGAGTTGTGTTCAACATTTTTCACTAGTTAAATCTGTTTTTCTTTTTCACAAAAACCACTGTTCAGATAATGCTACTGAAAAAGAGGATGAGGTGGCTCAAGAAGAAGATCACCAAGTGATTGAAAATAATCATCACTATGAAGAAACAACAGTTAAAGATGCACAAAGGTATGTTCTTTAAAGGCGGAGCTAAGATTTTAGTTTATGAATTTTGAATCATAATATTTTTTTTTTTAAAAAAGATTCTGAATAAATTATTTAAATATATTAATTTTTTTTAATATAAATATAAAGTTTAAGACAAAGCTATTGAGTTTATTCGAGACCAAAATAGTGGCTCAACACCTGAGGTCATGACTTGCCTTTAAATTATTTAAACATATTAAATATTTTTTTAATACAAAATAATTGTACTTCTTGTTTTTTTTTTTTAAATAGTATTTTCTCTGTTTTTTTTTTTTTTCATATTCATTACTGTGATACTATTTTATTGTGTTTTTTTAAACTTTTTTTCCAGGGTGGATGATCAAAGAAAAAAACAAACTTGTTCATCCAAGAAAAAGGTCAGTGAATGACTAAACTAGATCTTCAACTGTTTTCTCTTTTAATCAGTTTTAATGAATATAAATGTTTTGTGTTTGGTGCCCTTACAACTGCAATGTCAAAAGATCATGTTACTCCTTCCGTTCCGTGGCACACTTTCCTTTTTGGTCCGTTTAAAAAAGAATGTCACCTTTTCTTATTTGTGAACTATTTAAAGGCACAATTTCTCTTTTATCCTTATTGATCCCACTTAATTTAAAGATAGTACTCCTTTGTTTTCTTTTTTACTTTTCTGGAAAGGACAATTTGGTAAACTTCCTAAAGTCTTTACTTAGTTCTTAAACTCCGTGCTTAAACTCCATGCAAAAGTTGACACATAAAATGAGATGGAGGGAGTAGTTTATTATGAAGTCCTCACCACTGCTGGCAGTACCGGAGCCAAATTTTTCACCAAGGGTTTCAAAATATGAAGCAGTAACAAAGCATGAATAGGCATATCCTCGCAGAGGCAAAAATAGTTTGGTGATATCTTCCTATCTAACTAAGCTTTGGGTGAGCAATCTTAAATGTTATTTGTACTAATTGAAGGATGCAAATATTTGGTAGAATAGTCGAGGAGTGTACAAACTGGTTTGGACACTACTGTTATCACAAAAAATCTTTAAAAAACCGTTAACCAACACTTAACTAGTAAGATATTATGATGAATGAAATATACAAATGAAGCAGAATGATGAGACTTGGCTGCTAGTTTTAGCAGCTCCTCTCTATCCCAAGAGGTAGCGTATACTCTATCCTCCCCAGACCTAGTGCCGGTGCCAGGATTTTCATTGAGGGGGTCCAAAAGTGCACACGAACTAGCCGAAGGCGGTTCAGCATCGAATATATATACATAAAAAAATAATTTTAGCCATGTATAAATAGTGTAATTTTCCACCGAAGGGGGTTCGGATGAACCCCTCATTGTATGCTAGCTCTGCCACTGCCCAGACCCCACTTGTGGGAATACACTGTCTATGTTTTTGTTGTTGTAAGTTAAATAAGAAACCTGAACTAAACAGAAACTTTAAAATGACAAGATTGTTGGGTAACTCCATTGTGTTTATGGACACACTTACATGCTATGGGAAGTATTCTTGCAGTGTTTGCTGAGATGCATAAGATAACTTCTCTGTCTCCAATGAGGAAAATGGAATTTATCAATTATCTTTGATCTCATGATCGCTATCTTTACACTTTAAATCTTCAATTTCTCACGCAAAAGTGGTTTAAGCATCTCTACTATTCTGTATCTTGTTGCAGGCGCGTACAGACGGGCTTCTGATAGCGTTGTACTCTTGTTTGCAGTCTTTCAAATCCTTGTTTTTTATTCTCATTTTCTAGCCTACAAGTGAAATGATTGATGCAGTTGTTTCTGTTGTTTTTTGTTTGTCCTTTTTTTTTTTTTTTTTGGTTTGATTGCTTGTTTTCCAAAAATATATTTCCCTTCAAGTTTTACGCTTTTTCATATATCAAAACAGGATGGTAAGAGTGGAGGTAAATCGAAGGACTGTTCAATATGCAAGCAGGAAGGAAATCTATTGTGAGTTGATCAAACACTATTAGTTTCTGCATTGTAAATTCATCATCTTTCACTCTTCTAGTGTCAATCGCTTAGTTCGCTGATTGAAATTCTAAGAAATAATAGATGAAATGAGCAGCATTAACTTTTAAAACAAACTTATTTTATGATTTTTTGAAGGTGCATCATGCTTTACAATGATCAAGGTTATATCATTTGAAAGTATTCTTCTTGTTGATATTATTCGGTTGAACATATATGAAGAAAAGCCAAATTAAATTAGATGAATGAACGAAAGAAGGATTAAAAAAATAAAAGAAAAGAGTTGACAGTGTAATGGATTTTGATGAAATTAATTATTTTCATTCATCTTTGTTATTATGACTGTGAGAGAGCCTGAGCATCCAACCCAAACCTTAAGGAACTTTAGTATGCACACATTTAACAATCACTTTTCGGCAAAAATGTTCAGTTATTTTGTCTTTCGTTCTTTGAAATTGGAAGTCCTTTAATGAATTGTATGTCTCGGTCTGAACCTTATAATGCTGAAGGATTCTCAGAATGAAGAAGCAACAACTTCTTTGGAATGTAATGTAATAGCCTCCAACTACTTCTTGGTTTGGTACCTTAAGAATCGTATCTCCTTTTTTTTTTTTTTTTCAGAAGTTGTGCTGGACGAGGATGCGAAAGGAACTTTCATATCTCTTGTCTTGACCCCCCTATGACCTATTTCCCACCTGGAATACGGCACTGTTATTGGTGTGCCATAAGGAAGATGACATTAGGTGTTCATGATGTATCTGATGGAGTAGAGTCCCTTTTGGATGCCAGAGAGTGTGGTTTGGGTAATGAAGGTACAAAGCTATCTGCAAATTTTCTTATATCTTGTTTTGATTATGTTCTACAGTGTGATATCAACTGGTCTCATTGTACTTTTTAATATGGAACCAGGGGAGCAAAAGTGGGAGTATTTAGTAAAGTACAAAGGTCTTGCTCATGCTCATAACTTCTGGATTACAGATGAGCAGCTGCGTCTTGAGGATCAAGCAGCCCTTACGAGATTCAAAAATAATCACATGGTACTAATGGTTATCATAATCTTTCTGTTCTTGCCTTCTTTCTTCAGCAAGTCACCTTTTTCAAACCTCTATGATGATTTCTCCAGAGTAAAGTTGGAAAACTGAGTGGAGTCTTCCTCATCGTTTGCTGGACAAGAGGATGTTAGCAGTTACAGACCACAGCAACACTGACGTAGATTGCCTTTTTGAGTGGCTCGTGAAATGGACAGATCTTGACTACAGTCATGCCACATGGGAATTGGAGAAGGCTTCATTTCTAAGGCCGCCTGAGGCAGTCAAACTCATGACTGATTATGAAATCCTTCATCAGAAGGCTAAGAAAGAGTTGCATCCTTTTACGGAAGATGAGGTAGTTCTTAATAGTCAATACCGACTATTTAGAATTTCAATGTGTTACTTTCATCTTGAAAAAAGTTGGACACTTCTCAGTTCATTTACATAGATTTATGAGCAAATCAGGACTGGACTTCCCCCCAACAAAATTGATGCAATCTTGCTAGTTTTCATGCTAATCCTAGTTTCAGTTGTAGAATGTATTGGTATGGATTTTATCAAGTATTGAGATGTTGCTAGAACAATTTTAGACAAATCAGGCCTAAATGTTTGTTTCTAGAACAATTATAGAAATTCCACGGAATCACTTACATTTGATAGAGGTTACACTTATTCACTGGAAGAGATTGCATGCCTTCATAATTTTAAAAGTTGCATTGACCTTTATCCATTCTGCATGATTATCTAGCAGTTAAACTGAACATAGTGCATGTGCGAGAGAGAGAAACTAGTGTACATGTCCTCATAATTCTAGAAATTGCCTCGACATTGATCCATTCTGAAACTAAATATATTTTGAGGCGGTAACTTTTACAGACAACTTTCCTGCTCTGTAGCTCTGTAGACTCGCTTGCCGTTGGCACTTTAACGAGTGTGTAACTTGAACTTAAGATTAGTCATGGATACTCCTACCTCCAGCTTCTCAGAAACACAGTTGAAGCTGACACTTCGCTGACACTTCGTTTGAGATCAAAGTAGTATCTAGTATTTTGTTCTCCTTAAAGAGTATTTACAAATATTTTCTTGTTGCCAAAAGTATTGTTCTTCTGAAGTTGTTAAAAGTTGCTTTACGGAACTGATTAGTTGTCTCTGTTATTTTTGGTAGCAAATAGGTTGTTTTTTTATGGTAAGATTAGCCTATTTTTGGTTGTAATAGCACTATATAAGCTCAGCCTTGTCAACGCATCACTCACAAATTAAAATGCTCATTTCTGATATGAGATTACTTATTTTTCATCAGGTTTGTATTCTTCTATTCTGTATAGATTCCCAATTATCTCCAGTAACTTATGTCTCCTAGATGTATCAGGATAAATGTGTTACAAGGTTCAATAGCTGCAACGTTCTCTCTTTACTTGATCCGAAATATGACAAGGCCAACAATGAGCTGTCAGACACTGATTCCAACATAGATCTAACAGAATTCAAGGAAAGGTTTAATCACTTCGTTGCATATGAGTGCAAGTCCTCCTCATCGAAGTTCATTGAATATTGGGTTCCTGTCAAACTCTCCAATGAGCAAATTGAGCAATATTGCACTTGCCTCTTTTCAAATAAATGGCTTTGCTCATCTCTGAAGAATGACTCACCAAGCTGCATCGAAAATATACTTAAATCTACCAGGAAGATTAGGCTTGGTTTGACTTTTTCATGTTCCAGTAATTCAATCTTTAATAGTACTTAAAACTTTTAGTTATTTTGTGTGACATATCACCATATCTCTGACGCGGACTTTCACTTTTTTCTCAGTGTTGTGATCACCTTACCTCGAAGATGAATCGCTGGAAGGCATAGTTAGACATTCCTCAAGATCAGCGCTTTGATGTTGAAATCAAACTAAGTGGCAAATTGGAACTCCTCAATAAGATTCTTCAGGAGATCAAACAGCAAGGACAAAGAGTCCTCATTTACTTCAAAATTTCCTTTCATTCTTGTTCCTTTCCAATTTCCATATGTGACTTTGATTTCGCCAAGTGACTAGATGCGACCATATAAATGATGATTGGTGCCCTAGGAGCTCTCTTGTGTATTTTTTCTTATTTTTTATTTGTCTCCTATTGCTTTGCATAAGGGCTAGTGCCAATGTTTCTAACTTTAACTGAATGCTATGTTGTTTATTGTACAGTCTCATAATGGCTCGGGCGTTTATTCCATTCGGGATATCTTGGGTGATTTGATTCGTGAGAAATTTGGTGGGGATTCTTGTATGAACATTTGTGGGAGTGGTCCTGGTCAAGTGAAGAAAGGTACGTTGAACAAATGCAACAATATGGAAAGTGGGATATTTGCTTTGTTGATGGAAACAAGTGCTTCTGTTCGTAGTGTGATCAAGCTCTTGGGAATAGACATAATTATATTGTTTAACAGTGACTGGGATCCAAATCACGATTTACGATCCCTGCAGAAGATTGTATTTAATTCAAAGTCGGAGCATTTAAAGGTACTCCGTCTCTATTCATGTTTCACTGTTGAAGAGAAAGCTCTAATGCTTGCAAAACAAGGTAAGACTGTTCGCATAAAGAATATAGAACAAGTAGCTTGCCAGAAGCTGCTATCTTGGGGTGCCTCTTATCTTTTCAATGTACAATCTTCAATCTCAAAGAGGTCGTCTGAAGGTGCTGGTATAGAAGATATCTTTGCGGAACTTTTAGGCTTAATGTCTAGTAACCGTGAGAACAGTGATTCTAACGGTTGTTCAAAGATCGTGAAAGTACAGAATAATGGAGGGACTTATTCAAGTGAGATATCTCTACTTGGTGAAGTGGAAATGCAACGAACAGATGATTCTTCTTTTGTGAGAGGATTGCCGGAGAATGATCCACCCCACGTTTTCTGGTAAAATCTGCTTCATGAAATGGCTCCTAGTTGGAAACACTTGCCTAGTTCATCTCGAGGGAGTAGAAGGAAAGTTAGACTAGGGGAACAAGTTTGTGAAAAAGAGGGCAATAGAGTTCATCTTACTCTACAGCCCAAGTTAAGGAAGAAACGTAAGTTGAATGTCCAGGGTAACGTAGTGCCTACTTTAACTCTTGGTTTCCATTAATTCTCCTTTATCAGCATACACTGACCTATTTCTTTTTTTGATGCCAATCCTATTTTCTAGGAACATCGCATCCTTCTGATGGTAATAAGCATAAAACCAGCCGTATTGGTGCAGTAAACGATGCAGGTAAGAGAAGCAGAAACACCCAAGAAGATCAGTGCCTTCCTGACGTTTCTTCAAACACGCCTAGTCTGCCTCAATCCCCTTACTCAAACCCACTTCAAATGGAGATGGAGAAGATGCAAAAGGAGAGAGAACAAACTAAGAAATTCCAAGAAGATGTGGTTTGTCTTTCCGACCTCTGTTTTATTGTTTATTCGTTTATTTTAAATATAACGATACTTCACATTGCATAGAGTACTAAAAGTTTCAGTTATAAAAATATATGCAGAAATTGCTCCTGAAATCTCAAATGGAAAAAGATCTAGAATCAGTTAGCAAGACGTAGGATTTGATGTTACAGATTACTGAAACGGAATCAGCTCAGCAGCAAAAAGAACTTGATACAACGTACAGAAAAGTGCATATGCAGAAGTTACTAGCTGAAGCTATGACATTAGTACACGATACTGTTGGGTCAAAAGAGATGACTGAAGGTATGCATTCCTTATGATTCATTTCTTGATTATGACTATAGTATCTGCCTGATACTGCCTAGTTTTATAAATGATATCTACAATGTGTGCTTTTCTCCGGATGATGTTGGCAGGACTATTACCGGAACTGGACAAACACCACCAACTAGACCAAGTAGTGCCCCGGTGGTGATTGCATCCGCCACAGAACCTATTGAAGAATCTAATCAAACACACAGTTTGCAGGATCATTGAATATTGTTTTACTAGTCATAAAAAGCATTAGCTTTGATGAATCAATGTCTTATTTCTTGCATGTTAAGATGAGAGCCAGCTTCATGGTCTGGTATGCTACTGACTCTGTTACAACCAGTTTGAGGGGAAAAAAACTTACGCACACTTGATGTTTACAGCCAGTTGAAAGTATCTTAATTGCATATGTGAACTGTGCAAGAGACCTGGCATTTTTACCGGTTTCAGATATCTACCAATACACATTCAGGCTAGCGTAAAACTAGTCAACTCATGATGAATCCTCCCAATGCAAATGTCGATGATATGAGTTGAGCTTAAATAGAAAAGTGAGGATTCATATAGCAGCTGATCCCAACTTGTTTCGAGGAGGAGCGCTGAGGTAGATTGGTAGCCAGTGTAAAACTTGTCAATTCATGATCAATCTTTCTTATATAGAATGATATTGACGACACGAGCTGAGCTAAGCTGGAGAGGTGATTATTCATATAGCTGGTTTGGGACTGAGACGTAATTATTGTTGTCTTATGCTAAAATGAGAACTTGGTATCAAACCAAATTAATGCAATTTTATAAATCAATTTTTCCAAGAAAGCTAAACTTATTGTTGTTTTCTGTAAAATATTATTCAATGAAACTACTGTATATTTTATTTTGATTGTAATGATTTTGTAGATCAACTAATCTAACTTGAATGGCTTTATTAATAAGAAATAAACATAAATAATTTTAATAAAGAATTTGTTAGTGTTAGATGACCTTTTAAGTTATTCACTGTGCTAATGTGTTACGTACGTGCACTCCACTACATTCCTACGCAATTAAGGGGCAATTCATATGAACTTTAGCAAAAATAACTCATTAATAACACAACAAATTTAGTTTGCTTTAGTATATAAAGTTATGCTAGACCATTAAGCAAGCTAAGTTGAGCTTGTTCCATATGCATTTGGACTTTGGATATGTATTAATAATATGTTAGCTCACATTATGATGACACTATAACTTTATTTCTACTTATGTGCTACCTACGTGACTCCACTATATTTCAATTCCCAACGTAGTTAAGAGGAAATTCATGTAAAATTTTTATTATACATTCCATTTCAGTGTGATTATCTATAAAACTAACATTATTAGAATTTATTGAGATAAACTAATATTTATTTTAAAATAGTCAACAAAGGCGTGACAGATGTGAGATCTCACTCTCCATTTTACAACTGAATAACTCAATAGCTATATTTATTTGATTGAAATCAGTATTAATATTGTTAATAAATGATTTATCGCCTCACCATCAACCAAGTCAAAAAGTGAAAATGATTCTTCAATGTATTTATACATAGATAGAAGGAATGCGTCTTAATGCACAACGTACAATAGTTATTATAATTCTAAAAAGAAATTGAACTCCATTAATCATAACTATTAATAGTAATGAGATTATTGTCCATTAGTATATTAGTAGTTACAGTTCAGATTCTCTCAAATGAGTACTCGTAATCCAATTAGTGCAAGATTTTTTTATCAAACAAATTCCAAGTACAAAAGCAAATAATAAAATAAAATCTAAGTCTAAGTTTGATTTTCATTCTAAGCCACAAGCTTAAGAATTATAGCTTGTAGACTTGTTTTGCTGCGAAAAGCTCAAGCGAAACCTATTAGAACTGTGGACCTCACCCGCCAATCTTTATTTTTTGAAATATTTACCAGTTTTTCTCATTTAATTTATTACAATATTATTATTTTTTATGGATAATCACACTTAAAATGAAATATATAGTGAAAATTTTACACGAATCCCCCTCTAATTGCATTGAAATATAGTGGAGTGCATGAATACGACACGAATGTAGCACATAGGCAAATCCTCTCAAATTAATGCCCATAATTCAACTAGTGCGAAAATTATGGGCATTATTTATAAAAATAATATTGTCAGAAATTAAATAACGTAAAATAATATTTATTTCAAAATGATCAACAAAGCAAGCATCAGGTGTGAGATCTCACTCTCCATCTTACACCACACTAAATATCTCAACAATTGTGTTGACTTTCATTTTCATTTAATTAAAATCTCCTCCTAAATATTCATAAAGGATACATTAGTTAAATTATATATTTTTATATTAATATAATTCAATTAAAAATTATTATAAAGAAATTAAATAAGAGATGCAAGCATACCAACAAAGAAACTAAGTGCTACGAAATCAAACTCGATGGAAAATTTATGTGTTTGTCCCTTCAATTATTTTTTTTTTGGATGTAATTATGTCTTTGTTGATAAATTAATATAATTTGAATGACTTTATTGATACAAAATAAACGCAAGTGACTTTGATAAGTATTTTGTTATAGTTTAGTAACTTTCTAAGTTATTTACTCTACTAATGTGCTACATACGTGACTCCACTATATTCTAATTTCCAATGCAATTAAGGAGAAACTCATGTAAAATTTTCATTATATATCGATTTCAGTGTGATTATCTAAAAAGAAATATTGTTAGAATTACATGAGATAAAATAGTATTTATTTTAAAATAGTCAATAAAAGGCGCAACAGATGTGAGATCTCACTCTTCATCTTACAACTAAATAACTCAATAATTGTGTTTATTCGGTTGGAATCAGTATTATCAAGTCAAAAAATGAAAATGATTCTTCAATGTACCTATATGTAGATCGAAGGAATGCGTCTTAATGCACAACGTATAATAATTGTTATAATTCTAAAAGAAGATTGAACTCATTTAATCATAACTGTTACTAGTAATGAGATTATTAGAACTGTTGGCCGCACCCGTCAATCTTGATTTTCTGAATTCTAACTCCTAGTGTGCTAAATAAGTTCTAGTGTTTGTCTATTATAAGGCAGAACTTCTTGTGCAGGTTCATTGTCTTGAAATGTGATGAACGTTTGTCTTATAGGCAAGAGTTAGAACGTCTGTCTTACGGACAAAATTTATTAAGCAGGACCAAAAAATTAAGACCATCCGTTATGGAGGCCATTTTTGTAAGACCCATTTTATGGGTACAATATATCAAGAACCCATCACGGTCAATTATGAACTTAACCCCATCTGACTATTTGAAAAACATATCTTTCAATGAGTCTGGAGCCTAAAGAGTAATTTTTTTAAAAAATCTAAATTTCCAAAAGGGCAACAAAAATAGGTGTTCTTGTTGTAGTCTCTCTCTTCTCCACTCGACCGACCCAAGGATCTTTCGGAAACACTCTCTCTATCTCTCACAAGGTAGGGGTAAGATCACTTTATGATCCGGACCCTACTTATGAAATCACACTGAATATATCGTCATCATCCTTGTTGTAGTCTCTCTCTTTTCCACTCGTCCGATCCAAGGATCTTTCAAAAATAATCTCCCTACCTCTCAAAAGGTAGGTGTCTTAAGACCACTTTATATATTCGAACTCTACTTATAAAATTACACTAAATATATTGTTGTTGTTGTCATTGTCATCTCTCTCTTTTTCATTAACTACATCTGCATGCACAGATGATGCAGAAAGTACGGATGAGACAAGCTGGCAAAATACTTTCATCATTTTGAGCTAAAAGACAAAAATAAAACCTCAAAAAAAACAAAAACTTTATTTGTGTAAACAAAAAAAGTATCATCAACATGGAGAAGGTGAAGGAAATGGAGAAGGGAAAATACAAGCAAGTTATTAACAAGAAAATGACTGGAGGAAGCTATAGATTAGAGTGTAGCTAAAGGAACAAGCATAAATTTATTTGACCTACTTTTTTTTTAGTTCGTTTAAAAAAGAATGACTCTTTTTCCTTTTAGCAACTTTTTTATTTAAACTTTTCACATAGATATGTTTAAGATCATAAGATTAAAATGCATTTTGGTCATTTGACCTATTTATCATTTAAGACCATAAGATTTAAAAATCGTTCTTTATTTTCTTAAACTCCGTGTTAAGTCAAAACAAGTCAATTAATTTAAAACGGAGGGAGTATTAAAATTAGTTTTGATGACTTTGATACAATAAAGACAAAGTTGAGTAACCATCCAAAAAGTTTATATAGTCTCTCTCTTTTCCATTTGACGGGTCTTTCAAAAACAACCTCTCAATTTCTCGGAAGATAGGAGTAAAGTCTGCCCATAAAATTACACTAGATATTTGTGTTGTTGTTGTAGTCTCTCTCTTTGCCACTCGATCGACCTTAAGGTCTTTCAAAAACAGTCTCTACCTCTCAGAATGTAGGGGTAAGATCACTTTATTTAGACAATTAAACTGAATATATGATGTTGTTGTTGTAGTCTCTCTCTTTTTCACTTGACCGATCCGAGAATCTTTCGGAAATAGTCTCTCTACCTTTTAGAAGCTAGCGGTAAAATCATTTATCCGGACTCTACTTATGAAATTACACTGAATGTATTGTTGTTGTCGTCGTCTCTCTCTTTTCCATTAACTTGGAAACATCCTCTCTATTTCTCGGGAGGCAGGAGTAATGTTCGTGTCATTCTAACACATTACACTGGATATATTGTTGTTTTTGTAGTCCCTCTCTCTTTTCCACTTGACCTACCTGAGGACAGAGGCGGAGCCAGAGTAGTAAACGGGGGTTCGGTCGAACCCAGTAGCTTTTACGTAGATTCCGTATTTGTATTAGAAAATTTAGGAAATATATATAAATATTAACTCGCGAACCCCCTTGACAAAAGTAAATTAATGGTCTAGTGGTAATGAAGTGGCTGGCAAGGTTTTGAGTGTCTAGGTTGTGGGTTCGATCCCAGATGTCAGCTTAGTTTTTCCTGTTTCTTTTTCCCTAAGGAAGGTAAGGTAATTATTGATCTCATTTCCTTTTTTCAAGTACACATTTCCCTCTTTCTCCTATTCTATTTATGCAGTTTTTTTTTCTTTTTTTAAAACATAAGATTAACAATTTTAAAAAATGCAAAAAGCAAAATTCCTGCAATTTGCAATACATGTTTTTCTCTTTTTAATTATTTAGTGTTTAAGTGGTTCGTTTCTTTTTGAATATATATTGAGTATCGTTACTCGTTCTTTAATTTGTCGATTATTATATATTAGTTGAGGTTATTATCCTGTCTTAAATTCGAAACCCCAAACCTCAAATCCTGGCTCCGCCTCTGCCTGAGGATCTTTCGGAAACAACCCTCTACTTCTCAAAAGGTAGAGGTAGGTAAGATCACTTTATTCGAACCTTACTTATAAAATTACACTGAATATATAGTTGTTATTGTTGTAGTCTCTTTCTTTTCCACTCAACCCGATGGTCTTTCGGAAACAGTCTCTCTACCTCTCAAAAGGTAGGGGTAGGTAAGACCACTTTATATATCCGAACTCTACTTATGAAATTGCACTGAATATATCATTATCGTTGTCGTCCTCATCTCTCTCTTTTTCATTAACTGCATCTGCATGCACAGTTGATGCAGAAACAGTACGGAAGAGATCACAAGCTGGCAAAAAACTTTCATCATTTTCAGCTAAAAGACAAAAACAAAACCTCAAAAAGAAAAGAATAGACACAAAGAATATATTTATGCAAAAAAAAAAAAAAAAGTGTCATTAAGACATCTAACATGGAGGTGGAGAAGGAAATGGAGAAGGGAAAAAACATGGAAGTTTTGAAGAAGAAAATGACTGGAAGAAGCTATAGACAGTGGCTAATACAACAAACACAAAAAAGATTGAAATCCTCTGGTGAGATATATATATAGAGTGTGTTTGGTACGAAGGAAAATATTTTTAATAGAAATTATTTTTTTCATTTTTAAAAACCTTATTTTCTCAAAAAAATATTTTTCAAAAATTTTGACTTTGTGCCAACATAGGAGTACATAAATATATGTATCAAATGAAACCAGGTGATTTTATCACTATTTATGATTTTTGAAAAAGGTCTAATCAGTCTAACAAAGATTTAAATCCTCTGGTGATTTTTTTTTAATGTAACAAATAGATATATATACGGTGTGTTCGGTACGAAGAAAAATATTTTTCATTTTC
This sequence comes from Capsicum rhomboideum, assembly GCA_031232105.1. Classification (NCBI taxonomy): domain Eukaryota; kingdom Viridiplantae; phylum Streptophyta; class Magnoliopsida; order Solanales; family Solanaceae; genus Capsicum; species Capsicum rhomboideum. The sequence goes on along the minus strand of CP124711.1, from coordinate 141,816,389 downwards.
AAAAAGCTTATATTTCTAGAAAAAATATTTTTCAAAAAATTTGAGTTCGTACCAACATACACAAATATATGTATGAAACCAGGTGATTTTATCACTTTTTTTTTTAATTTTAAAAAAAGGTTTAATCAGTACTATTTTTTTAATAGATAAATCTGATTTTTTTTTATTTTTTTTTTTTCCAAAAAAACCTGTTTAGAAAATGTTGTTGAAAAAGAGGATGAGGTGGCTGAAGAAGAAGATGATCAAGTGATTGACAATAATCATCACCATGAAGATGCACAGAGGTATGTTCTTTAAATGCGGAGCTAAGATTTTTAGTTTATGAATTTTGAACCATAATTAAAAAAAAATTGAAAAAATAATTATGAATAAATTATTTATGCATATTAAATAATTTTTTAATATGAACACGGAATTTGAACAAAAGTTATTGAGTTCATCCGAAGACGATAGCCAAAATAGTGGCTCCACCCCTGATGTCCTGATTGACTTTCAATAGAGTGTTTTTTTTGTGTGTGTGGGTTATGTGCCCCAAAAATAAAATGTAATTTTTTTTTAAAAGTATTTTCTCTGTGTTTTTTTTTTCCATATTTATTGCTGTGATACCATTTTATTGTGTGTGTTTTTTTAAACTCTTTTTCAGGGTGGATGATGAAAGAGAGAAACAAACTTGTTCATCCAAGAAAGATGGAGTAAATATCTCAAAAGGTCACTAAATTATGAGGAATTATCTTGTAAAGTCATTAAACTTTGTTTTGTATCAATAAGGTCACTCAACTTATGGCTTTTCTCTTATAAAATCACTCAATCAAATTTTCAATTAAAAAATCTCACTTACCCTCTTAACATTTTGAATTTGGAAAATAATGTCCCCTTCATAATTTGAATAGGATAACAAACCTCCCTTGATTTAAAATCAATGGCTAAAACTAAATTAAATTATTGCATATATTTTTAAATTATCAAAAGGACTTTTAATCAATATGAATTATAACATGTATTGTTTTAAATTATTAAAAACAATTAAGCAATAGCATTATATAAAAATAAATTTCATACCCTTTTTTTTTAACCTTTTTCTTCATGTTTAAAGTCTCATTTTTCTGTAGATTTTCAAATTATCTTGATCCATTTTATTTACCATTACTAGTATTAAAAACTTTCTTTCATCGGACCAAAAAAATTATATATTTAATTTTGTGTAAAAAATTGTTCTGTTTTTTCATATTAATTTTACATGTCATAAGCCTAATAGTTTTCAAAAAGAAAAGTATAATGTCAAATCAAGAATGAAAATTATTAAAAAAAAAAAATTCTACAATATTATATATAAGTGAGTAAATTTTATTTAACAATTCTAAAATATTTTTGAGATTAGAAAATAATATCTCATTCCCAAGTATCATTTAACCGGTAAGAGATTTGCTCCAATGTTAATTACTCCAGATTTGATATTTGACATGTGTCCAGAAGATAATTAAGCGATAAGATTTATTCTAAATTGTAAGTTTACTTATTCTATTTCGTACATGCAGTAAAATAAGAAAAGAAAAAAGTAATGTTGCTACTTGGAGGATTAGAAAAAGGTCTTTATAATATACAAAGGTAAACCATGGAAATTTGTTATCAAAAAAAGGTTAGAAACAAATAGAGAAAGCCCAACAGAAATGATGCAGCATCAATTTTACTGTTTAAGCATTTTCATTTCTACAAAAAAAAAAATAATAATAAATTAGCGGAAGCAATTTTAAGAGTATTGATTATTTCTTTACTCGTAATTTATATATTTTTTTAATCAAAATTGGGTATAGTAAAAATAAAAAAATGGCAAATATTAATCTTTAATAATAAATCTCATTTTACAGTTTAAAAAAAGGTTAAATAACCTATGAAAACAAATCAAGGATTTCTTGTTTATTTGTATTATTCTATCAATTTTTCCTTTATAATATAAACAAATATTATTATTATTAAAAAATATATCTAATCACCTTAAATATTTCATGGACACGTAACAAGTATCGACCTACTATTGAACATTATCGGAGCAACTATCACAGGAGCAAATATGCTCCCATTTAATCTGAGGATCGTTTTTGATAATTTAAGAATATATGTAATAAATTAATTTATTTTTAGTCATTCATTTTAAATCAAGGGAGGTTTATTATCCTATTCAAAATATGAAGGGAGTATTATTTTCCAAATCCAAAATGTTAAGTGGGTAAGTGAGATTTTTTAATTATAAGTTTGGTTGAGTGATTTTATAAGAAAAAACCCTAAGTTGAGTGACCTTATTGATACAAAACAAAGTTTAATGACTTTATAAGATGATTCTTCATAGTTTAGTGACCTTTAGAGATATTTACTCAAGAAAGATGTCAGTAAATGACTAAATTGATCTTCAACTGTTTTCTGTTATTGAGATTAATTTTGAGATTAGATTTATATTCTACTTATACCGTTAATCAGCAGAGTGTAAATCTAGTCACAAACTTAAAGATATCCTACTTTATCCCATCCAACTTGGAATTAGTGTATTATAATTTTAGAACTATAATCTCGGAATAATTTAGTCTGCATACCAAACGACCCCTAAAGGTTTTGTTTGGTGTCCTTACAGTTGCAATGTCAAAAAGTCTTGTGAAATTATTATGAAGTCCACATTAGTTCTGGTGTTACTCAAAATGCAAAAGTGTTGATTATTGACTGAACATTTACTAGTAGTTTGAGGTTTTACATGATATTAAACCAATTATGATAGAACCTATCAATAATTCAAGTGGGCGTTTAGCCAAGTTTCATTGTGAAAATTGAAAAAAATAAATAAATGTTTTGCTTTCAACGTGAAAAATGATATTTGAAAATTGGAGTTGTGTTTGACCATGAATATAAATTGGAGTTTGTTTCTGAAGTTTTGCGAGTAACTTGGAGAAAAGTTTTTCAAGTTCTTGAAAATTCTGAATCCGGAATTTTATGGCCAAACATGTTCAACGCCGGCAAAAAGTGAAAAATTTTCATGGTCAAACGCCCCCTCAAGTTGTTTATGTTTTTGTTTTTTTTTGGTTTGATTGCTTGCTTTTCCAAAAATATATTTCCTTTCAAGTTTTATGCTTTTCATATGTCAAAACAGGATGATAAGATTGATGGTAAATCTAAGAACTGTTCAATATGCAAGCAGGAAGGAAATCTATTGTGAGTATTGCTTCTTGTTGATATCATTTGAAAGTATTGCTTCTTGTTGATATTATTTGGTGGAGCATATATTAAGAAGAACCAAACTAGAATAAAGTGAATGAACTAAAGAAGGATTAAAAAAGGAAAAGAGTTGATATTGTAATCGATTTTAATTTGACGAAATTGATTATTTTAATTCATCTTTGTCTCATTTAACTCAAATATTTTTATAAAGTGATCTCATATTTTCTTATTATAATCTTTTGGAAATTTAGAATCTACACAATGCAACAAAAAGTTAGAGCTGAAGTAGGAAAATAGTCTAGTTTCCAGCGTCTTGATCTAACTAGAAAGGTATGACAAAGCAGGATGTGTTAAGAGCATGTCACAAGTTTGAATTCTATCTGGTGAACCAAGTCCGGTCGTTAAATGGAGAAAGGTAGGGGAGTAGATCCACTACCCCACCGATTCTCGAAGCTGAGAACAGCAGATGTCTTGGTTATAAATGAAAAGGAGAATAATCAGAAACACTTTACGACCATTTTGTTTTAGCTGCCTTGGTTTTGAAAGACTTGCAATAGTTGTCATTATGACTGTGAAAGAACTTGAGCATCCACACTTTTAACAATGACTTTTCGGTGAAAATGTTCAGTTATTTTGTCTTTGGTTCTTTGAAATTGGATGTCCCTTAATGAATTGGATCTCTCGGTCTGAACTTTATAATGCTGAAGGATTCCTACAATGAAGAAGCCACAACTTCCTTGGAAAGTGCTGTCTGTTTCTGGAAAGACGAGAGAAGTTAATGTAGTATAATAGCCTCCAACTACTGCTTGGTTTTGTACCTTAGAGAATTATATGTCCTTTGTATTTATTTATTTTTAGATGCTGTGCTGGACGAGGATGTAAAAGGAACTTCCATCTTTCTTGTCTTGACCCCCCTGTGACCTATTTCCCGCCTGGACCATGGCACTGTTATTGGTGTGCCATAAGGAAGATGAAATTAGGTGTTCATGCTGTGTCTGATGGAGTAGAGTCCCTTTTGGATGTCAGAGAGTGTAGTTTGGGTAATAAAGGTACAAAGCTATCTGCAAATTTTCTTATATCTTGTTTTGATTATGTTCTACAGTGTGATATCCACTGGTCTCATTGTACTTTATTAATACGGAACCAGGGGAGAAAAAGTGGGAGTATTTAGTAAAGTACAGAGGTCTTGCTCATGTTCATAACCGCTGGATTACAGATGAGCAGCTGCGTCTTGAGGGTCAAGCAGCCCTTACGAGATTCAAGAAGAACCACAAGGTACTATGATTATCATAATCTTTCTGTTCTTGCCTTCTTTCTTCAGCAAGTCACCCATTTGAAAGCTCTATGATGATTTCTCCAGAGAAAAAGTTGGAAAACTGAGTGGAGTCTTCCTCATCGTTTGCTGGACAAGAGAATGTTAGCGGTTACAGATCACAACACTAATGCAGATTGCCATTATGAGTGGCTTGTGAAATGGACAGATCTTGACTACAGTCATGCCACATGGGAATTGGCGAATGCTTCATTTCTAAGGCCACCTGAGGCAGCCAAACTCATGGCTGATTATGAAATCCGTCATCAGCAGGCTAAGAAAGAGTTGCTTTTTTTGACAGAAGATGAGGTAGTTCTTGATAGTAAACCAACTATGTTATGCTAAACTTGGGATTGGGGAGGATCCTTTCTCTTCAACCTGTGTACACCAAATTCATGGAGTACCAGGAGCAGTATAACACTTAAAGTTCTTTTGACTGATACCTGTCGAGATTTTTTTTTAAAAAGTATTGACTGTTTCAGTTTCAAACATGAGACTGTAAATTTCACATTCCTTGTCTTTTTAATAACAAAATATAGTTACTCACTTTCAATGGATAGAGCAAAAACTCGCATATTTTGTCTTTTCTCCTTAGCCCGTTTCACAATAAAATATTCTGTCATTACCTCCTGGCAGAGGGCTTTTGAAAATTTAGCTTTACGTTTCTACTGATATTGCTTTTGATGCTGTTAGTATTTTGATGTCTCTAGTTAATATATAACTTTCATTTACATGTTTGCCTTGTCAAGATATACATTTTTGGATGAAGTTCTGCAGTTGGTCAAAACTATCAATTATTGTTCTCCAGTTTTATGTTAGAATTTATGTGTTACCTTCATCTTAAAAATACTTGGTCGCTTCTCAGTTCATTAACATAAATTTATGAGCAAATCAGGACTTGACTTCCCCGTAACAAAATTGATGCAATCTTGCTAGTTTTCATGCTAATCCTAGTCCAGTTTGATGGAGGATACACCTATTCATTGGAAGAGTTTGCATGCGCTCATAATTCTTAAAGTTGCATTGACCTTGATCCATTCTCCATCATTCTTTAGCAGTTAAACTGAACATAGTGTGTGTGCGAGAGAGAGACTGGTGTACATGTCCTCATAATTCTAGAAATTGCTTCGATCTTGATCCATTCTGAAACTAAATATATTTTGAGACGGTAACTTTTACAGACAACATTCCTGCTCACTAGTTATGTAGACTCGCTTGGAAGTTGGCACTTTAACGAGTGTGTAACTTGAACTTCAGATTAGTCATGGATACTCCTACGTCCAGCTTCTCAGAAACACAGTTGAAGCTGACACTTTGTTTGAGATCAAAGTAGTATTAGTATTTTGTTCTCATTAAAAAGTATTTACAAATATTTTGTTGTTGCCAAAAGTATTGTGATTCTGAAGTTCCTTCCTCATAACAGTAACCAATGAAGGGAAAAAATGTTGACTGACTAACGTGTTTTTATTGTGTTTGTAATTCTGTTGCCTAAGTGAGGTCAAGTTTTTTCAATATTCTTGCAGAAAATGAAAGCCGAATTTCAAGAACTGCGGACGCCTGTTTATATCAATCATCTTTCTTATATCAACACTCTTCATAAATATTGGCAAAAGGGTCAGAGTGCTGTCATCATTGATGACCAGGTGGATGATTGTTTTTGTCGTAATCGGATCCTCCAAGATATTTACCGATTATAAATGCCTGCTGCTCCTTCTTAGTCTAAAATATTAACTGGAGCCGAACTGTTATGTTTGGAATGCACAGGAGGGGATTTTGAAGGTGGTCTTATTTCTACTGTCCTTGCCCAAGGATGTTGGTCTTCCTTTTCTCATAATCACAACTTCTGCTGCTCTTCCTCTTTGGGAAGCTGAGTTCTCACGTTGGGTTGATGCCAACATTGTTGTGTACAAAGGTAACAGAGATGTACGGGCCATTATTAGGACACTCGAGTTTTACAACAAACAAGGTGCCCTTATGTTTCAGGTTCTTCTGTCGAGTTATGATGCTATTGTTGAGGTAAACTTTCCTTCTTTTTTTTTTCGTTTTCATTTGTTTTCCATATGACATACAATGAGAGATGAAGTATTCATATCTTAGTTCTCAAGATGGATTTGTTCGAAAGTTGTGCTCCAAACTGATTACCACACATTGTATTCAGTCACATTTCAATACGGTATTGTCTTAAGTAGGATCTTGAATTGCTCAAACCCATAAATTGGGAAACTGATACATGGTGATAATTTTTCTGACCTATAAATAGCACTATCTTTCTTGTTAGATTGTCCCACATTGGTTGATCAAATGAGTTGTTGTCTCCTTATTTCAATTTTGGCAATCCTCACTTCATGAGCTAACCTTTGGGTTGTGTTGGATCCAAGATTAAATTTTTTATATGGTATCATAGTTAGACCTTATACTCATTTCTATCCTTGGTTTACTTAATGCTGGGTCCCCGTGTTATATTGTCCATCCTCCCGATGTCTAGCACTCGGCGTGCTGTTATGTTAGATTCTCTCACATTGGTTGATGGAAAGAGTTGTGGTCTCGTTATATGGTTTTGGACAATCCTCACCTCTTAGTGTTTGGGGTTGTGATAAGTCCAATTTCTTAACTTATATGTAGAATCTTGAAATGCTTAAACCCATAATCGGGTACAGATACAGTTTAATATTTTTCTGATATATATATAACATCTATCCTCGTGCAGGATCTTGAAATGCTTAAACCAATAAGTTGGGGAGCAGTAATTATAGATCAGTGTCAGGGTTCAGCCTTTTCAACGCATCACTCACAAATTAAAATGCTCATTGCTGATATGAGATTACTTATTTTTTGTCAGGTTTGCATTCTTCTATTCTGTATTCTGTATAGATTGCCAAGTATCATCAGTAACTTATGTCTCCTAGATGTATCAGGATTTTAAATGTGTTACAAGGTTCAATCGCTGCAACGTTCTGTCACGCCCCGACTTCCAACGAGGCGTGATTGGCACCCGAAGCCGATAAGGCCCGAGAGAACCAATCTTTGCTCATGTACTCTCATATGTATGTTCGCGTATGCATATCATTTTATCTCATGTAATTAAATATCGTTAGCGAAAGTCATGGCAATACGTGCAATCTATGAAACTTGGCCGCTAGGGCCATCTCGTCAAAATGAACGTACATCTTTTACTTTCACGATACCCCACATATGTCTACAAAGCCTCTAATAGATACATGACCATGTCTATACAATACTTACAAAATGCTAAAACCTAATGAACACATGTGACTTGGGAAGCCCCGAAGCAACTAGAGCTCACCAATAATCTGCGGATATCTCGCCACCTACTGCAGAGATCTACTAACACCTGTGCCTGCAGCATGTAAGGTAAGTTCCCCAAAAGGGGTCAGTACGAATAAAGTACTGAGTATGTAAGGCCAGATGAAACTAAAATAGTACATAAGTACTTCCAAGAAATTAAGCGTAAGAGAATAATCAATATGGATATACCTTCGTATAAAAATATGTGGAACCAGGTTCATTACTTCTATTAGTCTCAATACTTGATCAATCAGTCGCATCATTATCACTTTCTTATAACCATCTTCATGTTTATTTACATCTATGCACGTGAGGCATATATTCTCATCTCTTTACAACTATTTTCATTACGGTGCACTCAATTAGTTAGTACCGGGCCTCCACCCTTGGTAGGCTATAAGATATAAATGTAATACCGGACATCCACCTTTAGTGGGCTATCATATATAATTATAATACCGGACATCCACATTTAGTGGGCTATCATATATAAATATAATACCGGACATCCACATTTAGTGGGCTATCATATATAAATATAATACCGGACATCCACATTTAGTGGGCTATAATATATAACTATAATACCGGACATCCACATTTAGTGGGCTATAATATATAAATATAATACCGGACATCCACATTTAGTGGGCTATCATATATAATTATAATACCGGACATCCACATTTAGTGGGCTATAATATATAAATATAATACCGGACATCCACATTTAGTGGGCTATAATATATAACTATAATACCGGACATCCACATTTAGTGGGCTATAATATATAAATATAATACCGGACATCCACATTTAGTGGGCTATCATATATAATTATAATACCGGACATCCACATTTAGTGGGCTATAATATATAAATATAATACCGGACATCCACATTTAGTGGGCTATCATATATAATTATAATACCGGACATCCACATTTAGTGGGCTATAATATATAAATATAATACCGGACATCCACATTTAGTGGGCTATAATATATATATATAATACCGGACATCCACATTTAGTGGGCTATAATATATACCCTTTTGATTTTTAATCCATTTTCAATGAACCATAACATAAAGTAACCATTTGTGCATTATTTCTTCACAATCTTATTTCTTTGACATAGCTATGAGAGTGATCCATTAGAGATCATGACACTAAAGCTCACATTTGTATACACATCTCACTTCACTTCACTTCATAAGATTCACATCTTCACTTATGAGGGATAATTATACTAACTTGCACATCGCCTCTCTTATCACCCTTATGAGATTGGTACTTTTACTTATGCAAGATTGGTACAAGGCTAATCATCATACTATCAGATTTTGGAACAAGACATGATTGGAAAATGCCATCCAAGATTAAATAGATTCTCTTATGTTATTATTCTCTTGAAAATAGGTCCTTTAGAGATTTCAACGTTATGACAACTTTCCTTGAAGCTTTGGATCATTAACCAATGGGTGAGAGGTATGTGAATAAACATTGTGAGAAACATAACATTATAGCAACATAACACTATTGAAACCATTGGACCATAATCCATGAACAAGGGACATGAGTATAACCACCATGGGAACCGTGGAACATAACCTTATTGGGCTTTTGGAACATTAATCATGAATATGAGACATGTGTATAACTCTATTGGAACTTTGGTTCATGGCATGATTGGAATAATGCTATTCAAACTCAACAAGTCCTCTTTACCTCACTACTCTTGTTGAGGTAGTTCTCTTAGGCTTTACAACATATGACAACTTAAGAACTTCCGTCCATAAATAAGAACTAAGTGGGTCATAATTCGTCTAAGAGGAAAACACATATGAATAACAAGATATATCAACCTTAGTTGGAATACTATAGAACCCCTTTGGAATAGAACACTTTAGGACAATGAGCACTTCGGAATCAAATGACAATGTGAACACCACATGCTACAAAAGGATATAGAAGAATAACCTTACATACCTTCTATTCTTAATACGAATACACAATCTTAGATGCGCATACAATAGTCCCTCTCCGTTCTTGTGTTTTGCTCTACAACACAAGTTCATAACGAAACCAACATTAACCACCAATTACCTTATAATGGCATAAAATAATAATTAGTCACATGTTTAGCTTTAACATGTCATTTCCCCTTGACAAAACCATTGATAAAAGTATTATTCCAAAAATTCCATAATATTCCCAACATTGACCAATACATGATAATTGACACATTTCACCACAACACTTCTCCTTTACACTTTCTTATCCATACCACATCACAATTAATCCATCAACTTACCTTAATACAACTCATAACACATATCGGTCAAAATCCCACAATTTCCACTTATAGACAATAACAAGTTTAATACCAAAAATAACACCATACATGGTTATATTTTGTCCATACCATGCTTTTTCATCAAAGGCACAAGTCATAATTCAAGTTACAATTCCATGGATTTCACATCTTTTTCACAAAACCAAAAGTGCCATGTCCAACACTCCCAAGCATAACCAACATGATATACATAATCTATCATGCTTATAATATGTTAAAGTACAAGAATAAGCACTTACCCAAGCTTGAAAAAGGATGATCTTGCCCAAAAATGCCTTAGGGTTTGAAGAGCACCAAAAAAAGTGTTCTTGAGAATTCTAGAAAATGAGAGAAAAGCATGTGTGTGTACAATGAATTAAAATCTGATTTTTGGCCACCTTTTATAACCTTTTAAAGTCATCCTTAGCCATTAAGTCCATCATTGACAAGTCAAGGCAAGAATGGGTCATTTTGACCCATTGGGCCTTTCATGTTTTCTTTCACATTTTGGGTCCTTTTTGGGCCCAATTCACTTAATCCAACAAAATCCATAATTTCTCATGTTTAATTCATTTCATATGCGTTACAACAATATTCCCACTCACGGGATTTATATTTGTAGCCTCAATCCCAAAAACAAGCGATTCTAGCCACGTATGACCCATTTTGGCTATAGGGGTAAAATCGTCATTTTGACGTCAAATTCGTCCTCGGGTAATTGTATCATACCAATATAATATTTCACTAATTTCATGTATATTCTCATGGTTGTAGAAGAAACGTGGCAAAAATCGGTCCGGTACGTCCCCGGGCACCCTTGGAACTTAAGAAAAATTCCAACTTTTGAAAGGTGCGCACAAGCAGCCCGGCACGCTGCCTGGCGCGCCCCCTTGCTGCCTCTGGACTAAAAATTTTAGCCCAGAGCGGCGTGGCACGCCCCTCCTTAATTTTTTTCGAAAATTTTGTTTTTCGACTTTTCTTCGCGGGTTTGGTTAGATACTTCAAGTCCTATTCTTTAACTTACTTCTTGGCCTCAATATACTTTGTTTAGAGGTCCTCTTAGCCTCATTTTTTAACCCCACAAATGCGCCATGAAAATCGCAAAACACCTTTTATGCAAGTTTAATCACATATACAAGGGCCAAATTTCAATTTCTCCATCACTAACATTACCAAATACATACTTATAGCTCGTGACACCTAAGTAAACATTATTTAATGTCGTCAAATAGGGTTAGGAAGGTACGGGGTGTTACATCCTTCCCCCCTTAGAAACATTCGTCCTCGAATGTTAGTAACATTGTCTCATCGTAATAACTTATGCCGAAGTGAATCCTTCAATTGTCATATACACATAGAATACTTGTAAAAACTTACTTATTAGGATCCATTTCCGTACCCCGAACTTTGCTTTGTCCAAAACTTACGATTACTTTAGATTTCATTATTTCTCTGGTCTTCCTTGTGACTTTTTCCCTGTGTTCATTTCTCCTATTGTGCTTTCACGGAAGCTCCTTCTTTAATTCTTATTACTTTCGCTTATCGAGCTAGAAAAATAAGCCGTACTTCCTCACCTATGAGATTTTTTTTTTTTCCATAACTAGTGGATTTCCACTGGGAGCAACACGGCAGAATCTCCTACACACTTTTAAAGCATCGCATATGAGATACTGAATGAACTATAAAGAGTTCTGGGGATACCTCAAAGTCATATACGACTTGACCACATCTCCGAGCCATCTTATAAGATACGCTATAGAGAACTAACTTCTCATGCTTAAACAGTACGGTTTGTTTGTTCCTCTATCTGAAGACAAAAACCATTCTTGCATTCACTTGGGTTCCCAAAAACATTTCTACAACTGTTGTTACCCATATCACTTCGATTACTGAAGTATAAATTTTGCAATATTCTTTTCATGTAATCTCATCAATAAGTCGCTTCCAAATCCTGGTACATATGGATTACTCCCTACTAAATAGCGTATTATGAATGATGTGCTTTACCCTAATGCATTTCTTCAGCTCATATATCTATCCGATACATAAAATCTTCCTGACATCTCAATCCGTTGCCTATACGTGTCATCCCTCGTCGATACAATTTATACTGGGACATCCTATGGGGGTAGACTAGTATCTTTCACATTAGTAGCTTTAACATTAATATTCTTCACTTTGACCAAGTGACATATGTACCCTTCCATTCAAGAACATTCTTTGTGGAAAGTGAAACTGCAATTTCTTTACTCGGCAATCTATTGGGGCCTAACAAAAAGCTAACCAAGTCATACCCATGGTAACATTAAAAATCTATCATTTCCATCTCAATAATATTCGTCAATGTAACGTGATCACTACATTTACTATACAATCGTGACATACTCTTTTAGCTATAATAAATTCACCAACTGGTGTGGACATCCCAACTGACTTAACTATTAACTCTAATATTCCTTCAAATTTTTCCCGCAGTCAATAGAGTAACATCTGATAGGGTAGAACCCGGATCAATTGATGCATAGTCATTAGGTAAACATATAAATAACGTACCTGTCACTATGTCACGGAGAGCCTCTGAATTCTGCCGATCCCATAGGTCGTGTCATACTACCCGTGGCCCTCTGTGGGCATGCTCTCTTCATGTGTCCTGGCTCTTTACACCAAAAGCAAACGTCCGTCTCAAACCGACATTCACCTGAATGAAACTTTCCGCAGCGTTGGCACTGCTAACGAAAAGATTCTGCTGTCTGCGAACCCCGTATTCCACTATTCTGCCCAATCGGAGTGCCTCTAGACCCTCGAAATGGAGGTGGAGTATCCGCTGTAGGGTAAGAAAATGACGGTCTAGGTGGTCTTGGGAAAACCTGAGGCCTCAATCCTCCTTGAGATGCCGTGAACTGTCCCATGGGTCTAGCCCGCTTTGACGGCCCTGCATCAGATTCTTGTATCCTTCCCCTTTACCTTTGATCCTCCATCTTTTGCGCGAAGGCTTGTATTCTGGCTATGTCCATGTCTTTATTCAATGCAGCAATAGTACAGTCTCTTACCAAGTAGGGCTCCAATCTGTCTACATACCGATGAACTCTATCGGCCATAGTTGCTACCATATGAGGAGCGTATCTAGCCAATGAATTAAACCGAAGACTGTACTCCCTGACGCTCATATTCCCCTGACAAAGATTTAAAAACTGATCCGTTCGAGCCTCGCGGATCTCATATGGCAGATAATGATCGAGGAATGCCCCCTTGAATTCCTCCCAACTAGATGGATTTACACCGATACCTCTGGATTGTTTCCAATCTTCGTACCATAATATAGCCTCTCCTTTCAATCTATATGCTGCAAGCTCCACTGTTTCTACGCCCGTCACATGCATAACATCTAGAGCTCTTTGAATTTGATCTATAAAGTCTTGCGGATCTTCGTTAAGATCGGATCCGGTAAATGTGGGAGGATCCAATTTCAGAAAATCCTGTGTCCGCCGACTAGCTATCCTAGCCGCACCACCATCACTTGTCACTGGACCAACTCGTCCTTGACTCTGGGCAACAACTATCTGAGTCAACATTTGCACTGCATTTTTCAAATCTTTTAACTCCTGCCTAGTAACATTAACAAACGATTCTGGGGATATTTCCCTCCTTTGTGGCCTCCCTGGAGAAGGGGGAGGAGAAGGTGCCCGTGATGTAAACTCAGTTTCAACCCCATACTGACTAGCTGGATTAGGTGGGGATTTACTAGTTCTTTCTTCCGCTTGCATATCTACCTGCTTATTTTTTCCCATACCTTGTCTTGAAATCGGCATGTTACTATATCAAAGGAAATCAATTACAATTGTCAGATGTAATCCCACCTATGACAATGGCTCTATTGCACGATGTAGAATGAAAAAAATGAAACAACTCCTAAATGTCCCGTAGCCTCCTACTTATAAATGTGGCGCGTAACACATCGATAAGTAAGACTCTACTCAGACACGGCTTTGTAGACACCCTTAGGACGAACTGCTCTGATACCACTTTTGTCACGCCCCGACTTCCAACGAGGCGTGATTGGCACCCGAAGCCGATAAGGCCCGAGAGAACCAATCTTTGCTCATGTACTCTCATATGTATGTTCGCGTATGCATATCATTTTATCTCATGTAATTAAATATCGTTAGCGAAAGTCATGGCAATACGTGCAATCTATGAAACTTGGCCGCTAGGGCCATCTCGTCAAAATGAACGTACATCTTTTACTTTCACGATACCCCACATATGTCTACAAAGCCTCTAATAGATACATGACCATGTCTATACAATACTTACAAAATGCTAAAACCTAATGAACACATGTGACTTGGGAAGCCCCGAAGCAACTAGAGCTCACCAATAATCTGCGGATATCTCGCCACCTACTGCAGAGATCTACTAACACCTGTGCCTGCAGCATGTAAGGTAAGTTCCCCAAAAGGGGTCAGTACGAATAAAGTACTGAGTATGTAAGGCCAGATGAAACTAAAATAGCACATAAGTACTTCCAAGAAATTAAGCGTAAGAGAATAATCAATATGGATATACCTTCGTATAAAAATATGTGGAACCAGGTTCATTACTTCTATTAGTCTCAATACTTGATCAATCAGTCGCATCATTATCACTTTCTTATAACCATCTTCATGTTTATTTACATCTATGCACGTGAGGCATATATTCTCATCTCTTTACAACTATTTTCATTACGGTGCACTCAATTAGTTAGTACCGGGCCTCCACCCTTGGTAGGCTATAAGATATAAATGTAATACCGGACATCCACCTTTAGTGGGCTATCATATATAATTATAATACCGGACATCCACATTTAGTGGGCTATCATATATAAATATAATACCGGACATCCACATTTAGTGGGCTATAATATATAACTATAATACCGGACATCCACATTTAGTGGGCTATAATATATAAATATAATACCGGACATCCACATTTAGTGGGCTATCATATATAATTATAATACCGGACATCCACATTTAGTGGGCTATAATATATAAATATAATACCGGACATCCACATTTAGTGGGCTATAATATATAACTATAATACCGGACATCCACATTTAGTGGGCTATAATATATAAATATAATACCGGACATCCACATTTAGTGGGCTATCATATATAATTATAATACCGGACATCCACATTTAGTGGGCTATAATATATAAATATAATACCGGACATCCACATTTAGTGGGCTATCATATATAATTATAATACCGGACATCCACATTTAGTGGGCTATAATATATAAATATAATACCGGACATCCACATTTAGTGGGCTATAATATATATATATAATACCGGACATCCACATTTAGTGGGCTATAATATATACCCTTTTGATTTTTAATCCATTTTCAATGAACCATAACATAAAGTAACCATTTGTGCATTATTTCTTCACAATCTTATTTCTTTGACATAGCTATGAGAGTGATCCATTAGAGATCATGACACTAAAGCTCACATTTGTATACACATCTCACTTCACTTCACTTCATAAGATTCACATCTTCACTTATGAGGGATAATTATACTAACTTGCACATCGCCTCTCTTATCACCCTTATGAGATTGGTACTTTTACTTATGCAAGATTGGTACAAGGCTAATCATCATACTATCAGATTTTGGAACAAGACATGATTGGAAAATGCCATCCAAGATTAAATAGATTCTCTTATGTTATTATTCTCTTGAAAATAGGTCCTTTAGAGATTTCAACGTTATGACAACTTTCCTTGAAGCTTTGGATCATTAACCAATGGGTGAGAGGTATGTGAATAAACATTGTGAGAAACATAACATTATAGCAACATAACACTATTGAAACCATTGGACCATAATCCATGAACAAGGGACATGAGTATAACCACCATGGGAACCGTGGAACATAACCTTATTGGGCTTTTGGAACATTAATCATGAATATGAGACATGTGTATAACTCTATTGGAACTTTGGTTCATGGCATGATTGGAATAATGCTATTCAAACTCAACAAGTCCTCTTTACCTCACTACTCTTGTTGAGGTAGTTCTCTTAGGCTTTACAACATATGACAACTTAAGAACTTCCGTCCATAAATAAGAACTAAGTGGGTCATAATTCGTCTAAGAGGAAAACACATATGAATAACAAGATATATCAACCTTAGTTGGAATACTATAGAACCCCTTTGGAATAGAACACTTTAGGACAATGAGCACTTCGGAATCAAATGACAATGTGAACACCACATGCTACAAAAGGATATAGAAGAATAACCTTACATACCTTCTATTCTTAATACGAATACACAATCTTAGATGCGCATACAATAGTCCCTCTCCGTTCTTGTGTTTTGCTCTACAACACAAGTTCATAACGAAACCAACATTAACCACCAATTACCTTATAATGGCATAAAATAATAATTAGTCACATGTTTAGCTTTAACATGTCATTTCCCCTTGACAAAACCATTGATAAAAGTATTATTCCAAAAATTCCATAATATTCCCAACATTGACCAATACATGATAATTGACACATTTCACCACAACACTTCTCCTTTACACTTTCTTATCCATACCACATCACAATTAATCCATCAACTTACCTTAATACAACTCATAACACATATCGGTCAAAATCCCACAATTTCCACTTATAGACAATAACAAGTTTAATACCAAAAATAACACCATACATGGTTATATTTTGTCCATACCATGCTTTTTCATCAAAGGCACAAGTCATAATTCAAGTTACAATTCCATGGATTTCACATCTTTTTCACAAAACCAAAAGTGTCATGTCCAACACTCCCAAGCATAACCAACATGATATACATAATCTATCATGCTTATAATATGTTAAAGTACAAGAATAAGCACTTACCCAAGCTTGAAAAAGGATGATCTTGCCCAAAAATGCCTTAGGGTTTGAAGAGCACCAAAAAAAGTGTTCTTGAGAATTCTAGAAAATGAGAGAAAAGCATGTGTGTGTACAATGAATTAAAATCTGATTTTTGGCCACCTTTTATAACCTTTTAAAGTCATCCTTAGCCATTAAGTCCATCATTGACAAGTCAAGGCAAGAATGGGTCATTTTGACCCATTGGGCCTTTCATGTTTTCTTTCACATTTTGGGTCCTTTTTGGGCCCAATTCACTTAATCCAACAAAATCCATAATTTCTCATGTTTAATTCATTTCATATGCGTTACAACAATATTCCCACTCACGGGATTTATATTTGTAGCCTCAATCCCAAAAACAAGCGATTCTAGCCACGTATGACCCATTTTGGCTATAGGGGTAAAATCGTCATTTTGACGTCAAATTCGTCCTCGGGTAATTGTATCATACCAATATAATATTTCACTAATTTCATGTATATTCTCATGGTTGTAGAAGAAACGTGGCAAAAATCGGTCCGGTACGTCCCCGGGCACCCTTGGAACTTAAGAAAAATTCCAACTTTTGAAAGGTGCGCACAAGCAGCCCGGCACGCTGCCTGGCGCGCCCCCTTGCTGCCTCTGGACTAAAAATTTTAGCCCAGAGCGGCGTGGCACGCCCCTCCTTAATTTTTTTCGAAAATTTTGTTTTTCGACTTTTCTTCGCGGGTTTGGTTAGATACTTCAAGTCCTATTCTTTAACTTACTTCTTGGCCTCAATATACTTTGTTTAGAGGTCCTCTTAGCCTCATTTTTTAACCCCACAAATGCGCCATGAAAATCGCAAAACACCTTTTATGCAAGTTTAATCACATATACAAGGGCCAAATTTCAATTTCTCCATCACTAACATTACCAAATACATACTTATAGCTCGTGACACCTAAGTAAACATTATTTAATGTCGTCAAATAGGGTTAGGAAGGTACGGGGTGTTACACGTTCTCTCTTTACTTGATCCAAAATATGACAAGGCCAACAATGAGCTGTTAGACACTGATTCCGACATAGATCTAACAGAATTCAGGGAAAGGTTTAAAAACTTTGTTGCATATGAGTGCAAGTCCTCCGCATCCAAGTTCATTGAATACTGGGTTCCTGTCAAACTCTCCAATGAACAAATTGAGCAATATTGTGCTTGCCTCTTGTCAAATTCAACATGGCTTTGCTCATCTCTGAAGAATGACTCACCAAACTGCATCAGTGATATACTTGAATCTACCAGGAAGGTTAGGCAATTTGACATTTTCAGTTTCGAGTAATTCAGTCTTTAGTGGTAAAACCTTTTAGTTATTGTGTGTGACATATCACCTTATCTCTGACACGGACTTTCAGTTTGTTCTCAGTGTTGTGATCACCCTTACCTCAAAGATGAATCTCTGCGAGGCATAGTTACGAAAGACATTCCTCAATATCAGCATCTTGATGCTGAAATTAAACTAAGTGGTAAATTAGAACTCCTCAATACGATCCTTCAGGAGATCAAACAGCGAGGACAAAGAGTCCTCATTCTTTTTCGGGTATCTGCTTTTACTTCAAAATTTTCTTTCATCCTAATTCCTTTACGATTTCCATATGTGACTTTGATATCCCCAAGTGACTAGACGCGACCATATAAATGATTATCGGTGCCCGGACCTAGGAGCTGTCTTGTGTATTCTTTCTTATTTTTTATTTGTAGAACTGTATACATACATGTGATCTTGTTTTATTTATCTCCTATTGCTTTGCATAAGGTCTAGTGCCAATGTTTGTAATTTCAACTGATGCTATGTTGCTTAAGTTACAGTCTCATGGTGGCTCGGGTGTTAATTCCCTTAGGAATATCTTGGATGATTTTATTAATCAGAAATTTGGTGGGGATTCTTATACGAGCATTGGCAGGAATGTTACTCGTGAAGTGAAGGAAGCTATCTTGAACAAGTTCAACAATAATGGAAGTGGGAAATTTGCTTTTTTGATGGAAACTAGTGCTTGTGTTCGTAGTGTCAAGCTTTCCAGAATAGATACAGTTATTTTATTTAACAGTGATTGGGATCCAAATAATGATTTAAGATCCCTGCTGAAGATTACAGTTAATTCAATGTCGGAGCATATAAAGGTACTCCGTCTGTATTCGTGTTTTACTATTGAAGAGAAAGCACTAATTCTTGCAAAGCAAGGTCTGCCTATTGAAAGTAATATACAAAGTATAAAACAAGCAGCTTGCCAGGAGCTGCTATCTTGGGGTGCCTCTTATCTTTTCAATGTGCAATCTTCAATCTCAAAGAGATCATCTGAAGTTGATGATTTAGATGATGTCTTTCCTGAACTTTCACGCTTAATGTCTACTAACTGTGAGAAGAGTGATTATAACCGTTGTTCAAAGATATTGAAAGTACAGAAGAATGGAGGGACTTATTCAAGTGAGATGTCTCTACTTGGTGAGGTGGAAATGCAACGAACAGATGATTCTTCTTTTGTGAGAGGATTTCTGGAGAATGAACCACCCCATGTTTTCTGGAAAAATCTGCTGCACGAAATGGCTCCTAGGTGGAAACGCGTGCCTAGTTCATCTCGAGGGAGTAGAAGGAAAGTTAGACTCGGGGAACAAGTTTGTGAAAAAGAAGGCAATAGAGTTTATCTGACTCTAGAGCCCAAGTTAAGGAAGAAACGTATGTTGCATGTCCAGGGTAACGTAGTGCCTGTTTTATGTCTTCGTTTCCATTTCTCCTTTATCAGCATCCACTGACATATTTGGTTTTTGATGCCAACGCCCTTTTCTAGGAACTCCGCATCCTTCTTCTGGTAATAAGCATAAAAGCAGATGTATTGGTGCAGTAAATGATGCAAGTATGAGAAGCAGAAACACCCAAGAAGAACAGTGCCTTCCTGACGCTTCTCCAAACACGCCTAGTCTGCCTCAATCCCCAAACCCAAACCCACTTCAAATGGAGATGGAGAGGATACAAAAGGAGAAAGAACAAACTACGAAATTGCTAGAAGATGTGGTTTGTCCTTCCGACCTCTGTCCTTTTCTTTTTCATTTCTGTGTCTTTTAATTTATTGATTTTAAACATAACGATACTTCACATTGCATGGATTACTAAAAATTTCAGCATAAACATGATGCAGAAATTGCTCCTGAAATCTCAAATGGAAGACGAGCTAGATTCAGTTAGGAAGAAGTATGATTTGCTGTTTCAGATCGCTGAAAAGGAATCAGCTCAAAAGAAAAAAGAACTTGATACAACGTACAACAAGGTGCATATGCACAAGTTACTAGCTGAAGCTATGACTACACAAGTACCCGATACTGCTGATACAGTTGGGTCACTAGAGATGACTGAAGGTATGCATTCCTTATGATTCATTTCTTGATTATAACTATGGTATCTGTCTGATACTGTCTAGTTCTACAAATGATATCTACAATGTATGTTTTTCTCCAGATGATGTTGGCAGGACTATTACCGGAACTGGACAATCATCACCAAATAGACCAAGTAGTTCCCCGGTGGTGACTGCATCCATCTCAGAACCTGTCAACTCAGAGCAACGAGCTGCTGATCCTAAAATATCCTCTGAGAATTTTCCAATGGCTGTCATTCCTTCACTGAATGCTGAATTGCCTAGAGTGGAAGTGTCAGATGTAGTTCCGTGGACAAGTGCAAGGGCCACGTTGCAAACAGCATCCTTCTCTAATCTGCCAACAAGTGGTTCATATGCGAACTCAACACCAAACTATCAGTCTGTCATCCTTACACCACCGAATTCTGAATTGTCTAGAGTGAAAGAGTCAGCTGTAGTTCCGCGGACAAGTGCAAGGGCCACCTTGAAAACAGCATCCTCCTCTAATCTGCCAACAAATGGTTCACATGCGACCCCAACACCAAACTATCTGTCTGTCATCCTTACACCAAGTCAAACATCGGTCCAAACTTTGAGTAATGCAGCAGGCCCTGGAGCAGGTTGTGAACAACGGAGACCAGCTCCACATCTAAAACCTTTTAGACCACCGCCAACAATGAATGCTTGGAATCCCAGCCTGTTGTAGCGGTGACACCACACTTTTAGTCACGTGGTGAAATACCAACAACATAGTGCCTCAATGAAGGTGACGAAACTTCTCATTCAATGAGTGGTGGACGGCCAGCAAGAATTTGATCATTTTGCTCTATATGAAGTGGTAGTAGGTTTTTAATTGGTCTAGAATAGAATTTCTAGGAACTCTATGCCAGTTGTTTTATATAGTAGTAGTATACAGATAACTTTTTGGCCTTTCAACCATTTGTTTCGAAACTCTTGGCTTCATGCCTTTGAATATTTGGTCTAACAGGCATGAAATTGCCCATTTTTATACAAAATTTTGAAGTTGGAAATATAGCGATGTTTTTTATATTTTGGATTTCCCGATCATTGGAACGCTGTCATAAAAAGCATTAGCTTTGATGAAACAATGTTTTTTCTTGTATGTTAAGATGATAGCCAGCTTCATGGTATGACATCCTACTGACTCTGTTAAAACCAGTTTGAGGGGATAAAAACTTACACACACTCAATGTTTACAGCCAGTTGAAAGTGTCTTAATTGCGTATGTGAAGGAAAGCTGACATTGGTTACAGGTTTCAGATATCTACCCAATACCCATTGACATTGTCGGCAAACTCAGATGAAGGAGGAGGGTTGCGATAAGTTGGCAGCCTAGCGTATAACATGTCAATTCATGGTGAATCCTCTTAATACAGAATGTTTGATGATATGACCTGAGCTTATATAGACAAGTGACGACTCATATAGCCGACCCTAACTTGTTTCGGCCATTCCACTCCCGATAGAGGAGGAGGGTTGAGATAGATTGGTAGCCAGTGTAGAACTTGTCAATTCATGCTCAATCTTTCTTATATAGAATGATGATGACATGAGTTGAGCTGGAGAAATGATTATTCATATAGCCGATCCAAATTTATTTGGGACGGGGGCGTAATTTGAATAGAAAAAGAAGATAAACTTGATTGAATAGATATAAAGCACACTGTCACTTTTCATTAAGTTCTTTACTGAAAAGAGACATATACAGCTACAACCAAACATATTTAAGAGAGTTTTAATACTCTCTTAAGTTAACAAAAAAGATAATAAGTCCACAACATATTATGATAGTAATTCACCATAGAGTAAAAAAAAAAAAGAATCTGAAAAATAGCACTTGACAAGCAATAACAAGAGGTCCTTCTTTAGCAAACACCTAACAGATTGGAAGAGGGGCACCATTCCAGCTCTTGAGACACTCCAACAATGGATCAATGACTTGTCCATTGCACATTGCTGTGAACACCTTGTCAATCTCCTCGCCGGGCGATCGGACTCTTTCACCTGTCAACAGTTCTGTTCCAAGTTCTTTCCTCACAAACCTGTACAATGGATATGATCTGCATTCTGTGATCCTGTTAGGAATTGAAGGGTTGCCACTTTCAAGAACAACTCTTGCACTCTCAACTTCTTTAGGCATCACAGCCTTCAATTCCTCCTCGAAAGCACCAATCTTTTCAAAGATTGAGCTGTTCACATCCTTCTCACTTTCACCATTGTTCATTGCATGATCAACAAGGACTTGTCTCAGCTTCTGCATTAAAAGGTAATTGGAGCTGCAGGGATCATCAGCATAGGCAAATAAGTATTCCCTGTCCACGACTAGAAGCAACTCCTTTTGGCAGAATCTTGCTGGATGAAGCTCACCATTAGCACCCATTGTCAAAGTTCTCTTTGCTACTTGGCTAACTGTGTTCTTGACTGCATTCTTCAAATTTTCCTCCAAATGCCTCAAGTCTATCGCTTGGCAAAGTGCCACCAGATAGGTTGATGACATTAGCTTCAAGATGTCAACTGCTTCAGCTGTTTTCATTGCTGAGATAAAGCCTAAGGAGTTAACACCTTGGTTGTGTTGCTCGACACTTTGGACATAGTTAGTCACTGGATTTGCCAAGAATTGAAGTTCCGAGCAGTAAGAAGCCATCGCGATTTCAGCTCCCTTGAGACCATAGTCCAAGCTTGGATTCCTTCCTGCTGTGAGATTAGATGGCAACCCATTGTTGTAATAGTCGTTTACAAGCTCCGAGAATTGGGCAAACATCAATTTTCCAATTGATGCAAGGGCCAATCTTGTATTATCCATGGAGGTACCAATAGGGGTGCCTTGGAAGTTGCCACAATGCAAGGCCTTGTTTCTCGAAACGTCGATCAATGGATTGTCACTCACCGAGTTAATCTCCCTATCGATCATCTTAGTTGCAGCACGGATGACTTCAATTTGAGGGCCAAGCCATTGTGGAGATGTTCGGAGAGCATAACGATCTTGCTTTGGTTTCTGGAGAGGATCCATTTCATGGAGCTTCTGAGCTGCCTTGACATAAGAGCTGCCATCCAAAATGTGTTCCATAATAGCAGCAGCCTCAATTTGACCAGGATGGTGCTTCAGCTTGTGTGTCAAATGGTCGGTGAATTCAGGCTTTCCATTCATCACTTCAGCGAAAATTGCTGATAAAACTTCAGACATAACAGCAAGAATGTTGGACTCAAACAGGACCATTGCACCCATACCAGAACCAACTGCTGTACCATTCACAAGTGCAAGTCCTTCCTTAGGCTGCAACTCGAAAAATCCACCACTAACACCAGCCAAGCGGAACGCTTCTTCAGCGTTAAGTTTCTCCCCATTGGGTCCAACAGCCTTGGAATTAGGCCTGCCAGTGAGCAAACCAACAATGTAGGACAGAGGGATAATATCACCCGAGGCAGTGATCGTGCCACGGAGGGGCAAACTCGGGGTGACATTGCTGTTGATCAACTTGGTAATCGCTTCCAAGATTTCAAATCTAATGCCAGAGTACCCTTGAAGCAGAGTGTTGACCCTGACAAGCATAGCTGCCCTTGCTACTGAATGTGGCAATGTGTGAGAAGTTTCCGTTCCATTGCCAAAAACTCCAGCATTCATGAACCTGAAAAATCAGTGTCATCAAGATTAGATTTTGAACTGAATTCTACTAACTATATACAAAATATAACATGTGTCATCAAGTACAGCAGAAAATGTCGATGGTCCGAGGAGGAGCACTACAAGGGTTTATTGTATGCAGCCTTACCTTGCATTTCTATAAGAGTCTGTTTACACGGCTTGAACCCGTAACCTCCAGGTCACATCGCAGCAACTTTACCAGTTACTCTTGTACAATATAGAAATGAGAGTTTTAACTTTTATACTCCACTATAATAGAAGGCTTTATACACAATCTGATCACATGAAAAATAAATACAAATAACGACGCAATCAGTAACACACAAAATAAGACAGTCTATATACTATACGGAGAGTGTATAAAGCTCTTTACGCTATCACACCAAATGAAACATAACACAAAAATAAGGCAGCCGACCTAACACGGGGAGGGTACATGCTATACAAATCTTCACACGAAGAATAACTACATGTATCATCAGAATCATTAATGATGCGGAAAAACAAGGTAGTGGATAGGCTATATAAAAAGTAGTTTACCTAATAAGTTCGTTTTGAAGAGCACCACCATATTTGGTTCTTCTATGAGATGTTGCACCAAAACCAGTAGTAATACCATAAGTATCTGTTCCTTTGATCATACTATCCATAACCCAATCACTACTAGCTTTCACACCAGCCCTTGCACTTTCAGAAAGTTCCACTTTAACCCCAGTAGTTTTGTTATCAGCATTTGCAATGGATGCAACTTGTGCAACTGTCAAAGTTTCACCTCCAAGTTTCACAATTGGCTTTCTAAATTCATCCACCATCTTTTTCACTTCATCTAAATGACAACCCTTTAAAGATTCAGCAGCCATTTCCCAATTCAATGGATCATGTCCATTTTGTGCAATTGATGATGCCATTGGATCAAGAAAATGGTTAGATTGAAATAGAGAAATTTTAGTTAGGAGGATTTGGAGAAGAGAAAAATGGGAATTTATGTATATAAAAAAGATATTGTGAACTATCAATAGAGAAGAACAAATGATGGTAGGTAAATAAAATATGGAATACTAGAATGGTGGTTGTTGGAAAATTAATTTGGCCATTGGATTTTAATTTGTGATCAAAGTTAAGATTTGAGTATGATATTGACTATTGTATTCCTAATGATTCATTTCTTGATTATAACTATGGTATCTGCAGTTACATATGTGTTTCAAAACTCTCGGCTTCATGCCTATCGAATATTTGGTCCAACAGGCATGAAATTGCCCAATTTTGAAGATATGCTTTCATAAAAAGCATTAACTTTGATGAAACAACGTTTTATTTCGTGTATGTTAAGATGAGAACCAGCTTCATGGTCTGGTATGCTGCTGACTCTGCTAAAACCAGTTCGAGGGGAAAAAAACTTATGCACACTCGATGTTTACAGCCAGTTGAAAGTGTCTTAATTGCATATGTGAAGGAAACCTGAAATTTGTTACAGCTTTTAGATATCTACCAATATACATTCAGCTATTAGTACTCAATACCATTGAAATTGTCGGTCTCAAACTCAAATGAAGGAGGAGGGTTGTGATAAGTTGGCAGCCTAGCGTAAAACTTGTCAATACATAGCAAATTCTCGATTATGCTTGAGTTTCTCCAGTGTTTAAGGAAGCAAAAAAGTTGAAGAGCTTAATGAGGTTTTCGTCTTGAACTTTTTGTTGTAAATCTTACGGAAAATAATCAATACGAACACTTTTAGGAAATCCTTCATAGCTTTAGGCGGGTAAATAAATGAATGTTTCAGTTAAAGAGGTAAAGTAAGTTGGGCGAATAAGTTTAGGAGTGTTTTGATATCTTTTCTCTTCAATAATAAATATAAAAACACTCAATTAAATTCATACAAGTCATATCACATATAAACAATCATTGTACAAAATAAATACACATTTGACACTTGTTATTACATACAAGAAAATATAATCCAAACAAATAAGATCTCAATTTAATCAAACGTGGCTTGGAGACTTATGGTGTATACAGGTCATGAGGATTTCATTTTCCAGCAATCGAAGATTGAAAAAAATTTCATGACACATTGAAAAACTTTTCAGTAAACAAAGTACATAAACAAGAAATAGATCCTTTTGGAGAAAATGACAAAACACTACGGATGTGTTCGGTATGAAGGAAAATGTATTCTGAAAAATATTTTCCTATTTTCTCATGTTCGTTTGGCTAAAAGTTTTGAAAAATATTTTCCCTAGGAAAACAAGTTCATTCAAACTAAAGAAAATGACTTCTTTAATCAAAGTAGGGAAAATAAGTTGTAATGTTCATTTCACTCGCAAAATCACCCACCTCACCCTAAAACAAAAACTTTTTACCCGACCCCCACCTCCAACCTACTAAGCCCAAAAAAAAAAAGTTTAAAATTTGTTTTTTTGAAAAAAAAATTCGAATTTCTTTTCTTATCCTACTCCCTTCCTCTATTCATTCTCATTGTTTTGTGTTAAATATATATAAATATTTTTAGAAAATATTTTCTCTACTTACGTAACGAATACAAGAAAATATTTTTTTCCATACCGAACACACCCTACATTGTCATGTTGGCAACCGAAGCCTTTAATGCTCTTAAAATCCATTTCTTGTTAATACTTGTATATTCTAAACAATCAAGTCACAAACGTAGGAAAAAAAGACTTTTTTTTTTTTCTTTAAACAACTTATAAGAAAAAGAAAAACCCTCTGTCACCTCCAATTCAACTTTGGAAATCGCAAAACACACCACAAAATTCACAAACAAAACAGAATACAAAACTCATGTAATCAGAAATTTTCCCAAAGAAAAATCAGACTAGGAAAACAAACAACTCGGGCTCTGATGCCAATGAAGGAAAATAACTAATCGAGAACACGAAGTTCATCCTAAGATCCATTCTATTTGTTTTACTAGTCGATAGTGTAATCACATGTAATAAACACGAACTACACCGTAAAGATTACAATCTAAGTCGTACCTGTTACAGAAGGTTGCTCCAATATTTGGTGAAGATAGCTTTCATCTTCGTAGGAATCTACAATTGTAGTTCTTTACGGAGAAGAAGAGAGTTTGTTTTCTACGTTTTGCAAAGATAGAGTTCTTTCTTTTCGTCTTAGGATGTTTTAATTGTTGAGAAGTCCCAATCATATCGGAATTCTATATATTACTTAAGTGACACAACACTTCAAAAGATACACGCCTTTTCTCTCTTTTTGTTATTACTAGTTTTGGGCACGTGCTTTCCACGATAATTTGTGCCGACTCATTCAAGAAATATATATATATAATGAAACACATTCGTATAATGAATAATTAAAAAAATATAATCAACTACAAAAATTACAAGTTCATTTTGCAAATAGTTTAGGTGTTATGGGTTGTTTAATGAGTCGATATCGTGTAAATCTGAGAATTGAAATAGACTTCATTTTCAAAATTACATATACACATTCCCAAATAAGGTCATACAAAAAAGATATATGTTATTACAATTTAATGTGATTATGAAAAAGAAATCAACAAAAGAAAATATATTTAATCCAAAATGCAGAAGATTAGTCAATAGATTCAAGGCTAGCTTTTCTAGTAACTGAGACACATTGGAATTCGGACGGCTAAAGTGAAGGAGTGAGAATGATGCAATATTTGGCTTAGTGCATCAATTTATGAATTAATGATTCATTGATATACACGATGAAATATATATGTACGAAGCTCAAAAGATGAAAAGAACTTAGATATTACATCACAAAATATATTTCCTTTGTTTACTATTACTTGTCAAATATAATTAAAATATATTTTCACTTTTAGCATATCAAAAGAAAAACATATTGTATCATTTTTCACGTTTATCGTCAAAAAAAATTTCAAGATCTAAAACTAAACAACAATCATTAATCAATATAGGTATTGTGGTAAAATACTCATAGCAAGTATTGTTTTTTAACGAGCGTGTAAAGTCTAAAGTAGATAAGTAAAAGTAAACAAAGAAAATATAAGTTCTTAAAGATTCCCATATAGCTTATATAACTTATTAATGATTCATTAATCATCATATCATATTATACTATTCTAAAAGTGAGATCAAAGCCACTAAGTTGTAAAATTAAATTACCAAAATGCCCATTAAAAATTAAATAACTTTCTTAACCCTTATCTAAACACTACTGTTCTAGTACTTTTTTTTTTTTAACCCCAAACAATAAATTGTCCTACCAATAAATAATAAATGAATTAATTAAATGAGAAATAAAGGAATTACATGGCAAGTTCCATGCATCTGCCAAAGCACTTATTATAATACGCTTACTTTCCTGTAATTTTGAGTTTTTTTTTTTAATTATTATTAAAGAAAGCCTAAAAGTAACTTTCATACTCCAACCCAAAACCTTTATTAGAAGAAGAGTTTATATACACTTTCATATTCCTGAATTAATTGGATTCCTTCAACTTCCCATTATTTGGAAAAATACGCTTCACTTTCTATGAATTATAATGTTCAATTCCTACTTTCAAAAGGAAAAAAACAAATATTTAAGGAGAATTAATTTAAATGTTTTTTAAAGCAATTTTTATTTATTTATCACAGAAACGTTATATAAAGCAGATGCAGTGAATAACTTTTGACACAAACAATACTAAAACTGAAAATCAAATGACAATTAATAGACACAAAGGACCCGTTTGGTAGGCTGCATTAATTAAAATAGTCTTTGGATTAAAATTTAGTCTCATTCAATACATTGTTTGACTACTTTTTTTAACTTAATACATGGATTACTTATACACCATATGAGGTCTTATCTTATCCCTAGTAAATGGAGGGATAACTTATCCAAGGTTTAACAATCCATGAATAAGATCCTTAAATGACTAAACTATCCCTCAATTCCTTTTCCTAAATTTCTTTTGTAATTTGATGTCCTCTTTAATTATATTGGGTTGGTTATAAATATCCTTTTAATTCTCCAAATTCGTTTCAGTATAATTTGATGATTTCACAAATTAATGTTGGGTGTTTTTTTTTCTTCATGTTTGGTTTGCTATACTGGGTTGATTTTTTTATTTTTTTTAAATGTAGTTCGTGGATTGGTCACTTAAATCATTTATTTTTTTGTTTTTTAATAAGCTTAAGGTATTTGAACATTCATGTAGCCTTAAATCTATGGCTACATGATTTAGAAGTACACCGTGCTTTTAAAGATCTCTGTAGTGAGACATCACACTTGAAAATTAGTAACAAATTTTTATTTATATTTTAGTTTTTAACTTGACTAATTTCATGAAATAGAAAATCCTACAAAATTTAAAGGTATAATTGTAAAGGAGGTATTTGTAGAGTTTTAAATCAAACACAACACATGATATATCTAGTTTTTAATACAATAAATCAAACACTTAATAAAAAATAATCCAAATACTACAATCCCTACATTACTGATTCCTACATTACTAATCTTGCATTACTTGTCTTCGTACCAAACGACCCCAAATTGTATTGACATCTGCAATATTTTATGGGAAATGAATTGATTGCTATACTTGGTAACAAGTGAAAAGACTAAACTGAAAAGTAAATGACAAAATTGTATTGGCATTTGCAATAATTAGTGGGAGACGAAGTGACTGCTAGCAAGTGAAGTGGTGGACTACATTAATAAATGCCTTCGTGTTACTATAATTCATTCTAATGACTATTGATTCATTATTTAATAATTACTTACTTAATTAGATAGGAGTATTTTATAATTTGATTTAATATAAGAGTAAAATGGTAATCCAACTTTACCCCTAAATTCTTTCTACTTTTAGTATAATATGATTATTACAATAAATATATAATACCCATATATTTATTTAGTTGGACATGGATCCGGATTGACCCACATGGGTGATCCAATTTCAATTTCCAACACTATCTACTAAAGGGAGTTTGCATATTTGGCTGTTATCTAAAAAGATTAAACTCATCTTCAGCCTCATTGTAAATGTAACATTCATAGATTAAGGAAGTTGGTGCAATTGTTTCTAGTCCTGTTAAATTCACAAGAATTAGCAACGTCGTGCGGGCAATTTACAGACCAGGAACAAGAATACATTGAGAGAACCAAAAGTACTCCACCTTTGTTTACCACCTCTCTTGATTCTCTCATTGCACACCAAATTCCTACACCTCCATGAATCAAAGAGCGAGTTTGAGTCTAGAGGTGTATTCAGGATTTCGAGAGGATGGGTGCACAATTATGAAAATACTTCGAGCGTGGGTTCACACATCTATATTTAAATATTTTTAGAAAAATATAACACTACTATATATGATCTAGGGAGGAGAGCATGGGTTCACGTGAACCCGGTGACCCCCAACTAGATACGCCCTTACCAGTTTCCCTCCCGGATTGATTCCAAGAATCCAGTCCCATTTGAGACCTCACAAGGAAAACAAGCCATAACATGGCAACAGACATTCTGAGGATTATGAAAGAGTGGCTAATCCAATCATACCAATGTGGAAACTTATTGTTGCTCATTTCTCCAGCATCTGTTAATGCTCAAGATTTATAAAATAGGTTTGAGACATCATTAACTCTGTATCTCAGCTGACCTGAGAATTACTGCAAACCTAAGACATTAAATTTCTGTCGTGAAGCTCGCATGATAAATCCTGATGGACTCTCATAAAGACCATCTTTGAGGTCAAGCATCCAGCAATTGTCCTCGTTTGACACACTCGAGCTTGCTAGCCAAAGAATCTCCCATGCCTTGTACTACCATAATAATCAGGCCAATGGTCTGCTGAAAGCCTCTTTTCAGCCAAATCCACCACTTTTTTCCTCTTTATATAGAAAGACAATGACATGAGCTGAGTTCAAGAAGTGATTATTCTTATAGCCGATCCCAATTTATATGAGACTGAGGCGTAATTATTGTTGTCTTATGCAAACAAGCATATCCAAGAAAAAAACAATGGTAAATCCAAAACATCTGGAAAATCTTGGAACCTTACTTGTGAGCCCCTGCAGTTGTTAGTACTTTGAATAGAACAAGAAGAGGAACTAGATTGAACAGAAGAGTTGAATAGATATAAGCACACTGTCACTTTTCATTAAGTTTTTTACTGAAAAGAGACATACAGCTACAATCCAACATATTTAAGAGAGAGTTTTAACACTCTCAAAGTTAACCAAAAAAGATATAAGTTCACAACATATTATGATAGTAATTCACCATAGGGTATAAAGAATCTGAAAAATGGCACTTGACAAGCATTAACATAAGGTCCTTTTTTCTGGCAGACACCTAACAGATTGGAAGAGGAGCACCATTCCAACTCTTGAGACACTCCAACAATGGATCAATGATTTGTCCATTGCACATTGCTGTGAACACCCTGTCAATCTCCTCGCCGGGTGATCGAACTCCTTCTCCTGTCAACAATTCTGCTCCAAGTTCTTTCCTCACAAGCCGGTACAATGGATATGATCTGCATTCTGTGATCCTGTTAGGAATTGAAGGGTTGCCACTTTCAAGAACAACTCTTGCACTCTCAACTTCTTTAGGCAACACAGCCTTCAATTCATCCTCGAAAGCTGCAATCTTTTGGAAGATTGAGCTATTGACATTCTTCTCGCTTTCACCATTGTTCAATGCATGATCAACAAGGACTTGTCTCAGCTTCTGCATCAAAGGGTAGTTGGAGCTGCAGGGGTCATCAGCATAGGCAAACAAGTACTCCCTGTCCACGACTCGAAGCAATTCCTTTTCACAGAATCTTGCTGGATGAAGCTCACCGTTAGCTCCCATTGTCAAAGTCCTCTTGGATACTTGGCTGACTGTGTTCTTGACTGCATTCTTCAAGTTCTCCTCCAAATGCCTCAAGTCTATAGCTTGGCAAAGTGCCACGAGATAGGTTGATGACATTAGCTTCAAGATATCGACAGCCTCAGCTGTTTTCCTTGCTGAGATTAAGCCCAAGGAGTTCACATCTTGGTTGTGTTGCTCAGCACTTTGGACATGGTTAGTCACTGGATTTGCCAGGAATTGAAGTTCCGAGCAGTAAGAAGCCATTGCGATTTCAGCCCCCTTGAAACCATAGTCCAAGCTTGGATTTCTTCCTGCTGTGAGATTAGATGGCAACCCATTGTTGTAATAGTCGTTGACAAGCTCCGAAAATTGGGCAAACATCAATTTTCCAATTGATGCAAGGGCCAACCTTGTATTATCCATGGAGACACCAATAGGGGTGCCTTGGAAATTGCCACCATGCAAGGC
Organism: Capsicum rhomboideum; assembly: GCA_031232105.1. Lineage (NCBI taxonomy): Eukaryota > Viridiplantae > Streptophyta > Magnoliopsida > Solanales > Solanaceae > Capsicum > Capsicum rhomboideum. The sequence goes on along the minus strand of CP124711.1, from coordinate 141,783,954 downwards.
CTTGTTTCTTGAAACATCGATCAATGGATTGTCGTTCACTGAGTTGATCTCCCTCTCAATCATCTTAGTTGCAGAGCGAATGACTTCAATTTGAGGGCCAAGCCATTGTGGAGATGTCCGGAGAGCATAACGATCTTGCTTTGGTTTCTGGAGAGGATCCATTTCATGAAGCTTCTGAGCTGCCTTCACATAAGAGCTGCCATCCAAAATGTGTTCCATAATAGCCGCAGCCTCAATCTGACCAGGGTGATGCTTCAACTTGTGTGTCAAATGGTCAGTGAATTCAGGCTTTCCATTCATCACTTCAGCGAAAATTGCTGACAAAACTTCAGACATAACGGCAAGAATGTTGGACTCAAACAGGACCATTGATGCCATACCAGAACCAACTGCTGTACCATTCACAAGGGCAAGCCCTTCCTTAGGCTGCAACTCAAAAAACCCACCACTAACACCAGCAACGCGGAACGCTTCTTCAGCATTAAGTTTCTCACCATTGGGACCAACAGCCTTGGAATTAGGCCTGCCAGTGAGCAAACCAGCAATGTAGGACAACGGGACAAGATCACCCGATGCAGTGATTGTGCCACGGAGGGGTAAACACGGGGTGATGTTGCTGTTGATCAACTTTGTAATTGCTTCCAAGATTTCAAATCTAATGCCAGAGTACCCTTGAAGTAGAGTGTTGATCCTAACAAGCATAGCTGCCCTTGTTGCTGAATGTGGCAATGTGTGAGAAGTTTCTGTTCCATTTCCAAAAACTCCAGCATTCAAGAACCTGCAAAATCAATGTCATCAAGATTAAATTTTGAACTGAATTCTACTATGTACAAAATATAACATGTGTCATCTAGTGGAGGAGCAATCAGTGGCAAAGTCAGAGATTTCGTTAAATGTGTTCAATATTTGATGTAATTTTCTATATACATTAGTATAATTTTTCGACGAAGACTAGCTACCCCTCACATGTGACTTACAAATAAAAATGGGACCACATATTTAATATACATATATTATAAATACTTATTTATAATGTTTTTATATGTAATATACTAATAAATAGATCTGACCAGATATGGCACATGGGAACAGACATTATACTCCAAAAAGTTGGAAAACTAATTGTCTACACAAAAAGTCCCACTTGGCTCTCATGTCTCATCTATAGTTTTATATTTAAAGATGTTTATTTAAAATTCGTTTTCCTAAATTTTGAAAAATAATTTAAAAAATTACTAAAATCTCCAAGTTGGTAAAAGAAATAAGAAAGAAAAAACAAAAATTGAAGGAAGTGAAATGACTAAAATCTCCCTCACCTACCATACTCACTTTTTTCTACCCCACATGCACAAGTCAATTTAGTGGTTCAACTTGTACAGTATATTAGATTTATTTATTTATTTATTATAGATATGTAGATTTAGTAACAAACTAACAATAAATAATTTTCCAAAGTTTAATATGATAATCTGAAAATCAAATAAATAACTTGCTATAACCCATTAAATTGCAATGATATTATAAATTTTTTGTTTTCTTACCATATTGTGTACATATGGTAAGAAAAATAGCTATTGTAAAGAGTTATAGTAGATCATTAATAGCTATTTTACTCAAAAACAGCATATATCATTAAATTATAGGTGCAAGCTATATTTGCTTAAAAGAACAATTTTTGTAAGAGTTAATTAATAGCTATTAACTCAAAATTAGTAGACCATTAATAGTTAATTACTCAAAATACCATATTTGCTTGTTTTACGTACAAAATAATATAAAGTTTTAACTTGTATATTCATCGCATATATAGAAAAACATTCGATGCTACTTTTTTTTTTAAGGAAAGTGAGAGTTATAGTAAATTGACTCACACAGAGAGTTTTTATACTCCGCCATGAAAAAGAATTTTTATGCTATCATCAGACCACATGAAAAATAACTATACATATCGGATGGATCATCAACAACACATAAAATAATGATAACAAGGCAGTCGATAAACTATACATATGAAAAATCTTCACACCATCAAATCACAGAAAGAATAACTACATTTATCGTCAGAATTATCATTAATGACACGTAAAAACAAGGTAGTCGATAAGTTATATATATGAAAAACATAAAAGATTCTTTACGCTATCAGTATATAAAAGAGTTGTTTACCTAATAAGTTCCTTTTGTAGAGCACCACCATTTTTGGTTCTTCTATGAGATGTTGCACCAAAACCAGTAGTAACACCATAACTATCTGTTCCTTTACTCATACTATCCATAACCCAATCACTACTAGCTTTCACACCAGCCCTTGCACTTTCAGAAAGTTCCACTTTAACCCCACTAGTTTTGTTATCAGCATTTGCAATGGATGCAACTTGTGCAACTGTCAAAGTTTCACCTCCAAGTTTCACAATTGGCTTTCTAAATTCATCCACCATCTTTTTCACTTCATCCAAATGACTCCCTTTTAATGATTCAGCAGCCATTTCCCAATTCAATGGATCATTAATTGATTTCTTGCATAAATCAATGGCTACAACTTCTCCATTAACATGTCCATTTTGTGCAATTGATGCCATTAGATCAAGAAAATGGCTAAATTTGTAATGGAGAATTTTTTTGGCTAGGGGAATTTGGAGAAGAGAAAAATGGGAATTTTTATTTATATTAAAAAAATGTTGTGAACTTATAAATTTTATTTTATTTTTTTTTGGTTGTGGTAGATGGGAAATGTGGTGAGTATAAATAGAGAGGAACAAATTATGGTAGGTAAAGAAAATAGGGAAGACTAAAAGATGGTTGTTGGAAGATTAATTTTGGCCATTGGATTAAATTGTGATTAATGGTTGAGATTTGAAGATGACGTGGGTATTTCATGCAATATTGAACAAAAAAAAAAAAAAAAAAAAAAGATTTTGGGGGTTGGTGGATATAGCATGGTGCTTAGAGTTGTTTTGGGTTGTTGGGAGAAAATATGAGGGGTTAAATTGTAATTTCACAATTTTTCTTTTGATATTGATAAAACTCATAAATGTTAGTATAATTTTTTTTTTGCTAATACTTGTATTTTCTTTTTTCGTTTCCCGTTATTTCTTTTGTCGCGATAGTAAATTCTAAGAAATCTGAACAATTTAACTAATTTATAGATATCTACTTTGGATAGTATGATTAATTCCGTAAAATTAATAGTACGAAAACGTTTACGGATAGAAGTAGATCTTATTTTCTCTTTTTGAAACCCTAGTTAATTGTTTGATAGATGCATCTTAACATTCGTATTACTATTTTCAATACGTGAAAATGATTATCACTGTTGCAAAATAGAAAATAAAAAATTTAATTTTTTTTTTTTTTTGTCTGAATGAATTTTAATAGAGAGAGGAATTAATTCTTTATCAAAAACAATTGAAATTATCTATGAACTCCATCGCTAGTGTGTTGCTAAATTACTCGTACCTAATAATAAAATTATATGATAATCCTTCGCTAAATAAAATTAGCTACTAATTTTACTGTTTAGATAAGTTGTATCTGTGAACCAACTACCTAACGCAAAATAGACGCAAGAAAAGAGCAATAAATCAGACCAACCTAATCCAACGCTAAATCCTCCTTTTTTTTTTATATATAAAAGACAATAATTCAAAGTGGTTATGCTTTTTTATTATGATCATTTTTCTTTATTGTCCTCCTAATTTAAAATTGATAGAAAAAAAGGATTAATTTACAAATTATTACTCCCTTCGTTTCAAAAAGAATAACTTAATTTTCTTTTTAGTCTGATTCAAAAAGAATGACTCTTTTCTTTTTTGGCAATACTTTAATTCCAACTTTTCATGTGACATGTTTAAGACCACAAGATCAAAGAGCATTTTGGTATATTTGACATAATTTTAATTTAAGACAATAAAATTTAAAAGTCTTTTTTATTTTTTTAAACTTCATACCAAATTAAAATAAATTATTCTTTTTAAAACGGAGGAGTAAAAGTTTGCAATTTCTTCTAAATCTCTAGAATCTAGAAAAGGATTTTGAATATCCAAACAACCAAACTACTTTTTCTTTCTTCTACTTTTCATCCTCTAACTTTATTTTTTTACATTTTCACCCTCTCAATTAAAGTTGTTTGACTGAGCAAGTACAAGATAAGAACGCGTCCACAAAAAAGTCCAAAGACCCCATGTATTAAACGTGGATTACTTATTTCTATTTGTCTTATGTCTTCAATATTAGGTAGTATCTCACTTACTCCGTCCGTTTCATTTTACTTGGTTCACGTTGAATTTTGAATAGTGATACTTTATGAAGTCATTGAATGATACGGGCAGTATTGAGATAAAATAATAAACTTCTCTTAATTTTATAATTAGATAAGTAAATTGAGACAACTATTTTTAGTAAGAGAATCAAGTTAAATGAAATGGATGAAGTATATAGTTTTTTTTGTTTTTTTTTGGAAAAATAATTAATTTTTTTACAAATTTTGAAAGAATTTAATAAGTACGTTATCGTAAATTGTGCTTGTCAATTTAAAACAGTTGTCCCATTTTATCTGGGTTTGTAACTGACAGCCTGAGCAAGCTTACAAATAAATTTGTGGTTTTTTCACATCATTTAATTGTATTTATGTGAATATGTATTCAATTTATTATAAGTTATAAATGAATATGTCTTTATTAAATTCTGAGTTTATCCAATATGAAAGAAATAATTGACCAGTCTTCTGATAATTGTCCATTAACATTATTCTCCTTTTTTGATATTTGGATTTGAGATTAACAATCTCAGCAAGCTTACATATTGGATCGAATTAAATTGTGTTTATTAATTTAAAATCGCCCTCTTTTATTTGAATTTGAGATTGACAGTTCGAACAAACTCATATAAATAAGATTGAATTAATTTCGTGGGTGGGTTTTCCACATTATTTAATAGTATTACATGAATCTGTAATCAATTTATCATAAGTTACAAATATGTTTTTATTAGACTTTGAGTTTATTCAATATGCATAATAAGGCTTCTTACAATAGATTCTTATGGTCCGATCTTTTTTGAACCTCGCGTATAACTGGAGTTTTAGTACACCGAGTTGATCTTTGTTTTTTATTGGTAGCTACCTCAATATTAATCCATCCTAAGTTGTTCGGACTCTTCACAATTATTGCCGTACCGTATCGAATTCTCCAAAATTGCAGGACTTTTGAAGGATTCAACACGCATCTTATGACATTTTTGAAGAGTCCGAGGAACATAAAATCAGACAAAACCCAATGTAAGTCAAATTTAACAACTAATATATAGTACAAACCCATTGATTTCCATGTTGCTGCTGTTTCTTCTTCTTGTTTTTTTTTTTTAATAAAAAAATAAAAGTATTTTAAAATTTGACTTTTTTATTAGGTTAGGAAGGTTGAGAGAAAATTGATGTCTTTGACTAGGAAAGACACTAGAAAAAAATAGGATGAGAAACATTCAAAGAAAGTTTCTTTGTGAACCAAGTGGGTGCACTTTTGTTAGGTTTATCCCACATATATCCATTAATTAATTTAAAATAATGCTTCAATTTGCCTTCATAATTGAGTGTTCACCTATGAGTGAGTTTCCACTTTATTGGATTGGTCAAGTATTATTTTTATAATTATTTCATTTACTGATTCGACCAATCTAGAATTGTGTTATATAGAATTAATTTAAGTAGGGAAACACCTATTAGGAGTTTCTTCAATCTCAAGGCTCAAAATGAAAATTTCGCTGGTTGTACAACTTTCTGGGACATCTCTTTAGTATAACCTTAAGGTTGGAGATGGAGAGTGTTTACTTCCGAGCAATCCTTCTTGCCAATTTAGATATCTTTTTTGAGCAAATTGAAAAATCTTTTGAGAAATGTTAGTCTGTCGTCTAAAATTATGTAAGTTATTTCGTATGTAGACAATAGTTTAATATTTTATTGGTAAAATTGAGCAACATATGAAGAAACATTAAATTCGAATCTAACATTGTTGGAAAGAGAATTTTTCAAGAAATATATTTACGATCACTTTAAAAGTAAGACAAAATCTAAATAATTACCTACTAAAAAAAAATTGTGTAAATTAACTTGCTCAAACACGAAATCTTTAATTGATTAAGGATTACAAGAGCCATTTATCCCTCCAAGAGAGGGTTAGTCCAATATATCCTTTAAGAATTTGCATCTACATTTTAATTTCTCCTTCATTTCAACGTGCCTTATTAATATATATGTTTATTTAATTGAAGCCCTTTTAATCTCCTTGAAAATAATAAAAAAAGAAAAGGAGATCAACTTTATCTTTTATCATCTTCTCCAACTTATTAATGTTATTGATCTCGATTCAATAAATGAAGAAGAATAAATAAACATGGAATGATCAAATTTACTTGTGATATTGAAGTTCTTGATAATTAGCGAATGAAAAGGATAAATAAAGGGAAAATTGTCAAAATTGTTCATATGCTATTCTGCGCAAAGTTTCCGCCCGTAATATGAGTTACTATCCCTTGATCACTTACACTAACCCAACCATTATTATTTGACTGCATTTTCCAACTAAAATAGAATACTACTAGTGAAATTAAGTATTTTATCTTCTGGTACTCTCTAAATTTAATTTTTTTCATCTCTAAAAAAAGGTCAAAGTATATACAGTAAAGGGATTATAACAAAAATAAACATTTATTATGATAGAATTCCAGTCATATAGTGTTTGACTTTTTTAATCTTTTTTTGAAGTATTTTGACATGTAAAGTTTATATATTACATACTGAAACTTCGTTAATGATAAGTAAAATAAATACAATACAATTTGCTAATAGCAAAAGAATGAATTGACCCGAAGTATAGCATAAAGTAATATTGAACAATTCAAATAGTATATTGGCAAATTTGGACCTTTTCAGTAAATAAAGTTCTATGTTAATCAGTGTCGGCTCTACTCATTGAAATTATATGCAACTGCCTTAGGCCCCCAAATTTGAGAGGCCTTATTTTTATTTTTTTTGGGTTTCTTATTCAGTGTTTGGTACTCGTGTTGGAGCCCCAACTAATTTAGATCGCGCATTGCAAGACCCATTTTGGAGGTGGCGCTCCCAACAGAATTTTCTCCATTCCCAGAGCTCGAACCTGAGACCTCTGATTAAGGATAGAACAGTCTCACCACTGCACCACAATCCATGTCGGTGAGGGGCTTCATATTCTTTTAGCAAGAATAAATTTTAGGCTTTTTATAAAAAATTATTAAATACTATTTGTAGAAAAAATAAAATTATATAAAAGTAAAAAATTATTAAAAGAAGTTTGATGTATTTAAAGTACTATGTCTCACGAAAGATTAAATGTATTAGTTATATTAATGGAAAAAGAATTATTAGAAGAAATCAACTATAAAAAAATATTACTACAATAACTTTGCATCTCAAAAATTTTAAAAATAAACTTTACAAAAAAAAATCAAATTAAAGCCTCTATTTAATTTTTATTTTAGGCCACTGATGTTCTTGAGCCGCCACTAATGTTAACTCTATCTTTTCCTAATTAATAATATTGAAGAGTTAGTTTTGAACTTGATGGCATAGCTAGCAACACTATTTTGTAGTGAGTAGGATGGACAAACGTGTCCTCCTGCAGACCATAAAGCCTACCAAAAATTCTTTTCTTGAGCAATTAATACATGCTACTATCATGGTAGGGTGGTCGAGATTATGTTTTGATCACGGCTTGTTCGAGTTAGTTTACGCACACTTAAATTATTTTGCTGGGTATTTGAGTTTTTCATTAACATAAATATTAAGTAATCTCATTTATCGAAGTTTAGATAAAATAAAAGAAATTGCCTATTCCTGAATATCAAATCAAGGATATTGATATATTGACAGCATTTCGAGTAACTCCTCAACTTGGAGCTTCACCTGAAGAAGCAGAGGCCGTGGTAGCTACTGAATCTTCTATAGTACATGGACAACTGTATGGACCGATGGGCTTACGAGTTTTGATCATTACAAAGGGCAATACTATCGCATCGAGTGTGTTATTGGAGAAAAAGATCAATATATTGCTTATGTAGCTTATCCTTTACACCTTTTTGAAAAAGGTTCCATAGGTTCCATTACCAACATGTTTAATTCCATTATTTTGTACGTAATGTATTCGTATTCAAAGCCATGTGTGCTCTATTTTTGCTTATATTAAAACTTTTCGAGGTTCACTTTTTGCCTTTGCTAAAATTTGAGCAGGATAGTCGAGATTTCTCCACAATTGATTTTTGAGTTTAAAGTTTGAGAATAGAAAACCTCTTAATAAAGACTGGGTTTATATCTTTTAGTGTGCTTATCCGAAGAGCTAATATAGTTTTGTGAAGGAAGTAAAAGGCTAGATACAGATTCAGGAGCGGTTTAACAAATATAGTGATCTAAAGCAAAATTTTAAAAACTTCTAAATTTGTTTAAAAACACCTCTAAACTTTATTTTTTTCTGCAAGTTTCATACATTAACTATCCATTATTTTTTATTTTCTTGATCTATCTAAACTACTTCTTCTTTTGTATTAAAACACCTCGATGTTGAATTGGCTAAATATTATCCTCACTCGACAATAAGTGCATGTAGAACAACTGTATTTGACAGAATAGTTTGAGAGATCCTTGTACTTATTTCGAATTGTATTTTTTTCTGTAAGTTTCATACAATAACTATCCATTATTTTTTATTTTCTAGATCTATCTAAACTACTTCTCCTTTTGTATTAAAATACACCTCGATGTTGAATTGGCTAAATATTATCCTCACTCGACAATAAGTGCATGTAGAACAACTGTATTTGGCAGAATAGTTTGAGAGATCCTTGTACTTATTTCGAATTGTCATCTTAGTCTCTTGCACTTTATACTTTGTCAACTGAACACTAGACGCTAGACCCTTTGAACACATCATTTTATCCCTATTGATGCGTGTAATACAATTACATACACGTCAATTTACACATCATTTTAAAAGGCCACATAATAAGACATTAAAAGTAAATAAAATAAAATAAAATAATTAAATAACCCCATTTCACATTTTCTCCTTCTTCAAACACACCATCGATCTTCCTCTTCGTCTTCGTTTGCTTTTTTGCCCTATTCTTTAATGTCTTCCTCTTTTGAGTTATTACTGGATTTGTTTAATTTTGAATTTGTTACTGTTATTGCTATGCTAATAGACGGAAAAATAGAACTAGAATTAAGACGGCATAATGCTGTTAGAGCTATGATTTTCATTTGGCAAAATGTGGATTGAACAAGCACCTAGTAACTTCATACTTCATATATGTGGTGATATATCATTTAATGGGCGAAGAAATTTGGAGAGAGAAAATCAAATAGTGAGAAAAAAGAGCTCAAATTTATATGAACACAACAATAGTTTAGGAACAATTGAGGAAGACAAAGTTACTTGATACCTGTGGCTAGTGGGAGGTGACAGGTACCTATGTAATTAGTCGACGTGCGTGCAAGCAGGCGACGACACTACGGTTATCAAACAAGAAAGAAGGTAGTTATAAAGGCCAAAAATGACCATTATTGCCTTTTTCAGAAGGACTCATGCACACGCTCCTTAAATAGGTGTATTATGCGCACTTTGGTCAAATATGTCACATAAGATAATCGCCCAAACAATGGTTTGGAATGTTGAGTTTCAAAGGATTTAAGAGTTTAGTTGGTAAAGTAGAGAGTGGTGGTGTCGGAATGACAATCAAGTACAAAGGCCTCCTAAGCCATTCCGCGTTAAAGTTTACGTATCATTTAATAATGTGCAATGACGTCAAATTTTAAAGAAGTATCAATTTTTTAAACTGTTTGTTCTTAACAAAAATGAAGTTCTCTCATAGAAACAAGACGTAAAAGTAATGCAAACACAAGATATGAATAATGACATGTAAAGTTGTAGAAATGGAATGAAGAACATAGAATTTTGAAATCTTTGGATTGCTTCTTTGATGTCATGTAGTATGCTAACTACATGACAAAATATAATACTAGTAACAAACATAACTACCTATATATTCTGTTTTACAAGGTCTGATTCACATATTGGAACAGACTGGCACCTAAGTTGACAACATATATATTATGATTCTAATAATTCACCATAGGATAAAAAAACGAATTTGAAAAATAGCACTTAACAAGCAGTAACAAAAGGTCTCTTTTTGCAAGCAACCACCTAACAGATTGGAAGAGGAGCACCATTCCAGCTCTTGAGACACTCCAACAATGGATCAATGATTTGTCCATTGCACATTGCTGTGAACACCTTGTCAATCTCCTCGCCGGGCGATCGGACTCTTTCTCCTGTCAACAATTCTGTTCCAAGTTCTTTCCTCACAAGCCTGTATAATGGATAAGATCTGCATTCTGTGATCCTGTTAGGAATTGAAGGGTTGCCACTTTCAAGAACAATTCTTGCACTCTCAACTTCTTTAGGCAACACAGCCTTCAATTCGTCCTCGAAAGCTGCAATCTTTTGGAAGATTGAGCTGTTGACATTCTTCTCGTTTTCACCATTGTTCATTGCATGATCAACAAGGACTTGTCTCAGCTTCTGCATCAAAGGGTAAGTGGAGCTGCAGGGGTCATCAGCATAGGCAAACAAGTATTCCCTGTCCACGACTCGAAGCAATTCCTTTTCACAGAATCTAGCTGGATGAAGCTCACCGTTAGCGCCCATTGTCAAAGTCTTCTTGGCTACTTGGCTGACTGTGTTCTTGACTGCATTCTTCAAGTTTTCCTCCAAATGCCTCAAGTCTATCGCTTGGCAAAGCGCCACGAGATAGGTTGATGACATTAGCTTCAAGATATCGACAGACTCAGCTGTTTTCCTTGCTGAGATCAAGCCCAAGGAGTTAACATCTTGGTTGTGTTGCTCGGCACTTTGGACATGGTTAGTCACTGGATTCGCCAAGAATTGAAGTTCCGAGCAGTAAGAAGCCATCGCGATTTCAGCTCCCTTGAAACCGTAGTCCAAGCTTGGATTCCTTCCTGCTGTGAGATTAGATGGCAACCCATTGTTGTAATAGTCGTTGACAAGCTCCGAGAATTGGGCAAACATCAATTTTCCAATTGATGCAAGTGCCAATCTTGTATTATCCATGGAGACACCGATAGGGGTGCCTTGGAAGTTTCCACCATGCAAGGCCTTGTTTCTTGAAACATCAATCAATGGATTGTCGTTCACTGAGTTGATCTCCCTCTCGATCATCTTAGTTGCAGCGCGAATGACTTCAATTTGAGGGCCAAGCCATTGTGGAGATGTTCGGAGAGCATAACGATCTTGCTTAGGTTTCTGGAGAGGATCCATTTCATGGAGCTTCTGAGCTGCCTTGACATAAGAGCTGCCATCCAACATGTGTTCCATAATAGCAGCAGCCTCAATTTGGCCAGGATGATGCTTCAACTTGTGTGTCAAATGGTCAGTGAATTCGGGCTTTCCGTTCATCACTTCAGCGAAAATCGCTGACAAAACTTCAGACATGACGGCAAGAATGTTGGACTCAAACAAGACCATTGATGCCATACCAGAACCAACTGCTGTACCATTCACAAGGGCAAGTCCTTCCTTAGGCTGCAACTCAAAAAATCCACCACTAACACCGGCCACGCGGAATGCTTCCTCAGCATTAAGTTTCTCACCATTGGGACCAACAACCTTGGAATTAGGCCTGCCAGTGAGCAAACCAGCAATGTAGGACAACGGGACAAGATCACCCGAGGCAGTGATTGTGCCACGGAGGGGCAAACACGGGGTGATGTTGCTGTTGATCAACTTTGTAATTGCTTCCAAGATTTCAAATCTAATGCCAGAGTACCCTTGAAGCAGTGTGTTGATCCTAACAAGCATTGCTGCCCTTGTTGCTGAATGTGGCAATGTGTGAGAACTTTCTGTTCCATTGCCAAAAACTCCAGCATTCAAGAACCTGAAAAATCAGAGTTCATCAAGATCAGATCTTGAACTGAATTCTACATATATAAATTTCTTTCATGTTGTACATAGCCGATAATGAAACCCCTTGGTGAAAATCTTGCCTTTGTCATCGGAGTTCCAACTATATATAAATTTTAACATGTGTTGTTTTTAATTTTAGATAATGCAATTAATCAATTTTTTTTTACTTTAGCATTCTGACATCTAATTTAAAATCAACTATGATAAAATTACTAGAACTAGCTAGACACGGTTCAAAATGTTATAGCTAGAATACAAGAAAAATAAAGATGTATCATCTTCAAAAAAATAATAACTTTTCAGTATAGGGTATGATGTCGATGGCCCCATTTCGCCAATGACATTAAAAAACAAGGTAGTTGATAGGCTATATATACGAAAAATGTAAAAATTCTTTTATCGCCAATGACACGAAAAGACAAAGGTAGTCGATAGGCTATATAACAAAAAGCATAAAGATTCTTTACGTTGTCAGTATATATACGAAACAACTTAGATGAAAAGTAGTTTACCTAATGAGTTCCTTTTGAAGAGCACCACCATTCTTGGTTCTTCTATGAGATGTTGCACCAAAACCAGTAGTAACACCATAACTATCTGTTCCTTTACTCATACTATCCATAACCCAATCACTACTAGCTTTCACACCAGCCCTTGCACTTTCAGAAAGTTCCACTTTGACCCCATTACTTTTGTTATCAGCATTAGCAATGGATGCAACTTGTGCAACAGTCAAAGTTTCACCTCCAAGTTTCACAATTGGCTTTCTAAATTCATCCACCATCTTTTTCACTTCATCCAAATGACTCCCTTTTAATGATTCAGCAGCCATTTCCCAATTCAGTGGATCATGAACATGACTTGATGATTTCATGCACAAGTCCATAGCCACTTCGTGTACTTCTCCATTAACAACATGTCCATTTTGTGCAATTGGTGATGCCATTGGATCAAGAAAATGGCTAGAGTTGTAATAGAGAAATGTTATTTAGGAGAATTTGGAGAAGAGAAAAATGGGAGCTTATTTATAACTTAAAAATGCTGTGAAGTTTGATTAATTTTTGTTGAGGTAGAAGGGGTATATATAGTGAGTAGCAAATGATGTTAGGTAAAGAAAATATGGGACAGGGGGTTGTATGAGAAGACTTATTAAAATGGTGGTTGTTGGAAGGTTATTTAATAATATTTCATGCACCTGTAATCAATTTATCATAAGTTACAAATATGATTTATTAAATTCTGAGTTTAGCTTATATAAAAAGAAACAATATTTTATTAATTATATTGGTAGCTACCTCATTAATAATCAGTCAAAACCCAAAGTAGGCCAAATTTAACAACTAATTAATATACAGTACAAACCCAGTGATTTCCATGCTACTACTGATTTTTTGGGTTTTTTTTTTGGGTTTTTTAAAATTTATTTTGGATTAAGGACTTTTTTAATAGGCTAGGAAGGTTGATAGAAAATTGGTGGCTTTGACCAGGAAAGACACTTGAAGAAAATAAGGTGAGAAAAATTCAAACAAAGTTTCTTTGTGAACCAAGTGGGTGCACTTTTGTTAGGTTTATCCCACATATATCCATTAATTAATTCAAAATGTGCTTCAAATTGCCCTCATAATTGAGTGTTTACCTGTAAATGAGTTTCCACTTTATTGGATTAGTCAAACATTGTTTTTATAATTATTTAATAGTTAAAATTTACTGGTTCGATTAATTTAGATTTGTGTTGTGTAAGATCAATTTAAAGGTAGAAGAGCTTTTTATCATGAGTTTCTCCGGTCTCAAAGCTTAAATAAGATTTTCTCGCTAGTCCAGTAGGTCTTTTTGGGATATCTCTTTAGTAAATGGCCATCTTTTTATTTCTTTTGCAACTTGATAGACTTTTCGGATCAGGATTTAAATACTTATTTTGAGTAAATAGAATTTTTTTTAGAAAACATTAGACAACGTTCTATATTATTGTAAATGCATGTTAGACGACAATTTGATATTTTGTCTATAAGAATGAACAATATATGAGCAAAAATAGACAAGTTTTTATTGTTCAAAAGAATAATTTTTCAAATGTTCTATTTACACTACTTCTGAAACATGAATAAAATCTAAATGATGACCTAAAATGAAGTATTTGCATAAATCAGTCAGCTCAAACTCAAGACCTTTAATTGGTAAACAATTGAAAGAGTTTCATCCATCCCTTTACGTCCCTCATGGTAATCTAATAGATAATTTAAGAATGGTATATAACACCAATAACATATTCAGTATATTTTCGCAAAGTGGAGTCCGAAAAGGATAAAGTATACGTAGACCTAATCTCTACCTTAAAAATAAGGTAAAGAGGTTGTTTCTGATAGATTCTCGGCTCAATTAAGAATTGTATCTTCATTTGAATTTCTCCTTCATTCAACGTGTCTAATTAATATATGTTTATTTATTTGAAGTCCCTTTTAATCTCGTTAAAGAAAAAATCAATAGAAAAGTGAAGTAAAAAAGAAAAGTGGATTAGCTTTATCTTAATATCATTTTCTTCAATCAATCGTGCGTGTTTCTCGATTAGATAAATGAATGAGAATAAATAAACATGGAAATTTAATAGTGAAAGTGATGATGAAGTTCTTGATAATTAACAAGTGGAAAAATGTAATAAAAAAGAAAAATAATAAAATTTATTCATGTAATTCGAAATTAAGAAAAATTGCCTTCTATTATACTTTGAATCTAATATTATTTTATCATTAAGAAAAAAGTTTATTTTTATCTTCGGCTCCTAATGAAGCTCCAAGCAGAAGTATAATAAAAGGATTATAACCGCCAAAGAATGTGGTGCAGCAAATAAGGCTGCTCTTCCTTAACCAGAGGTTTTGGCTTCGAGTTCAAGATATGAAAAAATCATTAGTAGAAAGCACTTTCTTCAAATGGGTTCTACGCGGCGCAAATTTAGATTAGTCGGGCTTCAATATAGATACTGCACACCGGAAGAGAAATCAAGATAATATTAATAAAGGGATTGTAAATCATAGAGTAATACATTACCACAAAAAAAAAGGTCATATATAACGGTATTAGATTCTAGTACGATGGCAATTTTTATTTAATCGACAAATAAACACTTATTTATGACAAAATTTCAGTCATATAACATTTGATTGTTTTTCCTTATAATATTTTAACACGTGAAATTCATTTATTGCATATTGAAACCTCGCTAATGACAAAGAAGAGCAATTTCAAATTGTATATCGGACCTTTTCATCCAAAGTATAACATAAGGTAAATAAAATTATGTTTGTTCTGATCTATCAAGAGAATTGAACTTTACTTGGTATATAACTCTATCTTTCCTATTAATAAAAGCAATACTATTAATTCGTAACAGTGGTTGAGTTGATGCAGCAGGTGATATTCCATAAGAGAGATAAAGAATCGATTTTCCTTATTATCATTTTTACCATCGAATTCGTCATACTAGATATGCCTAGTACATTTTACATTTTGTGGTGAAATTTGTTAACTATTACACAACAATGAATTTATCCCATGCACGTTCGAAGATAGCAGCTATAGATATCTAGTGAATTGGAAGTACAAACGTGTCCTCCAATAGACCCTAAAGCCTACTAATATCATGGCAGGATGTTCTAATTATGTTTCAATGATTGTTCATTTTATTCCATAGCTAATAATTAATATCTCTCATAAATATAAGTATCGAGTAGTTTTATTCATCAAAGTTCTTTTAGTAGGCAGCAAACGTTCTTTTATTTCTGACCAAGTCGAATTACATGTCATTATAAAAAAAAATAGATTTTCCAAAATGTTGTACTAAAGCTATAGCGATAAGATATAGTCGATGCATGTCTCTGGGCCCTCTCATAAGTGTAATAGGAAGGAATGTCTGTTTTCTATTTTTCACAGCATCTTTTTCACCAGGTCAGAAATATAAGAACGTTTGTTGCCTACTAATGAGTATTTCAAGCAAAATTTGAGGAGCTAAAAATTGATATACTAAAGAGAAATATATTCGAAAAGATTTCTACTTTCATTTACAGTATAGAATTGCATAAATGCAGTCCCCCACATGTATATTTTCTTATAATTCTTGCTAATGAATACAAATTGTTGATACCTGAATCTTATGACAGATTTATTCGTGCCTAATTTTTCGATTCTACTAAAGAGGCTTACTTACATTTAGTTGTTTACATCATATGATGCATGGCCCTTTTGACCATTTGAATCCTACGAATCCATGTATGAAAAGTGGATATTGTA
Source organism: Capsicum rhomboideum (assembly GCA_031232105.1). Taxonomy (NCBI): domain Eukaryota; kingdom Viridiplantae; phylum Streptophyta; class Magnoliopsida; order Solanales; family Solanaceae; genus Capsicum; species Capsicum rhomboideum. The sequence continues at coordinate 141,767,668 of CP124711.1, read as the reverse complement.
AATTTCACTACCCTAATAATTTTGCTAAGCGAACATCAAAAGAAAAAAACTCATATCCAATGTACAAAAGTCAAAAGGTGATAGACAGGACATACTATAAAAGTTAGAGGATAATTTCTCGATAAATTATGGGTGGTACCATACAATCCATTTTTACTTGATAAATTTAATTCAGTGTTATCAAAGGCACGCTGAAAGCCCACTTAAGCCCTAATGCGAGGCTTAAAATGTATTGAGCACTTCACCTTACTTTATGTGTGCTTTACTATCGTCGTCAAGTTTCTAAGACATACTTTTCCTTGTCAATGAGTCTCTTCTGGAGAGGCGACACTATAGAATTGATATTTCACTTTATCATAATTATTTTTCAATTTCCTTGTTCATATATTTATCATTCATACTTATAATTTATTAGTCTTGGACTGAACATACATAGTTGTACTTTTTCTTCCTTTGCACCTATTATCATTGTAGCTCACGCTTTTATTTGTGCTTTGCAATTTAAGTACCAACAGACCTTTGAGCTTTTTTGCACTTTTCACTTTTGATAACACTGATTTAACTATTATATGAATGTTAAAATATGTACTGACATTAAAGTTGTCAAATATATTTCCAAATATATTTGCAAAGGATACGATACAATAGCTTTTTATATCCATGAGCATGATAAAGAGACAGAGATTGACGAAATAAAAAAAGTATCAATATGCTCAGTGGGTATCTTCACCTAAAGCTACATGGTGCTAATTTGGTTTTCCTAATAGCGAGATGACCCCACGTGTTTACCATCTTCAATTACATCTTAAAGACCAACAATATGTTTCTTTCAAAAGTGTTCAAAGTATAAATTCAATTATAGGAAATTCAATGATTAGAAAAACAATATTAACCGAATTCATTGTAATGAATGAGACAAATAAACATTCTCAAGAACTTAAAATTATTATACAATGAATTTCTTGAATACTTTGTATGGTCAAACACATGTAAAATGTGGACATTTTGAAAATAACATTTGGTTATCAGATGTGTTGTGACTGTCATCCAATGAAAGGAGAAAGATAGTATCTTAAATTATTATTAATGAATATAAGAGCATAAAAATCATATAAACATCTTTGTAAAGTCGACGAAAAATGCTTCACTACATTTAGAGAATCAACGGAAAAAGGGGATTACTACATTCTGATAACAGTTTGATTGATTATATGTCTGAAGCTGTGAGTTACCAAATATCATAAATTATGTGCTGCATTATTAGTGTATTGTAATCCTACCAATTCTAAGGATTTATGGGAACAATTTGAAGACTCTATGTCCAAAGATTTTAAAATCTTGGAAAATATTGAACTTAAAGATATTCATCACTGAGTTTTGAACCATATTAATGATGAATTACACTCGATAGGACATGATATTAATGAGTACAAGCTTATTCTAGAAAATATTAACAAAGAGGGGTTTACATCTTCTAGTGCGTTTATCAGAAGGGAATTGTGTTAATCTAGCTTTGTGATGGAGGTAAAAGGCTAGATACGGGCTCAATCGAACACAATAATTTTTGTTCAAACACAGTATTGGTGTTAATAAATTCTTTAAAAATATACTCATATTAAATCTAAAATTTAATTATTAGTATTTGATATTGTCGTTCTAAAATCTAAAACACATAGTCAAAATTTTGATTAGCCTCTGACCTGGATAATAATTTTGGGTACCGAATATCCAAAAAAATATGTGTATGATGGTCCTTTTGATGGTTATTGTTGTCAATCAAAACATTTCTAACAAACCTATCACAATCATTTTCTTTAGTTTTTAACTAAGGATGTTTGCATTGGGGTAAAGATCCGCGGGGGTTGATGAGCGAAGCGAGGGGACTCCTCGCGAATGAGCACTCTATGGTGAACAATGAGCATGGCGCCAGCAACAAAACTCACTTAAGGCCACTCGAGGGAAGCACCATTCGGGGGTAGCACTTTTGTTCTAAGGGCTAATATGACGTAGACGAAAAGGACAGGGGACAAAGGTATCAGAGTCTGTCAGGAGCGTAGACGTTCATTTTACCAGCCCCTGCAGAAAATATTGGCTGGCACCTACAAGTAACGTGTGGCATCAAATCGTTGGCGATGGTACTATAAGGGCTCTTTGCAGAACCTATTTCATTTGGCAAAAAGTTATATTATTTATACATGATTAAAACTGTTTTTTATGTATATATAATAGATGGTGACCTCCTTCGGCTAGTTAGTATATTTACTTTTTCATATTTTGAACCCTTGAGTGAAACTACCGACCTCGCCACTAAGTAGAATATTAAAAGTTAAAAAATACCAAAGTTCCTCCTAATGGATTGCTGCTTTATACCGGAACGATCGTGACGGATGATGGAAAGGAAAAGAAGATTACTTACCCTTTGATCTTACGCCTTTTAAACCCATAAATGCTTCTCTATACTTATGTGACAAGAAGTTTCATACAGAGCCTCTTGGTGAATTGTTGGAATCTGATGAGAAGTTTGGTTTCATTGTCATTGATGGTAGCGGGACCCTTTTTGAGACCTTGAGTGGCAACACCCGAGAAGTTCTTCATAACTTCAATGTTCTTCAAAAGTTTCCACGTGGACGTTGACTGGCCATGTGGCGTTTTTGTCCATGTGGCGTGCTTTGTGTCATTCCGTTAGATATGTTGGGTTCGAAATCGAGAGGGCGTCATGCGGAAGCTATTATTTGCAAACCATTTACACGATAAATCGGATGACAAATAAAAACATACTAAAACATATTATTGATAGGATTTGGCCAATTGACCTACATATGAAAACTAATATTGAAAAATATAAAACCTATTGGGAGAAATCTCCCCCTAACCAAAACTCTTTAGAGACTACATTTTGGATGCTATTGTGTTGTGATATGAGAAGAGGGGTCTTCTATTTATAGAGGTCCAAAATCTTTCCTCCTAGAAAGAGGTTAGCCAAATATGGAAAAGTTTTATATTTTCCTTTTAGGAAAAGTAAAAGTAATTATGGTATTACTTTTATTTTCCTTCTAAGAAAAGTAAAACTTAAATTTGGTAAGAAAATCAGGGCAAAAACCCTAACAAGAGAGTGGGGTATTTTTGAGCCAAAAAACTAACGGAGAGTATTTTTGCTCCATTTCAGATAGTTCGGGGTACAATCCCATTTCATTTTTTTCTTTCTTCAAACACATCCCCCGATCTCCCCCTTCACCTTGTTCGGATCAACGTCACTATTGTTGTTTCATGGAACTCAGAGGACGATTCTGACTCCTCAAATTCTTTTCTTGAAGGTTAGTTCATGAGTTTTATGGAGATCGCTTTCGTTTACTTTTTTGATCAACAAACAATGGTGTAGGAATAATTTAGAAAGAAGATGGTTGTCCTAGCCTTGGTGGACAAAGTTATCTGATACCTCTGGCTCGTGGGAGGTGGTAGATACCGGTATAATTAGTTGACTTGCACACAAGCTGTCTAGGACACCACAGTTACCAAACAAACAAGATGGGTGTTATAAAGGCCGAAATTGACCATTAATGCCTTTTTAGAAGGACTCATGCTCACTCTCCCTAAATGAGTGTATCACAGGCACATTGGTCAAATATATCACATAAGATGATTGCCAAAAAAATGGTTTAGAATGTTGAGTTTCAAAGGATTTAAGTGTTCAATTGGCTAAGTTTAGGTATCTTGATAATGTGAATAATGTGCAATGGCGTCAAATTTAAGAAACAAAAATCAATTTTTTAACTATTTGTTTGTTCTTACCAAAAATGAAGCTGTCACATAAAAACAAGACCTAATAGTAGTGCAAACACAATATATGAATTATGACCTGTAAAGTTGTAGAAATTGAATGAAGAACATAGAATTTTGAAATCTTTGGATTGCTTCTTTTATGTCATGTAGTATATTAACTACATGACAAAAGATAATCTAACAAACATAACTACCTAGATGTTCTATTTACAAGGTCTGATTCACATATGGGAACAGACTGGCACCTAAGTTGACAACATATAAATTATGATTCTAGTAATTCAACATAGGATAAAAAAACGAATTTATATATTATGATTCTAGTAATTCAACATAGGATAAAAAAACGAATTTGAAAAATAGCACTTCACAAGCATGAACAAAATGTCCTTTTTTATGCAAGCAACCACCTAACAGATTGGAAGAGGAGCACCATTCCAGCTCTTGAGACACTCCAACAATGGATCAATGATTTGTCCATTGCACATTGCTGTGAACACCTTGTCAATCTCCTCGCCGGGCGATCGGACTCTTTCACCTGTCAACAATTCTGTTCCAAGTTCTTTCCTCACAAGCCTGTATAATGGATATGATCTGCATTCTGTGATCCTGTTAGGAATTGAAGGGTTGCCACTTTCAAGAACAGCTCTTGCACTTTCAACTTCTTTAGGCAACACAGCCTTCAATTCGCCCTCGAAAGCTGCAATCTTTTGGAAGATTGAGCTGTTGATGTTCTTCTCATTTTCACCATTGTTCATTGCATGATCAACAAGGACTTGTCTCAGCTTCTGCATCAAAGGGTAGTTGGAGCTGCAGGGGTCATCAACATAGGCAAACAAGTATTCTCTGTCCACGACTCGAAGCAATTCCTTTTCACAGAATCTTGCTGGATGAAGCTCACCGTTAGCGCCCATTGTCAAAGTCCTCTTGGCTACTTGGCTGACTGTGTTCTTGACTGCATTCTTCAAGTTTTCCTCCAAATGCCTCAAGTCTATAGCTTGGCAAAGCGCCACGAGATAGGTTGATGACATTAGCTTCAAGATATCGACAGCCTCAGCTGTTTTCCTTGCTGAGATTAAGCCCAAGGAGTTCACATCTTGGTTGTGTTGCTCGGCACTTTGGACATGGTTAGTCACTGGATTTGCCAAGAATTGAAGTTCCGAGCAGTAAGAAGCCATCGCGATTTCAGCTCCCTTGAAACCGTAGTCCAAGCTTGGATTCCGTCCTGCTGTGAGATTAGATGGCAACCCATTGTTGTAATAGTCGTTGACAAGCTCCGAGAATTGGGCAAACATCAATTTTCCAATTGATGCAAGTGCCAATCTTGTATTATCCATGGACACACCAATAGGGGTGCCTTGGAAGTTGCCACCATGCAAGGCCTTGTTTCTTGAAACATCGATCAATGGGTTATCATTCACTGAGTTTATCTCCCTCTCGATCATCTTAGTTGCAGCGCGGATGACTTCAATTTGGGGGCCAAGCCATTGTGGAGATGTTCGGAGAGCATAACGATCTTGCTTTGGCTTCTGCAGAGGATCCATTTCGTGGAGCTTCTGAGCTGCCTTGACATAAGAGCTGCCATCCAAAATGTGTTCCACAATAGCAGCAGCCTCAATTTGACCAGGATGGTGCTTCAACTTGTGTGTCAAATGGTCAGTGAATTCGGGCTTTCCGTTCATCACTTCAGCGAAAATCGCTGACAAAACTTCAGACATAACAGCAAGAATGTTGGACTCAAACAGGACCATTGATGCCATACCAGAACCAACGGCTGTACCATTCACAAGTGCAAGTCCTTCCTTAGGCTGCAACTCGAAAAATCCCCCAGTAACACCAGCCAAACTGAATGCTTCTTCAGCGTTAAGTTTCTCACCATTGGGTCCAACAGCCTTGGAATTAGGCCTGCCAGTGAGCAAACCAGCAATGTAGGACAACGGGACAAGATCACCCGATGCAGTGATCGTGCCACGGAGGGGCAAACACGGGGTGATGTTGTTGTTGATCAACTTTGTAATTGCTTCCAAGATTTCAAATCTAATGCCAGAATACCCTTGAAGCAGTGTGTTGATCCTAACAAGCATAGCTGCCCTTGTTGCTGAATGTGGCAATGTGTGAGAACTTTCTGTTCCATTTCCAAAAACTCCAGCATTCAAGAACCTGAAAAATCAGAGTTCATCAAGATCAGATCTTGAACTGAATTCTACATATATAAATTTCTTTCATGTTGTACATAGTCGAAAATGAACCCCTTGGTGAAAATCTTGCCTTCGTCATCGGAGTACCAACTATATATAAATGTTAACATGTGTTGTTTTTAATTTTAGATAATGCAATTAATCAATTTTTTTTTTACTTTAGCATACTGACATCTAATTTAAATTCAACTATGATAAAATGATTAGAACTAGACACGGTTCAAAATGTTATAGCTAGAAAACAAGAAAAATAAAGATGTATCATCTTCAAAAAAATAATAACTTTTCAGTATAGGGTATGATGTCGATGGCCCCATTTCGCCAATGACATTAAAAAACAAGGTAGTCGATAGGCTATATATACGAAAAATGTAAAAATTCTTTTATCGCCAATGACATGAAAAGACAAAGGTAGTCGATAGGCTATATAACAAGAAGTGTAAAGATTCTTTACGTTGTCAGTATATATACGAAACAACTTAGATGAAAAGTTGTTTACCTAATAAGTTCCTTTTGTAGAGCACCACCATTCTTGGTTCTTCTATGAGATGTTGCACCAAAACCAGTAGTAACACCATAACTATCTGTTCCTTTACTCATACTATCCATAACCCAATCACTACTAGCTTTCACACCAGCCCTTGCACTTTCAGAAAGTTCCACTTTGACCCCATTACTTTTGTTATCAGCATTAGCAATGGATGCAACTTGTGCAACAGTCAAAGTTTCACCTCCAAGTTTCACAATTGGCTTTCTAAATTCATCCACCATCTTTTTCACTTCATCCAAATGACTCCCTTTTAATGATTCAGCAGCCATTTCCCAATTCAATGGATCATGAACATGACTTGATGATTTCATGCACAAGTCCATAGCCACTTCTTGTACTTCTCCATTAACAACATGTCCATGTTGTGCAATTGATGATGCCATTGGATCAAGAAATGGCTAGAGTTGTAATAGAGAAATGTTATTTAGGAGAATTTGGAGAAGAGAAAAATGGGAGCTTATTTATAACTTAAAAATATTTTGAAGTTTGATTAATTTTTGTTGGAGGTAGAAGGGGTATATATAGTGAGGAACAAATGATGTTAGGTAAAGAAAATATGGGAGAGGTGGTTGTATTGGAAGACTTACTAAAATGGTGGTTGTTAGAAGATTAAATTTGGCCACTATGAAAGGAACAATTGACCTGTCTTATGATAACTGTCCATTAATGTTAGATCGAATTAGATTGGGGGAATCTTAGCTAGTTTTGGTCATAGATTCTTGGCAAGTAATTTTTGGGTGGAGTTTTATCATGTGTTGGTCATAGTTTTTATGAAAAATATTTGACTTTTCTAAGAAACATGATTTATATCCATAAGTTCGAAAAACTATTAAAAATATTCATAACTTTGTATTATCCTTATATAAATGAACATGTTCCATGATAAAAATTAAACTCATAGATTATAAATTCCAACCTGCTTATCAACAATTTCACATATCAGTGTAGGAGATACCAAAGTTGTCTCAACTTACAAAGGAGCATCCAATTTTTCTGTTTACATCACTTTTAACAAGTGTTATGCAACAATATCATTACATACTTCAGAGTCAAATAACAAAGTTTATTATTGGGTTGGTTGACAGATAAATATTAGTTGGGATTAATAAATGGTGGGGTGTTTTTATAAAATATAAAAATTTGGCATAAAGTTTAAATTTTACAAATTCCCAAAAAAATAAAATTTGGCCCAAAACTAGAAATTTTTGGAAATTTGGGTTTTTTGCCAATAATATTTGTCAAGAAATGATAAATTATATGACAACGCTTTTTGCCAAGTTCCCCCCCCCCCCCCTCCCCCTCCCAAAACTACACCTACTTTTTATGGCCGATCAGGGGCTTCGTAGCTCAATTGGTTGTTGGTGAGTGTTCGATTCCCCATATTGTAATCTCTTTCCTATTTTTCTTTTCACTACCCCCAATTTTATTTTATTTTTTTAAAAAAAGACCAAATTAGATTGTGTTTATTAATTCAATACAATCGTTATCTTTAATCTGAATTTTAGATTGATAGTTTGAACAAACTCATATACATAAGATCGAATTAGTTTGTGAATTTTTCACATTATTTAATATTATTACATGAATTTGTAATCAAGTTATCATAAGTTACAAATATGTTTTTACTAAGAATTTATCCAACATGAATGAAACAATTTTTAATTTAAATTGGTAGCTACCTCATTATTAATCAGTCAAAACCCAATATTAGTTAAATTTAACAACTAATACACAGTAAAAACCCAGTGATTTCCATGTGACTGCTATTTCTTTTTTTAAAAAAAAATAATTACTTTTGTAATAGGCTAAGAAGGTTGATAGAAAATGGATAGCTTTGACTAGGAAAGACACTTGAAGAAAATAAGGTGTTGGAAAAATTCAAAGAAAGTTTCTTTGTGAACCAAGTGGGTGCACTTTTGTTAGGTTTATCCCACATTCCATTAATTAATTCAAAATGTGCTTCAAATTGCCCTCATAAATGAGTGTTCACCTATAAGTGAGTTTCCACTTTATGGGATTCGTCAAATGCTATTTCTATAATTATTTAATTTATTGATTTGATTAATCTAGATTTGTGTCACTAAGAATCAATTTAAGGGAAGAAGTGATTTCTATCAAGAATTTCTCCAATTCCAATCCTCATACGTGAAAATTTGACCGACCGTACAACTTTTTGTGACATCTTTTTAGTAAATGATCTTTTTTTTTTTGCAATTAATAAATATTTTAGATCACGATTTAAAAATTAGTTTTGAGCAAATTGATATACATTGGGCAAAATGTGGATTGAAGTCTGAACAAGCACTTAGTAATTTCATAGTTCATATACATATATTATTCAAATGGCGAAGAAATTTGGAGAGGAAAAATCGAATGGAGAGAAGAAAGAGCTCAAATTTTGATCAACAAACAATGGTGTAGGAATAATTGATGAAGAAGATGATTATCCTAGCCTTAGTGGATAGAGTTACCTAGTATTAGTGGACATCATTACATGATAATTGTGGCTGGTGGAAGATGACAGGTAATCGCAAAATTAGTCGACGTGCGCACAAGCGGGCCAGAATAGCACGGTTATCAGACAAACAAGATGGTTGTTATGAAGGCCAAAGTTGACTATTATTGCCTTTTTAGAAGGACTCATGTGCACGCTCCTTAAATGGCTGTATGACACACACTTCGGTTAAAATATGACACACCGAGCCAAAAAATGGCTTAGAATGTTGAGTTGTACAGGATTTAAGTGTTTAGTTAGCAAGGTAGGGAGTGCAGAGGTCGAAATTACAATCAAGTATAAGGGTCTCCTAGGTTGTTCCGTCTTTAAAGTTTAGGTATCACTTAATAATGTGCGATGACATCAAATTTAAGAAAAATATCAAACTTGTAACTGTTTGATCTTACCAAAGATGAAGTTCTCTCGTAGAAACAAAACGTAAAAGTAATGCAAACACAAGATATGACTAATGACATGTAAAGTTGTAGAAATGGAATGAAGAACATAGAATTTTGAAATCTTTGGATTGCTTCTTTTATGTCATGTAGTATGCTACCTTCATGACAAAAGATAATCTAACAAACATAACTACTTATATATTCTATTTTACATGGTCTGGTTCACATATAGGAACAGACTGTAATTCACCATAGGATTAAAAAACGAATTTGAAAAATAGCACTTCACAAGCAGTAACAAATGGTCCTTTTTTTGCAAGCAACCACCTAACAGATTGGAAGAGGAGCACCATTCCAGCTCTTGAGACACTCCAACAATGGATCAATGATTTGTCCATTGCACATTGCTGTGAACACCTTGTCAATCTCCTCACCGGGCGATCGGACTCTTTCTCCTGTCAACAATTCTGTTCCAAGTTCTTTCCTCACAAGCCTGTATAATGGATATGATCTGCATTCTGTGATCCTGTTAGGAATTGAAGGGTTGCCACTTTCAAGAACAGCTCTTACACTCTCAACTTCTTTAGGCAACACAGCTTTCAATTCGTCCTCGAAAGCTGCAATCTTTTGGAAGATTGAGCTGTTGGCGTTCTTCTCACTTTCACCATTGTTCAATGCATGATCAACAAGGACTTGTCTCAGCTTCTGCATCAAAGGGTAAGTGGAGCTGCAGGGGTCATCAGCATATGCAAACAAGTATTCCCTGTCGACAACTCGTAGCAACTCCTTTTCGCAGAATCTTGCTGGATGAAGTTCACCGTTAGCGCCCATTGTCAAAGTCCTCTTGGCTACTTGGCTAACTGTGTTCTTGACAGCATTCTTCAAGTTTTCTTCCAAGTGCCTCAAGTCTATAGCTTGGCAAAGCGCCACGAGATAGGTTGATGACATTAGCTTCAAGATGTCAACGGCCTCAGCTGTTTTCCTTGCTGAGATTAAGCCCAAGGAGTTAACATCTTGGTTGTGTTGCTCAGCACTTTGTACATGGTTAGTCACTGGATTTGCCAAGAACTGAAGTTCCGAACAGTAAGAAGCCATCGCGATTTCAGCTCCCTTGAAACCATAGTCCAAGCTTGGATTCCTTCCGGCTGTGAGATTAGATGGCAACCCGTTGTTGTAATAGTCGTTGACAAGCTCCGAGAATTGTGCAAACATCAATTTTCCAATTGATGCAAGGGCCAATCTTGTATTATCCATGGAGACACCAATAGGGGTGCCTTGGAAGTTGCCACCATGCAAGGCCTTGTTTCTTGAAACGTCAATCAATGGATTGTCGTTCACTGAGTTAATCTCCCTCTCGATCATCTTAGTTGCAGCACGGATGACTTCAATTTGAGGGCCAAGCCATTGTGGAGATGTTCGGAGGGCATAACGATCTTGCTTTGGTTTTTGAAGAGGATCGATTTCATGGAGCTTCTGAGCTGCCTTGACATAAGAGCTGCCATCCAAAATGTGTTCCATAATAGCAGCAGCCTCAATCTGACCAGGGTGGTGCTTCAACTTGTGTGTCAAATGGTCAGTGAATTCGGGCTTTCCATTCATCACTTCGGCGAAAATCGCTGATAAAACTTCAGACATAACAGCAAGAATGTTGGACTCAAACAGGACAATTGATGCCATACCAGAACCAACTGCTGTACCATTAACAAGTGCAAGTCCTTCCTTAGGCTGCAACTCGAAGAATCCACCACTAACACCAGCCACACGGAACGCTTCTTCAGCATTAAGTTTCTCACCATTGGGACCAACAGCCTTGGAATTAGGCCTGCCAGTGAGCAAACCAGCAATGTAAGACAACGGGACAAGATCACCCGAGGCAGTGATCGTGCCACGGAGGGGCAAACACGGGGTGATGTTGCTGTTGATCAACTTTGTAATTGCTTCCAAGATTTCAAATCTAATGCCAGAGTACCCTTGAAGCAGTGTGTTGATCCTAACAAGCATAGCTGCCCTTGTTGCTGAATGTGGCAATGTGTGAGAACTTTCTGTTCCATTGCCAAAAACTCCAGCATTCAAGAACCTGAAAAATCAGAGTTCATCAAGATCAGATCTTGAACTGAATTCTACATATATAAATTTCTTTCATGTTGACATAGTCTATAATGAACCCCTTGGTGAAAATCCTGTCTTCGTCATCGGTGTACCAACTATATATAAATTTTAACATGTGTTGTTTTTAATTTTAGATAATGCAATTAATCAAACTTTTTACTTTAGCATACTAACATCTAATTTAAAATCAACTATGATAAAATGACTGGAACTAGACATGGTTCAAAATGTTATAGCTAGAAAACAAGAAAAATAAAACTGTATTATCTTCTAAAAAATAATAACTTTTCAGTATAGGGTATGATGTTGATGGCCCCATTTCGCCAATGACATTAAAAAACAAGGTAGTCGATAGGCTATATATACGAAAAATGTAAAAATTCTTTTATCGCCAATGACACGAAAAGACAAAGGTAGTCCATAGGTTATATAACAAAAAGTGTAAAGATTCTTTACATTGTCAGTATATATACGAAACAACTTAGTTAAAAAATAGTTTACCTAATAAGTTCTTTTTGAAGAGCACCACCATTCTTGGTTCTTCTATGAGATGTTGCACCAAAACCTGTAGTTACACCATAACTATCTGTACCTTTACTCATACTATCCATAACCCAATCACTACTAGCTTTAACACCTGCCCTTGCACTTTCAGAAAGTTCCACTTTGACCCCATTACTTTTGTTATCAGCATTTGCAATGGATGCAACTTGTGCAACTGTCAAAGTTTCACCTCCAAGTTTCACAATTGGCTTTCTAAATTCATCCACCATCTTCTTCACTTCATCCAAATGACTCCCTTTTAATGATTCAGCAGCCATTTCCCAATTCAATGGATCATTAATTGATTTCTTGCATAAATCAATGGCTGCAACTTCTCCATTAACATGTCCATTTTGTGCAATTGATGCCATTAGATCAAGAAAATGGCTAAATTTGTAATGGAGAAATTTTAGTTAGGAGAAGTTTGGAGAAGAGAAAAATGGGAGTTTATTTATAAAATAATAATGTTGTTAAGTTTGATTAATTTTTGTTGTGGTTGATACGATATGTGGTGAGTATATATAGAGGAACATATGATGGTAGGTAAAGGAAAATTTGGGATGTATGGGTAGACTTATTAAAATGGTGGTTGTTGAAAGATTAATTTTGGCCTTTGGATTTAATTGTGATTAATGGTTGAGATTTGAGGATGACATGGGCTACTTCATGCAAAATGAAAAAAGAAAAAGATTTTGGGGGGGTTGGTGAGTTTAGGAAAGTGTCTGGAGTTGTTTTGGGGTTGTTGGAAGAAAAATGTGGGGTTAAATTGTAATTTCACACTTTTCCTCTTGATATTGATAAAATAAATATAGGATTATCCTAGAAATTTAATTAGACTCAAACTTTAATTAATGAAGTAATATAAGTTTTTTCCTAATACTCCTCGTATTTTTTTTCATATATCATGTAATTTTGTTTGTCGCGATAGTAAATTCTAAGATATGTGTACGATTTAAATAATTTATCGACATCTTTTTTTTTGATAAAGAGTGTGATGAATTTTGTAAATTAATATTATGAAAACATTTTCAGATAAAATAGATATTGTTTTCTCTTTTTGAAACCTAGTTTATTGTTTTATAGTCGCGTCTTTAATATTCGTATTACTATTTTCTGTACGTGAAAAATGATTATCACAATTGAAAGATATAAATTAAACATTTGATTTTTTCTAATGTGAAATAAAGTAAAAGGAAATAATTCAAAATGGCTATATTTTTTATTATGATCCTTTATCTTATTTTGTCCTCCTAATTTTAAATTGATAGAAAATAAGTGGCTAATTTACATATTGGATCTTTGGAATCTAGAGAAGGATTTTGAATATCCAATGACTAACAACCATACTATTTTTTTCTTTTCTCTTTTTTTACCTCCATATTTTTCATAATGTCAATTTGAATTATTTCTTATTTTTATCTTTTTTCATTTTCCTCCCTCTCAATTAGTTTGACTAAGGAAGTATGAGACAAGAAACGTGTCCACAAAAGTCCAAGCCCCCATTTATTTGTCTTTTGTCTCATATTAGGTGAAATCTCACTTAAATAATTTTTTTTAATAAAATAAAATTTTTGTTATAAAGTTTGAAAGAGCACAATAAGTTCATTGTAAAAAATATTAAGTGTGATTTCTTTTATTATTAATTATAAATTTCGATTTCAGTCTTGAAAATAGATAATTCTTGGGAAGAAGCATTTTATTTCTTGGTTGGTCTACTTCGAGTTGATTACAAATACAAGACTAACAATTTGAACAAACTTACAGAAATAAGTTTGAACTAATTTGTGTTTTATCCACATTATTAAATAGTATTACGTAGATCTATAACCAATTTATCATAAGTTACAAAGAATATGTTTTTATTAAACTTTGAATTTATCCAATATAAAAGAAATAATCTTTTATTGATATTGGTAGCTACGTCAATATTAATCGTCCAAATCCAATATAAGTCAAATTTAACAACTACTAGTATATAGTACAAACCGAGTCAATTTTCTTCCTTTTTAAAAAATAAAATAAAATAAAATTTGACTTTTAAAAATAGGCCAGGAAGGTTGATAGAAAATTCATGGCTTTGACGAGGTTATATTTGAAGAAACGAGATGAGAAAAATGTCAAGATAGTTTTTTTCTTCTTTTAGGTTTCCACTGGTGTCCGGTACCCATATTAGAACCAGACTAAATTTGGATTCACGCCGGAAAGTCCCATATTGGGGGGTAAAACGCTCTCTAACAAAGGCGACTCCGTACCCAGAGGGACTCGAACCCGAGACCTTTGGTTAAGGATGAAGGAGTACTTATCACTCCATCACAACTCTTGTTGGTGTCAAGAAAGTTTCTTTGTGAACCCAAGTGGGTGCACTTTTGTTAGGTTTTTGCCATATATATCCACTAACTAATTAAAATATGCTTCAGCTTGCATTCATACTTGAATGTTCACCTCCACTTTATTGGATTAGTTAAATATTATTTTATTATAATTATCTGATATTCGAAACTTATTGATACATTAATTCAGATTTTTAGTGTAAATATTTATTTAACAGTAAATTGCTTCTTAGGAACTTCTTCAATTCAAAGGCCCAAAGGTGAAATCTTCACTGATGGACCTTTTTAGGACTTTTCTTAAGTAAATGATTTTCTTTTTAAATTTCTTTCGTAATTTATAAACCTTTTAGATCATGATTTAAATATGAATATTGAGGAAATGTTAGATTACGATATGAAATTTTATAAATTACATTAGACGATAGTTTAATATTTTATCTATAAGATTATGAATCTAATATTAGCTGGAAAGATAATTTTTCAAGAGCTATATTTTGTACAACTTTTCAGTAGATGAATAAAATCTGAATGATGATCTAAAAAAAATATTTATGTAAATTATGTGACTCAAAATCAAAACTTTTAATTAAGTGCGAAAGGATCTCTTCTTGTTCCACCATGTCCTTTGATGGTCATTTTGTCCCATATATTCTTTAAGAATTGCATCTTTATTTTAATATCTCCACCATTTCAATGTGCCTAATACATTATTTTTTTTAATCCCATTAAAAAGAATATCTCAAAAAAGTGAAAACAGATAGAAAGGAAGATCAACTTTAATTGTAGAAATTCATATTCAAAAGTAGAGAGGTAAACCTGATTATTTTTTTATTTTATTTTAGATATCTTGGCTTGGGAAGTTCATTCAATTCACATTAGAATACAGCTAATGATAAGAACAAATACAAAATAATTTACTAATGAAATGAGTATGAACAGACTCAAATTACCATAAAGTAAAATAAAATTGAGCAATTTCACACAATACATTTTGGATTTGGACGTTTTCATTTAATATAAAATTCTACTTGTTGGTCTCTTGAAGGATTGGATTTGCAAAGTATGCAATCTATCTTTCATATTAATTCAATTAAAGAGTTAGATTCACCCTAGCTAAATGTTATCACCTCCTATTGTATGACTTTTATATAAGTTGTTTACTTGTAAACGTGTTATAATCAATTAATTAAATTATTAATTCAAATGGATAATTTGATGTGTATAATATCTCGTATTAGTAAAGTTTATGAAAGATCGCACCGTAAGAATTATAATGTAAATATGCTATTCTAACACCAATATTAGTTATTGTTTTTACAACTCGACTATGCGAAAAGAACTTTACCTGTTCAAATATAAATTTAATTACCTCACACTTTACTATAAGAAAAGATATGTACCAACGAAGGTTGTGGTAGATCGTGTAAGTACTCTTTCATTTTTAATCAGAGATCTTGAGGTCGAATCGCCCTGAGTACGGAGTCGTCTTTGTTAGGGAGCGTTTTACCCCTCAATGTAGAACTTTTCAATGCGAATTCAGATTTAATCGCGCTCCAATATTGATACCGAACATCAGGTGAAAAACCAAGAAAAAGGATGTACTCCATAGTCATAATATGCAATTAGTGTCCAAATGAAAGACTCTATTAGATCAATTTAATTACCTCACTCTTTACTAAATGAAAAATACGTACTCTAATGTCATATTATGCAATTACGTGTCCAAAATTGGATGGACAAACGTGTCCTGGACCAGACCATAAAGCCTACCAAGAATTTTATTTTAAGAGCAATAACTACACACTACTATCATGGCAGGGTGGTCGAGATTATGTTTTAATGACTATTAGTCCAGATTAATTTACATGCATCTCGATGATTTTATTGGATATCTGACATTTTTTGTTAGTATAAAATTGAATAAGTATGTTCATCAAAACTTAGGCAGATGAAAGACATCACTTAGTGTATAGAGTAAAACTCGCTATTGGCAAGCAAATAGAATTGTTGTTTCTCGGGTTTAGTAAAATTTGTATTTTACAACAAGAACTTCAAACACATGTTCAAACTAAAGTATGAACAATCAAATGAAGTTTTAAATCTGTATTGATAACTTTGAACTTCAATAATAAGTTCAATCCAACTTATGAACAACAACAAAATGAAGTTCAAACTATTTTCTGGAAAATAGCAAAATCAAACGTTTAGAAAGAAATGAAGATTGGAAGATTCAAGTTTACCGAATTCACGATGTGTTCTTAAGAAAATTATTTCGCTCAAGTACCCGAGGTTATGGAATATATTCTCCCAGGGTAAAATGAATCACTTCGACAGAATGACGGTATCTCAAATTCTGTCGAACTACGAACGCACTCAACGATTCTCAAATCATACTTGAGTTTTTAGGAAGAAGAAAAGTTATTTCACTTCAAAATTTCATGCCTATACCTGAGTAAAAAAATCAGGTATTTATAGTCAAGAGGTGGTGCTTCAGAAAGAAAGCAATGGTTTTGAAAAATCGCACTATTTCAGACCATCTGGACCACCTGCGGTCACATGTCGCTTTCATAAAAAAAATAGAAAGCTGACAGCGACCTGCGTTGGTATCTGCGCTCGCAGATTGTAACATGCGCACGCAGGTTGTTATTTTCATCTTCAAATAGTGTCTCGAAGGGTCGCGTCCCTTCGAAGTGCGTTGTGACATACGTCCGTAAATGAAGAACTTTCAGAATGAATTTTTGGATCACTAACTCTCAAGTTTCAAATGAATTTTGTCTCAAAAGATAGTCTCTCGATCAATCATTTGATAAATCTAAATCCAAATTCCGTAGCCGAGCTGAGGAGCGACGACAACGACGGCGCGAGGCTTGTTTTCTTCTTGCCTCACTAACAACATGAATGAATGCTTCTAATTTAAGCATGAAAAAGTTTCTTTCTCCTACCAATGTGAGAGAACACCTCTTCCTTAAAGTGAAAACACAATTCAACTTTTTCTTCCATTTATTCCCTCTATTTTTCATTCATATTTCATCACTAGAACCCAACAATCCCCCACATGAATGGGGAATGGCTATTTCATCAAAAAATATACGAATAAGTATGTGATCTACAAGTAAAGACTAATTGCATCTGGATAAGTAGGTTTCCCTTTGAACTTTCCATAGTGAACTTATATCGGATGCACTCGGTCAATCGGTAGATATGATATCTTTGAACAGTCGAACTTTAGTGTACACCTAGACAACACAAGTCACATAACCAGTCTTTTACAGTTTATGGTTCTCACGATTTTGTTCGTTTCAGCCATGAACACTATCTGATTTCATGAGAGCTTAGAAAACAGGTCTTTACTATCATTCTCCTTGAAACGACTTGCACTTCATCCACACATAGGTTATTCCTAAAAGTTTAATCCTATAGATCAAACTATTTGGTCATATCTGTCAAACTTAGAAACCATTAAAAAGCTTCAAACCATAAGCCTTATCCTTGTTTCCTGAGCATTGTCTTCATCATGAGAATGGGTTGAGTTAATTGACAATGTTGAACCGTCACTCACAACTTTATTTGATCTCCTTGAATCTAGCTCTTGGGATCTCCAGTCCGCTAGGTAGATTTACCGTTGTGATGACTTTTCCTAGGCCTTATACCTATTCCCTTCAATGATCTCTCAACTCCCTCTCTAGTTAGGCCATTTGTAAGTGGATCCGATACATTATCCTTTGACCTCACATAGTCAATCGTGATAATTCCATTAGAGTAGTTCTCTAATGGTATTATGTCTCCATTTTATATGACGATATTTATCGTTATACATCATGCTCTCTGCCCTACCTATTGAAGCTTGGCTATCACAGTGTATACATACTGATGCCAACAGTTTGGGCCAATAAGGAATATTTTTCAAGAAACTCCGGAGCCATTCAACTTCTTCATCGTCTTTATCTAACGTAATAAATTCTGATTCCATTATAGAGCGGGCAATACATGTTTGTTTGGATAATTTTCAAGAGACTTCTCCTCCACCTAGAGTAAACACAGATCCACTCGTGGATTTTACTTCATTTGACCCAATGATCTAATTTGCATCACTATATCCTTCAATTACCGCAGGATATTTGTTATAATGTAAAGCATAGTCTGGAGTATGTTTTAGATACCCCAAAACTCTTTTCATTGCCATCCAATGAGTTTGATTGGGATTACTCATGTACCGACTCAATTTACTAATAGCACATATTATATCTGGTCGTGTACAATTCATGATATACATCAAACTTTCCAACACTCCTGCATAGCCTAATTGTGAGTCACTTTCACCTTCATTCTTTTGAAGTGAAAAGTTCACGTCTAATGAAGTCTTGGCAATACTGAAATCCAACTACTTGAACTTGTCAAGTACCTTTTCAATGTAATGAGACTGTGACAATGCCAATCTTTGTGGAGTTCTTTAAATTCTTATCCCTAAGATCACATCAGCAACTCCAAGGTCTTTCATATCAAATTTACTCTCAATCATTCGTCTCGTAGCATTTATGTTAGAAATGTCTCCACGGATGATCAATATGTCATCAACTTATAAACAAACAATGACTTTGTTATTTGGAGTGTATTTATCATACTCATTAATCTTAAATCTATTTGTCAACATGATTTGGTCAAATTTTACATGCCACTGTTTGGGTGCTTGCTTTAGTTCATAAAGTGACTTTACAAGTTTGCACATTTTTCTTTCTTACCAGGAACCACAAAATCCTTGGGTTGTTCGATGTAAATTTCTTCATCCAATTCTCCATTCAAGAAAACTGTTTTCACATCCATTTGATGGATTTCAAGACCATATACTGCAGCTAATGCAACCAACATCCAAATGGATGTTATCCTTGTTACTGGTGAGTATGTATCAAAATAATCTAGGCCTTCTTTTTTTCTAAAGCCTTTCACAACCAGTCTTGACTTGTACATGTCAATAGTACCATCAGCTTTCATTTTTCTTTTGAAGATTCATTTAGAACCTAAAGGTTTATTTCCTAGAGGAAGATCAACCAGCTCCCAAGTATGGTTGCTCAAGATTGAATCAATCTCACTATTAACAGTCTCTTTTCAAAAGGATGAGTCCGCAGAAAACAACGCTTCTTTGAATGTTTGAGGTTCATTTTCAAGAAGAAATGTTACAAAATCTAATCCGAAGAAAGTCGACGTCCTTTGTCGCTTACTACGCCTTGGATTCTCTTCATTAAGTACATTCTCCTTTGGTTTATCCCTTGGTCGTTTAGATCCTTCACTAGATAACTCATGTCTAGTTTTATACGGATAAATGTGTTCAAAGAACTCAGTATTATCTGATCAATTACCGTATTATCATGAATTTTCGAATGTTCAGATCTATGAACTAAAAATCGACATGCTTTACTGTTTATAACATATTCAATGAAAATATAGTTCATAGTCTTTGGTCCTATCTTTACCTTTTTGGGTATAGGAACTTGGACTTTGGCCAAACACCCCCAAACTTTGAAATATTTCAAGTTGGGTTTACTTCATTTCCATTTTTCATATGGAATAGATTGTATCGTGCTATGGGGCACTCTATTGAGTATTCATCTTGCTGTAAGGATAGTTTCCCCCCCATAAGTTTTGAGATAAACCTGAACTTATAAGTAAGACATTCATCATTTTCTTCAACGTTTGGTTTTTTCTTTCCGCAATTGCATTTGATTGAGGTAAGTACAAGGCAGTAGTTTGATGGACAATTCCATTTTTCAAACATATCTCTGCAAAAGGAGATGTATACTCTCCACCCATATCATTTCTTATTATTTTAATCTTTTTATCCAACTGATTTTCAACTTCAGTTTTATATTGCCTAAATGCTTCTATTGTTTCATCCTTACTATTCAGCAAATAAACATAACAATATCTAGTGCAATCGTCAATAAAAGTTATGAAATACTTTTTTCCACCACGAGATGGTGTTGACTTTATATAGCAAATGTTTGTGTGAATTAAGTCTAAGGAAATGGAATTCCTTTCAACAGACTTATACAGATGCTTAGCATACTTCGATTCAACACATGTTTAACACTTTGATTTATTGCACTCAAAGTTAGGCAAAACTTCCAAACTAATAAGTTTTTGCAAGGTTTTGTAATTGGCATGTCCTAAACGTTCATGCCAAAATTCATTTGACTCAAGCAGGTAAGAAAAAGCCTCAATTTTATTCATTTCAACGGCCATTATACCAAGTTTAAAAAGGCCCTAATTGAGGTAGCCCCTTCCTACATACATTTCATTCTTGCTTATTACAATTTTCTCCAAAACAAACACACATTTAAACCCGTTTTTATGATGAGTGTTGTAGACACTAAGCTCTTCCTAATAGTAGGAACATGGAGAACATTATTGAGAGTCAACACCTTATCGAAAGTCATTTTTAGTAATATCTTCCCACTTTCTTCAACCTTAGCCGTTGCATTATTTCTCATGAAGATCACTTCTTTGGAACCAGTGGTATCATAAGTAGCGAAAGCTTCTTTGTCCACACAAACATGTCGAGTGGCTCCTAAATCAAACCACCATTCATTTGAATTTCCAACTAGATTGCATTCAGTGATCACATCACACAAATTTTCAATCTTTTCAGTTGCTTCCAACATGTTTATCTGATTTCGTTTCTTGTTCAGAACTTGACAATTTAGAGCTTTGTGGCCAACTTCACAACAATTGTAGCACTTGCCTTTGAACCTTTTCTTGTTCTGCTCTTTCTGTTATCTAGAAGAAACCGTTATTACGTGCAATATCATCTTTAACAAGATTTGCACCCATCATTGCTGATTTCTCATGTAATTTAATGTCCTTTTCTGTTTTGAGATGAATCACAAGATTTTCCAAACCAGACAATTGGTTTTCAAATATTCCTTTTTCAGGAACATGAGGATCTCCACTTGTGAACTTTTGCATTTCGAGTTTGGTCAGCCAAACTAACATTATTTACTGTCATTCTTTGAAGTTCACACCAGAATTTTTTTTTGGTTTCTCTGTCGTTGCCATTGCTAGATCAACATCTGAACGGCTTAATGATGTAACATTAGTTGCCGTTGGGACAGAACCATTCGCAACCGAATTAATTTGTTGTTCAATTTCATTCGTCATTTTTCTGTCAAGCTTTGACAAACACTTTAGTATTTCAGAATACTAACAATAAAGACTTAATCTTTAAACAACTTACTTCTAGTCAACGATGAAGTTTTTATGTCTTCAAATCATCAACCGAATGACCTTTGAAACCTGACAAAGTTTTTATGTTCTTCAAATCAGAATCAAATTCAAACAGAGTGAAAATCCATAGATTTTAAACTCCAGAAACCAATACAGAGAGTTCAACGAATCGGTGAAGTTTTTATATTCTTCAAACCGAATTCCCAATCCCATTTCTTGGTGAAGTTTTTATATTCTTCTAACCGAGGGAGTAGAAATCAAAAGATTTTAATCTCCACAAAATCAGACTCAATACAGATTAACTAAGTACTTAGTAATTCCTTAAGATTGTTGTTTCTAGGGTTTAGTAAAATCTGTATTTTACAACAAGAATTTCAAGCACATGTTCAAAATAAAGTATGAAGTTGTAACTCTGTATTCACAACTTTGAACTTCAACAATAAGTTCAACCCAACTTATGAACAACAACAAAATGAAGTTCAAACTATTTTTTGGAAAATAGCAAAACCAAACGTTTAGAAAGAGATGAAGATTGAAAGATTCAAGTCCACCGAATTCACGGTGTATCCTTAAGAAAATTATTCCCCTCAAGTACCCGTGGTTATGGAATATATCCTCCCAGGATAAAATGAATTACTTGGACAGAATGGCGGTACCTAAAATTCTATCGAACTAAGAACACACTCAACAGTTCGTAAATCACACTTGAGTTTTTAGGAAGAAGAAGAGTTATTTCACTTCAAAATTTCGTGCCTATGCCTGAGGAAAAAATCAGGTATTTACAGCCAAGAGGTGGTGCTTCAGAAAGGAAGCAATGGTTCTGAAAAATCGCACTGTTTTGGACCGTTGGGACCTCCTGCGCCCGCAGATAGGCCACATGCTGCCGCAGGTCGCTTTCGTCAAAAAACAGAAAGCTGACAGCGACTTGCGTTGGCATCTGCGCCTGCAGATTGCAACGGGCGCGCGTAGGTCGTTATTTTCATCTTCAAACCGTGTCTCGAAGGATCGCGTCCCTTCGAGGTGCGTTGCGACATGCGTCCGCACATGCTGGTGTGCTTCTACAAATGGAGAACTTTCAGATTGATTTTTGGATCACTAACTCTCAAGTTTCAAATGAAATTTTGGAGAACTACTTAATTTTAGTGTTTTTATTTTACCCTATCGACTATTGACATGATTTATTCGAATCACAGTATCACACTATAAGTCTAATCCCAAATTTCCGATTGATTTCCAATTGGAAATTGTAATTCGTCAAAAATATTTCAATGAAATTCATGAGAAATTTCTCACGAATTTCCAACAGACAACTTAATTAAAATTCTTCTAAATTTTCCATTCCAAGCTTGAAATTCATTCTATAAGATTTCATATGTTCAGTTTTACTTACTCTGTTTGTTTTTTTTTGTTTTTTTTTCTTTTTAACAAATGTAAACATTATCATTAACATCAAAAACTTTACACCTATAGGACACCTAACTGTAAAAACTACCCTACAAAAGGAGTTTAAACAAGTAAGGCCCCAACATCAACTAGTTACTGTTTTATTGCACCATTAAAGATTATGATCGTGTAAGTACTTCTTCAATCGTAACTTCGGATGGAGTAACGTTTAGTAATAAGTGTTTACTCGCCTAAAGTGTACTTTATGAATTCAAATTAATCGAACTCAAAAATAAATATGAAAATATATGAAATATAACCAAGTTGTTATTATCAGAAAGAAGAAATTTAGATCAAAATGGCTAATATATATTGGCACTGACGGAGCCAGAAATTTGATGAAGAATATGTAAATTTTCTTCTCAGTTATAATTTTAGGCAGGTGGCTCCGGCCTTCGCATAAGGTGGTTCCACCCATGTATTGGTGTTGGAATGGTAGGTGGAGGACCTGATGGTCAATCTTGTATCTTTAAAAGTCAAACTTAAACTTATTTTTGATTTTTTCTTAGAATATTGTGTATTATCCTATTTTTTTAAAAAAAAATTGTCCATAAATCAAGTTATTCACACGTGTTGGGAAAAAAAGAAGAAGAAGTTATTCACATGGACAAATTATCAACGTTAACTAACATATCGGGTAAAAAAAAAAAAATTAAAATCTATACCAACCAAATGAACTCAAAGATATATATGTCTTTCATATTATATGATGGTGGAGTTATATGTATTCAATTATCGAAAAATTAAATTGCATAGTGAGGTAAAAATACTTTTTTTTATGTATATTATATATTGATTTTTTTTATGAATTTACTTTTTATATTTTGATATATATAAAAGTTTTGACTTCATCACTAAATACAAGTATTTGTCATTAAAATATGTTAAACAACATTTAGTTTTATGTTAAATTTTAAGTTTTAATTATTATGCTAAATTATTTTATTTGATTAAGGATGCAGAAAATAATAGAACCAAAGTGTTTTTTATGAGAGAAATTTAGAATATAAATACAAGTTTAACAAGCGATATTCCAATTGATTGTGTCCTCCACACCCTCCCATACACCTCTTCCTCGCACTCACCCCCATAACCACCATCGCACCACCCCGACTCCAGTACTCCACCTCCTATAGTGTTTCTATAGATTATATACAAATGTCGTTAGGATAATATTTTTGTGTATATATGTACCGAACATAAAAAAAAATAAGTAAAAACCATTTTTTAATGCCAAATAAAACCAGGGCATGATTGTAATTACATGGGATTTGGTTGTGATAGGATTTTAATTAATTATTATAATGTCAAAGTACTAATTGCATAGAGACCTGCCACGAGGTGGCATTATTATATAAAGAGATCCATATATGTGTCCTTTATATTTTTAGAGGATACATGAATATTATATTATCTCACCTATTGTTTATTTGCGGTAATTAATGTGAATTATAATCTATTGATATTTCTTTTAGAAAATAATAGTGTTACAATATGATTATAATTTATATGAGTCAAAGTAATTATATAAAAAACGTGCCACAAGGTGACAAAATTTAAAGAAATTCATAGATCTCCTTGATAAAGTAGATGATACATATTCACACACATTATTTATTTGTGATGGTAAATGCAGGTTTAATATATTAATATTTATGAATAAATAAAAATCAAATATGATTATATGAATCAAAGTGATCAAGTACTAATTACATAGAATATGTACCACGAGGTGAAAAAATATAAAGTAATTATGGATCTCCTTGATATTTGTAGAGGATCATATATATATTCACACCCATTTTTTATTTGTTAATATTAAATTTAAATCTAATATATTAACATTTTAAAAATAAATAAATAATTCGAATATGATTATACGAATCAAAGTACTTACATAGAAAACGTGCCTCAACTTGACAAAATTTAAAGAAATTTATATTCGATCTCCTTGAAATTGTTGAAGATATATGAATATTATTTAAACTCATTTTTTATATTATTACTACTATATAGAAGTGTGGCCAAGCAAGCAGGTCTTCGTCGTCATGCCTGCTTGCAGTCGGGGGTATTTCGGTATTGTATTATTTATTTGGTTCAAAAAGATTGTAACATGCAGCATTATATATACCATTTTTTTCTTAGACAGGAAAACCAACTAACAATTACACAATGACCCATGTATCCCCTGAAAATTTATGGGGCAAAATTGAGCTTCCTTTTATTTAATACTCCCTCCATACACTTTTTCAAAAAAATATTTATTAGGGATTTATTTTACCAAATTAATCTTATTAATTATGCTTTAAAAATATAAATTTGAGTATATATACTTTATGTGGTTATTTAATGATGACGTAGTATTGGAAAAACATAATAAAATTCTCTTAATTTCATAAATGGGACAGCTAAATTGAAACAAATATTTTTAGAAAGAGAATCAACTAAAACGAAATGGATGGAGTATTATATTTGTATATACTCCCTCCATTTCATTTTATTTAGTCTTATTACTAAAAAAAATAATTGTTTCAATTTACTTATTCAGTTTATAAAATCAAGAGAAGTTCGTTGTTTTCATTCAATACTAGCTCTATCATTAAATCACTATATAAAGTAATAGTAGTTAAATTTAACTTTTCAAAATATAATTAATAATATTATCTTAATAAAATAGATCGTTAATAAATATTTTTCTTCAAAGACCGTCAAGTCAACATGCATCCAACTAAAATGAAATGAAGGAAATAGTACTAATTAATGTGAATAGTATATCCCCTAAAAAGTTAACACAAGTTTTTCAAAATATGGATTCAATTCGACTCTTCATTAGACATTACTATTAATAATTAGTATGAAATTAAATATGGAAACAACAAAATTGTAGTGTTGATTTTCCACACATTTGAATTGATTATTTTCTTTTTCTTAATTAACATAAATTAAGTCTATTGTATGGAATGTGTATATTTTTAAAATTAAATATTCATTTTCCAACTTTAAAGCAATATAAAGCAATAAATATAAGGTATAGTTTATTAGGTTATTCATATTTATTATATATTTTTTTTACGAATTGAACACTATTAATAAGAAGTAGTTCTTTAATATAAGTACTCTAAATTACAATAATTAACAACTTAAAATATTTTTAAAAACATATAAAAAATTCGATTGACTCTCTAAATTTTATCTGTGTCACCTAAATTGAAACTGAAAAAGTAACATATATTGGGCCCGTGCCGTATATCTAGTGTGATAATAAATGTGAATATAGTAAATATTATTTAAAAAAATAATTCAAATCGAATATCATGTGTCTACCTATCTGTCGTCCATAACTACGCTACTACGTATATAATAAGTTTTATTATTATACGAATGATTTATGTTATATATATACCAATTATATTATGAAAATAAAAGAACACAAATCAAATCTCTCTTAGTAATTTTGTATTAATTGTGGAATGAGTATTGAGTATATAGATTTATGGCTCGGAAGTTTCACTTCTTATATATGCATTTTTTTTCTCCTCCCCTCGCCATACATCCCTTTTTTTCTCCTCTTATAATTTTTTTTATATTAACCAATGAATTTTCATTAATATTATGTGATATTAAATTAGTTATCATTTTTACTACATTACAAAATTGTATTTATCAAGAATTTGGACATATAATCACCTAATACTGATTTAATTATTTGAAATTTGAACTAATTTTAAAACAATGGCATAAGTGGAGGATGATGACCTCTATACATCAGCTTTAGCAAAGGTATATAGTCACAACATGGATTGTGGTGTAGTGGTGAGATTACTCCACCCTTAACCAGAGGTCTCGGGTTCGAGCCCTGGGTATGGAGAAAATCTTGTTGGGAGTGTCACCCCCAGAATGGGTTCTGCAGTGCGCGATCCAAATTAGTTAGGGCTCTAATGCGTATATCGGACACCGGGTGAGAAAAAAAAGGTCTATAATCATTTCATTTTCAAACATAAAATTAATCATTAAATTAGTACGTATAATCATTTCATGCGCAGAAAAGTTTCCTTTTATATCTGAAAAAAAGATACTAACTATAAAGAAAAGACCACTACAAGAAAATATATATAAAAATAAATAGTTATACTTATTGGTAAGTATGATTTTTATTCTTAGCTAATTTACCGCTAAATAAAATAAATAGTTATACTTATTGGTAAGTATGATTTTTATTCTTAGCTAATTTACCGCTAAATAAAATTCTAACATTTTTTTAAATTTAGTGATGAAATATATATGTCAACAACAATAATTATAACGAGGTAGAGTTTATACAGATCTTATAATTCCTTAGGAGGTAGAGAAATTGTTCTCAAAAACCTTCGGCTCATCAAATATAATTTATAAGTAGATGATGACTACTATGAAGTAAATTAAAGGAAATGTAATAGTGTTGGATAGAAGTTGTTAGGTTGATATTATTCTCAACCACCTAAACTCACTTAAAATCGCAGTATATTATCCTCGTGCTTTTTGGAATTAATTTTGAACTAGGTGTGAACGCTCAAGTGAGGAGTGGGAGAGGTTGGATATAGTCGATATGAGGTGGGGTAGAGGTAGGTCGAAAAAGCATCAGGGAGACGTGATTAGGCATGACATGGCACAACTTTAGGTTATTAAGGATATGACCTTAGATAGGAGGGTGGACGACACGTATTAAGATAGAAGGTTAGTAGGCCAGGCAGGTGTTGTGTTGTGTTGCTTGTTGAGGGTTTAGGCTTGTTGGGTTTGTTGATGTACTAGTCGTAGTATTGTAGTCCATGCTTATGATATATATCATCGTTTGGTGTTTATTGTGTTTAAATTATAATACTATAATATTGTTGTTCTCACTTTTATCCTGTAAACTTTGTTCAGTTTCCCTGTTAGTTGCGTTACTTTTTCCACTGTTTTCTTCTTGTTTGTAAGTGGATTTGTTGCACCTGAGCCAAGGTTCTTTAGGAAATAGTCTCTCTACCTCCACGAGATAGTTGTAAGGTCTGCGTACACTCTATCCTTTTCAGACCTCACTTGGATATGTTGTTGTAATTTTGGACTAATTTTTAGTATAATATATTATCAAAATGTGCTTGAAAGATAAATGTATATGTTGGATTAGGTTATGGATTATAGTGAGTTAACTGAATTATATTTTGGGTTAAAGACAAATTCCGATACGTTTGGTGAAGGTGAATGATATCAACAAGTTTCTATTTTTAATTTTATAAAGTAGGGACCTTTTTGTTGTCACTTACCACTCATTTGTAAATGCATGTAATGTAGACACATATAATTATTTGATGATTCATTTTCCTTCACATTTCTAGTAAAATTCTTGGAAAGAGGAGGGGAAAGGTGTTAAAATGTTTGACTAAAAAAAGAGTCATATAATTCTATTCAACTATGGACCCATTTGGCCATAGATTTCCCATGTAGTTTTTGAAAAAAAAAACTTGGCAAATAGTGTTTGGCCATATAATTTGTCATTATTTGATAGATATTTTTGGCAAATAATCCAATTTTTCAAATATTAGTATTTGGGCCAAATTTTATTTTTTGTGACTTTAAAGTCAACGTCAATAATGGACTAAGGTTGTTAGATTTTTAATTTTTTTTTTTTTAATATATAATTGAAGTTTTATGGTTTATTGCAAATTTTATTTAGTTGTATGATCCTTTCTATGGGAGATCAGAAAATAACATAGGAGATCTGTAAATAAAATGAGTTAGATCTTTGTGAAGTCATTTTCTTCACATCTTTCATGAACCATTGCAGGAAATATGATCGATGGATGTTTGTATAGATGTTTTATGGATAGTTTCGAATAATTGGATGAGATATTCTTTGTATATTTTGCACCAATGGAATATAGGGTTGTTAAATCCCCAAAAATTATTTTTAACCTATAGTTGATGTTCTGCAATCCATTATAGATACTATTTTAAGAGATCGGTAAAAAATAATAGAAGGTATCAATTGACAAAGATACTTATATTCCTTTTATGTGGACATTCGATAAAATTGGAACGAAATAACATGTGGTTGCAATAAGGCACTTCATTTGGTCTCATATATACAACTAAACACAAACTAACTTGCTCAAAATTTAACATGATCTACATAATATTGAGAAGCAAAAATTAGAAAACAAGAATGCTATTTGCTTCTTAATAGTTGAATCTTATTATTATATACCTATCAAAGAGTCAACGACCTTTTATTTTCTTGCTTCTCTGGTGATTCGAACCCTACAAATTTTAATGTTAGAGATGGAGGGTATTTACCAATTGACCAATCTTTTTATGTCGATGAATACTTATTTGCTTCTTAATAGTTTAATTTTATTATTATGTACCTTTTCATTTTTGGGTTAAAGACAAATTCTAAAATGTTTGGTGAAGTGAATGATATCAACATCTTCTAATTTTCAAGTAGGGACCATTTTACTCATTTGTAAGTGCATGTAATGTGGACATAATTTGAATATTAATTTAACTTCATTGTCCTTCACATTTCTAGTGAAATTCTTGGAAAGAATAGGGAAAAAGGTGTTAATAAAATGTTGACTCAAATAAAGTGTGGTTGCTTGAATTTTTTTTTTTTTACTTTAAAAAATAGCCACATCTTTTCTATTCGACTTTACATGTACTTTGAAGTCAAGGTCAATAATAGACTGAGGTTGTTAAATTTCTAAATCTTTTCTTTAATTTATAACCGAAGTTTTGTAGTCTATTGTAAATTTTATTTTATTTGTATGATCCTTTCGCAGGAGATTAATAAAGAATAACAAAAGAGACTTGTAATTAAACAAAATACATGAAATTTTTGTAGGACTATTTTCTTCTATTAAAATTATAAGGGGTTGTTTAATACGCGAGATAAGGTGGAATATTTCAAGATTATGTCTGAGATAAAATTTATACTGTGTTTGATTGATGGAAAAAGAATATGGATGAGGTTGTGAAGGAGAGGGAGATCATGAAGATGTGAGAGCTAGTTAATTACATAATTATGAATATTTCACCTTAGGACTAATGGAATCCACTAAATAATAAGATGATTTACGACAAGATCAATTTTGGAGTATACTTTATTTTCTTATCAAATAATTGACTTTTGTTCTTATTTACCTTTTTGTTTTTGGATTAAAGACAAATTGTGATATATTTGGTGAAGTGAATGATATCAACAAGTTCCTATTTTACAAGTAGGGGCCATTTTGTGCCCACTTACCACTCATTTGTAATGTAGACATAATTATTTGAATGTTCATTTTTCATTTTCCTTTACATTTCTAGTGAAATTCTTGGAAAAGAAAGGGAAAAGGTGTCAAAATGTTTACTCAAATAGACAGTGTGGTTGCTTGAACTTTTTTTTCCTTTCTTAAAAAGGGTCATCTTTTCTATTCAACTTTACATGGACTTTTAAGTCTAAAGTCAATAATGGACTAAGGTTGTTAGATCTCTAAAACAATTTCTTTAAACTTCAGTCAATTAAAGATAGCTAAGTATTTCCTTTTCTTGAGTTTCATACGTGAACTATCAAGTGTTTGAGTTTTCTATCTGAACTATCAGTTGTTTGAGTTTCATACATGGAATTTCAGATATATTTCGCTAGCAACTAATAGTTCAAGTGCATTCAGCTAAATATTTTGTGATATATCAGGTAGGAAGCTCAAATACTTAACAATTTAAGTATGAAACTCAAAAAAAAAAGATGCTTTTTGACACGTCACTCGTCTTGTTTCGGCTATATGATCCTTTTCAAGGGAGACTAATAAAAGATAACACAAGAAACCTTTAAACAAATACATAGATTTTTATACAATTATTTTTTCCTACTAAAATTATAAATGTATACTATAAGAGATCATTTCTTCTTTGGTATAGTGTTGTTCACCTATTTTCTGATGCAAGGCAGCTGATTAGTCGACGAAGAGTTCAAAGGATTTGTAGTTATTGTCCTGTTGATATTGTTTTGTGACCATACGTTATTTCTTGTACGTCAATTACTTCCTTTTCTCAATTGCTTTCAATTACTTTTTCCTTGAGCCAAGAATCCATCGGAAACAATCTGTGTATGCTCTATCCTTCCCACATCCCACTTTGTAAAATTATACGGGGTATGTTGTTATTATTGTTGAAGAAGCCTAGAAAGAACAAAAAAAGTTTAACGTCCGAAAAATAATCATTAGACAATGCCCTTGTGTCCATTCGATAAAATTGAAACGAGGCGAATACACTTGCAATAAGACACTTTATTTGGTCTTTCATACAAGGCATAATACATAAACATTTCTTTTAACTTGGCCTCAGATCACATTTATGCCCTCAACTTTGGATGTTCAAATAGGTACTTAAACTTGTATAAAGTTGAACAAGTAGACACACGCATCCTATGTGGCATAATACACGTAGGACAAGAATTGTCCATGTAGGACGCCACATAGAACACATGTGTCAACTTGTTCAACTTTATACAAGTTTAAGTGCCTACTTGTGCACATCCAAAGTTGGAGGTCATAGATACAAGTTGAAGCCAAGTTAAAGGGCACATTTATGTATTATGCCTTCATACAATTAAACAAACTTGCTCAAATTTTAACAACATGACCTAAACAATATTGAGAAGCAACAATTAAGAAAACAAGAAGTCTATTTTTGGGGTGGCGGAGAATGGACTCCGGGAGGAGGTGCTGGTGGTGGCGGTCCATAGTACGGAGGAACCATAGCGCTTGTGCGGCGGCCTCGTGCCCTACCAAAGAGGTAACAAGCAAGGGCTGAAATGAGGATGATCAGAATCACTGGCAATGATATCACAATCACATAACCCATTGATTCAAGTTTTTCTTCAACCCAAAAGGCTCTCTTTTCCTGTCGAAAGTACTATTGTACACATTAAAACATGACTACTTTTAATATGTAAGTTATATGCACTAACGATAAAATGAAGAAAAAAGAATTACTAGATTTCAAAAATCGCCCGTTGTCTTTCTAGCTTACCGCCATATACAAAAGCGAATCTAGAATTTGAATATTATAAATTCGAGTTTAGAATTCTACAACAACTTATTTCATTTTGTTGGATTTAAACTCTATTATTTGTACTTATGTACTGATTTTTGACATATATGTATAAGGTTCGAATCAAAATTATTGAGTTCGGATGACGCTGTAAATCCTTAATTAATTACATCCGCTCTTGGTCTTACGTTAGGGAGGTGAGGAACAAAAAATTAGAAACTAGTACTTCTAGGAGAAGTTCTACAAAAATGGGTTTAAGGCCCAACTAGAAGAAGAAATGGGCTTGCCAATTGTTTTGATGGCTAGAGTTGCAAATCTTTTTGTGTGTTATAAGTTGCCAATTACATGTAGGAATGGTATATCTGCGTTAATTCCTCTTGTATATTTATGTCAATTCCTCTAAAATTCTCTAGATAATATGGTTACCAAAGTGGGCTGTATAGAGCCCAACTATAACTGAGGTCCAGCCCAACTGAAGATCAAGACTCAAGTGAGATAAATTAGTGATGGAATTGTAATCCGGCGACTATAATCGCAAGATAATTTAGCCCGCATACCAAACGAAGAGTTTAACACACTATTTCTGTTGGTGTTATCAATCAGCTTGTAGTACCAAGTATCTCAAAATATCCTTCATAAAATAAAAGTTATGGGTACTCCTGGCAGCTGCAATATATCACATCTCACAGGCTAGAAATGAAGTATTGTGGAATCAATGAGTACCAAGACCACAGCAGGTGTGCAAGCAAATACAAGAAGAAAGCACATTTTTGACATATTAAGTAGGACAAAGAATTGTAAAGACAAACATTGGGATATATAGAAGAGCTGTGGAAGTGTATATAAGATTTAGGAAGAGAAACACTAATGCTAATAGGGAAGACAAATAGATATGTAGCTGCATTGGTTGGATGTAGTTTTTTTTTTTTTTTGTAGAACATAGTAAGGAGCTCGTAGTGTTATAACAAAATGTGCTTGTTCGACCCAAAAAAAAAATTCTAATAAAACCCAGCCTGATGATCTTTGCTTATCCATCAAAACTTCTGGTGATTCACGAGTCGTAAATAATTAGTTTACGTTATAATTAGTCACGGGTTCGAGCCTTGAAAAAAGGCTGAAATAGTCTTTGGTAGAAATACAAGGTAAGACTGCGTACAATAGATGCTTGTGATCCCTTCTTTGGACCCTGCATATAGCGGAAGTTTTATTGCACCACGTTGTTCTCTTTTACAATTTGTGCTAAAATCCTTAAAATTTGTCAGAATTTATGGCAAGGCAAATCTTCAAAATTCTATTTGTACATAAATAGCCTATTTGTACGAATCTAAATTAATCGAACACAGAAGATCATCAACCGTCCTAGCGACTGAAAGGAAGGGGAAAATAGAATAGGAAACAGATTTCCTTCAAAAAAATATATCAAGTCAAGGGAATCAGAGCGAAAAGTAATACAAGACGAGCAAACAACGACAATAATAACATATCCCGTATAATTTCACAAACGAACAAATTAGGAAATAAGTTAAAACATACCTTGTTCTGACAACACCACAAAATTGAACTAATGGATCACCTCGTACTGAAACTGCCACACTTTAAAATCTGGAAGAAAAAAAAAAAAGTGGACTTAGGCTTTTGGTTTTTTTTTAAAAAAAAAATATTTGAGGATGATAGGGATGATGACGTGTCTGAATGTAAAGGCTTTGAAGATGAGTAAATGACAGCTTTTCTTTGTCCTTTTTATTATTGTTGATTTTAATATATGGTTCTTTTGTTTACTTTTTATTTAGTTGACGTAAGAAAGTATTAGACAACTCATCTAAAGCATCAAATACTTCGCACATAGAATTATTAAGTTGCGTCTTTTCCAATCTATAACCGCATAGACAGAGGTAACCGATAGGTACTTCTTAAGTCCTAATTTATGTGATACGATTTAAATTTCGAGAATCAATTAAATATTTTATTAAAATATTTTTTCAGATGTTATGTACTTTAATTTGTGTATTTTGTATGTAATTTTTAAAAATATAAATTCTATTTCAAAAAATATAAGACTTGTAGATTCAAATTCACGATCAAATTTTAGAAATCTGATCTCAAAATTTCAACCGTTTTTTGTATAAATTGAGATAGAAAAAGTACTTAATAATTTTTTAAAAAAAATAATACTATCGTTTGTAAGTGTACGAATAAATTAAAGTCTCACGTTAATAATTAAAAAGAAATTAAAATAAAAGTGAAGTTGTATTTTAATGTCGAGAGATGTTTGAGTGAAATAGGATGAATGTGATCTAGAGCTAATCATATCACAATTCATATTAAAACATGCTTTAACGAAATGAGTATAAAAAGTAATATGGCAATTCATATTAAGACTATGCTTTGACGAGACGAGTATAAAAATAATATCAAAACTATATATTAGAACTACGAGATGAGTATGAAAATTGCGGAGTAGTGGAGCAAGACAGGATCTAAGCAAACAATATGACAATTGGTATATGACTTTATGCTTGAAAGAGACGAATATAAAGATTGCCAATTTTTTATAATTATAGATACTCGATCAATTAATATGGTTGGTGCAATTAATTTTCATATGAAAAAAGTAAAGATTAAGGAGATGAGAGCCATTTGACGAAGGGGTAGATGGTAGAATGTATGAACAAGAAACTATTGAAAAATTGGACTACTTTTGAGTAATGAGAGGTATTCTCTCTATCTGTATCACATATTTCTTTTTAATTTGTCGGAAAAAATCGTCACCTTTAAAAATAATTTAATTAAAAAAAAAAATTCAATTCTTAATGAAGTAATTTATAACTAAATTGGTGATGGCTCAAGGATGAAGCTATTAAAACATTTGTTTTAAGCACCCAAAATTTTGAGACCTCAACAAATTATAATAGAAAATTTCATGATTTTATTTTATTTAATATAATATTAAAGATTAAAAAAAGTTATACAACTAAAATAAAATAAAGCTATTTACTTTTTAACGAAGTATTTTAGAACTTTGAATTAAACAACACAAATCTTCATATTAAGACATAATTTTTTTTTATAACATCCAAGGTAATGTATTGCAAACAAATGACAAATATCTTATAACTAGAATTGATCTTACTAATTTTATAAATAATAATATTATTATGTGAAGTTCAAAGTTTTATGTCTTTTAAAAATACTATACTAAAAACAAGTGATACGTAAAACAAAAGATTACTTTTCTCGTTACGTTCTTTTTACATTTCAAAATAAATAATTAAAAAGTTAATTAAAAATATTAATTAAAGAATAATTTTTTTAAAACTAAAAATAGTATCATATTCATTGCTATAGTAATGATAGATTTGCTATTTCAATATTGTTATCGAACATTACAAACTACTTGTTTCACGTATACTATTTTAAGTTAATTCTAATATTTTAAAAAATAATTATAGTGAATAAAATAAATTAAAAACTAAGTAATAAATTAGTTTTTAATTATTTAAATTAAATAAATAAAAATAGACATCTATTTTTAATATGAAGAATCAGGTCGGCGGCGGTCTTATCCGAGTTGAGGCAC
Organism: Capsicum rhomboideum; assembly: GCA_031232105.1. Classification (NCBI taxonomy): domain Eukaryota; kingdom Viridiplantae; phylum Streptophyta; class Magnoliopsida; order Solanales; family Solanaceae; genus Capsicum; species Capsicum rhomboideum. The sequence continues at coordinate 141,731,980 of CP124711.1, read as the reverse complement.
ATGTTACATTTGTGAGTGAATTTAGGGTGATTGTTCTTGTAGTGCTCCGGTAGGGAATGAATAGCGTTGAACCTCCTCCGATAGACCAAATAGTAAACTCTTCCGTCACGTCCAATTTCAGGAGGATATACCTGCAATTCCTTTTTCTCATCGCCTTTGACATTGTCGTAATGAATAGTTTTTTCTTCAGATTTGCGCCCCATACGAACCTAAAAGAGATATTTAGGTGATTTCCAGTATGGCCCCGGCGAGTTATTAGGGTTCAACTAAGTGTAATTTGGTATTTTCCGATGACAAAATGAAATTAGGGTTAGTATTTTCCGGCGAGGCAAGTTGGAGAGAGATGAAGAAATTGGGGAATTCGGGAATCGCAGTTACGTGTCAAAGGAATGTAAAGGGACATATATATATATATTACTCTTTTTTTTTTAATCTTTCGCTTCAAATTCCTTTATTCCTTTTCCATAATTTGTTATTCACATAGTAACTATTAATGTAAGAACTCTTACTAAAATTTGATTAAAAGCTTCGAACCACTAATCAATTTTGTTCTAGTTTGACTATCTTTTATTAAAGATTCTCCGAAATAAGAGGAGATATATTTAGGGTTCCAGCGAGGGGACGATGTAGAAAAAAAAGACTAATTGAGAGATATTTAGGATTATTGAACGAAATAGCAACTTCTCTAAATAAATTATTATGTACCTATTTATACTATAAATTTTATTTTTTTTGTCCAAATTCCCTCATTTTGATACTCCATGGTAATTAACTTGCCTCAAACATACATCTTTTTACAAAATTTAGTTTATAAACAAAACAAATAAAATTTTGTGCTATCAAAAATTATATGACAGAGATATATATGTCACCCCTACGAAGGAAGGAAAAAAATATGATAACAATCTTGAATTTTAAACAATAATAAAGTTACACTTTTGCACCATACGATTCTTTCGATAAAATTAACTTGACACTTTAATATGTTCGAAGCATCATTAACCATTAAATACCTCAAGTACCTGATCGTTTAAATCAGACCTCTATTTCAGTACAACGAGAAAGAGTTTACTATGATCAGTGCAGTGAGATTTGTGAAACTAATCATGCCTTTATGCCGATCGTCGTAGAAGTTGTTCCTAATCCACCGTTCAATGGCGAATTTAGGTAATCTAAAATTGTAAAAGCCCCTAATCTTCAGAGTTCAATACTCTGATCATCTCCTTGTGAAAAAATACTAAAGTTGATAGTTTGGAATATCATAGATTCTTCTAGAATAGTCTAGTGTAGTATCATGGATAAGCATCTAGTAGAAGATACTAGAAAGTTAAAGTGTAGTCTTTTTTTATATTTGTAATTAGGAAAAATCTAGATATTCTAGTGTTAGACATTTGTAGAAGAGGATAGAATATTCTAGATTTGTGGTAGCTAGAATCATCCCACACAAGTATAAATAGGGGTGATCCCATGCATTTGTAACTAACCCAAGAAAGCTCAATTCAAAAAGTCTTCTTCTATACAAAGTTCTCCTTTTTAGCTTCCTCTTCTTTAGTTGAGTCTTCCGATCTTAGTTAACGATCTTGGGCTAGCAGAAGGTTTCCCCGATATTACCTTTCTTCTTCTATTCTCTACATCGTATCAGAGCCATAGCCAAACGTTGGCTTCTAGGTTTTATTTCAAGATCGGGTTGGTGATAGATTCAACTGGTTTCACTCTATAGATTTCAGCGGTCGGGGTAATGGACTGGGAATGGAGTTGTTAAATCAGTCCAATTACAAAGTATGGAAGACATGTATGGAATCATACCTTGTGGGCGAGGATTTGTGGGATGTTGTTAATGGGAGTAACACAAGTTCTCCTGACGACAAACCGAAAAATAGTAGCGCATACAAGAAGTGGAAGCAGATCAATGCGAAAGCAGAGTTCATCCTGAAGAGGTCAATCTCATCCAGTTTATTTGATCATATTATAAGGTGCAAATCATCTCATGAAATATGGAAGACCCTCGATCAATTATTGAACAAGAAGAATGAAGCTCGGCTACAGATATTGGAGAATGAATTGGCTAATGCCACCCAAGGTAATCTTTCTATTGCTGAGTATTTCTTAAAGATTAAGAACTTATGTTCTGAGATCTCTTTATTAAATCCGGATGAGGCTATCTTTGAAGCACGAATAAGAAAAAATATTATTCGTGGTTTGAAACTAGAATATATTCCCTTTGTTACGTCGATTCAAGGATGGACTCAACAACCATCCTTGGAGGAATTTGAAAATTTATTATCATCACAGGAGTTACTAGCCAAACAAATGGCTGGGGTATCAATCAAAGAAGGAGAAGGAAATGCTCTTGTCGCAGGCAAGAGGAACTTTAAAGGAAAAATAGCAAGAGATATGCTGCACTCTCGATCCACAGGTGGTTCAAATTCGCCAAGAAAGAAAGGGAGTCTACTAATAACTTTACGACTCTCAAATGATATCGATGTGGCAAACTGGGACACATAAAAAGATATTGTCGAGCCAAAAAGAGTAATATGGCTCAAACTAAGAAAGTTGTTGAAGAAGAAGATGATTGGGGAAAGTGTTTCATAGCTGAAAGTCGAGCAATAGACACCATGACTTCCATCAATTTTGAAAGAACTGGATCGTGGATTCAGGATGTGGGCATCATGTCACCGAAGATAAATCAAAATTTTCCAATTTTCGAGAATACAATGGTCGTGATGTCATTGTAACAACAGATAATACAGTTCATCACGTGGAGAAGGAAGGCACAATCACCATCAACGAGAAACAAGAAGACTCAATCACTCTTAACAGTGTGTTTCATGTTTCAGGGATGCGGAAAAATCTATTTTCAGTTGCAAATGCCGTAGATTCGGGAAGTTATCTCCTATTCGGCCCACGTAACGTGAAGTTCCTTCGAAATATCAAAGAGCTCAAGGCAGATATCATTCATACCGGTAAGAGAGTTAATGATTTATATGTCTTATCTGCCTCTAACTCATATATTGAGAAGATGAGTAGTAATGATACCACATATCTATGGCATGCTAGACTTGGGCATATAAATATGGACAAATTAAAAGTCATGGTAAAATTGAATCTAGTAAAAGGATTACCTAACTTAAGCAACTTTGGTGGAAGGGAGATTTGTGAAGGATGCCAATATGGAAAGGCACATCGTTTTCCTTTTGATAGATCCTTGTCAAGAAGCAATGCTCCTCTAGAACTATGCTACTTTTTGTTGATGATTTTACTAGATTCACGTGAGTTTATTTTGTGAAGCACAAGTCAGAAGTATTCAACAAGTTTCAGGAGTTCAAGGAAACTGTTGAAGGTGAGCTTGGTTCAAAGATAAGGCGATTGCGAACAGACAACGGTGGTGAGTTAACTTCTAAAGATTTTCTCTCTCTTTGTCGTCAACATGGCATTAAAAGAGAACTTACTTGTGCTGATACGCCACAACAAAACGAAGTGGCTGAAAGAAAGATTCGGCACTTGACAGAGACATGTAAGAGCTGGATTCATGCCAAAAAATTACCTAGAGCCTTATGGGCTGAAGGTATGAAATGTGCAGCATATGTGATCACCAGGATGCCGCTTTCTCAAAACAACATGAAGTCAGCCTATGAATTAATGTTTGGAGAAAAGCCTGGCATCAAACACATTAGAGTTTTTGGCTCTATCTGTTATGTTCATATCCCAGATTCTCAGCGGAGCAAGCTGGATCCTAAAGCAAGAAAATTCATATTTGTTGGATATGATGAAAGGAAAAAAGGTTGGAAGTGTATGGACCCAGAAACTCATCGTTTCATTGTTTCTCGAGATGTTGTATTTGATGAAATTTCCTTGTATTATGGAGTTTCATCGGAAGGAGAGGGTTCTAAATTATTGAACCCTGGAGTTTCAAACTTACCCATCACAAGTGTTTCTCCAGAGAATCAAATTGTTGAGGAGCTAAGCGAAGGGGGGAGCCTGGAGACTCAACAACATGAAACTCAACAAGAAGATAATTTACTTGGTTCACAAAGACCAAGTAAAACTATTATTAAGCCATCTCTCTTCAGAGATGAAAACTTTGCTAGTACGTATTCTTGTTTTTTTGCAGGGCAAATTGACGATGAAGAGCCTCCATCTTTTGAAGAAGCTAAAGGAGTCAAAGAATGGGAGCTTGCTATGGATGATGAAATGGAGGCTCTAATGAAAAATCAAACTTGGAGCCTTGTTCCAAAGCCAAGAGATGTACAACCCGTGTCTTGCAAATGGGTTTACAAAATAAAATGAAAAGCAGATGGCAGCATAGACAGATATAAAGCAAGACTGGTTGCTCGAGGCTTTTCTCAAAAGTATGGTGAAGACTACGAAGAAACCTTCAGCCCGGTGGCTAAGATGATCTCAGTTCAAGTTGTACTAGCCATGGCAGCCTCATAAGGTTGAAAATTGTGGCAACTTGACGTGAAGAATGCCTTCTTATACGGAGAACTTGACAAAGATATCTATATGGAGCAACCTCCCGGATATGTCTCTAACTTACATCCTAATTATGCCTGCAAGCTTAAAAAAGCACTCTATGGACTCAAGCAGGCTCCACGAGCATGGTATGGAAAAATTGCTGAATACCTAAATTTTTGTGGCTATGATGCATCACATTCAGATCCTAGCTTGTTTGTTAAAAAACAAAGAGACTTGCATGTAGTTGTTCTCTTGTACGTGGATGACATATAATAACAGGAAACAATGATGATGAAGTTGCAAGGCTTCAAGAAGAACTTGCCATAAGATTTGAAATCAAGAAATTGGGAGAACTACATCATTTTCTTGGCTTGGAGGCTTGGAGGTGACAAACAACAGTAAAGGAATTTTTGTTACTCAAGAAGGGTATGCCAAGAAGCTTGTTGATAGGTTTGGGATGAAACAAAGCAAGAAATGTTCTACTCCTCTTGAGACTAGCACGAGGTTAAGGCGTGAAGAAGGCTCACTTCTTGCAGATCCCAAACCTTTTCGAGCTCTAGTTGGAAGTCTTCTATATTTGACTATTACAAGGCCAGACATTGCTTTTTCTGTTGGATATGTCAGCAGATTTATGCAATCACCAAGAAAGCCACACTTGGAAGCTGCAAAGAGGATTCTGAAATACATTGACTCAACATCAGATATGGGTCTATTATTTCAAAAGAAGAATAATTTGATATTAATGGGTTATACTAATGCTGATTTTGGTGGCGATATGGATGACCGAAGATCTACATCGGGCTATATTTTCCTCTGTGGTGGAACAAGTATTTCTTGGTGTAACAAGAAGCAAGACTCTGTTTCTTTATCAACTACAGAGGCGGAATATAAAGCAACAGCTCTTACCGCTCAAGAATGTGTATGGCTCCAAAGACTAGCTGAAGATTTGCAACTATCTATATCAAAGCCAACTACAATTTTTGGAGACAATCAAAGTGCCATCAAGCTTGCAAACAATCCGGTATTTCATGCAAGAACCAAGCACATTGAGGTGGAACATCACTTCATCCAAGAAAAAGTTCTTGATGGAACTATAAATACTTTGGAAGTACGAAGTCAAGAGAATATTGCTGATATCTTTACCAAATCACTTCCTAAAGATTCGTTTGAGTTCTTCCGTGACAACCTTGGGGTAGTTTCCAAAAAATCACTTTAAGGGGGAGTGTGAAAAAATACTAAAGTTGATATTTTGGAATATCATAGATTCTTCTAGAATAATCTAGTGTAATATCATGGATAAGCATCTAGTAGAAGATACTAAAAAGTTAAAGTGTAATCTTTTTTTATATTTGTAATTAGGAAAAATCTAGATATTCTAGAGTGTTAGACATTTGTAGAAGAGGATAGAATATTCCAGATTTGTGGTATCTAGAATCATCCCACACAAGTATAAATAGGGGTGATTCCATGCATTTGTAACTAACCGAAGAAAGCTCAATTCAAAAAATCTTTTATACAAAGTTCTCCTTTTTAGCTTCCTCTTCTTTAGTTGAGTCTTCCGATCTTAGTTAACGATCTTGGACTAGCAGAAGATTTTTCCGATATTACCTTTCTTCTGCTATTCTCTACACACTCCTATTAGATTCTTTAAAATTAATTGATCAGGAGGTCACAAATTCAAGCCGTAAAAACGTCTTGCAGAAATATAAAATGAAGTTGTATATAATAAATTCTTATGATTTGGTCATTCTCCACACCTCGCTCATAGCGAATAGCAAAAATTTTAATGTATCGAACTGCTCTTTTGTTGTTTGCCCTACTACTCCCACAAAAAACAATCTAAGTAAAAATCCAAAGGAAGTTCGATACGTACAATCAAACCAAATCCGATTTAATTTCGGAACAAAATCAAAACAAAATGTAACGTACATAAATAGAACCAAGAAAGAAAGATTATATAAATAAATTACACCTAATAATATTTTCAACATGAATATTATAGATATCATTAAATAGTTAATGGGGGGGGGGGGGGAGAAAAAGATCGAACGATACGATATATAGAGAAGTAATAAATCAAAATTTAAAGAAAACAAACATCTAAAATAGAAAATATACTTCGTTGTTACATTCTATGATTCAACCTACAAGTAGTAGCTGTAATTTGTGAGCTAAAATGTTTTAAACTACAATTTTTTTTTAAAAAAAATCCTTATTTTTTGTGTTTATAAGTCGATACTACATAAATTGAAACAAAAAAAATAATATTTTTTCTGATCAAAAAGCAAGCGCTTTCTGCAACAACACACTCATATAAAGAATACATGGTCCTACAAAATATAAAGCTCTTTGAACCAAGGGTTACTTGGAGGAGCCATAATAAAGCATTTTGAATAATTAAATCACCACCAACCCCTTTATCTTCCAAATAAGTAAAACAAGATATAATAAAGCTCTTTAGGATTGACTATACTATTTGAACAAAGTGTACGTGAACCTAATCCTACCTTACCTTTTACAGAGATAGAGAGGTGGCTTTCGATCAAAAAAGTTCCATTTTATTCTTTTTTTTGTTATTTTACATCCAACAAGAACTTGGAGGAGCCATACAATTTGAATAATTAAATCTAATCACCAACAACCCCTTGATCTTCCAAAGAAGTAACAACATATAATAAAGCTAGATCTCTAGGATAAACTATACTCTTTGAACAAAGCGCATAATTAATTATCCTACCTCATAGAAATAGAGAGCTTATTTCGAATAAAAGTTCCATTCATTCTTTCTTTTTAGGATCTTTTACATCCAACAAGAACTTGGGAGGAGCCACAATTTGAATAATTAAACATAATCACCATTGACCCCTTGATCTACCAAAGAAGTAACAAGATATAATAAAACTCTCTAGGATAGACTATACTCTTTGAACAAACTGTACAAGGACTTTAGCCTACCTATGTCATAAAGATAGAGAGGTTATTTCTGATCGAAAAAGTTCCACTCATTCTTTCGTTTTTTGTACTTTTACATCCAACAAGAACTTGGAGCTAGGAGCCATAATTTGAATAACAAATTCTAATAATTACCATCGACCCCTTGATCTTCCCAAAGAAGTAACAAGATATAATAAAATTCTCTAGGATAGACTACTCTTTGAACAATATATACGCGAACCTTATCCTAACTCATTAACTCACAAAGATAGTGAAGTTAGTTTCGATTGAAAAGTTGCATCCATTCTCACCATCGACGCCTTGATCTACCAAAGAAGTAACAAGCAAGGGCTAATAGTATCACTACCAATATAGCCAAAGGCAATGATACCACTAGTACATCCATCTTTCCTACAATTTAATTTTGCCAAAAGAAATTCTCACATAAGCAAAAGGAAGTGGACCATCATGATATATACAATTAGAAAAAGCAAAAGAGAATGATAAAAAAACAAAGGAACTAATCATAAAGTGACACGCACACTGACACCACGATGCTCTCAACTTTCTACGTGTATACTCCTGTTATTAATGTCCCATCAAATTAACTAGTTGAAGGTGAAAGGATTTTTAAGAATGAATAACTAGTAGTAGAGTCCTTACCAAGCTAAGGTTTGATTGTAGATTATCCAATATTTTTAGGAAGTTAGCTTTGGGTGAAGTATAATTTTTGAAAAACATATTTTATTTTAAAAAAATATATAAAATATAATTTATATCTATAAGTTTTAAAAATTATTTAAAATATCTATAAATTTGAATTATCATATAATAATGAATATGTTCTGTAATAACTATGTTTTGTAATTAAAAAAAATCATAAATTATAAACTCCAACTAATACTGATTTAACCTATATGCATGACAATACACATTTTTATTAGTTCATCAGGAGACAAAAATAAGACAATTGAAAGTTACAGCTCTTGGGTTTCTAGATACTAGTCCAACAGCTACATGATCACTTAATTGTTCCCAGCAGAATAGTAGAAACTTTCTTATAAAATATGAAAATTTGGAGGATATTTTAAAATTTTAAAAATATTCAAAAAATAAAATTTAATCCAAAAATTACTTTTTTTCTATTTTATGAGGTCTTGAATTTTTTTTGTGTCAAAAAATGAAAAATTATACGATCAAATAATTCTAATCAAAATTTTTCACAAAAATAACTTGCACTTTTTATGACCAAACAAATCCTAAAATTACCGGGTAACCTTATGGGCTCGGTTAATTTTCTATATTGAGAATGATTTAATATTTCTGAAATAACTAATTTCAAAATAACTTATTTCCCAACCAAATGAATCCACTCTTTGATCGGGTTGAGTTAGTTTAGCGATGGCTTAGGTCGTCCATATTCGAGTAAACATTAAGAAAACTATCCTATATGCTCATTCGGGTAAAATAATTGATAAACAACATGAATCTCGATAGTTTGAAGCTTAATTACAGAAAATTTTGATATTTTACATAATTACTGAAAATCTCAATTTTAAATCTATCGAGATACATATTAGCTCCCAATACATCCAACAAAAATACATTTTTTCATTTGTAAAGATACATAATTAACTCCCAATATATTTTTTCTGATTTTAAGTCTTTCTAAATATATAATACATCCAACAAAGATACATTTTTTTTTTATAAAAATATATAATTAACTACCGATATATTCAGCAAAGATACATAATTAGTTAGAATTCTTGTAATTATTTTGTAAGAATGAAAATTTGTATAAATATGATAAGCTAAGTTATATATTTATTTTATTTTTCCTAAAATAATTACCCGACCAGTCCAACTTTTAAAATTTACCCAATTACTCGACATACATCAAAATCATACATAATTCTGAAGGCATTTGAACTATACAAAAGATAATGAGGAGGAGGAGGACTCATCATCGTTAAGTCTTTACTAATAAATGACCCTTTGATATATACGTCCACACACACACAGTGAGTAAACACATGTTAGAAAAATAAGGAGTATGAACTATGAAATTTAATGCACAAATAATGATTTGACAATTCATTGATGCTTTAAATAACACGTACTGTAATATATAAGTTCATTTAAATAGCTAAAATGTCCTAATAATTGTCCTTAAAACTGAGTTGAATTTCACAAAGTAGACATGTCGATCCTTGAATGCTTACTCAAAAAGAAAAGAAATGCTTAGAAACTGATTTGAGAGTGAAGCTCAGATCTGTTATTCATATTTATATTCTATTTATATATAAGTATGGTAAAGGGACGAACCCAGCTGCCACATTTGTACTAAAAGAAGACACCACAATATCATATGATGATACAAATTAAAATATAGTACTCAATTCTTATTAAAAAAAAATACAAAATCAAGAAACATGGTACAACAAGATATACAAGAACTTGGAGGAGCCATAATAAAGCATTTTGAATAATTAAATCACCACCAACCCCTTTATCTTCCAAAGAAGTAAAACTATACTCTTTGACCAAAGTAGGGCTATGTTAGATTATACTCTATGAATAAAGCGTCACGAACCTTATCCAACCTTACCTCACGGTACCTCTCCACAGAGATAGAGAGAGGGGGGGGGTTATTTTCAATCAAAAAAGTTCCATTCATTGTTTCTTTTTTTTTTGGTTCTTTTACATCCAACAAGAACTTGGAGAAGCCATATAATTTGAATAATTAAATCTAATCACCAACAACCTCCCTTGGATCTTCCAAAGAAGTAACAACATATAATAAAGCTAGATCTCTAGGATAAACTATACTCTTTGAACAAACCATACACAGAATTAATTACCCTACCTCATAGAAATAGAGAGGTTATTTCGGATCAGAAAAGTTCCATTCATTCTTTCTTTTTAGGTTCTTTTACATCCAACAAGAACTTGGAGGAGCCACAATTTGAATAATTAAACATAATCACCATCGACCCTTGATCTTCCAAAGAAGTAACAAGATATAATAAAACTCTATAGACTATACTCTTTGAACAAACTGTACACAGACTTAAGCCTACCTCTCTCATAGAGATAGAGAGGTTATTTCTGATCGAAAAAGTTCCATTCACTCTTTCGTTTTTTGTTCTTTTACATCCAACAAGAACTTGGAGCTAGGAGCCATAATTTGAATAACTAAATCTAATAATTACCATCGACCCCTTGATCATCCTAGAGAAGTAACAAGATAAAATAAAACTCTCTATGATAGACTATACTCTTTGAACAATATGTACACCAACTTTACCCTACCTCGTAGAGATAGAGAAGTTAGTTTTGATTGAAAAAGTTGCATCCATAATTTCTCACCATCTACCCCTTGATCTACCACAGAAGTAACAAAGAAGGGCTAATAGTATCACTGCCAATATAGCCAACGGCAATGATATCACTAGTACATGCATCTTTTCTACAATTTAATTTTGCCAAAAAAAAAAAAAACTCATATAAGCAAAAGGAAGTGGACAATCATAATATATACAATTAGAAAAAGCAAAAGAGAATGATAAAAAGACAGAGGAACTAATCATAAAGTGACATGCACACTGACACCACGACGCTCTCAACTTTCAACGTGTATGTTCTTACACAAGGTTCCTTCCTTGTCACGAAAATTGGTCGAGACGACGAAATTTATTGACTCGATTAATTAAATATTAATTAAAATATATTTAGAATTTGTTTGAATTTATTTATTTTAGATGTTTTTAAGTTAATATAACTTTTAAATATCTTTACACCGTTTGATAACATTAAAATGTGCTTTTAAAATTAAAATAATAAAATAAAATTTAAAATCATAAATTAAATTTTTTGCTTCTGATTTTTAGCTTCTAAGTCATAAATTATAAATTTATCACAAAAGCTCTTTCTTGTGTTTGATATTACTGCGGGTGAATAAAATCGAATCAAATCGCAAATTGAGTTAAATCGAGAAAAAAAATCGACTAATAATTTAATTTGATTTGATTTTGAAAAAAAAAAAAAACTCGACTATAATTAATTTGGTTTGATTTGATTTTAACTAAAAAAAGTCAAACCAACTCTAACTAATCCGATATTATATTTATATAATTTTTAAAAATATTTAATACATAAAAATATTTATTGTGATGTAATTTATAAATATTTCTTAAACTTTTTCATTGTTTTCATCTTTCAACATATTATTTCAAGTTTAAACTTAGAATTATGAATGGTCCAATAAGTTTTATAATCCATAGATATTAGTAACTCAAATAAAGCACAAATAAATACTGATATGATAATAATATTGGATATTTATTCTTTAGTTTTAGATAAAATACATAACCTAAATCATATAATTAATACTTACTAGACTTATTTTAGCATGACTTAATATTTTTAAATTATAATTAATTTTACTATACATTCATATGCAATAAATATTTTATACGATTTTATTATTATTATTGTTGGATATTTTATAGTCATAAATCATTTCATATTTTGTGTTATTATCCTAAGAAACACCTAAGATAGTTGTATCTTGCTAGGATTAAAGAAATATTTGAAGCACAAGTTAATTATATGTTTGTATGAAGACTTTAACCGAAAAAATCCAAAAAAAATGAAACACAATAAGCAGGCATACTATGTGCCTGTCTTTTAGAAAATGATGGTTCCTCAGAAGGATGGGGAGCAGGGATTGGTATAATGTGTGACGGTAAAACATTGTCAAGTAAATCTGTATAATGATTGTATAATGTGCTCATGTAACTATTCGCATCAGACATAGCTGTAAACAAAGAAGGTTCTTCATTAGCTTTTACTTCTAAAGTAGAATAAATAAGAGAAGTAAATTCGGACATAGTATTATAGTTCATACATGAATTTATTACAGCACCAACTAAGTAAATAGGGGGAAATGGGAAAAAATATTTTTAAAATTTATCAATCATTGCATCAATAGCATATTTGTAACCTGATTTAGACTTATACTCGCTAAGCAATAAAAAAATATCGGCTAAATAAGCTAAAATATTACAAACAGTACGATAATAAGCACCAGAAAATTCAACTGTAGCTAGATAAAATTTTTGCAAAAAATTAAAAATATCTCAAGTTTAGCACAATCTGAATTTTGTAACATACTATCGGGAAAAGCACTAGCAAATTGGTTAAAAGTCATAGTAATAGAAACTTTATAAATATTGCAAGTATTTAAGAAATCATACGTAGAATTCCATCTAACATCTATTTCTTCAGGCATTAATCTCGATCTAAGTCCATTTTTCTTACATTTTCTTTTAAATTTGGTAAGTCTAATTTTTCTATTATTTCTTTGAATAAAGCCAACTACAAGTCCAACTTTTTCAATAGCAGACTCAAAAAAAGCAAAATCATCTTTTACAATTAAATTATATATATGGCAAGCACACTTAACATGAAATATTTCGGATAATGGTGGAGAAAGTTCAATTTTTAACAAGTCAATAGCAGCGTTGTTGTTAGATGCATTATCAAAAGATATACATAAAACTTTACGATCAATACCATAATATCTTGTAATTTTTGTAATAGATTCAGAAATAAATTTCTCAGTGTGTCTACGGTCTTCATCATACAAAAATGCTAAAATACGTTTTTGCATAACAAAATTTTATCTACCCAATGACAAGTAATTGTTAAATAATCATTTTTATTAATAGCACGATCAAGATCAAAAGTTAAAGCAACTCTACATGAAAGATTTTTAAATAATGCAGATAAATAATAAACATAATGTGCATGAAGTCTAAAAATATCGGACCGACAAGTACTACTAGGAATACCTCAAACATAGGATTATAAATTGCCTGAATATAATGAATAAAAGCTTCAAAAGAAGCAAAAGAAAAAGACAAATAACCCACAACTATCATTTTTGCTAATTCTTCACGATCTTTCATTTTATTATAATCCTTAACTAATTTACCAATTTTTGGGTTCAATCTAATTTGACTTGGGTCCTCAATTGTCCCATCACCAGTTACTTGAGTTAGCTCTATTGGGTGTTTATCCTTCAAATGTCTCATCAACGAACTGTATCAATATGATATATGAATTGTATCAGTATGATATATGAACACTATCTGAACTATCTTAGGCCAAAATAATCCAAATTAGGAAAGGGTCATTTAGTGAAATTAAAATGACCGACTGATCACTCCATGTCTAATGACTCAAACGTGAGCCAATTATTTTGAGATGGGCCAACCTGTGTCATTTTCCCAAAAAATAATATGTTTTCTGATCAAAAAGCAAGCCCTTTCTGCAAAATTTACCAAATTCATCTCACCACGATCACACACAAAAGAACTTAGATTAATTAAAGTTGATATCAGTCAACCTTACAATTCAAGCTTTGCTATTTCAATTTTCAACTTATGCACAAGAACTCCTATAGGCTATAAATTACTATTTAAACTCGTGATCTAATTAAGCAATTCACGAACCCCTTTTATTATCACAAAATTTAAATTATTTAAATGATTTTTTTCGTCAAGATAATTCAATAATTTATATATATATGTATGCATGCATTCGGCAAGACACCACAATACCATATGTGATACAAATTAAAGTATAGTACTCAAATTCTTATAAAAAAAATACAAAATCAAGAAACATATGGTCCTACAAAATATAAAGCTCTTTGAACCAAGGTTACTTGGAGGAGCCATAATAAAGCATTTTGAATAATTAAATCACCACCAACCCCTTTATCTTCCAAAGAAGTAAAACAGAGATATAATAAAGCTCTCTAGGATTGACTATACTAATTGAACAAAGTGTATGTGAACCTTATCCTACCTTACCTTTTACAGAGATAGGGAGACATGGTTTCCAATCGAAAAGTTCCATTTTATTCTTTCTTTTTTTGTTCTTTTACATCCAACAAGAACTTGGAGGAGCCATATAATTTGAATAATTAAATCTAATCACCAACAACCCCTTGATCTTCCAAAGAAGTAACAACATATAATAAAGCTAGATCTCTAGGATATAAAACTATACTCTTTAAACAAAGCGTACAAATAAAGTTATTCATTCTTTCTTTTTAGGTTCTTTTACTTCCAACAAGAACTTGGAGGAGCCACAATTTGAATATGAAACATAATCACCATCGACCCCTTGATCTACCAAAGAAGTAACAAGATATCATAAAATCCTCTAGGATAGACTATACTCTTTGAACAAACTGTACAAGGACTTTAGCCTATCTCTCTCATAGAGATAGAGAGGTTATTTCTGATCGAAAAAGTTCCATTCATTCTTTCGTTTTTTGTTCTTTTACATTCAACAAGAACTTGGAGGAGCCATAATTTGCATAACTAAATCTAATAATTACCATCGACCCCTTGATCTTCCCAAAGAAGTAACAAGATATAATAAAACTCTCTATGATAGACTATACTCTTTGAACAATATGTACGGGAATCTTACCCTACCTCATAAAGATAGAGAAGTTAGTTTCGATTGAAAAAATTGCATCCATTATCACCATCTACCCCTTGATCTACCAAAGAAGTAACAAACAAGGGCTAATAGTATCACTATCAATATAGCCAAAGGCAATGATATTTCTAGTACATGCATCTTTTCTACAATTTAATTTTGCCAAAAAATAAAACTCATATAAGCAAAAGGAGGTGGACAATCATAATATATGCAATTAGAAAAAGCAAAAGCGAATGATAAAAAGACAAAGGAACTAATCATAAAGTGACATGCACACTGACACCACGATGCTCTCAACTTTCTACGTGTATGCTCTTACACGAGGTTCCTTCCTTGTCACGACAATTGGTCGGGACGATGAAATTTACTGATTCGATTAATTAAATATTAATTAAAATATATTTAGAATTTGTTTGAATTTATTTACTTTAAATGTTTTTAGGTTAAAATAATTTTCAAATATCTTTGAACCATTTAATAACATAAAAATTTGTTTTTAAAAATATTTATTTTAAATTAAAATAATAAAATAAAATTTAAAATCATAAATTAAATTTCTTGCTTCTGATTTTTAGCTTCTAAGTCATAAACTATAATTTTTTCACAAAAGCTCTTTCTTGTATTTGTTATTCCTGCAGGTGAACAAAATCGAATCAAATCGTAAATTGAGTTAAATTGAGAAAAAAAATTGACTAATAATTTAATTTGACTTGATTTGATTTTGAAAAAAAAATGATTATAATTAATTGGATTTGGTTTGATTTTAACTAAAAAAAATCAAATCAATCCAAACTAACCTGATATTATATTTATACAATTTTTAAAAATATTTATTGTAATGTAATTTATAAATATTTCTTAAACTTTTTCATTGTTTTCATCTTTCAACATATTATTTCAAGTTTAAACTTAGAATTATGAATGGTCCAATAAGTTTTATGATCCATAGATATTAGTAACTCAAATAAAGCACAAATTAATATTAATATGATAATAATATTGGATATTTAATCTTTAGTTTTAGATAAATACATAACCTAAATTTATTTTTCTATTTAATATTTAATCATGTAATTAATGCTTACTAGACTTATTTTAGCATGACTTAATATTTTTAAATTATAATTAATTTTACTATACATTGATATGCAATATTTATTTTATACGATTTTATTATTATTATTGTTGGATATTTTATAGTCATAAATCATTTCATATTTTGTATTATTATCCCAAGAAACACCTAAGATAGTTGTATCTTGATAGGATTAAAGAAATATTTGAAGCACAAGTTAATTATATGTTTGTATGAAGACTTTACTCAAAAAACCCCAAAAAAAAGGAAAAACCCGAGAAAACCAAAAAAAACCCGAGGTTGAAAAACCCGAATTTCATTGATTTGATTTGATTTATAGATTTAAAAACCCAACATAAATAATTTAGTTTGATATTTAAAAAACTCGAACTAACCCGATCATGTACACCCCTAATTCCTGTTATTAACGTCCCATCAAATTAATTATTTGAAGGTGAAAAGATTTTTAAGAATAAATGACTAGTAGTAGGATCCTTATTAAGCTAGCATTTAATCATAAATTTTAACATAATTTTAGAAAATTAATTTTGGGTAAAGTTTCATCATACATTTGATAATAATTTTAAAAATATATATTTCCCTTTTTAAGAAAAAAATATAAACTATAATTTATATCTATAAGTACTAAAAACTATTAAAAATATCTATAAATTTAAATTATTATTTAATAATAAACATGTTCTGTGATAATTATGTATCGTAATTAAAAATAATTCATAAATTATAAGCTCCATTATTGATTTAACCTGTATACATAAATGCAAACATTTCTATTAATTTGTCACGATACAATAATAAAACAATTGAAAGTTACAAAAGTTAAAGTGAATTTTATAATTTTAAAAGTATCCAAAAATTATAATTTGATCCCAAAACTACTTTTTTCTATGTTTGGAATTTTTAATTTTTTACAAAAAAAATGACAAAGTGTAAGGTCAAGTAATTTTTGTTAAGATTTTTCACAAAAACAATTTACGTTTTTTATGACCAAACGGATCCTAAAATTATCGAGTAACCCTATGGTTTCGTTTAATTTTATTCTATATTAAAAATGAAATAATATTTCTAAAATAATTAATCCCAAAATAAATTATTTCCCAACCGAATGAATCCACTCTTTGAACGGGTTGGGTTAGTTTAGCAATGGCTTAAGTCGTCCATATTCGAGTAAATATTAAGAAAACTACATTCCTATATGCTCATTCGGGTTAAATAATTACCCGATTAGTCCAACTTTTAAAATTTATCCAACAAAATTAGAGCTGTCAACATGAGCTAGTCCACACGAATTTTGAAATTGGACGACTTTTAAAATGTAAAATTTACCCAACAAAAGTACAAAACCCAACGTTGATCAATCTTAGCTAATTTATTTAGAACTTGACATACATCAAAATCATATAAATTTTGAAGGCATTTGAACTGTACAAAAGATAAGAAGGAGAAAAGAAATCATCATCTTTTGGTCTTTACTAATAATTGATCCTTTGATATATATGTCCACATAAACACAGTGACTAAACACATGTTAGAAAATAAGGAGTATGAACTATGAAATTTAATGCACAAATAATGATTTGACAATTCATTGATGCTTTAAATAACACGTTACTGTAATATATCATATATCAGTGTATATAAATAGCTAAAATGTCATAATTGTCCTTAACACTCAGTTGAATTTCACAAAGCAGACATGTCGATCCTTGAATGTCTACTCTCTTCTAGAAAAGTAGAAAAAAGAAATGCTTAGAAATTGATTGAGAGTGATACTCATGTCTATTATTTATACTTTTATATATAATATTGAATAATTTTGAAACCATATTTTTTTAACCTAAAATCATTGTTTTAGTGGCTTTAGAATTGAGCGGCCCCAATCATACGAAAGTAATAGTTCCATTCTTATAAATACAGAATTAAGAAACATGGTACAAGAAGATACAATAAAGCTCTTTGAACAAAGGGTTTCATTCTCTCTTTTCTTTTTTTTTTTTAAAAACCCTGTATCCAACAAGAACTTGCAGGAGCCATAATATAAAAGCATTTTATTTGATAAGATATTTTAATAACTAAATATAATCACCATCGACCCCTTGATCTTCCAAAGAAGTAACAAGCAAGTGCTAATAGGATCAATACCAATATAGCCAAAGGCAATGATATCACTAGTACATGTTGCATCTTCTTAATTCTATAATATTCCTGCATTGACACAAAAATAAATTTATCAACAAATCTCGATGTGTATTGGAAGATTACGACAAATATATCGATCGATTAAATACATTTGTGCTACTCGATGAGTAATGTAATTACTACTACTTTTTTCGATCATATATATTTGTGCCAACTAAATCGATCAAATTTATTCAAGTTCACTATTAAAGCAAACATCATGATCACCTAATGCCACCGTTA
The DNA here is from genome assembly GCA_031232105.1 of Capsicum rhomboideum. Lineage (NCBI taxonomy): Eukaryota > Viridiplantae > Streptophyta > Magnoliopsida > Solanales > Solanaceae > Capsicum > Capsicum rhomboideum. Next base: position 141,713,547 of record CP124711.1, on the reverse strand, counting down.
TTTTTGGTTGATTTTTATAAGCGTGTTTCATCAAACAATTTTTTTTAAATCAAAATTATGACATTAATATTTCACAAAAAAAATTCAAAAATAATACTACTATTATAATTTGATTTAAACTTAGTATTCATTAGTTGTTTTTTCAAATAAAGATAAATTGCAAAAAGTCTTAATTATCCGGTACTCAATTTTAAAGACAATATCTTAACAATCAAATATGTTCATAAAATTCATATATCTAACTTAATTAGTGGTAGTTTGATATGCGGATTTATTAATTTATTTCACATAAAAACTGAAACAAAATAATTCAAATCGTGTTTTGATATGCGGATTAATTTATTTCACATAAAAACTGAAACAAAATAATTCAAATTGGGTGAGATAAAAGTAAAATATCCCAAAATTAAACATTAGATAAAATTTATATTACATTAATAGACGATATAAATTCATTAATAAATTTATATTGTCTAACAAACACCGTATAAATTTTGTACCAAAATTAATTCTGAAATATCGACCTCGGAGTCGTTTGGTACATAATATAAGAAAAATAATTTCAAAATAAACTTTAGATTACTTTTATTCTATATTTGATCCTGAGACTATTTTACCTCATCATTTATATTAAAATGATTAAATCATTATCACCTTTAAATAATGAAATAAATAATTTCATGAGATATTCTATAAATTTAAATATTCCTACTTATCTTAATCGATATACCAAACAACCCCTTATAGGTTTTCCATAGACAAAAGAAAATAGGAATACATACCTTTCGGCTTTCTCTACTAAAAAAACTACTTTTGATTAGACTTGTAGAACTTTATAACAAAGTCAAAATTCACATAAACAGAAAGGGCAGGGAAAAGTTTTGAGAAGTTCTAGACAAATAAGAGCAATAAAGAGTCGAGTTATATCTAAAATTAGACAAAGAATAAATAAAATGGTGAAAGAAAAGACAAAGGAAGTATGAAGTGACATGCATAATGACACGCTATGTTCTCAACTTTCTACGTGTATACTCTATTCGAGGTTACTTCCTTCTCACGACAATTCTCGGGATGGAGGTTCAATTTTCACTAAAAGATCTTTTAATAAGATAGAAGTTTGAAATATTCCATAAATAAAATTTATATCATATTTGATTAATGATATAAATTTATTTTGAGACTAATTTATATAATTAATTAGATATGGTATAACACATACTAAATTTAATTTTGATATAATCCATCTTATTTCATCAATCATAAAACTATTTTATATCACATCACATATGATATAAAATAATCCAGAAATTATAACCCCAAAATTATAATTCTGATATAATTTAGTCTACATACCAAAAGACCTCTGAAGGATTGAAAATAGCAAAAAAGTATATATATAAAGAAGTTAAAGAAAGTTTAACTCCTAATACTCCCTCCATTTAAAAAAGAATGATCTGTTTTTCTTTTTAGTAAATTTCAAAAAGAATGATCTTTTCCTTTTTTTGATAACATTTTAATTTCAATTTTTCACGTAACATGTTTAAGGCCTGATAAAAACAGTCGTGGAAAAGCCTTGTTGTATTCACAGAGTAGCGTCCTAATTTTATACAGAGTTTTACAGCAAATAAATTTATTCTAGGATACAAAATATATTCTATTTTAGGATACAAAATATATAAAAAAATTTGCCTACCAAATTTACAACATAACGTTTTCTTCTTTTCCTATGTACAGTTGTGTCCAATACTCCCCCTCAAGTTGGAGCAAGCAGACGACAAATGCCCAACTTGTGAAGTAGAAAAGAAAATTGAGGATGTCCCAAGCTTTGGTGAATATGTCAGCGAGTTGAAAATGTGTACCCACATAAGTGTAGCAATATTTCTCTCCATAAGCTGCTCGCGAACATAGTGACAATCTATCTCAATATGCTTGGTACGTTAGTGAAAAACTAGGTTGGCAGCAATGTATAGAGCTACCTGGTTGCCGCAGTACAACTGCATGGGTTGCTGATGAAATACACCTAGTGATGCTAAGAAGGACTTGAGCCAAATTAACTCAGTTGTGGTGATTGTCATAGACCTATACTCGGCCTCTACAACGTGATACAATAGGTTGTTTTTTCATTTTTCAAGAGATTGGTGAATTGCCTAAAAGAATAAAATACTCAGTTAAAGAACGACGGATCAAGGGACAACTGGCCAAATCAGAGTCACAAAATGCATACAACTGTAAATTGCTATCAGCAGAAAAGAAAATTCCTTGGCCCGGACTACTCTTCAAATATTTTAGGACTCGTAAGGCAGCATCATAGTGTTCAACTCTCGGAGCCTGAAGAAATTGAGACAAGATGTGAACTGAATAACAGATCTCTAGTCTAGTAATTGTCAGATAAATCAGACGACCCACTAAGCGATGATAGCTACTAAAATCAACAAAAAATTTACCTTTAGCAAGACCAAGCCGATGGTTTTGAACCATTGAAGTAGAGACAGGTTTAGCTCCCAAAAGTCCTGCTTCAGATAAAATATTCAAAGTATATTTTCATTGACATAAGAAAAGTCTCTGCTTACTATAAGTGAACTCGACTACTAAAAAATATTTCAAGGGTTCGAGATCTTTAAGGCGGAAGCAATCTGCCAAATACTTCTTGAATATAGAGCATGCTTCTGAATTATTTCCAGCAACTAATAAATCGTCAACATATACTAGAACTCCGAGAAAAGTGTCACCCTTTTTGAAGGTGAACAAAGTGTGATTTGTATGTGGCTGAACGAAGCCATACTTTCGGAGAGCTACTGTTAACTTAGCGAACCAATTGCATGGAGACTGTCGAAATTCATATAGGAATTTGCGCAACTTGCAAACCAAATTCTGAGATGAGACATAACCAGGAGAAAGCCTCATATAGACATCTTCATGTAAATCTCCATGTAAAAAAATATTAATGATATCAAGCTGGTGAATTTCCCATTTCCTTGAGACAGCAACGGCAAAAAAAATGCGAATAGACATCATTTTTGCTAGTGGAGCAAAGTCTCTATGAAATCGATGGCCTCTTCTTGTTCATTCCCTTGAATTACTAAAAGAGCCTTGTAGCGTTCTATTGTGCCATCAAAATTGTATTTAATTTTGTAGACCCTCTTACTTTGAATAAGTTTTTTACCATAGGGAAGAGGTACAAGAGACCATGTTTCATTTTCCTCTAATGCATCAATCTCTTTTTGCATAGCATCCCGCTAATAAGGATCTTTCATTGCTTCCTGAAAGGAACGGGGCTCATTCCCCTAGGTGATAGCAGCAAGAAAATTTCTACGGACATTAGAAAAATTTCACAAATGACAAAGTTAGCTAAAGGATAAGGAGTGACCGAGGAGACCGTTTGACTAGTTTGTGGCGAGATAGGGTGTGTGGTGCTAATAGAGGAACAAACATAGTCCTGTATGTGAGAAGGAGGTCGCTTTTCTCTATGACCACGACCTAAAACTTTAGTCTCAGGCAAAAGTACCCCTGCAGGTTGAGATGCACTCCCCCTATCCATAACATTATCATGGGAGCTTTTATTTACGGTGTCCATAATAATTTTCTGTTGTACATTCAATTGTCATGTAAAGAGGGTCACTGCTGGACAACAAGAGGGTGTCATAAAATTCCAAGGAGTCATCCTCAGTTAGGACCTTAATTGCATTAGCAGAGGATATCTCAGTGCTAAGAGGAAAAATATGTTCATGAAAAATGACATCCCGAGATATAAACATTTCTTTATTGTTTAAATCATAAACTCGCCATCCCTTTTGACGATGGTGATACCCAAGAAAAATACATTTTCGACTCCTCAGAGCAAATTTATCCTTGATCCTAGGCTGGGAATGAACGTAGCAAAGACAACCAAAAACGCGAATGTAAAAAAGTACAAATAGCTTATTAAACAAAAGTTCATAAGGCGACTTTCCATGTAGTAGAGTAGTTGGAGTACGATTGATTAAGAAAATCATAATCAAAACACATTCTCCCCAAAATTTAATTTAAAGATCTGCTTGAAAGCGCAGTGTTCAAGCTAATTCAAGAATGTGTCTGTGTTTTCTTTCGACGCGCCCATTTTATTGAGGAGTTCCTACACAACTAATTTTAAAGTTATTTCATCTGTTTTATAAAACTCTGGCATTCCCCCTTTTGTAAATTCAAAACTGTTATCACTACGGACCATTTTGACTGTTTTAGCAAATTGTATCTGAGTCATAGTACAAAACTCAAGCAACAATTTCCCAACTTCTCTTTTACCCAACATTAAGTAGACCCAAACAGCTCTACTGAATTCATCGACAATAGTTAAGAAATAATATGCACCAGTAAATGAACAACGGCGATAAGGATCCTAAATATCAACATGAATTAAATCAAAAATATCAAGAGCTTTATTATCACACAATGAAAAAGGCGTTCTAGTTTGTTTAGCTCAAAAACAAACATCACAAACACTACCAATTTTCTTTTTTTAGGATATATTAATTAAGCTTGACAACATAGATAAATTCTGACTTGAAGGATGTCCCATACGCAGGTGCCACAGTCCAAATATTTTCACTGAATTTACGACTTGATGCGTCTCTTGTGTCACTCGTCGGAAATAGTACACCCTATCTCGCCACTCATCCAGACCAATCGACTTCCTCGAAGTGTGGTCTTGTATCACGCATAACTTATCAGCAAATGTCACATGGCACTTGTGATCTATAATTAATTTCCCAACACAAATAAGATTACAAGATTAATTAGGCACAAATAAAACATCTTGTAATAGAAGATTGGTTGTCAATTTAGCAAGTTCGGATTTAATGACTGATGTTTTTATACCATCGGGAAGGCATACTGGTAGCGGATTAATATCAACAATAGCAAACAGCAAATTCAAATTTCCTGTGACGTGATGAGATGCACCACTATCGAGCAAATAATGATCCAATCTATTTGTATGTGTGTCTAGTGTATTGATATGTGCCTGTAATACACTCATATATATCGTACCAGATAGTTTGTCATTGTCATATGGGGATGTTTCAATCAAGGAATAAAATCTCTGCACCTGTTCGAGTGTCAATCGCACAAAGAAATCACTGATCTAGTCCCGAGGACTGTCCGTAGCATGCACTGCCATGGCATCAGGCTACTGGTGCTGCTGCATTCCTTGTTGTTGTAGCTGTTGCGTGCTTTGTTGCTGCTGTTTTTGTGGTTGTGGTTGTTGGCTTCCACTACCACGACCTGAATTGTTATTTTATTGTACTGTTTCATGCCCTTTCCGAGTCTTTGACCACGGCCTGACCCGGATCATTCGAGTCACTGATGACAATGTTCATAATCATGATTATATCATCCACAACAGGAGCAAGGGGGCGATTCATGATTCCCATAAATTGGGTTGGTTGTTGTGCAGTAGAAAGAACTTGTCGCCCTTTTCCTTCTCCTCCAAGCATTTGCATTACAAAACTAACCACCTCCCGTTCCTTGCGACGCCGAACAATATTTTTACACCTTTCTTATTGGCTTACCAATGCGTAAGCTTTGTTGAGAATAGAAAAAGAATCCACACTCAAGATCTGGGACCGCAAAGTTCCAAAAAGGGAGTCATCTAGAATCATTAGAAATTGATGGGTTAGTTTCGTGTAAGCGCGACTTATTAGTTTGGGCGCAACAGGACAAGAACACCCACACGTTACATCTTCATAACCAGACAATTCTTCCCACAAAGATTTAAGTTTCGTATAATACGAAACAACGCTGGTTCTCTGTTGCTTAAGGGAAGAAAGTTCAAATTTTAACTGATTAATTCCAGGACCATTGTCAACCGAGTAGTGTTCCTTAAGGTCACTCCACATCTGTTTAGCAAACTTATAACCAGCAACACTTGATTTAATAGTGTCGTTGACAGAATTAAACAACCAAGAACATATGTTTGAATTATTCACTCGCCACGCTTGAAATTCGAATTCGTTTTCAGAGTCTAGTTTAGAATAATCTCCATTAACAAATCCTAATGTCCCTTTTGCTTTAAGACCATTGATAGCTGTTTTTAGCCAAACATCATAATCTTCACTCGTCAAAGTATATTTGGTGATTGACATATCCAGACCATTTGTCGAACTCAAATAATAAATTAATGATGGGTCATGTTGGAACAGGGGCTTGGATTACGAAATTTTCACCTCTATTCGTCATGATGATGAAGAAATCGTGGTTTTGTGCAGGAGTAATTCACGACTAAAAAGAAAAGAGGAAAAAAAAGGTATGCCTCAGGGATCGTTCTGCTCTAATACCATGATAAAAACAGTCGTGAAAAAGCCTCGTTGTACCCACAAAGTAGTGGTCGTAATTTTACACAGAGTTTTCCAGCAAATAAATCTATTCTAGAATACAAAATATATTCTATTCTAAGATACAAAATATATAGAAATATTGCTTACCAAATTTACAAAATAACGTCTTCTTCTTTTTCTATGTATAGTTGTGTCCAATAAGGCCACAAGATTAAGGACATTTTGGTACATTTGACATAACTTTAATCTAAAACTATAAGATTCAAAAGTCTTCTTTATTTTCTTAAACTCCATGTCAAATCAAAACAGGTCATTTCAGGCCTTGTATTTGACATTTTTGTGATAATTTTATAGGTTCGTTTGATAGAGAGACTAAATTATCCGGAGATTATGGTATTGAAATTAAAAATTTTAATTCCTCGTATAAAATAATCCTATATTGAATGAAATAAGATGTGATATTTCAAAACTAAAAGTTTAGTATTAATCTTATATCATGTTTGCTATAGATGGTATAAAATAGTCTCTGATACATTTATATCACCAACCAAATATAATATAAATTTAATACCGTGTATCAAACAACCCATTTATATCTAGTGGGTGTGTTCTCAAATCATCCAGACTCATTTTTTACAAAATTTAGTGTGATTGCCCCCAGTCCTCACATCTCTAAATCATGTGTCTCTAGGAATAATTTGCAGCATTTAACACTCACCTTATGATCGATTTTTAATTAATTCTTTTATTGAGTTGTTTTTCATCGTCATTCTTTCTTCTTTGAGAAAAGAAATTGTGATTTGTGAGCCTTTTACCTCAGCGTAGCACTGCTTCGTTAGACTTTTATCCAAATTATTATTATTGTGTAACGAATTCAAATTTTCAACACAAATACTTAAGTATAATCCTTCATCGTCAAATTACAATAGTAACACTTAATTATTGAATTATAATGGAAGAGACTGAAAATAAGAAGTAGCACTAAGGAGAGACAAAAATGAAGATGAAAAGCATCATATTCTTTTCTCAACAATACACATAATTTTTCAAAGCCACAGATAGCCACACTTTTATCTCTGCTCAATCTGAATTCCAAACAAACGTATTGTTGGACTATCTAATTTTTGAATTCCTTTGTGGTTTAGCCATAGGCCCAACATGAGGGTTATCCATGTTCACAAAATATTGCCTTGAAATTCATCATATTTCAATTTTAGTGTGGCTAATAATATTTTTCAATCAGTTCAAAATATTTACAACGACTTTAAATGTAAATAACTAAATACTATTATCCCATATATAATAAATTAATTAATACAAATAACTGTTTAAGCAAAATCTATTATATTCAATCAAATTTATATTTAGTCGTCTAGCTCCATCCAGTGAAAGAGGCATACTGAAGCATTTTGAAGTGAATAATCAGGATCTTCCACACATGTAACAAACAATGACTACTATCAATACCAATATAATCATAGGCAATGAAAACACTATTATGTACATCTTTTATATATGTCTCTTAGCCTCCTGCATTGACACACACAAATTTTTTTTATCATTAATGGTTTATTTAATTAATTAATTATTTATATTTTAATTTATGTACTCCCTCCGTCCCAATTTATGTGATGTATTTTGACTTGGTACGGAGTTTAAGAAATAAAGGAAGACTTTTGAAACTTGTGGTCTAAAATGAGTCATAGATATTTGTGTGGTTGTAAATCATTTCATTAAGGGTAAAGTGGGTATTTTAAAGTTAAATTGTTACCAAATATAGAAATGTGTCATTCTTTTTGGGACTGACTAAAAAGGAAAGTGTGTCATATAAATTGGGACAGAGGGAGTAATATTTTTTATTTTTGAGAGTGAATTTAACTAATTCTTGAAGTTAAATTCTATTAGATCAATTTAATATGAAACCTTCCTTCACTAATCATTGAAATTTCTGAAGTAAACAAGGTTAATTTATGTGTCTTGATTAATTTACGAAATACCTTTTCGATTGATTTTTGTCTTCACTAGGATTTGAATAGAAACCTCATGTTCATCTCAGCCTTCATTGATCATAACTCGATCACATTCTTACTTGAATTATAAAGAATTTTTGATTTCATTTTCACTTAAGAGAATTTTGAATTTGGACTAATCAAATCTCAATTCCTTAAATAGATTTTCTTTTTATTTTAACAATCACATATTTGAATTGAATGGATCAAATTTATTCAAATAACTATTAATAGTATCTAAAACTTTTACATCTACTTTGTTTTTATCACCGCACAATTATTACCCTTGACTTCTACCGATAATTATTCAACTATCAACTGTCATCATCAGTTTTCACTCAACCACCAGGGCTAAAATTACCGCAAACCACTAACTACCATCATTACTTACTATCGATTATCAATTTCATCATTAATTATCATTATCAATCACTTTTATCAACAGTTTATATTATGTAACCACAAATAGTCACCTCCATTATCGGTTATCACTGCACAACCATCACCTTTGGTCCAGCTATGCACAATTATAGAATATAACCACTCACAAATATTATCACCAACCAATACCGCCAACTGCTAGCATCGCTTATTTTTATTGAATTTTATCAACCATACAAAATCATGAAATAATACTTTTCACAAATATTTGAAGTGAATAATCAGCAGCAACCCCTTGATCTTCCACACATGTAACAAACAATGTCTACTACCAATACCAATATAATCAAAGGCAATGAAATCACTATTACATACATCTTCTATATAAATCTATTGGTCTCCTGCATTGACACAAAAATAAAATCATCAATAAATCAATCCATTTATTTAGTTAATTTACTTTTTGTCTTAATTTATGTTATATCTTTTATTTTTAAAAAGTCAATTTGACTAATTTTTGGAGTTAAATTATGTTAGATCAACTTAATATGCGACCCTCCTTGACTGATTATTAGAATTTCTATAGCAGACAAGATTAATTTGTATACCCGTTGATTAATTTTACAAATATCTTATCTAGTGATTTTAGCCTCCACTTAAATTTGAAATAGAAACCTCATCATTCTCAGCGCACCTCATTAATCACTGAGTAAATCCTTGATCGGGGTATAAATAATTTATGATTTCATTCACTTAAGAGAATTTGAATTTGAATCATCCAAATTTTGATCTATTAAATAGATTTGTTTTTTTTTCATCACATATTTGCATTGAATAGGTCAACTTTATTCAAATAACTACTAAAAATATTAATAATTTCTAAATCTTTTACCTCTACTTTATTCCTATAATCACCACACAACCATTACCATTGACTTCCACCGATAACTACTCAACTATCTATCACCTTGTTACATCAAAAACTTCTTGTGAGATCTTTGTTGTCAACAAAACAAAGGTAAAACTCACATAAATAGAAAGGGAAGGGAAGAGTTTTAGAAGCATTTTGCAGAAAGAAAGGAGAAGTGGAGAAAGATATAATTCATTAGAAAAAAAAAATAAAGAATAATTTTCTATGTGTGTATGATCTTAGACCACGATATATTTACTTTTTCTTTTATAGTATATAAATTTATTAATTCGATTAATTAAATTTAATGGAGCGATTTATCAAAGAAATATTTAAGATCTCTGACTAAAGGTCGCGGGTGAAATATCAACGATCGAATCACACTCCATCGTGTTTCGTCCACCAAAAATTGGGACCTCATTGGTTTATTAAATGTAAATAACCAAATACTATAATCCCATTTATAATAAATTTATTAATACAAATATATCGTTTGAGCAAAATTTATTAAATTCAATCAAATTTGTATTTAGGCTTTTAGCTCCATCAGCAACAACCCCTTGATCTTCCACACATATAACACACAATGGCTACTATTAATACCAATATAATCAAAGGCAATGAAATCACTAATACATACATCTTCTATTTCTCTTCAACCTCCTGCATTGACATAAAAATAAATTTATCAATAAATGGATTGATATATTTAATTATTTGATGCTTTTTGTCTTAATTTATATGGCATCTTTCTCTTTTTACAATTAATATGACTAATTCTTGAGTTAAATTGTATTACATCAACTTCATACTTCAAAATTTAAATTCAAATATTCAAAAACTTTATTAACAAGTACTATAAATTGCGATTTTCTCATTTCGATATGATGAAAAAATATATTATAAAATTAATATAGGTCAATTTATATAATTTGAATCTCAAAACATGAAATGTACCACATGGACCGAGGGAGTACTAACTAAGCCAAAGCGCTTGTAAAATCTAACTTATCGTTTGATATGTGGACTAAATTATCTCATGATTATAATCGTAATATTATAATTTTTGAAATAATTTATCCCATCTGGGAGGTGGAATAAAATAATCTCAAATTTATTGAAATAAGGTGATGGTTTAAATTTATTCTTTGCAGTTGGTTGATGGTTTAAATTTATTCAACACGATATAAATTTAATCTCAAACCTAATCCTAAAATATTTCGCTTTATCCTACGTACCAAACAACCCTTGAGGGTACAAGAACATGGAAGATTGAAATATCAGGAAAAGTGAATTTTGAAAAATGCGACACTCTTTAGACTAATAAAATCTTACGTTATTAATATATTTTATTGATCACTAAGTTACATTCTTGATTGAGGTATAAATAATTTCTAATTTCATTTTCACTTTTAGAGAATTTGAATTAGAATCATCTGAATCTCAATCTATTAAATAGGTTTGCTTTTTTCTTTTTCAATCACATATTTGAGTGGAATAGATCAAATTTATTCAAATAATACTTAACTACTAAAATTATTAATAATTCCTAAATATTTACCTTCTACTTTATTCTTATCACCACACACCCCTTACCATTAGCTTCCACCGATAACTATTCAACTATCAACCATCATCATCAATTACCACTCAACAATTACCATATGTAAAATTATCACAAGCCTCTAATTACTACTATCAACACCATTACTTACTATAATCTCCATCATTAATCACTTCGACTATTGGTTTGTCATTACTATTAGTCATATCAATTATCAATTATCATCATTAATTATAATTATTAATCACTTTCACTAGCAACTCATGTTATGTAACACAAATATTAATCACTACCAACAGTCACCTCTACTATGGGCCATCACTGCACAACCATCATCTTTGGTCCACCTATGCACAATCATAGGCAATAATCATTCTCAAATATTATCACTAGTCAATATCGCCACTTATTTTTATTGAATTTTATCAATCATACAAAATCATGAAATAATACTTTTCACAAATATTCATGAATATATTATTCAATTACTAATTTATTTAAATTATATACTCACTAATTTCTAAATAAAGATAAATCTTACATATTCACTTGCTAAGCAAATTTCAATAATCTTAATCATTTAGTATTCAAATTTTACGAAAACGAAATCAAATGAAAAGTGCATGCGACACAAGAAGGTCAAGAACCTTAATACCTAAGAAAACATAGAGAAATGGATTATTTGCTTCTCCAATTCTGCAGAGGACAAAGGTTCTCAAATTGAATCAATAATCGATTTTTAAATTTTATCGTAAATCTAATTAGTTATTTTCAATTACGTATATCAATAGTTCAAATCACACTCAAAGATAACATATTTCTTTTGATGTTAGTTAGATCATAAGTGCTAAAGAGTATAAAAAGATATTACAAAGACGATACATTAATACTCAAAAAAATACAAATACATACCTTGTATATCAAAAACTTCTTGTGGATATTTGTTGTCAACAAAACAAAGCTAAAACTCACATAAATAGAAAGGGAAGAGAAGAATTTGAGAAGCAAATGCTAGAAGCTTTTTCCTTTCTAGAAAGAAAAGAGAAATGGAGAGTGATATAATGCAATTAAAAAATAAAGAATGAAAAAGACAACAACTTTAATTCAACGTGTATGATATCAGACCACAATATACTTACTTTTTTTTTCCCGATATATAAATTTATTTGACTCGACTAATCAAAAAAAGTAAAGTACTTTATCAAGAAATTTTTCATTTTGAAAATAAAATTTTATTAGAGGTGAATTATCAACCATCGGATCACACTAAATCGTGTTTCACCCACCAAAAAATGGGACCTTACTAGTTAACGTGTTTTTATTTCATGGACTTCTTCGATCATGGTCTAATATTCTGATGTTCTAAGCAGAGGGTCCACATGAATCTATATCGAACTTGAACGTTAGATTCTACAAATCTTATAGATACAGGTAAAATTAGAATTTTAAATTTGTGAATTTTAAAATATAATATAGAATGATTTACTGATTTTGAAAGAAAGTTTTTATACATGTTAAAATTATTTTCAATAACAAAATAAAATATTAAATTTCATTGAACCAATAATGATCACAATAATTTCAAGTTTCAACTAAAGTGATAGGGATAAGAGGTCTTTATTGGAATATGGCTGTCTTTATTCCAGTCTCTCACATTCATCCCCTTTAATCTTTATACTCCTTTTTGTTGCAATTTATGTGAAAAAATTTGTTTAGTCACTTAAAGAAAACATATTAAATTTTTCAAAATAATATACACTTTTCATTTTAATTTAATGTGAAACTTTTGTTATCGTATAAATATTATGGTATATTAGCGAACAAATTTTAAAAATCTTAGTCACACAAATGTTATACAAATTATGTCACATAAATAGAACGGAGAGAATTACTATGGTAAGAGGTCCCCTATTGTAATTCTTCTTTAACAATCAATAAAGATTGTAGTGGGGGGATAAAATTCTTTTTTTACAGTAACTATGGATCTTGAGTTAGAGCTCTACGTATGAAAAAGAAAAATCTTGTTAGAGAGTGTTTTCCCCTTTAAATGATCTTGCATGGCAAAAATCCATCGGAAATTCAATATGAACACAAAACACCGAGCACCAGATGAGCAAACCAAAAAGAAGTAATTTTCCACTAGCATCTGCACTTTAACTAATAATCGCATCACAAAAAGAGGTAAAGATAGTAAAGTTGTACTCCCTCCGTTTAAAAAAGAATGACCTATTTTTCTTTTTAATCTATTTAAAAAAGAATGATCCTTTTCTTTTTGACAATTTTTTTATTTTAATTTTCATATGACATGTTTAAGATCACAAAATTAAAGGATATTTTGATACATTTGACATAACTTTAATTTAAGATTACATAATTTAAAAATCTTCTTTATTTTCTTAAACTCCATGTTAAATCAAAATAGGTCATTCTTTTTGAAACGCAGGAAGTAACTTATTTGACAGTAAACTCCATTTGCTACAACTAATGTCCCACCACAAAAAAAGGTGGTAATATACACACTACTACTGCTACAACAATGATATACCAATGCAGTCCTACAAAGTGAGGGTTGAAAAAGGTATACTAAGGTCGAATATACGCAGACCTTACCCTATGTTACCTCAAAGGTTGTTTTCAATAGACCCTCGGATCAAGAAAAGTAGCAAGTAATATACAACAAGCTTTTGACATTAAAAGTAACCAAGGGGTTGTTTTGTACACCGAATAAGGAAAATAATTACAGGATAAAATTTGGAATTAACTTACATATTAAATAATTCCGAGACTATTTATCCCACCATTGTTACTAAAAAGGTGAGATTACTATCCTATTCGGACGATGGGATAAAATAATCTCATGAAATATCCCTACTAATTCCATCCGGTGTACCAAACGACCCCTAAAGACAACATGACACTACGGAACAAAAAAAAAAAAGAAAAAGAGAGAACTGCAAATTTTCCCAATAACATCTTTTCCCGCCTTTTAGCCCGTTTCATTTCACCATTGCAGTTTTACATTAACCTCGTTTACAACATTTTATCCTATGTATACTGATTGAGGTACAAGGGGTGGGAGTGGGGGTGGGTGGGGGGAGGGGAGGTGCATAAGCTGCAAAGATTCAAATACACATGAGAGAATACAAGGGAGGTAGTGAGGATGGGGAGGGGAGAGAATTCATAGCAACTGAGAAAAGATTGTTACAAGACGAAAGGAGCTGACGAGGCCGACAACGCTACTTTGCGTGGTGCAGCGGCTCCGCCTGCCTCATGATTTCCTACTGGCTTATTGGATAGTCGACGTTTATAGCGCTTGAGGACTGATGCCAAGTTTTCTTTCCCTTTAGGAAAGGCTACATCCCCTGCTGCAGTACCTGCTCGTCCCTTTCGACAGGATATTGCTGTCTCCACGTCTTTGCTCATATCTAAGAGCATTGCTGCAGTCGTGCATTTTCCTCGTCCTTGTTTTGATTGTGGCGGCAAGCTTCCATTTGAAATCGGAGGGGGGCTTGACTTTTGCTGGCAGCCAACTGGAATTTGAAGACAAAAACAATGGCTTGTTGGAGTACGGGGCTTCGAAAATGCCAGATCTATTATGCCCTGAAGTTGGTAAATGATTCATCAGATAAACAATAAATGATATACTAGCAAATACATGGGTTGGAGCAAAAAGCACATATTAATGTAAAACATTTCTAGTGTGTTAAGACCTATTTCGCTAGTACTCTCCAAAAATGCTACCACACCCGTGTAGGATCCTCCAAAAAGCACACTACTTTGAAGGACCCGACACACACCCATTGACATTTTTTAAGAGTCTGAGCAACATAGGTCGAGATCAACTCAATTAGAGCACCTTCCCATTGTTCCAAGAAAGGACAATGTCAAACAAGTGACACCCCCCAGGGGTTTCGTGGTGTCTTTGATGCTTTTACCACTTGTTTAGCCACCTCAAAAGTGGAAAGACCAGGATAGTCACAACCATGTCTTTTCCGGCACGGTACAAGGTCCAATGATGAATCTAAGACAAATGACAGTTAAACCTTAAATTATGTGATATAAGCTTCAAAGACTGTTTTCATGAAGGATTATGGGGTAACACCAAAAAGCATGCTTCATTTCTAGGAAGAATGAAAAGTGAACGACTTAACGGATAAAAGTTACTAACAGTGGAAGTGTCGTTAAAATGAGAAAAGAAAATTATGAAACAGAAGAATAATGAACAAAAGATAGATATGATAAGAGGCTTTACCTGAAGACGGTTGAGAACGTAGGTATATTTGCCCCACAACTCTGGTCTACTTTCCATAACTGAAAGTTCGAGAATTCTGTGAATGCACCACACACCGAAGCTAACAATCAGATCGACTTTCCAAACACATCCTTCTCCACAATGAGGAACTGACATCACCAAGAACTTGGTGTAATCCATCTCTTCAGGCTTTGTGGCGGAACCAGGTTTCCTGTTGGAAGAGAACTGTGATTCACCTATGTTGGTTAATCTACCTATCTCCCTAGTTTCAGCATCGTAGAGAAATTTCTCTCTTGCAGCAATCCGATCTATAAGATCCTCATCAGCTCCATCATCTTGCCTAAACAACCACTCAGATCCTTCCAGTTTCAAAAGTTTCACAATACAACTTCGGAAAGACTGAAGCAGCTTAGCTTCCGAGTCGACCGTAGATGTACTCTCCTGAGCAGATGAACTCTGCACAGTTCCATGATCGCCGCTACCAACATCTGGCTTACCAGCAACACCAAATTGCTCAAAAGGCTGTCTAGACCACAGGGATCCAGTCCCTGAATTGGAGCTATACTGCAAGGAGAATGCATCTCTGCAGACTTTAGGAGAATGTTCATACCTCTGAGGACCACCACCTGCCCTAAGTGAACCAGTCATATAGGCTTGTTCATACGTAGATCGACCAATAGATTGTCCATATCCCATGGAATTGTACCATTGAGTTCTCGCATCTGAGACTGAAGAATCTTGGCGAGGAACATAACGTCCTGAGATATCAGGCAAGCTGTAGTACTTCTTTGAGTTGGCTGAGCCAGCCACACACTCAGCATTTTCAGTAGAGCTAAGGTCCATAGACGTGTTAACGAGCTGCATGGAATTATTTCGGGCTGCAGGGACATTTCCAAAACCAGGTGGTGCTCGACTACTCACTCCACTCTGAGGTTTTTGCCCCAAAGCACGAGCAACTGGTTCAGCATAGTTTGACGTCAGTGATGATACGGAACGAGGAGATGGTGACTCCAGTTGCCCATTTAAATAATCAGATCCTCTTTCTTTCGCAATCTGATTAAGGTAAGCCGAAATCTGATATCCATGCACAGTAGCAGGCTGCTGATCATAGCCAGCAGAAGCCGCTGGAATCCGCATACTGGAATAGCGCCTCTCCCCTGAGTCAAGTATGTTGCTGTTGGAATTTTGCATGTACGCATCTACTAATTTCATTTGGCTAGACGACCACAACGAAGATGTCGAAGATGGCTCCTTTGGGACTCTATAACCAGTGTCCAAAATGCCTGATGCAAATTGCTGCTTGGGAGAGTACATATTCGAGTTGATCAGAGACTCGGGTACCCTTGCACTCACAGATGGAATATACGCACTGCTTTCCACTTTTAATGATGCAGGGGCAGGTTTTGGACTTATCTTTGAATCGAGACCAAGTATTATATCCAGTTTCTTGGACTTCGCTTCTGCTGTGGCCTTGCCATAGGAATCAAAAAGCTGCCCCCAAAACTCACTTAGAACATCTGTTAACTGCCTCCTAGCTGCACGACCAAGACCTGCTAATCTTGATAGACTTCCAGTACCACTTCCAGTGTCCTCTGGTTTTCCACTAAGACTCTTGTATGACTCCGGACCATCAGAAACAAAGGATTGAGTGTTTTCAGATACTCCTTTAATTGCCTCTTCAGGCTCCTCCCATGAATCTCTATCATCCCTGTCATTTTCCATGTCCCCTTCAATTCTGAGCGTCTTCTCTACGACATCCACGGATTCAGTCTTCAAGACGCTGGTAACCACAGATTCAACACCAGACACCTCATTACAAACACTTTTCGCTGTGGAAGTTTCTCCTGCTGATACAGATACCTCAGGATGACTGACAGCAGGAGCTGAAAATGTGGCTTCAGATTTGCTCTCATCAATGGTAGCCAAATGATGGACCTTCTCAAAATCCAAGAGTGATTCGGGCAAGATATGATCAGGATCTGAAGTTGAAAAATCTGGATGGCTTACCAGGGATTTTTCCACATGATATACACCATCTTGCTTCTGGGAGGACCTTTCTAGACCAAAGGTAGTATTACTCGCATCAAGTTGATTACGCTCCGGATATGACTGAGGCATAGGCGTTTGCAGAAATTCCTGATCATCGAACCTGGAACTTGCAGATTTCAGGGGAGTAACTGCTAACCACAGCAGCAGACAAAGAGATGAAGAGGCTGCAATGAGGAGAAAAACATATGGAGTAGACATGCTACTCCCAATACTCCACTTCAAATTACTAACCCAATCACTATTTCCAAATATCATCTCTATGACAAATATAATCTTTAGGCCAAGTAAGCCGATAAATGTGCCTAGAGATAAGAACTCCATTAACTGAGAAATTTTGTGGATACCCATTATTGATCTGGAAGAAGCAACTCTGAACAGGGGTATGACAGAAGATGGAAGCACAAGAGCAACCACAACCTGTGTGAATATTAGTAACTGATATAGGCCTTCAGCTCCTGAATTCCATACACAATAAAGGGCTGGGACAATTGAAATAACTCTGATCGTCACATGATGAAGCCATCCTGGGATGTCCATTCCAAATAAGTCATGCACAACTGATTGTCTACCAAGATCCCAAGTTAGTGGCGTAACTTGATTGGAAATAAATGTAACCAGCATTATGGTGAATGGTGCTACTGAGCTTCTGAACACCTGTGTCAATCATTCAAGAAAATCGTTAATATCTCTAGTTCGCAAAGGCCCTAGCTTAGTCATAGCTCAGAACTATCTTTCGCTGTTTGAATCTAACCTGATCGAGCAATGACAATGTGTCCTGAAATGTCAGCAACAAAAGGCCAGTACTGTAAGACACGTTGGCCGCTAAATTCATCACGGCATAGTTGACCAAGAAAATGCCACTGAATATGAAAACAATGGCAAAAAAATGGTCCTGGCACAGAGCTCCCTTGGAAAGTTCTGTTGATTCCTTACCTTG
The DNA here is from genome assembly GCA_031232105.1 of Capsicum rhomboideum. Classification (NCBI taxonomy): domain Eukaryota; kingdom Viridiplantae; phylum Streptophyta; class Magnoliopsida; order Solanales; family Solanaceae; genus Capsicum; species Capsicum rhomboideum. Next base: position 141,695,137 of record CP124711.1, on the reverse strand, counting down.
CTGCAAAAAGAATTTATATAGAGGTAAACACGAGATAGTCTGGTATTGAACTCACCAACACAAGAAGCAAGGAGTCAAAAAATCAAAATATCTAGTACTGTACTCACCAACACAAGAAGCAAGGAGTCAAAAAATCAAAATGTTGTGGAGTTGAGAATTATTTCTAAGCTGTGATAATTATTACTGAGACTAATTGAAACCATACAATAACATGAAACATGGAAAGTTCTAAAAATCTATCATCTCTATATCCAAAAACAAATGCATCATAAACATGGAAATATTTTGCCTGCACCAAGAAAACCACATGCACCAACAATGTCAAAGACGCATCATTTTTTTTCATAAGGGATGTTGAAGACACATCATTGAGCATTTGAGCATGTCTGAACATATTTCACACTTTTAAACAGTTGGAATCAAACTTATGTACCCCTGCCCTCTGAATATTGAATCTTACGGCTCTGGGACTCTACAAAAATGTCAACAGGTGTGTGCCAGATTCTCGAAAAGTAGTGTATCTTTGGAGAATCAAACACGGGTGTGGCACCGAAAGTGAAAAGCCCACGCAACCTAGGTCTAGGCTACAAATTTCACACTTTTAGACTATATTGACTGGACTCTCAGAAAATTATGCCGCACCGGGTCGGATCCTTCGAAAATGCACTACTTTTGAAGGATCTGGCACACACCTGTCAAAATTTTTGAAGAGTCCAAGAAACACAACTTTTAAACTGTTGGAATCATGCCTATGTACCTTTGCCCTGTGAATATTGGATCTTACGGTTCTGAGCTACACATATATAATACAGATAGATTCTATACAGATGGAAAAGAAAAGGCAGCACAAGGTCATTTCCGACATGCTCTGTAACCTTCTCACTTCCCCCACCCCACCTATAAGGGGGGAAGGGAGAAAACACTCTTTTTATTGGAGTTTTGGTATCCGTTTTTTCCTGAAGAAATAAACTCATCCACCATAAGAATTATGATCCCTAGCATGAAAAGCTTAACAACAATAGAGGCTTCAGAAACACGGATAGCTTCAATAGATTTATCTCTTCAAAGAATCAACTTAAGCAACTGAGCTGATCAATTGATCACAGTCCAGCTATCTTAAATCCCAAGGATGAGCAATAAGTTTAGGAATCATAACTGACAACCACAAGATAGAAGCAAATGCAGAATTTCACACGTTCAACATCAGTAAACAAATAATACATGCCAAATTCTTTACTCAGGGGCTAGTGTCCTCCAGTTTGTTGTGTAAAAGATTTATCCAGGCCCAACCTCGCTTAGCAATAGCTAGCTTAACAATTGAAGTCCAGTTACAGACTGTTATATAAGGTACAGATGTGTGAGCATGCCAATGGCACGCAACAATGTGCACCTCCATTCTGCAAGTGCAGATTAACTTTTATGCATACACACGCGCGCACACACACACATACATATATGTATATAGAGAGAGAGAGAGAGAAAGGACACCTGTACAATAGAAGAATGGAGGTAAAAATTGTGAGGCATAATACTTGCTCCAAGAAGACTCATCAATGCAAATGCACTCTCCCCACTGAACTTATTCAGCGTCCCACCGATGGAGAATGGAGTTTCAGGTTGACTTATGACCACTCCAAAAACATAAGAGAGCAGTACAGAGCTTGCCCAGCCAATACATAAGAATTTCGCACTGCCATTGTCCTAGACATAGTATTTTGAAACCATTATCATTTATGAGAGAGACTAGAACTACAAGACAAGAATCAGAGATAATTAAAGATGTCAATAACAGAAAGTCCACAAGGATAGTTAGTAGTAAGACTTACGAAGAGAGAAGCAAGCAGCGGAAACAAAATGGCACCAGTTGCAGTCAGAAAAACACAGCTAAACAGGTCAACTCCGAACACAACATTAAGCCCATGTGCAGTGCCCAAAACCTATCACAATCAAGCGGTTGTAAGTTGGTGCACTAGAAAAGGTCATAATTTCAGAAGCCAGAGTTACACAAAATGAAATAGTGAAACTACCATTGTGAGGTCCAAAGCAATCATCGAAACCTCAGCTTGAATTCCTAGGAATATACATGTAACTTTGTCATATTCTTCACTGCAAATCTTTGACATCATCAAGGACAACAGAGTTATTATACATCATCGGTTACACAATATAATGATACTTCAACTCTGCCAAACTTAAAATAAAAGGTGAACAACAATGCAAGTTTTATTACATGCATGCTTCTTAACCAGTATGTTCAAAGATGGAAGGACAAACTGAATAGCTAGAGCTGCCAAAGGAATGACTTAAAAACTGGTCAACTCATGTGCTCATTCCAGTACTCCCCGCTCAATATTGTTAGCCAACTTATAAGACACTAGCGCAGGGTGGAGCTTGTTATCATAACATTATCTTTTTTTACACAAGTATTCCATTGTACATGTAGCTTCTGATATCCGCTGTAAAATATTCTCCGCGGCTTAAGGACCTATGAAGGGGCTCCAAATTTTTTTTAAAAAAAAAAAAAAAAAGAACATTATATGTCCATAAAAGACGCAATCCTTGATCATGTTTTAACACTATTCTATCCGTGCTATGGGTTTTCTAGACGAAACATACACGAGCAGGAAAATCAACATCTATGCATGTTCGACTTCACTAAGATCCAGCACTACTTAGATACTGCAATCAAAAGTTAAATTTGAAAGAAAGAACACTACCTGTGCAAGATCTCGGTCTGTAACCACGGCTATACAAGCAGACAGATACTGGCACAGAATGGCAGCAAAATTGAACAAGAGTACTATCATGATCATATCAAACCCAAATCGGGCTCCTCCATCAACCATTGCAGCCCATTTCCCAGGATCAACATAGCCAACTGCAATTAGCAGCATTGGCACAGAAGCAGAAAGTACCCGTTGAAGCATGCTGGGCTGCCTATAATTCATAGTCAGAGTTTCAGATTCCATAACTTGATTTAAATAGCTAGCAAGCCCGGAGATCGCAGTCAACTAGCACTACAACAATACTAAGCAACCTCTTTGACATGAACAAGCTCAATATTACAACCCAACCAGTGAAGCTCCGACCACACAGCTTTTCTATGTAGCAGATGCAACTGTTGACTGTAGCACGGGTAAAACTGGATACGAAAACCTCTTGTTTTCTCTGGAGAATTGAGAGCAAGTTTGCACCCAAAAGCAATGGACACGAAGAAGTTGACAAGTGAACTTTATTACAATGAGAGGCTTTTAAAGCTGCTAAAATCAACCAACTCCAAACAACAAATTTGAGAAGCGCGCCTTAATATAATGATATTCTTTTCGAGCTGCTAAATCCACCAACTCCAAACTAATACATCGCATTAACTCCTTTCCATACGCCAACAAACCGATTGCCGATTGCCGATTGCCGATTGCTGAATTGAGTTAAATACCAAAACTTTCAGTCAAATTTCCAAAATTTGTAGTTACAGGAAAAACTAGCTAACCATGACTATCAAACACTCAAAATAGCTGGATAAAGCAATATTATCCGAATTCAAACAATATAAACGCTAACACCAGTTAGACGACAAAAATGCTGAAGTGAATAAACTACCGAACAGAGTAAAATTGGATCTTCCACAACCTAATATATCATCAATACATCACAGTGTCCTGTAGCGCGAGAAACACGGATCACAAAAATATGGCAAAAGAATACCTTCACTAAGATCACAAACCATGAAACTAACCCACCATTACTCATATATTTCATAATAAAGGAGAACTTCATAACAAGTAAACAAAAGTCAACTTGCCAAAAAGAATGGAAGCAAATGTAAACACCCAGTATAACCCATGTTACAACCTGGCATCTAAAGCTAAACATCATTGTTTAAACAAAAATCTCCTGCATATCAACATTGTTACAAGTTTAAAAACAAAATTAACACACAAGAACAACCAAAACTAAAACACAAAAATAAAAAAGATTCAATTTTGACTTCAATAGTACTACTTACTAATTGTCAACAAAATAAGACAACTCCAAATGAAACACCTTCTCCTCTTCAACCATCCAGATCTTCATTACACAAACAAAAACAAAAAAAAAACATCAAAAAAATTTCAAGATCAAATTTTTCCAAAACCCCATAAACCAAAACCTCATAAACAACACTTTTCCAACCTTTTTAACACAACTCAATACAAGAAATCAAAACAAGGAACTAAAAACTCAATACCAACTTCATTGGATCTGACACAAACCTTAACCTGTCAAGACCAAATCTTTTTTTCAAGATTCCACAACACACAACCCCTATACATAAAACTAAACATACCCATAACTTAAAAACATAAAATTAACAACATAAAAAAAAAATAACATAAGTGGCTTTAGGGTTTTCCATTTTTGTTTTATAGTACCTTCCTTTTTTGGAGGGGTTTTTCCTTCTTCTTCTTCTACATATATTTCAGTGCTCAGAGTTCAGATCAGAAGCTATTAAAGAACCACTAATATCTATATATACTTAAGGAGGAACCTGTACATCATACATATCCTTAAAGAGATGGGGAGTTATGGTGTGTGAGCTGTGACTACTGTAGAAAGAGAAACATATGTATATATGGATATATATTTATATATATATATATATTTTTGGAGAAAAGGGTTGATGAAGGGGGTGGATTATGGGGGTGGGTGGGGTCTTAAAGCTATCTTGAAGAGAGAAAAAAGGTGAGGGGGTTTCACTTCACTAATGTGAGTCCAAAAGGTATGAAGGAAAGAGGGAGAAAAGTGATCTAGAAAGATATTTCATTTTTTCTTTATTATCTTTCTTCCTGAGGTCTATTAGAAATAATATCTAGGTATATCAAAAGCAGTCTCTTTGCCTCATCTACAAGGTAGATGATCTAAAAGATATTTCATTTTTCTTTATTATCTTTCTTCTTTAGTTGAGGTCTATCAAAAATAGTCTCTCTAGGTCTATCAGAAATAGTCTTTTTGCCTCATTTATGATGTAGAGGTAAGATTTGCGTGCATTTTATTCTTTTTAGATCTCATTTTATGGAACTATACTAAATATATTGTTGTTGTTGTGTTTATTTTTATTTTTTTATGGTTTTTTCTGTTCTGCTACTGTTCTGTTCTTCGTTATGTTTGGTATGGTTATTTTAGTTTTCGTTATACAGTCATTGTTCATCAGCTTGTTTGGATGACGGTTACTCGTATTGTGTTGTGTTGTTAATTAAAATACAGTGTTTGTTTTGGTTGATACTTAAATTCTGTTGTGTTGTAACATTAATTTCATCATTTGGTAACGATAAAAGTTTCATAGTCTACAAAGAAAAAATGTTTCATTGTGAACATCTCATCGGTCCCCTCACATCAGGTTTTCGAGAAAGAAGAAAGAAGAATTGCTTTTTAACTTCCTATCGGTCCTCTTCTCTGTTCTAGGTGTGTAACGGTTGATTTTATGTTATCGTGTCGATATCTTATATTTTTTTCTTATTTTATTTTTATTTATTATTTAATAATTTTATGTTATCCTTTACTCTTACCTTTTTATAGTAGTTTTACCATGTACTTTACTTTTCTTGTAGACCATCCTTCAAATTGTCGATACGTGACATTATGTAACGACGAAAAATGATACAATCTATCTAAATGTTGTATTTATTAAAACAATATAGTATAATACTATACAATAGAATACGATACACTATGAAATAACACGTAACAACCATCTAAACATAATTTATTTACCAGTTACGACTTTGTACGTCTCATAGGAAAATGATTGATATAAATATTTTACCACAATATCTATATTAATTGATATTTACTTTTAGATCTTGAAAATAATCAATTAATGTTAAGGGTAAAACATGAAGGAAAAAAAAATTCTTGTTATGCTAAAAGTGACAAGTAAAAAGGACAATCTCATTTTAGTATAGTGGACTACTAAAAGTGAACGGAGCCCGTATATTTAAATTTATTATGTTTTACTTGAATTGAGGATCTATAAAAAAAAAAAAAAAAAAACAGTCTATCTACCTTCACAACAAGATGTAGGTGTAAGACTGCGTCGTTTTTTGATAACATCATCATCATCATACCCAGTGTATTCCCACCAGGCCGGGTCTGGGGGGGGTAAAGTGTACGCAGTCCATACCACTACCTCAGATGAAGTAGAGAGGCTGTTTCCGATAGACCGGCTCAGAACCGATAACAATAACACACAAAAATCACAAAAAAAAATCAAAAATCAAAAATCATAAAAATCATATACAATCATAAAATCAAAAATCATAAGAATCATAAAAATCCTAAGAATCGTAAAAATCATAAACAAAAATCATAAACCAACAGCAAAAGGGGTAACACATCGCTAGCACCTTGAAGAAGCAAAGCACTCACAGATCAACCCTATAAACTAGTCCTTCAAGATCACAAATATGACCAAGGCAGCGCGAACAAGACTCTGCCTAAGAAACAACAGTCAAAGATACAAGCAAACACTCCCCCCTGCTAAAAACGTACACCTTCCTACCCACTAACCCTCTACCCTAATCCGCGTCCTCCACATCTCCCTATCAAGGGTCATGTCCTCTGTAAGCTGTAACTGCTCCATGTCATGCCTAATCACCTCTGTCCAATATTTCTTCGGCCTACCTCTACCCCGCCTAAAACCATCCCCAGCCAGCCTCTCACACCTCCATACCGGGGCGTCCGTGCACCTCCTCTTCACATGTCCGAACCATCGCAGCCTCACTTCCCGCATCTTATCTACCACCGCCGCCACTCCCAACTTCTCTTGAATAATCTCATTTCTAACTCTATCACTCCTGGTAAGTCCACACATCCCGCGCAACATCCTCATCTCCGCTACCTTCAACTTTTGAGTGTGGGAGTTTTTAACTGGCCAACACTCGGCTCCATATAGCATGGCCGGGCGGACGACCACTCTGTAAAACTTACCTTTATGCTTCAGGGGCACCTTCTTATCACACAAAACTCCCGAAGCGAGCCTCCATTTCCTCCACCCTGCACCAATACGCTGCGTGACATATTTACTTTTTTATTTAATTTTTATTTATGAATTTATGGAAAGCTAGCCAATATATTGGGAGATGCTGAATCTTCTTCAAGTTCTTTTCTACTAGTTCACTATATTAGAAATATTAATATTTTTTAAACTACTTTACTTATATCTCTACTTTATTCAAGTAATATTTGTTATTAATATGTTAGCAATGTAAAAAATTATTCAGTTTTGCAAAAATTTTATGTCCAACAAAATTATTTTCTCGTTATGTTATACCCAAAATATTTTCAAATTGTGATAAAGATTTCAGATTGAAGTCTTACGATCAAATCTTAACTTGAATAAAAATCATCAAACTTATATGGACCATTAACCAATAAAAAAGACACATATGCAACTTAAGTTGTACTGAAATCACCAAACCAACATGAAAATTTTCTATGTAATGGGCATTATTAGCAGAAGTTTTACATAATTAGTACTTAATAAGTATTATTAGGATTATTTATTTGTGAATTTAGGACTTGATTAACAAGTAGAACGTCATATTACATTGTCTTGTAACTACTTATGTTAGAATTTTTATATTAAAATTTAAGATTTAAAAATTACAAATTTATGGTCCGAACTACAGACCACATAGGATTGGATTAGGCTGGCTATTTTAAGGTCTATCAAAATTCAAAACCTCATGAACTAGTCCATTCGAACTAGAGCATTTCGTACTGACAACTCAAATAAATAATATAAAAGAAACAAAAAAAAAAACTGCTATGTGTCACATAAATAGCAACTTCCTCTTTTTGACAATTAAATCGATTGCATTAATCATCGAATGAAAATGTTACAAAATTGTTACCTAGTTATCACACTATCCTAGAAGGAAAACAAATCTACTACTCCCTCTTATCCAAAATAATTAAATTATTGGGATATGACATACCTTTTAAAAAAAATATTTAAGAACATAAATTGTAGACTATTTTTCACTTTTACCCTTTTAATTATTGTTAACCTATTCTGCTAGAAAATGTAAAGTACTTCAGAACCTTATTAAATGAAAGGGTAAATATGAAAAAAAGTTCCAACAATTCTCTTAGACTTTGAAAATTTCAATTATTTTGGACATTGAAAAATACCTCAACAATTCAATTATTTTGAACTAGAGGGAGTAATAATATGAACCAGCTAGCTAAGGCAAAAAAAAAATTAAAAAAATAAGTAAGTGCATGTAATTTCTTATGCCATCAGAGGTTTTCATAATATTTGTATAAGAAATTTGTTTGGCTATAATGTATTATTCTCAATTTTCCTTTAAAGACATATTGATTTGTTCAATCCAAATAATATACGTAGTTTCAACTTTCAATATATGCTAACTTGAATAATTGAATTATTTGAGATTTTTCTTTTGAACATCAAATAGTCTTTTGAATATGATGTTCTAGACAAAGATTATTTAGCTTTTTGTTTGTTGCTATTGAATGAGAATTTTCTAAGTCAAGTTAGTCTTTTTATTACAATCTCATTCTTTATATGTATCAGTTTCTTGTCTTTGTCGTAATTGTTTGAATTTCTATTAATCAGATAAAAAGTATCTACTTTTTTTTTTTGGTAATCCCAGGAAAACCCGCAACCGCTACAACCTCTGCCACAGCCTCTGCCCTTCGGGTGAACACTTTGTGCGCACTGGGTAGATAAAAAGTATCTACTTAATAACCTATATGATCTATACCTATTTTTTTAATCGACATTACTTATTTATATTTACAACAATTGTATAATCTGCATCTCATCAAAATGAATAATATAATGTTATAGCAAATTTCCAGAAGACAAATATCTAATAAATTATAATTATAAGGTGGTAGCTTTTTATAGATTAGACAAAAATAATTCATTTATATTACATTATTAAGTTTATATATATCATGAGAAAACAGATGCATGAAAGAGGCAGTGGCGGAGCCAGGAATTTGGTGAAGGGTGTGCAAATTTATTCTCAATTATGTTAAGAGTGTGTAAAATTAAATATACACTCATAATGGCTAATATTTGACCTCTATTCACCATATAATTTTTCGGCAAAGGGTGTGCATCTGACCACCCTTTGTCGAAGGTGGCTCCGCCCATGGAAAGAGGTAGGGTGGAATAGGTAGGTGAATGGAATCTTAAAACTATAGTGAAAAGAAATGTCCCATTGTGTAAGACCCTTTCTTGAAAGAGGTCGAATAGTTCATATCCCATTCATATTGTTATTGGCTTATGTGCTATATTTAACGGTTGGTAAATTCTACCCAAAGAATTTCACTTCACTAAAGTAAGTTAAAATCTATGTGTGCGTAAGAGAGAGAAAAAAGATAGAGAAGGAGGTGGGTGGACTGAGCAACCCTCCCCCCACCCACACTTTGTAATAGTCTGCAAACCACACAGGGGATGTAAACGCACTAAGCAAGCTCTATGTGACAGACTCGACTCAGAAGGTATTGAGGGGAGATCGATCCCGGGTAATCCGTGTGGATAACCACCCTCTAAACCAACTGAGTCATCCCGAAGGACTATCAAATTCTTTTTATTCAAGTTAGTCTTTTTATTATGGTCACGTGGTGCTTTATAAAGAGTGTTAAAATATAATTATCACTAATAGTTACCTTTAAAAATATAATTTAGCGGCAATTAATCTATTACCATTAATTAATTGCCGCTAATTTTTTTATTTTTTTTGATGTAGTGACTCCACGTAATATGTGCTTTCATCCCAGTTTTTTATCGCATGAAGAGCTAAAAAATATAAATTAAAAAACAAAAAGAAAAAAAAGGAGAAGATAAAATTAACGGTCTAAATTGGATCAATTGATCTAACCTTTTTTGTATTTCTTTTCTTAAAATCTCTTTTAAGCCCCTCTACCCCCCCCCCCCCAAATCCAAACTCCACTACCCATATTCTCTGCCACTACAATGCATGTCCTTCTGAAAGAACATTCATCAAACTTTAAACTCGCCACAAAGGTTCTGGTAGAGCGATAAGTACTTCTTTATTTTTAATCAGAGGTTTCGGGTTTGAACCTTGGGTAAGGAGTCATCTTTGGTAGAGAGTGTTTTACCATATAGTGGGACTTCCTGACGCGAATTCAAATTAGTCAGGCTCCAATATGAGTATCAGAGGGAGCGTTTTACCCATTACAGTGGGACTTCCGAGCACAAATTCGGATTAGTTGGGTTCAAATGTAGGTACCATCGTACCGAACGCCGGATGAGAAACCAAAAACAATCAAACTTTAAACTTTCTGTTTTCCACAAGTTAATACTTTTGTGAGTTATAAAAGCTCATATATAAAACTGTATTGAAAGTTTTTTTTAGAGTGAAGTATTAAAAACACACCTAAACTATCCTCTTTTTTTGAGTTTCACACCTAAACTAATGAAAGTGTGAGAAACACAGCTAAACTATCACTTTTAGTTTGAGAAACACACCTAAACTATAACTTATTGTTTGAGAAACACACCTAAACTATCACTTTTTAGTTTGAGAAACACACCTAAAAGTTGACTAGACCAAATATTTTCTTACAAACTCTTTAGGTGTGTCTAGCCATTAAAAATCAGTCCAAGTGACATATTTTTATTCTTTTTTACTAACGCATTATTTTTTTCATTTTTTAAATATTTTTATTTATTTTGAGGTGTGTTTCTCAAACTAATGAGTGATAGTTTAGGTGTGTTTCTCAAACTCTCAATAGTTTAGGTATGAAACTCAAAAAAAGAGGATAGTTTAGGTGTGCTTTTGACACTTCACTCTTTTTTTTATAATCCTTTTTTCTTCTTTTTCCTTTTTTAAGTCATGACAGGTGGGAGCGTTCGATCCAATAAGTTACAAGAACAAAAGTACCATATTATAGTGAAAAGGAAGTTTAGTGTTAACATAGTATTTATCGAATAAAAAAAATTAATATAATTCGCTATACTTTATCATGTAGTTTTCTTATTTTAATACCAACATAAAATCTTGAACAAGATACTATAGTGTTTGATTGATTGTACAAGAAAAAATAGTTGTCATATATTGATGAAGCATAGACGTTGAAGTAATATACCTTGTTTTGATGTTTTGATAAACCTGTTGAGGAACCAGATATGTTGTCTAAAGAACTCGATCCATTTCTGAAAGTCAGTTGTATGGGAATCTAGATCTCAGGGGGAAATAAAAGAACAAGTAATATGATTGAAATGCTCATTCAAGGGGGAATGCTCATTCAGGAGGAACTGCCTCTCAGAGTCAAAAGGAATCTTATTTTATAGGAAAACTAATGAGGAACCAGATACGCACCAGACCGATCCGTATGGGTCAACTCTCATAGTTGTCCACGACTGTAAAGTTGTTGTAATTATGGCAGAAATGTAGCATTGCAGAAAATTTGATGCGGCCCCCCTCTCTTGTCCAATGATTGAAGTTTTCACCTCTCCCATCCTCCATGTACACTTAACATACCAAAAGATGAAAACTTAACTTTTGCACAATTAAAAATTATCCCTCTTCATCAGCAAAGCCACCAAGGTGTTTCAATAAGACAAAGCTCCAACAACTGAAGGACATGTTCTTTACAATGGAGTTCATCTTAAGTTCTAGGTTGTTGAGTCTACGTCTTTTGCTCTAACATTATAAACCTACAATTCTTTTGAGAAGCTTGTGTAGGTATTGTATTTTTTTCTTATCTTGTTGATTTGAGATGTGGGCTAGAGTTAGTCATGGTTGTATCAGTTAGAGTTAGTTGGTCGTGCGAGATTATAATAGAGTTATTGTAATGAGTCTTATAATGTAGTTGTTATAAGGGGGAGGGATTAAGAATTTAATTCTAGGATTACAAGAGTCTGTAATCAAACATTTCTCAGTTGTTTAGTGAAGTTATTGAGAAATCATACGAGGTAGGTCGTGGTTTTACTCCCTTGAGCAAGGAGGTTTCCATGTAAACATCGTGTGTTCTTTATTTGCTATTGTTCTCGTTATTTACCTTCCACCTGGTCCCTTGACTCGTGATGGATTCATACAAGTCATTATATATATATAGTTGGCGGCTTTAAATAATACATGTATTATGTTATGCTGGAATTTTTGTATAATTTTATGCCAGAATGTGGAATAGTAATATATGTATTAATTATGCCGCTATAAAACTATTTAAAAATAAAATATGTTCATTTGAAAATAATTAATTCGTGTATATATAACATTTTCACTAGCAGTTTCTTCATTAATCCTTGCATAAACGAATTTTGCATCATAATCCCTTATAACTAACTGATATATGGACGAAACGATCCTTTAGAATTAGTTGTGTTAATATCTTTAAAGTTCTTTAATATACTTTAGCACAAAGTCTCCAATTTAAGAAAAAGAAAACAAAAATAGAGAAGTGTCCTCAAAATCAAACTCCAAATCCATTTCGATGTCTGGTACTCAGTTAGAAATTCGACTCATTAAGCTATTTTCGCGTTAGAAAACTTCGCTCTGAAGCTAAAAACATTTTCTTGCCACTAAAGACGATTCCGTTCTCAAGAGTTCGAAACGACGATCTCTAGTTAATGTTGGAGGTAATTTTATTGGTGTGTTTCAAAAGTTTTCTTTTGATAATTTTCTTATTGTGATGACACTTAAACGTTGACTTACATTGGATATTTTTGAACAAAGTCAACTTGTTTATTTTATTATTTATTTTAACAATCATTGACCCTACCAAAGGATGGAGTAGGAAGAACATTTCCAAATGCATGGGGAAATGTTTTTTTGGTTCCCACCTGATGTTTAGTAGCCGCATTAGAGTTCGACTAAATTCGTATTTGCACAAGAAAATCCTACAATGAGGAGTAAAACGCTCTCTAACAAAGGCGATTCCGTACCCGAATTCGAGACCTCTGATTAAGAATGAAGGAGTATCTACCACTCCATCACAACCCTTATTGGTGCATAGGGAAATGTTAACTAAAACTAAAAGGAAATAACTATTGAAAAGAGAGGAAAAAGATTAATTAAGCAAGTGGTTTTAATTTCATAAGGTTATTATTGTTTCATCCTAAATTTAATCTTTTAGGCACATGCTAGTATCAACACAATTGGCTTTTCATTACATCCAAACAACAATACAATATAATGTATGATAATTAACATTATTAGGCCATGAAATAGTAGTATAAATTATTACATCCAAAGGACTAGTTAAGTGTACCAGCCAAATGAATAAGAATAAACCATGTTCATTGAATCTTTTAGGGAGCAAATCCTATACAAAACTCAGAAAAATCTGATTCTATAATTTAAATGTTTCCTTGAAATATACAAAAATAACCAGTAAATTATTGATAACCAAATGTTGTGGTTGTACGGTAAGTAGTCATTCATCCTTAATTAGAGATTTCGGAATCAGAATTTGGAAATGAGGCAATCGTCTTTAATGTTTACCTGCCAAATTGTGACTTTTCCAGCGTAAATTCAAATTAATCAGGCACAAAGTGGATATGGAATGCTCAATGAAAACCAAAATGTAGTAATATACTCTTAATGCATATCCATTTTCGGCAGTTAACAAATATCGTTAACAAGACAAGTACATTGATCATCAAAGGTTGTGATGAGGTGATTATGAGTACCTATTTATTATTGTAATAACTAGACGTCTTCGGGTCGAGTCTTGGAAATAGGTTGTTTTTGTAGGGAACGTTACCCTCGAAGTGAGACTTTTCAACATGAATCTGAATTAGTCGGATCTCAAAATGAGTACCAGACGGCAAGTGGAAAACCAAAAAATACTCGTAAACTATTGTTAATCCATCCATTTGATTTGGGCAGTTAGCAATACCGTTATCAAGGCAAGTGATCACGAAAGGATGCAATGAGATGGTAAGTACCTATTTATCATTAATTAGAAGTCTCGAATTTGAGTCTTGAAAACGGAAGTTATTTTATAGAGAACACTTACCCCAAAGTAAGACTTTCCGATGCAAATTTGAATTAGTCGTCGAATCTCAAAATGAATACCGGAAACCAAATAAAAAACCTAAAATTACTAGTAAACTATTGTTAATCCATCTCTGTTGGGCAGTTAATTAACAATACCGTTAATCCATCTAACCAAACATGATAGCTCCAAGAATCTAGTTTTCTGTTTTTCTTTTTTAATTTACATTTTACTGGATTGAGATTTTTGGGGTTTCGAGCAAATTTTCTCTAGTGAATATTGAATAATTTGTTTCATTTTAAAGATTGGTTAATTCATTGCATCTTAACCTAAAAATATTCAATTCAAAATATGGTCCTGTGTTTTTATTTATTTATTTATTTATGCCTCTTATTTAGCTAATAATTTATTAATATACATGTTTTGATTTTGTAATTAATGTACGTAGAGATGTTGTGACTTAGGAGACACTCATTATATATTTGGACTTGTAAAATATACAATGAATTTTCTAGATTGTGGTGAAATGATAAATATTCTTTCTTTTTTATTCAAAATTTTCGAGTTCAAGCTCTGAAAATAGAATCGCCTTTACTTACTAGTAGGATTGCTTTACTCGAAAATAGAACTTCTCGATGTGAATTCCGATTAGTTGAGTTTAAAAATAAAATAAAGGAAAAGAGAAAAGCTAGATTAGTCCACATGTTCATATGGTTTCTATTATTTTAATCAAATAAGATCTTGACTAGTCATTGCTAAAAAGAAGCTTTTAACTTATGGCGATTATAATAACAACAAAAATAAGTTAGGGCAAAACTATATGAATTTTTATGGGTGGATCATGTTATTTTGTATACGTAAGCTCATTTTATGATAATATTATGTAAATACAGTATAACTATCGGTAAAAAAAATAATAATTTAGGCTTCTCTTTTCACTAATTAATTTCTAATCACAACAAGTACATGTTGACCCACGCAACTTACCGGTGATAATTATAACACTAGGAGCTTTCAATGGAGAGGGACATCTTGTTCTAATCCGATTGTCAAATTGATCGATTTTTTAATAATATTTTTGGCACCACTCTCACTGCATAGAAAATTATGTAAAACAACTCAAATTTTCAAGTTTCAATTTCCAAATCTGTGGACAAACAAGTGCTTTTAATTGATGGATATTTTCCTTGAGGATGCGAGTTAACAAGAAACTCCAAATATATTTACAACAATATTATACCAATATATTTCAGCTCAAGAAAATCATTTTTCATGGAAAATAGAGAAATGCAATAGTAAAAGCTATATGATAAAAATTATCTTATAGGTACTTTTTAGAATGTTTATTGCAAGTTGTAGCAATACTTTTCTATTATTATTAAATTAAGGTTTTAATTGCAAGTTATAGCAATTTTTAAAAAATTTATTGAATTTTATTTTTTTTAAATTTTTTATTTAGTATTCGAAATACATATATATTAATTAAAATCCCTCCTAATTTTTCGTGTGTATCTTTTTCCTCTTTCCTCAATAATTGTGTTGATAATTAGAAGAGGGCTAAAGTTTTGAAATTCTTTGCACGGTCCCCCCCCCCCCTCCATCTATATTCAATTTTTTAAAAAGGAAGATAAACATCATGCACAATCTCTCCCAATAAAACCGATACTCTATTCCCATATTTAAGTTTTTTCTCAAGTGGGTTTGAATTTTAAAATTTTGGGAGTCTATGAAATTTGTATATAATTTGATATCCTTGTATTTTTAATTATTCGAGCTTAAATCAATCAATATTGTATATGTATCGAGAAACTTTGTATTGCTATGAAATTAGATAATAATCTTTTTCATGTTGGTGTCATCAACCATTGTATATACGAATTCGGTTGCCTTTTTTATGTATCATGCAATACGAAACAACAAATCAAATCATATGGGACATCAATTTACATACCTTTTTCATATACTCTTTTCATACAATACGAAACAACTAATCACATCATATAGGACATCTATTTATATACCTTTTTCATACAATACTAATTTATATACTTCTTCCATACAATACAATATAATCAATGTATATCTTAATGAAAAAACAAAAACAACTAATCACATCATGTTTAATGGCTGGATTGGTAGATCTTCTACATTCGAATGATTATTGATTTGGCCACCAAAACAATTATTTGAATATAGATCTTTTATCTCCCGAGTTCCTTTAGTTGAATGTAAACTGCTTTCATCAAGAATGGATTCGACACCACACTATTGCATCTATAGTCATATCCTCAATGTTATACACAATGGATACTTGATGAAGAAATTGGCCAGTATACCATCACATTGGTTAGGCCATTGTATTGTGTTTTCGAATAATAAATAATTCCTTCAAATTTAAAATTTGCATATCTACCTTTTAAATCAATACAAAACAAATAAAATATAACTAAATCAACATAATTTCATGTATGCAATTGGAAGAATTTGAATATTGAAAAATATTGTAATTACTTGTGACATTCCAACTTCCTCCATGTTGTTTCGTGATTGAATGTAAATTATCACCATTCTTTATACTTGGTATTCGCATCATACATAATCCCTTTTACACTAAAGTCTTTAAGTCTACCTATTGAAATTATACAGAATTTTTGAGTTATTAATATTTCAGAATAGTTAAAGATATGTAAGTTGAAAATCACAAGACACTTTAAAAAACAAAAATCATACACCAGAATAACCCCCCAAAATTGAATCTATTAACTATTATAGACAAAGATCCATCATAAATTATAAGGAACATCAGCAACTCGAAATAATGTATTAAAACGATTTGCATTATGTTTGTTTCTCTTAATTTGGTTGTTCATAGTTAATTAAATTTTAAATGTTTCATAATCAAAAAACACAAAATTATGTATTTTTTAATACCATAAATTACCCGTGACATCCCATCTTCCTCCATGTTGTATCATGACTGAATATAAATTATCACCATCCATATTTCAGAAAAATGTATAGCCTTTGTATAACTTTTTCTTTTGAATAACTTCAGTTTCAAATAAAATACTTAAAATCAGTATTTTATTAGAAGTTCTCAACTAAAACACTGAAATTATTTGAGAAATTTTCTGTTTCAAACAATATATATTTGTTGATCTTTTTGAAGAAATAAGAAGAAGAATTGACATGTCGAAGGAGAAGACACCTATTCAGTTTGAAAAAGGAAGAAGAAAACCGTTTCAGAGAGAATCTTGGGTGTGATTGATATCCTTTTCTTAACTGATGTCTTTTTTTTATGGCTATGAAATTATTTTTTTCTTTTTCATAGGATGTATTTTTTTATTTTTTAAAAAGCAAATCATTTTTTTCTTTTTTCTTTTGTTTTAAAAAGTTGTTATTTGTTGCAATCTAAAAAGTTTTGTTCTAACTTGCAATAAACAATCTAAGGGTGTCTGTTTAGATTTTTTTTCCCCAATTTTGAATGGAAAAAATTACCTTTTATATCTATTTTAGATTGTTAATTGCAAGTTTTAGCAATAATTTTATATAATTATTTAATTAAGTTTTTAATTGCAAGTTATAGCAGATTTTTAAAGTTTTATTTATTTAAAATATATATATATATATATATTAATTTAAATCCCTCCTAATTTCAAGTTTACTCCTAATTTCAAGTTTATCTTTTTCCTCTCTCCTCATTGAAATATTCTATTTTTTGTGTTTATCATTTTCCTCTCTCCTTATTTACTGTGTAGATAGTTATTGTATGAGTAAAATTTGGTCATTAAATTTTCTTCTTTTTTACACTTTTTGCCTTTTCAGAAAAAAAAAATATAATTTATTTACTTTCCCTATTGTATTAGATTTGTTTCACTATGTATTGTATGGATAGGATATATAATATGGTATGTTCACCTTATTATAAAAAGTTTTTTTTTATACGTATGAAATAGATGTATATAAATTGTTTTACTTAATTTTTTTTATACCAGTTTATATACAAACAAGATTAGTGTATTGATTGTGTATAAAATGTGATATATCTAACTAGTTTGCTTTTATTTTTTGAGGTCTGAAATTTGTATAGAAACTGGCATATTTCATTTTAAAAAAATTATTTTTACATGTTAGTATGTAAGAAATTTGAGCATATTTTAGTGTATTAATTGTGTATCAAATATGATACATTTAATTAGCTTATGTTTGCTTTTATTTGTTAGGTGTCTAAAATTAATATTTAAATTTGTGTATCTTTAATTTTTTTTTAAATATAAGTTTGTATATAAGAAATTTGTATACAAACTAATATGAATCATGAATGCGAAGTTGTTCACTGAATTTTCTATTTTATTAAAAAAAATTAAAAATCATGAATATATACAAATATGTTTTATATGGATTGTATTTAAAATATGATAAATTTTACTAGTTTATGTGTACTTTTATTTTATGGGTTCTGAATTTTGTAATGTATATTTCGGCATTGTTAGTTACTTATCAAGTTGTATTATTCGTTAATAAATACACATAAAAAGAGAATAAAGTTTGATTTTTCAATAAAAATTGTGTAGATATTCTGCCTCACCACAATTTGTTCGTTACATCTTTTTTCCCCAACACAAACAATAGAATCTTTATTATGTTTTATCGTATCCATTGACAAATCATTCATTGTTATGTATAATGGATATTTAACAAAGAAATCGACAATAGTCTTTTTTTGATCTAGATATACCATGACTCTTGTATCGTTGTGTATGATAATTGGTGGACATCTATCACTTATAATGTACTTAATTTCTATTTGAATTGAAGTACTGTTGATCTTGAGTTGAGTTGCTATCAAATTTACCAATCATTTATACTTGGTATTTGCATCATACATAATTCCATCTCCAAGAAAATCTTTAGGTCTACCTGTTCAAATAATACATAATTTTTTAATAAGTCATATTTGAGAATAGGTGGAGATATTTACTTTTAAAAAAAAACAATTTCAAACCAAAAAAATACACATGAATAATAAAAAATAAAAAATAAAAAACTGTTAACTGTTATACACACAAAAAAAATATTAGGATTAAGATCATCAACTTAAATTAATGTTTAAAAAAAAAGTTCATAATCTTGAAAATTCGAACACAATATAAAACGCCAAAACATACGAATGAAAAATAAAAATAAAATAATAATAATTTTTCAACTGTTATACACACACAATTACTAAGATCATCATTTTGGAGATACATTTGTTTCACTTAATTTTTGTTGTTATTAAATAAATAAAAATTAACTTTTAGAGTAATAAAAAAATTCAAAATTTATGTTATTTTAATACCATAAAATACCTGTGACATTCCATCTTCCTCCATGTAATATCATTATTGAATGGAATCTGTCACAATCCATTTTTCAGAAAAATGGATAGCCTTAAGAATAACGTTGTATTTAAGTAATAAACTAAAATCAGTAGTTTAATAGATTTTTTAAACTCAAATATGTATATTGATTGACAAATTTTTGAATATATAAGAAGATATTTGATTTTTTGAAGAAATAAGATGAAGAAAACAATTGTTCGAGAAGAAGACGCGGTTGGGTATTTTAAAGGATAGAGGAAACCTTTTCAGAGAGAAAAATGGGGATGATTGATATCCTGATATTAACTGATATCTATTTTTAATGGTATGAAAATGATTTTTTCCTTTTTAATACATTTTTTTTATTTTTACTAAAAAACAAATTGTATTTTTCATTCTTTGTTTTAAAAAAACAATTTTCTATAACTTGCAATTTAACAAATATTGCTACAACTTGTAATAAACAATCTAAAGATGTATATATAATTATTTTTCCCATTTTGAATTACATTTAGGTGTAAAGTACATAAAATAGACTCAAATAGTAAATTATTTACCCAACACTACCCCACCCCAAAGTAATTTAAGCTATGCCCAATCCTGCAAACTTATTACCCTCAGTCCCCCCCTGCACGTGGATTTGCTCCTTTCCTTATATTTTTTTTGTACTTTCACTTATTAACTAGTGAACTTGTCCGCGCTTCGCGCGATTATAAAAGATGATAAGATATCAATAATTTTAGTAAATATAATATAGATAAAAGAGGTACTTGCAATATATAAATGCACAATCAGATACATAATTAGTTTCATAGAGGAAAATGCCTGGTTAGTAGTTAGCAGACTTCCAACAAAGTCATAAGTTACTACTTCGTACCAAAAGAAATCATAAACTTACGATAATAAAAAAATTATGTAAATGATAGAGAGAACATACAAAAAGAAAAATAATGCAGCATCATTCGTACAACCTTAATCACTAAAAAATAGAAGTAAAAAATATGAAATCAATGCACAATCTTCTGAGATCTTGTCGACATCCTCCTACAAGCCGATCACCATTAAATATAATACTCTCCATCTTATTTTTCAAATCAAACTAAAGTATGAATAAATCTGTACCAGAAACATAACAACTTAAAAAGCTAATTTGATCATTTCTACAAAGTCTTACTACGTCTCTATTTATAGGACTATAATATGAAATACCAAATAATGTCATGAATATAACTATTAATTATTTTAGGGGCTATGATAATAAAAGGTTGTGGGGGTAAATTAAAATAAAGACAATAAGTTATACATTAAGAAAATTAAAGAAATGGCTTTTAAGTTTCTTAACATTGCATATTAAATATAATTAAGAGAGTTAAAGGATGAAAGTTTTTAGTTTTTTTTTTTTTAATATAGCACATTAATGAGGAATTTTTAATTTTTAATTATTTTTTTTTAAAAAAAACAGCCCCCAAAAGAAGAAAAAAGATAATTATATTTTTGACCAAAGAGATGTGTCACATCACTTTTGTTCCTAGCTAGCTTTATGATCAAACGTGTATAGTGATTTTAAGGAAGTAAAAGGACAAAAAAGAAGAAAGAAGATAATTATGTCGACAAAGTCGTAAATTATTATTTTGAACAAAAAGAAATTATAAACTTACGAAAACCAAACATTCATATAAAATACAAAACAAAAATAAAAAGAAAACATAAAGAGAATATGAAAAAAGATAAATAATGCAACATCACTCTTATGATCTTAATCATTTAAAATAGAAGAAAAAGTATGAAGTCAATACACAATCTTTGACTTTTTATTGCCACTCGACATCCATTCCCACAATATTAGAAAGAAAAAGAAGTTTGAAGTATCACAAATCCGTACTTTTTGTGGTTGCAAAGTTTTCATGCATCTCCCACACACCAATTGATCATTGTCTTTCTTGATTATAAATTATTAACAATGCGTTGTTTTTTTTTAATTGTGCTCACACACATAAGACACAAGCTATAAAGTTTTTTAAACAAATTTTTTACATTGTTATGTAGTATCTTTTTATGGTAGAATTGAGAAGAAAACTTATGTAGTATCTTTTTATGGTAGAATTGAGAAGAAAACTAAAGAAATATTCCTAATAAGTTAGTAGCTTTTGGTATTCCATATTTATGATCAAAACTTAATATATTTTAAATGAAAAATGAAACATATTTCTATCTAAGATTCTCATGATCTCAACCAAAATCTAATTTTGAAAAACAAAGAAGAAGCTATTATCAAGTTAATAAACTTACATCAATTAATATTTTCTTCAATTTCCTTAATTTCATCCTATTATACTCCTAATATTCATAAAAAATCATCAAAATGTAAATTGCTTATTCAATAATTCTATCTTCAAAATCTTCTAGCAAAACCTCTCTCCCCCTCCCTTTGAGTTAGATTATTAAAATATTTGATCACAATATTAAAAAGAGATAGAACTATGTATTCAAGATTTTTTGAGTAAATAAGTTTTTTTTTTTTACAAACTTAAAAAAAGCATCAAAAAGTATATTTACTTACCTTGAGAATTGCTCGAGAGAGAGGAGAGCTAACTTTTATGATCAAACTTGTATATTCCAAAATGAAAAATTATTTTTGTCAACAATTCTCATCTCAAATTTAGTCTTGAGAAAAAAAATACTATTATCAATTTAATAAACTTAAATCAATTAATTATTTTATTCCATTTCTACAATTTCACCCTACTATACTCCTATATTTTATATATTTAGAAATATCAAATCACTTGTTTAATAACCCCACCTCTGAAATCTTCTAGCAAAACCTCTTTTTCTCCTTTGAGTTAGGCCATCAAATTATAAATTATTTGATTATAATAGAGAAAGAAATCTATATTAAGATTCTATGATTGTAATAAGCTTTTCTTACAAAATTTAAACCAAAAACATAAGAAGAGAATATATTTGCTTACCTTGAGAATTGCTTGTGAGATTCTTCGTGGAAGATTTATAATTCTGAAAGTATAGTAAAAACTAAAAATTCCAATCCAATTATTGTCAAATTTATATGAAAACATTCTGGAATGTCAATAGGCATTGGAAAAGAAAGTAACATTAGGGATATAAATGGGCTGCCATGTTTAATTCACATAAATTCACTTAAAGTAAGAGTTTCATCTTTTAATAAATGAGATAATTTTTGAAATTTTTTACATATTTCATAAATTAAAAAATAAGAAAAAGCCCAAAAATTTGAGAAAAAAGATAAATAAGAATCCTAGCTTATGAGAGGTGCCACATCACCTTGTCTACATTTTGCTTTATTATTATATATAGATTTGTCCTTTTCTTTATTGTTTTTAATTTGTCCATTCTTTAATTGTTTATTCTTTATCAATGATACCATAAGAATATATAAATATACTGTGATGGTATCATTACAGACTGAAGCAAATAAAAAAAAGAGAAATGAAAAAGAAAAGAAAATCAAATAAAATTACAAAAGAAAAAAACAAAATTAAAAAAATATATATAAAAGGACCAAAAATATGAAGTTAGCTTGTGGTGAAAAAATAAAAAATATTATGATTTGAGAAAAAGATGAATGAAAATAAAAATAAAAATGAAGAATAAAGAAATAAATAAAAAAGAAGAAGAAAGGAACAAGAACTAAAGAAACTGAAAAACAAAGAGAAAATAAAAATATATATAAAAAAAAGAAGAAGTAGAGAAAAAAAATTAAAGAATAACGAAATAAACGAAAAAAGGAAAAAAAAAAAAAAGGAACAAGAAATAAAGAAATTAAAAAATAAAAAATAAAAAACAAAAAATAAAAGGAACCAATAAAGAAAAAAAAAAAAGAGAAAAAATAAATGAATAAAGAAATAAACGAGAAAAAATAAAAAAAGAAGAAGAAGAAAAGGAGTAAATAAAAGAAAAATTGAGTGTGAATTAGATTATGATGTAGAAAAAATAAAGAATAAAATAGTTTTACGAAAAAAATAAATGAACAAAGAAGCATAAAAAGAAAAAAAAAACAGAAAAAAGGAAATGAGAAAAAAAAAAACGAAAAAAAAGAGAAATAGAGAAATAAAAAGGAAAATAATTAAAATGAAGATAACTAACTAAAGCTACAAGGAAAGAGGACATTTTATGTAATTAGTTAGGATGACATTTTATGTAAATAGTTTGCTGCTATTGGGCATTAATGTACTTTCTCCTACATTTAGTCCTTCTGAGTTGGGCTTTCATATACTACATTTTTAAGGTGGAAGATTAAGTGGGCCGTTGTTAAGTGAGTTAGCCCAATAGAAAAATATGCCATGATGAGCCCAATTGTGACCACTTAGCCCAGCTAACTCTGCAAATTATGCCCAAGAGGGAATAATCTTGTAAACATCCATAGTTTTTTCTTGAGAATTTTACATGACAGTACATATCTTATATAATTATTTATAGAAATAACCTAATTATTGCATCATTTTATAAATAACATCTTTTATTCAATTTTGTCATTTACATAAAAATTTGTATAATAATTAACCAACTAATTAATTACGTAATTAATTAATTAATAAAATGGTTGATTAAAGAAAATTGCACTAAACTAGGAAACCATAAATATATAATCTTTATTATGCAGCCAAATTCTCTCTCTTATATTAAATGCGTAGTAATAAAATGATTAATTAAAGAAAGCTACATTTACTCCTCTCTCTCTCTCTCTATTTTTTTTTTCTTCAATATTATTTTTATCCTGGCAGCTTTTAAAAATTATTTTAAATAAATTTCAAATATATTATATTGTGATTAATTTATATTATTTTATTATATATATATGTAATTTTGCTGATACATTTATAATATATACTATCATACATGTAGTACACCAAATATATGAACTGTATACGTAATAGATGTAACTAAATAAAAATAATTATACATATTTTTAAAATATATAGTTGGTAAATTTACTTATATTTATAATATATGCTATAAATACATGTAGTACATCAAATATATGAACCGTATACGTAATAGATGTAACTAAATAAAATATTATACATATTTTAAAATATATAATTGGTAATTATACATGCTTCTTAATATATATATATATATATATATATATATATACATACATACATACATACATACATACATACATAAGGAGTCAAGAACAACAATTTATTTGGTAATATGTTAATACAATATTTGTAATATTTATGTTTAAAATTCAAAAGAAAATAAATAAAAAATGTATTAACAAACAATTTTATTTTTTTTTTAAAAAGAACACCAGGAATAGAAAAAGATAAAAAAATTTAATATAAAATGAAATAAAAAAAGGCACTACAAAGAGAAACTAATCTTTTTAAAGAATATGGAACAACTCCTTAATTAATAGAGATTTTATTTGAAAATAATATGGGATAATAGGATAATAGGAAGACTCATTTATTAGGCGTGAATTAAGGGATATAAACTAGTTCCATTTTTTTTATCTTTTACATCCAGAATATTTTAGCAATTTAATAGGATTATGCTAATATGGTAATAAAGATTTGGCTATAATTGATACAATCAAACTTTTGATAAAAATCAGTAAAGTATATTTGAATGTTGTATATTTACGTAATCTTCTCTTTCTTCTTAGGTAAATAAAATCACATTAAGATGTGTTTCACACTAAAAAAAATAAAATAAAATCGTTGCCCGACAGTTTAGAGAATTGACCACACCGAGGGACAGGCCTTGAAGCAATGGACATTGAACGAGCGGAATCAATGTGTTCTAATTTCTGGCCTTGCATCGACCATCCAATGGACCATGGACTAAACAACCATTGCCTCAAAAGGACTATGTCCACCCCCCCCAAAAGGATAATCAAACCCACCCTATAGAGTGCCGAGCTACAAGTCCTACGACACAGGAGCGGGATTCTCTAAAAATCCAAGGTCGTGGGTGGTTAAGAGCCCCCCCCACCCACCCACACGACCACCACCAATAAACTAATGTAATCTCATAAGCGGGATCTGAGAACGATGGTGTGTATGCATACCCCTACCTTGTGAAGGTAGAGAGGCCGTTTCTCGCCACCATCTTTACAGGATGAGTCTCTTCACTTAAACACGAATATAGAATCGTGAGCCAACTTAAAAATTGAAGGTTTTTATATCTAACTGTAATTTTAAAGACATCGCGATATGTAGTTCATATCCTTAAATGCGAGTTCAAAAGTAAAATAATCGAAGATCAGTATATTATGAATGTCGGAATACTTTATTTGACCTATCGCATTGTTTCCCTCGAAAATTATCCACTCAAATGAGTTTATTTTTATTTATTTTACGTTTTTCAGAAGTCAAAAAATAAGAAATTTCATATAAATAAATTGCTTCTTCGATAAGCATCTAATATTGTCGAGGTCCACTAAAATGTCCGAAAGTAAACAAGAAAGTGTTGATTCGTTTTAATTCATTGAATTATTTCATTATAAAAATATCATAAAACGAAAGGGACGTTGTTTTACTGTTGGCCTAGTTATTTGACCATTTCCTAATTCAAATTGCAGAATTAATAACGACAATAAAATTGAAAAATAAACTAAGACCAAATATTTCATCTTTCTTATTTTTGGTGCCTATTGTTTTTCTACTTATTTTTCTTGATTCATTTAACCTGATATAAAAAGGAAAACGTGTCGTGTTTTAAGACATGCCAATTAGAGAAAATGACACTCCAATTATAATTACCAATTTTGATAGTCAATAATAAGAATAATAAGCTAATGAAATGTTCAAAAAGATGAATAATTGATTTAACTCCTAGATATTTCAGATTTGAATATCAAATCACAATGATTAGTATTTTATCAGAAAACAACCTCTTTATCTTCAGAAGGAAGGGTTGTAAGGTTGTAGCTTACTTCGATGTTTCAATTTGCTATAGAATTTCGGGAGCTTTTCTAGCCATTATAGTTTTTCTTTTTTTAATTTCCTTTGAAAATAGGTTTGATTTGCTTCAATGAGAATTTCTATCACTTCTTCTTTTGTTCATCAAATTTCAATACTAATCTCCATCGAGACTACTGCCTTAGCACTGTCCTATCATCTAAAAATGAAGTTCGTCATTTATTGATAGTTGCATACACAACATCCTCTCCAAATCCCACTCATAGAATACAATAAGTATATTATTGCTGTTATCAATTATCATCATCTAGTATATATCTTTGTGAATATATTATTAATTTTTTTAACAGTATATTATAAGTCGATATATGTAAAATTGACTCGGATTCTACCATTATAAACTAATATTAAAAAGGCATATGAAATTCACAAGAAAATTTAACAGTTGTTGAGAGAATTTTTTGTCAAAATTTTGAACCTAATATTGCTAAGATAGGCTAACCACTTTAGGCTTTTACAAGAGTACCAACTCCCACTATGAAATCAAAATCTCAACTTTCTAGATAAGAATATTCCATAGGAAACTTAGTCAACTCAACTACTACTCCATTCGTTCCAAAATATTTGACCTCTTTTAATTTGACATATTCATTAAGAAAACATTAATTAGAAGTATATTTTACAAAATTAATCTTATTAATGATATATTAGAACTCTAAATAGATAAAATGCGTTTTATGCATTCATGCTATATGTTAAATTTTCTTGATTTTTCATCTATTTACTTTTTTTAAAAAAAAATCTTCTTGATGAAAATTCTAACTTATCCACTACATGAAATGTGAGGAGGGTAAGATATATACATTCTTATTCATATTTTTATGGGGATAAAGAGACTGTTTCTAAATGATCCTCGATAATCCTCTTTCTTTATCCGAACTTGAGATTACCAATGTAATCGAGCTCACACGGGCTAAAAAAAAAAGTTGTTGCAAGATTATACTCCCTCCTTCCCATATTACTCCACTTTCCATTTTACACTTCTCTTAAGAAATTATAAATAAGAAGGAAAACTTTACTAATTTACCTCTTTAAAAACTTTATTAATTTGTTTACACTTTTAAAAAGTAATTAATTATAAGAGTAAAATGAGCAAAATATAATGATTTTTTTTACTTTTCCACCCGGTATCCATTACTCCCATTAGAGCTTCGACTAATTTGAGAGTGACGCTCCCAATATAATTTGCTCCATATCCCAAGCTCGAACACGAGACCTCTAGTTAAGAGTGAAACAGATAATTTTGTTTCAATTCTATAAATTAATAAGTAATTTGAGACAACTAATATAAGACGGAGGGAGTATATGAGTACAACTACTTTTCAAATGCTGTTAAGTCGCTGGGCCGAATTTCAAGAATTCAATTTTTTTGTGGTGTTTCTCATGTACAACAAGAAAATATTAATCACAAGTAATATTCAATAAAAGCCACGTCTTTGAATTTTGTTATAATCTTTATATATAATGTTGATAATTTTCTTAGCCTAGGTGTTCAACAAATCCACTCTTTCAAAAATCTTTCAACATCAATAACTAAGTGCCAGCTTTGCCTTAAAAAAAATCCCTTTCTTTTTCACATTATAAATAATTTTCGTGGGTGTCATAATGTAGAGTAATAATATTGAGGAAATCAAGAAAATGGTGATTTGGGTTTGAATGTTTCTTGATATAAAAATGGGGTTTGTTGAATTCTTTGAATGATTAAAGAAAATGGGATTTCTTGGAAGTTTATTAGGAATTCTTGGCTTTGGAGTTGGAGTTTCTATTGGTGTGGTTGTGGGGTATTTCTTGTTCATATACTATGAGGCTAGAGATGTTAAGGTAAATGCCACTGTTTTTAATATTTGTATATTTTTTATATTCTAATGGAAAGATTGAGTCTTGTTTAGTGGTTTTGTTTGATTATCATAGAACAGTAATCATTTGATGAATTTCAGCTGGAATGAGTGAATGACTGTTTATAATTTTTTTTTGGTTCTTATATTGGTTCTGTTTTGTTGCTACTGTATTTTCTTTCGATGATATGCTTTACTTGAGCCGAGAGTCTATTGGAAACAGTCTCTCTGATGATGATATGTTTTACTTGAGCTGATTTTCTATCAGGAACTGTCTCTCTACGTTCACAAGTTAGGGGTAAGACTCCGTACGCACTGCCCTCTCGAGACTCCACTTATGAGATTACACTATGTATATTGTTGTTCTTTTTGTATATTGGTTCTGTTTTATTGCTATTGTTCTCTTCTCCTTCGTTTTTAGCATGACTTCTTTGCTACTGTATTTCCTTTCAATAATTGACGTTGATATGCTTAACTTGAGCCGAGAGTCCATCGGAAACAGCCTCTCTACCTTCATAAGTTTATTAGGAATTCTTGGTTTTGGAGTTGGAATTTCTATTGGTATGATTTTGGGTTATTATTGTTCATATACTATGAGCCTAGAGATGTTAAGGTAAATGACACTGTTTTTAATGTTTTTATTTCTTTACATTCCAATGGAAAGATTGAGTCTTTTTTACTTTTTTTGTTTGATCATTATAGAACAGTAACTATTTGATGAAATTTTAGCTGGAATAACTTTGTTTATAATTTTGTTTTCTTATATTGGTTCTGTTTTGTTGCTACTATGTTTTCTTTCGATACTTGGAGTAACTGGTAAAGTTGCTGTCATGTGACCAGGAGGTCACGGGTTCAAGCCGTGAAACAACCTCTTGCAGAAATGCAAGGTAAGAATGTGTAAAATAGACCCTTGTGGTCCGGCCCTTCCCCGGGCGTAGCAGGAGCTTTAGTGCACCGCTGCTGCCCTTTTTTACTTGATGTTGATATGATTTACTTGAGTCGAGAGTCTACTGGAAACAATCTCTCTAGCTACCTTCACAAGTTAGGGGTAAGACTTCGTATGCACCACCCTCCGCAGACCTCACTTATGAGGTTACACTGCGTATGTTGTTGTTGTTGTATATTGCATCACCCTCCGCTGACTAAAGAAAATGGGGTTTCTTGGAAGTTTATTAGGAATTCTTGGTTTTGGAGTTGAAATTTCTATAGGTTTGATTGTGGGTTATTCTTGTTCATATACTATGAGCCTAGAGATGTTAAGGTAAAATGCCTCTATTTTCAATGTTTGTATTTCTTTACATTCCAATGGAAAGATTGAGTTCTTTTTTTGAACTGTTTTTGTTTGATCATCATAGAACAATAATCATTTGATGAAATTCAGCTGGAATGAGTGAATGACTTTGTTTTATAATTTGGTTTTCTTATATTGGTTCTGTTTTTATCGCTACTGTTGCTGATATGCTTTATTTGAGCTGAGTCTATCGGAAACAGTCTCTCTACCTTCACAAGCTAGGGGAAAACTTACGTACGGACCATCCTCCTCAGACTCCACTTATGAGATTACACTGCGGATGTTGTTGTTGTTGTAGTATATTGGTTCTGTTTTGTTGCTACTTGTTCTGTTCTCCTTCATTTTCTTGTTCATATACTATGAGCCTAAAGATGTTAAGGTAAATTGACACTGTTTTCAATATTTGTAATTCCTTACATTGCAATGGAAAGATTGAGTCTTTTTACTGTTTTTGTTTGATCATCATAGAATAGTAAGCATTTGATGAAATTTCAGCTGGAATGACTTTGTTTATAATTATTTTTTGGTTCTGATATTGGTTCTGTAGTGTTGCTACTATTCTTTTCTCCTTCACTACTGTATTGAGTTGAGAGTCTACCGGAAACAGCCTTTCGAACTTCACAAGTTACGGGTAGTGCTCCGTACGCACCATCCTCCCCAGACCAGGGGTGGAGCCAGGTAGGGTCGAGGGGTTCATCCGAATCCCCTTTGGTGGAAAATTACAATTTTTTTTTTAATGTATATATAGCAGATGTTGAAACCCCTTTGGCTTCTTTGTATGTTTATACTTCTTCATATTTTGAACCCTTTTAGTGAAAATACTAGCTCTGCCACTGCCACGGACTCCAATTATGAGATTACACTACTTATGTTGTTGTTGTATATTGGTTCTGTTTTTGGGCATATGTTGTTGTCTTGAATGGTGTTCCAGTAGAGATTATTAAGATAATTCCAATGGAAAGATTAAGTTCTTTTTTTTTTTTAACTGTTTTGGTTTGATCATCATAGGATAGTAACCATTTGATGAAATATCAGCTGGAATGACTTTGTTTATAATTTTTTTGGTTCTTATATTGGTTTTGTTTTGTTGCTATTGTTCTTTTCTCCTTCACTTTTAGCATGACTTCTTCACCACTGTATTTCCTTTCAATACTTGATGTTGATATGTTTTACTTGAGCCGAGAGTCTATCGGAAACAAACCCTCTATCTTCACTAGTTAGAGGTAAGGCTCCGTTCGCACCACCCTTCGCAGACCCCACTTATGAGATTACACTGCGGATGTTGTTGTTGTTGTATATTGGTTCTGTTCTTTTGCATATGTTGTTGTCTTGAATGGTTTTTCAGTAGAGATTACTAAGGAAAATGCACTGCTTTCAATGTTTGTATTTCATATTCTAATGGAAAGATTTATTCTTTTATTTTTTTTACTGTTTTGGTTTGATCATCATAAGACAGTGACCATTTGATGAAATTTCAGCTGGAATGACTGTTAATAAGTTTTTTGGTTCTGTTTTGTTGCTACTGTTTTTCTCCTTTATTTTTAGCATGGCTTCTTCACTACTGTATTGTCTTTCAATAATTGATGTTAATATGCTTTACTTGAGCCGAGAGTCTACTGGAAACAACCTCTCTAGGTTCCGTACTCATCACCATCCCCACACCTCACTTATGAGATTACACTGCTTATGTTGTTGTATATTGGTTTTGTTTTTTGCATGTGTTGTTGTCTTGAATGGTGTTTCACTAGAAATTGTTAGCTTAATTCAGTTTTCTACGATGAGCGTTTGATAGAGCGATGCTGAAGTAGCTTATTTTGCTAATGTTAGTGCAAAATCATTGGCAAATTCAGGGTCTAAAGTTGGTGGATTCAGAATGAATGTGATATTAGTATCTGTTAGGCTTTTAGCTTTTTCTTCACATGTACATTAGTTGGAGCCCCTAGTAATGGGTTCAATTCAACCAGCAGCAAAGCTAGGTCTTCTTTATAATTCGTGGAAAAATTATAATGTGAAAATAGGAAAGTGAACTTTTTTGGGTAATATATAAACTGTTGAACCCCCTTTGAAAATTTGAGTGAAGTCTCAAAGAGGTTAAAAAAATTGCTCTTTTGAGTCCCTTTGTGTAAATTTCTGTCTCCGCCACTGAGTTGAACCTGCATTACCCGGCCTGAATCTGCCTATGTCCAGTCTTTTATGCAAAGATGAAGATAGACATAGTTGATATGTTTCACTTACATGAGCAACTTTCTGCTCCCTAATATGGTTTAACAAATGCAAACCAACTTATTCGAAAGTGAACTGATATTCTCGAACACAAATCTGCAGGATTATCCAGAAAGTACACCATTTGATGAAATTGAACCAAACTCGTTAATTGATCTTCTACCTGAACTCCCATTATGGGTGATGAATCCAGACTACGAGCGGGTAAGCACTTTCCTTATTTTGAATTTAAATTCTTTCATCCTAATATCCCAAGTCAATCTTAATCTAAGCAATGATTTTTGCGTAACGTTGTGTAGGTTGACTGGTTCAATGAGTTTATAGACAATATGTGGCCTTATCTTGACAAGGTAATTCCGAATTCTTCACTTGGTATTTCTGACATATCATCTTTGGAATCTTGTTCTGGTTTGTGCCATGGAAATGGTCTGAAGTATATCAGCATGCCTAAATAGTGTAGCCTGATTTTATTTCCTTTACAGGCAATTTGTGGAATTATTAAAAGCACATCCGAACCTATTTTTGCAGAGTATATTGGCAAATATCAGATAAAATCTATCGAGTTTGAGCAACTTACTCTTGGAACAATTCCTCCTAGATTGCATGGTGAGCACCAATTTTCATCTAGTACATGAAATGTTTTGACAAGCTTCTATCTATAAAATTAGAAGTTCACGTGTTTCATTTGATCTTGATCAATTTGGCAGGTATTAAAGTATATGATTCCAATGAAAAGGAGCTAGTATTTGAGTTCGCGATAAGATGGGCTGGAAATCCAAATATAGTTGTGGCATTGAAGTTATTATCTCTAAAAATCTCGGTA
Organism: Capsicum rhomboideum; assembly: GCA_031232105.1. Taxonomy (NCBI): domain Eukaryota; kingdom Viridiplantae; phylum Streptophyta; class Magnoliopsida; order Solanales; family Solanaceae; genus Capsicum; species Capsicum rhomboideum. The sequence continues at coordinate 141,662,645 of CP124711.1, read as the reverse complement.
CAGGTATGATTAGTTTCCATTGTGTTCTTCTTACGAAGGATGAATTGACATGATCATCAAGTAAAAGTGTTTTGCAATTTACTTTTCTGTAACTTATCCGATTTACATTATTTCTTTTGATTGCTTTAGTAGAGTTCAGCTACAAGGTTATATATGTTGTATAAAGATCGTAACAAGTTATTTTTTGTAGTGTATCTTAAAGATTAATTAATCTGCTTCAATAAGACGTGTTTTCAAGAAGAACAAAATAACTCTTGATGAATTTTTTAACCAATCTTAGCTATATTTATCTTCAGTTGGTAGATTTCCAAGTGGCGGCTACAGCAAGGGTAACACTGAAACCTTTTGTCCCAACCTTCCCATGCTTTTCAAGCATAATAGTATCATTGACGAAGAAGGTACGTAAGATTGCCTTAAAAGATCTTAATCGTGCTGATTATTTGTATATTGCAATGAATAATATGGTAATATACTCTTCATAACTTCTCTAACTAAAAATATCAATCATATATGTAGCCAGAGGTAGACTTTGGGCTAAAATTAATTGGAGGAGATTTAATGGCAATCCCTGGTTTACACCATTTTGTTCAGGTATGCTTCCTCTCTTACCTAGTATGTTCTTAACTACTATCATTTTTGTGGCGAAGGGCTGGTATCAAGTTTATTCTTTTCTGAGAACTTTCACCAATTTTATCTGTGATTCCAAGGATAGAATCACAAGATTATTACCCGTGATGATTAGTATGCATCAGCAGGAATTTACCAAAAAAAAACCTTCAACCTGACACTGACACAAAATCAATCTACAATTTGAGTTAATTATAGAGAAACTAAATAAGCTGGAAGATGCTTGTTTACTAGGAGATGTAAAATGCACTTTGAGTCTGTAGTTGAATAATAAGACATGAGTACATAATACCGGACATCATAGAAATGGCTTTGGTGCTTTCCTGGCTGCAGATTAATAGTTATAGAAAAAGTACCTCGAAATCTTATGCATTGGTTTGGATACGACTGAAACAGTAAATAAAGTTACTGAATTAGGAAAGCTTATTAAAGGAGTAACGCAACATGATTTATCTTCTTAAGACATATTGCTCTCGAATGAGTCTGTTGTACCTATTTTTCCTTTGTAAACATTTAAATATTTTATGATGCCATTGTAATAACTAAGTTTGGCCATTATTGTTTACCTACTGCAGCTGTATCTTGCATTCTATGTGTTTCTAGATTCAAACTGACTGTATTACAGACAGGAGTCTTTTATACATTATACTTCTCAGCTAATTTTAATTGATAATTCGTTGGGTGGCAGGAAACTATAAGCAAGCAAGTTGCCAGGCTTTACCTCTGGCCACAAACACTTGACATACCAATTCTTGACAGTTCAATGTAAGTTGTTAAAAAATCAATAATTTACTTATAATTCCTGACAGCCATTTTCACTTTTGGTGTCGTGATACTTGTGCATTGTTGTTATAGTTTCAGCAAGTATAAGCAATGTAGCCTAATGCAATTTCTTAGACTTCGATTTTCTCAAACTGTAATCATCTCTAGGCTTCTCTCTTAGTCCTCATCGAGTCACTAGAACTATTCTAGACACACTCTTTAGGCTGTTGAACCTACTATCTAGTCTCTTCACTTCACATCCACTTTTCAACTTGTTGAACCTACTCTTTTCTCCGGTCCACTCTTCTGCATGTTGAGCCACACCGATCATGCCTTAAGGTAATTGGTCAGATGAAAGTCCTAGAAATATGATGTCTCCGTATCAGCTATCTAAACTCATCCAAAGTTTGATTCTCAAATTCTTTCATATTGGCTAATTAAATGCTTTTGTAATTTTGATAGAGGAGCTGTGAAGAAGCCTGTTGGAATACTACATGTGAAGGTTCTGAGAGCACAGAAACTTTTAAACATGGATTTTTTGAGTAAATCAGATCCCTATGTTAAACTCAGCTTAGGTGGGGACAGGCTTCCAGCAAAGAAGACTACTGTAAAGATGAACACTCTAAATCCCGTGTGGGATGAGGATTTCAAATTGACTGTAAAGGATCCCGAGGCTCAAGTTCTGCAGTTGCATCTATATGACTGGGAAAAGGTCAGAATCTTGATTTGATATATCATGGTATTGGGGCACTACATTGATGTTTAAAACAAGGCATAATACGTAGATAGATACTTTAACTTGGCCTCAACTGGCAACTAAAAGCTCCAACTTTGAGTATGCACATCTAGACACCTTAACTCGTCTCCACCGTGCCAGTTGAACACTCCAACTTACACCTCCAAAATTTATGTGCCCACTCAGCATTGGATATCCACGAGACATAGTGGGGATGAGGTGGAGTGTTTAGTTACCAGTTGAGACCAAGTTGAGGTGTCTAGATGTGCACTCTCAACGTTGGAGCGCTTACTTGTCAGTTGAGGCCAAGTTTGAGTGTTTGTTTATGTATTATGCCTTAAAACTATTTACTTTAGAATCGAAGACCATCATAGTACTTCAAAGCTATATGTACGTATTCTTCTCCGTTGCTTTTTGATGGCTACAGTTCTGGTTCGGATTTTCTGTTGAAAAAGAATTTCAAAGACTCCTCTTACTTTCTTGGAGTTTAAGAGTAAAATGGTTGAATATCAACTTGGTGGAGAAGCGTTAAGATTTTGAATACTAGAGAAGTTAGTTAAACAGATATAATATCAAATTTGTGTACTATGAAGAAGTATTAGTTCACGTTAGTTTGAATCCTTGGAGGGGGGTAAAATGCAAAGGGTTATGTTTATGGGCAACCCGGTGTTCAAAATTATCCAGTTAGCACAAGTGCATTTCTGAAAAAAGATATTGCACCAATCTCCATGAAAACATGAATCACTAGAAACACTTTAACCTGTTGATTTTGATTATTTTTATTCGAGAGTAAGAACTTCTATTGGAAACAGCCTCTCTACCTTGTAGGGGTAAGATCATCATACACACTACCCTCCTCCTCAGACCCCGCTTGTGGGATTACACTGGGTATGTGTTGTTGTTGTATCCTGATTTTCACTTTGTTTCACAGATTGGGGCACATGACAAGTTGGGAATGCAAGTCGTGCCACTGAAATTGCTCACTCCATATGAGAAGAAAGAACTAACTCTTGATTTGGTCCACAGCACAAAGCCGAACGATCCTCAGAACAAGAAGCCGCGAGGCCAAATTATGTTGGAAATTTCCTTCATCCCTTTCCAAGAAGATAGTATAAACTTTAGCGGACCTATTAGTTTTCACGAAAGAAAGGAGAGTGTTTCAAGCCTTTCAGATGACATTTCCTTGCGTGGAGCAGGTTTGCTTTTGGTTAACGTTATTGCTGCTGAAGATGTAGAAGGGAAGCACCATACCAATCCTTATGCAGTGGTAGTTCTTAGAGGAGAAAAAAGAAAAACTAAGGTGATTCTTACACACTCATATACAATTAACCATAGAGGCGGATTCATAATTTAAACTTGATAGCTCAACCTTTAAGATTCAAAATTCAATATATATATGTGTGTTTACGTTCCGTATAAAAATATTAGATCCAGTTGAACCCATGCTCCGTTCGCCTCTGGTTAACCATCTTATTGCTTCTGTTGCCTTAACCTTTGTTTACCGACTACTTGTAGGCAAGGAACAAAACGTGGAATCCAAAATGGGAAGAAGAATTCCAGTTTATGTTGGAAGAAGCTCCAGTGAAGGACCTAATCCATATTGAAGTCAAGAGCAAGAAGAGAAGATTTGGTTTTCGATCCAAGGTAAACAAACCATCATCAACAAATCTCCTCAATTGTTGAATACAAAAACTGATTTTTGTTGCATTTTAATTTCCTTTTTCGTCTGCAGGAGTTACTTGGCTATGCTGATATCCAACTGAAGGATGTGATCGACAATGGACGTATCAACGAGAAGTACCATCTCATCAATTCTAAAGATGGGATTTTACATGTTGACATCAGATGGAAGGTGATATAACAACCACAGCCTCCTCTGTGTTCTGAATTATCCATTTGGATATTAATCACATTGAGCGTAAATGAAGCAGCGAGGATTCATATAGCCGACTCCAGCTTGCTTGGAACTGAGACGTAGTTATTTTTGATGGTAGTATATATAGGCTTATGCTTCAAAATTATAGCACAATGCCCATATTTTTTTTGTTCAAAAGCCATGAAAAGAAATGCATACAAATATTACTAGTACCTTTGTCTTCTCTTATCAGGTATACTTGTTTTTCTGTGTATCATATTAATTCAACAATGAATAAACTACATCTCAAGTTTACTTAGTTGAGGTTGATTATATGAATCTGCTGTATCAAATATGGTATATTTAGATTTATTTAATCTCGATGCTAAGCGCATGTTTGACCAAGCTTCTATAAACTACTTATTTCGGAAAGCACTTTTGTTAAAATAGCTTTTCAAATCAGTACTTTTAGGAGGAAGTAGTTTGTACTTGACCAATTTTAGAAAGTGAACTTTTTTTCCGTATTTGATAAACAAATTGTATATGACCAGTTTTTCCTAAAATTGCTTGTGAGTTGTGAATATCAAGTTAAAAAATAATACTGAAGGTTTTACAATTAATGTTGTTTAAATAGAACGATATTTTTAAATTATTTTTTATTAAAGACTTTAACTAAGTTTTTTTTTTTTTTTTTTTTAGTTAAAACACATAAAACCCAAAAAGGAAAAAGGAAAAGAATGTTGTATTTATGTTTCAGAGATTATGAGTTAAACTAATGAGAGGTAGTTTGATAAATATGAAATTTTGGTAAGAATATTTTTATCTTGAAAAAAGTTAATCTTCTACTTCTGCAGAAATGTACAGTTTTTCCCTAACAATAGAAAAATTATTTTTGCTATTGTTTGAAAGTATTTTTCGTTGACCGAACACCTCAAATCTAAAAGAATAGTCATTGTTATGAAATTTCAAATTTAACGTGTGAAACTCAAGTGTTGAAAAACACTTATCTATATGAATTTTACCCTAATAATGACCAAGTCTTAATCCCAATAAATTGAATATTGTCTATATATGGATTCTCTACTACCTTTGTATTTGTATTCTTAACTAAATCCATGTTGATTCAATTGTGTCTCTATCTCTATGCAAATGCCACCTAGAGTTAAAAACTTGTGGACAATTTGAATTATGAGTTTATATGAAAGTTGTGTGTCTATGTGGAGTGGCATCAACCATAGGTCCTATATTTGAATCAAGAAAGATATATGTGGTCCAAAGTACTGTGTGTAATTTGGCTTCTTCAAGGCAAATTGGTATAACAGATGAGATAGATAGCAGCTGTGTCCTTGCAAGTGGCAACTGCCTTTGCTATCTCTTTCATTAATGTGAAACACTAGAAGTTGCATAATTACACTAGATAGTTTTTTGAAAAAATAACATAAACATACACCTTAACTTACCATATTCATACAAATTTTCATCCTTACAAAGTAGTTACAAAAATTCCAACTAATCGTGTATCTTCGTTGGATGTATCGGGAGCTAATTATGTATCTCGACAGACCCCAAATAGAAAAAAATATATAGGGAGCTAATTATGTATCTTTACAAAAGAAAAAATGTATCTTCGTTGGATGTATTATGTATCTCGACAGACCCAAAATCGAAAAAAAAAATGTATCGGGAGCTAATTATGTATCTTTACAAAGGAAAAAATGTATCTTCGTTGGATGTATTGATAACTAATTATGTATCTCGACAGACCCAAAATCGGAATTTTCAGTAATTATGCAAAATGTTGGGATTTTCTGTAACTAAGCTCCAAACTGTCGGGATTTATGTTGTTTGCCCTAATTTTTTTTTCCCATGTTGCAAATTGTCAAATACAAATTAAACCCCATCACTCTTCTTTCTTTCCTCGCGAGAAGAAAGTATATCACAAGAAGCGTTGCATAATTCTAATTGTTTTTTGTATTTGACTGATGAACATTTGAATGAAAGATAACCAATGCGTGCTTATCTTGTGTGACAATACTACCAAGGAAGTTGCTCTTCTAGGCAAACAAATGTGCAAACAACACTAGTGTTTTCGTGTAACATGCTATGCTAGTAGAAATTTCACGAGGCAACCTGTTTTGATATATACCGTCATTTTATCTATGTCCACATTTTTAGTATATATTTTTTTGGTATATATAACTACTTTACCAAAAAAATATATACTACTTTAGGCTCTGAGGTAGTGGTATGGACTGCGTACACTTACCCCCCAGATCCCACGTGGTGGGAATACACTGGGTATGTTGTTGTTGTATATAACTACTTTAGGCATGCGGTGTTTGAAGTTAGACTTGACAAAATCAAACTTCAGATAAAATGTTATATGAGTTAACTGTTAAGTTTACGCATTTCTGCATGAATTCATGCAAAAATAATAGAACTTCAGTAATTCTTTCTTGAACTTCAGCATAAATGACTGGAAGTACAATCATTTTTGTTTGACTTCAACCATTTTGCTTGAATTTCATTCATATATGCATGAACATTGTAGAGAAATGATCGAATTTGGATAAAAGTGATTGAACTTCAGTCACATACAGGGGCGGATTTACTAAAGGGCTTGAGGGTGCTACGCCACCCGCAAGCTTCAGCGTAAACTCTCTCTATATAGCTATATATATACAGAATATATCTATAAATAATAAATATGTCACCCATAGCATCAAAGTGCTTGTGGTACCAGTGGCAATGGGTCGAATTTTCACCCCCAGGGTGTGGGTTCGAATCCTATGGACAACATTTTTTTAAATTTTTTTTTTCTTTCAGTTCAATCAACTCACTTTTCAGCAGACAACATTCATGACTATTGATTTATCTATTGATGTATTAATTTTAAAATTATTTTTGACTATTGCTAGTCATTGACTTTTCTTTATTTGTTTAATATATAAAATTTAATTATTTTATTTTGTTCTTTTTCTCTCTTTATTGTCTCATCAAATTTTTTTAAAAAACTTAAACCCCAACCCTTCTTCTCCTCAGGACAAACTCCGACCTTTCCCTTTCTTCTCCCAAAGGCAAAAATCACTGCAAATCTGCAACTCCATCGGCCTCACTCCTCACGACGTCACCCGTCGGCAGCCGCCAACCGGCACCGCACCGCACCACACCACACCGCACCGCTCCGCTCTGCTGCTTTCTCTACAATCAACAATTCAACATCAATCCACAACCCTCTTGTAAGTTAATATATATTTGAGGTTAATTGTCATATAGATCGAAAAGACGAACAATCTAGTTGATTTATCGATGAGTTTAATTGGCACCCGGCGAGTCCAAATCCTGAATCCGCCTCTGATCACATATAGTTGAAGTTTGATAAAAATGATTGAACTTCAACTATACATATGATAAAAGTTCAAGCAATAATGACCAAATTTCAACCACATATGATTGAAGTTCAAGAAAAAAAAATGATTGAACTTCAACCATGTAAAATTTCAAATATTATAGGACCCGTTTGGCCATAAATATTATTCACTTTATTCGGGAGCCGGGGGTCTATCGGAAACAAACTCTCTACTTCATCTGAGGTAGTGGTATGGACTGCGTACACTTTACCCTCCCCAGACCCCACTTGTGAAAATACACTGGGTATGTTATCATTTTTTATTCCGGAATACGTATTCACTTCATTCTATAATCCTTGTTTGGCTATAAAAATACCAAATACAACTTGAAATTATATTTGAGATTTTGGAAAACACCTCAGGAGGTGTTTTCACTTTATTTGGTTTTACCTTTTACTTTTTCTTTTTTCAAAAAAATTCTATTTTTTTTATTTTTATAAAATAACCTTATTTAAATTATATTACATATTCATTTTTTTTTTTTTAAAAATATATTTGAATTCTAAATATTAACTTCAAATATTCTGGCCAAACCAAAAAGATTACAGCAGACCTCAAACAAACTTGGCCCATGGGCCATATCCTCCCAAAACCCAAAAATATCCATTATTATAGAACCCAAAATATCTCTTCAAAATCTACCCAATAAATATCCATAATATTCACATTATATATCTCTCCCCATATCTACAACACTTATATCTTCACAAAAACTCCTCCCTTCAAACAACAAACAACAAACAACAAACAACAAACAACAAACCTTATCTCCTCAAACCCCTTCCTTTCTCCAATGGCTTCTTCAACTTCTTCCCTTCACTTCCTTTCACTTACACCACAAACACTCCCAAAACCCACTTCACAAACCTCTTCACTTTCCTTCTTTTCACTTCCACCTTCTTCAATAAACCTTTCTTTATCATCATCTTCTTCCTCCTCTTCTTCTTCAAGAAACTTTGAATCTTGTTTGTCTTCGTCTTCGCGCTTTGTTAGGAGAGTTACTCTATCTGATTTTGATCAGATTGAGGAAGTTGAAGGGGGTTTTAGTGGTGATGGTGGAGATGAAGAAAGGAATGCTAGTCCTGACTTGAAAGTCTTTGTTGGGAATTTACCTTTTAGTGTTGATAGTGCTGCTCTTGCTGAGCTGTTTGAACAAGCTGGAGAGGTTGAGATGGTTGAGGTAATATTAAAGATTTTATCTTTTCTTTGTGGGGTTTACTGTTACTCGCTTCGTTTTAATTTGTTTGTCTGATTTTGACTTGGCACGGAGAAAATAATGAATGACTTTTGAATTATGTGGTTGTCAGAGTGGGGTTAGACTCGACAATGGTTAGGGAATGGGCGAGTGGTCTGTTTATATGGACTTGGGCCATTCTCTCTTCTCGAGCTAGCTCTTGAGGTTGAGTTAGGTCCAGGTGACATCTTTATGGTGGTCTTAAACTAAAGAATGGTAGAATGTACTGAAATACCGTTTGATTTTATGGTTGAGGTAATTACCCCATTTTGTGAGATTATATTGGGTATATTGTTGTTGTTGTAATCTTATGGTTGAGGTAATTAAAGATTTCCTTTCACTTACACCACAAACACTCCCAAAACCCACTTCACAAACATCTTCAATTTCCTTATATGGTTGAAATGGTTGAGGTAATATAAAAGATTTTGTCTTTTTTTTGTTTTGTTTTGTGGGGTTTACTTACTATGTTTTAATTTATTTGTCTGATTTTGAATTGATACAGAGTTTAAGATAGTAAAGAATTACTTTTGAATTCAAGTTACCCTTTTCAAAAAAAGAATTACTTTTGAATTAAAGATAGTTAGAATGTACCAAAATGTTGTTTTAGTCTTATGGTTGAGGTAATTAAAGATTTAATCTTTTTTTGTTGTGGGGTTTACTTCCTCTGTTTTTAATTTGTTTGTCTGACTTTAACTTGATAGAAAGTAATGAATGACTTTTGAATCTTGTGGTTGTTAGAGTGGGGTTAAGAGTCCCACTTTGGTTGGAGAATGGACTAGTGGTTTGCTTAAATGAACATGGACAATCCTCTCTCATGAGCTAACTTTTGGGGTTGAGTTAGGTTTAGGTGTAGTATCTTTAACGTAGTTTTACACTAAAGATAGGTAGAATGTACCAAAATGCCGTTTATTTTATGGTTGAGGTAATTAAAGATTTAATCTTTTTTTTTTTTTGTGGTTTTACTCCCTTGGTTTCAATTTGTTTGTTTAATTTTGACTTGACGCGGAATTTTAAAAAGTAAAGAATGACTTTTGAATTTTGTGGTCTTACACTAAAGATAGGTGGAATGTACCAAAATGCTGTTTAGTCTTGTGGTCTTAGACATGTCACGTGGAAAGTTAGAATTAAAGAGTTGCAAAAAAAAAAGGAAAAAGATATTCTTTTTTAGCGTGCTGGAGATGTTGAGGTGGTTGAGGTAATAAAAGATTTATTCTTTTTTGTGGGTTTTAGTTGTTAAGTTAATTTGAGGTTTTGTTTGGCTATGTTTAAGTAAGTACCTTTGTGAATTTTGAATCTTTTAAGGTCTGTGCAACCTAAAAGTAGTAAAATTGGATGGCTCAGTACACATTTACACTTTCCTGCTTGTAATTTTGTGACATTACAACAACAACAACATACCTAGTGTAATCCCACAAGTGGGGTCTGGGAAGGGTTGCATGTACGCAGCCTTACCCCTACCTTATGGATGTAAATATCTTTTTTATGGGTTTATTTGTTTATATAGTTTGAGGGTTTGTTTGGTTATGCTTAAGTAACTATCCTTGTGAATTTGAATCTTTAAGGTCTGTGCGAACCTAAAAGTAGTGAAATTAAAGTGGCTATCTCTAACTAGAAAAGATGTTCTCACAATTCAACGTGTTATTAGAGAAGACCTAAATGATTAATCTTTGTAAGTGGGCTTCTTTGTTAGATGATTTGAAGTTTTGTTTGGCTATGTTTAAGTAACTACCCTTGTGAAGTTTGAATCTTTGAGGTCTGCTGCGTAAACCTAAAACTAGTAAATTTGAAGTGGCTATTTCTGAAAGTTTAATCTGTTAGATAAGATGTTCATGCAATTCAACGTGTTAGCAGAATACAAGAGAGCTATGTTGCTTGGACTCTTTGAAAATGTCAAGGGGTGCGTGTCGGATTCTCCAAAAGCAGTGTACTTTTGGCATCAAAAGTGAAGAGTCCGCAACTTAGCATGAGGGGACATGTTGCATATCTAAGAGTAATAAGTTAAGTGTCTTGGGATTTTTAATTAAGGGTGACAAAAAAGTTTGAAAATTAAAAAAAGGTGACACAAGTTTTAATTATTGAGTAGAGGTGATAATTTTGTCATTAGTTTTAACGACATGTAGCAATTGTTGTAAGTTGCTGCAGCAACTTGCAGCAACTTGCAGCAATTTCGATAGTTGCTGCAGCAACTTCGACTGTTGTTGCAGCAACTTCGAAAGTTGCTGCAGCAACTTGCAGCAACTTCCTAATGACTACTTAACAAAAAATTTGACTTCAGCCGGTCAAACTTGTCACCTTTTTTTAATTCAACACTTTTTTGTCACCTCCTTCTCAATTCTCTCAAGTGTCTTCTCCTAACAACTTAAACATTAAGCTGAGGCTTTTTTCACTATTCGACAAGGTTTTTACTAGATAATTTTGTTTATGCCTTAAGGTGTTAAAGAAGGAAATCGTTTTGGCTTCTTGATGTTTGGGTGTACAGTTAGAGTGTTAAGGAGTTGATGGTAGGCTAATGGACTTATTAAATTGAAATTCTGCTCGGCAATGTTTGAAACTTTGAATAACCAACCATGTTGAGCATTTAAGGTTTTACTTGATAATCTTATTGTATGACTAGAAAAAATGGCCGTTGTTTTCAATCTTGATTGGGAGAGTGAGGATGTGAAGAGTTGGATGAGTGGTTTAAATGGACTTACTGGAGCTGCTAACTTTTGCAGGTTATCTATGACAAGCTTTCAGGAAGAAGCAGAGGTTTTGGCTTTGTGACAATGTCCTCAAAAGAGGCAGTTGATGCTGCCTGTCAACAATTTAATGGCTATGTAAAGTCTCTTACTCTGTCGTCTTTCTTGTTTTTTAATGCTGTAATGCGCATGTCTAAATATTCCCAGGAGTCTTGAATTCCTGTGGCCTGGGATATCTTAAATTGTGTACACTCGAAACAAATGTTTTGATTCTTTTGGCAGGAAATTGACGGGAGGGCACTGAGGGTGAACTCTGGGCCACCACCAGCCAAAAGGGAGAATTCTTTCAGGGACAATTCTTCTTTCGGTGGAGGCAGGGGTGGGGGAAGTATGGACAGCGGCAATAGAGTCTATGTAGGAAACCTTGCATGGGGTGTTGACCAACTAGCACTTGAGACCTTGTTCAGTGAACAAGGAAAAGTCGTGGAGGCCAAAGTAGTCTATGATAGAGATAGCGGTAGATCAAGGGGCTTTGGATTTGTAACATACAGTTCCGCTGAGGAGGTCAACAATGCAATTGAATGCTTGGACGGTGTTGTAAGTCTTCCTTACTCGGCTAAATTATGTATCTTTACTTCATGTTCTGTATGCACATGCGTCTTCTCACGTTGATCTCATTTTCCATTCAGGCTGGTTTTGTATACCGGCTTAACATTCACGTGTACTTGTATATAGTAATCCCCCTCCCCCCCACCCCCACCCCCACCCCCACTCTCACACACACACACACAAACGTAGATGGTATCTGTCATTCTACTTAATGATATGTAGAACCAGAGGCGTATCCAGGATTTTGAGAGGATGGGTGCACTATTATGAAAATACTTCGAGCGTGGGTTCACACATCTATATTTAAATATTTAAGAAAAATATAATACTAGTATATATTATCTAGGGAGGGGAGTATGGGTTCACGTGAACCCGGTGACCCCCACCTAGAAACGCCCTTGTGTAGAACGATTAGGTATTTGCATAGTTCAGAATTTTGGATCATTTATTTGCCATACATGTCTATTAAATGGTAATGTAGATGCATGATTATATAGTTATCAAGCTTGGGTTAAACTCTTCCTAGATATGTGATTTACCATCGAACGGATCTGATATAACACATCATTGTATGAAACAGTTACACATTCTTTTCTATAAACTTCTATTTGATTTTCTCCTAGTAAAATGAGCTTTGAGTCATACTTGTATTACTAACTCTTTATTGATCGTGCTTTTGATTGCTTTTTCCATTTTAATTTTGTGGTGTAGGACCTAGAAGGCAGGCCCATCCGTGTAAGCCCTGCTGAAGCTCGCCCACCAAGACGTCAATTCTGAAGATTGTAACCAAATATCTTTTTGACCGAGAAAAGGCTCGAGGTAAACAACTTGTGCTCTCTCTTTTTCACTGGGCTGTTTTTGAGAATTTACATCTTGAAATGCATCAATATCTTCGTTCAGCTGTCATGTGATTAGAAAGCTAAGTGAATTAAGTTTCAAAAGTCTTAACAAAAATATATGTTTCTGCTCATAAAAATGTATAATTTACATGACAGGGTCCAGGAGACGACAATAGCTGCAGAAATGAATGAGTTAATTACTCTGCAACATCTATCCTAAACTTGCGCGGACAAATTAATCTCTGCTTCTGGACTAACTAGAGATGTCAAGTAAATTAGCTTTCGTAATGTATGTTCTGAAATTACCTCGAGGAAAAAAATTCTGATCTTGTAATAGTTTGATACTCTTGAAATGTATCTTAGCGCGAAGCGTTTCTTGTTCTACAAATGAATTAGCAATGAATTGTGTGCTAATCGTGCCTATGCCTCTACAACTGTCTTTTTTAGGCTGTATTGCTTAGACTTTCCCAAAATGCTACTGTGCCCGTGTCGGATCCTCCAAGAATGCACTACTTTTGGAGCATTTGACACGCACTATGTGACCTTTTTGAAGAGTTCGAGCAACATTGCTTTACGTCTCTGGTAAGCAATGGTTGGATGAGGGCTACATCATAAGTTATTGTGTTTTCACTAACCTATACTTTGTGTATGCAATGTATATCTTGCTCAATGCAACTTGCCATTCTGGAACTCTCATAACTGCTTAAATTGAGAAAAGTTAAATCTTTAATGGTAACCGATAGTCAAAGTGTGCACAAGTTGGCTCGTATTTGCAGTGATTAACAATCAAATTGATTTGTAGTAACTAATAGTAGTTGAATTTGTATTGAAATTCCAGTGAAGCTACTTTACGAGTAAATGCAAATTAAACATGCCAATAGAAGATAATAAAGTATTGGAAAAGAACATAACATTCCACCACAAAAAACACAAAAGAAGGCAAATTAAACTTTAATTCCTATGCTTTCAAACACCCCCCACCCGCAACACACAAATTCTTTTTCACAATCAACATGTTAAATCTTGAGAGATAACCGCACATGCCTTTGAATCAACAGCTAGTACTCCGGTCTGAATGTCTTCTAAGAACTCAACTCGTAAACCTTCACAAGATACGTGGAGTTCTTGACAACTTGTGTGAGAAGTCGATTTACGAGCACTTATTTGAATCTTTCCACTTAGGTTAACAGAAAATCTTGTGGTCTGTCCAGAAGCAAAGTCACTAGCAATAGATGTACCAATCCAATATGCATATGGCTCGGGCAAAGCTGCAAACATTGAATCGATTGAGGTTTGAGCTTTTGCATCTTGATAAAATTTATCAAACACAGTAGCACTCCAAAGAATGGTGTTGGTATAGGATATGCTAGCCTTGAAATCATTGTAATAGAAATCATAATCACTATTAGGGTTTTGAACTGAGAAAGTGAGGTTCCAATTGTTAGGGTTGTGCAAAATCAAAGGATGAACATAACGAGTTAATACAGAGAATGAAGAAGGTGACACCGCCTCTATTTGGAACTTGGGATCATGAAGCACCGTAGTAGTATCCTCATGATGATCAACATAGAACACACGAAAAGCTAGAGTAATACCGAGCACTATAGCTAATACAAGTAACAAGGTCTCTAACGCCAACTCGTACTTAGATTTTTTGGTGGAATCAGTAGTTATTGCACCCTTTGTATCTGATTTCTCCATTTGATTTTTCCATTGGGTGGAATCAATAGTTGCAGTTTTCAAAGTATTTGATTTCTCCGCCATTTGATTCACAAAATAATTCTTGAAAAATAGCTAGGAGAGAATTTAATAAAATAAATGGTGTATTAAGTAATGAGCAAATTTGCTAATGCAGAATGTATTGTTTTAGCTTAATCTGTGAGTGTTATCTATAGAGTAGAAAAAAAATCATTATTCTTATGGGAAAGGGATTAGGGAAACTTGTTGTACGTAGTATAATTCGTTTAGGGTAAGTTTTGTACAAAAGAATTTTGAAATTTATGTATTGGATTAATTTGATTTAAGGCATAAAGTGTTTACTTTACGAAAAAGAAACGTTTTTCCTAATTTTATTCTGCTTGGGTTTAATATTTTTGGAAACTTTTTCCAAAACCCAAATCATTATTTGTCCTTTTTTCTTTTCTTTCCAACATTTTCTGTTTATTTTACTATTTCCTCTGTTTCGTTTTACTTGGTCCCTATACTAAATATACTAAATTCGTTTTTTCACTTCATATAAGAAATATGTATTAATACTAATTAGGATGTTTGTTGAACTATATTGTCCTCAAATATGAAGTAACATAACAAACTTAACATGAAATCCAGATTAAATGATCATCTGATGGTCAATAGTAAGTGAAATTTGTGAAACTTCATAAGAAGAAGGATCAAAAATGCATATCTTAAAAAGTAGAAGGTTAATACGTTTAACGAAATATTATAAAGACTAAGCTTAGAATTTGCTAATATTTAGGGGACCAAAAGCACAAATTGACCATAGTAATTATTTACCGCAGCTAATTAATTGCTTGTCTAGGTAAGTCCCCCAGACTGTCTTCTTTTAAGCTATGTTGTTCGAACTCATGTTGTTATACCTGTGTTCAATGGGCATGGTTGTCCCTGATCGCATTGTCGTAGCTCCGGACAGAAACTTATTTAGGTTATATAAAAAATACATTTTTAACAGAGTTTTGAGCTGAAAATTTGAAGTTGTGCATGAAAAGTAGAAGTAATTTACAGAAAATTGAAGTGGAAAGTTATTAATCTCAATTTGGTATGGTTGTCTAGCTAATAGGGAAAAGTACACAAAATGGATCAAAAACTTAAAATATTTACACTCATATAATAAATATAACTATACCCAAGCGGCACGAATAAATTAGAAAAAATTATGTAAAATGGCAGCCCACAGAAATTATTTACAATTAAAATAACCCAAGTCTACAAATATTACCCGAAATGGCCCATTTTGTACATTTTTTGTAATTACACGCATTTATTAGCCTATTCTGGCTTGCACATGCTATTTCATCTCTCTCAGCTTTCCTTTTTTCTACCTTTTTTTGTTCAAATTTCTTAGTAATTTTCGTCAATTTGAGCTTCAAAGTAGGTATATTCCTTCTTCTTTTTTGATTATTTGTTGTTATTAATCAAAGTATGTTCATTTTGCTCCGATTTGAACTTCAATTTAGGTTACTAAAATGTCTATTTGGTTGACTATTTTTTGTTGTTAACGTCCATTTTGCTCTGATCTGAGCTTCTTTGTTGATTATTTGATGTTATTATCTGCATTTTGCTTTCATTTTAGGTGCATTTTGGGCTACTTTTTATAGTTCAAATTTGTTCCTTCTAAGTTGAATCCTAGGGTTACTTTTGTGGATTTTTTGTTCTTTCACTTAGAATGCACTGTAGGTTAGATAATTTACTTACATGTGCCTGTTTTTAGTGTATTTTGATTATTTATATTATGTACTTTCAGTAGGTTAGAATGTGTTGTTTGTATATATAATCATTCCTCTTTTTGTGTGTTTTTGAAGTTTATGCATATCAAAATCGTTTATCCTGCACTTGACAAAGTTTTCGGGAAGGGTATAAAGGTAGATATGATGACTCTAGGGGTTGTTTCTGATGATGTACCTGCTGACATTATCTCAGTTGCGATTGCAACGCCTGATCCTATGAAAAATATAACTTTTAGAGTTATTGATCCCATTCCGATTGGAAGTGCAAGTCCAAGTCCAATGGTTGATATGCATCAACAAGACGTTATATCTGTTGCGAGTGCCACACCTCTTTTGCCAGCGAAAAAGGTTTCTAAACTCTCTGTTTCATTTAAGAAACAGACTTTCAAACCGATTGAAATAGTCCCGATTAGTAGTGCTGGTCCAAAGGTTGAACCAAATTGCACTCGAGTAACACGCTCCCAATCGAAAAGTCCTACTACAAAAGAAGCTGAGACGGGAAAGATCAAAAGAGAAATAAGTGTTGAAAGAGATGAAAGATTAGCAGCAACTCCAAAAAAGAAAAGGAAAACAAGAAAATCTGTAACACCTCAGGTGCTACGATCACTTTTTGCATGCAAAAAATAAAATAAAATTTTTTGCGACTCACGACACCAGTCACGTGGCGTGAATGACAGTCACGTGGCGTGAGTGGGTGTCGTGAGTGGACTTCAGAATGTTGAAAAAATGGTCTGATTTCCACGGCACGAGTCACGGGGCGTGAATCACAGTCACGGGACGTTAGTGGTGTCGTGGATGAGCTTCAGAAACTTGGTCGAGTCGTCTGAGTTTCACGACAGGTCACCTACGTGCCGTGACTCAACCCACGACATGAGTCACGATACCGTGAAATTTTGCAGGCTTTGTTGACCTATTTTTGACTAGATGAAATATTTGAGTGTGTGGCCCATTAAAGGTATTGGGCTGGATCTATATTCTGTATTTGAGGCCCAAATATCATGGAATAAGCCATGGGCCTCAACAAATATAAGAAAGACCCATTCAACATGGAGCAAACTTATGGCCAAGAATTAACTTGACTTGAGGGGCTATATAAAGGCCAAAATCAAATTTTTATCCATTAGAACTCTCATCTCTTTCTAGATATTTCTCAAAGGCTCCTTATCTCATAAACCCTAAGACAACAACACTTGTTGGAACAAGGTCATTTCTTTGCAAGTAGTGGTAAGTGTTTCCTCTTGTGACTTACTACATGATATACATAAAAAGTGATGTAGGTCATGATTATTAGTGTTGAGAAGGTTGGATGGTTTCCATACCATATTGTGAACTTGTACTAGTTGTGGTTACTAATGTAAGGTCCCTTATATATGCATGTTGTAGAGTAGCGGAAAGGTGGAATTGTTGTAATCACATAGTGGAAGACTAAGGTATGTAAGGTTTCCCTTTTCTATAACTATTGGTCACACCTATTGTTCATACTTTGTCCGACCTTACTTGCCCTCCGAAATATCGTAAAGTGTCTCATTCTAAGTAAATGCTTAGCAATTGTTGTTTGTATACCTCTTATTCATTGCCTATGGTTTTCAAGTGTCAATAATATCGCAACCACCAATGTATCACTCTCTTAATGAACAAATTGAAGTAATGCATATAAGTGAGTATTGAGTACGGGTGGTAGCTCGAGGGGGCGTAAAGCCCAGCATAGAGACGATCCCGATTGATTATTGGACACAGGGGGTATCCCAAAGGGGTGAAAACCTAGCTAGAGACGAACCTGCTTTATTGATTTATGGGTGGTAGCTCAAAGGGGCATAAGCCTAGTTAGAGACGATCCCAATGTTATGACCCACTGATCAGTTGAGGCCCAGGTGCGATATGAGTTATTGAGGATAATAAATGTAAAAGTAAAGTAATGAATGTAACATACATGCTTTCACACATACAGAATGGTGGTATGTCCATATTATTTATTCACTTGTATTTGATTCCATTTGCATTCTTATATGTCATACAGTTGTATATCGCCTTGCATACTCAGTACATTCTTTCGTACTGATCCCTCGTGGGACTTACTTTACTTGCTGCAGGAACAGGAGGTAGTAGACCCTCACAGTAGGATTCGGACTCTCTGCGTACAATTGGTGAGCTCCAGGCTAATTCGGGGCTTTCCGGGTCATATGTACATGTTGATTTTGATGTTATGTACATGTTTGTGTAAAGCGGGGACTTGTCCCGATTATAGATTTGGTCTGGTTTCTGCTAGAGGCTTTGTAGACATTGTATAGTAAATGAAGAGATGTCTTCTCATTTTGACCTTGCGGCCCTACCGGCCGAGTTTCTTATATATATAAATGTATTTCCGCGCTTCTGTTTTACGATGTTGTGTTCATATGCATACATGTTGTGTTCCATGTGAATGTATAGGTTGGTTCTCTCGGGCCTCAACGGCTTCGGGTGCCATGTCCGCCTCGTTGGAACTCGAGTCGTGACAAAATCTAAAAATGCGCTAAAGGTAGTTTCTGATTTCCGTTAAACTGTCACATTTATTTGGTATGTATATGTACTGTATATTGGTTTAACAATTTGTAACTATTTGTTAATGCAGAGTGTAGGCGAGTTCTATATTTTTCCAAATACACTATTTCATCTTAGGATTAGTGTGCACACTATGACAGATGTTGTTACTATGTTGAATCAATTGGAGAAGCACCAATTAGAAATGTTTAAAGCTACTGACTTTTGGTCTTAAAGAATTTGCAATCATGACGAGTTTGAAGTGCTTTGTTGACAATTCCAGTGTGAATGTGTATGATATTCCAGAGAAGAACCATTTGTTGAAGACATATTTTGGTGGTGCTGAAAAGGTACAATGGTCTGCGGTGCTACAATGCTTTGTGGAGAAGAGTTGGAAATTGGATAGTGATGTTGTGAAATTAGTTGTGATGTACTTTATCCATTTGTTTCTATTCTCAAATGAAACTGATCACTTTATTCAAATGAGTGATTTCGATCTAGTTGACAGTGGAGCCTATAATACCTTTCCTTGGGGTTTAAAAGTCTTTGAGGACACAGTGCACTCGCTGCATGATAAAATCCAAAATATTAAAAACATGTACAGGTTTGGGGGTCTACCACTTGCATTTCAGTGTTGGTTCTATGAATGTTGCACTGATTTGCTGTGGTATATTGTTGCACATGTTGGTAGCAAGCAACCATGTATACTCAACTGGATAATGAATGAGAGGCCTACGCTTAACGATTTGACAGTGGACAATGTTAGGATGAAGAGCATTGATAAGGTATTGTATTATCTATGCTTGTTATCAGTACATTCTTTCTTCTTTTTTCCCTTTCTTCTAGTATCTTTTTTGATATTTTCCTTTTTTTAGTGGAAGATAAGAAATATTTGTCCTACTGCTGAAGAGAAATTAGAGTCATATCTTCAAGGGTTCTATAATGTTGCTGGAGATATGCCCGAATCGTCATCTCCTGGACATACTAGACATACTGATGATTTCTGTACCTCACCTCCTCAAACTGTCAGGGCGTAATTTACAGTCACCAAAAAATATCACCCTGTTAATCTACCTCCTCAAACTGTCATTGTGCAAGGTCATACAGTCACCAAAAAGGACCCTCCTGTGAATCTACCTCCTCAAACTGTCAGGGTACAAGCAGCTACAATCAGCAAATAAGACCCCCTGTTAATCTGGATTATTTGATCTCCAAGCTGAAAGAACTGCGGAGTGAAGTTGGAACAGTATACATCTTTCAATTTCCTTTTTGTTTAATATATGCATGCAGATATTCTATCTTTAATTATTTTACTTTTTTCTTGTAGGTTAATGATCGAGTTACACATCTCAATGATTTTGTTGTTTCTTCATTTGAGTCACTTTTCAAACGCATGAAGGACAGTAAAGCTGGAAAAAGTAAAGCTGGTGAGTATTTGCGCGATGAGAAAGCGCATACTGTCATGTCTCCTTCTTCTTCTGTAGTTCCTAATATTGTGGTGCTGTCAAAGATGGATTAGATGGTTCTGGTGGTGCTGTGAAAGATGGACTAGTTGAGGTTCCAAAGTCATTGCCTAAAAAAACTGTCTTGACAAGCACAAAGGATTTCGAAAGAGTGATTGAACCCCTAACACATGAAAAAGCTGGTAGAGTGAAGCTTCCAAGAACTCTTTGCAAGTCTCCATTTGTAGCTGATTTTGATTCAGGCACGAGTAGTTTCTCGGTAGTGACTCAAAGTGTTATTTTTGAAAGAAAACATTCCTTTGAGAGTCATAATTATATGCATGTTCAGTCAGAAGTGTTACATGCCTTTTCAGCATGGCTTAAATGTCGGAATGAGTAAGTTGTCTTTTCTAAAGTTGTTGCATTGTATTTTTAGTGAATGCATTTAGTTATTTGATTCCTTTCTTAATGATTTTACAGAAGCTGTCAACTTGATCTTGGAATTTACATATTGGATAGGAAGTCTTGGTTCACAAAGTTGTTTACCCTTGGAGATGGATTGTCCAACACTGTATGTTTAATTCTTCCTTGTTTTTTTGAAATGTTCTGTTTCCTATCTTTTGTATTTTTGTTATTGGGTGATTGTGACTTTACTTAGAGTGGTGCATCATTCATGTATAGCAATGGATATGCAGTTTCTTTTTGAGGGCATCTTGATGTATAGTAAGTGTGTAGTAAATGTATCTTCAAGGATAATCAGTGTATATGAAATTCATGTTCATGTGTATCCGCTATTTTTAGGTTGTGTCTGTTTAGGTATTCCACTGTATATGATTGTATAGGCAGTATATAAGTAATGTGTTTTGTAGTGTACTTTTAGTATATAGGCAGTGTATAAGTATGTGACTATGTGCTTTGCATTTTGTTATTTTTCAGTATCTTGATGTGATCTTTTACTACTTGAGAAAGAAGAGAAATTATGATCCTAATGTCACTATGAAGTTTACCACGACAGACTTTCTTTTTCACAATGTCGTGACAGATCTGCATAAGAAGTTTCTTGTACATAATAAAGATAAAAGTGTGCTTGAGGATAATCACATAATTGATAAGCACATTCTTGGCTACCTTATGGATTACAATTTCCCTTGACATACTATCGATCACGTGTTCATGTCAATACATGTAGCGATTCGTTGGCATTAGGTATTGGTTGTGGTATCTTTGAGGGACAGGTGTGTTAACACCTAATTTTTGCCCTCCCCATTCCAAATTAGTTTTCGAGTTTCTTAATTCCAAATAGTTTTAAAATAATTATTTTTTGAAAATAAATCTCAAGCCTTCTTTCGAATTTTAGGTGAAATTAATGTATTTTGTATTTAATTATATAGAATTACATAATTTCCACTAAAAAAAGTGTTTTAGAACTTATTTTGAGTGAAAAGTTTGTTTAAATTTGTCACGACCCAATATTTGGGTCATGATGGCGCCTATCGTAACCCACCAATAGGCAAGCCAAACCCTAGTCCGGAGCAACAAACAACGGGCTAACGGGCGGAATCTCATAAAACAGAGAAGAAGTGGAAGTAACCATATTTATAAACATGCTAAGACTGAGAAGGAAGAGGACAATGTATATAAAGTCTAGAACCCCTCCCAAGACCTGGTGGGGTCAGTACATGAGCCACTGCTAACATACCCAAAATACAAGACAGAAACCAAACATGTATAATAAGTACAATAGTCTTGAGAGCAAAAGACTATACAGTAGAGGATGGAGAAGGATCTGCCTCGGACGTCAGTAAGCTCACCCTGCTCCGGAATCAGTGCTGAGAAAAGAGTCACGTCAAAACCGTCGACTGGTGCCTGGATCTGCATCGGGGAAAAAGATGCAGAAGTGCAGTATGAGTACCAGGGCAACGGGTACTCAGTAGGCATCATCGGCCGACTGAGCTTAATATAATATAAGCAAGCTAAAGTGCAGGGGGCATGCTAAGTCCGGGGTACAAGCAATAGATACATAAGTAACGGCCGAGGCGTATAGATATGCTCAGGAAAATATAAGTGCGATATATAATAACGAGTAAATAAATGCGTAAGTAAACACACAAGTCAAACATAACCTATCTGGGCCCCCATAAGCCCGATAGGCACACGGAAGAAAACAATAACCCAGTCTGGCCCCCATAAACCAGCGGGACACACAAGAAAAGTAAATGCATAGTCACCAGTGTCTCGAGGCTGTATCAGTATCCAGTAACCACAATAACCAACAGGAGTGCACCGGGCTTGAACCGGCACCAATGGGTAATAACAAGAGGCCAGACGCCGGAGTCGAACCGGAAGCAGTGGGTAATAACAAGAGGCCACATATATATCATATCTGCCGGACTCGAACCGGAACTCATAGAACAACAACATCATAATCACGGTACCCAGTACCAAAACTCTCCAATTATATCATAACCAGATGCCGGACTCGAACCGGAACTCATAATAATCAGTGGCCGGACTCGAACCGGAACTCATAGTGTACCACAATCCGGGGCCGGACTCGAACCGGAACACCCAATAGTCAATAACCAAAATCATCATACCTGAATCAGTAGCCGGACTCGAACCGGAACTCATCATAGCCAGTAACCAGAACAGAATCAAATGTCATATCATATGAAATAAACGGGGAACGCCCTAGTGCCAAGTCAATACTATTATATAGGTACAAAAGCTAACTCTACAACATGCTATAAGTCAATCTCGGGGTACTTCTAGGTCAACTACCTACTATAAAAATATGTATATAAAAGTCACATTACAAGTCATGGAAAGGCGGTTCAGCGTTCTTAGTCAAACTAGCCGACCCCAATCAAATACGGTGCTATCAGGGACGAACAAAGCTAGACGGGCCAACCGGGTATAATCGGGGTGACTCAATCCCGTCATAACCCTAATAGTCATATAGGGCTTATCTAAGCCCAAAGATGTCAAAGTTTCAACAAGTCGACAAAAAGGGTAACGGGGCCCGCTACCGGGTCCCGAAAACCAGGTCTGGTTATACTTGTCTAAGTCTGGGCTAAGTCTGTCTAAGCCTGTACTAAGGTCCAACAATAACATTCCCAGACTAGCAACAACAACAACAATACTATTCGACCCCAAACAGGTCATCCGTGGTGTACCACGAGGATAACGGGCCTGGAATATATTCGAATAGCCCTATCCGGCCTAAACGGCCTAAATCACAGCAAACCAGCACCACCAAGTCTATAATACCAGCCCGAAACACCAGCACAATAGCATACATATATCACACATAAGCCCAATCTAAGTGCAAAGGAAGGTAAACCTAGCCTACCTGGACGCCGCCGAATGTCTGCTAAAGGACCAGCTAAATAGGAGCCTTTCCCTTTCGAGAGGCCTCAGACTGCTGCCAAGCTATCAAAATAATAAACTACATGTCAAAACATGACTATTGACACCTATATTGCATTAGTTCGGAAAAATGTCCGAACAGTCCACGTGGGGCCCGCTTGCGGTATCGTAAAACTGAAACCGTCACAGTGTCCCAAATAACTATGTGACCAATAGTCACAACTATCACTGCTCTATTTGAGCTCAAAATGTAGCTCAAACATCAATACCAATCCCAAAGTATACACGAAAATTACCGTAAAAATAGAATAAAACTTACCAAAATAACGACGATTACACGTCCACAAACACTTTCCCACTAGAAACCGAGCTTGAATAACTTGATGTAGGTAATTAATTGCATGTGAATAAATGGTCAGCGTGTAACATAGCATGCTTTGGACCAATTACGGATGGAAACATAAAGAGGGAGAGAAAACTTTCGACATTACATGTCACCACACGTACAGTAGCTATATCTATGAGTGTGTGTATATTGTAGCAAATGTACTAACATGGCAAGATTATATCATGTAATACATGTGGCACATAATGACTTAGGTCATTATTTAGCTACTCATTTGCTGTCCACTTGCCTCACCTCCACGTGGAGTGGAGGTGGAATTGCAAAGGTATGGTTTCATCCCTATTATATATATTTGGGTATTGCGTAGGTCCGTGGTAAAATAAATACAACTTTTTGAATATACCATAATTAATAGAAAATTATTTCTAACAAAACCTCTATAAAATAAAAATATTATTTTAACATATTTAAATTTCCTATCTCCGCTTAAATTATTAATAGGTTATAAAATTATTATAAAGTAGTATAGACATATTGATATAACTAAAGCATTTTATAAATTTCAAAAATATTTTCGCAAAGTAATTAACTACGTCATTTTGCCAAATTCAAATTTAATTTAATATTTTACAATGTGCTCGGTCTAAATAATATTCTCAAACGAACTGCCCGGGAATCGAACTGTCAGTCCCAGCAAGTCATAAATAACTTGGGACAGTTATAGAAAAGCTCTAAACGCTGACAACACACGAAAACGAAGGAAATGACCGGGAAGGTCATTACAATATCCACTACTAAAAGGACTTTCGTCCGCGAAAGTCAAGAATAAGCACGTACCTAAAGATGTGAACAAGTAGGGATACTGGGCTCGCATGTCACGTTCAAGCTCCCAAGTTGCCTCCTCAATCGGACGGTGACGCCACTGTACCTTAACCACTGGAATGTCCCGGGAGCGTAACCGTCTGACATCTCTGGCTAAAATGGACACAGGCTCCTCCACAAATGTTAGTTTCTCGTCTAACTGAACCGAGTCCCACTGAAGTACATGCAACTCATCTAGAATGTATTGTCGTAGCATAGAAACATGAAATACTGGGTGGATAGCTGAAAATGCCGGAGGTAAAGCTAACACATAAGCCACCTCTCCAACTGTCCGCAAAATCTCAAAGGGTCCAATATATCTGGGGCTAAGCTTACCCTTCCTACCAAACCGCATTACGCCCTTCATGGGCGATATTCGTAAGAAGACCCTATCACCCACCCTGAACTTCAATGGACGACGTCTACGGTCAGCATAACTCCTCTGTCTACTCTGAGCTGTCCGCAGCCTATCTTGAATCACTCGAACTCAGTCCAAAGATTCTCGGAGCAAATCTGTGCCACGTGGACTGACTTCTGAAGTTTCGAACCAGCCAACTGGAGATCGACATCGTCTGCCATATAAAGCCTTAAACAGAGCCATTTGAATACTGGAATGAAAGCTATTATTATACGCCAACTCTGCTAAAGGCAAGAATTGATCCCATTGACCCCCAAAGTCTAACACACAAGCGCGGAGCATATCCTCCAATACCTGAATCGTCCTCTCCGACTGCCCGTCAGTTTGAGGGTGAAATGCAGTGCTGAGGTCCTCCTGGGTACCCAACTCTTCCTGGAAAGTCTGCCAGAAACTGGAGGTAAACTGAGACCCTCGGTCTGAGATAATAGATATTGGCACTCTATGTAGGCGAACCACCTCCTGAATATATACACGAGCTAATGTCTCAGCACTGTAGGAAACTTGAACAGGGATAAAGTGTGCAGACTTAGTCAACCGATCTACAATAACCCAAATACTATCAGAACCCAAGGTAGCTCTCTCAGACTTACCCTTCAATAATTGATCTCGAATTCTACGGAGACCGCTATCCTCAAACTGACGACTCTGAATCTGCTCCAACAAAGTAGATCTCACACCAACACAAGCGATAACCCTTCCGGGGTTAGAAATATCCAAACGCACCATCGAGTTAGCTAAGGACTGAATGTCCAAAGTCAACGATCGCTGAGAGACTGGAATGAAGGCTAAGCTACCCATACTCACTGTCTTCCGACTCAAGGCGTCCGCTACCACATTCGCCTTGCCCGGATGATAGAGAATAGAGATATCATAGTCCTTTAGCAACTCTATCCACCTGCACTGCCTTGAATTAAGATCCCTCTGAGTCATAATATGCTGAAGACTACGGTGATCTGTAAAGATCTCACAATGAACACCGTAGAGATAATGCCTTTAAATCCGTAGTACAAACACAACCGCTGCTAACTCTAAATCATGAGTGGGATAGTTACGCTCGTGCACCTTCAGCTGCCTCGATGCATAAGCAATAACATGACCCTGCTGCATCAGAACACATCCCAAACCAATACCAGACGCATCACAATACACGATAAAACCCTCGCCCTCAACTGGAAGAGTCAACACAGGGGCAGAAGTAAGTCGATCCTTGAGCTTCAGAAAGCTTGCCTCACAATCCTCAGACCACTGAAATGGAACCTCCTTCCTGGTCAGTCTGGTCATAGGAGATGCAATAGACGAGAAGCCCTCAACAAATCGCCTGTAGTATCCTGCCAACCCAACAAAGCTGCGAACCTCGGTAGGTGACGTGGGCCTAGCCCAACCTCGAATAGCCTCAATCTTTGCTGGGTCTACCATGATACCGTGTCTGGACACAACATGGCCCAAGAAAGCTACAGACTCAAGCCAGAACTCACACTTTGAGAACTTGGCATACAACCGATGATCTCTCAAAGTGTGGAGCACAATCCTCAAATGCTGCTCATGCTCCTCGTCACTCCTCGAATAAACCAAGATGTCGTCAATAAACACAATCACAAAGGAGTCCAAGTATGGCCTGAATACACGATTCATCAAATCCATGAAAGCTGCTGGGGCATTAGTCAACCCAAAAGACATCACCAGGAACTCATAATGGCCGTACCGGGTCCTGAAGGCTGTCTTTGGGATGTCCTCAGCCCTAACTCTCAACTGATGGTATCCAGATCTCAAATCTATTTTTGAGAATACCGCTGCACCTTGAAGTTGATCAAACAAATCATCGATACGAGGCATAGGATACTTATTCTTCACAGTTACCTTATTCAACTGCCTGTAATCAATACACATGCGCATAGATCCATCCTTCTTCTTTACAAACAGAACTGGAGCACCCCACGGAGACACACTCGGCCTGATAAAACCCTTCCCCAGAAGGTCCTGGAGCTGAGTACTCAACTCTCTCAATTCAGCAGGAGCCATACGATAAGGAGCTATAGAAATAGGTCGGGTGCCCGGCTCAAGGTCAATAATGAACTCTATCTAAAGCTCAGGAGGAAGGCCAGGTAGGTCAGTCGGGAATACATCAGAAAACTCACGAACAACAAAAACGGAGTCAAGCGATGGACTCTCAATACTAGTATCCCGAACATAAGCAAGGAATGAATCACATCCCCTCGACATCAATCTACGAGCCCGAACATATGAAATAATCCCTGTCGGTGTGCGGCTAACAGAACCCTGCCACACCACCGGGGGTACGCCAAGCATGGCTAAGGTCACGGTCTTGGCAAAGCAATCCAAGACTACATGATGAAAAGACAACCAGTCCATGCCCAGAATCACATCAAAGTCTACCATGGCCAATACAATAAAATCAACCTGAGTCTCAAACTCCTGAATAGTCACCAGACAAGATCTATATACCCGATCCACTACTAAGGAATCACCAACGGGGGTAGATACACGTAAGGGCATAGATAATAACTCAGAACACAAACCCAACCGTGGTGCATAATAAGTAGATACATAAGAAAACGTGGATCCAGGATCAAATAATGCAGAGGCTGGCTGATGGCATACGGAAATCATACCTGTAGTCACCGCATCCGAAGCCTCAGCCTCCGGCCTAGCCGGCACAGCATACAATTGACGCTGACTACTACTAGTCTGAGTACCAACCTGACTACCAGTCTGACCTCCCTGTGCTCTACCTCGAGAACCCTGGGGACCACCCCGACGACCCTATACACTACCTCTACCTGCTGGCGGTATAGATCTGAGGGGCTGTGCTGTCTGAACTGAAGGCTCAATCGCCATGTGCTGAGGACACTCATGCGCGAAATGACCGACAACCCCACAAGCATAACATGCTCCTGGCTTCCTGCTCGACCTAGAAGGTCCAGCTGATCCGGTATGACCCCTTCTAATCGATGAACTGGACTGACCACGTCCCTGAGGCTGTCTAACAGAACCACTATAGACGGGCTGACCCCTATCAGATATTTGCAAAGCTGATTGTACGGGCCTACTGGACTGACCCTGTCGCTGAAAAGACTGCTGCTGCTGCTGAGGGTACCTACCCTGAAACTGGAACCCACGACCTCTGAACTGCGAACCACTATTGCTCCCACTGAAACTACCCTGAACACGAGGTCTCTTATCGCTGCCCCCTTGGGCCTCGCGATCCATCTCCTCAATAGAGTATACATGCTCGATAATCTCTGCGAATGACTTCCCTGAAGTCACTAAACTCTGGGTAGCTCTGCGGAGTGGCAATCTCAGTCCCCTGACAAAACATCTAACTCTCTCATACTCATCAGGCAAAATAGAAGTAGCATGCCTAGCAAGATCATGAAACCTCGCCTCATACTCGGCGACAGATAACGAACCCTGAGTCAATCTGGAGAACTCATCTCTAAGTCGCTCCCGCATAGTACGGGGCATATACTTCCCCAAGAAAATCTCAGAGAACTGGGTCCAAGTAACCGGCGGAGATCCTGCTGGCCTGGAATCAAGATATCCCCTCCACCATCTCCTCGCTGCAGTATCAAGCTGATATGCCACAAAATCAACACCACGAGACTGTACCAATCCCAAATTCCGCAATCTATCCTCGCAGCTGGACAAGAACTCATATGCATCCTCACCCGGAGTACCAGCAAATCTCGGTGGAGTCAACCTCAAGAAACGCCCCAACATCTTCTGCTCATCGACAGACATAGCAGGCTGATCTATAACTGGCTGTGGAGCTACCGGTGCTGGCGGAATCTCAACTCTGGGTGCTGCAGCTGCAGGCTGCGCCCCAACACCAACTCCCTGTACTGCTGGTTGGGCTCCCTCGGCTGACGGACCTCCAACTAGCCCCAACAACTGAAGTAATGTACCTCGGAGCAAAGAAGCATCTATAAATCCAGGTGGAGCCTGGGCTGCTCCCTGGCCCACCGGCTGCTGCGGAGGCGGAACATCTGGAGCTATAACGGGATCGGGTAACTGATCCCTAGCATGATCTCGGCCTGGGGCTGCTGCTCTGCCCTGCCCCCGACCTCTGGGTCGACCTCGGCCCCTAACAGGAGCCCTTACTGTAGGCTCGGGGTCCTGACCCTCGGGTCTCGCACCCTGCGTCCTAACCATCTGCATAAAGAGTGAACAAAATGAAAATCAGAAACCAACATAGACTCAACGCACGGACATGAGGCAAGAAAATAAGAGACTCCCCTAAGAATGCTCCGTAGCCTCCCGAAGATAGGATACAGGCGTCCCCGCACCGATCCACAGGACTCTACTAAACATTGGCCCATGTACCGACACTACCTAGACAACCTAGGCTCTGATACCAAGCTGTCACGACCCAATATTTGGGTCATGATGGCGCCTATCGTAACCCACCAATAGGCAAGCCAAACCCTAGTCCGGAGCAACAAACAACGGGCTAACGGGCGGAATCTCATAAAACAGAGAAGAAGTGGAAGTAACCATATTTATAAACATGCTAAGACTGAGAAGGAAGAGGACAATGTATATAAAGTCTAGAACCCCTCCCAAGACCTGGTGGGGTCAGTACATGAGCCACTGCTAACATACCCAAAATACAAGACAGAAACCAAACATGTATAATAAGTACAATAGTCTTGAGAGCAAAAGACTATACAGTAGAGGATGGAGAAGGATCTGCCTCGGACGTCAGTAAGCTCACCCTGCTCCGGAATCAGTGCTGAGAAAAGAGTCACGTCAAAACCGTCGACTGGTGCCTGGATCTGCATCGGGGAAAAAGATGCAGAAGTGCAGTATGAGTACCAGGGCAACGGGTACTCAGTAGGCATCATCGGCCGACTGAGCTTAATATAATATAAGCAAGCTAAAGTGCAGGGGGCATGCTAAGTCCGGGGTACAAGCAATAGATACATAAGTAACGGCCGAGGCGTATAGATATGCTCAGGAAAATATAAGTGCGATATATAATAACGAGTAAATAAATGCGTAAGTAAACACACAAGTCAAACATAACCTATCTGGGCCCCCATAAGCCCGATAGGCACACGGAAGAAAACAATAACCCAGTCTGGCCCCCATAAACCAGCGGGACACACAAGAAAAGTAAATGCATAGTCACCAGTGTCTCGAGGCTGTATCAGTATCCAGTAACCACAATAACCAACAGGAGTGCACCGGGCTTGAACCGGCACCAATGGGTAATAACAAGAGGCCAGACGCCGGAGTCGAACCGGAAGCAGTGGGTAATAACAAGAGGCCACATATATATCATATCTGCCGGACTCGAACCGGAACTCATAGAACAACAACATCATAATCACGGTACCCAGTACCAAAACTCTCCAATTATATCATAACCAGATGCCGGACTCGAACCGGAACTCATAATAATCAGTGGCCGGACTCGAACCGGAACTCATAGTGTACCACAATCCGGGGCCGGACTCGAACCGGAACACCCAATAGTCAATAACCAAAATCATCATACCTGAATCAGTAGCCGGACTCGAACCGGAACTCATCATAGCCAGTAACCAGAACAGAATCAAATGTCATATCATATGAAATAAACGGGGAACGCCCTAGTGCCAAGTCAATACTATTATATAGGTACAAAAGCTAACTCTACAACATGCTATAAGTCAATCTCGGGGTACTTCTAGGTCAACTACCTACTATAAAAATATGTATATAAAAGTCACATTACAAGTCATGGAAAGGCGGTTCAGCGTTCTTAGTCAAACTAGCCGACCCCAATCAAATACGGTGCTATCAGGGACGAACAAAGCTAGACGGGCCAACCGGGTATAATCGGGGTGACTCAATCCCGTCATAACCCTAATAGTCATATAGGGCTTATCTAAGCCCAAAGATGTCAAAGTTTCAACAAGTCGACAAAAAGGGTAACGGGGCCCGCTACCGGGTCCCGAAAACCAGGTCTGGTTATACTTGTCTAAGTCTGGGCTAAGTCTGTCTAAGCCTGTACTAAGGTCCAACAATAACATTCCCAGACTAGCAACAACAACAACAATACTATTCGACCCCAAACAGGTCATCCGTGGTGTACCACGAGGATAACGGGCCTGGAATATATTCGAATAGCCCTATCCGGCCTAAACGGCCTAAATCACAGCAAACCAGCACCACCAAGTCTATAATACCAGCCCGAAACACCAGCACAATAGCATACATATATCACACATAAGCCCAATCTAAGTGCAAAGGAAGGTAAACCTAGCCTACCTGGACGCCGCCGAATGTCTGCTAAAGGACCAGCTAAATAGGAGCCTTTCCCTTTCGAGAGGCCTCAGACTGCTGCCAAGCTATCAAAATAATAAACTACATGTCAAAACATGACTATTGACACCTATATTGCATTAGTTCGGAAAAATGTCCGAACAGTCCACGTGGGGCCCGCTTGCGGTATCGTAAAACTGAAACCGTCACAGTGTCCCAAATAACTATGTGACCAATAGTCACAACTATCACTGCTCTATTTGAGCTCAAAATGTAGCTCAAACATCAATACCAATCCCAAAGTATACACGAAAATTACCGTAAAAATAGAATAAAACTTACCAAAATAACGACGATTACACGTCCACAAACACTTTCCCACTAGAAACCGAGCTTGAATAACTTGATGTAGGTAATTAATTGCATGTGAATAAATGGTCAGCGTGTAACATAGCATGCTTTGGACCAATTACGGATGGAAACATAAAGAGGGAGAGAAAACTTTCGACATTACATGTCACCACACGTACAGTAGCTATATCTATGAGTGTGTGTATATTGTAGCAAATGTACTAACATGGCAAGATTATATCATGTAATACATGTGGCACATAATGACTTAGGTCATTATTTAGCTACTCATTTGCTGTCCACTTGCCTCACCTCCACGTGGAGTGGAGGTGGAATTGCAAAGGTATGGTTTCATCCCTATTATATATATTTGGGTATTGCGTAGGTCCGTGGTAAAATAAATACAACTTTTTGAATATACCATAATTAATAGAAAATTATTTCTAACAAAACCTCTATAAAATAAAAATATTATTTTAACATATTTAAATTTCCTATCTCCGCTTAAATTATTAATAGGTTATAAAATTATTATAAAGTAGTATAGACATATTGATATAACTAAAGCATTTTATAAATTTCAAAAATATTTTCGCAAAGTAATTAACTACGTCATTTTGCCAAATTCAAATTTAATTTAATATTTTACAATGTGCTCGGTCTAAATAATATTCTCAAACGAACTGCCCGGGAATCGAACTGTCAGTCCCAGCAAGTCATAAATAACTTGGGACAGTTATAGAAAAGCTCTAAACGCTGACAACACACGAAAACGAAGGAAATGACCGGGAAGGTCATTACAAAATTGAAAATACTCTACTATTCGCAAAAATAGATTGAAAATAAAGAATTGATGATATAATTAGCTTCTTAATTTTTAAATAAATAATTGTGCTTTATCAAATATATATTTTGAAATTATTGAATTTGAGAAGCCCGTTAAATAATTAATTTCGTCTCAATTTGGTCCGTTTAATTTAATTTTGGCCATTTTATTAACCTAAATTGGTTAGAAATACAATTGGACCTTCCCTCTTTATTTCCCTCTCCGAATCAGCATCTCAAGCCCAACAACAACATCAACCGACCCAACCCATTCCCTTTAAAAAATCCACCTGACCTGGCCCACTTTAAATTCCCTCTACATACACCTATACATACATATATACACCACACACCACACGCACCCCTTTTTTCTTTCCCTTTCTCTCTCCTCGACTCTCTCTCTCTCTCAAACGATAAACGACACCATCGAACAACAATGGTGACATCTCCGTCAACTCCATAAGCGACCCGCGAAACACCCAAAACGACGCCTTAGGTGACCTCAAAACTCCGAATACCGTCAAAAACTCTGTCAAATCCTCATAGGATTCTATCAAAAAGGACAATATTCACTCGAAGCTTCCAAAGTCTTGACACCTTACCCTCCCAACGTTCAAATTCGTACCTTAGAGGTATACCGTTGTTCGATTTCTATTGGCAATGGGGGAATTTGTTTTTCCCCCCCAAAATCCCCAAGAATTCACTTCGAATTTGACCCTTTTTGTGGCCAAATTCATCTAATTTCAAAGCTGAAAAATCCAATACCTTATCTCAAAATTCGAATTTCAAAAACCTTATCCAAGTTTCTAAGAAAAATCCCTCAAATACCCCTCTGTTTTCCTCTCAAAAGAGCCCCAATTTTTCTATAAATAGAGAGTGTGGGTTGAGGGTAAGGAAGGGGATTTTTTGGGGAAAATTATGGATTCTGGAGGCGCATGCTTCTAATCCTACGTAACCAAGAATCCTAGAAGAAACACCCTTGAAATATTCAAAATTCCGACGAAAAAACTATCTACGATGAATTCGTGTAAGCTCCGGTGAATCAGGATCGAACTCCGGTGGTGGAAGTCCGTTCGGTTGAAGCTCGTTCGTCTCGTTTCCTGCCCGAAAATAGGTGAACGCCTCACCCTTTTGCATCTTTTCTCCTTTGTGTTTGGACATTGCAATGTGAAAATTCGCTACTGGCCCTAAATTTTTTTTGCTGTTGTTATGTTTGTTGTCGTGAATTTTGTTGTTATTATGAGATTTATTAAATTCAAAATTTGGGTGAATCAATTTCTCTGGTTTGGTTTCTCTGAGGTTGAGTGTTTAAAATCAGAGGTGATTGAATAAATACATCACTTTGAACTGGTATGTTTTCCCTTGTAAGAAATCATGGTAACTCTGTTTGGGGTCATGTATGCGAAACAATTGGAATGGTCTTGTATAAACCTGCGAACATATGTGTTTTGATCTCCGAAATTGAAGCTCAAAGTTCAAATGATTTTTTTTTTTTTTTGTGTGTGTTTTCTTGGAACTGAGACAGGTCTTAGATGTGAAAAATGAGATCTTTATGTGTTTTGGAGCACAATAATGTTTAAAGATAAACATCCAGTTGTTATTGGCATTCTACTCTTACTCGACTGTTTGAAAACATTGAAGATTGATATTGAGTAGGTTCTTTGAGTTAAGGATTCCTCAAGAATTTTTCTTGGACTATAATGTCAAGGTAAATAGAGGATGAAGCTGTTACGAAGTTGATTTAGTGTATCTGTTAAATTTGAGATTAGGAGATGGAAAAGAACATCTCATCGGTCTTTCTCCACTCCATTAAGCTCACTTCTCGATAAGTTATGTCATACTGGAACTAATATCAAATAACCGTCGATGGTATTTTTGATATAATGTAGCGCTCACCATTATAAATGATAACGAGGATCTTGAATTAGAATCCGTCAAATCATGTGGACAGATAATAATTGGCATGATAAAATACACAATTCAAGTATATTTTATTTCACTTAAAAAGTGGTGGTATGGACTTAGTCTATAGACTAAGGTATAATGTCAGTGGGGTACAAATGGATTATTGTGCAAAATGTAAAATCTTAAGATATAAAGTATGTATTGTGCCTTGAAACACAAAGGTTATTCGCAAAAGTCTTGGGATTATTATTTGGAGATGTGTTCTCCTGTGGTGGATGCAATAAGGTTTCTTTAAATTTGGCAATGTATAAAAAACTTGAATGCGTATAATGAATGATTGCCATGTCTAGCTAGACAAAAAATGCTATATGAAAATTCTTGAAGAATTTAAAAGGTTTTAAAATGATTTTATCCATTGAATACCCCAATGGTTGCGAGATCACTCAACATAAAGAAAGATCGATTTTGATCTCATGAAAATGGTTGGTGCAATTGGTGCACTTATGTATCCTGTTATTTTTATACATGAGAAAATATTTTTTGTTAATATGCAGGAAAAACACAATTTCACTTTTATGTGGATTTAAATGAAATCAAATATTGATTGAATTTATTATTTCTAACCAATATTGTCAAGGGATTGTTGATTATGAGAGTAGAGAAAAATTATTTGATTTATATGAAGTTTGATCTCAAGAAAGTAATCTGTTTGCATGTGGGAACATTGTCACATCATGTTATTCGATAAGACGGTCCATTCTATTATCTTGCAAATGAAAGTGTCTGCAATTTGGTTGTTGCTACGAACAAGTTGAATGAACAATTTGCTTGCGACGACGAGGTCACGAAGATGAGTTAAAAAATGCAACATCTTCATGAATGTGATTTGACCACAAAGACAATGTCAATATCAACATTTGAAAAGCTGACATACAAGATTGGAAGACATCATTACAAGGATTAAGTGATGTTTTAATCAAGGGGAGTATAATACGTGTGGTACTCTTTTTTCCTTGGCCGAGATTTTGTCCCACGAGTTTTCATGGCAAGGTTTTTAATGAGACAACAAATAATGCGTATTAAAAGATATGTGTACTCTTTTTTCTTCAGTAGGATTTTTTCCCACAGGGTTTTTTCCTGGTAAGGTTTTAACGAGGCACATTATCTATGGACATCCAAGGGGGAGTGTTATAAAATATTGTATTAGTTAATATGGATGTCCACTACTCTTCTCCATAATGTATAGTTAATCATCCAGTACTCTCACCATTATGGATGTAACTCTTACACCCTTTAATCTCCCCCATAATCATCATGGTTAATGTCATGATTATGACAACCTTTTATATACCTCTATGTAATAATATAAATAGAGGCATAAGGATTTGTATTGTATACACTTGAACAATTGGAAGAATAGAAAACTCTCCTCTTCATCTCTCATTTTCTTGTCTTATATTACTTTATTATTTAACATATTCATAATAATGGGAAAGATATTCTAGGCAAATCTGATGCTAAGAGTGATGAGGGAGTCTTCTGGGGTCAATAAATAGTGAGTTTTTTTTTTTTATAAAAGATATAAATTTGGTATAAAATACTAATTTTCCTAGTATTTGAAAATTTAAATTATTTGTCGAAAAAAATGTTAAATAATGGCAAATTATATGACCTAACATTATTTGCTAAGTTTTTTCCCAAATTTTACTTGGAAAATCTTATGGCCAAATGGGTCCTTAGTATGTTTTTCAAATATACCCTGTATGAACTATTTCTTCTTAATAGTAGTTCTTAAATATCAAGAAGCATCATATAAATAGGGGTAACATTGTAATTATACATTTTGTTGGTTTACATGAATATCTGTCACCTTCCACCAACAACATGTATTAGAAACTCTGTTCATTAAAACTAATATAACATGTTTAGCCAAACTTTTTTTTTGCAAAAGTGCTTATTTTTTTTCTAAAAAGTGCTTATTTTCTAAAGGGGAAAGGACATAAATGTCACTTCGCCCAAAACTATTTTCATGAAATAGCCATTGATTTTGCAATTCCAAAAGGTAGCCATTTTAGGCCTTTTTGTCGCTGCTAGTGCCTTTTTTTTTTCCAGTTCATATACCATAATGATGCAGTTTCCATGTCACATTCATATAGTTTATGCAGAAAAACATATGCATATATAGTTCATAGACCATATTGATACAATTTTTATACCATTTTGATACAGTTCATGTACCATATTAATACACTCCTTATACCATATTGATACAACCCATATACCATATTGATACAGTTTTGACTGGCCATTTTAGGATTAGTTTGGGCCGATCGGTCATTTTTTGGAATTAGTTTGGTCCGATTGACCACTCCATGTCCAATAGCCCAAACATGGGCCATTTGTTTTTTGATGGGCCATGTGGTGTCCTTTTCCCTTTTCTAAATATGTGCTTATCTCTATCTCTAACCTCTAATCTCAAATCTCTAATCTCTAATATATTAAAAGTGTGAAGGGCCTTAAAAATATTGTTTGAACTTTTTTTCCTTCATTAAAAGACTCCGCTTTAGACAAAATCATCTTTTTACTATTTTCTAAAATTATTGTGACTCCGTTTTAGACAAAATCGTCTTTTTACTATTTTCTAAAATTATTATATAATTATTTAGTAAAAATAAAATTTCACATGACAAAAAAGGAAAAAGAAAGAACAAGTAGGTTGAATCCAGAATTTTTTTAATATGGGCCTCCTACGCCATGTCATAATTGTATGAGGCACCTATTATTTTGACACATGTAACTTTTTGAATTCATCTATTAAAACAATTCTTTTTTCTCTTGCCCTATTCTTCATATTGTTTTGGTGCTCATTGTCATTAACTTTTTTTTTCCTTTTTAACAAATTACTCCCTCCATTTAAAAAAAAATGACCTGTTTTAATTTGACACGGAATTTAAGAAAATAAAAAGATTTTTGAATCTTGTAGTTTTAAATTAAAGTTATGTCAAATGTACCGAAATACCCTTTAATCTTGTGATCTTAAACATGCCGTGTGGAAAGTTGAATTTAAAGTATTGTCAAAAAGGAAAACGATCACTCTTTTTTAAACAGACTAAAAAAAAGTAGATAAATGGAGGGAGTACTATTTATTTACTATTTGGCTGAACAAATTACTTTTTTTTTTTTGGACAAATTGCTCTTCCTTTGTGGGGGGTTACTTTTTATTTACTATTGTCTTTGGTTTTCTTTCTTTATTCTTTTCAAAAAAAAATTCTCGTTCCTGGTACAAAGTAAATTGAAGGCCTTTTTATTCTCCCAGTGCCTATTTGTAGATATTTATAACCAAATCAAATTTATATGATATTTTCTTTGTTTTAATTTGTTTGTATTATTTTTTTTAGTCCATTTTAAAAAGAATGTTTCTTTTATTTTTGATAATTTTTAAATTCCAACTTTTCATACATATGACATGTTTAAAACCACATAGATTAAAAAATATTTTAGTATATTTTACATATTTTAAATTTAAGATCACAAGATTCAAACATCTTTTTTATTTTCTTAAACTCTTTTAAAAATAAAAAATCAGACAAACAAATTGAAACAGAGGAAATATTCTTTATATCTGTTAAATGTATGAATGATCACTTAAATTATAGTAATTGGTCACCGAAATCACTCAACTTTGTTTTTATCTTTCAAAAGTCATTCAACCTTTCTAGTTAGCTTACATTGTTATTTTAGATCGAAATACAATATTCGGTACCTATTTAATGATGTAACAACTTTAAATTTTTAGAAAAAGAAAATCAAAAAATTAAAATCAATATTTAAATTTATTTAGGACCCAACTCATCTAAATTCGATCCAATTCTTGACCCTACTTGCTTCAAATGATTTTGCTATACCAAAGATGCCCCTATTGATTAATATATATATATATATATATATATATATATATATATATATATATGATTCTTCAATTTATAATACTCTAAATACTAGAGACGCCTTTAATAATATTGAACCATAATAAACAATATCATGTAGTTCACGAAAAACAGATTCATCACTTGTGAGATTCAATATTCAAATTTTTCAACACAACAGAAAAGAGATCATAATAAAATAAAAATTGCTACCATAATCAAGTGACCAAAAAATTTAATTCTTTTACAAATATCTACAAATAAAAATTAGGAGGAAAAAAAAGAATGAAAACTTCAATTTACTTAGTATCGAAACAGGAGAAAAAATCAATTAGAAAAAAGGGCAAAAGAAAGAAAAATAAGGAAAATAGTAAAGAAAAAATACCCCCCCCCCCCCAAAAAAAAAAGGAAAAGCAAAAAATAATTTGTCTAAAAAGAGTTAATAAAAAAGTAAAAGATTGTGAAGGTGGAAATTGCTCTGATAGGTGGAACCCAAAAAGTTACATATGTTAAAATAATAGGTGCCTCATACAACTATGACATGGCGTATGAGGCCCCTATTAAATTTTTTCCAAGTAGGGTAATAAATTGGTAGAGGTTAAAACAATAAATTGTCGTACAAGTAGGATAGTAAATTGTTCTAGATTTAATCAAAGGAAAAATAAATTAAGAAAAATAAATTATGGTACAAGTAATTTAATAAATTTTTTTAGGTAAAAACAATAAATTGTCGTACAAAGAAAATCTGTTTAGTGGTATATCCTAGGAAAAAAATTCGTACGTGAGAAAAAAATTCCTAATATTTAGGAATCCTTGGTATAAGTTTAGTTCACTTAGAATAATTTATGGAAAATAATTAAAAATCTTTTATATTTAGGTAATTCTTTTCTTGAAGGATTTTTGTTTGAACTTCTATAAATTAAGAATCATCAAACAATACAATAACATTCACAAGGTAGTCCTCAAATAAAGTCTTGTTCAAGGGGAGATTATTCTTCCAATATTTTTTTTTATATCAATTATATGTAAGTCAATTGACCAAATCAATTTAACATATTATGGATCTTTTTATAATTTTTCTTTATTGTCGTCGTTCAATATTTCTTTATTAGCTTCCACATGATGTCCTGTTATTTTGTTTGGTCGTACTAACAAAAACTAATTTCAATCACAAAGTTTTGATGTTTATAACATTAATTGTTTTATTAATTAGAGTATAATTTTTGATTGCAATGTGCTCATCTACCAACGGACAATTGGAACAAGAGAAATAAAACAATACTCCTATATATTAATATATAATTCATTAGTGTTCGGTTCAATGTAACTAGCATCATAAGATTATTATAAATTCTCCATTTTTTTTAGATTAATTAACATATGAAATTCTTGAAGATAAATAGGTCATATTGAAAGCGCAAACTTAGCAAATTGATCAAATTTTTCCCAATAACTTCTAAGAACTAAATGTCCTATCACAAGTTTAATTCAAAAGACAGTAGTGTAAATAGATAATGTTACAATATAATTTGATAGTTAATTTTACAAGTTCTCTTTTTGTTAGTTTAAAGGGCACATTGTTCGTTTATTTGCACTACAATTATGTTGTTCTATAGAAAAATTTATAATTTACTAGCACAAAGGATCTTAACAAAATGTCGTTCGCTTTTTTACACTTTTAAATATCGTACAGAGCTCGAAAAATTGATGAGATTTGTCTATAAACACAGTGTTATCTACGATTATATGTCCGTAAATAAACTTTCTACATTTTGTGCTTCGTAGGGGGAAGGATGTAACACCCCGTACCTTCCTAACCCTATTTGACGACATTAAATAATGTTTACTTAGGTGTCACGAGCTATAAGTATGTATTTGGTAATGTTAGTGATGGAGAAATTGAAATTTGGCCCTTGTATATGTGATTAAACTTGCATAAAAGGTGTTTTGCGATTTTCATGGCGCATTTGTGGGGTTAAAAAATGAGGCTAAGAGGACCTCTAAACAAAGTATATTGAGGCCAAGAAGTAAGTTAAAGAATAGGACTTGAAGTATCTAACCAAACCCGCGAAGAAAAGTCGAAAAACAAAATTTTCGAAAAAAATTAAGGAGCACGCCGCTCTGGGCTAAAATTTTTAGTCCAGAGGCAGCAAGGGGGCGCGCCAGGCAGCGTGCCGGGCTGCTTGTGCGCACCTTTCAAAAGTTGGAATTTTTCTTAAGTTCCAAGGGTGCCCGGGGACGTACCGGACCGATTTTTGCCACGTTTCTCCTACAACCATGAGAATATACATGAAATTAGTGAAATATTATATTGGTATGATACAATTACCCGAGGACGAATTTGGCGTCAAAATGACGATTTTACCCCTATAGCCAAAATGGGTCATACGTGGCTAGAATCGCTTGTTTTTGGGATTGAGGCTACAAATATAAATCCCGTGAGTGGGAATATTGTTGTAACGCATATGAAATGAATTAAACATGAGAAATTATGGATTTTGTTGGATTAAGTGAATTGGGCCCAAAAAGGACCCAAAATGTGAAAGAAAACATGAAAGGCCCAATGGGTCAAAATGACCCATTCTTGCCTTGACTTGTCAATGATGGACTTAATGGCTAAGGATGACTTTAAAAGGTTATAAAAGGTGGCCAAAAATCAGATTTTAATTCATTGTACACACACATGCTTTTCTCTCATTTTCTAGAATTCTCAAGAACACTTTTTTGGTGCTCTTCAAACCCTAAGGCATTTTTGGGCAAGATCATCCTTTTTCAAGCTTGGGTAAGTGCTTATTCTTGTACTTTAACATATTATAAGCATGATAGATTATGTATATCATGTTGGTTATGCTTGGGAGTGTTGGACATGGCACTTTTGGTTTTGTGAAAAAGATGTGAAATCCATGGAATTGTAACTTGAATTATAACTTGTGCCTTTGATGAAAAAGCATGGTATGGACAAAATATAAACATGTATGGTGTTATTTTTGGTATTAAACTTGTTATTGTCTATAAGTGGAAATTGTGGGATTTTGACCGATATGTGTTATGAGTTGTATTAAGGTAAGTTGATGGATTAATTGTGATGTGGTATGGATAAGAAAGTGTAAAGGAGAAGTGTTGTGGTGAAATGTGTCAATTATCATGTATTGGTCAATGTTGGGAATATTATGGAATTTTTGGAATAATACTTTTATCAATGGTTTTGTCAAGGGGAAATGACATGTTAAAGCTAAACATGTGACTAATTATTATTTTATGCCATTATAAGGTAATTGGTGGTTAATGTTGGTTTCGTTATGAACTTGTGTTGTAGAGCAAAACACAAGAACGGAGAGGGACTATTGTATGCGCATCTAAGATTGTGTATTCGTATTAAGAATACAAGGTATGTAAGGTTATTCTTCTATATCCTTTTGTAGCATGTGGTGTTCACATTGTCATTTGATTCCGAAGTGCTCATTGTCCTAAAGTGTGGGTTCTATAGTATTCCAACTAAGGTTGATATATATTGTTATTCATGTGAGTTTTCCTCTTAGACGAATTATGACCCACTTAGTTCTTATTTATGGACGGAAGTTCTTAAGTTGTCATATGTTGTAAAGCCTAAGAGAACTACCTCAACAAGAGTAGTGAGGTAAAGAGGACTTGTTGAGTTTGAATAGCATTATTCCAATCATGCCATGAACCAAAGTTCCAATAGAGTTATACACATGTCTCATATTCATGATTAATGTTCCAAAAGCCCAATAAGGTTATGTTCCACGGTTCCCATGGTGGTTATACTCATGTCCCTTGTTCATGGATTATGGTCCAATGGTTTTAATAGTGTTATGTTTCTCACAATGTTTATTCACATACCTCTCACCCATTGGTTAATGATCCAAAGCTTCAAGGAAAGTTGTCATAACGTTGAAATCTCTAAAGGACCTATTTTCAAGAGAATAATAACATAAGAGAATCTATTTCATCTTGGATGGCATTTTCCAATCATGTCTTGTTCCAAAGTCCGATAGTATGATGATTAGCCTTGTACCAATCTTGCATAAGTAAAAGTACCAACCTCATAAGGGTGATAAGAGAGGCGATGTGCAAGTTAGTATAATTATCCCTCATAAGTGAAGATGTGAATCTTATGAAGTGAAGTGAAGTGAGATGTGTATACAAATGTGAGCTTTAGTGTCATGATCTCTAATGGATCACTCTCATAGCTATGTCAAAGAAATAAGATTGTGAAGAAATAATGCACAAATGGTTACTTTATGTTATGGTTCATTGAAAATGGATTAAAAATCAAAAGGGTATATATTATAGCCCACTAAATGTGGATGTCCGGTATTATATTTATATATTATAGCCCACTAAATGTGGATGTCCGGTATTATAATTATATATGATAGCCCACTAAATGTGGATGTCCGGTATTATATTTATATATGATAGCCCACTAAATGTGGATGTCCGGTATTATATATATATATTATAGCCCACTAAATGTGGATGTCCGGTATTATATTTATATATTATAGCCCACTAAATGTGGATGTCCGGTATTATAATTATATATGATAGCCCACTAAATGTGGATGTCCGGTATTATATTTATATATTATAGCCCACTAAATGTGGATGTCCGATATTATAATTATATATGATAGCCCACTAAATGTGGATGTCCGGTATTATATTTATATATTATAGCCCACTAAATGTGGATGTCCGGTATTATATATATATATTATAGCCCGAAAATAGTTGTAAAGAGATGAGAATATATGCCTCACGTGCATAGATGTAAATAAACATGAAGATGGTTATAAGAAAGTGATAATGATGCGACTGATTGATCAAGTATTGAGACTAATAGAAGTAATGAACCTGGTTCCACATATTTTTATACGAAGGTATATCCATATTGATTATTCTCTTAC
This sequence comes from Capsicum rhomboideum, assembly GCA_031232105.1. Taxonomy (NCBI): domain Eukaryota; kingdom Viridiplantae; phylum Streptophyta; class Magnoliopsida; order Solanales; family Solanaceae; genus Capsicum; species Capsicum rhomboideum. Next base: position 141,619,270 of record CP124711.1, on the reverse strand, counting down.
GCTTAATTTCTTGGAAGTACTTATGTGCTATTTTAGTTTCATCTGGCCTTACATACTCAGTACTTTATTCGTACTGACCCTTTTTGGGGAACTTACCTTACATGCTGCAGGCACAGGTGTTAGTAGATCTCTGCAGTAGGTGGCGAGATATCCGCAGATTATTGGTGAGCTCTAGTTGCTTCGGGGCTTCCCAAGTCACATGTGTTCATTAGGTTTTAGCATTTTGTAAGTATTGTACAGACATGGTCATGTATCTATTAGAGGCTTTGTAGACATATGTGGGGTATCGTGAAAGTAAAAGATGTACGTTCATTTTGACGAGATGGCCCTAGCGGCCAAGTTTCATAGATTGCACGTATTGCCATGACTTTCGCTAACGATATTTAATTACAGGAGATAAAATGATATGCATACGCGAACATACATATGAGAGTACATGAGCAAAGATTGGTTCTCTCGGGCCTTATCGGCTTCGGGTGCCAATCACGCCTCGTTGGAAGTCGGGGCGTGACAAAAGTGGTATCAGAGCAGTTCGTCCTAAGGGTGTCTACAAAGCCGTGTCTGAGTAGAGTCTTACTTATCAATGTGTTGCGCGCCACATTTATAAGTAGGAGGCTACGGGACATTTAGGAGTTGTTTCATTTTTTTCATTCTACATCGTGCAATAGAGCCATTGTCATAGGTGGGATTACATCTGACAAGTGTAATTGATTTCCTTTGATATAGTAACATGCCGATTTCAAGACAAGGTATGGGCAAAAATAAGCAGGTAGATATGCAAGCGGAAGAAAGAACTAGTAAATCCCCACCTAATCCAGCTAGTCAGTATGGGGTTGAAACTGAGTTTACATCACGGGCACCTTCTCCTCCCCCTTCTCCAGGGAGGCCACAAAGGAGGGAAATATCCCCAGAATCGTCTGTTAATGTTACTAGGCAGGAGTTAAAAGATTTGAAAAATGCAGTGCAAATGTTGACTCAGATAGTTGTTGCCCAGAGTCAAGGACGAGTTGGTCCAGTGACAAGTGATGGTGGTGCAGCTAGGATAGCTAGTCGGCGGACACAGGATTTTTCTGAAATTGGATCCTCCCACATTTACCGGATCCGATCTTAACGAAGATCCGCAAGACTTTATAGATTAAATTCAAAGAGCTCTAGATGTTATGCATGTGACGGGCGTAGAAACAGTGGAGCTTGCAGCATATAGATTGAAAGGAGAGGCTATATTATGGTACGAAGATTGGAAACAATCCAGAGGTATCGATGTAAATCCATCTAGTTGAGAGGAATTCAAGGGGGCATTCCTCGATCATTATCTGCCATATGAGATCCGCGAGGCTCGAGCGGATCAGTTTTTAAATCTTTGTCAGGGGAATATGAGCGTCAGGGAGTACAGTCTTCGGTTTAATTCATTGGCTAGATACGCTCCTCATATGGTAGCAACTATGGCCGATAGAGTTCATCGGTATGTAGACAGATTGGAGCCCTACTTGGTAAGAGACTGTACTATTGCTGCATTGAATAAAGACATGGACATAGCCAGAATACAAGCCTTCGCGCAAAAGATGGAGGATCAAAGGCAAAGGGGAAGGATACAAGAATCTGATGCAGGGCCGTCAAAGCGGGCTAGACCCATGGGACAGTTCACGGCATCTCAAGGAGGATTGAGGCCTCAGGTTTTCCCAAGACCACCTAGACCGTCATTTTCTTACCCTACAGCGGATACTCCACCTCCATTTCGAGGGTCTAGAGGCACTCCGATTGGGCAGAATAGTGGAATACGGGGTTCGCAGACAGCAGAATCTTTTCGTCAGCAGTGCCAACGCTGCGGAAAGTTTCATTCAGGTGAATGTCGGTTTGAGACAGACGTTTGCTTTTGGTGTAAAGAGCCAGGACACATGAAGAGAGCATGCCCACAGAGGGCCACGGGTAGTATGACACGACCTACGGGGTCGGCAGAATTCAGAGGCTCTCCGTGACATAGTGACAGGTACGTTATTTATATGTTTACCTAATGACTATGCATCAATTGATCCGGGTTCTACCCTATCAGATGTTACTCTATTGACTGCGGGAAAAATTTGAAGGAATATTAGAGTTAATAGTTAAGTCAGTTGGGATGTCCACACCAGTTGGTGAATTTATTATAGCTAAAAGAGTATGTCACGATTGTATAGTAAATGTAGTGATCACGTTACATTGACGAATATTATTGAGATGGAAATGATAGATTTTTAATGTTACCATGGGTATGACTTGGTTAGCTTTTTGTTAGGCCCCAATAGATTGCCGAGTAAAGAAATTGCAGTTTCACTTTCCACAAAGAATGTTCTTGAATGGAAGGGTACATATGTCACTTGGTCAAAGTGAAGAATATTAATGTTAAAGCTACTAATGTGAAAGATACTAGTCTACCCCCATAGGATGTCCCAGTATAAATTGTATCGACGAGGGATGACACGTATAGGCAACGGATTGAGATGTCAGGAAGATTTTATGTATCGGATAGATATATGAGCTGAAGAAATGCATTAGGGTAAAGCACATCATTCATAATACGCTATTTAGTAGGGAGTAATCCATATGTACCAGGATTTGGAAGCGACTTATTGATGAGATTACATGAAAAGAATATTGCGAAATTTATACTTCAGTAATCGAAGTGATATGGGTAATAACAGTTGTAGAAATGTTTTTGGGAACCCAAGTGAATGCAAGAATGGTTTTTGTCTTCAGATAGAGGAACAAACAAACCGTACTGTTTAAGCATGAGAAGTTAGTTCTCTATAGCGTATCTTATAAGATGGCTCGGAGATGTGGTCAAGTCGTATATGACTTTGAGGTATCCCCAGAACTCTTTATAGTTCATTCAGTATCTCATATGCGATGCTTTAAAAGTGTGTAGGAGATTCTGCCGTGTTGCTCCCAGTGGAAATCCACTAGTTATGGAAAAAAAATAATCTCATAGGTGAGGAAGTACGGCTTATTTTTCTAGCTCGATAAGCGAAAGTAATAAGAATTAAAGAAGGAGCTTCCGTGAAAGCACAATAGGAGAAATGAACACAGGACAAAAGTCACAAGGAAGACCAGAGAAATAATGAAATCTAAAGTAATCGTAAGTTTTGGACAAAGCAAAGTTCGGGGTACGGAAATGGATCCTAATAAGTAAGTTTTCACAAGTATTCTATGTGTATATGACAATTGAAGGATTCACTTCGGCATAAGTTATGACGATGAGACAATGTTACTAACATTCGAGGACGAATGTTTCTAAGGGGGGAAGGATGTAACACCCCGTACCTTCCTAACCCTATTTGACGACATTAAATAATGTTTACTTAGGTGTCACGAGCTATAAGTATGTATTTGGTAATGTTAGTGATGGAGAAATTGAAATTTGGCCCTTGTATATGTGATTAAACTTGCATAAAAGGTGTTTTGCGATTTTCATGGCGCATTTGTGGGGTTAAAAAATGAGGCTAAGAGGACCTCTAAACAAAGTATATTGAGGCCAAGAAGTAAGTTAAAGAATAGGACTTGAAGTATCTAACCAAACCCGCGAAGAAAAGTCGAAAAACAAAATTTTCGAAAAAAATTAAGGAGCACGCCGCTCTGGGCTAAAATTTTTAGTCCAGAGGCAGCAAGGGGGCGCGCCAGGCAGCGTGCCGGGCTGCTTGTGCGCACCTTTCAAAAGTTGGAATTTTTCTTAAGTTCCAAGGGTGCCCGGGGACGTACCGGACCGATTTTTGCCACGTTTCTCCTACAACCATGAGAATATACATGAAATTAGTGAAATATTATATTGGTATGATACAATTACCCGAGGACGAATTTGGCGTCAAAATGACGATTTTACCCCTATAGCCAAAATGGGTCATACGTGGCTAGAATCGCTTGTTTTTGGGATTGAGGCTACAAATATAAATCCCGTGAGTGGGAATATTGTTGTAACGCATATGAAATGAATTAAACATGAGAAATTATGGATTTTGTTGGATTAAGTGAATTGGGCCCAAAAAGGACCCAAAATGTGAAAGAAAACATGAAAGGCCCAATGGGTCAAAATGACCCATTCTTGCCTTGACTTGTCAATGATGGACTTAATGGCTAAGGATGACTTTAAAAGGTTATAAAAGGTGGCCAAAAATCAGATTTTAATTCATTGTACACACACATGCTTTTCTCTCATTTTCTAGAATTCTCAAGAACACTTTTTTGGTGCTCTTCAAACCCTAAGGCATTTTTGGGCAAGATCATCCTTTTTCAAGCTTGGGTAAGTGCTTATTCTTGTACTTTAACATATTATAAGCATGATAGATTATGTATATCATGTTGGTTATGCTTGGGAGTGTTGGACATGGCACTTTTGGTTTTGTGAAAAAGATGTGAAATCCATGGAATTGTAACTTGAATTATAACTTGTGCCTTTGATGAAAAAGCATGGTATGGACAAAATATAAACATGTATGGTGTTATTTTTGGTATTAAACTTGTTATTGTCTATAAGTGGAAATTGTGGGATTTTGACCGATATGTGTTATGAGTTGTATTAAGGTAAGTTGATGGATTAATTGTGATGTGGTATGGATAAGAAAGTGTAAAGGAGAAGTGTTGTGGTGAAATGTGTCAATTATCATGTATTGGTCAATGTTGGGAATATTATGGAATTTTTGGAATAATACTTTTATCAATGGTTTTGTCAAGGGGAAATGACATGTTAAAGCTAAACATGTGACTAATTATTATTTTATGCCATTATAAGGTAATTGGTGGTTAATGTTGGTTTCGTTATGAACTTGTGTTGTAGAGCAAAACACAAGAACGGAGAGGGACTATTGTATGCGCATCTAAGATTGTGTATTCGTATTAAGAATACAAGGTATGTAAGGTTATTCTTCTATATCCTTTTGTAGCATGTGGTGTTCACATTGTCATTTGATTCCGAAGTGCTCATTGTCCTAAAGTGTGGGTTCTATAGTATTCCAACTAAGGTTGATATATATTGTTATTCATGTGAGTTTTCCTCTTAGACGAATTATGACCCACTTAGTTCTTATTTATGGACGGAAGTTCTTAAGTTGTCATATGTTGTAAAGCCTAAGAGAACTACCTCAACAAGAGTAGTGAGGTAAAGAGGACTTGTTGAGTTTGAATAGCATTATTCCAATCATGCCATGAACCAAAGTTCCAATAGAGTTATACACATGTCTCATATTCATGATTAATGTTCCAAAAGCCCAATAAGGTTATGTTCCACGGTTCCCATGGTGGTTATACTCATGTCCCTTGTTCATGGATTATGGTCCAATGGTTTTAATAGTGTTATGTTTCTCACAATGTTTATTCACATACCTCTCACCCATTGGTTAATGATCCAAAGCTTCAAGGAAAGTTGTCATAACGTTGAAATCTCTAAAGGACCTATTTTCAAGAGAATAATAACATAAGAGAATCTATTTCATCTTGGATGGCATTTTCCAATCATGTCTTGTTCCAAAGTCCGATAGTATGATGATTAGCCTTGTACCAATCTTGCATAAGTAAAAGTACCAACCTCATAAGGGTGATAAGAGAGGCGATGTGCAAGTTAGTATAATTATCCCTCATAAGTGAAGATGTGAATCTTATGAAGTGAAGTGAAGTGAGATGTGTATACAAATGTGAGCTTTAGTGTCATGATCTCTAATGGATCACTCTCATAGCTATGTCAAAGAAATAAGATTGTGAAGAAATAATGCACAAATGGTTACTTTATGTTATGGTTCATTGAAAATGGATTAAAAATCAAAAGGGTATATATTATAGCCCACTAAATGTGGATGTCCGGTATTATATTTATATATTATAGCCCACTAAATGTGGATGTCCGGTATTATAATTATATATGATAGCCCACTAAATGTGGATGTCCGGTATTATATTTATATATGATAGCCCACTAAATGTGGATGTCCGGTATTATATATATATATTATAGCCCACTAAATGTGGATGTCCGGTATTATATTTATATATTATAGCCCACTAAATGTGGATGTCCGGTATTATAATTATATATGATAGCCCACTAAATGTGGATGTCCGGTATTATATTTATATATTATAGCCCACTAAATGTGGATGTCCGGTATTATAATTATATATGATAGCCCACTAAATGTGGATGTCCGGTATTATATTTATATATTATAGCCCACTAAATGTGGATGTCCGGTATTATATATATATATTATAGCCCGAAAATAGTTGTAAAGAGATGAGAATATATGCCTCACGTGCATAGATGTAAATAAACATGAAGATGGTTATAAGAAAGTGATAATGATGCGACTGATTGATCAAGTATTGAGACTAATAGAAGTAATGAACCTGGTTCCACATATTTTTATACGAAGGTATATCCATATTGATTATTCTCTTACGCTTAATTTCTTGGAAGTACTTATGTGCTATTTTAGTTTCATCTGGCCTTACATACTCAGTACTTTATTCGTACTGACCCCTTTTGGGGAACTTACCTTACATGCTGCAGGCACAGGTGTTAGTAGATCTCTGCAGTAGGTGGCGAGATATCCGCAGATTATTGGTGAGCTCTAGTTGCTTCGGGGCTTCCCAAGTCACATGTGTTCATTAGGTTTTAGCATTTTGTAAGTATTGTACAGACATGGTCATGTATCTATTAGAGGCTTTGTAGACATATGTGGGGTATCGTGAAAGTAAAAGATGTACGTTCATTTTGACGAGATGGCCCTAGCGGCCAAGTTTCATAGATTGCACGTATTGCCATGACTTTCGCTAACGATATTTAATTACAGGAGATAAAATGATATGCATACGCGAACATACATATGAGAGTACATGAGCAAAGATTGGTTCTCTCGGGCCTTATCGGCTTCGGGTGCCAATCACGCCTCGTTGGAAGTCGGGGCGTGACAGAAAAGAACTTGCAGAAGTACCTTTTCATTTTGTGATGTCATTATACTTTGTTTCCTGATATTGCTATAACAGGTTTGTATGTTTGAGATATATAATGGTATTTAGTTGCGGTTTGATTTCATCATCAAGCAAATATTTGTCGTCGAGAATTCAAGTTTTATATTAAATAATTTGGGATAAATATGCAACGCACGTTCCCATAGACAAGTTTTAAAAAAGTGAGATGTTTGACCAAATTTTTTATTGAAATAATTAGGGTTGCTTATCAGGCGGAACGAATGGATAATTATACTTAACGGTTTGACTTATTGGTTATCGGCTTTTAAACATACTAATCTGCTAGCCAACGGATAAGATAACGGTTGGTTAGGTTTCAGATTAGCGATTAATGGACAGTTCGGGCGGTGTATCAGATAAATTTAAAAGAGAATGAAATATCAAATGGTCGATATGTCCTCCATTTTTACACTGACTAATTAAGTTGTTTGTATATACTATGATTCATCTATTTATCAATCTTTTTGGCTTCTTGAGTTTTGTTCGTACCATTTTTAAAATAGGTTAGCACATAGAATCAAATGAGAATTTTCTTCTGGACCTAAAAGGTATAGAGAAATATTTTTAATATTGGATCAATAGAATAATAAAAACTTTGATATGATTTGAAAATTTTGAATTTTATATCAAACTTTTGTGAAGGACGCATAGGGGTTGTTTCATCTTTGTTGCGATCCTTCATGTTATCAAGAATAATTTATCTTTTGATGTAAGAATTAACTTCAAGTTTCGTTAATATTTTAAGGAGACGATTGCACTTTATGGTTAGAAGTCACAAAAAGTTACTTGTTATTTCCTAAACTAAGAAGTAAATAGAATAATGAATGGAGTTCTAATTTTGAGGTTTACAAGAGATACTTTAAATAGCTCGTGGTAAAAATATAAATATGATAATTATTAACGGTTAACGGTAAAAAAATTATGTAATCCGCTCCCGCTTCGATAAGTCATTAATTATAAAATTTTAATCCGTTCGCCAATCGTAATCTGATAACCCATTACCAACAAGTCAATAAGTTAATTTTGCAATTGGGTTATCGATTACTATTCGATTTTGAACAACCCTAAAAATAAGTGCTTTTAGAGAGTACCAAAAACTGCTTTTTAGAAGCAAAAAAGCTAGCTTATTCCCAAAAGCACTTGATTGAAAAACACTTTTAGAAAAATACACTAAAAATCACTTTTGAAAATTTGACCAAACATTAATTACTGCTCAAAAGTGTTTTTTAAATTTATTAGCCAAGCACAAACCATTTCTCACCAAAAGTAGTTTTTTTTGAAAAACACTTTTGAAATAAACTCTTTTCAAAATAAGCTGATTCTACAAGTCTGGTTAAACAAACTAATGTCTGTATCACTTTGTAATTTGGACCACTTTTTATTTTTTAAAATTTTGGGGTAATCTATCATCAAATATTTGGACTAAATTGTAGTTTTTAAAACTTTTAAAATGTCTATTACTCCTATTTAGGGCTGTTCAAAATCGAATGGTAACCAATAAGCCAATCGCAAAATTAACTTATTGGCGTAGTGGTATTAGGTTATCGGATAAACAGTTGGTGAATTAATTAATTTTTTTTTTATAATTAACGGCTTATTGGTGCGGGGAGGATTACTTAATTTTCTTATCTGATAAACCATTAACCCGTTAATAATTATCATTACATATTTAATTACCCTCCATTAACCCATTTTTATTTTGATTCCTAGCGCACTTCTTATTTTCTGTTTTGGTGGTTTTCAAGTGCTAAGTATTTTTAGTTACTACTATTTTCCCTATTATTGCATTTAGGACAGTTAAAAAGTACTTTTTTTTTTGTAAGGGCGTAAAAAATGGGTACCGTGGAGGTTAGCCAATACACCGCATGTTAACCATCCGATAATTGCTAATCCGTTAGCGAATCAACTCATATCTTATTTGTTGACTTACAAATTATAGTAATTAAAAGCCAATAACTGATAAACCAATTCATTAAGCGTAATAATCCGCCTAATAAGGAGCCCTACTCCTATTATAAATTATTCTTGAACTATTTTGTAGTTTTTAAAACTTTAGGGTTGCACATTATCAAGAACTACTTTTGGACCAATTTGCATGTATTTTTGAGAGACTTTGGGATAGCCTATACTCTATAGGCATGCATGCATTAACGTTGGACCAAATCAAAGGAGGCCTTCGATATAAAACCCTAACCCTAAGCGGTGCTATAAAATGGAGTCTCTTTAGAGAATTATTGGTGTTGTGAATACTAATTAATAATTAATAATGAGTATTCAGAAGAGAGGAATGGAGTTGAAGAAGAATTACGAGTGTGTGATGTGTGTGGATGAATTCTACACAGGAGGGGGGCCTTATGTGGTGTCTTCAGATGGTTCTTTTATGGTATGTGGTTGGAAAGACAGGATTAAGATTGTGGATTTATCATCAAACGCCTCCACAAAATCGACCATACTGGGGGATTCTAGACCAGTTACAGCTCTTGCTCTTAGCCCTAATGATAATTTCCTGTTTTCTGCTGTACATGAAATTATTGTTTGGGATCTTTCCACCCTCTCATGTCTACGCTTCTGGAACAAGGTAGGTATATCTATGATCTTATAATCTTATTGGAAACCAACCCTCCTTGAATGCTGACAAGTGTGAGTTTTATTACAGGGGCATGAAGGGCCTGTGATGGGGATGGCTTGTCATGCATCAGGTGGATTGCTTGCAACATCAGGGGCTGACGGCAAAGTTCGACTGTGGGATGTGAGTGGGGGCTTCTGCACTCATTATTTCGAAGGTCATGAAGGGGCTGTCACCAGCATTATGTTTCATCCTCACCCGGATCGGCTGCAGGTGATATCAACACAACTGCCAATTTCTTGGCCTTCCTTTATTCTCATTAAATTTTGAATCTTTTAGCTAATTTTTTGTGATCACACCCATGTCAGTTGCTCAATAGGGGTTACAGAATCATAACGAATTATTATGCAAAATACCATTATCCAACTGTCATTAGAATCGTTTTTTTAAGATTACTTTAATTTTTAACAAGTATTTGATTAATCTCTGGTTTCTCCGTGTTTCTCCTCTTTTTGTTGAACTAATTAGCCCAGTTTTTTGTAATTGTCTATAGTTGTTCTCTGGCGGTGCTGATGGTTCAGTAAGGGTCTGGGATCTGACAGAAAAGACAAAACAAAAGTGTCTGGCAAAACTAGAGAAACATCAATCAGCCGTCACTTCCATGGCAATATCCGACGATGGATGGACTTTGATTAGCGCAGGGAGAGATAAGGCATGCACTCCATTTTACTTAACCTTTTTCTCTCACTTTATATTTGACTGGGAAGTTTGGGTAACTAATCATAAATGAAGTAACAAAGACTACAGGAAACTTTGTCCATCTTTTGAGGCCTTTGAAATATGACTCCAAGAATCTAAGCACAGAGTAGTAGCTTGAATCATGCAATGTATAAACTGGTACAGAGCTTCTAACTATTTTTACAAAAGAATCCCCTCTCCCTTCCTTGTCAGAGATTGCTGTTAATGAATTTAGGGCCCGTTTGGCCATGAGAAATTTTTCACTTTTTTGGAATTTTTTTTCACTTTATGTCAAATACAACTCCAACTTCAAAAATTTTAGTTTTCATGGCCAAACGCCCACTTAGTTTTTTTCCTTTCCTTTTTGGTCTGGGTTGGGAGTTACTTGTGAAGGTCCTGTATGCTCAACAATTTTTTTTTTTTTTAAGTAAAATCAATGATCATTTTTATATCCTGGTCTTTTTTCATGCTTTGTCAAGCGGGATTTGTCTTAGTCACCAAAACAAGAAGATTTTAAAGAATATCTTGTTGTCAAGTAGTTATGGCCTTTGCTACTCATGCTAGGTTAGACTTCTAGAATGTAGGCAACTAACTGAATGTTTCTGGTTGAAGTCATCAGGTTGGATTTTTTTTTTTTTTTCCTTCTCTAGTTCTTCATGAGAACACTGTTAACGCCATTTGTGGCACTTGCTGATGCTGATACTAATGATAGGTTGTAAATTTGTGGCACTTGCTGATACTGATACTAATGACAGGTTGTAAATTTATGTAACTTGCATGACTACGGCTGCCTGACCACCATACCAACACTTGAGTCAGTTGAAACTGTGTGTATAATTGGTCCAGAGTCTCCTTTTGCTGCATGCCTAGCTTCATCAAAGCATCCGCAAACAAAGAAGAGAAGTGATGTACCATCAATTAATTTCATCACTGTTGGTGAGCGTGGATTGGTGCGGATATGGAATTCTGATAGGTACTTGAGAATCACTGTAATGTTCTTAAGATGTTTGAACTTTCAACCTAGTCGACACTTTAAAAGATACAGGAATTCATCTCTTTAATTGCCTTCTCCAACTTTAGTTTCTTTGATCTGTTGCCTTCTAATTTTTCTCATTTTCTTGTTGATTTCTCATGCAGTAAGTAACTAGAGCTTTCCACTTACTACTCATGTGATACACTCTCCATTATCATGCTTTTAGTGGCGTGAGATCATGACAATTTAAAACAAACATTTGGCGGAAAGGAGGGGCATAGTTTTTTTTTTTCTCATAACGAACATAAGTGGCATAGTTTGTGCAGATTTTGAGAATAACTTTGGGGTTGTTTAGTTTGATTATCCAAATTGAGGGAGAGACAATGTGAGATAGAGGGTTTAGAATGGGCATTCACTGAAAAATAAATACTTAGAATTTGTGAAAGTATAAAGTAATTAAGGCATCCAATACTTTTGATAGAAAACTTTAAGAGATTTTTTTGGTATGAAAAGGAGGATCGGTGAATCAAAATAGTTGCCTATATTAGTGGTGTGACGAGGAACTCAAAGCTTCTCAAACATTCTCTGTTCTCTTTTGGCTTCAATCCTCCTAAAATGTGGTGGCTTACTAAATCATTCCATATGCTTGTGTAACAGGGCACTATGCCTCTTTGAACAGAAAACTTCCGATATTTCCGTAAGCTCTGACAATGAAGATTCAAGGGGGGGCTATATTTCTGCTGTGATTTTACCTGCAAGCCAAGAGTTGCTCTGTGTTACAGCAGACCAACAGTTTTTTCTTTACTATCCGGAGGAATCTGAAGGTAGTATGAATCTATTTCTTAGGAAGAGATTTGTTAGATACAATGAAGAAATTGCAGATATGAAATTCTTGGGTGACGATGAACAGTTCCTTGCCGCTGCAACAAATGTAGAGCAGGTAAGTTCCTTGATGCTTTCTGGGGTTTAACCATTGAGTAATGTAAGGAATACTGCAGATAATTGTCCGACTTGTTTTGCCCATCTTGAGGTGTCTCTTCAGAATTTGACATCCTTGAATATCTTTTCTCAAAATCAAATGAGTTGTGGTTTTGGGGGGGTGGGGGGTCATGAGAACTACAATTTGACCGATCATTAGGTGCTGCTTTATAATTTGTTATGATGATATGCATTTTCAATAAAATCAATAAATAAGTACCAAGTAGATCCTCTGATGTTGCATTATTACACACAATACCTTTAAAGTCTAAACAATTCTTCTTTGGTTTTTCATTTATTGTACAAGCCTTTTATCTGAGTAGATAACATGCATGATTAGTTCTCCTTTCGGTTTCATTTACTGACACATAGATTTAGAAATTGCCTTATTTGGTGTAATACTGGTGCCCCTGTATCTAAACAATAGTTAAAAGTTTTGTTTTGATGAAGCATTCATGTCATCACTCTTTAAATTAGACTCTTTTCTGAGGTTCTAAATTGTTGTATATATATATATAGGTTCGAGTGTACGATGTTGAATCAATGTTGTGCTCTTATGTATTGTCTGGGCACACTGATATTGTTTTATGTCTTGATACATGTGTATCAAGTTCCGGAAGAACACTTATAGTAACAGGAAGCAAGGACAACAATGTAAGTTTGTCATATTTTTTTCTGCTCCTCTGACAAGTATTCTACATTTGATTTCTACCTTTTCCCTTTCTCTTACGATGTACCAAGATTAAAACCAATTTTTTCTGCGATTCTTTATTCCGGTGTTTCTATAGGTTATGATATGGGATTGCGAGAATAGGGCTTGTGTTGGCCTAGGCATAGGTCACATGGGAGCTGTTGGTGCTGTTGCTTTTTCAAAGAAACAACGAAACTTCTTCGTGAGTGGTGGCAGGTAAGTCTCCCTGTAACAAGCTGAATTATATTCAAAATAGGTCTATCTGAGAGCTCAAACAAGTTCGTCATCTTATGACTCGATTCTTCTCTAGGAATCCTAACACAAACTAATCTAAATCTTTCTTTATCATATGTTCTAGAAGTGATAGCTTTTATCTTTGTACATTCTTCCAGTGACCGTACTCTAAAGTTATGGAATATGGATGGTGTCTCTGGCAACAATGAAGAAATTATAACTTTGAAAGCAAAAGCGGTTGTAGAAGCACATGACAAGGATATTAACTCTTTGGCTGTAGCGCCAAGTGACGGTCTTGTTTGCAGTGGTTCCCAGGTTTGAAGCATTTTCGCATCTTACTAAATCTTGGAGTAAAAAGCTGCCAAGGAGACAAATTTGCATCTTTTGCTACTTATAAATCGTCTAATCTTGTCATATTTCACTAGGATTGCACTGCCTGCATATGGAGACTTCCAGACCTAGTGTCAGTAGTTAGACTGAAAGGTCATAAAAGGGAGATATGGTCTGTGGAGTTTTCTCCGGTTGATCCTTGCGTGATAACAGCTTCTGGAGATGAGAGGATAAAGATATGGGCCATATCTGATGGATCATGCCTTAGAACATTTGAAGGGCATCGATCAGGTGTCTTAAGAGCATCGTTTCTTACCTGTGGAACCCAGATTGTTTCTTGTGGTAACATGACATCCTGAAGATATTATTGCTTCACTGTGTTGATTTGTCTGTTTCTCGCTGCCTACTTTTGCTAAAAGATATGACCATCTCTCCAGGTGCTGATGGTTTGGTGAAGTTGTGGACAGTTAGGACCAATAAGTGTATCGCAACATATGCCCAACATGAGGATAAGGTGATTAAGTTTTTATGTTATCTAATTTAAGTATATACTTTCTCTTATAATAGAGCATTTTCTTAATCTCACCGTCCTGGAAAATTTAGTTCATCTAAGTTATGGGTCAATTGGAGCAGTTATTTGGTACTTGAGCACTGCTATGGTTGCCAGACATTAATATAACTATATTTGACTGCATCACCAAGTATTCGATGAATAAATTTTTACAACTGTCATTTGCATTTGTCTTGATTTTCTTGACATATATTTTCCACAATGGATAATTAAATTGCTGTTTTCTCATCTAACTGGCAATACAGATATGGGCCCTTGCTGTTGGTAAGAAAACAGAAATGCTTGCAACTGGCGGTGCTGATGCGGTGATCAATCTGTGGCGTGATTCAAATGCTTCATATAGAGAGCCAGCTTTTAGTAAAGCTGTAAGTGAATCTTGAAATCACATTCATCGAACAACAATGGTTGGGTGTTAATTGATAAATATAAATTTCCGAAGGCATTAGTTTCTGTGGCAGAAAAGATACTTTATGGCGTTCCAATTCCCCAGTGAGGTCCTAATGGCTTTGATCATATTGCACTTTTGTCTCCCAAATGTCTCAAGTAATTTTGAAGGGTGCTCAAATTCCCTCGAAGTGTGCTGTTAGTTTTTACTTGATTAACAGTACAACCTTGATATTTGCTTCTGTCTGCTAATAAAATCTTCGAGGGAATTTGAGAACTAGTTGTGTGAATAAGTTGAGATGCCTATGGGGTTTACAGGCATATTATGAATATCGTGAATTAGTTAATTTGGTGCTGTTAGCTATTATTTTGTTTAATTGTACTGAACATGACTACAAAATTTTCATGTATTGATAATATTATGTTGCTCGTGCAGGAGGAAGCTGTTCTGCAAGGTCAAGGGTTAGAGATTGCTTTAATAGACACAGTACTGTCAGTCATTGAGCCAGAGGAAAAATTTGAGAACAAGGATGATGCCAAAGAGAAAAAATCATCAAAAAAACGAAAATCAGGACATGAAGTGAAGGAGCTAAGTGATAGGACCAACTACGTCATGCAGTGTACGAGTAATTCTACCAAGCTTTTGTAATAGAGCAATTTTATAAATCAGATACAAGAACGTACCCCCACGTGGTGGAAATATACTGGGTATGTTGTTGTAAATACAAGGACGTACAATTTAGTATGGGGACCAACCAGCATAAACTGTAGTTGACTGGGTTACTTGCTGTTGATGACAAAATTTTGCTGCATGGTGGAATTATTGTTGCATAATGTCTCTGAATTTTCATCTTTCTGCTCCCAGGTTCTTTGCAACTTCATGTGGAAAGAGTGAGAGAGTTTTGTTAACTACTAGTATTGCATAAACTATTAGTAACTATTTTGATAACTCAAGACTTAACTTTGTGAACTTTTACTCAGATAAGATGAATAACCTAGGGTTGTGGGGAAACTCTCTACCTTTTTGTCTAGAACAACATGCGCCAAGTTGAGTTTTGTTTGATGGGTACGTGTAATGAACTCAAATAGTAACCAATTTCTCCACTACTTTAAGAAGACTAAAATTCAATTACAATTTCAAAGAGTAAATGCAACAACATAGAAGGCAAAAGCCCAAATGAAAATGCAGATAGTATATTGAAAGTAAGAACTAGGATAGATTGAACTAGGAGATGAGGAACTAGACTTGGAGAAAGCGAGATGAGAAATACAGTTCATAATACGCATAAATCTCTTGCTCCCACAAAGGCACTAGATATATCAACTTGGATCCCAAGTAAATCTCTTGTTGGGCTGGCTAACTTTGGCCTCGTTGCAGTTTAGACCCTGTCCCAATAGCTTGGCCAGCCTTTGTCCAATTATTTTGCTCATAAGTATTATCTAAGATAGCCGGGTTAACAACCTACTCCCCTCCTCAAAATGAACCTTGCCCTCAGGGTTCGGGTCAAGAAATTTCGCCCTCAAAGGTATTGATAAACTAGTTGTAGGTATATTGACTTCAATACAGTTGAGAGGCACTGAATGGAAGGCACTTGCAACTTCCTCTTGAGCAGACTTACAAGCGCCATAGCAAGCTCTATTCATGTCTGGCACAACAAGAGGGACAACATAGTACACTTCATTTTGGACAAGTACATAATGAGATATATCCTGCATTTCCTTTGAAAACTTCATAGGCCACTAGGAGTCAAGGACACCTGAACACATAGCAAAATAACTCTTCTTTTAACAATAAATTCCACAAAAATCAACTCTGCCTTCACTTCTTTAAATAGTGAACTCGGGAAGTCTTGAGGCAACAATAGTTGTGTATTGAATCCAATATGTTGATCTAGACCATGAACTACCTGTTAAACAAAACCAAGAAAGAGTATGCTGCATTCTTGTACTAGCACAAGCTTGGTATTGACTTGGTGTCCCAAGGCCAAAGGAATTCATTCCCTTGCATTATGTCCTTGCAGCATAGTTGTGGGTGTCAAAATCTCGTAAGCTTCAGGTGCAGCCTTGGCCCTAAGTCCAAAAGTCAAGAGACAATCAAGGAGCTTCCGGTGTATTAAAGCAAATACAGTATGATGGGCAAACTTTCCATTGTAAGAGCAAACAGAAATCAGTCCCAAAAATCCTGGCTTGAACATAATCACAAGAAGGGTCATGTTACCTTTAAATATAGGAGTGGAGCTACTACATATCTGCTCCGTTTGAACACTAACAAAAGCAAAACTCAAGCATCTTATAGCTCCTCTTCGGCTTAAGGAATTCACACACCAAGATTCTCCGGGATCCCACACTCGAGTCATAGAGTTAGAATATGCAATTAAACAAAATTTGCTTGAACAGCCAAACAATTGTAGCACCTCCATGTTCGCTGCATAACCTGCTAGATCCCTGAACTTGAAAATGATTCGCGGATCCCATATACAAAGATTCATTATAGTTATGAGAATGGGTATAGTAAAGAATTTCGCACCAAGATCAAATAGAAATTGACTCAATTTATGTTGAGTATTGAATCCCACAGTAAGTTTTCCATTTTTAGCTTCAAGAAGTATGTCAACAGAATGCATTCCTGCCTGGTGTCGAGCCAATTGTCCACAGAACCACAGAAGGGAACCATCCATAATATGACAACAGATTCCCAATGGAGATATGTGCATGTCCCAATATGAAGGAAAATGTAAGCGCCAAGTCTATTGCCAACGTTCGAGGTGATACCAATTTGCACAGTAGAAAACTTGCCCAATAGAAAACTTTGTACCTGGACGTTCAACTAGTACTTTGTACCTGGACGTTCAATATTGGTATGATATTGAAAATGGAAGGTGATTTCAATCAGTCCAAACCAGATTTCCTTCTTCCAACTTACCACAACTTTCCTTGTATAGGGAATGAGAAGTGTTCATAAGAATCTCTATATAAGCTTCTCCAATATACAAAGGATTCATCCAATGCTTCGGAAACTGTAGAGAAAGATTGTCTGAGTGTGCTTCACTGCTAAGCTGCTCTTGATTCTATCGGACCAAAGAGAGCAAAATACACTTTGCACTTTCTCAGGTAATTTTAAAGTCCCTATAGCAGTCAGTTGTTTTCGAAATCTCATATTTGTACACTTGTAGTATAAATTCATATCCCTCTGTAGAAAAACCAAAATCACGAGCTGTTTGATTTTTTCTTTTTAAAACTAGAAAAGGAGAACTGTAACATAGCAAGGATCTGTAGCCGAATTACTTCTGCATTGCTACAGATTTCTTTTTTCCAAAAAAAAACCTCAACTTTCCGATATTTTTTCTTTCCAGTTTCTAATTTCTCAAGCTGCATTTTCACCACGGTAATTCTCTATTGAAAGCTTCTATGAGTCCACCACAACTTATGGGACCAGGTCCCTTGACAAGGAAATACAGAACTTGAACAGATAATGCAAATATGAAAGGAAACAGTAAATAACACACGATGTTTACGTGGAAACTCCTTGAGAGAAAAAACACGACCTGTCTCACAGGATTTCCCAACACTTCACTAATCTTCCGAGCAACGACCGTGACTACAGACTCCAGTAATCACCAAGGATTAAACTCTTAATCCTACTGATGAGAGGCTAAAAACCACCTTAGTTTACCGTCTTTCGCCTCACATTTGTTCTCTTTTTAGTATTGTCTTGAGCTTAAATGATGTGAATTACAATTGTGTTAGGTGTTTTGTTTATGTAGGAGTTCTTGAGGTATTTGGAGCTTAAACATGGATAAAAATGGCACCAAGGAACTAAACGCAATCAAGGAAGGATCAACATTGAAAAGTACTTCAAAACGAGCGGAAGAAGGTCAAGAACAATGACCTTGCTTTGGCTTAGTGTGGCGAGAATTGTAGTTTCTCTGGATTTTACAGCCTCGCCACTACCCCAAGGCAAGTAGTGGCGCAACATACGCCACTGTTCTGGAAATTCGGTTGTTCCTTGCGCCACAGCTCGCTTTTTGGGCTGTGGCGCAAGTCGAGGTCAATCCTAACCCGAATGAGATTGGTTTTAGACATTCTAAGGGTTCCTAAACTCTATATAAACCCCCCTCCCATGTTTTTAAACATAAACAACTGATTTGGGGAAGCCAAAAGCTAGGGCAAAGCTCAAGAATAAGGTTTTGTTTTATTTTCTTATTTTATTTTCAATTTCTATCTTGTAAACTCATGAAATCTCTTCTTCCAAAGAGATTCATGAGTAGCTAAACTTCTTAATTTCTAGGCTTGTAGTTGAACATGAAAGTTGTGGCTTGAACATCATATTGTCTATTTTGATTTCCATCTATTGAGTTATTTATTTCTTCTTGCTTTCAATTATTCGTTTGATTGATCACCTTACAAATATTATCTAGGGCTTGTTTATTGGACTTGAAAAAGGGAATGACAAGTGTAAAACGAGGAAATAGGGCTAGTTTGTGAACCTTATAGGGAAAGGGAATCGAGTCGTCACTGAGGATAGAAATATACCTTGTGACCTAGCTTAGTTGATACAGATGATATCTTTATGCACTTCACTATTAACCGACGACCATAGAAATATAGACGTTAGGGATAGTCGAGTAGGCTTAGAGTTGTTAGAAAAGCACTCAATATAGCTACAATTAACCTGCAGCTAGTAACTCGGGAAAGCAAATTAGACGAATGATTGGATAGTACAACTGGATTGTCAAAACACCGCAACCCTAGATCTTTTCTCAAATCTGAATTACAACACAACCAATCTACGACTTGTTTACAATTCTTTTTATTTACATTCAAAACACACAAATCACTCTTATTATTGGTCACCTACTGAATTGCTCGCATAAGAATTCAAAGTAGAATTTCAATTCGTCAAATCTCTGTGGGTACGATATCTGGACTTACATCCTCTATTACTTGTACGACCACGTACACCTGCGTGTGCGAAAGGACGCAACAAGTTTTTGAAGCCGTTGCCGGGGATTTGTTGGAATTGATACTATTTTGAGTTTTTATTGAATTATTCAGATTTCACTTTTGTTTATTGTTTTTGTTTCTTTCAGGGTACAGGTCAGTTTATGCTAAACACTCAAAGTCAAGGCAATCCCTCGATTCCAATTGACCATGTGCTTGAATGTACTCTTAGAGGGTTGAGAACGATGGGTGATAACTTGAACAATCCAATTCTGCAAGACCTACAGAATGATGCGGAGGATAGAGCTGCATCCCAGCTCCCTCCTGCACCACATGTTTCGGTGTTAAATTTTGCGAGGATGAATCAGCAAAATGCCTCCAGAGCTATTGTGAAACCGAATATAACCAAAAACTTCAAGCTTAAAGAGGGCACGATGCGACTAGTGCAGAACACTTGTCAATATGAGGGTAAACCACATGAAGACCCACACAAGTACCTGCTAGAGTTTACTGAGTTGAGTGACAACTTCCATTACCCAAATATTTCAGATGAATATGTGAAGTTGACATTATTCCCCTTCTACCTGATTGGGGAAGCGAAGCAATGGTTGCAGAATGAATCGGCAGGATCTATTACGTTTTGAGATGCTTTGTCTGAAAAATTTCTCAATAGGTTCTTCTCATCTAGGAGGACAAAAGAGCTCAGAGGCAAGATTTTCGAATTTGTTCAAAAAGATGTTGAATCCCTTCCCCAAGCTTGTGAGAGATACAAGGGATACTTGAGAGATTGTCCACACCACCATCAGCCCAAGGAAATTATTGGGTATAATTTTATTGAAGGATTGAGGCCAAACTCTAAGTCTTTATTAGATGGTACAGCTGAAGGGCAAATTTTGTCCAAGAGCTATGATGAAATAGAGGCGCTGCTCAATCTTATGTCTGCAGGTTACCGAGACTATTCTGCGCCCAGCCGAGTGTTTACTTTTACACAAAAAATGCCGAGTAAGTTAGAGCTGGATGATGTGTCAGCGATTCGTGCTGATATTGGAGAGTTGTGTGCCTTAATGAAGCAGATTTTATTAGCTCCAAGTGCAGGTCAAGTTTAACAGGCACAACAGGTTCAGACGGCTGCTATGTTTTGTGATAAGTGTGGTGAAAATCATGCTTACTCTGAATGTCCTTTGAATCCAGAATCTATATATTATGTGGGACAGCAAAATTATAGAAACCACCCAAACTTCGGTTATGCTGATACAAATTATGCAGGGTACCTGGTTGACAGAAAAAGCACTTCAGAAATGGCACACTTTCTAGGATCCTGTTTGATCTCTTGGGGAACTAAGAAGCAGAACTCTGTGGCTCTTTCTACTGCTGAGGCTGAATATGTTGCATCTGCCTCATGTTATGCTCAATTGCTATGGATCAAGCAACAGCTAGAGGATTTTGGGATAGTCTCTGATACTGTTCCCTTACTATATGACAACACCAGTGCACTCAACATGGCAAAAATCCAGATCAGCACAAGAGAACTAAACACATTGATGTGAGGCATCACTTTCTCAGAGATAATATGGAGAAAGGGAACATATGAATGGAGTTCTGTAAAACAGAAGATCAAGTGGATGATATCTTCACCAAAGCTCTACATAGAGATCAGTTTGAGAAAAACAGGCTCAAACTGGGTCTAATTAAATTACACTAAGTTCTTTGTGTTGCTTTCATCTCTCATTACATTGGCTATGATTAGGAGGAAGGTATCCAGGTGGTGGTGTGTGAATGAGTATAATTCAGTCTCATACCTTCTACAGGTATACACCCATGGTGGACCAACTGAAGCAGGGAAGCAGTGGGAGAGACAAATGACTATGTATCCTATATATTACTGTTTCTAAAAATGCTTAAAAAGACTTCTTTTTGCCACGTGTCTTTTCCCGCTTCTCTGAATCACTGTCACTTCATTTGAAAAGCAAAGAGGCATGTCCAATTGCGACCAGGCACGTTGCTTCACTTTAATCTGAATCGACACACCCTCTCCTTCTCCTTAAATACCCACCAAACCTTAAATCATCCATTCTTAACATCAATAGTCCTCAAGTACTCAATCTCTCTCTCCCAAACTCTTGCTTTAAATCTCATGTACTTTATCAACCAAAATATCTCAACCTTTGTCCCTCATCAACACCCCTCTAGAAGAGGAAAGCCCAAAATCTGCTTCGCCTCCTGTCGACAACCCTTTTTTCGACGAAACTCCATCTTCTATGGCTGCAAAAGATACATCCAACGTATCACCTGCTGAAACCCTGATACCCACTCATTCATCTCCTCCTACTGAATCTGCTTCTATCGCAGTTCCAGAAGAACAAATCATGTCTCTATCATTGATCTCTGAACCCACTCCGGAGTCAGTTTCTATTAGTAAACCTGGTTCCCCAGTTATTGAGACGACAACAGAAATCATCGTAGGACCAGGTACCCTTAACTCCGTTGATCCTTCTCTTGTTGACGAACACATGTTCGATGGAGATCTGCCAATTTACAGAGGTAATCCTTCAAATAGTATGGTGGCAGGGGAAAATTGGATTGCTGAGAGCTTAACCCTATTGTCAAATGAGCCTGAAAAGTCCTATGTGTTAGGGTCACTTACTCGTTCACCAAGTCCAATGTATGATGGGACTCCTGCAATGAAGGCTACTGAAAATGAACCTCTTTTGCCTCCAGACGAGGAAGATGAGGATGAAACACCCCTGAGTAAAATGGTGTGGAAAGGCTTTGGGGTAAAGGATCAAAAGGAAAGGCAAAGGAAAGTGATACTGTAGTTAAGTCTTATGGAGCAAGAGCAATGGAGAAGAAGTTGATAAGTGAATTCTCTAAAGGCAAACAAGTCGTCTACTGTCAAAAGGAGAAGGCTGATAAAGGAGTCAGTTTCGGAAGAGACTGTGATTCCCTCTGAACAAGTGGTTGTAGTGGAGGAAGAGGAAAATGAAAAGGAAATAGACTCTGATGTTAAGGCTGCTATTGCAAAAATGCGAAAGGAAGCAGGAAATCTGAAACCTGCAAAGCCTTCAGTGCCTAAGCCTAAAGCAACAGGTTCAAAGAAGCATGTTTCAATAAAGCGGAAGAGAGATGCTGGTTCTAAGGGACCTGGTCCTCAAGCTGACTCACCCACATCTGCAACAGCGGGTCAGTCAGCACAAGGACCAGGGACCTTAACAAAAAGACGAAAAACATCTTGCGCAATTTACTTCAAGTTTTGTCTCCTATTCTATTATTGTTACTATTCTGTGTGTCATGGGACCTGGTCTCTTAGCTCCTGGTGGATTCTTACAAGCCATCAGGTGCGGCATAAAAAACAAAAGATTCTGCGCAAGTTAGCTTCATGTATAAGTAGATACTTGTTGAACACTAACCACGAGCAATAAGACATAACAAAATGTAAGAAATTATATTCTGCACTCATCTCACTGCTCTGATATCAAAGTTTAGCATAATACTTTGCATTTTTCAGTATATACTTCTCCAATTACATTTCAACATCTCAAAGAAAAACACATTTCAACCGTATCAAAAATGAAAATGAATTGAAAAACTATACCAATAAGAAATTAAGAAGATCTCACCTATCAAAACAAGAAACACCTAGAAGAAGAAGAGGAGAAGAAAAAGAAGGAGAATGATCTGGACTACGAGGAGGGGAGGATGGATGAAAAATACAAGAAACAGCTGGAAGAGGAGGAGAATGATCTGGACTATGAGAAGGTAAGGATGGACGAACAATACAAGAAAAAGCTGGAAGAGTAGGAGGAAAAATAGGAGAACGAAAGGATAAAGGTGGCGGCACGAAAGGAGAAGAAAGATGTACACAGAAAAATAAGAAAGGAAGCGATGAAGGAGGAGAACAAAAACAAAATTGAAAGAATCCAAAAACAAAATCGACAACAGATCCCCGCAAAAGATGGTAGGGGGAAGAGATGATGAAGAAGAAAAAAGAAGAAAAGAAGAAGAGGAAAAAAGAAGTTAGTAGATACTTTTGTTTTATGTTATGAATCTTGATTACTATGTTATTGAATATTTCCTACCCACTCTCTTTTCTCTCTGTCATTTACTTTGATTGTAGACTTTGTCTTATTTGCTCTGTTGCATTCACATTTGGGTGAGTTAGCATCTCAACTTTCATGGGTTATTATATGTGATAAGGAGTATTTGTTGATGTAAACCTTCATGTATTTTTTTTTCTCTTGATGGTGTCTTTATATTAGATCATTATTCCTCAATATACAAATATTAGGGAAGAAAGGATATGAACAAAGGTTTCCTAAACTCTAAATTTGTCTAAAAGCTTAATCCTTGATATGTGTGAGGGTGTGGAGTCCCATACTTATAGAAATCAAAATATTTTTGCACGATACTCTTTATTGCTCTTTGCACGTCTTATATTTGACTTTTGAATGTGTGTAACCTGTTCTTCAAGTGTCACCTCCTACAGGGTGCAACAATGTCTCACCATCTATTGACGGATTGACCTATATTATGTTTTTAGGCAAAGGTAATTTACTGGAATCTCCATACTGTTACTCCAAGATATCTCTTTGTAATATCACTAATATCTAGACCTAATCTTTGGTTGTTTGCCATCACCTAAAAATGAAAAAACAGATAAGCAGGTCTCCAAGTCATATGTTAACTCACCCCAGAGGTACATTATCTGTATCTTATAGTACATGGCCCTGAAAAAGTGGCACAATTAAACTATTATATTCCCAAAGTAGGGAATTTAGTGAGGTTTTTTGGTAGGACAGAATCTATTTCTTAGTTCCGATATCTTATTGTGACAGATAGGATAAACACAGGAAGGGCGTTCATTGGGGCTTTGGAAGAAATGTCTCATTATGTAGTCTTGATCCTCCTCCTTCTTCTTCTTCTCCTCCTTCTCTTCTAGTTGTTTCTTGTTTTGTTCATCCATCCTTCCCTCCTCATAGTCCAAATCCTCCTTCTTCTTCTAGCTCTTTCTTGTATTGTTCTCCTTCTTTTCTTCCAGTTCTTTCTTTAGGCAGTATTTTTTGAAAAAAGTAAAGTTCAGTGTATGAGGGGTTAAGATTTTTGATTTTGGTGGGAGGAAGGGGGATAGTGAGGGAGTGGCAAACCTGGGGTGAAGGAGAAGCAGTGTTGATAAACGTCGGATAGCCATGATATTTTGAGATAGAAAGTAAGGTGAGGAATGAGAAAGAGTGGTTGATTAAATAGGTGAGGGATGATAAATAGTGGTTGGTTAAATAGGAGAGGTATGGAAAAGAGTGGCTGGTTAAATAGGTGAGGGATGAGAAAGAGTGTCTGGTTAAATAGAAGGAAATGAAGGGAAAATGAGGAGAAATTTTCATTAAAGATAGATACATGGTGAAATTTTGGGTGTACAACTCTAACAATTTTTGTGTAAAGATTCAAAATTGCTTTCTGCTCTGTCGCTGGTTGCTCTCTCTACGCTGGTTTGCTCTGCGGCTCTGCCTCTGTTTGTGTATGGGAGAAAGGAAAAGTAGTAGCCTGTGGAAATATTTTGATGAAGAAGAGAGAGGGTGTAAGGCGCATGTGATACAATACATATATATATATATATATATATATACTATATTTTTAAATAACTTGTATATCCTTGCACTAGAGTTAAAGTTAACTTAGAGTTAACTAATTGTCTTGTTGCTTTTTGGGCCTTGTGCAACTTCATTTAATTAGGAACGGATGTGTCAAAATCTCCTTTTACCCGATATAGTAATAAGCATACTCATAAATAAATTCCCTTTATTTATGGGGGAAAGGACATGGACTGGCCACTCAAAAAAATATTAGTCCACGTTTGGGCCTATGGACATTTTATGGCCAGTAGGCCCAAACTATTGTCATCCAATAGCCATTGGGCTACTTCAGACCTCCTCTTCCTTCTTGATCATTTCGACCGTTTCTCATCCCTCTGTCATAAAAATTGAGATGCTAACTCACCCAAATGTGAATGCAACAAAGCAAACGAGACAAAGTCGGCAATCAAAGAAAATGACAGAGGAAAAAAGAGAGTGGGCAGAAATTATTCAATAATACAGTAATCAAGATTTGTGACACACAAAAAAAGTATCTAATAACTGCTTTTTTCTTCTTCTTCTTTTCTTTATTTTTTCTTCTTCATCATCTCTTCCCCCTATCATCTTTTGCTGGAATTTATCGTCGATTTATTTTTTTTGGATTCTTTCAATTTTGTTTTTGTTCTTCCCCTTCATTGCTTCCTTTCAATTTTTCTTTGGTCATCCTTCTTCTCCTTTCGTGTCGCCGTCTTTCTCCTTTCGTTCTCCCATTTTGCCTCCTGCTCTTCCAGCTATTTCTTATATTGTTCATCCATGCTCCTCTCCTCGTAGTCCAGATCCTCCTCATTCTTCTTCTCCTCTTCCTCTTCCAATTTTTTCTTGTTTTGTTCATTCATCCTCCCCTCTTCGTAGTCCAGATCTTCCTCTTTCTTCTTTTTCTCCTCCTTCTCTTTCATCTCTTTCTTTTATTGTTCTCTTTCTCCTCTTCCAGCTCTTTCTTTAGGCAGTATTTTTTGAAAAAAGTAAAATTCAGTATATGAGGGGTTAGGATTTTTGATTTTGGTGGGTGGAATGGGGACAGTGAGAGAGTGGCAAACCTGGGTGAAGGAGGAGCAGTGTTGATAAACGTTAGATAGCCATGGTATTTTGAGATGAAAAGTGAGATGAGGTATAAGAAAGAGTGGTTGATTAAATAGGTGAGGGATGAAAAAGAGTGGTTGGTTAAATAGGAGAGGTATGAGAAAGAGTGATTGATTAACTAGGTGAGGGATGAGAAAGAGTGGCTGGTTAGATAGATGGAAATGGAGGAAAAATGAGGAGAAATTGTCATTAAAGATAGATACATGGTGAAATTTTGGGTGTACAACTCTAACAATTTTTGGGTAAAGAATTCTTGAACAACAAACAAACGATCAATACGAATACGTCTAGTGCCAAAATTGTTGAATGAGTGTTATTATACAATACGATACTGTTAGACCAAATAGGAAAGATGTTAAACTAAAACAAACGATTCAGTCTATCCAAACACTATATTTACAAAACAATAAGGCACGACAAATACAATACCAAACAATACATCATGAAACGATGGGAACCAACAATCCAAACAGAGTTAAGGTACAAATGAAGGAGTACCTTGATATTACTTTTGTACTACTTCAATCATATCAAATATATTCTTATAGTCTTCAGTATGTCACAGATGCATTGCGACTCGACGTTGCATTTAGCAGTGATCATGAGTAGTAGTCTTAGTAATGATATATTTGTTTGGAGAATTTGTACTAAAGCACAACAAAAGGTATTTGTGTGAGAATATTGCAACAATCTTGTATGTTTGTTGATTTTTTATTTTTATTTTTGCAGAAAACAACATTGTTTTATGTGTCCTTGTGAACAATAACAATAAATCCAGTGTAATTAATAGTGGAACCAGGATTTTTACTACGGCAATTCAAAATATAAAAAGTCAAACATACAAAGAAGTTAAGGGGGTTCAAGATCTACAATTTTGACCCTGCATATATAGTGTTATTTTTTGACAAAAGGGGTTCATCCTAGCCCCACCCCTGAGTGTAATCCCATAAAGTAGGATCTAGGGAAGGTGATGTGTATGCAATCTTAGTCCTACCTTGTAAAGGTAGAGATGTTATTTCCAATCGACTCTCGACTAAATAGAAGTATTCTCTTTGACTCAAGAAATAAGATTTAGTATTTCTTCCGTCAATACTTTTTTGAATTTTTCTTAATTTGAGTAGAAGAGCAAATAGGACAAGTAACTAAATGTTATTTGATTTGTTAAAATGGACAAGTAAATCAAAAAAGTTATTTTTAGATGATGATGTACGAATCAACATGCGTGCACTTTTAATATTTTAGTACTCAATCTAATCCATTCTACTTGTCATATTTTTCTGTTGCACGTCTCATAAAAAATATTAATTTAATGGATAATTCGATTATATTATCCTATTTATTGTTTGATGTAACTTAGATAGTACTACTCTTCATTTTATTCCTTTCGTTGCTAATTATTTGTCGTCCTTATTAAAAATAAATGTTCATTAATACTTGTTATTTCACAAAACCACTGTGTAATTAGTTATTTATTTTTATTTTTACCATTAGTAAACTTAAATAAAGATGAGTAATAAATAAGGGTAATTTTTTTCTTAAGAATTGTACAACTTAAATAAGGTGACAAGTAAATAGAAACGGAGGGAGTAGTACTTTAATATCTCTATAGTTATCAAGATAAAATAAATAATTAGTTCTATCTTCGAGTTTTTAAAACAAGAAGTATTTTGGATAGGAAAGAAAGAAAAAGGGACTAATAATGATTTCGATTTTGGAAAAAGTTTCCAAAAATTAAACCTAAGTACAATACAATTCGTAAAACGTTTCTTTTACTAAAAGCAAACACTTTATGCCTTAAATCAAATCAATTAATTAACTAATCCAACACCTACAAAAATATTTCCGAAACCAATTATATTAGGGATAACAATTTTTTCTAATCCTTTTCCCATAAGAATAATGTTTTTTTTTTTTCTATTTTATATATATCCTCACACATTAATCTAAAAAATACATTCTACAATAGCAAGTTTAGTAAGTACTTAATATTAAATTCTCTTCTAATTTTTTTTGAAGATCTTTTTTGTTAATTTAATAGAGGAGAAATCAAATACGTTGAAAACTACAATTACTGTTTCTACCAAATGGGATATTAATTCCGCAAAAAAGTCTAAGTGCGATTTGGTGAGATCTTATGTCTTGTATTAGCTATAGCACTTGGTGTTACTCTTAGCTTTTCGTGTGTTCTATGTTGATCATCATGAGGATACTAGTATGGTGCTTCATGACCCCAAGTTCCAAATTGTGTCTGTGTCACACTCTTCGATTTCTATATTAACTCGTTATATTCATCCTTTGATTATGCACAACCCTAACAATTGAAACCTTACTTTCTCAGTTCAAAACCCTAATAGTGATTACGGAAAATGGCTGTTAAGTTGGAATATGGTTAAGTGGGCTGGTTGGGTATTAAATGGGACACTGACGTGGACTAACTATGTGACAATTTTTTTTCACGTGGTGTGCTTGGTGGCACTCCATTAATGTGAGGGGTATTTTTGAGCCAAAAAACAAATGGAGGGGTATTTTTGCTCCATTTCGGATAGTTCAGGGGTAGTTTTGGCCCTGTTTGGCACTCCGTTAAAATGAGGGGCATTTTTGAGCCAAAAAATAAACGGAGGGGTATTTTTGAGCCAAAAAACAAACGGAGGGTATTTTTGCTCTATTTCGAATAGTTCAGGGGTAGTTTTGGCCCTTTTCCGTAGTGATTATGATTTCTATTACAATGATTTCAAGGCTAGCATATCCTATACCAACACCATTCTTTTGGAGTGCTAATGTGTTTGATAAATTGTATCAAGATGCAAAAGCTTAAACCTTAATCGACTCAACATTCACAGCTTTGCATGAGTCATATGCATATTGGGTTGGTACATCTATTGCTGGTGACTTTGCTTCTCCACGTATCTTGTGGTTGAGTTCTTAGAAGACATCTAGACTGGAGTATTAGCTCCTTTCCTATTCAAAATACTTGTTGTTTTAAAAAATCAAAGATAGAATTAATTATTTATTTTATCTTGATAAATATAGAGATATTAAAGTATTACTCCCTCTGTTTCTATTTACTTGTCACCTTTTTTAAGTTGCACAACTCTTAAGAAAAAAATTACTCTTATCTATTACTCTTCTTTATTTAATGTTTCTCCTTTTTGCACTATATTAATATCTTTCCATATTTATTACTAATGGTAAAAGTGAAAACAAAGAACTAATTATGCATTGGTTTTGTGAAATAACAAGTATTAATGAACATTTATTTTTAGTAAGGACGAAAACTAATTAGCAATGAAAGGAGTAAAAAGAAGAGTAGTACTATCTAATTTACATCAAACAATTACTAGGGTAATATAATCGATTATCCATTAAATTAATATTTTTTATGAGACGTGCAACAGAAAAATATGACAAGTAGAATGGACTAGATTGAGTACTAAAATATAAAAGTGCACGCATGTTGATTCGTACATCATCATCTAAAAATAACTTTTTGGATTTACTTGTCCATTTTAACAAATCAAATAACATTTATTTACTTGTCCTATTTGCTCTTCTACTCAAATTAAGAAAAATTCAAAAAAGTATTGACGGAAGAAATACTAAACCTTATTTCTTGAGTCAAAGAGAATACTTCTATTGAGTCGAGAGTCTATTGGAAATAACATCTCTATCTCTACAAGGTAGGACTAAGATTGCATACACATCACCTTTCCTAGATCTTACTTTATGGGATTACACTCAGGGGCGGGGTTAGGATGAACCCCTTTCGTCAAAAAATAACACTATATATGCACGGTCAAAATAGTAGATATTGAACCCCCTTAACTTCTTTGTATGTTTGCTTCTTTATATTTTAAATTCCCTAAGTAAAAATCCTGGTTCCACCATTAATTACATCAGATATATTGTTGTTGTTAGAGGGCTATACTTCTCAGTAACTCCAATATAGAATTCAACAGTCACAAATTACTAATCCAATTGATGCTGCCAACTTATCGTACAAAATTCAAATAATAGTTTGAAAATGTATATGGATCCATTACTTTGTCTTTTTCAACAAATTTAGATACATTTAAGGCAAACAAAATAAAAGTGAACTCCAGTTTCAAGTCAACATTCCTTCAATTGTAAATTCAAATATTCAAAAACAAAATAAAAGTGAACTCCAATTTCAAGTCAACATTCCTTCAATTGTAAATTCAAATATTCAATTCTTAGTCATGTTACATGATTCTCAACAATGGATATTAGTTCAAATTCCATAGCAATGTTCACAAGGACACATAAAACAATGTTGTTTTCTACAAAAAAAATAATTAATAAACATACAAGATTGCTGCAATATCCTCACACAAATACCTTCTGCTGTTCTTTAGTACAGATTCTTCAACAATATATGACTGCTAAGAGCACTACTCATGATCATTGCTAATTGCAACGTCGACTCGCAATTCATCTATGGCATGTTGAAGACTACAAGAATATATTTGATATGATTGAAACAGTAGACAAGTAATATCTAGGTACTCTTTCATTTGTACCTTAACTCTGTTTGGATTGTTGGTTCCCATCGTTTCATGATGTATCGTTTGGTATTGTATTGTGTCGTACCTTATTGTTGTGTGAATATAGTGTTTGGATAGACTGGATTGTTTGTTTTAGTTTAAGATCTTTCCTATTTGGTCTAACTGTATCGTATTATACTATTAATAACACTTGTTCAACAACTTTGGCTCTAGACGTTCCCAAAATGGGGACTTTTAGCTAAATTCAATATATTAGACGTCCGTTGGCATTCCTTCCTTATCTGTTCAGGGCCTATCTGAAAGAGAATCCAGTACTTCTTGGTCGTGAATATCTAAAGTGATTGTTTGTTGTTACAGAATTCTTGTTTAGACAGTTCATACCATTCATACATACTGATTTGATCTAAGATTTCAATTCTTCCGTGTTTCAACAGCAACAACTTTTAAGGTCAGAAAAAGTTTAGCCAGAGCACCATGTCTTCTACTAAGCAAAAATCTGTCAGGTATATAAAAAAATCCTTGAATTTGTGGCTAAAGTACGTATATCTTATGGTAATTTATTAAGTTGTTTCAAAATCCAGCACAATTTTGTAGTAGTTCTTTTCTATGTTGCTCGGGTGTGTGTCACATCCTCTACAGGTGCGGTAGCATTTTTGGAGGGTCTGAGCATCACAGGCTCTCTTATAAACGCGTATTGTATCTTATCACTAAGTTATGTTCATTTTTGTTCTAATGAAAACTTGTATCTGTAATCAGATTTCCAAATGACTTTGACATTGCAAAATCTGGATCAAACAACGCGACGAAATTCCTCAAAACTATCTCCATCAAGAATCATGAACAAACATCTAAGTCAGAGCTCGAGAAGGTAGAAATAGAGCCAAAAATGAAGATGTTCCGAAAGAAAAAACTTTCAAGAGTATTTTCGGAGGACTATGACGGAGTGCAAAGGAAGATACTGGATCCGCGAGGACGTCCTATAAACATATGGAACAAATGCTTCCTAATTGCTTGTCTTACTTCTCTATTTGTTGATCCATTGTTCTTCTATTTGCCGAGTGTTAACGATGAAATCTGCATGGATGCAAGTTATCCGATGGAGATAGTCCTAACAATCGTTCGATCAGTGATAGATGCATTTTATCTGGTTCAGATTTTAGTTCAGTTTCGAACAGCTTATGTTGCACCTTCTTCTCGTGTTTTTGGAAGAGGAGAGCTAGTCATTGATTCATCAAAAATTGCTTCAAGGTATCTTCGAAAGGATTTTTGGGTCGACGCCTTGGCTACTCTTCCACTTCCTCAGGTAAAAATTAGCACTTTAAATCTGTTGTAGTCTTTTCGTGATTTAACAAGTTCGTTAATATTTGGAATATTTTGGTTGTTACAAGTCCTATAATGCAAAAAAATCCAGCAGGAAAACTTGTAATTTTCTGTTATTTACTCTGTTCTGATTTTACATGCCAGATAAGTTGGTAGATATGATGTCTTTTAGGCTTACAAGTTGCATCAAATGCTACTTTGCTTAGCTATATCGACTGTAGGGTGGTCAGTTGAACACTTCATCGGAAAATCAGATGTATATATAGAGAATAATACTGTGTATAGGTCAAAGTTTACTTTCTATAAACATATTTGTTAAATTTTGAACACCCTTAAAATTGTTTCAGGTGTTGATTTGGGCCGCAATCCCGTCTCTGAGAGGTTCGAATAGGATTGGTGCAAAACATGCCTTGCGCCTCACTATCATTTCTCAGTTTCTCTTGAGGCTATGCCTGATTTTTCCACTTTCATCTCACATTATCAAGACCACTGGCGTTATGGTGGAAGCTGCTTGGGCTGGCGCGGTTTATAACCTCGTGCTCTTCATGCTGGCTAGTCATGTAAGTTAAAACATCACATTAATATTTGCCACACTAGCATTATCTGTCAAATGATTTACGGTGAATTAAATTTGTTGTTCCAATATACTAAATACAGTCAAATCTCTCTATAATGACCTCGTTTATCTGGATATTTTTGGCTGCTATAGCGAAGTTCTTGTTATAGAGAACATATAATATAACATAACATGAAAAGCCGATTCCACAGAAAACTTGGTTGTTATAGTGAAATGTTATTAGAGCGAACGAATGTTACAGAGAGGTCTGACTGTACCAAGTTCCATCAGTTTTTAGAAGTGTAACTGTTGGCTTGACTATCATTTTGACTATGATTCTTGTTAAGGTCATGGGATCATGTTGGTATCTTTTAGCTGTGGAGAGGCAAGAACAGTGTTGGAAGAAGATTTGTGATCAACAACAACCGCATTGCCAGTATTGGTATTTCGACTGCCAGAGGATGAACGATACCAGTAGAATCGCCTGGTATCAGTGGAGCAATATATCTACATTATGTGGTCCTAGCAGCAACTTCTTCCAATTTGGAATCTTTAATGACGCACTGACTTATCGCGTTACACAGTCATCATTCTTGAATAAGTATACGTATTGTTTTTGGTGGGGCTTGAGGAACCTAAGGTAACAAGATGCAGCTAAAGATCTGTTAGTTTTTCTTTGATTAAATGTTTAACTTTCTATGATCTAACTTTTGCAGCTCTATTGGGCAGAATCTCATGACTACTACTGACATCAATGAAATTAATTTCGCGGTTGTTCTTGCAATTCTTGGATTACTGTTTTTCGCGTTACTTATTGGGAATATGCAGGTAAGTCATTGGATGAAAAAGGGTCATAGTTTTCAATCTTAGCCAAATTTGTACTGAGAATGTTTCATTTCTACTGGCCTTGATTTTTAATACTAGAGTTTCCTTCAATCAACTACTATGAGACTTGAAGAATGGAGGATTAGGAGGACTGATACAGAAGAATGGATGGATCATCGCCAACTACCCCACGATCTAAAGGAGAGGGTGCGGAAATATGATCTGTATCGGTGGGTGACAACGAGAGGTGTTGATGAAGACGCTATTGTTAGAAGCCTTCCTGTTGATCTCAGAAGGGATATCAAGCGTCATCTTTGTCTTGATCTAGTTCGTCGAGTGAGTATCATATAAAACTATTCCTCAACTTCTATCAAACTATTGTTGGATGTTACATTGCATCTGTTACTGCTACAGTTTTTCTAGAATAATTAGTCGTTTAGTTGTAAGGAGGAACCTAATATATTTGATTCACTTGAATATCCATTTTCTTAGTTTTAGTACGAGTCTAGTACTTTAGTTGTAGGATGAGTAGTTACAGTCATGATTAACGAAATTTAAGAGACAAATTTTCATTCGTATTTTCAACCTTGCTTGTCCTGCAGGTCCCTCTGTTTGATCAAATGGATGAGTGTATCTTGGATGCAATATGTGAGAGGTTGAAACCACTTTTATACACAGCAGGAACGTGCCTTGTTCGCGAAGCTGATCCTGTGAACGAAATGCACTTCATTATACGAGGCCATTTGGATTCCTACACTACTGATGGAGGGAGAACAGGATTCTTCAATTCGTGTAAGCTCGGTCCATGTGATTTCTGTGGTGAAGAATTACTAACATGGGCACTAGACCCTCGTCCGAGCATCATCCTTCCATCCTCTACACGTACAGTGACCGTGCTCACTGAAGTTGAAGCATTCGCATTGTCTGCAGAGGATGTTACATTCGTGGCATCACAGTTCCGTAAGCTGCATAGCAAGCAGTTAAGGCATACATTCAGGTTTTACTCGAACCAATGGAGGACTTGGGCCGCGTGTTTTATACAAGCAGCTTGGTTTCGGTATAAGAGAAGGAAAGAGGCTGCTGCGCTTAATAAAGCGAAGCAGAGTTCCCTGGCTGCTCCTACTGAACTACGTGATGAAGGAAGAAGTGTGTCGTTGGGACAAAAGGCTTCAGAATTTGCTGTGTATGCTGCAAAATTGGCAACAAGCACCAGAAAGGGTGGAAGCATGAGGGGAGAACTAGAAATCATTAGTTCGTTACAAAAGCCTGTGGAACCTGATTTTTCAGTTGAGGATAGATAAACGGAAATGCTGAAGCCAGAGGCGGAATCAAGATTTTTAGTTTATGTGATTGCAAAACTTAGGTAGGAAGATTTTAGGAATAATTATGGGCCTGAACCAGTTGACTATTCTAGTTTATAAAATATGTACGAAGTGTATAAGTTGTGCCTATGTTAAACAAATACACATATAATATCCATACAATAGTGTATATATTGTGTATATTTCGGCTATATTGGTAAACTAATTGACCTAACAATATATATCCGTAACTTGTCCAAGGTATTTTTCTGGTGTCTGGACCTTTTGGGCTATTTGCTAATGGGCTTAATATGTAACCAACTGGAGCTGGATTGGATATAGAAGGCTGGAACTCAAGAATCTGGCCTGAATAACCATAATAGGCCCAGTTCATGTTGGAATGAAATTCATATATTAGAGCTAAACATCAGCATTAATGTATGTCTAACTCAATTTGATAATGAGAAAAATGAAAACTTGAAGTTACATACTAACCATGGATTACGTTTACAGAGGACATGACGTTACATATGAAGATATATGGAGGTTGAGGATTAGGGTAGAAGGGTACGTACGTAGTCGGTAACCTAGTGTTATCGTATTTGTACATGAGAAAGGCAGGGTGGTAGTCTCTTCTTCTCATTTCTCTGTAATTAGTAGTATTAGTTAGTATTCGCGTGGTATCTTTTTCTTCATTTTTTCTTTTGTGTATTACTTCATTTGCTTTGTTCATCTTGTTATTTTGTTGTGGTTATTTTCCTTTCAATATAATCCTATTTTGATTACACTTTTTTTGAGTCGAGGGTCTACCGGAAAACAGCCTCTCTATACCTCACAACAGGGGCAGCTCTATGCCTTGCAAAATTAGGCACCCGCCTTAGGCCCCCAAATTTGAGGGGCCTCACTTTTTTTTTTAGCAAAAATAGAATTATTATATGATTTTTTTAAAAATATTTGTATTACCCATTTCAATTTGATTAAAAAACATTTTTGTGTATTGTATATATCTTTAGTTTTAGACTACAAAATTCAAAAGTTTCTTTACTTTCTTAAACTCCAAACTCCATTTTAAGTTAAAGTGGACAAACAAATTGAAACGAAAGTAGTAGTATTATGTATGGATTTTTTTTTAAAAGTTGCATATAAAAAAAAAGAAAGAAAGCACTTTATATCTCAAAATACTTTTGAAAGACATACATTAACAACTTTCCATATTAAAAAATTTAGAAGAATAAATTTTGAATTAAAAAATATTAATTTCTTTCAAAAATTTAAGGCCTCCGATTCGTTTTTGGCTTTAGGCCACTAACGGGCTTGAGTTAAGGCTGTTAACCGAGCCGGGCCGGACCAACCCGGCTCCGATTCGGTAATTTTTACCGGTCTCGATCCGAGTCCGGTCCGATCGTGACTCTTGATGGGCCGGACCCAACAAGAACAATTCCACCAACGGCCCAGCACCGACCCATTTAATATGTTTGACCGGTCTTAATGGGCCGATTCGGGTTAGGTAACCGATCCAGATTAATGGGCCGGTTCGGGTTAGGTAATCGGTCCAGATTAATGGGCCAGCTTACCGGGTCCCGACTAAAAAAACAGTATTTTGAACCTTGATTGTTTTTTAATATACATTCAATATATACTACTTAAAATACGACTTTAAAGAATATACATACGTATATACATTTAATATATACTACTTTAAAGAATATACATACATATATACATTCAATATATACTACTTTATAGAATATACATACTTTAAAGAATATTCATACATATTATACATTCAATATTTACTATTTTAAAGAATATACATACATAATATACATTCAATATATATTATTTTAAGGAATATATATACATAATATACATTCAATATATATTATTTTAAAGAATATATATACATATAAACATGCAATATATACTACTTTAAAGAATATACATACATATATATACATTCAATATATACTACTTTATAGAATATACATACTTTAAAGAATATTCATACATATTATACATTCAATATATACTATTTTAAAGAATATACATACATAATATACATTCAATATATATTATTTTAAGGAATATATATACATAATATACATTCAATATATATTATTTTAAAGAATATATATACATATAAACATTCAATATATACTACTTTATAGAATATACATACTTTAAAGAATATTCATACATATTATACATTCAATATATACTATTTTAAAGAATATACCTACATAATCTACATTCAATATATATTATTTTAAAGAATATACATACATTTATACATTCAATATATACTACTTTATAGAATATACATATGTATGTACATTCAATATATACTATTTTATAGAATATACATTTAATATATTCAACAACATATACTACTACTTAATAAAATGTACATACATACATACATACATACATATATATATATATATATATATATACAAGGTTGCAATTACATTTCACTAATTTCACAAAGTTAAATTGAAAAATAAAAATTCAATTGATTAATTGTAAATTCTATAAAATTTTCATCATTTTTTTCAATTCACCCCTGTTAACATTAACGGGAATTGACTGTGGATTGTCAAAATCAATGGCACCAAAGCCATGCATTGGACTTGATTGTGCTGAATTCTCTCTTGAAGTCACTATTTCTTCAAGATTTTCTTCGTCTTCCGGCTCCAAGAACATTCCTTGATTTCTTTGTTCTGCTTTAATCCAGTCTCTAAGACAAACTAAAACATTCATGGCATTGACTCCCAATGAGTGTCGGTTGTCTCCAATTTGCTGCCGTCCTTGACTAAAAGCGCTCTCTGATGAAATGGTTGGCATTGGAACATTCAATATATCTCTAGCTAATCTTGAAAGTACAGGATATTGTCTTTCATTATTCTTCCACCATTCCAGTGTGTTGATTCTACCTCTAGGATCCTCTGTAGGCTGCATAAGATAATACTTTAGCTCTTCCCGACTTACGATTCTTTGCGATGAAGGCTGCAATCTATTCCAAATAGATAGATCAGAAACACAATAAGTAGGCATACTATGTGCCTGTCTTTTAGAAGATGATGGTTCCTCAGAAGGATGGGGAGCAGGGGTCGGTGTAATGTGTGACGGTAAAGCATTGTCAAGTAAATCAATATAATGATTGTATAATGTGTTCATGTAACTATTCGCATCAGACATAGCCGTAAACAAAGAAGATTCTTCATTAACTTTTACTTCTAAAGCAAAATAAATAAGAGAAGTAAATTCGGACATAGTATTATATTTCATACATGGATTTATTACAGCACCAACTAAGTAAATAGGGGGAAGCGGAAAAAAATATTTTCTAAATTTATAAATCATTGCATCAATAGCATCTTTGTAACCTGGTTTAGACTTATACTCGTTAAGCAATAAAGAAATGTCGGCTAAATAAGCTAAAATATTACAAACAGTAGGATAATAAGCACCAGAAAATTCAACCGTAGCTAGATAAAAATTTTGCAAAAAATTAACAATATCATCAATTTTAGCCCAATCTGAATTTTGTAACATACTATCGGGAAAAACACTAGCAAATTGGTTAAAACTCATAGTAATAGAAACTTTATAAATATTGCAAGTATTTAAGAAATCATACGTAGCATTCCATCTAACATCTATTTCTTCAGGCATTAATCTCGGTCTAAGTCCATTTTCCTTACATTTTCTTTTAAATTCGGTAAGTCTAATTTTTCTATTATTTTCTTGAATAAAGCCAACTGCAAGTCTAACTTTTTCAATAGCATGTTCAAAAAAAGCAAGACTATCTTTTACAATTAAATTTTATATATGGCAAGCATACTTAACATGAAATATTTCGGGTAACGGTGGAGAAAGTTCAATTTTTAACAAGTCAATAGCAACGTTGTTGTTAGATGCATTATCAAAAGATATACATAAAACTTTACGGTCAATACCATAATATCTTGCAACTTTTGTAATAGATTCAGAAATAAATTTTCCAGTGTGTCTACGGTCTTCATCATACAAAAATGCTAAAATACGTTTTTGCATTACAAAATTACTATCTACCCAATGACAAGTAATTGTTAAATAATCATTTTTATTAATAGCACTACCAAGATCAAAAGTTAAAGCAACTCTACATGGAAGATTTTTTAATAATGCAGATAACTAGTAAACATATTGTGCATGGAGTCTAAAAATATCGGACCGACAAGTACTTCTAGGAATACCCTCAAACATAGGATTATAAATTTTCTGAATATAATGAATAAAAGCTTCAGAAGAAGCAAAAGAGAAAGGCAAACAACCCACAACTATCATTTTTGCTAATTCTTTACGATCCTTCATTTTATTATAATCCTTAACTAATTTACCGATTTTTGGGTTCAATCTAGTTTGATTTGGGCCCCCAACTGTCCCACCACCAGTTACCTGAGCTAGCTCTATTGGGTGTTTATCCTTCAAATGTCTCGTCAACTGACCCGTACCTCCTTTATTAACCCCCCCCTACCCCCCCCCCCCCGGTCTTATGCTCGTATTTTAACTGACAAAGATCGCATTCAACCTGAGTAGTTCCTTCTATTCGAGTATAAAAATTCCACACAATACTAATTTTTTACGAGATCTTATAGGGCGCCGAGGAGGAAGATTAACCGATTCAGATTGAACATTAACATTACCGGATTCGGGTGTAACATCAACATCATCATCATCATTTTCATCTACATCAACAGGGTCTACTTCATTCTCTTCTTCTATACCATAATTTTCTTGGGCCTCTAAATAATTCATATCGTGAGCACCTACACCTATTTCATTCTCAAAGGGTTCGCTAATTGGTACCGAAGGCACACGAGTATATCGAGTATTTAAACTACCTCTGCCGGAACCAATTTGTTTCTTACTACCACTACCACTTCCGGGACAAAAATTTCTAACACTTTTACCGACTTTGCTTAATTTATCCATATTACAAATTCAACTAACAATTATTCAAAAAACACAAAAACAATACAAATAAATATTCAACAAATAATACACTAATTAAAAATTAAAAGTAAGAGATGCAACGATAATACCAAATTTCTGAAGTATTCGAAAGTTGATCAATTGAGTACTTTTGGAAACTTTCACTTAGTATTTGTAATTGCAAAATAATAAAATATAATAGAACACTTTATGAGATAATTTTAGCAAATTTGAGAGAGAATGAGATTGTAAGAAATTATTTTTGAAATGGCATGTATTTATAGGAAAAAAAAATTGAGTTAATTTTTTTTTTTTTAAAAAAAAATAGCCTAAAATGCTGTTATGGCTGTTGGGCCTCGACGGTCCAAAACAGCCCAGGCGGCAAGCCCCATTAAATTTTTTTTAAAAAATAAAAATTTATTAATCTGGCCGGGCCGGTCCGGTGCACTG
The DNA here is from genome assembly GCA_031232105.1 of Capsicum rhomboideum. NCBI lineage: Eukaryota > Viridiplantae > Streptophyta > Magnoliopsida > Solanales > Solanaceae > Capsicum > Capsicum rhomboideum. The sequence goes on along the minus strand of CP124711.1, from coordinate 141,579,218 downwards.
GTGGACCCGGTATGATTTTCTAACTGGGCCGGTCTACTGGGCTCGTTACCTTGTCCGGCCCAGCCCCCTAAATACCCCCTAGCCCACTTCCATACCGGTGCCGAGTCTGGTCCGGTTCGGTCTCTTATTGGACCGGTCTAATCGGGCCGAAACCGGGTCAACCCGGTCCAGTTATCGAGTTTAGCTTGAGTAGCCCCTGCCTCACAAAGGTAGAGGTAAGATCTATGTATATCCTACCCTTTTCAACCTCACTTATAAAGTTACACTGAGTGAGTTATTATTGTTACATATTAACCATGAAGTTCATGGGAGTTCTTCAATATTTTTCCAAACAGAAAGAAAATGGACAAGGCAAAGAATAGAGGATAGATAAATCAAGAATCTAAACAAAACATCAGCCGATATAATGTTAGAGCTAGACAAGGCAAACAAAATAAAAGACCATAGAATATATTGACAACATTATTTGACACTAATAAACAACAATAATGGATTTAAATAATACACACACTCATGGAGTAAATTTTTTCTATATCATCAGCATAAATCATATGACCATATCAAATTATTATTACTTTATTTTTCGGGTTACTATAGCAAATTTACAATGCAATAACATACTCAATGTAACACCATAAGTAGGATCCGAAAAGGATATATAGTGTGTACACAGACTTTATCCTTATCTTGTGCAAGTAGAAAAGTTATTTTCGATATATCCTTCGATATAATATGACAGCTTAAAAAATCTATTACACTGCTTGCACACTTAATCAACATGTTGGGTACCAATTGAGAAGTCGGTTAAGTTACTAATTAAGTTGACTATTAATTAACTAATTGGAATAGTTGATTAGAAATTAAAGGAATCATTAAGATTTTACGACCCCACACCAAAGTGTAATTTGGAAGTAGGCAAATGACTTTTATTAGTGGAATTTGGCGCAATTAAAGATCGTGGTGGAGTAGCAAGTACTTTTTTTATTTTTAATCAGAGGTCTCAAATTAAAATTTGGCTATAAAATCGTCTTTGGTAGGAAACACTTTACCCTCCAAAGTAGGACTCTTCGATGTAAATTTAAATTAGTCAGACCTCAAAGCAGATAGCGAACATCGGATGAAACCTAAAAAACGTGGAATTTGGTAGTTAATACCGTTAGGATGTCAAATAAAGTTCTTAATGCCTTATTCCATCCAAGAATAAAGTCTACGAAAAAGCACACCACTTATTTGTCTTTGTCAATATCAATTATTCTCACTAATTACTTTGTTAATATCATTGCTACTTCTATACTGTAATGACGGATATAAATTACAAAAAAAATGTTTATCATCATCATTATTATCCATATTTTTTGTTGGTATTTTTGTTGTGAGTGTAAGTTCTATATATTGTTGGTGTAGAAAATATTTACACAATTAAATTATTTATTAGGTAACTATAGGTAACTTTATTTGACAATTAATACTAATTGGTTACCTAAAATAAAGTGACGAGTATGTTAAAGATATACTGATGATATAAAAAATTCATTGCACACATAAACTTAAATCCCATCTATGCACACATAAACTTAAATCCCATCTATAAACTGTAAGCACTGTACAATGATTGAGTTAGGATTTTTATTAGGGGGTTGAAAATACGAAGGAACGAACACGCGAAGAAGTCGAGGGAGGTTCGACATCTACTCTATATACATATATAAAAAAAATAACCATCTATAAATAGTAGTATAATTTTTCATCAAAGGAGGTTCGGCTAAATCCCTCAATCTTACCTGGCTCTGCCCTTGACAAGATATAATTATGAATTTAAGTTATATATATTGTTAACATAATTTTTTTAATACTATCATATTACTTAATAGATATTTATTTATAGGTAAATTTTTTAAAATATTGCATTTAAGAATTCAAAAATAAGAAAGGATTCCAAGGGAAACAATGAAACCATGCATGTTTTTTTGGTCTAAAATGGCGGCCATTCATGCATGCCTATGAAAGCTATATATCAAGAAACATGAAACCTATAAGTTGCATAGTGTCAAAGGGAGTTCAACCGGCCAATTTCTTTTGTACATAAAAAACAATACTATACTATATAAATAAATTAAAATAGTTTTTATTAATATTAGAATTTCTAACTCCGTCACTATCCAATCCCCTTTTCTTTCCTTTTCTCGTGTTAACGGTAATATACGCCAAAAGCTTATTATACTAAGCAATTGGACAAGGATGCAAGATTTCTAATACAAAATTGCCAAGAATTAGATCTACTATATATCAGCCGATACAGTTGTTACACGGATGAGTTGAACTGAGTTTGGACGGATAGATAATTGAGTTAATAAATAGTCGGTTATTAATTGCTTAAAGATTGAGTTCAGCTATGAAATTCAAAAAAATGAGATACTTTTGGTGTGTTTTTCAACTTTACTCTAATTTTAAATAGTTTTAACAAATCATACTTTCATTCGGTCAATTTTGCTACCCTAATAAGAGTTAAAACGACTCTTTTTTATCGTGAGCAGGGGTCTATCAGAAACAGTCTCTCTATGTTAGACCCTTAGCTTGATGGTTCAGGTGGCTCGGGCTTGACTAGAGATTTACATGATGAACCTAGCCAACGCCCCATGACTTCGGTTAAGATCAAGTTTGCCTGTCTGCCGGCATGGGCACGTCGGCAGGGTATGACAAGACCTTGGCAGTGGCGTGGTTAAGGCATGCAAGGCGTGATTAAAGCATGACAAGGGCCGGCAAGTTAAGGCAAGGCAAGACTATGATATGGGGTTATTGTGGCTAAGTTAATTAAGTCCGTGGGCTATGAGCTGAGCAAGGCAGACGGCTATGGAAAACGAGCACCAATGGCAAATTGTGCAGGGCAGATTTTGCACACAAGGCAGGCACGAGGATAAGCAACAAGCTGGGCGCCAAGGATGGTGTTTGGCTCCAGATTTGAAGGTTGCACGTGTGTGCCTCGCACATGTGTAGGCAGTTGGGCAGTTGTAACCGTTTTTGGCTCTTGTCAGCAGCATTGGATGAACTTGTAATTTGAAATTCGTATTTTGAATTTAAATTGGCCTATCAGTTGGGATGTCAACTTATTTAGGATAAGGGCATGTGTTGGACATGTGTCTGGCATGTGACAGTGTCGTGGCCTATAAATAGACACAGGCAGCCTGTCACAAATCAGATTTGGATGTGTTGGCTAAGTTTTGTAAGGCTGATTTGTGTGCTTTCCTTGTGGCACGAGTTTAATACAAAGTTGGGAAGAAATTCTTGTACATAATTGTGTCTGTTTCATTTCGTTAGCCTAGGCAAACTAAGTGTTAAAGTAAAACGTGAGGGCTGAAGCCAAAGTGTGTGGCTGTCGAAGTGGGTTCTAACCAGAAAAAGTTGACCCCTTACACTCTACCTCACATCTGAGGTAGTGATACGGATTGCGTACACTTTACCTTTTCCAAACCCCACTTTGTGGTAATATACTGGGTATGTTGTTGTAATAAGAGTTAAAACGAAAAAATCTTTAATTTGTTTTCCTTTTTATTAAAAAAAAAAGTCAAAAGAAAAACCAGTCAGAAAATAGTCAAAGTAGGGCCTCTTTGAGCTGACCGATCGTAACGTAAGTAACTTAGTGCTCCATGCGGGGAAAATGAGAGCAGAATTTATTCGGATTCTCCCACATGTTCAATCTTATTTTAGCGGTTTCCCAAGATATTTTCTTTTCTACAATTACGATAATCTATTCAATGTGATCCTACATAAGTGGAGTCTGAAAAGAATAAGGTGTACGTCGACCTTGTAAGAGATAGAAAGATTGTTTTCAATATACGTACGCTTGACTCAAAAAAAGCGTTTTAAACAATTTTTCTATGATGACAAAAAAAATTAAGAGACTAGTGTGAATGCACATGATTTATTCATTCCAAACACTAGTTTTATGAATATATTTTTGCTAACTATGGTGTCTAAACTTTACAAAATCCTATTAATTCAGACTCACGTACCGTAAAGCTCATTTTGGTGGAGAAGCGTTTTCTTAAATTGCCCCTATGCCCAAAAGCATTAATTAATGAGTAAATGAAGGTGGTAACCAAAAAAATGAAAGGTGGTACAAAGTGATATTTCTCATTTATAATCATATGAATATCTACGATTTATTTAAACTATATTTTACTCAAAAAAATATATCGGCAAAAAAAATAGTCATTCCAAAAAAAAATATTAAGAAAAATAAAAGGACTTTATTCATATATCAGACACATCATGTTATTTGTACTAGTTAAGTTCTATTTTCACTAGACAATTTATTCTGTGATTATTACAACAAAAAAACCTACAAATATGTTTAAAAACATATTAAACTAACACTCAAATCAATCTTTTTATGGATGTTTAACTAATTTGTCGGTGACAGAATATTCAACAATCCATTTCTTGACCAAACATAGTAATATTATTTAGTAGTCGTGTAGTCTTTTATTCTACAATATTATGTGTTGCTATATGTTACTTCGATTATTTGTTTTGTATCTTGCTATTTTATTGTCATAAGTTTATTTGTAATATTACTTCAAAAACTTTTCTTTTGATCCGAGAATTTATCAGAAAAAAGCATTTTAATTAACCCCATCAAATAGGATTATTATCTACGTACATTCTATTCTCCTCCTCCAGACTAATTAATGAGATTACACTGGATTTGTTGTTATGTTATTTCTTGACCAAACAATTCCACTAGTACTAACCTTCTTATAGGTTTAATAATAAATACACCTTTCACTGTTAATATGAGTGAGGCAACTCACTCTTTTCCTACTAATTTGAATAAATAAATCAGTGTGGTCAAAACAAGAAAAGTAACTTTAATTCCCAAAAAACTAATATTAAAAAAAAAGGAATCATTATCAAACATGATTATGATTGATTATCTACTACCTTAAGTCATTACATCTTGCTTAACATTTACTAATTTCTTTTTTCTCCTTTTCTCTCTTTAAGTCAAAGATAATCAAGGTTAAAAGTTGTAAGAGAAATCATTATAGTCACAACTTAGACCTCTTTAACATAATTCCCTTGAAGCAACTAGTTCCAAAACTTCATCAATTGCTGCTTCTGCTTCCAAGAAAATTAGAGACTAGCGGAGAATTTGAAATTTATGAATTCTTAGTCCTGTGACAATCTGAAATTAATATATAATGATAATTTAATTTATGAATTAATAAATATCTATAGATACTTAATATTTTTTTAAATATACAAAAAAAAAAGATATGCGCAAAAACTACTAAATTTACGTAAACTCGTAACTTATAAACTAGTTTCTCCCCTAGGGGCGGGGTTAGATGGAGAGTACCGATCGAGGTGAACTAGAATATTTTATGACATGTTAACTTATATATGTATACGTATGTGAACTTAATTATTATATTCAAGAGCAGCTCGGTGCACAAATCAACTTGAGGCAACTAAAAATATTCATAAATCTCAAATTGTGAACTGCCTGTGAATATCATTTGGACAATGACATGATAGGATAAAAAATTCTAAATTATAAGTATTTTCTTTCTTGTATTCTATATATACTATTGCTTTGAGACAAAGGAAAACAAAAAGAGGAAAGGTTAAAGTTCTTAAACCCAATGTAGGAAACAACTTAACACTTTGGCTTCAATTCTTTGACCATATTCAAATATGGAACATCAATATTTTGACCTTCTAGTATCCCTCTTTTCTTGAAAGAACAATTAATATAATTTAAGATTCTCTCAGTGACACAAGGCTGATGAATATGCATGCTAATTTAGCAAAAACATGTGAGAATATATAAGTCAATTATGTAAAGTAATTAGCCAAGTAAAACCATCTTAAAACTTATTATCCGAACCAGATTCAGAATTTAAACATTATGAATTCTCAATTGTTATGACAAATGATCAAACTAAGTATCCTATCCAGGTAAGATTCAGGTAACATGTAGTTCATGGAAAGGGTGATCACCCAAACGCATAGAAATAAATTTAGAATTAAATTGAATAGATGTTTCTAGGAAAAATTCACTTTGAAGAAACTATTCCCTAGATGTTACAAATATCGTGTTATTTCACAATTAATTCAATTAAAAGAAATCTAAAATTAGAAATTTATCAATCGGTAGTGTTGCACCAATGACAAACCAAAAGGCGATTGCAATACCAATCAAAAAGACAATCGTCTCGACTGGATGGATTCCGCCGAGCTACGTAATTTTGCGTGTTGCTATGGAATTTTGCATGTTGCTAATTCCGTATTTTCTAGTAGTGTTAAGCAAAAGTATATGGGAATATATATAAGTCAGTCATGTAAAGTAATTAGCCAAGTGAAACCATCTTAAAAATTACTATTTGGATCAAATTCAGAATTTAAACATTATGAATTTTCAGTTGGGAACTGAGATAAACAGATTCTAATTAATACGTATTTAATTTTTTCTGACGAAGGAAGTGTTCTATCCAGGCAAGACTCAGGTAGCAGGTAGTTCATGGAAAGAGCACTGACCCAACGCATTGAAATAAATTTAAAATTAAATTAAAATAGCGATGTATCTTGGGAGAATTTGCTTTGAATAAACTATTCTCTAAATACATACATCGTGTTATTTCACAATTGAATCAAACAAACAAAATATAAAAAGATTTAAAGTTAGGAATTTATCAATAAGTAATATTGCACCAATGCCCAATCAATGGGCAGCAACTGCGGTTCCAATCAAAACGACAGTCGTCGCTACTAAACAAATCTTGTAGAATTTAACCTATTTTCTCACGAATGGAAAGTACAAAATATATCAAATTAATAAAAGTATCATGTGAAATCTTCGACTTTTTGATGCAAAAGAAAAGGTTCTCATCATGTTAATTAATTTGTGATCCAAAAAATATGCAGGCAGTCATGTCAACTTGGAATATTCCAAAAGACTCATAAATGTTGTTTTACTAACTTAACAAATAACAACTAGCTAGGGTGAATAAAGCATTTGGCATGTTCCTTCTCCAACCGATCCATGGGCTCAATCCCTTCAAGTTAGGCTTTACAATTTCTTTTTTGTTTTACAATATCATTAAACAAAAAGTTGAAGGGGAGCCTCGTATAGTAACTGGTAAAGTTGTCGTTGCCATGTGACCAAGAGGTCATGGGTTCAAGCCGTGAAAAATAGCCTCGGGAAGAAATGTAAGATAAGACTGCAACAATAGACTTTTATGGTTTGGGCCCTTCCCCGACCCATTAATGCACCGGGCTGCCCTTTTTAAACAAAAAAAGTTGAAAATTCATGTTATCTTTCCTTTTGTTTCCCATGCCGTGGTCGATACACCGACACTTGCTTTGGGCATGAGTAATTCAGATTCGTATCATGTAAGGTTCATTAAAAGGGAAAGTGTTCCCTATCATAATTTTTTTTCATTTTAAGGATTCGGCCTATTCATATCACCACAATCCTTTCCAGTCGGATTATCTTTTCGACTTACTTTTAGGGCAACTTTCATGGTAGTACATTCCTAATTATTTGAACTTTTTTGGGGTGAGAATGGACTCGTACGTGGACAGTAGGAGATGAAGGAGTAGAGGATAGAGGAGCCTTTGGTGTGATTGAACACTATACCTAAATGATATATAGGATGAAGTAGGGGTTTTTTAGTATAGCGTATTCGAAATATGCTGATCAGTTTAATTCAGATTCACGTCATGTAAAGCTCATTAAAAGGAAGAAGTAGTACTCCCTACTAAGGTTTGCCATGGACAACTCGGATTTGATCCTTGAGAATGGAAAAATTTCTGGTAAAAATGTTTCCTCCTTTATTAGGTTTTACATACGCAAAGCAAATTTGAATTAATTGGAGATCAAAGCAGATACTGAACATCGATATTCATAGAGTGCATATGCTGCCTTATTTCCCTCTTATTTTTTAGAAGTACAAACCGCTCAACAATTCTATGCAATTGCAATTGTCAAGATTATTTTTTTTCAAGGAAAAAATAAGTAACTAGTATCATTTGAATTTACTTTACTATAAAACAGAAAAAACCCTTGATTTTCCATATATAATTTTTTACAAAAAAATACTACTATATTTATGAGGATGTGAAAGTGAATCAAGAGTTAGGCTAAAGTTGAAAAAAGAAACAACCTACGAAGAACCTACGTATAGGGGGAGACAAAACGTGGCATTTTTATACTCAAAAATCTTTCATTAAATGCTTTAAGTATTTTCTATAAGATTTTTTATTTCTTTTTTGTCTCCAAAGAAACCATTTTGACAAACAAATACGACTAATTTGATTTTCTTTGGGAATCACTTAGACCAACTTTTTTTTAGTATGATTAGACTGCGAGTAAGTTAATTTCACTATAAAAAAGATACTCATTAGCAACGGACAACTGTTGTCAGTGAACCGAAACATAGTGCATAGATACTCTTTGATGCAGCGGGGACGAGATGACGATGTGACATACTACGATTACGTACAGAAATGTTGTTCTTCGTCTTTGCAATATGGAACCTCTCAATAGCTCCCGTTCTTGGAACTAACTGAGCGGGTCGCCTTCATAGCTTCGGATTTCCAGAGAGAGTAGAATAGAAGAGTCCGTCGGCTCTTTTGTGTTTTCTAAGGTTTAAATAAGTGTATATAGATTCAAAATAGTGTGTTTTTCTTTTTTCTTTGTTTGGTGGAGTTCTACTCCTATGCTTCACTAAATAACAAAAAATTGTTGCTAACTATATTTAGCGTCAGATTATCCATAAGTCCTAGTAGGCAGTAGCTATGAGTTATTAAACAATAGATTAACGACAAATTTTGCAGCTAATTCCTATAAAAAAAAATATATATGCTATAAATTAAAATGCTACGAGTAAGATATGCATTTCAAAAAGTTGAAATGTTCTATTTGATAATATATGGTGTGAAATTTTATTTGACTCTTGAAAGGTGCAATAAACTCTTTTTTTTTTTTTTTTTTGGGAATATGCAATAAGCAATTATTATTATTACCGATTAGGAGTAATTAAAGGATTGATAAAGAGAACATTAAAAAGAAGAAAAAGAGTCCAAAGACTAAAAATAACAAATTTGGTTTGAAAAATAAGCAAAACAAATCACGGGAATTTTGTTGGTTACTTATCAAGAATAGTCCAAAGACCAAAGTGTCATGCATTTGGTCAAGGAAAGTTTTGAGGTTCATTATCAAGTATTTATAGAAAGTAGAGTTTGACTTTTACCATATACTACGATGTAAAATAATTTTTTACATTATTAGATTATTTATAAGAATTTGCTAGTAAGAAAATAATAAGTGTGGCTGAATTGATGCAACAAGTGGTATTTCATAAGAAAAATTAGGCATTAGATTTCAATCTGATCCTTTCTTAGTTGGCTGAGTTGGTGCAACAGGTGTGATATCCCAAAGGCCAAAAGGATGTCAAGGATATTCTCACTTGATCCCTTCTCAATCGAACTTGTCACACCGAGCTCTCCTAACTAATGCACTTTACTTTTCTCATGTGATTTGGGAGCTATTGTACATGAGCGGATTTACTCAGGATGCACCCAAAGGATAGCAATTGTGGATCTTCCTGGACTAGCTAAAAAAGAAAAGTGAATTATATTGTTATATAATATAAAAATTATTTACATTGGAATATATAAATTAAATCTTAGTGAAAGAGTTAATCCAAATATTAACATTTTGGAAACATGTAAAGATTGTAGTGAGATAATAAGGAAAAGGAAGCATGCATTTTAACATAAAAGTAGAACTTTTAGCGCGCGACTCTAAATTAATCGAATCCAAAAGGTACTAACACCAACTCGTAAGCAAAAATAAGGGCTTAGACTCTTATTTTGTCACATTTGAAGCATTTTTTTTAAGGCCCGACTAATTAGTCCGACAAATTTTCATTTTAAAAAATTTGATTTAGCTAAATATCACGTACTTTGATTCAAAAAATTTGACGCACCTACTACTCAATTTTTGGTGCATCCATTCATTGAAATTTTTTTAGTTAGTACTTTAAAAATTATACATTCTTGATGAAATTTCTGGCTCCGATCTGCTTTAGTAAGAAAAATCTGTTCAACATAGACATAGCAAACAAGAGAACAAATGTATCTACTAACTTCTTTTTTCCACTTTGTTTCTTCTTTCTTCTTCATCTTTTCCCCCTACCATCTTTTGCGGGGATCTCTCGTCAATTTTCTTCTTGGGCTCTGTCGATTTTGTTTTTGTTGTCCTCCTTCTTCGCTTCCCTTCTTTTTCTTCCTTGTTGATCCTTGTTCTCCCGTCGTGCCGCCTTCCTCCTCTTTCCGTCCTCCCCTCTTGCCACCTCCTTTTTCAGCTCTTTCCTATACTGTTCATCTATCCTCCCCCCATGACAGTACAGATCCTCCACCACCACCTTCTTCTTCTTCTTCTTCTTCTTCTTCTTCTTCTTCTTCTTCTTCTTCTTCTTCTTCTTCTTCTTCTTCTTCTTCTTCTTCTTCTTCTCCTCCTTCTCTTCCAGCTGAGCTCTTCCTTCCAACTCTTTATCTAGGCAGTAGTTTCTGAAAAAAATAGAGTTCAGTGTATGCGGGGTTAGGGGTTTTGGTTTTGGTCGGAGGATGGGGGATAGTGAGGTAGTTGGCAACTTGGGGTGAAGGAGGATCAGTCTTGACAAACGTCGGATAGCCATAGCTGTGACATTTTGAGATGGAAGAGGTGAGGTATGAGAAAGAATGTTTGGATAAATAGATGTAAATGGAGGGAAAATGAGGAGCAATTGCCATTTTTGATAGATACATGGTGATATTTTGGGTGTACAAATCTTAACAATTTTGGCTAAAGATTCAAAGTTGTTTTATATGCTGCCGCTGGTTGGTGATGGTTTGCTCTGCTCTACTACTCTGCCTATGTCTACTGCAACTCCCTAGACTAAACTCGACAACTGGGCCAGGTTGTCCCTGTTTCGGCCCGATTAGACCGGCTCAATAAGATACTGGCCTGAACCGAACCCGACACCAGTATGGAAGTGGGCTAGGGGGGTATTTAGGGGGCTGGGTTGGACAAGGTAACGAGCCCGGTAGACCGGCCCAGTTAGAAAACTGAACTGGGTCCACCGGTGGACCGGTCCGGCCCGGTCTGATTACTAAATTTTATTTTTTTTAAAAAAAATTAATGGGGCCCAACGACTATAATGCCGTTGGCCCAACGGCCATAACAACATTTTAGACTTTTTTTTAAAAAAAAAAAAATTTAATTCGAATTTTTTTTTCCTATAAATACATGCCATTTCAAAAATATTTTGTTACAATCTCATTCTCTCATTCTCTCTCAAATTTGCTAAAATTATGTCATAAAGTGTTCTATTATATTTTATTATTTATAAAGTTTCTATTACTATGACTTTTAACCAATAATACAAAATCAACTACTATTAGCTACTGTAAACAATTGCTAAGGAGTGTGAATCATTAAGAATGATTTTTCTTAATCCGGCCCGGTTAATAAATTTTATTTTTTTTTTTCAATTTTAATGGGTCCTGCCGCCTGGGCTGTTTTGGACCGTTGAGGCCCAGCGACTATAATACCGTTGGCCCAACGGCCATAACAACCTTTTAGGCTTTTAAAAAAAAAATTTAATTCAAATTTTTTTTTCCCAAAAAAAACATGTCATTTCAAAAATATTTTCTTACAATCTCATTCTCTCTCAAATTTGCTAAAATTATCTCATAAAGTGTTCTATTATATTTTATTATTTTGCAATTACAAATACTAAGTGGAAGTTTCCAAAAGTACTCAATTGATCAACTTTCGAATACTTCCAAAATTTGGTATTATCGTTCCATCTCTTACTTTCAATTTTTAATTAGTGTATTATTTGTTGAATATTTATTTGTATTATTTTTGTGTTTTTTGAATAATTGTTAGTTGAATTTGTAATATGGATAAATTAAGCAAAGTCGGTAAAAGTGTTAAAAAAATTTGTCCCGAAAGTGGTAGTGGTAGTAAGAAATAAATTGATTCCGGTAGAGGTAGTTCAAATACTCGATATACTTGTGTGCCTTCGGTACCAATTAGCAAACTCTTTGAGAATGAAATAGGTGTAGGTGCTTGATGTCGCCCAAAATATACCTCCGAAAAAAGTACAATGCGGTCGCTGAATCAAATATAGAACCCAACTAGGTTGGGGTCGATCCCACAGGGAATAGGTCGAAGTATGAGTAGACTACTGAATGGAATAATGAGCAAGTAACTAAAACTGGGAGAGGGGGGGGGGGTTGATAGTGAATAGTAACAATGACGAATGCTGGCTGATCTTGAGTTTGTAAACAATAAAAGAAATTCACTAGGACCGTGATCCCCAATGATTCCTTAACTCCACCGGTTACTTGTGCTTAACAAGATTGCCCTGTTATGCTGCATGCAAAATCTAACAAGTTAGGTTCATCTAACTGTCTCTCGACCTTCATTAGACAAATTTCACTCTTCTCCTCTCGGACTCCGAGTGTCGCACTACTAACCCTTGTCCTGGATTTCAGATAACCTTTCCCGCTAAGGCTCCGGTTATTAGATGAAGGTTGATAGTTTCAAATCTCTGTTGCTGTCTCCTTTTCCCAATCTTTACCTCTCTCTCGAGCAAGTCTAGAATACATGCGAGTCTCTAACGTTTGCAACCGTTAGACAAGCAATCATAACGAAGGAAACAACAATACATGCATACACAGCAGTACAAAGTTGCTTTTCACCTAACCGGTTTCGTTAATTCCTCATGGTTCACACAACCCTAGTTGATGGGTTTAGCTGCTCATAATTGCAAGAACACAAGAATAATCCAAAGATGAAAGCATAATTATGATCTCACAAGAACGAAGGAAAATCTGAATTTCAATTATCAATCAACCTCAACAAAGTAGGGTTTGTGAATACAAAACCAAATATATGTCTGAAACAGTATGAAATAACTCTCAAAGTAGTAAATTGTCCAAAACTCCCGCACTTAGGACTACCTAGGTGTATTTATAGATACAAAGCTAGTCCTATCCAAAACAAAATAGGAGAACAGAGTCGGCAGCTTTCACGGTGTCGTGGAACCAAGTTACGGCACGTGGCATGTATCGTGGGAATCAGGTTCAATTTGGGGTCTTCAGAAGCTGGATCACGGCAGACTTCCACGTCACGTGGAAGTCAGTCACGCCACGTGACCCCTGCCGTGGAAATCAGGCTGGATTTTCTGTCTCTGGGCTTCACTCACGATAGCCACTCACGTGGCGTGAGTGGCTTCCACGCCACGTGACTTGTGGTGTGAGTGGCTCTTTTCTGCAGCCTCTTGTTCTTTCTTCATCCGACACTTCGTTCTCGGGCTCGATTCTTCCTCTTTTGCTCACTTTGCCTTCAGAACCTGTTTTCCTGCAAATTAGGACAGAAACCACATCATACCAACAAAACACACCCAAGTTATTGCATATTTTCCTTGTATTAAGCATCGAAAGTGCCATATAACCATGGCACATCAGTGCTCACGATATGAATTATTTAGAGGCCCAAGAAAATTATGATATAGAAGAAGATAATGAAGTATACCCTGCTGATGTAGATGAAAATGATGATGATGATGTTGATGTTACACCCGAATCCGATAATGTTAATGTTCAATCTGAATCGGTTAATCTTCCTTCTTGGCGCCCTGTAAGATCTCGTAAAAAAACTAGTATTATGTGAAATTTTTATACTCGAATAGAAGGAACTATTCAGGTTGAATGCGATCTTTGTCATTTAAAATACGAGCATAAGACCGAGGGTAATAAAGGAGGTACGGATCAGTTGACGAGACATTTGAAGGATAAACACCCAATAGAGCTAGCTCAGGTAACTGGTGGTGGGACAGTTGGGGGCCCAAGTCAAACTAGATTGAACCCAAAAATCGGTAAATTAGTTAAGGTTATAATAAAATGAAGGATCGTGAAGAATTAGCAAAAATGATAGCTTTGGGTTGTTAGCAAAAGTGATAGTTGTGGATTATAATAAAATGCCTGAAGAAATAGATGTTAGATGAAATTCTACGTATGATTTCTTAAATACTTGCAATATTTATAAAGTTACTATTACTATGACTTTTAACGAATTTGCTAGTGTTTTTCCCGATAGTATGTTACAAAATTCAGATTGGGCTAAAATTGATGATATTATTAATTTTTACAAAATTTTTATCTAGCTACGGTTGAATTTTCTGGTGCTTATTATCCTACTGTTTGTAATATTTTAGCTTATTTAGCCGACATTTCTTTATTGCTTAACGAGTAGAAGTCTAAACCAGGTTACAAAGATGCTATTGATTGATAAATTTAAAAAATATTGTTTTCCATTCCCCCCTATTTACTTAGAAGGGGAGCCTTGGAGTAACTGGTAAAGTTGCTGCCATGTGACCAGAAGGTCACGGGTTCAAGCCCTAGAAACAGCCTCTAGCAAAAATGCAAGGTAAGGCTACGTACAATACACCCTTGTGGTGGGAACCTTCCCCGGACACCGCGCATAGCAGTAGCTTTAGTGACCGGGCTGCCCTTTTTTCCCCCTATTTACTTAATTGGTGTTGTAATAAATTCATGTATGAAATATAATACTATGTCCGAATTTACTTCTCTTATTTATTCTGCTTTAGAAGTAAAAGTTAATGAAGAACCTTCTTTGTTTACGGCTATGTCTGATGCGAATAGTTACATGAATACATTATACAATCATTATACTGATTTACTTGACAATGCTTTACCGTCACACATTACACCGACCCCTGCTCCCCATCTTTCTAAGGAACCATCATCTTCTAAAAGACAGGCACATAGTATGCCTGCTTATTGTATTTCTGATCTATCTGTTTGGAATAGATTGTAGCCTTCATCGCAAAGAACCATAAGTCGGGAAGAGCTAAAGTATTATCTTATGCAGCCTACAGAGAATCCTAGAGGTAGAATAAACACGCTGAAATGGTGGAAGAATGATGAAAGACAATATCCTGTACTTTCAAGATTAGCTAGAGATATATTGAATGTTCCAATGTCAACCGTTGCATCAGAGAGTGCTTTTAGTCAAGGACGGCAGCAGATTGGAGACAACCGACACTCATTGGGAGGCAATGCCATGGATGTTTTAGTTTGCCTTAGAGACTGGATTAGAGCAGAACGAAGAAATCAAGGAATGTTCGTGGAGCCGGAAGACGAAGGAGATCTTGAAGAAATAATGACTTCAAGAGAGCATTCAGCACAATCAAGTCCAATGCATGGCTTTGGTGCCATTGATTTTGACAATGATTTTGACAATCCACAGCCAATTTCCGTTAATGTTAACAGGGGTGAATTGGAAAAAATGATGAAAAATTTGTAGAATTTACAATTAATCAATTGAATTTTCATTTTTCATTTAACTTTGTGAAATTAGTGAAATGTAATTGCAACCTTGTAACTTGTAAGTTTTGAAACATTTTGCAATCAATCAAATATTAAGTTCATTTACTCTTTATATATTTTTTCCAATTAAAATTTAAATTGAATATCTTGTATGAATTCAATACTTTTAATATAATATTATCAAAGTTTACTTAAACTTAAAAATATATATATTGAAAAATAATATTAGCAAATATTACTTAAACAAGTATTGACATATAAAAATTCTATATAAGTTTAACTTTTAAATAGTATATGTCAATACTTAAATATGTTGAAGTATTATTCTTTTAAGAAGTATATGTTGTTGAATATTGTATGCATATTCTTTTAAATAGTAGTTTATGTTGTTGAATATATTTCATGTATATTATATTAAGTAATACTTTAGTATATGTTGTTGAATAGATTGTATATATATTCTTTTAATTAGTAGTATAATGAATATATATATATATATATATATGTATGTATGTACATTTTATTAAGTAGTAGTATATATTGAATGTACATATATGTATATTCTATAAAGTAGTATATATTGAATGTATATATGTGTGTATATTCTTTAAAATAATATATATTGAATGTATATTATGTAGGTATATTCTTTAAAATAGTATTTATTGAATGTATAATATGTATGAATATTCTTTAAAGTATGTATATTCTATAAAATAGTATATATTGAATGTATATATATGTATGTATATTCTTTAAAGTAGTATATATTGAATGTTTATATGTATATATATTCTTTAAAATATATATATATTGAATGTATAATATATATGTATATTCTTTAAAATAGTATATATTGAATGTATAATATGTATGAATATTCTTTAAAGTATGTATATTCTATAAAGTAGTATATATTGAATGTATATATGTATGTATATTCTTTAAAGTAGTATATATTGAATGTATATACGTATGAATATTCTTTAAAGTCGTATTTTAAGTAGTATATATTGAATGTATATTAAAAAACAATCAAGGTTCAAAATACTGTTTTTTTAAGTCGGGACCCGGTAAACTGGCCCATTAATCTGGAACGGTTACCTAACCCGGCCCGGACCATTAAGACCGGTCAAACATATTTAATGGGCGGTGCTGGGCCGTTGGTGGAATTGTTCCTGTTGGGCTCGGCCCGGCCCGTCAAGAGTCACGATCGGACCGGACCCGAACTGAGACCGGTAAAAATTACCGAACTAGAGCCAGGTTGGCCCGGCCCGGCACGGTTAACAGCCTTAGTACAGAGTCTAGGGAGTTTCTTTTTTAACGTGTCTTACTCCTTTTTCACACGCTTTCACGCGCCTGGGTTGCAATACAACCTCGACATTGTTCCTTTCAAGTTTCAAGGTTTCATAGTTCTTAAGGGACACAATTACAAAAAAGATTCATTATCTTTAAGGGTAATTTAAAAATAGTCTCTTAAATATACATTGACTGAGAGTAGCTTCGGTGGAAGACTAGATGTAGGAAGTGACACTGAAATAATTTGGGCATGTGAAGGGGGAGATGTTTGAATATTTGGCTATGAATGGTTTCATAAGAGGAAGAGGAAGTGGCGTAGCCACATGCAGTTTAGGCCAATCAAATATTCTTTATCGTCGAAAAATTATATTATGTGTATGGAAAATTATACGAAGTACATATATAGGCAAAAAATTATTATTCAATATGTCGATGGTCCCCGTAAAATTTATAAAATGGATGCTTTTGTACTATAATAGAATAGTCTTATTTTGTGACGTCAATTGTGTCTTAAGATTTCTCATCTTTCATCATAGTTTTGTGCTCTTGTATCTTTCAAACCTGTTTTGGAAATACTTTCTTTGAGCCGAAAGTCTTTTTGGAGACGGAATCTACATCGAAAAATTCTTCAAAGATTATTGATGTGTAAACAATGAAAAACGATATAATCTATCAAAACATTACATTCATTGAATCATCTAAACAATATCGTAAATATAATACAATGCATTTAACAACTGCATTCAAACAATATAATATATATGAATTTTTGTTATCATTACGTGCAAGTATAATTAAATATCAAAGATGGATTTCACAAACCTGGTGACAAACTGTCTTGTAAACAATTTCACGTAGACATAAATGAGTAAATGACTAAACCCAAACTTAAATAAAGAATCCCAAATTAAAAAAAATAAAATCGAAGAATCCTAAATTAACCCAACACACGACATGAACTTTTACGTCTAAAAGGTATGGAATAATGTCCTATATATTAGGCAAATAATTTCTTTCTTACCATATATTTTAGAACTTCTTGATTGTTAATTCTCCTAATAGCTCTCACCATATATTTTGCGCTTAATATTTTAGAACAACTTTTAAATATATTTTCTTCTTACCATATAATATATTTCAAGACTTCATAATTTTAAATATTATAAAGATGATTAACTTAAAAATAATAAATAATAATTTATTTATTGTACAATCGTTTAATTAATCAAAAGATATTTCAGTTATTATTTTGCCAATAATTGAACTCCTACAGTAGTTTTATGATTAAGACTCCTAATAGGTTGACTTTTCCAAAAATAACAACACTACAATTTTGTGACTCCTCCTAATGGTGTGTACTTTAGCATAAATAGTCAATAATGTTATTACTTTAGCGTAAATAGTCAGTAACGTTTTTTTTAAATAGTCAACAATGCTTGAAATTTTAAAAAGTTAATTTTCCTTTTTATATATTCACAAACACGAGAAAAAAGAAAATCTATTAATATCAATTCTTCTTCCCATATATTTTTGGAGTATTTTCTAATTCTCCTTCCCACATATTTTAGAACTCTACATTCCTTCTTCTAATACCTCTTATCATATATTTTAGCACTCCTTAATTTAAGTCAATATTATAAAAAAATTAAATTATAATTTGAGGAAAAAAAAGTAAAAAGACGATTTTGTCTATTGCAGAGTCTTTTAATGAAGGACAAAAATTTCAAACAACATTTATAAGAACTGTTCGCAATAAATTTTCGTGGTGCTGGAAATTAACTGCAAGCAAAATAAATATAAGAAAAAAGATAATTTTATTGATGAATCTTGTGAGTACAATTCTGTTGTTCTCTTGATTCTTCTCTCCTAAGATTTTCCGTGATTCGAGGGCCTTCCATAGCGTGTTTCTCGAATGTAGGATGATTCAAACCTCCTTGAGATGTGTGTGATCTCCGGGGACGTCGTGCAGCACTTTGTCGTTTTGGATTGATCTCCAGGAAGAACTCCGTTGATTACTCCTTTGATGAAGAGCTGTGTAGTTGATGTTGTGGCTTTCTTCAATGCTTGCTGAATAACCAGAGAACTATGTAACCCCCCTATTTATAGTTGTAGGGGGTAGGCAGTCCAAGTGTAAGTGAACTCTTCTGCCTAATTCTGATTGGTCCATCAAGTCATCAAGCTTATCACAAATGTCATGTGATAAGGTTGCTTATGATTGCACAACACATGTCACCCTGGACACTTGACAACTTCTGACTGGTACTTGAATTCGACTGGGATGCCACGTCACTTGATGTGTGGCATGAGTTTGGGTTTCAAGATGGACCTTGAATTGAATTTAATGGACTTATTAACTTTGTAAAGCCCAAACTATACACTACTAAAATAAACAGAAAAACCGACCACAAGTGGTCGGTTTTCCTGTATTTTCGACCAAAAAAACCGATCACAACGTGTGGTCGGTAAAATAGTGGAAGCTTTTCCAAAACCGACCACATGTGGTCGGTTTTTCCAAAAATATTTATTTATTTATAAATTGATATTAATTATATTATAAATAAAATTCTTTTTATATTAAAAAAAATTATTAAAATTTTCCGACCACATATAGTGGTCGGTTTTTGTAAAAAAAAAAAAAAAAAACTTTTTAAAATAAACCGCCACATGGTCGGTTTTTGGTAAAAAAAAAAAATTTAATATTTTTTATAAACCGACCACATGTGGTTGGGTTTTGTAAAATAAATTTAATATTTTTTTTAGAAGTTTTTGTTTATTTAAAAATAACGTTTAAATAATTCTTTTTTTTTTATAATCTCTGGAAATTTATAAAAAATCGACCACTTGTGGTAGGTTTTTCTGGAAATTTTGTAAAAAAAATTACAGCATATATGCTACATTTCCAATATAAACCCTGCTAATACAAAACAACCCACCAATTCAAAAACATTCAATCATCTCAATACAACCCACCAATTTAGAAACATTAAAACATCTCTTTAAACATTCAAATATCAAAATCAAAACATCCAAATATCAAAATCAAAACATATAAACATCAAAGTTTACAAATCAAAAATAAACTAAGAGTCATCCTCCTCATCCTAATCCTCACCTTCATCAAAATCCTCCTCCTCATCTGTAGTGTAATCATCAAGTGAGCTTAGGCCTCTCGCAGCCCGAGGTGCATGATCGGGACACGGAGGAAGTATCTGTGGAGTGATGTCGCCCAAAATATACCTTCAGAAAAGTATAATGTGGTCGTTGTATCAAATATAGAATCCAACTAGGTTGGGGTCGATCCCACGAGGAAGATGGTTAGAATCTAGGTCAATGTGGTTATTTAGACTTTTAAGCGTTTATTTTCAATGGGGGGATTTAAAAGAACAAGTAACAATTTTTAGTTTGAAGTAACGAGTAAACAAATATCAATTTATGCTGAGAAAGTCAATGAGAATGATGAACTAGGATTGTGTTTCACATGGCTTCATAACTCCGTAGGTTCTACGTACTAGTGATCTATTCCGATGCGTAGCATGCAAAATCTAACACTCATCTAAACGTCTCTCAACCTTGGTTAGACAAATTTCACTCTTCTCCTCTCGATCTCTAAGTGTTGTACTACTAACCCTTGTCCTGGATCTCAGATAACTATTTCCGCTAAGGCTCAAGTTATTAGATGAAGGTTGATAGCTTCAAATCTCTGTTGTTATTCTCTTTTCCCAATATCTACCTCTTTCTCGAGTAAGTCTAGAATACAAGCGAGTTTCTAACGTTTGCAACCATTAGAAAGCAATCAAAGCGAAGAAAATAATAATCCATGCATAAATACCGTTCCAAAATTACTATGTATTTTAACCTACTTCGTTAATTCATCATGGTTCCCACAATCCTAGTTGTGGTATTTAGCTACTCATGGCTTGAAAATCACAATTAGAAATCATAGACAAAATCGTAATGATAACCGTTTTCACAGATATCTTTAAAACTCAACAAGTTTCTCCGGGACTTAGGAGAAAACAGAGCATTGTTTATGATGAGTTTCACTCCCTTAGGCAAAATTATAATGGCTCTTCTGAAGCCTTCAATCAAATTAATACTACCAGAAATCGTAGTAACATTTATCTTGCATATTCTTAAATAAGTAAAATATTTCTCATTTTTAAATATTGTGTGTGTTGTGTCAGAATCAATCAAGCAAATGTCTTCATAATTGGATAAGTTGCTTTGAGAATTATCCATATCTTCAAATAGAATAACATACACAAAATAAAATACATAAATCAAATATTTGTATAAAATAAAATCTAAGTAATATAACAATTACTCATAGTTATCTTTTGCTATGCAATTTACAAAAAAAAAAAATCTATTTAATCAAATCAAATATGTTCGTTATTTTGTGAAATTGATTTTGATTAGATCATTCATATTTAGATAAAGGAGCCTATTATTTATTTGATAACAAAATAATATTCATCATAAGTAAAACAAATATTAAAATATTATTTAACCAAAACGAGACCAAAATGAGTTCATTTTAGTAATGAACTTATAATAATGTGATTGATAAAAAAAATACTAATTAAAAGACTAGTACTCATGTAAACAACTACTATTACATGATCTTTAGTTTACTAATTACTACCATTAGCAAAAATAAAAAAATTTCTTTATTCTTCCATAGCCACAGAACCATCACCAATCAAGTGATCTATCTTTCCTTCAGGATGCTCAAAGAAATCAGCCACATCCAAGTGTGCGATGTCAACATGATTTTCAGATACAAAATTAGCTTCAGGATTTTTTTCTTTTTTTTTTACTGACGCTTGGTAAAGATCAACCAAGTGTTTGAGAGTACGACAATCACGTGCATAGTTTCTTTTTGCACCACATCGGAAACAAACACATGCTCTAACTGCTTCACGTTTCTCATCATTTCCTTGTTCCTTTTGACGGTGTCCTTTCTTTGTTGAATGATTAACACCAGGAACATGATTTCTTTTGTGGCCATAATCACGACCACGTTCACGTCCACGACCACGTCCACGTCCCTTTCCACGCCTAGCATGATGGGCGTACACCTCATTCACTTCTGAAAATGGTGTAGATCCAGTAGGTCGATTTTCGTGATTTTTCATTAACAAATTATTATTTTGTTCAGCCACAAGAAGATGAGATCAACTCAGTTCGGAATATTTCTTGAAACCTTTCTCTCGATATTGCTGCTGCAAGAGCACATTCAAGGCATGAAAGGTGGAGAGTGTTTTTTCCATCATATCAACATCATTAATCTCCTCTCCACATAGTTTCAACTGAGAAAAAATTCTGAACATGGCAGAGTTGTACTCATGAACAGATTTATAGTCTTGAAACCTCAGATGCATCCAATCATATCGTGCCTTTGGATGGATGACCATCTTTAGGTGGTCATACCTTTCTTTCAGGCTATTCCACAAAATAAGTGGATCCTTAACGGTAAGATATTAAATTTTCAGAATTTCGTCAATATGATGACGCAAGAATATCATAGCCTTAGCACGATCTTGGTTTGATGCTTTATTTTCAATTTTAATGGCGTCTCCAAGACCCGTAGCATCTAAATGGATTTCAGCATCCAATACCCATGAAAGATAGTTCTTGCCCGAACTTTGAAGGGCAACAAACTCAAGTTTTGTAAATATATTAAAGGGAAGAGAAAGTAATACCTTTGCCTTCAAATTTTGAGACGGTAGAGTCTTGTGCTGATAACGTGTTATAAAATAAAGACAAAATATCTATATCAAACTTAAAGAGAAGAGGCAACTTTAGAGAATTTTGGTAGTACTTTTGTTTTCTACTTGGAACTATATCTCAAAATGTACAAAAGGGTGGCGATTTATAAGCCACCAAACTTGCTCCTTAAGCATGTTAAGCTGGACATCAAGTTGGCAATTTGGCCAATTAACTTTGATGTTCAAATCCAATTTGAATAAGTAACTCTTGGTGTTAAAACTCAATTTGGCTACTAACTCTTATCTCTCATTAATGACATTCACACATATATATGTCACATGACATCCATATTATACAACATGAATCCTAAAATAAAAGAGGTGTTTCTTCAAAGTATTGATTTGTATTAATACTCTTATTGCATATGATATCAACGTAAGTGCTTTTGATCAGATCTTTTACCTTTAGCTTAAACTCATTGTTAGATTTTTTTGTGGAATCAATTGTTGTTCCCTTCGTATTTGAATTCTCCATTTGGTTTTCCCATTTGGTGGAATCAGTAGTTGTAGTTTTCAACCTTTTTGATTTCTCCTCCATTAGATTAACAAAAAAGATCTTGAAAAAAAACTAGAAGATAATTTTATATTAAGTCTTCTATTGAATGCATTTTTTTAGCTTAATGTGTGAGGGTATATACAGAATAGAAAAAAAAGATTATTCGAAAAGGATTAGGGAAAATTGTTATCCCTAATATAATTGATTTCGGAAATACTTTTTGTAAAGTTGTTTTTTTACGTGTTGGATTAGTTAATTAATTAATTTGATTTAAGGTATTTGCTTTTAGTAAAAGAAACGTTTTCCGAATTGTATTCTACTTAGGTTTAATATATTTGGAAACTTTTTCTAAATTTCAAATCATTATTATTCTTTTTTTTTTCTTTCTTTCGTTTCCAAAATACTTTTTGTTTTTAAAAAATCAAACATCGAATTAGTTATTTATTTTCATTTTTATTTTTACTCTTAATAAGTATGAAGAAATATTATCTATATATATAATAAAGGAGAGTAGTTAACCTAAAATTATGACAAGTGGCATCTTGAGAACTACCTACTTGACATTTTTACAACAAAAAACTATTTTGTTGATTATTTAATTATTTAATATTATTTCATATTGTGGTAAAAACTAAATAATATTATTTCATATATATCTATATATATAATAAAGGAGAGTAGTAAACCTAAAATTATGACAAGTGGCATCTTGAGAACTACCTACTTGACATTTTACAACAAAAAACTATCATTTTACAACAAAAAACTATTTTGTTGATTATTTAATTATTTAATATTATTTCATATTGTGGTAAAAACTAAATAATATTATTTCATATTGTGGTAAAAATTAATTAAGTTTGACTCCTATTGGATAAACACTATTATAATTGTTCAATTATTTCATATTAAGATTAGTATATTATTTCATATTGTGGTAAAAAATAATTAAGTTTGACTCCTATTAGATGAACACTATTATAATTGTTCAATTATTTCATATTAATATTAGTATATTATTTCATATTGTGATAAAAAATAAACAATATTATTTCATATTGTGTTAAAAAATAATTAAGTTTGACTCCTATTGGATGAACACTATTAATTGTTCAATTATTTCATATTAAGATTAGTATATTACTTCATATTGTGGTAAAAACTAAATAATTTGGGTGAGTATTCTGTGGCTGATACCCAATGAGCTATGCTCAAATTCAACATATCAAATGATTATGATTATTAAATTTTTTTATAAGTTCATTATATTGAAATTCTTATTGCAAGTACTATTGTATTTTTACGTAGTATATTGTATTAATGTAAAATTAAAGATTATTTATCATTTATTATTTATATTCATTATACTGCAAAATTTCTTCTTTTTCTCTTTACATGATAAAAACAGGTAATGAGATAAATCATGTTTATCTTTACATTTGTAACTTCGTTTTTAGAATATTATACATCTTTTGGTGCAATAATTATTTTCATCTACTTTGCACAATATAAAGGATGAAGATGAATAAGATGTGCGATGAACACAAGGGGTTAAGTATTAGTTGAATGATTTAATATGGGAGGAAATTTAATTCGGACAACAAATATTTATATAATTTTATATAAATTGAGTAAATCGAGAATGCATGATAGGATTGACGAAAAATAGAGTTGAAGAGTGAATATTCAGACGTATAAAAGACTTGCACCATTTATTTGGAAAATAATATACAATATTGATTAATATTTGTTGGTCCATTATCATAAGAGATTAAGTGAACATTGTGAGATCATGCAAATTGATTAGGGACTTAGATAATGTTATAAGTTATTTATTGAAAAATGATAATAAAAATAAAAAAGTGAAAATTGGTTACTGTTGAGACTTTACCTCAAAATATTTGCCTTGAAGTAAAAAATATGTTAAATTATAGTATAATACAAAATATATTATGACTAAGATTATGTAAAGAAATACAAATCTATTTTGAAAGAAAAAATCTATTAAGACAATAAAGAGAAGGGAAAATTTCTTCCCCTTGATAGGAGGGTGCAAATTAAAAAATTGAGTATAAAAGAATTCAAGTTTCAAATAAAATATTTTATAAAAAAAAAGCTCATGTTTATAACTCTAAAGCATATCATTCATTAGTTCTTTGTTTTTCTAACCATATTTAGATGTAAGTTAAGAAGAAAGAATAATTATGTCAAATATACTTTTTCTTTTGTAATGATAGTCTGATTTTTTTATTTTTTTTTAGTTTTACATATTATAGATCAATATAGATCACAATATTATCTTATGTACTTAATTATATTATAATATAATATTATTTGCACGCGGTTACTATCTTTCCAAAAGAGATATTTAAGTTTTATGTTATTAATGATATTAAGTTTAGTATATTAATAGTTATTTTTAATATTGCGTAAATTTATTAGTTCAAATGTGTCAATGATATAGAATGAAATTTTAGACAAATTACATAATACCACCTTAACTTATCATTATTATCTAAAATTTTAACCCCTTAAAATAATTACAAAAATTCAGAATTTTACTTCATCTCTCCAAATCGTTTGATATATTGCATCTATCCCCAAATCTCAAATCCAAGTCATTTTCATTCAACAATTTTGTTTATACCAAACCCATCAACATACACATTTCATTCCGTCACTTGTTCCCAAATCTCAAAAACAAATATGGGTTTCAAAGTTCTCTCGCCATAGCCGCTATTACTGCAAATTCAAAAATTGTGTTTCAATGGCGGTTGCGAGTAGGTTTGCCACTGATGGCAGTTTGAATTGTAATTATTTTCTGGCCGAAGAGAGTGTTTTCCGACAAAATTTTGCCGATGATGCGACACTGGATGGAGCGAGGTGAGATTATAGATGTGCGGTGTAAGAGACTGAGTTGGGGTCTATTTGGTGGCTCGCCGATTAGGGTTTACTAGCGACATTGGCCTAAGATAGATCAGACGGAGGGAGTTGGGGGTGGAGTGAAGAGGGAGTTCAGAGATTCGTCAATGGAGGTTGAAGATGATAATGTTTATGGTGATACATATGAATGATGTATATGTTAAGGGAGTCCGGAGATACATAAGAATGATGCATCTGGTTGAAAAGGACAAGAAAATACATCGCGTGATCCTTCACCAAATGTACAAAAACTATGTATCTTACTGAATATTAGGTTACAGATACATAAGAAAGATGTCTTTGGTTGAAAATCTCACAAAAATCATGTATTGAAATTCTTTTTGTGCTACTGATAAATAAGACTTATCTATCTGAATGTATCTCTGTGATATTAATACATAAGAGTTATGTATCGGTACTTATGTATCAGGAATATTATGTATCCGAGCCTCAGTAATGTATTGCAAAAATTAAAATCTAGGATTTTATGTAATTATCAAAAGAGTGGGGATAGAGTGTAATTAGGTACTAAACAGTTGAGATTTATGAAAGTTGCCCTAAAATTTTTATTATATCAAACAAATAAAATAATAGTTTTCTATGACTAATTTCATTTATTATCAACCGCGCATCGCGCGGGTACTAATACTAGTAATGTACTATAAAGAGTAGTATTAAATTTGCATCAAAGAATAAATAGGGGTAATATAATTAAATTATACATTAAATTAATATTTTTTATGAGACGTACAACAGGACTAGTTTGAGTACTAAAATATTAAAAGTGCATGCAAGTTGATTCGTACATCATCGTTTCAAGAAAATATTCGATCTTATTGTTCCAACCTCAGCATTGAAGAGGTGCAAAACACAAAGAAATTACTCCCCGCATTCTTTTTTTACTTGTCCGATATACTAAAAATAACTTTTTTAATTTACTTATTCATTTTAGCAAATAAAATGACATTTATTTACTTGTCCTATTTGCTCTTCAACTCAAATAAAGAGAAATTCATAAAAATGTTGACAGAAGAGATACTAAACCTTATTTCTTGAGTGAAAGGGAATACTTCTATTGAGCCGAGAGTCTATCGGAAATAGCATTTCATTTCTACCTTCACAAGGTAGGACTAAGGTTGCGTACACCAGTGGCTGATCCAGGATTTAGGGGTCGTGGGTGCTCGAGAGGTTCGAACACACATATTGACGCCCAAAACTTTAAGGTTTCGCCCAGAAACTAAAGCACCCAACTTAGTTTACTGTGTGCTTTTCTAAATCTTACACCAATTTTTATACATTTTTATATAATTATACCTAGTCTGCATCAGATTTAATGGGTACCGGAGCACCAAAAAAGGGGGGGGCTATAGGTCCGCCCCTGGCATACACACCACCTTCCCTGGATCCTACTTTATGGAATTACACTCAGGGGCAGGAGCTGGGATGATCCCCTTTCGTCGAAAAATTACATTATATACGCACGGTTAAAATAGTAGATATTGAACCCCCTCAACTTCTTTGTATATTTGCTTCTTTAAATTTTGAATTCTCTTAGTAAAAATCCTGGTTCCACCATTAATTACACTGGATATATTGTTGTTGTTTGAGGGCAATATTTCTCAGTGACTCCAATACAGAATTCAACAGTCACAAATACTAATCTATTGATACTGCCAACTTATTCTATGGAATTCAAATAATTGTTTGAAAATGGATATGGATCCATTACTTTGTCTTTTTCTACAAATTTAGATACATTTAAGGTCAAACAAAATAAAAGTGAACTTCAATTGCAAGTCAAATTCCTTCAATTGTACACTCAAATATTCAATTTTTAGTCATGTTACATGATTATCAACAATGGATATTAGTTCAAATCCCATAACAATGTTCACAAGGACACATAAAACAACGTTGTTTTCTACAAAAAAAATTTAATAAACATACAAGATTGCTGCAATATTCTCATACAAATACCTTAATCTGTTCTTTAGTACCAAATCTTCAAACAATATATGATTGCTAAGACCACTACTCATGATCATTGCTAAGTTTAGCGTCGACTCGCAATTCTTCTATGGCATGTTGAAGACTACAAGAATATATTTAATATGATTGAAGCAGTACACAAGTAATATCGAGGTACTCTTTAATTTGTACCTTTGTTAGCACTCTTAACTCTGTTTGGGTTTAACATCTTTCCTTTTGGTCTAACTGTATCGTATTGTAATATAACACTCATTCAACTACTTTGGCACTAGACGTTCCCAAAATGGGGAATCTTTAAGGTAAATTCAATATAATAGACGCCTGTTGGCATTCCAGCCTTCCTTTATTTGTTCAGAGCCTATCTGAAAGAGAATTCAGTACTTCTTGGTCATGCATATCTGAACTGGTTGTTTGATGTTCTGAGAACTCTTGTTTTGGAAGTTCATAGCATTGATACATAGTGTTTTTGATATACGATTTAAATTCTTCCGCATTTCAGCAGCAACGACTTTAAGGTCAGAAAAAGGTTAGCCAGAGTACCATGTCTTCTACTAAGCAAAAATCTGTCAGGTATATATCTAAGAATCCTTGAATTTGTGGCTAAAGAACTTATAACTTATGGTAGTTTATTAAGTTATTCCAAAATGCAGCACATTTTTGTAGTAGTTCTTTTCTATGTTGCTCGGGCTCTTCAAAAATATTGTGGTGGTGCGTGTCAGATCCTCCTAAAATGCATACAAGTGTGGTAGCATTTTTGGAGTAGCATTTTAGGAGGGTCCGAGCAACATAGGTTCTTTTATAGACGCGTGCTGTATCTTATCACTAAGTTATGTTCATTTTTTTTCTGATGAAAACTTGTATCTCTAATCAGATTTCGTAATGACCTTGACATTGCAAAATCTGGATCTTACAATGCATCGAAATTCCTCAAAACTATCTCCATCAAGAATCATGAACAAACGTCTAAGTCAGAGCTCGAGAAGGTAGAAATAGAGCCAAAAATGAAGATGTTCCGAAAGAAAAAGCTTTCAAGAGTATTTTCAGAGGACTATGACGGGGTGCAAAGGAAGATACTTGATCCGCGAGGACGTCCTATAAACATATGGAACAAATGCTTCCTAATTGCTTGTCTTACTTCTCTATTTGTTGATCCATTGTTCTTCTATTTACCAAGTGTTAATGACGAAATCTGCATGGATGCAAGTTATCCGATGGAGATAGTCCTAACAATCGTTCGATCAGTGATAGATGCATTTTATCTGGTTCAGATTTTAGTTCAGTTTCGAACAGCTTATGTTGCACCTTCTTCTCGTATTTTTGGAAGAGGAGAGCTAGTCATTGATACTTCTAAAATTGCTTCAAGGTATCTTCGAAAGGATTTTTGGGTCGACGCCTTGGCTACTCTTCCACTTCCTCAGGTAAAAATTAGCCCTCTAAATCTGTAGTAGTCTTTTCGCGATTTAAAAATTCATATATAGTTTGAAACTTTTGGTTGTTACAAGGCCTATATATAATGTGAAAATTCTGTTATTTCCTCTTTTTCTGATTTTACATGCCAAGAATGGATTGATAAATTGGTAAATATAATGTCTTTTAGGCTTACAAGTTGAATCAAATGCAACTTTGCATGGCTACATCGATTGTCAGTTGAACACTCTTCGTCAGAAAATCATACTATGTATATAGAAAACAATACTGTCTATATAGGTCAAAGTTTACTTTATATAGGCATATATTAAATCTTGAACCCCCTTAAAATTGTTTCAGGTGTTGATTTGGGCTGCAATCCCCTCTCTTCGTGGTTCAAATAGGATTGGTGCAAAACACGCCTTGCGCCTAACGATCATTTCTCAGTTCCTATTGAGGCTATGCATGATTTTTCCACTTTCATCTCACATTATCAAGACCACCGGCGTTATGGTGGAAGCAGCTTGGGCTGGCGCAGTTTATAACCTCGTTCTCTTCATGCTAGCTAGTCATGTAAGTTATATGTAATGATGAGAAAAACGTCGAATTCACATTTGCCAGAATAGCATTATTTGTTAAATGATTCAGGGTGAACTAGATTTGTTGTTTTGTTTGTCTGGATATTTTTGGCTGCTATAGCAAAATCTTGTTATAGAGATCATATAATATAACATAACATGAAAAATCCGTTCCAAAGAAAATTTGGTTGTTACAATGAAATGTTGTTATAGAGAATGGATTTTCTAGAGAGGGGAACTAGATCTAGTTCACCCTGTACCAAGTTCCATCAGTTTTCATTAGCGTTAGTTGTTGACATGGCGATCATTTTGGTTAGGATTTTTATTTAGGTCATGGGATCTTGCTGGTACCTTTTGGCTGTGGAAGAAGATCTGTGATCAACAGCAACCGCATTGCCAGTATTGGTATTTCGACTGCCAGAGGATGAACGATACCAGTAGAATCTCGTGGTATCAATGGAGCAATATATCTACATTATGTGGTCCAAGCAGCAACTTCTTCCAATTTGGAATCTTTAATGATGCACTGACTTATCGCGTTACTCAGTCATCGTTCTTGAATAAGTACACATATTGTTTTTGGTGGGGCTTGCGGAACTTAAGGTAACAGAATGCAGCTTAAAGATCTGTTAGTTTTCTTCGATTATAAATGTTAATAACGCCAACTTTCTCTGATAAACTTCTGCAGCTCTATCGGGCAGAATCTCATGACAACTACGGACATCAATGAAATTAATTTCGCGGTTGTTCTTGCAATTCTTGGATTACTGTTCTTCGCATTACTTATTGGGAATATGCAGGTAAGTCATTGAATGATAACGGGACATAGTTTTCGATCTTAGCCAAATTTGTACTGAAAATGTTTCATTGATATGGTCTTATTTTTTTTATTTAATACTAGAGTTTCCTTCAATCAACTACTATGAGACTTGAAGAATGGAGGATTAGGAGGACCGATACAGAAGAATGGATGGATCATCGCCAACTACCCCATGATCTAAAGGAGAGGGTCCGCAAATATGATCTGTACAGGTGGGTGACAACGAGAGGTGTTGATGAAGACGCCATTGTTAGAAGCCTTCCTGTGGACCTCAGAAGGGACATCAAGCGTCATCTTTGTCTTGATCTAGTTCGTCGAGTGAGTATCATATACTTGTATACCTCAATTTCTATCAAACTATTGTTGGATGCTGCATCTGTTACTGCCGAGTACTTTAGTTGTAGGAAGAGTCTACTGAATTGGTTATGTGGCTATTTAAAGCCATATGATTAACGAAATTTAAGAGAGATTTTCATTCGTATTTTCAACCTTGCTTGTCCTGCAGGTCCCTCTGTTTGATCAAATGGATGAGTGTATCTTGGATGCAATATGTGAGAGGTTGAAACCAATTTTATACACAGCAGGAACGTGCCTTGTTCGCGAAGCTGATCCTGTAAACGAAATGCACTTCATTATACGAGGCCATTTAGATTCCTACACGACTGATGGAGGGAGAACCGGGTTCTTCAATTCGTGTAAGCTCAGTCCATGTGATTTCTGTGGTGAAGAGTTACTAACATGGGCACTAGACCCTCGTCCGAGCATCATCCTTCCATCCTCTACACGTACAGTGACCGCGCTCACTGAAGTTGAAGCGTTTGCATTGTCTGCAGAGGATGTTACATTCGTGGCATCACAGTTCCGTAAGCTGCATAGCAAGCAGTTAAGGCATACATTCAGGTTTTACTCGAACCAATGGAGGACTTGGGCCGCGTGTTTTATACAAGCAGCCTGGTTTCGGTATAAGAGAAGGAAAGAGGCTGTTGCGCTTAATAAAGCGAAGCAGAGTCCCTTGGCTGCTCCTGTTGAACTACGCGATGAAGGAAGAAGTGTGTCGTTGGGACAAAAGGCTTCAGAATTTGCTGTGTATGCTGCAAAATTGGCAACAAGCACCAGAAAGGGTGGAAGCATGAGGGGAGAACTAGAAATTATTAGTTCTTTACAAAAGCCTGTTGAACCTGATTTTTCAGTTGAGGATAGATGAACGGAAATGCTAGAGCTAGGATTTTTAGTTTAGGGATTCTTAATCGATTATTTATACATATTAAATGAAATTTTTAATGCAAATGTATGGTTTGAGCCAAAGCTACTATGTTCCCCACTGGCTCCGCCCCTAGATGGAGCACTTCAAATAGGATTTACTTATATTATGAAAACTTTTTAGTTAGATTGTGAAAATCAAATACGCGGTTGTTGTATCTTTAACATTAAGTACTACGTTTCCGTTAAGATTGCAATGCAAGTTGGTCTCCACTTGTGGGATTACGCTAGGTATCGTTGTTGTTATTGCAATGTAAGCCAGTAAGATGTAGTATATAAGATGTGGTGCCCTTGTTTTGGAGCTACAACCAATCAAGGGGGTCTGTTGAACACTTTTTACTTGAAAATTATACCCTTATATAAGTCAAATATCACTTTATATGCACATATATTAAATCTTGAAACCTTATGTCTGAATTTAATAAATCAGAGGTATGCTTTAAATAGAAGTGCTGCAAGGCTACCTGGTGTCATTTCTTTTGTGGTTGCAAAACATAGGTAGGAAGACTTTAGGGATAAATATCGGTCTGAATCATTCGACCATTTAGTTTACAAAATATGTACAAAGTGTATAGATTGTGCATATTTTATACTAAATATATATATATATATATATATATATATATACACCATACATATAAGATAACATACATGCGATAGTGTATATAATGTGTATATTTCGGCCACATTGATAAACTAATTGACGGAACAGTATATATCCGTAACTTTCCAAGATTTTATTTTTTCTGGTGTCTGGACCTTTGGGCTATTTATTGATGGGCTTTATATAGCCAACTGGAGCTGGATTGAATATAGAAGGCTGGAACTCAACAATCTGGCCTGAATAACCATAATAGGTCCAGTTCATGTTGAGCAAAGACATTTGGGCTATTATATATACTCCTTAATTAGAGGGACTAAACAGAAACAACAACAACAACAACAATATACCGGTGTGATCCCACAAAGTGGGGTCTGAGGAGGGCAGAGTGTACACAGATTGAACCTCTACTCAGAGTTGAGGTAGATAGGTTGTTTCTGATAGACCCCCGGCTCAAAGACAAAGAGAGACTAAGAATGAAGTTCATATATTAGAGCTTAACACCAGCATAAATCTATGGCTAGCTTAATTTGAGAATGGGAAAAACTAAAACTTGAAGTTATATATTAATCATAGATTCAGCCTATCGAGTGCATGACTCTAGATAGGAAGATATGGAGGTCGAAAATTAAAGTAGAAGGTTAGTAGGTAGATTAGCATTGTCATATTGTATGTGGGAGAGGCAGGAGGCTAGTCTCCTCTTCTCATCTTCTCCGTAATTAGTAGTATTACTTGGTATTCACGAAATATCTTTTTCTTCATCTTTACTACTACATGTTGCTTCATGTGTTTTGTTTATCTTGTTATTTTATTGTCATTATTTTTCTTTCAATCCTATTTTAATTAGACTTCTTTTGAGCCGAGGTCTACGGAAAACAACCTCTCTATCCTCCACCACCACCCGCATACATTCTACCCTATTTTGTGCAGGTAAAGAGGTTATTGTTAATATATCCCAGGCTTTTAAAAAAAAAGCATAAACAGAACAATTATGGAACCTATATTTTTAATTTGTTATAAGAAACATTACACTGTGCTTGCACACTTAATTAACATGTTGGGCACCAATTGAGAAGTCGGTTAAGCTACTAATTAAGTTGACTATTTAATTAATCGGAATATATAGTTGATTAAGTAGAATTTAGAAAGTAAAGGAATCATTAAGATTCTACGACCCCACCCCAAAGTGTAATTTGGAAGTAGGCAAATGGCTTTTGTAAATTTGGCACCATGAAAGATCGTGGCAGAGTAGCAAGTATTTTTTTACTTTTACTTAGAAGTTTTAGATTCGAGTCTTAGCTATAGAGTTCCTTTTAATACGGAACACTTTATCCTTCAAATAGAATTTTTCGACGCGAATTCAAATTAATCGAATTCCAAAATGAGCATCGGACACCAAATGAAAAACATTAAAAAATGGCTTTTGGCGGTTAATACCGTTAGGATGTCAAATAAAGTCTTAATGCCTTATTCCATCAAAGAATAAAGTCTACCAAAAAGCACACCACTTATTTGTCTTTGTCAATATCAATTATTCTCACTAATTACTTTGTTAATATCATTGCTACTTCTATACTATAATCACGGATATAAATTTAAAAAAAATTGTTTATCATCATCATTAATATCCATATTTTTTGTTGGTAATTTTGTTAATGAGTGTAAGCTCCATATATTGCCGGTGCAAAAAATATAAGTAATTAAAGGTAATTTTATATAATAATTAATTATTATTGACTGGTAACCTAAAAATAAATGATGAGCAACCATGTTGAAGATATACACTGATGGTACAAAAAAATCCTTAGACATATATAATTTAAATGTGGGATTATATTGGGTATATTTTTGTATATATAACTTAAATCATATCAATAATTTGTAAGCACTATATAGTTATGAGTTTAAGTTATATATACATCGGCAATATATTTTTTCTAATACCATCATCTTACTTTATAGATATTTATTTATAGGTAATTTTTTTAAAATATTGCATTTAAGAATTCGAAAATAAGAAAGGATTCCAAGGGAAACAATGAAACCATCCATGTTTTTTTTGGTCTAAAATGGCGGCCATTAATGCATGCTTATGAAAGCTATATATCAAGAAACATGAAACCAATAAGTTGCATAGTGTAAAGGGAGTTCAACCGGCCAATTTCTTTTGTACATAAAAAACAATAGTAATATACTATATAAATAAATTAAAATAGCTTTTATTAATATTAGAATTTCTAACTCCGTCACTATCCAATCCCCTTTTCTTTTCTTTTCTTGTGTTAACGGTAATATACGCCAAAAGCTTATTATACTAAGAAATTGGACTAGGATGCAAGATTTCTAAGACAAAATTGCCAAGAATTAGATCTACTATATATCAGCTGATATAGTTGTTACACGGACGAGTTGAACTGAGTTTGGACAGGTAGATAAAATTAATTGAGTTAATAAATAGTTGGTTATTAACTGTTTAAAGATTGAGTTCAGATATAAAATTCAAAAAATTAAGATACTTTTGGTGTATTTTTCAACTTTACTCTAATTTTAAATGGTTTAACAAATCATACTTTCATCGGTCAATTTTGCTACCCTAATAAGAGTTAAAACGACTTTTTTTTGTCGTGAGCAGGGGTCTATTGGAAACAGTCTCTCTATGTTAAACCCTCAGCTTGATGGTTCAAACAGCTCGGGCTTGGCTAGAGATTTCTATGATGAACCTAGCCAAGGCCCCATGACTTCGGTTAAGATCAAGTTTGTCTGTCTGCCGGCATGGGCACGTCAACAGGGTATGACAAGACTTGGCAGTGGCGCGGCTAAGGCATGCAAGGCGTGGTTAAGGCATGACAAGGGCTGACAAGTTAAGGCAAGGCAAGACTATGATATGGTGTTATTGTGGCTAAGTTAAGTTTGTGGGCTATGAGCTGAGCAAGGCAGACAGCTATGGAAAATAGGCACCAATGGAAAATTGTGTGGGAAAAAACTTGCACACAAGGCAGGCACGAGGACAAGCAACAAGCTGGGAGCCAAGGATGGTGTTTGGCGCCAGATTTGAAGGTTGCACGCGTGTGCCTCGCACATGTGTAGGCAATTGGGCAGTTGTAACCGTTTTTGGCTCCTGTTAATAGCGTTGGATAAACTTGTAATTTGAAATTCGTATTTTGAATTTAAATTGGCCTATCAGTTGGGGATGTTAACTGATTTAGGATAAGGGCATGTGTTGGACATGTGTCTGGCATGTGGCAGTGTTGTGGCCTATAAATAGACACAACAGGCAGGCTGTCACAAGTCAGATTTAGATGTGTTGGCTAAGTTTTGTAAGACTGATTTGTGTGCTTTCTTTGTGGCACGAGTTTAATACAAAGTTGGAAAGAAATTCTTGTACATACTTGTGTCTGTTTCATTTCGTTAGCCTAGGCAAACTAAGTGTTAAAGTAAAACATGAGGGCTCAAGCCAAAGTGTGTGGCTGCCGAAGTGGGTGTTCTAGCCAGAAAAAGTTGACCCCTTACACTCTACCTCACATCTGAGGTACTGATATGGACTGCGTACACTTTATCTTTTTCAAACCCCACTTTATGTTAATATACTGGATATATTGTTGTAATGAGAGTTAAAACGAAAAAATCTTTAATTTGTTTTCCTTTTTTTAAAAAAATAAATAAAAATAATAATAAGTCAAAAGAAAAACCAGTCAGAAATAAGTCATAAGTCAAAGTAGGACCTCTTTGAGCTGACTAATGCAACAAAGCTTAACCACCGAAAGGCTTCTCTCTTTGCCATGTAGGAACTCATTTCATACATGTTTTTTTAATTTTTTTTTGTTGTTGTGCTTATTCAACATTTCCGAATAATAATAATAAATAAAAGAATATACCAACATTTAAAGGAAAAAAGAAGAAGAAGAAGAAGAAGAAAATGTAAATTAAATTAAAGTTGGGCTGACTAAATAAAAGGGGTCCATAATTGTTTGCAACTTCACTAATGTTGTTCCCCTTTTATGTCTCAAAGCTCATGAGCTTGTCCACTTAATTTTCATCATCTTTTCTCTTCTCTTTTTGATATTTTTATGAAAAAATTTCACCTCCTTTTTCATGGGATTTTGTGCCATTGTTGATTTGTACTTAATAAATAGTACTTTATATTATTAAAAAAAAAAAAAAAACAGATTTCAATTTTAAATTGTTGTTTTGATCAATCAAAGCATGCATAAAGTTTTTAAAGCAAGGTGCTTATTATGATCTCTTTTGCATGGCTGACCAACATCTCATTTTTTCAAAAAGTAAAGTCTTTAACTAACTAATATGCCGCCTTGAGGTATTTGAAAGGATTATCTAAATTAT
This sequence comes from Capsicum rhomboideum, assembly GCA_031232105.1. NCBI lineage: Eukaryota > Viridiplantae > Streptophyta > Magnoliopsida > Solanales > Solanaceae > Capsicum > Capsicum rhomboideum. Next base: position 141,542,323 of record CP124711.1, on the reverse strand, counting down.
TTTCAAAACTTTTGACCGATCGTACTGCTGATTTGAGAAACACTTTTATAAAATAGTTTTTCAGAAAAGTACTTTTGAAAAAAAGCAATTTGTGTTTGGCAAATTTATTTGAAAAGTGTTGTTGATAAATAAATTGTATTTAGATAATCTTTTTCAAGAAATGCTTTTGAGAGACAAATGACGAAAAAGGACATGTATCAATAGATTTTTACTACTAAAATCATTTTATAGATATTTTATTTTAAATATCTATTATAATATTTTTAATTAAAATTTTTATTTTTATTTAATTAAAAAGTACGTACTATAAAATTTTTAATCAATATTTATATACATAGATACATTAAAAAATATTAAATAATAACATAATATTACTATAGTAATTTTAATATTACTTAAAAACATCAACAAAATGAATTTAAAAATTATTCAATAAATTAAATCACTACATATGAAAAAATTCACCACAAAAATAAGTATTCCTTCATACATCACAAAAATTCTCAATGATTCCATCCCTAGTTTTACCACGCAATGTCTTGTATCATCACCATCAATGATATTTTCGATTTTATTTAAAGAAAAGGAGTGAGGAATAAAATAATAATATATAAATCATAAAATGAAATAAAGAATTTTGATGTAAATATGAAGTATAAATTTTTAAAATAAAACTTATAAAATATGCTAATTAATTAATAAGAAATATTTTGATATATATATAAATATATATGTGTGTGTGTGTAAGTGATAGGGATATTTTTGTCATGAAAAAAATAATTTTCTGCTTTTGCTTTTTTTGAAAAGTAAAAATTTTTTGCTTTTTCCCATCAGCAGAAAAACTGTTTCTGCTTCTTTTTAAAAGCACTTTTGCAAGTTAACCAAACACCATTTTTTTCAAAAAAAAATATTTTTTTCTCATAAAAAATTACTTTTTTTGAGAAAAAATCAATCCCAAACAAGTACTTAGTGCTCCATGCGGGGGGAATGAAAGCATAATTCGTTCGGATTCTTCCACATGTTCAATCCATTTTTAGCGGTTTCCCCAGATATCTTCTTTTCTGCAATTACAACAATATATTCAATGTGATCCTACATAAGTGGAGTCTGATAAGAATAAGGTGTACGTCGATCTTATTTCTACCTCGTAAAAGATAGAAAGATTGTCTCTGATAACCCTTGACTCAAGAAGAGTATTTTAAACAACTTTTCTATGATGACAAAACAAATTAATTAAGAGACTAGTGTGAATGCACATGATTTATTCATTCCAAACACTAGTTTTATCAATATATTTTTGCTAATTATGGTATCTAAAATTGACAAATTCTATTAATTTAGACTCAAATCGCATAAAATTCATTTTTGAGGTGAAGCATTTTGTTAAATTGCCCTATGCCCAAAAGCATTAATCAGTAAATGGAAGATGGTAACGAAAAGAAAAAAAAATGAAAGGCCATACCAAGTGATGCTACATTTTAACTTAAATGAGATGATTTATAATCATATCAATAACTATGATTTATTTAAACTATAATTTACTCAAAAATATATCGGAAAAGAAAATAGTCATTCCAAAAAAATGATTAGAAAAATAAAACGACTTTATTCATCAAACACATCATGTTATATGTACTAGTTAAGTTCTATTTTTACAAGACAATTTAATCCGTGATTATTACAACCAAAAAGCCTATAAATATGTTTAAAAAATTACTAAACTAAAACATTCAAATCAATCTTTTTATGGATGTTTAATTTGTCGGTGACCGAATATTCAACAACCCATTTCTTCATCAAATTAACATACTAATATTATTTAGTAGTCGGGTAATTTCTTATTCTGCGATATGTGTTATTATTTGTTGCTTTATTTATTTTATATCTTGTTATTTTGTTGTCATGTCTTTATTTTGCAATCCTGCTTCGAAAACTTTTTTTTTACTGGTAACTAACCATGTATTAATCACCAGTAATAGAATTACAAAGCCATAGCAAACTCATCACAAGTCTGCTTCGAAAACTTCTACTTTTGAATCGAGGAACTATCAGCATAAGGTAGTGTACAATAAATTCTTTTGGTCCGATTCTTCTTTAAGTTCCCTGCATAGCAAAGGCTCAATACATCGGGCTATTTTATTTTTTTTGTCTATCAAAAATAGTCTCTCTACCCCATATAAATAGAGATTAGGTTTGTTTTACGTATCCTTTAAATTCACTTGTGAAATTACGCGGAATTGTTATTGTTGTGTTTCTTGACCAAACAATTGCACTAGCTAGTATTAACCTTCTTATAGGTTTAATAATAATAATAACAAATACACCTTTCACTGTTAATACGAGTAAGGCAACTCACTCTTTTCCTACTAATTTGAATAAATAAATCAGTCAAAACAAGAAAAGTAACTTTAATTCCCAATAAACTAATATTAAAAAAAAACAGGAATTATTATCAAACATGATCATGATTGGTTATCTACTACCTTAAGTCATTACATCTTGCTTAACATTTACCAATTTCTTTTTTCTCCTTTTCTCTCTTTAAGTCAAAGATAATCAAGGTTAAAAGTTGTAAGAGAAATCATTATAGTCACAACTTAGACCTCTTTAACATAATTCACACACTATACTAGCTAGTTGAAGCCAATGCCTCGATCTTAACAATAAAATAAACAACATAAGTTATATACATTTTCAGTGTAATTAGTAATTTTTTATATCATTAGATTATTTTTATATGTTATAGCAAATAACTTGTCTTATTTTTAAGATCACAAATCCTATATTTCAATAAAGTTTACATATAAATATCTTTTTAATGACCTATTAACATAAAAGAGACTTTGACTGGCGATTTATATAATTAAACTCCAAAATAAAATTATAAAAAATGAACGTTAACCTATTTTGAAAGCAAACATGCTAGCCATGCACTCATACAAGTCTTACTGAATAATCATTACCCAATGAAAGCACTCTAAATTTTAGGCTTTTTAAATTTTCCAAGTTGAATCTTCTAAGGTCAAAAATATATTGTCTCACTTTAATTTGTACTTTGTTATGGTCTACATCACATGTTATAGAAGATGTTCTTTCCACAATTTTTGGATAATTTGTACTCCAATTCAATAATCCCCTTGAAGCAACTAGTTCCAAAACTTCATCAATTGCTGCTTCTGCTTCCAAGAAAATTAGAGACTACCGGAGAATTTGAAATTTATGAATTCTTAGTCCCGTGACAATTTGAAATTAATATATAATGATAATTTAATTTACGAATTAATAAATATCTATAGATACTTAATGATTTTTTTAATATACTAAAAAAAAATATGGGCAAAAACTATTAAATTTAAGTGAACTCGTAACTTCATGGGCAGCTCGGTGCACAAATCAACTTGAGGCAACTAAAAATATTCATAAATCTCAAATTGTGAACTGCCTGTGAATATCATTTGGACAATGACATGATAGGATAAAAAATTCTAAATTATAAGTATTTTCTTTCTTGTATTCTATATATACTATTGCTTTGAGACAAAGAAAAACAAAAAGAGGAAAGGTTAAAGTTCTTAAACCCAATGTAGGAAACAACTTAACACTTTGGCTTCAATTCTTTGACCATATTCAAATATGGAACATCAATATTTTGACCTTCTAGTATCCCTCTTTTCTTGAAATGACAATTAAAATAATTTAAGATTCTCTCAGTGACACAAGTCTGATGAATATGCATGCTAATTAAGCAAAAACATGTAAGAATATATAAGTCAATTATGTAAAGTATAAGCCAAGTAAAACCATCTTAAAACTTACTATATGAACCAGATTCAAAATTTAAATATTGTGAATTCTCAATTGTTATGACAAATAATCAAACTAATCGAGTTACCTAAGTATTTTATCCAGGTAAGATTCAGGTAACATGTAGTTCATGGAAAGGGTGATCACCCAAACGCATAGAAATAAATTTAGAATTAAATTGAATAGATGTTTCTAGAAAAAATTTGCTTTGAAGAAACTATTCCCTAGACGTTACACATGTCGTGTTATTTCACAATTAAATCAATTAAAAAAAAAATCTACAATTAGGAATTTATCAATCGGTAATGTTGCACCAATGACAAACCATAAGGCGATTGCAATACCAATCAAAATGACAATCGTCTCGACTGGCCTATGGATGGATTTCGCCGAGCTACGTAATTTTGCGAGTCCCTATGGAATTTTGTGTGTCGCTAATTACGTTTTTTCTAGTAGTGTTAAGCAAAAGTATATGGGAATATATATAAGTCAATCATGTAAAGTAATTAGCCAAGTGAAACCATCTTAAAAGTTACTATTTGGACTAGATTCAGAATTTAAACATTATGAATTTTCAGTTAGGAATTGGGATATACAAATTCTAATTAATACGTAATTAATTTTTTCTGACAAAGGATCAAATTAACCTATAATATCGAGTTTCCTAAGTATTCTACCCAGGCAAGATTCAGGTAGCAGGTAGTTCATGAAAAAAGTACTGACCCAACGTATAGAAATAAATTTAGAAGTAAATTAAAATAGCGATGTATCTTGGGAGAATTTGCTTTGAATAAACTATTCTCTAAATACATACACTGTGTTATTTCACAATTGAATCAAACAAACAAAATATAAATGATTTAAAGTTAGGAATTTATCAATAAGTAATATTGCACCAATGCCCAATCAATGGGCAGCAACTGTGGTTTCAATCAAAAAAACAGTCGTCGCTACTGAACAAATCTTGTAGAATTTAACCCATATTCGCACGAATGGAAAGTACAAATAAATCAAATTGATAAAAGTATCATGTGAAATCTTTGACTTTTCATCCTTCCTCGATCCCTATCCAATGGATACAACATTTGAATCAAATATAGAGAACCTTTTCTTTTGCATGAATCAATATTATTCCATTCAAAATCCTTTTCAATACATTAAGGGGTCGTTTGGTAGAATGTATAAGAATAGTACAAAATATGGTGTATTAGTAATGCTTGTGTTAGTTATACTTTTATTAGTTATGCTTGCTTTTTTCTTATGCAGTGTTTGGTTTGATATATTAAAAATAATATGAATTGCATAATTTTTAAAAATAAATTACTTTTTACAAAAATACCCTCCATAAATATGATGAAAATGATGTAGAAAAGATTTTGAGGGACAATTGTGACTTTAACCATACTAATGCATGTATTAAAATCCATTGCATTACTAATACCAAGGATTTTGATGCATTAGTAATACACTCCTTAATACACAATAGAGTGTATAACTAATGCAAGCATTAGTAATACATAGGATGAAAAAGTGTACCAAACAAGGTATTAGTAATACACAAAGCTAATGCATGCATTATTTTTTTTAATACACTCTACCAAATGATCCCTAAGTGGCAACACTAAATTATTTTCAAAAGCCTTTTGAGTTGTCAAAAGGGCGCAATTTTTCAATCCACGACACTATCTATACTTTTGGTGGAAAATAATTTTCAAAAATGACTTTTTGATGAAAAAATGTGCCTAGTGATCCAAAAAATATGCAGGCAGTCATGTCAACGTGGAATATTCCAAAAGACTCATAAATGTTGTTTTACTAACTTAACAAATAACAACTAGCTAGGGTCAATAAAGCATTTGGCATGTTCTTCTCCAACCGATCCATGGGCTCAATCCCTTGAAGTTAGGCTTTACAATTTCTTGTTTGTTTTACAATATCATTAAACAAAAAGTTGAAGGGGAGCCTCATATAGTAACTGATAAAGTTGTTGTCAGGTGACCAAGAGGTCATGAATTCAAGCCATGAAAAATAATCTCTGGAAGAAATATAAGATAAAACTGCAACAATAGACCTTTATGGTTTGGGCCTTTCCCCGATCCTTTAATGCACCGGGCTCTGCCTTTTTTAAACAAAAAAGTGGAAAATTCATATTATCTTTCCTTTTGTTTCCCATGTCGTGGCCGATACACCGACACTTGCTTTGGGCATGAGTAATTCAGATTCGTATTATGTAAGGTTCATTAAAAGAAAAAGTTTTCCCCATCATAGTATTTTTTCATTTTAAGGGCTCGGCCTACTCATATCACCACAATTCTTTCCAGTCGGATTATCTTTTCGACTTACATTTAAGGCAACTTTCATGGTAGTACATTCCTAATTCTTTGAACTTTTTTGGGGTGAGAATGGACTCGTACGTGGACAGTAGGAGATAAAGGAGTAGAGGATAGAGGAGCCTTTGGTGTGCTTGAACACTATACCTAAATGATATGTAGGATGAAGTAGGGGGGTTTTAGTATAGCGTATTCAGAATATACTGATCAGTTTAATTCAGATTCACGTCATGTAAAGCTCATTAAAAGGAAGAAGTAGTACTCCCTACTAAGAGTTTGCCATGGACAACTCGGATTTGATCCTTGAGAATGAAAAAATTTCTGGTAAAAGTGTTTCCTCCTTTATTAGGCTTTACATACGCAACACAAATTTGAATTAGTTGAAGATCAAAGCAGATGCTGAACACCGATAATCATAGAGTGCATATGCTGCCTTATTTCCCTCTTATTTTTTAAAAGTACAAACCGCTCAACAATTCTATGCAATTGCAAATTTCAAAAAAAAAATTCAAGGAAAAAATAAGTAACTAGTATCATTTGAATTTACTTTACTATAAAACATAAAAAAAAAAACTTGATTTTCCATATATAATTTTTTACAAAAAAATACTACTATATTTATGAGGATGTGAAAGTGAATCAATAGTTAGGCTAAAGTTGAAAAAAGAAACAACCTAAGAACCTACGTATAGGGGGAGACAAAACGTGGCATTTTTATACTAAAAAATCTTCCATTAAATGCTTTAAGTATTATCTATAAGACTTTTTATTTCTTTTTTTGTCTCCAAAGAAACCATTTTGACAAACAAATACGACTAGTTTGATTTTCATTGGGAATCACTTAGACCAACTTTTTTTTCTGTATGATTAGACTGCGAGTAAGTTAATTCACTATTAAAAAGATACTCATTAGCGACGGACAACTGTTGTCAGTGAATCGAAATATAGTGCATAGGTACTCTTTGATGCAGCGGGGACGAGACGATGACGTGACATACTACGATTATGTACAAAAGTATTGTCCTTCGTCTCGGCAATATGGAACCTCTCAACAGCTCCCGTTCTTAGAACTAACTGAGCGGGTCGCCATCATAGCTTCGGATTCTAGAGAAAGTAGAATAGAAGAGTTCGTCGGCTCTTTTGTATTTTCCAAGGTTTAAATAAATGTATATAGACACAAAGTAATGTGTTTCTTCTTTTTCTTTGTTTGGTGGAGTTCTACTCCTATGCTTCACTAAATAACAAAAAACTGTTGCTAACTATATTCAGCGTCAGATTATCCATAAATCCTAGTAGGCAGTAGCTATGAGTTATTTAACAATAGATTAACGACAAATTTTGCAGCTAATTTCTATTAAAAAAAATATATGCTATAAATTAAAATGCTACGAGTAAGATATGCATTTCAAAAAGTTGAAATGTTCTATTTGATAATAGATGGTGTGAAATTTTATTTGACTCTTGAAAGGTGCAATAAACTTTTTTTTTTTTTTTTTGGAAATATGCAATAAGCAATTATTATTATTACCGATTAGGAGTAATTAAAGGATTGATAAAGAGAACATTAAAAAGAAGAAAAAGAGTCCAAAAACTAAAAATAATAAATTTGGTTTGAAAAATAAGCAAAACAAATCACGGGAATTTTGTTGGTTACTTATCAAGAATAGTTGATGTAATTTGGAACTTGCCAAAAAGTGTCATGCAGTTTGGTCGAGGAAAGTTTTGAGGTTCATTATCAAGTATTTATAGAAAGTAGAGTTTGACTTTTACCATATACTACGATGTAAAATAAATTTTTACATTATTAGATTATTTATAAGAATTTGCTAGTAAGAAAATAATAAGTGTGACTGAATTAATGCAGCAAGTGATAGTTCATAAGAAAAATTAGGAATTAGATTTCAGTCTAATCCTTTCTCCGTCAGCTGAGTTGGTGCAGCAAGTGTGATATCCCAAAGGCCAAAAGGATGTCAGGGATTTTCTCACTCGATCCCTTCTCAATCGAGCTTGTCACACTGAGCTTTCCTAACTAATGCACTTTACATTTCTCACGTGATTTGGGAGCTATTATACATGAGCGGATTTACTCAGGATGCACCCAAAGGATAGCAACTGTGGATTTTCTTGGGCTAGCAAAAAAAACAACAAGTGAATTATATTGTTATATAATATAAAAATTATTTATGCTAGCGGAATATATAAATTAAATTTTAGTAAAAGAGTTAATCCAAATATTAACATTTTGAAAACATGTAAAGATTGTAGTGAGATAATAAGGAAAAGGAAGCATGCATTTTAACATAAAAGTAGAATTTTTAGCGCGATTCTAAATTAATCGAATCCAAAAGGTACTAAAACCAAATCGGAAGCAAAAATAAGGTCTTGATTTTGTCACATTTAAAGCATTTATTTTAAGGCCCGACTAATCAATCCAATAAATTTTCATTTTAAAAGATATAAGAGAAAATCATACCACACATATATTAGTCCAATGTTCCCTATTAATAACATTTTCAGGACTCTAACATGAACCATTAATTAATTAAGAATACACGAATATTTATCACCAGACAACCTTAATTAGGTGGTTCTTTTACCACTAATTATGTGATCCTTTTGTTTGTTCTTCAATTTTGTTAACATTATCTACTTATTACTAATTAATACCTCCCACCCGGTGTCCGGTATCCACATTGAAACCCGACTAAATTTGAATTCGCACCGAAAAGTCCCACATTGATGGGTAAAGCGCTCCCTAACAAACCCTATACTGGATTTGGCATACTATGGATCGCAACCTTCATCTTTTATGCTCACTTTTAATTTCATATTTAATTTCTTTCAAAGTTTTGATTTGAATATAATTGGAGAGTAGGTTAATTAATCAGAAACAACAACAAAAAAAATATTTTATCCATATAGACACTTATATAAGAAATAGTGTTTACACTTCATAAATTCGACAAGATTTGATGTATTAAAATATGAACGAATCACTTGATTAATTTCAAAACCTTAAGATAATTGAATGAAATAGTTCAAAACAAATATTATAATATTGATCGTGCAAAAGAATTTTTACTGTAGTAATATAATTCAAATTTATCATAGCAAGTTATCGGTTTAATTTTTTTTTAGTATTAATTATAATTATTATATACAATTATCTATATATCTTTTTTAATAATCTGAAATAAATGGGGACACCAAGTCAAATCATGCTAGGGGGCAAGATTGCATGCAAGTGAAATTGGGTTGATACAAGAAATGATGAGTGGGTTCATCCCACAAAGCATCATGGGGCCAAGTGTTTGAAGAGGGTGTCTTTTATTTTTTTATTCGATTTTCGATATTCACATTGAGTTGGATTAATTTAATTTTACATTAAAAAATTTCATACTAAAAATAGAACGCTCTTTAATTTATTAAAAGAAATTTAATTTTTAGAGCGTGAATTTAATTATTTTTTCTTTATTAAAAATAAAAAAAAATTTGTCACTCGACACGATTAAAGACGAATCCAGGATCTCGAGTGGGGATTTTCGAAAATCCAATAAGTAATATTTGGTCGATTGAGAATTCGTTAATTATATAAACAATTGATAGTTGGTAACTTATTACTAAAAGTAACTGTTGGTTTTCAGTGGTAAAAAAGGAACCCTATTATGGTGCTCTCGTGCTTGACGGGAATCCCCTCGAAGTTAACCAAAATATACAAATTTAAAATTCTGAATTCGCATTTGAACACAACTTAAATAATTGGGTCTCTTCAATCTCCCATCTCACCTTACAATCAAAGGCAACTCGACAAACAAAGACCACAAACCTTCAATATAATTTAGGTTTTTACTCAACTCAATTAATTTTGGGGGGTTATTATGGATAATATGAATACATCGACAGTGATGTGATGTGTTGTGTCCTCAAGCATGTATAAGTAAATAAGTTAATCATTTAAAATATGTTATTTTTTTTTAATTATATATATTAGCTTCAGTTAGTCGTAAAACTACATGCATGTTATATTTAAGTTGTAAAACTTCATGCATGTTCTAATTAATGATGTTATGTTGATTTGTATAATTAAAAGAGGATGCAATTTTTTTTGTGATTAACTTATTTACGTAACGGACACTTGTGAACTGAAAATCGATTAATCGAAAATCAACAATGAACATTTTATTGATTTTCTTATCAATTTAGCATGTCTATAAACTAATAAATCAAATCGATAACCTATAAAATTGGGCCGAACCAACCAATAAGCAATCTAGCATATAGGAATTTAATTGAATTATGAAACGCAAGACATTTGCATTGGGAAATAACGGTAATAAATGAATAAGTCATGGGTTGGTCGGAGAAAAAAGGGTGATAATAGATTTAAATCCACACTCGTAATTAAAAAAAAAAAAAAAAAGAGCAGACGATGTACTAAACTTTCACTATGTGCGAGGTATGAAAAAAGACCGAATCATAAAGATTTATTATACGTAACCTTATCTTGTATTTCTACAAGAGATTGTTTTCATGGACTGTGTCCGTGACATGTCACTTGACAATAACTTTACCAGTTACTCCAAGGTTCTCTTTCTCCACACTCATAATTAATAAATTAATTAATTAATATATTTTCAACTCATGAATAATATTTTTTTCCAGAGACAGCAGTCTGAAGCATATAATTTTATCTATTATATGACATGATAATCTTTTAAGGCCGGTGGTTCATTTATGATTTAACTTTGCACCAAAATGGCCTCTATCGCATATTTATTCCAATTCTCCCAAAATTTATTTTTTTCTTTCTCTTACTTCCACCTACCCCTTTTTGATGAATTTTAATTCTTTCCAATTTCCTTTTTTGGTTAGAAATAGGACATTTGAAAAATCTTGAAATTTAAGAAAAAAGAGAGAGAAAGGAGAAGAATATCGTACGTAGTCTTATGTACCTCAACTCATGTTTGTTGTATTAATATTGACGATTGTCGTGAGATGAATTTAATTCTTTCATTTTATAATAAAAATTTTGAATTTGGATTATAAAAATTTCCTAATTTTATTTGAATGGAGATTGATATCATCAAATCCACTCTGACCTCTCAGAGCGCTAGCTAAAGACTTCCGACCTATTTAGCAATGATAATTGATTCTCTCTTTGCTCTGAATCTTCGGAAATATCCTTGTTCCAAAACTCTTTTTCCTTTAATGGTGTATGGGGAAAAATTAGGGCATAGTACGTAAAAAGACACACCAAATCGTAACACGTGGTAAAATCGAGATATAAAGAGATGTTTACTGCAGACGTGGAAGACATGAAAAGATCGTTCACGATGAGACCTAAAGTGATTTGGATCCGGCCTAGGTAAAGCCGACTCGAGACCTGGTATCCTTTAAGATCTTTCCAGGAAAGACCACCTTACAACTGGATATCCTCATAATGGACCACAATCAATATTGAGCCTGGCACCAACCTGCCCTCAATCAGTTTCAGGCGAAGCGTCAGAACATAGACACATACTACTAAATGGTCTTTTCAATTCTAAGTGTATAGTCGTTTCACATTGAAGCGACGATTCGACTTTTGTGGCTTATAAAAAAGTCCATTAAAAAAAAAAAGACATAAGAAAATCCCAGAAACCACCCGGTCTAAAAACCTTTTTTTCTTAGAATTTTCATGGGAGAGGGTTGTTGTCCTTCCCTTTACTTGTGTTTTTTTTTTCTTTTAGTGGTATTATTCATACTTGTAATTTATACCCATCTTGATGGTTAAACCGAAAAGAAATGAACTTGATCAATCTTAACCCGCTTGTTTTATTTTTTATTTTTACAAATTATATTTTTAATTAAAATAATGACTTCTTTTACAAATAAATGGATATTGTGATTAATTTAATTTTTGAGCTATCAAAATAATTGTCAATAGTTAATAATGAAACCCTGCCGACTATTTCACTTTTCTTTTTTTTTTCTTTTTTTTTTTTTACTTTTTTGCTTTTCCTCTTTAATTTCCTACTGACTTTTCAATGAGAGCTAATGATGTAAATATTTAAAGGGAATTTCTTATTCTAAAAATTTGTACACCACAAAATTGCAAATTGTGACAGTGCCAATTTATTTATATAAATAAAAATTAAATTACCCGCATCAATTAAAAGTCATTTTCTACTCCACCAATTGACAGTTTGGTTTTATTAGTACCATTTTTGTCTTCTTATTTATGTTCCCATCCTTTCCTCTCCAAGAATCCCACCCACCTACCCACGTTTCAAGATATTTTTTCTCATTCAAAATTAAATAAACGTTTTTAAAAAAAATAAATGGGTATTAATGTTTTTAAATTTACTTTTATATAATATCACTTTCATTCACTTTTACTTATCCAATATATTAAAAATAACTTTTTTATTTATTCACTTTGATAAATCAAGAGAGAATTAATAATTTTATCCTTATCATTAATTGTCATTTTAAAGTATTAATAGTTAAATTTTTATATATTACTCTTAATAATTTAATAAAATGTATATTTAATTAGTGATTTCTTAGGAAAGTGCAACATATATACGTGTTGCATTAATACAAACTTTTATCGCCTACCTATGGTTTAATGACATGTATATTTTACCACTAAAGGTTATGATGAAGTGTTATTATACATATTTTTTCATCAACAATCAGAAATCTTAAATTCGAATCTGAAATAATTTTTTTTTTTAATAGAGTGTACTTTACTTCCAAAATGAGATTTCTGGGGTAAATTCAAATTAGTCGATTTTCAAAGCAAACTTAGACACCGATTAAAATAATATAAATAGTGAATGAGAGCAGGGGCGAAGGCACCTTATGGCAGATGAACCCCTTTGGTGGAAAATTATATTATTTGTATATGGTTAAAATTATTTTTTATGTATATAGTAGATGTTGAACCTCCTTCGACTAGTTCGTGTATTTATTTCTAGTAATTTTAAACTCTTTTAATGAAAATTCTTACTCCGCTATTGAATGAGAATAAATATTTCCTACTGTATCCTACCCCCAACCCCCAACCCCCCAAACCCCTCTCAATTGGCCAACGTATACTGCACCAATAACAATACAGACCATAATACACACAAACACAATACTTGAGTGTAAAAAAATACACACAAAAACATGCTAATTATAATCCCCCGCGTGCAAGCATGCACTCATTTTTTTATGTGTTGTATATCCAACACCCCCACTAAACATATCAGTAATTATAAATTTGATAATCTCTATATTTTTTTTATTTTTTTTGGCAGTTTCAAAAGAGTGGGCTGTAAGTAATCAGACACATAACACAGGTGACTAGGGGGGTGGGGGCATAGGTGGGAGGGGGGGTGAGACAGATAGGCCAACCTAGGGATTGAGGAATATTTTTTTCTCTAAAATTTAATTTAAATATACTGGTTATGGATATGAGCTGGTTTTAACAGGCATGGTCCAAGTTACTACCTGTTCCACCCATCCTGGCACCAACAGAAATAACTAATTTCATTTTGGATATATAATTATTTGATTTTTGAAGTTCACTTGTTCTATTAATCTAGATTCTCGCGGAGTTGTGCGGTCTAAGACTAATAATTAAGAGGAAAGTGCTTTTTATCAAGAGTTAAAATCGCGTCGCATAGGTCCATAGAAGGAGAATTTTTTCCTATCAGAAGTTAGATTCGTGTTGTGTAAGACTCATAAAGAGGAAAGTGCTGATAGAGATAATATGTAGAGTCCAATTTCATATTGTCTAGGATTTAAATATGGCATAGCTTAAGATCCTAATCTAACAGAGAAGACATTGCTATATAATAAAGTCATTCCTCACGTAAAGAAGCAAGAAGAGAAAACATATAGTTATATTTTTACACTTAATATTATTTTATAATCTTTTTCATGGTATCAAAGCTTTGGTTATAACTTAAACTTATTATATTAACTTATTATATATGTTGAAACCTATACCATATTCTTCAATGACCAATTCATCTTCCTTTGTTTTCTCTCTCTCTTTCACCGGGATCTCCCCATTAACTCATAGCAATATGTCCCATAAAATTGAAATTCATATATTGACGTTCTTTTTTTTTCTTTTTTTTATTGTTACATCCTTAATAGAAGGTTGAATACACCTGCAATCGAAATTGAAACTGAGTGTTTCCTGGTTCAAAAATGTCGAAACTCGTTTGAATCATCATTAATTTGTCACGACTCTTTGGCATTGGCTCCTTGGTTTGGATAGGGCATTTAGTTCATTTTGCTTCCCAGATTAACCAGTTGATGTAGATCTTGAAGATTGGTGACATTGTATATTGTGAAGGAACCCCGTCTAAGATTGTGGAATCAAATTTGTTTGTCGAAGTGCAATCAACTATAAGAAACTTTGACTCTCAGTCATGGTTATCAACTATAAGAAACTTTGACTCTCAGTCATGGTTTCAACAAACAAATTTGGAAAGTTTTGAGGACAGTTACAACTTGTAGGATGAGAAATTTTAATTGAAGCAGCAAATTTAGAGTATCAAGATGAGATCGAAATCTGTGGATGAATATATATAGGAATTCAAAGATATTTGTGAGTCTCATTGCTATACATAAACCTTTACGATGGTAATAGAAAAGTTATAAAGTTTGTTAAAGGTCTTAAAAATAAATACAAAACCTTAGAACTGTTATGTGATACAAGGTTCCGTATTCCACCATCACTCAATTTGTTAATGCACCAAGAGAGTACGATATGAGAGAAGAAGATAGCGAAAATGATCGTATTGATCAAGTCACGACGTTTTAAGTGCAGAAAATACCAGATTCATTTGTTGACTTATGTTGACTCCTCGACCTTAGTTTCTTTTTTAATGTTTACTTTTTTCTATATTAATCTATTTTAGTCAAAATCCTGACTCATGCACTAACCTAATGAAATAATTAAGATGTGTGTAAGCTGATTCGAACAAAGTATAGTCATTAGGAAAAAAAGAGTAGGGAATGGGGTTGGGAACAACATGGTAAGCCAAGTGACATGGGAGAAGAGAAATAACAATGGAAATGTTTCCTATGAATAGAACAAGTGTGTCTAGTGAAATAGGGTGGATGAGGATACAAGCCTGATACACCAATGCCCACCTGTTTTAATTTGTTTATTCAATCATAATTAACTTGCACATTCCTCCATGAGTAGTACTACATCAAAATTTCCCCCATGTATTTGCCCATACAATGTGTTGTGTTTTAATTTTTTATATATTGTAACTTGTGAATTGTAGTAAGCATGCTAGTAATTTTTTTTATTGTTTACTTCCTCCGTTCCTAAATAAGTGAGTTTAATTAGCTTAAACATACTCCTTAAGAAACTGCTAATTCTTAAAAGATAAAGAGCGTTTTACTAATTTATCCTTAATGAATACTTTGAAAAAGATGTAACTCTATAATAATTTTTTAGTTATGTAAAAAAAAAAATTATTTAAAGAAGGGTAAAATTAAAAAAACATTATTAATGTCGTCTTGATTATCCAAAAATCACTTATTTATGAACAAAATGAAAAAGATAAAGAGTCACTTATTTAGGAAACGAGGGAGTATTGTTTAGTGCAATTCAAAAAAAAAAATTAAGAGAAAATAATTGTTTTGTCAATGTCCATTTAGAACCTTTTTGCAGTTGAAAAGGTGCTAATCTTTTACAAAGTTGCAGGGTAAAAAGGCAAAAACATAAAACTAGATAGTTAAGAAAAGTTTCTATATAGTACTGTTTATTTCAGAAAGGTGGAATATTCTATTTGTATAATTCTTAAAAGGGTTCATGTTGTTTATTTTCTAAGTTATGTTCTGTTCGTTCTGTTAGATGACAAATTCTTTTAATTTCTAATTTTTTTCCTTCTAATTTTGAGGATGGAATCTCCAAGAATATCGGAAAATGAGTGGAAAAGAGTAATTAAAATTAGCAAAATCAAATAATAAAAAGAATTGAATAAAGAAACAGTTGAGAGGGAGGAAAGATGAATTATTGACGAGTGAACTTGAAATTATCATTAATCCTATTGTTCATAAGGAAAATGTAAAATTATGTATCATTAATCAATACTCGCGACATAAAAAATTTCGTTAAGAGTGTTCAATGTTTTAAAAATAAATAAATAAACATATATATTTCGTATATACACAATATAAATTCCAAAAATGGGTATTCAATTAATCACTCTTCATTATATGTGGCTACGCAAGCTAATATCGTCAATCCATTGTTCTGCCAATGGATCCACATTCAAGTAAAGTTTTTCCCTAAATTTTTCTACCTTCTTCTTCATTTTACTACTTTTGTAAAGAAAATAAACATCCTTTTTGAATGTATCATGATATACAGTACTCCCTCCATTTTAAAAAGAAAGACCTAGTTTGACTTGACACGGAGTTTAAGAAAATAAAGAAGATTTTTGAATCTTGTGGTCCTAAATTAAAGTTATGACAAATGTACCAAAATGCCCTTGAATCTTGTGGTGTTAAACATGTCACGTGAAAAGTTGAAATTAAAGTGTTTCCAAAAAAGGAAAGAGGTCATTCTTTTTGAAACGGACTAAAAAAGAAAGTATGTCATTCTTTTTGAAACGGAGGGAGTAACAAATTCAAATTTAGGTCTTGGGTTGGAGTTCCCGAGAATGAAAAAAACTTGGTTGGAAGCGTCGTTCTTGAAAATGGCCCTGCAATGTGTGAATTCAGATTTAGTCGAGCCTCAATGCAGGCAAGGGTGAATCTAATGTCATTTGAACTCAACACTTCCGATGCAAAATATAAATTTATGTGTAAAGATTCACAAAATTGCAATAAATACTAGATATAAACTTTTAACTTTTAAAATATAATGGGTTCACTGCTAAAAGTTTTATAGATTGAACCCACAAAATTTAAATTCTATGTATTTCTGAATGCAGATACCAAACGCCAAATGCAAAAACAAAAAAGAAAACTTCAAATACAACCCTATAACACAAAAGTGGATCGACAACATGTTAGTCAATTCAATTAATTTTTGCTCAAACTCTATATAAATATCAAGAAATCAATTATATATTTATAACTTTTTGTCTATAACTTCAATTAATTAGTAAGTCATTTTTTTCATCTTAAGAAACTTGTTTTTCTACCAAAAATGTTTTAATTTTTTTAACCAATCAAACACGCTAAAAATGAAAAAGCACACCCTTTCCGTTGCATTTTTGGCTCATTATTACCTTCTTCATTTCAGATTTAAACGTTAAATAGATGCGTCGACTTCTAATTATGAGAAATATTTTGATAGAAAGCGCTTATCATTTAACAAATTTAGAGGTAAGAGATTAAAAGTTTATGATTTTTGAACTTACCGAACCCAAAGTTAGGATGTATGCAGATTTGAGTTATCCCTTCATAAAAGCTTTCACCTTTTTGCTCATTTGGTGACTTGAATCAACAACTTTAAAATTAAACATAAAAAGTGCTTACTATTTAAGCAACCTTCTTTTTATCTCCTAAATAGACTCTATGCAGGGAATTCAAATTAGTGGAAGAGTAAATTTCACATATAAAATGGTTTAATTATAAGGTGGTCCACACGTGCCTAGAGAGAGCACAAAACACAAGCGTGCTAAGTGATAGTCACGTGCCTCACCCTCAATACATGTATAGAAATCACATATGGCATTGACCAATTAGAGAGTTCTTCTTCTTTTTTTTTTTTCAAAAATAAAAATAAAAATACTCCTTCCATTCATTTTTTATTTATCGTTTTTAATATATCAAGACAAGACAATTATTTTCATTCCCTTAGTAACAACGAGCGAACCGGGAACAATCCGGCCTTAGAATCGGGCGGCTCCGCCGTCCGAATTGTAGTTAGAGAAGTTCATGTTTTATGCTTAGTACTAATTACTTATTCTTTATGTGACCAGGAGGTCACATGTTCAAGCAATGAAAACAATCGACTGCGTTCAATAAACTTTTGTGGTTCGATCTTTCTCTGGACACTGCACATAATGTGAATTTTAGTGCATGAGGTTGTCTTTTCTTTAGTTTTTCAAATCATTTTTCGGAACCTAATACTAAACATCAATTAAAAGTAATAATATTATAAAATAATTATATCAATCACTATTTTTTTTAATGGTCCTGTTAAATTAAGTGTGACAAGCAAAAGTGAATAAGGAGGGAGTAATAAAAATTTAGCAATAGGAGATGGTCAAGATAAAAGGGTCTATAGGTATTATTCATTATTCTTCTGTGACACACACGTATATGTAAAACACCCTATTTGGTCCTCTATATATACTGCTCTCTCACAGTTCATATGTAACAAGAGAGAGCTCAAAAGTTTGTTACTTTCTTGAATTTTGTTGGTCTTTCTGAAAGAAGAGAGTTAGCATAGAAAAAAATAGAAAACTCTAAGAAAATGGAGATGGAGAGTGATGTTATGGTGTCAAAATTCAAGAGAATTTGTGTGTTTTGTGGGAGTAGTCAAGGGAAGAAAAGTAGCTATCAAGATGCTGCTATTGAGCTAGGCAAAGAATTGGTATAGTTAATGGAACTCCCCCTTTTTGTTTTCTTGATTTTTGGCTTTGGTTTCTTGAAATACTAGGATGTTGTTGTTTCCTAAGTTACGTGGACTCTTCACTTTTGATGCTGCACCCTGGTTGGATCCTCGAAAATATACTATTTTCTTTTGGAGAATCTGACACGCACCCATTAACATTTTTGAAGAGTCTGAGCGACATAGGTTGTTTCTACAACCTTTTTTGTCATTTGGGTTTTTGGTAAAAATGGTTCTTTTTTTGTGGGGGTGGTTGTTTGTATATTCTTGGTATGTAAAAGAGGAGTCTTTTCATGAAGTTAATGCAAGTTTAGTGGAATGTGTTTTCTTGAAATACTAGGATGTTCTCATTTGGGTTTTTGGGAAAAATGGTTTTTTTGTTTGAGGGGTCATTGTTTGTACATTCTTGGTATGTAAAAATGAAGTCTTTTCTTGAAGTTACTGCAAGTTTTGTAGAATGTGTCTGTACATGGTGATTTGAAATACTAGGATGTTGTTTCTAATCTTTTTTGGAGAAAAATGGGTTTTTTAGGTGTCACTGTTTTGTACTTTCTTGGTATGTAAAAATGGAGTCTTTATTGAAGTTAATGAAAGTTTTGTGGAATGTATGTACATGGAGTTTTGAATTTTTGGGTGTTTCTCTCATTTGGGTTTTTGGGAAAAATGGTTTCTGTTTTTTGAGGGGGTCATTGTTTGTACATTCTTGGTATGTAAAAATGGAGTCTTTTCATGAAGTTGATGCAAGTTTTGTGGAATGTGTGTATACATGATGATTTGAATATTTGAGTTAAAACTTTTTCATGCAAATGTGATGTTTGTTTGAGGCTTTTTCAACAGAATGCCCTGCATGCAATTCTTCCATCTCTGTTTAGTGTGTGTAGCTTCATTCTATTCTTGAAGTTGCTTTTTTGTGAAAATCAATGTTTCCAGTTACTTTCATCTACAGGGGTTTTGCATCCCCCCCCCCCCCCCCCGCCCCCATTGTACAATCTCTTGCATTTATGCCTTATCATCATCTTCATATATGCAAATTAGATATCTAACAAGTACATTTGGTTGGCATGGTATTATCCATTCATGTTGCTCGGACTCGTCACAAATGTCAATGGGTGCGTGTTGGATTTGCCAAAAGTAGTGTTATTTTGAAGAATCCGACATGGGTTCGCCACCGAAAGTGAAGAGTCCGCGCAACTTAATCCAGTTTCATCTTTAAAATCTTTTACATTTTGAATGTGCTAAAGAGTTTTCTTCACTATTGAAGGTCTCAAGAAACATTGATTTGGTCTATGGAGGAGGCAGCATAGGCCTAATGGGTTTGGTTTCACAAGCAGTTCATGATGGTGGTAGGCATGTTATCGGGTAAGCAAAAAAAAAAAGAAAGATACCTTTCTATGCTAATTAGTAGTACTACTTTTTTAACATGAGGACTTAAGTTAATCTTCTTAATTATTACCAGTAGCTTCTACTATGTTTAATTTTTTGTCATGTTATTGTCTGCCTGCAGAGTTATTCCCAAGACACTCATGCCTAGAGAGGTATGTCTGCTGTTTTCTTGAAAGGTCTTAAGTCTTTCTTGATTATATTATTGTATATTCTCATGGTTATGTGGAAGCAGCCTCTTGCAGAAATGTGAGGTAAGGCTACGTACAATAGATCCTTGTGGTTTGGCCCTTCCCCGAACCCCGCGCATTGCGGGAGCTTTAGTGCACCGGGCTGCCCTTTTTTTTAAAAAAAAATATATATATTCTCATGGTTTATGAGTTGAGACTTTGAGTTAGTTCTTGTTAACACTAGTTATTAACTATGGTTCTGTGATAAATATTGATATCTGTGCTTTTATTTTCTTCTAATTTTTTTCCTGGGGTTCTAAAAGAACTGGTTCTTTGTTGGTCCTAATTAGCCTTATCCATATATCATCCCCATAGCACTTTGGCAGCTGGCTTTTCTTTGATTTTCCCTTTTATGAGTAGCATGCTTTATTCACTCTGTTGCTGCTGTTTTAGCTCTTGTATTTTTCCCTCTTGGCTGTTAGTGAGTATTGGTACATGCTATGTTGCTCGGACACTTCAAAAGTGCTGGCAGGTACGTGTCGGATCCTTCCAAAGTTGTGCATTTGTGGAGGATCCGACACGGGTGCAGCAACATTTTGGAGAGTCCGAGCAACATAGGATACTTGTATACTATAATGTTTTATTTGGTTTGTGAATATGTTTGGTGACTTTCCTATTCAAAAATCAAGATTTCCTATTCAAAAAAAAAAGATTTTTGGGTGGATTTAAATCCATTTTTCTGAAATGCTCATCATTGCTTCAATGCATTAATGTCACTACACTCCATCAAGAACTTGTTTCTTCTCTGACCCTTTAACCCCCACCCCTTTTTTTCTTCATTACTCCCAAGAAGAGGGGCACATATTTCAAGAAGTTGGAAAAAAATTATATTTTATCCTTTTTTTTTCACAGTTAACTGGAGAAACAGTAGGGGAAGTGAAGGCAGTTGCAGATATGCATCAAAGGAAAGCAGAAATGGCTAGGCACTCTGATGCTTTTATTGCCTTACCAGGTTGGTATAAGCACTTACTGCTAGTCCAATTTTCACTCTTTGCACTCAAATTTCCAAACAAAATGCCAATAGAAAAGGGACATCAGGTGCTTATAGTTTGCTAATTTGGGCAAGATTCACCATATCTCTTGTTTGTTTTGTTTTTCCGTGAGTTCAAATAGTCTTTTCTTTGCTTAGTATTCCTCATCTTTCCACAATAACTTTTAAGAGAAGTAACATCTACTATGCATCAGTTTTGCCTTGGAAGAATAATTTTGCTCCCTCGAGAGGCAGAGCTAGAATTTGAAGCTTATGAGTTTGAGATTTTAGTCTTTTTGAGTTATTGAGTTTGAAATTAGTCAGTTGTGCATATTAAATGAATTTCTTAAAACAAATACTGTGTTTGAACCAAAACTACTCCGAACCCGCTTCCTATTATGCCCCTTCGCTCCCTCACATGGCAATTCTTGAATTGTTCTATCATCTAAACCTGTTAAATGGATGAGGGATTTGTCTCTTCTTGGCAAATGAGGGTCACTATGTTGGTTGGACTCTCCAAAACTGTTGCCGCTTCCGTGTCAGATTCTCCAAAAATTACTACTTTTGGAGTACTCGACACGCACCCGTCGACATTTTTGAGCAGGCCGAGCAACATAGGGGATGTTATATTCAAGAAGGCAGAGGATAAAGTGCATACAGAAAAATGTGAATTCTTGAAATCTATTGTATGAAAAAACTTAAAAGTTTCAGTTGGCTAACAAGCTCTTTGGTCTTTGAAATCTCTCACACAATCCCCAAGACTCATCATTAGATATATCTATAGTTCAACCCCTAGTTGTTGACCCATCAACATCTTACACTGAAAATTAAGAGCTGTTTTTCACTGCTTATAATATTAACAACTGGTTCTGTGATTTGTTCTTTTCCTTAAATGTTAACTGCCTTCCTGCAAGAATCTTCCTCTATCTTACTGAGAGAGAAAAAGAAGGAAACTGTCACACTTTCACAAAATTGTAAATGCCACCTAGCTGATGTACCTAACAAGGCATCATGCTCACTCTATTCAAGGAATTCATTCCACTTGTCCAAAAAATTCAACGAGTCATATACTTGTTCTGGCTGCATGTACCCAAAGCTTTCAAAACCAAATAAAAAAAATATATTTTGAGTGACATTATAGCCTGAGAACACAGCAGAGGATCAAACCATCCTATTTGCTGAAGGATGAGGCCAAATAAATGCTTATACTGTCCAGGCAACAAAGTCAGTTTGTGAAAGTTGTGGGAAATGCTCCTTCAGTTTCAATTTGTTTGTATGGTTTTGACTTAGCACGGTGTTTAAGATTAAGATAAGTGTAAAAGATTTTTTAATTTTGTAATTTTAAACTAAAGATATATAGAATGTATCAAAATATCCTTTAATATTGTCGTCTTAAACGTTGTCATGTGTTAAGTTCAAATTAAAGAGTTGCCAAAAACAAAATGAGATATTGTTTTTGAAATGGACTAAAAAGGAAAATAAGACAAACAAATTGAAACGGGGGGATTAGTTTTTTACTGGAATGACACATAGAAGATACTTATGTTCACCTTCTTTTCCATTTGGCTTCATCAACCAAAGTAGTTTGGCATTTACTTGGATTTAGATGGTAGCAGAATTCAAACAGTAAATAAACTTTCCATTGCATTCAGGTGGTTATGGCACACTTGAGGAGCTACTTGAAGTAATTACTTGGGCGCAACTTGGCATCCACGATAAGCCGGTATATAATGATACATGCAATATGCATTGTACTTTCTAGCTTGACAAATTCAGAATTAAAAGCCATATGCATTGTACATTTTGCAGGTAGGATTGCTGAATGTGGATGGATATTACAATTCGTTACTGTCATTTATTGACAAAGCTGTGGAGGAAGGCTTCATCAGTCCCAACGCTCGCCAAATCATTGTATCTGCACCAACAGCAACGGAGCTGGTCGAGAAACTGGAGGTAACATCTTATAAGAGACAAACCACAAAGTTCTTTCTTGATGAAAATGCTTTTTCTCCTGAACTGCTCTATCTAACTATTTTTTTCCCTTTCTTGGATTGGTCATACGTGTAAATTACACGAATTATCTTTAAAAAATTGACTTCGAAAGCTACAAAAATTGGATTTTTTTCTGCTTAGTCTCATTTACAGCTAAGAAACATTGATCTTTTCTGGTTGAAAAAGGAGATAAACTTAATGATGTTTGATATATGAAGTCGTTCTTATTGCATACTATCGTGCATTGAAATGACAATCTGTACTTACGAAGTGCACATTTTGTTTTTGCAATTGCAGGAATATGTTCCTTGCCATGAAAGAGTTGCTTCGAAGTTGAACTGGGAGATGGAGCAGCAGCTTGGCTACCCTCAAGCACAAGAAATTGCGCGGTGAAAAAAGAAGAACGGATTTGCAAGCATAGGAATGTGCATTAGGAATTGAAAATATCAAACTGGAAGAAGCTAACTTGAATGAAATTCTTGATTTTTGTTGTGTGGGGGGATACTTTTTTTGTAAATCAAACTAGAAATGACAGACAGTATATGTCCTAGTCCCTTCACAAGGAAATGTCCTTATTTTACAGTAAGATGTAACTACTAAGATACATATGAACTTCCCTTTAATTTCAACTCACCAAGCTTTCCTTTTTGCACTTGTATTTCTTGCTCTTTATGGAGCATTATATGCTCTTCTGTCCTAATTTTGTTGATATTATATATCAAAGTTTCGGTTATTCCTAGTTTTCGAGCATTCTTCTCGATAAGTTTATCGCCTTTTATGAAGAAACATAAGCAATGGGGACAGGCTGTTGAATTCAAAGTATTCACAAGGCAGGTAGTCTTGAATTCTAGAAGTTGCATTAGCAATGGGAAGGATGATCTGTAGTATGACATTCAGGTTATCTTCCAACTTGATTTTATAGAACATCAACAACCTGGAAATTGATCATCCAGTTGTCAAAAGAATGGCCTATGACAACCCTGATTGAATCTTGGGCAATATTATTAGTGGCAAACTGGAAAAAATTGGAGAGCTTTGAATCAATGATAAAAGTAATCTTCATATGATTTATCGGCTACGAATTAGGGAATCAGTCACTGATACTTGCGTCAGGGTAGCTTGCATATTTTGCACTTTCTTTGGGTGCGTTACCCTTTTGGATTGTCTCCGTGTGACCTATAGTTCACAGGTTTGAGACGTTGAATCAGTAATTGGTACTTACGTCAGCATAGGCTGCCTACACCTTAAACCTCCGTTGGATGCTACCCCTTTCCCGAATTGTCTCCGTGCAACTTACATGTCATCAGTTTGAGCCGTGGAATCAATCATTGATGTTTGCATCAGAGTAGGCTTCCTCCACCACACATCCTTTAAGTGTGGCCCGTTCCCGAATCTTTCTTAAACGCGTGGTACTTAGTGCACTAAACTATCCTTTTAAACTGGAAAAAGTTGCTTTTGCACTCTTTAATGGCATAACATCATTGTTTAAATGGTAGAATGTCATCTCTGTACTTTCCTTTTTGACTAGGGATGCTATGATATCATATATTCCTTTGTGCACATTCACATTCTATGGTCAACAAGAGCACTAACCAGTTGTTTAATAATAACAAGATAGTCACTAATCAAATGAATCCATTTTTCATGTCCTTTTCATTTTTCTTTGTCTAGTATCTATACTGCATTGACAATGAGACATATTTTGTTCTAGCTAGGACCAACTAATAATACCAAATTCCAGATTAATTAAATTGTCCAAAAAAGAAAAGTAACAAAGCTTTCATGAAGTATAATTGGAGATGAGGGACCATTAGGGGCGGATGTAGGGCACATGTTACGAGTTCATCTGAAATTAGTAGCTTGGACTTAAATTATGTATACGTGTTAAAAAAATCATTAAATAAATATATTAATAATATATTTCGAACCCAATAAATCAAATGAATTATAGTAAAATCTTGAATTCGAATCCCATAAAATTTAAATTCTGAATTTGTCTCGAGGGACCAGGTCCTCTAACAGAAGCACATGTTTCTAACTGATATTCAAGATTGATGTTTGCTGTTAAGGTTTTCAACTATTACCACCAACGACAGGTAACAGAAAGGGGCCTACTGGGGGGTGGTAAGAGGTAGAAAGAAGGGCCCCTTTGCTTCTTGTTTAGGGGAACAATAAGGTGAGGTCGGGTCCCATTGTCGACGAATGAGGAATTGACATGTGTCACCTAGAGGGAAATCGTATAAATGGGAGATCGACACGTGTCACTTAGAAGGATATCATGAATTTAGAGTACGTAGATTCAGAATAAGTATAATTTTATTACATATGAACAATTTAATTTTTTTTTTTTTGCATGGTATATAATTGAGACAACAACAAAAATGGTCCCTTATGTTTGGGATAGATCCAAAGTAGGTCCTTAAATATCAAGTGAGCAGTTTTGGTCATTTAAATTTGCCAAAAGTGAATACTTTTAATCTTTGCCAAATATGTAACAAACTCTGGTGGTTAGATTTAACAGGTTCCATGAAAAAGAAAAAGGAGTTAACATGAACTCACATTTGGAGGTGTAGTTTTTACGATTTTTTTTTTTTTTTTTTTTTTTTTTTTTGTTTAGATTTAGAGTCTGGTGCAGTTTTTTGAGTTGCACTTTCTGCTACTTAATTTTTATTTATTTTTGGCTTTTGGTGCAATTCTTAGTGCTATGGAACTTTTCTGGTGTTTCTGATTAAATCTATTTTTTCATAGTTCCCATGAAATCTAACAGTTAGAATTCGTTAAAAATTTGACAGCGACCAAAAGTGTTCAGTTTTGACAAACATAGAGAACCAAAACTGCTCGAGAATCGAGATTATATTAAACATAAAGGGATCATTCAATTCTTTTCATTTTTTTGTATATAATTCGAGTCAATAATAATGAATTTAGTTGAAGTTAATGAACCTATTCTAGATTTGTCTCTGATGAAAGCAATGGCTAACTAAATGCACAAGCAAGGAAAGGAGAGCATGTGGGCTATTTGATTATTTCTAGACAAAATGATAGTCTCATGTTGGTCCACAATTTTACTTGATATCATGTCCTAGTGAACCACACTGGGTAATGCTTAACTGGCTATAGTTGGGAGAATATGTACATGGTGCCAAAAGGCAGTTGAAGAGTCAATTCCTATATATGTGTGTGTGTGTTTGATTTGGGCTTTAATTATGAAAAGTCCATAAGGGAATGTGCTCTTGAAATGATGTTGAGACGTAGAAAAGTTGAACAAAAAAAGAACTCACTTCCAATATTAATGGGTAGTAGTGTTTTTGTGAAATTATCGTCGTTTTGAGATAGTTGTTTAGTAGAAGACCATCGTTAAAATAGACGATGAAGCTAAGTAGAAGACCATCTTTAAAATAGACGATGAAGCTACATCAATCAAGAATGTACGCCGCCTCTAAGTCAGCTTGTCTTTTGCCTCGTGGCTTGGAACGAAGGATTATAAGGTGCTTTTTTTTTTTATATATAACTTATGGACCCTTTAGACAACGGTCTAAAGATTTCTTTTCAACGAACTAAAAATCCTATGAGCGAACGTTAGATTTACTGTCCAAAATATTGTGGACGTTAGAAGACAGTCCGATGTTTTTGTCAGTCCCAAGAGATATATTTGCACTTTTAAACATAGAGATAAAATCTATATAGTAGACTAGAATGGGAGATATTTGTGTAAATCAACTTATTTCTTGGCCTTTTTGGTTGACAATAAATACTTAAAACTTTAAAGTTGCATGAACATAAATCTTATTACATATGAAACCTCTTCCCTATGCAGAGGGATGCTATTTCTATTCGAAGACCTCTGAGTAAGAATGAACGGCGAAGGATCCATCCCTATGCAGTCTCTGAAGTCAATGAGCCTGTTACACGTGTCCCTATTAGTTTGGACCATTGTTGTGTCTCAAAAAACTTCAACATTATTAAACATTACCCTGCACTCTATAGTACTCAATAGTTGACAAATGTGCATTGTGCACCAAAAGTGGATGTTACTCTTATAAGGTTACTAAAGTAGTTTAAATTGATGAAATTATTGTTTTTACATATATATATATATAACAAACTGAAATAGACAGCCTTGGTGCTTAGCACATAATGTAAAACAGTAGAAAAATGGTACTTACATAATCTTTTTGTAGCCAAACATAAAATTCTTTAGAGGAATAGAGTCATTTGAAATTATACTTTAGATAAGTTGGTGAGCTGAACAAGTACTATTTTTTGGTGCAGCACAGCTCTATTCAAATTGATTTGACTGATTACTATTTTTGACGAGAAACATAGATATTTATGTAAAATATTATTAAAATTTTAGAGGAAGCATGTTAGAGTAGAAGGCTAGTCGGATAGGAGTGTCGTTTTACTTTTTGAGGGTTTAGGTTTATTGGTGTTTGTCGTTGTACTAGCCGTAGTATTGTAGTCTCTGCTTGTGATATCTATCATAGTCTGTTGTTTATTGTGTTCCGATAATCGCATTATTTTGTTGGTGTTCTTGTTTCTTTCTTGTACACTTTGCACCGTTTTCTTGTTAGTTGCTATATTTTCTTTATTGTTTCCTTCTTCTTTGTATCTGAATTTGCTGCACTTGAGCCGGAGATCTTTTGAAAACAGCCTCTCTAGCTCCCTGAGATAGTGGTAAAATCTGTGTACACTCTACTTTCTCCAGATCTCACTTGTGGGATTTGATCACTAGATATGTTATTGTTGTTGTTACTAAAATTTTGAATTCATAATTTTATAAGGGGGTATATTCGCTGCTCATAACTTTTTAAAAGTTGAACCCTTAAAATTTAAATCTTGAATTCAGATAAAGTCTATTTTATGCAAAGTGATACTAGAAAGCCAAAAATAAGATGTTTGAGTCGGTGATTTTATTTATTTTATTTTATTTGTAAGTGGGAAGGAAAAATGGCAGCTAATAAGTAATAAGTGATAAAAAGAAAATACTAGTAAGGATAAATTTTGCCTGCCATAATAATGATAATATAGCTGGCATATTACTTTTGTTCCCCATTTAGCTTTCTATAACTTTTTTGTGAATTTTTGATAATCAAAATGTCTATAATGTTATGTTGAAATCTTTTTGACTCTTGAATATTGAGATTAGGATCATTTTACATCATTTAAAGTTTAGTCACATCAGAATCGTTTTAGAAATACGAGTTTAAAGTTACAAATTTCAGATTGCCAAATCTAAAGTTGACTGCTGCAAAAATTTAGATTGTCAAGTCTGAAGTTCATTGTCTTTTTTTTTTTTTTTAACAACTTATGAACCTTTTAGATTACCATCTAAAAATACCTTCTGAGCAAATAGAAAAAATTATGAGAATGTTAGACCTTGGTTGTAAAATTTGTAAATTATTGCAAACATTAGAGGATAGTCTAAGTCTAATCCCACAACATGCTACAAGTAAATCTCGGGGTTCTTCTAGGTCACTATCTACTATAAACAATATGTATATACAAGTCTGGGTATACATTATAAGTCATGGAAAGGCGGGTCAACGTTAAGTAGTTTGTAAGGGTAATTTTCCAAGTACAATATTTATTTAATTTTTAAAAATCGGGACAAAATCTAAATGGTGGCCTAAAAAGAAATTTACGTAAATCAACTGCTACAAGTGGCTACCTGGTGTCATTTCAATTGGGCCACGACCCAAGAGCCCAATTCAACAAGGCCTAAATGAGTCCACTAAGTTGTTGGGCCCCTATGTCAAAGATGGGCTAACATCATGCAGGCTACTTTTATAAAGGAAGTCGGAAAATTGCGTGGCTTAGCTAACTTAACCCTCTAATTATTTTTTATAGTGGTAATTTAAAAAAAATAATACATAATATAGCAATAATTTGAGGGTTTTTATAGCAGATAAACATGGATACATTTATAATCCATGCGAATACACTTATGCAAAGATAATGTATATGCATTGATATACTTATTATGCGTGTGGATACAATATATTTCACTATTATTATATGTGCAGATACAATATATTTCGCTACAGAAATATTATATATGCGTGTATGTACTTATTAAACACGTGAATACAGTTTATTTCACTATCATTATGTATGCAGATACAATGTACTCCCGCTAGTTTTGAAACCAAAATACTGTTACACTTTGTAATTAAGCAAAATCTCGCTATTTTTCGCAAATCTAGGTGCAAATAACACTATTTACTAAATTTTCCCTTTATATATCCACTGACTTACCAATTCAACTTATAGATTGCCTTGTCCTCTTAATGAGTTATAGCTAATTTCTGGACATTCAGATGTGAATATAGCAACAGCTTCAATTGAGCCAGTTTCTTAGATGTAGAAAGGGTTAGGCGGTTGATTTCATTGATTTGACTTCACTTAATTTACGATCCACAAAAGAGGTTGGCGCCAACGAAAGTTCATTTAGTAGACAACGAGCGAACTGCAAGAACTTACTCATATATCAAAATGCTAAGAAATCAAGTGGAATATCAAAATGCTAAGAAATCAAGTGGAACTTGAACTCGAAGAAACGAGCCTCTATTGCGTGTTAGCCCTTTTTTTTAAATAGATTTTCAAACCAAATGTGAATTCATTGCTCCAACAATTACCAAACTAATACCTACTTAGAAACCCCCACAACTCTATTTACATAAATACTTACTAACAGGGGTGGAGCTAGCATGTCGATTACGGTTCTAAATAACACTATAATTTTTCCGACCTTGTATTTCTATTAAAAAAATCCACTCAAGTTATGTATAAATAATCTATCAAGAACCTAGTGACTTTCTTTTATTAGAATCTAGAAGTCATAAATTCAAAATCTTAGCTCCGCCACTACTTAGTAGAAGTAGTAGTGATGTATCAAAATCTTTTAGCTGACAGATCCTTGCTTATAGGGCTTGATTTTTGGACAAAGTAAGATATCTCTATAATAACATTTCACTATAACAACCAAATTTTCTTTAGAACCGATTTCCATGTTGTGTTATATTACTCCCTCTGTCTCAATTTATGTGGCATTTTTCGCTTTTCGAGAGTCAAACAGTTTAAATTTGACCGTGAATTCGGGGAAGAAATCTTCAAGCTTCTTTTATGGTGCCATATAAATGGGAATGGAGGAAGTATATTTTTCTCTATAACAACATTTCATTATAGGAGTCAAAAGATATCTGAACAAACGACGTTATTATAGAGTGGTTCGAGTTTATTATGAGAACAAAAAGAATCAAACTAGGCTATGTATTTGACAATCCAAATATTGGCAAATGCCTTTCATTCATATTAAGAAACTCCAAAACACTTTTCCTAGTCTTTAAACTTAGTGAACTTTTGGAACAGTTTGACATGTTGCATCTTCACTAGGCTTTCCTGATTTCGAATTACACTGAGATTTTCTCCTGCAAAATATATTCCACCTCCTCTTTGTTTTCACCATTTTTTGGAACTCTTCCTTCATGTTGTTACACTCTTTTTCAAGCTCGGACACACGTTCCCTCATGTCCTCAACACTCCTTCCCCTGCCTCGAGCAGCATTGCCCTCGCGTTGTCCAATCTCTCCGCTTAGATTTTGGGAGTTTTCAAGATTTTCCGACACAAAGAACCATCCTGAAATTGATGTACGTAGCCTAAGCTGTTCAAAAAACAGGACTTGAACAATGACCCTTAGAGGCAGCCTCTCGTTTTGAGCTGCGTGCGTGCTGGCCTCTAACGACATCTTCTGGCAATTCATTAGTCTGCAGATTTGCTCTTTTTCAATGTCTGTTAGCCAAGGATGTGCCTGCATTTGAAATAAGTAAAAGAACTTCCAAGAATTTTAACAAATCGTAGTGTTTGTCAGGGTAATATTTCAGGAATTCGATTATCACACTTTTTAAAGGGAAGTCGTTTTATTCTCTGAACCTATGTTGCTCGGACTCTTCAAAAATTCCACAGTGTGTGCCATATCCTTCAAAAGTAGTGCAATTTTGGAAGATCCGATACGGGGGCAACAACATCTTTAGAGAGTCCGAGCAGCATAGCTTTGAGCTATCAACTTTAACAACTAGTGCAAGCATGACCTTCACTAGAAAAAAATTTGAAACAGGTACTAATTTCAAAGAGAAGCCGTTTTATTCTCTAAACCTATGCTGCTCGGACTTTTCAAAAACACATCCAGTGCGTGCCGGATCCTCCAAAAGTAGTGCATTTTTGAAAGATCCAATACGGGTGCAGCAACATGTTTGGAGAGTCCGTGAAGCATAGCTCAGAATTATCAACTTTAACAACTAGTGCAAGCATGACCTGCACTAGACTGGTGTATGATATTCAAGAAATTATGGAACAGGTACTAATTTCAAAGTTGTTACCTTCAAATATATATCGATTGCACGATAGATGCCATCGGAAACTGGCCTAGCATATTCTGGGATTGCAGAAGCAAGAGTCTGAAATTTTGGAAACTTGAAATTAACATCAGGCGCGACCTCAGCAAGATACGAATCCACGAGATTAGCCACTCTTGTTATGGAAGCCAAAGACTGACTGCCTTCAATCAACTGATTCTCTTCCATTATACATGGAGATACTGCTGCTGAAGCCTGGTCTATTAACAAGAAATGATCAAGAATACGCTGAAAACAGTCGATATCATATAAAGTTTCAACTGTATAACCGATATTTGGTATCAGCAGATCATCAAGTATAGCCTGGTCTAACTGCAACCCGACTCTTCCCTCCAAATTTACGCGACAAGATGGACTAGCCTGCAACATCATAGCGGTACGTAGCAACCTGAGGAAAAATCTAGTCTCCGTTACACCTTTCTGTTTTGGTAACAACTCAACAATCTCTTCTAAAAGCGCCCTTTGATCTGCCTCAGACGGAGTAGAACCTGATTTCGCATGAGTAACATCCTTAAAGCTCGATTGCCTATTCATTAAAGGAACATATTTCTTTGCATAAAACACAAGAGCACCCGATATGTTCTCAGGCCTCATTCCTCCAGCTTCAACGGCCTGAATCAAACGTTTGTACAAAGGCAGACTAAGGAACGACACATCCTCATACCACCAATCATCAGTCATTGGCATTGGCTTAGTCCCGGTGCTTATACCATTCCATACATCAGCATTATCGTTACCATTCTCCATCACGGGCCAATTAAGCAACTTAGAATCACTACAAGCTTTCATCGCTAATGAATTTATGCATCGCGACACAATGTGTAACTCTTCAGCATATGACAACACTTCTTCACAAGTTTCTAATGCTTTAATTGTATCTGTCCAATTACTAAAAACATCATTGAGAAAAGATTCTGTTTGCGATACGAGGTTTTCTTCACCATATTCATTTGTCATTTGCAAATACTCAGATGCACATCTAAGGGCAACTACATTAAGAGGAGTAAGTTCAAATCTAACACCATAACAAAATTTGGCAACTAACTCAAATGCTTTAGCTCCACCAGGTATGTCACTAAGCTGCAGAGTGCATGTTGATCCATCCTCTTTTGTTGATTCATTCATGAGCTTTTCTAGAAGTCCACTTCTTGAGAGCAAAGGAAACTGCACCACAATTAATTTATCATCTTGTATGTAGTGTTTTTTTTAAAAGCGAAAAGCGCAAAAAAACAACAAACGTCTGGGGCTTGAAGCAAAAAACAAGAAGTGAAGTGCGTGCTTCTTTGAAACTATGTTGCTTAGACTCTTCAAAAATGTTGACAAATGCATGTCGGATCCTTCAAAAGTAATGTATTTTTGGAGAATCTTACACAATGTCCGACAACATTTTTGGAGAGTCTAAGCAACATAGCATTGAAGTAGAGCCTTAGCCCACAATCATAGAAAAATTAGAAAATACTAAGCTTAATTGTATGAATTTACAATTAAAACAACTAATGTCAACGTCCAATATACGATAACTTTTATATTAATTCAACTTCTCAGAGTTGAGATTCAAAGAACCAAATGCTTTTCTTTAGGATATTTGTGAGTCATTGTTTGTAAGATTTGTGGGATGGCATAAGGTGCATTAGCTAAAAAGATTCTAAAATACAACAGCAACAATAATATACCCATCGTATCCACAAGTGAGGTACAAGGAGGGTGTTGTATACGTAGACCTTACCCCTACCTTGTGAAGGTAGAGAGGTGGTTTCTGATAGACTATTGGTAAAAAAGATACTAGAATACAATAACAACATATATACTCATTGTAATCCCACAAGTGGGGTTCGGGGAAGGTGATGTGTACGTAGACCTTACCCCTACCTTGTGAAGGTTAGAGAGATTGCTTCCGATAGAACCTCGGAAAAAAAGATACTAAAGTAAATACTCACCTTAGATTGAAAAATCATAACAAGCATTGAAAAAAGAGTACCTTGTGTAGATAAAAGGACATTTCTCCAATTTCAATTGTAATATCACTTGGAAGTCCTGACTTACAACGCCTGAACAAAGTTTATATATGCATAAGCTTCAAATAAAATTCACAATTTAAGATAGGTTACATAATCAAAACCATAATGTACAAAGTCTTCATTCTTTCTATAACGTTTTGAGGTAAATATCATTCATTCCCACTGTAAACATGTCCCAAAATACTGCTACCTCATTAAAATAGTACTCCCTCCGTTCATCTTTACTTGTCCAATATTGACTTGGCAAGAAACAACAAATAATAGGATAATTTTACTATATCACCCTTTGAATATAATAAATTTAACGCTTCGGGAAATGCATTGAATAATGAATAAGTATTTAATACCAAGGGTAAAATGGGTACAAATGTATAAATTATCCATTTATTTTCAAAACTAGACAAAAATTGTTGGACATTTATTTTTAGTAACGTGGACATGTAAAGATGGACATAGGGAGTATTTTTTTTTTTTTTTTGACTCTCATACTCATAATTTTTCACATAAAATGGGATGGAGTGAACAACCCTATGCATATAAGCTCATTTATTTATAACACAAGAATATTTCTATCATAAATTACTTGTAAAATGGGTGTAGATTTCCCGTATGTTCACTCAACTAATAGTTATTATCTCAGAAAGTAATCTTCTTCTTGATTTCAAATTTCTTCAATAAAGAAAGATGACTTTCTGAGAAATAACTACTAATTGAGTGACAATCTAAGAAATCAACTCTGTAAAATGGTAACGCTTAAACAAAACACAGAAAAAACTTTCCAACTTTTTTTCTTCTAAATTGTGTGAAAACGGAATGCAAAAAGAATCACATAAAATGGGACGAAGTGAACCACCCTCTGCATATAAGTTCATTTATAACACAAAAAGCATACTTCTCTAAGCAATTACTTGTAAAATAAACGTTGATTTATCAGTTGATAGTTGTTATCTCAGAAATTCATTTTCATTTCTTCTTGATTTCAATTTTGTTCAACAAAGATAATCAAGTGACCATCTGAGAAATCAACTCAGTAAAATGGTAACGCTTAAACAAAACACAGAAAAACTTGCCAACTTTTTTTCTTCTAAATTATGTGAAAAAGAATGCAAAATGTCCCATATTAGAACTATACTATACACAACAACAACAACAACAACGTACCTAGTAAAATTTCACAAGTGAGGTCTAGGGGGGCAAAATTTACGCAGACCTTACCATTAACTCGGGGAGGTACAGAGGTTGTTTCCGAAATTTAGAACTATACAATAAAAAAAGAAATTACCATGCATGGCCTTCACAACAGAAGGCTTCAGATTTAGAACCAAGCTTCAAAAGAGCCATTAATTTTTATCTCACTAGTAATAAGTCATATATAGAAAGAGTATACTTTGCTTTTGTTGCATAAAAAGGAAACACAAAAATACAGTAATAAAACTATATATATAAGGAAAACTAGAATTTGAGTTTTTACTGTAGGTGTTGTAAAAAAAAAGTAAAACTTTATCTTTTATCTTTTATTTATTTATTTATTTTTCTTTATTTCAACCATAGTGAAATTTTTAAGAGTGACCGAGTCTAAAGGGTAAAAAAAAATAAAAAATTGTTACAACTGCCCTCTCCATGTTCCCTTATTACTCGTTCAGTGTGGATTTAGTCTATACTCTAGTGGCGGCAAAATTAACTGTTTTAGGGCTCGTTTGGTACACGGATAAAGGGTAACTAATCTCGGAATTAATTTTAATATGAGCTTATCTCATGTTTGATTGGGATAACTCATCCCGGGATTATGGTATTATTTTTATCTCACCCTCAACAGGTCGCGGGATAATTAATCCCGGAATAACTTGTTTCCAAGCAAACGAACCCTAAGTAATCCGGTCAATCCGTCCAAGTTTAAACGGGTCGGGTTATACGATGTTTGTTAACTTGACCCGACTCATTCAACCTGAATTTGGAAATATTTTTAGTGATGGCGTTGCAAACAATTTGACGAGAATTTTTATAGTTTGTTTGGTCCAATTCTCAAAAAATTACTTATTAACCTTTTTAGAAAGTTTTTTTCTCTTTTGCAGGATAGGGATTTGTGTTTAGCTCATCAATTTGTATTTGGTCAATGTTTTAGAAGTGTTCATGGAAAAAAAACTAATTTTCTCATGAATTATGCAGAGTTTGTTAGTCATGTATTTACTTATTTTGTCTTCTATCCTACATAATAATATCTAACTTATTTCTCGTAACTTATACATGAATTAGCTATGAAATTCTAAACTGTTAAGTGAACACCGTAATTGATGTGCTGAATTTATATATAGCAACTAAAACAATGCTATCAAATATGATATTAGTTATGCCATTTTTTAATACATAAATAACTTATTTCTTCACCAATAGCCGATGAACCCTTAGTATTTTTTCTAAAAACTTGATCAAATAACTCAAGTCTTTAAAATAAGTTTTTTTAAAAAAAATAGCACCTTTTAACTTCTCAGAAACTTTGCCAAACATGATATTGTTCTTACTAACATGGTGTATAGAGTTAAAATAGTCGTGGCACGTGAATAAGTTAGACGGTGATGTGTGGAAAGATAAAAGAGCGGTAAGTTAACATCGGAGGTGATCCATCTTGAAGGAGTAGAATGAACCGAACAGAAGCTCAACATCGGACCAAGGCTCAAACAGACGGAGACAGAGACATCAAAAAACTCTAGCCGTTATGTAACTGACCTAGAGGCAGTGTCGGCCTTTACTCTTTTTATTCTGAAATGTCATTTAATTAATCATTTAACGTGAGTTAAAAGGGAGTAATTCTTGGCAATCAGATCAGCGGGAGAATTCCTCCATATAAAAGCAGTAGAATCATCACATTGTACAACATCAAATTCTATTATTAAATATTTGAATTTTTTCCCAGCAATATCGTTATTTGTTCATCAGTTTTGGACATTCATCAAATTATAGCTCGACCGAGAATACATTCACCGAAGATATCATTGGAATCAGGCCAACATAGGCTACAATTTGTCTTAGCTTATCTCTTATTTACTGCTTTATTTGGTTATATATTTCACTATCTCAATTGATCTAATTAGTCCAAGTGTCCTTTAAACCTCAGGTATAAATTCAACTATAACTTTTTTGAGGTAGACACATGGTTCAACCAAGTTACAATTAATATCTAAAACAAAAACAAGATGGCTAAAGAATGTGTTAACCAAATTCACTTCTATAATATGGGTCAAACTCATTAATCGCATAACTCATTTTTGATCCGCATAAAATATGAAAGTACTATCGTAAACACCCTCTCTATCTCACCTCTAAGGTAGTAGTATGGACTGCGTATACTTACCCTCCTCAGACTGTACTCCACTTTATGGTAATATTCTGGATATATTTTTGTTGTTATAAAATATGAAAGTACCGATGATTTTGACCCATTTTTATCCATTTCAATCCCTCGAAACTTGATCCAACCCGTCCATTCACCACCACTAATACTTACAATATTGCCATAGCTAAAGCAAAAAAGATGGATTAAAAGCTACTGGGTCGAAATATATGAGTCTATTTAGCTTTAGAGGAAGTATCATTTGGGTTTCAAACAATTGAGCAATTCTTTTCCAGCTGCTTATTGGTCCATTAAAAATGTTTTTCTAAGTTTTCTTTTAAAAAAGAAATTTTTGTATATAGCTATAGATTTTTCTCTAACTATGAATCATAGTGAGATTTTACTTAATTGATTAGTAGCAGTATTTTAGTTTCAAAATGTAGTAGAATACACTGTGTTCATGCACATAATAATAGCGAAATACACTGTATTCGTGCGCATAATAAGTGTATCCGCGTGTATACAATATCATTATAGTGAAATACAATTGCATTCACGCACGTAACAATAGTGAAACACATTGTATCCCACACTTACATCCTATTCAATCAAATCATTGTAATGAATTTTTTTTTTTTAAAAAAAAGTCATTAATTTTATTTTATTTTTGACAAAAGTACTGCCTTCTAGAAATGATGTGGCCTTGATTTCCAAAGTTTCGGCCTCACACTACTTGGGCTAAAAGATGGACTAATTCCACTATCAAAATTGGATCAAATGTTCAACTACCTATATAATTTTCTTTAATATTCTTTTTTCTCTCTATGCTCCGCATATATCCTTTTCATAACTTAAAAATAAAATATCTTAACTAATACTTAATTAGTTTTGATATGATTGAAATTACTAGAAAATGATACATGAGTTGAATAAATCTTGGCAATGATGTAACGTACACACCAAACATAAATTCTTGATGACAATTGACAACATCATTAATTTAGTCCAACTACAAATAACCAAAGTCTTTATTCTCCTCATTTTCTTTAATTAATTTTGCAAAACATGGGTCCAATCCACGCATTCTATACGTGTATATTGCATTCTTTCCCTATTTACTTCTTCTTTTTAATTTTATTTTTTTGGTTTTGCTTATAGAGAAAAGCTCAAAATAGTCCCTTAAGTTTGGAAATAGAATTTAAAGAGTAAAATTTCTTATTCTTTAATTTGGAGCACTAATAATCCTTTAACTATATATATACAATATTGGTTTCCTTTGGGATCTTCACAAATAGCGGGCGGACTTATTGTTTTTCTCTTAGTCAATATATATAGATTATACATAATTATACACATTTATACATACATAATATAAATGCCGGCAACTATTTAGCATAATTCTTCTAAATTTTTAACTGACATAATTAATAAAACTTAACCTTGGCCCACCGAGCTCTCTGTTTATAGTTTATAAGCTCAAAATTGTTCATTATATTAAGTTCCATTAATTTTAGTGCTTCAATTAATTTTAGACTGAAATGCACTAATATTATATAGCTAGAGGACTATTAGTGCTCTAAATCAAAGATTAAGGACGACTTTGGTTCCAAATCTAAACATGAAGGACTATTTTGAACTTTTTCTCTTTGTTTGTTTTAATTCTTTTTCAAAAAATTAGATCTAGACAAACATGACTTATTAGCGCAAGTCTCTCTTAACATCAACATCTAACTATCATCATCAACATTTAAAACTAAAACTAATCCTCCAAATACCACTTCTTATTTTTCTTCTTTATATTATCCTAAAAAGAAAAGTTTAATTTTACACAATTGTATTATTTAAAAATATATAAAAACATAACTAAAATTAGTAACCTGAATGATAAAGTAAAAAATCCTTTTATGACGTAAGTAGAACTATAGAATACGATACAAGTTTTTCGATACTCTCCTACTACCATCCAGCGGTGTGGAGCGATGAATACATGATCCTTCCATTCTTAAATTAGAGATACTAAGTTTGTCGATTTCTTGAAATAAAGAAAAGTTATGATAAAGAAGACTACTTTGCCCTAGTAAAAAGTTCGTGAGATGTTGCTGCAGCTTGGATTAATATCGTAGAATAAGAGGAGTCGTCCCTCTTAGGAAATGACTTAACTTAAAAGACAGATGTCACCGCTACGAGGCGAGGGAGCAACTTTTCTGGTCTTGCGGTGCACTCATTC
The DNA here is from genome assembly GCA_031232105.1 of Capsicum rhomboideum. Classification (NCBI taxonomy): domain Eukaryota; kingdom Viridiplantae; phylum Streptophyta; class Magnoliopsida; order Solanales; family Solanaceae; genus Capsicum; species Capsicum rhomboideum. The sequence continues at coordinate 141,503,062 of CP124711.1, read as the reverse complement.
CCATTACGAGAATCAAATGACTCCCCAGCTTGACTCAAGACCAGTACTCCTTACAACTCACAGCAATAGCGGTCTGAATTCAAAGTAGTCGGTCAGTAAATTTTGAATATGTTAAATTACTTAGGTTTTAGTAACTTCTAGTATCTTTCTAATGGAAAGATTTGGGGGTGGGGTGGGGTGGGGGGTACCAAAACGACAGAGATTCTGATGGAGTTTCAGTAGTTGGACTAACTAAAAACAAGTGGCCAAAGGGGTTTCACATCAATATACACACCAACAACCCAACATTTCACAACAAGTGCTTCTCACTTTTGTCAAATAGTATAATTAAGTAATATGGGCCAATGTTTCCATTTCCAATAGCGTAGTGACAAGACTCTTTCCTTCACGCTTGATTAAGGGTGTCAAATAAGTGGGATCAAGCTGGACGAGTTAAAATAAATTGAATTTATATTAAGATTAATGACTTGTTTAAAACTTATTTGGGCTAAAATGGATTAAAAGGTAGATCATAACCTAATTCATTCAATATTATTTTCTCTCTTTATTATTGCTATATATAAACATATCAAAAAAAAAAAAAAATTAAATAAAATATTCTAGCAAAGTTTTTCATGAGCAACTAATTGGGCTACATATCACCCAATTTTTTGATAATTCGAATTAGGGTGTAAAATTCTTATTAGGTTTGGGGGAGGGGGGGAGGAGGGCCATTTTCATGAGCTAATTATTGATTCATCCAAACGTGTAAGGATTGAAGGGGTTATATTTTCATAAGCTAATTTTATCATTCCTACATTTGATAAATGTATTTGTTAATTAATGATCCATTATTTCAATTTCAATTTAATAACAAATAATTTGAAATTAAAAAATTAAGTCTCAAAGTATTTCAACCTTTCAAGTGAAATAATAATTTTTTCTAATAAAATTCATGTCCAAAACCTATAACATTTTACTCTCAAATATCCTTATTAACTTGAATTTCAAATATCTTTTTTCTTCAAATTTCAACCAAATCACGTCTAAACGTGGATATTAGTTATGTTCAAGTGGAGAATACGTTTTTTGATGCATTCATACTAATAGTATGCTATAAATATAGACACGTTTTGTTACCCACATAAAGCATTTTACAATTTTTTTAACTCAAAAGGCAAAACTAATTTACACGACATATATCAAAAGGCAAATTTAAAATTTAAAGGAATTTAATGCTCAACACGCATTTTTATCAAGTTTTCTATTTATGCAATTAATATATACCTAGTTACCAACAAAGGTGGCCGAGTTGATTGAGCAGTTACTCTTTCAAATGGAGGGTCTCAGATTCAAAAACCCTCCAACATGTTTTCTCGATCGAGCACGTCGCACGGGCTTGTCTAGTACAATTTATCTTTCCTCTATATTTTGTGAATTATATTACACAAGAGCGAGATTTGCCTTATGCGCGCCAATGGTGGAGCCACCTTATGTTAAGGAGTGTCAAACTGTCAATTGACACCCTCTCATCGGAACATTAGACTGTCTAGCTAAGTTAAAATTTCATTTTTACCTATAAAAACTATATGTTGACTCTCTTTATTTTATTTTTTTTATATGTATCTATGCTTTTAATATTTTGACATCATTTAGTAAAATTTTTAGCTCCGCCACTGATGCACGCCCGAAAAATAGTGGCTTGTGCATCCCTTATCAACAAAAGATACTTATATAGTTAAAGTTTTGTGTGTTTTCTTTCCAAGGGGCATTGATTTCTTTGATAGTATATTCTAGAGGAATTTTATTTATAATTTGACCAGAGTACAATATGCCTTTTTCATAGTCGGAATAATTTACATTCCTTACAAAAGGTGGAGGTATATAATAGAAAGTATACAAGTTAGAATTTCGAACTCATAAATTTTAAATTTTAGGATTGTTTCTGAGTCGATAAGTCTAAATTCAAATCCTTAAAATGAAGTCGTCTTTAATATGGAATATTTTACCTCTAAAATTAAATTTTTTAATACGAATCTGAATCAGTCGAACCTCAAAATGATACCGAAATCAAGGTGTGGACCTTGATTTCAAATAAAACATTCTCCATCTTCACGTTTATTTTTCTTTTTTTCATACTAACAATCATTTTGTTAGACTTTTTGTTACTTTTAAGGACAAACTGTGAGTAATATGTATCAATAATTTCATCTTCCAAATGATTTTGCTTTTTCTAGTACTAATTGTTTTTTCTTTTGTCTCATTATGTCTCTCATGAAATTTCATCTAAAAGTGATGTCTCATTGGCTTGTAATTTTGATTTTTTATTTAATTATAAGTTCAAAATACATATTCTTAATTTACTTAAAATTAAACAAAAAAACAGTGGAATTTGGTTAATCTTTTGAGACAATAATAAGATAATTTTGTGTTTGGTGATGCTTGGATTGGTAAACAGAAATAGAGGTAATTATATTTTGACTTTCAATTATGAATCAATCTAAAACCTTAAATGATACTCCCTCTGTCCGTCCCAATTTATATGCTGTAGTTTGGATTTTGAGGGCCGAACTTTTAATTTTGACCGTAAATTCCGACATAAAATCATTTTACAAAAATATAATTTACATATTTAAAAACTATGTAAAAAGTACTACATATCACCATATATAACTAGCAATTTAAAATATGTAAACATGTGAAAATATTAGGTCAAAGAAAACTCATTTTACTCTCAAAACTCGAATATCATTACAAAAATTGGGGCAAATGGAATATAATAAGGATTTTTTAGGTGAAATTAGATTTATAATATTAGAATATGGGATACACAAACTCTATATTCCACCCATGGCCTTAATTTGAAGCATCTACATTGTAAGGGGTACTAAAGTTTTCGAATATTTAGTTTTATACTCCTTTACAAATGTAATAAGTATAATTTTATGATCCATTTTACGGGAAATCAGTATAACTAAAAATATAGGAGAGCTTTATAGGATCATTTTCTTCTGTTCAAATTATTGAAAGTAGATATTAAAATTTAACATCAAATAATATCTATATCTATATAAAACAAGGAAACTAATTGCTGGTCCCATTATCATATTAATGTTGTGACAAATGTTTGGTTTTGCCAACAAAATCCAACTAGCTAGTTAATTAAACTAAAGTCTTTGAGAAATAATTAATTAGGTTTAATAGATAAACTTTGCCGTTAAGACCCCCCACAAAATACATAAATATGCCAAACTTTGCCATTAAGACATCCTACTTAGCTAGTCACACGTAAAACCCAAATTAAACCTTGCATTAATATGCAAGTGGGATATATGCTTGTTTAAAAAAATGAAATTGTACTGCTTTTATTTAATTACCTATATACTAGGTAGCTAAAGGCAAAATTAAACTAGCTTGTTTAATTGTTAAATTAAGTTATAATGACAACAAATTAATAGATTGTCCTACATTCTCGAATGCATATATTAGAACTAAAATTAACTAATATGGCCAATTTTTTTTTGTTGTTTCAATGTTGGTCGTGTTTATAGTTGCCAAATTAAAACGTATAGACCCTACAATATTATTATGAACATGAAAAAAGTGTCACACTTTAGAAATGCAAATGCAAGTTGATCAAAGGGAACATGTATAGACCCTACAACACAAAAACACAACACACACACACACGCAATAACAACAACATATATATTGAGCGTAATCTCACCGGTGGGATCTAAAGAAGGTAGGATGTACATTAATCTTACCCCGAATTTTGTGGGGTAGAAAGATTGTTTTCGATAGATCCTCAGCTCAAAAGAAGTGTGATCAAAGCAAAATTAAAATAAAAATAACGACAACAAATTAATAGCAAAATAAACAAAACAAATGAAGCAACAAGTAATATTAAAATTAAGGAATAAGATATACTATGCAAAAACTGACTAATACTATTAAATAAGGAGAAGAGGAGACTACTCTTGCCTCTCCCACATATAAGTACAATAATACTCAACTATCCATTACCCTTCTCCCCTAATCCTCGATCTCCATATCGCTTTCTATCTAGGGTCATATCCTCCATAAACTGAAGATGTGTCATGCCCGAAAAAAATCCTATCGTGTTTGGAGGATCGAAAACCCTAATTAATAATATTGAGTTTTGTGTTCTCCACACAAGTACTTTTCCGATGGATTGCATTTTTTTTTTCTTTTATGAAAAGGAAACACAATGATATATGTACTATAACTAACACAAATTTAATGCTTTAATGTTGTTGTTTGTAGTTGCTTAATTAAAATTAATGTGTAGACCCTACAATGCAACGTGCAAATTAAATTTGTAAGCCTTTGATTAGAAATGCAAAATGCAAGTTGATCAAAGTGAACGTACACGTATAGACCCTATAGGCTGATTAAGGCAGGTTCTGTGGGATCGTGACCAAATTTGTTGCTTTCTGTTCGAACTATATATATAGTAGATGATAAGCCTTTTTGGTGAAAATTCAACCTTCGCTACCGAATATAGCTAGAATATAGCTTACGGGTTCAGTCGAACTTATTAGCTTTGGTTATATTTGTCTTAAGAAATTTATTGAATATGTACGTTATTAACTTAGAACTAGTGGCGTAGCCACATATATCTTAGGGTGGTCAATCGAACACCCTTCATCAAAAAATTATACTATGTATATGTAAAATTATACGAAGTATATTTTATAGATCATAAATTATTTTTTCATACCTATATATTAAATCTTGAACACCCTTAACAAAATTTCTGGTTTCGCCACTGTTTAGAGCCTCGATAACTTAAAAAGGACTACAGCCCCAAATCCATAAGCTTCAAATCTTGACTCCGCCCCAGCTAAATATGTGTATAACTAACACAAATTTGTATTAGGTTTCATTGTTTTTTCTTTTTATTTACCGTTGGCAAAGAAACCATCATGTGGTGTCTTTCATGGTGACTAATGTAACACTTGAATTGTCTTTAGGTACATCATGTGTGATGTGGAGTTGGTTAGCTGTCTGTATGGCAAAGGGGAGTGTAGACAAGTTAGTCGTGGGGTGTATCAAGCACTTGAAAGACAAAATCCACCAACATCTTGAAATGGACCATTTTTATTTTATTTATTTATTTATTTATTTTTGCATTAACTCATGAAATTAATTACTACTACAACACAGTACAATGGGAAGTAGGCCTTGAGTTGTAAAGAGGTTAGGGGAAGAGCATGCCCCATGCATCTTTTTGCCTTTTTCCAACTTTTTTTGTTTATTTTTTTTATTGGATGATTAGGCAGAAGCAAAGCTCAGAGGCGGATTCAGTATTTAAAAGATATGAATTTTGAATTTTAGTCATTTGGATCTGAGTGGCTAGATTCCAAAATTAATAATTAGCATTATACCAAATGAATCTTTTCAACAAATACATATGCTTTTGGACAAAAATTATTGGATTCTATGGAACTTGTATTGTGTAAATGGTACATCAGCCCTAGATCTACGTGTGTGTAGGAGTTTCAATTGAATCCCTAAATCATAATATTATATTGTGCAAATAAAATAAAAATAAAATTCTTGATTTTAGATATAAATTATTGAATTCTGTTGACATAGACAAGTTTGTGGAGTACAGTGCTAAAGGTTGCTCAGATCGTAGGCAGATCAATTTAGGTTACAAATCAAATCTCCGGTGTGACATTCTTGCTTGTTTTTAGTCTTTTTAATAGAATTTCTGATTCCGCCATTAATTGTATGGGCAGAGGCGAAAACTAGCAATGCGCAAGGGGTTTATCTGAAATCCTTATAGCCCAAAAAATTATATTGTACATATAATTTAGAAATTATAGATAGTAGATATTAAATATCCTTATCAGTTTCTTCGTGTATTTACTTTTATATTTTAAATTTTCTTAGTGAAAATTCTTAGTCCGCTACTGATGGTAGGGTCAGTATGCAGAAAAATATATAATATGGATATGGTTCAAGTGTCTCATTCTGTGTGCTCCTTAGCTAATATTCAGAAGAAAAAAAAAGTGGACATAATTTCATGGCAATAATAATATCATTCAACCAGACTGATGTGGGGATGGTCTTTTGCACTCCTTTCTGGTCATGTCTTAATCATGACTTAGAATATTAGTCTTCTACTTTGTCTCTCATACTATACAATATATGTACAATATTTCTATTTTTGTGTACATGATGTGTGTGTGCTACCGACTTGTATATATGGAGTATATATGTATTAATATGGTCCCTTTGGTTTGAAAGTATACTAATCACATAACATCATGTTCTATATGAACTACCACCTGGGCCTATGGTGGATGGGTAGAATTTTTCTACTTTTAATTAGAGATATCGAAAAGTGGAATTAAATCTTTGTAATGAGAGTTTTTTCTGTAATAGGATAGCTTTATGCAATGCTAATTTGAATTAGTTGAAGTTCCAAATTAGTGAGTATCGAATACCATACATGTAGAAAGTAATAATTAAAAAAAAAAAAAGATGTTCTATATATAAGAAGAATTAATTGTAGCTTAGCAAATTAAAATTTTTTGGTCCCTTGTTTTAGTTAGAGTTGTCAATATGGATAAGTCCGGCTTTTTCGGGCCTAGTTCATGCGGACTTTGAAATTTGATGGAGGCCGGCCCACCACAACAACAGATCTTAAAATGGTCACCCCACCCTAGTCTTACAAGTTACGTAGATCGTAGATGCGAATCGAGATAGCAAGATTGATATCAAGAGTGAGGTTGTGAAATATATTGAATATAAAAGCTTTCTATCACCCACAAAGAGCTCAAAGTGTCAGAAGATTTATTAAAAGATTTTTTAAAGTTCATAACATGCTTAAATGGACTTATGAAGGAAATGATTACAATCATAAATGTCATCAGCAAGGACTTTGGAGCATACTTCCAACCATCATAAGCTTGGAGAACTTAAAAGTAAGCATGGAAAGAAGACTTCAAGGCCATCAATACGCATAAGTGACTATTTTAATAATCTGATCATTTTTGTAATTTTGCTAGTTTTGCAAAACTAGCATAAATAATCTTTAAATTTCATTTTACGGCTAGCTAACTTTGAACATAGAGAATTCCCTCGTATCTCTTTAATGAACTTGTCTTGGATACTCTGAGTAAGATTTTCATGTATGAGTTCATTTCTCTTTTCCCCCTTGAATTTATTCTAATAATTATGTATCTTTTAATTGTTAGATTATTCTTTCTTTCTTCTAAATCTCTTCTCCCTTTCTTTGTATTTCTTAATCATATATTTATATCTTATCTTACTTGCTTGATAGTTGTTCAAATTGTTGTTCTTGCATCTAGAATCACATCAATAGTGGGATGAGCCGGGTTTGTCCATCTTTTCTAATATATATTTTTCATAATTTCTTTAACCTAAATCCTAACAAATATTTACAAGATATCAAGATATTATTACATATTGTTGCTAATCAAGTCTTAAACTATAATTAGATTATCCTAGGAGTAATACTTATCAAGTATAAATTATCTAATGTTTTCAATTGTTAGTCATGCCCATTAAAGAGAGAATTTTTGTATTGGATTGTTGGTTTCAATACATTTTAGTTCTCTTGGCAAAAGATCCAAACTTGTAACCTAAAGTACGTAAATCAAGTATAAGAATTTCTCATTGTAATCGTAGTCATGAAAGATTAAGAATCGTCACACAATTACAATCCATTTATTATTAGTCACCTCATATACAATGACGGAGCTACATAGATCATCCGTCATCTAAAATTATAAGTATTTTGTATAAAAAAAAAAATATACTACATATATAGGTCAAAGCCTATTTTTTATATATACATATTAAATCTTGAATATTTTTGATAAAATTTCTGATTTCGTCACTGGCCATATAACTAATAAGTGAACCAAACGACCCTTAGAATATTAGATTTACCTATACTTTGATCAGAGTAAATAAGTTTATATATGTTATCAATCATTTCAACCGATTATAGCAGGTTATTTATTATGAATATTTTATTAAAAAGAAATATAAATCTCTGTTTTTTTGTTTTCTTGCTGTAGTCATTTTTCAAGAATTAAAAAAAAACTAGTACTTTTGAAAGCTAAGCAAGTTGTAATACTAGGGTAGTTAATTATGCTTTGAGAGTTGATTATGATTTGAGACTATGTGTCTAAAGTTTAGACCAACTAATTAAGCTTTTAATTCTTTTCTTAGCTAAGACGGCTTTAATTACTATGATTAAAAACTATGGTCCCAATTAAACCACCTTCCCCATCTATTTATTTCCTTTATTATTATTATTATTATTATTTTATCTATATTCCTTTCTCTCTCTCTTTTTTGTTTTTTAGATTAACCATTCGGAACGTAAATTTTATTGATTCGATACGAATTCATTATTTTCACTTCACGTGTTTTGATGACGGAAAATGATCAAAGAAAAAAGATAAGACAAATTTACCAAGTAAACTTAGGTTACATCTTAAACCTTATTTTTATATTTGAAGTTTATAAATTATGTAACACAGGATGGATCTATAGATATGTAGAACAGCATGGAGGTGCAGTGACATATACATTTTCTTTTAGGTGTAATTCAAAAAAATTTATAAGCCGATCGAACTGAATAGAATAGATTGAACCAATCAAATGTAAACTTCAATTCAATTCATGTCGCTAGTGGTAGGTTTGCACTAAAAATGATAACGTTCGTAACCTTTAAATCCTCAATTCACCTCTGATTATGGGGACATGCATTTAGGATAATGAGTATTTAGTTTTATTTCTTTGATCATAAACTATTTGAAAGTCACTAATCTAACTAATTTAAATGCGCATTTCGTAATTAATAAAATTAAAGGAAAAACCTCCCTACCAAGACCAAGATAATAAGTGAGATAAGCAAATCTAGTGATTCTTCAAACAGATTTTTTCCTTCTTCTATTTTTCTTTCCTCATAGATTGGCCAAAGTTGGCAAAAATAGTACTCCTAAAATATATGTTTGGCATAGTAGTACATAAGCTTTTGCCTATTGAAACTTTAGCCATATCTTTTTGGTTGAGCTACAAAGATATGCATTATTGTGTTGTCTTTTTGTCTTAGCCTCTTTAGTCTTTAGAATGGACCATTACTACAGTGACTATGGTCCTAAACGTCATAGTCAAATCCAAAATTTAGAGTCGATGAATTCAAAATAACTCTAATTTTATCTATAGAGTACAGGATTAAAGTTATATATCTCTAAGGGTGCAATAAATTTTTTTATACCATCATCATAATGTAACTCAGTACTGGTGAAGTCAAATGTCATGCTAAAGGATTTAAAATAAAGTAAGCCTGCGAAGAAGTCAAGGAGATTCAATATTTAATATACATATATAGGTATTAAAAAATGACTTTTTGTGGAGTTAATAACTAAAATGGTCACTCAACTATGAACTTTTATCTCAGAAAGTCACTCAACTTTGGTCTTTATTTCAAAAGTCACTCAACTATCATGTTTTTACTCAGAAAGTCACTCAACCTATTTAATTATTTTTTTATGTAGAAATTCTATTTAAAAACAAAATTCTAAAAAATAAAAAGTATTCTTTTAATGACCCGTTTATCCTTATTTCCCTAGATTAATATCTCTTTCATTTTTCTTCGATCATGTTAACATGAACAAAGTGACTATCATTGCATTTATCATAACTAAAGTCCATCCAAGATCACGATTATCATTATAACCAAATGATATGAATAATGTGTATAATGTAAACTAACTAAATATGTCTGTTTCAACGTGTAAAATTTTATTTTACACCAAAATAAGTTAGGAGTAAATTAAACTAAATACATCATTTTAGAATAACTTCAATTAAAATAGTTAAAAATGAATCAGTTACTCTTTAAACTTGTCCAAAAAAGATCATTTAATTTACACATCTAAATTAACTTGTTATCCTCCTATCCTTGTTTGAAGTGTAACTATTACCCTCCTAAAATATGTAAAAGCAGACAAATAATATATAGTGTAAAAAGTCAATATAGCAATGGTGAAAGTTGTTGCCGTAGGAAAAGACTTGAAGAAGAAAAGGAATAGAACAAAGAAAATTCACTTTTTCATAATATCAAAATATCTCGACTAGTTACCTGTTTGAAAAAGATAACTAAGAATAGGTTAATTATTAGTTAATTAATTTAGGGAAATAAGGATAAAAGAGTCATTAAAGGGATACTTTTTATTTTTTAGAATTTTATTTTTAAATAGAATTTTCACATAAGCAAATTTTATTTTAAAAAATAATTAAATAAGTTGAGTGATTTTCTGAGTAAAAATGTGATAGTTGAGTGACTTTTGAAGTAAAAATCAAAGTTGAGTGACTTTTCGAGTAAAAATGTGATAATTGAGTAACTTTTAGAGTAAAGACCAAAGTTGAGTAACTTTTTGGAATAAAAGTCCATAGTTGAGTGACCATTTAAGTTATTAACTCCCTTTTATGTGTACAGTATAATTTTCTGGTGAAAGGGGTTCATGCATCCTTGGCCCTACCGTTGATGTAACCTGGTACGAGAAAGTTACTTACCGATTATCTAAATATTTCTTCACACACATATTATATAATTCAGGTCGAAACAAAATGTTTAGCCAGACTCACAAAGCTCGCTCTAAGTCCGCCTATGTGTGTCGCATTCTTGCAATTTCCGATAAGCACTCCTTCATTCTCAATAAAAAAATTAGATTCTAGTCATTTATATGGAGTCGACCTTGTTAGGGAGTGTTATACCTTCGATGTGAAAATTTTCAACTCGTATCTAAATTTTATCGAGTCTCATTATGAGTATCAAATACCGAGTACTGAAAAACTAATAAAATAGATACATTCTAATACTCATTTTGGTTGTGCTTCTTTATATCACCTCAATGTTTTGAAAAAAGAATAGATGAGGTACTTACATTAGGACCATCTTGATTTTTTTTTATTTTTTTTTTGAACTATTGTAATATACAAATATCTCACTTGGTATATATGTTATAAGTACAATGAATTGACAAACTTAACTACCCTTTTTTACAATTTTGACATTCACGCCATAGGTTGGTCCATTGTACGTAAAGTAGCATAAACTTGACATAGAAAGGTTATAATTGCAAAGATTTTTTGTTAGAATTCCTTCAATTAGTTTATCGTTATTTATTGAATGTAACTTTTTTGGAATATTCTATTCATATATTAACCCCGGCACATGAGATATTCTTTCTTAGGGGATCTTTCATAAATAGCGTTATTTAGCTTTTGTTTTTGTATATGTGTAAGTATATGAAGATATCAACTATATAGTGCCGGATTCAATGTATATGCTCTCAAACTGTATGTGCATGTCCATTGTATTGGACGTCAATTATATGTGAATGGTATGTAAAGTGTGTGTGTTGTATGTATTTGGGAACCAACACCTAAAAGTATATGTTATATGTATGTCATACGTATATGTCAGGTAGGCATTTGTTACCGTCTCTATTCAAAGAGTGCTCATTGCTAGAGTTTTTAGACATACAGATATGTCATACGTTCATCTTGTATATCTGTTATAAAAATGTTTAAAACTACTTTTTAAAATTAAAAGCAAACTCCAATTGACTCTTCATGTTGTCTATCTTTTTTTGATGACATTAAAATAAATAAAAGGTAAATTACAACAACATAATAAGGCAAAGGCTTTGTAACACCCCGTACCTTCCTAACCCTATGTGATGACGTTGAATAATGGTTATTTAGGTGTCGAGGTGCCATGAGTATGCATTTGGTAATGTTAATGATGAGGAAATTGAAATTGGGCCTTATACATGTGATTAAACTTGTGTAGAAGGTGTTTTGCAATTTTCATGGAGCATTTGTGGGGTTCAAAATGAGGCTAAGAGGACCCCTAAACAAAGGATGTTAAGGTTACGAAGTAAGTTAAAGAATAGGACTTGAAGTATCTAACCAAACCCGCGAAGAAAAGTCGAAAAATAAAATTTTCGAAAATTTTAAGGGAGGGGCGCGCCAGAGGGCTTGCCACGCCGCTCTGGGCTAAAATTTTTAGTCCAGAGGCAGCAAGCTGGCACGGCCAAGGGCGTGCCACGCTGGTTTTTTCACTTTTTCGAAAGTTGGAAATTTCTAAGTCCCAAGGGTATCCGGGGTCGTATCGAGCCGATTTTTGCCACGTTTCTTCTACAACCACGAGTATATACATGAAATGAATGGCATATTATATTGGTATGATAAAATGACTCGAGAACGAATTTGGAGTCAAAATGACAGTTTTGCCCTTAAGGTCAAAATAAGTCAAACGTGGCTAGAATCACTTGTTTTCGGAATTGAGGCTATGGATGTGAATAGTGTGAGTGGGAATATTGTTGTAACACGTATGAGATGATTTACACACGAGGAATTATTGATTTTATTGGGTTAAGTGAATTGGGCTCAAAAAGGGCCCAAATTGTAAAAGAATGCATGGGCCAAGAATAGGTCAAATGACCCATTCTTCCATTGACTAATGCAACACATTGCATTAAATGCCAAGAGTGGCTAAGGATGAAATTAAGGGGCTATATAAAGGGACAAAGGGTTGATTTTATTCAAGAGAAATACACATGTTTTTTTCTATCTTTTTCTAGAAAATTCTCAAGAAAGCCTCTTTGGCTCCCAAAACCCTAAGCTTTCTCTTGGAGCAAGATCATCATTTTCCAAGCCTTGGTAAATATTTATTCTCATGGATTAATATATTATATGCATGAAAGAGTATGTAGATCATGTTGGTTGTGCTTGAAAATGTTGGACATGGTACTTGGTGTTTTGTATGAGATTTGTGATCCATGAGATTCAAGCTTGAATTATGACTTGTGCCTTTGATGAAAGATCATGGTATGGATAAAATATGAACGTGTATGGTGTTATTTTGTTATGAAACTTGTTATTTTTCTAAAAGTGTAAATTGTGGGATTTTGGCCGATATGTGCTATGAGGTGTATTATGGTAAGTTGATGGATTATTTGTGATGTGGTGGGGATAAGAAAGGGTAAAGGAGAAGTGTTGTGGTGAAATGTATTGATTATCATGTATTGATCAATGTTGTGAATATTATGGGATTTTTGGTAAGATAATTTCATAAATGGTATTGTCAAGGGGAAATGACATGTTAAAGCCAAACATGTGACTTGTTGTTATTGTATGCATTTGTAAGGTAGTTGGTGGTTAATGTTGGTTCCATTATGTACTTGTGATGTAGAGTGAAACGTAAAGAAGGATCGAAATTGTTGCGCTCACATATTTGATTGTGTACTTACATTGGGAAGATAAGGTATGTAAGGTTACTCTGTCCGTATCTTTTTACGGCAAATAGTAGTTACATTGACATTACGCTTATTTCATCCCGAAATGTGCTAAGGTATCCCATATCCGGTCATCCATGATCATTGTCATATATTTCCTACTCATTGATCATTGGTGAATCTCATGTCTCATATTCATGGTTAATGTTCCAAAAGCTCAAATAAGGTTGTGTTCCAAAGTTTCAATAGTGATTATACTCATGTCTCTTGTTCATTGATTATGGTTCAATGGTTCCAATAATGTTATGTTTCCACGAAGGCTATGTTTCCAATAATGTTTATTTGCATGTTTCTCACTCATTGATTATTGATCCAAAGCTTCAAATAAAGTTGTGCCCATCATTGTATCAATCTCTCATAAGCAGGAGTATCAATCTCTCACAAGTAAAGGTATCAATCTCAAAAGTAAAGAAGCGAAGTAAGAAAAAGTAATGCATATTGATTATGTTCATTTATCCGTGGGGTGCAAACACCTGCATGAGGATGATATACTATCCATGGGGTGCAAGAACACCCGCATGCTGATGTTACTTTATCCATGAGGTGCAAAGGACACCTGCATGACGATATGATCTTATCCATGGGGTGAAAAGAATACCTGCATGACGATGATATGTTATCCATGGGGTGAAAAGAACACCTGCATGATGAGGGCCCAGACAACATATGTAAAGTAAAGTAAAGGCAAGAGAAAGAATGAATGTAATATACATGGTTTCCAAAGTACAGAATAGTGACTCATCTACATTGTGACTTATCTATAATGGTTATGCATTTGAACTTGAGTTCTTGAGATGTTTTCATATCTTACCAGTTTCATATGGCCTTACATACTCAGTACATTCTTCATACTGACCCCTCTTGAGGAATTTATTTTACTTGCTGCAGGCGCAGGTGCTAGTAGACCTCCGCAGTAGATTATTGGATATTTGCAACTCTTTGGTGGGCTCCAGTTGCTTCGGGGTTTCACACGTCACATGTGTACACTAGGTTTTGGTATTATGTAAATATTGTATAGACATGATCATGTATCTGTAGAGGCTTTATAGACGGTTGTGGGAAGACAAATGTAAGAAGTGTATGTCCGTTTTGACGCGACGGCCCTAACGGCCAAGTTTCACATATTGTACATGTTTTCCATGACTTCCGCCATAAGCATTTTATATGTTATTAGTTACATGAGACAGTATGATGTTCATATGAGGCTATGCATACGAATGTACATAAGCAAAGATTGGTTCTCTCGGGCCATATCGGTTACGAGTGCCAATCACGTCCCGATGGGATTCGTGGCGTGACAGGCTTTAATTCATCGATGTTGACATTATCAAGAGGACGTACACATTGAAAAGTCTTATCAAAGAAGGAAACATTTTTGTTTAATCAATAGAAAGAAAGAAAGAAAAAATACAAAAAAAGTATGTAGTCCCTCCGTCTTAAATTATCTGTCGCGATTCTCTTTTATACTAATTTTTTTTAAAAAAAATCAAATAAGTTTGTTTAAAACTTCTAAAACGACAAATAATTTGAGACAATTATATTAAAAATTACTTATATTAAAAAATTACGATAATTGATTTGAGATGAAAGGTGTAATTACCAATGACATGATGAGTTTGGTTGGTCGGATAAACCTTTCACCACTTGGCCCACTAAAGTTGGCCCGACCCGATCCAATCTCAAACCCGATAATGGCCATATTTTAGTGGGCTGGGTTGGTCTAGCCCGGTCCCATTGCCGGTCTTAATTAAAGGTCCCTTTACTATCTTTGTCGAATTACGTGGTCATCACTCAAAGAAAGTTAAATGAACCCATCGTATTTGAAATATAGCCATCATTTAATTAATTTAAGGTGAAAAAAGAAGAGACATTTATGCCAATCGTGTACTTTTGAAACATAATGACAGGTTTCCTCATATATTCGTGAATAGTTACCTTATGTGCAATTCTAGTATAAAATTGTTTTTGTTGAGATTAACCTTCTTTTTTCCTTTTTTTTTCTTCTTCTTTTTTTTTTTTTTTTTTTTTTTTTTTTTGGAATTCTTGTTCTTTAGGTTAAAGTTATTAGTCAAGTACATAGCTTGAGAAAGCAAATTGCTATCGGAAATCCTGAATTACTTAATTAACTTATGAAAATATGACTCGTTCAATCAGTTTAAATCTAGGCGTATTAATGACTCCCATATTTATTAATTTAACTCATTTTAATCTATTCAATTCAACTCATTTATTGTTTGGAGAGATTCCTTTTTTAGTTTCTCATTCGGTGTCTGGTAACCACATTGGAGTCCGACTAATTCAAATTTGTGTCGGGAAGTCCTATTATGGGGTACCCTACCAAAGGCGACTCCATATCCTGGATTCAAACCCGAGACCTCCGATAAAGATGGAGGAATCTCCATCACAACCTTTGGTGGTGATTGGACTGATTTCGGTTAAATATGAAATCCAAATTGATACATGAGAATAATTATCAATTTTCTTTATTACAGAAACCTATTTGATATGTTATCTGCAATCATAATGAATAGAAAAAAAGGATATTAAGTAATTAAATAAATTATAAGATAGCAAACATAAGAAATAAATCTATAAAAGTTAAATGAATTGGTCTATGATATATTGTTTAATTCATTTCAACTCAATTTATTCCAGTCCAAATAACCTTTTAGCAAATTCATACTTATTTATAATGCTAAAATTCAATCAAATCCGCTTATTTAACACTCCTATCCACAACTACCACATGCATCCTTAAAATGTCAAGTTCATTCATTAAGATTAACATAACTTGTTACAAAACCTAATCTTTAAAGACTCTTAAATGACTACCAATTGCCCAAATATACCAGTGATTTACAGCTAGCTAGCTACCAATTATTCCTTTGGTATTTGTGGTGTTTTTTTTTTATACGTTTCTTAAGAAAATACTTCCTCCATTTCAACATAAATGAATATTTAGGGTGTGACACACCCTTAAGAAAGGTACACTCTCTAGTCCAAAATAAGTAAATTTTTGAGCAATATTTTTAATTTCCAAAATAAGTGAATTATTTATTCTTCAAGAGACATGTTGGAAATTTCTTCCAATTTTACCCTTTATTTACACTTTCTAAGTTATGAGTTCCAAGAGACTTAATTAACTTTATTTTAATGTGGCTGAAGTTTCAAGAGTAGTTTGATAAGTAATAGTATCTAAAAAGGTAAAAAATGGAAAGTAAAGTACAATTTATGTATTAGTTTTTTTTTTCTTAATAGGTGTGCATTGAGGCAAAAATTCATTTATTCTGGACTAAAGGGAGTATTTAATAACATTAATCAAATGTAATTTGTAAAAATTACCCTTTTGTTTCTTCTCAAACTTTTCTTAAAACTAGTCTCTCTCTATATATATACTGTACGTAGATCTTCAGTCAATTACAATTAACTATTTAGGTATGGAGGGAGTAATAGAACTAATTTAATAAACCAAACATGGAGGTTAATTATGTCAAATTACAGTTAGTTATCTTCAGTCAAAATTAAATTTATGTACTACCATGGTTAGTCAATCTAAAGCTATATTTTAATATTCTTAACCTAATTAATAAATCACAGCATTTGCCTTGCTTTTAAAGTACTATTGACTTCCTCAATATTTCCAACTATCACAATAATCACATTAAATTAATCCAACTTCCCTTATCAAATTGATTAAGTAAATCCAAGAGAATAAATTAATTAATTTTTTAATCACATCAAACAAATAAACAAATACTATGAAAATGATACCTCATAACATACTATTTTTTAAAATTATTTTAATAACAACATAATGGAAAATAACAAAAGGAAAAAAATGAATAGCTGGCTTTAAAGATCTTTGTTGTTTTGCTGGCTTCTGAAGATACAGCAGAGTTTCTTCAGATCCGAAGAAAATGGTCAGAAAAATAAAATTTTAATCAACCAACCAAAACCCATAAAAATATACTTTATCAATTATCAAGAAAGCTAAAAAAAAGTCTCCAACTGGTGCAGTAGATGAAACTGCTCTTTCCTTAATCAAAGATATAGAGTTTGAGTTCTAGTTATGGAAAAACTTAGTAAGGAGCTCTACCTTTAAATGGATTCTAATCAACGTAAATTTGAATTAGTCGAGATTTAATTCAAATACGGAACACATGAGAGGAAACACAAAAGAAAAAAGATTTTAAAAAAGGAAGGTAAATAGTGAAAGTTAAAACAATCCATTGAATTAATCGGACTTCAATTTGAATATCGGACACCATAGAGGAAACCACAAAAGAAAAAAACTAAAAAAAGGGGGGGGGGGGGGGGATAAGCACTAAAAGTTAAAAAACAGTCTACCGAATTAGTCGGGCTTTAATTCAGACACCGGACATTAGAGAGGAAACCACAAAAGAAAACAACAATAACAACAATAACATACATAGTATAGTCCCACATAGTGAGATCTGGAGAAGGTAGAGTGTACGCAGACTCTTTCAAATAAACCCTCGAAAAAAAAGGAAATAATGTAGAAAAGGACGTAATGAAAGTACGAGAGACAATAGTTAGAAACAAAATAATAGCTAGTGTCAGAACAGTCCTACAACAAAAAATTACTGCCGACGAACTACACGAAGTAATAGATAGTAGCAGAAATCGAATAACAAAAACTTACGTGATAGTACTATGAAAAAAAAAAATTAAAAAGGGATAATTAGTGAAAGTTAAAAATAGTCCACCAAATTAATCGAGTTTCAATTCAAATATCGAACACCAGATAGAAAACCACAAATGAAAAATAAAACAAAAGAAAGGGGTAAATAGTGAAAGTCAAAAACAGTCCATCAAATTAATGGAACTCCAATTCAGATATCAAACACTAAGAGTAAATCACAAAAGAAAAAAAAACTAACTAAAAGAGGGTAAATAGTGAGTTAAAAACAATCCAAGAGATACCAAACATCAAATTAGTCGAGCTCCAATTTAGATATCAGACACAAGCGATGAAATTATATATAAAAAAAAAATAGTATTGGTGAAAGTTAAAATCAGTCTTGCAGATTAATCGAGCTTAAAATCAGTCTTGCAGATTAATCGAGCTTCAATCCAAATATTAAACACCGAAGAATAAACCAGAAAAGAAAGAAAAAACTTTAAAAAAAGGTAAATACTGAAAGTTAAAAACAGTCCAGCAGAGAGACAACTTTTACATGGACACACAGATACGCATGTGTATGTGGACATATTATAGTATATACATATATCAAGTCAGTCATCATATATATGTATACATCTTTTTCTTTTCTTTTGTATGATAACACACACACACCTCTCTCTCTCTCTCTCTCTTTTCTGTATGAGATATATATGGGTGTTGTATTTTCAGACAAAAAAATGACAAACAGGTTTCTTAGTGAAAGCCACTGTATACCACTTTTCCACTTTCCATCAATTTTGATGTTTTGTTAGGGTTTTCTTTGTTTCTTGTTTTTTTCTTTGTGAATTGTGAAGTGGGGTTGTGTTATTTTGTTTTGGGTGCTGGAAAAATAGTTTAAAGGTGGAATCTTTTGGTTTTTTGGAGCAAATTTTAGTGAGTTTCTTGTGGGTTTTTTTTCTTGTTTCTTGTTTTTGTCTGGTGAATTGTGAAGTGGGTTTGTGTTATTTTGTTTTGGGTGTTGGAAAAATAGTATAAAGTTGGAATCTTTTTGTTTGTTGGAGCAAATTTTGGTGAGTTTCTTGATTCTTGAGAAGAAAAGACTGGATTTTTGGCTTGATTTTGAGCTTAAAGTGCTGTAATTTTGTGTTTAATGGATGATTAGGAGGGACTTTCTTGTTTTGAAGTGGTCAAATTTGAAGAAAAATGAAGAGTTTTGGGTTGAATCTTGTCAAATTCAACAAGTTTTCTTGAGTTTTAGAAAGAAATTCATTCTTTTTGGGTGTTGAAATTTGGTGGTTGGAGCAATTTTGTTGATTTTGTGATTCTTTTGCAGAAGGAAGTACTATGTACTTATAAGTAGTGTTTCTGAAGATAGATTTCTTTGGTGAACAGATATAGAAAGGTATGGACTTTTGACACTTCTTTGAGTTGAATTTATTGTGATTTAGTTTCTTTTGCTAATTGGTACAATTAATATGCTTAAAGAATATTTGTTTGTTTTATTTGATGACAGCATTTTCCATTTCCTAATTGGAAAGTATAAGTATTTATGAGGTAAAGAGTTGAATTGGTTGTCATATTGGTAGAAATTTTGTTGACATCAAGATGATTACTTTTATGGATCCAAAGGACAAAGTGAAGGAAATAGAAAAGTGTTTAGATTCTCAACTATGGCATGCTTGTGCTGGTAGTATGGTACAAATGCCTTCAATTAGTTCAAAAGTTTTCTACTTTCCTCAAGGACACTCAGAGCATGCTTGTGGTAATGTCGATTTTAGGAGATCGATTAGGATTCCATCGTACATTCCTTGTAAAGTCTCCGTGATTAAGTATATGGCTGATCCTGAGACTGATGAGGTTTTTGCCAAAATTAGGTTGATTCCTGTTAGTAGGAATGAGGTTGAATTTGATGATGATGGGGTTGTTGGGATGAATGGTTTGGATAACCAAGATAAGCCTACTTCATTTGCTAAGACGTTAACACAATCGGATGCGAATAATGGTGGAGGTTTTTCTGTCCCGAGGTATTGTGCAGAGACGATCTTTCCTCGTCTGGATTACTCTGCGGATCCTCCTGTTCAGACCATCCTTGCTAAGGATGTTCATGGAGAGACGTGGAAATTCAGGCATATTTATAGAGGGACGCCAAGGCGCCATCTGTTAACGACAGGATGGAGTACTTTTGTGAACCATAAGAAGCTCGTTGCTGGTGATTCCATTGTGTTCTTGAGGGCTGAAAATGGAGATCTTTGTGTAGGTATTCGGCGGGCAAAGAGGGGAATTGGGGGTGGACCTGAAACTTCTTCTGGATGGAATCCTGCTGGTGGTAATTGTATGGTACCATATGGAGGGTTTTCCAGTTTTCTTAGGGATGATGAGAGTAAATTAATGAGAAATGGGAACGGGAGCAATAGTGGGAACTTGATGAACAGGGGAAAAGTAAAGGCAGAATCAGTTGTTGAAGCTGCAAATCTTGCAGCCAGTGGACAACCCTTTGAGGTGATCTACTACCCTCGTGCTAGCACTCCGGAGTTCTGCGTGAAGGCCTCACTTGTAAAAGCAGCATTGCAGATCCGTTGGTGTTCGGGGATGAGGTTCAAGATGCCTTTTGAAACTGAAGATTCTTCACGGATAAGTTGGTTCATGGGAACTATATCTTCAGTTCAGGTCTCTGATCCCATTCGATGGCCAGATTCACCGTGGAGGCTTCTTCAGGTAATACCATCTTTATTTAGTGTTGTGATCTGTCATATTATCTCTGATGTAAGCACACGAACTCAATCACGTAATGTTTCTAAGCATTATGTGCCGATTATTCCCCACTGCTTCTTTTTTTTTTGTGGATAAAAATCTAATATCATTTCATTAATAACACACCAAGCTGATGTCAAAAAGTATATACGACAAGTGTTAGTGTCACACTTGTTATGTTATACACAGATTCTTATAGAAGGTGATTCAGATGGATATACCAAAAAGGAATAGAACTCCTAATCTGTATAAAGAAAAGATAAACAAATGGTGCTGCAAACGTTCTATAAAATTGGAGAGTTTTATGTTCTGTAACGAGCTGTCTGATGATTTTCACTATCTCGTGAAGTTGGAGTTTTTGATACCCGTATTTGAACTCAAGTGAACAATACTTGGAGTGCTCTTAACTGTGTGAAATCTGTAATGAACATAAATTTTCTGCTGTCTCCTTCCTTGAGTTGGTAAAATGGTAGCTTTTGTACTTAAAAATGGTAGTAGCTTTTATTTCCCAAAACGAGGGTTGAATTGTTACATAGTGCTTCCTGTTTTGCCATGGAAATTCGTTGGGATATTCAATTCAGAAGTATTATCCAGATTGGTTGCCTCTTTACTTACAAAAGAAGGGGACGGAATCTGACAATTAATTTCTTCTTGTTTAATTTAGTATGATCCTCTCTGAAGTTGAGATGAATTGTTGCAGGTGACGTGGGACGAACCTGATCTGCTCCAAAACGTGAAACGTGTCAGCCCATGGCTCGTGGAATTAGTCTCAAACATGCCTACCATTCATCTTTCTCCCTTTTCGCCCCCACGAAAGAAACTAAGATTACCTCAACATCCAGATTTTCCTCTCGATGGCCACCTTCCTATGCCGGCTTTCTCCGGTAACCACCTTCTTGGGCCTAATAGCCCCTTTGGTTGTCTTCCCGACAACACCCCTGCTGGCATGCAGGGAGCCAGGCATGCTCAATATGGTTTATCATTATCAGATCTCCATTTCAATAAGTTGCATTCTAGTTTGTTTCCAGTTGGTTTTCCACCACTTGAGCAGGCTGCAGCAGCACCCCGTAGACCCCTGAATAGTCCAATGATCAGCAAGCCATGCAACAGTGAGAATATATCTTGCTTGCTAACCATGGGAAATTCTGCTCACTCTACGATGAAATCTGATATTAAGAAAGCACCACAATTTGTGCTTTTCGGTCAACCTATACTTACTGAGCAGCAGATCTCTCTTAGCTGCTCGGGAGATACTGTTTCAACTGTTCGTACAGGGAATAGTTCCTCGGATGGGAATGCTGATAAAACAGGGAACGTGTCTGATGGTTCAGGTTCTGCACTTAATCAACGTGGTTTAACAGAACGCTCACCATGTGACATATTTCAATCTGAGCCAAATACCGAGATTGGACACTGTAAGGTTTTTATGGAATCAGAAGATGTAGGTCGCACTCTCGATCTTTCATTGCTAGGATCTTACGAAGAGTTATGCAGGAAATTGGCAAATATGTTCGGTACTGACAGCTCGGAGATGCTTAATCACGTACTTTACCGGGATACCACTGGTGCGGTCAAGCAACTTGGTGATGAACCATTTAGGTACCTACTCCACTTCTGTCATAATGAAATATTTTGCATTGCTTTTGTTGTAAGGAACGAGTCTTGACAAGACTTTCTTGTGTCTTTTCTTCCATTATTTTGCAGCGACTTCATGAAAACTGCACGAAGGTTAACAATTCTAGCCGATTCAAGCAGCGACAATGTAGGACTCAGGGAGTAGAGAAAACAAGTACATCTCCATGTTCCTTTTCCGAACTGTACAGCTGGATGATCAAGTGCTCTGTCCCTAACATCTTAACTCTTTCGGACACGCTGATGAAGATGTTCAATAACCAAGTTCAAGAGTGGAAAAGTTTGCTGTTACATCAACGTTTTCAGTTCGTGTGTTGTATTTCTCTAGAACAGTATGTTTACTAGTTTTCATGTGATTGTTTTCGAGTTTTTTTTTTGTTTAGACAATACCTACAAAGAACAAGATGAACTTGTTTTTTGTAGGCTTTGTCTGCTAACTCTAGTACCTTCAATTTGTTAATGAAAGGCCTTCTAAGAAGGCTCAAGACTTCTTCTAGTTTTTGTTTTCTGTCTAATGAGTACAGTTCAAAACTTTGTTTAAGGTTTTCCCGTTTCACGGGCGATCTAGTATTCACCGGTCTCCACTTGTGGGATTACGTTGAGTATGTTGTTGTATTGGTGATCTAGTATTCTGGCAGCGAGTGCATGCACATCCATTGTCTTCTGCTCGAACTATATATATATAAAATTGAAAATTTTGTTCGAATACACATGTATACGAAGTCAACATTCATCGTCACAAAAGAACTGATTTCAAATTCTTGATCCGTCTCTCTCCATGTAACACCTCCAAAGCCAAAAGAGAGGAAAGGGACACAAATTTGATTGCAAAAAAGAGATAAAGATAAGCACATATGGAGCCTGTGCTAAGAAATGCAACATAAAAGGTCATTACTAATGTAGATCGTTTTAGAAGGCCCTAATAACTATATATCGAACTTATCCAATTTTTTTACAGTATGACAGTTAGTTGTTCAACCATACATATCGTCTCATAAAAGTGTCACTAGGTGTGAAAAACATTACATGTTAACATAGGGTTCGGAAAGATGGCACTCCAAACTCCAAAGTAGTGTGATATAGACAACTTACCACATATGAAAAGATTTAGGTATTTTTGAAGTTTGATTTATTATTAATCTTGATGATGATTAAGTAAAAGTTTAGTCAAATAAATAGAAAAAAAAATGATTAGCACTCCTCTCGTCCTCCGTCCATCTTTACTTATCCAGTATAGTAAAAATAGATGTCCAACAATACTTGTTCAGTTTGAAAAACAATTAATAATTTATCATTTTATGTTTATTTTATTTTTGCTATTAAATACTGAATAAAATATGTGTCAAGTCAATAGTGGACAAGTAAAAATATATACGGATACATAATTGAGAGTCAAACAAGTGCATGCCACATGTGTACAAGACATAATCTGCAGTCCCTAAAAGAGCAGAGGTCACATGGTAGACCAAAAACATTTGAAAACAAGATACCCCAAACAAAGTCCTACATTAAATACTGCTATTTTGTTGCCGCAAGAATTGGCTAAATTATTATTTTAATTATTTTAATTAATGTTTGTTTATGTGGTTAGTATTGGGATTGAGGTAATTAAATATTAATTTAATAATTAAATGTAACATTGACCTTAAATTCAGCAACAAACAATAAGAACAAGAAGCACCAAACACAAAGTCAAAGATAATGTTACGCAAAGACAACATCAGCAAACACCAACAACAAAATGACTTTTATAGTTTTCACCTTTTCCTTTTTCTTTTTCTTTTTGGTTTGAAGTTTGAACTAGGGTGAGGGGGTGTGGGGGTGGGGGTGGGGGTGAGGGTGGGGTTTTTAAAAGTAGATTCACATATTAAAGTTTATGAATTTTTAGCGCGATTTTACATTAATATTAAGATAAAAATAGCTCGATGCATAATTAAGTATTTATCAATAGTTAGGACCTGTTTGACCATAAAAATGATTCTCTTTTCCAAAATAATGTTCTCTTTAATTGAAGATAAGTGTTCTAATTACGAAAATTTCAAATTTAACTTGAAGTTGTATTTCAAATTTGAAAAATAACTTATAACTTTTTTGAACTTGCTTTTTTGCTTTTAAAATTGTATTCAAGTACATTAATTAAAACATAAACATCTTTTACAAAAATATAACTAAGCATAATTTTATCTTTAATTCAAACTTCATAAATCTTTTGTTAAAAATATTCTGAATCTACAATCAAACGCATACTTAACAAATTTCTTTATGTATACCTACAAAACTCGGGATTTAGCCGTAGATATCTATTATTATTGTTGTTTATTGTGTTTTGATTATCATATTATTTTATGGTTGATTTTTGTTTTTCTGGTAGATTTTACACTGTTTCCTTATTAGTTGTCATATTTTCTTCACTGTTTTCCTCTTATTTATACTTAGATTTGCTATATTTCAGCCCAAGGTCTTCCAGAAACAACAACCTCTCTACCTTCTACCTCCCTGAGATAGTGATAAAATCTGTGTATATTTTATCCTTATCAAACCTTATTTATAAAAATTTACTAACTATGTTACTCCCTCCATCCCATTTTATGTGACCTACTTTCCTTTTTACTCCGTCCCAAAAAGAATGTCCTATTTCCTTATTTGGTAACTTTTTGAAGGCACAATTACTCTTTTGAAGGCATTATCTTTTATTTTTTAAGGACAATATGGTAAACATTATCAAGTCAAAGCTTATTTCTTAAACTCCATGCCCAGTCAAATTAAACCACATAAAATGGAACGGAAGGAATATTAATGTATATTTATAAAACTCAAATAAAAATTATTGAATTCATCTCAATCTGTAACTAACTTTGGAGAGTGTTGTGTGGATAAAAAAGATACAAAGAGATAGATTTTTGATAGAATGAGGTGCACGTGTGAAGGGGAAGACACGTGTAAGTCAAAGAAAAGGGGCGCGGGGGGGGGGGGGGAAGGGGGAAGGGTCATGGTCAAAAGAGTAAATAAGGTTCACGTGTGGACAACGTAAGCAAGAGTAGATTTTTGCATGGCTTCCGCCGTTTAGAAGACCACGCTGTTTTTTTCTTATTTCATCATAATCATAAAATATTACTCCCTCCGTTCCATTTTAATTGGATATATTTTATTTTATACTATGATTAAAAAATCATAAATAAAGTGATAAATTTTATTATTTTATCCTTTATTCATATTAATGATATTCATTGGACATAGAAATGAATATTGGAATTGTAATTAATTTAGCGGTAAAATGAAAAAAAATAATTAATTATATCTTGATTTAGTAAGTGATCAATTAATATGAGACATTTATTTTCTATAATTATTTTCAAGATAATATCCTTCTTTTCCTTTTTTGATTTCCCATCGATATTCGATATCTGTAATGAAGACCCGATTAATTCAAATTTCGCACTACAGGATTCATTCTAAGGATAACACTCCCAATAGAATTTATGTACTCAAGACTTGAATCCGAGACTTCTTATTAAGCGTGGAGCTGTCCCCTTACTATACCACAACCTATTTGGGTAAGGTAATACCGTTTTTGTTTCATCTTGCAGTTGTATATATTCTTTCAAAAGTTACAAGTTATTTCAAGAAAAAGATGTATTCCCTCAATTTCAATTATGTGATGGTTAGTATAAATATAAAATTTGGACTAAAGTTATTAAGGTTTTGTTAAATATGTAGACAAACTTGTAACTCTGTCCATATATTTGGTTGAACATAAATTTTAAGAAAGAAATAATAAATTATTTTATTCATAGTGAAATGAGAACTTTAAAATTATATTATTTTTTAAATATATAAAAGATCATGATTTTTGGTATATGTACATACTAAAAAAAGTGAGAGCGTAGTCAGTCTACTAAAGCTTCTACTATGCACGATCTGCAGAGTTTGGAAAGAGTCTAATGTACAATCTAATCTTACCTTTGCATTTTTTGGCAGGGCCTGTTTTCACATCTTAAATTTGTGACCTCCTGATCATATGACATCAATTTTATCAGTTATATACTTCAAGACTCCCTTTCATAGATACTAAAAAAAAAAAGTGGATCATATAAATTAGAAAGAGAAGGAAAA
Source organism: Capsicum rhomboideum (assembly GCA_031232105.1). Taxonomy (NCBI): domain Eukaryota; kingdom Viridiplantae; phylum Streptophyta; class Magnoliopsida; order Solanales; family Solanaceae; genus Capsicum; species Capsicum rhomboideum. The sequence continues at coordinate 141,476,563 of CP124711.1, read as the reverse complement.
AAGTAATTGTCTTCTAAATCGTTAAACTGACTTTTGATTATGCAGGATGAATTTTAATTTGATATAGGGGAAATGTTAATGTTACAAATCCAACTAGTTAAGACTAATTAGACATATAGTGATCGAAGATATAGTATTCACAAGATGTAACTCTTTACTTTATGTTTTTTTTTTTTAAAAAAAAAAAAAAATTCATTTAGTGCTCAACACTCTCATTATTAAAGTTCGACTAACACCAAGATATATTTCTAAGTATTTTGTTGTTGCGGAGAACTTTCCTTTTTACTTTATTTTTAGACTAGATAATCAATAAAAAAAAGTAAACATTTCATGGAGACCATAGAAAAAACAACAAAGGTATGTCTTCCTTTTCTTTTTTTGGCTAATATATGATTGTTATTGTCGAGGCCTACTTTCCACCCATTGCCCTAAATTATTATTCAATTCGTTTCAAATCAGTTGTCATGTTTTATTTTTTAGAAATTAATTTAATTATTTTTTAAAATTAAATTAAATTAATATTTTATATTATTTAAAATTTGCATATTTAAAAACATTACAATAAGAACTATAGATAGATTACAACTTTTCTCATGCTAATTTGATGAAAACACATATTTTACAATATTAGTCAAAGTTTATATAATTTGATTATTGAAAAACGAAAGATGACAACTATTTTAGAACGGAAAAAGTGCTTCACTAAACATATATGGACACAATTAAAGAATATTATGATATATATATATATATATATTTAATTTAAGATCATAAAATTAAAAATCTTACTTATTTTTTTAAAATTTGAACAAAATAAAATCCAAATAACAAATTGAAATGAATGGAGTAATAAAAAAGATAGTACTCCTTCCGTTTCAAGATTTATTTTTTTTATTATTTTTTTAAATTTCGTGTTAAATCGAAATAGGTCAATTAATTTGAAATGGTAGTGGGAGTAATAAATAAATAAGATTCCCTCTGTCCTACGCCATGGAAGACTAGCTACCCATAACAATTGATTTAATTTTACTTTCTAAATGTTATAGTCTTAACTGCTCCGATTCTTCCGGAATGTCATCTTTAATTTATAATATAAGCTAGGGTATTTATTCTCTAAATATTATATTGGTAAAATATTTGTGTTGTGGTATGTATGTACATACATAGAATATATGTGGTGCATCATATATGGTAATTATGTGCATGTATAATCATAAAATCAAATGTACGTAGGTTTTTTTTATGACGACAAAATCGAAATTTTTTTTAAAAAGAAATTAATGTTCATATAATCAATGGTATCATGTTCACATTTCTAATATTTTTCGTTTTAATTGTGATATATGCCAAAATGTGACATGTTGGAAATTCACGTCATATTTTTGAAAACTTTATATCTTTGACTGAGAAGATCTATCATTAACTAGGACTATATTAAGAAAAATGATTAGTATTCTTTTTCATGTAAACATATTGTTTATCGTATTAATTAGATTATAATTTATACATATTACTCTTCCTTTCTATATTCACTATATATATAACAATTCAACTTAGCACCAATACATGAGGGTAACTCTTCCTTTGTACAGCTGCTAATTAATTAATATTAGAGGTTTTTTAAATGACTATTGAGAATGAAATGAGTAAATACATGATACATTGCAGTAACGCGAATTTGAATTATCATGACAAGGTTGTGGTAGAATCGTAAATATAATATTATTTTTATTTAGAGGTCTTAAGTTTGAGTACTTCGATTCTGAAATTTGAGAATAGAATTGCCTCCAATAAAAAATGCTTACTCTCGTAATAACATTACTGAAAAATACATAATTTCAAAGAGAACAACCAAAAACACGTTACAAATATTTTTAACAAGCCATTTTCCAACAGATTCCATTGAAAAGTCGTGTTTTAGTAATGTGAAATCGTCGAAGCGAACTTAGGTTAATTGAGCCTCAAAACAGGTAGCGAATACCCGATAGGAAAATAAAAAAATAAAATAAAAGGGCATACATCCATTTCTGGTGCAAAAAGTGCAGGGAGACTTAAAACCTACTTGTATACTATAATTATAAACAACTTGGGATCCATTATATTTCAAGTCATTGACTTAGTATGTGTATACCTTTACTGACAAAGATCCATTTTATGGGCTTTAACATCATTAAACATCATTTATATATACTAAGCATCTTAATGTCCACTCCTAAATCCTAATCAGATCCTAATTAAGCCACACTACTTAGCATTAATAACATTAATTAAGTAAAGAAAAGTACTCCCCTCTCTCAAATTTTATAAACAGTACCCTCAAAATTATTTGTCATTTTAGAAGTTTAGGATAAACTTAATTATTCTTTTCCTATTTAACCTTAGCAATAATTGTTCTTGAATATTACAAAAACTCAAATTATAAGATGATGCCACATATAAAAAAAGAGTAAATATTCAATGAAACGATTATATATATCTCAAGACATAAATAAGGATAAGATAGTTAAATCCATTCTTAATTTAATATTTTCTTAAAGAAATATGGGGGAGGGGGGGGGGAATGAAAACACGACTATTTTAGACTATTTTTTCTTGAGCCGAGAGGCTATCGGAAACAACCTCTCTACCTCCAAAAATAGAGGTAAGGTCTTCGACTTCGCATAACTCCACCATCCCAGACCTCACATTTGGGATTATATTAGATAAGTTATTGGAAGAGAAATTAAATAAGATAAATAATTTGAAAAAAAAAAAAAAAAAAAAAGAAGAACCGACATGAAATTTTTTGGGAAAGGGTCTGAAATATACCTAAGCTTTGGCAAAAATTGCTATAACACGTCTGAACTTTGCGGGGGTCCTATGACCCTCCTGCACTATTTGTTAGTGTATTTTAGTGATATTTATTTGCACAGCTGAACCTAAACGTGAATACACGCGCACTGAGCGCGTGACTAAGTTAGTGGTCCAGCTAAACTAATAAAGGTCACAAAAATACACTACTTAATCGTCCAGGGGGTCATAGGACCCGCGTAAAATTTGGACGTGTTACAACAATTTTAGTCAAAGTTTGGATATATTTCCAAACTTTTTCCCAAAATTTTTAAAGAGAGATAGAGACTTTACTTGAAGTGAAATAGTCACACTGACAGATGGAACAACACACGAAACACAAAAAATAGAAGCAACGTAGTTTTGAGTTGGATCACGTGAATATACAACAACGTTATATCAACGTTGTCTAATCCTTTTTTATATGTTCGAATTTGAGTCTCTTGTTAGTCGGAACGGATTCAAAATTTGAACTTTATGAGTTTGAATTATAGGATGCTATCCTCAAATGCTATTTAATAAGCCGATTGTAAATTTAATCTTTGTGAATACGTATAATAATTTGAGTCAAAACTATTGCATTTTGCCAAAGTTGTATCCTAAAGACTACCTCCGCCCTTGACGTATGGGAAGTTCAAATTGGGTTCAATTTTTATTTTTTTTTCCTTTGAGAAATTTTAATAGCACAATTGATTGATTATGTGAATTTTTATCATGTTAATTAAAATTCGATCATCCAACTTATAATCCCCTCTCGAATTCCTTTTCCCCATATCTGATGAAAATCCATGTTCAAATAGAGTATTCTCAATAACAATTAAATATTTTTGGATATCTGTAAATCCAAAGTTTCAAATCCGCAATCCAATTCAAAATAAATAAAAATTAAAACTACATTTAAATTCTAATTTGTAATTCGAAAATAAAAAAAATGTCCAAAATTTTAGTATTTCGATTCAAAATTCAATTTTGCCCATATAAAGTATGCCCATTCATACTCATTAATTAGGCATATCTATTAAGAAATTTACTCTCTCCGATCACTTTTACTTATCACATTTGGACTTGACACGCCTATTAATAGAAAATAATAATTGATATGACTATTTTACCACACGACCCATATTAAATGATTTCAAGAATAAGCAATTAATGCTAAGGGTACATAAGATGAAAAAAAATAATTTATTTTCTTGATATGTTAGAAGAGACAAATAAAAAGTGAAAATCTATCTTTAAAATAGTGAATGAGTAAAAAATAAATGGAGTAAATATTTTTTCTCACAAGAAAATAAGAGTTGAACACTAGCTATGTGAAAACACATAAGCTCCTTATTATCATTTATCACAACATTTTTTTTTCCACACATAATCAGAGAAAAACAATCAATGTTTCAGTAATTCCATGAGTGGTCAAAGCATAGAGAAATTAAAAATAGGGGACATGAAACACTTTCTAAGGCTTTTATTAATTTATTAATTTTATAAAACAGTTAATTATGCACTTTGTTTTCAGCACCCAGGAAATTGATCCCCATAATATCTGCAACATGTTTAATTTGGATCAAAATATGTCGTGACCAAAAATATCACTTTAATAAAATACAAGTATACAACAACTTGTACTAACACAATAATTAATTGTTGATAAAAGTTTTTGAATTAATTTACTACCAAAGTTTATAATTTAGTGATGCCAGTTAGATTATTCATCACCCAATATATGTAGTGTATCGTAAAATTAGCTTATGAAAATATGATCTGTCAAATCTGTTCATTTGACCTCCCTAGTTTAGCTTTTCTAATAGTCGTGTTGACTTATATAGTACGTAGTTCAAATGACAAAAATGAGCTCAAAGTCCCTTTCAAGTTTCCAATGAAATAAAAGGGATAAGTGGGTTCCATAATATTATTAAGTTAAAAAAGGATAAAGTCGTTCAAACAGTTACAGACAGTTGTTCGACAACTGCATTAAAAAGTTGAAATTTTTTTGTCACTTTTATCTAATTTTAAAAATTTGAAGGACCCTCACTTAATTGCCAAACTTGTTTATCACTTTTAATCCAAAATTCCAGTGCAAATTGACACACGTAGAGTTACTAAATGTGTATATAGATATAGAGTTTATTGGCATAAATTTTGTAACTAGTAGTTTATAGATTCCTTGAAGGTCTGCTTCACATAGATGAGAAATTTTATCAAAATTCTTACAAAGACTTATTATTTTATATGTTATTTAATTTATAGCCACAATATTAAAAAAAAAAAACACTAATTCGTGTATGTTCTATTATTTAATTATTACTCTTAAACAAATCTTAGCACAAGTAATTTTTTAGCGGGTTCATGGCCCATACATGTATAAATTCATTTTGGCATGTCCAAATTCCACTAAATATCTATAAATATTAACATATCAGTATTGTTGTATATTAATTTGACGTCATTGTACAAATTCATAAACTTCAAATTTTAAATCCACCTCTGAACTCAACATTGCCATTTTTCTTTAACCTGACCTATTATTAACTCACTCCATTTTAATCCATCAAAATTTAGTTCAGTCCACCCAATTTTGCACCACTATTCATATTACTCTCTCCATTCGCTTTTACTTGTCACTAGTTTCCTAATTGAATTTTTATTTTTACTTGTCATTTTTGATATATCAAGAAAAGACAACTTTTTTTTTTCAAATTAATTTTAAGACACATTAGTAAACATCATTAATAGGGGTACTATGGTAAAATAGCTATGCCATTAATTATTTTTCTTAATGGGTGTGTAAGTCAAATTGTGACAAGTAAAAACGAACGAAGAGAGTACTTACGTAATATTTTTGGGATAAAAAAAATAAAATTAAAAGAATGGAAAAAAGACAAATAAGTTAGGAAATTGAGGAGTGGGGAGTGGACGCATGCATGCATGTGTAGTCTTGGGATTAACTTTGCTTACAATTTACGTTTAAAAGTTGCAGAAAACTAAAAGCTCTCTGTTTGGTTTTTTGTTTTTTCATATTTTCCATTTTTGATAGATCCAAAGCAAACACCAAAAATGGTGGGAGAGAGGAACACCTTTCATTTTGGACATTTTTGCATCATCAAAAAACATTTATGAAACATGGTTGGTTTGTCCTATAGCACACCTTCACTTTCAACCCACCCCCCTTACAAGAACCAACACCCCTATATGGGTTAAATAGAAAAGTACTCCCTCCTACTATTGGCGGAGTCAGAATTTTTATCAAGAAGTGTTAAAATATAAAGAAGTAAATTCACAAAGAAGCCAATGAGCTTTCAATATATAATATATGTGTATATATATGCATAAAAGATATTTTTACCTAACTATACAGTGTAATTTTTCGATAAAAAAGTGTCGATTGAGTTGTCCATGTTTGATTTGATACACACCTTAAGAAATAATAAATAGTACTAAAATGCTAATTTTACTATACAATCCTAATTATTACAAGTAATCTAAATATTGGGAAAAGAATAATACTTAATAATACGGTAAAATAGATATAAATAATAAATTATCTCTTGATTTTTTGAAGACATGTAAAGGTGGAGTATAGTGAACAAGTAAAAGTAGATGGAGCGTCATATCTTAAAGATTTTAATGAAGTAATTAATACGGCTGAGTTCACTGTTTACTTTTAATGAAGTAAAAATTGGTTGAGTTCACTATTTACTTTTTTATAGTCAGTATATGGTTGTTATACATGATTATACATAAATTATACATATACCCATTGATTATATTTTATTTAAACTGTTGAAAGGACGGCTATTTAGATTGATTTTTAAGAAATATTAATACAATCAAATACTACTTATAAGATACGTATAATTACAAGTAAAATTTCTATGATATAACAATTATCAGTAACTTGGTAAAACGTAATAACGTACTATTATAGAAATATTCATTCATAATATGAAAATAATCTTACAGTATTAGTATATATAACTTAAATATCTGTTTAATTATAATGACTACTAGTAATTTTTTTGTTCAAGTTTTGTATATTGACAACATAAAAGTATTAATACGATCAGTTAACTTACAAAATAATTATAAATATCTGTATAATATATACCAATCAGTAACCTGATAGAAAATGACAACTAACTTACTATACGCAAATTGCATGGATGCCTAAAAATAATTAGACGGTCAGTATATATAACTTAAATCCTTTATCTTACCGTCTACCAACAAAGCTCTTGATAGAAACCAAAATGAAATAGGCCCAGTCCATTCATCAGGATATATACACCAATCGTACCATTTATAAAATAATTATAAGTAAGCCGGTATAATATATACACCAATCACGTAACCTGATAGAAAATGACAACTAACTCACTATCATACGCTGATACGGCCATTACATACATATGTAGATTGTCAGTATATATAACGTAAATTCTTTAGCTCTGATAGAAACAAAATGAAGTGGGCCCAGTCCATTGAGGATATGGGCTTTTTCTCTCCATGAATGTCATTTTTATGTCAGTATGCTCCTTAATTTGGACCCAAACCGACAGAGATTCGTAGATGAAATTAATCTGGCTGGCTGTACGTTTGGCCCATATAGTTAGGTCCACCACCAATAATGGACTTATCATCCTAATCATTCATCAATTCCTTGAAAATGACCTCTCAATTAGTTGCCTAGTTTCTTAGAAGTAGTAGTATAGGACTATGTGGACCTTATTATTGGGCCTATTTCATTTAAGTGTGGTATTAAAGGACTAGGTGGGCCTAACTAATGAGCCCTACATGTGGATGAAGGGTGATTTACAAGAATAGCCTTGGACTAAGGGTGTGCGTGTCCGATACGGGTGCAGATCTAGAGGTTGGATTGTTCATGATCTCAGTTTTAAGATTTGGAGATGTGGAACCATGTATGGATACGGGTGTGCGGATTCGGCAAAAAAGAATTCAAATATCTAAAAATAGAGTTATAAAACCTAAATTATGAGATATTATGTGGAAAACTTAAGGAGAAAATATTGATCAAGAGGAGAATTTCGAAAGGACATAAAAGGAAAAGCAGTAACATAGAAATTTATACATATAAGGTATTCCATTTTCTTCAATTTCACCTTAGCTTTTGCTTTGATTATAGAAATCATTAAATATGTCCGAACTTTCCCTGTCTATTTAGATCAAAGTACCCAAAATCGATTGACCAGATAGGCTATGGAAGTGAAGAGTCCGAGTAACTTAGGCCTTGGATATAGATGGTCTTAAACTTTTTATCTCGCTTGCCTTATGGGTAAAATTTCAAGTTTAACAAGTTTTTACTTTAACGTCCATGAGGTAAGCATGGGTGAAAAGTTCAAACGACCCATTTTCACAGTCATTGATTGTATCTCTTGTACAATTGCTTTATGAGGCTTCAAGATATTAAATCGAGTGTTTATCGATGGATTTGGTACTATTTTGAAAAAGATTTGTTCGATACTTTCGATTTTAATTTTTTAAAATGTTATATGAATAATAAATTTGGCATGGTTCTATTTTTACTTTTTTTTTTTATATCAAGCTGTATTGGTCAGTAACTTTAATGTGACTCTTTAAAGTTATATTCTAGCGATCAAATTTAGGATAGACAATTTAATTAATATCATAATGAATTTCACAAAGAAACTAGTTATACATGTGTTACCAGTTAACTTGGAATAGCATGAAGTAATTAATTATATAATTTAACTTAGATACTCGTTATTTGTGGAGTTAAATGTACTGCACAAATTTAATTTAGATTTGAATAATGTGATTACATTCAACTTGAGATATATAATCAATCTCTTCAAGTATTAGTATTGTCATATGCTAGGACCTGTTATTCCTGACTTACATGTGTTATTATTTGCGGTGAGAGATATGCCGACATTCGCTTGATCATGTTGCATATCTCACACACGCACACTGCCATTGTTTGTCAATTTTTCAAAAGATTTTTTTTTCTTTTTCCAGATTATCACTCAAATTTCAGATTTAGTTTCACCTTGCAGATTTCAGTATTAAATATATAAATTGCTAGAACTTTTTTATTGCATTTTTCATTATATTTAATTAGCTCAAAAAAGATCTTATCCAAGGGCGTCTCAATAAAATTAGTGGCTTAAAGCCAAATTTTAATAAGTGCTCTTAAATATATACACATCATATAAAGATAATAATAATTTAGAGTTCTTTTCTGTTCTTACATACTACCTGTTCTTAGTGTAGTATTCTTAAAATACATAATACCTTGAACTTTACATAATAATATTACTATTATTTATAAAAGTAAGATCAATTTTAATTAATAACATACTAGACATTTGTTTGCAATACATTTCCTTGGATGTTGCTATAAAAAAATTTATTTATTAATATGAAGATTTGAGTTGTTTAATTTAAAGTTCCAAATTTTTTTAGCAAACAATAAATAACCTTTTTTTAAAGAAATATAAAATTTATAACTTTTTTACAATCTTCAATATTGTTTTAAGTGAAACTAATAAAATTATAAAATTCACCATTTAAATTATTTGGGGCCTCAAAATTTTGGGGGTCTAAAGCAAATGTTTTACTAGCTTTACCCATGAGTCACTCTTGATCTTGTCCCTCCACTCAAAGGATTATCAATGAAACTTATAGCTTGTTTGACCAAGTTTATTTTTTTTCAAAAGTGCTTGTGGAAGAAAATTCGTGTTTCTGGGGAGTAGGATAAACAATTTTTCATTAGCTAAAAAAATAGTTTTTTCCTAAAAGCACTTTAAAAAAAAAAATACTTTTGAGAAAAGTATTTTTCAAATCAGTTTTAAAAGTTTAGTCAAACACTAAATTGTTGCTCAAAAGTGTTTTTCAAATTTATTGTCAAACACAAACTGTTTCTCATCAAAAGTCATTTCTTGAAAAGCACTTTTATAAAAAAAAAAAACACTTCTTAAAATAAGTTGATTGTAGAAGGTTGGTCAAACAGACTGTTATTAGACACTTTATCAGTGGTAATTAGTCCGTTTCTTTTAGATAATTTTACATTACATTTTTGTTTTTTCCAAGGTTGTCCCATGAATTTTGAACAATTGTCAATCCTTAGAGAAAAAGTTATGACAGTTTTACTGAAATGTAACAGTATAATCCCATGTTATGTGATAACATAATGCTGCATAGACCAAGCATTTAAATCAAATTTAGTTGACTTGCCAATGAAATGGATTATCAGAAATTCTGTCTAAATAATTAATTCATCGAATTAATTTTGTACACGACACGACGCATCCATAAGATGGGACTCAAATATGTATGTTTTACCTTACAATAGATATAAACGCAAAAAGTATACAGAGATGAATTTTCAATCAACGATACAGTTGAAACAATAAAAAAAATTGATAGTTGATTTTTAATGGTTCCCACCATCAAATTTTCAATAATATGACACATTATCTAATCAATTTTCCATTGTATTACAAAGAACCACCAGCAAGTATATGAGCAATAACTCTTATGATATCACTAAAAGAACTCAACTCATTATTTTGCTGTGTAATTGGAGAAGTAACACCCCCATTTTGAAATGAACTTTCACAAGTGATTCCATCATTAGAGATTCCATTTGCACTGAAAGCAAGTTCAACAAATTGGTTGTTAGCTAAGTAATCTCTAGCTTGTTGCACTTTAATTAAAGCATCTTTATAATCAGATCCACATTGGGTGTAAAGAGCTTGCAAATTTGGATCTCGTGTTCCTGATATTAGTTCTTGAATCTTGTTGTGTGTGGCTGTGGCACTTGCTCCTGTCAAGTCCAGTGTGATTTCCTCAAGTCCTGTAATCAGGAGGAACAAAATTAGTCCATGAAAATATGATTCGTCCAATTTTTTTGTTTTGAGGGGGTGGGGGTCCGTTTATTAGATACGTAAATAAATTATAAGAAAATAACAGAGAAATTAAGCCTTCGAAAGACTTGAACATGTTATGCTATAACTCATTGTTTAGCCTATTTCAGCCTAAGTAACTTTTATGCGCGGTCATTAATCTGTTCATTTATTGACTTAATTAAACCATTTTGGCATGAGCTGATTCAACACAATCCGCCATTTGACACCTCTACCTGTAATTAGGGGTGACAAAATTAGCCCATGAAATCATGATCCGTCCAATAGACTCGAATTTGGACGGGTTAATGATCCGTTCATTTATCAGCCCAACCCATTTTGGTCCGCTCAACGGCTCAACTCAATCTATCTAAAATTTGTGCTTATATGTAGCTCAAATTGATCAATGAAAACCTTTTTAAAATATTTAAAATATTTTTTTATTTGATATATTATATATAGTCATAAAAAAGATTAAACGAAATTCCCAAGTACATCGACAAATCATAAATATAAACAAACAAAGAAACTAAAACTTAATAAGTTGGGTGGGTTGAGCTGTGACCCATTACTTAACTCATTTCAGTCAAACTCATTTTAACCTATAAACTCATTTTAACCTAAGTAGCTTTTAAATGAGTTATTGACTCACATATTTATTAAATCAACACATTTTGACATATTCAAATTCAACTCAACCCGTCCATTTGACACCCCTACCTGTGGTGGTGGCTGTTTTTGCACCAGGATCTGATCCTACTGTCGATGTGCAGAAATCTGGATCTTGGGCTTTGTCACAAACATCTGAGATATTGTCACTTATACTTGGACTTACAAGTAAAAGACAATTCCAAAGAAAAAGATTGATGAACAAAGTTGTGTTAGTCATGACTTGGAGAACAAATTGTTTTTGTGGTGATTGTGGAAGATATGTTTCTCTTTATTTATAGAGTGATAACGAGTAATAAAATCTGAAAATTTTGTATGTCTAAAGTTGATTATTGTAATCTGTTTAATTGGTAACTTAATGCATTAAATTAGCCACTTACCCAAGAGTTCTTTTAAACATTATCATGCTTGCAAAATAAATAGGGAAACAAAATGTGGTAGTCATTGAACAATAATTTATTTTTATTTGAAAATTTTTGTGACATTCAAATGGACGAATTGAGTCAAATTGATCGAGTTTGGTGCTGTATATTTCCGGGAACAAATTTAGGTCCTAGGGTATCATAGGTGGACTCATTCAAATTTGGGACGGATTAAAAAGGCGAATTGAAATTATAAATGTTTAATGCGGGAACTTTCCACTAAGTGACTTTTGAACCATTCATAAGGTACAAATTGAACTAGCTAGTCCTATGGTATCATTGTAAATAGGAAAAATTACAAAAAAAAAAAATGCAACTAGTAATCGCGACAGTTTGGTGCCTAATTACAGAAAATCCTGACATTTTGAATATTTACAAAAAATCTCATTTTTTGGGCTGTCGAGATACATAATTTGTTCCCGATACATTCCGTTGATATACATAATTACCCACACTGTAATCATTTAAAGATACATAGTGTATGTATCTTTTAAACAAAACTCACACTGATATACACAACAATACATAATTCGTTCCAGATATATTTCATTGAGATACATAACTGATAGTTGGAATTTTTGTAATTACTTTGTAAGGGTGGAGATTTGTGTAAATATAATAAGTTAAGGTGTATATTTATATTATTTTTTCTTATAAAATATAGCCCACTTTATATTACATTACCAAATATGGCCTAATTGTATAAAAAAGAAAGTTACTTTACATTCTTAGCCAAATTATTACTCTCTCTCTTGTGCATCTCTATATCTGTATGATCTCTGGAAAAGTCGAGAGAGAACATCTTGTTTGACACTCTAGCTAAGACAATGGTAATTCCTAATATATTCTATGCAATTAGCATGTTTGATTTAAATTGTTTGACCTTAAGAAAAAGGCGTGTTTCCTCCTTGTTTTTCAGATTCTGCGTATTCTGCTTGTAGTTTCAGATATTCATGTTCATGCTTCTAAAGGGTCCAGCTGTCCCTGGAAATAAAGTTGTCAACCACTATAATGGTATTTAAGTTTTTGATTCCTTCAATATCTAATGTGGTCCAAGAAATACTGTGGATCAAAATAAATGATAAGACATATATACCTCTACCAAAAATTCATACTCCCACAGGGATCTATACCTCTTATCTAAGAGGAAAAGTTTTAAAAAAAGAAGAACTTTTAGCTCTTGAACGTTGAAACTGTAGATGAACTTTTTTTTTTTTTTTTTTTTTGAGTCAAGGGTAAAAAACTGTAGATGGGCCTTGAAAAGTCAATTTTTTGTATAATATTAAATCTGCAGATGAGGTTAAATTTTTTTGAATCAAGAGAGAAGATCAAGTCAATTTTTTTATATAACATTTGTATAATATTAATCTGTAGATGAGGTTAATTTTTTTTGAATCAAGGAAGAAGACAAAGTCAATTTTTTTGTAAAATTTTGTATATGAGTATACTATACACCTCTTATAATTTTGCATAATGTTGTATATTAGGTGAATATATACAAATATACATAATTATATACATATGAGTGTATGAAGTCGATTTTTTGTATAATATTGTATAATATTGTATATGAGTGTTTTATACACCTCTTATAATTTTGCATAATGTTACATATACAATTATTCAATAATACACATAATTATACAAATATGTACATATGTATATACAATGTTTTAAACAATGTATTTACACTGTATAAGTGTGTATAAAATGGAGAGGAAGAAGAAAATCACTCAAATAAAAACACTGTATTATATATACAACAATATACAATACAATATACAAATATATACAAAAACGGACTTCGTCTTCTTCCTCGAATTAAAGCACCAATTCATCCAAAAACACCTCAAAGCTACACCAAATCATCCAAAATTTCAGATTTGAACTCCTCAATACATAACCGATCTTTTGTAACCATACCCACTCAAAACAGAACTTATTTACTGAAATTTCGATTCTCAAATTTTGAAGTTTCGAGCTTCAACAATGGTTGAACCAATTCTACCCTATTTATGTAAGAGGGAGTAAATAAAATTGGATGATGAAGAAGCAAACAGGGCTAGATATTACTGATTCAAAACTTACGATTTTCAGTTGTTGCCGACGAAGAAATCATTTTTTGGGGGATAATGGGCATTATGGGTAGCATCATATTTTGTAATTAATTCATATAGGGTAACCAAATAAAGAGTAAAACAGTAAATAACAACAGAATGTGAATTACCTGAAGAAAAATTTGAAGGTGAAATGGGAGCTTGAAAAAATGTCAATGAAGAAAGAGAAGAAAATGAGGAACTGGGAAGAAAAGTTAGTTTATAATGAACGGTCAAATCATATTTTAGGCTTTAAAGTATAAAATATATTTTTGACTACTTAAATGTAAAGTATATTTGCTAGTTGTATTTTTGTGTAATTATCCCTTATAAACATGTACATTCCCATTTATGTTAAATCCATTTCAATTGCCAATGAAATAGAATACGAGAAATTATCTGTCTAAATGATCATTCCAACGAGTTAATTTCCTAATGCAATATATATCAATATTTGGGTATTCGGTGCAAGGAGAAACGATCTCCAGAAAAATATTTTCCATAAAAAAGGCATTTTCTACTAGAAGGAAAATCATTTTCCATGAAGAACATCTTCCAATAAAAGGAGGAAAATGACATCCGTCATTTAGGATCGAAAGTCATTTTCTTAAACAACTATTGAATTCCCTGCTCCTAAATAGGCCAACACGAAATATTTCTTTTTATCTACGCTAGATAACTCAGCATTCAACCAAATGCACCATTCAGTCTTTTTGGAGGATGGGGGCTAGAAACTGGCTCGTGGTTGAGGAAACATAATGCAATTGTACAATTACATCAGACAATTGCATATAGATCACTCACCTGGATCTCCTATTTCATAATCTGTGCCAAAAATTGGTTGAATCTACATGGTAGGTAAACATAAGATAAATATGGTCGTATTTCTATTGGAATGTAGAACATGAAATCGGAGGCGGATCCAAGAATTCAAAGTGTTGGAGGGGCATCACTATCTTTAATATGCACATATTGATTTATTTCCCCCTTCAAATAACATAAATGTGTCAGTTATTTACTACAAAGCTTAGGGTGTAACCCTCTGAAAATTAAAGAAAAAAAAACTGAGTTATAACTACTAAACCGACAAAAATTAAATTTCGGGAAAATGCTAAAGTGGGAATCAAACCTAGGTGAGCCCACTCGTGCAACCCAATCAACCGGTGGAACCACTATAACTTTGTTGCTAGGGGGTGCCATTAGAGAAATATATTCACTAATTAAGATATATGCACATATATATATACAATACATTTTTTCTGAGATTACTGGGACCTGTGACCCCCTTTAAGGATAGGTCCGCCTCTACTCAGAACTTGAGATCTGATAACTTGTTGCTTTGAACTTACTGAACTGTTAAAATTATAGGTTCAAATATAATAATGTTGAGATTCAAATGTTCTGAGTTCAGATGAACCTGTAAGCAAAAAGGTTACATCCGCCCCAATTTGATTTATGTCTTCAGTGGAACCTATGGTAATCCTTAGACATAGAGCTGATATAATCAAATCAGCAAAATGAAAAGAATTAGCAAAATTTGAAATCCAATTGCCACAATAATCTTTACACTAAAATTCCCCAAAATATATAGAAAGAAATGTATAGCTGCACATCTATGATTTTTGTGTACAAAATAACGCAATAGCCATTCCTAAAAACATGCCTAAATACACAGAAAATGAGAGTGCAACAATCACATTTTCATAATGATGGTATTACCCAAGTTGGCCGGCAAATACAACTTAGCGACACTCCATGATTAAAAAACTCAACTTTTCCATCTTCAAGATTGTATGCCCCCAAATATCTTCCACTACGTGGTGCACCATCAACAAAATATATATGATTAGACTTGACTTCGGTAAACTTAAGAGGAATCAATGCAAATTGTTTCTTTAAGGCCCACAAAGATTGCGTAATCTCCCAACGTGTTAATCTCATTCAATTCAACCTTGTTTACATCTATTTCAAAGACAACAAACTTAAAGGTCTTGATCGTATCCCCACATACTTCTCTAAATCGGAAAATAAGTAATAATGCACCAGATACCTCGATGAGGTATCCGGGATATAGAAATATTTTGTCTTCCAAGGAAACAAGCTTGGTTGCTTTTACTACAATTGGTTGAGGAATGTTAGGCCCTGGAACGCCAAAAAACCAAATTTCTCCAACATAAGTAACACAATAAAATTGTCCGTTATAGTATATCATAGAGGAAATTCCACCACGGTTATCAATATCAACATAAGTCCAATTGAGGTCTCCAGGTCGCCAACAAGCCATATAACTATATTGTCCATAATAAGAAACCGCCAGTACATAATCTGATGTAATAGAAGGACTAGCAGATAAGACAGCCATGATCATGCGAGAATAGCACACTCTATCTTCACGATCAGGAAATTTCTCTTTCCCTAAAGCCCGTAAGTGTTTTCCTGGGGGGAGTTGTATATTGATGCGAGAGAAAGGATGCAACAAAGTCATATCCGTAGTAGTAAATTCTACGGTGCAGATCCATCCTTCTGTTGGATGACATTGTCTGTGTCTAGCCTCAGGGAGAAATACCCGTGATACTTTCTCCCTGAAAAGAGAGTAAAATTCTCGATAACCGTCACCTTTATCAGCCAACATTAACAACGGAAGCTGGGGCGATAAAAAGTCGAAATTAGCCTTAGTTGCACAAGTTCGCCATGAGGTACAAACAACACCGAAAGCAATGAAATCTTCTATCACCTTAACACGTTTTGCAATCTGATCAATTAGGTCCTTAGGCAGTTCTGCCCAGTTTACCGCCGGCATAGCTCCGAGAAAAAAGAGGGATGTTAGGTTTTAGGTCAAGAAAAAAGCCATTTATATAGTTTGTATTCAAGTATATTCCTATATTGATAAGAATTTGGAATGCCAAATAAAAAAAAAAAATTGAAAATCCGTTCTTTGTCAGTTTTTCTATATTATACACTTGTTTGGATGGTTGTTGCATATTGTTCATGATGTGTTGTTTTATATTGTATTGTATACTGTATTGTTTTGATAAATTGTTTTGATGAACTACTATATTGTTTGGATAGATTGTGTGTTTCTCGTCGTTATATAATGTCGCACATCAACAATTTAACTTTAAAGGACATGACTATAAGAAAAGTAAGGCACGAGGTAGAGCTATTATAAAAAAAAATAGAATAAAAGATAAAATATGATCTGACTCGAAGCGAGAGGGACGAAGTGATTGGAAGCAGATTTCCCATCTTCCAATACAACTAATTTTTGTTTATATATTATTATTATTATATAAATAATATTAAACAAGCGGCCCTTTCGGACTCAAACAACCGGTATGCTTTCCGGCTCAAACAGTTGGGGGTTTCGACCGCTGAACAACCTATAACGCTAGTCACTATTCCCATGGGCCTAGGAAGTAAGCCCCACAACCCGAAGCAACGAAGGACATGATTATTAAAATCCCTATTAGATACTCACTTCGTTCAGTTTTACTTGTCACGTTTTGCTTAAGGAGAGACAATCTAACTCTTTTTTTTTTTTTGGTTAGACAATTTAACTCATTTTTGGAGACAAACAGAATTAAAATAATTTAATATATTAAATTTAAAATTTAGATGTTCGAAAATTATAAGAAAAATACTATAAGCTAAATTGCAATCCTTCTCATATTAATACGATAAAAAATAAATTCTAAAATGTTGGTCAAAGTTCATATAGTGACCTCGATAAGCTAAATGTGACAAGTAAAAATGAGGAAGAATAATGTTGACCAAAGTTTATACACATATAGCAAGCTAAGTATGTATCCCTGAATTTTCCAAAAAAAAAAAAATATTACAAACGAAGATTTTTGAGTTTTAAGAGGATATAAAAAACGCAAGAAAGAAGCAACACACCATAAATTATTTCATTGGAAGTCAATTTTTTTTCTCACTAACAAATAACAATTAATCAATCATTCAACCACACCATAATCAACTATTTCATTGAAATATTAGATTGACTATATTCGTTTTTATGATGGTGTCGAATTAGTCTCCACACAGCTCGACTATTTCACATGGTACCTCTTATACCTCCCACCAACATATATAGAAACCATGTACATGTAAAACACCCAATATTTTTTTATTATATATAGATTAACAATATTTCAATTCCCCACATTATTCTTATTGAATGGAATAGATACCTTAGTTTCCTTCGCCTGCACATCTATGATTTTTTGTGTACAAAACTAATTCAATAAACATGACTAAATACACAGAAAATTGGAGTGCAATCACATTATCAGAATGAAGGCGTGACCCAAGTTGGCGGGCAAATGCGATTTAATGACAGTCCAAAATAAAAGGATTCAACTTTTTCATCTTCAAGATTGAACGCTCCCATATCTCTTCCACCACCATCACCGTAGTGAAATTGCTCTTCATCATCATCAACAAAATATATATGATTAGACTTGACTCTTGTAAACTTAGAGGAATCAATGCAAATTGCTCCATTAAGGCCCACAAAGATTGCGTAATCTCTCAACGTGTTAATCTCCTCCAATTCAACTTTGTTAACATCTATTTCAAACACTTTAAACTTATAGGTCTTGTACGTATCCCCACATTCTTCTCTAAATCGGAAATTAACGAATAATGCACCAGATACCTCGATGAGGTATCCTGGATTTTGAAATATTTAAGAACCGGCCATATACAAAAAGAGCGTGATTTTTATTTGTGTGACTATAAAAACTTCTTATCAAAGAAAGAAATATATTAAACCGAAGAACACATACTGAAAAACAACTTCGAACATTACTAAACTATAAAGACTGCAATAATACACCAACTTTAATAGACATACACACAACTTAAAATAACAATTCTATGTATTTATTTTTAAAAGCATATTAGAGATAACAACAATGATATTACTAAGCAAACCCAAAATATAATTATCATTTGTAAGAGGGGAAGGCAAATTAGCTAATTTGAAGGATTCTTCACAAGAAATAATATCCAAATTTGCATCTTTAGCAGAATAACCCAAATCCCAAAATTGCTTGTATTCCAAGTACAATTTTGTTTGTTCTAGAAAAGTCATTGCATCCTCATAATTAATTGAACAATTCCCATAAATATTACTCAAATTTGAATATTTTTCCTTCAAGAAAAGTGAATTAACCTTGTCATTTGTAGCATTAATATGGGAAATTGTCAAATTAATGGCTATATCCTCAAGAGTGAACAAATTTGATGTTTTGGATTTTGGATTTGACCTCAAAATCTCTTCACAAAATGTTTGATTTTTGATTTGTTTACAAACACTTGGAATTAAATCTCCAAATGAAAAGTCAATTAGCAAAAATAGGTTGAAAAACAAGATTAGAAGTGATAATTGAGAAAATGAGGCCATTTTTTAATCTTTTTTTGGAGTGTGTTTTTGATTGAAAAATGCTTGTGTTGTGTAAATATATATTGTATAGTTTTTATTTTTTTTTTTCCTTTTGAGTTGAAGAATTTATGATTTTTGCGATCTGTAATAATTAATTTTCTTTATATATTGTATAATCAGTTTTTTTTTTGCTTTATTTGGGCTTTTATTTTTTTCGAGAAGAATACAATGTACATGTTTCTTTTTCTATTGGTTAATTCATGTTTACTCTTTAGAGTATGAAATATTGGACATTAATAACCTCGTAAAGTCTTATTGCAACACAAATATCTAATGGACAATTGTCCACTAACCAAGGTCATCTACCAATTTTTTCTTACTTATGAACAATTTTCTTGCTTATGTGATCGAATCGCGTATAAGGTGACTGTCCTTTTGGCCAAAAATATGCTTCAAGTATGTCCGCAACTTAGAATATGTTCTTATAATATTTGTGTAAACAAAAAACATCCTTATTATTTTTATCCAAACCTAGAAATGCTAGCAGCTTTTGACTAAATGGGATGGACAGGATTCAAGGTCTCGAGTTTGATCTCTTAAAATTGAAATTAAATTTAAGATAATAATCTTTTTTAATGGGTCATATACGATGTATATTCGTATTAGTCTATTCAGTAGATTTTGAATACCTAATAATAACAAAATATATTGACTAAAATGCAATTAGTTTTTGAAATTCAACATATTTCTTCGTTAAAAATGAGGTTTAAATAAATGAAACACTTACAAAAGTACAAAAAGAAGAATTATTGATACAATAATGCCTCAATCAATAATCAAAATAGTTGAAATAACAGTATAATCTCTTTTTTTTTGGTGAAAAAAAAGGGCAGATAATGACAAAAGTTAAGATAATTCGTTGAATTTAGTTGTAATCAGCTTCCTCAATGAATCCATACTTATCATATCTTCAATTATTAATAAAATATAGCAACTAGGAGTAGGAGAATAAAAAGTTGTATAAGTTCCTTTAAAGATGATCGAGTTAGTTGAACAAGTGATCTCTCAAATAAAGGATCTCGGATTTGAAATCTCCTTCATATTTTATTGGTCGAGTTCATTGTACAAGACTTGTCTTGTGATTTATCTCTCCCCTGCAATTTGTGGACTATTATACTATAACGGAGTTTACCTTGTGTGCACAAAAACAAATAGCGCACAAGTAATCAACAAAAAAAAACTTGTACGAATTGTGTTTATTCATACATAGATACATATATATAGTATCAAAAATAGTAGCAGTGCATGATACTCCCCAACTTGAAAATCAGATGTTGCATCTTTTCTATAGTAGTGAAATTTATGTTGTTTACTCTTAATATAATCATAAGTAATAATAAACGATACAACTTGTTAACATATCATACATTATACACTTTCATATATTTATTTGTTTATATTTTAAATTTTCTATACACTATCATCAAATCAAAAGAAGAAATTTTTTTGGAGACAAGGTTTGTCCAAATGGAGCAGCTCTCCTAATCACCAAATAAATTATACTCCTAGTGAATAATCAAAAAATTAATATAATGATCACTTATAAAATAAAGAAAAAATAATTATTTTCATCTCTGTGTTATGGCTATATTATGATTGTGATTCTTGTGATATTTGACTTTTTATATTTAATCTTTGATTAATCAAAGTAAGTGATTTTAATTCTTTTGCTAATGATGATTATCTATTTTAACGGACATGTGCTGCTAGGAAAGGCAAACAGGTAAATAACATATTGTTATTATATACTATAGTAATAATTTTTTAATCATTTATCTGGCTAAATATCAAAACTCACGTAGACAAGTAGAAGACCGGTGCATTTCACAATGAAAACACTTCATCTCTTTTTTAATATTTTCTTTAAGTTTGATTTTGTTTTGTATTTGATTAGAGAGAACCCTTGATTAGAAGAAGAAAACCCAAAAAATAAACAAAGAGATGGAGAGAAATTTTTGTTCTTAAAAGACAGCAGCAACATAATTTATTGTCAATTTTTCACTTCACTGCAAATTTTCAATTTTCCAAATTCGAGTTTTCTTTTCATCAAATTTGGATTTTACTCCGATTATATCAAATTCGAGTTTTCTTTTCCATTTTTCAGTTCAAGACTTTACGATTCATCTCGTTTCTCTTCGATACTTTTTTACAAATCTTGTTAAAAGTTTTTTGATTGTTGGAATCTATTATTTTTATCTAATCTGGCAGAAATGCAAGGTAAGGCTGCGTACAAAACACTCTTGTGATGGGGCCCTTCCCCGGACACCGCCCATAGCGGTAGCTTTAGTGCACCAGCTACCTTTTTTTTTTTTTTTTTTAATTTTTTCGATTAAGCTCTGAATTTAGTATTTTATCTGATTTACATATCTGAAAACTTTTCTGGTAGCACACGTTTAGTAGGTGATCAGTTTGTTTGTGAAGGGAGGATGCTATGGAACATTTGAAAATGTATATTTAGGTACTTGTGTTTGTATAAGAGTGTTCCTTCTTGTAATACCGTATTTGTCATAGCAGTACAAATTTGTTAAAATAGATGATCATCATTAGTAAAACAATTAAAATCACTTACTTTAATTAATTAAAAATTAAATGTGAGAAGTCAAATATCACAGAAATTAAAATCATAGTATAGCAAATTAGCAATAGAAAAAGTGTTGCGCTACATCAATAATAAAAAAATTGTAGATCCGCTATGTAATAATAGACCTTATACTATAGCCGTTTGTGAAATTTTCTCTAAAAATAAAATGCATAAGAAAAAGTTTAAAAAATATAACTAACCTATAAAATATAAAATTAATTTTTGTGGATAATGATTAGTGGTTGGTTATAGATCAATACTAATAATTAGTTGTTGAAGAAACCTTCACGTAAAAGGAATGAGCCATATTTTCTAGGAATATAAGTCGGCTATCACCTCCTATATAAACCACCTTTTCCATTCCTCCTACTTTCATTCTTCTTCTTTGTGTTAATCATAATTTTCTTCTCCAAAGCTCTCTATTCTCTATATATCTTTCAATTCCCAAAAAATACTTTCAAGGTACAAATTTTATCCCTTCTAGTTCTCTTTTTATTGTTTATATGTAGTCTAATCCGATTGTGTATGTGTTGTTGTGTTACTTGATTGAATTTTATTAAGCGTGTTATTTCGGATTGTGTGAGAACATGGGTTGATTTGGGGTGTTTTAGTTTTAGCCTTTTTTTTTTTTTAACCATGGTGTTTGGGTCAGCTTTGGCGCTTATTGACTAATGCCACGTGATACCTGCTCCGTTGTTGTTAACTAAATCTAGAACAGATAGGAAGAAATATTCTAGTGTTTTCTTTTGTGCTAGGATTTTAACCTGAAACGTCATGTTCTCAATCATTTCATTGACCAATGGAATAAAATTGATCCATATTCTATTGAGTTTTTCAGATAGTTGTTTTTCATAATTCTGCAAGTAGTTTGTTTGGCTTGTTTGTTAGAAGTTAGAACTAGATCTCAAATACTCCAATTTAGGTGCACCCAAGGGTGTAGAAGTAGAATCATGAGGTCAACACTAGGTTATTTCTTTCGAGTTACCCGGTACTTGTGCTGGGATGTAGCATAGCAGCTACCTCGTGCAATTTAGGATAGTTTTTTGCTTAGATTTTTATATTTATTTCTTGTTTCTTATTAATGGAGTGTTGGGGACAATTCACTTAGGGGTCGTTAGGTAGAGTGTATAAGAACAGAATATGGTATATTAGTTATGTTGGGATTACTTTCTAATGGCAGTTCTATCTTTATCCATACTTATCCATGCCCTATAAGATACTTTGTAGGGTGCATAACTAATACATGTATTAGTTATGCATAGGCTAAAAATCCTACCAAATAAAGGATTAAATAATACCATGACTAACGTATGTATTAAATTCTCTAATACATCATCCTACCAAATGACCTGTTAGCAGTGTCACCTGGGAAATAGCTCTATCACTAGGTATAAGGCAACCTTATGCAAGAGCTACCGGTCTGTGAGTTTTGTTTTGGGCAGAAGTTTAGATATGAGGTACTTGATGCATTGTCAAGGAATACTTTCTCTTCTATACTAAGTGTGGCTCTTGTAGTTATCTTTTCCAATTAGTATTGACATATCCCCATTTATTTCATGTTAGTATTCCCATTTCCTTGTTGTTCTTTTATCAACTATGCCTTTCCAATGTATGAAAACTTTATATTACTTGTAGTTATAGCATTAAGTAATTTACAGATACAAATTGAAGTAAGTCAAAGCAAGTGTAAAAATATGTAAAGAATTAATTACTGTGAAAGAAAAAGAGAAGAAAATTTAGCATAATGGGGTGGACTGGGAAATGCAATGGTTTTTGTTCAAACTTATTGGTCTATTTGATTTTGTCCAAACATTCCAAACCTATGTTGTACTCTTTGGTCACATACTTGATTTAGTTGTCGCTTTTGTTGGTTTAACAATAACTGAAATATCAAATATGTTATGTACGTTATATCTAATGATCCTTTTTGATGTAATTTCAGATGCAAATCTTTGTAAAGACCCTCACCGGCAAGACCATTACTCTTGAGGTTGAGAGTTCTGACACTATTGATAATGTCAAGGCTAAGATTCAGGATAAGGAAGGAATTCCTCCAGATCAGCAGAGGTTGATCTTTGCTGGAAAGCAGCTGGAGGATGGCCGTACTCTGGCCGATTACAACATCCAAAAGGAGTCCACCCTTCACCTTGTCCTCCGTCTGCGTGGTGGTATGCAGATTTTTGTTAAGACCTTGACGGGGAAGACCATTACACTAGAGGTTGAGAGCTCCGACACCATTGACAATGTCAAGGCGAAGATCCAGGACAAGGAAGGCATCCCTCCTGACCAACAGAGGTTGATCTTTGCTGGAAAGCAGCTTGAGGATGGCCGCACTCTTGCTGACTACAACATCCAGAAGGAGTCCACCCTCCACCTTGTCCTCCGTCTACGCGGTGGCATGCAGATTTTTGTTAAGACCTTGACGGGGAAGACCATTACCCTTGAGGTTGAGAGCTCTGACACCATTGATAATGTTAAGGCAAAGATCCAGGACAAGGAAGGTATCCCTCCAGACCAGCAGAGGTTGATCTTTGCTGGTAAGCAGCTTGAGGATGGCCGCACCCTTGCCGATTACAACATCCAGAAGGAGTCCACCCTTCATCTTGTCCTCCGTCTGCGTGGTGGCATGCAGATTTTTGTTAAGACCTTGACGGGGAAGACCATTACCCTTGAGGTTGAGAGCTCCGACACCATTGACAATGTCAAGGCGAAGATCCAGGACAAGGAAGGCATCCCTCCAGACCAGCAGAGGTTGATCTTTGCTGGAAAGCAGCTTGAGGATGGACGAACTCTTGCCGACTACAACATCCAGAAGGAATCCACCCTCCACCTTGTCCTCCGTCTTCGTGGTGGCATGCAGATTTTTGTCAAAACTTTAACCGGGAAAACCATTACCCTCGAGGTTGAGAGCTCCGATACCATTGACAATGTTAAGGCGAAGATCCAGGACAAGGAAGGCATCCCTCCAGACCAGCAAAGGTTGATCTTTGCTGGAAAGCAGCTTGAGGATGGACGAACTTTGGCCGATTACAACATCCAGAAGGAGTCCACACTCCACCTTGTTCTGCGGCTGAGGGGTGGTATGCAAATCTTTGTGAAGACGTTGACAGGCAAGACCATCACCTTGGAGGTTGAAAGTTCTGATACAATTGATAATGTGAAGGCAAAGATCCAAGATAAAGAGGGGATTCCACCAGATCAGCAACGATTGATCTTTGCTGGTAAGCAACTCGAGGATGGGAGGACCCTTGCTGATTACAATATCCAGAAAGAGTCCACACTACATTTGGTGCTGCGTTTGAGGGGAGGTATGCAGATATTCGTCAAGACTTTAACCGGGAAGACAATCACTTTGGAAGTGGAGAGCTCGGATACCATTGATAACGTGAAAGCAAAGATTCAGGATAAGGAGGGTATTCCACCAGACCAGCAGAGGTTGATTTTTGCTGGTAAGCAGCTGGAGGATGGTCGTACTCTTGCAGATTATAACATCCAGAAAGAATCCACCCTTCACCTTGTGCTTCGTCTCCGCGGTGGCTTTTGAGAAGTTAATTCATGCTCGTTCCGATCTGTTGCTTTTCGTTGAACAATGGTTTAGACTTTTGTGTTTGTTATAATGCTGGTAGACTCTTTTAAGACTTGTGTGATATGTGCCTTATAATGGCATTGGTTATGTTTCCTTTGTGTGTTCTAAACAGTTGTTTTTAGCTGTTGGCTTTGTCTAAATAAATTAGTTTCTTTGGTACATTTCTTGGTTTTGCTATTAGCATCTCAATGGTTATATGGCCCCTATAAAGTATTTTCTGTAGAAATAAAATATGAAGGCTTAAAGTTCTAGGTTTACTACTACTAGTTGTAATATAAATGTATGGAAAAAAGATTATATAAGAAATACAATATAAAAGGGAGATATAACTACAGTGCTGAAAAAAAGATCCTTATACAAATAGATTTTTATAGCAATATTGTTCAATGGGGATACCTTTTTTTTATCGAGATGTCTTGATCAGTTTGTGTGCACTTTGACAATTGAGAGAACTTCTCGTTTTAAGTGTGATATATCATGTCAAATTGTCAATTGGTTGTTATATTATGTCTCTTTAATATGAGATGGATGATATAAATATTAGGATAAAATCACAGAATATTTTGTTAGTTCATCAGATTTCTAGCATTCTTTGGCAGTGTTGAGGATGTCATTCATACATGTATAACAATGTAAAAGAACTCATAATAATCAGTTCACAAACACTGAATAAACACTGAATAATGATTCATACATGTACATTCAATTTTTGAAGCCATTTAACATGTTTGCAGTATGTAAAAGCTCTAATTGTCAACTCCTTTTGGTCATATCTGCTAAATCTATACAATTCAAGATTCAATAAAATGATGTGTGTGGTCTTAGAATTTGGATGGAAATGCTCCGGCATGCTTCTGCACTTGTGTCGGATCCTCCAAAAATGCACTACTTTCGGAGGACCTAAATGCACCTGTCAGTATATATTTTGAAAAGACTGAGCAACAAAAATTAACGCTCTTTCCAAGTAAAGCCCTCGTAAGTAATGACATCTATCAAGCAAGAAACATGCATCAAAATCGACGTTGATGTTTGCAAATGGGCACTATATGAGTTATATTTGCAAATGGGATATCACAAGTCTCAATCATCTCGAGAAAGAACAATTCGAATCGATTAAATACCATAACATTCATACATGATCCATAGGAAAACATTAGATCAAATTTAACTTTAAAACTTAGAATTCTAATACATCAACAAACTGAAAAGAGACATCAGAGTGATGGTGTGACCCAAGTTGGCGGGCAAATACGACTTAGTGAGACTCCAGGATAAAAAGATTCAACTTTTCCGTCTTCAAGATTGTACGCCCCCATATTTCTTCCACCACCATCACCACATCGAAATTCCTCTTCTTCGTCATCAGTAAAATATATATGATTAGACTTGACTTCGGTAAACGTAGAGGAATCAATGCAACTTGCTCCATTAAGGCCCACAAAGATTGCGTAATCTCCCAACGTGTGAATCTCCTTCAATTCAGCCTTGTTTATATCTATTTCAAACACTTCAAACGTATCACCACCTTCTACTTTTCTGAATCGAAAAATAATCAATAATGTCCCTGATAACTCTACGAGGTATCCCTGATTTCGAAATATTCTATTTTCAAAGTGAACAAGCTTGGTTGCTTTAACTACAATTGGTTGAGGAATGCTAGGCCCTGGAACGCCAAAACACCAAATTTGTCCACTATAAGTAACACAATAAAATTGTCCTTTATGGTAAATCATAGAGGAGACTCCACCACGGTGATCAATGTCAACACATGTCCAGTTGAGGTCTCCAGGTCGCCAACAAACCACATAACTGTAATTTGCATAATAGGAAACCGCTAGTACATAATCTGACGTGACTGAAGGACTGGCAGATAAGACAGCTCTACTCATGCACTGATACCGCACTCTTTTTTCAGGATCAGGAAATCTCTTTTCCGCTAAAGCCCATAATTCTTTTTCGAGGGGAAGTTGTATATTAATGCGAGAGAAAGGATGCAACAAAGTCATCTCTGTGGTATCAAATTCTACGGTGCAGATCCATCCCTCTGTTGGATAACATTCTCGCTCCCTAACCTTCGGGAGAAATACTCGTGAAGTTTTTTTCTTATAAAGAGAGTAAAATTCTCGATAATCGTCACCTTTATCAGCCAGCGTTAACAACGGAAGTTGCGGCGATAAAAAGTCAACATTACCCTTAATTGCTGAATTTCGCCATGAGGTACAAACAACACCAAAAGCAATGAAATCTTCTATCACCTTAACACGTTTTGCAATCAGATCAATTAGATCCTTAGGCAGTTCTGCCCAGTTTGCCAACACCATAGATTTACAAAAGGGATGTTAAAGTTTTTAGTTTAGGAAGAATGAGAAGCTTTGTTTATTTTTTTTTGACTTGTGAGGGACATATATATAGATAGGTTTTACGTATATTCCTATAAGGATTTGGAGTACAAATTAAACAAGCCCAAATATTTCCATCTAAGTCCGCTCATTACATTACTTGGACGAACTTGAATAGGAGTACAAGGAAGAAACTACTTCTAGCACACCTAACTTTAAAATAATTATAAACCTCGTCTAACACTCGATACATGAGTATATGAAGATACACGCTCGAACAATGGCTAACATAGTAAATACCGATGTATCTTAGAAAATTTTCAGACGGATACTGTAATTTTTTGAAATCTATGTCGCGCCCTGTAATTTTGGTTTAAAGCTCCTATCTTTTCGTGGTTTACTGCCCCCTTTTCTTTTTAGGGTGTATTCGGTATGAAGAAAAAACACTTTTCGAATTTTCTCATGTACGTTAAATAAACTCCTTCAAAATAATGAAAATAATTTTCTTAATGAAAGTAGAAAAATAAGTGACAATGTCCCCTACCACTCTCAAAATCATCCACACACACTCTACCCCAAACCTTCACCCCCTCCCCCAATGTTTTTTACTAACATTTTTTATTAAGAACATATTAAGTTTGTTTTTTCTACCACCCACCACAACCCCCTACCCTCCCCTACCACAATATCTATCACTTTATCCTATTCATTTTCATGATTTTGTGTATATAAATACTCTCAAAATCATTCATCCACACCCCACCCCCAAAAATTATTTTCATTATTTTTTAAAAAAAATTAAAAAAAATTGTTACCCCAACCCCCAATGTTTTTTAAAAAAATTACAAACTCACCCACCACAACCCCGTGCCCCGCCAGGCCGC
Organism: Capsicum rhomboideum; assembly: GCA_031232105.1. Taxonomy (NCBI): domain Eukaryota; kingdom Viridiplantae; phylum Streptophyta; class Magnoliopsida; order Solanales; family Solanaceae; genus Capsicum; species Capsicum rhomboideum. Next base: position 141,447,825 of record CP124711.1, on the reverse strand, counting down.
CACAATAAGTTTGGTAACTCATGTGTTACCTAACTTTCTTTCTCCACGTACAAAGTTTTATTTACATTATTTTACTTCTTGAGACTTGAAAAACCAATGTAAGAAAAAATAGAAATCAGCGACAAGTTTATATCCCTAACAATAAAAGTCCGTCATCTTTTTTTTTTTTTTGATAACCGTGATATTCGGGCCAGCTTGCACGCACCTCGATTAATTTCACGGAATATCTGTCACCTCCCACCAGCAACAGGTACCAAGTAATTCTGTCCACCAAGGCTAGAACAGATGGAAAAAAATCACCTAGTGTTTGTCTCTGTTGGGAATTGAACATGAGACCTCATGGTGCTCAAGCCAACTTCATTGAACCATTAAGCCACACCCTTGGGTGCCCGTCACTACTTCTATTTAACGATGAATTAGCAAAAAGTCATGTTAGTTACAAGTGTTTACAACAAATTTTAAATTTCTATGTCTACAACAAGTTTCCTTATTAATTCATACGACTTCTTGAGTCATGAATTAGCACGTAGTACTTATTTATTGTATAAATATTTTTTGTTATTTATATAAGTTTAAAGGAAAGTTCTATAGAGTGGTGGTTAGACTAGCGTTGTGTTGTATGGAGTGGAGTGTTGGTCAGTCAGAAACTCTCACATTCAAAAGATAAAGGTAGCGGTGATGCGGATGCTGCTATGTGTGGGCGTATTAGGAGAGATAGGATTAGAAATGAGGTTATTCGAGACAAGGTGGGAGTGGCTTCAGTGGAAGACAAAATGAGGAAAGCGAGGTTGAGATGGTTCGGGCATATGATAAGGAGGCGCTCGAATGCCCCAGTACGGAGGTGTGAGAGGTTGACTATGGATGAATTCAGGCGTGGTAGAGGCAGACCGAAGAAATATTGAAGGGAGTTGATAAGACATGATATGAAGCAGTCACAGCTTACCAAGGACATGATCCTAGATAGGAAGGTGTAAAGGACGCGGATTAAGGTACATGGGTAGTAGGTAGGAGTGTGTCTCTGCTAGTAGGTAGGTGTGCTTTATCTTGTTATCCGTGCTAGTTGTTGTAGTGCTTTACTTGTAGTGTCTTAGTCTTGGTCGAGTAGTACTACTTCGTCGTAGACTTAGTTTTGTTATTATCTGATGTTTGATTCTACCTATTGTTTCTTGGGCTTGTATTATGTCCTTCTCTAGATTATTTTTGTCTTGAGCTGGCGGTCTTTCGGAAACAACCTCTCTACCTCCACCTCTGAAGTAGTGGTACGAACTGTGCACACTTTACCCTTTCAGACCCCACTTTGTGAAAATATACTGAGTATATTATTGTTGTTATATAAGTTTAAAGTTGTCACTATTTGCTCACCAAATTATACAAGAGGCTATGCATGTGAACATGTAATCCAACTATTCCCCAATTACAGTTTGGTTGTTTGAATTAGAAAAAAAAAGTCAAAAATATCCCTGAACTATCTGAAAATGTTTAACAAAATACTCCTCATTCATTTATTGGGCTAAAATTACCCTTCAATCCACCTTTTTGTCCCATTTTTACACTTTAAATTAACACCCATCTTTTTATTATTATTATATTTATGACATGGCGCTTTCCCATTGGAAAAACTAAAATCCCAACCCATCAAAATTTTCCTAACCCGCCCCGACCCAAATTCACTATCCTATGATCCAAATCCATTTCATTTATTTTGTCTCAATTTATTATTCTTTCCTTTTGCAAAAGGGAATTCCCTCTATTCTTTAAGTTATTTGTCATTAAATACTAACTCAATATTCATCATTTTCAAAACGGAAAAGGGTCAAAACTACTTCTGAACTATTTAAAATGGAGCAAAAATACCTTTCATTTATTTTTTGGCTCAAAAATATCCCATCCGTTTGTTTTTTGGCTCAAAAATACCTCTCACCTTAACGGAGTGCCACCAAGCACACTACGTGTAAAAAAATTGCCACATGGCCAATCCACGTCAGCATCTCATTGACGGAAAAGGGCCAAAACTACCCCTGAACTATCCGAAATGGAGCAAAAATACCCTTTTTTTGTTTTTTGGCTCAAAAATACCCTCCATTTATTTTTTAGCTCAAAAACACCGCTCTGTTTATTTTTTAACTCACAAATACCCCTCACTTTAACGGAGTACCACCAAGCACACCATGCGAAAAAAAGTTGTCACATGGCCAGTGCACGTCAACATCCCATTTAATACCTAGCCGACCCACTTGACCATCCAACTTAACAGCCCATTTAATACCCGTACTCGACTCGTCTTCAAAAAATCCAACTCGTCTTCATAAGTAAAGGGTAAACATAGATCCACCCTTCATTTCACTTAAACTCTCCCGAAAAAAAATTGATGCAGACTAGGGATTTCGAGGGAAAAGAAAGCCCTTAGTACATGGGTTACGTTGAAACTCGACCCGTCTTTATCATGTCAAAGAATATGGGAGAGTTCAAATCATGTACTAGGGGCTTTCTTTTTCCTCAAAATTTTCAGTCTGCATCGATTTTTTGGGGAGAGTTTAAGTGAAGACGAGTCGGGTACAGGTATTAAATGGGTTGTTAAGTTGGATGGTTAAGAGGGTCGGTTGGATATTAAATGGGATGTTGATGTGGACTGGTCATACGGTAATTTTTTTCACATGGTGTGTTTGGTGGCACTCCATTAAAGTGAGGGGTATTTGTGAGCCAAAAAATAAACAAAGGGGTATTTTTGAGCCAAAAAAAAAAAAAAGGAGAGTACTTTTGCTTCATTTCGAATAGTTCAGGGGTAGTTTTGGCCCTTTTCAGTAAATGGAATGCTGACGTGGACTGGCCATGTGGCAATTTTTTTCACGTGGTGTGCTTGGTGACACTCCGTTAAAGTGATGGGTATTTGTGAGCCAAAAAACAAATAGAGAGGTATTTTTGAGCCAAAAAACAAACAGAGCGGTATTTTTGAGCCAAAAAACAAACGGAATGTATTTTTGCTCCATTTCGGATAGTTCAGAGATAGTTTTGACCCTTTTCCCTTTTTAAAATTTACATTGTCACTTGTAAATTATTAAGAAGTTATAAAACTAACTTCTTCATTCTCAAATCTCTAAAAGACCAAAAATGATCCATTTTCGCATTTGTGTTACCTTGATATATCAATAAAAAAACGTGATACTTTTTGTATTGAGGAAATGTCATACGTAGTTATAATTTTGGATCATAATTATCACTATGACATAACATAGTAAAAATTGCACGGGGTGTCCACTTTCTGTCGCGCCATTTAACTAATACCTACCTTCTTTCTTTCTTTTTTTTTGAGGGGGGGTGGGGTATACGAATACCTAATATTAGACAACTTTCAGGTGAAATAATTACTTCTTTTTCGCTTCCGCATTTAGACATATATGTCTGAAACTTTAGCCAATGTGTTTCGGTCATGTATGATTGAGAGCATATATACATGAAAAAAATTGAAAAAGTGTCAAATATGTTTGTTAAATTTGTTGTCATATTGACAAATTGATAATTGTAGTTTGTTCTTTATGATACATGAGACTTATGTTTCAAATTTGAGCTTATTTAGAATAGATTTGGGTGTTTAAATTTGAATTATTTTATTTTTTTTGGGCAAAAACTTTCATACTTATATGTCTGAGACTTAAGCCCATTTTTACATATAGTCCAGTCATGTACGCATGATTGAAGTGTAGATTTGAATAAGAAAAAAAAAGAAGAGATGTTATATGAGTTTGTTAGATTTGTATGTTTATGATAAAATTGATAATTGTGTTTTGTTCTTAGAAATCGGCATTATTTTACGTGTATCATGACTAAAATCCCTAAAAATAGTACACTAGCCAACTAGGAATAGACAATGAAATAATATGGAGCAAAATATTCTTTTCCCTTATTTTTCGTGTACCCTTAAAATTCCTAAAAACAGTAGACTAGCATATGTATCCATCAGCAGATGTATACAAGAAGTGTACACGGAAAGTCTAACAACAACAAAAGGCAAATGACAAACCTGCAAGTGTATACACTACATGTCTACAGATTTCGCCTGCAATAAACAAGTCAACAAACCAATATGTGTACTATACATAAGGTGTATATATAACCCAATTTGCATATTTGATATAGAGGAAAACACATTATAAGTTTTTAATAGACACCGTGTATCTCAAAAATGAAAAAATAATATCCATATATTATATGCATATAAATTGAAACTTGATATAAATAAAGATATGGTTAGTGATTTGAGTGTATTTATTTCAGATTTATGATGCTAATAGAGATATTTAATCAGGGGAAGAAATAAGAGAGAGGAAAACATTAAAGGAGGGAGCCAAAGACCTAATTCTTTATGGTATCAGAGCCAGTACCGATTCGAAGTGAGCCTCCAAGGTCTGGGACAATTATGAGGGTATACCCCGGTTCATGAATGTAAAAGCCTCGGATAGGACATTGGAACCCTGAATAAAGAATGCCTGGATCCGGGCATGAAGGGGGTGATGAATGTAATGATCCACATCGATGAATAAATAGAATTATGAGCTCCATATAGGGCTTGGATAATTGTGCTACTTTTGAGGTGTAAGTCACGCCCAAGACCTTATAATTTGACGAGCCACCATTAGACAATAGCTACCATCCTCAATTTTTGTCTCCCTACTATTAGGATATACTATTAACCATGTGGTTTATGTTATAGTATTATATTTTCATCTCATGTAAAGACTATTTATTTCATTTACTTAATTTAATAAAGTCTTTCTTTGAATAAATCATTGTGTTGACATGTGTGTTTTTTACTTATATAGTAGACGATTTTGTGTATGGAGTTATTTAACTCATGCATGGAAAATTAAAATTGCCGATTCTTATAAGTTCTAAATTAATGTTCACAATCAAAGATGAAGTTGGACAAACATCTTGATGATTTTAGCACAAGATTAAATATAATTTGATCTTGATTATGGGAGTGGTAATATTCCAACTTCTTGTGCTAGTACATTTCGTATGTATTGAACGGACCAAATAGAGATGTTTGTTTATGTTCTGAATATTAATAAACAACTTCTCTAGTCCATTACATGTACTTATACTCTTAATCTTGATATAATTATTATGATCTATGTAATTTGATTTATTATTTTAATCTATTAAAAGGTGAGACTCTATTACGAGTCAATATATTCCTAATAGATTGGATAATGACAAATCACTTAGTGAAATAATAATTAGTTGATAGAACCATGTCTCGGACTTGAGATAGAAGACACCCATATATGGTTGCTTATAAGTTTTCACGTGTAAACCCTGCAGGTGGATTTAGTATCCGTCACGTGAAATAAGTTGAGCATAGTAATAAAGGATTAAGTTAGTCAATAAATTAAATTTTCAGAAAAATTTGATTTAATTGATTGGTGTCGGTAATTTTAACATGGGGAGTTAAATAAGATGTAATGGTAGATTTCGAAGTTAATATCGAGGAGTGCAATTACAGATTTTTAGTGGAAGAATTTGTAATTTATTATGATACGGTAATTCTTTCATTTGTGAATTAATATCATAATTGGAAGCCTCAGTTAATAACTCTGCGGTCCCTGCTACGCCTGATTAACTAATCAAATTTGGAAAAGAAGAGAAGTTTTATAGAAGTAATATTATTTTATTTACTGGTTTTCTATAAATATGGAATAATGAGAATTAAGTCTGACTTTAATAAGGAAAACGTTTTGCTTCATTAAACGGTGTTTTAAAGTGAAAAACGTTTTTGGTCATGAAGGGACTTAAAGGCTGAAAACGTCTGCCTCTTCCCTTCCCTTCTTCAATGGAAGGTTAGGATAAATAGGGGTTGGTTTTTCAGAAAGATGATTATTCTTTTTCTTACTTCAAAAATTACTTGTCCACACAAGTATTGGTTGAGGCAAATTAATCAGGAAGTAGTAGAAGATTACAGACCTGGCAAGCAAGGGTTTGAACGATATTTGTGAAAGCTTCAACAGGTATGTATGTACTTTTTGAATTTCATTTTAAATTTATATTATCATGTTATTGTGTAAGTTTGTGATCTGGAAAACTTATGCTTCCGCTGCGTGTATAAATTACATGCTCTAGCACCTACAACAAAGGTTTGGACTTTGGACAGCTTGTGTAGAGAAGAAATAATTTATACCATTTGAGCATCACATGGTGTAACAACTTCTTGTACAAGACCCATGTTTTATTCGGATTATCGATTGTGATACAATTCGTAACGAAGACGCAACAAGAAATTAAAAATTCAAAGAACCACTTTGAGATTGGCTTGGTGGTTACTACCAAGACGATTCTTTATACCCATCAAAGGATCTTGAAATGCTAATTCACAAAAGTCGACACAAGAAATATTTAAGAACCCATATACAAACGAGCTGATTTTTATTTGTGTGACTAAAAATACTTCTTATCAAAGAAAGAAATATATGAAATGGAAGAACACATACTGAAAAACAACTTCGAACATTACTAAACTATAAGAGTGCAATTATACACCAACTTTAATAGACATACACACAACTTAAAAAAACAATTCTATATATTTATTTTCAAAAGCATATTAGAGATAACAACAATGATATTACTAAGCAAAACCAAAATATAATTATCATATGTAAGAGGGGAAGGCAAATTAGCTAATTTGAAGGATTCTTCACAAGAAATAATATCCAAATTTGCATCTTTAGCAGAATAACCCAAATCCCAAAATTGCTTGTATTCCAAGTACAATTTTGCTTGTTCTAGAAAATTCAATGCATCTTCATAATTAATTGAACAATTCCCATAAATATTTCTCAAATTTGAATATCTTTCCTTCAACAAAAGTGAATTAACCTTGTCATTTGTAGCATTAATATGGGAAATTGTCAAATCAATGGCTATATCCTCAAGAGTGAACAAATTTGCTATTTTGGATTTTGGATTTGACCTTAAAATCCCTTCACAAAATGTTTGATTTTTTATTTGTTTGCAAACACTTGGAATAAAATCTCCAAATGAAAAGCCAATTAGAAAAAATAGGTTGAAGAACAAGATTAAAAGTGATAATTGAGAAAATGAGGCCATTTTTTTTTTCCTTTTTTGGAGTGTGTTTTTGATTGAAAAATGGTTGTATTGTGTAAATTTATATTGTATTATTTTTTATATTTTTTCCTTTTGAGTTGAATTTGTGATTGTTGAAATCTGTAATAATTAGTTTTCTTTAAATATTGTATAACCAGATTTGTTGCCTTATTTGTTCTTTTGTTTTGTTTCTTTTTGAGAAGAATACAATGTACAATGTTTTTATTTTTATGGGTATCCTTTAAAGTGTGAAATATTGGTCATTAGTAACCCCCTAAAGTCTTTATTGCAACACAAATATCTCATGGACAATTGTCCAACAAAAGATCATCAGCTTCCTGAATGAGTCCATGCTTATCATTGTCTTCAATTATTAATTTAAAAAAATAGCAATTAGGGGTGGGAGAATAAAAGGTTGTATAAGCACCGGCAAGAATGATCGAGTTGGTTAAACAGGTGATCTTTCCAATAAAGAGTCTTAGGTTTGAAATCTACATGCTTTATTGGTCAAGTTCATTGTATAAGACTTGTCTAATATGATTATCTCTTTTGTATAGTTTGTGAACTATTTTCAAAATTTACCTTGTACGCACCAAAAGAATGCGCACAAATTGTCAACAAAATAAAAAAATTGTACAAGTTGTATTCTAGTTACTAATTTAATGATAAAGAAACAATAAACAAGTACAACTTATTATCTATTTACTTCTTTATATTTTAAATTCTCTAAATCAATACACTATCGTTAAAATCAAAAGAAGATTTTTTTTATTTTTTTATTTTAGAAAAGTTTGGTCTAAATGAAGCGTATCTCCTAATCACCAAATAAATTATACTCCTAGTGGAAAATAGAAGAAATCAACCTCTTGATCACTTATAAAATAAGTAAATAAATAAATAAAATTAATCTTTTTTAGATCTGTTACATGTAAAAATAAAAATAGAAATTGATTAATAAAATGATACTATTAAATTTTAAAAAAAAAGTAACCTATACTTTTGAGGATAATGATTAGTGGTTGGTTATAGATAAATAGAATAATTAGTGGTTGAAGAAACCTTCTAGGAATATAAGTCGGTCATCACCTCCTATATAAACACCTTTTCTATTCTTTATCCTTTCATTGTTCTCTTTGTGTTCATTATAATTCCCTTCTCCAAAAAGCTCTCTATTCTCTTTTTCTTTCAATTCCCCAAAATATTTTCAAGGTACCAATTTTATTTCTCTTTTTATTGTTTGTTATATGTAGTCTAATTTGATCATGTTTGCATCTTGATATATGTGTATGTGTATCTGTTGTTGTGTTACTTGATTGAATTTTATTAGATTTTGGATGTTTTAGTTTTAGCCTTTTTATTTACCATAGTGTCCGGGCCAGTTTTAGCATGTCTTGACTAATGCCACGTAATACCTGCCTCTCTCATTAGCAAAAATACAAGGTAGTGTTGATCACCAAAGCTAGAACAGATAGAAGAAATAATCTAGTGTTTTTTTGTCTCTGCTGGAATTTGAATCTGCTAGGAGTTTAACCTGAAATGCATGGTTCTCAACCACTTCATTGACCAATTCACACCCTTGGTTTATGTATCAGGTGGAAATAAAATTGATCGATATTCTAATGAATTTTTCATATAGTTGTTTTTCATAATTCTGCAAGTAGTTTGTTTGGCTTGATCGTTATTAGAAGTTTGAACTAGATCTCAAATACTCCAATTTAGGTACACCCAAGGGTGTAAGTAGAATCATGAGGTTAACACTAGGTTATTTCTTCCCAGTTACCCGATACTTGTGCTGTTGTGCTAGGTGGGATGTAGATTAGAATTAGCTATCCTGCGGAATTAGTCCAAGGTGCAGGCAAGCTGGCCTTGGCTGGATGCTATGGTGATAGAGAGATAATATATACAATTTAGGATAGTATTTTGCTTAGATTTTTATATTTATTTCTTATTAATGCTAATGGCATTTCTATCTTTATCCATACTTATCCATGCCCTATAATATACTTTGTAGGGTGCGTAACTATGTATTAGTTATGCATAGGCTAAAAATCGTACCAAATAAAGGATTAAATAATACCATGACTAATGTATATTAAATTCTCTAATACATCCTACCAAATGACCTCTTAGTAGTGTCACCTGGGACATAGCTCTCTATCACTAGGTGTAAGGCAACCTTATGAAAGAGCTACCGGTCTGAGTTTTGTTTTGGGCAGAAGTTTACACCTACATGCCATAAGTTTAGATATGAGGATGTTGGTGCATTGTCAAGGAACACTTTCTGTTCCATATAGTTATTTTTTTTCAATTAGTATTGACATATGCCCGTTTATTTCATATTAATATTCCCATTTCCTTTTTGTTCTTTTATCAACTATGCCTTTCCAATGTATGAAAAGTTGATATTACTTGGTAAGTTATAGCATAAAGTAATTTAGAGATGCACATTGAAGTAAAAATAAGTGTATAATTTTATGTAAAGAACTAATTACAATAGGAAGTGCAATGTTTTTTGTTAAAATTTATTGGTCTATTTGACTTTGTCCAGATATTCCAACCTATGTTTTACTCTTAACAAACTTGATTTAGTTTTTGCTTTTGTTTGTTTAACATAATTGAAGTGTGTTGTGTTATATCTCATGACCCTTTTGATGTAATTTTAGATGCAAATCTTTGTAAAGACCCTCACTGGCAAGACCATTACTCTTGAGGTTGAGAGTTCCGACACTATTGACAATGTCAAGGCAAAGATCCAGGACAAGGAAGGCATCCCCCCAGACCAGCAGAGGCTGATCTTTGCTGGAAAGCAACTGGAGGATGGCCGCACTCTGGCTGATTACAACATCCAAAAAGAATCCACCCTCCACCTTGTCCTCCGTCTGCGTGGTGGAATGCAGATTTTTGTAAAAACTTTGACAGGGAAGACCATTACCCTGGAGGTTGAGAGCTCCGACACCATTGACAATGTCAAGGCGAAGATCCAAGACAAAGAGGGGATTCCACCAGATCAGCAGCGATTGATCTTTGCTGGTAAGCAGCTCGAGGATGGACGAACACTGGCCGACTACAACATCCAGAAGGAGTCCACCCTCCACCTTGTTCTTCGGCTTAGGGGTGGTATGCAGATCTTTGTTAAGACATTGACAGGGAAAACCATCACCTTGGAGGTAGAAAGTTCTGATACAATTGATAACGTCAAGGCAAAGATCCAAGATAAAGAGGGGATTCCACCAGATCAGCAACGATTGATCTTTGCTGGTAAGCAACTCGAGGATGGGAGGACCCTTGCGGATTACAATATCCAGAAAGAGTCCACGCTACATTTGGTGCTGCGTTTGAGGGGAGGTATGCAGATATTCGTCAAGACTCTAACCGGGAAGACAATCACTTTGGAGGTGGAGAGCTCGGATACCATTGATAACGTGAAAGCGAAGATTCAGGACAAGGAGGGAATTCCACCAGATCAGCAGAGGTTGATTTTTGCTGGTAAGCAGCTGGAGGATGGTCGTACACTCGCAGATTATAACATCCAGAAAGAATCTACCCTTCACCTTGTACTTCGTCTCCGCGGTGGCTGTTGAGAAGTTAATTCATGCTCGTTCCGATCTGTTGCTTTTTGTTGAACAATCTTTTAAACTTTTATGTTTGTTCTAATGCTGGTCGACTCTTTTTAGACTTGTGTGATGATCTGTGCCTTATAATGGCATTGGTTATGTTTCCTTTGTGTTCAAACAGATGTTTTTAGTTGTTGGCTTTGTCTGAATAAATTAGCTTCTTTGGTTATTTTCTTGGTTTTGCTATTAGCACCTCTTCAATGGTTATACCCTATAAAGTATTTTCTGTATAAATAAAATATGAACCTTAAAAGTTGATTTACTTACTACTGGCAATATAATGTAAGGAAAAGATTATAAGAAATACAATATATACGCAAAAAAGGAAAAAAGAGATACAACTACAGTACTGAAAAAAGGATCCTTGTACAAATAGATTTCACTTTTGTTTGGACAATCGTGATGTCTCGATCAGCTTGCGTGCATTTTGCCAATGGAGAGAACTTCTCGGAATTAGGTATATCATGTCAAATTGTCAATTGGTAGGTTATCTTATGTCTCTTGATATTAGATGGATTATAATGTTGGAATAAAATTCAGAGTATATTCTGGCAGTGTTGAGTGTCATTCATACATATATAACAATGTAAAAGAGCTAATAATAATCAGTTCACAACCACTGAATTATGTTTCTAGTGAACAAGGGGCAAAGAAGATTTCACTTTCTGAAAGCATTTAATATGTTGCATGTTGTAAGCTTTGATTGTGAACTCCTTTCAGTCATATCTGCTAAATCTATACAATTCAAGATTCAATAAAATGCTGTGTGGGGACTCAAAATTCTAACAAAAGAGAGTATTCTAGGGAGGACAAAATTTGGATGGAAATGCCCAGGCATGCCTCTCGGAAAGCATAATGTAGCGAATACTGAAGCAACGTTCCAGTTAGATTAATTCGGTAAGTTATCAACATCCGGACCACCAGGCTTCGGGTGAAGTCATATCTGTTTCATGCTACACTTCAACTTCTCTGATTCAAGCTCTTGTTTCAAAGACTCAAGTCGTTCAAGTAAATCAATGTTTTCCTGGTGAAATCAAACATCATAGACAAAGTATCAATCGAGCTGCGACCGTGATGATTATAAGCATTACGGTTATCATGATCTGTAGAACTTCACATTTCTCATGGGCAAGGCGTCAAGAGAGGAAGAAGAAGAAGAGAGAGATATCAAAGATTAACAAAGAGACATCAAGAAAATTGTCTCGAACGTTCACCTTTTGCAGCAGATCCAACTTCTTCTTAATGCCAGTAGCACCATCCTCCTTCAACAACTGCTTAACCTGCACAAAAGGCCACACATTAAAAGACACTAGCAAATGGAGTGCAAGTATGTTTCTCGAACTCTACAAAAAATGATGTTGTGCCCGTGTCGTATCCTCCAAAAATACACTACTTTTTGAGGACCTGACATGCCCCTGGGTATTTTTGAAAAGTGTGAGCAACAATAATAACACTCTTTCCAAGTAGAGCCCTTGTAAGTAGTGAAATCTATCAAGGCAAGAAACGTGTCTCTGTAATCAGATGATGCAAAACAAACAATTTTCACTTGGTTGTGAATCTAATGCAGATGACATGTTCTGTCTTAATGCATATTATGGACGAGCCAATATCGGAAAACGGAAACAATGCATCAGTATCCGGACTGCGGTCGTGTAATCTTTAAGCTCCTTATACAGATCAGAGTGGAAAGAATTAAGAGGGATATTAGGAACAAGAAAATGAAGAGCAACAGGAACTTCAACATTTGGCTCAAAACTTTTCCTTCTTAATTGACCTATTAGTCTTTCTTTTCTATAACTGAGAAATTGGTCTGGAGCCACCTTTGGGCCAATCGCAACCTGCAAAACTTGGGGATGATTAGGATCCCTCTAGCTTTCTCCTAAGTATTGGACTTAGTTCTCTTGGTGCAGGGCTTGAACTTGTGACCTAAGACACGAGTTCCTCAACCTTTGCCAATTGAGCTAACCCGGGGGCTAATTGACCTATTCTATTCTGTCTACCCACTTATTTGTATGATCTAGGTTTACATTGAGGATGACATTTCTTTTATTTGGTATGATGAGGATATGAGTTGTGCTTATATGGAGAAACATGGTCAGTGAGGATCCATATAGCCGACCCTAACTTGTTTGGACTGAGGTGTAGTTGTTGTCATAAACATTACTACAGGATCTGGTAGCAAGACTAATCCTTCTCCAACTAATTTGATTAAGTTGGAGAAATTTCAAAACTTATGTCTAGTAGTTCCGTCTCTCATTTTCGGCGTTACACACGAATCAAGATCAACGTTAACCACAACCAAAACTTAGCAAACTGATTCTACTTCTTTGAGTAGTAGCTAAGGGCCTTACTCACCTTTGATTGTATTCAGTAGTGATTTCTACCAGCATTACAACTGCAGGGATCGAAAGAATTACATAGAGCGCATAGTACGCAAAATCTCTTTCACAATAGCTCGATCAAAAGCTCTTCAGGAAGAAATGTAACATGGTTACATTTTGCCATTGTGAAATACAGGGAGGGAAAGCTTAAATCTCAAAAAGATTTATTTTGCGAGCATAACTTAGCCAGATTTGTCGAAGGCAAGATGCTCTTTACTCTAAAGAAAAAGTGCAGAAGTCAGTCAGTCACTACTTACAAATGTTATGCTCCCCGAATTTCTTACCGTGTTTAAATTGATAGACTTACTTTCAATTTTAGCGCATCTGAAACTGTTGACCTGCTTCCTAAATGGCAAGATTTTATTCCTCAACTGTTCAAACTAATATAAACAAATGTTGTTTTCCATTAGATCATGTTTGATATGACATTGCTAGACTCTTTTGCTCCTTGATTTAGCCAGGTTCGATCAAGACGAGTCAAACATTTACTTAAATTGTTTCTTTTGGTTTGTTGTCCTCTTGGCTTCACATCCCCATCAACTAAATACCTCCTCGTAAAGAAATGCATGACAAGAAAAGTTGCACAGGACTAAAGCCGTGCAGCAAATGAACAAGCCTATCTACTTGGTTTTTCCAATATTCAGTTGACAGAGAAAATGGAAGGAAATTTTTTTGAATTAAACGTCTTCTAATAAAACAATAGAGAATAACAAACTGTTCACTGACACTGCAGCATATTGCATCAAGAGGGTGAAATTTCCACACAAAACCAAATATCGCTGCATTTAAATCATACAGAGGGAAAAGAATCACTAATTTTCTCAGGCTTGAACTAGGCAGAGAAATCACTTTTACAATATTTATTGTTGTAGTTGTACTTGGAAATTACAAGAATCATTTAACAAGAGAGAACTCATGCTGCAAAGAAAAGAGGAGGCCGTTATCGTTGAGACATAGGTCATGGATACAATTATTTTTCTAGGTAGATGTATTGCCTAATTAATATTCTAGATTAAGGTGATACATTACTTGGTTAATAAGGCAATAAGGTGTTACATCACACTCATGTTGCAGAAAATGATATAACAACAGCAGTTCAAGGGCTTCGCTATATATATTAAATACTTAATCAAACGTCTATGGTGGATTTCTCACCACAGTATTATTGAGAATGAAAGATGCCTACCTTAATCAGTTCCTTTTGGCAGGTGGAAGATTTCACTTCCTCATCATCAAATCTTTTTCTCCACACTGCAGATTCGTCCATTGCTTCTCTACTGGCAAGATCGAACTGTCTCCTACAAGAAACCAAGAACAAAATACTTAGCCAAGCAGTAAATGAAATCGAACCTCTATCCTAATGAGAAAGTTGGATTTTTAATCTAAAAAATGATCATACGTCGCAAGCAATTTTAGACTCACACAGTGTTGTCAAAGGCGCGCTTAAGCCCTGAAGCGAGGGTCAAAACGTGTTGAGCGCTTTGCCTCGCTTAATGTGTGCTATATTGTCGCTTAATGTGTACTATATTGTCGCCATCAAGGTTCTAAAGCATACTTTCCTTGCCAATAAGCCTCTTCTGAATAGGCGACAAAAAAATTGATATTTCACTTTATCGAAATTATTTTTCAATTTTTTTGTTCATACATTTGCCATTCATGCTTATAATTATTAGTCTTGGACTAGGCATATATATTTGTATTTATTCTCTCTTTGTGCCTTTTTTAGTTAAAGCCCACACTTTATGCGCTTAAAGTCCCAACAGATCTTACAGCTTTTTGCTTTTGATAACACTGGGACTCATGCTGAAATGTGGAATGATTAACAACCTTGGTCTTGAAAACACAAAATCTTATTTATTTCAACCAGTAATTAACTTGGAAGTGGTTTTGCCTTGGCAACTTAAAGAAAACAGTAAAATATGCTCAAAACATTCTAGTAGAAACTAGTTCTAATTGTTCTAATATATGCTAATAAAAACTACCCCTTATAATCAAAATCCAAGGCAAGCCACCTGCTAAAGCATTTGCAATGGGGTTCACATGATTTTCACCCCTTTGGGAACTTAGGCATGTATCCAAATTTCATAAACTCGTAAGGGTCACACACAAAGAAAAAGTTAAAAAATAAGAACCTATGAAGCCACTTTCTCCTAGATTTTACTTGTAACATTAAACATTATTCTCAACTTCCTTCATTCAACTTAGATGACATTAAGTGGTTTAAGTAAATCACATCCATTCTGCTCAGAAACTAATACACAGATGGCAATGTACATAACCTGATAAGAGAATGAAAATAGGGCCTAATTCAATTCTAAAATCTAGCTTATGAGGTGAGGATTGCTCAAATCCGTATAAAGAGTCCAATTGAACTATCCCCCATCTAGGTGGAACTTCCAACACCCCCTGCACGCTAGGCCTGCCAATTGGAGCATGGACAACATCATATGGGGGACAACATCATGTAAACCAAGAATCACGATGGGTCTAGTGCAATGGCGAATCTAGGATTTTTAGAACATGGATGCACCACTAAAAAAAAAAAAGAAGGAAAAGATGTATTTAATGGGAATTGATCCCTGGTCCTCTAGGTAAATAACTCAATCTAAAATAAAGTGCACCACTTAGTCTTCTTGTAGGAAGCCAGCAGATAATATTCTACTAAATTTAAAATATATATAGATATAAAATACCTAGTTTTGCGGAGAGACCACGGGTTCACGTGCCCCAACTTTTGCCTATAAATTCACCCCTGGTCTAGTACAGATTTCAAGATAAGAAAGTGAACGTTGGGCTTAACTCAAACTCAAAAGCTAACTCATGTGGTGAGGATTGTCCCAGACTATATAAAAAGTACTATTTCACCATCCCACACTGATGTGGGACTTCCAACTTCAGTTGGTAATCAAGCCAAATGGGCATTCAAAATTGGTTTTCCTTTTGCTGATCACCCAAGCAAGAAAAGAAAGACGAGCACTTTTCTCGAATCTTGGTTGGTTACCAAAAATGAATACAAGCAAGAAACCTACATTTCTATGATGGATACAAGTAAAGGTGATTGCTTTTCTAATGTTCCTGCTCAAAAGTTATGAGTAATCAACATCCCAACTACTCCTCCAGTTTCTTGGACTACACCCAATTGTCCCAGCAACCAAGCAAAGTGAAAATAAATTTCCTTAATCGATTTCTGGGTGACATGGTCTTTTTGAGTTACATATAAAAGATTAAGCAAGAATGTTACATAAAGGTTTATCAAAACTGAATACAAACAAGAAACTCACATTCCTATGCTAGATACAAAAACAAAGGTTGGTGATTTTAATCTTCTTGATTGAGAGTTCAGACTGAAGAATCTTAGTAGCGCAGTTGGTTGGTTACCTGAACTTTCACCTTGTTGGTGAGGGTTCGATTCCCCATCTTGTAATCCCCTCTCGCATTTCCCCTTTCTCTACCCTCAATTTAAAAAATAAAATTAAAAAATTGAGAGTAAAATTCCCAACTAATCCTTCTGCTTCTTGAACTACACTCAATTTTACCAGCACAAAGAAAGTGAAAATCCATTTCTGGGTGCAAAGGCATGATCTTTTTTAGGTACATTCCAATGCTGGATACAAGTAAAGGTGATCGTTTTTTTTTTAATTTTCTTGCTTAACATTAAGCTTTAACAACATCCCCAACTAGTCTTTCTGTTTCTTGAACCACACCCAACTTTACCCAGCAACCAAACAAAGAGACATTCCACTTCTAATTAATTTAATTATCCATTTCTGGGTGCAAAGACATGATCTTTTTAAGTAAGAACATTAAAACAAAGGTTACCGATATTGAATACAAACAAGAAATCCACATTTAAAGGTTGATGTTTTTTAATATTCTTGATTGAGAGTAAAGACTAATCAAAATCCCCAACTAGTCCTTCTAATTCTGGAATCACACCCAATTTTCGCACCAAACAAACAAAGTGAAGAGCTATTTCCAACCAGGAAACAAGTTTCTTCATCCATTGTTGGTGTAAGGATGCTATTTTTTTTTTAGGTACATCCAATCAGCGCAGAGGTAGAAGCCCGGTCAACAACATACCCAGTGTAATCCCTCGCGTGGGGTCTGGGGAAGGTAGAGTGCACGCAGACCTTCCCTACCTTGGGAGGCTTTTGCTCAAATAATGTATTTGTGTTGAGAAATTTATTAAATATGTATGCCCATGAAGTTTAGAACTCAAGTATTAGCAGTTGAACTCGTGATTCTACAATAACCCATAAAGTCAAAACCATAGCGCCACCTCCAATTCCACTGCTAGAATAGATACAAGTAAAGGTGTCTGCTTTTTAATGTTCTTGCTTAAAATTAAGACTAATCAACATTCCCCAAAAGACCCCAACTAATTCTTCTGTTTCTTGAACTGCTCTCAATTTTCCCAGCAACCAAACGATTCCAACCATTTTCTTGGTGCAAAGACATGATCTTTTTGAGCAGTACATTCCACTACTGGATACAAGTAAAGGTTATTCTTTTTTCTTATTTTAGTATTCTTACTTAAAATTAAGATGAATCAACAACCCAACTATTCCTTCTGGTTCTTGAACTACACCCAATATTGCCAACAACCAAACAAAGTGAAAATCCATTTCCAATCATTTTCTTGGTGCAAAGACACGATCTTTTTTAGGTACATTCCAATCAGGGGCGAAGGTAGAAGCCCGAATACCATTAGTTTTTGCTCAAATAGTGTATTTGTGTTAAGAAATTCATTAAATATGTACACACGTTATATTTAAAACTAAAGTATTAGCAGTTGAACTCGTGGTTCTAAATCCAAAATCTGTAAAGTTGAAATCACAGCTCCGCCTCTAATTCCAATGCTGGATACAAGTAAAGGTGACTGCTTTAATTTTTATTCTTTTCAGGGGTCGTTTGGTATGGGGATGGAATAGACAAAGTTATCCCATGATATTAGTTATCCCACATATATATATTGGGATAACTTATCCCATTATTGTAGTATCTCGAGACTAACTAATACCCCTAACCAAATGTAGGATAAAATAACACTTCATCGGCGGATTATTATCTCTTATCTCATACCAAACGACCCTTAATGTTCTTGCTTAAAATTAAGACTAATCAACATCCCCAACTAGTCCTCCTTGTTCTTGAACTACAACCAATTTTTCCAGCAACTAAACAAAGTAAATCCCCATTTCCAACCATTTTCTTGGTGCAAAGACATGATCTTTTTGAGGTACATTCCAATACTGGATACAAGTAAAGGTGATTGTTTTTATTCTTCTATGTTCTTGCTTAAATTTTTTTTTTAAAGCAGCCCAGAACCCGATAGATTAAAGCTCCCCCTATGCAAGGGGTCCAGAAAAGGACCAAACCACAAGGTATATTATAGACAACCTTTCCCGCATTTTTGCAGTAGGTTGTTTCCACGACTTGAACACGTGACATCTTGCTTAAAATTAAGATTAGTCAAAGCCCCCAACTTGCCCTTTCTATTTCTTGAGCTACACCCTATTTTCCCAACAACCAAACAAAGTGAAACCCCATTTCCAATTTATTTTCTTGGTGCAAAGACATGATCTTTTGAGGTACATACAAGTAAAGGTGAGTGCTTTTTTAATGTTCTTGCTTAAAACTTAAGACTAATCAACATCCCCAACTAGTCCTTTCTGTTAATTGAACTTCACCCAATTTACCCAGAACCAAAACAAAGTGAAAATCAGTTTCCAAACATTCTCTTGATGCAAAGACATGATATTTTTTTTATGTACATACAAAAGATTAAGCAAGACCATTAAGACACAGGTTACCAATATTGAATACAAACCAGAAATCCACATTCCAATGCTGGTTACAAGTAAAGATGATTGCTTTTTTTTTCTTTCAAGATTAATTCTTAAAATTAAGACTAATCCACATCCCCAAAAAACCCCAACTAGTCCTCTATTTCTAAACCTCTTCCTAAGAGCTCCCACACTTTTCCTGTCTCTCCTGATGACTCGAACCCACAACCTCAGGGTTGGGAGGTGAAGCATGCTTACCATCCGAGCAACTCCCCCAACTAGTCCTTTCTGTTTCTTGAACTAAACCCAATTTTACCAGCAACCAAACAATTCCAACCATCTTCTTTGTGCAAATACATGATCTTTTTGAGGCACATTCCAATACTGGATACAAGTAAAGGTGATTGTTTTTATTTTTCTATGTTCTTGCTTAATTTTATTTTATTTTCGGAGCCCCATGGACTATGCACAGGGTCCGGAAAAGAGCCGGACAACAAGGTCTATTATACTCAACCTTTCCTACATTTCTACAAGAGGCTGTTTCCACGATTTGAACCCATAACCTCTTGCCTAAAATTAAGATTAATCAAAATCCCCAACTTGCCCTTTCTCATTCTTGAACTACACCCAATTTTCCCAAAAACCAAACAAAGTGAAACCCCATTTCCTATTCCATTTTCTTGGTACAAATCTTTTTTATTTTCTCGATGTCAGCTGGCAGGTATCTCGTGAATTTAGTTAAGGTGCGCAAAAGCTTACCCCCACACCATGATTATCAAAACATAAATAACAAGATTAAGCAAGAAAGAATGTCAGGTATCCCATGAATTTAGTTGAGTTACGCAAAAGCTGACTCGGACACGATGGTTATCAAAAATAAATAAATAACAAGTTTAATCAAGAAAGAAGAAGAATAGTACCTGAGTAATTCAGTTTCAGTAGAAGAGAAAGTGTAGTCAATAGTCCAAAGTTTTAAGTAAACAGCTAAACCCATCACCATAACAAGACCAAGTACTAGGAATATGTGTTTTCTTCCCATGTTGTTCTCCTTCTTTCTCCCTAACCTCCTCTGCATTCGGTGATATTTAGGAAAAAAGTTGCCACTGTAATTTGGGATTACTACCAAGATTACCAAGAGTTAATGGTAATTGATTTTAGAGTCCCTTTTGACTTTAACTAAAGATACTTATTTAGCTAATACTATCTCCGTTTGAAAATAGTTGGCTTATGTTAACTTGACAATCTTTTAAGAAAATATTTATTCGGAATCTATTTTATCAAATTAGTCTTATTAATTATACTTTAAAAATATAAATTTATAAATATACACTTTATGTAGTTATTTAATGATAGAAATAGAATTGAAAGAACACTAAAAAATTTATTTTATTTTATAAATGAGATAACTAAATTAAAATAAATATTCTTAATAAGAGGATTAACTAAAATGAAATGGAGGGAGTAGTAATTATTAAGGATGTGTTTGGGAGGGAGAAAAATGTTTTTCGATTTTTCTAAAGTTTGGTTGGTTAAAAAACTTTAGAAAATACAAATTCCTTCATAGACTTTTGATTAAGGACAAAAATAACCACGATAAATGCTAAAATTACTATTTGACTTTTTTTTTAAAACGGTTAAACTTTTGATTGAAGTATCTTATGATATTTAATGAAAACGTACTGTAGTTATTTGTAAAGAAGAATTTTATTTTGAAAAATGGTCTTTTATCCTTTTATAAAAAAATTTAATTCTATGTTTATTTTACAAAAAAAACTTCATTTTTATAAATTTGGAAAAAGTTATTTTCTTATATTCAAACTTTTCTATTTATCTTGCGTTAAAGTGTTATTCATTTACCAGTTCCCATAGAATTCCTAGGACTTTTAGGCAATTGAAAATATTTCTATAGTATTTAATGGTAGCATTTTCCTTGAGAAAAATTGAACTAAATTCAGTCCTTTAGATTTGAAGTTGGAATTGGCTAAGTCTAACTTTTAGATCTCGTCTAAAAATTGAATGACAGTTTGAGCCTAAAGTTCAACCCTATTATAATGAAGTTGATTCTAGTGCAAAGTACTTATTTTTTTGGGTTCCCATCTGGTATCTGGTATGCGCATTGGTACCCCGACTAATTTGAATCACGCATTGTTGGGCCAACAAAATTTTCTCCATATCCAAGGCAACGTGACATCTCTAGTTAAGGTTGGAACAGTCTCATTATTGCACCACAACCCATGTTGATTAGTGCAAAATAGGTAATAAAGAGAGATGGATGAACTCAAAGAAAAACTTAGAAGTGAAAAATGGGTGATATATGAAAGAGTTAACTTCTTCTTTTTTTTCCAATTCTTCTCTAAAACGTGATGCTTCTTGTGGTATCTTTGATGAATTTTAGAAGCTAAAGGGTTTACAATACATTCATGGTATCTTTGAAGACAAAAATTATATTGTATTTGTGTGCATGCAATAGTTAAATTTAACTGAAATTGCGTGAATATGTTGTTTGATTTTTAACTGTATGTGTTTTCAAAACAGAATTAAGTTGAATGTATGTGTATGTATGTAAAGACTTCAACGGTATGTATGGCCAACTGAATATGTATAGGAAAACAACACCTAAAATATATTTGTATGAATATCATATGTGTATGCCAGATATTTATTGCTGTCTCTATTGAGAAAGTGCTCACTAACAAGAATTTCTAAATCTACATATACGTGTATCATGTATATCTACTATAAAATATATAATATCGCTATATTTTATAATTTTTTAAAAGCACCACTATAGAGAATATCAAGGAGGTCGAAAACGCTATATCGGGTAATTTTCTCCAAAATTCTACCCTCCATGTGTGCATTTAAATTGTTGGCCCACTTCCTTATATTTGCCAAGTTCAAGTTTGAACCCATTAAGACCCACATAAGGTGGGAAATGTGTTGGGCTTAAAGAAATGTAGAATTGGGCTAACTGCCTAAGTACACCAAATAGCCACCTTTAGGATTGTTGTTAAAGATAGAGAATTTTCATAAATCCCAACAGTTTAGTACTTAATTACATAAAATTCCGACTATTTTTATATTTACGTAAAATCCCGATTTTTCATTCATTGTCGTGATACATAGCTAAGACTCGTGATACATCACCATCTGATACAAAAGTACCGATACATAACTCTTATGTATTAATATCACAGAGATACATTCAGATACATTAGTCTTATGTATCATTAGCACAAAAAGCATTCCGATACATAATTTTTGTCGATTTTCAACCAAACACATCTTTCTTATGTATCTGTAACCTAATATTACGTAAGATACATAACTTTTGTATATTTGGTGTAAGATCGCATGATGTATCTTCTTGTCTTTTTCTAGA
This sequence comes from Capsicum rhomboideum, assembly GCA_031232105.1. NCBI lineage: Eukaryota > Viridiplantae > Streptophyta > Magnoliopsida > Solanales > Solanaceae > Capsicum > Capsicum rhomboideum. The sequence continues at coordinate 141,425,561 of CP124711.1, read as the reverse complement.
ATCATTCTTATGTATCTCTGGAGAAAAGACTAGAAAAAATCCAAACTTATTCGGCACCCTCACCCAAACAACAACTTCACAATTCACATTGATGTTTTCCTTCCCAATTAAGCAAATACCAAAATCACACACTTCATTTCTTCATCTAAACATCAATTGATTTCTTCAATTGCTTCATTCTTCTTTCCTAACACACACAGTAATGGCTTCACCGTCATCAACAACAACCCACATAATGCTTTCAATCCCCGAGAAAAAAATCTAATATTAAGTAAGATATATAGCTTTTGTGCATTTGGTGGAGGATCGCGTTCAACCTCCATTGACGAATCTCCGAACTCCAGAATTTCCCATGATTTGAATTGTCTTCTACGCCGCCATAGATACCAGATGTGATGGTGGAGGACGTTGTTGATTCGAGATCTGATGGTGGGAATTTGAGATCTGTATATGAATTCTGTACGAATCATTCGAGATTGTGATTGGTCGTGGATGGCGTTTTGGCAACGGCGTGACTGGTCAGAGCTCGTGATTGTTAGATCTGTGAGCTTGTTTCGTCGTGAACGAGCTCGTCGTTGTGTTGGTTGGTTTGTGCTAGTCGGAGCTCGGGTGGTTTCATCGTTGCTGCGTTGTGGTTCGCTCCGGTTCATCGGAGTTGGAGCTTCTCGCCGGAGCTATGACTTGAGCTGAGCAATGGGGTTTGGGTGGTGGTGGTCACTTGTGAGGAGAAGGGAGAAAGAGGGGTCAGCTATGTTGAGAGAGAACGGAGATTTAAATAGGGGTATTAATTTTTTTTTGAACTTTTACCCTTTTCAAATTTATTCTTAATTTATGGACAATAAAAAATGAATAGGATTTTGGATTTGGAGGTAGATGTGATGTATCCAACGATTTAGAGAGATAAAATAAAACTCGGGATTTTTGTAATTATTTTAAGTGGTTGGGATTTTGAGTAATAATGATAAGTTAAGGTGTGGTATTATGAAAATTATCCTTAAAGATATACTCCGTTCATTTCAATTTATTTATCCTGTTTTAACTTGTTGCGGAGTTTAAGAAAGTAGAGAAGATTTTTAAATATTATGGTATTAAATTAATGATAGGTTAAATATATGAATATATCTTTTAATCTTGTGGTCTTAAACTAAAGTTGAAACTAAAGAGTTGTCGAAAAATAAAAACAACATTCTTGTTTTAAATGGGCTAAAAAGAAAAGTAGGACAAACAAATTGAAACAGATGAAGTGTCATTTAAACTATAGTTATAATTGATTTGAGCAATAGAGATCCGCTTATTTTAAAAATTGAAAATTTTATGTCCTGATGTTTGAACTGTGTTGTTTGAACTTTAAAATTATGTATTATGAAATTCGAATTGTATAATTCAAACTTTAGATCATTGTGTATTTATTAGCTCATTTTAATCAACTCACTCTGAGTAATTTTTTTCTAACACTTAGATTGCAATAATTTTTTTCTAACACTTAGATTGCAATTTAGTTAGAGTTGGACAGGTTAGGCTATGACATTTGTTAGCTCATTGTAACCAACTCACTCAGTTTGAATAACTTTTTCAACGCTTATATGCAGTTCAATCCGCACATTAATTTGACACATCTGCTTAAATCTTTTTCTTTAAGGTCTCATCTGTTTGCATTTAATGAAGGCTTTATTCTTAATCATTTATATCTCAGTCAAGAAGTCTTTTTGTTCCTTACGTCTAAATCTTAATCATCAAGTGCGATTTTTGTTATGTTTCGATCACTTAATGGGTCTAAATAAATCTAAATGATTAAGATTCGTAACAAAGTCTTAATATCATTAAGATATCTATTTAAAGATTTCTACAAAAATGATAGTTCACCAATTTCATTCATTCAATGTTAGTAGGGGTGAACAAAATCGAATCGAAAATCGAACACAACTTTAAATCGAGTCAAACCGGAAAAAAAAAACCCGACTAATGATTTGGTTTTGAAAAAAAAAAACAAAAAAAAACTGTAATTGGTTTGGTTTGGTTTAAACTAAATAAAGTCGAACCAACTCGATATTACATTTATACCATTTTAAAAAATAATAATACATAAAAATATTTACTGTGATGTAATTTATAAATATTTCTTAAATTTTTTTGTTATTTTTATCTTTCAACATATTATTTCTAGTTTAAATTTAGAATTTTGAATGTTTCAATAAGTTTTATAGCCCATAGATTAATGGAAAAAGGACATGGGCTGGCCACTCAAAAATAAATTCTTAAGTCATACAAAGAAATCAAAGGAATTTTAGTTTGAATTCTATTTTTGTATTTTAAAAATTAAAAGGTAAGTTATAACAGTCCATATGGAAAAGGAAGAAACAAATGATTTGAAAAAGATATGTTGGGGAGAATAAAAGAAGTGAATCACTCCCCTTTCCTTTTTTACCTCTAAACATAAATGAAATAGTAATAAAATTTATTAGTTAATATTTGTATACAAGAGTCCTAAATACATCTAATCACTAACTAAATCTATAAAATGTAATTACTAAAACTAAGACTAAAAAGTTAGTTAAGAGGGGTATAAGTTGGCTATATGTGAAGTTTTGCCAAAACTTCACATATAGTCATCTTAGATTCCTTCTAACTTCCTAGTCTAACTTTCAATATTTACATTTTATAGACAATAGTTAGTGGTTACATGTATTTAGGGAGGAATTATACTAAAAAAGGAAAGGGATGGCAATCAATGCCTATTATTTTCTCCAACTTCTCCCGCAAAAATCTCTTTCCATAACGGAGCATTAAAGCTCATTTAAGCGTAGCAGAGAAACTGAGAAAAATTGAGAAAAAGGAGATTAATAAGGAAAGGGATAACAATCAGCCAATATTTTCTCCAATTTTCCCATAATAATCTCTTTCCATATATGTATATGCATATTTATATAATAATATTAATGGATTCTATGAAATTAATCCATATATATAGAATACACATGTATACATAAAATAATTAAATGTATATGTATACAGAATGGAAACAACAAAATACATATGTTCATACAATTATATGCAATTAAGGACATGTATATACAGAATATCTATATATACAAAAATACAAACGTACTGATAAAAATATACAAACAAATTCACTTTATGAATTAAAAAAATCAAAGATACAAAATAATTAAATGCATATATATATATATATATATATATATATATATACATACATATATACAGATATGCATATGGGTATATATACAAACATAGAACAGATGTATACACATATGAATATGCATAATGTATATATGAACCAACACATAACTAACGTATATACACATGTATATGCATATGTATATGTGTACCAACACATAACAAACTTGTATACATATATAATTATACAAAAATATACATCTATACATCAAAAAACATACATCCAATACATTCATATGTATATAAAAATATATAATGAAAAAATATGCAATGCATACCCACATGCAAAAGTATACGCAAAACAGACAGAATATAATTACATCACCTATATACAATTACCAAATTTACTAAAATTGGATCAAATACCCAATTATGAAAACAATTCATCAAGATTCATTTTGTGAAATTGACACTAATATATTTGGTTTTCAAATTATACATTCTTATCTATAAGATTTTCAGAAAATTAAGATGGAGCAGAAACATTACATCGACGGCTAAGGAATGCTCGAATTGATTAAGATTTGTCTCAAACATTCAAATAAAATACATACCCACATATAAAAAAGATTCAACCTTTTTCAATTATTCAAACAAAAAAACCCCTAAAAATTGAAATCCATGAAAATGAGTTTGGAAAAGTTGGAAGCTTTGTGAGAAAATGCGGCAGAAAAAATTGAGTGAAGTGAAGAGAAATCAATGTTGAAAACCCTAGAGAGAGAGAGAGAGAGTATTGATTATATACTTAGTGTAGATTATTTGTATATGAGGGCCCACATAAAAAACAGTTATAAAACTAACAAATAACCATGTAAGGTAATTATTTTAAACTATAACCATGCCAGGTAGTTAAATATTGATTTTATCTATGGTGCGTAATTTTTCCAAAAAATATTGACCCATGTTTGGGCCTATGGACACTCTATGGTCAGTCGGCCCAAATTATTGTCATCCAATGGACATTGGGCTACTTCAATCCTCCTCTTCCTTCTTGGGCCATTTCGGCCATTTTCAGTGTTTTTCCAATTTGGGTCATTCGGCCCTTCTTTTTAAATGTTTTAGTTTTTCTTTTTTTTTTTTTGGTGCTACAAATTTTTTGATTAAAAAAAAGTCTGTTTTTTTTCTTTTGTTTTAAAATAATAATTAAATATAATTGTATAGAAATTGTATAATTGTTGTATAGAATATGTATCAATATAAGATATATGTATAGAAACTAGATAGGATGTGTATAGAAATTATATAGTTGTTGTATAAAATATGTATATATAATATATATATATATAAAATGCATAGAACGTGTATAGAAATTATATAGTTGTATAAAATTCGTATTTGAACAATGATTGTAGCTAAAGGTTGTATGTGTATAAAAACTGTATAGTTGTTAGATAGAATACATATATGTGTAAGATATATATACAGAGAGAAACTGTATGATTGTTGTATAAAATATGTTGGAATATAAAATATAAGTATAAAACAATGAATGTGGTATAGAGACTGGATCAATATGGTATAGGGGTTATATCAATATGGTATAAGGACTGCATCAATATGGTTATAGGGATTGTATCGATATTGTATAAGGATTATATCAATGTGGTATAGTATATGACTTTCTCTTTTTTTTTTTGTTTTTTGTATATGGTGTGTATAGGAATTGTATCATTGTTATAAAATATATATATGTATGTGTATAGGATGTGCATAAAAACTATATCATTTCTGTATAAAAAATATAAGAACGAATTTATTTTTTAAAAAATATAAGAGCATATTTTTTTTTAATAAAAAAAATGGAGCAGCAAAAATTTTATAAACAAAATAGTGTTGAAATAAAATAAAAAGAAGAAGAAGGCAGTAACCAACAAATAGCGAAAAATAAAAAAGAAAAAAAAAAAAAAAAGAAGAAGGCAGTAGCAACTAGCGACAAAATAAATGGCTACTAAAGGGAATTATAAATTCATTGGCTATTGACTGCCATTTTTTATTGTCGAAGTGTTGTTTGTGTCTTTTTCCCTAGATATTAGTAAGGGATGATTACATAAATGAAATAATAAAAAGGCATTATTATCCTAAATGATACAACTTTTATTTTATTACGGATTATAGTCTAACTTTAACCTTAATTACTTAAAGCAGACTCCTTTTCTCCCTTTCCTCCTCAAACCATCAGACCTTTTTTCCGTAGTCGTCTTCCGTCGGAGCTCCCTCATCGTTTGCGTCCAACTTGCCGGAAATGGCTTCTCCGACGAACAAAACAATAATCAACCACTCCAACTCCCATTTTTCTTTCTTACCTCCACAACACCAACGACAAACAACACAACAATTAAATCAGAAAAGAAGGTAATGTTTCAATTGAAAAATGGAGAAGAAAACAGTGAAGTTGTGTCGATTTGATTGCTGGGAAGTCATGGGTCTATTGATGGAAAACTGTGGCTCGCCGGAAAAAATGAAAAAAGAGAGGTGATGGGTCTGGTGAGCTCTGACCGGAGTTTGGTGGTGGTGGCTCGTCGACAGTGACGAAGGAGACATGAGGTGAGCGGTCGGAGTTGTTCTTTGTTGTGGTGTTTTTTCGGTTGTTTACCGAATTTCGGTGGTGTTTTTCCGATTGTTTGGTGGATGGTTTGATCGAAGATGGTAGGTTCGACGATGATCTGGTGATGGTGATTCACCGAAGAAAGTCTTTAGACATTGTATTACAGTTGTATTAAAATTGTATTAAATGTAAAGGATCGTTGTAATACAATTCGAATTCAATATTATACATTTTTATGAATTCAGAATGTTCAAAATTCACGCATAATACTTATAATACATTTGTATTAAAAGTGTTTTAGTTATATATATTCACCATGCATATTGAAATTCGTCTTTAATACGTATAATAGATTGAATTCAAATGTATTAAACATAAAGGATCGTTATAATATAATTCGAATTCAATATTATATATTTTTATGAATTCAGAATATTTGAAATTCACGTATAATACTTATCATACATTTGTATTAAAAATGTTTTAGTTATATATATTCACCACGCATATTGAAATACGTCTTTACTACGTATAATACATTGAATTCAAAATGTATTAAATTTGTTGTTTATTTTTTCTCTTATTAATGATGTTAAAAATGTATTATAATTAAATTTGAAACATTTAAATGTTATTCAAGTTGGTTTATGTGTTACTATATTAAAATTGTGTTTAAAAATGTATTATATATGTATTTTGCTATTTTTGGTAAAACAAGTTATGCTATCAACTTTAAGAACAAAATGTACTATAATGGTAAATAAGACTACATATTTATACTATTTATGTAAATGTCCCTATTAGTAACTCAAATAAAGCCTAAATCAATACTAATGCTAACCAAAATATTCAATTACAACACTAGAAATGATAATAATGTTGGATATCTTTTATTTAATTTTGCACAAATATATAACGTAGATTTATTTTTCTATTTAATATTTAGTTATGCAGTTAATACTTACTAGACTTATTTTAGCATGACTTAATATTTTTAAATTATGATTTTTATTATAACTTATTAATATGCAATATTTATTTCATACGATTTTATTATTATTTTTTGTTGAATATTTTATAGTCATAACTCATTTCATATTTTGTGTTATTTTCTTAAGGAACACTTAAGATAGTTGTATCTTGCTAGGACTAAAAAATATTTGAAGCACAAGTTAATTATATGTTTGTATGAAGACTTTAACGAAAAAATCCAAAACCCCCCGAATTTTATTGGTTTGGTTTGGTATATATATTTAAAAATCCGACACAAATGGTTTGGTTTGGTATTTAAAAAACCTGAACCAACCTGATCATGTACACCTCTAGTTATTAGCATCATCGTCCACCGTTATTAACTACGTTCTACCATCCACTACAAACCATCATTACTACCAAACACTATAATTAGTTGTCACTAACATTAGCCACCATTTACAATCATCATCACTAACCACCATTACCACAACACACCATCATCAGTCACCACATTTATATCGCTAACCACCGCCATAATTAGCTATCACTATCATCTACCAAAACAATCAACAGCCACCACCATCACAATTAGTTACTACCCACACCCCATCAATATTAGCCAACATGATCCCAGTCAACATCCACAACCATCACACCATTACCACTACCAACCATCATATAATTTTCTTAAAAATATTTTGATGAAATATAGTATTAGATTCATTTAATATTTTATTAAATTTTATACTTATTAATTTTTAAATAAAGACAAACTTTATATATTTTCAAGTGTTAAAAACAAACAGGTTTAATTAATTTAGTATTCAAATCCTAATACAACACTTTAACTATTCATGTGTGTATTTAGATTTATATACCTAAATCTTAATGCATACCCTAATATTTATAACGTGTGTTTTGATTCAGACATCTTAATATTAATATAAACGAATGAGGTCGTGTCCTCTCAATTCCGTCATATACTGAAAATGGATTTAGGACAAATAGATAAGCAAGTACACAAATATACGAATACCAGTTGAACATGATACTATATACTCTTCGATGAAAATTTAGCTGTATTTAAATGTCTTTTACGATAATAATTAATGCAAATCTACCCAATTAACCTTGATTACAACTTTATAACACAAACTAGCTACTGTAAATCAAGTTGCGCCCATTGTTTAATTAACGCCTGATTAATATGTTATTTTCTCCGTTTTAATTTATTCGTCTTGTTTTGACTTGACATGAAATTTAAGAGAGTAAAAAAAAAATTGAATCTTGTGGTCTTTAATATATCATGTGAAAAATTAAAATTAAAGAGTTATTGAAAAATGAAATAAACATTCTTTTTTAATCAGACTAAAACAAAAAATAAGATGAACAAATTGAATGAGTACTAATCAGGGTAATTAGGCCAGTGCTTAATAGATAAGTCTTGGCAAACTCTCCAATTAATTCATGACAAGACGTATCTATTTGATATGTCTCCATTATTCTAAACATGGATAAAATTAAAGTCACCAAACTGATAATTATAAATTATACAGTAACTAAGATGATTTTTGATTAAAAAGAATTTTATTTTACAACTATCAACTTTAGGTATATTCACTTTCTATCACTTATAACTTTATGCATGTATTTAAATGCAAGCATAATATCAAATTCTAACAACAGCAATAACATATTTAGCTAATCCACAAGTGAAATTTAGGAAAAATTGCGTGTACTCAGCTTTACCTCTACATGTGAAATAATACCAAACTCGAATAAATAAAAAGTTTGTGTTTGTTGTAAATTGATTGTTATTGTAAAATTAATATAAGCAGGACATATTGATTAACCAAGAGAATGAAATAATAGTGCATGGTAGTTACCAATTAGTTTAAATATAATGAGCAAAGTTGATTAAATGGTTGATCAAATAATCACAACAAACTTCTTGAAAATTTACCCGGAAGGATAAACATGGGTTATAATTTAATGTAGATATCTATGTGGAATATTAAGATACTTTCTTGGTACTAAATTGTTTTGTAAAAATTTGATTTGTTACGAAATTTAAGAAACTATATAAAAATTATAAAGATTATGGTCTTAAACACATGGATGGATTTAGAATTAAAGTTTAAGCTTATTATAACGATTTCAAATTATTATGTGATAATAATTGAGCTTATAATTAAATATTTACTGATATTTAGTGAATTTTTAAACATATATACATGTTTAGCAAATATTATGACTTCCCGTGAATCCATATATTATACTCTAGATTCGCTTAATTAAAACATATCATAGTATTATTACTTTTTATAACTACTTTCTTTATTACCGAAGTGTATAACTACATGCCCAATATGTGTATCATACCCTTTCTTATTCACAAATGAATCACGGGACAAAACAACAAGTAATTAGGATACAAATTTAATTTCAACCTGTCTAAATCCCTAGTTAATTTCCTGCTCATACAAGCTCTAATTGAATTTGTTATGAACAATCACTTTGTTATGAACCTCGTTATGGGTTTGGTAGATCAAATAAGTAATATCGCAGCAAACGATGGACTTAGGTTTGAGGCAAAGTTACAGTCTAATAATATAGAGTAGTGAATTTCCTTTGGGATCCGGGTTAAGAGCATGTTAAAAGTGGATAGTTACAGAAAAATTTTATATCCCTTTTTGACATATGGATAAGTGGGCCATTTATGTACTCCAAAGCTAGAATTAAACCAAAAAGAGAGAAAAAATACATCTATAATTGAATTAAACAAAGTATGAAAATATGTGACTTTGAGGATTCATTTTGATATGTTTTTTTTTAACCATGTATTTGTGCTGTGATTCCATTGAAATTCTTTATTCTTTTATAATTCAGCTATTTTCTAAAATTTTAATTGTTGCTAAAGTGTTGTTACTCCGGTAACATTTTGTCAGTTAAGTTTGGTTACGTTTTCAGTTGACATAGTAGCATTTATGTAAATAAGATTTATCAAATCTTATATCCCTTTTTTTTTCAATCAATATTTTTTTACTGTTAGAAATTTTAAATAAATTAAAATATTTTCTTAGATATATTTAATTTATTTTTTAAAAAATAGAAAATATTATATTATTCTTGTTAATTTCTTGAAATAATAATTTATTTGAGTTGAGGATTTGTTAGATTTAAGGAAAAAAAATTAAGACCTGAACACCAATTTCTGATTTTATTTTATTTTTTACCTCAACAAGTATGCCAACTTTTTCTTAACATTAACAAGGACGCCAGGTTAAAAAAAAATTTGCAAGTTAAGTCTGAATAGCTGAACATGTAATTTCAAATTTTAATAGAATTATTTGGAATAGAATCAACAAGATAATTATGTTTGGTTTAGAACGAAGAGACAACGGTTTTTTTTGGTAGTGTTGTTAAAGAAGAATAAAATCCAAAACTTTATATGATACTTTTTCAATTTATATATACTTGTCAATGTTCGACTTGACATATTTTTAAAAATTAATAAAATAAAATGATAAATTTATTATATCACTTTTAGTTATTATTATAAATCATTTAAATATTAAGAAATAAAATTAAAATTAGTACTTAATAATAGAGCTAAAAACATATATAAAATAATAAATATCTCTTCAATTTTAAATTAAATATAAATAAATAAAAAGAGACATCTATTTTCCGCTTAACAACAAATAAACGAGTATGAGAAAGTAAACGCAAAGCATGGACCCCAGAATCACATTTACTGATATGTGCAACTACCTGATGGGACCCATATCAATATAAATATATTTTCACTCTCTTGTTAATTTATTTTTAGGTTTAAAATAAATAAATGGGCCCATTTATCCAAACGTCAAAAAGTGAATGGAGCCTCACTTACCGTTTGTTGGCTGTGCCTCAACCATGATAAATTTTTCGATAGTTTTCTCTGGAAGAGATTATGCGTATTGTTGAGTCAAAAGTCTTGGCTCTCCTCGTCCCTCTTCTCAAGTGTCTGTATCTTCTCATCTCCCTTTTTAAATTTAACAATTCCTAGTCTTACTTTTAATATTTTATATGTTCGCTTGGGTATTTTGTCATTTGAGTTGTTAGTTTACTTTCTAGAATTGTAATTAAATTTTAATTTTATTAATATAGTCGAGAAGTTGGTTATTATTGCATTGGAGTTCAGTTCCTTACATTGATGCTTTCAATATCAGATGATTTCATAGGATGTCTTTTGATATTTTGTCATAGTAACATTCTGCCTCAGATAGTATCTAATTTTTCATATTAAAAGAACAGATGATCAATACTTTCACTACACTAAAAAACAAAGAAAAAAAATATTTAGCTGTAATTAATTAAGGATAATAGCTTAATTATCGCTAAATTATGTTTTTTAGAGGCAATTATTGGTGATAATTATATTTTAGCATTTTTTGTAAATGCCTCTAAAACCTATAACGATATTGGATCCAATTGAAATTAACTAATTTCAGTAAAAGCTTTAATACTCTTTGTTATAATGTATATTTATTGTTGCTAAAACCCTTTGATAATGCTTCTCGTTCCATTTCACTTAATGGATAAGTTGTATCAAACAAATTAATACATTTTTTAAATTTAATTTAATGTAATTTTTGCAAAATGAGCTGACTATCAATGATTGGTTGTTTGATTTTGAAAAAGAAAATTCAAGTGACAAGGTGGAGAAGAATGTGTCATGGATAAATACATGAAAGTACAACCAATATACCAGCCTGTGGAAAATAAAAAACTATGGTCTAAAAACAAGATAGAGAGATGTGAAAATGATAGAAAGAGTATTCACAATGATCTACTAAAATACTTTGAATATGACCTCAATTTCAGTATTCATAAATTATAAGAATGCATAAGGTCAATTTATTGGTACACATTATCTCTCCCAAATAAATTATATTTTCTTCTGTTTTAATTTACTTGATCTACTTTCCTTTTGTTTGATTAAAAAAAAAACTCAGCCTTTTCCTTTTTGGCAAATTTTTTATTTTAACTTTTCACGTGGTATCTTTAAGATCACAAGATTCAAATTTTTTAAATATTTTTTTAACCTCTATGTCAAATCAAAACAGAAAAGGGCGAACCTTTGTCTTATTTTGTGGTGCTTCGGCATCCATTAAATTCAATGCAAACAAGATATAATTATATAAAAATTAATACTATAAAATTTAAAAAAGCATCCTGAATATCAAGAAGATAATTAGATGCGTTGATTTTCAAGTAGAACCTTAAAGTTTTAGGCGACAATATATGTGTTCGAACCTCTAAACACCCATAACACATAAATTCTGGATCCACCTCTTCTGAAAACAGGTTAAGCAATTTAAAAATGGAAAACTCATTTTTTAATTCATGTGATACAAATTTGTTCATATCCAAACAAACAAGTCAAGTTTGCCATTTCTTTAAAGATAAAATAAAATAAGAAAAATTCCTCCCTTAGGTGGCGTGTGATTTTTGCTTCAAAGGATTGTACAAGCTAATATGTTGTTTTCTTACCTACCACTAAAAACTATCCAAAATTCCATAGAAAACACACACACACACACTCTCACACCTCCTTTAATAATGTTTTCATATTTTCTAAAAAGCAGTCTGATGTATAAAGTAATCTCGTTTATATGAAATTCGGGAAAAGATTATATTTTAAGGGATGTGGAGTTGATATTCTATAACGGTTGATTTTATATTCTGAATTCATAATCTATAAGTTATATAAAAATAATTTTATTATTTCAAGATTACCTTCAATATTTTCATATTTTCTAAAAGGATAATTCGATGCATGAAGGAAGATTCAAAAAAGAATCGTACCCCAAAAAAATGTGATGTAAACATGATCGTGTTCTAAAGTAAACCTCAAAGAATTGATTCTATGCTCAAACCTGCAATCTATAATCACATAATAATAATTTTATTATTGCTCCAAAGCTATCTTTCGATCTTTCTATACTTTCTCTGATTAATTTTTATCTTCATCCAAAAATGTAACAACAACCACAAGAAACAACAATAGAACCAAGAACAAAACTATATAGGTGATGATTCACCACTTCTTTTGTTTATTATAAATTAGCTAAAGAGAAATACTAAAACTTTTCAATAATCACTAGTACTAGTAAGAGTATAAAATAAAAAAAGTACTTACCCCAGCAAGATAGATGAAGAACCATGTACATGAAAATCTTATTAGCTTAGTTGATTAGCTATCTAAACATTCATTCATATTGATTAAAAGTTTAATTTCTCACCTTGTAATCTCCTCCCAATTTCTTCTTTTACCCTCCATGTTATAAAAAAAAAAAAAAACAAATAAAAAGAACAGTGCATATTAGTATTAATTAGAGAAAAAAAAATTAAATTAAATAACTAGATACTTGATAAAATACAATACAAATCCCAAGATTACAAACTGTAGTAATTAGAAACTCTATAGGATTCTGCAAAATCTAATAACCCAAACTTACATTAAACCCTTTGCAATTGAAGTCCACAACTAAAAGATGAACATCAAAAACACAGAGGATCAATCTAACCCCAAAAACTTACCAAAAAAAATAAAAATTAACCCATTAATCCAATTTAAAAGAAAAAAACATAACCCCCCACCCCCACCCCCACATAAGGACAACATACCCCACTTCAACCGCACTTCTATATAGACTGAATCACTCTTTTGATCTAGATGGTAGAACTGATGAACGCGCGAGTTGGTTAGATGCGTGAGACAGAGGACTCATAGTAAAAAAAAAAAAACAAATTCACAACTAATTAATCAAGATTATAATATTAACTAATCTTCAAAACCAATTTTTTTCCAAATAGCATTTCTCACCCTACTCATATCTCTTCCTTTTAATGTCCTTCCAATACCTTCATGTACTGAAAATGAAGCATCTCTTGTTCTTGCTAAATATTCATGTGGTGGTATTCTATTCTCGTTATCATAATCTCCATCATCATCGTAAACAACATTTTTTCCAAAATTACCCTTGTCATCACCTAATATTTTTCTCCAATCAGGTACATTAACCGGTAATGATGTGGCATTAATCACCCTTTTTCCCTCCTTTTTCGTCGATTTTCTTGATAATCGCGAACTTGGTATTGATAATTTTGGCTCATAATCATGAGTTTCTACCGAATTACTCCACATTTCAGCTTCATCAAATTCAAACTGGAGGGAATTGACGTTTGAAGGAAGAGGGGTAATTTTGTCTTTTCCACCTAGGAAAAGAAAATTTTTGTTCTTCCTAGTTGTTGCCATAGGAAAATGAAAAATTTTGAGAAAGAAAAGAGAAAGATGAGTGTTTGGTTTGTTATTTGTTAGGTATGTAATAGTTAAAAATTGGTTCTTGTATTTGATTGAAGTAGGGACTATATATATAGAAAATAATTGAGATGTATTGGATAAGCTTTGTTTATTTTATTTTGTTTTATTTTTTGGGTTGTTTTGGGTTTTGTACTATATTAGACTATTTAGTAGTACTAGATAAGACTTTACCATCATTAGTATATACAATTAAGGATCCAACAACAATAGTTTAGTCAGTGTAATCTATGAGTAGAATTTGAGAAAGATGGTATGTACATAATCTTATTTTTATTTTTGTAAAAATGAATATATTGTTTTTGATAGATCTTTGATTATACAATTAAGGATTCGTGTGGACAATAAAAATTATTCACATTTTTTGAGATAATTTTTCATTCTATTTGAAAATTATTATTCGGTTATGAAAATTTGAAATCTAATTTGAAGTTGTATTTAGGTACATTCAAACATGAATAGTATTATGAATATCTTTGTAAAAAGGCTAATCAAATACAACTCCATCATTAACTCCAACTTTATAAAAAAAAAATTAAAAAAAAAGTGAAAAATATTTAAAATCTATGGTCAAACACCTACTTAAAAGAAGCAGAATACATCGAAAAACCTTTAAATTTGTTAGCGATTTAATTTAAATATTTGAATTATGACTTTATGATTTATTGAGATTGAATATTTTTAAAGTTTAAGTTTCTAACTTGCAAATATTTGTGTAGTTTATAATATTTAATTGATTACTAATTAGCTTTTGCCTTCGGTCAACAAGGATAAATCTCACCTATTTTCTTATCAACAAAGTAACTCAACTATTAATTTTCACAAATCTAGATCCATTTCATATAAGCAATTCAACAGAAAATTTAACTTTTTTCTTGTTCTTTTGATAATGTACATTTATGATTAGTTCAAGGTAACACTGCATATGATAAGACTTTTATGGTCTAATCCTTCTTCAAACTCTACTATAACGGAAAATTTAGTGCACCAAATTGCTATTTTTCTATGATAAGTTCACATTCATTATCACAAAAATAATTAGTGTAAGTGACTTTACACACTGATTAAACTAACATTTAAGATATATACACTTATCTTGCAATTTTTTTTATTTTTTTTTCAAGAATTAATACATAAAAATTGAACAAATTATTTAAATGGTAGATCTGACTTGGTGTGATAGACTTTTTATGGATGAAATAAGTTGAATGCAAGCTGGTGAGATAGAAAAAAATTCAAATAAATTGACTTTTACTTCTTCTGACTCTACTTTTTATTTATTTATTTTCAAAAAAGACTATTCAATGTACACGTGATCCTTCATGAAAGTATCAAATGTGTATCCCAATAAAATTATGGCATGGGTTCCTATAGTTTATTAGCAGCTGCCTATGATCTTAATTTTATATGTCTTTTTCTTAATTTTTGGGTGTAATGAGATAAGGTTATAGTAAGATTTAATATTATAAAATAAAGACTAGCAATAATAGTGCATGCATCAATAATTTAGATTACTCCCTTTGTTTCGAGATAAGTTGAGTCGAATTCAGAATTTAAACTTTGTAGATTTAATTTTTTAACATTTTAGCTTTGAGCCTATAAGAATAAGATTGAAAGAAAATAATAAGTATCTTCTTAATTTTATGAAACGTCACTTATTTTGATATGATGGAAATACTAAAGAAGAATTAGTATTTGAAATCTAAAAATGTTGTAAAAGATTGTTTAAAGTATATTCATTTCATTTTTGTGGCTAACTTGAGGCGTGTCGTTGATGATATTGTCCTCAAGAATATTTTATTAGGTCTATCGATCAATGAATTAGTTGAGAAGCCATAAGACTCAGATTCAAACTTAAGTGGACACAAAGACATGATTAGGTGATTTCTTCTTATTTGTACTAATCTTATGGACAAATTTACCTAGTATCTAATATTTGCTGGTGAAAGATGCTAGGTATTTTATGAAATTATAAGTCGAGATGCACGCAAGCTAATTCAAACACTACGATCGATTATAAAAAGAAATCATTCAGTACAATTATACTTCGTAGGATTCAACAAACTTTTTTAGTATAAATTAAGTAGGATAAAAAATAATATAGAATAATTTAGTAGCAGAAAACCCAATTGATCATTAGAAGGAAAACCAATAATATTTTATGTATGTTGGTTTATTTCTCGTAGGAATGAGTCTGTATGTGTATATTTAGGTGAGATATTCAAATCGTTATACTGATTAAATAATAACCATCATATGGAGTTAGTAGTACACTTTAATTTCAAGAAAATGTATCGAGACATATTTTGGTAAGCATGAAGTTGGATAAAGAATATACTGTTTTTAATAATTTAAATTTAGATAAGATAATTACATTTTTAAAAGAAAAATATAGCTTCTAAAACACACTCACACAGTGATCTTGTATTATTTTTTTTCAGTATTATAAATCATACAACTTTTCATATAACCACGAAACTAGTTGTTGAAAATCACCAAATATTTTTTTTTTCCACCAACAACCAAATATTTATTAACCCGTCGAATTTCGACAGAATATCAAACATACTAAGCTATTATTGGTGGAAAATATCTTATTGTAACTATTATAATCAATTGTCATTATCCCATATATATTTCTGATGACGTTCCGAAATGTTAGTCGGAAATTAGTAGTGCCATCATATCAATGTCCTTTATGTATATCATGTCAAATTATTCATGATACCTTTCAGTCGTTTCAATTTGTTTGTATTGACGTGTATTTTAATATATTTTATATATATTTAATTTAAGATTATAAAATTTAAAAATTATTTTTACTTTTTTAAATTTTGTATCAAATTAAAATTAGACAAATAAATTAAAATGACGAGAGTATAACATTAAGAGGTGGAATTAGGTAAGGCCAAGGAGGTTTATCTGAACTCCTTTCAGCAGAAAATTATACTATTTATATATATAAAATTATTTTTTTATGTATACATAATAAATGTCCAATTCTCTTTAACTTGTTTATTTATTTACTTTTTCATAATTCGAATCAAGTCAGTGAGAACATTATTAATCGAAAGTGTCTACTCAATTAATCAATTCATAACTTTCTTTGTTATTTTAAGGACTACAAAACTATGTTCTAAAAAACTTTCCAATTATCATGTATTACTTAACTTTTCCAGCCCATCTTATTAATTGGCAGATATGGTGTCTTTACAAAATTTATTAAATTTTGAAGCATGCGTTATAATATAATCTGTAGATAATTATGAAAATTTGAATAAAGACTTACATGGCGTCACCACGAGGCTGTATCAAAAGAGGCAGGTTAAAGATTTAAAATTTATGAATTAATATAGCAATTTTATGTTAATAATTAATCAATAATGATTGAATTCACAATTAAATATTTAATAGACCTGTCTCTGAATGTATGCATTCGTTGTTATTTTATTCAAAATAGAATGACGACTTTCATAAGTGAAAGTAAGTTAATTTTAAATTTTTTATTTACTGCTAATGATATGTATTTGTATTTTCCATAGAAAATGTCATATTAAAATATTGAATCCGTTGCATTTTGCACCCTAATGTGTGCTCTCTTTTATAATTTGCATTCTATCTTATTATTTTTTTAATGATTTATAGCCCAATCTCTTTATTTCCTTACAAAACAATAAAACCACCCTTTTGCATAATTTTTTCATGAGGATAAAATAGAAATAATAATATATTATTTTTTAAAAAAGACTTTATTTAATTTTTTTAATGCAGGAGGCTAGATAAACTAAAATTTTCCCACCATTCACTTTTACATTGCTGGTCTCCAACCAACTTCGAAGTCACTGGTCTCCAGGCGACTTGAAAGTTGCTGGTTACCAAGCAACTTCTAAATCGTTGGTTACCAAGCAACACTTCCATGTTGCTGATGGTCACGCGACGTCGCGACCTACGAGAAATGGCTAAGTTTCAACCCTTCGTTAAAAAATTTTCAAAAAGGTGAACGAACCTAAGCTAATTCCCACCTATTTTTTTGGTACAAACCTAATTATTCCAAAGGTATTTGGGTACAAACCTAATTATTCCAAAGGCAACTAACTTGAAATCTGCTATGTTGTCTGAACGTATAGCTTTAAAGTTAAAAATATCTCAAAAAGTGAACTAAGCCTAAATTTTGTTTGTGTTTTGTTAGAATATTTCTGCAATTAAAAAATTGAGGTGGAGGTCAAATATATAGTTACACTAATTTACTTTACTCATTTCCGATGCAAGGTTCTGATGAGGCAAAACATTTTGCTAGCTTTGTTCGTTTGGCTAGAAAGATTTTTACTCCAAAAATGATCTGTTAGATCAAAATAGAAAGAAATTTGGCCAATTCTTGTGGTCACGCGGCCATCAGTAACATGGAAGTGTTGCTTGGCAACCAGCGACTTAGAAGTTGCTTGGTAACCAACGACTTTCAAGTCGCCTGGAGACCAGTGACTTCGAAGTCGATTGGAGACTAGCAATGTAAAAGTAAATGGCGGGAAGAATTTAGTTCATCTATCCTCCTACATTAAAAAAATTAAATAAAGTCTTTTTTTTTTAAAAAAATATATTATTATTTTTATTTTACCCTCATGAAAAAATTATGAAAATGGTGGTTTTATTGTTTTGTATGGAAATAAAGAAATTGGGATGTAAATCATTAAAAAAATAGGATAGGATGTAAGTTACAAAAGAGAGCACACATTAAGGTGCAAAATGCAACGAACTCCAAAATTTTAGATCACACATTTCAAATATTTTTCTTTTTTTCCTTAAATTTTGTGCTCATGCTCAATTACTCTTTTCGTTCAATTTTAGTTGTCGTGATTACTAAAAATAAATGATTAAAAATAGTTTTTATTTTTATCTTTACTCAATACTTTTGATCAAAAGAGATCAATGTAGTGAAAAAGAATATTGTATTAAATTGAGATCAAATAATAAAAGTGTGGGCCAAAAAAAACATTACTTAATTTTTTTTAAAGGGAGTAAATAGATAGGAGGGTATAGAGGACACATATTATGGTAGAAGGTTAGTCAAGAAGGAATGTTGCCTTGCTTGTTGAGGATTTAGATTTGTTGGTATTTGTTGTTGTACTAACCGTAGTATTGTAGTTTCCCCTTATTTTGTTGTTATTCTTAATTTTTGCTCTGTTTTCTTGTTAGTGTTATATTTTTTTCATTGTTTTTTTTTTTTTTGTATATGAACTTACTGTATTTGAGTTGAGGGTCTTTCGTAAACATAATATCTACCTTCATGAAGTAGCGATAAAATTTGCATATACGTGATATTTTTTTTAAACCTTACTTATAAAATTTCACTGAATATGTTATTGTTGGCGAGTAAAAGTAAAATTACGACAAGTAGAATAGAACGAAGAAAGTATCTAAGAATGACACGCAAGATATTCGTTGGATCAATCAATGATAGGAGAAATTTAGGTAAATTAAATGCTGCAAAAGAAGATAGCATAGTTTATCCAATAAAAAATGACAGGTGAAACGTGGACCAATCAAAAACTTTAACCTCAGAACAAAAAAAATGAAAACCAATAATGTATAATGAATGACTTTATTTCTGTGGGTCATTCTTGTTTGTTTCATCCCATCACTACGACTTTTGTGATACATGGAAAATGTTCTTATCACCAAAACAATAATTACGGTGAACGGGAAAAGTGTTAAGTATTTATTCATCTTTAATTAAAAGTTTTTAATTTGTATATTTTTAGGAATGGGGGAGTACGTTGCCTTTATTAGGGAGGGTTTTATCCAGCCATCCCTTCTAATATGAAATTTTTCAACATAAATTTAAATTTAGTTGAACTTTAATATAAATATAAATATAAAATATGGAATGAAAAATAAAAAATGTTCTTATCAAGACACGTCATGTTTGCAAGAATTTTTCATACTGTCTTAGCATTTTTTTTTCTATAGAAACTTCTCGATCTACAAGTAACCTTTTCTTTTATGAGTTTCTCTACGTGATAAGATTAATTAATCAGTTCCAAGTAATACAAATGTCATACTTTCTCCGATTTAAAAAGAATGATCTACTTTTATTTTTATACATTTAAAAAAGTATGATCTTTTTTTATTTTTGGCAATACTTTAATTTCAACTTTTCACGTAGCATGTTTGAGACCACAAGATTAAAAAATATTTAAAAAATATTTTGGTACATTTGACATAATTTTAATTTAAGATCACAAGATTCAAAAGTCTTTTTTATTTTCTTAAACTTCATGCCAAGTCAAAACAAGTCATTCTTTTTTAAACGGATGGAGTAATATATACTCTCTCTGTCCCAATTTACGTGGAATCATTTGACCGGGCACAGAGTTTAATAAATAAAAGAAGACTTTGTTATGTTTACTAAATTATCCCTATTAAAGTCACTTTAATGATTACATTTTAGTTAACTTTTCTTGTTAAGTGGGATTCAATAATGACAAAATGGGAATGATACTAATAAATAGTTGCCAAATAAGGAAAGATGACATTTTTTTTGGAACTGACTAAAAAGGAAAGTATGACACATACATTAGGACGGAGGGAGTATCATGTTTTGACAACAGATGAGGATTTAATTATAATTAGTTTGTGTGTTTTAATGTGATAAATTTTCTAATAGAAGTAGATTCAAGATTTTAAATTTTTAAATTATTTATACACATTATGAAATTTTTTTTAAACACAAATACATGGATTGAATCAGGAGCAAATTTACTAGGTAAATTATGGTGGACATGAATTGACATTATTCTCCCTACAAAATTAGGTATTTTATATACATATAATAATTATAATTTGTATAATACTATATGCTGAGACCTAGGTCCTAAATAGGTTGAATGGTGCATTTGGTTGAATGTACAAATATTTATCAAGAGGAATATGAATCAATTTCCACTTAATATTATTTTTCTCATTTTATTTAGTGGTGCCCCATGCACCCACATTTAAGAAATTCTACATTACTGGCTGAATAAAATTAATGAATTTTGTCGAATCTATAACTTCATCAATATTAGTACACTTGATTCACAATCACGTTTCGAAAGGATATATTTGCTAATTTACTATTATTATCATATTTTTATGGCCTCATAAATGATCTATTAATGCAAATTATTAGGGTGTTGGAACACTATCGATCAATCACCACCAAAATTGATCGAATCTGAAATGATGGTGCAACACAAGCCGGCATACCTCGAAGGTTTCATTTTGCTTTGGTTATCGTCTTCATCTTTCACCAGAGTTCTACGTATAATTTCTATTTTATGTATGAATATTTTTACGGACATATCAATTAATCTTATACTATGATTCAAACGATAAATTTCAAAAATTTCTTTTTACGTGTAAAATGTTACACTTGATCAAATACGTTTACATATAAAATAAAGTAGAGGGAGTAATTAACCTTTTGTTTTTGACAAGAAGTTCTAAGTAAATGTTAGTGATCGTGTGTATAATAACAACAATAACATATTCAATGAAATTTTACAAGTGAGTTTTAAAGAGGATAGAGAGTATGCAGATTTTATCACTAATTCATGAAAATAGAGAAATTATTTCTGAAAGACCTCAACTCGCTAGTGATTGCGTGTGTATACTAGAAAATCTTTAACTATGACTAATGCTATTATGTACTTGCACCAACTTTGTCTTTATCCATTTTATTGGTATAACTTCTTTTAACAAGTTACTTCTTTCTCATGTAAGTACATTAAAAGCCAAATTAAATACACGTGTTACGAAATCAAATTTGACCATTCATGTTTCAAGTTATCCATTTCTTTTGATGAGTTATCCTGCAAGTTAGCTTTCCCCACTTTTATAACTCATTATATAATGGGATTGGTGGCCCTTGATCTAAGGCATGATATATAGAAGAAGAAGAAATAGAATTTGGATCGAATTCAACTCCAAAAATTAGCTTATCAAAGGAGGATTGTTCAAAACCATCTAAGCAGATCAAAGGCCTTTATTGAACCCCTTGATGTGGGACTCCAACACCCCCGCACGTTTAGGACTAGACATCTAGAGCGTGAACAATATAAGATGGGAGGGTCTAATATTGGAATCAATTAATTGAGCAGGCCTGAGTCTGATACTATAACAAAGAAATGGACTTTGGACCTAAGTCAATCCAAAAGCTAACTCATGGAAAAAGTATTGTCCAAAACTATATAAGAAGACCATAGATTTTTAAACCCACCCATATGGAACTCCAATAGTTTCACG
The DNA here is from genome assembly GCA_031232105.1 of Capsicum rhomboideum. Classification (NCBI taxonomy): domain Eukaryota; kingdom Viridiplantae; phylum Streptophyta; class Magnoliopsida; order Solanales; family Solanaceae; genus Capsicum; species Capsicum rhomboideum. The sequence goes on along the minus strand of CP124711.1, from coordinate 141,403,197 downwards.
TAAATTCAATAGAAATAACTTTTATTTAAATTATATATATGCATAATGCATACTATATTACAATTTATTAATAAATTAATTATTATATATTAAATTAAGAATACGGTAGAAACTCAAAAAATTAAATTTTGAATTCATCTTTAATTGATATCAAATACAAGTGTATGCCAGGCCTTATGCCTCCCTCATATATAATATACACGCTAAAGGGTTCATATCCAATCCTCCATTACCACGAAAGGTGAAAGTCTGAACGAGAAATTAATAAATTTATCTTTTTAAAGAAGAGAAAGTGTAAGAACTAGTCACATGTTATATGCTTTCATATTATTGTTAATTAGCCACTGTTGACTAGGGGAATTTTTTTTTTATTAATAGGGAGGTGCATGGACATAAAAAGATATGATGTGTGCATGCATGCAATTGAAACATGGGCAACTCATTAAATAAATAAAAAATTTAAAAACCTTTTAAATTAACATGTGTTCAATTATAGTGTGGAACGTTCATGAATGTTGCATACTTCGTACGTTGTTACATCATATAAATATAATCTGTATATTTGTACAAGGATTTTACTTTATTAACGTAATTTTAATTGATCGTATATCGTACCATTCACTTTATTTTTGAGATAATTAATTTCAATTATTAATATGGACAGTTATTTATAATTATATTTTATTGTAATCTTATAATCTAAAGATCTAATGTGCTTCACTTAGCGTAAGGTGGTGATTCTTTAAAAAAGAGAATACAAAATTAAGATAAAAGGGTGTTCTGATACACTAAAACTCTCGCTGTGCATGAGGTTTAGGAAATGGTCGGATCACAAGAGTACTCTATTGTACGCATCAGTCCTATCCTGTATTTCTGCAAGAGGCTGAAGACTGTCTCGATTACTTGAATCCGTGACCTCCTGATCACGTGATAAAAACTTTATCAGTTGCGCAAGGCCTCCCTTCACGAAATTAAGATGAGAGTAATTAAATAAAGTTATTTTCTTTTTAAGTTTTATTTCTCTCACGAGCAAAAGAAGTGAAATAATATGGTCAAAATTCAAAATGGTTAGGTAAGTCAATGCAATGGATTTTGACTACTAGCTGGAAACACTTTTCCTTTTACCTCATCTTTTTTTCTTTCACGAGTTTTTATAAATTATTTTATAGAGTACACCTTCATTATTAATAACAAAGCAAATTAAATTAAAGTTGTAATAGTCATGTCTCTTTGACGTACCAAGTAAAAATGGTGATATAACTCCTTTTTTTAATTTTATAAATGTGGTGTTCGATCAATCAATTTTCACATACATTAATATCTGTTATTTTCTACCAACATAATTATATTCAAATATCATGCATGTAATTTTATCGATCAAGACTTAGAAGGAAAGTTATGGTATGAATATTCTAGGATATTACTTAGGATGATGTATTTCTTTAGGAGAAAAATAATGTAGTTCATGAATAAAAACAAAATCGCATTAATCATTTCCTTCTATATTCCATGCCTCATAATAGGCTCATATAGTGTATCTATCTTTTTCTTTTTCCATAATCTTGATCAATTATTGGCAAAGGAATAAAATAGAGGACCCTACAAGATTAATATACAAAGATACTCTCTTAATTATTGGTATAAAATGTCGCTAAATACAAAATTTGCTCCTTATTTCTTGTAATCAATCATGCAAGTATTAGAAAACTAAATAATCTTATAATAGGATGAGTCGGGCTCTAAATCGGATACTGAGTCAAAATTAAAAAACACCGAGTACTAATTGGACATTGAATTTTTTTTATGTCTAGATACAAAGAGTAAGAACCCGTTTAGGTTAGTTGTTTAAAAGTATCTAATGAACATCGTTTGTTAATAAGCTATTTTAGATGTTAAAGTCGATTTTTATAATAATAAGCAGTGTTATGTGTTTGAATAGAAGTGTTAAAATTAAAATAAATTGTTAGTGTGTTTAATTTGTAAAAATGCGTTTATAATAAATAATATTTGGTAAAATGATTGAACTAATATTGTCCTTAAAGAATTTACCAAAAAAGATATATCAATGTAAGGTATTTTTACATAATTATATGTACATATAAAATAATTTTTTAATTTTGTATTTACAGTATAATTCGGATGAATCCCCTTACTTCTATCTGGCTCTGCCTTTGAGCATAAATAAATTTTAAAAATATTTATAAACTAATTTGACGAACTTATAAGATTAACCAAAATACTCGATATCTTGGTGAGTTTGAATAAATAAATAAATATCTAATCTTGAATATATTGGGATATGGTACAAATATTGTGGGATATGCTTCCAAGTCTCGAGAAAACCTACAGAGATTCCATTGCTTGTGGGGATCACCCTAAAACTTGCAATTATATTTAAACACTGTTATCTAATAATGGTGTTTAGAGCAATTATATACAAAAAGCATAAGTTACTTTTGTGATTAGAAACTTGTTGTTTAGTGCCTTTAAAATCAACCAATCTATGGGTGTGTTCGTACGAAGGAAAATATTTTCATAAAAAATAAAAAGATATTTTCCAAGAAAATAAGTGGGTTATTTGTTTATTCTTTTGAGTTGGATATATTAGCAAAAATATTATTCTAATTTTTTTTTATATATAAATACTATAAGAACAATGATAGGGGTGGTGGGCATGGGAACTACAAGAGCGGAGGTAAAGATGACGCATGTGTGTTGGAGAGTGGGGACGAAAAAGACATAATTAATATGAAATGTCACTTATGAAATTTGTTTTTCTTAATTATATTAGAAAGTCATTTTTATTATTTTTAAGCTACTTGGTTTCCTAAATAATTTTTTTTCAAAACTTTTGATCACCCTGATACGGAAAATTACCTCACACCCCCTATATCTTATCCTTATGAGTTATGACATGATTAACAGCGTAAAGTAAAAAACATCCAATTATGGAGTCATGAATAAATCAATACATAGTTTAATGCATATATTTTGTGGTAGATTATAACCAAGCATTTGCATTTTATTGTAATCACACTTGACATTCACATCAATCTGAAACATAATTAAGCAATCTAACTAAATTACTTTACTCTGAAATTTGTAAAATAGTGCAAGAAATAAGGATATCATTTTATTTTGAGACATTTTTTTTTCTTTTTGAAAAAAAGTTGTTGAAGAAAACAAGCTTGGCAGCCTGTTTATTAGTAAAAGAATATAGGGGGTGAGAAACAATTACATACATGACACAATTAAGTCATTAACGTCTGAAGTTAGGTCTTGCCGAGATTATAACTTCAGCCAAATATGTCTGAGGTTGGCCTTGAGCATTGAAAAGCCATTATATATTTGAACTCTTGCCAAGGCCATAATTAATTTTAGCTAAAAATGTCCGAAATTTGGTCTTGTAAAGTTAACAACTTAATTCATTCAAAAATGTTTGAATTTGTCCTTGACTAGCCATATCAAACTTCATGAAAAAATGTCCAATATTTGGCCTTTACAAGGCCACACTTTAGATAAAAATATTTGAAATTAGACACGAATTGTTAACTCCAGTAGCATATGTCTGAACTCTAAAGTTATTTCCTAGGTTGATAAACTTGCAAAAAGAATTTCAATTCTGAATATAAATTAAACAACGATCTCAAAAATAAGTATTTTGCACTTCGTCCATGGAAAAGGGCTTTAAATTAACCAGCCCAACTCAGCTCTACATTAAGCTGCATTGGGCTCCAAAGCCACAAACACAGTGCTACGTTTCTTCCACAAAAAATTTCTGTTGACACAAAAACTTTTGGCCCAAATATTTTCTTTTTCCTAAAGCAACTTTATCAATTTGATATTTGATTGTGGATCATCGATTCACATGATATTTTGCTCAATTTGTGAAGAGAAAACCCTTTAAGGTAGCTTACTATGTGGGCCTTCAGTTAGGGATGGAAATTGGGGCAGAACGGGGCGGGGCAAGGGAAGACTTTAACCGGGCGGGGCGGGGCAAGATTAAATTCATTAAAAAATTAAATGGGGCAGGGCAGGTGATGGGTAATGTATAAAAAAAACAGGCTCTATGCAAAATATTCAAATCATAGTTCCTGGAATGTGACTTCTTTGATTCCATCTGCTTACTCTTTCTGGAAAAAGGTAATTAAATTTTGATGATATATACATATATAATATACTGTATTGAGATTTGAGAGGATAAAATCAGACTCATTTGAAGCTATTCTGAAAGGTCTGTACATTCAGTTTTGTTTGGCTTTCATACTTCTAAAGTTCTATTGATGAATAATTTGACCAGAAAAAAAAGAGTAACTTTTTTTTTTTTTTAATCTTATAGTGAACTAAAATATTTTTTTTGTTAAATTGATAAATAGATTGACAACCGTTAAATAAATACCGAATAAACTAATATGTTATTGATTCGGTTAACGGTTTAGTATATTTATAAATCGATAACCATTTAGCCGAACTATTAAACATAAATATTCAACCAAAAATATCTGATAAAAACCCGTACTCCACATATATCTGCTTTAATTAGATCAATGCACTTTGATTCTTTCAGTGATGTAGTAATGTGTAGTGCTATATTTTTTTTATGGCAAGTTGTACTTATTTAAACAAATACAAAATGAAAAATTAAGAAGAAAATGAGAAAGAGACTAAATGGGGCAAGATAAGGCTTAATAGGGCGGGGCGGGGCAGGAAAAATATTGGAAAAATGCTAAACGGGGCAAGGCGGGGCGGGTCAAAATCTTAATAGGTCAAGACTTGCCCCGCCCTAACCCACCTTAACTCGCCCTATTGTCATCCCTACCTTCAGTCTTTCATGGTTTAAATAGAGAGAATTTCGTAAAAAAAAAATTCAAACTAACATTTGGGCAATAAAGTTATTATTTAACCAGAAATATGGGGTATATGAGTTTCTTGTTAAAGTTATAGATGGAAGCACTATTTTTTAGTTAACAAGTCTTTAGCTACTTTAATACAAGAAAACAAAGACACTCGTATTTTAATAACTTAATACTGAATTTTAACTTTCATTAATTCAGGACTAAGACGGAGTATCTGGAGTGTAAGTTTAGCAATTCGAGGCATGAAGCTGATGTGGTAGTGAAGCTGGACTCCCAGGCCATTCAGAAGAGGGAGAGTTTCAAGTATCTGGGGTCTATGATTCAGGGGAACGGCGAGATTGACGAGGATGTCACGCAGCGTATTGGTGTAGGGTGGAGGAAATGGAGGCTCGCTTCGGGAGTTTTGTGCGATAAGAAGGTGCCCCTGAAGCTTAAAGGTAAGTTTTACAGAGTGGCCGTCCGCCCGACCATGTTATATGGAGCCGAGTGTTGGCCAGTTAAAAACTCCCACACCCAAAAGTTGAAGGTAGCGGAGATGAGGATGTTGCGAGGGATGTGTGGACTTACCAGGAGGGATAGAGTTAGAAATGAGATTATTCAAGAGAAGTTGGGAGTAACGTCGGTGGTAGATAAGATGCGGGAAGTGAGGTTGCGATGGTTCGGACATGTGAAGAGGAGGTGCACGGACGCCCCGGTACGGAGGTGTGAGAGGCTGTCTGGGGATGGTTTTAGGCTGGGTAGAGGTAGGCCGAAGAAATATTGGACGGAGGTGATTAGGCATGATATGGATACAGAGGACATGACCCTGGATAGGAAGATGTGGAGGACGCGGATTAGGGTAGAGGGGTAGTGGGTAGGAAGGTGTCCGTTTTTAGCAGGGAAGAGTGTTTGCTTGTATCTTTGACTGTTGTTTCTTAGGCAGAGTCTTGTTCGCGCTGCTTTGGTGTTATTTATGATCCTGATTAACTAGCCTATAGTGTTGATCTGTGAGTGCCTTGCTTCGTCGAATTGCTAGCATTGTGTTACCCCTTTTGCTGTTGGTTTTTATGATTTTTGTTTATGATTTTTACGACTCTTAGGATTTGTATGATTCTTATGATTTTGATTTATGATTTTTATGATTTCTGATTTAGGATTTATTTTTAATGATTTTAGTTTGTTATTGTTATCGGTTCTGAGCCGGGGGTCTATCGAAAACAACCTCTCTACTTCACTTGAGGTAGTGGTATGGACTGCGTACACTTTACCCCCCTCCCCCCAGACCCCACATGGTGGGAATACACTGGGTATGATGATGATGATGATTAATTCAAAAGTTTTCTTGATACATTCTAATAGTTCTTAGAAAACATGATTAGTTGAGATCTTATTTTGTTCTAGAAGGTAGAAATAACATTTACCAACTACTTTTCGATCTTATATATGAAAAGTAATTAATATCATAAAATTTTAAATTTCATCTGTCACACCCCGAGTTCCAACGAGGCGTGATTGACACCAGAAGCTGATATGGTCCAAGAGAACCAATCTTTACTCATACCCAATCATATGCATGCCATAAGAAACATTTTCACCACGTAAAGACATAAGATGCTAAGAGCGGAAATCATGAAGCATTATATATATACATATAAGAAACTTGGCCGTTAGGACCATCAAGTTAAGGTGGACATACAACTCTTCGTTCATATACCCACATCGGTCTACAAAAGCCTTTAACAAGAGTACACACATTACACAATGCTACAGTACCAAAATAAATGTACACAAGAGACCCGGCAAGCCCCGAACCAACTGGAGCTCACCAAAGATCGACAAAAAATCCGCAACCTACTGTGGAGGTCTACTAGTACCTGTGCCTGCAGCAAGTAAGGTAAATTTCCCCAAAGGGGTCAGTACGAAGAATGTACTGAGTATGTAAGGCCGTAAGAAACTCTATGATACATCAAAACTTTAATGGAATCAAATATAAGTTAAAAAAACCAACATAGATAAGCCATCACTCTATATGTATGGAAATATGTACATTAGATGGATTGCTTCTTTTACTTTTATGCTCATTCATCCCTTCATCGTTCACCTCTTCATTCACAATTCATTCTTCCATTCTTACAATACCCGGACCCCAAGCTGATCAGTGGGTAATCAACAGTTTTCGGGATCGACCCATGTTAGGCTTTTCTTTTGCCCCTGGGATACCACCCGTAATAGCGGGATCGACCCATGCGAGGTATTTTAACCCCATGGGATACCACCCGTAGATATTGGGATCGACCCATGCGAGGTATTTTAACCCCATGGGATACCATCCAAGAACACATCACTTCTCTTCACAACATTACTTCTTTAATCTTGAGAAAAGTTCATTCGATGAGTATATCATTATTGGAAACACGTAGATGCTTACTTTATGCCTTTACGCTAATGAGATTGATACTGTGTAATTGTAACATTATTGGAAGCTTTGGAATATAACATTATTGGAACTAGGAACCATGTCCATAACTATGTAATACATGAATGACAATAATCAAGAATAAGGTATATGTGATTAACCCTAGATGATAACATGAAATGAGATGCCTTAGGATACTTCGGGAATGAGTAAGTACCATAACAAGGTGTACATTATATGCTGCAGAAGGCTACGGAAAGAGGAACTTTACATACCTCGTATTCTCAATATGAATACTCAATCCTATACGTGAACACAATAGTCCCGCTCCTTCCTTATGTTTCACTCTACAACACAAATACATAACGGAATTTACATTAACCACCAACCACCTTACAAATGCATATGACGTCAATGAATTACATGTTTGCCTTTAAAATTATCATTTCCCCCTTGACAATACCATTGATGAAATTATCATACTAATAATCCCATAATATTTTCAACATTGACCAAAATATCATAAACCATTAGCATGTCACACCAAGTTCATACTTTCCACTCTTCATCACCACAACATCATAATTATTCCATCAAATTACTTCAATACACCTCACAACAACAAATCGACCAAAATCCCATAATTTACACTTATATGAAATTAACAAGTTTAATAACATAATCACACCATACATGTTGGTATTTCATCTATACCATGCTCTTTCATCAAAATCACAAGGCATATTTCAAGTGTAAATTCCATGGATAACACATCTTTTACAAGAAACACAAAGTGCCATATTCAACCCTTTCAAGCATAACCAACATGATTTACATACTTTCCCATGCATATAATATATTAATCCATAAGAATAATAACTTACCTAAGCTTGAAAAATGATGATCTTGCTCCAAAAGTTGGCTTAGGGTTCTTTAAGAGTTGAGAGAAATTTTGGAAAATTTCTAGAAATGTGTTGTGTATTCCTTTGAATAAAAATCAGATTTTTCCTTTCATTACGTCACCAATTCCGTACACTTTTTCCATAACAACAATTTCCAAAAATGACACATAAAGAGAAATCAACTTAGGGCATAACCATATCATACATGTTGATGTTCAAACCATCAATCTCACTTCTTTCAAGACCACAAGGTCACTTCCAAGTTCATATCACCAAAATAACACAACTTGTGTCACATAAGCAAAAGTGCCCCAATCAACCCTTTTAGACATAACCATCAAAATCCATACCATCTCTTATGCACATAATATATTAAACCACAAGAATAAATACTTACTAACACTTACCAAGTGATGATCTTGGCAAAACAAGTGTGGTTGCCTTAAGCTTGAAAAGGGTTTCTTTTTGGCTCTTGGAAATGTCTAGAAAATGTAAGAAATGGCAAGGTGGCTTATGTGATAAAAATCTGATTTTTTTCTTGCCCTTTTATAGCCCCTTAAGGTCATATTTAGCCAACCAATTAGTCAATAATTGATGGATTTTCTTGGTCAAGAAAGAATGGGTCAAATTCCCCTTTGGGCCATGCCTTTCTTGTTTCACTTGGGCCTTAATTTGAGCCCACACTCACAAGATTAAATTTGGTCCATTAACATTCATGAGTCTTGCACCAACTTTAGCAAGTTTAAATAATTCCATCAATATTAAGGTAGTCGCATGCGTTCAGAAGTTTACGGGGTGTTACATCATCCATCCAACTTTGAGATATTTTCATACCTTGTTTAATGTCTACTTGTTTATAGTTTTAAGGTAGTTATGATGATTAAGAACTTAATGAAAATCTAGAGGGTAGAAATAACGTTTCAGGTCAATTTTCGATCTTATATTTGGAAAATAGTTAGTTATGTCATGAAATATCAAATTCAACGAGTGAAACTCCATGATAATATTCTGAAATCTCATTCATAAAATTTAAAATTTAATAATAGTAATTACTATATTTATCAATTATAGAGACGTAAAAACAACTATTCCAAAATTCTGTCCCTTCTAGACGAACTTATTTATTGAAAAAGTCATGAGTAAACATTATTAAAAAGGTTATCCACTTTAAGCGGTGAGCCACAATTAAAAGTCTCAAAATTGAAATATTCAAGAACCACAATTCATTACTAAAAAACCGTAAAAAATCGACAGATAAAAATTAAAATATTCAAGAACCATAATTTATTACTAAATATGTGAAAAATCAATGAACAAAAACTAAAATATTCAAGAACCATAATTTATTATTAAAAAATGTGAAAAAATCGACAGATAAAAATTGAAATATTCAAGAACCATAATTCATTACTAAAAAAAATGTAAAAAATCGACGGAAAAAATAAGGGATTCCCTTTTTTAAAATGAACCTTTGTCCTTGTTTCTAGCACTTGCCTATTCTCAACCCTACCATTCCTAGCTACCACATCTATAAATTGCCCAAAACATTTACATATTTCAATTCATTACAAACAAAATCAATTTTAAAAAGCTTAATCTTCTTGAAATAATCTCTCTTTCTTCCTAAAACCAAAGGGAGGAGGAGAGCAAATTAGTCCAACTTTGTTGTTTCTAATTGTTGATTGATCTAATCTTGTTTAGTTGGCTTTCACGTGATCTTTTCATTCAAAAATGACAAGGGAAGCTAAATTCGTGCGTTCTTGGATGGAGGTTGCTCCTGTCCGTATGACCTATAATCGACAAAAATCTTCAAATACGCCAGGATTGGAGACCATTAGAGAAGAGATGAACGAGGGATGTGACGACGACACAACATCAATTCTTCTCCCTTCAATTGCAACGTCGAAATTAATCATGGGATATGATTTTGATTAATATACTTAATTAATTAGATGTTTTAATAGAGAGGTTGATGAAATTTAGCCCTCCAAAACAGCTTCAGGAAGTGTACTATTATTGTTTAAAGAATATTAACATCATTTGATGGTATTTGGTTAATTTCTCTCAGATTTGTTGGATGATTTTGTCATTTAGGTTTTTTATGAAGTTTTTGATAATGTCATAAAGACATCGTGTTATAATTAGTTACACAAGCAGATCACTTAGAAATCAATACAAATAATCTTATATTAATCATCGATTGATGATCGATATGGAAAATAATATCTATAACTTGTTGTAACTGATCAAATTAAATTGAACCGGTAAAATTTCCCACAATATATAAACAAATAAAAATTGAGTTATATTAATTTGACCAAACTATTTAACTTTAGAGTTAATAAATTATAGTGAGAATAATTAGAATATTTAGTTTAGGAAAAAGAACTTAGTATATAAACCAAAGTTATCAACATTGTTACTATGTTATTGTTTCTTCATGAAGGACGAAGTTTGTTTGTCGTAAACGGATAATTTTGATACTAGTCATTTAAAAGCGGTGAACCTGTTCAATGATCACAAGTTCTACCCTTATAGGTAAATGTTAAAGCTTATTAAATGTAGATAAAAATTCAAGGCCAAACACTTTTGGCGACAAAAGTTAAAGAGCGAACATTTGAGGAACAAAAATTCAAGACTGAACACTTTGAAGGATACTATGCGTAATTTCCTGTAAATAAAGGACGGAATTGGACTGGTCTCACGGTCCAAGCCCATTTTGACAACTCTAAGGACTTTTTTTTAATACTATTTTTTATTTTCTTAAACTTCGAGTAAGTCTAACTATATATAATATAGTACCAAAAACAATTATTTTCAACATAATATAATAAGCCATGTACGTAAAGATGGACCTAAAGCGTAATTTATTAATTTACGAGAATCCAATAATTTTTGTCAGATTAGATATATATGAATCTAATTATTATTATACATGATCTTGACATTGTTATAGAAATTCAAATCTTGAATGGACAGTTCCAGCATGTTGCACGTGGAAATTATGTACATCCAACAATAATCGAAAAGGACAAATAATTCAGATTCAGGTGATGTGTACTCACCTGTACACAAATTAGGTACATCCAACAATAAACTTTTAATTAACCCCACACAAAATATGTACTCAAAATAGTTTATGAAAAGAATTTGCAATTTTTCACTTTCATAGCTTTATTTTCTTTTATAATCGTGGTGTCTGACTTAGCTTTCGCACACCTTAACTAAATTTATGAGATATCTGCCTCCTCCGACTAGCAACATTCATAGCTTTATTTTGCTTTTTTTTTTTTTTTTGATCAAATCAAATGGCCAGGTTAAATGGGAAGTCAAAATGTTGAATGGAAATTGCTGTTCCAATTGTTCTCATGACACCCATTAATAAGATTTCAGTTTCTCCTCAGCTAGAGACTATATTTGAAGAAAAAGATTTTGAGGATTCTGATTTTTATCATGAGCTCTCTTCTAGGACCAGGACAGGGAAGTGTTTTGTTCCCAAAAGTTTTGAGTTCACTCAAGTTGAATTAACAACAAATTTAGAGTAATTTCATAAGTAAGGTTTTGGAAGGATAAGATGTATGCAGCCTTTCGGGATAGCTAGGTTGTTTCCTATTGACCTTCGGCAACCCTCCTCCTTTATCCAAACTCGGGATCGGCTATATGAGCAAACTCACAATGACAAAAATGTAGTTGAAATAATTAGCATAGTAGTAATATTTGATGTACTTGAGCATTTTGTTCATCCTTTTTTTTTTTTTTTTTTTTTTTGAAAAAGGGTAATGAAAGGTTGTCATTCTGTTTCCTTTTCCTTTAATCCCAAGTTTAAGGGTGTGATTTTGAACTAAAATGGGCTATTGTGTTTGTAATTTATTAACAGAGAAATTCTGAAATTTATAGTACACTATGTTCATATTACTATTCTACGCATTTTCTTCATTAATTTGAGTACATATAATAACATTCGATTTTTTTGAGCCGACGGACTATAGAAAATAGTATCTCTACCTCCACCAAGGTAGTGATAACGTTTGCATACGCTCCATACTTTGTGAAGTATTTTTCGAGGCTCTCTAGTTTTCTCTACAATAAACAATTTAGGGTTTAAATTGTAGTTCATGGGTTGCTCTGATATTACCGTAACAACACTATGAGTCAGTAATTTCAACCGTGGTTCATTTCAGATTTCCACTTCCGCTACACAATGAACACATAAGTTTTTGTTTGAGGATATATGCAATAATCCAATCAGTTTAGATTAATGTGACGTATGTTTGTTTGTTAGAAAAATCCTGTGGGTGCAGACAAAGTTAAATTTGTGAAAGAAAAGGTTAAAGACATTAAGATTGATTAAATTAATTTTTTTCGATCGAACCACCAAAGAAGGAAGTGGATACAAGAATTTAATTAATTGCTCAAAGGAATTGATGAGTACAAGAAAGGGGATAAGATTGAAGTTTTCTCTCATTGAAGCTTTAAGGAAAATTAGATCAAAGGTTTCTTGAGAAAACTCCAGAATTTGTGAATGACTCCTCTTTTTCTAGAAGGGCTATCTTACAAGCCCAAAAATTGATTTGTCGCCTCAGTATAAAATAACTACTCACTAATAATGAAAAGGGTACCTAATAGTACATGTCTGGGCTACTGACGTTGGGATCGAGGTTATCAGGGGCAGGTTGAAGCTTGACTCGAGACTGAATATTGATCTGCCCGAGAGTCATCATAAGGGTCCTACAACTATAAAGTGGTTTGTCCCCGGGGAAAGCTCCCAGAGGCTACCTAGTTATGTTTGGCTATGCTGGGGTGGTTCAAGTCACGGGAGAAAGGTCTATCTTTATTTTTTCCAAGAGTAGTGTCCCCCCAGTCTTGACCTAATCACGTGCCATAACCCGATTCATCCTTTTGCCAAACATGATTTACTCCCCCCCCCCCCCTCGCTACCTGAATTCAATCAGTAAGAAAAGAAATATGGAATAAAGATTAATGTGATTAATGTGAATTCAATCAGTTTAGATTAATGTGACGTATGTTTGTTTGTTAGAAAAATCCTGTGGGTGCAGACAAAGTTAAATTTGTGAAAGAAAAGGTTAAAGACATTAAGATTGATTAAATTAATTTTTTTCGATCGAACCACCAAAGAAGGAAGTGGATACAAGAATTTAATTAATTGCTCAAAGGAATTGATGAGTACAAGAAAGGGGATAAGATTGAAGTTTTCTCTCATTGAAGCTTTAAGGAAAATTAGATCAAAGGTTTCTTGAGAAAACTCCAGAATTTGTGAATGACTCCTCTTTTTCTAGAAGGGCTATCTTACAAGCCCAAAAATTGATTTGTCGCCTCAGTATAAAATAACTACTCACTAATAATGAAAAGGGTACCTAATAGTACATGTCTGGGCTACTGACGTTGGGATCGAGGTTATCAGGGGCAGGTTGAAGCTTGACTCGAGACTGAATATTGATCTGCCCGAGAGTCATCATAAGGGTCCTACAACTATAAAGTGGTTTGTCCCCGGGGAAAGCTCCCAGAGGCTACCTAGTTATGTTTGGCTATGCTGGGGTGGTTCAAGTCACGGGAGAAAGGTCTATCTTTATTTTTTCCAAGAGTAGTGTCCCCCCGGTCCTGACCTAATCACGTGCCATAACCCGATTCATCCTTTTGCCAAACATGATTTACTCCCCCCCCCCCCTCCCCCCCCTCCCTCGCTACCTGAATTCAATCAGTAAGAAAAGAAATATGGAATAAAGAGTAAAATTCCATAAAACATGTTCCACAGGGCACCTGTTCAACAAATCAGGACAAAGCGATTGATCCAGTACAATGTTATCTTTCAAGTACTAATTGATAAGTTTTTGGGATAATTTCCGAGTCCTTTTAGATATTACTATATCACACCAACCAATTTTGTTATTTATGATATTACAATCTTTAAAAACAAAAATTTAAAAGAGATGTATTCATTTCCCACATGTTCCATGTCTTTACTTGGAAATTAGTTAGAACCTCTCAATTTACTTTATTTTATTTTTTAAAAAAGAGAGATTCAGATCCAGGTGATGTTTCCACTATCTTTCTGCCGACACTTCACCCCATTCCTCTCTAATCTTCCTCCGGAAGCGAATTCAGTATTTAAATTTTATAAATTTATTTTTAAAGATTTTAATTATGTTATCTTGGGTGAATTTCATAAGTAATTATTGTAATTTTAATAAGTTATTTATTTATTTATATATATATATATATATTGGTTACGAGTTTTGGTCTTGAAAACAACTTCGGACAAAATTATAAACTAAGGTTGCGCAATAAATCTTTTAGACCTTTATGGTTAGGCTTTTTCTCAGACTTCATGTATAGTGAAAGTTTTAATACATTAAATTTTCCTTTTATATATTTTGTGTTGAAAGTTATGAGTTCCGATGAATCCGTAGCGAAAAAGCTACATCACATCCAACTGTTCTTCCTAACTTGACCTCACCTTTATATAATCCTTCACTCTTTGCACTCTTCTCTCAAACCCCACAAAAGAATATATTTATATACTAAAAAATATTCAAGAGTGTGAAGATATCTGTCTATTTCTCCTCTAAAAAAACCAAATTGAGTAGCAAATTTCAGTTTCATAGCTTCATTGTTGCACTTAGTTGATATTTGTAGTGCTTTTGAATAAGCTTTTTCTCGATTGAAGGGTCGATCAGAAACAGTCTTTCTATCTCTCAAAATAGGGATAAGATTTGCGTACACACAATTTATTTCAGACACTATTTGTGGGATTACACTGCGTATCTGTTGCATCAAATGGCCAATATGAATGAGAATAATAGAAAATCTTGGATGGAAGTTGCTGTTCCAGCTGTGCTAATTGCACCCTATAGAATTTCAGTTTCTCCTCAGCTGCAGACTATATTTGAAGAAAAAGATTTTGAGGATTCTAATTTGTATGACATCTCTTCTAGGACAGGGGATTTTGTTATGTTTCCTAAAGCTTTGAGTTCTATGAAGTTGAAATAATTGGCATGGTAACCGATGAGAGGGTCGTGATGGAGTGATACGTACTCATTCTTCATTAATCAGAAGTTTTGAGTTTAAGTTTGAATATGAAATCAAATTTATTAGGGAACTAAAAATCCGAATTTAATCAGGTTCAATATGACTTTACGAGTAACAGACCCCGGATGAAAAATAAAATTAGCATAGTAATTGATGGTGTAACTTTTTGTACATCCCCTTTCTTGTTTTGACTTAACAGGGTAATGAAGGCTCTCACTTTATTTCATTTTCCTTAGTCCCATGTTTAAGGGTGTGATTTTTGTACTAAAATTGTCTTTTGTGTGTCTATATTACTGTTTTTGTGATTTTCTTGGTTGATTAATGAAGTAACAATTATCTCCAAGGACATTTGAAACATATTCGGAAACCCTTACACCACTACTGTAACTCTGTAAGGGGTAAATCGGATCTAGTAAAAAGAGCGAATCGCACCATAACACATGGCTGGACCTGCTCGGATCAGGCATCCGAGAAAAGCCTCACCCGAGAAGGTCACTTTATAGCTAACAACAGTCATAATGACCCTGGGAAGACTAACAATCCGTCCCGAGCTGTAAACCCGCCTGTGCCAATCTACTTCGAGTGAGGCATCAAAGCATAGGCACGTACAACGATTAGCCTTTTCAATATCCAAGAATGTATCGTTTCACATTGAGGTGACGGTTCAATTTTTAGGCGTATGAAAGGAGGCTTTGCAAAGAATTGTGTTTGAGTGGACCCTTTCCATTGTTTGATGTATTACCTTTGCTACCTATAACTAGTAATTTTGATACGCTTGTAAAACGGTTGGATTCTGAACAATACAAGCAATATGTTATCACCCTCATACTCTAATCTCTATATATTTTACTAAGTCCTTGTTCACTATAACACTTCCAGATCCAACGCAAACATATATAATTTGAACCTCCATAGCTTCATTAGACAACTCTCTTTACCTACTTTACTCTTTTACTTAGCTCGCTCACTAACAATGCGTGTCCTTAACCTCATTACAAATATAATTCTACCATTTTCCTAATAAACAAACTCATAGTATGTTTGGTAAATGAAAAAACAAGTCGTTCAATAAATATGAGTCTAATGTATATACATATAATGTTATGAATGGGCCTAGACCCGTATTGGCAAAGCAGCCCAATATCATATTAAGTAGCTATGTTTGGGATCCGAGTTGATAAATAACACTTGTGGGAGCAAAATAGGGTATGCGTATTGTGTATTGCCTTGGGCAAAGTCTATGCTTCTCATCTCCAATTCTTCTATGGCTTCTCACCCCCTTCTGTCTATCTCTGTATTTTCCCCTCTTTAAGGACTTTTAGTTGTTATTGTTTGTTGATTACGTTTCTCTCAACGAAAGCACCAATGTAACAACTCGAGTCACCAACACAAGAATAATATGTATTATAATCATCGAGAATACGAAGTACAACTGAGAAACGTAATCAACAAACCATAACATCTAAAAGTCCTTAAAGAGAAGGGAAAATACAGAGATAGACAGAAGGGGGTGAGAAGCCATAGAAGAATTGGAAATGAGAAGCATAGACTTTGTCCAAGGCAATACACAATACGCATACCCTATTTTGCTCCCACAAGTGCTATTTATCAATCTAGATCCCAAACATAGCCACTTAATATGGTATTGGGCTGCTTTGCCAATACGGGTCTAGGCCCATTCATAACATATAATATATGAAAAAATCTCATTGTGATTTGTCTGCTTCATTTTGTATGTTAAATTTGTGGTCATAAAAGTTTTGGAGTGATTTTGAAGCGTGTGTAGATTTCCCACATGTTGCACGTCCTTACATCCAAAAGGACAAGATTCAAAGTGATGTTTCCACTCTATTTCTACCAACAATTGTTCATTCTTCCTCACTTCATCCCACCTTTATATATTAGCCCCTCAACACACTTTTTCTCAAACACCACAAGAAAATACACTCAAAAGTAGTAGTACTAAAGACTCTTTTGGCTCGGAAAATCTTATTAGTTTAGTTGTCGGCTATCTAAATTCTACCGACAATTCTTCATTCTTCCTAACTTCATCCCACCTTTAAATATTAGCCTCTCCCTCCCTTCTCTCAAGAACCATAAGAAATACACTCAAAATATTAGTACTAAAGACTTTCTGGCTTGGAAAATTTAGTAGTTCAGTTAGTTGATTTTCTGAACTTTTATCTTATCGGTGAAAGTTTCATTCTCTTTCAGCTAAGCTTCATTCTTGCAAGTACAACACTCTCAAACACCACAAGAAACACGAGTACACTCTAAGTAGTACTTAAAGACTCTAGCTCGGAAAATCTTGATAGTTCAATTGGTTGACTATCTGAACTTTTATTTTATTGTTCGTTCTCTTTCAGCTAAGTTTCATTCTTGCAATTACAACAACATATTCAGTGCAATCTCGCGAGTGGAGTTTGTGGAAGATAGTGTGTACGTAGACCGCAGTCTTACTCGATACTCATTTGCTAGCTAGATCAAATGGCCAAGTTTATTAATGGTGGCCAAAAGTGTTGGATGGAAGTTGCTGTTCCACAAATTCTGATGACACCAAATAAGATTTCAGTTTCTCCCCAGCTAGAAACTATATTCGAAGAGGAGGATTTTGAGGACTCTGATTTTCAAGAAGAAGGGAACTCTATTTTCTTCCCTACAGATTTTAGTTTAATTAATTAGATTTGTGAGTTTTTCTTTCATCATTTGAGGATTGTTAAGGATTCAGATCTCTCTCTATATATCTTACAAGATTCAGTTTGAAAAAAAAAAGATCTCTCTATATCTGTTTTTTTTTTTTTTTTTCTTCACTCAAAATCCAAATCGAGCTTAAGGGTTACTTTCATATTTTCTCTATTCCAATTTATGTGATATTTTTCGGTTCCCCAGAATTAATTTGACTAATTGAGGAAAGTGTTGCATTGAAGAAAGCTTTCTTTTAACATTAGAGAAGGCAATGAAATAGTTGCATTGAAGAGAACTTTTCTTTTAGTATGCTCTTCTCAGTTGACTAGTTTATGTAACAAACAAGAATTCTAAACACAAATACTCAAGTAGTAAGTTATTGCTGATAACCAAATTACAATGGTAACACTTAAACTATTGAATTACAATGAAATTAAGCTATTTAAATAACAACTATGGATAGAGATAAAAATGAGAATGAGAAGCTTTGACTCTAGAAAGAAGATTAGAGGAACAAATAATTTCTTCACAATATGCATAATCCCTGAATTACGTACCACTACCCCTTTTGATGAAACGGTACTCAGACCGACTACTCAACCTCGGTCCCAAATTAACCTGGCCCTATTGCTTGTTCTCGGCCTAACAACTCTTGTCAGCTCAATTACTACTTGTGTAACTTTGACATTCACATTGGGTTGGACTTGGTTCATAACAATACTCTCATCCTCAATAAGAACCTTGTACTCAAAGATTGAGTCGAGATCCCACAATAAAGGACATTGATAAGCTAAATGTAGCTATGAAAACTTCCATAGGTGCAAAGGCCACTGGTCGGCAGGCCCACTTGGATATCAAGAAGAAATCTATAGTCCCGTATGCACCAACAACACCAATGCGTGTAATGTTGTTTACATAAAGCTTCAAGAATGGAAAAGAATAATATGTACTTTTCTGGTGCAAGAAGGGCAGCCTGGTGCACTAAAACACCCACTATGTGCACGGACCGGGGAAGGGCCCGACTGCAAAGGTCTATTGGATGCAATACTTACCTTGCATTTCAGCCAGAGGCTATTTTCAGGGCTTGAACCCATGACCTCCTGAGGATACACGGGGTTTGCTCGGATATCAAGAACAACATAAAAACGATATAAGATGTTAAGTTGTTTCGTTCGCCAGTGCAGAGGGTAGTGTTCCAATTACGTTGGATAGGTTAGGTTTTCCTCTCATTCTCTTCTGTCAATGTTGAACAGTGGAAAGGGGAACTAGCCATATATTTATAGGCTTAAAAGAACGTGATCTAATGAGCTCTCTCATCACGGCCAAACCCGCATCAATACATGAAGTGATTCATATCTAATATGAAATTCAAGTTTAGCCCATTTTTACGAAATGAAATAGGTTCAAGTTAATGTTAAGTACAATTTCCAACAGAAGATAAATGCAACAGGCCAAAAAGAGGACCATAACTGAGGCAACTGTGGAGTGGAATGTTAGATCATATAATTAATTTGACTTGAGAGAAGAAATTTATTCGTACCACTTACGATCTAGACCATTGGATCAATTCAACACATACGATCTCAAACATTCAATTTACATCTTTCTTGTCCTTTCAATGCTAATATACGTGAAAGTGGCTAACCTCTTTTAATGTGGTGAGACCTTGCTAACCAAAATTGAAATGGGAAGCGAATTCGTCATTTTCAGATTCTCCAAGAAGTGAATAAAATATGACTTTCCAAGTGAAATAAAATAGCATTGCTCATTCCTTTATTTCGGTACTCAAAATAAGCATAGACAATCAAAAAGACAAGCTGCAGTTACAAATTTTGGCAGAGTTAAAACAAGTGTCTAAACTGTCAAAGACCACTCTAATAACATAAGAAAACACAACTTAAAGAGAATTCTTCCAAATACTAATATACATTTTCTTAATGGTATGATTCATATCCCATATGAAGTGGGAAATTTTGACCATTCTTTAATTTGACTCCATTTCTCATAGGCCTCCCAACTACAAATTCTTGATGATTAGGCATTGCTCCTGAAGGAACCAAGTGCTTTGACTGCTCCGGTCCTCAAAATAAACTGATGGTAAAATGTAGCAATTGCAGCTCCAATAAATGGTCCAACCCAAAATATTCACTGTCACAATTAACAAAAAAAATAATAATTAATCAACAAAAATTTAGTTGTCCTCGAGATACAGTAAAGACGAGCTGAAGTGTCTAAATGATCATTTGATAAATTGAAATATTCAACTGATAGTGAAGACAAATTTAAGTGTCTATCTATGTATTTACCTTAAAATATGTGATATGTGATATGCTTACTTGGTCATCCCAGGCTTTGTCATTACCATAAATAACAACATCACCAAAACTTCTAGCAGGATTAATACCAGTTCTAGTAACCGGAATTGTTGCCAAGTGAACCATAAACACCGCAAATTCAATTGGAAGTGGTGCCAACACCTTCAAGTAATGAACTCAAAGCATCAAAATTGGCATAAAAATTTAGTACTAAATCATGAATTTCAAGGCCGTCTCAGTAAAATTACTGGCCTAAAGTCAAATTTTAATAAGAAACTTTAAATATATACACATCATACAAAAATAATACAATAATAATTTAGAGTTTTCTTTTTTATTCTTGCATATTAGTTGTTTTTGGTGTAGTATTTTTAAAAGACACATCTTTAACTCCACATATTAATATGATTACTATTAAAAGTAAGGATTGATTCTAGTTAACAAGATGTTAGCCATTTGTCTGCAATACATTAACTTGAATGTTGTTGTTAAAACACTATTTATTAATATGAAATTTGAGTTGTTTAATTCAAAGTTCTAAAATATTCTGGTAAAAGTTACATAACTTTTTCTTTCTTTATAGTTTCGTTTTTTTTTTTAGATAATTTTTTTAAACGTATTTCACAATCTTCATTTTTATTTCAAGTGAAGTTAAAATCATAAAATTTACTATTAAAATTTTTGAGGCTTCAAAATTTGGAGGCCTAAAGCCAGGGGTGGACCCACGTTGTAAAAAGGGTTGTCGAGCAACACTGCTTCGTCGAAATTTTTTACTAAATATATATATAACATACTATGCTTAACAACTATATGTAATTGAAATGACACAGTTGGACAATATGTGCCTCTTGGCACAGTGGAGAAGTGTTGATTTTGTTACCCTCAGGTTGAGGGTTCGATCCTCAAGTTAATGTTGTTGAGTAGTATTGAACCCAAGACCTCTTGTAGTGATGTGATTATTAAATTTATATCGTTTCTTATAGAAATATCGACACTG
This sequence comes from Capsicum rhomboideum, assembly GCA_031232105.1. Taxonomy (NCBI): domain Eukaryota; kingdom Viridiplantae; phylum Streptophyta; class Magnoliopsida; order Solanales; family Solanaceae; genus Capsicum; species Capsicum rhomboideum. The sequence continues at coordinate 141,382,000 of CP124711.1, read as the reverse complement.
CGTACTGAAAATTCTCTGGCATTTCTCTTAGGATCAGTAGCAGCAAAGATGGTGTAAACAAGAACAAAAGTTCCAATAATCTCCGCACCCAAACCAGTACCCGTGCTATATCCATCATTCAACGTATTAGCACCACCACCATACCTAACATAATACGCCTTTTGAAAAGCCTTCACCAACCCACAACCACAAATGGCTCCTAAACACTGAGCCACAATGTACATAACAGCCCGAACCAACGACACTTTTCGAGCCAAGAAAAGCCCGAATGTGACAGCAGGGTTAATATGTCCTCCAGAAATACCAGCAGTGCAATAAACAAGTACGAAAATCATGCCCCTGAAAGCCCAAGCAATTCCAAGAATGCCAACATCACCACATTGTACACCGTTATGGTCAATGTCACTCTGGCTCTTGTAGCCAATTAAAGTGAGGACAGTGCTATAGAGAAATAACAAAGTGGCTATGAATTCAGCAATAATGGCTCTATAAAATGACCATTTACCAAGTTCTTCAGGGTCAATTAAGGGTGCTGGGGGAGGGTCTTGGTAGTCCTTTGGTGCATATTCAGTGCCAACTTCAATGTCCTTGCCCATTTTTGGTCACTTTTCTTGAATTTGGTATTTAACTAGAGGGTGTTAACTGTTACATAAACCACTAATTTGATGGATTAATAATTAATCAAACTTATCATTTGCCGCCCCACAATAATCACTCCCAATTTATTGCATTTTTCATATGATTAATAATTAATGTCCTCACCTCTTAGCTACCGTGGGGCAGCCCATATATGGTACGAAAATGCTTATGAAATGATTATATGTACAATTAATAGTAAAATACTTGTGCTATATTCATATCTATTGTCACAAGCGACTAATGGAGTATATACTACTCCCTCCGTCCCATTTTATGTGACCTACTTTGATCGGATACGGAGTTTAAGAAATAAGGGAAGACTTGATGATGTTCTACCAAATTGCTCTTTATTAAAAATGTACTACTACTATCTTTAATTAAGTGGGACCAATAAGAGTAAAAGAGTAATTATGCTTTTAAAAAGTTACCAAATAAAGAAATATGACATTCTTTTTGGAACGAATCAAAAAGGAAAGTAAGTCACATAAAATGGGACAGAAGGAGTAATATTTTGCAAGTATTCACCAGCTTAAATTGAATTTGTGACTTAATTATGATAATCCAACGGAGGAGGTGAGTGATTAGTGAGGTCGGGTTATGATATTAAACAGTTGAGAGTGACGGAACTATGAAGTGCCAAGGGGTTCAACCGAGTGAAAATGATCATTTCTTATTATACATGTGAGTTGTCTATCAGTGATTATATAATATTTGAATATATGTGTTTAGAATTCGAGTTCGTTACACCTCTCTTCTTATGTATACGGTGAAAATATAACTACGCAATTAAAACTTGAACCTAATAGAGAAGTCACGTCGGAATTTTGTGAAGATTAATCATACAATATTGTTTTAGTTTAGACAAAATAAAGTTATTGTTTAAGAGTCTCACATCATATGAAAGGGGACGGGTGACCTCTTTATACGATTTTGGGTAGTCCTTCACTTTTGAATAATTTTTTTGAGTTGAATTGGGCTTAAGATTTATTTTTTATCATAGTATTAGAGTATGACCCATCCCAATTATTATTTTTCCAATGTTGGGTTCTCATATTAAAATTGCTATGTTAGCACATGTTCAATCCTAGGTATGAGGTAGATGTTAAAGAATCCTACATTGAATGGAAAAAAGGATGTGGGGTCCTTTTATATTGTCTTGAACAATGTTTATCTTTTGAGGTAGCTTTTGTAATTGAATTAAACGCAATATTTATTAAGTCATCAGTTATAACAAAGAGGGTGGAAGATAAATGGATAATAGACTTGCTCATAATTCAATTATTTGGATGCTCAAAACAAGCATAGCGAAAATTACATAAACACACAAAAAAAGTTGAAAAGTTGCAGTGACAATGTTTGGCACATTTAAAAGAAGTGCCAACAATAAAGCATAATTTAAAGGGACTATTCTTCTTAATACTTATATACAGTTTCAATTCATCATGATGGTCTATAATCTCTTATGAAATTTCAATTCTGGACCACTCTTTGATGACTCCATTTCTCATAAACTGCATATTCTTATAATTAGGCATTGCTCCTGAATGAACCAAGTGCTTTAACTGCTCCAGCCCTCAAAATAAACTGATGGTAAAATGCAGCTATTGCAGCTCCAATAAATGGTCCAACCCAAAATATCCACTGTCAACATTAACAACAAAAAAAATAATTAATCATCCAAATATCTGTCCACGAGACACAGTGATTACGAGTTGAGGTGTCTAATTGTCTATCTATATATTTTGCCTTTTAAAGAAAATGTGATTTGCTTACTTGGTCATCCCAGGCTTTGTCTTTGCCATAAATAACAGCAGCCCCAAAACTCCTAGCAGGATTAATACCAGTTCCAGTAACAGGTATTGTTGCCAAGTGAACCATAAACACCGCAAATCCAATTGGAAGTGGTGCCAATACCTTTAATTAATCAAATCAAATCATCAAAATTGATATTAAAATTAATACTACTATGTAATAAATTTGATGTCACAAAATAATACTCACAGGAACATGAGAGTCTCTGGCATTTCTCTTAGGATCAGTAGCAGCAAAGACAGTGTACACAAGAACAAAAGTTCCAATAATCTCCGCACCCAAACCAGTACCTGTGCTATATCCATCACTCAACGTATTAGCTCCACCACCATACCTAACATAATATGCCTTTTGAAAAGCCTTCACCAATCCACAACCACAAATGGCTCCTAAACACTGAGCCACTATGTACATAACAGCCCGAACCAACGACACTTTTCGAGCCAAGAAAAGACCGAATGTGACAGCAGGGTTAATATGTCCTCCAGAAATACCAGCAGTGCAATAAACAAGTACGAAAATCATACCCCCGAAAGCCCAAGCAATTCCAAGAATGCCAACACCACCACATTGGTCAGTGGCACTCTGGCTCTTGTAACCAATTACAGTGAGGACAGTGATATAGAGGAATAACAAAGTGGCTATGAATTCAGCAATAATGGCTCTGTAAAATGACCATTTGCCAAGTTCCTCAGGGTCAATAAGGGGTGCTGGAGGTGGATCTTGGTAGTCCTTTGGTGCATATTCAGTGCCAACTTCCATGTCTTTAGGCATTTTTGCGCTTTGTTTTTGGGTAAGCAAGAAATTAAGTGTTTGATATTTGGTTGTTTGGTGAAGTTGAGTGAAGAGTGAGGGGGTATTTATGGAGTTGGAAATTTTAATTAGAAGATGTACAAAAAGACTATTTGATTGATGAATTATTTATCAAAATTATCATTTGCCGCCCCACAATACTCTCTCCCAATTTCTTGCATTTTTCATATGGTTCAATGTCCCCACCTCATAGCCGCAAACTCCCTTGGGGCTGAGTAGTGAGGCAAGTCAAAATTTTCATTAAGGGACTATCAGAACATAAACAATTAAATTTACAAAAAAGTTAAGATGTGTTAATATGTAACATATATACGTAAATATATATATTTTTACTTAGCTACATAGTATAATTTTTCGATGAAGGAATGTCGGTCGACACCCCTCAATTACATGTGGCTCCGTCATTGGGGCCGAGCACCCCATATAGGGTGGATCATAAATATGTGTGTAAGTGTTTTTTCTATTTTCACTCAATATTCGTTATTCGTCATCCATGTTGTGATCCAACTAAGTTTGTGATCGTGCCGAAAAGTTCCACGTTGAGGTAAAACAAACAACAAAAATAACTTCATATCCAAAGCTCGAACAGTATTTCACTAACTTTAAATTTTGAATCTTTTCTTAATCTTTATTCCAATCTAGTAGCGGTAAGATAGGAAAGGGTATGAGTTATGAGTTATGAGTTCAAACACCCTGATCTAAACATTCAAATTAGACTTAGTACTCTATTCTAGAAATTCACTTTAGACTATTAATTATGACTATTACACTATTCTACAAATAAATATACTGTTTATATTTAATAAAATCCTTCATATACCTTTACAACCTACTTCTACAAATAATCTTAGATCGAGAGTGACGCATCCGTGAACCCACCATAATAATCGTGGTTGGAAGTAATGAACCATTGGCCATACACACCGGTCAGCCTACACCAGAGATTTCGGGTTTCAGATCTATTAGATACAAAGTCTTCTTTCTTAAAAAGTGTTTTATCCTCTAACATGAGACTTTTCGATGCAAACCTAAATTTAATCGAGTTTAGTACAGATCAATCACCGGATGAAAAATCAAAAACGAAATTCACACCACCGTCCACGACTCCATTCCAACTCAGCTCACCTTATTGATTCCTTCAACCACTCGTCTCGCCATCTCAGCAAGGGCCCCATCCTCAATATTGATAAGAAACAGGGGCGAAGCCAGCCTTTCGCTAGTGGGTTCATCGAACCCCCTTCGACAGAAAAATATACTATTTATACATAATTAAAATTATTTTTTATGTATATATAATAGGGTGTTGAATCCCCTTCAATTAATTTTTCTTCAAATATTGAATCCTCTTAGCTGAAATCTTGGTTCTGCCTTTGATGGGAGACCCTTTCTATATCGTCATAAATTTTCATTTTATATTAGAAAGAAATAAATTTCTTTTACGATATCAATGTATATAAATTAATTCGTACGAACAAATGTTGTCAGTTGTTTAGGTAGGAGAAATTAAAGAACCTTATAGCTATAGGCCTCACCCACCCTAATCAATCATTCTTCCTTTTCCATATAAAGTTGTACCTGAACACACAAATTGGTGAGTCACAACTAGAATGTTCAACAATTTAGATGCGTGTTCTACTTGTAGAGTTCACTTTATCATTAATTCTCAATAGTGACATTACATACAAATTTCAAATGTTTAGAAAAGATTTATTATTACATTCTTAGAAAGCAAATAGTCTTGGTCTGTCGGTTTAGTTGATTCTTAAGGTAAAAAAAGAGAGAACTACTCCCTCTCCATCTTATTTTATGTGGCCTATTTTTTTTTTATCCGTTTTAAAAAGAATATCACATTTTTTTATTTGATAATTTTTTAAAAGTATAATTACTCTTTTATCTTTATTGGTCCTATTTATAAGGTCCCACTTAATTAAAAATAGTAGTAGTACATTTTTAATCAAGGACAATTTGGTAAACATCACCAAGTCTTCCCTTATTTCTTAAACTCCGTACCCGATCAAAGTAGGTCACATAAAATGGAACAGAGAGAGTACTATTTTTTATCCATTCAATTTTGCACAATGTTCACATAAAAATATGTATATTTAGTACTCCCTCCGTCCCATTTTATGTGTCGCCTTTTGACCGGGCACGGAGTTTAAGAAATAAATGATGACTTTGTAAAGTTTACAAAATTGCCCCTATTAAAGTCACTTTAATATTTTTTTTTTAGTTGTCTTTTATTATTAAGTGGGACCCAGTGAGGATAAAATGGGGATGATGTCATTAAATTGTTGCCAAATACGGAAAGATGACATTCTTTTTAGGATAGACTAAAAAGGAAATAGCGACACATAAAATGGGACGGAGGGAGTAGTAAAATTTTCCACTGAAGCAGTGCTTGATGACACCATTTCGCTAAACGTGCATTCACTTCCCTGAAATGAATTGCAAATAGAACTCTAGTAATGAAATTGAAGTCGCATTGTAATACTTGTAATTTAATTTAACTTTACTCGAGGATAATCAGACTTTTGTATATTTATTATCTTAGCTTATACTCTATCATTTCATTATAACGACTTAATTTTCTTTGATCATCGACTTTCATATTATGATACTATATATTCTCTATAACGATATCTCGTTATAACAATCAAAAAGACCAGACAAAAGACATCATTAGTTCTAGAATACTCTACTAATCCTAACAAAAGTCTATTGTTTTCTGTTTAATTTATCATATTCTGCTATTGATCACAAGATTATCCATCCAAAAGGTTCATTAAAAAGATCAATGCCATTAGTATTAATAATTAGAGTGATGAGTGACTGACAACTTTTTCAATAATCAACATAGACAAAAGTAGTGGAGGTTCATATATGAAGTCACATTGTAATATTTGTTGTATAATGTTCGAATCTTACTCGAGTACAGTCAAATTTTTCTATAATAACGTTTCATTATAATGACCTAATCTTTTTGAATATTTTTATATTATATTATGTTATAAGTTTTCTATAACGAAATCTCGCTATAGCAACCACAAAAGTCATATAAACGACGTTATTATAGATAAATTTAGTGGTATACAATGTTCTAATCCTTACAAAAGTCTCTTGTTTTATGTTTAATTTATCACATTCTGCTATTGATCACAAGATTATCCATCCAGAATGTTCATTAGAAAAAGATCAATGACATTATTATTAATAATAATTAGAGTGAGGAGTAACCGAGTAAGTGACAACTTTTTCAATAATCAACATAGAAAAAAGTAGTGGAGGTTCATTGAATAAAAACAATGCACACCGACCATTTAATATCATCCACAACCCCAATTTCTATAGTACACCATATGATTGTTGTGAATTTTTATTTTTCTATTCATCTCTCTTTGTTTGACAAGTGGCAATGTTTTTCACCACTTAGTCACTTACCTCTATTTTCTAGTCCTTTTTGGTTCTTTCTAAATTGGTGATGATGACGTTTCCATAAATTTGCTCATATTTTTCTCACAAAGACTTAAATTTGCTCATATTTTTCTCACACAGACTTTTATAGATTATGTGTCAAACTTTTTTTGCAAACATAAAGTATTCCAACAATTGTCCATGAAAGTTCTTAATAACAATAATTACACCACAATTTCAATTAAGTTAGAATAAATTAGATAACACTAACTATATTTTTCATTTGAGTTCATTTTATACACCTTTTTTTAGGTGGGATACGCTAGGCTTTGGTTTAGTGCAAATGTTATAATAAGTTTATCTATAATTGAATTTGAATTAGTGACTCATCATATGAAAACAATACTTTGATCACAAAGTTAAGTAGGTCATTTATCATCCCAATCAAAATTATAAATAAAGCTCATATTGTGATGAATTCTAAATATCATATTACATATAAAGCATATATACTAATCTAAAGAATGTCATTTATTATATCAGAAAGGTGATCACATTTAGTTTTGATGTTTGCCGATCTTATACTTGATAATTTAATTACTGAGTATTTTGACCTTATTAATGTAAAGCATTTTTCTTGTTTGATGATCAGGCAATAAGATCATTCTTAATTCCCGATTCATTTCATCACAAACCTTTTGCCAAAATGAAAAAATGTGAAGATACGAATTGCAAGCTATTTTGATAAACTTTTTCTTTAAACATCCAGTTCGTATCATATGAATCGATAACCTATGAATGAGATGTTAAACGATAAAAACACAAACTACACAATACATGTAAATCTAATTTTATCATCCTCTCTTAGAGCTCTACCTCTACATGCACTTTCTTTCCACCCACTATTATGATAAAAAATTTGACGAAAAAAAAAAATACTCCCTCCGTTTAAAAAAAATGACCTAATTTGACTTGACATAGAGTTTAAGAAAATAAAGAAGACTTTTAAATCATGTGATCATAAATTAAAGTTGTATCAAATATACCAAAATTCTCTTTGATCTTTTGGTCTTAAACATGCCACGTGGAAAGCTGAAATTAAAGTACTGTAAAAAAAGAAAAGGGTTTTTCTTTTTTAAACAGACTAAAAAAGAAAAATAAGTCATTCTTTTTTAAACGGAGGAAGTATAATGACTAGTGCTGACGTGGCAAGTGATTAGTGGTTAGATTGATGAGGCCCAGTGGGAATAAAGTCGGAGAGGGCGGTCCTTCTAGTAGGGTCCATAGCAGGAGAAAAGTAATGGTTGATCATTCATGATGATGATGGTCGGTTTGTGTGATTTGTCATTTTTAGCCGTCTGATTTGATATGTCCTCAATGCCCATTTTCGTCAATGGTGAGTCCAAAACCTAAGTAGCGAAACAAAGCAGGATAAATAAATTGAAATAACGAGCAAAAAAAATATATATGATCTAGCATAGCAATGCTATTATTGCAAGTTGTAGTAGTAGTTGAGGTTTGATCGCGCAAATATAACATGCAATAGGTAGAATCGATATGTAACTTTTCGGTCATTCTTTCGATTTGTTTGATTGGTTTCTTACTTATTTTCATGTATTAGATACGTAAATAAAATTTATTAGTATCTTAAAAGCAATATATATAATTTAGACAAACAATGAAATGTGAGGTGGCAGGGGTAGGGGTTGTGGGGATGGTTGAGGGTGAAGATAACGTATGTTTAAAGGTCGAGAGGATACAATCAATATAAAATATCACTTATGAAACACAACTTATTGTTCCTATTTCAATTAGGGAAATCAGTTTTTCTTATTTTTAATAAATTAGTTTTGCTGGAAAAAATATTTTTGAAATTTTTTTATCATCCAAATATGAAAAAAATTGAATTTTTTTTCCTCCATTGATGAATAAAATGTCCTGCATCGGTGCATGAAGAATATTCTTGACTACTTCTAAAAATTACACAATCATCTTTTTTAAAGCTATTTTTTGAAATATATGTTAGATTCAAGATCTAATTTGATATGATTATAGAGTTGGGCTCGATGTGAACTCTAAAGTCGATGAATGAAATGTCACACGTCAATAAATTTATTGAAAGCCTCGACCAACATTCATACCGAATACACCAAGGTCCCCACCCGAAATTCGGCGTCCAACCCCACAAATTTGCCGCCCCACGAGATAGAGGGTAGGGGTCACTCTTACCACTAAAAAGGACAAAGAAAATTATGGAAACTACTAGATATAGACTAATGAAACTAACGTCAATTATTATTATTACTGTACTATTATTCATATACTTAAAAAAAAGGCAATTCTTCTCCATAAATACCCCCTTTCACTCCTCAACAATTCGACTACAATCTTTTCTCTCAAATCTCAAATTATCTAACAAACATCAAAGTTAGTCAACATTTTCTTGTTTTTTTTTTGTTGTACAAATGGCCAAGGACATTGAAGTTGGCACTGAATATGCACCAAAGGACTACCAAGACCCTCCCCCAGCACCCTTAATTGATCCTGAGGAACTTGGTAAATGGTCATTTTATAGAGCCATTATTGCTGAATTCATAGCCACTTTGTTATTCCTCTACATCACTGTCCTCACTGTAATTGGTTACAAGAGCCAGAGTGCCACTGACCAATGTGGCGGCGTTGGCATTCTTGGAATTGCTTGGGCTTTCGGGGGTATGATTTTTGTACTTGTTTATTGTACTGCTGGTATTTCTGGCGGACACATTAACCCTGCTGTCACATTCGGTCTTTTCTTGGCCCGAAAAGTGTCGTTGGTTCGGGCTGTTATGTACATTGTGGCTCAGTGTTTAGGAGCCATTTGTGGTTGTGGATTGGTGAAGGCTTTTCAAAAGGCATATTATGTTAGGTATGGTGGTGGAGCTAATACGTTGAGTGATGGATATAGCACAGGTACTGGTTTGGGTGCGGAGATTATTGGAACTTTTGTTCTTGTTTACACTGTTTTTGCTGCTACTGATCCTAAGAGAAACGCCAGAGACTCTCATGTTCCCGTAAGTATTATTTCGTGACGTCAAATTTGGTACTTAGTAATACTAATTTTAATGTCAATTTTGATGATTTGACTTGATCTATTGAAGGTATTGGCACCACTACCAATTGGATTTGCGGTGTTTATGGTTCACTTGGCTACTATCCCGGTTACTGGAACTGGTATTAATCCTGCTAGGAGTTTCGGAGCAGCTGTTATTTATGGCAAAGACAAAGCCTGGGATGACCAAGTAAGTAAAGCACATCGTGTTTAGATACCTCAACTCGTTCCCATTGTGTTTCGTGGATAACTATATTTTGGGTGATTAATTAATTTGTGGTTGTTGCATTGTGACAGTGGATATTTTGGGTTGGTCCCTTTATTGGTGCTGCAATTGCTGCATTTTACCATCAGTTCATTTTGAGGGCAGGAGCTGTCAAAGCACTTGGTTCCTTCAGGAGCAATGCCTAATTATGAGAACCTCAAGTTATGAGAAATTAAAAGAATGGTGAAGAATTGGAACTGTATATGAGTACCTCTTTAAATTAATGTTTTAAGTAGAGTGGTCTTATTGTTCTGACACTTATTTTAACTGTGCCAAACATTGTCTATGTAATTTTCCTTCTTGTTTGAGCTTCAAAATAATGGAAATGAGCAATGCTATTATGTTTCACTCTTCTTGGTCACCAAATTAACATATTCCATCCGTTCACTTTCAGATGCTATATCAAAAATACATTTTGCACTTTTACTTATTACTTTTAGCATGATAAGGAAAAACGTATATTTTTTCATGTTTCACCCTCAACATTAACTACTTATTACACAAATTATTTTTTAAGGTATAAGAATATACATTAATTAATATGGATATTGTGGTAAAAATACTCATATTAATTATTGTTTCTCAAGGGCATGCAAAGTCGAAATGGACAGGTAAAAGTAAATGAAGGGAGTAATATGGATATCTAACGATCGGTATCGAATCGATTACATTCTAGTTTGGAAATTTATGATAGTTCTCATTAACCAAAGTGGATTGTTTAATTTGTAGTCACCAAATGAACCCCTAGTTCCACAGTAGAGAATGAGTAGGTCTTCAACATCCATAATTATGCATATATAGACAGTTTTAGAGTTTTAGGGTAAAATTAATTAATGTGCCGGCTCACATGGCTAAAATGTTAAGGACAAATAGAAAGGCTCTTGATTAGATTTGAACGTCGAATACATTAGTGAATATCCGTCTCAGTTCACATCGTACAATAATAATTAGAACTAAATTAAAGAATTAAACTTAAATCAGTACGTCTTTTCAAATAAAAATTTGTTATAATCTACTCCCTCCGTCCCAATTTATGTGATGTACTTTGACTTGACACGGAGTTTAAGAAATAAAGGAAGACTTTTGAAACTTGTGGTCTAAAATGAGTCATAGATATTTGTGTGGTTGTAAATCATTTCATTAAGGATAAAGTGGGTATTTTAAAGTTAAATTGTTACCAAATATAAAAATGTGTCATTCTTTTTGGGACTGACTAAAAAAGAAAGTGTGTCATATAAATTGGGACAGAAAGAGTACAAGTTATAAAAGTTTTCCAATCGAAATTATTATTGAAAAAACAAAACAGTAAAGGGGGATCATCAAATTTCTTGTGCATGTCACAACAAACAAATTGAACCATAAAAAAAGAAGAAGTAATACGTATTCAGAAAGAGCAGAACCACATAGTTCAAAAAGGAATCTTTCCAAATAAGGTAAAGTTAATTGTACACAGTAAACAATCAATTATTAAATAGGTTATTACATTAACTAAACTCCAATTTTATATGGACTTGTTTAGTGATCGACGTATGGCAAGGCAGCAACCACACATTATTCAAAAATGGCTTATTAATTTTAATTAATTAGTGATGTGACGAAGGCAATGCTTGAAGTAATTAATAATGTTGTTGTCATATGATCAAGAGGTTATGAATTCAAGTTATAGAAACAGTCGCTTGGTGAGACAATTTATAAAATACTCTTGTAATCCGATCCTTTTCTAAATCTCCCGCATAACATAACAGGAGTTTTGGTGCATCAAATTGTCCTTTTTGTGATAATGATAAATTTGTTAAAGCTGTCACTGTGAGGATACATTGAATATGGGGCCGTTGCTGAGATGGCAGAGAAATGAGTGGTTGAAGGAATCAACAATGTGGGCTGAGTTGGAATGGACGGTGCTGTATATGGCCAGGAATGAAATCAAATGATTAAATTATCTCATTATATGGAGTCCGGCCCTTCAAGGGCTAATTTTTGAAGAAAACATGCCAAAGGGGATAATGAGTATTGAAAAAAATCAAATGGGATAAAATGTCATTGGCCCAATAATTTAGAAGTCACTGATGGGCCAGTGACTTGTAAGTCGCTGGACCCACAACGACTTACAAGTCGCTGACCCACCAACGATTTCCTTTAATTTTTTATTTATTTTCAGCCTTTCTCTATATAATTTTCTTCTCCGTGTTTTGTTTGAGTTAAACCTTTCTCTTTCAATTCCTTATTTTATTGAATAAGTTATAGAAATTATCTTTTCATTCTATAAAAGATGAATGAGGATTCAGTAAGAGTAAATTTATATTGTGGTGGTAAATATAAAGTTGGTTCTGTAAGATATAGTCGACCGCCTGTAGTTGTGCAAGTGTATCTGTTATCTCTTAAATATGAGCAATTGCAACGTTTACTAAGGAACAAAATGGGTATAAGTAATTCGAAAGACGTAGTGGTTAGTCAAGTTATTTATATCATTTGAGTTCCTTTCAAATCCTCCAATTGTTTGTTGTTGGACTATATCCCTTGAAGAACCAACACTCAAATTCAACAAATATGTAGTATCACAGAGATCAAACTCATTGTCGGTGAGTTCTTGAACAATAGGACAACGTTCAATTGACATATACATGTCAAGACTCGTTAAGTTAATGCGATTATCAAAAATTTCAACAGTACAGAGAAGTAAAGATAAACAATCATCATTTCAAATATAAGTCTTATCGTACGTTGTAACTCCATTGGCTGAAAAAGACATTAGATATCGTCAGGTAATAACCACCACGTCTTTCGAATTACTTATACCCATTTTGTTCCGTAGTAGACGTTGCAATCGTTCATATTTAAGAGATAATTGATACACTTGTACAACTACAGACGGTTGACTATATCTTGCAGAACCGGCTTCATATTTACCACCCCAATATAAATTTGCTTTTATTGAATCCTCATTCATCTTTTATACAACAAAAAGATAACTTCTATAACTTATTCAATAAAACAAGGAATTGAAAGAAAAAGGTTTAACTCAAACAAAACTATGAGAAGAAAATTATATAGAGAAAGACTGAGAATAAATAAAAAATTAAAGGAAGTCGCTGATGGGCGAGTGACTTGTAAGTCGTTGTGGGTCCAACGACTTACAAGTCACTAGCCCACCAGCGACTTACAAGTCACTGGCCCATCAGGGACTTCTAAATTGCTGGGCCAATGGCATTTTGTCCCATTTGATTTTTTTCAATATTCATTGTCCCCTTTGAAATTTTTACTCCAAACTTAGCCCTTTCAGCTTCGGACTCTCATTATATGTATTGGCCTTAATACATCATAAAATGTCAGGCCTATAGTGGAAGCTAATGTATATTTTATGATTAACTTATTTACGTCATTGACGTTAAAAAACACGCACATAATTTTTTTTTTTTAAAGACGTGAAAGTGTCTAATAAGAATATTTTATCATGTGTTGAGATGGTCAATTAAACCAACCCATAGTTTTAAATGTCCGAATGATTTGCTTGAGATTCTATTCAGATATCTATTCAGGTTTTGGTATTCATGCTGTGCAATTAAGAGTGAATGGATCATATTCATCACAAAACGAAACTTAGTGGTATGATTCATTATTGGGAAAAGGGTCAAATTTAACCCTCTACTTTAGAAAATTGGCTAAATATATCCTTCGTCATACTTTGGGGTCAAATTTACCCTTGCTGTCATATTGTGAGGCCAAATTTACCCTCGTTGTTAAGAAACTTTTTTACTTATACCCCTCCTTTAACAAAAAAAGCCCAAATCAATGTTAAATGCCCTATTTTAAAAAAATAAAGCACACCATAATCTAACCCGCCCGACCTGACCCACAAAAAAGACACAAACAAATATATCCCTCCCTCAGTTTTGTTGGACAAATTTTCCCAACGAGATTAGGCCACTAGATATTTATTAGTGCTTAGCAAAAATGGAACAGGAGCAGAGTTTGTACTAGACATCTTCTCTAGTTTCATACTTCTGCGTTATCCCATTCCATTTTACTTTTTGTTCATTTGTAAACAACCTACTAGCGTTGCACGTTAAAAGAGAAGTATATTTGTTCGTTGGGATAACTCGACCAACAAAACTGAGGGAGGGGTATATTTGTTTGTGTCTTTTTTGTAGGGCAGGTTAGATTAGAGTGTGTTTTATTTTTAAAAATGTGGCATTTAATGTTGATTTGGGCTTTTCTGTTAAAAGAAGGGTACATGTGAAGAGTTTCTAAACAGCGAGGATAAATTTGACCTAAAAGTTTGACAACGAGAGTAATTTGACCCCAAAATATGAGGAAGGATATATTAACCAATTTTTCAAAGTAAAAGGGTAAATTTTACCCCTTTCCCCTTCATTATTTCAAAAGCATAATAATTATGGTCGGTTCAGGGCTATGTCACCCTCAGCTGTTTGATACCATAACCTGCCCTCACTAATCACTCACCTCCTCCTATGGGCTGTGGATTAGGATAATTAAGGCATAAAAATCAAAATTTTAAGAAGGTGGAATACTTACAAAATATTAGTATACATTTTAGTCGTTTGTGACATAAGATATGTTTTATTATTTTCGGTATAGATTGCATTTGAGCCGAGAGGTCTATTAAACATATTTATCTTCTTAAGGTAGGGATAAAACTATGTACACACAAGTTGAATATTCCAATTTATCAAATAATTATCTAGACATCTTAACTCATTTCTATCGTATCTCGTGGACAACTATATTTTGGGTGATTAATTAATTTTTTTGTTGTTAATGTTGACAGTAAATATTTTGGGTTGGACCCTTTAGTGGAGCTGCAATAGCTGCATTTTACCATCAGTTCATTTTGAAAGCTGGAGCTGTTAAAGCACTTGGTTCATTCAGGAGCAATGCTATTATGTTTCACTCTTTTTCGTCACCAAATTAAGATAATATGGATAGTCTTGTGACGTATAATGCTTCGTCGAAAATTTTTAGTACTAAACTATATTCCTATATTAATAGTATACAAAAATAAATAAATAAAAAGATCACATAATACCATTTGATAGAGGGTACTTCTTGGCGTGGTGGTTAAGTGCCAAATTTTGCTAATGGAGGTTTGATATTCCAACCTTAACTTGGACATGATCATGAACTTCTTTAATCAGAAGAATCAACTAAACCAACGTATATACCAAGGCTATTTGCCATCTAACACTTTGTTTGGGTGGTTGTTTCATAATATATCTTATTGCATGGTATTTTATTATTTCAATGAATACAACGTTTTCACAGATTGTATACTTTTTCATCGTTACATAATCTCATACATCAACAATTTGAAGGATAAACCTACAAGAAAAGTAGAATAAGGGTAAAACTACTATGAAAAGGTAGTCTTCATTCCAATTACGGAACAGCGATAGTCTTCATTCCAATTACAGAACAGCGATAAAAACACAAATTTAACCAAAAGAATATTGAACTGCGAAAGTGTTTTTTTTTTTTTTTTTTTTTTTGCAATAAACTGTGAATTATTATTACCAGAGCCAACAGGCTAAAACAAGAATGACAAGCCTAAGAGCATCTGGTCCAATCCTTCAAGAACAGGGATCAGCCCCCAGACCTCTAAATAAGAAAAAACCAGGCACACTGTGTAGTCACTATACTACCTAGTTACAAAGTAGATTTATCCAGTAGAGACACCTCCTAGCCTTCTTAGATCCCTTCACAACTTCTAATCTCTCCCTAATTTCCTTCTTTATCTGTGTAATGACAAAATTTCTACTTACAATTATGTTTCTATGTATTCTCCAGTTTCTGGCTTGCCAGGTATGGTAAATTAATGCACCCCATATTGCAGCTGCTGTTACCTTTTTAAATTTTCTCCAGCGTCTTCTTTGCAACCAATCGAAACTGCCTTTTACATCCCTCTTTGGCAGTGTAAGGCCAGCCCAGTTCTCCAGTTCATCTCGTACACCATAATTCAATACTTTATGTGGGTAAGTAACCAATTTCAGAGGTGATATTATACTATTTATTTATGACTAAAATTATTTTTATGTATAAGTATGTGAGTTTGATTTCCTTTGACTTCTTCATGTGTTAACTTTTTTATATTTTTGAACTTTTTACTGAAAATTTTGACTGCACCACAAATTATAGTAACCCATAAACTTTAAATCATGACTCTGAACAGAGGAAGCAATAAGCAATTGAGGAGCTATTTAATTAACCCATAAACAACTCAATTTTAAATATTTGATGATCTTGTGTATAAGTTGGTCTCATTTTTAAAGAATGAAAATCGTTTACACCATCCAATTTTGCTTTAAAAATTAAACACCCTCCTCAACATTGAACAATAATCATTCTCCCCCTTTTTTTCTATTTTATTTTTCAATATGCCTATTTTACCCTTGTATTTATATCAGCATTTATCTTTTTTTTAATTAAAAAAAAAACTTCTTTATAAACATAATTTTTATTTTTTTAATCTATCTAACATATTTTCTATTAAAAGCTAAAAATTATTTTTTCGATGAAAAAAGAAAAGTGAGAAATATTAATTGAGTATATAAGTTAATGACGTTTTATAATGAAATAAATGAGCAAAATAATAAAAATTATTTTTATTAGAAATCAAAACTCTAATATCTTTTTATACATGAAAATAATAGGTAATTATAATTTTATAAATACATTTCAATGCAGGTAATACAAAAATAATTAATAGCCGGGGGTCTTTCAGAAACAACCTCTCTACCTCCCAGAGATGGTGGTAAGATTTGCATACACTCTACCCTCCCCAGACCTCACTTGTGAGATTTTCACTCGATATGGTGTTGTTGTAGAGGTATATTTATAACAAATCAAATGATTATTGTTAAATAAATTTTAAATTACTGTTAAGGTTTGCATACACTACCCTCCCCATACCGCACTTATGGGATTTCACTGGGTATGATGTTGTTGTAATATTTAAAACAAATTAAATGATTATTGTTAATGAATTTTAAATTATAATTTAAAAAATATTTCATTATTGAAAACCAAAACTTGTTTATCTATATAGACATTAGAGAGTAAGAGAGAATTAAAACATGTACCTATATAGATAATTAATACATACATACATAATAAATATAATATAAAAATTTGTTTCATAAAAAAATAACATTCCGCATAATTGATTGGGTGGTGGGTTCTCCTATCTAGTTAGAATAGAATAGGTGTCTGCACAATCTCGCAAATTGGGTCGTCAAGTGGCATGAGTCATTAAATGATTTAAATGGATATCTTTTTATTTATTAGAATTTTGATTTTAAATAAAAAAAATCATGTAAGCAATATTTAATTAAAAAATCAATTAAATAAGTTGAGTGACTTTACAAATAAAACACCCATAGTTGAGCAACTCAAAATTGAGTGGCTTACTGAGCAAAGAGTCCTTAATTGAGTTACCATTGGAGATATTAACTCATTTTAAATACGTGACTTTTTATCAAAATTTATTTATTAGTATTTAAATATCTTGTGTATTACACATGTTATGCTATTGTTTTATGCTCTTTTGAATCAATTATTATCTTTTTTCCTTTTGATTAAAGGATCTCTTTTATTTTCATGTATACTAATAACCGAACTGAAACCGATAGCAACCAAATCAATAAATATATATTATATTTGATTTTAACAATTTAAAAATCAATTAAATTGATTTGATTTTGATTTTTAATCAATAACTAACCCAAATTAGCCCGTGAACAACCCTAATCCCACTATGCACGATGGACTGTTTGGAGAGAAAGGAATGCAAAATGTATGGAGGACTGTTTCGAAAGAAAGAAATGCAAGATGTTTTGAAGACAAATTTAGCTCGCTACAGAATATCAAGCTCAAATGCATACATTTGTTGAATAATTGGGTAGGAAGAGGACTAATTTTTTGCTTTCGGATATGTAATTTTGTACAACTCCCACAATCTTTATGGCACATTATATACAATATTTATCATTCTCAAAGAAAATTTTCATTGATCCAATACATATTCATAAGGGATCAAACCTAATACTTTTGTAGGTACGCAATTCATAATTGGTGTTGTTAATAAGATTAATCGTAGAAAAGTTCCAATTGGTTCTTGAATAATCAAAGCAACCAAGTCAATCAAAGTAAATTTAATCATGCTACAAAAAGTTCAACTGAATAAAGCAAATAAGATAAAATTCTTATTTGAGTAGCTCTACAAGTATATCTTTTTTATCTTGGGCACACATACGGTATATGAAATTATGAAAGAAAACAAATAGTAACAGAAAACATACCACACCATAACTCCTAATTATCATCATAATGATGGTATAACCCAAGTTGGCGGGCTAGTACGACTTAGTGATAATCCAGGATAAAAAGATTCAACATTTCCATCTTCAAGATTGAAAACTCCCGTGTCTTTTCCACCACCACATTCCAAGAAGTAGTTCTCCTCAAACCAATCATCAGTAAAATATATGTGATTAGGCTTGACTCCGGTAAACTTAGTTGAGTCAATGGAAGTTGCTCCATTAAGGTGCAAAAATATTGCTGAATCTCCCAAGGTGTTAAGCTCTTTCAATTTACCCTTCAGTGTATCTACTTCATACACTTCACATTTACTAGTGTCCAGGGCAGAGTTGCCATTTGGATTCTTTCCACCAGATCGGACAACAAGTAAGAGTACATTGTTTACCTCAACTAGATAAAACTGAGTTGAATGTTTTCGAAACAAGTCCTGATTATCTTCAAGACGAATTAAGCACGACTCTACAATCGGTTCAACAACACCAGGTCCTGGAACATCAATAATACAAATTTCACCACCCCAAGTAACAAGATAAAATTGGCCCTTGTAGTAAATCATATTGGAGACTCCACCTATTCGTTCATCCACGTAAAACATAGTCCAGTTGAGATCTTCAGGTCGCCAAAAAGCCAAATGGTTAACATCTGTATTATACGCGATCACCAGAACATAATCTGACGTAAAATAAGGATTGGCAGATAAGATAGCGTTTCTGATGGAGTCATACTTGTCTATATCGGGATTTTTGCCATAACCTTGTAAGGATCTTAAGGCAAATTGGTTAGGAAGTTGAATTTGGGTACGGGAGAAAGCATGCAACAGATTTACCTCTTCTCCGTCATATGACTGGGTGAGAAGCCACCCCGCCTGATCAGATGGGAAACACTCTCGCCCTCTAGCCTCGGGGAGGTACAATATCCGTGAGACTTTTCCCTTGGAAAGTGAGTAAAATTCTCGATAGTCATCATCTCTATCAGGGAGCATTAGTAGAGGAACTTGAGGAGAAAGGACATCGAAATTGTTCTTGGGGGAAATAGTTCGCCAAGAGGTACAAACACCACGGAAAGCAATGAAATCTTCCATCACTTTAACACGCTTTGCAATCTGAACAACGAGGTCCTGGGCCAATCCTGCCCAATCTGCCGCCATGACTGAATACAAAGAAAAAGGATTGAAGAGGGTTTTGGTACCTACTTTTGTTAGGCTTTCAACAATTCCTGGGCATTTATAACAACAAAAAAACAGGACACTACTTTTCCTCCTATATTCACAAGGATTTGGGATAGGTATGATGACTGGCAGGCTCAATATGTTTTGGACTTGGTTCCCCCTTTTTTTTTTTTTTTTTTTTTTCGTATTTTGGACTTGGTTTACATATCTATTTTTGAAGGCTCATTTAGATGGTAAAATATATGAAAAAATAACATAAACATACACATTAACTTACCATATTTACAGAAATCTCCACTCTTATAAAGTAATTACAAAAATTTCAACTAATTATGTATCTTCGCTGAATGTATCGGGAGCTACTTATGTATCTCGTCAGACCCAAAATCGAAAAAAAATATATCGAGAGCTAATTTTGTATCTTTACAAAGAAAAAAATGTATCTTCTTTGGATGTATCGGGAGCTAATTATGTATCTCGACAAACCCAAAATCGGGATTTTCAATAATTATGCAAAATGTCGGAATTTTCTGTAACTAAGCTCCAAACTGTCGGGATTTATGTTGTTTGCCCAAAATATATAGCCTTATTTACCAATTATATTACAACTTTCACTCTTACATATAATAGTCTAACTTTTCTTACCAAAAATAGCTAAATACACATATAATACATTTTAAACACAATTTTAATGTAGTAACACAAACTAGTTTGAATGGTATTTAAATGTTTGAAATTCAGGTATAATACGTTTTTAACATCATTAATAAGAGAAAAAAATAAAAAATAATTGTAATATATTTTGAATTCAATATGTTATACGTATTATAGACGTGTTTCAATTACGTGGTGAATATATATATATATATATATATAAATAATATATACAATTGAAACATATACGAATATTGAATCAATATACAATTGATATATATATATATACGAACATTGATTTAATGTCTGATATAATAACGATTTGTACATATTAAATAAATAAATAAAAGAGCGAGAGAGGGCAGAGAGAGCGAGAGAGAAAGAAAGAGAGAGGGGGAGGGGGGGGGGGAGGGGAGAGGAGAGTGGCGAGCGAGATAGGGGGAGAGATATGGTTAAACTTAGCTATAGATGATCATTATTGTAAACGTTATTCATGTATGATAATTATGAGCTCCTCTTTCCTATGTTATGTAATTTTTCCTACTATAAACATTAGGGTAGAAGAAAAAAATGGAGTAAAAGACTTCCTAGCTGAAATGTGGAGACACAGTGCAGGACATGTTACCTATCATGAAAGCGGACCTAAGCCTTAACTCACAAATCTTTATTTTCTTAAAATTATATTGTGGAGATAGTTAAATATATACTCCCTCTGTCATAATTTATGTGACACTTTTCGTTTTCCGAGAGTCAAAGATTTTAAGTTTGATCATTAATTTGCGCATGAAAGCTTCAAGTTTTTTGAAATAAAATTTATATATTTGAAAATTATGTAAGAAGTACTACAAGTCATATAATTAACATTTTAAAACATTTAAAAAATGTATGAAAAACTTACGGGCAAAGGTAAATTTGTTTGAATATCGAGAGCCGAAAGGTGCCATATCAATTGGAACGGAGGGAGTATTTTTTTTCTTCTTGGATCCCTATGGCATAAAAACCTAGATTTAATGGTAAAGGGAACTTAAATGTTACTTTATGTTTATGACACTTTTTCAAGTCACAAATGTGACATTTTGGTATCTTTTGAATCCCTTATTTAAATTAATCCCATGAATTTTTTAATGCCATTTGATAGCCTCAAGGCGTTTAGAAGTCACGACACTGACATAATCTTCAATTTAATTTGGACTTTTAACAAATAGATGGGAGGCTACAAGGGACTTTAAATTATACTCCAATAGACTTAGGGGGGTTTGTTGGGAACAAAGTTATCGGGATTAATTATTTCGGAATTAGCTATCTCAGGATAAGTTATCCCACCATTAAAAATTTTAGTTGACTATAAGTTAAATACATTAAAGAAAAAACGCTTTCTATCAAGATTTTTTTTTCTTTTTTTTAATAACTCAAATTTAAGATCTTTCATGATTGATGAAGGATGAATTATAACTTCACACCACAAACCTTGACGATGTGATTTATATTTCTAAACAATGACAATTATGATCAATGGAAGTTCGGAACTAAATTTAATACTATAAAGATTGAAGAAAAATTCTAGAATATCACATCTCTAAATTGAATATATATAGGGCCTGAAGAAACTTTAAACCCTGTTTACTCTTAGACTCAAATATTTCTGTATGTTAATGGAAATTCATCAAGCCACATATACTCAAAAAAGATCATTTTGACTCTATTTATACAGTGTTATTTGTTTGACGAACCCACTTGAGGCCCATTCGTTTAAAGCTCATTAAGAGTAAAGGAATCGTATTCATCATACATGATACAACAACACTCGATGGTGGGATTATATTACTTTCAAAGCATGATAATTATGGTGGGTTCAGAAATACATCACCCCCAACTGTTTGATATCATAACCTGCCCTAACTAATCACTCACCTCATATTTTGGATTAGCATAATCAAATGCTTACAAAATATTAGTCGTTTGTTACAATTGATACGTATTTAGCACAAACAAAACATCGCATAAGATTCTTTTAGCTATACACATAATCGTTTCCTAATCATATGAAAATGCAACAAATTAGTGTTTATGTAACACCCTCCCTCTGTTGGTGTAATATACCACAATAATTAAATTACAGTTGAAAATAAAATGAATAAATAAATATTCAGGCCGAGGCGCGGATATCTCGCTCTCTTTAAGGAGATTCAAACCCACTGTGGCATAATCTACACCGATCCAGGAGCATCACTCTTGACTTGTCCCCTCCAGGATACAACAACCCATCACGATATACAACTCAAGTAGCTCCGAATTAGTTGAAGAGTCCAAAGTTCCACCAAAAGAACACCTTCCTTCAACATGTAAAACTCTCTTTTTGTATAGTGAATATAGTTGGAGACTTAGAATATTTTCTTTGTCTCAACTCTCTCTTTCACTACACTAACTCAAAATACAACACTACTTCACATCTCACAACATACTACTTTTCTCTTTTCAACACAAAGAAGAAAATAAGGGAGTAGTAGTATAATAAGTGAGGTAGCTAGATGAATGATCTAGAGGTTACATAGGCTACATGAGGTACAAGACATAATGAGGTAGATAATTGACAAATAAATTCTTAGGAGTTAGAAGGGAAGCAAATAACCATATTCAGCCAAGTCTATTACAGCCACTGATATCATGCAACAAATGCACCACGTCCTATTATGGTCACTAACTCCATGTTATTGAAGCATACTTTATTAAAATGCACTAACACCCTCTAATTAAATTTCCAATTCCATAAATAGCCCATCATTTCTTCACTCAACTTCACCGCACACTCAAATATCAAACACTTTTCAACATCACTCTTAATGAGGACGAAGGAACATTAACCTATTCACATAAGTGAAGCAGTTGGATGAATAAGTGAAGTGCAAGTTTGGGAGATTTTAGTTGGGATGCATAGTGTCAACCTAGGAGCAAGGAAGAGTGTGAATGGACCCACAGAAGAACATTAAGGCCATTGATACATGAATATGTGTCCATGTTTGATTACAATGGGTTAAGAGTTTAGGCATTATAAAAAAAAAAAAAAAAAAAAAAAATCATGTACTGCCCCATTAAGAAACAAAAAATTGCCCGAAAATACATCGAGAAACAACAACAAAAATAAATCTCAAGGAAAAAGTTTTATTTTTTTTGGACACAATACAACACAAGTTATGTCTTATAGCTTATAAGTTATGCCGCTAGATTCTTACGGAACTTAAGTTGATAGAAACAGTAGTTCAGCCTCAAAATCCATCTTAAGAGGCATAACTTATTCCCACTAAACTTTGCCGCTCTAAACTTTGTCTTGAAAAATTAGGTCATAGTTAAAAGTACTTTGGGCTTTGACCCACAAATTTTCATTAAAAAACAAAACTTAAACCCATTATATTTGAGGACAAAAATTAAGGCAAAACTTCATATATAGACATCTTAGACCCCTCTTAACTAACTTCTTAGCCTAACTTTCAATATTTACATTCTATAGACAACAGTTAGTGTCTATATGTATTTAGGGAGGATTTATACTAAAACATAAAACCTTTTTTTTTTTCCTTTTTCAGTTATAGTAACAGAAAACAGAGATTAAAAAGGAAAGGAATGTCAATTAGTGCCCATTATTTTCTCCAACTTCCCCATAATAATCTCTTTCCATTAGTGAGCATTAAAGCTCAATAAAGCGTATATGTTGCATAATTCTATGAAGAGTTGAGGATAAAAGGATATCGTTGATCAATTGTTAAAAGAAGCAGAAAAGTATTATGTTAGAAACTCTAGAAATAATTCTCCAGTTATTGCTTATGACTGATGTTAGTGGTTAATTGTTTTGAATACTTTCTTATTTTCTATTTGAAGTTGATTTGTAAGTGTTGCAAGACTATCGAAACTTTGCGTTTATGATGATGAAAGTGAATCAGTCTATCTTAAAATTGTCCCTTCATGAAACTTGCTTCTTCTCCTTTTCGAAAACTTATCATGTATAAGACGATTTGCTGATACATATGTGTTACATGGAAAATTAGTCGGTTGTATATAAATAATTTTTAACCAAAATATACATTCAAGTAAATGTATATGTGATTGAAATATGTAGAAATCTGCATGTATATAAATTTTAAATCAAATAGAATCTTGTTCTGGGATGGTTATTTATATAATATAAATTTATACTCCAATAAAATATACCTATGTACAATTATATGTGTATTCAAACGACGTAATACTACAACGTGATACTAGTATATAGCTATAAGTTTACATGTATATACAATTAATATATTTATATACAAAATACATGTTAAATCTATGAAAGGGTTTATTATGGATACGTATACAAATGATAATACTACAATTACAAGTATATATAATATGTATATTACACATTATTTATAAGCATTACATATTCTATGTTTGACAATCATTCAACAATCTAATATATATACATATACCTCATATACATTATGTGGATTATGTATTATTAATACATATATTCAAAGAATTATACAAACAACAATACTACAATTACAAGTATATATAATATGTATATTACACATTGTTTATAAGCATTACATATTCTACGTTTGACAATTATTCAACAGTCTAATATATATATACATATACCTCATATACATTATGTTACTATATATACAATCAATTAAATGTGTATATACATGTACATATATATACTTTTAAAAATAGTACACAGACACTGGATTGTATTCTATATATGAAATATTTTCATGCATTTCAAACGTATTTTTGTATGCACATGCGCTTATTTGTATTTAGCTTATATGTATATATAGTTGATTGTAATTTATATACTCCCTCCGTTTAAAAAAGAATGACCTACTTTCTTTTTTAGTCTGTTTCAAAAAGAATGACCCTTTCTTTTTTTGGCAATACTTTACTTTCAACTTTCCACGTGGCATGTTTAAGACCACAAGATTAAAGGGTATTTTGGTACATTTGAAACAGCTTTAATTTATGACCACATGATTCAAAAGTCTTCTTTATTTTCTTAAACTCCGTGCTAAGTCAAACTAGGTTATTCTTTTTGAAATGGAGGGAGTATATAAATAGAAGTGTTATTAAATAGAAGTATGTATGTATAGTTGATTGCAATTTATATACATAAATAGAAGTATGTATATATAGTTGATTGCAATTTTTATGCATCTCAAACATATTCAGTTGTTATTAACAAACTACTAACTTTCAATGTTTATACATAAGTATCATCAAAGAATTTTGTATGTGTTTATTTTAAACAAAGGCGGAATACATAAGCGCCCCCCTGAACTTGTAGATTTTTTCCGTGTTGGCACCTGAATTAGGCTATGTTCCTATTGAACCCCTGAAATCACACTATAGTGTATCTATTGAACATAATTTTTGGAGCAAACCCAATTGCTTTGTGCGTGAGATTCAAACTGTGTTGATGTGGCAATGCTACCAATAAAAGAATGACACATGACCAAGGGGAAAAAAGGACACCCTTTTCTTCCACATCAACCCAAGGCTGCCATTGAAACCAACAACAAACCACACCATTTCTTATTAAATTTGACCCTCCATTGCAGTTCAACTTTTTCATCCTAATGTATTGTATTTCAGATTCTTTTATACATTTTTTTTTTAATTTCTAGCGGAATTTTGTACAACAAATTTCTTTAAGTTAATGAGATTTGTGAATCTTGTTGATTCATAGGATCAAACTTGTTCAAGTTTCAATGATTCAGAGTCAATAAAATCTTCAACGAATTTTATGAATAGGTGTGTCGATGGATATGGAAATGGGTTATGTGAAAGAAATAAATCTTTTGTGAGGAAGGAAAAAAAGTGATGGAGAGAAGGTAGCCGTTGTTGGTCTGAATTTCGTATGCTTTAATGGCAATTGGGGTTTGAGAAAAAATAGTGAGGTGATGTCGGCGGTGGTGGGTGTTATGGCGGCGGCGCCGACCCATTAATCTTCTTCCTTCCATTAATTTGATTGTGATGAGAAGGAGAATTAATTGCGGAAAAAGAATAAAAGAAAGACAAAAAACAAACACACTTTAGGGGGAAACTATTTTCTTGTTGGAGGTGGTGGATATGGTGAAAGTGACGAAGATGGTGGCTTCAAAATTGAGTTGAAAAAGATAAGAAGTAAAAAAAATTATAAAAAATAAATAAATTAGAATCTCCACTCTCTCAAAGGAGAGTGTACTCCACATGCTGTGCCACGTCAGACGAATGTGCTTAATAGACACACTTTATGAAATGTTCAGGGGTTCAATAGGAACATGGCCTAATTCAGGTGTCAACACGAAGAAAATCTACAAGTACAGGGAGCCACTTATGTATTTCGCCTTAAACAAATTACCAACGATTAAGCAAAATACATCATACATAAATATTTAAATTAATTTTTTAGACTGTTATAGCAAGTGACATAACACATTTTTAAACCAACCACTTGAATTAAGTTATAGTATTTAAAAGTAGGCAAGTATAAAACACAAACACTTTCAATATTATTAAAATTGAAACTGGGTTGAAACAATAACCGAGAAGATTCATATGATTGAGGATTTGTAGTTTGCATTATAATATGGGGTGGATCTAGAGGTTTTGGGGGTATTTCCAGGTCAATGTCCGTCGTTGGATCTATAGAGGTCATTGGGAGTTGAGTTGTGAATTCAAATGTGAGTAGAGAGAAGGTAGAGAAAATTAGTAGAGAGAGAAAATTGTTAATTTTTTAATGTTCAATCAAATTTGATGAGAGAGATTAATTGAATGCTCACAAAAGGAAAGGTATACAAGCTATCATATTTGAAAATAAGGATCCACATAAATAATAGTTCTTTAACTAACTTTTGACTATGTCAGGTAAATATTTTAAACATTGACCATGATAAGTAATTAAGGACCGTTTTTATCTATGTTGTATAATTTTTCCTATATTATATGCATATTAGATCAACCCATAAGTTTTTAAATAAAATTCAAATATTTAATAACTACATGAAATAATGCAAATATAACCTTGTGAATTTTCATTTGCCTAGCGATTTTTGCTGTTTTTTTTAATTATCAAGGACATTTTTATTTTTTATTTTTTATTTTTTGTTACTTAAAATTTTGAAGGTTAAAACTTAAAGACCAACGATTTTAAAGGCAGCCTTGGAGTAACTGTAAAGTTGTTGTCATGTGACCAGGAGGTCATAAGTTCAAGCATTAGAAACAATCTCTGGTAGAAATACAAGGTAAGACTGCGTACAATTGACCCTTGCGCATAACAAGATCTTAGTGCACCAAACTGCCTTTTAAAAAAAAATTATTTTGAGGGGCAAAAATCCAAAATTAAAGGCCACCTAAAATAGGGACATTTGTGTGAATGATCCTTACAAAGCTAAACCATTATTCCTCCTAAAAATGACGGCCCAAACTCAAAGTAGCAAAAGAAGAGTATTGAATATCAAAAAGCATATACCAAAAAAGAAAGAATTCCAAGGAGCATATCAAATTAAAGCAGAGTTAGTATACACAATCCATGTGGCATGTAAATAAATCTTTAGAATTGAGAAACTTTAGGATCTCTTGAAGTCAAAACACCCTGAGGATCTTGATGACTTCTTACTAAAATTTATTAATCATTTTTTAATTTTCTATTCGATGTTTGGTATCCATTTATAGTCCAACTAATTCAAATTTACACTGAAAAGTTTCACTTTAAAAAGAAACACTTAGTATGTATTTCTCCACAATAGCAAAATGAGTTTGTGTAAGAATTAAGAAGAAACAATTTAACTAGAATATATTACGAGCTGTTTCATTTTTCCTCTTTATTTTTATGGATATTTTTATAATTGTATGACCATTTAATATTCAAATATTGGTGTTAATTAAATATGTTCTTGCCTAGTTAGCCACATGCAAAGTATATTCATGTCCACACTTGAAATTATACGTACTGATTGTGTATGATTTTAATATTACCAATGTAGTTTAATTATCATGCTACTAATGGTTACTTATCATAAAGATTTACTTATATAATTACTTTAGAATTGACCAATTGTGTAACTATTTATTATATCGTGAGTGCATTAAGCTTAAAAACGATCGTTCATATAAAGTAGTGGTGGAGCCAGAATTTTCACTAAGGGGGTTCGAAAGATGAAGAAGTAAACACACGAATTAGTCGAAGAAGATTCAACATCTACTACATATACATTAAAAATAATTTTAACCATGTATCTGAACCCCCTAGCCACAAGCTAGCTCCGTCCCTGATGTGAGGGGTGTATATAGAGTGTTAATCACTGATCGTCCATCTTAAACTCCCTGTCAAGTCAAAATCGAAAGAGACAAATTGAAATGGAGGGAGTACTAATCTTGAAGCTTGTGTATTTGATTTAATTAAACACAAGATGTGCCCTTTAATGTTGTTGGTAGTCACTAGTACATTACAAAGGACAAGTCTACCATTTAATACTCCAAATTGTACATGGCTGGCTGTCTCCCTAATGTTTAATAATTACTCCTATAAAATAATAATTATTGTGGAAATTAATTTTTTTAAAAAAAAATTGAAGAAGAAAAAGACAATTTCTTCCATTTTACCCATCTCTATTAGGATCTGTTTGCTTCTCTGTCTACATGCTCTTCTGTTATTTCTTATGTATAAATTAAATGCTTGCTTTTTTTACACTTAATATTTCAACATTAAATAGCAAGTTGACCAAAAAAATGCAATTTGTTTACTCAAAATTAGTTGAAGATCTTTGACAAAATAGATGGGTCAAATATCTAAGGCCGGAAAAAAAAATTATCAATATAATAGTGGATTGAGTCTGGATTTTCACTAAGTGTTGATTTAAAATATAAAAAATAAATACATAAAAAATTTAAGAGGATTCGGCCTACGATAAAATTTTCCGACTAAAGGAATTCGGATGAACAACCTTATGTCTCCTAGCTTCGCCTATGCTCGTACTCGCTAGTCGTTAATTACCTACATCAAATAAATAAGATATGTGTCATGCATATAACCATTTATCTCACTTTATGTTTGCGAGACTCTTATGATCAAATTGTTTAGTTTGGTGTAAATATTGAGGATAGGTAATATTTCTTTTACAAGATATAATTGTGCATTAGTGTGGGGTACTTTGGCGGGGAGGAAATCATGATTTTTTTTAGACTAGGGAATTTGTACGTAGTCGCTATTCTTTGGGTGCACATAAGATAAATTCCACTTAATTATTGTATAGTTCGTAAACTACATAGGAGAGATAAATTGCACTAAACAACTAGTCTCGTGCGACGAGCTCGACCGAAAAGACATCTTGATTTATAACATGAGAGTCCTCATTTGGGAGATCACATGCTCAACCAACTCGACCATCCTTGCGATTAAAGAAACAAAATCATAGTTGATTGTCTTAAGTATCTTGGAAAAATATATTTTCTTTAAACACGTTTTCCTCGAATATTTGGAAAATAACTTACCTAGATCGAGAAGAGGCAAGTCATTTTCCAAAATCTCCCCTATATCGCATATCTAGCAGATTGTTTCCACCCTCCCTATCCTCCACCCCCCACCCCCCACCCCCCAACCCCAACCCCCCCACAAGAATTGTCACGTTATGTCAAGAAAATACTTTTACCTATTTACCAAACACTAAAATGCTACTCCCCCATTCACTTTTACTTGACAAATTTCACCTTTTTAACTAATCTCCGAAGATTAATTCAATTATTTAAACCTAAAATTTAGATGTTCAGATACTATACAAAAAGTACTACTTGTAATTTTTCTCATATTCATGTAATTTAACTCTCGAAAAATAAAACATGACAAGAAAAAGTCAGTGGAGATCGAAGAGAGTATATGATAAAATCAATTTTTAAATGCAAAGTATATTTCATATAAATTTTAGTAATTAGTAGGCAATATATACATGAATGTTCTTAGGATACCAGTAGTGAATAGAAAATGTTGCAAGTAAAATTTCTGTTTGCAGACATATCACATGCAGTTTGATCAAAAGCTCAGAGCAAGTGGGACAAGAAATGATCTTTCACAATTTTTCTCTAATCCCCATATCCAACCCACTCCGCTGACTAAATCTACACAATACACATCAACCTTCCCCCCCCCCCCCCCCTCTCTTTCCACTCACTATAAGAAATTGAGATTTTTTCCATCATGAATCAATGAAAAATTTGTGTTATAAAATATATTTTTTTTAAAACCTAGCTATTTTCCTCTAAACCAGTTTACTGGAAAAATGCATGGCCGAAAATACTGGGAAGTTTTCTAATTTTTTTCGCGTGAAAACACTACTATCTTTTTCATTTCTTATTGATTTAATCAAAAATATCTATGAAAATAACCATGCACTTTTTTCGTTGAGAAATTTCAATGGGAAAATATACATATTTTTGTAACCCTACCCTCTCACCATTATCATATAGATTGCTAAAACCCCATGTGTTTGTTTTTTTGTATGTAGCTCTATATATAGGATCAATATTGAAATTAATTGAACATTTTGTTTGGAGTGTTGCAACTTTTTGGTCCTACAAGAGGCTGTGAAACGAGAGATTGGACGGCTATTAGTGAGAGTTGTTTCAATTGTATGTCACAAGCCCTCAAAAAAAAATCTACTCATACTCAGTGTTTATATCAATTAAATGAACAAATTAACGTATTTTTATATAAATATAATTGTTATTATTTAATACTAATTAATTAATACATATCTACGCCTAAACTTTTTTGTCAACCGTAAAGATATGCCACTTTCACGAATAGAACTTTTCGGTCACTGCAATTGAAAAATAGCCTTGTGATGAAGTTTCAAATTCATCAGCGGAGCTCTAGGATATTTTCATGGAGTTGCACTTATGAAATTTGAACGTTCATGACATTGAATAATTTTTAAAGACGCATAAGTCCGAAAAGTAGTCAGTGGGCATTATTTCTACTAATAAGAATTGAATTATCCATGATCATATATATAAGGAGAGCATAGTTCATTCTCTCAATCAATATGGAACATTAACACTTCAGTCACAACAAGCGTGTGATTCAACTGGAGCGTGGATTACGGGAGACCAACATAGAAATGTACAATAAAAATAAATATTATTGGATCTGACCCTAATATCCTATAAAGATATAGCCATTTATCCTAACTCAACCATAAAAACTAACTCGTAACAGGAAGATCCAACATACAAAGGATCACAACATACATTGAACTTTCCTATTGGTTATTAAAAGCACCCCCACCCCCCACCATCAAAGTTAGACAAATAGTAATAGGCACATGCTCACAGATTACAAAAGGAGGCCAACGAAGATTCAATTTGTCTAAAGTTTTGGACAGATCTCATTATTTTTATATATGTTTGACTGAGGTGGACAATACATACAAACATAATACATACATAACAACAACAATATATACAATATAATTATATAAGTAGAATCTGAAAAGGATC
Source organism: Capsicum rhomboideum (assembly GCA_031232105.1). Taxonomy (NCBI): domain Eukaryota; kingdom Viridiplantae; phylum Streptophyta; class Magnoliopsida; order Solanales; family Solanaceae; genus Capsicum; species Capsicum rhomboideum. Next base: position 141,350,305 of record CP124711.1, on the reverse strand, counting down.
AATATATACAATATAATTTTATAAATAGAATCTGAAAAGGATCAAAATATACAATTTAATTTTATAAGTAGATTCTGAAAAAAATAAATATATGCAGACTTATATCTCTACCTTTGTGATATAGAAAATTTATTTTTGGTCAATCCTCAGTTAAGGAAAAAAAATTTCAAGACAATTTTGATATTATATATGTACCACTTAGTTAAAAACAAAATAAAGTGCATTCCGTTGCACTAAACTTCTCTATGCAAAAAAAAAAAAAGAAATTAAATCACAAAAATTTATTTTATACAGTCTTACCTCATATTTATTCAAGAGACTGTTCCATAATTTAAATTCGGAACCTCCCCTCCATATGGCTTATACAGTGAAGTTAATTAGGGGTTGACCATAGATGAAATTCAATAGTAATTTTTTGTGGAAAAAAAAAAAGAATATGACAAAGAAGATGACGAAGCAACCACGTGATATAGCCGAAAAACAAGTTGAGAATTTCAAGGACTCTCATTCATTTGGAGGCAATTAACTACAAAAAATATTTAGCAACTTGGTGTTGAGAACCTTTTTTTAAACAAAAATAAAAATTATCACATCACATAGAAAATAATTGCATGTAGCTTTCCATATAGTTAGACTAGTAAACTCAAAAGAATATTTCTCCTTCATTCTAATTTACGTGGCACGATTGAAATTTTGAGAGTTAATTAAATTATTTTTTTATACCTTTTAAATATTTTAAATTGCTAATTTTAATTTATGTAGAATATTTTACGTAGTTTTCAAAAATATAAAAGTTTTATTTTTAAAAAAATTGAAGCTTCTATGTTCGAATTCATTATCAAAATTTAGAAATTTAAATCTCATAACTTTTAATGGTGATAGATAAATTGGAACAACGAGAGTAATAGTTATTATAATAGGTTAAACTAGCGAAAATTTCTTTATTGTGAAATTATGTTAATGTATATAAATTCTTATATTTTTAAAAACTTTCAATTATATATTTTTTTAGGGTAAATTTTTTATATTAATAATATAATTTAATTGATTATGGTAAATTATTACTTTATAAATTTATATATTACTATATGTTAGTTATAGCATATTACTTTTTTAGATTATTATATCAAGCCTTTTTAAGAGTTATGTAATACGTAAACGTGCACATGTTAGTTTTAATTCATATCAATTTTTATATCCTAATGGTGATTAATTGACCACAAACCGCCCCAATTACTTCTAGCTACTATTTGTGAGTATTTGTTAAGTTATCTCTTTTTATTTTGGTAATATATAAAGATTGGTAATATTTTAGATAAGATAAGCGTAAGAATTTTACACGATAGCTTATTCGGATATTGTTATTTTACATGTATTTACTTTTTTTAAAAAAATAAATCGTCCACTTACTTTGGAACAATTTCATATATATGGGGAAATTCAGGTAAAAATGATCAACTTCAACCATATATGATTGAAGTTCACACAGAAATGGTCGAACTTCAGTCATATGTGTATGAAGTACAAGAAAAACTGACTAAGCTTCAACTATATGAGCCAAATGTCTATCAGATACAACTACTTTCTCTTCACAAGGTCTTGCAACGCTACAGATATACCATCCTCCATAGATTTCATTTATGAAATCATACTGAATATGTTGTTGTTATATATGCCTAAACATTAGTCAAATAAAACTTGAGGCACCATATATCTAAAATTACACCAAATTAAAAAATTTGTAATTTTTCACACACTACAAATATAACTTAAATAATCTTTCCATTCATTAAGACCACATTAAAAGACATGTCAAGTAGTGACAAATTTCCACTTCAATTGACATAGAAAGGTGAGAAAAAAATGGCATGTGCATGGCCAATGAAAGATCTCAACAATATTGGTCAAACAAGAACATAATAAGATTTTTGATTTGACATGTTTCTTGCTAATTTGATGAACTGTTTTTTGGTACAAATTTCTCTTGGTCCATAATTTTGGATAAAATGTACAGCAAATTATAGTTCTGTATGCTATATGTTAGTTGGTACATGAGGCACTTGGGCCCCTCTTCTCTATCCATAATTACTTCAAATAATCCTCATTTAATTATAGAGTTCATAAATAATCTGTTTGAATTATCACTTTTTCGCATGTTTTATATTTCAACTATCAATTACTCGTTTTTCTTACCTGAACCATCATTATATATGTAATAAAACACACCTCGGAATTGTTTAGATCAATTATCAGTTGTTCTCTTTTTCTATTTGAATTATCATCATCAACTCAATTAGGTGTGTTTTAATACATATATGGTAATAGTTAAGGTCAAAAAATGGACAACTGATGATATATAGTTCAAGTTAAAAAAAGGAGCAAACGATAATTTAGATGTGAAACTCCCAAAAAAAATGATCATTCAAGTGTATTTTTTATCATTAATTATCTCTTATTACTTTATAGTTAGATTGCATTATTAATCATTCTGCCATCTCTCATCAACGAGAAGACTTTTGCACAAATAAACTTTTCTTCACTATTTCCGTCCATAATGATTGTCCCCTGCACTCGCACTTTTATTTACTCAATCATTTAATACTTTGAGAGTCATTGAATTAATTAATTTGAATTTATATCGGATAAAATTATTTATAATTATACTGATTTTTCCTCTCTTTTTTACTTTAAAGCCTGTTTATTAATTCATCATTAAGATATCTTGAACATGAATTGCGACATTTTCTAAATTAAAAGCCTCGCTCACGAGGTGTCACTCTTGTAAGGTTCCCCGTCATACGTTTAAGATTGTGGTCTGACAAAAAAAATTTAGAAGAAATAAAAAAAAATAGAAAAGAAAAGTCATATAAAGTTTTTTTCAAATAACTATATCTTTGTATTTTTTTAAAATTTACTTGAGGAGGATATATTATTTACATTTCATTTGATGATCACAATCTTTATCTCATTTTACACTCTATTAACATTTATACGATTTAATCATACGTTTTTAAAGATAATTATATGAATTTTATTGGTGATCAAATGACAACATTATAATAAAATGTTTTTGTCCAATAAAAAGCAAATATATTTTTATTCACAAGATGTGACATGCATAAATATTGCTTTTTCAATAGTTAGGGCTAGGCAAATGACATATTTAAAATGTACTATTTTGGATTTCTACTTTAGTAGTGCACAAAATATTAGGCTTATCCTTCCAAAAAGAATGAGGAAGAAACAAAAAATGACCACCACCATTTCCTCTAGGAAAAATAATTCAATTGCCAACTTGTAAAAAAAAATAATTAGGTTTATCATGAAATAGGCATTATGAAATTTACATTATGCATTCCACCATGAAACAACTTGATAAGACAATACAATAAGTCAATTTCAAAGCATATTGAATTATGGAATTATTTTTGAAATAATTTTAGTTATTATTTTGCAAGGAAATATTCTAAAAGGAGAATCAAATAGGTTTATCAAATGCTACCAACACTATGTTTGTTAATGTAAGTAAAATAGGAGGTGAAATAAAATTAAAGGTGTTCGGTATCACTCCAAGTATGTTTTTCCTATTTTAGTGTAATTTCTGAATATTTAAATTATTATTTTCAAAATAAACTTAACCATCTAACCTTTTTAAAGAAATTTGAAATTGATTCTTGAAAAGCGAAAAAAGGACAACGAATTGTGAAATACAGTAATTATCCTTTCCATATTTGTATAGATCTCATTGTTTTTCTGTCAATTCAATCAATTTGACAATTGTAAACTATAGTAGATTGTTCGATAATTAGTTAAAGATGCAACCATCAAGGAAGTATGTTAGAATGGACGAGATCCATGTTAGATTGGATGAGATCTTTTCACCTTTTATCAGAATGTTTTCAATTTAAACCATCCCAAAAGAAAGTAACTTCTTGAAGGAAACTACTTTTCATTAATGGACCATGCGAATACGAATCTAAATTAATGTATCAATGATATGATCCCAGATTAATCAGATCAATGAATTTTGAATATGGAATAGTTAAGAATCATTATTTTTAAAGAAAAAAAGATAATTCAAGCGGCAACCGCTTTGAAAGTCCAATAATTCAAATTCGGTCTTGAAAATCTCATTATGGGGTAAACCGCTCGTCATCAAACGAGGCTACATAAACTAAGACTGGGCATTCTGCCGGAATGGAATGGCCGGACCGGAATGGACCGGAATAGACCGGTACCGGTATGAACCGGACCGGAATAGAACCGGTACCGGTATGAACCGGACCGGAATAACCGGTATGAAACCGCGGTTCCATTCCGGTCCGGTAGTAACCGGTATACTACCGGAATGGACCGGAATGGAACGGAATGGAACGGAATGGAATAACCGGTACGGGCAATTTTAATATTAATTTTTTTAAAAAATAATTTTTTATATTTTGAATAAATAAATTATTTTTTACATTTTTGTTAAAGAATAAAAGTTATATTTTGTATTATGTATTTTAAGTTTAAATTTGGTTTTTAAATATTTTGAATTAAGTTTAAATATGTTTTTTTTCTAAGTTTTTAAATTTATAAGTTATAAGTTTTTAAGTTTATATTTTTTGAAGTTTATATATTTGAATTTTAAAGTTTATATAAAAGTATATAACTTTGTTAAAGTTTTTTTTCTAAGTTTTTCAATTTATGAGTTATATAAGTTTTTAAGTTGCTAATTTAAACACTCAAACTAAACAAAAAGGAAATGCATTAAGTAAAAGTATGATAAAATTAAAAATCAATACAATTTATTCAAAATTTCAAATTTGTATTACAATTTACAACTATTAGTAGAGAGCGCCTAATTTACGCAGCCACCTTCTAGAAAATTGAGAGAGAATGAGAGTTGAAAAATTAAAATTGTGAATAAAATTTGAATGGAAAAGGGGTATTTATAGAATTTTGGAAGGGGGGGGGGGGTGCTGGGGGGCCTGGGGGGGTCAATATAGCCGTTTGGGGGGCCCACTAGCCGTTGGCAACGGTCCCCAACGGCTAGTTTCCGTTAGGTTCCGGAACGGACCGGACCGGTACCGGAATGGACCGGTATGGACCGGTACCGGTTTCCCGGAATGAAACCGCGAAACCGGTCCGAACCGGATACCGGTACGTTCCATACCGTTCCGAACCGGTTCCTATCGGAACGGTACGAACCGGTACCGGTACCGGAATGGACCGGAACGGTACCGGAACGTACCGGTCCGGCGGCCAGTCTTAACATAAACAATGCTCAAATTTGAGATCCTTAATTAAGAATGAAAGAGTATAATAGTCTGTTTGGTCAAGCTTCTAAAATCAGTTTATTTTCAGAAGTATTTTTTTTAAAAGTGTTTTTCAAAAAAATACTTTTGGTGAGAAACAGTTTGTGTTTGACCAATACAATTAAAAAAGCACTTTTGAGCAACTATTAGTGTTTGGCCAAGCTTTTAAAAGTGTTTTTAAATATATTTTTTTCATAAGTGCTTTTTTTTAAAAGTGCTTTTGGAGAGAAGCTACTTTTTTTAGCTTATGAAAAACTGTTTTTTTTACTCTCCAGAAGCACTTATTTTCTTCCATAAGCTTGGCCAAACACCTCTGTTTTTTTTAAAATAAGCACTTTTGGGGAAAAATAAACTTGGCCAAACAGGCTATAAATCTGAATGAGTGTTTCAAGTTAATTTCCACTATGAAGGGATAAAATATCACTTATCAAAAGACGACTTCATATTCATAACTCGAATTTGAGACTTCTAATTAAGGATGAAAAAGTACTAACTGCACTCTCTGCCTCAATTTATGTGACACACTTTCTCTTTTAGTTTGTTCCAAAAAGAATATACTCCCTGTGTCCCAATTTATGTGTCATTTTTCGTTTTTCAAGTGTCAGACTTTTTTTGGTCGTAAATTTGAGTACGAAATCTTCAAGTTTTAAAATAAAATTGATATATTTGAAAACTACGTAAAAAGTACTATAAGTCATAATTATTGACTATTCAAAATATTTAAAAGATATATAAAAAAATTATGGTCAAAGATAAACTTATTTGAATCTCAAAATTTAAAAAGTAACACATAAAATAAAACGGAGGGAATAGTACTTATCATTTCACCACACATGAAAAACTTTCTATTAGTCAAATATTACTCCTATCACATACATAGCATGGAGGGAATACTTACCACATAAAGCAAATCTACTCTGCTGCCAAACCGTATTTCAAAAAGTTTTAACAGTGAGCAGTAACTAACTTAAAATAAACAATAGTACTATTATCAATTTTCCTTAAACTCTCCAACAACAAAACTATGTAAAAGTTTGGCAACAGTCGCATTGTTTAGACCACAAATTTCAAAAGTCTTACTTTATAAAAATCAAATGATGCCATATAAAGTCAAAGACGGAGAAAGTACTTAACACTCGACCACATACCGCGCAAATCTACTCAGCTGCCAAGCTGTATTTCAAGAAGTTTTCACAGTAAGCAGTAACTAACTTTAAAATAAACAATAGTATTATCAATTTTCCTTAACTGTTCAACAACAACAAAACTATGTAAACAATGGCGACAGCCACGTTGTTTCATCATCAGCACCATCTCCGGACTTCACTACATCTCCAAAAACTCCCAAAAACCATTCTTGATCAATGCTCAAGTAATCTTGTTCCTACATTTCTTTGCTCAAAATCATGAACACTTAGCCGAGGGTCTTTCGAAAACAGTCTCTCTACCTCCACGAGTTAATTGTATGGTTTGCGTACACTCTATTCTCCCTAGACCTCACTTGTCAGATTTCACTGCTCAAAATAATGAACAATTGAGCCAAGGTTCATTCGAAAATAGCCTCTCTACCTCATCGAGGTGGTAGTGGTAAGGTCTGCGTACACTACTCTATCCTCCCTAGAACTCACTTGTGAGATTTCACTCTATACGTTGTTGTTGCTCAAAATCATGAACACTTGAGCCGAGGGTCTTTTGGAAACAACCTCTCTACCTCATCGAGGCAGTGGTAAGGTCCGTGTATGCGCTATCCTCCCTAGACCTCAGTTGTGAGATTTCACTGCATATGTTGTTGTTGATCAAAATAATGAACACCCTTTTGATCAAGATTTCCATTTTCGCTCTCCTCTGTTTCGTCAACCTTGAATCTACATCGGGGTTTGGCTCAATGGGACCTATATCAGCTGCATTTGGTAAAAACAGTTTCTTCTGTGCTATTGATGCAAGTGGTAAACAAGATGTTATTTGTTGGGGTAATAAAACTAATAATCGCGATGTACTAAACAACCCCATTAATGTTCCTTCAATGTTCGCTCTCTCCGGTGGCGATGGTTTTCTTTGTGGCATTTTGTCAAACACCTCACAGGCGTTTTGTTTTGATTCAATGGGATCAAGGTCTGATCTTGTTCCAATCGTCTATAAAACTAATGGATATTCTCGTATAGCAGCTGGGAAGAATCATGTTTGTGCTATTAGGGGAACGTATTATTCGGAGAGTGATTGGGGTAGTGTTGATTGCTGGGATATTGTACGAAAATCGAATGGTACTTTGGGGTCAAGAGAGAGTTCTTTGTACTATAATCAGTATACTAGTTCATATGTTTTCAAGAATGTTGTTTCTGGTGATGGGTTTAGTTGTGGAGGTGTTAAGGATGGAGGGGTTCTTTGTTGGGGTCCAAATGCTAGTGGCTTTGGTTTATCGGGTTTATCGGAGAATGTCCATGCTTTAACAGCAGGGATAGACTCTGTTTGTGGGGTTTTGGAAGGGTCTAGTGAGGTGAAATGTTGGGGGGCCAATGATTCGTTTGGTGGCAACCCTCCGGTAGGGGTGCCATTCATGTCATTGGCAGCTGGTGTGGAGCATTATTGTGGGATTAGACAAGATAATCATGGGATTATGTGTTGGGGAAACTATAATTCATCTTTGATACCGAAAGGATCAGGCTTTCTTGCTATTGCATCTTCTGATTTTATTACTTGTGGTATTAGGGAAGGCGATTTGGTTCTTGATTGTTGGTATACGAATGTTTCATCACAAGTAGATTATGATCCACCGTTGCAGTTGTGTAGTCCGGGATTGTGTACTCCTAGTTCTTGTGGAGAAGGGAAGTTTTCGTTCAACGCGAGCCTTTTGAATGAGCCAGATTTGATAAATTTGTGTGTTAGGAAAGATCTCAAGATTTGTTCGCCTTGTGGGGTGAACTGTTCTGAAGGATTCTTTCCCTCGAGTTCGTGTAGTGAAAATGCTGACAGGGTTTGTACTCCTTGCTCTCTTTGCCAGAATAGATCTTGTTCTGATGTTTGTAAGCTCCAGATATCGGAAGAGATGAAACAACAGCATCAGCATCAATTGCGTCAACTACTCATCATAGTCGGGTCTTCTGCTTTGGGTTTCTTGTTCTGCTTAGCTGGATTATGTTTGTTAATCCGCGTGATTACCAGCAAAAGTAAAGAAGGCAGAAAGAACCAATTTGCCTCCTGTATTCGCAAGCCTGAGAAGGAAACTGATGCAAACACTGACCCTCACCCTCCTGTGTCCGTGGCACCGTGTCCAGGGGAAGCTCAGGTTTTCCGGCTTTCAGAGCTGAAAGATGCCACTAACGGGTTCAAGGAGTTTAACGAGCTTGGCAGGGGAAGTTATGGATTTGTTTATAAAGCTGTTCTGCCGGATGGGAGGCAAGTAGCAGTGAAGAGGGCGAATGCTGCTACGATTATACATATCAACAGCCGCGAGTTTGAAATGGAGCTAGAGATCCTCTGCAGTGTACGGCACAGCAATATAGTTAATTTGTTAGGTTATTGTGCAGAAATGGGGGAAAGGATTCTTGTTTACGAGCTCATGCCTCATGGAACCCTTAATGACCACCTCCATGGGGGTCTTTCTCCGGTGAGCTGGAACCTTAGGCTGAAGATTGCAATGCAGGCTGCAAAGGGGCTCGAGTACCTTCACAAGGAAGTTTCTCCTCCTATTGTGCACCGTGATGTGAAGAGTTCAAACATTCTCTTGGATGCTGATTGGGGAGCTCGGATTGCAGATTTTGGACTGCTTACACCGAACGAGAAGGATCTTAATGGAGACGTGCAAACTGACGTTTATAACTTTGGGATTGTGCTGCTAGAGATTCTTAGTGGAAGAAAAGCTTATGACAGGGATTGCACACCTCCGAGTATCATTGACTGGGCACTGCCTCTGATCAGACAAGGGAAAGCAGCAGTTATCATAGATCGTTACGTTGCTCTTCCAAGAAATGTCGAACCTTTGCTTAAACTTGCCGAAATTGCAGAGCAGGCATTGCGGGAAAATCCTGCTGAGCGCCCTGATATGTCACAGTTGGTACTTCTGTTAGAGCAGCTAGTGAAGGATGTAATGATATCATAGCCTTCTTTTCAGAGTCTTGATTAATTTTTTTGGTGGATTGAAATTTTTCAGAAAACAAAATCAGAGGATAGCATATTGGTGAGTAACGCTCTTCTGCAATTGTACATTTCTATGAGCTTCTTGTAAATTTTGTGCTTAATATTTTTTGTTCGTCACATTCTTGGACAAATTTCAACAATAAATTTTCAACTTTTTCTTATAACAATGAAATATGTTGTGCTGCATTGAATTATCTTTGATTTAATATCAATGTGATGAGGCGGTTTCCATATTTCTGGATAATGATAGTCTTGTTTGTTCACGGTGTAGATGGAATGAGACAGTAAAATTTTGCATAGTGTACCTGTCTAGTTAGACTGCGGATAAACTGGGAAATCTGGTCATGCAAATTCCTATTGCCCCGCGACAATATAATTTAGACCATAGACGATAATAATTCACTTGAAAATACTTGTCTTGCAAAAATTTTCCATCATTTCAATGACTATTCTCAGTTGGATGTTGCTGCGCCTTAGTGCCAAATGAAAATATAGTATTGTTGTTCAAAGGCGAGTCTAGAATTTAAACTTGATTTGGTTAACCTCTAAGGTTCTCAACTTATTATATAATTTTGAAATTATGGTTTCCAGAAGTTCTCCATATTTGTTGAAAGTTTAACGGTTTGAAAGTCAACATATATATATTTGTATTTCGTATAAAATATGTTGGGTTCAGTTGAACCAGTAGATTATAGGCTCCATCCGCCTCTATTGTCGTTGATTATGTTCTCATACCCTAGTTTGGTGAGACTATGATATTTGAAATCACGGACTGATGTAAACTAAGGTGTTGGCGGATCCCTTGAGAGAGCCTGCTTAACACAGAACAACGATCCATTAATTCCTTTGCCACTCTTTGAATCCTATGTGACCTCTCCCATGTTACAATATTGTTAGCATGATAGACAGATCGTAGAATATCTGTTACATATTTACCATATCGAGAATATCTTAATGTAGATCCTACAAGATATTCTATGATCTGTCCATCATGCGAACAAATATATCATTGACAGTGTTTGTTCACTGTAGGGGACTACTGTAGATTCTGTTTAAGTGCAGCATCAATTGTAGTTAGAAATTTTACAAAGCCCAAAGAATGATACTTTTTGCTGGCTAATGTATAGAGATGTTATCTTCCAGGGGCTTTATCCTTAGAAATCGCCCAAAAATGAATGTTATTGCATTTCATATATTTGGGCATAGATTCAAGGTACAACCACATTTTACCTGGGCATGTTATATTAATATGGTATATAGCAGAGTTTATTATGTTGTGTAGATATGTTATCTTCCAGGGGATTTATAGTAGAAATCGCTCAAAAATGAACGTTGTATCTGAGCAACTTAGGTTGTTATTGCCTTACTGAGATGCTAAGGGAAAAATCTAACTTCTAAAAGTACTCCTAGTTTCTCTTTCCAGCTTGTTCTCTAGCTAATATTATCAGAGAACTGCCTCTTTAATTTCCCCAATTGAGCTTTGCTGACATTGTAGCCGATTAATGTTAAGGATTATATCCTAGACCCAACTTACGTAATTAGTTTGTAATAGTATTCTTCAAAGTTACTTGAAGGGGAGCCTTGGAGCAACGGTAAAGTTGTTTCCACACGATCTATAGGTTATGGATTCGAGCCATGAAATTAGCCACTTATGCTTGCGTCAAGGTAAGGTAAGGCCCTGGAGGCTTTGTGCACCGCGAGCTTTTTATTCTTTGAAGTTAATTATGGACAGATCTTTGATTTGATCTGGATCTGTTAAAGGGAGCTATGACCTGCAAGACAAAAGAAAGTTCATCAAGAAATATAACCAGAAATTGTTTTTATGTATCTTTAATTGTACTGGTCGGTGTGTTGGTATTGGATGAGTAGGAAAAGCAAAAGGTTCAACTAGGATCACAACACTTTTGATTAGAAATGATTCCATAAAGCTACAAAATAGTGAATGGTCTTTTTCAAAAGAATATTCAATATCTATAGCTTTATGGATTAGTTAGTTCCAATCAAAAAGTGTCATGGTCCTAGTTGCACCTTAGATCTTCCTACTCAAACAACAATAACATACAATGTACAACAACAACATACCCAGTGTTTTCCCACAAAGTGGGGTCTGGGGAAGGTAAAGTGTACACAGTCCATACCACTACCTCAGATGAAGTAGAGAGGCTGTTTCCGATAAACCCCCGGCTCAGGACAAATAAACAATAACATACAGTGTAATCCCACATAATCCCAAAGGTGGGGTCTGGAGAGGGTAGAGCGTACGCAAACCTTACCCCTACCTCATGGAGGTGATAGGTCGTTTCTGAAAGACTCCTGACTCAGCTAACGCATATCAAAGAACATAAAGAAGTAAAGAAGACATAATAAATACTAGAGGAAACATTACATAACATTTATGAAAAAGGAACAACAGAAACAAAATAATGTGATAACAAAAGCATAACAAACAATCGGTAGTAACAGAAATCGAGGGACACTAATGCATATATTCTTCTGCAATTAGGTAAACATTTATTATGACATATTGATTAGCAGTTAGATAAATGAACTTGTTTTAAAGCAAAAACATTGAAGTCATGATTTTGTTCTTGTGGGCTGTGGTGAGATAAATGAAGTCGCTTTTCTTGTGTACCAGAACTGAAGTTAGTTGCTAACCCTGTTGAAGCTGTTAGAAAGCAGTATCAAGAAAGGTACAAAAGAACTAGGATGCTTTTCCTCGTGTTTTCGGACAAAAATGGAAACCTGTTAAGTCATACTAGACGACGTTTCTTTCCCTATTTTGTGGCCGAAAGGTTGAGATCACGAAGAAATCGACAGAAGGGAAACGAAGGAAAGAAAAGTTATGCTTACTGTTATCCAACTCACCTCTCATTCAAATACTTCCAAAACAAAACAGTTGCAGAAAAGAACACAAAATAACTTGCTTTATAATGCTGGAAAAGAAAAGAAGGTTGATCAAGATTTATATTTGCTAAAACCAAAATATGGACGGTACAAGAAACAAACATATTGCCCTTTAGCTTTGACTGTCAATAACTGCTTTTTCGACAGCTTCTTAATAACATAAACCCCATTAACCGCTTGTTATTGTTATCGTATTATTACTTAAATTTTATTGTATTGTATTGTCAAATCTGTTGTTATGTGACAATGAAAAGTGTCATGTTATGTAGCGACTCATTTGGAGTGATCGTGTTGTTACCTTATTTCTTTTTCACATTTTGCCCTTATTAAGTACTAATCATGTTTTACCCTTTACCCTGCCTTTTTTGTTTATAACTCTACCACGTGCCCTACTTTCTATTTGTAATATTGTAAGCTTATTCTTCAGATATTGCTGATGCGAAGCATTGTGAAACTAAATGATATATTAATCATCAATACAATACAACAATACATTACGTAAGTTATGAAACAATATGTAACAACCGTCCAAACAAGTTGTAAAAGATCAGGACTTCAACATGACTGGGAAAAAGAAAAGTAAGAAAACCAGGAGTTCTTTTTTTCAATTTAACGGTTTCTTCAGCTATGTCCTTTGTAATAAACTGCCAAATCATTGTACTTTTCCTGAGAGAAAAAGAAAAGTTTATACGAAAAGAGAGAAAATACGGATGATGTATACTCTACTAGTTTTATCTTTGACATAATACATAAACAGACATTTAAATTTGGCTTCAGCTGGCAAGTAAATACTCCAACTTCGAGAGTGCACATCTAGACACCTCAACTTGGTTTCAATTGGCAATTAAACACTCCAACCCCATGCTGACGTGGCACATAAATTTTGGAGGTGTCTAAATGATCATTTTGTAAGATAGAGTGTTCATCTGAAACGATGGAGATGAGTTAAGGTGTCTAGACGGGCATACTCAAAGTTGGAGCGCTTACTTGTCAGCTGAGGCCAAGTTTGAGTGTTCATTTATGTATTATGGCTTTATCTTTTTAGTTATTTGTCGCGCTACTCCTTTTCTTTCCCTATAAATTCTGTTGCAGAGGTCACTTCAACTACAACATTTTATAGTAGTTTCAGATAGAATCTTGTCTATTAGAGGAAATTAAGATTCAAGACAAGTTGTTAGATACAGTCTTAAAGAGTTTGGAGTTCCAGAAAGGTAAGTTTTCTTGTTTTCATGATAGATACATATGCCTGGCTCCTTGTATGCCATTTGCATTGTTCCATCAATAATTGATGGCCTTTTCAGATGGCATTCTAGGAGCCATGCATGTATAGGAGCTTTCATGTCAAGGATTTCTGGAGTTGTTTATTTTTTTGAAATTTTCATAGACAAGTTCCTTTTTAAATCTTGCATAATCTTCTTTTAGTGTGAGTCGAGGATCTATCTAAAACAGTCTCTCTACCCCCACAAAGGTAGGGGTAAGGTCTGTGTACACCCCACCCTCTTCTTTGTGGGACTATACTAGGCATGTTGTTGTTGTAATCTTCTTTTAGTGATCCTAACTAGTTTGAGATTCAAGCTGTCTATGCAGGGGAAAAAAACAAAGATTGACTCTGTATGGGTGTAGGGGTAATTTTATGTCACTCCCAAGCTGTTGCTTTCAAAACTTATCAACCTAGAAGCCTATCAGTCCTTCTCTTTGATCCGCCAATGGAACCAACATTTTCATCATGAAGCATTGCCATCTCTCTCTCTATATATATTTTATATATATATATGGGGGCGGGGGCTCACTAAATCTTTCACTATGTGCGAGGTCTGGAGAAGGGACGTATACCCTGCATTTCTGCAAGAGGTTGTTTCCACGGCTTGAAGTCATGACCTCCGGGTCATATGACAACAACTTTACCAGCTACACTCGTAATTTTAAATGTGTAATTGATTTAGTAGTAAGAAATTTAAAAGTTGAATCCATCAAATTTAAATTTTGAATCTGCTTCTCTTCTCTAGTCGTGTGCACCGGATCTTGAGCAAGCAGTGTTAGTCTATTGTCATAATTCAGCTAAGTGAGTTTATGAGGCCTAGAATCATGATGGCTTTAAGGCTTTACTTCGTATTTCAAGTTGATATTTGTTTTCACTTTTTTCACTCCAAATTACCTACAGAAATTCAAAAACAACTCTAATATATTTAATAACTAAACACAATACCAATTTCCAAATATTATTTTTCACTTTGAAAAAACTCAATGAAACATGGTCAAACACCTACTTAATTTCTAAATATTTTCTAGCAGTCTGTGCAGGGGAAATCAAGATAGTCTTTTAAGTACGGATATGAGAGTATTTTTTTACTTTTATATATACTAACTGAATATAAAATATTCCTTATATTTGAAAAAAGTGGACAATTTTGGTCCAACTTGTATACAGTGGATAATGGAAGACTTTTTCTTCCCACTCATTTTAGTTAGAAATGAGTACTAGAACTAGAACTGATGAATTGTTCTAAGAGAGAAAGATATGGGCTAGCATGACCATTTCTTAGCAAAGAAAACTTGGACAAAATATGTAATCATGGTCAATAGTGAATTCTATCTATCTTCCTTCTTGGAAGTTTTGGTTGGGCGAACTACCACTATGCATGGGATCCGGAGAAGGGCCGAACAATGTCAATGATCTATTATATGCAGTTTTACCTTACATTTTTTGGTTAACATATATTAGAATTATTTTCAAAAATAGTCTTTGTACCCTACAGAGGTAGGGGTAAGGTTTACCTAAACCCCTGTCTTGTATATTAGAACTATTCAACATATTAAAGGTGAATTTACTGTGTTGGTTACAGCTTACAGGTTCACTTGAATTCAATATTTTTTTCCTAAATCTTGTATATATGTATTAAGAAATACACTCAATATCTATAGATATGTGACGTGAATTCAATTACTATTGTATTATTAACTTGAAATTGCAGTAGAAATTTATAAACTTCAAATGTTGAATCCGCCTCTGTGACATATGATTGATGTGTGGAGCCAAGGAGGCCAAGTCCAAATCCAAAGTCTTTTTTTAAAGGAGTCATGGTCTCATAGATGGTTTAATTATGTTGGTACTTGGTCAATTGACCAAACTTCAATTTCCATTTCTGTTACACTAAGGACAAAGTCTTAATTCTAGACTGGTTGCCTTATTTAGGTGACTCCTCTTTTGACATCAAGAATTCAAAACTCATGGCTTATTAATTAGTAAAAAGGAAAGGGATCAGATTTGCCCCTCTACTATACGAAAATAATCGATTTTACCCTATGCTATACTTATACTATTTATACAAAAATACTCTCTTCATTACCTAAATGGTTCAAATATACCCTTCTTCTATTAGGATTATCTAAGATGAACACCCAATCTCTCAGTGTCATTGACATTTCAATGAGGTGACCATCGTCTAAAAAGAAATTCATAGGTAGAATTTATGCACCTTCATAAAAACATTTAAAATGTGGTTTACTTGGTGTAGTTAATTGTTTTCCTTGTTTGGTAGAACAAAACTATGATCTAAATTAAATGAAAACTCAAATGAGGTGTCAACCTTTTTTTTTACAAGTGTGGCATTGGGATTTTTTTTTTAAAACTCATATAGGAGCAATTGATTGGTTGATAATTAAAAAATTGTAATTGGGGGTTGTAGCACTTATATTTCTTTAATTTCATGCCACCACATTTTCCACTTTGAGTCAATCCCTCTTAAACGAAATAGTAATATTTTTTTAAAATAATAATAATAATAAATGTGTGGGTTGTTGAATGTTGGGTTGGTTGAAAATGATCAATTAAAATTGCTGGACAAAGATACCTTTATTAATTATCTATGAAATAAAGGATGAATGATTACACAATAGTGACAAAATAAAAGGTTTTTTTTGGAGAGCAACAATAGTCCACAGATCCTTCAATTGACACCATCGAGTAAAATCTAGTCTCTAGATTTTTTTGTTAATTGAGGCTAGTTCTAGATTCTATGCTATGATGATCATTACGTTTACCCATTAGTTAAGGTCACTAACATTTCTAACACTTAAATTGCAATTATGTCCCCTTGATTAGTTAAAGATGTACTCATTCTATTCTACGTAATTATTTTTTTTCGCCCAACATTTGTATTCGTTTTGAATCTTCGATTATTGTGTAAGGCCTATTAAAAGAAAAATGCTTTTTAGAGAAATAGAACAGACCCATGTTTGGAAATAATCGACTGAACAAGAGTGTCATTCTGCTCCTATCCAGGGGTGGCTCTACCCTTTGGGAAAAAAGACGACCGCCTTAGGCCCCCAAATTTGAGGGGCCTCATTTTCTTTAGCAATAATAGATATAGTTTGTAGAAAAATAATTTTTTTATATAAAATAAAAGAATTATTAGAAGAAGTTTGATAAATTTGGAGTATTATGTCTCAAGAAAAATTAAATGCATTGATTATATTACTAATTAAAAGAGAATTATTAGAAGAAAACTATTATATAATTTTTAAATTAGACTTTATTTAAAAAAATAGTTTTTCTTAAAAACTTAAGGCCTCTATTTGATTTTGGTCTTAGGCCACTTACGCGCACTTGAGCCGCCCCTGCTCCTATCTAAAGTGATTCTAGGCTACTTCACATAGTTGTGCGGTCTATAAAATAGTTGTATTATAGTTTTCACCACTGCAATAAAGTTACATGCAGTATATAAGTTTGTTTTGATATCATTTTCATACTATTGTATTGAATTATCGATCAATGAAGTTACATAAGGTCCATGAGTTTGTTTTCATATCATTTTCGAATTTTCATACTATTATATTGAATTATCGATCAATAAAGTTACATATGGTCCATGAGTTTGTTTTCATATCATTTTCATACTATTGTATTTAATTACCTCCATCAATCGCTTTTTGTTCATACAATGTATATAGCTTCGATTGTTGATAGTACCGATTCAATGACTCTATATAAATTGGGGATTTTTTTATCTTTCTGATCTTGTTCTTGATCCAATATGGAAAATATATATATATATATATATATAATATGTTTGTATCCCTTTTTAATCCCCAATATAATTCGAGTTTAACTGGTGTAAGATTTTTTATCAAGAATGATGATATCCTAATTCCTATCCATCCCAACTTTCCATGTTATGTGCTATCTTTAATTGCTTTTGTATCAAAAGAATCCAAGAACAAAAAAGAGACATGGACAAAAGAAAACAAAGGAAAAAGTAGAGCTTGTTTGTCAATTTTGTTTCAAATTGAGGGGCTCTTTGGCAATTATGGAAGAGTACTATAGATATTTTTGTTTTCTAAAAGTGAATAAAAACAAAATGACCTGTTTTTCAGTTGTTTGTCCTTTTTTTTTTTCTAATAAAAAAGTTTGTTCTCCTTTCATTTCCACCTCTTAAATTGATCTAAATACAAATAAAAATATTAATTAATTAAATAAATAAATAATAATATCTTCAAGAAACTATCTATTGATACCAAAATCTTGTCCCACAAGAGTTAAATTGAGGTGAAAATATATACTCCACCGTCATGTTTTGTTTTTCGAGAGTTGATTTGATTAATTTTTAAAGCTAAATTAGATTAAATAATTCGATATTTTAAAATTAAAATTTAGATATTCAAAAATTATACGAAAAGTACTATAAAATGTATTTTTTTCATATCAATATGATGAAAAATTATATTTTAATAATTAAAATTTATATCGTTTGATTCTTAAAAAGAAACGGAGGAAGTATTAATGAATTATGATTTAATAATAAAAGTATATGCGAACATTGTGTCATGTAATTATTAAAATGGTATAAATATCGAGTGCAAAGAAATTGGACTCTTTCTTCATTTTTGATCCATCTGTTGAAATTAATAATGGACACTGATCAAAATAGAAATTGAATCTTTATCAATAAGATGTGAGTTTAGATAATCAATCAAATTAAGCTACTAACATTTCATAAAAACTATATGTACTTTTTAGGGCGGCTAAAAAAGATAATTATCCCAAATAAATTTTATGACATTTTTGTGTTAGCTGCCACAAGTCACTTTCATTTTCGAAATGTCCTTTTCATGTCAAAATCCATATCATAACATCAATGGATCATTTGTCAACCATATCAATAATTAAGTAGTGGTTAATAGATTAATGTCCCCTTCACAGTAAGCAATGTTATTTATCTCTCCTCACTTCTTTTATTTTTCTTTTTTTTTTTTTTTTTTGTAGTTCTTTTGACAACAATAAGCAATGTCTTTTTCATTTTGTTTATTTTCAATGATGACTTAACCAGGTTATATTGGTATGATTTACTGTAAAATATCGAGTGTGGATAAATTTTTACCATATGATAGCTAAATCTGGACTAATAGATCCCATTATAGTAATGCCTTATGATTTTGTTATTATTTAACCAGACAAACTTATACTCTATAGTTATCAATCATGATTGAGAGTTTCTGAAATTCGCTTTGTATTTGTTGTTGTATCACTTATGCAAAGTGAATTGCTACATCACTGATATAGAGCGAATTTCAAAAACTGTTGCTACATCTTCTAATTATCCAAATTATCATTATGTTTGATAATTAGACCTCAAATTATCACTATGCTGAAAAATTCCCTTTTATATGTACCGCTGGAGTATTTGATAATAGCTATTGATCTTGTAACAACCCCAATTACAGAACACAACTCTAACGTATATTATACTTCCAAATTCAAATTACAACAATTCGAAGAAAAAATAACAATGAACAATACTAAAGAGAAATCTCAGAATAATAGAGGAAGAAGGTAACTAGAAGGAGATGAGAAATTAGACCATAGAAGGAAGATGAGAGAACAATAGACAAGCCAAAGCTTTGACATAATTTGCATTACCGTTTCTGTCTAACCCCGGTTCCTATTTAACCAATTGATAATTGGGTCTGGATCTCAAATAAAACTCTCCAACAACTTAGTCGGCCCAATAGTCCCAACTAAATCAGCCTCATTCACCACTTCTAACCCATAGGCCCGTACAAAGTCGACTTGGTTCATAACAGATCCCTTCTAATGATATATGCAATCCAGAATGAACAATAATTACTAGAAAAGTTCTAAAAATAAAACAAAATTATTAAAGATAGCTTTTACATCAAATGGAACCAAATATTCCCAAAAAAAATTAAAAAAATGAAAGGCCTAGCTGCTCACATTGATATACAACTGATCTAACAACCAAAAAAAAGTGAGCTACACTTGGTGCAAGTTTGTCTATGTGTGTGCACAATATACTCTTTGTACAAGTACATTCTATTTTTTCTTTTTGGATTAACCTGGTTTTTGAATCAACTTGTGCGTACCTCGACTAATTTCTAGCTATTACTTTTTCTCCTTTTACCAATTTGCAAGGGGCTTCCTGGGCTCATGCTTGTAGAAGCTTTAGAAAAAAAGCTTTGTGAAGAGTGTTTTCTGCCTATTTTAACATCCATTAGATCAGCAACAATTCCTGGCTGAGAAATCTTCATTTCCTCTACTATTATCGCGCCATCGCGGCTCAACATCTTGATGACCATTGACATTTTGGGGCGGAGGCTGGCGTTCTCTTGGACGCAGAGGAGGCCAACCTTCAAGAATCGGACAGCTTCATCGTCGTTCAAAATTCCTCTATCCAAAACAGGGTCCACTAGCTCTAATAGTTGGTCAGCATTGTACATTTCCCATGCCTAAAAGCACAATAAACACCAACACAAGTTGACAACTCTCATGTCATGTCAAGCCAACAAACTAATACTATCATTAGCTTAAAATGTCAAAATCATGGTTCCCACTTGTTTATTTTTAGACTGTTACAAGTCAATCACTGATATTAACATAACGGGCAGCCCCGTGCACTAAGCTCCCGCTATGTGCAGGCTCCGGGGAAGTACAGGACCACAGGGGTCCTATTGTACACAGTCTTACCCTGCATTTCTGCTAGAGGCTGTTTCAGATTTTCAAATAGAGGTAAATTTCAGATAAGCATCTATATATGTATTCTTGCTTGAAACTAATTGTAGACTTCACATTAGTCAAAAGTAATTAATGTACCTTGTTGACAAGGAAATGCTCTCCTCGAGTGATGTCGAATGCAACTACTGGTGAACCGCTGACTATTTCTAGTAACACAACTCCAAAGCTATAAACATCTGATTTGCGCGTTAAGTGTCCACTGATGGCGTATTCTGGAGAAAGATAGCCTCTTTAGGCATAAGATGATGAGTTCGAGAAATTCACGACATGATCAGCAACAAAAACAACACGAATATTCAAAATTCCAAATGAATATCTAACTAATGTAACTTACAATGTTCCAGCAACTCGGGTACTAATGTGGGACATGTTCTCCGAAAACAGCCTAGCCAAACCGAAATCTGCAATTTTTGGTGTAAATTTCTCATCAAGGAGTATGTTGCTGGATTTAATATCCCTATGCACAACATGTGGACTCACTTCTTCATGAAGATATGAAAGTCCCTTTGCTATTCCTATTGAAACTTCTTTCCTAAGTGTCCATGTAAATTTACTTCTGTTTTGCTCCCCACCTGCTAGTCAAAACAATCAATCAGACACAACCTTAACCAACATACAACTCTCCAAAAGTGAAAAACAAGGGGCAAATAACAATAACTACGCCTAAGTTCCAAACAATTCAGGGTCGGCTAAAACAACAACAAAAACATATCCAGTGCAATCCCACAAGTGGGGTCTGGCAGGGTCGGCTAAAAGAAGGGTAAATAACGACAACTACGCCTCAGTCCCAAACAAGTTGGTGTCAGCTAAAACAAGTGCAAAAAACAACAACTACGCCTCAGTCCCAACCAAGTCTGGGGGCGGCTAAAACAAGTGCACATAACAACAACTACGCCTCGGTCCCAAACAAGTCGGGTGGTCGGCTAAAACAACTGGGAATAACAACAACTACGCCTCACTCCCAAACAAGTTGGGGTCGGCTAAAAGTAACAAGGGCAAACAACAACAACTGTGCCTCAATCCCAAACAAATCGGGGTTCGGCTAAAACAAGTCCAATAAAAACAAGGAAATTACCTAAAAATGTTAGAGCAACACTGTTGTTTTCCATGTAATCATAGACTAAAAGTCTATGTGCTCCATCAACACAACATCCTCTAAGGTTGACAAGGTTTTCATGTTTGATATCAGACAATGCAGCTATTTCTGATACAAATTCCCTTTCACCTCTCATTGATTCCAATTCCACTGATAACACTTTTACAGCCATAAAGTTTCCATCTTTCAGCTTACCCTTTTCAAGAAAATCCCCAAAAAAAAAAAAAAAATTAGTAAAATTCACCCCACAAAAAAAAAAAAAAAAAAAAAAAACACCCCACATCCCTTTTTCCATTTTCTTGAAAATCAACTGAAAAAAAGGTAAAAAAAAAATAATTCAAAAATTCACCTTGTAAACAGAACCAAAACCTCCCTCACCAATTTTATTTGAAGCTTTGAATCCTTGAGTGACAGCTTTCAAATAATTGTAAGAGTACACTGTAAAATTCTGAGAAATTTGTCCACCTGTAAAAATTGAACAAATATATATATATTAAAAAAGAGATTTTTAAGTAAAAGCATAAATCTCGAATTCCCATAAATTCATGGAATATTCATATAAAGGCACCAAATAATGTCTTTATCAAAGCCGTTAGCAAAAATCTCGAAATCCCATAAACTCCTGAAATATTCATGTCAAGACATCAAAATCAAATATATCACAAGGAGGTCCATATTATTCTACATTTGAAAAATACGCTACTAACAACCCTCGAATCACGTAGAAAAATCATAGAAACAAAAGGATTTTTTTGAAGAATTTACCATATGGGATTTGGTTGTCATCCAAAGTATCTGCTGATGAACTAAAACACTTGAGAAATGAAAAAGAAAACTTCATGATTTTCTTGAAAATAACACTGTCAATCTTGAAAATGGATTTTGTAATTTTTGGTTTTTAAACAGCAAAAAAAATAATAATAATTTTTTTTTTTATAAAATATTATTAGTGAGAAAGAATGTGAAAAGCAAGAAGGATTAGGAGAGGGAATTATGGAAGGGTTTTAAATTTGTTTATATACTTGAAGAAATGCCCATATATTTTGACTCTTGACAAGACTTTCTTTTTTGGAGGTTGATTTTTGATTTGGTATATTCGATATTTGTATTAAGATTCAATTAATTTTAAATTATATTTTGAAAAGTTTTATATTAGGGATAAAGTACTTTTTAATAAAGGTGATTAAATTTAAATTATGTGTTGATTAAATTTGGATTATGTGTAGGAAAGTTTTATATTAGGGATAAAATATTTTCTAACAAAGGCGATTTAGTATTTGGTAGAGCTTGAATTCAAGAATTTCAATTAAGTGGGCATTGAGACATAAAATTGTGAAATTTGAAAATAGTAATGTTCTATTTGTTTTCAAGTTGAAATGATATTTAAAAATTAAAATTGTGTTTGGATATGAATATAAATTAAATTTTTTGGAATTTTTGTGAGTGATTAGGAGTGAAATTTGTAAAAACAACTGTTTATAGTTTTTGGAATTTTGAAGTTAAAATTGAATTCCAGAAAATTATAACAATTCTATGTCCAAACAATTTTATGAAAGAATATTACACACAAAAAAAAAAAGAAGAAGAAAAAGATGATGGAAATCATCCATGACTAAACGAACCATTAAAATAAAAAAAATACTTATCACTCCGACGCAATTCTTCTGATTCAAAGACAGGACTTTTAAAATTCAAATACCACAGTACTCTAGTATATTATACTCTTATCATTCTTCTTTCTGAAATGATTTGTCTTGGTCTACTCCAACTAAAACATTTTGTTTTATTTTTCCATTTATTACAAATGGCATAAGAATATTTCAACTAATTCAGCAAATGATAGGCTTTAAATAATAGAAGAATATTTCAACGATTTCAAAAATATTAGGGCTAGTAATAACTTTTTTTTTTTTTTTTTCCAATAGAGCTAGTAATAACTTGAGTTGTAAAATTTTGGAAAGTTTTAATTCTCCCTCCGTTTAAAAAAAATGATCTACTTTTCTTTTTAATCCGTTTCAAAATGAATAACTTTTTTTCTTTTTTTGATAACACTTTAATTCCAACTTTTCATGTAACATGTTTAATAGCCTATTTGGCCAAGCTTCTAAAATCAACTTATTTTGAAAAATACTTATTTCAAAAGTGCTTTTCAAAAAAGTACTTTTGATGAGAAACAGTTTGTGTTTGGCCAAAAAATTTAAAAAGTACTTTTGAGCAGCAATTAGTGTTTGGCCAAACTTTTTAGAATTGCTTCTAAGTGTATTTTTTTTCAAAAGTGTTTTTCAAAAAGTTCATTTTAGGAGAATTTAATTTTTTTAGCTTTATGAAATCCTGCTTTTTCTGCTCCCTAGAAGCACCTATTTTCTTTCAAAAGCTTAGCCAAACACCTCATCTTTTTAAAAGAAGCACTTCTGAGAAAAAATAAGTTTGGCCAAACAAGCTATAAGATCACAAAATTAAAAAATATTTTAGTACATTTGACGTAACTTTAATTTATGACCACAAGATTCAAAAGTTTTTTTGTTTTTTTTTAAATTTTCTGTCAAGTCAAAATAGATCATTCTTTTTTAAACGATGAAAATATATTTTGCATCCTCAATATATTCAGTGAAAGGATATTTATTACTCCATTCATAATACTAGTACTAGGTTCTTTGATTATTCTAATCCTTAGGGGGGGGGGGGGAATCTAGAGGTTTTGTTATAAAATTTTCGAATTCAATTTAGAGTTCGCGTCCTAAGTTTGGAAAAGTGCTCAAACTTGTTTTCCAATCCGGTCTTCATAAATTTCAAATAAAATCTAGAGGTTTTGTTATAAAGTTTTCGAATTCAATTTAGAGTTCGAATCCTAAGTTTGGAAAAGTGCACAAACTTGTTTTCCAATCTGGTCTTCATAAATTTCAAATAAAATGTTCTCTTCTTTTTGTTCTTCTTATTTTTTAATAAAAAATATAATCAGAGACAATTTCATCTCCATTATAAATAAAGTGAAAAATATTTGACATCTGGCTAGAGAATTCCAAAGAGAAATCGACCAGATTTCTCTGAAAAATGAATCGAGAGGAATCGACCCCCTAAGGATTACTCCATTCGCGTCATTTTATTTGTCAACGTTACTAAAAGGAATCGATAAGAAATACTTATTATTTAAGAAATAAGAATTAAATTATTTTTTATTTATTTCTATCCTTATTTTAATAAATGTGATGAAAGTAAGAATAATACTAAATCAGATCAAAAAATAATTAAGGTTAATCTAATTAAATTTTTTTTTTTAGTTAATATTATCTTAACTGATATACGAAAATAAGAAGTCTTGCTCTGACCGCCCGACGAGTCACAAACCTGACAAGTAAGAATGTAGGATGGAGTATCAATCAAGCTAGCTATTGCCATCTACGGCTAATTAAGTTAAAATTATTTTAACCTGTTATTTTCTTGAAAAATTATTTTAACCTGTTATTTTCTTGAACAATATATTAAACAGTTGACCTAATACAAAAACTTTTATTAATTAGGTAGATCACTGATATAATTTTGTGTATATATATTATGATGTAATAGCTCTCTTCTAATTTTCCTGGCGGTAAATTATAAAATAATTAATAATCTTAATCATCAAGTAAATTAGTCCCATAATTAGAAAAATCTGCAGGCACATTATTATTTTTTAATTAAAATAATAAAAGTCAATCAGAAAGATAAGATATAACTAAAAGTTAATTATGCAAGCAAATCTATAATTGTAATCCTAGCTGACGAAGATATAGATTTTGTTGCACGTCGTTGGGTATTAACCTTAATCAAAGTGATTTAAAAAATGAATTATTTTACATATTGTTTGAAAGTTTTGATCAATTGAATATACTTGTGTCATTTTACGTAGTATACAACAACAACATACTCAATATAATCTCATAAAGTAAAGTTTGGGGAAGGTAAAGTGTACACAGACTAACCTCTACCTCAGAGATAGATAGGTTGTTTCCAATAAACCCTCGGTTTAAGAAAATGTAGTCCAAAAAAAAAAACATAATAAAAGTACAAGAAATATCATATAGTAACACAGTATAACTAAAAAATAAAATGATTGTCGAAGTATAACAAAACAACAGATAGTACCATAAATCAAAGGACAAGCAACTACCGAAAAAATACTACAACTATTACCTACTAACCTGCTATCCAGTATCCTAGTACGTGTTCTCCTCAACCTCCTATCTAAAGTTATGTCTTCGATAAGTTGAACCTGCATCATGTCCTATCTAATCACCTCTCCCAATGCTTCTAATTCGATCTACCTCTATCTCTTTTGAAATCATTCATAGTAAGTCGCTCACACCTCTACATTGGGACATTCGTACATACTATAATATTGATATTGATCGACTTGAAAGTGATTTCAGTCCGATAGAAATGCAAATTGTTGTTGTGATCAATCACTCCTCAAGATTCCACAGTTACCTTAAGTTTCAAAAACTTGTACTCATAAGAAATGAGAGTATTTTCTATGATAGAAATGCTCATCATAAGTGTTCAAGAGGACTTAATAATGAGCCATTAACCTGGCCATTGTATTCAAATCAATCAAGTAAAGTGGATGTATTCAAATCAATCATTCGAACCTCCTGGACAAAAAATTATATTGTATATATAATGTGTTTTTTAATTATTTTCTTTATATATAGAGAGAGGGATTTTGAATGCCTTGAACATAGAACTTGAGGTTGGCTTAGTGATTGAAGGGGTTAAATTTCATATTGAGGTTTTAAGTTCATATCTCAATTACTATATTTTTATTTTTCGAACCCCCTTAAAAAATTCTAGATCTGTCACTGTCGATCTCATATAAGTTCACGTGTGAACAGTAGCGAATACTAGGTTTAACATTTAATACACTTACCAAAAAAAAATAAAAAAATTATAACTTTATATATATATATATATATAATGTGATTTTCTGACGACGAAACTTCTTGCTGAGTCCCTACATTATTACTTGTGAATATATATGTTTAGATTTTTCAACAGTCAATTAACTAACTAATATATTTTGGAATTTTGTAAAAGGAATAAAGTATGGAATTTAGAATTCCAAAAGAGGAAACTAAAATCTTAGGTCGCCATGGCTGACCATGGAGGACTGGTCCAATCTTGAGAAATTGCAGCGTACGTGCATATATCTTTTTCCTAAAATTCACTAGATCAACTAATCTGAATCCGTGACGGATAAAAGCGAATTCACGATTTGAAGTTTTTGAATTTTTATAGCTATATTAAATTTATATTATAACAATAAACGAGTTCATAGTCAAATATTCACAGTTACTAATATTAAGATTTCTTAGGGCGCTCATTTGGTTGGGGAACAAGTTATTTTGGGATTAATTTCCGAATTAGTTATCTCTTATCGCTCGTATCAAATGAGCCTTTAATATAAGTGTATATAGGTGAACGACAAAAGTTATTGAATCCCGTGAATTCATATTTAAGTCTATAAATTTGCTTGTGGTGTCAGGTAGACAGATCATTATAAAATCAAATTTCCACCAAGTTCTCTTTCGGTGGTCAGAGTTCGAATTCAAGACTCTAATATTATGAATGAAAAATTCCAAGACTCTAATATTATAAATGAAAAATTCCAATTATCTCATCATACCCTTGTACGTGCATGACTTTATCACTCCACACTAGCATGAAAAGTACATTAGATTTGTCTTGAGAAAAAGGAAGAAAAATAACTAAAAACCTAGTACAGGGGGGAATTAAATACGTGTAAAAAAGACTTTGAATTGGTCGAGTATTTTGGAACTTAATTGGTTATTTACATTTATTTATAATTGTGGTATTGTAAGAATTTCTTTAATAAAAGAATGGGTCTTTCTTTGACGATGAAATTGGATATTTGTGTCATTTAACAAATAGTGGAATACACAAGCATATAGTTAAAATTGATATTCCCCTATAGCTATATGATTAGAGTCGTAACTAGAGTTCTAATTATCAATTCAATAAAATTCAATAGTTTGGACCAAAAACTTTTGTAAATAATTTATTCAGAATCCACTAAGTTGCCTCTTGTAAAATCAAAAATTCGTAAATTCAAAATTCTTGATTCGTCTCTGCGTATGATTGTCATCCAACGTGAAGCCTAATA
Source organism: Capsicum rhomboideum (assembly GCA_031232105.1). Classification (NCBI taxonomy): domain Eukaryota; kingdom Viridiplantae; phylum Streptophyta; class Magnoliopsida; order Solanales; family Solanaceae; genus Capsicum; species Capsicum rhomboideum. The sequence continues at coordinate 141,322,685 of CP124711.1, read as the reverse complement.
TACATGCTTAGATCACGATTATGAATTAATTTAATTAGCCGTCGGGGTTCGAGTATACTATGAAAATTATTAAAGGATATTCAACTACTTAATCATTTCTTTTAGATTTTACAAGTAAAAATTGTTGTTGGACATCATAATCCATAAGATAGCCTTGTTAATTTAATTAAACTACTAATCAAATAATTTATACAGGTTCCTACTGGCGGACCTAAACCCACTGTTCCTTAATTAATTAATCTTGATTAATCTACCTCATTTAAAGATATATTAACTTAAAACAATAATGCATATATATGTATGTTATTTATTGATATCGTGAATATTATATTTAAATAAAATAAAGGGTAGGTAGTTAATAAAAAAATAATTTGAGTTTACGATGTATTATTATAAAAGGTCTTTACTTGTATCGCTTATCGTTATACTATAGACATTGATGGTGCCATCCATAAGCATTGTGGTGGAGCTGTAAGTACTTTTTTTGTCATTAACTAAAGGTCTCGTGTTCGAATCCTGAGTGTTGAGCCTCTTTGGGGGAGCAATTTACCCCCAATATAGACTTCCCACCAGAAATTTAAATTTAGTCGCGGTCCAAAACAGGTATCAGACACCCAGGTGAAAATATAAAAAAAATGGTAGCAAGAAGGATTTTTACTTCCATATATTGTAAATTTCTTAAGAAGAAAAAAAACTAAGAGGAATTGACTTACGTACCCTTTTCTAACATTTAGGTTAGGAACTAAAATAGTGAAGAAGTCGTGAAGTTATGCTTCTTAATTAAGCAAGACATTATTGTTTTTTAACACGTCAAGTTTTTGTACTAATTAAACAATGTTACAAGAAGTTTATTTTATTATTGGTAAATAATATGGGAACGGCCGGAAAATAAATAGTTTTATAATAAGATAAAGAAAGAGCATTTAAACATGATGAAACTAATCATACGACATGCTAATTGAGTTTAAGAACTAATAATGATATTTAATTATTATCAAGAAACGTCAAAATTGAATTTGACCTTAAAGAGCAACGCCATAGATAATAATTTTGAATTATTATGACAAAGATTTTCTTGGTTCTATGCTAGTGGGCTTCAAATCATAGATAAACTAGAATATGAAAGAGGCCCAATTTAATGTCCATATTGTAAAATTTTTAGTATAAACAACATGAATCCCGACAGTTTGGTGCCTAATTACAGAAAAATTTGATATTTTGCATATTTACAGAAAATCCCATTTTTTGAGTTGTCGAGATACATAATTTGTTTCCGATATATTCCGTTGAGATACATAATTACCCACACTGTAATCATTCAAAGATACATAGTGTATGTATTTTTTAAACAAAACTCACACTGATATACACAGCGATACATAATTCGTTCCCAATACATTTCATTGAGATACATAACTGATAGTTGGGATTTTTGTAATTACCTTGTAAGGGTGGCTACTTGTGTAAATATGGTAAGTTAAAGTGTATATTTATGTTATTTTTCCAAAATGTTATGGGGCGGCCTATTTTGGTCACCCCATTTAAGTAATACCCACTCAATATATATATATATATATATATATATATATTTGCAAGAATAGCCAGTAAGACATATATGACTAAACTTTAGTCAATTTTAACATGTGTCTCAGTCATGTATGACTGAGCATAGACATACTTAAAAAAAAAGTTGCAAATGCATATGTCTGAAATTTCAGCCTATTTTCATATATAGATTAGTCATATATGACTGAGATATAAATACATATGAAAAGATTTATGCTAATTATTTTTAGAAAAAAGAAAAAAGATCTAGACATATATGACTGATCTTTTGATCAATTTTTACACACAATTCAGTAAAAAATACATGAACTTTTGTGTATAAATATATATGAAAAGATTTATGCTAATTATTTTTGAAAAAAAAAAGAGGATGCAGACATACCTGTCGATCAATTTTTACACATAATTCAGTCAAGAATGTCTGAACTTTTGCCTTGTTAAGCCATACTAAACATCAGGCGTAAATGTCTGATGTTTGGCTTTCACAAGGTCACACTTTCAGACGTGAATGCCTAAAATTGCCAAACTTAAGTCGCTATTGTCTGAATTTTTACCTGAAGCGGGTAAACTTATAAAAAGAATTATGAAGCAAACACTATTTAATAGTGACCAAAAAAGGGTATTTGTGCACTTTCCCCTCCATATTTTATTGGACAGCCCGACCCAACTATCTTTTCCGCAATGAGAAAGCCCAAAAACATAATGGGCCTAAACTCAAGGCGGCCCATTTTATATTTCAAATGTATAAAATTCACAAATAACAACTTTTCAACCTTTCTTGTTGAAAAAATACCAATGTTATACAGTAGCAACAATAAATTCACAAATTTTGCATTGGTTGTCAACCTACCACAACACTCCTTTATTCGGACTTGAAACCGATAATATAAATAAGCTCACTAAGACGAGTTCCAAAATTTATAGGTGAATACATTTACGAAATTTGAAACTCCATAATTCTCATTTTTTAATTACTAAATTGAAAAATAACTTAACATGTGTCGTTACAACCATGGAACAAAAGTTCAGTAGAAAAAATGGGACAACTTATAATTTAGGGTGTGAAACTCGCGAAAAAAAAGTATATAACAAATTTGTAAGTGGATCATTTCCTCTTTTCTTGTCGAGAGGCAAGGCGCCAATTGAAATACATAACAAATGAATGTGAAATAGTGGTAACGATTTGCCAATAGATACCCTATGTAAATTGTAGTAGTAGAGGTGTGTGCAAGCTGATCATCAGTACTTAAAAAAAAAAATGGATTTCAGAAAATATCTTTGCAATAATTTAGCTGGTCATTATTCACTCATTTATATTTGCTATAATTTAGCTTAGAATTCCTTTGATAGTTTAAGATTCCCATGATTTTTTCCACTATATATATATATATATATTATATATATATATATATTATATATATATATACTCTCATTCAAGTTGTGTCCAAATCAAAATATGGATCAAGGAATCTTCACATTTAGTTGATCTTTAATTTGCTTAATTATTTGATTCTTTTCCTTACCTTCTCTTTAGTGTTGTGGTCAAGTTAACCAATGAATTATGACCCTAATTGTTTTTAACATAATGTAATTTAAGTCTGAAGAATAACATTGCATTTTGATCATTTGATTAGCTGAGTAGTCTTTCTTTCCACATTAAGATTTTAGACAATATGAGTAGTAGATTATAGTAAGGCTCCTTCCTATTTACTGTTTGAGATTATAGCCTCTTACCTTGCTCGGACTCTTTAAAAATGTCGACGAGTGTGTTTTGGATTCTCCATAAGTAGTGTATTTTTGAAGAATATGAAATAGGTGCGGCAGTATTTTTGGAGAGTGCGAGCAACCTAGATAGCCTCCCTACTGTAGGATTGGTTCTGAATTATAATTACCACTGCAATTTTGTTGTAATTTTTCTTCGTTTCGTGAAATATATTGTTAAGGCTCACCTCATGATGTTTTTGGTCAGGTAGGAGAAAGGATAGGGAACCCAATGAATAGAATCTTGGCCTTGGATGAATCACGAGGGATGTGAATTCTATGTTGCACGGACTCTCCAAAAATGTTGCTGCACCCATGTCAGATCCTTCAAAATGTACTGCTTCTTTTAAAGAATCCGACATGCACCTGGAGACATTTTTGAGGAGTCCGAGCAATATAGGGTGAATTAGTGTTTGGTGTTGTGCACATTTTTATCCTCACTCGACGACACCTTCATTGTCAGTTTTTTTTTTTTTCTCTTCGTTAACTGCTGAATGTGATTTGATGGTAAAGATTTTGTATTGTATATGTTAATGATAGCTTACATACTTTATTGTAAATGCAGCTAATAACTGATTTTTCTGGAAGAGAAACTATGTCATTCATCAAATTGGTTCCAATTTAGTTGATTGCTTAGACATTTTCTTTACTGTCACATAATTTGAACTAGCATTATTAATGTGAGATCGTTGTTGTTACTGTTTTTTTCTCTGAATGTTCTGTACTGCCTTCCTTATTGATTGGCTGGTTTTCTTCACTGTCGTATTCCCTTTTTTGTATATACCTTGATTTGCTGCATACTTGAGCCAAGGCTCTTTCGGAAACAACCCCTCTACCTCCCCGAGGTAGGGGTAAGGTCAGGGGCGGCTCAAGCCCATTGGTGGCCTAAAGCCAAAAATGAATCGGAGGCCTTAATCTTTTGAAAGAAATTAATATTTTTTTAAATTCAAAGTTTATTCTTCTAAATTTTTAAGATACAAAGTTGTTAATATATTTCTTATAAAAGTATTTTGAGTTGCAAAGTTCTCTTTTTTTTTATATGTATTTTTGTTTTACTTTTTCTACAAATAATACTCCTTTCATTTCAATTTGTTTGCCTATTAGACTTGACATGGAGTTTGGAGTTTAAGAAAGTAAAGAAGATTTTTTAATCTTACAGTCTTAAATTAAAGATGTATATAGAATACACCAAAATATACTTTAATCTTATGATCTTAAACATGTCAGGTGAAAAATTAATATTAAAAAGTTGGCCAAACAAAAAAAATATTCTTTTCGAAACATACCTAAAAAAAGAGAAATAAATTAAAATGAGGCCCCTCAAATTTGGGGGCCTAAGGCGGTTGCCTAATTCGGCAAGGCATAGAGCCGCCCCTGGGTAAGGTCAGCGTGCACTCTTCCCTGCCCAGACCCCACTTGTGGAATTACACTGGGTATCAGTGGTAAGACAGACTCTATGATGTGTTTCTCGACAAAACCTCTTAGGTTCTATTTTTCTTCCTTAAAAAGATTAACACAATTCCAAGTCACAGTAGTACGGAAAGGAATTCTATAATAAGGTTGTGCTACTTTTATAAATAACTTTCCTTTTTAACAAATGGAAAGGAAGCACATCAACAATAACCATATTAGTAAAGCCCTCCTACATTGTCTTACGACCCAAAACAGAAGGGGCCGAACTGGCACCAGATGCCTTAACCTGCACTGAGCGAAGCCATTTACCTTAACACGTATCATCCACCTATACATACATAATGGCATCGATTTGCCCAAATCAACTTTCATAGATATGCATCCATACATAAATAAACTCTAAGGATGGGTACTCAACTCAAAAACATATATATAATGTGCCCGACAAAGAGACTACATCAAATATCTAAAATACTAAAATTTCATATATGACTCTTACAGGGACATTGTGGAGTTTCTAGAACTTCTAACAAATATAACATAAGGGTGTTATATAACCAAGTGCACCCAAGGGTGTGGCCTAGTGGTCAATGAAGTGGGTTGAGAAAAAAAACACTAGGTGATTCTTCCCATCTGTCCTAGCCTTAGTGGATCTAAAAAAAACCAACAGCAACCTGTCAAACTTAACCTGTTCTTTTGGTCGACTACTAAACTACAAAATAAATCTCTCCCATCATCAGTATTCTGCACTCGATATCGATCATATGCTTCCTGCAAAATCTGACAGAAGTTGTCTTGATCTACATGGTAAGGTGTGCCAGTGATGTCATGAAAGGAACAAGTAAGTCCATTGTCATCTTTTGAAATGAGACGAAGCCCATGGAATATGACTTTCTGGATATGCTGACCATCAGTACCATTAAGAATATATGTCATAACTTGGCCAACCTCAACTATGTGTGACGGTCTCCACAAGGGTATGATCCTCCTTTCCTCAAAATTACTTCAAGGATCTCGAGACTTATGTTTTGGCAATTCTCTTCCTGCAGCAGCGTAGACTGGATGGATGCCACATTTTATCACTTGTAACTCTGTGAATCCTTGCTCTATTATACCGAAAGTAAATGTTATTGTTTCTGCGCCTTGTAAAGCTGGATGAAAGTAATCTCTTGGCAAAAAGCTCACCCAGGACCTCTTGTCATTGTTCACGGTAATACACGGGAAGTAGAGTACCCACGTAACCCCATTGGTTTGATCACCGATCTCTACGAGAGGACGATATTCAAAACTTCCGTAGAATCTACAATTGTAGACACACCAAAGGATCATTCCCTGGAATTTATGTTCTATGTTTGATGGCATAGTCAAGGTAATCTTAGATCCCATGTCTCGGTTGCTGAACCATTCTGGGACCACGCTACCTGCGATGAAGGAGCTGCTCGCAGAAGGAAGATCTTCATCACATTCTCCAGTCTGTGGTACAGATAACACGGACATAAAATAAAGCATGTAAAGGTCTGAATTCCAACTAATTAATGGAGTACTTCTTCCGCCCCAAAATAGTTGTCATGTTTCTCTTTTTGAGATCAATTTGACTATTCTTCGGAGCTAAATCTGATTACATCAATTCAAAATTTTGGAATTAAAATTTAGATATTCAAAAAACTATACGAAAAGTACTTCAAGTTGAAATTCTTCTTGAAATATTGGTCAAAGTTCATGTAATTTGACTCTTGAGAAGCAAAACGTCAAACGTGACAAGTATTTTGGGACCGAGGGAGTTGAACTAAAGTGAAGAGGATTATATAAGGAACTAACCAGCTGGAAGAAACTTTCATTGACACACCTTCATTGTTGCTTTATGCTCATTGCAACTACTGATTCTGATTTGCTGGTAAAGTTTTTATATTATATATGTTAATGATAGCTTACTACTTATTATAACTGCAACTTGTGATTGATTTTTCTAGAAGAGAAACAATACCATTCATCAAATTGGTTTCTCATTTAGTTGATTACTTAGACTTCTTTACTGTCACATCATTTGAACTAGCGTTATTAGCAGTGAAAGTGAAAATATTATCTAAACCCGACTCAAGTGAACACTTACTAATACCATTTGCCATATATTCACTTCTATGGCCAGTAATAAGACACAAGTTTTTTCTTATGGATAGTCCAGTCCTTATCAATCCACTGGCAGTGAGACATAAAATTGATTAGTCTATTCAAAGAAGTTAAGGTTTCAGTGGTAAGACAGACTCCCTGATGTGTTTCTCTACGAAACCTCAAAACAATAACGAGTCATACTAGTATGGGAAGGAATTCTAAAATGAGGTTGTGCCACTTCTATAAAGCTTCTATAACTTTCATTTTTAGCTAAGCGGAAAGGAAGCACATCAAGTCATCAACAATCACCATATGAGTAAAGCCCTCTTACATTGTGTCATGATTCAAAACTGTAGCCCCAGCACCAGATGCCTTAACTTGCACTGACAGAACCCATTTACCTCAACACTTATCATCCTCCGATATATGCATAATGGCATTTATTTGCCCAAATCAACACTCATAGACATATAACGATTCATAAATAAACTTTAAACAAGGGTCCTCAACCCAAACACATACATAATATGCCCGACAAAGGGACTACATCAAATATCTAATCCTAAAATTTCATATGCGACTCCGATAATGTTTTACCAATAACTGAGGGATCAGACCACAAGTTCTATTTTCACGAACAAAAATACTTCAACTGGCCCAGCCCTAATACATTGGGCCCTCTGTCTCACTTTAACTAAGCCTTTATTTGTATGTACCACCAGAATCAAGATAATTTACAAGAATAGCCTTGAAGATGGGTGTGGTCTTAGACTTTTGACCTCGCTTGCCTTGTGGGCATAATTTCAAGTTTGACAGATTTGATCTTTGACCTTGAGGTTTGCCCGCGGGGCAAGCGGGCGAAACTCCATGGTCATTGAGTGTAGGTTCCAGGCAGAATTATCATCAGACCCAACAGTTCCAACTTCCTTTAGCCAAACTTAACCTGTTTTGTTGGTCGACTACCACATTGCAAAATAGATCTCGCCAATCATTTGTATTCCGTCGACTATGGTCATATGCTTCCTGCAAAATTTGACGAAAGTTTTCATGATTTACATGGAAAGGTGTGCCGATGATGTTGTGAAAGGAAGATGTCCCATCACCATCTTCTGAAATACGAAGTCCACTGAATATGACTTTCTGAATATGCTTGTCATCAGTGCCACTATTAAGATTATATGACTTCACGTGCCCTACCCCAGAAATGGATGACGGTCTCCACAAGGGTATCAACCTCCTTTCCTCAAAATTACTCCGAGGATCTCGAAACTGGACTCTTGCCAATTCTCTTCCTGCTGTTGCATAGACTGGATGGACGCCACACTTTGTCACTTTTAACCCTATGAATCCTTGCTCTCTGATACTGAAAGAAAATGTAATTTTTTCTCCACCTTCTAAAGCAGGACAAAAGTAATCTCTTGGTATGAAGCTCACCCAAGAACGTTTGTTAGCGGTTACAGTAATTTTGGGGAAGTAAATTATCCACTTAACGTTATTGGTCTGATCATCGACCTCTAGGACAGGACCATATTGAAAATCTTCATAGTGTGTAGACTCGTAGATAGACCAAAGGATCATTCCCTGGAACTTATGTTCTATGTTTTGTGGCATTGTTAAGGTTATATTAGATCCTATGTTTCGGTTGCTGAACCATTCTGGAACTTCGCTACCTGCAATATAGTAACTGCTTGGACGAGGAAGATCTTGATCACATTCTCCTTTCTGCATAAAATAAAGCATAAATGGTTTGAGTTGCACTTAATAGTAGTACAAAGATGAGACTAATAGAAGAACTAACTAACCAGCTGGAAGAAACTTTCATTGAAGAAAAGGCTTGCCAGCTTGCTACTGCTCTCTATGCGAACATATTCAACATTTTGGATGGTTTCCATGCCCTTAATCTCGGACAATCTGTCGCAATTAGATACATGGAGCTGTGGCAGTATTCTGTAATTGGACATGTCTAGACTTTCAATGGATGAGCAATCATTTGCATGGAGCTCTAGCAGATTAGGAGGAAGTAGTGAGAGCATTTGAAGATTCTTGCAATTATTTAGGGCAAGATTATGTAGCTTAGACAGGTCGCTAAAGAGGGATGATGGGAGACTGTAAAAATCATTTCCTCCTAAATCCAGGTATTCCAAGGAGGTTAAACTCCCAAGATTGTCGGGAATATCTGCTCCTGAAAGTCTACAATCTTTGAGATTGAGCGCCGTCAAGTGACACAAACGGGAAATGGAGTGTGGCAACAACCTCACTGGACATGATGAACTATGTCCTGCCCACGGTACATAAGATAAAATAGAAGTCATCCAAGATTGAGCCTTTAAACTTCTGTTGCATCCTTGTAATGATAAGCTTCTTAGGTTTGTTAAGCGTCCCAAATCAGCAGGAAGTTGTTGTAGACCCGAGCAACCAGACATGTTTAGATGTTGCAGTGATTCTAGCTTGCAAATGCTGCTTGGTAGATACATGAGGCTTATGCAGTCTTTCAGATTTAAGTAAACCAGTTTCCCCAAATATTCAATTGATGTATCAACCTCAACCAACTCAGAGCAACCTGTAAACAATATTGTCTCAAGATTTCTCACACTAGAAAAATCAGGAGTTCTCTTTAGTCGTTGACAATGACTAAGATTTAGATGTGTCAGGCTTTCCAGGGGCTGATTCATAGAAACAATAACATATTCATTAGTATCTATAGTTTGGTTAAGACATTATATCTAAACCTTGAAAAACTTAGAAAGAGCAAGGCTTTTAGCAATAAACCTTGATGGTGGATTGCCAAACTTCCATGATGTTACTATATTGCATGTCCAGAGCCACAAGCTTGGTTAGCTGAACATCAGTAGGTAAACGTTTCAAAGGGAAATTTTGCCAACTTAGCCATCTTAGGTCGTCAAACAATTTTTTGAAGCTTCCAGTAAGATTCATTCCTTTTGCTTGAAGCATCCTCAGCCTATCCATTCTTGCAAAGGACTTTGTGTCCACAACTATATCTTTGACTTTGGGATGGATGGCGCTGATGCCTTCTATCCGTTCAGTACCCTGTCATTATTACAGTGCAGGATATATGGTTATTCTTCTATCTATTCAGTTATTTGTTTGTTTGTTTATTTTACTTCTCAAAGAGCTTAAAACATCAAGTAACAATCTATTTGTTTCATTTTATGCGACACTTTCCTATTGTTCCAAAAAGAATGACACTCTTTCTGTATTTGGAAGTGATTTAACGTTGAACTTCTTGTTTGACTCTTACTAGAATGATTTTAATAGTCACATAAATGTTATGAAATGTTTAAGACCTTAAGTCTCAAGTCAGCTTTTTCTTAAATTCTCCGTGCTCAGTGAAACACCACCATATGAAATGGAGAGAGTATCAATATATGTACACAGATACTAACAAATGTAAGAGAGAGTGGAAGGGAAGAGGCTTTTTTTACCTTGTTCTTTTCTAGCACATAACAGACGTCTTCATGAAACCACAATCTAGAGCGCATAGGAGGCTCTTTAAGTGACTCTTGACGAACAACTTCTCTGGCCATATCTCTAACTAAATCGTGCATCCACAAACAATTCTGTTCAATTTTGAGTAAACTTCTTCCGGTCAAAATTCCTTTTCCCAAGCTGAAAGAGCGACCACAACCAGTCAATACAAGACTAGCATAACCTTCTTGGGCTCCAACGAAAAAGCATGCTATGTCAAGGAAAATCTCCTTTGAGTTCTCATCAAGTGAGTCGTAGCTTACTTTGAGTGCTTTGTGAATGCTATTGTGATGAACAAGATTTTTCAAGCTTTCTAAGGTACTTCTCCATATTTGATCGTCCTTTTTATGCAAAAGAGAGCCCAAAACTTCGAGCGCTAAAGGAACCCCTCCACCAAGACGTGCTATGTCTTTCACCAACTCATGATCCAAATTTTCTGGTACTGGAGAATCCTTGAAAGCATGAAAGCAAAAGAGTCGCCTGGAAGAGAAATCATCCAACCTTGTTACCTTGTATTTATAGTCTACTCCAACATCATCTAGCAAATCTTCGCTTCTAGTTGTAATAATTATTGTGCTCCCCAAACCAAACCAGCTTCGCTCTTCCGCCAATGCTTTTAGCTGGCTCATGTCATCGACATCATCAAGAACAATGAGGACCTTCTTCTGACCAAGTCTGTCTTTGATTAGGCATTTTCCCACATCAATATTATATTGGACTTTAAAGTTCTCTTTTTTTAGAACCTCGGAAAGAAGTTGTTCCTGTAATTTGTGAAGCATGTTGTTCTCCGAGCGCTCTCTTACGCGAGCCACAAAGGAGAAACCTTCATACCTCCTGTGGATTTGATTGTAGACGGCTTTGGCAACAGTTGTTTTGCCGATGCCAGCCATCCCATAGATCCCAAACATGCAGACACCAGTTGATGAGTAGAAGTTGCATAGAGAAATCACTCCCGCAGCATGAGAATTAGGGCCAATTACGATTCCTGGAAGGTGCAGGCATGTGGGGTTTACTAACTTTAAGACCTCTTTCACAAGTTTCTTGTTGAATTTTGCTTCATGCCTGAAAAGTCAAACTCAAGACACATTAGTCTAAAATCTAACCAAGACGTGAGGAACAGGGGAATGTATTTCAGATAGGAATTTATCTTATATAGACTAGATTGTCTGTCTTATTTCCTAGGTCACTTATCTATATCGTTAGACTATGCATTGGTGCAGAGGGCCACACTTTTGGTTGAGAACAAAAAGGTTTCTCAAAAACTCTATTCAACTATAGATTTGATATCTGAATAGTTTCAGCATTATAACTCTTGAGTTACATTCGCACATTATGTTTGATTTATTGTCTTTCTATTCATACAGATGTAGTACATCTATTGAGCATTGAAGATTAATGGCTAAAGAAAGATGATATTGTCTCATTTTCCCTGGAGAGGTGAATCGGTAAGGTTTTCTTTTTCCTTTCACTTAAGAATATTTTGTAAGCATATAATAATATTGATCTGTATGTTCTTTCCTTTTTTTTTTTCTTAATGTTGTTTGTTTGAAAAAATGAAAAAAAAGTAAGTAAATTTAACTTCTAAGCGATCAAATTATGCTCCTTTAATGTGCTTCCTATTTTATGATATTTGATTGTTCAGTAGTTTTGATGGAAGTTCTTCGGTAGACATGTAGTTTCTTCGGAGAATTTGGTTACTACTTTATGGATTATTATTGTCTATTGTATAGCAGGTACAAGATTGGATTCTTATGTTGTTTAGGAATGTGTTGTCGAGGTATTTAACCTTGAAATAATCTATATATCTATATACACTAGAATAAAAGAACAAAACTATAACACGAAATGTTGATCGACTATTTTACTCTTCAAAAATATTTTAGGTGACTAGATATTCTTAAAAGTTCTTGTGAACTATCAGCATAGAAAAGTTAAAATTCAAGTTTGAGCAAGTTAGAGTACCCGTCCTCGATGTTTCGCAAATCCTTTCCCGATAAATTCGCAGCTTCTTTGACAGCAGCTTTCCACTTTGCCACCTTCTCCTTCCCAAAACGTTTTTTGTGTTTAGCAAGTGCTTTACCAAATGTACCGGCTTGTCTACGTACCTCTGACGGATCAATGTCGTAGAAAATAGGAATAACTAGCTGACCATGCTGCTCTCTGCACTCGAGGATCTTCAAAAGCTCATCAAGACACCAGCTAGACGATGCATAATTTTTTGAGAAAACAACGATGGAGATCATGGAATCTTCAATAGCTTGAAGCAATTCAGGTCTGATTTCCTTCCCTATTCTGAGCTCCTCATCGTCTCTAAACGTATTGATCCCAACTTGCACCAAATCTGAGTAGAGGTGGTCTGTAAAAGTTTTGCGCGTATCTTCCCCTCTAAAACTCAAAAAAACATGATACTTATGAGATGAAGATGAAGGTGGAGGAATGGAGGATGAGACAATAATATTATGAGCAGCCATAGTCATAAATTATATTATTAGACGAAATTGAAGAAAGAGTTAAGTCTCTTGTGAGTGGTGACCAAAGGGATCCACGACTTGGCATTATATAAGGGCAGAGGCCTTCCATATACTCCCCCTGTTTCAATTTGTTATCTTACTTTCCTTTATAGTCCGTTTAAAATACAATGTCTCTTTCCTTTTTGACAATTCTTTGATTTCAACTTTTCGCATGACATGTTTAAGACCACAAGATTAAAGGGTATTTTGGTATATTCTTATATCTTTAGTTTAAGACTACAAGATTCAAAAGTTTTCTCTATTTTCTTAAATTTCGTGCCAAGTGAAAACCAGACGAACAAATTGAAGTGGTGGGAGTACTTCCCTACATACCTTTTAATTGATTCCAGTGAAGTTTCCTGAAATCACTTGTTGGGCATTCTGTTTGTTTAAAGTCAATTGTTCCAATTCATGTACTCGGAATCATACTTACCTTTTTAGTCTGTCGCAAAAAGAATGTCATACTTCCAAATTTAGAAACAATTTTACCTTAAACTTTCCATTTTATACTTAACAAAATGATTTATAGTCAAATAGATGTCTATGGCTTGTCACAAGTTTCTTTCTGTTTCACAAGTTTTACCTTTGATGTACGTTAGTAGTACATTGTATCCTCTTAGCCGGGGGTCTGTTGGAAACAGTTTCTCTACCTCAAAGGTAGGGTTAAGGTGCGTACATCCTACCCTTCTCAGATCCCATCTATGGGATTACATAGTGTATGTTGTAGTAGTACATTGTATATACTTTGTATACAATACTTTTGCTAGCATGATTCGTAAATAGCTTCAAACTTAGTTCATGGCGTCTGATTAACCTTTAGGAAGGAGGTCAATTAGTGTGTCATCATAAGTTTTTGGAGGTAAAGTTTGTCCCCCTCCATTGTACTTTTGAGTTTGATTAATAAACATGGCCAAGGTTTATTTCAAACCCTTCATCACCACAGAAGGTGAAAGCTTGGGTTGATAATTTATGATAAAAAGAAAGCTCTGTACCCAAGCAAACACCCCCACATATATTGAGACGGAGGGAGTAATTGATATGGTCAAAACTTCAGAGAGTGACTGCTTCTTGAATAATTCCACAAGAGTTGGTACACCACTTGTTGAAATTTCAGACCAAAAAAGTCTAGCGTTTGACTAATGATTTCTTATTAACCCATAATTTAAGTGTAAACTGTGAAGCTTTTCCCATCATCGTACTAGGGGAGGTACTGTTACTACCTATACAACCCAAGCCCAATGGTGAAAGTATTGGCCGCTTTGACCTGATCCTTCTAGGTCACCTCAAGGCTTTTGGACCTAATGGTTTTGTACCCCTGGCTGGCTTTAACTCAAAAGGCAATCAACATTTGAAATCTTAGACTTGCCCTCATATGGTCCCCTAACTTTCCCTCTTTTGAGTTTGACAGTTAGTTGTATGGATGAAAGATGTAAGATGGGGTAATAGAAAAATGGATCTCGAGTAAGCAGAGGCCGCAGCTAGCCCAAAGGTTACAGGTTTGATCGCATTCAGTAGCTTTGGTCCAAAGTATGCATTTATATTAGAAAGTTCATTGAATATACATAATAGATTATTAATTTAGAACTCAGTAACTTTAAAGTATTTAAATTCCCATAAGTTTCAAATCTTGGCTCTGTTTCTGCAAGTAATCTTGCATAATAATCTTTATCACAATAATACACTACATAAATGTATCCAGTAGTTTGACAATACCCCAAAAGATTTCAATAATTGTCATTGAAAACGATGTTTGATGATTTGACTTCATTTCTATGAAACTAGTGGAGAATATTCATTGTGTTGGTAATTTAAAACTTGTGCAATTCAACTATTCAATCTTCTCCCATGCAATAGTTATCTTTCCACTTGGGAATTAAATCAATATTAACGTGTTGTATTTTTTTTTTCTATAAAAGTACAAGGAAGAAGTGGATGAAATAAGGAGGTACCAACGAATATTATTCTTGATTATATGTGCTCATCACCAGCAACTTGATTAGTATTAAGATAGAAGACCGGGTGTGATTAAATTTTAAAAAAATGTCTATAGATTAAGGTGGTAAACAGGTCGGTTTTTGCGTGAAGCAAATGAAGTCAAGGCTTTAGTTCCCTCGTTTTGGGGGGGCTCCACTTATTATTAGTAGGTTATATCTATATCTTTGTTCTTCTTCTTTTTTGATAATTTAGTGGGAAATAGTTAACTAATTGACCGAAAAGAAGGCCTCTAAATCATTAAGTAACGTATGGTGTAAAATTGTATATTGACAGAGATGAAGGTTTCTGGTTGGTTTCGTTGTAATACTACATCTACTTTTAACTTTTCTCTCTTAACCAAAGGGATCCACGACATGGCATTATATAGGGGCAGGGGCCTTCCATGTATATACTTCCCTACGTATCTTTCAATTGATTCAAGTGAAGATTCCTGAAATCGATTACTTGTTGGACATTCTGTGTGTTTAAAGTCAAGTGTTCCAATTTATGTATCATTCTCTTTTTTTTAGTCTGTCACGAAAAGAATGTCATACTTCCTAATTTAAACATTTCAGTTTCCCTTGCTAAAATGTTTTACTTGTTTTAGACGACAAGTTCAAAAGTCTTTTTTTTTCTCACAAGTTTTACTTTTGATGTACGGTAGTAGTACATTGTATCTTCTGACCCGAGGTCTACCTCAAAGATAGGGGTAAGGTCTGCGTACATCCTACCTTTTCAGATCCCACTTGTGGGATTTCATGGGGTATGTTGTTGTTGTTGTTGTTATAGTAGTACATTGTATATACTTTTGTAAGGGACGAGTCTTCAACATTTACTATTTACTTTGATAGTCTCTTTGTAAATGGTGGTCGTCCCTGCATATTTGATGCTTGCTAACTAGGTATGTATAGCTTCTAACTTAGTTCATGCAGTTTGATTAACAACCTTTAGTAAGGAGGTTAATTAGTGTGCCATCATAGAATTTGGAGGTAAGGTTTGTCCCCTCCACTGAACTTTTGAGTTTGATTAATATACACGGCCGGGGTTTATGTAAAACCCCTCATCACCACAGAAGGTGAAAGCTTGGATTGATGGATTATAACAAAAAGGAAGTTCTGTATTCAGTCAAACATCACCACATAAATTGAGACGGAGGGAGTAATAAATTTGGTCAAAACTTGAGAGTGTGACTGCATCTTGAATAATTCCAAAGAGTTGGTACATAACTTGTCGACATTTCAGTCCAAAAAAGTCTAGATTTTGACCCTCTTTTGACGAAAGATGTAAGTTGGGGGAATGGATCTCTAGTAAGCAGGGGGGGCTTGAGCAAGCCCTCTAGAAAGACTTTTACGATTCATAATAAAAGGGGTATCTAGAATATCTATGTCCAGGACATAATAAAAGATGAATAATGAAAAATGAGGAAGAGTATACTCTGTTTTTGTTCTATTGTTACTGTTAGAGCGGGTAAAAGTCTCACATTGGTTGGGGAATGAACTGGTAGTTTGCTTATATGGACTTGGGCAAATCTCCCCTCATGAGCTAGTTTTTGGGGTTGAGTTAGGCCCAGGTGTCATATCTTTACAGTTACTTACGACGTATCTTCTTGATTACGGTTTCAGCAGAATTCAATAGTTTCTATATCTTCTTGATTACAGTTTCAGCAGAATTCAATAGTTTTTGGTCCAAATTATGTATTTATGTTAAAAAGTTAATTGAATTAACTTGGCCTCAACTAGCATCTATGCCCTTCGACTTTGAGCGTGTACAAGTAGGCACTTAAACTATCATATAGTTGAACATGTTGACACCCACGTCTTACATGACAAATCTCACGCGATTGTCATGTAGGACGCATGTGTCTACTTATTCAACTTTATTATATTTTAAATGTACTCATGCACGCCCAAAATTGGAGGGCGTAGATGTCAGACGAGGCCAAGTTACAAGTCATGTTTATGTGTTATGTCATTATTAATTTAGAATTTAGTAACTTTAAAAGATTTAAATCCTAAACCCATAAATTTCAAATTTTGGTTTCGCCTCGGCAAGTAATCTTACATGATAATCTCTATCAAAATAGTACACTATATAAATGAATCCACTAGTTTGACAATACCCCCCCAAAGGTTCCAAAAATTGTCATTGAGAACGATGTTTGACGGTATTCATTGTGTTAGTAGTTTAAAATTTCTGCTATTCAATCTTCTCCCATCACAATAGTTATCTTTCCACTTGGGAATTAAATCAATATTAACATAGTTAAAATTTGTGTATTTTTTTTCTATAAAAGTACAAGGAACAAGTGGATGAAATAAGGAGGTACCAAAAAATACTATTCTTAATTATATGTGCTACCAAAAAATACTATTCTTAATTACATGTGCTCATCACCAGTAAATTGATAAGTATAAAGATAGAAGGTTGGGTGTAATTGCACGGTGTGGCTTAGTGGTCAATGAAGTGGGTTGAAAACCTGAGATCTAAGGTTCAAATCTCAGTTGAGACAAAAAAAAAATCACTAGGTGATTTTTCCCATCTGTCCTAGCCTTGGTGGTGAGTAAGCTAATCCCGACACTGCAGTTATCAAAAAGACTGGGTGAAATTAATTTTTTTATAAAATGTGTATAGATTAAGGTTGGTAACCAGGGCTGCTTTTGGGTGAAGCAAATAAAGTCAAGGTAGTTCCCTCATTGGCTTTGTTCTTCTTCTTCTTTCTTTATAGTTAACTAATTGACTAAAAGAAGGCCCCTAAATCATTAAGAAACTATTGTATAAAATAGTATATTGGCAAAGATGTAAGGTGAGGCTGCGTATGTAGACCCTTGTGGTCCGGCCCTTCCCCAGACCTCGCGCATAGCGGGCGGAAGCTTTAGTCCACCGGATATAATAATCGTATTACGTTATACAATCGAGATACATTCAGGATATTGCTCTCCATTCACCCTAAAACGTCTGAAGCTCTAACCTTAATCTTCACGAATAAATATGATTAAATCATCACCACCAGCATACACGTTGTATAAGAAATGCATATACATGTTTATACAAATACTGGTGTATATACAATGTGCATACACCATTATACAATATATATATATATATTATACACACAAATGTTATACGCAATATCAATGCAAAGCACTGCCTCGCCACTAATGAAACTCCAATCTACCATTAAGTTTCACATCAAAAGATCTTTACTTTTTAGTATCTTTACTCCATTCAATCTGAAAAAATTGAGGGGAGAATTGTATTTTGATTTGTAATTTTTTTAAAAAAAAAACAATAACTAACTGGATAATACATTATCATTATACTTAGTTATAAAGTTGAACATTTGTTTAGTCAATTTTCATTATTACAAATTTCTGAATAATGAAAAGTCACTTCTTGAATCACCTACCGAATATTCCTATTTTTCATTATACCAATCAAATCCATTAGAAAGGTTAGAAATCGACAAAAGTAAAAGAAAGTGGACCTGACAAAGAACCCTTTGTATGAGTTCAGTATCAAACTTTTTAGTGTATTTTCTTGGTGGTTTTAAGTACAAACAACAACATATTCCGTGTAATCTTATAAGTGGGGTATCTTACAAGCAAGGAATGGGGAGGGGACGGATGTATGCAGATCTTATCCATTATCTTTATGAGATTGAAAGGTTGTTTTCTTAAGGTAAGTGTATTTTCTTAATGATTTGAAGTCTACTCAAAATATTGTGGCTGTGGTGGATCAATAGTGATGGCAAGATGGCTATCGCAATGGAAAAAATAAAATGAAAGAGAGAGAGGAACGGGCGCATTTTGGACTCAAAAGCAAGGACTTTGCGGTTCTTATAGATCTACTTCATCTAAATTCCATCTAATAAAATGGAAGAAAGGGAAAGAGGTTTGTGATGCCAATAGGGAGAGAGTGAAACGAGACAGAGTCTTGGAGTTTGGCTAGAATTTGATATCAAATCGTCCTCGATGTTCAAATCGGATAATTTAAGAGGTGTTCTTTTTTTTTTTTTTTTTTTTTTTTGGGGGGGGGGGGGGGTCTATGTACACTCTATCCTCTTTAAACCCCACTTGTGGAACTATACTGGGTACGTTGTTGTTGTTGATACAATGAGCG
Source organism: Capsicum rhomboideum (assembly GCA_031232105.1). NCBI lineage: Eukaryota > Viridiplantae > Streptophyta > Magnoliopsida > Solanales > Solanaceae > Capsicum > Capsicum rhomboideum. Next base: position 141,303,747 of record CP124711.1, on the reverse strand, counting down.
ATTAAATTTTAAAATTCCGTTTGTTCTCTATGCTAACGGGCTTCAAATTGTGAAATGGACTAAAGATTAGAATAGAGGCCCAACCCAATTTATATAAAATCTGGACTAGATCCAGTTTTTTGTTGCAATGAGATGAAGCCCAAAAACACAAAGGGCCTCAAACCCAAACTGGCCCATTTTTCATTTTCAATGCATGTCAAACAAGTAACATGATTTCAACTAAGAAAAATGCTTATTAAGGTTATATGTGCCTTTTGGTCTCTTATAAACAAGTGTTTGGACGTAAAAAATGTTATATTTGGAAAACAAAAAAAAACAAAACAAAAAAAAAGGGTATTTGAAAGTTAAAAATGTATTTCAATTTTCAACATGCATTTAACTTGAACAAAAATAGAAGTTTTGCGATTTGGAAAAAACAGTTCACTTGAAAAAGGGGTTAAAATCACTTTTTCTAATTTAAAATTCTTTAAAAAAAAATAAATCAAAAAACAGTCGAATGAATAAGTAAATGTTGTTTTGAATTTTTGGGATAAATTTCAATTTTTCTCACAAAACTTTAAATTTTTTGCAAGTAAAATACATATCCAAACACAACTTCAAGTTTCAAAAGTCATTACTTTAAAAAACTTATTTTTTTTTCAAGTTTCAGCTTAGTATGTTTTGGAACCTTCAATTACAACATTGTGAGTTAAATCATTTCTACAAACAAAACGTATATATATATACACTTCCAAAAATTTCCATTCTTGGAGGAAAGATGGAAACCTTTTTTTTTAGTTTAAATTATGTATACGGCCGTAAGGCGGAGCAAATTTGAAAAGATTTCTTCAGTTTGGATTGTTCTTTGCAACTAGGGAACTGCGTGAATCAGGTCTAGGTCTTGTTTTTAGCATTCTCATTGTTAACGTCTCATCGAGTTAGCTAGTTAAGAGTTTTTGTTCAAGAATGAAATCTTATATTGGAACTGTCCTCCTTTGGTCAGACTTTCCCAAATTTTGTCTAGAGGGGAGTTACTCTAGGTTCTCCTCCGAAGCGCTACGAAGAACAAGAAGTCTTGAAGTTTAAGGATTAATTTCTACCAAATAATGTTGAAGAGATCTCTGCTTGAATTTAATCATTCTTGTTTCACTATAATACAAAAATGCTTTATATCACATTAATTCTGCAATAATAATAATATGAGGTAATCTTTCTTCAATTCAAAAGTAAGATAAACTTGTGTGGGAATTGTTTCGAATGACTAAGCAATACACTTTTAAATTAAAGTCTCATTGAATCGAATATTTTTCACAAATATATTTTGTTATATTTAAGTGATTGGCTCTCATTTTAGGCGGACCTACATCAGGGTTATATAATCCTATATATATTAGAGTTATATACTCCCTCCATTTCAAAAAGAATGACCTAGTTTGACTTGGCACAGAGTTTAAGAAAATAAAGAAGACTTTTGAATCATGTGGTCATAAATTAAAGTTGTGTCAAATGTACCAAAATGTCTTTTAATCTTGTGGTCTTAAACATGCCACGTGGAAAGTTGGAATTAAAGTATTGCCAAAAAAGGAAAGGGTCATTCTTTTTGAAACAGACTAAAAAGGAAAGTAGGTCATTCTTTTTGAAACGGAGGGAGTAAGTTTTTTTGATAGAAACTCTGACTAAGTAATTTGATTTCGTACCACATATGTCAAGTTTTTTCCATTCCCACGCTTAAATATATAACATTTGGTTAAAGATGGAAGGATTCTGTCTACCCCTAATATTTAAGGTTTGGGAAATTGATGATACTTCCTTTACATATTGAAAGGGAACGATAATTCCATTATGTAATATTTTTTGGTGAGATTTTTTTTTTGAATAAAGACCTTTTTTCTTTTTCTTTCTAGGATTAAAATATGAAAAATATATAACTTTTACTATTGTCTCATTTATTTTTCTATTAAATAATGTTTTTCTTTTAGGATATAATAATTACTTGGAATAATGTGTTAATATATTTTAAACTTTGTGGACAGACTCATGATAACAAATTTAAATGTCCTTGATTTTGCATAAATTCTAAAGAAAAAACGTGTTAATAAAAATGGGATCATGTCCTTGAGTTTCTATCTAGTATGTTGGTTGATTACTAGTCTAAATTATGATGCATTGTATATTTTTTAAAAATCAATTTCTCTCCGACAATTTAAGACATCTATATTTTGGAATAATAGAATGTACATGGTCATTGGGTTTGCGTCCTTGTTAGAAATTTGTGTATTCCTAGCACTGCTTCGGAGTTCAAAAATAGAAAAATGATGAGGAAGAAAAGGACTATATAAATAGCCAAACAGTATCAATATCTTGAAATGTTTTAGTTGTTGGGAAGGACCTCAAAAGGATTAGAGCGTTTGACCATTTTGCATAAACAAAAGCTTAGAAAGTATCAAAGTTCATGTTTCCATAAACAATGTCTTGAGAGAGAGAGGGAGAGGGGGTGGGGGGAGGGGGAGGGGGTGATCCAGGTAACATTGATGTGCTTCCTTGTTAGAATTTTGGGGACGAAAGCTGAGCAGTTGAACAACAAAGAGTATGAAAATCTAGAATTTTCAGGTCTAGTTTTATGCTCCGATTGTAGAATTCTTGCTAAGTATGTCAAAGATCAAGAGTTGGTGTCTGAATGTTTCGGTTGTTGCACAAAAGACTTTGATGATGCCATGAGTAACGTTGTTTATTTCTGGAGTAGTTTTAAAAGTCTCCATGAGAAAGCTAATTTTCTATCATGTAGTGAAGATGAGGAGGACCAATTCCCTTTGGTAAAAGTTTAATATGTATTTAATTCTCCACCAAAGTTGATCATGTTGGATGATCATGGAGAGCACAAGGAAACTATTAGAATTGATAACCAGAAACATGAGTACATTTTGTCGTTCTTGAAAGAGAAGGTTAAGCCATCGTCGGATATCTAATGTGACCTATAGTCTAGTCTCATTTTGATCAAGAGCAGTTTAAGTATGTGCGTTTCTTCAACCCGCATCTAGTTTCAGAGAATTTCAAATATCACATACTCCCTCCATCCCAATTTATGTGATGTAGTTTGACTTGGCATGGAGTTTAAGAAAGAAAAGAAGACTTTTGAAACTTGTGGTCTAAAATGAGTTATATATGTTTGTGTGGTTGTAAATCATTTCATTAAGGGTAAAGTGGGTATTTTAAAGTTAAATTGTTACTAAATATAGAAATGTGTCATTCTTTTTGGGACTGACTAAAAAGAAAAGTATGTCATATAAATTGGGACAGAGGGAGTATTATTTTTAAGAGAATGATATGAAATTAATAGACACAAGTTTGAAGACTACTTTTTTTTATTATTTACAAAACTCATTTTGGATGTTGCATTTTTACGTGTGTGATGTTATCATTTGATTTCGTCAAAAAAATAATAATGAATAAATGATGTCTCCAGAGCTCAAATTTTCTGTTGCCATGAATCTGTCCAAAAAGCTTGAAATTTATTAATAATTATTCTAAGTAACTATTATATCCTAAAAGAAAAATATTATTTTTAATAGAAAAATGAATGGAATAATAATAAATATTGTATATTTTCATATTTTATTTCTAGACTAAAAAAGAAAATAGATCTTTATTCAAAAAAAGAAAAATCTCACTGAAAAATATTGCATAGAGGGGATTATCATTCCCTTTCAATATGTGGAGGGAATATCATTTCCCAAACTTTAAATGTTAGGAGGTAAAGTGGAATTCCCTCTAATTTTTAATACATATTAAAATTTCTTAATGAAACTTTATTTCTGATTTTGCCACTGCTTTGCTCCAATAACTTTAATTTAAAGCCCCAAAATATTGAAATTTCGAAAGTACCCTATGTGGGTAACCTAACTCCTCAAATTGCTTTTATTTTAGTGTATACTTTGATGAATTAAATTCCAACATGGACATGATTTCCATGTCAGATTTTCAGTCAAAAAAGTCCAGAAAAAAAAAAAGAGAGAAAAAGTTTTAATTTGAAAAAGACAAAGTGAAGAATAAAATATAGGAGAAACGTCGATCATGATGGAGAATAGACTTGCACCTTCTATGGTCTATATTGAGTACTTTCCCTACTTTTACTCATTTCTTCGGTATACCTCAATACAAGACAAGCACAGGAAAGGATAAATAATCAAAACCGTTAAAATTTTCGTTATGCGCAGGGTCATGAGAAAGATCGAATCACAATGATCTATTATATATGGCCTCATCTTGCATTTCTGTAAGGAATTGTTTCCGCGGCTTGAAATCGTGACCTTTTCACCCTTTCTTTTTTTAGTCTATTTTTAAAAAATATTTTTTTTCTCTTATAAGTAACTCTTTAATTTACTTTCCACGTGATATATTTAAAATTGTAATATTAAATGATATTGTGATACATTCTACGTATCATTGGATTAAAATCATAAGATTCAAAATATTATTATTTTTTCTAAAACTTCATATTAAGTTAAAATCAGAAAAATAAATTAAAGTGAAGAATATGTATGCTATGATATTTAATTAATTACTTAATGTTGAAAATATAATTTTGCAAAAGTTTGATTCTCACATTCCTTGTTTTGTCCCCACGCATCGTTTAATTTACGTGCTAATTTTAATACTCGTTCTTAAAGGATAAACATGAGTGGAGGACTCTTTTTGTGTGATTAAGTTTTGCTTAGAAGATTAATTAATAATACAGGCTTTCACTTGGTTTAGAAAAAAGAAAAAAAATCACTTGGTGGGGAATTTTTCAGTTTGAAAATGTGAAGGTAGCTTCTTGTACAATAATTTTCTCTGTGTGAGGGTGCTCGGAAAGTATTCTCTATGTTCACTTTTTTAAAAATAATTTTCACTAAAGTGAAATAATTTTTATGGTCAAACACTATAAATTTTACTTTTTTTACTAAAATAAAATAATTTTTCAAAAAAAAAAAAAAAATTCTCATGGCCAAACGGCTCGTGAAGTTCTTCCCACATTTGAAGGCTAACTTTTGCTTCGAAGTTTCATTAATAAATACTAATAGGTTACTACAGATTTGTGAAAGAAGCACTTGAAAAGTTATTCCATTGCAACGTTGGGAGCTAAGTCATGAAACTGGCTGACTACGTTCAACCACATTTAGCTCAATTCCGAAGCAGTGGCGGAGCTAAAATTTTTTACTCAGGGGGTTCGAAATATCAAAAGTAAACAGAGTGAAGAGACTAAAGTAGTTCAACATATATTCTATATACGTAAAAAATAATTTTAACCATATATAAATGGTATAATTTGGGCCCTTGCTAGCTCCGTCGTTGTTCCAGAGGTGGTGCTATAATTTATAGTATAATAATGTAAATATAAGAAATAAATTTACATGAAAGACGACTTGATTTTATATTCTAATGAAGAGATTCAATTGTTATCAAAGAAAAATGCTCTGATTTCCTATGGGAAAATTAAAATTCCAAATTATTTTTTCTTCCAATTTACTAGAAAGAGGAAGTAGATTAATGAGCTCATCCTATCATAATTAGAAAAGATGGCAAAGAAGAAAGCTAAATTTGGAAACAAATAAAAATACGTTATTCAGACACCTGAATTGAAATAAATAATTGTTTCGATATAATTTTCTCTTCCACCATAGATTGAACGTAGATACACGATCCAAACATCCTTATTTTGAAATATTATGGCTTAGAAATCGACTTCGATCGATAGCAACAAATAAAGAACACGTTATGTGACTTCTTTCTAGTCAATTGGCTTACCAACTCCATCGACAAGGACAATTTGTGACCATTGTTACTTGTGCAATATTAGTACTTGGCCTCCGTCTCGTGTGATATCATTTAATTTGACATAATATTTAAGAAAAAAAAGGTAACTTTTAAAACTTGTAGTGTAAAATAATTCATAGATTTTTTCTGTAGCTACAAATCATTTTATTAATGGTAAAAGAAAAATTTTAAAGTTAAATTATTTTTAATTATAATAAAATGATATATTTTTTTTAAACAGACTAAAAATGAAAGAATGTAACATAAAATTGGATGGAGGGAGTAGTATTTAAAAAATATGTCACTGTCTAGCCGTAATAGTTTTTTTTATTTTCATCAATGTATACTCCATGTATAATAAATTATACGAAATAAATTTATAATCAGTGCTTGTGCATACAAATTATAAATAAATTATATATTGATTATATATTCATGCTGATTAAAGCTTGTTAAAATATAAAACTTAGATTTTTTTTTTATTGTGAGCTTTATTGGTCGATTATGTAGTATAAACTTTTTTTTTTTTGTGACTGTGATAAAATAATAATAATATATACATTATAAATAATATAATCAGTGGCAGAAATAGGTAGGAAAATTATATTTTTTCGACATAATTAAAATTATTTTTTATGTATATATAGTATATGTTGAATCCCCTTTAGATTCTTCATGTATTTACTTCTTCATTTTTTAAACTCCCTTAGTAAAAATTCTCGCTCCGCCACCAAATATAATGTGTTGACAGCTTTAAACAACTAGTAGTATTTGTTCAACCCAAGTTGTTGAAAATGACACAACAAATTGAGACACGACTCCTAGTTCAATCTATGTTCATTAAAAACTTCAGTGAAATATGAATCAATTTAATTAATTTCAGGTAGTCTCACGATCGGATACTCATGTCAAAAAATTATTAAAATATATTCATATATTAATCGTTTCGATAGTGAACATAATATACAAGTATATAATGCATGCATATACAGTTACGTATTAAAAATTATTTGTTATGTGAAAATAAACTAAGGATAGTGAAAATAAACTGCGTTGGTTCTTGACATTACTCATAATAAACTAAGATATTCTTAAAAAATTTAATACTAATTTTTTTTTTAAAGTCTTGTGCTACAAATGGTAAACTTTCTCTTGTCTTGCTTAGAGAAGTAATTTTGTTACTATTGCAACAATATTCCTTTTTCTTTTCCTATATAAGAAATTGCTCAAAATATTAAATAAGAGATGCTTTAGAAATACTTTATTTGTTCAGACATTGATTGAGTATTGAAAATAAATTGTTCCTACCCATGATCAGAGAATAACAAATGGTAGTCCGACGCACAATACATTGAACGTTAGCAAGATTCGAAGAAGGATCGCATGCATTTGTAGCCAGTCTATCCTAATGCAGATATTAATGATAATTTTTATGACTCGAAAATCACTAACCTCTATAAGTTATATAAAGAATTTTTTTATCGTTACTCCAAGGCTCTTCTATCTGTGAGAGAATAACTCAAATTTATGAGTATAACAAAGAAAGAAATACTTTTTTGATACGGAAAGAAAAATAGTGGGATTTGTTAGCAATTTAATAATTTTAGAACATATCTAAAATGGGCATATAGGTGTGCCCATCATCCAGAGAACCTAAGATTATTTTTCTAAAATTAACTTCGAATTATTTATTAATTTAGACTTTAAAGTGCGCACAAAATTAATGGGGTAAGCTATCATCTTTTTTCTTAAAATAAATAAATGCATATTTTTGTACAATTGACAAAGTTGGAGGACAACTTGCCAACTTTTTGAAGTGCTAGGGGTATATTACTGTTGTTATTATTATTGTTTTGTGGAAAAAGGCTCAAATATGTTATCGAACTATTGAAAATGACTTATTTATACCATCCGTTATAAGTTTGGCTCATCTATGTCATTGTCTTTAAAAGTTTGGCTCATCTATGCCACTGCCGTTACAGAAAAGTTTATTTGTGTCATTATTTTACAACGGTGATTTTACAAAACTATTTTTGTCACATGACCTCTTATTAGAAGTCCATGTCACCAAATCTAAAATCAACCAATATTACTTAAATCAAAATAAAAAAATAATACCCATCAAAATAAAGCCCGACACAATTAATGGATTTGATTTTTATTTTTAATTAGTCTGATTTTTAATTTTAATAAGTCCAATTTTATTCTAACTGTGTGGATCAAATTTTATTTTAATGGGACCGATTTTTAATTTTTTATTTTAAATAATATTGGTTGATTTGGATTTGGTAATGTGGACCTCTAATAAGAGGCCACGTGACAAAAATGGTTTTGCAAAAATCATAGTTACAAAATAATGGCACGAATGAACCTTTCTGTAATGGCAGTGGCATAGATGAGCCAAGCTTGCAATGGTAGTGGCGTAGATGAGTCAAGCTTATAACGAATGGCATAGATGAGTCAGTTCAAATAGTTCGATGACATATTTGAGCCTTTTTCCTTGTTTTGTTGATATTGTTATTGCTTTTGTTGATGAAAATCCTGATTACTCCAAGAAAAATGAACGTAATTTTGCGGGATAACCTACTTGCAAAACGCCAATATATACCATTAAAAATACGAAAAAGGGATACATATACCCTGAACTATGATAACGGGTACGTATATATCTTTTGTCATACTTTGGGTACACATATGTCGCTACCGTTAATGAAATGGTACGTCTATGCCCCTCACACTAACGGTAAGGGCATATGTGTACCCAAAGTATGACGGAGGATATATACGTACTATTTATCATAGTTCGGGGGTATGTTTGTCCCTTTTCCGTTTTAAATTTTTTCATCCCAAATAATTAACCCAAAACCACTACCTGAACCAGTCCCAATAAAAAACCCAAGAGACACCTATCTAACAGACGCGTTTTTCCCATCTCTATAAAGATATATATACACGATAGAGTAACACTCACTACTACCAATTTCAAAAAAAAAAATCCATTAACCCATAACACTCAAAAACAACAACAAATAAATTGAACCCCTTACATTTCAATTTCCAGCGAAATTTCGTCAGGAAAACACTACCCATCACCGGCCAACACCACATAGCCACCGTCTCCATCGAACCGGAAACACCCCACCGGCGAACTATAGTCGCACCCCTAGCTCTGGCCACCTCCGGACTAATATCCACTCCCTCCAACCAGTAAACACCAACTAGCAGCAGCGACCAATCACTGCAATTTGATTGGGGTTTACGTTTAAGAGAAAAACAGAGGGAGTATCAGGTTTGGAACAAAAAATAGAGGTCGGGTCGAGTTGGTTTGAAATCGGGTTCGATGGGTTTATTGGGTCGGGTAGTGGGTTTTGGTTAATTATTTGGAATAAAAAAAATAAAATGGAAAAGGGACAAATATACCCCCAAATTATGATGAATGGTACGTATATACCCTCCGTCATACTTTGGGTACGCATATGCCCTTACCGTTAGTGCAAGGGGCATATATATACCATTTCATTAACGATAGCAGCATATGTGTACCCAAAATATGACGGAGGGTATATACGTACCATTTATCATAGTTCGGGGGTATATTTGCCCATTTTCCATTAAAAATATTGTATTTATGGCTAGTAAATGGTTGCTCTGACCTCCCTTTCTTTTCTTGTTTTTCTTTGTGAAATCTTAAGTCTTTTTGTTGTAAGGTATCGATGTGTATCTTTTTAAATTGAGTAGATATGTTTATTGTTAATAGTTAACTCACACATGTCTTTATTGTTCAACAATTAGTCAAATTAAAATACGATTTTAATTTGACTGTAAACTCCAATTAATTTAATTAGCTGATTAATAAGCTAAAAGGGTCAAGTGTACATTTACAATATGTGAAAGTAAGCATATTTACTCAATTTCGTATACTTCAAGAACATATTTCTAAAGAGGTTGAGAATTACTAGCTCTCAAATTTAAATTTCAAAGAAGGCAAAAAAGATAGATGATTTATATTTATATTTGTTCAAATCTGGCTTAATAGAGTTACTTGATATTGTACCGGTGGAAAATAAGTAATATATATTCCAGAATTATTCAAAGTACGCATAAATGGGCCCAAAATACGCATAGATGGGCTCGAAAACTGTAGTTATAGATTGGATCATTAACCTTTATTTTGTGTTGGTCTTTAATTTATGCCCTCATAACAAATGTAGCTTTTTTGTGAGACATAAATTTATTTTTTCTTATCATAATATCCAGTTGTTATGCCCGGACATAGCTTCAATTTCTAAATATTTTCTCCGTTCATTTTTACTTGCCACTTTTGGACTTGACACACCCATTAAGAAAACAATGATTGACATGACTATTTTACCATATACCCCTATTAATTGATGTTTAGTACGAAGTTTTGGGAAATAATTTGAAGAATAAATAATTAATACTAAGGATAAAACATGAAAAAAGTAATTGGCTTTTCTTAACATGTTAACAGGGGCGGATTAGGGGGTAGGTGGGGGTTCCCGGGAACCTAGTAACTTTCATGCGGGTCTTGTATTTATATTGAGAAATCTAGTAAATATATAAGAATTATAAGTTGGTAACCCATTAATGAAGTGTTTTATTGATCTAGTGGCGAAGAAGGAACTTGCTAAAGCTTTGTTTGAGTAAAAATGAATACTTTTTACTTGTTACTTAAAAGTAACAAGTAAAAAATAAAAATATATTTTTAAATTGCGCACAAATAAAAATGAATAGAAGGAGTAACTTATGTCCTACTATACATAATTTCGATTGTTAAAAGGTAAAAATAAAGTCTAGCCACTTGAAGGCAAAACATGAAACTTTATGGAAAAATTATGGAGTGGGAGAAGAGAAGTGCACAACACAACTCACAATCAACTTGAATGAATACAGATCTTTGTCCATTCTCCAAAAATCTTTACATTAAACCCTATTGTTGCTTCAACAACAAACTCAATATGTAAGCCAAGTATTTTTATACCCAAAAATATTAAAAGAAGAAAAAATAAAAAGGAGAAAAATCTCATTGTTTTTCACTCTTAATTAAGGATTTCGGGTTCGAGCAATGGATATGAAAGAAAATTCTATTGGAAGTGTCACCCTCAGAATGGACTCTACGGTGCACAATTCGGATTAATCGAAACTCCAATGCAGATACCAAACACCAGCTGGAAACAAAAAAAAAATCTATCCACTAAACACCATCCGAAGTAGAGAGTACATCATAGTTTTTCATAAGGTTATCTAATATATTATGATTATCTTAGCTTGTGGCATCTTTTCTTCAAAATTGAGCAAATATGTTCTTTATTATTACTTTAGCTCACATATATCTTTATATTTTAATAATTGGTCCAAATATGATCTTAGTTTAATTGTAACCTCCAATTAATCTAAGCACATATTTGTGGAGAGGAGGAACCATGTGATTAATGAGGTAGGTTGAGAATTACGAGGTTTCATATTTAAATTTCTATGTAGGCAAAAATATAGATGATTTATAGTTTTGCTTATTCAACTCTTGTTGAATAGAGTTACTCAATATATGTGCTGATGAGAAATAATATATGTTACGTAAAATTAATCAAAGTATGTATAGATAGGTCCAAACAATATACAACAAAAATATATTTAGTGTAATCCCGTAAATAAGATTTAGAGAGAGTAAAACGTGCACAAATATTATCTCTATCTCGTGATAAAAAGGTTATTTCTAATGGGTGAAAATCGTTTTCACCCATCAACTTTGCTTTAAAAATCAAACTCCCCCTCAACTTTGAAAAATAATCAAACTTCCCCCTTTATCCTAATTAAATCTTTAAAATGCCTACTGTACCATTTCATTATCAACCTCTTTTTTTTTTTACTTCTTTAAAAATCATGATATTTTCATTTTTTTAATTCATGTAACAAAATTTTCATAAAAACATAAACATTATTTTTTGGGCCAAAAAAGTGAGAAATACTAACTAAATATATAGCTAATGATGTTCTATAATGAAGTAAATTAACATAATGAGAAAATTAATTTTATTAATAATAATCAAAACTCTAATATTTATTTATACAAGTGAAAATAACAGGCAATAAAAACAGTACAAATATATTTTGATGCAGGAAATACAAAATAATTAGTTAAATTAAGGTTAATTTTTTAAAGATTGAATTTATTTAGATTTTAAAATATTTTAAACTATAATTTATGTAATATTCCATGAATGACAATCAAAACTTGTTTATTTGTATAAATAATAGAGAATACCTTCGCCGTTTCATATTACTTGACCGGCATACTAAAAATAGTTATTTTAATTTACTTGTCCAATTTATGAAATTAAGAGAAGTTTTTAATATTTTTTATTTCTACCCTTAGTATTAAATAACGACATAAAGTAGTAGTAGTCAAATTTAAAGTTTCAAAGCATTATTAATAAGGTTAGTTTAGTAAAATACATCTCTAATTTAAATTTTCTTAAGGGGTGTGTAATATCAAGAAGGGCAAAGTAATATGAAACGCATGGAACAAGAGAGTGAGGAAAGACAAAAATATACGCATATGCATGTACATACATATACACACGCTTAATGCATATAATATTGAAATAACGGTCACAAAAATAACATTAAATTTTGTGACAGATTCATAAAAGTATTATTCTACTTATAATGTTAATAAACTTGAATAAAATGTTATAAATTCCTAGGTTAAAAAAATAAATTATATATAATATAAAGAGGTACTACATAAATATATTTGATATAGCAAGGGTAAAACGAACATTGCATAAGATAAATGAGGGAATTTGATTATTGTTCAAAGTTGAGGAGCGAGTTTGATTTTTAAATCAAAGTTGGGGGTGAAAATGATTTTCACCCATTTCTAATAGACTTTAGTATAAGTACGGACACTGTAGCTATACTCTCTCTATCTATTTTTACTTGTGCATGTTTGACTTGGCAGTTGGCACACCCTTTAAGAAGTAATAAATAAAAGGATAGAATTTTACTCCTTTTGTCCAACAATACTTGTCCACTATACTAAAAATAGATGTCCAATAATATTTGTCCAGTTTAGAAAATCAATGGATAATTTATCACTTTTTACCCATTTTACCTTTGCTATTAAATATAATTTATCACTCAATGCATTTTTCAAGGCATTAAATTCATCATATTCAAAGGGTAATATAGTAAAATTATCCTTATTATTTATTGTTTCTTAATCTGTATGTTAAGTCAATAGTGGACAACTATTGTTGGATGGAGGGAGTACTTTATTACCTTTCGAATATAATAAATTCAATACTTTGAGAAATGTATTAGGTAGTGGCTATAATTAATAACAAGTGTAAAATAGACACAAAATGACAAATTATCTCTTGATTTTTCAAACTGTAGAGTGCGGAAATGTGAGAGGTTGGTTATGAATGGATTCAAGAGAGGTAGAGGTAGACCAAAGAAGTATTGGAAAGCAGTGGCGGAGCTAAATTTTTTATTAAGGGGGTTCAAAAGTATACACACGAACTAGTCGAAGGGAGTTCAATAAGTTTAACCATGTATAAATATTGTAATTTTTCGCCGAAGGGGGTTCGAATCCCCCTGAGTATATGCTAGCTCCGCCCCTGTTGGGGAGAGGTGATTGGAAAGTACATGACAGTTGTAGCTTAGCGAAGACATGACCTTAGATACGAAGGTGTTGAGGACACGAATTAAGGTAGAAGGTTAATAGGTTGGAGTGCGTCCATACTAGTAGGTATGAGTGCATTGTCTTGTTGCCCTTACTAATAGTCGTAGGACTACTCTTGTAGTTCCTTGTTCTTTAATCTATGTTAATATCTATTATTTTGTGCAGTTCGGTTGTATTATTATTTTATTGTAGTATTGTTTGTTATTATATGTTGTTTTTGTTATTATTTATTGTCTTTTGTACTTCTATTACGTTCTTTTCTAACTTATTCTTTGATAAGTTATTATTGCTTTTAAACTGGATAAATAAAATTAAATAATTATTTTTAGCTCATTAAATAAATAAAGATGAACGGAGAGAGTAAGGGGTCGTTTGGTAGAGTGTATTAAAAAAAAATGCATGCATTATCTTTGTGTATTACTAATACCTTGTTTGGTACACGTTTTCATCCTATATATTACTAATGCTTGCATTAGTTATACACTCTATTGTGTATTAAGGAGTGTATTACTAATGCATAAAAATCCTTGGTATTAGTAATGCAATGGATTCTAATGCATGCATTAGTATGGTTAAAGTCACAATTATCCCTCAAAATCTTTTCTACATCCTTTCTATCATATTTATGGAGGGTATTTTTGTAAAAAATAATTTTTTTAATAGAAATTATGCAATTCATGTTATTTTTAATACACTAAACCAAACACTGCATAAGAAAAAAACAAGCATAACTAATGCAAGCATAACTAACACAAATATTACTAATGCAAGCATTACTAATATATCATATTTTGCACTATTCTTATATATTCTACCAAACGACCCCTAAAAGTGTACAACAATTATGTAGTGGGGGAAGATATACATTCGCCCACAATCAACTTGAATGAAATACACGTTACCTAATCAAATCATGACAATTAATGACAATTAGTGCTTTTCCAAATCCTCCACCTCATATCTCATTCACAAAAAAGGTGGAAAAAAAACAAAACAAAATTTCAAGAAATAAAAAGAGTATATAAGAGTCGCCGAACGCACTAAAACTCCCAATTTATGTGGAGTATGAACTAAAACCACAAAATTTATTATACTCAACCTTATTGTATATTACTGCAAGAAACTATTTTGATGACTTAATTCCATAACCTCGTAGTCATACAATAACAATCTCACCGATTACTTTAAGGTCCCCTTTCATAAAAGAGATGATACAGTCAGACCTCTGTATAATGTCACCTTGTTATAACGACATTTACTATAACGGTCTGATTTTATCCGAAATCAATTTTTCATGTTATATTTTACTTTTATATAACGACATTCTATCTATAGCAGTAATGACGTTTATTATAGCGGTACACTTTTTATAAAATTCTCTCTCTATAACAACATACTCAAATATTATATAATAATATTTTGTAAGAAAATATATTATGTACTAAATAAAATATCAAAATATTTATGGTAATCATCATTAGTGTCATGAACACGATAAATTTTAAGTACAAATATTTAATTTAAACACAATAAATTTCAAATACAAATATCTAATTTAAAGAAAAAATTATATTTAAATGGTGCACATCACTTTATTTCATAACTTCGTGATGAAAAGACTATTAATATTTGTCTCTTTTTTTATATTAATACTCTTTTTAATTTTGCATACTTTTATTTATAACAATTAAATTAGGTCTGAATATCGAATGCTAGTATACATACTTATATATATATATATATATAATAACACCTCTCTATAGCAGCCATAAAATCTTTGGACAAACGCTATTACTATAAAGAGATTTGACTGTATAAAGATATCGAGTGCACTAAAACTTTCATTAACTATAAGAAACTATTTGTATGACTTTAATCCATAACCTCCTAATCATGTGACAATAACTCGATCAATTACTTCGAGACTTCCCTTTCATAAAAGAGTGGATATGTATGCAGAAAAAGAGAAAGCTATTCCATTTACCCCTTAAACTCTTTTGATAGATCCCGTTGATGGTGGAACTTTACGCAATCCCATAATAGCACATTTCCTATTATCCCCCCTACCCCTCTACCCAACCCCTATAACCCCATTATCATCATCATCATCAAGATTCCTCTTTCCACTTTCTCCATTATCATTGTCTCTCTTCAAAACCCCATTTTTCTTAAGTTTTCTACAATTTTAAGGCCATAATTTGACAAAACATGCAAAAGGGTGTCTAAACTTTGTTCATTTTGTTGATTTTCGTTAATGGTTTGATTCAAAGTTGTGGATTTTCCTTTCTTGATTTGGGGCAAAAGGGTGTCCTAATCTGATTCAAAGTTGTGGATTTTCGTTATTTCATTTTCATTAATGGTTTGATTCAAAGTTGTGTATTTTTTGGGTTTTTTTCGTTATAAATTTATGAAATAAACAAGGGGTGTCTGAATTTATCCATTTTCATCAATGGTTTGATTCAAAGTTGTGGATTGTCGTTTCTTGATTTTCGGGGTTTTTCTGCTATAATTTGATAAAAGGAGAAAAAGGTGTCTTAATTTTGTTATTTTTTCGTTAATGTTTTGATTCAGAATTTGTTAATTTTTGTTTCTTGATTTTCCGGTGAAAAAGTTTGATCTTTTTTGGTTATAATTTGATAAAAGGGGCAAAAGGGTGTCTGAATTTTATTATTTTCCATTAATGGTTTGTGGATTTTCGTTTTCTTGATTTTCCGGCGGAAAAATTTGAATCTTTTTTGTTAGAGAAGATGGGTAATATGGGAAGCAGTGGTGTAAACGGCCGGCGAAGGAGCAGTAGCCGGAGAAGCCATCCACCACCGCCACCACCACCGTCACAACCACCACCTCAACCAGAGATAAACGCAAACCGTTACGTGTTTGCGGCGGCGACGCCTTATCCAACACAATACCCGAACCATAATGCACCGCCGTATTATCAATACCCCGGTTACTATCCTCCGCCTGCTGGAGCGGCTATGCCGGTGCCTTTACCAGCACCGTATGATCATGGTCATGGTAATTGGGTTAATGGCGGGCGGTACCCGTGTGGACCAATGATGCCTCCACCAGCACCATATGTGGAGCATCAAAAAGCTGTGACAATAAGAAATGATGTTAATTTGAAGAAGGAAAGTTTGAGGATTGAGCCTGATGAAGCTAACCCTGGCAAGTATCTTGTGGCGTTTACTTTTGATGCCACAGTTCCTGGAAGGTACTGGTTTATAATTTTGAAAAAATTGTCCTTTTTAGTAGTCGTAGTAGTAGTGCGATTGTAGTTTCTTGTCCTTCGATTTCTCTTACTACCTGTTGTTGTTTCTTGTACCGCGATTATCATATTGTTTTGTTGTAGTTTTTATAGGTTCTTTTTGTTGTTATTTGTTGTTTCTTGTACTTCCGTTATGCCTGTTGCTATAGGTTGTTTTTGTTGTTATATGTTGTTTCTTGTACCTCCGTTGCTCCTTTTTGGATTGCTTTGGACTTTTTTTTCCAAGTAGAGATCTATTGGAAACGGCCTCTCTACCTCTTTGAGGTAGGGGTAAGGCCTTCCAGACCTAACTTTGTGGGACTACATTGGGTATGTTCTTGTTCTTGTTGTTGTTCTTTTTGGTGAAATTTGATCCGAGGTCTATCGAAAATAACCTCTCTACCTCTCACAAGGAAGGGGTAAGGTCTGCCTACATACTACCCTCCCCATAGCCCCACTTGTGTGATTACACTGGGTGTGTTGTTGCTGCTGTTGTTGCTTTGTGAAATTTATGCAAATTAATGTTATATGGTATCTGTTTGACTGTTTCAGTTGAAGTGTATTCAAATGTGTAGTAGTATTAGGGGGTAGCTGGTTTGCAGGTGAGTTATACATGTATTTTTTTTTGAGTAATATGACGTTTGGTAGTTGGTTAGGAGGTAAGTTATTCATGTATAAAATCAATACGGTGTTTAGTTTACAATTTAGAAATCCGCATAACTATTATGGGGAAATTGGTGTATTATCTTATGCAGAGTAGAAGATAGAATAGCTAATATCCGCATAACTAATACATGCTTGATTCTAACAAGCTACCAAACAATGCCTACTGTTCATAAAATTGGAACAAAGTCAATATAAGGGAGTTCCAATTGACTTTGTTCCAATTTGGTGCCTTTCTCTTGAATTCTTTAATTTGATTGTTTCTTACGGGGTCAAAGTTAAAGACTTTAACTTGAATTTTGTACTATGTTTGTATTGGGGAAAAAATAGTTAAAAATATGGTTTAATTCGTACCTTTCCCTTGAATTCTTTAATTTGATTATTCTTTTTTTGTGAAATTTATGCAAATTGATGTTTTATGGTATCTCTGTGACTGTTTCAATTGAAGTGTATTCAAATATGTCTAGTAGTAGTATTAGTACTTGTTCATAATGAGTTTTAATTTGGTACTTTTCCCTCTGAGTTCTTTAATTTGATTGTTTCTTACAGGGTCAAAGTTAAAGACTTTAACTTGACTTTGATACTATGTTAGTATTGTGGGGAAAAAATAGTTAAATAATGGTTAAATTGGTACCTTTCCGTTGAATTCTTTAATTTGATTGTTTCTTATACAGGGTCAGAGTTAAAGACTTTAACTTGACTTCAGTACTATGTTAGTATTGTGGATAATGGATTGGAACTTAGGTTGATATATAAAACATGATATTAAATTTTATATTTGAATAGGTAAGTGAAGTTCTTGAAGTATGTATAGTTGTATGGGACAAAATTTTCAATTGAATGGTGTTCAACATCTTGGAACGTTCCAACTGGGGTGTGTGTCTGTTTAAAGTCCGGATGGAAGGAGAGGTATGCTGGATTTATTTTGTCCAAGAAAGTTTTGAACTTTTTAATCATTCATTAACTTTGGAAACATAAATGGACACTATAGGATTGTTGATATTGGGTTTGTTAGGGATTAATTTATACTAATGCTTTCTGTTGGGCAATCTTTTAGTACCTCCCATATCATACCTGCAGATTAATAATTTGTTGAGAGGCAATTTAGAAACTTGAATAGCAAATTTTATTTTATCTTTGACATTAGTGTAATTTTCTTTTCATTGTTGCTAGTCCTGCAATCTCTTTAATAGCCTAGAGTGAGTAGATAAATGTGTATTTTTAAAAATAATTAAATGAGAGCGTTCTGCCACTGATCTTTGAGCATCCTGTAGAGTGTGACCGAGTATTACTTTGGGCCATTTGAATAAGCCTTCAGGTCTAGTTAATAATTACTTGTGTACGAAAGTTTGAAGTTGTCTCCTGTTAAGCACTGATGTTCAAAATCCCTTGGTGCCTGCTGATTGGTACCTTTGGTCTTCCATCTATATATCATTATTGATAGAGTAACACTGTATTCTGGTCTAATATGACATATTACTTTCTTTTTTGATAAAAAATGGATGGAAGATGGTAAGAATCTTTTGTCAGCATCTATGTTGCGCGGACTCTTCGGTTTTGCCGCCGAACCCGTCTCGACACGAGACTGACGTGGGTGCGGGTGCTTCCGCCGTCTCAGATTCGGTCAAACGATTTCGGATACGTTGACCAAAATCAAAACAAATTTGGGGGGAAACATTAGATAACTCTATGCAGAAGAGTAGCTAACTTAAGTAACTTGATAGTTGACAATACTTTTTGTTCTGTTAGTTATAAATTAATGTCTTAAGTTGGGATGCTTTCTTGTTTTTGTTCAATAGCGGATTTTTAGAATATCTTTATAACTCTATATTTATAATATTTGATTTTTTTTAGCCGAATCCCCGCACCCGTATCCATATTCGGATTCGCACCCCTGAATCTTAAAATTTAAATTTTGACGAATCCGACTCTCGGATCCGCACCCGTCTCGGATACCCACACCCGAGTCCGAGCAACTTAGGTCAGCATATCCTGCATCTTTGTATAGTAGCATCAGGCCTCAAAGAGGCAGTTGATATCTGCAGTGCTCTCCATACAGCTTATCCCCTTGTTGTAAGGAAGGAATTGATCCATAGAATCTCATGTTGAGATTCATAACAACAACATACCCAGTGTAATCCCACAAGACCATGGGGTTTGGGAGGGTAGGAAATACGCAAACCTTACCCCTATCTTTGTGTGGTAGAGAGCTTTTTCGGATAGACCCTTGGCTCAAAAGGAATGTTTTCAAAGTAGGATGCAAGAATATTATTTAGAAGGAAAAAATAGAGTATCATTTGATATTTAGATATGTAAGTAATTTGATTATCAACTAGATTTTTATCTTTCTAACTAAAATGATAGTAACATACTAGACGAGTTACTTCTTAGGATGAACACATCATATATTTATCTTGCTTGCATATAAGTTCCATGATGGTGTATTATACTGAAAGCTGAGACGGCAATCCACTAAGTTTAACATCTGATATGCTTGGAGCATGTCTGGTTGTTTTCTCTTTGTTGGTCTTATGTCATCTGTATTCACTACTCAGTCTTCAGTCATCTGTTAATGACCGTAGCATCTACAATGCTGATGACTATTGCACTTCTACAATGCTGATGACTGTTGCACTTATTGAAGGAAGGAATTTTGTTAACTGTGAGAGTAATTACTAGGAACGTTCTCTGATATGCTTGCAGCTTCTAGGGCACTCATGTAGGAATTATTAAAGTAGTTACTTTGTGCTTGTTTGTTATTCAAAATTGTATTTGCTTGGCAATATATTGTTGACTATTTAAGTGCATATAAGTGCTTTCAACGTGAGCTAATCGAAAGTATTTCTTGATCCTTTTCCTCTTGCAGCATGACTGTCATCTTCTTCGCAAAAGAAGGTGAAGATTGTTCGTTGACTCCTATGAAGGAAAGCTTGCTTCCACCAATAACTTTTGAGTTTCAAAAAGGTTTAGCTCAGAAGTTTAGGCAAACATCTGGAACTGGCATTGATTTTTCAATGTTTGAAGAGGCAGAATTGTCCAAAGATGGTGAGGCAGATGTGTATCCACTTGCGGTCAAGGCGGAGGCAACATTAGATAGCCAAAGTGGATCAGAGGATGGAAGTGCAGCGTCGGGATCCACTAATTCACAGATTACTCAAGCAGTTTTCGAAAAGGACAAAGGTGAGTACCATGTTAGGGTGGTGAAGCAGATCCTCTGGGTCAATGGCATGAGGTATGAATTGCAAGAGATTTTTGGGATTGGTAATTCAGTTGAAAGCGACTTCGATGGAAATGATCCCGGGAAAGAATGCGTGATATGCCTCTCTGAACCTCGGGATACTACTGTACTTCCATGTCGGCACATGGTATGATTCTGTCCTTTGTTTACAATTTATGTTGAGTTTTGGTCGCAATATGTTCACAAACATCTGCAATGTCATGATCATATATAGTATAGTTTATGCTGCCTGCAGTTGAACAGTTTTGCTAATAGAATCTGAAAACAATTCCTCCCGTCACTTAAAGTCTACATATGGTTTGTTCGGTATGGAGGAAAAGATGTTCTCCAATTTTTCCATGTTCGGTTGGTCAAATTATTTGAGAAACATCTTCTCTGGGAAAACAAGTACCTTAAAAACAAGGAAAATGACTTTCCTAGTGGAAGTAGGTAAAACAAGTTTCACAAGAGACATTTTCCATGTTGATGGTTTCCTCATCACCCTCCAACATATCTCATCTACACCCTCACACCCGTAGCCCCCATCCCCACCACCCCACACCTTTATACCTCATTCCTATCTCCCATAGTATCTGTCTCGATGATATACAAATGCTTTTAGGATAACATTTTTTGCTTACGTACCGAACACAAGAAACCCACTTATTTTCCTGGAAAACATGCCAAGAAAACATTTTCCTTCCTGCCGAACACACCCCTAAAGTCCACCGCTTTGTGACCTCTCCTTAGCGCACCTCTCCTTTTCTCTTGCCACTGGCTGAGTGATTTAAGATGTCAGTAGAAAGATATTGTGTAGCAGACATATCACTTTTAAGCTTCATTTTCCCTGCATTCTGTTGCAGTAATTTATTGATAGAGCAAGCCATATATAAGGTCATCAAGTACATCTATATCTTTATCGACTAACCAGTTACTAAATGATAAAGAGTATATCCTAAATAGCTTCCATTCCACATGAATTTATCTTGAATTGAGATACTTCTTCTCAAATTTATCCCCACCGAGGGAGCAACACCCCATTTTCCACCTTGAATTAGTCAAAATATGCGGAATTTCTTACTTTTCATGGAGGGATTAAATCCTGTACATCACATAATTGAGTATATCTTCCTTGATGCAGTGCATGTGTAGCGGATGCGCTAAGGTTTTGAGGTTCCAGACGAATCGATGTCCTATTTGTCGACAGCCAGTTGAGCGTCTTTTGGAGATCAAGGTCAGCGAAGGCGCAGCAGCCGAAGAGTAAACATAGGAAGAGTTTGCCAGAATCAACTCTTGTATAAATATCAATATTTTCTTACTTGTTGACCTTTTGGTTTCCCTACATTGCTCTTTTTATCTATCCACTTTCCTTGGATTAGAATAATCCAACAGATAGTTTGATCATCAAGACTTGCTGTTGAGTTGAGCCTTTACCTTCTCTTCTTTTTACATTTTTTTAAGAGTGTTTTTGAATTCCCTGCATTGTTTTTTCAAGAGAGTTGTTAACTATACCTAGTAAATGTACTCTTTGCTTGGTCAATTCTCTATTCTACTACATTTGGCTTCTGTTTTATTCTCAAACTTCTTAGATATATATAAATATCTCTTGTAGCACATAGCCAAAAAAAAGACTTGTTATTTTTCAGCAGTGGTAAATTGGTGTGTTGACTAACATATGCAAAATGTTCTTGATATTTGATCTACTTATCCAGCTCAATAAATAGCTTTTGGTTCTGGTTCGGCCCTTACCCAAACCCCGAGCATAGTGGGAGCTTTAGTGCACCGGGCTGTCCTTTTTTCCCCCTCCTCCTACCTGGTGTCTGGTACTCCCTGAGCCAAAAGTGAATTTTATGTATAGCGTTGCATATGAAATTCACAAAATTTATAAATATTTGGTTCTTAAGTAGGTTATTCTTAAGCCCCTCAAGGCTTTGCTTGTGCTTGTGTGATGCGTGAGTTAGGCGCATGTCATGTGTTTGTGTGCGTTGATGCACGTCACAGATGTGATAAAAAATCGGCAGAGAAGGTAAAGGGGCGGTTTTCATTATCAACCTTGCATTCATAGGGATTTTTCGGTTAGTAATTCTAAGCTAGCGTTTGACATTTTGGAGTAGATTTTGAAAATTTATTTTTTAAATATAATCTTGGGTGACTGATTCGTGGAATACTGGGCAATTCCAAATTTTCTTGAATAGTATTCAAGAAAAGAGTTCTAGGTCAGGGCGCAATGTAACTAAGAGAGTCATTTCATTTAGGGCGAGACAATATGAGTAGGCACAAGCGGTTTGGTGTCCGAAATTGAACAAAAGGTTGCTGAATTAGACTATTTCTTGCATGTATCAATTGAAATGTTTTGAGAAATTGAGAATCAAAACGTTCATTCAATTAAAGAAAACGTGTTTGGCCATGAATTTGATCATATTTTGAAACTGTGATGTTCAAGTTCCCAAAAACTAGGTCAGATAAGTTTTCAGGACTTCCACTCACAAACTTTCAAAGAAAAATTCAAGTAAATTGCATGTCTAAACACGACTTCAAATATCAAAGATCACAATTTCAAAAACTCAAATTTTTAAATTTTAAGTTCTAAGTTTAAAATCTACGATCAAACGGGAGCTAACAAATTAACTAGTGTAGTTTCCTTTGTTGAGGTAATGATGTGGTGCATTGAACGTGGGTCTGTTTATTCAGTTTTGGATGGACAATATTGAAGAGGCTAACGTAAAAGAAACCTCCACTTTTACCTAACCAATTTTGAAAATGGTTTATAATCCTTTTGATTCACGGAATATCAATGGGTGATTAACGAGAATAGTATTGGAGGTGGCCGATCTTGAACTTTCGATGTCCTTTCTCATGGGTAACATTTGAAATCCAAATTCTAACTTTTGACTGTGAAAACTACTCATGAGGCAAATGAGAGTCAAAAGTTCAAGATCACTCAGGGGGTTTTCTCTATCTGACTCCAAGCAACTCTTTATTGGGATCTACTTATGAAATTTGACTCTTCATCATCATAATAAAAGGCGAGGATGTTCACCAAGTGAGCTAGTCCTCAAACCCAAATGATTGTAATCGAGTTCATGTACTTTCTCTTTAGCATAAGATAATGTCCGTCCAAGAATATATAAGGAAATTATAACCTATTTCTTCAATCAATATGTCCTCTAGTATCATATTGCAATTTAGGGGTGGGCGTTCGGTTCTTCGATTCGGTTTTATCAAATTTCGGTTCGGTTCTTCGATTTTGAAAAAGTGTGCACCAAACACCGAACCAAACTAATTCGGTTCGGTTCGGTTTTTTCAACTTCGGTTTGGTTTGGTTCGGTTTTTCGGTGCAAAATAAAAAATAAAATGAGAATCTAATCAAAATATAAGACACTAAAAAATCTAAAACATTGTAAATAGACTATCAAGTGAGGACAACTTCAAATACATATCATAGTAGTGCTCCATTTTTCATATCACAATACGGTGGTAGTATTTGTGTGAAATTTTTTAGGAATTACCGTTAGAAATTAGGAGTATTTGTGTGAAATTTTTTAGAAATTACAATTAGAAATATAAGTATATTAGGAATTAAAATTAAAAATTAGGAAAATGTAAAAGTAATAAGGATGGAAGATAAATGTTGATGGGGTAATTGGGTATGGGCTTTGAGGCATCTTGAAAAGTTTTGGGCCAAATATGAGCTAAATGAAAATTTAAAAAAAATTTTTTTTTAATAAAACTTCGGTTCTTCGGTGCACCAAAGAACCGTTACCTCTAAATCGAACACCGAACCGAAGAACCGAACTATCAAAAAAAAAACCGAAACCGAACCAAAGAACCGAAGAATCGAAACCGAAGAACCGAACTAATTCGGTTCGGTACGGTTTTTCGGTCCTCCGATTTTTATGCCCATCCCTATATTGCATGCCTTGGGCTGCACGTCTATAGCGTAGATAACATAACATAAAGGTCAATACTCCCTCCGTTTAAAAAAGAATGACCTACTTTCTTTTTTAGTCCGTTTAAAAAGAATGACCTCTTTCCCTTTTTAGCAACTTTTCAATTCCAACTTTCCACATGACATTTTAAGACCACAAGATTAAAGGACATTTTGGTACATTTGACATAACTTTAATTTAAGACCACAAAATTCAAAAGTCTTCTTTATTTTCTTAAACTCCGTGTCAAGTTAAACTAGGTCATTCTTTTTGAAACGGAGAGAGTAATAAATAACCCGGATATTTAATTTGCATACTATGATAATAAAGATGTTCATTAGATTTAACTTATAACTCAAACTATCTCAAAGAACGAGAATTATATCAGACCATATAACGAGACTAAATCTCATAAGTAATTCAATTAATCAATAGATCAAATACTCATATCAAGTGCTACTTTGTTCTATCTTTGCTTTAATATCAAGGCACTAGAGTTAAAACATCATGCCCTAACAATAATTTGTGCTTTTTGAGCATGACCTAAATGTAAAATCAATTCTCCAATAAAATTCTTCCACCATGTAATAACTCATGTGCATTTTTTTCTAACACAAAATCCTAGAAAAATCATAAGAATCCTCCCTTAACCAATCATTTCCACCACTAACAATACTATCTATTGGGCTCAAAATGTAAATGTCCTCATTATTGACAAAGAATGATTGATGTCCAATGATTCAAGTCTTTTATTATTTTATTCTTAATATTTTTTATAATCTCCAAAATATTTTTCATAAAAATATAATTACAGTATTTTTCTATTTTATTCCGTCATTCTTACCCTTTTAGGTAAATGTATATTTTTTCTAAATAGTTCTAGGACATAATTTAAGTCATTTTAGTAGAAGAAATAATGTTTATTAATAACATCTTTTTTTATCAAACATATAAACTATTTTTCGTTAGTTTCAACTTTCAATAATTCTATTCAAATATATAATTGCTTAATTATAATTTCAATTTCAATACTTTCAAAAATTATTTTCAGCACTTGATGCTTATCAGCTAATCTAAGCACTTACTCATATGTCATGGCTTGTGAACAAATTATTCTATTTCAACTTGCATTCTTTGGGTTACCATATTTTGCTTATTTTGTCTTCTCTGCCACCAACTTCATGTCATTAAGATCACTATATATAGGATGTTGTGGAGCTGCGGATAGCACTACTTCTTATTTAATTAGAGGTCTTGATTTCGAGTTTTATCTATAAAAAAATTCTTGATAAAAAACACTTTCTTCGAACATACCCTACACCATGCGAATTTAAATTGATCGAACTTCAAATACAATGAATCAAAAAGATCTCCTGTCATTAAGGACAAACAAAAATAAAGATATAACCATTCATTTTTGGTGTTTACTCTTCATCATACAAATTGTGTTCCTATAAAATGTCAAACCTTCCATCACAAGATCACAAGTGGTGTATAATAAGCCAACAAAATTAATTAAATTGGTGACCATCAATAGAGGCTTAAGTTGAGCATCTACTTTTGGTTTGGAAATAAATAAAGGTAGCATATATTTTTTAAGTTTTATTGACTATCTTTGTTTGGTGAATGGTCCCTTTATTAGACTACATCAATGTAATCCATTCATATGATCAAATAGTACTAGTGTTTGTTTTTTTTGTTTTTTTTTTTTGTGAATTTTGCAACTACTTAAAAGAAGTCAACCTTTGGCACATTTTTCAATTCTTTTTTATATCAAAATAACCAAGGCCTTTAATTTTCTATCCTACGAACTTAAGAATTAATCTAAATAATCGTTGACCCAACTGGTTAAACTAATTTAATATGTGTGTATAATCATGTATAATTAACTTAATAATATCAATTAGGAAGCGTAAGCAGTTAAATCAACTGACTAAGGATCCCTTCTAATTACTAGTTAGGCAGAACTCAATAGCTTTGACGTGGACTATATATGTGTTAAAAGATTTATTTAATATGTATAAATAATTTATCAAAAACCAAAATTTCTCTTTTTAGAATCTAAAACTCGTAAACTCCAAATTCTAATCGAATTTCTATTTATTTATTACTCCATCCGTCCCAGTTTATGTGATGTAATTTGACTCGGTACGGAGTTTAAGAAAGAAAGAAAGTCTTTGAAACTTGTGGTCTAAAATAAGTCATAGATAATTGTGTAGCTATAAATCATTTCATTAAAGGTAAAATAGATATTTTAAAGTCAAATTGTTACTAAATGTAGAAATGTGTCATTCTTTTTATGACTTACTAAAAAAGAAATTATGTCATATAAATTGAGACAGAGGGACTAGTATATTTTTCTACTTGACAAGCCGCTATAGTGAATAGCAGATATACATAGTTTTCGATCCTCCCAAACTTAGGGGGTCAATTACAAGGGATAATCGATCGATTTAACTCATTATCAGAGTCAACATGTCGATCAACTCTAAGCTGGGCTTCGAGTACAACAACAACAATATACCCAGTAAGATCCTACAAGTGAAGTCTGGGGAAGGTAAAGTGTATGTAGACCTTACAACTGCCATAAGCTGAACTTCGAGTGAAGAACTAAAACCCTATTTTATAGAGTTTTTTCTATGCTCAAGAAAATGATCACATACGTCTGATTTTGCAATATCTTCAAATGCGTTTCACACTATGAAAACCATATTTTACTTTGTAACGAATGGGCTGTGTATGTCTATTATGTACATTTATATATGGTTCTTGAATTGAAATTATAAAAAAATAGTTTTTTTTTTGTTCCACGTATATGTAATCAATTGAGGAACAATGGCGGAGCTAGGGGGCATATATATATATATATCTGAATCTCTTTTGTCGAAAAATTATACTTTATTTATAATGTTAAATTATACTTTATGTATATATATACTATATTTATAGTAGATATTGAATTCTCTTGATTTCTTCGTAAAATTACATCTTTATATCTTGAACACGCTTAGAAAAATTCTGATTCTGCCACCACGCGACAAAAGTATGGAGTAATTAGAGTTCAAACGCATATTTTCATTGTTCATTAAAAGCATAAACGCATATTTTCATTGTTCATTAAAAGCATATGTTTCAACACTTTTTCTTTTACTTTAAGTGGTAGTATTTTCCTTCTTTTGACGATTCAACGTATATACGTAGTATTAATGATTATAATTAACCACTAAAATACGATACTTAATTAGATAAACACCATCTATGAAGAACACTGCTAATTGTGATTTTGATAATTGTTATCCTAATCATCATCCATCAATATTTATTTTTGTTTGCAAGTCATGAGCTAATTAAATCAAAGGCATACTTAATTTGTACTATCTTCTTTTAATTATTAGATTTAAAATTGATATAATAATTGTCAAGTCCAAAGCACAAGAAAATTAACTTTACATGTATACTAGTGAAAGTTAAAGTAGGCATTGCACCATAGTGGTGATAATGCAATATCGGAGCGTAGAAGTGAATCTAAAATTTCTAAAACGTGAGTTTAAGAAAGGAGAAAAAACGAAATATTAAGTGGAAATCGATCAATAATCCACGAACTAAACAGAGAGAGAAATATTTTTTTTAACCATGTATAAATAATATAATTTTCTGCCGAAGGGGGTTCGGATGAACCCCTGGACCAAGGGTAGCTCCGCCCCTGCCATGATTAATATAATACGTTAGGTCAAGGAGCTCGGGAATGGAGCAAAAAAAAGACGAGTTAGAGAACATGCCAAAAAACAGCACGTCTATGAATGCCCTAACTATATACTCCCTCTATTCAAAATTACTTGTCACTTTTTAATTTGACACACCCATTAAGAAAACAGTGATTGACATAGTGACTTTACCATACTACCCCTATTAATTGGTACTACTAGAAATTGACCATTTGGGATTTCAAAAAGTCTTAGTAAATAAATTAAGGGTAAAACAGGAAATTTCTATTTTGTCTTGTCTTGATATGTCAAAAATAACAAGTAAAAATAAAAATAAAAATAGAAATAAGTGATAAGTAATTTTGAATGGAGGAAGTATTAACAAATGCGCGTTGCCACGTGTCAGAAAATTATTGAACGTGGGAATAACTCGAGAGGTTTAATTTCCTTTATTATTTTAATTTTCATTAAAAAGAGTAATGAATTATCAAGTTGACTTTAATAACCCTATCTAGTTATGTTGGCAATAATCATGCTTGATTTAAAAACAAAAATGTAAGTGATATATACAATATGTACGTTAAACGTAGGCCTAGTAATTAAGTCAAACTCCATTTATAAAAGTGATCGATTGTGTACAATTTAAGAATCCACACAATTGCATGAAATGTACTAATGCATATAAGAATTATGGACCTTTTGATATCCCAAAGGGTGTTTGAATTCATTGCTTAATTACCGACGAAAATTGTAGTGGGATGGATAGAGGCTCTCTACCCTTAATGAGAGGTTTTAAATTTGAGTCTCGATTATGTATGCAAAAATCTTACTATGAAGCATTTCCTCTGTCTTACACGTCGTGATCGAATTAATCGGGAACCCAATGAGGATATCAAACATTAAATGAAAACCTAAAAAAAATCCTGTTGGGAGCGCCACCCTAGAATGGGCCCTGCAGTGCACGATCTACATTAGTCGGGGCTCTAATACGAGTACTGGATACGGGTGGAAAACTGAAAAAAGGGGTCATTAAGCTATTGGAAATTTGAAATAAGGTGAACAAAGTACTTTGTTTTTCTTTTGAAAGAAGTTACTTATTTTTGTTATTTCAACACTTAAAAGGCTATTTAAGTCAGAAAATGATATATACGTTTGCACCTAATTTTTCAAGCCAAAAAATAGAAAACATTAAACTCAAACCCATTTTAACCACAAATTTAATTAATATCTGACCCACTAATCGACTTGTAAAATCTTTTTATATATAAAACAAATATCGAATGCGTTAATCCATTATGAATTTACTGGGTACAAATCTAAATTAACGAGTGAGTTATTCACCTATAAAATAATAAAATTAATAAGGAAAAATGAAAAAACTATACAAATCTTCTCATGTACACATGTACATTGCCTCACTAGTGCTCTGTTCTTCCCATGTACACACGTTCCTCTGTTACGTGTTACGACGAGCGTCTTCTGAAGTTATGGTTCATAGACTTATTTTTGGCTAATGACAAAATGAGAGATTGGTTTTTTGGTGAATAGTAATGTCCTTATCACTCGGTCGTCCTGATTGCCAGTGAGGATTCTATTACGTGTTACGACGAGTGTTGTTTGGAGTTATCTTTTGTATATATATCCCTATCTTATGGAAAAATGAGAGATCGATCAGTTCCTCGGTGAATAATGACGTCCTTACCACTCGATCGTCCTGATTGCCAGCGAGGATTCTATCACTTCAAAAAATAAAAGAAGACGTGATACGATATTCAATGTCTGCCAACTAACAACACCCGAACGATATTTTGTGTAGTGAGTGATTCAATTAATTGATATAGTTTAACAACTAAGGTGTATTTTGCGTCGTGCATTTTCACTAAATTGGATTAATGTTAATCATAGGAAGTGTGGTTCTAAATGATCCTTTTGAAAAACTCTTAAATAATGTTTTGATTTGTTAACTATTGTGATTTATATATATTTTTAAAGTGTAATTTCTAAATATGTAAAAAAAAAAATGAAAACTCTATATCTGAATACACATCAAAATTAGGCAATTTAACCATCGTGCTTTAGATCATGTCACATAAATTGAAACATAATATCACTTTATTATAACTACTTGAAATTAAACAACAACAATAACTATATATTCAATATTATTTAATAAGTGGAGTCTGGAGAGACCGGTATGTACGCATACAGCCTTGCTAGTTGCTCCTATCTTGTGAAGATAGAAACATTGTTTGGGATGGATCATCAAGTTTTTTACTTTTTATAAACCTAAGTCGTAGTCTTTTGAAAACCCTTCGGAATGCCAAAGTCCATTAAAGTTATATATGTAGAGCTATATATTTCTATATATTTAATTAAGATTAGTTGATTTAAGTAACTTTCATTACTGAGTCACAACATTGACTTGATAGAAAATGATGTTTTGGGAGGCAATAATTGGAACGGACAAGTAATAGGTATTAGTAAGTGAACAGAAAGAAAGAAAGAAAAATTGAAAGGGAAAACACAATTAAAAAATGTGGTTGAAAACACTTACATATTTTAGTGGTTGAAAAAACATACATATTTTGTATTCTATTATGTATACCTTTTTTTTTTTAATCAACGAACCAAAACATATACAGTATCAATTAAAAAAAAAAATCTTTCATAAATAGCCGATTAGATTCACTATTTATTTTTTCTAATCAATACATACATATTATATATGATAATAAACAATTTTTGCCCCCGTACATACACATATAGCAATTATTTTTTAAAATTAAGCGATTAGTTGACCAACTAGTTAGATCTGTTAAATAATTTTATTATTATGAGTATACCTTATTAACCAACCAAACGACCTTTAAGTATACGCGATGTGATAGATAGAGATATTTCATAAGTTGGGATGGATAGTTCCATCATTTTAATATAAAAAAAGGGGATAAAATAAATAATTTTTGAAATTAACTAATAAACATAGAATAAACTTGATTTCAAATTATTATCCTTATTCATTCAATGTACCAAATGATCCATAATGAATCGTTTGGTATGCAAATTAAATTGTTTCCAAAAATATAATTTTTGAATTAATTTATCCCACCTTCAAAGGAGATAAGATAATTCCAAATTAAATGAGACCAAATGAGATATCCTAGAATTAAATTTGAGATTAAATTTAGTATATTTGATGTAATTAAGGATATAAACTGATTCCCAAAAAAAATTATGTCATCAACTAAATAAGATATAAATTTAATTCCAAACTTAATTTTAAGAAGGGCTCATTTGGTTGGAAAACAAGTTATCCCAAAATTAATTATATCGTAATTAGTTATTTTAGGATTATTATCCCAACCTCAACGTGGCATAAAATAACACTATAATTTCAGGATAACTAATTTTGGGTTATCCCACAATTTTGTCCCATCTAAACATAGGACAAACTAATCTTAAAATTAATTCCGAGATCAGTTATCCCTTAGGGCTCGTTTGTTACAAGGGATAACTAATCTCGAGATTAATTTTAGAATGAACTTATCTCATATTTAATTGGAATAAAATACATGAGATAACTCATTTCTAGATTAGTTATCTCAGAATTGAAGTATTAATTTATTCCCTTAAAGATGGAATAACTAATCCCGAATAATTAATCTCGGATAACTTGTTTCCAAGCCCTTTAAACCTCATACTTTGTTTGTTAACCAAAACTCCCAAAAGCATTACTTTACTTGTCTCTCTTTTTTCTCTCAAAGCTTCCAACTTTTTTTTGTTCATGGGCACTCTTCTTTACGTTCACTCATTCACTTCCCTATATTTTCTTTAACGTTTTAGTTTATTTCCCTTCTTTTTTTTTGTTTTAGAATTTTTATACATTCATGGAGAATAGTAGTAACAAGAAATCTGTAGCTGAAGAGGATGACAACAAAAACTGTACAAACAACAGAGTTGATCCTCCTCCTCTTCTTGAAAAGGTAGAGTTTTTATTGATTGTTTTGTTATATGTAGCCGCATGTAGTAAAGGGTGGTCAGTTAGAACACTGTTCGTCGAAAAATTATAATATATATATATAGAGAGAGATATTTTTTTGAGCTATGAGGTTTTTTTCTTTTCTTGGTTTCTTGTTATATTCTGTTTGTTTACTGCTAAGTTTTGTGCTTTTACCCATTTTACTCTTTGAGCTATGGCATTTTTCTATTCTGAGGAATTCTTTTGGTGGGTTCCTATATCTTTGTTCATCCCTTTCTTGGTTGTTTTGACTTTTTTGAGTTGGAGTTTTGATTTCCCTTAAAAAAATAGTGTTTTTTTTTTGTGTTTTTTTTTGCTTTGGTACCTTGATTATTGTATTATTTTGTTGGAGTTTCCGTTCGGTTACAATCTGTTATTTTTGTTATTGTGTGTTGTTTCTTGTACTTCTGTTACTTCTTTTTCGGAATTGCTTTGGATTGTCATTCTTGAACAAGTGTCTATTGAAAACAACCTTTCTACCACTGAGGTAGGGTTAAGTTCTGCGTACCCCCATTTTATGGGGTATGTTGTTGTTGAGTAAGCTCAGTTTCTTCTTTTTCATGGTTGAATATGAATTTATCGGATCTTTTTTCTTATGCAAATTCTTTCATATTCCGATTTGTCTTCAGGGGCAAAGGAATTTCTTTTATTCTTTGTTTTTAAGATTTTGGATCTTTTGGGATGTAGAAGAACCTGTTGAAATGGTTTGATTTGGGAAAACTATGGATTTGGATCTTCACCTACTGCTTTGTATTATTTTGGCATAAAGTTTTTGTCTTTGCTTGAAGATCATTCATGGAACTAATACATGTAACTGGTGTGCTTAATCCTTAAAACAGGAGCTAATAGTTTTAAGTGTATATCTTTGTTTGGTTGCAAATTGGTGCAGTTATGTTTGTATGGCTGATAAGAAGTTTGAGTAGTAACTTTGGTACTTTGATTCTTAATATGTTGTAGGTTGGTGAATCAAGTGAAATAGTAGAGGAACTACAACTATGCGAACGACAGAGGCAGCACAATCTACCTTTGGAAGTACCTGAAAGAACCATTGATGTACAAACAGAAGATTTTGCGAGGATAGACATGCCCCCGTCACCAATTCAAACTCCCAAACGAGTGATTTTCTCACCAACACCGAGCCCTAACCATGTTAGATTAAATGAATCTCCAGGTCCCTCATTATCTAGGGCTAAATCCTCCATTAAATCTCTCCTCCCTAAATTAAGTTTCAAGTTCCGGAATAGGACGACTGATATTGAAAAGGCTGCAATGTTAGCTCTTGGTGCCTCTCCTCTACCTCAGGACAAACCGTCAATTTTCAGGACTCTATCCGTTAAAAGAATTTTCACTCCAAAGATGAAGAGGACTTCATCTTTACCGGTAACTCCAATTGAACACTCTAATCCAGAATCAGCACATGGTGACAATGAAGATGCTGCATTTTATTCATTTGTAAGTATTCATATTTGTTCCTAATGTTAATAGTGTGATTGAAATCCCTATCTTCTTCCTAACTGTAAAATTCTCAGTGAGATTATGTTACATTGAGAAATAAATGGTAAAAAAGCTGCAACTTTGCGTAACTCACTAAAAGTAAAGAAGAAGAAGTTATGTAAACCGTATGTTTACATCCTTAAACTTTTGAATATGCAAGTAAGAAGCGTGGAACTCTTTTTTTTCCTCCGATTTTGTCGCTTTGTTACAGCCAGTTAATCATTTATTAGATATTTAGTTGGAGGGTGAGGGGGTTGGAGTGGCGTGCCATTTTCTCCCCAGCTGAAGATCTCCCAACTAATCTTACGCTGATTGGTTATATGATGGAAAATTATTAGCCTGACCAATTTCTAGTTTGAAATGATTTCTTTACTAATTAGAACGATTGGACCTTCTCCATAAATTGTTAAGTAGATTAGGCAGATTAAGACGACAACAACAACAACAGAATACCCAGTGTACTCCCACAAGTGGGGGTCTGGGGAGGGTAGTGTTTAGGCAGATTACGAAACCCCCTATAAATTTTGCAGGCATCTCGGAAGAAAAACTTGTCTTTATCTCCTTCATCTTTTTCTATTAAAGTGATTGATGTTTTTACATGCGTCATATTCTGACATCTCGATAACAAAGATTTTGAGTTTTGAAAGACTTCGCAATAGTGCAACTCATAATTTGTCAGTACTGGATGTTCTTCTGATTTTAAGCAAAATCCCCAAAGTCTATCTGCTGGAAGTGGAAAGACGTAATGAAAAATGAGTGTAGTTAAAACAAAATCGTAATTATTCCTCTCCAACTGCAGTTGTCTTAAGTCTAAATGTATTTACCTGCATTTTCTATCTGGATGTATGTGCAGATCCGGGATCTTCTTACTAGTTTGTTGGCATAAATATAAAGGTCTTTGTAATTTCACTTAACGTTCAAGATTTCCTTTTCACCATTTTCTAGAAAACAGGAGTGCATCCCATACATCGCTCACATTCAGTGCCAACACTGATCAAAGATGAGAGCTTAAAACAGATGGATTACGTAGGGAGTGTCTATCGTGTAGTACCCTCAACTCCTCACGCGACAAGACATGATGCTACATTATTGAATGCAACTCCAACGGTTGGCGCAGGTAATTTATGTCTATAATCATGTTTGATGCATTGTCACATGATAATGGCTTTTGTTCTGCAACTGGTGATTCTCTGTTAGATTAGTCTTTGATGCTTTGTTAAGCCTAAATTTACATGATTAAAATAAGTATCTTGACTTACTTTTGGGAAGCCAAACAAATAAAGAATTTTTTCAGCCTAGGATTTCATACTACAGAGTTATAAAAAAATCTCTCCGTTTCAATTTGTTTGTCTTACTTTCCTTTTTAGTCTGTTTAAAAAAGAATGCCTCTTCCCCATTTTGGCAACTCTCCAATTCTAATTTTCCACATGGTATGTTTATGACCACAATATTAAAGGACATTTTGATACATTCTACGTATCTTTAGTTTAAGATCACAAGATTCAAAAGTCTTCTTTACTTTCTTAAACTCTGTGCCAAGTCAAAACCAGACAAACAAATTGAAACGGAGGGAGTAGCATTTATATTCCAAAAAATCATCACTCAAAATCTGGTAACTTTAAGAAATTGAACTTAATAACTTATATTTGGACACCGAATATTCTGTCGATCTTGTTGACAGTATTCTTATGTAGATACACATCACTGCATTTACAGCTTGGACCATACAGTCGCCCACCTGGGATGACTAACCTACACCTTTCTTAGTGTTATGGTTCAGATGAAAATGCTAATTTTGGTGAAGACATCACTCAAGAAGATGCTGTCTGCAGAATCTGTTTCGTTGAACTTGGGGAGGGTTCGGAAACTTTGAAGATGGAGTGTAGCTGCAAAGGTGAACTAGCCTTAGCTCATAAAGAATGTGCTATAAAATGGTTTAGCATAAAAGGCAACAAGATCTGTGAAGTCTGTAATCAAGAGGTTCAGAACTTACCTGTCACTCTTTTGCGGATTCAAAGTACTAATCTTAGAGCAAATGGAGCTCAAGTTGAATCTGCCCGATACAGGTATGTGCATGACCTGCCTATCAAAACGAAGAGATGTTTAATTTAAATTACATGGTATTTTACTCGACGTGTGCAAACTGCTTACAGGGTTTGGCAGGACGTTCCTGTTCTTGTCATCGTCAGCATGCTTGCCTACTTTTGTTTTCTGGAGCAGCTTTTGGTGAGTAAAATACTAGTACAGAAATATCATTCCTACTCCAGAAAAGGGTCTTAAATAGTGCTTGTTTACAGTTTACCAGAATGGGATCTGGTGCAATCGCTATATCTCTGCCCTTTTCATGCATCTTGGGTCTCCTTGCATCCATGACAGC
Source organism: Capsicum rhomboideum (assembly GCA_031232105.1). Lineage (NCBI taxonomy): Eukaryota > Viridiplantae > Streptophyta > Magnoliopsida > Solanales > Solanaceae > Capsicum > Capsicum rhomboideum. The sequence continues at coordinate 141,267,621 of CP124711.1, read as the reverse complement.
AACAACTATGGGTACATGAACTAAAACAAACACTCCGTTTCAGACGCTTCTTTCAATTTCAGTTTAACAGTATCGGATTTCACTTTTCGATTCTGTTTGCTGCTATATATTATACAGTAAGATGACATATAAACGACATGCTTTATTTTGTTCAGTACAAAGGCGATATGCTTGGGTTTATGCTGTCACTCAGTTTGCCTTAGTGGTTCTGTTTGCTCATATATTCTACTCAGTGGTAAGTAATGCTTCAGGTCAAATAAACAAAAAACTTGGGGCATAATACATAAACAAACACTTAACTTGGCCTCAAACAGGCAAGTAAACACTCCAACTTTGAGAGGCTAGACACCTCAACTTGGTCTCAATTAGCAACTAAACATTCCAACTCGTCCCCACTTCGTCTCGCAGACAGCCGACGTTAACCTGACACACAAATTTTGAAGATGTCTAGATGATCATTTTGTAAGTTAGAAGTGTTCAACTGACACAGTTGAGACAAGTTGAGGTGTCTAAATGTACATATTCAAAGTTGGAGTGCTTACTGGCCGGCTGAGGCCAAGTGAGTGTCCGTTTATGTATTATGCCGTCATTTCACATGACATCGGACTCTACCTAATACTAAAAAAACTGTGTCTTATGCTTGGAATTGTAGCTTCGAGTGCAGGCAGTTCTATCTGTTCTTCTTGCCACCTTTGCGGGTTTTGGAGGTGTAATGTGTGGGACTTCTTTTCTCCTTGAGCTTACGAAATGGAGGAATAGATGGAATTCTTGGTCAAATGATCAACATGATTCTCAACAAGGGGCACAGCCAAATCAATCATCAGACATTAGTCCTACACTTCAGGTAGAAAGCCAAACGCATCAAGCTGAAGCTGGTACTTCTGGAGTTGCCCATGGAAGTTGATACAGGACAAACACAATCTCATTTTATCAAGAACCAAAGGAGAGTATATACTATTTTCTGTATCTTGTAAGCATATGATTGTAGTGTATAGCGCTAGTCGTTGCAAGTCACAACTGTATAGTTTTGAGTCACATCAAAGCTCTCGTTCGAACTTCACAATCCTAAACATGAACGTGAGACTTGAAATGAATTCAACTGGAGGTTCTTTATCAGGGCGTAGGAACGGTACGGCGCGCAAAAGACGAGCCGGTTCATAGCTGGTTCATTGTTTTTTCCAGTAGATAGACAGTGCATGACTGCATGAAAGGAAACTGAAAAAATGTAAATACCAGAATGCTACAATGATCTATTCTCCTTTTCTTTTTTCTGTTACAAAATTAGATCTTGTATCTTTTATCTGTACTTTTTTCTATTCAATTGCTTGGCACATCTTTGTTCACATGTTACAGTTCACTGGTATTTTGCCTACTACTACATTAAATTTAAGTAATCCCTCTGTTTAAAAAAGAATAATCTGATTTGACTTGACACGAAGTTTAAGAAAATAAGAAGAATTTTTTATTCTTGTGGTCTTAAATTAGAGTTAATGTCAAATGTATCAAAATATCCTTTAATCTTGTGGTCTTAAACATGCCACATGAAAAATTGCTACAAAAGGAAAGGGTTATTTTTTTTTTTTGAAAACGAACAAAAAAGGAAAGTAAATCATTCTTTTTGAAACAGAGGAAGTAATAATATCTGTACATAAAATACTCCTTTATCTGTCTTTCAAATGTCAAATGAACTATAGCAAGCCCAATATATCAATAGCTAAGCCTGAGGGTTAAGGTTTGCAAATGCGAACATGAGTCGAACCAGATCAAAACATTCAGTTGTCCACGAACAAAGCTAGAATATCGGCTGCAAACGAAGGATCCTAAACCCCGGTTTTCAAGGGCCTTGGGGGTTTGGGGATGGGGGTTGATTCTGTGAACATACGGGAAAATGGACGCAACACTCTACTGATGTTAAGGACAAGTTTCTTCAGCCTTTTCTTATGTGTTAGTATTCTATATGATTGTCATAAGACTCGATTTGTTAAATATTACGGAGGTAAGTTGCGGATCCTTGTCGCTTTTGGCTTGTTTGTACAAAGAGCATGCCTGAGGGGGGCTCCTTGCTCAGTATGCACTTGCATTACCACCTGACCGTTGCTACCGCTCCATACAGCTACCACACCTACCACTAACTTGAATCATCATATGGCTGCTAAGCAATACAACAAAGAGTTCTCATCGAATTCAATTCAACTTTTAAAAGGCCAAAACTGGAAAATAGACTACCACAAGATTAACAAATATCATAGTTTTTGCCAGTTTTCGATCATCAAAGGGTACATTCCAAAATCTCATACTAGGTCTCAATTAGAGTTTCACCAGACTGACAACTTCTGATTCCGATGAACGAATAATCAATGAGTCCTAATTCCGGACAACTTGTGTAGGAGAAGTTTCATGAAAAAATGCCTTATAATAAGCTTTATCAGCCTCATAACGCCACGGCCAAAATAAAGGACAGGGCAAAACATGAGGTAATCCAATGCAAATCAATGTCAACCAGCAATTTCTAGGCAAAATTGGCTACAAAGGAAGAGAAGAATAAAAGGGCAAAAAAGGAGGGGCTGGGAGAGTGCGAACTAGAAATTATGCATCTCAAAGGCGATGTCGATTATTTCATCCATCAGCTTAAATATTCTTGTTAACAATTCATACTTACACGCTAGGCACGCACTGTTCTTCCAACCTTTGTCTTGCTCCCAGCAGCGTCTTCATTGTTGGCTATACAATTGGTAGGTTAATCTCATCGCGCAACCTCTTGTCAAGTGCTTATTAGAAATGAGCAAACCGATTGAAGAGCAGTAGTATGTACGAAAAGGGCCCCCATTTACTGCATCCTCCACTTTGCAACCCGTTGTGTAATTGTTATGTCATTGCTTGTAACTCGAAGAAAGAGCCTTCCCTGATATCGATGACTTCTCCTTCAGACTTGTACTCAATATAGAATCTGAGTTGCTTGATTGGTTTTCACCAAAGCCTGGTCTAATCCAGATTTTAATGTGCCCCTCGCGGCAGACAGTAAGCACTGATTCATGAGTGAATGCTAACCCAGAGAGCGGTTCAGTATGAACACGATGAGTAACCAGGGGTGATATTTTTGGAATATCTCGCATACTTGGAGCAGGTTGCAAAGTACCCACGGGGCAAGCATTATCCCAATGTGACGACTGACTTCCAGTGCTGAAAGTTGGAGATCCACCAGGAGGACGGCGCATTGGTACTACAATTTCATCCATTTCTAGATCCCAGAAAAGTAATTGCGTATCCTGCAAAGACATGTTAAATTGTAGACAGTCGAGCAAGGAGATATCAAGTAGGTAAACCCTGCAACCGACTGTAGCGCTATCAACAATAATATCTTATCATGAAATTATAAGTTTGACATTTTGCAAATTGCTATGCACATGAAACTAGGAAGGTAGGACTCAAAACACCATCATTACTCCTGAGTCTTGACTGATTTTTACCTAAAGTAGAGAGAATTTTTTTAATTTTTTTTTGAGAAAGGTAAAGTTCCTACAGTAAAGATAATTTGGAACCACATTTTCATTTTGCTTCATCTTAACCACCGACACCGAGAAATGTAAATCAAGCAGACCATGGCCATTTCCCAGCTGATCCGGAAAACGTTAGCCCACAACAGAAGTATCGGATAAGCATACTAAAGAAAAGAAAGATCATCAGCTTAGCCTTCCCCGTGGAGCTCAGCACAAATATGCTACCAGCAAGGAAATATCAACTTCATGACATGAGCGAAAAAATATTTTAAAAATATAATAGTTACAAGTATCTTTAAAATAACAAAGGAAAAAAGGTCAAAATTCGCCAATATACTATCTGAAATTGAGCAATTTGTCCTTCGTTAAACTTTTGGTCTAATATTACCCCCCTGTTAGGAGAAAATCTCATTTTTTGCCATTGACCTGTAATGGAGCTCCAACCTGAGAATAATTATAGACCATAGTCAAAGTTAAATGGCACATTTGAACCTTCTTTCCTTGAAGAATTTGGATATGTTAAGTCCACCCATTTCAAGTTGCAGCTCCGTTAATGGCAAGTGCAAATATGAGACGACTTGCTAACGGCAAGGGTATGAATGGACCAAAAGTGTAACAGAAGGGAAAATTGAGCAATTTCAGATAGTGTAGGGGTAAATTTGGACTTTTTCACATAAACAAATTACAATTACAAAAAAAATATTCACAAAATCTTCTTTAAGATCCACATGATATTGAAAAAAGATATGTTAAGGCATTTAAAAATCACCAGTTTCATTACCATCTATTCAAGGAGGATTAAATTTCATACTCATATATTTTAGATGGAATAACTTATATATTCAATACTCAAATTCAGGGCATTAAATAACTCGGCGTGGTACAAAATTCAGTCATCACTTTTGAGTTTTATCAGACAGCCCCTAACATCAATTTAGAAGTGACTAAAAATCTAGGAATAGAATAGATACAAATAAAGATGGAGAGACTTGAGGAAGCAAGTTACAGAGAAACAACCTATCACAAATGAAATGCATTGGATGCAGAATATTTGGATTTCATCGCACACAAAAAAACACATAATCACTTGGCACATCTGAACAGGAGTAATCCAAGGGTAAAAGGACTGATAATTTAGGCACAAGTATTTGTAAAATTACGTTCAGTTAAGACTTAAGAGGGGGAAAAATAAGATCAATTTTGATTTCAATTCCTTTGTTGAGCAAGTCAGCAAGTTACTAAAAAAATTTAACTCAGATGAAGTGTTCATCTTGAATATGCACATATGAATCTAGTTTTTGTAGTGATTCATGTAGCCTTAGTGCTAAACAATACCTGACCAACAGAACCAAATCGGTAGACAACATTTTCATCTGTGCCATCTGAATTTGGTGCTGACCAATACGAATCAAATGCCACTCCGCTTACCTATCAGACACGAGTCAAGACAGTAAGGAAGGCTTGAATATCACGGAGGAGAAAAGGTAAGTCATTCTTATCAGCTACAAACTCACCCATGAGTTGTGTCCCTCACCCCACGCAACTACTTTCCTTTCCTCCATGCTCCAAACTTGAACTAGGTCATCTTCTCCACCGGTTAAAATGTACTTCCCATCCATACTGTCAATTTCATTCACTATCAGTAAAACTTTGACAACAAGAAGATTGGTTTCAAGACAGATATATCTTGTACCGAAAAAACTCACCTCCATGCACAACACAATAGAGCACCATAGTAGCTTTTCCCACCACATATAAGCTGTTCATTTTTATAGTCAAATACTCTCAGATAACCTGCATTTAATTAGCATTATCAGCGGAGTTAACGATCTGACGGATAAAAGGAAAAGGTCTAAAAGTAGTCATCAGATGAAGAAAATACCATCTCTCCCTACAGTTGCAATATATGCCCCATCATTTGAGATAGCGATGCTATTTATTGAACCTTGACAAATATGCCATCTAGCTATAGGATTCTGCATAAGGAAAATGAAGAAAGAATTATAAAGCCAAATGATAAGGTGAACGGAATAAAATAAATTGCTTTTCATAGACTCCAGATGTTTAGTTTACTACAATGAGTAAGAAAATATATTAAAGTGGCTTTCAAAATAATGGCCCATTAACTAGTAGGGTATCAAAACATTATAATATTTATTTGGAAAGATGAAGAAGAATACAAAGTCTTCGCACAAGAAAAAAAAAATAGAATCGGCTAGTAGAATATAAACGGAAAATGTTCATTTTTGTTTTTAGAAAGATGAAACAGGATACAACATTTTTGTTTTTTGCTAAATGGCAAAAATATGCCAGTTTAACATATAAGGCAATATGTAAAAACAAGAATTCTATTATTTCAAAATTTATCACAATTGCTGAAAATTATTTGCCTAAAAATAGCAGCCAAAAGAAGTATACAAGGGAGAGGAGGTGGGGCTTCCACCACCACGAGAGAGAAGTGATAGATATAGTGATTGGAGAAAAAAGGTATAGTAGGAAAATTAGATTAAAAAAAGTTTGTGCAATGAATAAATTCCATCTGGTTAGTTCTCCACCTATGTTGCTTGGACTCTTCAAAAATGTCTACAGTGTGTGTCGGAGTCTCCAAAAGTAGTGTATTTTTGAAGAATCCGACACAGGTGCGGCATCGAAAGTGAAGAGTCCGTGCAATTTCGTTCACTTTATCCTTGAAATAAGGTGGAAATAGGAGGATCGCTGCACCTTTGCAATACCACAGCAATGGGAAGCTATGTTGCTCGGACTCTTCAAAAATGTCGACGGGTGCGTGTCAGATCCTTCAAAATAAGTGTATTTTTGAAGGATCCGACACGGGTGCGGCAACATTTTTGGAGAGTCCGAGCAACTTAGATGGGAAGACAAGGACTAAACTTCCTGGTTTGCAGAGATAAGTTTGCAGAATCGATTTTTTGGTGGTGATTTGACAAGATTATGGCAATTTAACCAAACTCTAAAGCTTGATAAATTGGGCCACCTTAATATGTTTATACCTGTGTGTTTCACTTAATCTTATTTTATTCTTTCCCAGATGGCAACAATCCATATTTCGTCTCAATGTGCTACTTCGCAGATAGAGGCAGTAATAAAGGACCAATCCAATAAATTCGCTCATTTTATAAGAAATTCCTATATGATTTCTAATCGCGAAAGATTAAACACAAGTAAAATCCACAGTAACATCTCAAGGGAATGTTACTAATGGAACATGTAGGAATAATAGGTCCTATTCTTTTTTTGTTGACCCTCATTTCAATTGATTGGAACAGGAGGAAGACAGGAAAAAAGAACAGATGTCACTGTTCGAGATAATGGAAATAAATAATACATATAGGTTATAGCAACTAACTGAGATTTAAGGCTTCGTTATTGCTTTATACTTACATCGAGTCGACTGTCTCTCATGAGTGTTTTTATTCTTTTATTCAGGTAGACTTGTATATTGGTATAGGGTTAAGTGTGAGATTTGGAAAACCTATGCTATACAAGTCAAATTATTTAGTATTGAAATTAAATGAACCTGAACACCACAGTATGGATGCACAAATCCATACCGCCATCCCCAAATTAGTTGAGATTTAGGTGTGGTTGATCTCTTGATCAAAAGATAAACAAAATTGACAAATGATTGGAGACAAACAAGAGACAATTGTTGTCTTATTTCTCAGTATTCATATCCCTGGCGAATTATTAGATCTGCAGAAAAGTACCACGTCCATAAGCACAGTACCTTACTATAGCGTGCATGGGAAACAGAAAATTGTGTTTGATCCTTGATGACTGGAAATGAAGGATCAGCAGAACCATCTTTGCTCTGAGAAACAACAGAAGGTGCACATTGGTCTAATTGAAGTTGGAAAGACGAGAATTGGAAATTAGTAACACATCATTTAGATTCAAGAGTTAACCTTATCGTAGATATAAAAATTTCCGTCCGCATGCGCAACAACAAAAGTCCCATCACTGTTAGGCACCCATGCGATACTCGTACAACGACTGGTGTTGAATGCAAAGGAAGATTGTTAAATTGGCAAATAAATCATTCTCGTTTTGGTACATTGTTTTTCGTGTAAATATCACATTTACATAATAGCATGGCCAGACACTGCATGAAACTAAATTTGAAATATTCAACAAGTAATGAACACAACAAATGCTTAAATGAATTATGGATGTTCTAAAAGGGAGGGGTAGCCTAGTGGTAAGGTTGGGGGTATTGAGTCACCAAAGGGGCAAAGTGCGAAAGGGCAATAGTTGTGCTCCAGGGTAGGGGACTTGAGTGGTGGAGTCTTACTATGTCGAGCAGATTAAACATGTTCTGACTTGATGAAGGACGCATTACAAAGGGGGGGGGGGGTGGAGCATAAATATTTATATACTATGACAGTATTTCCCATGTCACCAAATTATCATTACAAGTTGTCTCTAGCTAACCAGCATGAACCAAAAACATTTTTGAACTATTTGTACAGCTTCTATAAAATATTTAACAATTTCTTATCTAGTTTACTTTCTCTTTTGAGTAAGGAAGAGATGAAAGGAGAATGATGGTGCCTTCGAGATCTTACCCCTCTTCTTCTTCTTCCCTCTTTTTTTTTGGACAAAGGTAACAAAGATCTTATGGTAAGATTCTTACCCATCTTCTTTTACTTTATTTCTTAACTTATTTAGTTTTTTCTTTCTTCTCCTCGTTCACTTTTTTGGGTATCTTTGCATCTCCTTTATGCACTTGCTCATATATAGTGCCTTTTTCTTGTTCAAAAAGAAAACACTTTCTTTTCAACTTTAATAACTTCTTGATTAATCTACTTATCCTCTCTCGACTTGGGAGGGTGAGTTCGTAAATGGGAGGTGTCAAAGTGTCTCTAATGGTCCATATATAAGAGATGGACCTATAATGAATGAGAGATGTATATTTATAAGCTAATAGGATTTTGTTTTAAGATTACAAAATGTTATTTTGAAACATGAAATGGAGCGTCTTAGAGAAAATTATGTAATCATAAGTACCATTTAATAAATGTAGTGCAAAAGCAGCATATTTCCTGCATGATACAACTCTGATTACCAATTTAATATCTAATTTCTGACCCCCATAAAATGGGAAATAACCAGCTCAATGGCTCTTAAAAAGAACATAAGAATCCACCTTTATCAAAATCGAAAGCTATCTACTATAAGGACAATCTTAGGGAGCTAACAAGCTTGTAGTATCCTTCAAAAAGCATATATGACGCATGTCCGACTAAATATTCATCTATTTCAAAGTCAACTAAAAACAATTTCAAGGAAACCTAGGTGTATAAACAGTACTCAAAAAGACAAGATAACAAGAAGAAAGTATTTAAGATAATAACAATGACGGTTTTGTTAGACAGCCTTGCCTGTTGTTGACAACACCATCCTTGTTGTAATGCTGTGCCCCAATAAGCTTCTTCCCAATATCTTGTAGTTGTTGCCGTAAAGAGACTGAATAAACTGCGAGTGTGAAAACAGACATTGTGATTGAAAAAAGAAACCTACTGGAAGCCCTAAATCATGTCACATAGACTGATAGAAGGAAATTTACCATCTCCGGAATTTAACCCAATGAGCAAGTCATGTCCTTCCTTTGCATCTGGATCAAATGCATGGCAAACGGGGTTTGAATTGCTGAAATGTATAGACTTTACAGGGTCCTATATTGGACAATAAATCTCTCATAATCCATATTATCAAATCTACCGTCTTAGAGAGCAAAATATGTTGATGAGCTTACCTTATCTCGAGAATTCAAGTCGCTGATAAAAATTGCATCACCAACATTGAACACTAAATAGGTTCCTTTGCCATCAAAGTTTGAATTACCGGCAAAATTACTTGAACTTGACACCCCAAACGATCCAACCCTACCACTTATGCCACTAATAGACTTACTTCCACCATTTCCTCCAACAAAACTAAGTGTTTTACTACCATTTCCACCTAAGAGCCTTGCTGCAGCTGACCTAACACCACTGCCCACTCCAAAACTTGAAGATGATTGGGGATGCGCCTGTGTCGGCTTATCCTTGAGATGAGCAAGGGTCACCTAAAAATCAAAATTATTTTAGTATTATCTCAATAATGGACTCTCGATTTGGGGTAAAAATTCAGCTACAGATTCTCAATTTGGGGTGAAAAGACAAATAAGAATTAAACCAGTTAACTGTAAAAATTAATTTCTCAGAAGTTCCCAGCACAACTTAGTGGCAAAAAGCTTGAAAATTTGGCAGAATGACAACCACTATACCCCAGAAAAATACCTTGAACTTGAAATTAATCTTCCTTTTTTCCGGAAAAGGGGCTATGTCGGGGTATGACCCTCGATTGATCCTCTAGGTAACCTGCTATACTCACAAATACAGGTGCTGAGTAAACTTAAAGTAACCTCTTTTTTCTTTTTTTTTGGTAAAGGATGGTGAAGGGGCGAAACTCCATCGATTCACTACTCCACCCCTAACATGCTACATCCACAAATGCAATACAGGTGCCAAGTAAACCTACCCCAGCCTTGGTAGGGCAGATGAGCTCACACTAAATGTTTGGAATCAATCCATATTAGCAAAACCCCTTCTAAAACTCAGCTCAAAAATCCAATTTTGAGCATCTTACAAACCGCTAGAGTTGAAATTAACATCAAAAGAACGACGACCACTAAACCCCCCAAAAACATATCTTGAACTTGAAATTAGCCCTTTTAAGAAAAGGGCTAAGCCAGGTTATGATCCTCGATTGATCCACCGGATAACCTGTTACAGATACAAATACAGGTGCCTAGTAAACCTAAAGCAACCTTCTTTTCCTTATTTTTTCTCTCTTGGGAGAAGGGTGGTGTAGGGGCGTAAACCTCCATTGATCCACTACTCCACCCCTAACATGCAACATCCACAAATACAATACAGGTGCCCAGTAAACCTACCCCAGTCTCGGTAGGGGTGTAGGACAGATGAACTCACACAACAACAACAACAACAACAGCAACACTAAACCCAGTGTAATCCCACAAGTGGGGTCTAGGGAAGGTAGCGTGTACACAGACCTTTGAGAAGGTAGAGAGGCTATTTCCAAAAGACCGTCGCCCGAACAAACAGAGAAAAAGAAGCAATAGCAACAAATAGAAACAACAACAACATAATAAGATATTGAGGCTAAACAACAAGTAGTGATAGAAATCTAAATTAAGGGAAAGAAACGAATAGTACTGAACTCTGGAAAAGGGTACGACTACTTACTAACCTTCTACTCTAACCCTCGAACTGACACTAAATATTTGAAATTAACCCATATTAGCCAAACCCCTTCTAAAATTTAGCTCAAAAATCCAAACTTGACCATCTAACAAACTACTAAAGTTGAAATTAACATCAATAAACACAATTAAGAAGGAAAAAGATATACTAAACTCTGGGAAAAGGGCAAGACTACTAACTAACCTTCTACTCTAATCCTTAAACGCCCACTAAATGTTTGACACTAAACCATATTAGCCAAACCCCTTCTAAAACTCAGCTCAAAAATCCAATCTTGATCATCTTACAAACCACTGAAGTTGAAATTAACATCAAAAACACAATTAAGAAGGAAAAAGACACACTAAACTGTGTGAAAAGGGCACGACTACTAACTTACCTTCTACCCTAATCCTCGAACTCACACTATATGTTTGCAACTAACCAATATTAGCCAAACCCCTTCTAAAAGTCAGCTCAAAAATCCAATCTTTAACCATCTTAAAAACAACTGAAGTTGAAGTTAACATCAATAAACACAATTAAGAAGGAAAAAGACATACTAAACTCTGGGAAAAGGACACGACTACTAACTAAACTTCTACGCTAATCCTTTAACTCACACTATATGTTTGAAATTAACCAATAGTAGCCAAACCCCTTCTAAAAGTCAAATATCCAATCTTTTTTGCTGAAATAAGTTGTTTCATTACCGGCATCAAGCAGATGCAAAGAGGACAAAAGCAGAAATGCTAGCTCCATTACATGATAAAAGTTAAGACCCGGGAGCCAGCCACAAAATCAAAAAATCTAGACAAGACTTAACATGACTATGGAGGGTCTAGCGTTAAAGAGCTAACGAAATTTACATGATAAAATCCAATCTTTAACCATCTTACAAACCACTGAAGTTGAAATTAACATCAATAAACACAATTAAGAAGGAAAAGACATACTAAACTGTGCGAAAAGTGCACGACTACTAACTAACCTTCTACCCTAATCCTGGAACTCACACTAAATGTTTCAAATTAACCCATATTAGCCAAACCCCTTCTAAAACTCAGCTCAAAAATCCAATCTTGAATATCGAACAAACCACTAAAGTTGAATTTAACATCAATAAACACAATTTAGAAGGAAAAAGACATACTAACTCTACGAAAAGGGCACGACTACTAACTAACCTTCTACTCTAATCTTCGAACTCCCACTAAATGTTTCAAATTAACCCATATTAACCAAACCCCTTCTAAAACTCAGCTCAAAAATCCAATCTTTAACCATCTTACAAACCACTGAAGTTGAAATTAACATCAATGAACACAATTAAGAAGGAAAAAGACATACTAAACTCTGTGAAAGGGCATGACTACTAACTAACCTTCTACCCTAAACCTGGAACTCACACTAAATATTTGAAATTAACCCATATTAGCCAAACCCCTTCAAAAACTCAGCTTAAAATCCAATCTTTAACCATCTAACAAACCATTAAACTTGAAATTAACATCAATAAACACAATAAACATCTAAAGATAATCTTTATACCTGAGTAACAGTTTTTCCATGAGCATAATGAAGAAGCCCTGCAGGATGAGTTTTCTCATACTGAAGCTTGTACCTTCCTTCTAGAGTCTTGAAATAGGGAACGACTACTAACTAATCTTCTATCCTAATCCTCGAACTCACACTAAATGTTTGAAATTAACCATATTAGCCAAACCCCTTCTAAAACTCAGCTTAAAAATCCAATCTTGACCATCTACACTCCACTAAAGTTGAAATTAACATCAATAAACACAATTAAGAAGAAAAAAGACAAGAACCCACCAAAGCTTAAGAGCTAATACTTATACCTCTCACACTAAATGTCTGAACTTAACCCAAATTAGCCAAACCCCTTCGAAAACTCAGCTCAAAAATCCAATCTTTAACCATCTAACAAACCACTAAAGTTGAAATTAACATCAATAAACGCAATAAACATCTAAAGATAATCATTATACCTGAGTGACAGTTTTGCCATGAGCATAATGAAGAAGCCTAGCTAGATGAGTTTTTTCATATGAAGCGTGTGTCTTCCTTCTGGAACGACTACTAACTAATCTTCTACCCTAATCCTCAAACTCAATTAAATGTTTGAAATTAACCATATTAGCCAAACCCCTTGTAAAGCTCAGCTCAAAAATCCAATCTTGACCATCTTACAAACCAATAATGTTGAAATAAACATCAATAAACACAATTAAGAAGGAAAAGACATACTAAACTCTGCGAAAAGGGCATGACTACTAACTAACCTTCTATCCTAATCCTCAAATTCACACAAAATGTTTGAAACTAACCATATTAGCCAAACCCCTTCTAAAACTCACCTCAAAAATCCAATCTTTAACCATCTAACAAATCACTAAACTTGAAATTAACATCAATAAACATCTAAAGATAATCATTATACCTGAGTAACAGTCTTTCCATGAGCATAATGAAGAAGCCCAGCAGGATGAGTCTTCTCATACTGAAGCTTGTATCTTCCTTCTGGAGTCTTGAAATAGGTCTTCAAACCAGGTGATTGTGCATTATTATTGTTGTTGTTTCCTGGTGCTGATGATGATGACATTGAATTACTACTAACCCCAGAATTCATCATCCTTCCTATCAACAATTCCAAAAAAAAAAAAAACTTTTTTTCTTCCTATCAAGAATTCAAAAAAAAAAAAAAAAACTTTTTTCTCTTTTTATCAAGAATTAAAAAAAAAAAAAAAAAAAAAAGAAGAAGCCCTTTTTCTCTTCCTAGCAAGAATTCAAAAAAAACAACCCTTTTTTCACTTCTTATCAAGAATCCAACATATGGGGTTTATGAAATCATTTAAGCAATTTGGGTGTGGTGGGGGTTGGGGGTTGGGGGGGTGGGGGGGGTCAATGGAGGTTTCTTTATGGTGTTAATGAATTCTTTCTTGGGTGTTAATTGCTTCTAGATCAAAGTGTTTTTGGGAAAGGGTGATATTGACTTTTTGCAGCTTTTTCTGGTTCTTCTTGTTGTTGTTGTACTTCTGCAACTCTTTTTTTATTTTTTTGTTTTGTTTTGTTTTTCTTTCTATTTCTGTGTGTTGTAGAGTGAGAGATTTAGTTGGAATGTTGGATTGAGGTTTAAGAATTTGTTTGTCTAATTTGGGCTTTTGGTTTTTGGGAGCTTGCAAAGAAAACACAAAAATTTCAATGTGTCCTTTTCTCTCTCTATTTTTTTTTTTTTTTTTTTTTTTTGAGATAATTGTGGTGTTTGGATTAATTTTCGTGCATATTGATTAATTCCATGATATATTGTCACTTCTCAACAACTCATGCACATCAACGAATTATACGGTATACCTGCTACTAGGGGTGTCACTGGTACGGTTCGAAAGGTTATTTTATAAAATTTATACTGTACCAATTTTTTAATTATTTTATTTTATATAATCAAAATTAGACTTTTCAAACCCATTCCATCATCTCGATTTTTCTTCGATATCGGTACAGTTCGATTAATTTCTTCTTCTTTTTTTACTTTTATAGTTTCACCTCAAAATACACCATTATTAAAACGTTTCTTTATTACTTAAAAAAATCAACTCAATAAAGTTCATAGAAGGAAAAACACATTTTGTAATTCTGCAATTCTTCTATTATATGTTGATTAACTATCAAGAAGCATTTAACAACACAAAAATGAAGGCATCATCGTGACATGAAGCTTGAAGTTTATTCTTGGAGAAACACTTTAACTCTTCACCGAGAAGCCAAGAATGTAAAATCTTGTTGTCGTATTGTTTGATCTCAAACTTTCAATAGGAGTGTTTGCATGAGTTTTGCCGTATTGTTTGATGGAGTATCTATTGTAGTATATCCTTTTAATTTTTAAACCTAATTAATTAAAGGCTAATTAAATGGCAAAGGCCCAAATAAGGGTGTCACCAGTGGTCTAGGACGGGTAAACTATATAAATAGCCCCTATAGTGGGTGGCTTTGCTTTTTTGTCCCCCATAATAAAAGTCTTACAAAACTAGTCTTTCTTCTTTTTTATGTATGAAACAAATACATATTTGCCCCTCTATATATCAAATATTTTCAAACAATTCTCCATGCTCATTTATCTTTCAACTTCAATTTTTTTTTCTCTTTTATTTTACTTTGATTTTTTTTTTTTATTTTTATTTTCTCTTCTTTTTTTAAAAAATTTTCTCAACCTTTACCTTTTTCCTTTTTTCCTTTTCTCCTTCCAACTTCTATTTTTTTTTTTCTCTTTTTAATTTTTCTTTGGTTTTTATTTTTTCTTTTTTCTCATTTTTTTTTCTCAACCTTTATTTTTCTTTTATTTTTTATTTTGACTTTTTTTCTTTATATTTTAATTTTTTCTCAACCTTTCTTTTTTTTTTCTTTTTCTTCTCTCAACTTCTATTTTTTTTTTCAATTTCTTTGATTTTTTTTTAATTTTAACAACCTTTATTTTTCTTTTATTTTTTATTTTTCAGTATTTTTTTTATTTTTCCGTAACCTTTATTTATTTATTTTTCTTTTCTTCGATTCCTTCCAAACAACAAGTCACGCCCCATAGGCAAGAGTTGACACTACCACATTATGTTTTGATTTATGAGATATTTTATTACTCTTGCCTTAGAGGCAAGACTTAACCTAAGGACATTCAAACAACAAGTTACGTCCCATGGGCAAGAGTTGACACTACCACATTATGTTTTTACTTATGAAATTCTCTATAACTCTTGCCTTAGAGGCAAGACTTAGCCCAATGACTTTTCAAACAACAAGTTATGCCCCATGGACAAGAGTTGACACAATCACATTGTGTTTTAATTTATGAGATGCTCTATAACTCTTGCCTTAGAGGCAAAACTTAGACCAAAGACTTTCAAACAACAAGTTACGCACAATGGGCAAAAGTTGACACTACCATATTGTGTTTTTATTTATAAGATGTTCTATAACTCTTGCCTTAGCGGCAAGACTTAGCCCAAGGACTTTCAAACAACAAGTTATGCCCCATGGGCAAGAGTTGACACTACCACGTTGTGTCTTGATTTATGAAATGCTCTATAACTCTTGCCTTAGAGGCAAGACTTAGCCCAAGGACTTTCAAACAGCAAGTTACGCCCCATGGGCAAGAGTTGTCACTACCACATTATGTTTTGACTTATGAAATGCTCTATAACTCTTGCCTTAGAGGCAAGACTTAACCCAAGTACTTTCAAACAGCAAGTTATGCCTCATGGGCAAGAGTTGACACTACCACATTGACTCTTGATTTATGAGATGCTCTATAACTTTGCCTTAGAGGCAAGACTTAGCCCAAGGACTTTCAAACAACAAGTTATGCCTCATGGGCAAGAGTTGACACTACCACGTTGTGTCTTAATTTATGAGATGCTCTATAACTCTTGCCTTAGAGGCAAGACTTAGCCCAAGGACTTTCAAACAGCAAGTTACGCCCCATGGGCAAGAGTTGACACTACCACATTATGTTTTGACTTATTGACTTATGAAATTCTCTATAACTCTTGCCTTAGAGGCAAGACTTAGCCCAATGACTTTAAAACAACAAGTTACACCCTATGGGCAAGAGTTGACACTACCACATTGTGTTTTGACTTATAAGATGCTCTTTAACTCTTGCCTTAGAAGCAAGACTTAGCCCCATGACTTTCAAACAACAAGTTATGCCCCATGGGCAAGAGTTGGCACTACCACATTGTGTCTTGATTTATGAGATGCTCTATAACTCTTGCCTTAGAGGCAAGACTTAGACCAAGGGCTTTCAAACAACAAGTTACGCCCATGGGCACGAGTTGATACTACCATATTATGTTTTTATTTATGAGATGTTCTATAACTCTTGCATTAGAGGCAAGGCTTAGCCCAAGGACCTTCAAACAACAAGTTATATCCCATGGGCAAGAGTTGAAACTACCATATTGTGTCTTGATTTATGAGTTATTCTATAACTCTTCCCTTAGAGGCAAGACTTAGCCCAAAGACTTTCAAAAAACAAGTTATACTCCCCCATGGGCAAAAGTTAGCACTACCACATTATGTCTTTGATTTATGAGATGCTCTATAAGTCTTGCCTCTTAAGCTAGACTTAGCCCAAGAATCTCCCAAAGAAACAAATTACTCCCCATGGGCAAGAGTTAACACTTTTTCGTTATGGATTAATTTATGAGATACTCTATAACTCTTTTCCTAGAGGCAAAACTTAGTTCAAGGATTTACAAACAACAAGTTAATGTTCTATAATTCTTTCCTTAGAGGCAAAACTTATCCCAAATGACTTCCAAAAGGCAAGTCACGCCCTTAAGTTTACTTTTATATCAAAGAAAGAATATCCTTTTTGCAGATTATCCAACTTTCTAATCATTAGTAAAATATAATAGAAGCTGAGAAAAAAAAACAGAAGGAAAAAAATAAAGATTGAGAAAAAATAAAAATAAAAGAAGAAAAAAATAAAGGTTAAGAAAATAGAAAAAAGAGAAAAATAAAAAAATAAAAAAATAAAAGTTGAGAAAAAAAAATGGAAGAAAAAATAAAATAAAAATAAAGTTTGAGAAAAATTAAAAAAAATGTGAAAAGGAAAAAAAAATAATAATAAAGGTTGAGACAATTAATTAAAAAAAGAGAAATGAAAAATAAATAATGTTTGAGAAATAAAAGAAAAAAAAGAAGAAAAAAAATAAAAAATAAAGGTTGAGACAAATGAATTAAAATAAGAAATAAAAATAAAAATAAAAATAAAAATCAAGTAACAGTAAAAAAGAGAAAAAAAAAAAAAGAAGAAAAAAGTTGAGAGACAAATGAGCATGGAAAGAGTAAAACATTTGAGGTGTAAAGGAGCAAAAATGTATTTGTTGTATGCATAAAAATGAAGGAAGACTAGTCTTTAAAGACTTTTCTTATGGGGACAAAAATACAAAGCCACCCACTATAGGGTACATTCCATGTAATTTCCTGGTCTAGGACCTAAGTTATATTTTATATTTGAAAAATGTTATAAAATATATTTATATATTAAATTTGACATATTGTTAATATATAAAATATATTTGCATATATGTAAAGTTATTCAGTTCGGTTCGAAATTTTTTTGAGTTTTTTTATAAATTAAAAAGACCATTTCAATTGTTCGGGACAGTTATGCGTTTAAATAAAAGCCCACAATTTTATTGAAAAAATTATAAATTGATTCAGTACGGTTAGGTTCGGTCGGTTTTTCATATTTTTTTTGACATTCCTACCTGCTACCTTCTGTCAAAAACAGGTATCAGGTAACTTTGTTTACCAAGGCTAGAATAAATGAGAAGACATTACCAAGTTTTTTGTCTCAGCTGAAAATTGAACCAGAGACCTCATGTTGCTCAACTCACTTCATTGACCACCAGGCCATACTCTTGGATCAATATGTGTCGCTTTTAAAGGCTGGGGTTTGATTTTGATCCTCATTTTAAAAAGTAGTATAAATATAAATTCAAGGAAAAATTATTTGATAGAGCAAAGATACATCTTGTATTTATAAATAGTGAGAGTTAAAAATATTACATGCATAACGAGAGTTTGGATTTTATTTGTTTTGCTTGGAGCTGTATTCCCTCTATATTAATGTATCAATTCACTTTAAATCATTTCGATCTTATACAAAGTGAATCAATACATCGTATCATGAGTGTTTTTAAAGTAAACTTTTGCTACGTTTGATAATTAGTCAAACTATTACTATAATTGATTATTAGAACTCAAAATCGCTACTTTTTTTTAAAATAAAAAATCATATCCAAACGGACCCTTATTCTTCTTCATCATCTTCTTTTTCTTTAATTTCTATTGACTTAAAATGTCAAATCATCCAAAGACAAGAAAAGCAACAATGATGTCGTTGATTAAGATTGTTATAGTTCTTTCTTCTTTAGATATCTCTATTTTACTTCCACCACTGAATTCTTTTAAGAAGCTGACTATAGCACAAATACTTTCATCCACTTGTATAATTAATATACAACAAATAACTTACTCACTCTAGTTTAAAATAAGTAAAATTTTAGCATTTTTTTTTTTTTTTTTTTTATATATATATATATATATAATGAATTTTAAAGTTATTTATTATTTTTTTAAAAAAATATTATCCTTTTTTCTAATGGATTTTTCAAATCTCAATATTGACTACTTTTACCTTTAAGAAAAGTTTGAAAAAAGACCAAGAATAATACCCAAATAATTAATCTTTTAATTAATGTAATTAATTTTTGTAAAGAGGTGTGTTACATACTCATACTTCAAAAATTCATTTATTATAAATCAGAGAAAGTACTAAATTGATGATTTTAAGAAGGAAAGCAAGAAAATAATTTATGAGAATAAAGTAGTAGTAATAACCGGTGTTTTAAAAGGCGGAGGCGTAAGGCGAGATATTTTACATAGCACGGGGAAAGACGTAAGTCTCGAGACATGGGGCATAAGTCCTAAGGATCTACGGGGCGTATATCTCATGTATCTTTATTTTTATAATTTGATTACTAAAAATATAAGTAATAACAAAATTTTGAATGATTCTACAAATAATTTCTTAAAATATATGACTATCATACTATGCAATTTACCTCCCTAAAAGAAATAATCAATAAACTATTAATATTATAATTAAAACATAAACTCTTTCATGAATAAAAATAAAATACTTTCAAATAACAAAATAAAATATGATAATATTAATTTTGAAATATAGGACAAAAACATAACGATCAATGACAAGTGAATATATAAAATTCGGATATGTATTTTAAACAGAAATGTTAAGTCATATTCACCCTCACGACGTTCTCAATTAGTACATAAGCTGGTTACTTTTAATTTTCTTATTTCAACAGATGAAAAAAAACTACTAAGCATCATTTAATTAGTAGAGAATTATGAGTATCAACAGCGTTGTCTAAGGAATTTGACAAAATTTGTGTAAGAACTATTAGGCGAGTCCCGGACATTGGACGTTAGGCGAGCTCAGGAAGCCTCACAGAACTAAGTCCCACACATGATCCCCGAGGCGTTTTGTCAGTGCCCCGCCTCTGGTCGAGTCCAGACTCTGCCTTTTAAAACACTGATAATAACAAATTTGAACAGTTAAACAACATAGATAAATTTTATCGATCTGTCGAGGCTTATGAATAATATGACAACATAGGTATAACCAGGGGCGGACCCATGTGGTTATAAGTGGGTTCAAATGAACCCGCTTAGTTCGAAAAAATTATTATTTATATAAGGAAAAATATTGTGAACTTTGACTATAACAAATATTTGAACCCACAATAAACGAAGTGCTGCTGTGGAGCAGCGGTCGACAGGGTTCAATACGCAGGGAGTAAGCAAGTTCGACTCCCAGTAACAATATTTTTTCATGTTCTTATTTTGCTGCTGTTGGCTTTAGTCAATTGACTAATCATGTTACCGAAAAAATCAAAAAGAATTGGCCAACCATACAACAACATACCCAGTGTATTCCCACATAATGGGGTCTGGGGAGGGTAAAGTGTACGCAGTCCATATATAAGCAAATTTATTACCTTAATATTTATTTATTTTTTTCTATCACCTTGTACATTTTGTTTTCTTACTCAAATTCAACAAAAATCTAAAATCTACTTTACTAAAAAAACGTTTAACTTTTTATTAATTGAACTTTGGTACTCTCTTTCATAGTTTTTTTAAACATGCAACTATTTTTTGTTGAAATTATATATTTTTTGTTAATTTACTTTAATTTATTTAAAATAAATGTAAATAGGTTCCTTGTAAGTTTTTTTTTTCCTCAACAACAACATACCAGTGTAATCAGGGGCGGACCCACGTTGAGCGAAGGGGTGTCAAGCGACACCGCTTCATCGGAAAATTTTACTAAATATATGCAGGACTATATGCTAATACTGGGTGCAAAGACTAATATTAAAAGAAATGACATTGCTCAAGAACGAGGTCCCCTTGGTGCAGTGGTCTAACGCCTCATTTGCTTCGTAGAGGTTGTGTGTTCGAACCTCCATTGATACCTTTTTCTGTAAAGTTTTCTTATTTTTTGTAAAAATTCCTTAAAAGGGTGGTTAAGTAATATTGAACCCAAGACCTCTTCTAGCTTAAAACTAGACTATACCAATGAGACAAAGACATATCATGTGTATAATTGTGGTAATTAAATATTTTTTCTTTTTTGTATAAAAATCGACAATGTTTATTGAAAGTTCTCCGTACGCCACTGAGTGTAGTCTCAAAATATGGGGTATAGGGAGGGTAGAATGTACCCAGATCTTACCTCTACCATTGAGTTAGAATGGCTGTTTCTAATAGACCTTCGACTCAAGACAACAACAGTCCAAAAAAAGAAGTAATGGAAGTACAAGAAACAACAGACAGTGACAAGAAATAACAGATAGTAGATTACAATACTACAAGAAGATAATACTATAATCAAACTATACAAAACAATAGATAGTACCAGAAATGGAAGAACAAGAAACTACAAAAGTAATACTACGGCTGCTATTATGGACTACGACAATCTTTTTCTCAACTTTGTTAATAAAAAAGTACTGAGAGTTTTATTTTCTTAAAAAGAGTCTTTTTTTGAGGTTACATTATTAACAAATAAAAAAACAAATAATAAATCAGTGGGCAAATGTTTATTGTTCTCAATACTACTTACATTATTCGTTATATCTATCCATATTTACTGATTGAACCCACTTGAGTAAAATCTTGGGTCCGCCACTGGGTATAACGAAGGATAGTACCAAGTCTTAACAAAGTTTGTGAACAATTGAGCAAACACATGCAAGTTCTTCCAATTTATCAAGATTCCGTTTGCTTTTACTTAGTCACTTTTTGACATGACACACCTATTAAAAAAATAATGATTGGTATAGTGAGTTTACAATATTGTCCCTATTAATTGATGTTTAGTAATATGTATTTGGAAAGTGATTTGGAGAATAAGTAATTAATGATAACAGTAAAACATGATTTTTTTTTTTTTTTTGTCTTTTCTTGATATGTCAAAAAATGACAAGTAAAAATGAAAGTTAAATTAGAAAAATAGTGACAAATAAATCCGAACGGAGGAAGTAGTAATTTAACAAGATATGTAAGATTAAAATAGTATCAAATTGTGTCAGTTTGACAAAATTTGTGAACAATTACACAACATATGCAATGAATTTGCCCATATTGAACAATACATACAAGTTTTGCTCATCCAATAAAACTTTGTACACAATTTGTACCAAACTAAAGTCATGTCTGCTCGGTATTTGTGAATTGTGATAAGATGAGTTCTGCCCTTTCTAACGCACTTGTGAATAATTTTAGTACCAAAGTTATAAACCATTCAATATAACTTGTGGAAGCATGACTTTTCATTCTTCAAGACGATAAGATTTGTCAAAAAGTAAGTACTTTCTTAATGGGTTCTCAACAAATATTTCTTATATCTTTAATGAATTTCTCAATATAAATACAGAATGTGTGCGAAAATTACTGATTCCCTGGAATCCACTCCCACCACCCTGGATTCACGTTCTCGAGAGGGTGTCACATTGTCATGGACCATGTTCGCGAGATCAAGTTCGTTATCTTAGAGCAACGCCAG
The DNA here is from genome assembly GCA_031232105.1 of Capsicum rhomboideum. Lineage (NCBI taxonomy): Eukaryota > Viridiplantae > Streptophyta > Magnoliopsida > Solanales > Solanaceae > Capsicum > Capsicum rhomboideum. The sequence continues at coordinate 141,245,182 of CP124711.1, read as the reverse complement.
CAGTACAACACCACGATCATGAGAAATCCCATGATCGTGGAGGTGCCTCTAGTTTAGAATATACTATCATTTTTAGAAGGGTGTTTTAGTCATTTCGTAGTTATTGTAAATGACTAATATGAATGTATTGGGACATAAATTGAGACGGAGAGAATAACTATTATTACGTCTAAATTTCAAGCGAGTAGTAATCGGGATAGTAAAATTCTCGATGTTTATGTCGTTCCATTTAAACTAATATAATTTCTATTCTATGTACTCGACAAAATATCTCACTCCGGAAAGGAGGGAATTTTTTTTTTTAGCATAATGAGCAAGAAGGTACAGATAAAAATAATATGAAGTGTGAAAAGCAAGAAGAGACTTTTTCACTTTTTGAAATCCTATTTATGTGGTTCCTTTTAGTGGACAACTACAAGTGGAATTGAAGTTGAATTATCTCTTCCCCTAAATATCAATGGGGGTTGATTTTTTTTCTTACCAGTGGTGTTACCTTATGTGAACCAAATTCACAATTCTCAATGGAATCAGAATTTTCATTAAGAGAATTCAAAATATAAAGAAGTAAATATACGAAGAAGTCAAAAAAATTCATCATATAATATCTAGTATATGTAAATAAATAAAATGACCTTATATATACAGTTTATTTTCTAACGAACGTGCATTTCCCTTATACATAAGGGTTGATTGGTTATATACTCTTATGCGCCTTACCTGGGCTTCTTGTCGTGATTCCTCATCAGAGTAAAGGTAAGAATATAAAACTTGAGTAAAGTGGAATATATGTTATAGATGATTTATGTAATAACTTTCAATTAATTTGAAATTGAGGTGCAATTAATTCCTCATACTTGTTTGTAAAGGTTAGGCATTATGACTCCTTCGTAGTACATTTTTCATATTGGATATCACTATATAACCCTCACCACAATAGTGACTTTTGCCAAAAAAACTAATGGAAATGCGGCAAAAGTAAAGGAAGGAAAATTCATGGACCGACCCCATCATAAAATTAAAAAAAATTAGTCTGCAACCCAATAAATTGATTGTCAATTCCAAATGTTACCAAATATTATAGATGCCTTTAGAAATAATTACAAGTTTACACCTTAAAGTTTTAGTAAAAATTGTAACATGAATACCCTTATGCTTGGCAAAGATTTAAGGTGCCATTTTAGGTTCAGTGGCTCAAGATCTCTGATCTTTATTCGGATCCGACGAAAAATAATACACTATCGTGACCCCTGGATGCCAAAGGCGTCCTTCGAGTGATCCTGTAGTTCCTACGAGGTGGAGATGATGGGGCCGGTCCATGGATTTTCCTACCTTTTCTTTTGCCGCATTTCGCTCTTTAAGTTTTTTTTGTTTTTTTTTTACAATGCCTCTTGAATACAAATAACCAATTCTTGAAGAGAATAACAAGACCAATTTAACACTCAAAATTCAATTCCAATGAAATGTAGGTAAAAATCACAAGCATACAGTGCACACAAAAAATAACATGATCATAGTTATAAACTGGAAAAAAATGCAGCATAAAAGAAGAAAAGCAAGATCCCCCCTTTGTAGATCACTCCTTTGTACATTTTTTGAAACAAAGAAGTAGCAGAGGAAGCATCTTGTTTAGTAGAAGAGTCAGAGGACCCTGCTTTCTTTTTCGGTGTTAAAGACGTAGGTGCTGGTGGTGGTGCTGGAGGGACAAAGAATTGTAAAGGAAGAAGAACTTTGTCCACTTGATATATAGCCAATTGGTTATCAGTATATATAGTACTTGAAACACTTGCATTCACAATTCCTGTTGTAATGTTAACTGAACTTCCTGTTGTCGTTATATTTATCGGATATTCTCTATTGCTTGTTCCTCCAGCCTGTGTTCTTAAAGGGTTGCTAGCAGTTTGGAATTGTGTGAGTGAATAGTATGTAGGGAGGATATGGAATTGGATGAGTTCAGCTTTTTGTTGATCAGTAAAAGAGTTCAATGAGCCTGCTTTCATGTTCAAGAATGCATTGTCTGTTGGCACAAAAATAGTGATTCCATTGTTTGAGTTGTTGAGTTGTGAGGTGATTTCATTGAGTTGTTGTGTGTTTTGTAGTAGACGGATGAATGTCGAGGATTGGCCTGCTTTTTCGAGGATCTTTGTTACGTTTAATGGAGGTGGTGGACCGGGAGCCGGAGCCGGAGCCTGAGCCAAAATGCCAATGCATTTCAAGAAGACAAAGAACAAGATCAAGAAAATGTGTTTCATTTTTTTTTTGCTTTTCTTGGAGGGGATTTTTGGTTCAATTTGGTAAGTGTTGTGGTTGGAGAGTTGTATAAGGTGTTATTTATATGTTGAGAGGGTGGATTTCTTGATTTGAAAACAATGAAGGGAAAGATTTGTGGGGTATTTTGATGGAAGAAAATTGAGTGTAAATTTAGGTGAAAGAGTGCAATTTAAGGTGAGAAGGAACATCATAGGTTTTGATAATCTCAGTGCAGCTGCCAGTTTGCTTATGTTGGGAGGAAAAACAGCTGGGAATAGTGGAGGTAAATTTTTGTGTGGAGACTGTTCAGTTTTTTGTTTTTTGTTCGATGTAAGGCTTCGTACAATAGACTCTTGTGGTTCGGTCCTTTTCCGGATTCCGTGCATAGTGGAAACTTTTAGTGCACCGGGCTGCCCTTTGCCTCTCTACCTTCCCGAGGTAGTAGTAAGGTCTGCATACACTCTACCATCCCCAAACATCACTTGTGGGATTTCATGGGCATGCTGTTGTTGTTGTTGTGGCAGATAGTACTTTTTGTGTAGTTCGCAAATATTTAAATTTAATTTTTCTTTTAAAATAGAGATTTTATGTCGGAATTCACAAAAATTAGTTAGTTTGACCCTTATATTCTGAATAAATTGAAACAAATACATTTTTGTAGGATCAAACACGAGTGAAACAATATTTTTGGAGAGTCCAAACAACATAGCTTATAGGTCATGGGAATCAATCACTGATACTTGCGTTAGCATATGCTGCCTACACCACATCTCCCTTGGGTGTGACCTTCTTTGGAGTTTGGACCCTACATGAACACGAAATATTTCGTGTATCAGGCTGTCTTTTTTGTTAGATACTGAGGATCCACTGGGGGAAAATATCCAATGCTATATATTTACAGGACAACCATAAATCATTATTATGGTTATGGTGGGGACAGAAGGGCTAATTAAGATGTAATTTCAACAGTCTCAATATATAGACAACATATTGGTAGAGCTGATGAGATTAGTGTATGATAACAACTTGTAATCCATCAGACAATTACTTTCTTGGTTATTAGGTATGCTTTTGCAATGTAAATGCATGATAAACTAGTACTATTAACCAGAACTTTTTGCGTATACTATTCAATCTTTTGTTTTTTTTTATATATTGAGGGAAGGGGAGTCTTGGAGCAACGATAAAGTTGTTTCATTGTGATGTACAAGTCACGGGTTCGAGCCATGAAATTGACCACTGATGTTTGTGTTAGGGTAAGGTGCCTAAATTACATCCCCTTTAAACGTCTGCTTTCTCTGGACCCTGCGTCAACGCGGAATATTTCGTAGACCGAACTACCTTTTTTGGTTAGATACTGAGGATCCTATGAGACAATCATAAATCATTACTTATGGTTATGGTGGGCCAGGAGCGCTAATTAAGATGTAATTTCAACAGTCACAATTGACAAATTATTGGTACAACAGATGAGATTAATGTAAGATAACAACTTGTAATCCACCAGACAATTACTTTGTTGGTTTTTTGAGTATGTGCTTTTCAATTTAATTGCATGATAAAACAGTATAACCAAAAATTAGCTATTAAGTGAAGATTTTCAGAAGCTTCTCATGGTGTTAATCAACTCTGATTTACCTTAAATTAAATGAGGATCATTTATATTCCCTTAAATTAAATGAGGATCATTTATATTCCCTTAAATTCATATGTAAGTAAAAAATTCATAATTTCATACAATATCTTCACTAAATTATATGGTTAGCCACAACTCTGCACGAGTAGATACGCATAGCGCCTAGTTTTATACTTTCAGGATTATAGGTTGAGTTTAGGGCTTTTTGTTAAGCATACTTGAGCTATTTGCAAGCGGGCAAAGGGTCAAATTTACCCGTAATCTATGTGAAATGGTTCAAATTTGTCGTCTATTAATAATTGGGGTCAAATGTGTCCCTGCAATTCCCAAAATGGAGATTTGCCATTTTTTTCAACGATGGAAGCTTTAACACGTGGCGAAATGCGAATGCCACGTTCCCCACAATTGAGTTGTAAGTTTATAAAATTGAATGGCATGTATGCACCTTCCGTATAGTTTAGGGGCAAATTTGACTTTGTCCCTGAACTATGTGAAAGCTATAGATTTGTCATATCTTTTGAAAAAATTAAGCGCGGGACACATGGCATCATCGGGTGCTAACTTTCACCATCTGAATATAAGCTCAAATCTAGTACATTCTGGTAATAGATTATATATAAATGTTTTAGGATAATAGTTCTTTCTTACTGAACACACAAAAAAGTAAGAAATTCACTTTTTTTCTGGAAAATATTTTCTAAGACAAAACTTTCCGTGGAAAACATTTTTCTTCATACCGAACATACCCCTAATGTATAAAGCTTTCAAACTCATGTTACCTTCCTATATGGGAGATTCCTCTTCATATATATTACAAACTATTTAACAGCGAGTAAGTTCTTCTTACCCGAAAATCATACAGAGTAAAACCAAACCAAATTTACATGGCAGAAACCAAACTTACAATTGAATGAAATCACAACAACGCATGCATAACAACAGTATAACTTCAACTTATTAGCTCACATATACAAAATATAGCACAGCCAAGAAGAAGAGTAGCCCGCGGGGTGAGTTGATTTCACCAGAAGATACAGAGGAAGCAGAGTCAGAATCTGATGAATCATCTTTGTTTTTCGACTTAGGTGGTGAAGGAGCGGGCGTTGGTGCTGGAGGGACAAAGAATTGCAATGGGAGAAGTACTTTGTCCACTTGATAAATAGCTAGCTGGCTATCAATGTAAATTGTATTCGAGATACTAGCATTGACAATTCCAGTAGTTATATTCACTGAAGTTCCATTTGTTGTTATGTTGACAGGGAATTCGCGGTTACTGGTTCCACCGGCTTGTGTCTGCACGGGGTTACTAGCTGTTTGGAACTGTGAAAGGGAGAAGTATTGAGGGAGAACATGGAATTTGATCAGTTCTGATTTCTGTTGATCATCAAAAGAATTCAAAGTACCTGTTTTCATGCTCAAAAATGCATTATCTGGTGGTACAAAGATAGTGATGCTGTTGGAGTTTTTGAGTAATGAGGTTACTTGACTGATTTCTTGAGTGGTTTGTAACAACCGGATAAACGTGGAACATTGTCCCGCCTTTTCTAGGATTTTTGTTACATTAGTCGGGCCAGGAGGTCCCGGAGCAGGAGCCTTAGCTCGAGCTGGTGGTGGAATTGGAGATGGAGATGGACCTTGAGCCAAAATGCCAATGCACTGAAGAAACAAGAAGAGAAAGGATAACACTAAATTATGTTTCATTGTTTTTTTTTTGGGGGGGGTTAAGCTTAAGTTGAAGTTGCTCTGGTTGTGGCAAAAGAAGAATGCATTACTTATATAATGAGGGTGTAAACTCCTTGCTCTAAAACAATTAAGGCAACTACAAAGGAGAAAATAATGGAAAATATTCAAGGGTATGGCTTAGTGGTTAATGAAATGCATGGCTCTCACGTTCAAATATTAGCAGAGGCAAACCACTAGGTGATTTCTTCCCATCTGTCAAAGCCTTGGTAGACAAAGTTACCCGATACTTGTGTTGGAAGGAGGTAACATGTATTCCGTGGAATTAGTTAAGGTGCACGCAAACTGACTCAAATACTGCAGTTATCAAACAAAAAAAGGAAAAAGGATGGAATAAAGTTAGTGGGGGTATTGGGATGAACGTAAAATGAGGGTGATGTTTGGTGAAAGGTTACATATAAGGTGAGCAAGTGGATGATAAGTTTTTGATGATGTTACTGGTTTGCTTATGATGGAAGGCAAAAAAGATGAGAAAAAGGGAGGTAAGTTTTTCTTTCTTTTTTTTGAAGTTGTGATCCCATTCAGTTTCTCTATTGTGGTTTCCCACCATCTGGTAGTCGCATTGGGACCCCATTAAATCCAAATTCATACGGGGAAGAACAATAGGGTAAAATGGTCCCTAACAAAGGTAACTTCATACTTACGGATTGAATCTGATCGAGGTCTCTGATTAAAGATGGAGTACTTATCACTTCACCAATAACCGTTGGTTAATTTCTCTGTTGTGATTTCTGCTGGGGTGCAATCCCCAACAAGAATCTTTCTAGTTGGAATATGTACTCAGTTGATAGATAATCATCATCATTCATAATTGATCCAAATGGTAGGGCAAATTTAGTTCAAGTTGCAACTTCATTGGTTACAATCCAGAATATATTAGTACAGCTAATGATAATGTAAATGCAACATAACAAAGATTATATATCAATTAGCTGGTTATTAGGTATGATTTGCAATATCAATGCATGACAACATACCACAACCAAAATTTAGAGGCTAAGAGTAAATATTCTGAAGTTTGTCACTCTAGCAGTGAGACAGTACATCTACGCCTCAGTTCCAAACAAGTAGCGGTTTGATTATGTTTCTCCATTTAAATTCATCTCACGGCTCGAAGTCTTGCTGGACAAAGAGAGTACAAGATTAAGCACCTTATTACTTAATGAAGCACATTGATGATCATGCATTAGCTACAAAAGGATTATACTCCAACATGAACATTTTAGTGAAGAAATTCAAGTTATCACTCTCAAATCTGAGTTACTTGGCTTGAAGAACTTCTTCACTCTAGTGTACAATTGATCATGTAAACCGGTATACATCATTCAATTGAATATGCCTTTATCTCCAACTAGTCAGTATAGAAATGAGAAAGTAATTAGAGTCGGTATCAGAAGAACTATTTGATAATGTAATATATCAGTATCTGCTCAACAACATTCCGTTCAAGTAAGGAAGTCACAAATGGACCTGTTTATTGATCTGAACAGTTGTCCTTAAATCTACTAATACTCAATACATAAAACTATAAAAGAAAGAAAAAATTGGTATCCCCAAAGCAAAACTTCTTGGAAATGAGTATGTGAGCCTACTGTACTTTATGCTGTGCATCCCTTGCAGCAACCGTGTGAGGAGTTTCTTGGCAAAATCATTGAGAAAACATGAAAAACAAACACGTTTGTGGTTAAAAAAAATGGAATCCTTCAAATCCCCACCTGGAAACCCTCCTTCAAAGTGGAACATGAACTGCTCCTCTCCTCTGCAGAATGGGTTGAATCCCCCAATTTTTGTCACAATGTCATCTCCCCTGTCATATCATGTATGTTTTTACCTTATCGCTGAGAAGCTGTTAAGAGACGCATGACATTGAGACAAACAGCAAAAAGTTCGAAGAGGTCAACCATTTCAAATCGCAATAACAGCAAAGTAAGTTGGGGAAAAAATGCTAATAGAGGAGAAGGTAAAGGGGAAAAAGCTGAAGAAAGTCCATTTTGCCCAATGTGATCTGTTAACACGTTGGTATACAAATTCAACCAGCAATTTCACCATACACTAACATAATATTTTCAAACTATTTTATCTGAAATGACCTCTCGTGTCATCAATATAACACTGAAAGGTAACAAAAACAACATATCCAGTGTGACCTTACCCCCACCTTGTGTGAGGTAAAGCGGTTGTTTTCGATAGACCCTCGGCTCGAGAAATAAGTTTTCAAAAACATTGAAAGGTAGCTACCAACAAATATTTTCAGTATGTATGGAGCAAAAAAACTACGTGTTGGAAAACTAACCCAGAAAACATTGCTGGGCCAAAGATACCTTTGACACAGTAGTAAAAAGACAAGATTGACAAAGCGTGGTCGGAAACTTTTAAGCGTGATCTGGTCAACACTGATGCACACAAAGATAGCTTGTAGAAAAAAAAACAATGATCTCAAAATAATGAAAAAGTTGGAGCTATCAGCTATTAAGAATTTTGTCCACCATTATATCAGGTATCTTACGACAATTGCAAAACCAAGTAAGAACAGAAACAGCCACGGATTAAAAGAAAACTGAAAGATGGAAAAAGACTAACCTCATATGTAACTGCTATTTCCCAGGACTTGTTTTCTGCTTCTTCTCTGTTGTCAACATTCTTGTCATGATGCCATTGCAGAGCAAGCTTTTTTGTACGCCTTTTTGGTCTCTAATACAGATGCTGTCTTTGACACACCTAAGATCTTGTACCAATCCTTCCATTGATTCAATTTCAAAGATCTCAGCCCTCATCAGTGTTTCACGGATATCTATGTTGCTTGGACTGGGGTGCAAATCTAGAAGTCGAATTCTTCATCACATAATTTTTAGGATTCGGGGTTATGGATCCGTGTGTGAATACGGGTACTGAGATACCGCGGATAAATGTATATTACAACATAATAAGTATATAAAGTGAAGACCCAGTGCACGAAGCATCTTACATGTCACGAAGGGTCCAGGGAAGACCGCACACCCAAGGGGGTGTAATGTAGGCAACCTACCTTGATACAAGCATCATAGTAGTTGGTTACATGGCTCGAACCCGTGATCTATAGGTTACACAGAGACAACTTCATGGTTGCTATAAGGCTCCCCTTTGACGTATATTATATTTTGACTAATTAAAGTTATCAAACTAAAACTAATAAAATTCAATTCTCTATAAAAATCTAATATTTTATTCACAAGATATGTAGTATAATAGCAAAACATGCTCATACTTAATATAACTACATATATGACACAAACCCAAAAATCAAATCAAATACCCAAATCAATCTATACTTCATGGACATATATGTAGTCGAAGCACCCAAGGTAAGTTGACAAAATCCGGAGTGGATCAAACAACCACGCAAATCATGTCGGATCGACACGGGTGCAGCAGGGATTTTGAGGGTCCCTGCAACATAGATAAACATTCATATCCAATAGATGTATACTTTCAGATAATTTGATATCCAGATTAAGGCTAAAAAGATAAACCTCTAGAGAAAGGCTCATAGATATAGATAGATATTTGAATTCATATGCAGAAAAACATCAAACAAGCAACAGTAAATCGCTTGAGCAAAAAACATGCTAACTTGGTGAATCATGATTTTTTTCTTTCTTTTTTATGTTTGACTTATGGGTCACATTTATCACAAAGCTTCTGCAGGGGTATCAAGTCCATGTTGCTATTCTTGGATTTAGTAGATGGTATGCTTGGTGAAATAATTTCTCAAATGTCTTACTGCATATGGCTTTTGCTATAGGATGCTGGAATGTTCCCAATCCAGTCATGTTTGGGAATGTGTTGAAAACCTTAATTCTGACATTTGTTGCTTCACTTTGACTGTCACCTTTTGTCAATGAAATGGCTTTAGCTTGGAGAGTTTCTAACTGATCTTCCTCTTGTCATTTACCTCAGAACAGTACACATCTGTAGCATGAAACACTAAGGAGAAAAGGGAGCTTCAGGTGGTCGACTGCTGGTACTCACATGGACTCAACAATGAAAATTCTGGGTGGAGTGAGCACGAAGGTGTCGACATTGAGTAGATGACAGATCTTTATAAGAATGAAATTCTAATGTTTGAAGGAGCATGAGGAAGGAGATTGAAAAAAGTTCAGCATTCTGCTACTTCGATTGAAATTGTCAAAGGAAATATACACGGGTCTCCAATCCAGAAAAAAATAATGTGCTTCCTTCGATTATGTACACTTTCTTTATCTAAACATACAATGAGATCAGATGCTGACCTTAATTTATTTTTTTTCCTTTTTTTTTCAATCATTGACAATTTCTAAGCAACAATTCCAGTCACCTATTTTGGTTACACTACGCCACCTTGAAGTAAGAGAATGAAAAACTCACCTCAAAGATTCAGTACTACATTATTTTTCTATTAGTCTGGACGATTGAATACGTGAAATTAGAGAGTGTGGAGATAAACTAAGGATGACATAATTTGAGCAGATGTTGTGTTTTTAAAGCAAATTACATTATTTTGGTGGGTAAACTATGTCATTCATTTTACCACAAAAATCGTGTCATTCCCTACTAATCTTCAATATGGCTCTCCACAATGTACTATATTTATTAAAATCACATCTATCCCATGGAACAGGTACCTGTAACTGCAGCGCATCTGAATTGTTAGGATGCAGCACATTTTAGTCTTTCGTTCCCAGAAAACAAGAAGATATCAAGAATGAACCAGCAATGGGAGCAAGTGAAATTATTGATAGTCCAATGCACTCTAAGCATTTATCCAAAAGTTTTACCATTTATTTATATTTAAGACAATTCAAACGTGCAAGGAACAGATACAACAATCATAAAGCTCAAGTTTCTACGAAGTCATAGTACAACTACAACACCAACAGAGTAGCACATGCCATAAAGAACTCAAAGTGATTTACCAATATGGCTTGGCTTTTGCTTAGTCTGACCTGTGGAAAATAAGCCGTTTTCCAAGACCCAATCTTCAATCATCGCCTGAGAATTCACTGCCTGATCGGTAGGCACAAGATGCCCTGCGTTCATTACCACAACATGAGTCAAATTCTCCCACTTCTGTACATATCCAGCAAGTTCGTCATGTTAGGATATACTATAAACCATGCATTTTGATATACTATTATTTATTGAAGATTGTTTATTTATTATTTATTTATTCAATTCAATAACTTATTACATTAAATAGATCATTGTCATATATGTGTCCTCAACTTATATAGTAGATGATTTGGTGTATAGAGTTTAAGCTTATACACAGAAGATCAAATCATCAGTTCTTATAAGTTAAAGTTATAGTTCACAATCGTAGATGAAAATTTGGACAAACCATCAGAATGATTGTAGCACGAGATTAAAGGTAATTTATCTTGATTACGAGAATGATATAGTTCTAACTTCTCGTGCTAGTGCATTTTGTATGTATTGAACAGGACCGAGTAGAGATAGTTGTTTTAGACTGACTGATAAAACATATTCTCTAAACTGTTAAATGTACTTATATTCTCAATCTTGATATAACTATTATGATCTGTATATATTATTTATCTTTTTGATTTATTAAAAGGTGAGATTCTGAGATGGGTCAATATGCCTGGTAGATTGGATGATAATAATATATATTGGTGAAATAATAAGTTAGTTGATGGAATCCATGTCTCGATATAGAGATTGATGATACGCCTTTTATGAGAAGCTTATAAGTTTTCATATGTAAACCCGGCCGGTGGATTCATGAATCCGACATATGAAATAAGTTAAGCATTGCTCTAAAGGAAATTAATCATTATATTAAATTCGTCAGTAATTTAATTTATTGATTAGTATCTGTAATCTTAACATGGGGAATTACATAAGTGTTTAATAGGAAATTTTGAAATAAAATAGAGGAGTGCAATTACGAATTTTTAGTGGAATGATTTGTAATTTATTATGGTAAGAATAATTCAAATTAGTATTTTGAATTATTTCCATAATAGGGAGCCTCAGTAATTAATTCTGTGGTCCCTACAGTGTCCATATTAAACTAGAACTCGAAATTCTATTTTCTAAGGGAAAAGGAGCAGAGGCGCCTTTTCCTTGTTCAAGTAAAAACAGACTTGGGTTTTTGCTTCCTCTTTGGACTGGGAGAGTATCTCTATAAATAGAGATTCCCCTAGCCTAAGAATAAGTTTTTCCATTCAGTACTTGTCCACCCAAGTATTAAGAGAGTTCGGCTGTGAATTTGGGATCACTGTAGAAGACCGCAGATTTGAAGACGGACTTGCTTCAAGATATCTGCTCACGCTTCAAAAGGTAATTCTTGGGCAATTTTAAGTACGCTTTGTGTGAACTACGTGTTTCTGTTTGTTATCTATAATTCATGTAAGCAGTATGATTCTGGAATGCTTCCGCTGCGTACTAGTTTCCAACACGTCATTCACCCTCCAAACATTCCGCTCCGCCGCGTACTAGTTTCCAACACGTCATTCACCCTCCAAACATTCCGCTCCGCCTCCAAAAATTTTTCCAATTCCCTCCCACTTCATCTTCTTCATCCATGCCTCAGTCGACACCACTCCATCTCTCAAATCACATTGCCCCTGGTATAACAACACCTTCGTATTCTTAACCATGTACCTCACACTTTTCATCGCTTTGTCGTACAGCGCTTTGCCTACTAAATCACTATATATATCGAAACTTATCGATTCTCTTGCTTTTAAAGCCCTCTTAATCTCTACATTACTTAAAAATTTAGCCACCAAATCATCTTTATAAGGCTTTAGCCTTCTAAAATCATATAAAGTCGCAAGCCCTGTCATATTACTCAACGTACTCAAAACCCTCGATTTAGCACTCTTTGCCTCGCTCCAATTCCCATTTTTCATTAATCTAACTGATTCCCTCTAATGTTTCTCCAATTCCATCTTTTGTTTCTCGTTAATCAACCCCAAATAATAAGCATTTAAAGCATGAGTCCCCACTTGAATTTCAGGGTCAGTCAATCCATTCCCAATACCAACTCCAGCCAAATTCAACCGTCGTGATTTAGGCAATCCCTCATTCTTTTTCAATGTATAGTAGCCAAATGCTGGCACATATTTACCAGCATAACTTTCACCAGTAACGTAAATTGGTCGATTTTCGAACAACTTATCCAACCCAACAAACTCCCTTATAGCAATAAAAAGATGCTTAGCAACATCATGTTGGTTTCTTGGTATCTCTTCTGGACTCGAAGCAATACTAAATCCAGTACCAATAGGATTATCAAGAAAAATGACTCCAAATATTTGATTCCAAGACCCCGGATTCCTTTCGAGCACAAGGTGTTCCGCATTTTGCCTCAAAGAAGACGAAACGCGAAAAGGGCCAAGTTCATAAAAGTTTCCAAGCATTGAAGAACAACCAGGACCACCCTGAAGCCAAATGAGAATTGGGGTTTCGGAAATTGGCGTTCTTGGTTTTTGTGCTTCGTAAAAAGCGAAAAATATGGATGATCCTGATGTTGAATTAACTATTAAGTACCCTGATTTTGTTGGTAATGCTTCTTGAGGGAAAGAAGAATGGATAGATATTGCTGATGATAAGGAAAATAGAGTGGTGAGTAGCAAGTAAATATGAAAATTTATTTGCTAAAATAAGTGACAAGTAAAAATGAACGGAAGGAGTAGTATCCTAATGCAAAAACCATATGCAGTAATACATTTAGTTTCTTATTTCTATACTGGCTTGTTTGGAACAAAGGGGTAATTGATTTGAGGGGTTAATTGACCAATGGATAATTACCCGTTTGTGCCAATTCTACCGTTGTTATTAAATACTATTCATTATCCAATGTATTTCCCAAAACATTAAATTTATTATATTCAACGGGTGATATAGTAAAATTAACCCTATTATTTATTTTTTCTTAAGGTGTGTGCCAAGTCAATAGTGGACAAGTAAAGATGGACGGAAGGTGTACAAACGATTTTTTTCTCCAAAAGACAATTATTATAAACTATTTTCACCATATCAAGAAAAGACAATTATTTTTTCCATGTTTTACCCTTAACATTAATTACTTCTTCTCCAAATCATTTTCCAATACCAAATATTAAACATCAATTAATAGGGGTAGTATGGTAAAATAGTCATATCAATCATTATTTTATGTGCCAAGTCCAAATGTGTCAAGTAAAAGTGAACGGAGGGAGTACAATGTTTCCAATCCAGTCATGTTTTGAATTGTGTTGAAAACCTTAATTCTGACTGCCACCTTTTGTCAATGAAATCGCTTTAGCTTGGAGAGTTTCTAAATGATCTTCCTCTTGTCATTTATCACCTCAGAACAGTACGCATTTGTGGCATGACACAGTAAGCAGAAAAAGGAGGTGGACTGCTGGTGTTCACATGGACTCAACAATGCAAAATCTGGGTGGAGTGAGCACGAAGGAGTCGACATTGAGTAAATGACAGATCTTTATATTAATTCTACTGTTTGAAGGAGCAGGACGAAGGAGATTGGAAAAAGTTCAGTACCTTTTGCTGCTTCTATTGAAATTGTCGAAGAAAATATACATTGGTCTAATGGTGTTATTGGCTAATGTTGTTTTGTTTTTGCTCTCCAAACCAAAGGAAAATAGCATGCTTCCTTTGATTATGTAGACTTCCTCAAAAAAAATTTCTTTTTGTTATCAACGACAATTTCTAAGCAATAATTGACAGAGTCCCCTATCTTGGTTAAACTATGCCACCTCGAGGCAAGAGAATGAAAAACTCACCTCAAAGATTCATTACTACTCTATTTTTCTATTAGTCTGGATGAATGAATACGAGAAATTACCGAGTACTAGTGCAAATAAACTAACAGAAATAGGATGATATAATTTGAACAAATGCTGTGTTTTCAGAGAAAATTACCTTATCTTGGTGAGCAAACTATGTCTTTCAGTTTAACATGAAAACCGTGTCATCCCTACTAATTGTAGGAAGCAGCACATTTTAGTCTTTCTTTCCCAGAAAACAAGAAGATATCAAGGATAAACCCACAAGGGGAGCAAGAGAAATTATTGATATTCTAATGCACTCCAAGCATTTATCAGAAAGTTTCACCTTTTATTTCTATTTAAGACATTTCAAAGGTGTAACGATCTGATACAACAATCATAAAACTCAAATTTCTAGGAAGTCATAGTACAACAACAACAACAGCAACAACAGAGTAACACATGCCATAAAGAACTCAAAGTGATTTACCAACATGGCTTGGCTTTTGCTTAATCTGGCCTGCGGCAAACAATCCCTTTTCCAATACCCAATCTTCAATCATCGCCTGAGAATTCACTGCCTGATCGGTAGGCACAAGATGCCCTGCGTTCATTACCACAACATGAGTCAAATTCTCCCACTTCTGTACATATCCAGCAAGTTCGTCATTCACTCTCCAAACATTCCGCTCCGCCTCCAAAAACTTTCCAATTCCCTCCCACTTCATCTTCTTCATCCATGCCTCAGTCGACACCACTCCATCTCTCAAATCACACTGCCCCTGGTATAACAACACCTTCGTATTCTTAACCAAGAACTCCACCATGTACCTCACACTTTTCATCACGTCCTCGCGCAAAACTTTGCGTACTAAACCACTACATACCTCAAAACTTATCGATTCTCTTGCTTTTAAAGCCCTCTTAATCTCTACATTACTTAAAAACTTCGCCACCAATTCATTTTCATAAGGCTTTAGCCTTCTAAAATCATCTATAGTCGCAAGGCCCGTCATATTCCTCAATGTACTCAACACCCTCGATCTAGCCCTCGTTGCCTCGCTCCAATTCCCATTCCTCGTCAACCTAATCGCCTCCTTCTGAAGCTTCTCCAATTCCACCTTTTGCTTTTCGTTGATCAATCCCAAATAATAAGCATTCAAAGCATGAGTCCCTACTTGAGCTTCTGGATCAGTCAGTCCATTACCAATACCAACTCCAGCCAAATTCAACCGTTTTGATTTTGCCAACCGTGCATTCTTCTTCAATGTATAGTAACCAAATGCTGGCACATATTTCCCAGCATAACTTTGACCAGTAACGTAAATTGATCGATTTTCGAACAACTTATCCATTCCAACAAATTCCCTCACAGCAATAAAAAGATGCTTAGCAACATCATGTTGATTTCTAGGCACCTCATCTTGACTTCCAGCAACACTAAACCCCGTTCCAATAGGATTATCAAGAAAAAGGACCCCAAATATACGATTCCAAGACCCCGAATTCCTTACGAGCGTAAGGTGTTCGACGTTATGCCTCAATGAAACCGAAACCCGAAAAGGTCCAAGTTCGTAAAAGTTTCCCAGCATTGACGAACAACCAGGACCACCTTGGAGCCAAATGACAATTGGGGTGTCCGGAATTGACTTTCTTGGATTCTGTGCTTCGTAAAAAGTGTAGAATATGGATGATCCTGATGTTGAATTAACTGTTAAGTAGCCTGATTTTGTTGGCAAAGCTTCTTGTGGGAAGGATATTGCTGATGATAAGGAAAAAAGAGTGGTGAGTAGCAAGAGGAGGACCAATAAGTGCAGTTGTTTTTGTGTAGACTCCATTGATGGTGTGGTTCAATATTTGGCATTCATCGGTGTAAATGATTAAGTAGTGTAGAGTACCCCCTCCTCCATTTTAGTAATCCACGCCATTGATTTACACACAACAAAACTATTAATCCACGCCACAACAAAACTATTAATCCACGCCATTGACTTACACACAACAAAACTTTGACTTACACTCTCTTTGTTTGAGTACTTGTAGCATTTTGATTCATGAAAATTAATTTAATATTTTAAATTTTAAATTTATGTGTTATGAAAACTATATGAAAAATATAATAAGTTATAAAATTACATCTTAAAATATTGATAAAAATTTATACAGTTTGATTTTTGGAAAGTAAAATATTACAAGTAAAAATGAACGAATGGAGTAATAAATTAACGAAAATGGTCCAAAACTACCCATGAACTATCTGAAATTAAACAAA
This sequence comes from Capsicum rhomboideum, assembly GCA_031232105.1. Classification (NCBI taxonomy): domain Eukaryota; kingdom Viridiplantae; phylum Streptophyta; class Magnoliopsida; order Solanales; family Solanaceae; genus Capsicum; species Capsicum rhomboideum. The sequence continues at coordinate 141,228,528 of CP124711.1, read as the reverse complement.
AATACCCTCCGTTTAGTTTTTGGCTCAAAAATACCCCTTCATTTATTTTTTGGCTAAAAAATACCACTCACTTTAACGGAGTGGCACCAAACACACCACGTGGGAAAAAAATTGTCACATGACCAGTCTACCTCAGCATCCCATTTACGGAAAAGGGCCAAAACTATTCCTGAATTATCTGAAATAGAGTAAAAACACCCTCCATTTATTTTTTGGCTCAAAAATACCCCTCCGTTTATTTTTTGACTAAAAAATACCCTTCACTTTAACGGAGTACCACCAAACACACCACGTGGGAAAAAAGTTGTCACATGACCAGTCCACGACAACATACCATTTAATAGCCAACCAACCCACTTAACCATCCAACTTAACAACCCATTTAATGCCCGTACCCAACCCGTCTTCAAAAAATTCGACCCGTCCTCATAAGTAAAAGGTAAAGATAGATCCACCCTTCATTTCGCTTGAACTCTTCCAAAAAAAAAAAAAATCAATGCAGGACTAAGGATTCTGAGGGAGAAGAAAGCCCTAAGTACATTGGTTGAAACTATTAATCCACGCCCCCTCCTCCATTTTAGTAATCCACGCCATTGACTTACACACAACAAAACTATTAATCCACGCCACAACAAAACTATTAATCCACGCCATTGACTTACACACAACAAAACTTTGACTTACACTCTCTTTGTTTGAGTACTTGTAGCATTTTGATTCATGAAAATTAATTTAATATTTTAAATTTTAAATTTATGTGTTATGAAAACTATATGAAAAATATAATAAGTTATAAAATTACATCTTAAAATATTGATAAAAATTTATACAGTTTGATTTTTGGAAAGTAAAATATTACAAGTAAAAATGAACGAATGGAGTAATAAATTAACGAAAATGGTCCAAAACTACCCATGAACTATCTGAAATTAAACAAAAATACCCTCCGTTTAGTTTTTGGCTCAAAAATACCCCTTCATTTATTTTTTGGCTAAAAAATACCACTCACTTTAACGGAGTGGCACCAAACGCACCACGTGGGAAAAAAATTGTCACATGACCAGTCCACCTCAGCATCCCATTTACGGAAAAGGGCCAAAACTATTCCTGAATTATCTGAAATGGAGTAAAAACACCCTCCATTTATTTTTTGGCTCAAAAATACCCCTCCGTTTATTTTTTGACTAAAAAATACCCTTCACTTTAACGAAGTACCACCAAACACACCACGTGAGAAAAAAGTTGTCACATGACCAGTCCACGACAACATACCATTTAATAGCCAACCAACCCACTTAACCATCCAACTTAACAACCCATTTAATGCCCGTACCCAACCCGTCTTCAAAAAATTCGACCCGTCCTCATAAGTAAAAGGTAAAGATAGATTCACCCTTCATTTCGCTTGAACTCTTCCAAAAAAAAAAAAAATCAATGCAGGATTAAGGATTCTGAGGGAGAAGAAAGCCCTAAGTACATTGGTTGAAACTATTAATCCACGCCCCCTCCTCCATTTTAGTAATCCACGCCATTGACTTACACACAACAAAACTATTAATCCACGCCACAACAAAACTATTAATCCACGCCATTGACTTACACACAACAAAACTTTGACTTACACTCTCTTTGTTTGAGTACTTGTAGCATTTTGATTCATGAAAATTAATTTAATATTTTAAATTTTAAATTTATGTGTTATGAAAACTATATGAAAAATATAATAAGTTATAAAATTACATCTTAAAATATTGATAAAAATTTATACAGTTTGATTTTTGGAAAGTAAAATATTACAAGTAAAAATGAACGAATGGAGTAATAAATTAACGAAAATGGTCCAAAACTACCCATGAACTATCTGAAATTAAACAAAAATACCCTCCGTTTAGTTTTTGGCTCAAAAATACCCCTTCATTTATTTTTTGGCTAAAAAATACCACTCACTTTAACGGAGTGGCACCAAACACACCACGTGGAAAAAAAATTGTCACATGACCAGTCCACCTCAGCATCCCATTTACGGAAAAGGGCCAAAACTATTCCTGAATTATCTGAAATGGAGTAAAAACACCCTCCATTTATTTTTTGGCTCAAAAATACCCCTCTGTTTATTTTTTGACTAAAAAATACCCTTCACTTTAACGAAGTACCACCAAACACACCACGTGAGAAAAAAGTTGTCACATGACCAGTCCACGACAACATACCATTTAATAGCCAACCAACCCACTTAACCATCCAACTTAACAACCCATTTAATGCCCGTACCCAACCCGTCTTCAAAAAATTCGACTCGTCCTCATAAGTAAAAGGTAAAGATAGATCCATCCTTCATTTCGCTTGAACTCTTCCAAAAAAAAATAAATCAATGCAGGATTAAGGATTCTGAGGGAGAAGAAAGCCCTAAGTACATTGGTTGAAACTATTAATCCACGCCCCCTCCTCCATTTTAGTAATCCACGCCATTGACTTACACACAACAAAACTATTAATCCACGCCACAACAAAACTATTAATCCACGCCATTGACTTACACACAACAAAACTTTGACTTACACTCTCTTTGTTTGAGTACTTGTAGCATTTTGATTCATGAAAATTAATTTAATATTTTAAATTTTAAATTTATGTTTTATGAAAACTATATGAAAAATATAATAAGTTATAAAATTACATCTTAAAATATTGATAAAAATTTATACAGTTTGATTTTTGGAAAGTAAAATATTACAAGTAAAAATGAACGAATGGAGTAATAAATTAACGAAAATGGTCCAAAACTACCCATGAACTATCTGAAATTAAACAAAAATACCCTCCGTTTAGTTTTTGGCTCAAAAATACCCCTTCATTTATTTTTTGGCTAAAAAATACCACTCACTTTAACAGAATGGCACCAAACACACCACGTGGGAAAAAAATTGTCACATGACCAGTCCACCTCAGCATCCCATTTACGGAAAAGGGCCAAAACTATTCCTGAATTATCTGAAATGGAGTAAAAACACCCTCCATTTATTTTTTGGCTCAAAAATACCCCTCTGTTTATTTTTTGACTAAAAAATACCCTTCACTTTAACGGAGTACCACCAAACACACCACGTGGGAAAAAAGTTGTCACATGACCAGTCCACGACAACATACCATTTAATATCCAGTCACATAAAAGAATATGGGAGAGTTCAACCCATGCACTAAGATTTTTTTTTTTTCCTCAGAATCACTAGCCTGCATCGATTTTTTTTTTTTTGGAAGAGTTCAAGCGAAATGAAGAGTGAATCTATCTTTACCCTTTACTTATCAAGATGGGTCAGGTTTTTTGAAGACTGGTCGGGTATGAGTATTAAACGGGTTGTTAGGTTGGGTGGTTAAGTGGGTCGATTGGCCATTAAATGGGCTGGGTATTTAATGGGATGCTGACGTGGACTGGCCATGTGGCAATTTTTTTCCTCATGGTGTACTTGGTGGCACTCCGTTAAAGTGAAGGGTATTTGTGAGTCAAAAAACAAATGGAGGGGTATTTTTGAGCCAAAAAATAAAATGAGGGTATTTTTGCTCCATTTCGAATAGTTCAGGGGTAGTTTTGACCCTTTTCTGTAAATGGGATATTGACGTGAACTGGCCATGTGGTAATTTTCTTCCACGTGATGCGCTTGGTGGTACTCCGTTAAAGTGAGGGGTATTTGTGAACCAAAAAACAAACTGAGGGGTATTTTTGAGCCAAAAAAAAACGGAGGGTATTTTTTCTCCATTTCAGATAGTTCAGGGGTAGTTTTGACCCTTTTCTGATAAATTAATACTTTAGGAAATAGGTCGAATAATGAATACTCCATCCGTTTAAAAAAGAATGACCTACTTTTCTTTTTAATCCGTTTCAAAAAGAATGACCTCTTTTCTTTTTTGGTAATACTTTAATTGCAATTTTTTACGTGGCATGTTTAACACCACAAGATTCAAGGACATTTTGGTACATTTGTCATAACTTTAATTTAGGACTACAAGATTCAAAAGTCTTCTTTATTTTTTTAAACTCCATACCAAGTCAAACTAGATCATTCTTTTTAAAACGGAGAAAATAATATTTAATAGAGACAAAATAATATAAAATAATAAATTATGACAAATATTATTATACATCTAAATGAAAATAAACGGCGAGACTTCTAAAGATTAAAATTTTAATTGTATTGTTATGCATTTGTCGGTAAGTACGAGGCGAATATTCTTATTTCTGATAACTAGTATACATCCCCGCACGATGTGCGGATCGTTTAGAAATAAAAAAGATGTGTGACTGAAAGTAGAGAACCTAAAAGCACTTCTTAATAAATAATACATTGATACAACAAAATTATTCAAAATCTTTAGAACTAAGAACTATAATATTTTGGTCCAACAAAATTAGTATTTAGGACTCTACAATATATGTAATAAAAGAACAACTTGACAATTAGCTTGATTTTATCAACACAAAAGAAAAACAAATAACGTGTACAAATTCACCAACAAATTGTTTTTACTTCGAACCCCATCTTTCATCTTGAGTAAAATTCTAAGTAGTTGCAATTGAATCACACTTTTAACACCAATTTAATTACACGAACTTGTCTACTTTTTCTGCCTTGACTCTTATGCCAGAAAGTTGAGTCAATGAATCCATATAATCATCAAAGTTTATGATTGCATAATTTATAAAAAAAAACTTTGAATAAACTTTTTGTATTATTGGCCTTCTTCAACCAATTTTGATGTCTGTTAGGTTGCTACATTACTTCGTGCTTCCTACATTATCAATGTGCTATCAAAAGATTAATCAAAATCTTCCAATCAAAACTAAATCCTAAATGCATACGACATAATCCAAATTTACATAAAAATAAGAGAGGATACATTACCAAATTTAATGCTAAAGGCAAAACATAATAAGTGGATAAATTATGTATGTTTATTTTCAAAAGATAGTATAGGTACATCTATCTTCAGAGCCTTGAATTTCTTCTATTTATTGGATCTGTATTTGTGATGGAAACTTCAATTTTTTTAAAAAAACAAATTGCCCGTTGAAGAGACAACACAAAATAATACTACTCCAATTTGAAATTTAAATGGTTATAACATATTGACAGAGAATTATTAGGATGTTGTGGTATATCGTCAGTTACAACTATCATGTTCCGTCTATTTAATTTTAAAAGTGCACCTTTTCGGCTTCGAATCCAAATAAGAATGCAAAAGATAATGCTCATAATTTACTCCTATCAAATATCAGCATGATAATACATTATTATGATTTTTGTGCATGTGTGTGCAGGAAAATGGGGGAATAGGAATAATGCGCTAGTGAATTGAGGTTGTGGGGATTAGGACGTGCGGGTTGTTAGTGTTTAGATTAAGAGTGATCAATTTTTTTGAGTTTTTTTATATTTTTTTTATTTTGTATTTTTATGTTTTTATCTTTTCTAAACTATAAGTAAAATAGTAAAAATATTTACAATTATTCCATGTCTCTTAAAAGATATTTTACATTAAATTCTAATTCTCGAATATTTAGGATGTGGATAATGATAAAAATTGAATGATATTTAGTTTTGAATGTAATAAGGATAAAATTGAGAAGTTGTAACTATGTTGAATTCAAAATCAAATTTTAAATATATTATTTTAATTATAAATTTGTATGTGAAGAAAGTAACTGCATGTTTTAGTTGGTTGTACTTTTTTAAAAATGATTATATAGTTCCTATATTGTTGAAGCATTGTCTTAAAATTAGGTCATATTGATTTAATAAATATCTAATTATCATCAGTTGCGTCTATCATGTTCCGTCCTTTTAATTTTAAAAGTATTTTTAAAGTGCTCCTTTTCGGCATCGAACCCAAATGAGAATGCAAAAGATAAAGAAATGTGATAGTTACATTTAGATTCTGTATTCATGATAATGAATATAATTTACTCGTATCAAATATAAGAATGATAATACATTATTATTATTATCATTGCTTCCTCCCCCATGGCGTATGTATCTTTGTATATATTAAAGGCGGTATTTAACCTATTTCTCGTATTTGCGAGATTGGAAAGATTTAACTTAAATTGAAATTGTTGATATGATGATGATATTTATCTTCAATTTAAATTCATAAGTTTTAAGATAATCATAAAGAACTAAACTAATCCATCAACTGATAAAGACTTGAAAAGAAGCTATCCATTATCATTATTAGCATAATTATATGACTACATCAAATTGCCATAGTATACTTTAATTAAAAATAATTTTTATAGTTGCGTATAATCTAGGTAATATTCACAATGTTATATTATGATATATAATTTTTTGAAATTTATATATTTAAATATTTTTTTCTTATCAAGTAATAATTTTCCTTTGTTTATATTAAGCTTTTTCTAATATTTTATATATATAATATTTAATTATTATTCTATTTGAATTGTATATTTATTGTACTTACATATAAATAATTGCTTAATAAAAACAAATGCAGACTAAGTGTAATTCATTTTGCTATAATGTAATTGCTTCTATGGTATCTACAACATAAATAATAACAATAATACATATAAAATACATTTTATGATGACATGTGAAGATATTTATTTATGTATTTAAAGTTCTAATCCATCGAGTTAAGACTTGATGCACAACATCCTAACTCTTTTGTCATAATTTTTATTGTTTCTTCTTTTCCTTTTGAATCTTCAAATGCGGGTATATATAAAACACTTTTATGATCATTGTTGTGACAACTGAATCTACTTTCATCAAAATTCTACAACATCTCTATCAAGTGCTCCATCAACCTTAGAGTGCAAATATTTGTATACAATAATTTTTAATATCAGTAAAGAATCCTATGATGCACAAGAATTCTTTCCTCTTAATAGTAATTTAAAAACCTATAACAAAATAAAGTTTTACTATCGAATTGATCCCTTTCAATAGAGGCATTAATATGACAGATATCCTTCAATTTAAGATATTGAATTAAAAGTAAATCATTGTAATTCAAACCTGGACGAATCCTTAAATTATATTAATCAATCATATCAGTATTAATCCAGAATAGTAGCATATGTAAAACATGCTCCATGCTTTGGAACATTGTATATCCAAACACAAAGTAAAATTTCAAAAACAACATAATAAAAATAAATTCTTAAAATGAATAAAAAAGTATAATAACAAATTTATAATTCTAAACATTGTATGTATAGACATTGTATGTCAATGTGTACACTTAAAGTGAAAAAGAGAATTGATTCCTCCGTTTATTGTAATAATGATAATAAATTCATGAGTAAAATATATCTAAGAAATGGAACACAAAAAACATAAAAGAAAGAAAAAAGAGAAACAAAATCACATACATCTCAAGAATGGCTTACGGTTGTTTGCGTGAAACTTTAAGATAATTTACAGAGAATTAAATTCAAATAATAGTTAAGTAATAATGTAATAAGAGTTATACTAACACTAAATATCTAAAACCACATAGGAAGAAAAATTAGAAGTAAATTTGTTTTATTTTAGAGAGTACATCTTTACACAATTTTTTAGAAGACACAGGATCAAAAGTTGTAACTACTTTTAATTGAAATTGAAATAGTTAATTTACAGCTATCCATTACTCATTTCAAATTTCGGAAACTAATTTGTAACCACTTCTAGTTCATTGAAAATTATGGATGTGGGGTATTTATATTTTGTTTGACAATTACGGACATGCGATATTTAGGTTAGTTAAATTTGTTTTTGGTCTTTTAATTGTTTTATCTTTTTACTTTTAAAAATTAAAAATAAAAAAATGTTAAGTGGTTGTGTGGGAGACGTGCCAAGGAAATGGGGACAGGAAGTGAATGCGTGCATTAGGAAGTTAGGTTAGGTTTTTATTTTTTATTTTTATTTTTTTTTTTATTTTTTTTTAAATATTTGATTTATTAATATTGCAATCAGAAAAAGAAAATAAAAAACAGCACGGCCCCTTCCTTTTTACCTTTTCTTAACCTAGTTTAGAGTGAAAAATTATAGGATTTTTAGAGTCCAAAAAATTTATACAATCCCTAGTAACCACCACGATTAGAACTCTCCCATAATTCCCTATTTTTTTGGATGTAAGGTAAATGGAGTAGGTTATTTTAAGAATCTGTTCTCCATTTTGTCCTTTTTCTTCTTTGGTATTTAATTGTTTGTATTAAGGATTAAAAAATATAAATATTAAAATATTACTTAATTATTTTACAGTAATAAAAATATAAGAAAACTGAATAAAAAATTTAGAACTTTATTTGTACAAATTTAAAAGTTAAATACGTAATAAATTTGCAATAAATTAATAAAGTTAGCTTTAATAATATATAGATATAAATTTAATACATATGTGCAAATGTGCCTTTTTCTAATACAAAGGCTCTAATAAAATATAAAATAAAATAAAATAGCCAGAATTTAATTAAATTATATAGCTACAATTACAATAAGGTGGGATAAAGTTGGAAAGTTGTAATCATCTCCAAAAATTTTAGGCTAAACTTTTTTATTTTTAACTATATATAGATATATAGATAAAGAAGATATAGTGTATTATTTTATATATATAAAGTATAATTTTGTTTACTTTGTCCTATGTGTTACATATGTTATGTAACGTGTTTGTGTGTGCAGATGAGAGGTGAGGACCTGGGGGGAAATGTTAATGGGAGGTGAAAACGTGAGGGTAGGAGTGAATTTTGGGAAGTTAAAGATGATTTGCAAATTCCTTTTTAGATTGGTTTTTCTCTTTTATGTTTTTATGTTATTTCTTGTTTTGTCATGTTTTTTTCTTTTTAAGATAATAATAACAAAAAGATAAAAATATTAGTCATCTATTATTAGGGCAATAAAGTACATGAAAATTAAATAGCTAGAGCAAATTAAAATGTCACTACAAAATTTTCTAAAGTCATTTTCTTATTTATTAAAATACAAAAACTAAGATTTTTTTTATTTTATTTTTAGAATTGTAAACAAAACTTACCTCCTAAAAAATATATTAGTTCAGTCATTTGGATTTTGTTCAATTATCTCCTAGGAGTATATTATGGAAAATATGGTTTTACAAAAATAGGCTCTGAAACTAATTTGTGTTATGAAAATTTGTTTTAAGTTTTTATGACTTCCTTTATTTTTAATTAATTCTTATGACATCCTAATTCCTAATAAATTTTTGCAGTATTATTTGTACATACAACTAATCCTAGGAGTATTTTAATTTGTGAAAATAACAAAATAGGCCTTGACACTGAATTGTGAAGCTGTGATTTTAAGTTATAGAAATTATATCATATCAAAATAGATAATTAAGAATAATTAAGAAATCAAAAAGATTTATCAATTCTAACCATTAAATGACAATCTTAAAATAACCCAAAATGCATTTGTTACAGTACTTTGAATATATATCTTGTCCGTCTCCGAACTCTTCTTCTTCTTTCGTCTCCGAATTCTTCTTCTTCTTCTTGCTATCTCATATAGTGATTCCGGTGTCGTTTGAAAGTTTATTTTCGACTTTTGGCTTCTTATCCATCAAAACTTTCTATAAGGAAAGTTAGAGAAAGTTTTTTCGATGCCGGATTCTTCTTGGCTGATTTCTTTTCTGTCTTAGGAGCAGGAGGATAGCATAGAAATTTCAGCCTAAAAAAGAGAGCAGCGTTCACGAAACAAACTTCCAAAAAAAACACATAGCATATCAGCCATAGTATAAACCAATAGAGAACTTTAAAACAAATAATTAAAAGAATAAATTTTAAATTTATTTTTCCATACCTTCTTATATTGGATAATCAATGCAACACAGAATAAAATGTGTGAATAATCGCGATATGGTCATTGTACAACTCGAACTTTCAACCTGCATTGCTTATAATTGATAAGTTCATCATAGGTATGCAATCCCCATTATGTAAAAATCATAATTTAAAACCATGAAGATTCATTGCCAAAAATAAAGAAAGTATTACAAAAGAAATCCTAAAGAGTAGCCTGAGAAGCAAAGTGTTACCATGTTTATGTGGTAGAAGGAAGATAGGAGAATAAAAAGTCTCTGAAAAAAGTAGGTCTTCAAGAAGATGTGTGTGATGGAATTGAGGTAGTTTTTCTTTTTAAAATACTTGGATTATAGAAATAGGTAGTTTTATAGGGATTAGATTAGTTACATATATTCAAATTTTAAAAACATAAACTGATTCAAATATTGAATTGGAACAATTTATATTATTTATATTATAATTCAAATACTTTTTTTAGAATACCTTTTTAGAAAGATGCAATTTCAAAATACCTTTTTAGAATAAATGTGTGTTTATTTTTCAAATCAAATTCAAATAATTTATATTATAATTCAAATACTTTTTTGTAAATATCTTATTTTTAAAATTTAAAAAATATTTTTATGTAAAAAATTTAATTCAATTAAAATTTATTTTTAAGTTTAATAATTGATATAAAAATCTGATAACTTCTAAATAATAAAAAAAGGTTTTTAAAAATCCCTTAAATAACGACTGCATGTTTTTCTTAAAGTGTAACTTCCAAATTTTTTTTTGAAATAGAAAAGGTTAAATTATTTTTAACTAGTATAGGTACCCGCGCGATGCGCGAAACTTTTTTTTTTTAAAAAAAATATTAATTTAAAAATATTAGCTTATTCACTTTGAAATTATAAAAATAATCAATTTTTATTGTACCACATTAACATATTTTAAAAGTCAATGAAATATTAAAAATGACTGTTAATAGTGAAATTACAACCGATACTTAATAACTAATCACAATTGCAATTCCTTTAGATATTTTGATATGAAAAGAACAATATTAGTATTTTCATTAATAATATTCCATTGACTGATTTTTAAAAATAATAAAATATTAAATAATTATTGGGATTTTACCTTTATAATTTAAAATCTATTAAGACATGTAATTATACTCCTTACCTTCCATTTTAAATTTCAATTTTTTTTAGTCTATCAATTCAACTTCAACAACTAACTATATTTTTTTAAAAAAATTTATCTTTCAAGTCCATTTCAAACACTAAAAGTACTTAATGGTGTCAATTACAAAACTTCTAATTTCAAATTTTAAATTTCAACACTCAATTCAAAAACTAAGCAAATATAATTTATTATTTTCTTTTAATTTTCAGATTTTATTCTAATGTTCATAATTTTTGATTGTTTGATTTCATCATTAATATCTTTATGTATTTTATTTATACTTATATTATATCTTCTAAATTAATTCAATTAAAAGCTCTCATACTACTCTCAAAATCACTCTTCCCACCAAATCCCACGCATATCCCCCCCCACCCCCACCCCGCCAATTTCTTTTATAAAAGTTTTGTTCAAAAAATTTTCTTACCCCACACCCTCGCTCCCCCGAAGAAAAAAAAATATTTTTGAAAAACTATTGTTTAGTTTTTTTTCTTACCTCCCACCCCACCCCCAACCCTAACCCAATAAAAAGTTTTAAAGTTTTTTCTTTTTTAAGAAAAATCTTTTTTCTCACCCCACCCCCAAACACCACCTACATCCACTACCTCGCCTACCCCCACATACCTACCCAGCCCAACCTATCCCACCCCACCCCGGCCAAGATAATCCTCTAGCTACCCTCTCCCTCTCCATCACAATATCCATTATCACTCGACCTCTATTCATTTTTATTAATCCTTAATAATATTTCGATCATGTTAAATCATATTACCTTAAAAGAAAAGGTCCAACTATTCATTTCATATTTGTAAGATATTTGCATAAATCATATATAGAAACTTCAAATTCCTTAGTTACATCTATAACAAAAGATAAATGTAATGCTAATAGTAAACAACAATAACAACAACAAAAGTTTTTTAACTTTTAACATAAATTTTTATGATATGTTTCAAATGCATGGCGTGTTTATCACTTTTTTGATTCACTAATTAAATTTGAACAGATTCCACATAACAAATCTTATTAGGCAATTTCAATTGCAACATTCCATTAAACATCTTACCTTCAAGGATCTTTAAGAATTAATGTCATACCTCCTTTTAAGATCTCCAAATTCTATAATTTGACCAATTAAACACGTTGTTTTGCTGGATAAACTAATCAATTTTATATAATTTCTTTTAAATCTAAATTAATTTATTTACAATCAAGATATGTTTAGTTTTTTTTTCTAAAATTATATATATATAAAAAATAAAGTAAAGCAAAATGGATCTATATATTTATTTATGAGTTTCCTTCTAAAAATAGTAATACATTCAATATATGCACAAGCTGATATCAATTGTGAAATATAAAAATTTTGTCCATCACACAAAAAGTTCACATCTCTTCTCGTACTTTTGATCTTGCCTTTCACTTGTTTTCTATTCATACTTATTTGAGATACATTGGATTATTTTTATTTGTCAAAATAAAATAAAATATTTAAATATACTTCATTAAAAATGATGGTAAAAAAATATATACAAAGCTTAAGAATAAATATTTAATAATAAAATTTCAAAAAACTATCACAAAATATAAACTCAATAAGTATATTTAGATAAAGAAATTTTCATGAATTTTAACAAACACATAAGCAATCGAATAGGATGATGATGGAGATGCATGTTGGATTATGGTGAATAAAAGAATAGCAACAACAATTTACTTATTTAAATAGAATCATTGTTAAGAAAATACTGACATAAATTTGAATTGATAGACCTGAAGATTAACAGATGAAGATGAAAATGCCATATCCCCCTGCATATGAAAAATAAAAATATTAAATAAAAAAATTGAAAAATAAAAAAATATGAAGAATTCAGAAATAAAAGTTAATGATTAAAGTAAACAACACAATAAAGAGAAAAAATGCTTAACATTATATATCAATGTAATCTGTAATATGAGTAGTATATATAAGAAAGGTTTAAAAGATGGAATTTCATTCCAATTCAAATTCTATTTAAATTCAAATTTGAATATCTTATCAATTCGCTAAAAGAGGAAAAATTTATTATTCTTCCTTATCCTTACTTTTTCAAATACAATACATATTTATCCTATATAATCTATAAATTTAAATTGAGGGGAAATTTTAAAATCTATCCAAATATTTTTAATAGTAAATAATAACAGATAAAAGAAGACTAATTTGTTAGTCTTCTTCATCCTTAATAGTTTATCTTTTCCCTACGTTTTTTTCCCTTTACTTTCTTTTCTTTCTTTATTTCTTTTGTTTGTTTGTAAAGAAAAAATATTTTGTTATAAAATTTAATACAGATGATATCTAAATTGAATTTAGGTAATTTTTAATTTATATTTATAATTTTAAAATTATTGCAAGTAGGGGTGAGATTTGAGTACACACCACATATATTTATTATTTAGATATAAAAATAATTGCAAATAGATATAAATATTATTATTATTATTATTATTATTATTATTATTATTATTATTATTATTATTATTATTATCCTTCTTCGACATACTACGTACTACTACTACTGCTTCTAACATACTGCTAATTATTATTATTATTTTAATATTATTTTTATCTTTCATTAATATATAAATAAATTATATTAAATATATTGTATAGCATTTAAATTTTAATACTACGTACTACTACTACTGCTTCTACCACTACTACTAATTATTATTATTATTTTAATAATATCTTTATCTTTCATTAATATGTAAATAAATTATATGAAATATATTTTATAGCATTTAAATTTTAAAAGAGATAAGTTTGAAATAGTAAAAGTCTATTAGAACTCTTCAACCATATATTTCTATTTTTAAAATGATGAAAATTTTCTTCTTCTTTTTTTAGAAAAAGATAATGTATTTCAAATTCAAGTACTTTAATTTTTGAATTCAAATTGTTATAAAATTTAATACAGATGATATCTAAATTGAATTTAGGTAATTTTTAATTTATATTTATAATTTTAAAATTATTGCAAGTAGGGGTGAGATTTGAGTACACACCACATATAGTTATTATTTAGATATAAAAATAATTGCAAATAGATATAATTATTATTATTATTATTATTATTATTATTATTATTATTATTATTATTATTATCCTTCTTCTACATACTACGTACTACTACTACTGCTTCTAACATACTGCTAATTATTATTATTATTTTAATATTATTTTTATCTTTCATTAATAAATAAATAAATTATATTAAATATTTTGTATAGCATTTAAATTTTAATACTACGTACTACTACTACTTCTACCACTACTACTAATTATTATTATTATTTTAATAATATTTTTATCTTTCATTAATATGTAAATAAATTATATGAAATATATTTTATAGCATTTAAATTTTAAAAGAGATAAATTTGAAATAGAAAAAGTCTATTAGAACTCTTCAACCATATATTTCTATTTTTAAAATGATGAAAATCCTCTTCTTCTTTTTTTAGAAAAAGATAATGTATTTCAAATTCAAGTATTTTAATTTTTGAATTCAAATTGTTTATTACAATAATTTAGCCTTGTCCTAAAACTGCCACATGGCTCTTTATTGTGCTGCCACTTGGCTAATTGTGATGCTTCTACTTTTGCTTTTATATATATATAGATTTTAAATTAAAAAACAATAACTAATTTTACCTAACCTAACTAATTTGTCCTAAAAAGTTACACATGACAGTCTCATATGATTCCACTTGGCAACAATCTATGCAAGACTTTCTTGCTATTTTAGAATATACTAGTATAAATACCCGCGCGATGCGCAGAATCTTTTTTTTTAAATATTTATTAAAAAATGTTAGCTTATTCATCTTGAAAATAATAAAATTAATTAGTTTGCAATTATTTTAGATCTTTTGATATGATAAGAACAATATTAATATTTTTTTTAATTATATTCCATTTGCTGATTTTTAAAAATAAAAAAATATAAAATATTAAATAATTGTTAATTTTGTTGTTGGACCTTTACCTTTATATTTTTCATCAATTAAAATATGTAATTACGTACGATCCTTACCTTTCATTTCAGTTTTCAATTTTTTTACTTATCAATTCAGCTTCAACAACTAACTACACTCTTTTTAAAAAGTTTTATCTTTCGATTCCATTTCAGACACTAAAATTACTTAATTGTGTCAATTACAAAACTTCTAATTCCAAATTTTAAATTTCACCACTCTCAATTCAAAAACTAAGCACATACAATTTATTATTTTATTTTAAATTTTCAGAGTTTGTTCTATTGTTCGTAATTTTTTCATTTTTTGATTTTATTAATAATATCGTCTAAGTATTTTATTTATACTTATTAATATATCTTCTAAATTAATTCAACTAAGATCTCTCAAACCACTCTCAAATCACCCACCCACCTCTCTTCCCAATTCTTTTTAAAATATTTTTAATATTTTTTTTTTTAAAGAAAATCTTACCTCACCCACCTTACCCACAATCTGCCCTCATGCAACAAACAAAAATTTATTTATTTTTTTAAAGAAATTGTTTTTCTTTACCCCCAACTACCCACCACCACCACCACCACCATCACCCATCCCGTCGCCCTACCCAATCCAAAAAAAAAATTAATTTTTTTTTATTTTTGAAAAAGCTTTTTAATTTTTTTTTATTACCACCCCTGCCCCTGACCCAAATTATTTTTAAACTTTTATTTTTTTAAAATTAAAAATTTGTTTCCTACCCTAGCCCCAACCCCCGCCTACGTCCACCATCCCGCCTACCTTACCCACCTATCCCTCCCCCTCCCCCTACCCCACCCCAGCTAGCACAATCCTCCATGCTCTCCCTCCTCCATCACAATATGCATAACTCTATTTCTATCCATTTTTATTATTTTGTGTTAGATATACACAAAGGCTTTTAGAAAATAAATTTTTATTGTACAGATAAAATATCAAGTATCAATTTATTTTAGCATATATGCTATTACTAATGCTGAATAATCACATCAAATAAAGTTATCTATTTTTTAAGCTCAGAATCAACTAATAGCTACTCAATATATCTTCATTACCTAAATAAAAAGAAATTACCTGGTTAAGTTCAACCATTTTATAACCCTCCAAATAAATTCTGCTTTTTGTTGTCTATTGAAAATGATTTGAGATACAATGGATTCGTTCATCATCGAATGAAACTATCCCTATAAACATACTCCATTAAAGATGATGATAAATTCATATACAATAATTAAGAATAAACATTCATTAATATATTTTCAAAGAAACCTTGTGATAGAATCGATACGTGAATTCCGATGAAGAAATCATCATAAATTTTAACAAACACGAAAGCAATAGAAAGAAATATGGTGGAGATACATGATTATTGTGGGGGAAAAAAGAGTAGTGACGATAATATTACTCCATAAATCGAAATATCGAAAAGAAGAGATACCAATATCAATAATTTGGTGGACCTTGAACATTAACAAAGAAAGATGAAGATGCAAATGTTACATCCTTGCTGCAAAATTAGTTTTTAAAAAAGGAAGAACAAAAAATGCAGTAAATAATAAATTCATGAATAAAACTAATGATATAAGAGTATATATAAGAGAGACTATAAGTGATAGAACTCTATTTCACTTCAAATTCAAATATCATATAGATTTGTTAAAATGAGATTAGTTTATTATTCTTCCTTATCCTTACTTTTTTCAAATATAATACATATTTATCTTATAATCTATATTTATTTAAGGTGAGATAAATATTGAAATCAATGAGATGATAATAATAATAATAAATTTTTAATTATTTGTTATACTACTACTACGTTGTGCTACTACTATATATTACTACTACTACTACTATTATTATTTTATTTGATATAAATATTGAAATTAATTGTGTAGCATGACTACTAATTAAACACATTTAATAATTTTTTTTGATAATTATAAGTTTTTCTTTGAAAAGATATTGTATTAACAATATCAGGATTCAAATTCAAATTCAAAAAAATTGACAGAATAAACAATATCAGGATTGGTTAGATAACAATAGAAGTCCAATTAAAACTGTTTGCTATGATAACTAACTAATTCTAATATGTAATTTTTATATTATTTTTAATTTAAAGTTAACAATTTACTATTCTTAATTATCACTGTTATTTTACCTTTTTTTTTTCATTATCTTCTTTTCTTTATTCGTTTCTTTTGTTAGTTTGTTAATAATATTCATTATAATTATTTTAATAATAATTTAATTATTTTATTATACTACTACTACGTTGTACTACTATATATTACTACTACTACTACTGTTATTTTTATTATTATTATTTGATAAAAATATGGAAATCAATTGTGTAGCATGATTACTAATTAAAAATATTTAATAATTTTTTTGATAATTATAAGTTTATCTTTTAGAAGATATTGTATCTCCAATTTAAATTCAAAAAAATTAATAGAATAAACAATATCAGGATTGGTTAGATAACAATAAGAGTCCAATTATAACTGTTTACTATGATAACTAACTACTTCTAATATGTAATTTTTATATTTTTTTATTTTAAATTTAAAGTTGATAATTTATTACTCTTAATTATCTTTGTTATTTTAACTTTTTTCTATAGTTTTTTCTTTTCTTTTTTTCGTTATCTTTTTGCTTTATTTGTTTCTTTTGTTAGTTTGTTAAAAAAATATATTTTTATAACGACAATTTAGATATATAAATGAATTGCAAGTAGGTAGGTTGAATTAAAACAACTTTCAATTTATATTTAAAATTTTAAAATAATTGCAAGTAAGGATGAGGTTTGAATACACACCAAAAATAGATATTATTTAGATAAATAAATTATAATAATAATAATAATAATAATAATAATAATAATAATAATAGATATTGTTGTTATTATTATTATTATACTACTACTACTACTACTACTACTACTACTACTATATTATTATATTTTATTTAATATTTAAATATATTTTAAACATTGAAAGGGATAAGTTTATGAATAGTAAAAGTTCATGCAGAATTCATTAATGTTAGGTTCCTAGTTTCAAGCTAATGATAATTTTTTAAAAAAAATGGTTAATGTTTTTTAATTCAAATATCTCTAATCTTTTAATTCAAAATTTTTATTACAATATTATTAACCTTGTCTTAAAACTGCCAAGTGGCTTATTCTTATGCTGCCACTTGGCTTCTTCTGGTGCTTCTACTTTTGCTTTTATATATATATAGAAGATATAGATTCCGAGCATGGGTGTGTTAAACAATTATTCCCTCCTATTACTCCTTCCATCCATTTTTACTTGTCCATCATACTAAAGATGAATATCCAATAATATTTGTCCAGTTTGAAAAACTAATAAATATTTTACCTTTATATATTAATTACAGTCATTTTTCAATACATTTCTCAAAACCCATTTTTCATCAATCTAACTGCTTCCTTCTGATGTTTCTCCAATTCCATCTTTTGTTTCTCGTTAATCAACCCCGAATAATAAGCATTTAAAGCATGAGTCCCCACTTGAATTTCAGGGTCAGTCAATCCATTCCCAATACCAACTCCAGCCAAATTCAACCGTCGTGATTTAGGCAATCCCTCATTCTTTTTCAATGTATAGTAGCCAAATGCTGGCACATATTTACCAGCATAACTTTCACCAGTAACGTAAATTGGTCGATTTTCGAACAACTTATCCAACCCAACAAACTCCCTTATAGCAATAAAAAGATGCTTAGCAACATCATGTTGGTTTCTTGGTATCTCTTCTGGACTCGAAGCAATACTAAATCCAGTATCAATAGGATTATCAAGAAAAATGACTCCAAATATTTGATTCCAAGACCCCGGATTCCTTTCGAGCACAAGGTGTTCCACATTTTGCCTCAAAGAAGACGAAACGCGAAAAGGGCCAAGTTCATAAAAGTTTCCAAGCATTGAAGAACAACCAGGACCACCCTGAAGCCAAATGAGAATTGGGGTTTCGGAAATTGGCATTCTTGGTTTTTGTGCTTCGTAAAAAGCGAAAAATATGGATGATCCTGATGTTGAATTAACTGTTAAGTACCCTGATTTTGTTGGTAATGCTTCTTGAGGGAAAGAAGAATGGATAGATATTGCTGATGATGATAAGGAAAATAGAGTGGTGAGTAGCAAGTAAATATGAAAATTTATTTGCTAAAATAAGTGACAAGTAAAAATGAACGGAGGGAGTAGTATCCTAATGCAAAAACCATATGCAGTAATACATTTAGTTTCTTATTTCTATACTGGCTTGTTTGGAACAAAGGGGTAATTGATTTGAGGGGTTAATTGACCAATGGATAATTACCCGTTTGTGCCAATTCTATCGTTGTTATTAAATACTATTCATTATCCAATGTATTTCCCAAAACATTAAATTTATTATATTCAACGGGTAATATAGTAAAATTAACCCTATTATTTATTGTTTCTTAAGGTGTGTGTCAAGTCAATAGTGGACAAGTAAAGATGGACGGAAGGTGTACAGATGATTTTTTTCTCCAAAAGACAATTATTTCCGGAGATATAAACTATTTTCACCATATCAAGAAAAGACAATTATTTTTTTCATGTTTTACCCTTAACATTAATTACTTCTTCTCCAAATCATTTTCCAATACCAAATATTAAACATCAATTAATAGGGGTAGTATGGTAAAATAGTCATATCAATCATTATTTTATGTGCCAAGTCCAAATGTGTCAAGTAAAAGTGAACGGAGGGAGTACAATGTTTCCAATCCAGTCATGTTTTGAATTGTGTTGAAAACCTTAATTCTGACTGCCACCTTTTGTCAATGAAATCGCTTTAGCTTGGAGAGTTTCTAAATGATCTTCCTCTTGTCATTTATCACCTCAGAACAGTACGCATTTGTGGCATGACACAGTAAGCAGAAAAAGGAGGTGGACTGCTGGTGTTCACATGGACTCAACAATGCAAAATCTGGGTGGAGTGAGCACGAAGGAGTCGACATTGAGTAAATGACAGATCTTTATATTAATTCTACTGTTTGAAGGAGCAGGACGAAGGAGAATGGAAAAAGTTCAGTACCTTTTGCTGCTTCTATTGAAATTGTCGAAGAAAATATACATTGGTCTAATGGTGTTATTGGCTAATGTTGTTTTGTTTTTGCTCTCCAAACCAAAGGAAAATAGCATGCTTCCTTTGATTATGTACACTTCCTCAAAAAAAATTTCTTTTTGTTATCAACGACAATTTCTAAGCAATAATTGACAGAGTCCCCTATCTTGGTTAAACTATGCCACCTCGAGGCAAGAGAATGAAAAACTCACCTCAAAGATTCATTACTACTCTATTTTTCTATTAGTCTGGATGAATGAATACGAGAAATTACCGAGTACTAGTGCAAATAAACTAACAGAAATAGGATGATATAATTTGAACAAATGCTGTGTTTTCAGAGAAAATTACCTTATCTTGGTGAGCAAACTATGTCTTTCAGTTTAACATGAAAACCGTGTCATTCCCTACTAATTGTAGGATGCAGCACATTTTAGTCTTTCTTTCCCAGAAAACAAGAAGATATCAAGGATAAACCCACAAGGGGAGCAAGAGAAATTATTGATATTCAAATGCACTCCAAGCATTTATCAGAAAGTTTTACCTTTTATTTCTATTTAAGACATTTCAAAGGTGTAACGATCTGATACAACAATCATAAAACTCAAATTTCTAGGAAGTCATAGTACAACAACAACAACAACAACAGCAACAACAGTGTAGCACATGCCACAAAGAACTCAAAAGTGATTTACCAATATGGCTTGGCTTTTGCTTAATCTGGCCCGTGGCAAACAATCCCTTTTCCAATACCCAATCTTCAATCATCGCCTGAGAATTCACTGCCTGATCGGTAGGCACAAGATGCCCTGCGTTCATTACCACAACATGAGTCAAATTCTCCCACTTCTGTACATATCCAGCAAGTTCGTCATTCACTCTCCAAACATTCCGCTCCGCCTCCAAAAACTTTCCAATTCCCTCCCACTTCATCTTCTTCATCCATGCCTCAGTTGACACCACTCCATCTCTCAAATCACACTGCCCCTGGTATAACAACACCTTCGTATTCTTAACCAAGAACTCCACCATGTATCTCACACTTTTCATCACGTCCTCGTGCAAAATTTTGCCTACTAAATCACTACATACCTCAAAACTTATCGATTCTCTTGCTTTTAAAGCCCTCTTAATCTCTACATTACTTAAAAACCTCGCCACCAATTCATCTTCATAAGGCTTTAACCTTCTAAAATCATATAAAGTCGCAAGGCCCGACATATTACTCAACGTACTCAACACCCTCGATCTAGCCCTCGTTGCCTCGCTCCAATTCCCATTCCTCGTCAACCTAATCGCCTCCTTCTGAAGCTTCTCCAATTCCACCTTTTGCTTCTCGTTGATCAATCCCGAATAATAAGTATTCAAAGCATGAGTCCCCACTTGAGTTTCGGGGTCAGTCAATCCATTACCAATACCAACCCCAGCCAAATTCAACCGTTTTGATTTCGCCAACCGTGCATTCTTCTTCAATGTATAGTAACCAAATGCTGGCACATATTTCCCAGCATAACTTTCACCAGTAACGTAAATTGATCGATTTTCGAACAACTTATCCATTCCAACAAATTCCTTTACAGCAATAAAAAGATGCTTAGCAACATCATGTTGATTTCTAGGCACCTCATCTTGACTTCCAGCAACACTAAACCCCGTTCCAATAGGATTATCAAGAAAAAGGACCCCAAATATACGATTCCAAGACCCCGAATTCCTTACGAGCGTAAGGTGTTCGACGTTATGCCTCAATGAAACCGAAACCCGAAAAGGTCCAAGTTCGTAAAAGTTTCCGAGCATTGACGAACAACCAGGACCACCTTGGAGCCAAATGACAATTGGGGTGTCGGAAATTGACTTTCTTGGATTCTGTGCTTCGTAAAAAGTGTAGAATATGGATGATCCTGATGTTGAATTAACTGTTAAGTAGCCTGATTTTGTTGGCAAAGCTTCTTGTGGGAAGGATATTGCTGATGATAAGGAAAAAAGAGTGGTGAGTAGCAAGAGGAGGACCAATAAGTGCAGTTGTTTTTGTGTAGACTCCATTGATGGTGAGGTTCAATAATTGGCATTGACCTGTGTCAGTGATTAAGTAGTGTACAGTACTTCCTCCTCCATTTTAGTAATCCAAATCAAAATTTATACACTTCTCTTTAGAATTAAAATGTGACAAGTAAAAGTGAACTAATGAGGTAATAAATTAATACTTTAGGAAATACTTCCTTCATTCACTTTTATTTGTCGCTATTTCTCTTCTTGAGGTCAATTTGCATGAATTTTGATTATATTTTAAAATATATAATTTAATATTTTAAATTTAAATGATCGAAAATTATACGAAAAATATTATAAGTTGTAAGCTTTTTCATATTGATATGATAAAAAAATATATATTAAAATATTATTCAAAATTCATGTAGGTTGATCTCGAGAAACGAAATAATAACAAGTAAAAATGAACAGAGGAAGTACATCGAATAATGAATAATATTTAATAAAAAATAAAATAATACAAAATAATAAATTATTCATTAATTTTTTGAATTGGATAAATATTATTAGATATCTAAATAAAAATAAACGGAGAGACTTCTAAAGATTAAAATTTTAATTGTATTGTTGTGCATTTGTCGGTAAGTACGAGGCGAATATTCTTATTTCTGATAATTCCGAGCATGGGTGTGTTAAACAATTATTCCCTCCTGTTAATCCCTCCGTCTATTTACTTGTGCACCGTATTAAAAATAAATGTCTAATAATATTTGTCTAATTTGAAAAATTAATGAATAATTTATCCATTTTACCTTTATATATTAATTAATGTCATTTCCCAATACATTTATCAAAATACTGAATTAATTATATCAAAGAATGATATGATAAAATTACCCCTATTATTTACCTATTTCTTAATCTATATGTCAAGTCAATAATGAATAACTATTAATGAACGGAGGGAGTACTTTATTTAAATGATTAAATGAGAGAAAATCATGGCAAAGTTAGTCCAAAGTGACATCACATTTTTACTCTCTTTTTTAATGACATATTTTACCAATTTGTTGTATTGATTAAGACATTAAGAACATCTAATACATCGAGGACAGTAAAGATTAATTGTTTCACTATCATTATAAGTAGTTTAATTTATCATATTATGTTATCTTTTTTTATTAGATAAATTACTAATTATCCCTACGTATCATAATAAAAAAATATATGTAATTGTCTTATAAGTAATTTAATTATGTTCTACTGTTGTTAGTCAATGAATGTATAACAAACAAAGAAGATGGTTTGTTGTGTGGGAAAGCATATGTGGTGTGTCTTAATTTTGTTGCCATGTGTGATGCTGTAAAGAAACAATAAAATAGGCCGAGTGACCATTTTCAGTTATAAAGTAGGCCGAGTGGTCATTTCAAGTAATAAACAAAAAAGTGAGCTATATTTTGTATAAGAAATTTAATCCAGTGGACTTTTTGTCTAATTTTTCCATTTTGAAACCTAAGTGGTTTAGCCTAGATGAGGTAGGCCTAGCCATATTGACAGCTCTAGAGGTGTGCTAAGTTCATACTGGATAAGTAAAGATGAACAAAGATACTATCATTTTACTTGTACTAAATACGCAAGTAATAAGATATTATTCTAAAATCATTTGATTATATCTAGTACAAAACAATGAGAATGGATAGAAGTAAGGTGATGGATGTTGTGGTGGGAAGGGGGATGGGGTGGGTGGTGATTGTGGGGGTTGGGGTTGGGTGCGTGGAGGTGAAGGGCAGGTGTAATTGTAAGAATGGAAAGAGACAATATCACTTCCTTTCCCTATTTTGTCAAGTCATTTTACTTATTTTCAAGAAGCTTGTAATATTTTTTAAAAATTTTAACCAAAGGAACATGAGAAAATACAAAAACATTTTTCGAAAAATATTCTCCTTCGTACCAAAGACACCCTTAGTGTTTACTATTACAAAACAGACTAGCTGTATGACTTTACTGTTACAAACAGTTAATTTAGTGATTACTATTACTACTAAAATAGTTTTATGAGTTATGACTTTACCTTACAAAAGTAAGTCCATTGATCATCAATTAACCCCTCCAATCAACAACGCCTCAGTTCCAAACAAGTCGATATAGAAATGAGGAAGTACTTCGAATCATTTATCAACTTGGTTACAGAATAACACTATCTGATAATGTAGCTACATCAGTTATCTGATCCACAATATTCCTCCATCCAGAAATAGGAAGTTACAAAGTGGACCTGTTTAATCTATCCCAACATTTCTCCTTAAAGCTACTGCTAAACCAATACATAAAAAAGAAGGAAAAAAAAATGGTATCCAAAAAGCAAAAACTTCTTGGAAATGAGAGTATAACAGCCTACTGTACTTTGTTTAGTGTATCCCATGCAGCAACCATGAGAGGAGTACAAACGAACGTCGTGGAGGTCAAAAATGGAATCCGCCAAATCCTCCACCTCCACCAGGAAATCCTCCTTCAAAGTGGAATGTGAACTGCTGCCCTCCTCCACCGAATGGGTTGAATCCTCCACCACCCATTCCTGAACCCATGTCGTCAATGTCTTCTCCTTGGTCATATCGTGTGCGTTTTTCCTCATCACCGAGAACCTGTTACGAGATACGTGACATTCAGACAAATACAGTCAGAATTTTCTATAACACCCAACTTCTATAACAACCATGTTTTATGTGCAACCGATCTTTCATGTTATGTTATACTGAAGGCATAATATATAAACAAACACTCAAACTTGGTCTCAGCTAACAAGTAAGCACTCCAATCTTGAGTATGCACATCTATGCACCTCAACTCGTTGAACACTCCAACTTACAAATAATCATCTAGACACCTCCAAAATTTATTTGCCACGTTTGCTCAGGTGTCAACGAGACATAGTGGGGACCAAATTGAGGTGTCTAATGTGCACTCTCAAAGCTGGAGTGCTTACTTGCCAGCTAAGGCCTGAGGCCAAGTTTGAGTGTCTGTTTACGTATTATGCCTATATTATATGTTCTCCATAACAACATTTTGCTATAGCAGCCAAAAAATATTGGGACAAATGGCGTTATAGTTAGGTTTGACTGTAGTCGATAGTCCAAATAGGTCTTTATGTTTTTTTCCCTCAAATCACGATAAAGCAAAATAACATAGGGAAAATGCTAATAGAGGAGAAACTAAGGGAGAAAAGTTGAAGACATTTTGTACAACGCGGTCTGTTAAAAGATACTAATTCAACAAATTCACTACCATAATATTTCCAAACTAATTTATCTGAAATGTCTCACTTGTGTCATAACTCATCAATCTAACATTGCAAGGTAGCTTCTAGCAAATATTTTCAGTATGAACTGTGGAGCAAGAAGACCACGTCGGAAAACTAAACCAGAAAGCATGCACTGGACCGAATATCTTTGACACAGTAAAAGAGAACCAGAATGGCAAGGGATTATCAGAAACTTTTATGCATAATGACCCCCAAAATAATGAAAAAAATTGGAGCCATTAAGAATTTTGTCCACCACTTGAGACACGGTTGCAAAACCAAGTAAGAACTGAACAGACCAAATGAAAAATGATGGAAAAGAAAACAAAAACAAACCTCATATGCAGCTGCTATTTCACGAAACTTGTTTTCTGCTTCTTCTCTGTTGTCAACGTTCTTGTCAGGATGCCATTGCAGAGCAAGCTTTTTGTATGCCTTTTTGATCTCTGATACAGATGCTGTCTTTGATATTCCCAATATCTTGTACCAATCCTTCCGTTGACTCAATTTTAATGATCTTTCTGCCCTCATCAGCACTTCACGAATATTCCTATCCTATAGAAGTGTACTCCAGATTATTTCATATCCAGATCAAGGCTAAAAAGATAAACCTACTCCAGATTATTTCATATCCAGATCAAGGCTAAAAAGATAAACCTTGACAGAAAGGACCACGAACATACAGAGACACATATAGATGGATTCGCATGCAAAAAACATCAGACAAGCAACAATAATCGCTTGAACAAAAACCGACCAAACTTGGTTCAAGACAAAAGGAAGGACCTCACTTCGACTTGGAGACAGTGAATCGTGATTTTTTTTCTTTTCCTTTTGATATGCTGACTTTTTTGGTCACGCCCAGTGGCAGAGCCACATGCATTCAAGGGGTCGGTAAATTACACTGATAGTTAGGTAAAAAAAAAAACTTTTCATGTATAGCATATATCGACGCCCCTTGGCTTCTTCTTGGGTTTACTCCTTTATATTTTGACATATCTTATTGAAAATCCTGGCTCCGCCACTAGTGATGGCTATCACAAAACTTGCAAAATCTAATCCTTGTTACGTGGAAAACTCATACCCACCCCCCCACCCCCAAAAAAGGACATCACACCATATCCACAATGTGATTGGCATGATCGAGTTGTCACGCCAATGTCTTCTCTCATCTTAGATGCAGTATTACCATATGAAGAAATGTTTAAACAGGGAAACAAATAAACAAACAAAACCATATAAAAAGTTGCCAACAAACCTGAGGAGATTTTTCAGCTGCTTCTTTCAAATCGGCGACAGCTCCCTCCCAATCTTCTGTTAGAAGCTTGGCTTCACCCCTCTGTAAAAAATATGTCCAGCTCAATGATTCAAAATTTTTTGTGGTGTAAACTAAATATTTCTAAGAAAACAAATCGGTCTAATAGAATTCGGTCATCGTAATGTAGTTGACTGCATTTGTTTAAAGGTTGAAAAAAGTAGAAAGTGGATAAAGATAAAACCTGCACTAGAGCATCAATAAGCTCTCCATCAAGCTCAAGAGCTTCAGAACAGCTTGATATAGCATCCTTCCCCCTTCCAAGCTTTACCAAGACTTTACACAAACCAAGATGAAGATTTACGTTATGTGCAGAATGGTTGGGGTCCAATGCCAGGGCTGCTTTGTACTCCTCCACAGCAAGACGAAGCTTACCCTTACTTACATTATCTTCTGCCTGCACAAAAGTTTAGGGTTTGAGAAACTCGCATTGTAACACACCTTGGAGATATAGGAACAGGATAAAGGTCTTCACTAACAGCTTGTTTGGATGGTTGTTACCTATTATATTGTTAGTTTAAATACAACGCTTTTTTATGAAGTAGTTCATTAATGGGCATCAACAAGATGCGGAAATAGTTTAAATACAATGTTTGTTTTGATGTTACTTAAATTTTATTATTTCATACCGTTAAATCCATTTCCCATTTTATGCAACGGCCGATTTGGTATGATTGTGTTGTTACCTTTTCTTTTTTTTCACCTTGTCTTTGCTTATCATCTAATAATCCTATTTATTACCTTAATTTTATAATATATCTACCAGGGACCCTACTTTTCTTGTAGGTTTATCTTTCAATTGTTGATGTGTAGCATTATGTAACAACAAGAAACCATATAATCTATCCAAACCTTGTATTCATCAAAACAATATAGTACAATACAATACGATATGATATGAAACGATATGTAACAACCCTCCAAACAAGATACTAGGGGAAAATAGTGAGGCTTACGCTTTTAGTCTTTTTCAGTAAGTTTTTCAAGCCAAAATAGGCTTTCTTCAATTCCCCATGCTCTGGGTCTGAACGAAGACCTTTTTGGTAGTGCCTGCCAAGGGTGTAAAAGAGCTTCTTTAGGAATCTCCAGAACATGACATTTACGTTTTTTCAAATTTTCCCCTCCAATTTTTTTTCCGGGCTCTCTTTTCAATATTATGCTGCCTTTTTCTTGGATTGGCGTAGTGCAAGGCAGGAAACGATGGACCAAATTGATAGAGTTTGTAAGGCATACCTTAAGGCAACATCATGATCAGCCAGATAGTAGTAGGCACGGCCTCGTAGCAGCAAAGCCTCCAGATTATCCTCATCCTCTTTAAGTATATACCCAGCCTCAGCTATGACACCTGAATAATCTTTATCTGCTAGAAATAGCTTCACCTTAAGGAGTTTGGCCTAGAAATTCACATGTAAAAGACATCATCATTGGTGTAACACTAAGTGGTTACACAGGAAGTCACATCAATAATGCAATATTGAATGAATACCTTGGAGCATGCTGGAGAGAAAACGAGTACGACTTTATCAATATACTCCAATGCTTTTTTAATGTCACCTGTGTCCAACAGGTTGGTAGCTGAATCAAGAGCACTCTTAGCTTGGTGCATCTGAGAAAGCTCTTTCTCTGCAGCTGAGTCTTTTGGTTTCATCTCCAGCAACTTTTTGTAGCTTTCTTCCGATTCCTCATATCTACATTAGCCCAAAAAAATCTCCCAAATCATATAATTTTCAGATAGGATGTTACCTGAAGATACAAGGTCCTATATGCTTGAATGCTAACTAATCAGCTACGTTGCTCGGACTCTTCAGAAATGTCAACAGGTGTGTGTCGGATCCCTTCAAAAATAGTGCATTTTTTAAGGATCCGACACATGTGCGGCATGACTTTAGGAGAGTCTGAGCAACATAGCCAATCAGAAACAAGGCTTGTGGATCACAGATACATTTATGCACCATTCAAAAATAAATAGGCCACAGTTTGAGATAGTAGGTTACTCTAGCAAGATGCCAATAAAATGAAGAGGTACAGGAGTAAACCCTGGGAAACAGTAATTTTGAGGATATACTAGTATATTCAAGCTTTGGACCTAATGCAAATGGTTGTTGCCATATCCACACCTAGATACACAGATATCTCGAACCTAGTTTTTTGCTGGATTAGATGAATAACAAATCCAGAATATATAAATTAAATGGCTCACAGTTATAGCATTCCTAGGAGTCAAAATGTTGAAGACCTACCCTACTAAACAAACACTATCATTCTAATTCTTCGTTGTCCAGAAGCTGCACAGCATTAAATGGAAGATAATACGAAGTGTCTAAAAGAATATGTCCACATACATCCAACAAGCTTATACTAGGAAGACCCAACTTTTGATATGCTAGTGAGTTTATCTCTAAGAATCAAGACATACATGACGCTAGAGCTGGTACAAGAAAAACAAAAGGAAAATTGATCTCAACCTGCACAACTGACGAAGGAGAGATGCGCGGTGCCAATACGCCTCTGAAAGTGCTGGGTCTGCCTCTATGGCTGAATTTAGATCATTAAGTGCCTCGCTGTATTTCTTAACTTTTACATTTTGTGTAACTCTCTCAAACAATGCAGCAGCAGCACCAGGTTTGGTGTCTACACATCAAGAATAGCAAACGTATCAGAGAACAATAAGTGCCACTTCATTTACAAGACAAAAGAACACTGTAAAGCTAAGTTGCGCGGACTCTTCACTTTCGAAGCCGCACCCGTGTTGGATTCTCCAGAAATGCACTATTTTTGCGGAATTCAACACGCACTCATTGACATTTTGAAGAGTCCGAGCAACATAACTGTAAAGCATGCTACTTTGTGTTTCCTAACTAGATAGATAAAGAAACATCATGTTTCATCACTTAAATGAAAATTAACCCTTCATCCTAACAACAACAATTGGAGAGGGGAACTTAGACACATCATAAAACACCAATGGAACTTCCTTACTATGAAACTATTAACAGCGCCCGTTGACAAGATACACTTAACATTACTTGATTCTAGCCGGAGCTTGAATAATAAGAATGATCATTCTCATCAAGAGCCTCCTCAATTCAACCAAGAAAAATGAGCTTTGACAAGTATGGAATGCCAAGAAATTGCAGTATTACAACTCTCAGATTAGGTCAAGCTCCAGATGTGATAATTCGGATCAAGCTAAAGATATTAACAGCAACATGATCTCAGTGCTCCTTCCTTATTGCAATACAACTGCTGGTCTCACTCAAGACGACGTTGAACAACAATTTAATTTCCCTCCATTTAAAGTAT
Source organism: Capsicum rhomboideum (assembly GCA_031232105.1). Taxonomy (NCBI): domain Eukaryota; kingdom Viridiplantae; phylum Streptophyta; class Magnoliopsida; order Solanales; family Solanaceae; genus Capsicum; species Capsicum rhomboideum. The sequence continues at coordinate 141,198,460 of CP124711.1, read as the reverse complement.
CAACGGCCCACATTTACATCATTACCAAAAGATAATCACCCCTGTTTCATCAGTTCTCATTCCCTACTGCATGACCGAAGATTGCCACAATTGACCCTTCTGAATAACTTTTTATTAGTACTAGCTACTAACGTTCTTTTTTCTTTATTAGGTAAAGTATTTCATTGATAATAACAGGGCCAACATGGCCATATACAAGTGGTATACCACAAAAAGAGAAACCTACAAAATATGGTTCTCTCCAAAAGACACCCAATCATCTACACAAACAGGAACTACATGGGTGCATCAAAAGAAAATAAGGGATCGGACACTACTCCTCAAATGAGCAAAGCTCATCTCCACCCCTTCAAAAGCTCTCCTATTCCTCTCTTTCCAAAATGACCCACATTAAAGCAAGAGGAGTGACACTCCAAGCCTTGTGCCTTCTTCTCCTAGCTCCATTCCTCTAGCTGAACATCAACTCCTTCACGGATGTCGGCATAACCCAAGAAACGCCAAACCAACTACTAACATTCTTATCTAAATTGGTGCCTCACATCCTCATTATCAACATTAAACAGAAGAAAAAATTCGCAAATCTTAGAGGTTAATGACAACCAACCAAAACCCAGTGACACCCCTCCTCAGAAAGAACAACAAAAGCTACTTCCTCAGTCTCATATTGTCTGGCAGCACAATGTATGAATACATCGGATAAAAGGTTCTTTTTAACTACTAATTTCTTTTAACATTTAAAGTTATGATTTTTACACTTCCCAAGTAGAAATTAGATTCGAGGATTCTGATACTCATAGTCATAAACAATAGCAATATACATTCTAAGCCAAGAAAATCATAAGAGTTTGCTCACAATCAAGAACGTCTACAATGTAAGCAAATTCCCTTCCCGTAAAGCTCAAATTTTGAAAGTTAAAATCCCCAAATCTAAAATCCCCAAATCAACTTTCACTATCAAAATCTCACATTCGAAATGCCATAAATCTGGATAACCCAAATAACCAACCAAAACCCAGTGACACCCCCTCCTCAGAAATTACAGCAAAAACTACTTCTGCAGTATCATATTTATCGGTAAAAGGTTCTGTTTAACTACTAATTCCTTTTAACATTTAAATTTATGATTTTTATACTTCCCAGTTAGAAATTAGATAGGTGAATTCTGATACTCATAGTCTTATACAATAACAATATGCATTCTAAACCAAGAAAATCATAAGATTTTGCTCAAAATCAAGAACCCATTTTTTCTTTTTCTTTTTTTGGTGTAGGGGAAGGGCAAACAGGGGAGGAGATTATAATATGGGGAATCAAACCCTCACCAAAATAGGAAAAGTTCAGGTAGCCAACCAACTGAGCTACTAAGATTCCCCGGGAACCTATGCAATGTAAACAAGTTCCCTTCCCATAAAGCTCAAATCTTGACTAATACTCATAGTCATATACAATAGCAATATGCATTCTAAACCAAGAAAATCATAAGACTTTGCTCAAAATCAAGAACCTATTCTTACTCTTTCCTTTTTTTTTTTTTTTTTTTTAGGGAGAGGGGGGGGGGGGTCAAACACTCATCAAGAACGTGAAAGTTCAGATAACCAACCAACTGAGCTACTAAATCCCGTGGAACCTCTACAATGTAAACAAGTACCCTTCCCACAAAGCTCAAATCTTGAAACTTAAAATCCCCAAATCAACAGTCTCACTATCAAAATCCCACATTCAAAATGCAACAAATCTGACTAATCCAAATATACAGCCAAAACATCAAGAAACTATGTTTTTTCTTTTTTCTTTTTTGGGCAGGGAAGGGGTAACAGGGGAGGAGATTATAAAATGAGGAATCGAACACTCATCAATAACGTGAAAGTTCACGTAACCAATCAACTGAGCTACTAAGATTCCCCAGAACATCAAACTTAAAATCCCAAAATCAACACTCTCACTGCCAAAATCCCACATTCAAAATGCAACAAATCTGAATAATACAAATATACAGCTAAAAAATCAAGAACCCCAAATCAAGAATCAAACAAAATAATGCATCAAAATTTGATCTTTAATTACCTAATGCAGATACAAGTGGTTGAAGGAAAAAAAGTTGGCAAGCGAATATAAAGTTGAGTATTAATGCTGAAAACAAAAAACCCCTCCATGCTACAACATCAAAACTCCATAATTTCATCAATGGCTCCATCATTCAACTTTCCAATTCACCTATAGAGATACATACAATACACATATATATAAATATATATTGTGTATAATTAATTTTCAAGAAAGATATATAGATTTTTTTTTTTAATTATTTTTATTTTTTTGCTTTTTTGTTGTGTTACAAGTGAAATTTTGGGGTTACAAAATACAAAGGTTGTAAGAATTTTCGTGTCACTCCACGTGAGATTAGCCAATGAGTATCTTACACGTGTAATTGATTTAGGTGGTATATGTGGGGTTGTCCATTGAAATATGGACATGTAGGATTTTGCTATGTGCTTTTTGTTTAGGGGAATTAGATTAATTTGTTTTGGATTTGTTTTTTCAGTAACAGTGATTAACACTCTGTTTGGACGGTTGTTACGTACTTCCCGTTTCTAAATATTTGTCATATTTTTTAATTTATACACTCCTTGATAAAAATAGTAAACAAAGAATAATTTAATTAAATTATGTTTATTCATTACTCCTGTCAATGTAATAATTCTTTCTTTTGCATCACATTAATATCTCTCTATTTTTATAAGGATAAAAATAGAAACAAACAATTAATTATGTATTGATTTTCTAAATGACAAGTATTGTGAATCATTTATTTTTAACATGAATGACAAGTATTTAGGGGAAGTATTATTTTATAATGTATTGTAGTATATTGTGTTGTATTATATTGTTTCAATTGTATCATGTTCCAGTCAATAATTTGAATGATAAACCTACACGAAAATTAAGTTAGGTGGTAGAGCTATTGTAGAAAAAAGGGTAGGACCAAAATAATGTGGGATTTGTTGTAAAATAATTATCTTAATTGTGGATGTCCATTACTTCTAAGTGTAACTTCTCCTTTAAGTGTAGTTACTCCCACACCTCCACCACCTCCCCTTTGATCTTTCACTTTGTCATAACCTTCCCCACATTCTTATGGATTAATGCCATGTTTATGACACCCCTTGAAGTTCCTCCATGTAATACTATAAATAGAGGTTTTGAGGATGATGTTGTATACACTTGAACATTTAGAAGAATAAGAAAACTCTCTTCTCTTGTCTCTAATATCTTATCTATTTTATTACTTATATTGCTCTCTTTTAGCTTAGTTTTAAAACACGTTATTAGCACGAATGCTCATTCTTCGACAAGAATCGATGGTACTTCTTAATTTTTAGATTTGGCCTCCTCATAATTATTCGGCTGCGAGGTAAATTTTTGATAATCCCTAGCACATATGATGGTAAGATCTCTGTGCATTTTCACTGATTAACAAAGATTAAGTTTAATATATTAAGATTGGTGTTCAAGTGATGATATTGTTTCCAGTGAAGCAATTGGGAACATTTTGTTTATGCACGTATATTAATTATGTTTAAGTTCTAAATTAGTTGGGGTTAAGATACACGGCCCCATATATTCATTTGTTCCATTTGGATTTTTGGCAAGTAAAATAGTTGTTTAATTATAAGCTAGTCATGATCTGCCAGACAATCGATTCTTTAATGGTTAAGTTGTTGTCATTATCCCTTCTGCTTGGCTCATTCTTCAATATATGTCAATGTTCTTTACTCTCAATTAGATACATTTTTGCTCTCTAAAAGAAAAGGATTATTTACATGGCTTTGTAAAGCCTTTACTGTTTTTCTTTTGAAATGGTAGAAGAGACAAATATTTTATTGATACTTACTGTAGAGATTCATTTCATTTAATCATATTAAAGGTTAGTATTTGATTTATCTGTTTTCGGTAAACTTTTTTTTTTTTTTTTTTAATATGTTTGTTGAAATTTAATTCCTTATACATATAATTACAAAGTGTTAACCTTTTGTAAGGGTTCGGGTTGAGTCCCATTACGCATTGGCTTATTATGCCATTGATTGAGGATAAAACGATAAATTTAGGTCCTATCGAACCAAGAGGGTAAGACATCGGGTTAGAGTTTCGCTGCACCTTAATGATAAGATATTGGGATGGAGTCCCAACGAATTATGGCCTAGCATGCCTTTTTATAGGTAAGACGTTGGATTCAAGTCCCAATGCAATATATTGATGATAATGATGACTAAGACAAAATAATATACTTTGATCAGAAGTCATGAAATCCGCCACATTGATTTGCTCTATTCTTTGATGTGAATGTGTAGCAGTGCATAAAAAGTTTGAAAGAAGACAAGTGATTTTATATATGTGGGCATGAAGGAACAAAATTATAATAGTCATCATTATGGTAAAAATAAAAAACATTATGGATTGTTAAAATGGTCCTTCAAAAGTGAAGGTAATGTTGACCATCAATTTGGTATAAAAGGTATATATTGGGCACGCGGTTGTCATGCAACCTAATTTGAAAAGTTTTCTAAATCCTCCATCAAATGAAAAAAAATAAAGTGAAGGCACTCTTCATCTTTCAAAGTGATGTTGAGATGGGTCATATAAATATGACAAATGTCAAGGCATGACAATGAGCTTATAAAATAAATTATGAAGCACATATGATTATAATCCATTTCTTGAAGAGAATGTGACTTGTGATAAGCATTGCAAATGCTAGGTCATTCTTGAAAATGAATGTGTCAATATGTGATAAAAAATGTGAATAAAAATGTGATCATGGGTTGGATAAATACCACAACTCACCTCTACGGGAGGTTTGAGTCTTTGATTATCAAACGGTAAAAGCAAGAAATAAGTCTTGTCGAATATGATATCATATGTTTTATTATGAACTATCGAAGGGCAAAAGAAAGAAATAATTCTCTCATATAAAGGTTGTGACCATAACCAAAAATGAATGTTATTGTGTGGCTACACAAATTTGTCATTGGTTGTATGCATATAATTTTCTCCTTAAAGGAGATGTTCATCACATGTATGGTGTTATGGAATATAAGGTAGTACACAAGTATTTGATAGCTTCAAAAAAGCTAATGTGTTACTACATGGAGGAATGAAATTGTTCACGATATTGGGATTGTAATAAGTCTCCAGAAGAAACTTTATAAGTTTCAAGAAAATTGACAAGAAAAATTATTATTACTTTGAGACTATAAATTATGAAAGGATTTTATATGTTCATATTACTACAATCGAAACGGGTTATAAATATTTATGTGAAAGGATATTCGTTTTCGTCCTGTTTGTTGATACAAATATGGGCATGGTGATGAAATCACATGCGATAGTAAAAAAAAAGTTTATAGAAAATATATAAGTTGGCATGATCGGTTGACCATCCCGGTTTAAATGTGATGCAAATATATTTAAGAATTCATGTGGTTATACATTGAAGAAATAAAAGATTCTTCAAGAATTCTCCTATGTTGCTTGTTCTCACGATAAAATATTATATCGACTAAGGTTGGAATTGTATCCCTAAATTTTTGGAAAGTATAACAAGGTGAATATGGGCCCGTTCACATGTCATGTGGACCGTTTACTATGAAATGAGATGCATCTATGGTAGGTCATATGCGCTTTGCTATTAACTTGTAATTTGATTTTTGCAAGGTTATTTGCTCAAATTGTTAAGTTAGAGCATGATTCCAAATTGTAAAAGTTGATAATGCTGATTGGTTTAGCAGAAATTGTATGCCTCCAATTATAGCTAAACCGTTGGTTATGAGAAACAAATCTCCCAAAATAAATTTGGTATGAGATATTATTTAAATGTAGCAACACTTGTATACAACAAGCCAATAAGGTTCCCCTATATTGTTGGTTCAGGGTCAGGAACCAAATAATTCCATGTAAAAATTTAAATATGTGGTATTTGATTTAATTGCTCCACCACGTACAAAGATGGATCCCCAAATAAGGTTGGGGTGAATGTTAGATTTCCTAACATTAGGAGGAGATATGATTAACAGCTGAAATGGATGGATGAATGAATTATCTAGATCCTCGTAAAAAAAAAAAGAACTTGAAGTTTAAGAGATAATTCATTTGCAAATAAATTGCCAGATATATTTGCTGACCCCTATGTTATAATTCAGCGGTAAATGCTCCAATGTAAAGTCCTTGAAGGACAGAGTCTGTGACACTCCTAAAGCGTGATAGACTAATCGGTTCCAAAGGTAAAACTCCCTGAAGAAGGAGAGGAGCAAATGATAAATTTGATCATGGTAATGAGGTAAGTGCTTTAAAAAAGCACCATGACATAACTCTTCATAAAACTTTGGCAAAGGTTCAGGTACCTGAAAATGATGAAAAGAAGAGATCAATCTCGATATGTTATGTCTTAATAGAACCGATATCAAATAACCATCAACGGTTTTTTTGATATAATGTAGAGCTCAACATTATATATGGTGATGAGGATCTTGAATTCAAATATGTCAAAAGTGTGGACAGATAAATGACCGGCCAAATAAAATACGCAATTTCAAGTATATTTTATTTTACTTGAAAGTGATGTTCTGAAATTAGTCCATAGACTAAGGTATAATGCCAGTGGGGTACAAATGGGTGATTATGCGAAAGTAAAATCGTAAGATATAAAGTACGGTTTATGCCTTGAAACATAAAGGTTATTCGCAAAAGTCCTGACATTATTATTTGGAGATATGTTCTCTTGTGGTGGATGCAATAAGGTTTCTTTAAGTCTGGCAATGTATGAAAAACTTGAATGCGTATAGTGAATGATTGTCCTGTCTAGCTAAACGGTAAATGTTATATGAAAATCTTTGAAGGATTTAAAATATTTTTTAAAGCGATTCGATCCATTGAATACCTCAATGGTTGCGAGATCACTTAACATAAAGAAAGATCAATTTCGATCTCATGAAAATGGTTAGAAAGTACCATGTCTTAATACAATTGGTGCACTTATGTATCCTACTATTTTTAAACATTAGATAATAATTTTTGTTAATGTGCAGGAAAGTCATTTCACTTTTATGTGAATTTGAGTGAAATCAAATATTATTGATATGAATTTATTATTTCTAACAATTATTGTCAAAGGATTGTTGGTTATGCAAATGCAGGAAGCTTATTTGATCTACAATCAATTTTAATATCATGCAAATAAAAGTATCCGCAACTTGGTTGTTGCTACGAGCAAGTTCAATGTACAAGTGGCTTGCGATGATGAGGTCACGAATAAAGTGATTGTCAAGAATGTATTTAGCTAAGTTCAAAGGCTTAACATATCCAAGAAAAAAGAAAATGATATATCAGAATGAGTTCAAAAATGCAACAACATGAATGTGATTTGATCACAAAGATACTGTCAATATCAACATTTGAAAGCTGGCATATAAGATTGAGATGCGTTGTATTCGAAAAGTGAAATGATGTTTGCATCAGGGGGAGTAAATTACACGCTGCACTCTTTTCCCTTAGTCTAGGTTTTGTCCCAATGAGTTTTCCTGGCAAGGTTTTTAACGAGGCAGCAAACAACGTGTATTATAAGATATGTGTACTCTTTTTCCTTCACTTGAAATTTTTTTCCACAGTTTTTTTTCCTAGTAAGGCTTTAACGAGACACATTATTCATGGACATCCAAGGGGGAGTGTTGTAAAATAATTATCTTAATTGTGGATGTCCATTACTTCTAAGTGTAACTTCTCCTTTAAGTGTAGTTACTCCCACACCTCCACCACCTCACCTTTGATCTTTCACTTTGTCATAACCTTCCCCACATTCTTATGGATTAATGCCATGTTTATGACACCCCTTGAAGTTCCTCCATATAATACTATAAACAGAGGTTTTGAGGATGATATTGTATACACTTGAACATTTAGAAGAATAAGAAAACTCTCTTCTCTTGTCTCTAATATCTTATCTATTTTATTACTTATATTGCTTTCTTTTAGCTTAGTTTTAAAACAGGATTGTTAAATATTAAGTAAAGACAAAATGAGAAAAAAAATAAAATAACAACGTGATCACACCATCGTTACAGAAGATGAGACTTCTCATTTATTATCTAATAATGGACATAATGATATGATACAATAAAATTTAAGTAAAAATCAAAACAAACATTGTCTTTAAACTATAACACAACACAGTACAATTGGTAACAACAATCCAAAGAGGAAGAGATGGATTAGAAGAAATAAAATAACTCCCTCTGTTGCATTTTACTTGCCCTATTCTTACAAATAGATGTTTCATTTTACTTGCCCATTCTAAAAAATTAAGATAATTTTATTTATTTAATATTATTTATAATATTAAATAACTGCATAAGGTAGAAGTAATCAAATTTAAAATTTCAAAGCATCATTAATAAGATTAGTTTGATAAAATACACCTCTAATTAATATTTTTTTTAAGAGATGTGTTAAGGTTTCAAAGTATCATTAATAAGATTAGTTTGACCAAACATAATATGAAATGGAGGGAGTACTAAATGTTTGTTGTCTTAGGAAGCTTTTTTGTTTTCTGAATGTGTTAAATTATTTTTTATTTCAAAATTAATGGCTATAAAATTTATTTAAAATATTAAGAGTAATTAATCTAATACTATACAAATAATTTTTAAGAAAAAACTTATAATGGTAGGTGGTGATGAAAATGATCAATGATGGTGATTATGGTTGTTAGAACGAGGTTGATGGTGGTTTAGATGATGTCAGTGGTTGTGGATATGTAATAGCCTTATGTCGCAGGCCATTCTTGCTCAAATGTGGAGTTTTGACTGTCTCTCTGCGTCTGTGCGTGAAAATGAGTATGTGAACAAAACATATTTCAAACATCAAGATGAAATAAGCAGTGGCACCTGTAAACAAAATTAAGAGCCGCTCAAGACATCACCAGTTTTTGGCACAGTGATTAGGTCAAGCAAAACAATATTATTTTCAATTCGTTTTTAAAACCCTGGGTACCAATCAATCCGTTTAGATCTTTTAGTTGCCAATGAAATGGATTATGAGAAACTCTCCATCTAAGTGATTAATCCGTGAGTCAATTCTCAGTTCGATGTTGATATTTGTTTGATGATCTCAATTCTCAGCAAGTAATGCTATGTGCTCTTATCTCTTTGTTCTAACTGCAGGTAGTGTTCCCTTCATTTTTTTCTGAGGTTTGTTTGGTAGTTGTGATTGATAGTAATGATTGTGGTTGATGTTAATAGTTAGGGGTCGTTTGGTAGAGTGTATTGGGAAAAAAATGCATGCATTAGTTAATGTGTACTACTAGTACCTTGTTTGGTACATTTTTTAGCCTATGTATAACTAATGCTTGCATTAGTTATACAATCTATTGTGTATTGAGGTGTGCATTAGTAATACCTCAAAATCCATGGTATTAGTAATGCAATGGATTCTAATGCATGCATTAGCATGATTAAAGATACAATTATTCCTCAAAATCTTTTCCACATCTTTTTCACCATATATATTGAGGGTATTTTTGTAAAAAAATATTTTTTTTAAAAAAATTATGCAATTCATGTATTTTTAATACACCAAACCAAACACTGCATAAGAAAAATGCAAGCATAGCTAACACAAGCATTATTAATACAAGCATTACTAATACACCATATTTTGCATTATTCTTATACACTCTACCAAACGACCCCTTAGTGTCAAGAGCTAATTATTTAAGGTGAATAATAACAAGGAAAATTTCACAAGAATACAATTACCCTACTTATACTATTGAAATACAGCCAAAAACTTACATTGCAAATCTTCAGTCCAAAACATAATAGCTCATTCCCGATAAAAAATATTTTGCTGTTATTTAGGTAGTCAAGTTTTTAAAATTCTAATCGCATAACCACTATTTTCTTACAACAGTGTTTAAGAATCTGATGTACAATATTATACATCCTGTATATAACAAAATACAAAAATTTCATTATTTTTTATAACAATGTTTAAAAACTTGATATACAATATTATACACCTAATCTATAACATTATACAAAATTATAAGAAATATTTACACACAATATGCAATACTATACAGAAACTGACTTCGTTTTCTTATTTGAATTCAAGCACTTGTGTCACGCCCCGAACCCCCACGAGGCGTGATTGGCACCCGAAGCCGACAAGGCCCGAGAGAACCAATCCTTGCTTTTATTCATTCATATGCATGTCATAGGAAACACTACTATCACATAGAAGCAGGAGAAGCTAAAATCGGAAAGTATAAAACATGTGACATATATATATACACAATTGAGAAACTTGGCCGTTGAGGCCATCAAAATAAGACTCCATGTGACATCTTATATACATACACCCACGTACGTCTACAAAAGCCTCTAACAAATGCATTGACCAATGGCAACTGAAAGTCGGGACAAGTCCCCGCTTTACACACCACACACACCACCAAAATACATATACCACTGTGACTCGGAGAAACCCCGAACTAACTGGAGCTCACCGATGAATCCGCACATAACTGATAACCTACAGGGGAGGCCTGTTAGTACCTGCGCCTGCAACATTTAAAGTATGTTCCCCAAAAGGGGTCAGTACGGAAAAAAGTACTGAGTATGTAAGGCTCAGATGAAACTGTACAACATATGAATATTTCAATGAACTCAAGATAAATGAATAATCAATGTGAATAAGTCACCATTTGCATTTTTGGAAACCATGTGTATTGCTTTCGTTACTTTCTTTGCTTTCCTTAATACAATGCTCAATGATCAATACGTGTGTCACACTGTACCCGGGCCCCTACTGATCAGTGGGTCTTTTCATGACTTATCATCATGTTGGGATCGAGTCGAGCTAGGCTTATGCCCCTAGACCTGCCACCCATAAATCAATGCTTCGGGATCGAGTCGAGCTAGGCTTACGCCCCTAGACTTGCCACCCATAAATCAATGCCTCGGGATCGAGTCGAGCTAGGCTTACGCCCCTAGACTTGCCACCCATAAATCAATCATTAACCACATTTGCATTACTTTGATCATTACTTTGAGATTGATATCTTTACTTGTGAGAGATTGATACTTTGCTTATGAGAGATTGATACAATGATAGCCATATCTTTATTTGGAACTTTGGATCATTAACCAATGAACGGAAGACATATGAGTAACAGTGTTAGAAAACACAATACCGAATGGAAACATAACACTATTGGACCCATTGGACAATAATCAATGAACGAGACACACGAGTATAAACACTATTGAAACTTTGGAACATAACCTTATTGGGCCTTTGGAACACTATCCATGAACATGAGATGCACAATTAATCAATAAGTAGGAAGCATATGACAATGACAATTGATAATTGGATGTAGGATACCGTAGTACATTTCGGGATAGGACAACATAATGTCAATGCGAATACTATTTGCCGCAGAAAGATACGGACAGAGTAACCTTACATACCTTGGATTCGCAATACGAATATATAATCCTAGAGGTGCATACAATAGTCCCGCTCCTTCTTTATGTCACTCTACAACACAAATACAGTACGGAATTCACATTAACCACCAACTACTCTTCAAATGCATGTACATCAATGAGTCACATATTTGCCCTTAAACATGTCATTTCCCCTTGAAAAAACCATTGATGAAATCATTATTCCAAAAATCCCCCAATATTCCATACATTGACCAATACATGAAAATCAATACATTTCACCACAACACTTCTCCTTTACACTTTCTTATCCTTATCACATCACAAATAATCCATCAACTTACCTTAATACAACTCATAACACATATCGGCCAAAATCCCACATTTTCCACTTATAGACAAGAACAAGTTTAATACCAAAAATAACACCATACATGTTCATATTTTGTCCATACCATGCTTTTTCATCAAAGGCACAAGTCCTAATTCAAGTTCAAATCCCATGGATTACACATCTTTCACAAAAACACAAAGTACCATATTCAACACTTTCAAGCATAACCAACATGATTTACATACTCTCCCATGTACTTAATATATTAAATCACAATAATAAACACTTACCCAAGCTTGCAAAGTGATGATCTTGTCTCCAAGAAATGGTTGCCTTAGGGTTTGTGAGTTGAGAGAAAAAGCCCTTTTGTAGAAAAAAATCTAGAAATGTCATGTGTGGTTCCTTGAATAAAAATCTGATTTGGGTGCCTTTATATAGGCCTTGTGGTCATCTTTAGTCACACTTTGGCATTAAATGCCATATTGGCTTGGTCAAAGTAGAAGAATGAATCACTTTTCCCCTTGGGCCTATGCATTTTGGCTTTGTTTTGGGCCTCAAATTGGGCCCAATAACATATATCCACTTAACCTACTAAATACAATGTATAATACACCATGTATCTCATGTGTAATTAATTTCATAATGTCTCGACAATATTCACTTACGAGATTCTCATTCGTCGTCTCCATCGCAAAAATAGACATTCTAGTCGTCCATGGCTTCCTTGAACATTTTTGATAACTACCTTGTGTTTCATGGTTTGATCATGTAGAAGTATGTAGGAGTGTATTGAGGTATTTGAAACCTTAACAATGCTTAAATAACTCCAAGGAAACAAAAGAAACCATATAAGAATCGACGTAGAATTGCGTTGCGAAACGAGCCCGGAAAGGCACATTTCTTGTGCCTTGCGCCACTGCTGCAAAGCAAGGCAGTGGCGCAAGAAATCACTGCCCTCTCAATCAGGGGCTTGCGCCACACACCCTGAAACAGGGAGTGGCGCAAGTTTCCATGCCTTGCTGAATTTTTCGGCCATTTTTCCAATACTTGCATATCGTCCAATACCTTATCAAAACACTACAAAATACTTACTTAGTGATCTTAATCATCAAGTAAACATGACTCCAAGTCACCAAATGGGGTTGGAATATGTACGGGGTATTACACAAATTCCCCACGAAATCACAAAACACCTCCTACGAAGGTCTAATCGCATGTATGTGGCCAAATTTCAATTTTCTCATCATTAGCATTACCAATTACATACTTATATCCCTCGACACCTAAGAAACCATTATTCAACGTCATCAAGTAGGGTTGGGAAGTTACGGGGTGTTACAACTTGATCCATCCAAAGCACCTCAAAAGCTACACCAAACACTACTATAAACATGTTAAACATTGAGGACCGATTCGGACGAATAGGGTTGATTTTTTTGGGCAAAAGCGATGCCAAACTATTCACTCACACTCATAGGAATTGTGAAACCAATGGACAGAGTTGGTTAAAACTGAGGGACAACAAACCCTATCTGTCGTTCTTTAAAACCGACAAAAACAACTAACATGGGTCAATTTTTAAAAATATTGAAAAGTATACTTGGAATTGAATCAGGTATTTTCTCTGACTTTGGACAATTCATCACTCGACACACATGCCCTTTGATGAAATATTTCATCGTTTTTATTTATATTCTTCAACTGCAATTTTGTACTTTCAGAACTGACGGAGTCCCTCGGTTTTTATAAAAAAAATTAAAAATCGAGAGACTACGTCTGTTTTCTTTTTTAAAAAACCCTTTTATAGTTATCACACATTTTTGCACAAAGAAATGACGGTTGTCTGTCGATTTTCTTTAAGTCCATTAGGTTTCTATTGAATCTTTTTTTTAAAGCAAAAATCGACGGTCTAGGTCGGTATTTGCTCGATTTTTTAGACCGACTCTATCTGTCAGATTTTTCTCCATAGACTTTTGCATTATTTTTACTGTTCTATGAAACTTACCTTTCACTTCTACGGGTAAAATCTTCAATATAAAATTAGTTTGCCTGATATCTCTATGAAATAGGAGGTGGATACTATTGGGGGGGAAGGCAAATGGGAAAGAAAAGCTCAATATCAGCAACTCATTTCAGCTCACTCCTGCAGAATACGAAGTATATATGAAGAAAAAAGAAAGACAGTAATCAGAAGTAGTACAGCAACAATAACAAACTCAGTATAATTCCACGGGTGAATCTGGGGAGGGTATTGTGTACGCAGACCTTACCCATACCTTGTGATGGTAGGGAGGCTGTTTCCGATAGAATCTCGGCTCAAGGAGAGATGAAAAAGAAGCAGCAAGTAACAACAAGAAGATAATAAGATAAATGAAGGGAAAAAAACAATCTGATAGTACTGAAGATCTAAGAATAAGCAACTTCAAAAATAACACTAATATTCCTAGTATGGAAAAGAAATACGCTCGGCAACCTACTACCCTCTACCCTAATACTTGACCTTCACACCCTCGTATCAAGGGTGTGTCTTCAGTAATCAGAAGTGACAGTTTACTTGATGCAGTTAATACATTTTCAATCTTTTATGTGTTACACCAATGTAATTTGTTCTTGATTTTGAGCAAAATCTTATGATTTTCTTGGTTTAAAATGTATATTGCTATTGTATTTGACTATAAGTTTCAGAATCCACTTATCTAATTTCTACTTGAGAAGTCTAAAAATCATAAATTTAAATGTTAAAAGAAATTAGCAGTTAAAAAGAACCTTTTATCCAATGAATACGTGCATTGCCAGACAGCAATATGAGACTGAGGAAGTAGTTTTTGCTGTTCTTTCTGAGGAATGGTGTAGCTGGGTTTTGGTTGGTTTTCATTAGCCTCCAAGATTTGTGATCTTTTTTCTTCTGTTTAATGTTGATAATGAGGATGTGAGGCACTAATTTAGATAAGAATGGTTGGTTTGGTGTTTCTTGGTTTATGCCAAGATCTGTGAAGGAGTTGATGTTCAACTGGAGGAATAGAGCTAGGAGAAGAAGGCAAAAGGCTTGGAATGTCACTCCTCTTGCTTTAATGTGGGTCATTTGGAAAGAGAGGAGTAGGAGAGCTTTTGAAGGGGTGGAGATGAGCTTTTCTCATTTGAGGAGTAGTCTTTGACCCCTTATTTTCTTTTGGTGTATCCATGTAGTTCCTGTTTGTATAGATGATTGTGTGTCTTTTGAGAAAACCATATTTTGTAGGTTTTTCTTTTTGTGGTATACCACGTGTATGCAGCCATGTTGGCCCTGCGATTATTAATGAAATGCTTTACCTAATTTAAAAAATAAAGAATGTCAGTAGTTAGTACTAATAAAAAGTTAGACAGAAGGGTCAATTGTGCCGATCTTAGGTCATGCAGTAGTGACTGAGAACTATATCAGGAGAACTGATGAAACAGGGGTGAGGGCGATTCTCTTTCTGCAATGATGTAAATGTGGGCCGTTGGTACTTTAAATGGGGGGAAATTAAACTGTTGTTCAACGTTGTCTTGAGTGAGACCAGCAGTTGTATTGCAATAAGGAAGGAGCGCTGAGATACATGTTAATATCTTTATGTTGATTCAAATTATCACGTCTGGAGCTTGATCTAATCTGAGAGTGTAATACTGCAATATCTTTTGCATGTCATACTTGTCAAAGCTCATTTTTCTTGGTTGAATGAGTTGCTCTTGATGAGAATGGTTATTTTTTATCATTTAAGCTCCCGCTAGCATCAAGTAATGTAAACTGCATCTTGTTGAAGGGCGCTGTTAATAGTTTCATAGAAACGGAGTTTTGTTGCTGATCTATGATGTCTCTTCGCTCCCCTCTCCTTTTTGTTGCTGTTAGGATGAAGGGTTAATCTTCATTTAAGTGATGAAACACAAGAGTTTCTTTATCTATCTAGTTAGGAAACACAAAGGAGCATGCTTTACAATTTACAGTGTTCTCTTGTCTTGTAATTGAAGTGGCGCTGATTCTTCTCTGATACTTTTGCTACTCCTGATGTGTAGACACCAAACCTGGTGATGCTGCTGCATTGTTTGAGAGAGTTACACAAAATGTAAAAGTTAATGCGAGGCCCTTAATGATCTAAATGCAGCCATAGAGGCAGACCCAGCTCTTTCAGAGGCGTATTGGCACCGTGCATCTCTCCTTCGTCAGTTGTGCAGGTTGAGATCAATTTTCCTTTTGTTTTTCTTGTACCAGCTCTAGCGTCATTAATGTCTTGATTCTTAGAGATAAACTCACTAGCATATTAAAAGTTACGTCTTCCTGAAATAAGCTTGTTTGATGTATGTGGACATATTCTTTTAGACACTTCCTATTATCTTCCATTTAATGCTGTGCAGCTTCTAGACAGCGAAGAATTAGAATGATAGTTTGTTTAGTAGGGTCGGTCTTAAACATTTTATTGTAGGAATTGCCATAACTTTGAACCATGTAAACTATATTCTTGATTTGTTATTCATCTATCCACAATAACCTAGGTTCGAGATATCTGTGTATCTAGAAGTGTATATGGTAATAGCCATTTGAATTAGGTCCAAAGCTTGCATATACTAGTATATCCTCAAATTTACTGTCTCTCAGGGTCAACTCCTGTACCTCTTCATTTCTTTGGCATCTTGCTCAAGTGACCTACTATCTCAAACTGTGGGCTATTTACTTTTGAATGGTGCATAAATGTATCTGTGATCCACAAGCTTTGTTCTGATTAGCTGTGTATTGCTCGGACTCTCTAAAAATCATGCCACACACGTGTCGGATCCTCCAATATTAGACTACTTTTGAAGGATCTGACACACACCTGTCGACATTTTTGAAGAGTCCGAACAACGTAGCTGATTAGTTAGCATTCAAGCATGTAGGACCTTGTCCCTACCGGTAACATTAGATCTGAAAATTATATGACTTAGGAGATTTTCTTTTTGGGGTAATGTAGATATGAGGAATCAGAAAAAAGCTACAACAAGTTTCTAGAGATGAAACCAAAAGACTCAGCTGCAGAGAAGGAGCTTTCTCAGATGCACCAAGCTAAAAGTGCTCTTGATTCAGCTACTAACCTGTTGGACATCGCTGACATTAAAAAAGCATTAGAGTATATTGATAAAGTCGTACTCGTTTTCTCTCCAGCGTGCTCCAAGGTATTCATTCAATATCGTATTATTGATGTAATTTCCTGTGTAACCACTTAGTGTTACACCAATGATGATGTCTTTTATGTGTGCATTCAAACCCTGCAATCTGCCTGCATAAGACAACTTCAAATTGTATACGTTTGATGATTGTTCTATGAAGTTGCTAATTACTGCGAATGTTCTTCCCTGTAGTGTAGATTCTTACCGTTATATCTTTTCCGTTAAAAATGTTAATAAGAGGTTTCTTTTTCTGTTAATCAGTGCGAACTGCGAACTATTCTTCTACTGATATTTGCTGCTATTCTATTTTAATACTTTTCTAGATTCTTTTGTTGATTCTTGCTGCTACTTCGTTGCTATTAAAAACCTTATTCTTTGATGATGTGCTTTGAAATTGCTCACTGCGAATGTTCGAATAATAATTTAATTTGTCGGAGTTCAATAGTCATATCATATATCATATCCAACTTAGATCTTTAGAGCATTATTGATGTTGGTTTCTTAAGTGAGTGATGATATTATTTTTCCAAGGAATTGGAGACAACAGTAGACCAAGAAAACCCAGGTGTTAGAGCAATGATAGCATCTTCACACGTGGATTCTTTATGATTTCCAAAGTCTCATTGTCGAGTTGTGTGTGAAAGCACAGAAATTTATATATTAGACTTTGTTGTAGTTGAAGTTGTTTGTTATTTCCTCCTCTGTTATTGCACAAAGAAATCTTCTTCTGTATTTATTTAATTTTAGTATTGCTACCGGAAGAGATCTAAGAATCCCTAAAGTTGTAAGACGTATCAATCATGAAGATTAAATTTAATAATTTGAAGTTCTATGTTCTTCGAGGGACAAAAATAAGCCACCCAATGTCATTTGGGCTTAACTTGGGGTTTTACTCTTGATTAAGGTATTCTTTGTCCTTTCTTGTTTAAAAGGTTTTTGCAACATTATTTCTGTAAGTGGTTACTTGATTTGTACATTGGCAACATTTGCTCTGCTGTGCTTAATTTACAATGTGACAAAGTTACTATTGTTGAGAGATGATGAATTGAAGAATACCTTTTTGATATTTTACATCTGGTTGGCTAGTAGTCAGGTGCATCTTGACTTCAATCATTATTTGCATATGTTCTTTTCTGTTAATAAGAACAATAATATGTTCACCAATACGTACATTATTGAAGCCGTATTATTACTAGTATACTGTTACTCCATTCAAGTTATTGATTAGTAGTATTGTCACTTGTATACTGTTACTCTATGATAAGTTTCATTGAAGCTGTAAGCAGAAATATTTACAGATAGTGTTTTCTCAGCAGATATGGATGGTGGAGAAAAATGTCGTCCATGTTTCAGTCTGTCAGAATACACCACTTGTACTGGATGTGTGTTTAGCAGATATTTCCCCCCTTCCGAAATGAAAACGTTTGAAGATCTGGTTTGGCATTATGGACCTGAACTTATAAAATCAGGGTTGGAACATCTGGACCAAACTGATACTAAGGGCATCCATTTATGGATCGGGATAAAAGCTAAAGATGCTGCATCCTTTAGAAAGCTTGAGTAAGTGAAGTAGAATTTGATACTTCTATTACCATAAGTGTTTATTGCTTATCTGTTGTTCCTGTGTTTTTAGGGAACATGGAAATACCAGACCGTCTAGGAGGCCTGTGGCAGGAACTAGAACATCTACAACTATTAATGTATCAGGACCTGCATATTCTAGCACTCCATCTACTACTGCCACTCTATCAACATCAACAGCTATTAACACATCAGGACCTGCATATTCTAGCACTCCATCTACTACTGACACTCCACCAACATCAACTGTTATTAACGTATCAGGACCTGCATATTCTAGAACTATATATGCTGACACCCTACCACCATCTACCACTATTGGTGTAGCAGGCTTTGCATCTTCTATTACCATATCTGATACTATGGTTCCAAAATCTACAAGTGTTCCTCCTTCCTCTCTGCCTTTCCTTCATACGCAGTCAACTTCTATTGCTGGTTTGCCTTCCTTTTCTACTCTACCACCATCAACTACTGTTTCGGCTTTTATGCCTAGTTCTACTACCATTCCCACGTTCTCACAGTTTCCATCATCAGCGTATTGTAGAACTACATATGCTGATATTCTACCACCATCTACCTCTATTGGTGTAGCAGACTCCGCATCTTTTATTACCACATCTGATACTATGGTTCCAACATCTACTACTGTTCCACCTTCCTCTCTGCCTTTCATTCCTACACCGTCAACATCTATGGCTGGTCTGCCTTCCTTTTCTATTATATCACCATCTGCTACTGTTTCGACTTTTATGTCTACTTCTACAACCATCCCCACATTTTCACAGTTTCCATCATCTTTTGCTAGTTGTCCTTTAGTTTCTAGCACTACCAACACCACAATTGCATCCTCGGATCCAACTACGTCATTTGAACATTATGGGAATGATTTCAATTCTTCGGGGTCTGATGATGATGATATGTCTGATAACATTGTAATTGATAATGAGGAGAATGAACCTGCTCAGGAGCAGCCCAATGAACCTGTTCATGCACATGCTGATGAACCTGCGAGTTCTAGACGTTCTTCCCGCTTGCAGTCACTTAGAACTACACAGCAGCCGACGAATAGACGTTCTGCTCGATTGGAGTCGCTTAGTACACAGCAGAGTTGTGAGGCTGGGCCTTCACAACCTGGTAAAAAGAAGAGTAGAGCAAAAAAGTGCCACCCTGATTGCAATTGCAAGCGTGGTGGCCGCAAGTGTACTAAGGCTAGAAAGTGATCACATTTTTCTGAATTGCTGCAGATGCAAGTTTCATATTGTGCATTTTTCTTCCATAAACTAGAGTGAATTTGTGATGTTGACTTCACATCGACGCAAGGAGTTGAATATTTTTTGTCTTGATATCTTTTGTTGATATTGGTGAATGGAGTATATCTGTTCGTGGGAAGACTAATTTTTAGCATTGTATTTCCCTCAATGTTTGTGATATCCTTCTTGGTTTCTTTGCAAGATTATATCTGTTATGACTCGTCTCTCTAATCTACTGCTTCAAAATATCTTCATGCTTTGCCCGAACTTGTTCTGTATCTCCAATGTTAACCTCCTACTCACCTTTCAGGGATTATCTTTGTCAACTTCACGATGTTCCCTGTTCATGGTATTTAGCTTTGTTTTTAACACTTGAGAAGGAGTAGTGTACTTTAGAATTTACGGAGTTTGTTATTTTGACTACTTGTGCCTCCACCCTAAGTTCTGAATGGATGTTATTTCATGGACAGCCTTCTTGTGGTCACTGCCTGTTTTATCTGATGGCTGGTCCCATTTGTTGAGCTGAGGTTTTCCCCTTCCTTCATATGATTGGGGATAGTTTTGGCAGTAATATTTCATTCATACAAGCATATAACAGAAGTTTGAATCCACCATTTACTTAATCAGTAATTTTCACTATTGCGTCAAGGGCTTGCAAATTAAAGCATGTCTCTTTCATTTGTAATCAGCTGGTTGTATATTTCCTTTTCAGAATTATGAATCTGTGTAAACGCATAAGCTGTAGGCACCCCATAGCCTAGATTGTCATGATCATACATAGGCAAAAAAAAAGTAATTTAGGCGAGATCAAGATCACTGTGACCAATTCCTTCCATAACGGTAAAACTTTCAGGCCATAATCCAAATGGTCCTCCAGATGTCATCAATATAGACTAACACATCCAACACATTTGCAGACGAGTAGCACTTCACCATCTACAACCATATATTTCAGTCTGGCGGAGTTTAAAAGGTTTGTACCTCGTATTTTAATCAATTCAGTCCAAGATTCCTTGATACCATAGTCTTTCGTTACCCACAACATAAAAGTTTTCTCGTGCTACGACATATTATTAGATGTACAATAAAAGCAAAGTATTCCTCCCAATACTGAAACACCATGGTCTATGAAGAGGTAGGCGGCATAGTGTATCAAATATTTGCTCCAACAACAGTATCTCTCCAGACACATTTAAAATATTAAATGAAATGTAAGTATAATATCGTGAAATTCTCCACGTACAAAGCCAGCGAAATGCTCCATTTACAAATGCCAAAATGATCCATACAACAATCCCTAAACCCCCCCAACACACTGAATGCCAGTAGGATAACCAATTCTTCTCCAGGAACCACTTTTTAGCGCGAGAATTTAAATCAAAATATTGTGACTATCATCTGCATTCAGGTTAATTGCGAGGATCTTATAGCCATCACTAGTTGCGTCATATCCCAATCCGTATACACAATATAACAGTGGAAATTCTGGATGGGAAATTACTGTTGATTCTCTTGTGAAGGGGTTCCATAACAAAAGGTGTATATCGAGTACATCATGATAAACTCCAAGAAGAACTAATTCATCACAAGAACAATATATTTTGGAATTCTCTGGTTTGCAGCTCGAAGGGCAACCAAGTTTTTGTCATCCTCAACCACTTGAACCATCGATAAAGAAGAACAATAGAAGTGAAACATAGCATCCTCCTTATGACATTTGGGTAATCAGAGGGGATCTCAATTAGACAAGCAACTATAGGTAAACAGAGGGGATCTCAAGCACTTCTTAGCAAAGAAATGGCTCCAGTCGCTTCTCTGAGGACATGAAATAAATAAGCTGACAGCTTTGATAAATACATTCAAAAGCCAAAATTTAGCAGCAATAAATTTATTAGAATAAGAGGTGGTTACATAATCTTTGACAAAAAAAAGGAAAAAAGGGCCATGATCATACATAGGCAAATACTAAATAAGTAATTTAGGCGAGATCAAGCTCTATGTATAAGCAATTCCTTGCTTAACGGAAACACATTGAGGCCATAATCCATATGGTCCTCTAGATGTTATTAGTTCAGAACCAATACATCCATAGCGTTTGCAGCGTAGTATCACTTCACCATCCGCAAACATATATTTTGGTCTGGCGGAATGAAAAAGATTAGTATCTCGTATTGTAATCAATTTAGTCCAAGATTCCTTGACACCATAGTCTTTCATTACCCACAACTTAAATTTGGCCTCCGTCAGATAATTAAATGTAGAATAAAAGCAAATCATTCCTTTCACTACTGAAACACCACAGTCGATGAAGGAGGTGGGCCATACATTGAACATTCGCTCCAAAAATGGTATCTCTCCATACACCTCATTTGAAATATTAAATGAAACGGTAGTATAATCTCCTGATAGTGACATACCAAGCCAATGAAATGCTCCATGTACAAATGCCAAATAATCAGTACCAGAATCCCTGAAACCCCTAACACGCTGAAATCCAGTAGGATAACCGATTCTTCTCCAGCAACCACTTTTTAGCACGAGAACTTCCACTGAAAAATTGTGAGTATAAGGATCATTCAGGTTAATTAAAAGGATCTTATAGTCATCACTAGTTGTGTCATATCCCATTCCACATGCACAATATATCAGTGGAGATTCTGGATGGGGAAGTAATATTGATTCTCTTGTGGAGGGGTTCCACAACAAAAGGTGTTTATCGAGACTATCAGAAAAAACCAGAAGAAGAACCAATCCATCACAGGAACAATATATTTTGCAATTCTCCGGTTTGCAGCTCGAAGGGCAATCAAGTTTTTGTTCATCCTCAACCATTTGAAACATCGATAAAGAAGAAATGGAAAAGTTAAACATATCCTCCTCATCAAAGAGCATTTGGGTAATAAGAAATTTTTGAGAATTTTGGTCATTCTTGGTATGGATGTAATGCTTCATCTTAAAGTAAGGATCAGCGATTAATGCCTTCCAAAATTTTGAAACACATTTGAACCGAAAAAGAGAACGCACAGGTAACCTTCTGAGGATCTCTATCATTATTTCCTCATGGAAGTGAATTCTCATTACCTAGATAAGACAAGTAGATTGTTTTAGTAGTTCATTTGTTGAAGATGTTAAATCTTTCAGGCACACAAACATGTATAAGTGGTTGAAAAGACCGCTCAACAATCTCAACAATTCTTGTTCCAAATAAACAATACTTGTGGTATGTCAAAGTAACGTTTTAGCGTTAATCTGGAAATTCTGGACATCTAAGACAATGATGTCTGAGGAGTTCTAATGAATGTTGGATTCTAGTAATTCACTGATCACGAAATCCTTAATGTCTCTGTCACTTGCAAACTCTTTTCAATCACGAAAAAAATATATTAGCTAGCCGTAATGTATTAGTGGAAAAATGGTCTCTTTAATGTTAGTAAGCATGATTTGGGAAAATGTCCAACACACGTAGAATCTAATCAAACCAATAACAATCAGAATGCACCTGATCAACATCCATCTGGTCCGTATTATCATTTGACGGCTCCATAATGCTCTTCCCTGCAATTTAGTTAAAAAGGCTGTGGTTAGCCGAGCAGTCAGAGGTGGGTACAAGCTGGCTGTTAAAATCAAACACACACATAGCAGCAAGTGGAGTAGCAGGTATCCAAGTGGAGTAGTCAGAGGTGCATATTAGCTGACCATTAAAATCAAACACACACATAGCAACAACAGCTAGGCATATGCTTGCAAGTTTATGATTTTTTTAATAATGTCTTGGTTATTTAAGACTGTAATTTTAAGATTTCGTTACTTTTGGTTATGTAAATAGTTGCTTGTTTAAATTTCAAAATTGAACAAACCGATTTGTGTAACCGAACTGAACTGATAAAAAACCGATCGAATTGGATCTAGAATTGATCGAGTTTGGATGACAACTTTAGAAAATCGAAATTTCAAAAGCACGATGGCCAAAACCAAACCTATTAGTGCACAAGCCAAGCAGCAGCAGAAGAAAGAAAAACCAAACAGGGGATACCTTTGCTAATTTGATAGAGATTGAGCTTTTGGGTCGCTTCTTCTCCATTGCTAACAATAATCTGATTGTAAATATTTGCTTTTTTCGTATTTACAATGGATTTCTTCTTCTTCTTCTTCTTCTGTATCGTTGAAGCATTTGTATTTGCTAAATTTCCATGACGATTGGAGGATACTGACTTCTTTTTCTTCTTTTGTGTCATGGTAAAGTTGCTGCCATGTGACTAGTAAAGAGACGCGAGTAGAAGATGGAAAATCATTGTGATTGTTATTAATCTTATGACAGGTATTTAAAGAACAAGACCTACCAACAAGGATAGACCTTAAAGTTACAACAAATAAAATAGAATTCTAAAGCAATAAGGCATCTAGTAATCATCCTTTATTAACTAGGAGGTCACGTTCAAGCCGTAGAAATTGCCTCTTGCAGCCCGTCCCGGACCCTGCAGCGACCCATGGCAAACCTCTAAATATACCCATTATTCAAGGGTACAACAGTAATATTCCATTGACTAATCCTAATTTCAGGCGATTCTTTGAGTCCTAACATGACACAAATACCAGCAATCAGCAGTGTCTGTGCTTTATATATGCTTTGAGATATGAATATATATTTAATTAGACACCTAAGACGAGACAACGACAACATACCCACTATATTCCCACAAAGTGGGGTCTGGGGAGGGTAAGTGTTCGTACAAAGCGGGGTCAGGGGAGGTAACTGTTGCAGTCCAATGAAATGCTCCATTTACAAATGCCAAATAATCCGTACCACAATCCCTAAAACCCCTAGCACGATGAATGCCAGTAGGATAACCAATTCTTCTCCAGGAACCAATTTTTAGCGCGAGAACTTCAATCGAAACATTGTGATTGCTATCATGATCATTCAGGTTAATCGCAAGGATCTTATAGTCCTCACTAGTTGCATCATATCCCAATCCGCATACACAATCCCTCAATGGAGATTCTGGATGGGGAAGTACTATTGATTCTCTTGTGGAGGGGTTCCACAGTAAAAGGTGTTTATCGAATCTATGTATGTTTTTGCCTTCGAAATCAGAACCCAACTGCTGCAAGAACAAACTATGTTATAAGGAAAGCAATAAAAATGTATACTTCATTTTTTGCAGGCGCACATAGTGGTGGCAGGAGGAAAAGGGTCACATTTCTATACATTATGGATTTCAAGTACAAGGTACTCCTTGCTTGTAAGAGCCTCTGGGAAAAAAACCCAACAAACTGCAAAAACAAAGAGTTTGCAAGAACTCGAAAACAATTGCTAAACTCAGCTTTTTTGATAAATTTCAACCAAAAGCCATCTTAGTCTCTCAAAAAGAGTTTGAAGATGGACAAAAGAGTAACACTGTCTAACATAATGGAATAAGTCTTCAAAAAACCAAGATCAACACTAACAACCTCTTCTCCATCAACTCAGAGCATCTAATCTGTGAACAGGTCATGCAGATCAAAAATGCCTTCACCATTAAAGGGAATGTTTATATTGGGGGCGAAGGGAGGTAACTGAGCAGCATGAGTAGCCACCATGTTCTGAGATGCACTTATAGCACCGGTGCTAGCAACTACAGAATTGGCCATTCCGCTATGAGCAGCCACCATGTTCTCAGGTGAATTCACAGCACCGAAGTTAGCAGCTGCATAAATGGACATTTCGCTATGAGCAGCCACATTGTTCTCAGGTGCATTCACAGCATCGAAGCTAGAAACTGTATAACCAGAAATTCCTCTATGAGTAGCACTGAAGAGCATTGCATGAGAGGTTGGTGCGTTCCAAACATCAAAAATGGAATTTCTATCATTGTCTTCCTCCGTGTGCTCAATGATTAGTACTTCAAGTTCACTCCCAATTCTAGTGATAGGACGACTGTAATTTCCACTGCTAGCAGCAGTACATGGTTGCTCGCTGGGTAATAGGGTTCTTGTAACATCAACATGAAACCCAGCTTCATTAGCATCCTCCTGCTCCATAATTATGTCATTAGTGCCGAATGATGAGTTGAATATGAACTCATCATTCACATCAGGATTATGGCCTGAGGACTCTCCTCCAGCAACTATTAACGTCTACTCAGCACTAGTGCTTTCTCGAGGCAACATGCTCTCATACTTAGTGCTCGACACTGCTTGTGATCCTCCGAAAGCAGGCCCTGTCCTCGGAATTTGGTACTTGGGAAGTTCCACTTCAAGAAGTAGTACATGGTTGTTTGCTGGAAAATAGGGATCTTCCAACATCGACAAGAAACCCAGTTTCATTAGCATCCTCCTGCTCCATGATTAGGTCATCGCCAAATATGAACTCATCATTCACATCCGGATACAGACTATTCATTGCAAGACAAAAGCGGCATATGGCCAGAGAACTCTCCTCCAGAGAATGCTATCATCTGCTCAGCACTGGTGCTTTCTTGAGGCAACATGCTCTCATTATTAGTGCTTGGCACTTCTTGTGAAGCTCCCGAGGTTTCAGCATCCGCACTAGTTATATTGAGAACGCTCGGTCTTCCTCTTCTAGTCAGTTTGTTGACGGCTTCGAGGCGCTTGAAATACTTTTGGGCATGGCTAGCCACCTGCACTGGTGTTCTAGTTATCACACAGTGCCTAGATATACTTCTCCAGTCCCCTCTTCCAAATATATCTAATCCGCGGAGAAATGACCTATAGCAGGAAAGAGAGAGAAATAAGTTATTATCAGCTCTGAAGTCAATCCAGGAAACAAGATCGCAGGACTACATTTACTTAAAAGTTTTATTTTCTCTCAATCAGCTAACCACACACGACATCTTATAAAGCCCAGAGCCAAAAATGTATGATTCCATAGGCATATTTGTTGCCTTCTGCATGCAATGTGTATGGGCTTTATAAGATGTACTACGTGGTTACCTGATTGGGAGAAAGTAAAACTTTTAAGTAAATGCTGTCCCGCTATCTCGTTTCCTGGATTAACTTCAAAGCTGATAATAACTTATTTCTCTCTTTCCTGCTATATGTCATTTCTCCGGGGCTTAGATATATTTGGAAGAGGGGACTGGAGAAGTATATCTAGGCACTGTATGATAACAAGAACACCAGTGCAGGTGGCTAGCCATGCCCAAAAGTATTTCGAGCGCCCCGAAGCCGTCAACAAACCGACTAGAAGAGGAAGACCAAGCGTTTTCAATATAACTAGTGCGGATGCTGAAACATCGGGACCTTCACAAGAAGTACCAAGCACTAACAATGAGAGCATGTTGCCTCAAGAAAGCACCAGTGCTGAGCAGATGATAGCATTTGCTGGAGGAGAGTCCTCTGGCCATATGCTGCTTTTGTCAATGCAATGAATAGTCTGTATCCGGATGAGAATGATGAGTTCATATTTGGCGATGACCTAATCATGGAGCAGGAGGATGCTAATGAAACTGGGTTTCTTGTCAATGTCGGAAAAATCCCTATTTTCCAGCAAACAACCATATACTGCTTCTAGAAGTTGAACTTTCCAAGTACCAAATTCCAAGGACGGGGCCTGCTTTCGGAGGATCACAAGCAGTGTCGAGCACTAACTATGAGAGCATGTTGCCTCGAGAAAGCACCAGTGCTAAGCAGACGTTAACAGTTGCTGGAGGAGAGTTCGCAGGCCATAATCCTGATGTAAATGATGAGTTCATATTCAACTCATCATTTTTACACTAATGACATATTTATGGAGCAGGAGGATGCTAATGAAGCTGGGTTCCGTGTTGATGTGGCAAGATCCCTATTACCCAGCGAACAACCATGTACTGCTACTAGCAGTGGGATTTACAGTCATCCTATCACTAGAATTGGGAGTGTCCTTGAAGCATTAATCACTGAGCACATGGACGAAGATAATGATATCAATTTCATTTTTGATTTTGGGAAAGCACCAACTTCTCATGCAAAGCTCTTCAATGCTACTCATAGCGGAGTTTCTGGTAACACAGTTTCTAGCTTTGGAACTATGAATGCACCTGAGAACAATGTGGCTGCTCATAACGGAATGTCCAGTTATGCAGCTGCTAGCATTTGTGCTATGAATGCACCTCAGAACACGGTGGCTGCTCATAGCGGAACGACCAGTTTTGCAGTTGCTAGCATCGGTGCTATGAATGCACCTCAGAACACGGTGGCTTCTCACAGTGGAATGACCAATCTTCAGTTGCCAGCATCAATGCTATGAATGCACCTCAGAACATGGTGGCTGCTCATAGCCGAATGAACAGTTTTGCAGGTGCTAGCATTGGTGCTGTGAATGCACCTCAGAACATGGTGGCTGCTCATAGTGGAATGACCAGTTTCGCAGGTGCTAGTATTGGTGCTATGAATGCACCTCAGAACACGGTGGCTACTCCTGCTCAGTTACCTCCTTCGTTCCCTCATCTAACTTTGGTGTTGGAGTACGCCCCAATTTAAACATTCCCTTTGACGGTGAAGGCATTTTTGATCTGCATGACCTGTTCACAGATCAGATGTTCTGAGTTGGTGGAGAAAGGCTATTAGTGTTTGCTACTAATTGGTCACAACCAGATAGTGATACTGCACTTTTTTTTGAAGACTTATTCCATTATGATAGACAGTATTACTCTTCTTCATCTACTCTGCTTTTGGTTGAATTTTTTTATTTTTAAAAAACTGAGTTAGAAATTGTTTTCGAGTTCTTGCAAACTCTTTGTTTTTGCAGTTTTTTTTTCCCGTCAAAACGTCTTACAAGCTAAAAGTTCAGGCTAGAATCAAATGCTACTAAGATAAGTGTATTTATGATCATAGGACAAATCTAATGCTATGAGGAGTTGAAGACCAAATAGGTACGACTGGAAGAACAGGAACAAGAAGTAATTTACTAGCCACCATCCAGGTGGTTTGGGAATGTTGAGATCTTTTTACTACGTAACTGAATAGTCCTTAATGTATAGAAAAAGTGATCCTTCTAATCTAAATATAGACCTAGAAATCCTTAGTTCATAGAAAAAGTGACCCTTTTCCTCCTGCCACTACCGTGTGCGCCTGCAACGATGAAGTAAACATTCATTCCTTAAAACATAGTTAGTTTCGCCTTTCTTCTCGTGACATAAGATTTGGTTTTGGCCGAAAGGTTTCACTCCATTTTTCTAAATGTTTTTATACAACTTACCTTGGTTGCTGATTAACTTAACATGGTTTTTTTATTTGCACAGTCACTTTCAAGGTTCAGAACTAAAACGATCACTTTTTTCATACATTAAGGACTATTTCGATTACATGGTATATATGAACTAAAAGGATCACTCTTTTGTACATTAAGGACTATTTCGATTACGTACTATATATGAAGGATTAAAATAATCATTTTTCTGCACATTAAGGACTATTTCGGTTATACGTGATATATATGAAGGACTGAAAGCCCAACTCCAATATATCAAGGACCAATTTAATCATTTTAGAGTCCATCGGCTGTCGAGAAATTCGATTGTCAACTTGAATGTTTACACAAGAATGTCCAATCCAAGCCTCTTTTGTCAATCCGGGGCAATATGAGTATTCAGTGGCTTAAGCTATTTCTTATAAGCATTCAAGAAGAACTTGATAGCTTATAATATTGTCCATATGTTTGTCAACTACAACAATATAGCAGTTGACTTAAATGGGTTTAATTAATGAAATAATTAAAACTTTAAAATCCATTTACATCAAATAACAATTTCAAAATAATAATCGATTATATACCAACGGTTAACAACTGAAAGTATTTCATTTGGTCAATACAATCTTTTAAAAACTAACATTAGATAGTTAAGTAAATATAGATAATGGTTTTTTTTTAAAACACAAGAAAAAGGTTAAACTTGCAAAAAGCTAACATATCATAAATCAATCAAAGTAAATCAAGTATTAATTAGGAACATCAACAAATATTTTTCTAAGTGGTATCATAAACATCAAATAAGTTCAAATAATTAGGAACACATACTACCTCAGTTATTGTCAATATTTTTCATATGTGAGTTTAATAAGAAGAAATATTTTTATTCTAAGAACTTGAGTAGTTCTAGAATCACCAACATAAATAAATTCTTCTTCTTTTTCAACTGATTGGGTGTAGAACACAATTATTTTAGTTAGCACAAATGTGCCCAACACCAGCAAAGTCTAACACCCAATCTCTCACATTGACCACAAGATTCGTTCGAGAAATAACCACAATTATTATATCATCCGCTTAATCAATTTTATTTGCTTAACAGGATTATCATTTCTCCGAACCTTCCACGTTGAGGAATATAATGGCTAAACATGCCACACACAACTCTATAAAAATATAGACATAAAGTATAGTCACATACCTTATTAGTCGAGTATAAATGACAACTTTTCTACTGCATAATCACCAGAATTTGTCAAGCACCAAAACTGTAGCAAGTTCATATCAACTTCATATCACAACAAATTAAATGGACACATCTCCAAGCCATATATGGAAGGCTTGACACAAGCAGAAGCATCAAACCAAACACGTCTAAGAGTAAAAGATAATTTTCCTCCAAATAATTCATCTCCTCCAAAATTCTTTTTTTTATTTTTATCTTTTATTTTTTTTATTTTGAAATAGAATCTTCAATATTTTCCATAAGAACATAGTGTAAATATCCTTAAGATTGTTGTAAATCTTTCAAAAAATACTTCATCATGAACACTTGCATGGAATTCTTCAAAGCTTGAGGCGTGTTAGACATTGTCCTTAAGGATATTTCACCTGGTATAGGCGTATCCCTCTAGATTCAACAAGCTCTTCTAACGTTAAACTAGGAGCTAGAAACTAACAAAGATTCAATAAAAAGAAAGCCCAACATCACATCTTTTAGGGGGAAGAACTTTTCTTTATGTCTCTCATCTCTTAAGAAGAGGAATTCATCTTAACAACTCTACCCTCAATAAAAACATTTGGTTATACATATAGTGGAAAAAGATCATCTCATAAGAATGAAAATATAACAATATTCAATTCTCAAATTTATTACTCCATTAATCTTCCAATGGTAATATGTAGAATAGTCAAAAGATAATGACTCAATTAATAAGAAACAATGGCTAATAGTGGAGGTTACTAATGGACCCATAGTTAATGATAATGTAACACCTCAGGTGTTACGATCACTTTCTGCATAAAAAAAAAAAAAAAAAAAAAAAAATTTTTTTGCGACTCACGACACCAGTCACGTGGCGTGAATGACAGTCACATGGCGTGAGTTGGTGGCGTGAGTGGACTTCAGAACGTTGAAAAAATGGTCTGATTTCCACGGCACGAGTCACGGGACGTGAGTGGTGCCGTGGATGAGCTTCAGAAACTTGGTCGAGTCGTCTGAGTTTCACGACAGGTCACCTACGTGCCGTGACTCAACCCACGACATGAGTCACGATACCGTGAAATTTTGCCGGCTTTGTTGACCTATTTTTGACTAGATGAAATGTTTGAGTGTGGGGCCCATTAAAGGTGTTGGGCTGGATCTATATTCTGTATTTGAGGCCCAAATATCATGGAATAAGCCATGGGCCTCAACAAATATAAGAAAGACCCATTCAACATGGAGCAAACTTGTGGCCAAGAATTAACTTGACTTGAGGGGCTATATAAAGGCCAAAATCAGATTTTTATCCATTAGAACTCTCATCTCTTTCTAGATATTTCTCAAAGGCTCCTTATCTCATAAACCCTAAGGCAACAACACTTGTTGGAACAAGATCATCTCTTTGCAAGTAGTGGTAAGTGTTTCCTCTTGTGACTTACTACATGATATACATGAAAAGTGATGTAGGTCATGATTATTAGTGTTGAGAAGGTTGGATGGTTTCCATACCATATTGTGAACTTGTACTAGTTGTGGTTACTAATGTAAGGTCCCTTATATATGCATGTTGTAGAGTAGCGGAAAGGTGGAATTGTTGTAATCACATAGTGGAAGACTAAGGTATGTAAGCTTTCCCTTTTCTATGACCATCGGTCACACCTATTGTTCATACTTTGTTCGACCTTACTTGCCTCCGAAATGTCGTAAAGTGTCTCATTCTAAGTAAAGGCTTAGCAATTGTTGTTTGTATACCTCTTATTCATTGCCTATGGTTTTCAAGTGTCAATAATGTCGCAACCACCAATGTATCACTCTCTTAATGAACAAATTGAAGTAATGCATATAAGTGAGTATTGAGTACGGGTGGTAGCTCGACGGGGCGTAAAGCCCAGCATAGAGACGATCCCGATTGATTATTGGACACAGGGGGTATCCCAAAGGGGTGAAAACCTAGCTAGGGACGAACCTGCTTTATTGATTTATGGGTGGTAGCTCAAAGGGGCATAAGCCTAGCTACAGACGATCCCAATGTTATGACCCACTGATCAGTTGGGGCCCGGGTACGATGTGAGTTATTGAGGATAATGAATGTAAAAGTAAAGTAATAAATGTAACATACATGGTTTCACACATACAGAATGGTGGTATGTCCATATTGTTTATTCACTTGTATTTGATTCCATTTGCGTTCCTATATGTCATACAGTTGCATATCACCTTACATACTCAGTACATTCTTTCGTACTGAACCCTCGTGGGATTTACTTTACTTGCTGCAGGAGCAGGAGGTAGTAGACCCTCACAGTAGGATTCGGACTCTCTGCGTACATTTGGTGAGCTCCAGGCTAATTCGGGGCTTTCTGGGTCATATGTACATGTTGATTTTGATGTTATGTACATGTTTGCGTAAAGCGGGGACTTGTCCCGATTATAGATTTGGTCTGGTTTCTGCTAGAGGCTTTGTAGACGTTGTACAGTAAATGAAGAGATGTCTTCTTATTTTGACCTTGCGGCCCTACCGGCCGAGTTTCTTATATATATAAATGTCTTTCCGCACTTCTATTTTACGATGTTGTGTCCATATGCATACATGTTGTGTTCCATGTGAATGTATAGGTTGGTTCTCTCGGGCCTCAACGGCTTCGGGTGCCATGTCCGCCCCGTTGGAACTCGAGGCGTGACAGATAAATAAAGAATAATGACCAGTTAAATATTATAAAATAATTAACATATTAGATATTTATTCTTTTTGAAATATCCAACAGACCTTACCCCTACATTAGAGGTAGAGAGGCTATTTCTGATAGACCCTCCTTTGTATATGAGACTCCAATATTTGCTGAACTATCCATTGCCCACTCTTTTTCGCCTGGTTTCTATATGCACTCACTTCAACTATACATGCTATTAGGACCTTTTGAAATTCCGTTATAGAAAAAGTGAAAGTCGTGCAATCAATTATAAGACATGATTATAAAAATCAATTCAGATGATTAATGTTGTCCTTAAGAACTATACGGGATACCCACCTGTGTTCCAATTCTGTCCAAGAAGCCCCTCTTTGCCATTCTACATTCGCTTTTGTATTCTGATTGGAATCACTTAATTTGCACTTCCCGATAATTAGGTAATGGAACACGTCCAGACTCGATGGCTGCCACATCTTCAATTAATATATTATAGTGATTTATGATATCATAGCGCGATTTCTTCTGCCATTTTCGTCAATAGATTGTTATCCTTAAAGTAGATTGCTAGGGTATTCTCAAAGATCTTATCCTCCTCTTTAGTCGAGAAGGAGCTATAGCATGTCCGATCGCTGCTCATTTTCTTTTAGATTTACAAGGAAAGGCTCAAGCATGAAAAGGAAAAGTTCTTGCAGAGGATTTAGAAAATGGATGAGTTTCAATATATCACAAAAACAACCATAAATTATTCCAAAAATGTTAGTTTAATAAAAACATA
This sequence comes from Capsicum rhomboideum, assembly GCA_031232105.1. Lineage (NCBI taxonomy): Eukaryota > Viridiplantae > Streptophyta > Magnoliopsida > Solanales > Solanaceae > Capsicum > Capsicum rhomboideum. The sequence continues at coordinate 141,164,796 of CP124711.1, read as the reverse complement.
AGCAGACAAAAAATTATTCCAAGCCCACAAGTTTCTTGTGTGTCTTTAAGAAATATAATCCCCTCACTATTGCCCCAAGTTTATGGATTAATTTCTCTCAAGATAGAACGGAAAACTATTTTATAAAAGTGGCACTTCAATTTATAGATTTTCCGCACACTCAAATGGCGGAGCAAATCACACGACTCTACAACAATTTTGTTTTGAAAAACAAATGCAGAGAACAATGAGAAGAGAAATATTTCAGATTTTCAGTGTTATTGGTGTTTAAAATCTGAGGCAAGGCCTCTGAATTATAGACAATGAAAGAGTGAGATGAAGAGGTGCCATCTAAAAGGTGCCTTTTTGGTGTAATCCAAGCAGTACCTTTTCTTATTTCCATTCACATCGTAAAACCCCAACAACATGTGGTATACTACCCACAAAAGTCCCCAGAGATGCGAAGCATTTATGAAAACATCTATGTTCTTTACCAAAAAAAATTGGTCCTCATATGTTTTTAACCACAAAATATATGTTTTTAGGGGTTAGGTTTACGAATGTAAGCAATATCAAATAGGAAAGTGTCATTTCGCGTCCCTTCACATCATAGACCCTCGGCTCAAGGAAAAGCATATCAAAGAAGATCGAAGAGGGAAAGATTTACAGAACCAACAACAACAACATACCAGTGTAATCTCACAAGTGAGGTCTGGAGAAGGTAGAGTATACGTAGACCTTACCCCTATCTTGGGAGGTAGAAAGGTTGTTTCAAGTAGACCTTTGGCTCAAGGAAAAAAATACCAAAGAAGATCGAAAAAGGAATGATTTTGCAGAACCAACAACAACAACAACAACAACAACATACCCAGTGTAATCTCACAAGTGAGGTCTGGGGAGGGTAGAGTAGACGTAGACCTTACCCCTATCTTGGGAGGTAGAAAGGTTGTTTCAAGTAGACCTTCAACTCAACAAAAAACAAAGTATATCAAAAAAGGGAAGACTTACAGAACCATGACAACAAATCAGAAAAAAGAAAGCCATAAAAGATTTTACTTTTTCCCTTCAAGGAATTACTCATATCTCTATAAATTAATTTTAGGGAAATTTTACAGAACCATGATAACAAATCAAAAACAAAATAAACGCCATAAAAAATCTTACTTTTTTCCTTTCAAAGAACTAATCATATCTATATAAATTAATTTTCTTGTTGAAGAAGCGTACCAAAAAATGTCGGCAACAACTGGCAGAACCTGATGGCCACAAAGCAGAGTCGAAGCAAGCTTTTGAGTGAATCAATCTACAGTAATAAGTTGTATCAACCAAAACGAACACACACACACACATATTTAAGAAAAATTCAAAAATAATCTTATAGATTTTTGGGCAATGAGATTAATTTCATACCTAGGGTTTTTCCTTACAGCAACTCTGAAGTTTCTTGCGATTGTTACTTCACCGATTTTTTTTTTTTAGACATTTCACCCAATATATATTAAAAGACAACAAGATTATTGTAATCTGAGAACTTTAACGGTTACTGTAATACCAACAAAAAGTCTAAAATGTGTCGAGCGATATTACCTAATCTGCCATAAGTCAATAAATTAAGTCCATCTGTCGGTTTCCTCGAATTGGATTGTGAAAAGACCAGAAAATTTTTAAATTGGGGGCACCTTTGTTTCCCATTTTTGCATACTCTGGAGATGGGCAATTGAAAATCATCATCTGCATGTGAAAACAACCCATTAGGGTTTTGCCCATTGGTTTTGAGGTTTCAAGCGAAGTAAGGGACATATTGTTGGTAAGGAAAGAGACGAAGGGGAAGTGATCCTTGTATCATTCAGGTTAATTGCAAGAATCTTATAGTCATCACTAGTTGCATTATAAGCCAATCCGCATACTCAATATATCAGTGGATATTTTGGATGGGGAAGTACTATTGATTCTCTTGTGGAGGGGTTCCACAACGAAAGGTGTTTATCGAGTCTACTAGAAACAACCAGAAGAAGAACCAAACCATCACAAAAGCAATATATTCTGGAATTCTCTGGTTTGCAGCTCGAAGGGCAATCAAGTTTTTGTTCATCCTCAACCACTTGATGCTAGAACGTATAAATCACATACGCAGCGGAAGCACAAACACGGATCATAAACTTACATGACAACATGATAATGTAAATTAAAACCGAAATTCAGCAAGTATGTACATACCTCTTGAAGCTTTCACAAATGTTGTTTATCACCTTGTTCTCCAGGTCTGCTGCCTTCTACTACTTCCTGATTAACTTTTTCTAAACAATACTTGAGTGGACAAGTTTTCTGATTTACTAAGAAGGAAAAATGAATGGATGGATTTCCGAAAACCAAGCCCCTATTTAATCCTATTATCCCATTGAAGAAGGTAGAGGAAAAGGCAAAACCGTTTTTAGCTATTATGTCACCTTAATACCAATATTAAGTACAAGAACGTTTTTCAGCCTTAATAATCCATTAAGCACAAAACGTTTTCAGCTCTTTATTTATTGGTATTAAGCCACATTAAGTCACATTCATTCCTTATAGAAGACTAGTAAACAATATCACTTCTTCCACAAAATCCTTTTCTTTTCAAAATCGTTTAGTTAATCAGGCGTAGCAGGGACCGCAGATTTATTAACTGAGGCTTCCAATTATGATATTAATTTGCAAATGAATGAATTATCATATCATAATAAATTACAAATTATTCCACTAAATATCTGTAATTGCACTCCTCGATATTAACTTCAAAATCTACCATTACATCTTATTTAACTCCCCATGTTAGAATTACCGACACCAATCAATTAAGTCAAATTTTTCTGAAAATTTAATTTATTGACTAACTCAATCCTATATTACTATGCTCAACTTATTTCACGTGACGAATACTAAATCCACCTGCAGGGTTTACACGTGAAAACTTATAAGCAACCATATAGGGGTGTCTTCTATCTCAAGTCCGAGACATGGTTCTATCAACTATTTATTATTTCACTAAGTAATTTGTCATTATCCAATCTATTAGGAATATGTTGACTCTCAATAGAGTCTCACCTTTTAATAGATTAAAATAATAAATCAAACTACATAGATCATAATAATTATATCAAGATTAAGAGTATAAGTACATGTAATGGACTAGGGAAGTTGTTTATTAATATTCAGAACATAAACAAACATCTCTACTTGGTCCGTTCAATACATATGAAATGTACTAGCACAAGAAGTTGGAATATTACCACTCCCATAATTAAGATCAAACTATATTTTAATCTTGTGCTACAATCATCAAGATGTTTGTCCTACTTCATCTTTGATTGTGAACTTTAATTTATAACTTATAAGAACCGACAATTTTAATCTTCCGTGCATGATTTATATAACTCCATGCACAAAATTGTCTACTTTATAAGCAAAGGACACACATGTCAACACAATGATTTATTTAAATAAAGACTTTATTAAATTAAGAAGATGAAATAAATTGTCTTTACATGGGATGTAAAAATAATACTATAACTTAAACCAACATGGTTAATAGTATATCCTAACACTTGAACCATCGATAAAGAAGAACTATAGAAGTTTAATATACCATCCTTACCAAAGTACATTTGGCCAATAAGCAATTTTTGGGAATTTTTGTCATTCTTGGTATGGATATGCTGCTTCATCTTATAAAATAAGGATCATTCATTAATGCCTTCCAAAATTTTGAAACACATTTGAACCAAAGACGAGACTGCACAGGTAACCTGTTGAGAATCTCCATTACTATTTTCTCTTGGTAGTGAATACCCATGACCTAGATAGGACAAGTAGAGTGTTTTAGTAGGTCATTTGTTGAAGTTGTTAAATCTTTCGGACACATATAGACGAAAACCAAGAAGAAATATTAAAAAAGATAGCTACAACAACTAGAGTTCAAAACAAATTTTCTAGCACAACTTGAACAACTTACCTTGCATTGGTTGAGAAGACCCCTCAACAATTGTAGTTCCAAATAATGAATACTTGTGGAATTTCGAAGTAACGTTTTAGAGTTAATTTGTTGATTGTGTTTTTAAGTAGTATTATCATTCATAATTTAGCCGAAGGACAAAAACAATCTAAAAGTCCCTGTAGAATTAAAATCAGATTCCTAACGGGCATCCTTCTCTAGTCCACGTTCTGGAAGTAAGCACGATTGTCATTCAATATATAACTGTGATTATTCTATTCTCATATTCAATTATTCATTCTTTCACGAAGTAGAAAATTGTAAATTAGATAGTTTCCAACAAGAAGTTGTAAAAATCAGAACTAACCTGCATTTGGTCTGTATTAAATTTTTGGGTTGCTTCTTCTCCATTGCTAATAATAATTTGATTGAAAAAATTATCTTTGGAACTTTTGTATTTGCTAATTTCCATGGTGATTGGAGGGGTAATATGACTCTCGTATAGTTTAGGGGTATAAATAGTACCAAAAAATTAAGTTCCGGAAAACAATAAGACATTTAAGGAAGTTCTTATGTCTTATTGCTTTACTATAGCACAAAGGTAATGTGGAACCTCTTCAATCAACATAATTGGATATCATCATTCTTCCATGAAATGCATTGCTACATTCTACCTACCATCAGTTAGGAGGAAATCACTTAACTCTCTAATAAAAAGAAAGACCTTGCTTTTGTGAGTAATACCATTGCAAGTCCACATATTAGGAACTTATAATACAGCTTTTGGCATAAGAACCACTATCATTGTTAAATGGGAACCACCTGATAGAGGGGACCGAAGGTAGTTATATGTGCAGTGGACACGTAGCTTACGGAATCAGTTGCGAAATTTGCTGATAAAATTGCTAAAGTTTTTGTCAGGGTTTGTTGATGGAATTGCTAAAGTTGCTGCCGTATGACTAGGAGGTCACGGTTCAAGCCGTGGAAACTGCCACTTGCAGCCCATCCTCGGACCCTGCAGCCACCATGAGCAAACCTATAAATATGTTCATAGTAATTTTCTATGACCTTTGCCTAAAAATTCCAGGCTATTCTGTTCAGTCCTAACATGAAGCATATACCAGCAATCAGGGGTGTCTTTGCCTTATTGGCAGAGGCGGACCCACGTGGGTGCACATGCATCCATTAAATTCCAAAAATACGGTAGAATCTACCGAGAACAGTTAAACCTATCATGTCGGGGTGGACATAAAATCAAACCAAATCGAATTAATTTGATTCTTTGGTTCGGTTTCAGTTTTATTTTTCTAAAACTTCAGTTCTCTGTTTTAGGGTCTGGGTACTTCGGTGACCAGAAGTAATTTAATAACATAAGAGAGGAAAATGACTTTAAACCAGAAGAAGATTTTTCTTATAGAGTTAGCAATGGTTTCTCTCTTGTTCTGTTTTTGTTTTACTTGTATTCACTCTCTTTGTTCGACAACATTCACCAATTGGAGATGGATATCTCTAAAAGAAAGTCAAAGATGTGGTTTTATATCTAATTAAATCAAACAAGCCTACATTAGTTGTCTTTCCCGTTGGGACGACATAATTGGCATTCTTCTTTTTCATTCACGAGGTTTATTTCGGTCGGTATTTCTTTTTTAAATACCAAAAAATCGAATTTAAGAAACCCAATTGAACTGAACCGAACCGAACGGAAGTAGTTCGGTTCGATATCGTTGCACACTATCGAAAAATTGAAAATCGAACAACATAGCCAAGGATATATAGGGAGATCCAGCATGAAGCCCCATCTGTGTTACAACATAACCAAGGATCAACAGAGAGAGTCCATTGGCAACCAACAATAGGTAACAGAGGAGATCTCAATGATCACTTCTTACATAAAAGATTTCGGTTACGAGGTAATCCTTGCTTGTAAGAGGGTTTGTCAAAAGGAAAAAAAACACCAACAAACTGCATAAACAGAGAGTTTGCAAGAACTCGAAAACAATTGCTAACTCAGCTCTTTTGATAAATTTCAGCCAAAAGCTACCTTAGTCTCTCAAAAAGAGTTTGAAGATATTCAAAAGAGTAACATTGTCTAGCATAATGGAATAAGTCTTCAAAAAAACAAAGAGCAGCAATATGAACAGCCTATCTGGTTGTGACCAACTAAGATCAACACTAACAGCCTCTTCTCCACCAACTCAGAACACCGTCAAAAGGAATGTTTACATTGGGGCATCTTCAACATCAAAGTTAGATGAGGGGGCGAAGGGAGGTAACTGAGCAGAATGAGCAGCCACCGTGTTCTGAGTTGCATTCACAATACCGAAGCTAGCAGCTGCATAACTGGACATTCCGCTATGAGCAACCACATTGTTCTCAGGTGCATTTTCAGCACCGAAGCTATCAGCTGCATAACTCGATATACCGCTATAAGCAGCATTGAACAACATTGCATGAGAAGTTGGTGCTTTCCCAACATCAAATATGGAATTGATATCATTGTCTTCGTCCATGTGCTCAGTGATTAATGCTTCAAGGTCACTCCCAATTCTAGTGATAGGATGACTGTAAGTTCCACTGCTAGCAGCAGTACATGGTTGTTCGCTAGGTAATAGGGATCTTCCAGCGTCAACAGGAAATCCAGTTTCATTTGCGTCCTCCTCCTCCATGATTATGTCATCAATGCCGAATATGAACTCGCCATTCACATCAGGATACAGACTATCCATTCCATTGACAAAAGCAGCATCATGGCCTGAGGACACTCCTCCAGCAACTGCTATGATCTGCTCAACATTGGTGCTTTCTTGAGGCAACATGCTCTCATTGTTAGAGCTTGGCACTGCTTGTGAAGTTCCAGTGGCTTCAGCATCTGCACTAGTTATATCGAGAATGCTTGCTCTTCTATTATCTTTGGGGACTGCTTCGAGGCGCTTGAAATACTTTTGGGCATGGCTAGCCACCTGCGTTGGTGTTCTTGTTATCACACAGTTCCTAGATATACTTTTCCAGTCACCTCTTCCATATTTATCTAAGCCCCTGAGAAATGATCTATAGCAGGAAATAGGGAAATAAGTTATTATCAGCTTAAAAATTTTACTCTCTCTCAATCAGCTAACTTATAAAGTCCAGAGCCAAAAAGTATGATTCCATAGGCATATTTATTGCCTTATGCATGCAGTGTGTAACATCACAGACAACACCCTACCCACTCGCCGACCCAAAATAAAATCATCAGGGGATAACAACATATACCAAATGTAGTTCCACAAAGTGGGGTCTGGGAGGGTAGAGTGTACGCAGACCTTACCCCTACCTTAGAGGTAGAGAGGCTATTTCAGATAGACCCTCCTTTGGATATGAGACTCCAATATTTGCTGAAATCATTCATTGCCCACTCTTTTTCGCCTGGTAGCTATATGCACTCACTTCAACTATATGTGCTATTATGGCCTTTTGAAATTCCGTTCTAGTAAAAGTGAAAGTCGTGCAATCAGTTACAAGACATGATTATAAATATGTCATTCCCCGAGTTCCAACGGGACGGACATGGCACCCGAAGCCGATAAGGCCCGAGAGAACCAATCTACATCCATAAACACCCATACACATACCACGCAATAGTCATCACCACCACAATTAGAAATAAGAAGCCAATAGCGGAAATTATGAAAAATATATAAGAAATAAGAAACTTGGCCGTCAGGGCCATCAAGACAAAACATACGTTCATCACCTTCCCTTCATCTATCCCACAACATCTACAAAGCCTCTACAAATGCACAACCAAAACCAACCTAGAGTCGGGACACACCCCGCTCTATACATAAGACCAAAACAAATGTACATATAAGACTCGGAAAGCCCCGAACCCACTGGAGCTCACCAAATGTCCGCAAACGATCCGCAACCTACAGTGGGGCCTACTAGTACCTATGCCTGCAACAAGTAAGGTAAATTCCCCCGAGGGGGTCAATACGAAGAATGTACTGAGTATGTAAGGCTATAAGAAACTGTACCAATAAGTGAGAACATCAAAGTAACTCAAAGATAAGAGAATAGACAATATAGATAAACCAACATTCCATACGTGTGGAATCATGTACATTACATTCTTTATTTCCTGTATCATCTCAATATCAACAATAATCATATCATGCCCGGGACCAACTGATTAGTGGTAAAAGAGGATGACCCATGCTAGGCATTTTAACCCCTGGGATACGGTCCTCATCAATATATATGTCGGGATCGACCCATGCTAGGCTTTCCTTTCACCCCTGGGATACCACCAGTAATATTGGGATCGACCCATGCTAGGTGTTCCTTCCACCCCTGGGATACCACCCAAGAACACATAACTTCTCTTTACAACATTACTTTAATCTTTAGTTATGAAATTGAAACATTGTTGGTTATCGCATTATTGGAATTTTGGGACAATGTTCAATGTACAAGAGACACATGAATAAATATATATATAGGTAACCAACCTGACATGAGATACTTTGGAACATTTCGACATAGGTATAAGTACAATGGCAAAGGGAGCAATATGTGCTGCAGAAAGATACGGACAAAAATAACCTTACATACCTTGGCTTCTCAATAAGAATCCACAATCCTATTGAATATAATGATCCAGCCCCTTACTCTACAACACAAGCACATAACGGAGTTTACATCAACATCTAACACCTTACAAGTGCAAAAGACGACAAAAGGTACATAATTGCCTATAACGCCATTTCCCCCTTTATAATGAAATTTCGGCATGACCATTCCAAAAATACTACAACATGCCATACATTGACCAAACATCATAACCAATAGCATTTCGCAACAAAGCTTCTTCTTTACACTTTCTCACTCACACCATATCACAAAGAATCCATTAAGTCACCTTAATACACCTCATAGCACATATCGGCCAAAATCCCATAATTTACACTTAGGGAAAATAACAAGTTTAATAACAAAATCACACCATACACGCTGATATTTCATCCATACCATGCTCTTTCATCAAAACCACAAGTCCCCTTTCAAGTTTAATTCACAAAATGGCACATCTTTTACCAAAGGGAAAAAGTGTCCTATTCAACCTTTCCAACACAACCATCATGATCTACACAATACTTCATGCATATAATATGCTAAATCACAAGAATAAATACTTACCCAAGCTTGAAAAGTGAGGCTCTTGCTCCAAAATTGCCTTTGAGTGCTTAGGGTTTGAAAAGAAGAGAAATAGTTTCAAGAAATGTTTAGAAAGGCATGGAACATTAGAATGACTAAAAAATCTGATTTTTCCTCTTTATATAGTCCCTCATGTCTCCCTTATCTTTTCTGTAGCATTTAATGCAATGTTGTTTGGTCAAATGGACCAAATTTTGAAAGAATGGGTCAAAAATCCCTTATTGGGCCATGTCTTCTAGTTCTTTTGGGCTTTATTTTTTTTGGGCCCAATATTATGAGACCTATTAAATGCCCACAATTCAGATGATTAACGCCGTCCTCAAGAACTGTACAGGAAGCCCACCTATGTTCCAATTCTGTCCAAGAAGCCCCTCTTCGCGATTCTACATCTGCTTTTGAATTCTGGTTGGAAATGCTTTGCAGTTCCGGATAATTAGGTAATGGAACACGTCCAGAGTCGATGGCTTCCACATCTTCAATTAGTATATTATAGTAATTTATGATATCATCACGCGATTTCCCCAGAAGTGCTTCTTCCATTTTGCTCAATAGATTGTTATCCTTAAAGTAGATCGCTAGGGTATTCTCAAAGATTTTATCCTCCTCTTTAGTCCAGGAGGAGCTATTGCATGTCCGGTCGGTGCTCATTTTCTTTTAGATCTACAAGGAAAGGTTCAAGCATGAAAAGGGAAAGTTCTTGCAGAGGATTCAGAAAACGGATGAATTTCAATATATCACAAAAACAACCATAAATATCTGGCATCTATAATAAAATTTTCTGTAACCCCTGACACTTGGTAAAATGAAACAATTGTGTATTCTTTTGAATCAGTTATGTATACTAAGAGAAGTAATGACAACAACAACAACAACATACCAGTATATTCTCACCAAGTGGTATACTACCACAAAAATCCCCAGAGATGTCTCACAAATGAGTGACAGGTAAAAGGAACAAACATGAAGATACATGTGGTATAATACCCACAAAAGTCCCCAGAGATATGAAGAATATTATGAAAACATCTACATTCTTTACCTTTTCTATCGGATGTAAGGTTTTATAATAAGAAGAAAAGTACAAAGAAGAAAACTATTTGTCTCAAGATAAGAAAATTTTGTATCACCTAAGTGTTTATTTATGTTCTTGTTAGTGACGCAAAAAAAAAAAGATCTATGGCCTTGTACCACATAAAGTTTAAGAAATCCTGACAATCCAACATATGTTATCAAAAGAATTTGATCCTCATATGTTTTTAGTGATTAGGTTTAGGGATAAGAGCACTATTCTAGGTAGAAGTTTAACAAGATGAATGTAAGCAATATCAAATAGGAAAGTATCATTTCGCATCCCTTCTTATCATAGACCCTCAGCTCAAGGAAAAACATATCAAAGGAGATTGAATAAGTGAAGTCTGGCGAGGATAGAATGTACATAATCCGTACCATTACTTTGGGAGGTAGAGAGGTTGTTTCACAGACCCTCGGCTCAAGGAAAAGCATATCAAAGCAAATCAAAAAAGGAAAGATTTGCAGAACCAACAACAACAGTATACCCAGGGTAATCCCACAAGTGAGGTTTGGGAAGGGTAGATCATACATAGACTTTACTTCTACCTTGGGAGGTAGAGAGGTTGTTTTCAATAGACCCTCGGCTCAAGGAAAACATATCAAAGCAGATTGAAAAAGCGAAGATTTATAGAACCAACAACATACCCAGTGTAATTCCACAAGTGAGGTCTGGGGAGGATAGAGTGTAAGTAGACCTTATCCCTACCTTGGGTGGTATAGAGGTTGTTTCTGATACATCCTCGACTTAAGGAAAAGCAGATCAAAAAGGAAATATTTACAGAACCAACAACAACATCATACCCAGTGTAATCCCACAACTGAGGTCTGGTGAGGGTAGATTATACATAGACCTTACCCCTATCTTGTGCGATAGAGAGATTGTTATAGACCTTCAACTCGAAGGAAAGCCAGATCAAAGCAGATCGAAAAAAGGAAGACTTATAGAACCATGACAACAAATCAGAAAGACATAAAAGATCTTACTTTTTCCCTTTAAGAAATTACTCCTATCGATCTTTATAAATTAACTTTAGGGAAGTTTTACAGAACCATGACAATAAATCGAAAACAGAATAAAAGCCATAAAAGATCTTAGTTTTTCCTTTCAAAGAACTATCATATCTATATATATTAACTTTCATAAATGCAAAGAATGTTTAAGAAGAGTACCGAAAAATGTCGGCACAACTGACAGAACCTGATGACCACTGAAAAATATTAAAGTTGATTTTTTGAAATATTATAGATTCTTCTAGAATGCCCTAGTGTAGTAACTTGAATAATTATCTTGAAGAAATATCAAGATATTCTAGATGATTCTAAGTAGAAGAATCTAGAAAGTTATAGTGTAGTCTCCTTGATATTGTACTTAGGAAAATTCTAGATATTGTAGAGTCTAGATACTTGGGGAAGATATTTGTAGTAGATAATAGAATTGTCTAGATCTTTTTATTTCTAGAAGCATCCCTAAATAAGTATAAATAGGGATGGTCCTAGGCATTTGTAATCAACCCAAGAAAGCTCAATTCAAGAAGTCTTCTTCTATACAAAGTTCTCCTTATTAGCTTCCTCTTCTTTAGTTGAGTCTTCCGATCTTAGTTAACGATCTTGGGCTAGCAGAAGGTTTCCCCGATATTACCTTTCTTCTGCTATTCTCTACATGGTATCAGAGCCATCGCCAAACGTTGGCTTCTAGGTTTTATTTCAAGATCGGGTTGGTGGTAGATTCAACTGGTTTCTCTCTATGGATTTCAGCGGTCGTGGTAATGGAATGGGAATGGAGTTGTTAAATCAGTCCAATTACAAGGTATGGAAGACATGTATGGAATCATACCTTGTGGGCGAGGATTTATGGGATGTTGTTAATGGGAGTAACACAAGTCCTCCTGATGACGGACCGGAGAATAGTAGTGCATACAAGAAGTGGAAGCAGACTAATGCAAAGGCGGAGTTTATACTGAAGAGAACCATCTCCTCTAGTTTATTTGACCATATCATAAGGTGCAAATCAGCCCATGAAATATGGAGAACCCTCGATCAGTTATTCAACAAGAAGAATGAAGCTCGGTTACAGATATTGGAGAATGAATTGGCTAACGCCACCCAAGGTAATCTTTCTATTGCCGAGTATTTCTTAAAGATTAAGAACTTATGTTCTGAGATCTCTTTATTAAATCTGGATGAGGCTATTTCTGAAGCACGAATAAGAAGAAATATTATTCGTGGTTTGAAACCAGAATATATTCCCTTTGTTACATCGATTCAAGGATGGGCTCAACAACCATCCTTGGAAGAATTTGAGAATTTATTATCGTCACAGGATTTACTAGCCAAACAGTTGGCAGGTGTAATTGTCAAAGAAGGGGAAGGAAATGCTCTTGTATCCTATAAGAGGAACTTTAAAGGAAAAGTAAGAGATATGCCTCACTCTCGATTCTCAGGTGGTCGTTCAAGCTCGCCAGGAAAGAAGGAAGAGTCTTTAAACAATTATGGTAAGAAGCCTCTCAGATGTTATCAGTGTGGTAAAGTAGGACACATAAGAAGATATTGTCGAGCCACCGAGAGCAACATATCTCAAACTAAAAAAATTGTTGAAGAAGAAGAAGAAGAATGGGGAAGGTGCTTGGTAGCTGAGAGTCGAGCAATAGATGCCTTGGCTTTCATCAATTTTGAAAGAGACTCGATCGTAAATTTGGGATATAATAAAGTCCATCATGTGGAGAAGAAAGAAGATTTTGAAGATGACCAGACTATTGCCACGGTGGCTGCTATCGAGGAAACAAAAGATGTAGAACCAGAACAGACAGTGCCTGAAACTATATATGCCAATACTGTCCTTTTCGGAGGAAGCATTGAGGAAGATACGATGGAAGTTGAAGTCGCCGGCCAATCATCTTACATATCAAAGTCAATTGCTGGCACAGAACAAATACTGGAAGCAAATGAAGTAAAAGATCAAATAGATGAAGAAGCTGACTTTGAAGGCCAAATTTTAGATAGAGAGACATACAATATGATTGACGAGCTAGGAAGGGAACCTAGTGGAGGATCCTATTATGGTACTGAGACTTCATGGGAAATTGATGATCAGATAGTCATTCAATCAAATAAGGAGGTTGATACAGATGAAATCTCCTTGTGTTATGGAGTTGCGTTAGAAGGAGCAAAATCTAAAATATTAAATCCTGGAACTCCAAACTTTCCCATCACATGTGTGTCTCCAGATAATATAGTTGTGGAGGAGTTCAGAGAAAGGGGGAGTTGGGGAACTCAACATGAATATGACTCACTTTGTTCGCAAAGGCCAAGAGGAAATATTGTGAAATTGATACGTTACAGGGATAAAAAGTTTGTTGTTACATATTCACATTTTCTTGCAGGGCCAATCGCTGATGAAAAATCTTCATCATATGACAAAGAAAGAGGAGTCGAGAAAGGAATGCTAAGATTTTCACCATGGCACGGTTCAAAGCTTCGGCTGAGTTCTTCCGCTACAAGTTTGGGGTAGCTTCCAAAAAATCACTTTAAGGGGGAGTGTGAAAAATATTAAAGTTGATTTTTTGAAATATTATAGATTCTTCTAGAATGCCCTAGTGTAGTAACTTGAATAATTATCTTGAAGAAATATCAAGATATTCTAGATGATTCTAAGTAGAAGAATCTAGAAAGTTATAGTGTAGTCTCCTTGATATTGTACTTAGGAAAATTCTAGATATTGTAGAGTCTAGATACTTGGGGAAGATATTTGTAGTAGATAATAGAATTGTCTAGATCTTTTTATTTCTAGAAGCATCCCTAAATAAGTATAAATAGGGATGGTCCTAGGCATTTGTAATCAACCCAAGAAAGCTCAATTCAAGAAGTCTTCTTCTATACAAAGTTCTCCTTATTAGCTTCCTCTTCTTTAGTTGAGTCTTCCGATCTTAGTTAACGATCTTGGGCTAGCAGAAGGTTTCCCCGATATTACCTTTCTTCTGCTATTCTCTACACAAAGCACAGTCAATGAAAGCTTCTGAGTGAATCAATCTACAGTAATAAGTTGTATCAACCAAAACGGACACACACACAGATATATAACCAAGAAAAATTCAGAAAAAACCTTAAGATTTTTGGGCAAACAGATTAATTTTACACCTAGGGTTTTTCCTTACAACAATCTTGAAGTTTTTCTTGCAATTGTTACTTCATCGATTTTTTTAGGCATTTCATCAAATATATAAGAAAATAAAAGACAACAAGATCACTGTAATCTAAGAACTTTACAGTTAGGGCTCGTTTGGTACAAGGGATAAGAGATAACTAATCCCGGGATTCATTTTAGGATGAGCTTATCCATGTTTGGTTGGGATAAAATGCATGGGATAACTCATCTTGGGATTGTAGTGTTATTTTATCCCACCTTAAGTGTGGGATAACTAATCTCGGGATTACTAATCCCTGGATAATTAATCCCGAAATAAGTTGTTTACCAACCAAATGACCCCTTACTAAAATACCAACAAAAAGTATAAAATGTGCCGAGCTGTATTACCTAATCTGCCATAATTCAATAAATTAAGTCCATCTGCCGGTTTTCCTTGAATGGATTGTGAAAAGACCGGAAAATTTGAAATTGGGGGCACCTTTGTTTCCATTTTTGGATACTCCGGAGATGGGCAATTGAAAATCGTCCTCTGCGTGTGGAAACAACCCATTAGGGTTTTGCCCATTGGTTTTGAGGTTTCAAGCTGAGTAAGGGACATATAGTTGGAAGAGAAAGAGATGAAGGGAAACTGATCCTCGCCTCATTCAGGTTAATTGCAAGGATCTTATAGTTATCACTCATCACTAATTGCGTCATATCCCAATCCGCATACTCAATATTTCAGTGGAGATTCTGGATGGGGAAGTACTATTGATTTTCTTGTGGAGGGGTTCCACAACAGAAGGTGTTTATCGAGTCAACTAGAAACAACCAGAAGAAGAACCAAACCATCACGAGAACAATATATTCTGGAATTCTCAGGTTCGCAGCTCGAAGGGCAATCAAGTTTTTGTTCATCCTCAACCAGTTGAAACATCGATAAAGAAGAACAATAGAAGTTAAGCATACCATCCTTACCAAAGCACAGTTGACCAATAAGAAATTTTTGGGAATTTTGGTCATTCTTGGTATAAATGTGATGCTTCAACTTAAAGTAAGGATCCAACGTATAGCCTTCCGAAATTTTGAAACACATATGAACTGAAGAAGAGACCGCAGAGGTAACCTGTTAAGGGTCTCCATCATTAATTCCTCTTGGAAGTGAATACCCAAGACCTAGATAGGACAAGTAGAGTATTTTATTTAGTAGATCATTTGTTGAAGATGTTAAAAAAGATAATTACAGCCACTAGAGTTCAAAAGAAATTTTCAAGCACAATTTGTACACAGGCCTAGCAGCAGCAGAAAGAACAAACAGGGAATACCTTTGCGCATTTGATAGCGTGGTACTGACTTCTTCTTCTTCTTCAGTTGCTAAATTTCCATGGCAATCTTCTTCTTCTTTCAGCAATGTTAGGATTCGTTAATGGAACTGGTAAAGTTAACGCCGTGTGACTAGGAGGTCACGATTCAAGCCATGGAAACTGCCTATTGCAATCCCGGACCTTGCAGCAACCAAATGCAAACCTGTAAATATGCTCATTATTCAAGCAGAAAATAGTAATTTTTTATGACCTTTGGCTAAAAATTTCAGGCGATTCTCTTCAGTCCCATCAGGGTGTCTTTGCTTTATATTGCTTCATTGGCAGAGGCCAGTGGCGGATCCAGGATTCTAAGGTCGTGGGTGCTCAAGTCTCAACTGCCATAAATGTAATGTTGTTACTGGCTAGAGACTATAAGTGTATAACTTATCTGAAACTTGACCATCTAAAAAACAATTTTACTAGCGAACTATTAATATTATTATTGCAATAAATATTTATCATTCTATTTAGAGTCTTTTTTTTTTTATTTCCGACATTTAGAGTCATTCTAATATACTTTTCATATTATTTTAAAATGATGAAGTATCATTATTTATAGTTGTGTCAATTTTATGTTTTACGTAACAAACTAGATAACAATTTATAGATTTATCATTAATGTTATATCTCCATATATATCATTTTTATGTAGTCTATGAATGTTAGACAGGACATGACACAACTTCAAATAATCGAAGACGTGACCTTAAATAGGAGGATATGTAAGTCGTAAAAATTCTCAATTTCTTAAATGTCAATTTTGAAAAATAAAGACCCAAAATCTGGCAAAAGCTCCTTAATAAAGCACCACGTAGTAGTACTAGATAAGTAATATGTTCTACCTCTTCAAAGAACATTATCCTAAATTCCAACCAAAAGAAAAATTATATTTGCAAGCTACCTCAAGATAAACAGTTGGATTGAAAACTAAAACTTGTTAATTTTGGATGGTATAATTTTTCATTAATTTTTTGCCACTATGGTTAAGGAAAGGAAAAGGGGAAGTGAAAATAAAGAAGAAGAAGAAGAAAGTCAGCCGTGGAGAGAAAGAAAAGAGTAGCGGAGGAAAAAGAAAAATCAATTGTTGCCATTGAGATTCGAAACCCAGACCTCCCCCGCTTCAGTAATCAAAATTAAGCTTCCTGACCAGCGCACCCACAAGGCATTCATACTTATGGGTGCTCATGTATTGTTTTATACTAATATCCGAAAATATCCATATAAATATACATGTTCTGCGTCGGGGTTAGTGGGTGCTCGAGCACCCAGCCGATTCAACGTGGGTCCGCCCCTGGCAGAGGCGGACCCACGTGGGTGCACGTGCACCCATTAATTTCTAAAAAGATTATGTGTATATATGTATGTATACTTTAAGATATGTAATATGTATTTTAGTAGACACCCTAAGACACTCTGCATTGGTTGAAACCTCTGCATCCGGATCTCATTTACTCTTTGTTTTTAGCTAACAGAAGCTTTAAAAATTGGACAAGAACGTATTTTAGCACTACGGTAGAACAGAGAAGGCAGACCTGAGAACTGACAGAAAAATGCGCAAATTAAGAGCTAGCAGACCGTCAAGCCTATCATGTAGGAGTAACCATAAAAATTGAGAAACTGAAAAATCGAACCAAATCAAATTAATTCAGTTCATCAGTTTTGGTTCTTCGATTCGGTTTAGGTATTATTTTTCTAATACTTTGGTTCGGTTATCTATTTTAAGGCATCGGTACTTCGGTGACCGGAGAACCAAGTAATTTAATAACAGAAGTTCAATTTTTTTTTTTTTTTTTTTTTTTTTTTTTTTTTAATGTTTTTGCTTTTATCTGGTTTCTCAAATAAAGAGAGGAAAATGACTAAACCAAAAGAATAATTGGGAATGATAAGACCAATTCGAGATGGATCTACAAACATAGTTGTCAAAACACTCATTAATTAGCTTAAAAGAAAGTCATTGATGCGGCTTTATATCTAATTAAATCAAACAAGCCTACATTAGTTGTCTTTTACGTTGGGACGACATAATTGACATTTTTCTTTTTTCATTTGCGAGGTTTATTTGTTGCTTCTTACTGTTGACATTCTTTTTAAATACCGAAAAATAGAATTTAAAACACTCAATTGAACCGAACCGATGAAGTTCGGTTCCATTTCAGTGCACACTAATGAAAAATCAAAAATCGAACAGCATAGCTAAGGATCAACAAGGAGATTGAGTCCATTGGCAACCAACAATAAGTAAACAGAGGGGGATCTCAATCACTTCTTACCAACCAAATAAAATAAGTAAGATGACAGCTTTGATAAATACATTCAGAAGCCAAACTTTAGCAGCAATAAATAAATTTATTAGAATAAGAGGTTGTTACATAATCTTCGACAAAAGAGAAAAAAAACGTCATGATCATAAACAGGCTGATACAACCTTAGGAGAACCACACCCTAAAAGCTAGCTATTAAGGTGGGAGAGCCCAAGGCTATATAAGCCCCACATCAGCTCCCCATTTAACCGATGTGGGACTCAAGTCCCATACCTTGCAATAGGATCATAACAAACCACCACGCTCCGCATCCGTCGTCCTCGACGGCTTCACTCTGGGTAGCTTTCACTCTACTTGTGTAGGTAGCTCTTTCCCAGGTAGCCCTTTTCGAATCACGGTGGACACGGAGGGTGATGGGTGGCTCTGATACCATTGATACAACCTTAGGAGAACCACACCCTAAAAGCTAGCTATTAAGGTGGGAGAGCCCAAGGCTATATAAGCCCCACATCAGCTCCCCATTTAACCGATGTGGGACTCAAGTCCCATACCTTGCAATAGGATCATAACACAGGCAAATACTAAGTAAGTAATTTAGGAGAGATCAAGCTCTCTGTATAAACAATTCCTTGCTTATTGGTAAGATTTTCAGGCCATAATCCAAATGGTTCTCTAGATGTCATCAATGCAGAACCAAAACATCCAATACGTTGGCAGACTAGTAGCACTGCACCATCTGCAAACATATAATTTGGTCTGGCTGAATTAAAAAGATTAGTACCTTTACACCTCGTATATTAATCAATTGATTCCAAGATTCCTTTACACCATAGTCTTTCATCACCCACAACTTAAAAGTGCCCTCCTGCCACGGCATACCATTACATGTCCAATAAAAGCAAAGCATTCCACCCAATACTGAAACACCATGGTCTTTGAAAGCGTAGATGTCATAGAACCTATCCAACATTTGCTCCAACAACCGTATCTCTCCATACACCTCATTTGAGATATTAAATGAAAGGATAGTATAATATCGTGATTTTCTCCTTGAGTTGTTCCATGTACAAAGCCAATGAAATGCTCCATGTACAAATGCCAAATAATCTGTACCACAATCCCTGAAACCCCTAACACGCTGAATGCCAGTAGGATAACCAATTCTTCTCCAGGAACCATTTTTTAGCGTGAGAATTTCAATCAAAACATCGTGACTTTCATCACCATCATTCAGGTTAACTGCAAGGATCTTATAGTCATCACTAGTTGCATCATATCCCAATCCACATACACAATTCATCAGTGGAGATTCTGGACGGGGAAGTATTATTGATTCTCTTGTGGAGGGGTTCCACAACAAAAGCTCTGTATTGAGTCTATCAGAAACAGCCAGAAGAACCAATCCATCACATGAACTATATATTTTGGAATAAACTGGTTTGAAGCTCACAGGGCAAAGATTTTGTTCATCCTCAACCACTTGAATCATCGATAAAGAAGAATTATAAAAGTTAACCATACTTGAACCAAGGGACATTCGGCTAAGAAGAAATTTTTGGAAATTTTGGTCATTCTTGGTATGAATGTGATGCTTCATCTTAAAGTAAGGATCAGTGATTAATGCCTTCCAAAATTTTGAAACACATTTGAACCGAAGAAGAGAACGCACAGGTAACCTTCTGAGGATCTCTATCATTATTTCCTCTTGGAAGTGAATTTCCATTACCTAGATAGGACAAGTAGATTGTTTTAGTAGTTCATTTGTTGAAGATGTTAAGTCTTTCAGGCACACAAACATATATAAGTGGTTGAAAAGACCGCTCAACAATTTCAAAGTAAACAATACTTGTGGAAAAATAGCGTTTTAGCGTTAATCTGAAAACTCTGGACATCTAAGAACACGATTTCCCAATTTTGTACATAATGTCTGAGGAGTTCTAATGAATGCTAGATTCTAGTAATTCATTGATCACGAAATAATTAATGTCTTTTTCACTTGCAAACTCTTTTCAATCACGAAAAAAATACATTAGCAAGCCATAATATTTTAGTTGAAAAATGGTTTCTTTAATGTTAGTAAACATAATTAGGGAAAATGTCTAACACACGTAGAATCTAAGTCGAACCAATAACAATTGAACTCAATTCTAAGTAAGCAACAACACCCTGAAATCAGAACGCACCTGATCAACATCCATCTGGTTCGTATTATCATTTGATGGCTCCATAATGCGCTTCCCTGCAATTTAGTTAAAAAGGTTGAGGTTAGTCGAGTAGTCAGAGGTGCGTACAAGCTGGCCATTAAAATCAAACACACACATAGCAGTAGCAAAAATAACGATTGAACTTTTGGTTTGATTAGGGTGAATACCTTTGTAAATTTAATAGGGAGGTACTGATTTTTGGGTCGTTTCTTCTCCATTGCTAACAATAATCTGATTGAAGATATTAGTTTTTTTCGTATTTACGATGAATTTCTTCTTCTTCTTATGAA
The DNA here is from genome assembly GCA_031232105.1 of Capsicum rhomboideum. Lineage (NCBI taxonomy): Eukaryota > Viridiplantae > Streptophyta > Magnoliopsida > Solanales > Solanaceae > Capsicum > Capsicum rhomboideum. Next base: position 141,144,341 of record CP124711.1, on the reverse strand, counting down.
TCTTTGGAGCTTCTGTATTTGCTAAATTTCCATGAAGATTGGAGGATACTGACTTCTTCTTCTTTTGTGTCATCTTTCTGCAATTTTAGGGTTTGTTAGTGGAATTGGTAAAGATACTGCCATTCGACTAGAAGGTCACGGTTCAATCAGTGGAAATTGCCTCTTGCAGCCCGTCCCGGACCCATCTCATTAACCAACAATGTGGGACTTTTTTCATTCTTTAACACCCCACCTCACGCCCAGGATTGGACATATGGTGCAAGGGCAATTTTTAATTTGGGGTCGCAACATGGGGTGAGATGGGTCCTGCACTGATACCATGTAAAGAATGGATCTTGAGCCTAACTCAACCCCAAAAGCTAGCTCAAAGGGAGGAGGATTGCCCAAGCCTTATAAAGAGACCACCCATCTCTTTAACCACCAATGTGGTACTTTTTTCATTCTTCAACATAGACCTTATTATCCCTATCTTGGGAGGTAGAGAGGTTGTTTCCAGTAGACCTTAGACTCAAAGGAAAAGCATATCAAAGCAGATTGAAAAAGGAAAGACTTAAAGAACCATGACAACAAAACAAAAAAAGAAAGCCATGAAAGATCTTACTTTTTCCCTTCAAAGAATTACTCAGATCTCTATAAATTAACTTTAGGGAAGTTTATGACAACAAATCAAAAACAAAATAAAAGCCATAAAAGATCTTACTTTTTTCCTTTCAATTAATTAACATATCTATATAAATTAACTTTCATAAACACAAAGAATTCGACGAAGCGTACCGAAAAATGTCGGCACAACTGATAGAACCTGATGACTACAAAGCACAATCAAAGCAAGCTTATGAGTGAATCGATCTACAATAATAAGATATATCAACCAAAAAGGACACACACACAAACACACACACACACACACACACACACACATATATATATATATATAATCAAGAAAAATTCAGAAAAAAATCTTATAAATGTTTGGCCAGAGTAGGGTTTGTCTTTACGACAACTCTGAAGTTTCTTGCAATTGTTACTTCATCGATTTGTTTAGGCGTTTCATCAAATATATAAGAAAGTAAAAGACAACAAGATTACTGTAATCTGAGAACTTTAACGGTTATTGTAATACCAACAAAAAGTCTAAAATGTGCCGAGATGTATTACTTAATCTGCCACAACTCAATAAATTAAGTCCATGTCAGTTTTCCTTTAATTATATTGTGATGGGAAAATTTTGAAATTGGGGGCACCATTGTTTTCCATTTTTGGATACTTCGGAGAGGGCAATTGAAAATCATCCTCTACATGAGGAAACAACCCATTAGGATATTGCCCATTGGTTTTGAGGTTTCAAGCGGAGTAAGGGACAAACTGTTGGTAGGGAAAGAGACGAAGGGCAAGTGATCCTTGCATCATTCAGGTTAATTGTAAGGATCTTATAGTCATCAATAATTGCATCATATCCCAAACCACCCTGATCTTATAGTCCTCCTCCTCCTCTTCTTCTTCTTCTTCTTCTTCTTCTGCTGACCTTGTAACTTTGGAGGTTTGGTATTTTTAATCTTATCTAATCTTGTGCGACCGCATATTCATTTTAGCATCCACATCACTGCGACACTCATCTTGTGAATATGCTGGACTGTAGAAGCTCAACATTCACTACCATATAACATAGTCGCTCTTATAACTGTTCTATAAGAACTACCTTTCACTTCCATGAGTAAAATCTTCGATCATAAAAATTGTTTGCTTGATGTCTGTGAAATAAAAGGAGGTGGATACTATTGGGGTTGGGAACCGGGGGGGGGGGGGGTAGCAAATGGGAAATTAAAGCTCAATATCAGCAACTCATTTCAGCTCACTCTTGCAGAATAGGAAACATATTCTAAGAAAAAAAGAAAGACGGTAATCAGTAGTACAACAACAACAACAACAATAACAAACCCAGTATAATTCCACAGATCTTATCCTTAACTTGTGATGGTTGGGAGGTTGTTTTGGATAGACCCTCGGCTCAAAGAGTGATGAAAAGGAAGCAGTAATAACAAACAGGTAACAACAATAAGATAATAAGATAAACGAAGCAAAAAGAACAATCAGGTAGTACTAAAATCTAAGAATAAGCAACTTCAAAAACAATACTAATATACTCCTAGTTTGGAAAAGAAATACGCTCGGCAACCTACTACCCCTCAACCCTAATACTTGACAGTCTAATTGATGCATTTAATCCACTTCAATCTGTTGACAAACAAGAGTACCAAGAAGCACCAGGGGACATGTTGCAGATATCCCAAAGCTTAATAGTTAATAGCCATTTGAAGTGATTAACATCCATATCCATGACTATTATTACAGAACATAATCCCTTATAGCCAAGTTGATGGCTTCAATATCCACCCTCATGTTGCTGTGAAGACCAATATAATTGACATAAGCTGCAAATGCCAGATTCCCTGCACCTTTTCAAACACAGATTTCTACTTCAAAATTCCCGCCAGAAGCCCCATCAGTGTTACAACATAGCAAAGGATCAACAGGGAGATCCAGTCCATTGCACTTCTCTGTACCTCAACCTCGGTATCTAGGACATCAAGGGAAGCAATGACATCTTTGCGGACTGTAGGCATAGCATTAAGCATAGGAGGAAATCGCATGTTAAGGAGATATCAGAGAATAAAATCGGCCCTTATGATTATTGTAAAGAGATCTAACCTGCCAATTTTAAATTAAGCTAGGAATCGTTCCACTGATCTACAACTGAAGAATAAACAAACAGTACACTAATTAATATGTACAATTAGACAAGCAACCAACAATAGATAAACAGAGGGAATCTCAATTTCTTACCAAAGAAATGAAATAAGTAAGTTGACAGCTTTGATAAATACATTCAACAACAACAACAACATACCCAGTGTATTCCCACCAGGTGGGGTCTGGGGAGGGTAAAGTGTACGCAGTCCATACCACTACCTCAGATAAATACATTCAAAACCCAAAATTTAGATAATGTTATTAGATTAAGAGGTTGTTACCTAATATTCGAGAAAAAGGGGAAAAATTGTCATGATCATAATTTAGGCGAGATCAAGCTCTCTGTATAAGCAATTCCTTCCTTAACCGTAAAAGTTTCAGGCCAGAATCCAAATGGTTCTGTAGATGTCATCAATGTAGTACGATCACATCCAACATGTTTGCAGACTAGTAGCACTGCAAACATATATTTCGGTCCGGCGGAATTAAAAAGACTAGTACCTCGTACTTTAATCAATTTAGTCCAAGATTCCTTGACACCATAATCTTTCATTACCCACAACTTGAAAGTGTGTGCGTAGATTTACAATAAAAGCAAAGCATTCCACCCAATACTGAAACACCATGGTCTATGAAGAAGTAGGCGGCAGAGTATCTATCGAACATTTGCTCCAACAACTGTATCTCTCCGTACACCTCCTTTAAAATATTAAATGAAACTATAGTATAATATCGTGAAATGCTCCATGTACAAATGCCAAGTAATCCGTACCACAATCCCTAAAACCCTTAACACGCTGAAAGCCAGTAGGATAACCAATTCTTCTCTAGGAACCACTTTTTGGTGCGAGAACTTCAATCGAAACATTGTGTTGATCATTCAGGTTAATCGTAAGGATTTTATACTCATCACTAGTTGCATCTTATCGCAATCACCATACGCAATTCATCAGTGGAGATTTTGGATGGGGAAGTACTATTGAATCTCTTGTGGAGGGGTTCCACAACAGAAGGTGTTTATCTAGTCTATCAGAAACAACCAGAAGAACCAATCTATCACAAGAACAATATAATCTGGAATTCTCTGGTTTGCAGCTCGAAGAGCAATCAAGTTTTGTTCATCTCCAACCACTTGAACCATTGATAAAGAAGAACAATAGAAGTCAAATCTACCAGCCTCACTAATAAGAAATTTTTGGGAATTTTGGTCATTCTTGGTATGAATGTGATGCTTCATCTTGAAGTAAGGATTAGGGATTAATGCCTTCCGAAATTTTAAAACACATTTGAACCGAAGAAGAGACAGCACAGGTAAACTGAGGATCTCCATCATTATTTCCTTTGAGAAGTGAATTCCCATGATCTAAATAGGAAAAGTAGAGTACTTTAGTAGTTCATTTGTTGAAGATGTTAAATCTTTCGGGCATACACATATATACATGGAGTCTATGAAAACCAAGAAGAAATATTGAAAAATAAAGCTACAACTTGTACAACTTACCTTCAATTGTTTAAGAAGACCACTCAACAATTGCGACAATTGTCGTTCCAAATAAAGAATACTCATGGAATTTCAAAGTAATGTTTTAGCATTAATCTGGACCTCTCAACAATAGTGACAGTTGAAAATTGGTTTCTCTAATGTCATGAAGTATAATTTGGGAAAATGTCTAACACGCCTAGAATTTAAGTCGAACCAATAATAATTGAACTCTATTCTAAGCAACACCACCCTGAAATCAGAACGCACCTGATCAACATCCATCTGGTCTGTATTATCATTTGACGGATCGATAACGCTCTTCCCTGCAATTTAGTTAAAAAATTGTGGTTAGGAGGTAGCAGGTATCCAAGTGGAGTAGTCATAGGCGCATACAAGCTGGCCTTTAAAATTAGGAGCAACAGTTAGGCCTGTGCACTAATCAGTTCAACCCGAATTTCTGAACCAATTCAAAGCAATTTGGACCAAATTCAAATACAAAATATTATGGTTTTTCGGTTCGGATATTATTGGGTATATCGCAAATCGAACTGACCGAGAAATCGAATTATGTATACACCATTAAAAATACTAATAATCTGCATCTAAGACTTAATAGCCTAGGCCCAAATCTCAACCCGATATTCCCTCCCCTTCCATATTTCCATTTAAACGCTATTATGCTTGCAAGTTTGTGATTTATTTTTTTTGATTAATGTCTTGGTTATTTAAAACTGTAATTTTAAGATTTTGTTACTTTTGGTTATGCTAATAGTTGCTTGTTTAAATTTCGAAACCGAACAAACTGACTTTATAACTGAACTGAACCAATTAAAAAATGAATTGAATTGATCGAGTTTGGATGACAACTTTTGAAAATCAAAATTTCAAAAGCCACTATGGCCAAAACCTAACGATTCATACACTACAGCAGAAAGAAGAAACTGGGGATACCTTTGCAAATTTGATTGAATTTTTGGGTCGCTTCTTCTCAATTGTTAACAATAATCTTTTGAAAAGATTGGTTTTTTTTTTTTTTGGTATTTACAATGGACTTCTTTTTATTTTGTGTCATCTTTCTGCAGTGTCAGGGTTTGTTGATGGAATTGCTAAAGTTGCTGCCGTATGACTAGGAGGTCACGGTTCAAGCCGTGGAAACTGCCACTTGCAGCCCATCCTCGGACCCTGCAGCGACCAAGAGCAAACCTGTAAATATGTTCATAGTAATTTTCTATGACCTTTGCCTAAAAATTCCAGGCTATTCTGTTCAGTCCTAACATGAAGCATATACCAGCAATCAGGGGTGTCTTTGCCTTATTGGCAGAGGCGGACCCACGTGGGTACACATGCATCCGTTAAATTCCAAAAATACGGTAGAACAGAGAACAGTTAAACCTATCATGTCGGGGTGGACATAAAATCAAACCAAATCGAATTAATTTGATTCTTTGGTTCGGTTTCAGTTTTATTTTTCTAAAACTTCAGTTCTCTGTTTTAGGGCCTGGGTACTTCGGTGACCAGAAGCAATTTAATAACATAAGAGAGGAAAATGACTTTAAACCAGAAGAAGATTTTTCTTATAGAGTTAGCAATGGTTTCTCTCTTGTTCTGTTTTTGTTTTACTTGTATTCACTCTCTTTGTTCGACAACATTCACCAATTGGAGATGGATATCTCTAAAAGAAAGTCAAAGATGTGGTTTTATAGCTAATTAAATCAAACAAGCCTACATTAGTTGTCTTTTCTGTTGGGACGACATAATTGGCATTCTTCTTTTTCATTCACGAGGTTTATTTTGGTCGGTATTTCTTTTTTAAATACCAAAAAATCGAATTTAAGAAACCCAATTGATCTGAACCGAACCGAACAGAAGTAGTTCGGTTCGATATCGTTGCACACTATCGAAAAATTGAAAATCGAACAACATAGCCAAGGATATATAGGGAGATCCAGCATGAAGCCCCATCTGTGTTACAACATAACCAAGGATCAACAGAGAGAGTCCATTGGCAACCAACAATAGGTAAACAGAGGAGATCTCAATGATCACTTTTTACATTAAAGATTTCGGTTACGAGGTAATCCTTGCTTGTAAGAGGGTTTGTCAAAAGGAAAAAAAACACCAACAAACTGCATAAACAAAGAGTTTGCAAGAACTCGAAAACAATTGCTAACTCAGCTCTTTTGATAAATTTCAGCCAAAAGCCACCTTAGTCTCTCAAAAGAGTTTGAAGATATACAAAAGAGTAACATTGTCTAGCATAATGGAATAAGTCTTCAAAAAACAAAGTGCAGCAATATGAACAGCCTATCTGGTTGTGACCAACTAAGATCAACACTAGCAGCCTCTTCTCCACCAACTCAGAACAACGTCAAAAGGAATGTTTACATTGGGGCATCTTCAACATCAAAGTTAGATGAGGGGGCGAAGGGAGGTAACTGAGCAGAATGAGCAGCCACCGTGTTCTGAGGTGCATTCACAGCACCGAAGCTAGCAGCTGCATAACTGGACATTCTGCTATGAGCAACCACATTGTTCTCAGGTGCATCCATAGCACCGAAGCTAGCAGCTGCATAGCTGGACATTCTGCTATGAGCAGCCACATTGTTCTCAGATGCATTTTCAGCACCGAAGCTAGCAGCTGCATAACTTGATATGCCTCTATAAGCAGCATTGAACAACATTGCATGAGAAGTTGGTGCTTTCCCAACATCAAATATGGAATTGATATCATTGTCTTCGTCCATGTGCTCAGTGATTAATGCTTCAAGGTCACTCCCAATTCTAGTGATAGGATGACTGTAAGTTCCACTGCTAGCAGCAGTACATGGTTGTTCGCTAGGTAATAGGGATCTTCCAGCGTCAACAGGAAATCCAGTTTCATTTGCGTCCTCCTCCTCCATGATTATGTCATCAATGCCGAATATGACTTCTCCATTCACATCAGGATACAGACTATCCATTCCATTGACAAAAGAAGCATCATGGCCTGAGGACACTCCTCCAGCAACTGCTATGATCTGCTCAGCATTGGTGCTTTCTTGAGGCAACATGCTCTCATTGTTAAAGCTTGGCACTGCTTGTGAAGTTCCAGCGGCTTCAGCATCTGCACTAGTTATATCGAGAATGCTTGCTCTTCTATTCTCTTTGGGGACTGCTTCGAGGCGCTTGAAATACTTTTGGGCATGGCTAGCCACCTGCGTTGGTGTTCTTGTTATCACACAGTTTCTAGATATACTTTTCCAGTCACCTCTTCCATATTTATCTAAGCCCCTGAGAAATGATCTATAGCAGGAAAGAGAGAAATAAGTTATTATCAGCTTAAAAGTTTTACTCTCTCTCCATCAGCTAACTTATAAAGTCCAGAGCCAAAAAGTATGATTCCATAGGCATATTTATTGCCTTATGCATGCACTGTGTATCATCACAGATAACACTAATCAAAACTAATAACACCCTACCCACTCGCCGACCCAAAATAAAATCATCAGGGGATAACAACATATACCAAATGTAGTTCCAAAAGTGGGGTCTGGGAGGGTAGAGTGTACGCAGACCTTACCCCTACCTTAGAGGTAGAGAGGCTATTTCAGATAGACCCTCCTTTGGATATGAGACTCCAATATTTGCTGAAATCATTCATTGCCCACTCTTTTTCGCCTGGTAGCTATATGCACTCACTTCAACTATATGTGCTATTATGGCCTTTTGAAATTCCGTTCTAGTAAAAGTGAAAGTCGTGCAATCAGTTACAAGACATGATTATAAATATCAATTCAGATGATTAACGCCGTCCTCAAGAACTGTACAGGAAGCCCACCTGTGTTCCAATTCTGTCCAAGAAGCCCCTCTTCGCGATTCTACATCTGCTTTTGAATTCTGGTTGGAAACGCATTGCAATTCCGGATAATTAGGTAATGGAACACGTCCAGAGTCGATGGCTTCCACATCTTCAATTAGTATATTATAGTAATTTATGATATCATCACGCGATTTCCCCGGAAGTGCTTCTTCCATTTTGCTCAATAGATTGTTATCCTTAAAGTAGATCGCTAGGGTATTCTCAAAGATTTTATCCTCCTCTTTAGTCCAGTAGGAGCTATTGCATGTCCGGTTGGTGCTCATTTTCTTTTAGATCTACAAGGAAAGGTTCAAGCATGAAAAGGGAAAGTTCTTGCATAGGATTCAAAAAACGGATGAATTTCAATATATCACAAAAACAACCATAAATATCTGGCATCTATAATAAGATTTTCTGTAACCCCTGACACTTGGTAAACAGAAACAATCGCAGCAAGATATGTATTCTTTTAAATCAGTTATGTATACTGAGAGAAGTAATGACAACAACAACAACAACATACCGGTATATTCCCACCAAGTGGTATACTACCAGAAAAATCCCCAGAGATGTCTCACAAATGAGTGACAGGTAAAAGGAACAAACATGAAGATACATGTGGTATACTACCCACAAAAGTCCCCAGAGATACAAAGCATATTATGAAAACATCTACAGTCTTTACCTATTCTATCGGATGTAAGGTTTTATAATAAGAAGAAAAGTACAAAGAAGAAAACTATTTGTCTCAAGATAAGAAAATTTTGTATCACCTAAGTGTTTATTTATGTTCTTGTTAGCGACACAAAAAAAAAAAGATCTATGGCCTTGTACCACATAAAGTTTAAGAAATCCTGACAATCCAACATATGTTATCAAAAGAAATCGATCCTCATAGGATTTTAGTGTCATTTCTAGGTAAGCAACATCAAATAGGAAAGTGTCATTTCGCATCCCCTCTTATCATAGACCCTCGGCTCAAGGAAAAGCATATCAAAGGAGATTCAATAAGGGAAGATTTACAAAACCAACAAGAACAACATACCTAGTGTAATCTCACAAGTGAAGTCTGGCGAGGATAGAATGTACGTAAACCTTACCCTTACTTTGGGGGGTAGAGAGGTTGTTTCACATAGACCCTCGGCTCAAGGAAAAGCATATCAAAGCAAATCAAAAAAGGAAAGATTTGTAGAACCAACAACAACAGTATACCCAGGGTAATCCCACAAGTGAGGTTTGGGAATGATAGAGCATACGTAGACTTTACTTCTACATTGGGAGGTAGAGAGGTTGTTTCCAATAGATCCTTGGCTCAAGGAAAAACATATCAAAGCATATTGAAAAAGGGAAGATTTAAAGAATCAACAACATAACCAGTGTAATTCCACACGTGAGGTCTGGGGTGGATAGAGCGTAAGTAGACTTTATCCCTACCTTGGATGGTATAGAGGCTACTTCTGATAGATCCTCGACTCAAGGAAAAGCAGATCAAAAAAGGAAAGATTTACAGAACCAACAACAACATCATACCCAGTGTAATCCCACAACTGAGGTCTGGTGAGGGTAGATTATACGTAGACCTTACCTCTATCTTGCGCGATAGAGAGGTTGTTATAGACCTTTGACTCGAAGGAAAGCCAGATCAAAGCAGATCGAAAAAAGGAAGACTTATAGAATCATGACAACAAATCAGAAAGACATAAAAGATCTTACTTTTTCCCTTTAAAGAATTACTCATATCGATCTTTATAAATTAACTTTAGGGAAGTTTTACAGAACCATGACAATAAATCAAAAACAAAATAAAAGCCCTAAAAGATCTTAGTTTTTCCTTTCAAAGAACTATCATATCTATATAAATTAACTTTCATAAACGCAAAGAATGTTTAAGAAGAGTACCAAAAAATGTCGGCACAACTGATAGAGCCCGATTACCACAAAGCACAGTCAGAGAAAGCTTCTGAGTGAATCAATCTACAATAATAAGCAGTATCAACCAAAACGGACGCACACACACACATATATAACCATGAAAAATTCAGAAAAAACCTTAAAGATTTTTGGGCAAAGAGATTAATTTTACACCTAGGGTTTTTCCTTACAGCAATCTTGAAGTTTTTCTTGCAATTGTTACTTCATCGATTTTTTTCGGCATTTCATCAAATATATAAGAAAATAAAAGATAACAAGATCACTGTAATCTAAGAACAGTTAGGGCTCGTTTGGTAAAAGGGATAAGAGATAACTAATTATCCCGGGATTAATTTTAGGATGAGCTTATCCATGTTTGGTTGGGATAAAATGCATGGGATAACTCATCTCGGGATTGTAGTGTTATTTTATCCCACCTTAAGGGTGGGATAACTAATCTCGGGATTACTAATCCCTGGATAATTAATACCGAAATAAGTTGTTTACCAACCAAATGACCCCTTACTGCAATACCAACAAAAAGTATAAAATGTGCCGAGCTGTATTACCTAATCTGCCATAATTCAATGAATTAAGTCCATCTGCCGGTTTTCCTTGAATGGATTATGAAAAGACCGGAAAATTTGAAATTGGGGGCACCTTTGTTTCCATTTTTGGATACTCCGGAGATGGGCAATTGAAAATCATCCTCTGCGTGTGGAAACAACCCATTAGGGTTTTGCCCATTGGTTTTGAGGTTTCAAGCTGAGTAAGGGACATATAGTTGGAAGAGAAAGAGATGAAGGGAAACTGATCCTCGCTTCATTCAGGTTAATTGCAAGGATCTTATAGTCATCGCTCATATCATATCCCAATCCGCATACTCAATATTTCAGTGGAGATTCTGGATGGGGAAGTACTATTGATTTTCTTGTGGAGGGGTTCCACAACAGAAGGAGTTTATCGAGTCTACTAGAAACAACCTGAAGAAGAACCAAACCATCACTAGAATAATATATTCTGGAATTCTCTGGTTTGCAGCTCGAAGGGCAATCAAGTTTTTGTTCATCCTCAACCAGTTGAAACATCGATAAAGAAGAACAATAGAAGTTAAGCATACCATCCTTACCATAGCACATTTGACCAATAAGAATTTTTTGGGAATTTTGGTCATTCTTGGTATAAATGTGATGCTTCATCTTAACGTAAGGATCCGATGTTAATGCCTTCCAAAATTTTGAAACACATATGAACCGAAGAAGAGACCACAGAGGTAACCTGTTAAGGGTCTCCATCATTAATTCCTCTTGGAAGTGAATACCCATGACCTAGATAGGACAAGTAGAGTGTTTTATTTGGTAGATCATTTGTTGAAGATGTTAAAAAAGATAATTACAGCAACTAGAGTTCAAAAGAAATTTTCAAGCACAACTTGTGCACAGGCCTAGCAGCAGCAGAAAGAACTAACAGGGAATACCTTTGCACATTTGATAGCGTGGTACTGACTTCTTCTTCTTCTTCTTCTTCATTTGCTAAATTTCCATGGAAATTGGAGGATACTGACTCTTCTTCTTCTTCTTCTTCTTTTGTGCCATCTTTCAGCAATGTTAGGGTTCGTTAATGGAACTGGTAAAGTTAATGCCGTGTGATTAGGAGGTCACGATTCAAGCCATGGAAACTGCCTCTTGCAATCCCGGACCCTGCAGCAACCAAGTGCAGACCTGTAAATATGCTCATTATTCGAGCAGAAAATAGTAATTTTTTATGACCTTTGCCTAAAAATTTCAGGCGATTCTCTTCAGTCCCGTCAGGGGTGTCTTTGCTTTATATTTCTTCATTGGCAGAGGCGGACCCACGTGGGTGCACGTGCACGCATTAACTTCCAAAAAGATTATGTGTATATATGTATGTATACTTTAAGATATGTAATATATATTTTAGTAGACACCCTAAGACACTCTGCATTGGTTGAAACCTCTGCATCCGGATCTCATTTACTCCTTTGTTTTTAGCTAACAGAAGCTTTAAAAATTGGACAAGAACATATTTTAGCACTATGGTAGAACAGAGAAAGGCAGTATTGAGAACTGACAGAAAAATGCGCAAATTAAGAGCTAGCAGACAGTCAAGCCTATCATGTAGGAGTAACCATAAAAATTGAGAAACTGAAAAATCAAACCAAATCGAATTAATTCAGTTCATCAGTTTTGGTTCTTCGATTCGGTTTAGGTATTATTTTTCTAATACTTTGGTTCAGTTATCGATTTTAGGGCATCGGTACTTCGGTGACCGGAGAACCAAGTAATTTAATAACAGAAGTACAATTATTTTTTTTTTTTTTTTTTTTTTTATGTTTTTGCTATTATCTGGTTTCTCAAATAAAGAGAGGAAAATGACTAAACCAAAAGAAAAATTGGGAATGATAAGACCAATTTGAGATGGATCTACAAACATAGTTGTCAAAACACTCATTAATTGGCTTAAAAGAAAGTCATTGACATTTTTCTTTTTCATTTGCGAGGTTTATTTGTTGCTTCTTATTGTTGACATTCTTTTTAAATACCGAAAAATCAAATTTAAAACACTCAATTGAACCGAACCGATGAAGTTCGGTTCCATTTCGGTGCACACTAATGAAAAATAAAAAATTGAACAACATAGCTAAGGATCAACACGGAGATTGAGTCCATTGGCAACCAACAATAGGTAAACAGAGGGGGATCTCAATCACTTCTTACCAAACAAATAAAATAAGTAAGATGACAGCTTTGATAAATACATTCAGTTAATAAATTTATTAGAATAAGAGGTTGTTACATAATCTTCGACAAAAGAAAAAAAAAGCGTCATGATCATAAATAGGCAAACACTAAGTAAGTAATTTAGGCGAGATCAAGCTCTCTGTATAAACAATTCCTTGCTTATAGGTAAGATTTTCAGGCCATAATCCAAATGGTTCTCTAGATGTCATCAATGCAGAACCAAAACATCCAATACGTTGGCAGACTAGTAGCACTGCACCATCTGCAAACATATATTTTGGTCTGGCTGAATTAAAAAGATTAGTACCTCGTATATTAATCAATTGATTCCAAGATTCCTTTGCACCATAGTCTTTCATTACCCACAACTTAAAAGTGCCCTCCTGCCACGGCATACCATTACATGTCCAATAAAAGCAAAGCATTCCACCCAATACTGAAACACCATGGTCTTTGAAAGCGTAGATGTCATAGAACCTATCCAACATTTGCTCCAACAACCGTATCTCTCCATACACCTCATTTGAAATATTAAATGAAAGGATAGTATAATATCGTGATTTTCTCCTTGAGTTGCTCCACGTAAAAAGCCAATGAAATACTCCATTTACAAATGCCAAATAATCTGTACCACAATCCCTAAAACCCCTAACACGCTGAATGCCAGTAGGATAACCAATTCTTCTCCAGGAACCATTTTTTAGTGCGAGAATTTCAATCAAAACATTGTGACTGCTATCATGATCATTCAGGTTAATTGCAAGGATCTTATAGTCATCACTAGTTGCATCATATCCCAATCCCCATACACAATTCATCAGTGTAGATTCTGGACGGGGAGGTATTATTGATTCTCTTGTGGAGGGGTTCCACAACAAAAGCTCTGTATTGAGTCTATCAGAAACAACCAGAAGAACCAATCCATCACATGAACAATATATTTTGGAATAAACTGGTTTGAAGCTCACAGGGCAAAGATTTTGTTCATCCTCAACCACTTGAATCATCTATAAAGAAGAATTATGAAAGTTAGACATACTTGAACTAAGGGACATTCGGCTAAGAAGAAATCTTTGGAAATTTTGGTCATTCTTGGTATGAATGTGATGCTTCATCTTAAAGTAAGGATCAGTGATTAATGCCTTCCAAAATTTTGAAACACATTTGAACCGAAGAAGAGAACGCACAGGTAGCCTTCTGAGGGTCTCTATCATTATTTCCTCTTCGAAGTGAATTTCCATTACCTAGATAGGACAAGTAGATTGTTTTAGTAGTTCATTTGTTGAAGATGTTAAGTCTTTCAGGCACACAAACATATATAGGTGGTTGAAAAGACCGCTCAACAATTTCAAAGTAAACAATACTTGTGGAATGTCAAAGTAACGTTTTAGCATTAATCTGAAAATTCTGGACATCTAAGAACACGATTTCCCAATTTTGCACATAATGTCTGAGGAGTTCTAATGAATGTTAGATTCTAGTAATTCATTGATCATGAAATCATTAATGTCTTTGTCAATTGCAAACTAATGTGGTACTTTTTTCATTCTTCAACGTAGACCTTATTACCCCTATCTTGGGAGGTAGAGAGGTTGTTTCTAGTAGACCTTCGACTCAAAGGAAAAGTATATCAAAGCAGATCGAAAAAGGAAAGACTTAAAGAACCATGACAACAAAACAAAAAAAGAAAGCCATAAAAGATCTTACTTTTTCCCTTCAAAGAATTACTCAGATCTCTATAAATTAACTTTAGGGAAGTTTATGACAACAAATCAAAAACAAAATAAAAGCCATAAAAGATCTTACTTTTTTCCTTTCAAAGAATTAAACATATCTATATAAATTAACTTTCATAAACACAAATAATTCGACGAAGCGTACCGAAAAATGTCGGCACAACTGATAGAACCTGATGACTACAAAGCACAATCAAAGCAAGCTTCTGAGTGAATCGATCTACAATAATAAGATATATCAACCAAAGGGACACACACACATATATACGTATATATAATCAAGAAAAATTTAGAAAACAATCTTATAAATGTTTGGGCAGAGATTAATTTCACACCTAGGGTTTGTCTTTACGACAACTCTGAAGTTTCTTGCCATTGTTACTTCATCGATTTGTTTAGGCATTTCATCAAATATATAAGAAAATAAAAGACAACAAGATTACTGTAATCTGAGAACTTTAACGATTACTGTAATACCAACAAAAAGTCTAAAATGTGCCGAGAAGTATTACCTAATCTGCCAATCTGCCATAATTCGATAAATTAAGTCCATGTCAGATTTCCTTGAATTATATTGTGATGGGAAAATTTTGAAATTGGGGGCACCTTTTTTTTTCATTTTTGGATACTCTGGAGATGGGCCATTGAAAATTATCCTCTGCGTTAGGAAACAACCCATTAGGGTATTGCCCATTGGTTTTGAGGGGAAGTGATCCTTGCATCATTCAGGTTAATTGCAAGGATCTTATAGTCATCAATAATTGCGTCATATCCCAAACCACCCTGATCTTATAGTCCTCCTCCTCCTCCTCCTCCTCTTCTTCTGCTGACCTTGTATCTTTGGAGGTTTGGTATTTTTAATCTTATCTAATCTTGTGCGACCGCATATTCATTTTAGCATCCACATCACTGCGACACTCATCTTGTGAATATGCTGGACTGTAGAAGCTCAACATTCACTACCATATAACATAGTCGCTCTTATAACTGTTCTATAAGAACTACCTTTCACTTCCATGAGTAAAATCTTCGATCATAAAAATTGTTTGCTTGATGTCTGTGAAATAAAAGGAGGTGGATACTATTGGGGTTGGGAACCGGGGGGGGGGGGGGGGTAGCAAATGGGAAATTAAAGCTCAATATCAGCAACTCATTTCAGCTCACTCTTGCAGAATAGGAAACATATTCTAAGAAAAAAAGAAAGACGGTAATCAGTAGTACAACAACAACAACAACAATAACAAACCCAGTATAATTCCACAGATCTTATCCTTAACTTGTGATGGTTGGGAGGTTGTTTTGGATAGACCGTCGGCTCAAAGAGAGATGAAAAGGAAGCAGTAATAACAAACAGTAACAACCATAATATAATAAGATAAACGAATCAAAAAGAACAATCAGATAGTACTAAAATCTAGGAATAAGCAACTTCAAAAACAATACTAATATACTCCTAATTCGGAAAAGAAATACGCTCGGCAACCTACTACCCCTCAACCCTAATACTTGACAGCCTATTTGATGCATTTAATCCACTTCAATCTGTTGACAAACAAGAGTACCAAGAAGCATTAGGGGACATGTTGCAGGTATCCCAAAGCTTAATAGTTAATAGCCATTTGAAGTGATTAACATCCATATCCATGACTACTATTACAGAACATAATCCCTTCTAGCCAAGTCGATGGCTTCAATGTCCACCCTCATGTTGCTGTGAAAACCAGTATAATTGACATGAGCTGCAAATACCAGATTCCCTGCACCTTTTCAAACACAAATTTCTACTTCAAAATTCCCGCCAGAAACCCCATCAGTGTTACGACATAGCAAAGGATCAACAGGGAGATGCAGTCCATTGCCCTTCTCTGTACCTCAACCTCGGTATATAGGACATCAAGGGAAGCAATGACATATTTGCGGACTGTAGGCATAGCATTAAGCATAGGAGGAAATCTCATGTTAAGGAGATTACAGAGAATAAAACCGGCCCTTATGATTATTGTAAAGAGATCTAACCTGCCAATTTTAAATTAAGCTAGGAATCGTTCCACTGATCTACAGCTGAAGAATAAACAAACCAAAAATAGATAAACAGAGGGAATCTCAACTTCTTACCAAAGAAATGAAATAAGTAAGCTGACAGCTTTGATAAATACATTCAAAACCCAAAATTTAGCAACAATGGATAATGTTATTAGAATAAGAGGTTGTCATATAATCTTCGAGAAAAAGGAGAAAAATTGTCATGAACATACTTAGGCAAATACTAAGTAAGTAATTTAGGCGAGATCAAGCTCTCTGTATAAGCAATTCCTTCCTTAACCGTAGAAGTTTCAGGCCAGAACCCAAATGGTTCTCTAGATGTCATCAATGCAGAACTATCAAATCCAACACGTTTGCAGACTAGTTGCACTGCAAACATATATTTTGGTCTGGCGGAATTAAAAAGACTAGTACCTCGTACTTTAATCAATTGAGTCCAAGATTCCTTGACACCATAATCTTTCATTACCCACAACTTGAAAGTGTCTGCGTGCTCTGGCATAATAGTAGATGTACAATAAAAGCAAAGCATTCCACCCAATACTGAAACACCATGGTCTATGAAGAAGTAGGCGGCAGAGTATCGATCGAACAGAACACCTTGGTCTATGAAGAAGTAGGCGGCAGAGTATCTATCGAACACTTGCTCCAACAACTGTATCTCTCCATACACCTCATTTGAAATATTAAATGAAACTATAGTATAATATCATGAAATGCTCTATGTACAAATTCCAAATAATCCGTACCACAATCCCTAAAACCCCTAACATGCTGAAAGAACCAATTCTTCTCCAGGAACCACTTTTTAGCGCGAGAACTTCAATCGAAACATTGTGACTGCTATCATGATCATTCAGGTTAATCGCAAGGATCTTATAGTCATCACTAGTTGCATCATATCCCAATCCCCATACACAATTCATCAGTGGAGATTCTGGATGGGGAAGTACTATTGAATCTCTTGTGGAGGGGTTCCACAATAGAAGGTGTTTATCGAGTCTACTAGAAACAACCAGAAGAAGAACCAAACCATCAAAAGAACAATATATTCTGGAATTCTCTTGTTTGCAGCTCGAAGGGCAATCAAGTTTTTGTTAATCCTCAACCACTTGAACCATCGATAAAGAAGAACAATAGAAGTTAAGCATACCATTCTTACCAAAGCACGTTTGGCCAATAAGAATTTTTTGGGAATTTTGGTCATTCTTGGTATGAATGAGATGCTTCATTTTAAAGTAAGGATCAGAGAATAATGCCTTCCAAAATTTTAAAACACATTTGTAATGAAGAAGCGACCGCACAGGTAATCTGTTGAGGATCTACATCATTATTTCCTCTTGGAAGTGAATAGCCATGAGCAAGATAGGGACAAGTAGAGTGTTTAGCAGTTCATTTGTTGAAGATGTTAAATCTTTCAGGCACACACACATATATACATGGAGTATACAAAAACCACAAAGAAATATTAAACAAGAAAACTACAACAACTAGTGTTCATAAAACAAATTCAAGCACAATTTGTACAACTTACCTTGAATTGGTTTAGAAGACCGCTCAACAGTTAAAGTTCTAAATAAAGAACACTTGTAGAATTTCAAAGTAACGTTTTAGCATTAATCTGTTGATTGTGTTCTATAAGTAGCGCTCTCATTCATAGCTTAGTCGAAGGACAAAAACAATCTGTTCCTAAAGGGCATACTTCTCTAGTCCACGTTCTGTAAGTAAGCAGGATTGACGTTCAATACATAACGATGATATGTTCTATTCTCATATGCAATTAATTATTCGTTCTTTTAAGAAGTAAAAAATTGTAAATTTGATAGTTTCCACCAAGAAGTTGAAAGAATCAGAACTCACCTAAATCTGGTCTGTATTTGCTAAATTAGATACTGACTTCTTCTTCTTTTTCTTCTTTTGTGTCATCTTTCTGCATTACTAGGGTTTCTCTTCTTCTCCTAGTCCTATCGGTAATAAAAGATAGGCCGGTTTGAATTCTCTTGTGTTTAAAAAAGAAAAGAAAAACATAATACATAAAGTTGCCGTTAACTTGGCCTCACCTGACATCTACGCCCTCCAACTTTGGGTATGCACAAGTAGACACTTAAACTTGAACAAGTAGATACACATGTCCTACGCTGATTGCCACGTAGGCAGGGCAGAGCTACCCTTGCCCGAGGGGTGTCAAGAAACACCACTTCACCAGAAAATTTCATTGTATATATAGGTTAAATTTTGATTTACTAAATATATATTGATACAAGCCAAATCAGCGTCAACCTTTCTTGGCTTGTATTCCAAGGGCAACAACAAGGGATCCAAGACACAAAGAGATTAAGGCCACAAGGATGTGGGAAGAGGGTCCATTTTGCACTTCAAGTAGAGCAATATCGCGTATGGAAGATAGCTTGGAGTCAAGGGAACCATTGGAGAGGTCGTTAGAGAGCTAAAAGGAGCTAAACAATGACCAGGGGCCACATGCGCCTTGACCTGTGGCCGCAGGTCATCCATCTGCGCCAGCAGGTGGCCATTTTGACCCTTCCAGTAGCACCTGTGCCCTCACCTGCGCCAGTAGGTGCCCCACCTGCGTGGGCGGTTGCCCAATTTGCTGAAATTGGTCACTTTTGGGCCCATTAAATATAATAAAAGGCCCAAGGCTATAAATACTAGTTCCTCTTTTATTTTCCATAGTTTTTTGATGATATTGATATTGTGAGACTCCTTATGGAGCATGAGTGTAGTTTGGAGAAGCTTGTATTGAATTTTGCCTAGAAACGGTGGTTGCGAGGGCGTTACGATTCCCTCGTGGTATTTCGTAGGAGATTAGGTGCTTGTTGATAATCAAATTTGGGGTCTTTGAATTCAAGATATTCATTGGTTCCTATTTTTCTTATCTTCTTGTGTCAATCTAACTATCTTTATCTATCTATCTTTACCTTTCGTATTTTAATTCAATCATATCTTTGAGTTTTCGTGTTTATTTTCAACTTTCATATTTTGGGGGTTATCATTTGGTATCAGAGCTGAGCTTAGATTCATTCTTACAATTCTAGTCTTGGGTTTGTTATCACAAAAAAAAAATGTGTCAAAACATATTTGCAAAACCCCCAAAAAGATTTTTATGTTTTTGAGTAATTCTTCTTGTTTCTTTACTAGATCTTGTTTCCTCTAGTATATTTGAGTCAAAATCTTGAGATTTGGGTTTGTTTTGAGGAGATTTGGAGAGATATTTGAAGATCCGCCATTTTTGGGTTTGAAGCTTGAAGAAATATGCAAGTGGGTTTGAAAATCTGAAAATTTTGGTTGGGATTTGAGGCCTAAAATCACTTAGGTTGTGTTCGTGAGGTTGAAAGGAGTTCGGGTTTAAAATTTCGTGGGTTTCTGAGCTCAAATGAGAGAGCTATGAATTTTGGATCTTCATATTATTCTTAGTGTTCTTGAGGATCTTCATATCTTCAAGGAGAAGATTCAACAAAAAGATATGTTAGATTCAAAAGTAAGGCAAGAGAAAAGAGTTTGGGTGTTAGTACAAGAATATCCAAAAGGAAAAGAGAATATTCCAGGAGAGAGAACCCAAAAGGGCCCACAAAAAGGAGAAATTCAAAATTTTTAGGAGAGATGTCCAGCCCACCTGTGCCCAGACCTGCGCACACAGGTGGCACATACGACCGCAGGTGGACAAACGTAGATAATTCTGCTTCACCTGAAAATCCTCACATGCGAGGGCAGATCATCCCAAAGCACCTCAAAGGTCCAAAATCCTATTTTGCTCAGGTTCCATCATCTTAGTTTCATTTCTTGATTCCTAAACTAATTATCAATGGGTAATTTTCCTTACTTAGTTGATTGATTAATCTTAGAGTTCGTTCTATCTTAGTCTGTTTCTTTTTGTGCTTTTCTAGTTTTATTTCATAGTTAACTTCTTGATTCAAGTTCTTTTGTTTAAAATTGAGTCGTCCGTTTTTCTCTAAAACAAGAATCTATTCCGTCCAAGAGTAGCAATCGACACCTTGGGTACCACCGAAGTATAGATAATCTTCAACACTAGCCGATCCAATTGTGAGGCAATCAAGGTGTGCGAACACGAGTGATTGTGAGCTTTATTTTGCTAACGCTAACATTGTTGTTGTCTTTGTTGAGTGTTCAAAATTTCTAGGTACAACGGCTTTGGAGAAAGAAACTCAAATTCCCATGAGAAGTGACACATTGAAATCTATATGGGAAAAGATTGAGGGCATGAACCATACAATGGGAGCGATGGAAGGTCGTTTAACCTCCATGGTTGGTATCATGTCAAGCATGAGTGGTAGAATGGCAAACATTGAGGAGTCTTTTGACTACTTGAATTCAACTTCCCAAACCAATCACCATATTGAACACCAAGGTGAAAACCATACCTCTTGTGACCTATAAGGTAACAATGCTAACTTTTGCACTTCTTTGAACTTGAAAAGTCTTGATATGGCTAGTAGCCAAGTAAGTGTAAATTATGGCTTGTCTAATGTTGAGCATAATGAGTCTTCCCTTTGTGATACTCTCGATAGCACTAAGTTGCAAGAAGATCATGTTCTTGTTGTGAGTTTGCAAATACTAGTCGATCCTATAGATGACCGAATTGACTCTTCTAGTAAGATCAATCTGTGTCCACCTAGTGTTGGCACTTATAGCTTGAATAAGGTTCCATTTCCATGTGATAAGAGTATTCACACATTAGTTGACCCTTGTGAAAATCAACGTGAGTCTATATTGGCATGTGAATCGCCTACAACTAGTGAAGGTGTGTGCAATGATCAACTTGCTTGTGCATCTAATCCACTACTTGAGCATATTTGTTATGTGCTTGAAGAGCCTCAAGATAGTGATGTTGTTGATAGAGTTGATCTTATGAATAGAAATGATTCTTTGAGCATTTCATGTGATGATGATCCTATTATTAGTTTTTCTCTTAGATATCATGTGAATGAAGATGATGTGAAAGATGACATGTATCTTTTTGAGAATGATCTTGCATGCCTTAATTCCTCACCTTTGGTTGTTAATACTCTCTCAAAGAAAGATGTCTTGTTTGAAAATAGTGAGATCACTCCTTGCTTGGCACTTAGTGATGTGCATCTTGGTGTGCTTAAAAAGAAAGATAGTATGCTTAAGATTCACATGTTATCCTATTTCTTGAAATCCATTAAGAATATAGGATTGAGTGAAGATTGTGCTAACTATCCAATTCTTGATAGTGATCTCTCGCTTTTGAAAAGGAATGATCATTTGGGTAAAGATAGCTTTGACTTGCTTGAATATTTAAGAAACCCAACTAGTGATTGTTCTTATGAAAGTGATTTTGGTTGTGATCCTTTGTATGACACTCCACCAATGTTTGATGAATTGTGTGATTCTTGTAATGAATTGAGTCATGACCTCCTTGATGTTGGTAGTGGTTTGTGTCTACTTGAGGATTCTTCCCATGAAAAAGAAGGTGCTAGTTGTTTAAAAATTCCCTCTACTTCTTCTTTGTGTGCTTCCATTATTGAGAATACTCATGGTGATGATCTTGAATCTAATAGTGAGTATATACATGAGGACACCTTAGTTGAAGTTAACTTGCGTGACACCTTTCTCTACCCTCTCTTTGCTTATAATATTGTCAATGGTGTTATAGAGGGTGTGTCTATTTGTGAGGGGAATATCTATGTATTTGACCCCGATGGTGATTTGGGAGTAATCCCATTCTTGAAGATAGCTAGTGCATTGGATGGAGTCTTAATTTGGGACAACCTTGTTTATGACATTGCACTTAGCTATGGGAATTATTATGTGATTCTTGACCTAAATGTCACGCCCCGAATCCCATCGAGACATGATTGGCACCCGTAGCCGATAAGGCCCGAGAGAACCAACCTTTGTCTATGTTCAACCATATGCATAACATAAGCATCACCACCATTACGAGAGAACTTGAAAGACGAATAACAGAAAACATGGGACATATATATATACATATGAAACTTGGCCGTTGAGGCCATCCAGTCAACACAACATATGCCTTTTACACTGATACATCCACATTCGTCTACAAAAACCTCTAACAAGAGCATTGACCAAAATGAACCATAAGTCGGGACAAGTCCCCGCTTTACACAATATGTACATCACCAAAACATATATACACCCTGACTCGGAGAAGCCCCGAATTAACTGGAGCTCACCAATGATCTGCAACGACTGGCAACCTACTGTGGAGGCCTACTAGAACCTGCGCCTGCAGCATGTAAGGTAAATTCCCCAAGAGGGGTCAGTACGAAATAAGTACTGAGTATGCAAGGCTCAGATGAAACTGTACAATACATGAATATTTCAATGAACTCAAAACATATGAATAATCAATGTGAATAAGTCACCATTTTGCATTTTGGGAAACCATGTGAATTGCTTTCATTATTTCTTTGCTTTCTTTATCTCAATTCTTACTTGTCAATACATGTGTCACAATGTACCCGGGCCCCTACTGATCAGTGGGTCTTTACATAACATATCATCATGTGGGATAGGGTCGAGCTAGGCTTATGCCCCTAGACCCATCACCCATAAATCAATGCATCGGGATCTGGTCGAGCTAGGCTTTTGCCCCTAGACCTGCCACCCCTAAATCAATACATCGGGATTGAGTAGAGCTAGGATTATGCCCCTAGACTTTCCACCCATAAATCAATACATCGGGATCGAGTCAAGCTAGGCTTATGCCCCTAGACTTGCCATCCATACTTGATCATTGACCACATATGCATTACTTTGTTCTTTACTTTGAGATTGGTACAATGGTTGCCATATCTTTATTTGAAACTTTGGATCATTAACCAATGAGTGAGATACATGAGAAACTTGGCAACATAACACTATTAGAACCATAACACCATGGGAACCATTGGAACAATAATCAATGAACAAGAGACATAAGTATAGTCACTATCGGAACATTGGAACATAACCTTATTTGAACTTTTGGAACATTAACCATGAATATGAGACATGGGATTCACAAATGATCAATGAGCAGGAAAAATATGACAATTGATAACCGGATATGGAATACCTTAGCACATTTCTGGATAGGACTAGTGACATGTCAATATGGATACTATTTGCCGCAGAAAGATACGGACAAAGTAACCTTACATACCTTGGATTCGCAATACGAATATATAATCCTAGAGGTGCATACAATAGTCCCGCTCCTTCTTTATGTGTCACTCTACAACACAAATATATATAACGGAACTCACATTAACCACCAATTACGTTACAATTGTATACAATGTCAATGAATTACATGTTTGCCTTTAAACATGCCATTTCCCCTTGATAAAAACCATTGATAACATTATTATTCCAAAAATTCCATAATATTCCCAACATTGAGCAATACATGATAATTGACACATTTCACCACAACACTTCTCCTTTACACTTTCTTATCCATACCACATCACATATAATCCATCAAATTACCTTAATACAACTCATAACACATATCGGCCAAAATCCCACAATTTCCACTTATAGACAATAACAAGTTTAATACCAAAAATAACACCGTACATGTTCATATTTTGTCCATACCATGCTCTTTCATCAAAGGCACAAGTCCTAATTCAAGTTCAAATCACCAAGATAGCACATCTTTCACCAAAACCAAAAATACACTATTCACCACCTTGCCAACACAACTATCATAATATACATAATCTCCCATGCATATAATATGTTAATCCATGAGAAGAAATACTTACCAAGGCTTGGAATATGATGATCTTGTCCAAGGAGTCCAAAGGAATTATTTTGCTTTAGGGTTTGGAAATGGGAGAAATGTTTGAGAAAAATATCTTAAAGGCATGAGAGTTTTTGGACAGTAAAAATCTGATCTTGGGGCATTCCTTTGGCATTTAATGTGGTCAAAGTGGAAGAATGGGTCATTTTGCCCTTTGGGCCATGTCTTTCAATTTCATTTTGGGCCTCAATTTGGGCCCAATACCATATATCCGTGTAACTCATCAAATTTCATGTATTATTCACCATATATCTCATGTTTACATAATTCCATAATGTCACGATAATATTCTCTTACGAGATTCTCATTCGTCATTTCGATCGCAAAAATAGGAATTCTAGTCGCCCATGGCTTCATTAGACATTTTGGATCACTATTCATGTTTCATGATTTGATCATGTAGGAGTATGTAGGAGTGTACTGAAGTGTTTGAAGCTTTAACAATGCTCAAAGAACTCCAAAGAACCAAAAGAAACCATCCAAGAATCGTCGTAGAACTGCGTTACAAAACGAGTCCGAAAAGGCATAATGTTTGTGCCTTGCGCCACTAGCTGCAAAGCAAGCTGTGGCGCAAGAAATGAGCCCCCTCTGAATCAGGTGGCTTGCGCCACACCCCCTGAAACAGGGTAGTGGCGCAAGTTTCAGCACCTTGCTGAATTTTTTGGCCCTTTCGTCAATACTTGCATATCGTCCAATCCCTTATCCAAACACTACAAAATACTTACTTAGTGATCTTCAAGTAAACATGATTCCAAGTCACCAAATGAGGTTAAAATGTGTACGGGGTATTACCCAAATGCTCCACAAAATCACAAAACACCTCCTACAAAGGTCTAATCGCACATATTAGGTCTGATATCAAATGTTTCACCAATGACACTACAAAACACATACTCATGGCATCTTAACACCTAGGTAGATATGACCCTAAGGTATCAAGTGAGGTTAGAAAAAAAAATACGGGGTGTTACACTAAAAGGATTTTTGTGCTTATTGAAATGTAGAACCAATGTGGCTTGCATGTGTGGTTGCCTAATTATTATGGTTCTTTTGGTTTACCCCTTTGTCGAAATCACTTGAGAAGACAAGTAGTTCTTACTTATTGGGGTTACACACCCTTGATTGATAGATTTGATGCTTGGTTATATGTTAAGTGTGTGCAACCTTGGCATGGTGATAGGATTGATTTTGCTAACACTAACCCTCATGCCACGAGGAAATTATTGTTGTTTGTTTTCCCTATGATTTTGCAAGGTTTAGATTCGAGGTCGAATCCTTTTCAAGAAGGGGAGGATGATACAAGCCAAATCGGAGTCAACCTTTCTTGGCTTGTATTTCAAGGGCAACAATAAGGGATCCAAGCCACAAAGAGATTAAGGCCACAAGGATGTGGGAAGAGGGTCCATTTTGCACTTCAAGTAAAGCAATATCGTGTATGGAAGATAGCTTGGAGTCAAGGGAACCATTGGAGAGGTCGTCGGAGAGCTAAAAGGAGCTAAACAATGACCTGGGGCCACCTGCGGCCGCAGGTCATCTATCTGCGCTAGCAGGTGGCCATTTTGGTCCTTCCAGTGGCACTTGCTCCTTCACATGCCCCAGCAGGTGCCCCACCTGTGTGGGCGGATGCCCAATTTGCTGAAATTGGTCACTTTTGGGCCCATTAAATATAATAAAAGGCCCAAGGCTATAAATTGTCACGACCCGAATCCCATTCGGGCCGGACTGGCACCCGAAGCCATTGAGGCCCGAGAGAACCAATCTTTGCTCATGTACACTCATATGCATGCTACTCAATACACAACACCACCTCAAATGAATAATAAGCGTCAATAGCGGAATACATGAGACATATATAATAACTATGAAACTTGGCCGTTGGGGCCATCATGACAAAACATATGTCCCTTACATACCCTTCACATGTCCCACAACATCTACAAAGCCTCTACGGATGCATAACCAAAACCAATCTTAGAGTCGGGATAAGCCCCCGCTCTATACATACATACAATATCAAAACAACACCAAAATAAATGTACATAGTGACTCGAGAAGCCCCGAAGCAACTGGAGCTCACCAAAAACCTGCAAATGATCTGCAACCTATTGGGGAGGTCTACTAGCACCTGCGCCTGCAGCAAGTAAAATAAGGCTCCCAAAGGGGTCAGTACGAAGAATGTACTGAGTATGTAAGGCCATAGCAACTGTATATAACATAAAGACTTCAGTGGAGTCAAACACAATTGAGTATTCAATGTAAATAAACCACTGCTGTAGATGCATTTGGAAACAGGTCAATTGCGTTCATTGCGTTTTTTGCCTTTGCATTTATTTGTCATTAACCATTGCCATTGAATACCCGGGCCCCAACTGATCAGTGGGTGATAACATATCATTGGGATCGTTTCAGCCAGGCTTACGCCCCTTAGAGTGCCACCCATAAATGATATATCAATAGGATCGTTCCAGCCAGGCTTATGCCCCTTAGAGTGCGATCCATAAATATTAGGAGCGTTCCAGCCGGACTTATGTCCCTTAGAGTGCACTCCCCAATTGAACAACTATGCATTACTTCATTTCAAATTCCATTACTTTTGAGAGATTCCTATACTTTTGGGTGAATGATACATTGGTTACTATTGGAGCTTTGAAACAACATTATTGGAACATGCGGAACAACATTATTAGAACATTTGGAACAATGTATACATTTATGTAACACATGAATAACAATTGATCAATAGATAAGGAACATGTGAGTAACAAGATGACTACTTAAATTGGACTACCTTTGGACATTTTCGGAATAGGACAAGTACAATGCTAAAGTGATCAATAAGAACTGCAGAAGGATACGGACAGAGTAACCTTACATACCTTGGCTTCCCAAATGTGACTACACAATCCTATAAGTGAGCACAAGTCCCGCTTCTTCCTTACGCTTCACTCTACAACACAAACGCATAACGGAACCAACATTAACCACAAGCTACATTCTAAGTGTATAAGACAACCATGAGTTACATGATTACCCTATAACATCATTTCACCCCTTTACAATACCATTCATAGCATTACCATACCAACAATATCCCAACATGCCATACATTGACCACAACATCATAAACCAATAGCATGTCACACCAAGTTTATACTTTCCACTTCTCCATCAACACAACATCACAATTATTCCATTAATTCACTCCAACACATGTTATAACAACATATCGCCAACAATTCCATAATTTCCACTTATAGAAAAATAAAATAATAAGTTAAGGACCATAACCACACCATACATGTTGATATGTCATCCATACCATTCATTTTTACCAAAACCTCAAGTCTCCTTTCAAGGCTAAAAGACATAGATGACACATCTTTCACAAAAAGCAAAAGTGCACTACTCACACTTTTAGACATAACCATCATGATCCATATATTCTACCATGCATATAATATACTAAGCCATGAGAATAAACACTTACCAAAGCTTGAGAGATGATAATCTTGCTCCAAGAGAAAGCTTAGGGTTTGAAGAGCCAAAGAAATGTTCTTGAAAATTCTAGAAATGTTATGTGTGTTTATGGGAATAAAAATCTGATTTTTCTTGCTATTTATAGGTCCCTCAAGTCACTCTTATCCAAGTCTTGGCATTAAATGCAATTTTTACTTGGTCAATGAAGGAAGAATGGGTCATTTGCCCTTGGGCCTTTGCATTTTGTCTTCATTTTGGGCCTCAAATTGGGCCCAATTACACATATCCATTTAACCCATCAAATTTAATGTTTAATCCATCATATATCTCATGTTTAAATAATTCCATGATATCATGACAATATTCACTTACGCGATTCACATTCGTAGCCTCAATCGCACAAATAGAAATTCTAGTCGTTCATGGCTTCCTTGAACATTTTTGGTAATTACTTGTGTTTCATGGTTTGATTATGTAGGAGTATATTGAGGTATTTGAATCTTTAACAAGTATAAAATAATACCAAAGAACCAAAAGAAACCATGGAAGAATCGACGTTGCAATACATCGCAAAACGAGCTCGGAGGGGCCATATTATTTGTGCCTTGCGCCACTGCTGCAAAGAAAGGCAGTGGCGCAAGATATGGCAGCCCTCTGAATCAGGTGGCTTGCGTCACACCCCCTGAAACAGGGAGTGGTGCAAGTCTGGACACTTTGCTGAATTTTTTTCTAGTCCGTCTCATACTAGCATATCATCCAATGCCCCATCAAAACACTACAAAATACGTACTTAGTGACCTTAATCATCAAGTAAACATGACTCCAAGGTACCAAATGAGGTTGGAAATGTACGGGGTATTACATTATTCCCACCTTAGAAACATTCGTCCTCGAATGTTAGTCACAATGTCTCATCGGACCAAAGTGAAGTCGAAGTGAAACACTCATGTTGTCTTTACTATATTTCACGCTATCATATACACTCCTCATACTGATAAAGCTTATTTGTTATTGCTCCCATTCCGTACCTTGATCTTTGCCTTCCAGTTTTGCCTGCCACATGCGTTAGATTTCATTGTCTTTTTGGTTTCCCTTGTGATTCCTTTAACGTGCTAATTTCTCCACTAGTGCTTACGGAGGTTACTTCGTAATTTCTTATTCCTTCATCTAGAAAGGTAATAGGTACCTTTTCACATGTGAAATCTTTCATAACGGGTACATCTTCAACGCGGCAATACAAGATGGATCTCTTATGCATTTTCGAAGCATCGAAACATGGAATATTGGATGAATCGTGGAGATTCCTTGGAGCAGTTTCACTTCATATGCAACTTGCCCAAATCCTCAGAGAACTTCATAGGGAATGTTTCCTGTTTTT
The DNA here is from genome assembly GCA_031232105.1 of Capsicum rhomboideum. Lineage (NCBI taxonomy): Eukaryota > Viridiplantae > Streptophyta > Magnoliopsida > Solanales > Solanaceae > Capsicum > Capsicum rhomboideum. The sequence continues at coordinate 141,115,143 of CP124711.1, read as the reverse complement.
TTTCAGTGGTGACACTTCCAACATACCTAATCACCTATGACAAATGCTAATTTCCTTTTTTTTTCGTATCTGTACACGACTTGTGTCGACTTTGGGCCATTTGTAGCCGTCGTTTTCTCTATAGTTTCTCAAGTAACGCAGTTTCACCTGCTTTCACCATCCCATTGGTGATCTATATTTTCTTCCAAAGAGGGCTTCGTAAGGTGCCTTTTGATACCCGAATGATAACTATTGTTGTAAGCAATCTCAATAAACGATAGTCGTTCATCCCAATTACCTGTAAAGTCCAATGTACAGACTTGTGGCATATCTTCAAATGTTCCCATAATACGCTCTGTTTATCCATCCATCTAAGGATGACAAGCTGTACTGACACCCACCTGTGTACCCATGCGTTACTGAAAAAAATCTTTCAACATTGCACAATAAAGTGAGCTCCTCTGTTTGATTGATCGAATAGTGAGTGGGATCCCATGTAATCATACTATCCCCGTGTCATACATCTTTGCATAATGTCCATTTTCATTTTAGTCCTGTATTCTTTGAAAAGAGGGAAAGCTTTCCAATATATTCCTTAAAGTTTCAAATGGAATTATCAACTATTACCTATATGGAGCCAACCTTCGCAGTGTACGAGGCCACCCTGTGCTTAAATCCATGTTATTCATATTCCACTTCCAAACTGGAAGGGTAATACATTACATATGTCATACAGATTTCTGATGCCCTACTTGTAAGCATTGACCGCTTGGACATTGAGCTACAAGTTCTACTATGTGCTTTTCATGTAACCTTACCAATGTATCTCTTCTAAACCATGGTACATTTCGGTCGCTTCCACATGGATAAAATACCATGAATGATATTTTTCTATCATAATTCATTTCCTTAACTCATCTATACCCGGTACACACAATCTACATTGGCGTTACAGTACCCCCCCCCCCCCCCCCCCCGCGTTATGTTTGCTCAAATACCTTTGTCGAATTTTGTTGTACATTCTTTTTCAATTGCACTAAAAAGTAGGATTTACACATTGCTTTTCCTTCATCTCAACTACCAATGAAAACTCTGCCACATTTTTTATACAAGTAATGGTACCATTTGTTACGAGTTGTTACCGTAAACTCACATGTGGGATAGTTTCTCTCATGTGGATGCACTTGCCTTAAGGCATACACTATCACATTGTCATGCTGCATTTATACACATCCCATACCAACTTGTAAAACATTACAATACACTGCATACTCTTATGTGCCTTCGGGATGTACAAATACAGGTGTAAGAGTCTATTTATCTTCCAACTGTAGGACACCCTTCTCACATGCATCACTCCACTGATACTTGGTTGCTTTGTATATTAGCTTTGTTAAAGGTATGGCAGAAATCCTTTTGAACAATTCTTCTGTACTACCTGGCCAGCTCAAGTACACTATGACTTTCCGTAGGTGTCGTAAGCCTTGACCAATTCTTTTGTGTATATTAATCCTTATTCCTTCATTCTATACAATATGTCCTAAGGATGATACGGATTGTGATCAAACGTGCATTTAAAGAGCTTGCCTATATCTTAAGGTCATGAAGAATCCGTAACACCTGTCACAAGTGATTAGCATGGTTCTTTTTGTAATTTTGAGTAACCCACAATAGCATCTAAAAATATTATCACTGTCACGAATCCGTTTCAAATGGCCTGAACACCCTATTCATCAAGCCCATAAACGCAACTAGTGCATTTGTTAGCGCAAATGTCATAAATACAAATTCTTACTGACCATGCCTTGTTCGGAAGGCTATCTTGAATATATTTGGTTTTTCTACCCCTTAATTGATGCTCACCCGATCTAGGTTAATCGTTAGGAAGTATTTGGCACCCTATAACCGATCACAATAACTCATCACTTCTGGGGAAAAGTTATTGATCCTTAATTGTCACCCTACTCCTTTGCCGATAGTCTATACACATTCTCAACGTGCTATTTTGTTTTCGTACAATGAACACTAATGCACCCCAAGGTTCGTATTAGGTCTTATGAATCCCTTGTTTATCACGTCTTTTACTTTCTCTTTTCATTCCCGTAACTCTACCGGGGCCATGCTGTACGAATAAAACTAAGTTGAGTATCTGACATCACATTAATACCAACTCATACATCGAGGAATGCATTCCGATTGAACAGTTGGTGGTTTCACATCAGTATCTTTCACTAGTACCAAGTGACATATGTACCCCTTTGGGTATCATTTTCCTTGCTTTAAGATAAGGAATAAATTTTCCTCTTGGTGCCCCCACATGACCCTTGCCATTCAAGAACACTCTTTTGGGGAAATGAAAAATGTAATTTCATAGCTCGGCAATCTATTATAGCACAATCTCTTTGTAACATCAAAATCCACTATTTCCAGTTCAATAAGATCAACCAGTGTATCATGACCACAAATAATTTTTATGTAATTACAGTATACTCTTTTAGCTCTGCTAAATTCACCGTTTGGTGTAGATACCCCCAATGGGTTAACTAATACTTCTAGTGTCCTTTTAGACTAACATTTACAATAATTAATGGAGGGACATATGATAATATGGAACCTAGGTCAATCAATGCATTTACCTTATGAAAATACTAATAATGTACCTGTATCTATATCAGGAGAAGACTCCAAATTCCATTGATCCGCTGAGGCATAGGTAGGGTCCTGGGTTCTACTGGAACTAGCTGCCCCTCTAGAACCTCTGTTGCGCCCCGTAGGCTGTGTACCTCTACCAAAAGGAGGCATCGATAATGGCGATGCGATAGTTGGCACCATAAGTCGTTTCATACCACTCATGCCCCTCTGTGGACACCTTTTCCTCACATGTCCCGGCATACCACACCAGTAGCAAACATTTGTTCTGAACCAGCATTCACCTGCATGAAACTTCCCACAACACTTGCACAGCTGATGAACAAACCTTGATTGACTCCTACTTTCTAACCCTCGATACCCCACTGTCCGTGGACCCTGAATCTCACTTCTTTGCCCAAACTGGTTGTCTCTAAACCCTTGGAATAGAGGGGGAACATTTGCTGTAAGCTGAGAAAATAATGATCTAGGTGGTTTGTGCAAAATTCGAGGCTCAAATCCTCCTTGGGACTCCATGAACTGCCCCTCGGGTCTAGCCCTTTTCGACGACCCTTCTTCAAAGTCTTGTGTCCTTCTCTTTTGCTTTTGTTCCACTATTTGCTGCTCCAACACTCGTCTTTGAGTTTGTGCAGCAACTACACGGGTCAGTATGTGCACCGCACTCATTAAATCTTGCACAATAGCATTATTGGACAATTCCTCTGGAATTGAAAGAGTAGGACAAACCCGTGATACCAACTCATTTCCAGCCCCACTTTGATCAACTTGCTCAGGTGGTGCTCTACTGGTGCCTTCTCTGGCAATCCTGTCTATATCTTTTATGTTTCCCCAACATTCTCTTGCCATTGGCATTTCTAATCAAACACAAGAAAACAATTCCCATGGTCAGTTATGATTCCGCCTACAACTTCTCTGTAAAAGAAAACCACTATCATTGAGCACATATAATTTCACTTACAACCTTGGCTCTATTGCACGATCTAGAAGTGAAGAAAAGAAACAACTCCTAAATGTCTCGTAGCCTCCTACTTATAAATATGGCGCGCAACACATAGATAAGTAAGACTCTACTCAGACACGGCTTTGTACACACCCTTAGAACGACCTGCTCTGATACCACTTTTGTCACGACCCGAATCCCATTCGGTCCAGACTGGCACCCGGAGCCGTTGAGGCCCGAGAGAACCAATCTTTGCTCATGTACACTCATATGCATGCTACTCAATACACAACACCACCTCAAATGAATAATAAGCGTCAATAGCGGAATGCATGAGACATATATAATAACTATGAAACTTGGCTGTTGGGGCCATCATGACAAAACATATGTCCCTTACATACCCTTCACATGTCCCACAACATCTACAAAGCCTCACGGATGCATAACCAAAACCAATCTTAGAGTCGGGATAAGCCCCCGCTCTATACATACATACAATATCAAAACAACACCAAAATAAATGTACATAGTGACTCGAGAAGCCCCGAAGCAACTGGAGCTCACCAAAAACCTGCAAATGATCTGCAACCTATTGGGGAGGTCTACTAGCACCTGCGCCTGCAGCAAGTAAAATAAGGCCCCCAAAGGGGTCAGTACAAAGAATGTACTGAGTATGTAAGGCCATAGCAACTGTATATAACATAAAGACTTCAGTGGAGTCAAACACAATTGAGTATTCAATGTAAATAAACCACTGCTGTAGATGCATTTGGAAACAGGTCAATTGCGTTCATTGCGTTTTTTGCCTTTACATTTATTTGTCATTAACCATTGCCATTGAATACCCGGGCCCCAACTGATCAGTGGGTGATAACATATCATTGGGATCGTTCCGGCCAGGCTTACGCCCGTTAGAGTGCCACCCATAAATGATATATCAATAGGATCGTTCCAGCCAGGCTTATGCCCCTTAGAGTGCGATCCATAAATATTAGGAGCGTTCCAGCCGGACTTATGTCCCTTAGAGTGCACTCTCCAATTGAACAACTATGCATTACTTCATTTCAAATTCCATTACTTTTGAGAGATTCCTATACTTTTGGGTGAATGATACATTGGTTACTGTTGGAGCTTTGAAACAACATTATTGGAACATGTGGAACAACATTATTGGAACATTTGGAACAATGTATACATTTATGTAACACATGAATAACAATTGATCAATAGATAAGGAACATGTGAGTAACAAGATGACTACTTAAATTGGACTACCTTTGGACATTTTCGGAATAGGACAAGTACAATGCTAAAGTGATCAATAAGAGCTGCAGAAGGATACGGACAGAGTAACCTTACATACCTTGGCTTCCCAAATATGAATACACAATCCTATAAGTGAGCACAAGTCCCGCTTCTTCCTTACGCTTCACTCTACAACACAAACGCATAACGGAACCAACATTAACCACAAGCTACATTCTAAGTGTATAAGACAACCATGAGTTACATGATTACCCTACATCATTTCACCCCTTTACAATACCATTCATAGCATTACCATACCAACAATATCCCAACATGCCATACATTGACCACAACATCATAAACCAATAGCATGTCACACCAAGTTTATACTTTCCACTTCTCCATCAACACAACATCACAATTATTCCATTAATTCACTCCAACACATGTTATAACAACATATCGCCAACAATTCCATAATTTCCACTTATAGAAAAATAAAATAATAAGTTAAGGACCATAACCACACCATACATTTTGATATGTCATCCATACCATTCATTTTTACCAAAACCTCAAGTCTCCTTTCAAGGCTAAAAGACATAGATGACACATCTTTCACAAAAAGCAAAAGTGCACTACTCACACTTTTAGACATAACCATCATGATCCACATATTCTACCATGCATATAATATATTAATCCATGAGAATAAACACTTACCAAAGCTTGAGAGATGATGATCTTGCTCCAAGAGAAAGCTTAGGGTTTGAAGAGCCAAAGAAATGTTCTTGAAAATTCTAGAAATGTTATGTGTGTTTAGGGGAATAAAAATCTGATTTTTCTTGCTATTTATAGGTCCCTCAAGTCACTCTTATCCAAGTCTTGGCATTAAATGCAATTGTTACTTGGTCAATGAAGGAAGAATGGGTCATTTGCCCTTGGGCCTTTGCATTTTGTCTTCATTTTGGGCCTCAAATTAGGCCCAATTACACATATCCATTTAACCCATCAAATTTAATGTTTAATCCATCATATATCTCATGTTTAAATAATTCCATGATATCATGACAATATTCACTTACGCGATTCACATTCGTAGCCTCAATCGTACAAATAGAAATTCTAGTCGCTCATGGCTTCCTTGAACATTTTTGATAATTACTTGTGCTTCATGGTTTGATTATGTAGGAGTGTATTGAGGTATTTGAAGCTTTAACAAGTATAAAATAATACCAAAGAACCAAAAGAAACCATGGAAGAATCGACATTGCAATACATCGCAAAACGAGCGCGGAGGGGCCATATTATTTGTGCCTTGCGCCACTGCTGCAAGGCAAGGCAGTGGCGCAAGATATGGAAGCCCTCTGAATCAGGTGGCTTGCGCCACACCCCCTGAAACAGGGAGTGGTGCAAGTCTGGACACTTTGCTGAATTTTTTTCTAGTCCGTCTCATACTAGCATATCATCCAATGCCCCATCAAAACACTACAAAATACGTACTTAGTGACCTTAATCATCAAGTAAACATGACTCCAAGGTACCAAATGAGGTTGGAAATGTACGGGGTATTACATAAATACTAGTTCCTCTTTCATTTTCCATAGTTTTTTGATGATATTGATATTGTGAGACTCCTTATGGAGCATGAGTGTAGCTTGGAAAAGCTTGTATTGAATTTTTCCTAGAAACGGTGGTTGCAAGGGCATTACGATTCCCTCATGGTCATTCGTAGGAGACTAGGTGCTTCTTGATAATCAAATTAGGGGTCTTTGAATTCAAGATATTCATTGGTTCCTATTTTTCTTATCTTCTTGTGTCAATCTAACTATCTTTATCTATCTATCTTTACCTTTCGTATTTTAATTCAATCATATCTTTGAGTTTTCATGTTTGTTTTCAACTTTCGTATTTTGGGGGTTATCATATATGCAAGTGTTAGATGAATTTTGACACAAATTGAATGTCTAGTGCAGTGGTTAAGGTGCTGCAAAAGTTCCTTGAGGTCCTTGTTCCAGCCCTGTTGGCAACATAATGATGTCTTTTTACTCAACCATTTTTCTTTTCATTTTAAACAACTAAAATGACATGCATATTACTTATTATTTACATATATGTCACTACCTTTTGCTTTCATTAGTACAATTTATTTTATTCATTTTCTCATATGTGTACTTCTTTATATTTCGACACCCTTTAATGAAAATCCTAATTCCGCCACTGCACGTAGGACGTCAATTAAGATGAGCACCTTTAAGTAAAGTAATGTTGCCAATTGGTGTTTTGAAGTCTCTAAATCATTGTTTGTATAATGATTCAAAGTGCTATATCGCTTACTTTGATGGACAAAATTAAGCTAACTATGTCATTTGTGCTTAACTTATGTGCTAAGCTGTTCTTTGTCCTTTCCGTAAAGGTTTTTGTAGCATGATTTGAGTAAGTACATTGGCGACATCTGTCCTCACTACACCAAAAGAATTTTCCAACGGCAATATTTATTGCCGCTAAAATATATAGCGGCAATTGATTAATGCCATGCAATTCAGCGTTGCTTAAGCCTCTAGTAGAGTTTATTCTGAATGCTGGTAAAGACCTATATTATTGCCGCTAAAAGTAATTACTTTTAGCGACATTTATTTTGTGGCAATAACTATAGCCACTAAAGCTACCTTAGAAATTTGCTATCCATCATATTTTATGGCATTTGTTATTGCTAGTAAAAGTATAATAACTGCCTGCAAAAGAAATCTGTTTCAGAGGCAATTATTACGAAAGTTAAAATTAAGGGCAAATATACCCCTTAACTTTGTGATTTAGAGTACATATACCCCTCGTTAATGAACTAGTGCATATATACCCTTCCCATATAACAACAACAACAACATACCTAGTAAAACACCACAAGTGAGGTTGGAGAGGCTCAAGTGTACGCAGACCTTGCCATCTAACAAATAGTGTATATATACCTTCACCGTCTAACAAATGGAACATATTTACTCTTTTCATTAACAGACTAAATTAAAAAGAATTCTAAAATTAATATTTTAATTTCCAAAATGTCATGTGACTTCAAAAAGTTATAATGTCACCCATTTTTAACACCTCTAGAACAGACCCAACTGAAAAAAAAATGCAATTCCTCTTTTAGTCAGACCCTATCCAACCCCATTTTATGACTCAGTAAATGAGGGATTGAGATTTTTTCTCATAGCATTCGGTTCTGGAGGGGTAAAAAATGAGTGAGGTAATTATTTAAAGCCATATGACATTTTTGGAATTAAATTTTTTTTAAATTTTAGGATTTTTTAAAATTCAGTAGATATAGATACGTTAACGAAAAGGGTATATGTGCACCATCTGTAAGACAACGAGGGTATATATGCACCACTTTGTAAACAAGGGGTATATCTGCTATAAATCGCAAAGTTGAGGGGTATATTTGCCCCTTTTCGTTAACATATCTAATATTAATCCATGTATTCAACCAAGCACAATTTTATAGCATTTCTTTTTCTTCCCAAGAGAAAAAAAATTGTTTTCGTTCTAAAAATTTCAGGTTAAGAGCAACAATTCTAGCTTTGTCCTACATTTCATCTACTAATCAAATGCAATAAAATGTTTATGAATTGACTCATTCCTTTCTTCTAGCATTTCTTTTGCAGTTTTTCTTTCTTGAGAGCCTTGAACATAGAAGCTATTTCATGATAGCTCGGAGCTTTTAGGCTCTTGAACTGGAAATGAATTTGACCGAAGAAAGTTGTCCGCAAGGTTATCCGAAGAGAGGTGCTTTGAAACATGAATAACCTCTACAACAACAACAACAACATACCTAGTGTATTCCCTCCAGGTGGGGTCTGGGGAAACATGAATAACCTCTGATCTTGAAAATTCAAATCTTCGCTGAGAATTGACTAAAATTCCTCAGTGTCATCCAAGTATGTCATCTCCTTAGCCAATTGATCCGTCTTTTCCCCGAAAACGAAGGCATTGGTTCTCCAATAATCCCTTTTTATTACAGGCTCAGGAGTAGAAATTGTAGATTGAGACGAATCACTAGGCCGAGCAGAATTTGATATGCTTTCCTGCTCATTGTTCTTCAAACAGTGTACTGAATCCATAAAAGCCTGCTCAATTACTAATGAATAATCAACAGACGCAATATTTGCTTCTGTCGCGATGTTGGAATTCTTCAATCTCGTTTCTCTAGTTTTCTTGTAACCAATTTGAGCATCATCAATGGTTTTATGGACCTTCAGTAAGAGACGGAGCTAGGATTTTGAGTTTATGGGTTCTAGATTCTAAAAAGACAACTGATTAGGTTCTAGATTAACTTTATACATATATTAATTGTATTCTTAAACACAGATACAAAGTTTGAACAACAGATACTAGGTTCTGCCGAACCCGTAGACGGACTACATAACATAATTACCTGCTCTTGTTGTGATTCATTTCTGTATACAAGAAGCAAAGGTCCTTGCTGACAACAAATCCTTGCTATTTCGTCCACTATTCTGTATTTCACTTCATTTGAAACAGACTTTACAAAACTTACAACCTTAATTAACTCTTTATAGTTTGCACCAAAAAAAACCTTTGTAAAATGTGGACAAACCTGATAGTTCACATGATTCCCAGGAAGTAATTCAAGTGCAGATGTTTCAAAGTTCTTCCTATAACGCTCTCGGAAGAGCCTGCCGATCACCGGAAGCTCTGGTAAATCACCAAATCTCGGGCACTGATGCAAATATCAGACTCGACTCTGCGTCGTTGACGTCATTTGGACAGTCCCTGACACAAAACAGAGATGAAAAAAAATATTGAGTTTAACTTCTATTCATTAAGTATCAGATCACCTAAAAGACGTCCATATTATTCTCAAATTTGAATCATTTACTCTTTTATATTTTGGAGAACTACCATAATAACCTCTGTCCGACAAACTTTGTGAAAAATTAGAAGCTCTATTATGTAAATATCCTTAAAAGTTAAAAGCAACATTATATAAAAAAACATTGCTAGCGCTGTAAGGGAGAGAGATTGTTGCGTGCTTCAGATCGAATCCATGTAGACATGGAGGGAGGCTTCAGATCGATCCACATCTTAGAATGGAATGGAGAAACAGAGATCGCCGTTTGGGAATTTAGAGAGTAAAAAAGTATTTTTTGTTTTATTGGCTCTTTTAACTAATTATCATTAAAGGGTCCTTGTTCACAGGTAAAAGGTTAATTGCTATTAATGATTAGCTATAAAACATAATTTAGCAGCAATTATAGTATTGCCGCAAAATCCTTGAGTTGTTGCAGTGCCTATGTTGCCAGTTCAAAGTGAAGTAATAGTTGATTCTTTATTTCAAAAAGACATAATACATAAGCAGATACTTAAACTTGGTCCTAGCTGGTAAGTAAACACTCCAATTTTGAGAGTGCATATCTACCAAACTAGAAGCAGATCTGCAGCACGTTGCCAGAATAAGTCGTTGGACCTCAAAACTAATTTTTCTTCAAGAAGAAACTAGGAAAGTTTACATCGAGTCTATTATCTTTTTCTCAATTGGAACACAACGAGCATGACACTGGTGTTCCACCCTTGGTGACAATGCCACACCATATTTAGTCAGGCCAGAATGGTGCTGTCGAGCAGCGATTATTGTATCTAGAGGGGTAACACTGTTCTTTTCTTGACTGGCTGTAACATGTGCTGAAGAACATTGCTATCAATGGACCCAAACCGTATTGTTCATCTTGCACAGGACCTCGCATTGTCAGGGCCATGAATACCATAAGGTGGCAAACGTCCAGGTACATTAGAAGTCAAAATAAGCCGATTATGGCCAAATCTGCCCTACCTGGCCGTGATGTGTAGATGATTCTATCCAACTTCAAAGGAAGACTTAAAGGTCGAGGATTGATGGAGCTTTGCCTTATGAGAATTCTTATCCTCATTAAAGAATAGACGATCGAGGTCCAGTGCTGGATGAACAATATGGTTTGGGTTCATTTGGTAGAAATGTTCCTTCAGGTGCTGTTACAGTCAGTCAAGCAAGAACAGTGTTAGCCCTGTAGATGCAAGAATTGCTCCTGGACAACCCATTCTGGCCATGACTATATATGGTGTGGCATTATTGCCAAGGGTGGAACACCCGTCTGTCATGCTCGTTGTGTTCCTATTTGGAAAAAGAAAGTAGTCGAGGTGTAAGTATAGCTTGTACTTTCCTTGTTGTTTCTTGTAGGAAAGATAATTTTTTTTGAATTGCCTCTATGATTTCATGTTGTTCACAAATTTCTCATCTTGTTGATGCTAGTCAGTTATCAGCTTTCCCAAAAAATAAAAGAAAGCTGATTGCGTAGGCAAAGCTAGTTTATATCATCTTCACTTCACATCCTTCCTTTTCTCTCCTAAATTGCGTAGGCAGAAACAGAGATCTAATTGCATCGAATGACACCAACTCAACATAAAGACAGAATCGGTCACAGATTGTGATCAGATCTCATCGGAATCAAAATCTGATGCCAGAAGGTAACATAGGAAATATGTAATTTATCAAAAAAAAGAAAAATTATATGAATTCTTAAGGATACATGCACGAATATATATATATGTATAGATAGATAGATAGATAGATAGATAGATAGATAGATAGAGAGAGAGAGAGAGAGAGAGAGAGAGAGAGAGAGTTTTAATTTTCAATGACATAATCAAAATAAACCAATTAAATTATACTACAATGAAAAGACACCAACTTTTCACATCCAATTTATTAACATACACCATAAATAAAATCATAATAAATCCAGAAAATATTGCAGGGAGGTTTCGACCCTCACAAAACTAACCCATAAAAGCGGATCACCCGAATGTTAATCAAGTAAAATGTTTTGGCTGCAATGAGAGTAAATGGCAGAAGGGAAAAGAGGAGGGTAGGGACTATATAATAGAACACTGAGATTATAGTAACCAAGATTCATGAATTGAGGATAGGAACAACCTTAAAACAAGAGATTATATTAGCCAAAAGTCAAGAATTGAAGATAGACAACAATCAAGATTCAAAAATTGAGGATGGTAATAAATTTAAAAGAGAAGATTACGGCAATCCAAGGTTCAAGAATTGAGGGTAGGAACAACCTTAAAACAAGAGATTATATTAGTCAAAAGTGAAGAATTGAAGATAGACAACAACCAAGATTCAAGAATTGAGGATGGTAACAAATTTAAAACAAGAGATTACGGCAATCCAAGATTCAAGAATTGAGGATAGGAACAACCTTAACTAACAACACTCACATAGAGACAATGAAAAAGCATGGATATAGTGATATGAGAGAGTGCATCCTCCTGGCATTTAATCCAATATGTAGTCTGTAACATACAGAAAAAAGGCATCATTCTTGAGAACCTTCACACTAATGTCACCATTATTGTGGTTTTTCGACATTTTTATCGATGAGTTCATACTAAAGTGCTCTCAACCATTTTGTCTTTAGCCTAACATACTAGTCTTCTCCTTAACTTTCTCTTGTTTGTGCGGGCTTTGGATTTTGCAGGGTATGAACATTCAGTAATGGAAATTAAATATACAAGAAATAATATCATTTCGGGCTAGTATTTATCTTTTATACCCGTTTAAAGAATTGTCTGAAAATAGTCTTTTTAAGTGTAACGCCCCGTTCGTTATTACGTCCCTTTTAAGATTAGAAATGGACCTATATGACCCTTAGAATGAGTAGAGAACATTTGGGGACGAGTTTGGGAGCATTGGGTAAGTTTAGGACGTGAAATGGGACCATGAGTCGCACGCTAGGAGGCCGTACCTTGGCCTCGCTTAGCACAGACCAGCACAAGGTCCACTGCCTGGACCCCATGGTGTCCCATGCGCCTCACAGGGCCTAGCCTTATGATGGGCCTCACATCTCACGGTGGAGGCCATGCCTTGGGGTGTGCACCGCAACCCCCTCCCCCCTTTTTTGCCTGGCGGGATTTCGTTTTCACACGTCATTTTAAGTGTATTATGGTCCTTTCCTTGGTTAAAACCCGTCCCCCACCTATACTAAGCGATCCCAAATCCCTAAGTTTGACATTTATCAGTAAAAAACATACTCCATTTTTCCCCATAACTCTTAGGAGCAAAACAACTAGGGATTCAAGATCCTAGGCAAAAATCTCAAGCTTTCTTAAAACTATTTCCGTCAAAAGGTATGTTGAATACCCCCTATTTCAACTACTACTACAAGTGTTGATTTATTAAGTATTCTCGTATATTATGTTGGTGGTTTTGAAATTAGGGTTGAGGATTTTGTTACAAAAAGCTTGATACTAATTTCCCCTTTTCTTTGTGAATGGTTTTCGAATCTTTATTTGGGGTTTTGAGACTAGAATGGCTACTTGAAAGGATGAACCTTCATATCTCAAATTTTAATGCTAAAACGTATGAATATTGAAGCCACGATTATTAAGTCTCTTATAGCTTTGAGTTGAACAAGGAGCATAAATGTTTTCCCCGTCCTTTGTACTATTGAACGTATTGAATTAATAAGATATTTTGAAACTTCTATGGGAACTCAATTATGATTTTGCTTATGATTTTAAAGACTGGATTTAAAATCTATAATGTTCAATGGTAATGATTTGGCAAGATATGGATGACTTGCAAGTCTTGATATGACGAGACCAAAATGTGAATGCCTTAACAATAAACTCTATGGATAAATGTTTATGAATAATGTTTTAATCTGGCTTAAAGGGAATTGTGTAGTTCACCGAGACGGCGTAAGTCCTCGTGACCCAATGCCTGGAATTTATGTTTTGCCGGTGTAGGGGTGGTTCGCTCCTTAACGGGACGACCTTATGATGTTTTCCTCTATGAGGATATTATGATGTCCAAATTATGTTTATCTCAATTCATGCGGCAAACATGGATTGGGCCCCCCACCGGTTGGGCGAATAACGGATCCATATAGCCCGTGAGTTACTTAATGTTAGTGCAAATTACATAGTTCAGAATTAATGTTGCAAATGGTTATGTCTTTACGTTTTAAATTACTTGCCCCAAACTTTCTCTATTTCTATGTATGTTATGAATTTTATGATTTTCTTTATAAATTGCTTGTCCCTTCCCTTGGGTCGCATGCCAGTACTTGTCGTACTGACCGTCCCTGGATGCTACATCTTGTCATGATGTAGGTTCTGAAGTATTTTTTTGTGATTCTGCTCAGCACTAGGATTCATTCGGGACAACAACTAGCAAGTGGTAAGCCATCCATCTTTCGTAAGGCATATGATTTCATTCATCTAGACTTTGACTAACTTGTTTTTATGGTATAGCCGGGGCCATGTTCCGGCTTAGAATTTTTCATTCATAATATTAGAGGCTTCGTAGACTGATGCAGACAAATGTCCTTATGTCGTATTTCAAGATTTGATTTTATAATTTTTATTTAAGTTGAACTACGTATTCTTATGGGTCTATTTCCACATTTTATTTATGAATGTGCTTATGATGAAATTCTAAGGGGCCTTCTCGGGCCTTCGTTGATCTGGGATGCCCGTTACGTCCAGGGCCAAGGCTCGGGTCGTGACATTAAGTTTCACGATAGAGGGGTATAATACCCTCCAACCTCAAAATAAGAAAAAGTCGAAATGTTTTGGGATGAGGGAGTACATTGTTGTTAGATACTACACACTTGTAACAATTCACATGCATGTGTTTACCGATAATTACGTAGTAACAAACATAGACATTTACACGTATTCATATAGAAAGCACATAGTTCTGGATATTAAGATAATAAATTCAGCAATTAATCACATCCTAACAGAAGCAGCACCATATAAAAAGATATTCAAAAATTGCAAAGATTTTGTATGTACTTGTTATGTAGTCAATACATACACAGAGGAGGCATTCAAAACCTGTAGAAAATATTAAACCATAATTTGTCCGTCTTTTTCCTGAAAACAAAGGCATTGGTTCTCCAAGAATCGCTTTTTATTACAGGCTCAGGGGTAGAAATTGTAGATCGAGACAAATCACTAGGCCAAGCAGAATTTGATATTCTTTCCTGCTCATCATTGTTCTTCAAACAGTGCTCTGAATCTATAGAACTCTGCTCAATTACAGGCGAATAATCAACAGACGCCATATTTGCTTCTGTCACGATGTCGGAATTCTTCAATCTTGTTTCTCTATTTTTCTGGTAACCAATTTGAGCATCATAAATGGTTTTATGGACCTGCAGTAAGAGGCGCAACTAGGATTTTGAGTTTATAGGTTCTGGATTCTAAAACGACTACTGATTAGGTACCAGATTAACTTTATACATATATTAATTGCATTCTTAAACAATACAAAGTTTGAACAACAGATACTAGGTTCTGCCGAACCCCGTAGACGGACTACATAACATAATTACCTGCTCTTGTTGTGATTCATTTCTGTATTCAAGAAGCAAAGGTCCTTGCTGACAACAAATACTTGCTATTTCATCCACTATTCTTTATTTCACTTCATTTGAAACAGACCTTACAAAACTTACAACCTTAATTAACTCTTTATAGTTTGCACCAAAAAAAAACTTTGTAAAATGTGGACAAACCTGATAGTTCACATGATTCCCAGGAAGTAATTCAAGTGCAGATGTTTCAAATTTCTTCCTATAATGCTCTCGGAAGAGCCTGCCGATCACCGGAAGCTCTGGTAAATCGCCAAATCTTGTGCACTGATGCAAATATCAGACTCGACTCTGCGTCGTTGACATCATTTGGACAGTCCCTGACACAAAACAGAGATGAAAAAATATGTCGAGTTTAGCTTCTATACATTAAGTATCAGATCATCTAAAAGATAACTATAAGTGACCGTCCATATTATTCCCAAATTTGAATCATTTACTCATTTATATTTTGGAGAATGACCTTAATAACCTCTGACCATCAAACTTGGTGAAAACTTAGAATCCCTCTTGTGTAAATATACTTAACAGTTAAAAGCAACAAAATTTGTAGTCCAAGCAATGTTGACAAAAATGCCAATACGATTAAAAAAAACGTTACCAGTGTTGGAAGCGAGAGAGATTGCTGCGTGCTTCAGATCGCATCCATGTATCCACGGAGGAAGGCATCAGATCGATCCACATCTTCGGATGGAATGGAGAAAGAGAGATCGCCTTTTGGAAATTTAGAGAGTAAAAAAGGTATTTTTTTGTTTTATTGGCTCTTTTAACTAATTGTCATTAAAGGGTTCTTGTTTACGAGCAAAAGGCTAATTGCCATTAATGATTATCTTTAAAACATAATTTAGCGGCAATTATATTATTGACGCTAAATAAATGTCGCAAAATTCTTTATTTGTTGTAGTGCCTATGTTGTCTATTCAAAGTGAAGTAATATTTGATTTTTCATTTCAAAAACACATAATGCATAAACAGACACTTACACATAGCCTCAACTGGCAAGCAAGCACTCCAACTATAAGAGTGCACATCTGCCAAACTAGAAGCAGATCTGCAGCACATTGCTGGAAAAGTCATTGGAGCCTCTAAACTAATCTTTCCTTCAAGAAGCAACAAGGAAAGTTTACATCTCGGCTACTATAGGAACACAACGAGCATGACAGACAGGTGTTCCACCCTTGATGACATTGCCACACCATATTTAGTCAGGCCAGAATGGCGCTGTCGAGGAGCTATTCTTGCATCTAGAGGGGTAACACTGTTCTTTGCTTGACCGGCTGTAACAGGTGCTGAAGAACATTGCTATCAATGGACCCAGACCGAATTGTTCATCTTGCACAGGACCTTGTATCGTCTGGACCATGAATACCATAAGATGGCAAACGCCCAGGTACATTAAAAGCCACCATAAGCCGATTAAGGCCAAATCTGCCCTACCTGGCCGTGATGTCTATGATTCTATCCAACTTCAAAGGAAGACTGAAAGATCGAGGATTGATGGAGCTTTGCCTTATGAGAGTTTTTATCCTCATAAAAGAATAGACGATTGAGGTTCAGTGCTGGATGAACAATATGGTTTGGGTCCATTTGGTAGAAATTTTCCTTCAGGTGCTGTTGCAGTCAATCAAGAAAAGAACAGTGTTAGCCCTAGTTTATCTCTTCTTCACTTCACATCCTTCCTTTTCTCTCCTAAATTGCGTAGTCAGAAAACAGAGATCTGATTGCATCAAATTGCACCAACTCAACATAAAGACACAATCGGTCACAGATTGTGATCAGATCTCATCGGAATCAAAATCTGATGCCTGAAAACATAATATAGGAAATATATAATTTATCAAAAAAAAGAGGAAAATGTATATATGAATTTTCACGGATACATGCACAAATATCAAAGTGATATATAGTTTTAATTTTCAATGATATAATCAAAATAAATCAATTAAACTATTCTACAATGAAAAGGCACCAACTATTCACATCCAATTTATCAACATAAACATACATTAAATCATAATAAATCAAGAAAATGTTGCAGGGAGGTTTAGACCCTCACAAAACTAACCCATAAAAGCAGAGATTACCATACGATCACCCGAATGTGGCTCAAGTGAAATGTTTTGGCTGCACTGAGAGTAAACGGCAGAGGGAAGAAAAGGAGGGTAGCGGCTATTTAATAGAACACTAAGATTAGGGTAACCAAGAATCATAAATTGAGGATAGGAACAACCTTAAAACAAGAGATTATAGCAGTCAAAAGTCAAGAATTGAAGATAGACAACAATAAAGATTCAAGAATTGAGGATGGTGACAAATTTAAAATAAGAGATTACGGCAATCCAAGATTCAAGAATTGAGGATAGGAACAACCTTAAAACAAGAGAATATATTAGTCAAAAGTCAAGAATTGAAGATAGAGAACAATAAAGGTTCAATAGTTAAGGATGGTAACAAATATAAAACAAGATATTACGGAATCCAAGATTCAAGAATTGAGGATAGGAACAGCCTTACTAACAACTCACATAGAGACAATGAAAAGCATGGATATGCGATATGAGAGAGTGCAGCTTCCTGGCATTTAATCCAATACGTAACATACAGAAAAAAGGCATCATTCTTGAGAACCTTCACACTCATGTCACCATTATTGTGGTTTTTCAACATTTTTATCGATGAGTTCATACTAAAGTGCTCTCAACCATTTTGTCTTTAGCCTAACATACTAGTCTTCTCCTTAAATTTCTCTTGTTTGTGCGGGCTTTAGATTTTGCAGGGTATGAACGTTCAGTAATGGAAATTAAAGATATGTAAAGATATGACACCTGGGCCTAACTCAACCCCAAAAGCTAGCTCATGAGGGGAGGATTGCCCAAGTCCATATAAGCAAACCAACAGTCCATTCCCCAACCAATGTGGGACTTTTACCCACTCTAACACCCCCCTTCACGCCCAGGGCCCAACTGGCGCGTGGACCGGGAGCCCAAACGGGAATGGACCTGGCTCTGATACCATGTAAAGATATGGCACATGGGCCTAACTCAACCCCATAGTCCATTCCCGTTTGGGCTCCCGGTCCACGCGCCAGTTGGGCCCTGGGCGTGAAGGGGGGTGTTAGAGTGGGTAAAAGTCCCACATTGGTTGGGGAATGGACTGGTGGTTTGCTTATATGGACTTGGGCAATCCTCCCCTCATGAGCTAGCTTTTGGGGTTGAGTTAGGCCCAGGTGTCATATCTTTACAAGATACAAAAAATAATATCATTTCGCGCTAGTATTTATCTTTTGTACCCGTTTAAGGAATTCGCTGAAAATAGTCTTCTTTAAGTTTCACGATAAAGGGGGATAATACCCTCCAACCTCAAAATAGCTGAGCAGGAAATTCGAGTTTTAGATAGAAAAAAGATTGTTCTAGTATCATACTCCACTAAATTTTCCCAAAATTTAAGGGTATTTTCGGGAGAAGATTCACCTATAGAAAGGTGAAAATAAAAATTCGAAATGTTTTGGGATGAGAGAGTACATTGTTGTTAGATACTACACACTTATAACTATTCACATGCATGTGTTTACCCATAATTACGTAGTAACAAACATAGACATTTACGCATATTCATATAGAAAGCACATTGTTCTGGATATTAAGATAGTAAATTCAGCAATTAATCACATCCTAAATGAAGCAGCACCATACAAAAAGATATTCAAAAATTGCAGAAGATTTTGCATGCATGTATGTACTTATTACATAGTCAATACATACACAGAGGAGGAATTCAAAACCTGTAGAAAATCTTAAACCATAATTTGTCCGTCTTTTGCTCGAAAACAAAGGATTTGGTTCTCCAAGAATCCCTCTTTATTACAGGCTCAGGAGTAGAAATTGTAGTTTGAGACAAATCACTAGGCCGAGCAGAATTTGATATTCTTTCCTGTTCATCATTGTTCTTCAAACCGTGCACTGAATCTATAGAACTCCGCTCAATTACTGATGAATTATCAACAGACACAATATTTGCTTCTGTCAAGATGTTGGAATTCCTCAATCTTGTTTCTCTATTTTTCTTGTAACCAATTTGAGCATCATCAATGGTTTTAACTTTTATGGACCTGCAGTAAGAGGCGCAGCTAGGATTTTGAGTTTATGGGTTCTGGATTCTAAAAAGACAACTGATTAGGTCCTAGATTAACTTTATACATGTATTAATTGTATTCTTAAACACAGATACAAGGTTTGAACTACAGATACTAGGTTCTGCCGAACCCGTAGACGGACTACATAACATAATTACCTGCTCTTGTTGTGATTCATTTCTGTATTCAAGAAGCAAAGGTCCTTGCTGACAACAAATCCTTGCTATTTCATCCACTATTCTGTATTTCACTTCATTTGAGACAGACTTTACAAAACTTACAACCTTAATTAACTCTTTATAGTTTGCACCAAAAAAGACCTTTGTAAAATGTGGACAAACCTGATAGTTCACATGATTCCCAGGAAGTAATTCAAGGGCAGATGATCAAATTTCTTGCCATAACGCTCTCGGAAGAGCCTCCCGATCACCGGAAGCTCTGGTAAATCGCCAAATCTCGCACAGTGATGCAAATATCAGACTGGACTCTGCGTCGTTGACGTCAATTGGACAGTCCCTGACACAAAACAGAGATGAAAAAATATGTCGAGTTTAACTTCTATACATTCAGTATCCGATCATCTAAAAGATACCTATAAGTGACCATCCATATTATTCCCAAATTTGAATCATTTACTCATTTATATTTTGGAGAATGACCTTACTAACCTCTTACCATCAAACTTGGTGAAAACTTAGAAGCTCTCTTATGTAAATATACTTAACAGTTAAAAGCAACAAAATTTGTAGTCCAAGCAATCTTAACAAAAATGCCAATATGATTAAAAAAAATGTTACCAGCGTTGGAAGCGAGAGAGATTGCTGCGTGCTTCAGATCGAATCCATGTATCCATGGAGGAAGGGTTCAGATCGATCCACTTCTTTGGATGGAATGGAAAAAGAGAGAGAGCCTTTTGGGAATTTTGTGAACAAAATGTTTGGGAATTTGACTGAAGAGAATGATTGGGAATTTAGAGAGTAAAAAGGTATTTTTTTTGTTTTATTGGCACTTTTAACTAATTGTCATTAAAGGGTTCTTGTTTACCAGAAAAAGGCTAATTGCCATTAATGACTATCTTTAAAACATAATTTAGCGGCAATTATATTATTGTCGCAAAATTCTTTATTTGTTGTAGTGCCTATGTGGCCTATTCAAAGTGAAGTAATTTTTGATTCTTCATTTCAAAAACACATAATGCATAAACAGACACTTACACATAGCCTCAACTGGCAAGCAAGCACTCCAACTATAAGAGTGCACATCTGCCAAACTAGAAGCAAATCTGCAGCACATTGCTGGAAAAGTCATTGGAGCCTCAAAACTAATCTTTCCTTCAAGAAGGAACAAGGAAAGTTTACATCTCGGCTACTATATTTTTCCTAATGGGAACACAACGAGCATGACACACAGGTGTTCCACCCTTGGTGACATTGCCACACCATATTTAGTCAGGCCAGAATGGCGCTGTCGAGGAGCTATTCTTGCATCCAGAGGGCTAACACTGTTCTTTGCTTGACTGGCTGTAACAGGTCCTGAAGAGCATTGCTATCAATGGACCCAAACCGTATTGTTCATCTTGCACAGGACCTCGTATCATCTGGACCATGAATACAATAAGATGGCAAACGCCAAGGTACATTAGAAGCCAACATAAGCCGATTATGGCCAAATCTGCCCTACCTGGCCGTGATGTATATGATTGATGGAGCTTTGCCTTATGAGAGTTTTTATCCTCATAAAAGAATAGACGATTGAGGTCCAGTGCTGGATGAACAATATGGTTTGGGTCCATTTGGTAGAAATTTTCCTTCAGGTGTTGTTGCAGTCAATCAAGAAAAGAACAGTTTTAGCCCTAGTTTATCTCTTCTTCACTTCACATCCTTCCTTTCCTCTCCTAAACTGCATAGTCAGAAAACAGAGATCTGATTGCATCAAATGGCACCAACTCAACATAAAGACACAATCGGTCACAGATTGTGATCAGATCTCATCGGAATCAAAATTTGATGCCTGAAAACATAATATAGGAAATATATAATTTATCAAATAAAGAGGAAAATGTATATATGAATTTTCACGGATACATGCACAAATATCAAAGTGATATATAGTTTTAATTTTCAATGATATTATCAAAATAAATCAATTAAACTATTCTACAATGAAAAGGCACCAACTATTCACATCCAATTTATCAACATAAACATACATTAAATCATAATAAATCAAGAAAATGTTGCAGGGAGGTTTAGACCCTCACAAAACTAACCCATAAAAGCAGAGATTACCACACGATCACCCGAATGTGGCTCAAGTGAAATGTTTTGGCTGCACTGAGAGTAAACAGCAGAGGGGAGAAGAGGAGGGTAGGGGCTATTTAATAGAACACTAAGATTAGGGTAACCAAGATTCATAAATTGAGGATAGGAACAACCTTAAAACAAGAGATTATAGCAGTCAAAAGTCAAGAATTGAAGATAGACAACGATAAAGCTTCAAGAATTGAGGATGGTAACAAATTTAAAATAAGAGATTACGGCAATCCAAGATTCAAGAATTGAGGATAGGAACAACCTTAAAACAAGAGAATATATTAGTCAAAAGTCAAGAATTGAAGATAGACAATAATAAAGATTCAAGAATTGAGGATAGGAACAACAATCAAACAAGAGATTATAGCAGTTAAAAGTCAAGAGTTGAAGATAGACAACAATAAAGATTCAAGAATCGAGGATGGCAACAAATTTAAAACAAGAAATTACGGCAATCTAAGATTCAAGAATTGAGGATAGGAACAACCTTTAAAACAAGAGATTATTTCAGTCAAAAGTCAAGAATTGAAGATAGAGAACAATAAAGGTTCAAGAGTTAAGGATGGTAAAAAATTTAGAACAAGATATTACGGAATCCAAGATTCAAGAATTGAGGATAGGAATAGCCTTACTAACAACTCACATGGAGACAATGAAAAGCACGGATATGGCGATATGAGAGAGTGCAGCCTCCTGGCATTTAATCCAATATGTAGTCTGTAACATACAGAAAAAAGGCATCATTCTTGAGCATCTTCACTCTCATGTCACCATTACTGTAGTTTTTGGACATTATTATTGATGAGTTCATACAAAATTACTCTTAACCATTTTGCCTTTAGCCTAACATACTAGTCTTCTCCTAAAATTTCTCTTGTTTGTGCTGGCTCTGGATTTTGTGAGGTATGAACATTCAGTATGGAAATTAAGGATGTGCACAAATAATATCATTTCGAGCTAGTGTTTATCTTTTGTACCAGTTTAAGGAATTGTCTGATAATAGCCTTTTTAAAGTTTCACGAAGAAGAACCTCAAAATAGTTGAGCAGGAAACTCGAGTTTTAGATAGTAAAAAGATTGTTCTAGTATCATACTCCACTAGATTTGCCCAAAATTTAAGGGTATTTTTTGGAGTAGAAGATTTACTTATAGAAAGGTGAAAAGAAAAATCGAAAATATTTTGGGATGAGAGAATACATTGTTGTTAGATACTACAATACACTTATAACAATTCACATGCATGTGTTTACCTATAATCACGTAGTAACAAACATAGATATTTACGCGTATTCATATAGAATGCAAACAGTTCTTGAAATTAAGATAATAAAAGTCAGCAACTATATCACTGCCTAAATGAAGCAACACAATATAAAAAGATATTCAAATACTACAGAAATTTTGCATGCATATGTATGTACCTATTATGTAGCCAATACATACACCAAGGAGGTATTCAAAACCTGTAGAAAATATCCATAAAAATCAGATCTGTCGGATATCAGCCACTCAAAACATGCAACATCAGTACTAAGTTATGCATAGCTTCGAGGCCTGGCTAAATTTATTATCATCGAAAACAACAAAATGCATCAAACTTACAACAACAACAACATACCTAGTATATTCCCACAAAGTGAGGTCTGGGGAGGGTAAGTGTACGTAGTACATACCACTACTTCAGAGGTGAGATAGAGAGGATGTTTCCGATAGACCCCCGGCTCAAGACCAAAACAGGCTAAAAAGAAATAGTAAAGGAACAAGAAACAATAGGTATTAGCACACCAAATAATAACATAAACAAGACTATCATCAAGTAATACGACAAACAATAACACACTCCGAAACAAGATTAGCCCTATGACTATTAGCACAGATAACAAAATAAAGTCCTCCTACTTACTCTGTCCTACTAACCTTCTACCCTAATTTGCCTCCTCCACTCCTTCCTATTTAGGGTCATGTCCTCGGTAATCTGAAGCTGCTCCATGTCATGTAGAATCACCTCCCTCCAATATTTCTTTGGTCTACCTCTACCTCTCCTGAATCTATCCCTAGACAACCTCTCACATCTCCGCACTGGGGCATCCGTGCACCTCCTCATCACATGCCCGAACCATCTCAATCTCGCTTTCCGTATCTTGACGTCCACCGAAGTCACTCCCACCTTATCCCGAATAACCTCATTTCTAATTCTATCTTTCCTAGTAAACCCCCATATCCATCGTAGCATCAAACTTACTAAAGCCAAAAAAAACAAACTAAAAGACTATTCTCAAACTTAAAATGGTTCCTTATTTATCAAGTTTTGCTAAACTGAGCTCTGTCAAACAACCAGATGCGGAACAACTCCACCATACCAGTTCATTGAGCCCATAGCTAAACGGATTAGGAGCACCTAATTGACCACTCTCCTCTTGCAAATGAGGTAAGTCACCCTGTGATGAAACCAACATGGTATAAATGGCCACAATCAATTTTCGCAATTTCTTCCCCATCATGATACTCATCCTAAAAAAAAGAAAGAAGGTCGGAATCAAACTTAAGTAAGCTTACCGGCTTAAGGGGGTGTTAGTTGGCCCCGGGGGGGGGGGTGGGGGGGGGGGGCGATTCTGAAATTAGGTGCCTCTTACCAAGCATATGCCAGTGCTCCTTGCTTTCAAGACATGTCGAATTGACTGCCTCGTACTTATGTAGATTAATGTTTAAATACAGAGCTCTTTCTCTGGATCCAGCATAAACATTTCTCATATGCTCATCTAGTTTAAATAAGTCCTAAAAGATAAAACCTATGTGGATATCATCCAATCAAGGAAGATTCAGGTATGCTGTATTAAATAGTAAAAAAAATTATTTGGTTCAAACGCTATAACTTATTTGTTACCTAAGCATTACCTGATCAAAAGCCATATTTGCAGCAATAAGATCTTGCCCATCAACTCAATCTTCTCCCAATTCACCATCATTTTCCTGAAGAGAAGAAGAAAATATTTTGCCTTAGTTTTGGGTATATCACAAAGTGAGAAGGAAATCTGTGATGAGCTTTCTTTTTTTGTCTATTTTAACGAGCCACAAGAAATTGTTTTAAATAACCCTCCAGAGTCGCTCTTACCCTGAACAAGCAGAAGGTTGACAGTACGTAGAGAATGGAACTGCTCTTACACAATCAAGAGACAGAAGTTACTCATGAAAGCAGAAAAAGTGGAGATGGTAATCCAACATTCATTTCATACTGATAAATTTATCATTTTATATGCTGATAAACATGTGCACACGAAATGAAGGAGTTGATCAATTGTTACGATAAGTGGTTCATCTGAACTCAGTATTTCCGACATGGAGCATAGATTTATGTGTAAAAATTCAATAAAGAAAATTGCAATAAATAGTAAATAAAACCATAACTTCAAAAATATAAATCCTGGATCTACCTATGATGAAATGAACCCATCTGTGAAGTCACATCATTGCAATCCCTATTCATGTAGAGATAAATCCACATAAAAAGAATTGGCGTTGACATTCAAGTTGCTGAGCGAAGTCAGGTTAGATTGCTAACTTCAGCGATGATTTATTTATTTTCAATTAAATGATGCTCTGTCCTTTTCTTTGGTATGATGTGAAATTTAGGTTATTGGAAACGTAAAGGAAATTACTTTTCTGATAAAAAGGAAGTGCAGAACCTAGTGAGAACATTTCCATGAAAAATCTGGCAAGTAAGCTTTTGTAAACTAATCATATATAGATAATGAAAAGGTAAAGATGAAAAGATCTAAAAGGAAATAGAACTTACAAATTCGCAAAGACTTCAAGAATCATCAACCCAACAAGAAATTATTGGACAAAAGCAATAAAATTTTCTGAGGAAGCAATGTTTTCTAAGCATCAAATATATAAACTACTTAATAGCATTTGATATTTAGCAAGGAAATATATGAGAGAAAAATTTGGTCCTCTCTAATTCCTTTCAAAAAGTCAATATCCACAATGAGCCCAATTTTGTTAACGAATAGGTGGCTAAATACAATAGAACAATCAAATTACAAAAAAGGAGTACAATTGAAACCTTAGTAAAGTGAGGAAACTTAACCGGAATAATGGTTTGGGCCTTGGGGATATGGATTAACCACATCTATCGTTCTCTTGCTGCTACCTGTATTAGCAGAAATGAGAGCATGAGTATTTTCAAGCAAGGAGTTCGACGTCGACCTCCCATCAGCACTAGTAGTAGCATTGAGAGTTCCATTGAAGGGCATGTTGTCAACATCAGATTTGTAGCTTTCATCTGAGGTGCAATGGGAAAGAATAAGTTGTTTGATAGAATGATTGGTTGAAATTTTGAAAACCCCTTCACTATTAGAAGAAAGGTAGCTTCAGAAGAGTTTGAAAATTTCTTTGGAACAAAATTGCAGAAATCTTTCCCTGGGCCAAAATTATACCATGATATACAACATATATGTCAATGTACATGTGCAGATACAACTTTGCAAATGAAATTTGCTACCTCTTTTCTAATAAAAAAGCTAAAACATACAGAAAACACGGGTATGTAAACTAAATGAGAAAAGTGAATAAGAATAATCATAAACACAACCTGAAAAGTATTATACCAACCTAAGCCAAGTAATATACCTAGAGGTAGAAGCAAGGAAGAGAAGAAGAGAGAACCTTAACTTACCTACTTGCCTATGCAAGACCTAGAGGCGCTATCAGTCATGGTTAAAATACTTGAAGTGCTGGAAAATAGCTTATGTAAACTTTATGTGTTTGATATTAGGAAATTGATCTCATACTCTCCCACAATAAAAGCTAGTTGATGCGTAACGAGAACCTAAACTTTTTCACTAAACACATGCACTGTCATTTAACTGTTACTCCTTATTTTCCACTTCCCCCGTAACTAAAATGGTCAGCATTTCCTATTCGATGGCCAAGTAAATTTGCCTTGTTTTCTCAAATGAATATGTTATGCTTTCTAATTCAAAGTTCATGATTAATGGTGTTTTCTGTGCTTTGAAGTATCTAGATTCTACTATAAAAAACCCCAATATAATATTAGTCAATTCCATAATGTTATAGACAAATAGGTCAAGCTTCTCAGAAGGAACGAGTCTATAATAAAGCAGTTTCAAAGTTACAATTCCTTAAAAGGGCAGCCCGGTGCACTAAAGCTCCCGCTATGCGCAGGGTCCGGGGAAGGACCCCACCACAAGGGTGTATTGTACGCAGCCTTACCTTGCATTTCTGCCAGAGGCTGTTTCCAAGGCTTGAACCCGTAACCTCCTGGTCACATGGCAGTAACTTTACCAGTTACTCCAAGGCTCCCCTTCAAAGTTACAATTTCCTTAACTATCATAATTCACAAGGATTCTAAATACATCTCTATAGTTACTTGCGTCTTGGTTTTGAATTAAAGTTCTTTTATGGAAATTATTCCTCACTACCTTAAGGAAAGAATTGTCATATTTCACAAGATGTTAAAACATCTATAGTTACTTATATTGGTATCAAGTTATAGTTAATTAATAGACTTAGTTAATAAATTTTCATGTAACTTGCTCGGAGGTCAATCATATTTTAGCAAGAAACTCACTTTCCTTTCTTTTCACTTTCTTGTCCAGCACATTCTCTGAATAATATATATAATTGTAGTACTTCTCTGAGAACCAAATTAACCCAGAGGAAAATAAATGAATTTAACCTGATAGGTTTTTAAATAACCTAGATCTTACTAGCAGATATCCTAATATTATACAGATATCACCAAAAGGTATCTATCCTTAAAACTTATTTAGCCACCGCAACCCTTTCCACCCCAGATGCATGCTTTCTTCCAAATCTCCTGAATAACCACCACCACCACCACCACCCAAACAAAATAAAACAAAAAAGATTAAAAGAAATGGATCATCTATTACATTAAACCAAATTTCAAAGAATACAAAATCACAAAAAGAAAAAAGTTTGCACGAAAACACAATTGAAGAGAACAGGCAAAGCAAGATTTCAAATGTTCTCTTAAGTAGACACGGTATAAAAAATCTTCAGTCGTCTACAAAGCCAAAAAATTGTAATTCAGCCACATTGTAAAGAGTAAAGAAAATTGTGATACAGTAATAAGCAATTACATAAATAAATCTTAAGGGGAGCAGGGAGGTATTGAATTATGCGACCATCTCATCTAAAATATTAAGATGTTTGAGAGAGGACACTTTTATTATTTAATTATATTTTGAACACACACACACCCCCTCGCATGCTAGCCTGATTCCTTTTCATGGGCCAAGTACGTGAAAATTCTTTTTGATAATGGATGGCTGTAAGATTCGATCCCAGAACCTATGCCTGCTTTGATACCATGTTGAAGTGTGTGACCATCTCATCTAAAAGTTTAAGGTGTTAGAGAGAAGACACTAATTTTATTATTTAATTGTATTCTCAAAAGGAGGGGGATTGAGGAGCAGAAATAAGTAAGGACTCCATGTTATCACATATATCAAGCATCAAAGCCATAGAGTGAACGAAGTTCAAGTATGCAAAATTAGAAAAAACATTAATACACTGCGAAGCACGTGCAGAAAAATTTGAATTCAAGAGGGCTCTAGAAAAGCCCAAGGTCACCGGAGGAAAATTTCTAAGGTATAGATTATAGCAATTACAATCTAAAATACTTGAAATAGAACAAGACAAAATCTCTTGAATAATATTATAAAGCAATTTTGTTAATGGATAGAAATCAAATACAATGGATGAAGCTTTTAGACGCCTTTAGAATCAAGTAAGTAAACCTAGTTTATTTCCTCTTCACTTCACATCCATCCTCTCCATTCTTAATTTGTACAACCAAAACCAGAGATCTGACTATATAGAATGACACCAACTTCACATAAAACATACTCTATAACAGATTGTGGTCAGGTTTCAATCAAAATCTGATGCCAAGAGACATAACATAGGAAAGAAATCTATGATCATCTATACTATTCTAAAAGTGGAAGTAAAAGAATTTGCAGAAAAGTTTCGTTGTTTTGTGCCTTTGTTATATTGAATAGGCTGTAGCCGAAAGTTATATACAAATCCTAAACCTTGCTAACCAAGAAAACTATCATAAATAAGGTAATAGTCTCTTAAATATATGCAACTTCCTAAAATATTCCACCGCCTATTTACACTCGTACTATTTCTCTTAATGCTCCCCCTCAAGTTGGAGCATGAAGATCACAAATGCCCAACTTGCGGAGTAGATACAAAAATTGTTGTTTCTCCAGCGCCTTAGTAAATATGTCCGTTAGTTGTTGAGAAGTGTGCACATGAGATGCAACAATGTGACCAGATGATATTTCATCACGAACGAAGTGGCAATAGACCTCAATGTGCTTTGTACACTCATGGAAAACTAGATTTGCTGATATATGAAGAGGAGCTTGACTGTCACAATACAAATGAATAGGATCCCTGTGAAAGATGCCAAAAGATCGTAACAAAGCCTTCAGCCATTTCAGCTCTCAGACTGTTGTAGCCATAAAGCGATATTCCGCTTCAGCTGAAGAGTGAGAGACAGTATGCTTCTTCTAAGTTTTCCAAGAAATTGGTGAATTTTCCAACAAAATAAAATAACCAATGATAGAGCGTCATGTCACCGGACAACTTGCATAATCCGAATCACAATATGCATTTAAGAGGAAGTTTCTATTAGCTTGTAAGAAAATTTCCTGACCTGGATTGCCTTTCAAATATCTCAGTACATGAAGTGCTTCCACCCAATGTCTCTCCTTGGGACGATGCATGAACTGAGCCAATATTTGAACTGACTAACACAATTCAGGATGAGTGATGGTCAAATAAATCAGCCGACCGACCAATCACCTATATTTTTCAAGTTCAGCAAAATCATTACCGTTGGCCAATGCAAGTTTGTGATTCTGCTCAATATGAAAACTAGCAGGTTTGGCACCAAGAAGCCCAGATTCACTAAAGATATCAGGGCATATTTTCTTTGACAAAGAAACAGACCACTTGTACTTCTAGCGACTTCTATCCCCAAACCATATTTTAATGGCCCAAGATCTTTCATGTGAAAACACCGATGCAAATATTGTTTGAATTTAACAATAGAATCAGAATCGTCTCCTGCAATGATTAGACCGTCGACATAAACAAGAACATGCAACGACAAACCATTCTTTGTATAAGAAAATAAAGAATAATCTGCATATGATTGCACAAAACCAAATGTCTTTAAAGCAGTAGTGAGTTTGGCAAACCAATTTCTTGGAGCTTGTCTCAGCCCAGATAAAGATTTGCGGAGACTACACACTTTCCCTTGAGTGGAGGTTTTAAATCCAGGTGGATGTTGCATATAAACTTCTTCATTTAAATAACCATGCAAGAATGCATTATGAACATCCATTTGATGCAACTCCCAACTTTTAGCTACAGCGATGCTGAGGAAAACCCGTATAGTTACCATTTTTGCCACCGGAGCGAATGTTTCATTATAATCAATGCCTACCACCTGGTTGTTACCAAGTACCACGAGCCGAGCTATATACCTTTCAACTGTACCATCAGCATTATATTTAATTTTATATACCCATTTGCATCCGATAGTCTTCTTCCCCGAAGGAAGAAACTCTAATGTCCATGTACCATTCTTCTCTAGTGCATCTTCTTTCATAGCACATCGCCAAAGAGGGTCATGTACAACATCAGAAAACCTTGTGGGTCTAGTACCTGCAGTCACGGCTCCCAAAAAACACTTGTGTCTAGAAGAAAAATTATTGCAAGTCACATAGTTAGCTATAGGATACGGCGTACCTGAGGACTGTGAATTAGTGGGTGACGAGCATTGCATTTGGGCATTTATGCTCCGAGTAACATGACATTGAGTTGTTTAACATACATAATCTTTTAATCTAGTGGACACTTTACGTTCCCGATGTCCCGACTGAGAGCATCACCCATAGTAGAAGAAGTTTCTAAATCTATAATTGTAGAACTTGTGTTCAAATTTTCCACCCGAGTGGGACCAGGAGAAGCAATCTCTATGCTCTTGTCTTCATTAATGTTAGGCTCAACATCGACACTCCCCTTTGAGTCAATAGAGGGTGAGCCACCATGTTGCATAGTAGGAGTATCCCGTAAAGTAATGGTCTCGCAGGCAGTCACTGAACTAGCATAAGGAAAGATTTTTTCATCAAAAGTGACATCATGAGACACAAAAAATCTCCAGTCTCCAAATCATAGACACGCCATCCTTTCTTTCCGAAAGGATATCCAATAAAAATACATCGACAACTCCTGGACCCAAACTTATCTTTCTCACGAGACTTAAAATGAGCAAAACGTAGACATCCAAATACTTCTAGAGGCTTATATGAAGGTTCTTTTCCACATTCAAATTTAGAAACTACAATACAATAATTTACCTAATTTAGGAGCACATTTTCTATTGTTTCACAATTTCAACAGAACTTCTACTACAGTCATGCAGTAGAAAATTCCCACAATCCAAAAGATGATGAATTAAAAACTAATTTTTTCATGCATACTTCCAAGAATGACAGGTACATAGCAATTGTTCCTTGTGAAGAAAACTTAACTAATGAAGCTGTAACACTCCGTACGTTTCTAACCTTATTTGGTAACTTGGAGTCATGTTTACTTGATGATTAAGGTCACTAAGTACGTATTTTGTAGTGTTTAGATGGGGCATTGGATGATATACTAGTATTAGACAGAGTAGGAAAAATTTCAGCAAAGCACAAAAATGTGGCCTTCCCGAACTCGTTTTGCGACGTAATGCGATGTTGATTCTTCCATGGTTTATTTCGGTTCTTTGGTGTTTATTTACTCCTTATTAAGTATCCAAGTACCTTAATATACTCCTACATGATCAAACCATGAAACACACGAATTTACCAAAATGTTCAATTAAGCCATGGACGGCTAGAATGTCTAGTTTTGCGATTGAGGCTACGAACGGGAATATCGTAAGTGAATACTGTCGTGATATTATGGAATTATTTAAACATGATATATATGATGGATTATACATTTATTTTAGTGGGCTAAGCTAATATGTGTTATTGGGCCCAAATTGAGGCCCAAAACAAGGCCAAAATGAAAAGCCCAAAGGGAAATGACCCATTCTTATATTAATTAAGGGACCATGACATTTAATGCCAAAGAAGTGGATAAGGATTGACTTGAGGGTCTATATAAAGGGAACAAAAATCAGATTTATTCATTACAAAGTCTCATAACTTTTTGGATATTTTCACAAACATTTCTCTCTTTTCCAAAACCCTAAGGCAACCATTTCCTTTGGCCACTTTGGACAAGATCATCACTTTGGAATCTTGGGTAAGTATTTATTATTGTGATTTAACATATTATATGCATGAAGTGTTGTGTAGATCATGATGGTTGTGTTGGAAAGGTTGAATAGGCCACTTTTGCCCTTTAGTAAAAGATGTGCCATTTTGTAAATTAAACTTGAAAGGTGACTTGTGGTTTTGATGAAAGAGCATGGTATGGATGAAATATCAACATGTATGGTGTGATTATGTTACTAAACTTGTTATTTTCTATAAGTGTGAATTATGGGATTTTTGGCCGATATGTGCTATGAGGTGTTTTATGGTGACTTGATGGATTATTTGTGATATGGTGTGAATGAGAAAGTGTAAAGAAGAAGATTGTTGCAAAATGCTATTGCTTATGATGTTGGTCAATGTATGGCATGTTGTGGTATTTTTGGTATGGTCATGCCGAAATTTCATTATAAAGGGGGAAATGACGTTAGAGGCAATTATGTAACTTTTGTCGTCTTTGCACTTGTAAGGTGGTTAGATGTTGACGTAAACTCTGTTATGTGCTTGTGTTGTAGAGTAAGGGGCTGGATCATTATATTCGTTAGGATTGTGGATTCTTATTGAGAGGCTAAGGTATGTAAGGTTATTCTTGTCCGTATCTTTCTGCAGCATATATTGCTCCCTTTGCCATTGTACTTGTACCTATGTCGAAATGTCCCAAAGTATCTCATGTCAGGTTGGTTACCTATATATACATATTCATGTGTCTCTTATACATTGAACATTGTCCCAAAGTTCCAATAATGCGATAACCAACAATGTTTCAATTTCATAACTAAAGAATGAAAGTAATGCATATATGGTTGAGTACGGGTGGTAGCTCAAAGGGGCGAAAGCCTAGCTAGAGACGATCCCGATTGATTATTGGACACAGGGGGTAGCCCAAAGGGGTGAAAACCTAGCTAGGGCCGAACCTGCTTTATTGATTTATGGGTGGTAGCTCAAAGGGGCATAAGCCTAGCTAGAGACGATCCCAATATTGTTATTTACCACTGATCAGCTGGTCCTGAGCGGGATGTGATTATTGTTGATATTGAGATGAATAATAAAGAATGCAAAGTACATGGTCCCACACATATGGAAATGTTGGTTTATCTATATTGCCTATTCTTTTGTCGTTGATATACATTGGTGTTCTCATTTATTGATACAGTTTTCTTATGGCCTTGCATACTCAGTACATTCTTCGTACTGACCCCCTCGGGGGAATTTACCTTACTTGCTGCAGGCACAGGTACTGGTAGACCTCCATTGTAGGTTGCGGATCTTTTGCGAACATTTGGTGAGCTCCAGTTGGTTCGGGGCTTTCCGAGTCTTCTATGTACATTTGTTTTGGTCTTGTGTATATGTATAGAGCGGGGTGTGTCCCGACTCTAGGTTGGTTTTGGTTATGCATCTGTAGAGGCTTTGTAGATGTGGTGGGTCAGACGAAAGGAATGTAATGAACTTATGTTTTGTCTTGATGGCCCTAACGGCCAAGTTTCATAATTCTCATATATTTGTCATACCTTCCACTTTTGGCATTTTATATTTATTTGTGGTGGTGATGACTATTGAGTGGTATGCGTATAGGTGTTTATGGATGAAGATTGGTTCTCTCGGGCCTTGTCGGCTTCGGGTGCCATGTCCGTCCCGTTGGAATTCGGGGCATGACAAAAGTGGTATCAGAGCGGGTCGTCCTAAAGGTGTCTACAAAGCCGTGTCTGAGTAGAGTCTTGCTTATCGATGTGTTGTGCACCACATTTATAAGTAGGAGGCTACGGGGCATTTAGGAGTTGTTTCTTTTTCTTCATTTCTAGATCGTGCAATAGAGCTACTGTTGTAAGTGGAATCGTACCTAACCATTGGTTTTCTTATGTTATAGAAAATGCCGATTGCACGAAAAGGGAAAGGTAAAAGTAAAAGAATAGACAGGCTGGTTGGAGAGGGAACTAGTAGACCACCACCGGAACAGGTTAATCAAGGCGGTGTTGAACAGGAGGTTGCGTCGCGGGCTTCTTCTACTTTACCCGCAGAGCCGCCTATGAATGCTACTAATCAGGATTTGAGAAATGCAGTGCATATGTTGACGCAGATAGTTGCTGCACAAACGCAGGGACGGGCTACTCCAATGACAAATGAGGATGATGCAACTAGAATAGCGAGCCGCAGAACACAGGATTTTCTGAAATTAGACCCTCCTACATTCACTGGGTCAGACCCACAGGCAGATCCACAGGACTTCGTAGACCAAATCCAAAGGGCCCTAGATGTTATGCATGTGACTGGTGTAGAAACGGTAGAACTTGCGGCCTACAGGTTGAAAGGTGAAGCGATATTGTGGAATGAGGACTGGAAACGGTCGAGGGGCATTGATGCACTTCCAGCTGGCTGGGAAGAATTTAGAACGGCCTTTCTTGATCACTATCTCCCTTATGAGATCAGGGAAGCACGTGCAGACCAGTTTCTGAACCTTCGACAAGGGAATATGAGTGTTCGGGAATACAGTCTTCAGTTTAATTCTTTGGCTCGATATGCTCCGAACGTAGTGGCTACAATGACCGACAGAATCCATCGATATGTGGACAGATTGGAGCCATATTTGGTAAGGGACTGTACCATTGCTGCCTTGAACAGAGACATGGATATTGCTAGGATCCAGGCCTTT
The DNA here is from genome assembly GCA_031232105.1 of Capsicum rhomboideum. Classification (NCBI taxonomy): domain Eukaryota; kingdom Viridiplantae; phylum Streptophyta; class Magnoliopsida; order Solanales; family Solanaceae; genus Capsicum; species Capsicum rhomboideum. The sequence goes on along the minus strand of CP124711.1, from coordinate 141,080,407 downwards.
GCACAAAAGATGGAGGATCAGAGGCAACGGAGGAGAACACAGGAATCTGAAAGAGGGCCGTCAAAGCGGGCTAGACCAATGGGGCAGTCTATGGTGTCCCAAGGAGAGTTTAGGCCTCGGATGTTTCCTAGACCGCATAGACCATTATTTTCTCACCCCATGGCAGGTGCTTCCTCCCAGTTTCGAGGGTCTAGAGGCGGTTATGCTGGGCAAAGCAGTGGGGTTCAGGGCTCGCAGACAGCAGGGTTTCTTCGTCAGCCATGTCAGCACTGTGGAAAGTTTCACTCAGGGGAATGCCGACGTGGGGTGAATACTTGTTTCTGGTGTGGTATGACAGGGCACATAATGAGGGAATGCCCACGAAGAGGCTCGGGTGGTGTAGCACGACCTATAGGGTCAACCGTTGCATCTTCATCATCGGTTCCTTCCGTAGGCCGAGGTATGCAGCCTGTCGGTCGGGGTAGAGGTGCTGCAGGAGCAGCTAGTTCCAGTGGATCCCAGAATCGTACCTATGCTCTCGTGGACAGACAGAATTCGGAGGCATCTCCCGATGTAGTCACAGGTATATTGTCTATATTTTCACATGGTGTATATGCATTGATAGATCCGGGCTCTACTTTATCATATGTTACTCCGTTGATTGCTGCAAAATTTGAAAGAACACCGGAATTCTTAGATAAGTCTATTGAAGTGTCTACACCGGTTGGTGAATCTATTGTTGCAAAGAGAGTATATCGAAATTGTGTGATAACTGTGTGTGGTCATGATACACTAGCTGATCTTATTGAACTTGACATGGTGGATTTTGATGTTATAATGGGGATGGATTGGTTGGCTTCTTGTTATGCTACGGTGGATTGCCGAGCCAAGGAGGTACATTTTCATTTTCCACAAATGAATATTCTTGAGTGGAAAGGTAATGTGGGGGCACCGAAAGGTAAATTTATTTCCTATCTTCAAGCTAGGAAAATGATAGCTAAAGGGTATATATGCCATTTGGTAAGAGTGCAAGATCTCAACGTGGAACCACCAAGTCCTCAGTCGGTACCAGTGGTCAATGAATTTCTCGACATATTTCCTGACGATCTTCCAGGTTTACCTCCAGAACGGGAAGTGGAGTTTGGTATTGATGTGATTCCAGGCACTCAGCCTATTTCTATTCCTCCATATAGAATGGCTCCAGCAGAACTGCGTGAATTAAAGGAGCAGTTGAAAGATTTGCTGGATAAGGGCTTCATTAGGCCTAGTATGTCCCCGTGGGGTGCACCAGTATTATTCGTACGCAAGAAAGATGGCACATTGAGGATGTGCATTGACTACCGACAGTTGAATAAGGTAACGATCAAGAACAAATATCCCCTTCCTCGCATTGATGATTTGTTTGATCAGTTACAGGGTGCCAAATGTTTTTCGAAAATTGACTTGAGATCGGGTTACCATCAAGTCAGAGTTAGAGAGGAGGATGTACCCAAGACAGCGTTTCGAACACGGTATGGCCACTATGAATTTTTAGTTATGTCATTTGGACTAACAAATGCACCGGCTGTGTTTATGGATTTGATGAACAGGGTGTTTAAGCCATTCCTAGACGTGTTCGTGACAGTATTTATAGATGACATCCTTGTTTATTCAAGATCACCAGAAGACCATGCTTATCACCTACGACAGGTGTTACAAATTCTCCGGGATCGTAAGTTATATGCAAAGTTTTCTAAGTGTGAATTTTGGTTAAAATCCGTAGCCTTCTTGGGTCACATTGTGTCGGATGAAGGAATTCGGGTTGATACGCAAAAGATTGAAGCAGTGAAAAATTGGCCAAGACCTACGACGACTACAGAGATTCGTAGTTTTCTTGGTTTGGCAGGGTATTACAGGAGGTTTGTGGAAGGGTTTTCTTCTATTGCTGCACCATTGACGAAGTTAACTCACAAGGCAATTAAATTTCAATGGAATGATGCATGTGAAAGTGGGTTCCAAAAATTGAAAGATAAGTTGACTTCCACACCAGTGTTAGTACTTCCCGAAGGCACGGAAGGCTATGCAGTGTATTGTGACGCTTCCGGGATTGGTCTCGGATGTGTGTTGATGCAGCATGGTAGGGTGATAGCATATGCCTCACGACAGTTGCGGCCACATGAGAAAAATTATCCCACTCATGACCTTGAATTGGCAGCGGTAGTGTTTGCTTTAAAGATATGGCGTCATTATCTATATGGAGTTCATGTTGATATTTATACGGATCACAAAAGTTTACAATATATCTTTAAGCAAAAGGAACTCAATTTGAGGCAACGAAGATGGTTAGAGCTCTTGAAAGACTATGATGTTGATATTCTATACCATCCAGGGAAGGCAAATGTAGTAGCGGATGCATTAAGCCGCAAGGCAACGGGAGTCACTAGTGATCAATTGACGGAAAAGAAGGAGATAATCAAAGACTTATATCAGTTGGCTAGCTTGGGAGTTCGCCTTATTGAATCCTCAGATGAGGGGGTTATTGTGCAGAATGCGGCAGAATCGTCCTTAATAGCTGAAGTAAAGGAGAAACAGTATGCGGATCCTATTTTGTTGCAGCTGAGAGAGAATGTGCAGCAGAAATTGACAAAGGCATTCGATCTTACGCAAGAGGGAGTACTTCAATGCCAAGGTCGATTATGTGTACCGGACGTAGATGAGCTAAGGAAGCGGATTATGACAGAGGCACATCACTCACGGTATTCTATTCATCCGGGAGCTACAAAGATGTATCATGATTTGAAAGACATATATTGGTGGGGAAATATGAAAAAGAACATTGCGGAATTTGTAGCTCAATGTCCAAATTATCAACAGGTGAAAGTGGAACATCAGAAATCGGGAGGTTACATGCAATGTATCAATCTTCCAGTCTGGAAATGGGATATGATTAATATGGATTTCATTACGGGTTTGCCTCGTACATTGCGGAAGTTTGATTCTATATGGGTCATAGTGGACAGGCTTACCAAGTCAGCGCATTTTCTACCAGTCAAGACGACCTATACAGCTGAGGATTATGCGAAGTTGTATGTGAAAGAGATAGTATGATTGCATGGAATTCCACTTTCTATTATATCAGACAGAGGAGCACAGTTTACCGCTCATTTTTGGAAATCTTTCCAAAGGAGCTTGGGCACACAGGTTAATTTGAGTACGGCTTTTCATCCTCAGACAGATGGACAAGCAGAGCGTACTATCCAAACACTTGAAGATATGCTACGAGCCTGCACTTTGGATTTTAAAGGTAGTTGGGATGAACATCTACCTCTCATTGAATTTGCGTACAACAATAGCTATCATTCAAGTATCGGAATGGCACCTTATGAAGCTTTATATGGGAGAAAATGTCGGTCACCAATTGGATGGTTTGAAGCGGGTGAACCTGCTTTACTTGGGCCAGATCTTGTTTATCAAGCTATGGAGAAAGTTAGAGTGATCCAACAGCGGCTCCAAACGGCCCAAAGTCGACACAAGTCATATGCGGATGTTAGACGAAGAGGGCTTGAATTTGCCATAGGTGATTGGGTATTCTTAAAGGTGTCGCCAATGAAAGGGGTAATGAGGTTTGGAAAGAAAGGGAAATTGAGTCCACGTTATGTAGGTCCATATGAAATTGTCAAAAGATTTGGACAAGTTGCGTATGAATTGGCATTACCTCAAGAACTCTCCACAGTCCATCCAGTATTTCATGTTTCGATGCTTCGAAAGTGCATAGGAGATCCATTTCGTATTACTCCTATTGAAGATGTACAAGTCACAGAGGATCTTACCTATGAGGAGATACCTATTGCTATTCTGGATAGGCAAGTGAAGAGGCTAAGAAATAAAGACGTTGCTTCCGTAAAGGTACTTTGGAGAAATCAACAAGTAGAAGAAATCACTTGGGAAGCGGAAGAAATGATGAGGTCAAAGTACCCGTATTTATTTCACACGGAAGGAAAAGTTCAAAGTGCGGAAGTGGAGCAATAACAAGTAAGTATCTATGAGCATTATGTGTCTATGTATATATATGCTAATATAGAAATGCAATTGTTGTACTTGAGACGATGTTATTAACATTCGAGGACGAATGTTCCTAAGGGGGGAAGAATGTAACACTCCGTACGTTTCTAACCTTATTTGGTAACTTGGAGTCATGTTTACTTGATGATTAAGGTCACTAAGTACGTATTTTGTAGTGTTTAGATGGGGCATTGGATGATATACTAGTATTAGACAGAGTAGGAAAAATTTCAGCAAAGCACAAAAATGTGGCCTTCCCGAACTCGTTTTGCGACGTAATGCGATGTTGATTCTTCCATGGTTTATTTCGGTTCTTTGGTGTTTATTTACTCCTTATTAAGTATCCAAGTACCTTAATATACTCCTACATGATCAAACCATGAAACACACGAATTTACCAAAATGTTCAATTAAGCCATGGACGGCTAGAATGTCTAGTTTTGCGATTGAGGCTACGAACGGGAATATCGTAAGTGAATACTGTCGTGATATTATGGAATTATTTAAACATGATATATATGATGGATTATACATTTATTTTAGTGGGCTAAGCTAATATGTGTTATTGGGCCCAAATTGAGGCCCAAAACAAGGCCAAAATGAAAAGCCCAAAGGGAAATGACCCATTCTTATATTAATTAAGGGACCATGACATTTAATGCCAAAGAAGTGGATAAGGATTGACTTGAGGGTCTATATAAAGGGAACAAAAATCAGATTTATTCATTACAAAGTCTCATAACTTTTTGGATATTTTCACAAACATTTCTCTCTTTTCCAAAACCCTAAGGCAACCATTTCCTTTGGCCACTTTGGACAAGATCATCACTTTGGAATCTTGGGTAAGTATTTATTATTGTGATTTAACATATTATATGCATGAAGTGTTGTGTAGATCATGATGGTTGTGTTGGAAAGGTTGAATAGGCCACTTTTGCCCTTTAGTAAAAGATGTGCCATTTTGTAAATTAAACTTGAAAGGTGACTTGTGGTTTTGATGAAAGAGCATGGTATGGATGAAATATCAACATGTATGGTGTGATTATGTTACTAAACTTGTTATTTTCTATAAGTGTGAATTATGGGATTTTTGGCCGATATGTGCTATGAGGTGTTTTATGGTGACTTGATGGATTATTTGTGATATGGTGTGAATGAGAAAGTGTAAAGAAGAAGATTGTTGCAAAATGCTATTGCTTATGATGTTGGTCAATGTATGGCATGTTGTGGTATTTTTGGTATGGTCATGCCGAAATTTCATTATAAAGGGGGAAATGACGTTAGAGGCAATTATGTAACTTTTGTCGTCTTTGCACTTGTAAGGTGGTTAGATGTTGACGTAAACTCTGTTATGTGCTTGTGTTGTAGAGTAAGGGGCTGGATCATTATATTCGTTAGGATTGTGGATTCTTATTGAGAGGCTAAGGTATGTAAGGTTATTCTTGTCCGTATCTTTCTGCAGCATATATTGCTCCCTTTGCCATTGTACTTGTACCTATGTCGAAATGTCCCAAAGTATCTCATGTCAGGTTGGTTACCAATATATACATATTCATGTGTCTCTTATACATTGAACATTGTCCCAAAGTTCCAATAATGCGATAACCAACAATGTTTCAATTTCATAACTAAAGAATGAAAGTAATGCATATATGGTTGAGTACGGGTGGTAGCTCAAAGGGGCGAAAGCCTAGCTAGAGACGATCCCGATTGATTATTGGACACAGGGGGTAGCCCAAAGGGGTGAAAACCTAGCTAGGGCCGAACCTGCTTTATTGATTTATGGGTGGTAGCTCAAAGGGGCATAAGCCTAGCTAGAGACGATCCCAATATTGTTATTTACCACTGATCAGCTGGTCCCGAGCGGGATGTGATTATTGTTGATATTGAGATGAATAATAAAGAATGCAAAGTACATGGTCCCACACATATGGAAATGTTGGTTTATCTATATTGCCTATTCTTTTGTCGTTGATATACATTGGTGTTCTCATTTATTGATACAGTTTTCTTATGGCCTTGCATACTCAGTACATTCTTCGTACTGACCCCCTCGGGGGAATTTACCTTACTTGCTGCAGGCACAGGTACTGGTAGACCTCCATTGTAGGTTGCGGATCTTTTGCGAACATTTGGTGAGCTCCAGTTGGTTCGGGGCTTTCCGAGTCTTCTATGTACATTTGTTTTGGTCTTGTGTATATGTATAGAGCGGGGTGTGTCCCGACTCTAGGTTGGTTTTGGTTATGCATCTGTAGAGGCTTTGTAGATGTGGTGGGTCAGACGAAAGGAATGTAATGAACTTATGTTTTGTCTTGATGGCCCTAACGGCCAAGTTTCATAATTCTCATATATTTGTCATACCTTCCACTTTTGGCATTTTATATTTATTTGTGGTGGTGATGACTATTGAGTGGTATGCGTATAGGTGTTTATGGATGAAGATTGGTTCTCTCGGGCCTTGTCGGCTTCGGGTGCCATGTCCGTCCCGTTGGAATTCGGGGCATGACAGAAGCTACCAGTTTTTTGTACTTATGTATAGATATATGCTACTTAATTGACTGTTTCAAACAATTTAGAAAAGAAAAAGGTTTTATAAATTTGCTCAATTATAGAATAAACATAGTTTTCTAGTATCATACTCCACTAAATTAGCCTAAAATTTAAGGGCATTTATTGGAGTAGAAGATTTACTCACAGAAAGGTGAAGAAAAAATCAAAAGATTTTGGGGTGAGAGTGTACATAGCTATAAGATATTACACACTTATAGCAATTTTCGTGCTTGTGTTGACCGATAATTACGTAGTTACAAATATAGACATTTATATGCATTCACAGAAAATACACATTTCTGGAAATTAAGATAATAAATTCTGCAATATATCATATCCAAAACAGGGGCGGATCTATTAAGGAGGTTGGGGTGCCACGGCACCCGCACACCTCGATCGAAACTGATGACTTTTTTTCTGTTTCTAGGTGGCCTTCACCTTTTTTCTTCTTTTGCTTTCTCGTTTGCTTCTTCTTTTCCTTGTTTTTTCTTCTTTTTTTTTCATTGTTTCTTTTAAGTTCATAGCGTTTGCTATGTCTTTGCTTTTGAGTATCAAATATGCATTTAAATGAGTTCTAGTTCCAATCATCCATTCTTGAGTAATAGTTTGGGAATATGAAAATTTAGGGAAATATGATTTTATAGCTCTTTACAAATTTGTTTTTAGTTTTATGTCCTTTTTATAAGAGATCAGCTATGAAACGGCCATTTTGTTTATTCAATTTGTAAGTGGTCATAAGAGATCATTATGAGATCTCTTGCCCTCTTACAATTCGAATAGAAGAAAATGACATTTTCAAATCTCGTACGTTTAAAAATGAAGTCTCTTATGTGTAGAAAATGAAGATCTCTTTTTGTAAAATAGACATAAAACTAAACTTTTTTCATGCTTTGTTCAAAATTGTCATAATAATTAAATTTTTTTTTTTTGGTCTAATTAGTAAAAAAGATGAATAATTCGGACCAAAGCTCAAAATAGATCTAGTCAATGCCTAAATTAAAACCATGTGACACCCGAAACCTCAATATCCTAGATCTGCCTCTGATCCTAATTGAAGCGCACCATATAAAGAGGTATTTCAATTTTGCAGAAAAATTTGCATGCATGTGCGTAGGTAAAGGTGGGAAAACAATCTCATGCGCATAACCTGGTAATATAGATCACCAATTATATCAAGAAAATAATGAAGCAGCACAACAAAGAGGCATTCAAAACCTGCAGTACATATCGATTAAGAACCAAATTTGTTCGATATCAGCCACTCAAACCAACATGAGTACTAAGTTATGGTTAACTTCGAATTCTGGCTAAATGTTAGTATCATCGAAAAAAGCTAGTAAACACACATCAAACTTACTAAAATAGAAAAATTAAAAGACCATTGTTTTTCTCAAACTGAGAACGGTTCCTTATTTTTAGGTTCAACTCAACTCTCTTGAGTTAACCAACATGATACAGAATGATGCCACTCCATTAGTTAGTTCACCCGGCCCAAAATTTAACTGATTGGTGCAGCTGCATGAGCAATGAATGCACAGATTCTCAGGTTAGAATAGCCAATGCATCCCTCTTGCAAATGGGGCAAGAGTTCTTGATCTTGATCCACTCTTTAATACAATCAACATGGTATACATGACCACATTCAATTTTTGCGAGTTCTTGCCCATCGCGATAGTCATCCTAAGACAAACATGACCCAGAAAAAGAGAAGGTCAGACGCAAACTTAAATAAACTTATAGACCTGGGGTGGGGTGGGGGTGGTTTCTGAAATTAGATGCCACTTACCAAGCATAAGGAGCAGTGCTCTTTGCTCTCAAAACATGTTGACTTGGGCGACTTATACTTATGTAGCTTAATGCTTAAATAGAAAGCTCTTACTCTTAATTCAACATTTATACGCTTGTGGTGTTCCAATAAGGCCTAAAAGATAAAACACCACGTGACAGGATACCAATCCATATAAAAGGAAGATTCAAGTATTGTGTTTTCAAAGTATTACCTCAGAAGACATATTCTCCATATTAAGATCTTGCCCATCATCTTCATCTTCTTCCAAGTCACCTTCTCTTTCCTGAAACGTTGAACTCACTTGGGAGCAGACTCAATATTGAACAACAAAAATTACATGACAAATATATATGAGTAGAACCTAATGCTAGTAACAAGTGAGGATGCTAACCAGCACTCATTCCATATAAATTAGCAACTGTGAAACTAACTACTAAAACCTGATGGGAACATGACCATGAAAAGTACAACAATTAAGTTCTTATAAATTAATCATATATAATTATCAAATAAGGTAAAATTAGAAATAACATCTAAAAAGGAAAAATTTACAAGTTCGCAAGACTTTAAGAACAATCAACTAATACTTATGTTTATAATTAGTGCAACTCAACAAGGACTTTTATATGAAGCAAGGTGTTGCATTAAAGGCCTCAAGAAGCTGAAAATAAGTTACTCCTACTACAAAGACTTTCAAGAAGGATGGCTATCATTTGTGAGTTAAAATACTATCAAAGAAAAATCTGGTAATTTTGGAAATATGGGTCTCTCTCTTGGGCGGGGCATCCAGTACATCTATCTTTACCGATTAGCCAATTTCTAATTGCTTGTTACAATGTTGGTTTTGATGATTTAACAAACCTCACCTGGGGACCTGGTAGCCTAAAATATGTCTTGTGCTCCGGTCAACTATACAGCTGGAATTTGTACTCTTGACAGTTTTACAGCAGGACTGTTGCAGTCCGTTCCAGCCTTAGCCAATAGCAGGTGATTTAGATTTTGTCTTGTCTTCTATATAAGGAGAAATGACACAAGACAAAACCTAGTTTTTGCAAATCCAAAAATTTACATTCTCTCTTAGCAAAAGCCGCCGCTCTCCATTACTGCCTCAACATCAAGGACCTGTTCCTAGAATGTTCTTTTGTTGTTCATATTGTTGAGTCAGTGTATTGCTGTCAAATATAAACCTACTCTTCTAAGTTAGAAGTCGTGTGTAGTCAGCTAGAGTTAGTTGATAGATTGATTACAATAGAATTATTGTAATGGATGCACTACAGAGTTATTGTGGGAGTTGAGGATTAAGAGTTTAATCCTAGGATTGCAAGAGTTTGTAATTCTGAAGTTTGCTTGAGATTAATGGATTGGGTGATAAATCCTACGAGGTAGGTCGTGGTTTTTTCCTCCCTTGAGCAAGGAGGTTTGTACGTAACATCGTGTGTTCTTAGCTTTGTCTTGTTTTGTTTTTTTCGTTGTTTAGTTTTACTGTTGTTATTCTTGTCAAGGACCTGGTCCCTAAGCTATTGAAAATAATAATAAAAGTTTTCTGAGCTAGCATCTTTTTCCTAAGCAATAAGTACCTAAACTAGTTAAAAGCATACGAATAAGTTTCAAAATGATAAGACATGGTAAAGATAAGCAAACCAACTGAATAGAGTATCTTTTGAAAACATTCGATGGGGTGGACGGGAGTTCTCAAACATAAGGGAGATTAGCAAGGAAAGATTCTAGAGAAAAAATTCGGCAGCTGTAAATCCTTTTCTACAATCAATATTCAGAATGAGCCCAATTCTGTTAAGGCATAGATGACTAAATAATATAGAACAACCTTGGTGAAGTGAAGAAACTTAACTGGAATTGAGGTTTGTGTAGATGAGTTGACCACATTTGCTATTTGCTCTCCACTAGCAGCATTAGCAGAATAAATAGCACCAAATCTATGACCAAGTTCCTCGTAAGTTGCCTGCTGTTCCTGGATTAAGGACAGGATACCACCATCCTGAACCAGAAAAATACCATGACATGATATAGCAGATATGCCAACATACACATACAGAGACGACTTCACAAAAAGAACATGCTGCCTCTTTTCAGATGAACAAACTGAAGTGTAAAAAAAGCACAGGTGCATAGACTAAAAGAGAAAGAGGGAAGAAAATCTATGAGATGCATGAAAGAGACATTAGCGACAGTGGTTTGCACAAATAAAGCACACTTGTGTTACACATGAAAATCTTTAAAGCATCATGTGAAAACTCTACTGTTTTTTTTTTTTTCAAAATCGGAGATAGGAGGAGGTAACACCGATATAAACAACCAGTACAGCATATAACAGGGCTTTGGGTGGCGGAGGAGGGGAATGGAATGAAAACAAAAAAATTCTCTTAGCTACTTGGCTATCCAAGACCTAGATGTGCTTTCAGTCCGAGGTAAAATGCAAGAAAGTGCTGCAAAAGAACTTATGTGTAAGACACAGGTATTTGGTATTAGAAAATTGTGGAAAACCTATCTAGTGAACCTCAATTCTTTCACTAAACATGCACTCCTCATTTAGCCGTTACTCATTATTTTCCACTACTTCATGAAAAAAGTCAATATTTCATATTGAAGAGTAAAGCAAGTTTCATTTGGTTAAATAATGTAGAATAGCCTTCGTAAAGTGAAGAAACTTAACTGGAATCATGGTTTGCGTAGATGAGTTGACCACATCTGGCATTCTTTCTCCACTTCGAGCATTAACAGAAGAGAAAGCACAATAACTATGTCCAAGTTTCTCGTAGGCTGCCCGCACCTCCTGAATTTGGGACAGGATACTACCAACCATACTTCCAGTCGTGCTTCCATCTCTTGGCATATTAGCAGGAGTTGAATTAGAAGCAGCATTAAGAGTTTCGCTAAAGGTCGAGTTGTCGGCATTAGATTTATTCATCTCCATCTGAGTTGCAACAGCAAAATGAATTGTTGTGTGTTAGAATGATTAGTTGATATTTGAATCCTCTTTACCAATGGAAGGATGTGGCTTCTGCATCTCTTTATTTATTTATTTATTTTGTGGAGAAGGTAAAAGAAGAGCATAATAATTTCTTTTCAACAGAATTCAGGATCGGAATTTACTTCATAAGCCATGTAATATACCATTACATACAATATATATGTCAACTTACACATTCAGAGACTTCTTTTCAGAAAAGTATGTGCTGCCTCTTTTAATTCAAATGAAAAAACTAAAGTGTACAGAAAGCTACAAGTGCGTAGACTAAGAAAATCCACGTGACACATGACACGGACATTAGCAGACGGTAGTTCGCTCAAATAAACAACACATGTGTTACACCAGAAGATCTTTAAAGCAACGTGTGACAGATCTAGCGCATATTTTGCAAAATCGGAGTTAGAAGGAGGAGGTAATACCAATATAAACAACCACTACAGTACATGATGGGAAAAACACAGTTTGGAAAGTAAATGTCAACCCAAGCCAACTCCAAACACCTAGAGGAGGAAGAAATTAAGGAAAAGAAAAAATAGGAACTTAACTTAGCTATGCAAGACCTAGAGGCGCTTTCAATCAAAGGTAAAATGCAAGAAACTGCTGCAAACAAACTTATGTGCAAGCAGTAGGTGTTTGGTATTAGGAAAATTGACTCCATACTCTTCCACATTCAGAAAAACTAGATAAAAACTATCTGGAGAACCTCAATTCTTTCACAAGACATGCATTCCTGTTTAGCCGTTACTCGTTATTTTCAGCTACATCATGATGAAAGTCAATATTTCATAATTGAAGAGTAAAGCAAGTTTCATTTGGTGTCTCAAATAAATGTGTGTCCTCTCTAATACAATTTTCATGATTAGTAGTGCTTTTTGTGCGTTGAAGTACATAGATTCTATTTCGAAAAAACCAATACATGTTATAGCCAATCAGGTCAAGCTTTTTAGAAGGAGTCCATAATAAAGTACTTCTCAAGAAACACCGTCACTAAGTAAGCTTTTGAATTACACTACAGAAATAATGCAGTTCCTCCGTTATCATCCATAGAGATAATATTCCTACCGTATGGACAGTACTTTCATATTTCACAGGATTTCAAAATACATCTAAAGTTACTTGTACTGGTAGTGGATTGGAGTTTATTAATAGGTTCTTCTATAATTTGTTCGAGATCAATCATATGCTAGCAAGAAAATCACTTTCCTTTCTCTTCACTTTCTTGTCCAGCATATATTCTAGATATATAACTGCAGTACTTGTCGGAGAATCAAATGAACTAGGAGAAAAAATAAAGGAATTTAATTTGATGGATATTAAATAACTTATAACTTATACCATATTTCCTTAAATTATAGTAGAGATTACCTAAAGGGAAATGAATCCTTAAAATGTACATCCACCGCAAGCCTTCCCCACCCCACAGCCCACATACACGTGGGACTAATAGTCCCCCTTTCCAAGCTGCCCCACCCCAAAAAAAAACTTTGTTGTATTCTGTGAGGATCCTGTCTCACATTAAGCCAACTACCAGGAGATACAAATTTGCAACCGCAAACAAGGTTTATTAATATCTAAAAGTAATAGGTAATGTTTGATAAACTGAGAAGCAATTCAAACTCTCATGCCCTAGAGCAGTATCTAGCCAATGAATTTTTGTGTTAGTTATAAGCTAGTGTCCTTCAAGAAGGAAAGGAGCATCAATGGTATCTAATTAATCTGAACTAAAAGATCAATTAACAATCAACTTTGCCTTAGTCCCAAATTTCTTGGATCGGCTATCTGAATCCTTTGAATCTATTCTGCTCTATTTAAGATCTTCCTCAAATTCCTTGATCTTTCACTATTCAGAAAGTTCGTCATAGTTAGACTAATTTTAAGTGATTATATTGAAATTTTTTTATAAAAAAAAAAAAAGGAACAAAAGGGGTAAGAACAGATTCAAACAAAATCAAATGACAATAGAAACAAATACATTTTTTAACCTCACAAAAGATCAATACTTTTTTTTGATCAATCTGAACTAAAAGATCAATCCTTGATCAATCTGAACTAAAAGATCAATACTTTTTTTCCTCACAAAAGTTTAGAACAAATAACTCACATTATACTCGGCTCCAACAAATGAAAAGGCGAACCTTGAAGGGGCAAAAAAGAGAGAGAAGATCGGAGACGGAGAGCAAAAGGGACTTTAAGAATTAGTAAAGCAAAGAAAAGGGGAAAACAGCGGAGAGAACGAGGCATATTTGTTTGCAGTCAAGGTAACTGACAGAGGGGAAAAGGAAGTGAGTAGGAAATACTAAATAACACACAGATTACAGTAATTAAGACTCATGAATAGTAACAAACTTAAAACAAGAGATTACAACAATTCTTTTTTTTCTGAGGAGGAACACATAAATAATGTATCTTCAAGATATCACCAACGAGATAGTAAATGTGCAATTACAGATTTTTTCATTCCAATTGTACGCAAAAAGCAAAGGCATATTAATACATAAACAAACACTCAAACTTGGCCTCAACGGATAAGTAAGCACTCCAACTTTGAGAGTGCACATGCAGACACCTCAACTTTGTATTTTAAAATAAATTCCTATTGATTCAATTCATTAACGTGTTCGCAAGTTCATTAAAGGCTATACACCAATTAATGTGTATCATGGTAAAAAAAAAATATGCACTACATTATTAGTTTTAAGGGGTACGAAAGTTCGTTGTTGATAAGTAAAAGTGAACGAAGGGAGTACTCCTTCCAACTTTTATGTGAACAAAGGGACTACGTTTTCTAATTACCTTGCCACACTCATGTGGGCTCAGATGGCCCTCTAGATCTCATTGTTCTTGTGCATTTTTACCTGCATTGTGCATGCTATGCTCTCAAGAATAAATAGAATATTAGACAAGTACTTGTTACCAACACTTGCATATAGTGATGGAGTCAGGAATTCTAATAAGGAAATACAAACAATGTTAAAAATGCAATAATTATCACTTGTGTAGGGGATTCAACAATGTTAAAATGGAACTTGACTTATAATGTTGTTATCATCAAAGGTTGTGACTATGTAAGTACTTCTCTATCATCAATTAGAAGTCTCAAATTCAAGCCCTGAAATGATATCTCTTTAATAGGAAACGCTTTACCTTCAAAGTGAATCTTTCTGACTAGAATCTCGGATTAATCGATCCCCCAAATGAGTATGAGATGCTGGATTAATCAAAAGACAAATCGGGAAAAATTAATGTAGCTGTCATCTAATTCCTATACTTATTTATTTATATATACATACGCTTCATCAAATTGTTGTTTCAAGCAAATTAGAAACATAGACATTTATGTGTGCTCATAGGAAGCACATGGTACACAGAACTCTAGAAACTAGTACTCTGTTTGACCAAGCTTCTGAGAAGCCAAAAGTGTTTATGTTGGAGGAAACTCTTAGAATTAAAAAAAAAAAAAAGGGATTTTGGGTTGTAACATAAGTTATTTGTTAGAAGCGGAAAAAAGTTGCAGATTGGAAAAGTAAAAATGCATCTCTAATAGTTTATTACTTGGTTAGCAATCCAAGATAGATTGGCAACAGTAGACAGATTGCAGAAATGGAGAATTAAGGTTTCAATGAGTTGCACTCTCTGCAATTTACCAACTGACGAAACACTTCCCCTTGTTCCTCAGTTGTCCCTATTCTAAACATATATGGGCATCAATTCTCGACTGGATGACGGAAAGAAGACACATACAAAGTTGGGATGATGAGAAAAGATGGATTTCAAAACGGGCTGCTGGAACAAGCCCAAGAGCTGATATATAATATCTGTGCTGAACGAAATGCTAGAAGATTCCAGGCAATTAATATGGGCAAAAGTATTTTCTAAATTGATCAGCCGAATACAAATTGCTACTCTCCGAAAACACTTCTTCAGAAAGCACTTATGACAAAACAATACATTTCAAAATAAGCAAATTTTGAAAGCTTGGTCAAACATGCTATTAGTACCATTTCAATTAATTTGTCAGGTTTTGACTTGGCACGGAGTTTAAAAAGCTAAAGAAAACTTTTAAACTTGTGATCTTAAAGTAAAGAAATGTAGATACCAAATGTCATTTAATCTTGTGGTCAAAAACATGCCTTGTGAAAAGTTAGAAAAAGAGCTGTCAAAAAAGGAAAACAGACTTTCTTTTTAAATGGACTAAAAAGGAAAAGTGAGACAAACCAAATAAAACGGAGGGAGTACTAAAATAATAATTCAGAAATTATATCACATCCTAAATGAAGCAGTACCATCTAAAGAAATATTCAACTGTTGCAGAAAATTTTGCATGCATGTGTGTACCTGTCATGCAGTCAATACATACACATTTATGCTTATTGCAATGGGCAAACAATCCAATGCACATAGCCTAGCAAAACTGGACAATATAGATCAGTAATCATTTCAAGAACTAAATGAAGCACCAGCCGCAGAAAATATCCATAAAAACCAAATCTGTAGGATATCAGCCACTCCAAACATGAAACATGAGCTCTAAATTATGTTTAGCTTCGAGGTCCGGCTAAATCTTATCATCACTGAGAAGAAAGAAAATGCACCAAACTAAGGAAAACAGAAAAACTAAAAGACCATTGTTTTTCTCAAACTGAAAACTGTTCTTTACTTATCAAGTTCCGCTTAACTCTCTCGAGCTCTATCAAAACAACAGAACGATGCCGCCATGTCAGTTTACCCCGCCAAATCCAAACTGATGAGCTGCATCCTTGTGAGCAAGGAACGCATGGATTCTCAAGTCTCGATAGCTAAAACAAACCCTCCTCTTGCAAATGGGGCAAGTGTTCTTGAGCTTGATCCACTCTTCAATGTGTTGAACTGAACACAACAGGAAGATCAGTAATGAAGGAGAAAAATAACAAGGAAGAGAGAAGAGAAGGGAAAAACCGTGAAACTATTTTTGCAGAGAAAAGTTGCTGGATAATTAATTTAATGCGTTAAGTGGCCTAATATAAGCTTACAGAATTTGTGGAATCATAATCCCACTAAACCACTTGCCCTAAACTCTAGGAAAACAAATACTGCACTAACTACAAACTAGGAAAATATCAGCAACTAACAAAATAATAAAGTAACGACTAAAAGCTAGAAAATAGCTACTGCAAGACTTAGTCAAACTAAAAATTAGGCTGATGTTGTACAACTTTAACACCTCCTCTCGACATCAGCTCTAGTCTTATCCATGCCTAGCTGCTGACAGAAACATTCAAACTTATTGACAGTTAAGCCTTTTGTGAACAAGTCTGCAATTTGCTGCTCTGTTTTAATATGCTCCAAGTCAATCTCTCCTTGTAAAACTTTTTCTCTAATGAAGTGGTAATGTATTTCCACATGTTTAGACCTTGCATGAAAAATAGGATTTTCCGCTAAACTGATCGCCGACTGATTGTCACAGTACAAGGAAACTGCATAGCCAACTGGTTGCTGTAAATCCTTCATCAACTGCATAAGCCATGTACTTTCTTGAGCTGCAACTGCTGCTGCCCGATACTCTGCTTCTGTTGTTGACAACGACACCGTTGGCTGCCTTTTGCTGCACCAAGAAATTGCTCCAGATCCTAGCTTAAACACAAAGCCAGTAGTTGAACGACGGGTATCATGGTCTCCTCCATAGTCAGAGTCACAGTAACCGACCAGCTTGCATTCTTCACCTTTCTTATACAAAAGACCATAACCAATTGTACCTTTCACATATCTTAGCATTCGCCGAACAGCCTCCATATGGTGTTTCTTTGGATTGTGCATGTAGCGGCTCATCACACCAACTGCAAAAGAAATATCAGGCCGAGTCTGAGTTAAATAAATCAGACTACCTACCACTTTCCGATACATCGTCACATCTTCTAAATCTTTTCCTTCATGTGCACACATCTTGGCTTTTGGTTCAATTGGAGTTGCAATTGGCTTGCACTCCTGCATTCCAAATTTCTTCAACAAGTCTTTGGAATACTTTTGCTGATGAAGAAAAATTCCTTCTTGAGTACGATCAATCTCCAGACCAAGAAAATGATTAAGCTGTCCAAGTTCTTTCATATGAAATCGGACAGATAAATTTTCCTTTGTTTGGAGAATTTCTTCTTCATTATCACCAGTTACAATTAAATCATCGACATATACTAGCACTATAGCTAGCTTCCCTTCATCGACCTTGACAAACAAACTTGAATCCGCAGATGTAATAAAGTAACCACTTTGAGTTAAAAATTCAGCAATTTTACCGTACCAGGCCCTTGGCGATTGCTTTAATCCATAGAGCGCCTTCCTTAGCTTACAAACATACCCAGGGTGTTCTTGATTCTGGAAACCCATTGGTTGAGCCATGTAAATCTCTCGATCCAGCTCCCCATGTAGAAATGCATTTTTAACGTCCATTTGCCACAAATTCCAATCTTTGCTAGCAGCAAGTGCAAGTAAGACTCGCACAGTTGTAAACTTCGCCACTAGACTGAAAGTTTCATCATAATCCAAACCATATTCTTGAGTAAATCCCCGAGCTACCAAACGAGCTTTATGCCTCTCTATCAACCCATCTGTGCGACGTTTTATTTTATAAACCCATCTGCAAGATATAGGCTTCACATCTTTTGGCTTCGGTACAAGTTCCCAAGTTTGATTTTGTTCCAATGCAGCAATCTCCTCCTCCATTGCTCTAGTCCACGCTAAGTCTTGAGCTGCTTCTTCAAAGCTTTCAGGTTCTTTTCCAGATTCATCTTCTATTGTTGCTGCATTGGCATATTTGGGGTTTTGCCTCCGAATCAGTTCTGACCTTCTCGTCTGGAATTGTGGAGCAGCAGGTACTTCTCTTTCACTTGTCTCACTACCTTCACATGGTGGCTGGTGAACAACTGATTGCTCAAAATTATCAGTTGCACCTTGTTCAACATTGGCATCTTCACTTGATCGAAAATAAGCAATTTGCAACTTATTTTTCAGATCAGTTTGGTTTGGTAATATCTCCTTTTCCGCAGACCACCATGAAGAGGTTTCATCAAATACAACATCCCGTGATGTATAACACCTTCCAGTTGTAGGGTCACAACATTTCCACCCTTTTCTTTGATTATCGTAGCCTACAAAAATACATCAACAGCTTTCTTGTCCATTTTGCTACGTAATTGGTCTGGTATAAAAACATAGCACACACATCCAAATACTCGCAAATAACTGACATTAGCTTTCATATTCCACAACTTCTCAAAAGGTGAAAGAAAACCTAACCTTTGTTGAGGAAGTCTGTTGATGACATACGCTGCAGTCCTCATTGCTTCTGCCCAAAATCTTCCTGGAACATTCTTGGCATGTAACATAGTGCGGCATATTTCTGCTAAATGCCTATTCTTCCTCTCTGCGATGCCATTTTGCTGCGGCGTGTAGGCACAGGTATATTGATGACGGATTCCGCATTCCCTTAGGTACTGAGAATTCAGTTGAGCTGTATTCCCCTCCGTTATCTGTTCTTAAACAACGGATTTGCTTGCCCACTTCTCCCTCAACTGTTTCCTTAAACTCTTTAAACTTAGAAAAAGAATCAGATTTTTCTTTCATAAAGAAAACCCAAACATACCTAGAGAAATCATCAATAAAGGTCACCATGTACTTCATTCCACCAATTGATGATTGCTTGACCGGTCCAAACACATCAGAATGAACTAATTGTAGTGGTTCATCAGCTTTAAATTTGGACTCTTCAAACGGCAACTGATGAGCTTTACCGTATTGGCATCCTGAACAAACGATGTCTGTTCGTACTTCAAGTTGAGGAAGACCCTTGATCATTGACTTCTTCATCATCACACTTAGCTTGGAATAACTCACGTGACCCAATCTCGTATGCCACAAATCAGCAGTCTCATTATTTTTTGTCTTTTCTACATATGCAGACTCCGCAGACATCACATAGACTGACTCTAATCTACGCCCCTTCATAATTGGATTTTCTAAGTTCTTGAGATCCTGATATATCCTCACATCATTAGGACCAAACAGAACATAGTTCCAGATGTTGTTAATTGTGACACTGAAAGCAAGTTTTTCTTCATACCCGGAACATGATAGACATTTTGAAGTGACATCTGATCGGCCCCTTGTTGAAGAGAAACTGTTGTCTTACCAATATGAGCTATCGGTAACCTTGAATTATTGGCTGTCACCACAACACGACTACCCTTGTACACTGATGGGTTCTGCAACTTTTGTTTATCACCTGTCATATGATTTGCACAATCCGAATCAACGATCCAGTCATTCTCATGATCAATTGATTCAGATATTGTCGTTGTAAGTGCTAAATCCTCCTCTTCTATAGCGAAAAATGCTTCAGCATCCCAAACATCTTCGCTTTTCTCGTTTGAATTTGAGGTAGCAGCATTACTTTCCACGGACTGTTTCTTGAACCAACAGTCCTTTTCCATATGACCCTTCTTCCCACAATTGTAACACTTTCCTTCGAATCTTTTGTCATTCCTGTGATTCTTCGGAACTCCTCGTGGGCGAAAATTTCCATCTCCATGAAAATTTTTCTTCTTAGACTCACCAGTAGGATGATGCTTGATGTTCTTGCTTTTGTTGGTGTAGAGTGCTTCTTCCTCATTCTTCACCGAGAGTCCTGCCATTTGCTTCGCCATGGCTTCTTGGCCAGCAAGCAGATTTTCAAACTCAACAAGTGATGGCTGATTTGGCCATCCCTGTACAGCAGCAACGAAACCTCTGTATTCAGGTCTCAAACCATGGATACTAATTCTTTTTACCCTGGTTTCCCCAATTGGCGCTGTTGAATCCAAATCTGAAATTTCACGGCATATCCTCTTGACTTTGTGGAAGTACTGGGCAATTGTCATATCACGTTGCTCTGTTGATAATAGCTCGTTCTCCAAAAGCTGCAGCCTTGCATCGTTCTTCTTTGAGAAAAGTGCAGCAAGGGTGTCCCATGCTTCTTTTGGAGTTTTAGCATCACGAATATGCTCCAACACATCTTCATCGATTGTTGTTTTGAGCGCAAACATTGCTTTGCCTGCTTTGATCTTCCACTTCCGCAACGTTCCATTTGCATCCTCTTCCACTGGTTGTGTAACTTCACTTCCGTTGACAACTTCCCAGAGATCTTGGCCTTGCATATAAGACATTATACATGTTGCCCATGTATTATAATTTTGGTTATTGAGCTTTTTGACTCCACCAACTACTTGAAGATCATTCATTATGCTGGCTCTGATACCAAATGTTGAACTGAACACAACAGGAAGATCAGTAATGAAGGAGAAAAATAACAAGGAAGAGAGAAGAGAAGGGAAAAACCGTGAAACTATTTTTGCAGAGAAAAGTTGCTGGATAATTAATTTAATGCGTTAAGTGGCCTAATATAAGCTTACAGAATTTGTGGAATCATAATCCCACTAAACCACTTGCCCTAAACTCTAGGAAAACAAATACTGCACTAACTACAAACTAGGAAAATATCAGCAACTAACAAAATAATAAAGTAACGACTAAAAGCTAGAAAATAGCTACTGCAAGACTTAGTCAAACTAAAAATTAGGCTGATGTTGTACAACTTTAACACAATGCAACCAGCATGGTACAAATGCCCACAATCTATTTTCACAATTTCTTCCCTATCATGATACTCATCCTAAGAACAAAAAAAGAAAAAAGAAGGTTGGAATCAAACTTAAGTAAGCTCACAGACTTTTGTTTGTGTGTGTGTGCGCGTGGGGAGGGGGGGATTATTCTGAAATTAGGTGCCACATACCAAGCATATGCAGCAGCACTCCTTGCTCTCAAAACTTGTTGAATTGTCTGTCTTGTACTTATACAGAATTACGTTTGGATATGTAACACCCCGTACCTTCCCAACCCTATTTAATAATGTTGAATAATGTTTTCTTAGGTAACGAGAAAATTTAAATTTGGCCACGTACATGCAATGAGACCTTTGTAGGAGGTGTTTTGTGATTTCGTGGAGCATTTGGGTACTACTCGTACACATGCTAAGCTCATTTGGTGACTTGGAGTCATGTTTACTTGATGATTAAGATCACTAAGTAAGTATTTTGTAGTGTTTTGATAAGGTATTGGACGATACACAAGTGTTGGAAAAATGGCCGAAAAATTCAGCAAAGCATCAAAACTTGCGCCACTACCCTGTTTCAGGAGGTGTGGCGCAAGCCACTGATTCATAGGGCAAGAAAAATCTGCGCCACTACCCTGTTTCAGGGGGTGTGGCTCAAGGAACAAACATTTTGCCTTCCCGAGCTCGTTTCGCGACGCAATTCTACAACGATTCTTAGATGGTTTATTTTTGTTCTTTGGAGTTATTTGAGCATTGTTAAAGCTTCAAACACTTCAATTCACTCCTACATACTTTGACATGATCAAACCATGAGACACAAGTAATTATCAAAAATGTCAAGGAAGCCATGGACGACTAGAATTCCTACTTTTGCGATCGAAACGACGAATGAGAATCTCTTAAGAGAATATTGTCGTGACATTATGAAATTATGTAAACATGAGATATATGGTGAATAATACATGAAAAATTGGTGGGCTAAGTTAAGTTGTGTTAATGGGCCAATTTGAGGCCCAAAAATGAACCAAAATACATGGGCCCAAAGAGGAAATGATCCATTCTTCCAATGTTGACCAAGTAAGCATTGTATTAAATGTAAAGGAGTGGCTAAGGATGGACTTGGGGGCTTATATAAAGGGCCAAAAATCTGATTTATTATTCATTACAAACACACATGCTTTTCTATCTTTTTTCTAGACATTTCCAAGAAAATCCTCTTTTGCTCTCAAAACCCTAAGTCAACTTTTGGAGAAGATCAGCACTATTCAAGCTTGGGTAAGTGTTTATTATTATGGTTTAACATATTATATGCATGGGAGATTATGTATATTATGCTAGTTGTGTTGGTAAGGTGGTGAATAGTGTCTTTTTGCTTTTGGTGAAAGATGTGCTATCTTGGTAATTTGAACTTGAATTAGGCCTTGTGCCTTTGATGAAAAAGCATGGTATGGAAAAAATATGAACATGTATGGTGTTATTTGTGGTATTAAACTTGTTCTTGTCTATAAGTGAAAATTGTGGGATTTTGGCCGATATGTGTTATGAGTTGAATTAAGGTGATTTGATGGATTATTTGCGATATGATATGGATAAGAAAGTATAAAGGAGAAGTGTTGTGGTGAAATGTATCAATTATCATGTATTGGTCAATGTTGGGAATATTAGGGAATTTTTGGAATACTAATTTGTCAAGGGGAAATGACATGTTTAAAGGCAAACATGTAACTCATTGATGTTCTATGCATTTGTCAAGTAATTAGTGGTTAATGTGAATCTCGTTATGTACTTGTGTTGTAGAGTGACACATAAAGAAGGAGAGGGACTATTGTATGCACCTCTAGGATTGTATATCCGTATTGAGAGTACAAGGTATGTAAGGTTACTCTGTCCGTATCTTTCTGCGGCAAATAGTATGCACATTGACATCTCACTAGTCCTATCCCGAAATGTGCGAAAGTATCCCATATCCGGTTATCAATGGTCATTGTCATATATTTCCTACTCATTGAGCAATGGTGAATCTCATGTCTCATATTCATGGTTAATGTGCCAAAAAGCCCAATAAGGTTATGTTGCGATATTCCAATAGTAGTCATACTCATGTCTCTTGTTCAAAAATGATTGTCCAATGGGTTCAATGGTGTTATGTTTCCAATAAGGCTATGTTTCCAATAAAGTTTATTCACATGTCTTTTATTTTGGTTATGGTTCCAAAGCTTCCAAAAATGCTATGTTAAATGAATGTATCAATCTTTCACAAGTGCTTGTATCCATCTTAAAAGTAAAGAAATGAAGTAAGAATGAAGTAATGCATATTGCTTATGTTCATGGGTGTTATCCATGGGGTACAAATACCCGCATGATGATGATAGTTTATCCACGGGGTGCAAATACCCGCGTGATGATGGCCATTTATCCATGGGGTGCAAAGGACACCTGCATGACGATATGATCTTATCCATAGGGGTAAAAAGAATACCTGCATGACGATGATATGTTATCCATGGGGTGATAAGAACACCTGCATGATGAGGTCCCTCACAGTATATGAGCAATGAAAAAGTAAAGTAAAGGCAAGAGAAAGAATGAATGTAATATACATGGTTTCCAAAGTACAGAATGGTGACTCATCTACATTGTGATTTATCTATATTGGTTATGCATTTGAACTTGAGTTCTTGACATATTTCTATATCTTACAGTTTCATTTGAGCCTTACATACTCAGTACATTCTTCGTACTGACCCCCTCGGGGGATTTACCTTACTTTCTGCAGGCGCAGGTCCTAGTAGGCCTTCACAGTAGATTATCAGTGTTGCAGACCTTTGGTGAGCTCCAGTTAGTTCGGGGCGTCTCTGAGTCACTGTTGTACATGTGTTTTGATTTTGTACATGTTGTATAAAGCGGGGACTTGTCCCGAATTTTAGTTCATGTGGTCAATGCATTTTGTTAGAGGCGTTTGTAGACGGATGTGGGTGTATCAATGAAAAAGGCATATGTTGTTTTGACTGGATGGCCTCAACGGCCAAGTTTCATATGTATGTATATATATGTCCCACGTTTTCTGTTATTCGTCGTTCAAGTTCTTACGTAATGGTGGTGATGCTTCTGTGATGCATATGATTGAACATAGGCAAAGGTTGGTTCTCTCGGGCCTTATCGGCTACGGGTGCCAATCATGTCTCGATGGGATTCGGGGCGTGACAGGATAAGGCGCTCCTACTCTAAATCCACCATGAACATGCTCGTAGTGTTTGAATAAGTCCTAAAAGATAAAACACTATGTGGATATCATCCATTCACAGAAAAGCCAAGTATGTTATGGGTGTCAACTGGGCCGGGCAGGGCCAACCCGAACCCGGTCTATTATTTTTTCCCGGTCTTGGGCCGGTTCCGGGCCGGGCCCAATTCTTACTGGGTCGGGCCGAGCCAGGGTGAACAGTAAAATTCCCCCAAACGGCCCAGCACCGGCCCATTTAATTTTTTTGACCTGTTAATGGGCCGGTTTATCGGGTCCCGACTAAAAAAAATTGTATTTTGAACCTTGATTGTTTTTTAATATACATTCAATATATATACTATTTAAAATACGTTTTTAAAGAATAAACATACACATATATACATTCAATATATACTACATTAACGAATACACATACATATATACATTCAATATATACTACTTTAAAGAATAATCATACACATATATACATTCCATATATACTACTTTAAAGAATAAACATACATCTATACATTCCATATATACATTCCATATATACTACTTTAAAGAATACACATACATATATACATTCAATATATACTACTTTAAAGAATATACATACATATATGCATTCAAAATATACTACTTTAAAGAATACACATACATATATACATTCAATATATACTATTTTAAAGAATAAACATACATATATATACATTCAATATATACTACTTTAAAGAATACACATACACATATATACATTCAATATATACTACTTTAAAGAATACACATACACATATTTACATTCAATATATACTACTTTAAAGAATAAACATACACATATATACATTCCATATATACTACTTTAAAGAATATACATACATATATACATTCAATATATACTACTTTAAAGAATACACATACATATATACATTCAATATATACTATTTTAAAGAATAAACATACATATATATACATTCAATATATACACATCCATATATACATTCCATATATACATTCAATATATATTAGTTTAAAGAATACACATACATATATACACATTTCATATATACTACTTTAAAGAATAAACATACACATATATACATTCCATATATACATTCAATATATACTATTTTAAAGAATAACCATACACATATATACATTCCATATATACATTCAATATATACTATTTTAAAGAATAACCATACACATGTATACATTCAATAAATACTACTTTAAAGAATACACATACACATATATACATTCCATATATACTACTTTAAAGAATAAACATCCATATATACATTCAATATATACTACTTTAAAGAATACACATACATATATACATTCCATATATACTACTTTAAAGAATAAACATACATCTATACATTCCATATATACATTCAATAGATACATTCCATATATACTACTTTAAAGAATACACATACATATATACATTTCATATATACTACTTTAAAGAATAAACATACACATATATACATTCCATATATACATTGTAGGAAATATTTTTTGAAATGGCATGTATTTATAGGAAAAAAAAAATTGATTTTTTTTTTTTTAAATTAAAGCCTAAAAAGGCTGTTTGGCCGTTGGGCCAACGGCATTATAGCCGTTGGGCCTCAACGGACCAAAACAGCCTTTGCAGGCTGGGGCCCAACGGCCCAGTCAATTTAAAAAAAAAAAAAAAAAAAAATTCTTACCGGGCCGGTGCACCGGTGGACCCGGTCCGGTTTTCTAACTGGGCCGGTCCACCGGTTTCAATGCCGTGTCCGGCCCAGCCCCCTAAAAACCCGCCAGGCCCATTACCCATACCGGGTCCGGTCCGGTCGGTAAATGGGCCGGTTCCGGGTTGAACCGGCCCAGTTGACACCCTTAAAGTATGTTGTATCAAATGGTAACAAAAGAGTATGCTGTATCAAACGTTAACATATCTATTACCGAAGTATTACCTGATCAAAACCAATGTTTGAAGCAGTAAGATCCTGCCCATCAACTCCATCTTCTCCCAGTTCACCTTCATTTTCCTGAAATGTTGAACTCACTTAGGAGCAGACTTATTGAACACCATACCGACTAAAAAATTGCATGAAAAGTTGAGATGGTAATCCAACATTGATTCCATATGAATTAGCAACCTGTGAAACTAACTGCTAATAAATTTTCATTTTATATGCTGCTAGATGTGTGCACATGAAATGAACCTGAACTGGAAAATCACATCATTCCAATTCATATTCATATATACATAAGTCAGCATAAAGAATTGGCATTGCCACTCCAGTTGTTGAGCTAAGTCACGATAAAACACTAACATCGTCTATGTGCAATTACAGATTTTTCCATTCCAATTGTACGCTAAAAACAAAGGCATAATACCTAAACAAAACATTCAAACTTGGCATCAACCGGCAAGTAAACATTTCTACTTTGAGAGTGCACATGTAGACACCTCAACTTGGTATTTTTAAATATATTCATGTTGATCCAATTCATTAAAGTGTTCGCAAGTTCATTAAAAATTGTTCTTTGTGTATGTTCTTGTTCTCCTATGGATAATTTGAAGAAAAAAAAGGGTGCTTCATTATTTTGCAATGAAATAAAGAGATTACAATACAACTCATTCAAAATAATAAAATAGGTAGCGAACCACGAATGGAGCACACATTAAGGGTACGAAATGCGAAGGAAAAAGACAATGTGCTAGACTAAGATCATATTAACCTTCAACTTTTTGTTCAAATTTTATCGTGTATACATGAAAGCACTCGTCTTTTTAATCTCAATCAAAACCTTAATAATCCTAAAAAGGAAGTGTTTTACTTGCACGGAAGAAAGCAAGCAATACTTCCAAGGTTGTGACTAGGTAATTACTTCTCTATCATTAATTAAAGGTCATAAATTCAAGCCCTGAAAATGAAATCGCTTTAATAGGAAACGCTTTACCTTCAAAGTAAAGATTTCCGACTAGAATCTTGGATTAATTGAGCCCCCAAATGAGTATCAGACATTGGGCTAACCAAAAAAACAAATCGAGAAAAACTAATCAAGATGCCAGCTAATTCCCATACTTATGTATGTATAGATACATACTCGTCGTCGGACTGATATTTCAAACAATTTAGAAACATAGACGTTTATGTGTGTTCATAGGAAGCACATGGTGCACATAACTCGAGAAACTAGTAGAGGGTTAAGTGTTTGGTCAAACTTATAGGATTAAAATAAAGGATTTTGGGTAGTAACATAAGCTATTTTCTAGAAACGGAAAAAAGTTGCTTCTTTCTATAGGCTTTTGAAATGATGCTCTAATATGGACAAAAACATTTCCCAAATTGATTAGCCGAATACAAATTGCTACTCTATAAAATACTTCCTCAAAATTAAAAAAATTCTGAAGCTTCACCAAATGCTGTATTAAACTTATAATTCAGCAATTATATCATATCCTAAATGAAGCAGCACCATATGAAGAGGTGTCCAGAAGCTGCAGAAAAATTTGTGTGCACGTGGTGTACTTATTATGCAGTCAATACATACACATTTATGCATATTACTATTACTATTAATAAGATAGGCGAACAATCCAGTGCACATAGCCTAGAAAAACTGGACAATATAGATCAGTAATTATTTCGAAAACTAAATAAAGTAGCACCAAGAAAGAGTATTCAAAATCTGCATAAAATGACCATAAAAACCAAGTTTGTCAGATATCAGTCACTCAAAACACACAACATGAGCTCTAAATTATGTTTAGCTTCAAGGTCTGGCTAAATTCTTATCATCATCGAACAGCAAGAAAATGCATTAAACTAACAAAAGCAGAAAAACTATAGGACCATTTTTTCTCAAACTGAGAATGGTTCGTTATTAAGCAAGTTTCTTTCAAATCTCTTGAGCCCTGTCAAAACAACTCGATGTGAACTAAGATGATCATCCAAGCGATCAAGGAGTGAACGGATTCTCATGGAAGCATAGCTACGAACACACATTCTCCTCTTGCAAATGGGGCAATTTTTCTTGAGCTTGTTCCACTCTCTGATGCAGCCAACATGGTATAAGTGGCCACAATCAATTCTTGCAATTTCTTCCCCATCAAAATATTCATCCTAAGTCAGACGAACCAAAAAAAAATTAAAAGTAGGTCAGAATCAAACCAAAGTAAGCTTATAGACTGGGGGGGGTTCTGAAATTAGCTTCCCCTTACCAAGCATATGCAACAGTGCTCCTTGCTCTCAAGACTTGTTGAATTGGCTTCCTCGTACTTATGCAGATTAACGTTTAGCAAAGGAGCTCTTGCTCTAAATCTAGCACGGAGATTCTCTTGGAGTTCGAATAAGGCCTAAAAGATAAAACACTATGTGGGGATTATCCATTCTAGGAAGAATCCAGTATGTTGTATTAAACAATAACTTATCTGTTACCAAAGCATTACCTGTTGAGCTGCCCTATATTGCTCAATAACATCCTTCATATCAACTTCAGCTTCACCTATTTCACCTTCATTTTCCTAAAATGTCTAACTAACTTAGTAGCAAACTCTTTGAACACCAGACAGAGTAAAAAATTGCATGAAAAATATACAAGGACAGAAGATTCTAGCCTTAGCTTTGGGTTATACCAAAGTGAAAAGGAAATCTATGACAAGCTTTCTTACTTTTTCTTTTGTGCTATTTTTTAACGAACTAAAACCTCTAAATTGTATAAAATGACCCTTCACAGTTGCTCTTGTCCTGATACAAACAGAAAATAGGCAGTAGAGAATGGAAGTGCTCTTACAGAATCAAGAGAAAGTAGTTACTCATCCAAGCATGTGCACATGAAATGAACCTCAACTGAAAAGTCACATTTTCCACTTCATATTCATATAGACATAATCTACATAAAGAATTGGCATTGGCAATCTAATTGCTGAGCCAAGTCAAGGTAGAACCCTAGCTTCGTCTATGATTTATTAGTTTTCAACAAGTAATCCTGTCTTTTTCTTAGACAAAATGTGAAATATAGGTTATTGTGAACGAAAAGAAAGCTACTACTCATATAAAAAGGAAGTGAAACCTGCTTGGAACATGTCCATGAAAAATACGACAATTAACCATTTGCATAATGATCATATATAAATACTAGAAAGGTTTAAAAATAGATCTAAAACGAAAAAATACTTACAAATAAGCAAGACTTTGAGAATCATCAACTAATTCATATTTATAATTAATATTGCAACTCAAAAATAAGCAAGACTTTGAGAATCATCAACTAATTCATATTTATAATTAATATTGCAACTCAACAAGAAATTATTGGACAATAAGAACTAAATTTTTCTGAGTAAGTAATTTTTTTAAAGCAAAAAATATATAAACTACTTAATAGTGTGCAAGTAGTGAGGAAATACTCCAAGAGAAAAATTTAGTCATCTCTAAATCCTTTCCAAAAATCAATATCCACAGTGAACCCAATTTTGTTGGAATAGATAGGTAAATAATATGATCAGACAAATTAGAAAAGAGGAGTACAACTGAAACCTGTAACATGAGGAAACTTAACTGGAATAATGGTTTGCGTATTTGGGTTGACCACATCTGCTGCTCTCTCGCCACTGCCAGTATTAGCAGTAATGAAAACATGAGTATTTTCAAGCAAGGAGATCGATGTCAAGCTCCCAATCACTTGACGTCCAAGTTCCTGGCCGGTTGCCTGCACTCCCTGGATATAAGAGTGGATGCTACCACCCCTGCTTTCGATAGAACTTCCATCTCTTGGCATATTAGTAGGAGTTGAACTAGTAGCAGCATCAAGAGATCCATCGTAGGTCATGTTGTCAGCATCAGATTTGTAGCTCTCCATCTGAGGTGCAATGGGACATGATAAGTTGTTTGAAAGAATGTTGGTTGAGATTTTGAAAACTTCTTCACTAATAGAATAAAGGCAGCTTCGTGAAGCATTTAAAAATTTCGTTTGAACATAATTGCAAAAATCTTTTTCTGGACCAAAAATTATACTATGATATACGACATATATATCGATGTACACATGCAGATACAACTTTGGAAACGAAATTCACTGCCTCTTTTCTAGTAAAAAAGATACAACGTACTGAAAACACAGGTATGTAAACTAAAAGAGAAGAGCGAAGAAAATCCATGAAATACATGACCAGATATTTGTGTCGCATGACATTAGTTGGGTTTGTCACAACTGTAGAACACACTAAGATCTTTAAAGCATCATGTGAAAGCCCTGTTGTATCCTTTTCAAATGGGTAAGGAGGAGGTAATGGGGAAAACTACCTCATCAAAAGACGTCTAATTAAAATATAAAGAAAAGGTACTATTTAAGGGTTACAGCTAACATGCACAACTATGTTAGTATAAAACCAACCAGGTCAATTCTATATACTTTGGGTGGTGGGAGGACCAGAAGGCGAAGAAAAGCAAAAACTTCTCTGGAAATAGTTATTTCTACTTTTTCATATATAGGGAAGAAAAATCATAAACACAATTTGGAAAGTATTATATCAACCTAAGCCAAGTAAAAACACTTAGAGGTGGAAGAAAAGAGAACCTTAACTTAGCTACTTGGCTATGCAAGACCTAGAGGCGATATTAGTCATGCGTAAAATGCTAGATAAGAGATAATGTATGCTTAAGGCATTTGGTATTAGGAAATTAATCCCATACTCCCCCACAATAACAAAACTAGTTGATGCATAACTATTGAGAGATCCTAAACTTTTTCATTAAACATACAGTCTTGTTTAGCCATTACTCCTTGTTTTCCACTTCCTCCATCACTCAAACAAAAAGTCAACATTTCCTACTTAAACGGCCAAGTAAATTTGCTTTGTTTTCTCAAACGAAGGTGTAATGCTTTCTAACTCAAAGTTCTTGATTAATGGTGCTTTCTATGCTTTGAAGTACATTAAGTAAAGTACATTTCGATACAATAATAGTCATTTCAATAATGTTATGGCCAATCAGGTCAGTTTTTCCAGAAGGAAGAAATCTATAATAGCTAGGCACTACCAAAGTTACGGTTCCATTAAGTAAAGTAGAGAAATAATACAGTTCCTACATTATTTACTTTGAACTATTCATGGAAATTTTTCCTCACTACCATATGGAAAGAACTGTAATATTTCACAAGGATTTTAAATACATCCCTAGAGTTACTTGTACTAGTATCGAACTATAGTCATTTCATGGTAATTATTCCTGACTACAATATCGAAAGAACTCTCATATTTTGCAGACACTGAAGATTCCTGAAGTAGAGACATAAAGTTTGGAGCGAACTGGTGTTAAATAACTCCCACGCCAACTAGGAGTGAAATGGGGCCTTAATTGAGAGGAGAGTAATAATAACCATACTTGTAGGAGAGTAATAATAACAATACTTGTAGGAGAGTAATATAATTCTAGTACTTCTCTGAGAACTAAATGAATCAAGAGGAAACTAAATGAATTTAAAGTGACAAGTTTTAAATAATCTAGACCTTACTAGCAGATATCCTATATTAGACAGAAATCATCCGAAGGGAAAATCTGCCCTTAAAACTCATTCAGCCACTTGATCCTTTCGCACCACACATGCATTCTTTCTTACAAGTCTAGTGAACCCCACCCCCGCCTCAAACACACACACGCACACACACAAAAAAAAAAGGATCATATATGACATTAAGCCAACTTTAAAGATCACAAAATTGCTATAGGGAAAGATCCCATTAAAAAGTTGGCATGAAAACACAATTGCAGAGAACAGGCTAAGCAACATTTTCCTCAAATGTGGCAAAGGTTTCCTTAAATAGTCACGTATAGAAAATCTTCAGTTGTCTACAAAACCAAAAAAATGTAATTCAGGCTGCTGATCAAACAAGTTCAGTAGTATCTGAAAGCAATAAGAAATGTTGGATAAACTGCAAATATATTCAAAAGTTTTCTTGCCCTAAAAGAGTAAAAAGGAGTAGCATTGGTATCTAATTAATTTTAACTAAAAGATCAATGACAATCACCCGAAAACGTTTGTAAACACTTAAGTTAAATATAACAAGGAAGTTTACACCAAGAAAGACTTTTTCATAAAAACTCCCATAGAAGCAGAGATTAACACTAACCTGGATGTGAATCAAGTGAAATGACTTGACTGCAAAAGAAGTAAATGGAAGAGGAAAAAGGGGGAGGGGAGGACTATTTAATAAAACATTGAGATTAAAATAACCAAGATTCGTGAATTGAGGATAAGAACAACCTTAAAACAAGAGACAATAATAGTCAAAAGTCAAGAATTGAGGATAGTAACAAACTTAAAAACAAAAGATTACAGCAATCAAGATTCAAGGATTGAGGATCGTTACACATTTAATTAGGCGAGATTACAACAATCAAGATTCAAGGATTGAGGATAGTTACACATTTAATTAGGCAAGATTACAACAATCAAGATTTAAGACAGCAGTCGCATAGAGACAATGAAAAGCATGGGTATGAACAACATGAGGGGGTGCAGTCACGTGGCCCTTCAATCCGATATGTCGTTTGTAACATACCGAGGAAAACATCTTTCTTGAGCATTTTCACACTCATGTCACTGCTATTATATCTTGGACATTATCATAGATGAGCTCATACTGAAGTTCTATTTATCCCTCTGCCTTTAGCCTAACAGACTAGTCTTCTCCCTAATTTTCTCTTGTTTGTGTTGGCTTTGGGTTTTGCGGGAGATGGGTGTTAAGTATTGGAAATTCAGGGTGATTTGAACAAATAGCAACATTTCGGGCTATTGTTGATCTTTTGTCCCCGTTTAAGAATCTTGTGCAGAAATATCCTTTTTAAGATTAATGAAAAATAATTGGACTGTAATAACCTCCAATAGTCGAGAAGGAAACTCGAATTTTAGATTGAACAACTTTGAGATTCCGTATTCAAATTCAGTAAACTACAACTCGATAATTTAGTTGCAAATTTTCCTATTGTTTCACAATTTTTCAGCCAAACTTCTAGTACATTCAGCAAGCAGAAAACTTCCATAATCCAAAAGATGATGAAATGAAAATTAAATTGTGTGGGTTGGTCTACTAAGAAAATCAACATAGAACCAATTTTTTTTAAAAAAAAAAAAAGAAAGTCAAGCGGTGAAAAAATAACCAGTTAAATTTATCTCTACGTGAATTAATCTGAGAAAAAGTGAAAAGAACCTTAATGTCATGTCATGTACAATTTCAACCTAACATATCTGGCACGAAACAATTATACTAATAAAATTATAATGTAATCCTAGTCAATATTTAATATGGCACTACAAAGTTACAGTTCCTACATTATTTACTTTGAACTATTCATGGAAATTTTTCCTCACTATCATATGGAAAGAACTGTCATATTTCACAAGGATTTAAATACGTCCCTAGAGTTACTTGTACTGGTATCAGACTAAAGTCATTTCATGGACATTATTCCTGACTTCCATAAGGAAAGAACTGTCATATTTCGCAATATCCCCTGCCTAAGGCACTGAAGATTCTTGACGTTGAGAATCTGGTACTATATAACCTCCACACCTGCAAAAACCTGAAGTTGGGACATCTATTTAATGTTCCCATATTGACTCCCACACCTATCTAAGGAATGGATTTGAGGCCTTAATTGAGAGGAACTGTGAGACTATTCGGTGCCTGCCTAGATTTTAGATACATTTATAGTTACTTGTACTGGTGTTGAATTATAGTTATTTAATGAAGTTAGTTAATAAATTTCCTTGTAGCTTGCTAGGAGGTCAATCATATTTTAGAAAGAAATAAATGTATTATTAACAATAGAGGGGGAGAAACGTCGTATACAAGAAGCATACAAAAAGGAGAGAGCCTACACCGAAAAACATTGTTCTCAACAACCTATATCAGATCCCCTATACAAAAAGGAACCTCATGGGTACACCAAAATGACACTAAAGAAAATAAACTATTTTGCAGTTTAACACCGTCTGGGCTCTTGGGCGATCCCTTCAAAAACTCTCCTATTTCTCTCTTTCCAAATGACCAACATAACAGCTAGAGAAGCTGTGATCGACGCCCTAGAACTCCTATTTCTCTATTTCTCTTTACTTTCTTGTCCAGCACATCACAACAACAACAAATACCACAAGTGGGGTCTAGGGAGGGTGATGTCTTGTATTGGTGTGTACACTCCGATAGACTCTTGGCTCAAGTAAAGCATATCAACATAATCAAGCATGTCAAACAAATGCAGAAACAAAAAATCTAAAGAAGAGAACAGTAGCAATAACAAATTATATGGTGAATGAAGCAAATGAAATAACAGGTAAAACCAAAATCAAAGAATAAGATAGTAGGAGAGTAATAATAACAATACTTGCAGGAGAGTAATATAATGTTAGTACTTCTCTGAGGACCAACTGAATTAAGAAGAGAAAAAATTAATTTGACCTGACAAGTTTTAAATAACCTAGACCTTAGTCCTTACTAGCAGATATCATATATTATACAGAAATCACCAGAAGGGGAAATCTGTATTTAACCTAGAACCCCCCCCCACCCCCCCACCCAAATCCACCTCATACACACACACACACAAAAAAAAAAAAAAAAAAAAAAAAAAAAGAGGAAGAGGATCATCTATGACATTAAGCCAACTCTCAAAGAACACAAAATTGCAAAAGGGAAAAATCCCATTAAAAAGTTGACATGAAAACACAATTGCAGAGAACAGTTGGGGTCTGTTGTATGACTCATATTATCAGCATTCTGTATCAGGAGACTTTGCTATGAATTGACAAGTTTTACGCTAGGCTGCCAACTTATCAGAACCCTCCTCCTTCATCTGAGTTTGAGATCGACATTGTCAACGGGTATTGGGTACTAATAGCTGAATGTTTATTTGTAGCTATCTGAAACCTTCAACAAATGTCAGGTTTCCTTCACATATGCAATTAAGACACTTTCAACTGACCCTTCCACTCTAGGCAATTCAGCATTTGGTGACGGAATGGCAGCAATTGGAAAGTTGTCATAGGATATTTGAGGATCAGCAGCTCGTTGCTCTGAGTTGACATAGACAATTCTGCAATTGGTAGTAGGTTTTTTTGGATCAGTCATAGACCAGTCATTTGAGGCTGCAAGCTCTGGTCAAATGCATATCAATTCATATGCTTTTACATCTGGTGGTTCTGCAAAAACACTATATTTTGCACAGGTTTTATATCATTGTTTTCTTTTTAGCTTTATCTGATTTTGTTGATGAGTGCGGGTTTATATTCTAGGAAGGATTCTTCTACTGAAGCTTCACTTTTTCTTTTGAAGGGGTCAAATACGTGTCCGTTTGCATTGTGAATCACTGCCAGAAAATACGTTTAAACCAATAATATTGGATAACTACTATAATCCACATCATTGCAAGTTTGAGCTAGATTTTGCTCAATCTAGTAAATTGATCTCCCAACTCTCATATTTTGCATATGCTCCGAGTAGCACACCACATAATCTAGCAATCCCGAGAAGTACAATCCAAGGTTCACCAGCAAATTATGAGATAGCAGAAAGTGGAACTTTTGAACCACAAGACTTGGAAAATAAATTATGAGCTGCAGAATTTGGGAGATCAATTTACTAGATTGAGCAAAATGTAGCTCAAACCAGAAATGATGCGGATTATTGTAGTTATCCAATAATATTGGTTTAAACGTATTTTCTGGCAGTGATTTACAATGCAAATGGACACGCATTTGAACCTTCAAAAGAAAAAGTTAAGCTTCAGTAGAAGAATCCTTCCTAGAATATAAACCCGCACACATCAACAAGATCATATAAAGCCTCAAAGAAAAAAATGATATAAATTTTGTGCAGAATATAGTGTTTTCCCAGAACCACCAGATGTAAAAGCATATGGATTGATATGCATTTGACCAGAGCATGCAGCCTCAAATGACTGGTCTATGACTGATCCATAAAAATCTACTACCAATTGCAGAATGGTCTATGTCAACTCAGAGCAACAAGCTGCTGATCCTCAAATATCCTCTGACAATTTTCCAATGGCTTTGATGAAACAATGTCTAACCTGGTGTGAAACAAGTGAAATGACTTGGCTGCAAAAGAAGTAAATGGAAGAGGAAAAAGGGGGAGGGTAGGGACTATTTATTAAAACGTTGAGACTACAATAATCAAGATTCATGAATTGAGGATAAGAACAACCTTAAAACAAGAGACTATAGTAGTCAAAGGTCAAGAATTGAGGATAAGAACAACCTTAAAATAAGAGACTATAGTAGTCAAAGGTCAAGAATTGAGGTTAAGAACAACCTTAAAACAAGAGACTAGTAGTCAAAGGTCAAGAATTGAGGATAAGAACAACCTTAAAACAAGAGACTATAGTAGTCAAAGGTCAAGAATTGATGATAAGAACAACCTTAAAATAAGAGACTATAGTAGTCAAAGGTCAAGAATTGAGGGTAACAACAACCTTAAATCAAGAGACTATAGTAGCCAAAGGTCAAGAATTGAGGATAAGAACAACCTTCAAACAAGAGACTATAGTAGTCAAAGGTCAAGAATTGAGGATAGTAACAAACTTAAAAACAAAAGATTACAGCAATCGAGATTCAAGGATTGAGGATAGTTACAACAATCAGGATTTAAGAGAACAGTCACATAGAGACAATGAAAAACATGGATATCACGACATGAGCGGGTGTAACCTCGTGGCACTTAAATCCAATATGTCGTTTGTAGCATACAGAGGAAAACAACATCTTTCTTGAGCAATTTCACACTCATGTCACTGCTATTATGGTTCTTGGACATTATCATAGATGAGATCATACTGAAGTTCTATTGATCCCTCTGCCTTTAGCCTAACAGACGAGTCTTCTCCTTGATTTCCCCTTGTTTGCTGGCTTTGAGTTTTACCGGATATGGGTGTTAAATATTGGAAATTCAGGGTGATTTGAACAAATAGCAACATTTCGGGCTATTGTTTATCTTGTGTCCCCATTTAAGAAACATGTGTGGAAATATCCTTTTTAAGTTTAATGAAAAATAATTGGACTGTAATAACCTCCAATAGCCTAGAAGGAAACTCGAATTTTAGATTGAACACCTCTGAGATTCCGTATTCAAATTCGGTAAACTATAACTCGATAATTTAGGCGCAAATTTTCCAATTGTGTCACAATTTTTCAGCCAAACTTCTAGTACATTCATGCAAGCAGAAAACTTCCATAATCCAAAAGATGATGAACTGAAAATTAAATTGTGTGGGTTGGTCTACTAAGAAAATCAACATAGAACCAATTTCAAAAAAAAAAAAAAAAAAAAAGTCCAGCGGTGAAAAAATAACCAGTAAATTTATCACTACGTGAATTAATTTGAGAAAAGCGAAAAGAACCTTATGTCATGCCATGTATAACTTCAACCTATCATATCTGGGCAAGAACAGACAATTATAGTAATGAAATTATAATGTAATCCTAGTCAATATCTAATATAAAAGAGATGACTAATTATCAGAAGATTCTAGTGGTATAACTACTTGACGTTTCAAGGACTAGATTGATTCTTGAATTCAGTATCTAACCTAGCGGATTAGGATTGCTACTTTGTCATGGTTCAACCCCTTCCCACAAACATTTCTGGAAAAAACAACCTAGACTAAGATCATTTTAACCTCCAACCATTTTTTTTTAATTTTATTGGATATATTTGAAAGAACTCAATCTTCTCATCTCTCAAAACCTTATTAAATACTAGTAATACAAAAAAGAAATTAGTTTACTTGCACCTAAGAAAGAAAGAAAGAAAATTATGTGACCCGGGGAAATTGGGGGTTGGGGGGGTTACTCCCCGTCATTGAGCTAAATAAGGTACTTGTCATTCATGGAAAGGAAAAAAAAACAGTATCTGTAGTAGAACCGGTACTCGTGCATGCTTTCAAGAATTTATAACAATTGCTCCTTATGAAGGCAAGCTAACTAATGGAAAGGCATGAATGTCTTCCCACCCATGTATGGCCGTAGAACTTCAGAAATCTCAACTCCATCCTCCCTCTGGTAGTTCTCAAGTATACAACACATAGTCCTCTCTGTCGCAGTAAGGGTGGAGTTCAATAAATGCACGTACTGCTGCGCTTGCTCCTTACCCTAAGGAAACATTATGTTAGATTTGTGTGAAACAAAATATCTAAAACATTGGAAACTGAAGCTGAATTGCACGGTTCACTAACACTCTGATACCTTCTGTCCAAAATGAATTCCCAATTTCCTCGACTGATAGTCTGTGCAGTTAGATCAGGACACAAGCTCTCTATAAGTCGATGATGCAGGGTACCACCCTTCCAAATCATACTTCTTTGCTGCTGCATCATTCAGTGCGCTGGAAACAATAGCCACAACTTGGTAAGGAAGCTTTAGCTGTGAAAAAAGTAAAAGCTATGTTTAGATTTCCTTGCACCCGGCGTATGTAAATCCAAGTTTGAGATTAGTCTAGTAACAGATAATATGACTAAATAATAGTAAATGCCTAGTATTATCTAAAACTAGGTAAAGTACCCGCGCTTCGCGCGGGGTGAACGTATTTTTTAAAAAATTAGTTAATGGAAACGAAGTAAAATTTGTATTTTAAATAGGGGTGTGTTGCAAATTATCTTAAAAACGTCTGAAAGTTGTGTGATTTTTGCAGAGCAATTTATGAAGGTTTCAAATCAAAACAACGGGTAAGTGATAACAGATGATCGGGTAACCTTACCATTATCAAAAAGAATTTGTAATTGACACCCACATTTTTAAAACAAAAAATAATATAATTGACCTTAAAAAACAGCGAGACATAAATAAATCGACTGAATAAATATAGTTCAAAGACACAAGCAAAAGGTGGCTTACCATCAAGTCGGTGGCGTCTAACATGCAAACTGGCATTGTCGATCATAGTCTGCAACAATAGTGACAAAGACTAATCAGGAAAATCAGAGTTCTAAATAAAAAAGAATTTTTAAATCGATAAGGCTGTTAATTTCTCTTTACACCAAGCTTGTTTCTTTGCCTTTATTAGAACAAACGAAGGAGTGGAAGGGCCTGCACTTTTTCTCAGAGAACAGTTTTTCTTTTCCGCGGAACTCCTAATGACCTACTAAATGTCAAAATAAATCCTCCAAAAGAAAGAATGGAAAAATTAAAAGATATGGTGTAGAAGAGTGTCGGAAGTGCCGGTTCAAGTTTAATTGAATTTCAGTTTTTTACTGAAAAAAACCTGCCAAAGAATTTGAATTAAAAGATTTGGGATAGAAGAGAACCTGAAAATCTCAAAAAGGGAATCATGAAACAAAATATAAAATTTTGAAATGGAGGAAAAGAGGATTTATGCGCTGACTATGAAGATGATTCCGGGCTAGTCTAGTCCAGTTTGTGCTGATGACAACCAAAGTCATTAGTAGATCCTAAAGGAGGAGACAACCATAGCAATTTATTTTAGTGTCATCAATTAATCTTGTATGTAATGTTATAAAGTTTCAATAACAAACTGCATGCTAGTGTTAATTTGATTGTAAGAAACTACACATCGCAACAAAATGCTTAGCTAAAAATCAAAATGTAAGTGAAAGTTGACAGAAAAATCTGCACTTTTTATAGTGTAGTTTCAGCAGCCTTTCAGCACCCTATCCACAAAAAAATTGCAGATTTCAGCACATTTTCTGCGCATTCCAGCACTGTAAATGTAACATTTTAGCACATATTTTGTACATTTCAGAAATCATAAACTTCACCAAAAAATTAATCTAAACATCACATTTCAGCACACCAAAATTTACTTAAAAAGTTCTGATGTACTCATTTACTATGTCCATAAAAGAAAGAAGTTTTGATTTTCACGTTGTTTGACTTGAATGTGAAATTTATGTTATGATTAACAGAGTTAAAAGAGGAAAAGAAATTGAGTATAGTACTCTAAAAATTTGAATTCAGTATTTGCCTTGCTACAAATAGGATTTCCACCACAAAAGAAGCCATTAACCTCCTGAAAATTAGGAGTTTTAATCAACTGAGATAAAATTTAATAATGAAACATGTACATCATGTTCCAACAGAAAAGAAAACATAAATACAATTTGAGCTATAAAATCTGCTGGTTATCATAGAAGCTGCAGCAAAGAAAAGCCAAAATCAAGTACAATTTCAAAGAAAAAGTATTGAGGATTTTTTTATGATCATGCCTAAATAATGATATACTACCACCGACCAACCCACAATGGAAGATGAGTCGAACTTTAGACAAAGAAAAACTTACATGAACACTATTTCACTTCCTCTTTATTTATTATCTTAGCATAAGTAAACCATCCTTTTTTACATAGTCACCTGATGACAAATATGTGGTATATGTTTCTTTCAGTTCTGGGCTAAGCAGAACACAACTGCAAGACATCAGGGAAGCAGTGGAAGGTTGGAGCATGCTTATAATGCATATACTTTTAAAGTAGGAATTTAAACTTTTTCCTCATTACCCCAAAATCCTGAATACATAAGAGTAATAGCAAAGAAGTAGAAGAGTATAGTACCTCATGTGTAAATGAACCATTCGAAATTTCAAGAGTGATCTATTAGGCCCTGATTCTGCAATCATCCACATCGCTATTACAACGATATAGATAATCATAACACAAGGGATTATTGAATTATTCAATGTGATGATAAAAAATAAGAGAAGTGTCGAATTTTTAATATTTAAACAAATTTTAGAAGTTCAGTTAGAGAAGAAGACACAAATTATTGAATGAGAGAATCAATAGTTGAAAGAGCGATTAATATGAACCTAAAAAGAGGAATTCGATGCGAGAAATTAGGCAAATAATTAAATTGTTAAAACATGGAAGGAGAAATTCAGTACGAGAATCAGTCGATAAGTTATTTGGTTAAACAAATCAATTAGACCAACAACACCTACCACCAGAAAAACAATGAACCGTGAAATAAAGTAAACCCCGAAAGTAAAGCGTTACAGAGCAAGCCCACGTTACACCCAGAATCTAATCTAACTATTTAAATATGCAAACATAACCGGGACAATGGGACCAGAAAAGACTATCAGATGGAAATCTAAAATTTAAAAGGGAAACGAAAAAGGGGAGGAGAGTGAGAGAGATTTTCTTCCTGACGATCTTAAAAATTGGAGGGAAAAGAAGAAAGCAATCCCTGGTCTGTGGACTTGTCACGTCACCGGGCCGAACATCCTCCTTTATGAAATACACTATATAATTTTTTAAAGAAAACATCAATTGAATGTTATGGCAACCTCTTAATCATTTGGCTACATATGCCAATAAATGATTGAAAAAAATCAACAGGAAATCTTAAAATATTATTCAGAAGACACTGATTGAAAAATATAAACAGGGAAGATTTGAGAACGCAACAATAATTGAAAATCAAGGAAAAGATTAAGAACATACCTGCAATACTTTAAGTCTTAAACTCAGAAGTGAACTTATTCACTTATTTGTATTGCATCACAACCCATAAACGACCATGAATGTATATTGGCACTTGGGAGTATAGAAGAAGAAACAATTAGTAATCCTGATAAATGATACGGTCAGATAACTTTGACAAAGAAAGGGAAAAAAATCCAAAACAGAAAACGAAGAAAAAGAAAAGAGGAAGGTGTTGTAGGATTACCTGGAAGACAAAGATGAGTACGGCTTAAGAGATGACTGTTATAAAAGGAATTTTAGAAGAAGCGAAGCGTAGGTCTTTATCGGTGCGACTCTTTGCGGTTTTTTTAAAAATTATTTTCTATCGAGAAGGGCAAAATTTTGTGAAAAGGGAAATTCTAATTCATGTTTTCTGAGTGTGCCACGTGGATGGCTCTATGACTCTCAATTATATATATATAGATTTAAAACACTGTGAACCTCCTTTGCATGACTAAGTTATTTGATACTGAAGTAGTTAGTGACTTAAATGTGAGCGGTTAAAACTACGAGATAAATGTTGTCAATCCATTAATAATCTTTTTTGATGACCGAGAAACACCCTAGGAACAGTTCGAAACTTGGTGGATAACGGGCCCGCCTCTCTGCTTTTCTCCTCTTAAATATTAGTCTTTTGACTTCGGCAGGCTTTGAATCTGTTACTTGCACCCCTTAACCACACATCACAAGTTGCGGTCTTACCACTAGGGGAAACAAAAAGTGAATTCTTACAAGAGGTTGTAATCAAACGTTGCTCTTGTTTTAGTGAAGTTGTTGGTGAAATCCTACGAGGTAGGTCGTGGTTTTACTCCATTGAGCAAGGAGGTTTCGACGTAAAACATTTTGTCTGCTTTACTTTTGTTCTTCAGTTTCTGTTCTTAATCATAGAACCAGGTTCTCATTACTGCGGTGGACTCGTATAGAACTTCTTTCTGTTATAAGTTGCAGTCAGCATCATGCTTTAAATACCAAACAAGTGCAGATACAAGATGCCTATCCCATAAGCTCAATATAGCCCTTACCCTTAGTTATGTCTGCAATGCCAAGAGCTTTAACAAGATCAACATGATTGTTAAGACCTTTCTCTGTCCGCTTCTCTCCCCATGACCGAACTATAACATTATTTGCCTACAATACAATTCTTCGTTAAAACAGAAAATTTTATTTTAAGTTCGCATATGTCGCTAAAAAAAGCAACAAAATCCACTTACCTCGTCATTACTAACTGGCAGTGAATCGTGTACAAGGCTACCAATTGTTTCCAGCTTTGAATCCAAATCAGATCGAATTTCCTTTACTTCTGCCTCTTTCTTTTCAATTATTTTCTTTTTGTCTGCTTTGTTTCTTTTTCTTGCATCCTCACCAGGCTTCATCAAAGGAAAAGAACATGATTCAGTTTCAACTCCAATTTGAAATTTGAAATCCTACTTTTACGATTCAATAAGCATAAGTCAGGCTGGTAGATGTGCTGAACTTATGAGCTCTTATTACAAGACACCAAAAGATTTGACAAGAGGAAAAGGACTGATGAATTCAACAACTAAAGAACACTCACCTGATCTTTTAGCGTGCGAAATTCTTCGGTGATCTTGTTGGAATCTCTCTGCAAGTTCTCAAGCTCAAACTGGCCTGATATATACACGAAATATATTCATCAAAATCATACCTTTGATTTCCTCCACCAAACATTTAGACATCAACTTATTATCAACCTTTAGTACTCAAAATTTACATCAAATCATCATCCTATTTGCTAATATTGCTATTAATCTTTAGTATTCTCCGGATAGCATATTCATAAGACCAACCAAACACTAATAAAACTCAAATATAACAGCTTGTTTATGGTTGTAACCTATTGTGTTGTCAGTTTAAATACAATATTTATTTTGAATGGTAGTTAAATTTTATTATATCGTATTAGTAACTGCCCATTTGGATTGACTTATTTTAGGTGTTTTTAAGCTAAAAATAGTTTTTAAGCACTTTTGAAGTGTTTGGTAAATTTAAAAAGTGATTATAAACACTTGATTTTTGGCTAAAATGCT
Source organism: Capsicum rhomboideum (assembly GCA_031232105.1). Taxonomy (NCBI): domain Eukaryota; kingdom Viridiplantae; phylum Streptophyta; class Magnoliopsida; order Solanales; family Solanaceae; genus Capsicum; species Capsicum rhomboideum. The sequence continues at coordinate 141,036,680 of CP124711.1, read as the reverse complement.
TAAAATAAGCCAAAAGTCATAAGTTAGGAATCCTAACTTATGACTTTTGGCTTAAAATGCTAAAAAATAAGTCAAAAGTCATAAGTTAGGATTTCTAACTTATGGCTTCTGGCTTTTAAGCCAAAAGCCCATCCAAACGGGCACTAAATCCATAGTTGGGTAATAACAAAAAGTACCATTTTTTGTAACGACCAATTTGGTATGGAAAACAATACAATCTATCTAAACATTGTATTCATCAAAACAAACAGTGCATAGGATACAAAATACAGATTATGGATTTAAAATACTCAAAATTTTCATCAAATAACAAGAAGCAGCAGAATGTCATAGAACATAGAAATAAAACAAACAGGGTATGGTTTTACTCTAAATTACACACAAAAGCAGAGGCGGAAAATTACACTGTTTATACATGATTAACATGTATATATATATATATATATATAAAAAAAATACATGTTTAATAGTTTAAGCTTCTTAGTATATTTACTTCATATTATGAACCACTTGTAAATATCCTTACTCCGTCACTAAAAAAAGGGCTATATAAATAGTCATTACCCTAATTGGACTAGAATTCTTATAATATCATAAATTACCATAACTGTTATGAAAGTGATGTCCAACTCCACTACTTTTGTAATACGATACACATGGAAATAGTGAAGTAACAAGAACAAAATAGTTCTCCCTTTCTCTCTCTTCTTTGTTATTTACTTTAATACTAGCTTTAATTTTATAACAATAATTGTATAATTACCATATTTATATGTATTACCCTCTTGAATGCCCAACTTGCTACTCATATTGTGACCAGTGTTTTTACTGGTAATATTTTATAAATTAGTAGAATTAGAAATAAATATTTTTGAAAGAGATAAACCACCAAAAAAATTAAAACTACATCAAAATTATTTAAAAAAAATAAGTGGAAGATGTATCTAAAACTGCTTCAGCAGAAATAAAACCAACCAAAGCCACATAATACAACAAATATATAAAGTCAACTTTTCATATAACAAACTATTATATGTCCTCAAAAACACAAGTTTGTCTAAAAAAATAGTACATGATTAATCGATCAATATATTTACGCACCCATTTATCACATATTGTATTTTAAAAGAGATTTAATTAAGTAAATAACTTGAAAATTAGTTTGTATGTGACTTGAAAAGAACTAAAAGAAAAGAAAGGAACTAGGCAGAAGAAAGTGTGTGCCCAGTATCTTCTTGAGTAGTAGCGTTGTCGACACCCACCGACAAATACGTTTGAAAATGTGACTTTTAAGTTTTATTTTACTTTTGATTTGATTATTTAAGTATTTAACAATCAAATATTTTAGTATTAAGTTTAAATTAGGAATTTAATAGAAAAAAATCATTTTTACTTTGTAAAGTTTTCTTGGTTTAGCCACAACGCTTAGGCGAACGCCCCAAATAGTGGGGCGTACGCCTTTCGATACTTTCGCCTCGGTGCTTTTTGCCTACGCCTCGCCCCTACGCTCACTCCGCGAACGCCTTTTGAAACACTGATTGTGACTTGTCCATCTGGTTTAGTATTTTTTTCTTTTGGTCCTCCGATACAAAGGGGTGGAATTAAGGGTGTGTTTGGTACAGAGCAACATGTTTGGTCAAAAAAATTAAAAATTATTTTCTATAGAAAAAAAGATAAGTTACTTAAAAATGAAATGAAATGTGGACGCGTCAAAACGGGTCAAGACGTCCCGGCCCGGGTGCCCCATTCGCCTTCTATACAAATATCAGGACTAGCTTTGTTTACCGTAAAAATGGTCATTTTGGTTAACTGTAAAATTCGTAAAAAAAAAAAGGTTAAAGGAAAGTGGATTAAGGTCGACCAAATTCATTTCCTTTTGACTAAACTGGGATTTTCTGTCGTCTTCTATTCTTTTAAGAGGCTTCCTTTATAGTCCACAAAAGTCAAATCATTGTGTCAATGTGAAACGACTGCACACTTAGCACTGAAAAGACTACCTAGTAACACGTGTCTATGCTCTGACACTTCGCTTGACATTGATCAGGGGCAGGTAGGCGCACGGCTCGAGATTGATTGTTGATCTCCCAAGAGTCATTATGGATGGGGTCCAGCTGTAAGGTGGTTTTCTCCGGGTGAAGGTCCTGCAGGATGCCTAATCGGCGATCGAGGGACAACTTTGCACAGGCGGGTGTCGAGGCATATCATGTCATACCGAGAGCGGCTTCTCCCGAATCCCGATTTCCCCGGATTGTAATAAGTATTCCTTCGATCTTGATTTCACTTCTTGTCACGGTCCGGTTCGTTCCTTTCACTAGACCCGATTTTCCCCCATACAAGCTTATACGTCACCTTAAATACAGAACAAAGTTAATCCCAAATTTTATGTCGAAATTATTATCCTTATCTCATATAACAAACAACAAGACCTGTGCTTGAAAGTATAAACTTACTCAACCTTAAAGTTCAGTTATGAGTTAACTCACTTAGCCTTGAGTAGTTTGTTTGTAGGAAAAGACAACTTTTACTTTAGGAAGTTCACTCCTTGACACAACCAAAGGAGATTCAAACCATGTATCTTTCACTCAAAAAGCCAACAAATATAACTCCTGCAGGACAAATGCCTACCAAGTACCAGTATTTAACATTAATCATTGAAGATCAGAAATTAACAGAATAGGCACTACAAAGAATCGAAAACTCTGTTCAGTTTTCTAACAACCCTACTTCTATCTTTATGGATGTAACATAAGATTTTCACCAATACATACAACTTATTCATGAACAGCTTAATGATACAATACAATGTGACCAGGTCACATACCTTCAACCTCCTCCTATTTGGGAGAAAAGAAGGAAAAAATTGGGAACGATGACCAACCAACAGATATGATCTTTTACTACGTACATAACTTTCAAGGAAAGACTGCCGAAGAAAAATCAAGTAATCTTTATCTCAACCATCTCTCTATCAACGTCTGTATGCCTTAATTTGAGATGTCCATTTGAAATGAATCACTTGCAAAGTATAACGATCATAAGAACCATGTGTAATGTGTTTCAAATAATGTAGAGACATTTGCCCCTGGAGGCTCATGAGCCAAGTCCCTTCATGGCTCACTAGCTCACGTAATATATGCCCCTGGATCGGAGGCTATTTGCCCAATGTCCCTTGTGGCTCATTTGCTCATGTGATATATGCCCTTGAGGCTCATTTACAGTACCTCAAGCTGTGCCTCTGCAGTCAGTATCTTGCTGTTCAGATCTGTAATTGTTCTTTTACATTTGTGCGCACAAAACTCTACCAAATAAGCCAAACGCCAGACCCCTGGCGAGCAGCAGTCGACATTCTTCAGTAACTGAAGTTCAGTCCAGCCTCTGCAGAGCAATCTCCAGTTGATATGGTGCTAATCCATTTGCCCCTAGATTTGCAAGTGTGAGAAGTAATACCCTCATTCCAATCAATAAGTTCCATCCCTGATTTTAGCATTGTTTCTTTCGCGATTTGTTTGTTTGTTTGTTCGTTTGATAAAGATAGATTATATTATCCGCAGCAAAAAGGTGCCAAAATGCACTTCCAAATGCTCCACTTGCGTTTAAGTTTCAATATCCTGTTATGTATCTTCCATTTCTGTGGATCGTGCTACTAACATGGCTTTGTCACAAGTATGGTAAGAAGTGGAATGATTCTTCACTCTGAAACTCATGAACTTGTAGAATTTATATACCTGCAATACTTCCCAAGTCAGAAGCCACAGCCTACACACTACTTTCTGAGCGTAGAGATGTTTTTGAAGAGTAAGTGCATCTAGACCACGAATTAACTTGATAGAGTCTAGCTCTCTGATCTCCAGAAGCAGAGTCTAACATACCCGACAGTGCTTCTCCACGACCCAACTAGGACCACATAATGTCACATTCAACAATCATAGAATGAACACTTGTATACTGAGCAGAATCCAGAAAATCCAGGATGACAGCTTTCAAAAGACTGAGTAAAGGATGGGAGAGGCCGACTGAAAAGGAGGCTCGACCTACAGGGAGAGGTGCCAAGTCCAAGGTTTGCATAGTTTTATAGATGCTTCAAGCACTACAGTAACCCTATAGCTCTCACCCAGGGCCCGGATGTATGCCCTTCCTGCATTTGTCATATATCACACAATAAGATACCTGGACTAAGAAATAGAATCTATCCTTCCAAACAACCTCACGGAATTCCCTACTTTGGGAATATAGTATTTTCATTGCGCCACATTTCCAGGGCCATGTACGATAAGATACAGATAATGTACTTCTGGGGTGAGTTAACATATGACACAGAGACCCACAATTATACCCATCTGTTTTTTTTTGCTTTTTAAGGTGATCGCAAACAACCAAACAAATTACGCCTGGAAGTATGGAACTCCAAAGCCTCACACACATCAAGGATTAAGCTTTTAAACAAATTTAGAGTCCAGGGAACCTTTTTCATATCCTTTTCACTTCACATAACTTCCTTTCCTCCCCAAGAGTTGTATATTCAGAAAACAAAGATCTAATTGTAAAGAACAACACGGCTCTATAAAGACACAATCAAGAGAAAATAAGCAGGAAGGTTTACAGCAACAAATACTCCTTATCACGTACAATAACCCATGAATGAAGAGATGTTAAACTCACCCAAATGTGAATATGACAGAGCAAACGAGGTAAACACTGTCTGCAATCAAAGTAGATTGCAGAGGAAAAAAGAGAGTGGGTGGAAGTATTTAATAATACGGATAACAGTAATCAAGATTCATGAATAGCAACAAACTTTTAACAAGAGATCACATCAATTATTTTCTCCCTCTGAGGAGGAAAACGTAAATAACATGTCTTCAGGAAATCACCAACAAATACTCCTTATGACATACTATTAACCCATAAGCAGAGACGCTAACTCAACTAAATGTGAATACGACAGAGCTACCAAGACAAACTCTTTGTCAGCAATCAAAGTAAATGACAGAGGAAAAAGGGAATGGGTAGGAATTAATAACACACACATTACAGTAATCAAGATTCATGAATAGTAACAAACTTAAGACGAGATTACGACAATTTTTTTTAGGAGGAAAACATAAATAATGTATCTTCAAGATATCACCAACCAGATAGTCAATGTGCAATTACAGATTTTTCTATTCCAATTGTAAGCTAAAACAACCGATAAACTATGGAACAGCAAAAAGTACAACAAATCAACTCAATATCCCTGGAGAATGGATCAGCCTCATCTCCTAGACCTTTGCTTCGCCTTTGAGTCAAAATGATGAGCTCTAAGCTTTTTCTTTCGCCCAACTGATGTCTGTCCAACAGCACCTTCTCTAAATGGCATACCCATGAGGGCCAACAATTTGTGTGCCTCTTTATCTGTCTCAGCTGTTGTTGTTATGCAAACATCCATCCCTCTTGGCTTACCAAGAGCATCATAACTTAGCTCCGGGAAGACACTCTGTTCACGGAACCCAATGCTATAATTTCCATGACCATCAAAGCTATTTGGGTTTACACCTTGAAAGTCCCTCGTTCGAGGAAGCCCCAGATTTATTAACCGGTCAAGAAACGAGTACATCACATTCCCTCGAAGTGTAACAGCAATTCCAAGAGGTTGATTTTCTCTAATCTTGAAAGTAGCAATTGCATTCTTAGCCCTAGTCTTCACAGGCCTTTGCCCTGTGATTAATGCCAAATCATTTATTGCTGCATCCAAACCTTTGGAATTTTGTGCAGCATCTCCTATACCGCAATTTACCACAATCTTTTCGACCTTCGGAACCTAAAACACAGTTATACCACATCCCATATCAAATTAATGCAAAAGAATGAACAATGCACCTAAATTTCGATGTGACTTTTTACTCCCCAAATGATAATAGTGTCAAACAAACTATTTCTCAGCATTTTAACTCTTAACTGATTCAAACTCTTGGACCATTTTCTGAACAAGCAGTAAATATAAACAGAGCAAATTTGTTAAGTGGTAAACTTTGAAGCTAAAGATGTAAGTACGCTTTGAAAAAAAGTAGTATTTAAAAATTGAACTTGTTTCACTTGAAAAACTGATCAAAATCCTTCTTTCAACTGATCAAAATCCTTCTTTCATGTTAAAAAATTCAAAAAAAAATTATCATTTCATATATAATCAAACACTCTTCGGGGGAATATTAGTAGCTTAGTTGGAAAACTTCCACTTCCACCTTATAATTCCCTCCCCCACTTTCCCTTTCCCTACTCACCAACTTTTATGTATAAAAAAAAGGCATTTTAATATATAACCAAACCTCTTTCAGAGAATCTCAGTAGCTCAGTTGGTTGGCTAATCGAACTTTCATCTTATTCGTGAGTGTTCAATTTGCCACATTATAATCCCCTACCCATTTTCCCTTTCCCTACCCCCAATTTTTATTTTAAAATGTCAGTTTAGTAGTATAACCAAACACTCTTACAAGTATCTTACTAGCTCAGTTATTTGACTACCTGAACTTTCACCTTGTCGATGAGGGTTCAATTCGCTACGTTATCATCCCCTTTTCCTACCCCCATTTTTATTTTAGAAAAATCAATTAAATATATAACCAAACACTCTTCCGAGAAATTTTACTGAGGTAGTGGTATGGACTGCGTACCCTTTACCCCCCAGACCCCACCTGGTGGGAATACACTGGGTGTGATGATGATGATGACGACCTTATAATCCCCAACCCATTCTCCCTTTCCCTACCCCCCACCCCCCCACCCCCAATTTTTATTAAAAAAAAAAGTTCAATATATAGCCAAACACTCTTCCGAGAAATCTTACTAGCTCAGCTGGATGGCTATCTATGGCTATTTGAACTTTCACCTTGTTGGCGAATATTCAATTCGCTACCTTATAATCCCCTACCCATTTTTCCCCTTCCCTACCCCCAATTTTTAATTCAAAAATTGGTTTAATAATATATAACCAAACACTATGCCGGGAATTTACAAGTTCAGTTGGATGGCTACCTGAACTTTTACCTTGTCAATGACGGTTCAATTTGCCACCTTACAATCCCCTGCCCATTTTCCCTTCCCCTACCTCCAATGTTTATTAAAAAAATATCAATTTACTATACAACCAAACACTATGCCGCGAATCTTATTAGCTCATTTGGATGGCTACCTAAACTTTCATCTTTTTCGTAAGGGTTCAATTTGCCACCTTATAATCCCCTAACCAGTTTCCCTTTCCCTACCCCCAATTTTTATTAAAAAGAATATAACCAAACACTCTTCCGGAAATCTTACTAGCTCAATTGATTGACTACGTGAGCTTTCACTTTATTCGTGCAGGTTCAATTCCGCACCATGTAATTCCCTCTTCAATTTTCCCTTTCCCTGCCCCCAATTTTGTTTTAAAACGAAGAACAAAAAAAGTAATATCTGAAATTAAGTTGAAAAAAGCTTTTTCATCTTCAAAAATTCAAAAATAATAATAATAATAATAATAATAATAATAATAATAATAATTAATTAATTAAAAATTTCCAAGGAAAAACGACTACTAAGTACATACATACCTGGTGAATATTGGTGTAATTGAATTCTTCCTTCAACAACGGCACAATCTTTTCGAGGTAATTTGATTTCAACCGATTAACTTTTTCAGCTTCACTTTTATCAACCAGCACGATTCCCGATGAAGCTTTAACGGTCAATCTGTTGAACCGGAGTTTAGGGTTTCCGGCCGGTCCAACTCGAACAGTATGAACCGGAAATTCAGCAGCATTGTAGAAAGAGGAGGATGTGGAGTGTAGAAGAAGAGGAGAAGAAGAAGAAGATGCCATTTGAGTGTAATAGGATAATGAATGTTGTGTCCTTTGTGGATAAAATTGTGAGGGGATGAGTTTTGAAATGGAATACTCCTCGGGCTCGTTTGGTACGATGGTTAAGGGATAATTTATTTAAAAAATAATATAAATATGAATTTTAACTTATTATATTTACATAAATTTTTATTTTTATAAAGTAATTATAAAAATTTTAACTAGCAGTTATGTATTTCAATGGAATGTATTGGGAATGAATTATGCATCGTTGTGTATATCAGTATAAGTTTTATTTACAAGATACATACATTATGTATCTTTGAATGATTATAGTATGGGTAATTATGTATCTCAATAAAATATATTGAGAACAAATTATGTATCTCGACAGTCCAGAAAATGAGATTTTCTGTAAATATGCAAAATATCAGAATTTTCTGTAATTAGGGACCAAACTATCGAAATTTATGTTGTTTACCCTAATTTATTTCGAGGTTAATTTCAATATGCTTTTATCTCATGTTTGATTGGAGCAAAATGTATGGGACAACTCATCTCGTGAGGAATTGTAGTGAAATTTTAATCCCATATTGAAGGTGGGATAACTAATATCGAAATAGCTAATTCCGGGATAATTAATCTCGAGATAACTCGTTTCACAACCAAACGACCCCTTATGGTTTGGATAAGAATCGACTCAAATCGAAAATCATGAAACCGATTAAATAAATCAAAATTTCTTTGGATTTATTTGGTTTTACATTTTGAAAAATCGATAATATTTGGTTTGTTTTCGATATTGTTCAAAAAAACAAAAACAAGAAGTAGTTGAACCGAACCAACAAATTATACACATATTTTTTATAATTATATATACATAGTATATTATTTTATAAATAATTTTAATTATCTTATAAGTGCTTTCGTCAAAATTTGTTTATAATTTAAATATATTGTATTAGAGTACGCCATTTTATTATTTTATGTGGTAATCTCACAATGTATTTTTTTTAAAAAGAATTATTGTATTTATTTTTGTTCGAATGAATCGTTTCTTTTATTTTTGTGTATAGCTAATAACCAAACAATCAAACCAAATCGAATCGGATCTGATAACAACAAAACCGATAAATATATATTATATTTAGTTTGGTTTGATTTTAATAATTTTAAAACCTATTATATGAGCTTGGTTTTGATTTTGACCTATAACTTATCCAAACCGACATGTAAACACCTCTAGGTTCAAACATACTCACTCGGTCTCAAAATAAGTGTAAGTTATCACATTAATTAAGAAATTAATAAATATAACATATATTTCCGTCATTTCTAAATACTTGTCATATTTACTACTTCATCCTCCGTTCATTTTTATTTGTTTACTATTTCAAAAATAAATTTTTACTTTTACATGTTACTTTAACATATTAAGCAAAGACAACTATTTTTTTCATGTTTTAACCTTAGCATTAATAATCTATTTGGCCAATCTTTTAAAATCAGCTAATATTTTAAAAAGTGTTTTTTTTAAAATTGCTTTTACAAAAAGTATTCCAGTTTGTGTTTGAGCAATAAATTTAAAAAACAATTTTGAGCGGCAATTAGTGTTTGACCAAACTTTTAAAATTGTTTTTAATTATATTTTTACAAAAGTGTTTTTGAGAAAAAATTATTTTTTTTAGCTTATGAAAAACTGTTTGTTTTACTCCCCAAAAACACTTACTTCCATAAACTTGGCCAAACATCTCAATTTTTAAAAATATGCACTTTTGAGGGAAAAATAAGTTTGGCAAAACAGGCTATATTATACCCTGGTAAAGTGGAATTTCAACTACTATAAACACCAAGAAAAAACAAACTAGTTACACGAGAAAACTAAACTTTTTAAAAAAAAAAAATCTAAGCAACTCAATTTTATCCAATATCCAATATGCATTATCAAATTCAGATTGCAAGTAAGAACTCTGAAGCAATTATCCAAAAACAGAATAAAGGTAGTACCTTGTCTTGCTAATATAGAGTTTGAGCAACCTATTTGAGCAAATGGGTCATCTCACCCAATCCATTTGGCAAACCTTTAGATGTCGACGAATTACCCAGCTTTCTATTGGGGCGGGTTTAATAGATTGGGTCGGGTAGTTTTAGTTGGGTTCGAGTTTGGTTATAAAATAATAAGATTTAAATTAATTTAATTTGCGACCAATAGAAAGCTGACACGTAATAAATAAATTTTTTAATTATGGTTTAAAAATGGACAGCTAGTTGTAAGGGTATATTGAGCTATAAAGGTGGATGGAGAGGTAATTTTTGCCCAATAGGTAAATGGAGGATATTTTTGAACCAATTTCAATATTTGAAGGGTATTTTTGTCCTTTTTCCGTTAATAAAATTATATTTGCAGTACAATTTCAAATATAAATTTATAAAATATTTAAGATACACTGGTAATATACAATTATCACATATATTTAAAAATAAAATAATTATCCAAACTTGAATTGCAAAAAGAATAACACAATTATTTTGTTAATACAGAAACAATTTCTTTTTTTAAAAAAAAGAAAATGTAATAAAAAAGAAAAAAAGAAAATGAAGTAAGAAATAGTTGTCCAGCTACATTAATTTCCCTAATTAATGAAAGTCGTTTCCCCCTTTTTTAATGAATTGATTTAGAATAAATGAGAATTTGTTTAGGATTAAATTTGACTAAATTTATAATTATTTTCTGGCTATTACTGTAATTTTGAGAATAATGCTAAAATTCTGTAATGTACTTTTTAAGATTGTATAGTTATGTAAAACTCTCATAATTTAATGAGATATTTAGTTTCTGTCAATTTGACAATACTAGTGAACAAATTAATAAGATATGTTAAATGAAGATTGTACAATAATTATGCTTCACTGACATAACTTGTGAATAAAATAAGATTCGCTAATGTGACATTAGTTATGAGCAATTTATCAAGATTTGTAAGCTTTCATTTTTTTCGTGTCGTATAACTAGTAAAAAGTTATTACATGCTTGTGAAAGTTCTAACCTCCGTTATTTTTGCGTAAATTCCTTAAATATGCATATCAGAAGCGCGTAGACTTAAAAGTAAAGAGAGGGGCGTTCAACCACTTAATTGTAAGAAGAGGGACTTTTTTGAAAGGCTAAAATATTTGACGTATATAAATATAGTGAGTGTGCTTACAAGTTGTAGATATACCACTTACGAGAAAGAACTCCAAGTCAGTAAATACCAGTAAAAAATGATGCTAGTTGTGCAAATTTCCCCAATAGTTGGGGTCCATTAGATTGGAATGACGTTGGCCCAAGTCCAAATTGCTTTTTGGTGGGCTGGATACTTTCTTTGGAAATTTAACGACACGTTGTCTATCATAGTGGCCCATTTCATTAAGGACCCGTTTAGCAATAAAAATCAAAAACGTATTCACTTTATTTGGTATTTTTAAAGTTGAAAATAGTGTTGGAATTGTGTTTGACCATAGTATTTTGGGAATGGGGTATTTTTTGAAGTTAAAAAATATAAAAAGTGAAAATAAATCTGAAAAAATTTAGAGCTTTTCGAAAATTGGATTATTTTATGAAAATAAAAAATTCAGATTTTTCTTTGAAAAAAATAAATTAAAAAAATACAAAAAGTGAATCCAAAAATAGTGAAAACACCAAATATCCAAATATTCTTAAAACGTATTCCGGAACATTTATGGCCAAACAAGTATTCCAGAATAAAGTGAAAACGTATTCCGGAATATTGTGAATAATATTTATGGCTTAACGCCTACTAAATAAACCTAATCTCTGGAGTAGAAAATACAATTGTATTCTTATTAGAGATCTCGGATTCAAGTCACGTGAAAGAATGAATTTTCTTTTGGTAGAAAGCAATTTTGGCTTAGATGAAACTTTCTAGTACGAATCTTAATCAGACTTCAAAGTCAATACGACACACCTTATGAGCACCACAAACATGTTTACTCGATCGCGGCTTTAGGAATTTGGACTTACTATTGTATTTGAGGGCTCAGTTATTATTCTTAAGTGTTTTTTATTCATTTGACTGTTCGATCAAAAATGATTATAGTCACTAGATAATAAAAAGACAATCCAATGCATTAAAGTTTTCGTTATATGCGGTGTCCAAGAATAACGTACCACAAGCTAATACAACAACAACATACCTAGTATATTCCCATCACGTGGGGTCTGGATACCACAAGCTAATACATATATAGAAAATATAATGGTGCAATTGTCTTTGGATTCCTACTTCGACCTATGAGAAATGCCATCTTTTCTTGTACATTTTCAAGAAATTTAAAGTTAGCCTTTTATTTTATTTTCTTGTAGTACTTTGGCTCTAGGAAGAGAGAGGAATAATATATATTAAGTAATATTTACCGTTGACCTTCAAACTCCTTTTAAAGAAAACTAATTATAAAATGTTTTCTAGATCAACTATGAAGTTTCAATGAAATTTATTTATTAAATAAGTAGGCTTCTCAATTCTCAAGTTTAGTGGAAAAAGTTAACCCTTGGAAAAAACAAAAACTGTTCCATGAAAAGGAGCCTAAAATTATACTTTTAATAACAAGGGTGAAACTCCGGATACCGTTTATTACCATTCTATAATTTCGATTTACGTCGGAAAGTCATAAATTAAGGTAAAATACTCTATAATAGCGGCGATATCATATTCATGGCTCGAACTCTAGATTTTTAATAAGAATAAAAGAGAGCTTACTGTTTTACCATAACCTTTAATGGTATTCTTACCTGCTATCGTCTGTATATATGCTATCACTCTTAAAAGATGGACCTTAAAAATGTAAGGACTTTTTTACATTATTAATGTATTTTAATTAATCTTCCTTCTCAATGTCAAGATGGACATGCATTCTTTTCTCTACAATATGATAAATTTTCAAACCTTAATTCTATCGAGAGATCAAACTAGCAAATATAACATTGTGAAGTCTAAGAGGAAGAAGAATATCATCATAGAGAGATTAACGTGTAAACTTGATGGGCTGGGAAAATTAAAGTAGGTAATTTACTTTATTTTTTAAATAATTGCTCATATTTTTAATGAATATATTTACCTATGATTATCTTTTTGGACTATCAAGGCATAAGTTAAAACTCAAAACAATTTCAAAAGCCAACAAGGGTCATGGACTCATACGATGGAGTAATATGTACTCATTCGTTCTTAATTAGAGAGGTCGCAGATTCAAATCTTGAATATAGAATCTACTTTGTTAAGAAATGATTTGTCCTTAATAAGTAATAGGGATCATGATTCATATGATGGAGTAATAAGTACTCACTTATTCTTAATATTCGAGAGGTCTCGGGTTCAAATCTCAAACGTAGAATCTCCTTTGTTAGCAAATACTTTATTCCTAAAATAGAAATTTCTAGCCTTATTGAATTCGAATTAAGTCGAACCTAGATACAAATATAAGGTAGAGGAGTTATTTTTGTCGATTGAAACATGTAGTTTCCGAGGATTATTTACCTAACATTCTGCCTTATTTCCAACCAAAGGTGGTCAGTGGTCACCACCCTTTTATGTGTTCCTTATTTTGACACTAAACTTTGACCAATATGAATTACGGTAGGATGATTTGGATTTCTTCATTCTTAATTAGAGATGCACGTCTTGAGTTCGAGTTCGTGAAAATAAAAAAACCAAAAGAAAAAAGACGATACTTACCACCGGGTTGCAATGTGTGAATTTGAATTTAATCGAATTCCAAAACCGATACTTACCACCGGGTTAAAAACCAAAGGAAATAAGACACTAAACTTGGACCACCTTTTGGTAGATTTTCTTTTTATCTTCTTTGGTTTAGACTCACTCGTGAGTAAATTGATAATTACTATCATAATAATAGCACGTACTATATCATATAGGACTATACGAGGACCATGGAAAAGCTGATATATAGTATGCCAATTAGTACAATTTTGCTGCCAAGCAAATGATTTTTCTCGTATTTTCATATACCCTTCTTAATCAGAGATCTCGATTTCTCGAATCTTGCTAGCTATAAAGTCATTCTTCTTAAAGAATAATGTACCCAACATAGGAAATTGTATCACTCGAATTTGAATCTTTTATGATAGAATATTTCTAAAGCTTTATTTTTCTTTAGCAACTATAAAGAGTTTGTTGATAAATTTCAAGACAAGAAGAAAACAAAAAGAGAATAGCAATCGAAACATTATAAGTAATCTACGACATTAGAAAATTACCCGCCTCAGCTTCATATATAGAAGGAGGGCTAGAGCGTAACATATACGCTCTATGTTTTTTGCCAGCTTTCTATCTAGTATTTTGCTTGACGTCTCAATTTTCCAAGATTAAAATTTAATTATATAATCAAATCACAAAAATATAAATAAAATAAATAAAGCTGCCTCTGGCAAGTTGATCTGCAGCTAAAAAGACACAAGCAAATAAAAAACAATCAGAAAAGTTTCTGCAAAATCCACCAACGCTGACCACTTCATTATATTAGTCATTTTGACAACTAGTCAACACTTGCTTCATTGTTTTTTGTGCCCCTACTCTTTTTTTCTAAATTAAAAGGCTACAATTATATCTAGCTAGTAATAAAATAGGAGTACTATAAGTTTTTTAGGAAAAATAAATAAATATAATATAAGTAGTACATAAGATAATATTTAGGGTCTTCGTAGATTTGAAACTTAAAATTAAAGTAACCAAAACATGTAGTTAAAATTAAAAAATAAATAATGCATGGCTAGTCTTTTGTCACCAACCCCAGACACAAAGGTCCCACATTAATTTTGACAAGCCCCACAATCTGGAAAATTCTTAATATTGAAGGACTAAGCAAGAGAAATTAAAGGAACAACCCGATGCACAAAGCAATATCCTGCATTAATAGAATCCGAGAAAATTACATCTCATTTCTATTATAAATATTATTGATTACTTCCATCACTCAAACTCTAATCTATAAATTATATGAAAATAACTTTATCGGCTCTCCTTCAAGCAAAGAAAATTATGCTTAAGAATGAGTAGAAAATTATGCTTAAGACTGAGTAGTTGAGATTTATTCTGCTTTTCTCTAAAATATCCAATAATTTAATTAATTGGTCGCTAGAGGAAATTATGTAGTTCCAATCTCTATTGAATTTTTATACATTCTTAAAACAATATCACTAATTTTTACTATTTTCTTTTACAGATAAAAAGTATAAAAATAACACACACAATTTCACACGATCATTTTCTTCTATTCAAATTTAAAAACAAAAAATTCTTCAAGTGAAAATATATTCAAATTAATGCAAAGTAAATAAAGAAATGCCAGCTCATATAACAAGATAAGGTTCAAATTTTACATTATTGTATACAAAAAAAGTTACTAATGAAAAAGACATATTGCTTTTCTAGTGACCATTAGTGTAATGGCTTAATCCCATAGCTGAATTCATTGAAGCAAACTTCACCAATTCTTGTGGTAAAAATGGCTGAACACCTTCATTCCCCATGCCTAAAAAATCTCTAGTAAGACTATTATCCAAGTTGAAATGAACAACATTTTGCGTATGCATATCTGGACACCCCGCGTTGAGTAGTACATTGTTGTCTGTATGATGAATGTCGTTGTTGTTGTTAAAGATCATTTGTGTAACGTTGTTTGATGAAGGAGAAGATGAAGAAGAGTTCATTACGCCGAATGTGTTGGAGAAGTTGTAATGTGGTGTGCTTTTTGTTGAGCCAATTTGTGCTGCTTTTTGTAGCAGTGCTGTTGCTGACATTGGTGTTGAAGACATAGGGGTGTTGATTGATGATTTGTTGAACATATTCGGAGACGGGATTTGAACCATATGATGATCTGGGATTAGTCCAGATGAGCTTGAAGATCCAAAGAGATTTGAATTTGCTTGATTTAACCAAATTGATAGTCTTGGTTTTTGATGTAGAGAGTTATTACTAGTTGTCATGCTAGTAAAATCTTGTGCAAAAGTTGTACCAATTTGGGAAACTCCAATAGGTAAATTGGGTTGTTGTTGGTTGAAGTTTAGAGTGTTTGTAGTAGTTCCAACTGAAGTGTTTCTTGCACTCTCTTCAGCTAATGCATCACAGAAAGCTCTATGTGTAATGAAACTATCTTTCCTGTGTACAATGAAGAAAGAAAAAAGAACACAAGATTAAATTAAAGCATAATAACAGACATATTGGTATCAAATCGGAAATCGGAAATAGTTACTCTACCTCCCCCAAGAAACCATCTTTCTTGTGTACAATGAAAACCAAAACATTAAATTAAAGCGTAATAACATACACATAGGTATCAAATCGGAAACAGTTTTTCTATCTTCTAAAGTAGGAGAAGTCAGCGTGCACACTACCCTGTGAATACTTAGCCTTTATCTGGCTTTAAAGAGAGGGAAGGAAGATCATATACGTACGGACTTGTGTATGGTATCACTTGCTTAACAGCTGCCAAAAGCGATCCAAAAAGATGCTTTTGCCACATCCCGATTACACTGGATATGTTGTTGTTCTAGTATTTGTATCAAACAGTTTAGTGGGTGTTTGTTTTTTCATGAGTATTTATTACTACTTTTTTCCAGAGTTGGAATTTCGAAAATAATGTTTAGCCATAAAAAATGTAAAAAATCCAGAATCCAACTCCGGAATTTGAAAACCGCCAAAAGGTTGTTCTCATTCTTTTCACTCCACATCACTCACCACAATTCAAAGACAAATCCGATTTCCAAAAATTATTTTTCACTCTGAAAACGAAAAATATTTTTTTCAAATACTCACAATTTTCACGACCAAACTGGGTCATAATAGCAGATAATTTCTTGTCATGAGGACTCAGGATAGGAAGCAATAAATTGAACTTTCAATGAATGAATGAGCATTTAATTCATTTATGAAACAAATATTCCCAAACAAGAACATCTAATTACTACATAGTACCAAATTAATTACCTGGAAAAGAGAGTTCCACAGTCACATTTATACTCTCTAGTACCACAAGTTTTTGTATGAGCTTTCCAATCAGATTGAACTGCATACTTCTTTGAACACTTTTCACATTTCCATTTTTTCTCACCATGTTTTCTACTAAAATGTTTCTTTATACCAGTAAGATCACCAAGTGCTCTTGATGGATCATGATGTACACAAGCTTTTTCTGGACATATGTAAACTTTTTTCTTGACTATTTCTTGTTTGTTTCTTTGCTTTAACTTCCATGGAAGATTGTGACCTCTTCTATGAAGTTGTAAGTTTTGATCCCTTTGAAAACCTTTGTTGCATATTTCACATATGAATCTGTTTGTTGCCATGAGTGTTTTTGGTGATAGTGCAATAACTTCAGCATCTGGATCTGTCACAACATAAAGAAAAAGTACAAAAAGATTTAATCTTTACATGCAAAAAATCAATATTTTTGTACTACTATGCTATCGGAAACAACCTATCTACCTCCAAAGACTTACTTTGTGAAATCATACTAGGTATGTTGTTATTGTAGTACTATACTATCTTGCTCGGACTCTTCAAATAGTCGCCGGGTGCATATATCGGAACCTTCAAAAACAGTAGATTCTTGAAGGATCTGATACGGGTGCAGCTTTATTATTGAAGAGTCCGAGCAAAGTAGCTACCTAAGTTGCACGGACTCTTCACTTTTGATGTCGCACCCATGTCCGATTCTCCAAAAATACACTACTTTCGAAGAATCCGACACACCATTTAACATCAGACTCTTCACTTCTTGATGCCACACCCTTGTCAGATTCTCCAAAAACACACTACTTTCGAAGAATCCAACACGCACCCCTTGACGTTTTCAAAAAGTTCGAGTTTTGTAGCTTCCTAAGTTGCACAGACTCTTCACTTTTGATAACACGCCTATGTCAAATACTCCAAAAACACACTACTTTTAGAGAATCCAACACGCAACTTACACACCCTAACATTTTTGAAGAGTACAAACAACATAGTACTAGCTACTACATACTAACTAAAATAGTTACTAGTATAATTTTACCTGGTGTACCTGGAAGATTTCTTCTTTTCTTGGAAGAAGAAGAATTAGCTTTAGTGTTAGGGTTTGCCACTTCAACAACTTCTTGTTGTTGCTGCTGAGGATGATGAAATGAAAACAAATCTCCAGACATCATTTGATAAAATGATGTTTTTCTTTTTTGTTTTTGGCTATGTTTGAGCTACAAAACAAACCTTAAACTCACAAAAAAAACTCAAGTTTTTTTGTTGCCAAACACAAACAGATAAAATAAGAACTTGGTGGTATTATACAAATTTCAGAATTTTTTGCAAAAGAACAAATATATTGTGTAATAAAGACACAATTTTTTTTGAATCTTGAAAACACAAGTAAAAAACAAGAACTTTTAAAGACTTTTTTTGTGTGTGTGGAGAAGAAGAGAAGAAAAAAGTCTATTTGATTTCAAAAGAAAATACCAAAAAGAGACAATGAAAGCAAAAGAGAATATTTCCTTTCTTTTTCTAACCAAAAACACACACACACACAGTGATACAGTACACTATAATTTCTCTCTCTTATAAGTTTTTTTTTTTTTTTCCCTTGTTTAATGTCCTTTCACCTTTATTTTGTTTATTACTCCTATATTTCAAAGTCGGTCAGCCATAGATTTAGCTGCTGGGGTCAGGTCGATATTTATATTGGAGCCTGTCTTATTAAAATTTGAGGTGGGGTTTATTTGGGAAAAACGCCCCTAGCTATCAAAAATAAAAAATAAAAAAAATTTATACCTACATTTGAAATCGAGACCTCTAATTAAAAGAGTAGATTCATCCGTTGCACCACGTATTTTGATGGTGTTACCTTTTTTTGTTTTGATCTTTCTCTATCATAAAATATTTAGTTTTTGTTTATTAAAAAAAAATACGCATTTTTTATTAATATGTATTTTGTATGTAGCAGTATTGGCTGTATGCTGCTTGTAACCAGAATGTGTAGAGCTCTGTGTCATTTTGTATTCTTTCGAGCTTAATTCCACTTATCAAGACTATAGATGATATTTTTTTCGTTTCATATTATTTGACTTTTGTTGACTTGATATATCTTTTAAAAAAAAATTAATAATTAAAGGTGTATTTTTATAAATAAACTTTATTAATAATATATTTTGAATTTTTAAATTTGACTACTATTTCCTTCCTTTTCATTTTACTTATCCTTTATTGACTTCACACACTCCTTAAGAAAACTTTAATTATGAATTATTTTATTAAATTAACCTTGAAACTTTAAATTTAACTATTATTATTTTATATTGTTATTTAATACTAAGGGCATAAAGTAAAAAATATAACAAAATTCTCTTAATACATAAATTTGACAAGTAATTTGAAACAACTATTTTTAATATAGGCATCAAGTAAAACTGAACGGGGGGAGTACTATATTCCCCTTTAAATGTTGCAAGGAAATGACAATGACAACAACAATATATTCATAGTAATTCACCTGTGAGGTTTGGAAAGGACGGAGTATATGCATATTTTCCCCCTACCTCGTAGAAATAAAGAGATTATTTTCGATTGACTTTCGGCTTTAGATAAAACATATTCACTCTGAAAAAGGAAATACAAAAATAAAAGCATATCAACAACGAAATAATCACTATAGTTGATAATAAGATTAAATTATAAGCTACGTTATAAATTATCTTTTGATTTTAAATTAAACAATAAATATAAATATTTATTTTAATAGATAATGAATAAATAAAAATGAATGGAGCGAATAATTTAGAGAGGATATTGCTAAAATAGAAGCTCAAAAGAAATTGCGTCTACGAGATGTTCAGAAAAAATAATACAGCCACCCAAATTGTCTTAGTGTTTGTTTGTTTCTTGATTACAGAAAAGAAAATATAATGTAGCTTTTCTTTTTTTTTTTTTTTTTTGTAAAGAGCGGATACGTGGTTTATTATAGAATTTCGACAGAATTTAATAACTTTAATGAATTTCTTACGTGTTAAAATTTTCATTGAAGACGGATTAGAATTTTAAATTTGTCATGAGTTTGTTACCACAACTTTTTTTCACTTGGTTGTGGATAAATTAGTTAGATTGTTTACTTGGTTGTGGATATTTTAGTTAGGGTAGGCGTTTGGTGATAGAATTTGGGACCTTAATTTAAAGTTTTGATTTAAAATCAATATTTATTTATGAAATTTGTATAAAATTTTCATTCAAATTTGAAATTCTCTAAAAAGTAAAATTTAAAATTTCTAAATTATGATTTCAATATTCTAAATATAAAACTTAACAGATTTCAAATCTTGTAATTATAAACTATAGATTTTCAATGCATGGTCAACCTGAATTCAGTTTTTTAAAATTTTGGGTAGGAAAGCATGCTTATATTAATAAAAAATAAACTAAATAGTCATCCTTTGGTCAAATTTAATTGTAGGAATAATGATGAAATTGCCAGAGTACTACCAGAATATTGGAAATTTGGAGTAGACAACGTTTTGGCATAAACTTTGAAAACATTACATTTGTTATGACGCCAACTCTGTTGAAGTATACTCCCTCCCTCTCATAATATTGGTGGTCAATGGTGGTATTTCACTTCTCGAAAATTAATTTGACTAATTTTCAATCACGTGTATAAATCAATTTTATATCTTCAGTTAAACTGACTAAAATAGTAGTATCTCAAGAAGAGTTACTTTTTAAAAAGAGAATTATTTGTTATTTAATTTATTGATCGATCGATTAATAAAAAAAATTGTGTGGAATAAATATTTCGGATGATGAACTTCTTTGTTGTAGAGTTTGAAATTGAGATTTCTGATTAATACTAAAGAGATCTCATTAATTCATCAGCATACACACACACATATGATTTTGAGCGTTCTTTCGCTTTCTGCGCAATACACTTTATAGTCATACTTGTATTTACTTTTTTACTAGTCGTATCAGTATTATTTTTGTAGTTTTTTGTTCTTTAATTTTAGTTATCACTTATTATGTCTTTAATTTATGCTTCAGTTATCGCATTAGTTCATTGTCACTAGTGTTCTTTCTTTTTTATATTCTGTATTGCTCTTCGTTTCGCTTTATTTCATTGTTGTTAGTGTTTTCATTTCTGTATTCTCTTTTTAAAAATGCTTTGAAATGATTTATATTCAAGTGGAGGGTCTATTAGAAATATCTTTTCCATCCCTATTAGATAGAAATAAGATCTGCGTAAAGATCTCACTTGTGGAATTTCATATGTTATACTGCTTTGAAATGTTTTATATTTAAGCCGAGGATCTATCAGAACAACATTCTCTTTCAGACCTCACTCGTAGAATTATAACCGGTATATATATGTTTGTTTGTATCACAACCTGGTTATTCAAATCGTCGTATATATAATAATGGCTCTTTTACTTTAGACATCCATTATTGGTTGGTACAATTTCATTTTCCAAATGCAAAAAACATGTTTGACTAAAATGTAAATGTGATACTTTATCTGTCTCAAATTATCCACCATAATTATTAAATTATTTACTAGTACCAATTTAAATCAATTAATCCACATTGTAGATATAAACTCCAAATATTAAAGGTCAATGAATTGAATTTTCATAGGAAAAAAGAATGGAAGAAAATACAAGTTAATCTCTTAAATGATTACTTAACACTAAATTTTTTTTTATCACAAAAAAGTCATATATTTAGCCTAAGTATCACAAAAGTTTATTAAAAGAAATTGAAGAAATATTTTAGTATACCACCTAAAGTTAAATATTTTTTTGTTACAAAAAAACTATTCAATGACTTGTTATGATTCTTAGAAAAAGTCCAATAACTTAATAACTTTTTATATAGTAATTACAAAATTGAATGAGTTTTATATTTTAAAAAATAAATTGATAACTTCTAATATAATAAAATAAAATTTAATAATCATTCATGAAATCAACTAGTAAAAGATATTTGATTAGATATGGCCCCTATCATATGGGTTTTAAAGGATTTGCAGTAGTTACTAGTCTACAATATTGACAAAGTGGTGACCAAACATTTTGAATTCGAGACCAGGTCTGAAGTCATTTTTAATAAGAAGTACTTTATCTCTTATAATAGGATTTTTTGACGTGAATTCGGACTAATCGGGTTGCAGCGTGGTTCCGGCAACCGAATGGATTTTTTTATTTTTTTAAAAAAAGAAGAAAAAGTGGACCAAAAGTGACCAAAAAAGGGTAAATTGATTTGAGATTGTGATTAACTATGTAAAAACGAGTGAAGAAAATTACTTTAAAATCTTTTCATCTTGGAATTAACAAACTAACAATATTATAAAATAAAAATAATATTATACAATAAAAAGTACGTAAAAGTTTCAAACATATAGAGAGTAGAAACTTTTTAAGAAGAAGAAAAGTTTGGGACCTTTTTGAACTTTTTCTTTTCTTCTGATCCCCATCAGGAATAAATGATTACAACATAATTAAAACATTGGGGTCCACTTTGAGCTTGATCAACAATTTGGGTCCCACATTTGAGAAAATTAAAAAAATTGTTCCCTCCGTTAACTTTTAATCGCCACCTTTTATTTTACGGGAGTCAATTTGACTTATTTTTGAAGCTAAATTCAATTAATTTAATTTAATATTTTAAATTCAAAACTTAGATACCCGAAAGTTATACAAAAAATACATCTTAAAGTATTGATCAAGGTCCAAATAGTTTGACTCTCGAAAAGTAAAATGTGACAAATAAAAATACACGGAGTGAGTAGTAACAAAATATTTTGCAATTCCCAATGATGAGTCCGTGAATCTGTTTTTCGTGTTATGTTGTCCCCTTCTGTGGGGTCCTTTTCTGTAATTTTGAGTTTGTACCTTTTATATAGAATAATTATAATAATTATTACTGTTATTGTAATTATAAAACTAAAATACTTTATATTATAATTTGGATTCGTCATCAAATTGTTATGTACATATTTAATGTGAATCTTTTACTTTAGTAGGATAACTTTTTCGATCATGACTTCGATCTATGTCATTATTGAATCATATCGCGTAGGCCTTATATACGCAGAATGTTGACATTATACAATAATATATTTCATATACCTCAAATTAATAATTGGTCATCAAACGATTTTGTACATGTTTGATGTAAATCTTTTACTATGATGGGATAACTAGTTCGATTGTGATTTCGATTCGTGTAATTATTAACTCATCGTATGGGTGTTTGTTGTGTAGGATAATGTTGATGTTATCCAAAAATATGTTTCATAGTCTCAAATCAATAATTGGCCATCAAACTGTGGTGTACATATTTGATGTGAAATGTGAATCCTTTACTTTGGTGTAATAATTAGCCCGATCAATCGTAGGGATGTGCATCGGTCGGTTTAATTCGGTTTTATATATTATCGGTTTGGTTTATCGATTTTCAATTTTTAAATATGCTAAACCAATAAGATATTTTTTTATCGATTTTCGGTTTATTGGTTTTTAGTCCTTAACGTTCGATTTTTGGTTTAACCGACAAGAAAATACTCATAAAATAAAAATAGTAGCAACTAACATGAAAAGAAACTGAATCTTAGTTGCAGCCAAAATCATATATGATGTGTTTTACTTTACAAGAATCTTCAAGCTTGAACTGAATGTTAGTTCAAAAAACAGAATCCAGTTCAAAAAACAGATTTCCAGTCGCTCGACTCTCACCGTCGTCGTTACAAACCCTCACCGTCGGTTTACCTGAGAGGAAATTGAAAAGATTTAACTTATATCTTTATCGGGTTATAGGTTTTCAGAAAATTGAATAGGTTTGTTAGGTTGTAGAAATTAAAGAGAAATATATAATAAGTAATATTATATATATATATATATATATATATATATATATATATAATGTAAGTAAGGGTAAAGTAGTAATTTAATATATTCTTATTGGGTTATCGGTTTACCCAATAATCCAATAAGAAAAAGTCGAAACCCAACCAATAACCCAATAATTTTTTTTTATAAAACCATTAAAAAATCATTAACCCAATAATTCAATAACAATAAACCAATAGCAATTTTATCAATTTGATTTTTGCACAACCCTAATCAATCGTGACTTCGATCCATGCCATTATCAACTCATATAGCATATATAGGCCTCGATATACGCTGAATGTTGACGTTATCCAACAATATATTTAATTTCATATTATAGTCTCAAACCAATATTTGATGTGAATCTTTTACTTCAATGGGAATCACGACTTCGATCTACGCTATTATCAATTCATCACATAGATATTGTTAACTCTAGTATCTAGAGCATGCCATGATAAATATAAAGAATTTCTAGTGAAATTAAAGATCGTAAAATTTACACTAATAGAAGACATCAATTATTCTATTTCCCTTAGAGCCTAGAGGTAGGAATTAACAAAACTGAACCGCAAATCGCACCAAATCGTAAATCAAGTCAAATAGGAAAAAAACCTGACTATTGGTTGATATGACTTGGTTTGGTATTGGAAAAAATATCTGACTATAATTGGTTTAGTTTGGTTTAACTAAAAAATATCAAATCAACCCGAACCAACCCAATATTATACTTGTACAATGTTCAAGAATATTTGATACATAAAAATATTTACTATGATGTAATTTATCCTATAAATATAAATATTTCTTAAACTTTTTCATTGTTTTTATCTCTCAACATATTATTCCAAGTTTAAACTTAAAATTTTGAATGGTCCAATATAAGTTTTATAGGCCATAAATTATTAGGATAAACAACATAAATCCCGATAGTTTGGTGCCTAATTATAGAAAATCCCAATATTTTGCATATTTACAGAAAATCTCATTTTTTGGGCTATCGAGATACATAATTTATTCCCGATACATTCCGTTGAGATACATAATTACCCACACTGTAATCATTCAAAGATACATAGTGTATATGTCTTTTAAGCAAAACTCACACTGATATACATAGAGATACATAGTTCGTTCCTGATACATTCCATTGAAATACATAACTGATAGTTGGGATTTGTGTAATTACTCTGTAAGAGTGGGGATTTGTGTAAATATGGTAAGTTAAGATATATATTTATATTATTTTTTCTTAAATACTCAAATAAAGCCGAAATCAATACTAATGCTAACAAAATATTCATTTTAACACTGGGAACGACAATAATGTTGGATATCTAATCTTTAGTTTTGCGTAAATACATAACCTAAATTTATTTTTCTATTTAATATTTAGTGTTATTTTTTTAAGAAACACCTGAGATAGTTATATCTTGCTAGGATTAAGGAAATATTTGAAGCACAAGTTACATATATGTTTGTATGAAGACTTTACTGGAAAAAACTCAAAAAATTCAAAAAAATCTGAAGTTGAAAAACCCGAATTTTATTGGTTTGGTTTATAGATTTAAAAACCTGATGCAAATAATTTGATTTGGTATTTAAAAAACCTGAACCAACCCAGTCATGTACACCCCTACCTAGAGGTAAGTAGAAGAGTTTTTATTTCTTCCTCCTTTTACAAAATAAGAGAATTAAAAGTATCTAATTTGTTAGCTATCATTTTCAAAAAACCATTTTTGTTTCCATTATTACCCCTCTAATTATATATATTTTTAAACTTTGTGACTATATCCTATTTAAAGGTTCCTGATTGCTAAAGTTCTTTTATTTCCCAACCGCAGAATAATTCCAAATTTAAGATAAATATTGTGGCATCAATAGTAGCCCTTTTTAGCTTGAATGATTGAATTTGATATAGCAACAACCAACCAACCAACCAACCCTAACCCCCCCCACCCCCCACCCCCCCAAAAAAAAAACTCCAAACCCCAAAGTTTAGGTTTTTTTTCTTGGCTTTTCATTTGATGTTCGGTATTCGCGTATTGAGACTCAACAAAATTTAAATTCGTGGAGAGAAATCTTATTTTGGTGATAAAACGCTCCTTAACAAAGGTGGCTCCACACACGGCTTGAGCCTGAAACCTTTGATAAAGATGAAGAAACTTACCGCTCTAATATAACCCTTGTTCTTTATTCTTTTTTAAACTTTAAACTTAATTCCTATTGATCATTGATGTGCAAAAGAACATTTAAGATCTATCACAACTCTTGTTGGTTAAACTTTAGGTTGTATTTGTGTAAATGTGCATATATATATATATAGAGCTCTTACAAATTTCTTTTTTTATCGCAAATAGCATATTTATATAATTGTAGAGAGGTTTGACTGTATATCGTAAAAGGGTAATTAGGAATTGAAGCATCAATACTCAATCTACCCATGCAAACTATAATTCCAATTGCAATAAACAATTTTACAAGAAAAAGTGTCAAGATTGTTTGATGAGTTGATCAAGGTGGTCCATACCATAGAATAATTCACCAATAAAATAGGGACTACATGTGAAATAATTACTTAATATATGGTATATTATGAGACCATATTATATACTTATATACTTATAATTCAACTGCTTTTGGCTCCATGCAATCGGATCTTACTACAAACTGAATTATTCTTTCTTTCTCCCAATATATTATTACCCCACCACCTTCTTCCTACCCTACCCCCACCCCCGGGAACAGAGCGAGCAAGGGCCTAGGGGTTCATCCGTATTCCCTCGAGAAAAAATTATACTATTTATATATGATTAAAATTATTTTTTGTACGTCTATATAATAGGTGTTGAACCCCCTTTGATCGCCTTTTCGTGTGTTTTACTTTTTATTTTTCAAACCGTCTTAGTGAAAATTTTAGCTTTCCCGCCGCCCCACCCCCCACCATCCCAAGAAGAAGAAAAACAAACCTATACTTACGTATGTATCTGACTTCTTGAGCATAATATTGTACATTACGTTGTTTTCAATTTTAATAGATATATATACACATCATTTCACATGCACACGTAGGGACATAAAGCAACCAAAGTTTCCCCATATTATATAGTCGATCATCGACTGTCGATGCCACTATACATGTCTGAGTTTAACTTTTTAAAGTGCTCGAATTTTCAATAAGAGAATTTAAATTATAAAAAATATATATACATGAAAAAATCAAGAAAACTCAATATCTATTTACGTATATATAAATTAATTGTGACTTTGTATCTGTAATGGATTTTTGAGTAGAGGGGATTCAGATGAACTTCCATGCACCCAGTGGCAGAGCTAAATTTTTACGGAGAGGATTTACAATATAAAAAAGTAAATACACGAAAGAATTAAGGGAATTCAACATCTACTTTGTATATATTAAAAAAAAAAGATTGATTTTATTTATACAATGTAATTTTTCAGTTAAGGACATTCGAATGACCCTTATGCCTAGTGGCACAACAAGAATTTTCATTAAGGGAATTCAAAATATAAAGAAGTAAGCAAATAAAGAACAAAACTCGAGGGATTCAACATCTATTACATATATATACAAAATAATTTTGACCTTGTATATACAAAAGTAATTTTCTGACAAAGGAGATTCAGATGAACTCCCATGCGCCTAGTAGCAAAGTCAAAATTTTTACTAAGGAGATACAAAATATAAAGAAGTAAACAAATGAAAAACCGAATGAGATCTAACATCTATAATTTATACATAAAAGATATCTCGACTGCAGGGCCGGCTCTTGGGTCAAGCTTCTAAAGTTTGGGCTTTAGGCTCCCAATTTCTGGGGGGCCATTTTGTACAAATACAGTTACTCTATTTGTTTTATTTTATTTGGTTCATATATTAAAAATAAATGTTTCATTTTATTTGTTCAATTTAATAAATCAAACGAATATTATTATATTTTCCGTACTATCTTTAGTATTAAATAGCTATATAAAATAATACTAGTAGTCAAATTTAGAGTTTCAAATCATTATTAGAGTAACAAGATTAAGTTAACAAAATACACCTTGAATTAAAACTTTCTTAGGAAATATGATAGATCAATAAGGGTCAAATAATATGAAACGAGGGATTACTATATTATTTTATTAGAATGGAAAGACAACTTTAGACTTTGATTTGATAAAAAAAAAAAAAAAAAAAAAAAAAAAAAAAGAAGGCCTTAAATTGCACTTCCTTTCTTGATTTTACAATAATCATCCTTTTCATTTTATTATTTTTTCATCTAAAATTTATTTTTCTTCATATGTTTATTAAATAGCATATATTGTTCTTTTATTGTTTATTTAAATTCAATATGTCAACTATAAAATATGAATCCATCTATTCATCAATCTGATTATGTCAACTAAAAAATCTTATTTAAGATCAATAATATCTCAAAAAAAGTTGGGTAAAATTATGTATATTATCAAGTGAAAAACAATTGTTAGAAAAAATCACTTATAAGACAATTATTTATAACTTTGCATCTCAAAAAGTTAGAAAAATAAATTTTAAAAAAGAAATTAAGGCCTCTCTTTGAAGTTTCTCTTTAGACAACCAAAAGTATTCAGCCGCCCCTGCTCGACTGTTGATATTTTGACCCCTACTTGTGCGTCTAGCTCCACCCCTATATATAACTAACGGTGCAATAGAATCTTTAAGTAATCAGATCACTTAAAAGATAACTACGAGAAATGATATACTGATATCATTAAAAAAAAAAAATTATATTGTCAAGTGCATATAAACAAAATTCTATATTGTAATTATCAAGGGGTATGGGATGAGATTTGGTTGTGTCCGACCATATACGACATCACTTGCACCAATTGCATAGATTCCTTTCTTCACTCCCCAATGCACGTTAACAAATATCAATCGTACCGACATAATTTGTGATGGGATGGTTCGGAGTTTCTCCATCTTTAATCAGGTATTTCAGATTCGATTTCTTAAAAATAGAAAAAATCTTGTTAGGAGTGTCCTACCCATAAATGGGCTCTCAATGCCCTTATATGGATTTAGTCGAACCCCAATATAAATACCAGAGACACTGGATAAAAAATCAAAATCAAAACGAAAAATATATATTTAGTACTATTTTCCATAACTCCAATTATATTTCTCCCATTTGCTTTATTTTATTTACACTAGATGTGGTTTTGTTGGCCAAAAATTTAGATTTATTTATTTATATATCCTTAAAATATTAATCCTAAGAATTGTTAGTTGAAAAACGTCCTTAAAACGCGTTATAGTGTTACATTTTCAAGATACCTATGTGGTAGGAGTATATGATAGTCTCTAATAAGACCAACACATGGGGTATGAAGAAATGGTTCGAGATCTCTTCATTCTTAATTAGATGTATTGGTTTCGATCTTTTGAGAATGAAAAACATCTTGTTGTTGATAGCGCTGACCTTAGAAATGAACTTGCGACACATGAATTTAAATTTAATTCAATCCAAATATTACGGATATTTGACATTGGACACCGAGTGAGAAACTAACCAAAAAAAAAAAAGTTAATCTCTATTAGGAGGAAATTATTTGATCATTAACAAGTGTGCCAATTCCATTTTTAATATATTTTTTTAGTCTTTAGAGACCAAATTATTTTAATTGTTATTTCTACTTTAACCTCTCAAATTTCGATGGAGTTACAAAATACCCCATAAATTTCAATTCTGGATAGACTAATCCCTTAATTAGCCAAACTTTTTTTTAACGAGTCATGAATATTTCTGTAAAAAAATAATTAAAATTAAAGCACATACTAAATATATTTAACCCCTAATTAATTAAAATATTTTTTTAAAATTATTTTACATAGGAAATACGTTATATTTAAAATATCTTTAAAATTAAATACATTTCTTTCAAATATAAAAAAAATACTATAATATTTTGAGTGATTACATAATGCAATCAATTTGTGAAGATTCAGTGGCAAAGAAGTCCACATAAAATTGATTTGTAAGTTGATGGAATTGGACTTAATTATACCATGATTAGTAAGTAACTATTGATGATTATAATTTGGGGACAAACTATAGAAAATCAAAGAAATAATTATCAAAGGTATATACACAAATAATATAAATATCTTTAGCGGAATGAAAAAGACGTATATGATAGAATCAAATTCAATCATTGAAGTATAAACAATGAAAAAAAAAAAGCATGTATAAGTTATTATTTCTGTTAGGTTAAATTAATTTGTAATTATCAAATAAATAATCTAAAAAAGATTTGATTGCTAAATATTTTTTCACCAATAATGCATTTAACATAAACTCAAGAACAAAATAAGCAATCAAAGGAATATCTTTTCATGTTTTTTTATTTTTTTCTCTCTCTTCATTTTATTGTCTCGACGACTAATCTGAATTCGTGTCACTCAATATTCATTAAACGATATAACATTTTCTACTATCCGATTTCACTCATAAGGTTTCAAACTTCCGATTCGAAATCTCTAGTTAATTAAGAATAGAGAAATCTTATCCCTTCCACAATAACTTCTAATGATATATTTTAATTGAACTTTTCTTTGACTAAATTTTATAATTAAAAAAATGTTTTTTAGGAAAAAGGTGGATGGCTTTTCATCAAAAACGTAGAAGAATGGGGAAACACAATACAATAAGCACATTCTCCAATAGCAAAACATTTCCATTTCTTTGGGACTACGCACACATGGCCTTGTCTATCTATAACCTATGGCATCCAATGCTACTCCCTCACAAATCTAATGTTTTCTCCGTTCATCTTTATTTATTTAGTATACGAAAAATAATTGTTCGAATTTATTTGTTCAGTTTGAAAAATCAAGAGATAATTTATAATTTTATATCTATGTTACCTTTGTTATTAGATAATTAATAAGGATAATATAGTAAAATTATCCTTTTATTTATTGTATTTTAAGAATTATGTCAATTAAGTCAAACATGAACAAATAAAGATGGACCGAGGGAGAATTAGTAATTATTTTCTTTAAGATAATAATTTATTTATTTATTTTAAAAAAGAGGATATGTTATAAGAGCCTTAAATTAAAAACAGTTAAGAATCAAAAGAAGACCTAGCTAGTTATTTTTGTAGTAATAATATTGTAGTGTCCGAACCAACTTACACAAAAGCTAGCAAAGCCAAGTGGGTGGAAAGGAGTTCATTCGAAAAATTCTTTCGATGAAAAATTACACTAAAGTTAAAATGTCTTTATGAATTAAATATGCTAATAGCATGAAGCCTTACCTCTTATATATAATAGAATTTGTTTGATGTCACTTAGAACTTAAATGTAAGAAAATGTTCATTGACGATATAGACGATAACGTTATTTTTATGTGGCTTATAGATTATGAATTCGAATCATAAAATCAATCACTAATATTTACATCAGAATATGTTGCCCACGTTACGTAAATACTCTGAACTGTCTTTTTTTTAATTGATGATGTAAAAGATATTTAAACATTTATTGTATTCAGGCCGTCTTTCTAATAATTTAGTTGTAATTTTTCAAAGTTACTAATTAACTGATGAGTAACGTGAATGCTCATCAGCATTTTTTAAAATAATCAGATCATACATTAATAATTGAATTCTAAATTAATTATATATTCATACTATTTAATTTCAAAAGATTAACTCAAATATAATATTTGAACAAAAAATATTGAATTCAGTCAAGTTTGTAGTTGAGCTTCTACCTCCACCGTGTGCATCGGTCGATTCGGTTCGGTTTATCAATTTTTGGTTTTTAAATACACTAAACCAATAAGATATTTTTTATCGATCTCAGTTTATCGGTTTTTGGTCCTTAACGGTTCAATTTAACGGATAAGAAAATTCTCATAAAATAAATATTAATTTGGTGCAATGATTTTCAATATTGTGTAACCATAGCAACTCACACAACATCAATAAGAATGCTCACAAAATAAAAATAGTAGCAGCTAACATGACATACGACTTGCAGTGCCAAATTTCACAAAATAAGAAGTCCACCATTCTGTCCACTAACTATGCAGCAATTAGAAATTGTATCAATAACAGTTGCGTTAAAATTTAAAGGTCTAATTTCCTCTTCAAATTGAATAATGAATAGGTTTAACTTTATCGGGTTATATGTTTTCAAGAAATTAAATAGGTTTGTAGAAATTAAAGAGAAATTAAGTGAAGACATTAATAACTAATAAGTAAAAGTAGTAATTTATTATATTCTTATTGCATCGGTTTACCCAATAACCCAATATAAAAAAATCAAAATCGAACCATTAACTCAATAAATTTTTTTATAAAACCGTTAACCCGATAATAATAAACCAATAACATTTTTATCGGTCGATTTATTGGTCGGTTCGGTTTTTGCACACTCCTACCTTCCCCCCTTATGCTTTGCTAGAATCAATAAATTAATATTCATTACAACTTAATTATTACTATTTACTCCTAATACTTCCTCCACTTTATTTTACTTGGCTTCTACACTAAAAATAAATGTTTCAGTTTACTTGTAAATTTGTATATTTTCACAAATCAAGAGAGTTCTACTGTTACTTCTTTCCCATTTATCCTTGGTATTAAATAATTACATAAAATAGTTCTAGTCAAATTTAGAGTTTTAAAACATAATTAATAAGGTTTGTTTAGTAAAATATACTTCTAATTAAAAAAAAATTTAAAGAGTGTGACAAGTCAATAAGATCAAGTAAAATGAAATGAAGGGAGTAGTAAAATTATATTTAATCTTATTAATTACCAAAAAAAAAAAATTAAAAAAAGAAGAAGAAATCCCATATATAATATATTCATTCATGGCTCTAACTTGGCTTGGAGCTGTCGGTATGTTTTTATAATAAATAGTACTAAAGTTTTGTCCACACATCATGAGATTTTTTTATGCATATTGTAAGAGGATAATTAGATCTCCTTTTTCTAATTAATTTAAATATTAGGTGTTAAAGATTCTTTTTTATGACATGAACATTTAAAAAAATAGTACCATTGTTTAGGCTAAAAGAATTTTAATATACTTTACTTCCTCACAAGTTTGAAAATAAAATTGAAACAAGAAGAATTTAAGAGAATATGATAATTAGCAGGGGCGGAGCTATCTTGTAGTAAGGAGTTTTTGGAATCTTCATCGGCAGAAAATTACACTACAACAACAACAATAATATATCCAATAAAATCCCACAAGTGAGGTTTGGAGAGGGTAAAGTATACGCAGATCTTACCACTCGGAGAGATAGAGAGGCTATTTTCGGATGACACTCGGTTCAAGTGTAGCAAATCCAGGTACAAGAAGAGGAAAACAGTGAAGAATTAAACTATACTCACAACTAATCAGCCACAAAAACAATATATTACGGTGCACGACAACACTCCTACCCGACTAACCTTCTACTCTACTACTCGTCCTCCACATCCCCCTATCTAATCAAGAAGGTCATGTCCTTGGTAACCTGAATATGTGTCATGTCCTATCTAATCACCTCACCCCAATACTTCCTCGGCGTACCTCTACCCCTCTTAATACCTACTATATTCAACCTTCCGCACCTCCTCACTGGGGCGTCTGAACCTCGCCTAATCACATCCTTAATTATGTACACTATTTATACATAATTGAAATTATTTTTTATGTATATATGATAGATGTTGAAGCTTCTTCGATTTTTTGGTATGTTTAATTCTTCATACATTGAATCCTTTGTGAAAATTCTGACTGTGCCACTGATAATTAAGAATGCTTGCATGTAAGTAGTTATTAGAACTCTCGTTCTTATTCTTTTATTATTAATCATAGATGTCGAGTTTGAAAGATACATAGATATGTTTATTAGAAAGCATTTTACCCACAATATGATATTGTTTTATCCCAAATGTACAATATTTTGTGGAGTTTGCATTCTTCTGTTCCTATCATCTTAATTTTGAGTTTAAATTTTACATATCATTAATATAAATTTCTTTTTTATATTATCAAGTCATCAAAAGATGTCTAGAGAAAAATTTCTATAAATTAAGAGATTTATAATTTTAAAGATAAAATATTACTATTTATTATAATAAATAAAATTAAATATAAAAAGATTCTTACATTGATGATATTCATGTTCTTGACTTTTAACATTTGCAGTACTGGTAATGGATAAAGTTGGACATATATCTGCTAGAAACTAGACATATGTAAGACACTTGTCACATCCAATCAGAAACTTCTAACCACCACCACCCCCTCTATCCCACCCCACCCCACCCCACCAAAAAAAATAATGGAAAGAAAGAGCAAGAAAAATATGAAGAAAACAACAATTAATTTAATGAACAACCTAAGTACGTATTAGTCTCTTTAATTAGATAATGTGTGATTTACATAGTATACGGATAGAAGGGGCTTTGCAACGATGAAAGGTTAAAACATAGGGAAATACTCATCTATTTTTAGCTCTCAATAATAAAATATAGGGAAACTATTTTTCATTATTATGAGCGTTAGCGAAGCCAAGACGTATAAAGGAGAGCTATCTCTTATGACCTACTTACGGCATATCAAACCGTAAGAAATAGGTTATCTAAGAAGGCTTTACTATGCCTCATAATTAGAAAAACAGTACCGTGAATATACATGAGGCCTAAGAAGATGATGAAAAGTTGATCGAAATGTGTTCTGAATACTTATGAGAGATCTCCTTCAAATTATTGGTATGATTTTTGAAATCATGAGCATCAAGCAATGACGGTATCTGAGAATAAGCATCGGTTAACTCTGTGCCAGCAGCTGTGGTGATACAGAGGATGCAAGCGTAAGTCCGCTGTCAAATAATCTCAGGGCTCAACGGACAGGAGAGTGGAAACTATCAAGCTTGAGTACAGTAGGAGCAGTGGGAATTTCCAGTGGAGTGGTGAAATGCGTAGAGATCGAAAAGAACACCGACGAAAGCGCTCCACCATCTCATGTATGTAGTAATTATCTTTTTTCAGTTAAGAGAGATGGTTGAGTGGACTAAAGCGCGGATTGCTTATTCATTGTACGAGTTAATCATACCGAGGGCTCGAATCCCTCACTTTCCGTTAAATGTGTGGAATAGAGAAAATCCTAAGAAAACTTTAAAATCAAGAAAGGTGATACAGTAAAAATATTTACACTGGAAGTTTATGTGTTCAAGGGTAAAATATTTGAAAATTGATTGATAAATTGTGACTTTCAAAGAAAACTTTAGTAGGAAATAGTTCACATGGGTGCCAACTTCAATAATGTTGCAGAAAAACTAGAAGTCTTGCAAAAAAGAAGTCGACAATAATTACAGAACACACCTTTGTCATATCACAAATTTCAAGTAGACTATATTAAAAATGCAACATGGTACACTCATAACATAATGTAACTTCAACAGAACTAAAGACAAAAGAAATTTCCCTGTAAAATCTATAAGGGACCAAATGAGTTGAAACAATAGAGAGGTAAAAGTCAATTTCTTCAAAAATGGTGATCGATCTTCGGCACAGCAATCTGAAAATATTGCAATTTATAGTGCCTCCATTTGACGTATGAGACGCTCAATGTTTTCTTCGAATGATTCCAATTCTTGCTTGAGGGCACCAAGTTTCAATGTATTTTCTTCATGGATGTTAGCTGGTACTTTCTCTTTGTAGCCAGAGGCACTCATGATTTTGGTTAAGCTTTGATATTGCCTGCAAAAGATAAAAGGTTGGTATATGGCAAATTGAACAACTCGTAAACTTCACAATTTAAACTGACTCAAATTTCACGATATCCAACTTCAGCCCATTTATGAACGAAGACAGCTGAATGACAAGAAGCCAAATTGCATTTACGCTCTATTCTTAAAATGGATGCATTAATTGAACAAAATTAGGTACAATTCGTGATTTCTGTCTATTGACGGTATAACATGCGATACGTACATTAAGATGATGAATATCTGGAAAAAAATAGTAAATAATATCTAGTGAAAGCAGATTGACCTTTTACATAATTCTTCCTAATTCGCCCAAAATCTTTCTCAATGTAACTCAATGAGTCTACTCCTTACCTGATTGGAACTTTCCTCAAGTTTCAGTAACTAGTAAAACTAAATAAAGACAATCACCAATTTCCTGTTTCTGCAAGCTGAAATGTTTTATATACTGGTTCAATCTATGTTTGCTCAGTCTCGCCAAATGTTGTCGCACCCCTGTCGGATCCTCCAAAAATGCATTACTTTTGGAGGATTCAAACACGCAACGGTCGACATATTTGAAGAGTTCGAGCAACATGGGATCCAACATAGCTTTGACTTCTCTTCTACACACGAGCTAATATTCTTCATTCCCAGACAAGGAAAAAGAGAGAGTCTAACTCCAGAAAAGCAATTCAAAGGATAGTCTAGCTCCAAGAAAAGCAATTCAAAGGCACTTATCCAACTAGCCAGAAAATCAAAATTTGTAATAATAGTCTAGTCTATGAAATTTCACTTACTTCTTCGTCTCTTCTTTCTTCTTTTTGAGCCTTTCAACTTCAGCCTCTGGGTTACTGATAGTCCCCTTATCCTCGAGGAAAACTGTGATAGATTCATCCACAACTTCTGTCAGCCATTGAGTTGGAGCTGCTTCACTGTCACTTGAGACCTGATGAAAATTAATGCAAGGAAAATAGATTCGTAAGAGAAATGAGGAAATATAATAAAAAATAACATGCATATTCCAAACTTCCAACCTAATAACCACTGAAAAGTCGAGCTCATATACTACATAGGTTTATTTAAATGCATTAATCTTCGTTGGTCCTCCTTCGATTTCTATTATTATCTGTTGTTTCTCGTACTTTGACTATCATATTATTTTGTTGTAGTATGGTTTTGTTACTATCCGTTGTTTTGGTTTTGTTACCATATGTTGTTTCTTGACTTCAATTATTTCTTTTTCTGGACTGCTTTGGACTATTTTTTCTTGAGAGGGTCTACCGGAAACAGCCTCTCCACCTCTAAGATAGGGGTAAGGTCTGCGTACACTATACCCTCTCCAGACCACACTTTGTGGGACGACTACACTAGGTATGTTAGTTGTTGTAATCTTTGTTGGTCCTCTCTTAGTGCTATCAACATTTCATCCATCCGCAGAGTTAATGTTCAAACCTCTATTTGCCTCACCAACCACTGCCTTCCCCAATAAAAGATTATACTAAATCGATGGGCCTAGGCAGGAACTATGGTATTTGTCAACAAATATCACTCATCTAGTTCCATTTTTTCCCTCAAAAGACAGGTTTCAATTGATTGCATCCTAGACTAAGAACATGTTGGGGCAAGGACACGATGACTGGCCATTAAGGATGCTTTTAAGGATGTCTGAAGATATCCAGCTTCATATCATGTATAAGAGGGAAAAGTAATAACTAAATAGGGATTGTTGACACCTAATTTTTGCCCTCCACGACTAAGTTTAATTCTGAGTTTCTTCAATTTTTAAATAAAATTATAACATTTATTTTATCCGGATAAAAGCTTTCCCAAAATATTTATCTGGGTAGTTTTGGCATTCTAAGTAGCGATTACATATTTTCGTATTTGTATATACGAGATCGTATAATATCGTTACCTAATCAAAGATCAGTTTCAATCAATACTCATCTTGAAAATTGGCCTCAAACAGATAAAATTTGATTTAAATAGTACTTACTTGATTTTATCAAACCAAGAAACTCAAGATTAAAATGGTTAATAATTCGTATTAAATCATGATTAGATTTAGTCAATTAATCGAATTTAGCCGTAATTGAAATCGAGTTGGCCATAATCGCAATATAATTGGCCAATTGACTTTTAATTTGGTTAAAATTTAAATATTGACTAAAGTATTAATCAATTGGCTATTTAATAAATGGCCAAATTCCTACCCCTAATTAAGTCTACCCACTCCCAAAACCCTCCAAACTGTCCCAGCCCAACACACAAACCGCCCCAGCCCATTCTACAATAACATTAGCCACTACCCAGGCCCAATAACCTCAAACTGAACCAGCCCATTACCAAGCCCACACCCTTATTACTCTTCTTCTCCCTCATTACAAACAACACCGACAACAACAATACCAAACAACAACAATATCGCCAACAACTTCAACAGGAAGCAGCGACGAACAACAACAACAAAATGTCGCCGCCCCATCACTCCCATCTCTCTCTCTCCTTCTTATCTCTGAATTTTGCAGACCTCGAGTTGTGATATTTGACTTTGTTTCAAAAGGTGCGTGTTTCTTGCCCCAAAATTCAATCCGAATCAGAGGCACCATAATCAAATTCAGATTTATAGGGATATGTTTTCATCCCTTTTCAAGGTTTTTTTTTTTTTTTTTTTTTGGTCAAATTCCCAACCACTCTCTGACGCTCAAACGACTCTCTTTTGAATTTCAAATCGATTTTTTTTTCCCTTTCGGCTATAAATATGAATCCATGCTTCCATTGAAAAAGGGGGGAAGTGAGAGAGAACTTAGAGAGGTTTTTGAAGTTGGAATTCCCCATTGTTAACTACAAAAATTCTCATAGCTTTTGAAATAATCTCGATAGCCTTAAGTTTAGAACTTCTAATATTCTTAGCTACTTTTGTTCAAATTCTCTTCGACGTTCTCTGGAAAATTCGTTCAGAGAGGAGTCAAGTGTGTAGAAAATCATCCTCGATAACTCGTCGTCTTAGTTCGCTGCCCCAGAAAAGGTTAGTAATCATTCTCGTCTTTATCTTATTTTCAATTTTTGTTTAGAAGCAATGTAGTAGTCATCCAATAATCGTCGTTTGTTTTGACTTTAAGTATTTGAATTTGTTTGTTACTGTAACCGCCCTAAGTCTATTCATAAGTGGTTAACAAAGGGAAATAACTTAAGAGAAATATTTGACATACTTGCCAAATACGTGTCTAACTATGTCGCTCATCTAAATTATGTTCTAATGCCTCATGTTTAAACCAGATTTTTATGGTTCTGTGCGTATTGAGTTTTTCTGCTTTTCGTGGGCCGAATGCTGGAAGTATGTTCACATAATCCGCTGTCGGATATGTTTTCCACTGTTACGTGTGACATGGTCGGACGTCGTTTTGAATATCCTGCACAAAATACATGTTTTCCTTATCTTGAACTTATGATAGAAGTGTAGTTGTCATGATTATATATATGTTTAAGTATGAGAGTTTCTGTGGGGATTGAAGATTTGTCTTTCCTTTAGTGATTATTGAGCTTAATCGAGTCAAATTTCAAAGGAAGAATGTTGATTACTATTGCTATATTCCTTAAAAGGCTTGTCTTTGTTCGTGTCCCTAACATGATCAATCCTAAGACTCTAACTTGCTTAAATTGGTTAAATAATGAAATGCGTTCAGATGATTCATGACTTGAAAATATTTGTTTGCTGGTCTAGAAAACCTTTTCTTTAGCGTTTGACACAATGTCATTTTATTGTTTACTAGTTTGAGTAGCTTTAAGAACTCAATCTTTAACTCATCTGAAATCTGGTAAGTCGTTGCTTAAAAGAGTTCTCTGCGTGTCTTTTACCCTGATCGTCTAGATAGACTCGAATAGCTAAAATTTACCCCACCCCTCCTTTGTGTCGACTCATATGACTGTTAAGGTTGTTTATAAGTTATTTGATACATGTCTTTCAAGATGGGGTTGCATTTTTAAGTCTTAAGTAAGCAGTCCTTCTTGTTTTTCAGTTTGTCTATGATAAATCAAGTCTTTTTGCAAATTTTGAATTCAGATTTTTACCATGTTTGAAGGTGTTTCCTTTAGATACTAGAGTTTCTTTAATAGTAGTTTTAAGCTCTCTAGTTGACTAATTACGTTTTATACAAAATTTTGTTAATGATACTTTGCCTAATAGAATAGGTACTGCTACATGGATGTTCCTCATTTAGTGTTGGTTTCCTATGAATCGTTTTTTTTTTTTTTTATTGTCAAATACATATATTAAAAGTAGTAATTGGTGTGATTATGTCTTCTTTCTTTAATACTACTGATTTTATTTTTATTTATTTATTTTTTTTCAAATCATTTTGAGTCTTTTGTTTATTTTTAACTTGATAAAGCCTAACTATTTAAAATAATTTGAAATGTCTATTGATGGTAGTTTCTGGAATCATGTCACCTAGTTATGGTTTTCAAGAATTATCATTTTGTTAATATGGACAACGTATTCCTTCCAACTTGTGTGATTGTCCTACTCCTACCTCAACAGATTTACTTCTAAGATTTGGGTGTCTTTCTCCCATATTAATATGCCCTATTCAAGAAATGTTGTTGTCATAAAATTTTAGAGTAAAAGATGTTTAGTCGATTGAAATGCTCCTCTCAGGTGTGGTTTCAAGTGATAGTTGGGATCTATCCCTTTGATTTCCTTGACTTGTCATACTGAGATTATGTGATTAAGTCCTAATCCTTATTTTTTCTATGCATGAACTCCCTCACCGAGTCCATAGGACTCCTATCTCTCGCATTCCGTTGGGTTAAGCCCAACCTCCATCGAGTCAAGCCTCATCAAAGACCAAAAAATGGATAGATATACAAGAAACAAGGGCTGGTATACACTGATATACAGTGAATATACACTGAAAAGCGGCAGCTGTGCACTTGATATGTTGTGTATATAAAAAATGGAAGGGAAATATTGCAGGTTTCCGCACTGGTATACAGTGTATACACAGATATATACAAAAAAACGTGAAGCACATGACTGTTGATATACAGATGATATACAGGGCAACAAAATGGACTCAAAGTCCATGGAATTTAAGCCCAAGGCTGGACAGAACCCAAATGGGCCTGAAAGCCCACTTTCTCAACCCTTCTTCTTTATTTTTGTAATTGTTTTGATTATTTGTGTTAACCTTAACATTTAACTAATTAATTTAGGTGAATTCCCTAAGATGTTGCCATTTTTATTTTATCTTCATTTTCTTTTCTTATTCGGATTTCCTTATCTAAATTATCATGTTTAAAGAATGAAGCAAAAAAAAATCAACATTTTTATTAACATAAGAAAAAATAATAATAATAATAATAAAAATAAAAAAAATAGACTTTTCTTTAAAATAACTAAAAAAAAATTCCTTAAAGTTTGGGTTAAAATAGAATTCTATTTAAATTTTTCCTCTTAAGGTAATTTCTTCTAGTAAAAAATGGACTATTTGGATTTGAATGAAATAATGTTATCTCTTAAATCAAGTTTGATATTCTCATAAAAATTGAGCTTTTGCAAACTTAGCCACTTTTTAAAGTTAGTCAAATTATTTTTGGTCAACCGTTCTTAAACGGACGCTCCTAAGTGCCTTAAAATCCTTCTTAGGGCGTTAATTGAACCCTTACCCATTTTCTCTAATTTTAAAGGTTTATTTCTGTTTTTGAACCTTTGAAATTCTTTTTTTAGTTTTTTCTTAATTTTTCAAATAAAAATTAAGTGGCGACTCTGTAATTTTTCTTGAGTTATTTTGAAATTTTTTTCAAGTTTTGAAATGATTTAAGAAGTCAAAAACCATTTTCTTTTAAATAATTTATCCTCCCTTTAACAGATCCGAAAGGGGATAAAACAGAAATGGCGACTCTGCTGGGGATATTCATCTAGGTTCTAACCAAAAGGATTTTTCTAACTTGGTGTGGCTAACTCTTATTTGTTTATTTGTTTATATTTTCAATTATTTGATTAATCATATAAACTGTCATTCCGTTCATACTTCTTCCACTCTGGAAAATTGACACAATCACACATACACGTGAGGTGTGTTTTGCGCACCCGCAAACTTCTTTCAAAACTCCAAATTTTAGGAGAGTTGGCATATGCGCGGTGTGTCCGGATCTTTTTCCGTGTGACCGCGTAGCCTTCTCACTCGAGTAGTCCGCTCGGGAACCTTGTGTCTAGTAAGCCAAATCTTAGAAAAACTTAAGATAGAGCTCTACCACCCTTTTAATTTAAGTCATGCATGCATACACCTTAGTTCAGTTGATCCTTGGTATCAACTCTACATTTAGGATACCCACCCATGTGTCGACGGGTTTACGACCCAACGATCAACAAGCATATTTTGTGCAACGTGATAATGGTGGATGGATCCAAGCCTAATTATGACATAACGAGTTTGGAAAATATGTACTTATTTTATTGTATTTATATTGTAGGATGGATTTAGTTCCCCAA
This sequence comes from Capsicum rhomboideum, assembly GCA_031232105.1. Lineage (NCBI taxonomy): Eukaryota > Viridiplantae > Streptophyta > Magnoliopsida > Solanales > Solanaceae > Capsicum > Capsicum rhomboideum. The sequence goes on along the minus strand of CP124711.1, from coordinate 140,994,716 downwards.
GTGCCTAAAATTAGAATGGTCGAGGGTGTCCCACACAAATTGAGAATATGGTGGGAGAATTTTGATTCAACTGAAAAGCTGGCGATTGCAAGAAAGCTGAGGTTTCTCCCGACACTATTCAAGATTCCTCCCAATAAACATGTGGTTAGAGCATTGATTCCATTTTGGGATCCAGATCGAGTTGTCTTTACATTCAAAGACTTTGAACTCACCCCCACATTAGAGGAGATCTTTTATTTCACCGATTTGAAGTATCGAGGGAGAGGTCAGATTATCCCGCATGGCCAATCAGGAAAGAAATTTCTTCGCTACTTAGGATTGAAAAACACTAAGGAACTCCGATGCTTCAAAAACAACTGGGTTTCTTTGGATTATCTATATGAGAGATATGGTTGTCGAGATAGTTACAAGCTGTTCAGGAAAGAATTCTCTTGTACTTCTACCCATTGGGAGGTTAGACGTCCGATTGCATTTGCTGTTGCCTTGCTAGGGACTTTGGTATTTCCACAAGAACATGGAAAAATCAGCACTTGCATATGTTCTGTGGCTCGAGCTCTTTTTAATGGAGTCGATGGCGCAGAAATCACTTTGGTTCCTATGATTTTAGCAGAAATATTTCGAGCACTTGGAAAGTGTAAAAGAGGTGAAAAAAACTTCTTTGAAGGTTGCAATCTTCTTCTGCAAATGTGGGCAACAGAGCATTTCTACAAATGTAACAACATGACCGACATAATGTTTAGTCTGTCAAATAAGATCAACACCTATGATGACAGGATGAGAGGGTTCATGTCTCCGGTCGGCACAAATGATTGGTACGAGTTTTTGGCCTCCCGCACTAGTGACCAAATCCAGTGGAAATACCCATTGCTCTCATGTTCCAAAGCTTACATAAGATGCAGAGGACTTTACTATATTGAGCTTATTGGATTAAGAGGCCTCCAGCCATATGCTCCGGTGCGCGTACTCCGACAGTTTGGTCAGACACAAATCATCCCCCTCCAGGCAAATATGAGGGTTTCTGAAATCCTTTTTGGGTCAGACTTTAGAGTCCCTAGAGCTAGTAAAATTCTACATGAATGGAGTAACATTCTCACGATAGATATGGGATGCGGACCAGCAGAAGGGACTCCAGAATATCAGGCATGGATTCGAGAAGATCGCGACAATATAGACCCTAGCCCGATGGGTAAACAAGGTTTTGAAGATATTGGAGCAACGATTTGGATAAGGCATTTTCGCCTCGGAATAACAATGATCACTCCTGAAATGTGGGCTCAAATGGCGAACACAATGCAGTATTTGGAAAATGCGGGAGCAGGGCCTAGCAATGTTGGGGTATCATCTTCACTTCCTCCACCAACATAATCGAGAGCAACATTTAGGCTAAGTCCTAGGATAGTCTTTATGTTATGCCATTTTTTTTATGTATTCCATTGTTGTATTCTTTATCAGTATTTTAATAAAACTAAGGTTTTATCTCCAAACTCAAAAGTTGTCTCAAATTAATGGCTTGGATTGATCCATCATAATATCTGGCGTTTAGGCTCACCCCTGGCATGAAAGGGGTACCCAATATTAGGACGCGCAAAGTTTTGCATTCTATGATATAACTGCTTTATATGATATGTTGCTCTAATCGAAGGTGAATTGGCCCACTCCCATTGAAGAATTATTTTTTATTAGAGCTCATAGGCAGAAATAAGTCCAGATTACAAAAGTCCGACCAAATCCGACTCTAAAGTCTTCCAAGTTTCTCAGAAAATCCAAACCATTAAAAAAAAAAACAAAAAAAAACTCTAAGAGTGTAATTCCTCTCTCTTAGAAAATTGATTTTTTACTAAAGAAGCAATACAGAGAAGTTGAAATTTTTTTATCATCGACAAGGGTTAGAAGAACAATGTGATAAATATCAGGACTCAGTGCAAGTCAACTTTCATGCCAAAATTAGTAACTCCAAAAATCAACGGGCAAATTCCTGTCCATTAAATTTCCTTTTACTCAAACTCACTCTTGGGTTGATTCATCTTTGATAAAGTGACACCTGTTTGTTTATTTTCTGTTTGATATCTTGTGTTGCTTATTAAAATGAAAAAAAATAATCTAACATATTTGCCTTTTGAGTTGTTTAACAGGTAATAAATAGAAACTGGTCTGTGTTGAAAAGCTGGCAGAACACTCTTACTACACCAGGTCAAAAGCTAATAAAAGTTCCTCCCCTGACCATTGCTTGTCTGAAGGAGAAAGGAAAATGACTGGTAATGACGAAGATAATGCCATGACAGAAATCACTGTCAGAGACACCATGATAGCAGAACAAAGTGAAATGATTACACAGCTGGCACAACAGATAGCTGATGTAAAGGAAGAGATGCAAAGAACTAAAGACCTGGCTAAACTGGCCATTACTGCAAATGCGCCTGTCTCAGAGGACTCCAGGCCTTTGCTCCAATTCCCTCCTCCCAACTCTTCAAATCACGGGATTCATCCAACCAATATCCCATCTGTCTCCACTCTTGAACCTCCCACAAACCCTGTCATTAATAATCCACTCCCATACCAAAATCATACCCCACCTACCCAACATACCAATCGTAATAATAACCCAGATGCTTATTATCCCCAAAATCCTCCTCCCACCTACCAAACTCCACCAAACACCTACAGTTCCCAAAACATCCCTTCCACTTGCCAAAACAACAATCCAAACACCAATAATCCACAAAACTTCACTCCCATTATTCAAAATCCACCAACAGTTCAACCTATACCTCCAACCGCATTCCATGTCATGGCCACCCCAGAGCCATATACGGCCTCTCCAAATTTGGAGATTGATCATTATGAGGAGAAGGAAAAGGAGTGGAAGGTCATGGAAGAGAAACATGAGAAGGACATGTTATCGGTGAAGGAAGAGATTGCTAAGATAAGAGAACTTCGTGGTCTATCTGAAAATGTGGGGTTTAGCTATGATGACCTGTGTATTCATCCTAATTTGAATCTACCCGAAGGCTATAAGGTTCCAAAATTTAAAACGTTCAATGGCACTGGAAATCCCATGGCTCATCTAAGAGGATACTGTGATCAAATGGTTGGAGTTGGCAAAAATGAAGCATTACTAATGAGGTTGTTCAGTAGAAGTTTGAGTGGTGAAGCCTTAGAATGGTTTACTTCACAGGAGTTGAAGAAATGGCCCGGATGGGGTGCTTTGGCCAAGGATTTTGCTGAGAGATTCGCCTACAATGTAGAAGTGGTTCCAGACCGATATTCGTTAAATAGAATCAAGCAAAAGTCCAATGAGCATTTTCGTGAGTATGCTTATCGATGGAGGAAAGAAGCAGCAAAAGTTCGGCCTCCCATGACGGAAGAGGAGATCGTAGCAGTGTTCTCTCGTGCCCAGGAATCAGAATTTTATGACAAAATGATATCAGCAGTTCGCGCAACATTCGCTGATTTAGTTAAGATTGGTGAAACGGTCGAAGAAGGTATCAGAACGGGTAAGATCAGCAAAACCCCAATACAGTCAGGATCTTCAGGATTTTTGAAAAAGAAGAAAGAGGATGTAACTTCCGTATCCTTCAGTCCCAACCCAAAAAAGACCTCTAGGCTTGGAGGAACTCCCTCGCCATTTATATATCCTCCATCTCCACAAAATATTCAACCTATTTTCTATACCCAACCTCATTACCCAGCTCCACAGCCAAATAACCAACTTCATTACCCAGCCCCACAACCAAATAACCAACCAAATTACCAAGCTCCATTGCCAAACTACCAGAACGTCCAAACTACCTATCAAGCTCCTCTCCCAAATACTCAAAATTACCACCAAGTGCCTCCACCAACCAACCAAAATAACCTCCCCGGTCCTAATATAGAAAAGAAACCTCCCAGGACCTTTACTCCATTGGCTGAAAGTCGAACTAAACTCTTTGAAAGGTTAAGAACGGCCGGATACATTCATCCTATCCAAGCAAAACCCGTTAATACTAATTCTCGATTCTTTCGGGCAGACCAAAGTTGTGCATATCATTCAGGGGGCGTCGGACACTCGACTGAGGATTGTATCAACTTGAAGCACAAGATCCAGGATTTGATTGATCAAAAGGTCATTACTCTTCAGGCGCCAGCACCGAATGTCAATAACAATCCTTTGCCAAACCATGGAGGGTCCACCATTAATATGATTGAAGCTGACGACGAATGGCTAGCAAGCAAGTCCATAACCCAAGCAAGCTTGGAGAAAATAGAGAAAGTAGAAAGGGTAGAGAAGATAGAGAAAGCCGTGGCTGCCTTAAGTATTAATGAAAAACCAAAGTTCATGGTTTTAACAGCCCCACATCAAGCTTTTGCCTTGGTTCCGTCAAATAAAGAATTTATTGTAGAGACGGCCGCTGCTCATGGGATGACTCGATCAGGTCGATGCTATACTCCTGAAGAGTTGGCAAATGATGCATATAAAAAGGACTCCCAAAAAAGGTTGATTACTGAAGGAGAAGCCGAAGAGTTTTGGAGGAAAATGCAACCCAAGGACTATTCTATTATCAAGCATTTGGAAAAGACTCCAGCCCAGATTTCTGTTTTGGCACTGTTGATGAGTTCCCAATATCATAGACAAGCTTTATTGAAGGTCCTAGACGAAGCCTATGTGCCAGCAGGAACAAGTGGTGAGAATTTAGCTGCTATGATAGGCAAGGTTGTGGGAAGTCACCGTATCTGTTTCAGCAAAGAAGAGTTGCCCTTTGAAGGAGTAATGCATAATAAAGCTTTACATGTCACTCTCAAATGTCGGGACAAGATTGTCAATCGAGTTCTAATAGATGATGGGTCTGGATTGAACATTTGCCCACTCTCTACATTGACTCAGCTGGATTATGATTTAGGGAAAATTCGCCAAAGTCATATTAGTGTGAGAGCCTTCGATGGAGGCCAGAGGGACACCATTGGCGAAGTTAATTTGTGCATTCAATTGGGACCTGCCGAATTCCTGGTCGAATTTCAAGTCATGGATATCACCACCAGTTAGAATTTACTCCTCGGAAGGCCATGGATCCATATGGCTGGATCCGTTTCCTCGACTCTGCACCAGCTATTGAAGTTTGTATGGAATGATCACGAGGTAGTCATTCAAGGTGAAGGGAGCCAATTGAGCCATCCTAATGGTTATGTGCCTATGATTGAAGATGTCCTGAGAGGAAGTGATTTTTACACAGTGGAGATCGTGAACGCCATGGAGGAAGACCCTACTCCCCAAATTCCAATGCCTTCGGTGTACAAAATGTTGGCTACAATCATGCTAAGAAGTGGTTTTGAGCCAGGACTTGGCCTAGGGAAAAATCTTGATGGAATCATTGAGCCAATTGTGATCCCAGAGAAGCAGTTCGAGTATGGGTTAGGGTACATTCCAACTAAAGAGGATGAAAATAGAGCCAAAGTGAACAAGATGAAGATAGAATTTCCAAAGTCGTTGCCACATCTATACCAGTCATTTCCCATATGTGAGAAACCCGCAAGTGATGGTCTGGGGGATGGAATTGGAAATCTTTTTGAAGATTGTGACATGATTCTAGAAGAGTTCTCGGAGGCTTCGGGGGTCAGAAAAGCTAAATTCGAGGAGAAGTTGCAGAACTGGACCTCCACTCCACTCATGACTCCCCGGCCATTATGGTAGATGAAGGATGAATTTAGTTTTTATTTTAAAATCGGTGATAGTCCGGATGAGGCCCGAGACCCACCCTTTTTGTTTTTATGTTCCTCAGAATTGTTTTTACTTTTCCAAAAGGCATGGACCCGTACTTGTGTGGGTCACGGTCAAAGCTTGTCGGTGTGTTTAAATTCAATGAAAAGCTTCCTTTATTTTGAAAACAATTTTATTTATCTAACTGTTATTATCTAACTTGATTTGTTTATGATTTCAGTAACAATAATTTAAAACCTGCCAATGTCATGTCATGTCAAGAGCTAAATGAACATATCAAGAAAGATGATGAGGAATGCGAAGAATATGATGAAGAGAGGGTTCCAGAACGGTTGACAGAACAACTGAACGAGTTCGAGAACCAAGAAAAACCTAATCTTGAAGAGACTGAAGTGGTTAATTTGGAAAATGATGATGAAGTCAAAGAAACTAGGATCAGTGTTCATCTGTCAGAAGCACAGAAAAGAGAACTCGTCAAATTACTCAAGGAGTATATTGACATATTTGCATGGTCTTATGATGATATGCCAGGATTGAGCACAGACATTGTGGCCCATAAGTTGCCAATTGACCTAGGATTTAGTCCCATAAAACAGAAGGCTCGAAAGTTCAAGCCCGATTTGAGTCTGAGAATCAAAGAGGAGATCACTAAGCAGATCCAAGCTAGGATTGTGGAAGTCACAAAGTATCCAACGTGGTTAGCCAACATTGTTTCGGTACCAAAGAAGGATGGCAAGATTAGGATCTGCGTGGACTACCGGGATCTGAATAAGGCTAGTCCCAAAGACAACTTCCCATTGCCCAACATACATATTCTTATCGACAACTGCGCTAATCATGAGATGCAGTCATTCGTGGATTGTTTTGCAGGTTATCATCAGATATTAATGGATGAAGAAGATGCAGAAAAGACAGCTTTCATCACACCTTGGGGTGTCTATCACTACAGAGTGATGCCGTTTGGTCTTAAGAATGCCGGTGCTACATACATGAGAGCCATGACAGCTATCTTTCATGATATGATTCACAAAGAAATCGAAGTGTATGTAGATGATGTTATCATAAAGTCCCGTGAGAGTTCAGATCACTTAGCTCACTTGAGAAAGTTCTTCAAACGTTTGCGACAGTATAATTTGAAGTTGAACCCTGCCAAATGTGCTTTTGGGGTGCCAGCTGGAAAGTTATTGGGCTTTATAGTCAGTCGAAGTGGCATTGAGCTAGATCCTTCAAAGGTCAAGGCGATCCAAGAGTTGCCTCCACCAAAGACCAAGAAAGAAGTCATGAGCTTCTTGGGAAGATTGAATTACATTAGCCGGTTCATAGCCCAGTCAACAGTCATCTGTGAACCTATTTTCAAGTTGCTAAAGAAAGAAGCACCGACTAAATGGAATGAAGAGTGCCAAAAAGCTTTTGACACTATCAAAGATTATCTGTCCAATCCACCTGTGTTAGTCCCTCCCAGGGAAGGAACTCCATTGTTGCTTTATTTGTCAGTCTCAGATAATGCGTTTGGATGTGTTCTAGGGCAACATGATGAAATGGGAAACAAAGAACGGGCAATTTACTACTTGAGTAAGAAGTTCACACCATACGAGGCTCGCTATACTATATTGGAAAGAACTTGTTGTGCTTTAACTTGGATCGCTCAAAAGCTGAGACACTACTTGTCCTCATATACAACGTATCTCATTTCAAGAATGGACCCTTTGAAATATATTTTCCAGAAAGCCATGCCTACTGGGAAATTAGCCAAATGGCAAATGTTACTAAGTGAGTTTGACATTATATATGTGACTCAAAAAGCGATCAAGGGGCAAGCCCTAGCGGATCATCTTGCGGAGAATCCAGTTGATGAAGATTATGAACCACTTCGAACCTATTTTCCAGATGAAGAAATCTTGTTCGTGGGAGAAGAAATATCTGAATCATATCCTGGGTGGAGAATGTTCTTTGATGGAGCAGTTAATTTCAAAGGTTCAGGAATTGGAGCAGTATTAATATCAGAAACCGATCAACATTACCCGGTAACAGCCAAACTCCGTTTACCATGCACTAACAATATGGCCGAGTATGAAGCTTGTATTCTTGGCATCAGATTGGCCATTGATATGAATGTTCAAGAATTATTGGTTATCGGTGATTCTGACCTCTTGATCCATCAAGTTCAAGGAGAATGGGCTGTGAAGAACTCCAAAATCATGCCGTACGTAGAACTGGTGCAAGATCTATGTAAGAGGTTCAGAAAGATCGAGTTCAAGCATATCCCCAGGATATAAAATGAGTTTGCAGATGCTTTGGCTACTATTTCCTCCATGATACAACATCCAGATCAAAGTTATATCGATCCATTGGAGATAAGATTAAAGGAGCAACCTGCATATTGTGCACAAGTCGAAGTAGAGCCTGATGGAAAACCATGGTATTTTGACATAAAGAGATATCTAGAATCTGGAGCATATTCTAAAGATGCTACAGTCAATCAGAAGAAGACGATCCGTCGAATGGCTAACAACTATTTCTTGAATGGAGAAATCCTTTATAGGCGGACTCCAGATCTGGGATTCCTAAGATGTGTGGATGCTATTGAAGCCACAAAGTTGCTTGGAGAAGTACATGCTGGAATATGTGGACCCCATATGAATGGGTTCACATTAGCCAAGAAGATTCTACGAACAGGATATTTCTGGATGACTATGGAAAATGATTGTAGTCAATTTGTGCAAAAGTGCCACAAATGTCAAATACATGGAGATTTGATTCGAGTGCCCCCCAATGAACTCAATGCTATGAGTTCTCCTTGGCCATTTGTCGCTTGGGGCATCGATGTTATTGGCCCGATCGAACCACCTTCTTCTAATGGGCATAGATTCATCTTAGTTGCTATCGACTATTTCACCAAATGGGTGGAAGCTGCCTCTTATAAGGCTGTGACAAAAAAGGTAGTAGTTGATTTTGTCAAGAACAACCTGATATGCCGATTCGGAATACCCGAGTCAATCATCACTGATAATGGGGCAAATCTGAATAGTCACTTAATGAGAGATATATGTGAGCAATTCAAGATTACTCACAGAAACTCTACTGCGTACCGTCCCCAAATGAATGGAGTTGTGGAAGCGGCCAACAAGAACATTAAAAAGATCTTGAGGAAGATAGTTAGCAATCGTAGATCTTGGCATGAAATATTACCTTATGCTCTATTGGGGTATCGAACAACTGTTAGGACTTCGACTGGGGAAACTCCTTATTTGCTAGTGTATGGAACAGAAGCAGTGATACCAGCCGAGGTTGAGATACCTTCATTAAGAATCATTCAAGAAGCTGAATTAAGCAATGTTGAGTGGGTTCGTGCGAGATTAGAACAACTTACATTGATCGATGAGAAAAGAATGAGCGCCGTATGCCATGGCCAGCTGTATCAACAACGGATGATTCGTGCTTTCAACAAAAAAGTAAGAGCTCGCATGTTCGAAATCGGACAACTAGTCCTCAAGCGTATTTTTCCTCACCAAGAAGAATACAAGGGAAAATTTGCACCAAATTGGCAAGGACCATATGTGGTTCGCAAAGTGCTATCCGGAGGAGCTTTGATTTTGTCTGAGATGGACGACCAAGAATGGCCCAAGCCAATCAACTCTGATGCAGTAAAAAGATACTACGTCTGAAGTCAGTATGTTCTTTGTGTTTCTTTACTTGTAATTGTACTTTCTGAATGTAATCATTTTTATGTTTTGAAATAGCTTAAAAATTCCCCATCCTTTTGTACGAACTACGTTTGACCTGAGTTCCCAAAAAAGGGATACGTAGGCGGCCATGTCGGCTTCGGTCAAACCCTTAGAATTTTTTTTTTTTTTTTTTTCCCCCTTTGTCTTGAACTACGTGATGACCTGAATTCCCAAGAATGGGATACGTAGGCGGCCTTTGTCGGCTTCGATCACTTTTGTGATTATCTCTCTATTTCCACTATGTTGTGGAACTACGTTTGACCTGATTCCTGCTTCAACGGGATACGTAGGCGCCACAACGGCTCGGTCATACCACCCCAGAAAATGAAAATTGGGGCAGAATTTTCAAGAAGGATTATTGAAAATTCAGAACAGAAGATCATCCTTCGATAGTCAGAATGGAAGTGTACAGTCGAACGAATTTTGAGAAGACGTCTCAAGATCCCCACAAGATTATCAGACTTTCCTAGCAAAATCTGAGATTTGCTTAATATATAACTGGGGCAGAAATTTTGAAAGGGACCTCAAAATTTCAATCAAAGTGTATGCTAAGAGTTCGGAACCGACTCTAAGAATTTTTCTCAGAAACAGAGTTTAGAAACAACTTCAGATATCCCAGCTGCAAAATAGTCCCAAAGAGACTAATCCCAAGCTACGACAAATTTTTGCAAAGGATCATCTTCAAAAAACCTTAGCCGCGATGATGAAGGATCTCCAGAGCTCGCAAACAAGATGATATATATATCAGACCTCGACCAAGGATGTTCGCTGAGCTACACATGACATGACAAACTGGCAGAGCCCCATCCCAATTATATTTCAAAATTTATATTTTTCAAAACCTATCTTATCTTTTATCAAAGTATATTTTGATAAAAAAAAATAATTTTGTCTTACATCTATCATGTCCCGGGGAGCTAGGGAAAACAACCAAAGATAACAGGCATTTGAGGATGACAAAACTGAAGCAGACAACCAGAGGAAGTCAACACAGATCAGTTTCACCAAAAACTAACAATTTTTCTGTGGATGCAGGATTATCCCAGAGCTTGATAAAGGATCAGCGAAAAGCATGTTAAGCAGTATATTCCTTCAAGGAAAGACTGCAACGACTGGTTAAAAAAAAGGAGAAAATAACATCCTTTTCAAATCACCAGCAAGTCATAAATCACAACGAATGTGCAATGGTTGGAAGGCAGTACTTGTTACCATCCCTAGAGACGGGACTAGTTTACGCCTTTATACTCAAAAAGGCCTTTTGTTTGTCTACTCACTCCGAGGGAGTGTGATATGTTCAAACAATGTCTTTTCTTTACATTACATATGCTTTCCTAAAAAAGCTTTTCTTTTGATAATAGTCGCTAGCAAAAGCGACACTGTGTCTGCTGACCATTTACCTTGAGCGCAGGTACATACAGAAAACTATCCCACCAGCAAATTGATTCAGGTGATATCTTCTTTGAACTCCCGAGAGGGCCATTTCATATTCGTTCATACCAAGAGGGCCATTTTCATATTCTCACCAAGAGGGCCATTTTTATATTCTCGCCGAGAGGGCCATTTCATATCATGCCAAGAAGGCCATTTCATATTCACTCATGCCAGGAGGGCCATTACATATCATCGCCGAGAGGGCCATGCCAAGAGGGTATTTTCATATTATCGCCGAGAGGGCCATTTCATATCATGCCAAGAAGGCTATTTCATATTATCGCCGAGAGGGCCATTTCATATCATGCCAAGAAGGCCATTTCATATTCACTCATGCCAAGAGGGTCATTGCTTATCATTGCCAAGAGGGCCATGCCAAGAGAGTCATGCCGAGAGGGCCATGCCAAGAGGGTCATTTTCATATTATCACCCAGAGGGCCATTTCATATCACGCCAAGAAGGCTATTTCATATTATCGCCGAGAGGGCCATTTCATATCATGCCAAGAAGCCCATTTCATATTCACTCATGCCAAGAGGGTCATTGCATATCATTGCCAAGAGAGCCATGCCGAGAGGGTCATTATTATAGCATCTTCCAAAAGTCTCCATATCCAGTTAATCACGTAAAGATGAAGGAGTCTAGCGCTGAAGGATAAATTGGAGCATATGTGTCCGTTAATCACGCAGAGGCGGAGGAGTCTAGCGCTGAAAGATATAATCATTTTAATATCCATCATTCACGCAGAGGCGGAGGAGTCTGGCACTGAAGGATATAATCATTTTAATACCCATCATTCACGCAGAGTAGGTACAGAAAAAGACGATACTACTGGACAGGAATAATTCACGCTAGAATATGGTAAAACACTATCTACCCCTTAGTGAATCACGTTTATCGCTAACAAATTTTGTTTGAGATATTGCCGAGAGCATCCGAGGGGATGAAAATCTCAAATCAAAACCACAGGTGCGGAAGACTCCAAAAAAGACGCATCACAACGTGGAACTTTTTCTTAGCAGCGAACTGGGACATAGTCCGAAGAGGAATACCAAACTCTTTAGGCGCGAGCTAAAGGATGACTTCCACCGCCATCAAACCGCATCCCTATTAGAAGGCATGTGGGTATTTTGGAATTTTTAGTTTCAGTTTCACTTCTGGAGTATTTCTTAACTCACATCAGAAGTAACTCTCTTTTTCCTTCTAATTTGAGTGATAACACACTTAGAGATTTGGAAATCATGTCCCGATAAATTCTTACCTATGGATGTGAAGAGCTTCACATTCATGGTTAAGTGGTTACAAGGCTCTTTTCCATACCTCATCTTGCTTGTCACACATCTCGAGCCAAAGGCCGTCTCAAATAAAAGGCTACCTTTTCTACCGATCGAGTCAAACTACAAGCAGTCTGATTCCCTGAATCTCGAGGATATGTACGCTGAACTCTTTGTTTAAAACTCAATTGTATTCCGACCCCCCAATCTCATTCTCAGCTTTTCGGACTCTTTAAAATTCGAAACCAGGAGAGCTTATGAATTCTTTGAAAATCGTGCTTAAAAATCGAGCTATATAAACTACAAGTATCCTTAATTCTCATGTAACATGAGATATGTAGGAAGCCTGATGCCGGGGTCCGATCATAACTTCTGAAAATTCATGCAAAAACCGAACTCCTTTGAGAAGTGAATTTGTGGTCGGACAAAATTAGGAACGTCAAACTCCCTTTGCCCATGGTTGCTTGCATTCACCCTACCCAAAGGGAGGGGGCAGTTGTTGACACCTAATTTTTGCCCTCCACGACTAAGTTTAATTCTGAGTTTCTTCAATTTTTAAATAAAATTATAACATTTATTTTATCCGGATAAAAGCTTTCCCAAAATATTTATCTGGGTAGTTTTGGCATTCTAAGTAGCGATTACATATTTTCGTATTTGTATATACGAGATCGTATAATATCGTTACCTAATCAAAGATCAGTTTCAATCAATACTCATCTTGAAAATTGGCCTCAAACAGATAAAATTTGATTTAAATAGTACTTACTTGATTTTATCAAACCAAGAAACTCAAGATTAAAATGGTTAATAATTCGTATTAAATCATGATTAGATTTAGTCAATTAATCGAATTTAGCCGTAATTGAAATCGAGTTGGCCATAATCGCAATATAATTGGCCAATTGACTTTTAATTTGGTTAAAATTTAAATATTGACTAAAGTATTAATCAATTGGCTATTTAATAAATGGCCAAATTCCTACCCCTAATTAAGTCTACCCACTCCCAAAACCCTCCAAACTGTCCCAGCCCAACACACAAACCGCCCCAGCCCATTCTACAATAACATTAGCCACTACCCAGGCCCAATAACCTCAAACTGAACCAGCCCATTACCAAGCCCACACCCTTATTACTCTTCTTCTCCCTCATTACAAACAACACCGACAACAACAATACCAAACAACAACAATATCGCCAACAACTTCAACAGGAAGCAGCGACGAACAACAACAACAAAATGTCGCCGCCCCATCACTCCCATCTCTCTCTCTCCTTCTTATCTCTGAATTTTGCAGACCTCGAGTTGTGATATTTGACTTTGTTTCAAAAGGTGCGTGTTTCTTGCCCCAAAATTCAATCCGAATCAGAGGCACCATAATCAAATTCAGATTTATAGGGATATGTTTTCATCCCTTTTCAAGTTTTTTTTTTTTTTTTTTTTTTGTCAAATTCCCAACCACTCTCTGACGCTCAAACGACTCTCTTTTGAATTTCAAATCGATTTTTTTTTCCCTTTCGGCTATAAATATGAATCCATGCTTCCATTGAAAAAGGGGGGAAGTGAGAGAGAACTTAGAGAGGTTTTTGAAGTTGGAATTCCCCATTGTTAACTACAAAAATTCTCATAGCTTTTGAAATAATCTCGATAGCCTTAAGTTTAGAACTTCTAATATTCTTAGCTACTTTTGTTCAAATTCTCTTCGACGTTCTCTGGAAAATTCGTTCAGAGAGGAGTCAAGTGTGTAGAAAATCATCCTCGATAACTCGTCGTCTTAGTTCGCTGCCCCAGAAAAGGTTAGTAATCATTCTCGTCTTTATCTTATTTTCAATTTTTGTTTAGAAGCAATGTAGTAGTCATCCAATAATCGTCGTTTGTTTTGACTTTAAGTATTTGAATTTGTTTGTTACTGTAACCGCCCTAAGTCTATTCATAAGTGGTTAACAAAGGGAAATTACTTAAGAGAAATATTTGACATACTTGCCAAATACGTGTCTAACTATGTCGCTCATCTAAATTATGTTCTAATGCCTCATGTTTAAACCAGATTTTTATGGTTCTGTGCGTATTGAGTTTTTCTGCTTTTCGTGGGCCGAATGCTGGAAGTATGTTCACATAATCCGCTGTCGGATATGTTTTCCACTGTTACGTGTGACATGGTCGGACGTCGTTTTGAATATCCTGCACAAAATACATGTTTTCCTTATCTTGAACTTATGATAGAAGTGTAGTTGTCATGATTATATATATGTTTAAGTATGAGAGTTTCTGTGGGGATTGAAGATTTGTCTTTCCTTTAGTGATTATTGAGCTTAATCGAGTCAAATTTCAAAGGAAGAATGTTGATTACTATTGCTATATTCCTTAAAAGGCTTGTCTTTGTTCGTGTCCCTAACATGATCAATCCTAAGACTCTAACTTGCTTAAATTGGTTAAATAATGAAATGCGTTCAGATGATTCATGACTTGAAAATATTTGTTTGCTGGTCTAGAAAACCTTTTCTTTAGCGTTTGACACAATGTCATTTTATTGTTTACTAGTTTGAGTAGCTTTAAGAACTCAATCTTTAACTCATCTGAAATCTGGTAAGTCGTTGCTTAAAAGAGTTCTCTGCGTGTCTTTTACCCTGATCGTCTAGATAGACTCGAATAGCTAAAATTTACCCCACCCCTCCTTTGTGTCGACTCATATGACTGTTAAGGTTGTTTATAAGTTATTTGATACATGTCTTTCAAGATGGGGTTGCATTTTTAAGTCTTAAGTAAGCAGTCCTTCTTGTTTTTCAGTTTGTCTATGATAAATCAAGTCTTTTTGCAAATTTTGAATTCAGATTTTTACCATGTTTGAAGGTGTTTCCTTTAGATACTAGAGTTTCTTTAATAGTAGTTTTAAGCTCTCTAGTTGACTAATTACGTTTTATACAAAATTTTGTTAATGATACTTTGCCTAATAGAATAGGTACTGCTACATGGATGTTCCTCATTTAGTGTTGGTTTCCTATGAATCGTTTTTTTTTTTTTTATTGTCAAATACATATATTAAAAGTAGTAATTGGTGTGATTATGTCTTCTTTCTTTAATACTACTGATTTTTTTTTTTTTTTTTTTTTTTTTCAAATCATTTTGAGTCTTTTGTTTATTTTTAACTTGATAAAGCCTAACTATTTAAAATAATTTGAAATGTCTATTGATGGTAGTTTCTGGAATCATGTCACCTAGTTATGGTTTTCAAGAATTATCATTTTGTTAATATGGACAACGTATTCCTTCCAACTTGTGTGATTGTCCTACTCCTACCTCAACAGATTTACTTCTAAGATTTGGGTGTCTTTCTCCCATATTAATATGCCCTATTCAAGAAATGTTGTTGTCATAAAATTTTAGAGTAAAAGATGTTTAGTCGATTGAAATGCTCCTCTCAGGTGTGGTTTCAAGTGATAGTTGGGATCTATCCCTTTGATTTCCTTGACTTGTCATACTGAGATTATGTGATTAAGTTCTAATCCTTATTTTTTCTATGCATGAACTCCCTCACCGAGTCCATAGGACTCCTATCTCTCGCATTCCGTTGGGTTAAGCCCAACCTCCATCGAGTCAAGCCTCATCAAAGACCAAAAAATGGATAGATATACAAGAAACAAGGGCTGGTATACACTGATATACAGTGAATATACACTGAAAAGCGGCAGCTGTGCACTTGATATGTTGTGTATATAAAAAATGGAAGGGAAATATTGCAGGTTTCCGCACTGGTATACAGTGTATACACAGATATATACAAAAAAACGTGAAGCACATGACTGTTGATATACAGATGATATACAGGGCAACAAAATGGACTCAAAGTCCATGGAATTTAAGCCCAAGGCTGGACAGAACCCAAATGGGCCTGAAAGCCCACTTTCTCAACCCTTCTTCTTTATTTTTGTAATTGTTTTGATTATTTGTGTTAACCTTAACATTTAACTAATTAATTTAGGTGAATTCCCTAAGATGTTGCCATTTTTATTTTATCTTCATTTTCTTTTCTTATTCGGATTTCCTTATCTAAATTATCATGTTTAAAGAATGAAGCAAAAAAAAATCAACATTTTTATTAACATAAGAAAAAATAATAATAATAATAAAAATAAAAAAAATAGACTTTTCTTTAAAATAACTAAAAAAAAATTCCTTAAATTTTGGGTTAAAATAGAATTCTATTTAAATTTTTCCTCTTAAGGTAATTTCTTCTAGTAAAAAATGGACTATTTGGATTTGAATGAAATAATGTTATCTCTTAAATCAAGTTTGATATTCTCATAAAAATTGAGCTTTTGCAAACTTAGCCACTTTTTAAAGTTAGTCAAATTATTTTTGGTCAACCGTTCTTAAACGGACGCTCCTAAGTGCCTTAAAATCCTTCTTAGGGCGTTAATTGAACCCTTACCCATTTTCTCTAATTTTAAAGGTTTATTTCTGTTTTTGAACCTTTGAAATTCTTTTTTTAGTTTTTTCTTAATTTTTCAAATAAAAATTAAGTGGCGACTCTGTAATTTTTCTTGAGTTATTTTGAAATTTTTTTCAAGTTTTGAAATGATTTAAGAAGTCAAAAACCATTTTCTTTTAAATAATTTATCCTCCCTTTAACAGATCCGAAAGGGGATAAAACAGGGATGATGTAGATTCTCTACTTTTTGGTATGCCTTAAATATGGGAGATTTTCCAATCATTAATAAAATAATTAATCCTATCAAAAAAGAACAGGGAACACGAGGATGAATAACATGTTTTTGATGCAATTGCAAAACAATAAAACTAGTTTTTACAGCGCTGTTGTGCAACCCACATAAAAACAACATGCATTGGTTGGACAATGTTTCCAGCTAATGCTCACATTCAATTGAAATACAAGTACTATAAACCATTCTTCTCAAAACAGTTTATAAATAAGCAAAAACATTAGCGATATGATTTGTTTTCTTTTTTCACAATTGAGAAGATACCATAAAGGAAGAGATTAAGAAGCCTTGAATCAAAGAGAGCCAACCCAGACATAGAAAGCGATACCTTCAAAGATGACAGTGTAGCTAGAGTAGAAATCTCGAATTCACGGCTTTTTATGATCTCCAAAGAATCATTTGTCCGGCAAAGCACAAATGCTTCTCGCCTGAGGACAGCAAGATCACCACCATTAGTTTGGAAAGTCAAATGTCATAATTCTCTTTATGGAAAAAGTTTTTTTCTTTCTCAAACCAAACAATAATATCAAGCCATACAAAGAAAGCCTAACATATCAATATCTCTTGCAAACATCATTAATACATAATTACATATCAAAGGTGTATCAATGACTGAATGATTCACAAACACATAATCAGACAGATCACAGCACAATAGTATCCTTTGTCCAAGTGCTACACATTATATATTTTGTGGAATTTAGCATAGGTCCCCCTAAGGAAATTACAACTGAACAGATAAGTACCAATTACAGCAGTATGAAAGCTGAAGTGGTGAATTCCAATCTTCTAAAGATAGACAAGAAAGAGTGATACTTCAAACAGCTTAGATGAGAGATTATATAGGAATAAGACATTTAACAAATCATAGATTGTCGATTATATATGAAAAGGCACTTGAATAGTTGAACCTTCTTTATTTGCATTACACTTCCACCCCACTTATGACTACTAAAACTCCATCCACATCAGTCTTGCTTTGCCAAAAAATCCCTCCTCACTCTTCTATTTATTGACTTTTGGGGTAAGAAGCATCCAATTCCATGTCTTAAGAAGGACATTAGTTTGAAGTCTCGAGTTTCTATCCCCTCTCTAGTGCTGCTTAAAAGGACCTAGTAGCAAGAAAGAGGAACTAAAGTCAACTAATGCTTAAGACATCCAAGTTCGGACATCTAAGCCAGTTCCGGTCCTTCCATCTGCCTCTATCTCAATAGCTTTACTTACGAGCTCGTGTAGTACTCACCCCTATCTCTAAAGGGGCTTATGCACTCCACTATTGAGATGAGATTTTTGCACTTCTTGCTTTCCCTGAGACGGGGGACCGGGCGCATCAGAGTAGGTTGCCGCTTGGCTGTCAATGAGTCGAGCGAAGCGCACCTCTGTGAAGCAGCCTAGCATCACTTTAGATAGGAGCAGAATGGATGACTTAAACTGAAAGTAAGTTCGCTTTTCCACCACTTCAAAGATATAATTCAACCTTCTCAAATCTCTAATAATCAAAAAGCCATATTGAACAACGACATATTAAATGGTACTTCAACCATTCTTCTGTGCACAAGGTTGCACATGTATACAAAATTTTGGCTTAATGGTCAACAGACAATAAATAGTAAACGGGCATTTATAACATAGACTTCACACACGAAGAGATTCCTGAAGGAAACCAGAAATGTCATTTGAAATGTTCTTTTGTATGTGGAAATATAAGTGATCCAGGAGACACAGGACCCAAATGTTTTACCTTGCAAATCTCTCCTTTGGAGGCAACAATGCCCTCTTGGACCTCAATCCTTTCACAATGGATGACACCTTTTCCATCTCAGCTTCCACATAATCATTATTCCAGCTCTGAAAAATTGAACAGACGTAAAGCAACATGGTCAATAGATAATATAAGAATCAAGTAGGTATAGAGGATTAGACCTCTTTTGTTGAGAACCATATTATGGTGTAGGCTCTCTTGTTTTGGTATATGGAATGTATACGAGGTCCCACAATTGTTAATAAAATTATTTACCTTATCAAAAAAATATATATATAAGAATCAAGTAGCAGCTGGCATGGAGCATTATATTTAAGTCCTGTTTTCTACTACTAGACTCGTCTTGAGAAGTTGCATGTTTCAGATCCTAAAGCAAGTTAAATATTCCAAATACGTATTCTTGCAGATGAATTGCCTACATGGTTTCCTTTTCACAGATACATGATGAGAAGTTTAAGAACGTACATGCATGATTCTAAATTGATTTTCAGAAATGTATCATATAGCTAAGTTCAAAGTAACCATTAAAACTCTACACCATCATGCAAAACCAACAGCAAAAAGAAAGAGGAAAACAAGGAAAAGAAACTACACTTCAATCAGAGTCAAATAAAAAGGAAAGTTTACATCAAAACTACTTTAACAGCCACCAACAGTGGTAATATGTCTATTTGCTAGTTCTGGACCTTAAAATAAGTGATTAGATCATACCTCTACAGTTGAAGGATAATCACTTATCACTATAGATACTTTCTTTATAGAATCCCCGCTAGCAGGAAGGCGCTGCCATAATTCTTCGGTGACAAATGGCATAAATGGATGAAGTAATCTCAAGCCGTTATCTAAACAAAGCCACAAGGTGTCCTGGGCAGATCTTCTTGCAGATACAAATTCTGGATTATCACCGGTGAAGTATGGCTTGATTACTTCTATAAACACGTCACATAACTGAAACTGCCACCAAGAATACACTGCTGTTGCTGCATCGGAGAAATCATAAGATTCCAAGGATGAGACAGTTCTTGCTATGGCCTTGTTAAGTGCTGAGAGTATCCACTGACAGCTAAAAGGCATTTCATGAGGAACTATCTTTGTTGGAGGGGTGTAATCTTCACCCAATTTACTCATGGCAAACCTAATGGCATTCCACAGTTTGTTGCACCATTGACGATACCCCACCACTCTCTGGATATCAAGATTGATCTTATCGGACTGGAAGGACAAATTAAGAAGGTTAAAAATATCCAAAGAAACAGCTTATGAAATCTTTGACACGTGTGAAAAACCTGGGCAGTGTATGAGACAAGGGCAAATCGAAGAGCATCTGCACCACATTCGGGAATACCATCAGGAAAGTCCTTTGCCTGTCCCTCTTTTGCCCTCTCAAATTCTTTGGCATCTAGGTTACCCTCTTTTAATCTCTTATGAAGACCATCAAGTGTAATTCCATTAATAACTTCAAGAGGATCAACAACATTTCCCAACGACTTCGACATCTTACGCCCATGAGCATCGCGGATCATTGGATGCAAATAAACCTACAAATCATTTTAAAATGAATAAAATCTGTTGTGATGACAGCAGAAAAAGATCAAGTTATATAACTACTACATGTAGATAAAATACGAACTGCTAAATATAACTTTCATAACCACACGCTACTTAGTTTTCAATTTTAAGGCTGACAAGCCATGGATCATGGAAGCAGAACTACCTTGGTGAAAATTATTACTAAAATTGAAAGAATCAAACTCCACTTATAGCATAAAGCTCAATAAGGAAAAAATGGCTTTCCTATGAGGGAGGATAAGGTTTGCTAACCTTTGAAAAAGGTACATCACCTCCCAGCTTTAATCCCAACATCACCATACGTGCAACCCAGAAGAAGAGAATATCATGCCCGGTTTCAAGAACTGAAGTTGGATAAAATGTTTTGAAATCTGCAGTATTATCTGGCCACCCCAATACAGATAACGGGAAAAGACCGGACGGAAACCAGGTATCCAGCACATCTGGGTCTTGAGAGAGCTCAACAATCTCTTTCCCCGAAAATTTATTAGAAGCCAAATCTCGAGCTTCTTCTTCGTTTCTAGCAACAATCCAGTGATCATCACAGACACCAAATTCCTTCTGCTTATCATCACGCAGTGTAACATACCAAGCAGGAATACGATGACCCCACCAAAGTTGCCTTGAGATGCACCAATCACGAATATTCTCAAGCCATCTGCATGTTCACCACATAAGTCCTCATGACATAAAGGATAAAAGATTTTGAAGCAGGTGATGTATCAAGAAATGAGAAAATGGCACAAAATATCCTGTATAAAGTTCATTTTGTGAAAGCATCCAGTATAAAGATTAAAGAAAGTTCATTTTGTGAAAGCATCCAGTATAAAGATTAAAGACTATCTTGAAAATCCATAACAAAAATCACAACCAAGTTTTTTGCATGTATGCATCTATGTCTCTGATTAGATACTTGCACAAAAGTAAATGATGAAATATCCATTTTCCGCAAGAGCAAAAGACTATCGAATAGAAGAACCTAAAACAGTCATTAGACCCATCAAAATGCACTAGTATGGATAGGGTCGTGCAGACTGGAGAGCACAAATTAACATCTCATTTAAACCCTAGCATTTATTTAATATAATCAACATAAAGCAAAGCATTTTTGGGGGGGCCAGATCCCAAATTACCTCTTCCATTCAGCACTATATTGCTTTGGGATGATCTCCAGTTTCTGATTATCCTCATCCACAACTGCATCCAAAGCCTGTTTGGCCATAATTTTGCAGTTGACAAACCATTGGGGCTTTATAAGAGGTTCCACTACATCATTGCTTCTTGAACAAATCCCAAGGCGCATCTCATTATTCTTGGCACCCCTGTAGAGACCCTGCAACACATAAATCAAAGACAATAAATCTTAGCCACAGACAACTCAAATCACCCCAGGTTACTATTTTCAACTGATTAAAGTATGCCATTAAATCCTAATGCCCAATGTGATGCAGCAAAGTTTCTTCTAGCGGGTTATCCTCAAATCTAACCCACAGTTTTATAGGTAACAAATTGAGCACAATTCGAAAGTCTCAAGAACTCATAGAGCTAAAAAAGAGACACAATGCTATATATCAAAAAGAAAAGTTGGAATAGAATGTGCTTTCAGTCTTTCACCCAATTCCAAGTAATTAAATACTCAAACTACTTCCATTAGGGATGCCAATGGGGCGGGGCGGGGTGGGTTGAGCCTTAACCCTCAAAACTTTCAACCCACCCCGCCCCGATAGCACTTTCCTTTGTTTTTAACCCGCCCCGCCCAGCATAATATGCTTTTTTTTAAGTTTCTTTTCACCAAAAACATTCTAAAATTTTTACTGCATAAATGTTTAATCTATTGCTAGTTGTAAATTGAATTTTTGTAGGATAAAATGATGACTTTTAAGTGGTAGGTGAAGTTTCAGAGCGTTGGGAGATATGAAGTATTCTGATAGTATATGGCCCCTTTTGAATTCTTTTCTGAGCAACAGGTTTTCATTAAATTTATGTCCTTTGTCAACTATAAAAATGGACAGTAACATTAACTAAATGACATAGTTATCATAAATATTCATAGTAATTGGAAAAGGATGGTAGTATATACATCAGTTCATTTTAAGCATGACATCTGTAAGTTCTATTACTTGATACCTTATAATAAATTATCAAAAATAACCCGATAAAGGAATATTTCATCAAAAATATTAGTCACTTCTAAATAAATAAATTTGTTATAAAAATACATTTAGATTATATTTAGTTTTTAATGCACTTGAGGAAGTTTCGTATCGAAAACTTACAACAACAACAGCATACCTAGTAAAATCTCACAAGGTAGTTAATTTTGTTTAAACCCGCATAAAACCCGCAATCCGCCCCGCATTAGTTTTTTTTAAAATTATTTCAATCTGCCCCGCCCCGCCGCGCATAACCTTAAACCCGCCCCGCCCCATTGCCATCCCTAAGTCTTCCATTTAGGAAGTCACCTTTCTTATTTATTAAGGAGCTTGTTTTCCCTACTTCCATTAAGGAAGTCAGTTTTCTTATTTTCAAGGAGCTTGTTTCCTAAAGAAAATATCTTCCAAAATTTTTGACCAACTGAACACGAGAATGTAGGGAAACAAACACGAGAATGTAGGAAAACAGTGTTTCCCTACATTCTGAACGCACCCGTAGTCTCTACTTAATTTTTTTTCTTTTTTGATGTTGGTGTTCATGCATGTTTGTGCCCACCTCAACTATTCCACCGAGTACCTGCTACCTCCCACCAGCACGGGCACAGGTAACTCTACCGACCAAGGCTTAAGCTGATGGGTAGAAATCAACTAGTATCATTTTGTCTCCCGTAGGATTTGAACTTAAAACATTATGATTCTCCCCCACTTCATTGACCACTAGGCCACACACCCTTGATGTAGTTATACTTTTTGTACAACTCTTGTAGCTTTTTTCAATATTAATAAAATTATTTACCTTATGAAAAAAAAACACATGTTAGAGAACAGTTTACTAACATTTTCCGGGACATGAATGATGGTTTCAAATGAAAAGATATTATGTAAAGGAGGACCAAACATTTATGAATGTTATGTTTATGAGAACTCCTTCATATATATACTCATGTTGGATAGAAGCATGTGAGTACAACACATCCATGGATCTTTTTTTTCCTTTGATGAAGACACATTCATGGATCTTTTAAATGCAAGACAACATAAATCATCACAAATAAGACAAATTTTTGCGTAATGAGACATGCATGCATGCAGTCCATTAAAATCTTATTTCCAGCTAAAACAGTACAAAAAAGTTAAGAAGATACCTTTTCTTTTAAAGCTTCTGTCACAGCAACACGAGCTTTGAAACGAGGCATTCCCTCAAAGTCTGGACCTGCATTGCTATTTATATTCCCATCATCAGTAAAAATACTTATGAATTCAAGTTTGTGACGCTGTCCAACCTCAAAATCATTTGGGTCATGTGCTGGAGTTATCTGCAAGGACATTCAAAGAATGGTCCATAAGCAATGATGATTACTGGAGACGCAGCAATTGTTTCTCCACATTCAGAACATAATGATATAGAATACCTTAACAGCACCAGTCCCAAAGTTCATATCTACAAGTATTTCATCACAGACTATTGGAAGCTTTCTTCCATTGAATGGATGAATAGCAAATTTCTCATGAAGGTGACTGTATCTTTTGTCTTCAGGATGTATAGTAATTGCAGTATCACCAAGCATAGTTTCAATTCTGGTGGTCGCCACAACAATTTCACCAAGACCGCCTTCTAAGGGGTAAGCAAATGATGTCAGCAACCCAAACTCCACAGGCTCTTCATATCCAGGAACGTTCAGAAGTGTCCTCTCTTTGATTTCTGTATAGTCAACCTACAAACAACAAGCAACTTTCAACAGTGTACAAGGATTTATTTGCCACAACATCTAAGACTGATTCAGCATGGCTACATGGCTCACCTCAACATCAGAGATCGCAGTACGTAAGACACAATCCCAATGCACCATACGTGGAGCCCTTGATAGATGATAACAAAAGTTTAATGTAGAGCCAAAACTAATTCAGGAAACTTGCGTACTCAAGAATATGGCTACATGCTACACATGCACATAATGAGGAGATAAGGCAGACAAAAGAAAAAAAAGGAGCTGCATACCTGTATATAAAACCTTCATTGGAAAGCCTAACAAATGCTTCAGTTACAGCCTTAGACCTTTTCTCGTCCATGGTAAAGCACTGATTTCGGAGAACATGTGTTAGAGTACAACAAATAAGAACTGTACAACCACAACTTCAGGATTTCCCCAACAGAGGGAAGAAAGGGTAAAAGTCTCAATTCATACCTCACGAGACCAATCAAGTGACGCACCCAGGCGACGTAATTGCTTCAGTATGGTACCCCCATACTCATTCTTCCAATTCCAGACCTACAAAAACCTTAGCCAGTACAATTAATAAACCTACGGGTGCAAATAATTGTTAAACATTAACATTTGGTTTTCTTTATTTAACTCTTCAGAAGACCCCTTGTTCCAGACTGAAAAAGGGGCAACAATTAGAAGGAAGGATATTTGTCTTTTTTTTGCTTGAAAAACAACAATTGGTAGGACATTATAGCCATTGAAGTGATTTTTTATGGGAATGAAAAAACAAATAATCAAACTTCAAAATAAGCATAAGATGTTAAATAAGGTGTTAGCAGTATATACTCACTTCAGCAACAAACTTCTCCCGACCAATATCATGTCTAGTCAAATTCCTTTCTCGCATGATCTTCTTCTCCACAACCACCTAGATTCACCATCCACGATGCACAATTAGAAAATAGTAGATAAACAGCATAAAAGACCATGTCTTTTATTTAATAAGGTAAATAATTTTATTGACAATTGTGGAAATTCTGTGTACAGGCGATATACCAAAAGAAGAGAACCTACACCATAAAAGATCATGTCATTATAGGTAAAGATAACCGCATTAACTTCGCACCCTAGCAAATTTTTGAGAAACGATATTGTAGAGATTCAGGAACACTAAGCTTACTGACATATGATATTATCTTATTGTTTTACCTTTTAGTAGCAATTTGTCCTTAACTCTGATTCATCTTGGAAAAAAATTGTAATTGTAACCATCCTCTCCAAGTAACTCTTTCATTCAAGTTATCGCGATATGAACATATTTAGGTAACTGTCATTATGTTAGACCATAATGAAAACATAATTTTTGTTTTTTCTTCTCAACGACTATGACCCCCACAAAGGTAAGAGTAAGGTCTATGTACATCCAACGCTCCGCAGGCTCCACTTGTGGGTGGGATCACCCTAGGTATGCTACTTCTCAACGAATATGAAGTTAAATATTTTACTGAAACATAATAGGTGCATTCTAATTTGTCTAACTTAAGAAAACTATTACTATTACTATAATCAATCTTTGTTTTCTGAATATTGACATATGATCCAACAAGCCTCTCTCTAGCAAATTGCATATCATGTTAGAACTGTGAACTCATTTCATTCCAGGCACCACAGCACGTATATATATCACATTTGTCATGAGCAATGGCAGTTTACAAAACCTAAAGAAGAAACTGTACAGCCTCTCTGTATAAGATCGTTTTTAAAAAAATAAGTGCATCTGTATGAATGGTCATGCCCTCGGATAACACAGACACTAACAGAAGTCCTATTTCACACAGTTCCGTATATTGAGCAAATGATAAGAAACAAGAACAATGTCTAAAGTCATGATTTGACATGTTTGAAACACAACCTGTGTTGCGATCCCAGCATGATCCATCCCAGGGACCCACAAGGTATTGTATCCAGACATTCTCCGCCAACGAATAATAGTGTCCTGGAAATAAAGGTAAAACATAAAATTTGTATAAACAGAAGAACGCTCAGAACTAGGCTCATTGATTCTGAATTCTGATACCTCGATGGCAGCAGTGAGTGCATGTCCTATATGGAGAGCACCAGTCACATTTGGTGGGGGCAAGACCTGCATTTAGACGTAGAGGTAAGCAGCTCAGGAGAAAGATGTCCAAGCTTAGACCAGGAACACAGTAACAAACAAGACATTCAGTTTTGCTTATTTTCCTTCCAAATTATTGAGTAACACAATTTACCAAGTGATTTGTCCAAATGAAAAAATACCAGTTAAGTTCTTCATTATAACACTCTGTATAGAGTTACTGTACTTTTGGATCCATATGAGCATTCACTGTAAGTAAAACAGAGTTTCCTTGAAGACATGGGATCCCATCCGGGCAGCCATTTGGTGGGCAATCCAGAGAGAAAGCAACTCCAGAACTTTTTGAGAAATACTTAATCTTATGTTCAAATGTGTTCTTTTGCTTTCTTTTTGGAACAAAATAGCTGTATGATTTTGACTGCTATGTATGACTTTATTAGCTCATTGCAGATCTATGAAGTCTTAAATATAGCCTGTTTCCCGAAACTGAAATCACCAGCCATGATTGTTTCTGGTCTTAATTTCACCTTGTCCAAAGAAAAAGAAGGTAAATAAACTTTCCTCTAACTGGAGCAACAGCATCCTCTGCTGTAAAATCCTAGAGAAATGAGCTATTGAAATTAACAAATTGTCCGAGTACTCCAGGATGATGAACTGAAACTTTCCTTCCTCATTTGCAACTACTAAATTGTTTAGGGTACTTCTGTAATCCATGAGATGAGGGTAGAAAATAGGTTTCCTAACCCACATCATGGCACCAAATCAAGTTAAGCTAACAAATAAAAAGGTCTACGAACATATATTCAAACTTTTAACATCCTAGTAAGTAAAAATTGCTAAATGCAATGAGTACCAACATGTGCTTCTCCTCAAAATACTATCCTAAGAACTCGAAGTACACATAGTTGCATTTGAAGATGAACCCAACTCCTTATAGATCCTATATATCCTAAATATTCATTCACACCAAAGTTATCAATTAGAACAACAGCACAAGAAGTAAGAAGATAAACTCACAATAACAAAAGGTGGTTTAGAGCTGTTTGGATCTGCAACAAAGAAATCGGACTTTTCCCACCATGCATACCACCTAGTCAGGTTAGCATTAAATATCAAAATAGTGTGCCAATAAGAGAAATCTTTTTTCTGAATTAGTAAACTAGAAAGTAAAGGTAAACCAATTTCAAACTCACGATTTCTCTACAGCACTGGGGTTAAAAGTCTTTGCCATTTCACGGGAGAGCTTCTTCTTCTCCCCCAGAGGTGTTTCTGGATCAACAAAATCCTCAGGGTTCTCCTCTCCACCATCCTTTTTTGAGCTCTTCTTCTTAGCAGTCTTCGACACATTGGAGCTTGCTTGTGCCTTTTTTTTAAGCAGACGAACCATGTCAGAGAAGCTTGGAAAGAGCACAAATTAGAGTTTTGAGTTGCAAGAAATTTGCTTTTTACATTTGGAAACAGTTCATGGGTAGTACTGAAACCTTATGTACAAATGTGCTCCTATTCACTGTATTAAGTCTATATTGAGTCTAAAACATCAACTATAGAAAGAGTGTCATTGGAATAGAAATGGTTACACCAAAAAAATAACAGAAGAACACAATTTAGCTTGACCTTCTGCACACAGTTTTTATGCTCTCAAAACATCTAGAGTTTTTTTTTTACAAGAAAAATTTATAATTACATCGTTGTCTGGACTTGCTGGACATATAGTTAGTGGTATTTGGAAACTCCTTTTCCTCAATCAATAAATCGCAAACGGCATGACAGAGATAGCTAAGAGCCATTCAGTTTGCACCAAGCCAGGCATTTATGAAGTACACATGTATCAAACATAATTAGATAAATAAACAAAGAAGTTTTACCTGTTTTGCTGCTTCTGCTTTTTGTGCAGCCTTGAGTTTTTTCAACTCTTTCTCTCTAGCCTGCCAACCAATAAACACAAAAGAACCACTTAGTATATTTTGAATCAATCAATCAACGGCGTCAATTCTAAGTTAGAATCCATATACTTCAATATCACTAAGAATATTGATTTTAACAAGGAACTGATGCTTAAACGCCAACAATGTTGTTGAATTGCAATGGTTTTGAATCAATCAATTAACTGAGTCAATCCCAAGTTAGAATCTATATACTTGAATATCACTAAGAACATTGATTTTAACAAGGAATTTATGCTTGAACGCCAAAAATATTGTCGAATTGCAATGGTTTTGAACTATGTTGCTCGGACTCTTCAAAAATGTTGACGGGTGCATGTCATTTCCTCCAAAAGTAGAGTATTTTTGGAGAATCCGACACAGATGTGGCAGTATTTTTGGAGATGCCGAGCAACATAGATTTTGAATCAATCAATTAACTGAGACAATCCTAAGTTAGAATCTATATACTAGAATATCACTAAGAATATTGACTTTAACAAGTAATTGATGCTTGAACGCCAAAAATATTGTCGAATTGAAATGGCTCACTGTGAGTAATCATCCATCACAACAGAACCAAAAAAAAGCATAATACATAATCAAGACACTTAAACTTGGCCTTAGTGACAAGTAAACACTCTAACTTTGAGAGTGTATTTCTAGACACCTCAACTGCGTCTCAAGTGGCAACTAAACTCTCCAACTCATCCTCAGTGTGTCTAGTGGACAACCGACGCTAACATGACGCATAAATTTTAGAGGCATCTTCATGATCATTATGTAAGTTGGAGCATTCAACTGACACAATGGAGATGAGTTGAGGTGTCTAGATGTGCATATTTACTTACGAATTGAGGCCACGTTTGTGTGTCTGTTTACGCATTTACGCCAAAAAAAAAAGTAGTCTTCACACCTTTTCTTCCTTTTTCTTTTTCTTCTCCAGCTCTTCAGGTGTCAATTGCTTTCCCTCCGATGCTACCGCCGCCTATCAAATACTCAAAAATCAATTTAACCACAAGCTCAACAAAGCAGAAACCACAATATGCATCACAAATAAGTTAAAAAAATTGCAAATTCTTACCTCCGCTTTGTAATTTTTCACTGTCTCGTGTATTTTCCCCTCCGATTCAGCCTACGATTAAATTGAATTCACGTTATAAGTTTGAATTTTCAGCAACGAAATCTATGAATATGCGCAAAATGCTCACCATATTATCGGATGTAGAAGAGAAAATACTTCGTCGGAGATGAGAAAAGCTCGTCGGAAATGGCTGCTGCCTCCGCCGCCGGCCGATGAAAGTGGCGGTGGTGGACTGAGTAAGTGAAAACAGGGAGGCTTTGACAAGTACCCTAAGGTAAGCCGTTATGAATTTTGTTAGACCAAAAAGTTGGATAGTCTGCGTGAGAATAATCCGATTATATATTCGGCCCAGTATTTTTGGGCTTAGTAATTAGCCCAAATAAAATAGATCTAAGCCCAAATACAAGTCTTGTGTGTACTTTTTAACTATAGTAATTATATATATTAGTATCTTTTTAACATATCAATTAACCATAATAAGTGAATGTAGTTATGTGTAAACTAGGATTGACAAGTGTGAATATTATTTGGTAGTAAAAACTATTCCAAGTACTTAATAACAGACAATTGATCATATTAATAAATTGAAATAGGGAATTACAATAACAAAAACTCTTGATAGAGAAGGTAGAGATAGATAGGAATTAGACACGAATAGAATGAGAAGCCAGAACAGATTTTGGAGTGAGAAGCATAGACTTTACCCAAGCATAATACACAAAATACACCTCATCCCAAAGTTTGTAGATCACGACTCTTTTGTCCCTTTATCATGTATTTTTTTAAATAACCTAATAAATCCCAAGTAAATCACTTGTTGGAATGACTAAACCCTTGACCTTTTTGAGTTTTAGCTCATGACCCAATAACTTGGTCAGACTCTGTACAAATAACTATTATAAAATATGTGAGTTATTTATGTCCACAACACTAATATTTACAAAAAAGGCATGAAAATAACAAAGAAAAAAGTCATCAATAAACTAAACAATACTTTCTTTGACTAGCAAATTACTATGAGAAAAATAAATCATCACAATTTGACTTCTATGCACATAGCGTGCACATAGTATTATTGTTTTTATGTATCTTTTAATTTGGTAAGGTCTCCTCCTTATTATTGGCTTATTGTAAGCATTATAAATGCGATTTTGTTGGTTCAAACCTTGAGGTCCACCCCACTTATCTACAACTAAAAGTAGGTGTGCATAGATTAATGGATATAGATTTGTCATATTGAAATTGAAATTTTTGACATTATAGTTCGGTTTGCGATATTCGATAAGGTATTTAATATGCATTTTTCTAAAAAAAATGATATTCGATATTTATTAAAAAAAATTCAAAATATTGAATCCCTTACAAAAATACTTAATTACATATATAAGTCATATGTATTATATTAATACTGACAAATATATAAAATAGTATTAGTGAAAAATTATATATTACATCTTATTTAATGTCATTTTATATCTAATGGAGGATTGACTTATGTTATTGAAATATTGAGCTAAAGTCATTTATCTTTTATAAAAGCGAGTAAAGAAGTCATATGTTACTTTACAATATATAACTTGGTTATTGCTACTAAAAGAAACACGCTAACTGATATTTGTGGTGAATATCTTATATAGCTTTTATGATTATTTTCAATTTCAAATTAGGTTGATACTATACGTAAAATTGATTGTTAAGGAATAAAAAAATAAATAAAGGTGAAAAATAAATACTAGCTTTCATCACTTAATATTCATTTTAATTTGAGGATGTTTCCTAACTCTTTCTTCTTTGGTTGTTCTCTACTTGTCCCTCTTGATCCTTTTCTTTATTATCTCTTCATTTTTTTTTTTTTTGGTGAAATATTGTTCTTTAAATGATTACGACTATGAAGTAATTGCTATTGATTATTTATTTATTAGTAATATACTATCTTAATTTTATAGTTGACAAATCAAACATCAAATGCTTTGTGCACATGCATCGACGAACTCATCATCCAAAAGCCCCAACCAAATAATCAAGTGAAACAATTGCTAAGGAAAATATTAAAGGAAAAAAAGATGGACAAATAATATATTATCGGATCATCTCACCTTCGCTTTCTTCATCTTATCAATTATGGAGGTCACTTCCACCTTATCTCGAATATCTTCATTATTAATTCTATCTCGCCTATTATGATCACTATGTTAATATTTTCATTTTCGCTACTTCCATCTTTTGAACCTGATTCTTGTCAACCAACAATTTATCCCATATAATATAATCGGTCTAATAATCACTTTATGAAACTCACTTGTAAGATTTGGTAACACATTTTTATCACAAGACACCATATGTGAGCCTTTATTTCGTTCACCATATTTCAATATGATGTGTGACATCCTCATGAATCTCACAATTTCTTGAATTACCCGGGATATTTGAAACTATCACTCTTAATGATAACCTGCTTACCAACCCCAATTTCCATATCTACCTCATGAGTAACGTCACGGAACATGAACAAATAAACAATATAATACCTAATAAAGAATAGGAATTTAATAGCACATTCAAACGTGTCATAATATCGATCCTCTATAACAATATTTCATCATAAAAGCTAATTTCTCTTACTACATTTGTTAATGTTATGCTATCTATCAAGGGAAAGAGCAACCCGGTGCACTAATAAACTTCCGCTATGCACAAGATTTGGAGAAGGGCACTGTTTCCACAGTTTGAACCTGTGACCTCCTAGTCACATAACAACAACTTCATCTGTTATGTTATGCTATACGATCTTGATAACAACAACAACAACAACAACATCCCAGTGTAATCCTACAAGTGGGGGTCTAGGGAGGGTATAATGTACGCAAACTTTGAGGTAGAGTGACTATTTCTAACAGATCCTCAACTTAACTTGTACTTGTCAAACATTCTGAAAAAAAGGGATACACGATGGGAACAATCACAATACAAATTATTCAAAATGAAAATCGCTACACAACAAATAATAGAAAGTACAATAACGAAAATGAATAATACACCAACAAGGGTTGTGGTGGATTGATAAGTACTTCTTCATCTTTAATTAGAGGTCTCGGGTTTGAGTCCCCCTGTATACAAAGTCACCTTTATTAGGGAGCGCTTTACTCCTAATATGAGACTTTTCAACGTGAATCTAAATTTAATCGGGCTCTAATATAGGTATCAAACACCGGGTGAACAAACGAAACCATAACGTCTTGGATTAAAAAAAAGAAAAAAAGGGTAAAAGAAGAGGCCACTAAACACTATAAAATAATCCAAACCGCTATGTGAAATTCATTTGCCTTGAGCACACAAAATTGCTCTCTTTCTCCCTCTCCCTTTACGTGTGGGTCTTTTCTTTATCTAATATCTAAATTATTTTATATATATATATATATATATATATCTCCATAAATATTAATTTAAATTAAATAAATTTGTTCGTCTCAATCAACCGATCATCCACAAGCAAAAAGGTACCTTTTTCTTCACCGGAAAATTAATTTTCCGGTAATTCACCGATCATCGTTTTAGTACTTGTAGTTTGTTTGTTCGTTTTTTTTTTTGTAATTTTTTTGGTTTTGTTTATTTGTTCAGCTATGTTTTGTAAATTTTTTTTGTTTGGTTGATCGGGTAATTTTTTTTTTTTTTTTTTTTTTTGTGTGTTTTAATTATTTTTTGCATCCGATCATTATTTTTCTAGCAATTTTATGTTATTTTGCGGTTTTTGGCAAAAAAATAAAAAATAAAAATAAAAATCCATTATTTCTGAGCTGATCTTCTCAGCCGATCGTTTAGTATTCTTTTTTTTTTTTTTTTTTTTTTGTTAAATTCTTTTTATGTTGTTATTTTACTTAATTTTGCATGAATAGATTGTTTTATTTTCCTTTTTTCCAATTTGTTCTATGTAAGAATTTTACTTTTTCTTAAAAAAACTCAGTTTTTTGTTTGATTGGAAATTTATAACAGTTTTTTGTTTGATTGGAAATTTATAAAGTGACTAGTTTTTTGTTTTTATTTTTTTATAAATAAATACTAGGGACTTGATATAATCAAACAAAAAAAATGAATTTTATGGACTAGTTACTTATGGATTATGAAGAATATTAGTTGTTGAACATTGGAGTGAAATGGGTCAATGGATATTGGGGATTTATGTTAGCAACCTTATATCCCAGTTTGGAACTGGGCTAAATTGCTCGGAATCGTTAGAAATGTCGGTGGATGTCGGTGGGTCGGTGTCGTATTATCCAAAGTAGTGGAATATTTGAGAATCTGACGCGTGTGCAGTATGGAAAGTGAAGAGTCCGGGCAACTTAGGACTGAGTGAGACATAGCTATAGTTATTCATTGCTCATCAATAAGAAGTTATGAGTGGATCAATGTTTAAAAATCGAAGAATATTGAATATTTGACACCCCGATTTGGTAATCTGTTACATTAACGGTAGATTTTACATTTGGAAATCTTGCTGTTAAGAAAAGCTATATGTTTCATATAGGAGTTCCTGAAAGCATTAATTATTTATCTGAAAGGGAGAGAGGGTGGATAAAAGAGAGAAATTGCTCGGACTCTTTAAAAATGCCGGTGGGTGGGAGTCAGATTCTCCAAAAGTAGTGTATTTTTGGAGTATCCGACACGGGAAAGGGGAGAGTCCGGGCAACTTAGGAACTGAGACATAGTTGTAGTTATTCATTGCACCAACGAGAAGGTAGGAGTGTATCAATGTTTAAAAATCGAAGAATTTTGAATATTTGATACCCCAATTTGGTAATCTTCTACATTAACTAGAGCTCGTAAATGTGGAAATTTTGCTGTCCAGGAAAGATACATATTTTTTTTTGATAAAGGTAATGTAAATGATACGTATTGCATATAGGAGTCCCCGAAAGCATTAATTATTTATCAAAAAAGGGAGAAATTGGTTGGTTTACTTCATTCATGTGAAGTATTCTTGGCTTAGTTTTGTTTGATATGATTGGAAGAGCAGTAAAAGTGATTTAGTTTTCTCCTTTATTTACAGTTTGAAATTGGTACTTCCCTTCACTTTCTTCCATGCTAGATTGCAGAAAAATCCTTTTTTCCTCTGTTTTTACTTCCATTCCTACAAACCTCTCTGTTTCACCCCAGTAAATATAGTGAGTAATTTGGTTTGAACCTTTTCATAATTCTTGTAAGCTAATAGTAAAATCCATTTACATATACATATTCATTCATAGATATATACACACATATTCATTCATATATATAATATACATATGTGTGTGTGCGTGTGTAGCTCCCTTTTCCAATTATTGTTAATTGTCTTAGTTCTATTTCCTTATATGTCCTTTGCTAGGGTGGAACCTCAAATTTAGTGTATCAGGAACATTGACTTAAGCGACTGACAGGTACAAGGAATAAGGAATAACTGATCCCGGGATTAATTTTACGATGAGCTTATCCCATGTTTGGTTGGGATAAAATGCATGGGATAACTCAATCCGGAATTAGTTATCTAGGGATTTTAGTGTTAATTTTTATCCCACCTTGCAGGTGGGAGGATAACTTTTTCCCAACCAAACGACCCCTAAGTTTGGTATTAGATTTATGCTATGTTTGGTTGATGGTATAAATTAGTCCCTGGATAAATTTATACCATCAACCAAACATGGTATAAATTTAATACCAAACTTAACAATGGGATATCCCACCTTATAACGCGTACCAAACGACCCCTTAAAAGGTCTTGGATTTTAAAAAAAAAGAAAAAAGAAAAAGAAAATGAGGCCACTAACTCCTACTATAAGATAATCCAAACCGCTATGTGAATTCATTTGCATTAAGCACCCAAAATTACTCTCCTCTTTCTCTCTCTCTCTCTCCCTCTCCCTTTACGTGTGCATCTTTTCTTTATCTAATTATCCCAATATATATCAAATTCCATTAATCAATTAATTAAGCTAAATCATTCGTCTCAATCAACCGATCATCCACAAGCAAAAGGTACCATTTTCTTCACCGGAAAATTAAATTTTCGGCAATTCACTGATCATCGTCTTAGTCCTTTCTATTGTTTCTATCAAGTTCATTAATTTGTTTGCTTGTTCTGCTATTTTTGTAATTTTTTTGGTTTTGCTTGTTTGATCGGTTAAAAAAAAAGTAATTTTCCGCAATTGATCGGTCATCGTTCTAGTCCATGTTACTATTTGTTTGTTTGTTCTGTTATTTTTTTGTAATTTTTTTGGTTTTGGTTGATTGATTGGCAAATAAATTAACTGTGTTTCAGTTGATTTTTGCATCCGATCGTTATTTTCTAGCGAATTTATGTTATTTTGCGGTTGTTTTGTTACTTTTTGTAAATTTTTGTTGAGTTTTTTGGCAAAAAATAAAAATCCATTATTTTCGAGCTGCTGATCTCACCCGATCGTTTAGTATTCTTTTTTTTTTTTTTTTTTTTATGTTGTTATTTTGCATGTTAGATTGTTTGTTGCTTTTTCCTACTTATTGTAGTTAAGAATTTTAATTCTTTTCGATTGAAAAAATAAAGTTTTTTGTTTGATTGAAAATTTATAAAGTGACTAGTTTTTTGTTTTTATTTTTTATAAATATATTCTAGGGACTTGATATAAACAAACAGAAAATTGAATTTTATGGACTACTTATGGATTAAGAATAAGATCATTTTGTTGAGCATTGGAGTGAAACGGGTCAATGGATATTGGGTATTCATGTTGGCAACTGGGCTAAACTGGTCGGGCTCTTTTAAAATGTCGGTGGGTCGGTGTCGGATTCTCCAAAGTAGTATCATATTTGAGAATTTGACTGCGGGTGCAGTATCAAAAGTGAAGATTCCGTGCAACTTAGGAACTGAGTGAGACATAGTTGTAGTTAATTCATTGCGCACCGATAAGAAGTTATGAGTGGATCAATGTTTAAAAATCGAAGAATATTGAATATAGACATAGTTGTAGTTATTCATTGCGCACAAATATGAAGTTATGAGTGGATCAATGTTTAAAAATTGAAGAATATTGAATATTTGATACCCCAATTTGGTAATCTGCTACATTAACTGTAGATTTTAAATGTGGAGATCTTGCTGTCCGGGAAAGCTATATATTTCATATATGAGTTCCTGAAAGTATTAATTACTTGCTAAATCGCGGAAAAATCCTTATTCCTCTTTGTTCATCCATTCCTAAAAACCTCTATGTTTCACCTAAGTAAATATAGTGAGTAATTTGACTTGAACCTTTTCATAATTCTTGTAAGCTAATAGTAAAATCCATATACATATATACAACAATAACAACAACAACAACAACAACAACAACATACCCAGTGTATTCCCACATAGTGGGGTTGGGGGAGCGTAGAGTGTAAGCAATTTGTACCACTACCTCGGGGGGGGGGGGGTAGAGAGGTTGTTTCCGATAGGCCCTCGACTCAAGACAAAATACAGTCTAGGAAAAGATGTAATAGAGGTACAAAATACAATAAGAAGTAACACAACAACAGATAGTAACAGAACAATTTAGGGCAGCCTGGTGCACTAAAGCTCCCGCTATGTGTAGGATCCGGGGAAGGGCCCACCACAAAATAATACTACAAACGATCTACCCGAAACAACATATATTAATCCATATACATATATACAGACATTATATATATATATATATATGTGTACGTGTGTGTGTGTGTGTAGCTTCCTTTTCTAATTATTGTTAATTTTCTATGTCCTTCACTAGGGTGGAATACTAAATCTAGTCTAAGAGAAACATTGACATTAGCCACTCATAGTGGCAGTCAGTATAATCAGTAATACCTTTGAGTTCTTTATATCGTGTGGGGTGGGACTATACGGGTTATGTTGTTTGAGTTCTTTATATCGTGTAGGGTTAGGATAATTTTTTCCCCAAGTTTGACTGTGTCTGGTGTTTAAATGGACCAGCATGAAATTCTTTTTCTCAAAAATAGGTGTCCAGTGTATTGTAACTGTTAGAGAGTTAAATTCACCTCAGGGGTCTGGGACCAATCAAAGATGAGATGTGATGGATCCATAGTTATATACGTCTCAGTGTGAATCTTTTCTAAATAGATTGGGATTTGAGTTTCATACCAATGCAACTTATTTGGACAAGAAATTACTCCTTGTCCGTGAATTTTAAGTCAAATAAAAATGGAGTAGAGAATCAGTTTTATACCATTCTACCATGAGCTATGTCGTTGATTGCAGATTCCATTGTTCTGAAATTGCCTTCATGAATGCATTTCTAGTTCCTTTAGAAATGTATGTTCATAGTTGGTATTGTGGTTTGCAAGGATATGAGAAAATTATAACTTGTGATTGTGCCCTAAAAATCAATATTTTTTTGTCCTATTGATTCAAAATTTGTCCAACACAAATGAAACAGGTTTATTGCAAGGATCTGAAGACATTATACTTTTCCCTTGTGGCTAACCAGATTTGAGTGAGACTCTCCTGTTCACGTAAGCATATCCTTTTTTCAACTTAAATTTTCAAATTGTTAGCTTTGAGATCTATGTTAAAAGAATTTAGGTGGGGCATCTGCCTGCACTGTGTATCTTTTAGATGTCAGGAGGTCTCTCTTTATTGGCCATAGCTCTCCTTGGATCACAGGAGGATATGATGCCACATATTATGATATGTCAATGTCAAAATTGTCTGATACATTTCCTCCTTATTTGCAGCTGCTCTGATTACATGTATGAATACTTCCAAATATAAACTAAGGGAACAACATTTGATTAGTCCCTTTATTCTACTCAGTGATACATCTTAGCACTGAGCAGTCTGTATTTGCTTATTATATTTTCATTTTTTTGGGCACCATGTAAAGTTACTTCCCTTGGGACTATTTTGATAATTTGAAAAGCATTTAGGTTTATTCTATTTTCTTTATTTGAACAATGTTTATATTGTTTGCTCTCTTTTATAGATGTTCCTTTTTCTTGTTTTATTTAGCCCTTTTCAGTATTTTTTGATGATACTATGGGATTATATGCATCGGGATATGAACTTGAAGAAATAGGAGGGAACTAACTTAAATGACTGTATGCAAACATTTAACTGAAGCCATGTGACAGTGGCTTTATATTAGCAAATATCTATCTCCCATCTTTCTGCTAAGAGCCCACTTTATAATCTATTTATTGTCCTTAGGCGCTGAGTTCCTAGAATCTATGTGCTAGCATTTTTCTGTATTACCTTTCAGAGTATCTAGGTTTAGATGGTTTTTCGTATGCAGGCTAGGGAGGCCGGCGGCTTATTATTGTCAGATGAAGGATATTGCCCTAGATTCATAAGAATGGGTTTCCTGGGCTATATAGTTCATACTAGGGCTTTGTTGGAGTTGATTTGAGCCTAATATTTTGACACGACATAAGTTGATGTGAGGGCTTGGGATGAGGACAGATTACAAGTACAGGTGAGGGGTTTTGGTACCTACCTTTCTCAGTCCAGCCATATCTCTATCTGTAATTACTTATTTTAAGGAACAATGTCCTCATCTTACGTTGTTCTTTTGTTTCCAGCTTTTGCTCTAGCATCTTCCTGTTCTTCCTTCCTTTCCTTTTTCAATCTCAGTCCGGATTTCTTATTACCGTCTCAGATAACTAGGATAGGTCATAATTATATTTTTGATTCTTTCTGATCTTTCTCACTGAAAAATAATCTGGGAGCACGTGCAGGGTATATATATGGTGGATAGCTAGCTAGCTTTGCTAATGTATAGAACCTCAATCACACATGATGTTGCAAGCAATTTTTTGGTCAATCTGGCAGGTTATGAAGAGATCTCATTCTTATGGTGTTCTTATCAAGATTGATTAGACTGAACTGCTGTTATTGCAGTCTCTTACCCTTCAAACTTTGAGCGGGAAGAGCTCACAGGAAATAAGTTCTGCTATTGTTGCAGAATTAATGACCTTTCGATGTGAAAATCACCTGTACAATTAAAGATGCTTCTCTGGTGGAGCGAGGAGTTGTTGAAAACCTGAAGTTCATTTTACATACTGCCACTTATTGGTGGTGGGTGAGGAGGCGTTGAAAAACTGAAGTTCTTTTTACAGACTGCCACTAACTGTGGGGTGATTTCTGGAAAACCTGAAGTTCATTCTACAGGCTGTGACTAACTTTCTGATTAGTTGTGGGACTCCTATGCACTTTGACAACTGCTGGTCGTATGGGACCACTTTCTCTTGGAAAGACTCTCTTGCTTATGCCATTTTTTGATTGATGATAGGAGATGAGGTTCTTGCTGACCATGGTGCTTCCAAAGCACATTTTTGACTGGAATTTGTGTTACTTCCTTTGGAATGGTGGATTTGTTAGTAGAGACATGGGGCGAATGTGCGCCATCTTGATCTGTTGCTTGTCTGTGCACACTTTGAATTGTTTGCTGGTGAATAGAACTGAATGGTGCATAGTTTGAGTGTGTTCTGATCTAATGGGTTGCAACTTTGTTACAATATCCCTCCTAAGGTTCAGAGTAGAGGCACTGAGAAGATACTATAGTGCTCGCTAGATGCGACATTCTCTCTCTTTTCTCACTGACAGCTGGTTTTATCCCGATTCAATTGTATGCTGGTAATTCCTTTAATTGAGCCTGTTGTGTTAGTGATCCTGTGTTCCTTTGGAGGTTTAGGTTGTAATCTTACTCTATTGGTGGCTTAGTACGAAATAATGTGTGAGAGCAATCCTGATTAATAGATTCTCTGAATGGCATCACAATACAGAGCTGGGGTCCAATGGGAGGTACATTTTCGTAGTTGTGCCACTAGGATGTAGCACATTGATGCTAGTATATTGCTAAGTGTGCTGCACCTCTTTAGAACACCTGATCATAATGTTGCTTGGTCTACCCAATATTGGAGGACAACTATCATAGTCGGTTGAGATGAATGAGAAAACATGCGTATTTTACCAGTTAGCTTCTGTATTTATGGTTGAGCTCCCATTGATGTAAAAAAACTCTCTAACTGGTAGCACTCTGTAGCGTTTTGGGGCTCATTGATACCCAGCACAATCATCTTTTTGTACTGCTCACATTATTCATGAGGTGGTGCCTCTTATATTTCACGTTGCAAATAGATGCAATGATGGAAGTTTTTACAGCCATTTCACAGTTTTTGCTTCTACTCACTATTTTGTACTCTCAATACTTCGTGCTAAACTTTTGTCAAAAAAAAAAAAAAAAAATACTTCGTGCTAAACTCAGTCAAGCACAAAGCATATCTGGTACTGTTAAGAAATTTATTTTCTTACTTTCTCCCTCTGACAATATTAGTCTTACATACCATAACTATCCATTAAATTTCTCTGTCTGCCGAGTCACTTGTTTTGGTGCATCTGATACAAAATATAGCAGTTGCTTCTTTCTAAACTCTCATATGTTCTTTTACACTGGTACATCTCATAAAAACATCAATAAGTGCTTCCATAGGGACTCTTATACTCCTCCCCCACCCCTCACTCTTTGTCCTGTATTTGCTGAGTTCTGAATGTTGAAACAATCATTATCAGAAAGATTGATGGACACAAAAATTGTAGTGGCTTCTTCTTAATGGAACATATTTCAGTGAGACTGCCATGAGATGAGGGAAACCAAATTGGCCATGTTATTTGGTGGTATGGCTCGTCAAAGGTACTTGTGATGATATGTTTCTCTTTTTTAGCTTTCTTAATGAGCTATCTTAAATATTTTGTGTCATCTTTTTGAAACAGCAGGAGGAGTCAAGTGGTTTAGCTTGTGTTCTTGTTTCCCATTCAATTTTGAGTAGTTCAATAGGAATGGTCATAGATATTCATCCCAGGATAGATACAACTTATTCTTTCCATTTTCTAATCCTTACTTATGTTGAGAAAGAAATTATTATGACTGCATCAATTTTGGGTGAATTATGTGCAATAGGTGTATCATTACTATCATTAGCTTGCTTGGTGACAATTTTTTCTTTAGGGCCATATATTCAAACAACTGTTAGCTGTCCATGTGTTGACGTTGTTTTCTGATTGCTCTGGGTTAATCTTGGGCGTGAAAAGCAGCATAAAGGTTTAGTGATTCACATCTCTTCACCACTGAGGTCTTCATACTTTAGTATATTGTTTTGAAATGGATAATGCTGTATAGTTCAATGATGTTGTTGCCTTTATAACAACGCCTTCACACACAAACAATAATGCACCTTTTTCATGTGAAAAATGCCACTTTTTGGAGGTTCCAATTTCCACATTGATGTCCAAAAGGTTTACTTCACCCCCTCAAGCAGGAGGTTATGGTAAGACTTGTTGGAGAATAACTTGGGAAGGTTATCATCCAGACCATCTTATCACCTTAATCATGAAAAGCTTGTATAGCTGGTAGGAAATCTTTCCACATTGTCAATTTTTAGTATGTATGCTTGTCTAAAATGTATGTTTGATGCAATCTGCCTGCCTTTCACATTAAGAATCTCCACAACTATGGCTTTCTTTGCAGTTGTGATTGTAAAGAGATGAGAAAATTCAGCTGGTTAGAATAATACCACCTCACCAAATATTGAGCCAACATCGTGTACAATTCGGTTCTTGTAAGAGATTCTTTTGAACTTCATGAAATCCTCTCTTTTTCATGATCCTTTCCATTAGCTTGTTTTATAAAAGTGAGCCGTCGCTCTTTGATGACCATCCAAGATGTATGCGTTTATACATTTTATTGATCAGTTCCCTCCATATAGGCACTTTCATCAATTCCTATTTCCCATAACCATCCCAAAAAGGTTCAGTTGAACACAGTTACTCGCAGATACTAAGGCTTCCATTCTTACCGAGATTCTCGTCTATTCCTATTGGGGCTCTGTCTCTCTCCAGCTCTCCCAACTCACCAGGTTAAATTTCCTATCTCATTCATTTACCCTCATAAGGTTTTCAGTTTTTAAGGCACCAGTGCTAGAATATGAAAACGTAGATAAGAGTTCTCTTCGTCAAATACTTCTCCCTTCTTTTGACATGTACTTTTTTTCTATCCTTTCAGGACTCTCTTGAATTGTAGTAGCCAAAGCTCTCCCTCCTTGAATTTGCCTCCGTTGGGGAAGACCCAGGCAGTTTGTAGGGAAGTCACGTGCAACCATCCCTTGATTGTAATTAGATCAATTTTATTATGCACCACCCAATGGTTTGAACTCCGATTTCGTTGTAACTGTTCTGAGCCAATGTACTGCCACAAACTATGGCAAGGTCTAGAATGGCAAACAGATTTGTCTCAATTGAGGATCTTAGAAAATTAGTATCATCTGCCTATATTAGATCTGATATTTCAATCTTCGGTTTACTGATATTTTTTATCATAAAGCGATTCAGACATGCTCCATTCATTGCTTTCCTTCTCCGTGGAAAAGCTGAAAGTAATGGGGATAAATGATCTGTGCGCGAACATTATTTGCTATTCCTAAAAAGTTCAAATGAAATTCCATTAACCATTATAGACCATCTCACTGTGGAGATTTATAAACTTATGAGACTCCTCTTGTCACCAAACCCATTCAAAGTTGCTAAGCTAAGATTACTGTTTATGTAGACTCGACGCTTTAATTGGTAGGAAGATATAATGTCGCTAGAATGGGAAAAAAGAAAGGGTTAGACAGCTAATGTTTGGTTGCATAAGCACTAGTGTGATGGGGAGTCAGTTTGCATAAGCGCTAGGGTGATGGGGAGTCAGTTTGCAAGTATTGTTTTTGTGAAAAAATAACAATTGGCTAATACTAAATCATATCTCATCTTACAAAGGATCCTAGGATGTCTACTGTAGAAACTTTGCCTTCAAAACACCTAGAGTTTCTCTCTTTCCAAATGATTCATCATATTACTGCTGGGACAAATTTCCATCTGTCTTAGTTAGTGCTACCACCACCCTCAAAATTCCAGCTAATTAGTGCCTCCCCTGTTCTTCCGGGCATCGTCCACCTTATGCCTCTGAAGCTGGTAAATAGATTCCAAAGCTGGCTGACCACTTTACAGTGAAGAATCTCTACTCAATTAGCTGCTACAGTCCCTACATGTCTAGGATGGGATGTACATGTGTTTTTTTTGGCCACACTGTACAATCCCCTGAATTAGTCGTCTATTTCTTCATTGCAGCCAAACGTGTCAGATATGGGCATGTTTCAGAAACATATTTGATGTTTTTTGGGTTATGTACATGCTAAACTGCTGGCAGGGACAGAAAACAGACAAAGTATAGAGACAGCTGGGGAAGATGATCCATTTATGCATTATGTGGATTGTCTGCCTTGCAAGGAGAGAGAAGTGCTTTAAGGGGAGAGAAATTGCGTTCTCATCTTAAATCTAGATATATACAAAATATAATTATGTGACATTAGTGAACTTTCGGAATAGCATGTACGCTGTTATGGATGTACTAGATTCCCTGAACATTTAGCCGTGGTTAAGTTCTCGTTTTGTATTTTCAATGGAACTCGCCTTGTAGTGGTTAAAATATTTTACTTGGTAAATAAAGAAACTACAAAGAGAAAGTCGAGGAGAAAAAGTTTTAGAGAACACTTTATTTGGAAGTTGCTAGAAGAATGACTAGAATAGTGGTCTGAAGAGATGGTGCCACCGGAAAAGATGTGGTGCCACAAAAAGGTCATCAGAGAGAAAAATGGTAACTTGTAAAAGGAAGGCAAAAGTTTGACAAGACAATTAACATAAAGAATCTGCTTGCTTATGTGTTGATCAAATTTATAGAGTCTTACCATGTAAAATGGAACAAGTAAAAGAAAACCTTAAATCATGTTATGACTCTTTACGCAGGAGTATGGGCTAATATGAAATAAGGAAATTTTGGAATACAAGAAAGAAGAAAATAATTTGACGGAAAGAAGTGTCCTAATGTTTTACTATTACCATTCTCAAAAAAACAAAAGAGGAAGTGTCCTAATGTTTTGGATTACCAACCACAATACAACAACAACATATTCGG
Source organism: Capsicum rhomboideum (assembly GCA_031232105.1). Lineage (NCBI taxonomy): Eukaryota > Viridiplantae > Streptophyta > Magnoliopsida > Solanales > Solanaceae > Capsicum > Capsicum rhomboideum. Next base: position 140,950,570 of record CP124711.1, on the reverse strand, counting down.
TGCAATCCACAAGTAGGGTCAAGGAAAGGTAATGTGTACGCAGACCTTACCCCTAGCTTGGGAGGTCGAGAGGTTGTTTCTGATTGACCTTTGACTCTAGAAAATAATATGAGTGAAGAAATCAAGAAACAAATATTAAACAAGGCATGAAAAAGCATCCTTAAAAAGGAACAACAACTACAACCAAATAATACGATAATCGAAGTATAAGGAAAAACAAATAGTAACAGGAATCGAAGAAGTAAGAAACTACAAGAGTAATATTACGACTATTAGTATGCAAGGATAAGTGCAACAACGCTCAACAACTTATCATTTACCAACCTTCTAGCCTAATTCGTGTCCTCCATAATCTCCTATCTAAGGTCATGTCCTAGGTAAGCTGAAGCTGCGCCATGACCTGTCTAATCACCTCTCCTCAATACTTTTCGGCCTATCTCTACCTCTCCTGAAATCAATCACCCATAGGCCATAGCCAACCTCACTCCTTCGCATTGTGACATCCTAGCATCTCCTCCTCGTATGTTTGAACCATCTTAACCTCGCCTCTTGTATCTTGTTCTCCGCCGAGGCCACTCTCACCTTGTTCTGGATATCTCATTTCTAATCTTATCTCTCCTAGTATGTCCACACATCCATTTCAACATCCTTCATCTTTTGAACATGAGTTCTTGGTTGGCCAACACTTCGCTCCGCACAACATAGTCTGTCTAGCCACCACTCTGAATAACTTGCCTTTAAGTTTTGGTGGTATTGTGTCACAAGATTTCGGATGCGAGCCTCCATTTCATTCACCCTACACCACTACTAGGTGTGACATTATCGTCGATCTCCCTATTACCTTGGATAATAGACCCAAGATACTTGAAACTTCCTTTCTTTTGGATGGCCTGAGTATCTAGTCTCACTAACACGCTAGCCGCATGTGTTATGTCACTGGGATATCCGACCTTATCCGATCAAACTTCGGTGTTGTTTTATTCCTCCTCCCATGTGGGATAAATTAGTCCAAGAACTTAGTCTGTGAATCAAATGAGCTCACGTTTGACTTATCCTGCATCCTGATAGTTAAGTTTCACATCTCTGTGTGATTTAATTGCGGCTTTCAGTGCAAGAATTCTACCACATTTAGATGTCTGATCTTGATTACTTTATATCACGGAGCTTGACAATTTTAAATCAAGCTTTTCTGTTTTGTTGTGAAATCCCAAGCTTATTCCTTGACTTCCCTTAAAATTACTTTTGATATGATCTCTCTCTATGTTGGCTTGTATCTGTTATCAGTGAGTATCCATATGTAACAAGATATGTTTGAGTAGGTTTGTAGAAATCAAAGAATGAAATTTGTTTGATGAGAAATTATATAGAATCCGTGTCTGGGTTCTGCAGATAAGGGAAGATCGACAATACTTTTCCAATACGTTATTGTGTGTACTAAAAGGGAAAGGAAAAGATTTTTTTTTTATATATATATATATATAGATAGATAGAGGGAGGGAGGGAGGGAGAGAGAGAGGGGGGGAGAGAGAGAGGAAGTTACACAATATCATAAAGGTGCTTCTTTAAGGTACTTGCAAAATTAGCTTTCACTTAGATATTTTTAGTCATGGTTGGTTAATGTGGATATTTGACGTGTCATTTTCTGGTGTATAGCTGAATGCTCAAATTATGTGTCACAGAGTAACTGTTTATATTTGCTTTCAGTAAAAAGAAAAGACATGATGAGATGAAACCAAAAGTGCAAAATAATTTCATTATGTTTTCTGTGAAGTGACTCCTGTTATTCGAATGCAGGTTTCTTTTCGCCAAGACACAAATTTATTGCCGACATTCACGTATAATGGGGCACAGAAATTCATTCAACATGTCTCAGATATTTGAGACAGAAGATGATCAAAGATGGAATCTTCCAGAGCAGGCACCTTTGCCTTTCGGTAACAATTGATAATCCTTTTAGGTGTACAGATTTCATTTTAACATAAAGCTTGACCAATCTTTCGTCTTATGAAGTTTTGTCTGAAATTAGTCTATTAGTAAATATAACATGTGTTGGAGCTGCAACTTCATAACATGCCATTAGCCCTCTCCATCTAAGCATAGCATGATGGTTCCTTTTCATTCTCTCCCTTCCTTTGGTTATTGTCATGTAATGCCTGTGAACTCGTTACATTATGGAGATGATCCTATCATCACATTAGTGATAAAAGTATTAAATCATTGATTACTCCATCTTTTATAAAATATGGAGAATCCATGTGGCAAGATGATGTGCCCTTCTAGTGCTTCATGATTGATTGTTTCTGTAGGTAAATGAAATTAATACTGGTCCATGTAAAATCTACCTACATATAGTACCAGTGGATGGGCTTGAACTAGACTGTTGGACTGGGAAGAGCACAGTTTGGTTTTTTATTGAAGGAATTGACTTTGGCTAAACATGGAAATTAACAATTTGACAGGATACTCTTGTGTAAGTGCTGAAGGGTAGTGAACAAAATAATGCCTTCTGGCTGTAAAAATTGGAAGTATACCTTTGTTGATCATTTATATGTTCTGAAATAGGGAGGACTTAATTATACAGTAAAGAACCTTCTCATGTCGATGTCTCCTTTTATATTGCAGCAAGGGCTGGTGTTCCGGAAAGCAGTAATCTTGTTTATCCAGTGGATAGTATGTCGATTGACGGGGCACACCATTCTGCTCAGGGGCATGCCTCCAGGCCAAGTGGATATTCTTCCTCGAATCCAAATATGGAAATTCCACACTGTCAGCCACAGGTTCAAGGTCCTCTTCATGATCCTTTTCTGCATTCAGGTACTGGAGGCTTTCATATGATCCATGAGAGTTATCCACATCAAGCATCTTCATCAACTCATGGCGGCCAGACATATCATGGGGTGGATGGTGGCCTTGTTGACCTCACAATGGGTAGTGGGAGAGGGCCATACAAACGAAAGAGTCCTGGTATACCCGCATGTGGCGAAAGTGGTAGTACAAGCAGATACTTTGATGCTGGCAGTTCATCTGATCTCCCTTCTGACTCTTGGCAAGAGAAACAAAATCCAGACTCCCATTACACGACTTGGGGTTTACATCCTAGTTACAGAGGTAATAGTCTGTCTATTGGAGGTGAAGGTTCTCAGAGGAATGTAAGGAGCAGAGCTGCATTTGATCTGCAAAATAATGTAGGAAGGGCTCATACAACAAGTACTCCTTCACATCACTCTAGCAGCAGTAGAACTTCCACTGATTATTGTAGTTCAGTGAATTATGCTCCAAGTTCGAGTTCTTCAGCAAGGGAATGGAACCATGCAGTGATGCCCCCTGCTGCTGCTCATGGGAGGAATTTTGCTCCTGGTTAGTTTCCTAAATTATTTTGTTATCCTTTGCTGTGTTTTGATTTTAATAGTAATTTTTTGTAAATTGCAGATGCAAGCTTCTTTTGTTATGATATGAACCACTATGATATGGTTACCGGTAATATCTCTACCTCTCTGGAGATGGGGAATTACCACAATGATTTCACCTCCAACAGAAGTTCCCTTCCTCAACATTTGCCTAGCAACTTGCAATCTTCGAGGGGCGTCCGAAGTAGCTACAGTCAAAGATCTTCCCCTACTTTCAGGACTTCTTCAAGCTATTTGCGCCATGGACATGTTGGTACTTCAGATGACGCAGCACAGTTGTTTGCTGAAGGTTACTCCTCAAGGCATTCACGGCCATTGTCTACTCTAGGACTGCGTAGTAGTGACCGAAATGGGAGAGCTAGGGTATCTAGTGATAGGTACAGATCATTGGCTGGTGAGGCAAATTTCCGTGAGCAACTTGCATCTGAGGTGTGTATTTCATCATATACAGGAAATTGCATGTCATCCTTTTGAGGGGCTTATCTCCTGTCTAGGCTTCCTATATCAAATACACCGTCTTTTGCATCATGGTATGCATCTATTTGTCTTGCATCGTGACACATGAATGTTCCAGTCTTTTGTTATTCTTTTCCTCTTATGAAAAGATGACCTTTCTGGTTCATGCCACAAGAATGTCCGAAGTCTTATTTTGCTTTACATGTGTGTATACATATTGGTGTAAATCCTTGTTAGGTAAATCATAGATGCTATCAGGTGCATTTTGTGCATTTGTTTAATCAAGCTAATGTAGGGGAAGTGCACTTCACTCTGAAAGATTAACTGGGAATATGCGTGTGCACAGATTTATGTTATGTAGGGTCGCGTCATCAATTTAAGCTGTTTGGGTTGTCTGTTTGACTTGTGATGATTCTTATATCCAGTTGGTCTTGATTAAATTCAGTCGAAGCTCCTTAATTTTGTTCATCGATTTACATTACTTATAATTTAGTGGATTAATTTTGGCTTTTCGTATTGACACTTGTGCATTCCAAATAGCCGCTCTACCTCCCCAGGTAGGGATAAGGTCTGCGTACACACTACCCTCCCCAAAACCCACTTGTGGGATTACACTGTGTATGTTGTTATTGTAGTACTTGTGTATTCCAATCTGGCATTATGGGAAATACAAATAGCTGCAGATGGTAACTTGGTTAAAATATGATATTTTAGTTAATCATTTATACTATCTCTGAACACATCACCTTCATGACGTGTTGAATGTGAAACTTTGGGGGTTCTTTCAGGGTGTTATTATTCCAGATCGCTCTACTTATTACGGATCCAGAAGCATGTTTGATCAGCATAGGGACATGAGACTTGACATTGACGACATGGGCTATGAGGTAAGTGCTGAAACTCGTCTTGCATCTTTGTCCCGCTTTCTGTTTTCAACTTACAGCCATCTGCTCAGCTTTGATACTTTTGACTTGATCAGGAACTTCTTGCACTGGGAGAAAGAATTGGCCATGTCAACACTGGCCTGTCCGAGGAGCTGATTTCAAAGTGTATGACTGAGTCAATTTATTGTTCGTCAGACCAAGTTCACGAGGAAGGAAATTGTGTTATCTGTTTGGTGAGTATCGTTATCTTGTCAGAATTGTACATCATGCAGGCCAAAATATAGATATCATGACTTCAAGAATTTTGGATACTTTCTAGGTGTTTTAGGTGTTTCATGGTATAAGCATATGTTTAAATGATCATGTCACTTATTAGGTGATTACAATTACATCGCGATGATATACTACATTATTTGTAACCTGTTTAGACTGGTGATTAACAGGCTATCACAAGTTAAACACACTGACATTGTAATAAGTAACTGAAATCCTTTCATCATTTTATGTAAGTACTTAAATCCTTTCATCATTACCATCCCGTGCGAGTTTTATTCGTTGAGATCCCACTCTGCATTGAGCAATTTTACCAGTCTATTAGTTTGTATAGAGCTTTTGCTTTTCTTGCGAGCAAGGAGAATGATCGAATTCTAACTAGTGAATTTTGTATGTCACTGCATTTGACAGGAAGAATATGTGAACATGGATGATGTCGGGACGTTGAAATCGTGCAACCATGATTTTCATGTGGGGTGCATAAGAAAATGGCTGTCAATGAAGAACGTGTGTCCAATCTGCAAGAAAACTGCTTTGGATGACGACGATATGAAAGAAAAATGATCTATTTAGTTATGACCTATTGGACTTGTGTAAATATGTATTTAGAACATTTCTCAAATGAGGGAAGAACTAGTTATCACCTCAAAAATTTGTACAGAAAATGTTTGCATATCATCAGTCATTTCTTTCAAATGTGTAAAAGATCTCCTTATAACCTCTTCTCTCCCTTAGTTTGCTCTGTGAAATCCAAGTGCAAGTTAGGTTGCAATATGGATTTAAAAGGATTTTCACATGGAAAAGGCGAACGGTATACTGAACTCATCAATCAACCTTGACCTTGACTTACTCCAACTCTTATCTATTAATGAAGGCGCTTTATCTAATGAAGCAGGAAGAAGACTAGGAAAGCAATCGAATAGACAAGGCCATAAGTTAGAGACAAGACCATAACTTGCTCGTGCCTAAGTTGCACGGACTCGTCACTTTCAATGCCGCAGCCGTCTTGGATTCTTCAAAATACATTATTTTTGGAGAATTGCTGGTGCAATCGCACTTCTTTTTCTTTATGTTTTCACTTGTTCCTTTTTTTGATTCAGGCAGCTTGCTCTCAAATTGGGTTCGTCTTCACCTACAAACAAACAAACAAAAAAAATATGGTCAATACGTAAACTCTCCTACTTCACATAAAAAATCAAGTCAAATAAGCTCATAAACTAACCACCAGCATGTGATGTTAACTGTGACGCCTGATGATAAATACTATATTTCAAGCAAAGTCTAGATTAATTATTTTAGGAAAAATAACATAAACATACGCCTTAACTTACCATATTTACATAAATCACCGCTCTTATAAAGTAATTACAAAAATTTCAACTAATTATGTATCTTCATTGGATGTATCGGGAGCCAATTATGTATCCTTACAAAGGGAAAAATGTATTTTCGTTGGATGCATTATGTATCTCGACAGATCCAAAATCAAAAAAAATGTATCGGGAGCTAATTATGTATCCTTGCAAAGGAAAAAATGTATCTTCGTTGGATGTATTATGTATCTCGACAGATCCAAAATTGAAAAAAATGTATCGGGAGCTAATTATGTATCCTTACAAAGGAAAAAATATATTTTCGTTGGATGTATCGGGAGCTAATTATGTATCTCGACAGACCCAAAATCGGGATTTTCAGTAATTATGCAAAATGGGAATTTTCTGTAATTAACCTCCAAACTTTCGGGATTTATGTTATTTACCTATTATTTTAATTATTATTTAGTAAGTATTTTGTATAAAACTCGGTCAAACATGCATTCAATTCTCATTTATTTCAATTTGCTTCTTTTATAATGAGGCAGATTACAATAAAACAAACTAACTAATAACCAACACCAAAAAAGTTCAATACATTAAATGTTTTTCCAATCTAAATCCCACATAAATCAGATTTTGTTTCCTTTACAAGTGTATATATATAAACACCTTGAAAAGTAAAACTTGATTCAAGTAAATTAAAATAAAAATTCATCAGAAAAGCTTGTGTTATATCTGAAGAGATGGCTAGAGTTTGCTTTATAACGTTGTTCTTGGTTTATGTCATTCTAATTGCAATTGTTGGTGTGTAATTAATCTCTCTTCCCAATTGTTTGTCTATAATTAATTTCTAGTGTTCTTCCTTTTTAGTGTAAATTTTTTTTTTTTACCCCTTTGTTCCCTTGGTGACTCGAGGGGTCCTTACCATATCTTTAATTTTGTTCATTTTATCATTGATGAGATGTTCTTAGGTTTGTCCATCATTAATAGGAAACCTTAGGTTCTAGCCACAAAAATGAAGAATTTAACTATAGGGAGGTCAAGTGACGGAGCCACATAGATTAAAAGTGGTCAATTAAACTATTAGTCAGAAAATTATATTGCGTATACATGAAAAAAAAAATCATATAATACACATAGATAACAAAATATATTGATTTTTACGTATTATTGACAAAATTTTTGAATTCGCCACTGTCAGAGCGCTTTACCCTATCGATGAAGCTACTCGATGTAGATCTGAATTTGTTGTGCCAATTGATTTCGAATATTAGATAATTTAAATGAAAAATTATTTTTTCCCTTTTATTTTGACAAGTTTTTTTTTTTTTTTAAAAAAAAAAATAATTTTGCAGGTTTGTTTTGCTTGGAAATTGCAGCACAGGAAGTAGCACAGGAAGTATGCAACAAGGTTTCAGATTGTTATTATCATTGTTATCCATTTACTTATGCTGCTAAATGCAAAGATGGACATTGTTACTGCACTTAGGGATATGAAATTTGTCTTTAAAACCACTAAATATTTGAAAATTCTAAAGCACTTATATGTTCCAATAAATAAAATTACATTTTCAAATTAAATTAGTGGTTATTAAACCTGTATTGACCCTTTAAAGATATATTCAACGAATATATCTTAAATAATAAAGTTACAAAATGAATTCCTTGCGTTCGAATTACTCATATATATTATATACGTATATGTGTAATTGACTAATTTAAATAATTATTCGAGACAAAATGCATAAAAAAATCATATCGTAATTTCAATCATGGATGTTACTGCATTTAGCATGATTCAACATTCTTGATCTAAAGAAATTATTAAATGTATTTTATAAGCCGGCGAAATATTTATTATTAAATTTAAGATTTCAATTGATCAGAGTATGTCAGAACCTTTTTACTTCCTTTTTTAATTAATACATAAATCTTCAAAATTGAATTCTTAATCTCAAAAATAATAAAAAAATAACTTGAATTAAACTAGAGTTTTTAACATTCAGTTGTGGAAATAAGCCTCTATTTCTATCGATTGAGTGAGTAGCTCAGATTTTCGACATCTCAAAATGGCTGAAAAAACAAAAATTATATAAGTTATATAGTATTTTTATTTTTTTATTTAAAGACTAAGTAGGCGTTTGAATATGCAATTTCACGTCATGATTTTATCTCAAAATTTCAGCTTGAATAACTTGATGTATAGATAACCGAATTCTTTTTAGGGACCAAATATTGGGTAATAATAGTTTTTCCCTCGAAATCCTCAAATGCATAATTTATTCACGTATAAGTTAATATTCAAAAAGGCACTAGGGTCGTTTGGTAGAGTGTATTGGGAAAAATAACGCATGCATTAGTTAATGTGTATTACTAGTACCTTATTTGGTACATTTTTTAACCTAACTTATACACTCTATTGTGTATTGAGGTACCTCAAAATATGCAATGGATTCTAATGCATGTATTAGCATGATTAAAGACACGCTCAAAATCTTTTTCACATCCTTTCCACCATATATATGGAGGGTATTTTTGTAAATAAATATTCTTTTAAGAAAAATATACAATTCATGTATTTTTAATACACTAAATCAAACACTGCATAAGAAAAAATGCAAGCATAACTAATGCAAGCATAGCTAACACAAGCATTATTAATACAAGCATTACTAATACACCATATTTTATATTATTCTTATACACTCTACCAAACGACCCCATAATAAGAGAAACCCAACCCAATGACTTTAAAAAAAAAAAAAAAAAAAAAAATTTGTGTTATTGATAGAACATTGATATTTTTTTTCTTTACTGTTTGCTTCTGCTTTGTATTTGGATTTGCTACACTTGAGTCAAGGATCTTTGGAAACAACCTCTCTATCTTCTCGAGATAGTTATTGTATTATTGTTAGGACATTGATATTTCAAACCATATACACAAGGATAAGCAATAGCATTGACATGTCACAAACCACTCAAACCTCAGAAATTTGCCAAATGACTTCTTTTAGCTATACGTAGTTTGGCTGTCACCATCATATTCTTCTTCATTTGTCTAATACTCCCTCCGTTTAAAAATGAATAATCTATTTTGACTTGACATGGAGTTTAAGAAAATATAAAAGACTTTTGAATCTTGTGATCTTAAATTAAAGTTATTATAAATGTACCAAAATGTCCTTTAATCTTCTAGTCTTAAACATGCCACATGGAAAGTTGAAATTAAAGTGTTGTCAAAAAGAGAAAGAGGTCATTCTTTTTAAAACGGACTAAAAAAAAAATAGGTCATTCTTTTTGAAATGGAGGGAGTATTAAATAGGATCCATGTTATGTGTGCACTTGAATATTTTGTAGGTTTTTGATAAAATACATATAATATATATATATATTATAAAAAAAATCATCTTTAATAAAAAGTTATCTCATACAATAATAATTCTTTTATATAACTAGACTTATTATCTCTTTTAAAATATAAATAAATATAGAATTCTTATAAAATAAAAACATGCACAATTATATCGTAACTAAAATATTTAATATATTTTAGGAAGACAACAAAAATATTTCTCTTAATCAATTCTAGTTTAAATCAAATATTTTCGAATTTGCATTGTGTAGATAAAACTTTTAAATTTAGACTCAAACGTCTTCGATATGGGAAGAATGACAATATTAAACACCCGGGTTGTTATAGATTACATATAACACACTAACTAAAACCAAAATCAAAAAAAGCAATGTTATAAACGTCTTTCCAACTTAAATTTCACGTAAAACAAATTTTGTTTTCCCTACAAATGTGTATATAAACATCTCCAAAAGTAAAACTTGATTCAAGTTTAAAAAAATATTATCATCAAAACTTGTGTTATATCTGATTAAGAGATGGCTAGAGTTTGCTTTACAACATTGTTCTTGGTTTATGTCATTCTTATTGCAATTATTGGTGTGTAATTAATCTCTCTTCCCAATTATTTGTGTGTTATAAATTTATGTTGTTCTTCCTTTTTAGTGTTAAATTTCTATCCATTTTAGTTTAGTTTTTTTTTTTTTTTTTTTTTTTTTGGAGAAAGATTCTTAGATGTTAGATCAAAACACTATGTAAATTTTGGTTTTTCTTATCACGGGTGGGATGTTCTGGAGTCTCTCCGTCGTCATTAATACTAAGATATTTCAGGTTCGAACGTCAGAACTGAAGAAATTCTACGATAGGAAGATTTAGTGGTGGAGCCACATAAATTGAAAAGTGGTCAATATAACCATTCATCAAAAAATTATATTACGTGTATGAAAAAAAAATTATATTAAGTATATATATAAAAAATGTAGTGAATTTCGAACAACCTTAATAAAAAATTTATGTTCTCTACCGGTTCGGGGCGATTTACTCAATCAATGAACCTACTCGATGTAGATCTAGATTAATTGTGCCAATTGATTTTGAATATCATGTCATTAAACAGAAAAATTACTATTTTTATTTTTATTTTTATTTTTTGACAATTTTTTTTTTAATTTGGCAGGTTTGTTTTGCTTGGAAGTTTCAGCACTCCACCTATGCAACACAGCTACTGATTGCTATCTTTATTGTTTTCCATATCCTGGCGAATGCCCACCTTATCAATATTGTCACTGTCTTTAAGAATATAAATTTATTTTTAAAACCACTAAATACATAGTATTTGAAAATTCTAAAGCACTTATATGTGCCAAGATAATTAAATTAAATTTTCAAAGTAGTGGTTATTATATATGTATTGAGCCTTTAAAGATATATCCATGATATTGAATATATCTTGAATTATAAAGTTATAAATTGAATATCTTTCGTTCGAATTATTTATATATGTGTATCAGTGTATGTATGTACATAATAATTAGTTAATTTAGATTGTTATTTGAGACAAAACACATAAAAAAAATCATATCGTAATTTCACTCATGAATGCGATTCCATTTAGCATGATACAATATTATTGATTTAAAGAAATTATTAAAAGTACTCTATAAGTAGGCGAAATATCTAAAAATAAAAATTAAGATTTTACTTGATCGAATATGTCAAAACCTTTTTCCTTCCTTTTTCTTTAATAAATAAAACTTAAAAATTTGAATTCTTAATCTCAAATCTAATAGAAAATAACATGAATCAAACTACAGTTTGAACATTCAATTATATTGTAGAAACAAAAATTGTTGAAAAACAAAAATTAATTCATATCATAATATCAAATTAATCGGTCAAATCAAATATATAATTACATTTTCTTTTTCTTGAGAAAATTCTTCTCCAATCTCATTTATGGATAATATCATTTTCAATTAACAATTGTTTTTAATGTTTTAAATTACTTTCTTCGTTCATTTTTATTTGTCACATTTTAACTTTGTACGCACATTAAGAAAACAACAATTGACATTGCTATTTTACCACCCTATCCCTATTAATTAATGTTTAGTATTAGGTATTGAAAAATTATTTAGAGAATAAGTAATTAATGCTAATGGTAAAATATGAAAAAAATTAAATATTTTTTCACGATATGTCAAAAGTAACAAATAAAAAAGAAGATCTATTTTAAAAGTAAGTAACAAATAAAAAAGAACGGAGGGAATAACATCTATCTCTTCCTATTAGTCATCTTTGCCTTGTCTTTCTTTTTTGGGAGACTTTCACGACATAGCCCATGTTTCAGCTAAATACGGGGTGTAGCCTAAGTTTTACAAATTACCATCCATAGCCAATGGATCAACTGTATGTAACTGATTATATTTGATATAAAATATAAATACAGTGATTGTATGAACTGATGTATTCAAATGTATGTAACTAATGTATCAATTTGAATCAACAAATACAATTTGTATTTTATAGAATAAAATACAAATACAAATATACATGAATTAGATTTAAAATACAAATACAACATATATCGAATCATTTGTATTTGTATATTAATAAATATATGCATCTTTTATATTTGAATGGTTCAATTTATATCATCATTTTTTTTTAAAAATTCCAATTTTGTATCAACATATATTAGATATTTAAAACCAAATACAAATACCTAATACATTTTGGTGCAAACCTGAAAGTTTTTATAAAAAAAAAAAAAGAGAAAGAGAACGAGATTTATCAACTGGATGTATTCGATAATAGATATATACATATACATACATACAAAAAATCAATTATACACACAATATTAATAATGCATTTTTTATTTTTATTTTTTTTTTGCCGTGGTTTCCGGGTACTTTGCACCCGACTAGCTGTACCCACCAGGTCCCGCTGTTTCAGAGCGGCCTCTCGGTTAGTTCCACGGGGCCCTGGAGACACGGCCGGTTTGTAATGCCTCCAGTGGCCCTGCGGGGGCTCGAACTGGCGACCAAGAGGACTTTGTCCTCCAGCCTTTACCAGTTGAGCTAACCCTCAGGGTTATATTAATAATGCATAGAAAAATACAAAACTTATATATAAAAACAAATACAAAAATATCATGAATCAGACAAATGATACAAAAATATATTAAATCAGTTATAAGTACAACCAGGCGAGATGGTCCAATGGTTAAGGTGTTCCGAAAATGGCCCAATACCTGAGTTCAGATAATTAGGGGCTTATGTTTGCTAAGCCAAGTAGTTTTCCTGTTCTTTTTTCGAAGAACTCAGTTTCTTGTTTAATTGATGTATGTTTTAAATGATACTTCCTTTGTTCGGTTTTATTTGTCTAGTATTTCGAAAACATATTTTTACGTTATTTGTCACTTTTAACATATTAAGTTAAGAAAAGATACTTATTTTTTTCTTATTTTACCCTCAATATTAATTACTTACTCCCCAAATCATTTTTCAACACCTCAGACTATACATCAACTAATTTCTGTATTATGTAAAATACTCATAGAAAAAGGAACGGACGAAATAAATGTTACTCCATCCGTTTCATTTTACTTGGCTCCTATATCAAAAATAGATGTTTCATTTAGCAAATTTAGAAAATTTTATTATCACCTCTAGTTCAATATAAGTGAACTATTAGGACTTTTTATAGTCCTAAATAAGTGATTCTTTTTTTCAAAGTTCAAGAGTGTATTATTTTTATTTTGTTCAGATTTACTCTTTCTTTTAATAACGTTTTTAATTACTTTACATTTTCTAGGAGATGAGTAGCACTATTTACAACATATTTATGGTTTTACCTTGAATCAAATGGATAGTATTGAAAATTTACCCCTTGACTTATGTCCTTAAATATCTTTCTTAATGATTGTGTCACACCCCAACAATGCACTTATATTGGACTAGAGGGAGTACTATATTTTCATACTATCACCAACAACAAAATTCAGTGTAATCCTACAAATACGGTCTGAGAAATATTTCATACTACCCTTAGTATTAAATAACTACATAAAGTAGTAATAGTCAAATTTGACCATCAAATTTTGAATTCCAAAACATCACTTATAAGATTAGTTTGGTAACATACACCTCCAATTAAAACTTCTTTTATAGGTGAGTTAGGTCAACATAAACCAACAAAGTGAAGGAAGTAATTATTTTCATTATTATTTAGTAAGTATTTTGTATAAAACTTGGTCAAACATATATACATTCAATCTGATTTTTATTTCAACTTGCTTCTTTTATAATAATGAGATAGATTACACTAGAAGCAACTAGCTAAACAACACCAAAAATATTTTTCTATCTAAATTCAACATAAATCAGATTTTGTTTCCCCTACAAGTGTATATATAAACACCTTGAAAAGTAAAACTTGATTCAAGTAAATTAAAATAAAAGTTCATTAGAAAAGCTTGTGTTATATTTGAAGAGATGGCTAGAGTTTGTTTTGCAACATTGTTCTTGGTTTATGTCATTCTAATTGCAATTGTTGGTGTGTAATTAATCTCTCTTCTCAATTATTTGTGTCTAATTAATTTCTATTGTCCCCTTTTAGCGTAAAATTTCTAGCCTTTTTTTTTTTTTTTTTTTTTACCACGGGTGGAATGTCCTCGGATCTCTCCATCACTAATACGACAAGAGATTTCCGGTTCGAAAACCCTAGAAATAAAAAATTATATGATAGGGAGATTTAGTGGTGGAGCCACATAGATCAAAAATGGTCAATTGAACCATTCATTAGAAAATTATATTGCGTATATAAAAAAGTTATATTACATATAGAGGTAATAATATAAATTGAATTCCAAACATTATTAACAAATCTTTTTGGGTCCGCCACTGGCTGGAATGCTTTATCCGATCAATGAGCCTACTCGACGTAGATCTGGATTTGTGGTGCCAATTGATTTTTTTTTTTAAAACTATTTTTTCCTTTTATTTTGATAAGATTTATTTTTAATTTTTTTTTTTTTTATAAATGATTTTGCAGGTTTTATTTGCTTGGAAATTGCAGCAGAAGTATGCAACAAGGCAACAGATTGTTATTATCATTGTTATCCATTTGAATGGAGTGCTAAGTGCAGAGATGGAGAATGTTTCTGCACTTAGGGATATGAAATTTGTATTATTCAAATTTCTTCGAATCGATTATATGAAAATTCTAAAGCACTTATATGTGCCAAGAAAATAAAATAAAATTTTAAAGTATTGGTTGTTTATATACATGCATGGTCTTGAATATATTTTGAATAATAATGTACAAATTGAATTCCTTTCGTTCGAACTATAAATACATGTATATGCATACATAATACTTGACTAATTTAGATTGTTATTCGAGACAAAGCATATAAAAAATCAAATCGTAATTTCAATCACGAACGTGGATTGATTTAGAATGATACAATATATTCATTTAGAATGATACAATATTCATTTCAATTTTACAATTTTTTCTTGTATCAAGTTTTTTTTTTTTTAACGTGCCTATAGATTATGTTTATTGAAACCACCGCAGATTATGAAGAAGAAAAAGAGAAGAAAAAAAAAAAAGAAAATTTAATACCGGGAGACTAGTACAACATGTAGTAAATCAAATTTCATAAAATTTCAACAACAAAATTATCCAGTGTAATCTCACAAGTGAAGTCTAGGAAAGTTTGGATGTACACAAATTTTACCTCTGCCTTTGTGGGATATAGAGGTTGTTTCTGATAGACTCTTGACTCAAAAAATTAGGGAAGTAAGAGAGAAAAATAGGAAACAAATAATAATGCACAAAATAAGTGTAGCAATAAATATTAATATACAATGGAGAGAAAAAATAAAAAAAATAAAGGAAAGGAAAAGAGAAAAAAGAGAAGGAAAAAGAAAGAGGAAAAAACTATGCG
Source organism: Capsicum rhomboideum (assembly GCA_031232105.1). Classification (NCBI taxonomy): domain Eukaryota; kingdom Viridiplantae; phylum Streptophyta; class Magnoliopsida; order Solanales; family Solanaceae; genus Capsicum; species Capsicum rhomboideum. The sequence continues at coordinate 140,934,923 of CP124711.1, read as the reverse complement.
ATACCTAAATCATACTGCCAGAAGTATGACAATACTCGACTAACCCTTCTACCCTAATTCTTGACCTCCATGCCTTTTTGTCTAGGATCATGCCTTCAACCAACTGAAGTTGTGTCATATCCTCTCTAATCACCTCCCCCTAGTTCTTCTTCGGCCTACGACCTACCTCTACCTTTCCTAACTCCTGCTATAGCCAACCTCCTCACTGATGTATCCTCACACCTCCTCTTCACATGTATGAACCATCTCAACCTTGCTTCTCTCCTCTTGTCCGCCATGGAGGCCACTCCTACCTTATCCCGTATAACTTCATTCTCAATCAAATCTCTCCTAGTATGCCCCTCACATCCATTTGAACATCCTTATCTCTGCTAACTTTATTGTAATGACCTGATTCGTGAAATTTTACTTTTATATGATTTGACCATTTTTGCCCTTCTCCGTAGTTGCTACGTGTTGGTTTTGGAGTGTGGGGATGATTGACATGGTTTCCAATGCCTTCGGGAGGGTTTTGGGAGAGTTTGAGGTTTTTAGAGGCTTCAAAAGTCCTATAGTTGACTTCGGTCAACATTTGATGTTCTGAGTGCCGGATGGTGATTTGGATAGTTCCATTAGATCTAAAATATCGAATTTGGGTTAGTAGCGGGGTTGGTTCGGGTTCGGAACCGTTAGCTTACATTTCGACCCTCCGTTTAAAAACTAGTGAAATTTGTCTTAAAGGGGTCCGGGGGGCTAATTTGTTGAAAACGATACTTTTTCAAAAAACAGACATTGTCATTGAATCCAGAACGCCAAAAATAGCCTAGTAGCATATAGGGTTTGTTCTAGTGGTGTCCAAAACGAATCCCGAAAGTACGTTTGGAGACATTTCATCACTTGAAAAATCTGTTGGTGCAGCATTTTCTGGTGCATCAGATCCTTCATTGCGATCGTGTGACCACGTGTCACGATCGAGGTCCTCGATGACAACCTACATCTCGATCGGGTGGTGGTGGTATTGCGATCGTGATGGGTTAATCGGTGTATCGAGTCGGGTTGACTCATCACGATCGTGAGGCCCAGCTACGCGACCACGATGACTAACTTAATTCCAGGTCAACGTTGACCCTTGCGATCGTGAGGTGGGGTCCTCGATCGCGAGCTACTGTTCACAAAACAATATAAATACTTCAATTTCGCAATTTTTCTCCATTTTTGGACCTCCAAGCTTCGGGAAAAGCAATTTTTCTAAGGTTTCTTCATCATTTTCGTGTAGGTACTCTCTAAACTCATCTTTCCATTATTTTCTATTGATTATGACTTCGAAAATACCTTTTAACCTTGACTTTGAAATGAATTTTTGAGTTTTTGTCGATAAAGCTTAAAAATAGTTTTTATTCGATTTGGACCTCATTTTTAACTCATTTTCGCGTGTGTTTTCAATTGTAGATTTCTATAACCTTGGGGAATGTGTTTCTAAAAGAAAATTTTGGTTTTACCCCTTTCATTTTTGAACCCATTTTTGGAACCCATTTTGGATCCGACTTAAATATGGTCAATATGAGTATCATTAACTTTATTTTAACGCGTAGATGTAATATTTGTATGTTTTAGTTGATTTCAAGACCGTTCGAAAGGGAAAGACTCCTTGTTGAAGGACTTTAGGCTTGAATTTCAACGCTTCGAGGTAGGTTATGGCTTAACTTTCTTCAGATTGGGCTGGGTAGTTAATAAATAAGCAAAGCATGCTATGGGTTCAAGAAAATAACTATAGAATTGTATTTTGAGTTTAATATTACTTTTGTGTGCCTGAATGGGAGCTTATATTCTCGTTGTTGTTGACTTGATATATCATATACTGCATGTTGCCTGTGCCAGGGGCTTTATTTGACATCATTGATCTTATTTGTGCATTTAAATGCCTTTATTCTTAGTGTGATGCCCAAGTGGGGACTTGAATAGATATTATAGGCCTTATTGAGTATTGTTTTCCTTTATCATGATAGAAATGCTCGAGTTATGGGTTGATATGATATTAATGATGTCTTACTTGCATATTTATTCCAATGGTGCCAAACTAGAACTGATATCATGAAATGTTGACATATTGAGTTGATTTCTGGGCTCACTTATACACATATTGAATGGATTTGTTATCTTCATACTGATTTGATTGTGAGCATCATATACTCATTCATAAGATACTAGTACCATTGAGAAACCCTATTTTGAAAGGAAATGTGATATTTTCGTGAAAACCTTGATCCGTATACACGAGCCGGAGAGGTGGCTCGAGATTCTGAGATAGTATGCAGGTTGTGAACCCCCCCATGGGTCTTATTTTGAGAGCAGTGAGGCTCGATAGGTGTATATAGAAAGTCATGTGATGACTTTCAATTATTCACTTCATCATTCATTGCATCGCATTTGCACATGCATCTTCTATGTTCTTTTATGTATTTTCTTGTCATGTAATCAAACTTTATGTACCTTCGTGAATATCTGCTTTCATTTTGACTTTGTTATATATTAGAACTATTAGTGGAGACGGTGTGACATTTAAAAACTTTTCTATTTGCAGGTGACGTGCTCATAGTATTTCTTTACTTGTATTATTTTCTACTTTGCTCAGTCGGCCTATGATATCTACCAAGTACAAGTAGACCGTACTCACTCCTACTGTACCCTTTCGGTGCAGATCCTAGCACGAGTACGACACACGGAGGCTTATTTTTGTACTGCTTAGTGGTGATTTCGAGGTACTGGCCCGCTCTAGACTTTTAGAGTCGACTCCAGACTTCCTCTTATCTATTTTGGTGTCTTTATTTGTTTTTGGAGACCGACAGTTGTTTTTTTCAGTATTCGGATGTTGTATTTAGATGCTCTTATACTTGTGACACTTCTTCTTGGGTTTTATGGTATTTTGTTCAGACTTCTGTTTTATTGTACACGTGTTGACCTGACTTCATTCTAGAAGTCTCGTTTGTCTTGTTTTAATTGCATTTTTTATTTTCTTTCCATTTTGGGAAATCGGCTTACTTACCAAGACAGGGTCTCGGTAAGTGTCATCATGACCTCAACTTTTGAATCGTGACATTCATCTTCTGAACGTGGGCCTTGACTGACCAGCACTCGACCCCATTATTGTATGTTGACGATTAATTTTCTTTTTTCAATTGATAGTATAGCCAATTCATGCAACCTTTCGTAACATTATTAAAACTGTTATATAAACAGTGAAGATATTTTAAAATAGATTTAACATTTCACCTAATCGAATATGTTAAAACCTTTTTACTTTTTTTTTTTTTTCCTTCTTTATAAATAAATAAAACTTAAAAATTTGAATTCTTAGTCTCCAAAATAATAGAAAATAGCATGAAGTAAACTAGAATATCAACGTTCTCAATTTTATTCAATTTGTCTTAAAGTTCATGAAGTTAGAAATATTTTTGCATAATAGATTCCAATTAAATTCATTTTTGGCAACTTTCCTTTTTGTTCCTATATACCACCATAAAATTAGATGATCAAGGCATGATTGCATTGACGTGGGCCCATCAATTGTAAAGCCCAAAAACATTCTTGTTATTTTCACTTTGGGCCATAATAGGGGCCCATAAGACTTCATAAGATAAAATAAAAAATAAAATAAAATGGGGCATTCCGAGAATTGAACTCGGGACCTCTCGCACCCTAAGCGAGAATCATACCACTAGACCAAATGCCCTTGTTGCGATTGTTTAGCCATTCTAAAATAATTCTTGTTGGAATCTTGTATCGGCAAAGTATTGAGGAGAAATGATTAGACAAGGCATAATGCAACTCCAGCTTATCGAGGATATGACCTTATATAAAAGATTACGGAGGGAACAAATTAGGGTAGAAGGTTAGTTAAGTAGTTGAGAGTTGTCCCGCTTAATCTTTCGTACTAGTAGTCGTAGATTACTCTGGAAGTTTCTTGTTATTCATTTCTGTTACTACTATTTACTGTTTATAGCACTTTGATTATCGTATTATTTTATGGTAGTGATTGTTCCATTTTCAGTAGCTTTGTCATGCTTTCTTTAACGTTTTGTCTTGACTTCTTCATACCCCCATTGTTTCTTCTTCTTTTTTTCGAACTGTTTAGTCATGCTTTTAATTGAGCCAAGAGTTTATCGGAAATAACTTCTCTACCTTGTAGAGTTCACTGCCCTCCTTGAAACCTACTTATGAGATTGCACTGAACATATTATTATTGTTGTGAAGCAGGAAGTTATATATGTCATTTTTCTACGTAGTTTTATACGATCCATATAAAGCTAAACTCGAGAGATATTACAGAACTTCGATGAAACTATTGATCAGATGCAATTAAGTGCTTTTGATAGTTTGAGCTAAAAGAAGTAAAAGGATTCATTGATTAATTAATTAGAATTTCTTACACACACCCAAATCTTTAAAAGTTTCAAAAGATTCAGTTTGACAAATATTTGAAGAATTGGCATATAATATGTTTTTATGTTATAACTTGTTCGTTTTTCTGTATTAGGTTGTAGATAATAGAAAATATAATTTATTTATTTTTTAAAAAATGTACTATATGATGGTACAAAAGTATGTATACGTACCCTACAACTTGAACTCACGATATCAAAGATAAGAGTATGACCTAGTACGTGATCAATGAGGTAGATTGAAGACCATGAGGTATCAGATTCAAATTTCAGTAAAGACAAAAATATTAAGTGATATCTTTCTATTTGTTCCAATCCTGATGGACAAAGTTACTTGATACACGTTGTAGGTGAGAAGTGACAGATATCTCATCAAATTAATTGAGGTGCATATATGTTGATCTGAACACCACAATTAGAAAAAACAAATAAAGATGATGATGGGGGGTGGGGGTGGGGTGGGGTGGGGGGATGGTATCATCAGCACTATTTTATTCCTAAATATTTGTTTGTAGGATGGAAATTGAGGATGCCCCTTGTTTTTGTAGTCGACTTCAAGCAACATTACCAATATAGATTTTCATTATAAAATTAAAGTCAAATCCATTTAATGGAATTAAATTGAATTAAATTTTAGCTCAACTATAAACTAAGTTAGAAAATTGGATGAGATTAAAGTTTTCTAGGTCATCATAATCATAATGCTGCCAAATAGTCATCTAGATTAGGGGTATCAAATGAACAGATGAACTATTTTAACATGTCAAAATAGATTACATTAATAAAAGAATGAATTAATGATTTATTCAAAAAATTATTTGAACTGAAATGAGTGGATCAAGATAGGCTATATAATTAATAATATACCATAAGCCAAAAATTATTGGTGAAGGAAAGATTACTACATTATCAATACAAATTTTGGACTATGAGTTTTGAAGTTTCTTTTTTATTTTTTCATCACAGTATTCAATATTTATTTTAGAATCATAACTAATTCAAATGTGCGTTACATATAACGTCCAATAAAAAGGAAGCGCGTCATATAAAAAAAAATTCATTTTCATAACTTGTACCCAAATCTTTAATTAAAGCTGATGGTTTGAAATTGATCATTCCTACTAGGAGTTTGGGAATTAGTCGAAGAATATTATTATCAAAATTAAGAATACAGATAATAGTCTTCTTCAAATTTAAGAAGATAACAGCTCATAATTTGACATGATGCGTCAAGCTAAAGCTTTATCCTCTTTAAGCAAATGAAATATGAATAAAATAAAATAAAATAAAAAAATAATCAGATTAAATTTTCATCCATTCACATTTTGGTCAATAATATCTCCTATTTCATTAATCTTCAGGTCACATCCTTCTTAATTAATGGTATATTGATCATTAATAAATATAGTACTATTTCATCCTTAACTAAAAATTTCGATCTAGAGTCACGGAAATATAGAGAAAATTTTGATAGAAAATACTTTTTTCTTTGATGACTTTACACAATAAGAATCAAAATTAATCGAAACTCTAGTATAAATATCGAATACGAGTTGAAAAACAATGATACATTAACAAGAAGATGGAGTGTCGGTGATTAGTATATAATCCTATTTTTAGAAGTATAAAGTTCAATTGTCAATAGACATTTACTTTTATTCTCTTTATTTTGGGTCTACTGTCACCTATCAAAACAATTAAAATAAAAATATGACATACTGATAAGATTTTGAATAATTTTTAAAGGTGAAGTATAGCTTAGGCTTATCGTGAGGGGGAATTAAAGGAATATATAAATCGTCATCACTTATCAAACAAAGGCTTGAAATAATAATATAGAGTATAAACAAAGTAATTTAGTTTGTCCATTTCCACCAATTTGAAGCATTATTTTATTCTAAAAGATTTGACCAATAATAATAATAATAATAATAATAATAATAATAATAATAATAGTATTATTATTATTATTATTAGATGAATGAGGAAATTAAATGATAAGTTTTGTCGACATATTAGAAAGAAAATCTGATGAAAAAAGTGTGAAATAATTCTAAACTCGAAATATTTAAATGTATAAATTAGTGGGTATAGAAGTTGCTACAATTGCTTCAACGGGAGATTATATCTACATTGGAAATATCCTTAGTTCTTTAATTTATTTTGTGACGCAAGTTTCATTTTTCACAAAGGACATAGTAATTATTTGATTTTGTTATCTTGTTGTTCTAACTGAAGTTATTACATCATTTGCTCCAATAATGACCTTATAATCTCATTCAAATTCTAATTTCATTAATAATAATAATCATTTACATTGGATGGGTAAGCAAGAGAGGATCCCTATAGTTAGACTAACCCGACACAAATAATGTCCGTACATAGAGTAATCTTCTTCAAGATGTTTTGACTTTCTGAGAAAATATGACTCAGATAGTAATAATAACGATAAAAGAGAAAAAATAAAAATGGACAATAATAGAAATATAAATCTACATGGCACATGCAAATGATAATTTATTTATTCTTAAATCCTTTCCATAATTCAGCATTATTATCTATTTAAAATCTTATAGTTGTAAACATTGTAACGTGATTATGCAAATCAAAATTAATGAGCAACCTCCTAAAAGTCAAAATACAAATAAAAAATTATGCAACTACGTGAGATTGATCAAGTAGTCAATGGAACAAATAAATCAGATCCCGTGAACTAAGTTGGTCAACTAGATATTACCGAGGGATGTGGTGAAGCGGATGAGACTGTCTTTCTTAATTAGAGGTCTCGATTTCGAGTCTTTGGTATAAAACTTCTTTGTAGGGAGTGCTTCCCCCAAATGGATCCTATGCAGTGCGATTCTGGATTTGTCAGGCTTCAATTCAAATATCAAACACCAAATGAGAAACCGAAAAAAAAAGTTTGGTCAACTAGTTTAAATACTAATCGGCATGTTTGTTTTCACTTTATTGTGGATCCGGATCCAATCTCAACACATTAATTATATTTTTTTTTCTTTTTCATTTTATTTTTATAATAATCATTTATTTGGTGTAAATAGATTTTGGTTAAATCAAATTGTTTGCCTTAAGCTTCTGAATATCTAAATTTGCCCTTTTTGTTGTTATCATCGTTAATCTATAAGGATTATAGATTGGACCACTTTGGTAATATCAATTATCAAGGTAGAAACTAAACATTCTTTTAATAAACTCTAGATTTAGTTCAAAAACAAAAGTGGAAATTAAGAAGAAAAAAAGAATGTTACACAATCATAAATCATCAAAAAAATGAAAAAGAAGAAAAGAAAAAGTCACCAAGAAGAAAGAGGGATACAAGAAGTAGCCATAAAAAGCATAGTATTTCTCATATTACCGAGGGATGTGTGAGTTTCCTACCTAACTATCACACTATATTAAGAGAAGATAAATATTTCTCTCATTTGATTATGAAAAAGACTTATGTTAACACAATATCTGGTAATACAAAATTAATTGAGGGCTCAGGAAGAGAGGCCTTATTACTACCTAGGGGAATAATATCCGCCATTAATAATTTTGTATGAGGGAATATCAAAATCAAATAAGAGTTTTCATGCAAAAGTACTAATTAAAATCATGTGATGTATTAATATTCATCTAAACGTTGATATTTATTCAATCACTATATATTCAGTTCATGTCCATTATTTCTCTGACGATTATACAATTGAAAGTGCTTTTAATTCTATAGAGCAAAATCAACAGCAAGAAGATTGAATTATTAAGATCTTTCCTAGTATATTTTATTATTATAAAATTTAACTACTATTTGATATATGAGTATTTATATTTATTAATATATGAATAAAATGAAATTATGGATGTTTAGATTATGAATAAACAAATCATCTCAATATTGAGTGAGAAATATCGTAATAATCAAATACGTATATCCGTGATTCATACATCTTAATTCGAAAAAAAAAAAAGAGTGATGGTGTACAATACACCTAAAGTATCTCGATTTTTTGAATTTCATACTTGAACCATCAGGTGTATGTGTGAGTTTCCTGCCTAAAGTTTAGTTGTGTTTTGCTAAATAGATGGTGATAGTTAGGTAGGAAACTCACACACCTGATAGTTCAGGTTTGAAACTCAAAACACCGGGATACTTTAGGTCCCTTTTTTACCATTACTAAAACAACAACTAAGTAATGATTTCATAAAAGAAAAAATTAATTCTAAATAAATAATCAAGTATCATTGATTGCCATGTCTATAATTATAGTCGGACCATCTCAAGAAAAAATAAAGTAATTGGAAGATTTATAAAACTACTTAATAAAAATCAAAAACAATTTTAGACATATTGACCAAAGCTAATCCAATCTTCTATAAATGGATAGGGGCACAAGACACCTTTGTATAATAAGCTTCAGAGTCTTCTTCCTTGTAAAGAAGAAGAATACAAACATTTTTCATTCATGAAGGTGTGCTTTCTATCTCTTTTTTCCCCTATTTTTTTTTGTCTATTGTTAATTTTTGTCTAATATTACACTTGCTTGTTATAATGCATGGTCATTTGTTTATTTATTCTTTAATTGAAATTAAATCAAATTTGTTTTTGTTTTGCATTAATATAAAGTGAACTTGTAACCGCGACGAGACTGCAATTATATATGTTGGTGCTAAATAATTAACTTAATTATATGATAATCTTCTCTTGATTAAGTGATTAATCTTGTGATTTGAATGTACTTAATTGGACAAATAAGGGGAATATTATTAGGTAAAAGAGGACAACTAGCTAGTCCTTGATGTGTTTCCCCACCTATCCTCCTTTAATTAGGCCAAAAGCCAAAGAAAAAATAATTAGAAAAAGAAAAAAATTGTCATTACTATAATAATAGGGTTCACATGATATTCTAAATTTCTTATTAATTAGGACAAAATTAAATTAACTTCATTTCAACAACCTAAACCACATATTTTTCCTTTTGATGTCATGCATTATAGTTTAATAAATCCTCTTTTTGTCCTCCTTAAACTTTAAAAAGTATAAAATTCCATAACATTAATAAATCAAGTTGGTTAAATCATAGTAGTTAATACTTGAACGTGTTACAAACCTACCTATTCCATTATCAACCGTTGATTCTTTAACATCAATCGATTCGGACCTCCACTTAATTTCACCACTATGTTTTAGCACAATCGCTTGTTGATTAATTGTTTAATTTCACACCTAAAAAATAATTTAGACTAAAAAATATTATAAATGATCTAGTATTTTATTTCAAATAATGTATACTTTTTTTTCAAGATAAGTGCAATCTTTACATCCTTTGTAAAGACAAGTTTCCCACTAATCTTTGTGTGTTTGCCACAAGTAGTGAGAATTAATTATGTGCTCAAGATACACTTTGTGGCTGAAAGTCCAAAATTAGTGGATGAGAAGTGATGCTTTTCATTCAATTTTATTTCAACTTAATAAACAACTAAGAAGAGACAAAAGTATTACAAATTCTAGTATTGCACATGAACCGCCCCACACACAACTTAAAAAGAAAAGTATCATTTTTGTCCATATAAGGCCTTAGAGTAATTTAGGTCGGTGACGTACGTAGAATTTTATGTTTAGTGATATTGATCCTTGTATTATCGCTATTCAATTTGTAAATGAATTTCGATAAAAGATTTGCGTAAATTTTATGATTTTACTTCTTGTCTCAAATTGATACTTACATTGTATTCAAACATTAACAACGTATTTCTTATTCATATATTCCACTAATCAACTTAGGTAGGGAGAATAATTTTGCCTTATAGTTGTTGAGCTTAACAAAACAAGCTCTTAGTCAAGAGGGATTCAATAACTGCCTATTCTACGACGCTTAATAAGTCCTACTTTATAGCAATGTATGCTTTTATAGCTTCTATCAAGTATATTATTTTTAAGAAAATAAATTTTCACACTAAAGTTGATTATTTTTTTGTGAAATGCTATTGGATGACGCCATGCGCCACCGGGTTGGGTTACATGTGTCAATAGGGCTGGGCTAACTACATTCCAAGCCCGATTCGGACTGAATTGGCCTGTTTGAAGGGGGTTGGTCGTGCTTAATGAGAGCAGTGGTGTTTTGGAGATTTTTTTTGTCAATCCAAGTAACTGGACCGGATAGGCCCGATTATGATGGGCTAGACCAATAACCCGGCCCGGTTAACTCCGAGAGGTTTGGTAAGGGTGGGGGTGGGGTGGGGGTAGGGAGGGGATAGCCCACAAAGTACCCAACTTGTAATCTTGAGTGTGTCAAAAGTTAAGATAACACCCTCTATTGAAGTGGTCCTTATGTCTATTTATTTGTTTCGCATGCATAAGTTGATTTTGTTCAATTATTTGTTCACAAATGGTTAGTTTGCACACTGATATTGAAATGAATAAGTGGTCACTTGTGCTAAGTTGAGGTTGACTAGGAGTCTAATTAATTAAGAGCTAGCATTTTAAGTTAAAAGGACAATTTATTCTCTTAAAGAATATTAGACCTTCAAATTGTGTTGTCTCCAACAGTCTAAACTTTTACAAGATAATTATACGCATCAATGATATGTTGACTTATCATAACGATTAACGTTAAGTTCTTTTCTTTCCTCCTTAGGGTCGATGTAGTTATTGTGTTAGCCTTCTTAATCAATGAAGCACAATAGGTTCGACATCTGTCTATTACAAAAAGAGGCTATATATACATTCCAAATAATCATGTCTCTGGTAGGCAGCACGTGAAATAGTCAAGAACGAACCTTTTCGAATATACAATCTAAGTCGAGAGTAGATGCTTACTGGCTACAGCTACCTAGCAGTTAAAAAGTATAGTGAGAATACATATCACTTAATCATAATCAAGCGATATACATGTTTTATATATATTGACTTATTTATAAACACCGAATGTGAGTAAATTTTAACCGTTATCCACATTAGTGCATTTCATAGGGCATATTGACAAGTTAAAACCAGCTGCATATATAATCATATATTTTGCTCAAAATACTAATGTGTCTATGTTCTAATTATTTTTTGTTTAATAAATTGTGATGAAGTACAGTTTCTGTGAGTGGGACTACAACAACAGGCCTAAAAGTCCAACAAAGTGGCTGGTTGGCTGCTAATTAATTAGTGGACCAAATTTCAAATCCAATATTCCTTTTTCCACTTCAAGTTCAAAGTAGTACACAAATCCAAAACCATTTGCTACTATATAAATTGATCAAAAATTGGGCAAAGTACAAGACTTCACTACATCAAAGACATGGCCAATTACAAGTACAACCATTTCAACTTTTCCTCAAGATTTCTCTGTCTGTTATTACCCTTACTTCTTCACATTCATTATGGTAAGTAATTCTCCACCTTACATTATTTTATTTCATTTTCCAAAATTTGATAAAATTTAACATGTTATAATAGATTATTTATTCAACTTTTCGGGGTATCATATCATGTAATTTGTTACGTATAAGAAGTTACTCCCTTTGTTTCAAGTTACGTCATTTTTCTTTTTACCCCATCAGAAAAGAATGCCACGATTTTAAATTTGGAACAATTAATTAAACACTTCTCATTTCACATTTAATGAGAAGCTGTTATAATCACATAAATATTATGGTAGGTTTAAAGCTCATCTTTCAAAAGTTCTATAATCACACAAACGCTATAATATGTTTTAGATCACAAGTTTCAAATTTTTTAAATTTTATTCTTAACTTGGTGGCCTAAAATATTACATATATCATCAGTATACATAACTTCTTTCTTTTTTTTTTTTTTTTTTGCATATACTGAGTCTGTTGTTGTTGTTGTATATGAATAGAAAAAACAAATTCTTTTCTTCATTTCTTTTCCCGGTAATAAAGAACAACATCTAAATTGTTTATAATCATAGTCATATAGTAAGTTTTCGCGTATCTCGATCGGCTAATTTCACGATGTCTATTATTTCTCAGCAGTATAGATATCGAGTAGCTCTATACTAATTATTGTGTCTTAATTGCAGCAAGAAGTGAGCTCCAATTGAACTACTACTCAGAGAGTTGCCCAAGAGCTGAAGAGATCATCAAAGAACAAGTGGCAACATTGTACCACAAACATGGCAATACAGCAGTTTCTTGGATCAGAAATCTCTTTCATGATTGCATGGTTAAGGTAACATAATATAATACTAATTAATGCCACCTTAATTCTCCAATATTGAAGTTAAATTAATAAGATTATGCTAGAATTAAAACATCATTAGTAATTTTGATTGGATTTATCAGTCGAAGCAGGAGACAATATATCGTGATATTCTCGATCATTCTTTGAGTATATTCAACAAGAATGAACCTAAATATCCGTCAATCCATCTGTTTAAACTAAAATGGTGATGAGAATTATCAGGTAAATTCAATATAACAGATGTTTGCTGGCATTTCAGCCTTCTTTCTCCTTTCAGAGACTATTCAAAAGAGAATTCAGTACTTTTTAGTTGTGAGTATCTGATGAATTGGTTGTTTGCTATTCAAGAAGCCTTGTTTAGACAGTTCATACCATCCATACATAGTGTTTTGATCTAACATTTCAATTCTTCCGTATTTCAACAATACCATATTTGTCCATGAACCTTAATACATATAATCCATGTACAATATGTGAATAACAGTATATGTTGTGTATAATTTATGTATATCGACTAAAAAAAAAAAACAGTGAATTCAATAGACTATTTGCGCACAAAATTCCTGAATTCAAAGCATCGTTCCATCTCAATTAAAAAAACAAATAACATTTCTAAACCAAATCTAGTTCTGCTTTTTATTAGTTTTTTTTTTCTTTTCATTTTTACCCTTTTTGTGTCTGATTTAAATAATATATGTTTCATTTTATATTTTATTTTTGCAGTCATGTGATGCATCAATATATTTGGACACAGCAAATGGACTGGAATCAGAAAAGGAATCTCCAAGGAATTTTGGGATGAGGAATTTTAAGTATATTGAGACTATCAAACAGGCACTTGAAAAAGAATGTCCAAATACTGTTTCTTGTGCTGATATTGTTGCTCTTTCTGCTGGGGATGGTCTTTTCTGGGTAAGTTCATCAAAATTCACCCTATTTCCCATCTCCTCTGGTCGGAATTTAACTTATATACACAGACAGTCAAAGCAACGTGTAGCATTGCGGTATATGGTTCATTCGAATGTAATGCTTTCGATGCAGAGTAATGTAAAAATTCAATAAACTTGCAACGAATGATAGATTAGGACCCATAATTTTAAAAATACAATAGGTTCAATCAAGTAACGAAAGGGTGTCTCGCACGTGATACCACTTTCCTTGATGTGACTTCGTCTTAGGTTCAATGCTAAGAACCTTATTGGACCATAAAATTCAAATTATAGATTCGTCTACTCCTATTTTATACTATATGTTTCCCTATAGATCTGAGTATATAGTAATGAAATCATATATTAGTATTCCCTCTGTCCTAATTTATAGGACATATTTTCCTTCTTAATTCATCCCAAAAAAATGTTACCTTTCTATAATTAGAAACCATTTAACTTTAAAAACCTCTTTTAACCCTTAATGAAATTATTTATGGCCACACAAATGGCTAAGGTTTGCTTTAGACTACAAATTTTAAAAATCTTTCCTTTTTTCTTAATTTATGTCAAGTCAAACAGTGTCACATAAAATTGAGACGGATGGAGTATTATATATATATAGTCGCAAGTGTAGTGGTTGACCAATTATTTATATATGCACTATGAAGATTTCTGATGAAGCAGTGTCCCGGGACATCACTTACCTTAAGGTGTCTCCGCTCCTTCGGTTCAATGCTAAGAACTGTAAACGTAGAATCCATAAAGTTTAAATTTTAAATTTGCATTTACTAACAATGAGAAATTTTATCATATATACTATCAGTGTATTTTAATCTGTTTTAACACGTAACGCAATTTGTGTGACACAGTTAGGAGGGCCTAGAATTGAAATGAGAACAGGAAGGAAAGACAGCAAAGAAAGTTACTTAGCAGAAGTTGAGAAATACCTTCCAAATCACAATGATTCAATGTCATTTGTGCTTTCTCAATTTCAATCCATTGGGATTGATACTGAAGGCACTGTTGCTCTTCTAGGTAATTAATCATCTCTCTAATAACTTGTTTAACATTTTCGAACTTTTAAGTTTATCATAATTAACAAATTATCAAGTTACTCAAAAGTTAATTAGTGCAAGTATAGAGTATTTGGATATGTTTATAAGTTGATTTAACTTGTGTATAAAATAATTTTTTGAGAACGGTTAAGTTGTCTCTGTGTGACCTATAGGTTATGGGTTCGAACCATAGAAGCATCCACTAATGCTTGCATTAGGGAGGCTATATGTGTCACCCCTCCACGGAGTCTCTTTTACTATTAGTATATCTCTATCGTTTTATAATCCCCAAAAATCCTTCCTCCCCAAAATTTAATAATTAATTATTTTTTTTCATGTAAATATAATTTTAGATATTTAGTTACGAATTTAATAACTAAAACGAGCTATGAATTCACTGACACATCCACTTTGGAAAACAGGTGCTCACTCTGTAGGACGAGTTCATTGTGTGAACTTAGTCCACAGGCTTTACCCAACAGTCGACCCAACTATCGACCCTGACTATGCCAAGTACCTTAAAGGTCGATGCCCTTCACCGGACCCCGACCCGGAGGCAGTTTTATACTCAAGATTCGATCGCGAAACTACTATGATCTTAGACAATATGTACTACAAGAACATTTTGAACAACAAGGGGTTATTAATTGTTGATCAAGAATTGGTTACTGATCCAAATACTTCACCATTTGTGAAGAAAATGGCTGCTGATAATGGATACTTTCATGATCAATTTGCTAGGGCTTTGCTTATTTTGTCTGAAAATAATCCACTTATTGGAGATCAAGGTGAAATTAGGAAAGTTTGTCGCTACGTAAATAGTGCTTAGAAAGTATTATGTCGGTTCAGTCTTTCATAAGTGGAGACAGAATAGAGCGTCTATAATAAAGACGTTTACTGTCTGTTCTTGATTCAATTTACTAGGGGACATTAGCGTGATTTGTGGCTGCATTTGTTTTGTTCTCTTGCTTTTATTTGTGTTGTGTTTTCATCATCAAGTGAAATAATAATATCGCTCGCATCAAGTGTACTATAAGGGTTTATTCAGTAGGGAGGCTTTCTGATTTTTCTCATGTTCGATTGGTTAATGAAAAAATAGCACCGGCTGACTATTTTTTTGTCATATCATTGAAAAACATCATTATCACGAAATTTTAAACTTTACATACATGTAAAATTCCAGGACATCATTTTGAAGTTTCAAATTTTAGATGTGAAATTACACGATAGTAATGATTTTTCAATTTCGAGGGGTAAAATGTGGCTATTTAGTGTGGATAAAAAAATTGTTAGATAATGGCTATTATATCCAAAAATAATCCGCTTACTATTTTCATCTTTCAAGTTTGTTTAATAACGTCAGTAAAATCAAATGTACTATAAGCGTTGCATTGTTCAGTGACTTTCAATTCTATGTTGATGTATCATGTAATAAGATAATATTTGGGTCAGTTTGCGCGTCCCTCGACTATTTTATCGCGTACCTACTATTAGAGGTAGAGCTATAGTTCAATTTACGAGTTTGACAAAATCCATGTTGAACTTGAACCCAACAGCTTGAGCCCAAACTCTGTATTTTTGTCAAAAGTCTACTTAATATAACTTTCCCAATTAGAGACCATTACGATCCTAAACACTTCGGTACTCAACTAATAACTAATTGACAAAGTACATAGTTGTGTATACATTTACTAAAGGTCAAAAGCATCGTCAGACCCCCTAAACTTGGCACAAACTTTTTGGCACCTTAACTAACCCTCGTTCATTTTAAACACCTAAACTAGGCGTCCGTTGTGTTATTTTGGCACCTTTCACTGACATGGCATAGCGAGTGTGATACACTCCTTACCTGCGCGTGAAAAACTCATTTGACCTATTTTATTTTATTTTTTTCATCTTCTTTCCTATTTTTCAACCACCATTTTCCCAAGAGAAAATACATAAATTCCCCCTTAAACTTGTCATGACAACTTACTTTAGCACTAGAACTTTACATGTAATTATTCACCCCCCTAATTTAGTTTCGAGTGAATTTTATACCTCCCTTAAAGGATAGAACCACACTTATTATGGGAGGTGTTCTACACACACCTCCACGTGGTAAAAACTAATTAAACATAATTTTTTCCTTTTTCACATACCCTAACCTCCTCCTTTCCCCACAACCCACAAATTTGAAGCAACAACTTTTCGGAGCTCACCTTTTTTCGGAGATTTCCCTCGGTTCCCTTTGAAAACTCCATTGATGACCTCATCACCATATATTCCAACCATTTAAAGAGGATTATTTTCTACTTTTTTGAGCTAATCCCTAATAAATTTAACATAAATCATTTTTCTGCAACTCCAGTGATGAAATTTACTATACAGCCTATTCCCGTCACTTTCTATGTTGGCTGAAGAAGCAGATAGGAAAACATGAGTTACCAAAAAATTAGGTTAATCAACAGAACAACCAAACCCTCCTTTCTCTTCTCTCTTTTTCATTTAGATTTGATTAATTGAAAAAAGATTTCGCTCGACCTCACAACCTGTAGCAGTCAAAGATCGAAGGAAACACTAAAATGGGTTGGTCGAAAAATTTCGCCGGCGAATCCTTTGTCTTATGGCAAGAAAATTAGATTGTATATTTTTTTTTTATTTTGTGGAATGGAAGTAGTGAGGCTGGCGATGGGATGGAGGAAGAGAAATGGAGGAGATGGCTGATATGGTCATACATAATTGGAGGTATATAGTGGTTATGGATGGAAGAAGAAGAAAGGTACAAAATGGAACAAAAAGATGGAGAGAGAAAAGAAAAAATAAAAATAAAAATAAAAGGAAAGTTACAAAAAAAATTAAAAAACAATTAAAAAAAGGATCTGGTCAATATTTTCTTATTTCCACGCGCCTTTGGGAGAATGAAAACACTTGCCCTGTCATATCATCATTTAAGGAGGTATAAAATTCACTTGAAACAAGAATAGGAGGGTAAATAATTACCCGTAAAGTTTAAGTACTAAAGTAAGTTGCCATGACAAGTTTAGGAGGGTTTTTATGCATTTTCCCTTTCCCCAAACTTAAACCTTTCATGGCAAAAGAAGATAGTTAAAGAAAAATCTGGGAAACATTTTAAAAATTTAGAATAAACCCATTTTAGGATTTAAATATTGAAATAATTATGAGAATTTTCTTGGAAAAATTTTATATCTACAAATAGGTGTGAATTTGATTTTTAGTGGATTTTCACCAAACGGTAATTCTCAATAAAAGCAGCAAAGTTTGTGGCTTTATCACACCATGAGAAAAAGTAAAAATTACAGAACATAAATTTTATATAGTTCTATGAATAAGGTATCAAATTCTTCCAAGAAGCATCTCATGATTATTGTAAAGAAATAAAAAATTCAATACGAGCTTTTTTCTAGTTATGATTATGACAATTGTAATGACATTTATGGAGAAGACGATAAATAGTGATGGGCAGAGATAAAGAGAATTTGGATATGCCCAAGAAAAGGGAGGGGGGGTGAGACGAGTGTGCTGGAGAAGACGATGGAGGGGGTGGGGGGTGGGGGAGGGGTACGTCAGAGAAGATGATGTGGGTTGGGAGGGGGGGGGGGCCTTTTTTAAATTATTTGGGCCAAAATACCACGTGTCACAAATTTGTTGGTCAATTTTTTATTTTTACTTAAAATTTATAGTTTAATAATTATTTTGGCCACAAATGACAAATGTCATCATCTAATTCGACACTTTACACGCCATCCACGAGTGTAACTCACACACGATATATTTTAGCTGATTGTACAAAAAGTGTCAAAATGACACAGTGGGATACTACTTTAGGTGTTTAAAATGAACTATGCCTTGTTGAGGTGCCAAAATGAAAGTTTGTGTCAAATTTAAGGAGTTGGCGATGTGTTTCACCTTTACTAAATATACATATATGATATACTATACATATAACATCCAATTTTTTTTATAACTATACATATAATATTTATACTTATACATATAATGTCCATAATCAACATATAAATTGTGTATATTACGATCATATTAATACATTAATTGATAGAAGGAGAGCCTTGGTGCAACTGTTTAAGTTGTTACTATATGACCGTGAGATCACTGATTTGAGCAGTGAAAACGATCTCTTATAAAAAAATAAGTGTAAGACTGTGACAATAGATTCTTGTGATTTGACTCTTCCTCGAATTCAATGCATAGTGAAAACTTACAATACCATACTACCTTTTAATTGATAAATTAATTAATCCAACGGTATATATTCGAGATATTCCTAAAGAATGCAAGAACTAGAGTTGGACCTCCACTTCAGCCAACCCACTGTAACTGTAAGGTTGGACATTAGAATGAGACCAACCATACATGGCCATGGACACCTAATTGTGGGACTTTTTAGTAGTGTGGGCCTATACTAATCATGATCCTTTATGTTGTCCATTTGACAATTTTCTTCTCGTTTAATTACATGATTTGTCCTTTAAATGAAATAATCTTTAATTTTTATCTTTGATAATTATACTTATATGTAGTAGAACTTAGTTTTTTAAAGACTTATGATTTAACTTGTGAGATATTATGGCGTAAAAATATAAAATTATTCTTTTCAAAAAATTATTTATTTTAAAAGATAAAAATTAAAGATCACCGCAAAATAAGTGCAAAATGACTGGGGGGCATTTTTAACTGTGTGGGCCTATACTAATCATGATCCCTTCGCCTGCTTATGTAGTCCATTTGACAATTCCCTTCCCATTTAATGACAGTTTCCTCTTCAATTTTTGTGCTTTGCGATTAGATTTATGTTTAACGGGATATAAGTTTTGTAAGAATGTGGGATGTAACTTATAGGATATTATGATGTAAAAATATAAATTTATGTTTCACAAAAAAAATATTTATCTTGAGAGATAAATTAAAGACTACCAGAAAAAAGAGACAAATGTGCAAACGATGTAGGCCTTTTTAGCAGTGTGGGCTTATACTAATCATGATCGCTTCGCACATTTAATTGCGCGACTGATCCATCAAATATGTTGATCTTTAATTTTGTTTCTCAATAGATTGATTTTTAAAATTTTTGCTCTTGGAGATTGAATTTATGCCTAAACAGGACATAATTTTTTTAAGAACACAAAGCATAATTTATGAAATATTATGATGCGGACATATACACGTTCATTCTTCCTTTATGTTTGGCATCTTCTATCATCTCTATCTTTATTTTTTTTGGGGAGGAAATATAAGAAGTTGGTTAGTCATCATGATAAATATTCCTAGTTTATTATGGTGGTTGGTACATGTCATGACCAAAAGAAGATAATTCACTTCCAAGTAAAGTGTTCGTTTATTGTCCTGGTAATTCATATGTTATTAAATATAATATTGAAAAAAAATATCTATGAATCTTGAGAGCAACAAAATTTAAAGTGGAATGAATTATCTTAAGAAGTACGATTAAGAAATCATTAATTAAACTACTCAACATGGAGGACCCTATATCGTAACTTAAAATTATTTAAATTTGAGAAAGGATGAAAAGTTTTAAGACAATTCTCTTTTAATGGATCTTATATAGTACGATTCTGGATTAATTGAATTGATGAAAATATAAGACGATAATTTATGTAAAATGAAACTGAAAATAGGAAACATATTCTATACTAGTTGTAAGTGTTCAAACAATAAAAACATTTTCACTTAAAGTGTCAAATATTCAAAGATCATGAACAAAGTCAAATTAAATAGGTGTTAAAGATTAAAGCAACTTGTTCATAACATAATTATTGTTTTCAATGCACTATTGAGGTGTTAGTGACTGATAGTTAGATAACAACGACGACAACAACACACACATCCAATATATTTTCATAAAGTGAGGTCCGGATTGGAGAGTAGATTGTATGCAGTCGGTATCACTATCTTAGAGGTGAGGTAGCTCGGCTCAAGATAAAAAACAATCTAGATAAATAAGCACTCCCTCCGTTCATTTTAACTTGTCACGTTTCACTTCTCGAGAGTCAAATTGTATGAACTAATTTGACCAACATTTTAAGATGTATTTTTTCTTTATATTAATATGAGAAGGATTGCAACTTATAGCATTTCTCGTATACTTTTCGAACATCTAAATTTTAAACTTTAAATATTAAATTAATTTACTTTAATTTAGTTTTGTAATTTAGTCAAATTAATTTTCGTAAAATAAAACGTGACAAGTAAAATAAATGCATGGAGTATTACTTAAAGTTCGAATTCAAAGTCAATCTTCATATCCTTGAATTCAAAGTTCAATCTCAAGTTACAAAACCCTTTAATTCATAGATAAATTTATCACGGTTATCTAACTCCTATTGTAACATTAAGTTACTTCTCTAAAAGTCACTTGAATGTACAGTTTCAATTTGTATGGTGTGATTTAATTAACAGAACACAAAATTTAAGAGCGAAAGAAAGATCTTAAAACTTGGTCTTAAATACATTACCACAAAATTTATGAAGAGTTATAAGAGTTTCGAATCAAGAAATTTAAACATGATACTCTTTTATCGTATTTTACATGACATATGCTCCGTTTTAATTTATCCAAAAAGAAAGATATATTTTATATTAAAAGCTATTTAATTTTTTTAAAAAAATAATATTTGGATTAGCTTAAATTTATGTAATACTTTAAAATTAAAATTGCATATTTGAAGTGTAAGTTTCGTGATGCGTCTTATAAAACGGACGTGGAAGTGAGGATTGATATAAGTCATCCTTAAGAGAGGTAGCTAGTTTCAAATATGTCACATAAACTTAAAGATAAGTTCTACCGAGTGGTAGTTACACTAATTATGTTATATGGGGCGGAGTGTTTGTCAATCAAGAACTCTCATTTCCAGAGACGCGAATGGTGAAGATGGAAATGCTGAGGTAGATGTGTGGACATATCAGGAGAGATAAACTTTTAAAAATGAAGTTATCGGAAACAAAATAGGAATAACTTTCGTGGAAGATAATTAATAAGATGCATAAAGTGAGGCTTAGATGGTTCGGACATGTGAAAAGAAGAGGTGCAGATAACCTAGTTAGGAGGTGTGAGATGTTGGCCGTAGGAGACTTAAGGAGAGGTAGACCTAAGAAGTATTAGGTTGAGGTGATTAGGCATAATCTAACGTAACTTCAACTCATCGAGAACATAACCCTTAATAGGAGAATGTAGAGGTCAAGGATTAGGTAGAAGCTTCGTTAGTAATCGGATAATCTGACGTGACTTCTACTCATTGTTTCGCCTTAATTTCTTATCATCCGTTGTTGTTTCTATTTATCGTTATTGCCTCTTTTTCACCATTTGTTCTATCAAGGATCTTCGAAAACACCTTTCTATCTTTGATAAAATCTGCATACACTCTATCCTTCCCGCCACATTTCGGGATTACATTGAGTTGAGTTTGTTGTACAATAGCACTACTAAAACATGGGACCCTCATCTCATTTGTCTTCAACTAAGACATAAACCTAAGCATAAAAAATAGGTGTCTTAACAATGAATGAAAAAATATATTACCGTTATGTCAAACACGTGTCTCCCAACCGCTATTCCCTCTGTCTTCTTCACTCCTCTTCTTCTTCCACACCTCTTCACTTTTCTCTGCTCATTTTCCCACTTTCCATACTTCTTTTCACTAAAATTTTGCCCAAAGTACCCCTTTTACTCTTTCTGAGCTAATCTTTATTCAAAAAATCTTCAATTTTTCAGATAATTAATCTAAAATCTCAAATTGGGTCTTCTTTTAATTCAGTAAATGTTGTAAATTTTCTCTTGAATTTATGTTATTCTTGTGAAAAATCTGAAATATGTTCCATTTTTTCTACTCTTTTTCCCAAATAATAATACCCTTTTTCTCTTTCTGAGCTATTTTTCATAATTTTGATCAGTAATCTCAAATGGGGTCTCTTTAAAATCAAGAAATGTTGTAAATTTTCTCTTGAATTTATGTAATTCTAGTGAAAATCTGAAAAGGGTCACTTTCTTTTTTACATTTTATGCCCAAATAATAGCCCCTTTTTTTTTTCTCTCTATCAGCAATCTTCAACTTTTCTGTCAAATGTTGTAATTTTCTCTTGAATTTGTGTTATTCCAGTAAAAATCTAAAAAGGGTTATTGTCTTTTTACATATTTTGTACATTTTTTTATGGAGATTTACTCATTACTTATAGTATTTTTCTGTTTCTTTGTTGCTGTTGTAGCTGCCACTGAGTTTGATTTTGGTACTTTAACTCTTAGTAGTTTGAAGTTATTAGGAGATGCTCATTTAGGTAACAATACAATAAAGTTGACACGTGATCTTGACGTGCCAAATTCCGGTGCCGGAAAAGTTTTGTATTCTAAACCAGTAAAATTCCGACAACCGGATCTTGATTTTCCGGCGAGTTTTTCATCATTCTTTTCATTTTCGATTAGTAATTTGAATCCTTCTTCAATAGGTGGGGGTTTAGCTTTTGTGATCACGCCGGACGACGAGTCGATAGGCGATTCTGGGGGTTATTTGGGGATTATGGATGCAAAAGGAGGGCAAAATGGGAATATTGGGGTTGAATTTGATACACTTATGGATGTTGAATTTAAGGATATTAATGGAAATCATGTGGGTTTGGATTTGAATTCAATGATTTCAAGTGAAGTTGGTGATCTTGATACTATTGGTGTTGAGTTAAAGAGTGGTGATTTGGTGAATTGTTGGATTGATTATTTTGGTTCAAGAAAAAAATTGGATGTTTATGTTAGTTATAGTAATGTTAAGCCAAAAGAACCATTTTTATCAGTCACAATTGATATTTCTGAGTATGTAAATGATTTTATGTTTGTGGGGTTTGCTGGTTCAACACAAGGGAGTACTGAGATACATAGTATTGAATGGTGGAGTTTCACTTCATCATTCGATACGAAGGCGGGGGCGGAGGTGCAACCTCCGCCGCCGCCAACGGCTAGTTTGATGAACCCAACGGCAGATGCGGCGGCCACATCGCCTCCTCCGCCGGAGCAGATAGCTCCGGCGGAGTCTAATGGCACTGCAAATGCAGTGCAGAAAAGTAGTAGTAAGTGTCATAGCAGTTTTTGTAAACAAGGTGCTGGTGCTGTTGTTGGTGTTGTAACTGCAGGAGCATTCTTTCTAGCTTTTGCTACATTGGTACTTATTTGGTTGTATTCGAAGAAATTCAAGAATGTGAAGAGTTCTGAGACTATTACTTTGCCTTCTGATATCATCAAAATGCCTAAGGAATTCAGTTATAAGGAGCTGAAAATCGCGACGAAAGGGTTTGATTCTACTAGGATTTTAGGGCATGGTGCATTTGGTACTGTCTATAAAGGGATTTTGTCTGAGACTGGTGACATTGTTGCAGTAAAGAGGTGTAGTCACAATGGACAAGGGAAAGCTGAGTTCTTATCTGAATTATCGATAATCGGAACACTTAGGCATAGAAATCTTGTTAGGCTACAAGGATGGTGTCATGAGAAAGGTGAAATCTTGTTAGTTTATGATTTGATGCCAAATGGTAGTCTTGATAAGGCATTGTTCGAGTCCAGAATGATCCTCCCGTGGCAACACAGGAGGAAAATCTTGTTAGGTGTTGCTTCTGCATTAGCATATTTACATCAAGAATGTGAGAACCAAGTGATCCATAGAGATATCAAGAGTAGTAACATTATGTTGGATGAAGGGTTCAATGCAAGATTAGGTGATTTTGGACTAGCAAGACAAATCGAACACGACAAGTCCCCCGATGCAACGGTAGCAGCAGGTACAATGGGGTACTTAGCACCAGAATACTTGTTAACAGGTAGAGCAACTGAGAAAACCGATGTCTTTAGCTACGGAGCAGTAGTTCTTGAAGTGGCAAGTGGTAGGAGACCAATTGAGAAAGAAACAACAATAACAAGTGGATTAAACAGCAATTTGGTTGAATGGGTGTGGGGATTACACAAAGATGGGAATTTACTATCAGCATCTGATTCAAGATTGAATCTTGAATTTGATGAAAAGGAAATGACAAGGGTGTTGTTAGTTGGTTTAGCTTGTTCACATCCTGACCCTATAGCTAGGCCAACAATGAGAGGTGTGGTCCAAATGTTAGTAGGTGAGGCTGAAGTTCCACTTGTACCAAGGGCTAAACCAGCAATGAGTTTTAGCACATCACATTTGCTAATGACATTGCAAGATAGTGTTTCTGACTTGAATGGTATGATCACACTTTCAACTTCTTCATCAGACAGTGGCATGGACATAGTTTAGTTCAAAAATCAAGAAAGGTGTTTTGGATATCTTTTTGTTTTTTGTTTTGGTCATCTTTTTGTTTTGCTTTTTGTTTATAGATTCATTAATTTATTATTATTATTATTATATGTATGTAACAAAATAAACCTCACTTATATAATATGCCCATATCAAAAAGGGCTCTTGGACTTTTTCCAAATTTTCTACTTCATGTGTTACATTAAATGTACTCCTGCTGCTCCAATTAAGTCTGTAAAAAGAATGTCAATTTTTTATATTTAGAAATAATTTAACGATAAAATATTCTTGTGACCTCATTAGGATTGATAAGGTAAGGTCTAGTCCTTTTTTGCTTGTACTTATTCACATTAACGATTTTATTTTTTTATTAATAAAAGATTGCTAGACGCTCTATCTAGTGGTATAAATTCGAAAGAAAAAAAAATAGAGGGGGGAGCCTTCAAATAATGGTAGAATTGTTCTCGAATTTCGTGTGACCTACTCTTGTTGACAAATTCGACTCATGAAATATCATCGTGTGCGCATGATGCTTCATGGATGCTTCGTGGATTAGGCTGTCCTTTCTAATGACACGATTTTGTGGCCACCGAGATACCATAACATATTTAAGATAAAAGATTTTAGAAAAATTATCTTTTCTTAAACTAGGTATATAATCAAACGTGTTACCATAAAATGAAGGTATAATATATTAATGTGTCCTTTAACTTCGCCTCAACTGACATTTATGTCTTCCAACTTTGATTGTTCACAAGTAGGCACTTAAATTGTATAAAAGTTAACAAGTAGACACATGCATCCTATGTGGCGTCCTACGTGGTTGATTCGTGTCCTATGTGGCATCCTATGTGTATATATCACATAGAACGAGTGTGTCTACTTATTCAATTTTATATAAGTTTAAGCATTTGTATTAAGGAGCAATGGAGTAACAAAAAAATCATTGGGAGTCCTTTTCTTGGTCTGTGGTTGGGTGTGAATTGTATTTGTGGAGTTGCTTTCAACAGCGGTGACAATGGACATACAAAACTAAAAAAAAAAAGGTTTATTTATAATTGGTAGATGTTATAGAAGTACTGCTCACTGTGGATAATTAATTAAACAGTGAGATAGGATTTTTTTCCTTTTCTTTTTTTTGATTTTCCGTCCGATGTTCGGTATCCGTATTGAAGCCAGACTAAATTTGGATTCGTGCCAGAAAGTCCCACTTTTGGGGATAAAATACTCCCTAACAAAGGCGACTCCGTACCCAGAGGGATTTGAACCTGAGACCTCTATTTAAGGATAAAGAAGTACTTATTAGTGACGGAGCCAAAATTTTCATTGAGGAGATTCAAAAGTGCACACACGAACTCCGCTTCTGGTACTTACCAATACCCTTGTTGGTGATTTTTTTCCTTTTCTTATCATAGTTCTTATGGGTAAGTTTTCTCTATTATTAGTAATTTCAGCACTCCACCAGCCAAGCTTTTAGATAATGTCTGGAGCAAATTCATTATCTTTCGTTTTCAATTTTATATGAAAAGGAAAATGGTTAGTGTTATTTTTTTTCCTTTCTATTCTGTGTTTGATATCGTGTTGAGACTTAAATTAATTTGAATTTCTGTCATGAGGTTCATTAAAGAAAGAAGTGCTTTCCATTAGGATTTTTTTTCAAACTCGAGACTCTTGTTAAGGGTAAAGGATCCTATCCACGTCATTACAATTCTTGGATACGGAAAGATCAGAGCTTTCTCAAATACTGTTGAACTATAGAGGAAATGATTCATCATTTAATTATTAAAAAATATTAATTTTTATAACCAATTTTAGAAATTTGCTCCAACTTTTAGATTACTAATCTCACTTTTTATTGTTGTTGTAGTACTTTTCTTATGTGCAAATACTTGTATCTATCTTCTAGGTAATTTGGTGTTATCAAAATTATATTATTTTAGATTGTTAGTGTAGAAGGGGCTTTTTGCCTTTTTGGTTCTCCATCTGATATTTCGTATTCGCTTAAGGGGCTACTTCGAACTTATGTTGAAAGTTCTTATATTAAAAGTAAACACTTCCTATCAAATTCGATTTTAGTTTTAGAATTCAAACTCTAGATCACTTAATACTAATTCTGATTAGTATTAGGAAGTCTCATTCGAGGAGTAAGTGTTTCCAAACAAATTTGATTCTACATTAGGACTCGAACTCAAGTGTTTTCTAACAAATTCGATTTTATATCAAAACTCGAATTCGAAATCGCTTATTATGAAATTTACAATTGATTAAGATCAAGTAAGACTAGGGAAATATAATTGTTTAATGCAAGAAGGGGACCATGAGCTAAAGGTGTTAGGTTCACTATGGACAAGAAATTGAGCAATAATTAAAACTTTGGTGGAAGAGTACTTTTCAAGATTAGACTAGAAGGTTTTTACTTTAGGAATCACCAACACTTTGATTGGAAGCAAGTTTCATGTTTTCAACTTATACAATCAAAATATAATCATATTCAATATAGTATTGGGTAGGTGTTATAGTTTAGAATTTTACTTTGCTAAAAAGTCCAAACAAGAAAATTATTTGGTAACTTTTTGCCATAGGTTCTAACCTTTTTATCCCCAAAGCATCTTCTAAGGATAAGAACAATGAACATTGTAGGCTACTGATCAGGATCGTGGTGCAGTGATAAATATTTCTTTATTCTTAATTAGAGATTTGAGATTCAAGTTTTGAGTGTTAAGGCGCTAGGAAGGGATTTACTTTTTAATGCGGAACTTTTCGATCCAAATTCAAATTTAATCGAATCTCAACACGGATACAAAATGTCAATCGAGAAACTAAAAAGAACATTTTAGGTAAAAAGACAAAGATGCGATACAATGCTGTAAAAAAGACTTTCTTCTTACCAAGTTGTATGTAGTAGGATGAATAAAATTTCTTACTTCTATGTGAAAGGCTCGTACCAATATTATTGAGACTCTATATGCCTTGATTATTAAAAGCGGATTCATAATTTAAGTTTTATTGTTTCCACCTTTAAATTTTGTAACATTGAACAATTTTTGTAAAAAAATAAATTACTGATTTTTATTTACTATTTATTCTAGTTTAAATAAATTTGTGTACATAAATTATCGTAAGTATTAAATTCACATGAATCGTACTAGATAGCTTCGTCGATTACTAAGTTGGGTTACAATATGTTGTAAAAATTAAAGTGTCTTTTCTAGTTTCTAGATGTATAATTAAAATAACTCATACTAAGTCATAACTAACAATTAATTAAGAAGTTACATAACATAAATTGACAAGTAAGAAAAAGACAATGGGATTTAATTATCCCATAATTAAAGAGGGGATAATGGATTGTGTTTAATGCATTTTGACTTAAACACTTAGGCAATTAAAAACATAGGAATTGATATAGGAGTTTGTTAACATGTCAAATGAGTCTCTTTTAGTCAATGGAATCACTCAATTGAATTTTAAAAAAAAAAAAAAAAAAAAATTGATATTGAGGATTTTTTTTCTTTCGGAAAGTTAATGATTACATTATTTGTGATAAACGTTTTCTTTATAAATTACTATTATCCTCTTAGAAATAAATATTTATCTATGTTTTATTTCTCCTTAAACATCTAATAGATGACATATTTGGATAAAAGGTGATAAATGATTTATGTGTTAGTAAAATATCAAATATTTTAAGATAAATTCAATTTTTCAAAAATGACTAAATGATTTTTTTTTTTGAAAAAAAGTATTTTACCAAAGTGGAGAAAACACGATACGTAGGTCACTAATTTTTTGGTATTATTTACGATAATTACCTGATAAAAAAATAAGTTAAAACATGCCATGTGCATAAACGCAATTATACCAAATAATTGAATAGAAATTTTAATTTCTTATTTCATTTAATTCTTTCAGATCCAAATTGATCAGATCTCATCGTCTCTCAATTCTCAACCCCTTTATGAATTGTTGGATTTTTTCTTTATTATCTATAGTATAGAGCATGAGCTTTTCGGTTCTTTTTATTGAAAATGTACTTTGCAACTAATATACACGTGGAACGTTGAATATTATTCAGAATCTTTGTTCTATACTTTGTTAATTTGAAACTTGAGAAACGATGAGGTCGGATGATTTAGATATAAGAGGATTAAATTAAATAAGATAATAAAACTCTTTTTTTTTTGCCTAGTATATTTATCTTTTTTGACAGAATGGAGAGAGGAAATAATAAGAAAAAAAAAAAATTCATCAATATGATAGACAAAAAAGAAAAGTAGAAAAAATGCCCTCAATTTCTCACTTATAAACTCTCAAATGCAGACAATTTTTTCAGCCCTTTTCCTCATATTCCTTCGAAGCATCTTCTTTTGTTTTCTTATGTTGCATATTATTTTTTTTCGGTTTTTCATTTTATGTTCGATGTTCATATTGAATTTAAATAAATTAGTATTCGTACCAAAATAATTCATATTGAGGGTAAAGCACCCTCAACAAAAGGCAATCTCATGCAAAAGGCTTATTTCTGATCGAGGTCATTAATTAAGAATGAAGAAGTATTTATTACATTACCATAATTTTATCGGTGCATTATTAATTATTCTACCTAACAAAAAGCAAAAAAAATAAAAAATAAAATTATGAGTGAATGGATGACATTTTATAGTTCCTATTTTCTACGTGTCTGCCATTGGATTTCTCTGATCGAATTATCAAACACTATTGCTTTGTCTTATTGAAAAAATTAAAAATAAAATGAAGATAGATCTAAACACTTTAATTAGTGTAACATTTACCATTTACAATAATAATAATAATTTAAAACCTTGGAAAGATTGAAACATTTGTCCAATGATGAGAAGCTTCATATCCAACATCATAAATAATTTATAAATTTTGTCATGAACAGAAATATATAGATTCATCTTACCACAAATATATATTATTATTTTTTTGTGCCACAAGCCATTTGTACTTATATTCTCTGCAAAAATTCCCCCTCTTTACTGACAACAACCGACCAAAATTAAGTGAAAATTCTCACATGCACAGATGCACACAAGTACCGGAGAGAACCTTGTTGGGTGAATCTTGAAAGTGAGAAATAGAATTGGACAGATGTAAAGCATATTCGTAGGCGAAATTAGAAGTTTGAGTTTATGAGTTCTAAATTTTATTTTGAAAAAAGTTAATGGGGTGGGGGGGTCGGGGGTGGGGGGGTTGAAAAACTTTCTAGAATATTTTATTTGGAGTGTAAAGTTATTTGATTCTGCCTAACTCGTAATCGAAATGTTGGCTCCGCTTTCTCTCGAATCATTCCTATTTCCTGATCGAGCTTGTGTAGGTAAATGTTTGTATGATAAGGCCGATAACAGTACAATATGTGAGACGACAAGTAAGTCCCTTCTCACTTCCTATGAGTCGTCTTGCGAAAAAGACTTTCTAGATGAGGTAAAAGAACTTGTAATCGTCAATTGCTTCCTTAAAGATTAGGATGACGATGTAGGTCGATGGTATGCAAACACTTCTATTGGACCCTCATACTTGTATGAGTTTGTATTTTGAACCCTCCTACTCACTCCTTTGTCAGCTGACCCCTTAAACTTAATGACTCACAATATTTTAAACCCTTCTGACCGTTGACCAAGTCTAGGTGGCAACTCAATGGATGAGTTGAAACATACACGTGATTTCACGCATATAAGTCTCGTAAACAAAAAATTTTAAACAAAAAATATTTTTTAAAAGAAGAAGAAAAAAAAATGTAACATTCCTTTCTTCATTGCCCCACCCACCCTAGTTCCTTTACCCACCCCGCCCTCCAATTTCCCCCATTTTTCACCACCAAAAAAAAATAATTGAGAAAAGAATTAGCAAAATCTTCTTAAATTAAAGAAGAAACTACACCCCGCCCCTCCATTTTCTCCCATTTTTCACCACCAAAAACTTTAATTAATGTCTGAAAAAGAAGATTGAAAGAAGGGAGTACTGGATTTTGATGAAGAAGAAGCGAAAACGAGGTATGTTGTCGTTATGATGAGAAACGGAGAATGGAGGGCTGTTTGGTTGTGTTTATCGGAGCTTGAAGCTTTTTCGATGGTGGGTGGACTGTGATTGTTGGAGAGCTTCGTTGGAGATGGAGCTCGCCATTAATGGATGAAAATAGAGCACGGTGGTGCTCTTTTTGGTTGTATCTGATTGCATTTTGAACTACAAAAACAGTGAGGTGAAGAAGGGTGAGAGAACTACGAATTAGTGGTTGTGGGGAATGATGGTGTCGGTGGTTGTGGGTTGGGGAAAGTGGACATGGTGATGATGGTGGTTGTGGGGACGGTGGTGCCGATGGTGTGGGTTGGGGGAGGTGGAGGAAAGGTGACTAGGTGAGAGAAGAGAAATATGAATTTTATTTAAAAAATAAATTTTTAATTTATTATTTTGCTTTTTATTTAATATTGTTGATTAATAATTTTAAAAAATAATTAATGAAGATAATTATGAAATGACATTAATTTATATGACGTGAATCTGACATGTCATTTATTTTAGGACGAGTGAGCTACACACATGGTAGAAGGGGTTTAAAATCTTGTGATTTGATGGATTGAGGGGGTCAGATGACAAAGAGCTAAGTAGATGTGTCCACTTTACAAATTCGGACAAGTACAAGGGTCCATTAGATTATTTTGCCAATTTCAAAAACCAACAAGAGGTTCCCCACTCTTTTATGATCTATCTTAGGATGTAGTGAAAGTCTCGGCACAAGCGAAAAATGCAATGTGTTCGAAAACTCAAGATAGTAAATGGACTCAAGTATCATTCTGATCGCCTCTTTCATGATCTTTTCTATACATAGAATTACTGTGAAGGGTCTAAACTTCGACTGCATATTAAGGTCAACTTGTGCTCACCTCGTTTATTTCATCAGATTTATATGCTATCTCCCATCAACAGAGATACACTTTGTGTACTCAGAATCTATTGGCAAAATCAAGCATTCTAGTGCAAATGGGCCCTTGACTGAATTTCCAAGGTCCAATTGGTTTGTATGTTTTTGTCATTTGGACAAACTAAATTGGGCTTTGCCTATTACAACTATGGATCTTATGATTGGGGGTTTAGTTGGGCCTACATTCGAACAGTATCTACCCATTAGTTAACCCAACTTATACAAATCCCATAAGTTAAGGAGCTAATAATATTTTTTACCATAATTTTGTTCAATTACATAAAATTTCAGAAATCGCGTTTTGTGAAACGTATTTTAAGCCTTGATATATCGTGTGTGATACATATTAAACTAGTAAAAGTGAAGATACATATTTGTGATACATTTATTTCAATGTGGTTATTTTTGAATTAGGAGATACATATTGGTGATACATTTATTTCGAAAAGTTGCGGTTGAGGAGATCGGCCATATGTATCATGAGCAAAATGGTAAATGTGGGATTTTATGTAATTTTTTTAAAGGTTTGAGATTTTTTATAATAATACCCCTCAAGTTTGGGGGTTTGTGTAATTTACCCAAAAATCATCTCAAAGTAAAAGCTAGAACATACCGCATTTGAAAAGTTTAGAAGTTTGTTGAAGGAAATTATCTCTCACAAGCAGGGTGTTAAATGGGTGAGTTGCATTAAATTTGTGTGGATCAAACTTAGTTGAGCTTGACCCACCCAAAAGTTGCTTGAGCTGAAACGGGCTAAACAACTCATTGCTCGACCCACCTAACAATTACTGAATTTTAATTTCCTTGTTTGTTTTCTTATAATTTGTTTAACGATTAGAAATAAGTTGATCCAATATAGAAACTACACATTCAATAAAAGTTGTCGCTTGTCATTTGGAACTATATATACATATATACATATAAATATATGTAACTCACTTTCAACTTAGAATTGTTGCATGATATTTAAATCACTAATCCCTCATCCATAAACAATCATAATGGCATCTTGCAAAACTAATGTTACTTTTTATCTTTAGTATAAAGATTATTTTTATATTAAAACTTTATGACAGTAATTATTTTTAAAAGATATGATCGAACAACGATGACCTAGCTATTTTTAGTATGAAATAAAGTGAAAGGAATGGGCCATGGACTAATAAAGGACAGAGTGACGTCTTTTGATTATGGGCTTTATCTTTAATATGTTGTTCTTGTTGTCTTTTTTGGGAAAGAAATACACTTATTAATAAATATTTTTATAAAATTTTAATTAATTTATCATAATTAAGTAATTTTAAGTGATTATATTAGATGAGAATATACTGAATATGATGTTGTTGAAGTAATTTTAAGTGATTTCATAAAGGCATACTATATATTAATTATCCATATTTAATTGAGAGAAATTTGCATACAAAGGTATGCCATTCATCTATGCGTTTGGTATAAATATCATGTGGGAGTTTTTTTTTTACTCACAACTAATATTTGTACCAAGCTATACTAATTTATCAACATTAAGTCGAAATTAAAGGGACAATATATACTAATTAACCATAATGTAACAATAAGAATATTGTATTAAAGGATTAATGGCCAAAAACATTACTTAAACTATCATTTTCTTATGAGTTTCATATTTCAATTATTCATCGTTCTCGTTATCTACCTAAATTATCATTCTCTTTATATTAAAACACATGCTATACCTTTAGGGGTCGTTTGGTATGGTGTATAAGAATAGTGTAAAATATTGTGTATTAGAAATACGTGCATTAGTAATGCATGCGTTAGTTATGCTTGCATTTTTCTTATGCAGTGTTTGGTTTGGTGTATTAAAAATAATATGAATTGCATAATTTCTAAAAAAAAATATTTTTTACAAAAATACCCTTCATAATTATGGTGGAAAGAATGTGGAAAAGATTTTGAGGGACAATTATGACTTTAATCATGCTAATGCATGCATTAGAATCCATTGCATTACTAATACCATGGATTTTTATACATTAGTAATACACCCCTTAATATCAAATAGAGTGTATAACCAATGCAAATATTAGTAATACATAGGATAAAAAAGTACACCAAACAAGTTATTAATAATATACAAAACTAATGCAATCATTATTTTTTCTAATACACTCTACCAAATGACCCCTTAGTTTGTTAGGTGAAAACAAACAAAAAGAGAAATATCTCAGTAGCTCAGTCGGTTAATTATCTGACCTTTTACTTTGATGGAAAGGGTTCGATTCCCCAATTTGTAATTCTCGTCCCTATTTCTATTTTCCCTATCCCAATTTTGGGCCAATAGAAGATAAAACAGAAAAAAAGGACTCATTAGCAAATAATCATAAAATCAAACTGTTACTATTTAACCATCTGTACTATATTTAGTCACTCCATTTTCTCCTTCATCTCTCACTCGGCAATATCGCCTTTCTCCGACAATCGGTATTTGAAAATTCCAATTTTGCCCTCCAATTTTCTCCATGGATTTCGAAGATAACGTGGTACATTTTTCTATATATCCAAATTTTTTAAAATTATTTTCGTTTTATTTCTCGTTAGATCTGTTTTTTTACGGATGAATTTGTTGTTATTCGAGTGTGATCTGGCAATTTTTTCAGCTGGAAATTGTGAATTCAGTTTTTTATTTGTAAATTGAGGTGTTACTGTTGTTCCGTGGGTTATGTTGAATTTGCTGAAATTTGTGATACGGAGGTGTTACTGTTCGAATTATGTTAAATTTGCTGAAATTTTGTTGTACGGAGGTGTTACTGGTCCGTGAGTTATGTTAAATTGGCTGAAATTTTGTGATACGGAGGTGTTACTGTTCGAATTATGTTAAATTTGCTGAAATTTTGTGGTACGGAGGTGTTACTGTCTTAAATTTGCTGAAATTGTGTGGTACGGAGGTGTTACTGTCTTAAATTTGCTGAAATTTTGTGATACGGAGGTGTTACTGCCTTAAATTTGCTGAAATTGTGTGGTACGGAGGTGTTACTGTTCCGTGAGTTATGTTAAATTGGCTGAAATTTTGTGATATGGATATGTAAACGGAGGTGTTACTGTTGTTTGAGTTATGTTAAATTTGCTGAAATTTTGTGATACGGAGGTATTACTGTTTGAGTTATGTTAAATTTGCTGAAATTTGTGATA
This sequence comes from Capsicum rhomboideum, assembly GCA_031232105.1. Lineage (NCBI taxonomy): Eukaryota > Viridiplantae > Streptophyta > Magnoliopsida > Solanales > Solanaceae > Capsicum > Capsicum rhomboideum. The sequence goes on along the minus strand of CP124711.1, from coordinate 140,899,930 downwards.
CGGAGGTGTTGCTGTTTGAGCTACGTTAAATTTGCCGAAATTTGTGATACGGAGGTGTTACTGTTGGAACTACGTTAAATTTGCTCAAATTTGTGATACGGAGGTGTTTCTGTTGGAGCTATGTTAAATTTGCTCAAATTTGTGATACGGAGGTGTTTCTGTTGGAGCTATGTTAAATTTGCTGAAATTTGTGATACGGAGGTGTTACTGTTGGAGCTATGTTAAATTTGCTGAAATTTGTGATACAGAGGTGTTTCTGTTGGAGCTATGTTAAATTTGCTGAAATTTGTGATACGGAGGTGTTACTGTTTGAGCTATGTTAAATTTGTTGAAATTTTGTGACACGGATATTTAAACAGTGTAATTGTTAATGGCAGAATTGGTTGTGGAATTGTGAATTTGGTGTTTTCTGTAAACGGAGGTGTTGCTGTTCGAGTTATATTAAATTTGATGGAATTTTGTGATAGGTATATGTAAACAGAGTTTTGTTGTTGTTGTATATATAAATAGAGGTGTTATGGTTCAAGTTATGTTAAATTTGTTGTGATTTTGTGATATGGATAGGTAAACAGAGGTGTTATGGTTCGAGTTATGTTAAATTTGTTGAGATTTTGTGATACGGATATTTAAACAGTGTAATTAATTATAGCGGAATTGATTGGGATTTGCGGAGGTGTTACTGTTGGAGTTATGTTAAATTTATTGAAATTTGTGATACGATATGTAACCGGAGGTGTTATGGTTCGAGTTTTATGTTATTTGCTGAAATTTTGTGATACGCATAAGTAAGCAGTGTAATTAATAATGGTGGAATTGGTTGGGATTTGTGGAGGTGTTTTGGAGTAAATTTTTTGGTGTTGAAAAGATAGAATGTGTTACTGTTAGAGTTATGTTAGATTTGCTGAAATTTTGTGATATGGATTTGTAAACCGAGGTGTCACTGTTAGTTATGTCAAATCTGTTGAAATTTTGTGATAATGGAATACAATAGCGTAATTGTTACTGGCAGAATCAGATAGGATTTGCTAAGGTGTTTTTGAATAATTTTTGGTGTTGGAAATGAGTGTTGAGAACTGTAGGTTTTCTGGATGGTGATCTGTCACTTATGTTAGCTTGCTATCATAAACTCATTATTTTCTGTAAACGGCGGATTTATGGTTCGAGTTATGTTAAATTTGTTGAAATTTTGTGATAGGTATATCTAAAGAGTAATTGTTAATGCTCGGAATTGATGAGGATATGCGGGAGGTTTCTTTAAATAAATGTTTGGTGCTAAAAATATAGAATGTAGAGAATGCTTGTGTTAGCTATGCTTGCATTAGTTATACTTGCATTTTTCTTATGCAGTGCTTGGTTTGGTGTATTAAAAATAACATGAATTTCATAATTTTAAAAAAAAGAAATTGTTTATAAAAATACCCTCCATAAATATGTTGGAAAGGATGTGGAAAAGATTTTGAGGGATAATTGTGTCTTTAATCATACTAATGCATGCATTAGATTCATTGCATTACTAATACCATGGATATTGAGGTATTAGTAATACACACCTCAATGCACAATAGAGTGTATAACTAATGCAAGTATTAGTTATGCATAGGCTAAAAAATGTACCAAACAAGGTACTAATAATACACAAGACTAATGCATGCATTATTTCTTTTAATACACTCTACCAAACGACCCCTTATTCATTTGGATCTGCGTTGATACATATCAATATTAAGATATCTGGATGTGATATGTCACCTAGATTTATAAGTTCATTGATTTATAAAGGCGGAGGTGTTATGGTTCCGGTAGTAATACAGATATGTCAACAGTAATTATTAATGTCAGAATTGGTGAGGATTTCTGTGTTTTCTACTGGAGTAACTGTTTGGTGGTGGAGGTAGAATGTATAGAACCATAGCTTTAGTCATTGGATCTGCAGTTGTTGTGTTGAAGGTGCCATTTTCTTATTTGGTAATTGCAGGAGAAGACCAGAGTTACCAGACATATGTTTTCCTTAAGTAGTTTAACTCAATGCGCTGGGACTGGTGGAATGATTATCTCTTGTACTAATTCTCTTTTTGGGGTTGTAGTCTTTTCTACTGCTTCCTCGGTCCCCATCTTATGACACTTTTCTTTGTTTCTTCTGTCCTAAAAAGAACGACACTTTTTTATATTTAGAAACAATATAACTTTAAGCTTCGTAGTTTACCCTTAATGAGATGATTTATCGACACATAAATGTTTATGGCTTGTTTAGATCACAAGCTTCAAAAGTCTTTCTTTCTTTAATCTGGTGTTCAGTCAAACATCATCTCATTAAATGGGACATTGAAAGTATTCTGTATTCATGTTTTCATTCAGAGCGGTAAGACGAGCCGTGAACCCAAGATGTCAGATGGCATATTTTTCACTTGCATGTTCATTGTCACAATGCAAAAACCATCCTCAATTGATTAGTTACCTTTTCTTGAAACACAGCTTAATGGCTAGTCTTTTGATTGTGTGTAAGAGCTTTTCTGTGTGAGCCTTAGCTTATGCATTATAGGCAGGAGGCTGTTTTGAACTTCCTTCTGGTCACAGAAACGTAAATGATTTGAATTACCTATTAGAAGTTAGTTCAAGATATGCAGGCCTTCTAATCTTTATTCTTTGACAATTTTGCGATAATTTGTCTGTTTGTTGTTTCCAATGAAATTGGCATACGACATGTTGGGCTCACATATCTGAAGTTGGATTAAAGCAATAAGTTGCTCATGCATAGCAAAATAACACACTTTGTGGGCTAATTCTTTTATGTCATCTTTATGAACTCTTTTATCTTTTCCTATTCACCGATGTGGATTAGACAAAAATTTACCCTTGTTCTCTGTTGAAGCAGAAGAATATGGCTAAGGATGTTGAAGTGAAAGGACTCAACCCAGGATTAATTGTCTTAATTGTCATTGGTGGGCTCGTATTGACATTCCTCATAGGGAACTACTTGCTTTACATGTATGCACAGAAAACCCTTCCTCAGAAGAAAAAGAAGCCAGTCTCCAAGAAGAAGATGAAGAAGGAGAGACTGAAGCAAGGTGTTTCCGCACCTGGAGAATAGATACCCGGGGTTTATTCCCTTTGTTCATCTTGAAGAAACTGTGTTAATTCACATTCAGCGGCGTTGTCAAACACATGGTTGGAGTTGTTATCGTTACCAATTTCCCGTCATCATAGTTAGATCTCAACCTTAGAACTTATTAATGCTTAGCAGTTTCCCGTCATCATAGTTAGAACTCAAATTTAGAATATGCTGCTATGTTTATGTTAGTTGACTGAGAAGTTGTTTTGCAAGCTACTGATTTCTCTATTTCTCTTCCAGTAGAAAAATTTCCCCCATTCGTTTTTCCTTTCGGTGATTTCTGAATTTTTTGGGAGGTTTATGCTTCCTGCTGCTGCTTTTGGGTGGGATAATTTGCTAGTAACTTACTACTAGTAAGCATCCAAGAGTGTGGAAAACCTTGGAAATTAGGACCAAACTCGGAGATTTCTTTTCATCTGAGCAAACATTTGTGGGCAGTGCTACCTGGTATTCGACTACTTTAGTTTCTGTTAGGGTCAATTAGACCTGATACCTGTCCTGCAATAGGTATAAGGTCTACGTATATACTATTCTCTCCAGCCATTTCTCAGCACTTGCATGATCACACCTGGTTTTAGGTTTCTCACATCAAGCAGTTGTCTAAATTTTCGATTAAAATGACCTTTTCCTTGGAAATTCCTAAACTACTATAATAGTTTGTAAGCAGAGTTGTGAACTGACAAGCTGATCATAACCACATTTAGGGACATGGGAAAATTTAAGATGTTATGAGCGCATTTGACCAAGAAAATTTTTCACTTTTTTCCAAAGTTGAACTCCAGATAACACAGTCATAAAATTCCGAACAATCAAGTTAAATTTCAAAAGTTCCAAAAAAAAAACAAAAAAACAAAAAACAGTTTTCACTTTTTTTCACTCCATAGTACTCACGAAAATTCAAAACAATTCCAATTTGTATTCATGGCCAAACGCCCACTACGTTTCACATATGTTAACCAGAGCAACACAAATATCATAGCAGAATCCATCTCTTTTATGCAAATATACATTATAAACACAACACATATAGTTGGTTATCAAAAAAGCACAACACATATAGCCATATAGGTCATCAAGTATTACGTAACTGGTGAAACTATTAAAAAGTGTTGTGTGTTCAGAAGCTTTAAGAAAATGGATACAAATCAAACCAAGTAGGAAATGGCTTGGACTCCAATAGCAAGATACTTGTGCTTAGCGGCCCATGGTTTGCTCGTTAGGGGGGATCATAAGGAGCACTTGTTGACCGTTAAAGCCAGGATGAGGAAGCCTACGACGAAGCTCACGACCTTCTTGGCAAAGAGCACAAGGGTGGCAGAAGAAATGAGTTGCAAAGTCACAAACTGACTCACATTGCTCGCGCTGCATCTCATCCTCAACAAAACTCCCACAGCACCCACAAGATCTGTTGAGCGCCTCACAGCTCCCCTGTAGAGGAAATACATTTGCATTTACAAGGTAAAACTGGGATAAAACTTATAGAAGTGTTACTACAACCGTTAAAGAATAGCAAAAATTCCCTCATCTGATAGAAAATGAAATGACGGAAAAACAGCAAAAGAAACAAAGCTAGAGGATGTTAGTAAGGAATACAGCTGATAGCCATTTTGCATATATTAGGTGGAAATAAAGCTGAATTAATCACAACTAAGTAGTAGGAAGTAAGGTTTACAAGCTTTAATCCAAAACTTAAAGACATTAATTTCAGATGGTTTTGAAGACAATACTATTACACCTAGTTGTTCGATGAAGCTGACTATCGTTATATGGCCTTCTAAATATATCATCTTTCACATGCCACCCTAAAAATGAGTAAGTAAAAGATAAAGAAGTAAATTCTTTTTCTTATCGGAAGCACCCTCTCTACTTCACAAGGTAGGGGCAAGATATGCGTACACATCGCCCTCCCCAGACCCCTCTTGTGGTATGTTGCTGTTGTTGTCCCTTCTTTTTCTTTTTTTGATAAAGTCATAAGTGGAATAGTTTCTTCAAGGCTCTACCTTCTTTTATTTACTTTACTTTTTTGCGATAAATCCCTTCAAATCTCTCTCTTTATCTGAAGAGAGTTCAAGATTTACTGATTTGAGTATCATGTCCCCGAGCCTACAACAACAACAACATACCCGAATGTCCCCGAGCCTAGCCAAAAAAATTCCGAATGAAAAATTAAATACAGAGAACTAACCGATTCTTAGGTCACAACTCACATCACCAGTTGCTTGACATGAATGGACTTTCTTTGAACTGCTTTACCATATCTTATAAGCATGTGTGAACCACTTCACCATTTTTTATAAGGATGTGTGAAGCACTATACTTTTTTTATAAGGATGTGTGAACCACTTTATCTTTTAAATTCAACCACAGAACTCTTAGGGGGCTCTTGGTATAAGGGATTTAATAATCTGGGGATAAAATGCAGGATTAGTCTATCCTGCGTGTGGTTAGGGTTATTAGTTGGTCTCGGAATTATTTATCCCACCATTTGTACTACAGTAATGTGATAAGTTAACCCATATATATGGAGTGATTAACTAATCCCATGGGATACCTTTGTCTATCCCATCCTCCAGTATACAGTGTGTTAAAAGTACACTTCAAAAGTCCCTGAACTACGAGTTTTGAAAGTATTTATATGAAAAACTTATACATTCGTACCGGACCAAAATGAGCTTCGGCTAGGATTAGATTACAGTGTGCAAATTCCACAAAAGACTTCCCAAGAATAGATTGTTTGCTTTGATGCAGAAACTAAATACTCCTTCCATTTCATTTCATGTGGCACCTTTCCTTTTTAGTCCATCCCAAAAAGAATGTCAACTTACTATAATTAGAAAAAAAAAAAAAAATTAAAAATTCCCTTTTACCCTTAATGAAATGATTTACAGCAACACAAATATTCAACAATCATTTTATACCACAAGTTTCAAAACCCTTCCTTTTTCCCTTAAATACCGTGCCAAGTCAAAGGGTGCCACATAAAATGGGACGGAGGGAGTACAAAAGAAAAGGAGATATGAAACAGAGCAATTGGAAAGAAGAAACTCTGCTGGAAAGAAGAAACACATACCACAGAAAGTAGAAATGAATTTGTGGCCAAATCATCATAACATAGAATGAGCTGAAGTAAAGCACCTTCAGAAAGGTAAAAATTTTACAAAGACGGCCTACCTCGAGATTGAACTTTCGGCGGATAGCTGTACGGCTGGGATATGTAAAGCAAGGCGCCACACAGTTCGAGCCAAAGAAGGATTTTCCAATCAAGTAGAGGCCAGTGTACGGCAAACAGTGATTGGCAAAAGTCCCGGGAGCAGAACCAAGTCTCTCAGCATTGCTCCCGTAGAGCACACATGGGGCCACACTTCCTAGTAGACCTTCAGAGTCATGATGATCATTTATCAGCTCAGTTTGATAAACAGATGCAAAGCGACGAGAAGTCCAGAAATTTTGCTCACAGAAAGGAAAAGTTTCATCAACAGAAAAAACCATATTGCAAAAATATAGCATCAAGATACAAGAACTAACCAATGCAGACTTGATTCAGTAAAGCACAGGATAACTATCGAAAAGAGTATGTGTCTTGCAAAGGGAGGATCCTTTGCAGATTTGCAAGTGAATGCAAACTAATTACATTGGAATGAATTATACCTTGAAGAAAGTGCGTTTTGACATCAATAACCGATAAACATCATTCGGAATATTGACTTTGATGTCAGTGCAAGATGATATGACTAGAATATCAATATAACTTTGAACATTGAAGTAGCAAATGCATTTGTGGTAAATGGGCATTAAATTGGGATTTCTTGAAGAAGAAAAAAGACTAGAGGAAACACTATTTAAAGAATAAAGTGTTCCAGCTACTTCCACATTAGTATAGCTCTTTCTTCAGTTGATCAAGTCATCTGAAGAAGCAAAAACGAATTAGGATTAGGAATTTTGGATGACGTGAACGCATGATGCTTCGTGCACCAGGCTTCCGTTTTAATTTCGGACGAAGTTTACAAACTTCTTTGTTCTAGCCATCAAAGAAAAATACAATTCCTCATCTACTATTATCATTGATGTACATATATTTGCTTGCTAGTTCTTTTTCTCATGAAACAATTAGGAGCATATGAGCTCACAGTTCACATAGACTTGGTGAGATCATTCAATAAACACATCCACGGGGTACCAATGAGTTGGTTTTAGCAAAGGCTGAACCTTTCTAGAGATTGCAATTCAACACCTGGATTAGAATTTCTAAACCAGATCATTCATCACAAAGAGACGAACATCCCTAACATCCATCTTGCAGAGTCTCAACAACTCTTAGAACATGTATTATTAATAGAATTAAGATATTCACTGTCCATACATTTGCTCGATAGTTCTTTTCCTCATGAAAAATAGGAGCGTATGAGCTCACAACAAAATCATTCAATAAACACATTCACGGGGGACCTATGAGTTGATTTTAGCAAAGGAACCTTTCTAAAGATAAAATTCAACACCTGAATTAGAATTTTTAGACCTGATCATTCATCACCGAGAGATCAATATCCCTAACGTCCATCTCGCACAGTTTCATCAACTCTCAGAATAGAGACATCTAAACCATCATAGCACGTAATCCAATCAATAAAACTACACCTCAATCAAACTAATTTGGATCCTAAGAATAATCCAAAAAAAGAGAAGATAAATCCACGAATTTCGACTCAAAATAGAGATATTTAATCCATCCTATCACATAATCCGATCAATCGATCAACTACACCTCAATCAAAAACTAATTTTGATCGCTAAGATCAATTAAAAAAAGAACAATCCACGAGTTTCGATCCAAACTAGTTTCCATCCAAACTAGAGACATTTAATCCACCATAGCAATCTTAGTAGCTCATTTAGTTGACTACCTGAGCTTTCATCTTATTGGTGAGAGTTCGATTCTCCACGTTGTAATCCCCTACCCCAATTTTTTCTTTTTAAGAAAGATAATCCATCATAGCATATAGTCACATCAATCCTAAACTACATTGGATCATTCAGATTAATTAAAAACAAGATCATCCCACGAATTTCGATCGAAAATAGAAACATTTAATCCATCATAGCACATAATCCGATCAATCAATCAACTATACCTTAATCCTATCCGATCAATCAATCAACTATACCTTAATCCTAACCTAATTTGTGCCACTAAGATTATTTAGAAAAAAGACCAATCCACAAAATTAGAGACACTAAATCCATCCTATAGTCCAATCAATCAACAGCTACACCTCAATCCTAAACTAATTTGGATCACTAAGATTAATTGAAAACAAGATCATCTCACAAATTTCAATCCAAATTAGAGACATTAAACCCATCCAATCACATAATCCGATCAATCAATCAATCAAATGAACCTCAATCCTAAACTGAGTTTGGTCGCCAAGATCAATTTTAAAAGAGTAAAAGGTCAGAAACACACCTAAAGTATCCGATTTTTTGAGTTTCATACATAAACCATCATGTGTGTAAGTTTCCTATGAACTACCACCAAATGGTTATCGAAACCTCAACTATCAGTTATTCACTTTTCCTACCTGAACGATGGTGATATTTCATAGCATATAATCCGATCAATCATCAAAAACTAATTGATCACTAACATTAATTAAAAACAAGATCATCCCACCTACTTCCATCCAAAAATAGAGACATTTAATCCATTAGAGTACATAATCCAATCAATTAATCAACTAAGAAAACTCACAAACTTCAACATCACTGCTGCAGAAGTCATCAGTCCTTCCAAAACAAGCACAAATTCCAGAATCCCACTGACCCCTCTTATGCATAATCGGTTCACCCATCGGAACCCCATCAGCAGTCCAACCCATTGGAACAGGCTTCACCGGATCCGCCGGAAAAGGCGGAGCTGGGGTTGTTCCGACGCCGGCAGAAACAAAGGGTATTTTGGTCTTTTCCTCATCTAAAAGTGGGTTCGATTCTTCGGTATTCGCCATGGCTATTGCCTACTGTAACAATGAAAAAATGGGAAAAAGGTGTTTGATGAAATCAAGAAAATTTTGGTGGTTGTGTATAATATACACAGCACACAGTACACACACTGACGTACAAGAAAAAATAAATAATAATACTCCCTCCATCTAATTTAATTTTCATTTTTACTTGTCACAAATCTTTTTTTCATATTTTATCTTTATATTAATATCTATTACAAAACATCAATTAATAAAGATAATATAGTAAAATAACTATATCAATCATTATTTTTTTATTACGTATATCAAGTTAAAATATGACAAGTAAATTCAAACGGAGGAAATATTTTCTAACACTCGTCTGTAATCCGTGTGGAATTGGTCGTTTGTTAAGGTTGCTAAGTTTTCTTGCTCTGAGAGATTGTCAAACTTTGGATCTTAAAAAAATATTTACATTGTCATTTTCTATTATTTACGATTTCTTTATGTCTTTATCTATTTAAATTATCATTTTGTATATATTACAAAACATTTTAATACTGAATTGATTAGATATTTACTTCTAACTTAGAATAGGTGGTGTAGAGCAAACTCTACATTGAAGTGTATTCTAATACAAAGAGTGATAGTTAAGATAAGAAATTCACACAAAAAAAAAATGATAGTTTAAATAGCTAAATAGAGTAAATATATGAAACTCATGAAATTATATTAGTTTAAATATTAACTTTTTTTATTAAAAAAAAAACTAACTTCACACTGTATATAAATTACTATTACTACGAGAAGTATTTATATTTTTCATATTACCATGTTTTTGATTTGGTATAGAAAGTGTAAAAGTTATGTGTCAACTTAATTTGACCATGTAAAAGGTTGAAAATTTATATTTTTTGTTCCCCATGACTCATGTTTATGATCATTGAGTCAGATCTACCCAAGATTAATACACCATAGAAAATAAAAGTGCAGATCGGTGCATTAAAGCTATCGTTATGTGTGGTTTCATAGAGTAGTAGATACTGACGAACTCCAATCAAGCCAAACTTCAGTATGTTCTTTAATATTATGTATTGTATGTAATGCTACGGTATTAGAAAAAAATTATAATAAATTAATTGATTAAAAGAATTTAAAAATTGCTAATTTAAATTAGTAGTTGCATTTAAACGTCATTGAATTATATAAGTTGTTAACTTAAATTATAATACAATTCCAATATATATATATAGAGAGAGTAAAGTATTTAAAACACACCTAAACTATCCTCTTTTTTTGAGTTTCACACCTAAGCTAATGGAAGTGCCAGAAACACACCTAAACTATCACTCTTAGTTTGAGAAACACACCTAAACTATCACTTATTAGTTTCCGAAACACACCTAAAAACTGACTAGACCAAATATTTGCTTACAAGGGTGTCTAGCCATTAAAAATCAGTCCATGTGACATATTTTTATTCTTGTTTGCTAACACATTATTTTTTTTCATTTTTTAAATATTTTAATTAATTTTTATTCATTTTGAGGTGTGTTTCTCAAACTAATGAGCGATAGTTTAGGTGTGCTTCTCACACCCTCGATAGTTTAGGTATGAAACTCAAAAAAAGAGAATAGTTTAGATGTGTTTTTAACACTTCACTCATATATATACGATGTTATTTGTTTATTAGTCTGTTTTAACAATAAGATATAGCATTTGATAATTAGTACTGCGTGATGAAATTGTACTTAAAACTATCATAGTGTGTGTATTTTTAGACATCAACCTTGATTAGTGTCACATCCAAAATTCTTGACTGAACAAACCAACTCTATCCATGATCTAAATTTAATGGTTCAATCTTTAAGATTATTTTCAATATCAAATTTATTGTAATATTAAAATTATGGGTTCAAACTTTAATATTTATTGATATTTTAGTAGATTTTTACCTATATATTTATACTTCTTGTCGAAAGTTATACGTTTAAATGAACCTGTAGACGAAAGGCTACATCCACCCCTGCATGTAGTAAGATCTAAAGAAGCAAAAGCAAATAGATACTTATGAAACTTATTGTTTGGGGAGATTTTTTCAAAAAAAAAATAAATAAAAGTTGCACAAACAATTATGTATCGCCCTAATCTTGGACCATAATATGATATCGTTAGTAGGATATGCGTAAGTCCACTAGTGAAACCTTCTCTCTAAAGTAACAATATATTTAGTGTAATTCACTAGTGAAATCTTTTCTCTCTTTCTCTAATAAAAATAAAATGCATATGTAAACTCTCAAACTGAATTACACAAGCTGGAGGGTGTTAAAGAATACTATATTATCCCTTATCTGTAGGATAAAGATTTCCCAAAGGATTTAAATAGTCTTGGACTAAGCTACTTATAACCTAAAGTTTTATGTTGAATGCTCAAATTAAATCTTTTTTACATCTATATGACACACTAGAAAAAGTAGCTTACTGAATTTTAAATATATTAATAATTATACATATTGAGTGAAATATTCAAAAATCTAATTTCCTTTTCTTTTTTTTTTTTTTTTTTTTTTTTTTTGTAATTGGGGACATGTAGACCCCTTAAATGGTACATCTCACAAATCACAATAAATGGTAATTCCATGTTCTATAAAACACGTAGTTGAATAACCACCATTCATTTGTTAGAAAATTTAAAGTCATTCACCTCGTTAATTTGTTACCGGATTAATTTGAATTTATGAATTTTAATTTTGAATTTATGCATTTTGAATCTTAAAAAGGCTAACATATTGGATTTTCGACAAAATACTTATATGTATTAAGTGAATATCTTAATACAACTACAAAGTTTTGATCAAAGCTATTAAATTCTATCGAATCTTTAGCGTACGCTCTAGCTCCATCCCTGCTCGTTATACCACTTGTGGTGCGAGCATTTGACATTAATGTGATAAGTAAATTCGAACGAAGGGAGTATATTCTAACGGTCGTCATCCGTGTGGAATTGGTCGTTTGTTAAGGTTGCTAAGTTTTCTTACTCTGTGAGATTGTCAAACTTTGGATCTTAAAAAAAAAATAGTGATAAAAAATTATTTAAATTGTCATTTTCTATGAGTTTCATATCTTACTTATTTACGATTTTCTTTAGGACTTTACCTATTTAAATTATCACTTTGTATATATTAAAACACATTTCAATACTAAATTGATTAAATATTTATTTCTAACTGATAATATGTGGTGTCAAGCAAACTCTACATCGAAGTGTGTTCTAATGCAAAGAGTGATAGTTAAAATAAGAAACTCACCAAAAAAAATGATAGTTTAAACAGCTAAATAGAATAATTAAAGTATGAAACTCGTGAAATTATATTAGTTTAACTATGTTTTTTTACCATTAACTAAAAAAATAACTTCACACTGTCTATAAATTACTATTACTACGAGTGGTATTTATATTTTTCATATTACCATGTTTTGATTTGGTATTGAAAGTGTAAAAGTTAGAATGTGTCAACTTAATTTGACCATGTAAAAGGTTCCAAATTTATACTATTTGTTCCATACAAGTATGGTCGTTGAGTTGGATATAACCAAGATTTTTTAATTTTTTTTTTGGTAGAAACAGGTAACATTAAAAGACTAGAGTGTCAAGGTACAGGGAGTTTGGGGGGGGGGGGGGGGAGGCGGGGTGCCCCATCAGTATCATGTGCTACATATTGTCAAGCTGAATTAATATTACAAACCACAACTTTCCTAGGGAAGGTAGTTCCTAGAATGTCTGCTGCGACATGTGCTGCTACAGACACTGGAGAAACTTTTAAAATTTGTGGTTGATCAAAAAGTAGAGCGTTAGCCCCCTCCCTTGCTAAACGGTCAGCCACACTATTCTGCTCCCTGCATGTGTGCGTGAGTGTTGGAGCTCCCAGCATTTGCATCAAAGACCTGCATTCAGAGACAATGTTATTATAAGGGAGGTGTCCATTTTTAATCATGTTAATTGCCTCCATTGAGTCAGAGTTTATTTCCAGGGGAGTGTAGTTATAATCTACATCAATTCTTAATCCTACTAGGATTAGCAGTTACCCAGGCACACGTCTTGGTGAAGCCCAACTGCCAGGCTCCAAGGTGATTTCTAAAGACACCCCCCACCCCCTATCCCTGGTTGATGTTTAACTGCACCATCAGTGTTGAGCTTGTATTTTTCTAGCTGTGGTGGTTTCCATTTCAGTTGTATGGCGGTAGTGATTCTGTTTTTGCTACCATACAATCAGTGGCGGAGCCAAGATTTTCATTCAGGGGGTTCAAAGTGTACACACGAACTAGTCGAAGGGGGTTCAATATCTATAACATATACATAAAAATAATTTTAACCATGTATAAATAGTGTAATTTTTTGCTGAAGGAGGTTCGGGTGAACCCACTGAGCCTAAGCTAGCTCCGCCACTGCATACAATATAGACTCGATTTGAGTTTAACAGACTTTATTATAGTATCGACGAGTTGAGTCTAAGTCCAAATTGAACCTAACCAACTATATTAGAATATTACTGAACTTGAATCGAACCGAGCCTCAATCAGCTGATCTATCGTGCTATGCCATTAGAAAAAAAATATAAATCAATCGATTAAGAAAAATAAGTAGGCGTTTGGCCATAAATATTATTCACAATATTTTGGAATACGTTTTCACTTTATTCCGGAATACTACTTGTTTGGCCATAAAAATCAAAAACGTATTTTGAAAACGTTTTCACAGTTTTTGGTTATTTGAAAAACACCTCTTGAGGTGTATTCCCTTTTTTTGGATTGAATTTTTCCTCTCACTTTATTATTAAATACTTCCCCAACTTTTTATTTTGTACAAAACAAACACCAAGCAAATTCTAATGTTCTACAATGTCCAACTACAACCTTATAGATGTCCAACTACATCTGCCAACCAAAAATAAATGTCCAACTACAATCACCAACGAGAAAAAATTGTTCACACAATGTGGGATGATTTTAGTAAAGAATAGCTACTTACTAGTGTTATTAATTTATATCTTGATGAATATTTGTAATAGACTTATTTCATGCATGTATGTTGACTTTAGGTGGTGGAAGACAAGAATTTGGCATGGTATAGATTTTGATTTATTGGTGATGTTATGGGAGATGGAAACATGGCTCCATGTGGTTGTTCTCAATGTTCAATAGTAATGTTGTTTACTTTTTGTATTATAGTGGAGTTGTAAAAGTTAATTTCGGTTATTTTGCTAGTTAGTTTTGAAAAATTGAGGGTATAAATCATATTTATAAAAAAGTACATAATATTTTTGAAAATACTATGGCCAAACACAACTCCAACTGTATTTTCAACTTCAAAAATACCAAATAAAGTGAAAACGTTTTTAGTTTTTATGGCCAAACGGCTCCTAAGTATTATTGATTTAATAGTAATTGTAATTGGACATTATTGAATTATATATATATATTGTTAGTTTAAATTATAATACAAATTCCAATATATACAATGTTTTTTTATTATTATTAGTTTGCTTTAAAAATGAAAATAAAAAGAATTGAACATTTAATCTAATGAGCTTGAAATCCTTCATTATAGTACTGCATGATGAAATTGCACTTAAATTGCAACTGAAATATCAGTGTTTGTGTATATTATGAGACATCATGGAATGTTACATGTTTTCCTTTTTCTTTCTGTTGGAAATCTCATCCCTACTTCTATGGGATATAAAAATTATTTTCAATGAACCCTCGACTAGCTCAAACGAATATTGTTTAGCTAAATTATTTTCGTGATTTTATGAGTCATTGCTTCCACCAATCGACATGGAATTGGGAACATTCTAGGCATTTTGGGCTCCCTATCATATGCATCGCCCTAAACTTGGACCATATAATATAATATGACATTGTTAATAGGGTACAATAAGGTCATTCAACTTAAAGTGAATTTATCATGTTTGACCTAGATATTGATATGAATTATTTCATCATCATCATACCCAGTGTATTCCCATCAGGTGGAGTCTGGGGAGGGTAAAGTGTACGCAGTCCATACCACTACCTCAGATGAAGTAGAGAGGTTGTTTCCGATAAACTCCCGGCTCAGAACAGATAACAATAACAAACAAAAATCATAACAACCAACAACAAAAAAGGGATAACACATCGCTAGATAACTGAAGAAGCAAGACACTCACAGATCAATACTATAAACTAGTTATTCAAAATCACAAAAATCACCAAAACAGCGCGAACAAGACTCTACCTAAGAAACAACAGTCACAGATACAAGCAAACACTCTTCCTTGCTAAAACGGACACCTTCCTACCCACTAACCCTCTACCCTAATCCGCATCCTCCACATCTTCCTATCAAGGGTCATGTCCTCCGTAAGTTGTAACTGCTCCATGTCATGCCTAATCACCTCCCTCTAATATTTCTTCGGCCTACCTCTACCCCGCCTAAAACCATCCCCAGCCAGCCTCTCACACCTCCGTACCGGGGCATCCTCGCACCTCCTCTTCACGTGTCCGAACCATCGCAACCTCACTTCCCGCATCTTATCTTCCACCGACGCCACTCCCAACTTCTCTTGGATAGTCTCATTTCTAACTCTATCCCTCCTGGTAAGTCCACACATCCCTCGCAACATCCTCATCTCCGCTACCTTCAACTTTTGGATGTGGAAGTTTTTGACTGGCCAACACTCTGCTTCAAAAAATTGATATGAATTATTTATCTTTGAATATTACGTGCTAGTTACTTTTAGATTGTCTCTCATTGCTTGTGCAAATATTTTCATAAGGTTTTTATAATGTCTTGGGCGTTCTACCCATTATCTTAAGGTTGAATTTAGTGTTCAGATTGATTTCCACATGAGAATAGATATTAGATTTTTTGATGAGCTAGTTTGTAAAATGATTTTCTATCTTCATCGATCAATCATGTTGGCTCATCTTACTCTAGGTGGTTTATAATTGAGATACATGTGTGGAGGTATTAGATTATCCCGCATTACCACTCATCGTCCTAAAGTAGTCCTCGCGAAGCTTTCGTGAAGAGGGATAGTTCTGTATGTAAGTGTAGTATTTCTGGTCGAACCGCTCAATCCAACTAAGAAGAACTGAACTTGACAGACACATCTTTTTTCTTTTGGAAAGGTACTCCGAGTAGTGGGTACCTCGTAGGACCTTGACCCGCCTACTATGCCTCTTGTATGAACATGTAGGAAGGGGTGCTCCTAGATGTGTGTAGGAGTTGTGTTTGTCCTCGACAAAGAATTTCTCATCAAGTACGTTTGGGGGTATAGACAGGTTGTGCTTTCAAAGGGTTTATAATATTCCGAGTTGCTCTAATACTCATTATGTAGTTGTAAAGTTTTGTGTCACATTAATTTTTCACATGCTATTACGTAGGCGTTTGGACATGCAATTTCATGTCTGTGATATGAAATCATGAGATGAAATCAGCGTTTGGTCATGCGATTTCATCTCATGATTTCATATTATGACATGAAATTCCAAATTCTACAAAAAGCATGATTTGAGAATTTCAAATCATGATTTGGGAATTTTCAAATACAAAAATTAACCACAAGTTTATGTTTACCAACTATTTATTTCGTATGTGAATAAAATTTATAATTCATATTATTACTTTTACCAATTTTTAGACCATTTATATCTTATTTAACTATTACTCTCACCAACATATTGATCATGAGAAATATTTACCTTTTTTTTTTCAAAAAATCTATTCATTTTATTAAAAATTGATGTTTGGCCATAAAAACTCTAAATACAACTTGAAGTCTATTTGGACAAGTGCAAACAAGTCTTAACTTGTTTTCACTTTTTTCTAATTTCAACTTCACCTTTATAGTTAAAAAAATCTCTCCAAAACGATATGACCAAACACAACTCCGACTCCAACTTTAACTCCAAATTTTTTTGATCTTCATAGCCAAACACTTACAAAATTTATTATTACTTCAAATCAACTCCTACTTTATCATTTATTATTCACCAAATTTATCATTTGATTAATAAATGTTATATTTTTTTTAGAATAATTTTGTGATAGTGTATTATACTTTTGTTATGAACTTTTGCTTATTTGGTAAGATTGTATAAAGAATTGAGACAATTTTGATAGTTTTCACAACTTATAGGATTTTTTTATTTATAAGAAAAAAAATACAAGTTAAAATTCCAAATTGCATGTCCAAACAAAACTCAACTTCATCTCATATAATTTCATATCATGATTTGAAATCATGATTTCATTTCACATACCCAAACGGGCCCTAAATTATCAAGTTTTACTCTAATACTGCCTGCCTTCCCCTAAGATCATTCTTATTTCTTTGTTTGTTCTGTCAGATACAAAAAAAAAAATAGACATCAAAGAGCAAGTAGTTGTTCAACAAAGTCAGATATTTCGAAAAAGGACATAGCTGCAATTTTGCTGAGACTTGAATCCATTGATTGAGTATGGATTTCTCAAAGGATTTAAATAGTCTTGGACTAAATCTTTTTTTTAAAAAAAAAAAAATGGGTGTAGGAGAAGGGAATGGGGGGGGGGGGGGATTATAATGTGGGGAATCGAACCCTCACCAACAAGGTGAGAGTTCAGGCAACAAACCAACTACGATACTAAGATTCCCATTTTGGACTAAATCGATTATAGTTTTAAAATTTATGTTTGGTGCTCAATAATCTTTGGACTTGGTCTAGATTCAATTCAACCTTTCTATTTGACACACGTGATTTAATAATGATAACATTAATTTTAATTATGACACAATATAATAAGGAAAAATTATGGAGAATGTCAGCCCACTACAATTATTTACAAGAAAAATGGCCCAACTTTACAAAAATTACCCAAAATGGCCATGTTGTACATTTTTTGTAATAAAACACATTTATTATCAATTCTCTCTTATACACTACTTCATCTCTGTCTAAGCTTTTTTTTTTTCTTCAACATTTCACTGCACCATTATTTGCTAAATTATATCTTTCAACATTACATTTGAACGTTGAATATAAATGATAACCTGTTTTTTTTATCTTTTTCTTTTCTACACTATTTTAAAAAAAACTTTTTAATTTTTTTTTTTGCTGTGCTATTTAAAAGAAAAATATTCGTTGTTTAAATTTTTTTTGTTGCTCTTTTTTTTAAATTTTTTTTTTAATTGTTTCACTTCTTTTGTGGAAAAATAATTATTTATGTTGTTTTATTATTTTTTATTTTGTTAAGGTGGAAACACATGATAGTCAAATAAATATCGACATCGATATATAACATTACACAACTGTTTATATAATATTAATACACCATTTATACAATGTCAATACATTATATACCTATTTATACAATATCAATACACATTTACATATACACATTATATACTATTTATACAATATTGATACACGCTTATACACCATTTATATAATGTCGATACATTACATAACTATTTATACAATATCGATACCCGTTTATGCACATTTATACAATATCGATATATTACATATACACTACATAACTATTTGTACATCATATATACATATTTATACATCATTTATCTAATATTGATACACGTTTATACATTATTTATATAGTATCAATACATTAAATATACACTATATAACTATTTATACAATATTGATACATTATATATACACTACATAACTATTTATATATCATATATACATGTTTATACACTATTTATATAATATTGATACGTGAAAAAATTGCATGGAGAAAGTTTTGAAAAAAAAGGGGCAAAGTTTTTTTTTTATTAAAAAAAAAACAGCAAAAAAAAGTTTTTATTTTAAAAATTAATGCTGAAAAAAAAATGGTCTAATGGCCTTGAGCCGAATTGAGCTCTGTTGAGGCCATGACCCTTTTTGACTATTTTTTCTGTAAATGATAAGTGAGTTACTTTTTTTGTAAATATTTTATTTTTCTGTATATAATTGAAATTTCCCCATATAATAATGTATATTTTAAAATTAAATTGGTTTGATATCGTTTTTATGAGAGGGGAATGAGTAATAATTGACGGTAATAAAATGAATACTCCTAGTATATTCAAATTCTAAGTTTTTTTTTATTGTGGACATGTAGACCCTTCAATGGTACATCTCACAAATCACTATAAATGGTAATTCCATGTTCTATTAAACACGTAGTTCAATAACCACCATTCATTTATTAGAAAATTTAAATGGGCGTTTGGCCATAAAAACTAAAATTTTTGAAGTTGGAGTTAAAGTTGTTTTTGTCCATGAATATAACTGAACTTGTTTTTGAATTTTTATGCGAGAAAGAAGATGAAAAAAAGTGAAAACAACTTTAATTTTTCTTGTTTTTCACTTTTCCATATTTAGAATTCTCATGGCCAAACATCAACTTGGAGTTGTATTTGACATAAAGTGATATTGTCTTTTGAAAAAGTGAAAAAAAATTCATGGTCAAACGGACCCTAAAGCCTTTCACCTCGTTAATTTATTAGCGGAATCAAAACAACTCATATGAATGAAGTGAATTTCTTAATATAAATACTGAGTTTTGACTAAAGCTAATAAATTCTATCAAATTCATAACTTAACTCTCTAGCTCCACCCTTGCTCGTTATACGATTTGTTGTGAGGGATTTGACACTAATTCATATATCTACTTTGTATATTTTCTTCTCTATTGCAATTTGAATGAACCATTTCTTTCTAGTCCATTTTCAAAAAAATAATTCTTTTTAAATATGAAAAAAAGCTTAATTAAAATTTTTTATTTTATTATTAAAACTTTATAGCCACACAAATATTATAGTAACTGATTTGATAAAAATAATAAATTTGTCACTTGATGATAAGGATCTCCTGATCCTAGACCTACTCCTTTTCCTTCAGTCCTAGTGCTAACAGGGCATATTCCTTATTCTTAAGCATTCAGTTCCCTTTCAACTGGTAAAAGCTTGATCCCAGTAGCTATTCCTGGTTTTCGGACAGCTAGAAAAAAGCATCGAAGGGGTCGGATCACCTTGGGTTACTGAAGAGTCATCCGATTTTTTTATTCAACAGTTGAATCCAAAGGCGTATAGACAAACTAGCTTGACGAACATAGTTTATGCGCCGCTAATGTAGCGGCTTGTCGAGCATTTGACAAACTCACGAAGCACTTTCTATTTCTAGTTAGCGCTATTTTTTGATTGCAGCTAGCGCGCTTGACAAACTTTGTCTTATTGAATTTATCCTTGAATTCCATCTGAAGCCTGAAAACCTAGGGTCCTTTCCCATTCTCCACGAATGGACAAAAGGGGAAAAAAATAAAAGCAGTCGGTGCATTAAAGTTTTCGTTACGCTTGGGTTCTGTGGAAAAATCGAATTATAAAAGCTTATCGTATGCAGTCTTACCTTGCATTTCTGTCAGAAGGGGGAAAATGATTTATAAAAAATAAAAAGACGAACAAAAAGAAGATGAAGAAGATAAGAGATTAGGGAAGAACCGACACTTATAAATGCATAATACCTCATTTGTTTTTATGTGTCCCAAAAGGATAACATTTTAAAAAAATTATTAAATTTATATTTTATCTTTAATGATTTAAGTAGAAATATTATATTAGATTTAAAATTATAAATTTTAGGGGTACTTTTATTATGTGTTAAAAATACACCATCTAATATATAAACAGAATAATAATGCCAGCTTCTTTTTTATTTTTCACCTGTTTTTGTCTACTATGAGACCTTAACTATCTGAATTCACGATCTGTAAGGTTCATTAAAAAAAAAAAAAAAAACTATCATTTTTTTCCCTATATTTAGATTAGTATAAACTCGAGATCTCTAACCCCATGGTCTAACTATTTAATCTATATATATTATAAAGCAGAGGACGAAGCACAAGAAGAAGCTACGTGGCAAGCTACTTAGAAGCCACGTGGCAGTTTTTAGGATAAAGCTTAAAAGTATTGTAATAACATTTTTAAAATTATTTGAATTTGAAAATATTAAGATTTTGTCTAAAAAAAAATAATCATTAGCTTAAAACTAGAAACTTAAGATTGAAGAGTTCTAAATGAACTATTACTATTTCATACACATATTCTTTTTAAATGTTAAATATATTTGAATACATTTGATTATCAATAGTAGTTAAGATTTTTTTCAATGTCGTTAGCCTACTCTAATCTCAACTATACGATTATGATTAAAAAGAAAAAGCCAACTTCTAAATCATCTCAAAATGATAAATCATCTTAATCAACTATAGTTGAAATACTATTAGGATTTTAAAAGAATTTGAAATTGACGTAAAAAATGAACTTGAATCTATAGACAAACATTTTATTATTGGCATAACAAATATATGTTCTATACAGAATTAAAGAATCAAAGATAATGTGTTGATCCATTTGTCATCACCATAAAATGTCAAATTAAATTTAAAAATGCCAATCCACATAATAATAATAATAATAATGATGATTAAAAGGAACACTTTTTGGGTCTTCTATTTGATAGAATATTTTTTTTATTTATATGGTAATACCAATAATTTACACGTGATCCTACTTTGTAGCAATTAAAAAAATATTCTAGCCAGATGACAATAATTTTGAATTTAATTTGATTATAACTTCCTCTATGATTTTAGAGTTTTAGTGTTATCTCAACTCTTAGTGCTTATCATAATTTAATTTGAATTTGAATTTAAGATAGTGTTATTCTAACTCTTTATCGTTATCTCAACTGTGTAATTCAAAAACTACAGCAACGCTATAAATACATACACAATGTATTTCAAGCATCCTAAAAAAAAACGCAGTTGCCAATATCTATAAAAAAAAATGTCTACTAAAATCGACTTTGTTCATGAGATATCGAATACTAAAATGCAATGGAACTTGAAGGTTCGCGTAATGCGATTGTGGCAGGTTTCAGAACATGGAAATTCCGATAAGCTATTATTGTTAGAACTTCTTTTGCAGGATGAGAAGGTATACATACGTTATGCATATTTTATTACAACATTTTTATTCCACTGCTTTATAATAATCTCAACTATGGATTATCGGTTTATAGGGTGATAGTATTCAGGCATCCATTGGAACCTCCGTTTTCAGTAAACTCGCCGAGGAAATTCAGGAATTAGGATTATATTCTATGAGAAATTTCATTGTTGTACCAAACAAGGCTAAAATCAAAACAAACAATCACACAATGAAATTATTGTTTACCCACAGAACGAGCATATAAAAAACAGATGACCCACGCTTTGACCAGACCATCTTCAAATTTCGCCCATTTGAAGATTTGATCAACCAAGTCGATGTTGATGAGACTAAATTGTTCGGTAATTATTCTTTTCAAAAACTATTTAATCAGAATGTTTCACCAACTATATCTCATACTAAGTACTCCCTCTGTCCCAATTTATATGACACACTTTCCTTTTTAGTCAGTCCCAAAAAGAATGACACATTTTTATATTTGGTAACAATTTAACTTTAAAATACCCACTTTACCCTTAATGAAATGATTTACAACCACACAAATATCTATAAGTCATTTTAGACCACAAATTTCAAAAGTCTTCCTTTATTTCTTAAACTCCGTGTCAAGTCAAAGTACATCACATAAATTGGGACGGAGGGAGTACCTTTTATCTTTGTCATAGATGTCGTAGGAGAGATCGTTGCTTATGGACCTGTACAAGAATACAAACAAGGTGATAAGTCCAGCGTTTTCATGAATGTGGAACTCCAGGATTATGAGTAAGACGGCAAGCATAATTATTAGCAGTGATATGTTTCGAGTTGTTCGATTTTTATATGATTAAATTATACATTTTTCTTGAAGGAATAAAATGATTGAAGCTACTTTCTGGAGGAAATTCGTTCTTCAAATTTGTCCACACTTGAAAGGATCTACCGATAAGCCTGTCATTGTGGTGATGCAACTCATACAGGCTCACAAGTTTAAAGATTTTCAACTTATGATGTACATTTGAAATATTATATTGGGTATATTTATCATCATGTGATAACAAATATATACACAAACGCAGGCAAATATTCTATACACAATTCTTGAACTGCTTCAAAACTATGGATTAATCCTGAACTACTTGAAGTCGCTAATTTTATATCCAGGTTTATACTCCTATATCCTCCAATTATTTATTTATTTAGTAACTTGGATAATTTGTTATATGGCAGGTGAAAAAGTGTTTATCCTAAGAATGAGTTTGACACCAGCTGATGCGAGAATACCTTTTAAGTTCGAGCGAAGACAATTTCCCATAGTTGTCTCATTTGCCATGACCATCAATAAAAGTCAAGGCCAATCATTGTCTCATGTTGGGTTATTTTTGAAGAAATCAGTGTTTATCCATGGACAATTGTATGTTGCTCTTTCACGGGTGACAAGTAGGAAAGGATTAAAGATTTTGGCCTACGAAGATGATGGAAAAATAACAAATGAAGTAAAAAATGTAGTGTACAAAGAGGTTTTTCGTAATTTATTTTGAGAAATTATTAAATAAATTTCTCAATGCTCTTTTGATCTTTTGTTCTTATCAAGTTGGACAGTTTGCTAATAGATTTGTCATGTTAATTGATTCTTATTAATCAAAATGAGTATTTTATTTTCTATTTGCTCTAAAGTCTTCTTCATAAAAGCACAGTAGTAAAGAAATAGTTGAATACTAACCAGGGGTTTAGCGAAGGCAGATATATCAAAACCAGTATGGTAGAGAACCACTAATCTGTAGGGGAATCAAGACCAGCATGGTAGAAAGTCACTAATCTGCATGGGAGAATAAAGTTCTTCGGTGAGTTCATATAATAAATTTTTTTATTACAACTCATAAAACATTAACACTTAAATCATTTTCACCATCTCTAACAGATTTGCTTTTCAGCGTCAAAGAGAAAAGCTGACCGGAGATTCTTTAGAGAGTCGGATTGATAGTCATCAATGAATTAATACAAATAGAGGAAAGGTTGATTGAGTTTTGTTTCTTTTCCTGCCTTTCCATTGTATAGATAATTATGTCCCGTGCACATTTTATATTCTACTACTAAAGTTCAATGAATTTTGCAAGTCAAAATGAGAAGCAGCTGAAGATAACACTTTCAATTACATTCAGAGTACAAGGTAGTTTTAGCTGAAGTTAAATACTCACTACTTTCGAACAGTAACAATCTTCAATTTTTTTTTGAAAAGCCTTACAAGCAATGGGGAGTATTCAGTGTGAAAGAGCTATAATGCATTGTTGGGTAGGCAGTAGAGGTTACATGGGGCTGACCTGATCTGGTGCACTATGATAGTGCCAAGACACATGTTTATATTATGGTTAGCCAACCAGGGCAGATTGCTTACGAAGGAAAGACTACGAAAATTGAATATCCATGTTGATGATGACCAGTGTGAACTATTCCTAGATTCCTAATTAGAAACACAGATGCACATCTTTGCAGACTGTAGATGGATTAAATAAGTGAAAGAGGCGTTATCTAGATGGACAGGTGTTTCGTTTGGAAACCTGAGTATTCAACAACTCCTGAAATGGATCATGAGGACAAGATAGAGTCAAGTCAAGAAGCCATTATCACTACAATATGGGGGGCTATGATATATCACATATGGAAGACAAGAAACTGAAAGCAGTTCCAGAATGTGCATATGCTACCTGAACTAATCATTGCCCAAGTTCAGCAGGAGGTAAGGGAAAGAATAGACCAAGTGAGATGTACAAGAAGAACTTATAGATGCAAATACTTGATTCAACAATTGTGAAGGTAGGCAGGTTATTTGAGGTTCATATAGTCATGATGTATAAATGTTTTATTTTATTTTCTGAGACTTGAGGCATAGAAGAGTATGAGTATCATCAGTGTTAGGTGAGTGCTGCTCCTGTCCACGAGGGATGTTGTATTGGTTTTTTGTTAGTATGGTAATATATTCACATTTTATTACCAAAAAAGAAAATTTTGTTTTTCAATATGCGAAAATCACTTAACTGATGTAACCTTGGGTGTTCAATGTAATGTGCCAAAATCAGAGGAAAGAACTATAAGACAAATAAGAAAGTCCTGGAATAGGTACCAAAGAAGATAATGGATACCTTATGTTCAAACCCTTTAGGAGGATAGCGTAGAAATTCTTCGGTGAATTAGATTATTGATTCAGGTATATCCAGAATGTAATGTGGAAATTAGAGATCTATTAATGCTACGCCAAAATATCATTCGAGTTGTTTTGGTGAGTTGCTCAACTCTTTCAAATAAGAAATTGTAACTAAATTTAGTTATTAGAAAAATATTTATTAATGCTAATGCTACTTCGAGTTAGTAATTACTCATTTCATGCTAAAAGCTTAGTCTTATCGCAAGTACCCAAAGTCAAAAACAACTATAAATTTTATTTTCCAATCTGCAGAAACTTCTTAACTTATGTATCCTTGGGTGTTCATTCTACTGTGTCAAAATCGGATGAAAGAAATATGCAATAGGGACAAATGAGAAAGCACCGGAATAAGTACTCGACAAGATAATGGATCCCTTATGAAGTCTTTGTCGCATTAGGAGGAGAGCATAGGAATTCTTTGGACTAATTTTTTATCATATTTTGCAGTTTCTATAATCATAACACATTTCGAAAGGCCAACACTGACAAGGAAGCAGCTAACACAACAGAGGAGATATCAAATGACTCTAAGAACATTACAAAGGTTATATTCTCAGAAAATCAGTTATGCTCTCTGTTATATATCTCTTCACCTATTAATTGCACAGTGACTGGTATTAGTGACTTTCGATGCTCATTCTACTTTGCGAAAATCCGATGAACGAAATATACAGAAGAGGAAGATGACTCCACAAGTAAGCCAAAAGAGAGACTTTAACAGCAAACTAGGAGGAAGACATTCAAAAATCAACAATGTGCAAAAATAAATCAAGATGGGGAAAACAATAAGACAATCAAAACACCATCAAACAACAACAAATACTAGCACAATGCACCATTCTTAGTCAACAATGATACAATATCTGCCATGGCTTCAGCAATACAACAATAGAAAGGAACAAGAAGATACCGGAAGAATCAAATAGAGCATCAAATCTTGGGTAACTTAGGAGTTGTTTTCCACTCTCAACTGCATCCACCAAATCAATATTGAAGAGAGATTAAAAGAGGCCTCTAGATCTCTTTATCAATACACAAGCTTATCAAGAAAATTAAGCTACTAAACCCAAATGCCAGAAAGCTAACCGGTGGACAACAAAATCTCCAAATTAGCTCTGAATAGTGAGAAACAAGCCGGAAGAAGAAATCTACGCTAATTGTTTTGCCACTTTGATAGAAGCAAATGAAGACCCGGAGAAACCAAAGGTCATGTGTTTTGTCACTGTAATGAAAGCAAATGAGGATTCTAGAGTACAGACAAAGTACAAATATTACTCCATTTAGTATACTTCCCTATTTGTTTTTTGTATATTTTTAAAAATTTTGGGCCTATTCCGGTTTTGGGTCAGAGACCCCGCACGTTTTTGAGTTTAGTTGATAACCATAACAATTACGGGAATATGAAAACATGAGAGAATTGATGAATTTTGAATTGAATTGTGGGTAATAATAAGTCCTATACTATTGGGCCCAAAAAAAATGAAGCCCAAAACAATTATAAGACATGGCCCAAACAAGGGATTTTGACTCATTCTTCCAAAACTGGTCCAATTGACTAATCAACATGGCATTAAATGCCAAGGAAAAGATAAGGGATACATGAGGGACTATATATAGAGAAAAATCAGATTTTTATGGCATTTGAACTCTCATGCCTTTTCTAGACTTTTCTACATATTTCTCATTTGCCTCTCAAGAACCCTAAGTCCTTTTCTTGGCCAAGATCATCCTTGTACACGGCTTGGTAAGTGTTTATTATGATGAAGTAAGATATTTTATGCATGATAGATGGTGTATAATATGTTGGTTATGTTGGTAAAGTCTTGAGAAGTGCCCCATGTGTGAATTGTTATATGTTTGCTAAATCGAAGGATGACTTGTCTTGTAAACTTGACTAAGCACTTGTGGTTTGGAAGGAAATGAATTTTATGGATTCAATATTGATATGCGAGATTTTATTACAGCCTTGACTTGTTTTATTCTTGTGTATAATGTTTGAAAAAGTTATTGTGAAATTGGTTATGGTTTTGGTGGCGGATTGGCCATAAAGTGTCGTTTTGGTGCTGTTATGTGTGTTGTGAGACCATGGCTGATTTTTGGTATGTTAGATGATTAAAATTATGTTCAAATATGTTTGGTTATGATCATGGACCATTCATGGCATTAAAAGACCCAAAAAGAAGCCATTTCGGACCAAACGGGCATCCGCCCCCGCAGACGGAGCCACCTGCGGGCGCAGATGCCAATGCAGATGCCACTGGCTACTGCCAGAGGGCATCTGCGTGCGCACCTTGGCCACCTGCGGGCGCAGGTGGCAGCGCAGGTCACTTCCAGATTTCAGTTTCGTATGTTTCCGTACCTAGTTGATCCCCGAAGGCCCCGATACCTTTTGTGGATGTAATTAGCAACTTGTGATGTCGTTTTAATGACTTTAATGTGTCGTATGAAGGCATGTTGGACTGTATGACATGTGGATGGTTGTTTATATGTGTTATGAGGCAAATTGATAAGCGTAAATGTGACGGAATGGAAATGAGAAGGCATAAAGGGTAAGTTTGATGCGAAATGATATTGTTGAATGAAATCTTGGTCAATGAGTGGAATGTTATGGTAGTGTTGGCATGTTGATGTGATAAATGACGTTGTAAGAAAGCGAAATGACGTTCTAAAGTAACTATGTGATTCATGGTCATTCTGTGCACTTGAAAGGTAGTTGATTGCTAACATATGCTCCATTATGTACTTGTGATGTAGAGTGAGACATAAGGAAAGAGCTGGACTATTGTATTTCCATATAGCTTGGGTAATCAAAGTGAGACTCAAAGGTATGTAAGGTTCCGTATCCTTCTGAAACATGTTGTTCATCTTGACCTTGGGCTTGTTCTATTTCTAAAGGTTGTGAAGTACATCAATTCAGGTCGACATATATTGTTATCCATATATGTCCTATTCTTAGATGAGCTATGATTTACGTATCTCTTATCCGTTGACTATTCATTGACTGAAGTTCCAAGGATGTCATCATGTTGTGAGTCCTAAAAGGGCTATCTCAAGAGAGAGTAAGGTATAACGAGGATCTATTAATGCTTGCTTAGCATGTCCAACCATGTCATGATTCCAAAGTCTCATAGTTTGATGATTGTTCTTGTACCAATTTTTCATAAATAGAAGTACCAATCTTATAAGAGCAATGAAGGAAGTAATATGTGAGCTAGTTTAACCATCCCTCATAAGTTAAGGTATAGATCTCATGACGTAGAGAAGTGAGGTAATAAATATATAGGTGTGTTTCAATTAGTGTCATGATCCTTAATGTATTAATCTCTCATAAGTTGATATCTCAATTTACCCCACCAATAGAGTGGATGTATGTCTCATGTATGTTGCCCAACCATGAGAGTGGATGTATGTTACTCCACCATGAGAGTGGATGTATGTTGCCCCACCATAAGAGTGGATGTATGTATGTCTCCCCACCATAAGAGTGGATATATGTTGCCCCACCATAAGAGTGGATGTATGTTGCCCCACCAAAAGAGTGGATGTAGGTTAAAACCACCAATAGAGTGGATGTACGTAAATCGAATAGATGTATGTTAGATTATTACCCCCACCACTAGAGTGGATGTATGTGACTGAGGGTCATTCTTTCTAACCAAGTAGATGAACACTAGTGGTAATGGACCTAGAAGCAAGAAAGAATCTCTTGTATATAGAAGGAGCTATTGGAGGCAAGTTCTTGAGTGAAGGTAATTTCCCTTGAAGGAAAGTAATTAGAAAGGATATTATCTAAAATGATGGCTTATCCCCATTGACTATTCTCTCATATTTTATTCTATTGACGTTCTCATGTATGATGTTATTTGTTATGAGCCTTACATACTCAGTACATTCTTCGTAATGACCCCTCATGGGGACTTACCTTACATGTTGCAGGTGCAGGCATTAGTAGACCTCTTCAGTAGGCTACAGATCATATACAGGTCTCTGGTGAGCTCCAGTTGCTTCGGGGCTTCCAAAGTCAGACGTGAACACTAGATGTTGGTATTATGTAAACATTGTATAGACGTGGTCATGTATCTGTAGAGGCTTTGTAGACAGTTGTGGGAAGACAAATGTAGGAGGCTTATATCCATGATGACTTGATTGTCCTGTCGGCCATGTTTCACATATGTATATATTTGGCACATGTTTTATGAATTCCGTTATTAGCATAATAAGTTCCTACATGACAATTGTAATTCTTATGGCATGCATATGAACGAACATAAGCAAAGGTTGGTTCTCTCGGGCCTTATCGGCTTCGGGTGCCAATCACGCCTCGTTGGGATGTGGGGTGTGACAGTTTAAGCTCAAATTTTTTTCGTCAAAATTTATTTTCATAGATAAAATTTGAATTTTAATAAATTATTCCCTATAAGTTTTACTCTCTCCTCCCCAATTTATATGAAGTTTTTTAAATGGGTACGCATTTTAAGTATATGAGAAGACTTTCAAAATTTGTGGTATAAATAGTTATATGTTATTTTGTGGCTATAAATCATTTCTTTATGGGTGAAATTGTTATTTTATATTTATTTTTACTTAATATATAAAGTGTCATTCTTTTTATGCCTTGCTAAAAAGAAAGTGTGTCATATAAATCGAAATAAAGATAGTTCAATATTATAAGCCAAAATTTAATTTTATATAAGAAACGAGAGTTAAATTTCTGAGAATGATGATGAAGATACTATACATGTACATATTCTTTCAAAGAAAATTATACAATTCGTGTTCAAATACATTTGAAAAAACAATATTGATTTGAAAAGTTTGTTTTTAGAGTACGTCTACAATAATTGATATACATCTTCTCATTGAGTTATTCACCCATAAAATATAGACTATTTATAATTGATACAGAAAATAAAAGTATTAAAGTAATTGATATTGTATACCATACAAAATGTTACTATATATTAAGAAGAATCCAAAATAAGATCGAGAATAAAATATTTTCAATATAAAACGCATAATTCATATATAAATATTTATATGTTATTTCTCCTCGCTCTTTTACTTTGAGATAGCTAAAAAGAGTCAATATTATATTTATCAAGAATTTGCACTTTTTAGATTTTATTTAATTAATAACTTATATAAAAAATTTAATACTCCATTTTTTATGTAAATCTAAAAAATTTCTTCTTAATTTTAAAAATAAATAAACGATCATGAATCAAATGGTTTAAATTTTATAATTAAAAAAAAATAAAAAAAATTAACATGATCAAATTAATAAGATATTAATATTTATGAATTTGAAAATTAATACTTTAATATTTATGAATTTGAAAATTAATACTTTCTGCCCTTTTATTTCATGGCCTTCGACCACTTTTATTAAAAAATAAAATAAATTAATTATTATAGATAATTGATTTTTAAAACTAACAAGTAAATAATTATGTGATTATCTTTCTATTATTTGGGCATCAACAATATATGAAAGAGGTGGGGTGGGGTGGGGGTGTAATTTCATCAAGAAATAATGTTATGTTTGAATTTTTTTTAATGTAATATGATATAACATGCTCTAATAAGACATTGCAATATAAAATAATTAAAAATAATATTTTAATATTATCCGCGCATCACGCGGATATGTATACTAGTTGATTCATAAGGAATAAGTTACACCTACTAGAGTCCTAGGATCCTCACACAAACTTTAGTAGATATATAATAATATAGAAGTAAAATCAATCTAAAGCATTTGAAAATTAATTACATTCTTTATATATATCACATGAAAATAAACTAACAAAGAAGCTCAAACATATATTTTCTATTGCTTCATCAAAATAAGGACATACTCTCTTTCCACATATATAATATAAATCTAAAAATCACACCATTACTTATATAAACTTTTATTCCATCATCCATGATTTTTCTTCCCCTGCAGAATAAAATAAAATTCTATAAGAAAAAAAAATGATAACTAATCTGTTGCCACAAATATCAACGTACACTAAAAAAAAAAAAAAAAAAAAAAAAAGAACAGTCTGATACATGAAGCATCGTGCATGCACACTCAGGGATGTTGAGGAAGGGGCCACATCCCGACAGAGTGTGATGTAGCAGTCTACTGCACTGACACAAGCCTTAGTTATTAATTTCACGATTTGAATCTGTGACCTACATTACACAAAGACAATTTCACTATTGCTCTAAAGCTTCTTTTTAAAATACTAAAATACCATAATAACATTAAAAAGGGACAATCTGGTGCATGAAGCATACTACATTCATGCAGGGTCGAGGAAAGGACCACATCCTTACAACGTGTGATATGGCAGTCTACTACCCTGACCCAACCCTTAGTCAGTAATTTCAAGACTTGAACCAGTAATCTATAGATTACACAAAGACAACTCACGTTGCTCTAAAATACTAAACTACACTAATAACATTAAAAAAAATACACTATAATATTTAGGGAGTGGAGTTTCTTACATTTTTTCCAGGCTTAGTAGCTTTGTGATGAAACAACATGCCTTGATGATGACTGTTATGCCTTCCCCCTTTTGGTGGAGGTATGTTGGTATGAGTTTCTGGCCCTCTATAATCAATTTCATAAATCTCTGAGGTGTCCACATTTGATAAATCCATTTTCCCTATCAATATATTTAATGTCCCATAGTAACCCAAAAAAAAAAAAAACTAAGCATATTTCATAAACATCAAGATACAAGTAACTTATTTAGCAGTAACAGATTCAGAATTTAGATGCTATGAGTTGAGAATAAATTTTGAAATGTGCATTTAACTTTATAAGCAACTATATGAATCTCTTCCTTTTAGTTGTTGTCAGCGGTTTCCTGGGCTCCCATTTGTGTCGCAACTAATTTAATAAGCTATGAGTCTGGTGCATGGAGAACTATCTTTGGTCCCCAAAACTTACTTACTCGTGGCAACCAGATAATCTTTCTTATTTAAAAATCGAAAATTATATACTTATTTTTTACGCATATATATGAAGTTCTTTTTTTTTTTTCTATCAATAAAAGTCAATCATAATAAGTAAATAATTAACTAAAGCATATTTCATAAACTTCAAGATATGAAGACAGATGAATCTAGGATCTAGAGTATATATATTATAGTGAGTTCAGAAGAAACGTAATCCAAATTAATGTATGCATACATTATAACCCTTGTATGCATATTCAAATTTTAAAAACAATGAATCATATAGTTGAACTCACAGTACTCATCCTAGATCCGCTTATGAATAAACACAAACCTGAAGAAGACGATAAAGAAGGCGTGATAACGAGGAGGAGGAGGAAGATGACACTGAAGCCACACTTAAGCTCCATGGTAAAGACCAAGATCTTCAAGAATTAGGAATGTATTATATATATGATTTATTTTGTGCCAAAAGAGTGATGAAACTTGCTTGTGAGAATTAAGTACTCATTGGGAGAAAATAGATCATGAAAGAAGCATGAAATAGAGAATAAGAGAGGGGGGTAATAGTACATAATGAGTGGGATTTAAGTTCACAAGTTTTGGCAATGGAAACAGTCACCATCCACACAGCAATAAGTTACAAGGTCATGATGTAGATGTGTTGGATAGGAACATTTATGTAGTGTCTACCATACCACCCCCACGCCACCCCCACTTAAATTAATTAATTAATTAGTATTCCCTCCGTCCCATTTTATGTAATACTCTTTGACTTGGCACAGTGTTTAAAAAAAAAAAAAAAACTTTTTGAAACTTAAGGTAAAAAATGATCCTTGAATATTTGTGTGGTTGTAAATCATTTCAGTAAGGGTAAAAAGGAAATTTTAAAGTAAAAAAATTTTCTATAGCAAGGTGACATTCTTTTCGGAACTGACTAAAAAAAAAAGTGTGACACATAAAATGGGACGAAGGGAGTACTTTATTTTGTAAACATCTCTCTTGGAATTTATTTATTTATTTTATTTTATTTATTTTGGGGGGGGGGGTGTTTCTCGCTCGGTGTCCAATGCCACATAGATTGGAGTCCGACTAATCTTGATTCGCACCTTGCAGTATCCATTTCTGCGGGTAGAGGGCGCTTCCAACTAGATTTTTTCCATTTGTAGGGCTCAAATCTGAAATCACTAATTAAGGACGGAAGAATCTCAACTATCCCACCACAATTCACGTATGTTCTCTTGGAATAATTGTAACAAGCTTGTCTTTTACTAATTTATAGTATACCTCATGAGCTTTTGAAATAACTAGTGTTTATTTTGATATTTATATTGAGGCTCTAATTAACTAGAATTCATGTATAAACACAAATGTTTTTTAATAAAAGGAAAACAGTCAGAATAATTCATGTATAATCTATATAGAATCATTATGTGTACATTATATAATTATTATATACAAGATAAACTCCGATAATGGTTATAAATATTTATAGATATACAGTGAAATTTCTATTAGCCGCCTGACTAAAAATGTTAAGATCCCGATCTGTAAGGCAACTTGTGAAATAATCTAGGATATGGTAATGCAATTTGGAAAACTCATACAAAAATGATGTGAAATTTTGTATATCTATCAGGAACAGTAGCTGTGATAAAAATTATGTGGTCAATTAATATTTGAAAGGACAAATCAGAAAATAGTAAATTTTGAAAGTGTACCTAAAAAGTGATTTTAAGTTGTACTCCTTTTTTTTTGTTTTATCTATTTTTCTTTGCAAAATTGTAGGACAGTGCCATGTGTTGTATTATTGTAAATGTTGTAGAAGGGCATCCCATTTAGGAGACCCTTTGGCTGGATTTTTTTTTCTTCTTTTTGCTTATGTTTGATAGAGGAATTTGGGGTCGCTATTTTTTGGGTACGTATAAGATGAATTTTGCTCTGATATAATAGTTCACAGACCACATATGAGAGGTAAATCATATTAGACAAGTTTCATGTAACAAGCTCGATCGAAAAAACATATATAGACAAGATTTGTCAAACCTAAAATTCTAGTCCTTTAGAAAATTACATGCTCAATTAACTCAGTCATTCTTATGGGTTCTTTAGCTGGATCTTAAACAACAAAAAAAACTCTTTATTTTTCTTATTGCCCCTTGTGTACATTTTAAATACCTTTATTTTCCCAATCATTCATAAGTTTTAATCGTATAATGTGCACATAAGTTAGTTTAATCTATAAAACATAGTTTGTGGTGTTTCAAGAAGTTATAAAAAGTGGAGATATTGTTATTATGGTCATAATTTATGTCCGATGGACAACAAAAGTTCAAGACTATACTATCTAGGTTATTCTTGCAAATCATCCAGAAAATTTCAGGATACATCAACGGAGGCCGTAATGTATTGACTATTGACCACTTGGCATCGATATAGTACTTGTCAATTATTTTTGACCTAAATTAAGGTGTTTAAATAATTTTTTTTGGTAATTTTATTCTATAAAGGTGTTCAGACCATAGCATATTATACGAAGTCGCTTTCTAATAACAATTTGCGATAAATCGTGAAATAGTGTATGACATTACAGATTGTTTGATGGCAAAACAGAATTATTTGTTTTGAATTGATGTATTTGGAACTTTGTTGAAAAAATTATGGGCATTTTGTCTTCATTCTTTATTTTCTTAAGCAGAGATTGGCACCCTTTACTATGCTCTTTTTGTGCATTTTGTGGATGGAAAATTTAATGCACTGCACCAAGATGTGAAATTATAATTATTGTCCTTTTCCTAAATATGAATTTTATATAAAAGTTTGATATGATCTTTTAATAGTGACTGTATATTTGAATCCATGTCCCTTTGGTTATTCTTTTCAGATAAATGTATGGATTTAATTAGTTGATGGTCATCACAAGATAGAGATAGAAATGCGTATATATTATCGTTCCCAAACTCACGCATGAGATTATAGGGATAAGGGTTGCATAAGCATTGATAGTGATATTTGTCGGTTGAGGTGATTATGAGGTAATGGCCGGTGATGACATATGATAAAGGTGGCTGGTATAATGATAATTAAAGAAAGTGACATACTTTAAATGGCTAGCTTAACTGTACCTAATGGACGCTTGAAAACACTTCGAAAAGTTTTTTTAAAATTTGAACCAAAAATGCCTAATGAGACCGTTTTATCACATGTTTAGATGCTCGATTACGTAGTTCAAGTGTCTAAACTAAATGAAATTCACTGATAAGTTTAAAGCGTTACGATCTATGTATTAAGCCATATCATTAAGTGGGACTAGTATTAGCTGTTAGCCTGTTAAGTAAACATCATTGTGATTGATGCTTATGATTGATGAATATAACAATAAGATAAAACCTTTTCTAATCAAAATATCCACAAATTTGTTAGTACATACTGTTACTTGTTCATCGTGTTCTAATAATTAATCTCTCTCCAAATCATGTAAATCTTCCAAAAGATTTTTCACACGTAAATAAAATGTGATAGATCTAGAGGGGATTAATGATTTACTAAGACATGACTAATGATTTTTTGTGCTTAGACATGACTATCATATAATCACAACCTAATATAATTATGTGAGATCACCCTAGATCTCAAAAACAAGACATGGTCCAGCACCAAACCGGGGCGTTGGGGATGGATAGAATTTCTTCATTTTTAATTAGATTGAGGTTTCCGATTTGACTCCTAAAAATATGAAGAAGAAAAAAATTTATTCGGAAGTGATTCTCCTTTGCTGGATTTTTTGGGACACCAATCCAAATAATAAATTACACATAATAACTTTAAAATGTTTGATTTTAAACATTTTATTTGTGCTTGCCTCATGGATAAATCTTTAAGGTCAAAAGGTAAAAATGTTGATAAGATCCATCGAAACAACTTTTCTACCTCCATAAAAGTACGGATAAGGTTTACGTACACACTATCCTCTCCAGATTCTATTTGCTGGATTACACATAATTTGTTGTAGTCAAAATCAAAGTGTTGTCCGTGCGATAAAACTTGTTAAACTTGAAATTTTGCCCATAAGATAATCAGGGTCAAAATCCAAGTCCACTCCATTTTCAAGATCATTCTTGTAAGTTAGCCGAAATTGAATAATCAAGGCTAATGAGGGTACTGGACATAGGGTGGAAAACTCAAAAAGTAAATAGAGCACCATCGAAAGCTATAATGGATAAATAGAATTCCTCTACTCTTAATCAAATATCTCGAGTTTAAATCAAAGGATTGAAAAATATTCTGGTGAAGAGTGTTTTCCTCTTTAGTGAGCGTTGGCTGCACAATTTCAATTTGATCGAGTCATAAATAGAGGGTTCCCAACAGGGCGAAGTTAGAAACCCCGATTCGAGTTCAGCCAAATCAAATAACTTTTACTCAAATTATATATTTGTGTTAAGAAATTTATTAAATATGCATAAATATTAAATTTAAAACCTAATTATTATTACTTAAAATCGTTAGTTAAGATAAAAAAAGAATAAAATTAAAAATCCTGACTTCGACTCTGATTTCGAAGGAGGGACGTCGGTGAGTAAGTGTTCATGTGAATTGAAGGTCATTTATTTCTTAGGCATCATTTTGTGGACCAAATTGTTAAGGCATTTGGTTGGATGGAATTGTATATATATTTGATTAATTAAGAGTAGTCCTTTTCCTATAATTATCATATGTACTATCTATACTTCTTGATTTCTTGGTGCTATTTAAATAAATTGTTTTTTTTCTTTGAAAATAGTGGACAAAGATGAACTAGTAATAAAGACTGAGGTCCATGTACATTATTGCAGAAAGTTCCATGCCAGTCAATGATCTAATTTGACCAATTTAAATCTAGTTACATTTTTCATTTTTTCATTTTCTAAATTTTTCTTTTTTGAGGTTTAGAAATGAGTACATTGAAGTACAATGGAATAGGAGCAAATTTAGTGTACACGTAATAAGTTTATTTGAGTTTATTAGATTTGGCTTAAATTGTACCTGGTTGACCCAAATGGATAACATCGCACAATGTTAAAAGAGTATTGTTGGCTAGTTTAGCCCGATAATTGATATCAAAGCTAATAATTCGACTAGACGAATATGTCATTGGTGGAGTGGTGGTGTGGGGCTCAAACTTACTATATTTGAAGGTTTACAGGTCAGTTTAATACCTTTATCCTTGGTTTGGAGACACATATACACACAAGAAGAAGTATATAATTTGGTGACCAATATAAATACTCGAATGATGTGGATGACACAATTAATCTCCATATAAGCACATAAAGTGATAGGTTATGTGAAGCTTAGTTTGAAGGGAAGATCATTCGGTGTGCAAACAAAATTCTATTAGTCGAATTTTGGCTAGTTTAACCCAACAATTGATATCAAAGCCAATAATTCGACTAGATGATATGACATTGGCGGAGTGATGGTATGGGGCTCAACTTACTATGTTTGAGCGTTTATAGGTCGATTTACTGTCTTTATTCGTAGCCTGGAGACACACACACACATTGAAAAGAAGCATATGACTTTAATAACCAATATAAATACTCAGAAGATGTGAATGTCACAGTTAATCTTCATATAAGCACATGAGTGATAGGTCACATGGAACTTAATTAGTTTGAGGGTAAGATCGTTCAGTGTGCAAACAAAGTTCTACATTAGTACGTAGCTAAAATGAAAAGAAAGCTACACATACAATATAAGGATATTGTCAATGGAATAGATGAGACATTGGGAAAAAATTGTACATGCTTGACACAAAGCGAATAATATCATAGTATCATACTAGAAGTATTTTTAGCTCTTTATCTCTCAATATAGAGGTAAGATTGCGGACACATCACACACTATTCTCTCCAGACTGCACTTGTAATTTCACTAGGTATAATATTGTTATTGTATTCAAAGTAATTTTCAGGTCATTTTAGCTCAATATTAAAGACCCCTTTTTGATAATTCTCCACTTATTAATTTTTAAAATTTTCTTAAATTTCTTATACTGTATGTGGTGTGCCATATATCTGCTAGACTGGCATGCTCATATTAATAGGGGACATTAATGGTTAATTAAGTCTATTGATGAGAAACAGCTAATGCCCTCTCTGTATTTATATATGGTCCAATTCTTCATCTCTACAATTACATGCTGTCAGGCTTCTCTGTCTGATTCAGACACTATCCTTAAATTCAAGTATATCCACCTATATAAACTCATCATATATTTATATTTATTCAAGTATACTATAAAATTGAGATTATGTATAAAAATAAAATTTTCGTTTTATTTGTTCATTTTTTGTTTCTTGTTCCTATAATGTCTTTTTTTAGACGGTTTTTGTTTGGAGCCGGGGGTGTCGGAAACAACCTCTCTATCTCACCTATGAGGTAGTGGTATGGACTACACTTATCCTTTCCAGCAGTGCCGGCTCAACCATGTAAAGAAAAAGGCAACCGCCTTAGGCCCCCAAATTTGAGGGGCCTCATTTTTTAGCAATAATAGATTATAAAAAATCTATTAAAAAAATATTAAAAACTATTTATAGAAAAAATAAACTTTTTATGTAAAAGAAAAAAATTATTAGAAAAAATTTGATATATCTAGAGTACTATGTCTTAAGAAAAATTAAATGCATTGGTTATATTAATAGTTGAAAAAAGAATTATTAGAAGAAACCGATTATATAAAAATTAATAACAACTTTTCACCTCAAAAAATTTGAAAATAGATTTTTTTTTTCTTAAATATCTAAGGCCTCCGTTTTGATTTTGGCCTTAGGCCACTAATGTGCTTGAATCGTCCCTGCTTTCCAGACCCCACTTTGTGAAAATATACTGGGTATATTATTTTGTTGTTGTATTTGTTCATTTAAGCAAATCAAAAGAGTTTAACAAACCATAAAGTGAAAGAATTATTAAACCATAAAGTTGTAAATGTGAAAGAATTTAAGTATTAAACCATTCAAAATCTTAAAGTAGAGGATGGAATAATTTAGGATCATTATAAAAACTCTAGTTAGGTAAATATTTCTTTCATATTCTCAAATAAGTTGTAATGTCCAACGCATCTACGAGGTATTGATACTAAGATAGATGTTCGGTCAAACAAGATTAAAAATAATTATATTTGTCAAAAGATGCAAGTAGCACACATTGTTGATGACAAAATAAGAGAAGGTTGTTTGAGATGGTTTGATCATGTCCTACGTCAACCTTCATGCTCATCAATACATAAATGTGAAATCATGGTGAGTGAAATTGTTATAAGGGACGAGGTAAACATAAATTCACATAAAAGGAAGTTGTCTTAAAAGACCTACCGTTACTTGTAATCTATACAAATTAGTGAAAGACATGGTACACCATAAAAAGAATTATATTGGTGATATTGACTAGTTAGAAATATGTTTTAGTCATATTAATATGTTTATTTTAGATTCTATGCTTCATATGAGTCTTTTCCGCTAAAAGAAATCACAAATAGAAAATATAGAGAATTTTAGTACTAAATTTTTTAATTTGATATAGCGTTTTCTGGCTAAAATGTAAACACATTTGTGATTAGTAAATATTTATATAATCAATCTCAACTTATTTCGATTAAAACGTAAATATTGAGGTAACGTTGACAGCAAGTTGGGCTTTTTGAAAAATGCTTTTCGGGTCATAGCCTTTTACAAACTTATGCCAGTTTAGTACTACTATATTAGATCTTTCGAAAGGGTTTAATAATGGGCAAACAACATAATCCCGATAGTTTGGAGCTTAGTTACAGAAAATTTCAATATTTTACATAATTACTGAAAATCCCGATTTTGGGTCTGTCGAGATACATAATTAGCTCCCTATACAATCAACGAAGATACATTTTTTTCCTTTGTAAAGATACATAATTAGCTCCCGATATATTTTTTCCAATTTTGGATCTGTCGAGATACATAATACATCCAACGAAGATACATTTTTTTCTTTGTAAAGATACATAATTAGCTCCCGATACATCCAACGAAAATACATAATTAGTTGGAATTTTTGTAATTACTTTGTAAAGGTGGGAATTTGTATAAGTATGGTAAGTTAAGTTGTATGTTTATGCTATTTTTCCTTGGTTCGTTTTACTAATTGGTGAGGAAATTATAAAATCAAAGACCTCTAACATTCACATTATGATCTTGAAGTATTTGTTTTCAATTTTTTTGACTTAGTGCGTCATTATTAATAGGGATAATTATTTAATTAGGTAAATTTATACATTATATTTATCAAACATAACGAGAGTTTTAAGGAAATTATTAAACATAGTAAGAATTATGAAATCCGTCTTATATCATTGATACATACAACAGTTTCTGAAATTTCCATTTCCCTCTGTATCAATGATATAACGGTTTTGAAGTTTGCTCGATATCAGTGATACAAGCTTTGTACATGTTATATCTCTGGTATGAAGCGAAATGTTGTTGTATCTCTAACACATAAATTTCAAACGTTGTTGTATCACTAATACAAAGTGAATTTCAAATATTGTTTCTATGTTTGATAATTATTTAAATTATCCCTATATTTGATAATTAAACTTCAAACTATCACTATGCTTTTAAAAAATTTCCTTACTAGTATTAGTATATTATTTCATTCTTTTTTATATCATTACCTGAAAAGGGCTGAAATCTTCCTTTTGAAATCAAATTTTCTCATAGGCCCTAAGGAACGGCCCAACAAAAGAAAAAGGTCACAAGTTCAAATTCATAAGAGACAACTACTGTGCTACCTAATTGAATTTTGGGTAAACAACATAAATTCCGACAGTTTGGTGCTTACTTACAGAAAATTCTGACATTTTATATATTTACAAAAAAATTCATTTTTAAGGCTGTCGAGATACATAATTACCCAAACTGTAATCATTCAAAGATACATAGTGTATGTATCTTTTAAACAAAACTCACACTGATATACACAGCGATACATAATTCGTTCCCGATACATTCCATTGAGATACATAACTGATACTTGGAATTTTTGTAATTACTTTATAAGGGTGGGATTTGTGTAAATATGGTAAGTTAAGGTGTATATTTATGTTATTTCTCCTTGAATTGAATTTTCTACTCGTTACGACTTACCAGCACTAACTTCGCTTCATTTCTAGGAAGGTGGGATCATCGGTAGCCTCTAAAACGTGACATCAACTTTCACTTAGACACCTCAAATAGACGGGTGATGAGGGTGCAGGGAAGTGTGGATTGTAGGTTATGTGGGACGAGGAAGGTATTGCAACACTTTTTACAACCTTATTTAAGAAATAAAACAAATTTTATTAAAAACAAAAACACAAAAATTGACTACTATCAGTTGCAAATTAATTTGAAATATTCACAATGAGAGCAAATCAGTTCGATAATTACCTTTTAATTAATTGTTACTAGTTATAAAAAGTTAAGTGGGTGCGTCTATGCGGGATCAAATTTAGATTTTTAAAGTATAGTTAATATAATTTAGTAAAATAATCTCTTAATAAATATTTTCTTAAGAAAAGTATTAAGTCAATATGAGTCAAGTAAAATAAAACGGAGGGAATATAACATATGTATGTAGGCCGAACGGAAGGCAACAATGAGTTGCTAGGTGAAAATAGTAAATTATACTATGTGCGGCGAATTAGACGTGTAGAAGGAAAAATATTTTTTTTAACTTTTTATATTTGATTGGTCAAAAATTTTCTCTAGAAAATAAATTAAATTTTAAAAAAAGAATGAGAAAAATTATTTCTCCGGTTGAAGTAGGAAAAACAACTTTCACCAATGATGGTATACATTGCTTTTGTCCTTCCTATCCTCCAACACACACCCTCACACTCGTAGTCCCCATCCCCACCACCCCATGCCTTCTACTATTGGAAAACTTTATGCACAGCGGAATCATTTCAGAAATATATTATTTACATGAATAATAGATAACACATACGATTATCCTAGATCACATAAACTCGCTGAAATTTAATTCAATAAATATATCTTGAAGCTTGAACACGTATAATCAAGTAAGTCTGCAAGTATGAATCCGATTCTGCAATCTTCTGCAATAATCCCAAATTGACAACTAAACTCTCTCAATACTTGGGTAGGCAAGTATCAAATAGAAAACCGATTCTCTTTCTAGGTTAGGAGAATTCATACTTATAGAGATACTTTTTCTAGTCCAAAAAGGAGACCAAAAATCCGTTCGGCTTCTAACAAGAAAACAAAAACCTGTTTTCTTCCTTTTTTGTCCTTGAAAATAGGATTTCGAGTTCTAATTAAATATGGGCACTGCAGGGACCACGAAATTAATTACTAGGTTCTCTATTATGGAAATAATTCAAAAATCTAATTATGATTTGAATTATTCTTACCATAATAAATTACAAATCATTCCACTAGAAATTCGTAATTGCACTCCTCTATTTATGTTGTGAAATTCTCAATTAAACACTTATGTAATTCCTTATGTTAAAATTACAGATACTAATCAATAAATTAAATTACTGACGAATTCAATCTAATGATTAATCTCCTTTAGAGCACTGCTTAACGTATTTCATGTGTCGGATTCATAAAATTCACTTGCAAGATTTGACACAATGAAAACTTATAAGCTTCTCAAAAAAGCATATCATCAATCTCTATACCGAGACATGAGTTCTATCAACTAACTTATTATTTCACCAATATATATTATTATCATCCAATCTACCAGGCATATTGACTCATCTCAGGATCTCGCCTTTTAATAGGTGGCGACTCTGAACAAATTCAATTCTTGTACAGTCCATAAGTCGTGCTTGTTTTAACCTTGGTGAAAAACAGGGCATGACAGTAGGAACGAAGAGGCGTAGAGGTAGACCGAAAAAGAATTGGGGTAAGGTGATTAGACATGACACGACGCATATTCAGGTTACCGAGGACATGACCTTAGATAGGAGGATGTGGATGACGGGTATTATAGTAGAAGGTTAGTTGAATAGGAGTGTTGTCGTGCACCGTAGTATGTTAGCTTAGGGTTTAGCTGTAGATGTTTATCATTGTTGTTTTTTATTATGTTTCGATTATCACACTATTTTATGGCTGATTATTATTTTTCTGGTAGATTTTACACTGTTCCCTTGTTAGTTGTCATATTTTCTTTACTGTTGTCCTCTTCTTTGTACCTGCATTTGCTACACTTGAGCCGAGAGTCTTTCGAAAACAGCCTCTCTACCTCCCCGAGGTAGTGGTAAGATATGCCTACACTTTACCCTCCCTAGACTTCACTTGTGGGATTTTACTAGTATGTTGTTGTATTTGGGCTTAGATCTATTTTATTTGGGCTAATTACTAAGCCCAAAAATACTGGGCCGAATATATAATCGCATTTTTCTCACGCAGACTATCCAATTTTTTGGTAATCTAACAAAATTCATAACGGCTTACCTTAGGGTACTTGTCAAAGCCTCCCAGTTTTCACTTACTCAGTCCACCACCGCCACCTTCATCGGCCGGCGGCGGAGGCAGCAGCCATTTCCGACGAACTTTTCTCATCTCCGACGAAGTATTTTCTCTTCTACATCCGATAATATGGTGAGCTTTTTGCGCATATTCATAGATTTCATTGCTGAAAATTCAAACTTTTAATGTGAATTCAATTTAATTGTAGGCTGAATCGAAGGGGAAAATACACGAGACAGTGAAAAATTGCAAAGCGGAGGTAAGAATTTGCAATTTTTTTAACTTATTTGTGATGCATATTGTGGTTTCTGCTTTGTTGAGCTTGTGGTTAGATTGATTTTTGAGTATTTGATAGACGGCGGTAGCATCGGAGGGAAAGCAATTGACACCTGAAGAGCTGGAGAAGAAAAAGAAAAAGGAAGAAAAGGTGTGAAGACTACTTTTTCTCACGCAGACTATCCAATTTTTTGGTAATCTAACAAAATTCATAACGGCTTACCTTAGGGTACTTGTCAAAGCCTCCCAGTTTTCACTTACTCAGTCCACCACCGCCACCTTCATCGGCCGGCGGCGGAGGCAGCAGTCATTTCCGACGAACTTCTCTCATTTCCGACGAACTTTTCTCATCTCCGACGAAGTATTTTCTCTTCTACATCCGATAATATGGTGAGCTTTTTGCGCATATTCATAGATTTCATTGCTGAAAATTCAAACTTTTAATGTGAATTCAATTTAATTGTAGGCTGAATCGAAGGGGAAAATACACGAGACAGTGAAAAATTGCAAAGCGGAGGTAAGAATTTGTAATTTTTTTAACTTATTTGTGATGCATATTGTGGTTTCTGCTTTGTTGAGCTTGTGGTTAGATTGATTTTTGAGTATTTGATAGACGGCGGTAGCATCGGAGGGAAAGCAATTGACACATGAAGAGCTGGAGAAGAAAAAGAAAAAGGAAGAAAAGGTGTGAAGACTACTTTTTCTCACGCAGACTATCCAATTTTTTGGTAATCTAACAAAATTCATAACGGCTTACCTTAGGGTACTTGTCAAAGCCTCCCAGTTTTCACTTACTCAGTCCACCACCGCCACCTTCATCGGCCGGCGGCGGAGGCAGCAGTCATTTCCGACGAACTTTTCTCATTTCCGACGAACTTT
This sequence comes from Capsicum rhomboideum, assembly GCA_031232105.1. Classification (NCBI taxonomy): domain Eukaryota; kingdom Viridiplantae; phylum Streptophyta; class Magnoliopsida; order Solanales; family Solanaceae; genus Capsicum; species Capsicum rhomboideum. Next base: position 140,855,033 of record CP124711.1, on the reverse strand, counting down.
TCTCATCTCCGACGAAGTATTTTCTCTTCTACATCCGATAATATGGTGAGCTTTTTGCGCATATTCATAGATTTCGTTGCTGAAAATTCAAACTTTTAATGTGAATTCAATTTAATTGTAGGCTGAATCGAAGGGGAAAATACACGAGACAGTGAAAAATTGCAAAGCGGAGGTAAGAATTTGTAATTTTTTTAACTTATTTGTGATGCATATTGTGGTTTCTGCTTTGTTGAGCTTGTGGTTAGATTGATTTTTGAGTATTTGATAGACGGCGGTAGCATCGGAGGGAAAGCAATTGACACATGAAGAGCTGGAGAAGAAAAAGAAAAAGGAAGAAAAGGTGTGAAGACTACTTTTTCTCACGCAGACTATCCAATTTTTTGGTAATCTAACAAAATTCATAACGGCTTACCTTAGGGTACTTGTCAAAGCCTCCCAGTTTTCACTTACTCAGTCCACCACCGCCACCTTCATCGGCCGGCGGCGGAGGCAGCAGCCATTTCCGATGAACTTTTCTCATCTCCGACGAAGTATTTTCTCTTCTACATCCGATAATATGGTGAGCTTTTTGCACATATTCATAGATTTCGTTGCTGAAAATTCAAACTTTTAATGTGAATTCAATTTAATTGTAGGCTGAATCGGAGGGGAAAATACACGAGACAGTGAAAAATTACAAAGCGGAGGTAAGAATTTGCAATTTTTTTAACTTATTTGTGATGCATATTGTGGTTTCTGCTTTGTTGAGCTTGTGGTTAGATTGATTTTTGAGTATTTGATAGAAGGCGGTAGCATCGGAGGGAAAGCAATTGACACCTGAAGAGCTGGAGAAGAAAAAGAAAAAGGAAGAAAAGGTGTGAAGACTACTTTTTTTGGGCGTAATACGTAAACAGACACGCAAACTTGGCCTCAATTCGCAAGTAAATATGCACATCTAGACACCTCAACTCATCTCCATTGTGTCAGTTGCATGCTCCAACTTACATAATGATCACGAAGATGCCTCTAAAATTTATGCATCATGTTAGCGTCGGTTGTTTACGAGACACACCGAGGATGAGTTGGAGTGTTTAGTTGCCACTTGAGACCCAGTTGAGGTGTCTAGATATACACTCTCAAAGTTAGTGTTTACTTGTCACTAAGGCCAAGTTTAAGTGTCTTGATTATGTATTATGCTTTTTTTTTTGGTTCTGTTGTGATGGATGATTACTCACAGTGAGCCATTTCAATTCGACAATATTTTTGGCGTTCAAGCATCAATTACTTGTTAAAGTCAATATTCTTAGTGGTATTCTAGTATATAGATTCTAACTTAGGATTGTCTCAGTTAATTGATTGATTCAAAATCTATGTTGCTCGGCATCTCCAAAAATACTGCCACATCCGTGTCGAATTCTCCAAAAATACTCTACTTTTGGAGGATATGACATGCACCCGTCAACATTTTTGAAGAGTCCGAGCAACATAGTTCAAAACCATTGCAGTTCGACAATATTTTTGGCGTTCAAGCATAAATTCCTTGTTAAAATTAATGTTCTTAGTGATATTCAAGTATATGGATTCTAACTTGGGATTGACTCAGTTAATTGATTGATTCAAAACCATTGCAATTCAACAACATTGTTGGCGTTTAAGCATCAGTTCCTTGTTAAAATCAATATTGTAGTGATATTCAAGTATATGGATTCTAACTTAGAATTGACGCCGTTGATTGATTGATTCAAAACATTGCAATTCGACAATATTTTTGCCGTTCAAGCATCAATTCCTTGTTAATATCAATATTCTTAGTGATATTCAAGTATATAGATTTTAACTTAGGATTGTCTCAGTTAATTGATTGATTCAAAAATCAAAACCTTTGCAATTCGACGATATTTTTGGCTTTCAAGCATAAATTCCTTGTTAAAATCAATATTCTTAGTGATATTCAAGTATATTAGATTCCACTTAGGATTGGCTCAGTTAATTGATTGATTCAAAACCGTTGCAATTTGACAACGTTGTTGGCATTCAAGCATCAGTTCCTTGTTAAAATCTCGAGCATGAAAGACTATAGACCTATTAGTCTTGTGGGAAGCATCTATAAGATCATCTCTAAGGTGCTTTCCATTAGACTTAAGAAGGTGCTGGATGAGACTGTATCTACCTTGCAGAATGCTTTTGTGGAGGGTAGACAGATTTTGGATGCAACTTTGGTGGCGAACAAAGTGGTGGATTCAAGGAGAAAGCAAGGTGTGCCGGGTGTATTATGCAAGCTAGATCTTGAAAAGGCCTATGATCATGTGAATTGGAGTTTGTTTTTTTTTTGATAAAGGTAACTGTATATTCCACTAAAACAAACTCATCATCCAACAAATGATGAGAGTGATCACTTACAACCCCTTCAGGACAAGCAAAAAAAAACAAAAAACAAAAAAAACAACCATAGACACTAATCTGTCAATCTTTACAGTTTTCCTATGAAATCAACAAAAATCTTGACTCAGTTAATTGATTGATTCAAAACCATTGCAATTCAACAACATTGTTGGCGTTTAAGCATCAGTTCCTTGTTAAAATCAATATTCTTAGTGATATTTCAAGTATATGGATTCTAACTTAGAATTGACGCCGTTGATTGATTGATTCAAAATATACTAAGTGGTTCTTTTGTGTTTATTGGTTGGCAGGCTAGAGAGAAAGAGTTGAAAAAACTCAAGGCTGCACAAAAAGCGGAAGCAGCAAAACAGGTAAAACTTCTTTGTTTATTTATCTAATTATGTTTGATACATGTGTACTTCATAAATGCCTGGCTTGGTGCAAACTGAACGGCTCTTAGCTATCTCTGTTATGCCGTTTGCGATTTATTGATTGAGGAAAAGGAGTTTCCAAATACCACTAACTATACGTCCAGCAAGTCCGGACAACGATGTAATTATAAATATTTCTTGTAAAAAGAAACTCTAGATGTTTTGAGAGCATAAAAACTTCTTTGTTTATTTATCTAATTATGTTTGATACATGTGTACTTCATAAATGCCTGGCTTGGTGCAAACTGAACGGCTCTTAGCTATCTCTGTTCTGCCGTTTGCGATTTATTGATTGAGGAAAAGGAGTTTCCAAATACCACTAACTATACGTCCAGCAAGTCCGGACAACGATGTAATTATAAATATTTCTTGTAAAAAGAAACTCTAGATGTTTTGAGAGCATAAAAACTGTGTGCAGAAGGTCAAGCTAAATTGTGTTCTTGTGTTATTTTTTTGGTGTAACCATTTCTATTCCAATGACACTGTTTCTATAGTTGATGTTTTAGACTCAATATAGACTTAGTACAGTGAATAGGAGCACATTTGTATATAAGGTTTCAGAACAACCCATGAACTGTTTCCAAATGTAAAAAGAAAATTTCTTGCAACTCTAACTCTAATTTGTGCTCTTTCCAAGCTTCTCTGACATGGTTCGTCTGCTTTAATTAAGGCACAAGCCAGCTCCAATGTGTCGAAGACTGCTAAGAAGAAGAGCTCAAAAAAGGATGGTGGAGAGGAGAACCCTGAGGATTTTGTTGATCCAGAAACACCACTGGGGGAGAAGAAGAAGCTCTCCCGTGAAATGGCAAAAACTTTTAATCCCAGTGCTGTAGAGAAATCGTGAGTTTGAAATTGGTTTACCTTTACTTTCTAGTTTACTAATTCAGAAAAAAGATTTCTCTTGTTGGCACACTATTTTGATATTTAATGCTAACCTGACTAGGTGGTATGCATGGTGGGAAAAGTCCGATTTCTTTGTTGCAGATCCAAACAGCTCTAAACCACCTTTTGTTATTGTGAGTTTATCTTCTTACTTCTTGTGCTGTTGTTCTAATTGATAACTTTGGTGTGAATGAATATTTAGGACATATAGGATCTATAAGTAGTTGGGTTCATCTACAAATGCAACTATGTGTACTTCGAGTTCTTAGGATAGTATTTTAAGGAGAAGCACATGTTGGTACTCATGGCATTTAGCAATTTTACTTACTAGGATGTTAAAGTTGGAATATATGTATGTAGACCTTTTTATTTGTTATCTTAACTTGATTTGGTGCCATGATGTGGGTTTGGAAACCTATTTTCTACCCTCATCTCATGGATTACAGAAGTACCCTAAACAATTTAGTAGTTGCAAATGAGGAAGGAAAGTTTCAGTTCATCATCCGACAATTTGTTAATTTCAATAGCTCATTTCTCTAGGATTTTACAGCAGAGGATGCTGTTGCTCCAGTTAGAGGAAAATTTATGTACCTTCTTTTTCTTTGGACAAGGTGAAATTAAGACCAGAAACAATCATGGCTGGTGATTTCAGTTTCGGGAAACAGGCTATATTTAAGACTTCATAGACTCTGCAATGAGCTAATAAAGTCATACATAGCAGTCAAAATCATACAGCTATTTTGTTCCAAAAAGAAAGCAAAAGAACACATTTGAACATAAGATTAAGTATAAATACCTTTTGTCTCAAAAAGTTCTGGAGTTGCTTTCTCTCCGGATTGCCCACCAAATGGCTGCCTGGATGGGATCCCATATCTTCAAGGAAACTCTGTTTTTCTTACTTACAGTGAATGCTCATATGGATCCAAAAGTACAGCAACTCTATGCAGAGTGTTATAATGAAAAACGTAACTGGTATTTTTTCATTTGGACAAATTACTTGGTAAATTGTGTTACTCAATAATTTGGAAGGAAAATAAGCAGAACTGAATGTCTTGTTTACTGTGTTCCTGGTCTAAGCTTGGACTTCTTTTTCCTGAGCTGCTTACCTCTACGTCTGAATGCAGGTCTTTCCCCCACCAAATGTGACTGGTGCTCTCCATATAGGACATGCACTCACAGCTGCCATCGAGGTATCAGAATTCAGAATCAATGAGCCTAGTTCTGAGTGTTCTTCTGTTTATACAGATTTTATGTTTTACCTTTATTTACAGGATACTATTATTCGTTGGCAGAGAATGTCTGGATACAATACCCTGTGGGTCCCTGGGATGGATCATGCTGGGATCGCAACACAGGTTGTGTTTCAAACATGTCAAATCATGACTTTAGACATTGTTCTTGTTTCTTATCATTTGTTCAATATACGGAACTGTGTGAAATAGGACTTCTGTTACTCAGTGTCTGTGTTATCCGAGGGCATGACCATTCATACAGATGCACTTATTTTAAAAAAAAAGATCTTATACAGAGAGGCTGTGCAGTTTCTTCTTTAGGTTTTGTAAACTGCCATTGCTCATGACAAATGTGATATATATACGTGCTGTGGTGCCTGGAATGAAATGAGTTCACAGTTCGAACATGATATGCAATTTGCTAGAGAGAGGCTTGTTGGATCATATGTCAATATTCAGAAAACAAAGATTGATTATAGTAATAGTAATAATTTTCTTAAGTTAGACAAATTAGAATGCACCTATTATGTTTCAGTAAAATATTTAACTTCATATTCGTTGAGAAGTAGCATACCTAGCGTAATCCCACCCACAAGTGGGGCCTGCGGAGGGTTGGATGTACATAGACCTTACTCTTACCTTTGTGGGGGTCATAGTCGTTGAGAAGAAAAAACAAAAATTGTGTTTTCATTATGGTTTAACATAATGACAGTTACCTAAATATGTTCATATCGCGATAACTTGAATGAAAGAGTTCCTTGGAGAGGATGGTTACAATTTTTTTCCAAGATGAATCAGAGTTAAGGACAAATTGCTACTAAAAGGTAAAACAATAAGATAATATCATTTGTCAGTAAGCTTAGTATTCCTGAATCTCTACAATATTACAACAACATACCCAGTGTATTCCCACCTGGTGGGGTCTGGGGGTTGAGTGTACGCAGTCCATACCACTACCTCAGATGAAGTAGAGAGACTGTTTTCGATAGACCCCCGGCTCAGAACAGCAAACAAAAACAAACAAAAATATAAAAACAAACAACAAAAGGAGGTAACACATCGCTAGAGAATAAAAGAAGCCAGACACCTACAGAGTAATACTATAGCCTATTCATTCGGAATCACAAACATCACCAAAACAACACGAACAAGAATCGGTTAATGCGGTTATCTTTGCTAGGGTGCGAAGTTAATGCGGTTATCTTTACCTATAATGACATGATCTTTTATGGTGTAGGTTCTCTTCTTTTGGTGTATCGCCTGTACACAGAATTTCCACAATTGTGAATAAAATTATTTACCTTATTAAATAAAAGACATGGTCTTTTATGCTGTTTATCTACTATTTTCTAATTGTGCATCGTGGATGGTGAATCTAGGTGGTTGTGGAGAAGAAGATCATGCGAGAAAGGAATTTGACTAGACATGATATTGGTCGGGAGAACTTTGTTACTGAAGTGAGTATATACTGCTAACACCTTATTTAACATCTTATGCTTGTTTTGAAGTCTGATTATTTGTTTTTTCATTCCCATAAAAAATCACTTCAATGGCTATAATGTCCTACCAAATGTTGTTTTTCCAGCAAAAAAAGACAAATATCCTTCCTTCCAATTGTTGCCTCTTTCTCAGTCTGGAACAAGGGGTCTGCTGAAGAGTTAAATAAAGTAAACCAAATGTTAATGTTTAACAATTCTTTGCACCCATAGGTTTATTAATTATACTGGCTAAGGTTTTTGTAGGTCTGGAATTGGAAGAATGAGTATGGGGGTACCATACTGAAGCAATTACGTCGCCTGGGTGCGTCACTTGATTGGTCTCGTGAGGTATGAATTGAGACTTTTACCCTTTCTTCCCTCTGTTGGGGAAATCCTGAAGTTGTAGTTGTACAATTCTTATTTGTTGTACTCTAACACATGTTCTCCGAAATCAGTGCTTTACCATGGACGAGAAAAGGTCTAAGGCTGTAACTGAAGCATTTGTTAGGCTTTCCAATGAAGGTCTTATATACAGGTATGCAGCTCCTTTATTTTCTTTTGTCTGCCTTATCTCCTCATTATGTGCATGTGTAGCACGTAGCCATATTCTTGAGTACGCAAGTTTTCTGAATTAATTTTGGCTCTATATTAAACTTTTGTTATCATCTATCAAGGGCTCCACGTATGGTGCATTGGGATTGTGTCTTACGTACTGCGATCTCTGATATTGAGGTGAGCCATGTAGCCATGCTGAATCAGTCTTAGATGTTGTGGCAAATAAATCCTTGTACACTGTTGAAAGTTGCTTGTTGTTTGTAGGTTGACTATACAGACATCAAAGAGAGGACACTTCTGAACGTTCCTGGATATGAAGAGCCTGTGGAGTTTGGGTTGCTGACATCATTTGCTTACCCCTTAGAAGGCGGTCTTGGTGAAATTGTTGTGGCGACCACCAGAATTGAAACTATGCTTGGTGATACTGCAATTGCTATACATCCTGAAGACAAAAGATACAGTCACCTTCATGGGAAATTTGCTATTCATCCATTCAATGGAAGAAAGCTTCCAATAGTATGTGATGAAATACTTGTAGATATGAACTTTGGGACTGGTGTTGTTAAGGTATTCTATATCATTATGTTCTGAATGTGGAGAAACAATTGCCGCGTCTCCAGTAATCATCATTGCTTATGGACCATTCTTTGAATGTCCTTGCAGATAACTCCAGCACATGACCCAAATGATTTTGAGGTTGGACAGCGTCACAAACTTGAATTCATAAGTATTTTTACTGATGATGGGAATATAAATAGCAATGCAGGTCCAGACTTTGAGGGAATGCCTCGTTTCAAAGCTCGTGTTGCTGTGACAGAAGCTTTAAAAGAAAAGGTATCTTCTTAACTTTTCTGTCCTGTTTTAGCTGGAAATAAGATTTTAGTGGACTGCATGCATGTCTCATTACGCAAAAATTTGTTCTAATTTGTGATGATTTATGTTGTCTTGCATTTAAAAGATCCATGAATGTGTCTTCATCAAAGGAAAAAAAAAGATCCATGGATGTGTTGTACCCACTTGCTTCTATCCAACATGAGTATATATATGAAGGAGTTTTCATGAACATAACATTCATGAATGTTTGGTCCTCCTTTACATAATATCTTTTCATTTGAAACCATCATTCATTTCCCGGAAAATGTTAGTAAACTGTTCTCTAACATGTGTTTTTTTTCATAAGGTAAATAATTTTATTAATATTGAAAAAAGCTACAAGAGTTGTACAAAAAGTATAACTACATCAAGGGTGTGTGGCCTAGTGGTCAATGAAGTGGGGGAGAATCATAAGGTTTTAAGTTCAAATCATACGGGAGACAAAAAGATACTAGTTGATTTCTACCCATCAACTTAAGCCTTAGTCGGTAGAGTTACCTGTACCCGTGCTGGTGGGAGGTAGCAAGTACTCGGTGGATTGAGGTGGGCACAAACATGCATGAACACCAACATCAAAAAAGAAAAAAAATTAAGTAGAGACTACGGGTGCGTTCGTTTTCCTCCATTCTCGTGTTCGGTTGGTCCAAAATTTTGGAAAATATTTTCTTTAGGAAAACAAGCTCCTTGAAAATAAGAAAACTAACTTCCTTAATGGAAGTAGGGAAAACGAGCTCCTTAAAAATAATAAAGGTGACATCCTTAATGGAAGACTTAGAGATGGCAATTGGGGGGGTGGGGGGTGCGGGGCGGATTGAAATAATTTTTGAAAAAACTAATGCGGGGCAGGTTGCGGGTTTATGTGGGTTTAAACAAAATTAACTACCTTGTGAGATTTTATTGGGTATGTTGTTGTTGTTGTTGTAAGTTTTCGATACTAAACTTCCTCAAGTGCAATAAAAACTAAATCTAATCTAAATGTATTTTTATAACAAATTTATTTATTTAGAAGTGACTAATATTTTTGATGAAATATTCCTTTATCGGGTTATTTTTGATAATTTATTATAAGGTATCAAGTAATAGAATTTACAGATGTCATGCTTAAAATGAAAGGATGTATATACTACCATCCTTTTCCAATTACTATGAATATTTATGATAACTATGTCATTTAGTTAATGTTACTGTCCATTTTTATAGTTGACAATGGGCATAAATTTAATTAAAACCTGTTGCTCAGAAAAGAATTCAAAAGGGGCCATTTACTATCAAAATACTTCATATCTCCCAACACTCTGAAACTTCACCTACCACTTAAAAGTCATCATTTTATCCTACAAAAATTCAATTTACAACTAGCAATAGACTAAACATTTATGCAGTAAAATTTTTAGAATGTTTTTCGTGAAAAGAAACTTTAAAAAAAGCATATTATGTGGGGCGGGGCGGGTTAAAAACAATGAAAAGTGCTATCGGGGCGGGGCGGGTTGAAAGTTTTGCGGGTCAAGGCTCAACCCGCCCCACCCCGCCGCATTGCCATCCCTAATGGAAGTAGTTTGAGTATTTAATTACTTGGAATTGGGTGAAAGACTGAAAGCACATTCTATTCCAACTTTTCTTTTTGATATATAGCATTGTGTCTCTTTTTTGGCTCTATGAGTTCTTGAGTCTTTCGAATTGTGCTCAATTTGTTACCTATAAAACTGTGGGTTAGATTTGAGGATACCCCGCTAGAAGAAACTGTGCTGCATCACATTGGGCATTAGGATTTTATGGCATACTTTAATCAGTTGAAAATAGTAACCTGGGGTGATTTGAGTTGTCTGTGGCTAAGATTTATTGTCTTTGATTTATGTGTTGCAGGGTCTCTACAGGGGTGCCAAGAATAATGAGATGCGCCTTGGGATTTGTTCAAGAAGCAATGATGTAGTGGAACCTCTTATAAAGCCCCAATGGTTTGTCAACTGCAAAATTATGGCCAAACAGGCTTTGGATGCAGTTGTGGATGAGGATAATCAGAAACTGGAGATCATCCCAAAGCAATATACTGCTGAATGGAAAAGGTAATTTGGGATTTGGCCCTCCCAAAAATGCTTTGATTTATGTTGATTATATTAAATAAATGCTAGGGTTTAAATGAGATGTTAATTTGTGGTCTCCAGTCTCCACGACCCTATCCATACTAGTGCATTTTGATGGATCTAATGACTGTTTTAGGTTCTTCTATTCGATAGTCTTTTGTTCTTGCGGAAAATGGATATTTCATCATTTACTTTTGTGCAAGTATCTAATCAGAGACATAGATGCATACATGCAAAAAACTTGGTTGTGATTTTTGTTATGGATTTTCAAGATAGTCTTTAATCTTTATACTGGATGCTTTCACAAAATGAACTTTATACAGGATATTTTGTGCCATTTTCTCATTTCTTGATACATCACCTACTTCAAAATCTTTTATCCTTTATGTCATGAGGACTTACGTGGTGAACATGCAGATGGCTTGAGAATATTCGTGATTGGTGCATCTCAAGGCAACTTTGGTGGGGTCATCGTATTCCTGCTTGGTATGTTACACTGCGTGATGATAAGCAGAGGGAATTTGGTGTCTGTGATGATCACTGGATTGTTGCTAGAAACGAAGAAGAAGCTCGAGATTTGGCTTCTAATAAATTTTCGGGGAAAGAGACTGTTGAGCTCTCTCAAGATCCAGATGTGCTGGATACCTGGTTTTCGTCCGGTCTTTTCCCGTTATCTGTATTGGGGTGGCCAGATAATACTGCAGATTTCAAAACATTTTATCCAACTTCAGTTCTTGAAACCGGACATGATATTCTCTTCTTCTGGGTTGCACGTATGGTGATGTTGGGATTAAAGCTGGGAGGTGATGTACCTTTTTCAAAGGTTAGCAAACCTTAGCCTCCCTCATAGGAAAAGCCATTTTTTCCTTATTGAGCTTTATGCTATAAGTGGAGTTTGATTCTTTCAATTTTAGTAATAATTTTCACCAAGATAGTTCTGCTTCCATGATCCATGGCTTTTCAGCCTTAAAATTGAAAACTAAGTAGTGTGTGGTTATGAAAGTTATATTTAGCAGTTCGTATTTCATCTACATGAAGTAGTTATATAACTTGATCTTTTTCTGCTGTCATCACAACAGATTTTATTCATTTAAAAATGATTTGCAGGTTTATTTGCATCCAATGATCCGCGATGCTCATGGGCGTAAGATGTCGAAGTCGTTGGGAAATGTTGTTGATCCTCTTGAAGTTGTTAATGGAATTACACTTGATGGTCTTCATAAGAGATTAAAAGAGGGTAACCTAGATGCCAAAGAATTTGAGAGGGCAAAAGAGGGACAGGCAAAGGACTTTCCTGATGGTATTCCCGAATGTGGTGCAGATGCTCTTCGATTTGCCCTTGTCTCATACACTGCCCAGGTTTGTCACATGTGTGTCAAAGATTTCATAAGCTGTTTCTTTGGATATTTTTAACCTTCTTAATTTGTCCTTCCAGTCCGATAAGATCAATCTTGATATCCAGAGAGTGGTGGGGTATCGTCAATGGTGTAACAAACTGTGGAATGCCATTAGGTTTGCCATGAGTAAATTGGGTGAAGATTACACCCCTCCAACAAAGATAGTTTCTCATGAAATGCCTTTTAGCTGTCAGTGGATACTCTCAGCACTTAACAAGGCCATAGCAAGAACTGTCTCATCCTTGGAATCTTATGATTTCTCCGATGCAGCAACAGCAGTGTATTCTTGGTGGCAGTTTCAGTTATGTGACGTGTTTATAGAAGTAATCAAGCCATACTTCACTGGTGATAATCCAGAATTTGTATCTGCAAGAAGATCTGCTCAGGACACCTTGTGGCTTTGTTTAGATAACGGCTTGAGATTACTTCATCCATTTATGCCATTTGTCACCGAGGAATTATGGCAGCGCCTTCCTGCCAGCGGGGATTCTATAAAGAAAGTATCTATAGTGATAAGTGATTATCCTTCAACTGCAGAGGTATGATCTAATCACTTATTTTAAGTTCCAGAACTAGCAAATAGACATATTACCTCTGTTGGTGGCTGTTAAGTAGTTTTGATGTAAACTTTCCTTTTTATTTGACTCGGATTGAAGTGTAGTTTCTTTTCTTGTTTTCCTCTTTCTTTTTGCTGTTGGTTTTGCATGATGGTGTAGAGTTTTAATGGTTACTTTGAACTTAGGTATATGATACATTTCTGAAAATCAATTTAGAATCATGCATGTACGTTCTTAAACTTCTCATCACGTATCTGTGAAAAGGAAACCATGTAGGTAATTCATCTGCAAAAATACGTATTTGGAATATGTTAACTTGCTTTAGGATCTGAAACATTCAACTTATCAAGACGAGTCTAGTAGTAGAAAACAGGACTTAAATATAATGCTCCATGCCACTTGATTCTTATATATTTTTTCTTGATAAGGTAAATAATTTTATTAACAATTGTGGGACCTCGTATACATGCCATATACCAAAACAAGAGAGCCTACACCATAATATGGTTCTCAACAAAAGAGGTCTAATCCTATATACCTACTTGATTCTTATATTATCTATTGACCATGTTGCTTTACGTCTGTTCAATTTTTCAGAGCTGGAATAATGATTGTGTGGAAGCTGAGATGGAAAAGGTGTCATCCATTGTGAAAGGATTGAGGTCTAAGAGGGCATTGTTGCCTCCAAAGGAGAGATTTGCAAGGTAAAACATTTGGGTCCTGTGTCTCCTGGATCACTTATATTTCCATATACAAAAGAACATTTCAAATGACATTTCTGGTTTCCTTCAGGAATCTCTTCGTGTGTGAAGTCTATGTTATAAATGCCCGCTTACTATTTATTGTCTGTTGAGCATTAAGCCAAAATTTTGTAAACATGTGCAACCTTGTGCACAGAAGAATGGTTGAAGTAACATTTAATATGTCGTCGTTCAATATGGCTTTTTGATTATTAGAGATTTGAGAAGGTTGAATTACATCTTTGAAGTGGTGGAAAAGCAAATTCGTTCTCTGAAGTGGATGGAGTTTTAGTAGTCACAAGTGGGGTGGAAGTGTAATGCAAATAAAGAAGGTTCAACTATTCAAGTGCCTTTTCATATATAATCGACAATCTATGATTTGTTAAATGTCTTATTCTTATGCAATCTCTCATCTAAGTTGTTTGAAGTATCACTCTTTCTTGTCCATCTTTAGAAGATTGGAATTCACTACTTCAGCTTTCATACTGCTCTAATTGGTACTTATCTGTTCAGTTGTAATTTTCTTAGGGGGACCTATGCTAAATTCCACAAAATATATAATGTGTAGCACTTGGACGAAGGAAACTAGTGTGCTGTGATCTGTCTGATGATGTGTTTGTGGATCATTCAGTCATTGATACACCTTTGATATGTAATTATGTATTAATGATGTTTGCAAGAGATATTGATATGTTAGGCTTTCTTTGTATGGCTTGATATTATTGTTTGGTTTGAGAAAGAAAAAAACTTTTTCCATAAAGAGAATTATGACATTTGACTTTCCAAACTAATGGTGGTGATCTTGCTGTCCTCAGGCGAGAAGCATTTGTGCTTTGCCGGACAAATGATTCTTTGGAGATCATAAAAAGCCGTGAATTCGAGATTTCTACTCTAGCTACACTGTCATCTTTGAAGGTATCGCTTTCTATGTCTGGGTTGGCTCTCTTTGATTCAAGGCTTCTTAATCTCTTCCTTTATGGTATCTTCTCAATTGTGAAAAAAGAAAACAAATCATATCGCTAATGTTTTTGCTTATTTATAAACTGTTTTGAGAAGAATGGTTTATACTTGTATTTCAATTGAATGTGAGCATTAGCTGGAAACATTGTCCAACCAATGCATGTTGTTTGTATGTGGGTTGCACAACAGCGCTGTAAAAATTAGTTTTATTGTTTTGCAATTGCATCAAAAACATTTTATTCATCTTCATGTTCCCTGTTCTTTTTTGATTGGATTAATCATTTCATTAATGATTGGAAAATCTCCCATATTTTAAGGCATACCAAAAAGTAGAGAATCTACATCATCCCTATTTAGTTATTACTTTTCCCTCTTATACATGATATGAAGCTGGATTTCTTCAGACATCCTTAAAAGCATCCTTAATGGCCAGTCATCTAGTCCTTGCCCCAACATGTTTTTTACTCTAGGACACAATCAATTGAAATCTATGTCTTTTGAGGGAAAAATGGAACTAGATGAGTGATATTTGGTATTATAGTTCCTGCCTAGGCTCATCGATTTAGTACAATCTTGTATTGGGAAAGGCAGTGGTTGGTGAGGCAAATAGAGGTTTGAACATAAACTCTGCGGATGGATGCAATGTTGATAGCACTAAGAGAGGACCAACAAATACAAGAGCATGCTTAGTGTAGTCGTCCCACAAAGTGGGCTCTGAAGAGGGTACGCAGACCTTACCCCTACCTCGAGGTAGAGAGGCTGTTTCCGATAGACCCTCAGCTCAAGAAAAAGAAGTAATTGAAGTACAAGAAACAACAGATAGTAACAAAACAAAAACAACGGATAGTAACACAACAATACTACAACAAAATAATATGATAGTCAAAGTACAAGAAACAACAGATAGTAACAGAAATCGAAGGAGGACCAACAAAGATTAGTGCATTTAAATAAACCTATGTAGTCTATGATCTCGACTTTTCAGTGGTTATTAGATTTGAAGTTTGGAATATCCATGTTATTTTTTATTATATTTCCTCATTTTCCTTACGGATTCTATATTTCTTGCAATAATTTTCATCAGGTCTCAAACGACAGTGATGCAGCTCCAACTCAATGGCTGACAGAAGTTGTGGATGAATCTATCACAGTTTTTCTCGAGGATAAGGGAACTATCAGTAACCCTGAGGCTGAAGTTGAAAGGCTCAAAAAGAAGAAAGAAGAGACGAGGAAGTAAGTGACATTTCATAAACTAAACCATTATTACAAATTTTGATTTTCTGGCTAGTAGGATAAGTGCCTTTGAATTGCTTTCCTTGGAGCTAGATTATCCTTTGAATTGTCTTCCTTGGAGCTAGACTATCCTTTGAATTGCTTTTCTTGGAGTTAGACTCTCTCTTTTTCTTTGTCTGGGAATGAAGATTAGCTCGTGTGTAGAAGAGAAGTCAAAGCTATGTTGGATCCCATGTTGCTCGAACTCTTCAAATATGTCGACTGTTGCGTGTTTGAATCCTCCAAAAGTAATGCATTTTTGGAGGATCCGACAGGGGTGCGACAACATTTGGAGAGACTGAGCAAACATAGATTGAACCAGTATATAAAACATTTCAGCTTGCAGAAACAGGAAATTGGTTGATTGTCTTTATTTAGTTTTACTAGTTACTGAAACTTGAGGAAAGTTCCAATCAGGTAAGGAGTAGACTCATTGAGTTACATTGAGAAAGATTTTGGGCGAATTAGGAAGAATTATGTAAAAGGTCAATCTGCTTTCACTAGATATCATTTACTATTTTTTTTTCCAGATATTCATCATCTTAATGTACATCTCGCATGTTATACCGTCGATAGACAGAAATCACGAATTGTACCTAATTTTGTTCAATTAATGCATCCATTTTAAGAATAGAGCGTAAATGCAATTTGGCTTCGTGTCATTCAGCTGTCTTCGTTCAAAAATGGGCTGAAGTTGGATATCGTGAAATTTGAGTCAGTTTAAATTGTGAAGTTTATGAGTTGTTCAATTTGCCATATACCAACTTTTTCATCTTTTGCAGGCAATATCAAAGCTTAACCAAAATCATGAGTGCCTCTGGCTACAAAGAGAAAGTACCAGCTAACATCCATGAGTGCCGAAGATCGATCACCATTTTTGAAGAAATTGACTTTTACCTCTCTTATTGTTTCAACTCATTTGGTCCCTTATAGATTTTACTGGGAAATTTCTTTTGTTTTTAGTTCTGTTGAAGTTACATTATGTTGTTATGAGTGTATACCATGTTGCATTTTTAATATAGTTACAATTCTTGAAATTTGTGAAATGACAAAGGTGTTTTCTGTAATTATTCTCAACTTCTCTTTTGCAAGACTTCTAGTTTTTCTGCAACATTATTGAAGTTGGCATCCATATGAACTACTCCCTCCGTTCGGTTTTACTCGTCACAAATTTTCTAATTTAATTTTCGCTTTTACTTGTCATTTTTCACTAATCAAGACAAGACAACTTTTATTTTTCTATTTTACCCTTAACGTTAATTATTTTTTCTCCAAATTAATTCAAGACACAATAGTAAACATCATTTAATAGGGGTGCTATGATAAAATAGCTACGTCATTAATTGTTTTTCTTAGTGGGTGTGCAAGTCAAGTTGTGACAAGTAAAAGCGAACTACTAAAGTTTTCTTTGAAAATCACAATTTATCTGTCAAGAAAAGGCTTAATACTAGCCTCCTCAATTTTCAAATATTTTACCCTTGAAAACATAAACTTCCAGTATAAATATTTTTACTGTATCACCTTTCTTGATTTTAAAGTTTTCTTAGGATTTTCTCTATTCCACACATTTAACGGAAAGTGAGGGATTCGAGCCCTCGGTATGATTAACTCGTACAATGAATAAGCAATCCGCGCTTTAGTCCACTCAACCATCTCTCCTAACTGAAAAAAGATAATTATTATATGAGATAGTGGAGCGCTTTCGTCGGTGTTCTTTTCAATCTCTATGCATTTAACCGCTCCACTGGAAATTTCCACTGCCCCTACTGTACTCAATCTTGATAGTTTCCACCCTCCTGTCCGTTGAGCCCTGAGATTATTTGACAGCGGACTTAAAAAGCCACTTACAGATACTTGACGCCCAATCATTTCGAATAACGCTTGCATCCTCTGTATCACCACGGCTGCTGGCACAAAGTTAACCGATGCTTATTCCTAGATACCGTCATTGCTTGATGCTCATTATTTCAAAAATCATTCCAATAATTTGGAGGAGATCTCTCATAAGTATTTAGTACACATTTCGATCAACTTTTCATCATTTTCTTAGGCCTCATGTATATTCACGGTACTGGTTTTTCTAATTATGAGGCATAATAAAGCCTTCTTAGATAAACTATTTCTTACGGTTTGATATGCCGTAAGTAGGCCATAAGAGTTAGCTCTCCTTTATACGTCTTGGCTTCGCTAACGCTCGTAATAATGGAAAATATTTCCGCTATATTTTATTATTGAGAGCTAAAAATGGAGGAGTATTTCCCTATGTTTCAACCTTTCATCGTTGCAAAGCCCCTTCGATCCCTATACTATGTAAATCACACACTATCTAATTAAAGAGACTAATACGTACTTAGGTTGTTCATTAAATTAATTGTTGTTTTCTTCATATTTTTCTTGCTCTTTCTTTCCATTATTTTTTTGGTGGGGTGGGGTGGGATAGAGGGCGTGGGGGGTGGGGGTGGTTAGAAGTTTCTGATTGGATGTGACAAGTGTCTTACATATGTCTAGTTTCTAGCAGATATCCATTACTAGTACTGCAAATGTTAAAGTCAAGAACATGAATATCATCAATGTAACAATCTTTTTATCTTTAATTTTATTTATTATAATAAATACAGTAATATTGGATCTTTAAAATTATAAATCTCTTAGGGATCGTTTGGTAGAGTGTATTGAAAAATTTAATGCATGGATTAGTTTGATGTACTACTAATATCTTGTTTGTTATATTTTTTTCACCCTATGTATAACTAATATTTGCATTAGTTATATATTCTATTGTATATTAAGGTACGTGTTACTAATACCATCATTTTCCTATGTATTAATAATATAAAGGGTTCAACACATGCATTAACTTGATTAATGACAACCTTGCCTCTCAAATCCAACATTTTCAAGTTCTTTTGGTTGTGGGTTTCTAATAAAATAAATTAATTTGCAAAATAATTAAATAAAAAAATAAATATTGAATTTTATATATTAAAAATGAAACACTGGAGTTTTGATTTTACTGGAAAATTGTGCGTTTTGGATTTTTATATATTGTCATGTTTCAACTTTCACTGGAGCTCAAACATGAAGAAACTTTAATATATTGAATTTTATATATTAAAAATTGTGCTATTTAAAAAAAGCCGAAAACAATTGAATGAACAATACTGAAAGAATGTTACTTTCACTTGGTTTTACAAAGCTAAAGAGTGTTGAGGATATTTTTATAAAAATTATATAAGATATATTATATCTAATACATCAAATCAAATAGTGTATAAGAAATAATGTCAGCATAACTAATGCAAGCCTAACTAATACCAACATTATTAATACACCATATTCAACGTTATTCTTATACACTCTACTAAATGATCCCCAATTTATAGAAATTTGTCTATAGATATCTTTTGACAACTTGATAATATAAAAACGAAATTTATATTGATTAATGATGATAGATAAAATTTAAATTCAAAATTAAGATGATAGGAACAGAAGAATGCAAACTCCACGGGTAAAATGCTTTCTAATAAACATATTTATGTATCTTTCAAACTCGAATAGATTAATAATAAAAGAATACGAACGAGAGTTCTAATAATTACTTCCATGCAAGCATTCTTAATTATCAGTGGTGCAGTTAGAATTTTCACAAAGGAGTTCAATGTATGAAGAATTAAACACACCAAAAAATCGAAGAAGCTTCAACATCTACCATATAAATATAAAAAAATAATTTCAATTATGTATAAATAGTGTACATATAATTAAGGATGTGATGAGGCGAGGTTCAGACGCCCCAGTGAGGAGGTGCAGAAGATTGAATATAGTAGATACGAAGAGGGATACAGGTACGCTGAAGAGGTATTGGTGATGAGGTGATTAGACAGGACATGACGCATATTCAGGTTACCAAGGACATGTCCTTCTTGGTTAGATAGGGAGATGTGGAGGACGCGTACTAGAGTAGAGGGGTAGTCGGGTAGTAGCGTTGTCGTGCACCGTAGTATATTGTGTTTGTGGCTGATTAGTTGGGAGTATATTTTAATTTTTCACTGTTTTTCTCTTTTTTGTACCTGAATTTGCTACACTTCAGTCGAAGGTCATCCGAAAACAGCCTCTCTACCTCCCCGAGATAGTGGTAAGGTCTGCGTATACTTTACCCTCCCCAGACCTCACTTGTGGAATTTTACTGGGTATATTGTTGTTATTGTAGTAGTGTAATTTTTCGCCGAAAGAGATTCGAAAGAACCCCTTACTACAAGATTAGCTTCGCCCCTGCTAATTATCATATTCTCTTAAATTCTTCTTGTTTCAATTTTATTTTCAAACTTGTGAGGAAGTAAAGTATATTAAAATTCTTTTTACCTAAACAAGGGTACTATTTTTTAAATGTTCATGTCATAAAAAAGAATCTTTAACACCTAATATTTAAATTAATTAGAAAAAGGAGATCTAATTATCCTCTTACAATATGCATAAAAAAATCTCATGATGTGTGGACAAAACTTTAGTATTTATTATAAAAACATACCGACAGCTCTAGGCCAAGTTAGAGCCATGAATGAATATATTACATATGGAATTTCTTCTTCTTTTTTTTTAATTTTTTTTTTTTGGTAATTAATAAGATGAAATATAATTTTACTACCCTATTCGTTTCATTTTACTTGACCCTGTTAACTTGCCACATCCTTTAAGAAAATTTTAATTAGAAATATATTTTACTAAACTAACCTTATTAATTATGTTTTTGAAACTCTAAATTTGACTAGTACTATTTTATGTAGTTATTTAATACCAAAGATAAATAGCTAGAACTCTCTTGATTTGTGAAAATAGACAAGAAAACTGAAATATTTATTTTTAGTATAGAGGCCAAGTAAAATAAAGTGGAGGGAGTATTAGGAGTAAATAGTAATAATTAAGTTGTAATGATGAATATTAATTTATTGATTCTAGCAAAGCAGAAGGGGCGGAGGTAGGGGTGTGTAAAAACCGAACCGACCAATAAACCGACCGATAAAAATGTTATTGGTTTATTATTATTGGGTTATTAAGTTAACGGTTTTTAATGGTTTTATAAAAAAATTTACTGGGTTAATGGTTCGATTTTGATTTTTTCATATTGGATTATTGGGTAAACCGATAACCCAATAAGAATATAATAAATTACTACTTTTACTTATTAGTTATGCCTTCACTTAATTTCTCTTTAATTTCTACAAACCTATTCAATTTCCTGAAAACATATAACTCGATAAAGTTAAACCTATTCATTATTCAATTTGAAGAGGAAATTAGACCTTTAAAGTTTAACCCAACTGTAATTGATACAATTTCTAATTGCTGCATAGTTAGTGGATAGAATGGTGGACTTCTTATTTTGTGGAATTCGGCACTGCAAGTCGTATGTCATGTTAGCTGCTACTGTTTTTATTTTGTGAGCATTCTTATTGATGTCGTGTGAGTTGCTACGGTTACACAATATTGAAAATCATTGCGCCAAATTGATATTTGTTTTATGAGAATTTTCTTATCGGTTAAACCGAACCGTTAAGGACCAAAAACCGATAAACCGAAACCGATAAAAAATATCTTATTGGTTTGGTTATTGGTTTAGCGTATTTAAAAACCAAAAATCGATAAACCGAACCGATACTGCATAAAATCGATAAACCGAACCGATCGATGCACAACCTTAGACGAAGGTAGAAACTCAACTACAAACTTGACTGAATTCGGTAATTTTTGTTCAAATATTATAGTTGAGTTAATCTTTTGAAATTAAATAGTATGCATATATAATTAATTTAGAATACAATTATTAATATATGATCAGATTATTTTTAAAAATGCTGATGAGCATTCACGTTACTCATCAGTTAATTAGTAACTTGAAAAATTACAACTAACTTATTAGAAAGACGGCCAGACTACCATAAATGTTTAAATATCTTTTACATCATCAATTAAAAAAAAGACAGTTCAGTGTATTTACGCAAAATTTTATGAAGGAATTGCAATATGCCAAAGATGTAACGTGGGCAACGTATTCTAATGTAAATATTAATGATTGATTTTATAATTCAAATTCATAATCTATAAGCCACATAAAAATAACGTTATCGTCTATATCATCAATGAATAAAACTTAAACTCTAAAACATTTTCTTACATTTAAGTTCTAAGTGACATCAAACAAATTCTATTATATATAAGAGGTAAGGCTTCATGCTATTAGCATATTTAAATCGTAAAGACATTTTAACCTTAGTGTAATTTTTCATCGAAAGAATTTTTCGAATGAACTCGTTTCCACCCACTTGGCTTTGCTAGCTTTTGCATGAGTTGGTTCGGACACTACACTATTATTACTACAAAAATAACTAGCTAGGTCTTGTTTTAATTCTTAACTGTTTTTAATTTAAGGCTCTTATAACATATCCTTTTTTTTGAAAAACAAATAAATTATTATCTTCAAGAAAATAATTACTAATTCTTTCTCGGTCCATCTTTATTTGTTCATGTTTGACTTAATTGACATAATTATTAAAATACAATATATAAAAGGATAATTTTACTATGATACCCTTATTAATTATTTAATAACAAAGGTAACATAGATATAAAATTATAAATCATCTCTTGATTTTCAAACTGAACAAATAAATTCGAACAACTATTTTTTGTATACTGAACTGAGAAAACATTAGATTTGTGAGGGAGTAGCATTGGATGCCATAGGTTATAGATAGACAAGGCCATGTGTGCTTAGTCCCAAAGAAATGGAAATGTTTTGCTATTGGAGAACGTGCTTCTTGTATTGTGTTTCCCTATTCCTCTACGTTTTTGATGAAAAGCCATCCACCTTTTTCCTATAACATTTTTATAATTACAAAAAACAAAATTTAGTCAAAGAAAAGTTCAATTAAAAAACACCATTGAAAGTTATTGGGGAAGGGATAAGATTTCTCTACTCTGAATTAATTAGAGATTTCGAATAGAAAGTTTGAAATCTTATGAGTGAAATCGGATAGAAAATGCTATCGTTTAATGAGCGTTAAGTGGTACGAATTCAGATTAGTCATCGAGACAATAAAATGAAGAGTGAGAAAAAAATATTAAAAAATATTCCTTTGATTGTTTATTTTGTTCTTGAGTTTATGTTAAATGCATTATTGGTTAAAAAATATTTAGCAATCAAATCTTTTTTAGATTATTTATTTGATAATTACAAATTAATTTTAACATAACAAAAATTAACCTAACAAAAATAATAACTTATACAATCTTTTTTTTCATTGTTTATACTTCAATGATTGAATTTGATTCTATCATATACGTCTTTTTCATTTCGCTAAAGATATTTATATTATTTGTGTGTATAACTTTGATAATTATTTCTTTGATCTTCTATAGTTTGTCCCCAAATTATAATCATCAATAGTTACTTACTCATCATGGTATAATTAAGTCCAATTTCATCAACTTACAAATCAATTTAATGTGGACTTCTTTGCCACTGAATCTTCACAAATTGATTGCATTATGTAATCACTCAAAATATTATAGTATTTTTTTATATTTGAAAGAAATGTATTTAATTTTAAAGATAGAAATTTATGGGGATTTTGTAACTCCATCGAAATTTGAGTGGTTAAAGTAGAAATAACAATTAAAATAATTTGGTCTCTAAAGACTAAAAAAAAAAATATTAAAAATGGAATTGGCACACTTGTTAATGCTCAAATAATTTCCTCCTAATAGAGATTATCCCCTTTTTTTTGGTTAGTTTCTTACTCGGTATCCAATGTCAAATATCCGTAATATTTGGGTTGGATTAAATTTAAATTCATGTGTCGCAGGGTTCATTTCTAAGGTCAGCGCTATCAACAAGATATTTTCCATTCTCAAGAAATCAAAACCGATACATCTAATTAAGAATGAAGAGATTTCGAACCATTTCTTCATGCTCCATGTGTTGGTCTTATTAGAGACTATCCTATACTCCTACCACATAGGTATCTTGAAAATATAACACTATAACGCGTTTTAAGGACGTTTTTCAACTAAAAATTCTTAGGATTAATATTTTAAGGATATATAAATAAATAAATCTAAATTTTTAGCCAACAAAACCACAGCTAGTGTAAAGAAAATAAAGCAAATGGGAGAAATATAATGGGAGTTATGGAAAATAGTACTAAATATATATTTTTCGTTTTGATTTTGATTTTTTATCCTGTGTCTCTTATATTCATATTGAGGTTCGACTAAATCCACATAAGGACATTGAGAGCCAATTCATGGGTAGGACACTCCTAACAAGATTTTTTCTATTTTTAAGAGCTCGAATCTGAAATACCTGATTAAAGATGGAGAAATTTCGAACCATCCCACTACAACTGATGTCAGTAAGATTGATATTTGTTAACGTGCATTGGGGAGTGAAGAAAGGAAACCAACATGGGTTGTGGTGTAGTGATGGGACTGCTCCACCCTTAATCAGAGGTCTCGGGTTCGAGCCTTGAGAATGGAGAAAATCCTGTTGGGAGCGCCACCCTCAGAATGGAACCTGCAGTGCACGATCCGGATTAGTCGAGGCTCCAATACGGATACCAAACACCGGATGGAACCCCCCCCCCCCCTCCCCCCCAAAAAAAGAAGAAGAAAGGAATCTATGCAACGGATTGGTGCAAGTGATGTCGTATATGGTCGGACACAACCAAGTCTCATCCCATACCCCTTGATAACTACAATATAGAATTTTATTTATATACACTTGACAATATAATTTTTTTTTAATGATATCAGTATATCATTTCTCGTAGTTATTTTTTAAGTGATCTGATTATTTAAAGATTCTATTACACCATTAGTTATAGATAGGGGTGGAGCTAGAGGCGCAAGTATAAGGGTCAAAATATACAAGGCCAAGTTATCTTTTACGTATAAATAATAGATGTTGGATCCCATGGTTCTTCGTTTATTTACTTCTTATATTTTGTATCTCTATCCCTAAGTGAAGATTTTGATTCTGTCATCAGGCGCAAGAGAATTCATCCAAATTTCTTTTATCAGAAAATTACAATGTATATATAAGGTCAAGGTTATTACTTATGTATACATAGTAGATCGATGTTGACTTTCCTTCAGTTACATTCTTCGTTTGTTTACTTATTTATTATACTTTGAGTCACCTTAGTGAAAATTTTGGCTCTGACCATTGGGCACAAAAGAGGATCATCTGAATCTTCTTTGTCAGAAAATTATACTACTATATATTTAATGTCATTATTTTTTATGTATACATAGTGGATATTGAATTCCTTTGACTTCTTGTATGTTTACTTCTTAATACTTTGCATGAATCAGTGAAAATCTTACTGCTACTAAGGGCAAAGGAGTTCATCTTAATCTCTTTTACTGAAAATTATATTGTATATACAAATTCAAAATTATTTTTTATATTAGATGTTGAAATTTTTTTAAAAACTTTTTTATGTGTTACTTCTTCATACTTTGAATTGTTTAACTGAAAAATTTGATTTCGCTGCTAAAAGTAAAAAAGTTAAACCCAATATGTATAGTTGCATACATAATATGGGGAAACTTTGGTTCCTATATGTCCCTACGTGTGCATGTGAAATGATGTGTATATACATGAATATTGAAAAGAACGTAACGTACAATTATATATGCTCAAGAAGTCATCAGATACACACGTAAGTATAGGGTTTTTTTTCTAATTCTTGGGGGTGGGGGTGGGGGTGGAGGTGGGCAGTGGCGGAGTCAGAATTTTTACTAAGATTCGAATCGAAAGAAGTTAACACACGAATCAATTGAAGGGGGTTCAACATCTATATATATATATAAAATAATTTTAACTACGTATAAATTGTATAATTTTTTATCGAAGGGGATTGATGAACCCCTGGCCATAAGCTGGCTCCGCCCCTAGGTAGGGTAGGAAGAAGGTGGTGGGGTAATAATATAATGGGAGAAAGAAAGAATAATTCAGTTTGTAGTAAGATCCGATTGCATGGAGCCAAAAGCAGTTGAATTAGAAGTATATAAGTAAATAATATGGTTTCATAATATACCATATATTAAGTAATTATTTCACATGTAGTCTCTATTTTATTGGTGAATTATTCTATGGTATGGACCACCATGATCAACACATCAAACAATCTTGACACTTTTTGTAAAATTGTTTATTGGAATTGGAATTATATTTTGCATGGGTAGATTGAATATAGATGCTTGATATTCTACAAGGTGCTGAGGTGTTCATCCGAATTCTCTCAGCAAAAAATTATATTGTGTATATAAAGTATTTTAAAATTTTATTATGTATATTTATAGATTTTGAGCCTCCTAAACATACGACTAGAAATTGGTTTAGTGGTTGAGTGATTTAAAATTCACTTTGAGGTTCCAAGTTCTAACCCCAAGCACTACTTTTTTTATTTTGCGAACCCCTTTAGTGAAAATTATAAATCCGCCATTGCTCTCTACAATTATATAAATATGCTATTTGTGATTTTAAAAAAAAGAAATTTGTAAGAGCTATATATATGCACATTTACAGAAATACAACCTAAAGTTTAATCAACAAGGGCTATGGTAGATGTCAATCTCAAATGTACTTTTGCACATCAATGATCAATGGAGAAGTCTAAAGTTTAAAAAAGAAAAAAGAACAAGGGTTATATTAGAGCGGTAAGTTTCTTCATCTTTATTAAAGGTTTCAGGTTCAAGCCGTGTGTGAAGCGACCTTTGTTAAGGAGCGCTTTATCACCAAAATAAGATTTCTCTCCACGAATCCAAATTTAGTCGAGTCTCAATACACGAGTACCGAACATCAAATGAAACACTAAGAAGAAAAAACTAAACTTTAGGGTTTGGGGTTGGGGGGGGGGGGGGGGGAGGGTTGGTTGGTTGTTGCTATATCAAATTCAATCATTCAAGCTAAAAAGGGCTACTATTGATGCCACAATATTTATCTTAAATTTGGAATTATTCTGCGGTTGGGAAATAAAAGAACTTTAGCAATCAGGAACCTTTAAATAGGATATAGTCACAAAATTTAAAAATATATATAATTAGAGGGGCAATAATGGAAACAAAAATGGTGTTTTGAAAATGATAGCTAACAAATTAGATACTTTTAATTCTCTTATTTTGTAAAAAAAGGAAGAAATAAAAACTCTTCTACTTACTTCTATGTAGGGTGTACATGATCGGGTTGGCTCGAGTTTTTTAAATATCAAATCAAATTATTTGCGTCAGGTTTTTAAATCTATAAACCAAACCAAATCAATAAAATTCGGGTTTTTTCAACTTCGAATTTTTTCAATTTTTTCGGGGGGGTTTCCGGTAGAGTCTTCATACAAACATATATAGAACTTGTGCTTCAAATATTTCTTTAGTCCTAGCGAGATATAACTATCTTAGGTGTTTCTTAAAAAAAATAACACTAAATATTAAATAGAAAAATAAATTTAGGTTATGTATTTACGCAAACCTAAAGATTAGATATCCAACATTATTGTCATTCCTAGTGTTAAAATGAATATTTTGTTAGCATTAGTATTGATTTGGACTTTATTTGAGTTAATAATTGGAAAAATAACATAAACATACACCTTAACTTACCATATTTACACAAATCTCCACCCCTACAAAGTAATGACAAAAATTCCAACTAATTATGTATCTTTGTTGGATATATCGGGAGCTAATTATGTATCTCGACAGACCTAAAATCGAAAAATGCATCGGGAGCTAATTATGTATCTTCGTTGGATGCATCGGGAGCTAATTATGTATCTCGACAGACCCAAAATCGGGATTTTCAGCAATTATGCAAAATGTCGGGATTTTCTGTAACTAAGCTCCAAACTGTCGGGATTTATGTTGTTTTTACTTAATAATTTATGGGCTATAAAGACAATGAAAAAGTTTAAGAAATATTTATATTTATACGATAAATTATATCATAGTAAATATTTTTATATATCAAATATTTTTAAAAATTGTACAAATATAATATCGGGTTGGTTCGGGTTGGTTTGACCTTTATTAGTTAAAATCAAACTAAACCAATTATAATCGGGGGGGTTTTCAACACCAAACCAAGTCATATCAAACCAATAATCGGTTTTTTTTTCGATTTAACTAAATTTGAGGTTTGATATGATTTGCGATTCGGTTTTGTTAACCCCTACCTTAGGCTCTAAAGGAAATAGAATAATTGATGTCTTCTATTAGTGTAAATTTTACGATCTTTAATTTCACTAGAAATTCTTTATATATACCATGGCATGCTCTAGATTTAAATTTAATCCTTTATACTGAGGACATGAGAAATAAATATATGCAATTATCGTTTGAGACCATGAAACATATTTTTGAAAAACGTCAACATTCTGCGAATAACAAGATCTATGTGATGAATCGGTAATGGCATAGATCGAAGTCGTGATCCCCATTTAAGGCTGGCAGACGGACCGGGCTGGCCCGTTCCGGACCGGTTCCGACGCCGGTTGCCCGTGTTCGGTCTGCCCGGTATAGGCCCGTTTTCTTTGCTATCGGAACACGGATCGGTGCGGACACGGTATATTTTACCGGTTGTCCGGCCCGATTCCGATCCGGTTCCGACCGATCAACGGCTAATTTTTTATTTTTTAAAAAAAAATTAATTCTAACGTTAAAATTTGAAAAAGTTGGGCAGGAAACGGAATTCGATCCGGCATCCGGTCCGGTCCGCGAACGAATCGGTTACTAACGGGCCGGTTCGGACATATGCCATTTTTCCGGACATCCCGGTCCGATAGGCTCGGTTCTGGACCAACTCCGATCACCGGCCACCGATATCGATTCGGAACTGCCGAATGTCCGTTCCGATTGGCCCGAACCGGTCCGTTGCCGGCCTTATCCCATTGAAGTAAAAGCTTCACATATTGCTGGATAACGTCAACATTCAACATATATCAAGGCATATGCTATATGAGTTGATAATGGCATGGATCGAAGTCACGATTATTCGAGTTAATTATTCCACCAAATTAAAGGATTCACATTTCACATCAAATATATATGTACACCACAGTTTGATGGCCAACTATTGATTTGAGACTATGAAACATATTGTTGGATAACATCAACATTATCCTACATGTAACAAACACCTATATATACGATGAGTTAATAATTAAACGAATCGAAATCACAATCGAACTAGTTATTTACATCAAACATGTACAAAATCGCTTAATGGCCAATTATTAATTTGAGCTATATGAAATATATTGCTGTATAATGTCAATATTCTGCGTATATAAGGCCTATGCGATACGATTCAATAATGACACAGATCGAAGTCATGATCGAACAAGTTATCCCACTAAAGTAAAAGATTCACATCAAATATGTACATAACAATTTGATGACCAATGGATTATAATTCAAATTATAATATACAAGTATTTTAGTTTTAATAATTACAATAACAATAATAATTATAATTATTCTATGTAAAAGGAACAAACTCAAAATTACAGAAAAGGACCCCACAGAAGGGGACAGCATGACACTAGAAAACAGATTCACGGACTCATCATTGGGAATTGCAAAATATTTTGTTATTACTCTCTTCGTGTAAGGTTGGTTGCATCAGTTGGTGTTATATGTGCAAGAAAACGGGCGAGGACGTGGATCATCTTCTTCTTAAAATTAATGTCTTCAGGCTTCCTGATCGTTAAAAAGCACAAAATATATTTTTTTACACACTTTTACAATTCATTGATAATTATCCTTAATTTCGTAAATATTAGAATTTTTATTAATTTATTGTCATTTTAAATTTTTCACAGTCATCTGCACACGTACACAACATAACACTACAATTCTTTGCAGTACACTACATTTTTAACTATTTACATCATAATACATTTTTCAGGATAATTATATTTTTATTGTTGTTTATATTTTCTGTAATTACATATCGACATTTACACATTTTTGTACATCATTTAATACAATCCTCAAATGCTAAGCCGGATCAATTATTTTGATACACGGAGCAATAATTCGATCAAGTCGAGGTCTTGTCACCTTTATTAAAGGTGATGTGTGACGTGACTACACATGATTTTTACCCTTCGAATAATAACACCTTACATAGTGGTTAAAAGGGGGAATAATTCAATGAATAATAACTCGTGGACTAAATCATACTTCAAGGGACAAGAGAGGTTAATCTTTTATTTTTTGGATAATAGGAGAGAATAATTTGTATTATAAATAGGGGGGGAGAAGAAAGACACACACACACACATTTCTCATCCTCTCCCCCTTCTTCCTCTCTTTTTTCTCTTCTCTCCATCACACCAACCAACACTACCACCACAACAACCCTCTCTCATTTTCCCCTCCCGTTTTATTCTCTTAATGCTCCCCTCTTTCTCCATTAGTTTTTCCTTAAAGAAGAAAAATATTATTGCTCATTTTTTTAGAGTTCTTTCTTTTAAACTTAGGCTCACAATTATCTCTCCTCTTATATTTCTTGTCTTTCTTCTTCAGTGGACTACTAGCTGACTCCAACAAACCTCACTTCACGACCGTGACTACATTTTTATGTATACATATTTTTGTTAAATCTTACTTCTTATTGTTTTGCTAATGATATTGCAATCCTTATTCTAGTTTTTGCACGTTTTCAGTGGCCAATGACAAAATCTCTCCGTCGGATTTTCGAGGCCTTCCCATAACAAAAGACGGATTTTATTTTTCAAGTTATGTCATTTTATGTCAACTATCAATACATGGCCAATGAAAAAATTCCCGTCGGTTTTTGAGGCCTCCACAAATAAAAAAACGGATATGACGTATACAAATACGTGGAAAAAATAAATAAATATGGGCGATGAAGAAATCTTCATATTATCACGACAGCACAAAGGCTTTATGATTCGTATCTTGGCAAGGCGATTTAGGACGGCCGATAAATTCGAGCAACCACTTCGTAGCCATGGCGTATCTAAAACTTCATCTGAGCCTACTATATAAATATATACATACATATATGCATACATGTTCTTATAATTATTTCTTCGTTACTAATATTTCTAACAAGTGTTTACACAGGTTCTCGAGGATGCTTCTCGAAAAAGGACATTAGAAAAAGGAGTTGAAATTTTATGTTTGTATTTTATATTCTTACAATTGTACAAATATTGATCATAGTGAAAACTTTACTTTTGGGGCGTCGGGTGGGATTATCCTTTACTTACATATTTATTATAAGTGCTTAGGCAAAACTTAGGCCGTTAATATTCATATAAAAGAATCAAACTAATTTGAATATTTAACCAATTAATTCACACTTTTTCCATTAGAAAATATTGTGCAATCTTTTTTCCATCAAAATAAACATTCACTTTATTTAATCTTTCCTCCCATTAATTTTTGTCAAATACAAAAATATTATTTGAATACTTTTTCTTTAGTATAATACAAAAAATTACTTTTATTTCCATACATTACACACAAAAATAATTTTCTTTCATAAAAGAACATTTTTTTTCACATATACATTTTTGTACATATTTTATACAATATACTTTTGCTTGTTTCTATACATATATATTACAAAAATAAAGTCTATATGTGCATTTGAAGTATCATGTTTTATACATGCATTTTTATATTATTGCATTTTTTTATTATTATTCATACTTTATTTCAAAAAATGATTTTTACCTCCTTCCTCTTTGATAAATTTAGTCTAGTCGGGTACCACATTTGTGGATTCTGAAGGGTCCTAACACATTCCCTTCGGAATAATTTGAACTCTTATCTAGAATCTAAACTGGTTATCGCAGATTAAAACACAAGTCATACATGTAAATAAATTAAATAGGTTTTCTTTTTTCCTTAAAAATTAGGTGGCGACTCTGAACAAATTCAATTCTTGTAGAGTCCATAAGTCGTGCTTGTTTTAACCTTGGTGAAAAACAGGGCATGACAGTAGGAACGAAGAGGCGTAGAGGTAGACCGAAAAAGAATTGGGGTAAGGTGATTGTTGACACTCAATTTTGACTCTTCATATTTTGATATTATTTAAGCTTCTATATCTGAATAATGTGAAAATAAATTTTTCAAAAATATTTTAGTAATTTGCTATCTCATTTAGCAAAATATTCTGTAAATACTATTTTTATAAATTTTGAATAGTAAAATATATATATATATGTACATGTTTTACTACTTTTTGATTTTTTTTTAAAAATTTATTTATTTTAAATCAATTTTGGCTATTTAAAATTCTCACTTTTTGCAAATAATTATCTTTCATAATCTTTCAAATTGGGAAGCTTAATTAACTCATTAATTGGTAAATCATCTTATTTTATATTTATAATGATCAATTTTATAAATAAATTAGTTTTGCAATTAACTATTTTCAATATAATCAATGGTGGCTATGTTACATAGCAAATTGACTACAATTGAAATTTTAAATATAAGTCAAATTGAGCAAGAATATGTGGCAATCCTAGTCTCAAAATACTGGCCAATCTGTATATGCCACATAAGCATCAATGGATTGTGCCTTCTTAATGCATCTTGGCCATTAAACCCCTTTTAATCCAATGGCCATGGATTTTTCTGTCTATTATATATATATATATATTATATTGGTATTATTTTAATCTGGTTTATTTCCTAAACCATCCGATCAAATGATCGGACGGCTCAGATCATGTCGACAATTCCAACTTAATGCATGCTTCTCCTTTTCCCAAAATCAGAAAAGTGTTTTCCTTCTTTTCAAAAAAAACCATCGACCTTTCTCTTTCCCAAAAAATCAGAACCCTAGCCTCCTTCCTCTTCTCTCCTTCTCTCTCCTCCACCTCCAAACCCGACAACAACAATATCACAACCCCGCTCCACCCGCGTCACCTCTGTCACAACTCCAGTAATGTTCCCAACGGCTCTAAGGTCACCATCAATGTTTAAAAGGTGATTCTTTTTCAAAGATTTGAATTCAAAATTCAAATCCCCCTTTCACGAATTTCTTGTTTCAAATCCGGTTTCACCTATAAATAGAGGTCTTGAACTCTCATGAAAAGGGAGAGAAAACACACGGTCACATATTCAAAAGCTCCCAATTTCGTGGTTGTCTTCTTTTGTTTTCGAGTTTGAGTTTCGAAGCTGAGTTTCGAGCCGGGATTCTCGACGCCAAAGCCCCTGTTTGCTGCCCAACAAAAAGTGAGCCTTCATCCTTCTCTTATTTTTCATTTTAGTTTCAATATGTGTCTGTTTTGCGTCTTGAACAACCGTAGTATTGATTTCCTGTCCCATCTTGATGTTACTGTTGTTTCCTATGCTAAAATTCAGCCATATAACCTTGCCTTAATTTTTTGATTGTTCAAATATGTGGCTGTTTTTGTGCGAACTGTGAAGTCTTCCTCCTTTTCGTTTTTCATATGTTGATAATACATAGCATATGCGGAGTTATTTCTCCCCTGTTTCTGCTTTTGTATTGAAAATATGGGGTCACAAGTAGGTGATGAATGTATACTTCAAGTATCAACAGTGCCGTCGTGTGTCATGATAGATTTAAGTGTCAGTACGCCTTGATAATAAAAAAAATTGTTCTAACTTCTTTAGGATGAGTATTTTTCCCAGTCGTTAGATAGTATGCTTAGGGACATATGTTAAGGCTAAGTCATTTGAAGAAGTTATCAGTAGTATTTACTCTTATTAATCACCCTTCTTCGTTTTGGTGTTTAAATTGTTCTCCAGACACTCGCAAGGGGTTTTAGTGTGTTAAACTTAAACATGTTTTGTAGCTTAAACACATTCGGTTCGCAACTTGATCCCTGTCCAGTTTGCTTGATAAAACAACTAGAAATTTGTTAGTTTTAGCTGTAATTTGATTCTTAATTCCTAAATCGGCAACTAGTCTTTTCCCTGTTTGTTTGTTTTCCAACCAAAATGATAAACTTGTTTTACAATTTGAATTCTATCGATTATGTAAAGTACTAGTTTCTACGTAAGTTCCAAGACCCTACTTTGTGGGATTACATTGGGTATGCCTTTGTTGTTAGATTCTTCACAAGTATCGTTGTAATATTAGGACTCTTTAGTAAGGGAGGAATTGTCTAATAGGTTTCGCCATTAGTCAGTTAAATGATCGAACAAATTGTTAGATGTTATTTCTGATTCCATTGGAATGCACAAGTCATTTTGTCTTTTTAAAATAAAGAGAGATTTGTGTTTCAAAAGGGCTAGATCATTAATTTTTCTTTACTTCTTTTCACTAGTTATACTTGAGTAGTTCAGATATGAGTTCTTGTTTCCTATTGTTTTCCATCTTCTCTAGTCGGTCTTTTAAAATTTCCATGTTGATTTGGTTTAGGATTTTAAGTTTACTTGGATAATAACTTAGAACAATTAGTGTTTGTGCGTTTCCCAATTTGGAGTTCATGAAGACTCTTTCTTTAGCCTTAAGTTATAACTATGTTTTTGGGGTGGGCTTTACCTTCTCCTCATCTATTTTCCTGTTCTTGCCTCCGTGTAGAATGACGTGAGCTTCCAACATATGACTGTTTTCATTTTTGTGTCATTAACCGAATAATAACGTACAAAAGGAATGTTTCATTTAGCAACAACCAGAACCTCATTTCCTTCTTCGTTTATCTCTTCGATTGCTTACTAAGTTCCTAAAACAAAAGAGCAACTGGTAGTGTTACTTGTCATGTTTCTTCGCTCAAAATTAGTGAATTGGTTAGCGATTAGTGTTGTTAGTATTTCTATTAAATGTGCATTTTCTGTTAGTGAATGTCTACAAGCAGTAGTTCATTTTAGTGTGAATCTTTCAATGGTTAAGTATATTTTATTCAAGTTCCGCATTTATTTGGTCACATCTTGAACATTTTGAAGCTTAAATGTTATTTTCTCTTAATTCCATCTTTCTTGGCTTATTATTTGACGTTCGGATATCTACTCCTTATCTTTATTTTCTTTATTTTACATGTACTCTCGGGAGTGCGTTTGGAGTTATGATACGACTCCATCTATGTCTCAAATCAGAGCAACGATCAATGCATCAAAGGCTCGTGTCTAGCAAGCCCATCTTCGCGTCTAGAGTGTCCAGTGCCCTTTCTTCCTCTCTTCAAATTTATATCTTTGGCACAAATTTTTACATATGTTGTTTACCTTTTGGCTAACGTGTTATGGATTCGGCATATATATATATATATATATGTATGTATTTGTTTTGCTCGTGTTTGATTTTTATACGAACCTTAGCGATATGGCATGATAGTGAACATAACCGCCTATTCTTCCACCCCCTTTCAATATTAAACTTGGCTTAGCTTAGGGATATCTAGGATAGCAATAGTTTTTTTTTTTAATTAGTCTCAGTTGTTACTATACATTTTCAGGTTGCTAGGATTGAGTCTCTAAGAGGTGACAGATCTGAAAATTTTATTCACAGTTTTATTGACTGTTTTCATGTCTTTCTTTCTGCTATGACAACCGCCCCTAAAGTGCTGGTTTTTGGTGTGAAAATGCACCCTTTAAGGAGTGTAAAAGTGCAGATTTTTTTTTTAGTGTAAGAATGCAAATTTTTTTTGTAGGGTAAAAAATACTGTTTTGAGAGCTTAAAACCTCTTTGAGTTGTAAAAGTGCAGATTTTTAGGCCAAAAAATGCACCCCCCTTTTTTGAGCTTTAAGGTGCAAGTTTAGTTTGAAAATGCAGATTTTTGATATTTAAACGCAGCTTTTATAAGTTTTTATATTCTTTAGGGTAGAAACACAACTTTTAAGAGCTTCAAAGTGTAGTTGTTTTGAGTTTTCAGATTTTAAAAGCCTCCAAAATACAAGGTATATACGTATTTGCACTACCATGCGCAAGGTATATTTATACTTTATTTTTATATATTTATAATACTTCACCTTTATTTTTATACATATATTATCACTATATTTATTTCTCTTCTAACTTTCTTCTACTAAATTTTCACGACTAAGAAAATTTTTCACATATCTTTGTTTATTCTATAAATATGCACATGTCTACTTTTACTTCCTAATAAATATTTCAAGAAATCATCATCTACTTTAAAATATATTATCAATTTACGATAAGTATATTCATATAAATGGTATCTCAAATTGTACATTACTTTAAGCACACATTTTTATAAGATCACAAAACTCTTTTATATATTTTGAACTATAAGTATATTATATCTTTGTGTATTGTATGCATACGTTTTATATACCTTGTGCATTCTCTTTTCTAATAAATAATATATAAACACTTTCCCAAATATATTTTTAAAACTAAGTTTAAGGACTATCTTTGGATAGACTCTGAGGGATGCTTAATACCTTCCCCTCGAGTAACTAAAACCCTTATCCAGAATCTCGATTTCAAAAAGACCTAAAACAGAGTTTTACATAAAAAATGGTTTTCCTAATTTTGCCTAAAAGTTAGGTGGCGACTCTAAAATGAATTTTTCGCAAAAACCAGAGAGTCGCAACGACCACACATATGTTGTGCACTGTTTCGACTGTTTCGACAGTGATTAGACATGACACGACGCATATTCAGGTTACCGAGGACATGACCTTAGATAGGAGGATGTGGATGACGGGTATTATAGTAGAAGGTTAGTTGAATAGGAGTGTTGTCGTGCACCGTAGTATGTTAGCTTAGGGTTTAGCTGTAGATGTTTATCATTGTTGTTTTTTATTATGTTTCGATTATCACACTATTTTATGGCTGATTATTATTTTTCTGGTAGATTTTACACTGTTCCCTTGTTAGTTGTCATATTTTCTTTACTGTTGTCCTCTTCTTTGTACCTGTATTTGCTACACTTGAGCCGAGAGTCTTTCGGAAACAGCCTCTCTACCTCCCCGAGGTAGTGGTAAGATATGCCTACACTTTACCCTCCCCAGACTTCACTTGTGGGATTTTACTAGTATGTTGTTGTATTTGGGCTTAGATCTATTTTATTTGGGAAAAATTACACAACATAGATAAAATAACTACATAATTACTTAACATAGTTAATGTTTAAAATAATTACATTACATGGTTAAAAGTAGTTAAAAAAGCTGTTAATTATGTGGGCCTTATATACAAATGAAGTAGCATATATATTGGGTTAATTTAAGTTTAAAAAAAATGCACTCTCTCACATGTTGGCTGTTTTTTCGGCTAATTAACATTGAAAAGTAATAGATATATAATTTCGTTTGTATATTGGGTTAATTTCAGTTTATGTTGTTTTGTATGTATATATATATATATAATAATTTTGATGAAAAACAAACGTTATTATATACATGTAATTGCATATACATATACTTGATGTACAATTATAAATATACATGTAGTTATTGTTTGTTTCTAGTACTAGATTCTTTTCCAATTGTTTAATTTATATTCCATATATACAATATGTAATTGTATATAAACTAATGCATATACATAATATTATAGTAATGTCGTTTGTATATACATATAATTATTAGTAATTATACATATACATAATAATTTTTATGAAAAACAAACGTTATTATATACATATAATTGCATATATCCTATCAATTTTTTATGTTGCTTTTTTCCTTTTTCTTGATTTTTTCAGCGTGTTCTGTCGAAGGAGAATATTAATTTTTTCTCCCTTGTTTAAACGATAATATATGGAAGGAGAATATTGTGGGAAGTTATAGATAATTAAGGGAGGAGAATATTGTGGGAAGTTATAGATAATTAAGGGCGTTAATTAATATCTCTCACCTTTAAAATTACTACCTTCCGTTTTTTTGTAATTGAATAATGAAAAGAAGAAAAAGACAAGATAGATTTGTATATATAGACATTTATATGTTTCTTACTAGCTGCCGCCTATAAATTGTAATTAATAAAACTTAGACCAAGGAGTTAGTTAGGAGGGGTCTAAATTGTCTATGGGTGAAATTTTGCCTTTTATTTGGGCTAATTACTAAGCCCAAAAATACTGGGCCGAATATATAATCGCATTTTTCTCACGCAGACTATCCAATTTTTTCTAACAAAATTCATAACGGCTTACCTTAGGAGTAGTCAAAGCCTCCCAGTTTTCACTTACTCAGTCCACTACCGCCACCTTCATCGGCCGGCGGCGGAGGCAGCAGCCATTTCCGACGAACTTTTCTCATCTCCGACGAAGTATTTTCTCTTCTACATCCGATAATATGGTGAGCTTTTTGCGCATATTCATAGATTTCGTTGCTGAAAATTCAAACTTTTAATGTGAATTCAATTTAATTGTAGGCTGAATCGGAGGGGAAAAAACACGAGACAGTGAAAAATTGCAAAGCGGAGGTAAGAATTTGCAATTTTTTTAACTTATTTGTGATGCATATTGTGGTTTCTGCTTTGTTGAGCTTGTGGTTAGATTGATTTTTGAGTATTTGATAGACGGCGGTAGCATCGGAGGGAAAGCAATTGACACCTGAAGAGCTGGAGAAGAAAAAGAAAAAGGAAGAAAAGGTGTGAAGACTACTTTTTTTGGGCGTAATACGTAAACAGACACGCAAACTTGGCCTCAATTCGCAAGTAAATATGCACATCTAGACACCTCAACTCATCTCCATTGTGTCAGTTGAATGCTCCAACTTACATAATGATCACGAAGATGCCTCTAAAATTTATGCATCATGTTAGCGTCGGTTGTTTACGAGACACACCGAGGATGAGTTGGAGTGTTTAGTTGCCACTTGAGACCCAGTTGAGGTGTCTAGATATACACTGTCAAAGTTAGTGTTTACTTGTCACTAAGGCCAAGTTTAAGTGTCTTGATTATGTATTATGCT
Source organism: Capsicum rhomboideum (assembly GCA_031232105.1). NCBI lineage: Eukaryota > Viridiplantae > Streptophyta > Magnoliopsida > Solanales > Solanaceae > Capsicum > Capsicum rhomboideum. The sequence continues at coordinate 140,817,321 of CP124711.1, read as the reverse complement.
TTTTTTTTGGTTCTGTTGTGATGGATGATTACTCACAGTGAGTCATTTCAATTCGACAATATTTTTGGCGTTCAAGCATCAATTACTTGTTAAAGTCAATATTCTTAGTGGTATTCTAGTATATAGATTCTAACTTAGGATTGTCTCAGTTAATTGATTGATTCAAAATCTATGTTGCTCGGCATCTCCAAAAATACTGCCACATCCGTGTCGGATTCTCCAAAAATACTCTACTTTTGGAGGATATGACATGCACCCGTCAACATTTTTGAAGAGTCCGAGCAACATAGTTCAAAACCATTGCAGTTCGACAATATTTTTGGCGTTCAAGCATAAATTCCTTGTTAAAATCAATGTTCTTAGTGATATTCAAGTATATAGATTCTAACTTGGGATTGACTCAGTTAATTGATTGATTCAAAACCATTGCAATTCAACAACATTGTTGGCGTTTAAGCATCAGTTCCTTGTTAAAATCAATATTCTTAGTGATATTTCAAGTATATGGATTCTAACTTAGAATTGACGCCGTTGATTGATTGATTCAAAATATACTAAGTGGTTCTTTTGTGTTTATTGGTTGGCAGGCTAGAGAGAAAGAGTTGAAAAAACTCAAGGCTGCACAAAAAGCGGAAGCAGCAAAACAGGTAAAACTTCTTTGTTTATTTATCTAATTATGTTTGATACATGTGTACTTCATAAATGCCTGGCTTGGTGCAAACTGAACGGCTCTTAGCTATCTCTGTTATGCCGTTTGCGATTTATTGATTGAGGAAAAGGAGTTTCCAAATACCACTAACTATACGTCCAGCAAGTCCGGACAACGATGTAATTATAAATATTTCTTGTAAAAAGAAACTCTAGATGTTTTGAGAGCATAAAAACTTCTTTGTTTATTTATCTAATTATGTTTGATACATGTGTACTTCATAAATGCCTGGCTTGGTGCAAACTGAACGGCTCTTAGCTATCTCTGTTCTGCCGTTTGCGATTTATTGATTGAGGAAAAGGAGTTTCCAAATACCACTAACTATACGTCCAGCAAGTCCGGACAACGATGTAATTATAAATATTTCTTGTAAAAAGAAACTCTAGATGTTTTGAGAGCATAAAAACTGTGTGCAGAAGGTCAAGCTAAATTGTGTTCTTGTGTTATTTTTTTGGTGTAACCATTTCTATTCCAATGACACTGTTTCTATAGTTGATGTTTTAGACTCAATATAGACTTAGTACAGTGAATAGGAGCACATTTGTATATAAGGTTTCAGAACAACCCATGAACTGTTTCCAAATGTAAAAAGAAAATTTCTTGCAACTCTAACTCTAATTTGTGCTCTTTCCAAGCTTCTCTGACATGGTTCGTCTGCTTTAATTAAGGCACAAGCCAGCTCCAATGTGTCGAAGACTGCTAAGAAGAAGAGCTCAAAAAAGGATGGTGGAGAGGAGAACCCTGAGGATTTTGTTGATCCAGAAACACCACTGGGGGAGAAGAAGAAGCTCTCCCGTGAAATGGCAAAAACTTTTAATCCCAGTGCTGTAGAGAAATCGTGAGTTTGAAATTGGTTTACCTTTACTTTCTAGTTTACTAATTCAGAAAAAAGATTTCTCTTGTTGGCACACTATTTTGATATTTAATGCTAACCTGACTAGGTGGTATGCATGGTGGGAAAAGTCCGATTTCTTTGTTGCAGATCCAAACAGCTCTAAACCACCTTTTGTTATTGTGAGTTTATCTTCTTACTTCTTGTGCTGTTGTTCTAATTGATAACTTTGGTGTGAATGAATATTTAGGACATATAGGATCTATAAGGAGTTGGGTTCATCTACAAATGCAACTATGTGTACTTCGAGTTCTTAGGATAGTATTTTAAGGAGAAGCACATGTTGGTACTCATGGCATTTAGCAATTTTACTTACTAGGATGTTAAAGTTGGAATATATGTATGTAGACCTTTTTATTTGTTATCTTAACTTGATTTGGTGCCATGATGTGGGTTTGGAAACCTATTTTCTACCCTCATCTCATGGATTACAGAAGTACCCTAAACAATTTAGTAGTTGCAAATGAGGAAGGAAAGTTTCAGTTCATCATCCGACAATTTGTTAATTTCAATAGCTCATTTCTCTAGGATTTTACAGCAGAGGATGCTGTTGCTCCAGTTAGAGGAAAATTTATGTACCTTCTTTTTCTTTGGACAAGGTGAAATTAAGACCAGAAACAATCATGGCTGGTGATTTCAGTTTCGGGAAACAGGCTATATTTAAGACTTCATAGACTCTGCAATGAGCTAATAAAGTCATACATAGCAGTCAAAATCATACAGCTATTTTTTTCCAAAAAGAAAGCAAAAGAACACATTTGAACATAAGATTAAGTATAAATACCTTTTGTCTCAAAAAGTTCTGGAGTTGCTTTCTCTCCGGATTGCCCACCAAATGGCTGCCTGGATGGGATCCCATATCTTCAAGGAAACTCTGTTTTTCTTACTTACAGTGAATGCTCATATGGATCCAAAAGTACAGCAACTCTATGCAGAGTGTTATAATGAAGAACGTAACTGGTATTTTTTCATTTGGACAAATTACTTGGTAAATTGTGTTACTCAATAATTTGGAAGGAAAATAAGCAGAACTGAATGTCTTGTTTATTACTGTGTTCCTGGTCTAAGCTTGGACTTCTTTTTCCTGAGCTGCTTACCTCTACGTCTGAATGCAGGTCTTTCCCCCACCAAATGTGACTGGTGCTCTCCATATAGGACATGCACTCACTGCTGCCATCGAGGTATCAGAATTCAGAATCAATGAGCCTAGTTCTGAGTGTTCTTCTGTTTATACAGATTTTATGTTTTACCTTTATTTACAGGATACTATTATTCGTTGGCGGAGAATGTCTGGATACAATACCTTGTGGGTCCCTGGGATGGATCATGCTGGGATCGCAACACAGGTTGTGTTTCAAACATGTCAAATCATGACTTTAAGACATTGTTCTTGTTTCTTATCATTTGTTCAATATACGGAACTGTGTGAAATAGGACTTCTGTTACTCAGTGTCTGTGTTATCCGAGGGCATGACCATTCATACAGGTGCACTTATTTTAAAAAAAAGATCTTATACAGAGAGGCTGTGCAGTTTCTTCTTTAGGTTTTGTAAACTGCCATTGCTCATGACAAATGTGATATATATACGTGCTGTGGTGCCTGGAATGAAATGAGTTCACAGTTCGAACATGATATGCAATTTGCTAGAGAGAGGCTTGTTGGATCATATGTCAATATTCAGAAAACAAAGATTGATTATAGTAATAGTAATAATTTTCTTAAGTTAGACAAATTAGAATGCACCTATTATGTTTCAGTAAAATATTTAACTTCATATTCGTTGAGAAGTAGCATACCTAGCGTAATCCCACCCACAAGTGGGGCCTGCGGAGGGTTGGATGTACATAGACCTTACTCTTACCTTTGTGGGGGTCATAGTCGTTGAGAAGAAAAAACAAAAATTGTGTTTTCATTATGGTTTAACATAATGACAGTTACCTAAATATGTTCATATCGCGATAACTTGAATGAAAGAGTTCCTTGGAGAGGATGGTTACAATTTTTTTCCAAGATGAATCAGAGTTAAGGACAAATTGCTACTAAAAGGTAAAACAATAAGATAATATCATTTGTCAGTAAGCTTAGTGTTCCTGAATCTCTACAATATCGTTTCTCAAAAATTTGCTAGGGTGCGAAGTTAATGCGGTTATCTTTACCTATAATGACATGATCTTTTATGGTGTAGGTTCTCTTCTTTTGGTGTATCGCCTGTACACAGAATTTCCACAATTGTGAATAAAGTTATTTACCTTATTAAATAAAAGACATGGTCTTTTATGCTGTTTATCTACTATTTTCTAATTGTGCATCGTGGATGGTGAATCTAGGTGGTTGTGGAGAAGAAGATCATGCGAGAAAGGAATTTGACTAGACATGATATTGGTCGGGAGAACTTTGTTACTGAAGTGAGTATATACTGCTAACACCTTATTTAACATCTTATGCTTGTTTTGAAGTCTGATTATTTGTTTTTTCATTCCCATAAAAAATCACTTCAATGGCTATAATGTCCTACCAAATGTTGTTTTTCAAGCAAAAAAAGACAAATATCCTTCCTTCCAATTGTTGCCTCTTTCTCAGTCTGGAACAAGGGGTCTGCTGAAGGTTTATTAATTGTACTGGCTAAGGTTTTTGTAGGTCTGGAATTGGAAGAATGAGTATGGGGGTACCATACTGAAGCAATTACGTCGCCTGGGTGCGTCACTTGATTGGTCTCGTGAGGTATGAATTGAGACTTTTACCCTTTCTTCCCTCTGTTGGGGAAATCCTGAAGTTGTAGTTGTACAATTCTTATTTGTTGTACTCTAACACATGTTCTCCGAAATCAGTGCTTTACCATGGACGAGAAAAGGTCTAAGGCTGTAACTGAAGCATTTGTTAGGCTTTCCAATGAAGGTCTTATATACAGGTATGCAGCTCCTTTATTTTCTTTTGTCTGCCTTATCTCCTCATTATGTGCATGTGTAGCACGTAGCCATATTCTTGAGTACGCAAGTTTTCTGAATTAATTTTGGCTCTATATTAAACTTTTGTTATCATCTATCAAGGGCTCCACGTATGGTGCATTGGGATTGTGTCTTACGTACTGCGATCTCTGATATTGAGGTGAGCCATGTAGCCATGCTGAATCAGTCTTAGATGTTGTGGCAAATAAATCCTTGTACACTGTTGAAAGTTGCTTGTTGTTTGTAGGTTGACTATACAGACATCAAAGAGAGGACACTTCTGAACGTTCCTGGATATGAAGAGCCTGTGGAGTTTGGGTTGCTGACATCATTTGCTTACCCCTTAGAAGGCGGTCTTGGTGAAATTGTTGTGGCGACCACCAGAATTGAAACTATGCTTGGTGATACTGCAATTGCTATACATCCTGAAGACAAAAGATACAGTCACCTTCATGGGAAATTTGCTATTCATCCATTCAATGGAAGAAAGCTTCCAATAGTATGTGATGAAATACTTGTAGATATGAACTTTGGGACTGGTGCTGTTAAGGTATTCTATATCATTATGTTCTGAATGTGGAGAAACAATTGCCGCGTCTCCAGTAATCATCATTGCTTATGGACCATTCTTTGAATGTCCTTGCAGATAACTCCAGCACATGACCCAAATGATTTTGAGGTTGGACAGCGTCACAAACTTGAATTCATAAGTATTTTTACTGATGATGGGAATATAAATAGCAATGCAGGTCCAGACTTTGAGGGAATGCCTCGTTTCAAAGCTCGTGTTGCTGTGACAGAAGCTTTAAAAGAAAAGGTATCTTCTTAACTTTTCTGTCCTGTTTTAGCTGGAAATAAGATTTTAGTGGACTGCATGCATGTCTCATTACGCAAAAATTTGTTCTAATTTGTGATGATTTATGTTGTCTTGCATTTAAAAGATCCATGAATGTGTCTTCATCAAAGGAAAAAAAAGATCCATGGATGTGTTGTACCCACTTGCTTCTATCCAACATGAGTATATATATGAAGGAGTTTTCATGAACATAACATTCATGAATGTTTGGTCCTCCTTTACATAATATCTTTTCATTTGAAACCATCATTCATTTCCCGGAAAATGTTAGTAAACTGTTCTCTAACATGTGTTTTTTTTCATAAGGTAAATAATTTTATTAATATTGAAAAAAGCTACAAGAGTTGTACAAAAAGTATAACTACATCAAGGGTGTGTGGCCTAGTGGTCAATGAAGTGGGGGAGAATCATAAGGTTTTAAGTTCAAATCATACGGGAGACAAAAAGATACTAGTTGATTTCTACCCATCAACTTAAGCCTTGGTCGGTAGAGTTACCTGTACCCGTGCTGGTGGGAGGTAGCAAGTACTCGGTGGATTGAGGTGGGCACAAACATGCATGAACACCAACATCAAAAAAGAAAAAAAATTAAGTAGAGACTACGGGTGCGTTCGTTTTCCTCCATTCTCGTGTTCGGTTGGTCCAAAATTTTGGAAAATATTTTCTTTAGGAAAACAAGCTCCTTGAAAATAAGAAAACTAACTTCCTTAATGGAAGTAGGGAAAACAAGCTCCTTAAAAATAATAAAGGTGACATCCTTAATGGAAGACTTAGAGATGGCAATTGGGGGGGTGGGGGGTGCGGGGCGGATTGAAATAATTTTTGAAAAAACTAATGCGGGGCAGGTTGCGGGTTTATGTGGGTTTAAACAAAATTAACTACCTTGTGAGATTTTATTGGGTATGTTGTTGTTGTTGTTGTAAGTTTTCGATACTAAACTTCCTCAAGTGCAATAAAAACTAAATCTAATCTAAATGTATTTTTATAACAAATTTATTTATTTAGAAGTGACTAATATTTTTGATGAAATATTCCTTTATCGGGTTATTTTTGATAATTTATTATAAGGTATCAAGTAATAGAATTTACAGATGTCATGCTTAAAATGAAAGGATGTATATACTACCATCCTTTTCCAATTACTATGAATATTTATGATAACTATGTCATTTAGTTAATGTTACTGTCCATTTTTATAGTTGACAATGGGCATAAATTTAATGAAAACCTGTTGCTCAGAAAAGAATTCAAAAGGGGCCATTTACTATCAAAATACTTCATATCTCCCAACACTCTGAAACTTCACCTACCACTTAAAAGTCATCATTTTATCCTACAAAAATTCAATTTACAACTAGCAATAGACTAAACATTTATGCAGTAAAATTTTTAGAATGTTTTTCGTGAAAAGAAACTTTAAAAAAAGCATATTATGTGGGGCGGGGCGGGTTAAAAACAAAGAAAAGTGCTATCGGGGCGGGGCGGGTTGAAAGTTTTGCGGGTCAAGGCTCAACCCGCCCCACCCCGCCGCATTGCCATCCCTAATGGAAGTAGTTTGAGTATTTAATTACTTGGAATTGGGTGAAAGACTGAAAGCACATTCTATTCCAACTTTTCTTTTTGATATATAGCATTGTGTCTCTTTTTTGGCTCTATGAGTTCTTGAGTCTTTCGAATTGTGCTCAATTTGTTACCTATAAAACTGTGGGTTAGATTTGAGGATACCCCGCTAGAATAAACTGTGCTGCATGCATCACATTGGGCATTAGGATTTTATGGCATACTTTAATCAGTTGAAAATAGTAACCTGGGGTGATTTGAGTTGTCTGTGGCTAAGATTTATTGTCTTTGATTTATGTGTTGCAGGGTCTCTACAGGGGTGCCAAGAATAATGAGATGCGCCTTGGGATTTGTTCAAGAAGCAATGATGTAGTGGAACCTCTTATAAAGCCCCAATGGTTTGTCAACTGCAAAATTATGGCCAAACAGGCTTTGGATGCAGTTGTGGATGAGGATAATCAGAAACTGGAGATCATCCCGAAGCAATATACTGCTGACTGGAAAAGGTAATTTGGGATCTGGCCCGCCCAAAAATGCTTTGATTTATGTTGATTATATTAAATAAATGCTAGGGTTTAAGTGAGATGTTAATTTGTGCTCTCCAAGATAGTGCATTTTGATGGGTCTAATGACTGTTTTAGGTTCTTCTATTCGATAGTCTTTTGTTCTTGCGGAAAATGGATATTTCATCATTTACTTTTGTGCAAGTATCTAATCAGAGACATAGATGCATACATGCAAAAAACTTGGTTGTGATTTTTGTTATGGATTTTCAAGATAGTCTTTAATCTTTATACTGGATGCTTTCACAAAATGAACTTTATACAGGATATTTTGTGCCATTTTCTCATTTCTTGATACATCACCTGCTTCAAAATCTTTTATCCTTTATGTCATGAGGACTTACGTGGTGAACATGCAGATGGCTTGAGAATATTCGTGATTGGTGCATCTCAAGGCAACTTTGGTGGGGTCATCGTATTCCTGCTTGGTATGTTACACTGCGTGATGATAAGCAGAGGGAATTTGGTGTCTGTGATGATCACTGGATTGTTGCTAGAAACGAAGAAGAAGCTCGAGATTTGGCTTCTAATAAATTTTCGGGGAAAGAGACTGTTGAGCTCTCTCAAGATCCAGATGTGCTGGATACCTGGTTTTCGTCCGGTCTTTTCCCGTTATCTGTATTGGGGTGGCCAGATAATACTGCAGATTTCAAAACATTTTATCCAACTTCAGTTCTTGAAACCGGACATGATATTCTCTTCTTCTGGGTTGCACGTATGGTGATGTTGGGATTAAAGCTGGGAGGTGATGTACCTTTTTCAAAGGTTAGCAAACCTTAGCCTCCCTCATAGGAAAAGCCATTTTTTCCTTATTGAGCTTTATGCTATAAGTGGAGTTTGATTCTTTCAATTTTAGTAATAATTTTCACCAAGATAGTTCTGCTTCCATGATCCATGGCTTTTCAGCCTTAAAATTGAAAACTAAGTAGTGTGTGGTTATGAAAGTTATATTTAGCAGTTCGTATTTCATCTACATGAAGTAGTTATATAACTTGATCTTTTTCTGCTGTCATCACAACAGATTTTATTCATTTAAAAATGATTTGCAGGTTTATTTGCATCCAATGATCCGCGATGCTCATGGGCGTAAGATGTCGAAGTCGTTGGGAAATGTTGTTGATCCTCTTGAAGTTGTTAATGGAATTACACTTGATGGTCTTCATAAGAGATTAAAAGAGGGTAACCTAGATGCCAAAGAATTTGAGAGGGCAAAAGAGGGACAGGCAAAGGACTTTCCTGATGGTATTCCCGAATGTGGTGCAGATGCTCTTCGATTTGCCCTTGTCTCATACACTGCCCAGGTTTGTCACATGTGTGTCAAAGATTTCATAAGCTGTTTCTTTGGATATTTTTAACCTTCTTAATTTGTCCTTCCAGTCCGATAAGATCAATCTTGATATCCAGAGAGTGGTGGGGTATCGTCAATGGTGTAACAAACTGTGGAATGCCATTAGGTTTGCCATGAGTAAATTGGGTGAAGATTACACCCCTCCAACAAAGATAGTTCCTCATGAAATGCCTTTTAGCTGTCAGTGGATACTCTCAGCACTTAACAAGGCCATAGCAAGAACTGTCTCATCCTTGGAATCTTATGATTTCTCCGATGCAGCAACAGCAGTGTATTCTTGGTGGCAGTTTCAGTTATGTGACGTGTTTATAGAAGTAATCAAGCCATACTTCACTGGTGATAATCCAGAATTTGTATCTGCAAGAAGATCTGCTCAGGACACCTTGTGGCTTTGTTTAGATAACGGCTTGAGATTACTTCATCCATTTATGCCATTTGTCACCGAGGAATTATGGCAGCGCCTTCCTGCTAGCGGGGATTCTATAAAGAAAGTATCTATAGTGATAAGTGATTATCCTTCAACTGCAGAGGTATGATCTAATCACTTATTTTAAGTTCCAGAACTAGCAAATAGACATATTACCTCTGTTGGTGGCTGTTAAGTAGTTTTGATGTAAACTTTCCTTTTTATTTGACTCGTATTGAAGTGTAGTTTCTTTTCTTGTTTTCCTCTTTCTTTTTGCTGTTGGTTTTGCATGATGGTGTAGAGTTTTAATGGTTACTTTGAACTTAGGTATATGATACATTTCTGAAAATCAATTTAGAATCATGCATGTACGTTCTTAAACTTCTCATCACGTATCTGTGAAAAGGAAACCATGTAGGTAATTCATCTGCAAAAATACGCATTTGGAATATGTTAACTTGCTTTAGGATCTGAAACATTCAACTTATCAAGACGAGTCTAGTAGTAGAAAACAGGACTTAAATATAATGCTCCATGCCACTTGATTCTTATATATTTTTTCTTGATAAGGTAAATAATTTTATTAACAATTGTGGGACCTCGTATACATGCCATATACCAAAACAAGAGAGCCTACACCATAATATGGTTCTCAACAAAAGAGGTCTAATCCTATATACCTACTTGATTCTTATATTATCTATTGACCATGTTGCTTTACGTCTGTTCAATTTTTCAGAGCTGGAATAATGATTATGTGGAAGCTGAGATGGAAAAGGTGTCATCCATTGTGAAAGGATTGAGGTCTAAGAGGGCATTGTTGCCTCCAAAGGAGAGATTTGCAAGGTAAAACATTTGGGTCCTGTGTCTCCTGGATCACTTATATTTCCATATACAAAAGAACATTTCAAATGACATTTCTGGTTTCCTTCAGGAATCTCTTCGTGTGTGAAGTCTATGTTATAAATGCCCGCTTACTATTTATTGTCTGTTGAGCATTAAGCCAAAATTTTGTAAACATGTGCAACCTTGTGCACAGAAGAATGGTTGAAGTAACATTTAATATGTCGTCGTTCAATATGGCTTTTTGATTATTAGAGATTTGAGAAGGTTGAATTACATCTTTGAAGTGGTGGAAAAGCAAATTCGTTCTCTGAAGTGGATGGAGTTTTAGTAGTCACAAGTGGGGTGGAAGTGTAATGCAAATAAAGAAGGTTCAACTATTCAAGTGCCTTTTCATATATAATCGACAATCTATGATTTGTTAAATGTCTTATTCCTATGCAATCTCTCATCTAAGTTGTTTGAAGTATCACTCTTTCTTGTCCATCTTTAGAAGATTTGAATTCACTACTTCAGCTTTCATACTGCTCTAATTGGTACTTATCTGTTCAGTTGTAATTTTCTTAGGGGGACCTATGCTAAATTCCACAAAATATATAATGTGTAGCACTTGGACGAAGGAAACTAGTGTGCTGTGATCTGTCTGATGATGTGTTTGTGGATCATTCAGTCATTGATACACCTTTGATATGTAATTATGTATTAATGATGTTTGCAAGAGATATTGATATGTTAGGCTTTCTTTGTATGGCTTGATATTATTGTTTGGTTTGAGAAAGAAAAAAACTTTTTCCATAAAGAGAATTATGACATTTGACTTTCCAAACTAATGGTGGTGATCTTGCTGTCCTCAGGCGAGAAGCATTTGTGCTTTGCCGGACAAATGATTCTTTGGAGATCATAAAAAGCCGTGAATTCGAGATTTCTACTCTAGCTACACTGTCATCTTTGAAGGTATCGCTTTCTATGTCTGGGTTGGCTCTCTTTGATTCAAGGCTTCTTAATCTCTTCCTTTATGGTATCTTCTCAATTGTGAAAAAAGAAAACAAATCATATCGCTAATGTTTTTGCTTATTTATAAACTGTTTTGAGAAGAATGGTTTATACTTGTATTTCAATTGAATGTGAGCATTAGCTGGAAACATTGTCCAACCAATGCATGTTGTTTGTATGTGGGTTGCACAACAGCGCTGTAAAAATTAGTTTTATTGTTTTGCAATTGCATCAAAAACATTTTATTCATCTTCATGTTCCCTGTTCTTTTTTGATTGGATTAATCATTTCATTAATGATTGGAAAATCTCCCATATTTTAAGGCATACCAAAAAGTAGAGAATCTACATCATCCCTATTTAGTTATTACTTTTCCCTCTTATACATGATATGAAGCTGGATTTCTTCAGACATCCTTAAAAGCATCCTTAATGGCCAGTCATCTAGTCCTTGCCCCAACATGTTTTTTACTCTAGGACACAATCAATTGAAATCTGTGTCTTTTGAGGGAAAAATGGAACTAGATGAGTGATATTTGGTATTATAGTTCCTGCCTAGGCTCATCGATTTAGTACAATCTTGTATTGGGAAAGGCAGTGGTTGGTGAGGCAAATAGAGGTTTGAACATAAACTCTGCGGATGGATGCAATGTTGATAGCACTAAGAGAGGACCAACAAATACAAGAGCATACTTAGTGTAGTCGTCCCACAAAGTGGGCTCTGAAGAGGGTACGCAGACCTTACCCCTACCTCGAGGTAGAGAGGCTGTTTCCGGTAGACCCTCAGCTCAAGAAAAAGAAGTAATTGAAGTACAAGAAACAACAGATAGTAACAAAACAAAAACAACGGATAGTAACACAACAATACTACAACAAAATAATATGATAGTCAAAGTACAAGAAACAACAGATAGTAACAGAAATCGAAGGAGGACCAACAAAGATTAGTGCATTTAAATAAACCTATGTAGTCTATGATCTCGACTTTTCAGTGGTTATTAGATTTGAAGTTTGGAATATCCATGTTATTTTTTATTATATTTCCTCATTTTCCTTACGGATTCTATATTTCTTGCAATAATTTTCATCAGGTCTCAAACGACAGTGATGCAGCTCCAACTCAATGGCTGACAGAAGTTGTGGATGAATCTATCACAGTTTTTCTCGAGGATAAGGGAACTATCAGTAACCCTGAGGCTGAAGTTGAAAGGCTCAAAAAGAAGAAAGAAGAGACGAGGAAGTAAGTGACATTTCATAAACTAAACCATTATTACAAATTTTGATTTTCTGGCTAGTAGGATAAGTGCCTTTGAATTGCTTTCCTTGGAGCTAGATTATCCTTTGAATTGCTTTCCTTGGAGCTAGACTATCCTTTGAATTGCTTTCCTTGGAGCTAGACTATCCTTTGAATTGCTTTTCTTGGAGTTAGACTCTTCTCTTTTTCTTTGTCTGGGAATGAAGATTAGCTCGTGTGTAGAAGAGAAGTCAAAGCTATGTTGGATCCCATGTTGCTCGAACTCTTCAAATATGTCGACTGTTGCGTGTTTGAATCCTCCAAAAGTAATGCATTTTTGGAGGATCCGACAGGGGTGCGACAACATTTGGAGAGACTGAGCAAACATAGATTGAACCAGTATATAAAACATTTCAGCTTGCAGAAACAGGAAATTGGTTGATTGTCTTTATTTAGTTTTACTAGTTACTGAAACTTGAGGAAAGTTCCAATCAGGTAAGGAGTAGACTCATTGAGTTACATTGAGAAAGATTTTGGGCGAATTAGGAAGAATTATGTAAAAGGTCAATCTGCTTTCACTAGATATCATTTACTATTTTTTTTTCCAGATATTCATCATCTTAATGTACATCTCGCATGTTATACCGTCGATAGACAGAAATCACGAATTGTACCTAATTTTGTTCAATTGATGCATCCATTTTAAGAATAGAGCGTAAATGCAATTTGGCTTCGTGTCATTCAGCTGTCTTCGTTCAAAAATGGGCTGAAGTTGGATATCGTGAAATTTGAGTCAGTTTAAATTGTGAAGTTTATGAGTTGTTCAATTTACCATATACCAACTTTTTCATCTTTTGCAGGCAATATCAAAGCTTAACCAAAATCATGAGTGCCTCCGGCTACAAAGAGAAAGTACCAGCTAACATCCATGAAGAAAATACATTGAAACTTGGTGCTCTCAAGCAAGAACTGGAATCATTCGAAGAAAACATTGAGCGTCTCATACGTCAAATGGAGGCACTATAAATTGCAATATTTTCAGATTGTTGTGCCGAAGATCGATCACCATTTTTGAAGAAATTGACTTTTACCTCTCTTATTGTTTCAACTCATTTGGTCCCTTATAGATTTTACTGGGAAATTTCTTTTGTTTTTAGTTCTGTTGAAGTTACATTATGTTGTTATGAGTGTATACCATGTTGCATTTTTAATATAGTTACAATTCTTGAAATTTGTGATATGACAAAGGTGTTTTCTGTAATTATTCTCAACTTCTCTTTTGCAAGACTTCTAGTTTTTCTGCAACATTATTGAAGTTGGCATCCATATGAACTACTCCCTCCGTTCGGTTTTACTCGTCACAAATTTTCTAATTTAATTTTCGCTTTTACTTGTCATTTTTCACTAATCAAGACAAGACAACTTTTATTTTTCTATTTTACCCTTAACGTTAATTGTTTTTTCTCCAAATTAATTCAAGACACAATAGTAAACATCTTTTAATAGGGGTACTATAATAAAATAGCTACGTCATTAATTGTTTTTCTTAGTGGGTGTGCAAGTCAAGTTGTGACAAGTAAAAGCGAACTACAAGTTTTCTTTGAAAATCACAATTTATCTGTCAAGAAAAGGCTTACTAGCCTCCTCAATTTTCAAATATTTTACCCTTGAAAACATAAACTTACAGTATAAATATTTTTACTGTATCACCTTTCTTGATTTTAAAGTTTTCTTAGGATTTTCTCTATTCCACACATTTAACGGAAAGTGAGGGATTCGAGCCCTCGGTATGATTAACTCGTACAATGAATAAGCAATCCGCGCTTTAGTCCACTCAACCATTTCTCCTAACTGAAAAAAGATAATTATTATATGAGATAGTGGAGCGCTTTCGTCGGTGTTCTTTTCAATCTCTATGCATTTAACCGCTCCACTGGAAATTTCCACTGCCCCTACTGTACTCAATCTTGATAGTTTCCACCCTCCTGTCCGTTGAGCCCTGAGATTATTTGACAGCGGACTTAAAAAGCCACTTACAGATACTTGACGCCCAATCATTTCGAATAACGCTTGCATCCTCTGTATCACCACGGCTGCTGGCACAAAGTTAACCGATGCTTATTCCTAGATACCGTCATTGCTTGATGCTCATGATTTCAAAAATCATTCCAATAATTTGGAGGAGATCTCTCATAAGTATTTAGTAAACATTTCGGTCAACTTTTCATTATTTTCTTAGGCCTCATGTATATTCACGGTACTGGTTTTTCTAATTATGAGGCATAGTAAAGCCTTCTTAGATAACCTATTTCTTACGGTTTGATATGCCGTAAGTAGGCCATAAGAGTTAGCTCTCTTTTATACGTCTTGGCTTCGCTAACGCTCGTAATAATGGAAAATATTTCCGCTATATTTTATTATTGAGAGCTAAAAATGGAGGAGTATTTCCCTATGTTTCAACCTTTCATCGTTGCAAAGCCCCTTCGATCCCTATACTATGTAAATCACACATTATCTAATTAAAGAGACTAATACGTACTTAGGTTGTTCATTAAATTAATTGTTGTTTTCTTCATATTTTTCTTGCTCTTTCTTTCCATTATTTTTTTGGTGGGGTGGGGTGGGGTGGGATAGAGGGCTGGGGGGTGGGGGTGGTTAGAAGTTTCTGATTGGATGTGACAAGTGTGTTACATATGTCTAGTTTCTAGCAGATATCCATTACTAGTACTGCAAATGTTAAAGTCAAGAACATGAATATCAACAATGTAACAATCTTTTTATCTTTAATTTTATTTATTATAATAAATACAGTAATATTGGATCTTTAAAATTATAAATCTCTTAGGGATCGTTTGGTAGAGTGTATTGAAAAATTTAATGCATGGATTAGTTTGATGTACTACTAATATCTTGTTTGTTATATTTTTTTCACCCTATGTATAACTAATATTTGCATTAGTTATATATTCTATTGTATATTAAGGTACGTGTTACTAATACCATCATTTTCCTATGTATTAATAATATAAAGGGTTCAACACATGCATTAACTTGATTAATGACAGCCTTGCCTCTCAAATCCAACATTTTCAAGTTCTTTTGGTTGTGGGTTTCTAATAAAATAAATTAATATGCAAAATAATTAAATAAAAAAATAAATATTGAATTTTATATATTAAAAATGAAACACTGGAGTTTTGATTTTACTGGAAAATTGTGCGTTTTGGATTTTTATATATTGTCATGTTTCAACTTTCACTGGAGCTCAAACATGAAGAAACTTTAATATATTGAATTTTATATATTAAAAATTGTGCTATTTAAAAAAAGCCGAAAACAATTGAATGAACAATACTGAAAGAATGTTACTTTCACTTGGTTTTACAAAGCTAAAGAGTGTTGAGGATATTTTTATAAAAATTATATAAGATATATTATTTCTAATACATCAAATCAAATAGTGTATAAGAAATAATGTCAGCATAATTAATGCAAGCCTAACTAATACCAACATTATTAATACACCATATTCAACGTTATTCTTATACACTCTACTAAATGATCCCCAATTTATAGAAATTTGTCTATAGATATCTTTTGACAACTTGATAATATAAAAACGAAATTTATATTGATTAATGATGATAGATAAAATTTAAACTCAAAATTAAGATGATAGGAACAGAAGAATGCAAACTCCACGGGTAAAATGCTTTCTAATAAACATATTTATGTATCTTTCAAACTCGAATAGATTAATAATAAAAGAATACGAACGAGAGTTCTAATAATTACTTCCATGCAAGCATTCTTAATTATCAGTGGTGCAGTTAGAATTTTCACAAAGGAGTTCAATGTATGAAGAATTAAACACACCAAAAAATCGAAGAAGCTTCAACATCTACCATATAAATATAAAAAAATAATTTCAATTATGTATAAATAGTGTACATATAATTAAGGATGTGATGAGGCGAGGTTCAGACGCCCCAGTGAGGAGGTGCAGAAGATTGAATATAGTAGATATGAAGAGGGATAGAGGTACGCTGAAGAGGTATTGGTGGTGAGGTGATTAGACAGGACATGACGCATATTCAGGTTACCAAGGACATGTCCTCAGTGGCGGACCCAGAATTTTACATAAGTGGGTTCAATTAATTAATAAGGATCAATGGTTATAGCAATAGTGCGAATAGCACCGAACACAACAAATGATTTACCCGCTGCTCTTTTTATGTTATTCTTTTGTTAAATCTAACCTCACAATAGAGTTTGTTTGTTTTTTGAAAAAAAATCGACATTTTTTTTTATTTAATAAAGTTGAGAAAAAAATTAAAATTTTACAAAAAAAAAACATTATTTACATTTATTTTACTTAAATAAAGTAAACTAACAAACTATATATAATTTCATCGAAAATAGTTGCATGTTTTAACAACAATTTATGAAAGAGAATATCAAAATTCAAAAAATAAAAAGTTAAATGTTTTTTGAAGTAAAACAAATATTCTATACAAAGTAAAATAAAAATAATAATAATAAAAAAAATATATATATAAAGGTAGTAAATTTAGTAGCTAGTGCTTGACGATTACATTCCAATTCTTTTTGGGTTTTATAACGTAACACATGAATCAGGGAGTGATATTGCTAATGAGCCAAAAACAGCAACGTGGAAAAATGCTAACAAGGGGATTCGAACACGCGAAGCCAACAAATACTGAAAAATGCTAACAAGGGGATTCGAACACGCGAAGCCAACAAAAACTTGAATCACCTTAACCAATGCTCCACAGCATCCGCTTCGTTCATTGTGGGTTCATTTTACTTCTTATATCTAAATTTCACCATAATTTTCATTACAGAAACAAAAAAATTCCGACCAAGTGGGTTCATATGAACCCACTTGATACCACGTGGGTCCGCCCCTGCATGTCCTTCTGGTTAGATAGGGAGATGTGGAGGACGCGTACTAGAGTAGAAGGGTAGTCGGGTAGTAGCGTTGTCGTGCACCGTAGTATATTGTGTTTGTGGCTGATTAGTTGGGAGTATATTTTAATTTTTCACTGTTTTTCTCTTCTTTGTACCTGAATTTGCTACACTTCAGTCGAAGGTCATCCGAAAACAGCCTCTCTACCTCCCCGAGATAGTGGTAAGGTCTGCATATACTTTACCCTCCCCAGACCTCACTTGTGGAATTTTACTGGGTATATTGTTGTTATTGTAGTAGTGTAATTTTTCGCCGAAAGAGATTCAAAAGAACCCCTTACTACAAGATTAGCTCCGCCCCTACTAATTATCATATTCTCTTAAATTCTTCTTGTTTCAATTTTATTTTCAAACTTGTGAGGAAGTAAAGTATATTAAAATTCTTTTTACCTAAACAAGGGTACTATTTTTTAAATGTTCATGTCATAAAAAAGAATCTTTAACACCTAATATTTAAATTAATTAGAAAAAGGAGATCTAATTATCCTCTTACAATATGCATAAAAAAATCTCATGATGTGTGGACAAAACTTTAGTATTTATTATAAAAACATACCGACAGCTCCAGACCAAGTAAGATATGCCTACACTTTACCCTCCCCAGACTTCACTTGTGGGATTTTACTAGTATGTTGTTGTATTTGGGCTTAGATCTATTTTATTTGGGCTAATTACTAAGCCCAAAAATATTGGGCCGAATATATAATCGCATTTTTCTCACGCAGACTATCCAATTTTTTGGTAATCTAACAAAATTCATAACGGCTTACCTTAGGGTACTTGTCAAAGCCTCCCAGTTTTCACTTACTCAGTCCACCACCGCCACCTTCATCGGCCGGCGGCGGAGGCAGCAGCCATTTCCGACGAACTTTTCTCATCTCCGACGAAGTATTTTCTCTTCTACATCCGATAATATGGTGAGCTTTTTGCGCATATTCATAGATTTCGTTGCTGAAAATTCAAACTTATAATGTGAATTCAATTTAATTGTAGGCTGAATCGGAGGGGAAAATACACGAGACAGTGAAAAATTGCAAAGCGGAGGTAAGAATTTGCTATTTTTTAAACTTATTTGTGATGCATATTGTGGTTTCTGCTTTGTTGAGCTTGTGGTTAGATTGATTTTTGAGTATTTGATAGACGGCGGTAGCATCGGAGGGAAAGCAATTGACACCTGAAGAGCTGGAAAAGAAAAAGAAAAAGGAAGAAAAGGTGTGAATACTTTTTTTTTTGGCGTAATACGTAAACAGACACACAAACTTGGCCTCAATTCGCAAGTAAATATGCACATCTAGACACCTCAACTCATCTCCATTGTGTCAGTTGAATGCTCCAACTTACATAATGATCACGAAGATGCCTCTAAAATTTATGCATCATGTTAGCGTCGGTTGTTTACGAGACACACCGAGGATGAGTTGGAGTGTTTAGTTGCCACTTGAGACCCAGTTGAGGTGTCTAGATATACACTGTCAAAGTTAGTGTTTACTTGTCACTAAGGCCAAGTTTAAGTGTCTTGATTATGTATTATGCTTTTTTTTTGGTTCTGTTGTGATGGATGATTACTCACAGTGAGCCATTTCAATTCGACAATATTTTTGGCGTTCAAGCATCAATTACTTGTTAAAGTCAATATTCTTAGTGGTATTCTAGTATATAGATTCTAACTTAGGATTGTCTCAGTTAATTGATTGATTCAAAATCTATGTTGCTCGGCATCTCCAAAAATACTGCCACATCCGTGTCGGATTCTCCAAAAATACTCTACTTTTGGAGGATATGACATGCACCCGTCAACATTTTTGAAGAGTCCGAGCAACATAGTTCAAAACCATTGCAGTTCGACAATATTTTTGGCGTTCAAGCATAAATTCCTTGTTAAAATCAATGTTCTTAGTGATATTCAAGTATATAGATTCTAACTTGGGATTGACTCAGTTAATTGATTGATTCAAAACCATTGCAATTCAACAACATTGTTGGCGTTTAAGCATCAGTTCCTTGTTAAAATCAATATTCTTAGTGATATTTCAAGTATATGGATTCTAACTTAGAATTGACGCCGTTGATTGATTGATTCAAAATATACTAAGTGGTTCTTTTGTGTTTATTGGTTGGCAGGCTAGAGAGAAAGAGTTGAAAAAACTCAAGGCTGCACAAAAAGCGGAAGCAGCAAAACAGGTAAAACTTCTTTGTTTATTTATCTAATTATGTTTGATACATGTGTACTTCATAAATGCCTGGCTTGGTGCAAACTGAACGGCTCTTAGCTATCTCTGTTATGCCGTTTGCGATTTATTGATTGAGGAAAAGGAGTTTCCAAATACCACTAACTATACGTCCAGCAAGTCCGGACAACGATGTAATTATAAATATTTCTTGTAAAAAGAAACTCTAGATGTTTTGAGAGCATAAAAATTGTGTGCAGAAGGTCAAGCTAAATTGTGTTCTTGTGTTATTTTTTTGCTGTAACCATTTCTATTCCAATGACACTGTTTCTATAGTTGATGTTTTATACTCAATATAGACTTAGTACAGTGAATAGGAGCACATTTGTATATAAGGTTTCAGAACAACCCATGAACTGTTTCCAAATGTAAAAAGAAAATTTCTTGCAACTCTAACTCTAATTTGTGCTCTTTCCAAGCTTCTCTGACATGGTTCGTCTGCTTTAATTAAGGCACAAGCCAGCTCCAATGTGTCGAAGACTGCTAAGAAGAAGAGCTCAAAAAAGGATGGTGGAGAGGAGAACCCTGAGGATTTTGTTGATCCAGAAACACCACTGGGGGAGAAGAAGAAGCTCTCCCGTGAAATGGCAAAAACTTTTAATCCCAGTGCTGTAGAGAAATCGTGAGTTTAAAATTGGTTTACCTTTACTTTCTAGTTTACTAATTCAGAAAAAAGATTTTTCTTGTTGGCACACTATTTTGATATTTAATGCTAACCTGACTAGGTGGTATGCATGGTGGGAAAAGTCCGATTTCTTTGTTGCAGATCCAAACAGCTCTAAACCACCTTTTGTTATTGTGAGTTTATCTTCTTACTTCTTGTGCTGTTGTTCTAATTGATAACTTTGGTGTGAATGAATATTTAGGACATATAGGATCTATAAGGAGTTGGGTTCATCTACAAATGCAACTATGTGTACTTCGAGTTCTTAGGATAGTATTTTAAGGAGAAGCACATGTTGGTACTCATGGCATTTAGCAATTTTACTTACTAGGATGTTAAAGTTGGAATATATGTATGTAGACCTTTTTATTTGTTATCTTAACTTGATTTGGTGCCATGATGTGGGTTTGGAAACCTATTTTCTACCCTCATCTCATGGATTACAGAAGTACCCTAAACAATTTAGTAGTTGCAAATGAGGAAGGAAAGTTTCAGTTCATCATCCGACAATTTGTTAATTTCAATAGCTCATTTCTCTAGGATTTTACAGCAGAGGATGCTGTTGCTCCAGTTAGAGGAAAATTTATGTACCTTCTTTTTCTTTGGACAAGGTGAAATTAAGACCAGAAACAATCATGGCTGGTGATTTCAGTTTCGGGAAACAGGCTATATTTAAGACTTCATAGACTCTGCAATGAGCTAATAAAGTCATACATAGCAGTCAAAATCATACAGCTATTTTGTTCCAAAAAGAAAGCAAAAGAACACATTTGAACATAAGATTAAGTATAAATACCTTTTGTCTCAAAAAGTTCTGGAGTTGCTTTCTCTCTGGATTGCCCACCAAATGGCTGCCAGGATGGGATCCCATGTCTTCAAGGAAACTC
Source organism: Capsicum rhomboideum (assembly GCA_031232105.1). Classification (NCBI taxonomy): domain Eukaryota; kingdom Viridiplantae; phylum Streptophyta; class Magnoliopsida; order Solanales; family Solanaceae; genus Capsicum; species Capsicum rhomboideum. The sequence continues at coordinate 140,796,204 of CP124711.1, read as the reverse complement.
TGTTTTACTTACTTACAGTGAATGCTCATATGGATCCAAAAGTACAGTAACTCTATACAGAGTGTTATAATGAAGAACTTAACTGGTATTTTTTCATTTGGACAAATCACTTGGTAAATTGTGTTACTCAATAATTTGGAAGGAAAATAAGCAAAACTGAATGTCTTGTTTGTTACTGTGTTCCTGGTCTAAGCTTGGACATCTTTCTCCTGAGCTGCTTACCTCTACGTCTAAATGCAGGTCTTGCCCCCACCAAATGTGACTGGTGCTCTCCATATAGGACATGCACTCACTGCTGCCATCGAGGTATCAGAATTCAGAATCAATGAGCTTAGTTCTGAGCGTTCTTCTGTTTATACAAATTTTATGTTTTACCTTTATTTCCAGGACACTATTATTCGTTGGCGGAGAATGTCTGGATACAATACCTTGTGGGTCCCTGGGATGGATCATGCTGGGATCGCAACACAGGTTGTGTTTCAAACATGTCAAATCATGACTTTAGACATTGTTCTTGTTTCTTATCATTTGCTCAATATACGGAACTGTGTGAAATAGGACTTCTGTTAGTGTCTGTGTTATCCGAGGGCGTGACCATTCATACAGATGCACTTATTTTTTTAAAAAAGATCTTATACAGAGAGGTTGTACAGTTTCTTCTTTAGGTTTTGTAAACTGCCATTGCTCATGACAAATGTGATATATATACGTGCTATGGTGCCTGGAATGAAATGAGTTCACAGTTCTAACATGATATGCAATTTGCTAGAGAGAGGCTTGTTGGATCATATGTCAATATTCAGAAAACAAAGATTGATTATAATAATAGTAATAGTTTTCTTAAGTTAGACAAATTAGAATGCACCTATTATGTTTCAGTAAAATCTTTAACTTCATATTCGTTGAGAAGTAGCATACCTAGCGTGATCCCACCCACAAGTGGAGCCTGCGGAGGGTTGGATGTACATAGACCTTACTCTTTCCTTTGTGGGGGTCATAGTCGTTGAGAAGAAAAAACAAAAATTATGTTTTCATTATGGTCTAACATAATGACAGTTACCTAAATATGTTCATATCGCGATAACTTGAATGAAAGAGTTACTTGGAGAGGGTGGTTACAATTACAATTTTTTTCCAAGATGAATCAGAGTTAAGGACAAATTGCATCTAAAAGGTATAACAATAAGATAATATCATATGTCAGTAAGCTTAGTGTTCCTGAATCTCTACAATATCGTTTCTCAAAAATTTGCTAGGGTGCGAAGTTAATGCGGTTATCTTTACCTATAATGACATGATCTTTTATGTTGTAGGTTCTCTTCTTTTGGTATATCGCCTGTACACAGAATTTCCACAATTGTCAATAAAATTATTTATCTTATTAAATAAAAGACATGGTCTTTTATGCTGTTTATCTACTATTTTCTAATTGTGCATCGTGGATGGTGAATCTAGGTGGTTGTGGAGAAGAAGATCATGCGAGAAAGGAATTTGACGAGACATGATATTGGTCGGGAGAAGTTTGTTGCTGAAGTGAGTATATACTGCTAACACCTTATTTAACATCTTATGCTTATTTTGAAGTCTGATTATTTGTTTTTTCATTCCCATAAAAAATCACTTCAATGGCTATAATGTCCTACCAATTGTTGTTTTTCAAGCAAAAAAAGACAAATATCCTTCCTTCTAATTGTTGCCTCTTTTTCAGTCTGGGTCTGCTGAAGAGTTAAATAAAGAAAACCAAATGTTAATGTTTAACAATTATTTGCACCCGTAGGTTTATTAATTGTACTGGCTAAGGTTTTTGTAGGTCTGGAATTGGAAGAATGAGTATGGGGGTACCATACTGAAGCAATTACGTCGCCTGGGTGCGTCACTTGATTGGTCTCGTGAGGTATGATTGAGACTTTTACCCTTTCTTCCCTCTGTTGGGGAAATCCTGAAGTTGTAGTTGTACAGTTCTTATTTGTTGTACTCTAACACATGTTCTCCAAAATCAGTGCTTTACCATGGACGAGAAAAGGTCTAAGGCTGTAACTGAAGCATTTGTTAGGCTTTCCAATGAAGGTTTTATATACAGGTATGCAGCTCCTTTATTTTCTTTTGTCTGCCTTATCTCCTCATTATGTGCATGTGTAGCACGTAGCCATATTCTTGAGTACGCAAGTTTCCTGAATTAGTTTTGGCTCTACATTAAACTTTTGTTATCATCTATCAAGGGCTCCACGTATGGTGCATTGGGATTGTGTCTTACGTACTGCGATCTCTGATGTTGAGGTGAGCCATGTAGCCATGCTGAATCAGTCTTAGATGTTGTGGCAAATAAATCCTTGTACACTGTTGAAAGTTGCTTGTTGTTTGTAGGTTGACTATACAGACATCAAAGAGAGGACACTTCTGAACGTTCCTGGATATGAAGAGCCTGTGGAGTTTGGGTTGCTGACATCATTTGCTTACCCCTTAGAAGGCGGTCTTGGTGAAATTGTTGTGGCGACCACCAGAATTGAAACTATGCTTGGTGATACTGCAATTGCTATACATCCTGAAGACAAAAGATACAGTCACCTTCATGGGAAATTTGCTATTCATCCATTCAATGGAAGAAAGCTTCCAATAGTCTGTGATGAAATACTTGTAGATATGAACTTTGGGACTGGTGCTGTTAAGGTATTCTATATCATTATGTTCTGAATGTGGAGAAACAATTGCTGCGTCTCCAGTAATCATCATTGCTTATGGACCATTCTTTGAATGTCCTTGCAGATAACTCCAGCACATGACCCAAATGATTTTGAGGTTGGACAGCGTCACAAACTTGAATTCATAAGTATTTTTACTGATGATGGGAATATAAATAGCAATGCAGGTCCAGACTTTGAGGGAATGCCTCGTTTCAAAGCTCGTGTTGCTGTGACAGAAGCTTTAAAAGAAAAGGTATCTTCTTAACTTTTCTGTACTGTTTTAGCTGGAAATAAGATTTTAATGGACTGCATGCATGCATGTCTCATTACGCAAAAATTTGTCTTATTTGTGATGATTTATGTTGTCTTGCATTTAAAAGATCCATGAATGTGTCTTCATCAAAGGAAAAAAAAGATCCATGGATGTGTTGTACTCACATGCTTCTATCCAACATGAGTATATATATGAAGGAGTTCTCATAAACATAACATTCATAAATGTTTGGTCCTCCTTTACATAATATCTTTTCATTTGAAACCATCATTCATGTCCCGGAAAATGTTAGTAAACTGTTCTCTAACATGTGTTTTTTTTCATAAGGTAAATAATTTTATTAATATTGAAAAAAGCTACAAGAGTTGCACAAAAAGTATAACTACATCAAGGGTGTGTGGCCTAGTGGTCAATGAAGTGGGGGAGAATCATAAGGTTTTAAGTTCAAATCCTACGGGAGACAAAATGATACTAGTTGATTTCTACCCATCAGCTTAAGCCTTGGTCGGTAGAGTTACCTGTGCCCGTGCTGGTGGGAGGTAGCAGGTACTCGGTGGAATAGTTGAGGTGGGCACAAACATGCATGAACACCAACATCAAAAAAAGAAAAAAAATTAAGTAGAGACTACGAGTGCGTTCGTTTTCCTCCATTCTCGTGTTCGGTTGGTCCAAAATTTTGAAAAATATTTTCTTTAGGAAAACAAGCTCCTTGAAAATAAGAAAACTAACTTCCTTAATGGAAGTAGGGAAAACAAGCTCCTTAAAAATAATAAAGGTGACATCCTTAATGGAAGACTTAGAGATGGCAATTGGGGGGGTGGGGGGGTGCGGGGCGGATTGAAATAATTTTTGAAAAAACTAATGCGGGGCAGGTTGCGGGTTTATGTGGGTTTAAACAAAATTAACTACCTTGTGAGATTTTATTGGGTATGTTGTTGTTGTTGTTGTAAGTTTTCGATACTAAACTTCCTCAAGTGCAATAAAAACTAAATCTAATCTAAATGTATTTTTATAACAAATTTATTTATTTAGAAGTGACTAATATTTTTGATGAAATATTCCTTTATCGGGTTATTTTTGATAATTTATTATAAGGTATCAAGTAATAGAATTTACAGATGTCATGCTTAAAATGAAAGGATGTATATACTACCATCCTTTTCCAATTACTATGAATATTTATGATAACTATGTCATTTAGTTAATGTTACTGTCCATTTTTATAGTTGACAATGGGCATAAATTTAATGAAAACCTGTTGCTCAGAAAAGAATTCAAAAGGGGCCATTTACTATCAGAATACTTCATATCTCCCAACACTCTGAAACTTCACCTACCACTTAAAAGTCATCATTTTATCCTACAAAAATTCAATTTACAACTAGCAATAGACTAAACATTTATGCAGTAAAATTTTTAGAATGTTTTTCGTGAAAAGAAACTTTAAAAAAAGCATATTATGTGGGGCGGGGCGGGTTAAAAACAATGAAAAGTGCTATCGGGGCGGGGCGGGTTGAAAGTTTTGCGGGTCAAGGCTCAACCCGCCCCACCCCGCCGCATTGCCATCCCTAATGGAAGTAGTTTGAGTATTTAATTACTTGGAATTGGGTGAAAGACTGAAAGCACATTCTATTCCAACTTTTCTTTTTGATATATAGCATTGTGTCTCTTTTTTGGCTCTATGAGTTCTTGAGTCTTTCGAATTGTGCTCAATTTGTTACCTATAAAACTGTGGGTTAGATTTGAGGATACCCCGCTAGAAGAAACTGTGCTGCATCACATTGGGCATTAGGATTTTATGGCATACTTTAATCAGTTGAAAATAGTAACCTGGGGTGATTTGAGTTGTCTGTGGCTAAGATTTAGTTTGATTTATGGGGTGATTTATTACACTTGATGGTCTTCATAAGAGATTAAAAGAGGGTAACCTAGATGCCAAAGAATTTGAGAGGGCAAAAGAGGGAAAGGCAAAGGACTTTCCTGATGGTATTCCCGAATGTGGTGCAGTGCAGATGCTCTTCGATTTGCCCTTGTCTCATACACTGCCCAGGTTTGTCACATGTGTGTCAAAGATTTCATAAGCTGTTTCTTTGGATATTTTTAACCTTCTTAATTTGTCCTTCCAGTCCGATAAGATCAATCTTGATATCCAGAGAGTGGTGGGGTATCGTCAATGGTGTAACAAACTGTGGAATGCCATTAGGTTTGCCATGAGTAAATTGGGTGAAGATTACACCCCTCCAACAAAGATAGTTCCTCATGAAATGCCTTTTAGCTGTCAGTGGATACTCTCAGCACTTAACAAGGCCATAGCAAGAACTGTCTCATCCTTGGAATCTTATGATTTCTCCGATGCAGCAACAGCAGTGTATTCTTGGTGGCAGTTTCAGTTATGTGACGTGTTTATAGAAGTAATCAAGCCATACTTCACCGGTGATAATCCAGAATTTGTATCTGCAAGAAGATCTGCTCAGGACACCTTGTGGCTTTGTTTAGATAACGGCTTGAGATTACTTCATCCATTTATGCCATTTGTCACCGAGGAATTATGGCAGCGCCTTCCTGCTAGCGGGGATTCTATAAAGAAAGTATCTATAGTGATAAGTGATTATCCTTCAACTGCAGAGGTATGATCTAATCACTTATTTTAAGGTCCAGAACTAGCAAATAGACATATTACCTCTGTTGGTGGCTGTTAAGTAGTTTTGATGTAAACTTTCCTTTTTATTTGACTCGTATTGAAGTGTAGTTTCTTTTCTTGTTTTCCTCTTTCTTTTTGCTGTTGGTTTTGCATGATGGTGGTGAGTTTTAATGGTTACTTTGAACTTAGGTATATGATACATTTCTGAAAATCAATTTAGAATCATGCATGTACGTTCTTACACTTCTCATCACGTATCTGTGAAAAGGAAACCATGTAGGTAATTCATCTGCAAAAATACGTATTTGGAATATGTTAACTTGCTTTAGGATCTGAAACATTCAACTTATCAAGACGAGTCTAGTAGTAGAAAACAGGACTTAAATATAATGCTCCATGCCACTTGATTCTTATATATTTTTTCTTGATAAGGTAAATAATTTTATCAACAATTGTGGGACCTCGTATACATGCCATATACCAAAACAAGAGAGCCTACACCATAATATGGTTCTCAACAAAAGAGGTCTAATCCTATATACCTACTTGATTCTTATATTATCTATTGACCATGTTGCTTTACGTCTGTTCAATTTTTCAGAGCTGGAATAATGATTATGTGGAAGCTGAGATGGAAAAGGTGTCATCCATTGTGAAAGGATTGAGGTCTAAGAGGGCATTGTTGCCTCCAAAGGAGAGATTTGCAAGGTAAAACATTTGGGTCCTGTGTCTCCTGGATCACTTATATTTCCATATACAAAAGAACATTTCAAATGACATTTCTGGTTTCCTTCAGGAATCTCTTCGTGTGTGAAGTCTATGTTATAAATGCCCGCTTACTATTTATTGTCTGTTGAGCATTAAGCCAAAATTTTGTAAACATGTGCAACCTTGTGCACAGAAGAATGGTTGAAGTAACATCTAATATGTCGTCGTTCAATATGGCTTTTTGATTATTAGAGATTTGAGAAGGTTGAATTACATCTTTGAAGTGGTGGAAAAGCAAATTCGTTCTCTGAAGTGGATGGAGTTTTAGTAGTCACAAGTGGGGTGGAAGTGTAATGCAAATAAAGAAGGTTCAACTATTCAGGTGCCTTTTCATATATAATCGACAATCTATGATTTGTTAAATGTCTTATTCCTATGCAATCTCTCATCTAAGTTGTTTGAAGTATCACTCTTTCTTGTCCATCTTTAGAAGATTGGAATTCACTACTTCAGCTTTCATACTGCTCTAATTGGTACTTATCTGCTCAGTTGTAATTTTCTTAGGGGGACCTATGCTAAATTCCACAAAATATATAATGTGTAGCACTTGAACGAAGGAAACTAGTGTGCTGTGATCTGTCTGATGATGTGTTTGTGAATCATTCAGTCATTGATACACCTTTGATATGTAATTATGTATTAATGATGTTTGCAAGAGATATTGATATGTTAGGCTTTCTTTGTATGGCTTGATATTATTGTTTGGTTTGAGAAAGAAAAAAACTTTTTCCATAAAGAGAATTATGACATTTGACTTTCCAAACTAATGGTGGTGATCTTGCTGTCCTCAGGCGAGAAGCATTTGTGCTTTGCCGGACAAATGATTCTTTGGAGATCATAAAAAGCCGTGAATTCGAGATTTCTACTCTAGCTACACTGTCATCTTTGAAGGTATCGCTTTCTATGTCTGGGTTGGCTCTCTTTGATTCAAGGCTTCTTAATCTCTTCCTTTATGGTATCTTCTCAATTGTGAAAAAAGAAAACAAATCATATCGCTAATGTTTTTGCTTATTTATAAACTGTTTTGAGAAGAATGGTTTATACTTGTATTTCAATTGAATGTGAGCATTAGCTGGAAACATTGTCCAACCAATGCATGTTGTTTGTATGTGGGTTGCACAACAGCGCTGTAAAAATTAGTTTTATTGTTTTGCAATTGCATCAAAAACATTTTATTCATCTTCATGTTCCCTGTTCTTTTTTGATTGGATTAATCATTTCATTAATGATTGGAAAATCTCCCATATTTTAAGGCATACCAAAGAGTAGAGAATCTACATCATCCCTATTTAGTTATTACTTTTCCCTCTTATACATGATATGAAGCTGGATTTCTTCAGACATCCTTAAAAGCATCCTTAATGGCCAGTCATCTAGTCCTTGCCCCAACATGTTTTTACTCTAGGACACAATCAATTGAAATCTGTGTCTTTTGAGGGAAAAATGGAACTAGATGAGTGATATTTGGTATTATAGTTCCTGCCTAGGCTCATCGATTTAGTACAATCTTGTATTGGGAAAGGCAGTGGTTGGTGAGGCAAATAGAGGTTTGAACATAAACTCTGCGGATGGATGCAATGTTGATAGCACTAAGAGAGGACCAACAAATACAAGAGCATACTTAGTGTAGTCGTCCCACAAAGTGGGCTCTGAAGAGGGTACGCAGACCTTACCCCTACCTCGAGGTAGAGAGGCTGTTTCCGGTAGACCCTCAGCTCACGAAAAAGAAGTAATTGAAGTACAAGAAACAACAGATAGTAACAAAACAAAAACAACGGATAGTAACACAACAATACTACAACAAAATAATATGATAGTCAAAGAAGAAACAACAGATAGTAACAGAAATCGAAGGAGGACCAACAAAGATTAGTGCATTTAAATAAACCTATGTAGTCTATTAGCTCGACTTTTCAGTGGTTATTAGATTTGAAGTTTGGAATATCCATGTTATTTTTTATTATATTTCCTCATTTTCCTTACGGATTCTATATTTCTTGCAATAATTTTCATCAGGTCTCAAACGACAGTGATGCAGCTCCAACTCAATGGCTGACAGAAGTTGTGGATGAATCTATCACAGTTTTTCTCGAGGATAAGGGAACTATCAGTAACCCTGAGGCTGAAGTTGAAAGGCTCAAAAAGAAGAAAGAAGAGACGAGGAAGTAAGTGACATTTCATAAACTAAACCATTATTACAAATTTTGATTTTCTGGCTAGTAGGATAAGTGCCTTTGAATTGCTTTCCTTGGAGCTACATTATCCTTTGAATTGCTTTCCTTGGAGCTAGACTATCCTTTGAATTGCTTTTCTTGGAGTTAGACTCTCTCTTTTTCTTTGTCTGGGAATGAAGATTAGCTCGTGTGTAGAAGAGAAGTCAAAGCTATGTTGGATCCCATGTTGCTCGAACTCTTCAAATATGTCGACTGTTGCGTGTTTGAATCCTCCAAAAGTAATGCATTTTTGGAGGATCCGACAGGGGTGCGACAACATTTGGAGAGACTGAGCAAACATAGATTGAACCAGTATATAAAACATTTCAGCTTGCAGAAACAGGAAATTGGTTGATTGTCTTTATTTAGTTTTACTAGTTACTGAAACTTGAGGAAAGTTCCAATCAGGTAAGGAGTAGACTCATTGAGTTACATTGAGAAAGATTTTGGGCGAATTAGGAAGAATTATGTAAAAGGTCAATCTGCTTTCACTAGATATCATTTACTATTTTTTTTCCAGATATTCATCATCTTAATGTACATCTCGCATGTTATACCGTCGATAGACAGAAATCACGAATTGTACCTAATTTTGTTCAATTAATGCATCCATTTTAAGAATAGAGCGTAAATGCAATTTGGCTTCGTGTCATTCAGCTGTCTTCGTTCAAAAATGGGTTGAAGTTGGATATCGTGAAATTTGAGTCAGTTTAAATTGTGAAGTTTATGAGTTGTTCAATTTGCCATATACCAACTTTTTCATCTTTTGCAGGCAATATCAAAGCTTAACCAAAATCATGAGTGCCTCCGGCTACAAAGAGAAAGTACCAGCTAACATCCATGAAGAAAATACATTGAAACTTGGTGCTCTCAAGCAAGAACTGGAATCATTCGAAGAAAACATTTGAGCGTCTCATACGTCAAATGGAGGCACTATAAATTGCAATATTTTCAGATTGTTGTGCCGAAGATCGATCACCATTTTTGAAGAAATTGACTTTTACCTCGCTTATTGTGTCAACTCATTTGGTCCCTTATAGATTTTACTGGGAAATTTCATTTGTTTTTAGTTCTGTTGAAGTTACATTATGTTGTTATGAGTGTATACCATGTTGCATTTTTAATATAGTTACAATTCTTGAAATTTGTGATATGACAAAGGTGTTTTCTGTAATTATTTTCAACTTCTCTTTTGCAAGACTTCTAGTTTTTCTGCAACATTATTGAAGTTGGCATCCATATGAACTACTCCCTCCGTTCGGTTTTACTCGTCACAAATTTTCTAATTTAATTTTCGCTTTTACTTGTCATTTTTCACTAATCAAGACAAGACAACTTTTATTTTTCTATTTTACCCTTAACGTTAATTGTTTTTTCTCCAAATTAATTCAAGACACAATAGTAAACATCATTTAATAGGGGTATTATAATAAAATAGCTACGTCATTAATTGTTTTTCTTAATGGGTGTGCAAGTCAAATTGTGACAAGTAAAAGCGAACTACTAAAGTTTTCTTTGAAAATCACAATTTATCTGTCAAGAAAAGGCTTAATACTAGCCTCCTCAATTTTCAAATATTTTACCCTTGAAAACATAAACTTCCAGTATAAATATTCTCTTAATGCTCCCCTCTTTCTCCATTAGTTTTTCCTTAAAGAAGAAAAATATTATTGCTCATTTTTTTAGAGTTCTTTCTTTTAAACTTAGGCTCACAATTATCTCTCCTCTTATATTTCTTGTCTTTCTTCTTCAGTGGACTACTAGCTGACTCCAACAAACCTCACTTCACGACCGTGACTACATTTTTATGTATACATATTTTTGTTAAATCTTACTTCTTATTGTTTTGCTAATGATATTGCAATCCTTATTCTAGTTTTTGCATGTTTTCAGTGGCCAATGACAAAATCTCTCCGTCGGATTTTCGAGGCCTTGCCATAACAAAAGACGGATTTTATTTTTCAAGTTATGTCATTTTATGTCAACTATCAATACATGGCCAATGAAAAAATTCCCGTCGGTTTTTGAGGCCTCCACAAATAAAAAGACGGACATGACGTATACAAATACGTGGAAAAAATAAATAAATATGGGCGATGAAGAAATCTTCATATTATCACGACAACACAAAGGTTTTATGATTCGTATCTTGGCAAGGCGATTTAGGACGACAGATAAATTCGAGCAACCACTTCGTAGTCATGGCGTATCTAAAACTTCATCTGAGCCCACTATATAAATATATACATACATATATGCATACATGTTCTTATAATTATTTCTTCGTTACTAATATTTCTAACAAGTGTTTACACAGGTTCTCGAGGATGCTTCTCGGAAAAGGACATTAGAAAAAGGAGTTGAAATTTTATGTTTGTATTTTATATTCTTACAATTGTACAAATATTGATCATAGTGAAAACTTTACTTTTGGGGCGTCGGGTGGGATTATCCTTTACTTACATATTTATTATAAGCGCTTAGGCAAAACTTAGGCCGTTAATATTCATATAAAAGAATCAAACTAATTTGAATATTTAATCAATTAATTCACACTTTTTCCATTAGAAAATATTGTGCAATCTTTTTTCCATCAAAATAAACATTAACTTTATTTAATCTTTCCTCCCATTAATTTTTGTCAAATACAAAAATATTATTTGAATACTTTTTCTTTAGTATAATACAAAAAATTACTTTTATTTCCATACATTACACACAAAAATAATTTTCTTTCATAAAAGAACATTTTTTTTCACATATACATTTTTATACATATTTTATACAATATACTTTTGCTTGTTTCTATACATATATATTACAAAAATAAAGTCTATATATGCATTTGAAGTATCATGTTTTATACATGCATTTTTATATTATTGCATTTTTTTATTATTATTCATACTTTATTTCAAAAAATGATTTTTACCTCCTTCCTCTTTGATAAATTTAGTCTAGTCGGGTACCACATTTGTGGATTCTGAAGGGTCCTAACACCTTCCCTTCGGAATAATTTGAACTCTTACCTAGAATCTAAACTGGTTATCGCAGATTAAAACACAAGTCATACATGTAAATAAATTAAATAGGTTTTCTTTTTTCCTTAAAAATTAGGTGGCGACTCTGAACAAATTCAATTCTTGTAGAGTCCATAAGTCGTGCTTGTTTTAACCTTGGTGAAAAACAGGGCATGACAGTAGGAACGAAGAGGCGTAGAGGTAGACCGAAAAAGAATTGGGGTAAGGTGATTAGACATGACACGACGCATATTCAGGTTACCGAGGACATGACCTTAGATAGGAGGATGTGGATGACGGGTATTATAGTAGAAGGTTAGTTGAATAGGAGTGTTGTTGTGCACCGTAGTATGTTAGCTTAGGGTTTAGCTGTAGATGTTTATCATTGTTGTTTTTTATTATGTTTCGATTATCACACTATTTTATGGCTGATTATTATTTTTCTGTTAGATTTTACACAGTTCCCTTGTTAGTTGTCATATTTTCTTTACTGTTGTCCTCTTCTTTGTACCTGCATTTGCTACACTTGAGCCGAGAGTCTTTCGGAAACAGCCTCTCTACCTCCCCGAGGTAGTGGTAAGATATGCCTACACTTTACCCTCCCTAGACTTCACTTGTGGGATTTTAATAGTATGTTGTTGTATTTGGGCTTAGATCTATTTTATTTGGGCTAATTACTAAGCCCAAAAATACTGGGCCGAATATATAATCGCATTTTTCTCACGCAGACTATCCAATTTTTTGGTAATCTAACAAAATTCATAACGGCTTACCTTAGGGTACTTGTCAAAGCCTCCCAGTTTTCACTTACTCAGTCCACCACCGCCACCTTCATCGGCCGGCGGCGGAGGCAGCAGTCATTTCCGACGAACTTTTCTCATCTCCGACGAAGTATTTTCTCTTCTACATCCGATAATATGGTGAGCTTTTTGCGCATATTCATAGATTTCGTTGCTGAAAATTCAAACTTTTAATGTGAATTCAATTTAATTGTAGGCTGAATCGGAGGGGAAAATACACGAGACAGTGAAAAATTGCAAAGCGGAGGTAAGAATTTGCAATTTTTTTAACTTATTTGTGATGCATATTGTGGTTTCTGCTTTGTTGAGCTTGTGGTTAGATTGATTTTTGAGTATTTGATAGACGGCGGTAGCATCGGAGGGAAAGCAATTGACACCTGAAGAGCTGGAGAAGAAAAAGAAAAAGGAAGAAAAGGTGTGAAGACTACTTTTTCTCACGCAGACTATCCAATTTTTTGGTAATCTAACAAAATTCATAACGGCTTACCTTAGGGTACTTGTCAAAGCCTCCCAGTTTTCACTTACTCAGTCCACCACCGCCACCTTCATCGGCCGGCGGCGGAGGCAGCAGTCATTTCCGACGAACTTTTCTCATCTCCGACGAAGTATTTTCTCTTCTACATCCGATAATATGGTGAGCTTTTTGCGCATATTCATAGATTTCGTTGCTGAAAATTCAAACTTTTAATGTGAATTCAATTTAATTGTAGGCTGAATCGGAGGGGAAAATACACGAGACAGTGAAAAATTGCAAAGCGGAGGAAAGAATTTGCAATTTTTTTAACTTATTTGTGATGCATATTGTGGTTTCTGCTTTGTTGAGCTTGTGGTTAGATTGATTTTTGAGTATTTGATAGACGGCGGTAGCATCGGAGGGAAAGCAATTGACACCTGAAGAGCTGGAGAAGAAAAAGAAAAAGGAAGAAAAGGTGTGAAGACTACTTTTTCCCACGCAGACTATCCAATTTTTTGGTAATCTAACAAAATTCATAACGGCTTACCTTAGGGAACTTGTCAAAGCCTCCCAGTTTTCACTTACTCAGTCCACCACCGCCACCTTCATCGGCCGGCGGCGGAGGCAGCAGTCATTTTCGACGAACTTTTCTCATCTCCGACGAAGTATTTTCTCTTCTACATCCGATAATATGGTGAGCTTTTTGCGCATATTCATAGATTTCGTTGCTGAAAATTCAAACTTTTAATGTGAATTCAATTTAATTGTAGGCTGAATCGGAGGGGAAAATACACGAGACAGTGAAAAATTGCAAAGCAGAGGTAAGAATTTGCAATTTTTTTAACTTATTTGTGATGCATATTGTGGTTTCTGCTTTGTTGAGCTTGTGGTTAGATTGATTTTTGAGTATTTGATAGACGGCGGTAGCGTCGGAGGGAAAGCAATTGACACCTGAAGAGCTGGAGAAGAAAAAGAAAAAGGAAGAAAAGGTGTGAAGACTACTTTTTCTCACGCAGACTATCCAATTTTTTGGTAATCTAACAAAATTCATAACGGCTTACCTTAGGGTACTTGTCAAAGCCTCCCAGTTTTCACTTACTCAGTCCACCACCGCCACCTTCATCGGCCGGCGGCGGAGGCAGCAGTCATTTCCGACGAACTTTTCTCATCTCCGACGAAGTATTTTCTCTTCTACATCCGATAATATGGTGAGCTTTTTGCGCATATTCATAGATTTCGTTGCTGAAAATTCAAACTTTTAATGTGAATTCAATTTAATTGTAGGCTGAATCGGAGGGGAAAATACACGAGACAGTGAAAAATTACAAAGCGGAGGTAAGAATTTGCAATTTTTTTAACTTATTTGTGATGCATATTGTGGTTTCTGCTTTGTTGAGCTTGTGGTTAGATTGATTTTTGAGTATTTGATAGACGGCGGTAGCATCGGAGGGAAAGCAATTGACACCTGAAGAGCTGGAGAAGAAAAAGAAAAAGGAAGAAAAGGTGTGAAGACTACTTTTTCTCACGCAGACTATCCAATTTTTTGGTAATCTAACAAAATTCATAACGGCTTACCTTAGGGTACTTGTCAAAGCCTCCCAGTTTTCACTTACTCAGTCCACCACCGCCACCTTCATCGACCGGCGGCGGAGGCAGCAGTCATTTCCGATGAACTTTTCTCATCTCCGACGAAGTATTTTCTCTTCTACATCCGATAATATGGTGAGCTTTTAGCGCATATTCATAGATTTCGTTGCTGAAAATTCAAACTTTTAATGTGAATTCAATTTAATTGTAGGCTGAATCGGAGGGGAAAATACACGAGACAGTGAAAAATTGCAAAGCGGAGGTAAGAATTTGCAATTTTTTTAACTTATTTGTGATGCATATTGTGGTTTCTGCTTTGTTGAGCTTGTGGTTAGATTGATTTTTGAGTATTTGATAGACGGCGGTAGCATCGGAGGGAAAGCAATTGACACCTGAAGAGCTGGAGAAGAAAAAGAAAAAGGAAGAAAAGGTGTGAAGACTACTTTTTCTCACGCAGACTATCCAATTTTTTGGTAATCTAACAAAATTCATAGCGGCTTACCTTAGGGTACTTGTCAAAGACTCCCAGTTTTCACTTACTCAGTCCACCACCGCCACCTTCATCGGCCGGCGGCGGAGGCAGCAGTCATTTCCGACGAACTTTTCTCATCTCCGACGAAGTATTTTCTCTTCTACATCCGATAATATGGTGAGCTTTTTGCGCATATTCATAGATTTCGTTGCTGAAAATTCAAACTTTTAATGTGAATTCAATTTAATTGTAGGCTGAATCGGAGGGGAAAATACACGAGACAGTGAAAAATTGCAAAGCGGAGGTAAGAATTTGCAATTTTTTTAACTTATTTGTGATGCATATTGTGGTTTCTGCTTTGTTGAGCTTGTGGTTAGATTGATTTTTGAGTATTTGATAGACGGCGGTAGCATCGGAGGGAAAGCAATTGACACCTGAAGAGCTGGAGAAGAAAAAGAAAAAGGAAGAAAAGGTGTGAAGACTACTTTTTCTCATGCAGACTATCCAATTTTTTGGTAATCTAACAAAATTCATAACGGCTTACCTTAGGGTACTTGTCAAAGCCTCCCAGTTTTCACTTACTCAGTCCACCACCGCCACCTTCATCGGCCGGCGGCGGAGGCAGCAGTCATTTCCGACGAACTTTTCTCATCTCCGACGAAGTATTTTCTCTTCTACATCCGATAATATGGTGAGCTTTTTGCGCATATTCATAGATTTCGTTGCTGAAAATTCAAACTTTTAATGTGAATTCAATTTAATTGTAGGCTGAATCGGAGGGGAAAATACACGAGACAGTGAAAAATTGCAAAGCGGAGGTAAGAATTTTCAATTTTTTTAACTTATTTGTGATGCATATTGTGGTTTCTGCTTTGTTGAGCTTGTGGTTAGGGAAAGCAATTGACACCTGAAGAGCTGGAGAAGAAAAAGAAAAAGGAAGAAAAGGTGTGAAGACTACTTTTTCTCACGCAGACTATCCAATTTTTTGGTAATCTAACAAAATTCATAAAGGCTTACCTTAGGGTACTTGTCAAAGCCTCCCAGTTTTCACTTACTCAGTCCACCACCGCCACCTTCATCGGCCGGCGGCGGAGGCAGCAGCCATTTCCGACGAACTTTTCTCATCTCCGACGAAGTATTTTCTCTTCTACATGCGATAATATGGTGAGCTTTTTGCGCATATTCATAGATTTCGTTGCTGAAAATTCAAACTTTTAATGTGAATTCAATTTAATTGTAGGCTGAATCGGAGGGGAAAATACACGAGACAGTGAAAAATTGCAAAGCGGAGGTAAGAATTTGCAATTTTTTTAACTTATTTGTGATGCATATTGTGGTTTCTGCTTTGTTGAGCTTGTGGTTAGATTGATTTTTGAGTATTTGATAGACGGCGGTAGCATCGGAGGGAAAGCAATTGACACCTGAAGAGCTGGAGAAGAAAAAGAAAAAGGAAGAAAAGGTGTGAAGACTACTTTTTCTCACGCAGACTATCCAATTTTTTGGTAATCTAACAAAATTCATAACGGCTTACCTTAGGGTACTTGCCAAAGCCTCCCAGTTTTCACTTACTCAGTCCACCACCGCCACCTTCATCGGCCGGCGGCGGAGGCAGTAGTCATTTCCGACGAACTTTTCTCATCTCCGACGAAGTATTTTCTCTTCTACATCCGATAATATGGTGAGCTTTTTGCGCATATTCATAGATTTCGTTGCTGAAAATTCAATTTTTTAATGTGAATTCAATTTAATTGTAGGCTGAATCGGAGGGGAAAATACACGAGACAGTGAAAAATTGCAAAGCGGAGGTAAGAATTTGCAATTTTTTTAACTTATTTGTGATGCATATTGTGGTTTCTGCTTTGTTGAGCTTGTAGTTAGATAGATTTTTGAGTATTTGATAGACGGCGGTAGCATCGGAGGGAAAGCAATTGACACCTGAAGAGCTGGAGAAGAAAAAGAAAAAGGAAGAAAAGGTGTGAAGACTACTTTTTCTCATGCAGACTATCCAATTTTTTGGTAATCTAACAAAATTCATAACGGCTTACCTTAGGGTACTTGTCAAAGCCTCCCAGTTTTCACTTACTCAGTCCACCACCGCCACCTTCATCGGCCGGCGGCGGAGGCAGCAGTCATTTCCGACGAACTTTTCTCATCTCCGACGAAGTATTTTCTCTTCTACATCCGATAATATGGTGAGCTTTTTGCGCATATTCATAGATTTCGTTGCTGAAAATTCAAACTTTTAATGTGAATTCAATTTAATTGTAGGCTGAATCGGAGGGGAAAATACACGAGACAGTGAAAAATTGCAAAGCGGAGGTAAGAATTTGCAATTTTTTTAACTTATTTGTGATGCATATTGTGGTTTCTGCTTTGTTGAGCTTGTGGTTAGGGAAAGCAATTGACACCTGAAGAGCTGGAGAAGAAAAAGAAAAAGGAAGAAAAGGTGTGAAGACTACTTTTTCTCACGCAGACTATCCAATTTTTTGGTAATCTAACAAAATTCATAACGGCTTACCTTAGGGTACTTGTCAAAGCCTCCCAGTTTTCACTTACTCAGTCCACCACCGCCACCTTCATCGGCCGGCGGCGGAGGCAGCAGTCATTTCCGACGAACTTTTCTCATCTCCGACGAAGTATTTTCTCTTCTACATCCGATAATATGGTGAGCTTTTAGCGCATATTCATAGATTTCGTTGCTGAAAATTTAAACTTTTAATGTGAATTCAATTTAATTGTAGGCTGAATCGGAGGGGAAAATACACGAGACAGTGAAAAATTGCAAAGCGGAGGTAAGAATTTGCAATTTTTTTAACTTATTTGTGATGCATATTGTGGTTTCTGCTTTGTTGAGCTTGTGGTTAGATTGATTTTTGAGTATTTGATAGACGGCGGTAGCATCGGAGGGAAAGCAATTGACACCTGAAGAGCTGGAGAAGAAAAAGAAAAAGGAAGAAAAGGTGTGAAGACTACTTTTTCTCATGCAGACTATCCAATTTTTTGGTAATCTAACAAAATTCATAACGGCTTACCTTAGGGTACTTGTCAAAGCCTCCCAGTTTTCACTTACTCAGTCCACCACCGCCACCTTCATCGGCCGGCGGCGGAGGCAGCAGTCATTTCCGACGAACTTTTCTCATCTCCGACGAAGTATTTTCTCTTCTACATCCGATAATATGGTGAGCTTTTTGCGCATATTCATAGATTTCGTTGCTGAAAATTCAAACTTTTAATGTGAATTCAATTTAATTGTAGGCTGAATCGGAGGGGAAAATACACGAGACAGTGAAAAATTGCAAAGCGGAGGTAAGAATTTGCAATTTTTTTAACTTATTTGTGATGCATATTGTGGTTTCTGCTTTGTTGAGCTTGTGGTTAGGGAAAGCAATTGACACCTGAAGAGCTGGAGAAGAAAAAGAAAAAGGAAGAAAAGGTGTGAAGACTACTTTTTCTCACGCAGACTATCCAATTTTTTGGTAATCTAACAAAATTCATAACGGCTTACCTTAGGGTACTTGTCAAAGCCTCCCAGTTTTCACTTACTCAGTCCACCACCGCCACCTTCATCGGCCGGCGGCGGAGGCAGCAGTCATTTCCGACGAACTTTTCTCATCTCCGACGAAGTATTTTCTCTTCTACATCCGATAATATGGTGAGCTTTTAGCGCATATTCATAGATTTCGTTGCTGAAAATTTAAACTTTTAATGTGAATTCAATTTAATTGTAGGCTGAATCGGAGGGGAAAATACACGAGACAGTGAAAAATTGCAAAGCGGAGGTAAGAATTTGCAATTTTTTTAACTTATTTGTGATGCATATTGTGGTTTCTGCTTTGTTGAGCTTGTGGTTAGATTGATTTTTGAGTATTTGATAGACGGCGGTAGCATCGGAGGGAAAGCAATTGACACCTGAAGAGCTGGAGAAGAAAAAGAAAAAGGAAGAAAAGGTGTGAAGACTACTTTTTCTCACGCAGACTATCCAATTTTTTGGTAATCTAACAAAATTCATAACGGCTTACCTTAGGGTACTTGTCAAAGCCTCCCAGTTTTCACTTACTCAGTCCACCACCGCCACCTTCATCGGCGGGCGGCGGAGGCAGCAGTCATTTCCGACGAACTTTTCTCATCTCCGACGAAGTATTTTCTCTTCTACATCCGATAATATGGTGAGCTTTTTGCGCATATTCATAGATTTCGTTGCTGAAAATTCAAACTTTAAATGTGAATTCAATTTAATTGTAGGCTGAATCGGAGGGGAAAATACACGAGACAGTGAAAAATTGCAAAGCGGAGGTAAGAATTTGCAATTTTTTTAACTTATTTGTGATGCATATTGTGGTTTCTGCTTTGTTGAGCTTGTGGTTAGATTGATTTTTGAGTATTTGATAGACGGCGGTAGCATCGGAGGGAAAGCAATTGACACCTGAAAAGCTGGAGAAGAAAAAGAAAAAGGAAGAAAAGGTGTGAAGACTACTTTTTCTCACGCAGACTATCCAATTTTTTGGAAATCTAACAAAATTCATAACGGCTTACCTTAGGGTACTTGTCAAAGCCTCCCAGTTTTCACTTACTCAGTCCACCACCCCCACCTTCATCGGCCGGCGGCGGAGGCAGCAGTCATTTCCGACGAACTTTTCTCATCTCCGACGAAGTATTTTCTCTTCTACATCCGATAATATGGTGAGCTTTTGGCGCATATTCATAGATTTCGTTGCTGAATATTCAAACTTTTAATGTGAATTCAATTTAATTGTAGGCTGAATCGGAGGGGAAAATACACGAGACAGTGAAAATTTGCAAAGCGGAGGTAAGAATTTGCAATTTTTTTAACTTATTTGTGATGCATATTGTGGTTTCTGCTTTGTTGAGCTTGTGGTTAGGGAAAGCAATTGACACCTGAAGAGCTGGAGAAGAAAAAGAAAAAGGAAGAAAAGGTGTGAAGACTACTTTTTCTCACGCAGACTATCCAATTTTTTGGTAATCTAACAAAATTCATAACGGCTTACCTTAGGGTACTTGTCAAAGCCTCCCAGTTTTCACTTACTCAGTCCACCACCGCCACCTTCATCGGCCGGCGGCGGAGGCAGCAGCCATTTCCGACGAACTTTTCTCATCTCCGACGAAGTATTTTCTCTTCTACATCCGATAATATGGTGAGCTTTTTGCGCATATTCATAGATTTCGTTGCTGAAAATTCAAACTTTTAATGTGAATTCAATTTAATTGTAGGCTGAATCGGAGGGGAAAATACACGAGACAGTGAAATATTGCAAAGCGGAGGTAAGAATTTGCAATTTTTTTAACTTATTTGTGATGCATATTGTGGTTTCTGCTTTGTTTAGCTTGTGGTTAGATTGTTTTTTGAGTATTTGATAGACGGCGGTAGCATCGGAGGGAAAGCAATTGACACCTGAAGAGCTGGAGAAGAAAAAGAAAAAGGAAGAAAAGGTGTGAAGCCTACTTTTTCTCACGCAGACTATCCAATTTTTTGGTAATCTAACAAAATTCATAACGGCTTACCTTAGGGTACTTGTCAAAGCCTCCCAGTTTTCACTTACTCAGTCCACCACCGCCACCTTCATCGACCGGCGGCGGAGGCAGCAGTCATTTCCGACGAACTTTTCTCATCTCCGACGAAGTATTTTCTCTTCTACATCCGATAATATGGTGAGCTTTTTGCGCATATTCAAAGATTTCGTTGCTGAAAATTCAAACTTTTAATGTGAATTCAATTTAATTGTAGGCTGAATCGGAGGGGAAAATACACGAGACAGTGAAAAATTGCAAAGCGGAGGTAAGAATTTGCAATTTTTTTAACTTATTTGTGATGCATATTGTGGTTTCTGCTTTGTTGAGCTTGTGGTTAGATTAATTTTTGAGTATTTGATAGACGGCGGTAGCATCGGAGGGAAAGCAATTGACACCTGAAGAGCTGGAGAAGAAAAAGAAAAAGGAAGAAAAGGTGTGAAGACTACTTTTTCTCACGCAGACTATCCAATTTTTTGGTAATCTAACAAAATTCATAACGGCTTACCTTAGGGTACTTGTCAAAGCCTACCAATTTTCACTTACTCAGTCCACCACCGCCACCTTCATCGGCCGGCGGCGGAGGCAGCAGCCTTTTCCGACGAACTTTTCTCATCTCCGATGAAGTATTTTCTCTTCTACATCCGATAATATGGTGAGCTTTTTGCGCATATTCATAGATTTCGTTGTTGAAAATTCAAACTTTTAATGTGAATTATATTTAATTGTAGGCTGAATCGGAGGGGAAAATACACGAGACAGTGAAAAATTGCAAAGCGGAGGTAAGAATTTGCAATTTTTTTAACTTATTTGTGATGCATATTGTGGTTTCTGCTTTGTTGAGCTTGTGGTTAGATTGATTTTTGAGTATTTGATAGACAGCGGTAGCATCGGAGGGAAAGCAATTGACAC
This sequence comes from Capsicum rhomboideum, assembly GCA_031232105.1. Classification (NCBI taxonomy): domain Eukaryota; kingdom Viridiplantae; phylum Streptophyta; class Magnoliopsida; order Solanales; family Solanaceae; genus Capsicum; species Capsicum rhomboideum. The sequence continues at coordinate 140,774,856 of CP124711.1, read as the reverse complement.
CTGAAGAGCTGGAGAAGAAAAAGAAAAAGGAAGAAAAGGTGTGAAGACTACTTTTTCTCACGCAGACTATCCAATTTTTTGGTAATCTAACAAAATTCATAAAGGCTTACCTTAGGGTACTTGTCAAAGCCTCCCAGTTTTCACTTACTCAGTCCACCACCGCCACCTTCATCGGCCGGCGGCGGAGGCAGCAGCCATTTCCGACGAACTTTTCTCATCTCCGACGAAGTATTTTCTCTTCTACATGCGATAATATGGTGAGCTTTTTGCGCATATTCATAGATTTCGTTGCTGAAAATTCAAACTTTTAATGTGAATTCAATTTAATTGTAGGCTGAATCGGAGGGGAAAATACACGAGACAGTGAAAAATTGCAAAGCGGAGGTAAGAATTTGCAATTTTTTTAACTTATTTGTGATGCATATTGTGGTTTCTGCTTTGTTGAGCTTGTGGTTAGATTGATTTTTGAGTATTTGATAGACGGCGGTAGCATCGGAGGGAAAGCAATTGACACCTGAAGAGCTGGAGAAGAAAAAGAAAAAGGAAGAAAAGGTGTGAAGACTACTTTTTCTCACGCAGACTATCCAATTTTTTGGTAATCTAACAAAATTAATAACGGCTTACCTTAGGGTACTTGCCAAAGCCTCCCAGTTTTCACTTACTCAGTCCACCACCGCCACCTTCATCGGCCGGCGGCGGAGGCAGTAGTCATTTCCGACGAACTTTTCTCATCTCCGACGAAGTATTTTCTCTTCTACATCCGATAATATGGTGAGCTTTTTGCGCATATTCATAGATTTCGTTGCTGAAAATTCAATTTTTTAATGTGAATTCAATTTAATTGTAGGCTGAATCGGAGGGGAAAATACACGAGACAGTGAAAAATTGCAAAGCGGAGGTAAGAATTTGCAATTTTTTTAACTTATTTGTGATGCATATTGTGGTTTCTGCTTTGTTGAGCTTGTGGTTAGATTGATTTTTGAGTATTTGATAGACGGCGGTAGCATCGGAGGGAAAGCAATTGACACCTGAAGAGCTGGAGAAGAAAAAGAAAAAGGAAGAAAAGGTGTGAAGACTACTTTTTCTCACGCAGACTATCCAATTTTTTGGTAATCTAACAAAATTGATAACGGCTTACCTTAGGGTACTTGTCAAAGCCTCCCAGTTTTCACTTACTCAGTCCACCACCGCCACCTTCATCGACCGGCGGCGGAGGCAGCAGTCATTTCCGACGAACTTTTCTCATCTCCGACGAAGTATTTTCTCTTCTACATCCGATAATATGGTGAGCTTTTTGCGCATATTCATAGATTTCGTTGCTGAAAATTCAATTTTTTAATGTGAATTCAATTTAATTGTAGGCTGAATCGGAGGGGAAAATACACGAGACAGTGAAAAATTGCAAAGCGGAGGTTAGAATTTGTAATTTTTTTAACTTATTTGTGATGCATATTGTGGTTTCTGCTTTGTTGAGCTTGTGGTTAGATTGATTTTTGAGTATTTGATAGACGGCGGTAGCATCGGAGGGAAAGCAATTGACACCTGAAGAGCTGGAGAAGAAAAAGAAAAAGGAAGAAAAGGTGTGAAGACTACTTTTTCTCACGCAGACTATCCAATTTTTTGGTAATCTAACAAAATTCATAACGGCTTACCTTAGGGTACTTGTCAAAGCCTCCCAGTTTTCACTTACTCAGTCCACCACCGCCACCTTCATCGGCCGGCGGCGGAGGCAGTAGTTATTTCCGACGAACTTTTCTCATCTCCGACGAAGTATTTTCTCTTCTACATCCGATAATATGGTGAGCTTTTTGCGCATATTCATAGATTTCGTTGCTGAAAATTCAATTTTTTAATGTGAATTCAATTTAATTGTAGGCTGAATCAGAGGGGAAAATACACGAGACAGTGAAAAATTGCAAAGCGGAGGTAAGAATTTGCAATTTTTTTAACTTATTTGTGATGCATATTGTGGTTTCTGCTTTGTTGAGCTTGTGGTTAGATTGATTTTTGAGTATTTGATAGACGGCGGTAGCATCGGAGGGAAAGCAATTGACACCTGAAGAGCTGGAGAAGAAAAAGAAAAAGGAAGAAAAGGTGTGAAGACTACTTTTTCTCACGCAGACTATCCAATTTTTTGGTAATCTAACAAAATTCATAACGGCTTACCTTAGGGTACTTGTCAAAGACTCCCAGTTTTCACTTACTCAGTCCACCACCGCCACCTTCATAGGCCGGCGGCGGAGGCAGCAGTCATTTCCGATGAATTTTCTCATCTCCGACGAAGTATTTTCTCTTCTACATCCGATAATATGGTGAGCTTTTTGTGCTTATTCATAGATTTCGTTGCTGAAAATTCAAACTTTTAATGTGAATTCAATTTAATTGTAGGCTGAATCGGAGGGGAAAATACACAAGACAGTGAAAAATTGCAAAGCGGAGGTAAGAATTTGCAATTTTTTTAACTTATTTGTGATGCATATTGTGGTTTCTGCTTTGTTGAGCTTGTGGTTAGATTGATTTTTGAGTATTTGATAGACGGCGGTAGCATCGGAGGGAAAGCAATTGACACCTGAAGAGCTGGAGAAGAAAAAGAAAAAGGAAGAAAAGGTGTGAAGACTACTTTTTCTCACGCAGACTATCCAATTTTTTGGTAATCTAACAAAATTCATAACGGCTTACCTTAGGGTACTTGTCAAAGCCTCCCAGTTTTCACTTACTCAGTCCACCACCGCCACCTTCATCGGCCGGCGGCGGAGGCAGCAGTCATTTCCGACGAACTTTTCTCATCTCCGACGAAGTATTTTCTCTTCTACATCCGATAATATGGTGAGCTTTTAGCGCATATTCATAGATTTCGTTGCTGAAAATTTAAACTTTTAATGTGAATTCAATTTAATTGTAGGCTGAATCGGAGGGGAAAATACACGAGACAGTGAAAAATTGCAAAGCGGAGGTAAGAATTTGCAATTTTTTTAACTTATTTGTGATGCATATTGTGGTTTCTGCTTTGTTGAGCTTGTGGTTAGATTGATTTTTGAGTATTTGATAGACGGCGGTAGCATCGGAGGGAAAGCAATTGACACCTGAAGAGCTGGAGAAGAAAAAGAAAAAGGAAGAAAAGGTGTGAAGACTACTTTTTCTCACGCAGACTATCCAATTTTTTGGTAATCTAACAAAATTCATAACGGCTTACCTTAGGGTACTTGTCAAAGCCTCCCAGTTTTCACTTACTCAGTCCACCACCGCCACCTTCATCGGCGGGCGGCGGAGGCAGCAGTCATTTCCGACGAACTTTTCTCATCTCCGACGAAGTATTTTCTCTTCTACATCCGATAATATGGTGAGCTTTTTGCGCATATTCATAGATTTCGTTGCTGAAAATTCAAACTTTAAATGTGAATTCAATTTAATTGTAGGCTGAATCGGAGGGGAAAATACACGAGACAGTGAAAAATTGCAAAGCGGAGGTAAGAATTTGCAATTTTTTTAACTTATTTGTGATGCATATTGTGGTTTCTGCTTTGTTGAGCTTGTGGTTAGATTGATTTTTGAGTATTTGATAGACGGCGGTAGCATCGGAGGGAAAGCAATTGACACCTGAAGAGCTGGAGAAGAAAAAGAAAAAGGAAGAAAAGGTGTGAAGACTACTTTTTCTCACGCAGACTATCCAATTTTTTGGAAATCTAACAAAATTCATAACGGCTTACCTTAGGGTACTTGTCAAAGCCTCCCAGTTTTCACTTACTCAGTCCACCACCCCCACCTTCATCGGCCGGCGGCGGAGGCAGCAGTCATTTCCGACGAACTTTTCTCATCTCCGACGAAGTATTTTCTCTTCTACATCCGATAATATGGTGAGCTTTTGGCGCATATTCATAGATTTCGTTGCTGAATATTCAAACTTTTAATGTGAATTCAATTTAATTGTAGGCTGAATCGGAGGGGAAAATACACGAGACAGTGAAAAATTGCAAAGCGGAGGTAAGAATTTGCAATTTTTTTAACATATTTGTGATGCATATTGTGGTTTCTGCTTTGTTGAGCTTGTGGTTAGATTGATTTTTGAGTATTTGATAGACGGCGGTAGCATCGGAGGGAAAGCAATTGACACCTGAAGAGCTGGAGAAGAAAAAGAAAAAGGAAGAAAAGGTGTGAAGACTACTTTTTCTCACGCAGACTATCCAATTTTTTGGTAATCTAACAAAATTCATAACGGCTTACCTTAGGGTACTTGTCAAAGCCTCCCAGTTTTCACTTACTCAGTCCACCACCGCCACCTTCATCGGCCGGCGGCGGAGGCAGCAGTCATTTCCGACGAACTTTTCTCATCTCCGACGAAGTATTTTCTCTTCTACATCCGATAATATGGTGAGCTTTTTGCGCATATTCATAGATTTCGTTGCTGAAAATTCAAACTTTTAATGTGAATTCAATTTAATTGTAGGCTGAATCGGAGGGGAAAATACACGAGACAATGAAAAATTGCAAAGCGGAGGTAAGAATTTGCAATTTTTTTAACTTATTTGTGATGCATATTGTGGTTTCTGCTTTGTTGAGCTTGTGGTTAGATTGATTTTTGAGTATTTGATAGACGGCGGTAGCATCGGAGGGAAAGCAATTGACACCTGAAGAGCTGGAGAAGAAAAAGAAAAAGGAAGAAAAGGTGTGAAGACTACTTTTTCTCACGCAGACTATCCAATTTTTTGGTAATCTAACAAAATTCATAACGGCTTACCTTAGGGTACTTGTCAAAGCCTCCCAGTTTTCACTTACTCAGTCCACCACCGCCACCTTCATCGACCGGCGGCGGAGGCAGCAGTCATTTCCGATGAACTTTTCTCATCTCCGACGAAGTATTTTCTCTTCTACATCCGATAATATGGTGAGCTTTTTGCGCATATTCATAGATTTCGTTGCTGAAAATTCAAACTTTTAATGTGAATTCAATTTAATTGTAGGCTGAATCGGAGGGGAAAATACACGAGACAGTGAAAAATTGCAAAGCGGAGGTAAGAATTTGCAATTTTTTTAACTTATTTGTGATGCATATTGTGGTTTCTGCTTTGTTGAGCTTGTGGTTAGATTGATTTTTGAGTATTTGATAGACGGCGGTAGCATCGGAGGGAAAGCAATTGACACCTGAAGAGCTGGAGAAGAAAAAGAAAAAGGAAGAAAAGGTGTGAAGACTACTTTTTCTCACGCAGACTATCCAATTTTTTGGTAATCTAACAAAATTCATAACGGCTTACCTTAGGGTACTTGTCAAAGCCTCCCAGTTTTCACTTACTCAGTCCACCACCGCCACCTTCATCCGCCGGCGGCGGAGGCAGCAGCCATTTCCGACGAACTTTTCTCATCTCCGACGAAGTATTTTCTCTTCTACATCCGATAATATGGTGAGCTTTTTGCGCATATTCATAGATTTCGTTGCTGAAAATTCAAACTTTTACTGTGAATTCAATTTAATTGTAAGCTGAATCGGAGGGAAAAATACACGAGACAGTGAAAAATTACAAAGCGGAGGTAAGAATTTGCAATTTTTTTAACTTATTTGTGATGCATATTGTGGTTTCTGCTTTGTTGAGCTTGTGGTTAGATTGATTTTTGAGTATTTGATAGACGGCGGTAGCATCGGAAGGAAAGCAATTGACACCTGAAGAGCTGGAGAAGAAAAAGAAAAAGGAAGAAAAGGTGTGAAGACTACTTTTTCTCACGCAGACTATCCAATTTTTTGATAATCTAACAAAATTCATAACGGCTTACCTTAGGGTACTTGTCAAAGCCTCCCAGTTTTCACTTACTCAGTCCACCACCGCCACCTTCATCGGCCGGCGGCGGAGGCAGAGCCATTTCCGACGAACTTTTCTCATCTCCGACGAAGTATTTTCTCTTCTACATCCGATAATATGGTGAGCTTTTTGCGCATATTCATAGATTTCGTTGCTGAAAATTCAAACTTTTAATGTGAATTCAATTTAATTGTAGGCTGAATCGGAGGGGAAAATACACGAGACAGTGAAAAATTGCAAAGCGGAGGTAAGAATTTGCAATTTTTTTAACTTATTTGTGATGCATATTGTGGTTTCTGCTTTGTTGAGCTTGTGGTTAGATTGATTTTTAAGTATTTGATAGACGGCGGTAGCATCGGAGGGAAAGCAATTGACACCTGAAGAGCTGGAGAAGAAAAAGAAAAAGGAAGAAAAGGTGTGAAGACTACTTTTTCTCACGCAGACTATCCAATTTTTTGGTAATCTAACAAAATTCATAACGGCTTACCTTAGGGTACTTGTCAAAGACTCCCAGTTTTCACTTACTCAGTCCACCACCGCCACCTTCATCGGCCGGCGGCGGAGGCAGCAGTCATTTCCGACGAACTTTTCTCATCTCCGACGAAGTATTTTCTCTTCTACATCCGATAATATGGTGAGCTTTTTGCGCATATTCATAGATTTCGTTGCTGAAAATTCAAACTTTTAATGTGAATTCAATTTAATTGTAGGCTGAATCGGAGGGGAAAATACACGAGACAGTGAAAAATTGCAAAGCGGAGGTAAGAATTTGCAATTTTTTTAACTTATTTGTGATGCACATTGTGGTTTCTGTTTTGTTGAGCTTGTGGTTAGATTGATTTTTGAGTATTTGATAGACGGCGGTAGCATCGGAGGGAAAGCAATTGACACCTGAAGAGCTGGAGAAGAAAAAGAAAAAGGAAGAAAAGGTGTGAAGACTACTTTTTCTCACGCAGACTATCCAATTTTATGGTAATCTAACAAAATTCATAACGGCTTACCTTAGGGTACTTGTCAAAGCCTCCCAGTTTTCACTTACTCAGTCCACCACCGCCACCTTCATCGGCCGGCGGCGGAGGCAGCAGTCATTTCCGACGAACTTTTCTCATCTCCGACGAAGTATTTTCTCTTCTACATCCGATAATATGGTGAGCTTTTTGCGCATATTCATAGATTTCGTTGCTGAAAATTCAAACTTTTACTGTGAATTCAATTTAATTGTAAGCTGAATCGGAGGGAAAAATACACGAGACAGTGAAAAATTACAAAGCGGAGGTAAGAATTTGCAATTTTTTTAACTTATTTGTGATGCATATTGTGGTTTCTGCTTTGTTGAGCTTGTGGTTAGATTGATTTTTGAGTATTTGATAGACGGCGGTAGCATCGGAAGGAAAGCAATTGACACCTGAAGAGCTGGAGAAGAAAAAGAAAAAGGAAGAAAAGGTGTGAAGACTACTTTTTCTCACGCAGACTATCCAATTTTTTGGTAATCTAACAAAATTCATAACGGCTTACCTTAGGGTACTTGTCAAAGCCTCCCAGTTTTCACTTACTCAGTCCACCACCGCCACCTTCATCGGCCGGCGGCGGAGGCAGAGCCATTTCCGACGAACTTTTCTCATCTCCGACGAAGTATTTTCTCTTCTACATCCGATAATATGGTGAGCTTTTTGCGCATATTCATAGATTTCGTTGCTGAAAATTCAAACTTTTAATGTGAATTCAATTTAATTGTAGGCTGAATCGGAGGGGAAAATACACGAGACAGTGAAAAATTGCAAAGCGGAGGTAAGAATTTGCAATTTTTTTAACTTATTTGTGATGCATATTGTGGTTTCTGCTTTGTTGAGCTTGTGGTTAGATTGATTTTTAAGTATTTGATAGACGGCGGTAGCATCGGAGGGAAAGCAATTGACACCTGAAGAGCTGGAGAAGAAAAAGAAAAAGGAAGAAAAGGTGTGAAGACTACTTTTTCTCACGCAGACTATCCAATTTTTTGGTAATCTAACAAAATTCATAACGGCTTACCTTAGGGTACTTGTCAAAGACTCCCAGTTTTCACTTACTCAGTCCACCACCGCCACCTTCATCGGCCGGCGGCGGAGGCAGCAGTCATTTCCGACGAACTTTTCTCATCTCCGACGAAGTATTTTCTCTTCTACATCCGATAATATGGTGAGCTTTTTGCGCATATTCATAGATTTCGTTGCTGAAAATTCAAACTTTTAATGTGAATTCAATTTAATTGTAGGCTGAATCGGAGGGGAAAATACACGAGACAGTGAAAAATTGCAAAGCGGAGGTAAGAATTTGCAATTTTTTTAACTTATTTGTGATGCACATTGTGGTTTCTGTTTTGTTGAGCTTGTGGTTAGATTGATTTTTGAGTATTTGATAGACGGCGGTAGCATCGGAGGGAAAGCAATTGACACCTGAAGAGCTGGAGAAGAAAAAGAAAAAGGAAGAAAAGGTGTGAAGACTACTTTTTCTCACGCAGACTATCCAATTTTATGGTAATCTAACAAAATTCATAACGGCTTACCTTAGGGTACTTGTCAAAGCCTCCCAGTTTTCACTTACTCAGTCCACCACCGCCACCTTCATCGGCCGGCGGCGGAGGCAGCAGTCATTTCCGACGAACTTTTCTCATCTCCGACGAAGTATTTTCTCTTCTACATCCGATAATATGGTGAGATTTTTGCGCATATTCATAGATTTCGTTGCTGAAAATTCAAACTTTTAATGTGAATACAATTTAATTGTAGGCTGAATCGGAGGGGAAAATACACGAGACAGTGAAAAATTGCAAAGCGGAGGTAAGAATTTGTAATTTTTTTAACCTATTTGTGATGCATATTGTGGTTTCTGCTTTGTTGAGCTTGTGGTTAGATTGATTTTTGAGTATTTGATAGACGGCGGTAGCATCGGAGGGAAAGCAATTGACACCTGAAGAGCTGGAGAAGAAAAAGAAAAAGGAAGAAAAGGTGTGAAGACTACTTTTTCTCACGCAGACTATCCAATTTTTTGGTAATCTAACAAAATTCATAACGGCTTACCTTAGGGTACTTGTCAAAGCCTCCCAGTGTTCACTTACTCAGTCCACCACCGCCACCTTCATCGACCGGCGGCGGAGGCAGCAGTCATTTCCGACGAACTTTTCTCATCTCCGACGAAGTATTTTCTCTTCTACATCCGATAATATGGTGAGCTTTTTGCGCATATTCATAGATTTCGTTGCTGAAAATTCAAACTTTTAATGTGAATTCAATTTAATTGTAGGCTGAATCGGAGGGGAAAATACACGAGACAGTGAAAAATTGCAAAGCGGAGGTAAGAATTTGTAATTTTTTTAACTTATTTGTGATGTATATTGTGGTTTCTGCTTTGTTGAGCTTGTGGTTAGATTGATTTTTGAGTATTTGATAGACGGCGGTAGCATCGGAGGGAGAGCAATTGACACCTGAAGAGCTGGAGAAGAAAAAGAAAAAGGAAGAAAAGGTTTGAATACTACTTTTTCTCACGCAGACTATCCAATTTTTTGGTAATCTAACAAAATTCATAACGGCTTACCTTAGGGTACTTGTCAAAGCCTCCCAGTGTTCACTTACTCAGTCCACCACCGCCACCTTCATCGACCGGCGGCGGAGGCAGCAGTCTTTTCCGACGAACTTTTCTCATCTCCGACGAAGTATTTTCTCTTCTACATCCGATAATATGGTGAGCTTTTTGCGCATATTCATAGATTTCGTTGTTGAAAATTCAAACTTTTAATGTGAATTCAATTTAATTGTAGGCTGAATCGGAGGGGAAAATACACGAGACAGTGAAAAATTGCAAAGCGGAGGTAAGAATTTGCAATTTTTTTAACTTATTTGTGATGCATATTGTGGTTTCTGCTTTGTTGAGCTTGTGGTTAGATTGATTTTTGAGTATTTGATAGACGGCGGTAGCATCGGAGGGAAAGCAATTGACACCTGAAGAGCTGGAGAAGAAAAAGAAAAAGGAAGAAAATGTGTGAAGACTACTTTTTCTCACGCAGACTATCCAATTTCTTGGTAATCTAACAAAATTCATAACGGCTTACCTTAGGGTACTTGTCAAAGCCTCCCAGTTTTCACTTACTCAGTCCACCACCGCCACCTTCATCGGCCGGCGGCTGAGGCAACAGTCATTTCCGACGAACTTTTCTCATCTCCGACGAAGTATTTTCTCTTCTACATCCTATAATATGGTGAGCTTTTTGCGCATATTCATAGATTTCGTTGCTGAAAATTCAAACTTTTAATGTGAATTCAATTTAATTGTAGGCTGAATCGGAGGGGAAAATACACGAGACAGTGAAAAATTGCAAAGCGGAGGTAAGAATTTGCAATTTTTTTAACTTATTTGTGATGCATATTGTGGTTTCTGCTTTGTTGAGCTTGTGGTTAGATTGATTTTTGAGTATTTGATAGACGGCGGTAGCATCGGAGGGAAAGCAATTGACACCTGAAGAGCTGGAGAAGAAAAAGAAAAAGGAAGAAAAGGTGTGAAGACTACTTTTTCTCACGCAGACTATCCAATTTTTTGGTAATCTAACAAAATTCATAACGGCTTACCTTAGGGTACTTGTCAAAGCCTCCCAGTTTTCACTTACTCAGTCCACCACCGCCACCTTCATCGGCCGGCGGCGGAGGCAGCAGTCATTTTCGACGAACTTTTCTCATCTCCGACGAAGTATTTTCTCTTCTACATCCGATAATATGGTGAGCTTTTTGCGCATATTCATAGATTTCGTTGCTGAAAATTCAAACTTTTAATGTGAATTCAATTTAATTGTAGGCTGAATCGGAGGGGAAAATACACGAGACAGTGAAAAATTGCAAAGCGGAGGTAAGAATTTGCAATTTTTTTAACTTATTTGTGATGCATATTGTGGTTTCTGCTTTGTTGAGCTTGTGGTTAGATTGATTTTTGAGTATTTGATAGACGGCGGTAGCATCGGAGGGAAAGCAATTGACACCTGAAGAGCTGGAGAAGAAAAAGAAAAAGGAAGAAAAGGTGTGAAGACTACTTTTTCTCACGCAGACTATCCAATTTTTTGGTAATCTAACAAAATTCATAACGGCTTACCTTAGGGTACTTGTCAAAGCCTCCCAGTTTTCACTTACTCAGTCCACCACCGCCACCATCATCGGCCGGCGGCGGAGGCAACAGTCATTTTCGACGAACTTTTCTCATCTCCGACGAAGTATTTTCTCTTCTACATCCGATAATATGGTGAGCTTTTTGCGCATATTCATAGATTTCGTTGCTGAAAATTCAAACTTTTAATGTGAATTCAATTTAATTGTAGGCTGAATCGGAGGGGAAAATACACGAGACAGTGAAAAATTGCAAAGCGGAGGTAAGAATTTGCAATTTTTTTAACTTATTTGTGATGCATATTGTGGTTTCTGCTTTGTTGAGCTTGTGGTTAGACTGATTTTTGAGTATTTGATAGACGGCGGTAGCATCGGAGAGAAAGCAATTGACACCTGAAGAGCTGGAGAAGAAAAAGAAAAAGGAAGAAAAGGTGTGAAGACTACTTTTTCTCACGCATACTATCCAATTTTTTGGTAATCTAACAAAATTCATAACGGCTTACCTTAGGGTACTTGTCAAAGCCTCCCAGTTTTCACTTACTCAGTCCACCACCGCCACCTTCATCGGCCGGCGGCGGAGGCAGCAGTCATTTTCGACGAACTTTTCTCATCTCCGACGAAGTATTTTCTCTTCTACATCCGATAATATGGTGAGCTTTTTGCGCATATTCATAGATTTCGTTGCTGAAAATTCAAACTTTTAATGTGAATTCAATTTAATTGTAGGCTGAATCGGAGGGGAAAATACACGAGACAGTGAAAAATTGCAAAGCGGAGGTAAGAATTTGCAATTTTTTTAACTTATTTGTGATGCATATTGTGGTTTCTGCTTTGTTGAGCTTGTGGTTAGATTGATTATTGAGTATTTGATAGACGGCGGTAGCATCGGAGGGAAAGCAATTGACACCTGAAGAGCTGGAGAAGAAAAAGAAAAAGGAAGAAAAGGTGTGAAGACTACTTTTTCTCACGCAGACTATCCAATTTTTTGGTAATCTAACAAAATTCATAACGGCTTACCTTAGGGTACTTGTCAAAGCCTCCCAGTTTTCACTTACTCAGTCCACCACCGCCACCATCATCGGCCGGCGGCGGAGGCAGCAGCCATTTCCGACGAACTTTTCTCATCTCCGACGAAGTATTTTCTCTTCTACATCCGATAATATGGTGAGCTTTTTGCGCATATTCATAGATTTCGTTGCTGAAAATTCAAACTTTTAATGTGAATTCAATTTAATTGTAGGCTGAATCGGAGGGGAAAATACACGAGACAGTGAAAAATTGCAAAGCAGAGGTAAGAATTTGCAATTTTTTTAACTTATTTGTGATGCATATTGTGGTTTCTGCTTTGTTGAGCTTGTGGTTAGATTGATTTTTGAGTATTTGATAGACGGCGGTAGCATCGGAGGGAAAGCAATTGACACCTGAAGAGCTGGAGAAGAAAAAGAAAAAGGAAGAAAAGGTGTGAAGACTACTTTTTCTCACGCAGACTATCCAATTTTTTGGTAATCTAACAAAATTCATAACGGCTTACCTTAGGGTACTTGTCAAAGCCTCCCAGTTTTCACTTACTCAGTCCACCACCGCCACCTTCATCGGCCGGCGGCGGAGGCAACAGTCATTTCCGACGAACTTTTCTCATCTCCGACGAAGTATTTTCCCTTCTACATCCGATAATATGGTGAGCTTTTTGCGCATATTCATAGATTTCGTTGCTGAAAATTCAAACTTTTAATGTGAATTCAATTTAATTGTAGGCTGAATCGGAGGGGAAAATACACGAGACAGTGAAAAATTGCAAAGCGGAGGTAAGAATTTGCAATTTTTTTAACCTATTTGTGATGCATATTGTGGTTTCTGCTTTGTTGAGCTTGTGGCTAGATTGATTTTTGAGTATTTGATAGACGGCGATAGCATCGGAGGGAAAGCAATTGACACCTGAAGAGCTGGAGAAGAAAAAGAAAAAGGAAGAAAAGGTGTGAAGACTACTTTTTCTCACGCAGACTATCCAATTTTTTGATAATCTAACAAAATTCATAATGGCTTACCTTAGGGTACTTGTCAAAGCCTCCCAGTTTTCACTTACTCAGTCCACCACCGCCACCTGCATCGGCCGGCGGCGGAGGCAGCAGCCATTTCCGACGAACTTTTCTCATCTCCGACGAAGTATTTTCTCTTCTACATCCGATAATATGGTGAGCTTTTTGCGCATATTCATAGATTTCGTTGCTGAAAATTCAAACTTTTAATGTGAATTCAATTTAATTGTAGGCTGAATCGGAGGGGAAAATACACGAGACAGTGAAAAATTGCAAAGCGGAGGTAAGAATTTGCAATATTTTTAACTTATTTGTGATGCATATTGTGGTTTCTACTTTGTTGAGCTTGTGGTTAGATTGATTTTTGAGTATTTGATAGACGGCGGTAGCATCGGAGGGAAAGCAATTGACACCTGAAGAGCTGGAGAAGAAAAAGAAAAAGGAAGAAAAGGTGTGAAGACTACTTTTTCTCACGCAGACTATCCAATTTTTTGGTAATCTAACAAAATTCATAACGGCTTACCTTAGGGTACTTGTCAAAGCCTCCCAGTTTTCACTTACTCAGTCCACCACCGCCACCTTCATCGGCCGGCGGCGGAGGCAGCAGTCATTTTCGACGAACTTTTCTCATCTCCGACGAAGTATTTTCTCTTCTACATCCGATAATATGGTGAGCTTTTTGCGCATATTCATAGATTTCGTTGCTGAAAATTCAAACTTTTAATGTGAATTCAATTTAATTGTAGGCTGTTTCGGAGGGGAAAATACACTAGACAGTGAAAAATTGCAAAGCGGAGGTAAGAATTTGCAATTTTTTTAACCTATTTGTGATGCATATTGTGGTTTCTGCTTTGTTGAGCTTGTGGTTAGATTGATTTTTGAGTATTTGATAGACGGCGGTAGCATCGGAGGGAAAGCAATTGACACCTGAAGAGCTGGAGAAGAAAAAGAAAAAGGAAGAAAAGGTGTGAAGACTACTTTTTCTCACGCAGACTATCCAATTTTTTGGTAATCTAACAAAATTCATAACGGCTTACCTTAGGGTACTTGTCAAAGCCTCCCAGTTTTCACTTACTCAGTCCACCACCGCCACCTTCATCGGCCGGCGGCGGAGGCAGTAGTCATTTTCGACGAACTTTTCTCATCTCCGACGAAGTATTTTCTCTTCTACATCCGATAATATGGTGAGCTTTTTGCGCATATTCATAGATTTCGTTGCTGAAAATTCAAACTTTTAATGTGAATTCAATTTAATTGTAGGCTGAATCGGAGGGGAAAATACACGAGACAGTGAAAAATTGCAAAGCGGAGGTAAGAATTTGCAATTTTTTTAACTTATTTGTGATGCATATTGTGGTTTCTGCTTTGTTGAGCTTGTGGTTAGATTGATTTTTGAGTATTTGATAGACGGCGGTAGCATCGGAGGGAAAGCAATTGACACCTGAAGAGCTGGAGAAGAAAAAGAAAAAGGAAGAAAAGGTGTGAAGACTACTTTTTCTCACGCAGACTATCCAATTTTTTGGTAATCTAACTAAATTCATAACGGCTTACCTTAGGGTACTTGTCAAAGCCTCCCAGTTTTCACTTACTCTGTCCACCACCGCCAACTTCATCGGCCGGCGGCGGAGGCAGCAGTCATTTCCGATGAACTTTTCTCATCTCCGACGAAGTATTTTCTCTTCTACATCCGATAATATGGTGAGCTTTTTGCGCATATTCATAGATTTCGTTGCTGAAAATTCAAACTTTTAATGTGAATTCAATTTAATTGTAGGCTGAATCGGAGGGGAAAATACACGAGACAGTGAAAAATTGCAAAGCGGAGGTAAGAATTTGCAATTTTTTTAACTTATTTGTGATGCATATTGTGGTTTCTGCTTTGTTGAGCTTGTGGTTAGATTGATTTTTGAGTATTTGATAGACGGCGGTAGCATCGGAGGGAAAGCAATTGACACCTGAAGAGCTGGAGAAGAAAAAGAAAAAGGAAGAAAAGGTGTGAAGACTACTTTTTCTCACGCAGACTATCCAATTTTTTGGTAATCTAACAAAATTCATAACGGCTTACCTTAGGGTACTTGTCAAAGCCTCCCAGTTTTCACTTACTCAGTCCACCACCGCCACCTTCATCAGCCGGCGGCGGAGGCAGAGCCATTTCCGACGAACTTTTCTCATCTCCGACGAAGTATTTTCTCTTCTACATCCGATAATATGGTGAGCTTTTTGCGCATATTCATAGATTTCGTTGCTGAAAATTCAAACTTTTAATGTGAATTCAATTTAATTGTAGGCTGAATCGGAGGGAAAAATACACGAGACAGTGAAAAATTGCAAAGCGGAGGTAAGAATTTGCAATTTTTTTAACTTATTTGTGATGCATATTGTGGTTTCTGCTTTGTTGAGCTTGTGGTTAGATTGATTTTTGAGTATTTGATAGACGGCGGTAGCATCGGAGGGAAAGCAATTGACACCTGAAGAGCTGGAGAAGAAAAAGAAAAAGGAAGAAAAGGCGTGAAGACTACTTTTTCTCACGCAGACTATCCAATTTTTTGGTAATCTAACAAAATTCATAACGGCTTACCTTAGGGTACTTGTCAAAGCCTCCCAGTTTTCACTTACTCAGTCCACCACCGCCACCTTCATCGGCCGGCGGCGGAGGCAGCAGTCATTTCCGACGAACTTTTCTCATCTCCGACGAAGTATTTTCTCTTCTACATCCGATAATATGGTGAGCTTTTTGCGCATATTCATAGATTTCGTTGCTGAAAATTCAAACTTTTAATGTGAATTCAATTTAATTGTAGGCTGAATCGGAGGGGAAAATACACGAGACAGTGAAAAATTGCAAAGCGGAGGTAAGAATTTGCAATTTTTTTAACTTATTTATGATGCATATTGTGGTTTCTGCTTTGTTGAGCTTGTGGTTAGATTGATTTTTGAGTATTTGATAGACGGCGGTAGCATCGGAGGGAAAGCAATTGACACCTGAAGAGCTGGAGAAGAAAAAGAAAAAGGAAGAAAAGGTGTGAAGACTACTTTTTCTCACGCAGACTATCCAATTTTTTGGTAATCTAACAAAATTCATAACGGCTTACCTTAGGGTACTTGTCAAAGCCTCCCAGTTTTCACTTACTCAGTCCACCACCGCCACCTTCATCGACCGGCGGCGGAGGCAGCATTCATTTCCGACGAACTTTTCTCATCTCCGACGAAGTATTTTCTCTTCTACATCCGATAATATGGTGAGCTTTTTGCGCATATTCATAGATTTCGTTGCTGAAAATTCAAACTTTTAATGTGAATTCAATTTAATTGTAGGCTGAATCGGAGGGGAAAATACACGAGACAGTGAAAAATTGCAAAGCGGAGGTAAGAATTTGCAATTTTTTTAACTTATTTGTGATGCATATTGTGGTTTCTGCTTTGTTGAGCTTGTGGTTAGATTGATTTTTGAGTATTTGATAGACGGCGGTAGCATCGGAGGGAAAGCAATTGACACCTGAAGAGCTGGAGAAGAAAAAGAAAAAGAAAGAAAAGGTGTGAAGACTACTTTTTCTCACGCAGACTATCCAATTTTTTGGTAATCTAACAAAATTCATAACGGCTTACCTTAGGGTACTTGTCAAAGCCTCCCAGTTTTCACTTACTCAGTCCACCACCGCCACCTTCATCGGCCGGCGGCGGAGGCAGAGCCATTTCCGACGAACTTTTCTCATCTCCGACGAAGTATTTTTCTTCTACATCCGATAATATGGTGAGCTTTTTGCGCATATTCATAGATTTCGTTGCTGAAAATTCAAACTTTTAATGTGAATTCAATTTAATTGTAGGCTGAATCGGAGGGGAAAATACACGAGACAGTGAAAAATTGCAAAGCGGAGGTAAGAATTTGCAATTTTTTTAACTTATTTGTGATGCATATTGTGGTTTCTGCTTTGTTGAGCTTGTGGTTAGATTGATTTTTGAGTATATGATAGACGGCGGTAGCATCGGAGGGAAAGCAATTGACACCTGAAGAGCTGGAGAAGAAAAAGAAAAAGGAAGAAAAGGTGTGAAGACTACTTTTTCTCACGCAGACTATCCAATTTTTTGGTAATCTAACAAAATTCATAACGGCTTACCTTAGGGTACTTGTCAAAGCCTACCAGTTTTCACTTACTCAGTCCACCACCGCCACCTTCATCGGCCGGCGGCAGAGGCAGCAGCCATTTCCGACGAACTTTTCTCATCTCCGACGAAGTATTTTCTCTTCTACATCCGATAATATGGTGAGCTTTTTGCGCATATTCATAGATTTCGTTGCTGAAAATTCAAACTTTTAATGTGAATTCAATTTAATTGTAGGCTGAATCGGAGGGGAAAATACACGAGACAGTGAAAAATAGCAAAGCGGAGGTCAGAATTTGCAATTTTTTTAACTTATTTGTGATGCATATTGTGGTTTCTGCTTTGTTGAGCTTGTGGTTAGATTGATTTTTGAGTATTTGATAGACGGCGGTAGCATCGGAAGGAAAGCAATTGACACCTGAAGAGCTGGAGAAGAAAAAGAAAAAGGAAGAAAAGGTGTGAAGACTACTTTTTCTCACGCAGACTATCCAATTTTTTGGTAATCTAACAAAATTCATAACGGCTTACCTTAGGGTACTTGTCAAAGCCTCCCAGTTTTCACTTACTCAGTCCACCACCGCCACCTTCATCGGCCGGCGGCGGAGGCAGTAGTCATTTCCGACGAACTTTTCTCATCTCCGACGAAGTATTTTCTCTTCTACATCCGATAATATGGTGAGCTTTTTG
Source organism: Capsicum rhomboideum (assembly GCA_031232105.1). Taxonomy (NCBI): domain Eukaryota; kingdom Viridiplantae; phylum Streptophyta; class Magnoliopsida; order Solanales; family Solanaceae; genus Capsicum; species Capsicum rhomboideum. Next base: position 140,757,117 of record CP124711.1, on the reverse strand, counting down.
CGCATATTCATAGATTTCGTTGCTGAAAATTCAAACTTTTAATGTGAATTCAATTTAATTGTAGGCTGAATCGGAGGGGAAAATACACGAGACAGTGAAAAATTGCAAAGCGGAGGTAAGAATTTGCAATTTTTTTAACTTATTTGTGATGCATATTGTGGTTTCTGCTTTGTTGAGCTTGTGGTTAGATTGATTTTTGAGTATTTGATAGACGGCGGTAGCATCGGAGGGAAAGCAATTGACACCTGAAGAGCTGGAGAAGAAAAAGAAAAAGGAAGAAAAGGTGTGAAGACTACTTTTTCTCACGCAGACTATCCAATTTTTTGGTAATCTAACAAAATTCATAACGGCTTACCTTAGGGTACTTGTCAAAGCCTCCCAGTTTTCACTTACTCAGTCCACCACCGCCAACTTCATCGGCCGGCGGCGGAGGCAGCAGTCATTTCCGATGAACTTTTCTCATCTCCGACGAAGTATTTTCTCTTCTACATCCGATAATATGGTGAGCTTTTTGCGCATATTCATAGATTTCGTTGCTGAAAATTCAAACTTTTAATGTGAATTCAATTTAATTGTAGGCTGAATCGGAGGGGAAAATACACGAGACAGTGAAAAATTGCAAAGCGGAGGTAAGAATTTGCAATTTTTTTAACTTATTTGTGATGCATATTGTGGTTTCTGCTTTGTTGAGCTTGTGGTTAGATTGATTTTTGAGTATTTGATAGACGGCGGTAGCATCGGAGGGAAAGCAATTGACACCTGAAGAGCTGGAGAAGAAAAAGAAAAAGGAAGAAAAGGTGTGAAGACTACTTTTTCTCACGCAGACTATCCAATTTTTTGGTAATCTAACAAAATTCATAACGGCTTACCTTAGGGTACTTGTCAAAGCCTCCCAGTTTTCACTTACTCAGTCCACCACCGCCACCTTCATCGACCGGCGGCGGAGGCAGCATTCATTTCCGACGAACTTTTCTCATCTCCGACGAAGTATTTTCTCTTCTACATCCGATAATATGGTGAGATTTTTGCGCATATTCATAGATTTCGTTGCTGAAAATTCAAACTTTTAATGTGAATTCAATTTAATTGTAGGCTGAATCGGAGGGGAAAATACACGAGACAGTGAAAAATTGCAAAGCGGAGGTAAGAATTTGCAATTTTTTTAACTTATTTGTGATGCATATTGTGGTTTCTGCTTTGTTGAGCTTGTGGTTAGATTGATTTTTGAGTATTTGATAGACGGCGGTAGCATCGGAGGGAAAGCAATTGACACCTGAAGAGCTGGAGAAGAAAAAGAAAAAGAAAGAAAAGGTTTGAAGACTACTTTTTCTCACGCAGACTATCCAATTTTTTGGTAATCTAACAAAATTCATAACGGCTTACCTTAGGGTACTTGTCAAAGCCTCCCAGTTTTCACTTACTCAGTCCACCACCGCCAACTTCATCGGCCGGCGGCGGAGGCAGAGCCATTTCCGACGAACTTTTCTCATCTCCGACGAAGTATTTTTCTTCTACATCCGATAATATGGTGAGCTTTTTGCGCATATTCATAGATTTCGTTGCTGAAAATTCAAACTTTTAATGTGAATTCAATTTAATTGTAGGCTGAATCGGAGGGGAAAATACACGAGACAGTGAAAAATTACAAAGCGGAGGTAAGAATTTGCAATTTTTTTAACTTATTTGTGATGCATATTGTGGTTTCTGCTTTGTTGAGCTTGTGGTTAGATTGATTTTTGAGTATATGATAGACGGCGGTAGCATCGGAGGGAAAGCAATTGACACCTGAAGAGCTGGAGAAGAAAAAGAAAAAGGAAGAAAAGGTGTGAAGACTACTTTTTCTCACGCAGACTATCCAATTTTTTGGTAATCTAACAAAATTCATAACGGCTTACCATAGGGTACTTGTCAAAGCCTACCAGTTTTCACTTACTCAGTCCACCACTGCCACCTTCATCGGCCGGCGGCGGAGGCAGCAGCCATTTTCGACGAACTTTTCTCATCTCCGACGAAGTATTTTCTCTTCTACATCCGATAATATGGTGAGCTTTTTGCGCATATTCATAGATTTCGTTGCTGAAAATTCAAACTTTTAATGTGAATTCAATTTAATTGTAGGCTGAATCGGAGGGGAAAATACACGAGACAGTGAAAAATAGCAAAGCGGAGGTCAGAATTTGCAATTTTTTTAACTTATTTGTGATGCATATTGTGGTTTCTGCTTTGTTGAGCTTGTGGTTAGATTGATTTTTGAGTATTTGATAGACGGCGGTAGCATCGGAAGGAAAGCAATTGACACCTGAAGAGCTGGAGAAGAAAAAGAAAAAGGAAGAAAAGGTGTGAAGACTACTTTTTCTCACGCAGACTATCCAATTTTTTGGTAATCTAACAAAATTCATAACGGCTTACCTTAGGGTACTTGTCAAAGCCTCCCAGTTTTCACTTACTCAGTCCACCACCGCCAACTTCATCGGCCGGCGGCGGAGGCAGTAGTCATTTCCGACGAACTTTTCTCATCTCCGACGAAGTATTTTCTCTTCTACATCCGATAATATGGTGAGCTTTTTGCGCATATTCATAGATTTCGTTGCTGAAAATTCAAACTTTTAATGTGAATTCAATTTAATTGTAGGCTGAATTGGAGGGGAAAATACACGAGACAGTGAAAAATTGCAAAGCGGAGGTAAGAATTTACAATTTTTTTAACTTATTTGTGATGCATATTGTGGTTTCTGCTTTGTTGAGCTTGTGGTTAGATTGATTTTTGAGTATTTGATAGACGGCGGTAGCATCGGAGGGAAAGCAATTGACACCTGAAGAGCTGGAGAAGAAAAAGAAAAAGGAAGAAAAGGTGTGAAGACTACTTTTTCTCACGCAGACTATCCAATTTTTTGGTAATCTAACAAAATTCATAACGGCTTACCTTAGGGTACTTGTCAAAGCCTCCCAGTTTTCACTTACTCAGTCCACCACCGCCAACTTCATCGGCCGGCGGCGGAGGCAGCAGTCATTTCCGATGAACTTTTCTCATCTCCGACGAAGTATTTTCTCTTCTACATCCGATAATATGGTGAGCTTTTTGCGCATATTCATAGATTTCGTTGCTGAAAATTCAAACTTTTAATGTGAATTCAATTTAATTGTAGGCTGAATCGGAGGGGAAAATACACGAGACAGTGAAAAATTGCAAAGCGGAGGTAAGAATTTGCAATTTTTTTAACTTATTTGTGATGCATATTGTGGTTTCTGCTTTGTTGAGCTTGTGGTTAGATTGATTTTTGAGTATTTGATAGACGGCGGTAGCATCGGAGGGAAAGCAATTGACACCTGAAGAGCTGGAGAAGAAAAAGAAAAAGGAAGAAAAGGTGTGAAGACTACTTTTTCTCACGCAGACTATCCAATTTTTTGGTAATCTAACAAAATTCATAACGGCTTACCTTAGGGTACTTGTCAAAGCCTCCCAGTTTTCACTTACTCAGTCCACCACCGCCACCTTCATCAGCCGGCGGCGGAGGCAGCAGCCATTTCCGACGAACTTTTCTCATCTCCGACGAAGTATTTTCTCTTCTACATCCGATAATATGGTGAGCTTTTTGCGCATATTCATAGATTTTGTTGCTGAAAATTCAAACTTTTAATGTGAATTCAATTTAATTGTAGGCTGAATCGGAGGGAAAAATACACGAGACAGTGAAAAATTGCAAAGCGGAGGTAAGAATTTGCAATTTTTTTAACTTATTTGTGATGCATATTGTGGTTTCTGCTTTGTTGAGCTTGTGGTTAGATTGATTTTTGAGTATTTGATAGACGGCGGTAGCATCGGAGGGAAAGCAATTGACACCTGAAGAGCTGGAGAAGAAAAAGAAAAAGGAAGAAAAGGTGTGAAGACTACTTTTTCTCACGCAGACTATCCAATTTTTTGGTAATCTAACAAAATTCATAACGGCTTACCTTAGGGTACTTGTCAAAGCCTCCCAGTTTTCACTTACTCAGTCCACCACCGCCAACTTCATCGGCCGGCGGCGGAGGCAGCAGCCATTTCCGACGAACTTTTCTCATCTCCGACGAAGTATTTTCTCTTCTACATCCGATAATATGGTGAGCTTTTTGCGCATATTCATAGATTTCGTTGCTGAAAATTCAAACTTTTAATGTGAATTCAATTTAATTGTAGGCTGAATCGGAGGGGAAAATACACGAGACAGTGAAAAATTGCAAAGCGGAGGTAAGAATTTGCAATTTTTTAACTTATTTGTGATGTATATTGTGGTTTCTGTTTTGTTGAGCTTGTGGTTAGATTGATTTTTGAGTATTTGATAGACGGCGGTAGCATCGGAGGGAGAGCAATTGACACCTGAAGAGCTGGAGAAGAAAAAGAAAAAGGAAGAAAAGGTTTGAAGACTACTTTTTCTCACGCAGACTATCCAATTTTTTGGTAATCTAACAAAATTCATAACGGCTTACCTTAGGGTACTTGTCAAAGCCTCCCAGTTTTCACTTACTCAGTCCACCACCGCCACCTTCATCGGCCGGCGGCGGAGGCAGCAGCCATTTCCGACGAACTTTTCTCATCTCCGACGAAGTATTTTCTCTTCTACATCCGATAATATGGTGAGCTTTTTGCGCATATTCATAGATTTCGTTGTTGAAAATTCAAACTTTTAATGTGAATTCAATTTAATTGTAGGCTGAATCGGAGGGGAAAATACACGAGACAGTGAAAAATTGCAAAGCGGAGGTAAGAATTTGTAATTTTTTTAACTTATTTGTGATGCATATTGTGGTTTCTGCTTTGTTGAGCTTGTGGTTAGATTGATTTTTGAGTATTTGATAGACGGCGGTAGCATCGGAGGGAAAGCAATTGACACCTGAAGAGCTGGAGAAGAAAAAGAAAAAGGAAGAAAAGGTTTGAAGACTACTTTTTCTCACGCAGACTATCCAATTTTTTGGTAATCTAACAAAATTCATAACGGCTTACCTTAGGGTACTTGTCAAAGCTTCCCAGTTTTCACTTACTCAGTCCACCACCGCCACCTTCATCGGCCGGCGGCGGAGGCAGCAGCCATTTCCGACGAACTTTTCTCATCTCCGACGAAGTATTTTCTCTTCTACATCCGATAATATGGTGAGCTTTTTGCGTATATTCATAGATTTCGTTGCTGAAAATTCAAACTTTTAATGTGAATTCAATTTAATTGTAGGCTGAATCGGAGGGGAAAATACACGAGACAGTGAAAAATTGCAAAGCGGAGGTAAGAATTTGCAATTTTTTTAACCTATTTGTGATGCATATTGTGGTTTCTGCTTTGTTGAGCTTGTGGTTAGATTGATTTTTGAGTATTTGATAGACGGCGGTAGCATCGGAGGGAAAGCAATTGACACCTGAAGAGCTGGAGAAGAAAAAGAAAAAGGAAGAAAAGGTGTGAAGACTACTTTTTCTCACGCAGACTATCCAATTTTTTGGTAATCTAACAAAATTCATAACGGCTTACCTTAGGGTACTTGTCAAAGCCTCCCAGTTTTCACTTACTCAGTCCACCACCGCCACCTTCATCGGCCGGCGGCGGAGGCAGCAGTCATTTTCGACGAACTTTTCTCATCTCCGACGAAGTATTTTCTCTTCTACATCCGATAATATGGTGAGCTTTTTGCGCATATTCATAGATTTCGTTGCTGAAAATTCAAACTTTTAATGTGAATTCAATTTAATTGTAGGCTGAATCGGAGGGGAAAATACACGAGACAGTGAAAAATTGCAAAGCGGAGGTAAGAATTTGCAATTTTTTTAACTTATTTGTGATGCATATTGTGGTTTCTGCTTTGTTGAGCTTGTGGTTAGATTGATTTTTGAGTATTTGATAGACGGCGGTAGCATCGGAGGGAAAGCAATTGACACCTGAAGAGCTGGAGAAGAAAAAGAAAAAGGAAGAAAAGGTGTGAAGACTACTTTTTCTCACGCAGACTATCCAATTTTTTGGTAATCTAACAAAATTCATAACGGCTTACCTTAGGGTACTTGTCAAAGCCTCCCAGTTTTCACTTACTCAGTCCACCACCGCCACCTTCATCGGCCGGCGGCGGAGGCAGCACTCATTTCCGACGAACTTTTCTCATCTCCGACGAAGTATTTTCTCTTCTACATCCGATAATATGGTGAGCTTTTTGCGCATATTCATAGATTTCGTTGCTGAAAATTCAAACTTTTAATGTGAATTCAATTTAATTGTAGGCTGAATCGGAGGGGAAAATACACGAGACAGTGAAAAATTGCAAAGCGGAGGTAAGAATTTGCAATTTTTTTAACTTATTTGTGATGTATATTGTTGTTTCTGCTTTGTTGAGCTTGTGGTTAGATTGATTTTTGAGTATTTGATAGACGGCGGTAGCATCGGAGGGAAAGCAATTGACACCTGAAGAGCTGGAGAAGAAAAAGAAAAAGGAAGAAAAGGTTTGAAGACTACTTTTTCTCACGCAGACTATCCAATTTTTTGGTAATCTAACAAAATTCATAACGGCTTACCTTAGGGTACTTGTCAAAGCCTCCCAGTTTTCACTTACTCAGTCCACCACCGCCACCTTCATCGGCCGGCGGCGGAGGCAGCAGCCATTTCCGACGAACTTTTCTCATCTCCGACGAAGTATTTTCTCTTCTACATCCGATAATATGGTGAGCTTTTTGCGTATATTCATAGATTTCGTTGCTGAAAATTCAAACTTTTAATGTGAATTCAATTTAATTGTAGGCTGAATCGGAGGGGAAAATACACGAGACAGTGAAAAATTGCAAAGCGGAGGTAAGAATTTACAATTTTTTTAACCTATTTGTGATGCATATTGTGGTTTCTGCTTTGTTGAGCTTGTGGTTAGATTGATTTTTGAGTATTTGATAGACGGCGGTAGCATCGGAGGGAAAGCAATTGACACCTGAAGAGCTGGAGAAGAAAAAGAAAAAGGAAGAAAAGGTGTGAAGACTACTTTTTCTCACGCAGACTATCCAATTTTTTGGTAATCTAACAAAATTCATAACGGCTTACCTTAGGGTACTTGTCAAAGCCTCCCAGTTTTCACTTACTCAGTCCACCACCGCCACCTTCATCGGCCGGCGGCGGAGGCAGCAGCCATTTCCGACGAACTTTTCTCATCTCCGATGAAGTATTTTCTCTTCTACATCCGATAATATGGTGAGCTTTTTGCGCATATTCATAGATTTCGTTGTTGAAAATTCAAACTTTTAATGTGAATTCAATTTAATTGTAGGCTGAATCGGAGGGGAAAATACACGAGACAGTGAAAAATTGCAAAGCGGAGGTAAGAATTTGCAATTTTTTTAACTTATTTGTGATGCATATTGTGGTTTCTGCTTTGTTGAGCTTGTGGTTAGATTGATTTTTGAGTATTTGATAGACGGCGGTAGCATCGGAGGGAAAGCAATTGACACCTGAAGAGCTGGAGAAGAAAAAGAAAAAGGAAGAAAAGGTTTGAAGACTACTTTTTCTCACGCAGACTATCCAATTTTTTGGTAATCTAACAAAATTCATTACGGCTTACCTTAGGGTACTTGTCAAAGCTTCCCAGTTTTCACTTACTCAGTCCACCACCGCCACCTTCATCGGCCGGCGGCGGAGGCAGCAGCCATTTCCGACGAACTTTTCTCATCTCCGACGAAGTATTTTCTCTTCTACATCCGATAATATGGTGAGCTTTTTGCGTATATTCATAGATTTCGTTGCTGAAAATTCAAACTTTTAATGTGAATTCAATTTAATTGTAGGCTGAATCGGAGGGGAAAATACACGAGACAGTGAAAAATTGCAAAGCGGAGGTAAGAATTTGCAATTTTTTTAACCTATTTGTGATGCATATTGTGGTTTCTGCTTTGTTGAGCTTGTGGTTAGATTGATTTTTGAGTATTTGATAGACGGCGGTAGCATCGGAGGGAAAGCAATTGACACCTGAAGAGCTGGAGAAGAAAAAGAAAAAGGAAGAAAAGGTGTGAAGACTACTTTTTCTCACGCAGACTATCCAATTTTTTGGTAATCTAACAAAATTCATAACGGCTTACCTTAGGGTACTTGTCAAAGCCTCCCAGTTTTCACTTACTCAGTCCACCACAGCCAACTTCATCGGCCGGCGGCGGAGGCAGCAGTCATTTCCGATGAACTTTTCTCATCTCCGACGAAGTATTTTCTCTTCTACATCCGATAATATGGTGAGCTTTTTGCGCATATTCATAGATTTCGTTGCTGAAAATTCAAACTTTTAATGTGAATTCAATTTAATTGTAGGCTGAATCGGAGGGGAAAATACACGAGACAGTGAAAAATTGCAAAGCGGAGGTAAGAATTTGCAATTTTTTTAACTTATTTGTGATGCATATTGTGGTTTCTGCTTTGTTGAGCTTGTGGTTAGATTGATTTTTGAGTATTTGATAGACGGCGGTAGCATCGGAGGGAAAGCAATTGACACCTGAAGAGCTGGAGAAGAAAAAGAAAAAGGAAGAAAAGGTGTGAAGACTACTTTTTCTCACGCAGACTATCCAATTTTTTGGTAATCTAACAAAATTCATAACGGCTTACCTTAGGGTACTTGTCAAAGCCTCCCAGTTTTCACTTACTCAGTCCACCACAGCCAACTTCATCGGCCGGCGGCGGAGGCAGCAGCCATTTCCGACGAACTTTTCTCATCTCCGACGAAGTATTTTCTCTTCTACATCCGATAATATGGTGAGCTTTTTGCGCATATTCATAGATTTCGTTGCTGAAAATTCAAACTTTTAATGTGAATTCAATTTAATTGTAGGCTGAATCGGAGGGGAAAATACACGAGACAGTGAAAAATTGCAAAGCGGAGGTAAGAATTTGCAATTTTTTTAACTTATTTGTGATGCATATTGTGGTTTCTGCTTTGTTGAGCTTGTGGTTAGATTGATTTTTGAGTATTTGATAGACGGCGGTAGCATCGGAGGGAAAGCAATTGACACCTGAAGAGCTGGAGAAGAAAAAGAAAAAGGAAGAAAAGGTGTGAAGACTACTTTTTCTCACGCAGACTATCCAATTTTTTGGTAATCTAACAAAATTCATAACGGCTTACCTTAGGGTGATTGTCAAAGCCTCCCAGTTTTCACTTACTCAGTCCACCACCGCCACCTTCATCGGCCGGCGGCGGAGGCAACAGTCATTTCCGACGAACTTTTCTCATCTCCGATGAAGTATTTTCCCTTCTACATCCGATAATATGGTGAGCTTTTTGCGCATATTCATAGATTTCGTCGCTGAAAATTCAAACTTTTAATGTGAATTCAATTTAATTGTAGGCTGAATCGGAGGGGAAAATACACGAGACAGTGAAAAATTGCAAAGCGGAGGTAAGAATTTGCAATTTTTTTAACTTATTTGTGATGCATATTGTGGTTTCTGCTTTGTTGAGCTTGTGGCTAGATTGATTTTTGAGTATTTGATAGACGGCGATAGCATCGGAGGGAAAGCAATTGACACCTGAAGAGCTGGAGAAGAAAAAGAAAAAGGAAGAAAAGGTGTGAAGACTACTTTTTCTCACGCAGACTATCCAATTTTTTGGTAATCTAACAAAATTCATAACGGCTTACCTTAGGGTACTTGTCAAAGCCTCCCAGTTTTCACTTACTCAGTCCACCACCGCCACCTGCATCGGCCGGCGGCGGAGGCAGCAGCCATTTCCGACGAACTTTTCTCATCTCCGATGAAGTATTTTCTCTTCTACATCCGATAATATGGTGAGCTTTTTGCGCATATTCATATATTTCGTTTCTGAAAATTCAAACTTTTAATGTGAATTCAATTTAATTGTAGGCTGAATCGGAGGGGAAAATACACGAGACAGTGAAAAATTGCAAAGCGGAGGTAAGAATTTGCAATTTTTTTAACTTATTTGTGATGCATATTGTGGTTTCTGCTTTGTTGAGCTTGTGGTTAGATTGATTTTTGAGTATTTGATAGACGGCGGTAGCATCGGAGGGAAAGCAATTGACACCTGAAGAGCTGGAGAAGAAAAAGAAAAAGGAAGAAAAGGTGTGAAGACTACTTTTTCTCACGCAGACTATCCAATTTTTTGGTAATCTAACAAAATTCATAACGGCATACCTTAGGGTACTTGTCAAAGCCTCCCAGTTTTCACTTACTCAGTCCACCACCGCCAACTTCATCGGCCGGCGGCGGAGGCAGCAGTCATTTCCGACGAACTTTTCTCATCTCCGACGAAGTATTTTCTCTTCTACATCCGATAATATGGTGAGCTTTTTGCGCATATTCATAGATTTCGTTGCTGAAAATTCAAACTTTTAATGTGAATTCAATTTAATTGTAGGCTGAATCGGAGGGGAAAATACACGAGACAGTGAAAAATTGCAAAGCGGAGGTAAGAATTTGATATTTTTTTAACTTATTTGTGATGCATATTGTGGTTTCTGCTTTGTTGAGCTTGTGGTTAGATTGATTTTTGAGTATTTGATAGACGGCGATAGCATCGGAGGGAAAGCAATTGACACCTGAAGAGCTGGAGAAGAAAAAGAAAAAGGAAGAAAAGGTGTGAAGACTACTTTTTCTCACGCAGACTATCCAATTTTTTGGTAATCTAACAAAATTCATAACGGCTTACCTTAGGGTACTTGTCAAAGCCTCCCAGTTTTCACTTACTCAGTCCACCACCGCCACCTGCATCGGCCGGCGGCGGAGGCAGCAGCCATTTCCGACGAACTTTTCTCATCTCCGACGAAGTATTTTCTCTTCTACATCCGATAATATGGTGAGATTTTTGCGCATATTCATAGATTTCGTTGCTGAAAATTCAAACTTTTAATGTGAATTCAATTTAATTGTAGGCTGAATCGGAGGGGAAAATACACGAGACAGTGAAAAATTGCAAAGCGGAGGTAAGAATTTGCAATTTTTTTAACTTATTTGTGATGCATATTGTGGTTTCTGCTTTGTTGAGCTTGTGGTTAGATTGATTTTTGAGTATTTGATAGACGGCGGTAGCATCGGAGGGAAAGCCAATTGACACCTGAAGAGCTGGAGAAGAAAAAGAAAAAGGAAGAAAAGGTTTGAAGACTACTTTTTCTCACGCAGACTATCCAATTTTTTGGTAATCTAACAAAATTCATAACGGCTTACCTTAGGGTACTTGTCAAAGCCTCCCAGTTTTCACTTACTCAGTCCACCACCGCCACCTTCATCGGCCGGCGGCGGAGGCAACAACCATTTCCGACGAACTTTTCACATCTCCGACGAAGTATTTTCTCTTCTACATCCGATAATATGGTGAGCTTTTTGCGCATATTCATAGATTTCGTTGTTGAAAATTCAAACTTTTAATGTGAATTCAATTTAATTGTAGGCTGAATCGGAGGGGAAAATACACGAGACAGTGAAAAATTGCAAAGCGGAGGTAAGAATTTGCAATATTTTTAACTTATTTGTGATGCATATTGTGGTTTCTGCTTTGTTGAGCTTGTGGTTAGATTGATTTTTGAGTATTTGATAGACGGCGGTAGCATCGGAGGGAAAGCAATTGACACCTGAAGAGCTGGAGAAGAAAAAGAAAAAGGAAGAAAAGGTGTGAAGACTACTTTTTCTCACGCAGACTATCCAATTTTTTGGTAATCTAACAAAATTCATAACGGCTTACCTTAGGGTACTTGTCAAAGCCTCCCAGTTTTCACTTACTCAGTCCACCACCGCCACCTGCATCGGCCGGCGGCGGAGGCAGCAGCCATTTCCGACGAACTTTTCTCATCTCCGACGAAGTATTTTCTCTTCTACATCCGATAATATGGTGAGCTTTTTGCGCATATTCATAGATTTCGTTGCTGAAAATTCAAACTTTTAATGTGAATTCAATTTAATTGTAGGCTGAATCGGAGGGGAAAATACACGAGACAGTGAAAAATTGCAAAGCGGAGGTAAGAATTTGCAATTTTTTTAACTTATTTGTGATGCATATTGTGGTTTCTGCTTTGTTGAGCTTGTGGTTAGATTGATTTTTGAGTATTTGATAGACGGCGGTAGCATCGGAGGGAAAGCAATTGACACCTGAAGAGCTGGAGAAGAAAAAGAAAAAGGAAGAAAAGGTTTGAAGACTACTTTTTCTCACGCAGACTATCCAATTTTTTGGTAATCTAACAAAATTCATAACGGCTTACCTTAGGGTACTTGTCAAAGCCTCCCAGTTTTCACTTACTCAGTCCACCACCGCCACCTTCATCGGCCGGCGGCGGAGGCAACAACCATTTCCGACGAACTTTTCACATCTCCGACGAAGTATTTTCTCTTCTACATCCGATAATATGGTGAGCTTTTTGCGCATATTCATAGATTTCGTTGTTGAAAATTCAAACTTTTAATGTGAATTCAATTTAATTGTAGGCTGAATCGGAGGGGAAAATACACGAGACAGTGAAAAATTGCAAAGCGGAGGTAAGAATTTGCAATTTTTTTAACTTATTTGTGATGCATATTGTGGTTTCTGCTTTGTTGAGCTTGTGGTTAGATTGATTTTTGAGTATTTGATAGACGGCGGTAGCATCGGAGGGAAAGCAATTGACACCTGAAGAGCTGGAGAAGAAAAAGAAAAAGGAAGAAAAGGTGTGAAGACTACTTTTTCTCACGCAGACTATCCAATTTTTTGGTAATCTAACAAAATTCATAACGGCTTACCTTAGGGTACTTGTCAAAGCCTCCCAGTTTTCACTTACTCAGTCCACCACCGCCACCTTCATCGGCCGGCGGCGGAGGCAGCAGTCATTTTCGACGAACTTTTCTCATCTCCGACGAAGTATTTTCTCTTCTACATCCGATAATATGGTGAGCTTTTTGCGCATATTCATAGATTTCGTTGCTGAAAATTCAAACTTTTAATGTGAATTCAATTTAATTGTAGGCTGAATCGGAGGGGAAAATACACAAGACAGTGAAAAATTGCAAAGCGGAGGTAAGAATTTGCAATTTTTTTAACTTATTTGTGATGCATATTGTGGTTTCTGCTTTGTTGAGCTTGTGGTTAGATTGATTTTTGAGTATTTGATAGACGGCGGTAGCATCGGAGGGAAAGCAATTGACACCTGAAGAGCTGGAGAAGAAAAAGAAAAAGGAAGAAAAGGTGTGAAGACTACTTTTTCTCACGCAGACTATCCAATTTTTTGGTAATCTAACAAAATTCATAACGGCTTACCTTAGGGTACTTGTCAAAGCCTCCCAGTTTTCACTTACTCAGTCCACCACCGCCAACTTCATCGGCCGGCGGCGGAGGCAGCAGTCATTTCCGACGAACTTTTCTCATCTCCGACGAAGTATTTTCTCTTCTACATCCGATAATATGGTGAGCTTTTTGCGCATATTCATAGATTTCGTTGCTGAAAATTCAAACTTTTAATGTGAATTCAATTTAATTGTAGGCTGAATCGGAGGGGAAAATACACGAGACAGTGAAAAATTGCAAAGCGGAGGTAAGAATTTGATATTTTTTTAACTTATTTGTGATGCATATTGTGGTTTCTGCTTTGTTGAGCTTGTGGTTAGATTGATTTTTGAGTATTTGATAGACGGCGGTAGCATCGGAGGGAAAGCAATTGACACCTGAAGAGCTGGAGAAGAAAAAGAAAAAGGAAGAAAAGGTGTGAAGACTATTTTTTCTCACGCAGACTATCCAATTTTTTGGTAATCTAACAAAATTCATAACGGCTTACCTTAGGGTACTTGTCAAAGCCTCCCAGTTTTCACTTACTCAGTCCACCACCGCCACCTTCATCGGCCGGCGGCGGAAGCAGCAGTCATTTCCGACGAACTTTTCTCATCTCCGACGAAGTATTTTCTCTTCTACATCCGATAATATGGTGAGCTTTTTGCGCATATTCATAGATTTCGTTGCTGAAAATTCAAACTTTTAATGTGAATTCAATTTAATTGTAGGCTGAATCGGAGAGGAAAATACACGAGACAGTGAAAAATTGCAAAGCGGAGGTAAGAATTTACAATTTTTTTAACTTATTTGTGATGCATATTGTGGTTTCTGCTTTGTTGAGCTTGTGGTTAGATTGATTTTTGAGTATTTGATAGACGGCGGTAGCATCGGAGGGAAAGCAATTGACACCTGAAGCGCTGGAGAAGAAAAAGAAAAAGGAAGAAAAGGTGTGAAGACTACTTTTTCTCACGCAGACTATCCAATTTTTTGGTAATCTAACAAAATTCATAACGGCTTACCTTAGGGTAATTGTCAAAGCCTCCCAGTTTTCACTTACTCAGTCCACCACCGCCACCATCATCGGCCGGCGGCGGAGGCAGCAGCCATTTCCGACGAACTTTTCTCATCTCCGACGAAGTATTTTCTCTTCTACATCCGATAATATGTGAGCTTTTTGCGCATATTCATAGATTTCGTTGCTGAAAATTCAAACTTTTAATGTGAATTCAATTTAATTGTAGGCTGAATCGGAGGGGAAAATACACGAGACAGTGAAAAATTGCAAAGCGGAGGTAAGAATTTGCAATTTTTTTAACTTATTTGTGATGCATATTGTGGTTTCTGCTTTGTTGAGCTTGTGGTTAGATTGATTTTTGAGTATTTGATAGACGGCGGTAGCATCGGAGGGAAAGCAATTGACACCTGAAGAGCTGGAGAAGAAAAAGAAAAAGGAAGAAAAGGTGTGAAGACTACTTTTTCTCACGCAGACTATCCAATTTTTTGGTAATCTAACAAAATTCATAACGGCTTACCTTAGGGTACTTGTCAAAGCCTCCCAGTTTTCACTTACTCAGTCCACCACCGCCACCTGCATCGGCCGGCGGCGGAGGCAGCAGCCATTTCCGACGAACTTTTCTCATCTCCGACGAAGTATTTTCTCTTCTACATCCGATAATATGGTGAGCTTTTTGCGCATATTCATAGATTTCGTTGCTGAAAATTCAAACTTTTAATGTGAATTCAATTTAATTGTAGGCTGAATCGGAGGGGAAAATACACGAGACAGTGAAAAATTGCAAAGCGGAGGTAAGAATTTGCAATTTTTTTAACTTATTTGTGATGCATATTGTGGTTTCTGCTTTGTTGAGCTTGTGGTTAGATTGATTTTTGAGTATTTGATAGACGGCGGTAGCATCTGAGGGAAAGCAATTGACACCTGAAGAGCTGGAGAAGATGATGCATCATGTGAAATTATAATTATTGTACTTTTCCAAAATATGAATTTTATATAAAAGTTTGATATGATTTTTTAATAGTGACATTGGGAATTTGTATATTTGAATCCCTGTCTGACATTGGGAATTTGTATATTTGAATCCCTGTCCCTTTGGTTATTCTTTTAAGATAAATGTATGGATTTAAGTAGTTGACGGTCATCACAAGATAGAGATACGGATTGCGTATATATTATCGTTTCCAAACTCACGCATGAGATTATAGGGATAAGGGTTGCGTAAACACTGACAGTGATATTGGTCGGTTGAGGTGGTTATGAGGTAATGGCCGGTGATGACATATGATAAAGGTGGATGGTATAATGATAATTAAAGAAAGTGACATACTTTAAATGGCTAGCTTAACTGTACCTAATGGACTCTTGAAAACACTTCGAAAAGTTTTTTTAAAAATTTGAACCAAAAATGCCTAGTGAGACCATTTTATCACATGTTTAGATGCTCGATTACGTAGTTCAAGTGTCTAAACTAAATGAAATTCACTGAGAAGTTTAAGGCGTTACGTATCTATGTATTAAGCCATATCATTAAGTGGGACTAGTATTAGCTGTTAAGTAAACATCATTGTGATTGATGCTTATGATTGATGAATATAATAATAAGATAAAACCTTTTTTAATCAACATATCCACAAATTTGTCAGTACATACTGTTACTTGTTCATCGTGTTCTAATAATTAATCTCTCTCCAAATCATATAAATCTTCCATAAGATTTTCCACACGTAAATAAAATGTGATAGATCTAGAGGGGATTAATGATTTATTAAGACATGACTAATGATTTTTTGTGCTTAGACGTGACTATCATATAATCACAACCTACTATAATTATGTGAGATAACCCTAGATCTCAAAAAACAAGACATGGTCCAGCACCAAATCGAGCCGTCAGATGGATAGAATTTCTTCATTTTTAATTAGATTGAGGTTTTCGATTTGACTCCTAAAAATATGAAGAAGAAAAAAAATCTATTCGGAAGTGATTCTCCTTTGCTGGATTTTTGTGACACCAATCCAAATAATAAATTACACATAATAACTTTAAAATGTGTGATTTTAAATATTTTATTTGTGTTTGCCTCATGGACAAATCTTTAAGGTCAAAAGGTAAAAATGTTGATAAGATCCATCGAAACAACTTTTCTACCTCCATAAAAGTACGGATAAGGTTTGCGTACACACTATCCTCTCCAGATTCTATTTGACGGATTACACATGATTTGTTGTAGTCAAAATTAAAGTGTTGTCCGTGCGATAAAACTTGTTAAACTAGAAATTTTGCCCATAAGATAATCAGGGTCAAAATCCAAGACCACTCTATTTTCAAGATCATTCTTGTAAGTTAGCCGAAATTGAATAATCAAGGCTAATGTGGGTACTGGACATAGGGTGGAAAACTCAAAAAGTAAATAGAGCACCATCGAAAGCTATAATGGGATAAATAGGATTCCTCTACTCTTAATCAAATTTCTCGAGTTTGAATCAAAGGATTGAAAAATATTCTGGTAAATAGTGTTTGATCGAATCACAATAGAGGGTTCCCAACAGGCGAAGCTAGAAACCCCGTTTCGAGTTCAGCCGAATCGAATAACTTTTACTCAAACTGTATATTTGTGTTAAGAAATTCATTAAACATGCATAAATATTATATTTAGAACCTAATTATTATTAAAAATCGTTATTTAAGATAAAAAATGAATAAAGTTAAAAATCCTAACCTCGACTCTGATTTCGAAGGAGGGACGTCGGTGAGTAAGTGTTCATGTGAATTGAAGGTCATTTATTTCTTAGGCATCATTTTGTGGACCAAATTGTTAAGGCATTTGGCTGGATGGAATTGTATATATATTTGATTAATTAAAAGTAGTCCTTTTCCTATAATTATCATATGTATTATCTATACATCTTGATTTCTTGGTGCTATTTAAATAAATTGTTTTTTTTCTTTGAAAATAGTGGACAAAGATGAACTAGTAATAAAGATTGAGGTCCATGTACATTATTGCAGAAAGTTCCATGCCAGTCAATGATCTACTTTGACCAATTTAAATCTAGTTACATTTTTCTTTTTTCTATTTTCTAATTTTTTCTTTTTTGAGGTTTAGAAATGAGTACATTGAAGGACAATGGAATAGAAGCAAATTTAGGGGTCGTTTGGTAGAGTGTATAAGAATAGTGTAAAATATGATGTATTAGTAATACTTGTGTTAGTTATGTTTGCATTAGTTATGCTTGCTTTTTTCTTATGCAGTGTTTGGTTTGGTATATTAAAAATAACATGAATTACATAATTTCAAAAAATAAATTGTTTTTACAAAAATACCCTCCATAAATATGATGGAAATGATGTAGAAAAATTTTTGAGGGACAATTGTGACTTTAACCATACTAATGCATGCATTAGAATCCATTACATTACTAATACCAAGGATTTTCATGCATTAGTAATACACTCCTTAATACACAATAGAGTGTATAATTAATGCAAGCATTAGTAATACATAGGATGAAAACGTGTATCAAACAAGGTACTAGTAATATACAAAGCTAACGCATGCATTATTTTTTTAATACACTCTACCAGACGACCCTTATACAGTGTACACGTAAAAGTTTATTTGAGTTTATTCGATTTGGCTTAAATTGTACATGGTTGACCCAAATGTATAACATCGCACAATGTTAAAAGAGTATTGTTGGTTAGTTTAGCCCGATAATTGATATCAAAGCTAATAATTTGACTAGACGATATGTCATTGGTAGAGTGATGGCATGGGGCTCAGACTTACTATGTTTGAAGGTCTACAGGTCAGTTTACTATCTTTATCCTTGGTTTGGAGACGCATATACACACAAGAAGAAGTATATAACTTTAGTGACCAATATAAATACTCGAATGATGTGGATGCCACAATTAATCTCCATATAAGCACATAAAGTGATAGATTATGCGAAGCTTAGGTGTGCAAACAAAATTCTACTAGTCGAATTTTGGCTAGTTTAATCCAACAATTGATATCAAAGCCAATAATTCAACTAGATGAATATGACATTGGCGGAGTGGTGGTGTGAGGCTCGACTTACTATGTTTGAGCGTCTATAGTCGGTTTACTATCTTTATTTGAAGCTTGGAGACGCAGACGCACATGAAAAGAAGCATATGACTTTAATAACCAATATAAATACTCGTTGATGTGAATGTCACAGTTAATCTTCATATAAGCATTTGAGTGATAGGTCATATGGAACTTAATTAGTTTGAGGGTACATCGTTCAGTGTGCAAACAAAGTTCTACATTAGTACGTAGTTGAAATGAAAAGAAAGCTACACATACAATATAAGGATATTGTCAATGGTATATATGAGACATTGGGAAAAAATCGTACATGCTTGACACAAAGCGAATAATATCATAGTATCATATTAGAAGTATTTTTAGCTCTCTATCTCTCAAGATGAGATAGAGGTAAGATTGCGGACACATCACACACTATTCTCTCCAGACTGTATTTGTAATTTCATTAGGTATATTATTATTGTATTCAAAGTAATTTTCAGGTCATTTTAGCTCAATATTAAAGACCCACTTTTTGATAATTCTCCACTTATTAATTTTTAAAATTTTCTTAAATTTCTTATACTGTATGTGGTGTGCCATATATCTGCTAGACTGGCATGCTCATATTCATAGGGGACATTAATGGTTAATTAAGTCTATTGATGAGAAACAGCTAATGCCCTCTCTGTATTTATATATGGTCCAATTCTTCATCTCTACAATTACATGCTGTCAGGCTTCTCTGTCTGATTCAGACACTATCCTTAAATTCAAGTATATCCACCTATATAAACTCATCATATATTTATATTTATTCAAGTATACTATAAAATTGAGATTATGTATAAAAATAAAATTTTCGTTTTATTTGTTCATTTTTTGTTTCTTGTTCCTATAATGTCTTTTTTTAGACGGTTTTTGTTTGGAGCCGGGGGTGTCGGAAACAACCTCTCTATCTCACCTATGAGGTAGTGGTATGGACTACACTTATCCTTTCCAGCAGTGCCGGCTCAACCATGTAAAGAAAAAGGCAACCGCCTTAGGCCCCCAAATTTGAGGGGCCTCATTTTTTAGCAATAATAGATTATAAAAAATCTATTAAAAAAATATTAAAAACTATTTATAGAAAAAATAAACTTTTTATGTAAAAGAAAAAAATTATTAGAAAAAATTTGATATATCTAGAGTACTATGTCTTAAGAAAAATTAAATGCATTGGTTATATTAATAGTTGAAAAAAGAATTATTAGAAGAAACCGATTATATAAAAATTAATAACAACTTTTCACCTCAAAAAATTTGAAAATAGATTTTTTTTTTCTTAAATATCTAAGGCCTCCGTTTTGATTTTGGCCTTAGGCCACTAATGTGCTTGAGTCGTCCCTGCTTTCCAGACCCCACTTTGTGAAAATATACTGGGTATATTATTTTGTTGTTGTATTTGTTCATTTAAGCAAATCAAAAGAGTTTAACAAACCATAAAGTGAAAGAATTATTAAACCATAAAGTTGTAAATGTGAAAGAATTTAAGTATTAAACCATTCAAAATCTTAAAGTAGAGGATGGAATAATTTAGGATCATTATAAAAACTCTAGTTAGGTAAATATTTCTTTCATATTCTCAAATAAGTTGTAATGTCCAACGCATCTACGAGGTATTGATACTAAGATAGATGTTCGGTCAAACAAGATTAAAAATAATTATATTTGTCAAAAGATGCAAGTAGCACACATTGTTGATGACAAAATAAGAGAAGGTTGTTTGAGATGGTTTGATCATGTCCTACGTCAACCTTCATGCTCATCAATACATAAATGTGAAATCATGGTGAGTGAAATTGTTATAAGGGACGAGGTAAACATAAATTCACATAAAAGGAAGTTGTCTTAAAAGACCTACCGTTACTTGTAATCTATACAAATTAGTGAAAGACATGGTACACCATAAAAAGAATTATATTGGTGATATTGACTAGTTAGAAATATGTTTTAGTCATATTAATATGTTTATTTTAGATTCTATGCTTCATATGAGTCTTTTCCGCTAAAAGAAATCACAAATAGAAAATATAGAGAATTTTAGTACTAAATTTTTTAATTTGATATAGCGTTTTCTGGCTAAAATGTAAACACATTTGTGATTAGTAAATATTTATATAATCAATCTCAACTTATTTCGATTAAAACGTAAATATTGAGGTAACGTTGACAGCAAGTTGGGCTTTTTGAAAAATGCTTTTCGGGTCATAGCCTTTTACAAACTTATGCCAGTTTAGTACTACTATATTAGATCTTTCGAAAGGGTTTAATAATGGGCAAACAACATAATCCCGATAGTTTGGAGCTTAGTTACAGAAAATTTCAATATTTTACATAATTACTGAAAATCCCGATTTTGGGTCTGTCGAGATACATAATTAGCTCCCTATACAACCAACGAAGATACATTTTTTTCCTTTGTAAAGATACATAATTAGCTCCCGATATATTTTTTCCAATTTTGGATCTGTCGAGATACATAATACATCCAACGAAGATACATTTTTTTCTTTGTAAAGATACATAATTAGCTCCCGATACATCCAACGAAAATACATAATTAGTTGGAATTTTTGTAATTACTTTGTAAAGGTGGGAATTTGTATAAGTATGGTAAGTTAAGTTGTATGTTTATGCTATTTTTCCTTGGTTCGTTTTACTAATTGGTGAGGAAATTATAAAATCAAAGACCTCTAACATTCACATTATGATCTTGAAGTATTTGTTTTCAATTTTTTTGACTTAGTGCGTCATTATTAATAGGGATAATTATTTAATTAGGTAAATTTATACATTATATTTATCAAACATAACGAGAGTTTTAAGGAAATTATTAAACATAGTAAGAATTATGAAATCCGTCTTATATCATTGATACATACAACAGTTTCTGAAATTTCCATTTCCCTCTGTATCAATGATATAACGGTTTTGAAGTTTGCTCGATATCAGTGATACAAGCTTTGTACATGTTATATCTCTGGTATGGAGCGAAATGTTGTTGTATCTCTAACACATAAATTTCAAACGTTGTTGTATCACTAATACAAAGTGAATTTCAAATATTGTTTCTATGTTTGATAATTATTTAAATTATCCCTATATTTGATAATTAAACTTCAAACTATCACTATGCTTTTAAAAAATTTCCTTACTAGTATTAGTATATTATTTCATTCTTTTTTATATCATTACCTGAAAAGGGCTGAAATCTTCCTTTTGAAATCAAATTTTCTCATAGGCCCTAAGGAACGGCCCAACAAAAGAAAAAGGTCACAAGTTCAAATTCATAAGAGACAACTACTGTGCTACCTAATTGAATTTTGGGTAAACAACATAAATTCCGACAGTTTGGTGCTTACTTACAGAA
Organism: Capsicum rhomboideum; assembly: GCA_031232105.1. NCBI lineage: Eukaryota > Viridiplantae > Streptophyta > Magnoliopsida > Solanales > Solanaceae > Capsicum > Capsicum rhomboideum. Next base: position 140,735,420 of record CP124711.1, on the reverse strand, counting down.
AATTCTGACATTTTATATATTTACAAAAAAATTCATTTTTAAGGCTGTCGAGATACATAATTACCCAAACTGTAATCATTCAAAGATACATAGTGTATGTATCTTTTAAACAAAACTCACACTGATATACACAGCGATACATAATTCGTTCCCGATACATTCCATTGAGATACATAACTGATACTTGGAATTTTTGTAATTACTTTATAAGGGTGGGATTTGTGTAAATATGGTAAGTTAAGGTGTATATTTATGTTATTTCTCCTTGAATTGAATTTTCTACTCGTTACGACTTACCAGCACTAACTTCGCTTCATTTCTAGGAAGGTGGGATCATCGGTAGCCTCTAAAACGTGACATCAACTTTCACTTAGACACCTCAAATAGACGGGTGATGAGGGTGCAGGGAAGTGTGGATTGTAGGTTATGTGGGACGAGGAAGGTATTGCAACACTTTTTACAACCTTATTTAAGAAATAAAACAAATTTTATTAAAAACAAAAACACAAAAATTGACTACTATCAGTTGCAAATTAATTTGAAATATTCACAATGAGAGCAAATCAGTTCGATAATTACCTTTTAATTAATTGTTACTAGTTATAAAAAGTTAAGTGGGTGCGTCTATGCGGGATCAAATTTAGATTTTTAAAGTATAGTTAATATAATTTAGTAAAATAATCTCTTAATAAATATTTTCTTAAGAAAAGTATTAAGTCAATATGAGTCAAGTAAAATAAAACGGAAGGAATATAACATATGTATGTAGGCCGAACGGAAGGCAACAATGAGTTGCTAGGTGAAAATAGTAAATTATACTATGTGAGGCGAATTAGACGTGTAGAAGGAAAAATATTTTTTTTAACTTTTTATATTTGATTGGTCAAAAATTTTCTCTAGAAAATAAATTAAATTTTAAAAAAAGAATGAGAAAAATTATTTCTCCGGTTGAAGTAGGAAAAACAACTTTCACCAATGATGGTATACATTGCTTTTGTCCTTCCTATCCTCCAACACACACCCTCACACTCGTAGTCCCCATCCCCACCACCCCATGCCTTCTACTATTGGAAAACTTTATGCACAGCGGAATCATTTCAGAAATATATTATTTACATGAATAATAGATAACACATACGATTATCCTAGATCACATAAACTCGCTGAAATTTAATTCAATAAATATATCTTGAAGCTTGAACACGTATAATCAAGTAAGTCTGCAAGTATGAATCCGATTCTGCAATCTTCTGCAATAATCCCAAATTGACAACTAAACTCTCTCAATACTTGGGTGGGCAAGTATCAAATAGAAAACCGATTCTCTTTCTAGGTTAGGAGAATTCATACTTATAGAGATACTTTTTCTAGTCCAAAAAGGAGACCAAAAATCCGTTCGGCTTCTAACAAGAAAACAAAAACCTGTTTTCTTCCTTTTTTGTCCTTGAAAATAGGATTTCGAGTTCTAATTAAATATGGGCACTGCAGGGACCACGAAATTAATTACTAGGTTCTCTATTATGGAAATAATTCAAAAATCTAATTATGATTTGAATTATTCTTACCATAATAAATTACAAATCATTCCACTAGAAATTCGTAATTGCACTCCTCTATTTATGTTGTGAAATTCTCAATTAAACACTTATGTAATTCCTTATGTTAAAATTACAGATACTAATCAATAAATTAAATTACTGACGAATTCAATCTAATGATTAATCTCCTTTAGAGCACTGCTTAACTTATTTCATGTGTCGGATTCATAAAATTCACTTGCAAGATTTGACACAATGAAAACTTATAAGCTTCTCAAAAAGGCATATCATCAATCTCTATACCGAGACATGAGTTCTATCAACTAACTTATTATTTCACCAATATATATTATTATCATCCAATCTACCAGGCATATTGACTCATCTCAGGATCTCGCCTTTTAATAAATCAAAATGATAATCAATATATACAGCTCATAATAGTTATATCAAGATTGAGAATATAAGTACATTTTATAATTTAGAGAATATGTTTTTGTTAGTCAGTCTAAAACATCTATCTCTGCTCCGTCTCGTTCAATACATACAAAATGCACTAGCACAAGAAGTCGGAACTACACCATTCCCATAATCAAGATAAATTACATTTAATCTTGTGCTACAATCATACCGATGGCTTGTCCAATTTCCATCCTAGATTGTGAACAAAAATCTTTATACTTATAAGAACCGATGATTTAATCCTCTGTGTATAAGCTAAAACTCTATACACTAAATCATCTATTATATAAGTAAACGGACACATAAACGAATACACGATCTATTAAATCTTTTATTAAAATTGATTTAATAATTTTTCTATAATAAATACTATATATCTAAACATATGATCAATAGTATTTATATCATGATTAATAGTATATATCTCAACAATCTCCCACATAGACTTTTAATCATCACAATTGTTATAATATATTATATCTAAACGCATGGTTAATAGTATATATCCTAACACCTACCTCCATCTCTAATAATATAAATTTAGCTAAATTATATACAATTTTTTTTTAAAAATAATATTTTTTTACTTATGTATTGAACATAGACAAAAAAAAACTCACTTATTTTTCTCGAAAATATTTTCCTTACATACACCCTTCAAGTCGGCTCTTTTGAGGGTAAGAGGCATAAGCAAGTGACCAAAAGATATGTATCATCATCTCTATTAATGGACACCAACAAAACACCAAAGTTTTTTTTCTAAAATCTGTAACTGCATGCATGCATTTATTACTCATACAAGTCATGATGTTTGTGTTGTCACTGTACACTAAGGCTTCCTTTCACGTGTCTGTTTAGTCAAATTAAGCAATGTTTCTTCGTGTGTTTTTTTCCAGAAGTCTCGAATTCAAGCTATTAGAAATAAAAAAAAATTCTGTTGATCAGAGTGTTATTGTCAAAAATAAGCCTTGCAATATATAAATTTATATTTATATTTAAGGGCGGTCATTACTAATAAAATGAATAAGGGGAAGAAGATTGCTTTTCTACGATGGCGTAAATATGAGATGCCAGCCGAATGATCAGCCGGCTCGTAGTGCCTGCTTGTGACACATAGGACTTATTTGTTGGGTTCGAAATCAAGGGCGTCATGCGGAAGCTTATAGTTCCAAACCATCAAGGCGATAAATCAGATGACACAAAAATATATTAAAAACATATTATTGAATATGATTTGGCCAATTAGCTTACATATGAAAACCTAATATTGAAAAAAACATAAAAATCTATTGAGAGAAAATCTCTCCCTAAACAAGACTCTTTTAACGACTACATTTGTGGATGATATTGTGTTATGATATGAGAAGAGGGGTTTTCTATTTATAGAGGTCCAAAACCTTTCCTCCAAGAAAGAGGTTAGCTAATTATGGAAGAGTTTTATATTTTTCTTTTAGGAAAAGTAAAAGTAATTATGGTATTACTTTTATTTTCCTTCCAAGAAAGGTAAAACTTAAATTTGATAAGAAAATTAGGACAAAAATCCTAACATTATTTTCCGTGATTGCTTTTCCATCTATCTCATCTGAACAAGGACCATCAAATTAAGTGGGGACTACCCGAGCTAATGATAGAAGCAAGACCATTTTCCGGCCAAGTGCCATTAATTGATCCTAACAATATTATGAAAATTGTCATTCAAATTTCAATGCAGCTATCGAATATCGAAATAGAAGTAAAACTTAGTTCCTTGAGGGGTCTGGTTAATCTTCTTCTTTTCCTTTTATGAAGAAAAATCTAGGTACTAAAGTAGTGACCAACTGATTTTTCAATTATTTGCCAATGTATCTTTTTTCATTTGGTCTTCTTGTATTTTTGTTAGAAGAGAAGTTTTATGTGTATATTGTATATTATGTTAAATTTTCTTAATTTTTTCCTGTGTTTTCTTTATTAAATTTAATATTTTTTTAGTGAAATTTTTTATTCTGCTTTGAATAGGGACGTTGATGGTATTAGAATACAACCACATATCAATATAATCTCATAAGTGGATATGGAAAAGCTGAAGTTTACGCAATTACTACCTGAGATAAAAAAGATATTTTCGATAAACTCTGTCGATTCAAGAAAAAACGTGTTATTGTTTGGATAATTGATCACAATTTAAAATTTCGTATAATGCATGAGGAAAAAGTAATCGTCCCATGAATATTTGGATGGAAAAGTGTAAAAGATGTACTGCTAAACATTTAAACTGAAAACAATAATATAAAAGTATATATTAGTTAATTTAATTAAATCTTATGTAAAAATCTATAATATGCACATGTTCATCTGACGTCCTCGAATAAGAATAGATAAGTATTTTTTCGGATTAATTGCATATTGGACGAAATGAAGCAAACAATCTATGCAATTGAAAATATTGTCTAATATTTTCCTCTTTTATAGGGTACTCCCTTAGCCTCAAATCATCTCTCGTGATTTTTAAAAATAGTTATCTTAAATTATTTATCATTTTAGATATTCAAAATAAAATTGTAATTTTTTTTTCATTTTATCCTTCTATAGTTGTAGTAATCGTTCTTAAAAATTATAAATACATAACAGAATAACTATTTAACGGAAAGAGATATACTACTTTAAGATAGTGGTACGACTTGCTCACATTCTATTATTCTCAGATCCATTTTATAAAATTACGTTGAATATATTGTTAGCATTGTCGTTGTATATAAAAGAGAAACACCAACAAAATGTTCAAGATGACAACAACAACAACAACAACATATCCAGTATATTCTCACAAAATGGAGTCTGAGGAGGGTAAGTGTACCCAGAGGCGGATCTAGGATTTAAAGTTTGTGGGTTCCCACATTAGGCAAAAATAAAACCAAATAGTAACCAAGGGGATTCGAACCCACAACCAAGAGGTCAACAAAACTTTTACGGGTCCCTCTGCTCCACTAGACCAAAAACACATTTTGTTTATGGGTTCCCAACTTATAATTCTTATATATTTACTAGATTTCTCAATATAAATACAAGATCCGCACGAAAGTTACTGGGTTCCCGAGAACCCCCACCCACCCCCTTGGATCCGCCCCTGAGTGTACCCAGTCCATACCACTACTTCATAATGCAGTAGAGAGACTGTTTTCGAGAGACCTCCGATTCAGGACAAAATAGTATAAAAAGACATCATAAAACAAAAAAAATAAAAGAAAAGAACACACCAATAGATCATAACAGAAATAAGACACCCACAGAGTAATACTATAAACTATCTACCCGAAACCAACAAAATGTTCAAGAGGGAGGGAGTATATATTAACATCATGTACAATGACCAACAAGGGTTGTGGTGAAGTGGTAAGTACTCTTTCATCTTTAACCAGAGGTCTCAGGTTCGAATCCCCATAGATACGGAGTCGCCTTTATTAGAGAGTATTTTATCCTTCAATGTGAGACTTTCCGGCGCTAATTTGAATTTAATTGGAGTCTAATACAAATACCAGACATCGGGTGAAAAAATTAAAAATAAAAATTAAAAAATCATGTACAATGACCGACTTTGTTAACAGTCAAAATCAGATATGATAAAAGTGGAATTTTTTTCCACGTATAGAAAAAAAACAATAAATAATACTCTGCCCACTTATATATATTTATTATATTTTTAATTAAAAGAATTTTGAAAACCTTTAATGTCATGTGAGGTCTGAATAAAATTAAAGCTAGTAATTAAGTACGTTTTCACTTGTTTTTTCCTTTTTCATTTGACACTCCCATTTAAGGAATCTCCTCTTTTTTATGTTGATTATGAAAATTATTTTTCGTTAAAATAAAAAAAATAACCCCCCTCACTTACGAGTGACAATAAGATAATAACAACAAATTTTTACTCAAAACTGACTTGTCAAAAATATTTGAAAATCTATAATCAAAAGCTAGTTTAGTGTAGTCTTACAAATGAGTCTAACATAGAATATATGTAAATCTTATCTCTACCTTTGTCAGTAGACTTATGAGCGAAAATCATTTTTATTTTTAATTTCATAGCCTTGTCTATCAAGAATCGATACATCGAGAAAGTAGCATGTCGAACTAGAATGCATCATTCCATTCCGAAGACTCATAGAAATACCCTGGGCGATGCACAATCTGTTCGACGTACTTTGTTATGAATCAGTCCCAATCTAACTTAAATACGAATGTCACAAAAGAAATTATTGGGCCGAGAAGTAGCAATATGACCAAAAGGCCTTCTCATCTCCTATTTTGTATCTTGCTTTCTCATTTCTTTCTAGTTATCTCTTTCCTTGTTCCTTTAATTTCTCGTTAATGGTTGATTTAGTATTGTAATTTTGTTCAGTAATTATAATATGCATCAATGTTTGTTACATCAGTTTGTGTGTTTGAAATCAGTTTGTTACATACTTGCTAGCTTCAATTATACTTAGACATTATTATTAGCTTTTAGTACGCAATAAGTTCATCAAAGTACTCGTATATATATATATATAGCATATTGAAAGTATACTTTTTCTTATCCAAAAGTACACTATGAAGATCTAAGTTTTGGTCCTTTCTTAACTTAGCATAGACAAAACTCTAGAACAAACCCACCCAATGTCCCAACTTTCTGGTATATTTATTTGGAGAAAAAAAACAAATAAACCACCCAGGGCCATACTCTTGTTTTGATTTTCCATCCGGTGTCAGATACATACATTGAAGCGCTTCTTATCAAAGGCGATTCCATACTTATAACTCAAATTTGAAATCTCTAATTAAAGATGGAGGAGTACTTATGCCTTTGGTGGTACCCAGGCCCCTACTCTTTTGAAGCAGATCCAGTATTTTTGAGTCAATGGGAACAGAATAACAATGCATTTATTATTACTTTGTCAAACAAAGGGGATTTTTATATATACATCAACCTAACATAGCTAAAAACAAAACAAAAAGATATGCTTATTTTTTCAAATTTTAATCAGTATGCTTTGTATAATCAATATATATATATATATATATATTACATACTTATTATACATTTATTGTATACTGAGTATATATTGATGTGGCTACAAACGATTCTGATTAAGTGGATGAATTATTTTAATCGGGTGACTTAAAATGTAAGATTCCTAAACGAACTTAGTGTAATACTATATATTTAACACACAAAATCCCTAAAACGAATTGAAAAAAGCTCTTTCTGACTCGAGAATCTACCGAAAACAAACTACAAAAATAGAGATAAGATATGTGTACACCTCATTCCCTCCAAATTCACTTGTGAGATTATAGGTTAAATACCAAAAAAAAAACTATATTAGATAATTTGTTCCACCTATTTAAATTTTTATATGCAGAGTTACTTAATACTTATACTATTAAATGGTATCAAAAAATTCGATAAAATAATCAAGATAAGCGCAAAATAATCTAAACATTGCTAGTATTATATAAAAAAAATTATATACATTTAAAAGAGTTGTTCAATTATAAGTACACTTCAAATGAAATACAAAAAGAAAAAAAAATTATATTAATGGTCCTCGTGAGGGGATGGAGACTGGTTGGTATCTTTGAATCTTTAATAGGGATAATAAATACCTAAAATTCTATACTCCACAAGATTAAATAATACTTTGAAAGTCAGAGCATCCAAGGATGATTTTAAAATAAGTTCATACTCCACACTTCACAGTACACACTCAAAGTAAAGCACTCCGTTTCGTCTCAAAATACTTGTCATATTTTATTTTTTCAAAGTCAAATTCTATAAATTTTAATTAATATTTTAAAAATATATTTAAATTACATTAATATTTACTTTTCGTTAGTTCAAATTCAACTTCTCGCTTTACAACAGTGGTATATGTTAGGCCGGACCTCTGCGTTCTTTTTTTTCTGTGTGGGACGATACCAAAATGTGATGTAAGTGAACTCATTTCAAGAGTGCACCACTTCTTAATTTGTACTTCATATTTCTCCTATATACCATATTCATATGGTAGTGCGATGTTTTAGGTGAATCCAAATTCAAAGAACATCATTCGACTCTTAAAAAACGAAATATAACAACTATTTTAGGATGGATAGAGAAAACAAATTCCAAGAAATGTTTAAATGATTTTTAAAAAGTACCCACCAAACATTTTTTTTTAAAAAGTGTAGTAATAAATAAATAAAAAAAAATTTAAAAATGGTCCTTGAGGAATGGGCTGAGCTGAACATAGCAGAAGAAAAAAAAGCAGAGTATCCAAAAAAAAATTAAAAGCAGAGTACCCAAAAAAAAATTTTACATTGTCATTTCTTCTTTCAGCGTACGATTGAATGAACCTTATTATAGTTGCAATATTTTGTACTAATATTTTCCTACTTTTAAACCTTAAAAAAAATACAATACAAACAAGTTTTAGTACTCCTTTTACATCTATCTAGAGTGTATTTTGTGTTGAGCCGAGTGTCAATAGAAAACAGCCTATTTATCTAACCTTTGAAGTACTAGTACAGATTGCATACACTTTACTCTACCCAAACTCACTGTGCGATAATACACTGGATTTTTTGTTGTTGTTGTACAAACAAGTTTTAGTACTAATATTTCTTGTAAAATAGTACTACAGGTATATATTGCAATAATATGAAAAATTCAAAAAAAAAACAAAAAAAACAAGAATCTAACTTTGAGAATCAAGTTCACTAAACCTTGTTGGATTTAGCCTTTCTCCTGTTCTTGCTGGTTCTGATTTACACCTTGTAAGAAGTAATGGATGTACATAAACTTCTCCTTCTTTGCTACTTTCATCATTAATGGACCTCTGCATTTCTTCACCATTGTGGTTTTCGAGAACTGGATTTTCATTTTCCAGTTCTCGAACATGTTTTTGGGGACTTCGACTCTTGGTGGTATCTCGAACTGCCAATTCTTCACTCTCACAACTCTTTCTCGAGCCTAAATCCCCATTTTCACCTACTGGTGAAATGGGGTTTTCTAAAATATTTTGAGATCTTTGACACTTGGGAGTATCTCCAACTGCTAATTCTCCACTCTCATGACTATTTCTCGACCCCAAAATGGGGTATTCGAAAATATTTTGGGGACTTTGACTCTTGGTAGTGTCATTTGATGACGAGTGGTTCATGGGAGAACCCCAGAACCTACTTGCTAATGATGAAGATCTATATGGTGCTGATCTACACCGAGTCAGAATCAAAGCATCTTTTGGTGGGTTCGGTACAGAACCCACCAATTGCTCTTCGTTCTCAGATTCCTCAAAGATACCAATTTTCTCATTACTCTCAGTAGTACTAGCACTAGCAATGCTAGTATTACTGACTCGGGTTTCAACTCTCTGAGTTGATGACTCAACTCGTGACGTACAAGTTGAATCATCTTTTTTACCACGATGACCAAATGGACAACAGCAAATCCATTTCTTCAAAACTGAAATGAATGGCTTCGGTTTGTGTGGTTTCACTCTGCAATTACAGCAGCAGTATGGTTGTTGTTTTTGTTTTCTTTCTCTTTTTTTTTGTTGTTGTTGTTTTGTTGTGGATTTAGACCGTTGTGTCCGTGTCCTGCCGTTGTTTCCTGAACGGCGGACACGGACCTGGCCTATACAAGTGACTTTTGGTGAAGATGGTTCTTGAGTAGTTTCAATAACTACATTGTTTTTGTTCCTTCGCATGAACATCATTGGACTGGCTCGTGTTCGGCCTCGGCCTCGGCTTCGGCTTCCGACATTGCTTCTCAAGAATCTCATTAATGGTGGTGGGAATTTTTCTGTTCTTCCTGGACTTGAAATGGCCTTTGATGAACCCTTCATTTTTATTTTTATTTTGCTTTTTTTTTTGTGTGTGTGTGTGTGTGTTCTATGGTTTTGTGTGTTTTGTTTATGTGGTTTTGTTGTGTGTTTGTTGTTGGAGTGGTGGGGAGATAGGGAAGGTGTGGTTTTGTTACTTTGCCATGTTTCTTTCTGAGTTTTCAGTTTTTAGCAGCAGTTTTTTTTAAAAAAAGATATAGTCTGCTTTTTTTCCGATCATTTTACTTCTTTTTTTTTTTTAATAGGCATTAGTAAGGTTCTTTCTCGGATCCCGTACATAGCATAAACTTTAGTACGCCGAACTCCTCCTTTAGGCATTAGTGAGGTCTGGTGGTAGAATCAAGATTTTTATAAGGGATAAAATACGAAGAATAACCTACAAAGAAATATATACATAAAGGATTCAACGTCTGTTGTATATTCTTAAATTGAGGATCTATCGAAAAAAGATTTTCTACCTCTCAAGATAGGGGTAAGATTTGCATATATACTAAATAATAAAGAGAATTTTTCCTCCATAGATGGTCCCTGCTTAGATGATTATAATAAAGAGATTTTTTTAACAGTAATGTTGGTATTAAAAAATTATGATAAAAACAAAAAAAAAGAAATTAAAATTTGATAAGGGTTGGACGACTAGGATTATTATCAATTGTTTAACCTATCTTGACTCAATTCAATCCAATGAAACTTTTGAGCAGAGTTGATTAATTATTCATTTATTAATTCAGTTCATTTGACTTGTCCAATCCGATCATTTGTCATTGTTGATCTCATATAAAAGATTAAGATATTGAGAAGACATAATTTTGTTGTTACTGAATTATATCTTTAATACGTTCATTCATGTACAGTTTTAATTCTTTTTTATGAGCTAATAAATGAAAATATTATTTGATAATAAGTGATGATGAGACTTGAACACATAATTTATTATGCTTTGATATCATATTTAAATGTGTTATCTCATTTAAAAATTTAAATCATTAAAGAAAATATATTTTTGTTTATATTATTATATTTTTGACGAATCGAAAGAGGGTTCAATTGAATAACCTTGACATATATAGAAAGCTTTAAACGTGGTGGCAACCCTATTAAAGGCCAAGGTAATTCAAAAATTATTTTAGGCCATAAATCTAAATTCTAAATGATTTTCACATTTACTAATCAATATTCTCGAGTAAATTCACCAAGAGGGCAACGCAGTCCTTATAAAAAGAATATGAATTATTCATGATTTAAGTCTTATGAGTCCAACTAATAAGGTTTAATTTATGTAGAGCATTGAAAATAATGGTTCAAACAAATTTGATATCACAACATTGTATCTGCTTTTTATTATAGTGAAACCTCAAAACTTCTGATTAAGAGCGAAAAAATTAATCTAACAATTACTTTGGTAGCAATTAATAGTGTGGCTTGATGGTCAATGAAATGGATATCAAAACTTAAGGTCTCAGATTCAAATTTCAATCGAAATAAAAAAAACACTAGGTGATTCTTCTTATCTGTCCTAGTTTTGACAAATAAAGTTACCTGATATCTATTGCTAATGGGAGGTGGTAGGTATGTGCGAAAGCTGACCCGAACACCTCGATTACGTGGGAAAAAACAACTTTGGTGATTCTTCTAAGGATCCGTTTGGCCATAGATTTTTCAAGTAGTTTTTGAGAAAAAACATGAAAAATAGTGTTTGGCCATATAATTTTCCATTATTTGATAAATAATTCAAATTTTCAAATACTGAAAAAAACTAGTATTTGGGTCAAATTTCATTTTTAAAAATTTTTAAAGATAGAATATTTTTCTCAAATATTATGATCAAACACATGGTGAACCTTCACCCAAAAATAATTTATCAAAAATATTTAAAAATTTATGACCAAACGCTAGCTAAGTTTTACTAGTTAAGTGGCAGGTGGTGGGGTTTGCCGGTTTGGTGTAAAATTTATCGTAGTATTGGACAAGTAATATTAAAAAAGTTTGCACGGATGGCTGAATGAGACAAGTAGATTTTTTAATTGTAGCTTTGTATCCTTCTTTTTGGCTTTATTCTTTTTCTCACCACAAAATTTCTTGCCTATAGCAATTTCCAACTTTTGTATTCTTTCTTTTCATCTTTTTCCTTCCACATTTATATTTTGTGGGGTACTCTAATTCTTGTAGCACAGCAATAAAACAATGAGAAAAAGAAACGTTGAAACTTGTGGCACATTGATTAAAAGTTTCCACATCCCGTAATTTGACTAGATATAAAATTTAAACAAAAAAATTATCATATTTTTGCGAGTTTGATGCCTTAATTATCACTTTCTTTGTATTAAGACACACCTCGATGTTGAGTTGGCTATATGCGCCTGTTATCGATTAGGTATTTGACCAACTCAGCATCAAAATGTGTTTTAATACAAAGAGAGTGATAATTTAGATAGATAAATGGAACAATGGATAATTAAGATATAAAACTTGCAACGAAAATTGACCCCTAAAAAAATAAATCTAACAGGTTATTATAAACAAAAGTTGCACCAAAGGAGAATGATTTTATCTGTCTTTCACGTTTCAATGTAATACCAATAATATTTATATGTTCATCATGTAAATACCTAACTAAATTCACCAAACTCATCCCAAAATAGACCCTAAACAATAATTCAACCAATTGCTAACAACAGGGAACCATTATCCAGCCCTACCTTCTTTTTTAAAAAAAAAATAAAAATAATCCATTATCCGAAATTTATTTACCCGATTAATTCAAATTTATATTGTGTAAGGTTCATTAAAAGGGAACCGCTCCCGCTCCCAATTAAGAGCTTTTCGTTTTCTAGGATTTGATCCCAAGGCCTCTAGTTTAGTATTTGGAATTTACTGACCTGATTAATTTTGATTCTCGCCGTATAGAATTCACTAAAAAAAACGCTTCCTATCAAGAGTTTCAAAATTCTCGAGGTTTGAACCATGAACCTCTGATTTGAGTATTCGAAATTTACCAAGCTGATTAATTCAAGCTCACGGCGCGTATAATTCATTAAAAGGGAAGACGCTCCCAACCAATGTTCACCGATTCCTAGATTTGAACTCTAAACCCATGGTTCTAGATATTCAGAATCTACTGATCCGACTGATTAAAATTCACATTTTGTAAAATGTTAAAGCCTAAAGGAGAAGCTCTTCCTAACAGAATTTTCTCGATTTTCATAATTTGAATCAGAAATCTCTAATTGAAAGTCCAAAGATCTCATCCGTCTCACCACACTCATTGGCGATGGCCATTATTCAACCTACTTTAACTTTCCTATTTATCATCATTTTTCACACACCTAATCAAACTACTTGATATTGAAAGTTGAAACAACTTTCCCTATTCATGGAAGGAAGTTAGTTGGTTCTTGGTCCAGTTCTACAATTACATTACTCTAAGCAAAACCCTATAATTTGACAATTATTGCAATCTAGCATACCCTAAATTATTTATGACAATTATTTCATGACAATTTAAGGTAAAAGTCCCATCATAACATAAATCACAACGATCCTAGAAATCTTATGTACTTGTTCTTTTTTGTTTATCGTTTGCCTTAGTTTCTCCTAGGGTGTAAGTAGTATTTTTTTTTAAAAACAATTACTCTTTCTGTCTCAATTTATATGACTAAAAATATTTGTGTGGCTATAAATAATTTTATTAAGGGTAAAATGAGCATTTTAAAACTTCCAATGTATGCATAAGCTGATTTAAAACCATTGTTCAAAAGAGTTAATGGCCAAATATTCATCTGAACTGTCACCTTTTCACGAGTTTCACATTCCAACTATTAGTTGTTTCATTTTTCTAACTAAACTATCACCATCTATGTATTAAAGCACATCTCTAACTATGTATTATTCCCTTTTCCTACTTGAAGTATCACCATCGTAAAAAAGGGAACAATTGATAGTTGAAATATGATACATATATAGATGGTGATAGTTCATGTAGAAAAATAAAATAATTGATGGTTATTATGTGAAATTCGCAAAAAAGGTGATAGCTCGATGTAGTTTTGACAATTATTTTACTCTTAAGAAATATAAAAAGAAACTTTTCTAGGAATTTGATTCTCAAAGAAACAGTAAAAAAGCCTTGAAATAATCGATAAAGTTGTTGTCATGTCACCTGAAAATCACGAGTTCAAACCGTAAAAACAGCCTCTTACAAAAATACAAAGTAAAACTGGGTATAATAAATCTTTATGATTTGGCTCTTTTTGAACCCCACACAACAAAAACTTTAGTGCATCAGACTACCCAATAAGAAAGAGCAAGAGGGCAATTCTCAAATTTAAATCATAGATTGGAGACCAATTTCTTTAAAAGCACATGCAAGTCAGTACTTTTTTTTATTTAAACATAATTGTCAGTAGAATAATATGAATAGCAATACAAGAAAACAGAAAGTCAACTAATATTTCAGAAATCCTTCTTGCAATCAAGAAAATGCTTGACCCAAGAAGACAAGAAAAGAGTGTAGCAAGTCAATGAAGAATCATCCTACTGAAGAAAAAAGCTCTGGACACTGGGTGAACAATCAATTCACAAAATGAACTATTCCGCTACTGTTTGACTAAACACGAAATTTAAGAAAGAAATGAAGCAGAAAAGGGAAGACCAAATACTTCAATCTAACAAGAATGAGTAACGATATGAGAAGATGAGGTGCCTCGGGTACCCCTATTTAGAAATAAGGATCGAAGGTTCTGGGCATGTAGCTTTCCTCATCCCTCTGTGTCACACGATCTTGTTTGGAGCATGCATCATTAGAAATCGGGCTTGAAACTCGCACCGTAAAAATGAGAATTTGAAACACTTAAAGAAAAGGGATATCACTATTGGGAGATGAATTATAATACTCCCTCCGTATCAATTTATTTATCTAATTTTGAATTGACATAGAGTTTAAAATAGTAAAGAAGTCTTGAATCATGTGGTCCTTAAACTAAGAATACGTATAATATGTCAAAATGTCATTTAATCTTATGATCTTAAACATGTCATATATAAAGTTCGAATTAAACAGTTAACAAATAAAGAAAAAGACATTTTTTTTAAAAACGAAATAAAAAGAAAGTAAAACAAATAAATTGAAATTAAAAGAATATACAGTATTTCAATATTAGGATGAAAAGACCACAAAAACAGTGCTTATACAGTGCCTACAGTATTACTCATAGTAATTTCCATCTTTTCAAAGCTTTTGCTTTGCCCTTTTTCTGTTCCTTTCTGTGGAGGATTCTGGACAAAAGTTTTCTTGTGGGACTCTTTTAGTGATGTTACATTAAATGGCCCACAGATTAGAGAAAATAAAGTTATCAGATGATTGCACTATCAAATAGACTTTCTTCACCAAGGTACAATCCAACAGTTCATCTTTGTGAACCATCAAGTGTTTACTTTAGTGGGTAGTTTGGTGCACAAAACATATTAACATTCTGCTATAGTAGGGTCCGAGGAAGGGCAGCACGGGGTGTAATATAGACAATCTACTTTAGATTCTAGTCATACATTAGTAACTGCTTCTATGACTCGATCTCGTGACTTAAAAGTCACACGGAGACAGTTTTACCGTTATTCCAAGGCTTCCCTTCATATGTTACTTTATACTAATTTCTCAAAAGATCATGGATCTTTTCATCCCAACTACTGATTTCCCTGATTCAGGTCCAATTTTCTTCTCTTGATCCACACCACCAATGATCTCATCTTCCATTTTGCCATCAGTCTCTTCATCTGGAGAAACATCTCAGGAAATAAGAAACAGAAATATTGAACAAAACTTTTAAGAGTAAGAAATCAAACTTTGCCAAAAAGAAAAATAAAGTCCAAAGGGGAAATAGTGACAGTATATGTTGCTAGGTCTCTCCAAAAATGTTCCCGCACAAGTGTCAGATCCTTCAAAAATGCACTAGTCTTGGAACTTTTTGTTCCTTGATTTTCTGCTTTAGGATTGAGAGTCGACCTCAACTAATTAGAATCGAGACGTAATTGTTCCTATTGTTGTTTTCTTTACACTCCTTCCAATCCTTTTTATAAGTCGTTTAAGGCATGACATATCCAAGAAAACTATTTGATAACATTAATAATAAGGGATAGGGGAGGGGAGGATGTATACAGACCTTACCCCTACCTTTGTGGGGTAGAGAGGTTGTTTCCGATATTAATCACAAGGGATATTTAACTAAATTAACCCCATCTCTTCCTTAAAACAAGTATTGGCAACGATATGCCTTCTTAGTATACATCTAGATTTATGGGGGGCACTTGTTAGTACTTAATATACTTTGGCACGACAAGTAGTGATACTTGAAACGTTACCTAGAGAAAATTCAGTAAGACGTCGGACGCAATCCTTGAGTGCTTGGAGCTCAGCTTCTTTCTCGTGGAGTTTGGAATGAGTTTGACGAAGCTCAGACTCTAGCTCCACTATCTGACCTTCTTGTTGTTCAATGAGGAGATGACAAAGCTTTTGATCCAGTTCAGATGGCAATACTCCACTGAATTGATAAGTTTCTGCATTGCGGTCATCGGCTTGGTTAAATTCTTTATCCAGAAAGCCATCCTGTACATAGTAACAGATGAAATGTTAGTTCGTGGAGCGGAACTACAACATACCCAGTGTAGTCCCACAAAAGTGAGGTTTGGGGAGGGTACAGTGTACACAGACCTTACTACTGCCTCAGAGGTAAAGAGGTTGTTTCCAATAAGACCCTTGGCCCAAGAAAAACAGTCCAAAGCAGTCCAGAAAAGGAAATAATGGAAGTACAAGAAACAACAAATAGTAACAAACGGAACAGTATGACAACAAAACCATATGATAGCCGAAGTACTACAAGACACAACATATAGTAACAAAAATCGAAGGACAAGAAACTACAACAGTAATACTATGACTACTAGTATGGACGAACAACAAGACAATGCACTAAGTTACTTGATAAGTACAAAATATGGAGTACGCCCTTTGTATCCATTTATGCGTCCCTATAACTATTTATGAAGTAAAAACTTCTCCCTTTTGATTATGATTTTTCAAACATTTGTAACAAATTGTAACTTCTAAACACGTAAAGTTAACTTTAAATTTTTAAGAACGGTTGTCCGATTTCACACCAAAAAGTAGACGTTCAACCATCTTACTCCGAACTCCATCACTCTTTCTGGATCGACGGAGTAGTATTGATTTGCAAGTAACAAATAAATTACTTGCATCTGGATGGAGCTTAAAAAATTCATAGTAGAATAGCTTTGAATGGACGCGACGAAAATGTACTCAATCACAAATATGGTTAGAACTCTGAAGGTTGAACAAGTATGCATGATAGTCAACCATACAGAGGAAATTTATTTCATATTGAACTCACCTGACAAGAATCTCTTCCTCCATCTAAGCACCACGGAAGCTTTTGTAACTCGGATTCGAGCTCAGCTTCCAGCTGATCCATTTCCATAACCTCAGGTTGCGGCTCTTCTGTAACGACGCTGCTTGCACATTCACCTTCCTCAGCCACTTGGTGATCTAATGCTCTATAAATATTCCTGTTTTCATTCCTACTCTCAGCTATCACACGTATTCTACATTCTCTATCATTCTTTCCATCTATTTCGTCTTTATTTTTCAAAGCGTGAAGGTCATGTGAAACTTTTCTCCTAGAAAGTTCTGCTTTTAATTCTTCTACAGCTTTTGCAGTTTCATCCATGGTAGTGTTGAGCCTATTGATCTCAGATTTCCCAGCTGACATCATGCACATCATTCCAAGTCCGAGTCCATAGCCAAAAAATGAATTACCTGGACAGCGTAAAACACATTAAGCAAAGGAATTCCAAAAATGCATGGACTAGCAAATATTCACCTACTTGGAGCAACTTAATATAAGAGAACAGTCACTCAAATAAGATTATCGAAACAACATGCACAAATAGCAAATTTAGAAGTAAGCAGGTCGAATAAAATATTCAGTCACGTCTTCAAGTTTGCATTGAGCCATGTGAGGACGCCAACCAACTTAAAGGGGCATCCCGGTGTACTAAGCTTCCGCTATGCGCGGGGTCCAGGGAGGGCCGGATCACAAGGGTCTATTGTATGCAGTCTTACCGCATATCTGCAAGAGGCTGTTTCCACAGTTCTAACCCATGACCTCCTGGTCACATGACGTCAACTTTACCAGTTACGTCAACCAACTACAAAACGTAAATAAAGTGTTGGTAGACAGTACACCCAACTACCAAAACAGCATCAGTAGTGGATGTATTGACCCAAATCCTATTTTGGACGATTGATGATGTCCTTGAATAGCATGATCAAACGGGACAGTTAAGTCATCAAATGCACCAAATAAGCAAAAGAAATTAATCACGCTGAAGTAGTAATGAACAAGCAATTTACAGTAAGGAGCTATTGTTAAAGGACTAAACAAAAGGAAAAAAAGGGCAGCCCGGTGCACTAAAGCTCCTGCTATGCGCAGGGTCCGGGGAAAGGCCCGACCACAAGGATCTATTGTACCCAGCCTTACATTGCATTTCTACCAGAGGCTGTTTCCAAGGATTGAACCCGTGACCTCCCGTTCACATGGCAACAACTTTACCAGTTACTCCAAGGCTCCCCTTCGGACTAAATAAAAGAAGAACCCAGAAAACATGTGTTTCTTTAACCATATCACAAGCAGAATATTCAAATTAAAAACTGCAAAAAGTCATCTGAAAAAATTCAGTTTGAGTCGCTTCTTCGTTTAGCAAAAGGGTATGATACTATAATAACTAGCATAGAACCATGATTTGTAACATACTACTGCTTCAAACAATTCTTGAAGCTACTTATTTAGCTATGATCACCATCACTACACTCTATTTTTTTTCATGTTGGGATCCACCCATTATTCAAACAAAAACAAGAGAATCTATGGACACAATAAATTTGCAATACTTCTATTTTTTTAACACAATAATTTCTGAAAGAGTTACCAAAGAACTAAATGGGTATAAAGCTCTCTTTCAATTAGCAATCCCTAAAGAAAAATGCAAGTGGATGGATATTTGGGTCTTGGAGTGTGTTTGGTATGAACAAAAATGTTTTCTTGGAAAATAAGTGAGTTTCTTACCTATTTTCTGGTGTTCGGTAAGTAAATAAAAATATTGTCCCAAGAGCATTTACATGTAATCTAGAAAAACACTACATGGGTGGAGGTGAGGTGGGGAGTGAGGTAGGTGTGGAGGGGGTGGGGTGGTCAAGGGATGGTGAGGATAGGAGTGTTGGGGGGTGGGGAGGAGACAATGTCACAATGAGCTTGGAATGCCACTTGCGG
Source organism: Capsicum rhomboideum (assembly GCA_031232105.1). Classification (NCBI taxonomy): domain Eukaryota; kingdom Viridiplantae; phylum Streptophyta; class Magnoliopsida; order Solanales; family Solanaceae; genus Capsicum; species Capsicum rhomboideum. The sequence continues at coordinate 140,716,247 of CP124711.1, read as the reverse complement.
AACTTGTTTTATCTACTCCCACTAGGAAAATCATTTTCCTGATTTTTAAGGAACTTGTTTTCCTAAAATGATATTTTCTAAAACATTTTGACCAACCAAACATGGAAATTTGAAAAACATTTTCCAAAAAGTGTTTTCCTCCATACCAAACACACCCTTGTTCTGTACTTCCATTGATATAAGTTGAAACCTAGCAATATTTGACGGGATATGATTTTGCTCTCAACACGAAAGAGCTAATGCCTTGGAGTTTTTAATTTATTGAGATCTGGTATCTTACTGCTTATCTCCACAATCAGGTGTAAAAAAAATTTCGACTCTTTATTCCACCAGCGATCAGATACAAGCAGAGCTACTTAACCAAGAAAATTGTGTCCCACTAATGTATCAAAATGCAGATTTCATCAAATCTACAGTGCTACTGGTCAAACTCTTCCAACACAGGACCATAGAAACCACTCCCCATCCCCATTCAAAAGATAAACAAAGACGGAGTAGATGACTAATGGAAAGCAGATCACATAGCTAACATAGAAATTGCACATTTTGTGAATTATATGAGCTCAGCAGTGACCAGTATAGATACTTCGATGTTCTTCTCTTAAATAATTTAATACATTGCAAAAGTAACATTACCAATATCTAGGAGGACTATGTTAAACTGTGTAAAAATGTGGCTCAGTTGACACCCCACTGCACTAGTGTAACTCTTTTGTCAAAAGCTCAAAATTCTGCTTGAAGTAAATGATCGTATAACTCGAAGCCACTATTGCTTATAGCTTCAACACACACTATTCTTTTAGACAAACTTTGAACGTGATGAACGTAGGAGGTTGAAAACCTCTTCTGATGATTATGAAAGTTGTATTCTCTCAGTCCCAAATTAGTTTTCATGTTTCACTTCTCGAGAGTCAATTTGACTAATTTTCGAAGCTAAATTGGATTAGATACAACGATTATAAAATTAAGATTTATATTTTCAAAAACTATATGAGAAGTACTATACTTGTAATTCTTCTCATGGTCAAAGTTAACATAGTTTGACTCTCAAGAAGAGAAACATGACAAAATTGGGGTTTTTCATGTCCCCACCTATGCAAGCCTAATTTTCTACTTACATTCGATAAATTAGGCTAATTATCAACCAGCACATTTAAATTTGTATGTCATTGATATTTCTATGAAAAAAAAAACAAACAGTGGATTTGAGACAACATTAGCTACATGAGAATTTGTGATCTGAAACAAGATCCCAAGCAAAGCATATTAAAGAAACATAAAAGAACTAATTAATCATCATCAACAACAAACAACAATATACCCAGTTTAATCCCACAAAGTGGAGTCTTGGGAGGGTAGAGTGTACGCAGACATTACCCCTACCTTGGAGGTAGAGAGGTTGTTCGCGATAGACCCTCGACTCAAGAAAAAACAAAAAACAGGTCCAAACAGTTGGAAAAAAGAAATAACTAACTAATCATCATGCCCAAAAAAATGTTGCAAGGACAATATAATATCTTAGAAATTTTACCTTTGGAAGCACAAGAATCACATTTCCCTGAAGGAACTTTATTAGTTCTCCTCTTCTTCAAACAAACATAAAACCTCTTCCCATTCCCTCTCTTCCTCTGATCCAACCTAAACAATTCCTTTTCACCACCCCTTCCATTCCCTTTGGTCTTTCTAGAACCTTCCACATTTTTCTTCCTCAAATTCCTAAACCCCATTTCAGAACCAGAAGCACTTGAAAACCTAAAAATTGACCCCTCATTCTTTTCTTGAATGTTGCAGTTAAGATTACATACAAAGCTTGAATCTTTATGCTGAAAATAAGTGGGTTTATCAAAATTACTAGTAAAACTTGAATCTTTATGCTGAAAGGGAGTGGTAAACCCTTCAAGGTCAAAGGGCTTATCAAAATTACTAGTAAATCTTGAATCTTTATGCTGAAAATAAGTGATTAAACCTTCCGGGTCATTTTTTGTTTTTTCATAATTACTGGTAAAGATTGAATCTTTATGCTGAAATGGAGTGGTAAGCCCTTCTGGGTCACTGGTAAAACTTGAATCTTTATGGTGAAAATTAGTGATTAAGCCTTGTGGGTCACTGGGATTTTCACAAATACTGGTAAATCTTGAATCTTTATGGTCAAAATGAGTGGTAAACCCTTCTGGATCATTGGGTTTATCACATTTACTGTCACTTTCAGTGGAACAAGAAATGGGTTGAGTGGCATTTTGCTTAAAGATTTTCTTGGCTAAAAAACCAGATCCTGCTGCTGCTGCAGCAGCAACTAAAGTTGGCCACATTTGGTTGATATTTTTTCAAGATTTTAGACAAAGGAGTTTAAGATTTTGAACAAAACAAGAAAGCTAAAGAGATCACATTCAAGAATTGAAACTACTACTAGTAGTACAGCACTAATTTGTGGTGTTGTAGTTCATAAGTAAGAGAAAGTGACAACCTTTGAATTTTGTCAGTGTGCCATGTGGTGGGGTGTGGGGTGGGCGTGGGGGTTGGTGTTAATACGTGGCTTGTCATCTGAATTTGCTCACGTGCTTCCCGCTTTTTGATAACTTTTCAATTTTGTGTTTCCCATTCTTAAGCAGTTCTTGGTCTTTCAGAAGTAGGGCCTAATGTGGAGATTTGGGCCAATTTACCTATAATCCATAACAAAACCTCTCTCCCCCTTTTTGTGGTGTTAGCTAATTTAGCTATCGTTTGATTATAGATTTTGAATTTGATTTTTTATTTTTAAGGTAATGATAAGATTTGAATACACTATATCTTTCTTGGACCTTATTTTGTGGGATTATACTAAATAAGTTGTTATTGCATCTTCAAATATTTCAAGTAGCCAGTTTTTGGGAGAAATTTCATTTCCATTCACAAAATTTTAATTTTTTCCAAGTAAATGTATGTCAACAATTTCAATTCCAAATATCATAGTTTCAAAAACTCAAAATTTTTAAGTTTCAAGTTCAAAATCTATGATTAAACGGAAGCTAACTGTGTTTATTCGGCAAAATTTTCACGAGTATCTGATTTTAACATTGTTATTTTAGTATGTGTCCATGTTTATCAACTTCGAAACAACATCAGAATATGAGGTTGATAATTAGGTTAATAAGTAGTCGAGCGATCTCTCTCTTTTATGGTGGGGAGCATGATTCTAGTTTAGAGCACTTTTGCTCCCTCTTCTCCTTTTACTGATATTATTATTATTATTCAATCATTATTTATTCTTCAATCTTAATGATATTGTTATTTCTTTTACTTTAGTTATCTTTGTTATTTTTGTTATTAATAATTTTCTTTTTTTAAAAAAAATTATTTCATCATAACTTATTTATTCTTTGTGTTTCTCAAACTTGTTTTATAGAACTCTTTTTTGAGCGGAGGGTCTATCAAAAATAGCTTCTCTACCCCATAAAGATATGAATAAAGTCTGCGTACACTACATTCTCTCAGATTCCACTTATGAGATCACACTAGGCATGCTGTCGAAAGTTCAAGAATTTATGTCCGAAATTCAAACAAAAACGGTTGACTCGTATATGCATCAAATTCAAGCAGTGATGCTTGAACTTGAGACAAAAATAGCTTAACTTCAACCATATATTTTGTTTGAAGTTAGTCTTTGTCAAGACTAACTTCAAAAGACTAACTTCAACTACTGGATATTAAAGTTATTTCAAAATGGTAGATATACAAAAAATTTAATTGGGCTCATGTTAAATGGCGACGTTAAAATTAGGTAACTATACACTATGATCGTTAATTTCTTGGATGGCCATCCAAATTATAAAAATGACTCACTAAAATTCTTCTTTCTTTCACTTTACACTAAGAGTGCATAACTAATGCAATATTTGCATTAGTTATACATAAATTGAAAAAGTATATCAAACAAAGTATTAGTAATACACAGAGCTAATACATGCATTATTTTTTCTAATGCATCCTACCAAATAACCCCTAAGAGTATTCATGTTTTACCTATTTTTCCACAAAATAACTCCTACATGAGAAACACTAAAATGACATACATGAACGTTTAAGTTCGAGTTGTAGGTCTAAAGTTGTCCAATGAAAATACATATGTGCATATTAAATTTGGTCTCCGGTTATAGACATTTGTATTTCAAAGAGAACTTCATTTTTCATATTGCAGATATTAGTTATTCTTACTAAGTGAAATAATACGGAAATGATTTTTCAGTTATGATTTTTTTTTTTGAACTCAAAAACAATGTTTAGACTTCGAAAAAAACCTTGATATTTTTTTTTTCAATAAATGGAACTTCTAGACTCTGCCTTGGAAATTAGTTCAAGTCCTGGAGTTTAAACTAAAATGAACTCAAATTTCATGAAAGTTCTTGGATTTTGAACTAATAAAAGCTGAAAATCCATGAGCTTGAAGTTTAAACCATGATAGTTCTTATACTCGAAAGAAAGGTGCCTGATGCAGGATTGCAAGAAAATAGACGGCAAAATTGCAAGATACAACAAAAATGCAGCAACAGACAGTAATATACATCGAAGAATAAGTGACTACGCGATAACTGAATACAGCTACCAACACAACTGCATCACCTTATGATATTAAATCATATGGTAGGACGATACATCAGTATTTCAGCATGAAAAAAAAAATAGTTTCTTAAAAGTATTGGTCCATATTAGAATCCATAAGCACAACTATATTAATGGTAAATGATCAGCAACAAAAGGCAGCTAATCCAAACTGTCTCATTTTTCCTCATGAGGACTTGAAAAGAGTGTAGGAGCAAGTACACTACAACTTGTAAACTACCTGTTATACTTTCACTCTTGATCCATTTACAAACATTTAAACATAAATATGTCAATTCAAAACCAGAAAGATGGCTACGTGAAGGAAGTAGCGATAAACAATGGCTAAGAAGTACGTGACCCTCCAAACGATCAAATTCGAACTGATTGAGCTGTTTCAACCTCAAGCTCCACTCTACTGGAATGTCTACAACAGTCAAAAGGAGAAAGAATCAAAGAACTCGTCCGGAGTAATGAAATAGATATATTAGCATGAACAACATACCAAGTGAAATCCCATAAAGTAGGGTCTGGGGAGGGTAGAATATACGCAGACCTTACCTCTACCTCCAAGAGATAGAGAGGTTGTTTCCAAAAGACCCTTGGATCAAGAGAATCAAATCAAAGTAGTAATGGAAAGGAAAAACGACAGTGAAGAAAAAAATAACAACTAATAGGAAGGAGCAGGGTACTGCATTAACAAGTTGCATAAAGAATCACCTCATTTTGAGTTTTCCATAGGTCTAACGTTTTTTAACACTCCTCAAACTTAACAATCTATTCATTCTGGAACTGAGACTCTACTAGTACTAGCAAAATGAATGTAAGGGAGTAATTCGAAAAAATAACTCTTGGTCAATACACATAGATACATATTGCAATGGACATATAAGTACAAGGCATTATTTGGTGCTAAAATACAAAATCAATAAGTATAACCATAGTGTTTATTTCTCAACTTCAACAATTTATGCATTCTTATGGGATTATTCAACTCACATCCTGTCCCTAAACCTCTTACGGATTGAATAAGGTATAGGAGGAAGAATAAGTATTTGAGGCTACTTGCAGTCTTGCACCTTATACAATCTCATCGTGCGTGATATGGTTATCACACCTTGTCACTATTTTGATTTGTTAAGAAAACAGACATTGGGTCTAACTGAATAAAAGCTATTTCACAAGGATTAGATTGTCCAAGACCATATGAAGGAAACAATAGTTTGTTCCCCCAAACAATGCGGGGTCCTAAATCAACTCTAAAAGCTAACTCATGCAGTGAGGATTGCCCTGTTTTTTTTTGACAAGGCAACTGCCCTGTTCATTTTCTCAACTAATTTTACACTAAATATGATATTATACGCCTTTCTATACTTCCCATAATCAATCGTAACACTTTGTGGTATTCCTATATTCACCTAAGTATTCCCCTTCCTTGTGTACTGGAAGCACGAGATGAATGCTCCACCAATCTTCTTCACAATTCCCAAATCCACTCATACTTCCTCCTTAGGAAGCTCCTCTCCATGGTCCCACCCACTCCCTTTATCTTCCACTAGTTTAGTTAATGAATGCTGGTTTACCCATGCCATCATCCACACTCTTCTTGTATAATGGGATATAGAGTCCTCCTAGTTGCACCTCTCACCCACCCATTATCCATGTGACCGTTGTACGAACAACATCACATAAATTTGTGCAATCAGAACAAGGCTGGCACTGTGTCGCTAACTATTATGTTTTGTCCTGCTTTAATTGTATATCACTCTGTAGGAATATCCAAATAGCCAATTATTTGACTTCACTACAAGCTATACATTCAAGGCTGAAAACTTTCCACAAACTACAGCACAACTCCCTAATTCAAATTATTTTTTGAATTTGTGCCATATATTGGTTCTTTCAATTCAAATTTTTATTAACCAAATCAGTTTATAAACAAGACTACAAAACTAGGTAATTAAAGTACACACATTAACAACACTAGACAAACATTCTATTGCAAAATGAGCATGCATTACATATATCTTCGAGAGTGACGCTAGTACCATTTGGTGGAAATGTTGATGCAAACTTGCAAAGAAGCATGTGTAATCTCACAGAAGAATCATACACGTGAGGCTATAAGTAAATTGAGAAGGAAAAGTTAAATACAGTAATATACATAAAACCCCTTCCTCCTTCAAACTCGAATGTAGAAACTTCCCCTCTCTGAGAAGTCAAGTTAACCTCCCTCCAAAGTTAAATCAACAACCATGCATATTTCTAGCAATTAAGATGAGAGAAGGAAAAGGTTCTAAAGAGAAGAATAAGTCTTGTATCAAATACAAGAATGTAAAATAAGTTTTGTATTAAACACAAGAATGGAGGAAACATGCCACACTTATAGTACTTTTCTAATAGGCGTTATTTAAAACTCAATCCATCCTGTCCAAACAGAAAAATATCCTGGTCTTTGAAAATACGATTATTCCTTGACATGATTACACATGTTACTCGAGAGAATATACTTCCTTTCAAGAAAAATGTTCTTTGACTCAAGATATAATTCTTGCTTGCAAGACCCACTCTACGTATATTTTAATAACGATTGCACAAAATTCTCGTCAAGAATAACGAAAGTTGTATGCGTTATTTCTCTAATAATCTGCTAATGTCTCATCAAATTCATTCCAAATGAATAATCAAGTCAATAATGGAACTTCACAAATAGCAGTGCATGAAATATTTCATAATTCATAATTCATTCTTCCTTTTACTTCAAAGTCTTGTCGCCCTGTAAGTGCATATATAAAAAAATGATGGCAAGTGCATAGGGTACAATTTTGAGACATGCACAATTTCAACACAAGTACTACATCATTTTTCAATATTTTTCTTTATTTTTTTGTTTTTCGATAACCGTGGTGTCCGAGCCAGCTTGCGCGCACCTCGACTAATTCCACGGGATACCTTCCACCTCCCACTAGCAACATGTACTAGGTAACTCTATTCACCAAAGCTAGGACAGATGGGACAAAATCACCTAGTGTATTTTTATTTGTAACAATATGTCACAAGTCTATTAAGATAATATCTCAATGAATCTCACAATGAATTGAACCTTGGGGATCCTGATCAAAAATGGTTACAGCCCCTTACCTGGTAAACATTGACCAGTTAATCAATACAACTAACTATGTGGACCCTTATATTATTGATTAACACAACAAAAAATTCATTATTTCTTGTTAGGACAATCAGTAGATCTAAAACAAGAAGTCAATACTCCAATGACCTAAAATATATTTGAGATACCAAAATCCCTTCGACAAAGTTAACATACAATTCAATCAGTCAAGTCGAATGTTCTAACTAAGCTAAGAAAATAGATAGTTTTGTAACAACTCAATTTTGTATATGATAATAAAAAGGAAACTTTTCATCATCATGTTGTGCATTGTCTATAATTGGAACAAGATAATGAAACCCTTGGATGAGGGCAATTGATCCAAGGATAATGATCATATCATATTGATAAGACCTCTATCCCTCTAAAGTCCTAATCATAAATACCTAAGGTCATTAAGGTTTGTTGATAGAAGGTACAGATAAATTGATTAGACTAGCACAGTCCATTAGCGCTTGTTAGAGAGAATGGTTGATCGTGTAACTACTAGTTTACATGATACTGATGCAAGAATGTGGATGCTCATTAGAGGATATCAGTAAATAGTGTCATATAAAGAAAATTGTATTCAATCCTCACTAACTTGTCGATGATATAGCTGAGTTGCACGGACTTTTCACTTTTAGTGCCGCACCCGTGTCGACACGACATGGGTGTGGGTGTGGAATCTGTACAGGATATGGTTAATCGATTTAGGGTGTTTTGACCAAAATCGATCGAGAAATTCGAGACGGATGCAATGATTCTTGAAGTTACCCTTGAATCAAAAAAAAAAAAGAAGATACAATGATTTCTGAAATCAAAGCAAAAGATAGGGTGAAAGAAATCATAATTTAGGAATATGTTTTTTAGCCTTTAAAGATATTTGTCTTAAAAAGTACGCAACCAGAAGGTACTTTAAAGATATTTACATATCAACATCACTGTTGAATGTGCAATGAACTCAAGAAGTGTGTCGTGGCCTCTACATCATTTTCCATAGCCCTATTACATCAAAACAGCAAGGAGATGCCTTTGTACTTAATAATAATTACAGATTCAAACTTGCTTTAAAAAACTTGTGCATTCCTTTATTTTTATAATCGTGGTGTCCGGGCCAACTTTCGCGCACCTTGTCTAAATCCACGGGATACCTGCCACCTCCCCCAGCAACAGATATCAAGTAACTCTATCCACCAAGGCTAGGACAGATGGGAAAAATCACCTAGTGTTTTTTTGTCTCTACTGAAATTTGAACCTGAGACCTCAGTTTCTCAACCCACTTCATTGACCACTAGGCCACACCCTTGGGTGCCAAAAAAAATTAAAAAAATTATACATTCCTATCCCGTCCAAATAGTCCACCATAATTTCAGCATATTTTATAACTATATTTTTAGATATTTGAATTATTTTTAGTCAATCCCCGACGTTCCATACCCTCGAATCTTAAAATTTAGATCATGGAGGATCCGACCTCTAGACCACATAACAAGACATCACACAACAACAATAACAACAACTACCGTCAAGCCTAAACTTATTGAGACTGCTATATAAATCCTCAACACCCATTCCGCTTCACTTGGACTCATTTCATTCAGATACTCAAATAATAATATGTACGTTTACACAGACTAAGGGCAGGGGGGAGGGGGTTATAGGGCATTTTATGGTGCCCGTAAACCCATGGTCTCTCCACCATATTAGATATTTTATGTACATAATTCCTAGAATTGACTAATATCATCTGCTGGCACCTATGATCCAAAAGGGCTAAATGGTGCACTTGGTTGAATGCTAAGTTATTTACCTAAAGGAGCAAGTATCAATTTTCACTTATACTTCTTTTTTTAATCCTTTTTTTAGTGGTGCACTCATATTATAAAAATCCTAGATCCACCTCTGACTAACGGTTCTCTAATATAAACAGACTAGACAAATTACAACAACTATGCCTCAGTTTCAATCAAGTTGGTGCCGGCTATTACGCTCATTTCACATCATCATCATAATAAAAGGAATATAATTCTCTTACTAGTGAACGACGAGTAATCAATCAGCGGGCTTGTAAGACACACTTCAACCAAAGTTAAATTTTAACTATAGCAACACATCACACAACAAGCAATAACAACAACTACCGTCAAGCCCACAATTATTAGGTCCACTATAGGAATCCTCAACATACATTTCACTCCACTTGGACTCATTTCATTACGATACTCAAAAACTAAACAAATTACAACAACTACGACTCAGTCCCAGTCAAGTTAGAGTCGGCTATATGAATCCACACTTCTACATTTAAGCTCATTTCACATCATCAACATCACAATAAAAAGAACATAATTCTCTTACCAGCGAACAACGAGTATCAATCAGCACGCTTGTAGGACGGATGATTCCTCGCAGACCTTGCATTCTCATACTCAAATCTCAACACATTAGGAATATGAGAAGTATCCTTAACATAAAAGAACCTCCCAAAAACACTCTCTTCAATAACAGGAAACAAACCACTGATCACATTATTAACAATCCAAAACCAACCCCAACCAAGCACAGCACCCAAACCAGCACCTGCAAACACTTGAGCAACCGTATGATAACCCAAATACACCCTCGAATACATAGTCAAAATCGCCATAGGCCAAACCAAAATAAAGGCAACCAACAACTGATTCCTACAAATCAACCCCAATTTTCGATATGTCAAAAGAGTAAAATACACAGCAAAAAAGAACATGTATTGTGAATGACTAGAAGGCCATCCATGAGAATCACACATTTCAAGAAGTGCACAAGTTTCGGGCCGGGCTTGTTGGACAGATTTCTTGATAATCTCGTTAACAAACTGAGAAATCAAAAGCCCGAGAGCAAAAAACATGGTTTGAAGCTCTCTACGAAAAATGAAGTGAGAACTGAAACCACCAAGGCTAATGAATACAGGAACTAATGAAACCCATGCTAAGAAATGGCCAAATTGATCACCCTTTTGGTATCTAACATGGGTAAGTGTTACTGCTTTCAATGGATGATTAGACATTGAAAAAAGATTGGATTCTTTTGGGTTGGATCTAAGTAACAAAAACACTGAAAAACACCCTTTTGAGAGGATTTTTGGGAGTGAAATCAAGAATGGCAAAAGACTGAAAATACCCTTTTTTTGTGCTGAGGGAGTTTTGGGGTTGGTTGAGAATTTGGAAGTGAAATCAAGAATGGGGAAGGGGTTGGGGTGGGTGTGGTGGGGGGTAGGTAGAGAGCCAGATATGTGGGAAAGACTTGGAAGATATTGAGCAGAAGACCTAAGGAGTTGCAATTTTGACAAGTGTCATCTGGTTATTCAATTACTTCATAACCATGCTAATGTTGAAAACTTTAAAAAATCTTAAATTTTAATAATGATAATTATAATTAAGTTAGAAGTAATAAACTTTCATAACGAGATATAATATAATTGGTAGTCATAGTCGAGTTATAAGTGACCATAGTCGGATTGTTAATTTGTCATAACGAGGCACGTAATATATGATATTCATAGTGAAAATACTAATCGTTATAATGAGGCAAGAGTGATATATTGACTTTTTTTGTGTGGATACCTACATTAATCCAATGTCAATATATGTGCAGATATTACATATAAATAGATTACAAGTCAAGCCGTCTATCATTTCTGTTGTGAACCGGCTTGAGTCCATAAAGGCCTATGAGTTAGAAGTGGCAAACAGGACTAATCCAGTTGAGATTATTGGGCTAGTTGAAATGTTGGAGTTTTTTATTTGGGATCCAGGCCCAATTATCAATTGGTTAAATAGGACTTGGAATTAGACAGAACGGTTTATGCATATTATTGTGAAGCTTTGGCTTGTCTGTTGTTCTCTCATCTCCATTCTATGTCTAGTATCTCATCCCCTTCTTGCTAGGTTATTCTCGTCTTAGTTAGTGTGCCTAGTAGTTTCTTGTTCGGATTCTAAGTTGTAATTTGTGTTCAGTGATTATAAATACATTTAGTGTTTGTGTTACAAATTCGGGTTGTTGCATTGGTGCTTTCATTGAGAGGTCTCTCTAATGGAGGACCAAAAAGTACTCAAGGCTTTTGTGGATGATTCAATTCGTGATTCAATACAAGAAATGAAGGATTCTATCTCTAAAGATCTCGCTGAATTTCGTTCGATGTTGCTGCAGGTTTTTGGGGAAAAGGTTACGACTTCTTTTGAACCCCGAAAAACAGTCATGGACGCCAAATTATGGCAGTTTCGAGGCGAGAATTCAGAGGCTTGGATAGTTCAAGCGGAGCATTATTTTGATTTCTATAAAATTGAGGAAGATCAGAAACTTAATGTGGCGTCGTTCTACCTTGATGGTGAAGCATTAAAATGGTACCAGTGGTTATTTAGGAATAATCAATTAATTGATTGGCCGCATTTCGCTGATAAGGTGAGAATTCGATTTAAACAGAAAGAAATTGAGTCCGCGGGAAGGAGATTCGCCAATCTCGAGCAGGTAACCTATGTGACTGAGTACCAAAATCGTTGTGATGATACTTTGTCGAGCTTCGGTGAGTCAGTTCTACTTTCGCCATGCCCGGCATATGTTCATCAATATAGAAGCAATACAACCACGATACCTTTGCCTGAATGCTATGATGAGAAATCTGAAGGTATAGGCAAAATGGATGCACACAAGGTGTTTGAAGAAAAGCCCGATAGAAAAACTGAAAATGTTGTGGCTATTGAAACACTGCTTCAAACACCGAATGCTATGAAACAAGAGGGTGAATTTGAGGATACATCAGTACAAGTTAAAAGTGAGGGTGCTGAAATTTTGCTAAATCAAGCAAAACAAGATATCTGCAATTCGGAGGAGATATCCAATTCAGATTTGTATGACAATGAAGAGGATCCCACGCCTCTTGTTCTTGCTGTTGCAGATACAAATGTCCAAAGAGGTGAGCCATTGCAAACCACAGAAACAGGTTCTGAAGTTATAGTAAACAAGGTGCAAAAGTTGTTTGGTATTAATTCTCAAAAAGCCAGGCAACATTTGGTTGACAATGAAGTGGTCGACTCACTCTGGCAAAGAAGTGACCCTTTAATTTTGGATGAAAACAGATTGATGAAGAAGCATATATCCATACACTTTCCATTTGATCCTGGTGAGCCTATTGAATCTGAGGAACACACAAGGAACAAAGTTATTTTTTCTAATATCAGCCAACCAGAGCTAGTAGGATTATTTACTGATGGTAGCCAGGCTTACTTCCATGATATGGTGCAAGCGTACTTGGTGCATTTTACAACTAGGATGGTTGTTCTTGTGCATCTAGTAGGGTCATCATTATGCACAGAGCTAAATAGATTGTTGAGACCATTATTGACAGGATCCCGGGTACTTTTTACGGAGACCATTATTGACAGGATCCCGGGTACTTTTTACGGACTATGCTGCCACAGAAGTTCTTGGTTATGATGTAAATAGTAGGGAATCGTGTGGGAACTCTGTTACGCCGTTGGTTGTGAAATATGACAATCTTGACTCTCTCCAAATTCTGCTTGCATGTGGTTATTTTATTGACAGCCTAGCTGAATGGTTAATCTACTATACAACCATGAATCACATGGAATTAAGGGATGTTCCTTGTTTGAGTTATGCTGTCACGGATTTGCAATCAATATCTTCTCAAAGTAGATCAACACTTCTTGTAACAATTCACGGGCATGTTGACATGTCCTACTCTCACAGTTGGGCTCCTTTATATATTGCTGCTCACCAAGGCCAAGTTGAAGCAATTTCCTTCTAATTAAGTCATTTCAATTTTAAAATATTTGTTTCCCCAAAAGAAGAGCATTCTGATTATATGGGATCTGTGATCAAAAGAAGTTCTATTGTTGGAAAGTTTTCTCAAGATGATTGGTTGCCAGAAGACATCTTGCTTGGCACACATTTGACTATTGACAATCTCATCACTATGATGACAGTGTCATACTCGAACCTTGAGGACAAGGTTCTTTTTGAGGATGGGAGTATTGTTGTGAACCGGCTTGAGTCCATAAAGGCCTATGAGTTAGAAGTGGCAAACAGGACTAATCTAGTTGAGATTATTGGGCTAGTTGAAATGTTGGAGTTTTTTATTTGGGATCCAGGCCCAATTATCAATTGGTTAAATAGGACTTGGAATTAGACAGAACGGTTTATGCATATTATTGTGAAGCTTTGGCTTGTCTGTTGTTCTCTCATCTCCATTCTATGTCTAGTATCTCATCCCCTTCTTGCTAGGTTATTCTCGTCTTAGTTAGTGTGCCTAGTAGTTTCTTGTTCGGATTCTAAGTTGTAATTTGTGTTCAGTGATTATAAATACATTTAGTGTTTGTGTTACAAATTCGGGTTGTTGCAATTTCAATAATCGATTTAGTAAGCTCAGTCTTGTTGTGTTATTTTTGTGGGGTGGGTGAGTTGGGGGAAGGGGGACTTCCATTTTATCAGACCATTCACATTTATTTGTTCCAAGAATTAGCCAAAACAAATCATATCCCACAAAATTAATCTAGTACTTCGATAGAGACTTCATAAATATGTCATAAAGTTGGGTTATACCATTCATTCTACATGATTCTATTCTTATTATTAATCAATTTTTAGAGGAACTAATAGTTAAATTACTCAAAGATTGTGTTGAGTAAAGTTTTGTTGGGTTATAAAGTGTATTGTGAATGGAAAAATGGAGGGAAGAAAAATAAAGGGAAAGTGAAATGTGAAGTTCACTTTTAAGAAGTCAAGTTCTCCCACATTGGTGGGAGAAATGAGCTTTCTTGTGTATTTATTAGAATGCATTCCTTCGTGTGAATAGTGAGGCAAGAACAAAACAAGCCTCGCGCCGTCGTTGTCGTTGCTCTGCTTCGGCTTCGGCAAATGATCGAGAGACTATCTTTTTGGACAAAGTTTATTTGATAGTTTAATCCAAAAATCCGATAAGAAATGATTTTTCTCCATTTGCGGATGCACATGGAATGTGCGGACACATGTCACAACGCACCTCAAAGGGACGCGACCCTTAGAGGAAGCGACACACTATTTTAAGCGAAAACGGACGACCTGCGAGCGCAGGTGACCTTCGCAGAAAAACAGAGAACATTCCGAAAATTGACATAATGCGACCTGCGGCCGCAGATGGACCACCTGAGCACGCAGGTGGGTCCGCAGGTCGGCACCGGTTCCAGAAAGTTGTCTCTTTTCATGAATCATTGCTTCTTTTCTTAAGCAACTCTTTATGGCTATAAATACCTGATTTTTCCTCAGGTATTGACACGAAATTATTGAAAGAAAAACATCTTCTTCTTCTTCAAAAACTCAAGTGTGATCAATCAAACCATTGAGTGTGTTCGAAGTTCGGTAGAATTTGAGGTACCACTATTCTACTAAAGAGAATCATTTTATCCTGGGAGGAAAGATTCCATAACCTCAGGTACTTGAGGGGAATGAATTCCTTAAGGACACACCGTGAATTCGGTGGACTTGATTCTAAATTTTCTATTTCATCTTCTTTCTTACGGTTTTGCTATTTTTCAGAAAATAGTAGAAACTTCATTTTGATAGTTCATTATTGTTGAACTTGTGTTTGAAGTTGTTGAACTTCTTTATTGTTCTTGAACTTAAAGTTAAAGTTCTTGTTGATTAAAATACAGATATTTGTACCCGGAAAGAACAAGTTTTACAACAAAATGTCAAGTCCTAAAATCACGTTGAGTATGTGCTAGGATACTATAAGTTAAAATGGACGAAGTGGCTCACTCAATCAAATTGAGTTGTCGCATATTTAACATGACTTGATTAGAAATTAGATCATGATAATATATCACGCTTTTTTTTTCTATCGAGACTTCATAAGCGTTACCTCATTTCCCAATCAGATATTTAGATATGAGCTATACTATATGAAGAATTAAGCAAGCGTATGAGAACATTGTCTGCTAATTCTATTAACACACTCAAAATTTTTTTAAAACCTCTTCTTCTACCTTACATGTCTAGTATATTTTCTTTATCTTTTTCCTTCTCTCCATAAAAAAACATTAGATTGCATCTGAATCCCAATTTATTTAACATACTTAAAAGGACACATCAATAAGAATTAACTTTAAATAAACAACTTAAATTTTACATTGTAGAACAAATATACATGTCATATTTTTAACGCTGTAAATTAGTTTCCAGCAATCAATGATAGTCCAGAACACCCAAAGTGACGTCGAGGTCTTTCTTAGAGACTGATTATTGACGCACAATGAGGATTAAGTGTTAAAATTTCAATCATGTAATTGAATAAAAATGTTGAAATTGATAAAAACATAATTGATGTATTCAATAAAATAGTATTTGTACGTTGTTTTTTTTTGACAACTATGATATTCGGGATCAGTTTGTGTGTACCTCGATTAATTCTACGAGATATCTGCCACCTCCCACCAATAACCTCATGTTGCTCCATCCAACTTCATTGAATCACTAGGTCACACCCTTGGCTGCATTTATAAGTTTTTTTTTTTGTTTTTTTTTTGTTAAAATGATAAAAATATTATTGAAAGTTTTAATAAAAAATATTTTTTCTTTTTCCATTTTTACCCTCCTTAGTTGTTCTCTTGCAGTGGCAGGGTTTTTTACATGTAAAACTGAAGTTCCGCCCAAGTTCCCTTCAGCTCCAATTTTCCACTGCAACCAAACACCCATTTGAGAGTTATGGAAAAAGATTCATCTTTTTTGTTTGGGGGCATAACTTTCAATCGTAAAAAATTTGCTGGTGATTTCGACAGATTTAAGGTAATTTTTTTAATGTTTTCCTTCGACCCATTTTTAGTTTCATAGTAAAAGAGTGAACTTTATTGCCAAATATGGGGTTTGGGAATTGTGGGGTTGAGCTTTTTTTGTTTGATTTTACATTGGATAATTTCTTGATTTTGTTAAGTATTTTTACTCTGTCCGTCCATTTTTACTTGTCCAGTATTTTGTTTCATATTATGTTGTGTTATGTACTGCTTTCCTGTCCTGAGCCGGGGGTCTATCAGAAACAGCCTCTCTACCTCTTTGGAGGTAGTGGTATGGACTGAGTACACTTTACCCTCCCCAGACCCCACTCTGTGGGAATACACTGGGTATGTTGTTGTTGTTGTATTATGTTGTGTTATGTTGTATTGTATCGTACTTTCAATCGTAAAAAGTTTGCGCAAGATTTTGACAGATTTAAGGTACTTTTTTTTTTTTTTTTTTGCTTCGACCCATTTCTAGTTTATAAGAGTAAAAAAAAGGGCTGCCCGGTGCACTAAAGCTACCGCTATGCGTGGTGTCCGGAGAAGGGCCCCACCACAAGGGTATATTATACGCAGCCTTACCTTGCATTTCTGCCAGAGGTTGTTTCCAAGGCTTGAACCCGTGACCTCCTGGTCACATGGCAGCAACTTTACTAGAGTAAAAGAGTGAAATTTATTGTGAAATATGGGTTTTGGAAATTGTGGGGTTGAGTTTTCTTGATTTTATTTTACATTGGATAAGTTCTTGATTTTGTGTATGTTTTGATGTATAGGGGAAAAATCCAGCTGATTCTTCTGAGAAACTGCAATTGGTTGAGAAGGTAATTCTGTTGAACTCTGTAAGTTTGATTTACCAAAAACAGAAATAGTATAGTACTCCCTCCGTTTCATATTACTTGGCCCCTGTTGACCTGACAGAAATAGTAATCCCTCCGTCCATCTTTACTTGTCCTGTATTGACTTTGACACACCCCTTACACAATGAAGATTTGGCTTTATATTTCATCTAGGAGCACAGAACTATTGATAGTTCATTAGAGAACCTGGAGATCCCCGAGAATGAAAAATCTGAAATGAAGGACGAGACAAATACTAGCGTGGGTAAGAAGAGGAAGAGAAAGGAGAAGGGAACAGGTTCTGGTAAATTCCTTGTGTCTGTCTATTTGAGCTTCTCATTTATTTCTTTGTACCTAGTATAAAATGGGTACTAAAGTTTGCTGCTTTGGCCTTTTTCCCTAATTCATGGCATTGGTTTTAGACTCCGTGGAAGGATTTTCCGTGTTCAAGAGTTCAAAATTGAAACAGGAAGCTGCCAGCGAAGAGAATGATCAATCTGTAAATGAACTGCTTGAGGGAAAGAAAGAATATTATCGACAATTGGAGGTTTGTCTCATTTGCTTCCTATTATGTTGCAGTAGCAGTTGAAAGTAAGCTGTTTTTCTGTGTTCATGAATTTTTGTTAACTTTTATTGATGAGCTATATCATTTGTTTCTATGATTTTGTGGATTTAGAGGGACGCAATTTTCCGGAAGGAGCACAATATTCATGTTTCAGGGAGTAACATCCCTTCGCCATTGCACAGTTTTGCGGAATTAAGATCAAGGTACTCTATCATGCTTTTTGTTGATATTTGGTCCGGAGACACTTGATTCTCCCCCAGACCCCACCTGGTGGGATTACACTGGTTATGTTGTTGTAGACACTTGATTCTCCCACCCCCCTTGATATGATGATGTCATGCTTCACCATGGCCAATTATTTAAGATGTTTACTTATTTACAGTAGGATATCTATTTATGGAACATGTCAAGGAAGTTACATTTGGTGAAACACCCAACAAAGCCTCAGTACTTTCATTCTGGTTGCCACTTTCTATGTCTCCTTGAATTAACTTTATGTGAATTTCACATTATGTTGTTATATCATTTATGTAAAGCACAAATAGGCTGTGATCGGGTGTTGATGAATGCTTTAAGCTGTTTCGAATTGATCTAGCATGGAACATAAGTAGGCTAATGAAATATTCTGCTACTTCTCCTGCAGTTATGGTATCCTTTGGCCTTATCTATTCCAATTTTTTATTTTTTATATTCTTTTTCTAGGGAATTGTTGGGAAGAGGGATCAGTTTACGAGGCTTAGCTTAAGAAGCATATAGGATAGGGGTTTTGAAATATATCATAATGCATATATGATTTTATTCTCAACTGCTACTCTTATTTTGTCATGTCATTTTTACCTGTGTGCTGTGACTTTTTGGAGATAGGCCATTAGTGGTAAAATGAAGTACCTTTCTGCAATTGTGCATTTAACCTCCTTTCTCCCATCTCTCCTTCCAAGTATCCTCCTTTATGTCATATTTCCTTTTATGGCACGTAAACTGGGAATCTACAAAGCTGTTATGAAGAGAAATTGATTACTCTGTGTTGATCAGTTTAGTTATTGTTTTCTTCACTCGACTTTCTCTCTGTCCTCGCTTTCACTAACAGTCTGTTTGTATATGATCCTACAGATATAAATGTCGATTATATCTACTACGAAATCTGGCAGAACTGGGATTTAAAGAACCAACGCCAATCCAAAGGCAGGCCATTCCAGTCCTCTTATCAGTATGATCTTCCTTGAATTACGCCACTTTTTTTTTATATACACATTTATCTTTATTTTTTTCGTTAGCAGTCTTTAATCATCTTTGATTTTCACCAGGGACGAGAATGCTTTGCTTGTGCACCTACTGGTTCTGGCAAAACATTTGCTTTTGTCTTTCCTATACTTGTGAAACTCAAGGTATATATATTGGTGTTGTTATTAAAAATATATTGGCATTGTTATGTTTGATCGTTATCATTTTTATGAGAAGTTGTTGGACTACATCTGACAGCCATCTTTCTTGATCAGCACACTTCAAAGGATGGTGTCCGAGCTGTAATTCTTTCCCCTACAAAAGAGTTAGCTGCTCAGACAACAAGAGAATGCAGAAAGTTGGCCAAAGGGAAGAAGTTCTACATCAGGTTGATGACTAAACAACTAGCTAAAAGTAAGGACTTTTCTAAACTGAGATGTGATGTACTCATCTCGACTCCGCTGCGCTTACAGTTTGCTATCCGCAAAGGAAAGCTTGATTTAAGTAGGTACGTTCCTCATTTTCTAGGGTTCAAACTCTCATTGCTAGTGTGCGCATTTCAACTTTCAACCTTGTTGATATTACATCAGTGTGGTCTAGTTGAATAAGAGTTTATGAGGCTATGACACTGTAGATCCCAAGATGACTGCATGATTTGTACTGTAATTCATAGCCAAAAAACGGGTGAAGTTATGGGTCTAGTGTAGAGATACAATGATTTCAAAAAGGTCTCTTTGTTATACTTCTTTATTTAATCACATTGAGATCTAATTATTTTTCAGGCTGAGTTTGATGTAGAGGAGTATATGCCTTGGCTTTGTTCTGTGTAGACCTAAAAATGTTACTATTTGGAATTTGGTGCAAAATATTTCCATTTTTAATCAGCATTAGCATGACTTTTCACCTACTCCTTTTGTGTGCAGGGTTGAATTTCTTGTCTTAGATGAATCTGATAAGCTTTTCGAGGCTGGCATGCTAGAGCAGGTTGATTTTGTGGTGAAGGCGTGCTCAAATCCTTCTATTCTTCGGTCATTGTTCAGTGCTACTTTACCTGATATAGTTGAAGACCGAGCACGAACTATAATGCATGATGCTGTTCGAGTTATTATTGGAAGGAAGTAAGTACTTATAGGCCTTTGGCGGGTGTATCTTATATCTACAGTGAAATGAATGGTTATTTGGCTGCTTACACTTTTTTTTCTATTGTTTCTTGGTGAAGGAGGAGAAAATTTGTCTGCATCTTCCTTCCTCTCCTATTTCTGAATGCTTACTTGGCTGCTTTTGCATTTCTGCAGAAATTCAGCGTCTGAAACAATAAAGCAAAAATTGGTATATGTAGGGAGTGAAGAAGGGAAGCTTCTGGCTCTTCGTCAAAGCTTTGCAGAGGTATGATCCTCATGTTTCTTAGTCATCAGAATTGATTGTATACCTCTTTTGCTGTGATTGGAGCCGCCTCTGTCATAATAACTGCTGGCACAACACCTATACTTATCCCCAAACAAATCCTAGAACAACAAGATTTACATGAGGGATTTCATATGGATACTAGTTGCCACAAATTTGCTGTGGAACCATCACTCTTGGAGGACTCTAGCATATTTAGACAGTGCATTTGTGTTTTTACCTGCATTTTTATCTTTCCATTCCCTCAGATGTCCATCTGTGCCTGTCAATTGTTCGCGGTTTTCTTTTCTGCTTATTTGGTCTCTATAATCCCAGAAAATAGGCTCTAGTTGAAACCCCTTGATTTGATGATTCGGAGCAATTGTTTTGCTGAGAGGAATTTCAACGTCGGAGTCATGCTTCTCGCTCACTCTGTATGAAACTCCTGTGCTCTTTGCTGCTCTTACCATTTTGTAACTTTGTATTGTTACTTGAGCGAATCATCTTTATCTTTTGATAGGCAAAGGGGTATTACTACCTTGAAAAGGAATTAAGTCCCCGGTATAAAAATTATGTTGCATGCTACAAAGTTCGTCCAGTTGTCTATGCGATATGGTATGCTATGTGTGCTCCAAAAACTTAAAAAGAAGGCTTAATAACATAGACAACCCTTTAAACTTGCCAGTAAATTTTAAGGGGCTGTCTATGTGTTAAGCTTTTACGGAAAGAAGTTCTGTTAGACTTGTGTACGAACTGTCAACATCAGCCCTCAGGGGGAAATACCAACACAATATTTGTATATTTGCTTCCTTCCAATCACATTCTTTTCAATGATAATTACTGGCATTTTCACCAAAGCTCAATTGCATTTTCATGACTTAGTTTGGTACTCTTATTTGATACAATAGTGATCATTTGGAAATCTTATCGCCGGTGCTAATTTAGGTAGCTATTTTTTTGCTATTTTGTTAAGCTGATCTACGATCAACATCTACAATGATTTGTTAACTTGATAATGTATACCTAACTCATGTGTTGCCTCTCTGATTTATTATATATGTAGAGTTTGAACCCACCAGTGCTATTATTCGTTCAAAATAAGGAGCGCGCAAAGGAGCTATATGACGAGCTAAAATTGGAAGATATCCGGCCCGATGTTATCCATTCAGATCTTTCTCAGATACAGGTAACTTTGTCATGGCTTCTGTATTTTCTACATCAAGAGGAGGTTCATCTGCCTTCAAAGGATAAAGGGAAGAGAGGGCCATGTCTGTTTTAGACAGACCAATGTATGTGGATGTTGAAGTGCAGGGTTATGATTTTTCCGTATTGGCTGATTACATCGTATCCTGCTGTATAGAACACTTCTTCCGGTTCCTACTTAACAGTTTAATCTTAATGCAGAGAGAAAATGCTGTTGACAACTTTAGAGCTGGAAAAACATGGGTTTTAATCGCCACTGATGTTGTTGCCCGAGGTATGGATTTTAAAGGGGTCAACTGCGTAATAAATTATGATTTCCCAGACTCCGCTGCAGCGTACATTCACAGAATTGGTAAAGATCTAACCCAAATCCGACTTTTACAACATTATATAGTGATTCATAAGTCTTAGCCTAGCGCTTACTGAAAACTGCACGGTGTGAATAGGACGTTCTGGCAGAGCAGGAAGGAGTGGAGAGGCGATAACGTTGTATACAGAAGCTGATATTCCGTTTTTGAGGAATATAGCAAATGTTATTACTTCATCTGGTGGTGAGGTTCCAGAGTGGATCATGTCCTTGACCAAGAAAAAGTGGAGGAAACACAGGCCACAAAGAGAAACCATTTCAACTCAGCCAGACATATGAAACATTCCTCACAGTTTTGAGCATTATATCTAAGTTTCCAACCTTTTTACAAGTTTGATGTATGATTTTTTTTTTTGTAATTTATGTTATGTATGAGTTTGGAATAGTCTTCCTTGTTGACATATTCACTTAAATGTTAGAGAAATGAATGTCATCTTTTTTTGGGGAAAAACTCTTTTTAGTCCTTGCTTCTCATCAAGTAAATGGAGTTCCTGTGGATTATTTTCTACGCCACTTACAAGTTATCTTTTGGAGTTGGAGTTTCATGTTTGAGTCGAGGGTCTATTAGAAATGACCTCTCTACCCCCACAAAGGTAGGGTGGTAGGGATAAGGTCTGCGTATATTCTATCCTCTTTGTGAAACTACACCAGGAATATTGTTGTTGGTGTTTCATGTTTGTTTAAGCTTTTTCAAGCAAAACTTATAAACGAAATTTTTTTAAGTTGTCATGGAAGGTTTATTTCAAGTGAAACTTTTTAAATCTTCATGTTTCACGAATTTTGTTTTTCCAAATGTAAACTTCCACAATCTTTTCAGATAAACTTCAAGTACAAATTAATTGCTTTCCTACCAGGAACTACAAAAGTTGTATCGTGTCCTTCATCTTAAAAAGATATCGTGATATACAAAGTATTCTGCATGAATTCTAAAAGGGGCTGCACTTCAAGTGATGTGAAATCCATGACTCGAACCCGAAACTGATAAAATCTCTTTGCGCACACACAAAAAAGTAAATTATGGCTCGAACCTGTGACTTATAACGACACACAAAAATGACTTCAGCATAAAAGGCTTCAAAGGTCCTACCGGGAGTCGAACCCAGGTCGCTGGATTCAAAGTCCAGAGTGCTAACCACTACACCATAGAACCTAGTATGCTATCTCAATCCTCTCTTTATAGTAATAACCAGAAATAAGGGCAGTAATAAACCAAGGACTTAATAGTAATCTACCACTTTGTCGCGTGTTTCAGTACTCTAACCATCCATTGTTCTCTTTACCTATTTAAACTATCACTCTCTCTGTATAAAAACACACCTCTATGCTGCTTTGACCAAATATTTGTTCCCAATCGGTAGCATGCATGTGTAGGCCAACTCATCAACATTCATGTGTGGTTTAATACAAAGGGATTGATAGTTGAGATATGATCATATGAAATTCTTAAAAAAATAGTAATAGCTTAGGTAGATAAATAGAATAATGTATAAGACTTGCGAAAAAAGTGATAGTTTAAAGAGACAATGACCATGAAAATTACAAGTATTTGAATAGTAGTTCTTGTTTTCAAAGTGAAAAATGATATTTGAAAATTTGAGTTGCGCTTGACTATGAATACAAATTGAAGTTGTTTTTAAATTTTTGTGAGTAATTTAGAGTGAAAAAAGTGAAAACAACTTTTTGATGTTTTTCAAATTCTTGAAAATTTCAAAATTCAACTTCATTTTTAAAATTTTTCAAAATTTTATGGCAAACATATTTCGAAGTTCAACTACGGAAAAAAATATAAAAAGTTTCATGATCTACTGTCTGAGTGATATAAATTTTGTTAAAAGAAAAATAGTTTCATGATCAAAAGCCCACCAAATGTGTTTTTTATGTTAACTCAAAACCAAAAAAAAAAAAAAAAAAAAAAAAGAAAGAAAGAGTATTGTAACTATACAAAAGTTCAGAGTAGGCTAATGCAAAATCTGCAAACCATCCAAAAAATTAAACCCCAGTGCCAACACAAAAAACCTTGTCCTTCTTCTTGTAAAACCCATTTTCATCTTCAAAAATTCACAAGAAAACCTAACAATTTCCCTTTGTGTGTATGAAAGATTCAAACTTTCTCTAAAACCCATTTCCAAAAATGAATTTCCTAACAAAATCCATAACAAACAAGGCCTTAAAACCCCCAAAATGCCACCTTTTACTCCAAACCCTCACTTCAAGATTTGCCTCAACAAAATCAAGAAAACCCAAAATCCCAAAACCCATTGAACCCTCGTTGTCATACTCACTTACCAATCCAAAAATTGAGATTTATGAAGTAGAAAAGGGAGAAAATGTAGAAAAAGTGTCTTCTTGGCCCAGGCCAAGTGAGATACCATACCAAGCAAAAGTTGCAAATTGTGTTAATCTTGTTGGTTTTGTGCAAAGTCCAGTTCAATTTGAAACTTCAATTGATTGGAAATATTGTGCTAGTACTGTTATTGCTCATGAGTGTAGTAGTGATGATAAGTCTGTTTTGATGATTCCTGTTGTGTTTAGTGGTGATTTAGCTCATGTTGTTGCTTGTCATGTTAAGGAAAATGATTGTGTTTATGTGTCTGGGAAGTTGAGTATGGATCCATTGCCTGTTGGATTTATGGATGAGTGTCAATCTTGTTTTCATATTGTTGCTGAAAATGTCAACTTTGTGGAGGGTTTGAAAAGGAGAGTTAGCGTAAAGGGTAGTGTAATGTCCATTTATCCGAAAGGGAAGAGCTTTGTGTTGGATGGTAATGATAAGCAGAAAGATGGGTTGTCTGGTTTGGGATGTGATGGTGAAGTTAATATGGGTGGGAGGAAGGAGGAGGGGGTTGTTACGGGAGGTGATGAGTGGAGGGACCTTGTTAAGAATCCGAACCAATGGTGGGATTGTCGTAAGGCGAAGTTAGATGGAATTGTGAAAGCAAGGCATCCTGATTTCAAGAAGAAGGATAGTAGTGTTTCTCTATGGCTTGAGAATGCTCCTAGGTGGGTTCTTGAGGGAATTGAAGGAGTAGGATTCGATGTTTATGCTCCTAAATCGAAAGGGGTTGGAAAAGAGGTGGATTCTTGGAAAGATTTGCTGGAGAATCCTGATAAATGGTGGGACAACAGAGCTAGAAAGATGAATCAGAAAGCACCTGATTTTAAGCACAAGAATACTGGTATAGGGCTTTGGGTCGATAGCTCACCAGAGTGGGTGTTATCTCAGTTGCCACCATTGCAAGAACAACGAGCTGCTTCTTCAGACGAGTAGGGACACTCAAGTAGGATTTAAAGGGAGGTTAAGAGATATAAGATGAACCAGAGCTATTCTCAACTCCATTTTTTGAAGATTCCTATAATTTTGATGCTATGGCAGTAAACTTTGTCCAGTGTAGTCAGGCCCTGGCCACCTAATGTTTTAGAAATATTAAGGTGGAGGGAAGCATGTTATCGTTATGCTTGTGAAGCACTTATTTTCCCCTATAATGGTACATCTTATAGCACTTTCTTTATGATAGTTTTGTTTTCCGATGCATCTTTTCATTGTGATTTTGGTGAATATGAAGTTCTTGATTGTAGTATTTTTGAATATAGCAGTGCTGTTTGCTCATTCCTCGTACTTAAGCTACGAGGCCAAGCCAAATTTCTGCATGCAAAATTTTCTCAATTTCTGTTGAAAAATTAGTGAAAAGTAAAATGGAGGGGAAATAATGACATTCACTTGATCAATCTAAACACATTAGTCTGGAACTTTTACTAGTTGTTTAGAGAAAACTAAATTGTATGCATCCAAGAAATTACATTGTTGAAAACATGTCTGTCTTAGATCACTCACTAGTCTGTCCTATCCGCTGCGTGGCATCTTCCTATACAGCTTTCGTTACTTGAAACTATGAATAAAACAAGTGACAGATGCTCTTTGGGAGATTCGGACTATCAAAAGTCCACATGTAAGTGATGATTGGTTTATTTGCTAGAAAAACTTAAAATGAACATAAATTTTGATTTGTATAGAGTTATATGGTGGAAAACCATGCACACGTTTGTTTTTGTGTGCAGCCGGTTAAATTGTTCAAAATTTAAATGCATCACCCAAAGAATGATATGGTTGACTAAAGGAAGCTAACCTTTGGGAACATTATGCTATTTTGAAATTTTAGCAAGCATACTCTGATTCTGAAGCCTGAACCTTGTTCCAAAAGGCGCAGCAAGTTTTGAAAGTTTTGAAATTTGTCCAACGCAAACTGTCACAACAAGAGACAGAGTTGGTATTCAATTTCTCTCTGGTTTCAGTGTTATGTAGGGATATCACTAGCTGATTTTTCAAGTTGATAAGAGAATTTTTTACTTAAGAACCAAAACTCAACAAAAGATGATAATTAAAGGATTTTTTACCCTTCATTTCATCCTTTTTGAGGAAGAAATTTGAGTTCTGGGAAACTTAGACATAGAAATTTGATAAAGCCAGTAGGGCTGACTAGTTGGTGTGGAGTATAAACTTTAGACCCTGAATATAAACTTGGGCCGTGGGTCTTTTGGAAACAACCTCTCTACTTCCGTAAAGTAGGGTTAAGGTTTGCGTACACCGTACTCTTCCCAAACCCCACCTTGTGGGACTACAGTGGGTATGTTGTTTTTTAGGATGCTATTGTATTAGATGGTAAGCCTTTTTCAGAATGGCTCTAGTCGCTACATTTTTGTTAAGTCTAGTCGATTGGGCAGTTGTACCTTCTATTAGACGGTCCTGCTTTGGGTAAAGGAAGCTAACCTGTGGGAACATTATGCTATTTATATCTTAGCAAGCATACTCTAAAGTCTGAACTTTGTTCCAAAAGGTGCAGCAAGTTCTGAAATTTGTTCATCGTTGTTGGTTTAGCGGACTCTCACAATAATTGACAGAGTTGGTATTCAATTTGCCCCTGGTTTCAATGTTATGTAGGGATACCACTAGCTGATTTCTTTCATTTCATCCTTTTTGGGGAAGAAAATTTGAGTTCTGGAAAACATAGACATAGGAACGTAGAAGGATGATTCATGTGAATTTGATAAAAAAGCAAGTTGTGCTGACTGGTTGGTGTGGACTGTGGAGTATGAACTTTAAACTCCTCTGAATATATTTTGAAGTTATTGCTGATTTAGGTAGGATGCTATTGGCTTAGATAGTAGACCTTTCCAGAATGGCTTCAGTCGCTACGTTTATGTTAAGTTTAGTCGATATTGGGAAGTTGTACCCTCTACTAGATGGTCCTGGTTGTGTATGCTGAGCTGACCCGTTCTACCTCGGGTGTTTCTTTTGGTTTCTCAGCCGGTGTCCGATACCAAATCCATCAGGCTTAAGGGAGAGCTTTTTTTGGATTAGTGCGTACCGACATGCTAAAAATTGCCTTTTGAACTTCTTTCATATTAGGAGGTCTTATAGGCATCTTATTATCTTCCTCTGTGATTAAAGAGGGCCCTGACTAATGCGAATCAGTTACCTTCTGAACTTTTTCATATTAGGATGTCTCATAAGCACCTTATTATCTTCCTCTGTGATTAGAGAGGACCCTGACTGATCCGGATTCGCGCCACATGAGGCTCATTTAAACGGAAAGCACTCTCTAACAGGATTTTCTCCATTACTCAGGACTCGAATCCGAGACCTTCGATTAAGGGTGAAGAAATTCTACCCGTCCCACCACAACCCTTGTTGATGTTCTACCTCAGGTGTAGGCAATTCTTACTTGTAAGACTTAAATGAATGCGTGGTTGAATAGCTGTCAACACAGTTTGTCGTACCCATGTCGGATCTTAACAAATGCATAACTTTTGGAGGGTTCGATACAACTTCATTCGTTAAGGATCCGAGCAACATAGATTATTAAAAATTCCATTTCAATCAAGTATGAACCATTATACTAGAATAAGCTATCATATGGATTTCAAATAGAAGTTAAGCATTCACAACACATAAGAATAAGATTTTATTTTTCAAAAGAATTAAGACTTGCCACCTTATTTGCTTATATTCCACACAAGTTCTAAACAGAAACTCATATAAATAAGTAGTTCAAAGTTCTCAATCCTTATGTACTAGTATTCATCTTTTTCCCTTTCTTTTTCAGGTTTCACACTCAAAACTATGATTTAATTCAAGTCAATTATCATTAAGTCTCTGATTAAACATCATTATGAGTTCATGAAGTCTATGATTAAACATCATTAAACTTAACTACTGTCATAAGTGAGTAATAATTGATAATTTCCTTTAAAATAGTACCCCATTATATAGTTATAGGTGAATATGATAAACAATTTAAATATGGTCACCAACTTGCTTAAACAATTCAATTAAAAAAGAAATAGCAAGGTGCATGACATTTCAAATATGAAATTATTTCTTGAATTTTAGGTGTATGAGCTTTCCATCTCAACTACTATTTGGTACAGAAAGCAACTTAAGTCCTTCTGCATATGATTAATTCCTTTTTTTCTTTTACTTCAAGCAAAACCCCTCACCCAAAATGAAATAAAATTGAGAAACAACTAACACTTTGTTTCATTCAACCAACACCTTCAATCATATATGTTTGTTAGCTCTTACCCTATTTATTTTTTAATCTTAAAGAAAAAATAGTTGGGAAGAAAAAGGTGTTTTTTTTCTTCTATTCTCAACCATACTATAGTTATATATAATTTCCATACAACATTTTCTTGTCCATTACATCATCATTTCCTTCTATTTTTTCTCATCTTAGTGAAAAAAACATCAAGATTCTTCATGGGGTCTTTAGAAAGATCAAAGAAAAAAGTTCAACTATGGAAGAAAGCAATTGTTCATTTTCTTCTTTGTTTTGTTATGGGATTCTTCACTGGCTTTGCTCCAACAGGCAAAGGCAATACTTCAATGTATTCCACTAGGAATATTAATGTTATTGCCAAAACTCCTCATGAGTCAAATCAAACATACCCTTCATTAAACATGTTCAATAAACCTTTGTCAGACGAAACGTCAGCAACAACAACAACAACAACAATAACAGTAACATCACAACGGTCTAAATTGAACGAAACGAGGCACTCTAAAAAGGTCTTAGCAGAAGAAGAAGAGAAAGGAGAAGAAGAACGACAAGATCAAGATCAAGAGCTAGGAGAGGCTAACGATGAGTTCTTAGACCCCAGAAGGCTACTAATAATAGTCACTCCAACGAGCGCGAAGGATCAACATAGAGGGATGTTACTAAAGAGGCTATCAAACACATTGAGATTGATTCCACAACCAATTTTGTGGATAGTTGTGGAACAACAAGTTGAGGATTCAGAAGTATCTGAAATACTTAGAAAAACAGGCATTATGTATAGACACTTGGTTTTCAAGGAGAATTTCACTAACATTCATGAAGAAGTGGATCATCAAAGAAATGTGGCTCTTAATCACATTGAACATCATAGGTTAAGTGGGATTGTTCATTTTGCTAGCCTCTCTAATGTCTATGATCTCACCTTCTTTGATGAGCTTAGAGCAATTGAGTAAGTACTCTTAATTTCTCCTCCTTTGCATTCCTATTAATTATTTCTATCATATATATTTCAAGAAATTTTCTACATAGATGCATAGGCGAAGTTAGGATTTTGAGTTTATGGATTATGAATTCTAGAAAACCCAGCTTACTGGATACTTAATGAATTGTTTATACATATTAGGTGTATTTTTAAACATAACTATATAGTTTGAGAAAAACTTCTAGGTTCTTTCGAACCCGTAGGTGAAGCTGTAGTTCTGCCCTTGTTTAGACGTCCAATTGCTCATTTAACTTAGACTTCTCGAAAACATCAAAGTTATTTTCTGGACAGAGTTTAACTTATATATACTTCACAGTATGTAACATGTTGCAGTAGGTAATATGCCTAACATTTTAGGATATTGATGCCACTTTCTAAACGGCGATTACTTGTGGTCATTTAAGTGTTCAATTCTTTATTTAATTTGAATTTCTTGAAAACCATCAAGGTAATTTTTGGATAAAGTTTAACTAATATATTATAGTCTTTTTGTTTAACTTGTTATAACAGGTAACTTTATTTTTTGAATTATTGATGTCACTTTTTAAAATGACGGTTACCCATAGTTATTTAGATGGCCTAATAATTTAAAAATTACTATTTTGAATTGTCATATAAAAGTTAAACTCACATAATTTGGATACTCTCAAGAGTCAAGACATTGAGTAAGTATTAGTTAGGAAAAAGAAAGAAAAAAAGTGTTAGTTGGGAAACTTCTGCCTCACATAATTAAATAGCATGAAAAAAATTTAATTGTTGTTTTTGACCAAATCCTACTTGTTTGTTTGGTTGTTATAGTGTCTCACTACTTAAAGAATTAGCATCAAAACAACTAATTATCCAATGTAGTTAACATCAAGCCTAACTAATAGTCTAATAGAATAAGTTTATCAAATCCTAATTATTTTTTTCATAGTAGTTTGTTTTGTTTATACTTAACACTAAGACTTAAGAGATAGATTTTTAAGTCAATTAAGTATCTTAGATTATGTCTTTAATGAAGAAAGATCCAAGAAAATCTTTGACAACTTATACAAACACATGGGTTCGCTAAGTTTTATTAGAAAATTGGTTCTAAAATTTAAACAAGAGATTGACTAGATGCACTAAGTTCTGATTATACATGGTATTCGGGAAGAGTCAGACCACATTGAATTTATTATACATGACCTTATCTTAAATTTTATTGAGAGGTTGTTTCCACGGCTTGAAACTAACGACCTCCTGATTTGGAGATAAATCCAGAATTTGATTTTTATAGATTCTTTAGCACATACTATTATATTCTTGTGGGTTCAAAACATATATTTATTGAATTTTTTAACATACATACATGATTTGAGGTAAAAAAAACTGAATTCAAACGAACCCATAATATGTAACCGTACGCTCCAACCTTGTATTTTTGCTAAAGAATGTTGTCACGACTTGAACCCGTAACCTTTGGATTTAAGATCTATTATTTAAATTTTATGGGCTCGATAACACAAACTATTTGATTTATTGAGCTCAAAATTTATGATTGTACTTATTTAGTGAACTTTTAACACATATATATGATTTGAGTTAAAACTACTGAATTCTGAATCCTTAATGTATAAGTGTAATCTTACCTTGTATTATTTGCGAGGGGCTATTTTCTCGGTTGGAAACCTCTAACCTTCCCATCCCAAGACAGATTCAAAATTTAAATTCTATGCATTAAATAGCACATATCATTTGATTTATTAAGTTTAAAATTCATAATTTATATTCATTTACTGAACCTTTTTTGTTATAAAATTAATGAATTTTATTATAGGGGATTTGGGACATGGCCAATGGCATTATTATCAGCAAACAAGAAGGAAGTGATAATAGAGGGACCAGTTTGTGATTCATCAGAAGTTATGGGGTGGCATTTGAAGAAATCATCAAACAATTCAACAGATGAAAAACCTCCAATTAGGGTTTCAAATTTTGCATTTAATAGTTCTATTCTTTGGGATCCAGAAAGATGGGGTCGAACTTCTTCTATTCAAGACACTTCTCAGGTAAATAAATAAATTACAATATAACTTTTCAAATTAGTAAATTAATTTTGGAAAAAGTCATTTTAATTAATTTGATCTTGTTGAGGTAGAAAATATGACATTAGTTCGACAATACTTTCTTAAAAGTAATTATCGACTTATGTCTAACAAGATATTCTATGCATCTTCAGTTAACTTTCTAATTTTGCACTTAAATTCATCCAACACCAACACCAACACCAACACCAACACCAAGTTATCTCAGAATTATTATAATCAAGACAAATAATCTCAACTTCTATATATATGTAATACATAACCATAGGATTTTAATATAAATTTTAATCCTGATTTTAGCTAAAACATACTACTCAATTAGAATCAAAGAACAAATTTAATATCAAATTTATATTAGGATAACCCTTTAATCCCTCTAATCAAACAGCCCTTATTTTAATTATATTATATATCATATCATAGTTTTGTGGTTGACATGCCATTCAAATGTCACCTTGAGAAAGATGTGAAAATAATTAGTAATACTTTCTTAAAGTGACGACTACACTTCTTTTCCTAATAGATATTTTATGCATTTTTTCTTGCATTTAAATAATGTAGATGGTTTCATATCTTTTTTTGAATATTTTATGTTATTATATCATATTATATTCTATAGTTGACATGTCACCTTTAAAAATATGTGAAAATTATACTTTCTTAAATGACAAATTGACTTCTCCCCATTTCCCAGTAGATATTTTATGCATTTTCAGTTAGCTTGTTGATTTTGCACTTAAATTATTTAAATAGTTTTGTACTATTTTCTTGAAAAATTATGTTACTATATCATATTAGTTGACATGTCACTCAAATGTTACCTTGAGAAAAATATGGAGAAAATGAAAGGAGAGATCAAGAAATCCAGTTGTTAAAGCAAACAAGTATACATATTAAACAAGAAATTAAGATGGATATCACTAAAATTTTCTTATATAAGGAATCATATAGCAAAATGATTCCTTCCTAATTTGTCAATTTAAAGGAGAGTCATTCGAGCAATAATAAAGTTATTTTCGTGTGCCCAACATGTCACAAGTTTAAATTGTAGTCATTAATGCTTGCATTAAGGTGGATTGTCTATATCATACCTCTTGGAATGCAGTCTTTCTCCGAATTCTACTAACATGAGATGTTTTGTGCATTGGACTTATCTTTTCTAAAAAAATAATTGTCAATTGTTTTTTTAAAAAAAAAAAAACACTAGAAATTTAGTAGGTGACCTCGACAAACTTCAAGTCATACCCATCATTAGTTGATCATAGACAGCCAAGTGGTTCCTAAGCAACCATTAATTATACACCTAATCATCACAATTATAATAATTGACAACTAAACTCTACCAAAACCTTTCCATAAAAAATATAAGTAATGAAGATAAAAGAATAACTAAAATTTATGACCTTGTCACTTTCTCTTAACTACATATGTTTACAAACAATTTCGTTTTCAAAAACAAATAACAAAATCAAGCGTTGGACCTCAAAAGCGAATTCAGAATTTTGAGTTTATAGATTCTAAATTTTAAGACAATATAATGAATAGGTTCAAAATTAGATTATTTACGCATATTAATGATCTTCTTACTACAATAAATATAATATTTGAGTTTACGCTATTGAATACCACTGAACGCATAGATTCACCCCTATTAGATCTTATAATAAACTTCAAATCATACAAGCAAAGTCCTAAAATTAAACAAACTGTAGAGGAATACATTTTTTTCTTTAGGAAGGAGAAAAAATCCAAAAAAGCATCAATAGTTACATTCTGATCTTTAATATTTCATGCTTCCAAGGGGACAACACACATTATACGAGTCATAATTTGAATCTCAGTGTCACGAGTTTACAACAACAACATACTCAGTGTTACGAGTTTGAACTCTAAGTCTCTAATAATCTTATAATTATACTACTTCTCAATTACGTCCGTCTTCCCACATTAATTTTGAGACAAAATGACGACTAAATAATACTCATTAAACTTCCAAAATCCACCCTCTCAAAAAAGAAATATATTAATTATTTTTTCTGGCCTTTTTTTTATTTTTGTTATTTGCAGGATTCTCTGAAATTTGTAAGAAAAGAGGTTCTTGAAGATGAGACAAAATTGATGGGAATTCCTCCAGATGATTGCTCTAACATTTTGCTATGGAATCTTCCACTTTCAACATGAATATTAGTCAACATTTATTTGATAAAAATAAAGGAGAAAAAAAAATATGTTTTGCTAGGCAGAAGAATAGAGCAAAATAATCGTGTATTATTTATTTTTTCTATCCTTTTTTTTTTTCTCAAAAAAAAATAAATTGTTGTCTTTTTTTTTTCTTGTCTATTACAATTTTGTTTTAGATGTATAGAAAATACATTTCAATTGAAACATCTCAGATAATTGTTCACTTGAGCTCTATCAGTTTTTTGCTTTCTAAATGAATTGTGCTAAATTGAATATTTGTCACATTGATAATTCTAGTTACACAAATAAAAGTTGTCTTTAACAACTTGATTCCATGTATTTAATTTTGGCTTAATACATATCCAATTTCTTAAACTTGTCAGGATATTTCATTTAGACACTCAAATCAAAATTATTTAGCATCAACTCGGAGTAAAATATTTCAATTAGATACTTTCAGTTCAAATTTTGAGTTTTTTGTTGCGTGTGTGCTCATTCGTCTATTATACATAGTTATATTCACCACATAAAATATATCATTTTTTTCAATTATACGCATTCGCCTCAATAAGTCTTAAAACCTAGTCATTTTCTAGTTGATATTGTTGCGTACAACAAAAGAAGATGCCAGATTTTATGTGGTTAGCTTAACTATTTAATAGTTGTCCCAAAAAAAAAATTAACTATCTAATAGTCGAATAAAGACACATACAAAAGATTTTTCAAAATTTGAATCGAAAACATTTAATTGAAACACTTTATTAAAAATTGAGGCGTTTAATCGGAACCAGACTGAAATTTTCACTTGCTGCCAATTGCCAAAGCACTTCTCCATTCTCTAAGGGGTCGTTTGGTAGAGTGTATTGAAAAAAATAATGCATGCATTAGCTTTGTGCATTGCTAATACCTTGTTTGGTACACGTTTTTATCCTATGTATTACTAATGCTTGCATTAGTTATACACACTATTGTGTATTAAGGAGTGTATTACTAATGCATGAAAATCCTTGGTATTAGTAATGCAATGGATTCTAATGCATGCATTAGTATGGTTAAAGTAACAATTGTCCCTCAAAATCTTTTCTACATCCTTTTCATCATATTTGTGGAAGGTATTTTTGTAAAAAGTAATTTATTTTTAGAAATTATGCAATTCATGTTATTTTTAATACACCAAACTAAACACTGCATAAGAAAAAAGCAAGCATAACTAACACAAGCATTACTAATGCAAGCATTACTAGTGCATTATATTTTGCACTATTCTCATGCACTCTACCAAACGACCCCTAAATAGTCAAGATAGTAGATACAAAATTCTAACAACTATGCTATATAGCAATAATTACTCCAAAACTTTGGTTTGTTCCAAACAAAAAGAATAAAAAGAAGAGGAAAAAATGGGAGGTGGGCGACTAAATGCAAATGCAATGTTAATTTGTGGGGCCGATCGTAATAATATGAATCAATTTTACTCCCTTCGTTCACTTTCGTTTGTAATATTTTGCCTTCATGATTAGGAATGGGCATAAAATACCAAAAATCTAATTATCGAACTGAACTAAAAAATTTGATATTTGGTATTTGATAATTTAGTATTTGGTATGATGTTTGGGAGTAAAATTTCAAAATTACGATATTTGGGTTTGGATTTGATATAAGTTGGGAGTAAAATTTCAAAATTACGATATTTGGGTTCGAATTTGATATAAGATATTACTATCATTTGGTATTTGGTATTTACCGAATACCGAATTATTTATTAAATAAAGGTCTTATATATATTAATATATATATATATTCTGTTAAAGAGTGAATGATGATGAAGTAAGACCATAACATGTGGTGTGTTTTGGAATTGAATTGATTGATCTATTTGGTAGCAACATGGCAAAAATGGATGATTACTTGTCAACAGGTTATACAAGCAGGGAGACTGATTCTACGTGCTAGTCAGTCTGTCATCATGCAAGTTTTGTGTTAAGTTTGTTGTTTATAAACTGCTAGCGTTTGAATTTTTCTAGTTACTTGCAAAAATTTAGATTATAAAAGAGCATGATTCCTTTCTCTATTAAGGGACACAGACTCACAGAGTACATGTATTAATAGGTAAGATTTGGTGTATCAAAGTTGGTGATCGAAGACATTGTATTTGTAGCCTTTCCTAATTAATTTCCTAGATGTCTTCTAGTTGTATAAATTAGTTTTGCTATTGGCTGTAAAAGTCGATAAGCTTGAAAAAAATTCTTTTATAAACTAAGTGAAGGCAAACATGTAATCAAAGTTGATAGCAAATGATAGTGACTTCTTTGCTAATATAATTATATGGTTATTGAAGCATTACCGGCAATCAAGATGATTAATGTTAGGGGTGAAATCAAATATCACATGAAGGGTATCAATTGACTTAGCACATGGGAAAATCGAAAAAGTGCAAAAGATAGCTACTATGGCAGGGTGCTGAAAAATATTATTCTAAACTGTTATCGATGGCCTTGAATCTACCAACTTTAATATGGTATTACCAAATTCCACACAGAACCGAAGTTCAATTTACCGATTACCGAATTGCCCAACCGAAGTTTAATGGTATGGTATTTGGTATCTACTTTCATTTACCGATTACCGAATTACCGAACCCGAACTATGAAAATACCGAACTGAATACCGAACGCCCACCCCTAGCTGTAAATCATGATAGTCAATTTTGACTAATTTCATAACTAAATTAAATTAGATTAATACAGTATTTTAAATCTAAAAGTTAAATGATTGAAAACTATATCAAAATTACTATAAGATGTCATTTTTCTCATATTAATATGCTAAAAAAATACATCTTAGTTAAAATCTATGTAGTTTGATTCTTGAAAATTGAAACGTGGCAAGTAAAAATAAACAGAAGGAGTATTATTATAACAGTTATGCAAGACTTACAATATATTTTATTGTAACGGTTGTATTCCTATGTCAACTAATTCTGTTAAATAGATACCTTGATATTGTATCCGTGAAATAAAAAAATCTCATAATAACCATAGGTTTATCTTTCTATTTTTAATTATAACATCCATCTTGGTCAATCAGATCTAACAAACAATAATTTTTTTGGGTAGGGACAGAAGGTGATAGTTGGTCACCTAAACACAAGCAAATTTGCGTTCATCTCGATTTTATTTGTTAGTTTTCATTTGGTGTTTGGTATCCATATTAAAATCTGACTAATTTGGATTCGCGTCAAAAAGTATCACTATCAAAGGGTAAAGTGCTCCCTGTTAAAGGCAACTCCATATTCAAAGCTCGAATTCGAGACCTCTGGTTAAGGATGAAGGAGTACTTACCACTCCTCTCTCATAACCTTTGGTGGTGCGTTCATCTCGATTAATTCTATTGTCTTTGTTATAAGTTTATAACTTCTCACAAAAATAAGTATCGCAGTAATTCTATCCATAATAGCTTAACGTATGAAAAAAAATCACCTAATATTTTTTACTTCACTGAAATTTAGACCCAAAGTTTTGTGGTTTATTTTTTTTTGAAAAAATTAAACTAAAAATAAAGAAAAGAAGGTTTTACTTCAAATTTACGTCTATGTTACTATTATATAAGTTGGTTCTTGCTAGTTCAAAAACTTATTGATGTTTTGTTATTGGCTTAAGATTAGACTTTTTCCAAATAATTTGGGTAAAATGTCAGCTTCACTTTGAGTGGAATATTATTCACTCTAAATAAGTCACTGTCCACTAACAAACAGAAGAACAATTCTTTATAGTATAACAAAGTAACAACCTTTGCTATTTATTATTATGACTATATATAAAAGAGCCCGTGCTACAATATGGTTGTTTTTTTTTTTGTCTTAATTCATGTGACACGAATATAATTTAGATAGTCAATTAAATTTCTTATATGATTTTTAGATATTTTAAGTTGTTAACTATTGCGATTTATAATTTTTTACGCAAACTTTAAATAATATATGTTACTTTCTCTGTCCTAATTTATGTGACATTGATACAATTTTGAGAGTCAACTAAATTTTTATATATTTTGTGAATGTTTTAACTTATTAATTATTATGATTTGTAGTATTTTTTATTTTGTATAATTTATGTGGCACTGATAAATATTTTCTTAAAAAAATAATGCATATTATAAATGAAGACGATTAAGAAAAGACGGCCCGAAATTTTTACGGTTAAAAGCACAAAAAAGAGAACCAGAAGCATCTATTCAGAGTTCACTTTAAACTTTCCATGGTGTCTAACATTTTTTTTAAAATTTATCTTTGTTTTAAAATAATTAACTTTAAATCTTTCATTTTATTTTTTTAAAATGATATGATTTTATAATTTCATATCAATATAATAAAAAAATATATATTTTAAAGATATAAATCAAAATTTATATAGTTTAAATTTCCAAAAGCGAAAAGTGTCACATAACGAGTAAGTATTTATATCCTAAGGTTTTTTTATGAATCGATTTCTCTTGTAGTCGCTCAGCTAATATTCCTTCCGTTTCAAAAAGAATGACCTACTTTTCTTTTTAGTCCATTTCAAAAAGAATGACCTCTTTCTTTTTTTGGAAACATTTTAATTTCAACTTTCCACGTGGCATGTTTAACACCACAAGATTCAAGGGCATTTTGGTACATTTGCCATAACTTTAATTTAGGACCACAAGATTCAAAAGTCTTCTTTATTTTCTTAAACTTCGTGCCAAGTCAAACTAGGTCATTCTTTTTGAAACGGAGGGAGTAGTATTTATTATTTTATAAAATCACCTTTCTTCAATAAAGAAATTAACTTTTCAAGAAATTAAGTGATCATACCATAAATTAACTCGACTTTT
The DNA here is from genome assembly GCA_031232105.1 of Capsicum rhomboideum. Classification (NCBI taxonomy): domain Eukaryota; kingdom Viridiplantae; phylum Streptophyta; class Magnoliopsida; order Solanales; family Solanaceae; genus Capsicum; species Capsicum rhomboideum. Next base: position 140,677,499 of record CP124711.1, on the reverse strand, counting down.
TAGTGATAATTTCAAGTGGGGTCATACGCACTAGCCAAAACCACCACCAATAATATATATATAGTGTAATCTCACAAAATACATTATAAAAAGGATAAAATATGCGTAAATTATACCACTATCGTAAAACTAGAGAGGTTGTTTCTGATAGAACCAGCTCAAACTAAAAACAGGCCAAAGCACACTAGCCAAAACCAGTAGTTCTCTTTCCTCTCAATATGCTCCTTTTCAATTTGATCTTGAATTCTTCTTCACCCAAGATCTGCTTTCTCTCCCTCTCTCTCTCTCCTTACTTTCCTCACTATTCCTTCTTCCGTTTCAAAAAGAATGACATATTTTGACTTGGCACAGAGTTTAAAAAAATAAAGAAGACTTTCGAATCTTGTGATCATAAATTAAAGTTGTGTTAAATGTATCAAAATATTCTTTAATCTTGTGGTTTTAAACATGTCATGTGAAAAGTTAAAATTAAAGTATTATCAAAAAAAAAAAAATTATTCTTTTTAAAGCAAAGTAAAAAAAAAAAATAGATTATTTTTTTTGAAACGGAAGGAGTATAATATACAAGTGGTCACCTCAAAAGAGGTGTGACACTAAAGAACCAAAGGGGTCCAGTTCTTTAAGAATATTTTGAGAAATAAAAATAAAAAAGCTTAGTACTTTAAATAACACAATAAAGAAATATAAACTCCCTTAGATCTATCAAGCTCCAATCTTTACTGGGTATTTTTCTTTTTTATTCAACATCAACTAAAAATGTATGTTGTCTTTATTGTATGCTAGCTCTATATTATTGATAGCTGGGAAATTTTTGATCTTTAGTACATTATGTTAATGTTTTTTTCTATCAAGCTTCAATATTTACTGGGTATTTTTCTTTTTTTACTCAATATTAAGTAAAATGTATGTTGTCTTTATTGTATGCTAGCTCTATATTTTCAGTTTTCTTGAAATTTTTGGTTGTTTTTTGGTTCTTCTGAGATTATTATAGTGGCATGATGTAAATGTTTGAAGCTTAATTTATCCAATTGGTTTAGTAGTTGTGTTATTTAGACTAATTACTGGGGAAAAAAACAAATGTTTATTGTAAGCTAGCTCTAAATTTTCTTGTTTTCTGTTTGATTTTTCAGGTTTCTTGAAATTTTGGCTGTTTTAGTATAATTGATTGCTGGGAAATGTTTGATCTTTAGTACATTATGTAAATGTTTTAGTATAATTGATTGCTGGGAAATGTTTGATCTTTAGTACATTATGTAAATGTTTTTTCTCTTGTATATATTTGATGGCACTGACGGAGTCAATATTTTCACTATGGGGTTCATCGTCTAGTATATATATACACCAAAAAGATTGACCTTTGTATATACAGTGTGATTTTCCGACGACTGGTTGGTGGAGTTGTTGCTATTGGGTGCATTATCTTCTGTTAAAGTTGATTTCTTTGTTAGTCAATTGGGAAAACAAAAAATCTCTGAAGGTTAATTTATTCAATTTGTTTAGTAGTTGTATTATTATGATTAATTATTGGCTGAAAGTAGATTCAGCTAATGTAGGCACTTAAAAACTTGGATCTTTTTCTAGCAAGCTAGTCCTGTTTTTTCTTGTTTCCTGTTTGATTTGTCAGTTTTCTTGAAATTTTGATTGTTTTTTTGGGTCTTTTAGTTATGTACTGCATAATTTTCTGGGATAACTGATAACTGTGTGTTTGATCCTTGGTTCATTGTGGAAAAGGAAGCTGATTGTAGTGAGTGACATTATGCAAATGTTTTTTCTTTTGTGTATATTTGGTGGCAAATAGCTGAGTTAGGATTTTCATTAAGTGGTTAATCGTCTTGTATATATACGCAAAAAAGATTGACCTTTGTATATACAGTGTGACTTTCTGGCGACTGGTTGGTGGAGTTGTTGCTATTTGGTGCATTATCTTCTGTTAAAATTGATTTCCTTGTTTTTCAATTGAAAAAAAGAAATCTTTGAAGCTATTATATCCAATTGGTCCAGTAGTTGTGTGTTTAGATTAATTAGGCACTTAAAAATTGGATCTTGTCTAGCAATGGAAGTTAAATTATCTTAACTACATTAAGTACAACAACTCTAACAGAAAGATTAAATCATTTATGTGTTGTGTTATAGGGCAAATTAAGGAATGAAAAGAAGATGGGGAGGAAAGGAAGCTGGTTTTCTTCTGTAAAGAAGGCTCTGAGCCCTGATCCTAAGGAAAAAGCTGACAGAGTATATTGAGATAGCATTTTTTTTTATGATGCTCGGACTGTTAAAAAATGTAGCTGGCTAAACGTGTCGGATTCTCCAAAAGTAGTGCATTTTGGAGGATCCGACACGGGTACAGCAACAGTTTTGGAGAGTCCGAGCAACATAGTTTCTGTCCATTCCTTATGATTTTTTTTAGTTTATCTGGGGGCTGATATTTATTGTGCTTGAATTTCAGAAAGCAAGTAAATCAAAGAAGAAATGGTTTGGGAAAGAAAAGCACACACTCCCCGAAGAATCGACTGTGGTAACTGCAACAGTGTCTCCTCCTCCTCCTCATCCTGTTCCCCCTGTGGAAGAGGTCACATTGGAGGAAGTGAAAGAGGAGCAGACGAAACATGCTTACTCAGTTGCAGTTGCCACAGCTGCAGCTGCTGAAGCTGCTGTCGCAGCTGCTCACGCTGCTGCAGAGGTTGTTCGGTTAACTACAGTGAACCAATTTTCTGGCAGATCACAAGAGGAAGTAGCTGCAATCAGAGTTCAGACTGCATTTCGAGGTTATTTGGTATGCTTTTTCTCTATCTAGTCTTGCATTTTGTTTTGACTGGTTTTCCCTGATACGGTAGCATTTGTTTCAATTGTTTATGACTTCTGAAAACTTCAGTGAGTAGCACCAAGCATATGTTGTTTCATCTCGTTTTAATTGCTATGATTTCAGAGAATGTAGAATAATGGGTTGATGCTGAGATAACTTGAATTTTTGGTTATCATTTGTAGGCTAGGAGGGCATTGAGGGCCTTAAGAGGACTTGTCAGACTCAAATCGCTTGTTGATGGACCTACGGCCAAGAGGCAAACTGCAAATGCTCTAAAATCCATGCAGACACTTTCTCGGGTGCAAGCTCAGATTAGTTGTAGAAGGATCAGGATGTTGGAGGAGAACCGAGCTCTCCAGAGGCAGCTTATGCAGAAGCATGCGAAGGAACTTGAGAGTTTGAGGGTTAGTTTCTAATCTTTATTCTCCTTTCCCTTAAAGAGAGGATTTGGTGGTTTCAAACTTCTACGATAATTGCTCAAAGTACTTGTTGATTCTAATAGCTCTCTTTAACTCTTTTGAATAACTAGGGATCTTTGTAGTTCTCTTTGTTGTCAGCCAAGTTTATACTCCCAATTCTTTTCTTCAGCGGAGTCTCTCTTTTGTTTCTTTTTTTACGTGTGTGAATTAAGTGCATCTATATCCTCGTGGCAGTATGAACTTTCTTAATGGATTCGAACTTCTCATCTAATATCGCTCTTTATTAACTCATTTTGTGATAGAGAGGAGAGGAATGGGATGATAGTCTACAATCAAAGGAGCGAATTGAAGCTAGCTTGCTCAGCAAATATGAAGCTGCAATTAGACGAGAAAGAGCACTTGCATATTCATATTCTCACCAGGTATTCGACTAATATTTGTTTTATAGATTAAATAACATATTGATAGCTAATAGTGAAACGATTTGATAATGGTTGCTGATAGCTAGGCTCCTCTCCCATTGTCCCCTATTATATGACACATTAATGCAAGACGTGAGAGAATGAACGATGAATGTGTTTAGACATTATAATCTTTCTCAAGCTACTAAGGACTTTTTGAATCATTGATTGTATCAATTTTTAACTGAACAGCAAACCTGGAAGAAATCGTCAAGATCTACCAATTTGTTGTTCATGGATCCAACCAATCCTCAATGGGGTTGGAGCTGGCTAGAGCGGTGGACGGGTGCTGAGAAAGAACTTAAAACCGATCAGATGTCTGTTAGAAGCGTGAGCATTGCTGGAGGAGAAATTGCCAAGTCATTTGCCCGTCATCAGCTGAATTCTGAACTCCCTTCGTCCCCTACCACCCCTTCCAAGCTAGCCACTTCAGTAGCGGCCAGAAAACTGAAACCAGCAAGCCCAAGAGTTAGTGCAATGAACCAAGATGATGATACCCGAAGCATGCTTAGCATGCAATCAGAACGGAACAGGAGGCATAGCATTGCAGGTTCATCTATAAGAGATGACGAGAGCTTGGCAAGCTCGCCTTCAGTCCCAAGTTACATGTTGTCCACCCAGTCTGCAAAGGCCAAAACACGGTTGCAAAGTCCATTGGGCATGGAGAATGGCACACCAGAAAAGGGATCAGCAGGGCCTGTGAGGAAGCGGCTCTCTTATCCACCATCACCTGCCAGGCCAAGGCGGCTTTCAGGCCCACCAAAGTTTGACAACACCTCCTTGAACACCTCTATCGCCGGGGATAAAGTGAATGGAGTCGTCAACTAATTATTCTTGTGATCTTGTCACGAACAATAATAAGCAATCCTGCTGCCCTTCTGGCTTATAGGTATGCGTTAAAATGCCATTCTTTGTGCGATATCAACTACTTTGATTTGCTGCACTTGAGTTGGGGGTCCTTCGGAAACAACCTCTCTCTACCTTCACGTGGTAGGGGTAAAACCTGCCTACACTCTACCCTCCCCAGATCCCACTTGTGAGATTTCACTGGGTATGTTGTTGTACGGGCTTTGCCCTGGATAACTCTTGCCTTTCGTGTTACTTTCTCCTGCAGTTGTCGATGAACAAATAAGTGCCAATAGCTGTGAATCATTCTAGATAACATTTCCTTGATTGTCATTACATATATGATTGCATTGTTATTATGTACACCCATAGTGAAAGAAAATATATTACTGTTTCTTTGTTCAGACAATTGGATACTGCTTGTTTCACCTTCCCATGTATTGGTTTTCCATCTGTGCCTATGTTGGTTAGAGAAATTGTATACAAAAACTTTCTGTAGTGAATACTGTACAGTAGATGATGTGATCGGCAAATGCACGTTGTGTACAGCGATTACGCCTCGATTCCAAATAAGTTGAGGTCGACTATATGAATCTTCTCAAAAATACACATGAAGTGTGAATGATCAAATACATCTAAACAGAGCAAAATATATACCCGGTCAAACGAACATGATCATTTTACTCCATATTATTGAAAGATCATACTCATATAATTGCAATTTACACTCTATTTGAAAGGTTGTTATGTATTGTTTCATAATGTATCATATTGTATTGTATGGCATCATACTATATTTTAATTTCATATAATACAACACAATACGATGAATACAGTATGAAACGATATGTAACAACCATCCAAACGAAGTGTTAGTAATCTTTTTTATCCTTGAGTGCTAGCTGTTGGTAAAGGGCATTTCGGTCTGCGTAACGCAACCTTAGGCATTATAAAAAGGAAAATAAAATTTTTGATATATAAATTACAAACTTTCTTTTAATTCTAGTTCTTGTGATATTCTTTGACCTTCAATTAAAACGAACCAACTTGTTGTTTGTAAACAACAGTATCGTAAAAATAGCGTTTATTGGTCACTTTTCAATCTTATTTTTTAAAAGGTAATCATTGTCATTAACTTTTTTAAAAATAAAAATAAAATCTCTAGAAGTGAAATCCTAAAATAATACTAGTAACCATTTTTCAATTAAAGAGCTGAAGAGTTTTGCAAAAAGAAAAAAAAAATAGAGTATAACCCCATTAAATGAGTTTAAATTATATACTTAAAGAAAATTCTATGGCAAAAGTATTGGAGTACAAAATTTACATTTTAACGTACATATATCTTTTTGAAAGAGGATGATATATAGATACATCATGCTTAATCCTACTTATGAATATAGAGAGGCTATTTTCCATAAATCCTTAACAAATTTGTATATTTTGAGCAGTGTTTTAAAAGGCGGGAGTGAGGCGTAAGCCCCGGGGTATGAGGCATAAGCCTCATGGATCTTTAATTTTAAATTTTAAATTTAATAAAGATAGTATAATGACATAAAAATTATACAAAAAATACATTAATAATTTTAAAAAAATTATCAAACATGATAAAAAAACTCATAAAAAATAAAACTTTTAACATCATTTTACAAGTAGAAACAATGGAAGGATATGAAAACTATTATGAGATGCACAAACATCTTAACTTTCAAACAATAAAAGAATCACAATTTCTTAAAATATATAATTATCATACTATGCAATTTACCTTCCTAAAAGAATGAATCAATAAACTGTTAACATCATAATTAAAATATCACTCTTTCACGAATAAAAATAAAGTACTTTCAAATAAAATAATAATAAATTTTGATATATTGAACCAAAACATAAAGACCAAATCACAAGTGAAGATGTAAAATTTGGATATGTATTTTAAACAAAAATGTTAAGTGATATTCACCCTCACGACGTTCTCAAATAGCAAATAAACTAGTTACTCTCAATTTTCTTATTTCTATAGATGAAAAAACTACTAAGCATCATTCATCTAGTAAAGAATTATGAGGATCAATAGTGTTGGATTAAGGAATTTGACACAATTTGTGTAATAACTACTAGGCGAGCCCCGAGCGTTGGGCGTTAGGCGTGTATAGGGCGTACAATCGAATGCTTAGGGCGTAAACCACACATAACTAAGTCCAACACATGAGTCTCGAGACGTTTTGCCAGTGCCCCACTCCGGGGAGAGTCCAAAACTGCCTTTTAAAATACTGGGTTTGAGTGACTTGATGATATAAAAAATTATATATAACTTAAATTCAAATATATTATAAACTTATATTTTGATTTTATCTTTTACCTAGGCTAGAAACCCTAACAAGAAAAAGTGGGACCCAGCAAAATATGTTTATAAATAAGAAAAAAATCCCATGAATGGATTATCATTTGGTCTAAATCTCTTCTTCGTCATATTGAAGCCTCAAGTGGACAATCATCAAAAGAAATGGTGAATACTCTTTCTTCTATTAATTATTACTACTACTCTCTTTTTTTAAATAATCGCTGTGTTCGGTCTAGCTTTCACGCACCTTCAACTAATTCCATGGAATATCTGTCACCTCACAGCATCACGTATCATGTTTGTGCCAAAAATTCATAATTTTTTACTTCTTCAAACTCTTATTAATTGTGGAAAAAGCTTAACAATTGTCCATTTTTTTGGGCATACTTATAATAGGGTATATATATAATGGTATTTTATGAATCTTTAAGTTTCTGTGTTTGTTCTATGCATTTAGTTAAGGTGTGCAAAAGTTGGCCCGGATATCACGAGTATAAAAAAAATCATAATTTTTTACTTCTTCAAAATCTTATTAATTGTGGAAAAAATTGTCTGTTTTTTTTTTTCCTTCTAGCAAGTTGATTCTTGATTTTTTGGGCATACTTATAATATGGTATATATACTGGCAATTTATGAATCTGTAATCTCCTGTGTTTGTTCTGTGCTTTTATGCTTTTGGGTGTTGTTCTTTGCTGGTTCTTGATCATAAAGGTTTGAATTTTATTTTTTTTCCAAGAAATTCGTCTAGAGCCAACTCTTATGACCAATTGCTGCCTTTGAAACTCGAGGATGATGGGCCTGCCCCTCTAAGCAAGTCCAGTTAATGACTAGGCTTATAGCCTGTTTGGCCAAGCTTATTTTCCCCCGAAAGTATTTATTTTCTCTCAAAAGTGCTTATTTTAAAAAAAATGAGGTGGTTTGGAGAGTAGAAAAACTGTTTTTCATAAGCTAAAAAAAGTGGTTTCTTCCTAAAAGCACTTATTTGAAAAGCACTTTTGAAAAAACACACTTAAAAGCACTTTAAAAATCTTGGCCAAATAATAATTGTTGCTCAAAAGTGCTTTTTAAATTTATTGGCGAAACATGAACGGCTTCTTACCAAAATCACTTTTTTGAAAAACACTTCTAAAAAAAGCACTTTTCAAAATAAGTTGATTTTAGAAGTTTGGTCAAACATGCTATTAGTTATGGGGCTCGATAATTGATTTTGATATGTTTTACGTGAGCTGAGGGTGTAAAGGAAATAGCCTCTCTACCTTCACAAGGTAGGGGTACGGCTGCGTATACACCACCCTCACCAGATCCACTTGTGGAACTATATTAGGTATGTTGTTGTAGTTGGTTAGTTAGTTATAGGGCTCAAACTTGATTTTGATATGCTTTATTTGAGCTGAGGGTGTATTGGAAATACCTCTATACCTTCACAAGGTAGGGGTAAGGCTGCACACACAACACCCTGCTAGATCCCACTTGTGGAAGTATAGTGGGTATGTTGTTGTTGTTAGTTATAGGACTTGAACTTGTGAACTAAGCCGCAAATCCCTCAACCTCCGCCAAGTGAGCTATAAGTCCTTGGGGGCATAAAGTTTCAAACTTTTGATTCTTTGATTTGAATGGTTATGTTTTGAACTTGAATTGAGAAATTTCTTTGTGTGATGATGTTGCTTAAGCATCTTTATTTCATGTCCTGGTCTTCTTTTTGCTATTTTCAATCCAAGATATCATTTTTGTAAAATCACTCTCTCTGTAGAAGCCTTTGCTTTCTTCTATTATGTTATTCCCGATTTGGGACATCCTAACATCATGGTGAATATTGAGTTTTATGCATCTTTAATCCTCTGTGTTTGTTGTCTGTGCACTTCATACTTATGGTAATTTTTATTTTAGTTATGGTAATAAAGCTTTGAACTTGTTGTTTCCTTCAGTTTGAGATTTTAATGAACTTGGATTCATTGTTTTACATGATGCTGCTGCTTAAGCATCTTTGTTCATGTAAGACGACATCATTTTGCTATTTTCAATCTGAAGTATCAGTTTTCACCACAGCAAATAAGACAATTTAGTGCTTATAGTTCACCATATTATAATCCTTGTATCACTTGCCTATGATGAACTAAACAGACTATTGTTATTAGTCCGTTTGGGATCACAGTTTACCTTTTCCTTTGAAAACTCTCTCTTCAAGTGGTAATGAGGGGATCGATCTAAACCATTTGGAACAGACCAGCTTCTTCAAACCACCGTCGTTAAAAGAAGTATCTGTGTCTTCTTTGTATATTCTTCAAATGGGTGTATTATTGGAAAAAAGATTTTGAGATAGCTCATACATTGGACACCAAGCGTTGCCTTAGATAAAAGCCTGATAGTTTGGTATCTAAGTGGAGAAGGGTATAAGTAATCCCATTATCCACCAAGTTCCGAACCGTTCACCACTGGCACTGGCACTTGGGATTTCTCAGTTATCAGAAAAACTCTAGGCCATATATTGGGTTACTTTAGATTGCTGAGCTATTCTCAGTGCCATTTATAATGCATCACTAATTATGTCATCGTGCTGTATAATGCTCACAATGTGGTTTCAGTATGATTGGTTACTTTGTCTTGATAATACTCATAATTTACATAATTCTAAATTGTGCTTCAGGCCGCACCATTAGTAGCAGGACTGGCTATAGCTGCTGCTGCGTATGCTTCAAGATATGGAATCCAGGCATGGCAGGCATTTAAGGCCAGACCTCCCACTGCAAGAATTCGCAAGTTTTATGAAGGAGGTTTTCAGCCTAAAATGAACAGGAGGGAAGCAGCTCTTATTCTTGGAGTCAGGTCTGTTCTCTCATTCACGTTAACGTCTTGCTGCAATTCCTATATGAGATGTTTTTTAAGTACTACACAAGTTAAATCTATCTCCTTGAGTCGAGGGTCTATGAAAACAGCCTCCGTATCCTCACAAGGTAGTGGTAAGGTTTGTGTACACTCTACCCCAGACTCCACCTGTGGAATTACACTGGGTATGTTGTTGTTGTTACACAAGTTACGTTATAAGAATACAATTTCTATTCTTTAAATAACTAAAAATTTCTACATTCTAAAAAATGCTTCATTCTGCATTGTGTATGTGTTAGTCTGCCAATATTTTTTCACTATCCCCTCCACTCTCTCTGAAGGTACTATTTGCCTCAAATTTATATCACTGCACTCTCGCTATGACTTTAGGGTTTGAAGCAAAGCTATGGAGTAACTACATAACAGATGAACTTCGCCAAAGTAAAATAATTGAAATTCGTTTCTCCATTATCCATTCAATTTTCTTCAGTAAAGGAAATATGAGAGGTTTTCCGCCTACCCTTTTTCGCATTCTTTCTTTTCCTTGCCTGATTCAAGTATTAATATACATGCTTAATCATAGCATATGTTCTTAGAGACATGTAGTTTTCATGTCGATGTAGAGTTGATGGTTATTGCAGTGATCTAGATGAGGTCATCACTAGTCGTAATGCCTTAAAATCACGACCATAGTAACATCTGCAAGGAGATAAACTTCCTCGCCAGACCTGATATCCCAAGCACAGGAAATTTTTGTTGATTCTGGTGTATCTTATTATAGCTAGCAGTATGTTAGTGTGACGCGGTAGCCTCTAGTGACAATTTTTAAACCTCAATCAGAGACCTTTATGGGTGATCCTCCAGATTTCTCTCTTTTATGATCTATATTGCTATCAGACACATTCAAGTTGAGCTCCTGTATACCGTTTTGTTCTGGGCATTGTTGCTAATTTTTCGGCTCCTACAACACCACTGGTTTTTTTGAATGTTTCCCATGCCTTCTTGAAGACAACTCTCTATGTGTCATTCCCACAGGCAGCTTCTCCTGCAGATCGTTTGGATCAATGTCAACTTTTGTGCCTTAAGGTGTGCCAGATATTTAAAAAAATTAAGCTTTTCTTTAGGTAGAGTTCAAGTATCTATTTGTAGGCCAATGTTGATATCCTAATTACTTCTAACTCGATAAAATATAGTTAGCGGCATTCTTTTTGTAGGCTGAGTAAATGTACTTTCCATGGTATGACTCAAGTTGCCCTTGTTAACCATATTAATAGAACTAGAAGTGGTACATCCTTAAAACTACTAAAGTAATGCAGGTCCGATAATTGTTGATCTTTGATGTTCTTTGGGGAGATCATTTTCTGCATCTTCTGGTTCTGGTTCTAAGTTTCCTCTGTTTCGTTTTCGTTGAATTATTACTCAACTGTACTGCTACAGCTTAAGTTAGCTTGTCATGGTAGAGCGTGATTTCTCTTAGCTGTACTTTTTTTAACAAGGGACAAAGCAGTATGCTTGTCTGGTATAAAAAAGAGTGTAGATCTTGGATTTGTCTCCTCACTTTTCAAGTTGATATAGAAACTGAACATCGCTTTCAGCAACAAGCGTAGGGATAAGTGCAATTTTTGTTTCATTTCCCTACGACCTCATTTCTCGACTTTGGTCTAACAAGTTCATCTCTACGTGTTTAGGCGCTGTGTTTTTTAGTACTCTCGATGTATAATGATATTCGATATATAAGAACAGCAGCACCAATAGTCTTTCTCCTTTCTTCTTACTTTTTTTCCTTACTGGAATCATGAATTGACATCAATCTTCAACAGGGAAAGTACTCAAGCAGAAAAAGTGAGGGAAGCGCATAGGAAGGTGATGGTAGCTAACCATCCAGATGCAGGAGGTAGTCACTATCTTGCTTCTAAAATAAACGAGGCGAAAGACACTTTGCTTGGACAGACGAAGGACAGTGGATCCGCATTCTAGGCTACACGGAATTTTTGCTGGTGCTTAGACATTCCAAATCCCAGTCTTAGGCAATTTGACACACCAAATATTGAGAATTGATTATAATTTTTCTAAACGAAAGATGTACATTTAGTCGGATAAGTTGAACAGTTGTCACCTGTACGAATGTTTTGGAGAATTTCCTACTAGTGTCGACTATGGGGTTAACTTGGTACTTTGTGCATTGATGAAATGGTAGCAACAACTATTATGTCATAATTTCAAGCAAGTTTGAGAAGTCGATTATGCGAATTCTCACTATTCATGGGGGCTTTTCGCTCCATATGTATATGTAAGGGGGAAGAGGAATTGCAGAAATGTGTATGCTTCCTAAATCTGAATCATGTTGCTTTATTAATCTAATTATGCTTAATGTGTATTATAGATTTTTTCTCTTAGAACAAGTGATTCCTGTAGCATCTATGCATCATCCTGAGGTATATCTACTCATTCTCTAATATTTAAAATTCTAGCATACTAGTATAGTCGTACGCATGGGATCTGAGAAGAGTGGTGTATGCTGACCTTATTCCCCCTACCTTTGTGTTTACTTCCGATAGACCATCCTCAAGAAAATACTACCAACTTAATTAGTAAAAAACTTTTCTAAATACAGTGAAATTTACGTCAGAAATTTAGAAAATAAGCACATCACTGGATATTTTGCGATCAACTCTCTGTCAAATTGGTCATCAAGTACGGATACTTGTCATTAGTAATGTCCAAATTAAGGGGCATCAATAGAAAGATAAAGATATGCCTCTCTAGAAGATTCGTGTGACCATCTGTTACTCAACCTCTGACTGTTGGGACTTCGGATTCCTAGTGAATCCAAAAAGCACTATCCACCCAAAACAAGAAAAGAAGATTCTTTTGAAGCCCATTAGGACCGCTCATACATCTGACTTTTAGTGCTCCTAGAGAAAAAGAGTATTCCTGTAGTATATACATCAATAGTTAGTGATAACGAAACTTCTTCCTCTCATTCTGCTGACAAATATAGATTTTCAGCTTCCTGTTCTCCATCGTCTTCTGTTGGAGCTTCAATGCTCTCTTCAAGAGGCCCCTGTGGGCTTCCGAAAATGGTCAGGAACATTTGTCTATGGCATTCCTCACAAAAGAAGAAATAGGAAAAGTGGCCCTCATCGAGAAGCTTGTGCACCACCACCCTCGGCAGAATTCTAGCTACATAGTCGGTCATTTGGTGAGGTACAACGTGATCATCTGTTCCCTGTTTCATAATTCATAAGCTCATGAAATATATACTACAAGTTGAGACATTGCAGAGACAATCCTATCTATGCACAGATCAACGTTCTAAAGAAACTCGATGAAAATGAAACCGAGGAAACAAGATTTGGATGTTTGCAAACCTGCCATATATGAACTGGTCCTAGAAATCCAGTCAATTCGCACTTCACTTGACCATAACCAAACTTGAGCCATGATAGAATCCCTTTTCCGGAACACTCTTCTTGCACTTGAAGATCCAAAAGACTAAACCCCCAATTTGACACCTGAAGTGCAGCCTCCTCTATATATGGCTTCGTGCTACCCTGACGTATTGACTCCTCAACATCCCTGTGCCAAAACTCTTCAAAGGCTGGTTCACTGATCAATGCTTTATCCTGAGAAGAACAAAAGATGATACAGGACAAAGATAATTAAAAGTTACAGCAGACATTGCAAACAGAGGAAAAACAAGTATCAAGTCTTTTTCTATATCTATCACAAATAAAATCAGTCAATCAAATATGTCTCGATCCCCAACTAGTTGAAAATTGAGGTACTCCAAGTAGGGGCTGAATTTACAATTTTCTGCTACATCTATCACTCACATACACAAAAAAAAAAAAAGAGAGGAAGAGCTAAACAGTAGTAACTTGAGTGCTATTGTAACAATGGAAAGTGTGTTCTCCCCCCTTTTTTTATTTTGGAATGAAATTCAATATATTTATCCTTTTTAAGATTTTAATTACTGCATGTCACTTACTGCGGGGAATCCAAACTGAAAATATAAGATCCATAAACATTGATAAGATCACTCTCAAGGATGGGGGGGCAGAGAGTAAGAGGGAGAGAGACGGAAACTAATAAAAATATCTACCTTTTGTCCCAGCTTCAGAGAAAGATATTTATCAATTTGACCATGCTTTCCAGATAGAAATGTCCGACGATAGAAGTAATCAAGAAATTTTGGAAATCTTCGAGCTAAAAAGAATGACAGTTTCCTTTTCCTTGTCCACTTGTTCCAAGTTCCTGTCATCTCTTCTTTGGTCATGCTAGATTCATATGGGTTGACAAATGGGGCAAACATAGCTACACCTGTAACAAGATGATAAAATCATCAGAAACCTGATGAGTAAGTTTATCGGATCAATTAGAGGAGAAAGCATGATGTTTTATCAGACCATCCAGCAACCAAGGAAGCTCTCACTATCACATTACAGTGTGAGTCATCCAAGTTTTGTTCCTTTTATCTCTCCTATTTTAAGAGATCATCAATTGATTGTGATGAACTGTCTTAATTGCATATTACCATGCCATTCTACTTTAACTTTGACACTCGGTTCATGCCAAAAGAGAAAAAATAGCCTTCATGTTTTAGTAGAGAAGAGTTGAGATAAAAATGGGAGAATGAACATACCGACAACTCGGTCAGGTATAAATTTCATTGCAGCCCAAGCATGTATTGCTCCACTTGAGTAGCCCAAAACCCAGAATTTACCAACTATTAAGGCATCAGCCAAGTATTGCATGTCCAGAGCAGATGAGTTGAGATTTCGTTCAGGGTGAGGATCACTCTCTCCAAAACCTGGAAGGTCATAAGTCACCATACGAATGCCAAACTCTTCAAGAAGTGACACTTTCACTCCGGATATACCTATCACAAAAAACCATACAGAACAAACCAATGTTAATACAGAACAAATTAATTAACATCAATCAATGTCAAATTAAATATTAATCACTAGCTATGCAGCAATCCCATACCTCCAAGTCGAGAAGAGAGGAAACCATGTGGAGCAATTACAGAATATCTAGCTCTGTCGGGTGGAACTCCTATCTCGTGATATGCCATATGTCTGCCGTCTGGAAGCAGTATACGAGTAGCACTGGGAGGATGTATGTACATTTCTTTCACTAGCTTGCCTGTGGTATCTTGTTTACTATTTACACTCAATGCTGCACCATGTCACCAATTATCAGGACCATAAATCAAGAGAATCAAGAACCAGGAGAGGAAAAAAAACTAGAGAAAGAAACATAATTAAGATCCTAAGAATCTATTAATAGAGCCTAAAAATTTTCAGTGAGTGTGTAAAACATAATCAAATCAGATTATTATGCCACTGTGATTAATAATATACAATGGATCCCGCAAAGAAACAGAGGAAACAGTTAAAAAAAAAAAAAAAAAAGAGGGAAAAAGCTTCTTCATCATCAACGAAAATGCTAGATTTGAAAATTTCCAGGGATCTTAAGTAGTAAAAGCCTTTAATTTTTTTCACTCCATCAGTCTTAAAAAGAATGGGATGGTTGGAACAGGGGAAGGTCAACTCATCTACTTTCTTGAATTTGGATTTTTTTAAAATTTCAAAATAAAATTCACATATTCGGAAACTATACGATAAGTACTACAAAATTATAATTTTCTAAAGATCAGAAAAATTTTGCAGTTTTGTTTTATAACTGTAGCAAATGAAATAATAGTGCCAAACAGGGAGGTTTTCGAAAGAAAAATAAAAGGAGGAAAAAATTAGGGGTAGGGGAATGGGGAGGGGATTACAAGGTGGGTAATCGAACTCTCACAACAAGGTGAAAGTTCAGATTATCAGGGAACCAACTAAGCTACTAAGATTCCCCGCCAAATAGGGAGTAGTTTTCCAATTCTTCCGTTTCTATGTGGAGTCGAATGTTAGATAAGGAATTTCAATTCTACAATCACAACTTGTAGGAGAAGTTAATCAATCAAAAATGGATAAAATCCATAAAAGGTAATCAAAGCTGACGAATATATTGACCACCACAGTAACTAAAAGGGCAGTCCGGAGCGCACCACAGGGTCTATCATAGGCAAGACTTACTCTGCATTTGCAGGAGTTAGTTTCCACGACTTAAACCATGAACTCGAGGCAACTTTACCAATAACTAAAAGTCTAAAACCTAACACTTCGACTTCAAAATTTAATGTTTAAATAGTATACAACCTTTCTACTTCTTCTGAGGTAGTGGTATGGACTGCATACACTTTACCCCCAGACCCCACATTGTGGGAATACACTGGGTATGTTGTTGTTGTTGAAACAGTATACAAACTACAGTGAAAATGCCAACACAAAAGGAGAAATTCTCAAAGTACTAACAGAAATCCAAATTTTACCGGAGAGAGCGAGGATGAACACGAAGAAGATCACCGGCCAAGCATGCAACGGATCACGATCCTCCGGCAAAAACTCATTCAAAACACTCAACCTCTTCGATACCTCAGCTAAAGGACCTTTAGTTTTCTTCACAATGTACGATTCCTCAGTCAACAAACTTTGCTGCACCACATCTCTACAACCTCTCAACAATTCCATCAACATTTCTCCCCAAGCCTTAACAAATCCCTCAATTTGGTCCTTTAAACTCTCCGTATCCGCCACAACCTCCTCGTTAACCGGTGATTCATACACCGATCTCTTCTTCTCAAATGCCGGCACTACAACATCTCCGGTGAACCTTATCCCGCTATCCTCCACTAAGCTCGCTAACTCGTCTCTCCATGACTTCGCAACTACAACATCCGCCATCGTTTTGTAGTTGATTAGCTGTAGTTCATCGTTTTGTCAACCAAAATGCTTCACTACACCTGCGCAAATGGAGATTCCACCAGCTATATGAGTTCTCATCTTAGAAAAAGTACGAGAAATAGCAGATAGTAACATAACAATAATTACGAAAAAATAATATGATAATCGAAATACAAAATAACAAATGACGACAAAAATCGAAGGACCAAAAACTACAGACACACTGCTATCTATTAACATTACTAAGCAAATACAACAACATACACAATATAATTCTGTTGAGTGTACACAGACTTTACCATAATGATTAAAGGAAAAATAGTCCAAAAAAGAGTTCTAGACGTACAGAAATAGCAGATAGTAACAAAAATAACATGATAATAACTATAATAAAATAATATTATAGTCGAAATACAAGACAAAAAATGATAACAAAACTACAGGAGCAATAATACAACTACTTGTATGAATGAATAACAGACAACACACTGCTACCTACTAACATTACGAAGCAAATATGAACATAAATTTGTGTTTTCCGGTAACAGGCCAGCTGAACTTAAGAAAGGAAAATGCTAACGATCTATATTAGTTTTAGAAAATTAGGTAGGATTTTTTAAGAGAGTGTGAGATGAAGGAAAATCTCAGCCGTGCTCCTGGGGAATTTGCGGAGGAGAGTGGCGGTGCACGGTGGTGGGTGGAAAGAGAGAATAAAATAAAGGAGAGTAGCTATGGAATAAAGGAGGATTTGTAGATACTGAGGTTGCTCAGAGAGAGAAGGGAGTAGTAACTTAGTAGTATGTGACACAGTGACAGTGAATAATTAATGTGGACAATAATTCTGTGGAGCCTGCGTTTTCATTTTTTTATTTATTACTACTGCTTCCGAAGGGCCTCGCTTGCATTCAGTTATCAAGGGGATATCTACTCTTTCGTTTACATACGCAAGCTCTCGATTAGTCGTAATTATACTTCTGTCAATAACGTTTGAATAAGATGAAGCTAATAGACGTCACTGAATTAGATACTTTTCGACCAACTGTCTAAACTCCAACCAGCTTCAGTTGTCATGTGATTTAGACTTTTGGAGGTTATTGTATTGGATAGACTAGGATCTGAAGGAAATCGGATCCTCTCGGGTAGGGTATAGCAAGAACCGACTAATGACGGCATCATCTCGAGAGCAATGTCGATGCAAAAGAACGTCTTCTCGGCAAGAGTGAAGTTGCACGAGACCAGCTAGATGGTGACTATATGCTAAAGAACAAAAGAGAGGATAATGTGTCAGGGGTTTCAGAAACACAGGCTACCCGACCTTTGGCAGAGTTGCATCTGACACACATTAGTGGGTTGGCATCTTCCAACGATTCAAAGGCAAGTGCCACTCTCCTATTGACCATAGATAATCCTGACACCCTATAAATAGTTAATATGGGTCAAATAATACGAAATAAAGGAAGTATCATTTGATATGAATTGAAGGAAGTAAAGATAATTTTTAAAGAAAATTATTAAGAAAAATAAAAAGAAGATTACAATGTGGAGAATCGAACTTTCGCCAATAATGCTAGAGTCGAGATAGTAAATTAACTCAGCTACTAAAAGTTTCCGATATAGAGTGAAGTAAGGGATCGTTTGATAGGGTGTATAAGAATAGTGCAAAATATGGTGTATTAGTAATGCTTGCATTAGTATTGCTTGTGTTAGTTATGCTTGCATTAGTTATGCTTGCTTTTTTGTTATGCAGTGTTTGGTTTAATGTATTAAAAATAGCATGAATTACATAATTTCTAAAAATAAATTACTTTTTATAAAAATACCCTCCATAAATATGATGGAGAGGATGTAAAAAAAAATTTGAGGAATAATTATGACTTTAATCATACTAATGCATGTATTAGAATCAATTTCATTACTAATATCAAGAATTTTCATACATTAATAATACACTCCTTAATACAAAATAAAGTGTATAATTAATGCAAATAATAATAATATATAAGATGAAAAAATATATTAAATAAAATATTAATAATACATAAAATTAATGCTGCATTATTTTTTTTAATACGCTCTAGCAGACGAACTCTAAATGTATATTGGCGCAAACAGTGAGGCGCATGTGAGGCTTGCTTTATCATGTCGTGCGGCGTAGAAATGTTAATAATAATGTAACGTAATACATACTCTCTCACATTCTCTTTCCTATTCAATCCTAACCGACCATTGCAAAAGAATCTGATTTTCTTCCATAAAGTAGTATACAGCATCCTCTCTCTCTCTTTCTAACGCACTCACTAGTCATCACCAACGTGTGATACTAATCGATTATTTCATACAGTGTATGAAAATATAATATTAAATAATATTTTTTTCATCTTATTTTATGTGACATCATTTATATTGATATGTCTTTAAAAAGAAAAAAGATTAATGTATGTGTATAACTAAAACATACATTAGTTTTGCATATGTAGAAAAAAGTGTTTTAAATAAGAAATTAGTAATATTTAAACTAATATATGGAGGGGCGGCATTAGCATACAATGAGGGGTTATTCAAATCTTCTTTGATAGAAAATTATATTATTTATATATGGTTAAAATTATTTTATTTTTTTATATATATATAATAGATGTTAAACCCCCTTCAGCTAGTTCGTGTGTGCACTTTAGAACCCCTTAATAAAAATACTGATTCTGCCACTGAATATATGCAGTTACTCTCTCAAATACCTTCTATCAACAAAAAAACTACAGTCGTAATTTGATCTAAAGACATTAATAGATTTAGAAATTTGATTTTTAGTATCTTTTAAGAATTAGATAAATTATATGATCAAGTAGATGAAGTGGAGCCTTGTAGTAACTAGTA
Organism: Capsicum rhomboideum; assembly: GCA_031232105.1. NCBI lineage: Eukaryota > Viridiplantae > Streptophyta > Magnoliopsida > Solanales > Solanaceae > Capsicum > Capsicum rhomboideum. Next base: position 140,658,138 of record CP124711.1, on the reverse strand, counting down.
AACTTATTGTCATGTGATCAGGAAGTCACGGATTCAAGCCTTTAAAATAGGCTTTTATAGAAATACAATATAAAATTGCGTACAATAGATTCTTGAGGTCAGACCCTTCCTCGAACCCTATGCATAGGCCATAGCGGGTGTATCGGAATGTTATTTTCTTTTTTATATTATCAAGTAGATTTTACCAAAAAATTATTTTTCAAAATTTATAACCAAATATATCCTTTAATTAAAATTATTTAAAAAGATTTGAAAAGTGAAAAAGTAAAAAGTTGATGTTAGTTGACCTGTTCCATGGAAAATACTGGACAGATATTCGGTTTGGATTAGTGGTCCAGCGTACCGTCTTAATTATACCAGATTTTCAATAGTAACTTTTCAGTAACAATTATGGAAGTTTTCGAGCTTTGCATCCTTGGGCCTCTATTTTCGTTCCTCTACTGTAGTAGTCCCTGTAGTTTGAAGAAATGACATATTTGCATCGAGATTGACGTCAACAATATTATATAGCCACGTAATGGTAGTAACACATTGATGAGCTATTTGGTAGCTGGTTAGAGTTGTGTAAATATTAGTAATGGAGAAATTAATTATAAAGAAATTTATTTATTATCTTATGTAGATTGTAGAAACTAATTATGTAGTATGTATTAATTATTTCATTTTATATTTTGTATAAAATAATGCATGAATTCCTCATAGCTTATATATATATTAGTTATGTGAGTTTCTAAATTACAAATCGAATACTGTACTCCCTTTGTCTAATTTATGTAGTACGATTCAATTTTTGTGAGTTAAATAATTTAATTTTGAACATATGTAGGTAAGACTGCGTATAATACACTCTTGTGGTGGGGTCCTTTCTTGAACACCACACATAGCGATAGCTTTAGTGCATCGGACTGTTTTTTTTAAAATAAAAAAAAATTAATCTTAAACATAAAATTTTAAATTTGATTGTTACTGAAAAGCTTGAAGATAGAGTGACTGTCCTAGAAGTAAAAATATACTGATAAGAAGCTCTTTCTTTTGTAATTATCTCGATGTAACATCAATTTTAATTAGTTGGATTAGTAAATTTAACATTTTAAATATTAATAATTAAATAAAAAAGAAAAAAAATAATCTGCAAAAAAATGCCGTCGTAGTCACGCTTTCTCTTGAACCTTTTTGACTGGGTTTCAGCTTCCAGCTTTGCAGGTTTATTGTCGGTGTGGCGCTCTTATTTTTATCCCCTAGTTCACTTTTATTTGTTACTTTTTGACACGATATATTTATTAAAAAAATAATTATTGATATAATTATTTTATTAAACTATCTCTATTAATTGATATTTAGAGTAATATATATTGAAAATAATTTGAAGAATATATAATTAATGTAAGGATAAAATAAGAAAAATTCTTTTACTAAGGATAAAATAAGAAAAATTCTTTTACTCCCTCCGTTTCAAAAAGAATAACCTACTTTTCTTTTTAGTCCGTTTCAAAAAGAATGACCTACTTTCTTTTTTAGTGCGTTTCAAAAAGAATGACCTTTTCCTTTTTTGGCAACACTTTAATTCCAACTTTTCACATGACATATTTAAGACCACAAGATTAAAGGGCATTTTGGTACATTTGCCATAACTTTAAGTTAAGACCACAAGATTCAAAAGTCTTCTTTATTTTCTTAAACTTCGTGCCAAGTCAAACTAGGTTATTCTTTTTGAAATGGAGGAAATATCTTTTTTTGATATATCAAAAGTGACATATAAAAATAAAAATTCAATTAAAAAAATAATGACAAGTAAAAAAAAACGGAGGAAATACTTGTTGTTGAAGTTGTGAAATGATTTTGGATCTGATTATACTTGTCTTTTCTCTTCTCTTTTCCAACAAGCTCAATCATCATTGGTGGTATCCGCCTCGTATTCGATATTCGCATTAAATTCGATTAAATTTAAATTCATATTGAGAAGCTTTATATTGGAGGTAAAACATTTCCGATATATTAAAAAAGTATAAGTAGGGGGCATATTTAGGGTACTAGAGCAAGATTCATTCAAATTTCTTTATCCAAAAATTATATTATATAGACATGATTAAAGTTCTTTTAATTTTTTTAATTTTTTTTTACATACTTGCTTTTTTGAATTTTAAATTGTTTTTGTCTTACTTTTTTGAATTTTAAATTGTTTTAGTGAAAACATTCCATCACTGTGGACCGTGTAAAAGAAAAAAGAGTTTGTTAAGCATAAGGGACCCAAAGACGAGAGAAACTAAATATGCATACACTTAACTTCTTACAAGTTTCTTAAATGATTTGAAATGTTTTTAATTGAACGAATGATCTATTGGACATAATCTCTCTATCTCTCTAACTTTTTCAAGGTATCGTGATAAAATCTACGAGCACATTATCCTTTTTAAGACTCACTTGTACAATTATTAAGGATTATTGTTATTATTGTTGTGCACTTGTACTAGTAATTAATTTACCATTTGAGAATAATTGATAGTAATAGTATAAGTTACTCCAACAGTAATATAGGTGTACCTTTTTTTAATAATTGGCAAATTATGTTGGCGTATACAATTAAGCAATAAGTTTTTTACGTAAACTAAGCGGATGTGCCATGGTCAAAATCTAATACAGTAGTATAATTTATTCAAAATCAACGTAAAATGACAAAAATCTCATAATGTTATGATGCTTAATAGTATTTCATTATACCTATTTTTATCACACAACTTCTTTTTTGATGTGAAATAAAATCATAAAACTACATCAAAATTATCATTTCTCTCCTAAGACCTAACTATTAGCTTATTAATTTTTAATGTCACGCAAATATAAATAGAAGAATTGGGATCAAACTATCGCTTAGTTGCGTTAATTTAAAACGAATTTTGTGTTTGGATTGGATATGCAGACCAATAAATAAAAATCATGTGTTTAAGTAAAATCTAATTGAGGATCAATTTTGAGCATAAAAATAACGTTACTGACAAATTCGATCCAATAGATTAAACCGTAAGAAAAGATATTTTAAAGTTATTTTTAAATACGTTAAAGACTTTTTTCGACTGAATTTATTTTTTTATTTATCAATGAAGCAAAGTAGAAACTCTACCAATCAATCCTTTCCTACATAGCCCAAATTCCTTAGCTGCCACTGTTGTTTCACAATTAGCTTGTTGACCTTTTCGTTGATTTTTTTTTTTGTACTTGTATTTGCAATTGTAAAATTGATTGTGGTTCCACTTATCTCTCAGCAAACACATTGCACGAAGATGAAGAAGTAGAACAATTAGCCCCAAAGTTGAGTACTGATTATAATTTAAATATAGCATGTAAAGTTGACTAGTCTAGAGTAAATCATAAAAAACCTCATTATGCAATGAATGACTTTTGAGTTCTGCTCATTAAATAAGGTGATCTTTAATTTCCGTTGTTCTTTGTATTTTGTAAGAAAGACCTTGATTTGATATAACATTGGACCAAACTTGTTATAATTATGCCGCTATGACCTTGATTTGGTGTAACGTTAGACAAATTGTGTGAAAAATTCATCGATTGTAGCTAGTAATTAACCAAATGGGTGTATCGTCACCAAAGGTGAAGTAATCCTTTAGAATTTAGATGCTCTCTCTTCCCATGCCGAATACCCTCAATTTGTTCCTCGATAAGGCCAGGAGTTAGTTTGGGAAATCACGGGCCTTTACTTATTCAGAAAGAACTTGATTCTGAAATAGAATGCCCTAGTCTTTAACTTTTGCCATCTAGTAATCAAACTTATGTCTAGTAGATCATATAAGTTCTTTAGAAATTGAAGTCCATATCCAGATATAACTAGTGAAAATTTATGATACTAAAAAATATAAATGTATACCCTTCAAAAATATTTATTTTGCTTATGTGTTACGTGGAATATAAATTAAAGACCTAACACAAAGTAGGCCGAAAGTGCAAACCATACACGAATTATTGGGCTTATACCTTAGGTCCATTTTTAGTCAATTTTTTCTCCCCAAACACTCTCTTATACTAAATTACAATTAGTAGGCAAATTCACCATAACTATTATTCACAATATTCTAAAATATATTTTTACTTTATTTTAAAATATTTATTTAATCATGAAAATAAAATAGTATTCTTTTTTGAAAAACACCTCTTAAGTTGTTTATATTTTTTTTAAATTTATTTTTTTCTATCACTTTATAAAAAAAATATATTCAAAATCTAAAATATTTTTTAAAAATATCATAATTAAAATACAACTCCTACTCTATTTTCAACTTAAAAAATAAAGCGAATACATTTTTAGGGTCTAATAATTTACTAAATTTTCAGTTATTACATAATATTCCTTATTATTAAGCTGGAAGGAGAGAAAGGGGCACAAGCACAACAATGGCGACGGAAGCAATGGCAGAAGAGCAAAAAAAGCGAACAATGGAAGCATTAGAACGAAGATTCGCTCAAGCAAAAGCCGAAATTCATCAACAACACCAACACAAGCACAAAAAAATCACCGTCAATACAACAAAAAATCCAACTGAAAACAACACTGGAATTACTCCCAAGAGTATCAATTCTTCGCCTTCGCAGATCAAATCAACAAAAACTACCTCACCTCCGTCGTCATCCAAAAAAGGTTTCGTATTTTTACCTTTTCCTCTGTATTCATTCTGTCTATATCAATAGAATTTATGGTTTTATTTTTCGTATTTGTATTTGATGCCTGGTTATCATATTGTTGCAAACCTTCTCCTTTATCTGAACTTCGAACCAGTTATGCTATGTAGACTAGGTGGAATTATGTTCAATTTTTTTTTTTAAATTTTTTGTGGTTAATTTAATGCTTTTTGTTAAACGAATTTCAAGTTTAAGACTAGCAGCTAATGCGTTTAGGTTCATCAGAGGGAAGTAATGTTGTTTTTTCAACTAGCACTGCCCTGTCCCAACTTGTTCTCCTTTTGAATAAAGTTTGAAAATTTTCAACAATTTCAATCTTTGGTATAGGAGTCTCAGAAGGACAAGTCAAAGTGACAATTTTTGCTTCTTCAATTTGCTTTGGCATGTGAAGATATTTGAGGATGAGTCATATCTTTGTCAACCACAATTCCAAAAATTAGCGCTCTATCCTCGTAATTTTCCACCATTTTGTCAAATTTTGATTAGGTCCTTGCTACCGTTCTTCCTCTTTAAATCTGCAACAGCTAGAACTGCTTTATCAGCAATCTCAGCCATGCATACGCTTGCATCTGTTCACTATCTTTGTTGAGAAAGAAGTCCTGCAAGTTTGAATCAAAGGTTCAAACTCATTCACACCAAATTCAAACTTCTGTGCAATGTGCCACAAATGCTCAACTGCTATCCTTGAAGCCAATTCATATCCTTCTGTGATTCAAATAGGGTGAATACCACGTTCTACCAACTTCTCCGCTTGTTCTAGAAGTGTCTCAGCCATGACAACAACTTCAATAGTCCTATCACCAATATCGTAATCTTGACTTTGCGCCAACTCAACCATCAAGTTTGTATGAATGACGGTTGCACCATCATTTCTGAAAGCGAAATTGCTGTTAGGGCTCTGAAACATCGCGAGCTATGGCTTTTCCAGAAGAAATGTTGGCCTTTTGAGCAGCAAGATCTCTTAATCTGGTTTTCTCTTATTATTCCTGGGTTAGTATGAATGGTCTACCAAACTCATCGAATGCCAATGCCATTGCGCTGCTTCTCTAGCCACCAGATAAGGAGATTGCACCGATATTTGGAGTTAGTACAAAAATAAAGAAACAAATATACAAGGAAAAGGGCAAAGAATTGATTGGTATTTAGGCAGCATTGTAGAAAATGTTTAAGACATTGCAATGAAGTCTAGAGTGAATCTGTAATCTGTCTAGAAGGTTTCAGAACCCTAAGTTCAGTTCAGTGCTAAACCGTAGATTTTCTTTCTTTTATTCTCTTTGATATCTCTGTAAACTTTTGGCATCCAAAAGCAGTGTAAAGTTGGCATTTTCCAGGAATGTAAGTTAGACATTTTAATGTGATCCCTCTTGATTTCATTCCCGGAAATAAACAAAATGAACCCCTCTTGATTTATCTCATTCAAACTTGGTTTATTTGTAGGCTATTTATCTTTTTCTGGTCATACATCTGCTCAAGGTACAACCTCTCTTCTGTATGCTTCTCTTGCATTTTTTTAATCCATAGAAAGGTATACATGACACTAATCCGGGATGCTTACTTTCATCCTGCAACATAGATGTTGAATTGAATAATCCAGCATACCTTCAGATATCCCATTCAGTAGACAATAATCTTCTGAAAATGACCACTGAGGTAAGAATATACGTGATCAATATAATAATTCAAGTATGCGCATTATTAATTAGTAGCTTCTTCATTACTCATCCCCTTTGTTTGTTGCAGAGTTCTGGTAAAAACACGACTGTTAACGATATTTTGCACGATCTTCTCCAACATGGTGATTCAGCCCAGAAATATATGCAGGGGTCAAAAAGTGTGAAAGTAGATAACTGGATTCTTCTTGATAATGTTGTGCAAAAAAGCAGCATTGCAACTGGAGCTCGTAGTCGGGCTTTGCAGAGACAGTCAAAGAGATCTAAAAGACATATGTCCATAAAGCAACATAAGAAGTTCGGATCATTTGATTTGCCTCAAGAGTTCCATAAGTGAGTTGCGTCTACTTTTTTAGTGAAAGAGTTTTAGATTGCCTTTTTAGAACTTCCTGCCCATATCAGTGAGGAATTATGTGTAGTTTTCAAACTAGCTACAGTGTACTGCGGTTCATTTTTTCTGTTTGACTAGATTCAGTGTAGCAGTGAATCTCTTAATTAAGAGGCATCACATGAAAAGGTGATCTTATTTAAGAATAATTCACACATTCTTTTTCCATCATAAAAGAAATTGGTGTGAATTATTCTCAGTTAGATGATCTTTCCTTGTGATGGTCTTGATTAAGAGATTGACTGTTACACTGAATCTCATGTGGCATGTGATATCTGTCGTTCTCTATCTGCTGTGGCAATTTTTTTTATCGTTAAACATATTTTATTAATGACCAGCAACCAGAAGGTTCTGGGAGTATTAACAAGTATTAACAAGGAGTAGCAATATTACATATTGTGTAATGAGCTCAAAATATCTATCATGGCCTTCATATCATTTGATCTGGTGTGGTAATTATCTGCATAGTTATTTGTCCCTTATGTTGTTAACGATAGATATTGCTTAGCTAGAATTCAAAACCCAAAATGGATATCTTACACCGTGTGGTTCTGCTGCAGGAAATTTGCCAAAATGATCAAAGTCAGCTGTCTATTTATTTGCCTTTTTAGCTATATTGTTCATCTAGAATTCTAGGAACAGCGCTACGCCGCTACTTGTATGCTTCACTTTGTTAGCGGTGAAAGCTTATATTTTTCTGGGGCTTGCTTGTTGTGGGGTCACATAGAGCCAAATATTCCTAGATACTTACAGTTGATGATACCTCATGGATATTATCTCCTTTAACTTTTATGTGCATGCGATGTTCGCTTGACCCTATATCTTGTTCTTATTTGAATAATTAAGTTCCCTGCTTCGATTTGGTTCTTTTATTGGTAGGTGTCCTTTCTTCCCCCTTTTCCCGTTCATTTTTCCTTTTTAATTTAATGTGGAGTATTGATTTGAGCAGCAAAGTTACGTATTTCTGGGTGTTGCCTAGATCATCTCTTGTTCTGAAAACTCCTTTATGGCTTGTTCTGCAGCTATGACATCTTCAAGCCAATGCATGATAAGTGGAAAGACTATGTAACAAAACTCCTGAAGAATATTGGGTTGGCATTTTGTTTCCTCGCATTTTTTATGCTTTAGTTTTTTTAAGAAAGGCCTTTTCTCTTGTGACTCTAATAAACAATTGACTTGTATGTCTCTCTCACCTGCGGTATTGGTCTTGCAGGAAAAATCAGTTACCACAATGTCTTCTTAATGCAGACTTGCATGGTGCACTAATTCTAGGTGACACATCCCCTCCTCTTTAACTCTTTTAGGTAGATCCTTCAAAACTGTTACAAGGAAATGCTATATTATTATTGCTGATTCTCTCCTGTCATTAATGTTTTACAAGGATCTAAGCATTCTTTGTGATGAGCTAAATTACAATAAGCGGGTTATGGTTTTTGAAACTAGTAATGTTGTATTCTTCAGCATTAAGGGCATACTGGTGACCTAGCGGGTTATCTTTATCTAATAGAACTTTGATAGAGAAAATTTTCACTGTTTAACTCTTGCACTGTGTGGTACATGCACATAGATAATGTAACTCTTTGTTTTTGAAGCATTGTAGCATTTATTTCTTGCAGTTGTTCAGTGCAAAATAGCAGGCTTAATTGGTGTACGTGGCATCATGATTCGTGAGACCGTAGAAACATTTGGAATAATTACAGAAGAAAACAAATTCAAAGGTTTGTCCTGTTCAACTTAGAATTTCGGCAGATACTATATGAACATATAAGTAGCAACTATTGTCCGCTGCAGTCCGCTTTCAGTAGCCTTGATACTGGAGTAGAACAAATTCTGATGCTTGCTTGCTTCTATCGTCTCTTTATTTTTCTTTCTATTCTTGGTTGAGTGATTTTTGCTTGGGCCACCACTCACCTTGATAACAATGAATTGTACCACCAGTTGAGGCAGTATTTTCGAGTGTTGTTAGTTTTCATGAGTGTTGTTAGTTTTCATTGTACCTCAAGGGTGTCTATTATACGTAATTTGGAGCAGTAACCTATAATCCACCATTTACTCTTTTGCATGAATGAGCAATGTCTTAGCCTATGAGGCATGAGTAATCCAGTAGCAAACTTCGACCTCTGATGTGAAAATCTTAAACCAAGCTAAGGAAAACTACTCTTCTATGTTTGCTTGGACTCTCCAAAAATGCTGCTTATTGTGTTCGATCTGATGCACACTCGGTGGAATTTTTGAAGAATTCGAGCAACATAGTTTCTCTTTCCCTTATCGATTTGTGCCTAGAGGAGAAGGGGATGGGGCAAGAATGCAGAAGTCCAGTTCTTGTTAGTACTTGTTTTTTCACTGCCTTTTCTCATGTTGTTGCTTATCTGAATTGCAGTTGTACCGAAAAAGCTTTCGGTATTTATGCTACAAGTGGATTGCTGGAAAGTTACATTGCTTGGAGATAAACTCACTTCGAGAAACATGACTACATGATATTGTTAAGACAGATATTTTTATCATATGGGAAATTTCTTGACATTTCAGGTGAGAATGGTTTTATTCACAACTGCATGTCTAAATATGTTGCCGCAAGCTCTGGTTATAACTAAACATCCTTTTGCAGTATCATCTTACAGATGAATGATTCCAACAGCTGTATTATAGCTTGGAAGATCACTTTGTCGTGGATTCATTTCTTACCCCGGGGCTCATCATGAAAAGAAAGACTACACCAAGCTTACAGTGGGTGAATAGTGATGGCATATAAGGGGGTGAAAATTTCAATGTACTGTTAGAATTGAGAGCATTTTTGTGTTAGGAGAAATGAACCAACCTGTAATCCATGAAGCGAAGCAAGTAGTTCAGCATGTAGGATATCACAATGGAAAACTCTTTCTCTTTTATACAGTCAAATAAGTTATCAATTACATAATTTTCTTGGTATAAATTCAACTAAGTCATTAATTACATAAGCATTTGGTGTAATGTCTAGATTTTGGGAGATAAAATGCCAGAGTTCGCATTTCTATTCCTCTGCCCACCAAAGTCGAATTTTCATGGAAATGAAGGCAAGAGAAAGAAGTGGTTGAATGCACTTGAGGAGTTGAAGCTTATAGCATATATATGGAGGCAGATTCATGATTTGAAATTTACAGTTTTCTATAACAACTAGATTCATTATTAAAAAACATGATTTTCACCCGGTGTTCGGTATCTGTATCGAAGCTTGATTAAATTAGAATTCGGTCTGGAAAGTTCCACATTGAGGGGTAAATTGCTCCTTGACAAACCAGACTCCATACTCAAGACACGAACTCGAGACCGTTCGTTAAGGATGAAGGAGTTCTTACCAGTCTACTACAATTCTTGATGTTCTTCATGACCTAATTTTGTCACCCCTAACTGGTTACAGAAAACCAAATACGGTTTGGCTTTTTGTGAATCAGAGCATAACGGGAGCTTAATGTGTTGGGAGATCTTTCTTTTCTATTTTTTTTAAGTTGTAAGGCAATTCAATATAATTTTTTAACTTCAATAAGATTTCACTTCTCAACGTTTTTAGAAGTGTAACTAGGTATGTATTCAATTGAACTCATTTTTCTAAAATTTGTACCATGGAATTGAATTGGAAATCACTATTTAGCGAAAAGAGTACAAAAGCATTAAATTCAAAATTCTGAATCTGCCTTCCGCATGTAATTAGTTGTATGTGTTACACATCTACTCGTAGAATTGAACATTCACATACTAAGTGGCATAGAGTCATATAGCACTATGGAAAGAAAGGAACAATCATTGGAAAAAAGTTACTTTCTTAGTTCTAAAATGGAAGAAATAGTTGCAAACTTACGTTGCTCGGATTCTTTAAAAAATGTTATCACACTCGTGCCAGATCCTCCAATACACTATTTTTGGATAATTCAGCATACACAAATCGATATTTTTGAAGAATTCGAGCAACATAGACTGAAACTCATGTTGGCATACTTTTGGTCTATATTAAGATAAACTATATATGATAACAAAGCAAGGCAATATAGCCATTGGCTTCAAAATATTTTCTCCCTTGTTTTCTCCTTTGCATTTTGCAATTACCCTTGACATTATAATAGCCTTCTTTGAAACTTCATCTCCAAATTGCTTCATAATTTTTCTATGTGCACTCCAACTACTACTAGAAAATGATTCCATCCAACTAGTTTTCTCATGAATTCCATAATTTTGGCCTATGAATTTGCATAGACCACATGTTTTCTTGCAACAAATTCTTGTTGACTTGTCAAGGCCTAACGAACAAGTAACCGTTGCACCATGGTAGAAAACTCCCTCTACTCTTTTTTTACTCAAACTTCTCTTGGATCTTGAATTCATCGCCATCTTCTTGCATTCTTCAAAATTTTCACAAATTTTTTCACTATGATTCACTTTCAAGATTTTTTCAATTTGGTATCCAACTCCATGCTTCCATCCGAATCGAAAAATATCTTCCACTATGGTTTTTAAAGGATTCCCTTCAACTATCTCATCTAACAGCTTAAGCGGTTTATGCACATTCATTCTTGGAGAATCACACATGTTGGTACAAGAATTAAACACCACCCCTTTTCTTGATTTTGAAGGATTTTTTTCTTTTTTTGGAGAATTAGTTGAATTTGGCTTTGGCTTAAAGCATCTTATAGTAGAACTTGGATGACAAACAAGAATTGCTAAAGATGTCATTAAGAGACATTTTTCAGCCATTTTTTTGAAGTCTTTTTTTGGTATTGGAATGATGGTTAGTATATAGTTTATTTTAAAAAGGTCTAAGAAAATCTACACATTAATGATCAAAATCAAGAAAAATATTCAATGTGATATTCTTTAAGTACTTTATAATATGGAGATTTAGAATTTATTAGGTGTAAATTAAGTTCACATTTGGAAATGATTTTTCAATTATGATGATTTTATATCCATTTAGATAACCTATAACATAGTCTATAAAAGGAAATTTATGGGCACTCGTTAATAATCAAAGATTTTAATCCAAAACATAGGGATTCTAATGAGTAAGATTAATTGGATACTCTTCAAAACCATTAATGTTTCAAAAATATTAATTAAATATAAAGAATACCCCTAAATTATCTAAACCAAAGCAAAAAAATTCATTATTTTTTCAATTGTCATGCATCTAGTCAATTCGATACGATCTATTGCGATATACTGTCTCAAATTATTTATCCCGATTCTCTTTTACACGCTTCATAAAAAACATTAATTTGAGGGATGTTTAACTATTTTATCCTTTCTTGGTATTTGAACGATCATAACATCTTAAAAAATAATTGCTACTATGGGTTTACATGGGAAAAAAAAATTAACTAATTTTGTTTTAAACTTCTAAAATGACAAATAATTTGAGATAATTATTTTTAAAAATCTAGACATATAATTGGAGACGAATTGTCATGTAGATGCCACATAGGATGCATATGTATACCTTTTCAACTCTATACAAGTTTAAGTATCTACTTGTGCATATCCAAAGTTGATGGACATAAATGTTAGTTGATGCCAAGTTAAAGGGCATGCTTATGTATTATGCCTAAAAAGAATTAACGGTCACAAACTTACCTAAGCTATTAGCTTTTTCGGAAGTCTCACAACTCAACTACGCATTTCAACTATTAATTGTTTTATTTATCCACCTATACTATTACTTTCTTTGTATTAAAAGACACTCGATGATAAAAACTACTCCCTCCACCCATCTTTATTTGTCCACTTTTCTATTGACACAGAGATTAAGAAACAGTAAATGATAGGGGTAATTTTACCATATTACCCTCTGAATATAATAAATTTATGCTTTTGGAAATGTATTAGATAATGAATCGTATTTAATGCTAAGGGTAAAATGGGTAAAAACAGGTAAATTATCTATTGATTTTATAAACTGAACAAGTATTATTGAATATTCCAAAATAAAAAAGTGGACAAGTTAAGATGAACGGAGGGAGTAAAAAAGGAAAGTAATTACCTATAGGAAACAAAAGCCACCTTCTTCTTCCTCACTTATAATCTGCTTATAAGTCAGATCTTCAGTCAACAATTGATACACTTGGCAAAAATAATTAAACCCTAGGTACTATATTTTAAGAAATTACAAATAATAAATGCAAGATATTAGAGATACTTAAAAGAAAAATAAAATTGACTTAAAAAAGTGACGATGAAAGATATCAATTACCAAATGGATACATCGAAATTATTTAAAAGCAAAATACCAAACAAAATTAAAGAAACAAGAAACACATAAATTATTAAAAGAAAAAAAAATATTTATGCAAATATTAAGGGCAGTTCTATGGTAAGGCAGGTGAAGCCCTTGTCTTAGGCCCCCCAAATATTTAATTTTATCTTCAAATAATTTTTTTTTCTTTTTTTATATAATCTTTTTTCATTTTTCTCACGATTTTACTTTCTAATCTCAACTCAGGTTCTTTAAATTAGTTATTCATTTTTGTCACATTTGATTGATTCACACATCAAAAAGCAATTTTTTTTATGTTTTATTTTTTTAACTAAGAAATTTCAAAACTCGATGAATATGGGCTAACTTAATTCCTTACGATTTTCACTTAATGCTATATTTTCATCTAGGGGAGAGAGTTTAATATCATGATGAACGTTTAAATCAAACATCATGCATTGTACTCTTACCATTAAATCAAAGCCATGTAGATTCTTTTTGTCTCATTTTTATATTAGTTTTATGAAAGAACTTTAAGTGTCTTTTAATATATTTTAATTTTAGTCCACTAATTTTGTTGTGAACACTGTACCATAAATGTGTTGCTCAACCAACTTCATTCACATTTGGTAACTGAATGAAATATTTACTGTCTATTCTCTCGATTATTATTATCTTATTTTAAGCGGGACTCTACAAAATTTGATCCAGAATATTAAGCGTGAAAACTAGTAAAGCCTGAATTTAGGCCCCAAATTTTTTGAATCTTATGATTTTATTTTGATTTAAACAATATTAGTTTGCAGAAAAAAAAATAAAAAGTACAATTTTTTTTTAAAAAGAAAGAATTAATTTCTACTCTTCAACAGTAAAAAATATTGTAGAACTTTAAATTAAATTACTGAAATTCTCATATTAGTACATATAATTTTTTACAATAATATCTAAGGAAATATATTGTAAATACATATCTAACATTTTATTTATGTCAATTACCTCTTACTATTATAAAAATATTATTACTATGTAAGTTAACAACTAAAAAGGTGTTTGGATTGACTTTTCAAAAACAGCTAATGAGTAAAAGCTTAAAATCATAAGTTGGGAATACCCAACTTATGACTTTAAGCTTATATCAAACTTATGACTTTAAGTTTATTTTTGTACTTTTTGAACCCAAAAATAAATGCTTAAATTTTTTTTTTTTATGTTTTCAAACACTATCAAAAGTTAAAACAAAACAGCTTAAAAGTCAAAACTACCTAAAATAGTTGAATTTAATACCTAATAACCACTGGAGTAGATGTCCAAGTCCGCAACACCTTCAACTAGGATGTGCGTAAAATTTCTTGTGAGATTCTACTTAGCGGTGGATAGATAATAATTTCCACAGGTTCTGCATTAGAACCGTTCGTCTGGTGGAAACCTTAGAATGACATTTATTATAGTGAGATTTAAGATTTTTTTTTTATATGTATACAAGTTTATTAAGAGAATTCGAACCAATATATACCAATGCAATATGGAACAATGTATATCAATGCAAACAAATGTATACAAATGTTTTCTTTATTTGAATCTTTTTCTTTGAGGTGTTACGTTATTCAATTAGTTTTGTTTCTAGATCTAATTTGGTCCTATTTCAATAAGTAGTTTTTATTACTTCTTTCATATGTTGTCTTCTTTCATATTTAGACTAGATGTTATTTTTTGTGAGATGCACGATCCAATGTAACTTTTTTAATGCTCTTCTTTATAATAACATTTTTATTATATTTAGAAAAAATAAGCAATTTGTAAAATTACGATTTAGTATATTGTTACTGATCTTATCATTTTATAATTATGTCATACTTTTTATACTTGTACTTTAGAATATTTTATATATTTGTGTGTAACAAATCAACTCATTAAAGATAAAAACTTTTTTGAAATATTATACATTATATTTTCTAGAAAGTACTCCAATCTCTTTAACACAAAGATAACGACTAAAAATACTCCATTCATCCTTTTTTTTGGGGGTGGGTGGGTGGTCGGAGGGCTTGTAGGGCGTGGGGGTGGGGGTCAGAGAGTAGAGGGTAGGGTAAGAATTTTTTTTAAAATAAAACAAAATTAAAAAATCATAAAAAATTATTTGTGTGTGTGTGTGGGGGGGGGGGGGGGGCTGGTAGGGCGGGGGTATGGGGGGTAAGAACTTAAATTTGAAATTTTTTTTAAATAAAATTTTTGAGAGGGTAGGGGTCGGGATACGGGCGGGTAAAAAGTTTTTATTTTGGGTGGGATGAGTGTTTTTGCGATTGAAATGAACGTTGCAACTTATTTTTCGTACTTTGATTAAGGAAGTCATTTTTCTTAATTTGAAGGAATTTGTTTTCCTAGGGAAATTATTTTCCAAAATTTTTAGCCAAACAAACATAAGAAAATAAAAAAACATTTTCCTTCATACCAAACACACCCTTAATTGATACCTTTTAATTCATATATCATCCCGTGAAGGTTTAAGGTAAGTTGAATCTGCAACATCTATCAACTATACATACTTCTTCATCTCCCATTTTCTTTTAGTTTACTTAAAATTTTCTTTAATGGCAAATAAGGGAGAGGAAAAAGAAACAAAACGAAAAGAAAGGTGAGATTGAAAAAATCCGCTGAACAAAAAAACAACCATGAGGAAAATGGAAAACATTTGTTGCCTTTATATAGTGTTTCTTGATGATCTTTGAAATTCCTTTTAACATATGTATTTATTAAAAAAAAATTAAATTAACCTAGATTTAATTACTTAGTGATTGAAAGAGGTCAGTTCCAACACTGATCCACTTCCAAATCACTTCAATTCAATGTAATTGAAGGTTTTTTCTTTACTTAAAAGTCAAAATTATAATATTTAATAAGATATTTAATTTAGTGTAAAAGTAAAATGGTAATTCAGCTTAGCATTTTGGAGCTTCCCACTTTTAGTATTCAGTGGGAGATTTCAAGTATCACGTGAAATTAATCGAGGTACGCGAAAATTAGTCCAGACATCATACTCATAAAAAAAGAAGGAATTCATGAGGGATCAAACCAGATACTTTTGTAGCTGGACAATTCCTTCTAATTGGTGTTGCTAATAAGATTAATTATCAAAAAGTTTAAGTTGGTTGTTGAATAATCAAAGCAACCAAGTCAACCAAAACAAGTTCAATCATGTGCTACGAAAAGCTTCAACTCAGTAAAGCAAATAACAAAAATTCTTATTGAATGAAATTATGAAGGAAAACAAAAACTAGAACATCATTAAAATTTGCAAAACAAAAGAATTAAGTAACCAAACTCAAAACATACCATACCATACCATAACTCCTCATTATCATAATGATGGTATAACCCATGTTGGCGGGCAAGTATGACTTAGTGATAATCCAGGATAAAAGTATTCAATAGTTCGATCTTCAAGATTGTAAACTCCCGTGTCTTTTCCAGCACCACAATCTAAGTCATAGTTCTGCTCAAGCCAATCATCAGTAAAATATACGTGATTAGGTTTGACTCCCGTAAACTTAGTGGAGTCAATGGAAGTTGCTCCATTAAGGTGCAAAAAAATTGCAGAATCTCCCAAGGTGTTAAGCTCTTTCAATTTACCTTTCACTGCATCTAATTCATATACTTCACATTTGATAGTGTCAACTCCGCGGACCAAACGGCCTCTACCAAATCGAACAACAAGTAAGAGTACATTGTTTAACTCAACTAGATAATACCGAGTTGAATGTTGTCGAAACAAGTCGATATTATCGTTGAGAAGAATCACTTGTGTCTCTACGTGCGATTCATGAACATCAACAACACATATTTCACCACTCCAAGTAACAATATAAAATTGGCCCTTATAATAAATCATATTGGCCACTGGACCTATTTCTTCAGCGGCTTCAAACATAGTCCAGTTGAGATCTCCAGGTCGCCAAAAAGCCAAATGATTATTATATATGTTATACGCAATCATCAGAACATAATCTGATGTAAAAGAAGGATTGGCAGATAAGATAGCATTTCTGATGAACTGAAAGAACTCCTTTCCCTCGATTGAAAGGTCAGGACTTAGTAGGGCTAATTGGTTAGGAAGTTGAATTTGGGTACGGGAGAAAGGATTCAACAGATTTACCTCTTCTCCATCGATTGACGTGGTGAGAAGCCACCCCGTCTGATCAAATGGGAAACACTCTCGCCCTCTAGCCTCAGGAAGGTACAATATACGCGAGACTTTACCCTTGGAAAGAGAAAAAAATTCTCGATAATCATCATCTTTATCAGAGAGCATAAGCAAAGGAAGTTGGGGAGAAAGCACATCGAAATTGTTTTTTGGGTAAACAGTTCGCCAAGATGTACAAACACCACGGAAAGCAATGAAATCTTCCATCACTTTAACATGCTTTGCAATCTGAGCAAGGAGGTCGTGGGGCAATCCTGCCCAGTCTGCCACCATGACTGAATAGAGAAAAAAAAAAAAAAGGATTGAATAGGGTTTTGGTATGCAAAAGATTCTAGGGCAAAGAGGAGGATTGTAACTCTTTCAACAATTTGGAGGCATTTATAACAACGAAAGACCAGGACCAGGACAATACCTTTCCTATATTCACAAGGATTTGAAAAAGGTACGAGTGTTTTGGACTTGGTTTACATCATTTGTCCAAAATCAGACTCCAACTCCCACAAAGACAAAGGGGCTGGGATTGACATCCTTTTAATCAAAAATATTTTTCATTATTTCGGAAAATTATTTCAAAACAAAAAAAATTGAATATAAAAAATCAATCAAATACAACTAAATTCCAAATCCAACTTTGAAAATTTCACATAAAGTGAGGTTTTTTTTGGTTTTTTGTGTGGTTATTTTTCATGGCAAAACGCCAGTATAAAATTTTAGCTCTAAAATAGTTGGCATAAGGTAGCCAAATATAGTGATTCAATTATTTTATTTCTCCTATTTTATGTAGGATATCTCTAAAAATAGGAATTTAATTATTTTATTTCCTTATTTCAGTTATTGGATATTCATAAAATTAGTGATTCAATTATTTCATTTTGTCACTTTTTATTTGAAGTGAGTATTTTGACAAGTGCTCCATCTTTTTAATATAGCTTGCTACTAAGAACTTTGGAAAATATCTTGGATTTCCCATTCTTAACCATAGCCCCAAACCATCTAACTTCCAATACATAATATGAGAAAGAAACTCTCCAGTTGGTAGAATCATTCTTGCAAAGTCTACTTTGAATGCTGTCCCTGCTTACACCATGCAATATTTCAGTATTCCGATCAAAGTGTGTAAATTGATCATAAAGTCCAAAGAGATTTTATATGGGGCTCCACATCTGATAATAGAAAGATCCATTACCTATGTTGGAATACTGTCACTCTTCCTAAAACCCAAGGTGGCATGGGCCTGAAGAAAGCCCAAGACAAAAATAATTGTGAAAATTATTCTAGGTATACGTTTAAGAAGGTTTATTGCAGGTTATAGCTCCACTTTTTCATAATTATATGCAATCATCAGAACATAATCTGATGTAAAAGAAGGATTGGTAGATAAGATAGCATTTCTGATGAACTGAAAGAACTCCTTTCCCTCGATTGAAAGGTCAGGACTTAGTAGGGCTAATTGGTTAGGAAGTTGAATTTGGGTACGGGAGAAAGGATTCAACAGATTTACCTCTTCTCCGTCAGTTGACGTGGTGAGAAGCCACCCCGTCTGATCAAATGGAAAACACTCTCTCCCTCTAGCCTTAGGAAGGTACAATATACGCGAGACTTTACCCTTGGAAAGAGAAAAAAATTCTCTATAATCATCGTCTTTATTAGAGAGCATAAGCAAAGGAACTTGGGGAGAAAGCACATCGAAATTATCCTTGGGAGAAGCCGTTCGCCAAGAGGTACAAACACCACGAAAAGCAATGAAATCTTCCATCTCTTTAACACGCTTTGCGATCAAAACAAGGAGGTCCTGGGGCAGCTCTGCCCAGTCCGCCATAGCAACAAGAGAATTTTGCAAACAGTAGGGCTTACAAAAAAGAAAACAATTCCAGGGAATTTATAACAAACAACCAGGACGGTACATTCCTATATTGACAAGGATTGGAGGGAATATCAACTCATTTTTATTTTGGGAAAAATTTCAAAAATATATACGGGCTAACATAAAATATTACTTCACGTAGCTCAATATAATATTATACCAAGGGGAAAACATTAGGTATTACATGTCAACTTGTATAAAAGTGTATAATCTATATCTATAGCTATATCTATATTATTATAAAAGCATGAATATTACTATTGTGTGACCAAAATATCCACTAAAAGTTGATTGACATATTTGCCCTTTTAAGTTATAATTTCCTCCATCTAAAAACTTACTAATGGGTGTACTGTAATTTTGTCTTTGAACTAAATAAAATAGGTTGCTCTTTTTTTAATTTTTACGTTCCAAAACCCATTAGTTTTAGGAGTACTCAAAATCAATGACTTCTGATTTATATAAATAATCTTTAATGAATAAAAAAAAAAAAAACTCACTAATAAATTATTTAATAAGATAGTTCACAAGTAAACAAATTGCTAAAATTCAATTTTTTTAATAATGCGGTAAAAGCATGAATATAAAATTTGTAGACTAAAATAGCACTAACATGATGTTCGACTTTTTTTTAGTTAAGAGATGAATTATTTCTTAAAAAGAAAAAAAAATCAATTCCTTATTGGAAAAAAAGTATAATGTTTTGAGATTTTTCTACTTTAAAATTTCTATTATTTGTATTTCATTCCAATTTAAAGTATAACTTTAAAAACATAGTCACGTATAAGCCAATATTAATTTACAAGAAACAAAATTTCCACAACAACATCAAATTCTGCGAATTATTAGAAGTTACAAGTTATAAATGTAGAAAAAATAGTAATTGGTGTTGCAAAATTTATTTATTATTATCAAGATTGATGATACAATAAAAAATGATAACATGTAAAATTATTTAAAGTAAATAATTAAAATTTTAAATTATAATGTCATGTTTAAGAAGGCAGCTTGAATATGATAAAACTTAACTCCAAATTACATTCACCATTAAGAGTGTGTTTGGTAACAAGGAAAATATTATTCGATAAATGTTTTTTGATTTTCATGTTTGGTTGGCTTAAATGTGTTTGGAAAATATTTTTCAAATATACTTATTTTTTTCAAATTTAAGAAAAATGACAGGATTGAAATCGGGAGTTGGATCTCGATTCGAGGTTGAAAGTCGGATCCCCAGTCGAGATCTTCGATCGGGTGTCGAGTTTGGGGATCGAGGTTGTGTCCAGAGTCGGGTTCATGTTGAGGTTGGATCCCTAGTCCAGGGCCTCAGGTTTGGTTCAGGGTCCAGAGTCGAGAGTCCAGTTCTAGGGTTTGAAGTTGGGTCAAGAGTTGAATCACAAGTTATGGTACAGATTCGGGTCCCATGTTAGGTCAAGAATCAGGATCTCAGTCAGGATGGAGAGTTGAGTTTTAGGGTTTGGATTTGGGTCAAGAGTCGAGGCACGAGTTGGAATATAGATTTGGATCCCATGTCGGGTCAAGAATCAAGATCTCAGGTCATGTGTCGAGTCGGGTTCTGGAGTTAGGACCCGAGTCGAGGTAGGGATCTAATGTCAGTGTCAGAAATACATTTTTGTACCTCATAAAATAAATTCATATAGTTATTAAAAATTATCTAATATTTTTTACGATGATTGAGATTGATAGGAGATAACGTGCAAAGCACGTTCATAGTTCATAGAGACTAGTACTACATAAAAAGTGTTTATACACAAATATGAGCTAAACCGGGTATAATGTTATATAATAATTTATATTGACTGTGTGACGTACATATTTTCTCCTAATAGACATTGAGTGTAATTTCCCCTTTTGGGTTTTCACTAGGTGCTTGCTATTCCGTATCCATATTGAGTTCACCATGATTAATTCAAATTTGTGTCTTGTAATAAAGATCCATCAAGGGAAAACATTTATCGAACTTCTAATTAAGAGTGAAGTAATTCAACCAATTAACTTTTTAGGGATGGGAATATTTTCAACTTATTCTTATGGTCCAGTGAGGTGAATATTGGAAAAGTTACTTATCCTAGATAAGTTTTGACTTGAAATTTTAATTGGTTAAGAAAAATTACCTTTTGGAACAATGTTGCCTATGCTCCTAAAGTGATCTGTGTTTTATTTAATCTTTTGTCAATATATATTGCCTTTATTGTTGATTATATAGTTTTTATGGTTTGTTCAGTTCTTACTATTTGGCTGCTCTGTTTAGTCTTTTTTCTTTTAAATTGCGCTTCACTTCAATGATGTGAGCGCTTCGCTTAATGCATACAGCGAAGCCTTATCACTTTTTTCTGCTTCACGCTTCTCTGAACACTGTGATGGCGAGTTCAAAGAAATCGGAGGAGACAAAACAAATGGTGTAATATCATTCCTGCTGACTGCTATGCACGATGGACTGTTTGGACAGAAAGGAATGCAAGATGTATGGAGGACTAATTTTTGTTTTCGGATATGTAATTTTGTACAACTCCCACATCATATATAATACGAAAAAGGGTCAAAACTATCCCTGAACTATCTAAAATGGAGCAAAAAAATCCTCGGTTTGTTTTTTAGCTCAAGAATACCACTCAGTTTGTTTTTTAGCTCAAAAATACCCCTCACCTTAAAGGAGTGCCGCCAAACACACCACGTGAAAAAAATTTATCACATGGCCAATCCACGTCAGCATCTCATTTACGAAAAAGGGTCAAAACTACCACTGAACTATCCGAAATGGAGCAAAAATACCCTCCATTTGTTTTTTGGCTCAAAAATACCCCTCAATTTATTTTTTGGCTCACAAATACCCCTCACTTTAATGGAGTGCCACCAAGCACAGCACACTAAAAAAAGTGGTCACATGGCCAGTCCACGTCAGCATCCCATTTAATACCCAGCTGACCCACTTAATCATCCAACTTAACAACCCATTTAATTCCCGTACTCGACTGGTCTTCAAAAAATTTAACCCGTCTTCATAAGTAAAGGGTAAAGATAGATCCACCCTTCATTTCACTTGTACTCTCCCGAAAAAAATCGATGCAGACTAGAAATTCTGAGCGAAAAGAAAGTCGTAGTACATGGGTTGAAACTCTACCCGTCTTTATCATGTCAAAGAATATGGGAGAGTTCAACCCATGTACTAAGGGTTCTTTTCCCTTCTTTTCCCTCAAAATTCCTAGTCTGCATCGATTTTTTTGGGAGAGTTTAAGTGAAGACGCATTGGGTACATCTATTAAATGGGTTGTTAAGTTGGATGATTAAGTAGGTCGACTGGGTATTAAATGGGATGTTGATGTAGACTGACCATGTGGTAATTTTTTTCCACATGGTGTGCTTAATTAGTGGCACTCCATTAAAGTAAGAGGTATTTGTGAGTCAAAAACAAACAGAGGAGTATTTTTGATGCAAAAATAAAATGAGGGTATTTTTGCTCCATTTCGGATAGTTCAGGGGTAGTTTTGACCCTTTTGCGTAAATGAGATGCTGAAGTGGACTGACCATGTGACAATCTTTTTCCACGTGGTATACTTGGTGGCACTCCGTTAAAATGAGGATATTTTTGAGCCAAAAAATAAATGGAGAGTATTTTGGCTCCATTTCAAATGATTCAGGGATAGTTTTGACCTTTTCCGTATATAATATTTATCATTCTTAAAGAAAAATTTCATTGATCCAATACATATTCATAAGGGATTAAACCTGATACTTTTGTAGCTAGACAATTCATTATTGGTGTTGTTAATAAGATAAAATTCGTTTTGAGTAGCTCTACAAGTAATTTTTTTAATCTCGGCCACACATATGGCATATGAAATTATGAAAGAAAACAAATACTAGACCTAACATTAGAATGATAATTTGCAAAACAAAAAAATTAAATAACCAAACTGAAAACATACCATAACTCCTAATTATCAAAATGACGGTACAACCCAAGTTGGCGGACAAGTACGACTTAATGATAATTCGGGATAAAAAGATTCAATAGTTCCATCTTTAAAATTGTAAGCTCCCATGTCTTTTCCGCCACCACATTCCAACGAGTTGTTCTCCTCAAACCAATCATCAGTAAAGTATATGTGATTAGGCTTGACTCCGGTAAACTTAGTGGAGTCAATGGAAGTTGCGCCATTAAGGTGCAAAAATATTGCTGAATCTCCCAAGGTGTTAAGCTCTTTCAATTTACCCTTCAGTGTATCTACTTCATATACTTCACATTTAACAGTTTTGAAGATTAAGTCATCATTTGGATCCATTTTATATGATCGGGCAACAAGTAAGAGTACTTTGTTTAACTCAACTAGATAATACTGAGTTGAATGTCGAAACAAGTCCCGATTATCGTCAAGACGAATTACGCGCGACTCTACACGCGGTTCAAGAACACCAGGTGCTGGAACATCAACAATACAGATTTCACCTGCCCAAGTAACAAGATAAAATTGGCCCTTATAGTAAATCATATTGGAGACTCCTCCTGTTCGGCCAACCACTTTAAATCTAGTCCAATTGAGATCTCCAGGTCGCCAAAAAGCCAACTGATTAACATCTGTATTATAGGCAATCATCAGAACATAATCTAATGTAAAAGAAGGATTGGCAGATAAAACAACATTTCTGATGGCGTAATAGGTCTCTCCTTCAGGTAATTTGCCTAAACCTTGTAAAGCTGTTAAGGCAAATTGGTTAGGAAGTTGAATTTGGGTACGGGAGAAAGCATGCAATAGATTTACCTCTTCCCCGTCATATGACTGGGTGAGAAGCCATCCCTCATGATCAGATGGAAAACACTCTCGCCCTCTAGCCTCAGGGAGGTACAATATACGCGAGACTTTCCCTTTGGAAAGAGAGTAAAATTCTCGATAATCATCGTCTTTATCAGGGAGCATTAGTAGAGGAACTTGGGGAGAAAGCACATCGAAATTGTTCTTGGGAGAAACAGTTCGCCAAGAGGTACAAACACCACGGAAAGCAATGAAATCTTCCATCACTTTAACATGTTTTGCAATCAGAACAAGGAGGTCGTGGGACAATCCTGCCCAGTCTGCCGCCATGACTGAATATAAAGAAAAAGGATTGGAGTAGGTTTTGGTATGCAAAAGATTCTAAGACAAAGAGGACCATTGTAAGGCTTTCAACAATTTCGGGGCATTTATAACAACAAAAATCAGACCTTCGTATATTAATTAAGAGGATTTGGAATAGGTACGAAGTGGCAAGCTCAATATGTTTTGGACCTGGTTTACATTCCTATTTTGAAATTGAGTAGGGAACTTACCTAAATATACCATATTTAGAAAATATTTATCATTTATAATTATATAATTTTAATATATACATAATTCACTTTTAATACATAGTGTAAATTTTTTACCAAAACAAGCATAATAAATTTAAAACTCTTATAATACATCTATATTACATGCATAATTCACTTTTAGTACATAGTGTAATACTTCTATATTGCATTCATAATTTATTATATTGTATTTTTTTAACCAAAACAAGTATAATATATTTTAATACACTTTTAATACATCTATATTGCATACATAATGCACTTTTAATATATAGTACAGTTATTATAGATGGTAAATATTTTCTAAATATGATATGTCAAGGTAATAAATAAAAAATATATTTAAAATCAATAAATATTCAATAAAAAGTACTCAAATAGGTAATTTTTTCTTCTGGGCAATATGTTTTGGACTTGGTTTACATTCCTATGTTGAAATTATGTTCTCGGTAACTTATACAAATCCCACATGTATATGAGCTAATTACTCCTCTCTCAACAATTACAATATTATATAAAATTTCATAAAAAGAACACTGAACACACCTGATACATCAATTTTTTTATACATTAGCAACTAACTTGGAAAATTAAATTAATCAAATTCCTTCATATAAGGCGAAAATCAAGGAATATATCTTTGTTTGATTAATTTCATTTTATTACTCTTTAAGCTAATAAATTCATTAATATAAGACGAAAAAACGTATATTTTGGTTGTGTAATTTAATTTATTTTATTTTATTACTCTTTAAAATAATAAATTCATTAATTTGATGTATCCAATAAACTAAAGACTTAGATACATGTGTATGCATTTGTGCACATATACATTCATATGTATCATGAATACGTTTTAACCTTCTAGATACATAAAATAATTTGATGAATTTTGATACATGATGCATACAAAAAAATTCATATGTATCATAAATACATACTAACCTCTTATCATGTGCACATAGATACATTCATATGTATCATGAACAATATAGTTGCACACATATACATCCATATGTATCATAACACGTACTAACCTACTAGATAAATTTTTTATATATACATTTTGATACATGAAAAGCATATGCATTCATATGTATCATGAACAAAAAAATATATTCTTTTTGAACTATGTCTAACCTTCATATTCAATATTAATTAGCAGACTATGATACATTGACATGGAGGTACATTCATATGTATCATGAACAAAAAATTACATTCTGTTTTACTATGATTCATGTGCACAGAGATGCATTCGTATGTATCATAAACAAACAACATCACCCTCCAGTAATTCTAGCCACACTGGTCAAATGCCTTCCTCAAACACCTACTGACCCACAACAGTACTGTTAACCACCGTCTTCTTGAAATCTCCGACCGTAAAAATTAGGCAAATCCTAATCGTGAAAGAAAAATTGTGAAACCCAAACTTTTGTAAAAGATATAACTTTGGGGGAGAGATCAAATCTATATCGTCAAAATCATGAAATCAATCACGATTTTTCAAACCCAACTTCGAGTGAGAGATCAAATCAAATCATGTCCAATCACGATTTTTCAAACCCAAAAACTAAGCTTCACAGTAAGCTCAACCATAAACTAAGCACACAAAAAAAGAAGAAATTGGACAAATTGAGTTGATAAACGTTGTTGAATCATGGGGAGTTGAAGATAATTGAAAAGAAATTGAAAGAAAATACGTCTGAATATAGACTGAATAGCACCCATTGTTTTTTAGCTCAAGAATACCACTCCATTTGTTTTTTGGCTCAAAAATACCCCTCACCTTAATGAAGTGCCACCAAGCACACCACGTGAAAAAAAATTGTCACATGGCCAATCCATGTGAGTATCTCATTTACGAAAAAGGGCCAAAACTACCACTGAACTATCCAAAATGGAGCAAAAATACCCTTAATTTATTTTTGGCTCAAAAATACCCCTCCTTTTATTTTTTGGCTCACAAATACCCCTCACTTTAAAGGAGTGCCACCAAGCACAGCACGCGAAAAAAGTGGTCACATGGTCAGTCCATGTCAGCATCCTATTTAATACCTAGCCTACCCACTTAATCATCCAACTTAACAACCCATTTAATTTCCGTACTCGACTCGTCTTCAAAAAATTCAACCCGTCTTCATAAGTAAAGGGTAAAGATAGATCCACCCTTCATTTCACTTGTACTCTCCCAAAAAAATTCGATGCAGACTAGAAATTCTGAGGGAAAAGAAAGTCGTAGTACATGGGTTGAAACTCGACCCGTCTTTATCATGTCAAAGAATATGGGAGAGTTCAACCCATGTACTAAGGGCTTTCTTTTCCCTCAAAATTCCTAGTCTGCATCGATTTTTTGGGGAGAGTTTAAGTGAAGACGCATTGGGTACAGGTATTAAATGGGTTGTTAAGTTGGATGATTAAGTAAGTCGACTGGGTATTAAATGGGATGTTGATGTAGACTGAATATGTGGTAATTTTTTTCCACATGGTGTGCTTAATTGGTGGCACTCCATTAAAGTAAGAGGTATTTGAGTCAAAAACAAACAGAGGGGTATTTTTGATGCAAAAAAATAAAATAAGGGTATTTTTGCTCCATTTCGGATAGTTCAGGGGCAGTTTTAACCCTTTTTCGTAAATGAGATGCTGACGTGGACTGTCCATGTGACAATCTTTTTCCACGTGGTATGCTTGGTGGCACTCCGTTAAAGTGAGGGGTATTTTTGAGCCAAAAAACAAATGGAGAGTATTTTTGCCCCATTTCAAATAATTCAGGGATAGTTTGATCCTTTTCCATATATAATATTTATCATTCTCAAAGAAAAAATTCATTGATCCAATACATATTCATAAGGGATTAAACCTGATACTTTTGTAGCTAGACTATTCATTATTGGTGTTGTTAATAAGATAAAATTCGTATTGAGTAGCTCTACAAGTAATTTTTTTAATCTCGGGCACACATATGGCATATGAAATTATGAAAGAAAACAAATACTAGACTTAACATTAGAACGATAATTTGCCAAACAAAAAAATTAAATAACCAAACTGAAAACATACCACAACTCATAATTATCAAAATGATGGTATAATCCAAGTTGGCGGACAAGTAAGACTTAATGATAATCCGGGATAAAAAAATTCAATAGTTTCATCTTCAAGATTGTAAGCTCCCATGTTTTTTTCCACCACCACATTCCAACGAGTAGTTCTCCTCAAACCAATCATCAGTAAAATATACGTGATTAGGCTTGACTCCTGTAAACTTAGTAGAGTCAATGAAAGTTGCTCCATTAAGGTGCAAAAACATTGCTGAATCTCCCAAGGTGTAAAGCTCTTTCAATTTACCTTTCAATTTACTTCATATACTTCACATTTAATAGTGTCGAGGGCAGAGTTACCATGTCGATGCTTTCTACCAGATCGGGCAACAAGTAAGAGTGCATTGTTTAGCTCAACTAGATAATACCGAGTTTCAACAATACAAGTTTCACCACCCCAAGTAACAAGATAAATTGGCCCTTATAATAAATCATATTGGAGACTCCACTCATTCAGTCAGCGACTTCAAACATAGTCCAATTGAGATCTCCAAGTGGCCAAAAGCCAAATGATTAACATCTGTATTATAGGCAATCACCAGAACATAATCTGATGTAAAAGAAGGATTGGCAGATAAGATAGCATTTCTGATGGTGTCATACTTCTCTCTTTCGGGATTTTTGCCATAACCCTGTAAAGCTCTTAAGGCAAATTGGTTAGGAAGTTGAATTTGGGTACGGGAGAAAGCATGCAACAGATTTACCTCTTCTCCATCATATGACTGGGTGAGAAGCCATCCTTCATGATCAGATGGAAAACACTCTCGCCCTCTAGCCTCGGGGAGGTATAATATCCGCGAGACTTTGCCCTTGGAAAGAGAGTAAAATTCTCGATAATCATCATCTTTATCAGGGAGCATAAGTAAAGGAAGTTGTGGAGAGAGGTGATCAAAATTGTCCTTAGTAGAAGCCGTTCGCCAAGAGATACAAACACCACGGAAAGTAATGAAATCTTCCATCACATTAACACGCTTCGCGATCAGAACAAGGAGGTCGTGGGGCAGCCCTGCCCAGTCCGCCATAGCAACAAGCAAACAGGAGGATTATAAGACCAGGACAATACCTTTCCTATATTCACAAGGATTTGGATGGGTACGAGTGACATGCCCAATTTTGGACATGGTTTACATTATTAGATTGACATCCTTTTAACCCAAAAATATTTAGCAAATTTTAGCTCTAAAATACGAGCAAACAACATAAATCTCACTACTATAATAGCTAATTACTCTCTCTCCCACTACTTTTCAATACTACATAATATCTTATTAAATATTTAGGCGGGTATATTATAGACACGGATACATAGTACACACGGATACATGGTTCAGTCTCAGATCCAGGTATTAGGGTTTAGTCGCATGCATCTGAGGGTAACGACATGTATCTGCGTGGTTACAACATGTATCTGAGTTAATGTAGGATATTATGTAATTAATTTAAAGTAGTGGAAGAATATATAAATATGGTAAGAATGTCTGGGGATTTATCAAGGTAGCCAAACATAGTGATTCAATTATTTTATTTCACGTTGGATCTCAAAAATTAGGAATTTCATTATGTTTTCCCCTTACTTCACTTATTGGATATTCCGAAAATTAGCGAGTCAATTATTTCATTTTGTCACTTTTTATTTGAAGTAAGTATTACTTAAAATACTTTAATTTTTCAATGACATTAACTTTTTTATATTTAATTATGTATACAAATTTATTAGGTGAATGCGAACCAATATATACAAACGCAAATAAATATATATAATTTGTTAGATTAATACGGACCAGTGTATATCAATGCAAACAAATGTATACAAATATTTTCTTTATGTGAATCCTTTTCTTTGAGGTGTTATGCTATTCAAATGTATACAAATATTTTCTTTATTTGAATCCTTTTCTTTGAGGTGTTATGCTATTCAATTAATTTTGTTTTTAGCTTGATCCAATTTGGTCCTATTTCAATAAGTAGTTTTTACTACTTCCATATTTTGTCTTATTTCTTACCGACCATTTTTAGAAAAGAGAAATTCCTAGTCAATATGGATACGGAATATCGACTACCTAGTTAAAACCCAGAAAGGAAAAAATACACTCACTTTTTATATACTATTATATATTTTTATACAAGTTAACATATTATATCTAATGTTTTCCCCTAGGTATAATATTATATTGAGCTACATGACATAATATTTTAGGTTAGCCATTAAATGATTTCCCTCCAATCCTTGTCAATATAGGAATGTTCCGTCCTGGCTGTTTGTTATAAATTCCCTGGAATTGTTTTCTTTCTTGTAAGCCTTACAAAATTCTCTTGTTGCTATGGCGGACTGGGCAGAGCTGCCCTACGACCTCCTTGTTTTGATCGCAAAGCATGTTAAAGTGATAGACGATTTCATTGCTTTCGGTGGTGTTTGTACCTCTTGGCGAACGGCTTCTCCCAAGGACAATTTCGATCACCACTCTCCGCAACTTCCTTTACTTATGCTCCCTGATAAAGATGATGATTATCGAGAATTTTACTCTCTTTCCAAGGGTAAAGTCACACGGATATTGTACCTTCCCGAGGCTAGAGGGCGAGAGTGTTTCCCATCTGATCAGGTGGGGTGGCTTCTCACCCAGTCATATGATGGAGAAGAGGTAAATTTGTTGCATGTTTTCTCTCGTACCCAAATTCAACTTCCTAACCAATTTGCCTTAAGAGCTTTACAAGGTTATGGCAAATTTCCCGGAGAAGAGATCTTTCACACCATCAGAAATGCTACCTTATCAGCTAATCCTTCTTTTACATCAGATTATGTTCTTGTAATTGCCTATAATACAGATGTTAATCATTTGGCTTTTTGGCGACCTGGAGATCTCAATTGAACTATGTTTGAAGTCGTCGCTTATAGAGGGGGTGGAGTCTCCAATATGATTTACTACAAGGGCCAATTTTATCTTGTTACTTGGGCAGGTGAAATCTGTATTGTTGATGTTCCAGGACCTGGTGTTCTTGAACCGCGTGTAGAGTCGTGCATAATTCGTCTTGAAGATAATATGGGCTTGTTTCGACATTCAACTCAGTATTATCTAGTTGAGATAAACAATGTACTCTTACTTGTTGCCCGATCATATAAAATGGATCCAAATGATGACCTAGTCTTCGACACTTTTAAATGTGAATTATATGAAGTAGATACAATGGAAGGTAAATTGAAAGAGCTTAACACCTTGGAGATTCAGCAATTTTTTTGCACCTTAATGGAGCTACTTCCATTGACTCGACTAGGTTTACAGGAGTCAAGCCTAATCACATATATTTTACTAATGATTGATTTGAGGAGAACTACTCGTTGGAATGTGGTGGTGGAAAAGACATGGGAGCTTACAATCTTGAAGATGGAACTATTGAATCCTTTTATCCCGGATTATCACTAAGTCGTACTTGCCCGCCGACTTGGGTTATACCTGCATCATTAGTTGCAAATCATGTAGACGATAAATCGGATGACAAATAAAAATATACTAAAACATATTATTGATAAGGTTTGACCAATTGGCCTACATATGAAAAACTAATATTGAAAAATATAAAATCTATTGGAAGAAATTTTCCCCTAAACAAGACTCTTTAAGGACTACATTGTGGATGTTATTGTGTTGTGATTTGAGAAGAACGTTCTTCTATTTATAGAGGTTCAAAACCTTTCCTCCAAGAAAGAGGTTAACTAATTATGGAAGAGATCTTTTCCTACAAGGAAACCTTTTCCACAAAGAAAACCTTTTTTGAAGTAAAACACAATTATGGTAAAATTCAAGTAAAGTAGAAAATTCATGACAAATCCTAACAATACCTTCATTATGATCATGAGGAGTTATGGTATGGTACTTTTTGAGTTTGGTTATTTAATTCTTTTGTTTAGCAAATTATTCTAAAGTCAATTAAGTTCTAGTATTTGTTTTCCTTCATAATTTCATTCAATAAGAATTTTATTTTATTTTCTTTATTCAGTTGAACTTTTTGTAGGATGATTGAATTTGTTTTGATTGACTTGGTTGATTTGATTATTCAAGAATCGACTGAAACTTTTTGATAATTAATCTTATTAACAACACCAATTAGAAGGAATTGTCTAGCTACAAAACTATCTGTTCTGCATAAAGTTGAATGCTTCAATTACTAACAAGAACAGTAATGGTCATGACAATTGATAACCATCTTCTACAGCATATAATATAAACCTAAAAAGGAGAAAAGCCCAATTCACGTGATCGGATGCTTTATAACACTTTCATTTATCATAATTTTACACCTACATAGACCGGTGCATTTAGGTCAACGAAGAACATGTCTAAACCATCTCATGCGACTTTTTTTCATTTTATCCTTCTACATGATCACACATCCTGCATCTTAGCATCCGCAGCGCTGCAAAACTCATCTTGTGGATATATTGAACTTTAGCAGCCCAACATTCACTATCATATAAATTTTCAGTCTTATGGTTGTTCTATAGAATTTACTCTTCACATTAATAGGCATTCTTCTATCACATAACATCCTGATATCACTTCTTCACTTCAATAATATGGTTTTATTCCTATGTGTAACATCTTTATCTATCATTCTCTTAGAATAACGAGCCTAACAATTGCTTTTACTCAAAGCTTTCCTAATTCCTACTAATTAATTTTAAGTTTAATAAAAAAAAATAATTACAAGAGTTAGAAAAAATTGGATAAAATTAGTGATATAATGTAAGTTAGGCTGTACTATCTGAAGTAAATTACTATATTTCAAGTGGTTTTACGTACCCACCAAAGTTCAAGAATTTCGAGGGATAAAATTAAATAGCTATTGACTACATTCTGATTTTCCTATCATGCAGAACCCTTAAAAATTGTTTTGAAAAATCTTATAAAGAATTTTATATGTTGAATTCTTCAAGAAAGTCCCGTCAAATTTCAGAAATTACAACATCAAAAATGTACCACACACCATAAATAAATTTAAAAAGTAGTAATTGCATCTCAAAAAATATGCATCAGACTCGAGAACCAGCCAAAAATAATAGAAACGGTAAAAACTACATCTCTAAATGTAAGTTCATGTTAAATTTTAGTAAAAACAAATTGTTAGGATTTGTCCTGAATTTCCTAATTTACTTGAATTTTACCATAATTGGTGTTTTACTTCAAAAGAGTTTTCTTTGTGGAAAAGGTTTTCTGGTAGGAAAAGATCTCTTCCATAATTAGTTAACCTCTTTATTGGAGGAAAGGTTTTAAACCTCTATAAATAGAAGACCCTTCTTCTGAAATCACAACACAATAACATCTACAATGTAGTCGTTTAAGAGTCTTGTTTAGGGGGAGATTTTCTCTCTATAGTTTTATGCTTTCTTTTTAAATATTAGTTTTTATATGTAGGCCAATTGGCCAAATCATATAATAAGATTATGCTTTTTAGTTTAGTTTTGTGTCATCTGATTTATCGCCCCAATGGTTTGCAAACTTTAAGCTTCCGCATGACGCCCTCTCGATTTCGAACCCAACACAAATTTCATAGTTCCGGTTAAATTTGACAATCAAAACTTATTACTTAAAAGTATATTAAGTGATCGGACCATTGAAGACCATTGCTTACTCCTTAGTAGCTCATATGAATATGGTGATTATTGATATGTTTAGTTGGGCGGTGGCGTGGGATGAAAACAACTCTTTCATAATTCGTACACCACTAATCCCAATACCGTGTCTTATCCGCTTTTCCCCGAAACTAGAAACATCCTTAAGACGTTTGCCTTTGATTCTAAGGTACAATTTGTTTTTAGTTTACAAGAGAATCGATTGTTGTTACCTTTTGGGTGCACACAGAGTGAACCTTGCTTCAATATAATAATTTTGCAAATCACACCAAAGAAGTAAAATATATTAGGCAAATCTCGTGCGACGAGCTCGATAAAAAAATATTCAAGGGGATTCAAACCTGTGACCTTCATTTGAGAGATCACCTGTTCAATCAACACGATCATCCTTACAGGTTTCTAAGATACTAATCCCCAAACCAAAACAAAGAATGGGCCCCCTTAACAGACAATTCAATATCTGTAAACTGACCAATCTAATCTAGAAGTTGTAATATCATATCTTAATTAAGATAGGTTGGTGAAGATTGATTTTTTAGTTTATTTATGAAAAGTCATAGACCCTTTAAGGGTATAATTAGTTTTGAACTACTTTTCTTCTCTTTTATTTTATTAAATCCTTGTATAATATACATGCATGTACCTAAAGTATATCTTGTTAAGTTATGCTTCAGTGTCAGTTAGTTGTCAAGATTTAATAATGTAGTTAGTACTTGTTTATTTTTTCCAATGACGTCTAGTTACCCACAAATCAAGATGCAAATAATTAAAGAAGGAGTCAAAATTGAAATTTAATGGATTTATATCAAATTAATATAACTTATCATAATTAAGTAATTTAATAAATTAAAATTTGAAAATATATATTAATTATTATAATTAAGTGATAAATATATGTATTCCAAAAAATATAACATATTTATTAATTTGATATAACAGTCGAGACAAATAATTTTTTATCAATAATATCGAAAGTTGCTTTGAAGTGGATGTGCATAATTGTTAATCAAAAAGTACCTTTTTGCTTATTTCTTGAAATAAATTGCCTAACGTACCTTATAATCCATTTCTTAAAATGAGGTTAGTTAATTAGTCATAATTATGTATTTTATTTTTCTGAAGTTTCAATTATTATAGTATCCTTGTACAACTACTAGACCTACTTAAAAACTTTCATTGAATTGGAGGGTCAAAATGACATTTTCCCTGTTAACGGGTACAAGTTAAAATTTGAATCATAATATCAGACAAAGAAAATAAATAATAATAAGACATCAAATATTATCTCTCTCAAAATCAAAATGATCAAAACAATATTATTTTCCATGATCAACTCGAAATATGGTGGAACACTTCTTGACAATCAAATACTTTAAAGAAAATCATAGCATTCTTTTCTCGAGAGATACACCCCACTTTGGCCCTCAATTAAATAAAATTGTACTCATAATTGATTAATAAAATTATTTTTTTTTAAAAAAAATGTTTTCAAACAGTAGGTAACTTATATATTTATTTCTATTCAAGACAAAAAGTTAATCATATTGGATTCAAATTCGCGAAACACATCTAAGTTGTTTGAACTTTCCAAAAATGTTGATGCATCTATCTCTGTTGAATTCATTAAAAATGCACTATTTTTAAAGAATCAAATGCACTCCCAATAATATTTTTAAATAGTCCGAATGATATAGGATGGAACATACTTTGTGAATTTTGCAAGAATAAAGTGAAAAGGAAAAATGAAGAGCAAAGTTGCTATCAAATCCTTAAATAAACTTTACTTAGATTGAAATTTGAAAGCAACAACCAATTATATGTTTTAACTTTTGAAAAAAAGTAAATAGCTATTACTAATATATTGGGCCATCAAAATTAAAAAGCGATGCATAATTTAGTCAGCAACTTGTTGAGCTTATAAGACACTTTTTTTACAAACACTAATTGTCGTTAAACACATGCAAATGTTTCATTTTAATGTTGTTTTGACAATCATTTTTATCCTAATTTGGTTTATTTGACGTAGTAGGACTTTTGGATTGGGACGGAGTTAGAGTATGAATTACGGAGTTGATCGAAATAAGTAATTTTGATCTAAAGATTGTATATATTTTTAAAATTCATTGAATATTTACAAGTTATCAGTTTAGAATTCAATAATTTAAAAAAATTAAAATTTTCAATTTATAAGTTTCAAATCCTAACTTTACCTTTAATATTTTATTTTTTTTAAAGAAAAAGTCTTCAAATACTATGGAAAGTGGGGGTGAGAGTTGGGGTAGAGGTATGGTGAGGATAGGGGCTATGATGGGTGAAGATAATGTGTGTTGGAGGACGTGGAGAACACAATCAATGTGGAATAACACTTTTATAATTTATTTTTCCAATTATATTAGGAAAGTCATTTTCCTCAAAGAAATATTGTCTAAAATTTTAACTGACCGAACGTGATCCTCCTTACTGCGCACACTCTTAAATGAAATGAAGTAAATAAGTCCAGAAAATAAAGAAAAAGATATATGGATTGTAGTTCTTGTTTCCTCAATCTTTATAATCAAATAAAAATGGAAATGCTATATATGGTCCTATTCTACTTCTTTAGGCACCTACTTTTCCTCACCGAAATAATTGACACTAATTTCCTTGGATCACTTTCACTTATTTGAAGTTAAGTATGCATTTGGCCATGAAAATAAAAAATATATTCACTTTATTTAGAATTTTTGAAGTTGAAAATAGAGTTGAAGTTGTGTTTGTTCATAGTATTTTAGAGTTAATATTTAGAATTCAAATGTATTTTTTTTTAAAAATATAAAAAGTGAAAATAATTTATTTTTTTTAGAATTTTATGAAAATAAAAAATTTAGATTGTTTTTTTAAAAATAAAATAAAAAGTGAAAAAAGTGAAACCAAATATTGTGAATACAACTTCAAGTTGGTTTTTTGTTTATTTATGGCCAAACAAATATTCAGAAATAAAGTGAATACATATTTCCGAATATAATGAATACAGTATATGGCCAAACGAGTCCCAAATCTAATTAGTCTAAATAAAACCAAAATGGTGCAACTTATGAGTAATTAATCTATTTTGTGACACATAATAGAATGTTAAGACTTTTCCAATTGAGCGTGATACATTTACGAGTCACGACTAGTTTGCATTTGCGTCAAAAAAATTCAATTTGAGAAATAAAGTAATTTTACCAAAAGCAATTTTATTCATTAGAATTCATTCAATATCTTTTTGAAAAATGAATGGTGCTTACCACTTTACCATAACTTTTGATGAACATAAACAAGAAAGGTCGGATACATTGACAATTTCTTAAATTTATCAGTAAATTTAATTCAGACATTCGAATTATAATGTATTCCAATTAAGCACCATACCATATGGTAAAGTGTTACGAACACTTTAATATCATGATTTGAAATGACTCATTGTTTGAATGTCTAAATAAAATTTACTATTGAAAAAGTTGACAATGTATTCTTAAAAGAGGTTGTGATAAGTCACCTACACTTGTTTTTGATTTCCCATTCAATGTACGGTATATGCATTAGAGTTTGACTAGTTTGAAGTCATGTCGAGTAAGGTACATTTGAGGGTAGCGCTCTCTATCAAAATTTTTCTATACTCAAATTTAAAATCAAGACCTCTAGTTAAAGAAGAAATAACCTCATTCACTTGCACCACACCCTTTAGTTATGTCACATATTATATATCACTTCCACTACAATGTTGTGCAACTATACATGCACTTCTCAGTGTCAATTTTAAATAGACCAAAATTAATTTTCTTGATCAACAAAACACCAAAAGAACCAAGTTGAAAAATTTGGAAGTAGAGTTACACTGTCAAAAAGAAAAAATGGACTAGAAAACAAGAGGGAATCTAATCCAATACTCCATGTATTCGCCCTTAAAAAAGGTTGTGATAAGTCATCTACAATATTTTTTTTTTGATTTTCGATCATCCATTGTTTGATATCCATATTGAAAAATGACTAATTTGGATTCACGCTAGGTAGGGCTTATCTGGAATAGTGTTTCCTACCAAGAATTTTTCATATTCAGACTCAAAATCAAAACCTCTAATTAAGAAAGAAACAATCTCATTCACTGCACCAGAGGCGGAGTTAGCAAGGGCGATGAACTCCCTTCAACGGAAAATTATATTGTTTATACATTGTAAAAATTATTTTTTAAGTATATATAATAGATGTTGAACTCACTTAGACCTTTTCGTATGTTTACTTTTTATATTTCAAACCTCCTTAGTGAAAATTCTAGCTCCACCATTGCACCGCGCCATATCTCATTAGGAATCGTTTGGTAGGATGTATAAGAATAGTGTAAAATATGATATATTAGTAACAGAGGCGATTCTAGGATTTCTAGAGTATGGGTGCACTAATGAAAAAAAGAAGGCAAAAATGTATTAAGTGGGTGGGAATTGATCTTTGTTCCTCTTGGTGAATAACTAAGCTTATAACTAAGTGCACCATCAAGTCTTTTTGTAGAATGGGTGCCAAAGGGTAATATTAGATCAATTCTAGAAAAAATGTACATAAAATATCTAGTTTTAAGGAAAGAGTACGGGTTCCCGTGCCCCAAAATTAGCACATAAATTCGCCCCTGATTAGTAATGCTGGCATTAATTGTGCTTGTATTTTTCTTATGCAGTGTTTGATTTGGTGTTTTAAAAATAATATGAATTACATAATTTCTAAAAAAAAAAATTCTTTACAAAAATACCCTCCGTAAATATGGTAAAAGGATGTGGAAAAGATTTTGAGGGACAATTGTGACTTTAACCATACTAATACATGCATATTCATTGCATTACTAATACCATAGAGTTCCATATATTAGTAATTATACACTCCTTGATACTAATAGAGTGTATAACTAATGCAAGCATTAATAATAATACATAGGATGAAAAGTGTGCTAAACAAAATATTAATAATACACAAAACTAATACATACATTATTTTTTTTAATACATTATACTAAACCACCCCTTAGTGGTCTCACATACTTCCACTACAATGATTGTGCAACTATTCATACACTTCTCACTGTCAATTTTAAATAGACCAAAATTAATTTTCTTGACCAACAAAATACCAAAAGAACCAAGTTGAAAATTTTGAAAAGTAGAGTTGCACTGTCAAAAAATAAAAAAATATGGACTAGAAAACAAGAGGGAATCTAATCCAATGACTCCATGTGTTTGGATTTTTGGGTAAAAACACATTGGAAATTTCAGATAGAGAAAGAGAGGAGTGGGACCAAGCGCGTGTTTCTCGAGCGTGGGCATTAAATAATTTCCTCCATATAAGGGACTTTGTTTTTATTTTTCCGTTCACTTTTACTAATCACATTTTACTTCTGGAGAATCAATTGCATAAATTTTAACCAGATTATTTTAAGATATAGTAGAAGTAGTTTTTCATCTATATTAGTATGAGAAAGATTGTTGCTTATGATATTTCTCGATAGTTTTTAATAGTTAAATTTAAAATATTAAATTAATCTATTTTGATTTAACTTTAAAATTTATTAGTACTAACTCAATTGATTGACTATCTGAACTATTATCTTGTTGACCTCTTTTATTTTCCACATTGTAATTTCCTCCCCATTTCTCTTTCCCCTATTCTTTTTAGCTTGACTTTCATAAAATAAAAGATGACAAATAAAAATAAACGGAGAGAGTATTTCCTTTTTTTGGTTTCTACATTATGACAAAAAAGCAGCAAAAAATAGTGTTTGTTTTAATTTATGTGGTATCTTTAACTTGATACAAAGTTTAAAAAGAAAAGTACAATTATGGGTAAAAATCACATTTAAACTATTTTGACTTGTTGAGCTTCATACATAAATTATTAGTTTTCTATCTTAATTATCATCAAATATTTTGAACACTTCAACTATTAGAAGTGAACAACTAATAGTTGAGATGTATTTCGACAAATATGTGATGATAATTCAGATAAAAAATTCACTAACCTAATAATTTATGTATGAAATTTAAAAAAATGAGATATTTTAGGTGTGTTTTGATTCTTCACTCAAGAGAAAAGGATTTTGAATTTTTTTATTAAAACGCTTGTTGATCATTTATGTGGCTTGTTACCTGATACTCCCTCCGTTCGCTTTTACTTAACATTATTTTTTTAATTGGACATCTATTTTTACTTGTCATATTTGACATATTAAGAAAAGATAAAAGATTTTTTTATATTTTATCTTTAATAGTAATTGCTTATTCTCCAAACCATTTTCAAGACATATTACTCTAAACATCAATTAATAGGAATAATATGGTAAAATAGTCACATCAATAATTTTTTTCTTAATGTATGTGTCATGTCAAAAAGTAACAAGTACTCCCTTTATCCATCTTTACTTGTCCATTTTTTTATTTTAGGATGTCTAACAATACTTGTCTAATTTATAAAAATTCATTTTACCCTTAGCATTAAATATAATACATCGTTCATTTTATTTTTCAAAGCAAAAAATTTACTATATTCAAAGGGTGATATAGTAAATCATCCCTCTATTTATTATTTTTTAAGGTATGTGTCAAGTCAAAACTGGATAAGTATTTATAAACGGAGGGAGTAAAAGCAAACAAGGAAGTACTTGTTGCTAGTGAGAAGTGACACATATCCCGTAAAATTAATCGAAGTATACGAAAGCTTACTCGAACAACACGGTCATTTTTTTAAAAAAAAAAAGGAAAACACACTGTGTGTGTGTGTTTCTTGGGAAACTGCAAAGAGCTGAGTTGGAACCATTACTCTCCTTCTCAGTGGCTTATTGTAAGCAAAATCTTGAGCTCTTCACCTCACTTTCTTTCTCCTCTTTCAAGGCTACTTCTTTTCTTGGACCTTGAAGTGAGTTCTTTTTTTCTTTTTGAAAAATCTATATATAGTAATGACTTGTTTTTAGTTTCATAAAAAAACTTGAGTTTCATTAAGCTGAGATCTTTCTAGTAGTAATTTAAAGAAAAAAACTGTTCATTTAATTGTAGAGATACTGTCATTTGAATTTTTTTTTCTTTTCATGTTTTCATGTGGTTAGTGTAGTTGTATTTGCTTAGAGCTTTGATTTCTCTTGTGGGTTAGTTTCTTTTCTTTTATAAAGTTTTGTCTTTGAGGAAATGTTGGTTTGGTTTTACAATGTGAGATGAGCGTTGGCTCCTCTTTCAAGGAAACTTCTTCTTGGAACTTGAGTGATTTTTTTTTTTTTGGGTGGGGCTGGATGGGGGTTGGGGTGGGGATAGTAGGTGTTGGTTTGTGCTTTTACAAGAAAACTTGGGGTTTTGTTTCTGGTAATGTAAGGCTGTCCATTTATTATCTGTAGAAGTACTGTCAGAGATGTGTCAATGTTGTCCTTTTTGTTAAAGTTTGAATCTTTTTCATGTTTTCATGGGTTTGGTGTAGCTGTATTTGCTTAGAGTATTGATTTTCTCATGAGGGTTTGGTTTCTTTTTTGATAAAGTTTCAGTCTTTGATGAGATATTTGCTTGGTTTTACAATGTTGGATGAGTTTTTGGCTTCAAAGGCTTTGTCTATTGACTGTGTTCAGATGAAAGTGCCTTCTTCTTCTGTTGGTTTTTAGCCTATTTAGAGAGGAAAATGAAGTATTTTTAGTATCTTTAAATCTGTATAATCTTACACATCCTTGAGTCAAGCGTCAACCTCTCTACCTCTGAGGTAGAGGTAAGGTCGGCGTACACTCTAACCTCCCTCCCTGGACCCCAGTTTGTGGGATTATACCGGGTATGTTGTTGTTGTTGAATAGCCTTACCCAAAAATGGAAGTAGGAGAAAGATGAAAATTGAAGCTTAGTTTAAGACAAATTGGATTGAGTACCCAAAGCTCAACTAACTTTCTTCTTCTTGAAAACATGACTTTCTGCTTTTTAGTTGGGCTAAATGGTCCTATTTTGCTGTTGCATCTGTTGTCAATATCTTCACATGTTGGAATTGTCTTTTCTGCTTATCCTTATACAAATGTTGTTTAGTTAAAAAAGAAATGTTTTCCCTTTATTGTCTCCTTGTTTCTTTTTTTTGGGGTTTATTATTTTTTTTAATTCTAAATTTTGGCAACCTGTTGGTTGCTGGATACATCTCCATTGAACTAAGTAGGTTCTTTAGTTCAGATGTGTTTTGAAGTAATATAAAAATTAGAAAGATTCCTATGTCTGGAAAAGTCATTTGGTGATTACTATGTTTTCTGTAAGCTTTTGAGATATTTGTTGCAATATGATTTCAAATGTCATTTTCTTATGCACTATGTTGTCCCAAAGATGTTATTTCTACACTGTGTAAAGAACATGAGTAAAGATAAAGAAAAAAAGAAAAAGTGGATATATGACTTAAGTAATGATATTTGTTTGCAACTTTTTCCTCCTTTTCCTTTTTTTGGTTTCTTCTTTTTTCCATTGTAAGGTTTGTTTGGTGGAGTGGAGGTAGTTTATCTGGAGTTTCTTTGAAGGAACAGTGTTGTTTGTTTAGTTTGATTTCCACTTTTAGTGTTTGATTAAAGTTTACATATACTTCATGAATCTTTATTTGTTCTTTTGCATATGTACATATATTAGAATTTCTTTCTCAGCCACGGAATCCTCTGAACTATGTCATGTGTTGTGGGTCAGGTGGCCTTTTGTACAGAGCTCGTTCAGTTTCTGATTTCTACATTTTGCTGCTGAGAGGAAATTGATATGCAGACACCAAAAGGAAGGTATTTTTATTTCTTCATCATTCAGGTTGTTTATGCCGAGGGTCTTTCGGAAATAGCCTCTATACCTGACAAGGTAGAGTTAAGGTCTGCTCACACGCTACCGTCCCTAGATCCCACTTGTGGGACTGTACTGGGTATGTGGTTGTTTATGACCTATTTTGCATCTGTAGATAACTACAACAACATACCCAGTGTAATCCCACGAGTGGGGTTTGGGGAGGGTGGTATGTATGCAGCCTTACTCCTACCTTGTGAAGATAAAGAGGTTGTTACCGATAGATCCTTGGAATTTGCATCTGTTGATCTTTTGCAAATAGTTCAAACGCCTTGCATTTCTAAGGAAAATCTTATTTTCTCCCTTTTCATGAGACCAGAACATTGGTTTGTTGGTCATTTGGTAAATGTGGATAAATTTATTAGTCCAAAAGTGTTTCAACTAAATAATTTATCAACTATACTTTTTTAGATTAAATTATTGCCTTCTAGTTTTTAGCGCAAGGTAAGGCTGCGTACAATACACCCTTGTGGTGGGGCCCTTCCCCGGACACCGCGCATAGCATTAGCTTTAGTGCACCGGGCTGCCCTTTTTAGTTTTTAGTGCATTCCTTCCTAGTCCCCGGCTACTAA
Source organism: Capsicum rhomboideum (assembly GCA_031232105.1). NCBI lineage: Eukaryota > Viridiplantae > Streptophyta > Magnoliopsida > Solanales > Solanaceae > Capsicum > Capsicum rhomboideum. Next base: position 140,615,645 of record CP124711.1, on the reverse strand, counting down.
GTCGAAGGAAGTTGTTTGTCTAGAACTCAGTGGTCCTTTAAGCAAGAGTTAATAGTGTTAACTTATTGAAGAAATTATTCTCAAAATGCTTATAACTGTACTGTACATGCTATCGAGATTGAAGATTAACAGATCTACTTTTTCCTGATTGGGGAAAGAAATTATGTGATGTGGCTAAGAAGGAAGTTAAAGCATTACGATGGGTGATCATCTTAAGAAATGTTATATTTAAACTAGTCTAACATATCGGTACTGCAAATGCAACATCTATAAGACTCTGATGTGTTCTAAATGAAGCCAGTGGTAGATTTTTCCCAAAACATTTGGTGTATTGTGCTAAGGAAAAAAAAGGCGTATGTTATTAAAAAAAAAAACTTAGGTTATTGTCTGCACTAGTTGTTTGACTATCTTGTTCTTCTTCTCCCATTTTGCTGAAGGACTGTTTCCGTGGAAGTGCCTCAAAGGACATCTGCTGCTACACTAAAGACAGCTCGAAAGCTCAAGACTCTAGGGTCAGATGCTGATTTTGTTCCATCTCCAAATCCAGCAAACAGGACACCTAAAGATAGGAGTCCAAAAGTTGTTTGTCGTCGGTCACCACGGAGTCCAGTGATAGAGGTGCTGGTGCTATGTTATGTGTTGAGTTTGGATTCTCGGAACTTTTTGAATGGCTTTTATGACTAGGCTTGGAATGTCAAAAAAATTTCACATGGTTTTTAGGACTAATTGGTACAAGTGAAATTATTTCTTTTCCATCAAAATGTCTTATGGTATTACTCTGGAAGGAAAGGAAAAAAGATTTTATTTGAAGGTCTACCAGTAGTTAGGTAAACTAGGACTAGGTAAAATATGTCCTCCCATTAAGCTTTTGATCATTGCTCTTTATTTCATACTAAAAAAACTACTCTCTCCGTTTCAATTTGTTTTTCTAGTTTTGACTTGAATCGGAGTTTAAGTAAAGAAGACTTTTGAATCTTGTGGAATTAAGCTAAAGATACATAGAATGTACCAAAATACTCTTTAATCTTGTGGTGGTGGCATGTGGAAAGCTAGAACAAAAGTTTTGCCAAAAAAACTTTTCAAAAAAAAAGAACAAAAGTGTTGCCAAAAAAGAGTCATTCTCTTTGAAACGGACTAAAAAGGATAGTAAGACAATCAAATTAAAACGAAGGGAGTAGTTGTTATTGCTTCTGTTCATGGTTTAGCATATTTGAACCACTAAAGTGATTGAAGTATATATCTTCTCTCAGTAAGCACACGACCCTTTGCTTCTGATGCCTTTCCATACTTTGGTGGCCCTTGTATGTCACTGTTGTCAAACTGTCTTGTGCAGTTACTTATTGGCTCTATTGTGGATAATAATAGAGTTGCATTCATTAAACAAAATCCCTTGCTTATCCGACTTCCTAGTTGGAGGGGCAGTAGGTGCTAGTCACATGATTCTGTTTCTAATTTGTTTGTTCTTTTCGTAGTTAAAGGTACCTATATTGTTCTGATGCTCATTGCTCTTATTTGACAACACAGAAGAAGCGTCCTGTCAAAGCATCTGACTTGGAAACACAGCTTGCTCAACTCCAAGATGAGCTAAAGAAGGCGAAGGACCAGCTCAGTTCTTCTGAATCATTGAAGAGAACGGCTCAACAGGATGCTGATGAAGCTAAAAAGCAGCTTGCGGTCATGTCAGAAAAGCTTGAGGACTCTAAGAAGCAGCTGCTTGAGCTCTCAGATTCAGAGGAAGCTCGACTGCTGGAGTTACGCAAGATCTCACAGGATAGAGACCGAGCATGGCAATCCGAGCTTGAGGCTATCCAGAAGCAGCATGAGCTGGACTCTGCTGCTTTGGCCTCTGCTATGAATGAAGTTCAGAAACTTAAAATTCAGCTGGACCGAGTGGCTGATTCTGAAGCCGCTCAAGCTCATCACGCTGAATCAGCTTATGTTGAGATACAAAGTTTAAGGATTGAACTTACAAAGACACTTACATTGGTTGAGAAACTGAGAAACCAGCTTAACGATAGCAAGGAATCTGGGGCGTGTTCACTTGAAGAAGTGAGCAAAGCTCAAATGCAGCTGGAAGTGGTCATGATGACTGAGGATACTCTACGTTCTGAAGGTCTGAAAGCAATGGAGGCTTGCAGGACCTTGTCTTTGGAGTTGGAAAAATCAAAGGATCGAGTAGCTTCATTGGAGGAACTTGTCAGCAAACTGCAGTCTGGTCTAGTAGAAGGAAACAGCGTTAATGTTGAAGCTGATAAATTAAAAATTGAGCTGAGTACTATCCAAGTTGAGGTAAGTCAACTAAGAGCTGCTTTAGAGGACTCCGAGAGAAAGTATCAGGAAGAATACATTCAGACCACCTTGCAGGTAAGAAGTGCTTATGAGCTGGTGGAACGTATAAAATCCGAATCAACTCATAGGGAGGCTGAATGGGAGGCAACACTACATGAAGCAAAATCAGAAGTGGAAGTTTTGAAAGAAAAACTGATGAATGTAGAAGCTCAACTGGTCGATATTTCAGGTGAGAATAAGGGGCTGAGTCTGCATGTTGAGCAAATGCAGTCAGCTAATAAAGAGTTTGAATTAGCTGCTCAACTGACGGAATCAGAGTCAATATTGGGAGATCTGAGAGCAAATTTATTAGACAGAGAGACGGAGTTGCAGAGTCTTATGGAAGAGAATGAGCTGTTGAAGTCGGAAATGAGAAATAGGGAATCGGAGAGTACTAAAATTAGCAACGAGGCACTTGCCTTAGTAGAAGAGGCAAAAACTGCAGAAAGAGAAGCCCTGATAAAGCTGGGAGATTTGACTGAGGAAGCTGATAAAAGTAGCAGAAAGGTAACACGTGTAACTGAGGAGTTGAATGCAACACAGGTTGCAAACTCAGAAATTGAAACCGAGCTAAGGAGGTTAAAAGTGCAATGTGATCAATGGAGAAAGGCTGCTGAAGCAGCTGCATCTATGCTTTCAACTGGAAATAACGGGAAATATGTTGAGAGAACAGGTTCTTTAGACTACCACACTATAGGTGGAAAGCTTGGTTCTCCAATCTTGGACGACTTGGGTGATGACTCGCCAAAGAAGAAGAATAACAACATGTTAAAGAAAATCGGGTTCTTATTAAAAAAGGGCCAGAAGTAAACAATGTGTTATCGTGCAGGTTGCTTTCACATGATATCATTGTTCCATTTCTCCTGTATTCTTGATCATTATAACATTTTTCAGCATTTGTTAATAAAATCTACTAATTTTCCTTCTCAGGACTCTTGCTGAGCTGATGCTTTCATGGAATTAATCGTTTTTGCGGATTTTTTATAGCTGTTTGGAAATTGAAGAACCTTGTATGATCTTACCTGCCTATACTGGTAGGTTTTTAGGAAATAGTAAGAGCTCAATCTCTTCATCAGAAATTTTCACTTTGTTGGGCAATTGGTATTTTCAGATACAGGCTGTTGTATTTTCCAACTATTTCTTCCAAGTGTAATGAAAGCTGTGACAGATGATTAATGGTAGAATTTGTTATTTTGTTGCTTCAGATTTTTCATGTGAAATATGGCATTTTGATCTATCTTTGTTACTCCCTCCATTTCAATTTATTTATCTGGTTTTGACTTGATATGAAGTTTAAAGAAATAAAGAAGAATTTTGAATCTTGTGGTCTTAAATTAAAGATACATAGAATATACTAAATGTCCTTTAATTATGTGATCTTAAACATGTCATATGAAAAAAAATTACAATTAAAGAGTTGCCAAAAAACAAAAAAGGTCATTCCTTTTGAACTAGGCTAAAACTAAAAAAGAAAACAAGACAAACAAGTTGAAACGAAGGAATTATGTCAAAGGTTGGAGCCATTAAAGAAGAAAGAAAAGGAAAAAGAAAGCAAGTGTAAAACCCAACTTTTTAGATGCATTTGAAATAGAAGAGCAAATAATTAAATCCACTAAACCATAGGATTAGAAATCCCTATGACAACATGGTGCAAATCCTTCAATCCAGTCAGGGGTTTGAATTGAAATACACTCATGTTGTATGTTGGCTAGATAGTCTGCAACTGCATTGGCTTCTCTAAAGGCTGATTGACCAGAGACGGAGCTAGAATTTTGAGTTTATGAGTTTTGAATTCTCGAAAATGCAATTTATTGAGTTCTAATAAATTATGTAGGTTCCGCTAATCGCATGCGACATCCGCCAGTGCACATGGCAATCAGTTTGCACCGATAAACAAGGTTGATTTTCGCCTTGTTTATAGAAGACAAAATCATACATTCAAGAATAGAAGAACAACGTACTTGAATGCAATTTTTGATGTGGTTTAGTTGAATCCCAAAGATAGTGATGCTATTGTTATAAAGTTTACTCGTGAGAGAGACTTCAACTATCTTCTAAAAATTATATTAAGAATTAAACGCCATCTAACCACTAAAAATTTAATTTGAACTTTTAATTCAATGGACATTTCTCATTTCAATTAATCCCTCAATTCTTCAACATACATTAGGGTTGGAGCAAAAAACCAAACCGACCAGGCAACCACACTTGTACTTGTTTGTTGGAGTAAATAGAAAAAGACTAGTATTGTTTTTTGGTAACGAGAAAGACTAGTATTTAGTAATAAAAATTAAAAAAAAAACTACTTTGTACAGTTTCTTAACATTTCATTTGATGGCTCTTCTTTATATTTGTTTTTTAAAAATAATCATGGTGTCCAAGCTAACTTGCATGCACCTCGACTAATTTTATGAGATATTTGTCATCTCCCACATTAACAAATGCCATTTAACTCTGATTTGAACCTGACACGTCATAATTCTCAGTCTGCTTCTTCGACCACTAGGTCAACTATTAGATTCTATGATTTCTAACATTCTTTTTTCCTATTGTCTCAATATATGTGCTCTTTCCATTTTCTGTTTGATAAGAGTAACAGATGAAAAGAGAGTAGCAACAAAGTGCAGCAAGCAATTTTGGATTATGCAGGGTTTGTTCATATCAATCTGCAGTAGCTTTTAAATATTTCTTTCCCAGCTAAAGCCAGGAAAACATGAAAAAACTTCCCTTTCTTTCTCTTCTTTTACTTTCGGCTATATATTACATGTTGAACCCCCTTAAGCCTCTTTGTTTGTTTACTTTTTATATTTTGAAACCCTTAGTGAAAATTCTAGCTCCGACACTGATTTTATCCCTTCAACGAATTTCGGCTATGACCAATGCCACACTAGCTAAATAGACGTAAGAAAAAGCTACCTGAAAAAAAGAAAAATAAAAATAAGGTGTACCTTGAATTGAACCAGACGAATAGCATTTTGACAGAGATTTTGGTTTTAGGAAGATTCTCTATTGGTATTTAAAGCTAGACGAGCACTTGCAAGAAAGCGACTGGCAGATCTAAAACTGTTATAGTAAAGTAGAAAGTAAGTACCTCCCAAAGGTTCTACCTTTCTTGTGCGTACCGGATTAAATAGAAAGTTTTGGTCCAAAGAAAAAATTCATTAGAGCTCGCGGCCTCATTTGTGAACCTGTACTGGTGGAATAATTGCTATACGACTATACTGTAAGGTTGCACGGGGACTAGAGAACACCAACATTTCTATATTCTGAAATAGTTCGCCAATTCATTGCTTTATTTGACGAGTCTATCTTCCTGGAGAAGACTTGCAAAGAATTTCCCCGAGCTTGTATGAGATCAATGTGAAAATCAGAATGCCGAATCCACATCATTTGCATTTGAAAGGCTTCAAAAACTCATATAGTACTCTGACTCTTTCTTCACTCATTGATTTCAGCATAATACACAGACAAACATGTTAACTTGGCTTTAACTGCCAACTAAACACTCCAACTTCGAAAATGCACATCTAGACACCCTAACATAGTTTAAGTTGGCCTTGCAAACACCCCAACTTTGAAAATGTACATCTAGAATGCACCCCGTTAAAGGTGTCTAGATGTGCATTTTCAAAGTTGATGCGTTCGCGAGACACACTTGTGTCAAGTTGAAGTGTCAAGATGGTCACAATGAAAGTCGGGGTGTTCAACTGCTAGTGGAGGTCAAGTTAAAGTGTCTATGTATCTTTATTTTTGAGCTTGCCTTCCTCCTTGTTTTTCTAAATTATACTTTTCTCTTGTCTTTGGTTTCCTTTCCCATATTCGTTGGTTCGATTAATTTTGAAGAGAACTTATCTTAGTTTGCCTTTCATTTTCGTTTCTTCTTTATTTGGGAGATCTGATCTTATGATTTCTCGCACTCTCTTTTTCAACAACCTGCTAAATATAGGTAATCATTTGGTGAGGCTTACAACTTTTTTTTACATTACCTCTTGCTTTTCCTGTTCTCTAAATTGATGTTTTGTTCGATCTTACAGATGGCTTATGTTCCTGTGGTTTCTCTCAAACAAACATTGGAGCAACTTGTGCAGAGGAACGTCGTGATGGGGAATAATTTTGATACAAGTAAAGTTCAAGGCAATGAAGATCTGTGAATGGGTGATTCTTTTCCTAGTCATTCATCAAGATATGTTGCGAAATTGAATCCAGAAACTGTTATCGTGGGTCTTGAAGATGACCTCATGAGGATCATTAGAAAACTTAAAGGGCGAACATCGAATCGAGAAATTATCCCCATTTTGGGAATGGACTGGTGGTTTGCTTATACGGACTTGGGCAATCCTCCCCTCATGAGCTAGCTTTTGGGGTTGAGTTAGACCCAGGTGCCATATCTTTACATGGTATCAGAGCCAGATCCATCTCTGTTTGGGCTCCCGGTCCACGCGCCAGTTGGGCCCTGGGCGTGAAGGGGGGTGTTAGAGTGGGTAAAAGTCTCACATTGGTTGGGGAATGGACTGGTGGTTTGCTTATATGAACTTGGGCAATCCTCCCCTCATGAGCTAACTTTTGGGGTTGAGTTAGGTCCAGGTGCCATAGCTTTACATGGGAATGGGAGGGATAGGCAAAACGACTCTTGCTAGAAAGGCATATGATGATCCTGAAATTAGACATCGCTTTGACATCCGTGTTTGGGTGACAGTTCTCAAGAATATCAAACTAGAGATATGTTGTTGGACGTTCTTCGTTGTACTTCTCAGCTAACACATGAGATTGAGAAAGAGAGTGATGATCGGTTGATGGACATGATACGCAAAAAGTTAATTAATGAATAAAAGGTATTTTGTAGTCATGGATGCTATTTGGAGAAATGATGCCGGGGATCTTATGACAGGAACCTTTCCGGAAAACAACAATGGGAGTCGAATAATTTTGACTAGTAGGCTTAAAGCTATGGCTACACATGCTGACCCTGACAGCCCTCCTCATGAGATAAGCCTCTTGAATTTAGACGAAAGTCGGATGTTACTTCACGATAATGTGTTTGGGTTACAACAAGTATGTCCTCCTGAACTAGAGTATATCGGGAAGCAAGTATCACGAAAATGTCAAGGACTACCTTTAGCTCTTTTCGTGGTTGTGGGGCATCTCTCTAAAATTGCTAGAACAATTGAGAGTGCCAAAAGTGTAAGTACAGTTGTTGCTAATGAATCAGATATATGTCTAGGAGTGCTTGCTATGAGTTACGATTACTTATCTAATCAACTTAAACCGTGTTTCCTTTACATGGGAGTCTTTCCGGAAGATAAAGAGGTTGACATTAACAGATTGATAGACTTATGGGATTCAGAAGGTTTTCTATCAGAAGAAGTGGGAAGGGAATGTTTCGAGGATCTTGTTAGCAGGAATCTGATAATGGTTAGAAAGAGGATATTAAATGGCTAGGCGAAAACATGTGGTGTCCATGATCTGTTTCGCGAGTTGATCTTAAGAGAAGCTAAGAAAGAGAAGCTCTTGCAGGTTGCAAGATATCCATCAGCAAAGAAGGTTCACGTTCATCTGCTTAGTTATTATGCTAATTCTATGAAAGAGAAGTTCATGAAGTTTAGTAGAATGAAGAAAGCTACCAATCCTTCAGCAAATAAACTTCATATTTCATCGCCACATTTGCCTCTCATATGTTTACGACCTTGATTGCGTGGAGTCACCATTCGCGCGAACTATGCACTGCTTCCATGGATTCAATTGAGTTTCAGATTTGAGACGCTTCAAGCTGCTAAGGGTGTTGGCTATATTTCATTTTTCATTTCAAAAGTTTCCAATTGAAATAACAAAATTAGTGCATTTCAGATACCTTCAATACAACTGCAATGATGATCTTCACAGTTCAGTGTCTGAGCTTTATAATCTCCAGATCTTCGTTTTTTGTCACCAAAGATACCTTCATGATAAACCTCAAACTATACCCATGGCAATTTGGCGAATGAAACATTTAAGGCATCTTCATGTGACCGGAGATGGTCTCCACCCGAGCTACTTTTCTTTCCCCATTCCGTCAAGAGAGGTAATTATGTCTGGTTTCAAGCTAGAACATCTTGAGGCACTTTCATGTATATGTCTGTTTAGCTGTACTTCCTAATTGTTTTCTGCTATTCCAAATCTTAAGAAGCTGAAAACTCATGAGGAAGATTTGACAACATACGAGGGAGAGAAGATGTCTCAGCACCTAAATAGCCTTTCCTGTTTAAAACAACTCGATACATTGAAATTCAGCTGCAAACGAATATACATCCCCCCCATCCCGAGTAACTACACTTTGCCTACATCTCTGAAGAGGTTGACTTCACGATATGCCTATTTACCGTGGGTAGACATGGAAAATATTAGAATGTTGCCAAACCTCGAAGTTCTTAAAATTAAAGAGAATGAATTTGATGGTGATGTATGGAGATTAAATGATGAAGAGAGTTTCAATCAACTTAAGTTCCTCATATGAAAAGCAAAGTTCTGAAGCATTGGGAAGCTGGTAGTGTTAACTTTCCAAATCTGGAAGGCTTAGTTCTGAAAAGATGCTACCGTCTAGAGGAAATCCCTAAAGACTTTGGAGAAATTTATACGTTAGAGTCGATAGAGTTGCATGATTGCAGTATTTCTGCTGCAAAATCTGTGATAGAAAGTCAAGGAGCAAGAGAGCATGGGAAATATTGCCTTAGTGTCATTGTTGATAATTGTTGGCAGGACTCAGACTATCTCAAATTATTGCTAGCTAATCAGTTTAAATAATCTTGTGTCTTTATTTGATGTGCTCCGTTCCATCTTTTCACATCGTCTCATGATATATATTTACAATTTAAGCAGTAATGATAGTTTAAAGTTTACAGAAAAATGATGAGGTCCTTCTCCTTGTAGGTTTTGATGTTAAGTTCAAGAAGCTGGTCATGCTAGGTAAGAGAAAATGGTGTGCCAGGGTAGATAGGTAAAAAAACAATTATGTATATTTACTATGTGTTGAATCCTCTTGATTTCGTTGTATGTTTACTTTTTCATATTTTGGTAAAGTCCGATTTTCGCCACTGCCTGTGAACTCTGAAGCAGTGGGAAGCAAGGGGAGATCAATTGTAACTTGTTCATGAGCAAATGAAGTCTCTTTTCTGTTACTTTGACTAAAGGTTACTGACTAGATGGTTTGTTATGATGGGAGTATCTCATGATGTTATTTTTTCCACAATTCTGCTAAAGCGGGACGCTTTGTGCACCGGACTGCTCTTTTATTTTGAGTAAATGTTAGATGCCTCTGTACTCTCTGCGGTCTTGAAGAGTTCTATATCATCTAGTCTGATTTATTCAGTATACTTTAATACTAGTGAATTAGCAAAAATGCAATAGATAAAGAAACTTTATCTATTGGAAACTGCCTCTTTGCATCACAAAGGTAGGGGTAAAGTTTGCGTACATCTTACTCTCCCCAGACTCCACTGGTGGGATTACACTGCATACATTGTTGTTCTTGTTGCAATAGATATAGGAATTTTGAGATCGAAACACAAACTGCTTGCTAGAGGTAAACTGTAAAGCACTACAAAAAGAGATCAGCATCCAAGCCTATAGTGTTAGTATACATTCAACAAAGGACAAAAGAAAATAGTGCACGGCTTTCAGAAGAAGCTAAAAGGACACTTTAGAAAGGTGTTTTACCTGACACGAGGAAGGGGTAAAGTCTGTATGCACCCCACCTTCCCCGGACGCCACTTATGGGATCACACTGACATGTTGCTGTAGTACTGCACTAGAGATCAACTGGCATATGCTCAAAACAGAAAGGAAGGGAAGAGAAGTTTGAGCAGGAATATTTATTTGCAAATGCTTGGTGATCTAATGCATCACAGATTCACAATACTGTTAGACCAAAAGTTATTTTCACTATGTGGTTACAAGTGTTGACAATATAAAAATTTGTGCTTTTTGACAACTCAAGTTTTTAGATGAGACGAGGGTTACGCACTTTAATATGATATCATAGCATGTAGAGGTCCCGAATTTGAGTCTCAAAAAAAAATTTCACTTGTTCGGCTCATGAAAAAGAATGAAGCCTGCATGCTGCATGTGAAGGGACACGTTGAAAATATAATTAAGTAAATAAAAGTGTACGCGCTCTACTAACTTAAACTTTCAGATTTGGTGGACATATAATAGGCAACTTACAGTTGCAAGGATTTCGTAAAATAAAAGCTATTTATAACCAAAAATGATAAATAAGTAGATCTATTTTAAACAAAATAAAAATACAAAAGACTAGGAAAGAACAAATTATTTTTCAAACCTAAATGTTGATACTTTGTTCCCGCATAAGTCGTTATCCTTTTTGAGACAATTATTTAGTAAATGACCCTTTATTTTCTTGTAATTTATTTACCTTTTAATCATGATTTAAAGATTTATTTTGAGCAAACTGAAAATTCTACGAGTAATTGTTAAATCATGATCTAAATTTTTCAAGTAATTATAAACGTTAGGCATTTGTCTAATAAGTGTGAGGAGCGCCTCCAAAAGCTCAAGACATTGTTGACTATCACTCCCATTCTTGCTTTGCCAGTGAAGGGTAAGGATTTTATTGTTTATCGTGATGCCTCACATTCTGATTTAGGTGTTGTTTTGATGCAAGAAAAGAATGTCATTGCTTATGCTTCCAGGCAGTTGAAGGTGCATGAAAGGAATTATCCTATGCACAATTTGAAATTGGTTGTGGGTAGTATTTGCTCTTAAAATATGGAGGCACTACATGTATGGGGTTTGTTGTGAGGTGCTCATTGACCACCGCAGTTAACAACATATATTCAAGTAGAAAGATCTTGAATTCAAGGAAGCGTAGGTAGATGGAGCTGCTCAAGGATTATGATGTTACCATTTTATACCATCCGGGTATGGCTAATGTAGTGACCGACGCTTTGAGTAGTAAGACTGAGAGTATGGGTAGCCTGGCTTATTTGAAGGATATCAGGTGTCCGTTAAACAGTCTATTTTGCTAAGGTTGAGCCATATATAAACAAGTATTCCCTCCATTTTAATTTGTTTGACCTATTTTTTCTTTTAGTCCTATTAAAAAAGGGGAGAACATCTCAAATAGCCGCCCATATAAGTTATAAACTCAAAATAGCCATATTTTATTTTGACAATCACATTATAACCAACTTATCCATATTGTTTATTTTTATTAGCTAGTCTACATAGTTTTAGTAATTGTAGGACTTTGACTCTATCACTTATTTGTAGGGATAAGGATAGACACAAATCTTATTTATATTTTTATTTTTGAAAAAAAAAAGATAAATTAAATGGTTATAGGTCTATATTTAGTGTATAATTAATGTATACGACATACATATGGATTAGATTATGTGGTGATTATTCATCAATTATACATTATCTATCTATGTATAAAGTTTACAAGTAACATCAATACATTAATTATACATTAAATATAGGCATGTAACTATTTAATTAAAAAAAGTATTTAATTTAACTAATTTAAAGAGATATAAATATAACTAAAATTTGTACCTATCTTCATCCTTATAAATACGTGGATAGAATCCAAAAAAAAAAAAAAATAACATGTGAAAGTTGGTTATAATGGGATTATCAAAATAACATATGGCTATTTTTAGTTTACAACATATATGGGTGGCTATATTGTCATTCTATTCTTAAAAAAGAATGACAATTTCCCTTTTTGCCAACGCTTTAATTTCAACCTTCCACATAACATGTTTAAGACCACAAAAATTAAAAGACATTTTGATACATTTGACATATCTTAATTTAAAACGACAAACTGATAAATTCTATCTTTATTTTCTTAATCTTCATATCGAGTCAAAATAGGTCAATCGATTTGAAACGGGAGGGGTATTAAATTCGAATATAACGTCATCCATAAAAATCATTTCACAATTAGGCTATATTTGCAAAACTTTAGGAACAAACTCTCCTTGGGCCCAAATATCCAATCCAAACAATTTTACCAGCCCAAATCTAGCCCATCTTTCTACATATATAGTCCCAAACTATCCTTACAAAAAAGTTTCTTTAGGGTTTTATTAGGCGGCTGACTCCTCTACTTCAACCTTCTGTAACCCGGAGTTTTTCTTCACTCAGTAATCATGGGGTAATGAACTAATCTCTCTATTTCCCTTTTGAATTAAAAATTATTTATCTTGTTAAGCATTTTAAAATTCTGTTCTTTTTTTTTAAAAAAAAGCTAAAATTTGTAGTTCTTGATAATTTTTTTGGTCATGTATGAGTAAACTGTGTACACAAATTTTTTTTATTTGGGTGTGTGGGTTTAGTGTTTTTTTTTGTTTTTGTTTTTTTTTTTGAAAAATGAAGATTCTTGATAGTTAATTATCTCAAAGCAATGATTTTTATATATTTTTGTGCATAAAATGAGGTAAATGTTAATCAATTTGCTGAATATTTGAGGAATTGAGATTATATGATAGCTAGAAGTAGGCAGTTGTAATTTGTAATAGCTGGAAAGAAATGGACCTGAAATGCAGTGGATTCACATAGCTGATTAATGAGGGATTGAGGTGTAGTTAATTGATTGGGATATGGAAAATTTATGTATGATGGATCATAGTGGTTGCGGGGTGGCGGATACCTAGTGGTGGTATAGTGGAGTTGTGCACTAAGGTAGCTGTATATGAGACTTCTTTTAAAATAAATACTACTAATAGACTTATGCACATGGATCTGCCAACGAGCTCGTGGCAGATGATATTGACAGGATTTCATGGGTTTTCTTTTTTGTTTAAAGTAGTTTTATGTAAGGAAATGAGATTAGAATATGAATGTCCAATAGTTCTTGAAGAAAATATAGGAATATCTTATAGTGCCATGGGTTAGTTGATAGAGATTCAATGTGCTTCTTGAGTGAGGGGATTGAATTCTAAGCTACTATTGTTACTTCGATCTGGGGCTACAAAACCTTTTTCAATTATGATATAGTTTCATATGATTTGTTAGCCAAATATTTAGAAACATTCTTGGTCGGAAACTTAGGTATAGAGTATTTCCACTAAACAACTCCTGGCATGGGTAAAATTGCAGGAAGACACGTGGAATGGGAGCTGGACGCAAGCTGAAGTCCCACCGCAGGAGACAAAGGTGGGCTGACAAGTCCTACAAGAAGTCCCATCTTGGTAACGAATGGAAGAAGCCATTTGCTGGGTCTTCCCACGCAAAAGGCATTGTGCTTGAGAAGATGTAGGTTCATCTTTACTCTATTTTTTCTGCGTATGTTATCTTCAAACACGGAAATCGTATCTAACCTGCCAAGTTGCTAATGTATTGCAGAGGTATTGAGGCTAAACAGCCAAACTCTGCTATTCGTAAATGTGCTAGGGTTCAGCTCATCAAGAATGGGAAAAAGATTGCTGCTTTTGTACCTAACGATGGTTGTTTGAACTACATTGAAGAAAATGTAAGTCCTTCCATTGCTTTCAAGTATCTTTCATACGCTTACATGTGAAGGAGTGTTTTCATTTTTGTGATGTGTACTGACTTTGAGTTCTTGATTCTGCAGGACGAAGTGTTGATTGCTGGATTTGGTCGTAAGGGTCATGCCGTGGGAGATATTCCCGGTGTTCGGTTCAAGGTGGTGAAGGTTTCTGGTGTCTCTCTTCTAGCTCTATTCAAGGAGAAGAAGGAGAAGCCAAGATCTTAAATTTACCTCTTTTTTGGTCAAAATACTCCCTGTCCTGCAATGGACTTTTAGCTGTATTTGAGTTATTACTTTGTGAACTACTACTATTAATTAGACATTGTACTGGAATTTTGGTTCATTAATGTTGAGTTTGAATGTTACCTTAATGTGTAATGTGATTTCTAGTTGTGTGTTTCTTGTATGATGCACTCTTATTATCAAAAGTCAGCTTTGGTTAAATTGGGTGCACCAAAATATGTTGGATGTGGCTGTAAGAAGAAAAGTACCAAGTGGCTAGTTTGTCCAGTTCAACGTTTTAACAAGATGTAGTTAATACAACAACATGCTTAGTGAAATTTCATGGTTGAAGTTTGGTGAAGTGCAACTATATACACATCAATGTACCCAGTAATTCCTTAAGTGGGATCTGAGGAGGGTAAATGTAGGTGGACATATAACCTGTTTGGTCAAGCTTCTAAAATCAGCTTATTTTCAGAAATGCTTTTCAAAAAAGTACTTTTGGTGAGAAGCAGTTTGTGTTTGGCCAATACAATTAAAAAAGCACTTTTGAGCAGCAATTAGTGTTTGGTCAAACTTTTAAAAGTGCTTTTAAATATATTTTTCTCATAAGTGCTTTTTTCAAAAGTCCTTTTGGAGAGAAACTACTTTTTTTAGCTTATGAAAAACTGCTTTTTTTACTCCCTAGAAGCACTTATTTTCTTCATTAAGCTTGGCCAAACACCTCAATTTTTTAAAATAAGCACTTTTGAGAAAAAAAAAACACTTTTAGAGAAAAATAATCTTGGCCAAACAGGCTAATAATCTCCATTCTATAAGTGGTATTTGGGGAGGGTAAAACATTTTGGGGTAGAGATAAAGAAGTTTTCGATAGACCCTCTATTTTAATAAAGCAAATGGAGAGAGCAATGCACAACAGATTGAAGAAAGAACAGTAATAACAACGAAATTAAAAAAAAAAAGAAGTGATAATGAAGGTGATAACCGAAAATTGAAGAACAAGTGATTATGAGACCTATCCCGCAGAAAAGCAACAGAATGTTCAACCACCAACTAACATTCTACTCTAAGGGATAATGAAGAATGGTGGATATATAAATCAATTAAAATCCTGCTTCCGAACAGAACTTTGCAATGATGTGTTTAATCAGTAAAAAAAAAAATAAAAAATTATTCGCGTTTGGTATTTATAGATTATAACTAAGCAATTGAACAACAAGAACAGTAAAAATTTGATATTACATGCTTGATATGTGGAAACAATCGTTCAATTTTGCTGTTCCAGGATGAGCCAATGAGTAACAAACTAACAGTATACGGGCGTGTTTGGTATGAGGGATGGGTAACTTGTTTCAGGATCATAGTGTTATTGTTATCCCACATTGAGGGTGGGATAACAATACCAGATAACTAATCCCAGGATAACTTGTTTACCAACCAAACGAGGCCTAAGTGTCATGAAGAACCCCAAATTCTAAGTTTGGTTTTGCTTCTGGTTCTTTCTTTCCCCCTTTCATGCAACATGACACTTATTCAGCAATATATGTCACACTGTTACGAAAAAACATTGCATTTAACAGACATCTCCAATGAGGGTAGGAAAACATGAGCTTACTGATAGAAACTTTATTAAAAATAAGGAAATGCCGGCTTATCTATTTTTGAAGTGGATAATGAAAAACTTCAAAAATAATTTTTTAAGCTAAGACAAATGCATCTAGTGAGGTTTGACTGTGAATCTTTCAAAGAAAAACATCAAGGTTTTACATTACATAAATCAGTACTTGAACAGACATTTGTTCTGAAAAAAACCTTCATCTTAGCTCAAGGAGAAAGAATCATGCATCAACATAAGCCTTCATCAAGTGTGCTATACAAACGTGATGCCTATGCCACCCGCGGAAACCAGCCTTGTTCTTGACGCCTAACAATCTCTGAACATCAAAAAGTTCACATAATTAACACATCAATACATCATTATAAGAAGCAAAATAGGTTAAAGATTCAGATTTTCAGAAAAGTTGCACTACATTTGGGAGAAAGAGAAAGATCTTTTCCTGATAAAGATGCACTTCTAAGACCATTAGTCATAATAATATCAGGGTAGAAACAAATTTTTTACCTAGCAATGAACCATGCTTGGCTATCCTCATAAATTGTTGTTTTCTTTATGATTGATTTGCAAAGAAGGCAAATCTAAATCAGTCTTCGCAACAGCCTGGCTAGCTCCTTCACAAAAATCAAGACAACCACCGGAAGAGTTCTTGACAGCGAAGGGCATCCTTCTAACTGCTATCTCAGGGGTATTTAGTGACAAATAGGCCAATTTGTTCATTAGAGATTCAACCTTATTGCTAAATGGGGTTATGCTGACTTCTTCTACCCGACTGTCTAGTTGGTCTGCTTGATTTGCGCATACATTTTTCCCTGCATTTGTTTTCCCAGGAGTACTCAAATCATCCTTGACATCTACTCTATCTTCATCCTCTGTTTGGAACTGTGGCATTGTTTCATCACCCCTGAAAGTTGAGTCATAGTCTGTCTCAACGTGATCAATCTTGGTATGTTTGAGGTCACCGTTTACATTATCCTCCAGGTTCATCTCATTCATCTGGCTAGGCACATCCAAATTATAATTAACATTGCACTGAACACCTACTCCATCTCCATCCTCTGTTTGACACCCTCTAATGTTTTCACTAATAGTAACCTCGACAGCCTTGATGTCAATATTCTCAATAGCATCCAAGTCCATTTCATTCTCCATATTCTCAATGGTATCCAAGTTCATTTCATTCTCCTTATCCTCAGTAGTATCCAAGTTCATTTCATTCTCCATAACACCTTGTTTTTGACTCTTAATTGCAGCCATACCATTGTTCAAAACACATTGATTTTCACTCTCAATCGCAACCAAACCATCACCTGGAGCATCTTCAACTGTATCAGGTCCTTCAGCCATAATTGTATCATTGCACATAATGACTTGGTTTTCACTCGTCATTGCAACCAAACCCTTACCTGCAACGTATTCAACTGTGTCAGGTTCATCGGCTACAACTTCCTCTATTCTTTGGTGTTCACTCTTAACCACATTTGTATCATTGTTCACAATGACTTGGTTTTCACTCTTAATTGCAACCAAACCATCACCTGCGACGTGTTCAA
The DNA here is from genome assembly GCA_031232105.1 of Capsicum rhomboideum. Taxonomy (NCBI): domain Eukaryota; kingdom Viridiplantae; phylum Streptophyta; class Magnoliopsida; order Solanales; family Solanaceae; genus Capsicum; species Capsicum rhomboideum. The sequence continues at coordinate 140,598,433 of CP124711.1, read as the reverse complement.
CTGTGTCAGGTTCAGCAGTCACAACTTCCTCTATTCTTTGGTGTTCACTCTTATTCACATCTTTATCATTGTTCACAAGGACTTGATTTTCACTCTTAATTGCAACCAAACCATCACCTGCGATGTCTTCAACTGTGTCAGGTTCATCAGCCACAACTTCTTTTATTCCTTTGTGTTCACTCTTAATCACATTTGTATCATTCTTCACAATGACTTCATTTTCACTCTTAATTGCAACCAAACAATCATGTGCAACGTGTTCAACTGTAGCAGGTCCTTCGGCCACCACTTCCCCATTGTTCAAAGCACTTGCCATACTTTGGCTTTCACTCTGAAATAGAACTGCATCATTCTTCACAATGACTTCATTTTCACTCTCAATTGCAACTAAAGCATCACCTGCTACGTGTTCAACTGCTTCAGGTCCTTCCGCCACAACTTCCATTATTTGGTTTTCACTCTTAATCTCGTGTGTATCATTGTTCACAATGACTAGGTGTTCACTCTTAATTGCAACCAAACCATCATCTGCAACATGTTCAACTGGAACAATGACTTGGTGTTCACTCTTAATTGCAACCAAACCATCATCTGCAACATGTTCAACTGTATCAAGTCCTTCGGCCACAACATCCCCATTGTTCAATATAGTTTCAACCAAACTAGCATCTGCAACATGTTCAACTGTATCAATTCCTTCAGCCATAACTTCCTCATTGTTCAATACAGTTGCAACCAAACTAGCATCTGCAACATGTTCAACTGTATCAGGTTCTTCGGCCACAACTTCCTCATTGTTCAATATACTTGCTATATCTTGGTTTTCACTCTTAGTTGCAACCAAACTAGCATCTGCAACATGTTCTCTATCAGGTCCTTTAGCCACATCTTCCTCATTGTTCAAAGCACTTTCTATGCCTTGGTTTTCACCCTTAGTTGCAACCGAACCGGCACTTTGGATGGGTTCAAATGGATCAGGTTCTTCAGCCTGAACATCCATATTTTTCGGAGTATTTGCTCCACTTATTTCATGATGAACTTCAAGAGATGACTCGGGAATAAGAGTAATATCACTTGGACCGCCACTGTGATTATCTGAAACAATTGACTTGTCTGAAGAAGATACAGGAGAGAGGTGCTTCAGAGTTTCAGGCTTTCTATTTGCCCTAAGAGGAACTCTTACACTTTTAGCTTTCGTGTTTGAGTTTCCTTTTGGGCTAAAGATGGTAGCTTCAGTTGTGGGCAGTGCAGTAGCTAAACTGGATTGAGCGCCAGAGTGATTATCTGAAATATTTGACTTGTCTGAAGAAGATAAAGGAGAGAGGTGCTTCAGAGTTTCAGGCTTTCTGATTGCCCTAAGTGGAACTTTTACACTCTTAGCTTTAGTATTGGAGTTTACTTTTGGGCTACAAATGGTCGCTTCAGACTTGGGCAGTGCAGTGGACGAATTGGAATGAGTACCAATAGGAGTGCGGACTGCTTTCACCTGCATAACAATGAATATTGACATTAAAATTTTTGAAGTAAAGAGATTCAAGAATTCTGAAGATTATTACAAGTAATGTAAGATAGTTTCGTGAAGCTGTTAATCAAGGCCAGAAAATGGCCTTGACTAGTTGAAAGTTCTACACTTCGTAATCATTTTTTCCCAACAAAGAAAATCAATAGACTTAAAATGATCTTATCATCATTATACTAGATGCTGGCAGCACGTAAATAATTTCTAATTGAAGGACATGAAAATAGATCCATATAGAAAGAAAACTAAACTGACCCCATCAAAGTAACCCATCTTCGGGGATGGCATGCGCAATCCTGTTGGTTTCATCATAGAGGCTGGACGAGAAACTGTGCCTGCTTGCTTTAAAATTTCTCTAGGTAAAGTTGTTCCCCTACTTTCGGGCTTATCTGACGTCTGATCACTTAAATGATTGTTCAGATCCAAAGTTGAGGAGTCACTATCAAATGATCTGCAGGAGCTGGTGTCAAAGCTAGCCCTTAACTTGCTTGACCTTTGGTTGATGGTGGCGGAAGATGATGATGACACTGAAGACCACTCACTAATAGAACTAGCAGGCGATATGCTTGTACTGATCTTAGAAGACATCAGATAAGCTGAGACAGCAGAATTCCCAGATGGCAGTTTACTCTTCACTGCAGCTTTTGAAGGGGTTTTGAGTTTTGCACTTGCAGAAGGTTGAGCAATAGGTTTGCTATCAACCTTTCTCCTCGCAATAGGAATTGAAGATTTAGCCATCTTCTCAGATGAAGTACTCCCAGAACTATCACTTGAAGATCTTGTTGCATGCATTTTCATTGCAGGTGAAGATCCCACAGAAGATGGCTTCATCGACATAGTAGGTTTGGGCAACACCCTACTAGCTTTATTTAAGACAGGTGCTTTTGGTGTCTGAGCACCTCTAACAGAAGCTGCAATTTCCCATTAAACGATCAAGGTCAGTTAAGATGTTTAAGAAATTGTTACAAGCCATAAATACAAAGGATAGACAACCTAGCTACTTTTTATGGACTGAAGACAGCTCTCACTCATCCTATACTCAAGAACTTAATCAAAACATAAATTCTTTTACCGCTTACCTGAACTAGTTTTTGTGCTGTCATCTGTTTTGACTCGTGTGATATCCAAAGAAGCCCTTTTGGATGCAGAAACAGGTTGCAACTTTGTGCTAATTTTTGGAGGCTTTAATGATGCTCCACTTGTAGTTCTACTGATAGACTTCATTAAACAACATAATACAATGTCAGTAAATATCAAAAGTCCCAGTTCTTTTGCTAATCAACCAAATGAGAGAACGTACATCAACAAAGCCTTTTTGACCAAAACTTTAAAAGCCTACAGCTAAACCTAGCAGACAATCCATACTGTAAGGAATTTGTCTGAGCTGGCTAATAGAAATGAAAATTAGGAAGTATTATAAAAGATGTAAGCCTAACAAATATCCAAATATCAGCACAGCTCACAGCTGCAATTTGTTCATCAGAATATCAGCATCCAATTGACTAAAGAGAGCATATCGGTAAAAGAAATGAAACTTCGAAGACAAATTACATGCCTGAGTGACTTGTGCCTTATCCTGGTTCAACCCTTTACCCAATCTTTGTGTTCCTGTAATTTGCTTTGGCTGACTTTTTGGTATCCCAGGTTGTGCTCCAATGATTCTTTTTGGCGCAAGTTTTGGCTTCATCTGACATTTGAGAATGTAGACAATAACTGTTGAGAACTATAGAAAAGTGACTAAAATTTTCAAGTGTCATCTCTACAAAATTAGACTTACCCTATCTTTTGAAGCAAGGTCCACTTTCTTTGCAGCTGTAAAAAAAGTTAACATTAGATTGGAATAACTTGAGAGAAATATGCATATCTTTATGATGATTGAAACTCCACCTCAAAAGAAATTTGGCCTCTGACCCTATAGAAAGTAACCCCGCTCACATTCCCATCTCCCACTCCTCCAGTCCCAGTGAGAAAAAAAAAGGGATTTTTTTTTTTAAAAAAAGGAAGACGACATTAAGATGGGAAACTAATACTGCACACATTCTTAACTATTTCTATGGTATCCTTTGACCTGCATGACTAAACATCCAACAAACTCATGTACTTAGGATCTTTTCAACCTCCAGGCACAATCCATTTGAAACAAATCAAACAATTAACAATAATACATGCAACAGCCTCGTGAGAATAAACAAGTTTATAGTTGAAATCTTTTACGTATTACATAAGTTCACACTCCAACTTGCATGGCGGCCAATTGATCTCCTTCTAAGAAGCTAAACCTAAAACTCTCCTTCTAAACCTACTCCCCATCTCAGTAAGCTTGTGCATCTATGACTTTGCGGCCCTGAAAACAAAGTACTCATTTGTCCCATTAACCTTTAACATCCTACCCACATATAAAGACTTCTTCCACAAATAGTACTAGCCAATAACACATATTGCATAATTCTCAAAAAAAAAAAATAACACATATTGCTTTGTCTAGTCATGACTATTCAATTCCAGAATGGCAAGGTTGCAAATATGTCAGGGGTCTATCACTAGTGTACTTTCTGTGAGATATCTGATTCTGTGAAGTGGTAGCTGGACAAAAAGCTATTAAGGTTATGAGACCATTCAACCATAGACATCAGTATGAGGTGAGACAATCAGACTTCACGTCAGGTCAAAGTAGATGTTGTGACTGAGGTGGACTCAGCAAGTAGGCGGCTTCTTTGGAATAATAGATAAGGATGTATGATATCACTAGATGATCATTGACTGCTGAAGAATCCAATCAAAGTCCTTCAAATGCAATGCACTGCAGAGATGCATGCTGGTAATGTGGAAAAAGTGAATTTCTTACTGAAGTTATGCTATTACAAAAATTTGAAGGAAGATGCATAGATGCACAATTTCATGGTTGGCACTGAAAAGATAGGGAAAGGGGGCAAGATGGGAGAGAGAGAGAGTGCATGATGGAAACAGGACATTCACAAAAGTAAAGGGAAGTATCACACTGAGGTTATTTTTTCCTTCATGACATATGTATAATGACAGCAGTTCCTTAAACTTGACTTATTTAAAACAACAAGTATCCTGTTAACTTACAAGAAATAGCTCCATTATCTGTCTTTGCAGATACATCCCCACTAGTTGGAATGGTCACCTTCTGGATTGAAGCTCTTATATCTCCAAATAACTCAGCTTCAATATGTTCTAGTGTCAAGTTATTACTTTCCAACGTGGAGATTGAATCAACTGATTGTCGCACATCCTCCTCAATCATAGGTAAAGCATGTTTATCACCTCCCTTCATTATGCTGGACAATTCATCGGCATCAAGCACACCTGAATATGTTGTTAGTAAGCTTGAGTTTGCAGTAGAGGATTAGATTAATCAATCCCCCTTAATAGGAACTATAGACAAAAGTTACCTGCATCTGTAAAGAAAGCACTATCCCAAGCTAAACTTTTGCGTAAATTGACCTTTCCTTTTCTTCTGGCCTTCTCAGGTTCCTTTGACTCATGTAGCTGAGGGAACTGCTCATCATTGTTACCTTTACAAGCCATGTCCATTTTCTCTTGAATATTAGTAGCTCCTGAAAAACCCAGATTCTAGCCTCAGTCTGATTTGCTAAACAGCACAAAACAAAAATAATTTGCACTCAATGTACCATGTCGCGTATGCATAATGTGGATTAGTACGACTGTCTGAACTCGGATGAAAAGAGAAAAGAATACATCAGCATAAGCAAAATAAAGTGCTTCTAGCTCTAATAAATTGTCATAAAAACCAAAGAGGAGACTGAAACAGATCCACTCTTTGAGAGTCCATAGACTAGAAAGTTTATCCACTCTAAATCTCCATCACGAAGCAGTAATCCTAGCTATTCTTTAAGTTCTTTCGTTACAGAGTTTCACATACGAGGAGTTGAATGAAATAACATCGCACAGGCATTATTATAGCAGGGTCGGGATATCCCCATCCTCAGTATCGGATGTAAGGGCTTCCCCTCATCCAGCTTTCTCCAGGGGGATTTCCACTCTCTGCTTCACAAAAGGTCTGTGTCCTTTTCATTTACGAGTTAAATGAGCTGGCGAGGTCCAGTTCCACATTAAGTGATTATAATTCAGAGATATACCAAACACAATAAAGAAAAAGCACTCTGAGAGCTCTTTAATTCATGGGCCACATCAATCACATAGGATTAAAAGATTACTTCTTTTCCAACAAAACTACTTTCAAAATCTCATAAAAGCATGTCTAAATCCCTCTTAAGTACTCCTCAGCCCCTAGCACAGGCTCAGAAGTTTAAGGAATAAACATGCATGAATCCCAAATAAATGAACTCCAAGAAAACATATATCAGCCTCAAGCTACTTAGTCAATTTTATATCAGCTGATTTATTCCTTCAATTTATTTAAGGTGGGATGGATAAACCTTGAAACTCCTAATATTCCACATATTCTTTTTCTTTGTTTATGACCATGGTGTCCAGGCCAACTTTTTCACACCTCGACTAATTCCACGAGATACTTGTCACCTCCCACCAGCAACAGATATCACGTAACTCTGTCCACCAAGGCTAGGACAGATGGGAAGAAATCACCTAGTGTTTTTTAACTCCTAATATTTCAAATGAAATCACATTAAACAGCTAAAGGGTACAAGAAACTCAATTTTTTTCCAGATCTTGTTAATAGAAAAACTTCTTTTAGTCCGGAACTCAAGAATTGAATTCATTAAAAATCCAAATGGCTACAAGGTAACAACAACAACAACATACCCAGTGGCCAGTACAGTGTAATCCCACAAGTGGGGTCCGGGGAGGGTGATGTGTAGAGAGGTAGAGAGGTTGTTTCCGATAGACCCTCGGCAAAAAGGTACAAGGTAATTCCATTTTTTTTTTTCAGATCTTATGAGATAGACTATTTTTTTCTTAATCTAACAGTTTCAAGACTAAACTAAACGATTACCTAGAAAGAAAAAAAGAATGAATAAAAGAATAACCTTGGTATGGGTAATCATCAAGATTCCAAGAAGTAATCGGTGAAGATGAATTTCCAATAAGATTATCATTTTCTGATGAGAAATCAATTAGACTAAACTCATCATTCACTTCAACATCCATCATTTAGTGAACCCAAAAGTTCAAAATCAAAGCTAACAAATATCGTATCTGAATTCGATTTTGAAATTGAATGAATGGCTCTTGATTATTGGGAAAGAAAGATAAAGGGGAGTAAGAAAAGCGCTATAGAGAAAAAAGGGGGAATATTTTTTTTATTTGAATTGATGAAGAGGCGGTTTTTCAAAGAATTAGGGAGATGGAAAAAAAAAATGAAATTAATATAAGTATTTTTACTAGCCGTTTGGTGCCATAAATAAATGTTAATTTTTGAAATGTTGGACTGACTTGGCCATGTGTGCAATTGAAGTGGAGTATACAGTTTTGATAAAACAATTATTTTATTCAAACTATAATACTCTGCGTCAATAAACTTCACTTTTGACATTCGGTGTACGTATTTGCAAATTTTGATTTTGATAATCTATAATTGAAAGTCTTTCAAAGTTTTATAGTAATTATATATTGAAGAAAATGATATTTTGACGAGATATTTCCCTGATTTGTCCAATATTTAACATGTTCGCTTTTAGATAAATTACTAATTGAGGTTGGAATTCCACTCTTAAATCCTGTCACTATGAAATTGTTGGCATAGGTTAATCATAACATTTAAATCACTCGTTAATGTTTACATATGATAAAAAATTCATTAATGATGAACATTCGGTATTCCGTATTTCAAAAGTTTGATTTCGGTGATTCAACAATCATTAATTAAAAATAGATGCCAAATACCAAAGTTTGAAAGTTCAATCTGGTAACATAATCAAATTTCGATATAATAAATTTCATATTGGTTTCATTATTCATTTTTTGATGATTTATGCCCACACCTTGCTTTTTCACCGACAATTATCCCTTTATTTGGAACTTAATATTTTTAATTAGACGGCTAAAAAGTATTTCATTCATCTAACTATGATCATTTGTAATTGTTGCTGGTGTTACTCGATGTATAACAATTATATAATTAATGTGTCACACTGATTATATTAATTAAAATTTAGTATAAAGAATAAAGCTAATGATTATTACTTTTTGGTTGTGAATTTCGTTGGGCTGCTATATAGTGTGTAAAAAAAATCTTTATAATTTAAATATATACGTTCACTCTTTATAGGTTGAACGTAAGAAATTGGAGTTGGAAACCAAAATTTATTGGAATTGGAGTTGTGTTTAGCCATGAATATAAATTTGGAGTTGTTTTTGACTTTTTATGAGAGAAGTGAAAGTGGAAAAAGTAAAATTTCACTTTTCCAAATACAATTTCAAATTGTATTTGAAATTCTTATGGTCAAACACTACAATTTTTACTAAAGTGAAATAATTTTTCAAAAAAAAAGTAAAAAATTCTCATGACCAAACATCCCAAAATTATATGGACAGCAGGAGACTATCTAGATCGAATCTGTGTGATAATAGTGAATTAGTGATAACACAAATTATAGAATAAAATCAAATGAGCTATAGTTAACAAATTTAGCTTGGCTAATTAATTAACGAAATCTATTCATGCTATATCTTTTATTTCTTCTCCTTTTTTTTTTCTTTTTTTTTTTTTTTTACTTTTACGGACAAGCTTTTATAATCACATATGTAAACGATATATTCGTAACATTATTTTTGGAAGTTTTATAATCACACAAATATTATGACATACTTATTTAAGACCAAATTTTTTACAGTAACAATCTTGTACTCTCCTTAAATTCCATGATTAATCACATTATATTATATAAATTGAAACATAAAAAGTAAAATTTCTTATCATCTTACTCTGTCAAAGTTAAATTAACTTTTATTGGTGCACTTTGTCAAAAAAAATTCATTTAAACACTTAAACAAAGAATGATTCGATTAGTTGCATTTTGAACTCATGAACTTGAATTAAATTGTGTCTATTAAATACGTTTGACACAATCTAAGAGTGTGTTGACAAACGCCTCCTACGTACAAAAATATGGAAAATTAAACAAATCAGTATGTGATACTCGTAATTTTATTTCAAAAAAATTTGTTACACGCTTAGAGTACATTTATAATAGACAAGCTCACATTTATAATAGACGCCGTCAGATATATTGAATGCGTGGACGAGTTGCCCAAAGAGGAGCGAATCTATCAATATTGTCATACTTGCAAATTCTGTCTGATAAGCACACTTGGGCTTGAGTTCGGGAATTCAATAGAAACAAAACTTCGTTAAGGTGTCTAAATGAAAAAAACAAACGCATTCAAACAGCCGCATTTATTCAGCTTTACCCTAAAAAAAAAAAAAAAAAAAAGAGAACGCTATGCAAATGAAATTTAGCTCTATTAAAATTGCTCATTTCTTTCATCTACTATATTAGCCTTAGTTCCATCTGTTGTTGACTAAAGTGCCTTGTGTTTTCTCCTTAACATTACTCCTCCTGAAGAGCAAAATATTCAATCATGCTATGTTATAAAAGCTAAAGACATCAAACTAAACAGGAAATACCAAGAAAGTTGGCATCTAAGGTAAGCTATTGACGGTGTTCAAAACATCATTTTAGTTTAGAAGGACACCGTTTATGGGTATAACTCACTGACCCAACCTATCCGGATTCGCGTGTAGCTGTCACTGACCCGACTTATCTGGATTCACCATGTAATGATCATTAAATGAGCAGATTGTGTTGTCCCCCTCCATCTACTGAATCACCTATCATTGCTGTGTTTCCCAAGGTTCGAATGGAGATCTCTGGTTTAAGGGTGGAGAGATCTTTTCCAGTAGCCCTAGTAAAACATCTACTAAAATTAAAACTATTTGAGCATTTAAGATCTGCAATGGTAATTCAGGTAGTAGTGGAGGGGGACAATACAATCTGCTCAAGGTAAAGACAATCAGATCAGACCAGAATGAACCAAAGGAAAAACACCTAACTAGAGTTCAGATACTTCTCCAGACAGAAAATCAGTAGATACCCCCAAAAGCACTCTATTTGGAACAAAGTATGCGTTAATCACCTGCAAATTTCAGCAGCAATGACAAGTATTTCAATTACATCACACCCTTTTGCAAATTACTAGAGAGTCCGTGGAAACTGACGTAAGTAACAGCTTACAGAGGACAATCAATTACTACTTCAAGTAACTCCTATTATACTCTTAAGGCCAAGCATGGCTTCTCTTACTTTAGCAATCGATGAAGTGAAACCAATCACATACCGTTACAATAATAAGTGCATCGACATTCATAAATACGAAGAGCTTTAAAACTGTCAAAACCAATTAATCAACTATACTATAAGATAGTAAGAAGACTAGCCACCAACATATTTAATATTTCTGGGCAAACGAATACATAGATACAAAATTCTTAGTTAACCACAAACAAATGAAATATTTCCCAGACTACTTTTCTACCATCTAAAACGTTCTAACTGGGACAAAACAGTCAGCAGTTACTTTCAGCTATGTGCAACAAAATTCATATTAACATAGCCACCAAGTTCACTATTTAACCCGTACTGGGAAAATCCAGCAAAATACCTAATGAGGAATTCATTTTACTTCAGTTTCAAACTCCATTCACTGATAAAGATGCTGCATACTTCCTTTTACGTTTCGAGGCACAAGAGGCTTTGCGTGGTGATGGTGAATACTCTAGGCGGTAACTGATGAGTGATGGACCGAAAATACTAAATTTCCCTGAACTGCTAAAAGCAGTTTCAGCATCGGCACGCCTCTTGAAAACAACTTTCGCTCGTTTGCTCTTGTGAATAAGTTCAGTCTCACCACAAAGTGGACCATACTGACTAAATATTATGTTCAGCTCTGCTATGGGAGGAACTGATTCTAAATCTGAAAAGTTGAGAATCAGAGCAGTTGGGGAGTACTCAGAATTTCCATCTACGAGATCAGATAGATTTTCTCTTTCTGAATACTCAACCAAGCGGCCTACTTCTTGTTTATTGTCCAAGCTTGGACTCAGGCCAGGAGAAGTCTCCCATTTAGCATCAGGAAAATCCTCCTCATTTTTCACCTCTGGTTCAAATAACATCTGATCTTCGGGGTTGCATTGAATAATTCTATCAGTCCAATATGAGTCCTCAATACCTTCTATTGACAAAGTTTCAGCAGACACTGAGTTGGATGAATTTTGTCCTATATGCTTTTCTATCGTCTTTGTGTGGTCTCCTGACTCGGTAGTTTCTGAACAAGTTAAATTCCTATAATCACAGAACAAACCAGCTTCTGACATCAAAACACTATACGCATTCATGGGATCCCTGGCTGCTGAATAGAGCTTTGAGAGCATTTCTGTTGGAGAAGGGAACTCTTTTGGAATCAACTGTTCCCCTTCAGGTGAACCAACATTTCTCGACTTTTCACTATGCTCACTAGTTCTTCGGGAATTTCTGTCAATAGACTTGAGAATTCGGCCTCCAGCTTTATGAGATGGTAAAGACATCTTGTTATCACGGGTTGGCGACAATTCTTTTTTCCTTCGTTTTGCCTTTGAATTGTTAGGTAGCATATAATCAAATGTTAAATGTCTCTTCTCAGAAGACACAGATTTCCTCTCTCGTCCAGCTTTCCCTCTAGATTTCTTCTGATCATTTGGTATGTCTGAACTGCTCCCATACATCAAAATGGACATTGATTTTTCTTTTTTACTAGGGTGCTCATGAATCCCCGAGCATCGAGGACGCTTTGTAGAGGAAAACACTTGGACATTAGAATTTTCCTCTGACTTCACATCACTAGCATCTTTCTTCCCAAGCAGTGGTTCAGCATCATTATCATTCTCCAGCAAATCGCTCAATTCATCTATTACTGGGACCTCATAATAGCCCTTCCAGCGATTAAAGGCTGCCAATTGAGCTTTTGCCAACACAAATGCCATTCTGTCAATCCTGGAATGTGGAGCTGCAGCTACTGACTTCACTGTTCCAACGAGTTTGGTAGGGATAAATAAGGTTTCCTCTAAAAAGTTGTCACCTCCGATTCCCATGCTTGATTCAGCCGGGACACCAGCATCCACAACAATCTCAGATTTCATATTTGCTCGGGTCTCCTCTAGCAAACATGGGCAGGCCAGCCCAAACTCAACCAATCTAGAAACCTCATCTAGAGCACAGTTCACTGCATGAGAAAAGCTCTCTGAATTGCTCTGTTTCTCCATCTGAGAGAAGTACATCCTAAATGGCTTAATGCTAGATGCTTCATTCCATGCAAATGTCTGATCACCAAAATAAGATATAAGATAACTGTTCTTTTTAAAGTATTTCATGGCTTTTTCTGATGCAGCAGAAGGCTCAAGTATCTGCCCAGGCCACCAAGGATGAGTCCTCACCTTACCCCATACTAAATCAGACAGATAAAATTTACCCTCCTCTTCCGTTCTGCTCTTAACGCTTCGTCTTTCTGGAATGAGAGCATCAGGCCTAATACCTATACCATTGACATCCACCACCTTGGAATCATTGTTGACTGTTATACCATCAGGAACAGATTCATTTCCTGCATTCCCCTTTCCAGTAAGATGTGAAAATCTACTCAGATCAACCACGAGTTCACCGTGAAGTCCATCATACCCTAAAAAACCCATTTGACCTTCGACATCGCCTGAACCCAAATCAATTTCCACATCTAAATCTTCCATTTGCACTCTTAAACCCTCAACAACCTCATTACCTTCTCCAGAAACCCTAACCCCATTACCAATAACAGATTCACAAACAAAACCCTGATTATTCTGATTTTCCATCAGGGTTTCATTTCCTGATCGATGATCAACACTAACACCATCTCCTTCATTTCTCGCCTCAGCATTAACAACTCCCGAGTTTTGGTCAATATGATCGGAATTTGCCAACATTGAAGAAATCCTAACCAATATAGAACACACAATTATACACATACATCAGAACCAAAAAACCAATAAAAAAAAATGGAAGCAGATGAATCAACAGCTATTTCAATACAGAACACATAATTATACACATACATCAAAAACAGATTCACAAACAAAACCCCGATTATATTGATTTTCCATTTTCACTCTTAAACCCTCAACAAGCTCATTAACTTCTCCAAAAACCTAACCCCACCATCATTAACAACAGATTCACAAACTAAACCCAGATTACTCCGATTTTTCATTAGGGATTTTTCATTAGGGTTTTATTTCCAGATTGTTGATCAACACCAACAACTCCGAAGTTGAGGTCAATATGATCGGAATTTACCAACATGGAAGAAATCCTAACAAATACACTAACACTAATTTTACACATACATCAGAACCAAAAAAAAAAAAAAAAAGAAACGCTATAAGCACATGAATCAACAATTATTTCAATATAGAACACATGTTTATACACATACAAAAAAAATTGAAAAAAAAAAATACCTGTTAAAAAAACAAACTGGAAGCACATGAACCACAGCTGTTTCAATACAGAACACATAATTATACACATACATCAATAACAGATTCACAAACAAAACCCCGATTATATCGATTTTCCATTTTCACTCTTAAACCCTCAACAACTTCATTTCCTTCTCCAAAAACCCTAACCTCATCATCAACAACAGATTCACAAACTAAACCCAGATTATTTCAATTTTCCGCTGGGGTTTCATTTCCTAATTGATCAACAACACTAACAACTCCGGAGTTTTGGTCAATATGATCGGAATTTGCCGGCATTGAAGAAATCCTAAACAATACACAACACATAATTATACACATGCATCAATAACAGATTCACAAACAAAACCCCGATTATTTCGAAATCTCCACTTTCACTCTTAAACCCTCAACAACCTCATTAACTTCTCCAAAAACCCTAACCTCATCAACAACAACAGATTCACATACTAAACCCCGATTATTTCGGTTTTCCGTTAGGGTTTCATTTCCTGATTGATCATCAACGCTAACAACACCAATAACTCCCGAATATTGGTCATTATCATCGGAATCTATCGACATTGAATAAATCCTAACAAATACACAACACATAATTATACACATACATCAGAACAAAAAAATCGGAAAAAAAAAAAACTGGAAGCACATGAATCAACAACAATTTCAATTCAAATTGAACACATGCAGGAGAAGATAGATAATAGGAGTAATAAACCTAAAACCCTAACCGCATCATCAATGACAAATTCACAAACTAAACCCAGATTATTTCGATTTTCCGTTAGGGTTTCATTTCCTGATTGATCATCAACACTAACAACTCCAGAATTTTAATCAATATGATCAGAATGTGCCAACATTGAATAAATCCTAAAAAATACACAACACATAATTATACACATACATCAGAACAAAAAAATCAAAAAAAAAAAAAGGAAAAACGCTGCAAGCACATGAATCGACAGCTATTTCAATATAGAACACGTAATTGTACACATAAATCAGAAAGTAAATCAAAAATAGTTTAAAAGGTTAAAAAAAATGCTGTAAGCACATGAATCAACAGCTATTTCAAATACAGAACACATAATTAGATATATCAGGAAAAAAAAATTAAAAAAAAAGGACTGGAAGCAGACGAATCAACAGCTATGTGAATATAGAACACATAATTATACACATACATCAGAATTTTTTTTTTTTAAAGAAATCACTAAAAAAAACTGGAAGCACATGAATCAATGGCAATTTGAATTAAAATTGAACACATGCAAGGAAGATAGATAATAATAGTGATAATTTTTACCTATTATTGATGGAGAAATGAGTAAAGAGAGAGATTTGCAGAAGAATTATGAGTGTGAATATTGTGTTTTCTATTTCGCTGGGTCTTTTTTTAATGCTTTGCAATTTGCGTGAATGTATAAAGGACTGCTGTTTTGAGTATGATGATGGATTGTTGAAGTGACACGTGTTGTTACGGCGTCGTTATGTATCGTGACATGCAAAATGGTATGTGTTCACACTTTTAGATCTCATTTGAATTAACTTATTTTAAGTGTTTTTAAGCCAAAAATAACTTTTAAACATTTTAAAAATATTTGAGTGAATTTAAAAAGCATTTATAAATACTTGATTTTTTACTAAAATGTTTAAAATAAGTTATAAGTTAGTAATCCTAACTTATGACTTTAGGCTTAAAATGCTAAAAATAAGTCAAAAGCCAAAAGTTAATCTAAACGGACACTTAGAGTGTGTTTGGTAGGGAGTAAAATGTATTCGATGAAACATATTCTTTAGAAAAATAAATGGGTTTTTAGTTATTTTCTTGTCTTTGATATGCAAGAAAAATAAGATAGTACTAACTTGTTTGATGTGCAAGTTATTTTCTTGTGTTTGATTTGGCGTGGTATTTAATAAAAATAAGGAAAGACATTTGAAATTTGTGATCTAAAACAATCATTAGATATTTGCGTGGTTGCAAATTATTTCATTAAAGATAAAAGAAAAATTGTAAAGTTAAATTGTTTCTAAGTAAGGTATCATTTTTTGGGAACGAACTAAAAGAAAAATGTGCCACATAAAATGAATCAAAGAGAGTATTATTTTAAAAGTATTTGTATATATCTAATACAAAAGTATGAGAATAGATTGATGGTTGTTGTAGTGTGTGATGTCGGAGGAGGGGTGGAGCATTGGTGGGTGGAGGTGGTATGCATGACTGCATATACACTACGCTCTTTAGACACCGTTTGCTATACTGGGTATGTTGTTGTTGTTCTTCATTAAGAAGTTATTTTCCTTATTTTCAAAGAGCTATATTAAAGAAAAGATACAAATTTAGTAATGAGCATAATGGACTATTGTTCCGATGGAGAGAAGAACTTATGATTTGCTTTCGAGAAATTTCCAAACGAACAATTCTTCGTATAGTAATTTTACTATGTTCAACTCTATGTAAGCTCTATCCGTGGACTTGTGGAGTACATTAAAGGTATAGAAATGGCTATAACAAAGTTTCTCTTATTCATATTAAGAACTATTTTCCATACTGAATACACCCTTGATCTTGCATTTAACTCCACTTGGTAACTTTGAGTCCCTCATATGAGATTCAATATTTACTTTTCTTTTTTATTACATAAAATTCATTTTACTTGCTCCAATTATCATAAAAATCAATTTGACCACTTTTAATATCTTTCTACTATGCTCACACATTCATCTCAACATCCGTATTTTTGCTACTTTTAAACATGCAAGTTCTTGACCAGCCAACACTTCATCCATACAACATAACATGGCTGGTCTAAGTATTAATTACCAGTCAAAGTCATCACCTAAATGTGTGAAAAAATGTTACACAGTGGATGTTAATGAAACTCATCCCCCTTATGAAAAAACCAACCAAAATAAGGATACAATTTTGGAGAAGCTCGAATTGCCATTGCACCAAAAGGCAAAGACTCTATGTAACATAAAACACAAGTATCTAGTAAAGGAAAAACATTAAGACTATAGTTTAATAACATTGCCAAGTCCACCAAATTCTACCATTTGCATGCATAAACTACAAGCTGCACAGCAGTGGCCTGCAAAAGCCCACAACAAAAGACCGAGTCAGAAAAAAATATATTCAGAGAAAATTTCATACTGCAAAAAAGATAAATACCTACAGCAAGCATAACAAATAATGTTAGTAGTAAATAACTTTGCTAAGAGAAGTTCACTACATCTTTTAGAACCGTGGTGTCCAGGCCAACTTATGCGCACCTCACCAATTCCACCAGCACTACATAACTAGATCTGTTAGAGGTACATATTCAGTGTCAGCGAGTTTACTAATGTATCCTCAATGATCATACAACTGGAGAAACTTAAACCGAGAATGGAGTACAAACCAATTAGCTGGACACATCCACCATTGGGACAGATGAAGTGTAACACCGATGGAGCTAGCAGAGGAAATCAGAGTGGAAACTTGATATATGCACTGGCTAAGGAGATACATGAGACAACAGGACAAATTACAATGTCCAGCCATCAGGATCAAACCTTAGAAGATTGCATGATATGAATAGAATGCAAGGTTGTGAAGTTTTAGTACGGCTAGTTCTCTTATCTAGATCAAACGGGAATCAAGTGAAGCTGCAGATAGTTGAACTTGTTAAGAGAAGCAGAGGAAGATCTAGTAACAAAGTTTCACAGTTTAGGTAAGTAAATATTTGATTTAGATTACCTTTTGTTAGTTAGCTCTTACTTTCTTCATAATGTAAGATACTTGAGCATCCTATTGGTAAATTAATTTATTTTTTAAAAAAAGAAAAAAGAGCATCTCAACCTTTAGATACTCTTCTCAAGCATCATCATCAAGGCAATGCAGCCCAGGAAGCTCATGCCCCTTCAGAAGCTCTAAACTGGCTCCCCTTCCTGTTCAAAGGTGGATTATCTTGTTCGCAAGGCCAAACTTCTTCACAGCCTCAATAGTATCACCACCATCTATGATTGTTGTTATTCCCTTTCCAGTAAGTTCTACCAGCTTATCCACAATAGCCTGGATTATACACCGGAAAAAATTATAGATGCAGTCAACCAATTAAAAAAAGAAAACAATCAATAATGTCTTAAAACTAGATAGCTTCAGGTCCAATATCTAAACCAATCAAGTTATCATTGGAGATTTCACTTGCTCGAACAACCTGAAAGGAAAAAGAAAACATGACTAATAGAACTGAGCAACAATCAAGGCAACAGGTACAAGTAAAAAAAGATACCATTGTCAATCGCCATACACCTTGGTCATGGCATTAGCCCAACGCTCATTTGCCATACACCTTTTGTAGCACGGTAATCTCTGTTGATAAGCTTCAATCAAATCTCTATTAACAAAGGATATGAGTTCTGGGAATCCAAAACTAACCGATCAAAAGTTATAGTGCCAGACTTGCAAACGGTGTGCTTTCCTAGAGCTCATCTTGGGAAAATACAGTGTTCAAAAGAAATTTTTTGCACCATTGCAAGCTGGGCATTATGACCTTTGATCAGTTAGAAGTGGTGTTCCCAGAACTCATATCCCTCGTTTATAGGTATTTTGGCTTACGTTACAATTCGATGAACTACTAGCACATGGCTGCAGGTAAGTTCAATTGAAAAGGAATAAAAGTTGTTAAACATAGCCTCTTCATCATATTACAGAAAATCCACAACAATGCAAATGTATTTTCAAGTAAACAAGCATGATATCTGCTACGTGATTGATGACTTAAGTACCAAACAAGTTCTAGAGAACTATTCCCTTCGAATCTACAATATTTATAATTTTTATTCGCACATCATAGAAGATTAATAGAGAGACATGAGCAAAGAAATAAGATACGAGACTCACTTTTGAATATAGCTACTGCATCACAAATGGAAAATAAATAAATTATAATCCTGAGAAACTTTTCTTTTAAAAAAACAAACTCACTTTTGAAATATATTTTTTAGTGATAGAAAACGGACATCATCTACAACACATTTCTAAAAAAATTATAATCCAGAGAAACCTTTCTTTTAAAAAAACAAACTCACTTTTGAATTATATTTTTTAGTGATAGAAAACGGAACAACATCATCTACAACACATTTCTATAAGATTTATAATCCAGAGAACTTTTCAAAAAAAAAAAAAAAAAAAGGAAAAGAAATGCAGTCAAAATACATATCTTTCTTTATTCAGTTTCTTATGAACCTAAATAGCCAACACAAACTTTAGAAAACAGTTGGAATAGTTCGGAGAAATATTAGAGGTACAGACCTTCAAGGCTTTCCAACACCCTTGTATTTATACAGAAAAAACTAGGGTGTTGGTAGGTTTTTGGGCGGGATTTTGAGTTTTAGGGTTTTGAGCTGGAATTCGAATTTCAGAATGTGAAATTGGTCAAAAAGAGTCTTCAAATCTGAACGTTCACGTGAAGATACAAGAAAAAAACTTGTATGAAAATGGATAGACAGCCTCTCTGCTAAAGCTTTGGTGAAGCTTGAACCATGGCCAAAAATAGGAGGAGTAAAGGAGGAGAGAGATATGTGGCTGATTTTTTAAGGGTAAAAATTATTTACACCCCCAATTTTGTTTTATAAATTAAACATTCTCCTCAATTTTAAAGAATAATTACTCTTTTCGTCTTATTTTATGTATTGCTTTTTGATTGGACATGGAATTTAAGAAATAAATGATGATTTTGTAAAGTTTATAAAATTGCTCCTATTAAAGTCACTTTAATATTTTTCTTTTAGTTGTCTTTTATTATTAAGTGAGACCCAATGAGGATAAAATAGGGATGATGTCATTAAATTGTAGCCAAATAGGGAAAGATGATATTCTTTTTGAGACGGATCAAAAAGGAAATAGCGACACATAAAATGGGACGGAGGGAGTATTTTTCTCTCTTTTTCTTATTTAATTTTTTAAAATACCTACTTTATCCTTATATTTATCTCAATATTTGTATCTTTTTTAAAAAAAAACTTCATTAAAAACACAATTTTTATTTTTTAATCTATACAACATATTTTCTATTAAAAGCTAAAAGTTCTTTTTAGATGAAAAAAGAAAAGTGAAAAATATTAATTGAGTATATAATTTAATAACGTTCTATAATAAAATAAATGAGCAAAATAATAAAAATTAATTTTATTAAAAATCAAAACTCTAATATCTATTTATACATTAAAATAATAGGTAATTATAACTTTGTAAATATATTTCAATGCAAGTAATACAAAAATAATTAATAGCCAAGGACCTTTCAGAAATATCCACTCCACCTCCCCGAGGTGGTGGTACGGTTCGCATACACACTACCCTCACCAGACCTCACTTATGGAATTTCACTAGGTATGGTATTGTTGTAGAGGTATATTTATAACAAATCAAATGGTTATTGTTAATGAATTTTAAATTATAATTTAGAAAATAATTTATTATTGACAACCAAAACTCGTTTATCTATATAGACATTAGAGAATAAGTGAGAATTCAAACATGCATCTATATAAATAATTACATACATACATACTTAATACATATAATATAAAAATTTTGTATCATAAAAAATAACATTAGATTTTGTAATTAAATTATAAAAGAATTATTTTACTAATAATATTAATGAATTTAAATAAAAATGGTAAATACCTAGGTTATGAAAAATAAATATATATTATATAAAAATATTATATAAATAGAAGATTGAAAATGTTGAGGGTAAAATAGACATTATATAGGAAAAAGGGGGGAGAATGATTATTGTTCAATGTTAAGGAAGGTGTTTGATTTTTAAAGCGAAGTTGGAGGGTGTAAACGATTTTTATCCGATTTTTTAATAATTAATGTGAAGTCATGTACTCTTTAAATTTTTAAGGGCAAAGGGGTATATATAGCATCAACTTTGTGATTTCGAGTAAAGTGGTGCACATATGTTCTCATTTTCTCACAAATGATGCATATCCCTAAAATTGATTTTTTTTAATTCCAAAAAACATCCCGTGACTTTACATAATTACCTCACTTATATTTTATCCCTCCAAACCCAATTACTATGAGAAAAAAAATTCAATTCTTCCTTCACTGAGTCGTAGAATAGGGTTGGATCAGGTATGTTAAAAGAGGGATAGCATTTTTTTTTCAGTTGGGTTGGATCTAGAAGGATTAAAAAATTGGTGAGGTAATTTTTTAACGTAATGTGACATTTTGAAATTAAAAAATCAGTTTTAGAATTCTTTTTAATTTAATCTGTTAATGAAAGGATAAACATACACCAATTTATTGGACGGCGAGGGTGTATATGCACCACTTTATTAACAAGGGGTATATCTGCTCTAAATCGCAAAGTTGAGGGGTATATTTGTACCTTTTTCCAATTTTTAAAAATAAAATTTACTCCCTCCGTCTCATATTAGTTGATCACAACAACAATAACATTGCTAGTGTATTTTCACAAAGTAGGGTCTGAAAAGGATAAAGTGTACGCAATGCATACCACTACATGAAAAGAAGTAGAGAAGTTGTTTCCTTACTAAAAATGTATGTCCCAAGTTAGTTGTCCACTTACTAAATACAAATAAAATTAATTAAAAAATTTCATTTTACCCCTAGAATATTCTTTGGAAATGTAAAAATAAATTTGTCAAGTTGCAATAAAGTATCTTAAGGGGTAAATTAGTAAAATTATCCTTTTTATTTATGATTTCTCAACACTTTGCTTGGATGGTGGCTAGTCATGGTATGGTATGGAATTGTTATTAGGAGTATCATGTTTGTTTTGACTGTTTCTTAAGATATATGGTATGTATGGTTTGATTCCATGGCTAGATAACCATGAAAAACATCACTTTATGTAACCACCAATTCGGTGGTAACGCGTGGTTATCTTATATTTTTTCCTCATTTTACCTTTACTTATTATATAACAATCCTATATTATCCTCTATCCTACTTTTTTATAGTAGCCCTACCTCGTATCCTATTTTTCTAGTAAGTTTATCCTTTAAATTATTGATGTGTGAGATTATGTAACGACGGAAAATGATACAATCTATCCAAACATTGTATTCATTAAAACAATACAGTACTATACAATACCATACATTAAGAAACAATATGTAACAATCATCCAAACAAAGTGTAAGGAGTGTGAAAAAGTGAAAGTGATCAACTAATATGAGACAGAGAGAATACATATAAGTCACATTAATTAATAGTTTAAAAATTATTTAAGAAAGTGTGGTCGAAGAAGTCTAAAGTCAAATTTTATAGACAGACCTTAATTTTTTTTTTCTAGTTAACATATATAAATTGAATAACAATAATAACATATCCAGTGTAATCTTACAAGTAGGGTCTAGAGAGGGTAGGATTTATCCAGACGAAATAAAAATATAAACAATGCAGATTTTCAATAAAAAATATAATATAAAATTAGAAAGAAAAAAAACGACACAAGTATTTGAGAAATTGATATAATGATTTCGAAATAATATTGCACTAAATTTGATAAGGTTGAACGGTAGCCAAAAATAAAAGGAGAAAAAGAACAGAGAGAGAATGGGGCTGATTTTTTTAGGATTCCATTTAGGGCTGAATTGGCTTGCTGAAAACTAATGGGAAAAGTACATAGAGTAGCAAACTTAAGCCTTTAATTAAGCTAAATAACAACACTTTGGGATAATTACATTTTATAGCAAAAATAGCAATATTTTCAGTGGGGCCAAGCCACTACCGCTAGTTACTGTTACCGTCTTTAACTTCTCCCCTTTTCACACTTCCCTTGTAGTTATCCCCTTCCTTTTCTTTTTTATTTTATCTGTTTTTTTTTTTTTTAATTATTGTCCTATTTTTTCGATTTCTAATTTCAAATTCTATCATATTTCTCACGTTTTCTGTATAAAATCGTGTTTCACAAAATTAGGTAACCATTATTATCAGTTATTGGGAAGAACAAGAAGAAGAGGAGGAAGAAGAAGAAGAAGAAGAAGAAGAAGAAGAAGAAGAAGGAGAGGAAGAAGAGGAAGAGGAAGAGGAAGAAGAGGAAGAGGAGGAGGTATTTTATTTTTGTGAAGATGAAGAAATTGAAGAATATGTATTTTTTAAGTGATTGTATAGTTGGATATGTATACATATCTTTTGCAAATACAACTGTAAATACATATATATGAATACATATGTATGTTTAAGTGATTGTGCAGATTTTCTCTAGTCGGGTATGTATATGTATTTTTTGCAAATACATATGTAACTGCATATGTATTTTGAAGTGATTGTGCAAGTTTATATAGTAGTGTATGTATATGTATTTTTACAAATACAGTTGCAAATACATATATAATTGCATATGTATTTTTGGGTGATTGTGCATGTTTGTATAGTTGTGTATGTATATCTATTTCTTACACATACAGTTGCAAATACATATAACTGCATATGTATTTTTGAAGATTGATTTTGAAGATGATGAAAGGAAAAAAATTTGACTGATATATATATTTTTTTAATTTGAATTGAGTGTATTAGTTTTGATGTTTTCCGTCGAATAAGCATCCTTTATGGAAATGGAATCTTCAATTTAAAATGGACGCGTGATTTTAGTGGTTAGGATATTCAGCTCCTTTTTTTATCTCATCCATCTGGAGAAAAAAAAAGCGAAGTCCATCTATTTGTATATGTATTTGTCAACAGAAAAAGCTCTCAAATACATAATACAAGTTGCTATTTCGGGTAATTAGCAACTTATTGCTACGACTCGCTTAATTAAAGGCTCAAGTTTACCATTTGTGAAGTTTTCCCAAAAAAATTTAGAGATGAAGTGGGCTGAAAATAGCCTGGTTTGGGGAGTCATTTTGGCTGAATTTTTATGGCAAAACTTCACATATAGCCAACTTATACTCCTTTTAATTAACTTCTTAGTCTAAATTTTAATAATTTTATTTTATAGATTTCAGTTAGTCATTAAATGTACTTAGGACTCTAATATACAAATATTAACTAACAAATTTTATTACTAGTTCATTTATGTTTAGAGATAAAAAAGGAAAGGGGAGTGATTCACTTCCTTTATTCTCTCTAACGTATCTTTTTCAAATATTTTGTTTTTTCCTTTTCTAGATGATTTGTTATAGCTCACCTTTTAATTTTTGAAATACAAAAATAGAATTCAAACTAAAATTCCTCTGATTTCTTCGTACGACTTCAAAATTTAAAATATAATTTGAATGTATTTATATATTCAATGTATTTATCCACGAAAATTTGCTATGAATAGCAATACAAATGTAGAATTGATACAAATGAAAATTAGCTCTGAATTTAACATTCAAATACAAATATAAACGCTCACAACTCATATCTTCAAGATAAATACGAATTGATACAAATTCAAATGTATAAAATGGATATAAATTCAGATTATATGTATAAATATACAAACTCTAATGTATAAATGTATACAAATTCAAAATGTATGTGAAAGAAATATATCAAAATAAATACAAAAATACAAACGCACTGATTGAAATAAACAAATAAATTCACTTTATGACTAAATATAATTTACATAAAATACCTTTGAGTTATACAAACACATGATAGTTGTATACCTACGTGTAATGTATCAAATATGAACCAACATATTTTATACAAATCAAAAACTGATTATACAACTTATATGTATATTTTATGTATGTATATATCTGTATATACCAGTACATAACAACTATTTAATTGTATATGACGGTTATTTATATACATAGATACATCAAAAAATTGACATGGTATACATACTTGTGTGTAACTAACAAAAAAAAAAAGATATATAGACACACATATATCTATTATATATACATTCATACGAATATACATTTGGGTGTATACAAAATACCTTCGAGTCGTTCACAACGTTTTTTGATGTAATAAATCTTTGGGCAAATCACAAAAATATACTATTTAAGAGTCAATATAACAAAAACTACCAATATTTTCTACATTTCAAGGAAAAATATTGAAGAAGATGGTGGAAAATTTAAGAAGAGAGAGATGTAAAGAGAGAGAGAAATCAAATAAATAGGAAAAGATATGTACAAATCAGTACATATTCTGAAAAGTGGCCAATTTTTAAAATTAAATCAAAAAATAAAATTAAGTGCTCAATTAAGTCAACCAAAATTTAAGCTAATTAGATGAGAGAGATTAATTGCATGTTATACAAGCTATCATATTTGTATATGAGGGCCGGAGTGTCAAGCCCCGAATCCCATCGGGACGTGATTGGCACCCGAAGCCGATATGGGCCGATAGAACCAATCTTTGTTCATGTACTCTCATATGTATGTTCGCGTATGCATATCATTTTATTTCATGTAATTAAATATCAATGGCGGAAGTCATGGCAATATGTGCAATATATGAAACTTGGCCGTTAGGGCCATTATGTCAAAATGAATGTGCATCTTTTACTTTCACCTTCCCACATGTGTCTACAAAGCCTCTAACAGGTACATGACCATAACCATATCTATACAATATTTACAAATAACAAAACCTAATGAACATATGCAACTTGGGAAGCCCCGAAGCAACGGGAGCTCACCAACAATCCGTGGATACCTCGTCACCTACTGCGGAGATCTACCAACACCTGGGCCTGCAGCATGTAAGGTAAGTCCCCCAAAAGGGGTCAGTATGAATAAAGCACTGAGTATGTAAGGCCAGATGAAACTATGGTAATACATAAGTACTTCCAAGAAAGTAAGCATAAGAGAATAATCAATGTGAATAGACCTCCAACCTGGATGTGTGGAACCATGTTCATTACTTCTATTAGTCTCAATACTTGATCAATCGGTCGCGTCACTATCACTTTCTTATAACCATCTTTATGTTTATTTACATCTATACACGTGAGGAAAATATTCTCATCTCTTTACAACTATTTTCATTACTCTTCACTCAATTAGTTAGTACTGGACCTCTACCTTTGGTGGGCTAGAAGATATAAATATAATACCGGGTATCCACATTTAGTGGGTTATCATATATGTAAATATAATACCGGACATCCACATTTAGTGGGCTATCATATGTAAATATAATACCGGACATCCAGCTGATCAGTGGGCTATATAATATACCGTACATCCAGCTGATCAGGGGCTATCATATATAATATAAGTACCGGACATCCAGCTGATCAGTGGGCTATATAATATACCGGACATCCAGCTGATCAGTGGGCTATAATATATAATATAAGTACCGGACATCCAGCTGATCAGTGGGCTATATATAATATACCGGACATCCAGCTGATCAGTGGGCTATAATATATAATATATAATCTCAGTATCATAGACTATTGGGATTATTCCACCTTGGACTTATACCTTTTTGTGATCCAATGAAACGTAACATGAAGTAACCATTTGCATGACTTAGTTCCTTAACCTTATGAGAGTGATACCTTAAAAATCATGACACTAAAACTCACACATATGTGTACACATCTTCACTTACGAGGAATCACCTCCCTTCTTACTCTTATACGATTGGTACAAGGATAGTCATACTATTCTTAGACT
Organism: Capsicum rhomboideum; assembly: GCA_031232105.1. Taxonomy (NCBI): domain Eukaryota; kingdom Viridiplantae; phylum Streptophyta; class Magnoliopsida; order Solanales; family Solanaceae; genus Capsicum; species Capsicum rhomboideum. The sequence goes on along the minus strand of CP124711.1, from coordinate 140,572,781 downwards.
CCAGAACATGACATACATTACTTTACGTCTTTACCCGTGTAAGATTGACATCTCTACTTGCAAAGGATACATCTTTGGAACCATTGGACCAATATTCAATGAACAAGATACATGAGTATAACCACTAGTGAAACCTTGGAACAAAACCTCATTGGACTTTTGGAACATTACTAATGAATATGAGACATATGTATAACTCTATTGGAACTTTGGGTCATGACATGATTGGAATAATGCTATTCAAACTAAACAAGCCCCCTTTACCTCATTACTCTTGTTGAGACAGTTCTCGTAGACTTTACAACATATGACAACTTAAGAACTTCCGTCCATAACTAAGAACTAAGTGGTTCATGATTCGTCTAGGAGTAAAACACATATGAATAACAATGTATATCAACCTTAGTTGGAATACTATAGAACCCCTTTGGAATAGAACACTTTTGGAACCTTAGCATAATGAACAATGATTAAGACGCATGTGAATGTCAACTTCTCACCAACTAGGAATGCGATACCTTAGCATATTTGGAACTCTTGACTTGTTAGCCAATGAACGTAAGTCAATCAATGGACATGATCCAATCAATGAATATAAGTCAACCAATGGACAAGAGTCGTATGATTCACCATTTACTAATAAGTAAAGAACATATGAGCTACACTAGTCAACTACCGGAGACGGAATACCTTAGGGCATTTCGGAGTCGAGTGAGTACTATGACAATATGAATCATACATGCTGCAGAAGAATACGGAAAGAGTAACCTTACATACCTTTGTGTCTCACTATGAATACACAGGCTTATCTGGGGATACAATGGTCCAGCTTCCTTCCTTACGTCTCACTCTACATCACAAGTACATAACGAGGCTTATATTAGCAACCAACTACCTTACAAGTGCACAAGATGACCATGAATCACATAGTTACTTTAGAACGTCATTTCACCTTCTTACAATGTCATTTATCGTATCAACATGCCAACACTACCATAACATTCCACTCATTGACCAAGATTTCATACAACAATAGCATTTCACATCATACCTACCCTTTACGCTTTTTCCTTTATCATTCCGTCGTAATGATGCCTTTATAACAACATATAAACAACCATCCATACTTAACATAGTCCAAAACACCTCCATACGACACTTCAAAGTCATTACAATGACATTACAAGTTGGTTATTACATCCCAAAAGGGTATCGGGGCTTTCGGGGATCAAAGGGACACGAAAGCAACCAAATCTCAATTCTGGGCTGACCTGCGCAGCCACCTGCGCACGCAGGTCAGCCACATGCGCACGCAGATGGCCATTGGCAGCAGCCAGTGCCATCTGCGTTGGCATCTGCGCCCGCAGATGCCCTCGTCTGCGGGGGCGGATGCCCGTTTGGTCCGAAATGGCTCCGTTTTGGGTATTTTAATGCCATTAATGATCCATGATCATAACCAACTTCATTTTAACATATTTTTGATCATTTAACATGCCAACCACCAGCCATGATTTCACAACACACCTAACATCACCAAAACGATATTTTACGGCCAATATGCTACCAAAACCATAACCAATTTTTCCATAGAAATTCCAACACTAAACACAAGTATAAAACAAGTCAAGACTATACTCACATCTCATATATCAATATTGAATCCATCAAGTGCATTTCTTTCAAGATCACAAGCCCATGTTCAAGTTTTCAAGACAAAATCATCCTCCGATTTAACACACACACATTGTTTTGCACATAGGGAACTTCTCCCACTTCACCAACATAACCAACATGATATAAGCTATATTCCATGCATAATATATATTAAACCATGATAGTATATACTTACCAAGTCTTGCAGATGATGCTTTGGTCCAAAAGATGAAGAGTTAGGGTTTGTATTGCATAAGGAAATGGTTGAGAAAATTCTAGAAATGGCATGGGTGTCCAAATGAGAAAAAATCTGATTTTTCTCTCTTATATAGGCCCCCAAGTCTTTCTTATCCTTTATCAACATTAATTATTATGTTGAATGGGTCAAATGGGTCAAAAATGGAAGAATGGGTCAAAAATCTTGGGTTGGGCCATGTCTTCTTGCTATTTTTGGGCTTTATTTAAGGCCCAATGATGCAAGACTTCTTGATGTCCACCAATTAATACATAATTCATCCATTCTCTCATGTTTTCATATCTCCTCAAGTGTACACGTAGTCATCTAGGTTCGACAACATACGGGGTATTACACTTCCTACAAAGTTCTAATCCCATGTACTAGGCCCAATATCAATTATCTCCTCACTAATATTCCACAATACATACTTTACACTCTCGACACTTGGGTAATCATTGTTCAACGTCGTCGTATAGGGTTTCGTAGATACGGGGTGTTACACGGAGTAGTTCTTTAATTAACTTTTGACTATGCCAGATAATTATTTTAAACATTAACCATAATAGATAATTAAGGACCCTTTTTATCTATGCTATGTAATTTTTCCAATTTTCATGGTCTTTTACTCTTTTAAATTAATTTTTTTAAGCTTCTTACTTAATAACTAATATAATATATATTATGAGATAATAATTAAGAATTACGTAAAGTGTTAAAGTACTAATTTAATAAGTACAAAACTTAAAATAAAGTAACGACAACCGATTTTTAAAGAAAATAGTAAAAAAGTAATAGTAGTAATATTGATAATACATTAGTAATTTAAAAAATAGCGATAACAATAATAAACATAGTAATATATAGATAAAAGGGGTAAAAAAATAGTAATAAATAAAAATAATATTAAAACATAAAATATTTGACTTTAATAATTTAGAAGCTCAAGGGAATGAATTAGAAAAAAGGAGGGATAAAATCTAGTGTCAACACCCTACGTACGATATGTCAAACCTACTAGATCAATTCCATAAAATCAGCATTACAATCCCCAATCTATCATTATTTCCACCTCGGATATCATCCACAATTCAACTTTAAATCTAGTACCAAACATGGATAGCAACCCAACTTCTCACGTACTACACAAACTTATAGCGTAAGATAAAAATCAAGACACACTAGCCCGTTGAAAATTTATAACAAATAATCAACCTTAACCACACCTAGCTCCTATCTAACTTCAATCTACAAGCGCATTCTTCTTCATAATATTACTACTCTTTCCTGCAACTTCATTGCACACCTCTTTTCCTAAACTATTCATAACCTTACAAAAAATAAGTGGTTTCTCAGTAGACATTTGATCATGAAAATAAAAAACATATTTACTTTATTTGAAATTTTGAAGTTGGCGTTGGAGTTGTGTTTGATCATAGTATTTGGAGTTAATATTTAGAATCCAAATATATATTTTTTAAAAAATATAAAATATGATTTGAACATGGAATATAATTTAAATGGGGTTATTCTATGTAAATAAAAAAATTTAGATTTTTTTTGAAAAAAAATAAAAAAGTGAAAAAAGTGAAACCAAATAAAGTGAAAACATCTCTTGAGGTGTTTTCCAAAATCCCGGTATTTTATGGCCAAACAAGAATTTCTGAATAAAGTAAATACATATTCCGGAATAAAGTGAATACAATTCATGGCCAAACGTGTCCTTAGTTATTTTACTGCGTTTGATATGTAAGTAAAAAATATTATTTTAATTCATTTATATATATATGTAACATAGAATTATGAGAATAAAATAAAGACTGTTGTGATGTATGTGGGAGTGGTGAAATGAACGATTATATAAAATTTGCTTTATATAACACATTGGGAGGGGTGTGGCCTCCCCCCTGTATCCAATAATCAATTGGGATCATCTCTAGCTAGGCTTTCGCCCCTTTGAGCTACCACCTGTACTCATACAATACAACATCTATGCATTACGTCATTCCTTTCTTTTGTGAGATTAATACATTGGTGGTTATAACGTTATTGAAACTTTGAAACATTTGTCAATGAATAAGAGACACATGAATAACAATTGCTAACAACTTGAAATGAGACACTTTACAACATTTCGGAGTGGAAACAAGTTCGGTCAAAATATGAACAATAGGTGTGACCAAAGAACATGGAAAAGAGAAACCTTACATACCTTAGCCTTCCAATATATGACTACAACAATTCGGCTCTTCCTTAAAGTGCTACTCTACAATATGAATACATAATGGAGTTCACATTAAAACCAAGTACATGATAAGGTCACAAGGCGATAGTTAAACTATCCAACATCCTACACACATGGTATATTATTTCCCCTTCCTTCCTACTACCATATAACTTCATTCCACCTTACTACAATATACTTTACTGCCTCACAACACCAACGACACCAAAACAGTCCACAAACCAACATAGAAGGCAAATCCTTTACCAATTTAAGCAAAATAAACAAAGTGGACTGCTCAACACCTTTTAATCATAACCAACATGATACACACATCCTCTTATCCATATAATATAGTAATCTACAAGAGGAAACACTTACCAAAACTTGCAAGCAAAAGATTTGCTCCAAAATCCTTCAAGCAAATTAGGGTTGCTAGGGTTTGAGAGGAGAAGATATTTTTGGTGAAAAATCTGATTTTGGCAAGTGATTTATGTTGAATTTAAGGTGATTTTTCAGCCTTATATAGGCCCTCTAATAAGACCCTCTCAAGTCCAGCCTTAGTCATAATTGTTGACAAAAAATATCCAAGTTGACTTGGGCTATTTATAATGAATCATCCCTCTTTTGAGCCTGTTGACACCTAATTTTTGCCCTCCCCGACTAAATTTAATCTTGAGTTTCTTTGGTCTTAAATAAAATTAAAATATTTATTTTATCCCAATAATTGCTTTCTAAAATATTCATTTGAGCTAAATTTGCCATTTAAGTGATTAATTATATATTTCTGTATTCTTGTATAAGAGATCATATAATTTTAGCCGCTTAAATAATTATTTTATCAAAAATTAAATTTTTATCAAGGACCATCTTGAAAATTAATTCAAATGGGTGAATTTTGATTTAAACATGTAAGTTGCTCTTAAAGTGGATTATTCAGAAAATATTTATTTGATTTTATGAAACCAAGGAACTCGGGATTAAATCGATTTATAGTTCGTATCAAATTTTGATTTAATTTAGCCAATTTATTAAATTTGACCATAATTGAATCCATTTGGCCACAATTGCAATGCAATTGGTCAATGGAATTGTCACTTTGGCTAAAGTTCAAATGAATTGACTAAAATCCTAACCAAGGGTTATTTAACAAATAGCCTAACTTACTTTCCTATTTAATAAACCTAACCTCTACCCAACTTAACCGCCCCAGCCCCATTCCTTTTAATCAGTCAGCCCAGTCCAATGCACCGACCCGGCCCAAACACCTCAACCCCTTATACTCCTCTTCCTCTGCAAAGCAACAACAACATACAACCCATTCAACACCAACAACAATACACCGACAATATCAGCAGCAGCTGTGTACAACAACGACGCCAGCGAAACCCGAAATCCAAAAGCGCCCCAAATTCAAATTTTTGATTTATCGTACTGAGGTAGTACGATTCCTCTCAAAATCCCCAAAATACCCTTGAAGCTTCTAGAATCCGCCACTCCCTCGTCTCTCATTTGCGTCTTCGTGATTACTTCGTTAAAGTTTCGGATTTGGTCTTAAATTTTCTTAAAAGCTGGTTGTGTCCCTTGGTGTTTTAGATCGATTTTGCAGTAATAATTATGTCCAGAAGAGTTCGAAATGCTTGGATGTTCAAATGGAAGATAACTTTTTTTGGATCTCTTATTTCTACAAGATTGTTAGATAGAAATATATTGAACACTAGGAGTATATTTCTGATGAAAACTTGTCTAGTTAAGCCAAAATTAAGATATATCTTTTTGTGAGACCTTTTCTATGTGTTTTGATTCCATTTGCTTGGATGAATAACGTCCCTAGATTCAGTCATGTGTTTTCTTGAGTTTTAAATGTTTTATTAATTCCTATCCTTTTTTTTTGCATGAACCTCCCTTGGTTGAGTCCATTTGGACTCCCCTTTGCATCTTCGGGACAAAGTCCCTCCTCCCTCGAGTAAATACTCCATGACAAAGTCGGAAAATGAACTGATCTGTTAAGAAAACAGAGGCTGGAATACAGCAGTATACATCAGTGATATACAACGGCATACATCAGTAAAATACATCGAAAATAAGGAAATGGAAGCTGACATACAGTCGGAAGCAAAATATGACGAATATATGGCTGTATACAAGCTGTATACAAGAAGATAGGCAAAGAAAATGGGCCAAGGCAGGCCTATATGCTACAAGTCCAAGTTGGACAGAATATTTGGGCCAAAACAGGGGCCTATTTTCAAACTCTTTTTTTTTCTTGTAATTTTTGTTGATATTGGCTGTTTGTATGAAATTCTAACTTGTTTAATCTAATTGAATTCTCCCTAGTGGAGTTGCTATGTTTGTTTGCAAAAATGATGCGTTTACATAATCATTGTTAATTCGAATAATTTTCAAGTAAACCTTTTCAAAGCGTGGTTTGTAAGTGAACTATTTAAATTTGTTACTTATGTTAAACAAGAAAATTCCTTTTTGCAATCACAAATGTTTTTTCCTAAGTTAGTCAATAAAGTTGTTTTCAAATAGTCCGGACAACCGCAAGTTAGCGGATACCTTAGGTGCTTTAAAACCCTTCCTAAGGTATTAATATGAACCACTTACCCGAATTTCTAAAACTTAAAGATTTTTTTCTGTTTTTTAAAATTTTTTAAGTTATTTTTCAAAGGTTTTCTTGATTTTCCTAAATAAATTAAGTGGCGACTCTATCTTAAATTGAAATTTGGAAATTTTCTCAAATTTTTAAATTCAAACAAGTCCTAGTCATTTTCTCCGCAAAACAGAGCCCATGTAGTTTTATTTCATTTTGGGCCTTAATTAAGTCCATAAACCCCACATTAAAGAAGCCCAACAACTTTAATGGGTAATACACCCAACTTTAGGGTTTTTGATTTCGAAACCAAGCATATGTGTATGAACTCGGAAACAATAGAACAGTCAATTCGAACAAACCACTCTAGTCAACTAGGATAGAGAAAAACCAAATCCTGAATGACTAAGCATTAGCCAAGGTCGTCTTAATATCCTAGGGGATATTAAGTCCATTAGAAAAACCACCAAACGTGTCGAAAGGGTTCATGACCCGCTGACACCGCATCCAATTATGTGTTATTTGAAAAGACGTATGTGTTGTAATCGGACCATTGTCCTGGGTGGGGCTTAATTGTTTACTTGTTTTGTAGGATATCACGATTTTTGAGTTTTAGCATGGTTTTAAAGAGATCAATACACTTGGAGAGATCTCGAAGAAATACAAGAGAAGAACAATGAGGGAAGGATCGTCTTCAAGATCACATTGGTTCTCGCCCCTGCGTGGGCTCACTTCTTATGTGTTTTTCATATTTCCAAAATACCCCTGTATGGGTTAGCTTGTTTACCCCTGCACGGGCTTTCTTTATATTTATCCCCATTTCTTTTAAAATGTCCCCCTTTATTAGCGGGCTTTGTATTCCTTTTGATAAATTTTTATTATATACATATACACCTATTTTTGGGCAATGGAATGGTTCAAAAACAACACATACGTCTTTTTGAATAATCGTTAGGCCCACCTTTGGCTAAAAAAAAAGGTCCCTTAAATAGGACGCGCACATTGTTATTATGCTTGTGTGATATAAACTGTTCTATGTGCTTATATGTGTTATGATGTTTGAATCAAAGACGGATTGATCCACTCCTACTTTCCTAGAGTCCCTTTTAAGCAAAATATACACTCACTATACAAAAGTTAGACCAAAATACTCCAAGTCTCTCAGAAAAGTCCGCAACCATTCTTTAAAATTCCTAAAGTTATTCCTACCATTTCAGGAAGGTTGACTATGGACTCAGAAGAAGCCACTGTAGGAAGGACTGAAAAGGGCGATAAGAGATTTGCTCAAGCCAAAAGGCGATTTCGGGAGTTAGGCTAAACGGAAGAGATGTTTAAGGTGGAAAGCAAGAAAGTGGTTATGACCGAAAGAAGGATTGCCAAAGTCAATCTATTGATTGCACAAGAAAATAATGTTGCCATAGAAAAGAGTAGGGAATTGGAGGAGCAAACCGCCCTAACCAAAGCAAAAATTACTATGTTCGACCAAATGCTGAGGAAAGGAGAGAAAATACCAAAAAGAGACCTTGCTAGAGAGATTAAACAATTAGCCATAGAATTTGAAGCGGCTGCTGAGATAATTGGAAAGATGATAGGGCAAGATGAAGGAAAAGAACCAGAAGGTGGTAGTCTCGTGCAAGAACAAACACCAATGACTCTTGAAGAAATCATGGGTGAAATGAAAGAATGGTCAAAAGACATGGACAAGACATTCTTGCCTTCGAGGTTCAGGCAAGGAGATGAACAGATCACACTCAAAGCAAGTGCAAAGAGCTGCTTGACAGAACCAAAAATTGTGAAAGCCTCAGAGATTTACCAAATGTTACAGGCTATGGGAACTTTACACCCGGTTAAGACTCAAGGTCTGCAATGTGACCCCAGGAATGAGTACAAAAGATGTGCTTACCATTTGCTTCAGAAAGGTCATACCACAGATGAATGTCGTGTGTTGAAAGCAAAAATATGCTATTTGATCCATAATAGAAAAGATTCTCACTTGTATGGGCCACATGCTATGCTGGCATGCGATAGGATTGAACCAGGGGCACCCATCACTAGTGGTGTTACAATTCATCGTTTGGACTTCACAGCTTTTAAGGATAACTATGAAGACATTTACTCCAAGATGATCCAAGCAAAAATCCTCCATCCGGTCGAGAGAAAGGAATTGAAAGGGTCTACAAAATGGAGAAAAAGTGATGACATCTGTCATTATCATGGTGGAATCAAAGGAAATGCCATTGAGAAATGCCGTGCTTTCCGCTTTGATTTGGAACACTTGATCAGAATCGGAAAGGTGCACTTGAAATTCGTGCCAGACCATCTGTGAAGTAGAAGAAGGCTAGAGAAAACGAGAACACTTTCCACTTCCCAAAATCAAGCTTTAAACGTAGCAAGTCTGTCCGTCTTTATTTTCCATGTATTTATGCTTCCCACAATGTAATGAAAATTAGTGAGTGAAATGAAATGAAAACAATCCTTCATCTATTTTGAACTACGTAGGGCCTGATTTCTCCTTCGTGGGATACGTAGGCAGCCTTTTGGGCTCGGCCCCTATCTTTAAAAATTTTATTTTCTCCCATTTTGGTGAAGGGAGACATAAGGGCGGAAAGAAGAAGAGTCAATCTTTCTGACAAAATCCACTTACCCAAAATCTATGAGCAAAATCCTGTTCATTGAGATCTTTAAGTCATCACCTCCCTGTGGATCAATTTGCCTGCGATGAAAAACCACTCTATGTGTTTCCTGTATTGTCTAAATATCTTGTATGACTCATTACTAATGGGATCTAACATATTTGCCTTTTGAGTTGTTTTTTATTTTATAGGTAACAAAATAAATAGAAATTGATCTGTGTTGACAAAAGCTTGCCGAACATCCTCACTTCACCTGGTCAAGAGCGCACAAAAAGTTCCTTACCTAGCCATTATTTGACTGAAAATATGACTGGTATCAACGACGAGAACACCTTGACTATTAGGGGTAACATGATGACGGAACAGAGCGAGATGATTACTGAGCTCACAAAGAAGGTGGAGATGCTCCAAGAGTAGATGAATCGCACTAGGAATCTGGACAACATCACTAACACTCCTATCCCGGAAAGATATAGGCCTCCACTCCAATTCTCTTCTCTCAACCCTCCCAACCTTGGGAATCATCAAAATAACACAACATTTTCCTCGGCTTCTCATATTCCTATAGACCCTGTCACTATCAACCCACCACCTTATCAAAGCCATACTCCACCCAATCAGCATGCTAATCAAAATAACAACCCCGATGCTTACAATCCACAAAATAACCCGCAAACCTACCATGCTCCACCAAACACTTATGGGAACCAAAATGTCCCCTTTTCTTACAACCCAAATTCTATTCATCCCCAAAATCATGCATCCACATACGAAAACCTTGCCACTACCATACAAAATACCTCTCATATATGACCTATACCCCCGACCGCCTTTCAGGTCACCATCCCTCCTGAGCTCTATAAAACTTTCCTCAATTCCGAGGTGGATAATTATGAGGGAAAAGAAAAAGAGTGGAAAATCGAGCACGAGAAAAAGTTGTTGGCATTGAATGATGAGATTACTAAGATCAAAGAGTCTCATGGGTCAGTTGATACTGATGGACTTGGTTACGATGATTTGTATGTCCATCCCGATGTGGACTTACCGAAAGGATATAAGATCCCCAAATTCGAAACATTCGATGGCACCGGTAATCCCATGGCCTACTTAAGGAAATATTGTGACCAAATGGTTGGAGTAGGAAGGAACGAGGCCTTGTTGATGCGCCTATTCAGTCGAAGTTTAAGCGGTGAAGCCTTAGAATAGTTTGCATCCCAGGTATTGAAAAAATGGTCTAGCTGGAAGGCCCTAGCCAAAGACTTTCTTGACAGGTTCGCATACAACGTGAAAATAGTCCCTGACCGGTATTCATTAAATCGGATCAAGCAGAAGAGCGATGAATATTTTTGAGACTATGCCTATCGCTGGAGAAAGGAAGCCGTTAAGGTACAACCTCCCATGACTGAGGAGGAAATGGTATCAGTGTTTTCCCGTGCCCAAGAAGGAGAGTTCTATACTAGAATGGTTTCTGCAGTTCGTGCAACATTTACGGATTTGGTAAAGATTGGTGAATCACTTGAAGAGGGTATTCGAACAGGAAAAATTAGCAAGACTCCGACGTCATCTGAGTCCTCAGATTTATCAAAGAAGAGAAGAGAAGATGTAACTGCGGTGTCATTTGATACTGAGCCGAAAAGGAAGTTCAGGCCTAGAAACACTCTTTCTCCTTCTATCTACTCCTCACCACTACAGAGTCCTCAATCCATCTTTTATGCCCAACCCCAATGCCAAGCTCCACAACCAAATTACCAACCCGATGTCCAAACCACTATCCTAAATCATCAGCCTAACATCCAATCACCTCAAAACTACTATCAAGTACCTACCTATGCCAACCAAAATAATTACAATCTTCCCCTTCCAAATTCTGAGAAAAAGCTTCCTCGAGTTTTCACTCCGTTAACTGAAAGTCGTACTCAGATCTTTGAAAGACTAAAAACGGTTGGACTAATTCAGCCCATTGCACCAAAGCCTGCTAATCCATTATCTAAATTCTTCAAACCTGATCGACATTGTGCATATCATTTAGGAAGTGTCGGACACACCACTAAAGACTGCCTCAACTTGAAAAACCAGATTCAAAATCTAATTGATCAAAAGGTAATCACTTTCCAGACACCAAATTGACGAAGGTGTCACGTTATCCATAAGGTGCTATCCAGAGAAGTTTCGATTTTATCCGAGAGGGATGACTAAGAATGGCCTAAACCAATCAACTCTGATACAGTAAAGAGATACTATGTCTGATGACAGTCTTTTCTTTATGTTTCTTTCTTGTAATCGCATTTTGCTTAATGTAATCTTCTTATGCTTAAAATTCCCAACCTTTTCTGTATGAACTACGTTTGACCTGAATTCTCAAGAATGAGATACGTAGGAGGCCTATGTCGGCTTCGGTCAACCCCTTAGGAAAATATATCTTTCCCTTTTCTGTTGGAACTACGTTTGACCTGATTCTTGATTCAACGAGATACATAGGCGCCCCAACGGCTCGGTCATATCACCCCAGGAAATGGAAACTGGGGCAGAATTTTTGAGAAGGAATCTAAAAAATTGATAAGAAGAAGATCCACCTTTCAACAATCAGAATGGAAGGTCATAAAGAAGAATGCCACTGAAATAAATTTTGAGGAGGGTCTCAAGATCCCCACATAGTCAACAACTAAAGACTCATCTCAAAAGCATCTAACTGGGGCAGAAATTTTGAGGAAGATCTCAAAATTTCCACTAGAGCTTCATTCATGAGTTCAGATTCTCAGAATTCCCTAATAGTAAGAGATCCCAATTTCTTCTATGTTGGGGAAACTATATTTGACCTGATCGGCTCGGGCCTATCACTTGGAAATAGAACCAGATGGTCCTATCCCAATGTCAGACGTGTCAAGCTTCAAACCAGATACGCTCATTGAGCTAGTGCGTGACATGAAGAAACTAATTGGGAAAGTCGAGTCAAGCGCCTGAAGATGACAAACACCCAAAGAATGGCAAGAAAGGAGCTGAAGGTCGAAGAAGGTCAACACAGATCAGTTTCATCAAAATTAACAATTTTTCTGTGGTTGCAGGGGTCAATGGATGAGGGGTTAGCAATGATATTCTTCTCAAATACCCAACAAATCATAGGATCAAAACGAACGCATGATGTTCGAAAATGGTTTATTGCTGTCTAGAGAGACAAGGTTCAGTCGTTCATTTACATTTGAAAGACCTTTTATTTGTCTATTCCACCTCGAAAAGAGATGTTGATGAAAAATAAAGTCGTTTGGCCTATGTTATGAACGTTTTCTTTAAAAACTTTCTCTGATTTTAATTGTGGTCGCTAGCAAAAGTGACATTGTGTCTATTAACAGTTTACCTTGAGTACAGGTATGCACAAAAAGAGTCGACACAATAGAGCAATCAAAGAGATATAAGGAGAGAGCAAAGATATCCTTCTCTGACCTATCATGGATCAAAAACGAACTCACGATGTTCGAAAATGGTACGTGCAAAAGAATCAACAAAATGGAGCGGTCGAAGAGATCACCCGACTAGGAGAGTAAGGACATCCTCCTCCAATCTATCATTATATAACGTTCGAAAGTGGTATTTATAGTTGTCCCCAGAAATGGGGTTCAACTATTTATTCACCTCCAAAATGACTTCTTGTTTAGCTATTCACCTTGGGAAAAGGATGACATTTGCAAATGAAGTCATTTATATTGTGAATACTTTCTTTAAAGCTTTTTCAAGATTTGACTATAGTCGCTAGCAAAAGAGATATTGTGTCTACTAATCGTTTACCTTGAGCGTAGGTACACGCAAAAGAGCCGACATGTCAACAGAATGCTGAAAGAGGCTATCATATTATGTCAAATTCGAAAGAGGTTGACTCCTGTCAATACCAAAAGGGGATGACAAAGCCATGTCAATATCGAAAGAGGATGACATGGACTGTCGAAAAAGGATATCATTAGTGTGTCAAATTCGAAAGAGGTTGACGCCTGTCAATACCGAAAGGGGATGACAAAACCATGTCAATACCGAAAGAGGATGACATAGATCGCCGAAAGAGGCTATCATATTGTGTCAAATCCGAAAGAGGTTGATGCTTGTCAATACCGAAAGAGGATGACAAAATCATGTCAATACCGAAAGAGGATGACAAAATCATGTCAATACCGAAAGAAGATGACAAAATCATGTCAATATCAAAAGAGGATGACATGAATCGCCGAAAGAGGCTGTTATATTGCGTCAAATTCGAAAGAGATAGACGTCTGTCAATATCGAAAGAGGATGATGTGGATTATTATAATGCGTAAAGCTGAAAGAGGCTGACACTCATTAAAATTCAAGAAGCATGGTCCAAGGAATGTCTTTAAGTTGCTATCTGAAGACGGATAACGTGCTGGATATCCTAAGAATTGATAATCCAAAGGTCATCTATAATCCATGTTGTCCGAAATAGGATAGTGTGCAAGATTACTTGAAGGTTGACAACCAAGGGTCATCCATAAGCCGCAGTAACATCCTAACCGAATAGTGTGCAAGATTGCCCGAAAGTTGATAGTTCGAAGGTTATCCATAAGTCACAATTATATCCTTACCGGATAATGTGCAAGACTACTAAAAATTAACGATCTGAGGGTTCTCTATAAGACACGTCCTATCGATTATGTGCAGGGTTACCCAAAGATCAATAATTTAAGGGATGTCTATAGGCCGTATTGTATCCAAGGTCGGATGATGTGCAGGATTACCCGAAAGCTGGCAATTCGAGGAAAATCTGTAAGTCATCTCTTATACAAGAGTGGATAATAGGTGGGATTACCCAAAAGTTGGCGACTTAAAGGATATCTTTAAGCCACTTCGTGTCCAACATCAGATGATGTGCAAGATTACCTGAAAATTGTTAATTTGAGTAATATCTGTAAGACGTATCCATACAGACGATGCGCAAGACTTACCCGAACCTATATGACGGTTGTAGAGACCGTACTACTCAAAATGTCGTCGGTGGCCAAGAGAGCCACCCCATTTTGAAAATTATCGAACAAAGGATTGTACGGTTGTAGGGACCGTTCTACTCAAAATGTCGTCGGTGGCTGAAAGGGGCTACCCCATTTTGAAAGATCTTCAATCGCCAAGAGGGCCATCGTACCCAACAACCAAGAGGGTTGTTGTGTTTAATATTGCAAAAATTGTTATCTCTCAAAATAGGTACGAGAGATGATGATATCACCTTTTTTAGAAATCAATCCGTGCAAAGGTATGTGAAAGAACTATTTACCCTTCGTGAATTACATTTTCTACTAACATTTTGTTTCAGATTTTTTCGAGAGCATCCGAGAGGATGAAATTCTCAAATCAAAACTACAGGTCTATCCCAAGAAAAATCGTCCGAGAAGATGAAGGGAATCAACAAATTTATCAAAGAAAGTGTCATACAAAGAGTGTGATGAAAACTGCGCCAAGAGGGACGTAGCATAACGCGGAGCTGAGGTGAAGACGCTATCTCTCCACATGAATTTGGTTTACCACTAACAATTTTGTTTGAGATGTTGTCGAGAACATCCGAGAGGATGAAAATCTCAAACCAAAACCACAGGTGCAGACGACTCCAAAAAGGACGCAGCACAACGTGAAACTTTTTCTTAGCAGCAAACCGGGACGTAGTCCAAAGAGGAATATCAAACTCTTTGGGCGCGAGCTAAAGGATGACTTCCACCACCATCAAACCACACCCCTATTAGAAGGCATGTGGGGATTTTGGAATATTTTTGGTTTCAGTTTCGCATCCAGAGTATTTCTAAACTCACGCTGGAAGCAAATTTCCCTTTCTTCAAATCTGGGTGACATACACCTGGAGCTTTGGGAATTATGTCCATGTAGCTCATATTTATAGGTGTGAGGGCCCCACATTTTGTAATTGAGATAATTACAAGCCTTTTCTCCCTAGCTCAACTGTTCGTCACCCATCCTAAGCCAAAGGCCGTCTTAGCATAATAGACCACCTTTTCCACCGATTGAGTCGAACTACAAGCAGTCTGATTCCCTGATTCTAGGGGATATGTAGGCTGGGCTCTATGTTGAAAACTCGACTGCATTCCAAACACCCCCAATATCCCCATTCACCAGCTTTTCGGCCTTCTTAAAATTCTAAGGCAGGATAGCTTATGATTCTTTGAAAATCGTGCTTCCAAGTCAAGCGATATGAAATACAAATGACCGAAATTCTCATGTAACCTGAGATATGTAGGAAACCCAATACCGTGGTCCGGCCATAGCTCCTTGAGATTCGTGCAAAACCACTCTTCCAGAGATGAATTTGGGGTCGGTCAAGATTAGGAACGTCAAACTCCTTTTGCCCAAGGTTACTTGCATCCACCTTACCCAAAGAGAGGGGGCAGTTGTTGACACCTAATTTTTTCCCTCCCCGACTAAATTTAATCCTGAGTTTCTTTGGTCTTAAATAAAATCGAAATATTTATTTTATCCCGATAATTGCTTTCTAAAATATTCATTTGAGCTAAATTTGCCATTTAAGTGATGAATTATATATTTCTGTATTCTTGTATAAGAGATCATATAATTTTAGCCGCTTAAATAATTATTTTATCAAAAATTAAATTTTTATCAAGGACCATCTTGAAAATTAATTCAAATGGGTGAATTTTGATTTAAACATGTAAGTTGCTCTTAAAGTGGATTATTCAGAAAATATTTATTTGATTTTATGAAACCAAGGAACTCGGGATTAAATCGGTTTATAGTTCGTATCGAATTTTGATTTAATTTAGCCAATTTATTAAATTTGACCATAATTGAATCCATTTGGCCACAATTGCAATGCAATTGGTCAATGGAATTGTCACTTTGGCTAAAGTTCAAATGAATTGACTAAAATCCTAACCAAGGGTTATTTAACAAATAGCCTAACTTACTTTCCTATTTAATAAACCTAACCTCTACCCAACTTAACCGCCCCAGCCCCATTCCTTTTAATCAGTCAGCCCAGTCCAATGCACCGACCCGGCCCAAACACCTCAACCCCTTATACTCCTCTTCCTCTGCAAAGCAACAACAACATACAACCCATTCAACACCAACAACAATACACCGACAATATCAGCAGCAGCTGTGTACAACAACGACGCCAGCGAAACCCGAAATCCAAAAGCGCCCCAAATTCAAATTTTTGATTTATCGTACTGAGGTAGTACGATTCCTCTCAAAATCCCCAAAATACCCTTGAAGCTTCTAGAATCCGCCACTCCCTCGTCTCTCATTTGCTCATCGTACGAGCAAGGACGGGGACACGTCGATCTCCGTCCTTTTCAGCGGATTTGTTGTCAACCCTACGATTAGGGGATTTGCCCTTCATCCCACATCAAAAAATCAGTCCAAATCCAACCCAAACTCCCATTATAAATACACTACTATTCCTAGATTGTCAAAAAAAAAAGAGAAGTTTGAAGGTAAGAGAGACAGTCAATAGCAGAAAACCCCAATTGAGAAAGGGATTTCGCTAAGACTGAAGATTTTGGTGCCAAGAAATTCGATAAGACTCATTTGAGCTCGAGTTTCTAGGCTAGGAATCTAATTTCGTTCAGGTGGTGGTAGAGACATTCTGACAAAGCTCGAGTTCCGTTTTGCTGCTCCAAAAGAGGTAAGCCTCTCGTCCTTTTCTTTTTCTCTCGTGATTCTGCCTCCTCAAAATGATGGTATTAGTATTTAGTTATTTTTTCTTATGATGGTGGGATTATGTGCTGTAGATGGCCTTAAAGGTCGTAGGTTTCGTGTGATGAAAATGGTGTGACTTTTTCTGTTTTCTTTTCTCATCTCTGAGTCATCGCCTTGTAGTATTTGAGTCGATTTACTGATATTGCTGTTGTATTATTTGTTTGATAGTTGAATATTATCGCTAGTGTGAAAAATGAACTTTGGTTATTCTGCCTTTGATGTTAGAATATTGTTTACTTCTAGAATGGTCGTTTTGGCTTGATTTTCTGCTTCTTAAAGGCCTAAAAGCTCTTTAAGTTTTTGCAAGGCCACTTGCGTAGGAACAATTGCTCTATTTTTGTTTATGTAAGGGTTAGTGATGCATGAGATTTGTTTCTATTTATGTATACCATGTTTTGCATGTTTTAACTATGACCTTCCTGTTTTGTTTGGCTAGTATAAAGTGTCTTGAGGTTCATTACTATATTCATGTTATTGGCTAGTTGGTTGTAGTTGTAGGTAAACCCCTCGTTAGGTGTATTTGAAATATGCAACTCATCAAGCTCCCTTGATTCATAATATCAAGATGAAGCAAATGAGCTAAGCATTAATTCAAAGCTATACAGCTAAGGATTCCTCAATGATCTCTTGACTTGTGATTCATCATAACCTATCAAGGAGAGGAAGAAGCTGGGGGTTTGTCTTAAGTGTTACAAACCTTTGTGTTTGAATCCTCTTATTGATTCATTATCTCGGTTTGAAGAGGGTTTAAGAAGGAGTAAAGTCAGGATTCTGAAAAAAAAAAAAAAAGTCTGAAAGCCTTTACTTTATTTTGAGGCTTCGTTAAAGCACTACAGGAATTATTTTTCAACTAGTAATGCTATGGTTTGAACTTGGCAGAACTCCGAAAGGCGTCTTCGTGATTACTTCGTTAAAGTTTCGGATTTGGTCTTAAATTTTCTTAAAAGCTGGTTGTGTCCCTTGGTGTTTTAGATCGATTTTGCAGTAATAATTATGTCCAGAAGAGTTCGAAATGCTTGGATGTTCAAATGGAAGATAACTTTTTTTGGATCTCTTATTTCTACAAGATTGTTAGATAGAAATATATTGAACACTAGGAGTATATTTCTGATGAAAACTTGTCTAGTTAAGCCAAAATTAAGATATATCTTTTTGTGAGACCTTTTCTATGTGTTTTGATTCCATTTGCTTGGATGAATAACGTCCCTAGATTCAGTCATGTGTTTTCTTGAGTTTTAAATGTTTTATTAATTCCTATCCTTTTTTTTTGCATGAACCTCCCTTGGTTGAGTCCATTTGGACTCCCCTTTGCATCTTCGGGACAAAGTCCCTCCTCCCTCGAGTAAATACTCCATGACAAAGTCGGAAAATGAACTGATCTGTTAAGAAAACAGAGGCTGGAATACAGCAGTATACATCAGTGATATACAACGGCATACATCAGTAAAATACATCGAAAATAAGGAAATGGAAGCTGACATACAGTCGGAAGCAAAATATGACGAATATATGGCTGTATACAAGCTGTATACAAGAAGATAGGCAAAGAAAATGGGCCAAGGCAGGCCTATATGCTACAAGTCCAAGTTGGACAGAATATTTGGGCCAAAACAGGGGCCTATTTTCAAACTCTTTTTTTTTCTTGTAATTTTTGTTGATATTGGCTGTTTGTATGAAATTCTAACTTGTTTAATCTAATTGAATTCTCCCTAGTGGAGTTGCTATGTTTGTTTGCAAAAATGATGCGTTTACATAATCATTGTTAATTCGAATAATTTTCAAGTAAACCTTTTCAAAGCGTGGTTTGTAAGTGAACTATTTAAATTTGTTACTTATGTTAAACAAGAAAATTCCTTTTTGCAATCACAAATGTTTTTTCCTAAGTTAGTCAATAAAGTTGTTTTCAAATAGTCCGGACAACCGCAAGTTAGCGGATACCTTAGGTGCTTTAAAACCCTTCCTAAGGTATTAATATGAACCACTTACCCGAATTTCTAAAACTTAAAGATTTTTTTCTGTTTTTTAAAATTTTTTAAGTTATTTTTCAAAGGTTTTCTTGATTTTCCTAAATAAATTAAGTGGCGACTCTATCTTAAATTGAAATTTGGAAATTTTCTCAAATTTTTAAATTCAAACAAGTCCTAGTCATTTTCTCCGCAAAACAGAGCCCATGTAGTTTTATTTCATTTTGGGCCTTAATTAAGTCCATAAACCCCACATTAAAGAAGCCCAACAACTTTAATGGGTAATACACCCAACTTTAGGGTTTTTGATTTCGAAACCAAGCATATGTGTATGAACTCGGAAACAATAGAACATGTCTCAAATCGATATACTAGCTTCCTTTTGCACATAGGGCAATGCAAGGGTATTTATAAATACAAGGCTAAACCTTTCCGAATCGAAACAGGACAACAAAGTCGATAAATTTTCATAGTACCGTGACTTGGTGTCGTGGACCAAGTCACGCCACGTAGATGGGTGTCGTGGAAATGAGACAACAGTACATAGTCTTTGAAGTTCAGTCATGACACCCACTCACGTCACGTGAGTGGAGTCACGCCACGTGGAAGCCCTACCGTGAAAATCAGGCTTTTAGCCAACCCGCAGAAGTTGATCCACGGCAGCAGTCCACGTCACGTGGGTGGACTGACGACACGTGAGTCCCTGCCGTGGGTCACTCCTGTGACTTGGTTCCTTTCTTTTTCGCATGCTCCTTTCCAGTACATGCTTCTTCACTTTTCCTCCATTTAGCCTTAGACCCCAGTTATGGCCTATTTTCATGTGATCATAACACCTCAGGTGTTACAAGAACTGATTGGATTATCTGCAATCTCCCTGCATATGACAAGTGCCTGGCAGAAACTGCCCTGATTTTGCTTGTGATTTTTAAACAAAGCTAGTGATATTCTATTTTGGTCCACTTCTTAGGTGATAAGGGAAGTCCCAAATACCTAATAGGAAATGACCCCACTGTGAACCCCGTAAGTGACAGAATTTGCTCCTTAATAACATCATTTACACCTGCCAAGAAACTATTAGGTTTTTCATTGTTAGCAACAAGTCTAGTAGTGTCTGAAAAATATTGTAAGGCTTCCTTTATTATCCTGACTGAGGCTTCTGTGCCCTTGCAAAATATCATCAAGTCATCAGCAAATGTGAGATGTGTCAGCTTTAATTTCTTGTACATGGGATGGAATTTGAAATCCGGCAGGTTGCTTATTTTGTGTAAGATTCTGGCAAGGTACTTCATAAGTCATATCCATGACAAAGAGCAAGGGGGATATGGGATCCCCTTGTCTCAGGCCCCTCCTACCCTCAAAATATCCATAACTATCACCATTTTCTTTGATGGAAAACTTTGTGGTAGTCACACATAGCATAATTAACTGCCTAAACTTCTCAGGAAACCCATAACCCCTTAAAATTTCCTCTATAAATTCCCATATGATCATGTCATATGCCTTTCTTAAATTAATCTTCATAAGACACCTTGGACTTGTTTTCCTATTGTAATGTCTCAATATGTCATGACACATATTGAAATCTTCTATCACTTTAACACGCACACTTCACAATCAAAACAAGGAGGTCGTGGAGCAACCCTGCCCAGTCCGCCATAGCAACAATAGGATTTCTCAAGGGTTCTAGGGTGAACAGGAGGATTGCAAGGCTTACAATAAGAAAAAACAATTGAGGGAATTTATAACAACCACCAGGACAGTGCATTCCTATATTGACAAAGATTGGAGGGAAAAACACTTTTTGAAAGGGAAAAAAAAGTACTTTTGTCCTATCAAAAACTTGACAAAGCAGGCTATATGTAAGAAGGTAAATCTCAACCCGTGCTAAGATTTCGACCTGTCCTGTGCCTGACAAAATAGGCTATACGTAAGAAGTACTCCCTTCGTTCCTACATACTTGTCACCTTTTTTGTTTGCACGACCTTTAAAAAACACATTAACTAGAGACTAATTTCGCCAAATGACATGTGTGTTTTTGTAATATTCTTCTCGAGGAACGAAGGTATCAATTAAAATTATAAGATTTTCTTTGCATCAAATATCAAGACATTATTTATGAAATTTTTAAAATTGTTATTTAACATAAGATCATTAAAATACAATATATTTTGAATTTTCTCTTTTCTAAAAATGGTCGGTAAGATATAAGACAAAATATGGAAGAAGTAATAAAAACTACTTATTGAAATAGGACTAAATTGGATCTAGAAACAAAATTAATTGAATAGCATAACACCTCAAAGAAAAGGATTCAAATAAAGAAAACATTTGTATATATTTGTTTGCATTGATATACACTGGTCTGTATTATTCATCTATTAAATTATATATATTCGTTTGCATTGCTATATATAAGTTCGCATTCACCTAATAATTGTGTATACATATAAAAAAAATTAATGTTATTGAAAAATTAAAGTATTTTAACTAATACTTGCTTCAAATAAAAGTGACAAAATAAAATAATTGAGTCACTAATTTTATGAATATCCAATAAGTGAAATAAGGGAAACAAAATAATTAAATTCCTAATTTTAGAGATATCCAACATAAAATAAGAGAAATAAAATAATTGAATCACTATATTTGGCTACCTTATGCCAACTATTTTAGAGCTAAAATTTATACTGGCGTTTTGCCATGAAAAATAACCAAAAAAAAAAAAAAAACCTCACTTTATGTGAAATTTTCAAAGTTGGATTTGGAATTTAGAAGTTGTAGTTGATTGATTTTTTATAGACAATTTTTTTTATTTTGAATAAAGTGAAATAATTTTCCGAAATAAAGAAAAATATTTTTGCTTAAAAGGATGTCAATCCCAGCCCCTATGTGGGAGTGGAAGTTTGATTTTGGACAAATGATGTAAACCAAGTCCAAAACACTCGTACCTTTTTCAAATCCTTGTGAATATAGGAAAGGTGTTGTCCTGGTCCTAGTCCTGATTTTTGTTGTTATGAATGCCCCGAAATTGTTGAAAGCCTAACAAATTACAATCCTCCTCTTTTGCCCTAAAACTTTTGGTACCAAAACCCAATTCAATCCTTTTTCTTTCTATTCAGTCATGGCGACGGACTGGGCAGGATTGCCCCACGACCTCCTTGCTCAGATTGCAAAGCGTGTTAAAGTGATGGAAGATTTCATTGCTTTCCGGGGTGTTTGTACCTCTTGGCGAACAGTTTCCCCCAAGAACAATTTCGATGTGCTTTCTCCCCAAGTTCCTTTGCTTATGCTCTCTGATAAAGATGATGATTATCGAGAATTTTTTTCTCTTTCCAAGGGTAAAGTCTCGCATATATTGTGCCTTCCTGAGGCTAGAGGGCGAGAGTGTTTCCCATTTGATCAGACGGGGTGGCTTCTCACCACGTCAATCGATGGAGAAGAGGTAAATCTGTTGAATCCTTTCTCCCGTACCCAAATTCAACTTCCTAACCAATTAGCCCTACTAAGTCCTGAATATTCAATCAAGGGAAAGTTCTTTCAGTTCATCAGAAGCTATTTTATCTGTCAATCCTTCTTGTACATCAGATTATGTTCTGATGATTGCGTATAACATACGTTATAATTGTTTGGCTTTTTGGCGACCTGGAGATTTCAATTGGACTCTGTTTGAAGCCGCTGAGGAAATAGGTCCAGTCGCCAATATGATTTATTTTAAGGGCCAATTTTTTCTTGTTACTTGGGAGTGGTGAAATATGTGTTGTTGATGTGCCAGCACCTAGTGGTGTTCATGAATCGCACGTAGAGGTACAAGTGATTCTTCTCAACGATAATATCGACTTGTTTCGACAACCTTCAACTCGGTATTATCTAGTTGAGCTAAACAATGTACTCTTACTCGTAGTCCGATTTAGCATAGACCGTTTGGTCCGCGGAGTTGACACTATCAAATGTGAAGTATATGAATTAGATGCAGTGAAAGGTAAATTGAAAGAGATTAACACCCTGGGAGATTCTACAATTTTTTTGCACCTTAATGGAGCAATTTCCATTGACTCCACTAAGTTTACGGGAGTCAAGTCGAATCACATATATTTTACTGATGATTGGTTTGAGGAGAACTACTTCTTCGAACGTGGTGCTGGAAAAGACACGGGGGCTTACAATCTTGAAGATAGAACTATTGAATATTTTTATCCTGGATTATCACTAAGTCATATTTGTCCGCCAACTTGGGTTATACCATCATTATGATAATGAGGAGCTATGGTATGGTATGTTTTGAGTTTGGTTATTTAATTCTTTTGTTTGCAAATTATTCTAAAGTTAATTAAGTTCTAGTACTTGTTTTCCTTCATAATTTCATTCAATAAGAATTTTATGTTATTTGTTGTATTGAGTTGAAGCTCTTCGTAGCATGATTGAATTTGTTTTGGTTGACTTGGTTGCTTTGAATATTCAACAACCAACTAAAGCTTTTTGCTAATTAGTATTCGAGAGAGATATTGAGAGATCAAGAATTCTCACCATTTCATAGATTCATGGACCCAATTCAATTTAGTGGGATCCCTCATTCACATTTTTTTCCACCAAGAACGTTTTCTAAAATTCTTTGACCCCCGAATTTGGAGTATCCTACTTTCACGCAATTCAAAAAGCAATCGATATTGTCTCGTCCATTAGGTTACTTAGGTAATTACGTAAGCTCCATAATTATGGAGGTCCCATATTTTCATGTAAACGTAGTTATCTATACTATATATAAGAAAATTTATTGAAATATTTATTAGTTGAGAAAAAACTTACTAGTATGATGTAACCGTTTGGGCATGGAAAATAGAAGAATTAGTTAAGAAAAAAATGGAAACTACAACTTTTTGTGGATCATATACCAAAAATATAGCTACTACATTTATTCTTTACTTACCGTTTACCCTTTTAGCTTTTACTCAATACTCATTACTCCCTCCATTCCTTTTTTAGAGTCAAACGATATCATTATAATACTTTTCATGTACTTTTTGAATATCTAAACTATAATTTAAGAAAATTAAATTAATTTAATCTAATTTAGCTTTGAAACTTAGTTAAATTGACTTACGAAAAACGAGGGGAGCAATTAAAAAGGAATGGAGGGAGTATTTTAATCTGATGTGATTAACATATTCAGTCAGATAAAATGACTTGATTCCTTTCCTAATGCCTATAGTGCTTCTAGAATAATATTGACATTTCCTGTTACGGTTGCCTTAGCCAGAAGAAGTTTTTCAAAATTAAAATTAATGAAGTCTTATCTAAGATCAACAATGTCTCAAGCACCTAAAGGTGCGGCCTAGTGGTTCAATGAAGTTGGGTCGAGCACCATGAGGTCTCAGATTCAATTTTCAACAGGGACAAACACTAGGTGATTTCTTCCCATCTGTTCTAGCCTTGATAGACAGAGTTACCTGGTGCCTGTTGTTGGTGGGAGGTTGCAGGTATCCCGTGGAATTAGTCGACGCACGCGCAAGCTGGACCAGACACCACGATTATCAAAAAAAAAGAAGATCAACTATGTCTCAAGAGAAATGGAATGAATTAGCTATATTCTCAATTGGAAAAGAATTACTAGAAAGTATTGACTATAAAAAAGATAATTAGTGATTTTGCATCTCAAAAAACTAGAAAAATAATATATATATATATATATATATATATATATATATATATATATATAAAATCTTCTATAATAATCTGTATTATATTAAACGGAAAAGGGCCTAAAATGCCCTTCACCTATTGAAATGGTGCAAAAATGCCCTCCATCCACCTTTAGGCTCTATAATGCCCTTTACATCCATCTTTGGGCTCCAAAATGCCCTCCACATCCACCTTTGGGCTCAAAAATGCCCTTTATTTAACATCTCCAATATTAAATTTTAAAAAAAAGTTTCATTAATGACATGTCAACTTTTCATTTTTCAGTTATAAAGATATACGTATTCATTTAACAGAATAAAACAGAATAACTCTTTTCAAGAAAAAATAATATTCTAAAAGATAATTGTCAAGTATTACATAGTTCAATATATGAAAAGAAATTATAAAAAATAAGTAAAATATTTAGCAACAATGATTAAGTTTGCTAATTTAGCAATGCACTGTAATATATAATTATTTAAATTAATCAATATTAAAACTCACATGCAATATTTTTTATTAGGGGTGTTCATAGTTTGGTTTAGGTCCTTTCTTGGTTAAAACTAAAATCAAATCAATTTAGTTAATTTTTTAATTATTAAAATCAAATATAATTCATATCCATCAATTTGGCTAATATCGGTTTGGTTCGAAATTTTTTATTTTTAAGAAAATAATAGTATTTTCCTCTCTTATTTTTTTCCTACAAGTAGAAAAAAAGTATTTCATCATTTTTCAACTTATAATATGTTATTAACCTATTACTATGGTGGCTATAATTTTTTTGAATTGTGAAGGAAATGTCTTAAAAAAATTTATAATCTTAATTTAATCAAGTGAATAAAGTTGATAAAAAAATAAAATAAATATATAGGTAAATCTCATGTTTGTTTGTTTTTTTGAATAATAAGTTTGGAATCATGATTTTCTTTTAAAAAATGAGCTTAAGGTGTAAAGTTAATTAGCCTATTAAATATAATTAAAATTTTCATGAAAAATTATACAAATATTTTGAGATATTTATAAAAATTAATGTATCGTACAAAATTAAATAGTTATTTAAATTATGTATATGGGGCGGGGCAGGTAACAATGTGGATTGAGTCTATTAGTTTTTGGGTGGGTTTTTTTTAATTTTTTTAAATTAATTAAATGGGGACCAGTGGGAAGTTGACACGTCATTAATGAAACTTTTTTTTCAATTTAATATTGAGGATGTTAAATAAAGGGCATTTTTGAGCCCAAAGGTGGATATGAAGGGTATTTTTGAGTCCAAAGGTGGATGTGGAGGACATTTTGGAGCCCAAAGGTGGATGTGAAGGGCATTATAGAGCCTAAAGGTGGATGGAGGGCATTTTTGCACCATTTTCAATAGGTGAAGGGCATTTTAGGCCCTTTTCCGTATATTAAAAGTGTGAAGGTCCTTATAAATGTTGTTTGAATTTTTTGCCCTTCATTAAAAGATTTTTTGTCCTTCATTAAAAGAATTCGCAATAGACAAAATTGTCTTTTCACTTTTTCCCTCAATTTATTATTTAATTAATTTCATAATATTGACTCCTAAAATATATGGGATCAGGACTAAAATATATGATAACACTTTTTCTTAAACTAGTTTAGTGTACGTGTGTTGCACGTGTGTATTATGTCAATATTATTGATTTGAATACTATAAATATTTGAAAAATCAAAATATCGTTGTAAGCTTACACATTTTGTTTATTTTTTGTTTTCCAATCGGTATCCATAACCCTACATGGGAGCCAAATTAATCTAGATTCTCACCGAATAGAGATCGTTCGGGGTAGCGCTTTATATAGGTTTTTGCCATATCCAACCTACATAATTCTAAGCAAATGGACCAATAATGAATGACCCTAAAAATGCATTTAATTTAAATTTAAAGAGTATATTTTTTGAAATATTTTATGAATTTTATTATAGTTCCGTTGATTTCATTCTGAATTAAAATGATCATATTTTCTTTAAACATGTAAATTTGAAAAACTATATTTTATTAAATATTTTTTAAAATATAATTTTGTCACAATTCTTCAAAAAAAATTGCCAAATAACTGAATTAGAGAATTTACCACTTTAATTTTTTAGAAATATGAAGATCAAAATGTTAGTCTTTCAATTTCTATAAGAATAATAGCATGTTGTTCAAGTGTTGTGAAGTGGAAGTATTATAACAAAAATAAAACCTTGATAATGCTTATTATAGAGACATGAACTGTTTGGTTAAAACCCCAAGATTCACAAGTCCTTTTTACCTTTTCAAAACATCGTGCAAATCTAAACCAAATAGACAAAATGAAAACGGAGAGAGCAGCATATTATGAGATATCAACTTCTATGAGTTTTGACTGATTAATAAGTATATAAGTAGTAAGTTAAAAATAATGGAACTAACCAGTGCAACTCTTTGCCGAGGGCAGTTATATTGAGACCCCTAAAGATGTGACTTTTGGGGTCTAACATTTTTCCCTCGTTGAGGCTGTTGGTTAACGTTTTGTATACATACATGTCGATGAGAGAAAATCTTAAAATTTTTACGATATATTTTCTTTTTACCAAATATTTCACGGCTGCTTAATTTTTAAAATGAATTTCCCTCTTACTATATATTTTAAGACTCTTTAATTATTAATTCTCCTAATACTTGTTAATATATTTTCTTCTAACCATATATTTCAGTCCTTAATTTTTTAAAAATATTTTTCTCTTATCATATATTTTAGAACTCCTCAATTATTAATTTTCCTATTACATATCACCGTATATTTTTAAACTATGATATATTTATTTAGTTCTGCACGTTTTTTTATTCAAACCAAAATTTTCCTTAATTGAACCTTGGTTGTTTTTGGTTTAAAGTCCTAGATATTAGGACTTTAATATAATTCAAGCACAGTCATGCTTACATTAGATGTTTGTCGAGACTCAAGCATCTTCTTATACTCTTCCCATTCTGTATAAACTTGATTGATTGTGTTGAGATAAAGATTAAACCACATCTAGTTTAGGAAATCTTTAATTTTACCTAAAATACAAAATCATTTAGTAACAAAAAAAAGTATTTCACATAGATCAGAATACATACAACAGAACTTGTAGATTGAGATATAGATCACATTGCATCAAAGTCAATACCCTTTCTCCCCAATCACTCTTCTAAATGAAAAACTTAAATACTATTGAAAGGAATCTCATCATTTCAAAAAATTCCATGATATACCAATATCATAAGCTGTCTAAAAAGGGTAGACCATACACCATGAGAAGTTAGAATCATTTTAAAGCTAAAGTATTTCTACTTATAATAATATGTCATTTATTTATTTTTTGGAATAGACTAAAAAGAAAAAAAATATCATAGACGGATAGTAATATGTCATGTTGGGACTTGGGAAGAAGAATTATGATTTATATCAAAACAAATTAGAAGTACATAGTACATGACAATTGAAAAAACGGACAAGTGTAGTTAGATTAGCATAGCACTGGACGAACTGGACATTAGGTGCACTGGACAGGAGCTTCGGAGGCGTCTCCCCTCCAGTGCATCTAGTGTCCAATTCGTCCAGTGCTAGGCTTATCTAGTTACACGTGTCTGTTTTCAAATTTAATGATCAATGATCATTTAACTGAAATAACTGAAAATACCCCATATACCACGGTTAAGCCCATTAGTTATCTATTTAATCAGTACCATATTGGTAATTAAAATATATACGTAGGCAGTCTTGTTCAGAATTTTATTCTGATTGGAAATGATTTGAATTATTGCTTATTCCAATTTTGTTTGTTTTACATTTCATGGAATCCTAGTTTTTTTACGAATTGTTGGAAAAAACAGCCTAGAAAACAAGTACTTTCTCCGTTTCATTTTAATAGGCCCCTATACTAAAAATATTTGTTTCAATTTACTTGTCTAATTTATGAAATCAAGAGAATCATTATACTTTTCCCTTTCTACCTTAGTATTAAATACTAACTACATAAAAAAATAAATAGTCAAATTTAGAGTTTCAAAGCATCATTTATAAGGTTAATTTAGTAAAATACAACATGAGCCAAGTAAAACGAAAAATACTAATTGAGTATATAATTTAATAACATCCTATAATGTAATAAATGAGCAGAATATAAAAGTTAATTTTATAATAATAATCAAAAATTTAATATCTATTCATACAAGTGATAATAACAGGTAATATAACTTTATAAACATATTTCAATGCACATAATATAAAATTAATTAATAAATGGGCCCAAAATAGAAATGATCCACTCATAAAGGGCCAAGTCAACTTAGCTCTTTTTGGTCAAAAATTGTGGCTAAAGACGACCTTAATGGACTATATACAGCAACAAAATCAAATTTTATTCATTCTAAACACACTTGCACATTCTAGACTTTTCCAAAGATATTTCTCTCCTCTTTCAAACCCTAAGCTACCATTCTCTTTGGACAAGATCACTTCCTTGCAAGTCTTGGTAAGCATTTCCTCTTGTAGATTACTATATTATATGCACAAGAGGTTGTGGATATCATGTTGGTTATGAGTAAAAGGTGTTGAGCAGCCCATTAATTGGAAAAACCTTCAAACCACTCTTCGACCCGAGCGAAGAAAAAGGGGTGTGACAATAGTGACACAACTTATGCTCAGAGGCAAAAGAAATTAAGCTCAAGGCTCAAGTTATGCCCCAAGACACAAAAGGAAAACTTACCTAAATATATCATATTTAGAAAATATTTACCATTTATATCTATATAATTTTAATACATGCATAATTCACTTTTGATGTCTAGTGTAAGTTTTTTACCAAAACATTTATAATACATTTAAAACACTTATAATACATTTATATTGCATGCATAATTCACTTTTAGTAAACAGTGTAATACATCTATATTGCATGCATAATTCGTTTTTAATATATAGTAAATTTTTTTAATTAAAACAAGTATAATACATTTTAATACACTTCTAATACATCTATAATTCTATATTGCATACATAATTCACTTTTAATACACAATACAATTGTTATAGATGGTAAATATTTTCTAAATATGGTATATCTAGATAATAAATAAAAAAATAAAAATATATTTAAAAGCAGTTAATATTTTATAAAAAGTACTCAAAAAGGTAATTTTTCCTTTAAATTTAGTGACCCAAGTTATAATGTCCCAAGACATAGGTTCAGTGATCCAATTATGTCCGAGGACAGAAGTTTTGTGACTCAAGTTATGTCACAAGGCATTAGTTCAGTGAAAGACATTATGTCCCAAGATAAAAGTTTGGCTATGAAAATAATAATTTTTCGGAGTTGGAGTTGGTGTTGTGTTTGGCGATGAATATAAGAGTGAAATTTGGAATTTTTTTTTTTGAATTTTTGTGTGAGAAATAGGAGTGAAAAAAAGTGAAAAAAGTTTTACTTATTTTCACCTTTCCAAAAACAATTTTCACTTAAGTGAAATAATTCTTATGACCAAACACTACTATTTTTACTAAAGTGAAATAATTTTTCGAAAAAAAGTGAAAAAATTCTCATGGACAAACGCTTGCTTCGTTTGTCCATGAAAATAATAATTTTCTGGAGTTGGAGTTGAAGTTGGATTTGGTGTTGTGTTTGGTCATAAATATAAATTGGAGTTGTTTTTAAAATTTTGTGAGAGAAATAGGAGTGAAAAAAGTGTTTTCACTATTCCAAAAATAATTTTCACTAGACTGAAATAATTCTTATGGCCAAACACTACTATTTTCACTAAAGTGAAATAATTTCTCGAAAAAAAGTGAAAAAATTCTCATGGCCAAACGCCTATGTGTTGCCTGGGATCAGATACTGCAAAATTAGTTTTGACTAGCAAATTTAGGTCATAAATAAAGATACTTTAGCCCGCAAAATTTCATTAAATAACCAGTAGTAGCAAAAGTGAAAGACCACCTCAAAATAAAACCTTCCATGCAAAAACTTGATGAAAAGTTGGAGAAAAATTATAACACTAGATGAGGTTAGTTAAACACTAATAAAATATATAATGTTCGAAACTTTTTAAAAAATATAATTTATAAATTTGATGTGAATATTTAAATAGTACAATTTAACCTACCCAGAATAAAACACATATTTACTGTTAAGTTATTCCTTCAAACATCCAATTATTAAGCCACAGCTATACATTTTTGACTTCCTCAAAATCCATTAAAGTCGTTATGACCCCCTCCACCCAATCAGGTAGCTACTCATCAAATTATTTTCATATTTTAATTCGTTTTCATTATTCACATGCATAATTAAGTATGAACAGTGATAAAATAATAAAAGATATTTCGAACATATAATAAGCGTATAATAGTACGAATGAAATGCTCAAAAATCTGGTAATATGATTAGAGAACATCTAAATGAAAGCAAATACATATCTAGGAAAAGAAAGACTATTAAAAGTAAAGGAGCAAAATGAGAGTATGATGTTGTTAATCGGTCAACAACTCTCCCCCAAACCTCCAATTGTCATAACTCATGTCGGTCCATCGTATCTAGTTAATAAATATTCACAACCAAACTTGCACATAAAAATGCAACAAATGTAGCATGAGTATAAAAACGTGTATAGCTAGCTAGTAAGTAGTAAGTATCATTGACCGATACTGTCAAAGTAGTGATGAGATTTGGTCATGGAATCCCTTCGTCTCATTTTGTGTGACACATTTTTCTTTTTGATCCGTCCCAAAAAGAATGTCATCTTTCCTTATTTGGTGACTATTTAAAAGAATAATTTCTTTTTTTATCCGTATTAGCCCCACTTAATTTTAAAAATAGTACTCCTTTGTTTTCTTTTTCACTTTTCTAGAAAAGACAATTTGGTAAACTTCACAAAGTTTTCACTTAATTCTTAAACTTCGTGTCCGGTCAAAATATGACACATAAAATGGGAGGGAGGGAGTACTTGCTTTACTATTCATCAAAAATAAGAATTTATAGATAGCAATCGACGGAAATAGAGGTTAAATAATAATGGCTCAAGTCAAGTGAATCAGTTAAAGAAGCTAACAATACAATGCAACCACTCAAATAAGAATGAATATAATGCAATGGTCATTTATGCAATCGGTGTGTCACGTACTCCGATGAGGGTGTTCCGATTCCGGAGCCGTGACCCTTAGGGCTTAGAGGGCCTGCAAAGTTCATATGTCGACCTCGAATCAGACTCAACCATATCACACCAGACAGCCAATCAATATAGGTTATAATATCATCACTCCTCTCTAAACTAGATCTAACCATATATCACATCAGACTATACCCACGTGAATCATCATAAGGAATACGCATTGATGATCCTATAAAAGCATGAACATCATATGTCCACACAAGGCATATTACTATTCAAAAAATGCATTTAAGCAGCTTATCCATCATAAGTGTACGAGATATCCGATGTGATATAAATACATACTCAGTTAAATCTTAAACTTAATCAAAAGATATGCTTCAATATTCATGTATTTCATCAATCAATCACATAATTTGACAAAATATATATTCATAACATGACACCAGTCTGCCCATAAGTTTTTGTCACCTCACGAATATGGGACTCCCTCTTTTACCCTTAACCCTTATTATCGATCATCAATTAGGAAAACATTATCCAATTGTGGTTTATATAGTCTTAGCTTATACCTCGATCCTAACAATAATTTAATCTTCCGAAAGCTCTATCGCGTTCAAAATCCGTCAAACGAGTTCACTATTATAACAGTACTCTATAATATAAAAGAGTCCAATGATATCAATATTTAAATAAATCAAAGCCTGAAAATTAATGGATATCCTTGCAGAATAAATAAAATGAAGAAAGGATCACGTACCTAATATTTATACGAGAAAATCGCCTCAATCCAAACTTTCTACCTCCTAAACATTAAAATACCAAAACCCCGAAATCTACCGACTTTCACACCCTTTCCGCACTTGCGCACTTTGCCCATCCGAAACTTCGCAAGTAAAAATGGAACTTCACACCCCCGATGCACCAGCACCATCAATCTTATTCAACACTAAAATGAGCATAACTTTCTCATACGACCTCAGAATTCAATAATTTTTGTTGCTATGATTCCAAAACCACGGTACATATATAGTGGTTCAATCAAAACATGAATTGGAGATTAGTTGCTTTGTGTGTTACCGTTTGTGCTCAAAATAACGTTTAAATACCAACTATGATCGCCACACACCAAAACTCAACGAAATTAACAAAAATTTGGGGACAAATCAAAAATCATCATGTGAACCTATAGTAACTTTCAAATCATGAATTCGAGCTTGTTTAGTCAAATATTTGATCGTGATCGATTCTTATTGTGTGAAATCACCAATTTCCAACTTAAGCATCAGAATTACTCCCGAGCCCCTGGGGACTGGTGCAAACTATTTGACTGAGTCCAAAACACCATAGGAACTTGAAAAGCCTTGGTTATGAGTATGTTAACATCAATATATTGACTTTGGTTAGCTCTTAAGTTTCCAACTTTTAGTATTTGATTATTTTCTTCTCCGAAATGTTTCCAGGTTTCTTAGGACTCGTGCCATCTGTCCCCACAAATTGTAAACACGTGGTGAACCCTCTAAAAGTCTCAATTGAAAAAAAAGGGCTCTAATAATAAAAATGACCAGACGAATCGTTACATCAAATATGTATACCAGTTTAATTTAGTGTAATAATATTGTCACATTTATTTTAGGAGGCCCGAAGTATTTTTCACAGTGTAAAGGACGATATTCTATTTGTAGTCGTTACTTGAGGAATATGATACTTACGCGTGAGTTTCATATATACCCAACATCTTACACTAGATCCAAAAAAAAAAAAAAAATCTTTTGCCTACCAGTGGGAAATGTTCTACAATTCAGTATGATAATCATACAAACTCCTTCATATCAAATCAAATTGGCTTATCATTAATTTTGAATAATCCAAATTAAACTCCTTTTTCTTTGAGCTTACAATACGTCGATGTAAAAGATATTGTACGATCTGGCCATAAAACTTTTTGTTCCAGTTCTCTACGTTCATTATTAATAGACAACCAAAACGACTAACCTTAAGTTGATTGTACACTTTTTGTCGCCTCCAAGTAATTATGTATATTTTCAACATCTCACCCTTGATATATAAAACGCTCACAAGTGCATCAAAGTGGTCCTCGTCATCTAGTTCCTTATTAAATCATATTGGGAGAAGTCTATCAAGGTTTCACATTCTGGTGTCAAATAATGTATCATTTCTCCTCAACAGATTCATCCCCGTCACTAGTTGTCTTAGAAGACATCCCCCTCACCATGTTCATAAAGACAACGTAATAATTAAAGGCAATATCAATTATTAAACAAGAAAAGAAAACTCGAAATTTTGTGTCAGTTTTAAATGACTGATTGTACGTAAATCGATCCTACCAACTATCAATCGATCTATTATAATATTTAGAAAATTAGACTGATTTATAGATCGTTCATATTGATTTACTATCAGTAGCATGGTTTTATACACAAAATATTTAGTCTTTTTAGTGATTTTATAAAATCGGCCAATGGTTGATTGAGCGACTCATTATAATAGTCACCCACCTAAATAGTAGCAGATATTTACTTGATCGGACGAATTTATTATGTGTCACTTAGGGGTCGTTTCATAGGGATTTTCTTGCTAAAGCACCTGGTGTCTAATTGGAAGGGTGATGTAAGACCTCTAGTGCGAAACCACCGCATCTACGAGATCAGTCAACTGTAAGTCTCTTTATAAACTTAAATTACATATCTATTACTACATACTTTTTTCTTAAGAAAAGAAGATTGGTGCTAGAAATTTTACAATTTAGGAAGAGAGAAGAAACAAGTAAGTCTCTTTATAAACTTAAATTACATATCTATTACTACATACTTTTTTCTTAAGAAAAGAAGATTGGTGCTAGAAATTTTACAATTTAGGAAGAGAGAAGAAACAATGAGCTTTTAGGAAGAATGGGAGGAGAAAAGAAGACTAGAGAGTTGAGCTCAGAAACACCCTCTTTAGGGGTAACGTCTACGTAAACCCTAGCCTCCTCAGACCCCACTTGTTATTTTTGTTTGTTGTAGCGTATTGCCATTTATGGGTTAGCTGAAATACACTAGTTTATGGGTAAGGTCTACGTACACTCTAGCCTCCTCAGACGCCACTTGCTATTGTTGTTTGTTGTAGTGTCTTGCCATTTATGGGTTAGCTGAAATACACTAGTTTGTGTGCCATCTTGTTCGAGCCAAACTTATTTTTTCCCCAAAAGTGTTTATTTTAAAAATAGTAGTTTTTTGTTCTTCCTAAAAATACTTTTTTGAAAAAGACTTAATGAAAAAAGTAGTTTGATTTTAGAAGTTTGGCTAAACAAGCTAATATTCTCATTTTTTTCACTTGCATTTTTAGTCTTTTTTAATACTTCTGAAATTCATGTTTGTTGCCAGGTCTTTGCTCCACATTTAGTTACTAGCGGGTGGCTTCATTCCAATTGTGAGTTGTTTCTATTCTCCTTCCAAATTTCATTTTTCTGATCTTCGCTATTTCTATTTTGGCGCCTTCTATTTTCTCTTAAATTTCTATTTTGATACCTGGTTCTAGCTGTTATGCTTAAATTTCTATTTTGATACCTGGTTCTAGCTGTTATGTATTGTAGTGGTTCAAAAAATAATGCATTTTGGAGGATTCTCTATTGGCATAACAATATTGTTGAAGAATTCGAACGACATAAATTTAGAAAATATGTGATTCACAAATAAGTGCTCGAATTCCTTTAAGAATAATATATAAACTTGTTCAAGTTTGGAGCTAGACGATTCTTCACTTCTTTGCAAAAAGCTTCACTTTGTTGTTGTCGAAACTAATAATAAAGAGCTCTTCTTACTACTTATTGACTTGAGCATATATTTCTATGGTTACTGGTTTGACACACCTAAATACATATTTGATCTGTGTTTTGATTGGATGATAAATTGGGTTATCTATTAAGCTCGACTCTGTTTTCACAGAGAGTTTGTGTATTATTTGGTTTTAAGAACATTCTGTTCATCTTTTCCTCTCTACCACTTGTGAGTTATTTGGCGTCAACAAAGTATAATCTAGAGAGCTTGACCTTAAGGTTTCAAAGTTTTACGATTTCACTCTTAGATTAGCAATGTTGGTATTCTCTTAGGAAGGACAACTTCACATATAGTGCAGTATTATTTCCTAAACTCAAATAAGTAAGTCAAAAGAGAAGGATTTAATTTCCCAAATGCTCACTCAATTTGTTGAATTTGAAAGTCACTTTTCTTTGTTTTGTCACAATAAACTCACTTAACTATTTTGTTTTCTTTCCAAAAGGTCAATCGCGCCTAATCGCGCCTGAATTTCATCTGCCAGTTTATAACCTGTGCTTGTCCAAAATGGAAAGCCTCTGTGTGAGTTATTAATCTTTCTAGCATATATCAATGAGACTTAGAATAGGAAACCTTTATTTACTCTTACCAGATAATCCCAGTGAACACTACAAGAAAGTGAGGATACGACGACATTTGATAAATGTCGTATCAGGCTGTTTAAATGTCACAAATTGATTTACCGACACTTAATTTACATTTGGGCCAAATGTCGTTAATTTGTGTGTCGGGAATTTTTCAACATTTAAATAAATGTTGGTAAGAATTTTACGACATTTATTTTGCGACATTTGGATAAATGGTGATAAAGAATTTACGACATTTAATTTGGGACACTAAGGGGTCGTTTGGTAGAGTGTATTGGGAAAAATAATGCATGTATTAGTTAATGTGTACTACTAGTACTTTGTTTGGTACATTTTTTAGCCTATGTATAACTAATGCAAGCATTAGTTATACACTATATTGTGTATTGAGGTGTGTATTATTAATACCTCAAAATCCATGGTATTAGTAATGCAATGGATTCTAATGCATGCATTAGCATGACTAAAGACACAATTATCCCTCAAAATCTTTTCCACATCTTTTTCACATATATATTGAGGGT
This sequence comes from Capsicum rhomboideum, assembly GCA_031232105.1. NCBI lineage: Eukaryota > Viridiplantae > Streptophyta > Magnoliopsida > Solanales > Solanaceae > Capsicum > Capsicum rhomboideum. Next base: position 140,535,999 of record CP124711.1, on the reverse strand, counting down.
ATTTTTGTAAAAAAATATTTTTTTAAAAAAATTATGCAATTCATGTATTTTTAATACACCAAACCAAACACTGCATAAGAAAAATGCAAGCATAACTAACACAAACATTATTAATACAAGCATTACTAATACACCATATTTTGCATTACCAAGATAAATGTTGGTAAAAATTTGTGACATTTACTGCAGCCTTTAAAAAATGTCATATACAAAATTCCGGCATTTTGACTAATGTCGACAAATAAGACTGTCAAATGTCGTAAAAATTAGTGATATTTTCTAAAAAATTCAGAAAATGTCGCATTTAATTTTTCTACATTTAGATTAAAGTCACCACCAAATTTTCTATAGTATTGAATATAATGACACAAATATTTATATTTGTGTCTATGGATTCATAAATGATAAACTTTTGTACAGATATGAGTAAAGCATAGCAAATGTCTTTCAATATTATAGCCAAAAAACAAAGTAATGATATAATAAGTGTTCTGCAATAGTTAAATAATATCAAATAAATGATCTTACTCTGTCAAATAAAACTGAAATCAAACTAAAAACAATAATTTCGGCATGAAACAACCTGCCACATTCTCTAAGTCCTAATTGAATCAATTCCCTTTAACTTCTCGATTAAAATATGCAATAAAGCTTTGTGAAATCATCAATCCGCAGGTCAAGCTTTTCGTTGTGAATTGAGGCCAAAGAGCCAAAGTTTCTTTTTGGACCAATTACATTGCTTAAATTAGGTCGTCATACACATTTCAAATTTCAGCTAAATCATTGTATTTGAAATTATGTATTGTAAAACGAATTTTCTGAAATACTGTGGATCCGTTTGGCAATGAAATTTTTTCATTTTTATTTTTATTTTTTGCACTTTATTCGAAAATCAGCATTTCGCCATGATGATTTCAAATACAACCTGAAATTTCACTTTTTAAATTTCTTTTTTCAAAAAATCCTATTTTTTTAATTTCATAAAATAACCCCATTTAAATTATATTTCATGTTTAAATCATGTTCGATGTTTTTCTAAAAAATACATTTAAATTCTCAATATTTATTGCAAAAGCATGGACAAACAATTCCAACTTGAAAGTTCCAAATAAAGTGATTTTTTTTTATGGCCAAACGCGTACTGCACTTTTATATACCAGTGTCAAGAAGTGGAATTCTCATGAGAATATATTTTGTATGAATTGCCAGTGAAATTGCCTAAATAAGAGCAAAGAGATAGTTTCTCCATTGAAATTTTCTGTCAAAGATTATATTACTCTAATGCTTCTCTCATGTTCTTTTAAGTAGACATTCACAATGAACAACTCGTGCTACATTCATCTTGGTGCTATTTTAAGTGAATGCTTTAAACATTCGACTTCAATTGTAGTAGTTGGTACCAGGGAGATATTGTTGACTCCCAAAAACTACGTTCGACTGATAATATGCATTATAACTTTGTAAAAATGAAAGGATTGAAGATATACACTTGAAAATTTAGTGCAATTAGGAGAGTATACCGTTGGTTTAGTTTACCTGTAATATATAGAGTTACCATTATCAAAAAAGATTTATTGTGATTAGGTCAAGTGGATTTGAACTCCAACTGTTGGGAGACTGGGATGCTCTTGACTGATGATAGGTTGGAGGTTAACTTGGTCAAACAAACTGCTAACTAATTGGAAAAACAATTATGTTGAGAAATCACTTTATAGGAAAGCTTATCCCAAAGTTAAGCAGTAAGATATGTTATCCCTCATTCGCGAAATGTGCTCTTAGTTGAAATTATAGCTTAGATTGCAGCTTAGGACATGCAGTTTGCAGCGAGAAAGAGGAGAATATAATGACGAATGTGTTCTAACGCTTTTGAAATATCATGAGCTTCTCAAACTTTTCAAAATATATTAATAGTTGTATCCATTTTTTTCTTAATTTTTTGCACAACTTCATGTATCGTATTGTTTCATCTGCCGATAACTCTTACAATGTGACAAATATGTTGTACCTTTTAGGGCTTTAAAATAAAATTGGATTGGTAGATTAAGGTGTACAAGCAATTTGTTTGCTGAGAAAACATATAAATTTCTTTAGCTATCAATTGAACTGATATCTTTTATCTTTTGTGACCTTTTGATTAACAATTCAGTAGCACTATTGCTGTAGAAGGAATCTCCGTAACTTGTGAACAATAATTTTCATAGCACCGTTTTTATGGTCTGTTTTTGTGTTATGTTAAACAAAATCTTATTTTCTTTTTTGATTTTGTGCATAAAGAAAATTTTATTTTGTTTGAACTTCAAAGGCAGTCATGAATGTTGAAGGCCAACTCCGAATTGTGCAAGATTATGAAATAGAGGAAGATCCTATTGGTAGCAGATGCCATAATGCCAAGGTTAAGTACGCCGACTCTCACACATGGGAGGAGGCAAGTGTCATAAAGTGCCAAAACATTGAAGAGGCCGAAAGACAATGGGCACAGTCAGTAGCTATTGGCTCGATTATGGCGAGACCAACTGCTATTGCTAGTGACCCTAACAACGGAGGCTTTTTATTATTTGTTGAAAGATTATATCGTATGAAAGATAGCAACCGTATGTGGAAGTTCACAAATGGCACATCCATCCAAGACGATCCCGGGAACATGTGGCAGTTCGTCAATGGAGTGTGCATCGGCTTTTCTAAATACTATAGGAGGATCTTCCAGTAAGTATAACACAAGTTTTTTGCTCAATAATCATTTTGAATTCCAAACAATTAACTTGTTTTGTTTGGAGAAATTGTTTAGACAGGTTGGTTTAGGATTATTGGCAATACACTCTCGTAGTTATTGTTATGGTCATCACAATAATCCACATTTTGGAGTCCTCTATGGTGCTGATGGTAAAGCACGAATGTATGGTATGGAAGTCAATGTAGATGGTAAGTATTGAACTTAATGAACTGTCAAAGTTTCAATTTTAATCGTATAGTAATATTTTCTCATTGTTTTACTAAACAATTGCAGCTAATAGCGTAACTTTGAAGAATGACTTCAGGAAATTTAAGACATGGCTTATTGATGCTATCATGCTTATGCCGCTACCAAACACAATGATACATCCACCACCGCCTACATATGATGGTTTGCGCGTACCTCATAGTGTTCGATGTTATCTTACCATGATGACTGCATTTGAGGGGGAAACCAGGTATGTCTGATAAGACTTATGGTTGAAATATTGATTTTTTCGAGCAAACATTTCAAAATATTTTGCCCCATTTTCTGTTTTGCTGAAATGTAATATAGTAGTTGAAGTTGTACTTGAGTGTATAACCACATTGATTAAAAGTATGTGATTATTTCTTTTCAGGTTATACGCCAGGTGGCTTTACAACCCCCCTGCCTTCTGGGACTTCAATCAGAAATGTCTTTTTATTAACACTATGTGTAGAGTCATGGAAGAAGAAACACAATTTGCTGAAAATTCCTTCTCATTTCCGGAAATTGAACCTGATTGGGGAACACAAAGAATAACACAAATCTTTCCTCCTAAATCTGATTTTTGCCAGGTCTACAACCATATGAATAGCCAAGGTTATACAAACATGCACTACCAATCCACTTGGGGATGCATTGAGTACGCAAGAAATTTCTTGCATCATGGCCAGTGGGGAACTATGGTTTTGGAACGGTTTGAGCGGGTGTTCCCAGAACTTATACCCTGTGTTTATAGGGATTTGGTTATAGCAATTAACATCGGAGATTACAGTTACAAAAACAACTATTTAGACCACAAATTCATTTTGGAGGATGATGGCACAATGATTAGGTACATATTCTCAACTTTCACTTTTTTTAGAATTGGGCATTATGATTATGTGTTGAGTAATCTCACTTAGTTGCCATAGTTTCCTTTTGTGCCAGTAACTTTAAAACCTTTAAGTCAATCATTCCAATGTGATTAAAGAAAAAAAAGAAAAGATCTTTGTCCATGGTCATGTTCAGTTACATTTCTCTATTTAAAGTATCTGATAATTGATGAACGTAGATGTTAACCAAGTCTTTTCACTTGCTCTATTACTTTCTCTGTTTTCTGCTTGCAATACTTACCATTTGGTATCAAGAGCCGGTGAGAGTGAGCGTGCTTCAATTGTGAGTTTGTTATGTCTTCAGAGAATTTTGTTCAACCTGGTATTCCACGCTTTAATGGTCATTATGACCATTGGAGCATATTGATGGAAAACTTTTTGAGGTCCAAAGAGTTTTGGGCAGTCGTTGATGGTGGTTTCTAAGAACCTTTGAAGAACAAAAGTTGAAAGATTTGAAGGCAAAGAATTACCTTTTCCAAGCCATTGATCGTTCAATATTGGAAACAATTCTTTGCAAGGATACGTCAAAGCAAATTTGGGACTCTGTGAAGAATAAGTAGCAGGGAAATGCAAGGACAAAGTGAGCACATCTTCAAACTCTATGAGGTGAGTTTGAGACCTTGCGGGTCAGTGGGTCAGCTTCAAGGGAATGGCTACGAGGTGTCTATTAAGCATGGAATTTGCAGAATCCAGGATTCTAATCTTCGACTGATTGCTGAAGCTACGATGACTGTGAATAAGATTTTCCCTCTTGATAAGCAAAATATTGGCTCTATCAATTTTTGTTTTTCAACAAAGTTAAATAGTCAAGCATGGATTTGGCACTACAGATATGGGCATTTGAATTTTAGAGGACTGAAAATGTTGCAGCAAAAGAAGATGGTTTCTGGTCTTCCTTATTTCGATATTCCTGCAGATCTTTGTGAAGATTGTGTCGTTGAAAAGCAATCTCGTATAGCTTTCCAAAGGGAAAAGCATGGAGAGCTAAAAAGCAGTTGGAGCTGGTTCACTCAGATATTTGTGGACCAATAAACCCAATATCCAACGGAGGAAAACAACTTTTATTGATGATTTTAGCCGAAAGACATGGGTTTATTTTTTGCAGGAAAAATTTGAAGCTTTTACAGGTTTCAAAAGCTTCAAAGCTCTTGTTGAGAAGGAGACAAGATGCTCCATAAAGATTCTTCGTACTGATCGCGGAGGAGAGTACTTTCACAAGAATTTATAAATTTTTGTGAATCTCATGGGATACGTCGGCAACTTACAATTGCATATACTCATCAACAAAAAGGAGTATGTGAGAGGAAGAATCGGACAATCATGAATGTTGTGCGGAGTCTTCTACAAAAGAGCCATGTTCCAAATGTTTTTTGGCCTGAAGTAGTTTGCTGGAGCGTCTATGGTTTGAATAGAAGTCCTTCTCATGCTATTAACATGACACCAGAAGAAGCTTGGAGTGGACAACAGATGTTCAACACTTGAGCATTTAAATGCATTGCATTTGTTCATGTTCCAGATCAGAAAAGAACAAAGCTTGGTGACAAAGCCAATAAGTGTGTAAAAAGTGTGTTTTTCTTGGTGCTAGCAGGGAGTCAAAAACCTACAAGTTGTACAATCCTATAAGCAAGATGGTGATTATCAGTCGTGATGTGTGTTTGACGAAGATAATTTTTGGCCATGGGAAGAAAAGCCAAACGACCAACAACTGCCTTTGGATCTTGATGATGGAGACAAGGAGCAACAGCAACCAGTAGTAGCTGATGAAGTGGCAGAAAGCAATGGATGTTGAGATTGCCGCAATTGAAAATAACAGTACTTGGGATCTTACTGATCTTCCAAAAGGGTAGAAGTCGATTGGAGTTACATGGGTTTATAAAACCAAAATCAATGAGTCTGGTGAAGTTGACAGGTGGTAAAAGGACACAAGCAAGAGTATGGTATGGGTTACAAGGAGGTCTTTGCTCCAGTAGTCAGACTTGATACCATCCAGCTTGTGTTGGCGTTGGCAGCTCAAAACAACTGGCCGAGTCAGTAAACACTCCCTATGGAGTTACTGATTTTGAATGTCAAGCAAATGGAAATCCATAAGGTCTCTTTGGGATGTCATTGCAGGAAATACTAAATTTTGTCCAGGGAATGGTAGAAAAACTGCTTTCTGGAATGATAAGTGGGTTGGTCAGGAACCTTTGAAGGACAGTTTTCCAGAATTTCATAGGTTGACTATGAGTAATGATGCCTCTATCAGGGAAGTCAGGAATCAAAATGGTTGAAATTTTAACTTCAGAAGAGGGCTAAATGATTTGGAGATGGAAAGATTGACTTCCTTTTTGCAGATTTTAGAAAAGGTGAGAGAACTCAATGATAATGAAGATGTTTTGGTCTGGAAGGACAAGGGGAACAAGGTGTTCATAGTCAAGGGTGCTACACTTTCTTTAGCAATGAGGGACTTCACTCCAGTTGGCCTTGGAAGCAAATCCGGAAGGCAAAAACGCCCTTTAAAGTAAACTGCTTTTCATGGTTGATAGATAGAAAAGCCTGTTTAACTCATGAAAAACTCAGAGAAGGGATATGCAGCTGGTTTCCGTATGTAGCCTTTGCAACGCAACAACAGAAGATAACTTTCACCTTTTTTTACACTGTATCTACTGCCCAGCTGTGGCAGCTATTTCTGGCTCTGGCTAACCTTAAATGGGTTATGCCAGGAAACACATTTGAGCTTTTAATAGCTTGGGATCAAGCTGGAGGAATGTAAAGCAAATGAAATGGAGGGGAATTCCTTTATGCATTTGGCGGACCATCTGGAGGGAAAGAAACAACAAATGTTTCGAGAACAAGAGTAATCCGATACAGAAAGTAAAGATGAACTGTTTTTGAGCTTGCATTTTTGGAGTAAAGAATTTTGTATAGAAGATGCTGACGCCATCCTAGATTTTTTGGAAGCTTTATGAAGTGTACATATGGTTTCTTCTTTTCTTTGTACTACTTACTGTTTCCAGTACAATCTTTTTGTACTGATGGATACAATGTTATTATTCTCAAAAAGAAAAAAGAAACTGGCCAATTTATCAACTCGATGTAAAATCAGACTTTCTACTTGGAGAGTTGCAAGAGAAAGTATATATTGATCAACCTCCTGATTATGTGAAGCATGGAGGTCAGCATAAAGTTTATAGATTGAAAAAACCTCTATATGGGCTAAAACAGGCTCCAAGAACTTGGTGTAGTCGTATAGATGCTTATTTCTCAAAAGAGGGATTTCAAAAGTGTCCATGTGAACATACTCTTTATATAAAAAGGATGTTTCAGGTGTTATAATGCTATGTTTATATGTGGATGCTTAATTTATACCGGAAGTGATATGACTATGGTTGAGAATTTTAAGAAGTCCATGACGATCGAGTTTGACATGTCAGATTTGGGTATGACACATTACTTTCTTTGTATAGAAGTGAGGCAATCCTCTGCTGGGATTTTTATTTCCCATAATAGATATGTTCAAGATGTTCTAGATTGACTGCAAATGAAGAATTGCAACTTTGTGAGCACACCAATCAAGTTTTTTCGTTTGCTCTATTACTTTCTCTTTTTTCTGTTTGTAATACTTATCAAATTCAGAAATAAACTCTTTGTTGAACCTCACCGTTAGTAGATTCGTAGTCCTCATTTGTACCTTTTCACTTTCCATGCATGGTACTTCAGTGATCTGACTTAATGATTTATTTGCAGTGTTGCCGATTTTCTTTGGAAAGAGCCCTCGATCTTTAGATTGGTAAGTCCCAAATTTAATTCCCTTCTTTAATTCTTCTCTCATGTCTCGACTTTATCTCACTAATTGAATGTTGCAGTATGATGTTGATTAGTGATATGAACCTATGAAGATGGATCAAACATGGACTTCAAGCTAAAGTCGTGAGGGCACATACATAACATGAAACTAGCGAAAATCTTCTTACAAGTGAGGAAGTTGTTGTAGCTGTACTGTACATTCTATCGAGGTTGAAGATTGGGAGATCTCCTTTTCTGTTTGGGAAAGAAATTATGCGACGTGGCCCTGCCAGAAGGAAGTTAAAGCATTACGATGGGCGATCATCTTAAGAAATGCCATATTTAAACTTTTGTTACATATTGGTACTAAAAATAGAACGTCTGTAAGATTCTAATGTGTTCTAAATGAAGCCAGTGGTAAAGTATTTGCCAAAACATTTGGTGTATTGTGCAAAAAAAATAAAAATGGACACTATTATCAAAACTTAGGTACTTATCTGTAAGTCTGTAGTAGTCCATGTCTTTTGAGAAATAGATTATTGTCTGCGCTAGTTGTTTGATTATCTTGTTTGATGTGCTGATACACTAAAGACACTCGATAGCTCAAGACTCCAGGGTCAGATGTTGATTTTGTTTCATCTACAAATCTGGCAAACAGGACACTTAACGATAGGAGTCTGAAAGTTGTTTTAGCTGGTTACCGAGAGTCCAGTGATAGAGTGCTTGAGTTTTCAAAACTTTTTGAATGGCTTTTATGACTAGGCTTGGAATGCCAAAATATTTCACATGGTTTTTATGACTAATTGGCACAAGTGAAATTATTTCTTTTCCATCACAATGTCTTATGGTATTTCTTTTCCATCACAAGTTTTTTTATTTGAAGGTCCAGCAATAGTTATGTCTATTAGGACTAGGTAAAATATATCCCCCATTAAGCTTTTGATCGTTGCTCTTCATTTCAAACTTAAAAATGTACTTGTTATTGTTTCTGTTCATCGATTAGCTTATTAAAACCGCTAAAAGCAATTGAAGAAGATATCTTCTCTCAGTAAGTGCACAACCCATTGCTTCTGTTGCCTTCCCATACTTCAATGGCCCTTGTATGTCACTGTTGCCAGCGAGGAAATTGTCTTACACAGTTACTTGTTCTTCCCTGAAAGTACAAGTGTCACGACCCGAAATCCCATTCGGCCGGACTGGCACCCGAAGCCGATAAGGCCCGAGAGAACCAATCTTTGCTCATGAACATTCGCATGCATAACCTCATATGAATCTTATTACAGCTTATGCAACTATGCGGAAGTCATCAACATGGAAACATATGTCATAGCTATATATGTACAACTTGGCCGTTTGAGCCATCAAGTCAAAACAACATGTACCTTCACATTTATACACCCACATCCGTCTACAAAAGCCTCTAACAATTGCATTGACCAAAATGAACTAAAAGTCGGGACAAGTCCCTGCTTTATACAACATGTACAAAAGCAAAACACATGTACAACGGTGACTCGGAGAAGCCCCGAACTAACTGGAGCTCACCAAAGATCTGCAACACTGACAATCTACTATGGAGGCCTACTAATGCCTGCACCTGCAACATATAAAGTAAGTCCCCAAAAGGGGTCAGTACGAAGAATGTACTGAGTATGTAAGTCCATAAGGAAAACTGCGTTAGTGCATAAGAACTTCAATGGAAATAATTATGAGAGAACTCCATATGTGGAACCATGTACCTTTCTTTCATTAGTATCAACTTCAATGATTCATACATAACAACAACCATGAAATCAATAAAAGAGAAATAGCAAATGTGAGTAAACTCCCTTTCAGTATGTGGGATACCATGTACATTACATTCTTTCTTTCACTTGTCTTTACTTTACTTTACTTTTACATTGCTCATACACTGTTAGGGCCCTCATCATGCAGGTGTTCATTTCACCCCATGGATACATCATGCAGGTGTGTTCTTTCACCCCATGGATAAAATATCATCGTCATGCAGGTATTCTTTTTACCCCATGGATAAAATATTATCGTCATGCAGGTATTCTTTTTACCCCATGGATACATCATGCAGGTATTCTTTTTACCCCATGGATAAGATCATGTCATCATGCAGGTGTTCTTGCACCCCATGGATAAATGGCCATCATCATGCAGGTAAGTGTACCCCACGGATAAACTAGCATCATGCAGGTATTTGCACGCCATGGATAACACATGCGGGTGTTCTTGCACCCCATGGATAAAATAACATACCCAATATGCATTACTTTATTCTTCCTTCATTTCTTTACCTTTGAGATTGATTTCTTTACTTGAGAGAGATTGATACAAGCACTTGTGAGAGATTGGTACATTACTTGTGAGAGATTGATTCATTTGCCATAACATTATTTGAACACAACATCTTGGAACCATTGGAACAAATAGCCAATGCATAAGAGACATATGTATTACTTCTATTGGAACTTGGGACCATGACCCTAATTGAAACACACCAATATGCTTTACCTTGTTCTTATACTTCATGAGATTAACACCTTAACTAAGCACACACTTATATGCACATCTCACTTCACTCCTTTACCTCATGAGATTCACAATTTCACTTATGAGGAATAATTATACTAACTTGCACATCGCCTTTCTTATTACTCTTATGAGATTGGTACTCTTACTTATGAACAATTGGCACAAGGACAATCATCATACTATAGGACTTTGAAATAAAGCATGATCGGACTAATGCTATTCAAACTAAACAAGCTCTCTTTACCTCATTACTCTCGTTGAGATAGTTCTCTTAGAATTTACAACGTTATGACATCTTTGGAACTTCAATCAATGAATAAGAGATATGTGAATCATAATTCATCTAAGAATAGGGCACATATGAATAACAATATACGTCACCCTGAATTGATATACTTCAAGCCTCTCGGAATTGAAACAAGTCCAATGTCAATAGGAACAATATGTTGTAGAAGAATATGGAAAAGAGTAACCTTACATACCTTGTCCTCTCAATGTAAGTACACAATCAAATATGTGAGCGCAACAATTCCACTCCTTCTTTACGTTCACTCTACATCACACGTACATAATGGAACCAACATTAACCACCAACTACCTTACAAATGCATACAATAACAATAAGTCACATGTCTAGCTTTAACATGTCATTTCCCCTTTGACCATACCATTTATGAAATCATTATTCCAAAAATCCCCCAATATTCCATACATTGACCAATACATGAAAATCAATACATTTCACCACAACACTCCTCCTTTACACTTTCTTATCCATATCACATCACAAAGAAGTCATCAAACCACCTTAATACACCTCATAGCACATATCGGCCAAAATCCCACCATTTACACTTTTAGAAAAATAATAAGTGTAATAACAAAATCACACCATACATGTTCATATTTTATCCATACCATGATCTTTCATCAAAGGCACAAGTCATAATTCAAGCTTGAACCTCATGGATCACAAATCTTATATAAAAACACAAAGTACCATGTCCACCATTTCCAAGCATAACCAACATGATATACATAATCTCCCATGCATATAATATGTTAAACCATAACAATAATCACTTACCTAAGCTTGGAAGATGATGATCTTCTCCAAAAGTGCCTTAGGGTTTGAAGAGCTAAAAGAGCTCTCTTGAAAATTCTAGAAAATGAGAGAAAGTGATGTGTGTGGCTAATGAATTAAAATCTGATTTTTGGCCACTTTTTATAACCTCTTAAAGTCATCCTTAGACATTAATTTCCATCATTGACAAGTCAAAGCAAGAATGGGTCATTTTGACCCATTGGGCCTTTCATGTTTTGTTCATTTTTTGGTCTCAAATTAGGCCCAATAACCCATAACATCTTAACCCACTAACATCAATGTATAATTAACCATATATCTCATGTTTAAATAATTCCATAATGTCACGACAATATTCTCTTACGAAATTCTCATTCGTCGTCTCGATCGCAAAAAAAAATAGGAATTCTAGTCGCCCATGGCTTCATTAGACATTTTGGATAACTATTTATGTTTCTTGAGTTGATCATGTAGGAGTATGTAGGTGTGTATTGAAGTGTTTGAAGCTTTAACAATGCTCAAAGAACTCCAAAGAACCAAAAGAAACCATCCAAGAATCGTCGTAGAATTGCGTTTTGAAACGAGTCCGGAAAGGCAAAACTTTTGTGCCTTGCGCCACTGCTGCAAAGCAAGGCAGTGGTGCAAGATTTGCACCCTATCTGATCTCAGGGGCTTGCGCCACACCCCCTGAAACAGGGTAGTGGCGCAAGTTTCAGCACTTTGCTGAATTTTCCGGCCATTTCCTCAATACTTGCATATCGTCCAATACCTTATCAAAACACTTCAAAATACTTACTTAGTGATCTTAATCATCAAGTAAACATGACTCCAAGTCACCAAATGAGGTTAGAATGTGTACGAGGTATTCCACAAATGCTCCACGAAATCACCAAACACCTCTTATGAAAGGCTAGTCACATGTACAAGGCCAAATTTCAATTTTTCTCATCTTTAACATTACCGATTACATACTTATAACTCTCGACACCTAAGTAACCATTGTTCAATGTCGTCATATAGGGTTTAGTAAGTACGGGGTGTTACAACAAGGGGGGAGGGGATTGTAAGCCTATTAAAATTTAGCTAGTCGACTACTGTTTGGACCCCGTCGACTGATAGCGAGACAACCTGCAAATACTTGTTATGTCACAACCCGAAATTCCATTCAGGCCGGACTGGTGTAACACCCCGTACCTTCCCAACTGTAACACCCCATACTTTTCTAATCTCATTTGATACCTTGGGGTTATATCTACCTAGGTGTTGAAATGCCAAGAGTATGTGTTTTATAGTGTCATTGGTGAAACATTTGATATCGGACCTAAAATGTGCTATTAGACCTTTGTAGGAGGAGCTTTGTGGTTTCGTGGAGCAATTGGGTAATACCCCGTACACATTCTAACCTCATTTGGTGACTTGGAGTCATGTTTACTTGATGATTAAGATCACTAAGTATTTTGTAGTGTTTTGATAAGGTATTGGACGATAGGCAAGTATCGGAGAAGTGGCCGAAAAATTCAGCAAGGTGCTGAAACTTGCGCCACTACCTGTTTCAGGGGTGTGGCGCAAGCCACCTGCATTCAGAAAATTCAGAGAAGGCCCATTTCTTGCGCCACAGCCTGCTTTGCAGCTAGTGGTGCAAGGCACAAATCTTGTGCCTTTCGGGACCCGTTTTGTAACGCAATTCTACGACGCTTCTTGGATGGTTTCTTTTGGTTCTTTGGAGTTCTTTGAGCATTGTTAAAACTTCAAACACTTTAATACACTCCTACATACTCCTACATGATCAAATCATGAAATGTGAATAGTGATCCAAAATGTCCAATGAAGCCAAGGGCGACTAGAATTCCTATTTTTGCGATCGAAGCGACGAATGAGAATCTCGCAAGAGAATATTGTCGTGACATTATGAAATTATGTAAACATGAGATATATGGTGAATAATACATGAAATTGGATGGGTTACATGGATATGTGTTATTGGGCCCAAAGTTAGGCCCAAATTGGAATTAAAAGAATTGGCCCAAAGGGCAAAAAGACCCATTCTTCCACTTTGACCACATTAAATGCCAAAGGAAGGGCTAAGTATGACTTGGGGTCTATATAAAGGCCCTAAGATCAGATTTTTATTGTCCAAAACCTCTCATGCCTTTAAGATATTTTTCTCAACATTTCTCATTTCCAAACCCTAAAGCAAAATAATTCCTTTGGACTCTTTGGACAAGATCATCCTATTCCAAGATTTGGTAAGTGTTTATTCTCATGGATTAACATATTATATGCATGGGAGATTATGTATATTATGCTAGTTGTGTTGGCAAGGTGATGAATAGTGTATTTTTGCTTTGGGTGAAAGATGTGCTATCTTGGTGATTTGAACTTGAATTAGGACTTGTGCCTTTGATGAAAAAGCATGGTATGGACAAACTATGAACATGTATGGTGTTATTTTTGGTATTAAACTTGTTATTGTCTATAAGTGGAAAATGTGGAATTTTGGCCGATATGTGTTATGAGTTGTATTAAGGTAAGTTGATGGATTATTTGTGATGTGATAAGGATAAGAAAGTGTAAAGGAGAAGTGTTGTGGTGAAATGTATTGATTTTAATGTATTGGTCAATGTATGGAATATTGGGGAATTTTTGGAATAATGATTTCATCAATGGTTTTGTCAAGGGGAAATGACATGTTTAAGGGCAAATATGTGACTCATTGATGTTACATGCATTTGAAGAGTAGTTGGTGGTTAATGTGAATTCCGTATTGTATTTGTGTTGTAGAGTGACACATAAAGAAGGAGCGGGACTATTGTATGCACCTCTAGGATTATATATTCGTATTGCGAATCCAAGGTATGTAAGGTTACTCTGTCCGTATCTTTCTGCGGCAAATAGTATTCGCATTGACATTATGTTGTCCTATCCCGAAATGTACTACGGTATCCTACATCCGATTATCAATTGTCATTGTCATATGCTTCCTACTTATTGATTAATTGTGCATCTCATGTCTCATGTTCATGAATAGTGTTCCAAAGGCCCAATACGGTTATGTTCCAAAGTTTCAATAGTGTTTATACTCATGTGTCTCGTTCATTGATTATTGTCCAATGGGTCCAATAGTGTTATGTTTCCATTCGGTATTGTGTTTTCTAACACTGTTACTCATATGTCTTCCGTTCATTGGTTAATGATCCAAAGTTCCAAATAAAGATATGGCTATCATTGTATCAATCTCTCATAAGCAAATTATCAATCTCTCACAAGTAAAGATATCAATCTCAAAGTAATGATCAAAGTAATGCAAATGTGGTTAATGATTGATTTATGGGTGGCAAGTCTAGGGGCGTAAGCCTAGCTCGACTCGATCCCGAGGCATTGATTTATGGGTGGCAAGTCTAGGGGCGTAAGCCTAGCTCGACTCGATCCCGAGGCATTGATTTATGGGTGGCAAGTCTAGGGGCGTAAGCCTAGCTCGACTCGATCCCGAAGCATTGATTTATGGGTGGCAGGTCTAGGGGCATAAGCCTAGCTCGACTCGATCCCAACATGATGATAAGTCATGAAAAGACCCACTGATCAGTAGGGGCCCGGGTACAGTGTGACACACGTATTGATCATTGAGCATTGTATTAAAGAAAGCAAAGAAAGTAACGAAAGCAATACACATGGTTTCCAAAAATGCAAATGGTGGCTTATTCACATTGATTATTCATTTATCTTGAGTTCATTGAAATATTCATGTGTTGTACAGTTTCATCTGAGCCTTACATACTCAGTACTTTTTCCGTACTGACCCCTTTTGGGGAACATACTTTAAATGTTGCAGGCGCAGGTACTAACAGGCCTCCCCTGTAGGTTATCAGTTGTGTGCGGATTCATTGGTGAGCTCCAGTTAGTTCGGGGTTTCTCCGAGTCACAGTGGTATATGTATTTTGGTGGTGTGTGTGTTGTGTAAAGCGGGGACTTGTCCCGACTTTCAGTTGCCATTGGTCAATGCATTTGTTAGAGGCTTTTGTAGACGTATGTGGGTGTATGTATATAAGATGTCACATGGAGTCTTATTTTGATGGCCTCAACGGCCAAGTTTCTCAATTGTATATATATATATATGTCACATGTTCTATGCTTTCCGATTTTAGCTTCTCCTGCTTCTATGTGATAGTAGTGTTTCCTATGACATGCATATGAATGAATAGAAGCAAAGATTGGTTCTCTCGGGCCTTGTCGGCTTCGGGTGCCAATCACGCCTCGTGGGGGTTCGGGGCGTGACAACTGGCACCCGAAGCCGATATGGCTCGAGAGAACCAATCTTTGCTCATGAACATTCGTATGCATATTCTCGTATAAATCTTACAATTCCTCATGCAACTATGCAGAAGTCATGGACATGGAAACATATGTTATATCTATAGATATATGAAACTTGGTCGTTAGAGCCGTCAAGTCAAAATGATCATACGTCTCTTACATTCACATACCCACATATGTCTACAAAAGCCTCTAACAGATGCATTTACAGGACCAACCAAAAGTTGGGACATGTCCCGGCTTTATACGACATTTACAACATCAAAACAACTGTACATCTATGACTCAGAAAGTCCCAAACCAACTGGGGCTCACCAAAGATCTGCAATCACTGTCAACCTACGGTGGAGGTCTACTAGTGCCTGCACCTGCAACATGTAAGGTAAGTCCCTCGAGGGGGTCAGTACGAAGAATGTACTGAGTATATAAGGCTCATAAGAAATTCATCATACATAATAACAGCAACAATGGAGTCAATATAAGAGAAATAGCGAATGTGAATAAACTCTCTTTCTGTACGTGGGGAACCATGTATTTTACATTCTTTACTTCTCTTGTCTTCATATTCATTCATCTTTATTGTTCTACCCATGCTAGGCTGTTCTGTAGCCCCTGGGATGAGATTAACCCATGCTAGGTACTTTGACCCCTGGGATGTTAGGTGAACCCATGCTAGGCTTTCGTGTCGCCCCTGGGATGTCATTAACCCATGCTAGGCTTATCGCCCCTGGGATGTTATTATGATAACCCATGCTAGGTACTTTGACCCCTGGGATGTTATTGGGATCAACCCATGCTAGGTACTCAACCCCTGGGATACCACCCATTAAACATTACTTCTTTCTTTCATTACTCTTTCTTTCATTCTAAGAGTGATACCTTGATGATTGGAACATTCATGAAACTTGGAACACATACATACATTACTTCACGTCTTTACTCTTGTTATTCTTACTTCCATTCTTAAGAGTGATACATTGAGGATCATGACATTAATTGAAGCACACTCATATACACATTTCACTTCACTCCTTTACTTCATGAGATTGACATCTTCACTTATGAGGAATAAATATATTAGCTTGCACATTACTTCCTTCATTACTTTTGAGATCTTATGAGATTGGTACCTTTACACTAATGATAGATTGGTACAAACATAATCATAATATTATTAGACTTTGGAACATGGCATGATTGGAAATACTATTCAAGCATAAATAGATTCTCTTTACACCTTACTCTCATTGAGATAGTTCCTTTTGGTAGTTACAACATTATGGGAGCATTTGGAACTTCAGTCAATGAATAAGAGATAAGTGAATCATAATTCATCTAAGAATAGGACATATGAATACCAATATATCTCAACCTGAACTGGGGTACTTTAGAACACTTCGGACATGAGTAAGTACCATAACAAGGTGAATACTCTATGCTGCAGAAAGATACGAAAAGAGTAACCTTACATACCTTTACTTCCAAGTATGAGTACACAAGTCTATATATGAACACAACAGTCCAGCTTCTTCCTTATGTTTCACTCTACAATGCGAGTCCATAATGGAACTCTCGTTAACAACTATTTACCGCACAAGTGTACAAAACGACAATGAGCTATATGACTGCCACATAACTTCATTTCACTCTTTACAATACACCCCACTGCATTATCATACCAACAACACCATAATCATTCCACAAAATGACCAAGATATCATACATCAATAGCATTTCACACCACACTTACCCTTTACGCTTCCTCATTATCATTCCGTCACAATTACCCTATCAACTTGCCTCATAACAACTTATGAACAATAATACATACTTAACATAGTCCAAAATTCCTCCATACGACACTTTAAAGTCATTAAAACGGCATCACAAGTTGATAATTACATCCAAAAAAGGTATAGGGGCCTTCGGGGGTCAACTAGATGCGAAAACACACAAAATCGGATCTGGGGCTGACTTGCGAAGACACCTGAGCCCGCAGGTGGATTAGGTACGTGCGCATATTACCTTTGGCATCATCCATAGGCATCTGCGTTGGCATCTGCGCCCGCAGGTGCCTCCGTCTGCGGGGGCGGATGCCCGTTTTGGTCCAAATTGGTCTTTTTTGGGTCTTTTCATGCAATGAATGGTCCATGATCATAAATAAACTTCTTTTAACATATTTTTGATCATATTAGATGCCAAAAATCATCCATGGTCTCAACACACAAAAACATCACCAAAACCTCACTTTCTTTTCAATCCATCACCAAATCCATAACCAAATTTACAACAACAATTCTAAAAATTATACACAAGAATAAAATAAGGTAATACTATAATCACATCTCACATGTCAATATTGAATCCATCAAGTTCACTTCCTTCAAGACCACAAATACATATTCAAGTTTACAAGACAAAACCATCCTCCGATTTAGCAAACATGTAACATTTCACACATAGTGAACTTCTCAATATTCCACCAACATACCCAACATCATATACACCATATCTCATGCATAAAATATATTAAACCATAAGCATAATCACTTACCAAGTCTTGCAAGATAATGATCTTGGCCAAAGGAATGAAGAGTTAGGGTTTGTGTGATAATGGAAATGTTGTAGAGAATTCTAGAAAAGGCATGGGTGTCCAAAATGAATTAAAATCTGATTTTCCTTTATTTATATAGCCCCTCATGGTGATTTTAAGCCAAACACTTGGTCCAATCATGATAGAGCAACTTGATCTCACAAGAATGGTCAAGAATTGGTCAAATACCCCCTTTTGGGCCATGTCTTGCATATCTCTTTGGGCCTCCATTGAGCCCAATAGTTCAAGATTAATTTTGGCCCATCAATTTAATGTATAATTCCTCAAAACTCCCATGTTTAATTAATTCCATTAGTGTTACGGTAGTCAACTAGACTCCGAAACGTACAGGGTGTTACATGTTAGTCCTTCAATTTAATCAATTCTAACCACAATAAATATTCAGGGTGCAGAATATAATATGAGAGCATAAAATAAATGAGACCAGGATTTTTATACTGGTTCGGAACCAATATGGTATCCTACTCCAGTTTTCTTGGGTTGCAAGGAGGTTCTCTCTTTAAGCTCTTTGTAACTTGAGTTGAGTACAATCTTAGTGGTTTTCCACGTTCACCACCAACATTTACAAGGTTGGTTTTCACTCCCTCACCAACAATGAACAAGGGTTGGTTTTTCACTCGCTCACCAAAGAAACAATAATGACACAACCTCTCAATACAATGCCTCACCAAATAATATTTTTTCTCTCCTCTCTTTTAACTACACAGTAAATCTATAATGAATTATAATGCTTATGAAGAGTAGAATAAAGAAACTTGAGAGTAGTTGAGATGAAAGTAGGTGTGACTGTGTACTTTGAATTGTTGTAGTGTCTTCTTCTTTTATAGCTGGTCTTTGAATATTCTAGTCTTGTCCTTCATAACTGCAGTGATCTTCTAATCTTAGAATATTTCTGATATTGCTCCAATCTTTCTTAATTCTTGAATGCCTCCCTTGATTCGTGTCTTGATTTATCTTGTCCTGATTCACCTTTGATTTCCATCCATGTGCTTGCATATAGATTCTTATTAGGAAAGAAAGCTTTATACATATACAATATGGTCTTTGTAAGATACAATAAATCTTTCCTTATTTGTCTTTTACAAATCAAGGTCTTCTACATATACTCTTCCATGATTTTGACACCAATACTCATATAAGGATATTTCTTCTTAATTGATCATAGCAAGAAAATATATAGTATAATATAATTTCCTTTCTTGCTTCAATCAAATATCTTAATCACAAATAGTCAATATCATCCTTCCATAATAGCTAAAACTATTTTCTTTTCCACCAGTGTGCTAACCTCTTGTAGATTGTCTAGTACGAAATATCTTCCTAATTATTATTTCCTTGTGTGCATGTAGTCTCCTTTATTCTTTCGAGATCTTCCATTTCTTGATGTCCGTCTTGTTGTGTCACTTAGTATTTATTTTCCAGATGCATAATTTTGATTGATGAGTTCTTCGAATTCTTCTTCTTATGGAAAGTACAAATATGAGCTCTTATTTTAGCAACCCGAGAGAGTTTCAAGATCCTCTTCATGTCACCTTGGATATTGATTTGAATGTAAACACATCCATCTTCTTGATTTTGAATTTTGATCACTTCGAATTTGGACTCTTTTGCGCACTTGAACTTCATACATATCTTGATGCTCTATAACTATTGGACATTTCTTGAGTAACAAATTGATCTTGACTTTTTCCTTATGTAGAATATTTTCTTCCATAGGATTGTAGTAGATATTCTTTACAATATCTTCTTTTCCATATTTGCTGAGATCTTCACCAAATTATTCTTCATTAAATAAATCTTGATTTGGATAAATCTTTTTCTTTCATATATTTTCTCATAATATCTTCTTTTTCATATTTGTTTAGATATTCACCAAATCTTTCTTCATCAAATAAATTTGTACCAAAAATAAATTTATCACAAATAAATATTCTTATATTAAATTGTATTGGTTTGTTATCATCAAAATTAGCATGTGAAACCTTGGACCTAACAATCTCCCCTTTTTTGATGATTGCAAACCATTGAGTACAAACTTTCAATTTTAATTAAAGACCAAATATGAAGGATGTGAACTTCCCTGAATTAGTAAACTCCCCCTGAATGTATGTCCTTTGATTGTTGGGGCATGACAGAAAGGCTCCCCCTCACTTCATGCCTTCTTTCCTTTTCTTTGCATTTCCTGTCTCTAGATAAAGCAAACGATTTGTACAGGAAAATTTCTCCCCTTTTGACATCATAAATGGTGAAAACTGATAATAAGAGTATTGGCAAATTAGGTCTCAACATATTTCATAGAATGTATCAATTAACACATAATGAGTATATATTTTTCAACGGAGAATCAAACTTCATAACTGTGAATGAATTACGAAAAGGTATCTTTAGCACTTCAAATCGATAAGATAGAATCTCCAATTGAACAAATACACATGTTAGCTAAAATATTTTCAATCAAAAAATATTTGAGAAAAATTTTAAGAATGTAAAAACGTGGAGGAATATATTGAGTCAACTATAACGTGTGTGGTTGTCAAGCACCACTAATAGATTATATATCATAACCTTCGCACAATAATAACCACCACAAGATATTTTGAATTCATTTAAAAAAATTATGACTATCACGTACCCTTCATAAATATTTGTCAGACTTGCATATTCACAAATGATACACATATAGAAGTTTAGAGAGAAAGAAAAAAGCTTTCTTATCAGTAAAAAGGATACAAGATCACCTATTGCAATTATGATTGACTATTTTTCTCAAAGTGAGAAGATATCTCCATATTGAAATTCAAAGTTCTCATGACAGTCTCTCATGTTATCTTTTATCAACTAGATAAAGTTGAGAATCCTTGCTTAACTTTTCATGATATACATGAATTAAAAAAAATGATCTATACTAGTCCACTTTATCCCTGCAAGGATTGAATCTGAGAGTATCCCGCTAGATAAACAGTTAGTTCTTGAACACAGAAATAAAATTTTTGAACCACACTCAAGAATTCTAACATATTTAAGAAAATCTAGGGTGAATTAAAAAAAGAAAATCTCACAAAATTTGATCTAGTAATGAAATACAATAGAGCGTCGATGATACAATCCAAACCCCCTCTAAACCATTCACTAGAAGCCAAGCACGAGAGCTTCAAGCACTCTAAGGGATGTTCATGAATAGAGAAATACTTGACGACATCCTACTACCATCAAAAGGGTGTCATGTGTTGGTGATTGCATCTAAAAAGGATCAAGGAGCCTTGGAGGGATCAAACGGAAGCAAAGAAGAGCAAAACGACTCACTTAAGCGGCCGCAGGTGAGTGAGGTATGCCAGCAGGTGGCCAAAGCAGCCCAGCCAGTGGCATCTGCGCCTTGGTCTGCGTGGACAGGTGGTACACCTGCGTTGGCAGGTGGCCTTATGCGGTGGAACAAGCTATTTTATTAGAAATGGGTAACTTTTGGGCCCTTATTGGTAATAATTGGCCCATGGGTATATATACCCAAACCATGCCTTATTTTTATTAGTTTTGCTTTGATTATTTATGAACAAATATCTATTGAGAGTATTTAGTGAGCGTTTGTTGATGGATTGCTTAGTAATGTGTAGTTTCGAGGGTATTCAATTCCCTCTTGGTCACAGTAGTAATTAGGTGTTAGTTGGTTAATGTAATTAGGGGTTCTAGGGTTTGAAACACTCTATTGTTCTTAATTCATTTCCTTCTGCTGCCTAATTTTTCATCTATCTTTCATTTATCTCTTGTTTCTTAGCTAATCTTTATTTTTCGTAGTTTTTCGGTTACCATTTGGTATCAAGAGCTTGGATTAGGGCTGTTTCCACAATCCTACGTCTTGGGATTGATATTTCAAAAAAAAAAAAAAAAGAGAGAAAAACGTTTTTAGCAAAAAAAAAATCCAAAAATATTTTGTTTTTGAGTTTTTCTTGAAGTTTTTATACTAGATTTTATTTTCTCTATTATATTTGAGTCGGAATCTTGAGCTTTAGCTTTGGTTTGAGTTGATTTGAAAAAAAAAAACCTTTGTTGAGCTTGTGTTCTTGAGTTTGAAGAAAAAAGAGAATTGGGTTTTTAGATATTGTTGATTTGGTGCGGATTTGAGAGTTGAAATTGTTAGAAAAGTGTTCTCCACGTCAAAGGGAACCTAGATTTCAAGTTTCGCTGAAATCCGAGTCAAAATGAAGTAGTTGGGAATCTTGTGTTCTTGGTGTTCTTGAAGAAGATTCATATCTTCAAGAGGACGAATTGTCAAAAGTTGTTGTTTGATCTTAGAAAAGAAAGAAAAGGAAAGAAAAGTTGGTACAAAAGAATATCCAAAGGAAAAGAGAATATTCAAAGAGAGAGAATCCAAGAGGGCCCACAGAAGAGTAGAATTTTGGAATCCAAGTGAGCTGCTAGGCGTCACCTGTGTCTGACCTGCGCCCGCAAGATCCCAACATACGCTAGGGCAGACTCTCTGTTGTCATTTGCACTCTATCACCTGCGTGGGCAGGTCATCACTTACGCCCACAGGTCGTCCAAACGCACCTCAACATTTCAATTTACAATTTTGCTAAGGTTCCATTCTTCTAGTTTCATTTCTTGATTCCTAATCTCAATTCTTGATTCCTAAACTAATTAACAACTATTAATTCATCTACTTAGTTGGTTGATTAGTTCTTGAGTTTGATTTCTTTCGTCGTCCCATCTATTTTTGTGCTTTTCTAGTTTTTTTTTGTCGTTAATTCTTGATTCAATTCCTTAAGCATTTCTTCTGAGTCTTTCAAACAAGAATCCAATACGATCAAGAGTAGCAATAGACACTTCTTCTACCACCCGACGTATAAGCTATCCTTCAACATTTGCGGATCCAAGTGTGAGCCATACAAAAATGTGTAGAGTTGTGAGGTTATTTCTTTAACGCTCACTTGTTTGTTGTTCGTGTTTAGTGTCTTTTAATAGGTACAATAGGCCCGGAAGGTGAAACACCACCATCCATGGATGTCAATACTTTGAATATGATCTTGGACGCAATTTAATCTTTGGGTCATAGATTGGAATCCATGGAAGGTCACATAACTGTACTCCAAGGAAGTGTGTCAACCATGGGTGGAAATATAGTGATATGGAAGGTCGTCTAAACTCCACCCAATCTACTCTCCAAAACTACCATGCCTTATCTAGAGGACATGCTCAAGAAGCCTCCGCAACTATCTCCCCAAAAACACTCCACCAAATGTTCAATCCACCGAGACAAACACAAGACCCCACCATCCAAATTACTAACTATCCACATAATCAAAAAATCATTTGTCCACTCCAACCCCAATTCAACCAAGCTAACCAAGAAGGACCACAAAACCAAATGCCCCATGTTCAAGGTGTACCCCAACCTCCACTAAACCAAAATCCCCCACTTCAAGTACACATTAACCAAAACCAACCCATGCACTTCGAGGAAGTAGGTAGAGAGGAACACCAAGAAGAGTATGAAGCCTTTGATGAAGTAGATATGTGGGCAGAACACATGAGGAATAAACCAATGGCTCAAGGAGGTTTTAGATGCCGAGGAGGAAGATTTGGTTTGGCACCGCAAGGGAGAGAAAACTTTGGAAATCTATACTAAAGTGATGACCAATGGAAATTCAATGAGAATCAAGTTGGAAATTATGGTTGAGATAATGGGATCAATCTAATCAAGACTAGCCTTCCAACATTCAAAGGATAGAGTGATCCTAAAGCTTGTCTAACAAGGGAGTCTACTTATGAAATAATCTTTCAAGTCAATGATCTCACCAATGCCAAGAAGAGTTGCTATGCAATAGACCAATTCAAAGGATTTGCTATCACATGGTGGGAATGCGCCAAGAGATTTGAAAACGTCTTAAATGAGGGACAACTACCACCATGGGATGCACTGAAGGATCTCATAAGAAGGAAATATGTGCCGAAAAGGTATAGACATGAGTTACTTGCCAAGTCGTACAACCTAAGGCAAGGGAACAAGAGTGTCTTAGCCTACTTTGATGAGTTTCAACAATTAATCTTGAAGTTGAGTATCAAGAGAATGTGGAACATGCTGTTATCCGTTTTAAGGTTGGGTTTAACAAGGAGAGCTCCTCTCTAATTACTTGCCATAGGTTTGCTACTTTAGACGCTATCTTCCAAGCGGTTTTAGAAGTTGAGGGGGATCTTAAGGAGAAGACATCAATCAAACCCAAAGGGTACTCATCCACCAATCAATGGAGTAAGAACAAAGAGGTAGCTCAATCTTCAATGGGTTAGAACAAGAACAAGGATCTTTCCAAGTCCTATGACAAGAAGCCTGTGTAAAAGACTACTCCAAAGTACTCACCGAAGAATGAAGGTAACAAATATCCAACTCCTAATTCTAAAGGCTTTCAATGTTTCAAATGTAAAGGTTGGGGGCACAAGGAAAATGAGTGTCCCAATTGGAGAAATGTGATTCTTAGAGATGGGAGATTGTTCTATCTTAGAGAGGATGTGTAATTAGAAGAAGGTGAAAAAAGAAAAACTCAAAGAGAAGAAGGGTTTGAAGAAGATGAGAATGTAAAATAAGGAAATGAGGATGATTGGCCTCACGATGGAGAGACCGAAGTACCAATTTTTGTGGTGAGGAGAGTAATGATTAGCAAAGCATTGGAAGATCCGAGCCAAAGTTAAAATCTATTCCACACGAAATGTCTCATCAAAGAAAATGTTTGTTCATTGGTTATAGAAGGTGGTAGTTGCACCAATGTGGCTAGTGCAACCATGGTTGACTTTTTGAAGCTACCCGCAACCAAACACTCTTCACTTACAAACTTCAATTGTTTAATGAATGTGGTAAGTTATAGGTGACTCAATAAGTTATGATTCGCTTTAAGGTTGGCAACTATCACGATAAAGTTCTTTGTAATGTGATCCCTATGCAAGCATGCCTTATATTACTTAGGAGACCGTGGTAATATGATTGTTTTACCAAGCATGATGGGAGAACCAACCGGTATACTTTGAAGATGAATGGTTGCAAGTTCACACTCCATCTTTTTTTACTTTCCCAAGTGAATAAGTTGCATCTAAGGATGAGAGAGTTAAAGGAAAAGGGTAAGAAGCTAGGGGAGGTAGAATCCCAAGAAGGAGAGGTTGATGAGGGAGAAAAAAAGGAGAAAGTTGAAAGAGAAGGCCCAAATGGTGATATTGGCTAGAAACAAAGACTTGTTTAAGGAGGCTAATGAGGTGGAGCCCATACTCCTTCTAGCCCTTGCTTTTCATGCTAACCACTCTAATTCTCCTATCCCCCATTCTATTTCTCTTATTTTACAAGACTTCAAAGATGTATTTCCAAAGGAGTTACCGAAAGGGTTACCCCCACTTAGGGGAATTGAGAATCAAATAGACTTAGTGTCGGGCTCTCAATTGCCAAACAAGCCAGCTTCTCGAAGTAACCCGACGGACACCAAAGAACTCCAAATGCAAGTTAAGGAGTTCTTCAACAAAGGATATATCAAGGAGAGCATGAGTCCATGTGCGGTCTCGGTATTATTGATGCCAAAGAAAGACAGGACTTGGCGCATGTGTGTTGATTACCGGGCAATCAATAAGATAACGGTAAAGTATCGCTAACCTATTCCTAGATTAGATGACATGCTAGATGAATTAAATGATTCATGTGTGTTTTCAAAGATTGATCTTAGGAGTGGGTACCATCAAATTGGGATGCAACCCGGTGATGCATGGAAAACTACCTTCAAGACCAAGTTTGGTCTCTATGAATGGATGGTTATGCCATTTGGACTCACCAATTCTCCAAGTAACTTTATGCGGTTAATGAACCATATGATGAAACCGTTTAAAGGGAAATTTGTTGTGGTGCACTTTGACGATATCTTAGTTTATAGAAATTCCATAGATGACCATGCTAAGCATTTGAGATATGTTTTTGATGTACTCAGGAAGGAGCAATTGTTTGCTAATCTTGAGAAATGCTCCTTTTGTGTTGATGAGGTTGTCTTTTTGGGCTTAGTTGTAAGCTCCTGAGGTGTTGAAATAGATGAATCCAAGATAGACGCTATAAGAAATTGTCCAACTCCACAATCCATTGGTGATGTAAGAAGTTTTCATGGATTGGCTAGTTTTTATAAAAGGTTTGTCAAAGGGTTTAGCACCATAGCTGCCCCATTGACCGAGGTAATTCGAAAGGATAAACCTTTTAAGTGGGGTGACGAGCAAGCAAAGTCATTTGAAATTTTGAAAACAATGCTTAGCTTCGCTCCCTTGTTATAATTGCCCGACTTTGGAAAAATATTTGAAATTGAATGCAATGCTAGCATGGTAGGCATTGGAGCTGTCTTAATGCAAGACCATAAGGCTATTGCATACTTTAGCGAAAAGTTCAAAGGAGCAACCTTGAACTGCTTCACGTATGATCTTGAGTTGTATGTCTTGTTTAGAGCTTTGGGCAATTGGCAACACTACTTGTGGCCTAAGGAATTTGTGATTCAAACCGACCATGAGTCTTTGAAACACCTTAGGGCCAAAGACAAATTGAACAAATGGAATGCCAAGTGTATTGAATTATTAGAAACTTTTCCTTATGTAATCTAATATAAAAAGGGGAAGGACAATGTTGTGATCGATGCCTTGTCAAGAAAGCATGTGTTGATTAATAATTTGTCTTCTAAATTGATTAAATTTGAATGCTTAAAGACATTGTATACCGAGAATCCTAAGTTTGCTCAAATCATCAAAGATTGTGAGGAATGGGAAAGGGAAAGATGGCTTAGGGATAAAAATTCTATACCCTACTCTAAATTTGATGGTTTCCTGTTCAAAGGAAAGAGGTTGTGTGTGCCTTCTAACTCTTGAAGAGAGTTGTTTGTGAGAGAGTCACATGATGGTGGTATAATGGGTCACTTGGAATTAACGAGACCCTTGGAATCCTAGAGGAACAATTCTATTGGCCCAAGATGCGTCATGATGTTGCCTGAACTTGTGGTCAATATGTATGGATTGTAGAAGTGCGAAATCACGCCTTCTCCCTAAAGGATTGTATACCCCACTTCCCACTCCCCTACGCCCATGGCGTGACATATCTATGGAATTTGTATTGGGTTTTCCTAGGACAAGGAGGGGAAGAGATAGTATTTTTGTCGTGGTTGATTGGTTTTCTAAAATGGCTCATTTCATTCCATGTCATAAATGGGATGATGCCTCCAATGTGGCATCCTTGTTTATAGAACATGTTGTCAAGATACACAGAATTCCCCGGACTATTGTTAGTGATAGGGACTATAAGTTCCTTAGTCAGTTTTGGAGGACATTGTAGGGTAGGCTTGGCACTAAATTGCTTTTCTCTACATCTTGCCACCCACAAACCGATGGTCAAACTGAGGTTGTGAATAGAACCTTGGGTTCTATGCTATGCACACCGGTTAAAGGGAAAATGGCCTCTTGGGAGGATCACTTACCCTTATTCAAATTTGCTTACAATCGTGTCATTCACTTGACTATTGGTATGACTCCCTTTGAGTGTGTTTATGGTTTTAACCCCTTACCCCTTTGGATCTCACCCCATTGTCTATTGATGTTGTGATTAGCTTGGATGGGAGCAAAAAGGCGGAAGCAATGAAGAAGATGCATGAGAAGGTAAGGATTCACCTTGAGAAGAAGAATCAAGCAATCGCCAAAAGAGTGAACAAAGGGAGGAGAAGGCTTGTATTTGAATTGAGTGATTGGGTATGGGTACACCTCCAAAAAGATCTGTTACTAACCTAAAGGAAAGATAAGTTGATGCCTAGAGGAGATGACCCATTTCAAGTGCTTGAGCGGATAAATGATGATGCTTACAAGATTGACCTTCCACCGGAGTATCAAGTGCACAACACATTTAATGTGTGTGATCTCTCACCTTTTGATATGATAGAGGATGAGAATTTGAGGTCAAATTATTCTCAAGATGGAGAGTATGATACAATCCAAACCCGCTCTAAACCATTCACTAGAAGCCAAGAACGAGAGCTTCAAGCACTCCAAGGGATGTTCATGAAGCGAGAGATACTTGACGACATCCTACTACCATCAAAAGGGTGTCACGTGTTGGTGATTGCATCTAAAGAGGATTAAGGGGCTTTGGAGGGATCAAATGGAAGCAAAGAAGAGCAAAATGACTCACTTATGGAGTCTGTGAGCTCACCTGCAGCCGCAGGTGAGTGAGGTGCGCCAGCAGGTGGCCAAACCAGTGGCCTCTACGCCCTGGTCTTCGAGGGCAGGTGGTACACCTGCATGGGCAGGTGGTCTTATGCGGTGAAACTAGCTATTTTGTTAGAAATAGGTCACTTTTGGGCCCTTATTTGTAATAATTGGCCCATGGGTATATATACCCAAACCATGCCTTATTTTCATTAGTTTTGCTTTGATTATTGATGAACAAATCTCTATTAAGAGTTTTTGGTGAGCATTTGTTGACGGATTGCTTAGTAACGTGTGGTTTCGAGGGCATTTTATTCCCTCTTGGTCAGCATAGTAATTAGGTATTAGTTGGTTAATGTAATTAGGGGTTCTAGGGTTTGAAACACTATTGTTCTTAATTCATTTCCTTTTGGTGTCTAATTTTTCATATATCTTTCGTTTATCTCTTGTTTCTTAGCTAATCTTTACTTTTCGTAGTTTTCCGGTTACCAGTTGTCGCGCCCTATTTCGAACCGGCCGAAACAGCCACGCAACGTGAAGTGGTCGTCGACTCTCTGTGGTTTTTGAAAAATTATTTATTTTTGAGTCGCCACCTAACTTTTAGGAAAAATTAGGAAAACCATTTTTATGATGTAAAACTCTATTTTAGTCTGCGAAAAAATTCGTGAGATTCTGAGTAAGGATTTTGGTTACTCGAGGGGAAGGTATTAAGCACCCCTCAGAGCCTATCCGAAGATAGTCCTTAAACTTAGTTTTAGAAAAATATTTGGGAAATAGTTACCTCGTTATTTGCTAAAATAGTGATAAGAAAACATTTATTATTTTGGAGAAAAAAGAAACTTAAGGCATATAAGATATACCGCTACCATATACAAGGAAGTAATATAAGTGTTGCAGAATATATGTGTGGATATTTTAAAAATATGGGAAAGGGTAGTATCTTATTGTAAAAAAAAGTATAAAACTTTATGATTTTTTTTAAGAAAATATGTTTAAAATGTATGGAGTTGAATGAAATTCATTATAAAGTAAAGAAAGTGTACTTTTAAAGTTTGAAAGAATTTATTTAAAATAAACATAAATATATGAATATTTAGAAATATATGAAAAAGATGTAAAAATTCAATTGGTTTGTGAAATCCTAATAGATTTAGATTGAACTAATTAAGTGAGATGTAAATATGATAGTAAAGTAGTATAATAAAGTTGAAATAATATAATAGTAGTAATAATAATAATAATAATAATAATAATAATAATAATAATGATTATAATAATAACAATAATGAAAGTAATAGTATTGTAATAAGAATAATAATAATAACAATAGTAATAATAGTAATAAAATGTACCTTGTATACGGTAGCGTAGAGCATATATATACCTTGCGTTTTGAAAGCTTTTAAAATCTGAAAACTTGAAATAGAATTGAGAAATAAATACGGTATGTAGTAAATAAATATAACATTTTGATGAGTGAGTTATTTGCAAAGTTAAAAGGGGTTTGATGGATTAAAATCATTTTTTGACTAATTTGAAAAAATTCTAATTAAGGTGATAAATATCATTAATTAATATTTCAAGAAACGAATACTATAACTACCAATTTTAGTCAATTCCAAAAAGGTATTTTTCATTTGGGATTACACTTTAAACCAAAATTCGCTCTTTATTTTAAAAGGTTTATTCTTGAGTATAAATTAAATGGTTAATAAAATGGCGTTACTATAAACGCCGAATGGGTAAAATAATAACCGAAGAAAACAAATCCTAGATATTTTAAAGCTAAACAAAACTAAATAAATCTAAAGTTAATTCAAACTTAATCAAACCACACAAAAATTCATATTGAAATAAATACAATGTTAGCAAAGTAAATACCATAATAATAAGGAAATGTAGAGAAGTAAACGACTAGATACGCTAAGTTCTTTTTGTAGGAACCAACTCCTAATGATGTAGACCCCGAACGTCGACGATCCTATAGATGTTGACCCAATACTATGGGTCAAATTGAGTTCCATTGCGGAACTCCAGCTCCCGAATGTACATGTAAAATGAAGGAGATAAGGATTAGTAATTAGTAAAATAAAAGGTATACATGTAAATTAAGGGTGAGTATGCTTTGAATGAGAGCATTTTATAAAAATAAAACATGTTTTCAACCTTATGAGATAATGTTTTAGAGAAAGTCACAGCTTTTGGCTAAGGCAATAACAAGAATACAATCAATCAGTAGCAATAATACTAGGTAAAGATCAGTTCCTTACTAAATGCTAGTTTAGATCAACTACAAATTAACCGAATACTCCTCCTAAGCATACCAACAAAAGGTTACTTTCAAATTAAAATTATAAACCGACGTAAACTCTAATACTCAAGAATCAAGAATGATACTTTGGTATTTTCAGCTTGTATTAGTAAGTAGAGAAATCCTATTAGCCCCGGCATATTCATGCGCCTGAATTTCTTAAAGAGATGCAAACATAGAACTAGTCAATCATTTTTTAGAACTGTATTACATTAACACAAGGATTCCACACAAGGTGCAATAAATCTTTCACTTACTGCAAAGACAAACAAGAGCAAGATTTGAAGCTACTAGTTTCATCCCGGGATCACTCTAAATCGAAACCTCCATCATGCTTTAAAACAAAACTTATGCGAATTTAAAAAAAAAACATAAATCAAAAGAAAACCTATGAGACAGCAACCCATGATAATCTACGAGACGAATAAAGAAAAGGTAGACGAGATGATTCACGGAATAACTCACATATTTGTCAAAATAAATCAAACAAAAAGAAACGAAGGGACTAGTTTTCACATCTCATATATTTGAGCATGACAAGAACAAAACGTTTGGGAGAAGATGAGAATCGAGACGAAATTGCTTTCTTAAACTCAATCTGTAGAAAATGGGCAGCAACACTAAGCAAAATAGTCACGCATATACACGTATTTTAACAAGCCCATATGTATATTTGAACCAAAAATCAGACTCCTCGGGCTTACGTTAATAGAGGTCAATTACGTCAACCGATAAACCAAAGCAAAGGTTCAAAAATGATAGTTCAATAGTTGCAGCAGCATGTTCATATTACGACAAGTTGAGATAGTTTTCAAATTATTGTTAACCTAACAAAATGCTCATATCTACACATAATTGCCATCAGAACACAAAACAGAAGCAAAATTTAGGCTGCAAAAAAATAGTTTTCTAGTTTAACCCAACTCGAACTAAAAAGCAGTCATACCTCAAAATAAATTAAGACAGGAACAGATTTTAAACTCGATTTCATGGAGAACAAAATCTTTGAACCACGACAGATCACATACTCATAGATTTATATATGTACACAATTTTATTTTATTTTTTTTCAAAATCAAAACCTACATTTACCCACAGGGACCAAAAACACAGCGGACAACGTAAACGCGAGAATGAAATAAATCACATATTCATAGAATCGACATAGACGAAAGAGAAAGAGACGAAGGCGAGATAAGGGGATAAATTTTACCTTGTGTTAGGCAGCAAGACTAGGGCTTTCCGTCAAGATTCCGACTGTGAAACTTGACCTCGAAACCTGAACTCGCTCTCGAGATCGGAAAGAGAGCAAGAAAAAACAAGAAGGATGTAGTAGTATGAATTTTTTGATACTTGGGTGATCCCCTTGTTCTCTGTCCGTCCCCCCTCAAATGGAAGCCAAAGGCCTCCTTTTATAGTTGAAAGTTGGGGTTGTAACGGCTCTCAAGTGAAGCTCCAAGAATTCAAACTTTGAATTCTTGGAAAGCTCAATCACATAGGGAAACTGAGAGATTAAATTTGAGAAAGAAAAGGACTGAATTCTTACCTTTTCCATGTCGATGTGAAAGGAAAAAGTGGGAGGTTCATGGGTTTCAATCTCGGACCATCGTATTGAGAAGATAACAGTCCCTTTATCCTGTAGGCTTTCAATTTCTTCCCTTTCCCAGAAGAAACAGTGGTGGTAGAGATCTGTTCGGGTCTGATTTGAGCAGAGAAAAAGTCTTGGAAAGGATATAAAGTTGATGGGAGGCGTCGAGGTTGATGGAAAGGCAAAAAAGTAAAGGGAAAATATGGAAGACCACCGAAAAATATCAATTTCTGATGGTCTGTGCGCTGTCATCGCTGAGAGAGGAGAGAGCATGTTTGAGTTTTGGTTGTGTTCTAACGTGAAGAAGAAAGGGATTTGAGGGTATTTGGTTAGCTTGATTAGGAGGGTTTTGGGCCGGGTTAGGTTAGGGGTAATTGGGTTGGGTAGTTTAGGCTGAAAATGAAATAGGCCCAAGTATGTATAGACATAAATCTACAAGAAAAATATATTTTTTCTCAATTGTTTTTTCGCTTAGTTAATTTAACGATGCTTGTTTTGTCCTAGTTAATTTCTCCAAAAGATGTACATATATACATATATATTTTCACATGTATAGGTGCGCATACACATGTGCACGATTTTAAATACGTATATATTTTATATTTTAAATACGTATAGCTATAGCTCAAAAATTAAATAAAAAGTAAAATAAAGTAAATTTGCAAAAAGAAAAAAAATATAATGGTATAGTGAGGATTATTTAGAGTCTTTGAAATAAAAGTTAATACGCTGGCATATATTTATTTATATATATAAAAAAATAGTGAAGATAATGAATTAAGATATATTATTATCATTAATTCATTTCTGCGGATAATTTTATAACATACGGTATAAGTAATTTGATAGAAGAACAATAATTATAAGAAGAAGATAATATTTTGAAAAATTGTCATTGGTGTTAATTTTATTGAAATTAATGTTAAATAATAAGGAAAACAAATATTCAGGACTCATAAGCATCGAGAAATTAATTTTAGGAAAAAGGAGAGCCAAAATCAATTGTGAATCATATGCCTCATAAGTCAAAATTCACATATGTATATACATTACATGTTCCATGATCTTCATTATCAGTCGTTTATGCTCTTGCGTGACAGAGGTATTTCTTATGACATGAGTGTGAAAGGACATAGGTAAAGCTTGGTTCTCTCGGGCCTTATCGGCTATGGGTGCCAATCCGCCTCAATGGGATTTGGGGCGTGACAAAAATGGGCAGCAACACTAAGCAAAATAGTCACGCACATGGGCGGAGCTACAGCCGCCGAAGGGTGGTCAGATGAACACCCTTCGGCGGAAAATTTTTCCGAGTATATAGGTTAAATATAGATATTTTTGAATATATACCTATTATTGAACACCCTTGACAAGCTAAAGATGCTTAGCCCAGCGACCAAGGGTGTGCAAGTCCACCTTACGAGCACAGGTTCGAACCTGGGGGCTGACATTTTATTTAATCACTCACTTCTTTTACTAAAAGTATGAACACCCTTCACTAAAATCCTGGCTCCGCCACTGGTCACGCATATACACATATTTTAACAAGCCCATATGTATATTTGAACCAAAAATCAGACTCCTCGGGCTTACGTTAATAGAGGTCGATTACGTCAACCGATAAACCAAAACAAAGGTTCAAAAATGATAGTTCAATAGTTCCAGCAACCTGTTCTTATTACGACAAGTTGAGATAGTTTTCAAATTATTGTTAACCTAACAAAATGCTCATATCTACACATAATTGCCATCAGAACACAAAACAGAAGCAAAATTTAGGCTGCAAAAAAATAGTTTTCTAGTTTAACCCAACTCGAACTAAAAAGCAGTCATACCTCGAAATAAATTAAGACAGGAACAGATTTTAAACTCGATTTCATGGAGAACAAAATCTTTGAACCACGACAGATCACATACTCATAGATTTATATATGTACACAATTTTATTTTATTTTTTTTTCAAAATCAAAACCTACATTTACCCACAGGGACCAAAAACACAGCGGACAACGTAAACGCGAGAATGAAATAAATCACATATTCATAGAATCGACATAGACGAAAGAGAAAGAGACGAAGGCGAGATAAGGGGATAAATTTTACCTTGTGTTGGGCAGCAAGACTGGGGCTTTCCGTCAAGATTCCGACTGTGAAACTTGACCTCGAAACCTGAACTCGCTCTCGAGATCGGAAAGAGAGCAAGAAAAAACAAGAAGGATGTAGTAGTATGAATTTTTTGATACTTGGGTGATCCCCTTGTTCTCTGTCCGTCCCCCCTCAAATGGAAGCCAAAGGCCTCCTTTTATAGCTGAAAGTTGGGGTTGTAACGGCTCTCAAGTGAAGCTCCAAGAATTCAAACTTTGAATTCTTGGAAAGCTCAATCACATAGGGAAACTGAGAGATTAAATTTGAGAAAGAAAAGGACTGAATTCTTACCTTTTCCATGTCGATGTGAAAGGAAAAAGTGGGAGGTTCATGGGTTTCAATCTCGGACCATCGTATTGAGAAGATAACAGTCCCTTTATCCTGTAAGCTTTCAATTTCTTCCCTTTCCCAGAAGAAACAGTGGTGGTAGAGATCTGTTCGGGTCTGATTTGAGCAGAGAAAAAGTCTTGGAAAGGATATAAAGTTGATGGGAGGCGTCGAGGTTGATGGAAAGGCAAAAAAGTAAAGGGAAAATATGGAAGACCACCGAAAAATATCAATTTCTGATGGTCTGTGCGCTGCCATCGCTGAGAGAGGAGAGAGCATGTTTGAGTTTTGGTTGTGTTCTAACGTGAAGAAGAAAGGGATTTGAGGGTATTTGGTTAGCTTGATTAGGAGGGTTTTGGGCCGGGTTAGGTTAGGGGTAATTGGGTTGGGTAGTTTAGGCTGAAAATGAAATAGGCCCAAGTATGTATAGACATAAATCTACAAGAAAAATATATTTTTTCTCAATTGTTTTTTCGCTTAGTTAATTTAACGATGCTTGTTTTGTCCTAGTTAATATCTCCAAAAGATGTACATATATACATATATATTTTCACATGTATAGGTGCGCATACACATGTGCACGATTTTAAATACGTATATATTTTATATTTTAAATACGTATAGCTATAACTCAAAAATTAAATAAAAAGTAAAATAAAGTAAATTTGCAAAAAGAAAAAAAATATAATGGTATAGTGAGGATTATTTAGAGTCTTTGAAATAAAAGTTAATACGCTGGCATATATTTATTTATATATATAAAAAAATAGTGAAGATAATGAATTAAGATATATTATTATCATTAATTCATTTCTGCGGATAATTTTATAACATACGGTATAAGTAATTTGATAGAAGAACAATAATTATAAGAAGAAGATAATATTTTGAAAAATTGTCATTGGTGTTAATTTTATTGAAATTAATGTTAAATAATAAGGAAAACAAATATTCAGGACTCATAAGCATCGAGAAATTAATTTTAGGAAAAAGGAGAGCCAAAATCAATTGTGAATCATATGCCTCATAAGTCAAAATTCACATATGTATATACATTACATGTTCCATGATCTTCATTATCAGTCTTTTATGCTCTTGCGTGACAGAGGTATTTCTTATGACATGAGTATGAAAGGACATAGGTAAAGCTTGGTTCTCTCGGGCCTTATCGGCTATGGGTGCCAATCCGCCTCAATGGGATTTGGGGCGTGACAAAAATGGGCAGCAACACTAAGCAAAATAGTCACGCACATGGGCGGAGCTACAGCCGCCGAAGGGTGGTCAGATGAACACCCTTCGGCGGAAATTTTTTTCGAGTATATAGGTTAAATATAGATATTTTTGAATATATACCTATTATTGAACACCCTTGACAAGCTAAAGATGCTTAGCCCAGCGACCAAGGGTGTGCAAGTCCACCTTACGAGCACAGGTTCGAACCTGGGGGCTGACATTTTATTTAATCACTCACTTCTTTTACTAAAAGTATGAACACCCTTCACTAAAATCCTGGCTCCTCCACTGGTCACGCATATACACATATTTTAACAAGCCCATATGTATATTTGAACCAAAAATCAGACTCCTCGGGCTTACGTTAATAGAGGTCGATTACGACAACCGATAAACCAAAACAAAGGTTCAAAAATGATAGTTCAATAGTTCCAGCAACCTGTTCTTATTACGACAAGTTGAGATAGTTTTCAAATTATTGTTAACCTAACAAAATGCTCATATCTACACATAATTGCCATCAGAACACAAAACAGAAGCAAAATTTAGGCTGCAAAAAAATAGTTTTCTAGTTTAACCCAACTCGAACTGAAAAGCAGTCATACCTCGAAATAAATTAAGACAGGAACAGATTTTAAACTCGATTTCATGGAGAACAAAATCTTTGAACCACGACAGATCACATACTCATAGATTTATATATGTACACAATTTTATTTTATTTTTTTTCAAAATCAAAACCTACATTTACCCACAGGGACCAAAAACACATCGGACAACGTAAACGCGAGAATGAAATAAATCACATATTCATAGAATCGACATAGACGAAAGAGAAAGAGACGAAGGCGAGATAAGGGGATAAATTTTACCTTGTGTTGGGCAGCAAGACTAGGGCTTTCCGTCAAGATTCCGACTGTGAAACTTGACCTCGAAACCTGAACTCGCTCTCGAGATCGGAAAGAGAGCAAGAAAAAACAAGAAGGATGTAGTAGTATGAATTTTTTGATACTTGGGTGATCCCCTTGTTCTCTGTCCGTCCCCCCTCAAATGGAAGCCAAAGGCCTCCTTTTATAGCTGAAAGTTGGGGTTGTAACGGCTCTCAAGTGAAGCTCCAAGAATTCAAACTTTGAATTCTTGGAAAGCTCAATCACATAGGGAAACTGAGAGATTAAATTTGAGAAAGAAAAGGACTGAATTCTTACCTTTTCCATGTCGATGTGAAAGGAAAAAGTGGGAGATTCATGGGTTTCAATCTCGGACCATCGTATTGAGAAGATAACAGTCCCTTTATCCTGTAGGCTTTCAATTTCTTCCCTTTCCCAGAAGAAACAGTGGTGGTAGAGATCTGTTCGGGTCTGATTTGAGCAGAGAAAAAGTCTTGGAAAGGATATAAAGTTGATGGGAGGCGTCGAGGTTGATGGAAAGGCAAAAAAGTAAAGGGAAAATATGGAAGACCACCAGAAAATATCAATTTCCGATGGTCTGTGCGCTGCCATCGCTGAGAGAGGAGAGAGCATGTTTTAGTTCTGGTTGTGTTGTAACGTGAAGAAGAAAGGGATTTGAGGGTATTTGGTTAGCTTGATTAGGAGGGTTTTGGGCCGGGTTAGGTTAGGGGTAATTGGGTTGGGTAGTTTAGGCTGAAAATGAAATAGGCCCAAGTATGTATAGACATAAATCTACAAGAAAAATATATTTTTTCTCAATTGTTTTTTCGCTTAGTTAATTTAACGATGCTTGTTTTATCCTAGTTAATTTCTCCAAAAGATGTACATATATACATATATATTTTCACATGTATAGGTGCGTATACACATGTGCACGATTTTAAATACGTATATATTTTATATTTTAAATACGTATAGCTATAACTCAAAAATTAAATAAAAAGTAAAATAAAGTAAATTTGCAAAAAGAAAAAAATTATAATGGTATAGTGAGGATTATTTAGAGTCTTTGAAATAAAAGTTAATACGCTGGCATATATATATATATATATATATATATAGAAAAATAGTGAAGATAATGAATTAAGATATATTATTATCATTAATTCATTTCTGCGGGTAATTTTATAACATACGATATAAGTAATTTGATAGAAGAATAATAATTATAAGAAGAAGATAATATTTTGAAAAATTGTCATTGGTGTTAATTTTATTGAAATTAATGTTAAATAATAAGGAAAACAAATATTCAGGACTCATAAGCATCGAGAAATTAATTTTAGGAAAAAGGAGAGCCAAAATTGGTTACACCAGTCAATCACATCTTGGCATCTCATTGGTTGATATACTTACCAATTTTCTTCTTTGCAAGAGAAATAGACTTCTCATTTATCTTTGCAATATTAGTACTTGAAGAGGAATGTCAATTCTCCTTTTGTAATCATCTCAAGTTTTAATACCTTGTAAAAAATTTTAAAAAAATCTTTGTACAACTCCTCGTTAGTACTACATGATAAAGAATATGAGCAATTGTAAAATCACAAGCATACTTTTGGAAAATTATTCTTTAACCAAAGAGAAATCAACTTTTCTTACTGTTCTCTTGGGATAGTTTCAAATCATAAGAATTGATCCCGTAAGTATAAAGAAATTTCAACTCTTAGGAAATGTTTGAAAAAATATTATATAATTATAACCCATTTAGAAAATAATTTTGACATGTAAAATAGTTTAAAAGCTTTATAAAATGCTCACGAAAAGTAATATCTCAATGAAAGTCTTAGTGCATTTAAATAAACCTTCTTGTAGTGAAACCTTGGGCTATAACTTCACCCTTAGTTTTGACAACCTTACCATTTTCATTAGGTGCATCTGAATATTGATAATTGCAGCTCATTGACGATGAGATCCAATGTGATATGTTGTTTATTTGCATTTAACAATTCTTGCGTTGCTAGAGTTCTTTCATTATATTCAGTACTTCTTTCTGATTCCGCTTGAAGTATGTATCCATATCAATTTAGTGCTTGTTTTTCAGAGTACACTCTTCATCTTCATGCTCATATCGCTTCAAAAAAGAATATTAGTCTAAAAGAAACAAACATAAAGGTCCTTGTAACTAAATGTCTGAAAGCTATAAGAATTATAAGTAATAAGAATTACGAAATATGTCATAAAACTTATCAAAACTGTCTTTACCATGACTATAGACATTTACAACCAAAAGGATGAAAAAAAAAATCAATGGATACTTTCTTTCTTTTAAAATCGCATACGAAGAGTTCTTTAGATGAATCAAAAACTATAACTCATGAAACTTGTGAACATTTATCAATAGTAAAAATACATACCTCTTTCCTTCAAGATTATCAATATGTTCATATGACGAGATTAAGAAGGCCTTGAGTAATACAGTGCTTGAGCTTGAATGAAATGTTAGTATGCTTACTAAAAGAAATAATATGGCACATGATTAGTTCAAGACAATACTTAAACATAACTTAACTATGTATGATCAATAAAAATCACATACTTGCTTGTTCTAAAACTTATGACAAGATATAGATTAAGAAGTGAAAGATATATATTCAAGTTATTCAAAATTACTTAATTAGTGACAACAACATAGTAGCATGACGCATTAGCTGACTCAAAGATATATATAGTTGACTAGTACCAGATTAAGCTTAGCAGGCTAATTAAGATTAACACAACATTAGATATACATCACCTATAGCAGTGAGAAGAACTTGAATAAGCTTTTGTGACACCAATCATTTCAGCTTTATCATCAGATGTTGTAGCTTCTTTATTTTTGTATAATACATATAAACTTTCAAGCATCTTTATTCTTGTGTTCCTTGATCAGCCTCTATACAAATTAAATAATTCTTTTTATGGCTAGATTCAAGGAGTTTCTGCAAAACAAATTAGTTTGTTTTTGGTACCCAAGCTTTCTTGGATCCTTCAGGTTTAGGCTCAATGTTATTAGTATTACGCATTCCATCAATTTGCAATTGCAATTTCTGGACTTCATTTTGAAGAAAATCCTTTTCTATTTCGCATGCTTCCAATTTTGTTTCCCAGACTCTTTTTTCTCTTTGAACTTTTCTGAATTCATCAAAAGTGCAATTTAAATCATTTATGGCACGATATAAATTTTTTTGAAGATCATTACACTTATTGGAAGATTGAGATTTTACCTCATTGGTTTCTTCTAGTGACATCAAGCATACGTTGGATATTTCTTTATTATCCTTCTCTTTATCAGATTCATCCTTATCGCTCCAAGTTGATGTTCTTTGATTCTTCTTCTTCTTGCGATTAAGACACTCTAAGTTAATATGGCCAAACTCACTACATTCAGAAGAGTGTATGTTCCTCATTTGTTGGACCTCACTTTGGTCCTCTTGACTATCCTGAATGAACTGAGCTCTCTTTTTCTGCTTTTTTTTTTTTTTTTTTTTTTTACTTTT
The DNA here is from genome assembly GCA_031232105.1 of Capsicum rhomboideum. Classification (NCBI taxonomy): domain Eukaryota; kingdom Viridiplantae; phylum Streptophyta; class Magnoliopsida; order Solanales; family Solanaceae; genus Capsicum; species Capsicum rhomboideum. The sequence goes on along the minus strand of CP124711.1, from coordinate 140,495,620 downwards.
CTGGATATTGTATCCATATTTTCTTGACCTTCTTTATTTTTTATGGTATCCTCATAAATAACTTCCAATATGTTCCATATTTCTTTTGCTGTTTTACAGGTGGATATTTTCTCATATTGTTCTACACTAAGAGCACAATGAAGCAAGTAGATTGCTCTAACATTTGTTTGCACAATATCCGAATGCTCTTTTGTGTAGTCAAATATAGATGTCTCTTTTCCAAGCATCTTTTCAGCATTTTTGTTCATAATAGGACGACCCATTTTGAATAACTACCCAAGCTTTATAATTTGTTAGATTGAATGTAGGTCTTCATTCTGACCTTCCATTGACTATAGTATAGACTCTTGAAGTAGGGCGACCGACTTGTTGAAAATCCCTCTTGAAATATGGCTTCACTAATTTGATGTCCTGCCATGGATCTTTTCTCACTTGCTGTTAAGAAAAAACAAAGATGTGAAACGAGGTCTGATATCAATTGAAAGTACAAGAGGTGTGCGTGTGTTTCTTTAACCTAATTAAAGATCTGTATGGCATAATAGTACTCATCAAATCTCTATGTTTTTTCGTCAGTTAAGTACTAGTGGTATGGACTTTCGTGAAATTCAATTCTATTTAAAGTGATCACTGTAGCTTGTGGAATTTTTTTTTTCTTTGTTGTCACTTTGATGTTTTATATATCGCTATTCATGGTATGATTTGGTTCTCATAAATAAGTTTAATTGTAAGGATTACTGTTTCAGTGAATTTTGTGTTAAATGTAACACCCCGTACTTTATAACCTCACTTGATACCTTGGGATCATATCTACATAGGTGTTGAGATGCCATGCATATGTGTTTTATAGTGTCATTGATGAAACATTTGATATCGGACGTAACATGTGCGATTAGATCGTCGTAGGAGGTGTGTTGTGATTTCATGGAGCATAAGAGTCAAACACTTCAATACACTCCTACATACTCCTACATGATCAAATCACGAAAGGTGGATAGTGATCCAAAATGTCCAATGAAACCAAGGGCGACTAGAATTCCAATTTTTGCGATCGAGGCGACGAATGAGAATCTTTTAAGAGGATGTTGTCGTGACATTATAGAAATATGTAAACATGAGATATATGGTGAATAATACATGAAATTTGTTGGGTTGCATGGATATGTGTTATTGGGCCCAAAATTAGGCCCAAATGGGATTAAAAGACTTGGCCCAAAGAGGAAATGACCCATTCTTGCAATAATTGACCAATTGAACATATCCTTTAATGCCACATGGAACTAAGAATGACCTTGGGTCTATATAAAGTCCCCAACATCAGATTTTATTATCAAAAGCTCTCATAACTTTTGGATATTTTCTTAAAACATTTCTCTCTTTTCCAAACCCTAAGGCAAATAATCCCTTTGGACTCCTTGGACAAGATCAACATATTCCAAGCCTTGGTAAGTATTTCTCCTCATGGATTAACATATTATATGCATGGGAGATTATGTATATTAAGCTAGTGGTGTTGGCAAAGTGATGAATAGTGTATTTTGCTTTTGGTGTAAGATATACTATCTTGGTGAATTGAACTTGAATTAGGCCTTGTGCCTTTGATGAAAAAGCATGGTATGGACAAAATATGAACATGCATGGTGTTATTTTTGGCATTAAATTTGTTCTTGGCTAAAAGTGGAAATTATGGGATTTTTGGCCGATATGTGTTATGAGTTGAATTAAGGTGCTTTGAAGGATTATGTGTGATGTGTTATGGATAAGAAAGTGTAAAGGAGAAGTATTGTGGTGAAATGTATTGATTTTCATGTATTGGTCAATGTTGGGAATTTTCCGGAATTTTTGGAAGAATGGTATATCAATAGTTTTGTCGAAGGAAAATGACATGTTTAAAGGCAAACATGTAATTCATTGACATTGTATGCATTTGTAAAGTAATTCATGGTTAACGTGAATTCGTTATGTATGTATGTTGTAGAGTGAAGGAGAGGGATCATTGTATACGCATCGAAGGTTGTCTATTCGTATTGTGAATCCAAGGTATGCAAGGTTAATTTGTCCGTATCTTTCTACGGCCAATAGTGTTCACATTGACATTTCTTTAGTTCTATTCCGAAATGTACCAAGGTATCCCATATGCACTTATCTATGATCATTGTCATATATTTCCTACTCATGGATCATTTGTGAATCTCATTTCTCATATTCATGGTTAATGTTCCGAAAGTTCAAATAAGGTTATATTCCAATATTCCAATAGTGCCTATACTTGTGTCTCTTGTTCATGGATTATTGTCCAATGGTTCCAATGGTATCATGGTGCTAGTTATGTTATATTTCTCATTGATATTTATTCATATGTCCTTCACTTATTGGTCAATGATTCAAAGTTTCCAACAATGTTGTGTTCCAAAGTTCCAAAGTGATGTTATGACTGTCAAAGTATCAATCTCAAAGTAATGAACAAAGTAATGCAAATGTGGTCAATGATCAAGTACGGGTGGCAAGTCTAGGGGCGTAAGCCTAGCTCGACTCGATCCCGAGATTTGGATTTATGGGTGGCAAGTCTAGGGGCGTAAGCCTAGCTCGACTCGATCCCAAGGGTGGCAAGTCTAGGGGCATAAGCCTAGCTCGACTCGATCCCTATATGATGATATGAAAGACCCACTGATCAGTCGGGGCCCGGGTACATTGTGTTATGTAATGACATGTGAGCATTGAGATAAAGAAAGTAATGAAAATAATGAAAGCAATCCACATGGTTTCCAAAGAATAACATGGTGACTTATTCACATCGAGTATTCATATGTTTTGAGTTCATTGACATATTCATTGAAATATTCATGTGTTGTACAGTTTCATCTAAGCCTTGCATACTCAGTACTTATTTCGTACTGACCCCTCTCGGGGAATTTACCTTACTTGCTGCAGGCGCAGGTCCCAGTAGGCCTCCTCAGTAGATTGCCAGTGTTAGCGGCTCTTTGGTGAGCTCCAGCTCATTCGGGGCTTCTCCGAGTCAGAGTGTATATATGTTTTGGTATTGTATATATTGTGTAATGCGGGGACTTGTCCCGACTTATGGTTCATTTTGGTCAATGCTCTTGTTAGAGGCTTTTGTAGACGGATGTGGGTGTATGCATGTAGAAGGGATATGTCGTCCTTGACTTGGTGGCCTCAACGGCCAAGTTTCGCATATATGTACATATATCATGTTCCATGACTTCCATTGTTGGTCTTGATAGTTGATATGTGTTTATGGGTTTCTTATGGCATGCATATGATTGAGTAAGTAAAGATTGGTTCTCTCGGGCCATGTCGGCTACGGGTGCCAATCACGCCTCGTTGGGATTCGGGGCGTGACATTAAATTTCTATTTGCTTTATTACTCATGTTTAAAATTGTTCTTATGATAAATATGAGAAATATAAATGGGAGATATGTAGGCTCTGCCTATTCCCTTATCATATGCCACTTATTATTACTATGGCTAAGGAATTATCGTCTTAACGAAGGATATGTAGGCTCTGCCTATTTCTTTGTTGTACGGTTTTTCCTCGGTTAACATGAGATGTTTTATACACCGGATTGCTTTGATGTAGGCTCTGCCTATTCAATCCAGTTTTAGTATTGTGATTAATTAACTATATGTTTAAGTTAATTATTAAAGGTAATTACTTTGAGATGCTTTATACAACGGATTGCTTTGATGTAGGATCTGCCTATTCAATCCGTTTTAGCATTTTAATAGTTAACACTTTGTTTAAGTTAATTATTAAAGGTAAATATTGTGAGATGTCATTCTGAGTTCTTTTATCATATGTTTGGGTTAGCCACAACATCCTGAGTATATGATATAAAGAAAAACTTAATTCTTTAATCACATAAAGTTAAGTGATTGAGATATAATAATAACATCTAATAAAGTCCGATTATCTTTTCAAAATAGTAGCCTTACCCCACAGGGAGGTAACTAGTTTGGTTAGAATAATTGGAATGAGATAGTAAACCTTTTTGTTTAAATTATCCTATGCCCACAGGTATGGATTATTTTCTTGTATTATTTGGTTTACTAGTCTAATGAAGTTAAGTAATTCTATGCATGGGTTGCAACCTCTACCCACAAGAAGGTTTAGAATTTACTTAAGAATCGGTATTTACGTGATTCACTTTGATGGTTATGTATTTCATAGCTTATGTATGTGTATCCTTGTTTTGTAGTTAACACAATTTTTTCTACTGCTCTATTTAATGAAAATGCTCGAATTCCAATGTTGTCTGGTGACAACTTTACTGAATGAAAGGAGAAAGTCCTTCTCACTTTAGGGTGTTCGGATCTGGATCTGGCACTCCGTGTGGAAGAACCACCTTAGCCCACAAAATCAAGTACGCCAGAGGCTAAGGCTTCTTATGAGCGGTGGGAGCGATCTAATCGCTTGAGCTTAATGCTCATAAAAGCTCATATAAGCCAAAGCATTAGGGGTTCCATACCTAACAATTACAATGTAAAAGCTTACATGAAGGAAATTGATGAACAATTTGTAAGCTCTGACAAGGCTTTGGCCAGCACCCTTATGAAGAGGCTCTCAAGTTGTAACACCCCGCAAGTTTCCAAGTCTAGTTGACTACCGTAAAATTTATGAAAATATTGAAACATGAGAGATTAGATGAATTATACATTAAATTGGTTGGGCATGAATGAGTCTTTGGTCATTGGGCCAAATGAGGCCCAAAATCATAAGAAAGACATGGCCCAAAAGAGATTTTGACCCATTCTTGCATAGCTCTTACATTGACCAAGTAAACATGAAATATGTGGCTAAGAATGAGACTTTATGGGACTATAAAAGGGTCTAAAAATCAGATTTTTATTCCAAGAAACTCTCATGCCTTTTTCTAGACTTATCTAAAACTTTTCTCTCTAGGTACAAACCCTAAGCTCTCATCTCTTTTGGAAAAAGATCACTCTTTGGTAAGTATTCTTCTCATGGTTTAGTATATGATATGTTTAATATGGTGTATAAATCATGTTGGTTGTGTTAGCAAGGTGTTGGACAGTGTGCTATGCGTAAAACTGTCTATTTTTACAATCGGAGAATGGTTTTGTCTTGTAAACTTGAACATGGACTTGTGGTGTTGAAGGAAGTGAACTTTATGGATTCAATATTTTCATTTGAGATTTGATTATAATCTTGCCTTGTTTTATCCTTGTGTATAATGATTGGGATTGTTATGGTGAAAATGGTTTTGGATTTGGTGACGTATTGACCGAGAAGTGTAGTTTTGGGTGTTGTTTATGTGTGTTGTGAGACCATGGCTGATTTGTGGCACTCAAATGATCAAAAATATTTCAAAAGAAGTTTAGTTATGATCATGGACCATTCATTGCATAAAAATACCCAAAAGAAACCAATTTGGACGAAAACGGGCATCCGCCCCCGCAGACGAGGGCACCTGCGGGCGCAGATGCCAACGCAGGTGCCTCTGGCATCTGGAAAAAGCCACCTATGGGAGAACCTCAGACACCTGCGGGCGCAGGTGGCTTCGCAGGTCATCCCCAGGTTCGGTTTTGTATGTTTTCGCATCTCTTTGATCCCCGAAGGCCCCTATTCCCTTTTTGGATGTAATTATCAACTTGTGATGCCGTTTTAATGAATTTAAAGTGTCATATGGAGGCATGTTATACTATATTAGGTATGAATTGTTTTTCATATTTTGTTATGAGGCAAGTTGATAGGAGTAATTGTGACGGGATGATGATGAGAAAGCATAAAGGGGTAAGTGTGGTGTGAAATGCTATTGATGTATGATATCTTTGTCAATGAATGGAATGTTATGGTATTATTGATATGAGAATGCAGTGGATTGTATTGTAAGGAGTGACATGACGTTATACGGCAGTCGTATAGCTCATTGTCGTTTGTACGCTTGTATAGTAACTAGTTGCTAATGTAAGCTTCGGTATGTGCTTGTATTGTAGAGTAAGACGTAAAGAAGAAGCTGGGCTATTGTATTCACGTATAGGGTTGAGTGTTCATATTGAGCGGCTAAGGTATGTAAGGTTATTCTATCTATATCCTTCTGCAGCATATTGTTCATATGGACTATGTACTTATTCCATTCCGAAATGTCCAAAGGTATCTCATTCAGGTTGTTATCTATTGTTAAGTCACTTGTTCCTTATTCTTTAGTCATTGTTGCTCATGTGTTACATAATTTTGGACATGGTTCCAAATTCCCAATAATGCTATGTTCCAAAGCTTCCAATAAGATCATGATTAAAAATGTATTAATCTCTCATGAGTAAGCGTATCAATCTCTTACAAGTAAAGATACCAATCTCGTAAACGTGACAGAATGAAGTAAGGTATAATTAGTTGTATCCATAGGGTAGAAGTAACATCTGCATGATGACGATCCCAATATTTTGAGTGTATCCATGGGGTGATATAAACACCTGCATGATGATATCCATGGGGTAAAGGAACACCTGCATGACGACTATCCCAACATTATGGGTATATCCATGGGGTGAAAAGAACACCTGCATGACGATACTATTTTCCCACTGATCAGTTGCGCCCGGATACGACTAATGATTGACGAAGTAAGTAAGGTAATGTGGAGAAGCGAAGAAAGTAACAAAAGTGATATGCGTAGTTCCAAATATATAGGTTGATGACTTATCCAGTTTGGGCATTATATCATAGTTGTTTCCTTTGAAGTTCTTATGTATTGATACAGTTTCCTATGGCCTTACATACTCAGTACCTTTTTCGTACTGACCCCTCTTGGGGGATTTACCTTACTTGCTGCAGGCGCAGGTACTAGTAGACCTCCCTAGTAAGCTGCCGGACATCTACTGATCGTTGGTGAGCTCCAGTTAGTTCGGGGCTTTCCGTGTTCAAGTTGTACATTGGTTTTGGTATGGTAAATGTTATGTAAAGTGGGGACTTGTCCCGATTTAGGTTGGTCGTGTATGTATTTCTGATAGAGGCTTTTGTAGACGTATGTGGGTATGTAAATGAATGTGAAGAAAAGAGATGTACGTCCGGTTGACTTGATGGCCCTGAAGGCCAAGTTTCATATATATATATATAGCACATATTCCATGATTTCCGATATTCACCTTTTATGTTCTTATGTGATAGTGGTGTTTCTTATGGCATGCATATGAATGAATGTAAGCAAAGCTTGGTTCTCTCGTGCCTTATCGGCTATGGGTGCCAATCCTCCTCCTTTGAACTCGGGGCATGACAAAAGTGGTATCAGAGCAGGTCGTTCTAAGGGTGTCTACAAAGTCGTGTCTGAGTAGAGTCTTACTTATCGATGTGTTGTCCACCACATTTATAAGTAAGAGGCTACGGGACATTTAGGAGTTGTTTCATTCCTTCATTTCTAGATCGTGCATTAGAGCCGAAGTTATAGGTGGGATGGTTTCTGACCATAAATATTGTTGTTCTTGTATATTATAGAAAAATGTCGATGACAAGAAGAGGTCGAGGTAAAAGTAAGAGAATAGATAGAATTGCTGAAGAAGGAACCAGTATACCACCACCTGAGCAAGTTAATCAAGGAGATACTGAGAATGAATTTGTGTTGCAGGCTTCCTCCACTCCCTCTGTTCCAGAAGAGTCGAGTAGGAGAAGAGCACCTGTAGAACCACAAGTAAATACTACGGACCAGGACATAAAGAATGCAGTGCAGATATTGACCCGAATAGTTGCTGCACAGGTTCAGGGACAAGGTGGTCCAATGACAGGTGACGATAGTGCAGCAAGAGCAGCTAGTCGAAGGACACAGGATTTTCTGAAACTAGATCCTCCCACATTCACTGGATCAGATCCAAATGAAGACCCGCAAGATTTTATAGATCAAATCCAAAGGGCTTTGGAGGTGATGCATATGTCGGGTGTAGAAACGGTGGAGCTTGCGGCCTATAGATTGAAGGGCGAGGCTATATTGTGGTATGAGGACTGGAAGAAAGCTCGTGGTATTGGTGCAAACCCACCCACGTGGAATGAATTTAAGGTGGCATTTCTTGATCACTACCTTCCTTATGAGATCAGAGAGGCTCGTGCAGATCAATTTTTAAATCTCCATCAAGGGAATCTGAGTGTTAGGGAATACAGTCTGCAATTTAATTCCTTGGCTCTATATGCTCCAAATATGGTGTCCACAATGACAGACAGAGTACATCGATATGTGGACAAACTGGAGCCATATTTGGTACGAGACTGCACTATTGCTGCCTTAAATCGAGACATGGATATAGCTAGAATACAGTCCTTTGCGCAGAAAATGGAAGATCAGAGGCAACAGAGAAGAATACAAGGGTTTGAAGAAGGGTCGTCGAAGAGGGCGAGATCTACGGGATAGTCTATGGCATCCCAAGCAGAGTTCAGGCCCCGGAGTTTTAATAGACCGCCTAGGCCTTCACTTTCTTATTCTATGGCAGGCACTTCATCTCAATTCAGAGGGTTCAGGGTAATCAAACTGGGCAAAGTAGCGGGAGTCGTGGTTCACAAACAGCGGGATCTTTTCACCCGCTGTGTCAGTATTGTAGACGATTTCATTTAGGTGAATGCCGGCGGGGGACGAATGGTTGTTATTGGTGTGGTATGGCGGGACATATGATGAGAGATTGCCCACGAAGAGGCTTGGGTGGTATAGCACGACCGGCGGGATCGGCCGTTGCGTCATCATCATTGGTTCCTTCTTTAGGCCGAGGTGTGCAATCTGTTGGTCGTGGTAGAGGTGCCAGGGGAGCAACCAGTACTAGTGGGGTCCAGAATCGCACTTATGCTCTAGTGGACCGAAAGAATTCGGAGGCTTCTCCTGATGTCGTCACAGGTACATTATCCATATTTTCATATAATGTATATGCATTGATTGACCCAGGTTCTACATTGTCCTATGTTACTCCATTGATTGCCACAAAATTTTCAAAGACACCAGAATTATTAATTAAGTCAATTGAAGTGTCTACACCGGTTGGTGAATATATTATTACAAGACAAGTATATCGTAATTGTGTGGTAACTGTGTGTGGTCATGATACACTGGCCGATCTCATTGAACTAGACATGGTGGATTTTTATGTGATAATGGGAATGAATTGGCTCGCTTCTTATTATGCCATGGTAGATTGCTGGTGTCACGACCCGAAATCCCATTCGGGTCGGACTGGCACCCGAAGCCGATATGGCCCGAGAGAACCAATCTTTGCTCCTATTCACTCACAAGCATATTTTAGAATGCATCTTATTATACTTCGTACAACTAGGCGGAAGTCATGGAAAACTTAACAATATATGAAACTTGGCCGTTAGGGCCGTCAAGTCAAACAGAATACACATCTCTTACATTAACCTTCCCACATATGTCTACAAAGCCTCTAACCGATACATGAACACAACAACCTGTAGTCGGGACAAGTCCCCGCTTTATACAATAAGTACAAAACAAAAACAATATACACATGTGACTCGGAAAGCCCCGAACCAACTGGGAGCTCACCAATGATCCACAGATAACCCGTAGACTATTATGGAGGTCTAATAACACCTGTGCCTGCAGCAAATAAAGTAAGTCCCCCAAAGGGGTCAGTACGAAGAATGTACTGAGTATGCAAGGCTATAAGAAACTTCATGAAACTTAAAAACCTCAATGAACTCGATTTCAAGAGAATAGTCAATGTGGATCAATCATCATTTAGTATGTGTGGAAATAGGTACTTTATGTTCATTACTCCATTTGCCTTTATGCCCGTTACCGTTAACAGTTAGAACCGTCAATAATGTATAACCGTTAATATGCAACCGTCAATATGCAATGCATCCGTCAATATGCAACCGTCAATATGCAATGCATCCGTCAATATGCAACCGTCAATATGCAATGCATCCGTTAATATGCAACCGTCTCAAGTTCGGCATCAAGCTAGGCTTCTACCCCACTGAGCTTTCCCCCTGCTACCACCCGGAAAACAAGGAAGCAGGTTCGGCGTCAAGTTTGGCTTTTACCTCACTGAGCTTCCCCCTTGATCCAGTGAATATAATAAAGTTCAGCGTCAAGCTTGGCTTTTGCCTCACTGAGCTTTCCCCTTGCTACCACCCTGAAAACAAGGAAGCAGGTTCGGCGTCAAGTTTGGCTTTTTCCCCAAAGCTATCACCCGCACTCAAAGAACCATAAAGTAACCATAAAGTAATTATAAAGTAATTTTTAAAGTACTTGTAAAGTAACCATGAGGGAAAATATAAAGTAACCATGAGGGGAAATATAAAGTCACCATACGGGAGTTACTTCTTTCATTACTTCATTGCATTACTTCTCTCTTTTACTTTTATGAGATTGATACTTTTGAAGTTGTAACATTATTATAAGCCTTGGAACATAATATTGTTGGAGCTTGTGATCATGTCCATAATTATGTGATACATGAGAATAATAACATATGACAACTTGAAATGGTATACCTTTTTAACATTTTGGAATGGAACAAGGACAATGACAACATGAACAATATGTGCTGCAGAAAAATACGGATAGAGTAACCTTACATACCTTATCGTCTTAATATGAACACGCAATTCTATACGTGAATACAATCGTCCCGCTCCTTTCTTATGTTTCACTCTACAACACACAAATATACAAGGGAGTTTACATTAACCACCAACAATACCATTTACAAAGCTATCATACCAAGAATCCCACAATATTCTCAACATTGACCAATATCATAGACTACTATCATGTCACCCCAACTTCATACTTTACACTTCTACATCACCACAACATCATAATGGTTCCATCAATTCACTTCAATACACCTCACAACAACAAATCGGCCAAAATCCCATAATTTACACTTATGGAAAAATAACAAGTTTAGGACCATAATCACACCATACATGTTGGTATTTTACCCATATCATGCTCTTTTATCAAAACCACAAAGTATATTCCAAGTTGAAATTCCATAGATGGCACATCTTTCACAAAAACACAAAGTGCCATATTCAACACTTTCAAGCATAACCAACATGATATACATACTCTCCCATGCATATAATATGCTAATCCATAATAATAAACACTTACCTAAGCTTGGAAGATGATGATCTTGATCCAAATATGGCTTAGGGTTTGAGAGCCCCCAAAGAAAATTTCTTGAAAAGTCTAGAAAAAGAGAGAAAAAGCATGTGTGTTTGTATGTATTAAAATCAGATTTTGTGCCCCTTTTATAGGCCTTGGAGTCCCTTTCTTAATGATTGATTAGTCAAATAAGAATGGGTCATTTGACCCATGTTTGGCCCATGTCTTTTATCTCATTTTGGGCCCCTTTTGAGCCCAATTTACTTAACCCAATAAAATCAATAATTTCTCATTTTTAATTTATTTCATATGCATTACGACGATATTCCCACTCACGGAATTCATATCCGTAGCCTCAATCCCAAAAACAAGCAATTCTAGCCACGTATGACTTATTTTGACCATAAGGGCAAAATTGTCATTTCGACGCCAAATTCGTTCACGAGTAATTTTACCACACCAATATAATACTTCACTCATTTCATGTATATTCTCATGTTTGTAGAAGAAACGCGGCAAAAATCGTCTCAATACGTTCCCGGGCACCCTTGGGACTAATGCCATACCTCATTCTTACTAGTTATAGAAGTATAAGAAAAAGATAAAACACGAAGAATGGAAAAATGTATAGAAAATAGTCATACAACTTTAGCCCCCTTGCGATTATCGTCTTCGATACCTAATCCTACACAAGGCAACCATTACGAGAAAAATTCACATCACAATTGTTTTCTATCAATTGTCCAACTAAAATAAGACTAATGAAGACCTTTGGTGATACAAAAACATTGTTGAAAAGTTTTAGTGATATCCCTAACCTTGGTAATGGGTAAATTACTACCACTAGCACCTTGAAGTTTTGATGGACTATGATATTTACGAATAATTTTTTAGCATACTAGTTGATTTGGTCATATGATTGGAAGCACCAGAATCAACAAGCTAAAAATTAGATGTAATATCATTACCTTGTATCCCCAAAGCTAAAAGGGCTAACATGATCATTTGTCTTACAATTTTAGGAGTAAGAACCTGTCCCAAAGATGACTTCTCATTAGTGAAACCTTTTATCCCAGCTTGGAAAGCATTGACCCTACAATTTAAGGGTGTGTGGGACACTCTTTGATAATGTGTCCTTGTTGTTTACAATAATTACAAACCTCCTTGTCATGACCCATGACTAGGTCCTAGACGTAACATGCACTCAGAACCATTTAAGGCCCGAGAGAACCTCTTAGCATTCATTATGAGCATTCTATAAAAATTTACAAAATAAAATTATTTAATAATCGGCAATTGTGGAAGTGAAATTCATTTCTTGGATACTTAAATCATTTAAACTTAAATATGGAGAAATTTTCAGAGTAACTATATGAAACTAAAATATTTGAAAATTGATATCTTCATAGGTCTATGAAGCCTCTACATAACATGAATCACTAACTATGCCAGGACCAGGCCCCGACTATACCATAAACCTGAGACAACATCTGAATATCAAATGAACTATACCTTTCGGAAGATGGAGGTTCACCGATAGCTGTTACGTCAAGTCCTAGCTACATGAAAATCACAAATGTACATCTTGAAACCTACATCATGAAATGATGTACCATTTAAGATGGTCAATACGTAGAATGTATTGGTATGTAAAACTGGGAAAGGAAGCATAATCTAAAATACATGTATGAAACCAAAACCATAAACTGAAGGATGAAACATGAAATATTATGGACATAAATCATCAACTGAAAAGACTCAAGAACGTTCTTTATTTTACTTCTAAACTATATGGTTTAACTGACATCATATACATAATACACCACGGGTTCTGTGAGTCTGATTAACACTCGACCGGCTGAGCCCCAATCCATGCTTGTGACATGAATTGGGATCTTTCTGTATATAACATCATAAAGGCCTACATAAATCATCCTCGTAGAGGAGAAACATAAGATCTTCCAATTAAGGAGTGAACCACCCCTAAGTTGAAAAAATATAGGGTTTGGGTAATGATTCTTTTGAACTTACACCTTCTCGGTTAACCATCTAATTCTCTTTAAGCCCGCATTTTAACATTTTCATATCATCAAATACCTTTGAAAACTTTTCATCTCCATTAAGGGCATACATTACATTTGGTATCGTCATACCAAGACATGAAAGTCATCCTTTCATAGTTCATAGCATAATTATGGAGGTTGTGAGAATTCTTATATTTCATTAAAATTTCATACTTCATAAATGTCATTGCAAACCTTTCAAAATACTCCTTAAAATTTACAATAGTTAGACTTTGGTAAAACAACCAAATCAACACAAAATCTATCCTCAAAGACATATTACGCCCAATAGTTCCTTAAACTTTGTAACATAAGAAAAAGAATTCAGCACAAAGCATAATTTGAGGGTTTATAGAAAGTAGCTTTCAAAGCATTTACTTGAATTATGAAAATTTGAGTTTTTGTGAAAGAACAAGAAAATTAATAAACTTAGCCTTTTCAAAACCATGTTATCATTATAAATCTATAAACTCCATAATATCAAAATAATTCATAATATCTCAAAACTTGTGGGGTGCATGAATTCTCAAGTCTATAACAAAATTATAGAAAGTTACACACAAATAATTTCATGAAAGGGGCGCATAATTGGAGAAACTTCAATAGTGAAATTAATGAACCGGAGAATTATTGAGATTCGTAGAGTAAAGTTCAAACCCTAGATTTATCAAGAAAATATCTAAATGAACATGAGGAGGACATAACTGAAAGAACTCAAAATATAGGACAACCTTACATACCTGGAATAGAAGAAAATAAGGAATAACCTTAATGGAGAAGCCCTAATCTTGATCCTTGATCGATGATAATTGAGAGTTGGGTTTGAGAGAAGTGAGAGGAATAAGAGATTTTCAAATCAGTATTTCTGAATATAAGATTTGATTGAGACTGTTTTAAGGTGACATGGATTGTTTTCAAGAAGTAAATATCCAAAACGCCCTTAAAAATAACCAGAGTTGGGAAAATCTTGTTATTTTTAAATCTTGCTCAATAAAAAGCACATAACATTTTACTCGGGACTCAAATTTATACGTAGTTGATGGTGTTGGAAAGAATAGTCAAAAAACTTTAAATCTTCATATTATAGGAGTAATGCTTGTTTGTATTTGACCCTAGTATAAACTTATACTTAAACTTAATCGGCAGTAAGACGTTCAACTCAACTTTGTGTTAGAGGTTTCCTATGAGCTTATTTCACATCCAACACACTTACCACACTAGAGAATTGATCTAAACACTTATATCTAAACACAAATCATTGGGTTTGGGCCTATACGTGTATGAAGAATGGTTCAAATTCTAGCCTATAAGTGTGGGGTGTTACATTCCTGCCATAGTTGCTAGTAATAAGACCAAGCATTGAGTTCTAGTCATATCCCTATACTTTCCTTACCTTGGGAAGCAAATGCAACACCAACATCATTTACTTACTTGAAAGCATTTTGTGTGACAAAATGTTACTCTTCACAGAGTAATTTCCTAAAACAAACATCCAAGGAGGGAGACGGGTCACATCCAAGGATGGATCCGAGGCCTTGGACGTGACAAGCACACAATACTATTGCTAGTATGAGCGAATGTTCTGGCATATCTCATGACCATACATCTAACATAATGAGTAAAGAGGAAACAATATGAATAAGATTCTTTTAAAAAAAAAGACTTTAATTAATGATCTTTAATATCACTTAATGTCTGACAATACCAATAGTTATGATAAATAGACTAAAAATTACAAACTCTATCTGACAACTAAACCAGTCTGTGAAGCCTTTAATGAGTAATAATGGCAGTTGGTACAAGGCCCCGACATACCCAAATATTGGAAGAGACATAAGAAAATCATATTATTTAAACTTTCCCCCCAGATAAAAAGGGGGCTCACTAATGGAAGAAGATAAAGATCCTAATGATGCCTCGGTCATGGACTTGAGAGCCTGAATCTGCATGATGAAATTATGTAGCACCAAAGACGGTCAATACGTGGAATGTATTGGTATGTAATATCGTACAAGGAAAATAATGAAACATGAAGAAATATTAATGTAAAAAGTTCATTCCAAGTGATGACAAGCTGGAAAAGAACAAGAGCATAAACTGAAGTGATATCTGACAAAGTAAGGTAAATTTAAGTCTTAGTTTTGTGTGGGAGCAAGTGGTGAACCGACATAAACCATCATGTGAGTGCATGGAGTCTAATCTCGGTCTGATCAACTAAGCCATCCCACACCTTTCCGCGCATAGGACATGCCATGCCATGATTTTTTAGCAAAGATCTATAATTAGCCCTTTTTGGGACACATGAACAAAGAGAGTCATCCGATTTGCGGAATAATATTTATCCTATGTCGGCAAACGTAGTTTCATACATTTGTCATTTAGACCCATGCCTTCTTGATTAGCCAACTAACTCCCTTATGCTCACAATGTTATCTTATTTATTCATGTTCAAAGTGTTAGCTTTATTAGGATCATGCTCATAGTTTGGCCTTTTCAGGCTCATGTACATAATTTGGCTTTTTTAGGCACAAAGTCATAGATTTGCAATTTTAGGGCTCATGCCTGAGAATTTCCATATTAGGTTCACAAATCATGAGTTCTTATTATTCCATAACATGTTTGGGAAGTCATTGGAGGTAAATGTTATCATACTTTATGTCATAGCTCATTGTTTGGCTTTTATAGCATTTCGGGGAATTATGAAGTAACTAATATTCTTGTTGAGGGTGGATCATATTCATATCAAAAGTGTGGAAATTCAAGTTATTATGCTATAGAAAATAATTAAGAATTTACACCTTTTAGCTGTGAGGAAGCAAAAGGAGTTCACATTAGGGATTACAAAAAGTCCATCATTTATCAAATGTTCAAATTGGGGTTAACTCAAGAAAATATTATAGGGTTCATGGTTCATATAAAAATGAGGGGGGTTTCAAGTTATGATAGTACAACAAAATATTCAAAATTTATATCTTTTTGTTGCAAGAAAATAACAAGAGCAGTTCATGGTTAAGAACATAAAACACCACAAAATTCATCATTTAACAAGTTCATACATTATGAAAGATTCAATAGAATTTCATATCATTTATGCTATAATTCAAATCATTAAACAAAATAACCAAAAGGTTCATGATTTTTACAAATATCATGAGTTTCATAACTTCCCAGATTCAAGAGCCTTTCATCAGATCATAAGGGTTAGTGAAATTCATCCAATTTTTGGAATATTCATGAAGTAGAGAGTTTATCCAAGAATTTCCCAAGCAACTTACTAAAAGAATTCTATTATTTGACAAGAACATGAAAATTTCTACAACCTAATTAGCTTGAGAGTAAATGGAACTAAAGGAGATCAAATCCCAAAAGAAACATGAAAGGAGTAGTCATACATACCACAAATCATTAGAGGAACTAGTGATCGTGAAGGAGGGAACTAAGCTTGCAAAGGATCAATACCAGCACCATTAATTTTCTCTTCACATTCTAACTTCCATGCATTTTAACATTGCTCTAAATTCACAACGATAATTGTACACATACCTGAGATAACGCCAAGATACAAGAGATGTTCTTTATGGGAAGTTTAAGTACCTTTTGACAGGGGAGAATTAGGCCTCAGAAAAAAATTGATTTTGGACTGTGATGAAGTAAAGAAAAGAAGAGAAACACAAAAGTTACTTTGTGTACTGTTGAAGCAGAGAGAGAATGGATTTTGTGAAGATGAATACACAAAATGTTGAAGATGTAGTGCACATTGTTGTTTTCCTACGACCGTAAACAAGAATATTGAAAGAAATTTAGTTCTAAGCCCACAGTAAACTGTGTTTTCTTAAAGAATTTAATCCCCTCACAATTGCCCAAGGTTTGGATTAATTCCTCCCTAGATAGAATAGAACACTATTCTACAAAACCGGCAATGGAATTTGCAATCCTTCGGCGAACTCAACAAACGGAGTAATCACACTTACTTTGATTTCTTTTGAAAAGAAGAGAGTTTTTGACTTTGTAAACTAATATATTCTGTATCCTTCATATGAGAAAAACATAGATATTTATAGCCTAAATGTAATGCTTCAGAAAAGAAGCAATGGTTGAAGAAAAGACAACTTTTCAAAACGGTTCCTGACCTATGGACCTACCTACGCCCGCAGGTGGCCACATGCGGCCGCAGGTCAGCGATTGGCTCAAAACTAGTAAGCACTGGTTTGACCTGCGCTGGTCATCTGCGTCCACAAGTACCACGTGCGCGCATGGGTCACCGCTTGGTTCTCAAACAGTGCCTTGAAGGGTAGCGTCCCTTCGAGGTGCGCTGTGACATGAGTCCGCACCCAATATGGAGAAATTATTTTCTACTAGATTTTTGGATTAAAATATCAATAACTCTTAATTTTCAAATGAATTTTTTCTAAAAAGATACTCTCTCGATCAATTATTTTCCAAATTCAAATCCAAATCCAAATTTGAAGCCGAAGCCAAGCGAGCGGCGATGACGACAGCGCGAGGCTTGTCTTTTTCTTGCCTCACTATCCACATGAAGGAACACTTCTATACTTAAACATACAAAAGATTCTTTCTCCAACCAATGTGGGAGAATACTTCTTCCCTAAAGTAAAGACTTTACTCTTCACATTCCCTCCATTTTCCATTCACTTTTTATCAACCAAAACCCAACAATCCCCCACATGAATGGGAAATGACTATTTTATATGAAAAAAAACTATGTGATCTGCAAATAAGGATCAATCGCATCTAGGTAAATAGGTTTCCCCTTGAACTTTCCGTAGTGAACACACATCGGGTATCCTTGGTCAATCGGTAGATTTGATATCTTTGAACCTTACAGCTTTTACGTATACCTAGGCAACATATGTCATACAATCAATCCTTAACCATTCTTGGTTCTCATTGTTTTGTTCGTTTCAGCCATGAACACTTCTTG
This sequence comes from Capsicum rhomboideum, assembly GCA_031232105.1. Classification (NCBI taxonomy): domain Eukaryota; kingdom Viridiplantae; phylum Streptophyta; class Magnoliopsida; order Solanales; family Solanaceae; genus Capsicum; species Capsicum rhomboideum. Next base: position 140,477,521 of record CP124711.1, on the reverse strand, counting down.
GTTTCATGAGTGCGTAGAGAACTGTCCTTACTCTTATTCTGCTTGAAGCGGCTTCCACTTCACGCTCACATAGGTGATTCCTAATTGTTTTATCCTATAGACAAACTATTTGGTCATACCCACCAAACTTAGAAACCATTAAAAAGCTTTATCCTTGTTTCTTGAACATTGTTATATCATGGAAATGGATATACTTTTAGTGACAATGTTGAATAGTCATTCATAACTTTGTTTGATCTCCTTGAACCTAGACCTTAGGATCTCTATTTAACTAGGTAGAGTTACCATTACAGTGACTTTTTCTAGGCCATAAACCCATTCCCCTTGATGATTTATGAACCGCCTCTCTAGTTAGGCCTTTTATAAGTGGATCTGATATATTATCTTTTGACTTCACATAGTCAACTATGATAATTCAACTAGAGAGTGATTGTCCAATGGTATTATGTCTTCATCGTATGTGATATGAATTTCCATTATACATAACATTTCCATCTCTTCTTATTGTCTCTTGACTATCACAATGTATACATATAGGAGCCACTGGTTTTGGCTACAAAGGAATATCTTCTAAAAAGTTTTGTAGCCATTATTCTTCTTCACTGGTCTTATCTAAGGCAATAAACTCAGATTTCATTGTAGAGCGAGCAATACACGTCTATTTGGATGATTTCTAAGAGACTGCTCCTCCACCAAGAGTAAACACATATCCACTCATGGATTTCACTTTATTTGACCCGGTGATCCAATTTGCATCACTATATCCTTCAATTATCGCTGGAAATTTGTTGTAATGCAAAGTATAGTCTTGAGTATGATTTAGATACCCCAAAACTCTTTTCATTTTCATCCAATGAGTTTGATCGATATTACTCGTGTACCGACTCAATTTACTAATAGCACATGTTATATCTGGTCGCGTACAATTCATGATATACATCAAACTTTCCAACACTCTTGCATAGTCTAATTGTGACTTGCTTTGACCTTGGTTCTTTGTGAGAGCAAGATTCACATCAATTGGAGTTTTGGCAACTTTAAAATCCAAATACTTGAATTTTTCAAGTACCATGTTGATGCAATGAGTTTGAGAAAAAGTTAGACCTTGAGGAGTCCGAAGAATTTTAATTCCTAAGATCAAATCCGCTACTTCTTAGTCTTTCATGTCAAACTTGCTAACAAGCATATGCTTAGTAGCATTTATGTCAGAAATGTCTTTACTCATTATCAATATATCGTCCACATAAAAATAAACAATGATGATGTGATTTGGAGTATTCTTGATATAAACACATTTATCGCATTCATTGATCTTAAATCCATTTGACAACATGGTTTAATCAAATTTTGCATGCCATTATTTGGGCTCTTGCTTTAGTCCATAAAGCGACTTAACAAGTCGACACACCTTCTTTTCTTTTCCTGGAATTACAAACCCTTCGAATTGATCCATGTATATTTCTTCCTCTAATTCTCCATTTAAGAAGGTTGTATTCACATCCATTTGATGAATTTGAAGACCGTACACGGCGGTTAACGCTATCAACACTCAAATAGATGTGATTCTTGTTACTGGTGAGTACGTGTCGAAATAATCAAGACCTTCTTGTTGTATGAAACCTTTGACAAATAGTCTTGCCTTATATTTATCAATAGTACCATATCTTTCATTTTCTTTTTGAAGATCCATTTAGAACCAAATGGTTTATTTCCTAGAGGAAGATCAACCAATTCCCATGTCTGATTATTCAATATGGATTCTATTTCACTATTGATTGCTTCTTTCCAATATTGCGCTTCTGAAGAAGATATTGCTTCTTTGAATGCTTGAGGTTCATTCTCAACTAAGAATGTCAAGAAATCGAGACCATATGAATTTGAAGTCTTTTGATGTTTGCTACGTGTTAGACTTTCCTTGTTAGGTGTACTTCCCTTTGACACTTTCAGAGGTCATTTAGATTTTTCACTAAACGACTCACATTTATTTTTATATGGATAAATGTTTTCAAAAAATTCAGTATTATCTGATTCAATTACCGTATTCACATGAATGTCAGAATTTTCTGATTATGAACCAGAAAATGATATGCTTTGATATTAGTTGCATCACCAATGAAAACACAATCAATTATGTTTGGTCCTATTTTAACCCTTTTGGGTTTAGGAACTTGCACTTTAGCCAAACACATATTTCATGCTGAGTTTCCTTTTTTTCTATTGTTCATATGGAATGGACTTTGTTTTGCTATGGGGTATACGATTGAGTATCCGACTGGCTGTTAGAACAACTTCCCCTCACAAGTTCTGTGGTAAACCAGAACTTATTAACAAGGCATTCATGATCTCTTTTAATATTTTATTTTTTCTTTCCGCAACCCCATTGGATTGTGGAGTATATGGGGCAGTTTTTTGATGAATAATTCCATAATCCAAACATATTTCTTCAAAAGGAGATTCATATTCACCACCCCTATCACTTCTAATCATTTTGATTTTCTTGTTAAGTTGTGTTTCAACTTCATTCTTGTATTGCTTGAATGCATCAATTGCCTCATCTTTGCTATTAAGCAGATAAACATAGCAATATTGAGTACTATTATCAATGAAAGTTATGAAGTATCTTTTTCCATTACGAGATGGTATTGACTTCGAGTCTCAAATATCTGTATGGATTAAGTCTAAGGTATTTGAATTCCCTTCATTCGACTTAGCATACTTAGATTCTACACATACTTGACATTTCATATTATTACTTTCAAACTTAGGTAATTGTTGACACCTAATTTTTGCCCTCCCCATTCCAAATTAGTTTTCGAGTTTCTTAATTCCAAATAATTTTAAAATAATTATTTGTCACGCCCCGAATTCCATCGAGACATGATTGGCACCCGTAGCCGATAAGGCCCGAGAGAACCAACCTTTGCCTATGCTCAATCATATGCATATAATATTCATAACCACCATTGCATACTATTATAAAATACGACTAAAGGAGAACAAGGGACATATTTAGGCATCCATATGAAACTTGGCCGTTGAGGCCGTTCAATCAAAACAACATGTGTCTATTACACTATTACACCCACATCGGTCTACAAAAGCCTCTAACAAGAGCATTGACCAAAACAAACCAAAAGTCGGGACAAGTCCCCGCTTTACACATTATGTACAGTACCAAAACATATATATACTTTGACTCGGAGAAGCCCCGAATGAGCTGGAGCTCACCAAAGAACCGCTAACACTGGCAGTCTATTGAGGAGGCCTACTGGGACCTGCGCCTGCAGCAAGTAAGGTAAATTCCCCGAGAGGGGTCAGTACGAAATAAGTACTGAGTATGCAAGGCTCAGATGAAACTATACAACACATGAATATTTCAATGAATATGTCAATGAACTCAAAACATATGAATACTCAATGTGAATAAGTCACCATGTTATTCTTTGGAAACCATGTGGATTGCTTTCATTATTTTCATTACTTTCTTTATCTCAATGCTCACATGTCATTACATATCACAATGTACCCGGGCCCCGACTGATCAGTGGGTCTTTCATATCATCATATAGGGATCGATTCGAGTTAGGCTTATGCCCCTAGACTTTCCACCCTTGGGATCGAGTCGAGCTAGGCTTACGCCCCTAGACTTGCCACCCATAAATCCAAATCTCGGGATCGAGTCGAGCTAGGCTTACGCCCCTAGACTTGCCACCCGTACTTGATCATTGACCACATTTGCATTACTTTGTTCATTACTTTCAGATTGATACTTTGATAATCATTACATCACTTTGGAACTTTGGAACACAACATTGTTGGAAACTTTGAATCATTGACCAATAAGTGAAGGACATATGAATAAATATCAATGAGAAATATAATATAACTAGCACCATGATACCATTGGAACCATTGGACAATAATCCATGAACAAGAGACACAAGTATAGGCACTATTGGAATATTGGAACATAGCCTTCTTTGAACTTTCGGAACATTAACCATGAATATGAGAAATGAGATTCACAATTGATCAATGAGTAGGAAATATATGACAATGATCATAGATAATTGCATATGGGATACCTTAGTATATTTCGGAATAGAACTAGAGAAATGTCAATGTGAACACTATTGGCCGTAGAAAGATACGGACAAAGTAACCTTGCATACCTTGGATTCGCAATAAGAATCTACAACCTTAGATGCGTAGACAATAATCCCTCTCCTTCTTTATGTGTCTACAAATACATAACGAAATTCACATTAACCACCAATTACTTTACAAATGCATACCATGTCAATGAATTACATGTTTGGCTTTAAACATGTCAATTCCCCTTGACAAAACCATTGAGCATACTATTATTTCAAAAATTCCATAATATTCCCAACATTGACCAATACATGAAAATCAATACATTTCACCACAATACTTCTCCTTTACACTTTCTTATCCATAACACATCCCAAATAATCCATCAAAGCACCTTAATTCAACTCATAACACATATCGGCCAAAATCCCATAATTTTCACTTTTAGACAAGAACAAGTTTTATACCAAAAATAACACCATAAATGTTCATATTTTGTCCATACCATGCTTTTTCATCAAAGGCACAAGGCCTAATTTACACTTGAATTCCATATACCACAAATCTCATACAAAATCACCAAGTACCATGACCAACTTTTCCAAGCACAACCAAGATGATATACATATTCTTTTATGCATATAAGATATTAATCCATGAAAATAAATACTTACCAAAGCTTGGAATATGTTGATCTTGTCCAAGAAGTCTCAAGGAATTATTTTGCTTTAGGGTTTGGAAATGAGAAATGTTGAGAAAAATGTGTTAAAGGCATGAGAGGTCTTGTAAAATAAAAATCTGATTTGCCTCTTTATATAGGCCTCTCATGTTGTCCTTAGCCAATTCTTGGCATTTACTAATATGTCTAGAAGGTCAAATGGAAGAATGGGTCTTTTGACCCATTTGGGCCATGGATTTCTTCCACTTTTGGGCCTTAATTTGGCCCAAGAAGACATATCCATTTAACCCAACAAGTTTCATGCATTATTAACCATATATCTCATGTTTATATAATTCCATAAGGTCACGACAATATTCCCTTAAAAGATTCTCATTCGTCCTTTCGATCGCAAAAATAGGCATTCTAGTCGCCCTTGGTTTCATTGGACATTTTTGGTAAATTCTTGTATTCCATGGTTTGATCATGTAGGAGTATGTAGTAGTGTATCGAGGTATTTGAAGCCTTAACAACGCTAAAGGAACTTCAAGGAATCAAAGGAAACCATGGAAGAATCGTCGTTGCATTTCGTCGCAAAACGAGCTCGGAAAGGCCAATTGTGTTGTGCCTTGCGCCACTGCCTTGCTTTGCAGCAGTGGCGCAGGAATTGAAGGTTCTCTGAATCAGTGGCCTGCTGGATTTTTCAGCCATTTTTTTTTCTAACACTTGCATATCATCCAATACCCTATCAAAACACTACAAAATACTTACTTAGTGACCTTAATCATCAAGTAAACATGACTCCAAGGTACCAAATGAGGTTGGAAATGTATGGGGTATGACACAAGACATCTCCGACTAAAATCTAATCACATGTACGAGGCTCGAATTCAATTTTTTTTTTTCACCAACCTTACAAAATACATACTCATAGCGTCTCGAAACTTAAGTAACCATTATTCAACATCATCACATAGGTCGAAAAGGTACGGGGTGTTACATTATTTTTGAAGATAAATCTCAAGCCTTCTTTCGAATTTAGGTGAAATTAATGTATCATGTATTTAATTATACAGAATTACATAATTTTCACTTAAACAAATGTTTCATAACTTATTTTGAGTGAAAAGTTTGTTTAAATTGCAAATACTCTACTTTTCTAAAAAAAAAAAAAAAAGATCGAAAATAAGGAATTGATGATATAATTAGTTTCTTAAAAAAAATTTAAATAAATAATTTTGATTTATCAAATATATATTTTAAAATTATTGAACTTGAGAAGCTCGTTAAATTAATTAGAAGTTAATTTCATCTCAACTTTGTTCAATTGATTCAATTTGGCCTTAATTGAAATCTAATTGGCCATTCCCTAAATATCTTAATTCCTAACCTAATTCCTACCCTAATTAATCCACTCACCGGCCCTTTCCCCTTTAATTTGACCCAAAAACCCAAGCCCAACACATACAACACCATACCCGGCCCAACATTCTTAATCCCTTTCCCATACATACACACATATACAGATATATACAACACCCACAAACCACACGCGCCTCTCTCTCCCTTTTTATCTTTCTCTCTCCCCGACCCTCTCTCTCACAGTAACAACATCACCAGTACATCTTAACGTTCCCAGCTCGACCAAAACGACACCATCTCCCATCAAAATCTATCCAAACAACTCCAAAATCCATTCAACCCTCCGTCAATTTCGTCAAATCCCATTGGATTCAGTTAACGTGCTTTCGTCGAGTATCCTAGAAACTTGACAGCTCACCTTATCCCAACGTTCGGATTTCTAAAAAATCCAGCTATTTCAAACCATGAATGTACGGTGCTGTGTGATTTCGATTGATTGTGAAAGAATTCGTTTTTCCCCCAAAATCACCTACGAATTTGACCCTATTTTGGTCCAAGATTCATCGATTGCAAGCTGAAAAAATCCAAAAGCTTATCCCAATTTTTAATTTCAAATTTTTCAATTCGTTAGTCCCTCAAATACCCCTCCGTTTTCCCCCCAAAACAGCCCCTTGTTTTTCTATAAATAGATAGTGAGGGTTAAGGGTTGAAAGGGAATTTTGGGGGGAAAAATTAGAGGTTCTGGAGGCGCATGCTTCTAACCTCACGTAACCAAAATCCTAGAAGAATAAACTCGGGAAAAAAAATTCCAACGAACTCATTTGAATTTCGGCGAGGTTAAATTCATATTCCGGCGTTAAAGTCCCCCTAATGAGCTCGTCTGTCCCAAATCGCTGCTCAGAAACAGGTGATCACTTCTCCCTTTTTTTTATATCTTTTTGTGTTTGAGTGTTAAAAATGTAAACTTTACTATTATTACGAATTTTATGTTGATATGAGAATTTTGTTTGAGCTGGTTTTGCTTGAAAAATGTTCGTTTGATTTTAGTAAGAATTTCAGATTGAGCGCCAGAATCTAACTGTTGAAGTTGTGGTTTTTTTTTTTATCAAACAACAATTTCTGGTTTTAAAAAAAAAATCGTAGAATGATCTTTCCATTAGTATTTCGAATATGTGATTTTTTTTTGTTTAGCCTCGTGTGTCTGTAACAGTGAAGTTCGATTGTCTGGTTTCATGTGGGTCTAGACTTGTTTGAGAATTATTCTTACTTTTCCTCGAAGTCATTGGTTAAGAAATGAAACAGAGCTAATCGATAGCCTATTTCCATCTCTAAAAAATGTCCTTTTATGTAACACCTCGTACCTTCCTAACCCTACTTGACGACATTAAATAATGTTTACTTAGGTGTAGAGACCTATAAGTATGTATTTGGTAATGTAAATGATGAGAAAATTTGAGTTTGGCCTCGTATATGTGATTAAACCTTCGTAAGAGTTGTTTTGTACTTTAAGTGACGCATTTGTGGGGTTCAAAATGAGGCTAAGAGGACCTCTAAACAAAGGATATTAAGGTTAAGAAGTAAGTTAAAGGATAGGACTTGAAGTATCTAACTAAACCCGCGAAGAAAAGTCGAAAAATGAATTTTTTCAAAAAAAATAAGGTAGGGGCGCGATGGGGAGCGTGCCACGCCGCTTTGGGCCAATTTTTTGTGCCCAGAGGCAGCAAGTTGGCGCGCCCAAGGGCGTGCCACGCTGGTTTTGCCAGTTTTTCAAAGTTGGAAATTTTCTTAAGTACCAAGGGTACCCGGGGACGTATTGAGCCTATTTTTGCCACGTTTCTTCTACAACCACGAGTATCTACATGAAATGAGTAAATTATTACATTGGTATGATAAAATTAATCGAGAACGAATTTGGAGTCAAAATGACAGTTTTGCCCTTATGGTCAAAATAAGCCAAACATGGCTAGAATCACTTGTTTTTGGGATTGAGGCTACGGATATGAGTAGCATGAGGGGGAAAATTGTTGTAAAACGTATAAGATGACTTAAACACGAGAAATTATAGATTTGTATGGGGTTAAGTGATTTGGGCTCAATAAAAGCCCAAAATGAGGCAAAAGACATGGGTCACATGACCCAATCTTCTATTGACTAAGTCAACTATAGCATTAAATGCCACAAATGGCTAAGGATGACCCCAAGGACTATATATAGACCCAAAAATCAGATTTTATTCATTTGGGAACCCTCATGCTTTTTAGATATTTTCTTAACATTTCTCTCAAACCCTAAAGAACTCAAAGTCAATTCTTGGAGCAAGATCATCACCTTTCAAGCTTGGGTAAGTGATTATTGTTATGGATTAATATATTATATGAATGAAAGAGTATGTAAATCATGTTGGTTGTGCTTGGAAATGTTGGACATGGTACTTTGTGTTTTTGTATAAGATTTGTGATCCATGGGATTCAAGCTTGAATTAGGACTTGTGCCTTTGATGAAAGATCATGGTATGGATAAAATATGAACGTGTATGGTGTTATTTTGTTATTAAACTTGTTATTTTTCTATAAGTGTAAGTTGTGGGATTTTGGCCGATATGTGCTATGAGGTGTATTAAGGTAATTTGATGGATTATTTGTGAGGTGATATGGATAAGAAAGTGTAAAGGAGAAGTGTTGTGGTGAAATGTATTGATTATCATGTGTTGGTCAATGTTGGGAATATTGGGAGGATTTTGAAATAATAATCTTATCAATGGTTTTGTCAAGGGGAAATGGCATGTTTAAAGGCAAACATGTGACCCATTGATGTTATATGCATTTGTAAAGTAATTGGTGGTTAATGTAAATCCCGTTATGTATTTGTGTTGTAGAGTGACACATAAAGAAGGAGCGGGACTATTGTATGCACATCTAAGATTGTATATCCGTATTGAGAGTACAAGGTATGTACGGTTACTTTGTCCGTATCTTTTTGCGGCAAATAGTATTCACATTGACATTTCACTAGCCCTATCCCGAAATGTGCTAAGGTATCCCATATCCGATTATCAATGGTCATTGTCATATATTTCCTACTCATTGATCAATTGTGAATCACATGTCTTATATTCATTGGTAATGTTCCAAAAGTCCAATAAGGTTGTGTTCCAAAGTTCCAATAGTGGTTATACTCATGTATCTTGTTCATGATTATTGTCCCCTGGTGTTATGGTTCGAATAATGTTATGTTGCCCAGTTATTCATATGTCTCTCACTCATTGGTTAATGATCCAAAGCTTCAAGTACAGTTGTGACTATCATGGTATCAATCTCAAAGTAGTGGAGGTCACGGATCACAAGCAGCAGGTTTTCCTCGTCAGCAGTGTCAGCACTGCGGACGTATTCATGCAGGTACATGCAGAGTGGGAACAAATGCTTGTTTCTGGTGTGGCATTACAGTACACATGATGAGAGAGTGTCCCCAGAGGAGTATGGGAGGTGTAGCACGACTGGCAGGATCGGTCGTTGCATCATCAGCATCGGTCCCTTCTTTGGGCCGAGGTGTTCAGTCTGTTAGCAGGGATAGAGGTACCAGAGGAGCAGCCAGTACTAGTGGGGTCCAGAATCGCACTTATGCTTTAGTGGACCGGCAGAATTCAGAGGCTTCCCCTGATGTTGTCACAGGTACATTATCCATATTCTCATATAATGTCTATGCATTGATTGACCCTGGTTCTACATTTTTCTATGTTACTCCATTGGTTGCTGCAAAATTTGCAAAGGAACCAGAATTATTAATTAAATCAATTGAAGTGTCTACACCGATGGGTGAATATATTATTGCAAAGAGAGTATATCGTAATTGTGTGGTAACGGTGTGTGGTCATGATACATTGGCCGACCTCATTGAATTAGACATGGTGGATTTTGATATGATAATGGGAATGGATTGGTTGGCTTCTTGTTATGCTACGGTAGATTGCCGGGCCAAGAAGGTGCATTTTCATTTCCCACAGATGAATGTCCTTGAATGAAAGGGGGATGTAGGGGCACCACGAGGAAGATTTATTTCTTATTTGAAAACCAGGAAAATAATTGCCAAGGGATACATATGCCATTTAGTACGGGTGAAAGATAATGATGTGGAATCATTAACTCCACAGTCGATTCTAGTAGTCAATGAATTTCTAGATGTATTTCCAGAGTATCTTCCAGGCTTACCCCCGGAACGGGAAGTAGAATTTGGCATTGATGTGATTCCAGGCACTCAACCTATTTCTATTCCTCTATATAGAATGGCCCGTGCAGAATTGCGTGAATTAAAGGAGCAATTGAAAGATTTGCTGGACAAAGGCTTCATTTGGCCTAGTATGTCCCCGTGGGGTGCACCGGTATTATTTGTACGGAAGAAAGATGGCACATTGAGAATGTGCAACGATTATCGGCAATTGAATAAGGTAACGATCAAGAACAAATATCCCCTCCCTCGAATTGATGATTTGTTTGATCAGTTACAGGGTGCCAAGTGTTTTTCAAAGATCGACTTGAGGTCGGGTTACCATCAAGTCAGAGTGAGAGAAGAAGATGTGCCCAAAACAGCTTTCCGAACACGGTATGGCCATTATGAATTTTTAGTTATGTCATTTGGACTGACAAATGCACCGGCTGTGTTTATGGATTTGATGAACAGGATGTTTAAGCCATTCCTAGACGTGTTCGTGACAGTATTTATAGATGATATCCTGATTTATTCAAGATCACCGGAGGACCATGCCAATCACTTACGGCAAGTGTTGCAAATCCTCCGTGAGCGTAAGTTGTATGCAAAATTCTCCAAATGTGAGTTTTGGTTAAAATCAGTTGCATTCTTGGGTCACATTGTGTTAGATGAAGGGATCCAAGTCGATACACAGAAGATAGAACCAGTGAAAAATTGGCCAAGACCTACGACACCCATAGAGATTCATAGTTTTCTTGGATTAGCAGGTTATTACCGAAGATTTATGGAAGGATTTTCTTCTATTGCGGCACCATTAACAAAGTTAACTCACAAGACAACGAGGTTTCAATGGAATGATGCATGTGAAAAGGGGTTCCAAAAACTGAAGGATAAGTTGACCTCCACACCAGTGTTAGTACTTCCTGAAGGCACAGAAGGCTATGCAGTATATTGTGATGCTTCTAGGGTTGGCCTTGGCTGTGTGTTGATGCAGCATGGAAGGGTAATAGCATATGCCTCACGGTAACTGCGGCCACACGAGAGAAATTATCCCACACATGATCTTGAATTGGCAGCAGTAGTGTTTGCTTTAAAGATATGGCATCATTATTTATATGGAGTTCATGTTGATATTTATACGGATCACAAAAGTTTACAATATATCTTTAAGCAAAAGGAACTCAATTTGAGGCAACGAAGATGGTTAGATCTCTTGAAAGACTATGATGTTGATATTCTATACCATCCAGGGAAGGCAAATGTAGTAGCAAATGCATTGAGCCGCAAGGCAATGGGAGTCGCTAATGACCAATTGACAGAAAAGAAAGAGATAATTAAATATCTATATCAGTTAGCCAGCTTGGGAGTTCGCCTGATTGAATCCTCAGATGAGGGAGTTATTGTGCAGAATGCAGCGGAATCCTCCTTAATACCTGAAGTGAAGGAGAAGCAGTTTGCGGATTCTGTGTTATTTCAGCTCAAGGAAAATGTACAGCAGAATTTGACAAAGGCATTTGATCTTACACAGGAAGGGGTACTCCAGTGTCAAGGTAGGCTATGTGTACCGGATGTAGATGAATTAAGGAAGCGAATTATGACAGAGGCGCATCACTCGCGCTATTCTATTCATCCAGGTGCTACAAAAATGTACCATGAATTGAAAGAAGTGTATTGGTGAGGAAATCTGAAAAAGAACATTACGGAATTTGTCACGCAATGTCCGAATTGTCAACAAGTGAAAGTGGAACATCAGAAACCAGGAGGTTACATGCAATGTATCAATCTTCCAATATGGAAATGGGATATGATTAATATAGACTTCATCACAGGTTTGCCTCGTACTTTGCGAAAATTTGATTCTATATGGGTTATAGTGGACAGGCTTACCAAGTCGGCGCATTTTCTACCAGTCAAGACCACCTATACAGCTGAGGATTATGCAAAGTTGTATGTGAAAGAGATAGTACGATTGTATGGTATTCCACTTTCCATTATATCAGACAGAGGAGCACAGTTCACAGCGCACTTTTGGAGATCTTTTCAACAGAGTTTGGGCACACAGGTGAATTTGAGTACGACTTTCCATCCTCATACTGATGGACAAGCAGAACGTACTATTCAGACACTTGAAGATATGCTACAAGCATGCATGTTAGATTTTCAAGGCAGTTGGGATGACCATTTGCCTCTTATCGAATTTGCTTACAACAATAGCTATCATTCAAGTATTAAAATGGCACCTTATGAAGCTTTGTATGGGAGGAAATGTAGATCACCAATTGGATGGTTTGAAGTGGGTGAAACCGCTTTACTTGGGCCAGACATTGTTCATCAGGCTATGGAGAAAGTTAAAGTGATCCAACAGAGGTTACAAATGGCCCAAAGTCACCACAAATCATATACGGATGTCAGAAGAAGAGGACTTGAATTCGCCATAGGTGATTGGGTATTTTTTAAAGGTGTCACCGATGAAAGGGGTAATGTGGTTTGGAAAGAAAGGAAAACTGAGTCCACGATACATAGGCCCATATGAAATTACTTGAAGATTTGGGCAGGTTGCTTATGAATTAGCACTACCCCAGGAACTTTCCTTAGTCCATCCGGTATTTCATGTTTTGATGCTCCAAAAATGTATAGGAGATCCATATCGTATTGTTCCCATTGAAGATGTTCAAGTTACAGAGGATCTTACTTATGATGAGGTACCCATTTCTATTTTAGATCGACAAGTAAAAAGATTGAGGAATAAAGACATAGCTTCCGTGAAAGTCCTTTGGCGAAATCAACAAGTAGAGGAAGTCACATGGGAAGCGGAGGAAATGATGAGATCCAAGTATCCCTATCTATTTCAAATAGATGGAACAGTTCAAAGTGCGGGAATGGAGTCATAATAAGTAAGTATTCATGAGCATTAAGTGTTTATGTATGTGTATGCTAACATAGTGATGTATTTGTCATAATTGAAAAAATATTGTTAACATTCGAGGACGAATGTTTCTAAGGGGGGAAGAATGTAACACCTCGTACCTTCCTAACCCTACTTGATGACATTAAATAATGTTTACTTAGGTGTAGAGACCTATAAGTATGTATTTAGTAATGTTAATGATGAGAAAATTTGAGTTTGGCCTCGTATATGTGATTAAACCTTCGTAAGAGTTGTTTGGTAATTTTAGTGGCGCATTTGTGGGGTTAAAAATGAGGCTAAGAGGACCTCTAAACAAAGGATATTAAGGTTAAGAAGTAAGTTAAAGGATAGGACTTGAAGTATCTAACTAAACCCGCGAAGAAAAATCGAAAAATGAATTTTTTCAAAAAAAATAAGGTAGGGACGCGATGGGGAGCGTGCCACGCCCCTTTGGGACAAATTTTTGTGCCCATAGGCATCAAGTTGGCGTGCCCAAGGGCGTGCCACGCTGGTTTTGCCAGTTTTTCAAAGTTGGAAATTTTCTTAAGTACCAAGGGTACCTGGGGACGTATTGAGCCTATTTTTGCCACGTTTCTTCTACAAACACGAGTATCTACATGAAATGAGTAAATTATTACATTGGTATGATAAAATTAATCGAGAACGAATTTGGAGTAAAAATGACAGTTTTGCCCTTATGGTCAAAATAAGCCAAACATGGCTAAAATCAATTGTTTTTGGGATTGAGGCTACGGATATGAGTAGCATGAGGGGGAATATTGTTGTAAAATGTATAAGATGACTTAAACATGAGAAATTATTGATTTTTATGGGGTTAAGTGATTTGGGCTTAATAAAAGCCCAAAATGAGGCAAAAGACATGGGTCACATGACCCAATCTTCTATTGACTAAGTCAACTATAGCATTAAATGCCACAAATGGCTAAGGATGACCCCAAGGACTATATATAGACCCAAAAATCAGATTTTATTCATTTGGGAACCCTCATGCTTTTTAGATATTTTCTTAACATTTCTCTCAAACCCTAAAGAACTCAAAGTCAATTCTTGGAGCAAGATCATCACCTTTCAAGCTTGGGTAAGTGATTATTGTTATGGATTAATATATTATATGCATGAAAGAGTATGTAAATCATGTTGGTTGTGCTTGGAAATGTTGGACATGGTACTTTGTGTTTTGTATAAGATTTGTGATCCATGGGATTCAAGCTTGAATTAGGACTTGTGCCTTTGATGAAAGATCATGGTATGGATAAAATATGAACGTGTATGGTGTTATTTTGTTATTAAACTTGTTATTTTTCTATAAGTGTAAGTTGTGGAATTTTGGCCGATATGTGCTATGAGGTGTATTAAGGTAATTTGATGGATTATTTGTGAGGTGATATGGATAAGAAAGTGTAAAGGAGAAGTGTTGTGGTGAAATGTATTGATTATCATGTGTTGGTCAATGTTGGGAATATTGGGAGTATTTTGGAATAATAATCTTATCAATGGTTTTGTCAAGGGGAAATGGCATGTTTAAAGGCAAACATGTGACCCATTGATGTTATATGCATTTGTAAAGTAATTGGTGGTTAATGTAAATCCCGTTATGTATTTGTGTTGTAGAGTGACACATAAAGAAGGAGCGGGACTATTGTATGCACATCTAAGATTGTATATCCGTATTGAGAGTACAAGGTATGTAAGGTTACTTTGTCCGTATCTTTTTGCGGTAAATAGTATTCACATTGACATTTCACTAGCCCTATCCCAAAATGTGCTAAGGTATCCCATATCCGATTATCAATGGTCATTGTCATATATTTCCTACTCATTGATCAATTGTGAATCACATGTCTTATATTCATTGGTAATGTTCCAAAAGTCCAATAAGGTTGTGTTCCAAAGTTCCAATAGTGGTTATACTTATGTATCTTGTTCATGATTATTGTCCCATGGTGTTATGGTTCGAATAATGTTATGTTGCCCAGTTTTTCATATGTGTCTCACTCATTGGTTAATGATCCAAAGCTTCAAGTACAGTTGTGACTATCATGGTATCAATCTCAAAGTAATAAACAAAGTAATGCATATGTGGTCAATGATAAAGTATGGGTGGCAGCTTTGGGGGCAAAATGCCTAGATCAAGCCAATCCCAAGGTTGTTGGATCAGGGGGCAGTCCTAGGGGCATAAGCCTAGCTCGGACCGATACTGACAGGGGGCAGCTCTAGGGATAATAACCTAGCTCGAGCCGAACCTGAAATGTTGTATGGGTGGCAGCTCTAGAGGTACTAACCTAGCTCGAGCCGATCCCGATATATAAATTAATTCTTAGGGTGGCAGCTCTAGGGGTATAAGCCTAGCTTGAGCCGATCCCAATATAACCTGATGTTATGTTAAAATCCATATCTAATTCAATGAGATCGGCCAATGTATCATGATCACACACAGTTACCACGTAGTTACGATACACTCTCTTTGCAATAATCTATTCACCGACCGGTGTAGACGCTTCAATTGATTTAATTAATAATTCTGGTGCCTTTGCAAATTTTGCAGCAATCAATGGGGTGACATAGGAAAATGTAGAACCTGGGTCAATCAATTCATATACATTATATGAGCATATGGATTATGTACCTGTGACAACATCAGGGGAAGCCTCTGAATTCTGTCGGTCCACTAAAGCATAAGTGCGATTCTGGACCCCACTAGTACTTGCTGCTCCCTAGCACCCCTACCACGGCCAACAGGCTGCACACCTCGGCCCAGTGAAGGAACCGATGCTGATAACGCAATAGCCGACCCAGCCGGTCTTGCTATACCACCCATGCTCCGCTGTGGACAATCTCTCGCTATATGCCCCGGCATACCACACCAGAAACAGACATTCGTCCCTGATCGACATGTACCTATGTGAATACGCCCGTAGTGCTGACACTGCTGACGAGGAAAACCTGCTGCCTGTGACCCATGAACTCCGCTACTCTGCCCAGATGGACCACCTCTAGACCCTCGAAACTGAGAATAAGCTCCTGCCATAGAATGAAAAAACGATGGTCTAGGTGGTCTAGGGAACATACGAGGCCTAGATCCTCCTTGGGACATCATAGGTGGTCCCATAGGTCTAGCCCTTTTGGACTGTCCCCTGTCAAATTCATGCACTTTTCTTCTCTGTCATTAGTCTTCCATTTTCTGAGCGAAGGCCTGGATTCTCGCTATGTCCATGTCCTTATTCAAGGAAGCAATGGTGCAATCTCGTACCAAATATGGCTCTAGTCTATCCACATATCGATGGACTCTATCGGTCATCGTAGCCACCGCATTTGGCGCATATCGAGCCAAGGAATTAAATTACAAACTGTATTCCCGGACGCTCAGATTTCCCTGACGGAGATTTAGGAACTGATCAGCACGTGCTTCCCGGATCTCATAAGGAAGATAATGATCGAGGAAAGACACTTTAAACTCTTCCCAATTAAGTGGATTTGCACCAATATCACGGGATTTCTTCCAATCCTCATACCATAATATTGCCTCTCCTTTCAACCTGTACGCAGCAAGTTCAACTGTTTCAACCCCTGTCACATGCATAACTTCTACAGCCCTCTGAATTTGATCCACGAAGTCCTGTGGATCCGCTTTTAGATCTGACTCTGTGAATATAGGAGGGTCTGGTTTCAAGAAGTCCTGTATCCTGCGACTTGCCACTCTAACCGCATCATCATCATGTGTCATTGGACCAGCTCTTCCTTGACTTTGGGTTGCCACTAATTGTATCAACCTATGAACTGCATTTCTAAGATCCTAATCTGTGGTATTCATTGGTGGTTCAACAGGTGCTCCTCTCCTACTCGACTCTTCCGGAACAGAGGGAGTGGAGAAAGCCCGCGACACAAATTCATTCTCAGTATCGCCTTGACTAACTTGATCAGGTGGTGGTACACTGGTTCCTTCTCCAGCAATTCTATCTATCCTCTTACTTTTACCTCTTCCTCTTCTAGTGTTCGGCATTTAGACTATAGCAAAGAAAAACAATTACCATGATCAGATACAATTCAACTTACAACACTGGCTCTATTGCACGATCTAGAAGTGAAGAAAAGAAACAACATCCTAAATGTCCCGTAGCCTCCTACTTATAAATGTGGTGCACAACACATCGATAAGTAAGACTCTACTCAGACACGGCTTTGTAGACACCCTTAGAACGACTGCTCTGATACCACTTTTGTCACGCCCCGAATCCCAACGAGGCATGATTGGCACCCGTAGCCGATAAGGCCCGAGAGAACCAAGCTATGCTTCTATACATTCATATGCACGCCATAGGAAAACACTACTATCACATAAAAACATGAACGACTAGTATCGGAAATTATGGGACATGTGACATACATACACATTTGAGAAACTTGGCCGTTGAGGCCATCAAAACAAGAATTCATGAGTCATCTTATATACAAATACCCACATGCGTCTACAAAAGCCTCTAGCAAATGCATTGACAAAAACCAACTGAAAGTCGGGATAAGTCCCCGCTTTATACAATATGTACGCCACCAAAACATATATATAACTGTGACTCGGAGAAGCCCCGAAGTAGCTGGAGCTCACCAAAGAACCACTAACACTGGCAATCTACAGAGGAGGCCTACTGGTGTCTGCGCCTGCAGCAAGTAAGGTAAATTCCCCAAGAGGGGTCAGTACGGAATAAGTACTGAGTATGCAAGGCTCAGATGAAACTGTATAATACATGAATATCGCAATGACTCAAAACATATGAATAATCAATGTGAATAAATCACCATTTTGCATTTTGGAAACCATGTGTATTGCTTCCATTACTTTCTTTGCTTTCTTTACTTCAATGCTTGTTTATCAATGCATGTGTCACAATGTACCCGGGACCCTACTGATCTGTGGGTCTTACATAACATATCGTTATGTTGGGATCGGGTCGAGCTAGGCTTATGCCCCTAGACCTGCCACCCATAAATCAATGTATTAGGATCGGGTCGAGCTAGGCTTATGCCCCTAGACCTGCCACCTATAAATCAATGTATCAGGTTCGGCTCGAGCTAGGTTTTCACCCCCAGAGCTTCCCCCTGTCAGGTTCGGCTTGAGCTAGGCTTTCGCCCCTAAAGCTGCCCCCTGATCCAATAATATCGGGATCGGCTTGAGCTAGGCATTTCGCCCCCAAAGCTGCCACCCATACTTGATCATTAACCACATATGCATTACTTTGTTCATTACTTTGAGATTGATACAATGACAGTCACAACTTTACTTTAATCTTTGGATCATTAACCAATGAATGAGAGACATGAGAATAACTTGGGAACATAACATTATTAGAACCATAACACTATTGGAACCATTGAACAATAATCCATGAACAAGAGACATAAGTATAATCACTATTGGAACATTGGAATACAATCTTGTTGAGCTTTTGGAACATTATTCATGAATATGAGACATGAGATTCACAAATGATCAATGAGTAGGAATTATATGACAATGACCATTGATAACCGAATATAGAATACCTTAGCCTATTTTGGGATGGGACAAGTGAAATGCCAATGCGAATACTATTTGCCGTAAAAAGATACGGACAGAGTAACCTTACATACCTTGTACGCTCAATACGGATATACAATCTTAGATGTGCACACAATAGTCCCGCTCCTTCTTTATGTGTCACTCTACAACACAAATATATAACGGGATTCACATTAACCATCAACTACTTTACAAATGCATAAAAATCAATGAGTGACATGTTTGCCTTTAAACATGCCATTTCCCCTTAACAAAACCATTGATGCAATTATTATTCCAAAAATCCCACAATATTCCCAACATTGACCAATACATGATAATCAATACATTTCACCACAACACTTCTCCTTTACACTTTCTTATCCATATCACATCACAAAGAAGCCATCAAACCACCTTAATACACCTCATAGCACATATCGGCCAAAATCCCACAATTTACACTTTTAGAAAAATAATAAGTGTAATAACAAAATCACACCATACATGTTCATATTTTATCCATACCATGATCTTTCATTAAGTCATCAAGTCTCTTTCCAAGTTCAAATCACCAAGATAGCACATCTTTCACCAAAAGCAAAAATACACTATTCACCACCTTGCCAACATAACTATCACAATATACATAAGCTCCCATGCATATAATATGTTAATCCATAAGAATAAATACTTACCAAGTCTTGGAATAGGATGATCTTCACCAAAGAAAAGGCTTAGGGTTTGAGAGGACCAAAAAGAAAGTGCCTTATAATTCTCAAAATGTGTTGTGTATGTTTAGGAATAAAAATCTGATTTTTGGGGACCTTTATATAGTACTCAAGTCATCCTTAGCCATTCCCTTGGCATTTAATGCAATGGTCCCATGGTCAAGTGGAAGAATGGGTCAATTTTCCCTTTGGGCCTTGTCTTTTATTCCCATTTTGGGCCTACATTTAGGCCCAATAACACATATCCATGTAACCTATCAACTTTTATATATAATTCACCATATATCTCATGTTTAAATAATTCCATAATGTCACAAAAATATTCTCTTACGAGATTCTCATTCGTCGTCTCAATCGCAAAAATAGGAATTCTAGTCGCCCATGGCCTCATTGAACATTTTGGATAACCATTTATGTTTCATGATTTGATCATGTAGGAGTATGTAGGAGTGTATTGAAGTATTTGAAGCCTTAACAACACTCAAAGAACTCCAAAGAACCAAAAGAAACCGTATAAGAATCGTCGTAGAATTGCGTTACAAAACGAGTCCGGAAGGGCAAAATATTTGTGCCTTGCGCCACTGCTGCAAAGCAAGGCAGTGGCGCAAGAATTGCACCCCCTCTGAATCAGTGGCTTGCGCCACACACCCCTGACACAAGGTAGTGGCGCAAGTTTCAGCACCTTGCTGAATTTTTTGGCCCTTTCTTCAATACTTGCATATCGTCCAATACCTTATCAAAACACTACAAAATACTTACTTAGTGATCTTAATCATCAAGTAAACATGACTCCAAGTCATCAAATGAGGTTAGAATGTGCACGGGGTATTATCCAAATGCTCCACGAAAGCACAAAACACCTCCTACGAAGATCTAATCGCACATATTAGGTCCGATATCAAATGTTTCACCAATGACACTATAAAACACATACTCATGGAGTCTCAAATGAGGTTAGATGTCACGCCCCGAATTCCATCGAGACATGATTGGCACCCGTAGCCGATAAGGCCCGAGAGAACCAACCTTTGCCTATGCTCAATCATATGCATATAATATTCATAACCACCATTGCATACTATTATAAAATACGACTAAAGGAGAACAAGGGACATATTTAGGCATCCATATGAAACTTGGCCGTTGAGGCCATTCAATCAAAACAACATGCGTCTATTACACTATTACACCCACATCGGTCTACAAAAGCCTCTAACAAGAGCATTGACCAAAACAAACCAAAAGTCGGGACAAGTCCCCGCTTTACACATTATGTACAGTACCAAAACATATATATACTTTGACTCGGAGAAGCCCCGAATGAGGAGCTCACCAAAGAACCGCTAACACTGGCAGTCTATTGAGGAGGCCTACTGGGACCTGCGCCTGCAGCAAGTAAGGTAAATTCCCCGAGAGGGGTCAGTACGAAATAAGTACTGAGTATGCAAGGCTCAGATGAAACTATACAACACATGAATATTTCAATGAATATGTCAATGAACTCAAAACATATGAATACTTAATGTGAACAAGTCACCATGTTGCATTTTGGAAACCATGTGGATTGCTTTCATTGCTTTCATTACTTTCTTTATCTCAATGCTCACATGTCATTACATATCACAATGTACCCGGGCCCCGACTGATCAGTGGGTCTTTCATATCATCATATAGGGATCGAGTCGAGCTAGGCTTATGCCCCTAGACTGGCCACCCTTGGGATCGAGTCGAGCTAGGCTTACGCCCCTAGACTTGCCACCCATAAATCCAAATCTCGGGATCGAGTCGAGCTAGGCTTACGCCCCTAGACTTGCCACCCGTACTTGATCATTGACCACATTTGCATTACTTTGTTCATTACTTTGAGATTGATACTTTGATAATCATAACATCACTTTGGAACTTTGGAACACAACTTTGTTGGAAACTTTGAATCATTAACCAATAAGTGAAGAACATGTGAATAAATATCAATGAGAAATATAACATCACTAGCACCATGATACTATTGGAACCATTGGACAATAAGCCATGAACAAGAGACACAAGTATAGGCACTATTGGAGTATTGGAACATAACCTTATTTGAACTTTCGGAACATTAACCATGAATATGAGAAATGAGATTCACAAATGATCCATGAATAAGAAATATATGACAATGATCATAGATAAGTGCATATGGGATACCTTGGTACATTTCGGAATAGAACTAAAGAAATGTCAATGTGAACACTATTGGCCGTAGAAAGATACGGACAAAATAACCTTGCATACCTTGGATTCGCAATAAGAATCTACAACCTTAGATGCGTAGACAATAATCCCTCTCCTTCTTTATGTGTCTACAAATACATAACGAAATTCACATTAACCACCAATTACTTTACAAATGCATACCATGTCAATGAATTACATGTTTGGCTTTAAACATGTCAATTCCCCTTGACAAAACCATTGAGCATACTATTATTTCAAAAATTCCATAATATTCCCAACATTGACCAATACATGAAAATCAATACATTTCACCACAATACTTCTCCTTTACACTTTCTTATCCATAACACATCCCAAATAATCCATCAAAGCACCTTAATTCAACTCATAACACATATCGGCCAAAATCCCATAATTTTCACTTTTAGACAAGAACAAGTTTTATACCAAAAATAACACCATACATGTTCATATTTTGTCCATACCATGCTTTTTCATCAAAGGCACAAGGCCTAATTCACACTTGAATTCCATATACCACAAATCTTATACAAAACCACCAAGTACCATGACCAACTTTTCCAAGCACAACCAACATGATATACATATTCTTTTATGCATATAAGATATTAATCCATGAAAATAAATACTTACCAAAGCTTGGAATATGTTGATCTTGTCCAAGAAGTCTCAAGGAATTATTTTGCTTTAGGGTTTGGAAATGAGAAATGTTGAGAAAAATATCCAAAAGGCATGAGAGGCTTTGATGCTAAAAAAAATCTGATCTTGGGGCCTTTATATAGACCCCAAGTCAAGGCTATGGTCAATCAAAGTGGAAGAATGGATCTTTTTTGCCCTTTGGGCCAATTCTTTCATTTCCATTTTGGGCCTAACTTTGGGCCCAAGCACTCATGGACATGCAACCCATCCAATTTCATGTATTAATCACCATATCTCTCATGTGTACATAATTCCATAATGTTACGACAATATTTTCTTAAAAAAATTCTCATTCGTCCTTTCGATCGCAAAAATTGGAATTCTAATCGCCCTTGGTTTCATTGGACATTTTTGGTAAATTCTTGTATTCCATGGTTTGATCATGTAGGAGTATGTAGTAGTGTATCGAGGTATTTGAAGCCTTAACAACGCTAAAGGAACTCCAAGGAATCAAAAGAAACCATGGAAGAATCGTCGTTGCATTTCGTCGCAAAACGAGCTCGGAAAGGCCAATTGTGTTGTGCCTTGCGCCACTGCCTTGCTTTGCAGCAGTGGCGCAGGAATTGAAGGTTCTCTGAATCAGTGGCCTGCTGGATTTTTTAGCCATTTTTTTTCTAACACTTGCATATCATCCAATACCCTATCAAAACACTACAAAATACTTACTTAGTGACCTTAATCATCAAGTAAACATGACTCCAAGGTACCAAATGAGGTTGGAAATGTATGGGGTATGACACAAGACATCTCCGACTAAAATCTAATCACATGTACGAGGCTCGAATTCCAACCTTACAAAATACATACTCATAGCGTCTCGAAACTTAAGTAACCATTGTTCAACATCATCACATAGGTCGAAAAGGTACGGGGTGTTACATTCTTCCCCCCTTAGGAACATTCGTCCTCGAATGTTAACAACATGTCTTATACACACCAAATGTATCTTTACTCTAACATACCGATAAACATTCACATAATGCTTTTAAATACTTACTTGTTATTGTTCCACCTCCGCACTGTGAACTTCTTGGTCCATTTGGAATAAGTGGGGATACTTTGATTTCATCATTTCTTCCGCTTCCCATGTGATCTCCTCTACTTGTTGATTTCTCCAAAGGACTTTTACGGATGCTATGTCTTTATTTCTCAATCTCTTTACTTGTCGATCTAGGATAGCAATGGGCACCTCTTCATAAGTGAGATCCTCTGTAACTTGAACATCTTCTACGGGCACAATACGTGAAGGATCTCCTATGCATTTCCGGAGCATCGACACATGAAATACCGGATGGACTGACGAAAGGTCCTGGGGTAGTGCCAACTCATACGCAACTTGCCCAAATCTTCTAATAATTTCATATGGGCCTATGTAACGTGGACTCAATTTTCCTTTCTTTTCGAACCGCATTACCCCTTTCATCGGTGACACCTTTAAAAATACCCAATCACCTATGGCAAATTCAAGCCCTCTTCTCCTCACATCAGTATATGACTTGTGACGACTTTGAGCCATTTGTAACCGTTGTTGGATAACTTTAACTTTCTCCATGGCTTGGTGAACAATATCTGGCCCAAGTAAAGCAGTTTCTCCTACTTCAAACCACCCAATTGGTGATCTACATTTTCTTCCATACAAGGCTTCATAAGGTGCCATTTTAATACTTGAATGATAACTATTGTTATAAGCAAATTCAATAAGAGGCATATGGTCATCCCAACTGCCTTGAAAATCCAACGTACATGCTCGTAGCATATCTTCAAGTGTCTGAATAGTACGTTCTGCTTGTCCATCAGTTTGAGGATGGAAAGTCGTACTCAAATTCACCTGAGTACCTAAACTCCGCTGAAAAGATTTCCAAAAGTGTGCTGTGAACTGTGCTCCTCTGTCTGATATGATAGAAAGTGGAATACCATGCAATCGTACTATCTCTTTCACATACAACTTTGCATAATCCTTAGCTGTATAGGTCGTCTTGACCGGTAGAAAATGCGCTGATTTAGTAAGTCGGTCCACTATGACCCATATGGAATCAAACTTCCGCAATGTACGAGGCAAACCCGTAATGAAATCCATATTAATCATATCCCACTTCCAGACTGGAAGATTGATACATTGCATGTAACCTCCCGGTTTCTGATGTTCCACTTTCACCTGTTGACAATTTGGGCATTGCGCGACAAATTCTGCAATGTTCTTTTTCATGTTGCCCCACCAATACACTTCTTTCAATTCATGGTACATTTTAGTAGCACCCGGATGAATGGAATAGCGCGAATGGTGCGCCTCTGTCATTATTCGTGTCCTCAGTTCATCTACGTCCGGTACACATAGTCTCCCTTGACATTGAAGCACCCCTTCCGATGTAATATCAAATGCCTTGGTCAAATTCTGCTGCACATTCTCCTTTAGCTGTAATAAAATAGAATCCGCATACTGTTTCTCTTTCACTTCAGCTATCAAGGAGGATTCTGCTGCATTCTGCACCATAACTCTATCATCTGAAGTTTCAATAAGGCGAACTCCCAAGCTGGCTAATTGATTCAAATCTTTGATTATCTCACGCTTTTCATTCAACTGACCACTAGTGCTTTCGACTGCCTTACGGCTCAATGCATCAGCTACGACATTTGCTTTGCCTGGGTGATAAAGAATATCAATGTCATAGTCTTTTAAAAGCTCTAACCACCTTCGTTGCCTCAAATTAAGTTCCTTCTGCTTAAAAAGACATTGCAAGCTTTTGTGATCCGTATAGATGTCAACATGAACCCCATATAAATAATGACGTCATATCTTTAAAGCAAAAACTACCGCTGCCAATTCAAGATCATGTGTGGGATAGTTTTTCTCATGTGGCCGCAACTGTCGTGAGGCATATGCTATCACCCTACCATGCTGCATCAACACACATCCGAGACCAATCCCGGAAGCATCACAATACACTGCATAGCCCTCTGTGCCTTCAGGAAGAACTAACACTGGTGTAGAAGTCAACTTGTCTTTCAGGTTTTGAAACCCTCTTTCACATGCATCATTCCATTGAAATTTAATTGCCTTGTGAGTTAACTTTGTCAATGGTGCCGCAATAGAAGCAAAACCTTCTACAAATCTTCGGTAATAACCTGCCAAACCCAGAAAACTGCGAATCTCTGTGGGTGTCGTAGGTCTTGGCCAATTTTTCACTGCTTCTATCTTTTGGGTATCAACCTGTATGCCTTCATCTGATACAATGTGACCCAAGAACGCGACTGGTTTCAACCAAAACTCACATTTGGAGAATTTTGCATACAATTTACGCTCACGGAGAATTTGCAACACTTGCCGTAAGTGATAAGCATGGTCTTCTGGTGATCTTGAATAAACAAGGATGTCATCTATAAATACTGTCACGAACACGTCTAGGAATGGCTTAAACACCCTGTTCATCAAATCCATAAACACAGCCGGTGCATTTGTTAGTCCAAATGACATAACTAAAAATTCATAATGGCCATACCGTGTTCGAAAAGCTGTCTTGGGTACATCCTCCTCTCTAACTCTGACCTGATGGTAACCCGACCTCAAGTCAATTTTTGAAAAACACCTGGCACCCTGTAACTGATCAAACAAATCATCAATACGAGGGAGGGGATATTTGTTCTTGATCGTTACTTTATTCAGTTGCCGATAGTATGCACATTCTCAAGGTGCCATCTTTCTTTCGCACAAATAATACCGGTGCACCCCACGGGGACATACTAGGCCTAATGAAGCCTTTATCCAGCAAATCTTTCAACTGCTCCTTCAATTCACGCAGTTCCGCTGGAGCCATTCTATATGGAGGAATAGAAATGGGCTGAGTGCCTGGAATCACATCAATACCGAATTCCACTTCTCGTTCTGGGGGTAAACCTGGAAGATCCTCTGGAAATACATCAAGAAATTCATTGACTACCGGTACTGACTGTGGAGTTAATGGTTCCACATCATTATCTTTCACTCGTACCAAATGACATACGTATCCCTTGGCAATCATTTTTCTGGCTTTCAAGTAGGAAATAAATCTTCCTCGTGGTGCCCCTACCTTACCCTGCCATTCTAGGACATTTTCCTGTGGAAAACAAAATTGTACCTTCTTGGCCCGGCAATCTACCGTAGCATAACACGAAGCCAACCAATCCATTCCCATAATTACATCAAAATCCACCATGTTCAATTCAATAAGATCGGCCAACGTATCATGACCACACACAGTTACCACACAGTTACGATACACTCTCTTTGCAACAATAGATTCCCCAACCGGTGTAGACACTTCAATTGACTTAATTAATATTTCTGGTGCCGTTGCAAATTTCGCAGCAACCAATGGAGTAACATAGGAAAATGTAGAGCCTGGGTCAATTAATGCATATACATTATGTGAGAATATGGATAATGTACCTGTGACGACATCTGGGGAAGCCTCTGAATTCTGGTGGTCCACCAAAGCATAAGTGCGATTCTGGACCCCGCTAGTACTAGCTCCTCCTCTGGCACCTCTACCTCGACCCATAGGCTGCACCCCTCGGCCCTGTGAAGGAACCGATGCTGAAGACGCAACAGCCGATCCAGCTGGTCGTGCTATACCACCCATGCTCCGCTGTGGACATTCTCTCGCTATATGTCCCGGCATACCACACCAAAAGCAGACATTCGTCCCTGTTCGACATGGACCCGTGTGCATACGCCCGCAGTGCTGACACTGCTGACGAGGAAACCCTGCTGACTGTGATCCATGACCCCCACTACTCTGTCCAGCTGAACCACCTCGAAACCCTCGAGACTGAGAATAAGCACTCCCTGTGGAATAAGAGAACGACGGTCTAGGTGGCCTAGGAAACATGCGGGGCCTAGATCCTCCTTGGGACATCATAGGTGGTCCCATAGGTCTAGCCCTTTTGGACTGTCCCCTATCAAATTCATGTACCCTTCGTCTCTGTCTCTGATCCTCCATTTTCTGGGCGAAGGCTTGTATGCGAGCAATATCCATGTCCCTATTCAAGGCCGCAATAGTGCAATCTCTTACCAAATATGGCTCTAGTCTGTCCACGTATCTATGGACCCTGTCTGTCATCGTAGCCACAACATTTGGCGCATATCGAGCCAAGGAATTAAATTGCAAACTATATTCTCTGACGCTCATATTCCCTTGACGCAAGTTCAGGAACTGGTCTGTACGTGCTTCCCGAACCTCATATGGAAGATAATGATCGAGGAAGGCCACTTTAAACTCTTCCCAAGTAGGCGGGGTTGCATCAATATCACGGGATTTCTTCCAATCCTCGTACCACAGTATTGCCTCTCCTTTCAACCTGTACGCAGCAAGTTCCACTGTCTCTACCCCTGTCACATGCATAACTTCCAAGGCCCTCTGAATTTGATCCACGAAGTCCTGTGGATCAGCTTTTGGATCTGCCCCTGTGAAAATAGGAGGGTCCAATTTCAAGAAATCCTGTGTTCTGCGACTTGCCATTCTAGCCGCATCATCATCATGTGCCATTGTACCAGCTCTTCCCTGGCTTTGTGCCGCCACTAACTGTGTCAACATCTGTACAGCATTCCGAAGATCCTGATCTGTGGCATTTGTCGGTGGTTCCACGGGCACTTCCCTTCTTCTCGGCTCTTCTGGAGCTGAAGAAGTAGAAGAAGCTCGCGTTGCGAACTCAGTTTCAGCCCCACCTTGATCAACTTGCTCAGGTGGTGGTCTACTTGCTCCTTCACCAGCAATTCTATCTATCATCTTACTTTTAACTTTTCCTCTTTCTCTTCTGGTATTCGGCATTTTGACTATACCAAAGAAAAACAATTACCAAGATCAGATACAATGTAATTGACAACATTGGCTCTATTGCACGATCTAGAATGAAGGAAAGAAACAACATCCTAAATGTCTCGTAGCCTCCTACATATAAATGTGGTGCACAACACATCGATACGTAAGACTCTACTCAGACACGGCTTTGTAGACATCCTTAGACCGACTGCTCTGATACCACTTTTGTCACGCCCCGAATTCCATCGAGACATGATTGGCACCCGTAGCCGATAAGGCCCGAGAGAACCAACCTTTGCCTATGCTCAATCATATGCATATAATATTCATAACCACCATTGCATACTATTATAAAATACGACTAAAGGAGAACAAGGGACATATTTAGGCATCCATATGAAACTTGGCCGTTGAGGCCATTCAATCAAAACAACATGTGTCTATTACACTATTACACCCACATCGGTCTACAAAAGCCTCTAACAAGAGCATTGACCAAAACAAACCAAAAGTCGGGACAAGTCCCCGCTTTACACATTATGTACAGTACCAAAACATATATATACTTTGACTCGGAGAAGCCCCGAATGAGCTGGAGCTCACCAAAGAACCGCTAACACTGGCAGTCTATTGAGGAGGCCTACTGGGACCTGCGCCTGCAGCAAGTAAGGTAAATTCCCTGAGAGGGGTCAGTACGAAATAAGTACTGAGTATGCAAGGCTCAGATGAAACTATACAACACATGAATATTTCAATGAATATGTCAATGAACTCAAAACATATGAATACTTAATGTGAACAAGTCACCATGTTGCATTTTGGAAACCATGTGGATTGCTTTCATTACTTTCTTTATCTCAATGCTCACATGTCATTACATATCACAATGTACCCGGGCCCCGACTGATCAGTGGGTCTTTCATATCATCATATAGGGATCGAGTCGAGCTAGGCTTATGCCCCTAGACTGGCAACCCTTGGGATCGAGTCGAGCTAGGCTTACGCCCCTAGACTTGCCACCCATAAATCCAAATCTCGGGATCGAGTCGAGCTAGGCTTACGCCCCTAGACTTGCCACCCGTACTTGATCATTGACCACATTTGCATTACTTTGTTCATTACTTTGAGATTGATACTTTGATAATCATAACATCACTTTGGAACTTTGGAACACAACTTTGTTGGAAACTTTGAATCATTGACCAATAAGTGAAGAACATGTGAATAAATATCAATGAGAAATATAACATCACTAGCACCATGATACTATTGGAACCATTGGACAATAAGCCATGAACAAGAGACACAAGTATAGGCACTATTGGAGTATTGGAACATAACCTTATTTGAACTTTCGGAACATTAACCATGAATATGAGAAATGAGATTCACAAATGATCCATGAATAAGAAATATATGACAATGATCATAGATAAGTGCATATGGGATACCTTGGTACATTTCGGAATAGAACTAAAGAAATGTCAATGTGAACACTATTGGCCGTAGAAAGATACGGACAAAATAACCTTGCATACCTTGGATTCGCAATAAGAATCTACAACCTTAGATGCGTAGACAATAATCCCTCTCCTTCTTTATGTGTCTACAAATACATAACGAAATTCACATTAACCACCAATTACTTTACAAATGCATACCATGTCAATGAATTACATGTTTGGCTTTAAACATGTCAATTCCCCTTGACAAAACCATTGAGCATACTATTATTTCAAAAATTCCATAATATTCCCAACATTGACCAATACATGAAAATCAATACATTTCACCACAATACTTCTCCTTTACACTTTCTTATCCATAACACATCCCAAATAATCCATCAAAGCACCTTAATTCAACTCATAACACATATCGGCCAAAATCCCATAATTTTCACTTTTAGACAAGAACAAGTTTTATACCAAAAAAAACACCATACATGTTCATATTTTGTCCATACCATGCTTTTTCATCAAAGGCACAAGGCCTAATTCACACTTGAATTCCATATACCACAAATCTTATACAAAACCACCAAGTACCATGACCAACTTTTCCAAGCACAACCAACATGATATACATATTCTTTTATGCATATAAGATATTAATCCATGAAAATAAATACTTACCAAAGCTTGGAATATGTTGATCTTGTCCAAGAAGTCTCAAGGAATTATTTTGCTTTAGGGTTTGGAAATGAGAAATGTTGAGAAAAATATCCAAAAGGCATGAGAGGCTTTGATGCTAAAAAAAATCTGATCTTGGGGCCTTTATATAGACCCCAAGTCAAGGCTATGGTCAAAGTGGAAGAATGGATCTTTTTTGCCCTTTGGGCCAATTCTTTCATTTCCATTTTGGGCCTAACTTTGGGCCCAAGCACTCATGGACATGCAACCCATCCAATTTCATGTATTAATCACCATATCTCTCATGTGTACATAATTCCATAATGTTACGACAATATTTTCTTAAAAAAATTCTCATTCGTCCTTTCGATCGCAAAAATTGGAATTCTAATCGCCCTTGGTTTCATTGGACATTTTTGGTAAATTCTTGTATTCCATGGTTTGATCATGTAGGAGTATGTAGTAGTGTATCGAGGTATTTGAAGCCTTAACAACGCTAAAGGAACTCCAAGGAATCAAAAGAAACCATGGAAGAATCGTCGTTGCATTTCGTCGCAAAACGAGCTCGGAAAGGCCAATTGTGTTGTGCCTTGCGCCACTGCCTTGCTTTGCAGCAGTGGCGCAGGAATTGAAGGTTCTCTGAATCAGTGGCCTGCTGGATTTTTTAGCCATTTTTTTTCTAACACTTGCATATCATCCAATACCCTATCAAAACACTACAAAATACTTACTTAGTGACCTTAATCATCAAGTAAACATGACTCCAAGGTACCAAATGAGGTTGGAAATGTATGGGGTATGACACAAGACATCTCCGACTAAAATCTAATCACATGTACGAGGCTCGAATTCCAACCTTACAAAATACATACTCATAGCGTCTCGAAACTTAAGTAACCATTGTTCAACATCATCACATAGGTCGAAAAGGTACGGGGTGTTACATTAGAAAAGTATGGGGTGTTACAGTGACATTTTAAAACTCTTAACGAGCATAGTTGCTTAATTGATTTCAGGATGTTTTCCCTTCCTCCCCACCCCTTGTTTCATTGTTTGAAAGTACTGAATGCTGGATTTGAGTTTCAAACGTCTCTTTGGTTCACAAAGCCAAGGGAGGTTCTCGAAAAAGTTTTAAGACGCAAAAAATTCTCTCTATAGCTTATTTGTGTCTTTGAATTTGGGTTTGTCAAGAAAGACCGTCTCTATAGCAAAGCATGTCAAAGTATGACTATGTCTTTTTGTTGGTTTGCATAATTTAAGTTTTATTTTTCAAGTCTCTTAAGTTTTGGACTTTTGGGTGAATTACAGTACTTACATGATTGCATAAGTAGAGGTTAGTTAAATCGTCTCGTTGTATCCATATACAATTATCTGGACTGTTGTTCCTCCTGAAAACTCTTTCTTGGTTTATAACGTCAAGAAGAGTGTTTTTTCGAAGGAGAAGAAAGGCTCTTGAAGATTGCTCTCTAATTTATTTATTTTTTCTCGAGACCATCATATAGATTGATAGACTGAACCTTTGCAAATAGATTACCTCTCCTCTCCTAGTCCTTTATCTTAGTAGCTTTCTTTCAAAAGAAAAAATATTTTTTGGTTTTAATTGTTCTGAGATCAAATCTTCCTCTGTAATTTAAATTAAAGTTTGTTTCAAAGTGTGACCCTCGCATGTTTAAGACATTATCTGTTGCATATTGTGAAGTCTTTTTGAGACTATGGTGCCATTAACTTAATTTATTAGTATTGACAGTGGATGTTTTTACTTATTTAAAGTTGGTTACAACTAGGTGAATGGACATGCATGAGAATCTAATGTTGGTATAGTTTCATGATAATAAGTATTTTTGGGAAAGGGGCATGAACATCTGTAGGCATCTTACAAAATTGTTTTCCCTGGTACAAATTTGACTAGCCTTTTCATAAGGATTTTGTCCTTATTTTTATCATTATATTATATGTAGAGTTTTCTTACGTCTATTGAAAATTATTTGTCTTGTACATTGATCCTAATCCTTTTTCTTTATTGCATGAATTTCCGATTGAGTCCAATGGACTCCCTCCCCTTGCACACTCTTGACGGGCCAAAGAGGCCCAAGCCATCGAGTCATCTCTTCAAGGCCCAAAAATGGGTAAAAAGCCGAAGTTGAAAAAATGTGTAGCTAAAGCTATAAGGAAGCTAGTATATAGGGTCGAAGACAAGGCGAAAAATTGAAATAGGCTAAGAGCCTATGAAAAATTGAAGATTAAAGCCAGACAGGTCCAAACGGGTTCAAACCCCCCCCCCCCCCTTTTTCTCAACTTTTCTATTTATTTATTTATTTGTAATTCATGTTGGATTTATTTGTATGTAATTAACTCTTAAATTTGGTTAAATTGAAATAAAGTCCCCTTTGAATTGACATTTTTGCTTTATCTTTTTATTCTGTTTTTTTTTTTGGTCATTTATTACATAGTTTAATATCTTGGAAATAGTCCTCTTTATAAATAAACCTTTAAAATTAAAAATGGCATGTATTTTGTTCATGTTACAAGTGGTTTATTTAGGTTAAAGTGACCTTTTCTAACTTCAAAAATTAATTCTCTTGAAAAATTCAAGTATCTACAATTAATCGGATACTTGTTTCAATTTGGACTTTTCATAAATAGGCTTATGTTGCAAAATATTGTTTTCTCCTTTGGCTAAAAATTGAACCTTTCCTAATTTATTTTTTCTAAAATAATATATTTTTCTCTTAAGTTCGGTAAAAATTCAAATTTAGGTTGGGTAGACTTTTCTTTAATTTAAATGAACTACTTTCCACGTAAATGAAATAAATGTCATATTTACAATTAATTCAAGATTTTATAAAAAATTAGCAATGGTTTTTTCAAAGATGGTCATTTTTACAAAACAGTCAAATTGTCTTTTGGTCAACCGCTTTTGCTGACGCTTCTTGAGTGCCTTAAAAACTTTCTCAAGGCGTTACCAGAATCCTTACCCATTTTCTCTAATTTTAAAGATTTATTTCTGTTTTCAAGTCTTTAAAATTCTTTAAGTTTTTCTTGATATTTTCTATAAAAAATCAAGTGGCGACTCTGTATTTTCTTAAATTATTTTGAAATTTTCTCTAAAGTTTTGAAATAGTTTGAAAAGTCAAAACCAATGTTTTTCATACCCTTCGAGCCTAGAGAAAGGGATAAAACAGTAATAATTCTAAGTTAATCATTTTCAACATGTCTTAAATGTGCATGCGATAAATGATAGCAAATAAGAAGAAGCAGGAATCTTATTAATATCAACAAAAATTATAATAGTTTGAAGAGGCCCTCGTTGAGGTAACCTTTTTCTACATACATGTCATTCTTACTTATTACAACCTTATCAGACACAAACACACACTTAAAAGCATTCTTGACTAAAAGTGCTGTCAAGACCAAGTTCTTCCGCATTTCAGGAACATGAAGGACATTTTTAAGGGTCACCATCTTGCCCGAAGTCATCTTTAAGCCAACCTTGCCCGTTTCTTCTATCTTTGTTGTTGCTGAATTCGCCATACAAATGGTCTCGCCTTTTCCTAAAGAAGTATAGGATGACAGCAGTTCCTTGTTGGAACATACATGTCTGGTAGCACCAGAATCAATCCACCATTTGTTGGGATTTCCCACCAAGGTACATTCTGAGAGCAATGCACAAAGGTTGTCTACTTCTTCATTCATGTTTGCTTGCTCTTTCCTCTTATCTTTCTTTGGAGCACGACAAACTGAAGTCATATGACCAACCTTGCCATAGTTGTAGCAATTTCCTTTGAAATTTTTCTTCTTGGGTGCTTCCTTCTCATCATCCGACTTCTTTCTCTTCTTCTTTTGAGGAATTTTAACACTATTTGCTCCTGCGATTGATGACTTTTAATTTTCTTTCTTTTCTGCAATTTTGTTGTCTTCTTCTATCCGCAGTCGGACAATCAAATCCTCCAATGTCATTTTTTTATGTTTATGTTTCAAGTAATTCTTGAATTCCCTCTGTCGCGCCTCATTTTTCTCGCGAAAAATGGGATTCGACGTGGCAACTCTTTTTAGGATTTATTAAGGGTGAAGAGTCGCCACCTAATGAATTAAGGTGTGTTAGGGCACCATTCTAAACTAATTATGATTAATTAATTAGTATACGTCAACCAAAAATTTGGGTAAGGGTTCAAGTTACCTCAAAAGGAAGGTATTAGGCACCTTTCGAGATCTACAAATGTGGGTCCCGGCCGAACTCATAAATTACGTGGGGGAATTCTATATGATAAGCAAAAGGTCGCTTTATTATTAATAATAACTAAGTGTTTAAACATGAAAACTTCTATTTTTATCATAATTAATAACTAAGTGACAAGAGTTATTAAAACATAAACGGAATATGGGTCAGATAACCGAGGAGATAGAACGAACACAATTATATAATTAAAATAATTACTTAAATAATAAACTTAAACTACCCCAAATAATTAAAGAAAAACACTCGAAATAAAGAAAAGCAAAGTCGATTCATAGGGAGTTAGTTTTATCCTATTCGGATCAGCGCTCGACTTATTAACGGGTAACAATGTCACATATCGCATTATTGAATTTTGCTCGGGGCAACTTCCATCATTTTCAACTTTCTATCTACCCCACATAGTTTGATTATTAATCTTAAAAGCGTTCTAAAGAAAACGATAAAAACTAGCGTTCCCTAAAATACCTACCTGTCCCCGCTCAATGTCTAAGAGGCGTTGGACGACCTATGGTTAAGGATCTAGACACAAAGAAAGTCTTAGGATTCCTAATTAGACTCGGAGTTCGCGTCAAACAAACAAATAGGACTTGCACATAACACATAATGATTTCAAGTAAGCCTCTTATCTAGTTAAAGTAATTAAGGGATTAACATGCGAAAATAATTAACAAACTTATGATTAAGACCTATAGGCATGATATCTAATGTAAATTAATTGGCATGCTTAAAATTAAGTAAGTGTGCTAAAATTAATTTTAAAATATGCCGAAAAATCGCTAAATACACCGAAGGTTAATTTATAGTATGTTTGAAATTTATGTAACGTGCGAGACATTAGTCAAACATGCCGAAAGTTAACTAAATACGTTGGCCCTTAAAATGATGTGCTGAAATTAGTTAAAATATGCTAGACTTTAATTTAAAATGCTAAAAGTGAGTTAAGCTATGCTAGAAATTAATTCACAATGCTGTAAATTATTTAACAAAAGCTGGAAATTACTTAAATATTAAATTATCATGCTGGAAGTTACAAAATATACTAAAAAGTGATTAAAAGTTGCTGAAAATTGGTTTCAAAATGCTGAAGATTAATTAAACATTTTAACATGTGGTTTGGACATTGCTGAAAATTGTTTAAATAGGCTGAAAAGTAGTTTAGACACGCTGAAAATGAGTTTTAGTATTAAAAAATAAAAGTAAAGGTGCCGGAAAGCAAAATTAAGATGCTAGAAATTCAATTTATAATGCTGAAAATTAATTTACTGTTGCTGAAAACTGATCTTTACATGCTGGGAACTAATATTTATATGCTGAAAATTAATATTAATATGCTGGAAATTAATATTTATATGCTGTAAATTAATATTTATATGCTGGAAACTATTTACGGTGTGCAGAAAAGTGTAGGAAATTAATGTAAAAAAAAAATTGATGAACATGCTCAAAATTGGTTTTAATAAGTTGAAAGTTAATTTATATCCCTAGAACATGATTTCTAAGTAACAATCAATCGACATGATGAAATTTAATTTATAGTCCTAGAACAAATTGCCTAGGTGACAAAATAATTCAATTACATGTTTAAAAAATTCGTAAAATATCCTATAGGCATGGCATCTAAGTGATAAGATATTTGAATCACATAATCCCCACCTCCATAAGCAGTCCCCATGAATTTATACAAAATTATTACAGACCCAAAAATAATAATCGAATTAAAAATGAACACATGGAACTAAATCTTCTAGCTCCCTCTCCCTAGGCAACTCTTCGAACCATGACATGTTTGTTCCCAACCTGTTGAAAACAAAACAAAATACTCCAACCACTAACATCCAAAAACGGCCCCGAACAACCCATAACCAACCCTTGACGTTGTCGAGATCCCAAGGAT
The DNA here is from genome assembly GCA_031232105.1 of Capsicum rhomboideum. NCBI lineage: Eukaryota > Viridiplantae > Streptophyta > Magnoliopsida > Solanales > Solanaceae > Capsicum > Capsicum rhomboideum. The sequence continues at coordinate 140,441,012 of CP124711.1, read as the reverse complement.
CTCGTGGATCCCGTGCAGGCTCACGTCAAAGGGGTTATGGGGTGCACCAAGATCATTTCGGATGACCACAAAGAGAATGCAAAGCAGGCTTTTCAATTTATAACTATGAATAAGACAAGTAGTGAAGGCATATGTAAAGTAGTGAAGGCATATGTAAAGTAGACATATGAATAAGACAAGTAGTGAAGACAAGAACCACCACTTTTCAAAGTAAGGGACCAGTGATAATAATGAGCGGCGAAAACAGTCTCAAAACCAAAAGCAGAGAAATATTTTAGTGTAGAGTAGAGTCATGCTGAAAAAGCCTTTTTGAGTATATGTAAATGGGAGTCAAAAGTTTGTTAAAAAAATGGGGAAAGACACTTTTTAAATAGTTGGAGAGTTGTAAGTAATAAAAGGGAGAAAGAATATTTCAAAAATCAATTAAGAAAAATCAGTGGGATCAATTACCATAAAAAATGTCTAAGTAAAATCTGTCCAACATCCGAAAGGAAGGAAAATAAAAGTTGGGAAAATAATTTCGCTTAAACAAATCAGTAGAACCATCTAAGTGTGAAAATCACAGCAAAGTTACAATAATTAAACGAGTAAAAATCTTGCCCGAACTAAATATGGGTAAGAACAATCAGTGAATAAACCCAAAGGAATATTAAGTTACCATATATACATAAAGGTAGTGAAGGCTGCCACAAGTTCTCAATATCAATCAAAACCAGACCAAATCAAATCCAAAATTTATCATAATTATTCAAGTAACAAGCTGCCCAAATTCCTCTCAAACTCAAATTGCGATATTTAAACATGTACAGTTGTCTCATACCACATACCACTACATACATGGCCAAGATATTAAGATCAAATCAATTAGTGCAATTTTAATGAAGATCACGAAAACAGGTTGGTTACTATCATATTGTATAGTAACTCAACAAACATGTTAACAGATTCAGAAATAAAGCAAATTTTAAGGCATAATCACGTATTAGCAACTAGGTAAAAAATTTGAGTTCATATAAAATTGTGGCTTTTCACATATGATAATCTAAGCATATTAACAAACACAAATCACAAGGAATCGAACCAAACATCTCACTCAAGCATCGTTAATTTCAAATCTAAGAAACTGTCAAAAGAAAGAAAAGAGGGGTAGAAGAGAATTGAGATTTAATATAAGATTTAAACAAGAAATCAAACCTGGGATGGATTCCTAAAAAAATCCACCGCGAATAAACTTGATATTTGTAGTGAAACTTGACCGGAGCACGGCGAGATTCGTCGGTGGTTTGCCGATCGGAGGTTAGTGGAGATGGAGGATGGTGCGGCGCAGACAAAGGTTACGGCAGTTGTAGTAGTGGTGGTGGTGGTAGTAGTAGTAGTGGTAGTGGTAGTAGTAGTAGTAGTAGTAGTGGTGGTGGTGGTCGTAGTAGTAGTAGTAGTGGTAGTAGTGGTGGTAGTGGTGGTAGTGGTGGTAGTGGCGTCTTCCTTCATGCTTCCCTCAAATCAGTACCCCCTCGGTCGTCCCTTTATTCAATATCCGTCATGCTAAGAATAGGGGGTTTAGGAAGAATACGGGCTTTGTTTCGGTCAGGTGTCGAACTCTGATTGTTGTGAAAGTTACTGAATGAATCTATTTTATTCTAATTCGATCTAAGAAGAAAAAATCATACTCTGTAGGATTTGAACCTACGACATCGGGTTTTGGAGACCCACGTTCTACCGAACTGAACTAAGAGCGCGTGGTGGTGGTGGTGGTGGTGGTGGTGGTGATGGTAGTTGTAGTAGTAGTAGTAGTAGTAGTAGCAGTAATATAATAGTAATAAATATGTGTTTATAAATTTTGAGTATATATATTTGCGGATATCATTTAATATATATTGATAAAAATAGTACATTTAAATTAATAAATTATATATATTATATAAAATGTAAATGCTAAAATAAATTGCATATTTTAAAAATTATGAATACGAAACGTCGGGATTTATTTGATACCAAAATAATACTTAAGAAGAAAAATATAAAAATTCAAAACTGATAATTTGGTAAAATGGCAGCCTGGGTGTAACACCCCGTACCTTCCCAACCCTATTTGACGACATTAAATAATGTTTACTTAGGTGTCGAGAGCTATAAGTATGTATTTGGTAATGTTAATGATGAGAAAATTGAAATTTGGCCTTGCACATGTGATTAGCCCTTCGTAGCAGGTGTTTTGTGATTTTTGGGGAGCATTTGTGGGGTTCAAAATGAGTCTAAGAGGACCTCCAAACAAAGGATATTAAGGGTAAGAAGTAAGTTAAAGAATAGGACTTGAAGTATCTAACCAAACCCGCGAAGAAAAGTCAAAAAATGAAATTTTCGAAAAAAATTGGAGTGGGGCGCTCCAGAGGGTGTGCTAGGCCACTCTGGGCCAAAATTTTTAGCCCAGAGGCAGCAAGCTGGCGCGCCCTGGTTTTGGCCATTTTTCAAAGTTGGAAATTTTCTTAAGTCCCAAGGGTGCCCGGGGACGTATCGAGCCGATTTTTGCCACGTTTCTTCTACAAACATGAGAATATACATGAAATGAGTAAAGTATTATATTGGTATGCTGAAATTACTCGAGAACGAATTTGGCATCAGAATGACGATTTTACCCTTTTGGTCAAAAAAGGTCATACGTGGCTAGAATCGCTTGCTTTTGGGATTGAGGCTACAAATATAAATCTCGTGAGTGGGAATATCGTTGTAACGCATATATGATGGATTACACATGGATGTTGGTGAGTTAAGATGATATGGGCTATTGGGCCTAATTTGAAACCAAAATAAACAAAACATGAAAGGCCCAATGGGTCAAAGTGACCCATTCTTGCCTTGACTTGTCAATGTTGGAATTAATGGCTAAGGATGACTTTAAGAGTCTATAAAAGGTGTCCAAAAATCAGATTTTTAATCTCAAAGGGGCACATGCTATTCTAGACATTTCTACAATATTTTCCACAAGATATTTCTCAAGCTCTTCAAACCCTAAGGCATTTTTGGACAACATCATCATCTTCCAAGCTTGGGTAAGTGATTATTCTTGTACTTTAACATATTATAATCATGATAAATTATGTAGATCATGTTGGTTATTCTTGGAAGTGTTGGACATGGCACTTTTGGTTTTTGTTAAAAAGATGTTCCACCATGAGAGTGGATGTATGTTGCCCCACCATGAGAGTGGATGTATGTTGCCCCACCAATAGAGTGGATGTAGGTCAAAACCACCAATAGAGTGGATGTAGGTTAAAACCACCAATAGAGTGGATGTACGTTATATTAGTAAACCACCGATAGAGTAGATGTACGTTATATTAGTAAACCACCGATAGAGTAGATGTATGTTATATTATTACCCCCACCACCACCACCACTAGAGTGGATGTATGTGGATGAGTGTTATTCTTTTACAACCTACTAACCAAGTAGATGAATAACAGTGGTACTGAACATAGAAGCAAGAAAGAATCTCTTGTATATAGAAGAATCTATTGGAGGCAAGTTTCTTGAGTGAAGGTAATTTCCCTTGAAGGAAAGTAATTATAAAAGATATTATCCAAAATGATGGTTTATCCACATTGACTATTATCTCATATTTTACTCTATTGACATTCTCATGTATGATGCTATTTCTTATGAGCCTTACATACTCAGTACATTCTTCGTACTGACCCCCTCGGGGGAACTTACCTTACATGTTGCAGGTGCAGGCATCAGTAGACCTCCTCAATAGACTGTGGATCATTTTCAGAGTTTTGGTGAGCTCCACTTGGTTCGGAGCTTTCTGAGTCATAGTTGTATATTTGTTTTGGATGTTGTAATGTTGTATAAAGCAGGGACTTGTCCCGACTGTTAGTTGGTCTTGTAAATGCATCTGTTAGAGGCTTTTGTAGACATGTGTGGGTTATGAATGTAAAAGATAAATGTTTGTTTTGACTTAATGGCCCCAACGGCCAAGTTTCCTAAATATGTATAGAGCATATATTTCCACGATTATGTCTTCCGCATAGTTGCATGAGGTGTATTAAGATTCATATGAGGTTACGCATACGAATGTTCATGAGCAAAGATTGGTTCTCTCAGGACATATCGGCTTCGGGTGCCAGTCCGGCCCGAATGGGATTTCAGGTCGTGACACTGGGAGAAATATCGGGAGGTCAAAATTGGGTGTCAACAGCTGCCCCTTCATTGCTTGAGAATGATAGAAGAATTGTCGAGCAATAAACGTTGATGTAGTAGCCAATTTTGTCCGACCGAAAGGATGGTTTGCTGGATTCAAAAAGCAAAAGGGAGTTTGTCAAAATAGTGGGGTCGAGACTTGGTTTCAAGTTGCCTACATATATCGGGTTTACGAGAATCTGGGTGTGTGTAGTTCTAGATTTAGGAATGAACAATATTTCTAAAGAATGCCAATGATACGGTATACGGGCAACAACAAAGGTAGTATGAACCGATGAGATCGGAGTGGGTAAAATTCAAAACAATAGTTTAAGGAGCGGGGTGAGAATGAGAGGTGAATGTGCTTTAAGCTGTATTGGAATGACACTGGATAAGTAGAATTGTATCTTGAAAACAGGAGCGAAAGTTGCTCCCATTCGTAACCCGTTCTTCCTTCGTCACCTGCGTGCTTTATGGTATTACTAAATAAAACGGTTAGAACATGTGGATAAAAATAAATGATAAGTAATAATTGTAAATATTTAACCATGATGTAATTTCCCGTTTAGACCATGAGCATTTGCTTTGAGACGGCAAGGATGACGTCTCTAAGTCATGATGTCTTAGGGCCATGATAAACAAAAATTAAATCCTTGGGCCATGAAATGATGTCTGTAGGCCACAAAAATGATGCCTTTAGACTATGACACCTTCGGAGAATGATAAGCAGAAAGTAAGTACTTAGGCCATGAAATGATGTTCGTAGGCCATGAAAATGACGCCTTTAGACCATGATGCCTTCGGAGCATGATAAGCAAAGTAAACCTTTAGGCCATGAGATGATGTCCGCAGGCTATGAGAATGATGCTTTTGAACTATGATGCCTCAGCGTAATTATATAATGATTAAAGAAAGCGTATCTGTCTTGAATGGTATGATGTGTCATTGGATGATTTGAGTAGCTTAGCCTACAGTAATTTGATGTAGTTCAGCAGCTTGATGCAATTTTTATGATTGATTGCGGATTCTACTCTTGTAGGAGCCATGTAATGTAGATTTCTGCGGATGCACTGCGATGTGGACTCTTACAGGAGCCATGCAATTTGACTCTTGTATGAGCCATACAATGTAGATTTCGGCAAATGCACTGCGGTGTGGATTCTTACGGGAGCCGTGCGATGTTGATTTCTGTGGATGCACTGCGGTGTGGACTCTTGCGGGAGCCATGCAATGTTGACCCTTGTAGGAGACATGCAATGTAGATTTTTTGTGGATGCACTGCGGTGTGGACTCTTGAAGGAGTCATGCAATGTTGACCCTTGTAGGAGCCATGCAATGTAGATTTTTGCGGATGCACTACGGTGTGGACTCTTGTGGGAGCCATGCAATGTTGACCCTTACAGGAGCCATGTAATGTAAATCTCTGTGGATGCACTGCGGTGTGGACTCTTGCGGGAGCCATGCAATGTTGACCCTTGCAGGAGCCATGTAATGTAGATAGGGTAGCTTAGTTATTTTCCCATTTGAAAATAGAGTAGTTCATGCAACTGGACCTGTTATCCTGCACTCAAAGAAAATTGTAAGTTTGCAAAAGGGGAAGGTTGATTTGTGCCTCTGCTATGACTGGCGTGCTTCCTCATTGCTTGATATTGTGGACCGGTGATAGGTTTTGTCCGAGTTTTCACTTGGGTAGAAATAAAAAACGAGTTTAAAAATCATGTTTTGAAAATGTTTGCTCTTGAAAAATGAGGAATGAAAAATGTTATTGTAAAGGAAATTAAAATATTATTGAATCATTGATTGTGACACATTTCGAGACAACACAACTTCTTATAAGTGAATATCTTAGAAATTTTTTATCTTCAAAATTTTTTTCCCCAGTGTAGATTTGATTGCTTCGGTAGGTGAATGATGTTTGCCGTGAATTTTTTATATTGCCTCAAAAATTCTACCCCAGTATCATAGTTGTGCAAATGTTGTCCCATGGAATTTTTGAGATCCTCTCAAAAATTCTGCCCCAGTTACATGCTTAAAGGTGAAATAAGAGAATTTTATTATGATAGGACTGAACTCCAAAGGAGTGCCTACGTATCCCTCTTAAATGGGAATCAGGTCAAACGTAGTTCCAATTACAAGGTAAGAAGGCATGAAATAAAGCTTAAAAATAATATCTCTTAACAGTATCTAAATTGATAGTCTTGGACTAAACTTTGCCATCCATTTCTACAAGTATGAGTGCTCCTCCTGTCAAAACCCGATGAACCACATAAGGGCCTTGCCAATTCGGTACGAATTTTCCTTTTGTTTCATCTTGATGTGGAAAAATCCTCTTCAGAACCAACTTTTCGGGTGGGAAATGTCTTGGTTTAACCTTTTTGTTGAAAGTTTTGGCCATTCCATTCTGATAGAGTTGACCGTGACAGACTGCATTTATCCTCCTTCCATCTATGAGTGCCAGTTGCTCGAATCTACCTTGTACCCATTCGGCATCACTCAATTCTGCTTCCTGAATGATTCTGAGAGAGGGTATTTCTACCTCAGCAGGTATCACTGTTTCATTACCATAAACTAGAAGATAAGGTGTGGCTCCTGTAGAAGTTCTGATTGTAGTGTGATATCCTAGCAGGGCAAAAGACAACTTTTCATGCCAGTGCTTGTAATTACCAATCATCTTTTGAAGTATCCTCTTGATGTTCTTATTGGTAACTTCCACCGCTCCATTCATTTGTGGCCTATATGTTGTGGAGTTTCGATGCTTGATTTTGAACATTTCACATGTTGTTCTCATCAAATCACTATTGAGGTTGGCACCATTATCTGTAATGATAGACTCAGGTACTCCAAATTGACAAATAATGTGATTTTGAACAAAATCATCTACGACCTTCTTTGTGGCTGACTTATGAGAAGTGGCTTCAACCCACTTAGTGAAGTAGTCAATTGCAACAAGAATGAACCTGTGTCCATTGGACGCGTCCAGTTCAATAGGACCAATGGCATCCATGTCCCAAGCTGCGAAGGGCCAAGGGGAGCTAGTGACGTGGAGCTCATTTAGAGGAACTCGAATCATGTCGGCATGAGTTTGACATTGATGACATTTTTGCAAATAACGAATGCAATCGGTTTTCATGGTCAACCAAAAGTAACCTGATCTCAATATCTTGTTTGCCAACATAAATCTGTTTATGTGAGGACCGCATGTCCCAGCATGTATCTCCTCAATCAACCTGGACGGTTCCCTAGCCTCGATGCAACTTAGTAAACCCAAATTGGGAGTCCTCCTACATAGGATTTCTCCATTTAAAAAGAATTGATTGGCTAACCTCTGAATGGTGAGCTTCTGAATACTCGTTGCATTCTCTGGATAATCTTCGTTCTTCATATATCCCTGTATATCAGTATACCATGGTTTTTCGTCCACCTCTTCCTCTACATGAAAACAATATGCAGGATGCTTTTGTACGTGAATGGGGATGGGGTCAGTATAATTCTTGTCTGGATGCTGGATCATGGAAGACAAAGTGGCCAAAGCATCTGCGAACTAATTCTGGATTCTCGGGATGTGCTTGAACTCTATCTTACGAAACCTCTTATGCAACTCTTGTATGAAATTCGAGTATGGTAGGAGCTTTGTATTTTTTATAGCCCACTCCCCTCGTACTTTATGAATTAATAAATCTGAATCTCCAATCACCAATATTTCTTGTACATTCAAATCGATTGCCAAATGAAGCCCTAAAATGCAAGCTTCATATTTCATCCATGTTGTTGGTGCAGGGGAATCTGAGCTTAGCTGACACAGGATAATGTTGACCAGTCTCCAAGACCAAAACGGCGCCAATATCTACTCCTTTGAAATTTGCAGCACCATCAAAGAATAATCTCCAGCCATCATATTCTTCAGAGATGTCCTCCCCTACGAATGCCACTTCTTCATCAGGAAAGTAAGTTTTCAACGGCTTATACTCTTCATCCAAGGGATTCTCGGCCAAATGATCTGCCAATGCTTGTGCTTTTACAGCTTTCTGCGTGACATAAACTATGTCAAACTCGCTCAATAGTATTTGCCATTTAGCATGCTTCCCTGTAGGCATTGGTTTTTGAAACATATACTTCAGAGGATCCATTCTAGAGATCAAATAGGTAGTGTATGTCGAGAGATAGTGTCTTAATTTCTGAGCTATCCAAGTCAAAGCGCAACACGTGTGTTCCACTAAGGAATATCGAGCCTCATAACATGTAAATTTTTTACTCATATAATAAATTTCTTTCTCCTTTCTGCCTATTTCATCATGTTTCCCCAAAATACAATCAAAAGCGCTATCCATCACAGATAAATATAGTAATAACAACCTACCAGGTTTGGGAGGAACCAGAACAGGAGGATTTGATAAATAATCCTTGATTTTGTCGAATGCCTGCTGACACTCTGTCATCCATTCTATAGCGGCATCCTTCTTTAGTAGCTTGAAAATCAACTCACAAATAATAGTAGACTGAGCTATGAAGCGACTGATATAGTTAAGGCGGCCCAAGAAGCTCATTACTTCTTTCTTGCTTTTTGGAGGTGGAAGATCCTGAATAGCTTTGATCTTGGATGGATCCAATTTTATACCTCGTCGACTGACAATGAAGCCCAACAATTTTCCAGCAGGGACCCCGAAGACACATTTCGCAGGATTCAACTTTAAATTGTACTTCCTCAGTCTATTAAAGAACTTTCCCAAGTCGGCCTGATGACTTAATCCCTTTTTGGATTTAATGATGACGTCATCCACGTAAACTTTGATTTCCTTATGGATCATGTCATGGAACAGAGTGCTCATGGCCCTCATTTATGTAGCTCCAACATTTTTTAACCTGAAGGGCATAAACTTGTAGCAATAGGTTCCCCAAGGAGTAATAAAAGCAATTTTCTCAGCATCATCCTCATGCATTTTTATCTGATGATAACCAGCGAAGCAATCTACAAATGACTGTGTTTCATGCTTGGCGCAATTATCGATTAACAAATGTATATTTGGGAGTGTAAAATCATCCTTTGGGCTAGCTTTGTTGAGATCCCTATAATCCATACAAACTCTGACCTTTCCGTCTTTCTTAGGAACAGGCACAACATTGGCCAACCAAGTCGGATACTCAGTTACTTGGAGAATACCGGCCTCAATTTGCTTCAAAATCTCCTCTTTAATTTTCAAACTCAGATCGGGTTTGTATTTTCTCAGCTTCTGCTTAATAGGAGGGCAAGATAGATCAGTGGACAACCTATGAGCTACTATTGATGTACTTAGTCCTATCATATCGGCATACTACCAAGCAAAAACATCCGAATGTTTCCTCAGAAACTGGACGTATTCCTCTTTCTCGTCTTCTGGCATATAAATACTAACACAGGTTTCTTTTATTGTCTCAGAATTCCCTATGTTCACTATTTTCACTCTTACTAAGTTTGCCTTGGGTTTATCTTCAAAATCTTCAACCTTACTAACAAATTCTTTGGGCACCTCCTCTTTTTTCATTTCTTCTAATTCACTTATATTATGTTGCATAGTCTCATTATGTGTCACAATCTCAGATTCAACATTTTTAAAAGTGATTTTGCTGAAAGAAACAGAAATAAATAATATCAATAAAGTGAAAAGAGAACTTTTATTAATTCAAATAACATTAAATTCTTCAAACATAGCAAAATAACTGAAAAGATGTGAATTAGCTCAAAATCGAGTCTATTTATTTCAAACAATAAGATAAAATCAAAATCTTTCAAATCTACCTAAGTGCCCGGTGAGGCCTGGAAGGAATGGCAGTCCAGTTGCTGAGTGTAGCCTTTTGTTCAATGTTCTGACTAGGGGCTCCCCTCTCCTCACTGATGATGACGTTACAATCTTCTCTTCCAGCTTTAGTCAAAAACAAATTCTTCAGACTTTCCAGTATTTCATCTTCACCATCATCAAGAAACCCGGTACAGTGGAAAATTTGATACAATGATAGCGAAGGATCAAGTGCATGACCCTCTTCTATGTAGCCTAACCCGAAAGTGTCATTCTTCATAAAAGGTTGTACGGGTTCAACTATTCCTTGTAATCGATCCCCAAGACCCTTACCTGGTTCATATTCAGATTTGAGCATTTTCTCACCTTTAATCTCCCAACTCAGCTCTTCTTCAATATTTCCAACCAGTTCTAATGTGTGGAACATTTCTCCATCAAGAACTTTCTTCCCCTCGATAGCATATATGGGATATCCTCTTTCACCATGTATTACCACCTCTTGGTGATCATACTCGAATTTGAGACAGTAGGAAGCGGGGATGTCCATTACTTGAAATATTATAGGGAAAGTTACAGGGCCCATTACCATGTCCAATGTGATATCTCCAATGGTATCTCACTGGGAGCCATCAAACGCTTTCACGTTCATCTTCCAACTTGGAATTTTAGCCAAATCAACCTTCAACCTTGTCAGTGTACCCAAGGGACACATGTTTAAACTCGAACCTGTATCAATCAGCACTCGATATACAACTATTTCTCCATGTTGAATTGTAACATGCAAGGCTTTGTTGTGCGACCTTTCTTCAGGTGGCAACTCATCCTCATGAAAGGATATCTTGTATTCCTTGAATACCTGCCCGACCATGTGGGCCATCTCTCCCCCTGTTATAGTAGATGGTACATAGGCTTCACTTAACACCTTCATCAAAGCATTTTTATGGTGTTCGAAAGTTTGCAACAGCTGAGCCGAGGTCTTGTTCAACTGATCTACCACAGAGTACTCTTTAGCTTGTATCTTCTTCCAAATACCATTCTCCTCCATTTCTATCACGGGTTGTTTACTTTTACTAGAACTTCCCTGGATTAGATTTTCTGGTGTATAGATTCTCCCAAATCTGGTAACACCCTGAGCGACGTCTACTTTAGCCACCCTTAATCTTGCTAGAGTGTTCTAACCATAGTTCCAAGGGACTGCATGAGTATTATAAGTAGTTAGGGAAGCTCTGACGACTGTGAAAGGAGTCTAAGGTATTGTTACCTCAACCTCAAATGGTGCCCATTTTGGTGTACTGATGGTGGTACCATTCACCTTCTCAATAAATCAGATAGAGTTTTCAAGGTCTACTAATTCATCGACATCGAGCATGTTTACTTGATGATTCGGCAGTGGATTGTTGGTGACATTCGACATCGAATCTTTCAACTAAATTGCCTTAGTGTCGATCAACATCTGGATTTTATCTTTCAGAGTACAGTATGTTTCTATGGTGTGACCCCTCATCCCAGAATGATACGAGCAAACCTTGGTAGGATCAAAATGCTTGTATTGAGTATTCTCACGTCCGACAGCAATGTGCATGACGTAGCCTGCTTTTTTAAGTTTTTCATACAATTAGGCTATAGGTTCGACTAAGGGGGTGTATTGTTTTTTCTGTAAATTAGCTCTGGGTCTTTGATTTTGTTGGGGAGAAGGCTGGGGCATTTGGACATGAGCGGGTTGGGCATTATACATGGGGTAAGCAGGGATTTGGAATTATGGATGTAGTGGATATAGGGTAGGTTCTTGGTATAGCAGGGTCTGATATTGCATTGGGGTTTGCATTTAGTAAGGAGATATTGGGTATGGCATTGGAGATTGTGGATAGGGAGATGGAGTTGTAATAAGAGTTTGGTAATTGGGCATAATCTTTGAAGGCTGCCTCTTTTTTCTTCTTATTCTCAGTAATTCCTCCAGACTGTAAAGCCTTGTTGGTAGCCTGTAAAGCTTCCAGATTGATAAGGCTTCCATTCTTAAGACCCTCCTCAAGAATTTTACCTACCTTGATGATTTCAGCAAAACTTTTATCTACGACAGTTATCATTTTCTCAAGATATTACGGCTCCTGCGCATGAATAAAGTATTCTTTCATTTGAGATTCTTCAATCGGGGGTCGAGCTCTTGCAGCCTCAGATCTCCATCTTATAGCATAGTCCCTGAAGGACTCATTTGGTTTTTTCTTTAAAGTCTGCATATAAAACCAGTTGGGGGCATTGTCAATGTTGAACCCAAACTATTCTATAAAATCTGAGGCCATATTGATCCAGCCTTTCCACTTCTTCGTATCATGTTCAATATACCATGTTAAGGCTTCTCCAGTGAGACTTCTCATGAACATTTTCATTCTTATCTTCTCGTTTCTTCCAACTCAGGCCAACTTATCACAATACATGCGCAAATGCGCCTTGGGATCTCCAGTCCCATTATACAATTCAAACTTTGGAGGTTTGTGCCCCTCTGGTAACTCTACATCAGGGTGTACACATAAATCCTCATAACTGAGCCCCCTTAATCCCTTGCTTCCCTTAAGTTGCTTCAGCCTCTCAACCACAGATTACATTATGTGATCTTTTTCTAAAGGATTGGGTGCATACTGAGGATAGGTGAATGGGGTTGTTTCGACATAGATGGGGTTCAAAGAGTGGCTACCAGATGCTTGGTTGTAGGATACGTTAGTGAAAGGTGTATGTAGGTAAGTGGGATATTTAGCATTTTGTACATGTTGAGTGGGATATATGGGATTTAGAGTATTATGGGTATTTTGAGGAAGAGGAAGGTTTTGGATGTTTTGAGGAGGAGAAAGGTTTTGGATGTTTTCAGCTGAGGGCAATTGATGGCTTGGGGTAGAGGTTTGAGATTTTTCACCAGTATGACCATCGATTTGTGGTTCAAGAGGGGTAGTAAGGGTAACAGAAAGATTGGACAAGTTGCGCACTTGCGCTAATTCTCCTTGCAGTTTGAGAATTTATTGTCCCATTCTTAGGATAATTTCATTTTGTCCCATGACACTTTCTCCTTCTATGCTTTTATCTGTAGTGCTGTTGTTATCTCCCATTTTCTCTTTATCTTTCAAACTTGTGAGAGGAAGAGGAGCCTCTTTTGACCATGTGTGATAGGCCAGAGTGCACAAATCAACCTTTGGGAAAAGGCAAAGACAAAAACAAAATCAAAGACAACCAAAGTTAGCAAGGTGAGACATAATGTTAGAATAAACACATTGATTTGACACAAATAATCGCCCTAAAATGTAAGGAGCCTCATTGAGCCGGAGGTAAGCCTAAGACGACAAATTTTGTGGTTCTTGATGATTAATCCAAGCCGCATTAGACGCAAATGGGAGTTTAGAGTTAGAAAATAATAAAACCCAACTATTTTATTAAATCCATAAAATTAAAAACTAATACAATCTTTTGCGAAAATAAAAACATAAACAAAACTAGGGGAAATGGGTAACACAAGGGGAACATCCTATCAATCAAACTCCTCAATGGTGGTGATTATCTAGAGAGCCTGGAATGATTTGCAGCAGCATCTTTGGAGAAGTGACATAGTGTTGATTCAACAAGTTTCGAGCCCAGATGGATCTCTCCATGTCCTTAAATCTATGAGCCTGCTTTTGCTTGCTGAGCTCTACATCCTCAGCATCTTCTACAAGCCATACATAGTACTCTGGAGTGCAATAAGCCTGCTCACCATAGACACTGATAGTCAACAACTCATCCCATCGTTGCAACACTTTCTTGACCTTAGGGATTTCTTGGACTGGCCCAAACTCAACTTTCGACTGGCCCATATGTTCTCGCAGAGGTACAACTTGATTCCTTCCAAATTGACGAAGTACTCTTATTGGGGCATAAGGTTGAATGCTCTTCAGGCCAATGAGCTCAATGTAATAGAGCTCACGGCCTCGTATGATAGCAGTTGGTGTGGATAACCACGAGTATTTCCATTGAATTTGATAACCTGAAAGCTCCTTCATATGCCAGTACCAATCCTCTACACCAACGGGAGAAACGAATCGCTCCATCCTTTTTGCATGTATGTCAATCCTATTGCTCTTTCCGTTAAGAATATCCACTATATTAGGTCGCCTGTAAAAATGTTCCACGGCCCATAATTGAAGCAAAAGATTGCAGCCTTCGAAAAACCTGTAACCTCTGGCACACTTAGATAAAGCTCTCAGTATTTCCGCTACGATCATAGGAACCAAGGTGACCTCAATGTTGCCGACTCCTCAAACTATGCCCCAAACCACAGAACTAATACACGTATCAATCTTCCCATGTTCTCTGGGAAAGACCAAGGTGCCTAGCAGTGCTATAGAAAAAGCGATCAACCTTTTCTTTTTCCATTTCTCGGCGGAGCAAGATAACTCTCTCCAAAATATAGTATGACCATCTTTGTGACTAAAAAGTTCATATAGAAAGTCCAGAGAGATCCACCCAAAATCTAGACAAGCCAATTTGAGATTGTTTTTCAGCCCAAGATAATGCAAGAACTTTTTTCCCGATTGTTTGTAAGGTAAGATCATCTTCCGATCTCGATAAAGCAAATTAGTGAATCCACCAATTTCCTCGATGGTGGGTGTCATTTAGAAGTCCTTGAATTTGAAGACCACTCGATCCGGATCCCAGAATTTTAGCAGAGCTTTGATCACATACCGACCAGGAGCAACATCCATCAAAGATGTCAGAAAACCCAGTGACTGGCGAATCTCTTTACCATGCTCCCTTTTTATGTCATTCCACCACCTCCTTAACTTATGGGGCACACCGACGACCATTTGGGTGTTAGCAAAAATAGGTGCATCCTCCATTGCAAATCTGAAAATAAAGCAACAAAGAAAATTTCTAAACTCTATTCGTTATAATTTGGCTTGGATTAAATTATCATGACCACTTAGCACATAACATGTATTTTTAAGTCGAGGGGTGGTGGGTACCCTTTCAACATTTGGGTGGTTATACTCTGCGGATTGACCTCAGGGGTCAAATCACGTATGGCTAATGCGTGCATGACTTAAATGCAAAGGGATGGATATGGCACTATCTTAATTTTTTTAAGAGTTGGTAGACACGGAATGAGGGTAACCTTATACGAGAAGGCACGTGGTCTTATGGTAGTAAAACTATCCGCTCAACCGCGTCTTAGTCTACTCTCTATAACAGGGTTTTGAAGAGAATTTGGAGAAGTGAGAAGGCAAAACATCCTAGTATAGTGAAAGTGTGTGAAAGTGTGAGATTCCCAAGTAAGGGAAGTATGAGAGGAATGCCAGTAATACATAAAGAAGTAACACGTAGAAAATAATAGCATGTTGAGCAATATATTAAAAATAAACAGATAGGAAAAGAAAGAGAAATCCATAATTTAGAGTTAGGGAATTGCACATAAACAAATAAAGGAGGTAAGGAAAGGGATTGACATGGAAGAAAATAATTAAATTAAGGTAATAATATAATGGGAAAGAGGAAAAGGATATAGCATGAAAATTTTTACAGTAACAAATAATTAGACATGATAAGGCAAACATTTCAAAGATCGGCAAAATAAAGAAAAAGCAAGGGGTTAATAAATAAAAGAATAAACCCAAATAAAGCTTAAAAATCTCACATAACATACAAATTCGTATTGGTTAGAACCTAAGTACCCCTAACAGAGTCTCCATGCTATCGCACCCCATTTTTCTCGCAAAAAACGAGATTCAACGTGACAACTCTTTTTAGGATTTATTAAGGGTGAAGAGTCGCCACCTAACGAATTAAGGTGCCTTAGGGCACCATTCTAAACTAATTACGATTAATTAATTAGTCTACGTCAACCAGAAATTTGGGTAAGGGTTCAAGTTACCTCAAAAGGAAGGTATTAGGCACCTTTCGAGATCTACAAATGTGGGTCCCGGTCGAACTCATAAATTACGTGGGGGAATTCTATATGATAAGCAAAAGGTCGCTTTATTATTAATAATAACTAAGTGTTTAAACATGAAAACTTCTATTTTTATCATAATTAATAACTAAGTGACAAGAGTTATTAAAACATAAACGGAATATGGGTCAGATAACCGAGGAGATAGAACGAACACAATTATATAATTAAAATAATTACTTAAATAATAAACTTAAACTACCCCAAATAATTAAAGAAAAACACTCGAAATAAAGAAAAGCAAAGTCGATTCATAGGGAGTTAGTTTTATCCTATTCGGATCAGCGCCCGACTTATTAACGGGTAACAATGTCACATATCGCATTATTGAATTTTGCTCGGGGCAACTTCCATCATTTTCAACTTTCTATCTACCCCACATAGTTTGATTATTAATCTTAAAAGCGTTCTAAAGAAAACGATAAAAACTAGCGTTCCCTAAAATACCTACCTGTCCCCGCTCAATGTCTAAGAGGCGTTGGACGACCTATGGTTAAGGATCTAGACACAAAGAAAGTCTTAGGATTCCTAATTAGACTCGGAGTTCGCGTCAAACAAACAAATAGGACTTGCACATAACACATAATGATTTCAAGTAAGCCTCTTATCTAGTTAAAGTAATTAAGGGATTAACATGCGAAAATAATTAACAAACTTATGATTAAGACCTATAGGCATGATATCTAATGTAAATTAATTGGCATGCTTAAAATTAAGTAAGTGTGCTAAAATTAATTTTAAAATATGCCGAAAAATCACTAAATACACCGAAGGTTAATTTATAGTATGTTTGAAATTTATGTAACGTGCGAGACATTAGTCAAACATGCTGAAAGTTCACTACATACGTTGGCCCTTAAAATGATGTGCTGAAATTATTTAAAATATGCTAGACTTTAATTTAAAATGCTGAAAGTGAGTTAAGCTATGCTAGAAATTAATTCACAATGCTGGAAATTATTTAACAAAAGTTGGAAATTAATTAAAAATACTGGAAATTACTTAAATATTAAATTATCAATGCTGGATGTTACAAAATATACTAAAGAGTGATTAAAAGTTGCTGAAAATTGGTTTCAAAATGCTGAAGATTAATTAAACATTCTAACATGTGGTTTGGACATTGCTGAAAATTGTTTAAATAGGCTGAAAAGTAGTTTAGAAAAGCTGAAAACGTGTTTTAATATTAAAAATAAAAGTAAAGGTGCCGGAAAGCAAAATTAAGATGCTGGAAATTCAATTTATAATGCTGAAAATTAATTTACAGTTACTGGAAACTGATCTTTACATGTTGGGAACTAATATTTATATGCTGAAAATTAATATTTATATGCAGGAAATTAAAATTTTACATGCTGGAAATTAATATTTGTATGCTGGAAACTATTTACGGTGTGCAGAAAAGTGTAGGAAATTAATGCAAAAAAAAAATTGATTAACATGCTCGAAATTAGTTTTAATAAGTTGAAAGGTAATTCATATCCCTAGAACATGATTTCTACGTGACAATCAATTGACATGATGAAATTTAATTTATAGTCCTAGAACAAGTTGCCTAGGTAAAATATCCTATAGGCATGGCATCTAAGTGATAAGATATTAGAATCACATAATCCCCACCCCCAAAAGCAGTCCCCATAAGCTTTTATTATATAGAAGTGTTTATACAAAATTATTACAGACCCAAAAATAATAATCGAATTAAAAATGAACACATGGAACTAAATCTTCTAGCTCCCTCTCCCTAGGCGACTCTTCGAACCATGACATGTTTGTCCCCAACCTGTTGAAAACAAAACAAAATACTCCAACCACGAACATCCAAAAATGGCCCCGGACAACCCATAACCAACCCTTGACGTTGTCGAGATCCCAAGGATCTCGTGGATCCCGGGCAGGCTCACGTCAAAGGGGTTATGGGGTGCACCAAGATCATTTCGGATGACCACAAAGAGAATGCAAAGCAGGCTTTCCAATTTATAACTATGAATAAGACAAGTAGTGAAGGCATATGTAAACAAACAAGCATCGAATATAATCACATAAGTCAGACAGCATGCGAGTACATTATTATTTATACTAACGTAGAATTTTGTCTACACTGACCTACCATGTAAGAAAATAAAAGGGTGCTTTGGAAGAGAACTAACCTGGTTTGAAGCAAGAATAATAAAAGATAAACAAGAACCACCACTTTTAAAAGTAAGGGACCAGTGACAAAGTAAGGGACCAGTTCTAATAATGAGCGGCGAAAACAATCTCAAAACCAAAAGCAGAGAAATATTTTAGTGTAGAGTAGAGTCATGCTGAAAAAGCCTTTTTTAGTATATGTAAATGGGAGTCAAAAGTCTGTTAAAAAAAATGGGGAAAGGTACTTTTTAAATAGTTGGAGAGTTGTAAGTAATAAAAGGGAGAAAGAATATTTCAAAAATCAATTAAGAAAAATCAGTGGGATCAATTACCATAAAAAATGTCTAAGTAAAATCTGTCCAACATCCGAAAGGAAGGAAAATAAAAGTTGGACCTTAAACAAATCAGTAGAATCACCTAACTGTGAAAATCATAGCGAAGTTACCATAGTTAAACGAGTAAAAATCTTGCCCGAACTAAATAAGGGTAAGAACAATCAGTGAATAAACCCAAAGGAATATTAAGTTGTCATATATACATAAAGGTAGTGAAGGCTGCCACAAGTTCTCAATATCAATCAAAATCAAACCAAATCAAATCCAAAATTTACCATAATTATTCAAGTAACAAGCTGCCCAAATTACTCTCAAGCTTAAATTGCCATATTTAATCATGTACAGTTGTCTCATACCACATACCACTACATACATGGCCAAGATATTAAGATCAAATCAATTAGTGCAATTTTAATGATAGTGAAAACAGGTTGGTTACTATCATATTGTATCGTAACTTGACAAACATGTTAACAGATTCAGAAATAAAGCAAATTTTAAGGCATAATCACGTATTAGCAATTAGGTCAAAAATTCAAAGTTCATGTAAAATTGGAGCTTTTCACATATGATAATTTAAGCATATTAACAAACACAAATCACAAGGAATCGAACCAAACATCTCACTCAAGCTTCGTTAATTTCAAATCTAAGAAACTGTCAAAAGAAAAGAAAAGAGGGGTAGAAGAGAATTGAGATTTAATATAAGATTTAAACAAGAAATCAAACCTGGGATGGATTCTTAAAAAAAATCCATTGCGAATAAACTTGATATTTCTAGTGAAACTTGACCGGAGCACGGCGAGATTTATCGGAGGTTTGCCGATCAGAGGTGAGTGGAGATGGAGGATGGTGCGGCGCAGACAAAGATTATGGCGGTTGGTAGTGAAGGATCGCCGGTCGGCAATGACCGGCGATGGTGGGGCAGCAGCGTGAGGCGGGAGATCGAGGAGAGGATGGCGGCTGGAGTGGGTTTATGACGGAAGGTATTTGTTGGTGGAGCGACGACTCGAGTGGAGCGGCGAAAAGGCGATGGAGATCGAGAGAGGAGAGAGAAGAGGAGAGAGAGAGGGGTGTCTGCTCTGGGGGTGTGAAGTGAATTAGGTTTTGGGGGGTAGGGTGTAATTAAAAGGAAAGAAAGTGAGAATTAATCTCAGTCGTTGGATCAATTTTGATCAACGGCTGGGATTTAGAATTAGGTTATTGGGTTCAATTGAAATAGAATTGAGGTTTAAAATTGAGTCAGATTGAGTTCAATTTAGGCTAAAATTGACATTAATTGAGTAAAACCACGCTAGAAATTAAATAAATTGAAATAGGTTGTTATTTTGTAAATATAGTAATAAATCGGTAAATATAATAAAAATAGCTAAAAAAATTAATGACACCTGATATATTATTTGACATCGATGATAATAATAAATTGAAATAAATTAGGTGCCGATAAATTATGAGTATGAATTTTAAGAAAGGCTATGATAATAATAATGATAATGATAATAATAATAATAATAATAATAATAATAATAATAATAATAATAATAATAATAATAGTAACAACAATAATAGTAATAAATATGTGTTTATAAATTATGAGTATATATATTTGCGTAAATAATTTAATATATATTGATAAAAATATTATATTTAAATTAATAAATTATATATATTATATAAAAAGTAAATGCTAAAATAAATTGCATATTTTTAAAATTATGAGTACGAAACGTCGGGATTTATTTGACACCAAAATAATACTTAAGAAGAAAAATATAAAAATCCAAAACTGATAATTTGGTAAAATGGCATCCTGGGAGAAATATCGGGAGATCAAAATTGGGAGTCAACACCCTCTACAAAGGAGGCAACATTGCAATAAAAACTGCTACTTGAAAAGCTTGGTTGATGACCATTCCTTCCGCAAGTAAATCATGGATGATAACTTGTAATTACTGAACTTGAATCATGACGGATTTGCTGTCAACCATCTTAAACTCTAGAAACTTGGTTGCTACAAACTTCTTTAGTCTGGCATTTTCTGTCTAATACTTCTTGTCTAAAGCATCCCAAAGTTCTTTGAAGTTTTGCAAACACTATAGATACTGTATAGACTATCTTTCAATCCATTTAGGATATAGTTCTTGTACAGAAAATCAGAGTGATTCTATGCCTCGGTCACCATAAACCGGTCTTTCTCCGGAGTGTCATCCGATAGAGTTGGAATGTTCTCCGCAATAAACTTCTGCAGGCTAAGGGTGGTCAAATAAAACAACATTTTATGTTCCCACCCTTTGAAGTAACTACCGAAAAACTTTCTGAGTTTTTCCGCTGCAGACATAGCAGGAGTAACACGGCTTGACAAAACAACATTTGTTGCCGCAAATGCAGAAGTCAACACATTATTAGTTGGTTCTCGTATTTCTGTTTGAACACACACAAACACAATTCAATAAACTAGCTAACTATCAATGTGGTTTTTATTCTGTCGATGGAGTTTTTATGTTCTTCGAATCGATAGAAATAACTTTGCTAACTCGATGAAGGTTTTATGTTCTTCCAACCGAGTCAAAAAGTGGATTCTGAAGTCTTTAACTTTAATCTCCAACCACAACAGAAAATAAAGATGAAGCAGAAAATGTAAATAAAAATACATTATTAAATATTTTAGGCTTGTTGTTTTCCTGCAACCGTAAACCAGAATATTGATAGAAATTTCATTCTAAGCCCACAGTAAACTGTTTTCTTGAAGAATTTAATTCCCTCACCATTGCCCAAGGTTTGAATTAATTTCTCCTAAGATAGAATAGAACACTATTCTACAAAACCGGCAATGGAATTTGCACAACTTCGGTGAACTCAACAAACGGAGTAAATCACACTTAATTTGATTTCTTTTGAAAAGAAGAGATTTTTTGAATTTGTAAACTAATATATTTCGTATCCTTCATCTAAGGAAAACATAGATATTTATAGCCTAAAAGGTAATACTTCAGAAAGGAAGCAATGGTTGAAGAAAAGACACAACTTTTCAAAACGGTGCCTGACCTGCGGACCCACCTGCGCCCGCAGGTGGCCACAAGTTAGTGATTGGTGCAAAACCAGTAAGAACTGGTTTGACCAGCATCTGCAGGTGCCATGTGCGTGCGTGGGTCGCTGCTTCGTTCTCAAATAGTGCCTCGAAGGGTCTTGTCCCTTTGAGGTGTGTTGTGACATGTGTTCGCACCGGTTCATGTGCGTCCACATAGGGAGAAATTATTTTCTATCAGATTTTTGGATTAAAATATAAATAACTCTTAAGTTTCAAAATCCGAAGCCGAACCCGAGCCGAGCGAGCGACGACGACGACGGCGCGAGGCTTGTCTTGTTCTTGCCTCACTATCCATATGAAGGAACACTTCTATACTTAAACATACCAAAGGTTCTTTCTCCCATCAATGTGGGAGAATACTTCCTCCTTAAAGTAAAGACTTTACTCTTCACTTTTCCCTCTATGTTGTTCCCTCCATTTTCCATTCACTTTCTATCAACCAAAACCCAACACACATTTGGGACAACTATGAAAAAATGAAACTTGCATACCAACTCAAAGAATATACATACATCCATTGTAAAAGAGTGTATAAGGTTTATTTCTTCTTCCTTCTCTTTCACTGTGGAAAAATATGTCTTTATACGATTGTTGTACATCAACGTAAATCTCATGAATAAATAGCATGTCTTTTCTAATGAATTTATCTGGATTATTTGGGTTGGTGCATTTATATGATATTGTCAAAAAATTAAAAAATCACACTTGTAATTCAATTGATTACATAATTGTCACGACCCGAACAAAGGCCTTAGCCGTGACGAGCATCCCCAGACAACTGATGGCCCGAGAAGATCCCTTAGCATTACATCATAAGCATAGTTATAAACAAAGTACGGAAAATAGACCCATAAGTTATGAAGCTCAAAGGAAATCAATAATCCAGAACTCAAGTCTTGAACATGACATAAAAACATTTAACTAACTGAGTCTACGAAGCCTCTAACATTATGAACAGAAATCCTAAGCTAGGACATGGCCCCGGTAATACCATAAAACCAAATGATCTAAGTTTAACTGAAGAAAACATATGCCTTCCGAAAGATGGAGAGCTCACCATTTACAAACTGTTGTCCTACATGAATCCTAATGCTGAGTCGGGTTGCAAGTAAAGGCTTCGGACCCTACATCATAAAAGGATGTAGCATTCGGGGACGATCACTACGATGAGTACTGGCATACGACCCAAGGAAAGGGATCAAAGCAGTTTATATAATAATTATCAACATTCGAAAAGGAATATTTGTAACATACGTCCTTCATAGATGAAATAGAAGTGAGGAACATTGAGACATAAAATAAAATAATCTTTTGAAACCCTTTAATTCTGAACTATGTAGTAACACTGACATCTAGTAACCCATGGGCAATATGAGTCCAGTACTACCCCACTGCCAAGGCCTCAATCCATATTTATTGCATACACTGAGATAACATAGTTGGCCAATCATAACATAATCATTGTTGTATACAACTGCACAAGGCAAGCATACAGTAGTCATCCATTTTTCAGGACAAGACTTCCCCACGTTGGTAAACGCTGTTTCAAGCGTTGGTCACAAGGACTACACTTTCTCGGTGAAACTACACAATTCTCTTTAAGCACAATTAAAACACTTTCATATTATTCATTCATAGAGTCTTTCATTAAAGGCATTCATACTCTTTTGGTATCGTCATAACAAGACTTGCAAGCCATACATATCATACCAAAATCATTATCATGAAACATTATAGACTCTTCATCCCGTCATTTAAAAACATGAACATAATCATAATTGCATTTTTCATATAACTTCCAAAAAGGACATTTTCATATATCATATCTTTAATAAATGTAAAGGACGGGAAAACATTGTTATTTCTTGCTTAAACTCAAAATACTTAAGAACCTGATATTCATAGCTTAATGATTCATAATCCCAACATTAAATGTCAAAACATAAGGGTTCATTGTTTCAAATAACTTTCATCCTTCAAAACCCCAAAACATATGTTTTAAAAATACACTCATGGGGAAAAGGGATAATTTAACATAAGCTTTTTCATAAATCAAATCCTTAACCCTAGCTTCACATCACTAACACCATATACATATAAAATAATTAAATTAGCAATTCATATAGTAATTGAAATAGGGAGTGTTCAAACATTCCTTTTGACGGAAAGAATTTTGAGAAAGCTTAAATTCTTGGTCTTGAAGTTTGAACCCTCTAAGCTTGAAATCGATATGAAGGCTTACATGACTTGGATTAGTCCCACATACCCTTAATGAAAAATTTGGTGAGAAAACATTGAGAAGAAACTATAATCTTTGACCCTTATTGCAGCTTTAGGATTGGGGTTTAGGGTTTTGGGAGAGAAGAGGAATTAGGGATTTGGGAATGAATATGATAGTTTAGGACAATTTTGGGGATTAAAAATCGATTGGGGAAGTTACATGGGGTGAAAGAACTAGTTTACCCTTAATTTAATAAGAGAAAAACATATTTTTACGTCGAGAAAGGAGCTTTGTGCCGCAGCCCAACGCAGAGGCTTTCTAGTGATTTCTCCCTCACCAGCTCCGCACCGTGCTGCCCAACGCTCCACTGGGATAGCGTCTCACTAAAATGTCCATAACTTTTTAATCCGGACTCGAATTGATGAACGGTTAGTTGCATTGGAAAGAAAACTCGAAGAGCTTTAATTTGGTGGGGCATGTGCTACAAAACTCCTCATATTCTAAGAGTAATGCTCGTTTGAAGTTGATATTAATAGAAACTTTTACGAAACCTAATCAGTAGCAGGACGTTCAACTCGTCTTTGTTCTAGGGGTTTCCTATGACTTAATTCTCCTTCAAAACACTTAACACCCTAGTTAATTGATATAAACACTTATATCTAAAGATAAATCATTTGGTTTGGGTCTATACACGTGTAAAGGATGGTCTAAATTCTAGCTCGAAAGTGTGGGGTGTTACATTATCTCCCCCTTGGGATCATTCGTCCTCGAATGATGGATAGAAACTTATTGAAGCTCTAAAAATACGGAATAAAGGATGTAACTTCACATTAGGAATTCTCCCTCAACAAAACCTGCATATGCATCAAAAGGAGCTTCATGACAACAACAAGCAAATCGTACAAGCACGAATTATAAGATAATGAGACTTGACATAGCCATGATCTTGGACATGTGTTCTATGAAACATGATCATAACAACGTAAGACATGAATTTTTCAAAAATCATCGGCCTAATTAAGATTGACACAAGACATGAAATAAGATTTAATGGGACATATGGATAGAAGCATTCTCCACCTTAAATGGTACGTCTAATAGCCCTTAAATTTAGTAACAGTACTCAACTATGTTTTTTACTATGGATACCACACTTTATCATTTCAAACTTACAATTCCCCCGCAAAAAACATAACTACAAGAGTCTGAGTCTAACTGCATAGTGCTTCAATGTTGAAGCCCAGCCTAGAGTTAATAGGTGCTAGTCTAAGCTATGGGACCCTATTCTCTACATCCCTCCAGGAAAACTACTCCATATTATCACTATAATCAAACAACCTCATATCTTAATCAAGGAGTAATAGCCACATAATACAATGGTCCGCGTATCTATCAATCACAACATTCAGGCCTATCATTACTATACCCACTTTACACATCTCCACACCTAAGATTAGCAACTTTCATCACTTTCACAAGGATTTACACCATATGCCCCCCTTATAACTCAACCATGTCATCCAAGCCTACTAATACACGCATTTTAGGGTCGTCCACACCTAGAATTTATCAATTCTATCACTTCTAATGAAGTCACACCATATATATATTCCCCACTCACTATACCTTATGCAATAAGTCGTCTACACTTATAATTTCTTTGGATGGAGAAATTACACCACTAATTTTTACAACAAGAATATCTATTTCCCCCCAACAAAATCATTACACAACTGCTTTAAACACCACTATCATACCATAAGTAACTTCACCAAAGGACTAGAGTAAAATGGTCAGGAACGAGATGGATATTGTCTAACCATGGCTTATACTTGTTGGAGCCCTAACACCCAAAATATGACTTGCAAAGTAAGGTACAATAGGTACAAGTATTTCATATATAAAATGCATAGAGAATAGATAAAGATAGTTTTGACATAGACATAATATGTCATGAGTTCTTAGGACTGGGCACACAGAGAAACATGAGTGCACATCATGAGTTGTATAACATACGTCTCGATTCATAAATTCAAGAAATACTACTAAGACTTTTGCCTGAAGCTATTGCTTCTCATTTGGGAACTAAGAATGGTCATGCGCTCGCATAAAACATGTGGAGTCGATAACATATAGAAAGTATAGTTTCTTAGAACTAAGCATAACGTAAGACATGGGTTTATGGATCATGAACATTGTAACATAGAACTTGAATACTTGAAATCTTAGGAAAAAAAATTGGATCACTATGAGACGTTATTTCTTTTAGTTCAAGGGTTGGAGAATGGACATAAGTTGCATAGAGAACTTGGACTTTAGGAATAGGCATGACTTGAATACATAAGACATTGGTAGGATGTCCTCTTAAACCTAAGTAGGAGGAATTTTCTTGAATAGAATGGATCTCATCATGAATCTTCCCTGAAACTCGCCACCATGAGGAAATTCAAGATCTGTCTTAATTCATCATCTCTCTCTTAGTTTAAAGGGCACTATCATAGACTTGCGTACATATCATCTCATTAAATCTATAAGCACGACACTCAGCACAATGGGGGTATCACCATACACATGAACGCTAAACTCACCCTGATAAACTACAACATAAAGATACTAAATTCTTTCTAGGTCATCCCTTTTAGGGTTGCTAATCTTAACTTACACTAGCCTCTATAGTCATCACCCTATAACTAACACTCTCACGGGCATACATATTCACATTCTCTAAAATATAACAATACATTCTCCACTCCTTGATATACTAGCGTCAAACCTCTAATCGCATAACCTCAAAGTTTAACGAAATTTTTTGAATTATACCAAGGGATCACACCGTCTATCTATAATTTCCTCAATTCAGATCTAAAGAACACCATATAACAACTACCTAGGCTTCTCCATACTAAGCAATTCAAGAACATGAACTAGGTATACATGGCACTCATAACTCAAGATCGAGCACACCTTATTCTTATAACTTAAGGCTCTTATCCATCTAATGATTTAGCCACAATTTTCTACTACAACACTAGTCCTCATATATATATAATCACACTTACACATTTAAACCTTTCATAAGGTATCAACTTAATCTATTCCACACACTAAATTCAGCCTGCTAGATCCATTTTTCATAAAGTCAACTTTACTTTTTCCAAGCTATCATTCTTTTTACCACACTCAACATCTAAAGTTCAAACTTAGAAACTAATACAAAATATGAATTGCTAATGAAATATCCCACATACTATACTAGCTCATAGCTACCAGATAAAATCAAGAAATACTAGTCCATAAAAATTTTAACAAAATAACCCATCTTAATTTCTTCTTCTACTTAACTGTGGCTTATAAGCACTTTTTTCTTCACAACATTACTACTACACCTTAATATTCATTACACGTTTTCTCACAAACTATACTAGTTTACAACTACTAGATAACAATCAAGGTCTCTCGGTGTAGTAAAACCACATAATAAGGATAGCCAATCTTAATCTTATAACATAATCTATTACGATTTATTAGCATATTCTCCTTCCTCATATCACACCTACTTACCCAAGTATACATTTTCAAAATTGTATAAACATCACTGAGTCCTCCTTTCTAAGATTTCCCTAATTGAAGTCTAAATTTATAAATTACTAACCACTTTATACTTTCATCACAACCTATAAATGATTTTACTACTACAATAACTAGCCATCGTGAGCTCTTTACCTATTCCAAATAAATTCTAAATCATCATAGCTAATCACATAATCTACTAACTACCATAAAATCTACAAATCCTGCTACAACCTTAGTCAATCACCATAGAAGCATACCACCCCAATACTCACTTAATGGGTAGACTCTAGCTACGTTCTTTGATCAATCACTAGCCCCACTCTTTGGTTCTTAAGTTTACGACTCCATATTTCAAAATTTGGGATCATTTTTTCTACTCGTGTCTTATTATGACACCCTAATTTACACTATCTCTTGGTTGGAAACGTTACCCCTATCATTAAGCTACATACCTTCCCCCTTAAGCAAGTCATCTATAACAAGGTTCTTGAAAAGGTCTAAATAAACGTTTCACCTTGACTGAACCGTAGGATTCATGAAGATAAAGACATGCACATAAAATCAATAGACTTGAGTGCACTAATGGACTCCCCTCAAGTCCTTGGGCAGTTTTGTAAATTTTGATTACTCGATTCGAAAGGATCACATCATTAGAAATTTGAGCTTTTGTACTTCTATCACTTCGAAGATGAGGCATAGCCAGCAGAATTAGAGTCAGGAAGGAACTCTAGATAACTTTCTTAGGAGTAGCACTATTGCACGAGCTGGAGTATGAAAAAAATGAGAAATATTTTCTAAATAACCTGTAGCCTCCTGATTATAAGTGTGGTGCACAACACACTCATAAGTAAGACTCTACTAGACATGACTTCGTAAACACCCTGGGATCCTGAATTGTGCTCTGATACCAAGTTTGTCACGACTCGAACCAAGGCCCTAGTCGTGAAGGGTATCCCCAGACCATTGATGGCCCGAGAAGACCCCCTAACATTACATCATAAGCATATTTATAAACAAAGTGCGGAAAATAGACCCATAAGTTATGAAGTTCAAAAGAAATCAATAATCCAGAACTCAAGTCTTGAACATGACATAAAAACATTTAACTAACTTAGTCTACGAAGCCTCTAACATTATGAATAGAAATCTTAAGCTGGGACATGGCCCCGGTAATACCATAAAACCAAATGATCTAAGTTTAACTGAAGAAAACACATGCCTTCCGAAAGATGGAGGGCTCACCACTTACAAACTGTTGTCTTGCGTGAATCCTAATGTTGAGCTGGGTCGCGAGTAAAGGCTTCGGAACCTACATCATAAGAAGATGTAGCATCTGGGGACGATCAGTACGATGAGTACTGGCATACGACCCGAGGAAAGGGGCCAAAGCAGTTTACATAATAATTATCAACATTCGAAAAGGAATATTTATAACATACGTCCTTCATAGATGAAATAGAAGTGAGGAACATTGAGACATAAAAAAAATAATCTTTTGAAACCCTTTAATTCTGAACTATGTAGTTCCACCGACATCTAGTAACCCATGGGCAATATGGGTCCAGTACTACCCCACTGCCAAGGCCTCAATCCATATTTGTCGCATACACTGAGATAACATAGTTGGCCAATCATAACATAATCATTGTTGTATACAACTGCACAAGGCAAGCATACAGTAGTCATCCATTTTTCAGGACAAGACTTCCCCACGTTGGTAAACGCTATTTCAAGCGTTGGTCACAAGGACTACACTTTCTCGGTGAAACTACACAATTTTCTTTAAGCCCAATTAAAACACTTTCATATTATTCAT
This sequence comes from Capsicum rhomboideum, assembly GCA_031232105.1. Classification (NCBI taxonomy): domain Eukaryota; kingdom Viridiplantae; phylum Streptophyta; class Magnoliopsida; order Solanales; family Solanaceae; genus Capsicum; species Capsicum rhomboideum. The sequence continues at coordinate 140,411,934 of CP124711.1, read as the reverse complement.
TCATAGAGTCTTTCATTAAAGGCATTCATACTCTTTTGGTATCGTCATAACAAGACTTGCAAGCCATACATATCATACCAAAATCATTATCATGAAACATTATAGACTCTTCATCCCGTCATTTAAAAACATGAACATAATCATAATTGCATTCTTCATATAACTTCTAAAAAGGACATTTTCATATATCATATCTTTAATAAATGCAAAGGACGGAAAAACATTGTTATTTCTTGCTTAAACTCAAAATATTTAAGAACCCGATATTCATAGCTTAAATAATTCATAATCCCAACCTTAAATTTCAAAACATAAGGGTTCATTGTTTCAAATAACTTTCATCTTTCAAAACCGCAAAACATATGCTTTAAAAATACACTCATGGAGAAAAGGGATAATTTAACATAAGCTTTTTCATAAATCAAATTCTCAACCCTAACTTCACATCACCACACCATATACATATAAAATAATTAAATTAGCAATTCATATGGTAATTGAAATAGGGAGTGTTCAAACATGCCTTTTGACGGAAAGAATTTTGAGAAAGCTTGAATTCAGGGTCTTGAAGTTTGAACCCTAGCTTGAAATCGATATGAAGGCTTACACGACTTGGATTCATCCCACATACCCTAATGACAAATTTGGTGAGAAAACATTGAGAAGAAACCCTTATTGCAGCTTTAGGATTGGGGGTTCGGGGTTTTGGGAGGGAAGGGGAATTTGGAATTTGGGAATGAATATGATAGTTTAGGATGATTTGGGGGATTAAAAATGGATTGGGGAAGTTACATGAGGTGAAAGGACTAGTTTGCCCTTGATTTAATAAGAGAAAAACGTATTTTTACGTCGGGAAAGGAGCTCCGCGCCTTGCAGCCCAACGCGGAGGCTTTCCAGTGATTTCCCCCTCACCAGCTCCGCCCCACGCTGCCTAATGTGCCACTGGGATAGCGCCTCACTAAAATGTTCATAACTTTTTACTCCGGACTGGGATTGATGAACGGTCAGTTGCGTTGAAAAGAAGACTCGAAGACCTTTAATTTGATGGGTCTTGAGCTACAAAACTCCTCATATTCTAGGAGTAATGCTCGTTTGAAGTTGACCCTAATAGAAACTTATACGGAAACGTAATCAGTAGCAGGACGTTCAACTCGTCTTTGTTCCAAGGGTTTCCTATGACCTTAATTCACCTCCAAAACACTTAACACCCTAGTTAATTGATATAAACACTTATATCTAAAGAGAAATCATTTGGTTCGGGTCTATACACATGTAAAGGACAATCTAAATTCTAACCCAAAAGTGTGGGGTGTTACTATAATTCTCTCTTCGTTATCGTTTCTACTTTCTACATACAAGAAATACTTATGGACAAACTTGCATTTTTTCTTTTTGAGATTTTTCGAGATGATTGATTTTTTTTATTTATTTGGATACTTCTCTTATGTGGAACAGAATCACGCACGAGATAACATCAATGGACCTTCATCCATAACACATCAGAAGATCAATGTTACTTCATACAAAGGTCTGGAGTGAATAGAGCTTTCTCTCTCTAGAAACAAATTCTCTCAACAGTAACCTGGTCTATTTCTGCGATTAACCTCAAGCTCTGTCTAATGGAGCTACCGGACGGCAGCCAATCGGCGCGTCCGGCTGTCCCAACAGCTCCTCCATTAGGGGCGACTCAAGATCTGGGGGGGAATTCCAATAAAATCTCATATGCCTCCACAATCCTTGCTGGGCAGAGTTCAACTGTGATACAAAATCGCCATGAACGCGAATCTGTAATTGCAAGGAAGACGACCCACAACGGAATGCCGGCGGTGATATTTAAGGCGAAAGATTACTACGGAATCATGGCAGCAGAATGTAAATACACTTTGGTAGGAAGATTCCCCAAGGCCAGGCCCCAAATTCACAAAATCCGATCAAGCTTCAAGGAAAAAATATCTTTCAAAGGGGATGTCAAAATTGGGCTTTATGACCTATATAACGTATTCGTTGATTTCAAGATAGAGGATGACTTCAAGGCTGTCTGGTTTAAGCGAGTCATCGACATAGATCGTGTACAGATGTGGCTACAGAAATGGAGCCCCGACTTCAAGCCTGAAGAAGACCTAACAATTGCACCGGTATGGGTCTTGTTAGCTAAATTGCCTTTCAGTTTGCATCACTGGCATTATGTGAAACAGATTGTCAGCTCTGTTGGAACTCCATTAGAGACTGATGTTGCTACGAACCACAAAACTAGACCCAGCATGGCCAAGGTAAGAGTCGAAATCGACCTCCTTAAGCCTTTACCTGATTCTGTCTGGGTAGGAATGGAGGATGAAGATTCCCCCCTTAAGGGCTTCACCCAAAAATTAGAATATGAGGGGGTCCCTAAATATTGTAAGCATTGTAAGAAACGTTGATGAACTATAGAATTGTTGAAAAGATAAGATTGGAGAAAGAAAAAGATGTTACAAAAACGGAGATGGAGAGAAAAGATGATCAAACTAACAGTGAAAATCCTCCAAGTATAAAGGTGGAAGGTGAAAACAGCAAAAATCAAAATAATTCACTAGCCACTAATAACACAGGAAACAACCAAAAGGAGGAGGAGAATACTAAGGCCGAGTCTAATCAGGTGGGCAATACAAACAAGGATGACGACAGTATCAAAGGCACTACTCCAAAGGAGGCAGGAAAACAAAATGCAGGACATCATGCCAAGGATAACTACACAGAAAAGAAACAGGAACAAATGAACAACAGAAAAGGAAAAAGGAGAGGCAGGAAGAAAGGGACTCATGCTTTTCTTAAGGTGAAAAAAGTAGCTTTTGTTTAGCAAAAACCGAGTCTTGTTACAGAGGAACAGATATATGACATGACTATCGAAAGAGACAACGATGCCAAGAAGGAACGAGAAGTAGAGGAAGGAACTCAATCTGATAACCCCAATGCTCCTGTGATCTTGGACAACTAAATGATAGAAACAGACCACAACAAAGGTCAAAGAACTAGTATAGTGGAGGGTGTTAGCAATAGTATCAAACAAATTGTTGTTACCAACTTGCAAGAAGGACAACTTATGGTGGATTTGGGGCCACTGCAAGCTATACACGACACTAAAATGAGCAACGCTAAATTGGCCGACACTGGAACGATACCTGAACAATATGGGGATGAGGATTCTAATGATGGCAACACTAACAACACATCTGATGATGAAGTTGAGTGCATGGCTGCAGCCTATGATCCAGGAAATACCACTTGTGATGATCCAGGTACAAAGGAAATAGAAAAAGTTATTGAAAAACAAGGGCTCTCCCCTAGAGGAACCAGAAGAAACAGGAAAATGCAAAAAGAAGGAACATCCAACAATCCCGAGTTGCTAAACAAGGGAACACGCAAACAACCCCCGCAATAATTTTATGATTAATATAATCATATGGAATATCAGGGGGATGAAATCTAAAGGTGCATTTGATAGACTAAGCAAATTAATCAACATACATAGAATTGACTTTGTGGCTCTTCAAGAGCCTTTCCTTTCTGCTGATCAGATTGATGACTACAAGGAGAGACTTGGTTATGACAATGCTGTGGCCAATGCTCACAGTAAAATTTGGTGCTTTTGGAACACTAACCTCAAACTGCACTATAAAGGCCAAAAGTAGACAACAAATAACCTTTCACATTCAGCAGGAAGGAACTAATAACAGTTTTTGTTTAACGGTGGTGTATGCTAGGAGTAATGCTAATAAAAGGAGGAAATTGTGGAGAAAACTCAGGTCCATTAGTACACAGGTGCAAGGAGCTTGGTCTATAGTTGGTGATTTCAACGCTATTGTATCACCTGATGAAAAATCAGGAGTTCCACACTGCATTAGCAAAAGTACTGACTTCATGCGTAGAAGACTGTGGGATGACAGATATTGGTTATACTGGCAGTCCATTCATTTGGTGCAACGGAAGGAGAAGGGTTAGGAGGGTCAGCAAGAGACTGGATAGAGCCCTTATAAATGATGAATGGGCTAACATGTTCTCTACTGTCAGAGTGGATCCTCTTCCTAGAACAGGCTCTGATCATAAACTGCTTCTGATGAAATGCAACACTGACAATGAGGAGGTGATAAAATACTTCAAGTTTTTAAACTTCTGGACAGATCAACCAGACTTCTTAGCACTTATTGAGGACAGCTGGGACATGCAGGTTCAGGGCAACGCTGTGTGGGTTCTACAACAGAAACTTAAGACGTTGGCCAAGGTACTTAGCACATGGTCCAGGGATATCATTGGCAATGTCTATGATAATGTAAAGAAAATGGAAGAACTTACCAAGAACAATGAGGAGGCATATGATCTAGACGACTCAGAGGAGAATAGACAGAATCTTCATAAATCAGAGGCAGAATATATTAGGTGGTTAAAGATGCAAGACTTTAAGCAAAAAGCTAGAGTCAAGTAGGGCAGAAGAAGGCGACACCAACAGCAAGTACTTTCACAGCATCATTATAGAGAGGAGAAGAAAGACTTAACTTCACAAAATTAAAAATAGCAATGGTGAATGGGTGGAAGGGAGCAGAGACATTGCCCAGATAGCGATTGATCATTTTAGTAGCATCTTCACTCAGCCTAACAGTACCACTGACATGGAAATCATCAACTGGTGCAACACGACTATTACTACTAGTGACAATGAGTCTATTCATCGGATCCCTACTGAGGATGAAGTCAAAGAAGCTATTTTCTCCATGGACCCTAACAGTACAGCTGGGCCAGATGGATTTAATGGCCAATTCTTTCAAACTGCATGGAATATAGTGAAGAATTATGTTACCAACTTCGTTGTTGCCTTCTTCAGTGGAGCCAATCTGACCAAATACTTCACTCACACATGCTTAGTGCTCGTTCCTAAAGTCAAGTCTCCTGAGAACTTTTCACAGATGAGACCTATCAGTCTTTGCAACTTCACTAATAAGATCATCTCTAAGATCATGACTATGAGGATCAATCCAATGCTACCAAGGATCATCTCTGAAAATCAAACAGGATTCATTAAAGGGAGACTAATCACAGAAAACATTCTCCTCACACAGGAGATAGTCCATGGGATCAGAAGGAACAAAAATGAGGCTAATGTTGTTATGAACCTAGATATGTCCAAAGCTTATGATAAGCTATCTTGGAGTTTCCTCACAACAGTTCTCAGGAAAATGGGCTTCTCGGACAGGAACATTGACTTGATTCAAAGACCTATCTCTAATAATTGGTACTCAATTATTGTCAATGGTTCTAGACATGGGTTCTTTAAATCCACAAGAGGCTTGAAGCAGGGAGATGACACCACTCAAAGGTTTGGAATCACCAGGAATGCCTCATGCTCTTGTTGCTCACAGACCAAGGATGAAAGTGTAAATCATCTTTTCATTGAGAGTGGCATCGCTAAGACTGTTTGGCATAGAATATCTAGACCTTTGGGCATCAACCACAGGGCCAACAATATTGTCACCACTGTACACTACTGGTGGAACCTCGAAGCTAAGAATATTGTCCACAAGTTTATACTTTACATTACCCGTATTGTGACATGTTGGGAGATTTGGAAAGCTAGGTGTTCTAAGAAGTACAGCCAAAAAAACATCTCCACAACTAGAATCTGCTACAACATAGCCTTCTTAATCGAGATTGCTATGGGGAAAAGATTTAGTAAATTGGATAATAACTGGAACTGGAAAGATATATGCTACATTGCTGAGATTTATCAACCTAGGCTAAGGAGCATTATGGTCAATTGGAGAAGCCCTGAAGAAGACAATTGGAAGTTGAACACAGACGGAAGCTGCATGATAAACACGGGCAAAGCAGGAGCAGGAGGGATTGTTAGAAGGAGAAGTGGAGAGATGGTAATGGCCTTTGCTAACTAGATTCAATTCTTGACTAACAATTTTAGTGAATTGCAGGCTGCTTTATTTGGAATCGTCTGGTGCTGCGAACAACAATCAACAAACTAACATTGGCGCTAGACTCAATGTTGTGGTACAAATGATCCAAGGCAAGGCAAAACCACCATGGAGACTTCAAAAAGATGTAGCAAACATTAGAAGGAAGATGGAGCTAAGGAACATTGAAGTGTGCCATTGTTTTAGAGAAGGAAACAATGTGGCTGATTCACTTGCTAAATATGCTACAACTATATCAGATAGCAGAACTTACACGGAGGAGGATGAGCTCACATCGCAAGTCAAAGGACACTTACGCATGGACAAGATGAACATCCCATCCTTTAGGATCCGAGCTACCAAACACTCTGGATGGTTCTATGAATCTCCTTAGATTATTCTGGCTAGCTGGAGATGATCTTTTCCCTCTCGGCTAGCCCTTCTTTTTTGCAAAGCCTAGGATTCAATGCCTCATGTATTAGGCATCTTTTGTTTATGGAGGTAAGGCCTGGGCCCCCTCATTGTAACTTGTTTCGGCTGGAATAAAATTCCACTATGTGGAGAATTTATATTTTAAAAAAAAATAAAAAAATCATACATGGTCACATACAATATCGCTAACTTCATATTAGCAATTTTTATTGCAGTAAGAACATAAATGCATATCGGGTTAATCACATACAATAACACTAAGTTTTTTCTCCGTATTAGCATTATATATGCTGGTGTGAACCCGATATGTAAATTGTACTTCCCCTTCACTGGTAAATTTCAAATTTTATTCACTCTTAAGTTGTTTATATGCTATTAATTATTCACTATATTATTAATTTTTTTCTTCTTCTTTTTGGTTTAGAAATCACTGGCCGCTTCTAGATTAACTGACACAAATATTTAACTATTCAATGGAATTACAAAATTAAAATTCGACCATTATTGACAGAAGTTTGAGGAATTAGATATACTTTAATCTTTTTTTCTTGGTTGGAACATGGTGAGAACTTACTTATTTATTTAAGTCATCTCAGTGATGGGGGATTAGGCAGATTCTAACAAATTCATTTCATCCGCAAAAAAGTTTACAAGAGGTGTGAAAGATATTCCTTGCCTCTACTAGCGAGAACTTGAATTGGATTTTGCTACGGAAAAGACAAATTAAAGATCTTCATCTTTCCTCCTTTGAATATCCGTTTTTTTTAAATAAAATCTCACTTCTGATCTATATATGCATGGACATATATTATCGTTATTTATAAAAATAAGATTATTTTTTTTTTTACAATGGAAGAAAGATATATCAACCGCTTGACATGACACGAATTAAAAGCAAAAAAATTGTTTTGAAATTTTTTTGGTTGTTGATCGATCTTTACCCAATAGAAGTATATATATGCTTTAAATAAACAAAATATATGAACTAACATGAGAATTAACCGTATGTATATGGTCTAAAAATATTCTCTTAGCCACGGAGAAAGAGGAATTTAATTATGTGTATATGCCCACAAAGAGAATGGATTAAAACATGAGACTTAATTTATTCGAATTTGAAGGCTAAAGTTTTTTTAAGAATATTGTTATATTATAAAAATATTATATTTATAATCTAACAAGATATTTTAAGACCGCGCTTTCTAGTACTTGCATAAATAATTTACATAGTAAAAAAATAAAGCATTACCATAAATAATTTAATACCACGATAATTTTTACTTTTCCCAAAAGAAAAAGGAGTTTTTTTTTAATATTTAGGTAACTTCTCTCTTGGAGGAAAAAGATTTGATCTTACATAAATTGAATATTCCTCCTTAATTTCTACATAATAGCATCTATAATGGCGCTTTAAACGAAATTTTGTTTAGTGAGAGATTATTCTTTCAATAATTATGTTTTTTTAAAATATTAACGATATGTAGATCAATTGATCAAACCAACGTAACATATTGTGAGTTTTTTTATATACTAATTGTCTGGGTTTTTTGGTACATGGATTAGGCTCGTCCCCTGCAGGGTCATGACTAGTGGAAATATATAAGACCCATAACATGTGTGTACAAGGAAAATTGGAGAGTTTGACGAATCCTTGAGTGAACCAGGTTACATTATTGTTTATCATATTAGGATCCTTGTGAGGTCCAATTTTCTTGATATTATGTTTGGATCTTTGTGTGGTCCGAGTTGTTGATATGGTACTTGAAATAAGTTAATACCAGATGTTGTACAATAATATAGTGTTTATGAAAAAGTGATAAATTGAGGGGGGGGGGGGGGGGGTTGGGATTCATTGTGGTTGCATTGAATTGAACAAAATTTGTTATATGTGATTTAATGATTACTTGACTTGATAGGTTAAAGTGTAAATTGTGGTAGAAGGACTTATTTGAATGCTTAATTTCTAGATGATATGGTTGCTACTTGTTTATAAATTGTTAGTTACATGTTCACATTGATTAATTTGGGTTGGCCAATGATCCTACCAGTATATAGTGGTTTTGTACTGATACTACACTGTGCTCTTCTTTTTATTATGTGCAAAGCATATTCCAGTGTTTTCGACGGGAACTCATCTGTAGATCGTATCACGACTTCTGATCCAAGGATGAGCATCATTTTTCGAGCAGCCATGAATCTCTCTTGTTTTCGATCTTGTCCATTTACACAAACTTCTTTTGGTTTTATTGTTAATTTTCTGAGTTGTATCCATGAATTTGTTTTAGTTATATGTTCTAGCATGACAATCTTCAGTTTTGGGGGGTGTTTTAGAATTTATAAAGTTATTCCGCATTGTTTTTATTAAAGTTTTTTTTGGCAATTAAATTATTTTTATTAATCACCAAGTAATCTATCTATCATATATATATATATATATATATAAGAGAGTTATAAACATGCTGATGTGGCACCCCTCTATGGCCTCCATTCTTATTTATCTTTTTTTTCCTTTTTTTGGACATTTTTCTCTTATTTTTCTGATTTAAAATTAAATAAGTTTTCGGCTGTTAAATGATTTGGGCTGTTGGATGTCCTTATGGCCCACGTTTTCAAGGCTTAATTCATGACATTTATTTTGTCTTAAAGCTCTATTGGAATGGTATACGTATTTGTTTCAAAGTCTAATTGAGAGTGATAATCAATTGTCTTAAATTCTTTTGGCTTTTTTCCTTCATTTTTTTAATTGGTCATTTTGCTTAATAATAATAAAAAAAAGATATTATATTTATTACATCTAATTGTATCTCATAAGTTACAAAGAAACCTTCATCTATTTACACTCTCTACTTAATAATATGTCTCCTCAACTTTCCTTTGCCTAAATTCTTATTGCTTAATCTATCTATAAATAAACAAGAACATCCAAAGTTGCAACATTTTCCAGAGCTACAGATTGCACACTTGGTAAGTTATTTCCCTACCTCCTTTGTTTCTCATCATCCTTAGTTCACTTTTTATTTCATTGTTAACTACTCTTGAAGTTTTTTTTATTTTGCTTCTTTTGATCTACAATTTTTTTTTGGTTTAAAGGATAATATTCTGTTTACGCTTTCATTGATTTATCAGTGACTTCAAAATTTGTTACATAATTAAAAAAAATGAAGTTGCAGAAAATTCAAGAGAGCCAAATGAGACATTGTTGCCCGCCCCTTCTCATCATAGATCGCAAGAAATGGAACAGATACAACAATCCTGCACCATATTGGCTTTACACATTTTGCCTATATAATTTTCATATTGACTATGTAACTTTTGTCTGCATTTCGCCAGCCTCTTTATATATCTCCAACTCTCTTGCCAAGTGACTTTAGAACTTTTTTATCATTATCAAAATTTGAAAACCCCCATCATATAAATTTTATGTGGATTTTAAAAAATTAGTAGTGAATGATTATCTCTTTAGTCAAGAACCTTATTTATTTATTTATTTGAATTACTATCCTTTACGTAATTTTCTTAGAGTAGATGGTGATTGAGCGAAAGTATAGTACTATATTTAATAGAGGAAGTGGTAATTGACAAATTTATTTTTGTATAATAATAATAATAAGTAAATAAAAATGTAAAAAAATTATCAAAAACTGAGAAAAAAAAAGAAGGAAGATAAATACGAGTAGAATTTTTGGTCAAAGGAAGTGACAATTGAAGGTTTGAGTTTCCAAATGTAAATTTAATTATATTTTTTGAAATTCAGGGAATGTAAGTCCCAAAAAGATTTTTAAAATGTTAAAACTATATTCCTTCTTTGAAAAGATTAAGAGAGATTTACATAAGAAGAAAGGGAGTTCCTATTAAAGTGTGAAAATTCAAGTCATTGAAAACAATAACGAAGGATCTTGGTAATTTATTTTGTAGTGTCTTTTGCAAGTTTTTCCTTTTAGATTTTATTACTCCTATCATTTAAAACATTAGATATACTTAGATACAGAAGCAGAACTATGATTTTTAATTTATGAATTTTATCACAATTGTTTATGTATTGAGTTCTTGATATATCATTTATACATGTTACATAAAAATTTTAGTCAAAAAAATAAATTTTATCAATTACATAGATATAGATAAAATCAAATATCCCTAGAAGACCATAAACTCTTGAAAGAGTGAAAATTTTGAGTAAACTAGGAAACTAATTGTAAATAATGCAATGAATTTAAAACATTAAGTTTAATTTATTTGGATTTGAAAACTAAGAGGAATCGTAACACATTCTTAACACTTTAATATTAGGAAAAATTGCATATCAAAAAAAAAAAACATTATAGCACGAAGCGCTACTTATTTCACTAATCTATATATATATATATAAAAGAGGGTCAAAACCCCGGTGACGTGGCGCACTTAGAAAAATAGGAATTATATTTACTTATTTTTTCCATTTTTAAATATTAAATAATTATTTTTTCATGTGTAAAAAATTAGGGCTGCCAAACTAAAACGGAACTTCACCAATCCTACAGCAAACGTTGCGACTATAACCAACAATACTTTTATCAAATACCAAACTCTTCACAACTGAACTCCCTGTCTTCTTCTTTATTCTTCAACCCCCATTCTTGCCAACATCAATGTGTATAGAAATTTATACTCTTCTTCATGATATTCAAAATCCTTCCTTACTTTGAGATTCTTCTTGCACGAACAAAATTTTTGCAGCCCGCCCAGGTATGGTGCTTTTGCATTCTCAGCCACTTTTTTTACTTCACTGCATCAAATACTTATATGTACATAACGACTTCTTTTGTTTATTTGCAATCACTTTGGCTCCCATATGTTTCGAAAACAAATTGAATCTAAAACAGTTTAAGATTTTCATTAGACTTTTCTGTGTTGAATCAATTGTTCTTTGCAAATTGGTTTTGGATTTCAGGGTAATGGATTATGAAATGCCTGCCTTATCACTTTATATCAAATTCTGGAAAGAAATTTGAATTCTTCTTTCTTCTTCACTGGGCACATCAAAATCACAGTACTATTGGGATTCACTTAGGGGTAACGAAATTCACATATCACACTGTCTATGTAGTAAATGTGAATTCAAAACCGCTAATTATCATCGGTGGAGTAGAAAATTAGTCCCCTACCCTTTATTCTCCTTTCTAGGATCCGCTAATGACTTTGACCTCCAGCCAATGGCTTAACAAATCCGAATAGACTCAGAGAGAATCATCTTCAGAATTGGCAAAAGGTATGCAAATTTTAATAGATCAATATTTCTGCAATTCTTTTTTTTATGTCGCAATTGAGTTAAGTTGTCGTTTATGCTATTAGGGTGACACTTAATACACTTCCCATTTATTTAATTTCTAAGATCATTAAATAAAAATTCATTCCGTGCAATTAGTTCCTTGGTTTTCTTATTATTATGAGTGAAATATAGTGTTCATAAACTTTTTCCCTATTTCACTTTTATGCAGAAGAAACGTAAGCCTGTGACATCACAAGAAAAGTCATGAATAAGCCTGTGAAAAACTTGGTTAAATGCAGTGAATACTTGAGAGTATTAAGCATTTATAGATTAATGTTGATAAGGAGGAACAGAAGAGACACTCTAAAATCTATGTGAGATGCTAGCGTTCACTCTTACCTGAATTGAATCGTGGTACAGATATACAACAATTTTCACTTGTGATCAATTATGATCTACCTATTTTGCCTGAAAAATATCTTCATTGTATTGGGAGAAGTGGCCGGTTTGGAAGAAAAGGAGTTGCAATCAACATTGTGATGCAAGCGAGACCTTACCCACGGCCTCACCTCATCAACGAAAAGGTAAAAAAGCACCATTTGTTAGATGAAGGGTATATAAGCACGACATTTTTAACGAGGTGTATATCTGCTCTAAATCACAAAGTTGAGGGGTGTATTGCCCGTTTTCCCTTTTCTTTAAATCGAATGTTCATCTACATTTTGTGCTTGCTGCAGCATCTAAGGTTTGGTTCTCTGGTAGGATGATTGCATTAGCTTTAATGAATAATGCACAAATAGGTGTTGTGTTTGATCGCAGGTTTTTCTTGAATATGCTGAAAATGGCATATCTTTGCAAGACGTAGAGACATGGATCCATACTTGTACAGTAGCTGCATGCGGATGCTGGATATGGATGCAGAGATGGTGGATCAAGATGTGTTAAGCTCGACATTTGTTTGTGAAGTTGAGTCGATGGGCTCTAAGAAAAGGGTGGAGCTTTGCTGGTAAAGATACTGTTGTGAACAGTAAGAATTGGGAAATGTATGTTAATATTCTCATTCAACACTGCTTTGTAACATCAATAGCAGAACAGGTTGTGTATTTTGCGAAAGGTTTTGTTGATATTACAACTATGTCAAGGCCCCAGTCCTTTTTCCGGTGTCTTAATCTTGAAGATTTCAACTTAATCCTGGACGGTAGAAGTGATTTTTCTGCTGAAGACTGGAAAGCACTTACTGATTACTACGGCTAAAAAAAAAAGTTCCTCAAATATCCCGGTCCTGGAAGGTATACTTTTACTTACTTTTTTGACTAAATACATCGGTAACTCTTTAAATTTGTCAACAAATTTCATTTAGATACTTGAAATATGACCTAATTCGATTGATCATCTAAACTAATGATAAAGTGGTCCTTTTAGACACTGCCAACTTAAAAAAATGGAAAAGCTTCAAATGTTTTCATGCCACATTACATTGTCTGTTTGAAAAACGAGTCCATTATTCAGGACATTCTGTCATTCTTCTCTCATGATTCGACAATGTTTGTGTTGTTTCTTTGTGTGCAGATAGTCAAGCACATGTCTATTGAGCAAAGAAAAGTTCTCCTTTACTTCTAGACTTCAGCTATCTCAAATTAAGATACAATGCTAATTGAATTTACAATTAAATATTTTAGAGGTATAGTTTGTTGTGTTCATCGATAGGAAAAATAATTGACATCTCCCCAAACAGGGACGGAAACAATTTTCTGGTTTGACCTATTAGCATATTTATAAAGAGAGGAGTTCAAGTCCTAAGGTCTTCTCTATGCATTTGTCGGTCTCATTCCTTTTTCTTCTTCCTTTTCCGTATTAATTGTGTTTTCTAGCCTTCTTAAAACTCTTATATATATATTGATATAGAAAAGAGTTCATGTTTTATATACCGTCAGTGTAAATAAATTTCTACTATCAGGTCATTTAAATAATATCTACCTACTATATATAAAGCCTTACACTCAAAAATAACATGCCTCATTGAGTAGGAAACCCAATTACCTTTTTTTGGTTTTTATTCCTATTTTCCGTATTTATCTACTACACTATTTCTTCAAATCCAAGCGGAAGGACAAACATTTGTAGTCAACACTATAACAATTTGCTTTTTTTCTTTTTCTCTTAGACTAACGCCTCTTAAATATGTTTGAAAGTATAAATGTCTTTATTCAATGAAAGTTGAATGTGCCTGTTTGATAACCTTTTGATTCATATTGCAAGGTTTACTTTTGGAACTATAGTAAAATACTGTTGAATCTTAATGAGATATATTGATAAATTAAAATAAATTTTCTTTTGAGGGTTGTCGATTAAATTTGCTGAATTTGGATATACTAAGTTTTCCATAGATTAAAATTTTATCACATTTTGCTTCTTGTACAAAATGCATTGCAAAAGAATTCCGTACAAAATTATAATAGCAATTTGTTAATTAATTTGAATCTTCATCTTCAAATGTTGTAACTCGAAATGGATGGTCGTCACAAACCTTGATGTTTTATAGTGATGAATTACATACTTTTTAGTACTAACAGTAATTAATCAATTTTATGTTTGGAAAATTTTTCTGTTGCACTAAGTTTTAATAGCATGTGTAAGAAGATTTAATTTCTTTGGCTTTTATGGAGCATTGGTTACACTTTCATTTTTGGTTAATAAGTATTAGTATTAGGTCAGAATAATATTGATCTTCTGTTACATCATAGTTTTGTACTTCTGCTCCATAGAGATAATGTGGCATATCTCACCCATAAAGCCCTAACAACTTTGGTTTTATCTCTTTGATCAATCTACTTATTATAATAACCATCAACGGCAAAATTAGGAGACAAATGACAAAGATAAAAAATAAAAAATGAAGGTGACTTCTTCATTAAGTCCTTTTTAGATGTATATACCTGAAAAATTTGTCAACTAAACTTATAAAATATAATATTAAGTTTTATTAATATCTTTAAGAACGCGCGAAGCGCGGGTAATTTTACTAATATATATATAAAAGAGGGTCATAGCTCCGGTGACGTGGCAGCCTCTAAGACTTGCATCTCTATTTTTCAATTTTTTTTAAATTTTGGCATTAAATTCTCTTTTAAAAAGATGAAAAAATTGTTTCATTAAAAATGAAAAAAAGAAGAAGATATTCAACAGTCACGTCTGAACATAAAAAGTGTGCTTCTTATTCAACAGTCACATCTGAACATAAAGTATCGCTTCTTCTGATCGGTGCACCATTCTCAACCTCCTTCCCTAATGACGCCTTCTTCTTCCATCGCTGAGGTAACCAAACGACGAGTCGCATCTTATTTTTCTACAGTCTCTTCCTCTTCTTTCTTCTATCCATGAAGAACAAAATCCTTGCCGACTTTATAAAATTGCTGTAAAAACAAATGCTCTGCTCCTAAATGACATGTCCGGTTCTTAAAGCCCTTCAAAATTACGTGACTGCACTGAAATTGTATCTGTCATCTTTGTCAAGAGTAAACTCAATAGAAACAAACAACGGCAACAGAGAAAGTTTCAATGGCGGAAAGAATCTCTCCGGAAGATACCCACCCAAGTGCCCATTTTCTCTAACTAACGACAGAGTTATTATTATTTGTTTTTGGTCATCTCAAGAATTGACATTGGTGAAAATTCTTTGTTGGGTATGTTTGGTGTCAATTTGATTTGAATTTTTTTTTTGGTCTGATTTGTTTCTTTTTTCCAATGTTATATTAGTACTTAATATTTATTGAATTAGATGGATTTCCTTCTTTTGCCTTCTCTTTTTGGGAATTGAATAAAGTGTTTAGTTGTGTGGATGTGGGGTAATTTTTAATTTTCCAGTGAAAAAACCTTATTGTGTTAATATTTTTGGTTTAAAGAGTCCTTGTATATCCTATGTATCTACGATTCAAGAGTCCTTGTATATCCTATGTATCTACAATTCAAGAAATTCATAACTAATACAAAAGAAATGTTTCTATATCATCCAAATTATAAGTTTTTTCTACATCCGGGCATCCCAATAAGTTTGATCATTTTTTCTCATATATATTTGGGTTTTAGCAATTATTCAAGAGAGTTGCAAGATATTTTGATAGATGAATTGTGTTATTCGAAGATTGCAGCATTGGGATCGAAAAGATGTTCAAACCAACATCACTCCTATTAGGCTTTTAGTACAATAGGAACCGTGGAGTCATATGGTTATTGCATTTTGCAGCTTGGTGTACATCCTATCCAACTATTTACTATCACACTTTGGTCAAAATTTAACTCACTTTTTGCTGGGTTCCTTATCTTGAACCTTGAGGACAAGGTTCTTATTGAGGATGGAGGTATTGTTATGTACCTCGTTATGGGATTTGTAGACCAAACAAGTAATAACACAGTTAACGATGAACTTGGGCCTGAGGTGAAGTTACAGCCCAATAATAGAGTGGATTTCCTATGGCATCCGGGTTAGGAGCACGTTAAAAGGGGGCAGTGACCGATGGAAGGGATTATGCAAATTGTGTATGAGAGTCTTGGGCAAGTTTATGCTTCTCATCTCCCTTCTATCCTTTGTTACGATTCTCTGTAATCCTTTATGTTGCATTAGTTGATCATAAGCGTTTCAGTGTAATAGTTAGTGTGAGCCTTCAATCAAAGGAATTAGTTCTTTGTTGTTGTTGAGCATTTAAGTGGTCACTTCACTTTTATTTCCCTTTTTCCCTTCTGTTTCTTCCATATCGCTTATGGTATGAATCATGATGAACAAAAGTCTACTAGAGTTTTGCACAGGAAAAAGATATTGCAAGATTTTTGCTTCTAATAAAAGGGATTTCTGGACAAATGGCTAGGATTAATGCTCCAACTCAAATAAGGTAAATGCCTATCTAATGCTCCAAACTTTTAATTTTGCTATTATTTTTGAACCCTGAAGAATATTCTTATGTGATTATGCGCATGTGTACCTGTAATAATGTTATTTAGCTATTGTTACTATTCCTTTCTTTAGAATGCTATGTAATGCTTTCTTTATTATTATTCATGGCTTCTCCATTTTCGTATTTCCTTATTCGAATCTTCTTTGAAATGCTTTCGTTGAGCTGAAAGTCTATCGAAAACAACCTCTTTACCCACAAAAGGTAGGAGTAAGGTTTGCATACACACTATCCTTCGCAGATCCCACTTGTGGAATTAAGTTGCCATGATGTTGTTGTTGTTCATGTGTGGTATGTGTTATGTTGCTAAGAGTATCCTATCTCTCTTTCATTTATGATTACATATGCTAATGACCTTCAAATGTATTCACTTACTAACAACAACGTCAAAAGAATTCCTTATGTAATTTTGATGTTTACATTAATTTTCAATTCTTATATTTCTATACAAGTTGATTGATAGATGGGGTGCCATCAAAGGCTTCTTTACCTGTTGCATTTCTAATGCATGTATTAGTGGATTATGGTGGTATTCGAAATATATCACATAATTCGTGCGGATATAAAAGGGTTGAAAGTATTGCATCTGAATATCTCTTTAGATCATATACTTTTAATTTATATAGATTTTGCAATGAGAAATAGAGAATGGAGCCTACCTCTTCAAGAGCAACTTATATTTTGAAAATTTTAATGAGAGCATAATGAAATTTTCTGAGATATTGTAATGCAAATTTGATAACTTGCAGCAATGAAGTGCCTGTGTTGTCAAAGGTCTTGTGTTACTATTGTTGGATTCAATTGAGCTAGTGGAGTAGGTGAATGTGGGAGACATTCTCCGGATATGAAATCTATGAAGCTGATTTCATGTGCGGAAGCAGCATGGGATGAGAATGCATCCGTTTCCATGAGATGATGTTTACAGCTACAAAAAATGGGACTGAACCTGAAATGTGTCTATGTTGTTATGCTCTCAAATACTGCTAAGAGATCAAGAGCCAAGACTAAAGTTGCTACTTGCTATAACCATCTCCAAGCGCTGAAACCTCACCAATTATCCTACTGGCTACCAGTGTGGATTTATGTCATTTTTATACTATATGTTCTTAATTCTCTCAAAATTATTTTGTATCTCTGATAGTTTCTACTACTAAAATCTTTTGCCCTATTTTGTAGCTTACACACTGCCTTGACGACTAAAAGCTACTCAATATGTTACTTAAACCAATTCAATTCAGTTAGCAAGTAAATCAGATTTTTTTTTTCCTGTTAATGGCTGCTGCAAATTTTTTTTGAGGCAGGTTAAAGTTGGAAGGATGAATTGCCATGGATATTGATTTGGAAGTCAATTCATCTACCTAAAGTTTTCAAGATATTTGGAGTAAGGTGAGAAATGCCACAAGATATCAAGCAACTTTTACTATGCTGGGTTTGGATAGAAGGTGAACACCAGAGGCAAATTTATCAGAAATTCTATCTTAATGTGCATCATTTGAAATACATGGCTTGAGAGAGCCAAGCACAATTATTTGGTGAGTTTAAACGCTTGCAAAAACTATACCTATGGTGCAACGGAAATACGTAGAATATTATGATACAAGTTTGGATTGTTTTGGACTTTTTGAATCAATGGTTGTACATTGATACTAACAATAATAATATTGTTCTTTTGTTTAGAAGAAACACAGAGCCAACCAATTCCAAATGTTGAACTTTACCTACCTACTTTTGTTATGCCTTTGAATCTCTACAATTACCACACTTTTATTATTAAAGTTTGGAAAGGAGGAAAGAAAACGGAGATTTCAAATATTAAAATGCAAAGAGGAAGTACGAAAGAAAAATATTTAAAAAGAGGAAGAAATGTTCATTTTCACATGTACATGTTTGCAAGTGTTAAAAACTAGAGAGAAATATAAAATTATGCTTCCAAAATAAAATAGATGAGAAGTTGAAATCTAATATATTTGGATTTAAATACAAGAGAGAAGTATAAAATTATGTTTCCAAAATAAAATAGATGAAAACTTGAAATCTAATATATTTGGATTTAAATACAAATATTTTCACAAAGACTTAACTTTTCACCGTTTGTAATATTCATATCTTAAAAAATAGATCATTAGTGGATTTAATGAGGTTAATCATTGCCGCGCGAAGTGCGGGTAAATTACCCAGTGATAAAATAAATTCAAAGAAAATTAATTTTTTAAAAAAACAAATAATATAAAATGAAATTAAAGATAATTACCGTGTTGATATTTTACAACATCATGATGTTGAGACCGTCCAGTAAGACATTAAACCTCCCAGGGCCCACAAAACAAAAATTTATAAAACCTCTTTAAGTTCTATGATCCAAATGAATTAACAATTGAAGAGTTAAATTAAAATACACCATAAAAGTGAACATTAAAAAACAAATAAAACTTGCGTCAAAGCCAAGAAAGCATGTGTATGAATTATGTGTCAAAAGTCAATTCAGAGAAAGTCTCCAAAATCTTCTTTGTTAGAGAGAATTCAATTGTCAGAAGAACTACTAATATACAAGATATCAGGCGCAAAGCTAGAATATGAGATGCTGGTTTGACCTAATCAATAGCTTTGATTCAATTATTGTTAAAATTTGAAAGAATTTTGAAGGAGAATACAGAAAAATTGAAATTGAATTGAATGAGTAATTGAATTTGTTGGTTGATTGAATAATTGAAAGAATGATTTGAATTGAATAATTGAATTGATTCAATAATAAAGCTAAATGTATATTGAATTATTGAATGATTTCATTGAATTGAATTATTACAATTGATGTACAATGTCCTATTTATACAAAGAAATAAAGCGACTTAAGATTTAAGACTAAAGAGATACACTTCCTAAATAAGGTACAAGATATTAGAAAATATACAATAATATTTGGGTATAGTGAGGAAATAATATCTACAAGGATCTTCCGAATTTGTGTCAAATTAATATGTTAGGGTTGGCCCAAAATCATGTACTACAGCAGGCGAATCCACCAGTGAGATGAAACATGTAAATCAACCCAGTCCAATGAATAGATACAATAATATTTCAATATCCCCCTTCAAGTTGGAGGGTATGAACGGACACCTAACTTGTCCAAAACATTGTGATGAATAGGACCGGTAAGAAGAAGATTGAATAAGTGAATGTAACAGTAGAAGGCATAATGCTATCACTAGAGAATATGACCAAACTGACAAAAGAAAATTTAATATCAACAAAGCATATGGTATGAGTGAAGCAGTTGGTCCAATGATAACATTAATTAAGTTTATTGATGTGAATTGATTAAACAAAGAGTGGAAGGATGGTGTCAAAAGGAGTGATTCTTAATGATAAAGATCTTAAAAAAAAAAAAATACCACAACGGGTATATTGTCACAATCCAATTTTTTGAGTCATAATGGTGCCTACCGTAACCCACCAATAGGCAAGCCAAGCCATAGCCCGGAGCGGCAAGCAACCGGCTAAGAGGCAGAAACCAGAAGAAAGTGAGATGAAGAAGGCATAACAACAATAATAGATGAAAATAGAAAGCATAAGAACTAACGTACAATATATACATGCTGAGACAGAAGAGAAAAACCTGGTAAGATCGGTACTAGAGCCACAACTAACACAGCCAGAGTACTAGATAGAAACTAAATATACACAACATATACAACAGTCTCTAGTATAAAAAATTATACAGGAGTAGATGAAGCAGGATCAGCCTCGGACGGCAATAAGCTCACCCTTCTCCGGATCAGTACTGAGGAAGGAGGATCACGTCACTACCGTCGATTGGTGTCCGGATCTGCATCGGGGGAAAAGATGTAGAAGTGCAGTATGAGTACCAAAAAACGGATACTCAGTAGGCATCATCGACCGATTGAGCTCAATATAGCATAAGCATAACTAAAATATGAGGGTACATGCTAAGTCCGGGGTAAGAATGACAGAAGATAAATAGCTACCAAGTTGTGCAAATGCAATAAGGAAAAAAGTAGATGCGATACGGAACAATAAGTAAATGCAGAAATAAATAGACAAGTCAAACATAACCTAACTAGGGCCCCATAAGCCCAGAAGACACACTGAAGAAAATAATAATCCAATCGTGCCCCCATAAGCCGGTGGGACACACAAGAAAAGTAAATACAGAACCGTCAGTAACTTGTGGCTGAACCAGATCCAGTAACCATAGAAACCATTCAGGGGTGTACCAGGCTTGAACCGGCACCATGGGTAATAACAAGAGGTCAGACGCTAGGTTCGAACTGATCACAGTGGGTAATAACAAGAGGTCACATATATAGTATATCTCAGAACTCATAGCCAGATGCCGGACTCGAATCGAAACTCAGTAAATCACAATATCAGAACCACGGTACCCAGTACCAGAACTCTCGAATAGTATCGCAATCAGTAGCCGGACTCGAACAGGAACTCATAATAATCAGTAACCATCATATCTAAATCAGTGGCAGGACTCGAACCGAAACTCATAATTGTCAGTAACCATCAAATCTGAATCAGTGGCCGGACTCAAACAGGAACTCATAATAATCAGTAATCATTCTTTCAGAGTTATCATAATCAAGTACTAGATAGTGCCAGTATCCACATAAATACAAGTAACCGGGGACATATCCGCCCAGATCAAACCCGAAACATAATAAAGGAGCTAACCCATAGGGCATTACCAGGCCAGTCCCTGGGTCCTCCAAGGTCAACAAACTATTACTAGGTGATATACATGCCAAATTGGATATCTCGAAAGTATCACGGCAAGGCGAGTCCCGATACTAAGTCAAGGCTACCAATTCTGGTCAAGTACTAAGCTATCAGGGACTAATAAAGTCAAATAGGCTAAAAGCGCATAACTGGGGTAAACCAACCCAAATGTTATCTTAAAAGATCATCTCAGGGCTTAACTAAGTCTAACAATGTTTAAAGCTAACTATTCCAACTGTGAAGGGTAGCGAGGCCCGCTTAAAGGTCTCGAAACCAAGTCTGGGATAAACATATTCGAGTCTGTACTAAGGTTCCCCAGTCCCAACTAATAGTATTCGCAGCATTAACCAATTCAGAAAGGTATTTATGGCATACCACAAGGACAACGGGCTCGGAACATACCCGAACAGGGCCTTAACCGACCCAATAGGCCTAATTATAGCAAGCCAATGACAAACTACAACTACCAGCCCAAACACTAGCTCAATAGCATGCAAATACTATAAATAAACTCATTCTAGGTATAAGGTGACCCTAGCCTACCTGGACGCGGATGAAATCTCGCCGAAGCCTGCTAAATAGCAGCCTTCTCCTTTCGAGAGGCCTTAGACTACCGCCAACTACGCATCAAAACATGAACATTGATATCCATATTGCCCTAGGTCGAAAAACGATCGAAAATCCTGCGTGGGGCCCATTTGCGAAATCGTAAAAATCAAAACCTTCACAGCGTCCCAAATAGCTCAGTGACCAATAGTTACAAGAGAAACTATCAAATTCGAGCTCAAACGTAGCTCCAAAACAGCACCGACAATAATCCCACCAACAATACATAAAACTATACAGTAAAAACGACGAAACTTACCGTAATAATGACGATTACACGTCCACGAACTCACCTCCACTCAATCCCAACCTTTCTTCACTAAAATCCGAGCTTGAATAACTTGATATCGATATACAACATGCTTATAGGGTATTTCTAACTAACCATTGTGTCACGACCCGAAATACCATTCGGATCGGACTGGCACCCGAAGCCGATAAGGCCCGAGAGAACCAATCTTTACTCATGCCCAATCATATGCATACCGGAAGAATCATCACCACCTCGTAAAGACATAAGATGCTAAGTGCGGAAATCAAGGAGCATCATATATATATAGGAGACTTGGCCGTTAGGGCCATCAAGTCAAAATGAACACACATATCTTACATTCTGTTCCCACATAAGTCTACAAAGCCTCTACAGATACATCACTATGACAATCCTAGAGTTGGGACAACACCCCGCTCTATACTCATATACAATACTAAAATAAATGTACAATGCAACTCAGAAAGCCCCGAACCAACTGGAGCTCACTAAAAGTCCGCAAAGATCCACGACCTACAGTGGAGGTCTACTAGTGCCTGCGTCTGCAGCAAGTAAGGTAAGCCCCCAGGAGGGGTCAGTACGAAGAATGTACTGAGTATGTAAGGCCATATGAAACTGTCATAAATACGTCAATAGAATCAAAATGTAATAGGATAGTCAATATGAATAACCCATCGATTTGCATATGTGGAACCATGTAGCTTTCATAAGTTAAGTTCTTCTCTTTATTGTTTTTTCCTCATCGCTCATACCATATCGTACCCGGGCCCCAACTGATCAGTGGGTTTTAACATAACATAACGTTATGTTGGGATCGGCTCGAGCTAGGACTTTGCCTCTAGAGCTGCCACCCATAAATCAACACACATTGGGAGCGGCTCGAGCTAGGACTTTGCCTCTAGAGCTGCCACCCATAACAACATATCAGGTTCGGCTCGAGATAGGTTATTACCTCTAGAGCTGCCTCCTGTCAGGATCGGTCCGAGCTAGGCTTATGCCTCTAGGACTGCCCCCTGATCCAAAAATCTCGGGATCGGCTTGAGCTAGGCATTTTGCCCCCAAAGCTGTCACCCATACTCAATCATTAACCACCAACAGATATGCTTTACTTTCTTTCTTACTTTTGAGAGATGTACTTGCGAGGGATTGATTCATCCTCTTAGGAGAGATTGATACAATCAATTATGAGAGATTAACGTATATATAGCCACAACATTATTGGAAGCTTAAGAGCACAACATTATTGGAACTTTTGGAGCATGTCCATAATTATGTAACTTATGAACAACAACGACTAATGCATGAGGACTAGGTGACTTAAGAATGAATAGATTCTCCTTATGTCGTCACTTCCCTTGAAACAGTTTCTTTGGGTAGTCACAACACTTTTGGAACTTGGAACCATGTTTGTATTTATGTGATCCATAAATAACAATAGACCAAGAGTAACGTATATATGATTAACAATAGATGATAACCTGAAATGAGGTACCTTAGAACAATTCGAAAATGAGTAAGTATCATAACAAGGTGTTCATTATATGCCGCAGAAAGATACGGAAAGAGTAACCTTACATACCTTGTATTCTCAATACTAATACACAATCTTAAATGCGCATACAATAATCCCGCTCCTTCCTTATGTGTCACTCTACAACACAAATACATAACGGAATTGACATTAACCACCAACTACCTTACAAACGCATATAACGTCAATGAGTTACATGTTTGCCTTTAAACATGCCATTTCCCCTTGACAAAACCATTGAAGAAATTATTATTCCAAAAATCCCACAATATTCCCAATATTGACCAAAACATGATAATCAATACATTTCACCACAACACCTCTCCTTTACACTTTCTTATCCACACCACATCACAAATAATCCATCAACTTACCTTAATACACCTCATAGCACATATCGGCCAAAATCACACAATTTACACTTTTAGAAAAATAACAAATTTAATAACAAAATCACAGCATACATGTCCATATTTTATCCATACCATGCTCTTTCATCAAAGGCACAAGTCATAATTCAAGCTTGAACCTCATGGATCACAAATCTTATATAAAAACACAAAGTGCCATGTCCACCATTTCCAAGCATAACCAACATGATATACATAATTTCCCATGCATATAATATGTTAATCCATGAGAATAAATACTTACCAAGGCTTGGAATAGGATGATCTTGTCCAAAGAGTCCCAAGGAAATATTTGCTTTAGGGTTTGGAAGAGTAGAGAAATGTTTGAGAAATATCCAAAAAGGTATGAGAGTCTTTGGGGAATAAAATATGATTTTGGGGACTTTATATAGACCCCAAGTCATCCTTATCCACATTTGGCATTAATTGATATGTCTACTTGGTCAAATATTGGAAGAATGGGTCATTTTGCCTTTGGGCCTTTCATTTTGGCTCACTTTGGGCCTCAAATTGGGCCCAATAACTTATCTCAACTTAGCCCACCAATTTCCATGTATAAACAACCATATATCTCATGTTTAAATAATTCCATAATGTCACGACAATATTCTCTTACGAGATTCTCATTCGTCGTCTCAATCGCAAAAATAGGAATTCTAGTCGCCCATGGCTTCATTTGACATTTTGGATAACTATTTATGTTTCATGATTTGATCATGTAGGAGTATGTAGAAGTGTATGGAAGTGTTTGAAGCTTTAACAATGCTCAAAGAACTCCAAAGAACCAAAAGAAACCATATAGGAATCGACGTGGAGTTGCGTTACAAAACGAGCGCGGAAGGGCACAATTTGTTGTGCCTTGCGCCACTGCTGCAAAGCAAGGCAGTGGCGCAAGATTTCCTTGCCCTTTGAACCTGAAGGCTTGCGCCACACCCCCTGAAACAGGGCAGTGGCGTAAGTTTTCATGCTTTGCTGAATTTTTCGGCCATTTTTCAACACTTGCATATCGTCCAATACTTTATCCAAACACTACAAAATACTTACTTAGTGATCTTTATCATCAAGTAAACATGACTTCAAGTCATCAAATGAGGTTAGAATGTGTACGGGGTATTACTCAAATGCTCCACGAAATCACAAAACACCTCCTACGAAGGTCTAATCACACATAGTAGGTCCGATATCAATAATCAAATGTTTCACCAATGACACCATAAAACACATACTCATGGAATCTCAACACCTAAGTAGATATGACCCCAAAGTATCAAGTGAGGTTAGAAAAGTACGGGGTGTTACACATTGGTGGGGAGTGAAAAAAAAAGACACAAAGTATACATTTATAGGCACGATAGTATATATATTATGTGGACATCTTTCAATTAATCAATCATTAAAAGTAAAGGAATCAAAACATGGTATTGTATGTAACATATCTATATATATAGAAAGGTATGGTAGTTGTAAATTTTCTGCCGACAATGTTTAAGGCAATGCATGCCACATCTATCTTCGTGTCCTTTTCCTCCACTTTCACGCGGAGGGGAGGTTTTGACACCTCATATTTTAACCTCATAATTTATGTATTTGGGTTTTACATAAGTTCGTGGTAAAATAAATACAACATTTTGAATATATTATAATTAATAGAAAATTATTTCGAATAAAGCCTCTATAAAATAATAATATTATTTTAACATATATAGATTTACTATCTCCGTTTAAAATATTAATAAGTTATAAAACTATTTTAAAGTAGTATAGATATATCATAACTAAAGAATTTTATAAATATCAAAAATATTTTCGAAAGGTAATTAACTATGTCTTTTTACCAAATTCTAATTTAATTTAAATGTTTCACAACAAGCTCGGTATAAATAAAACTCTCAAACGAACTGTCCGAAATCGAACTTTCAGTCCCAGCAAGTCATAAATAACTTGAGGTAGTTATAGGAAAGCTCTAAACGCCGAGAACGCATGAAAAAGAGGAAAATGACCGAAAGGGTCATTACATCTATAAAATTGAAGAATTGCGCTGTTGACGTAATCAAATAGAGGAAAAAGTATTATTTAAATGAGAGATACAATGAAGGTAAAAAAAAATGATTGATTTGAGAATGACACCAAAATAAGGACCTTTTAAAAAAATGACAATATTAAAGATGACTGATGCTTTTGATAATGATGGTAATGGTGAGTGATAATTTCGATCCTTCTGAAAATAAATACCACCAAGAATTCAATTTTTTTTTGGATATTTTAGAAAATAATAGAAAGAGAAAGAGGGATAGTGTTGTTTTTTAAATGAATTAGTGAGTGAAGATGAAAAGGATTAGGGGTTTTTACCAGGACCCTTAACAAAATTTAAAAGATGCCAAAAACATGATGATTTAAAAAACACAATCCATCAAAAAATGACCCAAAAATTTTAAAAGGATGAGATTGTAAAAAGGAGAAAAACAACCAACAATGAATGAAATCCCAAATTAAAAAAAATTGAAAGGAGAAAGAGATTGATAATGATTGATGATTTTGATAATTGATGGGGTAGGCGAGTGCAGTCGCCATGAAAGGACCAAGTCAATGAACTTGTTCCATACAGTTTAATACTACCAAGATGAATAAATTGACAGCAGATTTGTTTCATCTTGAATACTACCAAGATGATGATAATGAGAGAGAGGTTGACGAGTGCAGTTGCCATGAAAGAACCATGTCAGTAGACATGTTCCAAACATTGTGAATCAGAAAGTTGAGAAGTGTTTTTCATATTGAAGAAAACACGAAAATGGACACAAGATTATCCAAGGATCGAAACCTTGCTTTGATACCATGTTAAAATTGAATTGAAGTTTGACAGAAATTGTGGGAAAATTGAATGAATGAATGATCGATTTGAATTGATTGATTGAATAAAAATTGAATTGAATAATTGAGAATGAACTTGAATTAAATTGAGTTTGAATGATTCAATGTATATATTGAATGTATTGAATTTATTGAATGATTTCATTGAATTGAATAATTACAATTGATGTACAATGCCCTATCTATATCTCTATATCTCTATACTATATTAAAAGTGTGAAGAGTCTTAAAAATGTTGTTTGAACTTTTTATCCTTCATTAAAAGTCTCTATAATAGACAAAATTGTCTTTTCACTTTTTTCCTCAATTTATTATTTAATTATTTTCATAATATTGTCTCCTAAAATAGATGGGATCAGGACTAAAATATATGGTAAGACTTTTTCTTAAATTAGGAGTGTTGAAATATATGCTAAAATGTAACTAAAAACCTTATGGTGTAAAATAAATAAGGACTCCTAAAAGACACTTAAAAGGACATTTAATTATTATTTTTTTGACGTTAAGTTTTTTTTTTTTTTTTTTTTTTGCAGTTTGTGCTCCATATATCAGTTTCTCCTTAGAGCCAACCTCTTAAATAATGCAATTTTATACAAAAATAAAAAATCTCACTTTCATTTTCTTTTCCTCGAAAAATCTGGGGAAAAAAATTCATTTCAAGCAATTTCTAGAAAAATATCAGCTGCCTTTATTTTTTTGTTATCTAACAAAAGTTCAATCAATCTATTTTCAGAAACTTCAAACAGATACTACGAAGATTTCCAACAAATATTACCTAAAGCTTAAAAAAATTAAAGATCACTTAGATAATGACTTCACAAGCAAAATTTAATCATTTTTAATCAAAATTTGATTAGAATTAGAATTCCTTTAATTAATTAATTGATCAATATAACCTATTTAAGTTAGAAAAACACATCTATATAAAAACACCTAATAATGAACATAACTTACGACTAAATTTTACCTACAATTACGACGTATCAAGTAATCAACTGTGAGTTTGATGCTCAACTTCTTTTGCTTCTACTTTTTCTTCTTATTTTTGGTTTGGTTTAAGTCATCTTCTTGCATTCATTCATGTTTTCTTAATTTCTACTTACATTATTTATAGTTGTACGGCGTATGCATAATTGTAACAATTTGTTGTGCTACATATTATTGTTATCTTATATTTAAACGTGACCAAGGTTATTCGTGCAACGCACGTACGTTTAAACTAGTTTATACAAAAAAATAAAGCGACTTAAGACTTAAGACAAAGAGATACACTGCTAAATAAGGTAGGATACACTCTTAAATAAGGTACAAGATATTATAAAATATACAATAATATTTGGGTGTAATGAGGAAATAATATCTATAAGGATCTTCCGAATTTGTGCCAAATTAAATATGTTAGGGTTGGCCCAGAACCGTGTACCGCAGTAGGCGAATCCACTAGTGAGGTGAAACAGGTAAATCAATCTGGTCCAATGAACAGATACAACAATATGTACTGCAGCAGGCAAATCCACCAGTGAGATGAAACAGGTAAATCAACCCAGTCCAATGAACAGATACAACAATATTTCAATAAATATTGTATTATTTATCTAAAAGTTCATTAAATTAATAGAATTCAGAATCCATAAACTTCAAATTTTAGCCACGCCTCTCGTACCATCAATCATGAGCTTCCCCCATTTCTTTTTTCTTTTCTTTTCTTTTCACTTTCACAAATAGAAGTGAAACCTTCAATGTTTAATTCTCTTAAATATATTGTTGAGAATATAATTAAATAATAAAAGTGTGCTCTCTCTAACAGCTTAAGTTTTTAGATGAGTTGGTCACACACTTCAACATGGTATCAGAGCCTATGGTTTGGTGAAACGAGATTAAAAACAGGTTCAAAGTGGTTTCAAATCAAGCTGCAACCAATTTGATGATAATGAAGATTTTTGTCAAACTACATGTGGAGAAGAAGTTTCAACCATATTTTCAACATACCTGCTGCTGCATTTTTAAAAATAAAAACCAAATATTAATTTTTAACCATGATATTTTAAACCTTATTTTTAACCATAGCAAGCAGCAGTGATGAAGATTATGTGAAGAACAAAGATCATATATGCAAGTGAAGAAGGCGGATCAAATTTTATCAAGAAAATCAAGCCAAAAAGGGGAGATTTGTTAGGGTTTTTTTTCCTGATTTTCTTATCAAAATTGTTTATTAATTTTCTATTGAAGGGAAATAAAAGTAATACCATAATTACTTTACTTTTCCTAAAAGGAAAATATAAAACTCTTCCATATTTGGCTAACCTCTTTATTGTAGGAAAGATTTTGGACTTCTATAAATAGAAGACCCCTCTTCATATATCGCAACACAATAGCATCCACAATGTAGTCTTTAAAGAGTCTTGTTTAGGGGGAATTCTCTCCCAATAAGCTTTATGTTTTTCACTATTAATTTTTTATATGTAGGTCGTTTGACCAAATCATATAATAATATTAAGTTTTTTTAGTATTGTTTTATGTGTCATTTGATTTATCACATTGATGGTTTGCAACTAATAGCTTCCGCATGACGCTCTCTCGATTTCGAACCCAACAAATGGTATCAGAGCAGGCAGAGGTCCTGGGATCGAATCTCACCGCCACCCAATATTAAAAGAATTTCCACGTGCTTGGCCCATGAAAAAAAAATCATGCCCGCACGTGAGGGGGCGTGTTGAGAATATAAAAGCTTAAGCTGTTAGAGAGAGCACACTTTTATTATTTAATTATATTCTCAACACGCCCCCTCATGCGGGCTGATTTTTTTTTCATGGGCCAAGCACGTGGAAATTCTTTTAATATTGGGTGGCGGTGAGACTCGATCCCAGGACCTCTGCCTGCTCTGATACCATGTTGAAGTGTGTGACCAACTCATCTAAAAGCTTAAGCTTTTAGAGAGAGCACACTTTTATTATTTAGTTATATTCTCAACATATATATACTTTTTAAAAAGTGAGGACATGAAGGTCCCAACCTAGACACCGAAATTGTCCAATTTCAACATTAAATTGAATTATCTTATTTGCTACGGTCCTTTTTCGGAGATCTTCTTGATTTTCTTGGCTCGTTGTTCTTGAGGGGGAAAAATAGGTATCGTTTTTTTATCTCTAAAGCTAGGATCTATAGCAAACAAAATTTTAATAAGTCATTGCTGAACTAAAAGTATACTCCATAATAAGAAAGGTGCTGCCTTTTACGATATACATATAACTATTAGCTTATTGAAATCTCCTGATGCATATATTCTGTAGAGTTAGATAAAAAAATATCATGCACGAGAGATAATTATAATGAAAAGAGATCACTTGAATTTAAATGGTAACCATGAGATATATAATTGAAAATATAATATGACAATCAAATGTCCTTGAGGAAGTTTTCTGGCAGTACATGTTATACAATCAAATTAATAAAAAGATTACTCCAAAAAAAGAATCGTAAAAAATTTTGACAAAGGAAAAAAAAAATATGATGTTACAAAGACATGTCACATATCTCATTTGTATATGCTAAATTCCAACTTTTAGTTTTGTTCAACTGTTTGCAAGAGCATCACGCCAGAAGGTCCCCCCCCTCGAAATTAAAAAGAATATCTCATAAATTCTTGAAACAATATCTTACAGTTTATTTTCATGTAAGGGATCAAACTTTAAACATCAATTAAACAACATGATTTACATGATATGCAAGAATTTAGAAGCTAAATTTTTTTAAAAAAAAAAAAAGAAAAAAACTTAAAAGAACGTTCCATAAGAGCTGTGTGCTCTCTAAAACAAAATTCAAGTACATGGTATTGTTATTTGATGAAATAGTAAAGGAGAAAATATATATTTGAGGAATCAAATAAATATGCATCATTGGGGTAGGACTGTTCATGGTTTTGGTTAAAAACCAAACCGAACTAAAATAATTTAAAAAATCGATATATGATTTGGTTTGGTTTTAAATGTTGAAAACCGTTACTATTTGGTTTGGTTATGATTTTACTAAAAACAAAACCAAGAAAATAACCAAACCGAACCGATAAATTGTATATATAAATTTTATAATTATTTATATATTATTTATAAATAAAATATAAATATTTTGTTAAATTCATAGATAAATTTAAGTTTTTCAACTCTAGCACGGGTAAACTACATAAATAGCCCCCATAGTGGGTGGCTTTGCTTTTTTGTTCCCCATAACAAAAGTCATACAAAACTACCCTTCCTTCTTTTTTATGTATGGAACAAATACATATTTACCCCTCTATATATCAAATATTTTCAAACAACTCTCCATGCTCATTTATCTTTCAACTTCAATTTTTTTTCTTTGTTTTATCTTACTTTTATTTTTTATTTTTATTTTCTCTTTTTTTAAAAAAAAAAATCTTAACATTTACTTTTTTTCTTTTTTCTTTTTCTCCTTTCAACTTCTATTTTTTTTCTCTTTTTAATTTTTCTTTGGTTTTTATTTTTTCTTTTCTCCTTTTTTCTTTTATTTTTTCTTTTGACTTTTTTTTCTTTATATATTTTTTTTCTCAACCTTTCTTCTTTTTTTTTTTCTTTTTTTCTTTTCTTCTCTCAACTTCTATTTTTTTTTTCTCTTTTTCATTTTCTTTGATTTTTTTTTTAATTTTATCAACCTTCATTTTTCTTTTTATTTTTTTATTTTTTTTTATTTTTTCATAACCTTTATTTTTTTTCTTTTCTTTTCTTCGATTGCTTCTAAATAACAAGTCACGTCCCATAGGCAAGAGTTGACACTAGCACATTGTGTCTTGATTTATGAGATGTTCTATTACTCTTGCCTTAGAAGCAAGACTTAACCTAAGGACATTCAAACAACAAGTTACGTCCCATGGTCAAGAGTTGATACTATCGCATTATGTTTTAACTTATGAAATGTTATATAACTCTTACCTTAGAGGCAAGACTTAGCCCAATGACTTTCAAACAACAAGCTATGCCCCATGGGTAAGAGTTGGCACTACCACATTGTGTCTTGATTTATGAAATGCTCTATAACTCTAGCCTTAGAGGCAAGACTTAGACCAAGGACTTTCAAACAACAAGTTACGCCCCATGGGCAAGAGTTGACACTATCATATTGTGTTTTTATTTATGAGATGTTCTATAACTCTTGCCTTAGAGGCAAGACTTAGCCCAAGGACTTTCAAACAACAAGTTATGCCCCATAGGCAAGAGTTGACACTACCACATTGAGTCTTGATTTATGAGATGCTCTATAACTTTACCTTAGAGGCAAGACTTAGCCCAAGGACTTTCAAACAACAAGTTATGCCCCATGGGCAAGAGTTGACACTACCATATTGTGTTTTTATTTATGAGATGTTCTATAACTGTTGCCTTAGAGGCAAGACTTAGCCCAAGGACTTTCAAACAACAAGTTATGCCCCATAGGCAAGAGTTGACACTACCACATTGTATCTTGATTTATGAGATGCTCTATAACTCTTGCCTTAGAGGCAAGACTTAGACCAAGGGCTTTCAAACAACAAGTTACGCCCCATGGGCAAGAGTTGACAATACCATATTGTGTTTTTATTTATGAGATGTTCCATAACTCTTGCCTTAGAGGCAAGACTTAGCCCAAGGACTTTCAAACAACAAGTTATGCCCCATGGGTAAGAGTTGACACTACCACATTGAGTCTTGATTTATGAGATGCTCTATAACTTTTACTTAGAGGCAAGACTTAGCCCAAGGACTTTCAAACAACCAGTTATGCCCCATGGGCAAGAGTTGGCACTACCACGTTGTTTCTTGATTTATGAGGTGCTCTATAACTCTTGCCTTAGAGGCAAGACTTAGCCCAAGGATTTTCAAACAGCAAGTTACGCCCCATGGGCAAGAGTTAACACTACCACATTATGTTTTAACTTATGAAATGCTATATAACTCTTGCCTTAGAGTCAAGACTTTAAGCAACAAGTTATGCCCCATGGGCAAGAGTTGACACTATCACATTGTGTCTTGATTTATGAGATGTTCTATAACTTTAGCCTTAGAGGCAAGACTTAGCCCAAGGACTTTCAAACAACAAGTTACGTCTCATGGGCAAGAGTTGAAACTACCACATTGTGTCTTGATTTATGAGATGTTCTATAACTCTTCCCTTAGAGGTAGGACTTAGCCCAAAGACTTTCAAAAAACAAGTTATACGCCCCCATGGGCAAAAGTTAGCACTACCACATTGTGTCTTTGATTTATGAGATGTTCTATAAGTCTTGCCTCTAAAACTAGACTTAGTCCAAGAATCTCCCAAAAAAATAAATTACTCCTCATGGGCAAGAGTTAACACTATTTCATTATGTCTTAATTTATGAGATACTCTATAATTCTTTCCCTAGAGGCAAGACTTATTGAAGGATTTACAAACAATAAGTTGATGTTCTATAAATCTTTCCTTAGAGACGAGACTTATCCCAAAGGACTTTCAAACGGCAAGTCACGCCCTTAAGTTTCCTTTGATGTCAAAGAAAGAAGATCTTTTTTGCGGATTATCCAACTTTCTATTCATTAGCAAAATATAATAGAACCTGAGAAAAAAGAAAAAAGAGAAGGAAAAAATAAAGATTGAGAAAAAAGAAAAAAAATAAAGGTTAAGAAAATAGAAAAAAGAGGAAAAAAAAAAATTGAGAGGAAAAAATAAAATAAAAATAAAGTTTGAGAAAAATTAAAAAAAATGTGAAAAGAAAAAAAGAAAAAAATAAATAAAGGTTGAGACAATGAATTAAAAAAAAAAAAAATGAAAAATAAATAATGTTTGAGAAATAAAAGGAAAAAAAAAGAAGAAAAAAAATAAAAGAAAAGTTGAGACAAATGAATTAAAACAAGGAAAAAAAGAGAAAATAAAAAATAAAAATCAAATAACAGTAAAAAAGAAAAAGAAAAGTAAAAAAAAGTTGAGAGACAAATGAGCATGTAAAGAGTAACAACATTTGAGGTGTAGAGGGGCAAAAATGTATTTGTTGTATACATAAAAATGAAGGAAGGCTAGTCTTTAAAGACTTTTCTTATGGGGGACAAAAAGACAAAGCCACCCACTATGGAGGACATTCCATGTAATTTCCTGCTCTAGCACTTACCAGATTATTTTTGAAGCCCAACTACCCAAACCCAAGCCCAACAATACATTACTCAACCTTTACTATACATTAATACCCCAACTCCCCAAGTCTCCTAACCCTACACAAATTTCACATTTTCACTCTCTTTCTGCGCAACTTCTTCTTCTTAGTTCTTAGAGAAGCAAAGGAAAAAACCCTAGCTGATCTTCTCCGTCCAGCTTCTTCACTCTCTCTCTGCTTTTCTGATAGCTGGTCTTCACATTTTTACTGTAAATTTAGATTGAACAGGTCTTCTCCGTCTAGCTTCTTCTTCTTAGCAAAGTAAAAAAGCAAAAAACCCTCATTTTCATTTCGCAAGGAAAAGTGAAAGTGAAGATTGAACAGGTCTTCTCTGTTCAATTGGTTAAAAAGTGAAAACTTCAAATATTTTCTAGCGCTTGCATTGAATTAAGGCCAATCAACAGAAGCTTTTATGGAAGAAGGAATACCTTTACAATCTTAGCCGCTAGTTATAAGTACTGACTTGAGGCTACAAATAGAGAAGACAGCTGCAATGATATGTAGTTACTTTCTCTAGCTTCTAAGTCATAATCAATATATATTTTGAAATATTTAAGAATCTTAAGGTTACTTTATATTTTAGGATTCTTAACATGAAAACTTGCAGTTGGAGTAGAAATCATTTTCACAAATATTTTTCATTATCTCAGGTTTGGTTTTCATCAGCCTCCTGTTTTGTTAAGACCTGCAGTTTGTATGATCAGTAAGTATGTATGATCTTAAAATTTTATATTCAAGTTTGGCTAGTGTTGTGGGAAGGTTAAGGCAGTAGCGGATCCCTAGTCATAAATAGAAAAAATCGTAAAAATTGAACCAAACCGACAAGAACCAAACTGACGGTTATTTTTTTGTGTGGTTTGGTTTGGTTTTAAAATTTTAACAACCAACTAAATTGGTTTGGTTATGATTTTAACCAATAACCGATCCAAACCAACCCATGGACGCCCCTACTGACATATACTTAAAAAAAAAATATTATTTTGTATATTTAATATTACATATGACATTTATAATTTAAGCTGAGGGTCTATCAACAACAATTTTGCTATCTTCATTAGGTAGGGGTAAGACTGCGTATACTCATGACGGAGCGAGCTCGATCTTGGCTTAGGATGAACGCTGGCTGCATGCTTAACACATGCAAGTCAGATAGAAAACACGAAAAACGGTGTTTCCAGTGGCGAACGGGCATCTTATGCCATCGAGTAGCTATTGACATCCTAATTCGTCGGAAAATTACACTATAACTAGGTTTAAATTTTAATTTTATGTATAGGCACTATATGTTGACTCCCCTTATATTTTACGTGTCTACTTTCTTATATTTTGACACCTCTTAGTAAAATTTCTGGCTCCGCTAGCTACTGGTACACTTCGTTGTTCCCAACCCTAATTATGTCATTACACGGATATGTTATTTATTGCACATGGCATATTTAAAAACACAAGATTCAAATGATATTTTGATGTATTATATACAAGAGGTCGAACAACAATATTAGGTGCACGAGTTCGGATGAACCCAGTGTCTTTTGCTTAAACCTTGTATTTGTATTCAGAAAAACATAAAATATGTATAAATACTTAATTGCGAATCAAGTAACTAAAATGATATGAGTTTGATGACAAGTTAAGAATTCATAAACTTGAAATTTAAGCTTTGACTTTATTTTCATATCTTTAATTTAAGATCATAAAATTAAAATACATTATTATTTTCTTATTTTATGCTAAGTCAAACTGATACACATGAGATAAAACAAATGAAATACTACTATATTCTGCTTCCAAAATTATTTATTGAATACAACACTTATTGAATTTAGTCTTTTCAAATTTGTAAAATAGATTATAACTTTCAATTGATTCGGTATGGTACGTAGCCAAAAGAGAATGCTGCTCGAAAATATTCTTAAAATGACAAGATATTAATTCATTATTATCATAATACTTATAAATTTATTTTTGTGTTTATGAGTCATTAGGACGACTTAACTGTTTTAGACTTTAGTAGTTACGTATACTTGTAAATGTTCAGTGCATTTGCTCATCATGAGTTACAAATTTAACTTTTCATTAATGCATTTGACCCATATATAAGAATTAGCTGTTTTTCTATTTATTTTAAAAGAGACCGTTCAACGATTTGGAAACACAAACATATATAGACTGATAGAAGTAAGAGGCTATGAACTATACTAGCTTTTACTTGTTCATTAGGGAAATGACATTTAAACTAAACAAAACTATTAAAAGAGAAATTGTCAGTGTTGATTGCTTGATAGGGGTGTCAAATAGGCGAATGGGGCTGAATTTGAGTGGATTTGAACAAAAATGTCAATACCTGAAATGTTGGGTAAGTGTTGGTAATTATCCGTATTTTCAATACGAGCAGAGTGGAAACTTGTTGTCCTCTCCTGGCTAGTAGTTATGCAATTATTATCCTGATTGTTGCTAATGGGGATCTCTTATTTCGAAAGGTTATTAGGCCAGTTGTTAGGTTTAAAGTTGTATATCACTATTCACTACTATTACATTGATAGATTCACTACTTTAACACCGTTATCGGACCTTACAAAATGAACATTTATTTCTCGTATATCGTTACATATCAAAAAGAGGGACACGTACTTCAACAACGACAAAATGGAAAAAGATTGAATATCTTTTTAAAAGGGGGAAAAAAGTTAACATGTTAAGGATTAATATAAATAACGGAAAAGGGTCATATTTGCCCCAAGTTGAATATCAAGGGAAAATATATCAAAAAGAAATATGACAAAAGGCAAATATAACTTTTTCTGGGAGTACAGGTAAACCCGGCAACTGGGCCGAGTTGACCCGATTTCGGCCCGATTAGACCGGCCCAATAGGAGATCGGACCCGACCCGACCCAGCACCGGTATGGAAGTGGGCTAGGGGCTTTTTAGGGGGCTGGGCCAGACAAACTATACCGGTAGACCAGCCCAGTTACAAAATCGGATCGGATCCATCGGTGCACCGGACCAGCCCGGCCCGGTTAATAATTTTTTTTTTATTTAAATTCTAATGGGGTCTGCCTGCAGCCTGGGCTGTTTTGGACCGTTGAGGTCCAACGGCTATAATGTCGTTGGCCCAACGGCCATAACAGCCTTTTAGGCTATTTTTTTTAAAAAAAAAATAAAAAATTAATTCAAATTTATTTTTTTCCTCTAAATACATGCCATTTCAAAAATATTTTCTTACAATCTCATTCTCTATTCTCTCTCAAATTTGCTAAAATTATCTCATAAAGTGTTCTATTATATTTTATTATTTTGCAATTACAAATACTACGTGGAAGTTTTCAAAAGTACTCAATTGATCAACTTTCGAATACTTCAGAAATTTGGTATTATCGTTCCATCTCTTACTATTAATTTTTAATTAGTGTATTATTTGTTGAATATTTATTTGTATTGTTTTTGTGTTTTTTGAATAATTGTTAATTTAATTTGTAATATGGATAAATTAAGGAAAGTCGGTAAAAATGTCAGAAATTTTTGTCCCGAAAGTGGTAGTGGTAGTAAGAAACAAATTGGTTCTGGTAGAGGTAGTTCAAATACTCAATATACTCGTGTGCCTTCGGTACCAATTAACGAACCCTTTGAGAATGAAATAGGTGTAGGTGCTCACGATACGAATTATTTAGAGGCCCAAGAAAATTATGGTATAGAAGAAGAGAATGAAGTAGACTCTGTTGATGTAGATGAAAATGATGATGATGATGATGATGATGTTGATGTTACACCCGAATCTGGTAATGTTAATGTTCAATCTGAATCGGTTAATCTTCCTCCCCGACGCCCTGTAAGATCTCGTAAAAAAACTAGTATTGCATAGAATTTTTATACTCGAATAGAAGGAACTACTCAGGTTAAATGCAATCTTTGTCAGTTAAAGTACGAGCATAAGATCGGGGGTAATAAAGGAGGTACGGGTCAGTTGATGAGACATTTGCGGGATAAAGACCCAATAGAGCTAGCTCAGGTAACTGGTGGTGGGACAGTTGGGGGCCCAAGACAAACTAGATTGAATCCAAAAATCGGTAAATTAGTTAAGGATTATAATAAAATAAAGGATCGTGAAGAATTAGCAAAAATGACAGTTGTGGGTTGTTTGCCTTTCTCTTTTGTTTCTTCTGAAGCTTTTATTCATTATATTCAGGCAATTTATAATCCTATGTTTAAGGGTATTCCTAAAAGTACTTGTCGGTCCGATATTTTTAAACTCCATGCACAATATGTTTACTATTTATCTGCATTATTAAAAAAATTTCAATGTAGAGTTGCCTTAACTTCTGATCTTGGTCGTGCTATTAATAAAAATGATTATTTAACAATTACTTGTCATTGGGTAGATAGTAATTCTGTTATGCAAAAACGTATTTAAGTATTTTTGTATGATGAAGACCGTAGCCACACTGGAAAATTTATTTCTGAATCTATTACAAAAGCTGCAAAATATTATGGTATTGACAGTAAAGTTTTATGTATATCTTTTGATAATGCATCTAACAACAACACTGCTATTGACTTGTTCAAAATTGAACTTTCTCCACCGTTACCCGAAATATTTCATGTTAAGTGTGCTTGCCATATATATAATTTAATTGTAAAAGATGGTCTTGCTTTTTTTGAGCCTGCTATTGAAAAATTTAGACTTGCAGTTGGCTTTATTTAAGGAAATAATAGAAAAATTTGACTTACCGAATTTAAAAGAAAATGTAAGGAAAATGGACATAGACCGAGATTAATGCCTGAAGAAATAGATGTTAGATGGAATTCTATGTATGATTTCTTAAATACTTGCAATATTTATAAAGTTCCTATTACTATGACTTTTAACCAATTTGCTAGTGCTTTTTCCGGATAGTATGTTACAAAATTCAGATTGAGCTAAAATTGATGATATTGTTAATTTCTTGCAAAAATTTTATCTAGCTACGGTTGAATTTTATGGTGCTTATTATCCTACTGTTTGTAATATTTTAGCTTATTTAGCCGACATTTCTTTATTGCTTAACGAGTATAAGTCTAAACCAGGTTACAAAGATGCTATTGATGCAATGATTGATAAATTTAAAAAATATTTTTTTCCGCTTCCCCCTATTTACTTAGTTGGTGCTGTAATAAATCCATGTATGAAATATAATACTATGTCTGAATTTACTTCTCTTATTTATTCTGCTTTAGAAGTAAAAGCTAATGAAGAACCTTCTTTGTTTACGGCTATGTCTGATGCGAATAATTACATGAACACATTATACAATCATTATGCTGATTTACTTGACAATGCTTTGCCGTCACACATTACACCGACCCCTGCTCCCCATCCTTCTGAGGAACCATCATCTTCTAAAAGACAGGCACATAGTATGTTTGCTTATTGTGTTTCTGATCTATCTGTTTGGATTAGATTGCAGCCTTCATCGCAAAGAACCGTAAGTCGGGAAGAGCTTAAATATTATATTATGCAGCCTACAGAGGATCCTAGAGGTAGAATCAACACTCTGGAATGGTGGAAGAATAATGAAAAACAATATCCTGTACTTTCAAGATTAGCTAAAGATATATTGAATGTTCCAAAGTCAACCGTTGCATCAGAGAGCGCTTTTAGTCAAGGACTGCAGCAGATTGGAGACAACTGACACTCATTGGGAGGCAATGTCATGAATGTTTTAGTTTGCTTTAGAGACTGGATTAGAGCAGAACGAAGAAATCAAGGAATGTTCGTGGAGCCGGAAGACGAAGAAGATCTTGAAGAAATAATGACTTCAAGAGAGAATTCAGCACAATCAAATCCAATGCATGACTTTGGTGCCATTGATTTTGACAATCCACAGCCAATTTCCGTTAATGTTAACATGGGTGAATTGGAAAAAATGATGAAAAATTTGTAGAATTTACAATTAATCAATTGAATTTTCATTTTTCAATTTAACTTTGTGAAATTAGTGAAATGTAATTGCAACCTTGTAACTTGTAAGTTTTGAAACATTTTGCAATCAATCAAATATTAAGTTCATTTACTCTTTACATATTTTTTCCATTTAAAATTTAAATTGAATATCTTGTATGAATTCAATACTTTTAATATAATATTATCAAAGTTTACTTAAACTTTAAAAAATATATATTGAAAAATAATATTAGTAAATATTACTTAAACAAGTATTGACATATAAAAATTCTATCTAAGTTTAACTTTTAAATAGTATATGCCAATACTTAAATATATTGAAGTATTATTCTTTTAAGAAATATATATTGTTGAATATTGTATGCATATTCTTTTAAATAGTAGTTTATGTTGTTGAATATATTTCATGTATATTATATTAAGTAATAGTATATGTTGTTGAATATATTGTATATATATTCTTTTAATTAGTAGTATAATGAATATATATATGTATGTATGTACATTTTATTAAGTAGTAGTATATGTTGTTGGATATATTAAATGTATATTCTATAAAATAGTATATATTGAATGTATATATGTATGTATATTCTTTAAAGTAGTATATATTGAATGTTTATATGTATGTATATTCTTTAAAGTAGTATATATTGAATGTATATATGTATGTATATTCTTTAAAGTTGTATATATTGAATGTATATATGTGTATGTATATTCTTTAAAGTAGTATATATTGATTGTATATATGTGTATGTATATTCCTTAAAGTAGTATATATTGAATGTATATATGTATGTATATTCTTTAAAGTAGTATATATTGAATCTATATACGTGTGTATATTCTTTAAAGTTGTATATATTGAATGTATATATGTGTATGTATATTCTTTAAAGTAGTATATATTGAATGTATATATGTGTATGTATATTCTTTAAAGTAGTATATATTGAATGTTTATATGTATGCATATTCTTTAAAGTAGTATATATTGAATGTATATACGTATGTATATTCTTTAAAGTCGTATTTTAAGTAGTATATATATTGAATGTATATTAAAAAACAATCAAGGTTCAAAATACTAATTTTTTTTTACTCGGGACCCGGTAAACCAGCCCATTAATCTGGACCGATTACCTAACCCGGCCCAGCCCATTAAGACCGGTCAAAAATATTAAATGGGCCGATCATGGAATTATTTCTGTTGGGCCCGATCTGGTAAGAGTCACGACTGGACCCGGCCCAAGACCGGTAAAATTTAACAACCAGAGCCGAGTTGGCCCGGCCCGGCCCAGTTAACATCCTTGAGTACAGGCATAAATATTACCCTTTTCGTATAAATAATTGATCACATCTTGAATCATGCATGTTACCGGCCAGTCTTTAGCTGCCATTAATTTTTTTCACCTACTGTTGAATATATGAGGAAACGGTGTACCTAATTTGCATATAATTAACTATAGAGTAAGATGTATTCCGTTCTTTGTGTACGTGTTATATGTCTATTTTATATTGGAGAAGGTATGTCCAATAGAAGTAAATTATTTACGACTAAATATTCCATTACATAAAATGTCTCCCTAACTAATTACATAAAATGTCTCCTTCTTTTGTATCTTTAGTTATTTATCTCTCTTTTAATTCTTTTCCTTTTTATTTATCTACTTCTTCTTTTTTCTCATTTCCTTTTTCTTTTATGCTTCTTTGTTCATTTAATTTTTTCATAAAATAATTTTATTCTTTATTTTCTTTTTACACCATATCTAATTCACACTCAATTTTTATTTTATATATTCCTTTATTTCTTCTATTTTTTCTTTTTATTTTCTTATTTATTTCTTTATTCATTTATTTTTTTCTCTATTTATTTTTTTCCTGCTTTTATTTCTCTCTTTTTTCCTTTATTGATTCCTTTTATTTTGAGTTTTTTATTTTTTATTTTCTATTTATTTTTAAATTTCTTTATTTCTTGCTCCTTTCTTTTTTCTTTTTTCTCGTTTATTTCTTTATTCTTTATTTTTTTCTTTTTTCCTGCTTTAATTTTTCTTTATTGTTTCCTTTTATTTTTGCATTTTTTTTATTCTTTATTTTGTTTTTGTTTTTCAATTTCTTTATTTCTTTTTCCTTTCCTTTTTTTTCGTTTATTTCTTTATTCTTTTTCCCTTTTTTCATTCCTTTTTTTTCTCAAATTTATAATACTCTTTATTTTTTCGCCACAAGCTAATTTCACTTTTTCGGTCTTTATTTTTTATTTTTTATTATTTATTTCTTTTCTTTTATAATTTTATCTGATACTCTTTTTTTCATTTGCTTCAGTCCATAATGACACTATCACAGTAGATCTATATAATGTCATGATATCATTGATGTCTGCTTCAATCCTTGGTAGGACCTCCATAATACCATCACAGTATATATGTACTAACATGATATCTTTGGGGTTTGCTTCAGTCTGTAATGATACCATAACAATATATCTATATACTGTTGTGGGATTATTGATGCCTGTTTCAACCCTTTAGTAAGACCTCCATGATACCAACACAGTATATCTATATATTGTCATGGTGTCTTTGATGTCTGCTTCAACCCTTTAGTGAGACCTCCATGATACCATCACATTATATCTATATACCGTTATGGTATCATTAATGTCTGCTTCAATCCTTCAGTCAGACCTCCATGATACCATCACAGTATATATATACTAACATGGTATCATTGAGGTTTGTTTCAGTCTGTACTGATACCATAAGAGTATATGTATATATTGTCATGGTATCATTGATGTCTGTTTAAATCCTTAGTGTGACCTCCATGATACCATCACAGTATATCTATATACCGTCATGGTATCATTGGTGTCTGCTTTAATCCTTCAGTCAGACCTCCATAATACCATCACAATACATATATACTGATATGGTATCATTGAGATTTATTTCAGTCTGTAATAATACCATCACAGTACATATATACTGATATGGTATCATTGAGATTTATTTCAGTTTGTAATAATACCATAACAATATCATGCCTACTTCAACCTTTCAGTGAGATCTCCATGATGGCATCACAGTAAATCTATATACTAACATGGTATCATTGATGATAGCTTCAACCATTCAGTGAGACCTCCATGATACCATCACAATATATCTATATACTAACATGGTATCATTGGAGTTTGCTTCAGTCCATAATAATACCATCATAGTATATTTATATACTATCGTGGTATCATTGATGCATGCTCGTAGCCTTTAGTGAGACTATGATACCATCACAGTATATCTATATACTAATATGGTATCATTGAGGTTGGCTTCAGTCCGTAATGATACTATGATAGTATATCTATATAATGTTTTGGTATCATTGATGTTTGCTTCAACCCTTCAGTGAGATCTCTATGATACCATCACAGTATATCTAGCTTGCTTCGTGATACTAGCATAGTATCTCTATATACGGCATGGTATCGTAGAGGACTACTTCAGTTCTTCAATAAGATAATTTCTCAATTCTCCATGATACCATCATATTATTTTCATAGACTATCATAGTATCATTAATGTCTGCTTCATCCTTCGGTGAGACCTCCATGATACCATCACGGTATATTTAGCTTGCTTCATGATTCTATCATAGTGTCTCTATATACAACATGGTATCATGGAGGACTACTTCAGTTCTTCCATAAGACATCTCTCAATTTTCCATGATACAATCATATTATATTCATATACTATCATAGTATCATTGAGGTCTGCTTCAGTCCTTCATGATATCATCACATTATATCTATATATTGTGATGGTCTGCTTCAGTCCTTCAAAGAGACACTCCTCAGCATACCACAATATATCTCTATATTGACATGATGTCATCCTTTAATGAGACATTCATCAATCCTCCATGATAGCATCACAATATATCTATATACTGATATAGTCTCATCCTTCAATGAGACACTCTCAATATACCATCACATTATATTTATAAACTAGTGGATTTTAGTATTTATTTATTTATTATTGGTCAAATTATTTAATTAATTTTGATTTTAATAAATAAACTAATGACTTTAGTATTTTTCTTAATTATTATTATTTTAATTTAATTATTTTTTTATATTTTTATTAATCTAAAAAAGTTAGGCAATATTTTATTTCATCTTTTAAATGAAAAACAAAAAAAGATAAAATAAGCAAGAAGGAAATGGAGAAAAAGAAGAAGACAAAAATTAAATTAAAAAGAAGAAACACAGTCCAGTGCTCACCACGTGCAACAACAAACAGAAGAGACAAAACCTGAAAGAAAAAACTAATCAAATAAAGGAAAGACATTAACAGCCAAAAAGGTAAAAAAAAAAGTGGAGCATTAAATTTGCTCAGAATTTCAGTCCCATGAAGAAAGAGGCGGGGCAGTCGGGTAAAAATTTTCAGCCGACTGGGTATTATGTGTAATTAGTAAGGGAGGGGGTATTAGGGTGTAAATACTTTAGGTTTTTAGTCCATTTTATGTACTTTTCCCTTTTATATTTTCGATGTGGGGAAGGAAATAATTTGGAAAACAATCTATTTTCATATCATCGAGGTAATTAGATAGGACATGACATATCTGTAGGTTATATCGAGGATATAATCCTTGTCCTAGAAAAGAGGATGTGAAGGTCGAAAATTAGGATAAAACATTAGCAGGTAGTCAAGCATTGTCTTGCGCTCTTTTTCGACGACATAGAGCTTGGTGGTAGTCTAGAGCACAATGTCTATCATATATTAGTCTTATTTACGTAGTTTCTAGCTTTTCAGTATCTGTTGTTTAAT
The DNA here is from genome assembly GCA_031232105.1 of Capsicum rhomboideum. Classification (NCBI taxonomy): domain Eukaryota; kingdom Viridiplantae; phylum Streptophyta; class Magnoliopsida; order Solanales; family Solanaceae; genus Capsicum; species Capsicum rhomboideum. The sequence continues at coordinate 140,366,991 of CP124711.1, read as the reverse complement.
TATGTTTGATCATATGATCACATTATGTTGCTAATGTTACTGTTTTGTGCATGTATGCTCTGCACTGCTTTCCTATTGAAATATCACCTTGAGTGCAATTATAGTAACATTAGCAACATATATAGTATGATCACCTACGATAAACACAGTGTTCTTTACTACCACCAAGCTCTATCCGTCGAAAAACAAAACAATGCTCGATTATCTACTAACCTTCTACCCTAATCCACGACCTTCATACCCTCCTATCTAAGGTCATGTCTTCGGTAAACTGAAGTTGTGTCATGTCCTGTCTAAGTACATCTCACCAATACTTCTTCGACCGATCTCTACATCTCCTGATACCTATTAGTATCCAACCTCTCACATCTCCTCATTAAGGCATTTGCACATTTGTTTTTCACATGTCCACACCATCTCAACCTCCCTTCCTCATCTTTTGCACCATGGAGGTCACTCCCACTTTGTCTCGGATATCCTCATTCCTAATTGTATCACTTCTAATATGCTCACACATCCAATTTACACTCCTAATATGTTCACACATCCAATTTAACATCCTCATTTAATTTCCGCAATTAATTACATCTTCAATAATCTGTGCACATATATTCGATAAATTATATATATATATATATATATATATATATATAAAAAAAATTTAAACTAAAATTATTGAGTTCGACCGATCTCATAAACGCCTACTCTAGCTCCGCCCTTGACTATGACATACTCCCTCCATGTCATAATAAGTTAATTGTTGAGGCATTTTCAACGTTCCATAATAAGTTAATTGTTCAATCTTCAAGAGTAAAGCTGGAATTTTTTTCCATTTTTACCCTTCATTTGGATTTCCTATGTGATGAATTCAAGAAACTTAATTGCTCCTATTTACTTATTGTTAGGATTTTCAAGAGTAGTTTGACAATTAATTAAAAGGGTAAAAATGTAAAGTAATGTCTAATTTATGTCTTAATTTTCTTTCCTTAATAGATGTGCATTACCTCAATAATTCACTTATTGTCAAACGGAGGGAGTATAATTTTGTTTGAAGTTTTTATGGTAAAGCATAGGATTCTGCGCTTAAAATGAAACCGGTTATTATTTGGTATACCTCCCCAACTCCCAAGCTCTTTTCTTTGCTACTACTACTAGTAGGGGTGTTCATAGATCGGTTTGGATCGATTATTGATTAAAATCATAACCAAACCAATTTAGTCGGTTATTAAATTTTTAAAACCAAACCAAACCACACAAAAAAAAATAACTGTCGATTTGTTTCGGTTTTTACGATTTTTTTGATTTATGACTAGGGATCCGCTACTACCTTAACCTTCCCACAACACTAGCCAAACTTGAATATAAAATTTCAGATCATACATACTTACTGATCATACAAACTGCAGGTCTTAACAAAATAGGAGGCTGATGGAAACCAACCCTGAGATAATGGAAAATATTTGTGAAAAGGATTTCTACTCCAAGTGCAAGTTTTTATGTTAAGAATCCTAAAATATAAAGTAACATTAAGATTCTTAAATATTTCAAAATATATATTGGTTATGACTTAGAAGCTAGAGAAATTAACTACAGATCATTACAACTGTCTTCTCTATGTGTAGCCTCAAGTCAGTACTTACAATTAGCGGCAAAGATTGTAAAAGTAGATTGTAAAAGTATTTTTTCTTCCATAAAAGCTTCTGTTGATTGGCCTTAATTCAATACAAGCGCCAGAAAATATTTGAAGTTTTCACTTTTCAACCAATTAAACAGAGAAAACCTGTTCAATCTTCACTTTCACTTTTCTTTGTGAAATGAAAATGAGAGTTTTTAGCTTTTTTACTTTGCTAAGAAGAAGAAGTTGAACGGAGAAGACCTGTTCAATCTTAATTTGCATTAAAAATGTGAAGACCAGCTATCAGAAAAGTGCAGAGAGAGAGTGAAGAAGCTGGACGAAGAAGACCAGCTAGGGTTTTTTCCTTTTCTTCTCTAAGAACTAAGAAGAAGAAACTGCACAGAAAGAGAGTGAAAATGTGAAATTTGTGTAGGGTTAGGAGACTTGGGGAGTTGGGGTATTAATGTATAGTAAAGGTTGAGTAATGTATTGTTGGGCTTGGGTTTGGGTACCCGGACTTAAAAAATAATCTGGTAAGTGCTAGAGTTAAAAGACTTAAATTTATCTATGATTAAAAGTTAACAAAATATTTATATTTTATTTATGAATAATATATAAATAATTATAAAATTTATATATATAATTTATCAGTTCGGTTTGGTTATTTTCTTGATTTTGTTTTTAGTAAAACCATAACCAAACCAAATAGTAATGATTTTCAAAATTTAAAACCAAACCTAACCAAACCAAATCATATGTCGTTTTTTTAATCGATTTGGTTCGATTTGTGGTTCGATTTGGTTTTTAACCAAAACCATGAACAACCCTACATTGGGGAATCTAAGAGACACCACTTTCTTTTAGAAAATAATTACCTAATAAATAGGGTGTCTTTTCACTTTCTTTCATATTAAGATAATCGAATTAATATTCATTATCAAAATACTTAAAAGATTATATAATGATAGTAATTAAAGAGAATTATACATAGGCTACATTTTCTCCATAGAAATACTATATACAGTAAAACCTCTCTAAGTTAATACTCGTTAAATTAATAAACTTTCTAAGATAATATTTTTCTCCGGTCCCGACTTGGGCCAGTGGAAAAAAATACTAATTTCGATAAGATAATATATTTTCGAAAGACCCTTATATAAATATATGGTCCAATTAATATTATAAATTAATAATTCTTTACAATTACAAAAATATCTAAGACAATTTAGTGAAATATGATTACAATATTTTTATTTTTTGTTAAAATTTAAAGGGAAAAGGCTCAAATATGCCATCGAACTATTGGAAATGGCTCATTTATGCCATCCGTTAAAAGTTTGGCTCATTTATGCTATCGCCGTTACAAAAAAGGCTCATTCATGCCATTTTTTTTAACGGTGGTTTTTTAAAAAGGGAAAAGGCTCAAATATGCCATCGAACTATTGAAAATGGCTCATTTATGCCATCCATTAAAAGTTTGGCTCATTTATGCCATCGCTGTTACAAAAAAATCACTGATTATAGAATTTTTCTGATTTTTACTTCAAGTACAATTTTTTAAGAATTTAAAAATCCGGTTTGATGGTTTTTTGCAAAACCATTTTGTACACGTGGCCAACAATAATTCGTCCACATCATTAATTAAAGGAAAAAGACTCAAATATGCCATCGAACTTTGAAAAAAGGCTCATCTATGTCATCCGTTAAAAGTTTGGCTCATTCATGCTATTTTTTTTAACAGTCCAATTTGGGTTTTTTTTGCAAAACCATTTTGTACACGTGGCCAACAATAATTCTTCGACATCATTAATTAAATCAACCAAAGAAATTTTAAAATTCCTAATAAGAAAATATCGATTTCTCCGGCCAAAATATTTCTATGCATTTTGTAACTCCTTTATAGGCACTGTAAAGAGTTCATCCATTTTCAATTTCTTCGGAATCACCAAACACAATTCTGCAAATCTCAAGACCAATTCAAGCCCGAAACAGACATCAACTATATCAAACAACGAATCAATTAATTATCGAAACACAATTTTTAAAATTCTTAAAAAATTGTACTTGAAGTAAAAATCAGAAAAATTCTATAATCGGTGAATTTTTTGTAACGGCGATGGCATAAATGAGCCAAGCTTTTAACGGATGGCATAAATGAGCCATTTCCAATAGTTCGATGGCATATTTGAGCCTTTTCCCTTTTTAAAAAATCACCGTTAAAAAAAATGGCATGAATGAGCCTTTTTTGTAACGGCGATGGCATAAATGAGCCAAACTTTTAACAGATGGCATAAATGAGCCATTTTCAATAGTTCGATGGCATATTTGAGCCTTTTCCCAAATTTAAATCTAGTTGAAGCTCATATTTAACTTTCGAAATGCACCAAAAAATTGTGAAGAGTTCTAGACGCGATAAGTGTTTCCTTACACGTAAATGGTTCCAAAGGTATTGCATCGTCTTCAACTTCATCATCAACATTATTTTCTCCAATGATATCCACAATTTTTTCTAAGCTCTGGACCTTTGAACATGTATCATTTTCACTCGGGTAATCCAACAAGCTATTGTCATCCATTTTATTGGGGTAATCGAGATCATTAATCATGACATCAAGTTCATGAATGCCGTTTTCACAAGTAAAAAAAGGCAGCCCGGTGTACTAAAGCTTCTGCTATGCGCAGGGTCTGGGGAAGGGCCCGACCGACTACAAGGATCTATTGTACACAGTCTTACCTCGCATTTTTGCTAGAGGATGTTTTCAAGGTTTGAACTCGGGACCTTCTAGTCACATGGCAACAACTGACCAGTTACTCCAAGGTTCCCCTTCACAAGTGGGTTCATTTAAATTTCTTGAGCCTTCATCCCCCAAACGAATTTTGCAGTATCGATACAATGTACTTTATGTATAATGAATTTATTTTTTACATTAATTCAATAAATATGATACATAATTTAGTAAGATACAATGATTTTGATGTAATCAAAATTAACCTTTATTAAATTTCGAAAGCACTCTTTAAATTAATAAATATTAATTTATCGATTAAATAATACCTCTACAAAATAATAATATTTCATGGTCCCGACAAAATTAATTTAGAGAGGTTTTACTGTATGTAGTATTTGCTTGAAGGTAAAAAAAGGCATTCAACTATTGAAAGATAATTTGGTATTTCAATTTTCAACTAAGGGGCTTCCCAATTTTAGAATATTATTATTATTATTATTATTATTATTATTATTATTATTATTATTATTATTATTATTATTATTATTATTATTATTATTATTATTATTATAGATGATTATAGATATAGATTATAGATTATAGATATAGATTATAGATAATATTTTCTATTATAATTACGTGAATTTATTGAAGAAAAATTGAAGACTTTTTAAATAAATTATATTTATATGAATATAATACTTTTGAATCTTGTAAGTTTAGATATGTCATATCATTTGTGTGTGATTATAAAAAACTTTTATTAAGGATAAATGAGAAGTTCTAAAAATTGTTTCTCTTTTAAAATGAATCATTCTTTTTAAAATAACAAGAATAAGTTCATACAAGTTGAAATGGATAATATATATGTAAACACAGTGAGTACTTGTTGCAAAGAAAAATGTTTCACAAATATTTAAGTGAATTTGTTATTTATTTTTTAGTATTGGGTGATAAAATGATATTCACTCCATTCCTTTTTATATTTACATTTCGTTTTGCGAGAGTTAAAGGATATAATTTTGACCAACATTTTAAGGGCTTGTTTGGGCATAGATTTCTCAAGTAAAATTTGGGGAAAAAATTGACAAATAATGTTTGGCCATACAATTTGTCATTATTTGGCAAATTTTTTTGACAAATAATCCAAATTCCCAAATACTAGAAAAAACTAGTATTTGGGCCACATTCCATTATTTGAAAACTTTTAAAAGTTCAAATTTTACATCAAACTTTTATCTTTTATAAGAACACCCACTATTTGTTAGGGTTTTTGCCCTGATTTTCTTACCAAAATTGAGTATTAATTTTTTATTGAAGGAAAATAAAAGTAACACCATAATTACTTTTACTTTTCCTAAAAGGAAAATATAAAACTCTTCCATATTTGGCTAACCTCTTTATTGTAGGAAAAGTTTTGAAATTCTATAAATAGAAGACCCCTCTTCTCATATCAGAACACAATAGCATCCACAATGTAGTCGTTAAAGAGTCTTGTTTAGGGGGAGATTTCTCCCATAGATTTCATGTTTTTCAATAATATTAGTTTTCATATGTAGGCCAATTGGCCAAACCCTATCAATAATAAGTTTTTAATATGTTTTTATTTGTCATCCGATTTATCGTCTACATGGTTTGCAATTAATAGCTTCCGCATGATGCCCTCTCGATTTCGAACCCAACAAGTGGTATCAGAGCCAACGTTCCTATGGGTCCTACGGTTCAAAGATTCAATGGTTTGGTGAAACGAGATTAAAAACAGGTTCAAAGCGGTTTCAAATCAAGCTACTACCAATTTGATGATAATGAAGATTTTTGTCCAAAAAAAACTACATGTGGAGATAATTGTCAATCATATTTTCAACAATCCTGCTGTTACATATTTGAAAATAAAAGCTCACTTTTAACCCTACAAAGGGCTCCAATATTTTTAACCCGAAAGGGCTCATATATTTTTAACCCCAAAAGCTCCATTTTTAAAGCATGCCAAGCAGCAGTGATGAAGATTATGTGAAGAACGAAGATAATACATGTGAAGAAGGTGGATCAAGTTTTGTCAAGAAAATCAAGCCAAAAAAGGGAGATTTGTTAGGGTTTTTGCCCTGATTTTCTTACCAAAATTGAGTATTAATTTTCTATTGAAGGAAAATAAAAGTAACACCATAATTACTTTTACTTTTCCTAAAAGGAAAATATAAAACTCTTCCATATTTGGCTAACCTCTTTATTGTAGGAAAAGTTTTGAAATTCTATAAATAGAAGACCCCTCTTCTCATATCAGAACACAATAGCATCCACAATGTAGTCGTTAAAGAGTCTTGTTTAGGGGGAGATTTCTCCCATAGATTTCATGTTTTTCAATAATATTAGTTTTCATATGTAGGCCAATTGGCCAAACCCTATCAATAATAAGTTTTTAATATGTTTTTATTTGTCATCCGATTTATCGTCTACATGGTTTGCAATTAATAGCTTCCGCATGATGCCCTCTCGATTTCGAACCCAACAAGTGACAAATAAAAACATATTAAAAACTTATGTGTGCATGTATATAACAACAACTTATATCTTACTATGTATATATAGGCGGATATTATATTAGTATTGTGACTGCTTCACACAGGTATAATCTAGAAATATATTTTTTCAGGAGACGTGTGCATGTATATAACAATACAACTTATACAAATGAAATTTTAGTATACTACATAGAATATACTATGAATCACAATAATTGACAATTTAAAATATTTAAAAAGATATATGAAAAAATTTATATATTTGTAAACTACATAGAATATACTATGAATCACAATAATTGACAATTTAAAATATTTAAAAATATATATGAAAAAATTGCACTCACTTGTTTGAATCTCGAAATATTTGCGAAATATTATTAGTGTGAGATAGGTTAGGCCGTTAGGGATTGGGGTTCGAGGGTGGCGGGGTGGGATGGTCAAGCAGGGGCGAAGCTACAGTGTATTTGGGCGATTCGGACGAACCCAGTAGCTTTTGGTTTGAACCCAGCTGCTACGCCGATACCCTCTTTCAGTAGGGAAACATTCTGTATCCTTTTTGGCTAGGAAATTACGTAGATTTCTTTTCTTTTTTTTTTTAAAAAAATTTCCCTCAATCTAATCTAATGTACTCGTTCAGGGTACGTGTGTTGCACGTATACATCACTCAAGCCGTTAATGACTATAAAATGTATAAAAGAATAATAATTTATTGAAAACTGTACATATATAACATTTATGAAGGACACAAAGCCTATTAATATTTCGTGTTGGACCTTCGCATTTTATAAAGTTACGCTCTTCCTTTAAAGTCTTTCCAACTCTGTCTTTTTTTTTTTTTTTCATGGTCTTTAATTTTCTTAATTATTTTCTCTCATGTTATCTTTCTTTTTATATGCTAAACTCACGACAATGTAGACGTGCTAACCTACAGTGAATTATTTGTTCAAATTTTAGACGTTAATTTAATATCATGTAAACTGACATGCATAATCCAACACTTATGAAACAGGTAGCAACATGAAATGTGGGTTGATGATTAATTGATTTTAAAGTACTAACGAGCAGGAAAAGTAGTATGAAAACTGTCATAGTTATGCTACACATCAAAGAAGGAAATACTTCTATTTTAATTAATTTTAAAGTCCTAAATATTGAAACTCCTTAAATAGTATTTCAAATATGGAAATATTTAATATTAGGAATTTATTTGAATATTGTGAAATAATCGAATGACAATTCAAATTTTCAATGAGAAATTTTCAATTGAAAAAAAAAAACACGAGAAATTATCAAAAGGGGAGAATCCATTGTCAGTTATTGATTCTGTATAACTCATATGTAATCGTTAAAGTTATTACCAAAATATTATAACAAAAGAATAAGAGTCCCAGCCTAAAAACTACTCCTAAATCTATACACTGATAATGAAGGACTCCTAGAATCAGAAGAGAATTCTAAGTGAACTGAGAGTTCGAATATGAAAGTTTTCATAACTATAATATTAATTGATTTCAAATTCTTACATTTTAGACTAAATAGTACGCAGTCAAAAAACAAAAACAAAACCTTAGATAGCCAAAAACAAAAATAAAACCTTTGCACAAAAATACTTATGAAAATAAATAACCGGTTAGTATTTTGTAGCAAGAAAAAAAACTTCTTAACTTAAAAAGAGTTCAAAGAGAACAAACTTTTCCTAACGTGGTTCGAATTATATTTCCATATTCATAGGATAAAATTGTCATAACTTGTATATTGTCATCCAAAATTTGTAAAACTGTCTTGAATAGAAAAATATATCATCATAAATTTCAATGAGAAAGATGTCTCTGTGAGGTAAAAAAAAAAAGTATAATGCTTCTAAGAATAATTAGAGCATGACTTGAAATTTCCAGGGAGTTAGAAAGGAGAGAACTATTTTGTTTCTCTAGCATTTTCATATAACTCTTCCAAAATTGGAGGCTTTATTTACTCAAGCTTTTATGTTATTTCAATATATTCTGATTGTTCAGGATTGCCATCCCATATATGCAAGCAAGCTGAATATCACTTTTCCCCATGTGGTAAAAATGCAAAACTGCTTAATCTGTCCAAATATATGGAAAAAAAAGGATGTAGAGAACTGATAGGCTTTATCAAGAGTTGATGCTATTGCTCCTATTACAATATACTAGTTTTTCAGGAGTGTGTCAATCTAATAGAAACTCGAATTAAAATCACACGACACACTTCCATACGAAAGCTGTTAGGATATACTATAAACCATGCATTTTGATATAGTATTATTTATTGAACGATTGTTTATTTATTTATTTATTTATTCAATTCAATAAATTGTTACATTAAATAGATCATTGTCATATATGTGTCCTCAACTTATATAGTAGATGATTTGGTGTATAGAGTTTAAGCTTATACGCAGAAGATCGAATCATCAGTTCTTATAAGTTAAAGTTATAGTTCACAATCGTAGATGGAAATTTGGACAAACCATCAGAATGATTGTAGCACGAGATTAAATGTAATTTATCTTGATTACGAGAATGGTATAGTTCTAACTTCTCGTGCTAGTGCATTTTGTATGTATTGAACAAGACCGAGTAGAGATAGTTGTTTTAGACTTACTGATAAAAACATAGTCTCTAAACTGTTAAATGTACTTATATTCTCAATCTTGATATAACTATTATGATCTGTATATATTATTTATCATTTTGATTTATTAAAAGGTGAGATCCTGAGATGGGTCAATATGCCTGGTAGATTGGATGATAATAATATATATTGGTGAAATAATAAGTTAGTTGATGGAATCCATGTCTCGGTATAGAGATTGATGATACCCCTTTTATGAGAAGCTTATAGGTTTTCATGTGTAAACCCGACCGATGGATTCATGAATCCGACATATGAAATAAGTTAAACATTGCTCTAAAGGAAATTAATCATTATATTAAATTCGTCAGTAATTTAATTTATTGATTAGTATCTGTAATCTTAACATGGGGAATTACATAAGTGTTTAATGGGGAATTTTGAAATAAAAATAGAGAAGTGCAATTACGAATTTTTAGTGGAATGATTTGTAATTTATTATGGTAAGAATAATTCAAATTAGTATTTTGAATTATTTCCATAATAGGGAGCCTCAGTAATTAATTCCGTGGTCCCTACAGTGCCCATATTAAACTAAAACTTGGAATCCTATTTTCTAAGGGAAAAGGGAAACAAACGTGTTTTTTTCTTTCCTCTTTGGACTAGGAGAGCATCTCTATAAATAGGGATTCTCCTAGCCTAGAAATTCATTCAGTTTTCTATTCAGTACTTGCCCACCCAAGTATTGAGAGAGTTCGGCTGTGAATTTGGGATCACTGTAGAAGACCGCAGATTCGAAGACGGACTTGCTTCAAGATATCTGCTCACGCTTCAAGAGGTAATTCTTGGTTAATTTTAAGCACGCTTTGTGTGAACTACGTGTTTATGTTTGTTGTCTATAATTCATGTAAGCAGTATGATTCTGGAATGCTTCCGCTGCGTACTAGTTTCCAACAAAAGCATCATATAATGGTCGTCCATTCATATTAGACTTCTGATACATAAAGCTTTAACGTGGAGCAAAGACCATCCTACAGTCATAAGAACTTTGAGCCAGCTGCCACTTCCTTGAGCATATATTCTAACAAATGGTTTAAATGAGCTACAAGTACATAACACAGTAGTTGCTCCTTATTAGGTAATGATAAACTATCCATAGTTGAAATCAAAGAATACACTTCAACCTCAAGTCTAAATGCTATCAACTATAAAACAGACAATGAATAACATCTCATCTTTTACTTGATTATTCAAATACTTATTTCATGTGTATATAAATATATTGGAGCATGGAATGCCTGTGAATAGGGAGACTATCCCTTTGCCAAATAGATATACGTAAATAACATTCTTTTTTCACAGTTGTAACTAATAATGTCTTTATGTATTAGTTATTAAGACAGTTTACAATTTTACGTATTAGTACATCAAAACTGATCAAGCAGAACGTAAAATCATTGTGTCAAAGACCTAAAGGGAATTAGGTGAGAACTGGAATGATTATGGACTTTCCTCTCCTTCATAAACCTCCTGATTCTCCTTCACAAGGAGCCCTATAGTTCGCTTGAAATTTTTCATCAAAACCTCAGTATTCTTAACTTCTGATGAAGAGACTTCAGATCTCACCATAGGACAGAGTGAAACCTGTAATGTTGCTACTTCCCTGGCTCTTCCCAATAATTGCAAGGTAATTAAATTTTACCCTGTGTTGCTCGAACTCTTCAAAAATGTTGCCGCACCCGTGTTGGATTCTCCGAAAATGTATTACTTTTGAAATATCCGAGATGCACCCGTCGATATTTTTGAAGAGTCCGAGGAACATAGATTTTACCTATTGCTCGCAATGTCACATATGATAATTGAACTTATAAACTACAAAATTAAGAACCTTATCTTTTAATTATGAGTCAAGTTCCATCCATTCTATCTTTTCAAACATTGCCTGATAGAGGAGAAAAAAACATATCGACCATGCATAAGAAAACATCACATGACAATCCAATCAATCAATGGATCATGAACAGGCCTAACCTTGTTCTCTGCTTCCTCTTGGAGATATCGATCTCTTGGTATGTAGATACCATTCTTCTCTCTTACAGCATATATATGGTAAAATCATCTTCTAAGTGAAGCACATAGGTACATAAGTAACCAATTGAGTACCTTGCAGCGAGTCCAACACAGACAGTGGAGACATCAGGTCGAATATGTCGCATGGTATAAAATATGGCCATTCCTAAGATGACAATAGTGCATAGCAATTGATGAACCTTGCATTAAAATAGATAAAAAGATTTAATTATAACAGTTCAACACTGTGCTAAAAGCTAAATAACTATGGCAAATTGATAACAGAAATATGAGTTTGACCGGAAACACTTGGTTGTACTTGCTGTTATATACTGACCCTCCTGGAGAGTTGACATACGTGACAATGTTGGAGTAAATAAAAGAGGTGCTCAGTTTAATTAAAAGAAAGGTGTAAAAAGTAATTAAAAGGATGTAGTTAAAAAATGCGAAAGAAAACAGTTTCATAACTAAAAGCTTCATGAAAAGGGATGCTCCTACAAAAATCACAAGCACATGTCAAAGTAGAAGCAAGGCTGCATAATAAAACCATATAATTTAAAGCAACTACCATTCAAGATAGAGATTTATGTACAGAGAAGGAGAAAGCAGTATAAAACCTTGCTTCAGCCTTTCAAACTCATAATAAGTCCATCAATGCAGATTTCAATCTAAAAATATAGGAAAAGTTCAAACAACATTTATAAGGACTTTCACACTTTTAATATACTAGTCTCTGGACACGCGCGTTGCGCGTGTACTCCATTATCAATGAAAAGTTGAAAACACATTCTTTTAATGTAACATAATTTTTTTTATTAAAAAAATGTGATACAAATTATAAAATAAAAATTTAAAAAGAATGCAAGTCTATAAAAATAATATTTAATCGCATCTAGAACTTTGATCCATGTAAGTGGTTCATGTCCCGTTGATTCTTGTACTTACTTCATATGTTGTGAGATCATCATATTAATATCCAAAAGCAATTCATTATTACGAACAATTTAAAGCGTCATCCACTATTTCCTTCTTCCATTCATTGCTATTCATAAGTTTAAAAATCTCTACCTTGAAAAAAAATTTAAATTGAAACTGTAATGTCATGTTTTTATTTATCAAAAAAATTTGATAAGGAAATTAAGCTTTCATCTACAATTCCTTGAAATTTTAAAGTATGTTTTACTAATTTTTCATTTTTTGATAGAGATACATTAAATTAATCATAAAGAAAACGATTACTTATACTTTTAATTAGGTAATCACTTTATAATCGTAGATTTACACGATTAACCATTGAAGTTTTAACATCATAAGTCATCATTAGACTTGTTAAATCATTATAGTTCTTATTTATCTTTAAATACCTTGAAGATAGATTCCTATAGAATCCTATTATTTTTCTTAAAATCTTTTGATATTTGCTAAATAAACCTTCATCCTTTTTATAATAGAAAGTACTGATAATTAGAAATATTATTAATTAAACTTTAAGGAAATAACAAATACCTTCCTAGTAAAATGATTACATCCTTAATTATAAAATTGACTAAAATACATGAAGTTTTAAAAAAAGTGATATCAACGTATTTTGGATTCTATTTTCATCTTCGGATGAAAGAGATATCATTAGTTTACTTATCTTGGTTTAGCCTTTCGACTTAATAGATGAAGAGATGGATTAATATATTTTATGCATAATATATGGTGTATATTATGTTGGTTATGTTGGTGGAGTATTGAGAAGTTCACAATAAGTGAAATGTTACATGTTGCCAAATCGGAGGGTGGTTTGTCTTGTAAACTTGACTATGGACTTGTGGTTTTGAAGAAAGTGAATTTGGTGGAGTAAATATTGACATGTTATATGTGATTATAGTCTTGACTTGTTTTGTCATGGTGTATAATGTTTGGAATTTCTATTGTGAAATCGGTTATGGTTTTGGTGCCGTATTGGCCGTGAAATGTAGTTTTGGGTGGTGCTATGTGTGTTGTGAGACCATGGCTGAATTTTGGTGTTTAAGATGATCAAAAATATGTTCAAATATGTTTGGTTGTGATCATGTGTCACGCCCCGAATCCCAACGAGGCATGATTGGCACTCGTAGCCGACAAGGCCCGAGAGAACAAAGCTTTATCTCTATTCAATCATAAGCATGCCATGAGAAACCCATAATCATGTAATAGCTTTAAATACCCACAATGGAAATCATGGAACATGATATATATATACACATGCGAAACTTGGCCGTTGAGGCCACCAAGTCAAAAACGACATATCCCTTCTACATTTATACACCCACATCAGTCTACAAAAGCCTCTAACAAGTGCATTGACCAAAATGACTAAAAGTCGGGACAAGTCCCCGCTTTATACAATATGTACAGCACCAAAACATATACACAACTGCGACTCGGAGAAACTCCGGATTAGCGGGAGCTCACCAAAGAACCGCTAACACTGGCAATCTACTGAGGATGCCTACTGGTGCCTGCAGCAAGTAAGGTAGATTCCCCAAGAGGGGTCAGTACGAAATAAGTACTGAGTATGCAAGGCTCAGATGAAACTGTTCGATACATGAATATTTCAATGAACTCAAACATATGAATAATCAATGGAAGTAAATCACCATTTTGCATTTTGGAAACCATGTGTATTGCTTCTGTTAATTTCTTTGCTTTCTTTATTACAATGCTCAATGATCAATACGTGTGTCACACTGTACCTGGGCCCCTACTGATCAGTGGGTCTTTTCATGACTTATCGCCATGTTGGGATCGAGTCGAGCTAGGCTTATGCCCCTAGACTTGCCACCCATAAATCAATACTTCGGGATCGAGTCGAGCTAGGCTTACGCCCCTAGACTTGCCACCCATAAATCAATGCCTCGGGATCGAGTCGAGCTAGGCTTACGCCCCTAGACTTGCCACCCATGCTCAAACATTAACCACATTTGCATTACTTTGACCTTTACTTTGAGATTGGTACAATGATGGTTACAATATCACATTATTAGGAACTTTGGATCATTAACCAAGAATATAAGACATATGTGATTCACAAATGATCAATGAGTAGGAAACATATGACAATGACCATTGCTAACCGGATATGGAATACCTTAGCACATTTCGAGATAGGACTAGTGACATGTCAAGGTGAACACTATTTGCCGCAGAAAGATAAGGACAAAGTAACCTTACATACCTTGGATTCTCAATACGAATATACAACCTTAGATGCGTATACAATAGTCCCGCTCCTTCTTTATGTATCCCTCTACAACATAAATATGTAACAGAATTCACATTAACCATCAACTACTCTTCAAATGCATGCAACATCAATGAACCACATAGTTGCCCTTAAACATGCCATTTCCCCTTGACAAAACCATTGATAAAATTACTATTCCAAAAATTCCATAATATTCCCAACATTGACCAATACATGATAATTGATACATTTCACCACAACACTTCTCCGTTACACTTTTTAATTCATGCCACATCACAAATAATCCACCAAACTACCTTAATACAACTCATAACACATATCGGCCATAATCCCACAATTTCCACTTATAGACAAGAACAAGTTTAATACCAAAAATAACACCATACATGTTCATATTTTGTCCATACCATGCTTTTTCATCAAAGGCACAAGTCCCAATTCAAGTTCAAATCACCAAGATAGCACATCTTTCACCAAAGGGCAAAAGTGTCCTATTCGACCTTTCCAACACAACCATCATGATCTATACAATACTTCATGCATATAATATGCTAAATCACAATAATAAATACTTACCCAAGCTTGCAAAGGGGTGATCTTGTCCAAAGTGTCCAAAGGGAATGGTTGCCTTAGGGTTTGGAAAAGAAAGAAATGTTTGAGAAATATCCAAAAGTTATGAGAGTCCTTTGGGAATAAAATCTGATGTTGGGGACTTTATATAGACCCAAGGTCATCCTTATCCACATGTGGCATTAATTGATATGTTCAATTGGTCAAATATTGGAAGAATGGATCACTTTGCCTTTGGGCCCATGTATTTTATTCCATTTTGGGCCTCAAATTGGGCCCAATAACACATATCCATGTAACCCATCAAATTTCATGTATTAATCACCATATATCTCATGTTTACATAATTCCATAATGTCACGACATTATTCTCTTACGAGATTCTCATTCGTCGCCTCGATCGCAAAAATTGGAATTCTAGTCGCCCTTGGCTTCATTGGACATTTTGGATCACTATTCACATTTCATGATTTGATCATGTAGGAGTATATTGAAGTGTTTGAATCTTTAAAAATTCTCAAATAACTCCAAAGAACCAAAAGAAACCATCCAAGAATCGTCGTAGGATTGCGTTTCAAAACGGGTCCGGAAAGGCACAAGATTTGTGCCTTGCGCCACTAGCTGCAAAGCAGGCTGTGGCGCACGAAATGGGACTTCTATGAAATTTTAGAGTGCAGGTGTCTTGCGCCACACCCCTGAAACAGGGTAGTGGCGCAAGATTCAGCACTTCGCTGAATTTTTCGGCCACTTATCCAATGTTTGCATATCGTACAATCCCTTATCAAAACACTACAAAATACTTACTTAGTGATCCTAATCATCAAGTAAACATGACTTCAAGTCACCAAATGAGGTTAGAATGTATACGGGGTATCACCCAAATGCTCCACGAAATCACAAAACACCTCCTACGAAGGTCTAATTGCACATATGAGGTCCGATATCAAATGTTTCACCAATGACACTATAACACACATACTCGTGGCATCTCAACCCCTATGTAGATATGATCCTAAGGTATCAAGTGAGGTTATAAAAGTACGGGGTGTTACATTCTTCCCCCCTTAGAAACATTCGTCCTCGAATGTTAACAACATTGTGTTATATACAACAAATGCATCTTTACTTTAACATACCTATACACATTCACATAATGCTCTTAAATACTTACTTGTTATTGTTCCACCTCCGCACTGTGAACTTCTTGGTCCATTTGAAATAGATGGGGATACTTGGATTTCATCATTTCTTCCGCTTCCCATGTGATCTCCTCTACGTGTTGGTTTCTCCAAAGGACTTTTACGGATGCTATGTCTTTATTTCTCAATCTCTTCACTTGTCGATCTAGGATAGCAATGGGCACCTCTTCATAAGTGAGATCCTCTGTAACTTGAACATCTTCTACGGTAACAATACGAGAAGGATCTCCTATGCATTTTCGAAGCATCGAAACATGAAATACCGGATGGACTGAGGAAAATTCCTGGGGTAGTGCCAACTCATACGCGACTTGCCCAAATCTTCTAATGATTTCATATGGGCCTATGTAACGTGGACTCAATTTCCCTTTCTTTCCGAACCGCATTACCCCTTTCATCGGCGACACCTTTAGGAATACCCAATCACCTATGGCAAATTCAAGTCCTCTTCTCCTAACATCAGCATAGGACTTGTGCCGACTCTGGGCCGTTTGTAATCGTTGTTGGATCACTTTGACCTTCTCCATAGCCTGGTGCACCATATCCGGTCCAAGTAAAGCAGTTTCACCTGCTTCAAACCACCCAATTGGTGATCTACATTTTCTTCCGTATAAAGCTTCATAAGGTGCCATCTGAATACTTGAATGATAGCTATTGTTATAAGCAAATTCAATAAGAGGAAAATGGTCATCCCAACTGCCCTGAAAATCTAACGTGCATGCTCGTAGCATATCTTCAAGTGTCTGAATAGTACGTTCTGCTTGTCCATCAGTCTGAGGATGGAAAGCCGTACTCAAGTTCACCTGCATACCCAAACTCTGCTGAAAGGATCTCCAAAAGTGCGCTGTGAACTGTGCTCCTCTGTCTGATATAATAGAAAGTGGAATGCCATGCAATCGTACTATCTCTTTCACATACAACTTCGCATAATCCTCAGCTGTATAGGTCGTCTTGACTGGTAGAAAATGCGCTGACTTGGTAAGCCTGTCCACTATGACCCATATAGAATCAAACTTCCGCAATGTATGAGGCAAACCCGTAATGAAATCCATATTAATCATATCCCATTTCCAGACTGGAAGATTGATACATTGCATGTAACCTCCCGATTTCTGATGTTCCACTTTCACCTGTTGACAATTCGGGCATTGCGCGATAAATTCCGCAATGTTCTTTTTCATATTTCCCCACCAATACACTTCTTTCAATTCATGGTACATTTTGGTAGCACCTGGATGAACAGAATAGCGCGAATGATGCGCCTCTGTCATAATTCGCTTCCTCAATTCATCTACATCTGGTACACATAGCCTACCTTGACATTGGAGCACCCCTTCCTGTGTAAGATCAAATGCCTTTGTCAAATTCTGCTGTACATTTTCCTTTAGCTGCAATAACACAGAATCCACAAACTTCTTCTTTTTCACTTCAGCTACTAAGGAGGATTCCGCTGCATTCTGCACAATAACTCCCTTATCTGGGGATTCAATCAAGCGAACCCCTAAGCTGGCTAGCTGATATAGATCTTTAATTATCTCCTTCTTTTCTGTCAATTGGTCATTAGAGACCCCCGTTGCCTTGCGGCTCAATACATCCGCTACTACATTTGCCTTCCCTGGATGGTATAGAATATCAACATCATAGTCTTTCAAGAGCTCTAACCATCTTCGTTGCCTCAAATTGAGTTCCTTTTGCTTAAAGATATATTGTAAACTTTTGTGATCCGTATAAATATCAACATGAACTCCATACAGATAATGACGCCATATCTTTAAAGCAAACACTACCGCTGCCAATTCGAGGTCATGAGTGGGATAATTTTTCTCATGTGGCCGCAACTGTCGTGAGGCATATGCTATCACCCTACCATGCTGCATCAACACACATCCGAGACCAATCCCGGAAGCGTCACAATACACTGCATAGCCTTCCGTGCCTTCGGGAAGTACTAACACTGGTGTGGAAGTCAACTTATCTTTCAATTTTTGGAACCCTCTTTCACATGCATCATTCCATTGAAATTTAATTGCCTTGTGAGTTAACTTTGTCAATGGTGCCGCAATAGAAGCAAACCCTTCTACAAATCTTCGGTAATAACCTGCCAAACCCAGAAAACTGCGAATCTCTGTGGGTGTCGTAGGTCTTGGCCAATTTTTCACTGCTTCTATCTTCTATGTGTCGACCTGGATTCCTTCGTCCAGCACAATGTGACCCAAGAATGCAACTGATTTTAACCAAAACTCACATTTGGAGAATTTTACATACAACTTACGCTCACGAAGAATTTGCAACACTTGCCGTAGGTGATAAGCATGGTCTTCTGGTGATCTTGAATAAACAAGGATGTCATCTATAAATACTGTCACGAACACGTCTAGGAATGGCTTAAACACCCTGTTCATCAAATCCATAAACACAGCCGGTGCATTTGTTAGTCCAAATGACATAACTAAGAATTCATAGTGGCCATACCGTGTTCGAAACGCTGTATTGGGTACATCCTCCTCTCTAACTCTGACTTGATGGTAACCCGACCTCAAGTCAATTTTCAAAAAACACTTGGCACCCTGTAACTGATCAAACAAATCATCAATGCGAGGAAGGGGATATTTGTTCTTGATCGTTACCTTATTCAACTGTCGGTAGTCAATGCACATCCTCAATGTGCCATCTTTCTTGCGTACGAATAATATCGGTGCACCCCACGGGGACATACTAGGCCTAATGAAGCCCTTGTCCAGCAAATCTTTCAACTGCTCTTTTAATTCACGCAGTTCTGCTGGAGCCATTCTATATGGAGGAATAGAAATAGGCTGAGTGCCTGGAATCACATCAATGCCAAATTCTACTTCCCGTACTGGGGGTAAACCTGGAAGATCCTCTGGAAATACATCAAGAAATTCATTGACTACTGGTACTGACTGTGGAGTTAATGGTTCCACATCATTATCTTTCACCCGTACCAAGTGACACATGTACCCCTTGGCAATCATTTTTCTGGCTTTCAAATAAGAAATAAATCTTCCTCGTGGTGCCCCTACATTACCCTGCCATTCTAGAACATTTTCCTGCGGAAAATAGAATTGTACCTTCTTGGCCCGGCATTCTACCGTAGCATAACAAGAGGCCAACCAATCCATTCCCATAATTACATCAAAATCCACCATGTTCAATTCAATGAGATCGGGCAATGTATCATGTCCACACACTGTTACTACACAGTTACGATATACTCTCTTTGCAACAATATATTCACCAACCGGTGTAGACACTTCAATGGATTTAATTAATAATTCTGGAGCCTTTGCAAATTTCGCAGCAACCAATGGGGTAACATAGGAAAATGTAGAACCTGGGTCAATTAGTGCATATACATTATGTGAGAATATGGATAATGTACCTGTGACAACATCAGGGGAAGCCTCTGAATTCTGGCGGTCCACCAAAGCATAAGTGCGATTCTGGACCCCACTAGTACTGGCTGCTCCTCTGGCACCCCTGCCACGGCCTATAGGCTGTACACCTCTGCCTAGTGAGGGAACCGATGCTGATGATGAAACAGCTGACCCAGCCGGTCGTGCTATACCACCCATGCTCCTCTGTGGACAATCTCTCGCTATATGCCCTGGCATACCACACCAAAAGCAGACATTCGTTCCTGCCCGACATGTGCCTGGGTGAATACGCCCACAGTGCTAACACTGCTGACGAGGAAAACCTGCTGCCTGTGACCCATGAACTCCACTACTCTGCCCAGCTGAACCACCTCTAAACCCTCGAGACTGAGAATAAGCACCCCCTGTAGAATAAGAGAACAACGGTCTAGGTGGTCTAGGAAACAGATGGGGCCTAGATCCTCCTTGGGACATCATAGGTGGTCCCATAGGTCTAGCCCTTTTGGACTGTCCCCTATCAAATTCATGCACTCTTCTCCTCTGTCGTTGGTCTTCCATCTTCTGAGCAAAGGCCTGGATTCTCGCAATGTCCATGTCCTTATTCAAGGACGCAATGGTACAATCTCGTACCAAATATGGTTCTAGTCTGTCCACATATCGATGGACTCTATCTGGCATCGTCTCCACCACATTTGGCGCATATCGGGCCAAGGAGTTAAATTGCAAACTATATTCCCGAACACTCATATTCCCTTGACGCAAATTCAGGAACTGATCTGCACGTGTTTCCCGAACCTCATACGGAAGATAATGATCAAGGAAAGCCACTTTAAACTCTTCCCATATAGGTGAATCTGCACCAATGTAACGGGATTTCTTCCAATCCTCATACCATAATATTGCCTCTCCTTTCAACCTATACGCAGCAAGTTCAACTGTCTCTACCCCTGTCACATGCATAACTTCCAAGGCCCTCTGAATTTGATCCACGAAGTCCTGTGGATCTGCTTTTGGATCGGACCCTATAAATATAGGAGGGTCCAGTTTCAAGAAATCCTGTGTTCTGCGACTTGCCATTCTAGCCGCATCATCATCATGTGTCATTGCACCAGCTCTTCCCTGGCTTTGTGCCGCCACTAACTGTGACAACATCTGTACAACATTCCTAAGATCCTGATCTGTTGCATTCGTCGGTGGTTCCACGGGCACTTCCCTTCTTCTCGGCTCTTCTGGAGCTGAAGAAGTAGAAGAAGCTCGCGTTGCGAACTCAGTTTCAGCCCCACCTTGATCAACTTGTTCAGGTGGTGGTCTACTTGTTCCCTTTCCAACAATTCTGTCTATTCTTTTACTTTTACCTCGACCTCTTCTTGTGTTCGGCATTTTGGACTATACCAAAGAAAAATAATTACCAAGATCAGATACAATGCAACTTACAACATTGGCTCTATTGCACGATCTAGAATGAAGAAAAGAAACAACATCCTAAATGTCCCGTATCCTCCTACTTATAAATGTGGTGCACAACACATCGAGAAGTAAGACTCTACTCAGACACGGCTTTATAGACACCCTTAGAACGACTGCTCTGATACCACTTTTGTCACGCCCCGAATCCCAACGAGGCATGATTGGCACTCGTAGCCGACAAGGCCCGAGAGAACCAAGCTTTATCTCTATTCAATCATAAGCATGCCATCAGAAACCCATAATCATATAATAGCTTTAAATACCCACAATGGAAATCATGGAACATGATATATATATACACATGCGAAACTTGGCCGTTGAGGCCACCAAGTCAAAAACGACATATCCCTTCTACATTTATACACCCACATCAGTCTACAAAAGCCTCTAACAAGTGCATTGGCCAAAATGACTAAAAGTCGGGACAAGTCCCCGCTTTATACAATATGTACAGCACCAAAACATATACACAACTGCGACTCGGAGAAACTCCGGATTAGCGGGAGCTCACCAAAGAACCGCTAACACTGGCAATCTACTGAGGATGCCTACTGGTGCCTGCGCCTGCAGCAAGTAAGGTAGATTCCCCAAGAGGGGTCAGTACGAAATAAGTACTGAGTATGCAAGGCTCAGATGAAACTGTTCGATACATGAATATTTCAATGAACTCAAACATATGAATAATCAATGGAAGTAAATCACCATTTTGCATTTTGGAAACCATGTGTATTGCTTCTGTTAATTTCTTTGCTTTCTTTATTACAATGCTCAATGATCAATACGTGTGTCATACTGTACCTGGGCCCCTACTGATCAGTGGGTCTTTTCATGACTTATCGCCATGTTGGGATCGAGTCGAGCTAGGCTTATGCCCCTAGACTTGCCACCCATAAATCAATACTTCGGGATCGAGTCGAGCTAGGATTACGCCCCTAGACTTGCCACCCATAAATCAATGCCTCGGGATCGAGTCGAGCTAGGCTTACGCCCCTAGACTTTCCACCCATGCTCAAACATTAACCACATTTGCATTACTTTGACCTTTACTTTGAGATTGGTACAATGATGGTTACAATATCACATTATTAGGAACTTTGGATCATTAACCAAGAATATAAGACATATGTGATTCACAAATGATCAATGAGTAGGAAACATATGACAATGACCATTGCTAACCGGATATGGAATACCTTAGCACATTTCGAGATAGGACTAGTGACATGTCAAGGTAAACACTATTTGCCGCAGAAAGATAAGGACAAAGTAACCTTACATACCTTGGATTCTCAATACGAATATACAACCTTAGATGCGTATACAATAGTCCCGCTCCTTCTTTATGTATCCCTCTACAACATAAATATGTAACAGAATTCACATTAACCATCAACTACTCTTCAAATGCATGCAACATCAATGAACCACATAGTTGCCCTTAAACATGCCATTTCCCCTTGACAAAACCATTGATAAAATTACTATTCCAAAAATTCCATAATATTCCCAACATTGACCAATACATGATAATTGATACATTTTACCACAACACTTCTCCGTTACACTTTTTAATTCATGCCACATCACAAATAATCCACCAAACTACCTTAATACAACTCATAACACATATCGGCCATAATCCCACAATTTCCACTTATAGACAAGAACAAGTTTAATACCAAAAATAACACCATACATGTTCATATTTTGTCCATACCATGCTTTTTCATCAAAGGCACAAGTCCCAATTCAAGTTCAAATCACCAAGATAGCACATCTTTCACCAAAGGGCAAAAGTGTCCTATTCGACCTTTCCAACACAACCATCATGATCTACACAATACTTCATGCATAAAATATGCTAAATCACAATAATAAATACTTACCCAAGCTTGCAAAGGGGTGATCTTGTCCAAAGTGTCCAAAGGGAATGGTTGCCTTAGGGTTTGGAAAAGAAAGAAATGTTTGAGAAATATCCAAAAGTTATGAGAGTCCTTTGGGAATAAAATCTGATGTTGGGGACTTTATATAGACCCAAGGTCATCCTTATCCACATGTGGCATTAATTGATATGTTCAATTGGTCAAATATTGGAAGAATGGATCACTTTGCCTTTGGGCCCATGTATTTTATTCCATTTTGGGCCTCAAATTGGGCCCAATAACACATATCCATGTAACCCATCAAATTTCATGTATTAATCACCATATATCTCATGTTTACATAATTCCATAATGTCACGACATTATTCTCTTACGAGATTCTCATTCGTCGCCTCGATCGCAAAAATTGGAATTCTAGTCGCCCTTGGCTTCATTGGACATTTTGGATCACTATTCACATTTCATGATTTGATCATGTAGGAGTATATTGAAGTGTTTGAATCTTTAACAATGCTCAAATAACTCCAAAGAACCAAAAGAAACCATCCAAGAATCGTCGTAGGATTGCGTTTCAAAACGGGTCCGGAAAGGCACAAGATTTGTGCCTTGCGCCACTAGCTGCAAAGCAGGCTGTGGCGCAAGAAATGGGCCTTCTCTGAACTTTCAGAGTGCAGGTGGCTTGCGCCACACCCCTGAAACAGGGTAGTGGCGCAAGATTCAGCACTTCGCTGAATTTTTCGGCCACTTATCCAATGTTTGCATATCGTCCAATCCCTTATCAAAACACTACAAAATACTTACTTAGTGATCCTAATCATCAAGTAAACATGACTTCAAGTCACCAAATGAGGTTAGAATGTATACGGGGTATCACCCAAATGCTCCACGAAATCACAAAACACCTCCTACGAAGGTCTAATTGCACATATGAGGTCCGATATCAAATGTTTCACCAATGACACTATAACACACATACTCGTGGCATCTCAACCCCTATGTAGATATGATCCTAAGGTATCAAGTGAGGTTATAAAAGTATGGGGTGTTACATCATGGACCATTCATGGCATTAAAAGACCCAAAAAAAGCCATTTTGGACCAAAACGGGCATCCACCCCCGCAGACGAGTGCATCTGCGGGCGCAAATGCCAACGCAGAAGGCCCTGGAATTTTCCAGAGGCCATCTGTACGCGCACCTCATCCAACTAAGTGCGCAGGTGTCAGCGCAGGTCACCTCCAGATTTGGTTTTGTATGCTTGCGACTCTAGTTGATCCCCGAAGGCCCCTATACCCTTTTTAGATGTAATTAGCTACTTGTGATGTCGTTTTAATGACTTTAAAGTGTCGTATGGAGGCATGTTGGACTGTATTAAGTATGGATTATTGTTTATATGTTGTTATGAGGCAAATTGATAGAAGTAAATGTGACGGAATGATAATGAAAAGGCATAAAGGGTAAGTGTGATGCGAAATGCTATTGTTGTATGAAATCTTGGTCAATGAGTGGAATGTTAAGGTAGTGTTGGCATGTTGATGCGATAAATGATATTTTAAGAAGGCGAAATGACGTTCTAAAGTAACTATGTGATTCATGGTCATCTTGTACACTTGTAAGGTAGTTGGTTGCTAATATAAGCTTCGTTATGTACTTGTGATGTAGAGTGAGACGTAAGGAAAGAGCTGGACTATTGTATTTTCATATAAGCCTGGGTATTCATAGTGAGACGCAAAGGTATGTAAGGTTACTTTTCTATATCTTTCTGCAACATATGGTGTTCACATTGTCATAGTACTCATTCGATTCCGAAATACTCTAAGGTATTCCGTATCCGATAGTTGGCTAGAGTTACTCATATGTTCCTTATTCATTGGTCAATGGTGAATCATATGACTCATGTCCATTGGTTGACTCACGTTCTTTGGCTAACATGTCAAAAGTTCCAAATGTTCTAAGGTATTGCATCTCAGGTTGGTGAACAGTTGATATCCATATGTATCGTATTTAGTGATCATTATCCTAAGGTTCCAAAAGTGTTACATTCCAAAGGGGGCCTATAGTATTTTAACTAAGGTCGACATATATTGTTATTCACAAGTGTCCTACTCCTAGATGAATTACGATTCACTTACCTCCTATTCATTGACTGAAGTTCCTAAGCTATCATAAGATTATAAATTCTAAGAGAACTATCTCAAAGAGAGTAATGAGGTAAAGAGGATTTATTCATTCTTAAGTCACATATCCCTCATTCATTAGTCATTGTTGTTCATGGGTTACATAATGATGGGCATGGTTGATAAGTCTCAATAATGTTATGTTCTCAATAAGGTTATGTTTCCGATAGTGTTTGTTCACATGTTTCTCACTCATTGATTATTATTCCAAAGTTTAATAAGAATGTGATTATCTTGATACCAATCTCTCACAAGTAAAAGTACCAATCTCTTAAGAGTAATGGAGGAAGTAATGTGCAAGTTAATGTATTTATCCCTCACAAGTAAAGATGTCAATCTTACAAGAGTAAAGACGTGAAGTAATGTATGTTTATGTTTCAAGTTTCAAGAATGTTTCCATCATCAAGGTATCACTCATATAATGAAAGAAAGAGTAATGAAAGACAGAGCAATGAAACAAAGAAGTAATGTTTAATGGGTGGCATCCCAGGGGTTAAATACCTAGCATGGGTTGATCCTAATAACATGGGTGGCATCCTAGGGGCGATAAGCCTAGCATGGGTCGATACCAATGACACAGATACATCCCAGGGGCGATAAGCCTAGCATGGGTTAATGACATCCCAAGGGCGACACGAAAGCCTAGCATGGGTTCATATAACATCCCAGGGGTCAAAGTACCTAGCATGGGTTAATCTCATCCCAGGGGCTACAAAACAGCCTAGCATGGGTAGAACAATAAGGATGAATAAGCATGAAAGTAAAGAAGCAAAGCAAGTAATGAAAGTAATTCACATGGTTTCCAAAGTACAGAATGGTAACTTATTTATATGGATTATACATTGTATTTGAGTTCATTGAAATATTCATGTGTTATACAGTTTCATTTGCGCCTTACATACTTAGTACTTTCTTCGTACTGAGCCCCCCTTTTGGGGAACTTACCTTACATGTTGCAGGTGCAGGCATTAGTAGACCTCCTCAGTAGGTTATGGAGTATTTGCAGATCTTTGGTGAGCCCCAGTTGCTTTGGGGGTTTTCCGAGTCACAGTTGTGAATCTGTTTTGATGTTTCGAATGTTGTATAAAGCGGGGACTTGTCCCGACGTTTATAAGGTCTTCTAAATGCATCTGTTAGAGGCTTTTGTAGACATATGTGGGTATGCGAATGTAAGAGACGTATGATCATTTTGACTTGACGGCCCTAACGGCCAAGTTTCATTTATATACAGATATGGCATATGTTTCCATGTTCATGACTTTCGCATAGTTACATGATGAATAATAAGACTGATACGAAGATATGCATACGAGTGTACATGAGCAAAGATTGGTTCTCTCGAGCCATATCAGCTTCGGGTGCCAATCACGCCTCGTTGGGATTTGGGGCGTGACAGAGTATCTATCAAGATATTGTAAATATTTATCAAGATAGGGAATGTCTATCTTTTGGAGATATTAGGAGGAATTTTCCTCTATAAAGTAGTTTTATTCATTGTAAATCATCCTTAATCCATCCTTCATTCCTCAAGAGAAATAAAAAAGCTCTCTCTTCTCTCTTCTTTATTATTCCCTTATTATTCTTGTTCTTCTTATATTATTTTATAACACGTTATCAGCATGAGACTCTACCATCTCAGCTAAATAATATTAAAACCTCAAAGATAGCCACTGCCGGAGAAGTTGATTTGATGAAATCAACTGTTTGGCATTTACATTGTACCATTGATTCTCTGGTAAGATTATTATTTATTAATAATAGAAGGAAAAAAAAAACAGGGGGAACAATTTAATTTACTATTGTACAAGTAAAGATCATGGTGCACTTAATAACTCAATGTTGGGGATTCGATAGATTTGAGTTTACAAGGAAAAACCTTAGGTACAACTATACTAATTTTGTTCATATAATATTGTGTCTGTTGAAAATAAATAAAGTGTATATGTTCGAGAAAAGCCCCAAAATCATCCACTATCTTTATATTTAGGTTCAAAATCATCCATATATTTTTATATGGAGCACTAATAGTACATAATGTTTGCAAAAGTGGTGCACTTTTAGACACAATCCAAACGGCCGGTTAATTTTTAATGGACTTCTTGTCATCTACCCATCACATGACTACACCAAACAAATTCAATCCTCTCCTTTTTTTTTTCTAAACAACAATCTCTCCTTTACCCAATTGTAATTGTACGTTATTGCATGCAATCGTGGGTGGACTTGGGGCATTTAGGTCCCATCATAGACAGATCTATTAGTTGTCTTAGTCACATGCAGTGTGATTCCCATTCCAGAACAACTGGTTTTGTACTGTTTCTTTCGACTTTTGGAGGATTCACGAGCAGTTCCTAATTTGGATCAAATATACTATGTGAATATATTGGCATATAAAATGAGACAAAAGTTTGTGAGTACTGAAAAAGAGGATTGTCACGCCCCAAATTCCAACGGGGCGGACTGGCACCCAAAGCCATTGAGGCCCGAGAAAACTAATCTTTACTCATGTGACTCCATATGTATGTCTCTACATGAATAGCATTCTGTCTCATGTAATTCATAAATTATAACATACCAAAGGCGGAAGTCATGGAAAACATATACTATATATGAAACTTGTCCGTTAGGGCCATCAAGTCAAAATGGATATACATCTCTTACATTCGTCTTCCCACATCCATCTACAAAGCCTCTACAAATACATATACATACTAACCTACAGTCGGGACAAGTCCTCGCTTTATACAACATATATACAATGCCAAAACCAAAAACAATGTACACATGTGACTCGGAAAGCCCCGAACCAACTGGAGCTCACCAACGATCTGTAAATGACCTGCAACCTACTGTGGAGGTCTATGAACACCTGTGCCTGCAACAAGTAAGGTAAGTCCCCCAAGGGACGTCAGTACAAAGAATGTACTGAGTATGTAAGGCTATATAAAACTGCATGATATACAAGTACTTCAATGGAATCAAATATAAGAGAACAATCAATATGGATAAACCTTTGGTTTGTATGGGTTGGAACCATGTACATTCCATTCATTTCGTTCTTTTCCTTTACGTTCATTCATCTTTATCGTTCTACCCATGCTAGGCTGTTCTGTCGCCCCTGGGATGAGATTAACCCATGCTAGGTATTTTAACCCCTGGGATGTGAGTAACCCATGCTAGGCTTTCTGTCGCCCCTGGAATGTTACTGTGATAACCCATGCTAGGCTTTTATATCGCCCCTGGGATGTTATGTGATAGCCCATGCTAGGCTTTTATATCACCCCTGGGATGTTATGGTGTTATTGGGATCGACCCATGCTAGGTTTTTATATCGCCCCTGGGATACCACCTAAGATTATTCAAACAACTATGCATTACTTCCGTTCTTTCATTATAAGAGTGACACATTAGTGATTGTACATTATTGGAACTTTGGAACATAACATTGTTGGAGCTTTGGGAACCATGTCCACAATTATGTAACACATGAATAACAAATGATCAATGAATAAGAAACATGTGACTAACAGTAGATAACAACCTGAAACGAAATACTTTTGGACATTTCAGAATAGAACAAGTACAATGTCAATGTGAACACTATGTGTTGCAGAAGGATATGGAAAGAGTAACCTTACATGCCTTATCTTCCCAATATGAATATACAATCCTATATGTGAACAAAATAGTCCAGCTCCTTCCTTACATTTCACTCTACAACACAAGTACATAACGGAGCTTACATTAACAATCAACTACCTTACAAGTGCATAAGATGATAATGAGTTACATGATTGCCTTATAACGTCATTTCCCCTTTACAATACCATTCACGGAATTGTCATACCAACAATACCACAACATGCCATACATTGACCAAAACATCACAAACCAATAGCATCTCACACCAAGTTCATCCTTTACGTTTTCTCATTAACACGATGTCACAATTACCCCATCAAGTCACCTCAATACACTTCATAACAACATATCGACAACAATCCCACAATTTACACTCATAGAAAAATAACAATTTAAGGAACATAAAAACACCATACATGTTGATATTTCATCCATACCATGCACTTTCATCAACACCTCAAGTCTCCTTTCAAGTTTAAATCACATTGATGACACATCTTTCACAAAAAGCAAAAGTGCACTACTTACACTTTTAGACATAACCATCATGATATACATACTCTCCTATGCATATAATATATTAAACCATAAGATTAAACACTTACCCAAGCTTGAAAAATGATGATCTTGTCCAAAGAGATGACTTAGGGTTTTGAGAGCTAAATGGGATTTCTTGGAAATGTCTAAAAAAGCATGTGTGTTTGTATGAATAAAATATGTTTTTTACTTGTATTATATAGCCTCTCAAGTCATCCTTATCCACTTCTTTGGGCATTTAATTCCATGTTTCTATAGTCAACACAAGAATGGGTCATTTTCCCCTTTGGGCCTTGCATTTTGGCTTCATTTTGGGCCTTAAATTGAGCCCAATTACACATGTTAACTTAGCCCACCAAATTCAATGTGTAATACTCCAATTATATCATGTTTAAATAATTTCATAAATGTTACGATAATATTCAACTCACGAGATTCATGTTCGTAGCCTCAATCTCAAAAAGAGAAATTCTAGCCACTCATGGCTTAATTGAATATAATTTGGTTAAATACTTGTGACAAAGAATTAACCCCAACTCGGATGCCAAACTTGATCAATAGTAGTCCTAATACGATGGAATAATGATACGATAACCCAAGAGTCGTCTTTATAGACTGACAATCATAGAAGAAATTCGGCAAAATGCACCCCGGCATGCCCTCAGACGCCCTAGAGACTTAGAAAAAATTCCAGCATTTGAAAGGTGTATAGGGGAAGACTGGCACGCCCCTGGGCGCTCCCCCTTGCTGCCTGTGCCAAAAAAAATTCAGGCCAAAGAGGCCTGGCACGCCACCTGCAGCGCTCCACACTTAATTTTTGATTTCGACTTTTCTTTACGGATTTGGTTGGATCTTTCAAGTTCCAACCTTTTGCTTGCCTCTTATCTTTAAGATCCTTTGCTTGGATGTCCTTTAAACCTCGTTTTTCACCCCACAAATTCTCCACAAAGTCACAAACACCTACTACAAGGGTCTCATCACATGTACTAGTACAATATCAAATGTTCCATCAATAACAATACAAAATACTTACTTATTGCTCTCGAATCTAGGGTAAACATGGTTCAAGGTTGCCAAGTAGGGTCGAAAATGTACGGGGTGTTACAAGGATGAAGAAGAGCATGAGGCTGATTTAAATGCTCACTAAAGATGGTGAAGAAGCAGAAGAGAAAGTTGAATTTCTACTTGAGAAACTTAGGAGCAAGAAGCTTTGGAAGAACAAACATATGGGCCTCCTACGGGATGCAATGGTAATGTAATAGCCTTACTTGTGCAATGTAATAACATTTTCCACTCCCAATTTTTTTTTTTTTTAAAAAAGGTTTTAGTTTGTTGGAGATACGTTGGTTAATAAAAATCAATAGGATTCCAACGTTTGTTTCGCCCAGTCCGTTTCTCTTCTTGGCTAGAAATGTTTAAACACAATTGATTCTTCATTAGTTTTCAAGGTGTATGTTTGGTTTCTCCCATAGGCATATGTAAAACTAACGTTTTGTTTTGTTTGATGAAGTGGTCGAGTAGATGACAAGATGTCTGTTAAAAGTTAACGAGCCGTTTGGGTTGTGTCTAAAAGTGCATCACTTTTGCAAACATTATGTACTATTGGTGCTCCATATGAAAATATATGGATGATTTTGAACCTAAACATAAAGATAGTGGATGATTTTGGGCCTTTTCTCCTATATGTTCACTAATTTGTGATCTAAAGCTTCCACGTTGCGTAGCTTCAGCAAAAGAAAAAACATGTATGAATTTATATTTGTTGTATTTTATAAATTTTATGATGATTAAATTTATTTACATTTGTAATCATCATAAGTAATTAAATTTAATGGTGATTCATTTCATTGCTTTGAAGCCTGGTATACGCATTGGGTTAAAATCCCGATGCGCCATAATAAGATCTTGGGTTCAACTCCCATCGATTTATTGTCTAAGACGCCTTTATATGAGTAAGACGTTGAGTTTGAATCTCAATGCACCATATTGATGATATAATGATGGCTAAGGCAAAATAATATGTATTTCATGAAAAGTCATAAAACATGTCCTATTGAATATACTCCATTCCCTGAAGTGAATATGGTAGCAGTACATATCATGTCTGAAAGAAGACAAGTTGTTGAATGAATATACATGAATGTGGAAAAGGGAAAATAATAATATTTCCACAAGCTTGCATGCCTCGATTTGCTTCTGAAGTAGCAATATCCTGAAAGAGGTTCTAACCAATCATAATTTGATACACTTAAGACACGTTTTGATAATTATGTTCCATTTATGGAGAATGAAAACTTTTGATAATGCTAGACATAGATCCATTCTCTGAAGTGAATGCGACAGTATTCAACAAAGCTTATCAACACAGACGTGCACTTGTTGTGATGGGATCATGATTCACCTCTAAAAGAGGTTGAATAATTGAAGAAATATTCTAAAATTTACTCCCGAAGTAGTAACTATGAAAAGTTATTCATGTAATAGTAAATCTAAAATTTATTAAAGCAAAATCACATGTCATGATAAACTTGAAGTTTACTAGTACAAATAAGTTCATAAGTTGGCATGAACGATTATGACATTCCGAAGAATGTGCATATTGAGTATTATACATGTAACGAAGAACTAGAAGATTCTTCAAGAATTCATGTTGTTTGTTCTCATGACAAATTGATTGGACCAACTAATGTTGGGATTGGATCCCTCAAAATTCTGAAAAGTATAAAAGGTGAATAAGGACCCGTTCACCTATCATGTGATGTCTTAAATAGATGCATCAAAAAGAGATAAGATGATCACATACACGTTTATTGTTAACATGTAGTTTGATATTCATAAAGTTGCTTGCTCAATATAAATTGAGTTAAGAACATAATTTTCAGATTGAGTAAACTAGACAATTTATCTTGATAATGTTGGTTTAACGTTAAATGCTTCTGATAAATAACTGAACCTTTTCTATAAGAACAAAGCTTTCATGTGTTGGTCTAAAATATGATATATTGCATACAATAGCACTTTTATGCATTGGACCAATAAATTATGATTAATTTTACCCCCTTAATTGGTTCAAAGTCAGGAACCAATTATTCCATCTAGTAATTTTTGATGTGCGGTATATGATTTATGGGTATTCTATGATGCACAAAGATGAATTCTCTAAAGTAAATTTAGATGTATGTTAGTTTTCCTAACATAAGGGGGAGATAATAAGCAACTAAGAAATATGTTGTGAATTATCTTTGTGAATTATCATTAATACGATCCTCATTCAAAAGATAATTCATGTAAAATGCTAGGAGCATTTGCTGACCTCAAATTGATTTCATATTTAGCTATGGATGCTCCTATTATGTGTCCCTGAAGTACAAAGTCTACTTCATGTATGAAGCATGGTAGATCAATCGGTTCTAAACACAATAATTCTTGAAAAAAGAAAAGGAGCAAATGATCATAATAAGGAGGCAATGTGCTCTTGAAGAGCCTACGACATAACACTTCATGAAACCTTATGAGAGGTTCAGGTACCTAAAAATAGTGAAGTGATGAGATCTCAAAATGTTATGTCACATTGTGAATCGATACAAATGATATAATGTCGACAATATATTTAATACAACTTAACGCAATATTGTAAAAGATTTTGAGAATCTGAATTCTACGTTTATTTAAGCATGCTGACGTAGAAATATTTATCAAGTGACATGGAAGGATGCATCTTGGTAAGCATACAACTTATTTGATTTGTAGTCCTGACACTTAAAGATGTCACACATGAAATGCTGATTATTGTCACTTGACAAAATCTATATGAAAACTCCCAAAGGATTCAAAATGGCTGAAGCATATAAAAGTTTCTGAGAAATTTATTTATAATCCTTATAAGGGATAAATTGATGATTTGAATATTATTGAAATTCTTGAAGAGTTTTCAAAAGCAATACATTATTTGCTTAAATGAAAAACATGCAAAATTGGATTGGATCCTAAAGTACCATATTCTGTGCAATTGATGCATTTATACATCTTGCTATAACTATGAGCACGATATAGTTTTACTCCTCAATGTGGAGATAGTGAAATTGCCCATTTGCATATTGGAATTGAAAACCCTTGCATGAATGTGTTTATCCTAACAAATATTGTCAAGTTTTTGAATATACAGGATATTCATATGATTGACATAAGGGTTCGACACAAACATATTATTTATTGTCATGAAGGATTCTTTCATAACATGTTGTTTTACATGAAAATCAAATAGGGGTGAGATAAGGACTATTCACAAAGCAAGTCGAGAATGTATGTGGCTGAGGTTAATGCTACATCTCATTCGAGAAAAATGTGATTTGAAATAGTCACTTATATAAAGATGTCGCATGCATAGCACAACTAATGGGGGAATTCATAAAAGGAGATAGAACGAAGCACATTTCGCCAAAGCCATCTACATACATGAGCTTCAAAAGAACGACGATATCAACGTACAACAGATTCATTCGAGTGATAATATAAACGATAATTCACAAAGTTTCTACCTACTGCAACTTTTGAGAAGATGATGCACAAGATTGGAATGTGAAGATTCAAGTTTTGGATTGATGTTTCCATTAGGGAGAGTTAATACGCGTTGTACTCTTCTTTCCTCACAAGGTTTTGTCCCACCAGGTTTTCCTTGTAAAGTTTTTAACGAGGCAGCCGAAATGTGTATTATTAGAGATGTGTACTCTTTTTCCCTGACCAGAATTTTTTTTCCAATGGGTTTTTTTCTAGTAAGGTTTTAATGAGACACATTATCTATCAATTAGACATTCAAGGGGGAGTGTTATTTTAACACCCCGTACATTTCCGACCCTACTTGACAACTTTGAACAATGTTTACTTAGGTGTAGAGAGCCATAAGTATGTATTTTGTAGTGTAATTGATGAAACATTTGATATTGGGCCTAGTATGTGTGATTAGACCTTTGTAGGAGGTGTTTGTGACTTCGTGGAGTAATTGTGGGGTGAAAAATGAGGCTTGGAGGACTTCCAAGCAATGGATATTAAGGTTAGGAGGTAAGCAAATGACTTGAACTTGAAGGATCTAACGAAATCCGTAAAGAAAAGTCGAAGAAAGGAAAAAAATCACATTTTGGGTGTGGGGCGCGCCCAGGGGCATGCCAGGCCGCTCCTGGCCGAATTTTTTTTGGCACAGGCAGCGTGCCAGGAAGCATTGGGGCGCGCCAAGCGGCGTGCCAGGGTGCTTTTCGCCGAAATTTTTCTTCGACTATTATGATGTATATAAGACTCTTGGGTTATGGTATCATTATTCCATCTTAGTGGGGCTACTCTTGAGTGAGTTTGGCATCCAAATTGGGGTTAATTCATCGTCGTAATTATTTTATCAAATTATGTTCAATTAATCTATGAGGGGCTAGAATTTCTATTCTTGGGATTAAAGCTACGAGCATGAAATTCGTGTGTCAATATTATCGAGGCATTTATGAAACTATTTTAACATGAGATAATTGGAGTATTATACATTGAATGTGGTGGGCTAAGTTAATATATGTTATTGGGCTCATTTGAGGCCCAAAAGGACATAAAGACATGGCCCAAATGGGGAGGAATGACCCATTCTTGTGTTGAAAAGTAAACACACCTTTATTGTTGGCTAAGGATGACTACAAGGCCTATATAAAGGCACCCAAATCAGTTTTTTACCAATAAAACACACATGAGAATTCTAGGCTTTTCTACAAAAAAAAGGATATTTTCTCTTTACACTTGAACCCTAAGGCAACCCTTCTCTTTGGTAAAGATCATCACTTTGCAAGCCTTGGTAAGTGTCTACTCTCATGGATTAATTTATTATATGCTTAAGATGGTGTGTATATCATGATGGTTATGTTGGCAAGGTTGAATAGGACACTTTTGCCCTTTGGTAAAAGATGTGCCATCTTGTGAATTAAACTTGAAAGGTGACTTGTGGTTTTGATGAAAGTGCATGACATGGATGAAATATCAACATGTATGGTGTGATTATGTTTCTAAACTTGTTATTTTTCTATAAGTGTAAATTATGGTATTTTGGCCGATATGTTGTTATGAGGTTTATTGAGGTGATTTGATGGAGTAATTGTGACGTCGTGTTAATGAAGAAATGTAAAGAATGAACTTGGTATGAAATGCTATTGGGTTGTGATAATTTGGTCAATGTTGGGCATGTTGTGGTATTTTTGGTATGACAATGCCGTAAATAGTGTTGTAAAGGATGAAATGATGCTATATAGCAGTCACGTAACTTATTGTCATCTTATGCACTTGTAAGGTGGTTGATTGTTAACGTAAGCCCCGTTATGTACTTGCATTGTAGAGTGAAATGTAAGGAAGGAGCTGGACTATTGTATTCGTATCTAGGCTTGTATATTCATACTTGGAAGTGAAAGTATGTAAGGTTACTCTCTCTGTATCCTTCTGCAGCTCATAGTATTCACATTGATGTTGTACTAGTACATTCCGAAATGTCCTAAGGTATTCCAATTCCGGATATCAATCATTATTAATTACATACTCCTTACTCATTGATCAATAGTGACTTGCATGACTCGAGTTCATTGACTTATGCTCCAAACTTCCTATAATGTTACGTTCTAAAGTTCTAGGGTTCCAATAAAGTACTGTTACCGATTTATCTGTCACGCCCCGAATCCCATCGAGACATGATTGGCACCCGTAGCCGATAAGGACCGAGAGAACCAACCTTTACCTATGTTCAATCATATACATTTAATAATCACCATTACATAAAAACGTGAAAGACGAATAAAGGAGAACATGGGACATCTTTATGCATACATATGAAACTTGGCCGTTGAGGCCATTCAGTCGAACTAACATATGTCCTTTACACTGATACACCCACATCTGTCTACAAAAGCCTCTAGTAAGAGCATTGACCAAAATGAACTATAAGTCGGGACAAGTCCCCGTTTTACACATTATACCAAAACATGTATATACTCTGACTCGGAGAAGCCCCGAATGAGATGGAGCTCACCAAAGAACCGCTAACACGGGCAATCTACTGGGGAGGCCTACTGGGACCTGCGCCTGCAGCAAGTAAGGTAAATTCCCCGAGGGGTCAGTACGAAATAAGTACTGAGTATGTAAGGCTCAAATGAAACTTTGTAACACATGAATATCTTAATGAACTCAAATACAAATGACTAATCAAGGTAAATAAGTCACCATGTTGCAATTTGGGAACCATGTGGATTGCTTTCATTACTTTTGTCACTTTCTTTACAATCAATACTCACTTGTTATCACATATGTCACAATGTACCCGGGCCCCGACTGATCAGTGGGTCTTTCGTATCATATCATTGTGTTGGGATCGATTCGAGCTAGGCTTACGCCCCTAGACTTGCCACCCATACATCAATGCATCGGGATCGAGTCGAGCTAGGCTTACGCCCCTAGACTTGCCACCCATAAATCCAAACCTCGGGATCGAGTCGAGCTAGGCTTACGCCCCTAGACTTGCCACCCGTACTTGATCATTGACCACATTTGCATTACTTTGTTCTTTACTTTGAGATTGATACTTTGATAGTCATAACATCACTTTGGAACTTTGGAACACAACATTGTTGGAAACTTTGAATCATTGACCAATAAGTGAAGGACATGTGAATATATATCAATGAGAAATATAACATAACTAGCACCATGATACCATTGGAACCATTGGACAATAATCCATAAACAAGAGACACAAGTATAGGCACTATTGGAATATTGGAACATAGCCTTACATTAACCATGAATATGAGAAGTGAGATTCACAATTGATCAATGAGTAGGAAATATATGACAATGACTATTGATAAACGGATATAGGATACCTTTGGACATTTCGGGATAGGACTAGTGACATATCAATGTGCACACTATTTGCCGTAGGAAGATACGGACAAAGTAACCTTACATACCTTGGATTCACAATACGAATAGACAACCTTAGATGCGTATACAATAATCCCGCTCCTTCTTTATGTGTCACTCTACAACATAAATACATAACAAAATTCACATTAACCACCAATTACTTTACAAATGTATACCATGTCAATGAGTTACATGTTTGCCTTGAAACATGTCATTTCCCTTTGACAAAACCATTGATCATACTATTTTTCCAAAAATTCCATAATATTCCCAACATTGACCAATACATGAAAATCAATACCTTTCACCACAATACTTCTCCTTTACACTTTCTTATTCATCACACATCACAAATAATCCATCAAAGTACCTAAATCCAACTCATAACACATATCGGCCAAAATTCCATAATTTCCAATTTTAGACAAGAACAAGTTTAATACCAAAAATAACACCATACATGTTCATATTTTGTCCATACCATGCTTTTTCATCAAAGGCACAAGGCCTAATTCAAATTCAAATCACCAAGATGACACATCTTTCACCAACTACAAAAATACACTATTCATCATCTTGCCAACACAACTAGCATAATATACATCATCTCCCATGCATATAATATGTTAATCCATGAAAATAAACACTTACCAAAGCTTGTAATAGGATGATCTTGTCCAAATATGCCTTAGGGTTTCTTTGCTTTAGGGTTTGGCAATGAAGGAAATGTTTGTAAAAAGCTCCAAAAGTTATGAGAGGCTTTGGGGAATAAAAATCTGATTTTGGGGGACTTTATATGGACCTCAAGTAATCCTTAGCCACACTTGGAATTACATGATATGTTCACTTGGTCAATATTGAAAGAATGGATCATTTTTGCCTTTGGGCCCATGTATTTTCTTCCATTTTGGGCCTCAAATTGGACCCAATAACACATATCCATCACATTGCATTTATTATTCACCATATATCTCATGTTTACATAATTTCATAATGTCACGACAATATTCCCTTAAAAGATTCTCATTCGTCCCTTCGATCGCAAAAATAGGCATTCTAGTCGCCCTTGGTTTCATTGGACATTTTGGATCACTATGCACATTTCATGATTTGATCATGTAGGAGTATGTAGGAGTGTATTGAAGTGTTTGAAGCTTTAACAATGCTCAAATAACTCCAAAGAACCAAAAGAAACCATCGAGAAATCGTCGTAGAATTGCGTTACGAATCGGGTCCGGGAAGTGCATAATGTTGTGCCTTGCGCCACACCCCCTGAAACAGGGTAGTGGCGCAAGAAGCTGGCCTTCTCTGAAGTTTATGCAGGCTGGTGGCTTGCGCCACACCCCTGAAACAGGGTAGTGGCGCAAGTTTCAGCAAAGTGCTGAAATTTTCGGCCACATATCCAATGTTTACGTATCGTCCAATCCCTTATCAAAACACTACAAAATACTTACTTAGTGATCTTAACCATCAATTAAACATGACTTAAAGTCACCAAATGAGGTTAGAATGTATACGGGTTATCACCCAAATGCTCCACGAAATCACAAAACACCTCCTACGGAAGTCTAATCGCACATGTTAAGTCCGATATCAAATGTTTCACCAATGACACTATAAAACACATAAGCATGGCATCTCAACACCTATGTAGATATGATACCAAGGTATCAAGTGAGGTTCTAAAAGTACGGGGTGTTACATTCTTCCCCCCTTAGAAACATTCGTCCTCGAATGTTAACAACATTGTCTTGTATATAACAAATGCAGCTCTATTTTAACATACGTATACACATACACATAATGCTCTTAAATACTTACTTGTTATTGTTCCACCTCCGCACTGTGTACTTCTTGGTCCATTTGAAATAAATGGGGATACTTGGATTTCATCATTTCTTCCGCTTCCCAAGTGATCTCCTCTACTTGTTGATTTCTCCAAAGGACTTTCATCGAGGCTATGTCTTTATTCCTCAATCTCTTTACTTGTCGATCTAGGATAGCAATGGGTACCTCTTCATAAGTGAGATCCTCTGTAACTTGGACGTCCTCTACGGGAGCAATACGAGATGGATCTCCTATGCATTTTTGAAGCATCGAAACATGAAATACAGGATGGACTGAGGAAAGCTCCTGGGGTAGTGCCAACTCATACGCAACTTGCCCAAATCTTCTAATGATTTCATATGGGCCTATGTAACGTGGACTCAATTTCCCTTTCTTTCCAAACCGCATTACCCCTTTCATCGGTGACACCCTTTAAAAATACCCAATCACCTATAGCGAATTCAAGCCCTCTTCTTCGAACATCGGCATATGACTTGTGACGACTTTGAGTCGTTTGTAACCGTTGTTGAATCACTTTCACTTTCTCCAAGGCTTGGTGAACTATATCTGGCCCAAGTAAAGCAGTTTCACCTGCTTCGAACCATCCAATTGGTGATCTACATTTTCGTCCATACAATGCTTCATAAGGTGCCATTTTAATACTTGAATGATAACTATTGTTGTACGCAAATTCAATAAGAGGCAAATGGTCATCCCAACTACCTTGAAAGTCCAACGTACAAGCTCGTAGAATATCTTCAAGTGTCTAAATAGTACGTTTGGCCTGTCCATCAGTCTGAGGATGGAAAGTCGTACTCAAATTCACCTGAGTACCCAAACTCCGCTGAAATGATTTCAAAAAGTGTGCTGTGAACTGTGCTCCTCTATCTGATATAATAGAAAGTGGAATACCATGCAATCGTACTATCTCTTTCACATACAACTTCGCATAATCCTCAGCTGTATAGGTCGTCTTGACAGGTAGAAAATGCGCTGATTTAGTAAGTCGGTCCACTATGACCCATATAGAATCAAACTTCCGTAATGTACGAGGCAAACCCGTAATGAAATCCATATTAATCATATCCCACTTCCAGACTGGAAGATTGATACATTGCATGTAACCTCCCGGTTTCTGATGTTCCACTTTCACTTGTTGACAATTTGGGCATTGCGCGACAAATTCTGCAATGTTCTTTTTCATGTTGCCCCACCAATACACTTCCTTCAATTCATGGTACATTTTAGCAGCACCCGGGTGAATGGAATAGCGCGAATGGTGTGCCTCTGTCATTATTCGTGTCCTCAGCTCATCTATGTCCGGTACACATAATCTCCCTTGACATTGAAGTACCCCTTCCGGTGTAAGATCAAATGCCTTGGTCAAATTCTGCTGCACATTCTCCTTTAGCTGCAATAAAATAGAATCCGCATACTGTTTCTCTTTTACTTCAGCTATCAAGGAGGATTCTGCTGCATTCTGCACTATAACTCTATCATCGGAGGATTCAATAAGGCGAACGCCCAAGCTGGCTAATTGACTTAAATCTTTGATTATCTCACGCTTTTCATTCAACTGACCACTAGTGCTTTCTCCTGCCTTACGGCTCAATGCATCAGCTACTACATTTGCTTTGTCTGGGTGATAAAGAATATCAATGTCATAGTCTTTTAAAAGCTCTAACCACCTTCGTTGCCTCAAATTGAGTTCCTTCTGCTTAAAAAGATATTGCAAGCTTTTGTGATCCGTATAGATGTCAACATGAACCCCATATAAATAATGACGCCATATCTTTAAAGCAAAAACTACCGCTGCCAATTCAAGATCATGCGTGGGATAGTTTTTCTCATGTGGCCGCAACTGTCGTGAGGCATATGCTATCACCCTACCATGTTGCATCAATACACATCCGAGACCAATACCGGAAGCATCACAATACACTGCATAGCCCTCTGTACCTTCAGGAAGTACTAACACTGGTGTGGAAGTCAACTTATCTTTCAAGTTTTGGAAACCTCTTTCACATGCGTCATTCCATTGAAATTTAATTGCCTTGTGAGTTAACTTTGTCAATGGTGCCGCAATAGAAGCAAATCCTTCTACAAATCTTCGGTAATAACCTGCCAAACCCAGAAAATTGCGAATCTCTGTGGGTGTCATAGGTCTTGGCCAGTTTTTCACTGCCTCTATCTTTTGGGTATCAACCTGTATGCCTTCATCTGATACAATGTGACCCAAGAACGCGACTGATTTCAACCAAAACTCATATTTGGAGAATTTTGCATACAACTTACGCTCACGGAGAATTTGCAACACTTGCCATAAGTGATAAGCATGGTCTTCTGGTGATCTTGAATAAACAAGGATGTCATCTATAAAGACTGTCACGAACACGTCTAGGAATGGCTTAAACACCCTGTTCATCAAATCCATAAACACAGCCGGTGCATTTGTTAGTCCAAATGACATAACTAAAAATTCATAATGGCCATACCGTGTTCGAAAAGCAGTCTTGGGCACATCTTCTTCTCTAACTCTGACTTGATGGTAACCCGACCTCAAGTCAATCTTTGAAAAACACCTGGCACCCTGTAACTGATCAAACAAATCATCAATGCGAGGGAGGGGATATTTGTTCTTGATCGTTACTTTATTCAGTTGCCGATAGTCGATGTACATTCTCAAGGTGCCATCTTTCTTACGTACGAATAATACTGGTGCACCCCACGGGGACATACTAGGCCTAATGAAGCCCTTGTCCAGCAAATCTTTCAACTGCTCCTTCAATTCACGCAGTTCCGCTGGAGCCATTCTGTATGGAGGGATAGAAATAGGCTGAGTGCCTGAAATCACATCAATGCCGAATTCCACTTCCCGTTCTGGGGGTAAACCTGGAAGATCCTCTGGAAATACATCAAGAAATTCATTGACTACCGGTACTGACTGTGGAATCAATGGTTCCACATCATTATCTTTCACTAGTACCAAATGACATATATATCCTTTAGCAATCATTTTTCTGGCTTTCAAATAGGAAATAAATCTCCCTCGTGGTGCCCCTACATTACCCTGCCATTCAAGAACATTTTCTTGCGGAAAACAAAATTGCACCTTCTTGGACCGACAATCTACCGTAGCATAACAAGAGGCCAACCAATCCATTCCCATGATCACATCAAAATACACCATGTCTAATTCAATGAGATCGGCCAGCGTATCATGACCACACACCGTTACCACACAGTTGCGATAAACTCTCTTTGCAATAATATATTCACCCACCGGTGTAGACACTTCAATTGATTTAATTAAAAATTCTGGAGCCTTTGCAAATTTCGCAGCAACCAATGGAGTAACATAGGAAAATGTAGAACCTGGGTCAATCAGTGCATATACATTATGTGAGAATATGGATAATGTACCTGTGACGACATCAGGGGAAGCCTCTGAATTCTGGCGGTCCACCAAAGCATAAGTACGATTCTGGACCCCGCTAGTACTGGCTGCTCCTCTGGCACCTCTACCACGGCCAATAGGCTGCACCCCTCGGCCCAGTGAAGGAACTGATGCTGATGATGCAACAGCCGACCCATCCGGTCGTGCTATACCACCCATGATCCGCTGTGGACAATCTCTCGCTATATGTCCCGGCATACCACACCAAAAACAGACATTCGTCCCTGTCCGACATGTACCTGTGTGCATACGCCCGCAGTGCTGACACTGCTGACGAGGGAAACCTGCTGCCTGTGATCCATGAACCCCACTACTTTGCCCAGCTGAACCACCTCGAAACCCTCGAGACTGAGAATAAGCACCACCTGTGGAATAAGAGAACGATGGTCTAGGTGGTCTAGGAAACATGCGGGGCCTAGATCCTCCTTGGGACATCATGGGTGGTCCCATAGGTCTAGCCCTTTTGGACTGTCCCCTATCAAATTCATGTACCCTTCGTCTCTGTCTTTGATCTTCCATTTTCTGGGCGAAGGCTTGTATTCGAGCAATGTCCATGTCCCTATTCAAGGCCGCAATAGTACAATCTCTTACCAAATATGGCTCTAGTCTGTCCACGTATCTATGGACCCTGTCTGTCATCGTAGCCACAACATTTGGCGCATATCGAGCCAAGGAATTAAATTGCAAGTTATATTCCCGAACACTCATATTCCCTTGACGCAAATTCAGGAACTGATCTGCACGTGCTTCCCGTACCTCATACGGAAGATAATGATCAAGGAAGGCCACTTTAAATTCTTCCCAATTAGGTGGATTTGCACCGACACCCCGCGATTTCTTCCAATCTTCATACCACAGTATTGCCTCTCCTTTCAACCTGTACGCAGCAAGTTCCACTGTTTCTACCCCTGTCACATGCATAACTTCCAAGGCCCTCTGAATTTGATCCACGAATTCCTGTGGATCTGCTTTTGGATTTGCCCCTGTGAAGATAGGAGGGTCCAATTTGAGGAAATCCTGTGTTCTGCGACTGGCTACTCTAGCCGCATCATCATCATGTGTCATTGGACTAGCTCATCCTTGACTCTGGGCTGCCACTAACTGTGTTAACATCTGAACTGCATTTTTCAGATCCTGGTCCGTAGTATTGACTGGTGGTTCTACTGGTACGCTTCTCCTACTCGACTCTTCTGGTACAGAAGGGGTGGAGGAAGCTCGTGACACAAATTTAGGCTCAGTATCTCCTTGAGGAACTTGATCAGGTGGTGGTATACTGGTTCCTTCACCAGCAATTCTATCTATCCGCTTACTTTTACCTCTTCCTCTTCTAGTGTTCGGCATTTTGACTATACCAAAGAAAAACAATTACCAAGATCAGATACAATGCAACATACAACATTGACTCTATTGCACGATCTAGAATGAAGAAAAGAAACAACATCCTAAATGTCCCGTAGCCTCCTACTTATAAATGTGGTGCACAACACATCGATAAGTAAGACTCTACTCAGACACGGCTTTGTAGACACCCGTAGAACAACCTGCTCTGATACCACTTTTGTCACGCCCCGAATTCCATCGAGACATGATTGGCAC
This sequence comes from Capsicum rhomboideum, assembly GCA_031232105.1. Classification (NCBI taxonomy): domain Eukaryota; kingdom Viridiplantae; phylum Streptophyta; class Magnoliopsida; order Solanales; family Solanaceae; genus Capsicum; species Capsicum rhomboideum. Next base: position 140,322,542 of record CP124711.1, on the reverse strand, counting down.
CCGTAGCCGATAAGGACCGAGAGAACCAACCTTTACCTATGTTCAATCATATACATTTAATAATCACCATTACATAAAAACGTGAAAGACGAATAAAGGAGAACATGGGACATATTTATGCATACATATGAAACTTGGCCGTTGAGGCCATTCAGTCGAACTAACATATGTCCTTTACACTGATACACCCACATCTGTCTACAAAAGCCTCTAGCAAGAGCATTGACCAAAATGAACTATAAGTCGGGACAAGTCCCCGCTTTACACATTATACCAAAACATGTATATACTCTGACTCGGAGAAGCCCCGAATGAGATGGAGCTCACCAAAGAACCGCTAACACGGGCAATCTACTGGGGAGGCCTACTGGGACCTGCGCCTGCAGCAAGTAAGGTAAATTCCCCGAGGGGTCAGTACGAAATAAGTACTGAGTATGTAAGGCTCAAATGAAACTTTGTAACACATGAATATCTTAATGAACTCAAATACAAATGACTAATCAAGGTAAATAAGTCACCATGTTGCAATTTGGGAACCATGTGGATTGCTTTCATTACTTTTGTCACTTTCTTTACAATCAATACTCACTTGTTATCACATATGTCACAATGTACCCGGGCCCCGACTGATCAGTGGGTCTTTCGTATCATATCATTGTGTTGGGATCGAGTCGAGCTAGGCTTACGCCCCTAGACTTGCCACCCATACATCAATGCATCGGGATCGAGTCGAGCTAGGCTTATGCCCCTAGACTTGCCACCCATAAATCCAAACCTCAGGATCGAGTCGAGCTAGGCTTACGCCCCTAGACTTGCCACCCGTACTTGATCATTGACCACATTTGCATTACTTTGTTCATTACTTTGAGATTGATACTTTGATAGTCATAACATCACTTTGGAACTTTGGAACACAACATTGTTGGAAACTTTGAATCATTGACCAATAAGTGAAGGACATGTGAATATATATCAATGAGAAATATAACATAACTAGCACCATGATACCATTGGAACCATTGGACAATAATCCATAAACAAGAGACACAAGTATAGGCACTATTGGAATATTGGAACATAGCCTTACATTAACCATGAATATGAGAAGTGAGATTCACAATTGATCAATGAGTAGGAAATATATGACAATGACTATTGATAAACGGATATAGGATACCTTTGGACATTTCGGGATAGGACTAGTGACATATCAATGTGCACACTATTTGCCGTAGGAAGATACGAACAAAGTAACCTTACATACCTTGGATTCACAATACGAATAGACAACCTTAGATGCGTATACAATAATCCCGCTCCTTCTTTATGTGTCACTCTACAACATAAATACATAACGAAATTCACATTAACCACCAATTACTTTACAAATGCATACCATGTCAATGAGTTACATGTTTGCCTTGAAACATGTCATTTCCCTTTGACAAAACCATTGATCATACTATTTTTCCAAAAATTCCATAATATTCCCAACATTGACCAATACATGAAAATCAATACCTTTCACCACAATACTTCTCCTTTACACTTTCTTATTCATCACACATCACAAATAATCCATCAAAGTACCTAAATCCAACTCATAACACATATCGGCCAAAATTCCATAATTTCCAATTTTAGACAAGAACAAGTTTAATACCAAAAATAACACCATACATGTTCATATTTTGTCCATACCATGCTTTTTCATCAAAGGCACAAGGCCTAATTCAAATTCAAATCACCAAGATGACACATCTTTCACCAAATACAAAAATACACTATTCATCATCTTGCCAACACAACTAGCATAATATACATCATCTCTCATGCATATAATATGTTAATCCATGAAAATAAACACTTACCAAAGCTTGTAATAGGATGATCTTGTCCAAATATGCCTTAGGGTTTCTTTGCTTTAGGGTTTGGCAATGAAGGAAATGTTTGTAAAAAGCTCCAAAAGTTATGAGAGGCTTTGGGGAATAAAAATCTGATTTTGGGGGACTTTATATGGACCTCAAGTAATCCTTAGCCACACTTGGCATTACATGATATGTTCACTTGGTCAATATTGAAAGAATGGATCATTTTTGCCTTTGGGCCCATGTATTTTCTTCCATTTTGGGCCTCAAATTGGGCCCAATAACACATATCCATCACATTGAATTTATTATTCACCATATATCTCATGTTTACATAATTTCATAATGTCACGACAATATTCCCTTAAAAGATTCTCATTCGTCCCTTCGATCGCAAAAATAGGCATTCTAGTCGCCCTTGGTTTCATTGGACATTTTGGATCACTATGCACATTTCATGATTTGATCATGTAGGAGTATGTAGGAGTGTATTGAAGTGTTTGAAGCTTTAACAATGCTCAAATAACTCCAAAGAACCAAAAGAAACCATCGAGAAATCGTCGTAGAATTGCGTTACGAATCGGGTCCGGGAAGTGCATAATGTTGTGCCTTGCGCCACACCCCCTGAAACAGGGTAGTGGCGCAAGAAGCTGGCCTTCTCTGAAGTTTATGTAGGCTGGTGGCTTGCGCCACACCCCTGAAACAGGGTAGTGGCGCAAGTTTCAGCAAAGTGCTGAAATTTTCGGCCACTTATCCAATGTTTACGTATCGTCCAATCCCTTATCAAAACACTACAAAATACTTACTTAGTGATCTTAACCATCAATTAAACATGACTTAAAGTCACCAAATGAGGTTAGAATGTATACGGGGTATCACCCAAATGCTCCACGAAATCACAAAACACCTCCTACGGAAGTCTAATCGCACATGTTAAGTCCGATATCAAATGTTTCACCAATGACACTATAAAACACATAAGCATGGCATCTCAACACCTATGTAGATATGATCCCAAGGTATCAAGTGAGGTTCTAAAAGTACGGGGTGTTACAGTATCACTCTTAAAGTTAAAAGAATGAATGAAGTGATGTATAATTAGTTGTATCCATGAGGTGAAACAAACACCTGCATGATGATATCCATGGGGTGAAGAAAACACCTGCATGATGACGATCCCAATATTATGGGTGTATCCATGGGGTGAAATGAACACCTGCATGATGATATTATTTTTCCCACTGATCAGTTGGGCCCGGGCAGTATATGATTGATGATTGATAAAGTAAGTAAGATAATGTAAAGAAGCGAAGAAAGTAATGAAAGTAATATGCATAGTTCCAAATATATAGATTGATGGCTTATTCATATTGGGCATTCTCTTATAATTATTTTTCCATTGAAGTTCTTATGTACTGATACAGTTTCATATAGCCTTACATACTCAGTACATTCTTCGTACTGACCCCTCTTGGGGGACTTACCTTACTTGCTGCAGGAACAGGTACTAGTAGACCTCCACAGTAAGCTACGGGTCATCTACTGATCTTTGGTGAGCTCCAGTTGGATCGGGGCTTTCCGAGTCACAGTTGTACATTGATTTTGGTATTGTAAATGTTATGTAAAGCGAGGACTTGTCCCGAATTTAGGTTGGTCATGTATGTATTTCTATTAGAGGCTTTTGTAGACATATGTGGGTATGTAAATGTAAGAGACGTATGTCCATCTTGACTTGATGGCCCTAACGACCAAGTTTCTTATATGTATATATATCATATGTTCCATGATTTCCGCTATTAGCATTTTACGTCCTTACGTGTTGGTGATGTTTCTTATGGTATGCATATGAACGGACGTGAGCAAAGATTGGTTCTCTCGGGCCTTAGCGGCTTCGGGTGCCAGTCCGCCTCGTTGGAACTCGGGGCGTGACAATTATAAATATATTTACATTATAGTGAATGTCTATCAAGATATAGTGAGTAACTATCAAAATATTGTAAATGTTTAACAAGATAGGGAATGTCTATCTTTTGGAGATATTAGGAGAATTTTTCCCTATAAATAGAGGGGTTTTATTCATTGTAAATCATCCTTAATCCATCCTTCATTCCTCAAGAGAAATAAAGAAACTCTCTCTTCTCTCTCCCTTATTATTCCCTTATTATTCTTGTTCTTCTTATATTATTTTATAATATTTTTACTTTTTTCACTTTTATTTCTCTCACAAAATTTCAAAAACAACCCAATTTATATTCATGGCCATACACAACACCAACTCCAACTCTAACTCCAAAATAATATCATTTTCATAGCCAAATAGGGCCTTAAATAAGAGTTCTTTTTACAAAATCGAAAATCAAGTTCCTACCCAAAAAACTAAAACCTCGATTCTTGTTCATTAGTTTGGCGGCATTTTCATCCCGTCTTAAATTTTCAAACCCCCGAACTTTAAATTTGGAGGGCATTCAACATTTGGCAGATAGAAAGGAGATAATTGAAATAATTTGTAATTGGGGTAAATTGGAAGGTTAGGTGAAGTGAGGTGTTAGCATTAATCGGTATCGACGTATTTCTTTCTCCACGCAAAGGCACGTACCCAAACATATCTTCCGATCGCTTTCCTTCTAACGACATAGATAGATAGATAGAGAGAGAAGGAGATCAATGTCAGAAATATGGGTGTTTTACAAGGGCGTTTCTATGTGGGGCTCATCGGGTTCATGTGAACCCATATTCTCCTCTCTAAATCATATGTAGATGTGTGAAACCACGGTAACTATTTTGGGACCGATCAACTCTCAATGACGCCGTTTTGTTTTTTTTAATTAATTTGCACTAACTTATATAAATTCTCAATATTGTCAGAATTTATCCGAAATTTGATTAGCCTTACCTGACCTCAGCATAGTTGCATTATGCATCTTTTTTTTTTTGCTTCCTTTTCTAATAGACAAGGTCTAAGCGTTGTTTGCATTTCGCGCAGACACTATCCAATCATGATATGGGACAAATATCTTTCTTTTGGAGTTGGTCTTATTGGAGTACTTTTTTACTCACTTGGTGCGTTACAATATCTCTCATTCTCTTATTCATATTCAATTGGATACTACCAGTGTTCATTTCCCTTACTGAGAAAATGAAGAAAACATAGTATGTTCAAACTGCTGATTGTGGCAAATAGCTGGTTATTAGTTGATAAAAAATTGGTTTTCTGTAGTTTCAAGTTTCATTATTTTACTTTAAATTTGGATGACACTGGTTGGGGTGCTTTTAACGAAGTGCATTTTATCATACATTATGGCTATTTTTCAGAGTTTTGGTCCCTATACTTCAGGGTCATGAAGATGCAGGGGACTTCACTATAAGCTAAAGACTGAAGACTAGTGCACATGCAAACTTAATTTTTTACTTACGCGTTGGTGCTATCGGGCTTTTGGGACTTGTCTTGCTCATTGTTGTTCAAGAATACCGGTTTATCTCTAACTTTCTCTCAATAGTTTGTGGAGACTGCAGTCTCATGTTTCTCTTCTGTCGAGTCTGTGCTTTGTTGTTACAAATCATATTTGATTGTTTGTCATTGGATTATGTTATATTTGTTATAAACTAATATAGAAAAGACAAGAATAATAGGGAGAGAAGAGAGGAGAGTTCTTTATTTCTATTGAAGAGGATGATGGATTAAGGATGATTTACAATGAATAAACCCCCTCTATTTATAGGGAAAAATTCCTCCTAATAGCTCCAAAAGATAGACATTCCCTATATAGCTTGATGGATACTTACTATATCTTGATGGATACTCAATATATCTTGATAGATATTCACTATATCTTGATAGACATTCAATATAATGTAAATACATTTATAACACTCCCCCTTGAATGTCTAATTGATAGATAATGTGTCTCGTTAAAACCTTACTAGAAAAAAACCCATTGGAAAAAAATCTAGTGAAGGAAAAAGAGTACACATCTCTAATAATACGCATTTCGGCTGCCCCATTAAAAACCTTACAAGGAAAATCCAGTGGAACAAAACCTTGAAAGGGAAAAAGAGTACAATGCGTATTGGCTCCCTCTGATGAGAACATCAATTCCGAATCTTGAATCTTCACATTTCAATCTTGTGCATTATCTTCTCGAAAGTTGTAGATGATAGAGACTTTGTGAATATAGTCATATGATCACTCGAACGAATTTATTGCACGTTGATATCACCATTCTTTTGGAGCTCATGTATGCAGAAAAGCTTTGGCAAAATGTGCTTCATTCTATCTCCTTTTATGAATCCTTCCTTGAGTTGTGCTATGCATGTTGCATTATCTTCATGTAAAATCGTGGGTACTTTGTCACATTTCAAACCACATTTTTCTTGAATGAGATGTATCATTGACCTCAGCCACACACATTCTCGACTTGCTTTATGAATAGCTATCATCTTAGCATAATATGAATGTCATGTATACATGGTATGACAGTAACCCTTCATGACTAGATAATATATTTGTATCAACTATTATGTCGATTATATGAATATCATATATATTCAAAAACTTGACAATATGTGTTAGTATAAACATATTCATACAAGGGCTTTCAATTGCAATATGCAAGTGATCTACTTCATTATCTCCATGTAGGAGTAAAACTATATCATGCTCATAGTTGTAGTAAGATATATAAATGCATCAATTGACAAGATATGGTACTTCAAGATCCAATCCAATTCTGCATGTTTCTTAGTTAAACAAATAATCTATTGCTTTTGAAAACTCTTCAAGAGTTTCAATAATATTCAAATCATCAATTTATCCCTTATAAGGATTATAAATAAGTTTCCCAGAAACTTTTATATGCTTCAGGCATTATGAATCCTTTGGAGATTTCTATATCGATTTTGTCAAGTGACAATATTCAACATTAAATGTGTGACATCTTCTAGTGTCTGGGCTGCAAGTCAAAAAAGTTTTATGCTTACCAAAATGCATCCTTTCATGTCACTTGATAAATATTTCTACATCAGCATGCTTAAATAAACGTAGAATTTAGATCCTCATAACCTTTCACATTATTGCGCCATATTGTATTAAAGATATCATTGATGATATATCATTTTGTATCGGTTCACAATGTGACATAACATTTTGAGATCTCACCACTTCATTATTTTCAGGTACCTGAACCTCTCATAAGGTTTCATGAAGTGTTATGTCGTAGGCTCTTCAAGAGCACATTGCCTCCTTATATGATCATTTGCGCCTTTTTTCTTTTTTCAAGAATTATTGCGTTTAGAACCGATTGATCTACCATGGTTAATGCATGCAGTAGACTTTGTCCTTCAGGGACACATGATAGGAGCATCCGCAACTAAATATGAAATCAATTTGAGGTCAGCAAATGCTCCTAGCATTTGACATGAATTATCTTTTGAATGAGGATCGAATTGATGATAATTCACAACATATTTTTTTTTAGTTGCTTATTATCTCCCCCTTATGTTAGGAAAACTAACATACATCTCAATTTACTTTAGAGAATCCATCTTTGTGCATCATGGTATATCCATTAATCGTATACCACACATTAAAAACTGTTAGATGAATAATTTGGTTTCTGACCTTGAACCAATTGAGAGGGAGGAATTAAGCATAATTTATTGATCTAAAGCATACAAGTGCTATTGTATACAATATATCATATCATAGACCAACACAAATAGTTTGTTCTCATAAGCCATGGTTCAGCTATTTTTTAGAGCATTCAATGCTAAACCAACATTATGAAGATTTATGTTTTGATTACATAATCTGAAAATTATGCTCTTAACTCACTTTATATTGAGTAAGAAACTTTGCAAATGTCAACTGCAGTTTAAAAATAAATGCACATGTGATCATCTTATAGATGCATCTTAATATATATATCACATGATAGGTGAACAGACTCTTATTCACCTTTTATACTTTCCAGATTTTAAGGCATCCAATCCCAACATTAGTTGGTCCAACCAACTCATCATGAGAACAAGCAACATAAATAATTATTGAAGAACTTTCTAGTTCTTCAATACATGTCTAATACTCAATATGCACATCTTCAAAATGTTACAATCTTTCATACCGACTTATGAACTTGTTTGTACTAATAAACTCCAAGTTTACCATGACATGTGCATTTTGTGTTAGTAAATTTCAGATTTACTATTTAAAGAATAAATTTTCAGATTTACTACTTTGGGAGTAAATTTCAGAATATTTCTTCTCAATTATTCAATCTCTTTTAGAGGTGAGTCATGATCTCATCACAACAAGTGCACGTCTGAATTTATAAGCTTTGTTGAATAATGTCACATTTACTTCAAGGAATGGATCTATGTTTGTAGCATTTATCAAAAGTTCTCATTATTTGGGAATGGAACATAATTATCAAAATGTATCCTAAGTCTATCAAATTATGGTAGCTTAGAACCTCTTTTGAGATATTACTACTCAAGAGCAAATTGAGGCATACAAATAATATAGAGAATTTTTCTCTAACATATCTTTATAATCATAATAAACATGTGAAAATATTTATCATATTGTTCCTTCACGCTTATATTAGTACATTCAATCACTTGTCTTCTTTCAGACATATTATGCTGCTACTACGTTCACTTCGGGGAATGAAGCATATTTAATGGGACAAGTTTCATGACTTTTCACCAAAAAATTATTATTTTACCTTATCCATCATTACATCATCAATATGGTGCACTAAATTTGTAGATTCAATCACTTTTCTTCTTTCAGACATATTATGCTGCTACCACATTCACTTCAGGGATAGGAGCATATTTAATTGGACAAGTTTCATGGCTTTTCACCAAAAAATTATTATTTTTCCTTAGCCATCATTACATCATCAATATGGTGCATTGAGATTCAAACTCAACGTCTTATCCACATAAAGGCGTCTTCGGCATAAATCGATGGGATTTGAACCCAACATCTTATTATCATGGTGTATCGGGACTCTAACCCGATATCATGCGCTTTTAGTATGACCATAAGTCGATGGGACTTAAACCTAACATCTTATATTCATGGTGCATCAGAACTCTAACCCGATGATTTACCCTTTTGATGCGATAGAACTTGAATCTACCGTCTTACACATTCAATAGTACAATAGGCCAAAATTTCATGGGACTCAACCCCATATCTTTCATAATATTTCATACTTCAAAACAATTACTACTTGACCTTATGAAGTACAATAAATTTTAGTCACTTCTGATGATCAAAATAATTAAATAAGCAAATCACGGAAAGAAAATAATACCTGATGAATATAAACAGAGCTTTCAAAGTTTACAAGAAACTTGAGAATTAAATAGAGTCAAAAAATTGGCCGTGTATGTTTAGGTGCTATATTTGTACTCGGCCATCTCGTATCATTAGCCATGAATATATAAAACAAAAATATAGCAAAACACATGCTACTTGAATTTAATAGAAAAGTAAAGTAATGATTATACTTTTTCAATTTTGACATTTTTTTGCTTAGAAGCTATGATCCAAAATTTAATATTACTTACCTATGCTTTCACGTTCTCACTGCTTGTTAGAATATAGAGATTACGAGCCATTTACCTCAATCTTTTTAATGGCAGAGACTCGTGTTGATAACGTGTTATAAACTAATATAGAAAAGACAAGAATAATAGGGAGAGAAGAGAGGAGAGTTCTTCATTTCTATTGAAGAGGATGATGGATTAAAGATGATTTACAATGAATAAAACTCCTCTATTTATAGGGAAAAATTCCTCCTAATATCTCCAAAAGATAGACCTTCCCTATCTTGATAAACATTTACAATATTTTTATAAATACTCACTATATCTTGATAGACATTCACTATAATGTAAATACATTTAAAACAATATTTGTTTTGATGAAAAGGCTGCAAGGCATGCTTTTCAAGTTGTGCCGTGGAGGCATCTTAATTGAGAGCCGTCTCAACAAGATAAGGGGCCCAAAGCGAAACTCTAGAAAGAGGCCCTAAATATATATATATATATTAAAAAAAAAACTCGTCATTTATATTTTATTTAAAATTTATTTTTCTAGCTTTTTTGGATTCGTCATTAATTATTTTCTTATAAGCAATTTGTTCTAATAGTTCTTTTTCAATTGATAATATAGCTAACTCATTCAGTCTTTTCATGTTTTCTCTTTCCCTCTTTTTGAAAAACCAGAATTATATTTTCTAGTCAACATATTTAAATTGAATAAATTATAATAATAACTAAAACAAAAATATGTACTTATGAACTAAGAATATCAACAATAACAAATTTTCGAGAAAAACTATAAAATAAAGTTAGAATAATAAAACCTAGCTCAAGAATTTGATAAGTTGATATTCGTATAACGATATCGAAATAGTGTTGTCCTCCTTCAATTGCTTGTAATTCTTGAGATTTTGAAGAAGAAACTAAAAAGTAATTTTTGTTCTTTTGTAATTGTAAGCAAGAACATTAACTAAGTTGTCAGTTGTTTTGCAAAGTAAGAGAGTGTTCAAAACTATTCCCCAAATGATGTTTCATTACCCTAAAAACCAATGACTCCCACATTAAATATTTTACTTCCTTATCAGATTTTCTTTTTAAGTTTATAAGTAGATATAATTTTTTAAATAACTATGTATAAGTATATTTTTTTTTTAAAAATGGAGTCCCAATTTTTGGGAGCCCCAAGCGGTTGCTTTAGTGACCTAGTGGTTAAGACGGCCCTGTCTTAATTAAGCAGACCACCTCTACTTTGGGATCAATGAGCTGACCAGTTAGTTTGTATATTAAAGAGTGAAATGGTTGGAGATAAAAGCTGATGTGATTCTTTAAATTTTATTATCAAGCAAGACCTTACATCTATTTGGTCATGCAGGAAGCCCAGGAATTAAAGAGACATGGCTTAGTCTATTCTTTTCTCCTGCGAGATTGTTTCCACCTTTTACCACTCCAAGCGTTCAATTTCCAACCATTGATCCCTTCTTTGCATTCTCAAACTGTGAATATCCACATGCAGGATAGGAAACATTCCTGGTTTTGCCACGGCTTGCTTCAATATATTTGGTCTCGTCACTGGTGCATTTCTTCTTGGCTTTGGTCTAAGTGAAGTTTCATAAGGCATCCGGAGATGTGCAGATTGGACAACTCACCAAAAGATTCTCTCACAGAAGGTGGCCAAAGTGGCCGTCAAACTTAATGATGCTCATCAGGAATTTTCAAATGTTATAGTATTAAGTACCGTACTTGACGCGTGAGTATTTTTCTATAATTTGTAATGACCCAAAGTAATTGAGTCACGTGGGAGGCAGAGGCGGACCCATATGTGTTGTGGGGTGCACGTGCAGCCGTTAACTTCGAAAAAAATCATGTATATATATGTGTATATACCTTGAGAATTTTGGATATAGCTAATAGTGCACCCAAGAATGAAAGTGCACCTTGGTGCGCTGGTTGAAGCTGATGCTTCCATCCATGCAACCAGGGATCGATCCCTGTATCACACAATTTCACTATTTTTTTTTATACTTCTAGATTTAAAGGTCTTATTACAAGTTTATAACATCAAAATTGTTGGATTGGGGATTCGAACCCGCGACCATACAGTTACGGTAAGCCCACCTTGACCATTAATCTATCACGATAGATGTTTAAAACAAGTTAAAAGTCAACATATTAGCTAAAATTCATATTATAAGAAAGTAAAAGTTTATTAACTTAGAACTCATATTTGTTCTATATATTGTATTTTCAATATTGTTCATGTCATTAGTGACCAATCAACTATGACATTATCCCTTAATTGACATTGAAAGTTTCGCTAAAGTCTACATTAAGATAATATCGGTGCACCCCAGTATTATCAAAAGCAAAATACGCAAAAAAGCCCTAAAGTCCGTTGGGGCTATAAGCTCAAAGTGCAAATAAAGCGAAGGCTTTAACAAAAAAAGGCATAAAAAGGGAGAAAAAAATATAAATATATATGTCTAGTCCAAGACTAATAATTATAAACATGAATGACAAATATATGAATAAAGAAATTGAAAATTTTTTTATGATAAAGTGAAATATCAATTGTTTAGTGTCCGTCTCTTCAAAAACGCCTCATTGACAAGGAAAAAGTATGTTTTAGAATCTTGATGAAGACACTAAACTGCACATTAAGCGAGGTGAAGCGCTCAACACATTTTGAGCCTCGCTTCAGGGCTTAAGCGCGCCTTTGACAACACTGGTGCACCCACAGACTTCAAATCCTGGGTTCGCCTTTGGTGGGAGGAACGTGAAAGAGCAATAAGATCACCAGGGACGGATCTATGTGTACTCGTGGGGGTGCCACGACACCTGCAGACCTCAGTTGAAACTTTGTATGTATATGCATAAAATGTACAGGAATGGAATATATAAGTTACTTGCCACCCTTAGAACATAGTGGCAAATGGCACCACTGGCAGAAGGCGGAAAATAGCACCTCATTGATGAGGGTTCGAAACCCGTTGTGAGCATTGTATTTTTGGCTTGCTCTTTTGCTCGTACAATGGTCGGCGCCTCAGCTTTCATTTCTTTTTCTCCCTTTTTTTTTGTCGTTTTCATTAATTTGTGCCAATGGCTTGAGTGTCTTTTTATCTCCCCTTCTTTCTAGGTCTTTTCATTAATTTTACTTACTTGCCATTTTTTATTAATTCAAATTGGCATTTTTTTAAATTAATTCTTGATTCTTTAAACTTTCTCTTCATTAATCTCTTGATAGCATGTGTATCATGTATTAAATAATGAGTACAAAATCTTAAACTTCACATAAATATTAATAAGAATTTATTACATTTCTTAAAAAAGTTTATGTCTTAAAAATTATGGATATTATTATGTCAAAGTTTTAAAAATTTAAAGTTTCTTTCGATCGTTTGAACCAAGTGAAGATGACTGAGTTGAAGCTACAATGTTTTATTCTTTCCAATTATATATCGACAACAATACTTTCAACATATAAAGGTAATGGAATATGAATATATTAAAATAACTGTAAGTTTATACAAGTTCAAATTTTTAACATGAAAAATCTTTTTTTTTTCTCTCAAAGTTTTGGAGAATAAGACCTCTTACTCTGATTTTTTTTTTGAACTACTTAAGAATTTTTGATCTCAGAATATCTAAAAAAGAACATTACTAAATAGGCGTATTTGATCGATTTGTTTATAAAAATAAAAAAAGATAAATAACCAGACTTGTAACCCAAAATTGAAGGAATCAACCCGTTAATCCTATTCGGACGGCATGGAACCCGGTACCTCCAAATCCTAGATCCGCCTCTGAAGATCACCCACCTCATATGTGTATATATACAACAAAAAATCAATTGGAGCAGTTATGAATTTGATGGTATGTCTATCCCTTTCCTTTTCTCTATTATCCTCTCCTAATCCTAAATCTGAATTCCCTTACTCTCCTCTTCCCTAATCTCTTCTAAGTCTTCCTTCCATCTTCAATTCTTCTTCCTCTCATAATTTCGGATAAGTAATTAGCTGCAGTTCAACTTCTATTTCAGGTGTTGATTGTTATGCTAGCTGCAGTATTGGCTGATTCATGTGATGGATTTTTGGTTACATTTCCTTTAGTTTCCGTTATTAGATGTTATATTTTCCATTTTCAGTTGTAATTAGTAGTTGGTTGCGATTAATTCGAAAGACAGCTTGGTTTGGATCATTTACTGTGGAATTGAATTGTGAATTGGTTTGCTAATTTGGGTGTCAATTTAAGGGACATTACGTTTGGTATCAGAGCAACGAACCTGTCTCGATTGTGGATAGTAATTCGAAGAAGATGTTTGAGGAATCAAGGACCGTAAATCGAAGGGCCCATATGGATGGAATGACAGGACTAGTTGTGCATGTTAAACAATTACAGAAGTTATGCTAGGATTGCATATGCAGCATTGACTGTCATTGCAACTCTTGTGTCTCTGGTTGCATACGCAGCATTGACTGTCATTGCTATTTTTGTCTTGATGATTGCTCGAGGAAAAAGAATGAAGGGGAAAACCCGGTTGAGATATTGGAATCGATGGTGGAAATTGCTACACAAAAGGATAAATCTAGTGAGGGTGCATTGCTTACTGAGAAATGCAACGAGTGTGTCCAAATTGAGGCAGAGAAGCGAACCACAGAAACTGTTTCTATTGCACCTTTCCAAATTCGAAGAATGGCAGAGATGAAGGTTCTCATAAAGACTGTGAAGGTTGAAATAACAGGTAAAACTTCTGCCTACTTCTCGTCGATGAGTTAAATTTGCAAACTATTAGGGAAATCTCTTCCGTTGTTGGACGAATTTCTAGAAATGATGTTATGAAAAAGAAATGGAAGGGAATGACACTAGGATTTGCTTCCTACTTGTTTGAAAAATGTCCAAAAGGAATCATGTCCTAGAAGTAAATGTATTCATGAGAATTAAGGGCAAGTTTCCTCTTGTTTTAGCCGAAAAGGAACTGGCTGTTCCTGTATGGGATCCAGGGATATGTTGTGGAGGTGTGCAGGTTTTAAGTTTGATTGTCGAGAAACTTGACTTGAGCTTAGACGATCCTCAAGCACAGATGATGTTCTTAATAATTAAGGTAGCATTAGACCCTGGTGTTAATTGGAGAGAGAAAACATACTTTTCTAGTCTTCACTATAATGGACTCAACATGGTATTTCCAGTTAGAAATGTCAATGTGCTGCATAGTGATTTCAGTGGCATGTCAGAAGATAATGCACCAGTCACCCCTTCTGCTTATGTTGTTGGCTGGACAGAGCTTTGCTTTGAGGAAAGGATTAAGCAAAACAATTATTTCTCATAGCCCAGGATTGTTTCTCAGGTCAGTTGATATGGCTAATATTGTGTCTTTAGCTTATGCCCCCGAAATGAAAAATGATAAAACTAATACAGTTTTTGACCCGGGAGGAATGGTATTCAATTGGTTGCATCAATTAAAGGAGTTGCATGACAGAACTGCAAATTGTTGTTGGTGCCTCACTTTCTTTATTTCTATAATTCCTTCTTTTATGCATTTTCTGGATTATGGCAGAACATATAGTCCTAACTGCTCTGAAGTTGTGATGGAGTGGAATGAGAGGCAGTTTATTTGGGTGCTTGATGTTTACTGGAGGAGCATCAAATCTAATAATATTGAATTGCATTATAATTTTTTAGTATGTTCCTTACTTGAGTGGGGTATCATTGTTGTTGATGGGTTGACCACTCTCAAATTGATATAGTGCATATAGGTCTAGTAGTACGTCCAACTGAGGAAGTCAAGAACAAGGGTCTTAAGAACATCATGGAACACAAGCTTCCCTTCATTCCTTTCAAGTCATTTTTCAGGTTCATGGGTGCTCGTAAGGATTGGAAACTCTAGATTTCAAGTCCATTTAGTGCCCATCGTTGATTACTTATTTACTGTGATATAGATGACAGAAAGAGGAACGACAATATAATTCTAGTATTTGATCCAGGAGCATTGAACTATACCATTACATACCTTAACCTTGAAGTTTTCTCATGCTTCTCATCAAGACATATAAGTTCTCATGCTGAAAATACAAGGTGTTTGGACACTAATTTTTGGAAACAGGGTGGTTGTCTAAAAGGTGGTGAAGCCTTATATGTTGGGTTCCAACACATACAAGGTCAACTAAAAATTGTTGCAAGTTTGTTTCTCAGGAGTAATTCTCATCGAGTTGATATTCTTAATTTTGCTGGTACATATAATGGCCTTCCATGTTATGAAATGAAGGGTGATGTTAACGGAATTACACTGATGGTTACCAGTGATTTCTTAATGCTCTCTCTTTACTCTGTTGACTATACTTGTACTTGCTCAGTGAATGTCGCCAAGAATGCAAAGAAGAGAGCTAAGAGGCCACTAATGGATTTAATTGATGCCTACAAAGTGACTTTTCAGCCTGATGAACTTGTTGGGTTGCACTGTGGATTCTAAATTTCATGTGTTGGTATCAAAGATTTTCTTTGTCGATACCACAAAAGATATAATTCCATAGGACAATTACACTTTACTGAAAGTCTGGAAAAAGGTATAATTGTTAGCTTCACTTTTGGGTTGCTTATGATCAACATTATTGGTGTGTCCTGCTATTGTCCTGGTGTAGTTAGAAGACAAATAACTAGGACATCTAGTGAGACTTTTAAATGCAAGAGATGGCTCAGTGCGTTGTCTTGGTTTATTAGTGAATACAAACATCAGTGTGAGAGTGTTGTTATTAGCGTAGCCAACACTACAAGAAAATAGCTTTTTAACGACCAAATCTTAGTGAAGGGATATAAATCCGGTCGCTAAAAGTGTATTTATTACGACACAATTTTTTTCCAGTCGTTATTAGGCAATTTTAATTTAATCTTAGCAAGGGATGATATCTAGACCTTAAAAAAACTATTACCCAGTCGTTACTGATTAATAAAAAAAGGGCGCTATATTTTCCCTCTTTTATTTTCACACCACGTACTCTCTCCACCCACCCATTCCCCCCACCCCACTCATTCCCCCCACCCCTCCAAAAGAAAAGAGAGATCGATACATACTATGTGAGGAGATATCTCTACTCAACACTGCACAGAAGCAATCCAAAACGGGGATATCTACCTGTACAGAGAAAAATCAGCAAACCCAGATGAAATTAACGTTATGCTAACGTTATGCATCTCCTGATCTCCAGGTTTGTTAACTGAAATTAAGCCATACGTCTCTGTTCTAGCTCTTTAAAAAGGAAATCAACAACTTTCTTTTTCATCACAGAACTTAGCTTTCTCTTCTTACTTGATTTTTATGCTTTCTTTTTCATTGCAGAACTCAGCTTTCTCGTTTTACTTGATTTTTACTGATCTTTGCTGCAAGTGATATTATCTGGACATATTCGTGGAGTTCCCTTCTCTTTGAAGTAAGTTTTTGTTGTTTTGAGTATGAATTATTTTATGGAAACCCTGATTTTGCCCAATTCTGTTTATGCTTTATGGTCCATCTAGAATGTTTTCCCCCCTTTTTTTGTCTGTGCATGTACTTATGTATATTACTTATTAGATATTGCAGACATATCTTCATTATTGGCTTATTGCTTGTACTTCCTTAGCTTATTATTTGCCAGTTCTATTGAATTTCTCCTTTTAAGTTTATTCAGTTGCGTCCAAATTAAGTTTGCAGTTTCTTGTGTGTAGGCGATTAGATTTTTCTCAAGTGTGTTCAACCATGTCTTGAGCATATTATAAATAATTTCTGATACTTTTTTAAATTAAAGCATGACAAATAATTTGAGACAGAGATCCCTGATTTATCTGCTTTATTTCTCCTCCTGGGAGAGGAAATTCTTAAAGGCTGAATGCAGCTTTTGTTTTAAGTGCTAAACGTGAAAATATTGCACCTATAAGCAGTATTTCAGCAACTAACACCATCCAATCTTATTCGAAAATAAATTGTACAATTGAAATGCTTGTATAGCAAATATGAAAGAACTTATTTGTTACGTAATAATAGTTTTTGATCACTTATACATTAGTGTCCATCAAAGATATGAAGATGTGCATCACCTTCGTGAAAAATCCACCAGCCTCTAGGAAATTCCTCTTAAAAAAATGAATTATAACATTCAGCTTGAGCTATCACTCTGAAACTGAATATTAAGTAGAAGAATCTTTTATGGTGGATTGGTCTTTCTTATTTTGTCATGGGATATGGCTTATTTTTTTGTGCATTGCCATATGATGCAACAACAGAAAAGCATCTTAAAATGGCAAATACATGGTTATCTTAATGTGGTAAATTATAGGACCCAAAAAATGAAACTTGAATTTTATAGAATCAAAATAGGAATGATTTTAATTTGAATGTGGCACATTATTGGTTGGTCTGTCTTGTTTTGTAGTATGATATCTTTAGTGCTGGCAACCATAAAAATAACTACAACAAATTAGGAAGACTGTTGAGGTGAGGTTAATTGGTTCTTGTGAGGGGAAATCTGTATTGTCGTGCAGTAAGTTATTTGTTTTATCTAATTCTGTTTAGTGTACTGAGTATCACACTATATTTAGTTGGGATGGGAAGAAAAGATTCTAGTAAGGGGACTTAAAAGAGAGTGGCAACAACCATAAGTGGAGGAATAGTATGCAGTTCCATGTTAGTATTTTCAACCCTTCTAAAGGTGGACAAAGGAGAATGTAAATATCATGTACTTACCCTGCTAGTTGTGGTGAACAAGATAAGGGGAATAATAAGTTCCTTCATTAGACTTCCATCCCTCGAACCAAATATAGTTTACATTTTGCAAGTACAGTCTTTCGATTTAGTTAGTGTTCTTCATCCTTCTTTTATGAATGCAAATACATTATGTGTTTCAATGTTTCGTGTCGATTGATTAATTTTTCTGTCTGACTTTACTGGTCATTGGTGCTACAAATCAGCGTGTTTAAGAATCAACGTGAACACTATGAAAAATTGATGATAGAACACTAAGAAAAATTGATGAGAAGAACAAATTTGTTATTCCATGAGATAAGAGTATATGCGTGAACTCAATAATTACAAAAGGAGGGACTACAATGAAGCAGAATCTTGACTGTTATTTGTTTTTAAGAAAAATTACAAATGTCCAGCATGTTTTCTTTAACTCCCTAATTTCAGAATCATTTTCTCTGCATTAAACTTCCCTATCCCTTGGCTGGTATCTAGACTACTTCAACATGTTTTGGAGACCAAGATGAGATGTTCAGTCTAAGTTGGATTAGCTGTGCACAAAGCCAGCTCTCTCCTAAAAGCTAAGTAACAATCACAGTGACAAATTAACAACCTTCTATTAAGTACTTATTAGATGTAAATTATGTAAGAGTTGGAGCTCAATCCACACATCCCCCATTTTACTTCCTTTTGCTATTGAACCAAAGTCCTGAGAGAACGAATTTAGATCTACTATGATAAGCTCAGCACATGGTTGCTCTATAATATGTGAAAAGCTTTCTTAATAAACAAGTTTAAAGTTGTGTTAGGACATGATACATTTATCTGAGCTTCAATAATATGGTATTAAAGCCCAACCTAAACTCATCCAACTTGAATTTTAATTCTAAATATTTTTTTGGTAGTAAAAGATAATATATTAAACAAGCTAACTATTATAAAGTTGAGGTAGATCCTCAGTAGATCTACTCCCACCTAATCTTCAATTAGCAAAATGCATCAACTTGCTTGTAGTTGTATAGTGATAGTCCCATTTCACTCTTAATTTTGAGTTAACTAAATTAAACTTGTCTTATAATATACTCTTTCAAAGTTGACTATACTATAGTCTTATGCCTAGAGTTGAATCCATGTTCTTTTAAGTTTAAATTAGTCTATCTTGTCCAACTTCCCGGTTCCACATGATGCATAAATATATTGTCCTTCAAATCATCTTAAATCTTCTGCTCAAAACCTAGAGTTCCTTCTCTTCTTACGATAGACTCCTTTTAGTTTTACGAATCCTCTTTTCATGTTGCTTGACTTGGCCATTTTTTTGTAACAATACTTTCTCTGCCTGGGTTGTCTTCTTGTAGATAATTTTATTATGTATGAACAATTTATTATAGTTTCATAGATCCAACAGTCACTTCATTATTACTGTTCCTTTTGCTCAATTATCTACTCTTTTTTCCAAAGTTTCATCAAGTAGTTAGCTTACTGCTCCTATTGTATAAAAGGTAGGGACCAGGGTAAAAGACTTTGATGCTTCTTTCAAGTGAATGGATGTGATTTCACTTTGGTCAAACATCATATGTAATAAATAAAACATTGATGAAATAAGATCTTGATACTTCTTTATCCAAGTAACTGGATTATCAAGGATATTGCAAGCATATGCAAATATCCTTGATTATATTATTTTCTCATTTAGTAGACTTGTACTAAATGATTTCCCTATATATGATCAGCCAACAGAGAACTGATGTAAGAATGTAGGTTCAAAATTTATTATTTTGAAAAATTGAGTCTTTGTTATTAATATGTTGGATGATCTTGAATTGCTAGATTTTTTTGTCATGTACTTTCAACAAGACTAGTTTGTGTAACCTTTTCATTACCATATTTGTATTGGCATTGATGTTAAAATTTATACTATTATCAAAATAAAAAATTCGCCGCTTCTCACCTTCAGGTGCAAATACCAATGAAAGCAGTAGGTTAAATGTTTGCTTCTTGTTTTTTTTTTTTGGTTGTAATACTTATGTAACTATATGTGTCTACTGCTCATGAATCTGTAACTCTTAAAGTAAATGTCTAATTCTTACTCCTTAATTGTTATATTAATATATTTTTTATATCTATTTTACATGCACCAAGATTATGGCGCCTAATAAGCAATGGATGAAACTTATTAAAGATAGACTTAGTAAAGCCTACAAAGATGGGGTGAAGAAATTTTTGGATTATGCTTTCACAAAATTGGGAGAACCAAAATTGATACGTTGTCCATGCATGAACTGTGGTAATGCAACTTCTAGAACACGTCAGGTTGTTAGATCACATTTAATAGTACATGGAATAATACCAAGTTATACATTTTGGTATCACCATGGGGAGAGATCAGGTGAAGCAGAATCAGATTTTGAACTTGTAGATGATAATGACATTGAAGAGGGTTATGATGATTACATTGAAGAGGGCGATGATGATGACATTGAAGAGGGTGATGATGAGGATGAAATACGTGGGATGCTCAGAGATTTGTACCCCAATTTTGACGGGGATAATATGAATAATAGTTGTGATGATTATCTCGAGGAGGAACCAAATGCTGAAGCAAAATGATTTTATAGGCTATTGAAAGATTTTGATCTACCATTATATGAAAGTGCAAAAGTTTCTAAACTTTCTACTTTGGTTAAATTGCTTCACATTAAAAGTACAGGTCATTGGAGTGATGAGTCATTCACGATATTATTGGAGTTTTTGAAAGAAGAGTTATTGCTCGATGGAACAAACTTGCCGGATTCATATTACGAGGCAAAGAAGGTAATTCGGGATCTTGGATTTTCTTATAAGAAGATTAATGCGTGTAAGAATGATTGCATGTTATATTGGAAGGATGATAATTCTCTTCAGTCTTGCAAAGTTTGTGGTGCATCCAGATGGAAGGAGAATAACCATAGTGGAGAAACCAAATTGAAAAATGGAAAAAAGATACCATGCAAGATTTTACGTTATTTTCTTTTAAAGCCAAGACTTCAAAGATTATTTATGTGCTCAAAAACATCTCCTATGATGTCATGGCATCATGACAAAAGAGTTGATGATGGAATAATGAGGCACCCATCTGATTCAATGGCATGGAAAAAATTTGATGAACTTTACCCATCTTTTGCCGCTGAGCCTCGTAATGTACAACTTGGACTTTCTAGTGATGGCTTTCAACCATTTGGAATGTCCAAAACTCCATACAGCATTTTGGCCCGTGGTACTTGTTCCTTATAATTTACCACCTTGGATTTGCATGAAGCAAGATAATTTTATTTTGTCAATGCTTATATCTGGTCCTGAGAGTCCTGGCGATGCAATTGATGTCTATCTGCAAACTTTGATAGAGGAGTTGATTATGGGAAACTGGAGTGGATACATTCGATGCATCGACTAGAAAGAATTGTACATTATATGCATCTTTATTGTGGACCATCAATGAATTTCCAGCATATGCAAATTTATCTGGATGGAGTACAAAAGGAAAATTTGCTTGCCCATGTTGCAATAAAGAAACTATCTCTGCAAGGCTTAAAAATGGAAAAAAAGAGTGTTATATGGGCCACAGACGCTTTCTTCCTCTTAATCACAAATGGAGGAACGATGAAGCGTCATTTGATGGCACTAAAGAACATAGACTACCACCAAAAATGTTGTCTGGTGATGATATACTTGATCAGGTTGCTGATTTAAATGGGCCATTAACAAAGGATCCAAAGAAGAAGATTAAAATATCACATGAGAGAAGGGGTGATAATTGGAATAAGAAGAGTATATTCTTTGATCTTCCATATTGGAAAACATTATTGTTGCGACATAATCTAGATGTGATGCACATTGAAAAAAATATATGCGATTATATTTTGGGGATAATCTTAAATATCAAAGGTAAAACCAAAGACACCTTGAATACTCGGTTGGATTTACAAGAAATGAAAATACGAGAAGAGTTGCATCCAATACAAAATGGAGATACATATGAGTTGCCGCCAGCATCTTACACATTATCTGTTGAAGATAAGCAAAAGTTTTGCAATTTCTTGAAGAATCTAAAGGTTCCCGATGGATTTTCCTCAAATATTTCTCAGTGTGTCAATCTTAAAGATCGCAAAATTTTAGGATTAAAGAGTCATGATTGTCATGTTATTCTACAACATTTACTCCCACTTGCCATGCGTGGTATGCTCTGTAAATCTGTGTCTGAACCACTTATTGAGTTGTCTTTATTTTTCAAAGTGCTTGGAACAAAATATTTGAGAGTAGATGAATTGGAACAAATAGAAGCACAAATACCAAAAACTTTGTGCAAGTTAGAAAAGGTGTTCCCTCCTGCATTTTTTGATATCATGTTGCACTTGTCAGTTCATTTACCTAATGAAGCTATGATTGGCGGACCAGTTCAATATCGATGGATGTATCCAATAGAGCGATACCTACATTTTTTGAAGTCTTTTATTGGTAATATGGCTCATCCTGAAGGTTCGATTGCAGAGGGATATTTAGCAACTGAATGTATGACTTTATGTTCAAGATATTTGAATACAATGAAAACAAAATTTAATTGTCTTGAGAGAAATTATGATGGTGGTGGTGTTGAATCTGATGGTGGTTTGACGATATTTTGTCAACCGGGAAAAAGTTTAATGGGTAGCACACCGGACAAACTTGATTCAAATGAAAGGGAGGAGGCACATATTTGTATTTTGAAGAACTTTGATGAAATTCAACCATTTCTCGAGTAAGTAATGATTTAATCTAATAATTTACTTATACTTTTTTCGTATTTTTCGTTTAAACTAACATGTATTTACACGCCAATTCTTTGTAGAGAGTTTTTACAAATTCATAGTGATACCTCTCAACAAATATCAGATGTGGAATGGAATAGACAATTCATTAGTTGGTTACAAAAAAAGGCGAGTATCAATTTATCATTTATCTTACATCAAGTATGTAAATAGAGTTTTCTAAACATGTATTTGATGTTATTAGGTGGCAGGATTACACAAACAC
Source organism: Capsicum rhomboideum (assembly GCA_031232105.1). Lineage (NCBI taxonomy): Eukaryota > Viridiplantae > Streptophyta > Magnoliopsida > Solanales > Solanaceae > Capsicum > Capsicum rhomboideum. The sequence continues at coordinate 140,299,370 of CP124711.1, read as the reverse complement.
GATGATAGTGAGAGAATGGCAGATTTGCTCTCATTGTCACGTGGTCCTCTGCCATATGTGACAAGATTCAAAGGCCACATTGTTAATGGATATCGGTTTCATGTGCAAGAGTATGATATAGGTTTGAAAACTCAGAATTGTGGGGTGGTTGTAGTAGGTAAGACTGCTGAAGAGAAAAATCATATAGATTACTATGGCGAGTTAACCGAGGTTCTTGAATTACAATTTGTTGGAGAAAGAAGAGTGACTTTATTTCGGTGCACGTGGTTTGATGTGTATGATCAAGAAAGGGGAGTTAAAATGGATGAATATGGCTTTGTAAGTGTTAACCATTGGCGATTTTTGAGAACAAATGAGCCTTTTGCATTAGCCAACCAAGCATCACAAGTATTTTATGCTATCGATCATTCCAATAAAGGTTGGCATATTGTGCAAAAGTGTAGCACCCCGTACCTACCAAACTCTACTTGACGACGTTGAACTATATTTACTTAAGTGTCGAGAGCCAAACGTATGTATTGTGTAATGTTATTGATGATATTATTGATATTGTGCCTAGTACATGGGATTCGACCTTCGTGGGAGGTGTAACACCCCGTATGTTGTCGAACGTATACGACTACGTGTACATTTATGGAATTAATTAAACATGAGAGAGTTGAAGAATTATGCAAATAATTGTTGGGGATTATATGAGTCTTGAGCCATTGGGCCAAATGAGGCCCAAAGATCATAAGAAAGACTTGGCCCAATGGGGCAAAACATGATCCAATCTTCCATTTGACTAATCAACCATGCATTTAATGCCAAGAGATGGATAAGAGTGACTTGAGGGATATATATATATATATATGAGGAATTATTCATTAAATTGGTGGGCTCAATTAACAATTTGTTAATGAGCTAAATGAGGCCCAAAATTAGCATGAAGACATGGCCCAAAAAGGGCATAATGACCCATTCTTGACCCATCCTTGCAAGACCAAGTCAATACATTAGGATTGAACCAAGTGTGTGGTTACAAATCACCATTAGGGGACTATAAAAGGGGCACCAAATCAGATTTTAATTCATTTGGATACCCATGCCTTTTCTAGAATTCTCTACAACATTTCCACTATCACACAAAACCTAGGCTTTCATCCTTTTGGCCAAAGATCATCACTTGGTGAGTGTATATTATTATGGTTTAATATATTTTATGCATGGAAGATGGTTTATATCATGTTGGTTATGTTGGTGGAGTGTGAGAAGTTCCCTATGTGTGTATGTTATATGTTTGCTAAATCGGAGGATGGTTTTGCCTTGTAAACTTGAACATGGGCTTGTGATATTGAAGAAAATGAACTTGATGGATTTAATATTGACATGTGAGATATGATTATAGTCTTACCTTGTTTTATCCTTGTGTATAATGTTTGGAATTGTTATTGCAAAAGTGAGCATGGAAGTGATGACGTATTGAAAGGAAAACATAATTTTTGGTGGTGTTTATGTGCATATGAAACCATGGATGTTAGTTGGAATCTAATATGATCTAAAATATGTTAAAGGAAGTTTATTTATGATCACGGACCATTCATTGCATTAAAAGAGCCAAAACGAACCCCGGTGGCCGAAAATGGGCACCCGCCCTAGCAGGGTAGGCACCTGCGGGCGCAGGTGCCAACGCAGATGCTCCTGGAATCTTCCAGGAGCCATCTGCACACGTACCTCATCCACCTTAGGGTTCAGGTGGCAACGCAGGTCATCCCCAGAATTAGTTTTGTGTGTTTTCGTCTCTAGTTGATCCCCGAAGGCCCCTATACCCTTTTTGGATGAAATTAGCAACTTGTGATGTTGTTTTAATGACTTTAAGGGGGCGTATGGAGGCATGTTGGACTATTCTAAGTATGTATTGTTGTTTATAAGTTGTTATGGGGCAAGTTGATAAGGTAATTGTGACGGAATGATAATAAGGAAGCATAAAGGGTAAGTGTGGTGTGAAATGCTATTGATGTATGATAACTTGGTCAATGTGTGGAATGTTATGGTGTCGTTGGTATGAGAATGCAGCAGATTGTATTGTAAGGAGTGACATGATGTTATACTGTAGTCATATAGCTCATTGTCGTTTTGTACACTTATACGGTAAATAGTTGTTAACTAGATTTCCATTATGAACTTGTGTTGTAGAGTGAAACATAAGGAAGGAGTTGGACTGTGGTGTTTATATATAGACTTATGTATTAATACTTGGAAGTAAAGGTATGTAAGGTTACTCTTTCTGTATCCTTCTGCAACATATTGATCATATTGACATTGTACCTATTCCATTCCGAAATGTCCAAAGGTATATCAGTTCAGGTTGAGATATATTGTCATCCACATGTGTCCGACTCTTAGACGAATTATGATTCACGTATCTCCTATTCATTGACTGAAGTTCCAAAGTTGTCATAATGTGGTAAATTCTAAGGAAGCTATATCAAAGAAAGTAACGATGTAAAGAGAGTCTATTTGGTCTTGAATAGCTTTTCCAATCATGTCGTGTTACAATAGTATTCACATTGACATTACGCTTGTTCCATCCAGAAATGTGCTAAGGTATCCTATATCCGGTTATCAATGGTCATTATCATATGTTTCCTACTCATTGATCAATTGTGAATCTCATGTCTCATATTCATGAATATTGTTCCAAAAGCCCACTAAGGTTACATTCCAAAGTTCCAATAGTGGTTATATTAATGTATCTTGTTTATTGATTATAGTCCAATGGTTCCAATGGTGTTATGTTTCCAATAATGTTTATTTACATGTCTTCTATTATTGGTTATGGTTCCAAAGCTTCCAAAAATGTTATGCCAAAGGAATGTATCAATCTCTCATAAGTGAATGTACTAATCTCTCACAAATAAAGATATCAATCTCAAAAGTAAAGAACAAAGTAATGCAAATGTGGTTAATGATTGAGTGCGGGTGGCAGCTTTGGGGGAGAAATGCCTAGCTCAAGCCGATCCCGATATTATTGGATCAGGGGGCAGCTTTGGGGGTGAAATGCCCAGCTCAAGCCGAACCTGACAGGGGGCATCTCTAGGGGTGAAAACCTAGCTCGAACCGAACCTGATATGTTGATTTATGGGTGGCATCTCTAGGGGCATAAGCCTAGCTCGAGCCGATCCTGATGCATTGATTTATGGGTGGCAGCTCTAGGGGCATAAGCCTAGCTCGAGTCGATCCCAACATAACGATATGTTATGTAAAGACCCACTGATCAGTCGGGGCCCGGGTACATTGTGACACATGTAATGACAATTAAGCATTGAAGTAAAGAAGCAAAGAAAACAATGAACGTAATACACATGGTTCCCAAAGTGAAAAATGTTAACTTATCCATATTGGTTATTTATTTGTATTTGAGTTTATGGAAGTGTTGATATCTCTTACAGTTTCATTTGGGCCTTACATACTCAGTACATTCTTCGTACTGACCCCCTCGGGGGACTTACTTTACATGTTGCAGGTGCAGACACTAGTAGACCTCCACAGTAGGTTGACAGTAATTGCCGATTTTTGGTGAGCCCCAGTTGCTTCGGGACTTTCCTAGTCACAGTTGTACAGTTGTTTTGATGGTGTAAATGTTGTATAAAGAGGGGACTTGTCCCGACTTTTAGATGGTCTTGTAAATGCATCAGTTAGAGGCTTTTGTAGACGTATGTGGGTATGTGAATGTAAGAGATGAATGTCCGTTTTGACATAATGGCCCGAACGGCCAAGTTTCATAAATGTATATATAGCATTTGCTTCCATGTCCATGACTTCCGTATAGTTGCATGATGAATAATAAGATTCGTACGAGGATATGCATACGAATGTACATGAGCAAAGATTGGTTCTCTCGGGCCACATCGGCTTCGAGTGCCAATCACGCCTAGTTGGGATTCGGGGCGTGACAAAAAGGTCCAACCTCGTGATTCTTTTGATAGTTTGCAAAAAATGGATAATGACTTAGAAGAGTTAGATAACTCTACACAAATGAAAAGGAAAAGAACTCATGCAGGTTTGGAGCTTTATCATGCTTGTTTTTACTTTATTGATTTTTTTATGGTAATGATTCTTTATAGTATTTTTCATGAAATTTGATTTAACGAATTTGGTGTTGAATATTACGTTGATCTTACATTGTAGTAATGGTTCATGGAAATGTTATATGTACATTGTGTCTTTATTCTGAATGTTGTTCTCAAGTTCATTTCTTCTTATTGAGAACTCTCTAGCCTATTCTATCTTTTGTTTGAAAAACATTGCTCTTATTATTATTATCTTTTTTTAATTAGGTTGAAATGAATCCCTCAAAAATTCAAAAGTGTGAAATGGGATTAGCTTCAAAAATTTCTACGCGTGAACTCATTCCACCTGGTGCGTTAGCAAAGGGACGAGGGCAAAGTTTAAAAGTTATGGGCACTTTAAGAGTTAATGCTGAACAAAGGACTCTGACTGCCAAAAATAGAAGTTATAATACAGCAACTTCTAAGTTGACTAAGCTAGCAGATAAAAATTTCCTTCTGCATCCTTGTTTTGATGAAATGGAAGACAATGCTCCCCTCTATCAAGAAGCTGAAGTGACTCAAGACGCTTTGACAAGTGATGCAAGGGGTCAAGGACAAAGCTTAGGGGTTAATGCTGAAAAAAGAACTCTGATTGGCAAAAATAGAAGTAGTACGGCAACAACTTCTAATCTAATTAAGCCAGCAAAGAAAAGTGTTGCCCTGCCTCCTTATTTTTGTCAGATGGAATACAATGATGCCCTCTATTCAGAAGCGGAAGTGACTCGAGATGCTCAGAGAAACAATACTGGTATGTTATTTTTGGTCTTAACATGAGTTATACTATTGAAAGCCAAAAAATTACGCAAGAGAAACACACCCAGTTATAGGAGGTTGTGGGAGTTGGGGAAGGCATGTTTCAGTAATAGTTGAAGTATAGGAAGTGACATTACAAAGATTCTTTTGTTTCTCATTCCATATTTTGACGGATGAATTCTGTATACATCTTTTTGACCATCCTGGCCATTTGGGTCTTGCCTTTAGTTTTTTTTAGTATCCTCAGGTGCATCATATCCCAGTTCCAAGGAGAATAAGGGATGTCATACCATAGTAGTAATCTAGCCAAGTAGACCAGTCCCTTACTTCAAAGCTTTTGTCTCTCTGATTTTATCATTTCCCAGATCCATTTTCCTCTTAGCACCTTCAGTTCATTCCTCAAGTTCCAAATTCAGGTTCTCAACAACTGTATTTGCCGCTGCCATCTCTGTTTTACCTATCCCTGACTCCGAAGGTTCTGTACTCTTATTCTGCTGCATCATTGTCAGCGTCATTCTTCCCTCCGAATTGGGGGTTTTGTTTGTAGTTTCCATAGCCAGCTCATTCTTGTCTTCCTCTACTCTCGTGATTGTCTTCTCAGCCTCCCACAGCCACGTTTCTCCATTGAAATGGGTCTTGTGCATGTTAGCAGAGTGCTTTAATCATGCGCTGAGAGTATCTTTCCTTATCAATTTATCTATTTTGTATAACAAGAAGTTTTATTTTGTTTGACTTACATTTAAATTTGCAGCTCCAGTTGAATCTAAAAGGGCCAAAAAGGTGGTTGAAGTAGCTCGAGATGCTTGGAGAAATGAAAGTAGTAATTTATTTACTTCTATGTAATATGTTTTTCTTGTTAGCGGGCTTAAATTTTTGTTTTATTTGACATAATTAAAAATTTGCAGGTCCATTTGAATCTGAAAAGGCAAAAAAAGTGGCTGAAAAAACTAAAGATGTTGAGAGAAGTGATATGACTGTTTTAGTTTTTTGCGCATTCTTTTTGTTATTAACATGCATGAAAATTTTATTTTGTTTGACTTGCATCAAAATTTGCAGGTCCATTTGAATATGAAAAGGCAAAACAAGTTACTGAAGTGTCTCGAGATGCACAGAGAAGTGATACTAGTAATTTATTTGCTTCTGTGTAACTTTCTCTTGTTGTTAGTGGGGCTTAAAATTTTGTTTTGTTTGACTTATATAATAATTTGCAGGTCTATTTAAATCTAAAAAGGCAAAAAAAGTGGTTGAAGTGGCTCGAGATTCTCGGAGAAATGAAACTGGTATTTATTTTCTTATGTGTAATATTTTTTGTTGTTACGGGGCTTGAAATTTTTGTTTTGTTTGATTTAATTAAAATTCTACAGGTCCATTTGAATCTGGAAAGACAAAAAAAGTGGCTGAAACAACTCAAGATACTGAGAGAGGTGATACTATTATTTTTTTTGTCTAATCCTTTTGTTGTTAATGGGCTTGAACATTTTATTTTGTTAGACTTACATTAAATTTTGCAAGTCCATTTGAATCTAAAAAGGCAAAAAAATGTGGTTGAAGTGACTCGAGATGCTCAGACAAGTGAAACTAGTATTTTTTTTCTTTTGTTTCATACTTTCTTGTTGTTAGTGGGCTTGAACTTCTTGTTTAGTTTGACTTGCATAAATATTTTGCAAGTCCATGTGAATCTGAAAAGGCAAAGAAAGTGAGGGGAACAAATATTTGTAAGAATGTTTTGCGACTGAGACCTGGAGAAAAGTTAAGAGTCACTTTCTATCAAAATCGAGTCGTTGGGCAGAATCACACCTCATTTACGAGACACTTGGGTTTGCTAGTTCGTGATCGTAATGTGTGCCCTCTGCAGGTGCACTCATGGGTAGACATAGAAGAGCATAAGCTTGAGCACATGTGGGCGGTTGTTACCGTAAGGATTATAACATTACTTTCTTGATTTAATTTTAACCAAAAGTCAACTTTGAAGAGAAAAAGGTGCAACTTTCTTACCTGTTTCACTACTATTTCAGGAAAAATTTGACAGTGATGACATGAATGATCAAAGATACAATGTTTTGCAACATATGAGAAAGCTTTGGAATAATTGGAGGGGATCATTGCACAAGAATGTTAAATCAAAGTCATTGCATGAGGTTCTAAAAAAAGCGTCGAGTGGAGTAGACAAGAGTGATTGGGAATGGTTGGTCAAAGAGCATTTTTTATCTGATAAATTTAAGGTATGACTTCATAGCTACTAACTAATATCATTTTGTTTTACGTGACATATGAATACTTTTTTGAAAAAAGTTAAATGCATGTGGACTTAAACTTTTATTAGTTGTCAACGTGTGGAACAAAGTCGCCATGTATATACTACTTTGGCATGTGTACGAAATGAGAGATAAGATTTGGGTCCAATGGATCCATAGCTTCTATATAAAGCATGGAGATATTTGGGATGTTGAGGCTAAACAGGCTTCATGGCAAGTCAAAAGTATTCCGCTGGCAAAACTATACTTTGAGGAAATGATTATGGAGAAAAGGGATGTTATCAGGTTGGAGAAATGCTCAGTGAAAGAACTCTATGTCAAACTGAGGGAAACCATTCAAAAGTGAAATGGAGAAGGATGATTTCAACAACTAATTGGGCTCTCCTAGGTGAAATTTTATTCTGTACTTAGCTCCGGTCAAGAAGTTATTGACCAGAGATAGGTTAGCAAAGTGGAGTTATGGTGATGACTCTGTGTGCCCATTATGTAGCAGGGAAGAGGAGTTCATCAGTAGCCTTTTCTTCAAGTGTGAGTTTTCTTATAGTATTTGGAACAGAATGCTAAGGTGGCAAGGGATTGGAAGGAACACCCTGGAGTGGAAAGATGAGGTTGACTGGACGCGTGAGCATGAGCAAGGAAACTCGACTAATGCTAATCTTTTTAGAATATACCTAGCATGTGGAGTGTGTTGGATTTGGAGGGATAGATTTACGTAAATTACAGCAGCAGTAGTCTACTTTTGTGGTGGGGGCCTTCCCCGGACTCTGTGCATAGCGGGAACTTTAGTGCACCGGACTGCCCTTTAGTAGTCTACTTTTGATGGTGTATTAAAGTTGATTGTCCAAGAAAACATTGTTGTGGGAATTCTAAACCGAGGTTGTAGAAGAGCCTATTGGAACTCAATTTCTACCCTTAGGCCTATGACTAAATATGCAGCGCCTGTAAGTAGAGCAAAAGAGTCTATAGATGGATCTGGTATCTGTCCAGATCTGGAGTTTTGTTTCCTTACGTTGTAATTGTTATACTTGGTAATGGAATCAGTTAGTTATCCAAAAAGATTTATAGCCTGATCAAATTAAGTTTTTCTTCCGAAGCATTTGTTGGGATTTTAAGAGGATGTGAATGGGAAATGGATAGGTGTTTTCTTTGAAAAGACACCAAGACAAAGGATGCAATTTGAATAGGCACCTTTTCACTTTGAATGGTTGTGACCTTTCCGATGGGTTGTGACTTTTCCCATAAATTGTGACTTTTTCGATAAGGCACAATAAACACCTCTTCATACTACCTTTTCGTTGGCTATAAATTCAGAGGATTAGCCTCAGTTTTCTGTATAAAATTTCTGAACATCTTCTACATATTTTCTAACCAACAAATATAGAGTCATGTGTGGTTTGTTGCCGTTCTTTGCGTTCGATGAAGTCGTTGGAGTTTGAGGTACCGCTACTCCATCGATAGGTATATCCGTTTTATGCTGGGAGGAAGTAATCCAAAACCTCGGGTACAGTGAGGGGATTAAATTCCTTAAGTACACACAAGAAAATTGTGGACTCGGATATTTTAATTAAGTTCTTTGCTTTTCTGTTTATTTTTCTGGTTTACTATTTTGAACACAGGATACTAACAATCTTAAGGAATTTAGTGGTAGATGTTTTTTCCTGTGTTCTGTTGAGACAAAACAGAAAGTTGAATATTGCGTCAACTTTGGAAAGCCTACTAATTAAGCGATGTCACCGGATGCAGTAGCTTTATCATGCAATTTGGACGGATAAGTCAATTTTCTAATGGATGCAGTGTACTCATGAACTCTACCTTTTTGAAGAAATTAGAAGAGAGTCACACCTATAAAAAAAAAAAAATTAAAACATTAAGCGTAAGGTTTTATTGGGCAGCCACCAGCGATCCAATACAAATGCCAGCCGTTTTCGATTCTTCAAGTTTATTAAAGTTCCTTTGGTTGATTTGTGAAGATTTTTAATTTCATAAGCATGTCTTTTGGTTGATAAAAATTGTTGCTTTGAAAAGAGTATAGAGATACAAATAGAACTTCGCAATTACAGGAAGGACTCCGTTTCAAAGATGTTGCTGAGCATTCCTTTATCATGGTCGAAGAGCTCAAAGAACAATTTCTAGGGCTAAACAAAATATATTTGGATCTCAATTTTTATTAGCAATGACACTGACAGTAGCTATTCTTTGTTTACATTCTGGATATGTATGGCCATATTGTAGAAATGTAGTTCGAATGTTGGGTTTTTAAGAGATGTGAAGATGGGTCACAAGTCGCTTTCGATTTGAACAAACCAAGAGTTCCTGCCACATGAAATGTTCATCAATGGAGGTGGACTGGTGGAGTATATTAATTGCTAATACATGGCAAGCATTGGAGAGACGTCTTCATGACATGATATGCAGGCACTAATATAATTCTACAATTCTTGAGCGAGTGTGAATAGTTGTCTCAACCAATTTATTTTGGTCGCTGTTCGAGGATATTGGAACGACGACATCAAAACGGGTTTTATTTCTCTTTCACAACTTATGATTTATTAATGAATTCTTACCCTTTCTGATTTGTGCTAGTTTGATAAATAATAGGGTAGATATTCATTATGTAAGGATCTCAAAGTATAATCTATTTACATACCTTTAGTTAGTTGGTATATAATTTCTTAGTATGCATAACATGCGAAAGAAGCGTAAGAGGTTTCAATTTTGTGAGAAAAAATTATAACGTGTGAGTGTTTGAAAGCATTGTTTGTGCATGTTGACTTGGGATCATTAATGTGCATTTTACGAAGAGAAGTTTTTCATATGCACTTTAATTTTGAGTTCCCCAACTAGGACTTGAAAATATTCTTGCGATCATGAAAAGCAATATTTTATGTGAAAGGGTGTATTTTGTGTGAAATGGTGTGTCCGATGAATCACAATTTATTACACGACTATTTGATGATTAATGAAGAAAACGATGAAAGCAATTGGGTTAAATTGTTGTTTTTCTCGGCTATCACAAATACTGCATATGTTGGTGTGGTGAATTGTGAAGGAATTTTGAAATCTCTCAAGTACTACTTCATAAGATGAAGAAGAAAGGCACATCGTCTTTGATTCCTAAAAGTCATTGTTTTTTGGGTTATTAAGAATATAATTTGCCAGAATATTTCTTGCAAAGAGTGAGTAGTGATGAACGATAGTTAAATCCTAATTCAATAACGAGAGGCACTCTGCTCTAGTAAGGCAAAAGTCCAAGTGATTAATAAATGGTCCAAAATAATGTATAAGAAATCCAAGGATAAGGATATACTTGGACAGCCTACTCTAAGATGGTACCTACTACCAAACAGGTTCCACATTAGCTCATGTGGAAATGCAAGACGAGTTAGTTTTATGACTAGGGTGAATTTGGCACTAAATTATGGGTTGCTTAGTAAAACAAAATTTATAACACACTTGCAGAGTAAGTGAAAAAGAATTTAAAGAGTGTCATTTTGGAGACACCATTGTTGGCAACGTACATATGTCAAAAGTCCAAGTGATTGAGGACATTTTCGTGCATGCTGAATTGGGATCATTATGTGAATCTAGTGGAGAGGTGTTTTCCATATTCACTTCTTGAGATCATGAAAATAATATTTAAAATGTGGGGGTTCTTGGTTCATAATAAAGTCAATATTAGACTTGGTACTATTCTACAACGATGTAACTTTGGTTGAAGCCTGAAGGAGTATAGTATAATGATGAAGGAACCAATTTAGTGAAGGAACTGGTCCATTACAGGGTACATGGAAATCTTGATTAATCAAGAGAGAAAATAATTGGTCAAGCACACAAGATTCCTCTGTAGTTCTTTAGTGGAAGCGATGTTCCACACATGGGTTTGAACTCTTGGCATAAATTGTGTTGTGCAAAATAAAAAGGGAACTTAATCATCAATAGATGCATGTGAGAAAATGGGTGTATCATATCAAACCCATTACGATGGTGGTTGTCAGAGTTTATTACTAGTATATGACTAGTGTATGAAATCACCAAATTGATAATTGAACATATACTTGTTCAGAAGAGTTATGTTCTTTCATGAAAGGGTGTCACTTGAAATGTCTTGACTTTTCATGAAAAGATGTGTCTACTAAATACAATTATTTGTATAGGAATGAACGTTGGTGAAAGGCTACTCGCCTTTGTTGGTCAACAAAATAACGATCAATTAATCATTAATAATGATAGTATTTGTTGATAAGTTCTTGTTCACGCTAGAACTTGTGGGGGGAAATATAGTTAGTCGAATACTTAATCGAGTACCCCATAGAAAACACAATCTATTCCATATGAAAATGAAAAAAGAATAAAGTCCAATTTGGATACTTCAAAGTGTGGGGGTGTTTGGCCAAATAAGTTCTTAAACCCAAAGGGTAAATAGAATCGGAAAAAAAATAAAAAATTGATTGTGTTTTTATAGAATATGCCACCAATAGTAAAGGTTATTGATTTTCGATAGAATCAGAAAATTATGGTTTATTGGCATTAGTGTATTATGTCAACCACATGATATATGTCTTTGGTGGATATTGATATGGTAGTTAGTGAAATTTCTCACGTTACCAATTCTGTTTTAATAAAGTCTAGTTGATTGAACTAGTTATTTTGATGGTTTATCATATGTCTTTTCATTAAAGGCAGTTTTCTATAATTCATGAATGGATGTTACTTGAAAAGTTGTGACTCTTCATGATAAGATATGTTTGTTGAGAGACAACTCTTTGAAAAGACAAGATGGTTCATTGAATGTATAAGTTCATTGGTATATAAATCGAAGAACCAATAAATGATAAGAATAAAAATCGATAATAGCTTGGATTTTCACATTTGTGAATGTGCTATTAGTTGGATATTTGAAGAAGTAGACTTAAAAGAAGTGGAATGATTGAGAAATATATATTGTTAAAAGGTTGTGGCCACAACTGAGGTCAATAATCCACAAGTATTGGTATAATGACGTCACTTTAAGTGTAGTCATTAGTCTACGATATATCCTAATTTCTAAGTGTGATTTGCACTACAATAATTATTCCACAGTTAGTTGAGGGATATAGAGATGCAAATTGAATCACCGAATTGACTAAATTAAATCCACAGGTGGATATTCTCTTACCATTGGTGGAGAATCAATAGTGTCTTGGAAATCATCAAGAGAGACACATATCACCTACTCCACAGTGGAGTCTAAGTTCATAGCTTTAGACAAGGTCGGTGAAGAAGTTGAATGGCTCCAAAATTTCTTGAAAGAAATTCTATCAAACTCTTGACACATGTATACATACATTGCGATAGTCAAGCAGTAATTGAAAAGTTGGGAGTGTTATGTATAACGGGAAATCTCGTCATATTCGACGAAGACATAATACCGTTAGACAACTGTTCTCTAGAGGAATTATCACAATTGACTATGTAAAGTCAAGAGATAAATATGTTGGATCCACTTACAAAAGCGCTAACTAGAGAAGTGGTTGAAGATCATCGAATGGAGTGGGACTATGGACAAGGACAAGTCATCGTGGTGGTAACTCTACCTAGAAGACTGGAGATCCCAAGATCTAGGTTTAAGGAGATCAAACAAAGTCATTGATGATGGTTCAACATTGTCAAAAATAATTTTTTGATCCATTCTCGTGATGAGACAATGTTCAGTATCAAGGATAAAGTATTAAGATTTTTTAATGGTTTCTAAGTTTGATACGGGGTATATCAAATAGTGTATCTACGGGATGACACATTTAGGAATCACCTATGTAAGTGTGAAGTGTAAGCCGCTTCAAGGAGAATTCTGTAAGGCCAATTCTCTACGCACTTATGAACCGGCAGTGTTCATGGCTGAAATGAACAAAACAATGAGAACCAAAGACGGTTCAAGGGTTGATTGTGTGACATATGGTTGTATAGGTATACACCAAAGCTCGACGGTTCAAAGATATCAAATCTACCGATTGACCGAGTATATCCGACATATGTTCACTACGGAAAGTTCAAAGGGAAACCTACTTCTCCAGATGCGATTAATCCTTACTTACGAATCACACAGTTTTATCATGCATGTTTTTATCATATAGCCATTCCCCATTCATGTGGGGGATTGTTGGGATTTTAAGAGGATGTGAATGGGAAATGGATAGGTGTTTTCTTTGAAAAGACACCAAGACAAAGGATGCAATTTGAATAGGCACCTTTTCACTTTGAATGGTTGTGACCTTTCCGATGGGTTGTGACTTTTCCCATAAATTGTGACTTTTTCGATAAGGCACAATAAACACCTCTTCATACTACCTTTTCGTTGGCTATAAATTCAGAGGATTAGCCTCAGTTTTTTATATAAAATTTCTGAACATCTTCTACATATTTTCTAACCAACAAATATAGAGTCATGTGTGGTTTGTTGCTGTTCTTTGCGTTCGATGAAGTCGTTGGAGTTTGAGGTACCGCTACTCCATCGATAGGTATATCCGTTTTATGCTGGGAGGAAGTAATCCAAAACCTCGGGTACAGTGAGGGGATTAAATTCCTTAAGTACACACAAGAAAATTGTGGACTCGGATATTTTAATTAAGTTCTTTGCTTTTCTGTTTATTTTTCTGGTTTACTATTTTGAACACAGGATACTAACAACATTTTCTATGTCTTCTTTCCACAGGACCCACAAAATAAAATTGCAATGGTGTTTTTATACTTCTATTTTCTCTTTTTACTCTCTTCTTGTCCATCTTAAAAGTTAACATGAAAATTAAAATCATTGAACAAGCTTCTAATAATTTCGGCTTTGTGTTGTTAATACAGGAAACAAGTATAAGAAACTCAGTCAATAGGTCTATGTTGCGTATGCCTCATCGTACGGGTAGCAAGCCTGTTAGAGAGATTATTTACAAACTGGTAAATAAATCGTGCAACCCTACAAGGAAACCTCCAGATCTATATGACTTTTGACTTACTTTTTTAATTGTGAAGGGAGGCAAAGATGGTACTCCACCAGACATGGCAACTATTTTCTTTGAGACTCGTAAGAAGGACAATGAGCTTGTTGAACCTGAAACCATTGAAAAATATGTATGTTTATCGATAAATTTCATTAAACATCCTCCTCTTTGTGCATCACAATGTTTTAACATTCTAGTCTTTTATAGGCTGAAATCCAAGAGCTGGTACAATCTGAACCATCTCTTACTAATATTGAGGTAGTGGAAAGGTGCTTTGGACCTCAATGCAAAAGTCATGCAGTTGGATTTGGTGGTGGGATAACCACTAAGGAGTTGAAAGGCGGTACCACCTCAAAGGTTGCATTGTTGGAAGAGCTGAAAGCAACTAGAAAAGAGAAGGAATCACTACAGAAGTGCATGGATATTATAGAGAGTAAATATGAACGCCTTGAAAGTATAGTGGTTCGTCAGCCTCCATTACCTCCATCATCTCCATCACCTCAATCGGGGTAGTAAACTTTCTATTAGCTATTACATGATGCGCATTTTTCAATGAATTTAGTTTTACTAATTTACATTACGAACGTAACTACGTGCTTTTAGATTATGCATATCTCTGTTTCAGTGGGGATGTGTTTCTTTGTTCCGAGCTGAGTTCCTTTTCAGCATGTTCTCTATATCTTAATCATGAGAATTTATTCTAAAACTAATGTTCCATAATGATCTTGGATTGGATTCTAACTAAAGTGAATTCTAGGAAAAAATCTCAAGTGATACTTAAATATATCAACCATTATTTTAGTATCAAGTCTGAACCTATGTGTTGGGTGTTAAATTCTTTACTGTGTTATAGTCCTGAAATAATATATGATCTTGTATGTCCAGGCGACTTTGAATTTGTGGCATTTCAGTATACGGGTAGCTTGTTTTCATGTCTTCCATAATCTAATTGAAGTGAGAGCCCTGTATTAAAAGAAAGATCCACAAAGCTTCCTTTAGCCATATATATATATATATATATATTTTTTTTTTTTTTTTTTTTTTTTTTTTGATAACGGTAATGTTGTATTCCTCAACATTAAGGCTATGCTGGCAACCTCTAAAAGAAATTTACATCAGGTCTATCTAGAAAAACAAAAAGGAAAAACTGCTAAAAAGCTATAAATTAAAGAACATATAAAATCTACAATCTGTCTAACATCTTCTATACCCTCTTCTTTACACCACAAAATGAAAGTTTTCATACAATTCCACTTGACTCTCTGAACTGTTTCAGCAGTGTTTTCCAAGCACCTCTTGTTTCTTTCTCTCCATACTAACCACCATATACAAGAGGGGATCATGTTCCACCATTTATTCTGACTTTTGCTCCCTCCTCTTCTAATCCAGCAGCTAAGTAAATCAGCTGTATGTTCTGGCATGGTCCAAAAAAGTGTGAGAGATCTAGGAAGAAAGCCCAAATTTGTTAGTGAATTTGCAATGGAGAAACAAATGACTGCTAGTCTCATTTGTTTCATTACACAAAGAGCACCAGGAGGCTATATGGAAACCTCTCCTTTGCAGCTTCTCATGTGTTAGGCATGACCTTCTGGGCACCAACCAAGTAAAGCATCTCACCCTAGTTGGAACCCCATTTTTCCATACCTTTTCCAAGGACCAGTCACTCCCCCATTAAACTCCTTCACTTTCCTATTATATAGCATGTTAACTGATAGGATCGCATCAATATTATGTTTCAATTTCATTGCATCAGCTTCTAAATTTGTACCTTGAAAACCATTTAGTGCTTGAAGTAGCTCTGCAAACCTTCCAATCTCCCAGTCATTTAGTAGCCTTATAAAGCTCAAATTCCACCTTTGGGGAGACATACCTCATTTACCTTCACATCTGCATTAGTGCTAAGGATGAATTAATCAGGAAAGGAAATCATCAAGGTCTCCAGGCCAATCCTGTGGTCTTTCCAGAAAAAAATTCTAAGTCCATTTCCCACCTTATAAACAAAAATTTCTTATAGTTCTCCACATAGACACTCCATAACAACACCTACTAATATAACTGTTACCATACTAACTGATTCCCATATTCTTAAATAATAGTTTCACTAAGTATATATACACATATATGTATATCTCAGTACCATTGACTAACACATGAATCTCCAACTACTAGTATATTCAGTCTTTTGCTTTATAATATCATTTATTCTGTTCTTGTAGTCAGCATCTTCCTAGCAAAACTACAATCGAAGAATATGTAATTGAGGTCGTACATTTTCATCGTATCAAGCTAAATGCATGATTTATCTATTCTAATTATTTTGCTACTTTGGTGATTAAATTATTGATTTATGTTTTAAAACTAAGTTATCAGTTATCAGGCATTCTTACTAATTGGCATGAAATTATTGTGTTAACAGATCAAGAATCTGAAGTTTAAAGAACATGATGTTGAAGAATTGCAGAGCCATCTGTTGGTGGTGCAGAGACGTTTGTACCTATGCTACAATTTTATTTTCTCAATATTTAGGATTTGATAGATGTCGAACATGTATGTTTTATGATATTATGTTGAACATGTATGTTTGTTTAGATATTATGTCGAACATCTATGTTTCCAAGTAATTAATGTGATGTTTCAATTCTTTGTTAACAATGAAACTATATATGAAGATCAATTATTTGGTATATTTTTGACTGTACGCGAAAAGGATATAAAATACTACTACTTTGGAATTGCTGGAAAAAAAAATTGTGTAATTATTTAAATCAAAATTTGAGAAAGAAAATTTGGGCGTTAAAAGTATTGTAATCAACGAAAGGAATTTCAGCCGTTGAAAGTACTTGTAACGACTAGAATTTGTTGTTTTGTTTCAAGGTTTTAACGACCGAATGACCATCAACGAAGGGGAATTTGGTCGTTGTAATTATGTGACGACCGGATTAATAACGACCAGATGACCATTAACGAAGGGGAATTTGGTTGTTATTTTTAAGTGACGACCGGTTTAATTGTTGTCGCTAAATGATATTTAACGACCGGATATGCAATCCGGTCGCTAACCTTTAACGACGGAGCTTTTAACGACCGGTGACGACCATTTTTTAGCCGGTCGTTATTGACTTATAACGACCGATTTTGATCTTTTTACGACCAAATTTCCCCTCGCTATAGACCATTTCTCTTGTAGTGCAAGGATCCTCGTGGTGAAAGCATGACCTACATAAGGTTAGGAAATGAGGCGGAACCAATTACCTCATCATTTGATAGGTTGATAATGCAACTTAATAGGGCTTCACTTTAGCAGCTCGTTCACCTGTGCTACTGTTTTGACACTGGCAATTTTGTGGATGCTCAATTCTCCCTGTTGCAGACTAGTAAGAACCAACCGTTATCCAGGTCGAGTGCATCATCCTAATTTCAAGCGGGAAGGATTGTAATGATCCAAAGTAATTGAGTCACGTGGGAGGCACGTGAAAGAACAATAAGACCACCCACCTCATATATATACAACAAAAAATCAATTTGAGCGGTTATGAATTTGATGGTATGTTTATCCCTTTCCTTTTCTCTATTATCCTCTTCCTAATCCTAAATCTGAATTCCCTTACTCTCCTCTTCCCTAATCTCTTCTAAATCTTCCTTCCATCTTTAATTCTTCTTCCTCTCATAATTTCGGATAAGTAATTAGCTTCAGTTCAACTTCTATTTCAGGTGTTGACTGTTATGCTAGCTGACGTATTGGCTGATTCATGTGATGGATTTAGCAAGTCTTTTGGTTACATTTCCTTTAGTTTCCGTTATTAGATGTTATATTTCCATTTCCAGTTGTAATTAGTAGTTGGTTGCGATTAATTCGAAAGACAGCTTGGCTTGGATCGTTTACTGTGGAATTGAATTGTGAATTGGTTTTTTAATTCGGGTGTCAATTTAAGGGACATTACATAATTGTTCACACAAAATCTATTTGTCAATACATCTTCTGTGCTTGTTAACATTTGTTTCTAAAATATTTCGTTTTCTTAATCTATGAAAAAGATTAGAATGCTGTAGCAATTAGACTATAATTTGTATGTGGAGATCCCCAATTCTCATGTTGCTCGGTTTGACGGAAGTGGCAGACAATGGGATTCAGTTAAAAAGAAATTGTATCGTTCTAAACCACAGTGGTAAACATGGGACAAGACAGCCAAGAACAGATTATCTTGAATACAACATATTACAAATCAAATCTCTTAGTATCTTTTTTTGTTGTTGTTGACAGGAAAACTCGCAGCCGCTACCCTACGGGTGCTCACAGGATAAACCATGCTCCAGTATAATAACCCGCAAACCACACGAGAGAGATAAACTGCACTTGGCAAGCCCCTGCACGAGCTCGACCTAGAAAGCATGCAGGGTTTCAAATTTGAGACCCCCCATTTGGGAGATCTATGGTGAAAATGCTGAGTAGCCTATATCAATCTGGATACAATTATGTGTTTGGACTTTTTGAAGTTAATCTTATGTCTATTTAATTGGTCATTCATATGCCCCTTAAGAATCAAAGGAGGCTATTCCAGTAACTTGTTTTCCATGAATTAACACAATCATGTTTGGGAAAATTGTCGTGCTTCACTCATTTAGCAGACTCGGCATTTTCCTACTCTTTGTTTTTGTAAGGACAGGGGTTTTGATGACGCACAACATATTGGGCAGCTCTAAATATAATGATATATTTCCATTGGAGTAAGTTTTTCATGGATTTCAGTAATTTTAAATCATATCCTTCGTTGCCTTTGCTTTTTTTTTTTTTTGGCTATTTGGTTGCTGGATTTGGTAGCTTAGTTTTGTCTGTTGCTCTATATGATAATACATATATTCAAATTCATTTAAAAGAAAGAGCTTTAGCATAGGTAAAAACTTATTCGAGATAAATGTGGACTGAATATAATCTGAGATTTCAATTAGTATTGTGTATTGAAGTTTAGAATAAGGAACGTGGAGACGTGGTCTGATGTTAGAATACAAAATGGGTTTGTATAGATATGAAATTGGTATGTTAAGCTTTCCCCAAACATTCACTTGTCTCCTTATAAACTTGGATTAAGGATCACTTTTTCTGTGGTGATTGTGTGTGTATGGTAAATATTAGTTAAGCATTCATGTAAATAGTACAGGTTTACATAGTTATATCAGTTGAAAACAACATAAAAGCAAATTTCTATGTGGGAGTTTCGACTCCAAACCAAACGCATGGCCTTGAAGTTTTTTCTAATTGCGTTCTTCTTCATTGTAAGTTCTCATTTAATTATAATATTAGCCAGTAATCATCTCTCTCAACCGAGTAATTCAAATATCTATATGGTTCTTGTGAGTCACCTGAAAAATACATGGTTGACACCAGTACTCACTTTTATCTGATGTGTCCTCACACATAATATATGGTTTTGCTACTAGAATATCACCAGATGAAGTAAAGGAATTGAAAACAAAGGTGGTCTTTATTCTCATAAGGTGTCAAAGACTATTGTGAGTACAAACAACTCACTATACAAGTTTTATAAGATCATTGCACCAAAATTGAGGCTTCTAGAATACATCTAACTATGGTGAATTGTGATTATTGGTTTGTTTCACACTGGAATATGCCCCAAACATCCTTCTTTTGAAGATGAAGGAATGCATCTTCACATCATGTAACGATAAGCTCATAGGAGCAAGACTTTTCTATGTTCGATGGTGGGACACCACTAGATGAGAATGGTCATGGTACACATACTTCAAGCACGCAAGGGCGGCTCTAACCTTTCGAAAAAAAAGGCGGCTGCCTAAGGCCCCAAATTTGAGGGGCCTTATTTTTTTATTTTTAAAAAATATTAAATATTATTTGTAGAAAAATTTAACTTTTTATATAAAAGGAATTTAGAAGGAGTTTGATATATCTAGTCTAGAGTACTATGTCTCAAGAAAGATTAAATGCACTGACTAAATTATTAATTAAACAAGAATTATTAGAAGAAATCGATTATACAATTTTAAAAATGGACTTTATAAAAATAATTAACTTTTCTTAAAAACTTAAGGTCTCCGTTCGATTTTGGCCTTAGGCCACGAATTTGCTTGAGCCGCCCCTGCAAGCACGGTTGCTGTAAACTTCGTTGATGGCGCAAATGTTTTTGGTAGTGCTAATGGCTGGCATTGCACCTCATGCCCACTTGAATATGTACAAGTTTGGAATTCAAATTGCATATGTTCGGAAAGTGACATGTTGTCTGCGGTGGATGCCACAATTGAAGATGGTGTTGATGTCATATCCATTTCCTTTGATTTTCTAATCCTATGTACAAAGGTTGCAATTCAAGCTTTGGAAAATGTTTTGACTTGTTCAATGTTAAAGCGGATGATGTCAAATTCAGTCAAGTAGCTATTGTTATGCTGAAAAAACTTATATATCACAAGGAGAGGACAATCTTTGATCTTTGTGACAAAACAGAATTTATTAGCTCACTTCAGAAAATGTGGTGAACTTCGTAAATATAACCTGCAGGCCAAACTTTTACTTTTCCGTTGACATATATTGTAGTATATTTGCACTTTTGAAACTTTTATATATTTATAAAAAAATAGTTTGGCAATATTATTATACTTTTTCCCATTGTTTTTATTCCATAGCAACAATATCTGTTCTTGATAATCAGAACACATGAGAAAAGTAGTATTTCTTTTCCTTTAAATCATACATATATATATAATCGTTACCAGTTTCAAAAAAAAAAATCCCTTTTGCTTTTTTGTTTTACGTCTATCTTCTCGTAATATATGAATAATTAAAGTCTTTTAACTTTGGAATGAATGAAACCTTCTGGCTGAAGACCTTGACTAGATTTGAATAGAACTTTCCAAACGAGTTATTTAGCAATAATCAACACAACATTGTGGTACTGCTTGCATCATTCATCCTGTCCATAACTCTTCTGAAGTGATTGTACTGAGACGGTACTTTTCTTTCACTTGTTGTTCGGATCCCATATATGATGATACAAGGTGGAGGAATGAGCTGAGCTGGCACTTGAAGGAAGCCAGATGTTGAAGAATTAGTTAGACAATTATATTTTAAATTTCTGTTATAACTGTACCTTAGGTAGTAAACACTATAGTAGTTCCATTTCTCTGTTAATTCATTGCTGTTAGTAATTCATTCCAACTATAAAAGTTCAGATGTAAGACACATTAATCATTCATGAATAATATCTCAAGTTTCTCTCTTCTATATTCTCTCTATAATTTCTTTTTAGCTACAATTCTCGGAATAATCCTTGATTTAGCTGTCATCTTCTTCGAGCTTAGCTCCTAGATTAACAATTTCCAGTCGTGAATCCCTTTAAATGCCTCATATGAACTCAAGTAAGATGGAGGGAAACATGCTACTTGCTAAAATGATGGACTGAACATGTATTCTTCATTCAATTTTTCTGTAGCTTTCTTTTGTTCCTCGCTTGCATCATGTTCTTCTGCACATTTGAAATTGAGGTAAAAATGTGGTGGAAAGTGTTAGTATTGCCATACATGTAATTTTATAAGCATCGTTTCCTATTCTACCAAGCTTCTCTCACGTTACAGGTATTCTCGTTGTTTAGATCTATGAGATCAATAACTTTTGTTAGTACGTGCGAGTTAGAGGAGACTCTAATTTCCCCCTTTCTTTTAGCTTGAATCTTTTGATGACACTCAATGGTTGATGGATATCTTTCTCTGGTAAATGTATTCAAAGTTAAATGTTATTCGGCTTCTGTTTTGAGGATAAAATGACTTTTATTTTTTCGAATTCAAACACTTAGAAAAAGTTTCAAATTCGATTTAGTAGAAGAGAGTCGTCACTTAATTAATTTTGAAAGAAAATTAAGATAACACTAAGAAAATTTTAAGTCTTACAAACAGAAAAAAGACTGATTTTTAAAGAAAATTCCGAGTAAGAGATTCTTATTAATACCTTAGGAAGGGTTTTAAAGCACCTAAAGTAACTGCTAACATGCGGTTTTCTGAACTATTTGAAATCCAACTCTTTTTGACTAACTTGATGAAAACGTTATTATATTTAAAAGCAAGATAATTAAAAAAGAACTTAAACAAAACTTTGTGATTTTCAAAAGTTAGAGAACTAACTGAATGTTGTTTCAAATTTAAGGAAAAATAAAGTATAAATAACATAAATACCAGTAGTTTACCGGCTAATTACACTCTCTCTCGACATTTGTCTAAATTACATCAAATTCCTTACCTTTACGCGGCATATACATAACTAAACCACCATATACATCACTAACATATACATAACTGCAAAACTAATTAACGATATAAAAGGAAAAAAATGGCTTTAACGTGATTTAAGCGTAATCAACGTGATATTTATTGATTGTTGAATCCCTTGAATTCAGTAACAACTTCAAATTTTAAAGTTTTGAATTACCAAATCATCTTCCTTTGAATTCAGTAACAACTTCAAATTTTAAAGTTTTGAAGTACCAAATTGTCTTCCTTTGTTCAAAGCATCCAAATTCATACGATCAAAAACTATCAACTTCGCTTTGCTCTGTTTTTTAGATTTTTGTTTTGCTCGTTTTTTCCAGTTCCTATACAAGATGAACATCTCCATTCTCTTGAGGCATTCTGGTGTCTGGCAATCTGAAATAGTTTATGAAAGATACAAAAGTGATGGAATTGTTGTTGCAGAAAATATTACATATGTAAGATTGATTTCGGTAATTGCGATAGAATTAGAGATTGAGGAGTCAAGGAAAAAAATTGACATCCGATATGTAGTTGAAGGCAATTCATCAGCAATGGTGATTCGTAATGACAATGGAGTGAAGCTATATGTTGAATTGAAGAAAAGTTCTCCATCATTTGTAATGTATCCTTTAGTCATAACAAGTATGGATAAATCTACTGAAGAGGTAACATTCGATGGTGAAACTGGAGCAATAGTCTGCATAGAAGGAATAGAATCGGATGCACTAGCACTTTCTGTTGTTGAGTCAAAAAATGAGTACTCATTATATGTACCTGAATTGGAAATTGACAACTTCATAAGTAATTGTAAGAATAAAGAAGTGAAGGAGAAGCAACTTTACAAGGATAAATCTACACTTGTAAGCGTAATGGCGAAGTATGTGTTAGATCATTGCTTTAATGTTAGAGCTAAGCGATCCGACAAACAGAGGTATGATTAGAATGTATAAATTTGTTATATAGTTTCGTACTTATTTATGATGCTTATAATTGTTGAAATCATTTTTTGGAGAATGATTTGATCATATACATTACTTCATATTTATCGGATCTGCTTCTGTTTTATGAAGGTTGAATAAATATACAAAAGTATATAAAATTTGTAATCGTATACATAAATTGTTGGAAATCCTATACATAAGTATATGTTGTTGGCAATCCTATATCTGACCTATTGGTGGCATTCATATACATTATATGTTAAGGTTTTTGTATGTATACATAACCTGTTTTCAATTATATACATTGCAAAGCTGTAATATGTTTATCCTATACATTCAGTTGTTTTCATATATATTGAACACACTTTTTTTGTTACAGCTATGTGCTAATTTGTTATAATGAGGATTGTGATTGCATCATGAAAGCTTATTGCCTGAATAATTCTGATGTGTTTATGGTTCGTACATTTAAGAACGACCATACATGTCTAATGAGTGATAGAGTTCTAAAATAGTTGCACGCAACGACAGCCTTTGTTAGTAACTTTACCGCGCCGAAGTTGGTTAATCATGTCACACCCCGAGTTCCAACGAGGCATGATTGGCACCCGTAGCCGATAAGGCCCGAGAGAACCAAGCTATGCTTCTATACACCCATATGCATGCCGTGGTAAACACTACTATCACACAAGGTCATGAACATCTAACATCAGAAATTATGGAACATGTGACATATATATATATATACACATTAGTGAAACTTGGCCGACGAGGCCATCAAAACAATACCCCTTGAGTCATCTTATACATATACATACCCACATACGTCTACCAAAGCCTCTAGCAAAGGCATTGACCAACACAAACTACTAATCGGGACAAGTCCCCGCTTTATACAACATGTACATCACCAAAACATATATACAACTGCGACTCGGAGAAACTCCGGATTAGCTGGAGCTCACCAAAGAACCGCTAACACTGGCAATCTACTGAGGATGCCTACTGGTACCTGCGCCTGCAGCAAGTAAGGTAAATTCCCCAAGAGGGGTCAGTACGAAAAAAGTACTGAGTATGCAAGGCTCAGATGAAACTGTACAGTACATGAATAATTCCATGAACTCAAAACATATGAATAAATAATATGAATAAGCTATCAACAGCACTTTGGAAACCATGTGGATTGCTTCTGTCATTTTCTTTGCTTCCTTTAATACAATGCTCAATGATCAATGCGTGTGTCACACTGTACCCGGGCCCCTACTGATCAGTGGGTCTTTTCATGACTTATCGCCATGTTGGGATCGAGTCGAGCTAGGCTTATGCCCCTAGACCTGCCACCCATAAATCAATGCATCGGGATCGAGTCGAGCTAGGCTTACGCCCCTAGACTTGCCACCCATAAATCAATACCTCGGGATCGAGTCGAGCTAGGCTTATACCCCTAGACTTGCCACCCGTAAATCAATGACCACATTTGCTTTACTTTGCTCATTACTTTGAGATTGAAACAATGATAGCCATATCCTTATTTGGAACTTTGGATCATTAACCAATGAATGAAATACATATGAGTAACATTGTTGGAAAACACAATATCATGGAAACATAGCACTATTGGACCCATTGAACAATAATGGACGAACGAGACATATGAGTACAAGCACTAATGAAACTTTGAAACATAACCTTTTTGGGCCTTTGGGACACTATTCATGAACATGAGTTACACAAGTGATCAATAAGTAGGAAACATATGACAATGACAATTGATAATCGGATGTAGGATACCTTGGTACATTTCGGGATGAGATAAACATAATGTCAATGCGCATACTATTTGCCGCAGAAAGATACGGACAGAGTAACCTTACATACCTTCACTTACAAGTACGTATACGCAAGCCTATGTATGAACACAATAGTCCCGCTTCTTCCTTACGTCTTATTCTACAATACAAGTTCATAATGGAACTTACATTAGCAAATAGTCACTTTGTAGGCGTACAAGACGACAATGAACTTTGTGGATACCATAAAATGTCATGTCACCCCCTCACCATACAGTCCAATACATTTACATATCAACAACACCATAACATCACCCACATTGACCAAAGATCACACACCGCTAGCATTTCACACCATACTTACCCTTTACGTCTTTCCCTTTATCATTCCATCATAATTATTCCTTCATAACAACATATAAACAACCATCCATACTTAAAATAGTCCAACACACCTCCATACGACACTTTAAAGTCATTTAAAATGACATTACAAGTTGATAATTACATCCCAAAAGGGTATCGGGGCTTTCGGGGATCAACTAGTGACGGAAACACACAAAATGAATTTTGGAGGTGAAATGCGCGTGCAGATGGCCCCTGGAAAATTCCAGGGCCTTCTGCGTTGGCATCTGCGTCCGCAGATGCCTCGTCTGCGGGGGCGGATGCCCGTTTTGGTCCGAAATGACTTTTTTGGGTCTTTTAATGCCATGAATGGTCCATGATCACAATAAAACATATTTGAACATATTATTGATCATATTAAACATCAACAATCAGCCATGGCCTCACAACACACATAACGACACCCAAAACCAAATTCCACGGCCAATACGACACCAAAACCACAATCGATTTCCCAATAACCATTACACATGTTATGCACAAAAATCCAAAAAAGTAAGACCATAATCACATCTCACATGTAAATATTCATTCCACCAAGTTCACTCTCTTCAAAACCACAAGTCCAACGTCAAGTTTACAAGACAAACCAACTTTCAATTTAGCAAACATGAACACTTCACTTTTTGTGAACTTCTCAATATTCCACCAACATAACCAACACAATATACACCATATACCATGCATCATATATATTAATCCATCATAATAAACACTTACCAAGACTTACCAATGGATTTTGGCCCAAAGAGTGATTTGGGGTTCTTGGGAGCAAAGGAGTTGTTGTTGGAAAATTCTAGAAATGAGATGAGAGTTTAATGAGATATAAATCTGATTTTCCCTTTTTATAGTCTCTCATGTCTCTCTTATCTTCTCCTTAGGCATTTAATGCAAGAGTTGATTAGTCAATTGGACCAACTTTTGGAAAAATGGGTCAAAATCCCACATTGGGCCATGTCTTCTTATGAAATTTGGGCTTCAATTAAGGGCCCAATTGTGTTAGGCTTTTAAATGCCCCTAATTCAATACAAAATTCATCAATTCTCTCATGTTTTCATTTTTCCATCAATGTTACGATTAGCAACTCGACTCAGAAACGTACGGGGTGTTACAAATCATAAGAGAAAACACACTCCGGGAGACATAATTGAATAAATGAAAGATGTATATGGAGTGGATATTAAATATATAAAGGCATGGAGATCCAAGGAATGTGCTATTGAGATGTTAAGGGGTGGACCGGCTGATGGCTATAGAAAAATGCCGAGATACATTCATATCCTAAACACTGTGTATCCTAAGTCTCATATTAGGATGCATAAGTCAGGAGAAAATGAATTTATGTATTTGTTTATAGCGCTACATCCAATGATAAATGGTGTAACACCCCGTACCTTCCTAACCCTACTTGACGACATTGAATAATGTTTACCTAGGTGACGAGAGCCATAAGTATGTATTTGGTAATGTTAATGATGAGAAAATTTAAATTTGGCCTCGTATATGTGATTAGCCCTTCATAGGAGGTATTTTGTGGTTTTTGTGGGACATTTGTGGGGTTCAAAATGAGGCTAAGAGTACCTCCAAACAAGGGATATTAAGGGTAATAAGTAAGTTAAAGAATAGGACTTGAAGTATCTAACCAAACCCACGAAGAAAAGTCGAAAAACGAAATTTTCAAAAAAAATAAGGGAGGGGCGCACCATAGGGAGTGCCACGCCTCTCTGGGCTAAAATTTTTAGCCCACAGGCAGCAAGCTGGCACGCCCAAGGGCGTGCCAGGATGGTTTTTCCCATTTTTCAAAGTTGGAAATTTTCTTAAGTCCCAAGGGTGCCCGGGGACATACCGGGCCAATTTTTGCCACGTTTCTTCTACAACCATGAGTATATACATGAAATGAGTAAAGTATTATATTGGTATGATAAAATTACTCGAGAAATAATTTGGCATCAAAATGACGGTTTTACCCTTATGGTCAAAATAGGCCATACGTGGCTAGAATCACTCATTTTTGAGATTGAGGCTACGAATATGAATCCCGTGAGTGAAAATATCGTATTAACGCATATGCAATGATTTAAACATGAGAAATTATTGGGTTAATTGAATTGGGCTCAATACAAGCCCAAAATGAGACAAAAGACATGGCCCAATTAGGCCAAAAATGACCCATTCTTCACCCTTGACCACTTGTACATGGCATTTAATGCCAAGGAGACTTGAGGTACTATAAATAAGTGGAAAAATATGATTTTATTCAAAGGAGTACACTACACATTTCTAGAAAATTCCCAAAATTTCTCTCAACTCTCAAGAACCCTGAGCCAACTTCTTGGAGCAAAATCATCAATTTTCAAGCTTAGGTAAGTAATTATTCTTATGTAATAATATATTATATGCATGGGAGAGTATGTAAATCATGTTGTTTATGCTTGGAAGTGTTGGATATGGCACTTTGTGTTTTTGTGAAAGATGTGAAATCCATGGAATTGTAACTTGAAATATGACTTGTGAGTTTGATGAAAGAGCATGGTATGGATGAAATAACAACATGTATGGTGTGATTATGTTATTAAACTTTTTATTTTCAAATAAGTGTAAATTATGGGATTTTGGCCGATTTGTTGTTGTGAGGTGTATTGAAGTAATTTGATGGAATAATTGTGATGTTGTGGTGATGAAGAGTGGAAAGTATGAACTTGGTGTGACATGCTAATGGCTTATGCTATTTTGGTCAATGTTGGGAATATTGTGGGATTATTGGTATGATGCTTTTATCAATGGTATTGTCAAGGGGGAAATGACATTTTAAAGGCAAACATGTAACTCATTGACGTTGTGTGCATTTGAAAGATAGTTGGTGGTTAATGTAAATTCCGTTATGTATTTGTGTTGTAGAGTGAAATATAAGGAAGGAGCGGGACATTGTATGCACATCTAAGATTGTATAGTCGTATTGAGAATACGAGGTATGTAAGGTTCTTCTTTCCGTATCCTTCTGCAGCATATAGTGTACACCTTGTTATGGTACCTACTCATTCCCGAAACGTCCTAAGGCATCTCATTTCATGTTATCATCTAGTGTTGATCATATATATCTTATTCTTGATCTATTTCCATTCATGTATAACATATTTAGAGACATTATGCCAAGTTCCAATAATGTTATGTTCCACGTTCTAATGATGGTCTAATCACCAAGTATCAATCTTATGAAGTGAAGAAGGAAAGTAATGTATTTATGTGTGCTTCCAATAATGTCATGACCCTCAATGTATCAATTTCTCATAAGGGTTAAATAATGAAGTAAGGTATAATTATGAGTGTATCCATGGGGTGAAATAAACACCTTCATGATGACAATTCTGATATTATGAGTGTATCCATGGGGTGAAATAAACACCTTCATGACGATATCCATGGGGTGAAAGAACACACCTTCATGATGACTATCCCAACATTATGGGTGTATCCATGGGGTAATATGAACACCTGCATGATGATATTATTTTCCCACTGATCAGTTGGGCCCGGGCCATATATAACTAATGATTGGCAAGCAAGTAAGAAGAGGTACAAAAAATGAAGTAAGTATCGAAAGTAATGCATGAAATTCCAAATATATAGATTGATGGCTTATCCATAATGGGCATGTCCCTTGTGATTATTTTTCCATGAAAGTTCTTATATACTGATTCAGTTTCATGCAACCTTACATACTCAGTACATTCTTTGTACTGACCCCTCTTGGGGAATTTACCTTACTTGTTGCAGGCACAGGTACTAGTAGGCCTCCACAGTAGGTTGCTAGTTGTTGCAGATCATTGGTGAGCTCCATTTAGTTCGGGGCTTCTCCGAGTCACAGTTGTTCGTATGTTTTGGTATTGTACATGTTGTATAAAGCGGGGACTTGTCCCGACTTTCAGTTGGTTTTGGTAAATATCTATGTTAGAGGCTTTTGTAGACGTATGTGGGTGTATGAATGTAAGGTGGTATATGACGTTTTTGACTCGATGGCCTCAACGGCCAAGTTTCACACATGTATATATATACATGTCCCATGTTCCATGTTTTTCGTATTTCGCCTTTCATGTTCTTACGTAATGGTGGTGTTGCATATGACATGCATATGAATGAATAGAAGCAAAGCTTGGTTCTCTCGGGCCATGTCGGCTACGGGTGCCAATCCGTCCCGAAGGGGTTCGGGGCGTGACAAAAGGTTTCAAGTTTTGCAGACCAGTAGTTGTGGTGGATGGGGATCATTTGAGTGGACCATACAAAGAAACTTTTCTATCGGCAAACACTCTAGATGGTGTAGGTATGAAAACTGATGTTTGTCTTATTTACAAACTTTTTTTCCGGCAAGAGCTCTATATGTTGCAATACATATCATATCATTAAATTTTCATATGTTCTACAATTTACTTATGCATTAACACATTTATGTATATGTTACTCATTTACAAATATGATTTTTTCTGACATAGGGTACATTCTGTCGATCGCTTATGGTGTGGTAGATACAGAGAATGACTCTTCATGGACATGGTTTTTTCAGCAGTTTAGAGATGCTTATGGAGAATGTGAGAACATGTATGTTGTATCGGATCGACACGAAAGCATAATCAAAAGTGTAAGCATCGTGTATCCCAATATCCCTCATTTTGCCTGCATTTAGCATCTCTGGAAGAATGTTTGTGGATACTTTTGGAATAGCAAGTCAAGACTTAGTGACTTATACTATTCTATGGCTAAGGCTTATAAAAAAGATGATTTAGATTACCTTATGGCTAAGGTGGGTAAGGTGGATCATAGGGTAAAGGATTACCTATATGAAGTCGGTTCTGAAAAATGGTCAAGATTTCATGCACCTATAAACAGAGGTAGAATGATGACATCTAATATAGCCGAATGTATCAACGGTTGCTTGATAGAAGCGCGGGAACTTCCTATTTTAGGTTTTCTGAAAGAAGAAAGAATTTTGTTTGGGTCATGGAACTGCAAAAATAGAGAAATAGCATCGTGTACAAAGACTACATTAGGGAGAAGGTTTGAAGAAATTCTAACTCTTAACGGAGAAAAATCTTCTCTCATGACAGTATATTACGCATATATTTCTTTCTATATATTTTAGTATTATGCCAATTTCTATGAATAAAATTTATATGCATGTATCAGATTTATAACTTCTTCTATTTATCATAGGTTAAGCCTTCGTCAGAATATGTGTATGTTGTATACGAATCTGGTAGAAGGTACATTGTGGACCTTGAGAAACAATCTTGCAACTGTGGACGGTTTCAACTTGATAAGATACCGTGTCCTCACACAATTACAGTTTTAAAGAGAAAAAATGTAGTTGATATGGGTCCCTACTGCTCTGATTACTATAAGCCTGCAGCAATAGTCAGGATGTATGAAATTCCTATTATTTCGATGCTCGATATGAAGGATTGGCAGGTGCCTAAAAGTGTTGAAGAGGAAGTGGTCATACCACCCAAATATCGTAGACCACCGGGAAGACCGAAGAAAGATAGGCATAAGAAGTCCAGTGAAACTCTGTCATCATGTACAAATCGTTGTGGTAGATGCGGTCGTGCAGGTCACAACAGACGGAGTTGTGATTTTTTTCCAAAGGAGAATTGACATTTGTGATGTCGTAAACATATCTTTTCTGAAGAATAAGTTGTTGGTTCATGATGATGATTTTTTAATATTTTGAGTAGTGTTAAAACCTCTTTAACAATAATTGAAAGCTATCAGTTTCTCTAATGGAATTATGTTTTAGTGTTATGTCCTTATTGTTTACTGCAATTTAAATGCGTATATTGCAGAAAACGTGTACATGCCTCCATGAGAAATTAACACAACAACTGATAGTGCACTGCTACTTAACTGTGTATTTATCGTGGTTCATAATTGTTTAGTTTTTCATCCTATAATTAACATCATACCAAAATCTGTGAAAATCATAAATATGTATGATATTTTGTATATGTAATCATATACATTGCTATTCAGATAAATTGTTGTTGACTAATATTCATAATTGTGTAATTAGCAATCCTATACATATCAGTTTTATGAATTTGGAGGATAATCATTAATGTATATGGCCTCTTATATAATCTTATACATTAATATGAATAACAAAACATATACAAATGCAAAAGGTTATATATGTAATCTTAACATTCACCTATCCAGTAATGTATAGGATATCTTGTGCGTAGTCATATACACTGAAATGTAAATGATATCTTATACATTGCTACTCAAATAAATTTCTATTGACTAATATTCATAATTGTGTAATTGGCTATCCTATACATAACAGTTTTCTGAATTTGGAGGAAATTTATTAATGTATATGGCCTCTTATATAATCTTATACATTACTATGAATATCAAAACATATACAAATATAAAACATTATATATGTAATCTTACATGCAACTACATAGTAATGTATAAAATATCTTGTGTGTATAACATTATATATGTAATCTTACATTACTATGTAATCATATACATTGGAATGTAAATGATATCATATACATTGCTATGAATATATATATATATATATATATATATCACTGTAAGATTACATGTACATTGGAGTGAATAAGATATAACAAAATACAGGCGTGCAATGTATTATATGTATTAACATGTATAAGATGACATATACATTGCTGTGTATATTTTACTGTAATACTTTATATAATTTTCAATGTACGAGTTAACGTATACACTGCATAGATAAGTTTTCACTGTAATGAGAGAATGTATTAAGTTAATATATTATAGAAATTTTGTCCAAAACACAAAATAAATACACGAAACGAAAGATTCAAGACATGTCTTGTTAAGTATTTGCTAATACAGTAGCCAAAAATTACTTTGTTCAGATCATAACATTAAGAACTTTCTACTCAATTCTAACAATCTCTGATTCATCGAGTGGTGCAACATAATTGGGCCTTGGTCTTGGAGGATCTTCATTGTCGCTAACATAACCTATACTAGCTTTGACAACTCCATAATTCCATAAAAGTGTGGTGTATCTCAAGCGATGATATTCGGCTTCAAATTCGGATGAAGGAATTTATTCTTGTATGCTTTCAGATCAGACCACACCGTACGTTCTGTTTTTTTCAAGAAATTCACTGTCAGCCAAGTAAGTTGGCAACATCACAACCAACTTATGTATCTCAGGTGATGGTTCTCTATGTCTTGATGTCATCATTTAATCATAAACCCATATGCATCTTTCCTTGAGTGCGATGACAGCCAAAACCCAATGAAATTCCCCATCACAATTTACCGGTACTAAAACATCATCAACCAAACGCTAGGGCAAACCAGCAGGGATATTAAATCCTTCGATAATATTGGCTATTGATTCCTCATTATGAGCAACAATACTTGATTGTGCATAGTCCTCCTGAGTAGACAGTTCCTTGTCAGCAATATCTGGGTAATACCTATGGTATGTCTTGTCTATATATGTTTTAAACAAGCAATATACGGTAGTGTATTTGTATTGTTGCTCATATTGGTGCTTTGACTTCTTGCGCAGGTGGTAGAATATAACATCAAGATGCTACAGTTAAGTGACAAAAATCAAATCAGAAATCATGTCAACAAACAAACAATCCAAAACTAATACCTAATTAACATTAATGGATACTATGTTGTTGTCAAACGTATATAATAATTCTAACATATGAAAAAATAACAGTTCAAAACTAAGTAGTATTGTCACTAAATGATGTATATGTACATGATCTAACACATAAATAAACATATGTAATGGTTGTTGTTAATTGAAAATACATAATATAACATTCCCTAAGTTTATATACATTAGATCTATGTATATGAAATAATAGAAACCCACATATACATTAGATATATATATATATATATATATATATATATATATATGTAATAAAAGAAACCACATATACATTATATGTATATATTTGCAGTTCCAGACTCCCACATATATATTAGAACTATGTTTGTACAGTAACATAAACCCACATATACATTATCAAAATATAACATTCCCTAATTTTATACCTCATCATTCCAGCATGTGTTTGGTTGAGACATCAAGTAGAACCAGTTTTTTGATTTTGGATATGCAACGACAAAATCCAGCTGTTTGAATCTAAGACCGGAAGCTCTAGCTTTGTAATGATCGTCCTTCAAATTCCTATTTCATTGATTATTATAAGGTGTTAGTATATATAACTTTATTTTTGGATAATTTTAACAAAACAAATTTACAATCTTACTTGTTGGCATGAAATTTTAACAACCCTTCGATAATCCAGTCAGAGTACAACCCTGTTAATTCACTTGCTATCTCTTCTGGAATTCTGAAACCATCAAATGCATGTTTTATCGGTGGATCAGAATTCCCATCCTCCTTCCCTTTCGCACTAGAACCAAAATCTGTCAAAAATGGTGACATGAATATCCTTGAAGGCTGCCTAATTCGTTGATCAGGTATTTTATCTTCTTGATGTATAACGACATTGGCATCAAGAAAATTTGTAGAAAATTGATTGTTGCGGGTAAGAACTGATTGTCCTTCTTTTTAACCGGACTAACTGACTTCAGCGACATTGCTGTCAAGGGAGTTGACATTTCAGCTATGAGTGCATCTATAGTGTCAGTAACAGATTCAGGTATGTTTTTTGAGAGATCATCTTATAAAACAAATATGGTGTGGTCATGTAATATACTTAGATAAACATAGGTAATAAGTAAGCATTTCAGATTTGAATTTGAAATATGTATATGGTAAGTTGGCATGGTAGTAATGTATATGCAGTATTTGACTTTACTTATACATACAAAAAATATATATTTATAACTATGTTTGTTGATGTATATGACAATGATTTAAATTTACTTATAAATATGTGTTTACTTTCTAAACATTATGGTCATCACTGAACTCCGCCTTTACGGGATTGGTGTGGACATTACCTCGAAAATAATTTGAATTGATTGTATATTTTTTGGAGATTGTTCAACATCGCGTTGTGCATCCATTGGGTCTTCTCTAATTTGACTGGTGTTTGCATTGTCAGACTGAGATTGAAAGTACAATTTATGAGTATTTAACTAATAAAGTCAACATATTTAAAAGGTATGTAACATGAACTTAACCTTATACACTGTAGACTTTGGACTGGTCAATTTCCAAGAGCTACCAGCATCAACACTTTCTTTGTTGGAGTCATCTTCATTTGAATTTCTGGGGCCATCATCAACCTGATAAAGAGAAATTGCCACATAAATAGAAGGTAAGTGTAAGCAAAATAATTTTTTAAACTATAAAAAAATACCTTTAGATCTGCATCATGCTGCTGTTTCAAAGCTTTCAACATTTCAACATGTTGTGTAGTCAGTAATATTGGAAGGTCATTGAATTTCTTTTCAACCTTATCACATAATTAAAATAATTTTAGTATTCTCATATAGTTGTTTAATTTGTATTAGAAAATCAGAAGTTGTACTTACATAAGACTATACATATGACTTTATCACTTCTATATCCGTTTTCAACAAAAACTGATCTTGATGCATGCTTGAAGATCCATGAAATATCTTTTCAGCCTCACGTTATTGTTCGTGATTAACAGCAGAAGGTGCATCTATAGTTGCTTCAAAGATGGGTTCATCCTCCTTGATTAGTGTCAACTCGGGTACTTTTTGTTTTGCCTCATATTTTTGTATTTTCTTGAAATCTTGTTCTGTTACAGATTTACTAGAAACATTGATTATCCTCCTCCTTTTTGGTGGGGGTGCATCTGATGTATAGGAAATCTGCTTTGCCTTGATTAGTAGTTCAGTAGGTGATTTTGTGCTAAAATCATCAAAATCGTTTGTTTCTGATTCGGTAGCTTTCAACTTAGCATCTGAAATAATTTTTTCTTGACAATTATCCGATGTGATTGGTATGAAAATGCAGCCGGATCAGATGTACCACTAACCAACTGATTTGGCAAATCAAGATTCTCCAATTCCTCAGCTTTCGCGCGTATGTTGGTGTAAACAAACTGTTAGAAAGAGTGATATGTATAAGTGTAATTTGTGATGTATTTGATATGTTTATGTAACAAAATAGATAAAAAAAAAATTAAAAAAAAATATTGTGAATCAGATTTATCTTTCTAAACATTCCAGCCATGAACTTCTCTTATTTAGGCTTGATTCCCACTACGGACCAGTTAAACAACCTCAGAATAATATTATTCACACGGACAACTATGCCTTCATCAACTTCAGAACTGCATTCGTACATCCACACATTCAATGAGTATGGCATACCTCTGATAGTGTATAGTTGCTTTTCTATAGAGAAATCTTGACGCAAAGAACTCATCAACTTACTGAATGTTAACTTTCCCTAAGGAAAATATTCATAGGTTCCATCCTCCACTATTCTGAATTGTGCAATGCTAATTGGTGCATCACGTAGTTGTGATAACAAATATGTGTTTATGGAATTCAGTATTGCCATGTGCAACGCATCTATATTATTATCAAAATCTCCCATTTTGAATCGCTATACTAGAGTGTGTTTGTTTATTCCAGCGGTCGCTTTTGGAAAATACTTCTTCATCAAATTGGATATGGTCAACTCTGGATAAAAAAAATCATGCTCACTACCAGTGCATTTAATACCGGTGATGATAGCAAATTCAAATATTGAAAATCTGAGCACCGTGCCCTTGACAAAAACATGAAGTTATTCGGGATTATCCTGCTCTATCTCAAGCATCAGCAGGCATTTAGTTATTTGGCCTTGGAAATTTCTTTGAGTCATATCAAGATATACCCCGAAGAATGATTGGCGAAATAACTCAAGAACTTCTTCACCAGCAAATGCCTTAATATCATCCCCAAAATTTCGGTTACATGAAGTGCCAATATGCAAAGGGTGTGTTGGAATGTCTTTGATTACATATTTCATACCCTGTAATTATATACATAAGTATTAAAATATAGTTCAAATCCAATAGCTAAATTAACAGAAAAATAAGCGACATTCTCTTCTATGTATATGCATTGCCTATGCTATTCAAATACATAAGTCTACTCCAATACATTAGTTAACACAATTATGGATTAGCTTGTATGTATATGCCATATACTCCATATACATAATTGTTATATGTACATTAGATATATGTATCAGAATAAACAAACATTATCTTGTTTTTGCGAGCATATACATCACCAAAATTGTATACATATGTGCAGTAGCAAAAACCAACATATACACTAGATCTATGTTTATGCAATAATAGAAACCCACTTATAGATTAGATCTATGTATATGCAGTACAAGAATCCCACATATTCATTAGATCTATGTATGTGCAGTAACATAAACCCACATATACATCACCAAAATTGTAAATGTACGTAAAGTACCAGAAACCCGTATTCATATGTATATGTATGTACATTACCAGAAACCCATATATACATTAGATATATGTATATGAATAACTAAATACACTACAATATGTTTTTTCTGCGAGCATATACATCACCAAGAACAAAGCAAAATACCTTTGGTAGACGGGGCCGTGATGTATCTTCAAATTTCTTCCTCCTTGAAGATGATGCAATAGCCTTTTTATTTTGGGTACCAGCAATTTCCCTTAACTTCTTCATCATAACAGGATCGTTTCTATGTTTAGATCTGTTTTCACCGAAACCAGGATCATCCTTATCAAAATCGCCAGAAACAAACCGAACAACAATATTTGTCGTTTGGAGATTATTCTCTAATTGTGTTAGTCCAATACTAAATGAAGGTCCGACATCCATTAATATGCTTATTCTTTTCAATGAACAATAACTACACAATGTTGATTTTAGATTTAGTAAAGTGAAAAAGATGAAATTATACTAACCTCCTAAAGAAATTCAAGAACAAAGTTAATGGAGATTGTCAGTTGATGTTGAAGAGTTGGAGATGAAGAGGACTTTAATTCAAAAATGGTAAACCGCTTGATAGTTGCCTTGAAAATAGGCTTTCCTTTTGTTGCATTAGGCGTAAATAGTGGGAGGATGGAGTGGGTTGAGTAATGTATATGGACTAAGGAGAGAGAAAGTGAGATATGAGATATTTTGTAATTAGTTTGGGGATTTGGTAGTTTAAGTAATATACATAAGTTAAGTTGTAGTTTTATGTAATTTTCGTAAAAATAAAATTGCCTTTTACAAATTAGAAATGATGTTCCGAAAAGGATTCAACTAAGTTAAACATAGTTCGACAAAATAAAGTAATATAAGAAATAAATCAAGCAAATTTGGGCCTTTGGAGGCCCAAATTCATTTGGATCTCTGTCCTAGTTTAATTAGGCTTTGGCCCACCTGTCCTAATATTAAAATCAAGCTTTTGAGGTCCATAAACCTATAACTGTCCTAAACTAAACTATTTGGGCTTTGGCTCATAGTAGTTGCTACCCTGTCCTAATCTAACAAATGGGGATCTTTGTAATGACCTAATTTATGAAAACTTGCTTTTTACGTATTTTGACCATTTTGTCCTTCCCTGTAGTTTCAACATGTTGATTTTGGAGTGAGGAAATGGTTGACACAGTCCCCGATGCGATCAGGAATGATTTGGACGACTTTGAGGTTTTTAGAGGCTTTAAAAGTCATATAGTTGACTTTGATCAACATTTGATGTTTTGAGTCTTAAATAACAATTTGGATAGTTCCATAAGACCCAAGATATCGAATTTGGGCTAGTAGCAAGGTTGGTTCGGGTTCAGAACCTTTATGTATTTCGATCCTTCGTTTTAAAAAATAGTGAAAAGAGAGTCCCGTGGATTAATTTATTGAAAACAGTCTTCTTTCAAAAATCCGACGACGCCACTAAGTTCAAAACTTTGAAATTAGCCTAGTAGCATATATGGTTTATTTCTATGGTGTCCTGAACGAATCCCGAGGATCCGTTCGGAGAATTGAAAGACTTGCAATATCAATAAAGTTGTTGATATTTGGTGCATGCCAGATCCTTCTTGGCAAACGCGGGCCCCTGGACGAGAATGCGGAGAAGAAAATTCCCTTTCATTGTGTTCGCGAGGTAGTGGCCTCGATCGCAAATGGCATTCAGGGTCGGGTCAGATTACTCCTTCTTCGCAAACACGAGAGGCTGTTGCAAATGCGACGAGGCTGTCGTGAACGCGCTGGTCCAAGTAGTGGACCTTCGCGAACGCGAAGCCTCTGCTACGAATGCGAAGGCCTAATTAATGGTTTAGTCAATGTTGACCCTCTTGATTGTGAGGTGGGGTCCATGATTGCTAGATACTGTTCACAGAACAGTATATAACCCATTTTTGCATTTTTCCACCATTTTTGGACCTTCAAGCTTTGGGAAAGGAGATTTTTGAGGGTTTCATCATCGATTTTTGTGTGGGTAACCTCTAAACTCATAATCCCACTATTTTATATTGATTATATCTTCAAAAGCACCTTTAAATCATGATTTCAAAATGGAATTTCTGGGTTTTTATTGGTTAAGCTTGAAAATGGCTTTTTGTCAATTTAGACCTTATTTTTAACTCGTTTTTGCGTGGGTTTTCAACTATAGACTCCTATAATCTTGGGGAATGTGTTTTTAAAATAAATTTTTGATTTTACTCCTCTCATTTTCAAGTCCGTTTAGGACCCATTTTAAATATGGTCGATATAGGTGTCATTAGATTTCTTTTAACGCATCGATGCTATATTTGAATATTTAAGTTGATTCCGAGGCCGTTCGAAAGGGGAAATCTCCATGTTGAAGGACTTTAGGCTCAGATTTCATCATTTCGAGGTAGGATATGGCTTAACTTCTTTCAGATTGAGTTGGGTAGTTAATAAATAGGTAAAGCATGCTATGGATTGGGGAAAATAACTATGAGACTTATATTTTGAGATTATTATTACTGTTGTATGCCCGAGTGGGGGTTTATAATCTATTAATGTTGCCTTGTGATAAATATATTGAGTGTTGCTCGAGTGGGGGCTTTGTTCGACATCATTGGCCTTATCTGTGCATTTAAATTCCTTTATTCTAGATATGATGACCGAGTTGGGGTTAAATTGTTATTAGGCCTTATTGAGCATTGGTTACCTTAACCATGATAGAAATGCCAGAGTTAGGGGTTGATATTGTCATGACCCAAATCACTGGATCGTGAGGGCACCTATTATAATCCATCTAGCTAGGAGAACTCCTTACTATCCCTTAAGAAACTATACAGAAGCCTTTATTAAAACATTATTCAAGCCTTAATACAATGCTTATAAAATCAAATGTGGAAATTAACTACCCTAGGATCTAGTCTAAATAAGTACAAGAGCTACTAAGGAAAGGAAATATCAAGACACAGCTTCCACCATGAAGGAGAGAGTTGGAGCTGTTGAATGATCACTATCACAACAGTCAAGAAACCAAACTGAATCCTGCAAAAGACTATACCCCGAAAAGGGTATAACAAGAGTAGAATCAGTACAAATCACATGTACTAGTAAGCCTCATCGGTCGATCCGAATCGGATTACATAAATATAACATAAATAATCCAAAGAAACATACAGTCTCTACCCCCAAACCACCGAACTTGACCTTAAGCTAAAAGCTATACCATCCTTAAGAAGACAGCTACCACAGGGAGGCACCCTAGATCTAAGTCAAGAGTCTAGCAAGACCCCTAGTATACCCGGTGAACTCACTCAAGCATGTAGCCTACCCACCCGGCTTCTCGGTAATTAAACCAATTCTAGCCAAGCCAACATCCGAACTCTTCCTTGTTCTGCTAGCATAGATTCCCTAAATCAACCCTGTTCACACAAGGACCTTTGCCACCCAGTACAGCAACATGATAGCTATGAAAAGGAAGGTTTTATGTTTCCCACTTCCCACACAATAGGGCATCCTAGACCAACATAGACTCAAGCAATATACATCAAGAAATTATACACGAGATAAGCAGCTTAAGACCTAAGAGCACAAGGCAACAATGTTCACCAAGCCAAATCAAGACACGTATAACATTTTCCAGAATAGACGATTACATATTAATATATACACCGATTAGCCAAGCCACACTATAATTAACCAAGAAATCGGACCTCAATAATTTCCAAGTCAACAGACCCTGACTCTAACCACATGAAATCTAAGAGGTAAGACAAGTACCCGGAGCACACAAGGATCTGAAATAAACATATATCTAACATGCAAGAATAATTCCCGGTTCACTCATGGAATCGTCAAACTCATCTGACCCTCATACATACACGCTAAGGGTGATGCATCCACCCTCTTAGACATGACCTGCAGCGGACAAATATCGTTTATGTACTAAAATCCCATACATAGTTGTCTGTAATCCTTATTTCATCTGTATCCCGTATGAACATCCCAAATACCAAAATATTTCACATTCAAGATATACGACAGATCAATTCATAAAGCAAGTAAAACATTGCATTGACCAAACCAAACAACATGCATTAACCAATCACACCTCAAGTAGTTAACATGCACACATAAGACAAGTTGGATCAAACTACAATACCGCCACTTACATTACTGGTTAGGACCTTAATCACATTATGCCAACATTCTTGTATACCAAGGACTACCATAAGGATTTACCTCCCTAAAAGATTAGGAACCTCCCCACACCCTTTTTAAGTTTATCATTCTCTTAGGGATTTACTGACAACCGATAATTCACTCTTTCCATCACCCCAAGTTACGAGTATAGAATAGGGATCATCAATTCATGGCATGCACATAACTAAACATAATAATTGATACGTAAACAACCCCTAAACATAAACTACTTGGACTCTAGCTGATTTTACCCAATCTAACTCCATGCTCGGGGGCCTAAACATGCAATCTCTGGTACATCTATGTTATAATCATGCTTTCTAATCCGAGTCTGTACTACTCAATAAACCTTAGATCACCTGGATGTCAACCAGCTGAAGGAAGAACGAACCAATGAAACTTATACTGAAGTCACTATCACAAACGTGTTAATCCCTAAAATTCTGTGGCTTTGCACCCATCCTCACCCCTTTCTCCTTCTTTCATGGCTCTAAGGCTTGGGAGGCTTCCTTTAGGGTTATTTAGAGTCTCCCCACGTTTCTATATCAGTTAAGAAGGAGAAGGCAATTAAATCCCGATTATATGCCAATATTGGTTGTCACACCGCCATAACAACGGTGGGTCTACCGCCATAGCGGTACCGCTATAGCGTAATGACGTCAGCCCGATCTCAAAATTTTAAGTCCCCTAGTTTTAATGCTCGTGGTCCCGCGCATATTTTTGAATACTATCCCGATAATTTCTGGACTCCGCACTAACCCCGAGGTGATTTTTAATAATGATGGATTCGGTCGTTACAGATATGATATTAATGATGTCTTACATGCATATTTATTCCGATGGTGCCTAATTAGAGTTGATAATCATGAATTGTGTACATATTGAGTTGATTTCTGGGCTCACTTATATACGTATTGAATGGATTGGATATCTTTATATTGATTTGATTGTGAGCATTACATCCTTATTCCATACATATACATTCATGAGGTACTGGTACAATTGCGGAATACTATTTTTGAAAGAAAATGAGGTGGAAGAGGAGAGAGGAAAAGGTGGACTTTGCGGACCAGACTTGAATTTGGGCTGAAGTTGCATAAATTCAAGGATCAATAATTATAAAATGGGCTGATGCAGAATGTCATGTTTCTTACATTCTTTGGGCTTCTAAATCAACAACAACAACAACAATAACAACAAACCTAGTATAATCCCACCAAGTGAGGTCTGGGGAGGGTAAGATGTACACAGTCCATACCACTACCTCGAACGAAGTAGAGAGGCTGTTTCCGATAGACCCCCGGCTCAGAACAAATAACAGTAGAAAAAAAAACATAACAACAACAAACAAACAAGGAATAACACACTAGTAGAAAATAAAAGAAACAGGACGCCCACATAGTCATGTAATATACAATCTATCCAAACATCCCAAACACCACCACAATACCACGAACAGGGAACTACAAAACACACGCATGACACTACCGTTATCCGCACAGAAGCAGACAAAGCGCACCTTCCTACTAGCCAAAACGCACTCCTACCCACTATCCCTCTACCCTAATCATCTCCCTCCACACCCTCCTATCTAGGGTCATGTCCTCAGTAAGCTGTAGCTGCTCCATGTCCTTTCTAATTACCTCCCCCCAATATTTCTTTGGCCTACCTCTACCTCATCTGAAGCCATCCATGCCCAATCTTTCACACCTCCATACCGGGGCATCTGCACACCGCCTCCTCACATGCCCGAACCACCTCAACCGCACTTCCCGCATCTTGTCAACTACCGAGGACACTCCTACCTTCTCCTGAATACTCTCATTCAGAACCCTATCTCTCCTAGTAATTCCATAAATCCAACGCAACATCTTCATCTCCGCCACCTTCAACCTCTGTAAGTGGGATGCCTTGACTGGCCAACACTCCGCTCCATACAACATAGCTGGACGAACTGCCACTCTGTAGAATTTGCCTTTCAATTTAGGAGGCACTTTCTTATCACACAATACTCCCGAAGCAAGCCTCCATTTCAACCATCCTGCACCAATACGATGAGTGACATCCTCATCAATCTCCCCATTCCCCTGAATCATAGATCCAAGGTACTTGAAACTCTCTCTCTTCCGAATAACCTGGGAACCCAACTTCACTGCCACATCGGCCTCATGTGTCAAGTCGTTGAATTTGCACTCCAAGTATTCCGTCTTTGTCCTGCTCAACCAAAACCCTTTAACCTCTAGGGTTTGTC
Organism: Capsicum rhomboideum; assembly: GCA_031232105.1. Classification (NCBI taxonomy): domain Eukaryota; kingdom Viridiplantae; phylum Streptophyta; class Magnoliopsida; order Solanales; family Solanaceae; genus Capsicum; species Capsicum rhomboideum. The sequence goes on along the minus strand of CP124711.1, from coordinate 140,255,994 downwards.
TCCAAACCTCCAACTTATCATTAACTCCTTCCCGGGTCTCGTCAATTAAAACTACATCATCAGCAAATAACATACACTAGGGTACCTCCCCTTGAATATGTCGCGTCAAAACATCCATCACTAAGACAAATAAAAATGAACTAAGCGTCGATCTCTGATGCAACCCTATCAAAATAGGAAAGTACTCAGAATCTCCTCCTACCGTCCTCACACGAGTCTTTGCCCCATCATACATGTCCTGGATAGACCTAGTGTACGCCACGGGAACCCCTCTAGCCTCCAAGCACCTCCACAGCACCTCCCTGGGGACTCTGTCGTATGCCTTCTCAAGATCGATAAACACCATGTGCAAATCCTTCCTCCTCTCCCTATACTGCTCCACTAGTCTCCGCACAAGATGAATGGCCTCAGTAGTCGAGCGCCCAGGCATGAAGCCAAACTGATTTTCAGAAATAGTCACGATCCTCCTCAACCTCAACTCTACCACCCTTTCCCACACCTTCATAGTGTGGCTCAACAACTTGATGCCCTATAATTATTGCAACTCTGGACATCGCCCTTATTTTTGTATAAAAGGATCATTGTACTCCATCTCCATGCTTCGGGCATCCTAGCCATCCTAAAAATGATGTTAAACAGCTCGGTCAGCCACACTATACCCGCCCTGCCAGTGCTCTTCCAAAAATCTACCGGAATCTCGTCTGGCCCAGTCGCCCTACCCCTACGCATCCTACGAATAGCACCCTTAACCTCCTCGACCTTTATGCGCCTACAATAATCGTAATCACGACACCTCTCTGAGTACTCCAAGTCCCCTAGCTCCAAGCCTTTGTCCCCCCCATCATTCAAGAGTTTATGAAAATACCACTGCCACCTCTTCCTAATATGGGCGTCCTCTATCAATACTTCACCATCCTCCCCTATGATGCACTTCACCTGGTCAAGGTCACGGGCCCTCCGCTCCCTAGCCTTAGCAAGCCTATATAACTTTTTATCCCCGCCTTTCTCCTCCAAAGCCACATATAAACTCTCGTAAGTTGCCGTTTTAGCCGCCGTAACCGCTAACTTAGCCTCTCTCCTGGATGCCTTATACTCCTCCCTATACATCCACTTCTCCTCTTCATCCTTGATATCAACCCACTTGGCAAAAGTCTCCTTCTTCGTCTCCACCTTCCTTTTCACTTCTTCGTTCCACCACCAGTCCCCCCTATGTCTGCCAGGACGGCCTCTCGAGACCCCTAATACCTCTCTAGCGGTCTCCCTGATGCAATCGGCAGTCGACTCCCACATACTATCCACATCCCCTCTCCTCTCCCAAGCCCCCAAAGTCATCAACTTCTCCCCTATCTCTAAAGCACTGGTCAACGTCAAGCTACCCCACTTAATTCTGGGTCGATCCTCCACCCCCCTCTTCTTTCTGCCCTTCTTAATTTCCAAATCCATCACCAGGAGCTTGTGCTGGGTCGACAGGTTCTCATTAGGGATGACCTTATAGTCTTTACACAGCTCTCTATCACCCTTCCTAAGGAGCAAAAAGTCAATCTGGGTCTTGGCCACTGAACTACGAAAGGTGATAAGGTGCTCCTCCTTTTTTGGAAAGCTCGAATTCACTACCACCAACCCAAAAACCCTCGCAAAATCCAAAAGGGAGGCTCCTCCTTCGTTCCTCTCCCCAAAACCGAAGCCTCCATGCACATCATCATAACCTCTCGGTAAAGATCCTATGTGCCCATTGAAATCCCCACCTATGAAAAGCCTTTCCGTGTTCGGCACGCCTCTCACTGCCTCATCCAATGCCTCCTAGAAGCTCTTCTTCTCCTCCTCGTCCAAGCCCGCTTGCGGAGCGTATGCACTAAAAATGTTCAAGGTAGACCCTCCAACGACCAACTTGATTGACATCAACCTATCAGTAACCCTCTTAACCTCCACCACCTGTGCCCTAAGCTTTTCATCAACTAAGATACCTACCCCATTTCTATGTCTCACATTACCCGAGTACCATAATTTATACCCGTCAACCTCCTTCGCCTTAGAACCTACCCATTTGGTCTCCTGGACACATGTTATATTAATCCTCCTCTTTCTAAGTATCTTCACAAGCTCTATGGACTTCCCTTGAAGAGTTCCTATATTCCAAGACCCAACTCTCAGCCTAGAGGCACCCTTCTCCCACTTACCTCTACTACCTCTTGCCCCCACCCCCAAACCAGACCCTATCCCTGCCCCACCCCCTGTCCCCGACCTTGCCCTGGACCCCAAACCAGACCTATGACATGACCCTCGACTACCATCAACCACCAAAGCCACTACTCACTACGCAGAGAAATAGAAAGGCTAACAAAAACTCGGGCTACTACAGTACAAGAAGAAATCAGCAAATAAAGGTATAAAACACTGAGGACAGGCAGACCTATAGGCAACTATGCAATTAGCACCAACAATAACACCCAAAAGAATGCTATTAGCAGATAAACAATACACTGGATCCGCGTAAACTAGCAAATCCAGCAGTTGCTAGTTCTTTTCCTAAAAACTCTAGGCCAAATTAGCGAACACATAGTATTTCGAGAAAGCAAGTAAGGAAAACACACAGCAGAGGCACACGCAGTGTTGAAACAGTCCACGCAAGGGGCAAAAGGTCCGGGAAAAGAAACACAATATAAAGATGAGGGGTAGAAGTCACCGGGTTATGCTTGAGAGTAGAGTAGAGGTCCTTGTCCTACTTGCTTTGTTGAAATCCGACAAAAGTTGGAGCAGTAGTTGGTCACCGGAATAGTGTCGTCGGCGCTCCGTCAGAAGAGTGAAGGAGTAGCTGGTCGTCGCCAGAGACCTTGAAGCCACAGCCGCTTCTTGGTCGTCGCCGGACCGTCTTTCCCTGCGATGTGACTGGTCGGAGTCCCGCCGGCAAGTACGAAGAACCGGCGGTGACAGTAGTGACCAGTCGAAAACTACGACAGAGACCAAGAAATAACGGGTAGAGAGAAGAGGGTAGATAGATCTGGGTGGGGGGTATAGGGTAAATCAATATAAAAGAAATTCTTAATAAACAATATTAAAAATTATTCGAATAAATAATTAAATATTAATAATTATATTCTAAATATTTGGTTAGAACCTAGCTAAGTTCCAAGCAAAGTCGCCATTTCTGTTTTATGAAGAAAATCACTTGATATATGAAAATGAGAGAACTTGATTTATGGGGCTCACATTTTTATAATCAAGACATTTTCTCCGCAAAATAAAAATGACGACTCTACTGGGGACTTAGCTTGTCTCTATCTTTTCGTCTTTGTTCATGTAGCATTGATTTTGACGTCTTTTCTATGCACATCATCATTCACATGAAGAGACAAGAAAAAAACTTGTATGAAAATGGATAGACAACCTCTGCTAAATCTTGGTGAAGCTTGAATCATAGTCAAAAATAGAAGAAGAAGAAAAGAAAAGAATTTTCTAGAACATTTTTTTAGTACAATAAAGGAAACAGAACATAATTTTTTTATACATTATTACATCCAAGGTCCACAATAGAAACAAAAAAAAAATATAATCATAAACCATATAAAGATCTTAAAACATTTTTTCTAAAACATAGTAGCTCAACAAAGAACAGAGAAAGTGAAGTCAGATTTACTTCTTGTTGGGTCGTGAACTAGGAATTGAAGTATTCAAATAAATAAAAATTATTTTATATTTGAAATATAATTATTAATACTTAAATAAAGTTGCATGATAAAGGTCGGAATTAAATGATAGTATTTATAAAGTATAAAATTAAAGAAAATATTTGTTTCAATTCAATAAAATAGATATAATGCCTTTTTTGCGAAAGTTGAAAGGAACATGATGATAATTTTAATATAATGCAAAATAGTAATAACAATAATAAGCAAAATAGTAGTAACAATAATAACTGTAGTAGTAATAATAATAATAATAATATCAATAATAATAGTGATGATGACTCTTTATATTTCAAAAAATTAAAGATGATAATATTACATAAACTTTAATAAAAATAACTAAATGAATTTTTAAGTTACAAAAATTATTAAAGCGCAAAGAAATAACTTAAAAGAAATACTGGACAAAATTGAGTGTCAACAATTAGTAAAATAAGTTAGTTCAAATATTTGATTAGAACTTAGCTAAGTTTCCAGCGGAGTCGTCATTTCTGTTTTGTAAAGGAAATCACTTGATTTATGAAAATGAGAACTTGATTTATGGGGCTCTCATTTTCATAAATCAAGTTATTTTCTCTACCAAATAAAAATGGCGACTCTGCTGGGGACTTAGCTTGTCTCTATCTTTCTCGTTTCTATCCATGTAGCGTTGATTTTGACGTCTTTTGTATACGCATCATCGTTCATGTGAAGAGACAAGAAAAAATTTGTATTAAAATGGACAAACAACATCGGCTAAAGTTTGGTAAAGCTTTAACCATAGCCAAAAAGAGAAGAAGGAGAAAAGAAAAGATTTTTATAGTATATTTTTTTAGTACAATAAAGGAAACAGAACACAATTTTTTTAGACATTATTATATTCAAGGTCCGCAATAGAAACAAAAGAAATGCAATCATAAATCATATAAAGATCTTACAATATTTTTTCTAGAATATAGTAGCTCAACAAAAAACAGAGAAAGTGGAGTCAGATTTACTTCTTGTAGGGTAGTGAACTACGGATCAAAGTATTCAAATAACTAAAAATTATTTGATATTTAGAATATAATTATTAATACTCAAATAAGGTTGCATGATAAATGTCAGAATTAAATGATAGTATTTATAAAGTATAAAATTAAAAAAAAATATTTGATTCAATTTAATAAAATAGATATAATGCTTTTTTTTTTTGCGAAAGTTGAAAGGAACATGATGATAATTTTAAATATAACGCAAAATAGTAATGACAATAATAACTGTAATAATAATAAAAAAAAATAATAATAATAATAACAACAACAACAATAATAATAGTGACGATGACTCTTTATATTTCAAAAATTAAAGATGATAATATTACATAAACTTCTGATAAAAATAATTATATGAATTTTTAAGTGATAAAAATTATTAAAGCGCAAATAAATAACTTGAAAGAAATACGAGAAAAAATTGGGTATCAACAGCTAGTAAATTAAGTTAGTTCAAATATTTGGATAGAACCTAGCTAAGTTTCCAGCAAAGTCGTCATTTCTATTTTACGAAGAAAATCACTTGATTTATGAAAATGAGAGAACTTGATTTATGGGACTCTCATTTTCATAAATCAAGTTCATTTCTTCGCAAAATAGAAATGACAACTTTATTGAGGACTTAACTCATGTCTGTCTTCCTTCGTGCTATGACAGAGGAATTTTTGCCATTTTCTTTCATTTTGGAGCAAAGTTTGAATTCCAAATCTTCATCATCATAGAATAGTGTGTCCTATTTTGAACAAACAACTATCTCTCTATCTTTTTCTCAGTAGTGGTGCAGACAACTTTTTATTTTGTGCTTCAAATCTTTTCAAATCGCCTTGTATCAGCATGAGACGCACCATTTTGAGAAAACCTTGATTTCAACCTTGACAAAACAAGAAACATTTTGGTGAAGACAGCAAAAATCAGAAAGAACAATCATGTAAGTTTGCTTCCATCTCTCAAAAGTTCAAAATTTCAAAATGGCACCCAAAATTCCACCCAAAGACCTACCAAAATTCTAGCTTCGTCTCTATAAATACCAAGGGTTTGGAAGGCTTTGGCCAGAAGTTCTAAGTCATCAGTTTGAAGCCATATAGACAATAAACTCTTTCTCTTACAAGTATCAACTCTTTTCGCCTTTCTCTTGGATTGTGGTTTGCTTTCTTCTGCGATTCAAGTGAGTTCAAGTATAGATACGAAATTGAAATACCTGATTCACTGCACGAAAACGGGTGACTTTTGTAACAGAAAGGAAGATAGAGACGAGCTAAATCCCCAGTAGAGTCATCATTTCTATTTTATGGAGAAAATGACTGGATTTATGGGTCAAGAGACCCACAAATCTAGTTCTCTCATTTCGATAAATCAAGTCATTTTCTCCGCAAAATAGAAATGATGACTTTGCTGGGGACTTAACTCGATTCTAACTAAATATTTGAACTAACTGTTGACACTCAATTTTGTCCCGACTTTCTTTCAAGTTATTTCTTTACACTTCAATCATTTTTTGTCACACCCCGAGTTCCAACGAGGCGGACTGGCACCCGAGGTCTTTAAGGCCCGAGAGAACCACTCTTCATCCATGTACACTCATATGCATGTTTTCATATGAATATAATTCTATCCCCTGTACTAATAAATACCAATGGCGGAAGTCATGGAAAACTTATACAATATATGAAACTTGGCCGTTAGGGCCATCAAGTCAAAAAGAATACACATCTCTTACATTCACCTTCCCACATACGTCTACAAAGCCTCTAACCGATACATGAACATAACAAACCTATAGTCGGGACAAGTACCCACTTTATACAATAATTACAATACCAAAACAATGTACACATGTGACTCGGAAAGCCCCGAACCAACTGGAGCTCACCAATGATCCGCGGATGACTCGTAGCCTATTGTGGAGGTCTACTAGCATCTATGCCTGCAGCAAGTAAGGTAAGTCCCCCAAAGGGGTCAGTACGAAGAATGTACTGAGTATGCAAGGCTATAAGAAACTTCATACAAGATATGAAATTCAATGAAACCAAGATAAGAAAATAGTCAATGTGGATAATTCATCATTTTGGATGTGTGGAACCATATGTCTTACATTCATTACTTTTTTTGCCTTAATGTCCACTACCGTCAATGTAACACCCCGTACGTTTCGGAGTCTAGCTGACTACCGTAACATTTATGGAAATATGAAAACATGAGAGATTTTATGAATTATGTATTAAATTGTGGGCATTTAAAAGTCTTGTACAATTGGGCCTTAAATGAAGCCCCAAAACCATAGAAAGACATGGCCCAAGTGGGAATTTGACCCATTCTTGCCTAAGTCATCCATTGACCAAGTAAACCCACAAAGTGTGTGGATAAGGATCATTCTAAATGGACTATATAATCCAACAAATCAGATTTTTATTCCATAACAACACACATGCCCTTTTTAGCATTTTCCACATTTTTTTTCTCTCAAAATACAAACCCTAAGCTCTCATCTCTTTGGGACAAGATCACTCTTTGGTAAGCATTTATTCTCATTTTTAAGTATATAATATGTTTAATATGGTGTATAAATCATGTTGGTTGTGTTGGCAAAGTGTTGGACAGTGTGCTATGCGTAAAACTGTCTATTTTTGCAATCGGAGAATGGTATTGTCTTGTAAACTTGAATATGTTCTTGTGGTCTTGAAGGAAGTGAACTTGATGGAGTAAATATTGACATGTGAGATGTTATTATAGTCTTTCTTGTTTTATCCTTGTGAATAATGTTTGGAATTGTTGTTGTGAAATTGGTTATGGATTTGGTGACGTATTGACCATAAAGTGTGGTTTTGGGGGTTGTTATGTCTGTTGTGAGACCATGGATGATATTTTGTGTTAAATATGATATAAAATGTGTCAAAATAAGTTTGGTTATGATCATGGACCATTCATGGCATTAAAAGACCCAAAAGAGGCCATTTTGGACCAAAACGGGCATCTGCCCTGGCAGACGAGGGCACCTGCGGGCGCAGATGCCAACGCAGGTGCCACTGCTATCTGCCACCAGCCACATTATGGAGCATCTCATCCACATAAGGGTGCATGTGGCTTCGTAGGTCAGCCCCAGGTGTGGTTTTGAATGTTTTCGTATCGTCTTGGTCCCCGAAGGCCCCTATACCCTTTTTGGATGTAATTATCAACTTGTGATGTCGTTTTAATGACTTTAAAGTGTCTTATGGAGGTGTGATGTACTATATTAAGTATGTATTGTAGTTCATATGTTGTTATGAGGCAATTTGATATGAGTAAATGTGACGGAATGATAATGAGAAAGCATAAAGGGTAAGTGTGGTGTGAAATGCTATTGTTGTATGAAATCTTGGTCAATATGTGGAATGTTATGTTGTTGTTGATATGTAAATGCAGTGGATTGTATTGTAAGGGGTGACATGATGTTATACGGCAGTCATATAGTTCATTATCGTCTTGTACACCTGTATAGTAACTAGTTGCTAATGTACGCTCCGATATGTACTTGTATTGTAGAGTAAGACGTAAAGAAGAAGCTGGAATATTGTGTCCATACATAGGCTTGTGAATTAATACTTGGAAGTGAAGGTATGTAAGGTTACTCTGTCCGTATCTTTCTGCAGCAAATAGTATTCACATTGACATTACGTTTGTCCCATTCCGAAATGTGCTAAGGTATCCTATATCCGGTTATCAATGGTCCTTATCATATGTTCCTACTCATTGATCAATTGTGAATCTCATGTCTCATATTCATTGACTAATGTTCCAAAATTCCAATAAGGTTATGTTCCAATAGTGGTTATACTCATGTATCTTGTTCATTGATTATTGTCTAATAGTTCCAATGGTGTTATGTTTCCAATAAGGCTATGTTTCCAATAACATTTATTCATATGTATCTCACCCAATGGTTAATGATCCAAAGCTTCAAGTGAAGTTATGACTATCATTGTATCAATCTCAAAGTAAAGATTAAAGTAATACATATGTGGTTAATGATGGGTGGTAGCTTTGGGGGCAAAAGGCCTAGCTCAAGCCGATCCCGAGATTATTGGATCAGGGGGCAGTCCTAGAGGTATAAGCCTAGCTCGGACCGATCCTGACAGGGGGCAGCTCTAGAGGTAATAACCTAGCTCAAGCCGAACTTGATGCGTTGGTATGGGTGGCAGCTCTAGGGGTAATAACCTAGCTCGAGCCGATCCCAACATAACGATATGTTATGTTTAAAACCCACTGTTCAGTCGGGGCCCGGGTATCACAGATCACAGGAAAAAGCAAAGATACAAAGAAAGTAATGAAAAAAATATACGTGGTTTTCAAAGTACAGAATAGTGACTTATTTATATTGGTCGTTCATTGTATTTGTGTTTATTGACATATATACATACCATACGGTTTTATTTGAGCCTTACATACTCAGTACATTCTTCGTACTGACCCCTTTGGGGAATTTACCTTACTTGTTGCAGGCGTATGTTCTAGTAGACCTCCGCAGTAGGTTGCAGGATATCTACAGCTTTTGGTGAGCTCCAGTTGTTCGGGGCTTTTTCGAGTTACAGTTGTTCATATGTTTTGGTGTTGTACATGTTGTATAAAGCAGGGGCTTGTCCCGACTTTTAGTTGGTGTTGGTAAATGTCTATGTTAGAGGCTTTTGTGACGTTTCTGGGTGTATGAATGTAAGGTGGTATATGATGTTTTTGATTTGATGGCCATAATGGCCAAGGCTCATATATGTATAAATATATATGTCCCATGTTCCATGTTTTCAATATTTCTCCTTTCATGTTCTTACGTATGGTGTTGTTGTCTATGACATGTATATGAATGAACAGAAGCTAAGCTTGGTTTTCTCGGGCCTTGTCAGCTGCGAGTGCTAATCCGTCCCGATGGGATTCGGGGCGTGACAAAAGTGGTATCAGAGCAGTTCGTTCTAAGGGTGTCTACATAGCCGTGTCTGAGTAGAGTCTTAATTATCGATGTGTTGTGCACCACATTTATAAGTAGGAGGCTACGGGACATTTAGGATGTTGTTTCTTTTCTTCACTTCTAGATCGTGCAATAGAGCCAGTGTTGTAAGTTGAATTGAATCTGATCATGGTAATTGTTTTTCTTTGGTATAGTCGAAATGCCAATCGCGAGAAGAGGTAGAGGTAAAGGGAAGCAGGTGGATGTGCCTGCTGAAGAAGGAATGAGTAGACTACCACCTGACCAAGCTAGTCAAGGTGGCGCAAATGCTGAAATTTCATCGCGGTCTTCTTCTACTTCTCCAGCTTCGGAAGAGCCAATTGGTAGAGAAGTACCCGCAGAACCACCAATGAACACCACAGATCAAGATCTTAGAAATGCAGTACATATGTTGACACAGTTAGTGACAGCCCAAAGTCAATGACGAGCTGGCCCAATGACACATGAGGATGATGCGGCTAGAGTGGAAAGTCACAGAACACAAGATTTCCTGAAATTGGACCCTCCTATATTCACTGGGTCAGACCCGAAAGCAGATCCACAGGACTTCGTGGATCAATTTCAGCGGGCTTTGGAAGTTATGCATGTGACGGGGGTAGAAACAGTTGAACTTGCTGCGTACAGATTAAAAGGAGAGGCGATATTGTGGTATGAAGATTGGAAGAAATCTCGGGATGTTGGTGCAATTCCACCTAATTGGGAAGAATTTAAGGTGGCTTTTCTTGACCATTACCTTCCCTATGAGATCCGGGAGGCACGTGCGGATCAATTTCTAAATCTTCGTCAGGGAAATCTGAGCGTCAGGGAATACAGTTTGCAATTTAATTCCTTGGTTCGATATGCGCCAAATGTGGTGGCTACGATGACAGATAGAGTCCATCGATACGTGGACAAATTAGAGCCATATTTGGTAAGAGATTGCACTATTGCCGCCTTGAACAAGGATATGGACATAGCAAGAATTCAGGCCTTTGCCCACAAAATGGAAGATCAAAGGCAAAGAAGAAGGGTATATGAATTTGACAGAGGACAGTCCAAAAGGACTAGACCGATGGGACCACCTATGATTTCCCAAGGAGGATCTAGGCCTCGTATGATTCCTAGACCATCATTTTCTCATTCCACAGCAGGTGGTCCCTCTCAGTTCCGAGGGTTTAGAGGTGGTCTATCTGGGTAGAGTAGTGGAGTACATGGATCACAGGCAGCAGGTTTTCCTCGTCAGCAGTGTCAGCACTGTGGGCGCATTCATACAGGTACATGCCGAGTGGGGACAAATGCTTGTTTCTGGTGCGGTATGACAGGGCACATAATGAAAGAGTGTCCCCAGAGGAGCATGGGTGGTATAGCACGACCGGCAGGATCGGCCATTGCGTCATCAGCACCGGCTCCTTCTTTGGGCCGAGGTGTGCAGTCTGTTGGTCGGGGTAGAGGTGCCAGAGGAGCATCCAGCACTGGTGGGGTCCAAAATCGCACATATGCTTTAGTGGACCGACAGAATTCAGAGGCTTCTCCTGATGTAGTTACAGGTACATTGTCCATATTTTCCCACACTGTATATGCATTGATTGATCCAGGCTCTACTTTATCATATGTTACTCCACTGATTACTGCTAAATTTGAAAGAACACCAGAATGTTTAGATAAGTCTATTGAAGTATCTACACCTGTCGGTGATTTTATTGTTGCAAAAAGAGTATATCGCAACTGTGTGTGGTCATGATACGTTGGCCGATCTTATTGAATTAGACATGGTGGATTTTGATGTGATAATGGAAATGGATTGGTTGGCCCCTTGTTATGCCACGGTAGATTACCGGGCCAAGAAGGTACATTTTCATTTCCCACAAATGAATGTTCTTGAATGGAAGGGTGATGTAGGGGCACCACAAGTAAGATTTATTTCCTATCTAAAATCTAGAAAAATGATTGCTAAAGGTTACATATGTCATTTAGTACGGGTGAAAGATACTGAAGTGGAACCACTAACTCCACAGTCGGTTCCAATGGTCAATGAATTTTTAGATGTATTTCCAGAGGATCTTCTAGGCTTACCCCCAGAACGGGAAGTAGAATTTGGCATTGATGTGATTTCAGGCACTCAGCCTATTTCTATTCCTCCATATAGAATGGCTCCAGCAGAATTACGTGAATTGAAGGAGCAATTGAAAGATTTGCTGGACAAAGGCTTCATTAGGCCTAGTATATCCCCGTGGGGTGCACCGGTATTATTTGTACGGAAGAAAGATGGCACGTTGAGAATGTGCATTGACTATCGGTAATTGAATAAGGTAACGATCAAGAACAAATATCCCCTTCCTCGAATTGATGATTTGTTTGATCAGTTACAGGGTGCCAAGTGTTTTTCAAAGATTGACTTGAGGTCGGGTTACCATCAAGTCAGAGTTAGAGAAGAAGATGTACCCAAGAAAGCTTTCCGAACACGGTATGGCCATTATGAATTTTTAGTTATGTCATTTGGACTAACAAATGCACCAGCTGTGTTCATGGATTTGATGAATAGGGTGTTTAAGCCATTTCTAGACGTGTTCGTGATGGTATTTATAGACGACATCCTGGTTTATTCAAGATCACCAGAGGACCATGCTAATCACTTACGGCAAGTGTTACAGATTCTCCGTGAGCGTAAGTTGTATGCCAAGTTCTCTAAGTGTGAGTTTTGGTTAAAATCAGTTGCATTCTTGGGTCACATTGTGTCAGATGAAGGGATACATGTTGATACACAGAAGATTGAAGCAGTGAAAAATTGGCCAAGACCTATGACACCCACAGAGATTCGTAGTTTTCTTGGACTGGCATGTTATTACAGACGATTTGTGGAAGGTTTTTCCTCCATTGCTGCATCGTTAACAAAGCTTATACATAAAGCAGTTAAATTTCAGTGGAATGACGCGTGTGAGAAAAGCTTCCAAAAGTTGAAAGATAAACTAACCTCCACACCAGTTTTAGTACTTCCCAAAGGTACCGAAGGTTATGCAGTGTATTGTGATGCTTCCAGGGTTGGCCTCGGATGTGTATTGATGCAACACGGTAATGTCATAGCATATGCCTCACGACAGTTGCATCCACATGAGAAAAATTATCCCACACATGATCTTGAGTTAGCAGCGGTGGTCTTTGCTTTAAAGATATGGCGTCATTATTTATATGGAGTTCATGTTGATATCTATACGGATCACAAAAGTTTGCAATATCTATTTAAGCAGAAGGAACTCAACTTGAGGCAATGAAGGTGGTTAGAGCTTCTAAAAAACTATGATATTGATATTCTTTATCATCCAGGCAAAGCAAATGTAGTAGCTGATGCATTGAGCCGCAAGGCAGTGGAAAGCACTAGTGGCCAGTTGACTGAAAAGTAGGAGATGACCAAAGATTTACGTCAATTAGCCAGTTTGGGGGTTCGTCTTCTTGAATCCTCAGATGAGGGAGTTATTGTACAAAATGCAGCGGAATCCTCCTTAATAGCTGAAGTAAAAAAGAAGCAGTTTGCGGATTCTATGTTATTGCAACTGAAAGAGAATGTACAACAGGGTCTAACTGCATCTTTTGATCTTACACAAGAAGGGGTGCTTCAATGTCAAGGAAGATTATGTGTGCCGGATGTAGATGAGTTGAGAAAATAAATTATGACAGAGGCGCATCATTCGCGCTATTCTATTCATCCGGGTGCTACTAAAATGTACCATGATTTAAAAGAAGTGTATTGGTGGGAAAACATGAAGAAGAACATTGCAGAGTTTGTCGCTCAATGCCCGAACTGTCAACAAGTGAAAGTAGAGCATCAGAAACCAGGAGGTTACATGCAATGTATCAATCTTCCAGTCTGGAAATGGGATATGATTAATATGGACTTCATCATGGGTTCGCCTCGTACATTGCGGAAATTTGATTCTATATGGGTTATAGTGGACAGGTTTATCAAGTCAGCGCATTTCCTACCAGTCAAGACCACCTATACAGCTGAGGATTATGCAAGATTGTATGTTAAAGAAATAGTGCGGTTACATGGGATTCCGATCTCCATTATATCAGACAAGGGAGCTTAGTTTACTGCACATTTTTGGAGGTCTTTTCAGTAGAGTTTGGGAACACAGGTGAATCTGAGTACGGCTTTCCGTCCTCAGACTGATGGACAAGCAGAACGTACTATTCAAACACTTGAAGATATGCTACGAGCTTGCATATTAGATTTTCAAGGCAGTTGGGATGACCATTTGCCTCTTATTGAATTTGCTTACAGCAATAGCTATCATTCAAGTATTAAAATGGCACCTTATGAAGCTTTGTACGGAAGGAAATGTAGATCACCAATTGGATGGTTTGAAGTGAGTGAAACTGCTTTACTTGGGCCAGATCTTGTTCACTAAGCCATGGAGAAAGTTAAAGTGATCCAACAGCGGCTACAAACGGCCCAAAGTCGACACAAGTCATATGCCGATGTTAGAAGAAGAGGGCTCGAATTTGCTATAGGTGAGTGGGTATTCTTGAAGGTGTCGCCAATGAAAGGGGTAATGAGATTTGAAAAGAAAGAAAAGTTAATCCCACGTTACATAGGTCCATATGAAATTATCAGAAGATTTGGGCAAGTTGCGTATGAGCTGGCACTACCCCAAGAACTCTCCTCAGTCCATCCAGTGTTTCATGTCTCGATGCTTCGGAAGTGCATAGAGGATCCATCTTGTATTGTTCCCATGGAGGATGTCCAAGTTACAGAGGATCTTATTTATGAAGAGGTACCCATTTCTATTCTAGATCGACAAGTAAAGAGGTTGAGGAATAAAGACATAGCTTCTGTAAAGGTACTTTGGCGAAATCAACAAGTAGAGGAAATCACCTAGGAAACTGAAGAAATGATGAAATCCAAGTACCCTCATCTGTTTCACATGGAATAAAAAGTTCAAAGTGTGGAAGTGAAGCAATAAAAAGTAAGTATCCATGAGCCTTAAGTGTGTATATATATATATGCTAAAATAGAGATGCATTTGTTGTAATTGAAGCGATATTGTTAACATTCGAGGATGAATGTTCCTAAGGGGGGAAGAATGTAACACCCCGTACCTTCCCAACCCTACTTTACTACTTTGAACAATGGTTACTTAGGTGTCGAGAGCCATAGGTATGTGTTTTGTAGTGTCATTGATGAAACAATTGATATTAGACCCTCGTCGGAGATGTTTGTGACTTCGTGGAGAATTTGTGTGGTGAAAAATGAGGCTTGGAGGACTTCCAAGCAATGGATATTAAGGTTAGGATGTAAGCAAAATACTTGAACTTGAGGATCTAACCAAATCCACAAAGAAAAGTCGAAGAACTGAAAAAAATCACATATTGGGTGTGGGGCGCGCCCAGGGGCGTGCCGGGCTGCTTCTGGCCAAAAACATTTTTTGGCCCAGGTAGCCCTGGGGCGCGCCAGGCAGCGTGCCAGGCCGCTCTGGGCTGAAATTTTCAGCCCACAGGCAGCAAAGGGGCGTGCCAAGCGGCGTGCCGGGGTGGTTTTCGCCAAAAATTTTCTTCGACTATTCTGATGTATATAAGACCTTTGAGTCATGGTATAATTACTCCATCATAGTAGGACTATTATTAAGCGCGTTTAGCATTCGAGTTGGGGTTAATTCTTCGTCACAAGTGTTTTAACAAATTATGTTCAAGTAAGCCATAAGCGACTAGAATTTCTAGTTTTGCGATTGAGGCTACGAACGGAAATCTCGTGAGTGAATATTATAGAATTATTTGAACATGAGATATATGGTGGATTATACATTACATTTGGTGGGTTAAGATAACATGGGTTATTGGGCCCAATTTAAAGCCAAAAAGAGACCAAAATGCAAGGCCCAATGGGGCAAATGACCCATTCTTCTACTTTGACTAAGGGACCATGACATTTAATGCCAAGAAGTGGCTAAGTATGACTTATGGGGTTATATAAGGTGGAAAAAAAATCAGATTTTATTTCCACAAAACACACATGCCATTCTAGATAATTCTACAAGATATTTCTCAAGCTCTCAAACCCTAAGGCATCTTTTGGACAAGATCATCATTTCTCAAGCTTGGTTATGTGATTATTCTTGTACTTTAGTATATTATATGCATAAGAGATGGTGTAGAGCATGATGGTTATGTTGGTAAGTGTTGAATAGTGAACTTTTGCTTTTTGCTAAAGATGTACCATTCTTGTTATTTAAACTTGAAAAACGACTTGAGGTTTGAATAAAAGTGCATGGTATGGATGAGATATCAGCATGTATGGTGTTATTATTATAAACTTGTTATTTTTCTATAAGTGTAAATTATGGGATTTTGGCCGATATGTGATTATAAGGTATATTGAGGTGACTTGATGGAGTAATTGTAATGTTGTGGTGATGGAGAAGTGTAAAATATGAACTTGATGTGACATGCTATTGGTTTATGATGTATTGGTCAATGTTGGGCATGTTGTGGTATTATTGGTATGACAATGCCGTAAATGGTATTGTAAGGGGGTAAATGATGTTATAAGGCAAACATGTGACTCATTAATCGTCTTATGCACTTGTACGGTGGTTGATTGTTAATGTAAGTTCCGTTATGTAATTGTGTTGTAGAGTAAAACGAAGGGAAGGAGCTGGACTATTGTGTTCACGTATAGGATTGTATATTCATATTGAGGAGATAAGGTATGTAAGGTTACTCTTTCTGTAACCTTCTGCAGCATGTTGTTCATATTGACATTGTACGTATTCCATTTCGAAATGACCAAAGGTATCTCATTTCAGGTTGCTATTTATTGTTAATTCATATATTCCTCATTCATTAGACATTGTTTCTCATGTATTACATTATCATGGACATGGTTTTAAAGTCCCAATAATGTTATGTTTCAAAAGCTCCCAATAAAGTTATGCTTGCAATATACCAATCTCTCACAAATAAGGTACCAATCTTGCAAGAGTTAAAGAATGAAGTCATGTATAGTTAGTTGTATCCATGGGGTGAAATAAACACCTGCATGATGATATCCATAGGGTGAATGAAACACCTGCATGATGACCATCCCAACATTATGGGTGTATCCATGGGGTGAAATGAACGCCTGCATGACGATATTATTTTCCCACTGATCAGTTGGGCCCAGGAAGTATATAATTAATGATTGATGAAGTAAAGTATGGTAATATAGAGAAGCAAAGAAAGTAACGAAAGTAATACGCGCAGTTCCAAATAGATAGATTGATGGTTTACCCATATTGGGCATTTCCTTGTAATTATTTTCCATTGAAATTCTGATGTACTTATACAGTTTCGTACAGCCTTACATACTCAGTACATTCTTCGTACTGACCCCTCTTGGGGGATTTACCTTACTTGCTGCAGGCACAGGTATTGGTAGACCGCTACAGTAAGTTGCGGGACATCCACTAATCTTTGGTGAGCTCCAGTTGGATCGGGGCTTTCCGAGTCACAGTTGTATATTGGTTTTGGTTTTGTATATGTGGTGTAAAGCGAGGACTTGTCCCGAATTTAGGATGGTTGTGTGTGTACTTCCGTTAGAGGCTTTTGTAGACATATGTGGGTATATAAATGTAAGAGACGTATGTCCCTGTTGACTTGATGGCCCTAACGGCCAAGTTTCTTATATGTACATGTCATATGTTCTATGATTTTCGTTGTTAGCATTTTATACTCCTATATGGTGGTGACGTTTCTTATGGCCTGCATATGAACGGACATGAGTAAAGATTGGTTCTCTCGAGCCTTATCGGCTTTGGGTGGCAGTCCGGCCCGAATGGGATTCGGGTCATGACAAAACCGATAGACATCTTTGGCTAACTCTTTTTTTCTCATCCACAACATGGGCTATACTCCCCATAGACAATCTGCTTAGAGCATCTGCAACTATATTTTCTTTAGCCTGATGGTAGAGTACATTTATGTCATAGTCCTTTAACAGTTTTAACCGCCTCCTCTGATGGAGGTTCAACTCTTTTTGAGTGAACATATATTGGAGACTCATATGGTCTGTGAAAACCTCAACAAGTACTCCATAAAGATAATGTCTCCAGATCTTCAATGTGAATACTACTGCCGCCAACTCCAAATCGTGAGTCGGATAATTCTTCTCATGATCCTTGAGTTGTATTGAATCATAAGCTATCACCCTTCCATTTTGCATCAAAACACAATCGAGACCAACTATCGAGGGATCACAATGCACCACAAACCCCTCTAATCGTTCTAGCAAGGCTAATACTGATGCTGAAGTCAATCTCTTCTTCAACTCTAGAAATCTTTTCTCACATACATCTGAACTAGAACTTCACCTTCTTCTGGGTTAACTTGGTTAATGGTGCATCTATTGAAGAAAAATCTTCCACAAATCTTCTGTAATAACTGGCTAAACCCAGAAAGCTCTTAATATAAGATGGAGTAATGGGTCTTGGCAAACGCTTCACTGCATCTATTTTCTGAGGATCCATATGAATTCTTTTACTAGATATCACATGACTCAGAAAGGCAACCGACTTCAACCAAAACTCACATTTGTTAAGTTTTGCAAACAACTGCCTTAAGGGTCTGCAACACTATTCTCAAATGATATGCATGCTCCTCCTCACTCTGAGAATAATCAAGTATTTCATCAATGAAAATAATAACGAGCATGTCTAAATACTGCTTGAATACCCTGTTCATTGAATCCATAAAATCTGCAGGAGCATTCATTAGTCCAAAAGACATATCTACAAACTCAAAGTGACCATACCGAGTTCTAAAAGCAGTCTTCAAGATGTCACATTCTCTGACCTTCAACTGATGATATCCTGACCTGAGATCAATCTTTGAAAAGCAGCGGGCACCCTGAAGCTGGTCAAATAGGTCATTAATCCTGGGGATAGGGTACTTGTTCTTGATGGTGACCTTGTTTAACTGTCGGTAATCTATACACATTCTGAGAGTACCTTTCTTTTTTCACACGAATAAGACTGAAGCGCCCTATGAAGAAACACTAGGCCTGAAAAAACCTTTATCTAGGAGATCCTTAAGTTGCTCTTTCAACTCTTTAAGATCAGCTGGAGCCATTCTATAAGGAGGGATAAAAATGGGGTGGGTACGCAGAAGAAGGTCAATTCTAAATTATATCTCCCTATCAGGAGGAATTCAGGGTAGATCCTCAGGAAAGACATCTGGAAACTCTTTGAATATAGGAACAAAATAAAGGTCTGGGGTTTCAAACTTAGAGTCTCTAACCTGAACTAGGTGGTAGATATATCCTTAAGATATTAGCTTTCTGTCCTTAAGATAGGATATGAAATGACCTTTAGGGGTCATTGAACTACCCTCCTATACGAGGAATGACTCATTAGGAAACTAAAATTTTACCACTCGGGTTTGACAGTTAAGTGATGCATAGCATGAATAAAGTAATTCCATGCCAAGAATGACATAAAAATCACCTATCTCTAGTTCTATTAAATCTTCTGAGATGACCTTATGAAGGACTATAATAGGACACTTTCGTTAAATTCGTTTAGCAATAACGGACCCACCAACATGTGTGGAAACTAAGAAAGGCTCAAAAAGACTCTCGGGACTAACACCAAAATTTACAGAAATGAATGGGGTCACAAAGGAGAGATTTTACCCTGGTCTAATAATACATAAACATCAACATGAAAGACACGAAGCATACCAGTAACTACGTCTGGGGAAATTTCCTGTTCTTAACGAAAAGATAAAGCATAAAATTGGTTCTGCTTCTGACCGCCACCTATACCAGATGAAGCACCCTACTACAGGGTTGGGCAACCTGAATAGTCTATTGAGGTGGTGGACTGAGCCTAGGCACGAGCATTTTTGTTTCCTTACCTGACTGCTGGACAATCCCTCACCGTGTGACCTATCTTCCCATATCTATAACATCCTTCCTTGCCAGCCAAACACTCACCCCAATGATTCTTACCACACTTCTTGCATGTCGGGTAGGTACGTCCCCCAAAAACGCTACCATGAGATCTTGAAGACAGTGCTCTACCCTACTATTTTTGTATAGGTATGGGTTCACGGGCTAAAGACAATGCAAGGGTTAATGAACGATTTTGAAACTGTGAACGATTTCCCCTACCTGACCTATGCTGACTGTACTCAAACTGTCCGGTCCTAGCCTTCTTAGTTTCCCTTTCAAGTTCCTTCAACTTTTCCATTTCAATTCATTTAACATGGGTCATCAGTCGAGCAATATCCATGTCCCCAATTAACATAGCAGTCTGCACTCCTTCATTACCAGTCATAAACAACCTCTTTCAACTGATAGGATGCCAACTCTATACTCTCGACTTCAGTGACATGCATAATTTGAGTTATTTTCTTCACCTCATCAATGAAGAACTGTGGGTCCTCATTCACCTTCGTACCAAAGAACTCAGGTGGGTTTATTCTTATGAAATCTCTAATTTTGGCTACAGATAAGTTACAATTTTGCTGAATTGGAACTGCTACTGGATGATTACCCTGAGCGTTCACCGCCTGAGCTAATAGCTGAAAGGCAGCCCAAAATTCAGCATGTGAGATATTTTTATTCAACGGATTTGTTGGTGGTGGGGATGGATGATTCCCATTTCTACAGACGTAAGATCTGCGAGGAGGCATTCTCTATCACATGAAAAGTATGAGTTAGAAGAGATAGAGATAACTTCAGAGCATGATAGAAAATATGAAAAAAGGGATGCTTCCTAATAACGTCTCATAGCCTCTTGCTCATAAGTGTGGCGCACTTCACTCCCATGATCAAGACTCTAAATAACGAGGCTTGTTAGACTCCCTAGGACTATTAAAACCTTAGGCTTTATTACCAAGTTTGTAATGACCCAAGACTACCCCCTGGGCATCACACGATGCTTAGGACTATAAGTAGCCCCGAAGCTAACCCATGGTATCTACTTAGCATGAAATCAGGATAACTTACTTTAAGTAAACATGAGTAGAAGCTATAAACTTAATAGTTTGAATTTATTAGGATAACCAATCCCCGTATCTCACGATGGACTAAGCATCGAATGAAACATACAAATATTAAAAAAAACAACTACCAAGTCTAGATAAGCCTCTAAACATACTGAAGATCCACTGGGAGGGGCCCCAGCTGACCCAAAAACATAAAGTCTGAAGTAACATAAGCAAGTCTGCTGAAAGCAAGACATAATCCAGGTCCTTAAAAAATAAGGACTCACCAACTAGACGGAGGTAGAAAGTGGTGATCGTGGCTAACCGTGATGCTGAGAGAGAACACCAAAACCTATATCATAATAGAATGCAGAGCATGAAGAGTATGTGGTCAGTACTTATGGAATGTACTGAGTATATCGGGTGCATGTAATAAGTAAAATTGGTGTGTATCATAAGATGAAACCAAGCATGCTGAATGTATATAGACTCACCACATTGCATGAATAAAATGGAAACTGAACTATCATGAAGCATAGGTAGTAAGACATAATCAGCTAATGTTAGTGATTCTTTATACTTAGTTTCTGAAGTTAATATTTTTATGTGAGTTTCTCTTAACCGACATGAACCACATGAGCTAATGTAGAGTTCGATGTATACGCCCGATCTAGAGGACCCAATACACCTTACTAGGGCATAAAGGTATGACTGAGTGGAATCCAATGTATACGCCCCATTGGGAGGACCCAATATACCTTTTCCAAGGGTATAAAGGAATGACTATTATGGAACCATAAACATAAAGTCGAATGGCTGAATAGGCTATGGTGGTACATAGTTCTAGGAGTTGGGTATACTAAACCCGTGTTTGCTCGGTGCTCAATACTACTCCCAAAATCATACAAGTATTCATAACATATCAAATTCACCATAAAATGAGCATACGGGTTTATAAGTCTAAAAACCAATCATGCTTCTGTTTCTAATTCACGTTCAGTAAATATTGAATTTCATATTAATTCTGACTTCATGAGTTTGAATTTTATGTCAGCTGAACAAATCATACTAAAATCATGTACATTTACTATCTTATAGGATTTCATGTCAAAAATGCTAAAATTTGATTCATAATATCAACCATATGAGTAAAAGCATGAGTAAACCATGAATTTTTGTGATAATATGCAATTCAATTCATAAGGGAGCATAATAGTTTAAAATCATGTAAAGTGGGTATGAACCCTAATTGTACAATTCATAAAATTGCTTATGAAAATGAATTTCTTGGGCACAAGGATGAAAGGACCCTTTTTCAAACCCCACATACCTGAACATATCAATTTCTTGAAGGAAGCTTTGAGTTTGGAGCCCTTGAAGATGAATTTTTAGTGAAACCCTATGTTGAGAATTCTTGACAGGTTGAGAGGACAAAAAACCAACTTTGGGCTGATGGGAAATAGAAAGAAAGTGGGAAAAGTCAGAAAAATGACCTTTTAATGAATCCCATTGGCCATTTTGGTGATTTAGAGGTGCCATCGCCAAACCATTCGGTGAATTACCAAAATATAGCCTTGTATAACCAAAATGAACAGTTTCTAAAGGTTTTCGGGATGCTTCGGCGATCCAAATCGGCGCATCGCTGATTTGCACAACTCTGACATGTTTTAGTAAAATGGACATAACTTTCTACTCCGAATTCAAATTTATGAATTATCAATTGAGTTAGAAAAAAGACTCAAAGATCTTTAATTTGGTGGGTCTTGAGCTATAAAATTCTTTATATTCTAAAAGTTATACTCATTTGAAGTTGACCCTTGTAAGATCGAATACTAAAACTCAATTGATAAAAATGTTCTTAACTCAACTTTGCTCTAAATGTTCCTTATGACCATGATTGGAACTAAAAGTGCTCACCACACTAGAAAAATTATCATGAAACTTATATATGGTTAGAAATTATATCTTTTGGGCCTACACACACATGACGTACAATTTTAAGCTTAGCTAAAAGTTTGAAAGGTGTTACAAGCCAGCAGGTGATGAGTTCTCTTGATTCGGGGACTCAAGTCAGGTGGCAGTTCCAACATTTTATGTCTATTCTTATGTATTGATTAGGGATAGCTGGGGGTCATGTCCCGGCTACCTATAGTTAGTATTAGTAGAGGCTTCATAGATAGTCAGTTAGAGTTATTGCATGTAATTTCAGATCCTCTTTCTTTTAGATTTCAGTGTTGTAAACTTTTAATAGAATGTATTGAAATATATTATCCTATGATTATGCTTCCGCTCAGTCATTTTAGCTTTTATTCATGTTCATATTAGTTTCTCATACAATATGCCAGTATCAGGGGTTAGCTTGGGATCATTTGTAATTCTAAGCACCGTGTTACGACTAGGGGGTAGTCTCAGGTCGACAGTCCTGAACTATGTATAACACATGTTTTCCTATGTATATAGTTGTATATGTGATGTGTATTGTGATGTCGTTCTTGTAAAGTTATTGATACTATCAATTGTCTTGGTTGTTGCAATCCTGATATTTACTGATGGAGTGAAATTTGTAGAGCTATCGCTGCTAGGATAGAGACAAGGTTACATAAGTTGAAAGAACATTGTAAGATAGACCAGATTATCCAAGAATAACGATACACAAAAATAATAAATGTTAGGTGGTTCATAGAAAGACTAGGTATAAGTAGTAATACTTGTATGAATGTGCTTTAGTAACTAAAATTAAAGTTAAGTCATGTTTCTTTCCTATTTGTTATCATTATTATTTGTTTCTCTCTAGTCGACCGATGATACCTACTAGTACGTGTGGTTTGTACTAATACTACACTTACTAGATCCCCTTCTGGGGATATAGCTATGTTGTAGGTCAATTGGAGTTTCTATAGAAGTGACGACGATCATTCTCCAACAGCACCTTCCCTCTCGATCTTGCATGGATGTTGTGTCATAGATGTCCCTACTACTTGTCTTGTGCTCTTGTACCATTTTAGGCCAGGTTCTGGGGAGTCTCTTATAGTTATTCTCCATATTTATTTTATGTATAAGATGTATTAAATCGATTGTAGAATCAATCTAATTGGGTAGTCATATTTGAAATTGTTGATTAGTTATTCATATGGCAGACATAAATTGACTGAGTGAATATGAAATGACCCAAAATGTAATATCCCGTACATTTCCGACCTTATTTGATGCCTTTGAGACATGTTTACCTTA
Source organism: Capsicum rhomboideum (assembly GCA_031232105.1). NCBI lineage: Eukaryota > Viridiplantae > Streptophyta > Magnoliopsida > Solanales > Solanaceae > Capsicum > Capsicum rhomboideum. The sequence goes on along the minus strand of CP124711.1, from coordinate 140,232,154 downwards.
GTATTAAGTACAAAAAGTATGTATCTTGGATGGTATCGGAGGGTAGGCTAGTATTTGCAAAGACCGAAAAAACTTCAGAGAAGCAGAAAATCTCGTGCCACCCCTTGCTTTAGGTGGTGTGGCACGAGCCTCCAGGTTCATAGGGGCTGCAAATCTCGCGCCACTGCCCTGCTTTGCAGCAGTGGCGCAGGGCTCAAGTGTTTTGACCTTTCCGAGCTCGTTTTGCGACGTAATGCAATGTCGATTCTTCCATGGTTTCTTTTGGTTCTTTGGTGTTTCTTTACTCCTTATTAAGGCTCCAAGTACCTTAATACACTCCTACATGATCAAACCATGAAACACAAGAATTTACCAAAAATGTTCAATTAAGCCATGGACGGCTAGAATGTCTAGTTTTGCGATTGAGGCTACGAAAGGGAATCTCGTGAGTGAATATTGTCGTGACATTATGGAATTATTTAAACATGAGATATATGATGGATTATACATTTAATTTAGTGGGCTAAGCTAATATGTGTTATTGGGCCCAAAACAAGGCTAAAATGAAAAGCCCAAAGGAAAATGACCCATTCTTGTTGACTATAGAGACATGGCATTTAATGCCTAATGAAGTGGCTAAGGATAACTTATGAGGCTATAAAAGACAAGGAAAAATCAGATTTTATTCATTACACACTCTCATAACTTTTTGATATTTTCTCAAACATTTCTCTCTTTGCCAAAACCCTAAGGCAACTATTCCCTTTGAACACTTTGGACAAGATCATCACTTTGCAAGCTTGGGTAAGTATTTATTCTTGTGATTTAGCATATTATATGCATGAAGTATTGTGTAGATCATGATGGTTGTGTTGGAAAGGTTGAATAGGACGCTTTTGCCCTTTGGTAAAAGATGTGCCATTTTGTGAATTAAACTTGAAAAGTGACTTGTGGTTTTGATGAAAGTGCATGATATGGATGAAATACCAACATGTATGGTGTGATTATATTTCTAAACTTGTTATTTTCCATAAGTGTAAATTATGGGATTTTGGCCGATATGTGCTATGAGGTGTATTAAGGTGACTTGATGGATTCTTTGTGATATGGTGTGAATGAGAAAGTGTAAAGAAGAAGCTTTGATGCGAAATGCTATTGGTTATGATGTTTGGTCAATGATGGCATGTTGTAGTATTTTTGGAATGGTCATGCCGAAATTTCATTGTAAAGGGGGAAATGACGTTATAGACAATTATGTAACTTTTGTCGTCTTTTGCACTTGTAAGGTGGTTAGATGTTGACGTAAACTCCATTATGTACTTGTATTGTAGAGTAAGGGGCTGGATCATTATATTCATTAGGATTGTGGATTCTTATTGAGAGGCTAAGGTATGTAAGGTTATTTTTGTCCGTATCTTTCTGTAGCACATATTGCTCCCTTTGCCATTGTACTTGTACCTATGTCGAAATGTTCCAAAGTATCTCATGTCAGGTTGGTTACCTATATATATATATTTATTCATGTGTCTCTTGTACATTGAACATTGTCCCAAAATTCCAATAATGCGATAACCAACAATGTTTCAATTTCATAACTAAAGATTAAAGTATTGTTGTAAAGATAAGTTATGTGTTCTTGGGTGGTATCCCAGGGGTGGAAGGAACACCTAGCATGGGTCGATCCCAATATTACGGGTGGTATCCCAGGGGTGAAAGGAAAGCCTAGCATGGGTCGATCCCGATATATATATTGATGAGGACCGTATCCCAGGGGTTAAAATACCTAGCATGGGTCATCCTCTTTTACCACTGATCAGTTGGTCCCGGGCATGATATGATTATTGTTGATATTGAGATGATAAAGGAAATAAAGAATGTAATGTACATGATTCCACACGTATGGAATGTTGGTTTATCTATATTGTCTATTCTCTTATCTTTGAGTTACTTTGATGTTCTCACTTATTGGTACAGTTTCTTATAGCCTTACATACTCAGTACATTCTTCGTATTGAACCCCTCGGGGGAATTTACCTTACTTGCTGCAGGCACAGGTACTAGTAGGCCTCCACTGTAGGTTGCGGATCATTTGCGGACATTTGGTAAGCTCCAGTTGGTTCGGGGCTTTCCGAGTCTTATATGTACATTTGTTTTGGTATTGTGTATATGTATAGAGCGGGGTGTGTCCCGACTCTAGGATGGTTTTGGTTGTGCATCTGTAAAGGCTTTGTAGATATTGTGGGTCAAATGAAAGGAGTGTAATGGACATATGTTTTGTCTTGATGACCCTAACGGTCAAGTTTCATATTTCTTATATATTTTTCATAACTTCCACTATTGGCTTCTTATTTCTATTTGTGGTGGTGATGACTATTACGAGGTCTGTGTATGGGTGTTTAGGGATGAAGATTGGTTCTCTCGGGCCTCATCGGCTTCGGGTGCCATGTCCGTCCCGTTGGAACTCGGGGCATGACACAAAATGTCGTTATGCTGAGATAGGAGGTGAACATTTCACCTAGACTTCCCTTAGAGAAATTTTGAAAAATTCAGGGCTTGTCTAGGATTGGTTTATTTTTGAGAGTGTGATAACCAAACTAAATCTAGTATTAATATGGTTTGTAGTGGTGAGATTTTATGCAATAATTAGATAGCCAATGAGTATAAAAAGTCGTAGCCACTTTTGGCACCTGAAACGGGGTTATAGAACTCTAGTTATAGCGTTTATTGTCAAGGGGTTGGTTTGCAATATAGAAATTCATGGTGTGTATTATAAAATTAAGAAAATTGAGGAAAGTTTTTTACTTTCTGCCTCGGACCAATGCAGTAGAAAAAGTAACCACTACAGCGGTACAATTGTGGTGGTAATAATATAAGAACCACAATGATAGCGTGAACCACTACAACGGTAATTATCTACTACAGCGGTAACACGCAGTAAAAAAGTTTTAGTTTTTAAAAGAACAGAAACGTTTCATTCCCTCAATTTTCCAAAAATGCAGAAGAGCTCTAAGGGAGGCGCTTTTCAGAGGGTTTTCGATGTGGTTCATCTTTAGAGGTAAGTAATTATGTTCTAGACATAAAATTCACTTTATTTAACCTTAGAAAATGGATTAATGGTGGGTTTTGTAGTTACATCCTAGTTGATGAAAAATGATGGAATTGTTTATAAATTCAGTATGTAATGATTCTAGGGTGTTAAAAAAAATTAATGGGACTAGAATTACGGTTTCTTATGCTTCTTCAAGTAAAATTCATGACGTAAATAATAAGAAAATCCTAAGATGATGAAATACGGTAAATTAGTAGCTAAAATCAGTGGGTTATGATCCCTAACTATTAAAAGAAAAAGAGTTATTGAAATGGTGGTGTATTCTTGTTGTTGTATAGATCAACAATGAATTGAATTACAACGAAAGGGTAAATGTGCGGCTTAAAGGTGACTTTGAGCAAAGGAGTTGAGGTAGTCTATGGTTTTGTTGTAGCACTTAGACTTTCTTGGCTTTGTGCTTGTTTGTGAACTTGACGTATATGATTTCCTTCTAGCATGACTTGTTATTTAATGACTGCATTATATTTCATTTGCACTGTTTTGATGTGTTATAATGATGGGTTGGGTATCGTGCCAGTACGAATGTGATAATGGGTTGGGTACTATGTCGGTATTATGATAATGCGTCGGGTACCACTTCAATACGATGTTATGCTAATGATGAGGTTAAGAAAGGTAAGAGATGATGTACACATCTTGCATACATGTACGCATACATATATATTGAGTGCCTATTGATGATTATACATGATGATGAGTTGTTGATGAAAATGCTTAAGTGTGAAAGTGTGGGAAAGTAAACTTGTGAGTTGTAATTATGTGATGATATATGACGTGTTGTGTTGAATGATATCATTGGTTATGGGTTTTGTTATAATCGTTGATATATTTCTTTAGCTTGCTTACTTGTACATTATTGAGTTAGTCAACCTATGATGCTTATTTGTACTTGTTGATGTATTGGTGCTACTTGTACTTTTCTTTTTATTGAGTGCAGTACATCTTCTAGCGGTTGACACCACCTTGTCTTTAGATAAGGATCTAAACTTGATTTGAGGGTGAGCACCATGTTGGGGCAACCTTCAGATCCTCTTATGATATTGACGTCCCTTGTTTTTGTTACTAAGATGATTTCTATTTGGTTATGTTATGGGATATTCTCTTTATTTCTAGACTTAGTTGTTTTCTTTTGGATGTTCCTGTACGATGACTTCAGGTCCCAAGGATTGTAATAGATAGAGGTTTCCAAACTCTATTTCATTTTATGGATGATGATATTTCTGAATGATTATTAGTTATGGAATGATACACTTTTAGAACTTGTTGAAATGAATTAAGTTAATACTATAATGAACATGGAGATGATATTTAAATAAGTAAAGGTGAGGTTAGTATAGTTCCCTTCCATAGATTGAAGCGGGTGTCAATCATGATCGTTTAGGTCTTGACAAATATAGTATCAGAGTACTAGGTTCATAGATCTTATTGTACAAGAATAGGTCTAGTAGATTCCTGCAAAGTAGTACGGAGACGTCTGTACTTTTCTTTGGGAGGCTACAGGGATTTAGGAAAATAATTCCCTTTTTATTTCTTCCTTTCATGTTATTACTTGATTCCAATTGGTATCTGGAAATCTAAATTGGTATCTAATCCTTTCACTCTTATTCACAGATGGTGAATACTTGTTCCACCAGAGCAGCAGCAATAGCACCCGCGACACCACTTACAGCAGCACTCGCACTGGCCGTTGGGGCCACAGTCTGGGGCAGGCCTTGAGTTAGAGGTAAAGCAATAAGGGGAGGACGGAGAGCAGCACCCATTAGGGGTGTCGCACAAGCAGCTGGGAGACCGGCAAGACAGATATCATCGTCCCCTCCCCCATAACAGGATTCTCTAGGCCATGCTCAGGATGAAGAGAAGGTAGTAAAGGAATAAGAGATAATGGCTCCAGAGAATGTGCTGCCAGTACCAAATGGTATAGCTCAGGTGTCTTTGTCTGTAGAGGTGATTCAACAAGTGTTGGGATTCTTGGGTAGCTTGGCTGGCACTGGCTACACTCCAGTGATCAGTACTTCTTTATCCATAGCCTTGCAATATGTCATTGTTGTAGCACCCAGGATGGATGCAAGTTTTGAAACAGGGGCATACCTCTAACAGGTACTTGGACCAGTAATGACTGATGATGAGCATGGGTTGTTTTGTAAGTTTATGAAGATAAAGCCCCAGTATTCTACGGTACAGAGTCTGAGGATGATTTTAAGTTCTTAATAGATTGTCATGAATGTCTACACAAAATGGGTATTATTGAAAGTATGGGATGGAGTTTGTTTCATTTCAGCTACAAGCAATGATGGAGGTTATTTGTGGAATGCAAGGTTGCCTTACCTCTACTTACTTGGGTTTAATTTTAGAATATATTACTTGAGAAATATGTTCCATATACTTAGTGTCACTAGAAAAAGGATGAGTTTCTAAGGTTGGAGTAGGGTAACATGTCTGTGGCGGCCTATGAGGCCAATTTCATACATTGTCCCACTATTAACTACAATTGATTACCTCAGAGGAAGAGTGGATTAGGTATTTTGTGAAAGGTTTGAATTTAGAGATTCAGTTGGCTACCTTATCTGTGGAAGTGACTGGTAAGTCTTTTCAGGATGTTGTTGAATTTGCCAAGAAGGCTGAAGCACTTGAGAAATATGAAGAGGTAAAGGAAGAAGAGAAGAAGGCTCAAACCTCATGCTAATTTAGTGGTACTTTTTCAAAAGGACGCGATTCTTCTAAGTCCTACCATTCAACTATGCTAGTGTCTGCAAAGGGTCCATCTGGGTCAGTTATCAGCCTTCTCGAGCCTTCAACTACATGCCTTCTTCCTCTTCAGTTCAGAGGCCTACTTTAGGCCCCAAATTCTTTGAGTGTAGGTGTTTGGGACACATCAAAAGGTATTGTCCTAACTTCTTATCTGCAGGTCAGTTGACTCAGCAACCAACTTTTACTACTCTAGTTTTGGCAAGTCGTGATGGATGAGGAAATGATAGGATTCGTCCACAAGGTGGGTATGGTAGCCAAGCTAGGGGTGGAAACCAGGCCAACCGAAGTGGAGTAAAAGTTGGTAGAAATGGAGCTCAGGGTAGTAGAGGTGGTGGCTAGGGTAGTGAGAAAGCACATCTTTATGCAATTCTAACTCATCCTAAGATGGATGCTTCTGATGCGGTGATCACACATACTATTCTTGTCTGTGAATGTATGGCTTCTGCATTGTTTGATCCTAGTTCCACCTTCTCTTATGTGTCTGTGAAATTTGCTATGGTTTGGGACTTAGACTGTGAATATCTTGATGCTCCCATATATGTGTCTACATCGATTGGGGTATCTGTGTGTGTTGATCAGGTATATTATGTGTGTTCTGTGATATTCATAGGATTTAAGACCCTAGCAGACTTAGTCATTTTATACATGAAGGAGTTCAATGTTATTTTGGAATGAGTTGGTTGTCCCCTTATCACTTTGTTTTTGATTATTATGCCTAAACTATCACGGTAGCGATGTCCAAAAAAGAGAAGTTAGAATGGGAGGGTACTTTTAAGCCTAATCCTATGAGGGATGTATCCTCAATTCATGTTCAAAAATTAATAAAGAGAGGGTGTAGGGCGTTTCTAGCCCATCTTTGGGAAGATAAATCGGTAGTCCCTCCTATAGCATCGGTTTTAGTGATTTGTGAATTCCTAGAAGTTTTTCCTGATGATCTTTCGTGTATACCTCCAGATCAGAAAGTTGAATTTTGTATCGACCTGGAGCCGGGGACTAGACCTATTTTTATCCCTCCATATCATACGACACTTACAGAGTTCAAAGAATTGAAATCCTAATTGCAAGAGTTGTTAGAAAAGGGCTTTATTCGCCCAAGTGTCTCTCCTTGGGTTGCACCAGTGTTGTTTGTGAAAAAGAAATATGATAGTATGAGGATGTGTATAGATTACTGCCAATTGAGTAAGGTGACCATTCTTAACAAATATCCCTTGCCTAGAATAAATGATTTGTTTAACTAGTTACAAGGAGCTACAGTGTTCTCTGAGATTGATTTGAGGTAGGCTTATCATCAGCTAAAAGTCAGGGCAGAGGACATCCCAAAGACTATTTCAAACTCGTTACGGGCACTACGAGTTCCTGGTTATTTCTTTTGGCTTGACCAATGCCCTAATTATTTTCATAAGATTGATGAATGGAGTGTTTAAGTCCTTTTAGGATTCATTCACTATTGTGTTTATTGAAGATATTCTTGTTTATTCTAAGAGTGAGGAAGAGCATGAAGCTCATTTGCATACTGTGTTGAAGTTGTTGAAGGAGAAATAATTGAATGCTAAGTACTCTAAGAGTGAATTATGGATTTCTTCGATGTACTTTTTGGGGCACATGGTTTCTAAATAAGGGGTTATGGTGGACCCATAGAAGGTTGAGGCAGTTAAAATCAGGCCAGACCGACAAACATGACAAAAATCCATAGCTTTGTAGGATTAGCTAGTTGCTATTGCTAGTTTATTATGGGATTTGTTGTCATTGATTTGCACATAACCCACCTGACTCAAAAGGAAGTTCCATTTGAATGGGATGACAAGTGTGAGAAGAGCTTTTAAAAGCGCAAAACTTTGTTGACTTCAGCTGCTTGTCGAGGGTAAATATTTTATTATATTTTATAATGCCTCATGTTTGGGTGTAGGTGTTGTGTTGATACAGGATTGATAGGTTATTGCTTATGCTTCGAGACAACTAAATCCCTATGAGAAAAACTACCCTACATATGAATTGGAATTGGCAGCTGTGGTATTTGCTTTAAAAATTTGAAGACACTATCTCTATGGGGTGAAGTGTGAGGTGTTCACAGACCACTACAGTTTACAATACGTGTTCACTGAGAAGGATTTGAATCTGAGACAGAGGATATGGATGGAGTTGATTAAAGAATATGACATATCAATTTTGTATCACCCAGGTGCGTCCAATGTGGTAGCGGATGCACTAAGCTGGAAACCAGTGAGCATGGGAAGTTTAACAATATTGAAGGTGTCCAGGCACCCATTGGTGAGAGATATAGTCTTTGGCTAACATTTCTCTGATATTGCAAAAAACTAGCGAAGGAAAAGTGTTGGCACACATGGAGTCTAGGTCCACTTTCTATGATCAAATTAAGAGCTGACAATTTAAAGATAAGAAATTGGACAACCTCAGAGAAAAAATATTACAAGAGAAGGCAAAGGAAAGCATTCTGGATGGCAAAAGGGCCTTGAGAATCAGAGGTTAGTTGTGTGTACCTTGAGTAGATAACTTGATTCCAACCATTCTGGAAGAGGCTCATAATTCCAAGTACTCCATACATCCGGGTGCCAACAAGATGTATAGAGACTTGAGAAAACACTATTGTTAGAGAAGGATAAAGCATGACATTGTAGATTTTGTGGTTAAATATCAAAACTGCCATCAAGTCAAATACGAAAATCGAAAGCCTAGAGGTAATTTTTAGCGGATGCTTATTTTGGAATGGAAGTGGGAACGGATAACGATGGATTTTGTGGTTGGTCTTTCAAAAACCTTAAGAAAATGCGACTCCATTTGGGTTATTATTGACTAGTTGACTAAGTCATCTCACTTTATTCCAGTAAGAGTTAATTACAATGCGGACAAGTTGGCCAAGATTTATGTGAAGAAAATTGTGAGGCTACATGGGGTACCAGTGTCCATTGTGTCAGACCGGGGTACTCAGGTCACTTCTAATTTTTGGGAAGGGTTTCAGTCTGAGTTAGGTTCCAGATTGGACCTGAGCACGGCTTTTCATCCATAGACCGATGATCAATCGGAATGGACTATCCAAGTGCTTGAAGACATGCTTCGGGCTTGTGTTATGGATTTCAAGGGTAAGTGGGACCAATACTTATTATTATGTGAATTTTCCTACAACAATAGCTACCACTCTAGTATTGACATGGCTCCTTTTGAGACCTTATATGATAGACGGTGTAGGTCCCCCATAGGGTGGTTTGATGGATTTGAGGTGAGGCCTTGGGGAACTAACATGCTCAAGGACTTTATAGAAAAAGTGAGATTCATACAGGAAAAGCTCATAGCGGCTCAAAGCCAACAAAAGGAATATGCCGATAAGAAGGTAAGAGACATGAAATTTGAGAAGCGGGAGAAGGTACTTTTGAAGGTATCACTCATAAAAGATGTGATGTGATTTGGCAAGAAGGGTAAGTTGAGCCTAAGATACATAGGACCCTTCTACGTGTTGAAAGAAGTGGGGTTGGTAGTATACCGGCTGGCCTTACCCCCTAGTATGTTCTGGGTTCACCACGAATTCCATGTACCAATTGTTTTATCCCCTTTTTACAGGCTCGAAGGGTTGAAAAATATTGGTTTTGACTTTTCAAACTATTTCAAAATTTTAAAGAAAATTTCAAAATAATTTTAAGAAAATACAGAGTCGCCACTTGATTTTTTATAGAAAATATCAAGAAAAACTTAAAGAATTTTAAAAACTTGAAAACAGAAACAAATCTTTAAAAATAGAGAAAAATGGGTAATGATTCTGGTAACGCCTTGAGAAAGTTTTTAAGGCACTCAAGAAGCGTCCGCGAAAGCGGTTGACCAAAAGACAATTTGACTGATTTATAAAAATGACCAATTTTGAAAACATGGCTAACTTTGTAAAATCTTGAATTAATTGTAAAATATGGCATTTATTCCATTCATATGAAAAGTAATTTATTTAAATTAGGGGATGATCTGTGTAAACAAACCTAACTTTAGACTTGAGAAAAAATAAGATTTACATCCTTAACAAATAAAGACGATTTAACTTGAAAGGACCAATTTATTATTAGAAATAGCGCCTTTGGAGTTGAGTTTAAAGCAAAATAGAATTTTTGATAAGTCGTAAAGCAATTAATTAGTGATAGAAAACTTGGATTTTCTTCCAAAGAAACGATTTAATCTTTTGAATTTTCGAGAAAAAAGTCACCTTAATTTATATGAATTACTTCTCGCATAAACAAAATAAATGTCATCTCTTGATTTGTTAAAGACTTGTTCCAAAGGAAAAAATAAAAGTATCATTTTATTAACTCAAAATATTAGACTACGCGATAAACAATAATTAAAGAAAAAGATAAAAGATAAGACAAAATAACAACTCAAAAGGAGATTTATCTAAATTTTAACCAAATTTAAGAGTTTATACATATAAACATAAATCCGACATGAATTACACATAAATAGATAAAAGGAGAAGAATTGAAAAAAAAATGGGTTTTGAACCCGTTTGGACCTGCCCGACTCTAATCCTCAATTTTGTTTTTTTTTATAGGCTTTTTAGCCTATTTCAAATTTTACTTCGCCTTTGTCCTTGGCCTCGTATACGAGCTTCCTTTTCTCATCTGACCGAACATTTTGTCTTTGATTTTTTACCCATTTTTGGGCCTTGAGACTTCGACTCAATGACATTGGGCCTCGTTGGCCCATCGAAATGTAGGAATGAGGATAGAGTCCAAGAATGGACTCCAAGTGCGTTCATGCAAAGAAACAAGGGCAAAGATTAGTACATGACTACAAATTTTCAGAACAACAGAATTATTTATGAGAAATCATCATCAGTATTTCTAATATTTTTTATGATGCAACCAATTCAAAGTACTTAAGGATTTGCCAGAGTTACAAGAGAAAGGAGACAAACATCAATAATTCCATGATCTCATCCCATTAGATACAACTACCAGGTTAGTTGAGAATTCCAAACAACGAGTAGGACAAGCTATGATGCGAAACATATACATGATCATAGAACAAGTATTAGATGTTAGCTAAAGGCCAAGCAATATTCCTCATATTCTAAGGAACAGTAAAGAGATTCGGTTATCTTAAGCTTGATCTTTCTCACGTATCGAATATGCTTCTCCACACTTATTTTTGAACAAGAAAATAATTTGTTGTAACACCCCGTACCTTTTCGACCTATGTGATGATGTTGAACAATGGTTACTTAAGTTCCAAGACGCTATGAGTATGTATTTTGTAAGGTTGGTGATGAAAAAAACAAATTTTATTCGAGCCTCGTACATGTGATTAGATTTTAGTCTGAGATGTCTTGTGTAATACCCCATACATTTCCAACCTCATTTGGTACCTTGGAGTCATGTTTACTTGATGATTAAGGTCACTACGTAAGTATTTTGTAGTGTTTTGATAGGGTATTGGATGATATGCAAGTGTTAGAAAACAATGGCTGAAAAATCCAGCAGGCCACTGATTTAGAGAACCTTCAATTCCTGCGCCACTGCTGCAAAGCAAGGCAGTGGCGCAAGGCACAACATAATTGGCCTTTTCGAGCTCGTTTTGCGACGAAATGCAACGACGATTCTTCCATGGTTTCTTTTGATTCCTTGGAGTTCCTTTAGCGTTGTTAAGGCTTCAAATACCTCGATACACTACTACATACTCCTACATGATCAAACCATGGAATACAAGAATTTACCAAAATGTTCAAAGAAGCCATAGGTGACTAGAATTCCTATTTTTGCGATTGAGGCTACGAATGAAAATCTCATAAGTGAATATTGTCTTGGCATTATGGAATTAATTAAACATGAGATATATGATGTATTATACATGAGAATTGGTGGGCTAAGTTGAGACATGTTATTGGGCCCAATTTGAGGCCCAAAATGGAATAAAAGACAAGGCCCAAAGAGGAAATGACCCAATCTTCCAATGTTGACCAAGTAAACATTGTATTAAATACCAAATGTGGCTAAGGATGCCTTGAGTACTATATAAAGGCTCCAACATCAGATTTTCTTTTATTCACACAAAACTCTCATATCTTTTTGGACATTTTTCACAAACATTTCTCATTTCCAAACCCTAAAGCAAAATAATTTCCTTGAGACTTCTTGGACAAGATCAACATATTCCAAGCCTTGGTAAGTATTTATTTTCATGGATTAATATCTTATATGCATAAAAGAATATGTATATCATGTTGGTTGTGCTTGGAAAAGTTGGTCATGGAACTTGGTGAGTTTGTATGAGATTTGTGGTATATGGAATTCAAGTGTGAATTAGGCCTTGTGCCTTTGATGAAAAAGCATGGTATGGACAAAATATGAACATGTATGGTGTTATTTTTGGTATAAAACTTGTTCTTTTCTAAAAGTGGGAATTTTGGGATTTTGGCCGATATGTGTTATGAGTTGAATTAAGGTGCTTTGATGGATTATTTGTGATGTGTTATGGATAAGAAAGTCTAAAGGAGAAGTATTGTGGTGAAATGTATTGATTTTCATGTATTGGTCAATGTTGGGAATATTATGGAATTTTTGGAATAATAGTATGATCAATGGTTTTGTCAAAGGGAAATGACATGTTGAAAGCCAAACATGTAATTCATTGACATGGTATGCATTTGTAAAGTAATTGGTGGTTAATGTGAATTTTGTTATGTATTTGTAGACACATAAAGAAGGAGTGGGATTATTGTCTACGCATCTAAGGTTGTAGATTCGTATTGCGAATCCAAGGTATGCAAGGTTATTTTGTCCGTATCTTTCTACGGCCAATAGTGTTCACAATTGACATTTCTTTAGTTCTATTCCGAAATGTACCAAGGTATCCCATATGCACTTATTTATGGTCATTGTCGTATATTTCCTACTCATTGATCAATTGTGAATCTCATTTCTCATATTCATGATTAATGTTCCGAAAGTTCAAAGAAGGCTACGTTCCAATATTCCAATAGTGCCTATACTTGTGTCTCTTGTTCATGGCTTCTTGTCCAATGGTTCCAATAGTATCATGGTGCTAGTGATGTTATATTTCTCATTGATATTTGTTCACATGTTCTTCACTTATTGGTCAATGATTCAAAGTTTCCAACAATGTTGTGCTCCAAAGTTCCAAAGTGATGTTATGATTATCAAAGTATCAATCTCAAAGTAATGATCAAAGTAATGCAAATGTGGTCAATGATCAAGTACGGGTGGCAAGTCTAGGGGCGTAAGCCTAGCTCGACTCGATCCCGAGATATGGATTTATGGGTGGCAAGTCTAGGGGCGTAAGCCTAGCTCGACTCGATCCCAAGGGTAGCAAGTCTAGGGGCATAAGCCTAGCTCGACTCGATCCCTATATGATGATATGAAAGACCCACTGATCAGTCGGGGCCCGGGTACATTGTGTTATGTAATGACATGTGAGCATTGAGATAAAGAAAGTAATGAAAATAATGAAAGCAATCCACATGGTTTCCAAAGAATAACATGGTGACTTATTCACATTGAGTATTCATATGTTTTGAGTTCATTGACATATTCATTGAAATATTCATGTGTTGTATAGTTTCATCTGAGCCTTGCATACTCAGTACTTATTTCGTACTGACCCCTCTCGGGGAATTTACCTTACTTGCTGCAGGCGCAGGTCCCAGTAGGCCTCCTCAGTAGATTGCCAGTGTTAGCGGCTCTTTGGTGAGCTCCAGCTCATTCGGGGCTTCTCCGAGTCAAAGTATATATGTTTTGGTATTGTACACGTTGTATAAAGCGGGGACTTGTCCCGACTTATGGTTCATTTTGGTCAATGCTCTTGTTAGAGGCTTTTGTAGACCGATGTGGGTGTAATAGTGTAAAAGACACATGTTGTTTTGACTGGATGGCCTCAACGGCCAAGTTTCATATGTATGCCTAAATATGTCCCATGTTCTCCTTTATTCGTATTTCGTAATATTATGCAATGGTGGTTATGAATATTATGTGCATATGATTGAGCATAGGCAAAGGTTGGTTCTCTCGGGCCTTATCGGCTACGGGTGCCAATCATGTCTCGATGGGATTCGGGGCATGACAAAAGTGGTATCAGAGCAGTCGGTCTAAGGAGGTCTACAAAGCCGTGTCTGAGTAGAGTCTTACTTATCGATGTGTTGTGCACCACATTTATAAGTAGGAGGCTACGGAACATTTAAGATGTTGTTTCTTTTCTTCATTCTAAATCGTGCAATAGAGCCAATATTGTCAGTTGCATTGTATCTGATCTTGGTATTTATTTTTCTTTGGTATAGTCACAATGCCGAACACTAGAAGAGGAAGAGGAAAAGGTAAAAGTAAGTTGATAGATAGAATTGCTGAAGGAACAAGTAGACCACCACCTGACCAAGTTGATCAAGGTGGGGCTGAAACTGAGTTCGCAACGCGAGCTTCTTCTACTTCTTCAGCTCCAGAAGAGCCGAGAGGAAGGGAAGTGCCCATGGAACCACCGACGAATGCCACAGATCAGGATCTTAGGAATGCTGTACAGATGTTGACACAGTTAGTGGCGGCACAAATCCAGGGAAGAGCTGGTGCAATGGCACATGATGATGATGCGGCTAGAATGGCAAGTCGCAGAACACAGGATTTCTTGAAACTGGACCCTCCTATTTTCACAGGGGCAGATCCAAAAGCAGATCCACAGGACTTTGTGGATCAAATTCAGAGGGCATTGGAAGTTATGCATGTGACAGGGGTAGAGACAGTGGATCTTGCTGCGTACAGGTTGAAAGGAGAGGCAATACTGTGGTATGAGGATTGGAAGAAATCCCGTGATATTGATGCAACCCCGCCTACTTGGGAAGGGTTTAAAATGGCCTTCCTCGATCATTATCTTCCATATGAGGTTCGGGAAGCACGTGCAGACCAGTTCCTGAACTTGCATCAAGGGAATATGAGTGTTCGGGAATATAGCTTGCAATTTAATTCCTTGGCTCGATATGCGCCAAATGTTGTGGCTACGATGACAGACAGGGTCCATAGATACGTGGACAGACTAGAGCCATATTTGGTAAGAGATTGCACTATTGCGGCCTTGAATAGGGACATGGACATTGCTCGCATACAAGCCTTCGCCCAGAAAATGGAGGATCAGAGACAGAGACGCAGGGTACATGAATTTGATAGGGGACAGTCCAAAAGGGCTAGACCTATGGGACCACCTATGATGTCCCAAGGAGGAACTAGGCCCCGTATGTTTCCTGGACCACCTAGACCGTCGTTCTCTTATTCCACAGGGAGTGCTTATCCTCAGTCTCGAGGGTTTCGAGGTGGTTCAGTTGGACAGAGTAGTGGGGGTCATGGATCACAGTCAGCAGGTTTTCCTCGTCAGCAGTGTCAGCACTGCGGGCGTATGCACACAGGTCCATGTCGGACAGGGATGAATGTCTGCTTTTGGTGTGGTATGCCGGGACATATAGCGAGAGAATGTCCACAGTGGAGCATGGGTGGTATAGCACGACCAGCTGGGTCGGCTGTTGCGTCTTCAGCATCGGTTCCTTCACAGGGCCGAGGGGTGCAGCCTATTGGTCGA
Organism: Capsicum rhomboideum; assembly: GCA_031232105.1. NCBI lineage: Eukaryota > Viridiplantae > Streptophyta > Magnoliopsida > Solanales > Solanaceae > Capsicum > Capsicum rhomboideum. The sequence goes on along the minus strand of CP124711.1, from coordinate 140,216,751 downwards.
GGTAGAGGTGCCAGAGGAGGAGCCAGTACTAGCAGGGTCCAGAATCGTACTTATGCTTTGGTGGACCGCCAGAATTCAGAGGCTTCCCCAGATGTCGTCACAGGTACATTATCCATATTCTCAAATAATGTATATGCATTAATTGACCCAGGCTCTACATTTTCCTATGTTACTCCATTGGTTGCTGCAAAATTTGCAACGGCACCGGAAATATTAATTAAATTAATTGAAGTGTCTACACCGGTTGGTGAATATATTATTGCAAAGAGAGTGTATCGTAACTGTGTGGTAACTGTGTGTGGTCATGATACGTTGGCCGATCTTATTGAATTGAACATGGTGGATTTTGATGTAATTATGGGAATGGATTGGTTGGCCTCTTGTTATGCTACGGTAGATTGCCGGGCCAAGAAGGTGCAATTTTGTTTTCCGCAGGAGAATGTTCTTGAATGGCAGGGTAATGTAGGGGCACCACGAGGGAGATTTATTTCCTACTTGAAAGCCAGAAAAATGATTGCCAAGGGATACGTATGTCATTTGGTACGAGTGAAAGATAATGATGTGGAACCATTAACTCCACAGTCAGTACCGGTAGTCAATGAATTTCTTGATGTATTTCCAGAGGATCTTCCAGGTTTACCCCCAGAACGAGAAGTGGAATTTGGTATTGATGTGATTCCAGGCACTCAGCCCATTTCTATTCCTCCATATAGAATGGCTCCAGCGGAACTGCGTTAATTGAAGGAGCAGTTGAGAGATTTGCTGGATAAAGGCTTCATTAGGCCTAGTATGTCCCCGTGGGGTGCACCGGTATTATTTGTGCGAAAGAAGGATGGCACCTTGAGAATGTGCATCGACTATCGTCAACTGAATAAAGTAACGATCAAGAACAAATATCCCCTCCCTCGTATTGATGATTTATTTGATCAGTTACAAGGTGCCAGGTGTATTTCAAAAATTGACTTGAGGTCGGGTTACCATCAGGTCAGAGTTAGAGAGGAGGATGTACCCAAGACAGCTTTTCGAACACGGTATGGCCATTATGAATTTTTAGTTATGTCATTTAGACTAACAAATGCACCGGCTGTGTTTATGGATTTGATGAACAGGGTGTTCAAGCCATTCCTAGACGTGTTCGTGACAGTATTTATAGATGACATCCTTGTTTATTCAAGATCACCAGAAGACCATGCTTATCACTTACGACAAGTGTTGCAAATTCTCCGTGAGCGTAAGTTGTATGCAAAATTCTCCAAATGCAAGTTTTGGTTGAAATCAGTTGCGTTCTTGGGTCATATTGTATCAGATGAAGGCATACAGGTTGATACCCAAAAGATAGAGGCAGTGAAAAATTGGCCAAGACCTACGACACCCACAGAGATTCGCAGTTTTCTGGGTTTGGCAGGTTATTACCGAAGATTTGTAGAAGGTTTTGCTTCTATTGCGGCACCATTGACAAAGTTAACTCACAAGGCAAATAAATTTCAATGGAATGATGCATGTGAAAGAGGGTTTCAAAACCTGAAAGACAAGTTGACTTCTACACCAGTGTTAGTTCTTCCTGAGGGCACAGAGGGCTATGCAGTGTATTGTGATGCTTCCGGGATTGGTCTCGGATGTGTGTTGATGCAGCATGGGAGGGTGATAGCATATGCCTCACGACAGTTGCGGCCACATGAGAAAAACTATCCCACACATGATCTTGAATTAGCAGCGGTAGTTTTTGCTTTAAAGATATGGCGTCATTATTTATATGGTGTTCATGTTGACATCTATACAGATCACAAAAGCTTGCAATATCTTTTTAAGCAGAAGGAACTCAATTTGAGGCAACGAAGGTGGTTAGAGCTTTTAAAAGACTATGACATTGATATTCTTTATCACCCAGGCAAAGCAAATGTCGTAGCTGATGCATTGAGCCGTAAGGCAGTCGAAAGCACTAGTGGTCAGTTGAATGAAAAGCGTGAGATAATCAAAGATTTGAATCAATTAGCCAGCTTGGGAGTTCGCCTTATTGAATCCTCCGATGATAGAGTTATGGTGCAGAATGCAGCAGAATCCTCCTTGATAGCTGAAGTGAAAGAGAAACAGTATGCGGATTCTATTTTCTTACAGCTAAAGGAGAATGTGCAGCAGAATTTGACCAAGGCATTTGATATTACATCGGAAGGGGTGCTTCAATGTCAAGGGAGACTATGTGTACCGGACATAGATGAGCTGAGGACACGAATAATGACAGAGGCGCACCATTCGCGCTATTCCATTCATTCGGGTGCTACTAAAATGTACCATGAATTGAAAGAAGTGTATTGGTGGGGCAACATGAAGAAGAACATTGCAGAATTTGTCGCGCAATGCCCAAATTGTCAACAGGTGAAAGTGGAACATCAGAAATCGAGAGGTTACATGCAATGTATCAATCTTCCAGTCTGGAAGTGGGATATGATTAATATGGATTTTATTACGGGCTTGCCTCGTACATTGCGGAAGTTTGATTCCATATGGGTCATAGTGGACCGACTTACCAAGTCGGCGCATTTTCTACCTGTCAAGATGACCTATACAGCTGAGGATTATGCGAAATTGTATGTAAAAGAGATAGTACGATTGCATGGTATTCCACTTTCTATTATATCAGACAGAGGAGCACAGTTCACAGCACACTTTTGGAAATCTTTTCAGCGGAGTTTGGGTACTCAGGTGAATTTGAGTACGGCTTTCCATCCTCAGACCGATGGCCAAGCAGAACGTACTATTCAGACACTTGAAGATATGTTACGAGTATGTACGTTGGATTTTCAAGGTAGTTGGGATGACCATTTGCCTCTTATTGAATTTGCGTATAACAATAGTTATCATTCAAGTATTAAAATGGCACCTTATGAAGCCTTGTATGGAAGGAAGTGTAGATCACCAATCGGATGGTTTGAAGCAGGTGAAACTGCTTTACTTGGGCCAGATATTGTTCACCAAGCCATGGAGAAAGTTAAAGTTATCCAACAACGGTTACAAACGGCTCAAATTCGTCACAAGTCATATGCCGATGTTCGAAGAAGAGGGCTTGAATTTGCCATAGGTGATTGGGTGTTTTTAAAGGTGTCACCAATAAAAGGGGTAATGCGGTTCGGAAAGAAAGGGAAATTGAGTCCACGTTACATAGGCCCCTATGAAGTTATTAGAAGATTTGGGCAAGTCGCATATGAATTAGCCTTACCTCAAGAACTTTCCTCCGTCCATCCGGTATTTCATGTGTCGATGCTTCGGAAATGCTTAGGAGATCCGTCTCGTATTGTTCCCGTAGAGGATGTTCAAGTTACACAGGATCTCACTTATGAAGAGGTGCCCATTGCTATCCTAGATCGACAAGTAAAGAGATTGAGAAATAAAGACATAGCATCCGTAAAAGTCCTTTGGAGAAATCAACAAGTAGAGGAGATCACATGGGAAGCGGAAGAAATGATGAAATCCAAGTATCCCCACTTATTTCAAATGGACCAAGAAGTTCACAGTGCGGAGGTGGAACAATAACAAGTAAGTATTTAAAAGCATTATGTGAATATTTATCGGTATGTTAGAGTAAAGATACATTATTGTGTATAGGACATGTTGTTAACATTCGAGGACGAATGTTCCTAAGGGGGGAAGAATGTAACACCCCGTACCTTTTCGACCTATGTGATGATGTTGAACAATGGTTACTTAAGTTCCAAGACGCTATGAGTATGTATTTTGTAAGGTTGGTGATGAAAAAAACAAATTTTATTCGAGCCTCGTACATGTTATTAGATTTTAGTCTGAGATGTCTTGTGTAATACCCCATACATTTCCAACCTCATTTGGTACCTTGGAGTCATGTTTACTTGATGATTAAGGTCACTACGTAAGTATTTTGTAGTGTTTTGATAGGGTATTGGATGATATGCAAGTGTTAGAAAACAATGGCTGAAAAATCCAGCAGGCCACTGATTCAGAGAACCTTCAATTCCTGCGCAACTGCTGCAAAGCAAGGCAGTGGCGCAAGGCACAACATAATTGGCCTTTCCGAGCTCGTTTTGCGACGAAATGCAACGACGATTCTTCCATGGTTTCTTTTGATTCCTTGGAGTTCCTTTAGCGTTGTTAAGGCTTCAAATACCTCGATACACTACTACATACTCCTACATGATCAAACCATGGAATACAAGAATTTACCAAAATGTTCAAAGAAGCCATAGGTGACTAGAATTCCTATTTTTGCGATTGAGGCTACGAATGAAAATCTCATAAGTGAATATTTTCTTGGCATTATGGAATTAATTAAACATGAGATATATGATGTATTATACATGAGAATTGGTGGGCTAAGTTGAGACATGTTATTGGGCCCAATTTGAGGCCCAAAATGGAATAAAAGACAAGGCCCAAAGAGGAAATGACCCAATCTTCCAATGTTGACCAAGTAAACATTGTATTAAATACCAAATGTGGCTAAGGATGCCTTGAGTACTATATAAAGGCTCCAACATCAGATTTTCTTTTATTCACACAAAACTCTCATATCTTTTTGGACATTTTTCACAAACATTTCTCATTTCCAAACCCTAAAGCAAAATAATTTCCTTGAGACTTCTTGGACAAGATCAACATATTCCAAGCCTTGGTAAGTATTTATTTTCATGGATTAATATCTTATATGCATAAAAGAATATGTATATCATGTTGGTTGTGCTTGGAAAAGTTGGTCATGGAACTTGGTGAGTTTGTATGAGATTTGTGGTATATGGAATTCAAGTGTGAATTAGGCCTTGTGCCTTTGATGAAAAAGCATGGTATGGACAAAATATGAACATGTATGGTGTTATTTTTGGTATAAAACTTGTTCTTTTCTAAAAGTGGGAATTTTGGGATTTTGGCCGATATGTGTTATGAGTTGAATTAAGGTGCTTTGATGGATTATTTGTGACGTGTTATGGATAAGAAAGTCTAAAGGAGAAGTATTGTGGTGAAATGTATTGATTTTCATGTATTGGTCAATGTTGGGAATATTATGGAATTTTTGGAATAATAGTATGATCAATGGTTTTGTCAAAGGGAAATGACATGTTGAAAGCCAAACATGTAATTCATTGACATGGTATGCATTTGTAAAGTAATTGGTGGTTAATGTGAATTTTGTTATGTATTTGTAGACACATAAAGAAGGAGTGGGATTATTGTCTACGCATCTAAGGTTGTAGATTCGTATTGCGAATCCAAGGTATGCAAGGTTATTTTGTCCGTATCTTTCTACGGCCAATAGTGTTCACAATTGACATTTCTTTAGTTCTATTCCGAAATGTACCAAGGTATCCCATATGCACTTATTTATGGTCATTGTCGTATATTTCCTACTCATTGATCAATTGTGAATCTCATTTCTCATATTCATGATTAATGTTCCGAAAGTTCAAAGAAGGCTACGTTCCAATATTCCAATAGTGCCTATACTTGTGTCTCTTGTTCATGGCTTCTTGTCCAATGGTTCCAATAGTATCATGGTGCTAGTGATGTTATATTTCTCATTGATATTTGTTCACATGTTCTTCACTTATTGGTCAATGATTCAAAGTTTCCAACAATGTTGTGCTCCAAAGTTCCAAAGTGATGTTATGATTATCAAAGTATCAATCTCAAAGTAATGATCAAAGTAATGCAAATGTGGTCAATGATCAAGTACGGGTGGCAAGTCTAGGGGCGTAAGCCTAGCTCGACTCGATCCCGAGATATGGATTTATGGGTGGCAAGTCTAGGGGCGTAAGCCTAGCTCGACTCGATCCCAAGGGTAGCAAGTCTAGGGGCATAAGCCTAGCTCGACTCGATCCCTATATGATGATATGAAAGACCCACTGATCAGTCGGGGCCCGGGTACATTGTGTTATGTAATGACATGTGAGCATTGAGATAAAGAAAGTAATGAAAATAATGAAAGCAATCCACATGGTTTCCAAAGAATAACATGGTGACTTATTCACATTGAGTATTCATATGTTTTGAGTTCATTGACATATTCATTGAAATATTCATGTGTTGTATAGTTTCATCTGAGCCTTGCATACTCAGTACTTATTTCGTACTGACCCCTCTAGGGGAATTTACCTTACTTGCTGTAGGTGCAGGTACCAGTAGGCCTCCTCAGTAGATTGCCAGTGTTAGCGGCTCTTTGGTGAGCTCCAGCTCATTCGGGGCTTCTCCGAGTCAAAGTATATATATGTTTTGGTATTGTACACGTTGTATAAAGCGGGGACTTGTCCCGACTTATGGTTCATTTTGGTCAATGCTCTTGTTAGAGGCTTTTGTAGACCGATGTGGGTGTAATAGTGTAAAAGACACATGTTGTTTTGACTGGATGGCCTCAACGGCCAAGTTTCATATGTATGCCTAAATATGTCCCATGTTCTCCTTTATTCGTATTTCGTAATATTATGCAATGGTGGTTATGAATATTATGTGCATATGATTGAGCATAGGCAAAGGTTGGTTCTCTCGGGCCTTATCGGCTACGGGTGCCAATCATGTCTCGATGGGATTCGGGGCGTGACATTTGTACTACATGTTTTTAGGAGAACTGGACAGATTGTATATAAGACTAATGCCATCTAAATTTAAAATTAAACTTCCACTAGACATCTCAAACAAAGAAACAAACTGGAAAGGCTTGTTAATATTCGATTCGAATTAATCGACCATTTAATTCTAAACATGTCATATCCCTATGAAAACAGGCAGCAAAGAGGAGGAAACCAAACAACTCATAAAAATGAATCATTCTTTGGCCGCTAAATGCAACGACCTAATAAAGGAAGTAAAAATTGATCTAATTTGGTAACTGAGTAGGCTTAAGGAAGCAAAAATTAATCAAGCTTTACACACTATAGGTCAGATTTTTGCTCTCTAATATCAAGACCTAAATCATTCATTTTATTCCTTGATTCAAATAACAAAAGAAATAGGAAACAACTGAGCCGAAATCACACCTTATAAACTTAGTTTGACACGAAAAAAACCAAGAGGGTGCTTAACGTGTTAATCTAAATGGCAAGTAGAATGAACAAAAACAGGGAAGAATTAAGTAAATCTTTAAATACTCGAAAGGAGCGACTTCATCCCTTTTGTGAATCTCAATTGATATAATGGATCGATAAAGACTCTTTTAGGGAATCCTCAGTTTGATAATGCATGAATATTCAAACTGCTAGCAGCCTTGAACTAATAAGCAAAATAATGGAATGAAGACACATAATTTGGACTAAATCTCACTACTACGGCCATTAAGAGCTTCACGATAGAGAATTTAGGAGCAGAGGGAACTATTATGGAGTTCCACCGTATCTTTTGGATCAAGATTTTCGAGAATAACTATGGAGTAATTCTGAAGAACCTCTTTTTCCCAATGGAATCTGCTTGGTATCATGAACCAAGAGATTCTTTAGGAAAACATCTATTCCTCAACATGCTGAAGTCGCAGCAAAATATCCAAAGAAAACATCATGTACAGAACACATGTTCAAGCATCAATAAATAAACCATGTAAACATTCCAGAATTCTTGAGCTTGACGCTTGTCTATAAATTACACAACAAATTTTAACAGACAGATTATCACTTTTAATCCCAAATTTCTCACCAAAATAGTCATAATCTCATAAAGTTCCAGTATCATCAGATCCACAACAATAACTAAAATTTCCAGCGATGATGAAACTTCACATCATATCACTCAAGTGCAAAAGAAAAGGTGTGAAAGGATGAAGCGTTTAACTTTTTTGGAGCAGCGAACTTGAGACAGACGAGCTCTTTAAATGGACTTCCACCACTGCCGAGACTCAATTCCAATTTGCCAAAATTCAAATGGGTTTGAGACTCTATTTCTTCTTGAATTTTTTGGTTACGTGGGATTAGAAGCGTGCGCCTCCCGAATCCCCAATTTTTCCCCAAAAAATCCACTTTTCAATCCTCAGCCCACATTATCTATTTATAGAGGAAAATGGGGTTGTTTTGGGGGGGAAACGGAGGGGTAAAAATGGAAAAACGAATGGAAGATTTTGAAATTCGAAATTGAAAGCTGGATAAGGATTGGGGTTTAGATAGCTTCGGATTGATGAATTTGGACCAAAAGAGGGTCAAATTCGTTTGGGGGTTTTGGGGGGAAACGATGAATTCTTCTTCCTCCAATGAAAATCGCACACCACCGTACCATGATAGTATGAATTAGCTGGATCCGAACGTTGGAGTGAGGTGAGCTGTCGAGTTTCTAGAACACTCGATGAAAGCACGTTCACGGAATCCAATTTTTAACGAAGCTGGATGGAAATTGAAATCATTTTGGTGTTGTTTGATACTAAATTGGTTATCGTTTCATTGCGAATTGATGGAGGTTTTACTGGTATTGTTGATGTCGTTGGGTTGCTATACTGGTTTGAGAGAAAAATATCGGGGAGAGAGAAAAGGGAAAAGAGGGAGAGAGAGAGAAGCGCGTGAGGTGTGTGGGTGTGTGTATATATCTGTATGTGTATGTATGTGTATATTAATCTGATTTGGGGGTTTGATTAAGGGTTTTGGGCTGGGTCAGCTGGAAAAGTTGGGCCTGGAAGGGACTGGGTTGGGAGATTTAATTAGGGATTGGGTAGAAATTAGGAAGGGTTGTGGTTTTGGGCCTGATTAAATCAAAACTTGATACGAATTATAAATAAATTTCAACCCGAGCTTCTTGCTTTAATAAAATCAAATAAATATTTCTCAAATAAATTTTATTTAAAATTAAATTATATTTACAGCAAGACTTATCTTATTCGAACCAATTTTCAAGCGACTAAAACTATACGATCTCGTATACAAGAATACGAAAATGTATGATTCATCACTTAAATGGCAAATTTAACTCCAATAGATATTTTTTAGAAACCATTTATTTGGATAAAACAAATATTTTGATTTCATTTAAAAATTGAAGAAACTCAGGATTAAATTTAATCGGGGAGGGAAAAAATTAGGTGTCAACAACTGCCCCCTCCCTTTGGGTAGGATGAATGCAAGTAACCCTGGGCAAAGGGAGTTTGACGCTCCTAATTTTGTCCGACCACAAAATCGTCTCTCGAAAGCGCTTTGTTTTCGCACGAACTTTCAAAGAATTATGGCCGACCCCTGGTATCGAGTTTCCTACATATCTCAGGTTGCATGAGAATTCAGGCTACTTGTAGTTCGTAAATCTTGATTTTTAAGCACGATTTTCAAAAAATTCATAAACTATCCCAGTTTCAAATTTTGGTGAAGCCAGAATATGTGGGGAATAAGAGGATATGGGGGGAGGTTGGAACACAGTCGAGTTTTCAATATAGAGCCCAGCCTGCATATCCCTGAGATTCAGGGAATCAGACTGCTTGTAGTTCGACTCAATCGGTAGAAAAGGTAGTCTCTTACACTAAGACGACCTTTGGCTCGAGATGAGTGACAAGTAAGATGAGGTATGGAAAAGAGGCTTGTAACCTCTTAACCATGAATGTGGAGCTCTTCACATCCATAGGTAATAATTTATCATGACATAATTTCCAAGTCTCTAGGGTTATTGTCACCTGGATTTGAAGAAAAAGGAAAGCTACTTTCGGTGTGAGTTTAAAAGTACCCCGAAAGTGAAACTGAAACAAAAGGTCCCAAATACCCATATTCCTTCTGATAGGAGTGTGGTTTGATGGTGGTGGAAGTGTCCTTTAGCTCGCGTCCAGAGAGTTTGATATTCCTCTTCGGACTTTGTCCCAGTTCGCTGCTAAGAAAAAGTTCCACGTTGTGCTGCGTCCTTTTTGGGGTCGTCCGCACCTGAGGTTTTGGTTCGAGATTTTCACCCTCTCGGATGCTCTCGATAATATCTCAAACAAAAATTTTTAGCGATAAACATAATTCACAAAGGGGTAGGGTCTTTTACCATATTCCTGTGTGAATTATTTCTGATCAATAGTGTTGTCCTTTCCTGACCCTGCTTTTGGAAGACAATGTTTTCCACTACAGTATAGGTACAACAACCATCTCGTTTGTTATATATGATGGACTTTTGGCAATTGATTTTTTCTTCGAAATGGGGTGACTCTATTGGCCACCAACGACATTTTGGGTAGAATGGTCCCTGCAACCATTTGATCTTTTGTTTGATAACCTTCTCAGCTATCGGTATGATTTCGTATATGACCTTGGGTAAGTCCTGCGCATCCTTAGTATCGATACGACTTATAGGTATCCCTTGAATCGTTAATTTTTGGGGTAATCTCGTGCATCATTCGATGTTGGACATGAGGCAGCTTATAGATATCCTTTGAGTTGCTAGCTTTTGGGTGATTCTGCACATCATCCGACCTTGGATAAGAGATGGCTTATAGATGTCCCTCGAATCGCTAGCTTTCGAGCAATCCTGCACATCATCCAACCTTGGATATAATATGGTTTATAGATATCTCTCAAATTATCGGTCTTAGGGTAATCCTGTGCATAATCGATCATGGATATGACGCGGCTTATAGAGAACCTTCAAACCTAACAATCTGGTAATCTCACATATTCTCCGGTAAGGATTTAGTTGTGACTTATGGATAACCTTCAAACTATCGATCTTTGGGTGATCTTTCATACTATCCGATTAGGATGTCGTTGCGACTTATGAATGACCCATGGGCTATCAATTCTAAGGAAATCTTGCACACTGTCCGATCTCGAATATTATGACTTATAGATGACCTTCAGATTATTAATTCCAGGGAGGTCTAGTTTGTCGTCCGTCTTTGGATAACGACTTAAAAACATCCCATTGGATCATGTACTTCTTCAACTTTGATATGTTGATGCATTCAAATGTCGGTTAATATAGTATTGAAATATCCTCGACGCCGGCTATATTGCCTTTTACGTGGTCAACAGATATAAAATGATGAGATATCCTCGACGCCAGATTATGTTATCTTCGTGTGGTCAACGGATATGGGTGCTCCAAAGCATCTTTCAAAGATAGACCTTATCGTTTGTGCATGGTGAGCGGTTGCGGAGACTTGTCTGAATGGTATGATGGCCCTCTCGGCAATGAAATGTGATGGCCCTCTCGACATGAAATGAAATGGCCCTCTCGGCATGGCCCTCTTGGCATGGAATGAAATGGCCCTCTCGGCATGGCCCTCTTGGCATGAAATGAAATAGTCCTCTCGGCATGGCCCTCTTGGCATGGCCCTTTTGGCATGGAATGAAAATGTCCTGCAATGAGATGAAATAACATATAACATGGTATGTGACGAATTATGATGGGATGCAACATGATGCAATATGGTACAATGGAATGCAATGGGATGTAATATGATGCAATGGAATGTGATGGGATGTAATATGATGCAATATAATGCAATGGAATGCATTGGGATACATTAGGATGCCATGGGATGCATCGAGATGTAATGAGATGCATTGGGATACATTGGGATGCCATGGGATGTATCGGGATGTAATGAGCTGCATTGGGATACATTGGGATGCCATGGGATGTATCGGGATGTAATGAGATGCATGGGATGTATCGAGATGCATTGGGATACATCGAGATGCCATGGGATGCATCGGGATGTAATGAGATGCATTGGGATACATTGGGATGCCATGGGATGCATCGGGATACATCGGGATGCCATGGGATGCATCGATATGAAATGAGATGCATTGGGATGCATTGGGATGCCATAGGATGCATCGGGATGTATTGGGATACATCGGGATGCAATAAGATAGACTTTTTTCGGTGAACCACATCATCCTCTTTCAGCATTGAGAAGCGTCAGATTCTTTTGGCTTTGACGTAATAAGATGGCCTCTAGGCTATTCTGTTAATGTGCTGACTCCTTTGAATGTACCTGCGCTTAAGGTAAACAATTAGTAGACACAGTGTCGCTTTTGCTAGCGACTATAGTCAAATTCTGGGAAAGCTTTAAAGAGAGCATTTCAATATAAACGATTTTGTTTGTTTGCCAAACAAAAATCATTTTGGAGAAAAGTAAATGGTTAAACCCATTTTTGGGGAAAACTATAAATACCACTTTCGAACATTATAAGTTCGTTTTGACCCATGACGTATTGGAGGAGGATGTCCCTATTCTCCTTGTCAGGTGATCTCTTTGATCGTTCCGTTATGCCGACTCTTTCGAGTATACCTGCGCTCAAGGAAACCATTTAGTAGACACAAAGTCGCTTTTACTAGCAACTATTATTAGGAAAAGTCTTGAATAAAATCTTCATAACAAGGATAAGACGCTTTTGTTTGACATCCACATCTTTTGAAGCCGGATAGACAAATCAAGAGGCCCTTGATCCTGAATGAGTTATTCAACCCATCTTTGGAGCTGTCCAAGAATACCGTTCTTGAGCATTATGCGCTTTTGGTGTGGTTCTTGATTTGCTCAGGGGATTGGAAAGAGACCCTATTTATGTACGGTGATCCCTGCATCCACAGAAAAATTGTTAGTTTTGGGTGAAACTACTCCGCGTTGACCTCCTTAGATCTCTGATTTGCTCCTCGCTATCTTTCGGGTGCTCCGTCATGTTTGGACTTCCGCCCTGACTCCCCGCTTGAATAGATGTAAGGCAAAACTAGTCAAGAAAATATGTATAGATTTTCAAAAATAATTAGGGTTTTGAAATCATAGATTTGAAAACTTGTGTGAAAGTTGTTTTAGAAAAACTCTGTCAGTCAATGTCATGTGCTAGCTCAATGAAAATGTTCCACTTGAGGCCTGTCTATGTCTGACATCCAATGAAGGATCCATGGAAACTCATTGTTGTTGCTGGGGAAGTTTAATAGAGTAGTTTTGCAAAGGCTTGTCATAGCTGGGGATTTAGATTATTTGCACTATATCACAGCTGGTGATTTCTGAGGTTGACTTTGAACTCTTGGTGCTGGGGGAAGTTGGAATTTATTCTAAAGTATTAGTGGAAATTTTGAGGATTTCCTCAAAATTTCTGCCCCAGTTAGATACTATTTGAGATGATCTCGACTTTTGGGGAGTTTGAGACTTTCCCTCCTGAAGTCCTTGCGGGTCTTCATTCTTTTTGCCGGAAGACTGTCTTCTTCTTTGGAATTTTTGAGATTCCTTCTCGAAAATTCTGCCCCAGTTTTCATTTCTTGGGGTGATATGACCGAGCCGTTGGGGCGCCTACGTATCCTGTTGAAGTAGGAATCAGGTCAAACATAGTTCAGGACTACGCTAGGGGGGTATAGAAAAAATCTAAAGGGTTGACCGAAGCCGACATAGGCCGCCTACGTATCTCATTGTTGAGAATTTAGGTCAAACGTAGTTCATACATAAAAGGGAAAGATAGATTTTCCTAAAGGATTGACCGAAGCGAACATAGGCCGCCTACGTATCTCATTCTTGAGAATTCAGGTCATGACGTAGTTCATACATAAAAGGAAGGGATTCTAATTTATTGCAACTCATTAAATGATTACATTCATAAGAGTGCAATTACAAACAAAGGAGACATAGAGAAGAGACTATATTCAGATGTAGTATCTCTCCACCGTATAGAGTCGATTGATCTCGGCTATTCTTGGTTGTCCATTTTGGACAAAACCATGATGCTTCTATCAATTCGGTGTAAACTTTCTTTTGTGCTTGTATAGATGAGGGGAGGATCAACCGTCTATTTCTTTGGGTTAAAATCTAGATCAATTGGTGACTCGTAGGAACAGATGCATGTGCTCAGTTTTGGCACATCATCATAAGAGCAGGGGAATATGTCAATGTATTCCTTGAGCAAATTGATAAGTTTTCCATCCTTGTTTTTGGCATGTAGGTACCACTTGTGGTTTCCTTAACTTTGTCACTATTTCCCAGGTTAACTACCCCAATCTGTTCAAAGGGGGATTTTCTCGATTCTTAGAGTCTTTCAATTCTTTTGTCAACTGTTCCTCATCATAATCTTCCCATTCATCGTTATTTGCCTCATTTTGTTCATTTAGCTCTTGACATGACATGACATTGACATATTTCAAGTTATTATTATTGAAATAAACAAACAAACAAAGTCAGTAATAATAAGATAATTCAAAATAGGAACATAATTCAAAACAGTTTCCTAGATAAAGGGGGGCCTTTTCGTTTGAAATTCAGGAAATATTTGCAAACTATGGCTCATGACCCACACAAGTACGGGCCCATGCCTTTGCGAAAAGAGAATTTAAAAGATAAAGGGTGGATCGCGGGGCCTCCTTCGGATCAACACCTATTTTCAAAAATTAGAAATTTGCCCTTACATCTACAACAAAGAGCGAGGAGTCATGGGCGGAGTAGATGTCCAATTCTTCAACTTTTCCTCTGGTTCAACTTTCTTGATTTCGGCTATCTTAGGGAATTCTTCTAAGGTAGCATCACACTCTCCCAACCGATTCCCTATTCCGTCCTCGAGACCATCGCTTATAGATTTGGGAAATGATTGGTAGAGTTCAAACAGTTTCTGAGATGACTCTTGATTCTTCTCCTCTGCTTTCCTTTCATACTCTTCAGTTGGGACATACTCCAACTCATACTTGAATAGTCTTTTTGGGATCACAACGGGCTGAATGATTTTGTCGGAATTCTTTCCAAGGTAGTGTCCAAGTGTGAAGCACCTTTTCAGCATAACGGTGGTCAGCGCCTTGTAGAACGAAGGCATTGGTTTGTGAAGAGTTGGCCTTCTCTCAACGGTGTTCTTTATCTCCTTTATGTAAGAATTGCACCTCTTGGGGCATTTTTAATCTCGAGAACGTACCCGTTTGGCTGGCTCAAGTAGTTTCTTGTTAATAGACAGACATTTAGACCTGATCCATCATCGATCAATGCCCTATTAATGATCTTATCTTGGCATCTGATATTGATGTGTAATGCCCTGTTGTGCATAATTCCCTCAAAGAGTAACTCGTCATTATTGGAGATGATGTGATGATTCTCTGCGGGCATATATGTTTCATTAAGAACTCTCATTAGAGCCTGTTTGTGATGCTGGGAGCTCATAAATAATACCCAAATAGGGATTTGAGTTGGGTTCTTTTCTAAGTGCTTCTCAACAGAATACTCCCTATAATGCATCCTTCTCCAAAATTCTTCACCTTCGTCTTCAGTAATTGGTTGTTTTTGCACACTCTTCTTATAGGTATCGGTGGCTAGCTCTTCAGAAGTGTAACCACTTTCTGATCTAGTCATTCTGTGTGCATCAACAATTTCTACCACAAACTTCTTCTCCATAGGCGATAGTACCAGGGCTCGATGTGGTGCAGCTAACTGAGTCTTCTCACCGACATTCAAAGCAACCATAATTTTTTCTATCTTATTTGTTTCCTTGGGACTCGCCGGCATCATAGACTTGTTTACCAGCCATTCTTTGTTTGCTTTTGTTACCTCAATAGTAACCCCCCCATAATTCGAGGGTGACTTATTAGTAACATTCGGTGGCACTATCTGAAGTGAGATGACCTTCTGGTCGACCAGGTCTTGTATCTTATGCTTCAGATTAACACATTCTTCGGTATCATGTCCGAAGCCTCCAGAATGATAAGCACAATATCGATTAGCTTTGAAGGACCAAGAATTGGGGTTACCTGACTTAGGTGGAATAGGTTGGATGAGTTCCACCAACATCAGTCTTTCAAACAATTGAGTCCTAGTCTCAGTCAAGGTGGTGAAATTCCTGGGAACATTCTTTCCAAATTTCATACATGGACGATTATGGCTTTTCTGGTTGACAGAAGTATGGACTGGATGAATCTGCCGATAAATTGGAGCCCTTCGACAAACTTTGGAATTTTGAGGCTGACCCTGATAAATGGGTTGATAATTTGGTAGTGGAGCCTGGTAATTTGGTTGACTGACTGGGTAATTTGGTTGTGGAGCTAGGGGACTGGATCTGGTACAGAAAGTTGATTGAGGGTTTTGAAGAGTCGGAGAGTAGGTTGATGATGATGGTGCTTTTTGAAGCAAGATGACGTTTTGGTCAATTAAGTCTTGAATCTTGTGCTTCAAATTGATGCAGTCTTCCGTAGTATGTCCAATACCTCCTGAATGGTAAGCACAACGTCGATCGAATCTATAGCATTTTGCACGGGTGTTGATAACTTTTGGGTTGATTGGATGGATTAGTCCAACTGCTCGCAACCTTTCAAAAAGTTGTTCTTGACTTTCATCCAAAGGGGTAAACACTCGAGGATGTTTTCTCTTATGGTTTGTATGAGAGATTTTATGTTGGTATATCGGTATATTCATTTGGGGATATGTCTGGAGATTTGGACAGAAAGGGTTCGAAATATGAAGATTTGTTTGGAGATTTTGGTATGGTAGAGGTATTTGATACTTTGGAGGAGAAATTTGATATTTTGGGAGAGGAATTGGATATTTAGTTTGGACATAAAAGACAGGGTAGGAGTTTTGTGGAGTGGGAGATCCAGAATTGTTCACGATCGGGGCATTAGCTGTAATGGCCAAACTAGCTATATCTTTTGCGCGTTGCGCTTCTCTTTGGAGTTTTTCCAATTTCCTTGTCAATTTGGCAATCCTTTCACCCTATGTCTTTATTATAAGATCCTTCATAGCAATATCAGTCAAAGTGTTCCCATCGTCACTACCAGTCATTTTTTCTTTTCCTGTAACGAAGCAATGGTCAAGAGAGGAATTTTTTATTCACTTTTGATCTTTTGAAATGGGGATGTTCCGTTATTTTATATCAACACGGAGCAGTTTCTATTACCTGTAAAGTAAAAACAACTCAAAGGCCGATGTGTTAGATCCCATTAGTAATAAATAATGCAAGATAATTAGGTAGGAAGTAAACACATAAAGTTGTTTTCATCATAAGAAAATTGATCCACAGGGTATTGTCTCAAAATTTTTAATGAACAGGACTTTGCTCATTGATTTGGGATAAACGAGTTTGCCAGGAAGATTGATTGTGAAACGCCTTCTTCTTCATCCTTATGCCTCCTTCCATAAAGTACGGGGAAACAAAACTTTTTGAAGATAAGGATTTCCTCACTTCTCCTATGGATCTCATCGATCTCTCGTTGAATTGATACTATCCTTCTTCTTGTCAAATCCATCTTTTGGGTCAAACCTTCCTTAAAGGATGAGAGTGATTCTTTAGAAAATAGTTTGAGAGGTATTGTGGACTTTTTATGGAAAACTTTGGAAGACTCAAAGTATTTTGGTCGGACTTTTGTTTAGTGGGTGTATATTTCTGCCTCGAGATGATCTATAACTTGTTGGAAAATAAGAATGGATCAATTTGCCTTTGATTCAAACAACGCACATAAACACGTAAGACAGTTATATCACACAAGCATATTATAATAAGCGCGTATCCTACTTGGGTGACCCTTTTGAGCCAAGGGTTGGCCTAACGAGTTTGAAGGAAGTATATGCCTTTTAAAACAAATCCATTATCCCCAAAATTATATTTTCATAAATATCCAAAAGGGCATAAATGCCTAAAAAGTAGCAAAATGAGGGATACAATCTTTGGGAAGAAAGGGAACTAAAAATGAGAAAAACAGTCCCACGCAGGGGATAATAATAAAAAACACTAGCATTCGGGTCATCCCTCGTCGGTCTTCGCCTTCTTGGCTATGTCCACCTCATGTCATATGCGATGATAGAGTGTCTTCTATATAATTGTAACCTCCATGTCCATGAGGGAATGCAAAGGTCCAATGAGTATTTTTTCTTATCTTCCGCACCCATATTCCTCCACCAATCCTTGAATTAATCTTCCGGCTTGGTCATTATCTTGAATCTTCTAACTGGGACTGATTAAACCATACCTACACAAAAGCAAACAAATTAAACCTTTCCCCCGCCCCAAATGATAATGGATTAGATTAATTGGCATGTACTCCTTTAACACATAAGTATGATTCGTCTGTGATTGAAAGACGTAGGGTAGGTTTTCTAATGGGCCCAATACCCCATCAGCTATTGGGTCGTCCTAGGCTCATGCCTAAAAAGGGTTTTGGTTTCGCTCTATCCTGGGTATCTAGAGTGGGCTTTGACCAGGTTCCCAAGTGGACAACTTGGGTTTGGAAATACAAACAGCCATTGGACGCCTAACGTACCAATAAACTGTTGTATTTCCAACACTTTCATTTGGAATTGATCAATAGAGGTTGCGCAACCGTGAAACCCCAAACAATTAAATATCAAATGAGGAAGTATGCCATGAATGCAAGTGACAGGTATAATCACAAGATATTATCAAATTAGCACAATTATTCAAATAAGGCCACATAAATCAGTCAAACAAATCTAAAATTTGGGTAGAATCTTAATAACTCCCCAGCAGAGTCGCCATTTCTGTTTTATCCCCATTTTATAGGCTCGAAGGGTTGGAAAATATTGGTTTTGAATTTTCAAACTATTTCAAAATTTTAAAGAAAATTTCAAAATAATTTTAAGAAAATACAGAGTCGCCACTTGATTTTTTATAGAAAATATCAAGAAAAAATTAAAGAATTTTAAAAACTTGAAAACAGAAATAAATCTTTAAAAATAGAAAAAAATACGTAAGGATTCTGGTAACGCCTTGAGAAGGTTTTTAAGGCACTCAAGAAGCGTCCGCGAAAGCGGTTGACCAAAAGACAATTTGACTGATTTATAAAAATGACCAATTTTGAAAACATGGCTAACTTTGTAAAATCTTGAATTAATTGTAAAATATGGCATTTATTCCATTCATATGAAAAGTAACTTATTTAAATTAGGGGATGATCTGTGTAAACAAACCTAAATTTAGACTTGAGAAAAAATAAGATTTACATCCTTAACAAATAAAGACGATTTTAACTTGAAAGGACCAATTTATTATTAGATATAGCGCCTTTGGAGTTGAGTTTAAAGCAAAATAGAATTTTTGATAAGTCGTAAAGCAATTAATTAGTGATAGAAAGCTTGGATTTTCTTCCAAAGAAACGATTTAATCTTTTGAATTTTCGAGAAAAAAGTCACCTTAATTTATATGGATTACTTCTCGCATAAACAAAATAAATGTCATCTCTTGATTTGTTAAAGACTTGTTCCAAAGGAAAAAATAAAGGTATCATTTTATTAACTCAAAATATTAGACTACGCGATAAACGATAATTAAAGGAAAATATAAAAGATAGAACAAAATAACAACTCAAAAGGGGATTTATCTAAATTTTAACCAAATTTAAGAGTTTATACATATAAACATAAATACGACATGAATTACACATAAATAGATAAAAGGAGAAGAGGTGAAAAAAATGGGTTTTGAACCCGTTTGGACCTGCCCGACTCTAATCCTCAATTTTGTTTTTTTTTATAGGCTTTTTAGCCTATTTCAATTTTTACTTCGCCTTTGTCCTTGGCCTCGTATACGAGCTTCCTTTTCTCATCTGACCGAACATTTTGTCTTTGATTTTTTACCCATTTTTGGGCCTTGAGACTTCGACTCAATGACATTGGGCCTCGTTGGCCCATCGAAATGTAGGAATGAGGATAGAGTCCAAGAATGGACTCCAAGTGCGTTCATGCAAAGAAACAAGGGCAAAGATTAGTACATGACTACAAATTTTCAGAACAACAGAATTATTTATGAGAAATCATCATCAGTATTTCTAATATTTTTTATGATGCAACCAATTCAAAGTACTTAAGGATTTGCCAGAGTTACAAGAGAAAGGAGAAACATCAATAATTCCATGATCTCATCCCATTAGATACAACTACCAGGTTAGTTGAGAATTCCAAACAACGAGTAGGACAAGCTATGATGCGAAACATATACATGATCATAGAACAAGTATTAGATGTTAGCTAAAGGCCAAGCAATATTCCTCATATTCTAAGGAACAGTAAAGAGATTCGGTTATCTTAAGCTTGATCTTTCTCACGTATCGAATATGCTTCTCCACACTTATTTTTGAACAAGAAAATAATTTGTACTACATGTTTTTAGGAGAACTGGACAGATTGTATATAAGAATAATGCCATCTAAATTTAAAATTAAACTTCCACTAGACATCTCAAACAAAGAAACAAACTGGAAAGGCTTGTTAATATTCGATTCGAATTAATCGACCATTTAATTCTAAACATGTCATATCCCTATGAAAACAGGCAGCAAAGAGGAGGAAACCAAACAACTCATAAAAATGAATCATTCTTTGGCCGCTAAATGCAACGACCTAATAAAGGAAGTAAAAATTGATCTAATTTGGTAACTGAGTAGGCTTAAGGAAGCAAAAATTAATCAAGCTTTACACACTATAGGTCAGATTTTTGCTCTCTAATATCAAGACCTAAATCATTCATTTTATTCCTTGATTCAAATAACAAAAGAAATAGGAAACAACTGAGCCGAAATCACACCTTATAAACTTAGTTTGACACGAAAAAAACCAAGAGGGTGCTTAACGTGTTAATCTAAATGGCAAGTAGAATGAACAAAAACAGGGAAGAATTAAGTAAATCTTTAAATACTCGAAAGGAGCGACTTCATCCCTTTTGTGAATCTCAATTGATATAATGGATCGATAAAGACTCTTTTAGGGAATCCTCAGTTTGATAATGCATGAATATTCAAACTGCTAGCAGCCTTGAACTAATAAGCAAAATAATGGAATGAAGACACATAATTTGGACTAAATCTCACTACTACGGCCATTAAGAGCTTCACGATAGAGAATTTAGGAGCAGAGGGAACTATTATGGAGTTCCACCGTATCTTTTGGATCAAGATTTTCGAGAATAACTATGGAGTAATTCTGAAGAACCTCTTTTTCCCAATGGAATCTGCTTGGTATCATGAACCAAGAGATTCTTTAGGAAAACATCTATTCCTCAACATGCTGAAGTCGCAGCAAAATATCCAAAGAAAACATCATGTACAGAACACATGTTCAAGCATCAATAAATAAACCATGTAAACATTCCAGAATTCTTGAGCTTGAAACTGAGGAAAGGTCCCAAGTTTCTACCTCGAACCGCTGCAACGGAAAAAGTAACCTTTGCAGCGGTAACAAGAACCACAGCGGCGGCCTTTGTGAAAAGGGCGCGAACTGCTGCAGCAAAACTTTAACCACTGCAGCAGTAATTATCCACTGCTGGGATAATGCACAGTAAAAAAAAATCAGCTTTTAAAGGAACAGAAACATTTCATTCCCTCACTTTTCAAAAAATGCAAGAGAGCTCTAAGGGAGGCAATTTTTAGAGGGTTTTTGGAGTTGTTCATCTTTAGAGGTAAGTAATTATGTTCTAGACTTAAATTCACTTTAAATTCACTTTCTTTAACCTTAAAAAATCAATAGAAAACGGATTTATGGTGGGGTTTGGGGTTAAACCTTAGTTTATAGAAATTGATGAAAATAATGTGATTGTTTATAAATTCATTATGTAATGATTCAAGGGTGCTAGAAAACACTAATGGGGCTAGAATTACGGTTGCTTATGCTACTTCAAGTTAAATTCATGAGGTAAATGATAAGAAAATCCTAAGATGATGAAATAGGGTAAATTAGTAGCTAAAATCAGTGGGTTATGATCCCTACCTATTAAAAACGAATGAGTTATTGAAATGGTGGTGTATTCTTGTTGTTGTATAGATCAAGAACGAATTGAACGAGAACAAATGGGTAAAAGTGTGGCTTAAAGGTGATTTTGAGAAAAGGAGTTGAGGTAGTCTATGGTTTTATTGTAGACTTAGACTTTCTTGGCTTTGTGCTTGTTTGTGAACTTGACATCTTATGATTACCTTCTAGCATGACTTGTGATTTAATGATTGTATTTCATTTCATTTTCACTGTATTGATCTGTTATGATGATGGGTCAGGTACCATGCCAGTACGAATGTGAAAATGGATTGGGTACCACGTCGGTACAATGTTATGTTGATGATGAGGTTGAGAAGGATAAGAGATGATGCGCACATCTTTCATACATGCACTCATACATACACATTGAGTGTCTATTGATGATTATACATGATGATGAGTTGTTGATGAAAATCCTTAAGTGTGAAAGTAAACTTGTGGGTTGTAATTATGTGATGACATATGACGTGTTGTGTTGAATGATATTATTAGTTATGGGTTTAGTTCTAATCGCATTTATATTTGTTTGGCTTGCTACTTGTACATTATTGAGTTAGTCGACTTATGATGATTACCAGTACTTGTTGATGTACTGATGCTATATGTACTCTTCTTTTTTTTAGTGCAGCACATCTTCAAGTGGTTGACACACGAACTCGGCTCTAGATAGTGATCCAAACTTGATTTGAGGGTGAGAAGCATGTTCGGGCAACCTTCAAATCCTCTTATGATGTTGACATCCCTTATTTTCGAGGCTAAGACGATTTATATTTGGTTATGTTTTGGGATAGTCTCTCTATTTTCAGACTCAGTTGTTTTCTTTTAGATGTTCTTGTACGGTGACTTCAGGTCCCGAGGATTGTAATAGATAGATGTTTCCGCATTCTATTTCGTTTTATGGATGATGATATTTCTGAATGATTATTAGTTATTGAATGAGACATTTTTAGAACTTGTTGAAATGCACGTAAGCTAATACTATAATGAACGTGGAGATGGCATTTATGTGAGTAAATGTGAGGTTATTATGGTTCTCCTACCATAGTTTGGGGCGGGTGCCAATCATGACTGTTTGGATCGTGATAGAATATTGTAGTAACTTCCACATTGATTGAATGATGGGTTATATAGGGTTCTCCTATCTGAGGAAGGTGCCCGCACGATCCGGTGGGTTGGATCATGACAAAAAATAGGAGTGCTTGTGTGTAAATTCAACAATTATTGATAACCCTAAATATATATATATAAAGAGCTGTTGTTTGTTTTCAATTTCTCGAATTCCAAAACCCTAACCTTAGAATATTGATTGTTCAATAGCGGCAAAGGAAATAATGCAACGGCCATTGAAGTTATATCTCCACGGTTATAGTAGTAATAGTCGTGAGTATATTTGGTATTGTATTGATTTAGATTTCTTTCCGGAAACAGAGACGGAGACGAATTGAAATCTGTCAATTCTTTTCAAATGTAATTTTTCCTATCACATAGTTCTAAACTTCATTTAGACTTAATTAATTAAAGTTTGGCTAGTAAATTATTTTTAATCTATCTTAAAGGGTGCTTTATATCTTTCCTTTAAATTAATTGAACCCTTAACTAGAATCTTAGATTAAGTAGGTCTTAAACGAAGTTAACTTTAGATAATCACTTTAGTTATTTTAGGTGTTCGTGGTGACTCCTTTATTTAAAAACAGGACCATTATGGAAGAGGCAAGCTAAAAAAAGTTTTACCTTCAGAAATTGGGTAACTTACATAAATTCCATAAGTTAAGGAGTCAATAACTTTTTTTACTACAACTTTTTCATATTACATAAAACCCCATAAAAGACATTGTTTGATACATTTTGTTGTCCTTGATACATATTATTTTTGATACATTTTTAACTAATCAGTAACTTAAATAAGGAAATAACATAAATCACATTTATTTAGAAGAGTAAATCATGTGAAAACAGTTTGAAAGATAATCTCTGAAATATCTAAAACAGAATAAAAATTCAAAAACTTTCATCAAATCTTATCGTTTGTGAACAACACTTGACCTATTCTCCTCAATTTCACCTTCTCCATCAATTAACATTGTTGCCACCACTCCATCCATCAGCAACACTCCCTCCATTTCAATTTTCAACAACTTACTATCACCATCACCCTCCAATTTTTATTTTGCAATTTAAATTTGGGTCAATTTCTTTCATCTCAATTAATATTTTCTTTTTTTTTCCTCTTAAAATTTCGTATTTGAATCTAAAAGAATAATAACATTGACGATTTAGATTTCGCCGAAACGGTGGTTGTTCGACGATTTGGATTTTGCTGGAACGGTAATTGTTCGACGATTTAAATTTCACCGAAACTTTGTTGGGTGTTGAATTTCGTATTTTTCGGCGGGTATCACTTTGGGAGGTCGGCTTGACATTTCTTATGATTTGTTCGTCGATTTGAAATTAGTCAAAATGATGGTTGTTGGAGTTGTAGCGGCTTGACAGTAATGTAATGTATAAAAAAAATTGATGAATTTTTTTGCTTAGAGAACTGAATATATGTATCAGAAGTTATATTATGCACACGATTCATATCAGAATTATTCATTACGCAACTGAAAAGATGTTGATTCATTTCAAAACTTTTCTTATTTAAACATATATCTGAAGTTTACATGTACATAAGATGTTTGATGAAAACTGTTGAAAATGTGTCACGAATATATTTTGATACATTTGAAAAAGTTACCAGAAACATGTTTAAAAGGTTCTAGATTTCTATTTGAATGAATTTTAGACTTACTATTGCCTATGTAATGTTTAAAAGGTTCTAGATTTCTATTTGAATGAATTTTAGACTTACTATTGCCTATGTTTGCATATCCCATTGAACTTATCAAATTCATTAACAATTTTCTTGACAACAATCGTTGACTAGTCTTTGGGACAAAACCCATCAACAATGTCCCCCAAATTAAGAACAAACTTAGGCTTTTCTTGATTTCATTTCTAAACTGCCCTTTGCAATACACTAACACGGTGTCGGTAATACCTAGGAACACCAAAGAATGAGCGACCATCAGGAATATCAGCATACTGGACATTCGATATGACCCCAAAGGAGAGAAGTGGTTTCTTCCTGACTTTATATAATTTTTCAATATATATTTTGTCATTGATATATTTAAGTTGTTTGCAATATAATGTTATTTTGTATGAGTTTCAATAAATAATTTGATCTTAACAGTATTGTATCAGTTATATCATATATGTATCAAGTAATTTTTCTCCATTTATAGAACTTTATATTTAAAGAGATATTTTCATGGACACATACATAATGTTCAACATGTTTAATGAAACAGAACTATATTTAAATTTTATACATTTCTGCATATGTTTGATAGATATGTCTGAGACATATGTGTAGCTGAAATATTTGTGTTGTTGATATATTTTTATATTTCATATTTTTCTGATACATTTGAACATGTACCAGAAAGGTGTTGAAAATTATTTTCTGATACATATTATTATCAAATTAAAACTTATACATCTGTTTGATACATTTGTTTTATACATGTCTGACATATGTATACTTTACATTTGTTTCTAACACAATAATAATTCATTATGTATCTCCATTGAAAAACAATCAAATACACCAACAAATCCTCCACTCTCCATCATTTTTTCGTCGGAAACTCCATCTCCGACGAATTTGAGTCATCGAAAACATCACTTTTGTTCCATCGCTACTTCACTTCTATCGTCGCACAACCTTTAAACACACTAAATTAGTCATCATACTCGTCCTCTATTAAAAAAATCGAAAACAAGCATCAATTTCGACCGGCAACACCATTAAAACACCCATTTATTTTCTCCATTAAACGATCAATCAAACCCCACCTCCTCCTTTGTAAACTCTTTCTTTTTTACTATCTCAAATTCATTTTGTCACTTTTCCACATACCCATTTCGTGTTTTTTTTATTGTTACATCAATTCACATTTTGGGGGGGAAGAAAAAAGATGAAAAAATTAAAATTTATATGTGTTTTGGTATGGTGGTATGATGAATCTATTTTGGGGTTGTTTTAGTGGAAGAGGTGGGGATGCAAAGAAGATGAAGTGTAGAAGAATCTTTTAATGGGTGTTCTAATGATGTTCTATGTTAATTGTGTTCTCTGTAAATGACATTGTTGTTGTTAATGGAGGGAGTATTTTTGATTGATGGTAAAATCAAATTATGGAGGTGGTGTTAGGCGTGAATTTTGTGTGAAATTGCTGAAAACATATCTATGGAAAGAGGTTACCTATAATTTTGGGATGAGAAATTTTGAAATATTGTGTGCGAGATTTGGGGCAACAATAGTGGAGCGTTTTGTGGCTTGAGAAGGACTTGATAAGTAATTCTTAAGATCTGGGATTTTATGTAATTGTTTAAAAGTTATGAGATTTTATGTACTAATGACCCTCATGTTTGAGGGTTTGTGTAATTTATCCTAAAAAATTTATAGCTAAAAATAAAATGGGGCAGTCACTAGCTAAAAAAATAAATGGTCATTATGAAAGCGGACTTTATTTTTTTTAGTTATAACCGGGCCATTTTTAGCTAAAACCAGGCCAGACACTAGCTAAAAAAATATTGAAGTGACTGAAAAAATAAATGGTCCAATTTTAACTAAGGAAAAATTAGACGAGATATATTTTTAAGGTTATTTATTGCATGTTAGATATTACTGTTTCAGATTTATAAAATTAAATTTTTAATTGCAAGTCATAGCAGTTTTTATAAATTGTATGTATAATTTTATTATAGAAATTGGCTTATCTCGACAATGATTAAGACCGGGTTAAATTTGAAAAACTTAGAAAAAGTCTCAAACTCAATTTAAAACAGGGTCGCCACTTAATTTGATTAAGGGAAATTAAGAAAAACCTTTGAAATACTTAAAAACGGTTAAAACAGTAAAAACCTTTTAAATTTAAGATCTGAGTAAGAGTTCAAATTAATACCCAAGAAGGTTTTAAAGACACTTGGGGCATCCACTAACTTGCAGTTGTCCGGTTTATTTGAAATTAACTTATTTGACTAACTTTGGTAAAACGAGTTTTGATTATTGAGTTCAAGAGAAATCAATTAAGTGATGAAACTTATATTTCAACAAATTTGAAACAATAGTTGAAATTTCAAAAGAACTTATTGCATTTTTATTTATTTCAAAACATGGAACGCGAAGATTATCCTTGCAAAACAAAAATGATATTCTAAAAGGGAATTCAACTAAGCTAGAAAAAAGTTAGTGGCAAATAATAACAACAATATCAAATAACTAATTAGACTTAGGCTTAAGGCCCAAATCTATTTTAATGACCCTAGTCGAGATTTATGTTGTTTGCCCTAATCTATTTTGAACCTTTGAGGCCCATGAATCTGCTGCTGCCACATCTGATTATTTGACTCGAATGAATTTTCTAGCCTTTTGAAGGCTACTGCTGCTCGTGCTACTTCCAATTCCATGGGCTTGAACCTTTGACTTCTAAGGAAAATGGGCCCCCATGGCCCATCAATAAGATGCAAGAGGAAAAGGGGGAACCCGGTTGGATTCCAGCGGATTTACATGGAATAAGAAGAGAATAAGGGTCAAAACATATTATTAAGCTCATAATACATGAGTCAAGACAGTAGTAGGAAAAATGAACAAGAAGACGCGATTTGCAACAACAATCATCCATCATATATTGGGCAAATAAGACACGGACTTCATGGTTTAAAATCTATCCTGAACCAACTTCTTTTACCACTATATTCAAATATCACTAAAATAACAAATTAGTTTCTATTTTAGCTGAAGAGTGACAAAGAACGTGGTAACGACAAAGGTCAACATGGCAAGCTTTTCACGAGAGGGAATTGACACTTAAATGGAATACACTGCCGAGAGAGAAACAAACACCAAATTCGCATATGAAAATTCAACATCCTAAGTAAAAAACACAATGCCATGGCAACGATGTATCACAATACCAAGGCTAATCTAACTAGATTATTACTACCAGATTACTTAAAAGAGTAGAATGAGTTATAGACATGCACACAGTCCAAACATTAAACATGGGTTATTCCTTAACTATGGCAAACTAGGAATAAGAAACCCAAAAAAATAAAGATTATCTCTGTTAAGGGTAAAACAACATGGATTGACTATGGTTATTTTATAGACAGATTCAAACAATTGGGGTGTTTGATTATATCTACTAAGTTTTGCTCAAACAATAGACGAATGCAGGGTTTAAATATTTCACAACCATTTAATCCATGCCATACTTATTGATAAAATTGGCAGAAAAGGAACATAACACTTAAACTCCTAGAACATTCAAATTCTCAGGAAGAAGCCATGTCCTTGTTATTGAAATTGTAGGTCCATAACCCATAACATATTTATAAAAATTATATCAATAAACACTGGCAAACTCACCCACCATGATAAAACCAAGTAAAAAGACTCAATCTTTGAATCAAGGCATCACCAAATACACTTGATATGCACAGAAATTCAATACTTCCAGTGGAAACATACATGGTGCGAACATAATAAAACATAAGAGAAGAGTTTGATTTAATTTGGAAAAGAAACGAACAACTTAAAAATCAAACAACACATCCCTCCGCTGAAACTCCAGTGAACTCGACATTAACCATAGAAAATTTAAATTTTCAGGCCTCAATATGAACAAACAAGACCCGTTGATTCCCACACCATTAAATCACACAAAAAAAGAGCAAAGAAGAAGATTAACGGAAGGGGTTACCTTTTTTTGAGCAGGAATCGGGATTCGAGCCTTCGTCGGAGCTTCTATAACACCGCCGCTGAAAAGGGCACTTGAATGTCTTAGTCTAGGAATTCAAACTCAAATGAATCTTGTAGAATCTTTAACAAATTCCTTTTGATAGCTAAGATCCCTTGCACATTTGGGATTCTCTGCTATCCACCTCTAACATACTATTCTCTACCCCTCAATAGTGGAATCGATTGGGTTTATATAGGGGAGATTTGGTAATCGATTTCCCATCTGAAAGATTTCAGGGGGGGTTTCGGGATTTCTTTCGAATCTGAAAGAAGAGATGGATTTGGGGATCAGGTTTATCGAATTTTGCTGGTGGGTTCTTGTTGTTGTCGGGTGTTGTTGATGTTATGTTTGCTGTATGAAGTGAGGAAGAAAGGGGTTATAAGGTGGCGGACCGGTCGGGTCGGACGAGATTGGGCCTGGATCGCGAGTGGAGTCCATTAAGGATTGGGTAGAATTAGGATTTTAAAAGAAAGGTGAAATGGTCTTCTGGATCCTTGTACTTGTCCTAGTTTGTAAAGTAGACACTTCTACTTAGCTTTTTGTCATCTGAACCCTTAAACTCACTAGAACACAACTTTTTAAACCAAAAAATTGAACTAAACCGACAAGAACCAAACCAATGATTATTTATTTTATTTGGTTTGGTTTGGTTTGGTTTTAGAATTTCAAAAACTGACTTAATTGGTTTGGTTATAGTTTTAATCAAAAACCGAACCATGCACACCCCTACTCTCCACAGTCAAAACATGCCCCTGGGACTCTTTGATGCACTGCACCTGTTGATCCTGAATAGCCGCCACACCCTAAAAATTTATATCGAGTACTCCGCAATGTCTGACGAGAACTTTGCCCACTATGACCAATACGACCTATCTTAGAATCAACCACAACTTGAGGGGCTATCTATACGGATCTGATGGGTTGCAAGTGATGCTGACTTCTGTTGGGAAGATTCCTACCTCCAGATGGAATACCACTAACACTAAACTGCTAACATGGCTCCTACCTCCAGATGGAATACCACTAACACTAAACTGCTAACATGGCCTCTTACCGCCACCTCCATATGTATCAATACATGCCCTCTCTGTAGTCCTCGCGTGATCAACAACCTGAAGGAAAGTAGACCCAGCTGCTATCAAATGATTCGTCACCAAGCGGAGCGATAAAGTCAGTCCTTTGATAAATCCTCGCACCATCTCATGCTCTATAGAAAATAACATATGAGTATGTCTAGGCTACTCGAGAAACCCAATCTCATACTCTGAAATTGATAAAGATCCCTACTGAACACCAATAAACCCAACTCTGGTCTGAGAACCACTCGATGTACCGGGCACTACCACTAACTATGAATTATCTATGAAAAAACTCAGGATCCCCAACATTGTATCCTGAAAAACTAAGGCGGGCACAAACTCTATCGGAACCTGGGTTGACCCCAAACCCTCTATCTGATGCTGAAGATCCTCGATATCAATCTCTAACTCCCTAGTCCGACGGTGAGCTAAAAATCTGGTGACACCCGTAGAAATAGCGTCTATCCATCTAGGAAAGAGTGGAGTCAAAATAAGTACTTAGAGGTTTATAGAAGTACGGACACACGACAAGGAGTCAAGAATAGGATTTTCTAAGAATGCATAGTAGCCTCCCAAAGATAGGATACAGACGTCTCTGCACCAACCGCAGGGCTCTACTTGGCACTTATCTCTTGTAACAACACACCGATAACCTAGGCTCTAATACCAATCTGGAATATCTAGTAACGGACTACTAAGAGAAATAAAGAAAACAGAAGGAAAAAATATAATAAATAAACTAATATAAATCCAAAACCTGGTGGAGTCAGTACACGAACTTTTAATATAGCAGGAGTACAAGTGAAATACAGAGTCAATATATATATATATACAAGCCATCTCTGAAATATAAAATAGAGATTAAACTAATAATATGAGGGAGAGTAGGAATACTCCAAACGTCAGGAGCTCACTCTAAATCTCTGATCCATGGCTGCTCCGCACGATTCACACATCAACAGCGAGAACTCGTACTATGATCTGCAGGATGCAGAAGTGTAGTATGAGTACCAAACAAGTGGTACTCAGTAGGCATCGACCAACTGAGCTCCAAAAATAATGTAAGTATAAATAACAGGTAAAGCAGGAATGTAAACTACAAGCAACTATCCAAGGAACTAAACGTGATAATGCCAAGGGAGCAACAAGGATAAATTATCCTATTCTAACAACATACCGGGAATAGAGTGCAATACGGCATATCACTAGCCAATATACAAATGAAGAGTGAAAGAAGGATATATAGTAGTAATACAAGGCCAAAAGATAAATATACAATATGAATAGATAAGGAAAGAGAGGGATATACGGTAATACCATATATATATATATGTTGCCGATTCCATAAATTCTTTAATACTCTTAGTGGTTTTACTAGAATGAGGTATTATTCCCCATGTTTGTATAGTATGTTTATGTTTATGTTTAAAATCATGAATATATGTTGATATTTTATCATGTCTCTTATGTTGATATATTATCATGTCTATGTTCCAAAGTTATGTTTAGTTGTCCAAATCTACCTTTAGTATATGGTTAGTCTCTTAAATGTCTAAGCAACTCCGATGGATTAACCCATAAATTCCTAGGATTTGAGTCCGTTAATGGCCAAGAGAGCCGCAGGACATTTGTCATCCAGGGTGAGGTTAAAGAAGCAAGTACTTAGAAAATGAGTTCAAGAGAAAGAGATGAAAGAGGTAGATATACCGACAAACTAAATAACAAGTAGAAATAGAAAACCAATTAAAAAAAAAATGTTTTCAAAGTTTGATCATTATCATTAAAAAAAATAAAATTAATCATTTAAAATTGGGGAATATACTTAGCATTCTAGTAATTACCTTGACCTATTAACATAGTAGAAACAGGAAGAGAAAGTACCGAGTAGGATTTTGCAACCATAAGAACAACAACTCTAAATCAATCTACTCCAACAACTCCATAATAAATTCAGAATATTGAAATACATTTTATCTAAGCCCCCTTTAATATTGGTATCAGAGCGAGAAGTTTCTAAGCCTTAGTTTATGAAAGAACAAGACTAGCTAGATATATAAAAGCTCTTAAGTCCTTTTTACTAGCTAATAAAGTACTTTTAAAAGAATTAGAAAGAGAATATACAAACCTAAACCGACAATATAAAAACTACGCCAAGAATTTAATCAACAAGATCCCATAATAATAGAAGTAGTACATCTAAATATAGACCGAACCATAGTCCTTATTGATCAAATAAAATTTATACAGAAAAGAATAGATAAAATAAACCGTAAAATTAATTACTACCCTTTAGGATAACTAGTTTATGAAAAAATCCCATTTAGATAGACAGTTAAAATCTTTACATAACCAGTTAGAAATTAGGAAAGACATATTAGAAACTCTAGAACAAGATAAGTTAGAATTATTAGTAAGGTATAATTACTATCAAGAAGTATTTAAAGACCAGCTAGAACAAAGAGAATTAAACGTAATACGACTTATAGATTTTATGATAAGAAGTATTTGGGAATCTAATAATTGGATAAAATATTCACATAAAAGAATCCAACAGCTCAAACGTAGAATTAGGTATTTTCCTTTAGGTTAAGATTTTATATGAGAAGACCTATTAGAAATACTAGAGACTATAGAAAATCAATACACGACTTAAAATATTTATATCTAGAACTTCAACGATTATATTACAATCCAGACGTAGAAAACGGTAGAATTCCTTATTGCATATTAGAAATTAGAAAAAATAAGAAAAAATTAATAAATCATATTATTTCAAGACTTATATACACTAGACCTTATATTGTCCATAACTCATACACTAGAATTTTAAGAAGCTTAAATATCAATTTATGAGACAATTACCTTATTCAAGAATAGTATCATTTTATTACGAAGAAATATATAATTTTGAACAAGACTTACGACAAGCAAGAATACTAAAAGAATCAATACCACATAATCATAAAAGAGAGTTAAGAAGGATAGAGAAAGAAATAAGAAGCATCAAAAATTATATAAAGTTCCTAAAAAATAGAGTAAGATATTTTCCGGTAGGATAAAAGAATAAGTTTATGCCTAGACAAAATAGATTAGTAAGAAACGTTAGAAACGCAAATAGTATAATCAGACTAAGTTATCAATTAATTAGAGAAACAAGACTTTTTCAAAAGACATTAAATATTAGACTAAATCAACTCAAAGAAGAAGAAGAAATACTACAAGAAAATATACCAGAAAATTTAGAATTAAAAAATTATATAATTATAGAATTATATAGAACAGATACTGCTATACAAGCATATAAAGATAGGATTAATTATTTAGATAAAGAACTTAAAAATATACCTTTAGGTTAAATATTATATGATAAGTTTTTATATAATCTGCTACTACTATTCCTTTCCATAAGTCTATTACAGTGTTCCATGCTTGAGGGTCTTGGGCAGCTATATTTAATATTTTTCCTTTACTACCTCCTTCTTGGAGTTGGACGGGTTCTTCTATAGGCATTCTCTTTCCTACAGGTCTAATTCTTTCTGCTTCTATTTCTGGATTTATTCTATATACTCTATGTCTAGGTACATTACCAATATTGGTTTGTACAGTGTGTCCTGTTGTTGTTCTTTGAAATGGGCTTAAACTAGGTAGAAAATTATTTAATAAATTACCACCAGATTTAGGAAGAGAAATAGAAAGACGATGGGATGAAAGGGAAGGTGTCGTACAAAACCCTAATGCTAGATGGTCCATTGGACATAGAATACAACACATAATAGAAATATTACAAGAAAAATGTACTAACATACAAATTCAAAAACAGTTAAAGAAAGGTGAAACTAGTTTTTGTAAAAGTATATACACTACCCAAAATTATGATGAAGACTACCAAAAAAGACGAACTCCAAAGAAATATAAGAAATCATACCCAAAGAATAATTACAGACGAAGAAGTTACTATCTAAGAAAATTAGCAGCTAAAAAACCATACTTAAATAAAAATAGACATGTTCGAAAATATAAGAATGATAAAAGTTATAAGAATACTCTAGAATGCTTTACTTGTGGAAGCACAGAACATTTAGCAAACACTTGCCCTAAAAGAAATAATACTAGAACAAGAAACTCTCGATTAATAGAAGATTTTCAAGAAACTTTTCATCTTTCTTATTGCTATATTTATTATTTCTAGCTTTAAGGACGGCTCCCCATCCTTCAAAACTACCGTCTGTCTCTATTATTAAATAGTCTGTTTCTAAAGGTAGGGCTAAGTCTGGTATGTCCTTAACCATTTCTTTTAGTCTTTAAACTAATTTTATATCTTCCGTATTGAATGTCTTTTGTCCTTTAGAGCCAGTTTTAGCATATAAAGGCCCTGCTACCTTTCCTAAATTCTTAATTAATTGTCTAGCATAATTTAATATTCCTAAAAAAAATTGTAGGTCTTTTGCTTTTTTCAACTTGTCTGAGATGGGTGTGCATTCCCCACTGAATGTAGACAGACCTACTGCATCAGATAAGGATGTAGCTAGTCCGGTTCAAACGGCAACCGGTAAAGACCCATCAAGTCCGTTAATGGCTGACACTTTGCCAAAAAATATAAGAAGACTTCCAGCTAGTTTTTATTTAGAAGGAGCCTTAAGCTCAAAGATTGTAAAAATTAAGAGACAAAATAAAAATAAAGTGATTACAAAAACTATAGAAGGTATTATTGGAAATACACTGATGAGATTATTGGTAGACTCTACCTCTAACACTCCTCAAGAAGAGACTAAAGACATGATTAAACCAGAGAAAGAAAATTCAGATATTTCAAATTCAGACTCAGATCTACCCAGTTCAGACAGAGAATATGACCCGGCTCTAGATCAATATGAGTTTTGACTCCGAAGCCTTGCACAATTTAGACACTAGTTGTTAAACAACATCAGCAATGACATCGAATATTTTGGACATTTTTCAAAGAAGTAAGCAGTGACCTCAGCAGACTTAATATTCGTAAGCAATGACATATATATGGATAAGACAGAAAGACGGAAAGAAAGAAAAAGTCGTACATTACAAATGTTACAAGATTTCAAAGGAAATTAATATTGAAAGCGACATAAAGCAGACTTGAAAATGAGTATTGCTTAATAAAGTCTTTAAATAATTGTCTGCGCTGGAGTCTGAAGCTTTTTTGCTTTGCCTTTGTCTGTCATGCTGCAAAAAAGATTAGTTTGTAGTTTTTGATATTAATCGACAAAGTTTATCAGCTAAGGTATTCTCTTTACCTTTAATATGTTCGAATTTAATGTGGTATATTGAAGTAGCGTCAATAAAATTTAACCATCGTCTCTTACTACTATTTTTCTCGTTAATTTTCTCATGAAATTTGACTATGGCTTTACAGTCAGTTTTTACTAATACTTCTGGCTTATTTAAAATATATATTTTAAAACTATTAAGACCATATATGACTGGTAGTATTTCAGCGTCTATACTACTCATATTGCCTTGTTCTTTAATAGGTCTTTATTTGTTTTGTTTGTAAGTCTTCTAAAAGTTCTATTATTATCGAATTATCTTTTTGAATGTTTCCTGCTAGATTTACTAATAGGTCTATTATACTATTTAATTGTGCATCTTCACTATGTAGAATGTGTTCTCCGTTATTAAAATTACACTTGATTGAGAAATTGTCTTTCAAACATTTGTATTTCTTTTCTGGTAGGATTTGTAAGTCTAAATATTCTAATTTCTTTAGATTAGCTAAGTCGTTTATCCTAACGGAATCCAGAGTGGTCGGGTTTTATACCACTTTAACCACTGTCTAAGTTCTTCAATATCACTTTCTATACCTTGTAATTCCCAATAAATTTTACTTTCTACTTGGTTTTGTTTTGATAAATTTAAAGTCTTTAGTTTTTTAAGGGATTTTTGTAGATTATTATAATGCTTTGTCTTAAAAGTTAGTCTTAATACTTCAATATTATATATCCAATAATTAGCTTGTACTTGTTTAGCAAAGGGATGTGTTTTCATTAATAATTTTATCCTAACGGGTAGTCGTCTAAATATTCTTTAAAAAATAACCTATGACTTCTTTCACTTCTAATATCTCTATTTATAGCTAACAGGTCTGATTGAATTCTACTCCGTTTTCCACACCTTCGATGATGTGCTTCTACTGATATATTTGTGTAGTCTAAATACTACAAATTCCTCGGGTACCGTTTCTATTATATTCATTAATTCTGTCATTTCTGGTTCTTCTATTTCTTCATTCTTTTGAGTTTCTAAGTTATAGTCTATACACCTAATTGCTGTTTCTCCTTTCCTATTAGTATACATTAAATGGTCTGTTGGTTTGAGGATCGCTTGAGTCTTGGGTGGTTCTAAACTCCATTCTAATCCTGCATAAGTCTCTGAGTCTATTTTTAAAGGCTTCATTACTTTAATTCCTTGATTTCCCATTAATTCTACTACATCATCTACTTTTAATTTAAACCTAGTATTACTATTACTAGATAATTTACCAATAAATCCTAAACATACTAATAAATTATTCCTCCATTCATGTCTTCATATCCTTTTGTCTGAAATCCTACCTTAATATAGTTTCCAAATTCTGATGAATTAATCATATAGTTTGGACTACAATAAAATATTCCGCCATTATTAGTCACCTTCGATGTGTGCTTCTACTGATATATTTGTGTAGTCTAAAGTTGATGTTTTTCTATCAAATTCTTGTAAGCGAGTTAACAGTTGTTCTCGTATCCTTTTTAGTCTTTTTTCGTTAGTATAAGTATTATGTATTTGATTATTGTAATGATTTATATAATTATGATAATTATCGTTTCTTCGCATATAGTATTTAACCTAAAGGTATATTTTTAAGTTCTTTATCTAAATAATTAATCCTATCTTTATATGCTTGTATAGCAGTATCTGTTCTATATAATTCTATAATTATATAATTTTTTAATTCTAAATTTTCTGGTATATTTTCTTGTAGTATTTCTTCTTCTTCTTTGAGTTGATTTAGTCTAATATTTAATCATCATCATCATACCCAGTGTATTCCCACCAGGTGGGGTCTGGCGGGGGGGGTAAAGTGTACGCAGTCCATACCACTACCTCAGATGAGGTAGAGAGGCTGTTTTCGATTATACTATTTGCGTTTCTAACGTTTCTTACTAATCTAATTTGTCTAGGCATAAACTTATTCTTTTATCCTACAGAAAAATATCTTGCTCTATTTTTTAGGAA
The DNA here is from genome assembly GCA_031232105.1 of Capsicum rhomboideum. NCBI lineage: Eukaryota > Viridiplantae > Streptophyta > Magnoliopsida > Solanales > Solanaceae > Capsicum > Capsicum rhomboideum. The sequence goes on along the minus strand of CP124711.1, from coordinate 140,179,966 downwards.
CTTTATATAATTTTTTATGCTTCTTATTTCTTTCTCTATCCTTCTTAACTCTCTTTTATGATTATGTGGTATTGATTCTTTTAGTATTCTTGCTTGTCGTAATATTATATATTTCTTCGTAATAAAATGATACTATTCTTGAATAAGGTAATTGTCTCATAAATTGATATTTAAACTTCTTAAAATTCTAGTGTATGAGTTATGGACAATATATACATATACATATAGGGCTAAACTCAAAGTAATAACCTAAGGGAGCATACTCAACATCTCGAGGATCATGGTCAAGTAAGGGGGCTAATACTAACATAATCAAGCCTCTAACCAAAGTGTGACTAATCATAAGGTAACTTAACCAAAATACAACTCACCGAAATAGAGAAAAGGAATAAAAAATATACCAACAATCTCGGGTACCAGTCCATAACCATTCTGCCACGAACTAACCATAATAACCAATAATAAAGTAACTGGCTAGTCCAAACAAACAAATACCTAACCGGGCCCGCAAAAGCCCAGAAGGTTCAGTCAAACACTCAGCCAACAGCAACCATAAGCCATACTTTACAGCACCCCCATAAGACCGATAGATACAGGCACAAAATAATTATACTGGTGATAGGCAATGTAAATGAATGAATGAATGCAACATAAACCGGTAATACCATATCCAATTCGAGATCCATAATGTACCAAGTGTATACACCTCCTCCAGCTTAGTAGCTCGCAAAGTCAGGACCTTCGGCAACCATCCTTCTCCAGCACTGTGGCTCACGAACGAAGGGCCCCCTAGGGGACTCAGGATATCCATATACACTGTCTGGTCCCGAACCAAGACTTCCAATAATCATCATAATCAATCTACTCAATCCAGTACCAGATAGATATGCATATAAATATAATAAGTGCATGGACTCAAACCATAACTAAAAGAGTGTAAATCTATAAATTCATTGCCCGAGATCAAGTTCGGGACTAAATGGGCATAATAATATCGAAAGGATCAAAATTTCCATCGACCGAAGTAAATAATAGTGGTAAAAGAGTGGATTAATAATGGACCGGAATCAACCTCGATCTAATTTCCAAACTATCGAATTTAGTTTTAAAAGCTCATAATTCACTAAATAAGGTGGTATAAATCCCATTGTAAAAGAATCCATTTTAAAAGTGAAAAGTGGGAATAAATCCCTTTTTAGAAAACAGAAGCAAAATCAAGGATTTAATTATTTTCCTTTATTCATTTTTTAAAAAAAATTATTTTCCTACTCACTTTTAAACTTCTATTTTTTTTATATTTTATTAATTTCTTATCTTTTCAATTTTAACTAATTTAAAAAATTACATTTTTTTAAAAAATAAAATAAAATAAAAAAAGTTTTAACGTTTTATTTTTATTTGATTTGCTTTACTTTCTTTTGGTATTCATCCGAAGTAGGCTTATTTTAAATACAAAGCATTGAAATTAAATTTAAAATCAAATTCCTTTAAAGGTAAAGAAAATAAAAAGAATAAATAAAAGTAATAAAAAATAATGAATGAAGGTAAAAAAAAATTATGTATATTTGAGAAAAATTTAAATAAAAATATAAGAAGAAAAGCAAAAAAAAAACTTACATGTGTTTAAGAATATTTAAATACAAGGAAAAAAAATAAGATGACAAGAAAAAAATTAAAAAAATTATGTGTATTTGTGAAAATACTAAATACAAGGCAAAGAGAAATAAAAAAAAAATTACATGTATTTGAGAAAGTTTTAGATACAAGGCAAAGAAAAAATTAAAAAAATTATGTGTATTGACTTATTTTAAATATAAGACAAAGAAAATAAGAAGAAATAACTAAAAAATTAAAAAAAGTCATTTATATATGTGACGGAGCGTGTATATTACCACAACTAATTGAATTGGGTTGTGGTGCTACGTCAGCACTGAAGGATGTATTTATTACTCTTTAAAATAGTCTATGGGGTAATAGTACCCCCCGTGAAGTTTATGTGTGTCATAACAACTTTGGCTATAGTTTAGGGGTAATAGTGTCTTATCCTTTTTTTTTTAGGTAAGACACTATTACCCCTCTAACTATAGTCAAAGTTGCTATGACACACCTCAATTTCACGGGGGTCCTATTACCCCCCCCCCCCCAAACTATTTTAAAGCGTAATAAGCATATCCTCCAGTGCTTATGTGGCACAGAGAGTGTGTTCACTCTCTTGAAAGCAAGTGAGGGACTGAAAATAAGACAAAATCTGATCAATAATGGACACATGTCCTTTTTTAATAGGACGTCTTACAATTAGTTAGTACACATAATTATAAACATTAAAATTAATATATATTTAATTATTTTCCTTTCTTCATTTTAAAAAAAATTATTTTCCTCCTCACTTTTAAACTTCTATTTTTAAAAAAATTAATTTCTTATCTTTTTAATTTTAACTAGTTTAAAAAAGGGAAGATGGTCTGAAATATATCCAAACTTTGGCGAAATTTGTTGTGACATGCCTGAACATTGCGAGAATCCTATGACCCCCCCCCCCCCCTCCTGTACTATTTATTAGTGTAGTTTAGTGACATTTATTTGCATAGCTGGACCTAAACGTGATTACACGCACACTGAGCCCGTGACTGGATTAGTGATCCAGCTAAGCAAATAAAGGTCACAAAAATACACTACTAAATAGTCCATGGGGGGTAGGGCTGGGCATATTTTGGTTCAAACCGAAAAAACCGAAAAACCAAACCGAAATTAAATTTTGGTTTCGGTTTTTCGGTTTTTGGATCGGTTTCGGTTTCAAAATTTAGGAATTCGGTTAATCGGTTCGGTTTTCGGTTTTTCAAAAAAAAAATCGGTTAAACCGAAAAACCGAAATTATATATATACTATATTAATATTTCCATTATATATAAATTGTATACAATATAAACCAACCCAAAAACCACAACAATAGGCCCAAAACAGGCCCAAAATATGCCCAGCCTATTAATAAATAACCCTAAGTCCCCAACCCTAGTCACTCTATCAGTCTTTCCTCTCACACAGACCACAGTCACACTCAGCCTCTCCTCTCCTCTCCAACCGACCAAAAGGAAAAAACCAATCTCTCCCTCAGCGTCGTCTCACTCTCACACAGTCACACACTCACACTCTCTCATTCAACGTTGTCTAGTTAGTCGTAGTCTTCATCGTCGTTGTCGTCTTCATCGTCTAGTTGTAGACTCGTAGTCTTCATCATCTAGTCGTAGACTCGTAGTCTTCATCGTCTAGTCATAGACTCGTAGTCTTCTGGACAGCCTTAGGTTCTGATCAAAACCATTTTGATGTTCTTTATTGTCCTGGATAAACTAGCAACACATTTCCTTGTTTTCCATGTGAAATACGATAGCTGATGCTCAATGTGATCGAAATTTGATTATATTTTCTTGTTCGTGGTGATGGAATCCAATTTCAAGAAAGTAATAACTAACTGACAGTGAACTAGAAAAGAGTTGCTAAAAAATTTATCCAATTTCAAAAGCCCAGTTATGATTAAAAAAGGCTCTCTAGTTTGATCTCAAACCAAAAAAATAAATCGAAAAAAACCGAACCGAACCGAATTTATTTCAGTTCTATTTCGATTTTCATTTTTGCGAAACCGAAAATCGAAAAACCGAATCAAACTAACCGAACGCCCACCCCTAATGGAGGGTCATAGGACCCCTTCCCCCCCCCCCCCCCTCCCAAGGGCGTGTTACAGCAAATTTCGCCAAAGTTTGAGTATATTTCTGATCATTTTCCCTTTAAAAAAGTATGTTTTTTTTTTTTGAAAAAAACAACAACAAGAAAATAAAAAAGTTTTAACGTTTTATTTTTATTTTGGCATTCATCCGAAATTAGCTTATTTTAAATACAAAGTATTGAATTAAATTTAAATCAAATTTCTTTAAAGGTAAAGAAAATAAAAAGAATAAATAAAAGTAATAAAAAATAATGAATGAAGGTAAAAAATAAATAAATGTATATTTAAGAAAAAATTAAATTAAAAAAAAGAAGAAAAGAAAAACTAAAAAATTACATGTATTTAAGAATATTTAAATACAAAAAAAAAAAGATGACAAGAAAAAAAATAAAAAATTATGTGTATTTGTGAAAATACTAAATACAAGGCAAAGAGAAATAAAAAATTACATATATTTAAGAAAGTTTTAGATACAAGACACAGACAAAAAAATATGTGTATTGACTTACTTTAAATATAAGACAAAGAAAATAAGAATAAATATCCAAAAAACTAAAAAAAAAGTCATTTGTACACGTGGCGGAGCGTGTATATCACCACAACTAATTAAATTGAGTTGTGGTGCCACGTCAGCACTGAAGGATATATATATTATACTTTAAAATAGTTTGGGGGGTAATAGGACCCCCGTGAAGTTTAGGTGTGTCATAGCAACTTCGGCTATAGTTTAGGGGGTAATAGTTCTTATCTCTTTTTTTTTAAAAAAGTAAAAAGTAATAAAAGAAAGTAAAATAATAGAAATAAAAAATAAAAAAATAAAAACAAAAGTAAAAAGGAAATTTAAAAAAGTAGTCATGCTTAACCCTCCCGATTACACACAATTCCATGTTAATCAGGTAACTACTTGGCCAAACAAATACGCCAAACTATGTAATTACATTCAATTACTATTACCAAGTGGCTTTCCAAACAAGCCCTTAATATTTTTACTTTTCATTTCATCATTAGGAAAAGACATCAAATAGATTCTGAACTTGTCCCGAAAGGAGATTACACACTCAAATTATTGTGGTGACCAGTTACACACTTGTCAATTTATTTCAACCAAAAGTTGATGTAGCAAAAAAAAGAGATAAGTGTTGAAAACACCCCTAAACTTGGCACAAATTATTACTTTAGTCCCCAAACTATTAACAACTTAAAAAACCCCTCTATTTGAATAAGTGAATTCAAAAACACCCATCTTTCTTATGTCATGCGTGCGTGTATGTGGAATTTTCTGCTAATATGACATACATACATATATACATACATATATATATATATATATATATATGGTTCGGAGAAGGGCCCCACCACAAGGGTGTTGTGTACGCAGCCTTACATTGCATGTCTGCCAGAAGTGAATTCAAAAACACCCATCCTTCTTATGTCACACGTGCGTGTATGTGGAATTTTCTGCTAATATGACATACATATATATATATATATATATATATATATATATGTAGGGTTCGGAGAAGGGCCCCATCACAAGGGTGTTTTGTATGCAGTCTTACCTTACATGTCTGCCAAAGGCTGTTTTCAAGGCTTGAACCCATAACCTCATAGTCACATGGCAGCAACTTTACCAATTACTCCAAGACTCCCCTCATACATATATATTCAAAAAAGAAAAAAATATTTAAAAACTTAAATACTAAGAATTTAGCAATTAAAGAAGATAGGAAGATTTTTTTTTTCTTTTAAAAAAATTATTTTTTTCTTACCCATCCTGCCCCCCCCCCCCCCCCCCCCGCATTTTTTTTAATTTTGAAAATTATTATTAAAAAAATTTTCTTACTCCGCCCAGCCAAAAAATAAATTCCTACCCACTAACCCCATCCCCTAAATTTTTTTTTTTTAATCTGTGTTAGATATATATAAATGCTTTTAGAAAAAACTTTTTTACTTGCAAGAAAATCTTACTTATTTTATTGTGTTCAATATGCAAGTAGAAAAGATTTTCCTAAAAATATTTATATATATCTAACACAAAATTTTTAAAAAAAACATTTTTTTTCGAAGGGGGGTGGGGAGGGTGAGTTAGGGGTGTGGAGGTCGGGGTAGGGGTAAAAAAAAATTTCTTAAAAATATTTTAATTTTAAAAATTAAAAAATATCTTTTTTGAGAGGTTGGGGTGTCCAGGAGTAGGGGTGGGAATGGGGGTAAGAAAATAAATTTGATTTTGTTTTAAATAATTTTAAAAATTTTAAAACAAAAATTATTTTTTAGGGGGAGGGGGGGAGGGATTCGGGGTAGGCGGTGGGTGGGATAAGAAAAAAATTTAAAACATTTTTTGTAAAAAAAATTAACTTTTTTAAAAATATTTTTTTGGGTGGTTTGGGGTGGGGGTGGGGTATTGGGTAGGGGATAGGGTGGGGTAAGAAAAAAATTTAAATTTTTTTTAAAAATAAATATTTAAATATTTTTTTACTATATACAGTAAGACCTCTCTATAACGTCACCTCGTTATAACGGCATTTCACTATAGCGGTCTGATTTCTCCGAAACTGATTTTTCATGTTATATTTTACTTCTCTATAACGGTATTATACCTATAACAACAATGACGTTTATTATAGTGATACACTCTTTATAAAATTACCTCTCTATAAGAGCATACTCAAATATTATATAATAATATTTATAAGAAAATATATTGTGTACAAAATAAAATACCAAAATATTTATAATAATCATTATTAATGTCATGCACACAGTAAATTTTAAGTACAAATATCTAATTCAAAGGAAAAAATTGTATCTAAATGGTGCACATCAGTTATTTCATAACTTCGCGATGAAAAGGCTACTAATGTTTGCCTTTTTATATTCATATTCTTTCTAATTTTGCATACTTTTGTTTATAATAGCTAAATTAGACATGAACATCGAATGTCAGTATATATATATATATATCAACACCTCTCTATAGCAGTCATAAAATCTTTGGACAAACATTGCCACTATAGAGAGGTTTAACTGTATATCTATGTGTATGTCACATCAACAGAAAATTTCACATATATGCTCGAGTGACATAATAAGGGTGTTTTTAAATTTACTCAGTCAAATAAATAGATGTTTTTAAGGTTGTCAATAATTTGGGGACTAGAGTGATAATTCAGCCAAATTTAGGAGTATGTTCAATATTTATCTTGACAAAAAAGATAAAAAGAAAAGATAAAAAAACGCGGGAGTCAAATGAAAGAAAAAAGAAAAATAAAAGGAAAACCACTTCTTCTACCTGCATTCTCCATGGACAACCCTCCCTACTTCTTTTGCTTCTTCATGCCATTAATCTTCTCTTGTCCATCTTTTTTCTTGTCAAAACCACTTCATTTTCTTTTTCCAATTGACTTCTTATTTTTCACCGTTTTTCGCCTTGAGCTTGAATGAAATTCATAACGGTGAAGGATTTGGTGATGGGTTGATAAAATTGGTGGTGGTATGTCTCTTATTTTCTATAGTTGACAATAAAATTGGTTATGAATGCTAAATTTGTGTTTACGGGTGTGATGAATTTCGATGGTGGATCTGGTGGTGAACGATTTAGTAATGTAATTTGGGGTGAAAATAAATTTTTGTAATGATTATTGTTGTGAACTTCAAAAATGAGTGATGCTGGTTTTATTCTGATAAACATTGAAATCTATTGGTGTGGTGTGATTTTGACGTGGGGTCAGTGGTGGGTGTTGAATTTGTGTGGTGGTTTTTCGTAATTTTTTATGGCAACAATGATTGTGATGTGATTTTGATGAGGAGTTTGGTTATGGATGTTGAATTTTGGGGTGGCTCTTTGCAATTTTAATAGTTAAAAGTTTATTAGTATTTCATGTTGTTAAAGAATAAAGATCATTCAAATTCAAAGTTAGGGACTATTTTGGTCAATTTTCATCATAATTTAAGTTACTTTTAGCAATTACTCCTATTAATTTGTAATAAAACTACACACTTGAATGACATTATTGGAACAAAAATCAAATAAATAACTTTAATGTGACATTTTCCTAAGTTGAGTGACAATACAAGGAATTGACTCTGATATTTCATTATTAGGATATCAATTCTTGCTTTCTAATGCTCCTCCTTTTCTCTTAGTTAACTACTGTAAGATTACAATTTGTTTGAACAATAAGTGGTGATCAGATCTCCACTTCTTCATTTATACAATCTCTTAAATAGCTGCAACACCGAGCTCCGTTCTCATGACTGTTGAAACTCTTAGTTCTATTTGCTATGTTTTGATGGTTTCCTTTGGTTCTTGCAGGTTTAATGACTTTTGACGAGCAACAAATGTCGTTGGGTTGTTGGTGGAAGTACATTTCCTCTTCCTCTAAGGTATTCTCCCTAATTTCATTCCATTGCTTATTTTGGGATGATCTGGATGAGTTCTTGTGAGCTTAAGCTTCCTCTTTTGTTACCTTTTCTCTATGGCTATGATTCTTTTATCTGCTTCTATTTTTCGGTTCATGTTTGCTCTTTTTTTAACAATTGCACTTATGATTTTCATTTTTTTGTTCGCATTTTATAATTATGTAAAGATGTGGTTGTGGTATAATTAGATAGTTAATTGTTCCTTCCAACTTGACATGTATGTCCCTTCTACATGATTTTTTTAGAGCTAAAGGTTGACTCTTCCATTGGTGGTTACTTAAGTTCTTTCTAGCTGGGAGAGGAAAGTAAAATAAGTTTATGTTGAGAGGAGTTGTAAGAGTCGTTTATAGTTGTTGAGTTGTGACAGTAGTTTTATAAAGTAAATGACTTACCCGTCAACTTAAAGGCAAATACAGAAAATTCTTCGGTCTCAAATATTTCAGATGAAGTATATACCTTGTTGATCTTTGAATAAAAATTAATCATCATTCCAAGACTTGGTTGCATTGTTGATATATATTTTTTAAATGCATTAGCTATGACTTACTTCAATGATAGTCTTATTTTCTGAGATGGTCAATATTTGTACATAAATTTAGCATCACTTAGTAGTGGATTTTGACCTTGAGCTTCACATTAGTTTATGATATTTATTATCTTGGAATGGAGAGGTTAGCTGGATATGAATACTAGAACATCATATGATATTCTGAAACGCTCGAAGATTATGCTACTAAAATTGTGTTTAAAGGGAGGTAAAGCTCTAATGGTGAAATGATAGGACTGGAGAAGGACTAGATTTGCATTTATGTGTCTCTTTACTTAATTTCTATTTGAATGTGGGGATTGACTTTGGCGTATGATATGTTTGATTTAATTTTTGAGAGAGGTCTTGGGTCTTTGGCATCATTGAGAACAAAGTTTATAGCTCAAGGTCACATTAGTAAAGGAATTTGTTGATTTGACATGTTGAAACTTGTACCATTGTGGATTGAAATTCTTGGTTTGTATACTTCTTTTTCTTAATGCTCTTGCAAGGCTCAACTTTAGGAGGTTGTTAGTTAATCTAATAGAATTAGTGTTGTATTTGAGAACTGTATCATCATTTCTTAATGTCCTGAATAATGAATAGTCAGATAAAAAGGGCAGCCCGGTGCACTAAAGCTACCGCTATGCGCGGTGTGCGGGGAAGGGCCCCACCACAAGGGTGTATTGTAAGCAGCCTTACCTTGCATTTCTGCCAGAGGCTGTTTCCAAGGCTTGAACCCGTGACCTCCTAGTCACATGGCAGCAACTTTACCAGTTCACATGCCTACATATGAACACTGATATTTTCTCTCCATATGTTTATTCATCTATCGGCTCATTTTGGCTAAATTAAAGGAAAAATTATGAGTACTTTTTATAAAATATTTACTGCTTTTTGAATATATTTTTTATTTATTACCTAGCTATACCATATTTAAAAAATATTTACCATCTGTAGCAACTGTATTATGTATTACAAGTGTATTAAGTATGCAATATAGATGTATTAGAAGTGTATTAAAATTTATTATACTTGTTTTGGTTAAAAAGTTGCACTATATATTAAAAATGAATTATGCATGCATTATAGATGTATTATAAGTGTTTTAAATGTATTATGTTTGTTTTGATAAAAAATCTACACTATGTATTAAAAGTGAATTATGCATGTATTAAAAATATATTGCAATAAATGGTAAATATTTTTAAAACGGTATATTTAGGTAAGTTTCCCTAAATTAAAATTGGTGACAAGTTTGATCAGCCCAAGTCAAATCTTTTCTAATTAGTGATTAGGCTAAATTGGGGTGTAAAATATAATTCTTAAAACTCTTAAACTTTTGAAAAATACAAAAATAACCCAACCCCCAAAAATTGATATTCTCACTTTACCTTTTCTTCTCCAATGCTTCTCTCCTCTCCCAGCTTCAACTCCGTCACCGTTGCCTTCGTCATCTCCGTCGTCTTCTCTGCTTCAACTCCATCGTCATCGCATTCGTCATCTCTGCTTCAACTCCGCCGACGTTGCCTTCGTCATCTCAATCGTCTTCTCTGCTTCAACTCAGTCGCCGTCGCCTTCGTCATCTCCGTCCCCAAATTAGGTTTTCGCTTCAGCAACTATAACAGTTGCTACAACAGTTACGATAATTGTTGCAGCAATTATTATTAGTTGTTGAAACAATTATGATAATTGTTGCAACAACTACTCTTAGTTGTTGTGTTATAGCAATTATTGTAGTTGTTGTAGCAATCGAAGTTGCTGTAGCAACTTCGACTATTGCTGCAACAATTTTGATAACTGCTTAAATTCTGGAAAGAGACGTGGAGGAGGAGCCTACAAAGAAGACGGTAGTTATGGTGAAGGGGAAGGTGTTGGTGTTGGTGGCGACGCTGAAGGAGAAGGTGGTGGTTGTTGCGGTGTTGATAGTGATGGTGGTGGAGGAGAAAGACGAAGAAGAGGCAGCGGTGGTGTAAGAGGAGGAAATGGTGGTGGTAATGGTGGTGGAGGATTAGGAAGAGGTGGTAATGGGGGGGGTGGTTATGGTGGAGGAAAAAGAGGTTTTGGTGACAGCGACGGCAACGACAAAAAGGGTGTGGAGAGGGTGGGTGGGGTGGTGTAGGAGGAAGAGTGGTGGTGGCAGCAACAGCGTGGCGGCGGTGACAGAAGAGGTGTGGAGGGGGTGGGGTATGGTGGAGAAAGTAAGGGTCTTTGTATAAATAATAAAAGAGTTTTAAGATTAGTGCAGATTAGTGTCATTAACACTAATCTTAAAATTGTCACCTCTCCCCAAAAAATAAGACTTGTGTCACTTTTTTCAGTTTTGAAACATTTTTGTCACCCTTAATTAATTTTTCCTCTTTTCTTTCATTTAGGCGTGTTTGGGCTTTTAGATTGAGATTTGAGCTTTTTCCTTTAATGGGCTCTTTTACCCATTAAATTACCCATTTTTAAATGGGTAATATAAGTTCTATTCATATTTGACCCATCTTAAATTAACTCATTTAAGATGGGTTAATTTGAATAAATATCCATAGATATTACCCATTTTGCCACCCCATAAATACTTTTTGAGAAAGCATGAAGTTGTAGTTTGTGGTTGTCTGGAAACCAGAGTGAAGGAAAATAAGGCTCCTAATATACAAAAGAAAGTAGTTGAAGGGTGGAATGGCTGTTGTAACTATCCAATGGCTCCTAATGGTAGAATATGGTTGCTCTGGCAATCCCATGTACAAGTTACTATCTTAATGATCAAACAGCAATTTATTCACTGCCATGTAGTTGATGCTAGTGGTTCCTTCACTGCCGATGTAACTATTATCTATGCAAAAAATGGGATGCGGGAAAGAGTAGAGCTATGGAATAACCTCAAATTGCTTGGTAATTCTATTCGGGAACCTTGGCTCCTGAGTGGAGACTTTAATGTTGTACTATCCTCTGATGATAGGATGGGTTCTGCCATTACTTAGGTGGAGATTCAAGACTTTAGAGACTGTGTTGATCATATTCAGTTAACACCCCTGACTGCAAAAGGTTGTCATTATACTTTCTGCAATAAACAACAGCTAGATCACAGGGTCTACTCCAAGATTGATTGGGCACTGGGAAACTACTACTGGTTGCAGGAATATGGTTATGTTGAAGCTGAATTTCTAAATCCGGGGGTGTCTGATCATTCCCCTATTGTTATTCATCACAGTGCTAAGGTAGCATCTAGGCCAAAACCTTTCAAACTCTACAAAATTGTGCTGGACCACAGGGATTTTCCTGAGATTGTAGCAACCACATGGAGGAAGCAATTCATTGGCATAACATGTACAAACTGAGTTAAAACCCTAAAGCTCTGAAAGGTGACTTGCAGGGGCTAAATTTCCATCTTGCCTCCTATGCTCAAAGGCTCCAACTCACTAGACAAAAGTTGGAAATCACACAAGATAGACTTGTTACTGACCCTTTGAATCAAGAATTGATAAATGAAGAGAAAGAACTGGTTCATGACCTACATCAGTGGAGTCTAGTGGAAGAAAAGGTGTTGAGGCAAAAGTCTAGGGCAACATGGATTAAATGTAGGGATGCAAACTCAAAGTACTTTCATGCTCAATGTAAAATCAGAGCCAGCAGAAACAATATTTCCTCTATCTATGATGCTCAAGGCAACAAAGTTACTGACCCCACACTTATTGAGAAGGAGTTTGTTGATTTTTTTCAGGACTTATGGGTACAGCTGCACCTAAGCTCCCTTATCAAAACTCTGTGGTGATCAAGACTGGTCCATGCCTTTCACACTCCCAGAAACTTGGCCTCATTCGGGATGTCACTGATCAGGAAATATTACTTGCTTTAAAGAGTATGCCTGTGGATAAAACTCCTGGTGTTCATGGATTTCTTGTGGAATTCTTTACAAGTCAGTGGAACACTATTAAAGCTGATGTGATAAGGGCAGTAAAAGAGTTTTTTATATCTGGTAAGCTATTGAAATCTTTCAGCTGCACTGCAGTAACTTTAGTCCCTAAATGTGCTACTCCTACTATGGTAAAATATTTCAGGCTTATTGCCTGTTGCAATACCTTTTACAAGGAAACGGATAGTTAGTACTGTTATAGGTCCTTCTCAGTCTGCTTTTATTGAAGGTTTGCATTATTGATAACATACTTTTCAGCCATGAATTATTCAAGTGGTATTCTAGGAAAGGGCTCTCTCCAAGGTGTGTTTTAAAAGTAAGAATATGACTCTATTGAGTGGTGCTTTCTTAAGAGCATGTTAGCTGAGTTGGGTTTTCCTTTGAAATTTATCTCATGGGTTATGGAATGTATCAGTACAGTATCTTATTCTTTGGTATTGAATGGTGGAGTAACCAAACCCTTTCAAGGTAAAAGAGGTATAAGGCAAGGTGACCATATGTCACCTTACCTTTTTGTGATTGCCATGGAATATCTGAAAAGGGAACTTAGTATATTGGACCAAAACAAGGGGTTTCAGTATCATCCCAGATGTGAAAAACTTGGAGTAAACCATATATGCTTTGCAAATGATCTGTTGTTATTCTGGAAAGCTGATCTCACTTCTGTCAAACTGCTCTAGGAGGCTTTCGTCAGATTTTCCAAAGCTTCAGGTCTTCAAGCCAACATTGAGAAGAGTTCTTTTTTTTGGGGACAAAGCCACAGATGAAACAGGAGATACTATCTTATCTTGGTTACTGTGAAGGAGGGTTGCCCTTTAAATATCTTGGAGTGCCTCTTTCTTCAAAGAAGCTCACAATTGACCAATGTTTACCACTGATTGACAAAATTGTTGAAAGAATGACTTGCTGGTCTACAATACTTTTATCATATGCAGGTAGGTTGCAATTGATTAAGTCCATAGTCTTTGGTATCCAAACTTACGAGGCACAGATTTTCATCTTGCCTAAGAAGATTATGAAGCTTATCACTGGGTACTGTAGAGTTTTCTTATGGACTGGTTCCATTTTGACTTCAAAGAGGGCATTGGTAGCTTGGGATAAGCTATGTTTCCCCAAGTCTGCAGGTGGACTAAATGTCAACCTCTTTCAATGGAATAAAGCAGCAGTCACAAAACAATTATGGGTCTTACCTGAAAAGAAAGACTGCCTTTGGATAAAATGGGTCCATGTTTACTACTTGAAAGATGATACTATAGAGACTTGTGTGATCCTAAAAATGCTACTTTGGTAATCAGGAAAATCATCAGTACTAGGCAACATGTCTTGACAGCTCCGGGGTTACAAGGTGACTTGATGACTAGACTGATCTCTTGTGTACTATGGTCTAAATTCTTCATCAAAAGGTTGTATGTTTCAATGCTCCCTCAATATCCAAAAGGCCCTTGGAAAGGAATCCTTCTAAATCATAGTGTTCATCCCAGACACACATTTATACTTTGGCTGGCTTTATTGAAAACTAAGTTGCTCGGACTCTTCACTTTTGTCGACACGACATGGGTGTGGGTGTGGGATCCGTGTCCGATTTGGTCAACCGATTTCGGGTACTTTGACCAAAATCGATGGGGAAAGTCTGGACAGTTTTAATGATTTTTGTAATCAATACAAAAGCTAAGGTGAAATTGAAGAAAATGGAATACCTTTTATATAGAAATTTCTACGTCACTTCTTCTTCTTTAATCTCCTTCCAGGATTCTCCTCAAGTTCTCCACATACTAGCTCATAATTTAGGTTTTATAACTCTAATTTTAGATATTTTAAGTATTGTTGGGCGAATCCCCGCACCCGTATCCATACATGGATCCATATCCCCGAATCTTAAAATTTAGATCATGAAGGATCCGACCTCTAGATCCGCACCCGTATCGGACACCCACACCCGAGTCCGAGCAACTTAGATTGAAAAGACTATCTACTGTGGAGAGACTAGCAAAGCTTGGCATTCATGTAAATCCATCTTGCGTGTTCTGTGATAGTGCTGATGAAACCCAACAACACCTGTTTTTTGACTGCTGCATCACGAAGTGTTTGTGGCAGAGATTGTTAAATTGGTTAGGTGTTCATAGGTCTGTTGGCAACTGAATGCAAGAAGTGGAATGGGTAGCAAAGCAAGCAAAATGAAAATCGAGGTGCTATCATTTGTAATGTCTTTGCCATTGTGGTCAACATCATATGGAGAGAAAAGAATCTCATCAGATTTCAACAAGGTAGCTACCAGGTGGACAGTATGCAGAGAAATAGCTCGTCACATTCATATAAGAGGCCAAACCTACAAGAAGTGGTAGCAGATGTTGATGAAGTTATGTGCAGCACCCTGAAGCATTTTTTTAGCTGTACAATAGATGTTTGGTTTTCTTTTGCTTTCTAGAATCGTGGTTGTTTTGATCTACTGGTTGTGACTCCATAGGCTTGTTAATGTGAGTCCTCCCAAGTGGTTGTGTCTTTCTTTAAACTGAGAAACAGGAGTCTGTCCTGTTTGGCTATGTAATTTTGCTTTGGTTGAATAAAATCTGTTTATTTACCTCAAAAAAAAAATAAAAAAAAAATCATGTCGTTATAGTGAAATGTCGTCATAACGAGGGACCGTTATAAAGAAGTTTGACTGTAGTAGACAAATAAAAATGAACGGATGGAGTATTGTATTGCGTCGTATCAAACTCTTTTAATAAATAGTCTTTGGATAAATTGTATTGTTTTCTGTCGTTCCATAATTTCATAGATCAACAATTTGAAGAAGAATGACTTGAGACTCTTATACTAGGTTCAAATTATCAACTGAACCCTTCGACTCATGGTTTCCAACTGAACACTTAAAGTCAATAAAACACAACATTGGCCCTTTCTGCTTCCCAAAATGATAAGTTTGTCTAAATCCTTAGAGGAAAAACAAGTCAATTATTTAAGAAGGTCTGATGCTCAAATTCGTCAATATACTAACTCCTCCCAGTTATAGACCTCCTATTACATTTATTATTTTGTATTTACATAATATTATCATATTTTATCAGTATCAAATTTATAGTAAAATTTATTCGCGCTCAATGTTTCCACCAAATTAGAGGGATCCATTAGTAATCATATGTTTTTCTTCACGCGGACGCGCAATACTTATACAAAGAATATTATAAAGAGTTTTACTAACTCTTTGGTTGTTTCTAATCATTAAATCTCATATATGGGGCTTGTAACTTTACAAAGACATAATAGTCGGATATTGTACCCACAAGGGCTTGTAACTTTATAGCAAACTAGAACTCACTGTTACTAATTAAGCGGAAAAAGGTCAAACATATCTCTCTATTTTCGTCTAAAGTATGCAAAAATTGGGGTTTGTCCCTCGTACAGATTCTTGTGCTATCATGGCTGACAATCTTGTTCTAAAGAACCTTTTCTCTTAACATACTTCTCCCTATTGTGAGTTGAAAGCATAGATGCAGCTGCTTCAGCAGCCTTTCTCCATTGACCGCATTGCACTTTTAACCTCCTTAGCTCGGTTTCAATCTCCGAGTTTATAGGCTGTGCTGCATTCAACTTCTCAGTGGCACGTTCTACACTTCGGCTGGTTTTATCTGGTTCCTCAGTCATATCTCCCAACTTTATCAGATCCTCTCTTTCTGCAGTTTTCGCTGCTTCTACTAAGGCAAGTGTCTCGTTGCTAATTTTAGTATTCTCTGATTCCATATGTTTCATTTTCGACTTCAACAGTTCATTCGCTTCCATAAGACTCTGCAACTGTGTCTCTTTGTCTAATGAATTTGCTCTGAGATCTCCCAAAATCGATTCTAATTCCTTCAGTTGAGCGGCTAAATCAAACTCCCCATCAGCAGACTGCATTTACTCAATATGCAGACTCAACCCCTTATTCTCATCCGACATATCTAAAAGTTGAGGTTCCCTGTTCAGCTTGGGTTGTCAAATAAGAACAATGAACATTAGAATAATATTAAGTACATTTAATTACGAAAAGAACGAATAATTAGAAACAGAAACACATATTAGGGGTTCCTTCAGATAAGCAACTCTATTATTATCGACAATAAGACGGAACATGTAACTGCACAAGGGCCATTGAAGTATGTGAAGGCATCAGAAGCAAAGGATCATGCACTTACTGAGAGAAGATATCTACTTCAAATAAAAGCTTTTTCTTTTCCTTTCTAAGTAAGGCCATAGAGATTTTAATGCAACCTGGTGCACTAAAACTCCCGCTATGCGAGGGGTTCAGGGAAGGGCTGGACCACAAGGGTCTATTATATGCAGCCTTACCCTGCATTTCTGCAAGAGGTTGTTTCCACAGCTTGAACCCGTGACCTCTTAACATGATAACAACTTTACCAGTTACGCCAAAACCATAGACATTTTGATGGCAAAGAAATAATCACTTGTACCAATTAGTCATCAAAACCATGTGAATGTTTTGACATTCCAAGCCTAGTCATAAAAGCCATTCAAGAAGTTCTGAAAATCCAGAACACATAACATAATTCAAGCACCTCTATCACTGGACTCCGTGGTGACTAGCGACAAACAATTTTTGGACTCCTATCTTTAGCCGTTCTGTTTGCTGGATTTGGAGATGAAACAGAATCAGCATTTGACCCTGGAGTTTTGAGCTTTTGAGCCGTCTTTAGTGTAGCAGCAGATGTCCTCTGAGGCACCTCCACCGAAACAGTCCTTCAGCAACATAGACAGTAAAGACTCACAGATAAGCACAAAAGTTTTTTTTTTAATAATGTACAATACAACCAGTGTAATCACACAAGTGGGTTCTGGAAGAGTAGGATGTAAACACATCTTACCCCTACCTTTGTGGGTACAGAGGTTGTTTCCGATAGACCCTAATAATTTCTTTCCTCAAACAGAAAAAGTGGATCTGCCAATATCTTCAATCTCGATAGCATGAGAATTTCACGATACGATACAGTTATGAGCATTTCGAGAATAATTTCTTCAACTGCAGTATTAACTCTTGCTTAAAGAACTGCTGAGTT
Organism: Capsicum rhomboideum; assembly: GCA_031232105.1. NCBI lineage: Eukaryota > Viridiplantae > Streptophyta > Magnoliopsida > Solanales > Solanaceae > Capsicum > Capsicum rhomboideum. The sequence continues at coordinate 140,162,354 of CP124711.1, read as the reverse complement.
CGAGACAAACAACTATCCTCTAACTTAGTAGCCAAGGACTAGGAATGAATGCACTAAAAACTAGAACGCGATAAATTTAATCTATAAACCTAGTCATAATTTATTAGTCATAAATAATAAATTAGTTACTTGAAACACTCTAGAACTGATAAATTTTACATTTACCAGATGACAAACAAACCAATGTTCCGGTTTCATAAAGATGGGGAGAATAAGATTTTCTTAAAAATATGCAAGGCATTTGAATTATTTGCAAAAGATCAACAGATGCAAAATAGGTCATAAACAACATGAAAGAATTAGAAATAAAAATACATCATTCAATTCTTGTAGATGGTGTTACGATCGTTTTCGAAAAGAATTCAAAAAAACTTCATAACTTCGTGGCAAAAAGATCTATTTAATTATTATTTGAAAAATAATTTAGAGTCGCCACTTAATTTTTAGGAAAATTAAGAAACCATTTAAAAAGGTAATTTTTAAAGAAAACCTTTAATAAAATCAGAGTCTAGATAAGGGTTCAAGTAAATTCGAAAGAAGGTGTTAGGCACTTTCGAAAATCCACAAAGTGTGATTCCCGACGAATTCAACTTATTTGGCTAATTGAAAAAGTTATTTTAAGTTGTAAAAATCTCATAGGTGTAACTTATTTGAAAAATTTATTCAATACTTGTCCAGTTACTTATTTTGAATTGTGAAATAAACGAAACATCATATTTTCGAAATAATTATCCTTATTCGGATTAAGATTTTGAGTTAAATAGTTAACCCAACGTCTTTATCGTGGATTTCAAGCTATTAATAACTATGAAAGGATATAAACAAATCCTCAAGTTATTCTATAAGCTTAAGTTTGCCTAAATATAGTGAATTAAAAGAGAATATTAAATGATCAAAACAAAAATGAATAATTTCAAACATAACTTGCTCCCGAGGATTCATCTAGATTAATTAAATTAAATTACAAACAAATAATTAAATTAATTACAATGAAATAAAGAAAAGTTGAGATTTGGGCCCCTTTTTGGCCCATCCAAAATCTGTCCAAGATTTGGACTTCAAAATATGGGCTATTGGCCCACCTTTCTGCAATGTATACCAGTTGTATACTGACTGTATATTGGCCTCCTTTTCTCCACGTTTTCTGCGTATACGCTGTATATCAGTCACCTATTTTGTCTTCCACCTGCACACTTGCTTTTATTCCTCATTTTCGATGTATATCACTCGTATACTTCTGTATACCAGCCTTCGATCGTGTATATCAGTCCATTCTTGGACTTGGCTGAGGCTTTTGACTCGAGGATGATATGGGCCTCTTTGGCCCACTGGGAAATGCAGGGAACGGGGAGTCCGATTGGACTCGTCGAGTATTACATGCGACAGAAACAAGTGAAAGAAATTAGCATCCAACTAATACTACAACATATTTCAAAGAATCAATTATCATTAACTAAATTTCTTGATAGCATGCTTACTATGGACATAATCAAGCAATTGAACCTTTAACTAAAGATGAACACATGTAACATAGGAGAGAAAGACATTAGTATTTTACCAATGAAAATTTTTTATGCGCATTCATGGTAAAAGCCACGTAAACGACCCTTTAATTCAACAAATTGTTTAGAGCTCATGAAGTCAACTAACACACTTATAATTTATCGTAAAGGGAAAGTTTTTGAAAATAAACCAATTCATGTCAAAATTGGACAGATTCGCAGTTAAGCAATGCTTAGAGAGGTGAGAACTGGACAAATTTAAAGTTAGCAAAATGGAATCAAACTTAGACTATTATGCTTATTATGCGCACAAAACTAGTAAAATAGAGGCATGAACTGAGTTGTTTGAAACAATTCAACACTTGATCAACAAAAGAAGGGACTCGATTTTAGTCCTGAATCACCAAACTATGGAAATCAGTTCTAAAACCTCGATGACAAACAACAATTGTTATTGTTTTTAGGAAGATAACGAGCCGCAATAGATACATTAACAAATCAATACGCTAATCAGGGATGAAGGCAAGACAATAACCAACTCGTCCAAATTCTGGACCAACAGAATCAGTGCATCAAATGAACTCAGATACGAATTACGTGACAACTTTTGTTCTACCCTCTTCTCATGTTTAAGCAGGGGGTGAACACATGTTCAAACAAACAACCTCTCTATATCAAAGATACAATTATAATCGAAACACTCACAATTTTAGCATGATTTATTAGCGACTAACTAAACCTATTAGTAAAGATCGGAGAGAAACAACCATGGCAGAAGCATAAGAGAAACCATTAGGCAAGAAACTAAGTAAACAGATAAGGCAAGTGGACATATTACGACAAAATTCTTAGACTCTTAAAACAACCTATTGCAACTAGATAATGAGGGAATTACTAACTAAACCAAACAACAAATTTCAACCATTCAAACATTGAAACTGAAATCTGAAAGAAGGAAAAGAATGTTAAAAGAGGAAGATTTCAGCTTAAACTGAAACCAACATGCAACCACACAAACCTAACAATTCTAAAGCTATCATTTAAGCAAACACTATGTGAAACGTAAAAGAGAGGAATATTACCTTTTTTCGGGCAGCAAACGGGGACTTTGAGCCTTTGCCAGAGTTTTTGCCACCACTGGAAAACCCCACTTGTTTCTTAGTCGGAATCCTACGCTCAAATGAGTTCGATATGGATTCTAACTTAGAAAACTTTCAACTTAGCGAAATCCCTTTCTCAATTGGGGTTCTCAGCTAAGTAGTCTTTTTCTTCTAACCTCTAGCCTCTCTTTCAAAGTAGAAATCGTAGGGTCTTTATATTAATGAAATTGGGGCTTTAGAAATAGATTTTCGATGTGGGAATTGGGTGGAATTTGTGAGAAATAGCGATGTGGGATAGGAAATGGATTCCAAATCGAAAGGCTATCAAGAGGCATCAACGAAATGGACGGAGATTAGCGAGTCTCCGTCCTTGCTCGTACAGGGAAGGAATGGGAGAAGAGGGCGTGGACAATATGGAAGCTTCCCCGTACAAAAATGCGTGCTTATCACGCGGAGGTGTACGAATTTTGAGAGCTAGATTTGTTGGAAATTGCGGCGACTCAAGAGAAAATCGATTTAGGGTTTGAGTTTGTGTGTTGTTGTCGATATTGTTTTGCTGATGTCGGGTTAAGTGGAGAAGAAGGGGATATGAGGGTGTAGTGGGCTGGAGCGGGTCGTGAGGTGTTGGGCCTGGGTTTTGGGTTGCTATTTTGGAGGTTGATGGGCTGGTGTGGGTTAGTTTTGATAGGTTAGGAATTAGGCTGTTTGAGTAGGAATAGGCCATTTAATAAATAGTCAAATTGGTATAAGAATTAGTCAATTTTATTAAGAATCTAGCCAAATTAAGAGTCAATGGACCAATTGCATTGCAATTGTAACCATTTTGACTTCAATTAAGGCCTCATCTCGATAAATTGACCAAATTGAGTCAAAACTTAGACGAATTAATGTCTAATTTAATTACGAGCTTCTTGATTTAATAAAATCAAATAAATATTTTTCAAATAAAATATTTTAAGAACAATTATTTTTAAATCAAGACTTTATCCATTTGAATTTATTCTTACGATAGTTTTTGATCAAAGAATCGATTTTTGACACAATAATTATTTAAGCAACCAAAATTATACGATCTCGTGTACATGAGTACGAAAATGTAGAATTCATCACTTAAATAATAAATTTAACTCAAATAAACATTTTAGAAAGCATTAATCCGAATAAAATAAATATTTTGATTTTATTTAAAATCGAAGAAACTCAAGATTAAATTTAGTCAGGGAGGGCAAAAATTAGGTGTTAACAGATGGTGTTAAGCACTTGATGTTATCAGTTATCACCATAATACATAGTCAGTTCCAAAAGCTTCAATTCTGTGAATGAGGCGGAGATGGATAAGGACTTATCAACAATGATTGGCATCATATCACAAAACAGAACAGGGTTTAATTTCGCAAAGACATAAAGTAACATACAGCCAGTTGAACAATTAATTAATTAATTAATAAAATGATAGAGTGCACTCACATTGCAATCCCATCCCGGGGAAGAAAACCAGGATCAACGGACAAAGTGTGGCGTGACTTCATGATGACATCTAAACATTATCCCTGCTTAGAGACAGAACAATTCCCAATTTTGAACAAGGTGTCTGAACTAGCAGCACGAGTTCTTTTCCATTATACAAGTCAACCAAAAAAGGGTATGCAAGAGGTCTTTTAGGAAGTTGCCATAACTGCTTTTTCTTAAGAAGTGGTGATTGAAACCATGTTTGATGGATAAATCATATCCATACAAGTAGAGTTCATGGGTGAACCAATACAATGTTGAATATGTAAAGAATTCAGAAGAAAGGTATAATTGAAAAGACCTTCTACTCAGAGGCGGAGCCAGGATTTCAATAAAGGGGGTTCAATATTTGAAGAAAAACTAGTCGAAGGGGGTTCAACACCTACTATATATACATAAAAAATAATTTTAATTATGTATAAATAGTATATTTTTCCGTCGAAGGGGGTTCGGTGACCCCCTTGCCAAAGGCTGGCTCCGCCCCTGCTTCTGCTAGCCCAAGATCGTTAATTAAAGAAGGGAAGCTAGAAAGGTGAAGGAAGATATTGAAAGGGAGAACTTGGATTTGGAAGAAGACTACTTGAATTTGCTTTGTATTGGATTTGTTTTTGGTTAATTGGGGTTAGTTAATAATGTACAATGCCACTCCTATTTATACTTGCCTATGGATGATTCTAGATATTCTTCTAGATACATCTACAAGGAAATTCTAGTGACTTTCTACTCTAGATATTTCCATTAGGTGCTTATCCAAGTGATTACACTAGACTATTCTAGAAGCTTAATTAGAAAATTATGATATTCATTCACTAGACTAATCTAGAAACTTAACTAGAAAACTATGATATTTATTCTTCCAAAAAATCCACTTTAGATATTTTTCACTCCCCCTTAAAGTAATTGTTTGGAAGCTAAAAGTAATTGTTTGGAAGCTATCCCAAACTCGTTGCGGAAGAACTCAAACGAAGCTTTAAACCATGCCTCGGTGAAAATCTCAGCAGTTTTTGCGTGACTCCCCTTGCTTCTTTAAATGATGAAGATTTTTCGTCAAGGACTGGCCCTGTGAAGAAACAAGAATATGTAATGACAGAATTTTCATCTCTGTAGCGAACCGTCTTCATAATATTCCTTTTTTTGCCTTTGCGAACCAAGTGAATCATCTCCTTGCCATGTTTTTGGAATTTTCAGGCTCCCTCTTTCTCTTAACTTCGCAACAACTATTTTATCTGGAGACACGCCATCAATTTCTTACGAAGCCTCAACACCAACATAGGATCCACCATACGATTCTTGTTTCAGTTCCTTGATAGATTGTTTGATAGGTTCAAAGCTTCCAAGAATCGTATCGTTCGTCTCTCCACCTGAAATTGAATTTTCACGATCAACTTCTTCATCTTTTATTATATTTCTCTCAATGCTTTCTCCAAAATGGTCACCATAGGAATATATGATTTCAGACACTTCTTGCTTAGGTTCTATATCAACATCATTCACGTCCAAACATTTATTACCAATTTCTGGATTTGCTTCTTTGATTTCCCCAATAGCAGCTACCATGTCACCAGTATGAACATCTGCAAAATTTTCTTGCTTCTTGTTGATGTTATTAGTGTCTTTCTTCTCCACGTGCTGGATTGTATAATTTTCTGAATTCATGATCCAGTTTCTTTCAAAATTAAAGGAAGCCAAAGCATCAGTTGCTCGACTCTCAACTACTAAGCACATTTCCCAGTCTTATTTTTCTTCTTCGACAACTCTTTTAGTTTGAGCCATGTTGCTCTCCGTGGCTTGACAAAATCTTTTTATATGTCCTACTTTGCCACACCGATAACATATGGGAGGCTTCTTACCATAATTGATAAAAGACTTTTCCTTCTTTCCAGGTGAACTTGAATGGCCACCTGAGAATCGAGAGTGAGGCATATCTCTTGCTTTTCCTTTAAAGTTCCTCTTGTTAGCTACAAGAGCATTTCTTTCCCATTCTTTGACAAACACACTAGCCAACTGTTTGGCTAGTAGCTCCTGTGACAACAAATTCTCAAATTCATCTAAGGATGGTTGTTGAGTCCATCCTTGAATTGATGTAACAAAGGGAATATATTCTAGTTTCAAACCACGAATAATAATAATTCTCATTCAAGCTTCAGAAATAGCCTCATCCGGATTCAATAAGGAAACCTCAAAACATAAGTTCTTAATTTTAATAAATACTCGGCGATAGAGAGATTACCTTGGGTGGTGTTAGCGAATTCATTCTCCAATATCTGTAGCCGAGCTTCATTCTTTTTGTTGAATAACTGATCGAGGGTCCTCCATATATCATGGGCTGAATTGCACCTTATAATATGGTCAAATAAACTGGAGGAGATGGTCCTCTTCAATATGAACTCCGCCTTTGCATTAATCTGCTTCCACTTCTTGTATGCACTACTATTTTCCGGTTCGTCATCAGGAGGACTTGTGTTACTCCCATTAACAACATCCCACAAAGCCTCGCCCACAAGGTATGATTTCATACATGTCTTCCATACCTTGTAATTGGACTGGTTGAACAACTCCATCCTTATTCCATTAGCACGACCTCCTAAATCCATTTCGATATGCCAGTTGAATCAACCACTAACCCGATCTTAAAATAAAAACCAGAAGCCAACGTATGACTATGACTCTGATACCATGTAAAGAATAGCAGAAGAAAGGTATAACTGGAAAGACTTTCTGCTAGCCCAAGATCGTTAACTAAGATCAGAAGATTCAACTAAAGAAGGGAAGCTAGAAAGGTGAAAGAAGATATTGAATGGGAGAACTTGGATTTGGAAGAAGACTACTTGAATTTGCTTTGTATTGGATTTGGTTTTGGTTAATTGGGGTTAGTTAAAATTGTATAATGCCACTCCTATTTATATTTGCCTATGGATGATTCTAGATATTCTTCTAGATACATCTACAAGGAAATGGGCAAATGTTTCATCATCGTTGCCAGCCCGGTAGATATCGTCACCCATAACTATCCAGCTTCCGCTTAACATATTGACCCCAAATATAGGTAAAAGCTGATGTTCATCCGTCTCCTCCGTCTAGGTTGTGGGAAGGGGTGTCGACCGAGACCACTTTGTCGGAAAATGTATATATATATATAAATACTATGCTTGACAATTTAAAATAAAATGACTATACTTGACAACAAGTCCCTCTTGGTGCATTGGTGCAGCACACAGCTTCCCTAAGGTTGAGGGTTTGAACCTCAACCTATGTATTTTCGCAATTATTTTTTTTGAGAAAATTATGCAGAATGTCAGTCCACTACAATTATTTACAAGAAAAATGGCCCAACTTTACAAAAATTACCCAAAATGACCCATGTTGTATATTTTCTGTAATAAAATACATTTATTATCAATTCTCTCTTACACACTACTTCATCTCTCTCTAAGTTTTCTTTTTTTTTTTTCAACATTTTCAAAAGGAACCAAAATACTGTTTCAAAATAGTTAAGAGTAAGGTATCCTTCATAATATGTATTAACAGTAATATAATGTTGTCATATATTAATCTGTGGAATTTTATGGCAAACTAGTTTCACAGTCCGATTATGGATTGTCAAGAATGTATATATGAAGGAACTGAATTACCTAAGCTGATTAATAACTATCATTTTTTGTGTAATTCTTAATTACCTAAGCTGTTTGTTTGGTTCAAATTTAGTAATCCTTGCATTGTATAGAACTTTATTCCAATAACAGTAATTTTCAAAATATTAAATTTACGATTAGATTTAGGAGGATTCCATCTTGTATCCTATAGCACCAAAAAAATTTAATTTTTTTTTTTTTGCTGTGCTATTTAAAGAAAAATATTCGTTGTTTAAATTTTTTTTTTTGTTTCTCTTTTTTTTAATTGTTTCACTTCTTTTGTGGAAGATTCAAAGGAAAAAAGGCGTGGAGCTTAAATAACTCACTCAGAACGCTTTTTAAAAGATTACGTGGTACAATTAGGTCGAATAAACCCTTCTGGAATAAGTATTCAGCTGCTTGTGAACCTTCGGGTACTGTTTTATTCAATGTTTGTTCAATTACTCTTTTACCTGCAAATGCAATATAGGCATTGGGTTCGGCAATAATGATATCCCCCAGCATACCAAAACTAGCTGTCACTCCACCAGTTGTCGGAGATGTAAGGATTGATACATAAAATAATTTTTTATTTAATTGATAATCATATAAAGCAGACGATATTTTAGCCATTTGCATCAAGCTCAAACTTCCTTCCTGCATGCGCGCCCCCCCAGAAGCACACACTATCATAAGAGGTAAAATTTGATTGGCAGCGTGTTCAATCAAACGGGTGATTTTCTCTCCGACTACGGATCCCATACTCCCCCCCATAAACTGAAAATCCATAACCCCAATTGCTATTCCACCTCTGGAAAGAGCCTACACCTAATGGCTTAAGTCGCAGTTCCCATTTCCTCGCTGACCCATCATGCAAAAGGTACGCCGTTAGAGTGAGTGCGCTTTTCATAAAGTAAAGGCTCTAAGCTCCGCTCCTTCGACTGATTGTTCGCATCGGATCTCAGGTTCTCTATTGCACTCCCTAAATAGGGTTCTTTTCACCTTTCCCTCACAATACTTGTACGCTATCGGTCATTGAGGAATACTTAGGCTTATAGGGTGGTCCCCCTTTCTCGAGTAAAAGCGATCAGAATTCGAACACGCTGCGTTTTACATAAATATTTATGTTGTTTTATTATTTTTTGTTTATACTTTTATTTTGTTAAGGTGGGAACGCATGATAGCCAAATAAATATCGACATCGACACATAACATTACATAATTGTTTATATAATATTAATACACTATATACACCATTTATACAATGTCAATACATCATATACCTATTTATACAATATCAATACACGTTTACATATACATATTATATACAATACTGATACACGCTTATACACCATTTATACAATGTCGATACATTACATAACTATTTATACAATATCGATACACGTTTATGCACATTTATACAATATCAATATATTACATATACACTACATAACTACTTGTACATCATATATACATATTTATACATCATTTATACAATATCGATACACGTTTATACATTATTTATATAGTATCTATACATTAAATATACACTACATAACTGTTTATACAATATCAATATATTATATATACACTACATAACTATTTGTATATCATATATACATGTTTATACACTATTTATACAATATTGATACATGAAAAAATTGCATGTAGAAAGTTTTGAAAAAAAGGGGAAAAGTTTTTTTTATAAAAAAGAAAAACGCAGCCAAAAAAAAGAACAAAAAAAAAGGTTTTATTTAAAAAAATTAAAGATGAAAAAAAAAAGAGGAAGCAAAAATGGTCTAATGGCCTTGGGCCGAATTGAGCTCTGTTGAGCCCATGACCCTTTTTGACTATTTTTTCTGTAAATGAAAAGTAGATTATTTTTTTTGTAAATATTTTATTTTTCTATATATAATTGAAATTTTCCTTTTTTTTTAAATGTTGCTAAGTAGTATTGAACCCAAGACCTCTTGTAGCTTAAAATCAAATTATACCAATGGGCCAAGGATATATAACAATAATTAATGTGATAATTAAACTTATATCCTTTTTCATATAAATATCGACATTGCTTACTGAAAAATCTACGTACGTCCCTGCCGTCAAGGACTCTAAATCAATACAATACCAACTTTCCTTACGATTATTAATACTAAAATTGTAGACATATAACTTCAATGGTCGACTGTGATATTTGCTTTGCCGTTGATAACACCTAATTTTTTCCCTCCAGGGCTAGGTTTAATCCTGAGTTGCTTCAATTGTAAATAAAATCCAAATATTATATTATACGGATAAAATATTTATTTGGGCCAATTTTGTCAGTTTAGTGACGATTATACATTTCTATATTCATATATACGAGATCGTATAATTTTGTTGCTTAATCGGCTTTTAATCAAAATTTGTCTTGAAAATAGGTTCACGTAGGAGAAATTTTGATTTCAATATAATTTGTTCTTAGAATAATTTATTTGGAAAATGTTCATTTGATTATATTAAATCAGGAAGCTCAGGATTGAATCGGTTGTTGATTTGTTTCGAATTTTGATTCAATTTAACCAATTTATTGAATTTGGCCTTAATTGAAATTAATTTGGCCACAATTGCAATGTAATTGGCCAATTGACTTATCCATTTGGTTAAAATTTAAATGCAATTGGCTGAATTTGTAACTAATTAGGCTATTTAATAAATATCCTAATTTTAATTTCTACCCATTCCCTATTTAAATTATCCGACCCAGCCCACACCAGTAACCCCTGACCCGACTGGCCCACCACCTTATAACCCCTTCCCTCGTCTCCTAACAAAACAACAGCAATATCGAACAACAAACTGCATACCAGCGACAACAACAACTCATACAAACCCATGAACCCTAATCCCCTCTCCATTCAGACGCCCCATTTTCCTCGATTCTATTTTTTCCTGAATTTCGTACAAAGAACAAGTGATTCGCACATGAATTTTTTGTACCAAACCCCAAAACGTTCTAGAAGCACCTTAGGTGTCCTCTCGAACTTTCGAATCCTTTGAATCAAGGGAGAGGGAGGATCAATCTCCACTCCCTCAATTCCTATTCGTTCACTGTACGAACAAGGACGAGGGAGGATCAATCTCCATCCATTTTCCTTGATTTGATTTCAACCGTTTGATTTGGGGATTTTCCCCAAATCCCACATCGAAAATTCCCTCAATCCCATTTCCGGAATTCCCTATATAAACCCCCACTATTCATTGTTGATTAGAGGATAGAGGTTAATCAAGAGCGAAAAACCCCCAAGTATGGGAGTTTCGCTAAAAAATTTCTAGGCTAAATCCTTGTAAGACCGTTGGCAGCTTAGGATTTCGGCTAAGAAATTTGGTTCGAGTTTTCCGGTGGTAGCAAGGATTCAGACGAAGGCCTCGTAGTTCGGTTTGCTGCTCCGAAATAGGTAAATATTTCATCCTTTCTCACCTTTTCTTATGCGTTTGGGTGTTATCATGTGAAATTGCTCTGCTGTTGCTGATTCTCGTTGTTATTTTAAATGTGTTGAAGCTGGTTCTATGTGGATTTTGATCATTTTGGGTGTGGTTTGAGATTGAAAGTTAGATTCTTGTTCTTGTGAGAAAGCATGTTTCAAGTCTTCTCTGTTTTAATCGTCTTCTCTTGAAGTGTTTTACGTTTTTTTTAATTGTTTCTTGATGGATAAATGCGGGTCACGATTTCATATACTGGGACTAATCAGTTTTGCCTTAAAAGTTGTTTAAATTGAACAGTTGATATTGTGGTTTTCGAGCTATGGATTCTCTAAAGCGTTTTCTTGATTCTTAATATCAAGTAAAATTCATAGTTAAAGAGATGAAGCTGCTTTTGTTTTGAAATTACCCCTATGCTTAGGAATTTTTTCTTTGAGCTGGATTAGAAAAAACCGTGGTAGTGTCTTCTCAGGATTTGATTTTTTTTGTTCTTTTAGAAAACTGCCCTGCTTGTCGTTAGTATAATATTTTCCAGTAAATGCCTATGATGTTCGTCATGCTATAGCTTTCATGAACTCGTGTTAATGACATTTGCTGCAGTTAAAAGAAGGTTATTTCACCCCTGTTTATGTTTGTCGCCGGTTTATTTAGAAGTTATAATCCTTAAATAATCTAATTTCTCCTTGAAACCTACTGTTATGTGGTCGATGCATCCATTTGATTCCAAGAGCCAGAACTAGGTGTGGGACGTGTTTTGTTGTGACATGTTACCACTCTTGAAAGTTTTGAGCCTAGGTTTTCGTGAAAAGAGCTGATTGTCCTTTGCTTTGTTGAATTCTGAAGGTTTTTTGTTCGCCTGTTTAAGTTCATATGATAATCTATGCTATCTAGAGCTCTCTATTGATCCTCCCAGATTAATACATGACACTATACGTTTGCATCCGTCCTCTCTTGTTACCTTTTGATTTCTCAATGATATGAGAGAAACAGAGAGAAAATTAGTTCTTTTCTCTTAAGCACGGACTGTTTTCACCTTTGATTCATGAAGCATGAGTAGTAATATCTTGATAATCTCATTGCAGCCTTTATATGATGTTTTCTGGTGACTAGTTATTTCTGGAATTTTTGAGTACCATTAAGATTCTTTTATCCACCTGTTATAGTCATACCCACTCCATTTTCCAGTGAGTAAGGTCCTTTTGTTTTAGCATGATAAGTTGCTTTGACTAGTGATAAAGACCGGCTAGAACACTCATGGTACGCTACTAATTGCTTGGTCTTTTGAATTTGTTGAAATTTTAGCTAGCACAATTTGAACAATTCATGTCAAATTAAGAGCTTTTACGATGACCTTTCTTATTAGTCCCAAGTAGTATCTTGGTTTTCTTCGTGTTAGCATCTGAAATCTCTTACCAAGTATATGAAGGATAAGTTAAGAAACTGTTTAAATTTGTTGCTTGGTGTTGCTGTACGTTTGTTTTAGCCATCCCATTCTTGAACACTCAAATCTTTGTGCATCCTATATTCAACCTTATGCATATTGCTTGGGAAAGTATAATGATTCTTTTCTTCTTTTGGTTGTTACATGTGCATTTGGGTCCATTTGGACCCTCCGAAGCCTATTCCTTGCATTTCCATTGGGTCCAATCCCAACCATTTTGAGTTGAGATCATTTGGGATAACTCTCTAGTCTTGGAAAGGGCTGGTGGACAGTCGCAAAGGAAGGATGCTGTAGCTGGTATACAAGCTGCAAAATGGGCTAAAAAGTCCAAAAGATGTCAAGTCCAAATCTGCCCAATTTTCAACACTTTCTTTCATTTATTTGTAATTTTCTTGTTTAAGCTTATTTGTAATTGACACTAACTCCTTGACTTATTTATATTGGGAAAAAAATCTAAATATACAACCTTAGATTGAGTATTGCAGGTCATAGCAATACTTCTTAGATTGAAATAAATAGCAAAGTTTAAAACAAAAAAAATAAAGAAAAAACTAAATTTTCTTTTTCTGTAAAAAAAAAAAAAAAAAACCTTAAAAAAAGACACCGGCTACCAAAAGATATCAATCACCCCTAATTTCTCTCTTAAACGTTTTATTTTTCTTATTTCAAACGAAAGTTATGTCGTCTTCTTCTTTGAGACTATTCTTCTTCTTATTTCTTCAACAATGAAGAAGATGATTTTGGTAAAAATAAAAATTGATCTTCCAAAAAAATCATCATCAGATTGATATTTTTCTGTTTTTCAATCTTATTTAGTTTTAGTTCGACTTTCTGTTTTCTCAGACGAATATTTTTTCAATTTTTCTATCTTCATGGTTCTTCTACTTTGATAAGGAAAGAAAGAATCATATAATTAATCTCACAACATCTCCATATTTCTTATCACATTTATATGTATAGACAACCTGAAATTCTTTTGAGTGTATGCAATGTTACTTTTTTGATGTTATAATAATGTATATAAATTGGTATGCTCAAGTTTAGATGCATCCTTCTTTTTGTATGTATGGAATGGATATATTTGATAAATCTATTGTTTAAAAACTGATTTGTGTGAAAACTAAGTAATATGAACTTTAGAATTTTGTGTGGTTATTGAGTTTATGCGATGTTTATAAGATATGTATATGCCGAAGTATGTTTTTTGAACTGCCATTTAGAAATAAAAAAATTATATTAGATGTATGAATTGTGTATATAAATTGGTACGCTTACGTTTAGATATGTCTTTCTTTTTGTGTGTATAAAGTGAGTATATCTAATAAATTTACTTAAAAAATGAACCAATCTACAAACATTCACTACAGATATAATATTCATACATTAATCATATAAATTTTATACAACAATAATTTTTCATTGCAGGTAACAAAAAATCAATAAATTAATAAATTTTTATTATCATTGAAAATAATAAAAAAGAAACTCAAAACACAAAGTATCATGTTATATTAATTTCTCCATGGAATAATGCTGCAAATTTTCTTGTTATGTCCCTTGTACCACAACTACTACATGTTACCTTTGATCTCTTAAATTTCACCTCCCGAAATAGTTTTGTTCTATTATATTTTAATTTTTATGTACTTTAGCAAGAAAGAGGTTCAATCAATATTGTATATGTATATCGAGAAACTTTTATTGCTATGAGAAATAGAACAATAATCTTTTTCATGTTGGTGTCTGTCGTCAAAACATGCCCACAAGTATCCAGTTTAAATATCACACTACACTTCCTAGTTCGAAGATGTGTGATCAACCTCTTAGCATCATCAATCACGGTATATAGAAATTCAGTTGAAACTCGCATATGCAATAAAAAAATAAATAATGTTTGGATAATTAATTCACATATTATAAACATCACATATAATATACATACATATAATATATCATTTAAATACATATGACAGAAAAAAGAAGATAGAAATTAACACTCTAATTTTACGTGTTTCATATAACTTTTTAGTATATAATTGTATAGAAGACATGAATCATATCAAAATGAAACTCAACCTTAAATCTAACTGATAATGCACAGAAATCGAAAATCTAAATCTAAATTGAATCGAATGTATAAACCCAAAAGCAAATATCGGTGAAGAAAAATCAAAAGATGATACAATATAAACCCAATTCCACAGAAATCATTGAAAGATAATTAATTAAGAAAGATGCGTGTATTAATGGAAAAAAAAATATTTAACCAATAAAGAAAAGATATAAGAGACATGTATAGTTGGGAAAGTAAAATAATGTTACTTTTACTGAAAAGGTAAGAAATGTGTGGAAATAGCTATAATTCATTTACCAATTTACTCCTCTAATAACTATCAACACGGTAATTAAGGAGAGTGAAAAGATAAAGACAAATACATTTAGGAGATATTTTAATTGATATATATCTAATAGACAATTTTTTTTTTTAAAAAATGTTTTTAAATAATTTTTTTTGAAAACTGCTACAACTTGCAATTAAAAACTTAATTTAATAATTATAAAAAAGTAAAGTTACAACTTGCAATAAACAATCTAAAAAGTACATATAAGATAATTTTCACTATTCTATTTATATCTAGTTGAATTTCCCTCAAGTAAAATTGCTATTTTTTTTTTGCGAAAATACACCTTCTCATGAAAACCAAATTTAATTTAAGTCCCATTGAAATACGTGTCTTGTTCAAATACTTGCTCAATCTCGATACTAGTCTAAAAAGAAAAATCCTTTGGCAAACAAAATGTGATTTCTTTTTAAATAAACATGATTTTTCTTTAAGTTAGTCAAAACAAAGTTAGATAGATCGGATAACGCAAGTTAGCGGATGCTCTTGGTGTCTTAACACTTTTTTAAGAATATTAATAGGAACCACTTATTCGAATTTTTTAAACTTAAAAGTTTTCTTTTTCTGTTTTACATCTCTTAAATTTTTTTAAAGGTTTTCTTGATTTTTCTTTAAAAGTAATTAAGTGGCGACTCTTGCTTTGACTTGAATTGTTTGCAATTTGAATAAAGTTTTGAAATGATTTTTAAAAGTCGAAATTATTTTCTCGCAAAGCAGCCGCCATTGAAGAATCAATACTCTAGGTTAGGGTTTTGGGATTTGAGGAATTGAAAACAGACAGCAATGCTCTTTACATTTATAGCTTTGCATGAACTTGTTATTTGTTACCGAGTGAAAAACGTTGGAATGAGTGTGGGAGCTTTTAGGGAGGGAAGTTACAATAAAAAAACTTGCTACGAATCTGCTGCGCTTGTATGTATATTTGCACAATACTATGTGACATAGTATTGTTTTTACTTGTCATATTCGTATTTGACACGTCTATTACGAAAAGACATGACTAGTTTATTAGAGTATAATATTCCTACTAATTGATGCTTACTACTAGATCTTGAAAAATAATTTAGATAATCATTAATTAATAATAAAGGTAAAACATGAAGAAAAAAAATATTTTTTTTGATTATGTTAAAAGGTGAATTTTTTTTTTAAAAATAATGGACAAGTAAAAATAAACCAATCGAGTATCGTATTATATTATTTTAATAAATATAACCTTTGAATAAATTGTATTATTTTCCGTCTTTCCATAATCTCATACATCAACGATTTGAAGGAAAATGACTTGAAACTACTCACAACTTTGCCAACTAAATACTTAATAAATTCTTCCCAGAATGATAATTTTGTGAAATTCCTAAATCCTTAAAAGGAAAAACATGTCAATTATTTAAGCTGGTCTGATGTTCAAATTCTTCGATATACTAATTCCTCCCAGTAATAGACCTCCCATTGCATTTATTATTTTGTGTTTATAAAATATTATCACATTTTATCAGTATCAAGTATTATAGTAAAATTTATTGGCGTTCAATATTTCCACCAAATTACAAGAATCCACGCAACCTAATATTTTTGGCTGATGAGATTTGTAGGTTTAACTTTTAAGCCAACTTTAGTAATTGGGTATTTTCTTCATACGAACGGACACACAATACTTACAAAAAAAAATCAAAATTTGATGGAAAAAACAATTCTTACGTGCAAACCAAAGGAGAGAAAAAAAACTCACCAGAAGTCTTGTGAGAACAATGTATCGACAATAAAAAATAAAACCCAAAAAAGTCACATAACATATTCAAATCGAAACAGGGTAAGAAATTAAGAATTGAAAGTCTCAAAAGAGGCTCAAATCAAAAGGTCTACTTTCTATTTCCCTGTTACAACATCTGGAGTCCATCTTTCGTCCATCTTCACAGTATACTGCAACATTCAATTAGTGAGACAAAATTAAGACATAAGAAGAGAATTAAAAAAGGGAATTAAATTTGAAACTTACCGATCTAAAGATCGAGTGCTCTATCCAAAAATAATTGTCAAGGCTGCAAATAAAACATTAAATTAGTTCAGATTTCAAAGTGACTGGCAGAAAATGGGTAACTCTGGAAATTAAGTGAGATGACTAAGTACATAATATCCAAGATACCCAAAACCTAAAAAAGTGAAAGTGGAGAATATGTACCTCACCCATTTGCATGTACCAACAAGAATGAATTTTTTTTTTTCACCAGCATAGATTCCTTTGATAGTTGCTTCACTCAAATCCCAATAAACCAGGGATATGAGTTGCGGAAACACTACTTCTAATTCATCAAAGGTCACCGTACCCAAGTTACAATGATACAGCAAATTTCTTGCGAAGACTACGCTTCCCCAACTATATGAGAAATATGGGTTTCGTGCATTTTGTTGGTAGGCTTCCCAAAGTATAGAAGAAGGATCAGCTTTCCCCTGTAATTCTAATTCCCATTCAGTTCCTCCAATTTCCGAAAGGTCGAAGCATGCATCAGCAAAATCATAGTATTTCTTCATAAGCCTTGACATAATGGTAACAAAAATGCCTTTTTCATTGGCACTCCAAATGGCTGGAGGGTTGTAAAGCCACTTCGTATGGTCACTGAAAAAGAAACAACCATAAAATTCTCACTAATGTGGTTCTACTTCCAAGTCTAGCTTCAATTACTATAATTCATCGAGGAAAAAGGAGACTAAACAAAATTGATTGTACATAATCCATTTAAAGTATTACTTTATGGTACATTTTTAATTCATGATCGCACAGGTGAATCAGTAAAGTATTTAGAAAATTTAGTTAAAATCTTATATCATACTATGTCTATGTAATTATCTAAATATATCTATAATCTCTTTGATTTTACCCCTTATATTACTACTTCCTCCATTTCAATTTGTTTGTTCTGTTAAGAAAGTAAAGAACACCTTTGAATCTTGTGGTCTTAAATTAAAGAAATGTCAAATACCAACAGAATCCCGAACCCAAAAATTCGGAATCCCCCAACCCAACATGGTCTAGCAGGGTACATCATGTTGAGCATGAATCTCAAGATCAATGGACAGGATATGGTGATTCAAACAGAAAAGTCTCGCTATCTTGCCATGATAGTGGTAGAGGGGTTAAGATTGGGATGAACAACATAGCCAATCATCCATGGCTAACCAATGCACCACAACAACCCCCAATGTATCCACTCTTTCCAAACCAGACTTGGAATCCACCAAATCCCACCAATCTGCTAAACATGAATCTCCCTCTCTACCCAAATCAACAACTACCCCAGATACCCACCTCTCTGGGATCCCAACCTTGGGTTGTCCTATCAAGCGAACCAACAGGCTCATGTAAAGATCCCCACGCCGGGCAACTAATATGCCAACAACAGCTTTCAGGTTCCCCCACATCCCAGGAAAACTCATGTAACTATGCAACCTCAGGAACATGCGCAACAGGAGGTACAGCCTGTTGTGCCAGCACAAATGATTGCTCAGGACCATCCTGCTCCAGAGAACTTGAACCAGCAGTAGATAGACGACGAGGAAGGGTTCAAAACAGAAAACGTGGTACAGTACGGAAAGCTGAGTCTAAAAAACAATGGTGTTCAGGGCAAGAAAAGGAAAAAAGGTGCGTCAAATAGGCTCTGGCAATCAAGAGATCCACGCGACGATAATGGTACAAAACTGCCTTAAGTCATGTGACTTCTTACAGTAGTATATGTTAGCAATCTATTTAATGAGAGATTCATTCTTTGGGAAAACTTAAAAACTGTTGCAAATAAATTTAAGGGGCCTTGGTTAGTAGTAGGGGACTTTAATAATGAGGTCACAAAGCAAGCGAGAAATTTGGGGGTCTCTCAGTTATTAAGAACAGGATAAACCATTTCTTGGGATGTATTAATCATTGTACACTACTAGATTTGGGCTTTAAGGGGGCAAAAATATACATGAACAAATAAAAGATAAAAATGCAAAACCTTGATCATGGAAAGGCTTAATAGATACTTAGCTAACCCCGAACGGATTAATATTCACCAAGAAGCTAGTATAAAACATCTAGTTAGAACACACTCAGATCACTGCCCAAAAAGCTAGAAGCAACCAAAAAACATACCACAAAACAATGACATTTTTAGAATAGAATCAATGTGGACTTAACATCCCACCTTGTAGTCCAAGATTCATGGAAGGACCAACCCAATATTTTAAAAGCTGTAGAAAGCTTCACCAAAAACATAAAAGAATGGAACAAGAAACACCTTTGGGAGTATCTTTCATAAGAAAAACACCATTTTAGCTAGAATTGAGGGCATACAAAAGTCTCCTAAGTACATGACTAGTCCTTTTCTCATTAATCTAGAAACTGAACTTTTAGAGGAATATAACAAAGTGCAAAAGTTATATGGAGAATTTTGGAGATTAAAATCAAGAATTTAATGGCTCCAAGATGGAGGCACAAACACCAAATTCTTTCATATTACCACTATGCAAAGAAGAAGAAAAAGTAGGATTCTAAGCCTAAAAGAAGAGTTAGGATATTGGTTTTATGACCAAAAGGATATTAAAAAAATTGATCAACTATTTCTACCAAGAACTCTACACTGCCGGACTAAAGATGTCATATGTTAAAGAAAGATACATGTCATATGGTCACACAGTGGGACAAGAAGAATAGTACAGCTTATGTCAGGAACCCACAGAAGAGGAAATAAAAAATTTTGTTGACTCTTTTAAACCTTATAATGCTCCGGGACAGGATGGGATACTTCATTTTCAGTGTAACTCACTATACAGAAATGATTAATACGATTTTAGTGTGTTTGGACTGATTAGAACGGATACACGTGTCCAGAAATTAGCAGTAAATCTAATTAGACATACCTCAACAACTTACAAACTTTGTCGATCAAGTCTAAGTAATATTTGACATCATAAGGTACATGATGTCCTGCATATTTAAGCCCTAAAGGTTCCTTGTCATCTCCTAGTGGTAGAAGTCTGATAAGCTGAAGAAGCAATAGCCTGAATGATTTGAAGTCTTTCTTCACATTTTGAAGATTGACTACAAAAATGTTAATATATGACAAACATTGAAACTTTGACGGTTAATTGAGTTAATACGTCCAGTGTGCATCGAGCTTCAAATCACATAGTCGCACTTTACCATCGGCACCATATAGGACTTGGGAACCTGGCCTCCCGTGACAACGACGACCACGCGAGTGTATTTCCAAGAGGCCTAAAGCGATTTGTCTAATAAATTGTCCCAAAAAAACAAAGTTAGAATTTTTGGTATTCAAATGACTATTATATTAAAATAAAATATTGATGTACTTACTGGACGATGTTTCTAAAATGATCCGAGAAACCAAGGCATACGCCTTTGACAATCCTCCACATGTCTTTAGCTATGAAGAATTTGCCTTTTTCGTATATCCACACATTGTTTTGTTCATCTATCAAAGGATGCAGCCTCTCAACGAACAACAAGAACCTATACTCATCACTAGGGTCACATTCCTCGACAACTGAAAGTGGGTTAGCCATGATTGTCCCAATAGCTAGGGACAGAGCTTTTTGGGTTTCAGCCTCATCAAGGGATATATAGCGCAGCACACTCACTTCCTTCCATTCCGAAGAGCCTTCATACTGTATTCTTGCATTCCAACAATTAGTACCGGTAGGATTCTCTATCCTATAATGATGTATGGCTCGGTGAGTCTGTGCCATGATCCAACAAAATTATCAAGTTAGAGTCTAAGAATTACGAGCAAGGGTCGAAATACACAACCACAACGGTCAAAATAATCACAAAAGGAGGAGTAATTTTTTAGATTAGGTTGACCTAAAAACCCTCAGTCGGTGTCCGGGTCGAGGGGGTTTCGTGGAGAGAGACAAGATGAGCCACATTTGTTTTCATTAACACCTCACTTTGGTTCATTAAAATACTCCCTCCGTTCCAAAGTATTTAACTCTTTTGGATTTTACACGCCCCCTTAAGAATCTAATTATTGAAGGTGTATTTTTATCAAATTATCCTTATACTTTATTCCCTCTGTCACATTTTAATTAATCATTTTACTAAAAATAAATATCTCATATTAATTGATTACTTACTAAATTAGGATAAAATTAATTAATTATTTCCCATTTTACTCTTACAATTAATAATATACATTAAATATGAACAATTAAAATTACAATGTATATTCCTATACTCAATGAATATCATTAATATGGATAAAGGATAAAATAATAAAATTCATCATTCAATTTATGATTTCTTAATCACCATGTAAAATAGAATGTGTCCAACTAAAATGGGACGGAGTGAGTAATAATTAAACAATTATTTTAAGAATAGAAACCAAGAATTGACTCTCTATATTCATTTAATATCCTTGAAATTGGTGTGATACTTAATGTAATATTAGGGGTAAAATTGGAAATAAATAGCCAAAATAATCTTGATTTTATAAGTAGGACAAATAATTTGAAACAAAAAAAAATTTAGAAAAAAGATCAAGTATTTTGAAACGGAGAGAGTAAGATTGAGATATGCATTCAAATTTACATATTAAGATAAGATTTGCATGTCCGAACATAAATACTCCCTCAGTTCCCGTGAAGGCGTTCATCTTTACTTGTTCATGTTACTAACAATAAATAGCCAATAATACTTATTTAATTTAAAAAATTAATAAATAATTTTTTTATTTATGTCCATTTTATCCTTACTATTAAATACTGTTCATTACCTAATGCATTTTCAACATATTAAAATTTATTATATTCAAAGAATGATATAGTAATATTACCTCTATTATTTATTATTTTTTAAGGTATGTGTCAGGTCAAAAGTTAACAAGTAAGGATGAACGGAGGAAGTACATATTAAAATGTTGTATTAAGATGTAAATACTAAATAAATAAGACTATTTATTTTTTGAACTATACTAAATTGTTTTACCACTAGTTTAATTTTAAAAAGCTAAAAATTATATGGTGGTCGATAATGGTGGTGAGGAGTAGCAAAGGTGGTTGTGGATGTTGAATAAGGATGATGTTAGCTAATGAATAATGATGTTATTATGCATGGTAGTTAATAGTGATAATGGATGACAATAATAATTGATTTGATAATGCTCAACGATATCTGACTAAAAGGGTTAAGTGATCATCATAATAATTATCGAAAGTATTCCGGGTCAATTTCCACATAGAGCAATTATATGAGATGGTTAAGCTTAATTTGTTTTATGTATATGAGTGATACAACGTCAATTATTTTAGAGTTATTTTGATTAATACTAATCTAAGAATTATAGGTTACTTCCTCCGTTGTATATTAATTTGTCAATTTTCTTTTTACACGCATGTTAAAAATCATAAATAAGAAGGTAATTTTATTAATTCACCTTTTAAAAAACTTCTTGGAAACTTTACAAAAAAGTGTGAATACTTTTAAAAGGAATTAACTACAAGGGCAGGAAAAATATAATTAATAATTTTTAGTAAGGTGGAAAATTAATATGAGACAATTATTTCTAACAAAATGACCAATTAATTTGGAATAAAGAGAGTAACAAATAAGAATGTGTAGTAGTAAAGATAGAGTGTATGATGCAAATGAGATAAGAGGTGCAGCTGTTGCTGATTTAGGAGTACCGTGTTAAGTTAGTTAGTATCTTTGGGGTTCTACTAATTGGCCTTGTTGTGTTTTATTATTAAGTTTTGTTAATCACAGCTAAGTCCCTTATGTAACTATGATTTCAGCAGTTTTAGTCCCTGACAGTCTGTCAAATAGCTGTGTTGGCTATATAGTGTACGAAATTCAGAAGGAGAGGGCATCTATAAAAAAATATCCTTTAGCTTATTCTAGAATAGCTTCCTCTTTCCTTCTTTCTTCTTTTCTCTCTTCAGCAAGCTCATATAGTGTTACTGTTTTATTGCTTTTCTTCCTGGAATTCTTCTGTTTTGCATCAGTTGGTATCAGAGCACTTTCCTAAGACTCTGTGGGTGAGGAAAATGGCTGGAGATCTGAAAGAAATTAAAGAGATTTTTGAGAGGATGACACTCGAAATGGCTAACTTCACTGTTAGACAAAACCAGATTGAGGAACAGCATGAAAGGGCTATTGCTAATTTGAAAGAAGCAATTGACGTTGGGCAGAGATTTGAAAAGGGGAAAGGGTCTGCTAGTACAGAAGGAGGTGGTGAGATCTACACCTCTTCTGGAAACCCCATGATTTGGGCTACTACAGTCACTACCACAGCTCCACCCCTCCTCCAAACACCAGGCCTAACTATGGGCTACTCTTCGGGAGCTGGTTCATATCATCAGTATTCTTCCCCGGCTGGAGCTCATTTTGCACCAGGGTCAACTTATCAAGGAGGACAAGCCTTCCAACAACGTTTTCACATGTACTCAGGTCCAGCTCCAGCTTACAACCAGGGTGGTGGAGGATATCAGCAGACAGGAGGAGGATTTAACCCAAATGGAGGTCATCAAGGAATTACACTACCAACAGGATCTATGACTAGACTAACTAAGGTAGAGTTTCCTAGATTCAATGGCACATACTTAAGAACATAGATGTACAAGGCTGAACAATTTTTCTCTTATGATGACACTGCTTATGGACAAAGGGTAAAGGTTGCAGCCCTTCATTTTGATGATTTAGCCATTGAATGGCATCTGTCCTATCTGAAAAGTAGAGGTCATTTACCTTACCCCTCTTAGGATGAATATATCTTTGCCTTGGTGAACAGATTTGGGGGTGATTATGAAGAGCCCATGGCTGAGTTTAAGTTGGTAACTCAAACACATTCTGTTAGAGAGTATCAGGAAGAGTTTGATAGGATTATGACTAGGTTAGCCATTTCACCTGAGCATGCTATTAGTGGATTTATCACAGGGCTTAAACCTGAGATTGGGTTCACTGTTAAATCCCATAGACCTTGCACTTTGCCTCAAGCTTACCAACTGGCCAGGAACACTGAATCACAGCTGCAGGCACAATTAAAGATAACAAAAAGCATCAGTCAGAGTGAAGGAGGTTCATACTCCAGGGGTAACTTCTATAGTAAACCTTTTAGTCCTAAGAACAACTCTTATGGTGGACTAACTAAGGGCTCAGGGAGTAGAAGGGAAGGTGGTGCATTCAAAAGGGATGCTCCTGTCAATTTTAATAAAAGTAGAAGATTCTCACAAGCTGAAATGAATGAGAAGAGACAGAAGGGGTTATGCTTCTTCTGTGAAGAGAAGTTTGTACCAGGCCACAAATGTGCAAGCTCCACTCAACTGTACTTGATAGAATTGGATGATGATCATGTGATTGAGGTAGATGACGTAGAAGATGAGCCTCAAACTGAGGATGCAATTGACACTAGAGGAGAAATAGAGGGAAGTAAGGAAGTTTGTGAAATTTCCCTTCACGCTCTTCATGGAGTAGCTGGTTATTATGCACTAAGAGTTACTGGGTATTGTAATCACTATCCCATTAATATCTTAGTGGACCTTGGCAGTACACACAACTTTATGGAGGTGGAGATGGCAAAGAAGTTAAAGGGGGATATCCAGATTGTGGAGTCTCAGCTTATTAATGTGGCTGATGGAGGAATCAGACAGACCACAGAATCTTATGCTTCTTTCACTTGGTTGTTAGGGGGTGCTACCTTCAGTGATGATTTTTTGTTGATACCTTTGGGCTCATGTGACATGATACTGGGAGTACAATGGTTGAAGCCTCTTGGTGATTTATACTTCAACTTTCAGACTCTGGAAATGAGGTTCCAATACCAAGGTCAAGAGTGTTTGCTCAAAGGATAAGTTGATAAGATCAAGACTGCGGAATCCAAGAAATTGAATAAGTTGGAATCCAAAAAATTGAATAAGTTGTAAAGTGATGTAGTGGACAAGGAGGAAGGTCAGCAGGATCATCCTTTGATCTTAAGTCTCACTCAACAGTTTGACAAACTGTTTTCTGAGCCTCAAGGTCTACCTCCTACTAGGGGTTCTTTTGATCACAGGATCCCTTTACAGCAGAACAACAATCCAATCAATTCAAGGCCATATAGATACTTATCTCAGGAGAAGGATGTGATTGATAAGCTGGTTCAAGAGATGCTCAATCAAGGGATCATTCAACCAAGTTACAGCCCATATGCATCTCCAGTGGTGTTGGTAGGCAAGAAGGATGGGTCAGGGAGATTATGTGTAGACTACTGAGCTCTTAACAAGGCTACTATAAAGGATAAGTTCCCCATTCCAATCATAGAGGAGTTGCTAGATGAACTAGGAGGATCCAAGATTTATTCTAAAATTGATCTAAGATCAGGGTACCATCAGATAAGAATGGCAACTGGAGACATTCAGAAGATAGCATTCAGGACTCATGCCGGGCATTTTGAGTATTTG
The DNA here is from genome assembly GCA_031232105.1 of Capsicum rhomboideum. Classification (NCBI taxonomy): domain Eukaryota; kingdom Viridiplantae; phylum Streptophyta; class Magnoliopsida; order Solanales; family Solanaceae; genus Capsicum; species Capsicum rhomboideum. Next base: position 140,136,896 of record CP124711.1, on the reverse strand, counting down.
GTCATGCCCTTTGGCCTTACTAATGCTCCATCCAGCTTTCAAAGTTTAATGAATCATGTTTTCAAGGAACATTTGAGGAAGTTTGTATTAGTTTTTTTTATGACATTCTAGTATTTAGTAGTAGCTTGGAAGAACACTTAATACACTTGAGAACCACCTTTGAGCTACTGGAGAAGCATTACTTGTATGCAAGAAAAGGGAAGTGCACCTTTGGAGCCAATAAAATAGAGTATCTAGGCCACTTCATATCAGCAGAGGGTGGCTCAACTGATCACAGAAAAATAGTTGCAGTGCAGAAATGGCCAATTCCTAAAAGTGTCAAGGAGCTCAGAGGTTTCTAAGTCTCTCAGGGTACTACAGAAAATTCATCAAGTCATATGGCATTATCAGTAAGCCATTGACTGATTTATTAAGGAAGAAAGGATTCAACTGGAACAAGCTGAAAGTTGCACTAACAACTGCTCCAGTGTTGGCCCTGCCCAATAGTTCTTTGATATTTGTGGTGGAAACTGATGCTTGTGACTTGGGCATAAGAGTTGTTTTGATGCAAGAAGGGCATCCTATTGCCTTTGTAAGCAAAGGATTGTCTGGTAGACATTTAACCCTGTCAGTATATGATAAGGAGTTGTTGGCACTTGTCATGGCTGTAACCAAGTGGAATCAGTACTTGGTGGGTAGACATTTTGTAGTAAGAACGGATCAAAAGGCACTCAAGTATCTGCTAGACCAAAAGTTACACACTGGTTTACAATTGAAATGGGTGGCCAAGCTGATGCAATATGATTTTGTGATAGAATATAAGAAAGGAAGAGAGATAAAGCAACAGATGCACTGTCAAGAATGCCATTTGCTGAGACTTTCATGCTAGTTGTAGCACCAGTGGATCCTACACTGTTTCAAAGAGTGAAGGACAGTTGGAACAAAGATATTGACTTAGTTGCTTTGATAAACAAGATTAAGGATCAAGAAGAGGTGATCAAAGGTTACACTTATATTCAACAACAACTGAGAAAACATGACAGGTTGGTGGTGGGAGAAGATCCTCAATTGAGACATGAGATCATTCAGATTTGGCATAATTCTACAAATGGAGGGCACTCAGGTATGGATAACACACACAGGAGGATAACTGGTTTATTTTATTGGAAAAGAATGAAGGAGGATATAGTTGAGTATGTCAAGCAGTGTGCTTCTTGCCAAAGAAGAAAGTCTGATAATGCTGCCTATCCAGGCTTGCTTCAGCCACTTCAGATATCTGTTTCTGCGTGGTCTAGCATTAGCTTAGACTTCATTGAAGGTCTACCCAAGTCAAAAGGAAAAACCACAATTATGGTAGTAGTAGATAGGCTCACCAAGTACAGTCTTTTTATTGCACTTACATACCCCTATACTGCTGCTATGGTGGCTCAGGTGTTCATGGATCAATTGTTCAAGTTGCATGGGATGCCAGAAAATGTGGTGAGTGACAGAGACCCCATATTCATTAGTAGATTTCGGCAAGAACTATTTGTTATGCAGGGAGCTACTCTCAGCACGTCCACAACATACCACCCTCAGTCAGATGGTCAAATTGAGGTGGTAAATAGAACCTTGAAAACATATTTGAGATGCTATTGCTCAGATAGCCAACAGGATTGGATGGTGTACCTACCACTGGCAGAATGGTGGTACAATACAACTTTTCATTCAGCTATTCAAATTAGTCCTTATGAAGCTCTATATGGGCAGAAACCCCCTATTCACTTACCTTACCTTCCTGGAGATACTGTAGATGAGGAAGTAGATAAAAGTTTGACCACTAGAGAGTTTAAAACTCAGTTCTTAAGGTTTCACATAGCCAGAGCTCAGCAGAGAATGATGGATTTGGCTAACAATGGAAGAAGTGACAGGAAATTCCAAGTAGGAGATTGGGTTTATCTTAAGATTCAGCCATATAGGCAGATATCCTTATCAAATCAACCCTTCAACAAACTATCTGCCAAGTACTATGGACCCCACCAAGTGTTACAAAAGGTGGGAAATGTGGCTTACAAGTTGTCCTTGCCAGATCATGTGTCCTTGCACCCTACGTTCCATGTTTCTCAACTCAAGCCATGTTATGAGGTCCTTAATTCTTTTAACCATCCCCCAGTGGTGGATATATCTAGCCCTTTTTGTGTTGAACCAGTGAAGATACTTGAAAGGAGGATGATAAAGAGAGGTAATAAATCAGTGGTTCAGATACTAGTACAGTGGAAGGACATGCTTAGTGAACAAGCAACTTGGGAGGACTACACAGCTATGAAGATCAGATTTCCCAGCTTCTTCCTTGAGGGCAAGGAAGTTTTTCAAGGAGGGAGAAATGATACAAATGAGATAAGAGGTGAACCTGTTGCTGATTTAGGGGTACCTTAAGGGTGGTTAAGTTAGTTAGTATCTTTGGGATTCTACTAATTGGCCCTGTTATGTTTTATTATTAAGTTTTGTTAATCACAGCTGAGTCCCTTATGTAATTATGATTTCAGCAGTTTTAGTACCTGACAGTCTGTCAAATAGCTGTGTTGTCCTCACTAGAATCCAAAGAGTAGTGCTGGCTATATAGTGTACGAAATTCAGAAGGAGAAGGCATCTATAAAAAAATATCCTTTAGCTTATTCTAGAATAGCTTCCTCTTTCCTTCTTTCTTCTTTTCTCTCTTCAGCAAGCTCATATAGTGTTATTGTTTTATTGCTTTTCTTCCTGGAATTCTTCTGTTTTGCATCAGTGTACTCTCTCCGTTCAATAATACTTGTTCACTATTTACTTGACACACAAGTTAAGAAATAATAAATAATAAATATATTTTTATTATATTATTCTTTAAACATTATCAACTAAAATGGGATGGAGAGAGTATATTGTAAATGGGATGGAGAGAGTATATTGTTTGACTGAGGGAGTTACTAGGATTTCACTATTCACTCATTCAACTTCATTGATTCGTGTGAATTAAATATTAGCGACTCATTATTATTCTACACTTGTATTGTGCGCGGTCATAAATGTCCTTGTAGATGATTTATAGTATGGTCAATTTGTCATCACATAATCAAGAATTTGAATAACTATAAATTTTACTCGAAGAATTAATCTTTTGATCCTCCTCAAGCCTACGTGTCATTTTTTCGTTTTATATTATTTTCAGTTATCCGACTTTACTTGTGGGATTTTACGAGTATGCACTATGTTGTACATCATTTTCAATTATAACATTTGTTCCTAAATGTAGTTGACTTCTCAATATTGAACTATCTTTTATGAAATAATCAGGCATCACTTTCATTACTCTCTTAATTTTGTATACATAAAAAGTGTAAAATATTCTATTTCGATGGCATACACCGATACACGATGCTCATTTTCGAACCTCTTGCGGCAAGATTTCTTTCTCTTTTAAGGCATTGTTCATAAACACTCATAGATGTGCCAATTGCCATAACAAACCTTTGATAATGACAGTAATTTTTATTTTACATCACACAACTTTTGGATGTTCATGATCTAATCATGAGAAAGATAAATTAATCCCTTGTAAAGGAACAAAGCATGAGATATTTTGTAAGAGACTCTGTGTAAGTGATATTCATTTCGTAGGACATTCTGTCCCACTACACCAAAAGAGGCTTTTAGTGGCATTTAATTTTCTCTATAGCGGCAATTTTTATTGCAGCAAATACATTTACCGGCAATTAAGTTAATGCCATGACATCCAATATCGTTAAAGCCTTTAGCGGCATGTATATCGAATGTTGGGCTTGCCGCTAAAAGTATTTACTTTTAGCGGCACCTGTTTAATAGCAATTATTATTGCCGGTAAAGGTGGCCTGTTTCAGTGGCTATTCACTTTACATATTTAACCAATCACTCTTTTATAGAGTCAAAAAGTAAATCACAAGAGAAATCAATTTAAAGGTAGTAACAAAAGAATATCAAACTCAAAATTTTCATTCACTAAAAACAAGAAGAATCAAATTCAATACATACACTTTGACTTTGTTATCTTCCAACTGTCAACAAAGTTAGTACTATTTTTTCCCTTGAGAAACTAGCAGTTTCTCTGATCATAACAACAGACTTGTAAATCCAATGAAATTACTAGTAAATCAAAAGGAATAAGCTAAACTTCACTGCTCCACTCCTCATCAGTTACAGACCTTGTTGCTCTCTCCAGCTGCCGAAGACACTTTCATCCAAGGTGCATTATAGTCCACAGTTTTCACCATCTTTATGCTATGTTGCTTCAGCAAAAAGGCAGGTCCAGCACACGTCGTGTTAATAAAAAAAACATGTAGGCAAGTCTAGAATCAACGTCGAGGCACCTCAGGGCAAGGGAAGGTGCAACTTGTGCACCTTTCTTTAAGTACTGTCCTCCCAATCTTGTGTCCATTATTCTCAGTACTCTCCTGCTATCACTTAGAACGGTTTTGCCCATTCCACCAATGTTTCATCAGCACCTCCTGCATTTTCATCACCCGTTGCTCGTTTTCCAGATAGCAACTCTAAGAGAACAACTCCAAAACTGTAAACATCATTCTTTGGTGTCAAGTGACCTGTTGTAAACAAATTGAATTGGAAAAATTAGTGAAAAAGGCAACACATATGCGTACCACCAACTTTTAATCAGCCAAGCCAAAAGAGCTCTTGGAAGAGAAAAAAAGCGAAAAATAATACAAATGAGATGAGGTTTACAAGAAGATAAGTTAAATTGAAAAGAAACCAGACGCAACATATTATGGTGTAGCATAACCCATAGTACCTACAGTTCTGGTCGAGACATGAGTTCTATCTTCGCTAGGACCATCTCTTGCCAAACCAAAATCTATTAGCTTGGCATTGAAATCCTGCAGAAGTTCAAAAGCTACTTGTAAGTTTTGGAGAAACAGTTCTCTAATGCTACTCAGTATATCAAATTTGGAGAGTTTACTGAATCTAGTAGAATGTTTGAAGCCTTGAGATCGCGGCCAGAATCAAACTCTTCTTTTGACTATGATTGGGCCCCTTCAAGATCGTGTAAGAAGGACAACCCTTGTGCAACATCTACTACAATAGATATTCGTGTAGGTCAAGGTATAATCTGAACTCCCTCTGCACAAAACAATTGAAAGACGTTAATCGTCAATTTATAACTAAGAAAACAAAAATAAAGGTTCATGTGAAAGGATATGAATCATGGATAAAAACTTATTTTCTTAGAGAAAATGATACGATTCATGTGAAATGAGGTTCTAGAAACTTGTTGTCTTAGAGAACTGCTGTTGAAGAGTAACTAGCAAAGACACTAATGGCAACAAGCAAACAAACTTAGTAAAGACCTACCGGACCGAGGTACTTAATGCACTGCTGCTAAAGTTTTCATTGAGGGCATTTATCGACCTGATTCAGAGAAACACAATTAGCAAACAGGAAACTTTCACGTTGTATTATAGTTAAAAATTGATCATTCGTTTTCTAGACTATAGACCATCAAACTGTGAACTTACCATATGAGGAATATAAGGTTAGAATCTCTAGCTGAACAATGCAATACAAAACTCTTGCCTTATTTGTTGGATTTATTAAAAAAAATTACACATGAACTCAATTTAGCATTATCTCACAAGAAACAAAAGGAAAAAAACAGAGATATGCAGATGGAGAAACAGAACCAAAAATTAATCTTCTAGGAAGAGGGGTGGATACATAAAAAACTGAGAAGATGAAAATATGAATCGAACACTGAAAATCAATAATTCCAAACAACACTGAATTAAAGAGAAAGACAAACAACATCTGCAGGAATTGGGATGAACTCATTTTTGCAAATGCATGTCCAAAGTAATCTGTAAATTGCGTTAGTTGTGTATCTTCCTGCATATCATACAGCGCCTGCAAATTTCACAGGGGAATTCCACAATTAAACATTGAGAATCCAACACAAAATTCACCACTGAAACAATAGATCAGATTTTTCAAATTCACAATTCACTGATATATATCAACAAGAAAAACAACAAAGATGTGACGCTTGGCAACGGTGTAATGTGGCTGCTCCTGGCAATAAAGCAAAGAATATTTAGTTTGAAACTACAAGTCTTTTGAACTCAGGGCTGGCACATTAGTTCCTTGATTAATGCTTTGTTTCTCCTGTATATTTGCTCCACTTCAGAATTCAAGACAAGATACTTTTAATTGTGTTTAGCTCAAGATTCATACCTATACAATTTTGAGTTCTTGTACAATTCAGTAAAGTCTATTAAGAGCTGCTTCTTGTGCTACTGAAGTTATCTCCAACATCCATGTAAGCAAACCTCGATTCCCATACTACTACACTGATAGTCAGGTCACATTGAACATTACCACAATTTCTTCCCATTCGGTCTCTAGTTTTCCATTAGAAACGAGAAGTGCATTATATTCCCCAAACACACACACTATTTAATTGCTTTTTGGCTTCTCTTTTGATAAGGGTTAAAAAAATTTATAAGAATATGAACAGTACTTAGATAGCTACATTTAATTTCTAAACACGACAAAGAGAGAGAGTTACAACGAATAACAACAAGAATTGAAAGATGTTCATTGTAGAATAATGTAAATTTTCAGGAGCAAGATGAATAGTAAAGCTAATCCAACATAATATAAATTTGCTCACTCCATGACTATTAATATAACCAAAGGACTCTTTCACCAACAGTAAACTGATATACCTGGAGAAAGGTTTAGAGCTCATATATTCGACTCACGAAATCTTATCAGTTTGAGCTGTGCATGAAGCAGAAAATATTGGTGATATATCAACAAATTAATTATAGGAGAACTATAGCAGATACTCCCAATAAAATAATCACAGCTTCAGTTTGAAGTACCTGCATCATTGTACCTCCCCTCATTTACTGTAAGTGCATATTTCTCAACATATTAAGTTCTTCAGAAAGTAAATCGGGGCCATCTGATGCACTGTGTGAAATAGAAATAAGCTTAAATTTGAAATAAGTCCAAAGAAATGCACATAGAATTTGGAGGAATGTAAAATTCTCCAATCAATTTACTGTTCACATAAAATCAATATTCAATCATATATTTGCAACAATAACCTAGAAATTGGAGGAATGTAAAAATTTAATCAATTCAACACAGAATAGATTTAGAGAAACCTCAACAATTAACATGCATTTTGGCAGGAAAATAGAAGATTATAGATCACAATTAAGATCGAAAACTAACAATAATCATCATCCAATCAGATATACAGGGAAATGAATACACAAAATTTGCACCTTTTGGTTGATGGAAAAAAAATCCTTCTGATTGACCGAATCGGACGATGGACAGAGCGAAGACATAGAATGAGAGAGGGCGAGAGATGAGTTGCGCGCCATTGATGATGAGGAAGAGAGCTCTGCCCTAATCCGCCATGGATGATTAGGAAGAGAGCTCTGCCCTAATCTGTGTGGTTGACTATAGCGGTAGAGAGGATATTTTGAGGAGAAATAAATTTTAGGGAGAATATATTTGTGAAAATTGTATAGCAAAATTAACTTTAAATGAATTGTCAGTAATTAATACTATAACTATTTCCTGTCAATTATCCAAGTGTCGGTAATACATGTACGTATAGAATATTTTAGTGGCAATTAGTTTATTGCCTCTAAACAAGTGTCCCTAAAAGCTACCTTTGTTATAGTGCGCGATCCATCGAATAATAAGAGTCACCAAATAATTGGAAAAGCGTAAATACTTATCCGCATAATCCTGTACCATACAGAGGACACGTGCACCCGCTAGCTTCGAGAAAAACTTTGTATATATAATTTGTATATCTGTATATATATCAGGGAGCTTAGTTAAATAGATGTAGTGCACCCGCAAGAAAAATTGGCTTGACAAGCTAGATGGTTGAGCATGTCGCCTAAAGTCTTCTTTATCGTGTGATGACTTGGATTCGAACCTCAACAACAACAATTATTTATTGCTCCTTTTTCCAAATACATGTTAAGCATTATTGCTGTTTTTTTATGTTTCCTCACTTCAAACAACATTAACTACATTATAAATATATATATATATATATATATATATATATATACACACATATACATTATATCCTTTGATTAAAAAAAAACTTCCTACTTAGTAGTCAATTATTTTACATCTTTTTTTTTTTCTTTTATGTATTGTGAACATTTTTTACGTATTTTTTCTTTTATTTCAAAAATACAAGCTCCCCTTCAACTTCAAAAGGTAGATATTCTCCCTATCTTATACTGTATAATGTTTATATTATTTTTATCTTTTAATCATTGACTTATTTTTTATTTAAAAGATTAGCAATTTAAAGTTTGAAATAGGCTTAAATCAAACGTATTCCCCTAGCAACCATCTAGCAAACAAATCTCTCGGATTTCATATTTTTCAAAAACTTTCTATTATTGTTCAAAATATAAAAGTGCATCAAATTCAAGTACGGTAGATAACACACTTTTGTTATATTATGTCACGCCCCGAATTCCAACGAGGCGTGATTGGCACCCGAAGCCGATATGGCCCGAGAGAACCAATCTTTGCTTATGTCTATTCCCATATGTATGTTCGCGTACGAATATCATTTTATCTCATGTAATTAATAAATAAATCCCAATGGCGGAAGTCATGGCAATATGTGCAATATATGAAACTGGGCCGTTAGGGCCATTGCGTCAAATGAACGTACATCTTTTACTTTCATGATACCCCACTATGTCTACAAAGCCTCTAATAGATACATGACCATGTCTATGCAATATTTACAAAATGCCAAAAACCTAATATACACATGTGACTTGGGAAGCCCCGAAGCAACTGGAGCTCACCAACAATCTACGGATATCTCGTCACCTACTGCGGAGATCACCTAACACCTGTGCCTGCAGCATGTAAGGTAAGTCCCCCAAGAGGGGTCAGTATGAATAAAGTACCGAGTATGTAAGGCCATATGAACATATAATAGTACATAAGTACTTCCAAGAAAGTAAGCGTAAGAGACTAATCGATATGGATATACCTCCGTCCTGAATATGTGGAACCATGTTCATTACTTCTATTATTTCATTACTCGGTCATTCCAGCGCATCATCCTCATCATTATCATAACCTTTATATTTATGCAAGGAATATAGTCTCATCTCTTTTCCAACCATCTTTATTATTGTTCACTCAACTAGTTAGTACCGGTCCTCCACCTTTGGTGGGCTATCATATATAAATATAATACCGGACATCCACCTTTAGTGGGCTATCATATATAAATATAATACCGGACATCCACCTTTAGTGGGCTATCATATATAAATATAATACCGGACATCCACCTTTGGTGGGCTATAATAACTAACATAGCATAATATTGGGCTTACCCCATCTTGAACTTATACCCTTTAGATAGTTATCCATTTTCCATGAAACATAACATAAAGTAACCTGTAACACCCCGTACGTTGCTAAGTTTAGCCGATAACCGTAACATATGGGGAAAAATAAAAACATGAGAGAATTGGTGAATTTTGTATTGAATTGTGGGTATTAATAAGTCCTATACTATTGGGCCCAAAAAGGAAGCCCAAAACAATTATAAGACATGGCCCAAAAAGGGATTTTGACCCATCCTTCCAAAATTGGTCCAATTGACTAATCAACATGGCATTAAATGCCAAGGAAAAGATAAGGGAGACATGAGGGACTATATATAGAGAGAAATCAGATTTTTTATTCATTTGGACTCTCATCACATTTCTAGAAATTTCCAACAATTTCTCTTTTGCTCTCAAGAATCCCAAGTCACTCTTTTGGCCAAAATCATCCATTGGTAAGTCTTGGTAAGTGTTTATTATGATGGATTAATATATTATGCATGGTATATGGTGTATGTTGTGTTGGTTATGTTGGTGGAATATTGAGAAGTTCACAATAAGTGAAGTGTTCACGTTTGCTAAAGTGAAGGGTGGTTTGTCTTGTAAACTTGACTTTGGACTTGTGGTTTTGAAGAGAGTGAACTTGGTGGAGTGAATATTGACATGTGAGCTGTGATTATGGTCTTACCTTGTTTGATTCTTGTGCATAACATTTGGAATGGTTATTGGAAAATCGATTGTGGTTTTGGTGTCGTATTGACCGTGAAATGTGGTTTTGGGTGTCGTTATGTGTGTTGTGAGGCCATGGCTGATTGTGGATGTTTAATATGATCAATAATATGTTCAAATATGTTTGATTGTGATCATGGACCATTCATGGCATTAAAAGACCCAAAAAAAGTCATTTCGGACCAAAACGGGCATCCGCCCCCGCAGACGAGGCATCTGCGGACGCAGATGCCCCTGGAATTTTCCAGGAGCCATCTGCGCGCGCATCTCTCCACCTGCGTGTGCAGGTGGCAGCGCAGGTCCCTCCAGATTTTCGTTTCGTTTGGTTTCGTATCCCTTTGATCCCCGAAAGCCCCGATACCCTTTTGGGATGTAATTATCACCTTGTGATGACGTTTTAATGACTTTAAAGTGTCGTATGAAGGTGTGTTGGACTATGTTAAGTATGTATGATTGTTCATATGTTGGCATAAAGGCATAATGGCGACGGAATGATAAAGGAAAAAGCGTAAAGGGCACGTATGGTGTGAAATGCTATCGATGTATGATTTCTTGGTTAATGTATGTATTGTTATGGTATTGGGGATATGAACATGTATTGTAGGGGGTGACATGAGAGTTCATTGACGTCTTGTACGCCTATATGGTAACTAATTGCTAACGTAAGTTCCGGTATGAAATTGTAGACTAAGACGTAAAGAAGGAGCGGGATCATTGTATTCATACGTAGATTCGTGTACGCATACTTGGAAGTGCAGGTATGTAAGGTTAATTTGTCCGTACCTTTCTGCGGCAAATAGTGTTCACCTTGCTATGTCACTAGTCCTATCCCGAAATGTACTAAGGTATTCCATATCCGGTTAGCAATGGTCAGTGTTATAAATTTCCTACTCTTTGATCATTTGTGAATCTCATATCTCATATTCATGTTGTACAGTGGTTCCAATGGTATCATGGTGCTAGTAATGTTATATTTCTCATAATGTTACTCATATGTCTTTCACTCATTGGTTAATGATTCAAAGCTTCCAACAATGTTATGTTCCAAGTTCAAGTGATGCTATGACTATCAAAGTACCAATCTCAAAGTAATGAACAAAGTAATGAATATGTGGTCAATGATCAAGTATGGGTGGCAGGTCTAGGGGCATAAGCCTAGCTCGACTCGATCCCGATGTATTGATTTATGGGTGGCAAGTCTAGGGGCATAAGCCTAGCTCGACCCGATCCCTATGCATTGATGTATGGGTGGCAAGTCTAGGGGCATAAGCCTAGCTCGACTCGATCCCAACACAATGATATGTAAAGACCCACTGATCAGTCGGGGCCCGGGTACATTGTGACATGTGTAATGACAAGTGAGCATTGAATGAACAGAAAGTAATAAAAGTAACGAAAGCAATCCACATGGTTTCCAAAATGCATCATGGTGACTTATTCACATTGATTAGTCTTTTGTATTTGAGTTCATTGAGATATTCATGTGTTGTACAGTTTCATCTGAGACTTGCATACTCAGTACTTATTTCGTACTGACCCCTCTCGGGGAATTTACCTTACTTGCTGCAGGCGCAGGTACCAGTAGGCATCCTCAGTAGATTGCCAGTTGTTAGCGGTTCTTTGGTGAGCTCCAGCTAATTCGGGGCTTCTCCGAGTCGCAGTTGTGTATATGTTTTGGTGATGTACATGTTGTATAAAGCGGGGACTTGTCCCGACTATTAGTTTGTATTGGTCAATGCTTTTGCTAGAGGCTTTTGTAGACGTATGTGGGTATATGTGTATAAGATGACTCATGGGGTATTGTTTTGATGGCCTCGCCGGCCAAGTTTCACAAATGTGTATATACATATATGTCACATGTTCCATAATTTCCGATGTTAGACATTCATGATCTTGTGTGGTAGTAGTGTTTCCTATGGCATGCATATGAATATGTAGAAGCATAGTTTGGTTCTCTCGGGCCTTATCGGCTACGGGTGCCAATCATGCCTCGTTGGGATTAGGGGTGTGACATAACCATTTGTGCATTATTTCTTCACAATCTTATTTCCTTGACATAGCTATGAGAGTGATACATTAGAGATCATGACACTAAAGCTCACACTTGTATACACATCTCACTTCACTTCACTTCATGAGATTCACATCTTCACTTATGAGGAATAATTATACTAACTTGCACATCGCCTCTCTTATTACTCTTATGAGATTAGTACTTTTACTTATGCAAAATTGGTACAAGGCTAATCATCATACTATCGACATGATTGGAAAATGCCATCCAAGATTAAATAGATTCTCTTATGTTATTATTCTCTTGAAATAGTTCTCTAATTTAGAGATTCCAAAGTTATGACAACTTTCCTTGAAGCTTTGGATCATTAACCAATGGGTGAGAAATATGTGAATAAACATAATTAGAAACATAACACCATTGAAACAATTGGACCATCATCCATGAACAAGGGACATGAGTATAACCACCATGGGAACCGTGGAACATAACCTTAGTGGGCTTTCGGAACATTAATCATACATATGAGACATGTATATAACTCTATTGGAACTTTGGTTCATGACATGATTGGAATAATGCTATTCGAACTCAACAAGTCCTCTTTACCTCATTACTCTTGTTGAGGTAGTTCTCTTAGGCTTTACAACATATGACAACTTAAGAACTTTCGTCCATAAATAAGAACTAAGTGGGTCATAATTCGTCTAAGAGGAAAACACATATGAATAACAATATATATCAATCTTAGTTGGAATACTATAGAACCCCTTTGGAATAAAACACTTTTGAAACCTTAGGACAATGAGCACTAAATAAGACACATGTGGCTATCAACTATTTGCCAACCGGAGATACAATACCCTAGAATATTTGGAACTTTTGACATGTTATCCAATGAACACGAGTCAACCAATGGGCATGAGTCATATGATTCACCATTGACCAAGGAGTAGGAAACATGTGAGTAACATTAGCCAACTACCGAATACGGGATACCTTAGAGCACTTCGGAATCAAGGTTCACCACATGCTACAGAAGGATATAGAAGAATAACCTTACATACCTTGTATTCTTAAGACGAATACACAATCTTAGACGCGCATACAATAGTCCCGCTCCGTTCTTGTGTTTTTCTCTACAACACAAGTTCATAACGAAACCAACATTAACCACTAATTACCTTACAATGGCATAAAATAACAATAAGTCACATGTTTAACTTTAACATGTCATTTCCCCTTTGATCATACCATTTATGAAATCATTATTCCCAAAATCCCCCAATATTCCATACATTGACCCATAAGCGACATTTCAAGTGTATAAGATAACCATAAGTTACATGAGTTACAATACCATGCATGTCCCTTTTTATGCCAACAATACCATAACATTTTATACATTGACCACACCATCACCTACCAATAGCATTTCACCACAAGGTTTCTCCTTTACACTTTCTCACAAACACCATATCACAATTATCCCATTAAATTGCTTCAATACACCTCACAACAACAAATCGGCCAAAATCCCATAATTTACACTTATAGAAAAATAACAAGTTTAGTACCATAATAACACCATACATGTTGATATTTTATCCATACCATACTCTTTCATCAAAACCACAAGTCCTAATTCAAGTTACAATCCCATGGATAACACATCTTTTAACAAAACCAAAAGTGCCATGTCCAACACTTCCAAGCATAACCAACATGACCTACATAATTTCTCATGCTCATAATATGTTAAAGTACAAGAATAATCACTTACCCAAGCTTGGAAGATGATGATCTTGCTCCAAAAGTGCCTTAGGGTTTGAAGAGCTAAAAGAGCTCTCTTGAAAAATCTAGAAAATGAGAGAAAGTGATGTGTGTGGCTAATGAATTAAAATCTGATTTTTGGCCACCTTTTATAACCTCTTAAAGTCATCCTTAGCCATTAATTTCCATCATTGACAAGTCAAAGCAAGAATGGGTCATTTTGACCCATTGGGCCTTTCATGTTTTGTTCATTTTTGGTCTCAAACTAGGCCCAATAACCCATATCATCTTAACCCACTAACATCAATGTATAATTCACCATATATCTCATGTTTAAATAATTCCATAATGTCACGACAATATTCTCGTACGAAATTCTCATTTGTCGTCTCGATCGCAAAAATAGGAATTCTAGTCGCCCATGGCTTCATTAGACATTTTGGATAACTATTTATGTTTCATGAGTTGATCATGTAGGAGTATGTAGGAGTGTATTGAAGTGTTTAAAGCTTTAACAATGCTCAAAGAACTCCAAAGAACCAAAAGAAACCATCCAAGAATCGTCGTAGAATTGCGTTACAAAACGAGCGCGGAAGGGCACAATATGTTGTGCCTTGCGCCACTTGCTGCAAAGCAAGCAGTGGCGCAAGATCCTGCTGCCTTCTGAATCAGGTGGCTTGCGCCACACACCCTGAAACAGGGAGTGGCGCAAGTCTTGGTACTTTGCTGAATTTTTCGGCCACTTTTTCCAACACTTGCATATCGTCCAATACCTTATCAAAACACTACAAAATACTTACTTAGTGATCTTAATCATCAAGTAAACATGACTCCAAGTCACCAAAGGAGGTTGGAATGTGTACGGGGTATTCCACAAATGCTCCACGAAATCACCAAACACTTCCTATGAAAGGATAGTCACATGTACAAGGCCAAATTTCAATTTTTCTCGTCATTAGCATTACCAAATACATACTTATATCTCTCGACACCTAAGCAAACATTATTCCTCTTCATCAAGTAGGGTTGGGAAGGTACGGGGTGTTACATATTAAATCTAATTAATGATATTCAACAATATTAGAATTTTGCTTATTAAATACCATAGTTAATAAGTTTTCAAAGAATTGTATGTCGAACTTTGGCACTACTAATTAATTACTATATTTAAATATAGGTGTGCACCCGTCAAGCTCAAATCCTGGGTTCGCCTCTGGTACCATAGTTAAGTGGGTCAATGAAATAAAATTTATATTAATTAACCATGACTTAGTGATAATAGTGTATGTTCAAACATATGTATCCATTAGTTGATAAAAACACCTGGTGCATGTAAACTTTTGCATGCACATTATATTGTTCATTTGTTCTATTTGAACAGTTGACCTAGAAACATGTAGCTACTTAACCCTTTTGAAATGGGCAAGAATTTATCCTTAACACTGGAGCAGAAATATATAACTCAAATCAAATGAACTTTGGCCCAAATTTCCAAATTGAAATGATGATTACCAAAACCTAAAGTCCAGGCTGATTTTCTGATCAAATTGAAAATGACGATAAGCAAGATGCAAAGTCCAAGGTGATTTTCCGGTTCACAAACATGACCATCAACTATATCTACACCTTATGTAAGAGGCAAAAAAAAAAAAAGGACCAGAAAATGAAATAGCTAAAAATACAATAATTGAATCTGACGGGCTCCCAAGACCTGCTAAGTGAACACTATTAATATTACTTGAACGTTTAATTTATATTTACATGACCGAATGCACAGTAATGTAGTAGGATTTATTTTTTTGAAATGGATAAGAAAGTGGTACGTGCATGAATCGAATTCAATAGAACAACCAAAAGACATGCTAGGCTTACAACAATAAGAAAGAAAGATCAATGCAATAAACTCCCAAATTATTAGTATAAATAGAGTAATAATATGCTCAACCATGAGCAAAACGTTGGGACAACAAACTGCTAGCTCCGTATTGTGAGCTCAGGAGTAGCACCCACACCTACCAGAGCTTAGTCAGGATTCTGTGGTCGATTCCCCATTAGCTATAGTTGCTAAACGTTCCTCACAAGTAGAGAATGCAAAACAGTAGCAGCCCTACTTGATCAAAAGTCAAGGTTCTTTGACCAAGAAACAATATATATGCTCAACAATTTTAGTAGTATTAAAGATAGCTTACAAATCAGAAAAGCAGTGAACGATAAGGCAATGGTAATTATGGATACTACATACATGTTCAGCATGAGGCTTTGGGTCTATGTATCCAACTATAACCTACACCATCACTTAATTGTTCTTTCTACCCATACAAAATATGATGAAAGGCATGCAAATGTTAGTCTTTATTAACAATATAACTTCCAAGTCACTTGGATATCAGCTAAATATGAAGATCTAGGACAGTTGGGAGACAGGGATGCTCCGCCTCATCAAAGACCTCTTGAGAGCCCACTTCTAAATCCTAGTTTTGGCTTTAATCTGAAATGGATAAAATATAAGTCAGAGATGGTCGGGATCAGCATTTTCCCAACTCGTCATCTTGTTTAATAAGGTGCGGAACAATGAAGCGTACTTTTTTTACGTAGCCCCAGTCTCCTTGTGGAACTCTTCCTTGTTAGAAACCTTGTGATTGTACAAGTAGCAATTCCGTGTTAATAGTGTGTGTAAAATTACATGGCATTTGAATCCATTTATGCAATTAATTAATGTAGAAGTCGTAAATGTAATGACATAGCATATGTATTAGCTTAACAAATCTTTTTAAAATGGTCAACACATGTCATAGAGTTGTCTCACTCACTCGAATAATAATTTAATTTCGATCATGATTGTGAAGTTTCCAAATCCAAAAAGCAACTTATACGGCATCATGAGAAAGTGATGGCAAAGACAACAACGTGTGGTCATGGAGTATGATCTTGATACCAGAAGTTGGTCACATAGACTTCCAACATTTTATTTTTAATGGGGCAAAAAAGATGTGTCAAAGAATGTGTGGTACCTACTTTATCTAGAGTTGTGTAAATGTTTAGGAGGGAAATGTTTGGATACAGATATTTTTAGTTTTTTTTCAGTGAAGATACTTTATTAGTAACCGCAAACTGGTTCAAAAATTCAACGATATGAATGGAGAATGACTTGCATAACATTGAAAACAAAGCCTATATCGATATCTTAGACTATGCGTTTTAATTCAAGACCAGCGAATAACATTTCACTAAATATATTTTTAAGTGGTTAAAATGCTTAACTACAGTTAATATTCTAATTTAATTAGATAATATAAAAATGAAGAAATCGTTAGAAATATGAAATTAAAAGAACAATTAGAGAACACTATTAGGAATATGAAAAGCACCATACTTAACATTATATAATTACACCTCATAATTATAACATGACAAAATGTAATAAATACTAAACATTTGTAACACCCCGTACTTTATAACCTCACTTGATACCTTGGGATCATATCTACATAGGTGTTGAGATGCCATGCATATGTGTTTTATAGTGTCATTGATGAAACATTTGATATCGGACGTAACATGTGCGATTAGATCGTCGTAGGAGGTGTGTTGTGATTTCATGGAGCATAAGAGTCAAACACTTCAATACACTCCTACATACTCCTACATTATCAAATCACGAAAGGTGGATAGTGATCCAAAATGTCCAATGAAACCAAGGGCGACTAGAATTCCAATTTTTGCGATCGAGGCGACGAATGAGAATCTTTTAAGAGGATGTTGTCGTGACATTATAGAAATATGTAAACATGAGATATATGGTGAATAATACATGAAATTTGTTGGGTTGCATGGATATGTGTTATTGGGCCCAAAATTAGGCCCAAATGGGATTAAAAGACTTGGCCCAAAGAGGAAATGACCCATTCTTGCAATAATTGACCAATTGAACATATCCTTTAATGCCACATGGAACTAAGAATGACCTTGGGTCTATATAAAGTCCCCAACATCAGATTTTATTATCAAAAGCTCTCATAACTTTTGGATATTTTCTTAAAACATTTCTCTCTTTTCCAAACCCTAAGGCAAATAATCCCTTTGGACTCCTTGGACAAGATCAACATATTCCAAGACTTGGTAAGTATTTATCCTCATGGATTAACATATTATATGCATGGGAGATTATGTATATTAAGCTAGTGGTGTTGGCAAAGTGATGAATAGTGTATTTTGCTTTTGGTGTAAGATATACTATCTTGGTGAATTGAACTTGAATTAGGCCTTGTGCCTTTGATGAAAAAGCATGGTATGGACAAAATATGAACATGTATGGTGTTATTTTTGGCATTAAATTTGTTCTTGGCTAAAAGTGGAAATTATGGGATTTTTGGCCGATAGGTGTTATGAGTTGAATTAAGATGCTTTGAAGGATTATGTGTGATGTGTTATGGATAAGAAAGTGTAAAGGAGAAGTATTGTGGTGAAATGTATTGATTTTCATGTATTGGTCAATGTTGGGAATTTTCCGGAATTTTTGGAAGAATGGTATATCAATAGTTTTGTCGAAGGAAAATGACATGTTTAAAGGCAAACATGTAATTCATTGACATTGTATGCATTTGTAAAGTAATTCATGGTTAACGTGAATTCGTTATGTATGTATGTTGTAGAGTGAAGGAGAGGGATCATTGTATACGCATCGAAGGTTGTCTATTCGTATTGTGAATCCAAGGTATGCAAGGTTAATTTGTCCGTATCTTTCTACGGCCAATAGTGTTCACATTGACATTTCTTTAGTTCTATTCCGAAATGTACCAAGGTATCCCATATGCACTTATCTATGATCATTGTCATATATTTCCTACTCATGGATCATTTGTGAATCTCATTTCTCATATTCATGGTTAATGTTCCGAAAGTTCAAATAAGGTTATATTCCAATATTCCAATAGTGCCTATACTTGTGTCTCTTGTTCATGGATTATTGTCCAATGGTTCCAATGGTATCATGGTGCTAGTTATGTTATATTTCTCATTGATATTTATTCATATGTCCTTCACTTATTGGTCAATGATTCAAAGTTTCCAACAATGTTGTGTTCCAAAGTTCCAAAGTGATGTTATGACTGTCAAAGTATCAATCTCAAAGTAATGAACAAAGTAATGCAAATGTGGTCAATGATCAAGTACGGGTGGCAAGTCTAGAGGCGTAAGCCTAGCTCGACTCGATCCCAAGATTTGGATTTATGGGTGGCAAGTCTAGGGGCGTAAGCCTAGCTCGACTCGATCCCAAGGGTGGGGGCATAAGCCTAGCTCGACTCGATCCCTATATGATGATATGAAAGACCCACTGATCAGTCGGGGCCCGGGTACATTGTGTTATGTAATGACATGTGAGCATTGAGATAAAGAAAGTAATGAAAATAATGAAAGCAATCCACATGGTTTCCAAAGAATAACATGGTGACTTATTCACATCGAGTATTCATATGTTTTGAGTTCATTGACATATTCATTGAAATATTCATGTGTTGTACAGTTTCATCTGAGCCTTGCATACTCAGTACTTATTTCGTACTGACCCCTCTCGGGGAATTTACCTTACTTGCTGCAGGCGCAGGTCCCAGTAGGCCTCCTCAGTAGATTGCCAGTGTTAGCGGCTCTTTGGTGAGCTCCAGCTCATTCGGGGCTTCTCCGAGTCAGAGTGTATATATGTTTTGGTATTGTATATATTGTGTAATGCGGGGACTTGTCCCGACTTATGGTTCATTTTGGTCAATGCTCTTGTTAGAGGCTTTTGTAGACGGATGTGGGTGTATGAATGTAGAAGGGATATGTCGTCCTTGACTTGGTGGCCTCAACGGCCAAGTTTCGCATATATGTACATATATCATGTTCCATGACTTCCATTGTTGGTCTTGATAGTTGATATGTGTTTATGGGTTTCTTATGGCATGCATATGATTGAGTAAGTAAAGATTGGTTCTCTCGGGCCATGTCGGCTACGGGTGCCAATCACGCCTCGTTGGGATTCGGGGCGTGACAACATTACTTATATAAGAGAAGGGGAAAAGAAAGAAACATTAATACATAGCAAACAAAACATCTAAAAAATAATGGTTGGCTAATAATTTACTGGACTATCCATGAAAAAAGAAAAAGAATTATAATGGGAAGGAGGACAAACAGAACAGAAACTTCAATCGGGGTTAAATAAAAGAATACGAACCACAATAAAACATCGAAAAGTCAAATCATCAAACCTTTCATGATCTAGTAGAGAGCAAGCTTATTTGCTGCATAAAAACATCGAAAAGTCAAATTAGACGTACTGGAATTTTGGTTCATTAGTGTTTCCTAAATGTGTCCTTCAAAAAATGCGGTTTCTAGTTGATTGTGTATTTTTCTTGTATGCACTCTAATCATCAAGTCAGCTAGGTCAACTTGGGTGGACAAATATAGTGTAGAGGTATCTAAAATTGGTCGCGGATGTGGATGTAAGAAGAAAAGGAAGTGGCAAGTTTATCCAGTTCAATGTTTGACAAGTTAATACAGCAACATACCTAATGTAATTTCATAATTGGAGTTTAGAGAATTACAACATATAGCAACAGAATATACACAAGTAGGAGGATAAAATGTAACCAGGCATTATCCTATCCCTGTTTTGTAGAGATAGAGATGTGGTTTTGGATAGATCCCTTGCTTAAATAAAACATTTTGGGGATAGAGTTAAAGATATTGTATTCCATAGACCCCCGGCTTAAATAAAGAAAATGGAGAGCAACACAGGTGATAATCGAAATTGAAGAACAACAAATTAAAAGAATAGTGGTAATACTACCGATAAGAAATCAAGTCCAAGTACAACCACCAGACCTTTCGTGCAGGAAAATAAAAATCTTACACTCTAGTCCACGCCCTCCAGTGATAACGAAGAATGATGAATATATCAATCACTTAAAATCTTATTGCTTCCTCACAGGACACTGCTATAATGTGTATAATCAGTAAAAAAATATTTATTGGCATTTGGTGTTTATAACTAAGCAATTGAACTACAAGAATCGCAATAAAAATTTAATATTATATGCTTGAAAAGTGGAAAATACAATCGTTTAGTTTGGCTTTTCCAGGAGGGAGCCAATGAGTAGCAAACTAACAATATAAATGTCATATAGAACTCTAAATCCTAAGCTTGGTATAGCTTCTGGTTCTTTCCTTCCCATTTTGCGTACAAACATGATACTTATTCAGCAATATGCAACTGTTACGAAAAACACTGCATTTATCACACATCTCCAATGAGGATAGGAAAACAAGAGCTTACTGATAAAAATTTCATTTGAAATAAGTAAATGCCAGCCTCTCTTATTGAAGTGGACAATGGGAAACTTCAGAAAAATAAAGCTTCTTTTAAAGCTAAGACAATTGCATCTAGTGGGGTTGACTGTGAATCTTACATCAAAAAAACTTCAAGGTTTTACATTCATGTAATACATAAATCAGTACTTCGAAGACATTCTCTCAAAAACCTTGATCTTAGCCCGCAAAAGAATCATGCATCACATAAGCCCTCATCAACTGTGCTATACAAATGTGATGCCTTTGCCACCCGCAGAAACTAGCCTTGTTCTTGAAGCTTAACCACCTCTGTAGATCTCAGTGTACGCATGATTAGCACATTAATACATCAGTATATGAAGCAGAACAGGTTAAAGATTCAGTTTTTCATTAATAAAGTTGTGTTCATGTTCAAGATAGGGAACACATCTTTTACCTTACAATGAAACATGCTTGGCTATCCTCATAAATTGTTGTTTTCTTTATGATCGATTTGTAAAGAAGGAAAATCTAAATCAGTCTTCCCAACTGCCTGGGCAGCTCCTTCACAAAAATCAAGACAATCACCGGAAGAATTCTTGACAGCAAAGGGCATCCTTCTAACTGCTATCTCAGGGGTACTTAGTGACAAATAGGCCAATTTGTTCGTTAGAGACAACCTTATTGCTAAATGGGGTTATGCAGACTTCTTCTACCTGACTGTTTAGTTGGTCCGCTTGAGTTGCGCACACATTTTTCTTTGCATTTGTTTTCTCAGGAGTATACAAATCATCCTTGACATCTACTCTACCTTCATCCCTTGTTTGGCACTGTCGCATTGTTTCAGCACACCTGAAAGTTGAGTCGTATTCTCTCTTAACATGATCAACCTTGGTATGTTCGAAGTCACCGTATTTTCCTCCAGGTTCAGCTCATTCGTTTGGTTAGGCGCATCCAAATCTGCTTGACACCGTCAAATGTTTTCACTAATAGAAGTTTCAACAGCCTTGGATGTCAATATTCTCAATAGCATCCAAGTCCATATCATTCTCCATATTCTCAGTAGTATCCAAGTTCATCTCATTCTCCATAATCTCAGTAGTATCAAAGTTCATTTCATTCTCCATAACACCTTGTTTTTGACTCCTAATTGCAACCAAACCAGCAGGCCATATCATTGTGCAAAACACATTGATTTTCACTCTCAATCGCAACCAGACCATCACCTGGAACATCTTCAACTGTATCAGGTCCTTCAGCCATAATTGTATCATTGCACAAAATGACTTGGTTTTCACTCTTCATTGCAACCACACATCACCAACAACGTGTTCAACTGTGTCAGGTTCATCGGCCACAGCTTTCTCTGTTCTTTGGTATCCACTCATAATCACATCTGTATAATTGCTCACAATGACTTGGTTTTCAATCTTCATTGCAACCAAACCATCACCAGCAAAGTGTTCAACTGTGTCAGGTTCATCGGCCACAACTTCCTCTATTTTTTGGTGTCCACTCTTAATCACATCTATATCATTGTTCATAATGACTTCGTTTTCACTTTAATTGCA
This sequence comes from Capsicum rhomboideum, assembly GCA_031232105.1. NCBI lineage: Eukaryota > Viridiplantae > Streptophyta > Magnoliopsida > Solanales > Solanaceae > Capsicum > Capsicum rhomboideum. Next base: position 140,114,121 of record CP124711.1, on the reverse strand, counting down.
ACCAAACCATCACACGTGACGTGTTCAACTGTGTCAGGTTCATCGGCCACAACTTCCTCTATTCTTTGGTGTTCACTCTTAATCACATCTGTATCATTGTTCACAATGACTTCGTTTTCACTCTTAATTGCAACCAAACCATCATCCGCAACATGTTCAACTTCCTCATTGTTCAATATACTTGCTATACCTTAGTTTTCACTCTTAGCTGCAACCAAACTAGCATCTGCAACATGGTCAACTGAATCAGGTCCTTCAGCCACATCTTCCTTATTGTTCAAAGCACTTGCTATGCCTTGGTTTCACCCTTAGTGACAACCAAAGAAACAACCGAACCAGCACTTTGGATGTGTTCAAATGGAACAGGTTTTTCAGACAGAACATCCATATTCTTTGAAGTATTTACTCCACTTATTTCAGGATGAGCTTCAAGAGATAACTCGGGAATTAGGGGAATATCACTTGGACCACCAGTGTGATTATCTGAAACATTTGACTTGTCTGAAGAAGATACAGGAGAGAGGTGCTTCAAAGTTTCAGGCTTTCTATTTTCCCTAAGAGGAACTCTTTACACTCTTAGTTTTCCTGCTTGAGTTTCCTTTTTGGGATACAGATGGTAGCTTCAGTCTTGGGCAGTGCAGTGGACGAATTGGAATGAGTCCGGACTGCTTTCACCTGCATAAAATGAATTTTAACATTAAAATTTTGGAAGTATATTTTTTGAATTTTAACATAAAATGAAGATTATTACAAGTAATGTAAGATAGTTTAATGAAGCTGCTAACCAAAGCCAGAAAACAGCCTTGACTACGTGAAAGTTCTCCACTTGATAATCATTTTTCCCTAACAAAGAAAATCAATAGACTTATATACACCTATTTTCTTTCCACTTTCCACTTGGTAATGATTTTAGCAACATAAATCATTTCTAATTGAAGGACGTGAAAATAGATCCATATAAAAAGAACAATAAACTGACCCCGTCAAAGTACCTGATGGTTTCATCATAAAGGCTGGACGAGAAACTGAGCCTGCTTGCTTTAAACTTTCTCTAGGTACAGTTGTTCCCCTGATTCGGGCTTATCTGACTTCTGATCACTTAAATGATTGTTCAGATCCAAAGTTGAGCGGTCACTATCAAATGATCTGCAGGAGCTTATCTTGCTCCTGCTTGACCTAGGGTTGATGGTGGCGGAAGATGACGATGACACTGAAGATCACTCACTAATAGAACTAGCAGGCGATATGCTTGTGTTGATCTTAGAAGACATCTAATAAGCTGAGACAGCAGAATTCCCAGATGGTAGTTTACTCTTCACTGCAGCTTTTGAAGGGTATGACGGCCGCGCTCACCTGGGACCCGACCGCGCCCTTTTGGGCTGGCTGGGCTCATGCGACGCCATTGTCAATGAGGAATGGAACCCACTTTGTGGAAATATACTGGGTATATTGTTGTTGTTGTTGTTGTGCAGCTTTTGAATGGGTTTTGAGCTTAGCACTTGCAGAAGGTTGAGCAATAGGTTTGCTATCAACCTTTCTCCTTGCTAAGGGAACTGAAGATCTAGCTGTCTTGTCAGATGAAGTACTTCCAGAACTATCACCTGAAGATCTTGTTGAATGTATTTTCATTGCAGGTGAAGATCCCACAGAAGATGGCTTCATCGACATAGTAGGTTTGGGTAACACCCAACTAGCTTTATTTAGGACAGGTGCTTTTGGTGTCTGAGCCACTCTAACAGAAGCTGCAATTTCCCAATTATAACTATCAACGTCAGAAAAGACGTATACGAAATTGTTACAACCCATAATACAATGGATAGACAACCTAGCTACTATTTATGGACAGGAGACAGCTTTCACTTATCCTTTACTCAAGAACCTAATCAAAATTTAACAACTTCTTTTACCACTTACCTGTACTGATTTTCATGCAGTCATTATCTGTTGTGACTTGTGTGATATCCAAAGAAGCCCTTAAGGATGCAGAAACAGGCTGCAACGTTGTGCTAATCTTTGGAGGCTTTAATGATGCTCCACTTGTAGTTCTACTGATAGACTTTATTAAAAAACATAAAAACAACGTCTATAAAACTGAAACATCAAAAGTCCCAGTTCTTTTGCTAATCAACCAAATGAGAGAGAACATCTACTCAGCCTTTTTGACCAATACTTTAAAAGCCTACAGCTAGCAGACTCAAAAAAAAAGGGAAACTTAAAGAGGAGTGATGATATTTTCTTTAAACTAGTTTAAGCATGTGTATACCCGCGTTAAACAATACAATAGAGTTGTGACAAGTATAGACTGAAAATGATTTTAATCTAAAAACCTCACAGTGACAAATTTCAATATGCTAACAGGTGAAAATTTTAATTTGACAGTATAAAATTTACAAAATATTAAAGGTATTACTTTCTGAAAAACACGCATTTAAAATAATTAATACCAGTGTTCATAACATTCAATGGAAAGTGCATTTTGGATTACTAAACCTTGCATTGGGACAAACAGTTCTGACTTACAGATAATTGTTTTTTAATAATAAGCAACATACCAAGAAAAGAATGAAATTTAAACCACACATACATATAAATGATAGATATACCTGGAAAAAGAGAATTTCTGGCAGAAAGACCACAAACAAAATGATGGGACAAAGACAGCTTATTGTGGCCATTTATAGAGTATTGTAATGTAAAGAATAAGAAAAGGCTGACTATTTAATACTCCGTAGCTAAATATTTAAGGCGAAGAGGTTGACTATTTTAACCGACAAAAATACTTTTAATTGGAGGTATAATAAATCTACAGCTATTTTCAAAAGACAATTTTGACAAGATAAGGGAGGATTTCCTAAGTTATGGAAGGGTTAGTTTGGGGAACATGTGCCTAACATAAATAATAGAACATGAATTAGTCCATCAATATATGCAAGTATTGCTATTTGAAGCTTTTTAGTATGCATAATATTATGAGACATATTATAAATTAGTGCGAGACTGTCCTTTCGTATAATAGCAGTACTATGTGATAGTTCTCACATCATAATATTATGCATACTAAAAAGCTTCAAATAGCAATACTTGCATATATTGGTGCACTAATTCATGTTCTATTATTTATGTTAGGCACATGTTCCCCAAACTAACCCTTCCATAACTTAGGAAATCCTCCCTTATCTTGTCAAAATTGTCTTTTGAAAATAGCTGTAGATTTATTATACCTCCAATTGAAAGTATTTTTGTCGGTTAAAATAGTCAACCTCTTCGCTTTAAATATTTAGCTACGGAGAAAATTATTAATGCGGAAGATGAAAGATAGAAACAATTAGTAATAACAAAGCATACCATGAGTAGAAATGTTTTTGGATGATAATTAAGGAGATATGAATGCCCATGTTCAACCTGAAGCATTAAACAGTTGTTGGAATGAGTTTAACGGCAGAAGCTAAAATGATAAACAGTTAAAATTCATTAAAAACGGAAAATGATGAGTTCTAACATGTAACCATGTATTTGGTCTAATTTAGCTACCATTATTTATTCAATTAAAAAAGTTGGCGAAGGGAATTCTCGTAATTCAACTTTTTTTTTCTTTTTTGATAACCGTGGTATTCGGATCAGCTTGCGCGCACCTCGAATAATTCCACGGATACCTGCCACCTCCCACCAGCAGCAGGTATTGGGTAACTCTATCCACCAAGGCTAGAACAAATGGGAAGAAATCACCTAGTTTTTTTTTTGATAACCATGGTGTCCGGACCAGCATTCGCGCACCTCGACTAAATCTACGGGATACCTGCCACCTCCCACCAGCAACAGATATCAAGTAACTCTGTCCACCAATTTTGTCCACCAAGGCTAGGACAGATGGAAAGAATCACCTAGTGTTTTTTTTGTCTCTACTGAGATTCGAGCCCACTTCATTGACCTTGAGACCTCAAGGTGGTCAACCCAATTCATTGAACCACTAGGTCACACTCTCGGGTGCCTCGTAATCCAACTTTAGACTGAGGACCTCCCCACTTTTAGTAATACTAGTCACTGGAAACATGCGTTGCACGTTTATCCCAACATATTTGGTACAAAATTTGTATCACAATATGATAACTTCTAAATGGTAACACACATATATCATAGAACTTTCTTTGGTCTATTAAAAAATCAAAACACATACAAAATAAGGTACTTTTAATAATATGAAGTTAGAAACAGTACTACTTTAGTGGGCCACTGTAACACCCCGTACGTTTCGGAGTCTAGCTGACTACCGCAACATTTATGGAAATAATGAAACATGGGAGATTTGATGAATTATTCATTTATTTATTTTTTTTGGGATTACATGAGTCTTACACCATTGGGCCCAAATGAAGCCCAAAGTCATAAGGAAGACTTGGCCCAATGGGGCAAATATGATCCAATCTTCCATTTGACTAATCAACTGTCACGCCCCGAGATCCCACGAGGCGGATTGGCACCCGAAGCCGATATGGCCCGAGAGAACCAATCTTTGCTCATGTCTATTCATATGCATGTCACTCAATAATCAGCACCATCACATTGAGGTATACAATGTCAATAGCGGAAGTTATGGAAACATGTGATATATCAACGTATAAGAAACTTGGCCGTTAGGGCCATCGAGTCAACATGGACATACTTCTCTTACATTTATATACTCACATACGTCTACAAAAGCCTCTAACAGATGCATTTACAAGACCAACTAAAGTCGGGACAAGTCCCTGCTTTATACAATATCTACAACATCAGAACAACTGTGACTCGGAAAGTCCCGAACCAACTGGGGCTCACCGTAGATCTGCAAATACTGTCAACCTACTGTGGAGGTCTACTAGTGCCTGCCCCTGCAACATGTAAGGTAAGTCCCCCGAGGGGGTCAGTACGAAGAATGTACTGAGTATGTAAGGCGAAAATGAAACTGTACAATACATGAATATTTCAATGAACTCAACTACAAATGAATAATCAATATGAATAAGTCACCATTCTGTACTTTGGAAACCATGTATATTGAAGTAGGGTTGGGAAGGTACGGAGTGTTACATCAACCATGCATTTAATGCCAAGAGATGGATAAGAGTGACTTGAGGGATATATATATATATATATATATGAGGAATTATATACAAAATTTAGTGGGCTAAAGAGTTCTTGAGCCATTGGGCTCAATGGAGGCCCAAAATTACAAGAAGACATGGCCCAAATGGAAAGTTGACCCATGCTTTTATTTCTCTTTCATTGACCAAATAAACCACTAAGTGTATGGATAAGGATCATTGGTGAGGGGCTATAAATAGAGCCAAAAATCAGAGTATAACTCATTTGGAACTCTCATGCTTTTTCTAGAAATTTCCCAAAAGCTTCTCTCTACACACAAACCCTAGGCCTTCATCCTTTTGGCCAAGATCATCATCTTGCACACTTTGGTAAGTGTTTATGCTTATGAGTTAATATATTATGTGAATGAGAGAGTGCTTATATGATGTTGGTTATGTTGGTGGTGTATTGAGAGTTCACTATGTGTAAAGTGTACATGTTTGCTAAATCGGAGAGTGGTGTTGCCTTGTAAACTTGAACATGGGTTTGTGATCTTGAAGGAAATGAACTTGATGGATTCAATATTGATATGTGAGATGTTATTATAGTCTTGACTTGTTTTATACTAGTGTATAATGCTTGGAATTGTTATTGCAAAAGTGAACATGGAAGTGATGACGTATTGAAAGGAAAACGTAATTTTTGGTGGTGTTTATGTGCATATGAAACCATGGCTGAATGTTGGTGTTTAAGATGATCAAAAAATATGTTAAAATGAGTTTGGTTATGATCATGGACCATTCATTGCATTAAAAGACCCAAAAAATGACATTTCAGACCAAAACGGGCATCCGCCCCCGCAGACGAGGGCACCTGCGGGCGCAGATGCCAATGCAGGTGCCTCTGGCATCTGCCAAAGGTCACCTGCGCGTGCATCTCAGCCACCTGCGTGCGCAGGTGGCAGCGCAGGTCAGCCCAGATTTTCGATTTGTATGTTTTCGTCTCCCGTTGATCCCCCGAAGCCCCGATACCCTTTTTGGATGTAATTAGCAACTTGTGATGTCGTTTTAATGACTTTAAAGTATCGTATGAAGGCATGTTGGACTGTATTAAATGTGGATGGTTGTTTATATGTTGTTATGAGGCAAATTGATAGAAGTAAATATGACGGAATGATAATGAGAAGGCATAAAGGGTAAGTGAGATGCGAAATGCTATTGTTGAATGAAATCTTGGTCAATGAGTGGAATGTTATGGTAGTGTTGGCATGTTGATGCGATAAATGATATTGTAAGAAGGAAAAATGACGTTCTAAAGTAACTATGTGATTCATGGTCATCTTGTGCACTTGTAAGGTAGTGGGTTGCTAATATAAGCTTCGTTATGTACTTGTGATGTAGAGTGAGACGTAAGGAAAGAGCTGGACTATTGTATTTCCATATAAGCCTGGGTATTCATAGTGAGATGCAAAGGTATGTAAGGTTACTCTTTCTGCATTCCTCCTGCAGCATGTATGTTCATATTGTCAGAGTACTCATTTGATTCCAAAAGGCTCTAAGGTATTCCGTAGTCAGTAGTTGACTAGTGTTACTCACATGTTCCTTACTCATTGGTCAATGGTGAATCATATGACTCATGCCTATTGGTTGACTCTTGTTCATTGGCTAACATGTCAAAAGTTCCAAATGTTCTAAGGTATTGCATCACAGGTTGGTGAACAGTTGATATCCATATGTATCGTATTTAGTGATCATTATCCTAAGGTTCCAAAAGTGTTACATTCCAAAGGGGTCCTGTAGTATTTTAACTGAGGTCGACATATATTGTTATTCACATGTGTCCTACTCTTAGATGTATGATGATTCACATAACTCTTATTTAGAGACTGAAGTTCCTAAGCTGTCTTGACGTTGTAGTATCCCAACGAGAGTAGTGAGGTAAAGAAGGCTTGTTTAGTTGGAATAGCATTGTTTCCATCATGTCATGATCCAAAGTTCCAATAAAGTTATACACATGACTCATATTCATTAGTAATGTTCCAAAAGTCCGATGAGGTTATGTTCCAAGGTTTCAATAGTGGTTGTATTCACGTATCTTGTTCATTGATCATGGTCCAAGGGTTCCAACAGTGTTATGTTTCTATGAAGGCTATGTTTCCAATAATGCTTATTCACATGTCTCTCACTCATTGATTATTGATCCAAAGCTTCAACTAAACTTGTGACTATCATTGTATCAATCTCTCACAAGTAAGAGAACCAATCTCAAAAGTAAAGAAACGAAGTAAGAATAAAGTAATGCATAATGATTGTGTTCATAGGTGTTATCCATGGGGTATAAATACCTGTATGATGATGTTAATTTATCCATGGGGTACAAATACCTGCATGATGATGTTAATTTATCCATGGGGCGCAAACACCTGCATGATGATGTTCCTTTATCCATGGGGTGCAAGAACACCTGCATGATGATATGATCTTATCCATGGGGTAAAAAGAATACCTGCATGACGATGATATTTTATCCATGGGGTGAAAGAACACACCTGCATGATGTATCCATGGGGTGAAATGAACACCTGCATGATGAGGGCCCTAACAGTATATGAGCAATGTAAAAGTAAAGTAAAGTAAAGGTAAGGGAAAGAAAGAACGTAATGTGCATGGTATCCCACATACAGAAAGAGAGTTTATTCACATTTGTTATTTCTCTTATATTGATTCCATGGTTGTTGTTATTATGTACGAATCATTGGAGATGATAATAACGAAAGAAAGGTACATGGTTCCATATATAGAGTTTCTCTTATAATTATTTCCATTGAAGTTCTTACGTATTGTTGCAGTTTTCTTATGGCCTTACATACTCAGTACATTCTTCGTACTGACCCCTCTTGGGGACTTACCTTACATGTTGCAGGTGCAGGCATTAGTAGACCTCCTCTGTAGATTGGGGATCATTCGCACAGTTTTGGTGAGCTCCAGTTAGTTCGGGGCTTCTCCGAGTCACAGTTGTTTATATGTTTTGGTATTGTACATGGTGTATAAAGCGGGGACTTGTCCCGACTTTAGTTGGTCTGGTAAATGCATTTGTTAGAGGCTTTTGTAGACATGTGTGGGTATGTGAAAGTAAGAAACGTATGATCATTGTGACTTGACTGCCCTAACGGCCAAGTTTTATATATATATATAGATATGGCATATGTTTTCATATTCATGACTTCCGCATAGTTACATGATGAATAATAAGACTGATACGAAGATATGCATACGAGTGTACATGAGCAAATTTTGGTTCTCTCGAGCCATATCGGCTTCGGGTGCCAGTCCGACCCGAATGAAATTCGGGGCGTGACAGCCACTGGGCATAACTTTAATTTAAAATAGGAGGACACACTCATACATGTATATGTATGTATATATGTACAAAATCTGAACCGGCAAATCAAAAGAAAATAAACTTACCAATGGGTCATCAACTACTAAGAGGTCTAAGCATGTATAGGGTTTAAGCTTTTGGGCACTCAATTTTCCTTTGCACTATTATCTCATAATCAAGTCCACGCCATCCTTATAATTTGAAAGAGAGAAATCAAAATACCCAATTACGCATTTGTACTGCTGTCTTTTAGGGAGACGTACCAATATTTTGATAAATTCAAAATGAACAAATAGAATAAGTTGGAAAGATGTATTGGTAAAATAAGCATTCATAAGAACATGCAATCATGCATTATTCAAGAGTTCAATTTATCTTACCTTCAAATAATACCCACAATATATTAAGAAACTAACAATATCATTTCCTGCAACGCACTATAGGAATTGAGTTCGCATCTCAAAACATTACGAAATTTCTTTTTTCAAAATAATAGTCAAACCTCTTGCAACTCATCGGAGAAACATTTTTTGAGTATTTGACGTTTCTGTGTGAGGTCGTACTAGACTCTCCGACTCGTCTTTGTCACAATGCTGCTATTAAAAAAATAGGAAAATGAAATCAGGAAAAATAATATCACATAAATTTAAATTAAAAGTGAAAATATAAATAAGAGTATAAGAGATCTAAGAAAAGAGTAAACATTTTCCACAAAACCAAAATCAATAGCCATGCTATCATCTATGATGAAATTGCGAAAAGAATGAAAATATATAGTGCAACGGAATGAGCTAATAAACTGAATGAGGCAAAGAAAAGGTCCACATTAAAATACTTAAACCAACACATCAAATTCCCCAGCAATGAAGAGAACATTGATTAATATAATTAAGTTTGTTAATGGCGTTTATTTATTTTTTACAGCCAGCAACATAAGTAATTGTAAAAGCTAGTCTTAAATGATGATACATGAAATGGAAATTGTAAAAGCTAGCTCTTAAATGGTGGTATATGCTTAAATTTACAATTGTTTAAAAAAAATAGCTCTTAAATGGTGGTACATGCTTAAATTTACAATTGTCTAAAATTAAAAATAGCTCTTAAATGGTGGTACATGCTTGAATTTACAATTTACATGTGTCTGTTAAACAATTGTAAATTTAACTTTAGCCAAATTACTACTAATAGTTTTAGTTTTAAAAACCTCCCAGTAGCTGTTTAATTAGTATTGCAGCAAAAATTTGTCCAAACACTTGGCTTGACAATTGGTCTATAGCCTCGAGAAAACTAACCAAATAAAGAAATTAATACTACACAGAGTATGGCAATTAAAAATAAATTAGACTTGCAAAATACAGAAGAAGAAACTAACATTATGTTTGAAGATAACAGAAGAGCATGCCAAGCATTATGATAACAAAATTAAAAAAAAAGAGCACATATAAATGGAGATCAAAAGATCTAATAAACAAACAATTATAAGAACAAGAAGAAAAGTTTACAGCTCACATACATGTTGACTCGGCTGTTCGGACAAAGTATCATTATATTCCCAAAATTTCAGGAAGAACAAACATATCTAACCATATAATTAGGTCAAGAGCTTCATCTTCCAAGTGGAAAATATATAGAGGGAATGGAACACGAACAGATTGTCTATTCATCTTCCAATGTTATAAATTTGTGGTATTATTAAATACTAATGAAATATATAAAAGACATGGTCTCGTCCATAGAAATTCTAAAACATTCACTCTAAAAAATATGTGGATTTGGTTAAGTGTATCTAATATACAGCAGAAGGTGAAAAGTTATCTCATTAAGTAGGATGAGAAAATTGAGTGGAGGGTACCAAAAAGTCTTTAAATTAAAAATTGTGACAACATTGATTAGCTAAGGTCAAAGCTTCATTTAAATTTTGATTAAGTTAATTGGGATGTAGAGTGTAATTTTTAGAACTTATAATCTTTTAAAAAGAGTTTTCTTCCATTCCAAATATCAAAATTTAAAATCCCCCCCCCCCCCTCCTTATCTTTTCAATCTTTCTTCACCACCACCACCACCACCACAACATACCCAGTGTATTTCCACAACAACAACATATCAAATTTCTTTCTCCACCATCTTCTTCTTATTTTTTTTTCTCTTTCCAGATTTTCATCTTCCTCCGTCTTTTCTTCTTCTTTTTCTTTCCCTTTTTATCGTCGTTCTTCTTCTATTTTTCTTTTTTTTTTAAATTTTTATGGATTATTTTTTTTAAAAAAAATTGAGAACTTTGAAAAGGAAATTTTGATTTTTTTTAAATGACTGAAGAAAAAAATGCAGCAACTACGATAGTTGCTACAGCAGTTACGATAATTGTTGCAGCAACTATTATTAGTTGTTGCAACAACTACGATAACTATTGCAGCAACTACTATTAGTTGTCGTGTTACAGCAATTATTGTAGTTGCTTAATTTCTGGAAAAAGATGTGGTGGAGGAGGAGCCTATGAAGAAGATGGTAGTTATGGTGAAGAGGGAGGTGGTGGTGTTGATGGTGACTCTGAAGGAGAAGGTGGCGGTTGTTGCGGTGTTGATAGTGGTGGTGGTGGAAGAGAAAGCTGAAGAAGAGGCGGCGGTGGTGTAGGAGGAGGAAATGATGGTGGTGGTGATGGATTAGGAAGATGTGGTAATGGTGGTGGTAGTGATGGTGGAGGAAGAGGAGATAGTGGTGGCTGCAGCAGCAGCAACAAAAAGGATTGGGTGGTGTAGGAGGAGGAGTGGTGGTGGCAGCAACGGTGGCGGCTGTGACAGAAGAGGTGTGGAGGGGGTGGGTATGGTGGAGAAAGTAGGGGTGGGTCTTTGTGTAAATAATAAAACTTTAGAGTTTTAAGATTAGTGTCATTAACATTAATCTTAAAATTATCACCTCTACTCAATAATTAAGACTTGTGTCATTTTTTTTTAGTTTTGAAACTTTTTTGTCACCCTTAATTAATTTTCCCAAGTAGGATGATATTAGTGTTTACTCTAAATCATTTAACAGAAAGTAATTTAACTTTTACATAAGGGATAATTTGGTCATTTAACTTTAAAAGGTTATTTTCGTAATCCAACTTTCAACTATGGGGCTTCCCAATACATACATACATACATACATACATACATACATGCTGTAATATCCCGTACATTTCCGACCTTATTTGATGCCTTTGAGACATGTTTACCTTAGTATTAAGTACAAAAAGTATGTATCTTGGATGGTATCGGAGGGTAGGCTAGTATTTGCAAAGACCGAAAAAACTTCAGAGAAGCAGAAAATCTCGCGCCACCCCTTGCTTTAGGTGGTGTGGCGCGAGCCTCCAGGTTCAGAGGGGCTGCAAATCTCGCTCCACTGCCCTGCTTTGCAGCAGTGGCGCAGGGCTCAAGTGTTTTGACCTTTCCGAGCTCGTTTTGCGACGTAATGCAATGTCGATTCTTCCATGGTTTCTTTTGGTTCTTTGGTGTTTCTTTACTCCTTATTAAGGCTCCAAGTACCTTAATACACTCCTACATGATCAAACCATGAAACACAAGAATTTACCAAAAATGTTCAATTAAGCCATGGACGGCTAGAATGTCTAGTTTTGCGATTGAGGCTACGAAAGGGAATCTCGTGAGTGAATATTGTCGTGACATTATGGAATTATTTAAACATGAGATATATGATGGATTATACATTTAATTTAGTGGGCTAAGCTAATATGTGTTATTGGGCCCAAATTGAGGCCCAAAACAAGGCTAAAATGAAAAGCCCAAAGGAAAATGACCCATTCTTGTTGACTATAGAGACATGGCATTTAATGCCTAATGAAGTGGCTAAGGATAACTTATGAGGCTATAAAAGACAAGGAAAAATCAGATTTTATTCATTACACACTCTCATAACTTTTTGATATTTTCTCAAACATTTCTCTCTTTGCCAAAACCCTAAGGCAACTATTCCCTTTGAACACTTTGGACAAGATCATCACTTTGCAAGCTTGGGTAAGTATTTATTCTTGTGATTTAGCCTATTATATGCATGAAGTATTGTGTAGATCATGATGGTTGTGTTGGAAAGGTTGAATAGGACACTTTTGCCCTTTGGTAAAAGATGTGCCATTTTGTGAATTAAACTTGAAAAGTGACTTGTGGTTTTGATGAAAGTGCATGGTATGGATGAAATACCAACATGTATGGTGTGATTATATTTCTAAACTTGTTATTTTCCATAAGTGTAAATTATGGGATTTTGGCCGATATGTGCTATGAGGTGTATTAAGGTGACTTGATGGATTCTTTGTGATATGGTGTGAATGAGAAAGTGTAAAGAAGAAGCTTTGATGCGAAATGCTATTGGTTATGATGTTTGGTCAATGTATGGCATGTTGTAGTATTTTTGGAATGGTCATGCCGAAATTTCATTGTAAAGGGGGAAATGACGTTATAGACAATTATGTAACTTTTGTCGTCTTTTGCACTTGTAAGGTGGTTAGATGTTGACGTAAACTCCATTATGTACTTGTATTGTAGAGTAAGGGGCTGGATCATTATATTCATTAGGATTGTGGATTCGTATTGAGAGGCTAAGGTATGTAAGGTTATTTTTGTCCGTATCTTTCTGTAGCACATATTGCTCCCTTTGCCATTGTACTTGTACCTATGTCGAAATGTTCCAAAGTATCTCATGTCAGGTTGGTTACCTATATATATATATATTTATTCATGTGTCTCTTGTACATTGAACATTGTCCCAAAATTCCAATAATGCGATAACCAACAATGTTTCAATTTCATAACTAAAGATTAAAGTATTGTTGTAAAGATAAGTTATGTGTTCTTGGGTGGTATCCCAGGGGTGGAAGGAACACCTAGCATGGGTCGATCCCAATATTACGGGTGGTATCCCAGGGGTGAAAGGAAAGCCTAGCATGGGTCGATCCCGATATATATATTGATGAGGACCGTATCCCAGGGGTTAAAATGCCTAGCATGGGTCATCCTCTTTTACCACTGATCAGTTGGTCCCGGGCATGATATGATTATTGTTGATATTGAGATGATAAAGGAAATAAAGAATGTAATGTACATGATTCCACACGTATGGAATGTTGGTTTATCTATATTGTCTATTCTCTTATCTTTGAGTTACTTTGATGTTCTCACTTATTGGTACAGTTTCTTATAGCCTTACATACTCAGTACATTCTTCGTATTGACCCCCTCGGGGGAATTTACCTTACTTGCTGCAGGCACAGGTACTAGTAGGCCTCCACTGTAGGTTGCGGATCATTTGCGGACATTTGGTAAGCTCCAGTTGGTTCGGGGCTTTCCGAGTCTTATATGTACATTTGTTTTGGTCTTGTGTATATGTATAGAGCGGGGTGTGTCCCGACTCTAGGATGGTTTTGGTTGTGCATCTGTAAAGGCTTTGTAGATATTGTGGGTCAAATGAAAGGAGTGTAATGGACATATGTTTTGTCTTGATGACCCTAACGGTCAAGTTTCATATTTCTTATATATTTTTCATAACTTCCACTATTGGCTTCTTATTTCTATTTGTGGTGGTGATGACTATTGCGAGGTCTGTGTATGGGTGTTTAGGGATGAAGATTGGTTCTCTCGGGCCTCATCGGCTTCGGGTGCCATGTCCGTCCCGTTGGAACTCGGGGCATGACAAAAGTGGTATCAGAGCGGGTCGTCCTAAGGGTGTCTACAAAGCCGTGTCTAAGTAGAGTCTTACTTATCGATGTGTTGTGCACCACATTTATAAGTAGGAGGCTACGGGACATTTAGGGGTTGTTTCTTTCCTTCATTTCTAGATCGTGCAATAGAGCTATTGGTGTAAGTGGAATCGTATCTAACCATTAGAATTGGTTTTCTTGTGTTATAGAAAATGCCGATTGCGAGGAAAGGCAAAGGCAAAAGTAAAAGAATAGACAGGATTGCTGGAGAGGGAACTAGTAGACCACCACCAGAACAAGTTAATCAAGGTGGTGTTGAACAGGAGTTTGCGTCGCGGGCTTCTTCTACTTTACCCGCAGAGCCGCCTATGAATGCTACTAATCAGGATTTGAGAAATGCAGTGCATATGTTGACGCAGATAGTTGCTGCACAAACGCAGGGACGGGTTAATCCAATGACAAATGAAGATGATGCAACTAGAATAGCAAGCCGCAGAACACAGGATTTTCTGAAATTAGACCCTCCTACATTCACTGGGTCAGACCCACAGGCAGATCCACAGGACTTCGTGGACCAAATCCAAAGGGCCCTAGATGTTATGCACGTGACTGGTGTAGAAACGGTAGAACTTGCGGCCTACAGGTTGAAAGGTGAAGCGATATTGTGGTATGAGGACTGGAAACGGTCGAGGGGCATTGGTGCAAATCCACCCAGTTGGGACGAATTTAAAACAACATTCCTTGACCACTATCTTCCCTATGAGATCAGAGAGGCACGTGCAGATCAGTTTCTAAACCTTCGACAAGGGAATATGAGTGTTCGAGAATACAGTCTTCAGTTTAATTCTTTGGCTCGATATGCTCCTAATGTAGTGGCTACAATGACGGACAGAATCCATCGATATGTGGACAGATTGGAGCCGTATTTGGTAAGGGACTGTACTATTGCTGCTTTGAACAGGGACATGGATATTGCCAGGATCCAGGCCTTTGCACAAAAGATGGAGGATCAGAGGCAACAGAGGAGGACACAGGAATCTGAAAGAGGGCCATCAAAGCGGGCTAGACCTATGGGGCAGTCTATGGTGTCCCAAGGAGAGTTTAGGCCTCGAACGTTTCCTAGACCATCTAGACCATTATTTTCTCATTCCATAGCAGGCGCTTCCTCCCAGTTTCGAGGGTCTAGGGGCGGTTATGTTGGGTAAAGCAGTGGGGTTCAAGGCTCGCAGACAGCAGGGTTTTCTCGCCCACCGTGTCAGCACTGCGGAAGGCATCATCTGGGTGAATGTCGGATGGGGTCTCCGGTTTGCTATTGGTGTGGTATGACAGGGCACCTAATGAGAGAATGCCCGCGGAGGAGCATGGGAGGTGTAGCTCGACCTACGGGATCGGCCGTTGCATCATCATCCTCGGTTCCTTCCCTAGGTAGAGGTGTACAGCCTGTTGGTCGAGGTAGAGGTACCAGAGGAGCAGCTAGTTCCAGTGGAGCTCAGAATCGCACTTATGCTCTAGTGGACCGACAGAATTCGGAGGCATCCCCTGATGTGGTCACAGGTATATTGTCTATATTTTCACATGGTGTATATGCATTGATAGATCCGGGCTCTACTTTATCATATGTTACTCCGTTGATTGCTGCAAAATTTGAAAGAACACCAGAATTCTTAGATAAGTCTATTGAAGTGTCTACACCAGTTGGTGAATCTATTGTTGCAAAAAGAGTATATCGTAATTGTGTGGTAACTGTGTGTGGTCATGATACACTAGCGGATCTTATTGAACTTGATATGGTGGATTTTGATGTCATAATGGGGATGGATTGGTTGGCTTCTTGTTATGCTACGGTGGATTGCTGAGCTAAGGAGGTACATTTTCGCTTTCCACAAAAGAATATTCTTGAGTGGAAGGGTAATGTGGGGGCACCGAGAGGCAAATTTATTTCCTATCTTAAAGCTAGGAAAATGATAGCTAAAGGATATATATGCCATTTGGTAAGAGTGCAAGACCTCGACGTGGAACCACTAACTCCTCAATCGGTACCAGTGGTCAATGAATTTCTCGACGTATTTCCTGATGATCTTCCAGGTTTACCTCCAGAACGAGAAGTGGAGTTTGGCATTGATGTGATTCCAGGCACTCAGCCGATCTCTATTCCTCCGTACAGAATGGCTCCAGCAGAATTGCGAGAATTGAAGGAGCAATTGAAAGACTTGCTGGACAAGGGCTTCATCAGGCCTAGTATGTCCCCGTGGGGCACGCCGGTATTATTTGTGAGGAAGAAAGATGGCACATTGAGAATGTGCATCGACTATCGACAATTGAATAAGGTAACGATTAAGAACAAATATCCCCTCCCTAGAATTGATGATTTGTTTGATCAGTTACAGGGTGCCAAGTGCTTTTCAAAGATCGACTTGAGGTCGGGTTACCATCAAGTCAGAGTTAGAGAAGAAGATGTACCCAAGACAGCTTTCCGAACACGGTATGGCCATTATGAGTTTTTAGTTATGTCATTTGGACTAACAAATGCTCCAGCTGTGTTCATGGATTTGATGAATAGGGTGTTTAAGCCATTTCTGGACGTGTTCGTCACGGTATTTATAGATGACATCCTAGTTTATTCAAGATCACAGGAGGACCATGCCAATCACTTACGACAGGTGTTGCAAATTCTCCGAGATCGTAAGTTGTATGCGAAGTTCTCTAAATGTGACTTTTGGTTAAAATCCGTAGCATTCTTGGGTCACATTGTGTCAGATGAAGGAATTCGGGTCGATACTCAAAAGATTGAAGCGGTGAAAAATTGGCCAAGACCTACGACGACTACAGAGATTCGTAGTTTTCTTGGTTTGGCAGGTTATTACAGAAGATTTGTGGAAGGGTTTTCTTCTATTGCTGCACCATTGACGAAGCTAACACACAAGGCAATTAAGTTTCAGTGGAACGACGCATGTGAGACAAGTTTCCAAGAACTGAAAGATAAATTAACTTCCACGCCAGTTTTGGTACTTCCCGAAGGCACAGAAGGTTATGCAGTGTATTGTGATGCTTCCGGGGTTGGCCTCGAATGTGTATTGATGCAGCATGGTAAGGTGATAGCGTATGCCTCACGACAGTTGCGACCACATGAGACAAATTACCCAACACATGATCTTGAATTAGCCGCGGTGGTCTTTGCTTTAAAGATATGGCGTCATTATTTATATGGAGTTCATGTTGATATCTATACGGATCACAAAAGTTTGCAATATCTCTTTAAGCAGAAGGAACTCAATTTGAGGCAACGAAGGTGGTTAGAGCTCTTAAAAGACTATGATATTGATATTCTTTATCATCCAGGCAAGGCAAATGTGGTAGCTGATGCATTGAGCCGCAAGGCAGTAGAAAGCTCTAGTGGCCAGTTGACTGAAAAGCGAGCGATAATCAAAGATCTATATGAGTAAAAACAATCATGTAATTATAAAAAAGCTTTTTTGTTTCATATTTTTTTAATTATATTATTCACAATTTAATGATATTAGATTGTTAATATCCCCCACCCCACCCCACCCCAACCCAATCCCAACCTTCCCCCATCTACCTCTAATCAAATTTTATATGAATAAAAATAATTATTTAATTAAAAAAATTATATTTTATATTTCTCTTTATCATATTATTCACAATTTATAGATATTAGGTTGTTAATATTCTTCTCTCCACCTCTAACTAAATTTATATGAGCAAAAACAATCAAGTACTTGTAAAAAAACAAAACTTTTAACTTTCATATTTTTCTTTATTATATTGTTCACAATTTAAAGATATTAGATTATTAATACTACTCCCTCCACCTATAACTAAATTTATATTAGGAAAAACAATCATTTAATTGTAAAAAAAAAAAAAAAACTTTTATATTTCATATTATTTTTAATTATATTATTTACAATTTAAAGATATTAGATTTTTAATCTTGATTGTTTTTACTTTTAAATTTTTATTCTATAATCCCCATCTCTTTCGTTTAAAATTTATGAATTAATATATGTATTATCTAATTCCCCCCCCCCCGGGCGCCTTTTCACTTCTAACCAAATTTATATGAGTAAAAATAATCATGCAATTGCACAGACCTGCGTGATGCGCAGATGAACGTATTATTATTTCTACTCTTTTCAGATTCTGACATCTTGTTTGAGCATGTTAAATCATATTATCTTTAAAAAGTCCAATATCATATTATTATCTTAAAAAAATCAAATTATCATATTGTTCCTCGATGAAATGAATCTGTCCCCCCTTTCCCCCCGCCCTACAATTTTCATAACCAAATCTATATAAATAATCAAACGAATCATATAGTATTAAAAACTTTTTATTTTTTACATTATTCATTATATAAATTTATTAAATTGTTAATAATGATTTTTAATAGCCTATCACTTGGCTTAATATAGGTATCAAGAGTTCTTTTTATTAATATAAAATAGATATATTAGTTTTGTTTGCTTGTGCATTTTTTCATTATTGAATTTTTATTCTATTATTCACATCTCTTCAGTTTAAAATTTATGGATAGTAATACATGCATTGTCTAATTATTATATTATATTTTCAAAATTAGTTAAAAATATTACCCCCCCCCCCCTCCACATCTTTATATATATATTTTTCCTAATGTATGTAAATACATTTTTATCTTTATAGTAACTTCATTGCAAAAAATTTTAGCTTTTTTTAAAAAAAAATTATCTTATCTGTGTCATGACTTTATTTTTCATAATTTAAAATTTTTTCATCTCAAATTCAAATAAGATTTTTCAGGTTCAAATTCAAATTAAGCAAAATATGTTAAATCCTCATCTATGATATAATTTTAAATATGAAATTTCATAAAGTGTTCGTTCACATCTGTTTTCTTTAATGTTAAATGCAACAAACTACTTTTTTTAACTTGTCCAATGTTTTATTTAAATAATGAAGGGTTGAAATAGTAAGGAAAATTTCATTATTGTCTTGCAATAAATAATAAAGATTTCAACTGTTTCTATTTATTGTTTGAAATGTTTTAGTTCAACATGCACATATATATTCTTTTTCATGTCAAAGTTCAAAATATTAACTATATACAATTTAAAGATTTATCCTACAATTCAAGATCATAAAAAATAACAACACTCAATTTAAAAGAATTGAAGATTATGTGAAGGAATCATTTTTTTTTGTAAATTAACATTTCATTTTATTAATTTGTGAAGGAATCATTGAGTGATACTGCATTTATACAAACAATAAATCAAATTTATTACCAATAACACATCAATTTGTATTCTTCATTTAAAATTTCAATCATGAATTTTTTTTTATATATATATTTCTATTTTCTATAACAAACATTACTTACTTGAATTCAGGCCTGAATATGATAGAAAAATACATTAGCCTATAATATCATCATCACTCATCTGCATAAAAATCAAAAATGTTGTAACAAAAAAAAAATAAAATTAAAAATGAAGAATATAAAAAATACCACAAATAAATTCATGAATAAAGCTAATGATCAATAATGAATAAGAAAAAGAAAAGAGAGAAGAGAGCTTAGCATTATATGTCATTGTAGAAGTATATATAGGAGAAGTTAAGAAGCTAGAACTCCAATTCAACTCGAATTTCATTTAAATTTAAATTCAAAAAACTAACTGATTAGAATATTGATTTGAACAAATACAAATTTTAAAAATAAACTAAAAATAAAAGAGAACTTATAGTTGCTAATAAAAAGGAGCCTTACAATTCTTCTGCTACAAAAATATTCTACAAAAAAGGAGCACATAACCAAACAACTGATTTTTAATTTAAATTTAATAATAATCATTAATAATAGTATTATTATTATTATATTTTATTTTTAATTTAATATTTAAATTTATCATTATTATTAATGTATATAATAATAATAATAATAATAATAATAATAATAATAATAATAATAAATATTATAAATATAGGAGAAGTTAAGAAGTTAGAATTCCATTCCCATTCAAATTCTATTTAAATTCAAATTTAAATATTATATCATATCAATTTGTTATAAGAAGATCATTTTATTATTCTTTCCTTATCCTTAACATTTTTTTCAAATAAAATACATTTATTCTATAATCTATAAATTTTAATTAGAGAAAATTTGAAATCAATCCAAATGATTTTTTTTATGTATTATAATTTTTTTTTTATTATTACTACTACTACTTACCAGTACTACCACGTATTACTACTGCTAGTACTACTTTTTATTTATTTATCTATTATTATTATTATTATTATAATTAATATTTTTATATTTCATTTAATATTCTAATAAGTCAAATATATTACTACGACAACTATTACAAACTGCCTTTTATTAATTATTAATATTATTATTTTTTATTTATTATTTAAATTAAATGAATTTAAATATATTTTATAACATCTGAAAGAGATAAGTTTATGAAATAGTAAGAGTTCATTCAGAATTCTATTTCTATTTTTATGCTTCTGATTATTTTTCTTTTTAAGAGGATAATGTATTTTCAAATTCAAATTTTCTTTTTAAGAGGATAATGTATTTTCAAATTCAAATTTTCTTTTTAAAAGGATAATGTATTTTTAAATTCAAATTTTCTTTTTAAGAGGATAATCTACTTTGAAGCAAAAGTAAAAGCCCCAAAAGAAGCCAAGTGGCAGCATAATAGAAAGTCATGTGACAGTTTTAGGACAAGGTTATAAATATGGTAATAAAAATTTTGAATTGAAAAATTAAATACTTGGATTTGAAATACATTATCCTTTTTTTGAAAAGAAAATATTTTCATTATCTTAAAAATAGAAACACATGATTGAAGAGTTCTAATAAACTTTTACTATTTCAAACTTATCTCTTTTAAAATCTAAATGTTATAAAACATATCTGAATATAATTTATTTAAATATTAAATGAATAACAACAACAACAACAACAACAACAACAACAACAACAATAATAATAATAAATAATAGTAGTAGAAGTAGTGTTGTACGTAGTACGTGTAGTGGTAATAGTATAATAATAATAATATTAATAATAGTATTAGTAATACGTAGTAGTAGTAATAATTAGTCACTCTAATATTTATGAATTTAAATTATTTATAAATTTAAATTAAAATAATTGTCCATTTGAATTAAGATTGGTTGAGTTAAATTTATTCATTTGAATTTAGATATAAATGTGTCACGACCCGAAATCCCATTCGAGCCGGACTGACACCCGAAGCCGATATGGCCCGAGAGAACCAATCTTTGCTCATAAAACTTCGTCTACATATCCTCGTATGAATCTTATTATACCTCTTGCAACTATGCGGAAGACATGAATCATGGAAACATATGCCATATATATATATATAACTTGGCCGTTGGGGCCATCACGTCAAACTGAACGTACATATCTTACATCCATGTACCCACATATGTCTACAAAAGCCTCTACCAGATGTATCAACAAGATCAACTTAAAGTCGGGACAAGTCCCCGCTTTATACTATATTTACAATATCCAAAACAAATATACAACTATGACCCAGAAAGCTCCGAACCAAGTAGAGCTCACCAAAACGCTGCAAATGATCCCCAGTCTACCGAGGAGGTCTACTAATGCCTGCACCTGCAACATGTAAGATAAGTTCCCCCGAGGGGGTCAGTACGAAGAATGTACTGAGTATGCAAGGCCATAAGAAATCATCATACATCATAACAACAATAACGGAGTCAATATCAAAAGGAATAGTAATTGTGAATAACCTCTCTTTTCGTATGTGAGGAGATTATGCATATTTCTACTCTTATTGTAATCTACCATCCTCTATATATCCCCTTATTCAAGAGAGAGTTACTTTCACTCAAGAGACGTGCCTCCAAGAGATTCTTATGCAGTAGATTCTTTCTTGCTTTTACGCTCATCTTCAAGATTATTCATCTTCTTGGTTAACTACATCCACTTTTTGGTGGGTGAATTACTACATCCACGCTTTGGTGGGTTAATTACTACATCCACGCTTTGGTGGGTAAATTACTACATCCACTCTTTGGTGGGTTAATTACTACATCCACGCTTTGGTGGGTAAATTGTGGGATCGGCCCATGCTAGGTGTTCTTTTCACCCCTGGGCTGCCACCCGAAATTACCCATCGATTATATCTCTTCTTATGCTTACTTGAAAGATGTTGATTTATTCACTCATGAGAGATTGATACATTGAGGATCATGACACTATTTGAACCACACAAATATTACTTCACTCCTTGACTTCGCGAGATTGACACTTTAACTTGTGAGGGATATATATATTAACCTGCACGTCACCTCTCTTATTACTCTTATGAGATCGTATGAGATTGGTACTATTACTTTTGTGAGAGATTGGTACGAACATAATCATAATATTATTGGATGTTGGATCATGACATGATTGGAAAATGCTATCCAAGCATAAATAGATTCTCTTACTTTATTACCCTCTTGAGATAGTCCCTTTTTGGCATTACCACGTTATGACATCTTAGGAACTTCAATCAATGAATAAGAGATGAGTGAATCATAAGTCATCTAAGAATAGGACACATATGGATACAATATACGTCAACCTGAATTGCTATACTTCAAGCCTCTCGGAATTGAAACAAGTCCAATGTCAATAGGAACAATATGTTGTAGAAGGATACGGAAAGAGTAACCTTACATACCTTGTATTCTCAATACGATTCTACAATCTTAAGTGTGCATACAATAGTCCCGCTCCGTCCTTATGTTTCATTCTACAACACAAGTACATAACGGAACCAACATTAACCACCAACTACCTTACAATGGCATACAATAACAATAAGTCACATGTTTGGCTTTAACATGTCATTTCCCCCTTGACAATACCATTCATGAAATTATTATACCAATAATCCCACAATATTCCATACATTGACCAATACATGATATTCAATACATTTCACCACAACACTTCTCCTTTACACTTTCTTATCCACACCACACCACAAATAATCCATCAACTTACCTTAATACACCTCATAGCACATATCGGCCAAAATCCCACAATTTGCACTTATAGAAAAATAACAAGTTAATAACAAAATAACACCATACATGTTCATATTTTATCCATACCATGCTCTTTCATCAAAGGCACAAGTCATAATTCAAGTTACAATTCCATGGATTTCACATCTTTCACAAAAGACACAAAGTGCCATATCCAACACTCCCAAGGATAGCCAACATGATTTACATACTCTCCCATGCATATAATATATTATTCCATAAGAATAATTACTTACCTAAGCTTGGAAGGTGATGATCTTGCTCCAAAAAGTGCCTTAGGGTTTGGAGAGCCAAAGAAGCTTTTTTGAGAATTCTAGAAAATGAGAGAAAAGCATGTGTGTGTCTAATGAATTAAAAATCTGATGTTTGGCCCCTTTTTATAGACCTTTAATTCCATCCTTAGCCACTCTTGTGGCATTAAATGTTGGGTCTAGAAGGTCAAGGCAAGAATGGGTCATTTGACCCATTTTTGGCCCATGTCTTTTTCTCATTTTGGGCCCTTTTTGAGCCCAATTCACTTAACCCAATAAAATCAATAATTCCTCATATTTAACTCATTTCGTACGCGTTACGATGATATTCCCACTCACGGAATTTATACTCGTGGCCTCAATCCCAAAAACAAGCAATTCTAGCCACGTATGACCACAAGGGTAAAATCGTCATTTTGACGCCAAATTCGTTCTCGAGTAATTTTATCATACCAATATAATATTTTACTCATTTCATGTATATGCTCATGGTTGTATAAGAAACGTGGCAAAAATCGGCTCAATACGTCCCCGGGCACCCTTGGGACTTAAGAAAAATTCCAACTTTGAAAGGTGGCCAAAACCAGCGTGGCACGCCCTTGGGCGCGCCAGCTTGCTGCCTCTGGACTAAAAATTTTAGCCCAGAGCGGCGTGGCACGCTCTCCAGCGCGCCCCAGACTTAACTTTTTTATTTTTTATTTTTTTTTTATTTTTTTTTACTTATTGTTCTCAAAACTAAGGTAAACATGTACGGGGTGTTACAAAATGTTTCAAAATTTATGTTTGACTCAGTCCAATGTTAGATACATTTCACGTTAAAATTTGTTTAAAAGATAAGGACACTGATCTTTAAAATTAAAAAAAAAAAAAAAAAAGAAGAAGAAGATAAAATCAGAAAAAAAATACGAAAATTGAAAGACTTTTTAACTAAAACTTACGTGTTTGAAGAAGTTTCGCCATGCAGGAGTCCTTTTGAAAATAAAATTATAATAATTTAAAATAAGTTTGATTGTGAGTGCACATGAATCAACAGCTATTTCAATATAGAACACATAATTATACACATAAATCAGGAATAAATAAAAATAAAAAAGAATTTTAAAAAGAAATGCTGTAAGCACATGAATCAACAGCTATTTCAACATATAACACATAATTATACACATAAATCAGAAAAAATTAAAAAAAATGGACGCATCTGAATGAACAGCAATTTCAATTCAAATTGAACACACGCAGGGGAAAATAGATAAGAGGAGTAATACACCTAAACCTTCCTTCCATTGACCCACGTTAGTATTTCAGGTGCTCATTAACCTGGATAAGGCTCACATTTTTTAAAGAGCGCTCCCCTCAAATTTCTTTTTCCCCGTTGACTTTTCCTTTTCTTTAAAATATATTCTTCTTATTTTTATTCTTTTAAAAAATATTTCTCTTTTAGAACTGGTTGGTCATAAAAATAAAAAACACATTCACTTTAATAAATATCTTTTAAGTTGAAAATAAAGTTGGAGTTCTGTTTGGTCATAATATTTTGGAGTGAATCTAAATATAGTGAAACACCTCTTGAGGTTTTCAAAAATTCAAATATTATGAAAACGTATTCCAGAATATTTATGGCCAAACAAGTACTCCAGAATAAAGTGAAAACGTATCCCGAAATATTGTAAATAATATTCATGGTCAAATGCCTACTTAGTTCACTTTTTTATTTTTTCTAATGGTTTTTTCATTAACTTTTTTTTTTATTACTGTTATCAAATTAATTTTTTATGTTTAGTTTTCAACTTTTATTTAAAACATAATATATAAATAGACATTCAAACTCGACCCCGACTGACAAGTAATGTCACGCCCCAAACTCCATTGAGGCGGATTGACACCCGTAGCCGATAAGGCCCGAGAGAACCAAGCTTTGCTGCTATTCATTCATATGCATGCCATAAGAATCGTCACCACCTCATAAAGACATAAAATGCTAAGTGCGAAAAGCATGAAGCATTATATATATACATATAAGAAACTTGGCCGTTAGGGCCATCAAGTCAAGGTTGACATACATCTCTTACGTTACATATCCACATCGGTCTACAAAAGCCTCTAACAGAAGTACACACATAAACATCTTAATTTTGGGACAAGTCCCCGCTTTACACAACATTACAGTACCAAAACAAATGTACATAAGAGACCCGGAAAGCCCCGAACCAACTGGAGCTCACCAAAGATCGGCAAAAGATCCGCAACCTAATGTGGAGGTCTACTAGTACCTATGTCTGCAGTAAGTAAGGTAAATTTCCCCAAAGGGGTCAGTACGAAGAATGTACTGAGTATGTAAGGCCATAAGAAACTTTATGATACATCAATACTTCAATGGAATCAAATATAATTAAAGAACCAATATGGATGAGTCATCACTCTATATGTATGGAACTATGCACATTAGATGGATTACTTCTTTTATCATTACGCTCATTCGTTCCTTCACCACTCACCTCGTCATTCAATACTCATCCTTCCATTCTTGCAATGCCCGGGCCCCAAGCTGATCATTGGGTAATCAACAGTTTTCGGGATCGACCCATGCTAGGCTTTTCTTTTGCCCCTGGGATATCACCCGTAGTAGCGAGATCGACCCATGTTAGGTGTCTTTTTCACCCCTGGGATACCACCCATAGTATTGGGATTGACCCATGCGAGGTATTTTAACCCCACGGGATACCACCCAAGAACACATCACTTCTCTTTACAACATTACTTCTTTAATCTTGGAAAAAGTTCATTCGATGATTATATCATTATTGGAAACACATAGATGCTTACTTTATGCCTTTACGCTCATGAGATTGACACTTTTGGAGTTGTAACATTCTTGGAAGCTTTGGAACACAACATTATTGGAACTTGGAATCGTGTCTATAAGTATGTTGTACATGAATGACAATAGATGATAACATTAAATGAGATGCCTTAGGACATTTCGGAAATGAGTAAATACAATAACAAGGTGTACACTATATGCTGCAGAAAGATACGGAAAGAGTGACCTTACATACCTTAATTTCCCCAATATGGATACACAATCTTACTCGCGAATACAACACTTTAGCTTTCCCTTTATATCTCTTCTACACACAAGTACATAACGAAGCGTACATTAACCACTTACTTCATTTCAAGTGTATAACATGACAATAAGTTACATAATTGTCACACAATGCCATTTCACCTTCGTACAATATCATGTACTGCTTTACCATTACCATAACAAGTCACACATCACCCATGATATCATAAATCACTAACATTCCACACCAAGATCATAATTTACACTTCCCTTTCAATACTATGTTACGTTTACGTCATTACGTCGCATAGCCTGTAACACCCTGTACCTTCCTAACCCTATGTGATGACGTTGAACAATGGTTACTTAGGTGTCGAGATGCCATGAGTATGTAATTTGTAATGCTAATGATGAGAAAATTGAAATTTGGCCTTGTACGTGTGATTAAACTTGCATAGAAGGTGTTTTGCGATTTTCATGGAGCGTTTGTGGGGTAAAAACGAGGCTAAGAGGACCTCTAAACAAAGGATATTAAGGTTAAGGAGTAAGTTAAAGAATGGGACTTGAAGTATCTAACCAAACCCGCGAAGAAAAGTTGAAAAATAAAATTTTCGAAAATTCTAAGGGAGGGGCGCGCCAGAGGGCGTGCCACGCCGCTTCTGGCCGAAATTTTTATTCCACAGGCAGCAAGGGGGCGCGCCCAAGGGCGTTCCGGGCTGCTTGTGCGCACCTTTCAAAAGTTGGAAATTTTCTAAGTTCCAAGTGTTCCCGGGGATGTATCGAGCCGATTTTTGCCACGTTTCTTCTACAACCATGAGTATATACATGAAATGAATGAAATATTATATTGGTATGATAAAATGACTCGATAACAAAGCTCCGAATCAAGTGGAGCTCACCAAAACTCTGCAAATGATCCCCAGTCTACAAAGGAGGTCTACTAATGCCTGCACCTGCAACATGTAAGGTAAGTCCCCCGAGGGGGTCAGTACGAAGAATGTACTGAGTATGTAAGGCTCATAATAAATAGCATCATACATGAGAATGTCAATAGAATAAAATATGAGAGAATAGTCAATGGAGATAAGCCATCATTTTAGATAATATCATTTATAATTACTTTCCTTCAAGGGAAATTACCTTCACTCAAGAAACTTGCCTCCAATAGCTTCTTCTATATACAAGAGATTCTTTCTTGCTTCTAGGTTCATTACCACTAGTGTTCATCTACTTGGTTAGAAAGAATAACACTCATCCACATACATCCACTCTAGTGGTGGGGGTAAGAATATAACATACATCTATTCTATTAACGTACATCCACTCTATTGGTGGTTCTAACCTGGGTCATAGTGGAATATTTATTTTGGAATTGTAAATATGGTATAAATGTAACACCCCGTACCTTCCTAACCCTACTTGACGACATTAAATAATGTTTACTTAGGTATCGGGAGCTATAAGTATGTATTTGGTAATGCCATTGATGAGATAATTGAATTTGGTCCTTGTATGTATCATGTTCCATGATTCCATTGTTGATATCCAAAGTTATTATGTGATTATGGATATTTCTTATAGCATGCATATGATTGATTAGAGGTAAAACTTGGTTCTCTCGGGCCTTGTCGGCTACGGGTGCCAATCCGTCCCGATGGGATCCGGGGCGTGACAATAAAGCGGGGACTTGTCCCGACTTTAAGTTGGTCTTGTAAATGTATCTGTTAGAGGCTTTTGTAGACATATGTGGGTATATGGATGTAAGAGACAAATGTCCGTTTTGACTTGATGGCCCCAACTGCCAAGTTTCATAAATATATATGTATAGCATACGTTCTATGTTCATGTTTTCGGCATAGTTGTATAAGGTTTACTAAGATTCATATGATGATATGCATACGATGGTTCATGAGCAAAGATTGGTTCTCTCGGGCCATATCGGCTTCGGGTGCCAGTCCGGCTCGAATGGGATTTCGGGTCGTGACATAACCATCTTTCACAACAACACATTAAAGTCAATCCATACTTTTTATAATTCACCATACCTCCAATGTACTCCTTTAAGGTCATTCATAAGTTAATAATTGCATCCAAGAAGGTTAGAGGGGTTTCGGGTATCATTACGAGACAAAAACATGCAAAACGGGACCCTGGGGGGTCTGGAGGGGCCACCTGCGCGCACAGGTGGGTGACCTGCAGCCACAGGTGCCCTTCTGGACACTTCCAGGGCCACCTGCGTTGGCATCTGCGCCCGCAGGTGCCCGCCTGCATGGGCGGATGCCCAAATTCGGCCACCGGGGTTCGTTTTTGGGTCCTTTTTCGCATTAAATGGTTTATGGCCATAACCAAGCTTTCCTTTACATATTTTTTATCAACCTAATACCAATGAACAACCATGATCCCACAACACACAAAAGCATCACCAAAATCACATTTTCCTTTCATTATGTCACCAATTCCATACACTTTTTCCATAACAACAATTTCCAAAAATGACACATAAAGAGAAATCAAATTAGGGACATAACCAAATCATACATGTTGATGTTCAAACCATCAACTCACTTCCTTCAAGTCCACAAGGCCACTTTCAAATTCAAGTCACCAAAATAACACAACTTGTGCCACATAAGCAAAAGTGCACCAATCAACACTTTTAGACATAACCATCACAATCCATTCAATCTCTCATGCACATAATATATTAAACCACAAGAATAAACACTTACCAACACTTACAAGGTGATGATCTTGGCAAAATAAGTGTAGTTTCCTTGGCTTGGAGAAGGGTTTCTTTTTAGTCTTCTTGGAAAGTCTAGAAATTTCAAGAACTAGCAAGGTGTCTCTTATGATTAAAATCTGATTTTTGAGCTATATATATATCATCCTTAGCCAATATTAAGTCAAAGATGAGGTGTCTATTTAGTCATTAATGCATGGATCAAGAATGGGTCATTTTGTTCCTTTTTGGGCCATGTCTTCTTGTTAATTTGGGCTAATTTTGGGCCCATTCACCAAGATGAATTAAGTCCAACACTTTGCATACATAATATACCCTTTGTTGCATGTTCAATTAATTCTGTCACTTAGTCGCATTCATTCGGAAATTTACGGGGTGTTACATTCTCCCCCCCTTAAGAACATTCGTCCTCGAATGTTAATAGTAGTAGTAATTAACCCCAAACAAATTTTAGGTCTAAACACGTTTGTCACATTGCCACATATTTAAAATGCCCATATGTACTTAATTATCATCACTTCAGGTCGGCGTCTTGGACCTTCTCCTCGGTTTGAAATAAATATGGGTACCTTGCTTTCATTCTTTCTTCAGCTTCCCATGTAATTTCTTCTACTTGTTGATTCCTCCAAAGCACTTTGACGGAAGCTACATCTTTATTCCTTAACCTCTTGACTTGTCTATCCAGAATAGCAATGGGTACCTCTTCATAAGTAAGATCCTCCATAACTTGGACATCCTCAACGGGAACAATACGAGATGGATCTCCTATGCACTTTCGAAGCATCGAAACATGAAACACTGGATGGACTGAGGAGAGTTCTTGGGGTAGTGCCAACTCATATGCAACTTGCCCAAATCTTCTAATAATTTCATATGGGCCTATATAACGTGGACTCAATTTTTCTTTCTTTCCGAACCGCATTACCCCTTTCATCGGTGACACTTTAAAAATACCCAATCACCTATAGCGAATTCAAGTCCTCTTCTTTTAACATTAGCATAAGACTTGTGGCGACTTTGGGCCGTTTGTAACCGCTGTTGGATCACTTTAACTTTCTCCATAGCCTGATGAACAATATCTGGCCCAAGTAAAGCAGTTTCGCCCGCTTCAAACCATCCGATGGGTGATCTACATTTCCTTCCATACAAAGCCTCATAAGGTGCCATTTTAATACTTGAATAATAGCTATTATTGTAAGAAAATTCAAAAAGAGGCAAATGGTCATCCCAACTACCTTGAAAATCTAACGCGCAAGCTCGTAGCATATCTTCAAGTGTTTGAATAGTACGTTCTGCTTGTCCATCAGTCTGAGGATGGAAACCCGTACTCAGATTCACCTGTGTACCCAAACTCTACTGAAAATATCTCCAAAAATGCACAGTAAACTGAGCTCCCCTGTCTGATATAATGGAGATCGGAATCCCATGTAATCGCACTATTTCTTTAACGTACAATCTTGCATAATCCTCAGTTGTATAGGTGGTCTTGAATGGTAGGAAATACGCTGACTTGGTAAGCCTGTCCACTATAACCCATATAGAATCAAATTTCCGCAGTGTACGAGGCAAACCTGTGATAAAATCCATATTAATCATATCCCATTTCCAGACTGGAAGATTGATACATTGCATGTAACCTCCTGGTTTCTGATGCTCTACTTTCACTTGTTGACAATTCGGACATTGAGCGACAAATTCTGCAATGTTCTTCTTCATACTTCCCCACCAATACACTTCTTTTAAATCATGGTACATTTTAGTAGCACCCAGATGAATAGAATAACGCGAATGATACGCCTCTGTCATAATTCGTTTCGTCAACTCATCTACATCCGGTACGCATAATCTTCCTTGGCATTGAAGTACCCCTTCTTGTGTAAGATCGAAGGCCACAGTCAGACCCTGTTGAACATTCTCTTTCAACTGTAATAACATAGAATCCATAAACTGCTTCTCTGTAACACCCCGTACGTTCCTGAGTCTCGCTGACTATCGTAATATCGATGGAAATAATGAAAGCATGAGAGATTTGATGAATTTTACATTAAATGGTTGGACTAAATTTTTGTTGGGTAAGTGGGCTTGAAAATTGGCCCAAATAAACAAGAAGACATGGCCCAACATGGAAATTTGACCCATTCTTCCACTATTGGCCCATTTGACTAATCAACCATGTATTAAATGCCAAAATTGGATAAGGGAGACTTAAAGGGGACTATATATATATGTTTAGATGAGAGAAATCAGATTTTTTATTTAGTTTGACACCCATGCCATTCTAGAATTTTCCACAACATTATCTCTTCAACTAAACCCTAAGGCCTTCATCCCTTTGGCCAAGATCAACTCCTTGCAAGCCTTGGTAAGTATTTATTCTCATGGTTTAATGTATTATGTGCATGAGAGGGTGCTTATATGATGTTGGTTATGTTGGTAATGTATTGAGAATCCACTATGTGTGTAAGGTGACATGTTTGTTAAATCGGAGGATGGTTTTGCCTTGTAAACGTGAACATGGGCGTGTGAGCTTGAAGAAAATGAACTTGATGGGTTCAATATTGTTATATGAGATGAGATTATAGTCTTGACTTTTTTTATACTTGTGTATAGTGTTTGGAATTTCTATTGAGAATTGGTTATGGTTTTTGGTGGCATATTGGCCGTAAAGTGTGGTTTTGGGTGTTGTATGTGTGTTGTGAGACCATGGATGATAGTTGGCATGTTAGATGATCAAAAATATGTTAAAATGAGTTTGGTTATGATCATGGACCATTCATGGCATTAAAATACCCAAAAAGAAGCCATTTCGGACCAAACGGGCATCCGCCCCTGCAGACGGAGGCACCTGCGGGCGCAGATGCCATCGCAGATGCCTCTGGCTGCTTCCAGAGGGCACCTGCGTGCGCACCTCAGCCACCTGCATGCGCAGGTGGCAGCGCAGGTCATCCCAGATTTCAGTTTTGTATGCTTTCGTCTCTAGTTGATCCCCGAAAGCCCCGATACCCTTTTTGGATGTAATTAGCAACTTGTGATGTCGTTTTAATGACTTTAAAGTATCGTATGAAGGCATGTTGGATTGTATTAAATGTGGATGGTTGTTTATATGTTGTTATGAGGCAACTTGATATGACAGAATGATAATGAGAAGGCATAAAGGGTAAGTGAGATGCGAAATGCTATGGTTGAATGAAATCTTGGTCGATAAGTGGAATGTTATGGTAATGTTGGCATGTTGATGCGATAAATGACATTGTAAGAAGGCGAAATGATGTTCTAAAGTAACTATGTGATTCATGGTCATCTTGTACACTTGAAAGGTAGTTGGTTGCTCTTATAAGCTTCGTTATGTAATTGTGATGTAGAGTGAAACGTAAGGAAGAAAGCTGGACTATTATATCTTCATATCAGCTTGTGTATGCATAGTAATACGACAAGGTATGTAAGGTTATTCTTCTATTTCCTTCTGCAACATATGGTGTTCACACTGTCATGGTACCCATTCGATTCCGAAATACTCTAAGGTATTCAGTATCTGATAGTTGGCTAGAGTTACTCATATGTCCCTTACTCATTGGTCAATGGTGACTCATATGACTCATGTCCATTGGTTGACTTATGATCATTGGCTAGTATGTTAAAAGTTCTATAAGGTTCTAAAGTATCACATTTCTAGTTGGTGACCAGTTGAAAACCACATGTATCGTATTTAGTGATCATTATCCTAAGATTTCAAAAGTGTTCTATTCCAAAGGGGTTCTATAGTATTCCAACTAAGGTTGATATATATTGTTATTCATCTGTGTTTTACTCCTAGATGAGACTCACTTAGTTCTTATTTATGGATGGAAGTTCTTAAGTTATCATGAGGTCGAAGATCCTAAGCGAATTGTCTCGACAAGAGTAATGAGGTAAAGAGGGTCCAGTAGGGTTATGTTTCAATCATGCCATGATCCAAAGTTCCAATAGAATCTTACACATGTCTCTTGCTCATTGGTTATTGTTCTAAGCTTTCAACAATGTTATGGCTACAATAGTAACAATCTCTCATAAGACAAGGGTATCCTATTTCCGGGTATCAATTATGGTTCATCACATGTTCTTTATACATTGATCAATTGTGAATCACATGTCTCATATTCATGGATAATGTTCTAATAGTGATTATACTTATGTCTCTTATTCATGGATTATTGACCAATGGTGCCAATAGTGTTATGTTTCCACAAAGGCTATGTTTTCCATAATGTTTATTTGCATGTTTCTCACACATTGATTATTGATCCCAAAGCTTCAAATAAAGTTGTGATTATCATTGTATTAATCTCTCATAAGCAAGAGTACCAATCTCTCACAAGTGAATGTATCAATCTCTCTCAAGTAAATGTACCAACCTCTCAATAAGTAATGAAAGAAGTAATGTGCAAGTAT
This sequence comes from Capsicum rhomboideum, assembly GCA_031232105.1. NCBI lineage: Eukaryota > Viridiplantae > Streptophyta > Magnoliopsida > Solanales > Solanaceae > Capsicum > Capsicum rhomboideum. The sequence continues at coordinate 140,080,387 of CP124711.1, read as the reverse complement.
GTATTTGTCCCTCACAAGTAAAGATATCAATCGTACAAAAGTAAAGATGTGAAGTAATGTATATTTGTGTTTCAAAATCACTCATTGTATGAACAAAAGAGAAATGAAGTAAAGACTAATGAAAGAAAAGTAAGCAATGTTATGTTATGTTGGCCTACCCATGGAGTAGATGTATGTTATTGCCCACCATAGAGTGGATGTATGTTGGCCTACCCATGGAGTAGATGTACGTTATTGCCCACCAAAGAGTGGATGTATGTCATTGCCCACCAAAGCGTGGATGTATGTTATTGCCCACCAAAGAGTGGATGTATGTTATTGCCCACCAAAGAATGGATGTATGTCATTGCCCACCAAAGCGTGGATGTATGTTATTGCCCACCAAAGCATGGATGTATGTTATTACCCACCATTGAGTGGATGTATGCTAACCCACCAAAGAGTGGATGTATGTTATTTCCCACCACAGAGTGGATGTACGTTATAATTATTAAACCTCCAATAAGATGAATGACTAATGCTAATGATGATGAGCAATGTAAAAGTAAAGAAAAGTAAAGGCAAGGGAAAGAAGGAACGTAATGTACATGGTATTCCACACAAGAAGGGAGTCTACTTACATTTGTTATTTTCTCTTATATTGATATCATGATTGTTGTTATTATGTATTAATCATTGGAGATGATAATAATGAAGGAAAGGTACATGTTTCCACATATAGAGTTTCTCTCATAATTATTTCCATTGAAGTAAAGAAATCAACGGAAGTAATGAAAGCAATACTCATGGGTTCCAAAATGCAACATGGTAACTTATTCACATTGATTATTCATTTATATTTGAGTTCATTGAAGTATTCATGCATTGTACAGTTTCATCTGAACCTTACATACTCAGTACATTCTTCGTATTGACCCCTCTTGGGGACTTACCTTATATGTTGCAGGTGCAGGCATTAGTAGAGACTTCTAGATGGTCTTGTCAATGCATCAGTTAGAGGCTTTTGTAGACATATGTGGGTACATGGATGTAATATATGTACGTTCAGTGCGATGTAATGGTCCCAAAGGCCAAGTGGTATATATGTATATGCATGGCATTTTAATATTTCATCAATTACATGAAACAGTGCGTTATTCATTTGAGGTTATGCGTACGGGTGTTCATGAGCAAAGATTGGTTCTCTCGGGCCATATCGGCTTCGGGTGCCAATCACGCCTCGTTGGGATTCGGGGTGTGACATTCTCCTTTACTTCAGCTATTAAGGAGGATTCCGCTGCATTTTGCACAATAACCCCTTCATCTGGAGATTCAATAAGGCTGTCACACCCCGAATCCCAACGAGGCATGATTGGCACCCGAAGCCGATATGGCTCAAGAGAACCAATCTTTGCTCATGTACACTCGTATGCATAACTTCGTATCAATCTTATTATTCATCATGTAACTATGCGGAAGTCATAGACATGGAAACATATGCCATAGCTATATATATGAAATTTGGCCGTTAGGGCCATCAAGTCATAATGATCGTACATCTCTTGCTTTCATATACCCACATACGTCTACAAAAGCCTCTAACAAATGTATTTACCAAAACCAACTGAAAGTCGGGACAAGTCCCCGCTTTATACAACTTGTACAAAACCAAAACACATGTACAACTGTGACTCGGAGAAGCCCCGAACTAACTGGATCTCACCAATGATCTGCAATTACTGTCAACCTACGGTGGAGGTCTACTAGTGCCTACACCTGCAACATGTAAGGTAAGTCCCCGAGAGGGGTCAGTACGAAGAATGTACTGAGTATGTAAGGCCATAAGAAAACTGCATCAATACGTAAGAACTTCAATGGAAATAATTATAAGAGAAACTCTATATATGGAACCATGTACCTTTCTTTCTTTATTATCATCTCTAATGATTCGTACATAATAACAACAACCATGGAATCAATATATGAGAAATAGCAAATGTGAATAAGCTCTCTCTCTTTATGTGGGAAACCACGTATATTACATTCTTTACTTTTCTTATCTTCATATTCATTCATCTTTATTGCTCTACATGTTATATGAACCCATGCTAGGCTTTCGTATCACCCCTGGGATGTCCTGAGGTAACCCATGCTAGGCTTATCGCCCCTGGGATGTATCGGGATCGACCCATGCTAGGCTTATCGCCCCTGGGATGCCACCCATGTTATTGGGATCGACCCATGCTAGGTATTTAACCCCTGGGATGCCACCCATTAAACATTACTTCTTTCTTTCATTACTCTTTCTTTCATTATATGAGTGATACCTTGATGATGGAAACATTCTTGAAACTTGGAACACAAACATACATTACTTCACACCTTTACTCTTGTAAAATTGACATCTTTACTTGTGAGGGATAGATACATTAACTTGCACATTACTTCTTTCTTTCCCTTGCCTTTACTTTACTTTACTTTTACATTGCTCATATACTGTTAGGGCCCTCATCATGCAGGTGTTCATTTCACCCCATGGATACAACATGCATGTGTGTTCTTTCACCCCATGGATAAAATATCAATGTCATGCAGGTATTCTTTTTACCCCATGGATAAGATCATCTCATCATGCAGGTGTTCATTTCACCCCATGGATACATCATGCAGGTGTGTTCTTTCACCCCATGGATAAATTAACATCATCATGCATTACTTTATTCTTACTTCATTTCTTTACTTTTGAGATTGGTTCTCTTACTTGTGAGAGATTGATACAATGATAGTCACAAGTTTAGTTGAAGCTTTGGATCAATAATCAATGAGTGAGAGATGTGTGAATAAGCATTATTGGAAACATAGTCTTCATAGAAACATAACACTGTTGGAACCCTTGGACCATGATCAATGAACAAGATACGTGAGTACAACCACTATTGAAACCTTGGAACATAACCTCATCGGACTTTTGGAACATTACTAATGAATATGAGTCATGTGTATAACTTTATTGGAACTTTGGATCATGACATGATGGAAACAATGCTATTCAACCTAAACAAGCCCTCTTTACCTCACTACTCTCGTTGGGATAATTCTCTTAGAATCTACAACATCAAGACAGCTTAGGAACTTCAGTCTCTAAATAAGAGTTATGTGAATCATCATACATCTAAGAGTAGGACACATGTGAATAACAATATATGTCGACCTTAGTTAAAATACTACAGGACCCCTTTGGAATGTAACACTTTTGGAACCTTAGGATAGTGATCACTAAATACGATACATATGGATATCAACTGTTCACCAACCTGTGATGCAATACCTTAGAACATTTGGAACTATTGACATGTTAGCCAATGAACAAGAGTCAACCAATAGGCATGAGTCATATGATTCACCATTGACCAATGAGTAAGGAACATGTGAGTAACACTAGTCAACTATTGACTACGGAATACCTTAGAGCCTTTCGGAATCAAATGAGTACTCTGACAATGTGAACATCCATGCTGTAGGAGGAATACAGAAAGAGTAACCTTACATACCTTTGCGTCTCACTATGAATACCCAGGCTTATATGGAAATACAATAGTCCAGCTCTTTCCTTACGTCTCACTCTACATCACAAGTACATAACGAAGCTTATATTAGCAACCCACTACCTTACAAGTGCACAAGATGACCATGAATCACATAGTTACTTTAGAACGTCATTTTTCCTTCTTACAATATCATTTATCGCATCAACATGCCAACACTACCATAACATTCCACTCATTGACCAAGATTTCATTCAACAATAGCATTTCGCATCTCACTTACCCTTTATGCCTTCTCATTATCATTCCGTCATATTTACTTCTATCAATTCGCCTCATAACAACATATAAACAACCATACACATTTAATACAGTCCAACATGCCTTCATATGATACTTTAAAGTCATTAAAACGACATCACAAGTTGCTAATTACATCCAAAAAGGGTATCGGGGCTTCGGGGAATCAACGGGAGACGAAAACATACAAATCAAAAATCTGGGCTGACCTACGCTGCCACCTGCGCATGCAGGTGGCTGAGATGTGCTCGCAGGTGACCTTTGGCAGATGCCAGAGGCACCTGCGTTGGCATCTGCGCCCGCAGGTGCCCTCGTCTGCGGGGGCGGATTCCCGTTTTTGTCCGAAATGTCATTTTTTGGGTCTTTTAATGCAATGAATGGTCCATGATCATAACCAAACTCATTTTAATATATTTTTGATCATCTAACATGCCAACTACCATCCATGGTCTCACAACACACATACAACACCCAAAACCACACTTTACGGCCAATATGCCACCAAAACCATAACCAATTTCTCAATAGAAATTCCAAACACTATACACAAGTATAAAACAAGTCAAGACTATAATCACATCTAATATATCAATATTGAATCCATAAAGTTCATTTTCTTCAAGATCACAAGCCCATGTTCAAGTTTACAAGGCAACACCACTCTCCGATTTAGCAAACATGTACACTTTACACATAGTGAACTTTTCAATATTCCACCAACATACCCAACATCATATACACCATCTCTCATGCATAAAATATATTAAACCATAACAATAAACACTTACCAATACTCACCAAGTGATGATCTTTGACCAAAAGGATGAAGGCTTAGGGTTTGGTTGAAAAGATAATGTTTGAGATAATTCTCAAAATAGCATGGGTGTTATAATGAAATAAAAATCTGATTTTTGCCACTTATATAATCCCTTAATGGTCCTTCTCACCACACACATGGTCCAATAATAACCATAGTGACTTGGTCTCACAAGAATGGGTCAAATACCCCTTTTGGGCCATGTCTTCCATGTAATTTTGGGCCTCATTTAGGCCCAAGGCTCAAGAATTCTTTAGCCCACTAAATTTTGTATATATAATTCCTCATATATATATATATATATATATATATATATATATATATATATCCCTCAAGTCACTCTTATCCATCTTTTGGCATTAAATGCATGGTTGATTTGGTCAAATGGAAGATTGGATTATTTTGCCCCATTGGGCCAAGTCTTTTGATGATCTTTGGGCTTCATTTGGCCCAATGGCACATTACTCATATAAGCCCCAACAAATAAATGAATAATTCATCAACTCTCTCATGTTTAATTAATTCCATAAATGCATACGTAGTCTTATAGGTTCGACAACATACGGGGTGTTACACCTCCCATGAGGGTCTAATCCCATGTACTAGGTCCAATATCCATTACCTCATCAATAACATTACAAAATACATACCTTTGGCTCTCGACACTTAAGTAAACATTGTTCAACATCGTCAAGTAGGGTTTGGTAGGTACGGGGTGTTACAAAGGCGAACTCCCAAGCTCGCTAATTGATGTAGATCTTTGATTATCTCCTGCTTTTCAGTCAACTGGCCACTAGTACTTTCTACTGCCTTGCGGCTCAATGCATCAGCTACCACATTTGCTTTGCCTGGATGATAGAGAATATCAATATCATAATCTTTCAAGAGTTCTAACCACCTTCGTTGCCTCAAGTTGAGTTTCTTCTGCTTAAAGATATATTGCAAGCTTTTGTGATCAGTATAGATATCAACATGTACTCCGTACAAATAATGACGCCATATCTTTAAAGCAAAAACCACCGCCGCTAATTCAAGATCATGTGTGGGATAATTCTTCTCATGTGGCCGCAACTGTCGTGAGGCATATGCTATGACATTGCCATGCTGCATCAATACACATCCGAGGCCAACCCCGGAAGCATCACAATATACGGCATAACCTTCGGTACCTTTGGGAAGTACTAAAACTGGTGTGGAGGTTAATTTATCTTTCAACTCTTGGAAGCTTTTCTCACACGCATCATTCTACTGGAATTTAACTACTTATGTGTAAGCTTTGTTAACGGTGCAGCAATGGAGGAAAAACCTTCCATAAATCTTCGGTAATAACCTTCCAATCCAAGAAAACTACGGATCTCTGTGGGTGTCGTAGGTCTTGGCCAATTTTTCACTGCTTCAATCTTATGTGTATCAACCTGTATCCCTTTATCTGACACAATGTGACCCAAGAATGCGACTGATTTTAGCCAAAACTCACACTTGGAGAACTTTGCATACAACTTACGCTCACGGAGAATTTGTAACACTCGCCGTAAGTGATTAGCATGGTCCTCTGGTGATCTTGAATAAATCAGGATGTCATATATAAATACCGTCACGAACACGTCTAGAAATGGCTTAAACACCCTATTCATCAAATCCATGAACACAGCTGGTGCATTTGTTAGTCCAAATGACATAACTAAGAATTCATAATGGCCATACCATGTTCGGAAAGCTGTCTTGGGTACATCTTCTTCTCTAACTCTGAATTGATGGTAACCTGACCTCAAGTCGATCTTTGAAAAATACTTGGCACCCTGTAACTAATCAAACAAATCATCAATTCGAGGGAGGGAATATTTGTTCTTGATCGTTACCTTATTCAATTGCCGATAATCAATGCACATTCTCAGTGTGCCATCTTTCTTTCGTATAAATAATACCGGTGCACCCCATTGGGACATACTAGGATGAATGAAGCCCTTGTCCAGTAAATCCTTCAACCGCTCCTTCAATTCACGCAATTCTGCTGGAGCCATTCTATATGGAGAAATGGAGATAGGCTGAGTGTCTGGAATCACATCAATGCCAAACTATGCTTCCCGTTCTAGGGGTAAGCCTGGAAGATCCTCTCGAAATACATCAAGAAATTAATTGACTACTGGAACCGACTGCGGAGTTAATGGTTTCATATCATTATCTTTCACTCGTACCAAGTGACATATGTACCCCTTGGCAATCATTTTCCTTGCTTTCAAATAGGAAATAAATTTTCCTCTTGGTGACCCTGCCATTCGAGAACATTTTCTTGCGGAAAACAAAAATGCACCTTCTTGGCTCGGCAATCCACCGTGGCATAACAAGAGGCCAACCAATCCATTCCCATGATAACATCAAAATCTATCATGTCTAGTTCGATGAGATCGGCTACTGTATCATGACCACACACAATCACCACACAATTACGATACACTCTTTTTGCAACAATATTTTCACCAACCGGTGTAGACACTTCAATTGATTTAATTAATAATTCTGGTGCCTTGTGCAAATTTTGCAGCAATCAATGGAGTAACATAGGACAATGTAGAACCGGGTCAATTAATGCATATACATTATATGAAAATATGGATAATGTACCTGTGACTACGTCAGGAGATGCCTCTGAATTCTGCCTGTCTACCAGAGCATAAGTACGATTCTGAGTTCCACTAGAACTGGCCGCTCCTCTGACACCTCTACCACGACCCGCAGGCTGTACACCTCTGCTTAGGGGAGGAATCGATGATGATGACGCAATGATTGATCCCGCAGGTCGCGCCACATTACCCAAGCCTCTTCGTGGGCAATCTCTCATCATATGCCCCGTCATACCGCACCAAAAACAAACATTTGACCCACGCCGACATTAACCTAAGTGAAACCGTCCACATTGCTGACATGGCTGACGAGAAAATCCCGTAGTCTGTGAACCTCGAATCCCACTACTCTGCCTAACATTACTACCTCTAAACCCCCAGAACTGAGCTTGAGTGCCTGCCGCGTAATAAGAAAATGGCGGTCTCGGTGGCCTAGGAAATATTCAAGGTCTAGATTCTCCTTGGGACACCATAGACTGTCCCATAGGTCTAGCTCGTTTAGACTGTCCTCGTTCAGATTCATGTACCCTTCTTCTCTGTCTTTGGTCCTCCATTTTCTGGGCGAAGGCTTAAATTCTCGCTATATCCATATCTTTGTTTATGGCAGCAATAGTGCAATCTCGTACCAAATATGGCTCCAACCTATCCACATATCTATGGACTCTATCTGTCATCGTAGACACTACATTAGGAGCATATAGGGCCAAAGAATTAAATTGCAGACTGTATTCTCTGACACTAAGATTCCCCTGACGCAGATTCAAGAATTGATCCGCACGAGCCTCACGGATCTCATAAGGAAGGTAGTGATCAAGGAAAGCCGCTTTAAATTTGTAACACCCCGTACCTACTAAACCCTCCTTGATGACGTTGAACAATGGTTACCTAGGTGTTGAGAGCCATAAGTATGTACGTTATAATGATATTGATGGGATAATTGATATTGGGCCTAGTACATGGGAGTAGACCTTTGTAGGAGGTGAAAGACCCGTATGTTGTCGAACCTATACGACTACGAGTACACTTAATGGAATTAATTAAACATGGGAGTTTTGAGGAATTATACATTAATTTGATGGGCCACAAATTAATCTTGAACTATTGGGCTCAATGGAGGCCCAAAGAGATGTGCAAGACATGGCCCAAAAAGGGGTATTTGACCCATTCTTGTGAGACCAAGTCACCATGTTTATTATTGGACCAAGTGTGTGGTTAAGAAGGACCATTAAGGAATTATATAAGTGGCAAAAATCAGATTTTTATTTCATTATAACACCCATGCCATTTTGAGAATTATCTCAAACATTTTCTTATCACACAAACCCTAGGCCTTCATCCCTTGACCAAGATCACTCCTTGGAAAGCTTTGGTAAGTGTATATTATTATGGTTTTATATATTTTATGCATGGAATATGGTTTATATCATGTTGGTTATGTTGGTGAAGTATTGAGAAGTTCACTATGTGTGAAGTGTATGTGTTTGTTAAATCGGAGGATGGTTTTGCCTTGTAACTTTGAACATAGACTTGTGGTTTTGACGGAAGGGAACATGATGGAGTTAATATTGACATGTGAGATGTGATTATAGTCTTCCCTTGTTTTGTAATGGTGTAAAATGTTTGGAATTGCTATTGTGAAATTGGTTATGGTTTTGGTGGCGTATTGACCGTAAAGTGTCGTTTTGGTGTGGTTTATGTGTGTTGTGAAACCATGGCTGATTGTTGGTACTAAAATGATAAAAAATATGTCAAAATCAGTTTGTTTATGATCATGGACCATTCATGGCATGAAAAGACCCAAAATAGGCCATTTCGGACCAAAATGGGCATCTGCCCCCGCAGACGAGGGCACCTGCGGACGCAGATGCCAACGCAGGTTCCTATGGCATCTGCCAAAGGTCACCTGCATGCATAGGTCAGACACCTAAGGGCGCAGGTGGCAGCGCAGGTCACCTACAGATTTTCATTTTGTATGTTTTCGTCTCCCGTTGATCCCCGAAGGCCCCTATACCCTTTTGGGATATAATTAGCAACTTGTGATGTCGTTTTAATGAATTTAAAGTGTCGTATGATGGCATGTTGGACTGTATTAAATGTGGATGGTTGTTCATATGTTGTTATGAGGCAAATTGATAAGCGTAAATGTGACGGAATGGAAAGGAGAAGGCATAAAGGGTAATTGTGATGCGAAATACTATTGTCGTATGAAATCTTGGTCCATGAGTGGAATGTTATGGTAGTGTTGGCATGTTGATGTGATAAATGACATTGTAAGAAGATGAAATGACGTTTTAAAGTAACTATGTGATTCATGGTCATCTTGTGCACTTGTAAGGTAGTTGGTTGCTAATACAAGCTTCGTTATGTACTTGTGATGTAGAGTGAAACGTAAGGAAAGAGCTGGACTATTGTATTTCCATATAAGCTTGTGTATGCATAGTGAGACGCAAAGGTATGTAAGGTTACTCTTCTATATCTTTCTGCAACATATGGTGTTCACATTGTCATAGTACTCATTCGATTCCGAAATACTCTTAAGGTATTCCGTATCCGAGAGTTGGCTAAAGTTACTCATATGTTCCTTATTCATTGGTCAATGGTGAATCATATGACTCATGTTAATTGGTTGACTTATGTTCATTGATTGACTCATGTCCATTGGTTGACTCACGTTCATTGGCTAATATGTCAAAAGTTTCAAATGTTCTAAGGTATTGCATCTCAGGTTGGTGAGCAGTTGATATCCACATGTATCGTATTTAGTGATCATTATCCTAAGGTTCCAAAAGTATTCTATTCCAAAGGGGTTCTATAGTATTACAACTAAGGTTGATATATATTGTTTTGCAGAGAAAATGACTTAGACTTCAAAAATCATTTCGAAAACTTGTTCAAGTTTTAAAACAACTTAAGAATAAAGCAAGAGTCGCCACTTAATTTATTTAGGAAAATTAAGAAACCTTTAAAAATACTTGAAAGATTTAAACAGAAAAAATCTTTAAGTTAAAATGATTCGGGTAAGCGGTTCATAGTAATACTCTTGGAAGGGTGTTAAGGCACCAAGAATATCCGCTAACTTGCGGTTGTCCGGATTATTTGAAAACAACTTTATTTGACTAACTTTAGGAAAATCATTTGTTTATGAAATTTAACAAGTTAAAAAGAAATAAATTGATTAATGGATTAATCGAGAACTAGTCGGGGAAAACAGGTTTTGGTACTTGGCCGGGAAATTTAACTAAGTTAGAAGAAATTCTAAGTTAGTAGCACATAAACAGAAATATCTAGAAAAAGAAAGTAGAAAGATCTCAGGCTTTTGCCCAAAATCGAGAGGGAGTTGAAATCATAGGCCCATTTCCAGTTTCTGTTCGCCTGGACTGGATTTGGGCTCATTTTCCTCTTTCCTTCCACCTGTCCTAAACTATTTTTCTGGACCTTTGAGGCCCAAATGACGGCTTCACCTGTATTAAAGTACAATTTTGGCTTCAAGGCCCATAAAAATATAAATTTTTCAAGACTTTCAAAGTCTCAAAATATCAGTATCTTTGAACTATGGACTTTGGCCCATTTTTATCTTCAACCTGTACGCCGTGGGATAGTCCATTTGGACTTGAATTTGAGGTTGACTCGATGAGATGGACCTCATTGGCCCATTTAGAAATGCAAAGAAAGGGGAAGTCCATTTGGACTCCGGGCAGGTTTTACATGCAGAGGAAAATAATAAGAAATTAGTATACGTTCTAAGTCAAGCAATAGAAGCAAATGGGCAAAATAGCCCAAATGACAAGGAAAGATAAGAGGCAATAAAATATATCCATGTCAAATTTGGGAAAGAAAACACACATGCAATCAATCATCTAAAGGAATAGCTTAACAGTAGGAGCACATATTTAACTTCACTAAAATTTATACCCTTAGTTTAAGCATATTATATCCAAATCTCAGAGAAGCACATGCTAGTTTTCACATATGACTAGACAAATATGATATCTTATCAAAACACGATAAACAAATCTTAGTGAGACATAGGCTAATCCTCACACATGACTAATAACACACAAATCTATTATCCAATCTTAGCATAATTTGAAAAGATAACATGGCATGAAGAATGCAACTAAAAATCCAAGATTATTCTGTGAAGTTTTGATTTTAACATAAAGGTCTAAAAATGACTACAATAACATGGGAAAAATACAAAAAAAAGAAAGCCTGGACGTTGCTCAACAAAATAGTTAAAGGGAAATCAGTCAAATGTGTGTATCAATCTTGCTTAGCGATAATGAGTAAACTAGATGAAACACATAAAAACACGCCATTTTTTTTTTAGCGATAATGAGTAAACTAGATGAAACACATAAAAACACGCCATTTTTTTTTTTTTTTTTTTTAGAGCCTTTTCGTCCTCTCTTTGACAAACCCCAAAAAAATTTAAGTGTAAAAATGTCATGGAGGAGTTTAAGATCAAGAGAGCACTTATGATTAGTCTATTCCATACAATTAGTCAACAATCATGCTAATAGATGGATTCAAAGAAGAAAATCACTGCTGGAAGTTAACAAGTTTGAAATCCAATTTAAAGAAGGAAGGAGACAGCCACACGACCAAAACAACATGGAAACAAAGAGGGAAAATTTTGACATTAATCACTTTAAGAAGCATATAAGAGAAGATCCATGCTTACCCCAAACAAATTCCTTTATTCATCAGTGGATAAAGACTACTATTAATATGAAAACACCCATGTTAAAATCATCCTACTACTCTCTCTTTGCGAGTTTCAAGAGAACTTTCGCATATCAGAAAGGTCATGGAGAGGTCCTCGGGTGAAAATTTTGGCTTATAAACCGATCTCCACCTTCCCCGTTGACATCATGAGCCAAGGAAAAATTTAGGAGTGGTTCAGCTTATGCATAAGACGACTGGAATAATTCTAAAAAAAAAGATTGAACTAAATGAATTAATTCTACAACAGTAAACTAAAAATTGTAGCAGGCAACATTTAGACTAAGAGCAATAAACTAAAACTAAAAATATGTGACAAAGAGGCTCTAATCTTAAAACAGTGAGGTAAAAGAAACCACAGTTGACCAACATTTGATTTAGAAAGAACACACAATGAATTAAACTACATCAACAATACCAAAAATAGCGTATCAAAGCCTGTCAAGGTGAAACAATGTGCTTAAAAATCCCAAACAAGAATTTTTGAAACCGAAAATGATATGAACACTAATTCAAAACAACAACAGTTATAATTAAAGAAAAAACCTATGGCCTTCATAGCCTCTACAGCACACAATCCCACCAACTACTTCTACGAAACAAGAAATCGAACTAAACGGAACAAAAACAAAAAAAAAAAAAAAAAAAAAAAAGGAAAAGGGAAGTGAAAGTTCACCTTTCTCAGGGCAGCAAATCGGGACTTCGAGTCTTCGGAATCCTTGCCACCACCGGAAAACACCACTAGAAATTTTAAACTTAGGGAAAATTCTTTCAGAATTTCCCTTTTTGCTCAAAAACTCTTTAACAGATTTTCAAGACTTGTGCTTAGGAGTTTTTCACTCTCCAAGGCTTGCTTTTCTCCCTCAACAGTGGCTGTATTTATAGAAGCAACTTTGAGGGGATTTTCGGATTTCCGTCGATGTGGGAGAGAAGGATTTTGAGGGGTAATTTTGGTATTTTGAGGGGAGGATTCGAATTTGAGAGAGGATAGACTCAAGGGTGAGCTGTGAAATTGTACGAATTTGCCACATAGGGCAAAGTTCTAGAAAATTCGAAATCGATTTCGTACCAAAAACGTGGTAGTCACATGATGGTGTATGAATGAGAGGGGAGAGGGGGAAGAATCGAGCGGGAAAAAGGATTTGGGTTTTGATTTCGGGTCGGGTCGAAGGTTGTGGTCGTCAATGGCGTTGGAATTGTTTACTGTTGCTGTTGTTTGATATTGTTGCTGTTTTGCTGAAGAAGAAGGGGTTATAAGGGTTAAAAGGTGGGCCGGGTCGGGTTGTTGGGCTGGGGTAGCTGAAATAGGAAGGGAAATGGGTTTTGGGCCTGATTTTTAGGTCCAATTAAAGGGGAATAGATTGGGTAGATTAGGCTCTTTAATAAATAGCCTAATCAGATTATGATTTAGTCATTTAGTTAAATTTTAACCAAATTAAAAGATCAATTGGTCAATTGCATCGCAATTGTAATCCAATTAATTTCAATTATGGCCAAATTCACCAAATCGGCCAAATTGAATCAAAGTTCGAAACAAATTAATAACCAATTTAACCCTGAACTTATTGGTTCAATAAAATAAAAATAAGTATCTTCCGGATAATTTACTTTAAGAACAAATTATATGTTAAATCAAGATTTCTCCTATTTGAACTAATTCCCAATAGTTCTTGATAAAAACTAATTTTTGATGAAATAATTACTTAAGCGACTAAAATTATACGATTTCATATGAAAATGTATAATTTATCACTTAAATGACAAATTTTAACTCAAATAAATATTTTAGAAAGTATTTATTCGAAAAACCAAATATTTCAATTTTATTTAAAACTGGAGAAAACTTAGGATTAAATTCAGTTGTGGAGGGCAAAAATTAGGTGTCAACAACTGCCCCCTCCCTTTGGGTAGGGTGAATGCAAGCAACCCTGGGCAAAGGGAGTTTGACTTTCCTAATTTTGTCCGACCACAAATTCGTTTCCTGAAAGAAGTTGGTTTTCGCACGAATTTCAAGGAGTTATGGCCGTACCCCGGTGCCGGGTTTCGTACATATCTCAGGTTATATGAGGATTCAGGCCACTTGTAGTTCATGATGCTTGATTTTTAAGCACAATTTTAAAAGAACTCACAAGCTATTTCGATTTTGGATTTTTGGCAAAACCAGAACGCTGGGGAATAAGAGGATATTGGGGGGAGTTGGAATGCAGTCGAGTTTTCAACAAAGGGCCCAGCCTACATATCCCCGAGGTTCAGGGAATCAGACTGCTTGTAGTTTGACTCAATCGGTAGAAAAGATAGTCTTTTATTTTAGACAATCTTTGGCTTGGGATGAATGACAAGTGATTTGAGCTATGGAAAAGAGGCTTGTAACCTACTAACCATGGATGTGGAGTTTTTTTTTTTTTTTTTTACATCCATAGGCAAGAATTTACCCGGATATAATTTCCAAAACTCTGAGTGTGATGTCAGTCGGACTTTAAAGAAAGGGAAGGTTACCTCCAGTATGAGTTTAGAAATATCTCGGAGGTGAAACTGAAACTAGAATACCCTGAAATACCCACATGCCTTCTGATAGGGGTGTGGTTTGATGGTGGTGGCAATCGTCCTTTAGCTCGCGTCCAAAGAGTTTGACGTCCCTCTCTGGACTACGTCCCGGTTTGCTGCTAAGAAAAAGTTCCACGTTCTGCTGCGTCCTTTTTGGAGTTGTCCGCATCTGTGGTTTTGGTTTGAGGTTTTCATCCTCTCGGATGCTCTCAACAATATCTCAAACAAAAAATTATTAGTGATAAACATAATTCACAAAGAGGTATATAGCTTCTTACCATATCTCCACGTGAGTTTTTGTCCGAGAAACAATGTCGTCCTCTCGTGTACCAATTTTGGAGGACAACAATTCTTTGCAATAATGGATACAACAACCCTCTTGGCTGTTGAATAAATGGCTTTTGGCAATTGAAATATCTTCAAAGTGGGGTGGCCCTCTTGGACACCGACGACACTTTGTATAGAACGGTCCCTGCAACCGCTTGATCTTTTGTTTGATAACCTTCTCGGTTGTCGATAATGCTCTTTTACATATGATCTCGGGTAAGTCCCGCACATCCTTAGTATCGATACGACTTATAGATATCCCTTAAATCATCAGTCTTTGGGTAATCTCGCGCATTATTCGATGTTGGATATGAGGCGACTTATAGATATCCTTTGAGCTGGCGGTCTTCTGGGTGATTAGATGACTTTCAGATTGTCAATTTTTAGGAGGTCCAGCTTGTTGTCCGTCTTTGGATAACGACTTAAGGACATCCCTTTGGATCATGTACTTCTTCAACTTGGATATGTTGATATAAATATGCTGAGATATCCTCGACGCTGGGTTACATCACCTCTTGCGTGTCAACAGATATATAAAATAATGAGATATCCTCAACGCTAGATTATGTTATCTTCGCGTGGTTAACGGATATAGGTGCTCCAAAGCATCTTCCAAAACTAGACTCTATCGTCTTGCGTGGTGAGCGATTATGGAGACTTGTTTGAATGATATGATGGCCCTCTCGGCAATGAAATGCAATGGCCCTCTCGGCAATGCAATGGCCCTCTCGGCAATGAAATGGCCCTCTCAGCAATGAAATGCAATGGCCCTCTCGGCAATGAAATGAAATGGCCCTCTTGGCATGGCCCTCTCGGCATGAAATGAAATGGCCCTCTTGGCATGGCCCTCTCGGCAATGAAATGGCATGTCCTGCAATAAGCTAAGATGACATATAATGAAACGCAATTAAATGTTAGGTGACACAATATGATGGGATGCAACATGATACAATATGATACAATAGAATGCAATGCCATATGGTGCAATGGAATGCAATGCGATATGGTGCAATGGAATGCAATGGGATGTAATATGATGGAATGGAATGTTATGGGATGTAATATGATGCAATATGGTGTAATGGAATGTGATGGGATGTAATATGATGCACTATGATGCAATGGAATGTGATGGGATGTAATATGGTGCAATGGAATGCAATGCGATATGGTGCAATGGAATGCATTGGGATGTAATATGATGCACTATGATGCAATGTAATATGATGCACTATGATGCAATGGAATGCAATGCGATATGGTGCAATGGAATGCATTGGGATGTAATATGATGCACTATGATGCAATGTAATGCAATGCGATATGGTGCAATGGAATGCATTAGGATGTAATATGATGCACTATGATGCAATGTAATATGATGCACTATGATGCAATGGAATGCAATGCGATATGGTGCGATGGAATGCATTGGGATGTAATATGATGCCCTAGGATGTAATGGGATGCAATAAGATAAATTTTTTCGACGATCCCCATCCTCCTCCTTTGGCATTGACCAGCGTCAGACTTCTCATCTTTGACGTAATAAGACGGCCTTTAGGCTATTCGGTTGATGTGTTGATTCCTTTGAATGTACCTGCGCTTAAGATAGACAATTAGTAGACACAATGTCGCTTTTGCTAGCGACTATAGTCAAATTATGGGAAAGCTTTAAAGAGAGCATTCACAATATAAATGATTTTGTTTGCCAAAAATCATTTTGAAGATAAGTGAATGGTTAAGCCCATTTCTTGGAGACAACTATAAATACCACTTTTGAACGTTATACGTTCGTTTTGACCCATGACGGATTGGAAGAGGATGTCCCTACTCTCTTTGTCAGGTGATCTTTTGATCGTTCCGTTATGCCGACTTTTGAGTATACCCATCTTTGGAGCTGTCCAAGAACACCATTCTTGAGCATTATGCGCTTTTAGTGCGGTTCTTGATTTGCTCAGGAGATTTGAAAGAGCCCCTATTTATGTATGGGGATCCTTGCATCCACAGAAAAAATTGTTAGTTTTCGGTGAAACTACTCCGTGTTGACCTCCTTAGATCTCTGGTTTGCTCCTCGCAATCTTTCGGGTGCTCCGTCATGTTTGGACTTCCGCCCTGACTCCCCACTTAAATAGATGTAAGGCAAAACTAGTCAAGAAAATATGTATAGATTTTCAAAAAATAATTAGGGTTTTGAAATCATAGATTTGAAAACTTGTGTGAAGGTTTTTTAGCAAAACTCTGCCAGTCATGTCATGTGCTAGCTCAACGAACGTTTTCCACTTGAGTTCTGTCTATGTCTGACACCCAATGAAGGATCCCTGAACACTCATTGTTGTTGCTGGGGAAGTTTAATAGCACAATTTGCAGAAGCTTGTCATAGCTGGGGATTTAGGCTATTTGTGCTATATCACAACCGGTGATTTCTGAGGTTGACTTGAGCTCTCGGTGTTGGGGAATTTGGAAGTTGTTCCAAAGTATTAATGAAAATTTTGAGGATTTCCTCAAAATTTCTGCCCCTGTTAGATACTATTTGAGATGATCTCGACTTTTGGGGAATTTCGAGACTTTCTCCCAGAATCTTTGTTGATCTTCAGTCTCTTTGCCAAAAGATGATCTTCTTCTTTGGAATTTTCGAGATTCCTTCTCGAAAATTCTGCCCCAGTTTCCATTTCCTGGGGTGATATGACCGAGCCGTTGGGGCGCCTACGTATCCCGTTGAAGCAGGAATCAGGTCAAACGTAGTTCAGGACTACGCTAGGGGGATATAGAAAAAAAATCTAAAGGGTTGACAGAAGCCGACATAGGCCGCCTACGTATCTCATTCTTGAGAATTCAGGTCATCACGTAGTTCATACATAAAAAGGGGATATTTAAGCTACTACAAAGCATAAAATGATTATACTAAGAAAAGTGTGATTACAAGGAAGGAAACATAGAGAAGAGACTATCTTCAGACGTAGTATCTCTTCACTGCATCGGAGTTGATTGGCTTGGTCCACTCTCGACCATCCATCTCGGACAGGATTAGGGCCCCTCCAGATAGCACTTTACGTACCACATATGGTCCTTGCCAGTTTGGAGCAAACTTACCTTTGTATTCTTCTTGATGGGGAAATATGCATTTGAGAACCAATTGTCCTACTTCAAACGTGCGAGTTCTCACTTTCTTGTTGAAGGAACGCATCATCCGTTGTTGGTATAGCTGACCATGGCATACAGCCTCCATTTGCTTTTCATCAATTAGCATGAGTTGATCACATCTAGCACGAACCCATTCTTTGTTACTCAGTTTAGCCTCTTGAATAATCTTCAAGGAAGGTATCTCTACCTCGGCAGGTATCACGGCTTCAGTTCCATAAACCAGTAGATATGGAGTTGCCCCAGTCGAAGTCTTGACTGTCGTACGGTATCCTAACAAAGCATAAGGCAACATCTCGTGCCAAGATCTGTTGTTCTCAATCATTTTTCTCAATATCCGCTTGATGTTTTTATTGGCGGCTTCTACAGCTCCATTCATTTGCGGACGATACGCAGTCGAATTTCGATGAGTGATTTTGAACTTTTCACAAATTTCTTTCATCAAGTGACTATTCAGGTTAGCTCCATTATCTGTAATGATTGATTCTGGTATCCCAAATCGGCAAATCAAGTTGTTCCTGACAAAATCTGTAACGACTTTCTTGGTCACAGCTTTGTATGAGATAGCTTCTACCCATTTTGTGAAATAATCAATAGCAACTAAGATGAATCTATGTCCATTCGATGCTGTCGGCTCTATCGGACCGATGACATCCATGCCCCATGCTACGAATGGCCATGGTGAACTCATTGTGTAGAGTTCATGTGGAGGCATCCGAATAAAGTGTCCGTGTATCTGGCACTTTGGGCATTTTTTTACGTACTTGTTGCAGTCATTCTCCATAGTCATCCAAAAATAACCCATCCTCAAAATTTTTCTAGAGAGAGCGAATCCGTTCATATGAGGTCCGCAAACTCCAGCATGTATTTCTTCTAGTAACTTCGTGGCTTCTGCGGCATCAACACATCTTAGAAATCCTAATTCTGGGGTCCTCCTGAATAGGATTTCCCCGCTTGGGAAATAACTCTTTGCCAAACGTCGTATTGTCTTTTTCTGAATGTTATTGGCATCTTCGGGGTATGCTCCAGACTCTAAATACCTCTTGATATCAAAGTACCATGGTTTTCCATCAGCCTCTGCTTCAACATGTGCACAGTGTACTGGTTTCTCCCTCAAACTTATTTCCAGAGGATCAATGTAACTTCTATCTGGGTGTTGAATCATGGAGGATATAGTAGCTAAAGCATCAGCAAACTCGTTTTGTATTCTCGGGATATGTCTGAAGTCAATCTCCTTGAATCTTTTGCATAACTCCTGTACTAGCTCTACGTAAGGGGTGATTTTGGAGTTCTTCACAGCCCAATCTCCTCGCACTTGGTGAATCAATAGATCTGAATCTCCAATGACTAATAACTCTCGAACACCCATGTCAAGTGCTAAATCGAGGCCTAGGATGCAAGCTTCATACTCAGCCATGTTGTTGGTGCAAGGGAAACGCAGCTTGGCAGTTACCGGGTAATGTTGACCTGTTTCTGACACTAAAACCGCTCCAATTCCTGAACCTTTGAAATTGACCGCTCCATCAAAGAACATCCTCCATCCGGGGTATGCTTCAGCTATGTCTTCTCCCACGAACAAAACTTCTTCATCTGGGAAGTAAGTACGGAGTGGCTCATATTCATTGTCAACTGGATTTTCAGCTAGATGATCTGCTAGAGCTTGTCCTTTGATTGCTTTTTGGGTCACATACACGATGTCAAACTCACTTAACAACATCTGCCATTTGGCCAACTTTCCTGTAGGCATGGCTTTGTGAAATATATATTTCAAGGGATCCATTCTGGAAATAAGATATGTTGTATATGAGGATAAGTAATGTCTCAACTTCTGGGCAACCCAAGTCAAAGCACAACACGTCCTCTCAACCAAGGTGTAGCGGGCCTCATACAGAGTGAACTTCTTACTCAAGTAATAGATTGCCTTTTCTTTCTTGCCGGTTTCATCATGTTGCCCAAGGACGCATCCAAAAGCATTTTCTGAGACTGACAAATATAACAATAATGGACTTCCTTCTCTGGGTGGAACCAAAACAGGCGGGGCGGATAGATAATCTTTGATCCTATCAAAAGCCTTCTGGCACTCTTCTGTCCACTTGTTCAACGCATCCTTCTTTAACATCTTAAGGATTGGCTCGCATATGACAGTCGACTGGGCAATGAACCTACTAATGTAATTCAAACGCCCCAAGAAACTCATGACTTCTTTCTTGGTCCTCGGTGGGGGCAACTCCTGAATTGTCTTGATCTTGGAAGGGTCGAGTTCGATGCCCCTCCTACTGACTATAAACCCCAATAATTTTCCGGCTGGCACACCGAAGGCACATTTAGCAGGATTCAGCTTCAAGTTATACTTTCTCAATCGATCAAAGAATTTCCTCAGGTGTGTCAAATGATTCGAACTTTCGCGAGATTTGATGATTATGTCATCCACATATACCTCAATTTCCTTGTGGATCATATCATGAAAGATCGTTGTCATTGCCCTCATGTAGGTCGCACCAGCATTTTTTAGACCGAACGACATTACCCTGTAGTGATAAACACCCCAGGGAGTGATGAAGGCCGTCTTTTCTGCGTCTTCTTCATCCATTAAGATCTGATGATACCCGGCGAAGCAATCCACGAAAGACTGCATTTCATGTTTCGCGCAGTTGTCGATGAGAATGTGAATGTTGGGTAGAGGGAAGTTATCTTTAGGACTGGCCCTGTTCAAGTCTCTGTAATCAACACAAATTCTGATTTTGCCGTTCTTCTTTGGCACCGGAACAATATTGGCTAGCCAGGTTGGATACTTTGTGACCTCAACAACTTTAGACTGGATTTGCTTTGTCACTTCTTCTTTAATTCTTAAACTTAAATCTGGCTTGAATTTTCTCATTTTTTGCTTTACTGGATCAAACTCTGGATTGATTGGCAACTTATGTGACACGATGTTGGTGCTCAACCCTGGCATGTCATCATAGGACCAAGCAAATACATCGATGTATTCTCTTAACAAGCGGATGAGTTCTCTTTTCTGTGCCTCTGTCAGGTGAACACTGATTCTCGTTTCTTTAACTTCATCATGGCCCCCTAGATTGACCACTTCAGTTTCTTCCAGGTTAGGCTTCTCGCGATTTTCAAATTCTTTCAAATCCTCTGTTAGCTGTTCCTCATCATAGCTTTCCCATTCATTGTCATTCAGATCACTGTGTTCATTTAGCTCTTGACATGACATGATATTGGCAGGTTTTAAGTTATTATTACTGAAAGAAACAAACAAACCAAGTCAGATAATAGCAAGATAACACAAAAATAGGGAAATAGGAATAACATCACTCAAAAAAATAGTTTTTCTAGATAAAGGGAGGCCTTTTCATTGAAACTTGGGAAATATTTACAAACTATGGCTCATGACCTGCACGAGTACAGGCCCATGCCTTTTTGAAAGCAGTAAACATGCGAAAAGAGGATTTGAAAGATAAAAGGGTGGATCGCGGGGCCTCCTCCGGATCATCACCGATTTTCAAAAACTAGAAAATTGCCCTTTCATCTACCACAGAGGGCGAGGAGTCAGGAGCGGAGTGGATGTCCAATTTTTCAAAGTTTCTCCAGGTGCAGCTTTCCTCACTCCACTAGTCTCTGGGAAATCTTCTATTATAGCATCGCAATCTTCGAACAGAATTCCTATCCCATCCCCCAGACCATCATCCAGCGGCATCTCGCGTACAGGAAACGACTGGTATAGCAGTGGCAATGGCTTGGGCAGACCCATCACTGTCCTTTTCTCATTCTCGTCTTCATTTGTTGGCTTGTATCCTAGTCCATATTTGAAAGCTTTTTCTGGGATCACGATCGGCTCAATGATACCCTCCAAGTTCTTTCCTAGGCCTCGACCAGGCTCGAATCCATTTCTTAGCATCACAGTTGCCATCATCTTATAGATAGAAGGCATGTGAGGCTGGCATGTTAGGTCCTCTTCAGCAGCGTTCACGATTTCCACCGTATAAAAATTACTCCCCTTTGAAATATCTTCAATTACAGGTACATAACCATTAGGGTGGCTCAAATGACTCCCTTCGCCCTGAATGACCACCTCGTGGCCATCCCAGATGAATTTCAACAATTGATGAAGAGGTGATGAAACCGCTTTTGCACCATGGAGCCACGGTCTCCCGAGGAACAGATTGTAACTAGGATTAATATCCATAACATGAAATTTAGTCTTGAACTCGGCGGGTCCCATTTGGATGTACAAATCAACTTCGCCTATAGTGTCCCTCTGTCCTCCATCGAAAGCTCGCACATTAACATGGCTTTGACGGACCTTTCCCAAATCGTAACCCATTTGAGTCAATGTGGAAAGGGGGCAAATGTTCAGACCAGATCCGTCATCTATCAGAACCCGATTAATCACATGGTCACGACAAATAACAGAGATGTGCAACGCTTTGTTATGCATTATTCCCTCAAAAGGTAACTCTTCTTCACTGAATGATATGCGATGACTTCCCACAACGTTACCTATCATTGCGGCCAGATTTTCAACACTCGTACCAACGGGCACATAGGCTTCATCTAGGACCTTCAACAATGCTTGTCGGTGGTATTGGGAACTCATTAGTAATGCCCACACGGAGATCTGTGCTGGAGTCTTTTCCAAATGCTTAACAATAGAATATTCTTTTGGTTGCATTCGCCTCCAAAACTCTTCGGCTTCTCCCTCAGTAATCGGCCTTTTCTGTGAATCCTTCTTGTAAGAGTCGTTGGCTAAATTCCCAGGAATGTAGCACCTTTCGGACCGAGTCATCCCATGGGCGGCAGCGGTCTCTACAATAAACTCCTTTCTAGGCAGTGTTGGGACATATACCTGAGTTGGGGAGGTCATTACCACAAATGGGGGCCTTTCATTAACACTTAAGGCAGCCACAGCCTTCTCTATCCTCTCTACCCCTTGCGTCCTCTTAGGCTTTTCTGAATCAACCTTAGTGATAGTCTTACTAACTGCCCATTCATTTTCTATTTCGATCATGTTAACCGTAGCCCCTCCATGGTTAGGCAACGGATTACTATTGACATTTGGAGCTGGTGTTTGAAGAGTAATGACTTTATGATCGATCAGGTCCTGGATCTTATGTTTTAAATTAATGCAATCTTCGGTGCTGTGGCCGACTCCTCCAGAATGATAGGCACAGTTTTGATCAGCATGATAGAATCGGGAATTAGTATTAGTGGGCTTTGGTTGGACAGGCTGGAGATAACCGGCTGCTCTTAATCTTTCAAAAAGCTGAGTGCGACTTTCAGCCAGCGGTGTGAAGTTTCGAAGAGGTTTCTTTTCAAGATTTGGACGAGGAAGGTTGTTTTGAGTAGCGGGGGGTGGTACTTGATGATAATTTGGAGCTACGTGGATGTTAGCTTGGTGATTTGGGGTGTTGGTTTGGACATTAGGCTGATAATTTGGCAATGGAGCTTGGTACTGTGGTAGGACGTTTGGTTGTGGAGCTTGGTACTGAGGTAGGACATTTGGCTGTGGAGCTTGGTATTGCGGTAGGACATTTGGCTGTGGAGCTTGGTATTGAGGTAAGATATTTGGCTGTGGAGCTTGGTATTGGGGTTGAGCGTAGAATACAGATTGAGGACTCGGGGGTGGCGGAGAAGAAAGAGTATTCCTGGGTCTGAATCTCCTTTTCAAATTAGCAATAGAATCAGTGGATACCGCAGTCACGTCTTCTCTTTTCTTCCTAGGGAATCCAGAGGACCCAGCTGATGTTGGAGTCTGGATAATTTTCCCAGTTCGAATCCCTTCTTCGAGTGATTCACCAATCTTTACCAAATCTGCAAAGGTTGCCCGAACCGCAGACACCATTCTAGTATAGAACTCGCCTTCTTGAGCACGGGAAAATACCGCTACCATTTCCTCCTCAGTCATAGGAGGTTGTACCTTAGCGGCTTCCTTTCTCCAGCGATAAGCATAATCTCGAAAGTATTCACCGCTCTTTTGCTTAATCCTATTCAGTGAATGTCGGTCCGGAACTATCTCTACATTGTATGCGAACCTGTCGATAAAGTCTTTGGCCAGAGCCTTCCAGCCGGACCATTTTCTCAGTTCTTGGGACGTAAACCAATCCAGAGCCTCGCCGCTCAAGCTTCGGCTAAATAGACGCATTAGCAATGCCTCATTCCTTCCAATTCCAACCATTTGATCACAGTATCTTCTTAAGTGAGCCATGGGATTTCCAGTACCGCCGAATGTTTCAAATTTGGGGACCTTGTATCCTTCTGGTAGGTCTACACCGGGGTGGACACACAAATCATCATAACCAAGGCCATCATTATCCCCTGCTCCATGAGACTCTTTGATTCTCATAATCTCTTCCTTCATTGCAAGCATTTCCTTTTCATGCTCGATCCTCCATTCTTTCTCTTTCTCCTCATAATGGTCTACCTCAGGATTAGGAAAAGGGTTATAGAGATCAGGAGATGTGACGACATGAAAAGCAGTTGGGGGTATAGGTCGGATGTGAGAAGGATTTGGGATAGTGGCGGAAGGGTTTTGGTATGCTGAAGCGTGATTTTGAGGACGAACGGCAGTGGGGTTGTAGGCAGGGAGGACATTTTGGGGGTTAAAGGTGTTTGGTGGGGTTTGAGAGTGGTTCTGTGGGATTTGAGGATGGATGTGTGGAGTTAGGGAAGGATTTTGTGGGTGGTAAGCATCTGGGTTATTGTCTCGATTGGTGTTTTGAATGGGTGGAGTGTGAGTTTGGTGAACCGATGGATTATTGGCGATTGGGTCTGTGGGAAGTTGAGAGGCGGAAGCGGATGAAATATTGTTCGGATGATTCCCGAGGTCAGGTATGTTGAGAGGAGGGATTTGGAGTGGAGGACCGTGCCCTCCTGGGACAGGAGCATTGGTAGTGATGGCTAAATTAGCCAGGTCCCTAGTACGATTCACCTCTTCTTGAAGCATTTCTAGTTTCCTCGCGAGTTCAGCAATCATCTCACTCTGTTCTGCTATGACATTGTCCCTGATGGCCAATGCATTATCCTCGTCGCTTCCAGTCATTTTTGAATGATGGCTAGGGGATGGAGCTTTGTGAGCTTTTGATCGGGTGAAGTAAGGATGTTCAGCCAGCTTATGACAACACGGAGTAGTTTCTATTATCTGCAAAGTAAGAACAACTCAAAGGCAGATGTGTTAGATCCCGTTAGTAATAAATAATGCAAGATAATCACATAGGCAAAGAACACATAGAGTTGTTTCTTATCGCGGGTGAATTGATCCATAATGACTCGAAAGTTTCAATAAACAGGATTTTGTCCATTGATTTGGTTGAGTAAAATTTATCAGGAAGGTTCGACTTTCCATCTTGCCTTCTTTCGCTGAGGTGGGGGATAAGAGAGTTTTTTTGAAGATAGGGGCCGGGCCGAAAGGCTGCCTACGTATCTCACGAAGGAGAAATCAGGCCCTACGTAGTTCGAATGGTTGTAACAAGGATTGTTTTTATTTCATTCACTAAACTTTATTTAGGGAAAAGTAAATACAAGGGAACTGAAAACTTGCTACGTTTAAAGCTTGATTCTGGATAAAAGTGCTTCTATTCTTTTTGACCTCTTTCACTTCTATGGATGATCGGGCTCAAACTCCAAACATATCATCCCAATCTTGATGAGGTGCTCCAGCTCGAAGCGGAAAGCTCGATATTTTTCAATGTTATGCCCTTTCGTTCCATTGTGATAGATGCAGGAGTCATCATTCTTCCTCCATTTCGCCAAATTCTTCCTTTCGTTTGCCTTCTTTGGATGTAAGATTTGTACCTGAACCAACTTGACATAGATGTCTTCATAGTTGTCCTTGAAAGTCGTAAAGTCCACACGACGAATTGAGACACCGCTGGTAATGGGAGTTCCTGGCTTGATCGTATCACATACCAGCATAGCATGTGGTCCATACAAATGAGCAATCTTCCCACTATTGATCATATCACATATCTTAGCTTTCAGCACACGACATCCATCTGTGGTATGTCCTTTTTGGAGAAGGTGATAAGCGCACTTCTTATGCTCATCCCGGGGATCACACTTGGGTCCTTGGGTCTTGATTGGGGCTAAAGTTCCCATGGCTAGCAATAACTGATAAATTTCTGAGACTTGTACAACTTCTGACTCCCTCAGGTAGTTTCTAGCGCCTACCTTGAGTGTGATTTGCCCCTTTTCTCCTGTAGGCCTAGTTATTTCCTCCATATTTTCTGACTGCCTTCCTACCTCTAGTACAAGCTTATCGGGATTTCCAAGAGCCTTACTTTGGTACGCCTCGAATTCCGACACCATCCGCTTGACTTCTTCTGCGAAATTCCTTTTTGGCTTTCCTTCATTCAACGCTTGATCTATTTCAGCAATCCTTGCCTTGACCTCAGCAGTCTGTCTATTCAACTCCTTGTCTTTTGCCAAAGCTACTTCTGTCTGACGACGGATTTCCTCCCTCTTTCTATGGAGCTCATCGATCTCTTGTTGAATTGACGCAATTCTTCTTCTTGTCAAATCCATTTCCATATCCATCTCTTCAGCCAAACCTTCCTGAAAGTATGAGAGACGATTCTTTAGGATTTTTTCTGGGAAACTTCGGAAGACTTAGAGCATTTTGGTCGGACTTTCGTGTAGTGGTTGTATATTTCTGCCTAAATGGTCTCTATAAGCATGGAATTGGATCAATTCACCTTTGATTCGAGTCAACATAACACATAGGAGCACATAAGACAGTTATGTTACACAAACAATTAATAAAGAGCGCGTCCTATTCGAAGGGACCTTATGAGCCAAAGGTGGGCCTAGCGTTCGTTCGAAAAGACGTATGTGTTGTTTTAGGACCGTTCTATTGCCCCCAATATATATATATATATAGGTAAAAACCAAAACTTTCCCAAAAGGGGATACAAAGCCAGCCGACAAAGGGGTTCATTTTTAAAGACAATAGAAAATAAAAGGAGCCCACGCAGGGGCAAAATAGGACAAACCCACGCAGGGGTACTTTAGGAAAAACAGTAAATACATAAAAATAAACCCACGCAGGGGCATTTTAGGAAAAACAGCAAATACATAAAAATAAACCCACACAGGGGCGACATTACTAGTGCGGTCCTGAAGATGATCCCTCTCCATTTGCCCTTTTCTTGTATTTCTTCGCGATCTCTCCAAATGTATACTGAGCGATCCAATACTCTGTTTCTGCTTTGAGCATTCTGTGTTCTGTTGGCACCTGAGGAAAGCCATGGTATTTTTGCAACATATTAGCGGCTTCATTTTCCACCTCTGTTCTCATACCCTCAAATTTCTGACTCAAGATGTCTATAGTGCGACGATACTCTTCAATGGTATGACTATCTTCTTCTTGCTTTTTTCGAAGTTCTTGTTCACGCCTAACCATTTCTTCCTGTAGATTCTGGAACTGTTCGTGAACTTTGGATCTGGAGTTAGTTGTTGGCCAAGAAATATCCATGCCTTGGATGTCCCTTTTTAACCACTCCTTGTAGCCATCTACGTACCCTGCGTTAAACCTGTCTTCAGCTACCGTTTCTGGCCCCATTTTTACACATGCTTTCCAAATTTTGCAAATAGCATCAGCTTTTGGGACTTTGTTCTCCTCATCGTAATCGAAGACGAAACCCTCCATGTAAGCACACTTAGGAATAGTTTGAGTCCTCCCAAACTGTCTAAGGACCCTTTGGGGGGCATATGGACGGACTCCCCTAATTCCTGGTAGAGGAAGAAAAGGTAGGCCTTGACTTTCGGTAATCACGAATTTTGAGAAAAACCTGTCCAGCATCCACTGAATGTTATCTTCTCCTAATTCACAAAACACTTGGGACCACCCAATCTTGGTCCTGTTTCCCATGTCACCCCAACGGAGCATTTCAGGTAGGTTATCGAACTCATTTTCCTCATCTAGCTCGGGTAGTTCTCGAGTTCCATTAAATTTCATTAAGTGACTAAGAATCCACCATTGAAGAATCAAGTTGCAACCTTGTAAGAAGCAATGTTTGTTTTTGCATCTCCCGAGGGCTCTATAAATGTCGGACAAGATAATCGGGACTAGAGAGAAATAACTGATTGAGCCTCTTGCATTCAGTCCCTTGAAAAGAGTTTGGACCACCATAATGATTCGAGTGCTGATGGTGCGATTTTGGTTCAAAGGAAACACCATAATTCCCAAAAATGCTATGGCAAAAGCTATGGGTCGAGTTTCATCCCATTCGCGATAAGTGTAAAACTCATTCTGGAATCGTATGAACCCCCTGCTACCTTCTCCCCAGCGAGTGTAAAATTCTCAAAATGGAATGCTCGGAGCGTCTATCCAATTGCATTGATCTTGACGCAGCTTAAGGGTCTGAGCAATATCTGTTGTAGATGGTCTGTTCGGAATCAAAACACCCTTTTGAGGCCTTTTGAAATCTGCCCAAGAGGATATGCTGTCCCTAATTTCCTCAATTGTTGGGGTGATTTCCACACTTCCAAAACGAAACACCATGTTGTTGCTATCCCAATACTCTGTCAATATTTTGATCAGCTCCGGCCATGCCTTCATGTCCTTTATGCTTACCAAATGACCCAGATACTTTTTTACTTCACGCTTTTGCTCTGCGCTTAATGACCTATGCCATAAGTGAATTTCAATTGGGGCTTCCAACACCATACTAAAGTTCAAGAATCGCGACATCCTACAAAAGGAACAAATTGTTAGGCCCCACCCCCGGGACAATAGTTCAAACACAACACATACGTCTTTTCTAATAGCACATAGTTGGATGCGGTGTCGACGGGTCGTAGACCCTTTTGACAAATTTTGGCGTCTGTCTAATGGACTTAATATCCCCGGGATATTAAGACGTCCTAGGCTAATGCCTAAACCTTTGGAATTTTGATTTCGCTCTATCCTAATTAACTAGAATAGTTGTTCGAATTGACCGGGAACCCGAAGTGGACTTTTCGGGGTAACACACCAAATGACTGTTGACCGACTCGAGTCAACTACTTCATTTGGCGGTTCAAAGAAAATGAGGTTTTATACGGAAGGACGGGTGCAGAAACCCACATAACCGTCCTTTTGTCCTAATGCCTAATGATTTGCCAGAAGTGGCGGATATGCCATGATATGACAGTTATAACAAGAATTAAACAAGTAAAACAATTTAAAATACTAATTATTACAAGTCCAAATAGTTAGTCAAATAAAGTTAGATCAAATATGTGGTTAGAACCTAGTTAAGTCCCCAGCAGAGTCGCCATTTCTGTTTTGCAGAGAAAATGACTTAGACTTCAAAAATCATTTCGAAAACTTGTTCAAGTTTTAAAACAACTTAAGAATAAAGCAAGAGTCGCCACTTAATTTATTTAGGAAAATTAAGAAACCTTTAAAAATACTTGAAAGATTTAAACAGAAAAAATCTTTAAGTTAAAATGATTCGGGTAAGCGGTTCATAGTAATACTCTTGGAAGGGTGTTAAGGCACCAAGAATATCCGCTAACTTGCGGTTGTCCGGATTATTTGAAAACAACTTTATTTGACTAACTTTAGGAAAATCATTTGTTTATGAAATTTAACAAGTTAAAAAGAAATAAATTGATTAATGGATTAATCGAGAACTAGTCGGGGAAAACAGGTTTTGGTACTTGGCCGGGAAATTTAACTAAGTTAGAAGAAATTCTAAGTTAGTAGCACATAAACAGAAATATCTAGAAAAAGAAAGTAGAAAGATCTCAGGCTTTTGCCCAAAATCGAGAGGGAGTTGAAATCATAGGCCCATTTCCAGTTTCTGTTCGCCTGGACTGGATTTGGGCTCATTTTCCTCTTTCCTTCCACCTGTCCTAAACTATTTTTCTGGACCTTTGAGGCCCAAATGACGGCTTCACCTGTATTAAAGTACAATTTTGGCTTCAAGGCCCATAAAAATATAAATTTTTCAAGACTTTCAAAGTCTCAAAATATCAGTATCTTTGAACTATGGACTTTGGCCCATTTTTATCTTCAACCTGTACGCCGTGGGATAGTCCATTTGGACTTGAATTTGAGGTTGACTCGATGAGATGGACCTCATTGGCCCATTTAGAAATGCAAAGAAAGGGGAAGTCCATTTGGACTCCGGGCAGGTTTTACATGCAGAGGAAAATAATAAGAAATTAGTATACGTTCTAAGTCAAGCAATAGAAGCAAATGGGCAAAATAGCCCAAATGACAAGGAAAGATAAGAGGCAATAAAATATATCCATGTCAAATTTGGGAAAGAAAACACACATGCAATCAATCATCTAAAGGAATAGCTTAACAGTAGGAGCACATATTTAACTTCACTAAAATTTATACCCTTAGTTTAAGCATATTATATCCAAATCTCAGAGAAGCACATGCTAGTTTTCACATATGACTAGACAAATATGATATCTTATCAAAACACGATAAACAAATCTTAGTGAGACATAGGCTAATCCTCACACATGACTAATAACACACAAATCTATTATCCAATCTTAGCATAATTTGAAAAGATAACATGGCATGAAGAATGCAACTAAAAATCCAAGATTATTCTGTGAAGTTTTGATTTTAACATAAAGGTCTAAAAATGACTACAATAACATGGGAAAAATACAAAAAAAAGAAAGCCTGGACGTTACTCAACAAAATAGTTAAAGGGAAATCAGTCAAATGTGTGTATCAATCTTGCTTAGCGATAATGAGTAAACTAGATGAAACACATAAAAACACGCCATTTTTTTTTTAGCGATAATGAGTAAACTAGATGAAACACATAAAAACACGCCATTTTTTTTTTTTTTTTTTAGAGCCTTTTCGTCCTCTCTTTGACAAACCCCAAAAAAATTTAAGTGTAAAAATGTCATGGAGGAGTTTAAGATCAAGAGAGCACTTATGATTAGTCTATTCCATACAATTAGTCAACAATCATGCTAATAGATGGATTCAAAGAAGAAAATCACTGCTGGAAGTTAACAAGTTTGAAATCCAATTTAAAGAAGGAAGGAGACAGCCACACGACCAAAACAACATGGAAACAAAGAGGGAAAATTTTGACATTAATCACTTTAAGAAGCATATAAGAGAAGATCCATGCTTACCCCAAACAAATTCCTTTATTCATCAGTGGATAAAGACTACTATTAATATGAAAACACCCATGTTAAAATCATCCTACTACTCTCTCTTTGCGAGTTTCAAGAGAACTTTCGCATATCAGAAAGGTCATGGAGAGGTCCTCGGGTGAAAATTTTGGCTTATAAACCGATCTCCACCTTCCCCGTTGACATCATGAGCCAAGGAAAAATTTAGGAGTGGTTCAGCTTATGCATAAGACGACTGGAATAATTCTAAAAAAAAAGATTGAACTAAATGAATTAATTCTACAACAGTAAACTAAAAATTGTAGCAGGCAACATTTAGACTAAGAGCAATAAACTAAAACTAAAAATATGTGACAAAGAGGCTCTAATCTTAAAACAGTGAGGTAAAAGAAACCACAGTTGACCAACATTTGATTTAGAAAGAACACACAATGAATTAAACTACATCAACAATACCAAAAATAGCGTATCAAAGCCTGTCAAGGTGAAACAATGTGCTTAAAAATCCCAAACAAGAATTTTTGAAACCGAAAATGATATGAACACTAATTCAAAACAACAACAGTTATAATTAAAGAAAAAACCTATGGCCTTCATAGCCTCTACAGCACACAATCCCACCAACTACTTCTACGAAACAAGAAATCGAACTAAACGGAACAAAAACAAAAAAAAAAAAAAAAAAAAAAAAGGAAAAGGGAAGTGAAAGTTCACCTTTCTCAGGGTAGCAAATCGGGACTTCGAGTCTTCGGAATCCTTGCCACCACCGGAAAACACCACTAGAAATTTTAAACTTAGGGAAAATTCTTTCAGAATTTCCCTTTTTGCTCAAAAACTCTTTAACAGATTTTCAAGACTTGTGCTTAGGAGTTTTTCACTCTCCAAGGCTTGCTTTTCTCCCTCAACAGTGGCTGTATTTATAGAAGCAACTTTGAGGGGATTTTCGGATTTCCGTCGATGTGGGAGAGAAGGATTTTGAGGGGTAATTTTGGTATTTTGAGGGGAGGATTCGAATTTGAGAGAGGATAGACTCAAGGGTGAGCTGTGAAATTGTACGAATTTGCCACATAGGGCAAAGTTCTAGAAAATTCGAAATCGATTTCGTACCAAAAACGTGGTAGTCACATGATGGTGTACGAATGAGAGGGGAGAGGGGGAAGAATCGAGCGGGAAAAAGGATTTGGGTTTTGATTTCGGGTCGGGTCGAAGGTTGTGGTCGTCAATGGCGTTGGAATTGTTTACTGTTGCTGTTGTTTGATATTGTTGCTGTTTTGCTGAAGAAGAAGGGGTTATAAGGGTTAAAAGGTGGGCGGGGTCGGGTTGTTGGGCTGGGGTAGCTGAAATAGGAAGGGAAATGGGTTTTGGGCCTGATTTTTAGGTCCAATTAAAGGGGAATAGATTGGGTAGATTAGGCTCTTTAATAAATAGCCTAATCAGATTATGATTTAGTCATTTAGTTAAATTTTAACCAAATTAAAAGATCAATTGGTCAATTGCATCGCAATTGTAATCCAATTAATTTCAATTATGGCCAAATTCACCAAATCGGCCAAATTGAATCAAAGTTCGAAACAAATTAATAACCAATTTAACCCTGAGCTTATTGGTTCAATAAAATAAAAATAAGTATCTTCCGGATAATTTACTTTAAGAACAAATTATATGTTAAATCAAGATTTCTCCTATTTGAACTAATTCCCAATAGTTCTTGATAAAAACTAATTTTTGATGAAATAATTACTTAAGCGACTAAAATTATACGATTTCATATGAAAATGTATAATTTATCACTTAAATGACAAATTTTAACTCAAATAAATATTTTAGAAAGTATTTATTCGAAAAACCAAATATTTCAATTTTATTTAAAACCGGAGAAAACTTAGGATTAAATTCAGTTGTGGAGGACAAAAATTAGGTGTCAACATATATTGTTATTCATATGTGTTTTACTCCTAGACGCATTATGACCCACTTAGTTCTTATTTATGGACGGAAGTTCTTAAGTTGTCATATGTTGTAGATCCTAAGAAGACTATCTCAACAAGAGCAATGAGGTAAAGAGAGCTTGTTTAGTTTGAATAGCATTGTTCCAATCATGTTAGGTTCCCAAGTTTCAATAGTGTTTATACACATGTCTCTTATTCATTGACTATTGTTCCAAGGGTTCCAAAGATATTGTGTTTCAAATAATGTTATGACTACAAATGCATAAATCTCTCAAAGGCAAATGTACCGAGCTCTCACAAGTAAATGTATCAATCTCTCAAGAGTAAGGAAAGAAGTAATGTGTAAGTCAATGTAGCTATCCCTCACAAGTAAAGATGTCAATCTTACAAGAGTAAAGACGTGAAGTAATATATGTTTGTGTTTCAAGTTTTAAGAATGTTTCCATCATCAAGGTATCACTCATAGAATAAAAGAAAGAATAATGAAAGAAAGAAGTAATGTTTAATGGGTGGCATCCCAGGGGTTAAATACCTAGCATGGGTCGATCCCAATAATATGGGTGGCATCCCAGGGGCAATAAGCCTAGCATGGGACGATCCCAATAACACGGATACATCCCAGGGGTAATAAGCCTAGCATGGGTTATCTCAAGACATCCCAAGGGCGACATGAAAGCCTAGCATGGGTTCACATAGCATAACATCCCAGGGGCGATAAGCCTAGCATGGGTTAATGACATCCCAGGGGCGACACGAAAGCCTAGCATGGGTTCATATGACATCCCAGGGGTCAAAGTACCTAGCATGGGTTAATCTCATCCCAGGGGCTACAAAATAGCCTAGCATAGGTAGAACAATAAAGATGAAGGAATATGAAAGCAAGAGAAGTAAAGAACGTAATATACAAGGTTCCCCACATACAGAAAGAGAGTTTATTCATAGTCACTACATCACTTATATTGACTCCATTATTGTTGTTGTTGTTATTATGTATGATGAATCTTTTGGATAATTCTCTTGAACGAATATAATGATGAAAGGTATTCTAGAAAGGACAAGGTGACGAGTGAATGATCGCAAATAATATAATAGACGAAAGGTGCATGGTTCCGCATAGAAAATGATGTTTAGCCATATAAAGTATTTCTCTTAGACTTACTTCCTTTGAAGTTCTTATGTATTGATGCAGTTCCATGTATTGATGTAGTTTCTTATGATCCTTACATACTCAGTACATTCTTCGTACTGACCCCCTCGGGGGACTTACCTTACATGTTGCAGGTGCAGGCATTAGTAGACTTCCTCGGTAGGCTGCAGGTCATATACAGATCTTTGGTGAGCTCCAGTTGTTTCGGGGCTTCCCAAGTCACATGTGTACACTAGGTTTTGTTATTATGTAAATATTGTATAGACATGGCATGTATTTGTAGAGGCTTTGTAGACAGTTGTGGGAAGACAAATGTAAGAGGTGTATGTCCATAATGACTGGATGGCCCCGTCGGCCAAGATTCACATATGTAGATATTTAGCACATGTTTCATGAATTCCGCTATTAGCATGATAAGATACGAAGGTTCATGATGCAAAGATTGGTTCTCTGGGGCCATATCGGCTTCTGGTGCCAATCACGCCTCGCTGGGATTCGGGGCGTGACAAAGTGGTATCAGAGCAGTCGTTCTAAGGGTGTCTACAAAGCCATGTCTGAGTAGAGTCTTACTTATCGATGTGTTGTGCACCACATTTATAAGTAGGAGGCTACGGGACATTTAGGATGTTTTTTTTTTTCTTCATTCTAGATCGTGCAATAGAGCCAATGTTGTAAGTTGAATCGTGTCTGACCATAGTAATTGTTTCTCTTTGATATAGTAACAATGCCGAACACTTGAAGAGGAAGAGGTAAAGGTAAGCAGGTTGATGTGCTTGCTGAAGAAGGAATGAGTGGATTACCATCTGACCAAGCTAGTCGAGGTGGAGCAAATGCTGAAATTGCATCGCAGTCTTCCTCTACTTTTCCAGCTCCGGAAGAGCCAAGAGGTAGAGAAGAACCTGCAGAGCCGCCAATGAACGCCACCGATCAGGATTTAAGAAATGCAGTACATATGTTGACTCAGTTAGTGGCTGCACAGGTTCAGGGACAAGGTGGCCCAATGATAGGTGAGGATAGTGCAGCTAGAGCAGCTAGCCGAAGGACACAGGATTTTCTAAAATTGGACCCTCCTATATATACTGGGTCAGACCTGAAAGTGGATCCACAGGATTTTGTAGACCAAGTTCAAAGAGCCCTAGAAGTGATGCACGTAACAGGTGTAGAAACAGTTGAGCTGGCAGCTTATAGATTGAAGGGTGAGGCCATATTATGGTATGAGGACTGGAAGAGATCAAGAGGCATTGATGCACTCCCGGCTGGTTGGGAAGAATTTAAAGCGGCATTTCTGGATCACTATCTTCCCTATGAGATCCGTGAGGCTCGTGCGGATTAGTTTCTAAATTTGCGTCAAGGAAATATGAGTGTGCGAGAATACAGCTTGCAGTTTAATTCCTTGGCTCGATATGCTCCAAATGTGGTGGCCACAATGGAAGATAGAGTCCATAGTTATGTGGATAGACTGGAGCCATATTTGGTACGAGACTGTACGATTGCCGCTCTGAACAAAGATATGGACATTGCTAGAATTCAAGCCTTCGCACAGAAAATGGAAGACCAAAGGCAAAGAAAAAGAACACAGGAATCTGAGGGAGGGCCATCAAAAAGGACGAGACCTATGGGACAGTCTATGGTGTCCCCAGGAGACTCTAGATCTCGGATGTTACCGCCTAGAACCTCATTCTCTTATTCCACAGCAGGTGCTCACTCCCGAGGGTATAGAGGTGGTCCATATGGCCAAAGTAGTAGAGTGCGAGGCTCACAGACAGTAGGATCTTCTCGTCCTCCGTGCCAGCATTGTGGAAGGTACCACATAGGTGAATGCCGGTTGGGGACAAATGCTTGTTTTTGGTGTGGCACCGTGGGGCACCTAATGAGAGAATGTCCACAAAGGGGTGCGAGTGGTATAGCGCGACCTTCAGGATCAACTGTTGTATCATTAGCATCAGTTCCTTCCCCAAGAAGAGGCGTTCATCCTATTGGTCGTGGTAGAGACATGAGAGCCCAAAATCGCACCTATGCTCTAGTGGACCGGCAGAATGAAGAAGCACCTCCTAATGAATGTACAAGTAAAGTATCATTTTTTTTGTTTCACATGATGTACATGTAGTGATTGATTCGAACTTTACCCTATCGTATGTTACTTTAGCGACTACAATAGTTCCACTTGTCGGTGAGTTTAGTATAGTATAGTGAAAGTGTCACGACCCGAAGTTTTATACAAGTAGTGGTGCCTTCTGCTATAAGCAATCGTCACAACTGTTAACTCAAAATCATATGTAGGATAAGTTCTTTTATATGGACGCAATTGTCTTAAGGCATATGCTATCACATTATCGTACTGCATGTATATACATTCCATACCAACTTGTAAAATATCACAATACACTGCATACCTTTCTGTGCCTTTGGGAGGTACTAGTACAGGTGTAGGAGTCACTTTATCTTTCATCTCTTGCACATTTTTCTCACATACATCATTCCACCGAAACTTAGTTACTTTGTGTTAACTTGGTAAGGGTGTTGTAATTGCTAAGCTCAAGAAAACTACAAATCGCTGTATGCGTTGTAGGTTTTAACCATTCCTTCACGGCTCCTACCTTTGGTATATAGTCCATTATTCCTTCATCTGATACTATGTGACCCAAGAATGCTATGGGGTTTTACCCAGCATTCACCCTTAGAGAATTTGTATCTATATCGTACGGTCACGAAGAATCTACGACATTTACCGTAACTAGTTAGCATGGGTTCCTTATGATCTTCGAGTAAACCACCATAACATCTGTAAACTTTGTGACAGACCTGTCTAAGAATGGCTTCGTTCTAGTCATCCAATCCATATAAACTACGGGTGTATTTGCTAGCCCAATTGACATACTAAGAATTTATAATAACTTTACCGTGTACGTAATGCTATCTTGGGTATACCATCATCATTCACTAATTCGTTCATTTAAATCATTAGCATCTTTTCACCTTTACCAAGTAGCACATGTATCTCTTAGAGTATCATTTTCTTTGCCTTTAGATAGGCAATAAAGTTACCTCTCAATGTTTCAACAGTATCCTTCTATTCAAGAACATTCTTTATGGAACAACGAAAATGCAACCTCTTAGCTTGACACTCTACTGTGGTCTAACATGAAGCCGACCAATCCGTACCCCTTATAACATCCAACTCTATCATGTCCTACTTAATAAAGTCGACCAATGTATCATGATCACCACATTCACTATACACGTACGATATACACAATAGATTCATCATTTCTCCAGTTTTCCAGGTGACCTCTCCGACTCGTTGATCTCGAATAGCAACAGGTAGCTCTTCCTAGTGACATCCTCGGTAAGTTGTATATTTTAATGGGAGCAACATGAAATAGAACTCTTTTATGCACCTTCGGCAAGTTCATATGGCATGCTGTATAGGGCAATGTCCCCTTTCTTTCCAAATCTATGATCACAATATCTACTATACCATTTTACAACATGTGCCTTTAATTCGAGTAGATGCACCAACAGGTGGAGATAACCTTGACCGGCTTGATCAGGTGGTGACGTACTCATTCCTTCACCGGCAGACACATCTATCTGCTTACCTTTGACTCTACCTCTTCTCTTCTAGTGTTCAGCATTGTTACTATATCAAAGAGAAACATTTACCATGGTCGGTCACAATTCAACTTACAACACTGGCTCTATTGCACGATCTGGAATGAAGAAGAGAAACAACATCCTAAATGTCCCATAGCCTCCTACTTATAAATGTGGTGCACAACACATTGATAAGTAAGACTTTACTCAGACACGGCTTTGTAGACACCCTTAGAATGACTTGCTCTGATACCACTTTTGTCACGACCCGAAATCCCATTCGGGTCGGACTGGTACCCAAAGCCGACATGGCTCGAGAGAACCAATCTTTGCTCATGGATCTTCATATGCATATCCTCGTATGAATATTGTTAAGCCTTATGCAACTATGTGCAAAACATGAACATGGAACATATGCTATATATATATATATTTATGAAACTTGGCCGTTGGGGCCACCGAGTCAAACGGACCTTTATCTCTTACATGTACATACCCACATACGTCTACAAAAGCCTTTAACTGATGCATTTACAAGACCATCTAAAAGTCAGGACAAGTCCCCGCTTTATACAACCTTTACAACATCAAACACTGTACAACTGTGACTCGGAAAGTCCCGAAGCAACTGGGGCTCACCAAAAGTCTGCAAATACTGTGAACCTATTGTGGAGGTCGACTAGTGCCTGCACCTGGAACATGTAAAGTAAGTCCCCAAGAGGGTTGAGTATGTAAGGTCATAAGAAAATTTCATAACTTCAATGGAAATAATTAGAAGAGAAAACTCCATATGTGAAACCATGTACCTTTCTTTTATTATTATTACTATTTTTGATCACACAATCATAGCCTTATCATTCATATAATATCTTTCATATGATACCTTTGTTCAATGGATTCTTCCTTTGATTAACGCTCATTATCATTATTATTAGTCAGTCAACATACATCCACTCTTTCGGTGGGTTAACATATATCCACTCTATGGTGGGTAATAACATACATCCACTCTTTGGTGGGCAATGACATACATCCACTCTTTGGTGGGCAATAACATACATCTACTCTTTGGTGGGCAATAACATACATCTACTCCATGGGTAGGTCAACATACATCCACTCTATGGTGGGTTAATAACATACATCTACTCCATGGGTAGGGTTAACATAACATAACATTGCTTCCTTTTCTTTCATTATTCTTTACTTCATTTCTCTTCCTTTCATACTATGAGTGATACCTTGATGATAGAAACATTCTTGAAACTTGAAACACAAATATACTTTACTTCACATCTTTACTCTTGTAAGATTGGTATCTTTGCTTGTGAGGGATAGCCATATTGGCTCGTGCTTCACCTCCTTTACTAATCCTATGAGATCTTACATAAGTAAGTATATGATACCGGACCTCCACCTTGGGTGGGCTATAATAAATGACATATCACAATATTGGGATTATCCCATATTGAACTTATACTCTCTAGAATGTGCTCCATACTCAATGCAACCTATAGCAACCATGCACATTACCTCTTTACAATAATATAACCTCTACTTAGTTATGAGAATGACACACTAAAGATCATGGCATTAAAGCACACACTTATATACGCATCTCACTTCACTTCTTTTCTTCAAGAGTTTGACATCCTTACTTATGAGGACTCACCTCTCTTATTACTCTTATGAGATATGAACAATTGGTACAAGGAGAATCATCATACTATAGGACTTTGGAACAAGACATGATTGGAAAATGCTAATCACAATAAATAGACTCTCTTACACACTACTTTTTCTTACTTCACTTCTTTACTTTTGAGATTGATACCTTTACTTGTGAGGGATTGATACTTTTGCTTATGAGAGATCGATACAATGATAGTCATCACTTGACTTGAAGCTTTGGATCATTAACCAATGAGTGAGAGACATGAGAATAAACATTGTGAGAAACCTAGCATTATTAACACCATAACACTATTGGAACCATTGTACAATAATCCATGAACAAGAGACATAAGTATAATCACTATTGAAACATTGGAACATAACCTTATTTGAGCTTTTGGAACATTCACCATGAATATTAGACATGTGACCAAACACAATTGGAACTTTGAAACATTAGCCAATGACTATGAACCATGGAAATCACCATTGACCCTATAAGAAATATGATATGGCTGCTTAAACTGAAATACCTTTGGACATTTCGGAATGAAACAAGTACCATGTCACTATGGACAATATGCTGCAGAAGGATACAAAAAGAGTAACCTTACATACCTTGTATTCTTTAATATGAATACACAATCTTAGACGTGCATACAATAGCCCCGCTCCGTCCTTGTGTTTTGCTCTACAACACAAGTTCATAACGAAACCAACATTAACCACCAATTACCTTACAATGGCATACAATAACAATAAGTCACATGTTTAGCTTCAACATGTCATTTCCCCCTTGACAATACCATTTATGAAATCATTATACCAATAATCCCACAATATTCCATACATTGACCAACGCATGATAACCAATAGCATGTCACACTAAGCTCATATGTTACACTTCTCCATCACCACCACATCACAATTATTCCATCAAATGACTTTAATACACCTCACAACAACAAATCGGCCAAATTCCCATAATTTAGACTTATAGAAGAATAACATGTTTAACAAAAAAATAACACCATACACGTTCATATTTTATCCATACCATGATCTTTCATCAAAGGCACAAGTCATAATTCAAGCTACAATCCCATGGATAACACATCTCTTTCACAAAACCAAAAGTGCCATGTCCAACATTTCCAACCATAAACAACATGATATACATATTCTCTCATGCTTATAATATGTTAAAGTACAATAATATTCACTTACCCAAGCTTGTAAGATGATGATCTTGTTCCAAAAATGGCTTAGGGTTTGAAGAGCCTCAAAGGGGTTTTCTTGAAAAGTCTAGAAAATGCAAGAAAAACATGTGTGTCTTTGTGGATAAAAATCTGATTTTTCCTCCCTTTTATATACCCTTGGAGTCCTTTCTCAATTATTGCTTTAGTCAAAAGAAGAATGGGTCATTTGACCCATGTTTTTCTTTCACATTTTGGGCCCTTTTGAGCCCAATTCACTTAATCCAATAAAATCAATAATTTCTCATGTTTAATTCATTTCATACGCGTTACGACAATATTTCCATTTATACAATTCATACTCGTGGCCTTAATTCCAAAAATAAGCAATTCTAGCCACGTATGGCTTATTTTGACTACAGGGGTAAAATCGTCATTTTGATGCCAAATTCGTTCTCGAGTACTTTTATCATACCAATATAATATTTTACTCATTTCATGTATATTCTAGTGGTTGTAGAAGAAACGGGGTAAAAATTGGCTCGGTACGTCCCCGGATACCCTTGGGACTTAGAAATTTCCAACTTTCAAAAAAGTGGAAAACCCAAGGTGGCACGCCCCTGGGCGCACCAAATTGCTGCCTCTGGGCTAAAAATTTTAGCCAGAGCGGCGTGGCACGCCCCCCAGCGCACCCCTTACTTAGTTTTTTTTGAAAATTTTGTTTTTCGACTTTTCTTCGCGGGTTCGGTTAGATACTTCAAGTCCTAT
The DNA here is from genome assembly GCA_031232105.1 of Capsicum rhomboideum. NCBI lineage: Eukaryota > Viridiplantae > Streptophyta > Magnoliopsida > Solanales > Solanaceae > Capsicum > Capsicum rhomboideum. Next base: position 140,038,953 of record CP124711.1, on the reverse strand, counting down.
TCTTTAACTTAATTCTTAACCTTAATATACTTTGTTTAGAGGTCCTCTTAGCCTCGTTTTGGACCCCCCAAATGTTCCACGAAAAGCACGAAACACCTCCTATGAAGGTTTAATCACATATGCGAGGGCCAAATTTCAATTTTCTCATCATTAACATTACCAAATACATACTCATGGCATCTCGACACCTGAGTAACCATTGTTCAACATTATCACATAGGGTTGGGAAGGTACGGGGTGTTACATAAAGGAACATATCGTAATGGTATAGTAGATGTTGTGATCGTAGATGATAGGTACTCTTAACAGCATCACCAATGAAAGGGTTAATGGGGTTGAATACAAAGTTCGGAGGATCCCACTAGTAAGAGAGGTCTATGGCTATTCTAGACCGACAAGACCGACAAGTGCAAGGGTTAATACATAAATGATGAGAAGCTGAAAACAAAGAATGATACCAAGGTACCCATATTTGTTCCAAATGGAAGGAAAAAGATCAAAAGTTCGAAAGTGGAGAAAAACGAAGTAAGTATCTATATGAATATATGTATAGAGATGCATTTGTTACACATGAGATGCTGTTGTTAACATTCGAGGACGAATGTTCCTAAGGGGGGAAGAATGTAACTCCCGTACCTACTAAACCCTTCTTGATGATATTGAACAATGGTTACCTAGGTGTTGAGAGCCATAAGTATGTACGTTATAATGATATTGATGGGATAATTGATATTGGGCCTAGTACATGGGAGTAGACCTTTGTAGGAGGTGAAAGACCCGTATGTTGTCGAACCTATACGACTACGAGTACACTTAATGGAATTAATTAAACATGGGAGTTTTGAGGAATTATACATTAATTTGTTGGGCCATAAATTAATCTTGAACTATTGGGCTCAATGGAGGCCCAAAGAGATGTGCAAGACATGGCCCAAAAAGGGGTATTTGACCCATTCTTGTGAGACCAAGTCACCATGTTTATTATTGGACCAAGTGTGTGGTTAAGAAGGACCATTAAGGGATTTTATAAGTGGCAAAAATCAGATTTTTATTTCATTATAACGCCCATGCCATTTTGAGAATTATCTCAAACATTTTCTTATCACACAAACCCTAGGCCTTCATCCCTTGACCAAGATCACTCCTTGGAAAGCTTTGGTAAGTGTATATTATTATGGTTTTATATATTTTATGCATGGAAGATGGTTTATATCATGTTGGTTATGTTGGTGAAGTATTGAGAAGTTCACTATGTGTGAAGTGTATGTGTTTGTTAAATCGGAGGATGGTTTTGCCTTGTAACTTTGAACATAGACTTGTGGTTTTGACGGAAGGGAACATGATGGAGTTAATATTGACATGTGAGATGTGATTATAGTCTTCCCTTGTTTTGTAATGGTGTAAAATGTTTGGAATTGCTATTGTGAAATTGGTTATGGTTTTGGTGGCGTATTGACCGTAAAGTGTCGTTTTGGTGTGGTTTATGTGTGTTGTGAAACCATGGCTGATTGTTGGTACTCAAATGATAAAAAATATGTCAAAATCAGTTTGGTTATGATCATGGACCATTCATGGCATGAAAAGACCCAAAATAGGCCATTTCGGACCAAAATGGGCATCCGCCCCCGCAGACGAGGGCACCTGCGGGCGCAGATGCCAACGCAGGTGCCTCTGGCATCTGCCAAAGGTCACCTGCGTGCGTATTTCAGCCACCTAAGGGCTCAGGTGGCAGCGCAGGTCACCTCCAGATTTTCATTTTGTATGTTTTCGTCTCCTGTTGATCCCCGAAGGCCCCTATACCCTTTTGGGATATAATTAGCAACTTGTGATGTCGTTTTAATGAATTTAAAGTGTCGTATGACGGTATGTTGGACTGTATTAAATGTGGATGGTTGTTCATATGTTGTTATGAGGCAAATTGATAAGCGTAAATGTGACGGAATGGAAAGGAGAAGGCATAAAGGGTAATTGTGATGCAAAATACTATTGTCGTATGAAATCTTGGTCCATGAGTGGAATGTTATGGTAGTGTTGGCATGTTGATGTGATAAATGACATTGTAAGAAGATGAAATGACGTTTTAAAGTAACTATGTGATTCATGGTCATCTTGTGCACTTGTAAGGTAGTTGGTTGCTAATACAAGCTTCGTTATGTACTTGTGATGTAGAGTGAAACGTAAGGAAAGAGCTGGACTATTGTATTTCCATATAATCTTATGTATGCATAGTGAGACGCAAAGGTATGTAAGGTTACTCTTCTATATCTTTCTGCAATATATGGTGTTCACATTGTCATAGTACTCATTCGATTCCGAAATACTCTAAGGTATTCCGTATCCGAGAGTTGGCTAAAGTTACTCATATGTTCCTTATTCATTGGTCAATGGTGAATCATATGACTCATGTTCATTGGTTGACTTATGTTCATTGATTGACTCATGTCCATTTGTTGACTCACGTTCATTGGCTAATATGTCAAAAGTTTCAAATGTTCTAAGGTATTGCATCTCAGGTTGGTGAGCAGTTGATATCCACATGTATCGTATTTAGTGATCATTATCCTAAGGTTCCAAAAGTATTCTTGTCACGCCCCGAATCCCATCGAGACATGATTGGCACCCGTAGCCGATAAGGCCCGAGAGAACCAACCTTTGCCTATGCTCACTCATATGCATACAATATTCATAACCACCTGTTCAAAAGTTCCAAAGTGATGTTATGACTATCAAAGTAACAATCTCAAAGTAAAGATCAAAGTAATGCAAATGTGGTCAATGATCAAGTACGGGTGGCAAGTCTAGGGGCGTAAGCCTAGCTCGACTCGATCCCGAGATTTGGATTTATGGGTGGCAAGTCTAGGGGCGTAAGCCTAGCTCGACTCGATCCCAAGGGTGGCAAGTCTATGGGCATAAGCCTAGCTCGACTCGATCCCTATATGATGATATGAAAGACCCACTGATCAGTCGGGGCCCGGGTACATTGTGTTATGTAATGACATGTGAGCATTGAGATAAAGAAAGTAATGAAAATAATGAAAGCAATCCACATGGTTTACAAAGAATAACATGGTGACTTATTCACATTGGGTATTCAAATGTTTTGAGTTCATTGACATATTCATTGAAATATTCATGTGTTGTATAGTTTCATCTGAGCCTTGCATACTCAGTACTTATTTCGTACTGACCCCTCTCGGGGAATTTACCTTACTTGCTGCAGGCGCAGGTCCCAGTAGGCCTCCTCAGTAGATTGCCAGTGTTAGCGGTTCTTTGGTGAGCTCCAGCTCATTCGGGGCTTCTCCGAGTCCGAATGTACATTGACCAATGAGTAAGAGACATGTGAACAAATATCAATGAAAAATATAACATCACTAGCACCATGATACTATTGGAACCATTGGACAATAAGCCATGAATAAGAGACACAAGTATAGGCACTATTGGAATATTGGTACGTAGCTTTATTTGAGCTTTCGGAACATTAACCATGAATATGAGAAATGAGATTCACAATTGATCAATGAGTAGAAAATATATGACAATGACTAGTGATAAATGGATATCGGATACCTTAGCATATTTCGGGATAGTAGGACTAGTGACATATCAATGTGAACACTATTTGCCGTAGGAAGATACGGACAAAGTAACCTTACATACCTTGGATTCGCAATACGAATCTACAACCTTAGATGCGTAGACAATAATCCCTCTCCTTCTTTATGTGTCTACAAATACATAACGAAATTCACATTAACCACCAATTACTTTACAAATGCATACCATGTCAATGAATTACATGTTTGGCTTTCAACATGTCATTTCCCCTTGACAAAACCATTGATCATACTATTATTCCAAAAATTCCATAATATTCCCAACATTGACCAATACATGAAAATCAATACATTTCACCACAATACTTCTCCTTTACACTTTCTTATCCATAACACATCACAAATAATCCATCAAAGCACCTTAATTCAACTCATAACACATATCGGCCAAAATCCCAAAATTCCCACTTTTAGAAAAGAACAAGTTTTATACCAAAAATAACACCATACATGTTCATATTTTGTCCATACCATGCTTTTTCATCAAAGGCACAAGGCCTAATTCACACTTGAATTCCATATACCACAAATCTCATACAAAATCACCAAGTACCATGACCAACTTTTCCAAGCACAACCAACATGATATACATATTCTTTTATGCATATAAGATATTAATCCATGAAAATAAAGACTTACCAAATCTTGGAATATGTTGATCTTGTCCAAGAAGTCTCAAGGAATTATTTTGCTTTAGGGTTTGGAAATGAGAAATGTTGAGAAAAATGTGTTAAAAGCATGAGAGGTCTTGTATAATAAAAATCTGATTTGCCTCTTTATATAGGCCTCTCATGTTGTCCTTATCCAATTCTTGGCATTTAATAATATGTCTAGAAGGTCAAATGGAAGAATGGGTCTTTTGACCCATTTGGGCCATGGATTTCTTCCACTTTGGGGCCTTAATTTGGCCCAAGAAGACATATCCATTTAACCCAACAAATTTCATGCATTATTAACCATATATCTCATGTTTATATAATTCCATAAGGTCACGACAATATTCCCTTAAAAGATTCTCATTCGTCCTTTCGATTGCAAAAATAGGCATTCTAGTCGCCCTTGGTTTCATTGGACATTTTTGGTAAATTCTTGTATTCCATGGTTTGTTCATGTAGGAGTATGTAGTAGTGTATCGAGGTATTTTAAGCCTTAACAACGCTAAAGGAACTCCAAGGAATCAAAAGAAACCATGGAAGAATCGTCGTTGCATTTCGTCGCAAAACGAGCTCGGAAAGGCCAATTATGTTGTGCCTTGCGCCACTGCCTTGCTTTGCAGCAGTGGCGCAGGAATTGAAGGTTCTATGAATCAGTGGCCTGCTGGATTTTTCAGCCATTTATCTAACACTTGCATATCATCCAATACCCTATCAAAACACTACAAAATACTTACTTAGTGACCTTAATCATCAAGTAAACATGACTCCAAGGTACCAAATGAGGTTGGAAATGTATGGGGTATTAAACAAGACATCTCCGACTAAAATCTAATCACATGTACGAGGCTCAAATTAAAATTTTTTTCATCACCAACCTTACAAAATACATACTCATAGCGTCTCGAAACTTAAGTAACCATTGTTCAACATCATCACATAGGTCGAAAAGGTACGGGGTGTTACAATTCTATTCCAAAGGGGTTCTATAGTATTACAACTAAGGTTGATATATATTGTTATTCATATGTGTTTTACTCCTAGACGCATTATGACCCACTTAGTTCTTATTTATGGACGGAAGTTCTTAAGTTGTCATATGTTGTAGATCCTAAGAAGACTATCTCAACAAGAGCAATGAGGTAAAGAGAGCTTGTTTAGTTTGAATAGCATTGTTCCAATCATGTTAGGTTCCCAAGTTTCAATAGTGTTTATACACATGTCTCTTATTCATTGACTATTGTTCCAAGGTGTAACACCCCGTACTTTTCTAAGTTTAGCTGACGACCGAAACATGTCGAGAAAAATGAAAACATGAGAGAATTGATGAATTTCGTATGGAAATTGTGGGCATTTAAAAGTCTTAGACAACTGGGCCCTTAAATGGGGCCCAAAAATATACAAAGAAGACATGGCCCAATAAAGGGATTTTTGACCCATTCTTTCATTTTGATCCACTTGACCAATTCAACATAGCATTAAATGCTAAGTAAAAGATAAGGGAGACATGAGGGACTATATAAGGAGGAAAAATCAGATTTTATTGCATTAAGTTCTCATGTTCTTTCTAGACTTTACCAAAAACAAAGTGTCCTTTTGCTCTCAAGAACCCTAATCACTCCTTTGGCCAAGATCATCAATTGGTAAGACTTGGTAAGTGTTTATTATGATGGATTAATATATTTTATGCATATTATATGATGTATATTATGTTGGTGGACTATTGAGATGGTCACAATAAGTGAAATGCTATATGTTGCGAAATCGGAGGGTGGTTTGTCTTGTAAACTTGACTATGGACTTGTGGTTTTTTACGGATGTGGACTTGGTGGAGTAAATATTGACATGTGAGATGTTATTATGGTCTTACCTTGTTTGATTCTTGTGCATAACATTTGGAATGGTTATTGGAACATCGATTGTGGTTTTGGTGTCGTATTGGCCGTGAAATGTGGTTTTGGGTGTCGTTATGTGTGTTGTGAGGCCATGGCTGATTGTTGATGTTTAAAATGATCAATAATATGTTCAAATATGTTTGATTGTGATCATGAACCATTCATGGCATTAAAAGACCCAAAAAAAGTCATTTCGGACCAAAACGGGCATCCGCCCCCGCAGACGAGGCATCTGCGGACGCAGATGCCAACGCAGAAGGTTCTAGAATTTTCCAGGAGCCATCTGCACGCGCATCTCTCCACCTGCGTGCGCAGGTGGCAGCGCAGGTCCCTCCAGATTTTTGTTTCGTTTGGTTTCGTATCCCTTTGATCCCCGAAAGCCCCGATACCCTTTTGGGATGTAATTAGCACCTTGTGATGACATTTTAATGACGTTAAAGTGTCGTATGAAGGTGTGTTGGACTATGTTAAGTATGGATGATTGTTCATATGTTGGTATAATGGCATAATGGCGACGGAATGATAAAGGAAAAAGCGTAAAGGGCACGTATAGTGTGAAATGCTATCGATGTATGATTTCTTGGTTAATGTATGTACGGTTATGGTGTTGGGGATATGAAAATGTATTGTAGGGGGTGACATGAGAGTTCATTGACGTCTTGTATGCCTATATGGTAACGAATTGCAAATGTAAGTTCCGGTATGAACTTGTATTGTAGACTAAGACGTAATGAAGGAGCGGGATCATTGTATTCATACGTAGATTCGTGTATTCATACTTGGAAGTGCAGGTATGTAAGGTTATTTTGTCCGTACCTTTCTGCGGCAAATAGTGTTCACCTTGACATGTCACTAGTCCTATCCCGAAATGTACTAAGGTATTCCATATCCGGTTAGCAATGGTCATTGTTATAAATTTCCTACTCTTTGATCATTTGTGAATCTCATATTCAAGGTTATGTTCCAATGTTTCCAATAGTGACTATCTTTGTGTCTCTTGTTCATGGATTATTGTCCAATGGTTCCAATGGTATCATGGTGCTAGTAATGTTACATTTCTCATGATGTTTATTCACATGTCTTTCACTCATTGGTTAACGATTCAAAAGCTTCCAATAATGTTATATTCAAAAGTTCCCAAAATGAAGTAATTATTGAATGAGCTATTTCTAAGATTGAAAAGGTGAGGTAATGAAGTATTGTTGTAAAGAGAAGTGATGTATTCATGGGTGGTATCCCAGGGGTTAAATAACCTAGCATGGGTCGATCCCAATATGTACGGATGGTATCCCAGGGGTGAGAAGAACACCTAGCATGGGTCGATTCCGCTACGGGTGGTATCCCAGGGGCAAGGAAAATCCTATCATGGGTCGATCCCGATTACTATTGATTACCCACTGATCAGCTTGGGGCCCGGGCATTATATGAAAGAGTGAATGAGTGATGGATAAAGGAAAGAATGTAAGAGTAAAGAAAGTGAAGAAAGTAATTCACATAATGTATACTTTCCATATATGAAGAATGGTGACTTATCCATATTGAGTACTCATGTATATTTGCTTTCATTGAGGTCTTTATATATCATTTAGTTTCATGCAGCCTTACATACTCAGTACATTCTTCGTACTGACCCCTCTTGGGGGATTTACCTTACTTGCTGCAGGCGCAGGCACTAGTAGACCTCCCCAGTGAGCTGTAGGACTTCTACTGACTTTTGGGTGAGCTCCAGTCGATTCGGGGCTTTCCGTGTCATAGTTGTACATGTATTTTGGTATTGTAAATGTTATGTAAAGCGGGGCTTGTCCCGAAGTTAGGTTGTTCATGTATGTACTTTTATTAGAGGCTTTTGTAGACGTACGTAGGTATGTGAAGTGATGTGAAGAGAAGAGATGTGTGTCGTTTGACTTGATGGCTATGTCGGCCAAGTTTCTCATATGTCTATATCATGATTTTCGATGTTAGCCTATTATGTTCCTACGTGATGGTGGTGTTTCCTATGGTATGTGTATGAATGAATGTAAGTGAAGCTTGGTTCTCTCGGGCCTTGTCGGCTACGAGTGCCAATCCGTCCCGACGGGGTTCGGGGCGTGACAAAAGTGGTATCAGAGCAGGTTGTTCTAAGGGTGTCTACTAAGCCGTGTCTAAGTAGAGTCTTACTTATCGATGTGTTGTGCACCACATTTATAAGTAGGAGGCTACGGGACATTTAGGATGTTGTTTCTTTTCTTCATTCTCGATCGTGCAATAAAGCCAATATTGTCAGTTGCATTGTATCTGATCTTGGTAATTATTTTTCTTTGGTATAGTCCAAATGCCGAACACTAGAAGAGGAAGAGGAAAAGGTAAAAGTAAGTTGATAGATAGAATTGCTGGTGAAGGAACCAGTATACCACCACCTGATCAAGTTCCTCAAGGTGAGACTGAGCCGGAATTTGTGTCACGAGCTTCCTCCACTCCCTCTGTACCAGAAGAGTCGAGTAGGAGAAGCGTACCGGTAGAACCACCAGTCAACACTATGGACCAGGATCTGAAAAATGCAGTTCAGATGTTAACACAGTTAGTGGCAGCCCAGAGTCAAGGACGAGCTGGTCCAATGACACACGATGATGATGCGGCTAGAGTAGCCAGTCGCAGAACACATGATTTCCTCAAATTGGTCCCTCCTATCTTCACAGGGGCAGATCCACAAGACTTCGTGGATCAAATTCAGAGGGCCTTGGAAGTTATGCATGTGACAGGGGTAGAGACAGTTGAACTTGCTGCGTACAGGTTGAAAGGAGAAGCAATATTATGGTATAAGGATTGGAAGAAATCCCGTGATATTGGTGCAAATCCACCTACGTGGGAAGAGTTTAAGATGGCTTTCCTTGATCATTACTTGCCCTATGAGGTCCGTGAGGCACGTGCGGATCAATTCCTAAATCTTAGTCAAGGAAATCTAAGCGTCAGGGAATATAGCTTGCAATTTAATTCCTTGGCTCGATATGCGCCAAATGTTGTGGCTACGATGACAGACAGAGTCCATAGATACGTGGACAGACTAGAGCCATATTTGGTAAGAGATTGCACTATTGCGGCCTTGAATAGGGACATGGACATTGCTCGAATACAAGCCTTCGCCCAGAAAATGGAAGATCAAAGACAGAGACGCAGGGTACAGGAATCTGATAGAGGACAGTCCAAAAGAGCTAGACCCATGGGACAGTTTGTGGCATCCCAAACGGAGTTCAGGCCTCGGAGTTTTAGTAGACCGCCTAGACCTTCATTCTCACATTCCACAGCAGGCGCACAATCTCAATTCTGGGGGTTCAGGGGTAGCAATGTTGGGCAAAGTAGTGGGGTTCGAGGTTCGCAGACTGCTGGATTCTCTCATCCGCCATGTCAGCAATGTGGACGATTTCATGTAGGTGAATGCCGAATTGGGTCAAATGCTTGCTTCTGGTGTGGTATGCCGGGACATATGATGAGAGATTGCCCACGGAGAGGCTTGGGTACTATGGCACGACCGGTCGGATCGACTGTTGCGTCATCATCATCGGTTCCTTTGTTAGGCCGAGGTATGCAGTCTTTCGGTCGTGGTAGAGGTGCCAGAGGAGCAGCCAGTACTAGTGGGGTGCAGAATTGCGCTTATGCTTTGGTGGATCGGCAAAATTCAGAGGCTTCCCCTGATGTTGTCACAGGTACCTTATCCATATTCTCACATAATGTATATGTACTGATTGACCCAGGTTCTACATTTTCCTATGTTACCCCATTGATTGCTGCAAAATTTGCAAAGGCACCAGAATTATTAATTAAATCAATTGAAGTGTCTACACCGGTTGGTGAATATATTGTTGCAAAGAGAGTGTATCGTAACTGTGTGGTAACAGTTTGTGGTCATGATACATTGGCCGATCTCATTGAATTGAACATGGTGGATTTTAATGTAATTATGGGAATGGATTGGTTGGCCTCTTGTTATGCTACGGTAGATTGCCGAGCCAAGAAGGTGCAATTTTGTTTTCCGCAAGAAAATCTTCTTGAATGGCAGGGTAATGTAGGGCCACCACGAGGGAGATTTATTTCCTATTTGAAAGCCAGAAAAATGATTGCTAAGGGATACATATGTCATTTGGTACGAGTGAAAGATAATGATGTGGAACCATTAACGCCACAGTCAGTACCGGTAGTCAATGAATTTCTTGATGTATTCCCAGAGGATCTTCCAGGTTTACCCCCAGAACGGGAAGTGGAATTCTGCATTGATGTGCTTCCAGGCACTCAGCCTATTTTTATCCCTCCATACAGAATGGCTCCAGCAAAACTGCGTGAATTGAAAGAGCAGTTGAAAGATTTGCTGGACAAGGGCTTCATTAGGCCTAGTATATCCCCGTGGGGTGCACCGGTATTATTCGTACGTAAGAAAGATGGCACATTGAGGATATGCATTGACTACCGACAGTTGAATAAAGTAACGATCAAGAATAAATATCCCCTCCCTCGCATTGATGATTTGTTTGATCAGTTACAGGGTGCCAAGTGTTTTTCAAAGATTGACTTGAGGTCGGGTTACCATCAAGTCAGAGTTAGAGAGGAGGACGTACCCAAGACAGCTTTTCGAACACGGTCTGGCCATTATGAATTTTTAGTCATGTCATTTGGACTAACAAATGCACCAGCTGTGTTTATGGATTTGATGAATAGGGTGTTTAAGCCATTCTTAGACGTGTTCGTGACAGTATTTATAGATGATATCCTTGTTTATTCAAGATCACCAGAAGACCACGCTACTCATTTACGGCAAGTGTTGCAAATCCTCCGTGAGCGTAAGTTGTATGCAAAATTCTCCAAATGTGAGTTTTGGTTAAATCAGTTGCATTCTTGGGTCACATTGTGTCAGATGAAGGGATCCAGGTCGATACACAGAAGATCAAAGCAGTGAAAAACTGGCCAAGACCTACGACACCTACAGAGATTCGCAGTTTTCTGGGTTTGGCAGGTTATTACCGGAGATTTGTAGAAGGGTTTGCTTCTATTGTAGCACCATTAACAAAGTTAACTCACAAGGCAATTAAGTTTCAATGGAATGATGCATGTGAAAGAGGGTTTCAAAAATTGAAAGATAAGTTGACTTCCACACCAGTGTTAGCGCTTCCTGAAGGCACAGAGGGCTATGCAGTGTATTGTGATGCTTCCGGGATTGGTCTCGGATGTGTGTTGATGCAGCATGGTAGGGTGATAGCATATGCCTCACGACAATTGCGGCCACATGAGAAAAAATATCCCACACATGATCTTGAATTGGCAGCGGTAGTTTTCGCTTTAAAGATATGGCGTCATTATTTATATGGGGTTCATGTTGACATCTATACGGATCATAAAAGCTTGCAATATCTGTTTAAGCAGAAAGAACTCAATTTGAGGCAACGAAGGTGGTTAGAGCTTTTAAAAGACTATGACATTGATATTCTTTATCACCCAGGCAAAGCAAATGTAGTAGCTGATGCATTGAGCCGTAAGGCAGTAGAAAGCACTAGTGGTCAGTTGAATGAAAAGCATGAGATAATCAAAGATTTGAATCAATTAGCCAGCTTGGGAGTTCGCCTTATTGAATCCTCCAACGAGAGAGTTATGGTGCAGAATGCAGCAGAATCCTCCTTGATAGCTGAAGTGAAGGAGAAGCCTCCTATTTTATTGCAGCTAAAAGAGAATGTGCAGCAGAATTTGACCAAGGCATTTGATATTACACCGGAAGGGGTACTTCAATGTCAAGGGAGGTTATGTGTACCGGACGTAGATGACCTGAGGACACGAATAATGACAGAGGCGCATCATTCGCGTTATTCCATTCACCCGGGTGCTACTAAAATGTATCATGAATTGAAAGAAGTGTATTGGTGGGGCAACATGAAAAAGAACATTGCAGAATTTGTCGCGCAATGCCCAAATTGTCAACAAGTGAAAGTGGAACATCAGAAATCGGGGGGTTACATGCAATGTGTCAAGCTTCCAGTTTGGAAATGGGATATGATTAATATGGATTTCATTACGGGTTTGCCTCGTACATTGCGGAAGTTTGATTCTATATGGGTCATAGTGGACCGACTTACTAAATCAGCGCATTTTCTACCGGTCAAGATGACCTATACAGCTGAGGATTATGCGAAGTTATATGTGAAAGAGATAGTCCGATTGCATGGTATTCCACTTTCTATTATATCAGACAGAGGAGCACAGTTTACAGCACACTTTTGGAAATCATTTCAGCGGAGTTTGGGTACTCAGGTGAATTTGAGTACGGCTTTCCATCCTCAGACTGATGGACAAGCAGAACGTACTATTCAGACACTTGAAGATATGCTACGAGCTTATACGTTAGATTTTCAAGGCAGTTGGGATGACCATTTGACTCTCATTGAATTTGCGTATAACAATATCTATCATTCAAGTATTAAAATGGCACCTTATGAAGCCTTGTATGGAAGGAAATGTAGATCACCAATTGGATGGTTTGAAGCAGGCGAAACTGCGTTACTTGGGCCAGATATTGTTCATCAGGCTATGGAGAAGGTGAAAGTGATCCAACAAAGGTTACAAACGGCCCAAAGTCGCCACAAGTCATATGTTGATGTTAGACGAAGAGGACTTGAATTCGCCATAGGTGATTGGGTATTTTTAAAGGTGTCCCCGATGAAAGGGGTGATACGGTTCGGAAAGAAAGGGAAATTGAGTCCACGGTACATAGGCCCATATGAAATCATCAGAAGATTTGGGCAAGTTGCATATGAGTTGGCACTACCCCAGGAACTTTACTCAGTCCATCCGGTATTTCATGTTTCAATGCTTCGGACATGCATAGGGGATCCATCCCGTATTGTTCCCGTTGAAGATGTCCAAGTTACCAAGGATCTTACTTATGAAGAGGCACCCATTGCTATCCTAGATCGACAAGTAAAGCGGTTAAGGAATAAATACATAGCTTCCGTGAAAGTCCTTTGGAGAAATCAACAAGTAGAGGAGATCACATGGGAAGCTGAAGAATTGATGAAATCCAAGTACCCTTATTTGTTTCAAAGAGAAGAATGACAAGTAAGTATTTATAAGTTTTGTGTATACTGTTCCTAAACTTGTAACTATTTACTTTGAAATGATAACATTCACATTCGAGGACGAATGTTTCTAAGGGGGGAAGAATGTAACACCCCGTACTTTTCTAAGTTTAGCTGACGACCGAAACATGTCGAGAAAAATGAAAACATGAGAGAATTGATGAATTTCGTATGGAAATTGTGGGCATTTAAAAGTCTTAGACAATTGGGCCCTTAAATGAGGCCCAAAAAAATACAAAGAAGACATGGCCCAATAAGGGGATTTTTGACCCATTCTTTCATTTTGATCCACTTGACCAATTCAACATAGCATTAAATGCTAAGTAAAAGATAAGGGAGACATGAGGGACTATATAAGGAGGAAAAATCAGATTTTATTGCATTAAGTTCTCATGTTCTTTCTAGACTTTACCAAAAACAAAGTGTCCTTTTGCTCTCAAGAACCCTAATCACTCCTTTGGCCAAGATCATCAATTGGTAAGACGTGGTAAGTGTTTATTATGATGGATTAATATATCTTATGCATATTCTATGGTGTATATTATGTTGGTTATGTTGGTGGACTATTAAGATGGTCACAATAAGTGAAATGCTATATGTTGCGAAATCGGAGGGTGGTTTGGCTTGTAAACTTGACTATGGACTTGTGGTTTTTTCCGGATGTGGACTTGGTGGAGTAAATATTGACATGTGAGATGTTATTATGGTCTTACCTTGTTTGATTCTTATCACACCCCGAATCCCAACGAGGCATGATTGGCACCCGTAGCCGACAAGGCCCGAGAGAACCAAGCTGTGCTTCTATACATTCATATGCATGCCATAGGAACACCACTATCACACAAGAGCATGAACGACTAAAATCGAAAATTATGGAACATGTGACACATATATATACACAATTGAGAAACTTGGCCGTTGAGGCCATCAAAATAAGACTCCATGTGACATCTTATATACATACACCCACATACGTCTACAAAAGCCTCTAACAAATGCATTGACCAATGGCAACTGAAAGTCGGGACAAGTCCCCGCTTTACACAACACATACACCACCAAAATACATATACCACTGTGACTCGGAGAAGCCCCGAACTAACTGGAGCTCACCAATGAATCCGCACACAACTGATAACCTACAGGGGAGGCCTGTTAGTACCTGCGCCTGCAATATTTTAAGTATGTTCCCCAAAAGGGGTCAGTACGAAAAAAGTACTGAGTATGTAAGGCTCAGATGAAACTGTACAATACATGAATATTTCAATGAACTCAAAACATATGAATAATCGATGTGAATAAGTCACCATTTTGTATTTTGGAAACCATGTGTATTACTTTCATTGCTTTCTTTGCTTCATTACTTCAATGCTTAATCATCATTACATGTGTCACAATGTACCCGGGCCCCTACTGATCAGTGGGTCTTTTCATGACTTATCGTCATGCTGGGACCGAGTCGAGCTAGGCTTATGCCCCTAGACCTGCCACCCATAAATCAAAGCTTCGGGATCGAGTCGAGCTAGGCTTACGCCCCTAGACTTGCCACCCATAAATCAAAGCTTCGGGATCGAGTCGAGCTAGGCTTACGCCCCTAGACTTGCCACCCATAAATCAATACATTAACCACATTTGCATTACTTTGATCATTACTTTGAGATTGATATCTTTACTTGTGAGAGATTGATACTTTTGCTTATGAGAGATTGATACAATGATAGCCATATCTTTATTTGGAACTTTGGATCATTAACCAATGAATGGAAGACATATGAGTAACATTATTGGAAACACAATAGCATTAAGAACATAACACCATTGGAGCTATCGGAACAATAACCAATGAACAAGAGACATGAGTACGACTACTATTGGAATATCGCAACATAACCTTATTGGGCTTTTTAGAACATTAACCATGAATATGAGACATGAGATTCACAATTGCTCAATGAATAGGAAATATATGACAATGACCATTGACAATCCGGAAATAGGATACCTTAGCACATTTCGGGATAGGACTAGTAAGATGTCAATGTGAATACTATTTGCCGCAGAAAGATACGGACAAAGTAACCTTACATACCTTTACTTCCAAGTACGAATACGCAAGCTTATGTATGAACACAATAGTCCCACTTCTTCCTTACGTCTTACTCTAAAATACAAGTTCATACAGGAACTTACATTAGCAATTAGTTACTATACAAGCGTACAAGACGACAAGTGTCACGCCCCATATGCCAATGAGGCGTGATTGGCACCCGAAGCCGATAAGGCCCGAGAGAACCAATCCTTGCTCTCAAACACCCGCATGCATAACCTTGAATGAATAACATACTATCTCATGTAACTAAATGAAATGTAAACTGTCATACATGCACATATACAAAACTTGGCCGTTTGGGCCATCCCGTCGCACTGTACGTACATATCTTACATTCTTATACCTACATATACGTCTACAAAAGCCTCTAACAGATGCCTCTAACAGATGCCTCTAACAGATGCATTTACAGGACCAACTAAGTCGGGGCAAGTCCCCGCTTTAGAGAACATCTCAACATCAAACAAATATTCCACTATGACCCAGGAAGCTTCGAACCAAGTGGAGCTCACCAAAACTCTGCAAACGATCCCCCAGTCTACCGAGGAGGTCTACGAATGCCTGCACCTGCAACATGTAAAGTAAGTCCCCAAGAGGGGTCAGTACGAAGAATGTACTGAGTATGTAAGGTTCAGATGAAATTGTACGATGCATGAATGCTTCAATGAACTCAAATACAATGAATAATCAATGTGAATAAGCTACCATGTTGCATTTTGGAACCCATGAGTATTGCTTTCATTACTTTCGTTGATTTCTTTACTTCAATGGAAATAATTATAAGAGAAACTCTATATGGGATACCATGTACATTGCGTTCTTTCTTTCACTTGCCTTTACTTTACTTTACTTTACTTTTACACTGTTAGGGCCCTCATCATGCAGGTGTTCATTTCACCCCATGGATACATCATGCAAGTGTGTTCTTTCACCCCATGGATAAAATATCATCATCATGCAGGTATTCTTTTTACCCCATGGATACATCATGCAGGTATTCTTTTACCCCATGGATAAGATCATGTCATCATGCAGGTGTCCTTGCACCCCATGGATAAAGTAACATCATCATGCAGGTACTTGTACCCCATGGATAAATTAACACAAACAATATGCATTACTTTATTCTTACTTCATTGCATTACTTTGAGATTGATACTTCAACTTGTGAGAGGTTGGTACCTTGATAGTCATAATATCATTTGAACTTTGGAAAATAACATTGATGGAACCATGAAATATTTAGAACATTACTCAAATCATATGAAACATGTGAATGACAATTGCTCAATGCATAAAGAACATATTAAAGACCATAATTGATACCCGAAATTAGGGTACCCTTGGCTTATGAGGGATTGATACTTTTGTAGTCATACCATTGTTGGAGGCTTTGGAACAATAACCAATGAGCTAGAGACATGTATATAAACATTCTTGGAAACATAGCCTTCACGGAAACATAACATTGTTGAAACGATTGGACAATGATCCATGAACAAGACACATAAGTATACTATTGAAACCTTGGAACATAACCTCATTGGACGTTTGGAACATTACTAATGAATACGAGACATGTGTCTAACTCTATTGGAACTTGGACTCATAAATAACATGATTGGAATAATGATATTCAACTAAACAAGCTTTCTTTATCTCATTGCTCTTCTTGGGACGATTCTCTTAAGATCGACAACGTATGACAACTTAAGAACTTCCGCCCAAAAATAAGAACTAAGTGGGTCATAATTCATCTAAGAGTAAAACACATATGAGTAATAATGTAAATCAACCTTAGTTGGAGTACTATAGAACCTCTTTGGAATAGAACACTTTTGGAACCTTAATGCAATGATCACTAGCACACATCTTCTTATGGGAGAGATACATACTTCATCTATTGAGAATTTACATACTGAGGATCAAGACACTATTGGAAGTACACCTTATATATTACCTCACTTTTCTACGTCATGAGATCGATCCCTTAACTTATGAGGGATGGTTAAACTAGCTCACATATTACTTCCTTCATTGCTCTTATAAAATTGGTACTTCTATTTATGAAAGATTGGTACAAGAACAATCATCAAACTATGAGACTTTGGAATCATGACATGATTGGACATGCTATGCAAGCATTAATAGATTCTCGTTATACCTTACTCTCTCTTGAGATAGTCCTTTTCGGACTCACAACATTATGACATCCTTGGGACTTCAGTCAATGAATAGTCAACGGATAAGAGATAAGTAAATCATAGTTCATCTAAGAATAGGACATATACGGATAACAATATATGTCAACCTGAATTGACGTACTTCACAACCTTTAGAAATAGAACGAGCCCAATGTCAATATGAACAACATGTTGCAGAAGGATACGGAAAGAGTAACCTGACATACCTTTGCGTCTTACTATGCATAGATGAAGATACAATAGTCCAGCTTTCTTCCTTACGTCTCACTCTACATCACAAGAACATAACGACGCTTATATTAGCAACCAACTACCTTACAAGTGCACAAGATGACCATGAGTCACATAGTTACTTTAGGACGTCATTTCGCCTTCTTACAATGTCATTTATCGCATCAACATGCCAACACTACCATAATATTTCACTCATTGACCAAGATTTCATTCAACAATATCATTCCGCATCACACTTGTCTTCCTATTATCATTCCGTCACATTTACTTCTATCAAGTTGCCTCATAACAACATATAAACAACCATCCACATTTAATACAGTCCAACATGCCTTCATACGACACTTTAAAGTCATTAAAACAACATCACAAGTTGCTATTTACATCCATAAAAGGTATCGGGGCTTTCGGGGATCAACTGGGTACGAAAACATACGAAACTGAGATCTGGAAGTGACCTGCGCTGCCACATGCGTCCGCAGGTGGAAAGGTGCGCGCGCAGATGGCCTTTGGCAGCAGCCAGAGCCATCTGCATTGGCATCTGCGCCAGCAGATGCCTCCGTCTGCGGGGGCGGATGCCCGTTTGGTCCGAAATGGCTTCTTTTTGGGTCTTTTAATGCCATGAATGGTCCATGATCATAACCAAACATATTTGAACATATTTTTGATCATATAACATGCCAACAATCAGCCATGGTCTCACAACACACATACAACACCCAAAATGACACTTTACGGCCAATATGCCACCAATACCATAACCAATTTCACAATAATCATTCCAAATGTTAAACACCATGACACATCAAGGAAATACTATAATCACATCTCACATGTCAATATTAACTCCATCATGTTCACTTCCTTCAAGACCACAAGTGCATCATCAAGTTTACAAGGCAAAACCATCCTCCGATTTACAAACATGTACACTTACACATAGTGAACTTTTTCAATATTCCACCAACAGGCCCAACACCATATACATCATCTCTCATGCATAAAATATATGAAATCATAACAATAAACACTTACCCGTACTCACCAAGTGATGATCTTTGACCAAAAGGAATGAAGGCCTAGGGTTTGTATGAGAGAAGACAATGTTTGGAAATTTCTAGAAAAGCATGGGTGTCCAAAAATGACTAAAAATCTGATTGCTCACATATTTATAAGCCCCCTTGAAGTCTCCCTTATCCCATTTAGTCATTAATGCATGGTTTGATTGGTCAAAGGGTCAAATATTGAAAGATTGGGTCAAATATCCCTATTGGGCCATGTCTTCTTGTTCATTTTTGGGCTTCATATTTGGGCCCAACTATGCAAGACTTTTACATGTCCATTATTCAATACCTAAATCCCACACTTTAAAGCATAATTAATCAAATCTCTCATGTCTAAGTAATTCCATAAATGCACACGTAATCGTATAGATTCTAGAACGTACGGGGTGTTACAACAAGGAACCATGTGACCACCATATAAAATCATGTCACCCCCCTTACAATACAATCCACTGCATTTCCATATCAACAACACCATAACATTACACACATTGACCAAAAGATCACACATCGATAGCATTTCACACCATACTTACCCTTTACGCTTTCCCCTTTATCATTCCGTCACAATTATTCCTTTATAACAACATATGAACAATCATCCATACTTAACATAGTCCAACATACCTCCATAAGATACTTTAAAGCCTTTAAAACGACATTACAAGTTGATAATTACATCCAAAAAGGGTATCGGGCCTTTCGGGGATCAACTAGTGACGGAAACACACAAAACAAATTCTAGAGGTGACCTGCGTTGCCAACTGCGCACGCAGGTGGTGAAATGCACGCGCAGATGGATCCTGTAAAATTCCAGGGCCTTCTGCGTTGGCATCTGCGTCCGCAGATGCCCTCGTCTGCGGGGGCGGATGCCCGTTTTGGTCTGAAATGACTTTTTTTTGGGTCTTTTAATGCCATGAATGGTCCATGATCACAATCAAACATATTTGAACATATTATTGATCATATTAAACACCAACATTCAGCCATGGCCTCACAACACACATAACGACACTCAAAACCACCTGTCACGGCCAATACGACACCAAAACCACAATCGATTTCCCAATAACCATTCCATATGTTATGCACAAGAATCAAACAAGGTAAGACCATAATCACATCTCACATGTAAATATTTACTCCACCAAGTTCACTCTCTTCAAAACCACAAGTCAAAAATCAAGTTTTCAAGACAAATCGCCCTCCGATTTAGCAACATGTATTATTTCACTTATTGTGAACTTCTCAATATTCCACCAACATAACCAACACAATATACACCACATAACATGCATAAAATATATTAATCCATCATAATAAACACTTACCAAGACTTACCAATTGCTGATCTTGGCCAATAGAGGGACTTGGGGTTCTTGAGAGCAAAGGGAAAAATGTTGGAAAATTCCCAAAATGTGATGAGAGTCCAATGATAAAAATCTGATTTTTTTTCCCTTTATATAATCCCTCATGTCTCCCTTATCTTTTACTTTGCATTTAATGCCTTGTTGAATTGGTCAAATGGATCAAAAAAATGGAAGAATGGGTCAAAAATTTAATAGTTGGGCCATGTCTTCTTATACATTTGGGCTTCACTTATGGCCCAACTTATTAATGCCCACATCTTAATGCATAATTCAACAATTCCCTCATGTATTCATTTTTTTCCAATTGTTACGGTTATCAACTAAACTCAGAAACGTACGGGGTGTTACATTCTTCCCCCCTTAGAAACATTCGTCCTCGAATGTTAGCAGCATTATCTTATTGTAACAACTGTAAGTCCAGGATCATCCTTTGTTTTATCATATATACACATAATGCTCATAGAGAATTACTTATTATTTCACCACTTCCACACCTTAAACTTCCTCTTCTGTTTACAACAAATACGAGTACCTTAGATTTCATCAATCCTTCGGTTTCCCCTGTGATTCCTTCTACGTGCTAATTCCTTCCATAGTGTCCTTATGGAAGCTACTTCTTTATTTCTCATTGCTTTCGTTTGTCAATCTAGAATAACAATAGGTGGCATGAAGTACCCCTTTCACATGTGAGATCCCCTGTAATGTGTACATTTCCGTACATTTCCACTGACACTAATACGTGATAATCCCCTATACACTTTCAAACATCGAATATAAAATACTTAATGAACTGGGAAGAGTTCTTGGACTAGTGTTAATAGATACGCAATTTGCCCGCATCTTTGTACAACTCCTCTAATCTCAATATCTTTCTCCATTGATGACACTATCCAAAATACCAACTACCTATGGTACCTTTTCATTCTTTTCTTCGAATATTGGCATGTAATTTGTAACGACTTTGGACCACGTGTAACTGTTGTCATATCACTTTTACCTTTTCTATAGCTTGGTGAACAAAATTTAACCCGAACAAACAAATTCCATCGGCTGTAACTCATCCAATTAATGATCTACATTTTCTTTCATAGAAAACTTCATAAGGTGCTTTCTGATGCTTTTACTGTAAACTATTTCAATAAACAGTAGATGTTCATCCCCACTACCTTTAAAGTCCAATGTACAAACTCGTGGCATAACTTTAAATGTTCATATAATACGTTCCGTTTGCCCATCCATCCGAGGATGACAAGCCGTAGCTTACATCTACCTGTGTACTCATGCTTTACTGAAAAGGCTCCCAACACTGTGCAATAAAGTGAGCTCTCTTGTAGGATATAATAGTGAGTGGAATTCCATGTAATCGTACTATCTCTGTAACATACAACTTTGTATAATGTTCAGCTGTATCGGTGGTCCTAACTAGTAGGAAATATGCTGGCTCGGTGAGCCTGTCAACTATCACCTATGGAATCAACTTTCGCAGTGTACGGGGTAACCCTGTGATTAATCTACGTCACTCATGTTCCACTTCCAATCTGAAAGGGTAATACATTCCATAAAACATACAGACCTCTGATGCCATACTGTTAATCTGTGACTGCTTGGACCTTGAGCTATAAGTTCCACAATGTATATATATATATATTTTTTTTTCATGTAACCTTACTAAGACACCTCTGCTAAACCATGGTATATTTTGGTTGGTTCCGAATGAAGAAAATACTATGAACGATGTTCTTCTGTCATAATTCATTTCCTTAACTCGTCTATACCCAATATACACAGTTTACATTAGCGTTAAAATACCCCCCCCCCTGCGTTTGTTCAAATATCTTTATCGCACTCTGCTGTACATTTGTTTTTCAATTGAACTAAAACTATAACTTACATATTGCTTTCCCCTTTATTGCAGATGTCAATGAAAATCCCGCCATATTTGACACT
Source organism: Capsicum rhomboideum (assembly GCA_031232105.1). Classification (NCBI taxonomy): domain Eukaryota; kingdom Viridiplantae; phylum Streptophyta; class Magnoliopsida; order Solanales; family Solanaceae; genus Capsicum; species Capsicum rhomboideum. Next base: position 140,016,767 of record CP124711.1, on the reverse strand, counting down.
ATAACTCTGTCATTCGGAGTTCCCAGAAACAAAACCCCCTATTGCTCTATACCTTTCTTTTCCGTGAGCTGGCCATTCCTACTTTCTACTGCCTTGCAGCTTAATGTATCATCTATCCCATTGCTTTTTTTTTTGTCAAATGACCCAAAATGACCCAAGATACCATTGTTCTAATCTTTTAATAGTTCAAGCCACCTTCACTACCTCAGATTTTAAGTCCTTTGGCTTAAAATATAGTACATTTTCTTATGAACGGTATATATATATCAGCATGAATCCCTTACAAATAGTGACACCATAACTGTAAAGCAATATCGCGGCTGCTAGTTCAGGGTCATGTGTTTGGTAAAAATTTTCTTTCTCATGTAGCCGCAACTGCCGTAAGGCATATGCTATTACCTTATCATGCTACATCAATACACATCCGAGTCCAACCCCGGAAGCTCTACCATACATTGCATAACATTCTTATGCCTTTGGGAGGCACTTAAAACTGGTGTGGAAGTTATTTTATCTTTCAACTCTGGAAAACTCTTCTCATATGCATCATTCTACTGGAACTTGATTGCCTTGTATATAAGCTTTGTTAAGGGTGCAGGGATAGCATTTAACCCTTCAATAATTCTCCTATGATAATCACCCATCCCAAGAAAATGATGGATCTCTGTAAGCATCGTAGGCCTTAGCCAATGATTCATCATTTCTATCTTTTGTATAACAACCTTTATCTCTTCATCCTATACAATGCATGGTCCTCTTGTGATTTTGAATACCATCACCAAACATGGTCACACACCCTGAAAAGTGTTTTGAACACCCTATTCATTTCACCCATAACAGCTATAGGTGCATTCACTAGCCCAATTGACATACTAGAAATTCATAAGAACCATACCATGTTTGTAATGTTGTCTTGGATATATCATCATCATTCTTTCTTTTTTTTTTTTTTGTCATTCGTTTCATCATCATTTCATCATTTTACCATTCATTTCATCATTTGTTTTTATCCCATAACTACTCAAACAAATTATCAACTCTGGAGAGGGAATATTTGATCGTAATTGTCATTTTATTCAGTTGCCAATAGTCGACACACATTCACAACGTACTATCTTTCTTCTGTACAATTAACACTGGTGCACCCCAAGGGAACATACTAGGTCTTATGAATCCCTTGTTCATCACGTCTTTCAACGTTTTCTTTTTCTCTTTTTCAGTTTCCATAACTTTGCCGGGGTCATACTATATGAAGAAGTAAAAATAGGCTAAGTATCTGATGTCACGGTAATATCAGCCCCTACATCGAGGGATTCATTTACCACCAGAACTGTTTGAAGAATTGGCGGCTTTACATCAGTATCTTTCACTCTTACCAAGTGACATGTGTATCCCTTAGAATATCCTGTTACTTGCTTTACTATGGGGAAACCGAATCCCAAAGAGGCATGATTGGCACCCGTAGCTGATAAGGCCCGAGAGAACCAAGCTGTGCTTCTATACATTCATATGCATGCCATAGGAACACCACTATCACACAAGAGCATGAACGACTAAAATCGAAAATTATGGAACATGTGACACATATATATACACAATTGAGAAACTTGGCCGTTGAGGCCATCAAAATAAGACTCCATGTGACATCTTATATACATACACCCACATACGTCTACAAAAGCCTCTAACAAATGCATTGACCAATGGCAACTGAAAGTCGGGACAAGTCCCCGCTTTACACAACACATACACCACCAAAATACATATACCACTGTGACTCGGAGAAGCCCCGAACTAACTGGAGCTCACCAATGAATCCGCACACAACTGATAACCTACAGGGGAGGCCTGTTAGTACCTGCGCCTGCAATATTTTAAGTATGTTCCCCAAAAGGGGTCAGTACGGAAAACGTACTGAGTATGTAAGGCTCAGATGAAACTGTACAATACATGAATATTTCAATGAACTCAAAACATATGAATAATCGATGTGAATAAGTCACCATTTTGTATTTTGGAAACCATGTGTATTACTTTCATTGCTTTCTTTGCTTCATTACTTCAATGCTTAATCATCATTACATGTGTCACAATGTACCCGGGCCCCTACTGATCAGTGGGTCTTTTCATGACTTATCGTCATGCTGGGACCGAGTCGAGCTAGGCTTATGCCCCTAGACCTGCCACCCATAAATCAAAGCTTCGGGATCGAGTCGAGCTAGGCTTACGCCCCTAGACTTGCCACCCATAAATCAAAGCTTCGGGATCGAGTCGAGCTAGGCTTACGCCCCTAGACTTGCCACCCATAAATCAATACATTAACCACATTTGCATTACTTTGATCATTACTTTGAGATTGATATCTTTACTTGTGAGAGATTGATACTTTTGCTTATGAGAGATTGATACAATGATAGCCATATCTTTATTTGGAACTTTGGATCATTAACCAATGAATGGAAGACATATGAGTAACATTATTGGAAACACAATAGCATTAAGAACATAACACCATTGGAGCTACTGGAACAATAACCAATGAACAAAAGACATGAGTACGACTACTATTGGAATATCGCAACATAAACTTATTGGGCTTTTTAGAACATTAACCATGAATATGAGACATGAGATTCACAATAGGAAATATATGACAATGACCATTGACAATCCAGAAATAGGATACCTTAGCACATTTCGGGATAGGACTAGTAAGATGTCAATGTGAATACTATTTTCCGCAGAAAGATACGGACAAAGTAACCTTACATACCTTTATTTCCAAGTACGAATACGCAAGATTATGTATGAACACAATAGTCCCACTTCTTCCTTACGTCTTACTCTACAATACAAGTTCATACAGGAACTTACATTAGCAATTAGTTACTATACAAGCGTACAAGACGACAAGGAACCATGTGACCACCATATAACATCATGTCACCCCCCTTACAATACAATCCACTGCATTTCCATATCAACAACACCATAACATTACACACATTGACCAAAAGATCACACATCGATAGCATTTCACACCATACTTACCCTTTACGCTTTCCCCTTTATCATTCCGTCACAATTATTCCTTTATAACAACATATGAACAATCATCCATACTTAACATAGTCCAACATACCTCCATAAGATACTTTAAAGCCTTTAAAACGACATTACAAGTTGATAATTACATCCAAAAAGGGTATCGGGGCTTTCGGGGATCAACTAGTGACAGAAACACACAAAACAAATTCTGGAGATGACCTGCGTTGCCACCTACGCACGGAGGTGGTGAAATGCGCATGTATATGGCTCCTGGAAAATTCCAGGGCCTTCTGCGTTGGCATCTGCGTCCGCAGATGCCCTCGTCTGCGGGGGCGGATGCCCATTTTGGTCCGAAATGACTTTTTTTTGGGTCTTTTAATGCCATGAATGGTCCATGATCACAATCAAACATATTTGAACATATTATTGATCATATTAAACACCAACATTCAGCCATGGCCTCACAACACACATAACGACACTCAAAACCACCTGTCACGGCCAATACGACACCAAAACCACAATCGATTTCCCAATAACCATTCCATATGTTATGCACAAGAATCAAACAAGGTAAGACCATAATCACATCTCACATGTAAATATTTACTCCACCAAGTTCACTCTCTTCAAAACCACAAGTCAAAAATCAAGTTTTCAAGACAAATCGCCCTCCGATTTAGCAACATGTATTATTTCACTTATTGTGAACTTCTCAATATTCCACCACCAACATAACCAACACAATATACACCACATACCATGCATAAAATATATTAATCCATCATAATAAACACTTACCAAGACTTACCAATTGCTGATCTTGGCCAATAGAGGGACTTGGGGTTCTTGAGAGCAAAGGGAAAAATGTTGGAAAATTCCCAAAATGTGATGAGAGTCCAATGATAAAAATCTGATTTTTTTCCCTTTATATAATCCCTCATGTCTCCCTTATATTTTACTTTGCATTTAATGCCTTGTTGAATTGGTCAAATGGATCAAAAAAATAGAAGAATGGGTCAAAAATTTAATAGTTGGGCCATGTCTTCTTATACATTTGGGCTTCACTTATGGCCCAACTTATTAATGCCCACATCTTAATGCATAATTTAACAATTCCCTCATGTATTCATTTTTTTCCAATTGTTACGGTTATCAACTAAACTCAGAAACATACGGGGTGTTACAATTCTTGTGCATAACATTTGGAATGGTTATTGGAACATCGATTGTGGTTTTGGTGTCGTATTGGCCGTGAAATGTGGTTTTGGGTGTCGTTATGTGTGTTGTGAGGCCATGGCTGATTGTTGATGTTTAAAATGATCAATAATATGTTCAAATATGTTTGATTGTGATCATGAACCATTGATGGCATTAAAAGACCCAAAAAAAGTCATTTCGGACCGAAACGGGCATCCGCCCCAGCAGACGAGGCATCTGCGGACGCAGATGCCAACGCAGAAGGCCCTGGAATTTTCCAGGAGCCATCTGCGCACGCATCTCTCCACCTGCGTGCGTAGGTGGCAGTGCAGGTCCCTCCAGATTTTCGTTTCGTTTGGTTTCGTATCCCTTTGATCCCCGAAAGCCCCGATACCCTTTTGGGATGTAATTAGCACCTTGTGATGACGTTTTAATGACGTTAAAGTGTCGTATGAAGGTGTGTTGGACTATGTTAAGTATGGATGATTGTTCATATGTTGGTATAATGGCATAATGGCGACGGAATGATAAAGGAAAAAGCGTAAAGGGCACGTATGGTGTGAAATGCTATCGATGTATGATTTCTTGGTTAATGTATGTACTGTTATGGTGTTGGGGATATGAAAATGTCTTGTAGGGGGTGACATGAGAGTTCATTGACGTCTTGTACGCCTATATGGTAACGAATTGCTAATGTAAGTTTCGGTATGAACTTGTATTATAGACTAAGACGTAAAGAAGGAGCGGGATCATTGTATTCATACGTAGATTCGTGTATTCATACTTGGAAGTGCAGGTATGTAAGGTTATTTTGTCCGTACCTTTCTGCGGCAAATAGTGTTCACCTTGACATGTCACTAGTCCTATCCTAAAATGTACTAAGGTATTCCATATCCGGTTAGCAATGGTCATTGTTATAAATTTCCTACTCTTTGATCATTTGTGAATCTCATATCTCATATTCAAGGTTATGTTCCAATGTTTCCAATAGTGACTATCTTTGTGTCTCTTGTTCATGGATTATTGTCCAATGGTTCCAATGGTATCATGGTGCTAGTAATGTTACATTTCTCATGATGTTTATTCACATGTCTTTCACTCATTGGTTAATGATTCAAAAGCTTCCAATAATGTTATATTCAAAAGTTCCCAAAATGAAGTAATTATCGAATGAGCTATTTCTAAGATTGAAGAGGTGAGGTAATGAAGTATTGTTGTAAAGAGAAGTGATGTATTCATGGGTGGTATCCCATGGGTTAAATAACCTAGCATGGGTCGATCCCAATATGTACGGATGGTATCCCAGGGGTAAGAAGAACACCTAGCATGGGTCGATTCCGCTACGGGTGGTATCCCAGGGGCAAGGAAAAGCCTAGCATGGGTCGATCCCGATTACTATTGATTACCCACTGATCAGCTTGGGGCCCGGGCATTATATGAAAGAGTGAATGAGTGATGGATAAAGGAAAGAATGTAAGAGTAAAGAAAGTGAAGAAAGTAATTCACATAATGTATACTTTCCATATATGAAGAATGGTGACTTATCCATATTGAGTACTCATGTATATTTGCTTTCATTGAGGTCTTTATATATCATTTAGTTTCATGCAGCCTTACATACTCAGTACATTCTTCGTACTGACCCCTCTTAGGGGATTTACCTTACTTGCTGCATGCGCAGGCACTAGTAGACCTCCCCAGTGAGCTGCAGGACTTCTACTGACTTTTGGGTGAGCTCCAGTCGATTCGGGGCTTTCCGTGTCACAGTTGTACATGTATTTTGGTATTGTAAATGTTATAAATGTTATGTAAAGCGGGGCTTGTCCCGAAGTGAGGTTGGTCATGTATGTACTTCTATTAGAGGCTTTTGTAGACGTATGTGGGTATGTGAAGTGATGTGAAGAGAAGAGATGTGTGTCGTTTGACTTGATGGCTATGTCGGCTAAGTTTCTCATATGTCTATATCATGATTTTCGATGTTAGCCTATTATGTTCCTACGTGATGGTGGTGTTTCCTATGGTATGTGTATGAATGAATGTAAGTGAAGCTTGGTTCTCTCGGGCCTTGTTGGCTACGAGTGCCAATCCGTCCCGACGGGGTTCGGGGCGTGACACAAGGGTTCCAAAGATATTGTGTTTCAAATAATATTATGACTACAAATGCATAAATCTCTCAAAGGCAAATGTACCGAGCTCTCACAAGTAAATGTATCAATCTCTCAAGAGTAAGGAAAGAAGTAATGTGTAAGTCAATGTAGCTATCCCTCACAAGTAAAGATGTCAATCTTACAAGAGTAAAGACGTGAAGTAATATATGTTTGTGTTTCAAGTTTTAAGAATGTTTCCATCATCAAGGTATCACTCATAGAATGAAAGAAAGAATAATGAAAGAAAGAAGTAATGTTTAATGGGTGGCATCCCAGGGGTTAAATACCTAACATGGGTCGATCCCAATAACATGGGTGGCATCCCAGGGGCAATAAGCCTAGCATGGGTCGATCCCAATAACACGGATACATCCCAGGGGCAATAAGCCTAGCATGGGTTATCTCAAGACATCCTAGGGGCGACACGAAAGCCTAGCATGGGTTCACATAGCATAACATCCCAGGGGCGATAAGCCTAGCATGGGTTAATGACATCCCAGGGGCGACATGAAAGCCTAGCAAGGGTTCATATGACATCCCAGGGGTCAAAGTACCTAGCATGGGTTAATCTCATCCCAGGGGCTACAAAACAGCCTAGCATAGGTAGAACAATAAAGATGAAGGAATATGAAAGCAAGAGAAGTAAAGAACGTAATATACATGGTTCCCCACATACAGAAAGAGAGTTTATTCATAGTCACTACATCACTTATATTGACTCCATTATTGTTGTTGTTGTTATTATGTATGATGAATCTTTTGGATAATTCTCTTGAACGAATATAATGATGAAAGGTATTCTAGAAAGGACAACGTGACGAGTGAATGATCGCAAATAATATAATAGACGAAAGGTGCATGGTTCCGCATAGAAAATGATGTTTAGCCATATAAAGTATTTCTCTTAGCCTTACTTCCTTTGAAGTTCTTATGTATTGATGCAGTTCCATGTATTGATGTAGTTTCTTATGAGCCTTACATACTCAGTACATTCTTCGTACTGACCCCCTCGGGGGACTTACCTTACATGTTGCAGGTGCAGGCATTAGTAGACTTCCTCGGTAGGCTGCAGGTCATATACAGATCTTTGGTGAGCTCCAGTTGTTTCGGGGCTTCCCAAGTCACATGTGTACACTAGGTTTTGTTATTATGTAAATATTGTATAGACATGGTCATGTATTTGTAGAGGCTTTGTAGACAGTTGTGGGAAGACAAATGTAAGAAGTGTATGTCCATAATGACTGGATGGCCCCGTCGGCCAAGATTCACATATGTAGATATTTAGCACATGTTTCATGAATTTCGCTATTAGCATGATAAGATACGAAGGTTCATGATGCAAAGATTGGTTCTCTCGGGCCATATCGGCTTCGGGTGCCAATCACGCCTCGCTGGGATTCGGGGCGTGACAAAATTCTTCCCAATTAGGTGGATTTGCACCGACACCCCAAGATTTCTTCCAATCTTCATACCACAATATCACCTCTCCTTTCAATCTGTATGCAACAAGTTCAACTATTTCTACCCCAGTTATATGCATAACATCTAAGGCCCTTTGAATCTGATCTATAAAGTCTTGTGGATCTTCATTCAGTTCTGATCCAGTGAATGTAGGAGGATCTAATTTCAAGAAATCCTGGGTCCGTCGACTAGCCGCTCTCGCTGCGCTATCATCACCTGTCATTGGACCACCTTGCCCCTGAACCTGTGCAGCAACTATTCGGGTCAACATCTGCAGTGCATTCTTTAAGTCCTAATCGGTAGTATTTACTGGTGGTTCCGCAGGTTCTTCTCTTCCTCTTGACTCTTCTGAAAATGGAAGAGTAGAAGAAGCCTGTGATGCCATCTCTGGTTCAGCACCGCCTTGATTAACTGGGTCAGGCGGGGCTCTACTAGTTCCTTCTCCAGCAATTCTGTCTATTCTCTTTCTTTTACCTCGACCTCTTCTTGTCATCGACATTTTTCTATAATATACAAGAACAATAATTTTTATGGTCAGAAACAATCCCACCTATAACTTCGGCTCTAATGCACGATCTAGAAATGAAAGAACGAAACAACTCCTAAATGTTTCGGAGCCTCCTACGTATAAATGTGGTGCACAACACATTGATAAGTAAGACTCTACTCAGACACGGCTTTGTAGACACCCTTAGAACGACCTGCTCTGATACCACTTTTGTCAAGCCCCAAACCCCATTGAGGCGGATTGGCACCCGCAGCCGATAAGGCCCGAGAGAACCAAGCTTTGTTGCTATTCATTCATATGCATGCCATAATAATTGTCACCACCTCATTCAGTGGAAGTCAAGATGCGGGAAGCGATGTTGAGATGGTTCGGGCATGTGATGAGGAGGTACATAGTTGCCCAATGCGGAGGTGTGAAAGGTTGGCTAGGGATTGTTTCAGGCGAGGTAGACGTAGACCGAAGAAATATTGGAGGGAGGTGATTCGACATAACATGGAGCAGCTTCAGCTTACCGAGGACATGACCCTAGATAGGAAGGAGTGGAGGAGGCGAGTTAGGTTAGAAGGTTAGTAGGACGAAGTAGGTAGGAGGACTTTGTTTGTTATCTGTGCTAGTAGTCATAGGGCTAGTTTTGTTTCGGGTGTGTTATCGTTTGTCTTATTACATGGTGATAGTCTTGTTTATGTTATTATTTGGTGTGTTACTGCCTATTGTTTTTTGTTCCCTAACTATTTCTTTTCTAGCCTGTTTTTGTCTTGAGTCGGGGGTCCATTATAAACAACCTCTCTATCTCACCTCTGAGGTAGTGATATGAACTGTATGCACTTACACTCCTCAGACCCCACTTTGTGGGAATATACTGAGTTTGTTGTTGTTGTTGACTATACATAGTCTGCATGCACTTGTTTTGGTGTCTTTGAGGAGCTACTAATTAAATTCTCCCTCCGTTTAAAAAAGAATGACCGAGTTTGACTTGGCACGGAGTTTAAGAAAATAAAGAAGACTTTTGAATCTTGTGGTCCTAAATTAAAGTTATGGCAAATGTACCAAAATGTCCTTGAATCTTGTGGTCTTAAACATGCCATGTGGAAAGTTGGAATTAAAGTGTTGCCAAAAAAGAAAAGGGTCATTCTTTTTTAAACGAACTAAAAAGGAAAGTAGGTCATTCTTTTTGAAACGGAGGGAGTAATTATTTTACCATAAAACTGAAAGAATGTAAATCTGGATGTAGAAGAAGCATACAGTTTGATAGTATTCTATGTTCTGGTGGAATTTTATGATATAATAGATGTTACACATTTAACATGATTATCAAGAATTTGTTGAGACATCATGCTCACAAAGAAGACGACAATTTTTCCCATTATGATCAGACTCTCCAAAAAGGATGCCACACCCGTGTTGGATCCTTCAAAAATACACTATGTTTGAAGGATTCGATACGCATCCGTCGACATTTTTGAATAGTTTGAGCAACATAGGTTTTTCCATCCAGTTGTTTTCCTGGTGGGAATAACAATTGTTTGTTTTGGCCTAAGATGTTAGAACAATTACCTTTTGTTGCCCTGCAATTCTTTCATGTAAAGGTTACAAATTTAATTGTTTAAATTTAATATGCAATTGCGTCTTTAGATTGGTCAGATGAACGCTTAATAGTAGTAAACTTGAGTGGAAAAACTAAAAACAGTTAATTTGTTTCTTTACACAATTTACTTTATGCCTTTTGTCTTCTGTGACTCAGTATGTTCAGACTTCACTCCTAGGTTTCCTTTTATCCTTCCAAGTGCGTTCATCTGAAAAAAAGGAAAAAGGTTCCTTGTGGGTTCTTTTATATTGGATATACTAGTCAAAAACGGCTTTGATTTTAGTTGGTTGTCTTTCTGCCCGTCTTTCTCATGAATTTTAATATGCTAATGCTCTTTTACATGTTTGTTAAAGGCTGAAGAAGATTGGCTCAAGTGCTATGCATAAAAAAAGGGTAGCCCGGAACACTAAAGCTCTCGTTATGTGCGGCGTCCGGGGAAGAACCGCACCAGAATGGTCAAATGCTATGTTTGGACAAAGCTATTCTGCAATGGAGGAGGACTAATGGTAGAGGTGCTCTTTCAATTATTGATTTTGGCCATTTATTTTGAAAATAATGTTTTTTTTAGAATGTTGTTTCTCCCTTCATCAAGCTATAAATATGGGGTGTGCATTCGGTTATTCAGTTCGGTTATTCTGTTTTCGGTTTTCCAAAAGTGTACACCGCATTAGTTTGGTTCGGTTCGGTTATTCTAGTTCGGTTTTTTCGGTTCTTTATTTCTGTTACAATTTGAATGTGCAACATCATCTTTCTTTTCTGGAAAGCATACAAATTATCGATATTTGAATATAGACTCTACATAGAAATAACCCATACAACTGCAATATTTCTTGTTCAAAGAGTCATTATTTTAAAGGAATAAGATTCTGAAATCTCAAACAAAAAATACAATTTGAAATTTGCAATTGTGCATTTGTTATTATTTATTTTAAAATGACAGAAACATATTAAGGGGGCGACCACAATAGTTTAGATGCATAATATATTTCAGATGAACATGAAAATAGAGGATAGAATATCATGGCGGGTTCAGTATAAACTCTGGAAGTGAGCTGCAATATTAAAGTGAAAAATGGGAGCTAATGAGTTGTAAGAGAAAATCTCGGTTAAACCGAAAAATAGGTAACCGAAGATCGAACCGAATACCGAAGTTTTTCAAAAAGTAGAACTGAAAAATTGAAACTGAAGAATCAAATTAGTTCGGTTCAGCCCGGTTTTTTGATATATGCGCCCACGTGCATTCATTTGAAATAGATTGTGTGCCTGCAGCAGTCAAGCTGGGGCTTTTGGCTGGGTTTTGGGGGTTCTTCTACTTTAACATTGTGGTTTGTTTGTGTTCAGAAATCTTTGCAATGTACATCTAAAAAAATGAAATAAATGTGTGTTGAAACTATAGGTGAAAGGAGAAAATAATTGTTGTGAACTTCTCTCTAGTTGCTAACCCCCCACCCCACCCCAAGGAAAATGTAATAACTGTCTTTTCTAGGTGCTTCATAATTAAGAATAAGGTTTATATACACTTTATTCTGCCCAGACCTCACTTTGTGGAATTACATTGCATATATGGTTGTTTATCCTTGTGAACAAGGAGATATTTCTCTGTGATCTTATGTGTTCGCTTTCTCTTGGCAGCGTTATGATACTATTTGGTTTGCTTGCTTCACGTATTATGTCTTTTCTTGTATGAGATCTCCTTTTGAGATATATTTTTTTCTGACTTATCTTTTGTGGTTGCATTGTAGGCTTTTGCAGGATAGTGTTGTGGAGCTTATAATTTATGAGTTTTGTACATCAGTTGTATGCACGTGGTAGAATTTGATGGACTTGAAAATGTATTAACTCATATTATTGTTATTTCAGTTTTCAAACTTGCTGACTTTTTACAAATAAATTTGGAATTTACCAGAAATTTTAAAAAAGAGTTAAAATTTATATGCACAAATAAATGTTTGATAAATAGAGAGATGGGTAGTGGATACTAAGTTCAAACTGCGATTTAGAAAATACATTAACATAACCTTTTATTCCTAGTCTATGATTGGAAGATACATTAACAAAGCCAACTAACATCGAATTTTCGAAGACCATATTTTTGGTCTTTAATTGGTGATGTTATGACTTGGTATCTGCTCATTAAATCTTTAGCAATTGAAAGCCCTTTAGGGACTAATATTATGGTGACTAAAGAAATTTGTTCCTACAAACATTTCAAGGAAGAGTATTCTCGTCCTTCAATACCTTTATGGCCTGGTCCAAGTAAGTTTTTATTCAATAATATTACTGAATCCATAGATCACAAAAGAATAATATAATGTTGATTCTACTTTCATATAATTACAAAAGAGGTGATATCAACATGGGTGATTGACATTGTACAATCACAATATTAGTTATAGTCACAATATTGTGTACATGTTCCCTTAGCAAAACATCTATATAGCTTACATTTCTGGAGTATAATATAAAATTTATCCAACATCCCTAACAAAATGCTAGTCAATCAACTGTATATGCTCAAAAGCTTCCTTATTGTAACCTGTAAAAAAGTATATTAAAAAGATCCTTTAGAAAGAAAAAAAAAAGGTATAAAAATGAAGTAGACAACGTAACTGGGAAGAAAGCCTTGTAGGAACCGACACAAATGAGAAACTAGCAAAAACTTCATGGGCGCTAGAATGGATAAGTATATAGATGTTTACAACAAATTTTAATAGTGATAGAATATAAATTGTAATCACAAATAAATTATGAAGAAACAAGAATTTTTATTGATAAACATGCGGTTACAATTCTGTTCCTCCCTTGATTCTTCTCTGTGGATTTTCTCCATAATTCGAAGGCCGTTAGTAGCTTATTTCTCGAACTTGGGATGATCTCTTTGTGAATATCCCTGTGGGATTTTGAGATATTCGAGATGCTTCTTCAAGGGAATATGGTACCCTTTAAATAGACATAATTTAGGGTTTAGGGTAGAGTAGCCTCCAAGCTAGGTTTAGGGTAAAGTAGCCTTCAAGAACTCTAACAGAATTTGAATTCCTCTTGTAGAGTTCCACAAAATTTCGACGTCTACAAATGCCCCCTACTTCAAGGCTTGTCGGCGTATAGACTTGATGAAGCTCAAAGATGAGACTTGAAGTACTCTTCCATCTTTGTAATTTTCTGGCTCCAGATTTGCACATCAGATTTGTGAGAGAAGAGATGAAGGGCAGATTTGGTCCCACTGGGCGTGCCAATTTGTTTACAACAAATTTTAATAGTGATAGAATATAAATTGTAATCACAAATAAAATATGAAGAAACAAGAATTTTTATTGATAAACATGTGGGTACAATTCTGTTCCTCCCTTGATTCTTCTCTGTGGATTTTCTCCATAATTCGAGGGCCGTTAGTAGCTTATTTCTCGAACTTGGGATGATCTCTTTGTGAATATCCCTGTGGGATTTTGAGATATTCGAGATGCTTCTTCAAGGGAATATGGTACCCTTTAAATAGACATAATTTAGGGTTTAGGGTAGAGTAGCCTCCAAGCTAGGTTTAGGGTAAAGTAGCTTTCAAGAACTCTAACAGAATTTGAATTCCTCTTGTAGAGTTCCACAAAATTTCGACGTCTACAAATAAAAATCTGTTCGCAACCAATTTTCAAAGTGTTAAAAATTAACTGCAACCAAAGATAAATAAAAGAAAAAGATAATTTTATTAATGAATCTTGTGAGTACAATTCCGTAACTCTCTTGATTCTTCTCTCCTAAATTTATAAATGATCCGAGGGCCTTCAATAGCGTGTTTCTCGAATAGTTGGATGATTTGGACTCCTAGAGATGTATTTCAATCGCCGGGAATGTTGGAAAGTGTTTTGTTGATTTGGAAAAATCTCCGGGAAGAACTCCGTTGATTGCTCCTTGGAAGAACTTAGTAGCCGATACCGATGTCGCTCCAATGCTTGTAGAAGTCTTTTCCGAATCCCCCAGAATGTTAAGTTACCCCCCTATTTATAGTTGTAGGGAGTAGGCCAGGTTGCTGGTGATTGGCCGAAACATGTCATTTTGACACTTGGCAGCTTTTGACTGGTTCTTGAATTTGAATGAGATTTCCACATCATTTGGACACGTGGCATCATCTCGTTGGTCTTGGATTTGACGGGGACGCCAAGTCACCCTGACATGTGGCATGGGTTTGGGCTTCAAGGTGTAATGGATCTCGGTCTTGAATTTAATAAAATGGACTAATTAATTTGTAAAGCCCAATTTAATTAATCAACCCAAATGAACATGAATTATATTAAATCCAAATTTCGTATGAATTTAACCCAATAAAATTCATGTGTCTACAGATGCCCCCAACTTCAAGGCTTGTCGAAGTGCAGACTTGTCGAGTCTTGAAGTATCCGTAGAGTAAATAATTTGTATGTATAGGAAGCAAATCATCTCCTTAGGTTGGGAAAAAAAATGCTATACCGTAAGATTGCCAAACATGACAACTTAGGCCAGACATAATTTTTTTCTTAATCATCCCCTAGAGAATATTGGTACAAGTTTGGATTCCAATTGACTTAAGGAAAGAACAGAAGAGTTATAATATTGAACTACAATTCCACTCAGAATTGGATAGCGTCAAATAACGCGTGAGATTCTAAGTTTGGATCCTTTTTATTAACTCCTCGCTTTTGTGCCAATGATAGAGATATTAACCTTTTTTTTTTTTAATCGTTCGCTTGCAAATTGAACAATGAAGACCCGAACTTTGCATGTGCAGTCATCTAGAATTCCATCAAGAGTCAAATAATTGTGACCCTTTACTCTCAGACACCGACTTTTAGCTTTTATAAAAAAGGAAGTAGCATAGGTCAAGAATCATTAAACCAATAGAAAAAGAAGAAAAAAAATCTTCCTCCTTCACAGTGGGAAAATGCATCTTTGTGATTTTCTTTTGGTGCATAGTATCAGGAACATCTCATATTCCTATTCTGCAAATCTTCCTTTCAATATTATTTCCTTACTTGGTGTACAATCATATCTCCCTCTTAATGTACATTACTAGCTTTCCTTATTTGTAGATATTTTTCTTGCTAGTTCTTTATTCCCTTTCATGTCAATGTCATTTTTCATGTATAAAACAAAGACAATTGTACATTAATGACATGTAAGATTCACAGGATAATTCTTTCACATAGAATTGCCACAACTTAGTTTCATGTCAATAGCACCAATGTTCACCATGATAAGATGCAACGTCTGACACAATGTTTACCAGACCAATTTGAAGGAATCTCCATGATGAAGCATCGTGCCATATGGCACTGAGACATACTGCTAAGTTGAAACTTCATGTTATTGAGGCCGACCAAGCGATCAATCATGTAGACTCGAGAAGCTTAGCGCAGTTACTACCATGGGCTCCATCACTTTTTTTAATCTCTTATTTTGCAGGTTTATGAAGGAGCGTCATCGATCTAAATATCTTACCAAGAAGATGTAAGTGACGTCGTAATTAGCAAGGAACACGCGGTTGCATCTTCCTTTTCAATCAAAACTTTTGGCAGATAACAATTTAGTGAGGCATCTACCTTTCTGATCGAAGATTTGGCAAATGACTGTTTGGTGCGTCACCTTCCACCTTCATTGCGGCATTGGTTGAGACAACTTGTTACTTCAATTTTCATTGCAGCCTTGGCGAGATACCAATTGGACAATCCACCTTCCTTGCAGATTTGGCAGAGACAACTTGCAGCTTTCCTTTTTCATTGAAGCCTTTGGAGACTAACCTTTGAAGTAGCCAAGTTTGATCCTTGGCAAGCAAGCTGGAGTCACACCATCCTTTGCGGCTTCGTGAGACAGACACTAAGATTACCTCTTATTTTCATCCTCGGCGAGAAAGCAAGTGGCTCAAGCACGGAGAGAGAAACACTTGGTGTAGCTGCTCAAACCTCACCGAGCTAGTTTGCGGCTAATCTCATGCTCCAAACTTTGGCATAGAATAATCCCTTCCTTTCAATTTGGAAAAGATCTTGGAGCAATCTTCTGACGACATAACGAAAGAAGTACATGGAGTGTCTCATTTTTACACTTTGTGATTTTCAACTTTGTAGGATTTTTTTTTATTTTTTTTTATTTTTTTTTTATTTTTTATATATGTAGTAGCAATGGAATTGTGAGCTGCTTGATCCTATAGAAAAAGAACTCAACATCCTCTCATATATCAAAATTCAGACCAGAATTCCTCTGGATTGATCAGAATTAATTCTTGAAGTCAAATTCTAAATCTGACACGTCTGCTTCACAGTTTTATGTACTCTCGTCGGAAAATTCATATCTTGAGTGAAGAGCATTCACATGACTTGCTTCTTGATCCTGCAGTACTAGAACTCGCAGATTTACAACATATCAAAAATTCATGGCTAAATTCCTCTTGGGTTGACAGGAATTAATTTTTGAAGTTGACTTCAAAATCTGATATGTGTGCTTCACAGCTTTGCACGGTTGTATTAGAAAATTCACAACTCGGAGTAGGAGTGCTGAAACCAAGAGATTCTTCTTCCGTTGGAAAGCTAACTCACAGAACTACAATATGTGTAAAAATCATGGCCAAAGGATATCCGGATTCGTACAGATATTGTTTTCAATTTCAGCCCTCTCAACTTTTCAGCTTTGCGCGTCTGCGGTAGAAAATTCATAAATCGGGGTAGGAGTGCTGAAATCACGAGATTCTTCTTCCGTTGGAAAGCTAACTCATAGAAATAAAGTATGTATAAAAACCAAGGCCTAACACATTGTGGATTTATACAGATATTGCTTCGAAGTTGACCAAGACAACTGTCATGCTTGCTGTCCAGCTTTGCGCGTCGGTGGTAGAAAATTCGTAACTCAGCATTGGAGCCTTTGAATCACAAGCTGCCTTTTTTGCTGCGAAGAGAACTCTGAGGACTACAACATATGTAAAAACCACGGTCAAAACCTTTACGAATTTTACAGATATTTCGTCAAAGTCAGCTCTTCCTTGTTCTACTCTTCACCTTTGCGCGTCTTTGGTAACTTCGGCGAAGGAATATCTAATCCATATGCTGTCTATGCCACTCCAAAGTTTTATTGTGGTGCTCAAGTAATGACACACCCCTTTCCTTTTTTATTAACTGATATGACTGAACTTAGAGTAAAAATACTGTAAACTGCCTACGTACCTCGGAGAAGAGGATCAAGTCATAACGTAGTTCAGGAAGATGAGTTATTTTTTTTATTATTATTATTATTATTTATTTATTTTTTTGCGTCCTAACTTTTGCCTAGGCTGCCTCTTTCGAGGTTTTCAACCTAGTTGTCACGCCCCGAATCCCATCGGAACGTGATTGGCACCCGAAGCCGATATGACCCGAGAGAACCAATCTTTGCTCATGAACCTTCGCATGCATGCCCTCATATGCATCTCATTCTTTCTTATGCAACTATGTAGAAATCATAAACATGGAAGCATATGCCATAAACATATATATAAAACTTGGCCGTTAGGGCCATTAAACCAAGACTCCATGAGTCATCTTATATACATATACATGTACCCACATATGTCTACAAAAGCCTCTAACAGATGCATTGACCATGACAACTAAAAGTCGGGACCAGTTCCCGCTTTATACAATATTTACAACATCAAAACAAATGCACAACTGTGATAAGTCCCGGAGCAACTGGGGCTCACCAAAGATCCGCAACTATCTGTCACTTTACGGTCTTTTTACAACTCTACTGGTGCCCGTACCTGCATCATGTAAGGTAAGTCCCCCGAGGGGGTCAGCACGAGAATGTACTGAATATGTAAGGCTAGAGAAAGTACATCATACATGAGAATGTCAATGAACTAAATAGGAGAGATTATTCAATATGGAAAACCATCCTTCTAATTGGAAGCTTGTACACTACTTTCGTATGAATCAATTTAGGACATTCATTTTATATCCTTACTGAGTAAATCACAAAAGAATAACATTCATCCACACACATCCACGCTCTTGGTGGATTAATAAAATATAACCTACAACCACTCTATGGTAGGGGTATCATACATCCACTCTAGTAACCATATACTGTCCGGGCCCAACTGATCAGTGGGAAATTCATAGAGAACCGTCATGCAGGTGTACATGTCACCCCATGGATGATACATAGAGAACCGTCATGCAGATGTACATGTCACCCCATGGATGATATATAGACAACCGTCATGCAGGTGTTCATTGCACCCCATGGATGATATACAATAGAGGACCGTCATGCAGGTGTTTATTGCACCCCATGGATGATATACAATAGAGAACCGTCATGCAGGTGTTCATTGCACCCCATGGATGATATCATAATTATACCTCAACTTTTGCTAGATTAGTATAAACATAATCATAACATTACTACACTTTAGAACATCACATTCTCAGAACTTAGAGTTAGAATATATATACACACTGGTTCTCTACTTCCAAGAGATTAACTCGCTTGCTACTTCTTATGAGATCTTCTATAACAAGAACTAACATAGCACAATATAGAGATGTTCTATATTAAACTTCTACCCCTTCAGAATGTGATCCATACTTAATGCAACATATAACAACCACGCGCATTACTCCTTTACAATCTTATGCCCTTCACTAGGTTATGAGAATATACACATTTCACTCCACTCCTTCACTTCATGAGATCACTAGCACACATCTTCTTATGAGAGAGATACATACTTTATCTATTGAGAATTTACATACTAAGGATCAAGACACTATTTGAAACACACCTATATCTATTACCTCACTTCTCTACGTCATGAGATTGATACCTTAACTTATGAGGGATGATTAAACTAACCCACCTACTACTTCCTTCATTGCTCTTATAAGATTGACACTTCTACTTATGACAAATTGGTTTTACCTCACTCATTACTTATGAGACTTTGAAGTCATGACATATTTTGGACGTGCTAAACAAGCGTTAATAGATCATCGTTATACCTTACTCTCTCTTGAGATCGTCCTTTTAGGACTCACGACATTATGACATCCTTGGGACTTCAGTCAATAAATAGTCAATGGATATGAGATAAGTAAATCATCATTCATCATGTTGGGATCGAGTCGAGCTAGGCTTATGCCCCTAGACTTGCCACCCGTACTTGATCATTGACCACATTTGCATTACTTTGATCTTTACTTTGAGATTGTTACTTTGATAGCTATAACTTCACTTTGAACTTGGGATATAACATTGTTGGAAACGTAATATCATTATGACCATAACACCAATGGTATCATTGGAACAATAATCAATAGGTATCATTGGAATAATAAGCAATGAACAAGGGACATGAGTATAACTAATATTGGAACTTTGAGACAATACCTTATTGGACCTTTGGAACATTAACCATGAATATGAGACATGAGATTCACAACTGACCAAAGAGTAGGAAATTTATAACAATGACCATCGCTAACCGGATATGGAATACCTTAATGTATTTCGAAATCAAATGAGTACCATGACCATGTGAACATCATATGTTGCAGAAGGAAAGAGAAGAGTAACCTTACATACCTGCACTTCCAAGTATGAATACACGAATCTATGTATGAATACAATGGTCCAGCTCCTTCTTTACTTCTTAGTTCTACAATACACGGTCATACCGGACTTACATTAGCAACTAGTCACTATATAAGCGTACAAGACGACAATGAACTATGTGGCTACCATATAAGGTCATGTCATCCCCTCCCAATACAATCCACTGCATTTCCATACCAACAACACCATGACATTACACACATTGACCAAAAGATCACACATAGATAGCATTTCGCACCATATTTACCCTTTACGCATTTCCCGTTATCATTCCGTCGGAAATATGCCTTTATAACAACATATAAACAACCATACATACTTAACATAATCCAAAACACCTCCATACAACACTTCAAAGTCATTCGAATGACATTACAAGTTGATAATTACATCCCAAAAGGGTATCGGGGTTTTCGGGGATCAAAGGAATACGAGAGCAACCAAAACATATTTCTGGACTGACCTGCGCAGCCACCTGCGCACGCAGGTCAGTCACATGCGCACGCAGATGGCCATTGGCAGCAGCCAGTGCCATCTGCGTTGGCATCTGCGCCCGCAGATGCCCTCGTCTGCGGGGCGGATGCCCGTTTTGGTCCAAAATGGCTTCGTTTTGGGTCTTTTGATGCCATGAATGGTCCATGATCATAACCAACTTCATTTTAACATATTTTTGATCATTCAACATGCCAACCATCAGCCATGATTTCACAACACACATAACATCACCAAAACGACACTTTACGGCCAACATGCCACCAAAGCCATAACCAATTTATCAATGGAATTTCCAAACACTATACACAAGTATAAAACAAGTAAAGACTATAATCACATCTCATATATCAATATTGAATCCATCAAGTTCATTTCCATCAAGATCACAAACCCATGTTCAAGTTTTCAAGCCATAAATCATCCTCCGATTTAGCAAACACAAATTGTTTTGCACATAGGGAACTTCTCCCTCTTCACCAACATAACCAACATGATATGAGTAGTCTCTCATGCACATAATATATTAAATCATAAGTATGAACACTTACCAAAGTGTGCAAGATGATGCCTTTGGCCAAAAGATGAAAGCCTAGAGTTTGAGTTGAGAGCAAAAATGTTGGAGAAATTTCTAGAAATGGCATGGGTGTCCAAATGAGAGAAAAATCTGATTTTCTCTCTTATATAGGCCCCCAAGTCTTTCTTATCCTTTTATCAACATTAATTATTATGTTGAATGGGTCAAATGGGTCATAAATGAAAGAATGGGTCAAAATCTTGTGTTGGGCCATGTCTTATCTTTATTTGTGGGTTCTATTTAAGGCCCAATAACTAGCCCAAAATTTTTAAATGCAAAAATCATCAAAGTTCTCATGTTTTATGATTTCCAAAAATGCTATAGGAATTAATCAGACTCCAAAACTTACGGGGTGTTACACTAGTGGACTCTTTTTCTTTTCTTTTTAAATTTTTTATTTTTTTGTGTCCTAATTTTTGCTTAGGCCGCCTCTTTCGAGGTTTTCAACCTAACGGACTATATTTTTTTTTTTTGAGCCGTACACAGTTTATACTCTTGCGGGCCAGGAGTAACATGCATTTTATGCTCATGCCTTAAGGAGCGTAGGCGACCTTCATGGGAAGTACTGCTTTAGAAACTTGTCGTTGATTGGACCAACTCTTAAACCATCTTGGTCGACAATTTTATAAGCTCCACTTGAATATACTTCTTTCACAACATATGGCCCGTCCCATTTGGATGTAAACTTGTCACCGATGCGTTTGTTGAGGATTATGGGTCTTCGAACTGCTAAGACCAAGTCTCCTATTTGAAATGAGCGCGGCCGTACCTTCTTGTTGAATGCTCTGGCAAGTCGGGCTTGATAAAACTCCAACCTTTGTTGTGCTTCTAATCTTTTCTCGTCCAATGCCTCCAACTCTGCCAGACGAAGTTGAGCGTTATTTCAATTTGTAAGTCCTTCCTAGATTGCTATTCGTAATGATGGAATTTGTTGCTCCAATGGAAGGACTGCTTCTACGCCATACACCAATGAATACGGAGTCGCTTGCGTAGCTGTTCTGAAGGTTGTACGATATGCCCATAAAGCTTCACCAATCTTCTCATGCCAGTCCCTTTTATTCTTCGCAACCACTTTCTTCAATAGGTTACCAAGTGTCTTATTAAAAGCTTCGGCAAGACCATTGGCAGGTGCATTGTACATTGAAGACTTATGCTGCGTAAAACTGAACTTCTCACACAAACTCTTCATGAGCTAATTATTGAAGGGAGTTCCATTATCCGTAACTATGCATCTTGGTATGCCGTACCTAAAAATTATGTTTGACTTGATAAAATCAACAACATTTTCCTTCTTCACTTCTTTTAATGGCACAACTTCAGCCCATCTCGAGAAATAGTCAGTAGCAGCCAAGATGTACATTTGCCCTTTTGATGACTTTGGAAGGGGTCCAACAACATCAAGTCCCCACGCATCGAAAGGCCATGAGGCTATAGTTGGATAAAGAGGCTCTGGAGATTGATGGATGTAATTAACATGGAATTGACATGCCTGACACCTTTTGGCATGCTCTAGACAGTCCACCACCATTGTTGGCCAATAGTAGCCCATCCTCTTGATCCGAAAATGAAGTTTAGGCCCTGATTGGTGTGCTCCACATGTGCCAGAATATGCTTCCTCCATTGTTTGTTGAGCTTCTTCTTTGTCAAGACATCGCAGGAATAGTCCTTTGTAAGAACGACGAAACAATATTCCCTCATAGAAGATGAATCGTGGTGCCCATCTCTTAATGTCTGCTGTTTTTCGTGGATCCTTAGGCAATCTTCCATGATCGAGATACTCAATCAGTGGTTTCCTCCAATCTTCTTCTTCAACCACTCGAACAGATGTATGGTGACTTTTATTGATTTGAAGCTCAAGACAACTAGGAATGACCCATCGATGACATACATGCACCTTTGTTGACGCGTTCTCTCCAAGTGCCATCGTTGTGGCTAAGTTAGCCAAAGCATCCGCCATGCGATTTTCTTCTCTTGGGACATGGTTTAAGAACACCTGATCAAATATTTCAAGCAAAGAACTAGCATATTGGCGATATGGCAAAAGATCTTCCTTCTTCACCTCGTAACTCCCTAAGAGTTGATTGATAATCAACTTAGAGTCACCGTAGATATCCAATTGCGAAATCTTCTTATCCGATGCCATTTCAAGACCAACAATTAAAGCTTGGTACTCTGCAGCGTTATTGGAACATGTTTCACCCAAAACGAATGAAAATGGCAAGATTAGTTTTTCTGGTGATATCAACACGACGCCTGCCCCTGCACCATCTCGACGTGCAGATCCATCAAAGAGCATTGTCCATGTTGGTAATTCCTCAGTAAATAATACATCTTCATCAGGAAACTCATCTGAAATCTCCCATTCTGCTGGCAGAGGGTGATCGGCGAGGAAATTGGCAAGTACTTGCCCCTTCACAGCCTTTTGAGGCGTGTATACAATCTCATATTGGTTAAACAATATAGACCATCTTGCTAGACGATCGGAGAGAACTGGCCGAGTCATTACAAACTTCACGGGATCAGGTCGAGAAATTAGCTTGATGGTGTATGCTTCAAAATAATGCCTTAGTTTCTTTATCGCATAAAGCAAAGCTAAGCACATCTTCTCAATGGGCGTATAATTTAACTCAGCTCCTATCAAGGTTCGACTTAGATAGTACATTGCTTGTTCTTTCTTAGCTTCATTCTCTTGAGCAAGTAGCGCCCCGAGTGATTGCTCTTGTGATGCAATATAGAGTATCAATGGCCTCCCAGGAGTTGGTGCCCTTAATACAGGTGGATTCAACAAGTATCTTTTAATGCTTTCAAAAGCATTTTGACATGATTGGTCCCAGTGGAAAGGGGCATCTTTCTTCATTAGATGGCTGAAGGGTTGACACCGTCCAGCCAAGTTAGAAATGAACCTCCAAATGAATGCCAAGTTTCCTTGTAGACTGCGGAGGTCTCTCAAGTTCTTTGACTCAGGCATTCTCTGAATGGCATCAATCTTTGTGGGATCAACCTCAATTCCGCGGTGACGTACAATAAAGCCAAGAAACTTTCCTGAAGTAACTCCAAATGCGCATTTGAGTGGGTTCATCTTCAAGTCAAATTTCCTTAACCTCTCAAAAACAATGCGAAGATCTTCAAGATGGTTGTCCCTACGCTTTGTCTTTACCACCAAGTCATCGACGTAATATTCCACCCTCTTATGAAGCATGTCATCAAAAATGTTTTGCATTGGATGTTGGTAGGTGGCACCAGTATTCTTTAGACCAAAAGGCATCACCTTGTAATAATATATCCCTTTTGGAGTTCGAAAGGCAATGAATTCTTCATCTTTTGGAGACATTCTGATTTGATTATATCCGGAAGACCCATCCATAAATGACATAGCTTCATGTCCAGTTATCGCATCAACCATGAGTTCTATGATTGGTATTGGAAAGTCATCTTTTGGACATACCTTGTTTAAGTCACGAAAATCAACGCAGACACGTATTTGACCATTCTTCTTCTTGACAGGTACAATGTTTGAGATCCATGATGGGTATTTCACTTCTAGGATAAATCCGGCTTTGATGAGCTTGTTGACCTCTACTTCAATTTGTGTTACCAACTCAGGGCGAAACACTCATTGTGACTGCTTTATAGGACGTGCTCCTTTTTGATCCCCAAATGATGAATAGCTATCTTAGGACTAAGTCCTGGCATTTCCTTGTATGACCAGGCAAAGACATCTTTGTACTCGACTAATAATTTGAAGTATTCCCTCTCTTCTTGCGGTGTAAGAAGTGTGCTAATGAAGGCTGGGTGTGGATCTTCCAGAGTGCCAAGATTAAGTTCTTTGAGTTCATCAATGGTTGATTGTACTCCATCCTTCAGTTGGGAGGGAGCCTCTTGAACATCCTCATCTTCATCCTCGAAGTGTGGTCCTTCTTTCACTGTTATGTGATATGATGTTTGTACAGAGTCTGAATATTCCCTTTGACTTCCTTCGAAGGCTGTGTTGGATTTTTCTTGCTCCTTCTTTGTTTCTCCACAAAACTGGTTAGTGAAAACTATGGTGCTTCTTTTCACTTTCAATGAACCATTTGTGGTGATTGACAATACAGCCTTTCTCTTCATATGCGATGGGAAAATACTATGTATGTCTTTGTCATCGATTCCTTCACAAAAACTTTATTTTTCATTCTCCAATCTCCTTCCTGATAATGAATTTCTTGTGGTTCTCAAGCGATGAAAGACCGAAGTTTTTGAGGTGTTGGCATCTCTTTCCAATTGTTTAGAGGATCTCCTTTCGTCCTTGCAACCCAATCTTTTAAATACGGATACACGAGGTGTCAATCTTCCTATGCGTTCAAACACAGAAGTTTGTTGTGGTGTTTTATCATCCTCAGATTCCTTGTTTTTTTCTACAGAGGTATGGTGTGATGAAGTTGTTTCCTTGCCCTTCTTAGATAAAATTCGTAGAAGCTCCGGCAATTTAAATCCCAGCCCGAACTTAGGAGTGGAGACATAATGCCCTTGCTTTCTCAACTTCATTTAGGACTCTGTAAGACCTTGTATCTTCTCACCAGTGACTTCCTCTTTGAGCTCGCCTAGCCTTGCCGGATTGGAGAAGTCATAACCTGATTTTTCAAGCAGTGTGAAGGCCTTTTGATCAAAGTGCCCTTTTATCTTATCAGCCAAAATATTGTTTTCTGAAGAATCAGGAGTAATAGAAGGGACTTGTTTAACTGGGACAGTCATAATCTCCTTCAAATCTTGGAATGCTTTGTGGCTCATTTCTTTTCTTGGAGGGTGGACTTGCTGAGTACATACTTCCAGCAACGGTTGTCCATCTCTTCGACGCTCGTATGGAATATATCGAAAAGTTAGATGCTCCTTATCCATCTTTGTCTGCACGTCTCCTTCAGACGATGAAAGCTTAGCGGAGATTTTTTTAGTTCTCTCCTTTGACATCTTAACGGAAGCCTGTTGAACCTCCATTTCTTCTTTTGAGACAACATTAGTTGGGGTGGCTAATATTGGTTTCTCCATATCTAATTCACAAGAATCCAAGTAGAATTTCGCATCTGTAAAGTACGACTCTGTCTTAGTGAAAGGATTGATATCCGCATCAATTTTGACTACTTCACCATCCTTCATATACTTTATGCATTGATGCAAAGTAGATGACACCACTCCATTTTCATGAATCCAGGGGCGTCCAAGAAGCAAGTTGTATGATTTTTTGGCATCTATAACTTGAATCAAAATGTTTGACTTCATGTTGCCAATGGATAATCCTACACGAATCTTCCTCATGGCTTGTTGTCCTCCTTGATTGAAGCCTTGGATGGTTATGTTGCTTTTGGATAGTTCATCAATGGAGATTCCTAGCCTTTTGAGCACCGTTTTTGGCATGATATTGACTGCCGAACCATCATCAATCAATATGCAATTGAGATGTTGTTCTCGAATAGCCCCTACTACAAACAAAGGTCTGTTATGTAGTTTAGACCCAAACAACAAATCATCATCTGTGAAAGAAATTGCAGCAAAACATGATGTGACTTCTTTGTTAGCATGATGTTCTTGTGCTATTGTTGGAGAACACTCATCCTTGCTTTCCTTTATTTCTTCTATGCTTGAAATTACTAATTTGACTATCTCTAAGGAATTTTTCTGGAAAGAACTCATGCAATGTAATAGGCCTTCGAATGCTCTGTGACAAGGAACCATCAATCTTCTTGCTAGTACCAAACTTAACACTTTTTGATAGTCGTAGCTGCTCCACGTTACTCCTCATTACTCTTGGCTTAGGAAGTCGTATCCTTGGAGCCGCTTGATGTCTCCTTTTATTATGAGAAACCAATGTCTAACCGCCGTCATCATTCTCTTTGGAGTTGTTGTCTATCTCTAGTGAACCTTCAAGAGTTTTCCTTGGAAAATCCACTTCAACCGGCTCAAAACTCCCAAATTGCAACAAGATTGAGTTTGGCATAGTCCGCGACATTGAACACTTCTCTTTCTCGGGTACCACACTAGCATGATTTGCTTTTAATGTTTCATCCATGTCGATGATGATTTTTCCTTCGCTCACTAGCGTCATGATTCTCTCCTTCAAGATGAAGCACTTTTCTGTTGGGTGGCCAATGACGCGATGAAACTTACAGTATTTGGGATCTTGACCTTATCGTTTTCCTCCGGCCTCTTTGATTCAGGAAGATCAATGATTTTCTTAGCTAGCAATTCATCTAGTATCATAGGTACGTCTGAATCTGGAAATGGGTAAACTTTTGATTCTAGCTCTTTCAAGGTTGGACGACGTTTTTTCTCCCTTGGATATTGCCTCGGAGCTTCATCTTCCTTCACTTTTTGCTTGGTTGTGACCCTCACAGAAGTTGCTTTCACCGCCATGGATTCTTTAGTCTGAACCTTTGGGGTCGTACCTTTTTTAAACTCCTTCTTTTCTTTTGTAAGATCAACAAAAGGAGATGTCTTCCCATGACTCGCGATGCTCAACTCCATGTCATGTGCTCGTGTAGCAAGTTCTTCAAATGTGCGCGGTTTGATTCCTTGTAGTATGTATAGAAGGCCCCAATGCATTCCTTGAATGCACATTTCCACAGCAGATATTTCAGAAAGACGGTCTTTACAGTCTAAACTCAATGATCTCCAACGATTGAAGTAATCCATCACAGGCTCGTCCTTCCTTTGCTTAGTGCCAGTCAACTCTATCATGCTCACAGTTCGTCGAGTGCTATAAAATCGATTGAGAAATTCCTTTTCGAGCTGCTCCCAACTATCAATTGACTCATGCTCTAGGTCGATATACCAATCGAATACATTCCCTTTCAATGAACGAACAAACTGTTTTACCAAGAGGTCGCCATGTGTTCCAGCATTGTTAGAAATTTTGACAAAGTGGGCAGTGTGTTGCCTCGGGTTTCCCTTGCCATCAAATTGTTGTAACTTTGGTGGTTGATAGTTTGTTGGCATGGTTAGACAATCAATCCGTCTAGTGTAAGGCTTGGAGTAATATAATGAACTCTGTGGTACTCCGCCATATTGAGCCCTGATGGTGTTGGTTATCATGTCTTGCAATTGTTGGACAGACAAAGTTGCAATTGAAGAAGATTGCTTCTCCTTAGGCTCAACGAGTGATTCCACGACGTCCTTGTTTCATGGAGTAAACCCAGGTGGAAAAGTGGGGATGTGACTCGACTCTCCAGGTCCAAAGGCCTCCAATTTGTTCATAAGTTGAGCAATATGAAGATCCTTGTCATCAACAGACTTCTTCAAGACTTCAATGGTTTGTTCCATCGCTGCGAACTTCTCGTCCATGTCAGTTGAGTCAGACATTAAGGCGTTGACCTTCATTGAATTTGAAGAATCCATTGAATCCTCGGGTTCACCAAAGTTAGAGTCGGTTTGTGAAAGTTCGCCAAAGAACATGGATGCAAGGTTGCCCCCATTGATCGCAGTTACAGCCGCCATATGAGAGTTGTTTTTTACCATCTCTAAAGAGGTGAAGTATTCAGATCCATCCAAGCCACTAGTCTTGAACTTTTTTCGAGTAATTCGCCCAACATGACTAAGGTCAGCAGATTCGGCAACAGTAGAATCCTTGCATGAAACATCATTTGTTTTTCTGAAGTCCATTGCAATAGTTAAATTTGTAGTTTTTTTTTCGATTTGCAGGAGAAAGAGATGAAGAGTAGAATCTGTCCCACTGGGCGTGCCAAAATTTGTTTACAACAAATTTTAATAGTGATAGAATATAAATTGTAATCACAAATAAAATATGAAGAAACAAAAATTTTTATTGATAAACATGCGGGTACAATTCTGTTCCTCCCTTGATTCTTCTCTGTGGATTTTCTCCATAATTCGAGGGCCATTAGTAGCTTATTTCTCGAACTTGGGATGATCTCTTTGTGAATATCCCTGTGGGATTTTGAGATATTCGAGATGCTTCTTCAAGGGAATATGGTACCCTTTAAATAGACATAATTTAGGGTTTAGGGTAGAGTAGCCTCCAAGCTAGGTTTAGGGTAAAGTAGCCTTCAAGAACTCTAACAGAATTTGAATTCCTCTTGAAGAGTTCCACAAAATTTCGACGTCTACAATAGATAAATTCTATTCATTCAAAAACAAGAATTTTCAAAGTTAAGCAAATATTTTTAATGTGACAATCGACCGTATTTAGCAGATTCTTTAAGGTGCTTAAAACCTTCATTAGAGGATCACTTGGAAAAATGAGGTGAGAATGCTTCTCAAGGCTTCAATTAATTAAAATGGATGAGTGGGTCGGTCCCGTAATATTATTAAGTTAGCAAAGGTAAAGTCGCTCAAACAACTGGAGATAGTTGTTCGACTACTGCATTAGTTGTCCCAATAACTATTCATTGTCGAACAACTTTGCACAGTTGTCGAACAACTTCTATAGTTGTTGGGTTAACTTCTACAGTTGTTGAGACAACTTTTACAGTTGTTGGGGCGAAAGTATAAAAATAAAAAGCTGAAATTTTTTTGTCACTTTTACCTAATTTTTAAAACTTGAAGGACCCCCACTTAATTGACAAACTTATTTGTCACCTGAACTCTTATTCAAACTCTAATTTTTTATTAAAGATTTTCTAAAATACACTTTTAAATGATTTTCTTAATTTTCTAAAAATTAAGTGGCGATTCTCTTTCCCATTTATAAGCAACCAACGACCCTTCTCCTTGTTTCTCATCTTTACCAAAATAAATCACTTCTTTATCTTGCGTTCTTTTAATTATTCTCCTAGTCTAAACTTGCTGGTATTTTACATTAATAATTTTGCTGATTCTTGTATCCCCTATTAAATTAAGAAAGGCATGTTTAATCTTGAAGAAACATTTCACGTTGCTGAAATAGTTTCTTAGGACAGTGCCTAACACGATTCAAGTACGATTAATGTATCACCTAAAACACTATTGTAATAATATTTATCTAATATATTTAGTATCATTATATTGCTAATACTATTATTGTTATATTATTATTCAGCTAACTATTAAATAATATTGTTATTGGAGATTTTATCATTGTTCCCCAATAAAAGTTTTACTCGTGAGTGTCAAAATAGACTTGTAGAGTGAATCACACATCCGCCAACAAATACCAAATGAAAAGTCATCCAGTCATTTGTTTAAATTTGGGCATTATTGACGGGAATCGTAGGAACTTCTTAATTATCATGTCAAAAGTGATCAAGTTTGTATGTTATCCTTCATGACTAGGTCAGTACAATTCTTTTTCGGTTGCTCAAAGGATTATATGCAACTTCACATATTTTTTAATGTTTGAATCAGTTCTAATTTAGTAAAACTTTTTAAGAAGGTGAAAATTCTTAATTCTTGTTTGTGTTACTCTTGTATCCTCGACGGACTGACATGTGTTAATTATGTTTTTGGATTTGTGAATGAAATGCTATTTTAAAAATATTTCTTTTCTATTTGTGGATTTGTGAACGAAGATTTAATATATTTGTGAGTTATGTTCTTTGCATTGATTGTGTAATTTTTAAAAAAGTAGTACTCCCTCCTTTCAATTTGTATGGCACTTTTTGAATTTTGAGTTTCAAATTATTTTTTTTATTGCGATATTTTTGTGTATCTTTTAAATATTTTGAATTATCAATTATTGTGACTTACAATACTTTTTACATAATTTTTTAATATATAAATTTTATTAAAAAAATATAAAGATTTCATGCCCGAATTCGTGATAGTCCAAATAAAACTGTTTCACTCTCGAAATCAGGACTAAATAAAGGGGCAGTTCGGTGTACTACAACTCCCGCTATGCGAGGGATTCAAAAAAGGAATAGACCACAAAAATCTAAAAATTTGAACTGTGCCAGATAAATTGAGATGAGGGAATCAAATGGTATAACTCGTTTAATTGCATTAATAGAGTTAAAACAAATTACATAATCAATATATAACTTGAATCTTTTTTCTTTCAATTGAACGTTGATTAAGGAGAGAATGGGTCATTTTTATTTTTAGCGAAAACAAATTACATAATCAATATATAACTTGAATCTTTTTTTCTTTCAATTGAACGCTGATTAAGGCTTTGCTAAATGAGTCATTTTTCAACCAAAAAAAATATATCTTTTTTATCCTAATCATTGTATAATATTCACTTTTTATTTTTATAAGCTAGCGTTTGGCCATAGATTTTCAAATATTTTTGACAAGTTATTTTTGGGTAAAGATTTAGGTGAAGTTTCACCATGTGTTTGACCATAGTATTTGAGAAATATATTTTTTCACTTTTAAAAGTTCACAAAAAATGAAATTTAGCCCAAATACTAGTATTTTCTAGTATTTGAAAATTTGATAAATTATATGATCAAATACTATTTGCTAAATTTTTTTCCTAAAACTACTTAGAAAATCTATGACCAAACGGATCGTAAGTGTAACTCATTTTACAACTTGGAGGTTTGAATTATTTTTAATTTACAAGAAAAGGGCAAAGTGCAGTCTAAAGGAGGACCAAGGGAAAAAATGTAATTTTACCGCTAAGAAATACACAATTGTCAACCTCCTCTAGAAGCATCCGTCTTCGAATGTGCGCATAAATTTGGAATTTACCTCGAGGCGAGTGTCGAAATCGTATAGAGGCGCTCATACTTAGGTCAGTTTGGAAACCACGTGATGATTGAAATTGGTGTAATTATTAGGATAATAATTATTAATTTAGTAATTATATAGTTAAATAATCACAGAATCAATTGGCTCATCGAGTAACTAACGATGAATTTTCTCATATTACTCAGACCACGGATGGTCAAATTTGCATTCAATTTGATGACAAGACATCTGTATATAACAGACAGTCTTTTTCTGGTAGCCGAAGTAGATTAACTTCTGTGCCTTCTTTAATTGCTCCAGTTGAACCAACATACGGTCCAGCTCGGCAAAATAAGCTTGCTTCTTTGCATACTATCCCTTCAACTGCTAGTCCAGTAAAAATTAAGATTAACCCTCGAACTAATGTAGTTCAAGCTTGTGATGATGAGTCTGATAAGGATATTCCTTCTGCATCCGAAATGGATTTCGACCCCAATCATATTTAATGATCCCACAACTAATTGATTTTAGTCCAGGTTCTCTGGCAAGACAACATATTCAAAAGGAATTTTTTGCTATCAAATGGAGTCGATTTCGGACTTGGTTTTTCATAGCTTATAGTGCTGAGGACCAGAGAAATATTTCTCAAGAATTCTATGAAATTTGTGCTTTACACAACAAAATTATATATTTTGTTCCTTGGTTCATAACCACTGATTTACCTCTTTATGTTAAAGCCCTTGAACGGACTTATAAAGATAATCAAGGAAATATTACTCAAGCAGTGTTTCCTCCACAATCTTCTTTTGTTATGCCTAATAATACCGGGCTAACTTTTAATGCCTTTCAACAGTTTCTGAAAAATGAAATCGGGCAGGTTACTATCGCAGAGATTAATAATCTCGTAGCTCAAAATAATTATTTGGGTCTTTATGTCAAAGTTTTAGGAGAACAAATTGTTTCTCTTGACAAAAAACTTGATGAGTTTGGGATTTCGGTAAAATTCTTATCTACTGTCAGGTTAAATGACAACGTCAAAATTGATAAAGTTTTGACTAAACTCAATGATGTCGATAAAAGTTTGACTGATGTCAAGAATGTCAGGCTCACTGGCAAATTCTCCGAAGGCGCTTCTTCTTCTGCCACTCCTTCGCCTACTCCAAAAATTATTACTAGCTCTATTCAGCGTCCTCCGGAAATTCCGGAACTTTCTATCAACAGATATGATGATCTGGAAGAGTTACTAAATAAAAAATTTAGTAGCCTTAATCTTCAACCCATTGATCTATCAAATGATTTTGTAAACAACTTTTCCAATGAAGAAATTGTTTCCGAAATAAATAAACTTCGTCATTCTTCTACTCATCCGCAGTTTGCAAGCAAGCCTCGATTAAAGGCTACTTACTATCCTCGACCTACTCCTCAGGATGTTCTTATCGAAGAACGTGATTGGAATATGACCAATACCTCCTATGGTGGGGATCAAATTTATGAATGGAACATAGATGGATTAACCGATAGACAAATGACTATCCAAGTACATAGGATGATGATGTATGCTACTATAGTAAAGGCTACCACTCCTAATAAGACAGATGGTACCCCTAAGATCACTGATAAAATTATCTGTAAAATGCTCATTGCAGGTTTTACTGGCCAACTTAGAGGTTGGTGGGACAACTATATGTCCCTGGACAGTAAAAAGGCTGTAATAGAAGCCGTCAATATGGACGAGAGTGTAGATAATATGGGTCATAAGCTATACGCTGGCCGAGAAGATGCCGTATACACTCTCATCATGACAATTCTAGAACATTTTGGGGGTAGATTTACCAATAATTACGAATCAGTCCGTACTCTTCTAAATGGACTTAAATGCCAAAATTTGGGTGAATTTAGATGGTACAAAGATACCTTCTTAAGCAGGGTCTTAGAATTACCAATAGATGATCATGCTAGTGATCATTGGAAAGCTAGATTTATCGATGGCCTTCCCCATCTTTTTGCTGAGCGAGTTCGGAAAACTCTTAGGGGAAATTTCCTCGAAATTCCTTACGGCCATTATACGTATGGAAACCTTATAGGTATTTGCACACAAGAAGGATTAAATTTGTGCAATGACTTGAAGCTTAGTCGACAACTTAAGTTAGAGAAACTTAAGGAAAAATCTCAGTTAGGAGATTTCTGTGCTCAGTTTGGTATGGAAAAGCCTCCTATGCCTCATACTAGGCATAAAGGAAAAAGGATTTCTAAACCTGATGGTTCTAACTATTATAAACGACGTCGCCGCAAGTATAAGACAGTCGAAGATAGAGAGGCCAGAAAAGCATCTAGAAAATCTGGTCGATTTACCAAAAATAGGTCTAAACGTGACTTAGCAAAAATTAAGTGTTACAGATGTGGTAACCTTGGACATATTGCTCCAAATTGCAAATTGGAAAAACTCAAAGCATTAGAGTTAGATACAACTCTACATGATAAGATTTATGGAGTTCTTTATACTTCTGGGTCGGAGATAGATTACGAAGATAACCCCTCTTCCGATGAAGAAATTGACTTATTAGACTTCTCTGAGGACGAAGTAGAAACAAATCCCTGTACAAAATGCATAGGCAATACTTGTACTTGTGTAGATGAAAATGATATTTTCTATCAACTTCAATCTCAATTTCAAGATTTTAATCTTCACACGATTACTTC
The DNA here is from genome assembly GCA_031232105.1 of Capsicum rhomboideum. Lineage (NCBI taxonomy): Eukaryota > Viridiplantae > Streptophyta > Magnoliopsida > Solanales > Solanaceae > Capsicum > Capsicum rhomboideum. The sequence goes on along the minus strand of CP124711.1, from coordinate 139,982,862 downwards.
TGACAATGTCATTGAACTATTAAAAGAAGTCACTGATGACCGACTTCGCGAAAAAATTATTCAATTATCTAGCACAGGAACTAGTTCTTCGAAAATTGCTGAGAACTTTCCTCCAAAATCCCGGTCTATTCTTGAAAAATATTCAAACCCTTATACCATCACAGAAGTCCAAAATCGGCTTTTGCAAAAGAATACCCCGACTAGAGATACTTCATTTTCTGATTTGAAAGTCGAAGTTGAAAAATTAAAACGAGAGATTAAGCTCCTAAAACAAAATCAGCTAATCTCGGATCACCGGATATCTCAATTAGAAGAACCTCCTATCCAGACTACCTCTCGTGGTAAAGAAAAGGTTGATTGTGATACACTTGATCCTAACGAGGATATTACCTCTTTTCCTGATCCTAAAACTGATATGTTTTTAGGAATGATGCAGATAGTCACTGCTCATAAATGGTATGTTAAATGCACTCTTCTAGTTGAAAACAAATTTTATGTCAATAACATAGCCATGATTGATAGTGGTGCTGATGTTAGCTGCATTCAAGAAGGGCTGGTCCCCTCCAAATATTTTCAAAAGACTACTCATTTAGTCAAATCCGCATCTGGTCATGCTCTTGATATAGAGTACAAATTACCACATGTAAATATTTGTCAAAATAAGGTCTGCATGCCGCATTTCTTCTTTCTGGTTAAAAATCAGCTTAACCCTCCAATTATTTTTGGAACTCCCTTTATCAATGCCATTTACCCTTTTACTCATGTTGATGCCAAGGGATTTTCAGCTAATTACAAGGGTAAGCCAATCCATTACGAATTTGTAACGGATCGTGTAACAAGGGACATTAATGCCCTAATTGATATGAAACAAAGACATGTTGATTCTTTACAATTAGAACTGTTCAGTATCTCTATACATGATTCTTTGCAATCACCTAAGGTTAAAGAAAAAATTAAATTAATTTCTGATCAGTTATCCATTGATATCTATGCTGATCATCCCAGTGCTTTCTGGAATAGGAAGAAACATGTTGTTACTCTTCCTTATGAAGATGATTTCTCTGAAGAAAATATTCCAACCAAGTCTCGACCTTGTCAAATGAATTCTGAATTAGTGGAATTCTGCAAAAAAGAAATAGATGCTTTAGTTCAAAAGGGTTTAATTAAACCTTATAAATCCCCATGGTCTTGGACTGCATTATATGTAAACAATGCAGCTGAAAAGGAACGAGGTATGCCCAGATTGGTCATAAATTACAAACCTCTAAATAAATTTTTAAAATGGATTCGGTATCCGATTCCAAATAAACGAGATTTATTATCTCGACTTTATGATGCCAACATCTTTTCAAAATTTTATTTAAAATCCGGATATTGGCAAATCCAAATTGCTAAAGAACATACTTATCGTACTGCCTTCAATGTTCCTTTCGGACAGTATGAATGGAATATTATGCCTTTTGGTTTAAAAAATGCACCTTCTGAATTTCAGAAAATTATGAATGATATATTCAACTCTTATATGGATTTTATCATTGTCTATATTGATGACATTCTTGTTTTTTCCAAAACGTTAGAATTGCATATTAAGCATCTAGACTTATTTAAGAAATTAGTAATTCAAAATGGTCTAGTTATTTCTAAACCAAAAATGAGTCTTTTTCAGACTGAAGTCAGATTTTTAGGACATCTTATCTGTCAGGGAAAAATTACTCCAATTCAACGAGCAATTAGTTTTGCGGATAAATTTCCCGATATTATTACTGACAGAACCCAATTACAACGATTTTTAGGAAGCCTAAACTATATTGCTCCTTTCTATAAAAATCTTGCTCAAGATTTAGCCCCTCTATTTGATCGGCTCAAAAAGGGTTCTAAAGAGCCATGGACGACAAAGCATACTGCCATCGTTCACAAAATTAAAACTCGGGTTAAAGCTTTACCCGTTTTAACTCCTGCTAACCCTGCATGGCCTAAAATTATAGAAACCGATGCTTCTAATACTGGTTTTGGGGGGATCCTCAAACAGATTAATCCAAAGGATAAAAGTGAATATCTAATTAGATATCACTCGGGGAAATGGACCGAAGCCCAGAAAAAATATGCTACTGTGGCCCATGAGATGTTAACCATTGTAAAATGTGTTCTGAAATTTCAGGATGATTTATATAATCAAAAGTTTTTAATTAAAACAGACGCTCAGTCAGTCAAATTTATGTTTAACAAAGATTTTAAACATGATGCCTCTAAAATGATCTTTGCAAGATGGCAAGCCCAATTGGCTCCCTTTGATTTTGAAATTCAATACAAAAAAGGAATTGATAATTCTTTGCCTGACTTTTTATCTCGTGAATATATACAGGATGGCTGACTCATGGTCCCAGGTAACCCGAGGTCGGGGTCGCGATCGCGGCCGAGGTCGTGGAAGGGGGAGATTCCCCCCCTCTCCAACACGGGCTTATAGCCAAGGTTCGTCCTCAGCTTCCCCTGTGATACAGATTGGGAAAAAGACTTTGATTAACTCAAAGATAGTCCAGGGAGAATCATCCTCTTCTGGTACCTCTGTTCACCTGAATGATATTCCAGCAGATCATCCGCTCTATGAGCAAATGCAGGCCTATTTGGCCTCACAAAAGCAAAAAGATTCTTTTGCTTCAATAACAAAGGAGAGAGATGATCTCAAACCTTACGAAAAGGTCCTCAAGAAAGAACTTGTGTTCATTGTGGACAACTCCGAGATATTGCGGAGTCATGACCCCTGGGCAATATTTGACCGATACCTTATCCAGGGATTATATTTTCCCGGCGAGTCATATAAAACTCGCGCTTACTATGAAGCTATCCTAAAGGAAACAGCTAGTGCGGAGATTTCGCATTTTCCGATCAATGCAACCGAATACAGTTATTCTAAAATAATAATAAAACGAATTTGCTCGGTTGAAAATTGGGGCATAACCACCATGTGAGAAAAGCAGATCAGCTTTAATAATGTTACCATGAACGTAACATTTTGGGACTATATTCAGGCCTTTTCTAAAGTTCTATATTGCAACAATAAAAATCACAAGCATACCTGGTTCATTAAGATATGCTCTAAAATATTTGATGGAATTATTCCTAATTGGTTCATTCACTGGTGGTCATATCACGGCCCAACGGTAAAGATTTTACCGGAACCATATTTTACCTTATACCAAAATTGGAAACTTGTGTCTCCAGATTTGGAGCAGTTATACAAAGCAGAACATCTTTGCTATCCAGATCAGATTGATCAAATATATTTCTTTTTAAAATTCTCTATTCCATGGATCCATAAATGGACTCCAGAATTCGGTTATACCGATAATCAAATACCGTGCTTATATCGCACATTTTTTAATAAATTCTGGGATGGACTCTTAAAATATGATCCCGAAACCAAAGTCCTTAGAGGACAAGCACTGATGGATCAGATCCGTGACACTATTGAGACCTATGAGTCTCAGGCCGAGCAATGCAAATTAGATGACCCCACGGTCAAACAGTTGGCTCGAAAAATAATGTATCAAGATGGAGATAAAACCACTTTAGTCCAAGCATATCTGGACGAAATGAAGAAAAATTTACTAAATTCCCTTCTACATATGGAAACAGATTCGTCTATCAACAGTGGAAGTATTGATGGGGACAGTTACACTGATGCCCAGCCCCCTGAACCAGAAACAGTTATGACTGACAAAGAGGCAGAAACCACTGAAGCGTTTATATTACGCATGAAAACTTCTGACCAAATACACGAAAAAAGAAGCAATAGCTAAATGGACGATGCCGATACAGCACCGACAGTTAGCACAGTAGATTCACTGTTAGCACAGTAAATTCACTGTTTACACAGTAGATTCACTGTTTACTTTTACTATTTACGGGACCCACTTGGGACCCCCTTTTACTGTGTAAGATTCTTTTTCTTTTCTTATTTAAACGCTTTCATTTGTTAGGTTCAGGCAGAGTGTATTCACTCCTGCTTCTCTCTAGACTCTCTCCTCTCCCTTCTCTCTAAGTTTTTCAGTTTATAGTTTGTAATAAGTTTTTCATTTCAATAAAAATCAGAAAACCGTCCAGCTTTGGACACCAACCTTGGTCTTGCTTATACGACCTCAGTCCTTGCCCTCCGGGCACCGGCAGCCCTTGCCTCCGGGCACCATCCAACAGGTGACACCTTTTAGTCCTATGGTCGTGACTATGTCCGGCTAAATATCTTATCTATGTTGAAGGATTAACTTCTTTTTCTTTAGATCTTAGAAATCTGGCTTTCTCAAAAATTTGACGAAATTATTATATAACTTTTTAACTTGGTTCTGAGATAGTGGTACAGTCAGATCTAGTACTATTTGTAATGGCTTTGTCTTAGTGACTACGTCTGGTAAGCCGGTTAAACACCCCTACAAAGAGAAAAAGGGCAATCTTAAACCGGTTAGAACCTCCAGACACACGGGCTCATTACAAGTATGTATTCGATCTAGACAGACCCTTTGCTCAGGTAAAGCATACGCTTCCATTAAGTTATAAGTTGTATAACAATTCCCTTATATTTCAGGGTTTTATCATTAAACTTTAATAGCATGAAAGTTATACAAATCAGTTGGAAAACCTTACGATTCCCGGTACTTAGTTACTATTGAATCGAAGAGGTAGAACAATACTGGTTACGTGTATAAAAGTTTTGCTATCCTAGTTTAAAATAAAGATAACATTTGGCCAGATCATTGTAACTGCGCGGACTACCGCCCGTAACAAGGATCCTGTCAACTGGTATCAGAGCCATGATATTTAAGATTTAAGGATAAGTTGTGAATTGTTCAACATAGATATTTTAACAACATGGAATTGGGTGATACATCCCATACAAAAAATGAACGTTTGGAAGAGGTTGATATACCTCAAAATCTTGATTTATTAAATCGATGGACAATTCCTGAAATTAAAATAAAAACTATTTATGATTATGGCTGGTTTGACCGCCTATCTTCTACTCAGTTAATTAAAACAACTGAGAAATCTCTTGCTTTAAATTCCTCTGAACAAACTATTCGTTTGTTAAATCAACGTGATATTGATATCTATAAACATAAATATAGATTTATGCATATTGGCATGGTTCAGATCGCATTCAAGCCTTTGACCCTTAAAGGGTTACCGGAAACATTTCTGGCAGCATTACGTGATGCAAGAAATCTAAATTTCCGACAGTCTTTAATGGGATCGATAGAATCCACTGTGGCCTATGGCCCAGTTTATTTTAATACTCAGCCAAATTTACAATTATCTTTGTTTGATCGTAACATATTAGATGCTTTAACTTTAAATGTTAAAACGCATGGTTATAACTATGCTCCTGGATCTGAATTACTCTGTTTATCTTATCGAATTCATTATAAATTCTTGACTACTCTAACCCCACGATGTAAATTAATTGATACATCTGATCAGACTATTCTGTTCGAAACTAATTTCTTAAAATCGAAGGTGACTACTCGTCGCCCTATTCGATGGGAAGAAATTAATTTTCCCATTACTTGGGTTTTGGACTCTGTCATACCACAGAATCAATTGGCTCATCGAGTAACTAACGATGAATTTTCTCATATTACTCAGACCACGGATGGTCAAATTTGCATTCAATTTGATGACAAGACATCTGTATATAACAGACAGTCTTTTTCTGGTAGCCGAAGTAGATTAACTTCTGTGCCTTCTTTAATTGCTCCAGTTGAACCAACATACGGTCCAGCTCGGCAAAATAAGCTTGCTTCTTTGCATACTATCCCTTCAACTGCTAGTCCAGTAAAAATTAAGATTAACCCTCGAACTAATGTAGTTCAAGCTTGTGATGATGAGTCTGATAAGGATATTCCTTCTGCATCCGAAATGGATTTCGACCCCAATCATATTTAATGATCCCACAACTAATTGATTTTAGTCCAGGTTCTCTGGCAAGACAACATATTCAAAAGGAATTTTTTGCTATCAAATGGAGTCGATTTCGGACTTGGTTTTTCATAGCTTATAGTGCTGAGGACCAGAGAAATATTTCTCAAGAATTCTATGAAATTTGTGCTTTACACAACAAAATTATATATTTTGTTCCTTGGTTCATAACCACTGATTTACCTCTTTATGTTAAAGCCCTTGAACGGACTTATAAAGATAATCAAGGAAATATTACTCAAGCAGTGTTTCCTCCACAATCTTCTTTTGTTATGCCTAATAATACCGGGCTAACTTTTAATGCCTTTCAACAGTTTCTGGAAAATGAAAAATTTATATTAGACAAATAAGGACCTTTATAAATAATATTAAATTAAATATTTAATATATATATATTATTTTTCAAAATATATTAATTAATAAATATATGTTCTTATAAAAAAATAATTGATTTATATTTTTCAAACTAGAGTAGTATATTTTAATTAAATTAATAATAAAAACTTAAAGTACATGATTTTTAAAAACATCATGAAATGCATGTTTGACAAAAAGATTAATATTATAAATATAATGTAATAAAATTATTTAAAGATTTGACAAAAAAGATAATCTATAAATTCTAACTAAAAAATAAATGGCTTGCAGTGTGAAATATCAAGTCAATACTATTATAAAACAAATAAATTAGAACTGAAAATATAACATAAGTTCAAAATTCAAAAAAATAAATAATACTATTATGTCAAATTTCAACATAATGTACATAAATATGATTCAAAAAAAAAAAAAAAACCTAAGTTTATAACCTTATTCAACAATGAATTTTTCTTAACTTAAAAATTAAAATACTAAATAAATTATACTAAATGAAAAAATAAACATAAAATAAATAAAAAATAAATAACACGAAAAATTGAATGGAATTACAAGAAATAAAGGTTGGAAAATGAAAAGGAAATAAAATATAAATAATAAAAAATATTTTTTAAAAAAAATATTAGAATAATAAAAATAAAAAGAATTTAAAATAATAGAAACTAAAAATAAATTAAAACGAAAAAATAAAAATAGAAATAAAAGGAAGAAATTAAAAAGTAATCAGCTTGTAATTACACAATGTAATTACCAGCAATTCACAGCTCCCCTGTGAATTGAAGAGTGTAATTACCTCCTGCCAATTACACTCAATTACCTGCTGACCAAGTAATTACCTGGCCAACCAAACATGCTAGACATTATAATTACACCTAATTACACCAAATTCAATTAACATGATGACTTTCCAAACAGGCCCTTAATCTTTTTGGTAATTGTACAAGTGTTTTTGTTCGTTGTGTGATGATATAAGCTTTCCTGTTATTAATGTTTCAGCTACTTTTAAGTTAATACCAGTCCGATGAGCATGTTTTGAAATATTTTGCTCAAAGTTATCACATTACTTCACCTTGAATGTAGTACATTTCAATTGGTGTTATTTTTGTATTTTTCTCTGCATAAGCAAGGAAGGGTGGACGAACACAACTCATATAGATTGTACGAAAAGCAATAAAAGTTGTATATCAAGGTTGTACTGTTATCCTCTTGGCTTATAACGCGTGTTCTGTACTTCATATTAGCAAACCAAGTGTAGCCTGCACTTTAGATACGCAAACTTGTCATTTGTCTGCTTTCACGTTTTTACTGTGTTCTTCTCCAATGAGTTTCTTTTAGCCTAAGACGGAAAACATCTTCTTCTTCTCCGGTCCTTTTCTTCCTCCATTTTTAAGACTAGCTTAAAGGCATGTTCAATTTGACAACTTATACGCTTCAAAGGGCTGAATGACATATACTCTTTACGCTAACAAAGGATGTAAGAAGTGTTGGGCTGTAGCCCATGTTCCAGCCAAAGGCCCATTGCCTAATCCTATTCTCTTTTGGTTTTCAATCCTATTTGAAAAAAGATTCGGATTTTCTATTCCTATTTGGAGTTGGTTTGGCTTTAGGAAAAAGCACCACTCATCATCTATAAATAGGACAATTTGAGAGAGAATTAATCATGCTCATTAGTTTTGTCTTTGAGAGACATTAGCACATAAAAGAGGCTTTTGAGAGAGCTTTCACCAAAGAGAGAAGAGAGAGAGAGTTTAGTTGCTGTAGTTTTTACTCTCCGACCAGCCAACTTCAGATCGCGTTTGCCAGTTTGTTCACCATTGGATCGGGCTGAAATTTTGACTGAGTGTTCCTAACATCTTGGTGTTTGATTTGAACGGTGGAGATACGCAACATCTGGTTTTGAGTCCCGAACAGTAGCTCTGTTTAGGGTGATTTCTCTTGATTTTCTTTTGTTGGTGTCGCTATTGTTTCTCCGTGTTTGGCACTTGTTGTGTAGCCATTTGGGAGAAATATTTGTAACCCTCTTATTGATATAGTGGAGTTGTTTGGATCTCTGTGATCCCGTGGTTATTACCTTTGATTTGAAGGGTTTTTTCACGTTAAACTTGGTGTTCTTTACTTTTCTTATTTACCTCTTTCCGTCATAACAAGTGGTATCAGAGCTGTAACACCCCGTACATGTTTACCTTAGTTTTGAGAACAATACGTAAAAAAAAAAAAAAAAAAAAATTAAATTAAGGTAGGGCGCGCCCAGGGGCGTGCCGGGCCGCTCCTGGCCGAAATTTTTGTTGCACAGGCAGTAGAGGGGCGCGCCCAAGGGCGTGCCAGGCTGCTTGTGTGCACCTTTCAAAAGTTGAAAATTTTTCTAAGTCCCAAGGGTGCCCGGGGACGTATTGGGCCGATTTTTGCCACGTTTTTTCTACAACCATGAGAATATACATGAAATGAGTGAAGTATTATATTGATATGATAAAATTACTCGAGAACGAATTTGGCATCAAAATGACGATTTTACCCTTGTAGCCAAAATGGGCCCTACGTGGCTAGAATTGCTTGTTTTTGGAATTGAGGCTACGAGTATGAATTGTGTAAGAGGGAATATTGTCGTAACGCGTATGAAATGAATTAAACATGAGGAATTATGGATTTTATTGGGTTAAGTGAATTGGGCTCAAAAAGGGCCCAAAATGTGAAAGAAAACATGGGCCAAGAATGGGTCAAATGACCCATTCTTCCATTGACCTTCTAGACATAATATTTAATGATAGAAAGAGTGGCTAAGGATGAGTTGAGGGCTTATATAAAGGGCCAAAAATCAGATTTTATTCATTATACATACACATGCTTTTTCTATCTTTTTCTAGAAGTTGCAAGAAAGCTTTTCTTGCTCTCAAACCCTAAGAGCTCAAAGTCAAATTTTGGAGCAAGATTATCCTCTTCCAAGTTTGGGTAAGTGAATATTATTGTACTTTAACATATTATATGCATGGAAGATTATGTATATCACGTTGGTTATGCTTGGAAATGGTGGACATGGTACTTTGTGTCTTTTGTGAAAGATGTGAAATCCATGAGATTCAAGCTTGAATTATGACTTGTGCCTTTGATGAAAAATCATGGTATGGATAAAATATGAACGTGTATGGTGTTATTTTGTTATTAAACATGATATTTTTCTATAAGTCTAAATTATGGGATTTTGGCCGATTTGTTGTTGTGAGGTGTATTGAAGTCATTTGATGGAATAATTGTGATGTGGTGGTGATGGAGAAGTGTAAAATATGAGCTTGGTGTGACATGCTATTGGTTATCATGTGTTGGTCAATGGTCAATGTATGGAATATTGTGGGATTATTGGTATGATGATTTCATACATGGTATTATCAAGGGGGAATGACATGTTAAAGCTAAACATGTGACTTATTGTTATTGTATGTTGGTGGTTAATCTTGGTTTCATTATGAACATGTGTTGTAGAGCGAAACACAAGGACGGAGCGGGACTATTGTATACACACTTAAGATTGTAGAATCGTATTGAGAATACAAGGTATGTAAGGTTCTTTTTTCCATATCCTTCTGCAACATGTTGTTCACATTGACGTTGGACGTGTTTCAATTCCGAGAGGCTTGAAGTATATTGTAACACCCCGTACCTTCCTAACCCAATGTGATGACGATGAACAATGTATACTTGAGTGTCGAGAGCCACACAAATGTATTTTGTAATGTTATTGACAAGAAAATTAAAATTTGGCCTCGTACATGTGATTAGCCCTTCGTATGAGGTGTTTCGTGATTTTCATGGAGCATTTGTGGGGTCCAAAAAGAGGCTAAGAGAACCTTTAAACAAAGGATATTAAGGTTAAGAAGTACGTTAAAGAATAGGATTTGAAGTATCTAACCAAACCCGTGAAGAAAAGTCAAAAAATGAAATTTTCGAAAAATTTAAGGGAAGGGCGCATTGGGTAGCGTGCCACGCCGCTCTGGGCTGAAATTTTCAGTCCAGAGGCAGTAAAGGGGCGCGCCAGGCAGCGTGCCACGCCGCCCCTGCGCACCTTTCAAAAGTTGAAAATTTTGTTTAAGTCCCAAGGGTTCCCGGGGACGTATTGAGCCGATTTTTGTCACGATTCGTCTACAACTATGAGAATATACATGAAATGAGTGAAATATTATATTGGTATGATAAAATTACTCGAGAATGAATTTGGCGTCAAAATGACGATTTTACCCTTTTGGTCAAAATGGGTCATACGTGGCTAGAATCACTTGGTTTTTGGATGGCGGCTACGGATATGAATAGCATGAGTGGGAATATTATTGTAATACGTATGATACGACTTAAATACGTGAAATTATTGATTTTATCGGGTTAAGTGAATTGGGCCCAAAAAGGACCCAAAAATGGAAAGAAGACATGGCCCATATGGGGAAATTTGACCCATTCTTGCAAAAACTTCTAGAACACCACATGGCATGCTATAGAGTGGCTAAGCATGGACTTGAGAGCCTATATAAAGGGCAAAAATGCTGATTTTATTCATTTGGAAAACACATGCCTTTGTAGATATTTTTTTCAACCCTTTCTTTTTCTCTCAAACCCTAAGAGGTCAAAGCTAACCTTTGGAGCAAGATCAACATATTCCAAGCTTTGATAAGTCTTTATTTTCATGGATTAATATCATATATGCATAAAAGAATATGTATATCATGTTGGTTGTGCTTGGAAAAGTTGGTCATGGTACTTGGTGATTTTGTATGAGATTTGTGGTATATGGAATTCAAGTGTGAATTAGGCCTTGTGCCTTTGATGAAAAAGCATGGTATGGACAAAATATGAACATGTATGGTGTTATTTTTGGTATAAAACTTGTTCTTTTCTAAAAGTGGGAATTTTGGGATTTTGGCCGATATGTGTTATGAGTTGAATTAAGGTGCTTTGATGGATTATTTGTGATGTGTTATGGATAAGAAAGTGTAAAGGAGAAGTATTGTGGTGAAATGTATTGATTTGCATGTATTGGTCAATGTTGGGAATATTATGGAATTTTTGGAATAATAGTATGATCAATGCCAAACATGTAATTCATTGACATGGTATGCATTTGTAAAGTAATTGGTGGTTAATGTGAATTTCGTTATGTATTTGTAGACACATAAAGAAGGAGAGGGATTATTGTCTACGCATCTAAGGTTGTAGATTCGTATTGCGAATCCAAGGTATGTAAGGTTATTTTGTCTGTATCTTTCTACGGCCAATAGTGTTCACATTGACATTTCTTTAGTTCTATTCCGAAATGTACCAAGGTATCCCATATGCACTTATCTATGATCATTGTCATATATTTCTTATTCATGGATCATTTGTGAATCTCATTTCTCATATTCATGGTTAATGTTCCGAAAGTGCAAATAAGGTTATGGTCCAATATTCCAATAGTGCCTATCCTTGTATCTCTTGTTCATGGCTTCTTGTCCAATGGTTCCAATAGTATCATGGTGCTAGTGATGTTATATTTCTCATTGATATTTGTTCACATGTTCTTCACTTATTGGTCAATGATTCAAAGTTTCCAACAATGTGATGTTCAAAAGTTCCACAGTGATGTTATGATTATCAAAGTAACAATCTCAAAGTAAAGATTAAAGTAATGCAAATGTGGTCAATGATCAAGTACGGGTGGAAAGTCTAGGGGCGTAAGCCTAGCTCGACTCGATCCCGAGATTTGGATTTATGGGTGGCAAGTCTAGGGGCGTAAGCCTAGCTCGACTCGATCCCAAGGGTGGCAAGTCTAGGGGCATAAGCCTAGCTCGACTCGATCCCTATATGATGATATGAAAGACCCACTGATCAGTCGGGGCCCGGGTACATTGTGATATGTAATGACATGTGAGCATTGAGATAAAGAAAGTAATGAAAATAATGAAAGCAATCCACATGGTTTCCAAAGAATAACATGGTGACTTATTCACATTGAGTATTCATATGTTTTGAGTTCATTGACATATTCATTGAAATATTCATGTGTTGTATAGTTTCATCTGAGCCTTGCATACTCAGTACTTATTTCGTACTGACCCCTCTCGGGGAATTTACCTTACTTGCTGCAGGCGCAGGTCCCAGTAGGCCTCCTCCATAGATTGCCAGTGTTAGCGGCTCTTTGGTGAGCTCCAGCTCATTCGGGGCTTCTCCGAGTCAGAGTGTATATATGTTTTGGTATTATACATAATGTGTAAAGCGGGGACTTGTCCCGACTTATGGTTCATTTTGGTCAATGCTCTTGTTAGAGGCTTTTGTAGATCGATGTGGGTGTAATAGTGTAAAAGACACATGTTGTTTTGACTGGATGGCCTCAACGGCCAAGTTTCATATGTATGCCTAAATATGTCACTTGTTCTCCTTTATTCGTATTTCATAATACTAGTATGCAATGGTGGTTACGAATATCATATGATTGAGCATAGGCAAAGGTTGGTTCTCTCGGGCCTTATCGGCTACGGGTGCCAATCACGTCTCGATGGGATTCGGGGCGTGACATATATCAATTCAGGTTGACGTATATTGTTATTCATACGTATCCTATTCTTAGATGAATGATGATTCACTTATCTCTTAGTCGTTGATGGACGTTTCAAAGATGTCATAACGTTGTAAATTCTAAGAGAACTATCTCAACGAGAGTAATGAGGTAAAAAGAGCTTGTTTAGTTTGAATAGCATTATTCCAATCATGTCATGTTCCAAAGCTTTATAGTATGATGATTATCCTTGTACCAATCTTTCATAAGTAAAAATACCAACCTCATAAGAGTAATAAAAGAGGTGATGTGCAAGTTAGTATAATTAGTCCACATGAGTGAAGATGTCAATCTCATGAAGTAAGGTAGTGAAGTGGGATGTGTATATAAGTGTGAGCTTTAGTGTTATGATCTTTAACGTGTTATTTTCCTAACTATATGTTATGATCTTTAAGATTGTAAGGAAGTAATGTGCATGGTTACTATATGTTTCATTGAGTATAGATCACATTCTAGAGAGTATAAGTTCAATATGGAATAATCCCAATTGTCACGCCCCGAATCCCATCGAGACATGATTGGCACCCGTAGCCGATAAGGCCCGAGAGAACCAACCTTTGCCTATGTTCAATCATATGCATATCATCATAATCATAACCACCAATGCGTACGAACATGAAAGACGAATAAAGGAAAACATGGGACATATTTATACATACATATGAAACTTGGCCGTTGAGGCCATCCAGTCAAAACAACATATATCATCTTACATCCATACACCCACAAACGTCTACAAAAGCCTCTATCATAGACATTGACCAAAACCAACTGAAAGTCGGGACAAGCCCCCGCTTTATACAATTGGTACAACACCAAAATCAATGTACAACTTGGACACGGAAAGCCCCGAGCCAACTGGAGCTCACCAAAGATCCGCAGAAGTCCTGTATCCTACTGGGGAGGTCTACTAGTACCTGTGCCTGCAGCAAGTAAGGTAAATTCCCCAAGAGGGGTCAGTACGAATAAAGTACTGAGTATGTAAGGCCAGAAGAAACAGTATATTACACCGACACTTCAATGGAATCAACTGCAAGTGAGTAACCAATGTGGATACGTCATCATTTTGTATATGTAGACATATGTACATTACGTTCATTGCATTGGTTGCATTTACATCCATTAACCATCATCTATTCGTATTAAGCCCGGGTCCCTACTGATCAGTGGGAAAATGACATACTATTGGGATCGTTCCAGCCAGGCTTATGCCCCTTAGATTGCGATCCATCATAGCATAATTTTAGGATCGTTCCAGCCAGGCTTACGCCCCTTAGATTGCGATCCATTCCAATAAAACAGGTTCGTTCCGACCAGGGTGTTCACCCCTCTGGATTGCCCCCTGTGCTCAACAACAACCAATTAAGCATTATTTAGTTCTTTTACTTTTGTTTGAGAATGATACGTTGGAGATGGTACATTATTGGAATTTTGGAATATTAGCCAATGAATATGAATCACAACAATCACCATTGACCAATGAATAAGGAACATGTAAGTAACACTAGGCAACAACCGGAAATAGAATACCTTAGAGCATTTCGGAATTGAATAAGTATAATGACGATGTGATACTAGGTGCTGCAGAAGGATAGGGAAAGAGTAACCTTACATACCTTGTATTCTCAATACCAACACACAAACGTAAATGCGTATTCAATCGTTCCGTTCCTTCCTTATGTTCCACTCTACAACAAAAATACACAACGGAGCCAACATTAACCACCAACTACTTAATGCATATAATAAGTAACATTCACATGTTTGCCTTTAAACATGCCATGTCCCACTTGACACAACCATTCATGAAAGCATTATTCCCAAAATCCCACAATATTCCCAATATTGACCAACACATGAGAACCAATAGCATGTCATGCCAAGTTCACACTTTCCACTCTCCATTATTACCACATCATACTTATGCCATCAATTCACCTTAATACACTTCATAGCACATATCGGCCAAATTCCCACAAGTTACACTTATAGACAAGAACAAGTTTAACAACAAAAATAACACCATAGACGTTCATATTTTATCCATACCATGATCTTTCATCAAAGGCACACGTCATAAATCAAGTTACAATCCCATGAATTTCACATCTTTTTCACAAAACCAAAAGTGCCATGTCCAGCACTTCCAACCATAACCAACATGATATACATAATATCTCATGCTTATAATATGTTATTCCATAAGAATACTTACTTACCTAAGCTTGAAAATTGATGATTTTGCTCCAAGAAGTTGGTTTAGGGTTCTTGAGTGTTGAGAGAAATTTGGGGAAATTTCTAGAGATATGTTGGGAGTTCCTTTGAATAAAATCAGATTTTTCCATGTATATATAGTCCCTCAAGTCTCCTTGGCATTAAATGCCATGTTACTTGGTCAAAGGATGAAAAATGGGTCATTTTTGGCCTAATTGGGCCATGCATTCTTTTCATTTTTGGGCCCTTTTTGGGCCCAATTCACTTAACCCGATAAAATCAATAATTTCTCGTCTTTATACGTATTACAACAATATTCCCACTCATAATATTCATATCCGTAGCCTCAATCCCAAGAACAAGTGATTCTAGCCACGTTTGGCTTATTTTGACCTTAGGGGTAAAATCGTCATTTTGACGCCAAATTCGTTCTCGAGAAATTTCTCGTATCAATATCATATTTTACTCATTTCATATGTGTTGTAGAAGAGACGTGGCAAAAATCGGCTCAATACGTCCCCGGATACCCTTGGGACTTAAGAAAATTTCCAACTTTGAAAAAGTGGGATTTCCAGCGTGGCACGCCTCTTGGCGCGCCAGCCCTCTGCCCCTGGACTAAAAATTTTAGTCCATAGCAGCGTGGCACGCTGCCTAACGCGCCCCTGCCTTAATTTTTGACAAAATTCGTTTTTCGACTTTCCTTCGCGGGTTTGGTTAGACATTTCAAATCCTATCCTTTAACTTACTTCTTAACCTTACTATCCTTTGTTTAGAGGTCCTCCTAGCCTCATTTTGAACCCCACAATTGCACCATGAAAATCACAAAACAACTCTTACGAAGGTTTTCGCATATATACGAGGCCAAATTCAAGTTTGCTCATCCTTAACATTATCACATACATACTCATGGGTCTCTACACCTAAGTAAACATTATTCAATGTCGTCAAGTAGGGTTAGGAAGGTACGGGGTGTTACATTCTTCCCCCCTTAGGAACATTCATCCTCGAATGTTAACAATGTCGTTTCAATCAACAAATACATCGCTATGTTAACATGCGTACACACAAACACTTAAGGCTCATGAATACTTACTTGTCATTGTTCCACCTCTGTAGTTTGAACTTCTTCATCCATTTTAAATAGATAGGGGTACTTGGATTTCATCATCTCTTCCGTTTCCCACGTGATCTCCTCTACTTGTTGATTCCTCCATAGGACTTTCACGGAAGCTATGTCTTTATTCCTCAATCGCTTTACTTGTAGATCTAGGATAGCAATGGGAACCTCTTCATAGGTAAGATCCTCGGTAACTTGGACATCTTCAACGGGAACAATACGGGATGGATCCCCTATGCATTTTCGAAGCATTGAAACATGGAATACCGGATGGACTGAAGAAAGTTCTTGAGGTAGTGCTAATTCATAAGCAACTTGCCCAAATCTTCTAATAACTTCATATGGGCCTATGTAACGTGGACTCAATTTCCCTGTCTTTCCGAACCGCATTACCCCTTTCATCGGTGACACCTTTAAAAACACCCAATCACCTATGGCGAATTCAAGCCCTCTTCTTCTAACATCGGCATATGACTTGTGACGACTTTGAGCCGTTTGTAACCGCTGTTGGATCACTTTAATTTTATCCATGGCTTGGTGAACAATATCCGGCCCAAGTAAAGCAGTTTCACCCGCTTCAAACCATCCAATTGGTGATCTACACTTCCTTCCGTACAAGGCTTCATAAGGTGCCATTTTAATACTTGAATGATAGCTATTGTTATACGCAAATTCAATAAGAGGCAAATGGTCATCCCAACTGCCTTGAAAATCTAACGTACAAGCTCGTAGCATATCTTCAAGTGTCTGAATGGTACGTTCTGCTTGTCCATCAGTCTGAGGATGGAAAGTCGTACTCAAATTCACCCGTGTACCCAAACTCTGCTGGAAAGATCTCCAAAAGTGTGCTGTGAACTGTGCTCCTCTGTCTGATATAATGGAAAGGGGAATACCATGCAATCGCACTATCTCTTTCACATACAACTTCGCATAATCCTCCGCTGTATAGGTCGTCTTGACCGGTAGAAAATGCGCTGACTTGGTAAGCCTGTCCACTATAACCCATATAGAATCAAACTTTCGCAATGTACGAGGCAAACCTGTAATGAAATCCATGTTAATCATATCCCATTTCCAGACTGGAAGATTGATACATTGCATGTAACCTCCCGGTTTCTGATGTTCCACTTTCACTTGCTGACAGTTCGGACATTGAGCGACAAATTCTGCAATGTTCTTTTTCATATTTCCCCACCAATATACTGCCTTTAAATCATGATACATTTTAGTAGCACCCGGGTGAATAGAATAGCGCGAATGATGCGCCTCTGTCATAATTCGTGTCCTCAGCTCGTCTACATCCGGTACACATAATCTCCCTTGACATTGAAGTACCCCATCCTGTGTAAGATCAAATGCCTTTGTCAAATACTGTTGTATATTTTCCTTTAGCTGCAATAACATAGAATCCGCAAACTGCTTCTCTTTCACTTCAGTTATTAAGGAGGATTCTGCTGCATTCTGCACAATAACTCTATCATCTGAGGATTCAATAAGGCGAACCCCCAAGCTGGCTAATTGATTCAAATCTTTGATTATCTCATGCTTTTCATTCCACTGACCACTAGTGCTTTCTACTGCCTTACGGCTCAATGCATCAGCTACTACATTTGCTTTGCCTGAGTGATAAAGAATATCAATGTCATAATCTTTTAAAAGCTCTAACCACCTTCGTTGCCTCAAATTGAGCTCCTTCTGCTTAAAAAGATATTGCAAGCTTTTGTGATCCGTATAGATGTCAACATGAACCCCATATAAATAATGACGCCATATCTTTAAAGCAAAAACTACCGCTGCCAATTCCAGATCATGTGTAGGATAGTTTTTCTCATGTGGCCGCAACTGTCGTGAGGCATATGCTATCACCCTACCATGATGCATCAATACACATCCGAGACCAATCCCGGAAGTATCACAATACACTGCATAGCCCTCTGTGCCTTCAGGAAGTACTAACACTGGTGTGGAAGTCAACTTATCTTTCAATTTTTGAAACCCTCTTTCACATGCATCAGTCCATTGAAACTTAATTGCCTTGTGAGTTAACTTTGTTAATGGTGCTGCAATAGAAGCAAACCCTTCTACAAATCTCCGGTAATAACCTGCCAAACCCAGAAAACTGCGAATCTCTGTGGGCGTCGTAGGTCTTGGCCAATTTTTCACTGCTTCAATCTTTTGGGTATCAACCTGTATGCCTTCATCTGATACAATGTGACCCAAGAACGCAACTGATTTCAACCAAAACTCACATTTGGAGAACTTTGCATACAACTTCCGTTCACGAAGAATCTGTAACACTTGTCGTAAGTGATTAGCATGGTCCTCCGGTGATTTCGAATAAACTAGGATGTCATCGATGAATACCGTGACGAACACGTCCAAAAATGGCTTAAACACCCTATTCATCAAATCCATGAACACAGCTGGAGCATTTGTTAGCCCAAATGACATAACTAAAAATTCATAATGGCTATACCGTGTTCGGAAAGCTGTCTTGGGTACATCTTCTTCTCTAACCCTGACTTGATGGTAACCCGACCTCAAGTCAATCTTTGAAAAACACCTGGCACCCTGTAACTGATCAAATAAATCATCAATGCGAGGGAGGGGATATTTGTTTTTGATCGTTACCTTATTCAATTGCCGATAGTCAATGCACATTCTTAAGGTTCCATCTTTCTTTCACACAAATAAGACCGGTGCACCCCACGGGGACATACTAGGCCTAATGAAGCCTTTGTCCAATAAATCTTTCAATTGTGCCTTCAATTCATGCAATTCTGCTGGAGCCATTCTATAGGGAGGAATAGAAATAGGCTGAGTGCCTGGAATCACATCAATGCCGAATTCTACTTCCCGTTCTGGGGGTAAACCTGGAAGATCCTCTGGGAATACATCTAGAAATTCATTGACTACTGGGACCGACTGTGGAGTCAGTGAGTCCACATCATTAACTTTCACTCGTACCAAATGGCATACGTATCCCTTAGCAATCATTTTCCTAGCTTTTACATAGGAAATAAATCTCCCTCGTGGTGCCCCTACATTGCCCTGCAATTCTAGAACATTTTCCTGCGGAAAATAAAATTGTACCTTCTTGGCCCGGCAATCCACTGTAGCATAACAGGAAGCCAACCAATCCATTCCCATAATCACATCAAAATCCACCATGTCCAATTCAATGAGATCGGCCAATGTATCATGACCACACGTAGTTACCACACAGTTGCGATATACTCTCTTGGCCACAATATATTCACCAACCGGTGTAGACACTTCAATTGATTTAATTAATAATTCTGGTGCCTTTACAAATTTCGCAGCAACCAATGGAGTAACATAGGAAAATGTAGAACCTGGGTCAATCAGTGCATATACATTATGTGAAAATATAGATAGTGTACCTGTGACGACATCTGGAGAAGCCTCCGAATTCTGCCGGTCTACTAAAGCATAAGTGCGGTTCTGGACCCCACTAGTACTGGCTGCTCCTCTGGCACCTCTACCACGACCGTCGGGCTGTACACCCCTGCCTAGGGAGGGTACCGATGATGATGATGCAACAGCTGACCCCGTAGGTCGTGCTACACCAGCTGTGCCCCTTTGTGGGCAGTCCCTCACTATGTGGCCTGATAAACCGCACCAGAAGCAAACATTTGTCCCAATACGGCATGCACCTAAATGATATTTCCCGCAACGCTGACATGGCTGACGAGAAGATCCCCCTGTCTGTGATCCACGAATCCCACTACTCTGCCCCACATTACTTCCTCTAAATCCTCGAAACTGAGCTTGAGTGCCTGCCGCAGAATAAGAAAATGATGGTCTCAGTGGTCTAGGAAACATTCTAGGTCGCGATTCTCCTTGGGACACCATAGATTGTCCCATAGGTCTAGCTCTTTTGGACTGTCCTCGCTCAGCTTCATGTGCCCTCCTTCTCTGTCTTTGGTCCTCCATTTTCTGGGCGAAGGCCTGAATTCTCGCTATATCCATATCTTTGTTTAGGGCAGCGATAGTGCAATCTCGTACCAAATACGGTTCCAACCTATCCACATATCTATGGACTCTATCTGTCATCGTAGCCACAACGTTGGGGGCATAACGGGCCAATGAATTAAATCGCAGACTGTATTCCCTGACACTTAAATTTCCTTGACGCAGATTTAAGAATTGATCCGCCCGAGCCTCACGGATCTCATAAGGCAGGTAATGATCAAGGAAGGCTATTTTAAATTCCTCCCAATTCAGTGGCATTGCACCAATACCCCGAGACTTTTTCAAATCTTCATACCACAAAATTGCTTCACCTTTCAGCCTATACGCAGCAAGTTCGACTGTTTCGACCCCAGTTATATGCATGACATCCAAGGCCCTTTGAATCTGATCTATAAAGTCTTGTGGATCTTCATTCGGATCTGATCCAGTAAATGTGGGAGGATCTAGTTTCAAGAAATCCTGGGTCCGTCGACTAGCTGCTCTTGATGCACTGTCGTCACCCATCATCGGACCACCTTGTCCCTGAACCTGTGCAGCAACTATTCTGGTCAACATCTGTACTGCATCTTTTAAGTCCTGGTCAGTAGTGTTTACTGGTGGTTCTACAGGTACTTCTCTCCTTCTCGGCTCTTCGGGAGCTGAAGAAGTAGAAGAAGCTCGTGTTGCAAACTCAGTTTCAGCCCCACCTTGATCAGCTTGTTCAGGTGGTGGTCTACTTGTTCCCTCTCCAGCAATTTTATCTATTCTCTTACTTTTACCTCGACCTTTTCTTGTCAGCGGCATTTTTTTCTATAATATACAAGAACAACAATGGTTATAATCAGAATCAAGTACACCTATAACTTCGGCTCTACTGCACGATCTAGAAATGAAGGAATGAAACAACATCCTAAATGTCCCGTAGCCTCCTACTTATAAATGTGGTGCACAACACATTGATAAGTAAGACTCTACTCAGACACGGCTTTGTAGACACCCTTAGAACGAACTGCTCTGATACCACTTTTGTCACGCCCCGAATCCTATCGAGACATGATTGGCACCCGTAGCCGATAAGGCCCGAGAGAACCAACCTTTGCCTATGTTCAATCATATGCATATCATCATAATCATAACCACCAATGCGTACGAACATGAAAGACGAATAAAGGAAAACATGGGACATATTTATACATACATATGAAACTTGGCCGTTGAGGCCATCCAGTCAAAACAACATATATCATCTTACATCCATACACCCACAAACGTCTACAAAAGCCTCTATCATAGACATTGACCAAAACCAACTGAAAGTCGGGACAAGCCCCCGCTTTATACAATTGGTACAACACCAAAATCAATGTACAACTTGGACACGGAAAGCCCCGAGCCAACTGGAGCTCACCAAAGATCCGCAGAAGTCCTGTATCCTACTGGGGAGGTCTACTAGTACCTGTGCCTACAGCAAGTAAGGTAAATTCCCCAAGAGGGGTCAGTACGAATAAAGTACTGAGTATGTAAGGCCAGAAGAAACAGTATATTACACCGACACTTCAATGGAATCAACTGCAAGTGAGTAACCAATGTGGATACGTCATCATTTTGTATATGTAGACATATGTACATTACGTTCATTGCATTGGTTGCATTTACATCCATTAACCATCATCTATTCGTATTAAGCCCGGGTCCCTACTGATCAGTGGGAAAATGACATACTATTGGGATCGTTCCAGCCAGGCTTATGCCCCTTAGATTGCGATCCATCATAGCATAATTTTAGGATCGTTCCAGCCAGGCTTACACCCTTTAGATTGCGATCCATTCCAATAAAACAGGTTCATTCCGACCAGGGTGTTCACCCCTCTGGATTGCCCCCTGTGCTCAACAACAACCAATTAAGCATTATTTAGTTCTTTTACTTTTGTTTGAGAGTGATACGTTGGAGATGGTACATTATTGGAATTTTGGAATATTAGCCAATGAATATGAATCACAACAATCACCATTGACCAATGAATAAGGAACATGTAAGTAACACTAGGCAACAACCGGAAATAGAATACCTTAGAGCATTTCGGAATTGAATAAGTATAATGACGATGTGATACTAGGTGCTGCAGAAGGATAGGGAAAGAGTAACCTTACATACCTTGTATTCTCAATACCAACACACAAACGTAAATGCGTATTCAATCGTTCCGTTCCTTCCTTATGTTCCACTCTACAACAAAAATACACAACGGAGCCAACATTAACCACCAACTACTTAATGCATATAATAAGTAACATTCACATGTTTGCCTTTAAACATGCCATGTCCCACTTGACACAACCATTCATGAAAGCATTATTCCCAAAATCCCACAATATTCCCAATATTGACCAACACATGAGAACCAATAGCATGTCATGCCAAGTTCACACTTTCCACTCTCCATTATTACCACATCATACTTATGCCATCAATTCACCTTAATACACTTCATAGCACATATCGGCCAAATTCCCACAAGTTACACTTATAGACAAGAACAAGTTTAACAACAAAAATAACACCATAGACGTTCATATTTTATCCATACCATGATCTTTCATCAAAGGCACACGTCATAAATCAAGTTACAATCCCATGAATTTCACATCTTTTTCACAAAACCAAAAGTGTCATGTCCAACACTTCCAACCATAACCAACATGATATACATAATATCTCATGCTTATAATATGTTATTCCATAAGAATACTTACTTACCTAAGCTTGAAAATTGATGATTTTGCTCCAAGAAGTTGGTTTAGGGTTCTTGAGTGTTGAGAGAAATTTGGGGAAATTTCTAGAGATATGTTGGGAGTTCCTTTGAATAAAATCAGATTTTTCCATGTATATATAGTCCCTCAAGTCTCCTTGGCATTAAATGCCATGTTACTTGGTCAAAGGATGAAAAATGGGTCATTTTTGGCCTAATTGGGCCATGCATTCTTTTCATTTTTGGGCCCTTTTTGGGCCCAATTCACTTAACCCGATAAAATCAATAATTTCTCATCTTTATACGTATTACAACAATATTCCCACTCATAATATTCATATCCGTAGCCTCAATCCCAAGAACAAGTGATTCTAGCCACGTTTGGCTTATTTTGACCTTAGGGGTAAAATCGTCATTTTGATGCCAAATTCGTTCTCGAGAAATTTCTCGTATCAATATCATATTTTACTCATTTCATATGTGTTGTAGAAGAGACGTGGCAAAAATCGGCTCAATACGTCCCCGGATACCCTTGGGACTTAAGAAAATTTCCAACTTTGAAAAAGTGGGATTTCCAGCGTGGCACGCCTCTTGGCGCGCCAGCCCTCTGCCCCTGGACTAAAAATTTTAGTCCATAGCAGCGTGGCACGCTGCCTAACGCGCCCCTGCCTTAATTTTTGACAAAATTCATTTTTCGACTTTCCTTCGCGGGTTTGGTTAGACATTTCAAATCCTATCCTTTAACTTACTTCTTAACCTTACTATCCTTTGTTTAGAGGTCCTCCTAGCCTCATTTTGAACCCCACAATTGCACCATGAAAATCACAAAACAACTCTTACGAAGGTTTTCGCATATATACGAGGCCAAATTCAAGTTTGCTCATCCTTAACATTATCACATACATACTCATGGGTCTCTACACCTAAGTAAACATTATTCAATGTCGTCAAGTAGGGTTAGGAAGGTACGGGGTGTTACATTCTTCCCCCCTTAGGAACATTCGTCCTCGAATGTTAACAATGTCATTTCAATCAACAAATACATCGCTATGTTAACATGCGTACACACAAACACTTAAGGCTCATGAATACTTACTTGTCATTGTTCCACCTCTGTAGTTTGAACTTCTTCATCCATTTTAAATAGATAGGGGTACTTGGATTTCATCATCTCTTCCGTTTCCCACGTGATCTCCTCTACTTGTTGATTCCTCCATAGGACTTTCACGGAAGCTATGTCTTTGTTCCTCAATCGCTTTACTTGTCGATCTAGGATAGCAATGGGAACCTCTTCATAGGTAAGATCCTCGGTAACTTGGACATCTTCAACGGGAACAATACGGGATGGATCCCCTATGCATTTTCGAAGCATCGAAACATGGAATACCGGATGGACTGAAGAAAGTTCTTGAGGTAGTGCTAATTCATAAGCAACTTGCCCAAATCTTCTAATAACTTCATATGGGCCTATGTAACGTGGACTCAATTTCCCTGTCTTTCCGAACCGCATTACCCCTTTCATCGGTGACACCTTTAAAAACACCCAATCACCTATGGCGAATTCAAGCCCTCTTCTTCTAACATCGGCATATGACTTGTGACGACTTTGAGCCGTTTGTAACCGCTGTTGGATCACTTTAATTTTATCCATGGCTTGGTGAACAATATTCGGCCCAAGTAAAGCAGTTTCACCCGCTTCAAACCATCCAATTGGTGATCTACACTTCCTTCCGTACAAGGCTTCATAAGGTGCCATTTTAATACTTGAATGATAGCTATTGTTATACGCAAATTCAATAAGAGGCAAATGGTCATCCCAACTGCCTTGAAAATCTAACGTACAAGCTCGTAGCATATCTTCATGTGTCTGAATGGTACGTTCTGCTTGTCCATCAGTCTGAGAATGGAAAGCCGTACTCAAATTCACCCGTGTACCCAAACTCTGCTGGAAAGATCTCCAAAAGTGTGCTGTGAACTGTGCTCCTCTGTCTGATATAATGGAAAGGGGAATACCATGCAATCGCACTATCTCTTTCACATACAACTTCGCATAATCCTCCGCTGTATAGGTCGTCTTGACCGGTAGAAAATGCGCTGACTTGGTAAGCCTGTCCACTATAACCCATATAGAATCAAACTTTCGCAATGTACGAGGCAAACCTATAATGAAATCCATGTTAATCATATCCCATTTCCAGACTGGAAGATTGATACATTGCATGTAACCTCCCGATTTCTGATGTTCCACTTTCACTTGCTGACAGTTCGGACATTGAGCGACAAATTCTGCAATGTTCTTTTTCATATTTCCCCACCAATATACTGCCTTTAAATCATGATACATTTTAGTAGCACCCGGGTGAATAGAATAGCGCGAATGATGCGCCTCTGTCATAATTCGTGTCCTCAGCTCGTCTACATCCGGTACACATAATCTCCCTTGACATTGAAGTACCCCTTCCTGTGTAAGATCAAATGCCTTTGTCAAATACTGTTGTATATTTTCCTTTAGCTGCAATAACATAGAATCCGCAAACTGCTTCTCTTTCACTTCAGTTATTAAGGAGGATTCTGCTGCATTCTGCACAATAACTCTATCATCTGAGGATTCAATAAGGCGAACCCCCAAGCTGGCTAATTGATTCAAATCTTTGATTATCTCATGCTTTTCATTTCACTGACCACTAGTGCTTTCTACTGCCTTACGGCTCAATGCATCAGCTACTACATTTGCTTTGCCTGAGTGATAAAGAATATCAATGTCATAATCTTTTAAAAGCTCTAACCACCTTCGTTGCCTCAAATTGAGCTCCTTCTGCTTAAAAAGATATTGCAAGCTTTTGTGATCCGTATAGATGTCAACATGAACCCCATATAAATAATGACGCCATATCTTTAAAGCAAAAACTACCGCTGCCAATTCCAGATCATGTGTAGGATAGTTTTTCTCATGTGGCCGCAACTGTCGTGAGGCATATGCTATCACCCTACCATGATGCATCAATACACATCCGAGACCAATCCCGGAAGTATCACAATACACTGCATAGCCCTCTGTGCCTTCAGGAAGTACTAACACTGGTGTGGAAGTCAACTTATCTTTCAATTTTTGAAACCCTCTTTCACATGCATCAGTCCATTGAAACTTAATTGCCTTGTGAGTTAACTTTGTTAATGGTGCTGCAATAGAAGCAAACCCTTCTACAAATCTCCGGTAATAACCTGCCAAACCCAGAAAACTGCGAATCTCTGTGGGCGTCGTAGGTCTTGGCCAATTTTTCACTGCTTCAATCTTTTGGGTATTAACCTGTATGCCTTCATCTGATACAATGTGACCCAAGAACGCAACTGATTTCAACCAAAACTCACATTTGGAGAACTTTGCATACAACTTCCGTTCACGAAGAATCTGTAACACTTGTCGTAAGTGATTAGCATGGTCCTCCGGTGATTTCGAATAAACTAGGATGTCATCGATGAATACCGTGACGAACACGTCCAAAAATGGCTTAAACACCCTATTCATCAAATCCATGAACACAGCTGGAGCATTTGTTAGCCCAAATGACATAACTAAAAATTTATAATGGCCATACCGTGTTCGGAAAGCTGTCTTGGGTACATCTTCTTCTCTAACCCTGACTTGATGGTAACCCGACCTCAAGTCAATCTTTGAAAAACACCTGGCACCCTGTAACTGATCAAATAAATCATCAATGCGAGGGAGGGGATATTTGTTTTTGATCGTTACCTTATTCAATTGCCGATAGTCAATGCACATTCTTAAGGTTCCATCTTTCTTTCACACAAATAAGACCGGTGCACCCCACGGGGACATACTAGGCATAATGAAGCCTTTGTCCAATAAATCTTTCAATTGTGCCTTCAATTCATGCAATTCTGCTGGAGCCATTCTATAGGGAGGAATAGAAATAGGCTGAGTGCCTGGAATCACATCAATGCCGAATTCTACTTCCCGTTCTGGGGGTAAACCTGGAAGATCCTCTGGGAATACATCTAGAAATTCATTGACTACTGGGACCGACTGTGGAGTCAGTGAGTCCACATCATTATCTTTCACTCGTACCAAATGGCATACGTATCCCTTAGCAATCATTTTCCTAGCTTTTACATAGGAAATAAATCTCCCTCGTGGTGCCCCTACATTGCCCTGCAATTCTAGAACATTTTCCTGCGGAAAACAAAATTGTACCTTCTTGGCCCGGCAATCCACTGTAGCATAACAGGAAGCCAACCAATCCATTCCCATAATCACATCAAAATCCACCATGCCCAATTCAATGAGATCGGCCAATGTATCATGACCACACGTAGTTACCACACAGTTGCGATATACTCTCTTGGCCACAATATATTCACCAACCGGTGTAGACACTTCAATTGATTTAATTAATAATTCTGGTGCCTTTACAAATTTCGCAGCAACCAATGGAGTAACATAGGAAAATGTAGAACCTGGGTCAATCAGTGCATATACATTATGTGAAAATATAGATAGTGTACCTGTGACGACATCTGGAGAAGCCTCCGAATTCTGCCGGTCTACTAAAGCATAAGTGCGGTTCTGGACCCCACTAGTACTGGCTGCTCCTCTGGCACCTCTACCACGACCGTCGGGCTGTACACCCCTGCCTAGGGAGGGTACCGATGATGATGATGCAACAGCTGACCCCGTAGGTCGTGCTACACCAGCTGTGCCCCTTTGTGGGCAGTCCCTCACTATGTGGCCTGATAAACCGCACCAGAAGCAAACATTTGTCCCAATACGGCATGCACCTAAATGATATTTCCCGCAACGCTGACATGACTGACGAGAAGATCCCCCTGTCTGTGATCCACGAATCCCACTACTCTGCCCCACATTACTTCCTCTAAATCCTCGAAACTGAGCTTGAGTGCCTGCCGCAGAATAAGAAAATGATGGTCTCAGTGGTCTAGGAAACATTCTAGGTCGCGATTCTCCTTGGGACACCATAGATTGTCCCATAGGTCTAGCTCTTTTGGACTGTCCTCGCTCAGCTTCATGTGCCCTCCTTCTCTGTCTTTGGTCCTCCATTTTCTGGGCGAAGGCCTGAATTCTCGCTATATCCATATCTTTGTTTAGGGCAGCGATAGTGCAATCTCGTACCAAATACGGTTCCAACCTGTCCACATATCTATGGACTCTATCTGTCATCGTAGCCACAACGTTGGGGGCATAACGGGCCAATGAATTAAATCGCAGACTGTATTCCCTGACACTTAAATTTCCTTGACGCAGATTTAAGAATTGATCCGCCCGAGCCTCACGGATCTCATAAGGCAGGTAATGATCAAGGAAGGCTATTTTAAATTCCTCCCAATTCAGTGGCATTGCACCAATACCCCGAGACTTTTTCAAATCTTCATACCACAAAATTGCTTCACCTTTCAGCCTATACGCAGCAAGTTCGACTGTTTCGACCCCAGTTATATGCATGACATCCAAGGCCCTTTGAATCTGATCTATAAAGTCTTGTGGATCTTCATTCGGATCTGATCCAGTAAATGTGGGAGGATCTAGTTTCAAGAAATCCTGGGTCCGTCGACTAGCTGCTCTTGATGCACTGTCGTCACCCATCATCGGACCACCTTGTCCCTGAACCTGTGCAGCAACTATTCTGGTCAACATCTGTACTGCATCTTTTAAGTCCTGGTCAGTAGTGTTTACTGGTGGTTCTACAGGTACTTCTCTCCTTCTCGGCTCTTCGGGAGCTGAAGAAGTAGAAGAAGCTCGTGTTGCAAACTCAGTTTCAGCCCCACCTTGATCAGCTTGTTCAGGTGGTGGTCTACTTGTTCCCTCTCCAGCAATTTTATCTATTCTCTTACTTTTACCTCGACCTTTTCTTGTCAGCGGCATTTTTTTCTATAATATACAAGAACAACAATGGTTATAATCAGAATCAAGTACACCTATAACTTCGGCTCTACTGCACGATCTAGAAATGAAGGAATGAAACAACATCCTAAATGTCCCGTAGCCTCCTACTTATAAATGTGGTGCACAACACATTGATAAGTAAGACTCTACTCAGACACGGCTTTGTAGACACCCTTAGAACGAACTGCTCTGATACCACTTTTGTCACGCCCCGAATCCCATCGAGACATGATTGGCACCCGTAGCCGATAAGGCCCGAGAGAACCAACCTTTGCCTATGTTCAATCATATGCATATCATCATAATCATAACCACCAATGCGTACGAACATGAAAGACGAATAAAGGAAAACATGGGACATATTTATACATACATATGAAACTTGGCCGTTGAGGCCATCCAGTCAAAACAACATATATCATCTTACATCCATACACCCACAAACGTCTACAAAAGCCTCTATCATAGACATTGACCAAAACCAACTGAAAGTCGGGACAAGCCCCCGCTTTATACAATTGGTACAACACCAAAATCAATGTACAACTTGGACACGGAAAGCCCCGAGCCAACTGGAGCTCACTAAAGATCCGCAGAAGTCCTGTATCCTACTGGGGAGGTCTACTAGTACCTGTGCCTGCAGCAAGTAAGGTAAATTCCCCAAGAGGGGTCAGTACGAATAAAGTACTGAGTATGTAAGGCCAGAAGAAACAGTATATTACACCGACACTTCAATGGAATCAACTGCAAGTGAGTAACCAATGTGGATACGTCATCATTTTGTATATGTAGACATATGTACATTACGTTCATTGCATTGGTTGCATTTACATCCATTAACCATCATCTATTCGTATTAAGCCCGGGTCCCTACTGATCAGTGGGAAAATGACATACTATTGGGATCGTTCTAGCCAGGCTTATGCCCCTTAGATTGCGATCCATCATAGCATAATTTTAGGATCGTTCCAGCCAGGCTTACGCCCCTTAGATTGCGATCCATTCCAATAAAACAGGTTCATTCCGACCAGGGTGTTCACCCCTCTGGATTGCCCCCTGTGCTCAACAACAACCAATTAAGCATTATTTAGTTCTTTTACTTTTGTTTGAGAGTGATACGTTGGAGATGGTACATTATTGGAATTTTGGAATATTAGCCAATGAATATGAATCACAACAATCACCATTGACCAATGAATAAGGAACATGTAAGTAACACTAGGCAACAACCGGAAATAGAATACCTTAGAGCATTTCGGAATTGAATAAGTATAATGACGATGTGATACTAGGTGCTGCAGAAGGATAGGGAAAGAGTAACCTTACATACCTTGTATTCTCAATACCAACACACAAACGTAAATGCGTATTCAATCGTTCCGTTCCTTCCTTATGTTCCACTCTACAACAAAAATACACAACGGAGCCAACATTAACCACCAACTACTTAATGCATATAATAAGTAACATTCACATGTTTGCCTTTAAACATGCCATGTCCCACTTGACACAACCATTCATGAAAGCATTATTCCCAAAATCCCACAATATTCCCAATATTGACCAACACATGAGAACCAATAGCATGTCATGCCAAGTTCACACTTTCCACTCTCCATTATTACCACATCATACTTATGCCATCAATTCACCTTAATACACTTCATAGCACATCTCGGCCAAATTCCCACAAGTTACACTTATAGACAAGAACAAGTTTAACAACAAAAATAACACCATAGACGTTCATATTTTATCCATACCATGATCTTTCATCAAAGGCACAAGTCATAAATCAAGTTACAATCCCATGAATTTCACATCTTTTTCACAAAACCAAAAGTGCCATGTCCAACACTTCCAACCATAACCAACATGATATACATAATATCTCATGCTTATAATATGTTATTCCATAAGAATACTTACTTACCTAAGCTTGAAAATTGATGATTTTGCTCCAAGAAGTTGGTTTAGGGTTCTTGAGTGTTGAGAGAAATTTGGGGAAATTTCTAGAGATATGTTGGGAGTTCCTTTGAATAAAATCAGATTTTTCCATGTATATATAGTCCCTCAAGTCTCCTTGGCATTAAATGCCATGTTACTTGGTCAAAGGATGAAAATTGGGTCATTTTTGGCCTAATTGGGCCATGCATTCTTTTCATTTTTGGGCCCTAATTCACTTAACCCGATAAAATCAATAATTTCTCGTCTTTATACGTATTACAACAATATTCCCACTCATAATATTCATATCCGTAGCCTCAATCCCAAGAACAAGTGATTCTAGCCACGTTTGGCTTATTTTGACCTTAGGGGTAAAATCGTCATTTTGACGCCAAATTCGTTCTCGAGAAATTTCTCGTATCAATATCATATTTTACTCATTTCATATGTGTTGTAGAAGAGACGTGGCAAAAATCGGCTCAATACGTCCCCGGATACCCTTGGGACTTAAGAAAATTTCCAACTTTGAAAAAGTGGGATTTCCAGCGTGGCACGCCTCTTGGCGCGCCAACCCTCTGCCCCTGGACTAAAAATTTTAGTCCATAGCAGCGTGGCACGCTGCCTAACGCGCCCCTGCCTTAATTTTTGACAAAATTCATTTTTCGACTTTCCTTCGCGGGTTTGGTTAGACATTTCAAATCCTATCCTTTAACTTACTTCTTAACCTTACTATCCTTTGTTTAGAGGTCCTCCTAGCCTCATTTTGAACCCCACAATTGCACCATGAAAATCACAAAACAACTCTTACGAAGGTTTTCGCATATATACGAGGCCAAATTCAAGTTTGCTCATCCTTAACATTATCACATACATACTCATGGGTCTCTACACCTAAGTAAACATTATTCAATGTCGTCAAGTAGGGTTAGGAAGGTACGGGGTGTTACACCAATATTGTGATATGTCATTTATTATAGCCCACCCAAGGTGGAGGTCCGGTATCATATACTTACTTATGTAAGATCTCATAGGATTCGTGAAGGAGGTGAAGTGCGAGCTAATATATCTATCCCTCACAAATTAAGGTGTTAATCTCCTGTAGTGTAAGAGTGAGGTAAAGTGTATTTGAATGTACCAACCTCTCATAAGTTAATATATCAATTTCACCCCACCATGAGAGTGGATGTATGTTCCCCCACCATGAGAGTGGATGTATGTCACCCCACCATGAGAGTGGATGTATGTTCCCCCACCATGAGAGTGGATGTATGTCACCCCACCATGAGAGTGGATGTATGTCACCCCACCATGAGAGTGGATGTATGTTCCCCCACCATGAGAGTGGATGTATGTCACCCCACCATGAGAGTGGATGTATGTCACCCCACCATAGAGTGGATGTATGTTGCCCCACCATGAGAGTGGATGTATGTTGCCCCACCATGAGAGTGGATGTATGTTGCCCCACCATAGAGTGGATGTATGTTCTCCCACCATGAGAGTGGATGTAGGTTAAACCACTAATAGAGTGGATGTACGTTAATAGAGTGGATGTACGTTAATGGAGTGGATGTACATTAATGGAGTGGATGTACGTTAATAGAGTGGATGTACGTTATATTATTAATTCCCTACCCCACCACTAGAGTGGAT
Organism: Capsicum rhomboideum; assembly: GCA_031232105.1. Lineage (NCBI taxonomy): Eukaryota > Viridiplantae > Streptophyta > Magnoliopsida > Solanales > Solanaceae > Capsicum > Capsicum rhomboideum. The sequence continues at coordinate 139,950,367 of CP124711.1, read as the reverse complement.
GTATGGATGAGTGTCATTCTTTGTAACCAAGTAGATGAACACTAGTGGTAATGAACCTAGAAGCAAGAAAGAATCTCTTGTCTATAGAAGAAGCTATTGGAGGCAAGTTTCTTGAGTGAAGGTATTTTCCCTTGAAGGAAAGTAATTATAAATGATATTATCTAAAATGATGGCTTATCTCCATTGACTATTCTCTCATATTTTATTCTATTGACATTCTCATGTATGATGTTATTTATTATGAGCCTTAAATACTCAGTACATTCTTTGTACTGACCCCCTCGGGGGACTTACCTTACATGTTGCAGGTGCAGGCACTAGTAGATTTTAAAAAGACAGTAAGTTGACAGTTAGTTGCGGATCTTTGGTGAGCCCCAGTTGCTTCGGGACTTATCACAATTGTACAATTTGTTTTGATGTTGTAAAGATAAAGCGGGGACTTGTACCGACTTTTAGATGGTCTTGTAAATGCATCAGTTAGAGGCTTTTGTAGACGTATGTAGGTATATGAAAGCAAGAGATGTATGATCACTTTGACTTAATGGCCCTAACGGCCAAGTTTCGTATATAGATATGCTATATGTTTTCATATTCATGACTTCCGCTGAGTTGCATGAGATTTAATAAGATTCATACGAGGATATGCATATGGGTAGACATGAGAAAAGATTGGTTCTCTCGGGCCATATCGGCTTCGGGTGCCAGTCAGGCTCGAATGGGATTTCGGGTCGTAACAAAAGTGGTATCAGAGCAGGTCGGTCTAGGGGTGTCTATAAAGCCGTGTCTGAGTAGAGTCTTACTTATCAATGTGTTGTGCACCACATTTATAAGTAGGAGGCTACGGGACATTTAGGATGTTGTTTCTTTTCTTCACTTCCAGATCGTGCAATAGAGCCAGTGTTGTAAGTTCAATTGTAACTGATCATGGGAATTGTTTTTCTTTGGTATAGTAAAATGCCAAGCACAAGAGGAGGTAGAGGCAAAGGTAAGCAGGTAGATATGTACTGATTAATTCGAGCTCTACTCCATCGTATGTTACTTTATCGACTACCGTGAATATGACGGGACATCGGGGTTATTAATTGAAGTATTTCCATCTGTCGGTGAATTTATTATAGTTGAAAGGGCACATCGTAATGGTATAGTAGATGTTTTTGATCATGTTATGATGGTTGATCTTATGGAGATGGAAATGAAGGATTTTTAATGTTGTAATGGGTATGAAGTGGTTGGCTTCTTGTATGTCACGAAGATTTCCAAGCTAAGAAAGTATATTTCTCTTTTTCTTCCACAAAAGACCGTCCTTGAGCGGAAAGGTAAATTTGTTTCCTATCCTGACGTAAGGAAAGCTGTGTCAAAGGTATATACATGTCAGTTGGTAAGATTTAGTATGTCCCTGTAGGGTGCACCAGTGTTGTTGCACACAAAAGGGAAATGACACATTGAGAATGCATATTGATTGTCGGCAACTAGATGAGGTAACAGTAAAAAATACAGAAAGTTTGGGTACAGTTTTTCATTCGTAAACAGGTGGACAAGAAGAACGTAACACCCAGACACTTGAAATTATATGACCAGCTTACACATTATATTACAAAGGTAGTTGGGATGATCATCTACCCCTTAATGGATGTGCTTACAATAGTACCTATTGTTCAAGTATCCAAAAAAAACGGTACCTTACAAAGGTTTATATATAGAAGGAAGTTTAAATCATCAATTGGACGATTTAGAGTGAGTGGAACTGCCTTACATGGGGCTAGATTTTGTTCACTAAGCTATAAAGAAGGTTAAGGTGGTACAATAGTAGCTACAAGCTAACACAAGTCACATGCCGAGATCCATTGCTTTTATGGAACGTGTACACGTTATGGGGGTCTTACTTATTAAGAGAGATATGTTGCTATGCTAGATGGATGAGTGAAGAGATTAAGAAATAAAGAAGTAGCTTTGGTAAAGGTATAGTGGAGGAGCCGACTAGTAAAAGAAATCACGTGGAGAGCCAAAGAAATGAGGAAGTCGAAGTACCCGCAACTGTTTCAAACGGGGGAGAAAGTTCAAGGTATGAAATTGGAGCAATAACAAGGAAGTATCCATAAGCTTTATGTGTATATGTATATATGTGTTAATATAAAGATGCATGGGATGTACATGAGACGATGTTATTAACATTCGAGGACGAATGTTCCTAAGGGGGGAAGAATGTAACACCCCGTACATGTTTACCTTAGTTTTGAGAACAATACGTAAAAAAAAAAAAAAAAAAAAAATTAAATTAAGGTAGGGCGCACCCAGGGGCGTGCCGGGCCACTCCTGGCCGAAATTTTTGTTGCACAGGCAGTAGAGGGGCGCGCCCAAGGGCGTGCCAGGCTGCTTGTGTGCACCTTTCAAAAGTTGGAAATTTTTCTAAGTCCCAAGGGTGCCCGGGGACGTATTGGGCCGATTTTTGCCACGTTTTTTCTACAACCATGAGAATATACATGAAATGAGTGAAGTATTATATTGATATGATAAAATTACTCGAGAACGAATTTGGCATCAAAATGACGATTTTACCCTTGTAGCCAAAATGGGCCCTACGTGGCTAGAATTGCTTGTTTTTGGAATTGAGGCTACGAGTATGAATTGTGTAAGAGGGAATATTGTCGTAACGTGTATGAAATGAATTAAACATGAGGAATTATGGATTTTATTGGGTTAAGTGAATTGGGCTCAAAAAGGGCCCAAAATGTGAAAGAAAACATGGGCCAAGAATGGGTCAAATGACCCATTCTTCCATTGACCTTCTAGACATAATATTTAATGATAGAAAGAGTGGCTAAGGATGAGTTGAGGGCTTATATAAAGGGCCAAAAATCAGATTTTATTCATTATACATACACATGCTTTTTCTATCTTTTTCTAGAAGTTGCAAGAAAGCTTTTCTTGCTCTCAAACCCTAAGAGCTCAAAGTCAAATTTTGGAGCAAGATTATCCTCTTCCAAGTTTGGGTAAGTGAATATTATTGTACTTTAACATATTATATGCATGGAAGATTATGTATATCACGTTGGTTATGCTTGGAAATGGTGGACATGGTACTTTGTGTCTTTTGTGAAAGATGTGAAATCCATGAGATTCAAGCTTGAATTATGACTTGTGCCTTTGATGAAAAATCATGGTATGGATAAAATATGAACGTGTATGGTGTTATTTTGTTATTAAACATGATATTTTTCTATAAGTCTAAATTATGGGATTTTGGCCGATTTGTTGTTGTGAGGTGTATTGAAGTCATTTGATGGAATAATTGTGATGTGGTGGTGATGGAGAAGTGTAAAATATGAGCTTGGTGTGACATGCTATTGGTTATCATGTGTTGGTCAATGGTCAATGTATGGAATATTATGGGATTATTGGTATGATGATTTCATACATGGTATTATCAAGGGGGAATGACATGTTAAAGCTAAACATGTGACTTATTGTTATTGTATGTTGGTGGTTAATCTTGGTTTCATTATGAACATGTGTTGTAGAGCGAAACACAAGGACGGAGCGGGACTATTGTATACACACTTAAGATTGTAGAATCGTATTGAGAATACAAGGTATGTAAGGTTCCTTTTTCCATATCCTTCTGCAACATGTTGTTCACATTGACGTTGGACTTGTTTCAATTCCGAGAGGCTTGAAGTATATCAATTCAGGTTGACGTATATTGTTATTCATACGTATCCTATTCTTAGATGAATGATGATTCACTTATCTCTTAGTCGTTGATGGACGTTTCAAAGATGTCATAACGTTGTAAATTCTAAGAGAACTATCTCAACGAGAGTAATGAGGTAAAAAGAGCTTGTTTAGTTTGAATAGCATTATTCCAATCATGTCATGTTCCAAAGCTTTATAGTATGATGATTATCCTTGTACCAATCTTTCATAAGTAAAAATACCAACCTCATAAGGGTAATAAAAGAGGTGATGTGCAAGTTAGTATAATTAGTCCACATGAGTGAAGATGTCAATCTCATGAAGTAAGGTAGTGAAGTGGGATGTGTATATAAGTGTGAGCTTTAGTGTTATGATCTTTAACGTGTTATTTTCCTAACTATATGTTATGATCTTTAAGATTGTAAGGAAGTAATGTGCATGGTTACTATATGTTTCATTGAGTATAGATCACATTCTAGAGAGTATAAGTTCAATATGGAATAATCCCAATATTGTGATATGTCATTTATTATAGCCCACCCAAGGTGGAGGTCCGGTATCATATACTTACTTATGTAAGATCTCATAGGATTCGTGAAGGAGGTGAAGTGCGAGCTAATATATCTATCCCTCACAAATTAAGGTGTTAATCTCCTGTAGTGTAAGAGTGAGGTAAAGTGTATTTGAATGTACCAACCTCTCATAAGTTAATATATCAATTTCACCCCACCATGAGAGTGGATGTATGTTCCCCCACCATGAGAGTGGATGTATGTTCCCCCACCATGAGAGTGGATGTATGTCACCCCACCATGAGAGTGGATGTATGTCACCCCACCATGAGAGTGGATGTATGTCACCCCACCATAGAGTGGATGTATGTTGCCCCACCATGAGGGTGGATGTATGTTGCCCCACCATGAGAGTGGATGTATGTTGCCCCACCATAGAGTGGATGTATGTTCTCCCACCATGAGAGTGGATGTAGGTTAAACCACTAATAGAGTGGATGTACGTTAATAGAGTGGATGTACGTTAATGGAGTGGATGTACATTAATGGAGTGGATGTACGTTAATAGAGTGGATGTACGTTATATTATTAATTCCCTACCCCACCACTAGAGTGGATGTATGGATGAGTGTCATTCTTTGTAACCAAGTAGATGAACACTAGTGGTAATGAACCTAGAAGCAAGAAAGAATCTCTTGTCTATAGAAGAAGCTATTGGAGGCAAGTTTCTTGAGTGAAGGTATTTTCCCTTGAAGGAAAGTAATTATAAATGATATTATCTAAAATGATGGCTTATCTCCATTGACTATTCTCTCATATTTTATTCTATTGACATTCTCATGTATGATGTTATTTATTATGAGCCTTAAATACTCAGTACATTCTTCGTACTGACCCCCTCGGGGGACTTACCTTACATGTTGCAGGTGCAGGCACTAGTAGATTTTAAAAAGACAGTAAGTTGACAGTTAGTTGTGGATCTTTGGTGAGCCCCAGTTGCTTCGGGACTTATCACAATTGTACAATTTATTTTGATGTTGTAAAGATAAAGCGGGGACTTGTACCGACTTTTAGATGGTCTTGTAAATGCATCAGTTAGAGGCTTTTGTAGACGTATGTGGGTATATGAAAGCAAGAGATGTATGATCACTTTGACTTAATGGCCCTAACGGCCAAGTTTCGTATATAGATATGCTATATGTTTTCATATTCATGACTTCCGCTGAGTTGCATGAGATTTAATAAGATTCATACGAGGATATGCATATGGGTAGACATGAGAAAAGATTGGTTCTCTCGGGCCATATCGGCTTCGGGTGCCAGTCAGGCTCGAATGGGATTTCGGGTCGTGACAAGAGCCTTGGTTGTCTATCAAGGGTTTTTGGATGGAGGCGAATATGAGCAAGATGGTATGTTTAAATGGGAGCAATTACAACATATGGAAGAGCAAGATGAAAGATCTTCTATTTGTGAAGAAGATGCATTTCCCGTTTTTGCTGCTCATAAACCCGAGAATGTAACTGATGAAAATTGGGATTTCGAGCACCAACAAGTATGTGGATATATAAGGCAATGGGTTGAAGACAATGTTCGCAATCATACTGTGAATGGTACACATGCTAGAACATTATGGGAAAAGTTGGAGACACTTTACGCTTCAAAAACAGGCAATAACAAGTTGTTAATACTAAAACAATTGATGACTTTTAAATACAAGGAGGGAAGTCCCATTCTTGACCATATAAATGATTTTCAAGGTGTCCTTGATCAACTTTCTGGAATGAGTGTTAATTTCGACGATGAGATACAAGGACTTTGGCTTCTGAATACTCTACCAGATTCTTGGGAGACTCTTCGTGTTTCTTTAACAAATTCAGCTCCTGGTGGCAAGGTGACTATGGAATTTTCCAAGAGTGGTGTTTTGAATGAACAAGTAAGGAGAAAATCTCAGGGATCATCCTCACACTCGGATGTTCTATTTACAGAAGACCAAGGGAGAGACAAAACAAGAAACACAAGGAATAGAGATAAAAGCAGAAGCAAGTCAAGATCAGGGCATGAGAGTCGTTCATGCTACCATTGTGGCAAGAAAGGACATATTAAAAGGAATTGCTATAGGTTAAAGCAAGAGGTTAGAGAAGGAAAGAAAGAAGAAAATAACGGAAACAATATTGTTGTTGTTGTCCGAGATGACCTTCTCTTTGCTTGTGATAAAAATGTCATCAATTTTGTATCCCAAGATACTAGTTGGATAGTAGATTCTGGAGCTACATCTCATGTCACACCGAGGAAAGACTTCTTTTCATCTAATACTCTTGTTAACTCTGGAGTGTTGAAGATGGGTAACGCTGGTGAGGTCAAAGTGTTTGGCTTTGGCACGGTTTATTTGAAGACTAATATTGGTACAACGTTAGTCCTTCAGAATGTCAAGCATGCTCCAGACATCCCTCTAAACTTGATATCTGTAGGGCAACTAGATGATGATGGCTACCATAATGACTTGTTCAATGGCCAATGGAAGCTCACCAAAGGCGCATTAGTTGTGGCTCGAGGAAGAAAGTATTCTAATTTATACGTGACGCAAGGATCTATCCTCAGTGACTCAGTAAATTTGGTGAAAAGTGACATTTTATCGGAGTTATGGCACAAGAGGTTCAGTCATATGAGCTAGAGGGGGATCACTTGTTTGGCTAAGAAGAATTTGCTTGCTGGTGTGAAACAAGAAAAGGTGATAAGATGTGTTCATTGCTTAGCCGGGAAACAGAAGAGAGTTTCTTTTCACAGTCCCTCAAGAAAATCTGAATTATTGGAGCTAGTACACTCTGATTTGTGTGGTCCTTTTAAAGTGAAGTCACAAGGTGGTGCACTTTACTTTGCGACTTTTATTGATGATCATTCTCGCAAGCTTTGGGTATATCCTTTAAAATCCAAAGATCAAGTACTTGATGTGTTTAAGGAATTTCAAGCCTTATCCAAGAGACAAATTGGGAAGAAACTAAAATGCATTCGCACTGACAATGGCGGTGAATACATTGGTCCTTTTGATAATTATTGCAAATCACAAGGAATTCGTCACCAGAGAACCCCACCCAAGACGCCTCAATTGAATGGCTTGGCAGAAAGAATGAATAGAACTCTAGTTAAGAGAGTTAGATGTGTACTTTCAGAGGCTAAACTTTCAAATTCCTTTTGGGCGGAAGCACTTAATACTGTTGCTTATGTTATCAATTTGTCTCCTGCAGTTGCTTTGGATGGTGATGTTCCAAATAGAGTTTGGTTTGATAAGGATGTTTCCTATGATCACTTAAAAATATTTGGGTGTAAAGCTTATGTGCATGCTCCAAAAGATGAGAGGTCAAAACTGGATATCAAAACTAAGCAGTGCATCTTTATTGGTTATGGTCAAGATGAGTTTGGATATCGCTTTTATGATCTCGTTGATAAGAAGCTTATTAGAAGTCGTGATGCGGTGTTCTTTGAAGACCAAACTATTGAAGATATTGACAAGACTGAGAAAAAGGATTCTCAGAATAAAGAGAGCTTAGTTGATGTTGATCCAGTTCCTATCGTTGATGCATCTATTGCACATGAAGAAACCCAAGATTATAATGCAGATGATGATCAAGAGAGTGTAGAACCTATTGACGGTTCGATTAATGATGTTGTGGTTGGTCAACAACCAACTCCTGCTCAGGTAACTACTTCAGATGTTCATAAAACCTCTTGTAGAAGATCTTCTAGGGATAAGCAAAAGTCAACTCGTTATTCTCCAAATGAGTATGTACTTTTGACTGACATGGGAGAACCTGGAGATCATGATGAAGCCATGCAAGATACTCACAGAGATGAGTGGGTAGAAGCTATGAAAGATGAGATGAAGTCACTCCACGAGAATGGCACATATGAGTTAGTGGAATTACCGAAAGGTAAGAAAGCTCTAACAAACAAATGGATCTTTAGAGTAAAGCAAGAGCAACATAGGTATAAGGCGAGGTTAGTTTTCAAAGGATTTGGCCAGAGAAAGGGAGTTGACTTTTCTCTCCTGTCGTGAAAATGTCTTCTATTCGTATGGTGCTAGGCTTAGCTGCAAGTCTAGATTTAGAGGTTGAGCGGATGGATGTCAAGACTGCTTTTCTTCATAGTGATTTAGATGAAGAGATTTACATGGAGCAGCCTGAAGGTTTTGTAGTCAAAGGAAAAGAAAATTATGTCTGCAAATTGAGAAAGAGCTTGTATGGCTTGAAACAAGCTTCAAGACAATGGTACTTGAAGTTTGAATCTGTCATTGAAAAACAGGGATATAAGAAAACTTCTTCAGATCACTGTGCATTCTTTCAGAAGTTCTCGAATGATGATTTCATTATTTTACCACTCTATGTGGATGATATGCTGATTGTTGGCAAAAATAAATCTAGAATTGCAGTCCTTAAGAAGGAGTTGAGCAAATCGTTTGCGATGAAGGACTTGGGGCCAGCAAAGAAAATTTTAGGCATCCAAATACACAGAGATAGAGGTAAAAAGGAGTTATCATTATCTCAGACGCAGTACATTGAGAAGGTATTGAAGAGGTTCAATATGACAGAAGCAAAAGCGGTTAGTCTTGCTAAACACTTCAAATTGAGTACGACTCAGAGTCCATCTACTAACTAAGAGAAGAAAGAGATGTCTTGTATTCCCTACTCCTCCGCAGTTGGTAGTTTGATGTATGCTATGGTTTGTACTAGATTAGATATTGCACATGTCGTTGGTACTGTTAGCAGATTTCTTTCTAATCCTGGAAAGGAACATTGGGATGCTGTAAAATAGATACTAAGATATTTGAAGGGTACTGCAGACATGGAGTTGTGCTTTGGTAGTGGCAAGCCTGAACTTGTTTGCTGCACAGACTCTGATTTGGGAGGTAATCTTGATAATTCAAGATCCACTTTCGGTTATTTGATCACTTTTGCAGGGGGAGCTATTTCTTGACAATCAAGACTACAGAAGTGCATAGCTCTATCCACCACAGAAGCTTAATCTATTGCTATCACTAAAGGTGCCAAAGAATTGCTTTGGATGAAGGAATTTATGAAAGATCTTGATTTTGAGCAGTCAAGGTTGGTCTTATTTTGTGATAATCAAAGTGTTATTTATCTCACCAAACACTCCACCTTTCATTCTAAGTCCAAGCATATTAGTAGAAAGTATCATTGGATTAGAATGGCCGTGGAAGAGAAATTATTTGAGGCTGAGAAGATACACACTGATGAAAATCCTTCAGATATGCTAACGAAAGTGGTGGTTGTAGAGAAGCATGAGTATTGCAGAACTTTGGCAGGCATGAAGTCTGTCCTGAGTTCCTCCGCTTGAAGATCCATTTAGCCCCTTGGCTGGAGGGGAAGTTTGTTGGGCTGTAGCCCATGTTCCAGCCAAAGGCCCATGACCTAATCCTATTCTCTTTTGGCTTCCAATCCTATTTGAAAAAGGATTCGGATTTTCTATTCCTATTTGGAGTTGGTTTGGCTTTAGGAAAAAGCACCACTCATCATCTATAAATAGGAAAATTTGAGAGAGAATTAATCATGCTCATTAGTTTTGTCTTTGAGAGACATTAGCACATAAGAGAGGTTTTTGAGAGAGCTTTCACCAAAGAGAGAAGAGAGAGAGAGTTTAGTTATTGCAGTTTTTACTCTCCGACCAGCCAACTTCAGATCGCGTTTGCCAGCTTGTCACCGTTGGATCGGGCTGGAATTTTGAATGAGTGTTCCTAACAACTTGGCGTTTGATTTGAACGGTGGAGATCGTATTTGGAGGTCCGCAACATCTGGTTTTGAGTCCTGAATAGTAGCTCTATTTCGGGTGATTGATTTTCTTCTGTTGGTGTCGCTATTGTTTCTCCGTGTTTGACACTTGTTGTGTAGCCATGTGGGAGAATATTTATAACCCTCTTATTGATATAGTGGAGCTGTTTGGATATCTATGATCCCGTGGTTGTTACCTTCGATTTGAAGGATTTTTCCACGTTAAATTTGGTGTTCTTTACTTTTCTTGTTTTCTTATTTACCTCTTTCCGTCATAACAAGAAGGAGAGGGGTTTCAGAATTGAATGCAACCCCTTACTCCGGAATTTCATACCAGTAAATTTCAATTTCCAAAGCAATGATTCAATCCAGTGTAATTCTTTTGCCATGCTATTTCAAAATTATATCTTCTGTATAAAAAGCATATATCTTGGACTGGAAACTGGTACCTGTTTAGCTTAATTGGATCTTCTTTAAATGTATTATCACAATTGTTTACTTGGAAATTAGAATTGTTTTCACAAAAGTCACTGACCTTTTACCTCGTGATTTAAGAAAAAGAATACTGACTAGAAAAAAAAGACATGTTTCTTCTTTAGAGTATTGTGTTATCTTAATTCTCTCCAAAGTAGTTTACTCAGAAAGACTCTCTTATGCAGACAGTGGAGAAGTCTTTTTAAATTTTGGTCTACCTTAAATTGGGATTGTTCTTCTTTGTGTAGTTAATAAATTTTGATTGCAAGGATGTTACAAAATAAATAAACAATTGCTTAATTCTTTATAGGCATTGCTGGTTTTACTCTCTATTTTCATTAGTCTTTCCCATATCTGGCTGCTGCAGATCTTTCTGAATTTTGCATCGTAAGTCATTTGTTAATTGTTATATTAGTTTGAGCTATGACTAACTTTAATCACAAATAAAAGGGGATCTATTATAATTTAAAAACTCCCTAGAAGTAAAATACTCAAACTTCTACTTATTTATAGACTTGATGGATACCAGCATTATTTATTCTAAAGATCAACTAATCAAATTCAGATTCATGCTGTGAAAACTTATGCTCATGTTGATAGTTGGATGACTGTGCTAAGATCAAATTTCAGCCTGCTTTACAATTATGATGTATTTGGAGAATATGTTGGTTTTGGCTGTGTCTATCGTTGCACTACTGGATTGGCAGACCGATTTGGAACATGAAGGTCTTTAAAAAACTCCTTTATGTGATCAGGTGTGTGTCTAACTTGGTGCATACTACATAGCATCCTGTGCTCTTTTATGTCCTTTCATTGAGTCACTTTCTTGTGTCCTTGAGCACATTCACTAATTGGTTCTTCATGCATATAAGTCATGCAATTAGCTACTGTTATTTTTTGGATTTTCTGCAGAATGTTGATAAACTAAGCACATAGATTTTCTTTGTTCTAAGTCCACAGTTATACTGTGTCTCCTTAAAGAATCTAATCCCCTCACTATTGCCCGAGGTATGGATTAATTCTTCCCAAGATAAAATAGAACTCTATTCTACAATATCGGCAATGAAAATTGTAGAACTTCGGCGAACTCAAGACTGGAGTATATCACACAGTGACTGGTTTTTATTTTGTAGAAGAAGAGAGTTTTTCAGTTGGACAGAATTTCGTCTTGCTTGTCAAAAATATTCTGAATTCCTGATGAAGGAAAACACAGGTATTTATAGCCAAATACGCATTATTTTGAAAGGATGCACTGCTTCGAAAAGTTGCACTGTTTCAAAGCACTATTTCTGAAACATCGCGTTTGTTCTGGAACTGATGCATCGTTTCTGGAACGTTGCATGTTTCTGGAATGGTTACATTATTCCGGAACGATGCACTGTTTCTCGAACAGTCACAAACGTTGCAAAACATTTCGTTGGAACATTTCATTTGGAGGAAAATTTCGGATGAATTTTTCTGGATTAAAAAAAAAAATTTGTCCAAAAAATAGCCTCTCGATCATTTTCCGAAGCCGAAGCCGAAGCCGAGCGAGCGAGCGACGACGACGGCGCGAGGCTTGGTTTCTTTTTGGCTCACTATCCCTTCAAAGGAGTACTTCTTAATATAAAGGACAAATGATTTCTTTCTCCCACCAATGAGGGAGAAACTATTTTTCCTTCTATCAAGTGACTATTCACCTCCCTTTGTTCCCATTTTGTTCCACCATTTTCCATTCATCTTTTATCAAAACCCAACAATCCCCCACATGAATGGGGAATGGCTATTTCATTTTAGAAAAACATGTGTGATCTACAAATAAGAATCAGTTGCATCTGGATAAGTAGGTTTCCCTTTGAACTTTCCATAGTGAACATACATCGGGTATCCTCGGTCAATCGGTAGATTTGATATCTTTGAACCGTCGATCTTTTATGTATACCTAGACAACGTATGTCACACAACTAACCCTTAACCGTTCTTGGTTCTCATTGTTTTGTTCGTTTCAGCCATGAACACGTCCTGGTTTCATGAGTGCGTAGAGAATTGGCCTTACTTTATATTCTCCTTGAAGCGGCTTACACTTCACACTCACATAGGTGATTCCTAAACGTTAAGTCCAATAGACAAAACTATTTGGTCATACCAGCCAAACTTAGGTAATCGTTAAAAGCTTCACATCTTAAGCTTTATCCTAGTTTTCTGAACATTGTCTACATCATGAGAATAGGTTGAGTTTAGTTGACAATGTTGAACCGTCATTCACAACTTTGTTTGATCTCTTTGAACCTAGCTCTTGGGATCTCCAGTCTGCTAGGTAGAGTTACCGCCATGATGACTTGTCCTTGGCCTTAAACCCATTCCCTTCGATGATTTATCAACCGCCTCTCTAGTTAGGCCTTTTGTTAACGGATCTGACACATTATCTTTTGACTTGACATAGTCAATTGTGATAATTCCACTAGAGAGTAATTGTCTAACGGTGTTGTGTCTTCGTCGCATGTGACGAGACTTTCCATTAGACATAACATTTCCAGCTCGTCCTATTGCCGATTGACTGTCACAATGTATACATATAGGAGCAACTGGATTTGGCCATAAAGGAATATCTTCTAGAAAATTCCGTAGCCATTCTGCTTCTTCACCGGCCTTGTCCAGAGCTATAAACTCGGATTCCATTGTAGAGCGAGCTATACATGTCTGTTTGGAAGATTTCCAAGACACTGCTCCTCCACCAATAGTGAACACATATCCATTTGTGGATTTTATTTCAGATGATCCAGTGATCCAATTTGCATCACTATATCCTTCAACTACCCCCAGGATATTTATTGTAGTGCAATGCATATTCTTGAGTGTATTTTAAATAACCCAACACTCGCTTCATCGCCATCCAATGAGTTTGATCAGGATTGCTCGTGTACCGACTCAGTTTACTTATGGCGCAAGCTATATCAGGTCTGGTACAATTCATTATGTACATCAAACTTCCTAACACTCGAGCATAGTCCACTTGGGACTTGCTTTGACCTTTGTTCTTTGTAAGAGCAAGATTTACATCAATTGGAGTCTTTGCGACTTTGAAGTCCAGATACTTGAATTTCTCCAATACCATGTTGATGTAGTGAGTCTGAGACAAAGCTAGACCTTGAGGAGTTCTGTGAATTTTAATTCCTAAAATCAGATCTGCAACTCCTAAGTCTTTCATATCAAATTTGCTAGCAAGCATACGCTTAGTAGCATTTATGTCGGAAATGTCTTTACTCATTATCAACATATCATCAACATACAAGCAAACAATGACAACGTGATTTGGAGTGTTCTTTATGTAAACACATTTATCACACTCATTGATCTTAAATCAATTTGCCAACATTGTTTGGTCAAATTTCGCATGCCATTGTTTGGGCGCTTGTTTTAGTAGATAAAGTGACTTAACAAGTCGACATACCTTCTTTTCTTTTCCAGGAACTACAAACCCTTCGGGTTGATCCATGTAGATCTCTTCCTCCAATTCTCCATTTAAGAAGGCTGTCTTCACATCCATTTGATGAATTTGAAGACCGTACACGGCGGCTAACGCTATCAATACTCGAATTGACGTGATTCTTGTTACCGGCGAGTACGTGTCGAAATAATCAAGACCTTCTCGTTGTCTGAACCCCTTGACAACTAGTCTTGCCTTATATTTATCAATAGTGCCATCATCTTTCATTTTTCTTTTGAAGATCCATTTAGAACCCAATGGTTTGTTTCCTGGAGGAAGATCAACTAATTCCCACGTATGATTATTCAATATGGATTCTATTTCACTATTGATTGCCTCTTTCCAATATTGTGCTTCCGTAGAAGACATCGCTTCCTTAAACGTTTGAGGCTCATTCTCTACTAAGAATGTCAAGAAATCGGGACCAAAGGAAGTTGATGCCTTTTGACGTTTGCTGCGTCTTACACTTTCTTCATTAGGCATACTTTCCTTTTCTTCTTCCCGAGGTCGTTTAGATTTTTCACTAGACGACTCACATTCATTCTTATACGGGTAAACATTTTCAAAAAATTCAGCATTGTCTGATTCGATTACCGTATTTACATGAATGTCAGGATTGTCTGATTTGTGAACCAGAAATCGATACGCCTTGCTATTGGTTGCATATCCAATGAATACACAGTCAATTGTTTTCGGTCCTATTTTAACCCTTTTGGGTTTAGGAACTTGGACTTTTGCCAAACACCCCCACACTTTGAAATATTTCAAGGTGGGCTTCCTTTCTTTCCACTTCTCATATGGAATTGACTTTGTTTTGCTATGGGGTATTCGATTGAGTATTCAATTAGCCGTTAAAATTGCTTCCCCCCACAAGTTCTGCGGTAAACCAGAACTTATCAACAAGGCATTCATCATCTCCTTTAATGTTCTATTCTTTCTTTCCGCAATTCCATTGGATTGTGGAGAGTATGGGGCAGTTGTTTGATGAATAATGCCATATTCCAAACATATTTCTTCAAAAGGAGATTCGTATTCGCCGCCCCTATCACTTCTGATCATTTTGATTTTCTTATCAAGTTGTGTTTCAACTTCATTCTTATATTGCTTGAATGCATTAATTGTCTCATCTTTGCTGTTAAGCAGATAAACATAGCAATATCGAGTGCTATCATCAATGAAAGTTATGAAGTATCTTTTACCACCACGTGATGGTGTTGACTTCATGTCACAAATATCTGTGTGGATTAAGTCTAAGGGATTTGAATTCCTTTCAATCGACTTATACGGATGCTTAACATACTTAGATTCCACACATATTTGACACTTCATATTATTACTTTCAAACTTAGGCAATATTTCCAAGTTAATCATTTTACGCATTGTTTTATAATTAACATGTCCTAAACGCGCATGCCATAAATTATTGGACTCAAGCAAGTAAGAAGAAGAAGTACTTTTATTGATATCAACAGCCCTTACATTTAGCTTGAAAAGGCCCTCAGTTAGGTAACCCTTTCCTACAAACATATCATTTTTACTAAGTACAATCTTATCAGACACAAAAACACACTTAAAACCATTCTTGACCAGAAGTGACGTCGAGACCAAATTCTTGCGCATTTCGGGAACATGAAGAACTTTGTTAAGCGTCATAATCTTGCCCGAAGTCATTTTCAAGCCAATCTTTCCAGTTCCTTCTATTTTTGCGGTTGCAGAATTTGCCATATAAATGGTCTCGTCTTTTTCAGACACAGTATAGGAAGAGAACAACTCCCTATTTGAACAAACATGTCGGGTAGCACCCGAATCCATCCACCATTCTTTTGGATTCCCCACCAAGTTGCAGTCGGACAACATTGCACACAAAAAGTCCATGTCCTCATTCAGGTTCGCTTGGTCTTTCGTTTTCTTGTCCTTCTTAGGAGCACGACACTCCGAAGCCATATGACCATACTTGCCACAGTTGTAGCAATTTCCTTTGAACCTCTTCTTGCTTGGTTCATTCTTCTCTTCATTTGACTTTTTTCCTTTTCTTGTTCTTTGGAGAAGTTTCAACATGATTTGCTCCCGGAATTGAAGACTTTGAAGTGGCTTTCTTTTCAGCAGCTTTGTTGTCTTCTTCAATCCGTAAACGAACAATCAAGTCCTCCAACTTCATTTCCTTTCGTTTATGTTTCAAGTGGTTCTTAAAATCCTTCCACAAAGGAGGCAATTTTTCGATAAAGGCTGCCACTTGAAATGCTTCATTTACATCCATTCCTTCAGCAAGTAAATCATGGATTATTACTTGCAATTCTTGGACTTGAGACATGACAGTTCTACTGTCAACCATTTTATAGTCCAGAAATTTGGCCACCACAAATTTCTTTAGTCCAGCATCTTCAGTCTTGTATTTCTTGTCTAATGCGTCCCATAATTCTTTAGACGTTTTGCATACGCTATAGACATTATACAAGCTATCTTCCAACCCATTCAGAATGTAATTTTTGCACAGAAAATCAGAATGATTCCATGCCTCCATTACTATGAAATGGTCCTTTTCCGGAGTGTCATCCGGGAAGGTTGGAACTTTGTCAGAAATAAATCTCTGCAAACTGAGAGTGGTTAGATAGAACAACATCTTCTGTTGCCACCTCTTAAAGTCAGTACCGAAAAACCTTTCGGGTTTTTCATTTGTTGTCAGTGCAGGAACAACACGGTTTGACGAAACTGTATTTGTTTGCACCGAAGCAGAAGTCATAACAGTATCAACAGGTTCTGCCATTTCGTATTAGATTCTTTAAGATTGTTATTTTCTAGATTTTCTGCAGAATGTTGATAAACTAAGCACACAGATTTTCTTTGTTCTAAGTCCACAGTTATACTGTGTTTCCTTAAAGAATCTAATTCCCTCACTATTGCCCGAGGTATGGATTAATTCTTCCCAGGATAAAATAGAACTCTATTCTACAATATCGGCAATGAAAATTGTAGAACTTCGGCGAACTCAAGACTGGAGTATATCACACAGTGACTGGTTTTTATTTTGTAGAAGAAGAGAGTTTTTCAGTTGGACAGAATTTCGTCTTGCTTGTCAAAAATATTCTGAATTCCTGATGAAGGAAAACACAGGTATTTATAGCCAAATACGCATTGTTTCGAAAGGATGCACTGCTTCGAAAAGTTGCACTGTTTCAAAGCACTATTTCTGAAACATCGCGTTTGTTCTGGAACTGATGCATCGTTTCTGGAACGTTGCATGTTTCTGGAATGGTTACATTGTTCCGGAACGATGCACTGTTTCTCGAACAGTCACAAACGTTGCAAAACATTTCGTTGGAACATTTCATTTGGAGGAAAATTTCGGATGAATTTTTCTGGATTAAAAAAAAAAATTTGTCCAAAAAATAGCCTCTCGATCATTTTCCGAAGCCGAAGCCGAGCGAGCGACGACGACGGCGCGAGGCTTGGTTTCTTCTTGGCTCACTATCCCTTCAAAGGAGTACTTCTTAATATAAAGGACAAATGATTTCTTTCTCCCACCAATGAGGGAGAAACTATTTTTCCTTCTATCAAGTGACTATTCACCTCCCTTTGTTCTCATTTTGTTCCACCATTTTCTATTCATCTTTTACCAAAACCCAACAGCTACTTCGTTCTTACAATTGGAAGCTAAACCCATCTGTATTACTTGCTTTTAGAGTTGATACAGAGCTTAATTTGAGGGTGACAACGGTGGTAACTGCTAATAAATTATGTAGTTAAGATCACAGGTTTATAAGCCTATCGATAATGTCAAATAAAGTAGTTAATTATGTATTGGATCATATTGTTAATATGAGTATATATCGAGGAATACATTATTGTAAAGCTTATAGACTGTTTGTAGGAATACATACCGAGAAATAGAAGCATATTGATATAAGCTTTACTTGTTCAATAAGTGAGACTTATTCTTTGATCTTCTCTTGAATACTACTTTTTGCATTAAGATATTCTTTTTAGTCTTTGTCGTACATCGTCAATTATCGGATTCACGACTTGTGTTCCAGGTTAGGAAACAATGTGGTGACTGATATTTTTTTGCAGAATGATTTGCTTTTCTCTATTCTATTTTGGAGCTTACAAAGTTATACATTTCTCTCACAATAAAATTGAGTGGTGTATACTTGCTTTTTCTGAAGGTAAAATATAAAAGTTTTCTTATGCTGGTTTCTAGGATCGATAGAGGCTAACTGCTAAGCTGAGAACCATTGCTTGTGCTCATAAATATGGAATAGGTTGTACTTTTTATTTGCTAAAATATAAAGAAGTTCCTACATGTAATGGGTATTTATCTTAAGATAGTTGACTACTTTTGGTCCCCTATTATGTACGTGTTATGGAGAAGATACTGTATGGATGTGATTCCTTATTTTGATCTACTTGTAGGGATTTAGCTTTGGTCAATTCATCCTCCAAAACTCAATCAATGTTCATCGGATTACCATTGAGTACTGAGTCCTAAAGGAGGTGCCAAATTTTCTTATGTCCATACTAGAAATTTCTATGCAGTTTTTCTCACTTGTTCCTTGTTATTCTTCTTCTTTTGGACATGCACGTCTATAATTGTATTTGATTTTGACCCACACATATTTGTTTGAGGAAAGTGTTTCTAATCATTAGTTATGTTGCCAGCGCATATATATTGAATGTGTGTGTTGGTATGGGTTTAAATATCCTCTAGTAGAAACAAAATTTTGCATGTTAAGATCGTCACTAAGTAAATAATCAGCTAATAATAGTGTTTGTTGAGACCTCCATTGATCCACCAAGGTTGATATAAGAATGTTGGCTGAGGTGCTCCATGTACTGGTCTTATACTGTAAGAGTGTTGCAAGTTAGTTCCTCCAGTATGAGGGATGGGCTTAAGACTTAAATTGTTTCTTCTATCTGGTTAACAATAATTCCATGGAGACGTGAATTCTTGTTCTATTTATTGTGGTATTAGTTATTAATTGAACATTTGCCATAGATATCTGCTCAATTGAGCAAACCTGATTGTATTTTAATTGATTTAGAAGGAAACCACACATGTCATCTCTCGAAAGGAAGCGAGAGGAACTTTTCTATTCAAAATTCTATTTGAGACATTTATATGTGGTAAGACAGTGCAGAACCTCCATACTTCCCGCAAGTCCTTTGAGATTCTGGTAAAGGCATCCAAATCCCCATAAGGTGAAGGATGCTTACTGATCTTTTCTGATAATAATTCTACAGACTTGTTGGAAGCATTCACAAATATAGTCCTCCTAAGCTATGTTGCTCGGACTCTTCAAAAATGTCAATGGGTTGTGTCGAATTCTCCAAAAGTAGTGTATTTTGGGGAAATCCGACACGGAGGCAGCAAAAGTGAAGAGTCCGTGCAACTTAGCTCCCAAGTACCTTCTTGAGCAGGGTGTTGATAGCTAGGACTTCAAATCATATTATAGTCATCGTGGCAATGATGACGTTATGGTTGTGGTGCTTTTGGCATCATATGCCCTTTAAACAAGCTGTTAAAAGAGTAAGTTGACCAAAAAAACAATTGATGCATTTCCATTGGAGGAACTCTGTGTTTAATGCTACAGTGGTACTTTCCTCCTTTAGGTTGCTGATCTTTCTATTGTACCTTCCCTTTTAAGATCGTTCACATTGAGAAAGAGTTTCTTTTATAAATTCCACCTTATTCAATTGAAAGTTTTTTTTCACTTTTTTTTTTGGATAACCGTGGAGTAAGGGTCAGCTTGCGTTCACAAGTTTTTTTTACATCTTTTATAATCTGAAACATCATATTACTAGATGCTTCAGAGCTTATTTTATGATAACATTTTTAGATACATGATACTTTCAGGAATACAAGTTTGCTTCGCAAGACACTTTGATCTTGGAGCCAAGTATGGAAGTGGAAGTTCCTAAGATTTGGGATGCGTATGGTTCTATGTCCTGGTGGATTTTTGGAACATTGCTGCTGGAATCTTTGCCTCAGTTCTTCCTGAATATTCTCTGTGCATATTTTAGTAAAGAAAACGTGGTAGGGAGTGAAATCCGTAATTGCTAAAAGCATTGAGAAGATTCACGGTAGCAAAGGCAGAATGACAATTGTGCCTCAATGTTTCACGGTTGGTGAGGAAGTAAAAGTCATGAGAATTGTTAAAGTTGGATTGTGCCTCTTTAATCTAAAACCTCAATTTTCTTCTCACTTTTTCTTCGTCTGGAAAGTGACTTGTACTCCAGATTTAGATGGGAGTTTAGGACTCCTTTTAAATGTGATGATGTGCTCTGTCCTTTGGTGAAGGTTCCTGAATACTTTGGTTGACTTTTTTTCCTTCTAAACATACTCAGGAGACCAAGGGTAAAACCGCCTTTTCAGGATTCATTAAGCTCACTCCATGTGTGACCCAGAAGCACCCTCTCTCCTCCAAAATATTTCTAGAAACATCCGCCATTTTCCAAAATAGAAAAATCTTGAATTCTCCTTCTTCAACTTTCTTTCAGCGCCATCGCTGCTGGCGGCAACACCATCACAATCGAAACACTAGTACAGAGAAATGTTCTCACCGTTACGCAAGGACGATTCAATGTTGCAGCCCTTCCAATATCGATTCAATGCACAAGGTAAGCAGTCCAATCCGTTGGTTATGGTCTGTTACTTGCTATATCTAACGCACTAAATCTAGGTCTAGAAACATCGACTCTCTCGTTTCTTTTCCCTCTTTTAGTTCTCCTTCACTCTTACCGAGTATTCATGAAGTGCAAATTTAGTAGCTAGAAATAATGAAATTTTTTATGAATATTAGCCAAATTTTCTTTCATTGGAATAAGTTAACTTTGAACTTTCCTCTTACTCCTCTTTGGATTTAAACTCTTTCCTTATGCTGTATGTAATAGGTACAACTCACAAGCTAAGTTGGAGAAGAGTCATTCTTTGATGTAGAGGTGAAGAGTAGGGAAGTATCATGAATACACATTTGAATTCCAAATAACCATGCCATCAAAATCTACTGCTTCAGGTATAGTTTCCTCAAATTCAAGTCTACCAAGTTTAGAGTTTTGTGTTTTTTGTTAAATTATAGTTTTAGTAAGTTGCAACGACTAATTTAACTAAATCTCGGACTATATAATAGGATGAATCAAACAGGGAAATCTACTTTTGGTGGGCTACGAGAAAATTTAGTTTAAGGAACACTAAGACTTTATCTGATAAAAAAATATGGCATAGGAAGTTTTTGTTCAAGATTTCATATTTCATGAAGAGTTTACTATGCAATAAGCTCTATACTTATAGTACAACAACAACATACCCGGTGTAATTTCACAAGTGGGGTCTGAGACTGAGAGGGTGGTGTAATCCCTACTGATAGCAATCCCACAATTCGATATCCGGGGCCTTTTATTTGTTGTGTTGTAGAACTCATAAAGAGAAAGATCTGGAGCACCAATTATGTAGAGTGAGGTAGCAACCAAAGTAAGAAAAATTGTTTTGTGATTCTTGTGGTATTAGAATCAGAATTATCATGATGCATCGACGTATAGAACGATGGCTTATACAGGTGATGATGCAATGCTTTCCCTTTGTTATATAATGGTTAATATTGTGGTTAATATTGAAGGCAAAGTGTAATGCTAAATTTGAAGGAATTAATATGTCTGCTATGACAAAAAAAATAAAAAAAATACTTTAGCTTGGATAATAGTTAGAATATTAATATTCTCTACACCGTCGATTCCATGACTTTGTCCGGTGTTTGAGGACCTTTCTAAAGTTTATGAAGTAATCCAATGTTGAATTCCGGTTGTAATTCAGGTAGTACTTTTTTTTCTTAAGTTTCAGCTAATCTGAATGTTTGCTTTAGTCGTACAGGTGTCTTCCAATACATAAACCCCCAAACTGATCTTCCCTCTATCGTTCTAGAGTGTTCTTTGGTTACTGCACTTTTATTTTTCTGAGTCATGTGGTTCCAAGTGAGGACTGAACTATCACATCTGTTGATGACAGATACTTACTGCATCTTTAAGTGAATCTCTTATCAAACACTACTGTATCCTGAAGTAGAAAGACCCCGAAAATGTGAAATGAAAATGATGATATGTTTTTATTTGAAAGTGATTATAATGAGGCAAGTTGTCTTTTGATTTATAATCATTAGGTTGGTCAGACATGTTTGGTTGACTTTTTATCTACTTGATATATTTCATCTAATTTTTCACAAGCCAAGGGTCTGTCGAAAACAACATCTCTACCTCCAAGGTAGGGATAAGGTTTACGTGCAACCTATCCTCCACAAATTCCTTTTTTGGGGATTAGGGTATGTTGTTATCCATTTTTAGCTCAGAAAATTAACTACGAATTCCATACAAGTCTGTGTATTCTTTGATATTTGTCACTTTATTGTGCTTGTATGAATATGGAAACATTCTCTATTTAATTAGAATATGCTCACGAGTATTGTATTTGCTTGTGGTACAAAAACTGTTTATTTAGTTTTGATCACATTGAAATGTCAAAGCAACAGTTTCAACTTCTATTACGCCGCTGCTATTATAATTTATATATCCAGTTGCTGCTTTGTTTCTATTTGTGCTCTTCTATGCAACTCTTCACTTGAGATCAACAATTATAAAGGTAATCTTATTAGACATAACAACATTCTCTGTAACTAGTGTCTTTTCAAAATTGATATCAATTGTAAGCTTCAAGTAATTCATTGATATAGTATATGTGTACACTTTGGCATTGCTAGGCATAAAATCAGGGCTGTTATATTGTTTGTCGAGCAGTTAAGGTGCTAGCAGCTCTAACTTTTTATTGTGGATCTCCACTGTTAACCTGTTATGCATTTAACTCCTGATAAAATTGTATCTTGAAAATACTATGCGGTTAATCATTTCTCACCCAACACTACGTACCCTACCCTATCTATTCAAGGGAGATGCTGGAACTGAAAAAGACCAGGTTTCACACACATAGAGACACGCAGAAGGTATGAATGGTTCCTGATTTTCTTTGTGGTGAGCTATGGTGAAAATGCTGAGTAGCCTATATCAATTTGGATACAATTATGTGTTTGGGCCTTTTGAAGTTAATCCTACGTCTGTTTAATTAGTCATTCATATACCTCTTAAGAATCAAAGGAAGCTATTCCAGTAACTTGTTTTCCATGCATTAACTCAATCATGTTTGGGGATGTTGTCGTGCTTCACCCATTTAGTAGACCTCGGCATTTTCCTACTCTTTGTTCTTGTAAGGACAGGGGTTTTGATGACGCACAACAGATTGTGCAGCTCTAAATATAATGCTATATTTCCATTGGAGTTGCATTAAGTTTTTCATGGATTTCAGTAATTTTAAATCATATCCTTCGTTGTCTTTGCTATGTTTTTTTTTAGCTATTTGGGTGCTGAATTTGGTCGCTTAGGTTTTGTCTGCTGGCCTATATGATAATACATATATTCAAATTCATTTAAAAGAAAGAGCTTTAGCTTAGGTTAAAACTTATCCGAGATAAATGTAACCTGAATATAATCTGAGATTTTAATTACTGTTGTGTATTGAAGTTTAGAATAAGGATCGTGGAGATGTGGTCTGAGGTTCGAATATAAAATGGGTTTGTGTTGGTATGAATTTGTTATGTTAAGTTTTCTCCTAACATTCATTTGTCTTCTTATAAACTTGGATTAAGGATCACTTTTTCTGTGGTGATTGTGAGTATGGTAAATATTAGATAATTAACTAATACAGGTTTACATAGTTATATCAGCTGAAAACAACATAAAAGCAAATTTCTACGTAGGAGTTTCGACTCCATACCAAACACATGGCCTTGAAGGTTTTTCTAATTGCGTTCTTCATTGTAAGTTCTCATATGATTATCATATTAGCCAGTGATCATCTTTCTCAGCCGAGTAATTCAAAAATCTATATCGTTCATGTGAGTCACCTGAAAAGTACATGATTGACACTAGTACTCACTTTTATCTGATGTGTCCTCACACATAATGTATTCCTGTCCAAATGTCTTCAATGGTTTTGCTACTAGAATATCACCAGATGAAGTAAAGGCATTGAAAACAAAGGTGATGTTTATTCTCAAAAGGCGTTAAAGACTATTGTGAGTAAAACAACTCACTGTACAAATTTTATGAGATTGCACTGTAATCGAGGCTTCTGGAATACATCTAACTATGGTGAATTGTGATTATTGGTTTGTTAGACACTGGAATATACCCCAAACATTCTTCTTTTGAAGATGAAGGAATGCATTCTCTACTTGCCGAATGGGAGGGAGGGAGGGAAATTGTTTAATTTCACAGCATGTAACAACAAGTTCATAGGAGCAAGACTTTTCTGTGTTCGATGATGGGACACCACCAGATGAGAATGGTCATGGTACACATACTTCAAGCACGTTTGATGTAAACTTTGTTAATGGCTCAAATATTTTAGGTAGTGCTAATGGCACGGTGGCTGGCATTGCACCTCATGCTCACTTGAGTATGTACAAGTTTGCAATTCAAATTGCATGTGTTCGAAAAGTGACATGTTGCCTGCGGTGGATGCCACAATTGAAGATGGTGTTGATGTCATATCTATTTCCTTTGATTTTCTAATCCTATGTATAAAAGTTGCAATTCAAGCTTTGGGACATTTTTTTGGACTTGTTCAATGTTTAAGCGGATGATGTCAAATTCAGCCAAGTAGTTATTGTTATACTGGAAAAACTTATATATCACAAAAGAGAGGAAAATCGTTGATCTTTGTGACGAGGCAGAATTTATTAGCACACTTCAGAAAATATGGTGAACAGAATTAAATATGACCTGCATAGCCTGCAGAGAAACTTACTTTTCTGTTAGACATATATTGTAGTATTTGTACTTTTGAAACTTTTATATGTTTATAAAAAGAAATTGTTGAATATAGCTTATCCCATTGTTTTTATTGCATAGCAACAATATCTGTTCTTGATAATCAATACACAGAAGAGAAAAGTGGTATTTTTTTTGTCCAAATCATACACGTTGGGCCTGTGCTAAGCACGGTATCTAGTAGTAATAGAACGGCTGTGTTCAGAGAGGTGGGTTGTGGAAACACCTTATCCTTAAATGATATGCTTGAGAGAATATATAAATATATAATAGTGCCGAGTATTACGAATTATGATATTATCAGGATAGGTATTGTAAAATAAAAAACTTGATTTGAGAAAAAAAAATGAAAATTAAAAACGTGGAGCCTAATATTATGACCTAATACTTCGCTTAGTTGACTTTATTTGTTGGGAAAGATCAAGGAAACTAATTGCATATTTGATAGAAATGACAGATGTGAATTTTACCCGACGATTTTACTTATGGTATATTTTTTGATGGACATTCACAATGTGATAGACATTAATTTCTCATGATTGAATGAAGAAATTGGTTAAAAAAAAAGATGCAAATGAATGAGTATATAATAATGTTTTATCGAATGACTTGTGCAATGAGAGAAAGACGGATATATAAGCTAAGGTTGCATAGATTTTGAAAAAAATTTAACGAAAATGAGCTTACCTTTACATAAATTTCGCTAAATACTATTTTTAGAGGCTAGAGCAAAGAACACAATATGGATTATAGATGGAAAACATTGTCTGAGAGAAGTGACGACTAATGCTTTTGCATGTTCTGACAAATTGCTAAAAAAAGATATACGACCAACACTGGTTACGTATAATATTCTATTGAAATTGCATTTCTTGAACATCATATTTAATTTGAAACACCTTATACTAATCAATTCTCAACGTTAAGATTTAGCGACGCATGGCTCATATATAAAGAGTTAATAACTCAAATGGTCACTCAATTATTGATTTTTATCTCAGAAAGTCACTCAAGTTTAGTCTTTACTCCAAAAGTCACTCAACTATCACATTTTTAATCTAAAAGTCACTCAACTTTGGTCTTTACTCTAAAAATCACTCAACTATCACATTTTACTCAAAAAGTCACTCAACCTATTTAATTATTTTTTAAAATAAAATTTGCATATGTGGAAATTCTATTTAAAAACAAAATTCTAAAAAATAAAAAGTATCCCTTTAATGACCATTTTATCCTTATTCCCCTAAATTAATATTCTACAAATCTTTCTCATTTTTCTTCGATCATGTTAACATGAACAAAGTGATTACCATTGCATTTATCATAACTAAAGTCCATCCAAGATCACGATTATCATTATAACTAAATGATATGAATATTGTGTATCATGTAAACTAACTAAGTGATTAATGACTAAATATGTCTATTTCAACGTGTAAATTTTTATTTTACACCAAAATAAGTTAAGAGTAAATTAAACTAAATACATCATTTTAGAATAACTTCAATTAAAATAGATAAAAATGGATAAGTTACTCTTTAAACTTGTCCAAAAAAGATCACTTAATTTACACACCTAAATTAACTTGTTATCCTCCTATCCTTGTTTGAAGTGTTACTATTACCCTCCTAAATTATATAAAAGCAGACAAATAATATGTAGTGTAAGAAGCCAATATACAATGGTGAAAGTTGTTGCCGTAGGAAAAGCCGTGAAAAAGAAAAAGAATAGAACAAAGAAAATCCACTTTGTCATAATATTAAAATATCTTGCCTAGTTACTTGTTTGAAAAAGATAACTAAGAATATATAGGTTAATTATTAGTTAATTAATTTAGTGGAATAAGGATAAAAGTGTCATTAAAGGAATACTTTTTATTTTTTAGAATTTTATTTTTAAATAGAATTTCTACATAAGTAAATTTTATTTTAAAAAATAATAAAATAGGTTGAGTGACTTTCTGAGTAAAAATGTGATAGTTGAGTGACTTTTGGAGTAAAGATCAAAGTTGAGTGACTTTCTGGAATAAAAATCAATAGTTGAGTGACCATTTAAGTTATTAACTCCATATATAAATGTCTACTTTGCTCCAGCTTTCAAGAATGAAATAAGGAAGACAATGAATTGATGCAATTTTCTGGCATTTTTTGACATAAAGTAAAAAGGATCACATGTGTGCATCTAATTAAACTTTGATAATTCACCTTTATAGGTACAAAAAATATATATTCAATCATCTTAACCTCGACAGGCGAATCTTCATACTTGGCACCGAGAGATTAATATGTATATATATATACTATAAAATGTAACTTTTGAATAGTTTGTTCAATGAAATCAGAAACAGTTCCATCCATGAGAGTCGCATAAATTTTTATTTTGCAGAACATAAGTATCTTTCCCTCTTTTTCAATTGTGGGGAAGAAAATTCTGATGAGTCATATCAGAATAAAGTAAGAACCACTCTTCTAAAGCTTAAGATTCCTTCACAGGAAAAGATTGAACCACTCTTCTAAAGCTTAGGATTCCTTCACAGAAAAAGATTGATTCTAAGTGTGTGTGGAATAAAGTAGTCATATCTTCATCCCCAATTTATGCGATATTGTTTGACCAGATATAAAGTTTTTAATAAAAAGGCTTTTGAAAGTTATGATCTAAAATAAGTCATAAATATTGATGTGATTATAAATCATCTTATTAAGAGTAAAATGAACATTTTACAGTTAAATTGTTACTCTTAAGTATAAAAAATATCATTCTTTTTGTGACTGACTAAAAAAATGAATATCCCATAAATGAATACTCCCTCCATCCCATTTTATGTGACCTACTTTTCTTTTTGGTCCGTCCCAAAAAGAATTGTCACATTTTCTTATTTGGTTACTTTTTAAAGATACAATTACTCCCTCCGTCTCATTTTATGTGGCCTAATTTGATTGGGCACGGAGTTTAAGAAATAAGGTTTGACTTGATAGTGTTTACCATATTGTCCTTTGCAATTAAAAATGTACATGTATTAATTTTATTTAAAAAATAAAAGGTAATGCATTCACTTTTTAATTAAGTGAGACCAATAAGGGTAAAAGAGTAATTGTGTCTTTAAAAAGCTGCCAAATAAGGAAATGTGACATTCTTTTTTGGACAGACCAAAAAGAAAAGTAGGTCACATAAAATGGGACGGAGGGAGTACTTTTTTACCGTTATTGATCCCACTTAATTAAAAAGTGAATGCATTACCTTTTATTTTTTAAATAAAATTAATACAAGTATCTATATATATTATAAAGCAGAGGACGAAGCACCACAACTAGCCAAGTGGCAATCTATTGAGAAGCCATATGACAGTTTTAGGACAAAGCTAATGATATTGTAATAAAAAATTTAAATTAAAAGATTAAAAATATTTGAATTTGAAAATGCATTATCCTTTTAAACAGAAAAGAAATCATTAGTTTAAAAATAAAAAACTACCATAGAGTTCTTAATCAACTCTACCATTTCATAAACTTATCTCTTTCATATGTCATGAAATGAATTTGAATACATTTAATTTAACTATTAAATGAAGATAAAGAATGATGATGATAATAATAATAATAATAATAATAATAATATAGTAGTAGTAGTAGTACGTAGTAGTAGTTAAAAATAATAATAATAATTAAAAAAGATAGTAGTACATAGTGATAAAAATAATAATAGTTGTTAGCAATAATAAAAATCTATATATATGATTAATTTTATATGACAATGGTGTAGATCAATTTTAATTTTATCAACTTTTGTTTAAATAAACGACTTTTTAACAAAGAGGCAAAAGACTAAAGTAAAGAAAAGAAGATGAACTAAAAAAAATGTGGGAAAAAAATAGAAAGGATAAAGAAGAGCTTTCGTTAACTATAAAATCTTTTTGAATTGATCTAATTATTTCCAAATACATTCAATTGCGTAAATAAAAAATAAAATCATCTCTTATTTAGAATTTTAGTCAAGCATTTAGCTTTTTAAATGTTAATTTTTGTTACCATTTTTACATTATTATTTAATAAGTATTAAAAGTGTGAAGGTCCTTAATAATATTGTTTGAACTTTTTGTCCTTCATTAAAATTTTTCTCTTTAGACAAAATCATCTTTTCACTATTTTTCTCAAATTATTATTATTTAATTTTTATTAATATTAGGTCTTTGAAATTAATTAAAGTTCTTATTTGAGTTAGAAAATAAATTATAATATTTAACAGTTCTAAATCAATTCAAATCTTACCTAATATTTAATCAATTCAAATCTTACCTAATATTTAATTTGTTAATAAATTAAATAAATAAAAAGAATACTAATTTGAATCGAAAAAGACACAAAAAATGTTTGGAGGAAAAGAGGGAACAAACAAAAAAGGAAAAAAGTAATAAATTATATAAATGGAAAGAAAACTAATTTGAATTGACAATGACCAACAAAAAAAAACGTGTGGAAGAAAAAAGGAAAAAAAGAAGAAAGAAAAAAAGAAAAAGAAAACTAAACCTAAAAACAAAAAAACACCACAAAAGGCTAATTTATTAAATTAAATAAATACAAATTTGAACTAACAAAGAAAAAAAGTAAACTAAACCTAAAATTTCTTATAAATTGAGAATTCTTCCTTTCTACAATAATCCGTCCACAATGTAGTTCTCAAACAAATTTTTTCTTTATTATCGTCGTTCACAAACTTGATTGTGATTTAAGGTATGTTTTCTAAAATTTTAGTTCTTGATGTTTACAATCTTGATAATATCTATGATTAAAGAAATTAATTTACTTGTGATTTGAGGTAAGTTTTCTAAAATTTTAGTATGTTCTTGAAGTTTATAATAATAAATCATCATGTGTTCGTGATAAACGATTGCTAATTTAGAAACTTTTAGTAAAATATTGATGGTATCTATGATTGAAGACACAAATTTTCTTGTGATTTGAGGTAAGTTTTCTAAAATTTTAGTATGATTTTAACGTTATAAAAATAAAATATCATGTATTTTTGATAGACAGTTACTAATTGAGAAGTTTCTTTTATGATTTTAGTATGTTCTTGAAGTTTAAATAATAAATTATCATGTATCTTGATAGGTAATTGCTAATTGAGATGTTTTTTGTGATTTTTTTATAATGACTTATATACAATTAGTAATTTGAAATTGACTTATTTACAATTTTTTGACCAGATTCTTTGAATTATATTTCGTCATAAGAAATTGATTAGTCACTCTAACTCTATATTAATTCTCTTTTAAGAGTTAATTATATGCAATTGTTTCAATTGTGAATAAACTATGAAATTTGGCATATCTTCTTTATTTTTAATAATAAGCTTTAATAGTTTGTTTTTTCTTGGTACAAGCTATATCATTTAAATAGACATTGAATTTATTCTAACATCAATATATTGGTAGATTTTCTTTTTTCTTGTCTACGAGAAAAAAGGAATCCTAAAATATATGGTGAAAGGAAACAAGGAAAATATCGATAATTCTTTTTTCCTTCTTCCCATATAAAATAATCGGAGATTTAGTTAAATTAACAATCTAACTTCTAGAATAATACTAACTGAATTGAATTCTAATGACAACAAATAATTTCACCCGAAAATAAAATTAAAAGAGGTGAAAGTAGAATTGTAATCCAATGAATATTTATAGTATAATAGGCATGTCGACTATGACGGTACCAATTGAAGCGAAGCAGTCGCACGTCGATCATGAGGTGCCTTCTCATTATCGCTTATATATTAATAATAGATAATAGATATTTTTGCGCATAAAATCATCAATTTATTTATTAATCAAGACATATTTTCTTTTATAATATCGAAGTGATTTTATAAAATTGAATTCATTGAACGAGTTACACGCGCGAGGCGCGTATCCTAAACTAGTAATAATAATATAGTAGTAGTAGTAGTAGTACGTAGTAGTAGTTAAAAATAATAATAATAATTAAAAAAGATAGTAGTACATAGTGATAAATATAATAATAGTTGTTAGCAATAATAAAAATCTATATATATGATTAATTTTATATGAGAATGGTGTAGATCAATTTTAATTTTATCAACTTTTGTTTAAATAAACGACTTTTTAACAAAGAGGCAAAAGATTAAAGTAAAGAAAAGAAGATTAACTAAAAAAAAATGTGGGAAAAAAATAGAAAGGATAAAGAAGAGCTTTCGTTAACTATAAAATCTTTTTGAATTGATCTAATTATTTCCAAATACATTCGATTACGTAAATAAAAAATAAAATCACCTCTTATTTAGAATTTTATTCAAGCATTTAGCTTTTTAAATGTTAATTTTTGTTACCATTTTTACATTATTATTTAATAAGTGCTTATATTATTTTATGTATTTTTTTTTATGATTTATTTATCTAATTCGATGTTGGGAGAAGTTTCTCGGATGAAAACAAGAAGATTAAGCAACTGGCAAATCAATAGTTTTTGCTTTAAAATAATTTGAATATGACTTCTCTAAATATTAAATAAAAGATAATAATAATAATAATAATTAATAATAATAAAAGATTAAAAATATTTGAATTTAAAAATGCATTATCCTTTTAAATAGAAAAGAAATCATTAGTTTAAAAATAAAAAACTACCATAGAGTTCTTAATCAACTCTACCATTTCATAAACTTATCTCTTTCATATGTCATGAAATGAATTTGAATACATTTAATTTAAATATTAAATGAAGACAAAGAATGATAATAATAATAATAACAATGATTTTATTTAATAATAATAATAACAATGATTTTATTTAATAATAATAATAATAATAATAATAATAATAATATAGTAGTAGTAGTAGTAGTAGTAGTACGTAGTAGTAGTTAATAATAATAATAATAATTAAAAAAAGATAGTAGTACATAGTGATAAAAATAATAATAGTTGTTAGCATTAATAAAAATCTATATATATGATTAATTTTATATGACAATGGTGTAGATCAATTTTAATTTTATCAACTTTTGTTTAAATAAATGACTTTTTAACAAAGAGGCAAAAGAAAGAAGTAAAGAAAAGAAGATGAACTAAAAAAAAATGTGGGAAAAAAATAGAAAGGATAAAGAAGAGCTTTCGTTAACTATAAAATCTTTTTGAATTGATCTAATTATTTTCAAATATTTCTCTTAATTCAAATATATAAATTATAAGAAAAATATGTATTGTATTTTAAAAAATAAAAACTAAAAAAGAGGAGTAAACTTATCTACTTTTAATAAATTGATATATTATTTGAATTTGAATTTAAATAAAATTTGAGTTGGAATGAAGTTCTACCTTCTTAATCTCTCCTATATATACATTCCAACAATTATATATAATACAAAGCTTTCTTCTCTTTTTTTTTTTTTTGTTATTGATCACTAGCTATATTACTGAATTTATTGACTGCATTCTTCATATTCTTCATTTTCTAGAAAAAAATTTTATTTTAATATTTTTATTTTTATATGCAGATGAGTGATGGTTATATTACAGACTAATTGTTTTTGCTATAATATTCGGACCTGAATTCAAGTAAGTAATAATTTTTATTTTAATTTTGTTCATTTGACTTTTGAAGAAAATAAATATATTCGATTACGTAAATAAAAAATAAAATCACCTCTTATTGAGAATTTTAGTCAAGCATTGAGCTTTTTAAATGTTAATTTTTGTTACCATTTTTACATTATTATTTAATAAGTGCTTATATTATTTTATGTATTTTTTTTTATGATCTATTTATCTAATTCGATGTTGGGAGAAGTTTCTCGGATGAAAACAAGAAGATTAAGCAACTGGCAAATCAATAGCTTTTGTTTTAAAATAATTTGACTTCTCTAAATATTAAATAAAAGATAATAATAATAATTAAAAAATAAATAAATGACTAAATAAAAAATAATAATATTGGTTTTAAAAGATAGTTCTAAATTGAAGTTATAAAAGAATAAAGATTGGCTTTAAAGATACAATTTATTAAAATTGATCTTTAGATAAAGATAAAGTTTTCTAAAAATTAATTAATTAAGATTTTTGAATTTGAATTAAAAGTTACAGATTCTTTTAAATTTTAAATTGAAAATAAGCTCTATACTCGATAAAGCTAAATGAAAAAAAATAAAGTGTTTAAAATTGATGTAATATTTATTTTAATTCAACGATAAAGATTAAAATTTGAACATCAACCAATTTTACGTATTTTGAAGGATGACTTCTTTTGAGTACGTATTCTACATTTTTTTATAATTTTAAATTATAGTTATAACAATATAAAGCTTATTTTAAAAGATAAAATTTATCATAATTAGTTTACAGATAAAGATAAAGTTTGCCAAAAAATAATTAGTTTGAAATATTTCTTATAACATTTTTTGTAATTCTAAATTGAAACTATCAAAGGATGAATATATGTTTAAAGATACGAGTTATTAAAATTAGTCTTTAGATAGTTTTTCTGAAAATTAGTTAGCTGAGATTTGTTAATTTTAAATTTGGATTAGAAGTTACAATTCTTTTAAATTTTGAATTGAAAACAAATATAAAGCTGAATTTCAATTAACTCTTTTATATATAAATTAAATTTTCAATCAATCTTGGGATGGAGGGGGGGGGGGGGGGTAAGAAGCGTGTTGGGTGGGTGGGTGGGTGGGTAGAATGTTTTTTTAAACAAAATTTGAGGGGCGGAGGGGGGGGAGGGGGGAGGAAGGGTGTGGAGACGGAGATGAAGGTGGGGGTAGGGGTGGGACGTGTGTGTGTGGGGGGGTAGATTTTTTATTTTTATTATTTATGATAATTGAACTCTTTTTTTAAGGTAATATGATTTAACATACTTGAACAAGACATTTCAATATGAAACGATTAGAAATAATATTTTAATATTATCCGTGCATCGCACGGGTACGTATACTAGTATTTTTAATAGCAAAGGATACTATGGTAAACGTTATCAAGTCAAATCTTATTTCTTAAACTCAGTGTCCAATCAAATTAGATCACATAAAATGAGACGGAGGGAGTATCATTTATATGCCAGTAGAAGATAAGAGACCTCCCAATATTTTTTGTATTATGTCTCTATTGATATGAGGAGCGACAAGTATAGTGACAATTCATATAGCCGATCAAGATGGTTAAATTCAAAGCAGATTTCGGAAACCTGTCCCGCCTAATTTATCTCCTTTTGTTGTTTGTTTTTATGTTTTTATTTGTTATTGTTATCTGTTTTGAGCCGGGGGTCGATCGAAAACAGTCTCTCTACTTTATTTGAGGTAGTGGTATGAACTGCGTACACTCAACCCCCCAGACCCCACCAGGTGGGAATACATCGGGTATGTTGTTGTTGTTGTCCCGCCTAATAATACTGGTATTTACATTTTCAACATGGACAAAAGTATTAACTCTAGCAACTCAAAAAAAGGTTGTACTAATTTAAAAGGACCAATAACTCTTTTTTCTCTTGCTACACTTCTATCAGACCTGAAAAGTCAGAAGTTAATAATTCACCAATTTATTATGGTAGGTGGGGTGAGGAATGGAAGTGCAGATATGTGTAAAAGTTAAAGCAAACTACTAAAGAATAAGTTTTAAAAAGTTGAACTTTCAGTATTGAAGCAGGCAGGAGAAGAAAGTTTTAGCTCCACAAGGGGAAATGGCATCTCATAATAGACTATGTAGAATTACCATTACATTTGCTTTGATTCCATGACTCATGTTTCAATCTCATGTGTTCTTCACAAGACAAAGTTAACTTATCCTTGTACTATGAATCCTTTTGTCCATTCTGTGCAGATTTCATAGTGAACCAGTTGGTTAAGGTTGTTGAAACAGATCTTGGCTCAATTGTGAATCTTAGTCTGGTTCCTTGGGGTAATACTCAGATTGCACCTAACAGCAGCTGGATTTGTCAGGTTCCATTTCTTTTCTCCATTTATATTCCCTCTAAATTTCTCTACAATTCTGATACTAATACTCTTTTCCAACCCTTCAGCTTGTAGGATTTAATTATCTCCTTACTTTCTTCTGCTTAGACCATAGTTGCTATGTTGCTCGGACTCTCCTGTTGCCGCACACGTGTCGGATCCTTCAAAAATGCACTTTTTGGAGTATCTGGCATGCATCTTCTATATTTTTGAAGAGTCTGGGCAACATAGCTAAGTTGTGAAGCTTTAACACAGAATACGACTTCGCTGAAAAATTTTAGTACTAATATATATAAGTATTCACTCCGTTTAATTTTATATGTCAATGTTTGTTTTAAGTACAAAATTTAAGAAAGATTTTTGAGACACACCAAGAGTATCTTAAGGCTGACATCACTTAAAGATAAGGGCAAAATATACATTAAATTGGTACAAGAAGTGGTCTTAGAACCAAAGCCCGACACAAGATTGTATACAAGTTGAATTGTGGCCATAGACAGACACTACTGATTAGGCTAAATCCTGTGTTCGTCACTGATTCTAGCCAAACTTTTAAGTGCCCCAGTGGAGAACTCTATCCAAATTCTTAGAACTGAATTATGCGCTGTTCCATTCTTGTCAAGTCAAGTTCCCTTTTTGTTACATGTCAATTTGATGCTTAGATGTAACACGCAGCATGGAACAGATGAGCTTGTGGAAGCTTGTGCTATCAAGATTTGGTCAAATCTGGTGAGCAACACCTGCAGACACATATCTATACAAAAAATTGTTAGTTACAAAATATTAAGTGCACAATTAGCCAGCATTATATAAGAAACATAATAGCGTTAGATATTCAGTTAATAACTCAAAGGTTACTGATTCCACAAGTTGTTACTTTTGAGTAATTAATGAAACAGGAGACACATTCAGTTAAATAGATTGATTATAAATATTGTTGTATTTATCAGCTACCAGTGTTTACATAAGTACAATATAAGGTTGTAATATTAGTTTAATTATAAATTGAATGTGTTACGCACTAATATTGATCGATATGTAAGTTGTACACAACATTGTTACATGTACATATACAAGTTGAATGTGGCTTCATGCAAAGGGCTAGTGGGGCTATGAGTGGTTGCCTTCGAGACTATGTGCGTTAACGTGATTACTTTGAGTGAAATCGAAGATTTAGTAAGAGTGACTACTAGGGTAAGAGTTAATTTTGTCTAAGTGTAAATTCTTATCATATAGTTTTTTGGGACTAATTGAGAAAGTCGTTCGAGGCGTAGACGACGTCCAGAATGTACGGATTTTGATTGTTAAAGACACTATAGACTTCAAGTGAGCGGGTAGAATTCATGGTGACTTCGTAAAAGCTAAGGTAAGGTATGACAAGGCTATCCTTTCTTCTGGGCATGATTCCTAAGATCCTGAGTATGATATGGTTAGTATATGATTGTCAGGAGCTACTTGCAGTCGTAGTTGTTATGTTGGCTGCTTGAGTAGGTGCATCTATCCCTCATTAGGACTCGACCTCACGTTAGATACGACATAGAGTTATCCGTATAGGTCGCTTACAACTTGCCCACCTTCTTTTAGGCTACTTGTTTGTCTGTTGTTGCTTTTGAAGTTATTGTGGTTAATTTAGATACAAATACAGGAGCCTTGCGTGCTCAGATACAGATACATGAGCCGTGTGTGCTCAGATAAAAATGTTATTTCCGGTACAACTATCTGTATTTAAACAACAAGAACTTCAACTTTAAGCTCTAAAACAAGTTCAAGAATAACAAAGAAGTTCAACAACTTCAAATAGAAGTTCAACAACTTCAAACACAAGTTCAACAACTATGAACTATCAAAATAAAGTTTTTACTATTTTCTGGAAAATAGCAAAACCGGAAGAAAAGAGATGAAGCAAAAATGGAG
The DNA here is from genome assembly GCA_031232105.1 of Capsicum rhomboideum. Taxonomy (NCBI): domain Eukaryota; kingdom Viridiplantae; phylum Streptophyta; class Magnoliopsida; order Solanales; family Solanaceae; genus Capsicum; species Capsicum rhomboideum. The sequence continues at coordinate 139,913,707 of CP124711.1, read as the reverse complement.
AATCAAGTCCACCGAATTCACGGTGTGTCCTTAAGGAATTTATTCCCTTTAAGTACCCGAGGTTATGGAATCTTTCCTCCTAGGATAAAATGATTCACTTCAGCAAATAGTGGTACCTCAAATTTGTTGAACTTCGAACGCACTCAACGATTTGATGATCACACTTGAGTTTTTTCAAGAAGAAGAGAGTGTTTTTCTTTCACAAATTTCGTAGCAAAACCTGAGGAAAAAGTCAAGAATTTATAGCCAAAAGATGGTGCTTCAGAAGAGAAGCAAAGGTTCATGAACAGAAGCAACTTTTCTGGAACGATGCGACCACCGGCGCCCGCAGGTGGCTTTTTACGTCGAACCAGTGTTGCCTGCTTGGCGGGCGCGGCACCTGCTCTGGCACCTGCGCTTGCAGGTCACGTGCCTTTTATTTGACAAATCCGAAGCTGAATCCGAGCGAGCGACGACGACGACGACGCTAGGCTTGCCTTGTTTTTGCCTCACTATCCACATGAAGGAGTGTGTTCCAATATATACACAAGAAGTTTTCTTTCTCTCACCAATGTGGGAGAACTGAACTTTCTTAAAGTGAACTTATCACTTTCACTTTCCCTCCATTTTTCATTCACAATATCACTTAGAACCCAACAAAAAATATAAGAGTCTTATATGCTCAGATATAGATACAAGAGCCTTGTGTCTTTAGATACGGATAGAACCTTCTAACTCAGATACATATATGAGGCTTCTTATGAGCTAGATATGTAGTCTTTGGAGCGATACATAAATTAAATATCGGATAAAGTAACAAGCTAGGATATCCGATTATTAAGTCACTAAATTACTTGACGAGTACGTGCATTTGTGGATGCGTTTGGGAATAATGAGGCATTTTGTTGTCCCAAAATAAACGTTTTTGATCCAATAAGTAGAAGGAAGAGAAATTAAAACAATTTGGGTTAGCTCAGGGTTATTTTTTACCATTACTTTGGGTAATCGTAAATGTGATTAAAATTGTTTTCCAACCCCCCAACAATATAAATAGCATTTCCCCAAATCCCAGAACCCTAACATTTGAGTCGGCATTCCCCCAAATCCCGAATCCCGAGTGAATCTTGAGTCTTCATCTTCAATTGAATGGCGTCCAAGCAACTATGGCAGCATCGATCATTAAAGTTATACGTCCACGGTAACAGTAATACCAGTCGTGATGAGATCTGGTACAGTATTGACTTCGATTCGTTGGCGGAGGAGCCGGTTAAACCATTTTATCCTGTATTCGGAGCGAAGACTTCAAGGACAAAAGGAGCCTGGACCGTTATGGGTGACGATATCTACTATGCTTGCAAATCAAACCCTGATGAAACATACGCCCCTGTCGTTTTTGCTAAGCACAGCCTCAGTAAAAGCACCGACCCTTATTCCTTGGATGTTGTATGTGATGATTTAGAGAGACGGCTAATTGGCCGTTCCATTCTCGCTCCTCTCGATGGGAATAAGATACTTCTTTTGGGTGTCAAAAAGTCTGTATTTCATGAGGACGATGAAGAGGCCTATGATGATCATTTCATGGCGGAAGTAATGGACCTCAACACTAGAATATGGAACGACTGTGCATACAACCTACAGATGTTTGTTGCTGACTTTTATAGTTTTCATAAGACTACCCTTAGAGACGAGCAAGGGAAGGTAAAACAAATTGTGTTTTACTCATTCACTAAGGGAATGTTTGTATTTTATGATGTCTATGAGGATAAGTTCTGCCTAGAAAAACATCCGCAGTTTGTCCTGGATCAGTTGCCATGTGACCGTGACCATATTTCTTATACCCACATATTGAGCAAGGTGATTATGAAGACAACTGCGACTCTAATGGGATCAACATTGTATTGGTTCACCCAGGAATTATGCGTGTATGGATACGATTTTAGACTTCGAACATGGTTTCAATCACCACCTATCGAGAAAGACAAGTTATGGGAAATTCCTGAAAGGCCTCTTGCACGCCCTTTCTTGGTGGATGCCGTCAATGGAAATGAACTCATCCTGATTGTTATGCCACCTTGTGCAAAACTGGGAATTGCGTTCCTTTCCGTCGCTAAGCAGGGGAAATCCTTAGATGTTAGCGTGACGGCGCGCCACACGTTATGCGTTGATCCTAAATTCCTTCCCCGGGATGGGCTTGCAATGTGAGTGCACTCTTATCTTTTGTATTCATTAACTAATTATTGTCCTACTGTCTGTTATGTGATGTCCATGTCCTTATTTCCTGATATGCTGCTAATCATTGTTGATAACTCTCTTTCAAAATTGTTGATACTAGCTCTATTAGTCAACTATAGGTTTTCAAATCATAGTTATCACGTTTTTGTTTTTAGTGCAATCGTTCCTAGTCCTTGGTTACTAAGTCGGAGGAAGTTGTTTGTCTAGAATTTAGTGCTCCTTGAAGCAAGAGTTGATAGTGTAGTTGAAGAAGTTATTCTCGAAATGCTCATAACTGTGAGATTCACATGCTATCGAGGTTGAAGATTGACAGATGGGAGTCGAAAAGTTGTTTGTCGCTGCTCACCACGGAGTCCAGTGAGAGAGGTACTTGAGTTATGTTATCCGACTTTCTAGTTGAAGGCACGCTAGTATGTGCTAGCCACTTGTTTCTGTTTATTATTCGCTCTTTTCGTAGTTAAAGGTACTTAATACTATTCTATTGCTCTTTTTTCTTATTTGACAACGCAAGATGAACAGAGAAGCTCAACTTGTAGATATTTCAAATGAGAATAAGGGGATGAGTCTGCATGTTGAGCAAATGCAGTCAGTTTATAGGGAGTTTGCATTAGTCTCTCAACTGATGGAATCACAGTCAATGGTGGGAGCTCTGAGAACATATTTATCAGACACAGAGAGAGATTTGCAGAATCTTTTGGAGGAGAATGAGCTGTTGAAGTTGGAAATGAAAAATATGGGATCGGGGAGTTCTAAAATTAGCAATGAGGCCCTGATTAAGCTGGGAGATTCCACTAGGGCAGAAGATCAAAGCAGCAGATCGTTAGCATGTGTCATTGAGGAGTTGAATGCGGCAGTGGCTGCAAACTCGGAGATTGAGGAGTTGAATGCAGCAGTGGCTGCAAACTCGGAGATTGAAACCGAGCTAAGGAGGTTAAAATCGCAACGCGATCAATGGAGAAAGGCTGCTGAAGCAATGGTATCTTTGCTTTCAACTGGAAATAACAAGAAGAAGTACAACATGTGGAAGGTATCTACTCTTTCAATTGGAAATAACAAGAAGAATTACGACTCGTTGAAGAAAATTGGGTCTTTATTGAAAAAGGGACAGAAGTAAATAATGAGCTATCGTGCAGGTTTGTTTTCACATGATCATTGTTCAATTTTCTGTAATCTTGATTGTGTAAGCATTTTTAGCACTTGTTAATGAAATCTACTAATTTTCCTTCTCAGGATTCGTGCTGAGCTGATGCCTTCATGGGAATTAATCGTTTTTGTGGATTTTTGCATAGCTGTTTGGAAATGGATAACCTTATAGGTGCTGCACATCTACAGAGAGCAAAACAAATTAGCTGATAGTCTTGCTAGAATGGCCATCTCTACTGCTACTGATAATTAAGCTTTTTTGGAATCCTCCTCCGGACTTAGTTGGGATTTTGCTTGCAGACGAGAGGAGAGACTACTACCAGATGGGTGCCTACCCCCCGAGAACACCCACCTACTATGTATAATACTACTAGTACTGATAGTTTTAACTTTAGGTGGTAGTAGTTGGTCTGTAAATATTGCTCCTACGGCAAATACTATGGTGGCAGTGCCGCAACTGTGCTCTCTGTAGCTTTTTGTTATCTATATATACAATTGTTAAGTTGCTCGAACTCTCCCAAAATGTTGTCGGATCCTCCAAAAATGCCCTACTTTTGTAGGATACGACATGCACCCCATAACATTTTTGAAGAGTCCGAGCAACATAGTATATAAGTACCTGTCTTACCAAAAAACAAAAAGAAGATATCCTTGTATGATACTTCTCCAACTATTTCTTGCAAGTGTAATGAAGCTATGGCAGATGATTTATGGTAGAATTTGCTCCGTCGATCCTTCGAATTTTTCATATCAAAGGTGGCATTTCCCTTTTAACAAATTTTAGAGGAAACAATTGCCGATCAATGAGCAACTCTCTGTTTCTCATTAATTTAACAATCAACAATCACAAATTCTATAAAGCTATAAGATTGTTCCGTCATAAAAGCCGCTGACAACAATTCATAGTAACTTCCTGTGTCTTATGATTTTTCTCATGATAAAAAATTACAAATATTGAAGGGTCTAGAATGTCCTTGAATTATGAGATTTGGTACAATATTATCACCCGTTTACCTTTTGGGTCCAAAATGTCTTCAACATCAACCTTTTTGGCTAAAAGTACCTCAATATTAACCTTTTGACTCGAATCTGCCCTTATTTCTAATGATTAAATTGTATCATGGTGGAAAAGAGTACATGAGAAAAAATATCTTTTTTTTTTTAATTCAAGATTTTGGATATACACAAAAAAATAACTACAATATACGAAATTGCGTGGTATTAAATCATTAGCTATTATCTGTTGAAATAATTGTTTCTATATGAATGTCGTCATTATTTTTCGGTTGCACTAATTGTTCTCATACGAATATCGTCATTATTTTCTCTTTTTTTTTTTCTTGTTCTATTGAATAAAATTCAAATTTAAAATTTATAGGGCAAGATTCAAGAAGAAAAGTGGCGGTGAGGTGGGGGAGTGGGGTAGGTGAAACTTAGAGAGAAGACTATTTTTTTTAATTTTTAATTTATCATGGAGCTCAGAATTAGCCCAATGAGATGACATGGGGTCACCTGTTAATTGATTTCAAATTATTTTAACGGAAAAGAGTCTAAAATATCCTTAAATTATGGAATTTGATTTAATATTGTCCTCCATCCACCTTATGAGTGTGAGCCGTTATAAATAAGGATATAATATAGTCAAAAGGTTGACATTTGACATAAGAGTATTTCGGGGCTAAAAGGTAGACGAAGGAAAGTTTTGTACCAATTTGTTCATCTTCACATGAAGTCTCTTATTCTGTTACTTTGACAGTTTGACTAAATGTTAATGGCTAGATGGTTTGTTATTATGGTGTATCTGATAATGTTATTTTTTCTTCAATTTCGAGTGAATGTTAATAAGATGCTTTGTACTCTGCTCTGCGATCTTGAAGAGCTATATCATATTAGTCTGATTTATTCAGCATACTTTAATACTACTGAATTAACAAGAATGCAATAGATATATTTGGATTTGACTTAGGCTTCATTTAGCCACCTATATAGTAAGAAAAACGTGAATCATAATATTCATTCTTATGGGAACGAGAATAAAAAACAAGAGATACATTTTCTCAAAATATGGACAAACAAAAGTTCAATCCCGAAAAGAGTACTTCATGAAGCATCTCGAATGATAACATACGAATTTAGCTGAATCCAATAACTATTGTTTGAACAGCGTATTTGTGTTAAAATCCAAAATTCATAAAATTGAAATTCATCCCGGACGCAATCAGGGAGCTGAAACAAAACACTTGTTTGCACAATTTATGTTTTCTAGAGGCATATGGAACATACTAATGCAATGGCTACAGATTCGACATCCAACTATGTTTAATGCCCTAACTAATTTGGATTCGTGACGCGTAATGCCCATTTAAGGAAAAAGTATTTCTTAACAAGAACTTTTTTATACACAAAGTTTGAATTCAAAACATCTGATTAAGAAAGAGGAGATCGTAACTCCTATATATTTCCATCACGATCTTTATTGGTAAGATTAAATTTGTTAAAGTGATAGTTCTCTGTAGGAAGAGAATACTATGTAATGGAGGACTAGTCCATATTCATGATTTCATGTAGTATAGGTTTTTGTCACCTCCTCCTCAATCTTCTCAGGTTTCTTTTGTAAAGAGTGGGCCTGTCCATTTTTGTTAGCTTTTAGATTGTGTTTCTTATTTTTAAATTAACAAGTTTAGGGTATGTGTGTTGCACGTGTATCAAGCGTTAATTTAGAATAAACGTATATCAAAAAAATTATTGCATGTACGTTATTTTATTAAGTACAAAATTTTTAAAGATATAACGTAAAATTTTGAAGATAAAAAAGTTTAGTTAATTAAAAAGGAATTTAGTTATTATATTTATTTCCTAATTCTAAAAGCATTTCATTTTTACGAAGAGTTATTTTTATTCTCAGGATTCTACATTTTTATCAAAATTGAAGACATTTTAGATGATTATACATCTTTAACATTTTGGGGGGTGTTTCGTTGCTGATAAGAGTAGAGTTATTGATATATTTAAACCATGTTTAACTTATACAACGTTTGGCAGGTGCATAGGAAATAAGTTATTGATGTATTGATGGTTAATTCAAATATAGACGTGTTATATATTTGTAGTCTATGTAAAATGTAATTTTCATTGAAATAATCTGTGCACGTTCACATTAGTTTTTAGTATTAAAAAAAGCAATTTTATTATGTGTGCGTTATATTATTAAGTACAAAACATATTTTTTTTAAAAGTAACTTAAAAGAGATATTCATTTGATTTTTCTGGCTACTTTATTCAACGGCAACAATATTGCTTGTTTCGTCCAGCTTTTCGATCAGAATTATTAATTATTGATTATGTATAACTCATATATAATCTTTAGATTTATTAACTAGAATGAATAAAGAAAGACAGAAAGGATGATGATAATGAATGCAAGAAGATAACTTGAATCAAAATCAAAATCAAAATAATAAGAAAACGTAGAATTAGAAGAAGTATTTTTTGGTAGAGTTTGATCAAAATATTACTTATAGAATTGTAGAAGTTCATTTTTTAAAGAGATAATGAACAAGTACACCCTCAAACTATAGCCTAAGTTGCTATGACACACCTAATAAATGCAACATTCGACAGCTTTATAAGTAATATTCACTATAAACCTTAGGTCAATCAATATTACCCACACCAAAACCCTAAAAACTAGAGATTTAGCGAAAAAAACTAAAAGTTCCATAGTTAAAAAACCTTGATGAAAATTCTATCTCCACGGAAGAGCTGAAGCTTCTCCATAGTGGCCGAATTTAGTGCGACAACGGAGTTATCATAGTTGACCGCCTCATCAACTACAAGTTGGTTAGGAGACTTTTTCCTCTCCAAAATCGTCGTAGAGAAATCCTTCTTCGTACCTTTTCTGCAAACAAAAAGGAAGAATCACAACACAAATCTGAGATATCATAACAATACTATTAAATCTAGCATTTACACAAAATATTCTTAAAGCCCGTATTAAACAAAAACTACAATAAAATAATAGACACATAAAAACAAAAACTACAACAAAACAATAGACACACAAAGCAACAACAAACTGAGATTAACCAGATGCAACAACAAAAAAAGAAAAAGTAAGGAACTTCAATATGATCATAAAATCTTTCAAAATGGGACTAACCAGGAAACCTCAAAAATTCAATTTAGCGAGAAACACAAAGTGGCTTTGACAACAAAAAGTTCGTGAATGATATTGAAGATTTATAACTTCTTTTATAAAAGGATTTGTAAACCGAAAAGAAATGAAAAGTCAAATATTATAGAACTCCTACGTCTAAAGGAAGGCTAAATATTAGAAATTAATATTTGTGTTTTCCATATAATATTCCTTTAACTATTAATTAATATTACGTCCATTAATTGTGTCTCTTATTTAGGTTTTCTTTAATTCCTATAGTGCTGTAGAAGGGAGAATTAGGTTTAGGTTTAGTTTAAATTCTTTTACGAAGTGAAATCTTGATAGCATCTTGCTTATGATTTGAGGTAAGTTTTCTAAAGTTTTAGTTTGTTTTTGAAGCTAATTTATGTTTAGATTTTATTTTTTTTTTGTACTAGTAGAGATCTTGATAGTATCTATGTTTGAAGAGAGAAATGTATTTGTGATTTGAGGTAAATTTTCTAAAATTTTGATTTGCTCCTGAAGTTTGATAATCTTATTAGATGACAACATTAGAGTGGATATTAGATATTTCAAGTTTGATATTTATGTTATGTGTACTTTTCTTTAATTATAATGAATTTATTATTGACTTAATTTAGTTATTAAGGACAACTGCTTATTCTCGGTGGAGAGTTCAGACTTGTCCAAGTACGTATGTTGCAGGGAATATGAAATTATGACCCCTTTGTTATTGCTTAGATGGTGTTCACACCTATAAGGATAATTCAAGATATATAAAGCTTCAAAACACACAGGTAATGTGGAGTATAAATTACTTGATCGAGTTTAATTAATTATGCATATGATTTTCTCTCTAATTTAATGCATGTTTTCGTGCATTCAAAATAATTGACATTATACAAGTCTTAGAATTTTATTGCAATTTGAAGTTTTTTTCTTAAATTATTACTCATATATTTTTATACAGATCATTTGGATTATTAACGCTCCGTCCCAATAAATTGATTAGACATTTTAATTCATAACAATTAATAATCTTATTAAATTAAGATTATTTTCATAAACGGAATTAGCAGCTTCTTTATTACTAATTGATAAAAAGGTTTTGTGCTCTTTTTTGCTAACGTAGAAAAATGAGTTTTTTTTTTTTTGAGGGGGGGAGAGGGGAGGGGAGGGGTAATAGGACCCCGTAAAGTTTAAGTGTGTCAAAGAAACTTCGGATACAATTTAGGGTGTACTTGTGTCTTATCTCTTTTTTATATAAGGTAAATTCTAATTATTTCAGATGTGTTAAATATTATGATTTCTTACCTCAAATAAGAACTTTCATTAACTCCAAAGTAATAAATAGGAGTATTTCTAAGGACTTCCATATTTTGATTATAGGACTCTTTCTTTTTCCCTATTAAAATGTAAATTACATTTGATTTCTTAGACATGGGACTCTTCCTTATTTATTTTTTCCCTTTATTTATCTACCGACGTTTTCCTCAAATTTATCACTTTTAATTCTTTTCTCAACAACAACAACAACATACCCAGTGTATTCCCACAAAGTGTGGTCTGGAGAGGGTAAGATGTACGCAGTCCATACTACTACCTCAGAGAAGTAGAGAGACTGTTTTCGATAGACCCTCGGCACAGGACACATAACAACAGAAGAAATCAATAGAAAATAAAAGAAACAGGACACCCACAGAATGATGCAATACACAATCTATCTAGAAATCCCAAACATCACCAAAACACCACGAACAAGGAATTACAAGACACACGCATAACACTACGACTACATGCACAGAAGCAAACAAAGCACACCTTCCTACTAGCCAGGACACACTCCTACCCACGAACCCTCTACCTTAATCCGCTCCCTCCACACCTTCCTATCTAGGGTCATGTCCTCAGTAAGCTATAGCTACTCCATGTCATGTCTAATCACCTCCCTCCAATATTTCTTCGGCCTACCTCTACCCTGTCTGAAGCCATCCATAGTAAATCTCTCACACCTCCGTACTGGGGCATCTGTACACTGCCTCATCACATGCCCGAACCACCTTAGCCGCACTTCCCGCATCTTGTCAACTACCGAGACCACTCCCACCTTCTCCCGAATACTCTCATTCTGAACCTTATCTCTCCTAGTAAGTCCACACATTCATCACAACGTCCTCATCTCCGCCACCTTCTTTTCTAATTGAACTTTTTCTTATTTACTTTTTTCCCCCTATTTGGCTATGGATTTTTCTTCAAATTTGCCACTTTTAATTCCTTTTTAAATTGGACTCTTTTTTTTAAAAAAAAAAATCCCCTCTATTTGCCAATAGATTTTTTCCTCAGATTTGCCACTTTTAGTTCTTTTCTAATTAAACTCTTTCTTATTTACTTTTTTCCTCTATTTGCCTAAGGATTTTCCTTCATATTTGCCACTTTTAATTTCTTTTTAAATTAGATTTTTTCTTATTTATTTTTTCTTTCTATTTGCCATCAAATTTTTTTCTCAAATTTGCCACTTTTAGTTGAGTTCGGCCTTGTCGAAAATCTAGAATCGACGATCTGAAGTGTGCGGCAGACAACGGATTTAAAAAAAGTACACACTTAAATTAATAGAACTATAAAAAAGGATCACATGTGATGTGTTTGGAGGAAAAAAGTTTATCTATATTGGGTCGGTTGTTTATATCAGGCTAATGAATGTAAAATATATATTTTTGCTTATATATATTTTTAATATTTAATCATAGTAAGAGCGTTAATGTACTGTATTGTTCTTTTTGCCCTTTTATATTTTTAAGATCAATTATTAAGACTTGCTGCGACTAAGTACTGAAATGATTTAAATGAATGAAATATATATTTTACTTCTGACTATTATGAAAATTAAATAAAAAGAGCTAATTTCTCTTTGCCTACAAATTTGTAGTATGTTGATAGTCTAATTCATGATCAGAGCCACGGAGGAAGAGAAATTGTACATAAACCAGCCAAATCTTGAAAAATAAAAAAATCACCAGATAAATGAATCGCACATTTATGTGCCATGTGCCAACTTAACCTATACAAATTATTTAAAAAATGAAGAATTTTAAAAATTAATCTAAAAAAAAGCTATCAAACATTATCACATATGTATATTGCATACAATGAAATGTTTTACTAACTCGGGAGTGATCCCATCAAGTAACTTCTTTCTCATAACATTATTCGAATGGTCTATATATTACTCATTAATAGATCACATCTTCCTTTAAATCTAGTGATTCTAGATACGCATAATAGAATACATAAAGAAATAAAAATTAGACTATTTAGGTTTGCACCAAACAATAATAAATGTGGAGACGTATATTTAGCAGCCATCTTTGTTTTGGCTTCAAAATCCAGAGGTAATCTTAAACTAGGTAACTTGCCCGCACTTCGCGCAGTTCTAAATAACTGCATTACTACTATCAATAACCCTTTTCTAATATCCAAATATTGAAAAAAAAAAAAAAAAAAAAAACTCTAGTGAATGATTTTTTTCATGAAATAATTAATCATTGGTTCATCTATTTTTGTTTACACAAAGTATTGAATATTCTATCTATCACCCATACCATACTCGTTCTCAAGAACTTCACAGCGTGAAGGCTTCTTAAAATCGTCACTGTTAGTATCAATGACTAATTTAAATAAGTTAAAACGTTAATAAACAAAACAAATAAAATTGATTAAAAGTTTAAGTCAACGATAATATTGATTGGAAATTGTCAAATACAAATGTTTTTTCAACTGACTCAACCTTCAAAGGTCATTGAAATTCTGGAAAAAGATCATCCCTGAGTCTTTTCTATAATTATTCCAAATAATACAATTTGTCTTTTATTGTCATGTAATTGTCCACAATGAACTGTTGCAATAGTGTACCAGCTTGTAGAAGACTGTGGGTGTGCTGCAGGGGCGGATCTAGGGTAGCGGGTTGGGGTTTCCGGGAATCCCACCCGCAACCGTAAATTCTATAATTATGTAGAAAAATATATTAAGAGTGTAAATATTTGCAGATGGAAACCCACAAGCAAATGTGCAGTCAGTTCAATGGCAAGAAAGTAACCCTTGAAGCTCCGTCGGATTGCTAATTGTGGGTTCAAACCCCATTGGGTGTACCTTTTTAAAATAAAATTTTCAGCTTTATTACTTAAAGTAAAATGCTTTTCTTTTTTAGTTCTAAAATGCACTGTTTTTTTAAGTAAAATTCCTTTCCTTTCTTGTATGATTTTATTGCATATTAATTTATTTTATTGGGAACCCACAAGCTTAAAATCCTAGATTCGCCTTTGGTTACTGCTGCTCCGCATCAACTCTTTAAGCAGTAGACGTGCCAACGACATCAAATAGAAGCCTAGTTTGAGATTTGCACTGAATATATACTACGGAGTAGCCCTTTTCGAAGCAGTTCAAAATGATACAATGGGGGTATCATTGCTAATCATAATCACTGGTTTCTTTTCATAATCACGATCTGCAAACATCATTTGGTGAAATATTCTCTCTGTATGTGCAACTTAAGTGAAAACGCATCTTGCCACTAAAAGGTATCCCTGAAAACTATAAAAAGATTCTATGTTTAGCAGCCAGAAGGCACCAAAGTGAACTTCAAATCAGCACAAATTTGCACAAAACTACATGGAAAAACTCATGTGGATCAAGAACCACAAAGAGCCGCAAATCGTAATATTCAAAGGAAGAAAATTGCATGTAAAAACACCTCTAACCGTAGCACTAACTCGAGAATTAAGTAAATTGGGACTCAATCTTCTAGGTACGATACCTTAAATTAGAGGATAAAGATATCTGAGTAACATACCTAAGAAAATTACGCAACAATGACTAAAGGTATCCAGCATACATAGTAACCATAACACTACAGTAAACAATAATAGAAAAAATATCAAACATAAGTAAGCAGACGTGATTATTCTGAAAGATTAACAATATAAATACTTGACACAAATCTTTCATGGAGGCAATTCTACAATCATGATTCCACACTTTATCTTCAAATGTGTTGTGCACTGTAAAACTGATAGCACAACAAAAACCTCGGTTAAAAAGCCAATACGATCCGTCCTAATTATCCAGAGTTGGCAAGCTATTATAACTTTTTGAACCTGCATAGTAAATTGCCTTAAGTGATTGTTTAACAATAGTAAAAAGTTTAAGTTTAGTCTAAAGACTCATTCAAATATATTTATAATCTAAGCACCGATATATAAGAGGTGTACTACAAAAATAGATAAGTGAGAAACTTCACAACTGTGTAAAAATAGATAAGATGCAAGCTTATAAATTAGTACTTGTAAGTTATGGAATTTTGTATAGAATATTAAAGCATGATTTCTTGGAACCGAGGTACCATAACTATTTCCTGCAAAATGAAGATACCTACAATATATTTGTATGTTCAATACAACAGAAGACATCATATCCTAACAGTTTTGCACACTGCAGAAGACAGTTAAGGTCCTAGTTACCTTCCACATTTTTTAAACTGCAATACGAATAAAATATCTCTAAGGAATAATCAATCTCTGAAAAGATTTCCATGAAAAAAAAAAAGCAAGGCAATGTACAAAGTATAACATAAAGGGCAGCCCGGTGCACAAAACATCCCGTGTTAGAAGGGTCCTGAGAAGGGCCGTACCCCAAGGGGTGTGATGTAGATAGCCTAACCTAATGCAAGCAATAGTGACAACTCCATGGCTCGAACCCGTGACTTGTAGTCACACGGAGAAAACTTTAGTATCATCCTACGGTTCCCCTGCTAAGTATTGTACAAAGTAACATATGCAATAAAAAAGAGATGTAGGAGAAAGAAGAGGAAGAAGCATTACCAACATAATCTTTTTGGGAAAATCTTTAGAAGCTACTACTGGTTCCCCGCAAATCTTACGCCTTTCATCAAAGACATACAATAGAAGAAAAGTTCAAACCAAATCAAAGCACATTCTAGCAGGGTCGGCATTAAAAGGTCATGAATTGCAAGGAAACTTAGTACCAGGGGCATAACCTTTCAAGGGCATTCTTAAATGATGCCATTAAAATAATCAAAAAGCCATTTACAGCAACTAATCACCATAAATAAATTCTCCAGCTCTTTTGGCCTCTAAATATCACAAAGACATAGTCACAAATCCATTTGGCGTCACAAATCTTAGAGCTGAATCAAATATACAAATTAAAAGTAGTATACATGAAAATCTGAAGTCTTATAAAACTAACTAAGTCTTATAAAACTAACTACAAAGTAAAAAGATAAAGAAAAAGAAACCTTGATCATAGTATCCTCTCGAAGCAAGTTAGCTGAAATCACGACAAGTTGTTGGCACATATTTGTGATACATTTACTCCAATAATTTGAATTTGTTTTTTCCCTCATTACCATAATATCAAACTGCAAATTAACAATATCAAAAAGCAGAAGAATATATACCTAAGTACAAATAAACCAATGGAGTTCCAAGAGTGATCGTTGTAGGCCCTTGTTCTGCGAAATCTTTCTGTAAGCCGTATCTAAGCAAGCTTTACGAAATCAGAGAAAGTTCTCAGAATGTGATAGCAATACATCTACTTTTAAATCCGAAATTTCAATCTCTCCCTCATTATCCAAGAATCCCAAATGCACAATAGTAAAAGAAGGAAGAAGAATATAGCACCTTAAGCGTAAACGAACCATCGAAAGTTTCAAGAGTGACCTCTGTAGCCCTCATTCTGCATTCTTGCACATACAAAAGAGGAAATAGCAAATTATTCAATACGATAACAGTGAATGAGTGAAGTGCCACCAAAATAATTAAACAAATTAAAAAGAGAAATAAAAGTTAGAAAATAGGAATGGGTGAGATTAGTTTTGATCATAATTGTTGAAAGAGAGAAGACTTGATCATAGAGAGAGACTGGCCAAACCTGGAAAGAGTAGCCAATAAGTGATTCTAGTAAAAAAATTGTTTGAAGAGCACATTAAGTTGTAATAAGAAAGCTGGAATATTAGCAAAACAATTCCATCAACACCTATCAATTGGTAAACAACAAACTGCGACATAAAGATAGCCCCCCCAAAAACAAAGTTTTATAGGCAAACCCACGTTGTAGAAGTGACTCTCTAAAAGCAAAATACCGAATTGGTTCTTTTTTTCCTTTGTTCTCTGCTGTTCGTTTAGAAGAATGAAGGAGAAATTACAAGAAAATGAGGAAAAAGATAAATATAAATCCTGATCATTGGAATGTGCCACATCACCGGGTCAATATATATAGACTTTGATGCTTAAGTTGCTTTCGTTGTAGTTTCTTCAACCTTGGCTAATACGACTTCATTATTCTCACTCTCGGCCTTAATAGGAGCAGAAGCAGCTATTCATGTCGTGGTGTGATGCCGAAACCTCATCTCACTGAACTTCTGCTTCAAATTTCAATCACCATTTACCTCTCCTTCGTGGTTTCACAACTCCTATCTTCTCAACAAAGCCTATGCAAGCAAGTATACTTCTAATAATTATCCGAAACTCATTTTTGTCTCAACAATCAGGTAGACAAAAATAATTATTTTCAAAAAGTGCATATCTGAGTTGGATATTGTATAGGGCCATCTACTGCATCATCACTTTGAAAGTTTACCGGGCAGTTACGTCAGAATAGCCTTCTATTGTTCTAATGCTATCTGTGAAATAAACTTCCAAAATCCAAAATCAAATGCCGGAAAAGAGCTAACAAATAGAAAGTTTCAAGTGTTTCTCCTTTTAATGTAGACGAATAATGAACGTGTTTGAATATTGTTCGGACTACATTCAATTTCTCCAATCTAAGGAGCGAAAAAGCACTGTGAGTTTACTGCCTGCTTAAATGAAATTCGATAAGTCTTTCAAAATCAAACAGAAATAGATTACGGCAGATTGAACAAACATATATAACAAACGGCAAACAAATATCTTATATTCATAGAAAGTTAGAAAGAAAAAATCCAATTAATTGAACTCATTCAATATTAATCAAATCTCACAAATTGGACAACAAAATAATCAAAAAAGGTGCAAAATTTAAGAAGTTTATCTGAAAGAACAACTGTGATGCAAAAGGGGATAACAAAAAATCTTTGTACCTTTGAGTTTTCTGCATTGGAAAACTTCATGTCTTCTGTGGATGTCTTTTCTGCTTTGGCGAACTGAAATGTGGAAGCGTTAGGTTAAAACGACAAGTGAAGAAGCGAAGGAATTGAGACGTTTTCGAAAAAGTTTGAAACCGGTGCTTTGATTGTTTCAGAACAGTGAAGAAACGAAGGATTTAAATCGTTGCAGTATTTTAATTTTTAGTTTTAATACTCCTTGATTAAACTGAATTAAAATCAGAGGGAAAAGCCCCAAAAAACAGGAAAAAAGATAAATTGAAATCCTGACTTTTGAAAGTGACACGTAGGGAGGCATATATATATATATATATGTATGTATGTATAATATTTAATTTAATATCATTTATAAAGGCACTTATTTGTCTAATATAAATTTTTAGTTTTTGATAATTAACTTTACTTTTAAAAATTGAATATAACCATGTAATTACACTTGTGCAACCAAACAGTACATTTGTAATTACACTGTAATTACACTATGGTAAACAAACATGTCGGCGTAATTACTAGGCTATGTAATTACTATGCTGGTAATTACTACCCTAAAAAATTACACCAATTCCAATTACCAGGTGACTTTCCAAACAGACCCATAGAGTTATCCACCATGAAATTCTCTCTTCTTTTTTCTTTAATTTTCTTTAATTATTGATCGAAAGACTAAAAGTTGTAACTTACACTATCAAATAATCATGTTCAAGCAATTTTTGTATGCAACATGAAATTTCGAAGCACTTAGCATTTAGAATTATTTATTAAGAAATTAAATTGTGCAGAGACAATCAACTTTTAGCAAGAAGAACAAACTTGATGAGAGAGGAAAGACTTTTTTGGAGCCTCACTGTCAATGCAAAATTGTGCTGCACTAAAAAATGGCTAAATAATACTCCTTGATAGTCACATAATTAGATAAAAGACACAGTTATTCCCTATTCGTAATTGTAATAATATCATGGTGGAACTGTATTATTTAACGGATTTTCGAAATTTGAAACTGTATCTACGTCAATTGGAATGTTAAATCTCCATAAAATATTTAATATAATTGACAACTTCAAGAATAAAAATTTTGATAAAGAAAGGTTATTCGAACTAAAAGTAAATAATTAAATTGTATCCGCAACTATAACCTCATCCAATATAATATCTTTGAAACATTGTGAATCTAATTATAACATGGACTCAAGAGTAAATAATAAAGTAAAAAAGAGTCCGAAAGAAGAACGCTAATTATTATATGGCAACCTACAAACCAGAACTTCATAAAGGAAGAGTACACTGGCATTTGCTTGTTGCTCCTACCTTTTAATTTTGCCTTTAAACTTCTTGTATAGATTAATCAAATCTTTTCTCAGCGACTCAAATCTATAGTTTGATTCAAATTGTTCGATATCAACTTGTGTAATCTGCAAAAATAATGTAACAACAATAACATACACAATATAATTTCACAAGTGAAGTCTAATATGAGAAAGAAGGGTTGTACGTACACAGACCTTACTCATACCTTTATATAGGGTAGAGAGATTTTAATTTCCACAAACCCTCAAAAATAATGTAATGATTCCTCAAATTACCGTTAAGCATATCTAAAACTCAATTTATAAATATAACCTGGGCTAACCATTTCACTTTTACCTTTTGATGGTTATAATTCGAAAAATGATCCTTCAATTTTTTCACTACATCACTGGCCAAAGCCTGATAATCAGGATAGCATTGAAAACATTTGATTTAACCTAAGAATTTTAGTAATGCAAAAAATCAAATTATTGTATCATCATATTCATTGAATAATTATGATTAATATAAGTGATTTATTAGGAGAATGTGATCAAGAGTTAGTAAAATTTACGGGAAAGGAAAAAAGAGAAGGAAGTAGAAAATAACATACTTAAGGTTGCTGCTAGTGAACCTTTTCAAATACTGAAACCTTTGGCCGCTGGATTTTCTAGTGCAAAAATTCTTCTCATTTCATTTTACTTGGCCGATATATTAAAAATAAATATTTCAAAAAAAATATAAAGATAAAATGTGTGTTGCGAAAGCACAAAGCAAAAGCCATTTTGAGTCCTCAAATATACACATTATATAAAGAACATAGCAAACTTCCAATCACATTAAACGTGAAATGACGAAGACAACGGACAATGAAAATCACGTCAACAATAAAAATGCTTTAATAGAAAAATGTGCATCAAGCCAAAATTGATATTCCTAAACGGCAATACGAAGCCAAAATAGATTCTGGGAAGACACGATAATGGCTCCTCAAGAAATACATGTATTGAAAAACTTGAACACAAAATTTATATGAATTTAGGTAAAAAGAAGAAGATGGGGGAAGTTGAAAAGGTTTCACCCGGTCTGTAATTATCATGAATAATTAGTGATACAATCAATAGGATAAAAAATAACTACTACTATGATTTAAGAGAATTTAAGAAGTGTCTTTTTTTTTTCACATAGCAAGTAAATAGGAGAAATAGGAAGAAAAGCCAAAAAATTGAGAAGAAAGATAAATGTGAATGAAGGTCATAGAGAGGTGTCACATCATCTCTTCTACATTCTCCTTTAGTTGAAAGAATTTACCTATAAGTATCTTATAAATGAAATGGTGTAAATATTGCTTCATTCTTCTCAACTAATGAATATGTCCGCGCGTTGCGCGGTTATTAAAGAAAATTAAATTATGACTAAATAATATTGCAACTTTTATAATGAAAATGTCTTTATTTTGATCAACTTTATTTTTATATTTCCCAATCGTAACACTAATTGTTTCTTAATGTAATTATATGGTCAAGGTTAATTGCTCAAATTTTATAGAAACCCTAATTAAATAGAAACAATGTAAACTTTGAGCTTTAGGAAGCATTTATCTTGGTGAGGAAGAAGAATACAAGCTAATGACTCTTCACTACCCTCGTCATTCATTACAATTGTTTATTCTTTGTTGCCTTCACTTTTTTTTCCCTCATCACATTAATTTTACAGTTATGCCTACATAATGCACGAATGGGAATTTAATCGTCATTAAAATTATGTTATATTAATTGCTCTTACGTGGGTCTCGTTTCAAGAAAATGGTGAATTGGGTTCTATTGCAAAAGATCTATCATAAAAATAACTTTGATTTTATTTTATGAGATTCTTAATAATCCATTTATTTAGTAGATTGTGTAAAAAAAATATGCAAAAATAAAAAATAAAAATTGAAGTGTCATATCATCTTGTCTATATTATTCTTTATATTTATTTTTAGAATAGTGACAAATAAAAGTGAATAAATAGTGTCGTAATTTAAACTATTTAGAGAAAGTAAAAATAAGATAATTTCAAAAAAGACATTCATGTCAAATGGTTCCTTTGTTCTTGTTCTCAAATCTTCACATAGTCATTTTTTTCGCCTTCATTTCGTCCGTTCACTATTTGGTCTTCTTATTAACCCTGCAAAAAATGATATATCACAAAAATTAATACATTATAAATAAGAATTGTAAGAAAATAAACTAAAATCATAGATGTTCTTGCTTAAAAGTTACAAGCAAGTACCTTCTAAAATGTCGTCCTTATTCTTTTCTTTTGATCTTCTTCTTATCCCTGCAAAAAATAATATATCACAAGAATTAATACATTATTAATAAAAACTGTAAGAAAATTAATTAAAATCATATATGTTCTTGCTTAGAAATTACAAATAATATAGGACAACTATAATAACAAATTCAGTGTAATCTCATTGTGAATTTAGAAAATTGATATAAAATACTAAAAAACCTAATTTACTGAATAAGAAGACTAAAATGCCGAAGTAACAATACATGAAAAGGAAGAAATATACCAAAAAGAAAAGAATAAGAAGAACATTTTAGAAGGTATAGAAATGGATTTTTTTAAAAGAATATATGGGAGTTCAAACAATATTGCAAATTCTAAACAATATATAGTGAAAGAAATATCCTTAATTTTGATGATGGAGCGAAGAAGACCTATAATGCCTCTATTTATAGGAAAACAGTATGGAATATCAAATGATATCATGAATACAACTATTAATATAATTTAAGAGTTATCAAAGGTCAAGAGAGTAATGGAGTAAAGACTATTAACTTTTTATATTAAAGAATGTGAATAAATGAATGAGTAGTAATTGATCCATTCATTTTAATTATTAAATAAATTGATTGATTGATGAAAAGAATGAAGGAAAAGGTTCAAAATAAGGAGAGAAAAAAAAATGAGAATGGAGGTTATTGAAAGGTGTCACATCACCTTTTTTACATTCTACTTTATTATTATATATAGATTGATTGATTAATATATTGATGATTGATATTGATTAGAATTAGAATTCTATTTTTATTTTTTCACCAAAATAGTCAAGAAATTTATCTTCGAATAAATAGGGATAAATTCTTATAATTAAGACACCGACTCCCGCTTCATAGAAACGGGTCCTTCTAATTCAAATAGAATTTAATATTATTCTGCATGATTAGGAATAGGATGACAGACTCACAATTGACTTCCAATACTAAATATTACTAATATATTAATAGAAATTCAATATATTGATGGTACTAACAACTTTATCTTTGAGTTACTAATTTTTAAGGATAAAAAAGTCAATCAATATTTTAAAATATTTTCGTTGTTCAATGTTTATCGTTTAAATATTATAATAATAATAATAATATCAAATATCAAGAGATAAGCTGCCAGTAAATTAAAGCAAAAGAATATGATTATATAATATTTGAATAATTGTTAGCTCTTGTTGTCGTTGTATTCTCTCAATCAATTTCTATAATTTGTAAATTTCTTGATTGTTGAGCTACATTCTTAGACAATTGTAGCTTCTCATGTCTCACAAGTCACAACTAAAATAAGGCAATCACAACACGACATATGTAAGATTTTTTACAAAAAAAAAATGAGGAAGAATAACTATAATAATTATAAATATGGCAAAAACTATATTTATCCTCCCAGAATATAACATAATAGATAGAAACAATTGAAATTGCAAATATTATATCTATCTCCATCAACTACAATACAATTACATTAATTTTTGAGAGTTAAATAAGTTAAAAGAGTATTTACGAAAAGGAGGTAACAGAAAAGAAAGAACACATAATATACCCCTATCCAAGTTCTTTTCTTTTATTTTATTTTTTTATATAAAGGACATATAAATAGATTCTATCACTTACAACTCATGATAAATTAGAATTTCTTTTAGTAATGCGACCTACCACAATTCTTATATTGAAATTGGAGCTTTACCATTTTGAAATTTCAAAGTCACACCAATATTCACGTAAGGGATAAAATATATTGAAAAATATTATTCTTTTCACTTGTTATATAAAAAGTCTTAAACCTAAATAAAACTAAACAAAATTGTACCTAGAATATTTTTAAAAATGTAATTGGTTAATTATCGTTTTTTTTCTAATGCTCTTATTTTAGCAATTTGTTTTCTAATTGAGCATGTAGAAAGCATTATAATTCATTCATATAAGGATGACAATGAGGCGGGGTAAGACGGTTGAGATAAACCCACGCATTTTTCAAATACTATATGCAACTTATGCAATTGAAAGCTTTTCAATTTTATCAAATAACAATCTATCCTTTTCCCCTGCGAGTGCCATGGATGCGTACAAATTTTGATTATAGTTAAAAAGTAAATCCCCAACCCGCCCCTTGAAGCCACCCTGCCCCCGCAAAAGCTGAAACCTTCCCCGCCCTGCTCCATTACCAGCCCTACATTCATATATGCATTTACTTGTTTATCTTGACAAAATCAAATTTAGAACCCCTTATCACTTTTAACCCAGTGATATATACCATAAAATTAGTGGCGTAGCTAAAATTTTCACCAAGAGGGAGTTCGAAATATAAAAATAAGCACACGAAGAAGTCTAAGGGGATTCAACATCTATTATTTATATGTAAAAATTAATTTTAATCATATATAAATGATGAAGTTTTTCATCGAAGAGGGTTCGAATGAACTCTTGTGCCCTTGCTAGCTCCGCCCCTTGCATAAAATATTGTCCTTTTCACACTCACATTGAATGGCCCAACGTCAGCAAGTAAAATTGGTAATTTAGCCCCGTGGGAGACATGTCCTTCTACAAAAAATTTACATCCAGTTACCTAAGATCACAGATAAGGATTATAACTATTAGGAGTATTTGTTTAAAAAATTACGTAATTAATATGTCGTGTTTTTTGGTCAGATTTTTCTTTCCATCTAAACTCTGTATTTATTCATAAAGCCAACAAAACAAAGGATTCCTCGAGTGTCAGCTACAAGCCAAGTGCAAAAATCACAATCTCAAAAAACTTCATTAACTAAAGTCCTAAAAAAAAATTGCTACCTATATATACCATCAAAAACATACAAATTTCATATTATTCAAAAGCATTATAACATAATTGTTTCCACAACATGGTTCACTTCTTAGTGAAAATCTTGTGTTACAATTCCTGATTTGCACTTTCTTCTTTTTTTTCTGATGGACGGGGGCCAAGAATGTTGAGAACAATAGTTGCACCATATGCCTGTGTAGACAAAATGGTTGCACCATAAGCCTTTGTAGAAAGACTCAGGCCTTCACTTAGATCCCTCACATACAACTCATATGCTAGCCTCGGCTAGCTAACCTCATTGGGGGTTATTTTTGGAGTTTTCGTACGCTCAAATGGAGCGGATTTCAATCGGAAATTTTGCGCGACCAATTATACTCGAAAACATAGTCTAAACAGTATAAAAGAAAAACGAATGACATTATATATGAACATAATAATATAATACAACTACTTGTAACAAATTAACAATAATAAGAAAGATTATGATATAGTAGAAGATGACAACCTGAAAGTTGCGATGGAAGAAATGGCAAGAGGTTGCAAGAACATAATTAATTAAGTAGAACTCTTATTTATTAGTATAAATATTATAGAACATAAAAAATAGGGGATGGAGAATACATGTCCCAGCACTAGTTGTTTACAAAACCCTAAATATATTTGTACTACTTAGCACTAGTTAAAATTACATAATACTATACCTTAACTTACCATTATTATCTAAAATTCCAACCCAATACAATTACAAAAATCCCTTTTTTTTACTCTCTCTCTCTAAAAACACCCGGATACATTAGCAGATCACCTAGTCAATCTTATCCAATACAAGGCTACACATCTCGTCAGTGCTTCTGCTCTTCTACTATGCTAAACAAACAAGCAACAAAGCCTCCGACACGTCGTCGTCGGAATCAATGATCGGAAAAGATAACAAAACCGTTCTCCGACTGATCCGACGCATGTTAGCAAGAACTACTTTCGGCGAATCTGTACACACACTTTTCTTGTGGGAGCTTGGTCGGAGTTTGTTCGGAACATCAAAGTTTCGTCGTCGTTGTGCTTTGTCAAAGTTGGTTATTGATGGTGTTTTGGTGGTGAAGTTCACCGGATCTGGAATCACACTGGTGTGATGTTGGTTGTAGTGGTCGTTTTGGGTGGTTGATGGTCGGAGTTCACCATTAAGAACGATGTATCTAGTTGAAAATATGACAAAAAATATTTATTAGAATTATTTTTTGTGTTACTGATACATAAGACTTATGTATTGAAATGAGATCTGTATTACCGATATTAGGGGTGGGCATTATTTGGATTAAACCGAAAACCCAAACCAAATCAAATCGAATTTTAATTTGGTTTGGTTTTTTGGTTTTTTAGTTTGGTTTCGGATTAAGATTTTACTTTTTTTGGTTTTTTGGTTTGGGTTCGGATTTAAAAGAATAAAAACTGAAAAATAAAAAGAATTGAATTATTTTATATATATATAATATTTAAGTTTAGAATTAGGGTTTGAGTTTACAATTTCAGCCCATTTAATTATTACCTTTGCTCGCAACTTATATTAGAAAGTATATTTATCAATATTATTACTTCGTGTTGCACCTGCATTTCTTGTCCCCATTTTATTTTCACTCCTTTGCATATTTATTGACGTCTTTTCTGCGAGGCATGATCGTCCAGCAGGTTAAAGTTGTCTATGTGCTTCCTCGACTGGCAATGGAGGTTGGCTAGAGGATAGAGGGAGTGAGGGACTGATGGGTTGCCAATTACGAGTAGTAACTATGCTATAGATAGCAGTGACAATGACACTAGCAAATTGGAGCAAGTAACAACTAGTGTTGCTACTATATCTAGTGTCATAGTTAATGTTGATGAGAACTTTTTATTGGTTGGCATTGTCACACCCTTTTTTTCACTCGTTCTCGTCGAAGGGTTTTTCCAATTAAAGTGACGGTATTGAATAGGGATTATTTTATTTACAGAGTCGCCACTTGGAATTGAGTTATGGTGTTCCAAGTCACCTTATTAAATCCCCATTCAAAAGGAAATGACTCTTTATTGATCTGCGAAAACAGAAGATCGGGTAAAGAATTTTGTTGACCGAGGGAAAGGTATAAGGCATCCCTCGAGTCTCGTGGTTCTAGCACGGTTGCTTTTATCAACTTATACTTGACTTAAATTAATCTTGGATAAATGAATTTATTAATTATGCCTATGGTATGCTTTGATATTTTGGGACTTTTATGGGTCTTGGCTAAGATGCAAGGTTGCGACCTTAGCTTCGACATATGTCGGTTAAGACGGTGTATTATTCAAGGTTGTGCTGTCTAGAATTAAAGGAGCCCTAATATTTGTCTACTTTTTTTTTTTCCCACAATTTTATCAATTTTTTAAATAGTCTATATGAATTATAAAACACAAGATATGTTCATCGGCCAATTGCTTTTTAATCGACGACAATCTTAACACGTCTTTCTAAAGAGTCTATCTAAGTTCTAGATCTCCATTCCTCATATACTAATTCAAGATAATGTAACTTAATCTAAGCATTCCATAAGCATGAAATCACAAAAGCAAATTCACTAAAAAAAAAATCAATTTATCCATCAACCCATATATTAATTAAAATAAGGTAAAGGTTAGAAATTTAATCATGTTACCCTATATTATATTCTGATTTTAATATAAATTTAACAATACCAAACATCTCCACATACTCTATATTATAACATCAAAAATATTAATAGATCAAATATGTATGAATTTGAGCAACTTCATAATATTATATTGAAATCAAGTTTCATTTAATTGTTAAACTAGATTACAAAGAAAGATTGAGGGTTACCTCTTACAAAAATTATTTTCCTCTAGCTAGCATTCAAAAGCCACGAACTTGAAATCGTGAACGAACCTCAAAGGCGGGAGAAAGTTTGGAACGTGAGAGAGTGATAATTTCTGGGTATTCTTGGTGATGTATTGGAATTGTTTTCTCTTCTCCGCTTTTACTATTTTTTCTCTTTTTCTCTTATTGTTTTTTTTTCTCTTCCTCTTACTTTCTTTCTAACTTTTCTTTCTTTTCTGTACGTTTTTTTTTTCTTCTTCTCTTCTAATTGTATTGTTTTCTCTATTGTTTTTTGTTTTTCCTCCTGACTTTTGTTTTCTGTTTTTTCTTTTTAAAGTGTTATTTTTTTGTTTTCTTCCGCTCTTCTCCCCCCTTTTTTATTACTCTACAAGTTGTGAATACCATTTATGTTAGCACTTGATAAGAACTCTAGCAGACTAGAGCTAATAAAAGATCATGTTAAATAATGAATCTTCACACAAATAAATATTCGGATAACTAATATGCAATTCATGATAAAAACCTCACATAAATAACCAACTTTACATATTAAATAATGCATGAAGCCCTCTAAACAATTTTATTCATGCTTTGATAAAATAAAACAAAACTAGAAAAAGCATTGAGTAAGAACCTGTGTATGAGTTAACTAAAAAGAGGAGTACGAACGTCGACACCGGAAACTCGAATCAAAGACCAAACTCCGAACTCCTTCTCCCTTTCTATCTCTTTTTTTTTTCTGCTCTATATTTCTATCCTTTTCTTTCTCTCCTAAGTGGTATTCTCTTTGTTTTTGTTTTTTAATGTTACTGCCTATATGTTTTTCTTCTAATCTCTATCCGTTATATATATATATATATATATATTTTTGTCTGTGTTGTGTGTGTATATATAGGTGTAAGTGTGTGTTAGTGTGTAGTGCAGATCATGTGTGTGTCCATGTAGTGGTGCGTGTGTAGTGGGGAAAAGGGAGAAGTGGGGGGGGGGGGGGGGGCGTGCAGGTGGGAAGGGGTAGTTTAGGTTAATATATTTTTTTTTTAATAAATAAACAAATAAATTTATAAAAAATAAATAAATAACTAAAGTAGTATTAGCTAACTATAAAAATATGGAAAAGTTAAATAGCTAGTCCTAAAATATTGATGAAGAAAATATTTAAACCACTAGATTATTTATTAAAAATTAAAAGAAAAATATATTTATTTTTTTTTGAAAATTTTCTTTTCTTTTGACAAGTAAAAGCAAAACTTATCCTAAAATGTGACTCATTTATTGAAAACCCTTTTTTACAAATAGAACCTATAAAAATGATATAAAAGCTAAAATAATAAATAGACGTAAAAATAAATATTTAATGCAAAAAATAGGTTACAGCCCGGGGAGGGTCAAAAATCGCGTGTCTACATTTGCCCCTCTTTGTCTGTGAACACGAAAGAGTTTTCAGACAAAGAAGTAGACAACGAGACAAGTTTTGACCCTATTGTTATTTGAAATGGAAAAGAAAAGGAGGAAAAGATGCGACCGAGTCCTGGTTTGGGACAGTCTACATATCCCGGGTTATAAGGGAATCAGGTCACGTGTAGTTCAATGAGATGGAAGGGTGAGATGATGAGTTAGAGGTCGAGTGAGGTCCCGTCGAGTCTCCGGTTCGCGGCTCCTGTTTTTACATCAAAATGAAAGACAAGAATAAAAATGATTCTTCAAGTACAAGATCCTATCTATTCAGCTTCTGTTGAATCTTGACTTGAATCTTCTCGCTTTTTCAAGTGATGATATGTCTACTCTCCTCTTGAGTTGAAGTCGACAGTGAACATTTCTTCATGTCGATTTCGGTTATTGGAGACGAACTTGAAAATCAGCCCTATTCTTTAAGCGGACACTTGCTCCTTCTGACTTTGAGTTAGAAAATCGTCATGTTCTCTAGGTGGGATCCTGAGCTTGAATTTAAAATTGATCCTATTCTCCATGCGGGCTCCTGAGCTTCAAATGAAAATTGACCCTATTCTCCAGGCGGGCTCCTGAGCTTCAAAACAAAAAGTAATCCCTGTTCTCCGAACGTGTTCCTAAACTCAAAATAAATAGTGAACTAGAAAAGTAAATCACATTTTCCAGAAGGGTCCTGAGCAGAAAATTAAAGTCCCATTATCCAGGAGGGTCCTGAGCAGAAAATTAAAGTCCCATTATCCAGGGGGGTCCTATTGATCCCATTATCCAGGAGGGTCCTGAGCTGAAAATTAAAGTCCCATTATCCAGGAGGGTCCTGAGATGAAAAGTAAAGTCCCATTTTTCAGGAGGGTCCTGAACAGAAAATAAAGTCCCATTATCCAGGAGGGTCCTGTTGATCCCATTTTTCAGGAGGGTCCTGAACAGAAAATAAAGTCCCATTATCCAGGAGGGTCCTGTTGATCCCATTGTTCAGGAGGGTCCTGAGCAGAAAAGTAAAGTCCTATTATCCAGGAGGGTCCTGTGCAGAAAAGTAAATTCCCATTTTCCAGGAGGGTCCTGAGTAGAAAATAAAGTCTCATTTTCCAGGAGGATCCTGTTGATCCCATTTTTCAGGAGGGTCCTGAGCAGAAAAATAAAGTGCCATTATCCAGGAGGGTCCTGTGCAGAAAATAAAGTCCCATTATCCAGGAGGGTCCTGAGCAGAAAGAAAAGTCCCATTTTTCAGAAGGGTCCTGAGCAGAAAATAAAGTCTCATTTTTCAGGAGGGTCCTGAACAGAAAATAAAGTCCCATTTTCCAGGAGGGTCCTGAGCAAAAAATAACTCCCAAATAACAAGAACAAAATTTTGCCCCAGTTTTCACTGAAAAATTTTGTGAGTTATTAGCAATTGTAAACTTTATAAATAAACTCAGACCAGAAAATGTATATTCTAGGAGAAAAATGAAAATAACTGCCTTCGACTAGGAAATATTTATCCTAGGAGACGAATGCGAAATAAATGTCTTCGACTAGGTAATGTTTTATCCTAGGAGATGAATGAAAAATTATTGTCTGCTACTGGGAAATGTTTATCCTAGGAGACGAATGGAAAAATAAATGTCTACTACTAGGAAATGTTTATCCTAGGAGACGAATGAAAAATTACTGCCTACTACTAGGAAATGTTTATCCTAGGAGACGAATGAAAAAAAATAAATGTCTACTACTAGAAAATGTTTATCCTAGGAGATGAATGCAAAATAACTGTCTACTACTAGGAAATGTTTATCCTAGGAGACCAATGGAAAAATAAATGTCTACTACTAGGAAACGTTTATCCTAGGAGATGAATGCAAAATAATTGTCTACTACTAGGAAATGTTTATCCTAGGAGACGAATGAAAAATTACTACCTACTACTAGGAAATGTTTATCCTAGGAGACGAATGGAAAAATAAATGTCTACTACTAGGAAATGTTTATCCTAGGAGACGAATGAAAAATTACTGCCTACTACTAGGAAATGTTTATCCTAGGAGACGAATGAAAAAAAAATAAATGTCTACTACTAGGAAATGTTTATCCTAGGAGATGAATGGAAAAATAAATGTCTACTACGAGAAAATGTTTATCCTAGGAGACAAATGCAAAATAATTGTCTGCTACTAGGAAACGAGAAAATGTTTATCCTAGGAGACAAATGCAAAATAATTGTCTGCTACTAGGAAATGTTTATCCTAGGAGACAAATGAGAAAATAGATGCCTACTACTAGGAAACATTTATCCTAGGAGATGATGAAAAATAACGGATATATGCATGAAATGAAGAAAGAGTGAGCATTTTTACTTAATCCTGTTTGCAAGCTCGAACCTCTAAAATTGTCCTTATATCAACAAAATTGCCCCTGTTTTAAGAAAAGAAAGAAAACTTGAGTTTTAAAACGGTGGTCGGTTTGTGGCTTGACTGTGAGTGTAAAAGCTTCTGTTGTTGCCATGTTCGACCCAACTTCGACTTGGGTAGATTGTGCTTGTTGCTTAAACAACCTCATTGAGGAACCTCTAATTGAAGATTTCAGACCCCAATATCTGTCGTATTGTCCTCGTTCTACGAACACTGAATCTTGTATTCATTCTCAAACTTGTCAACCACAACAAATTATGGTGCATAT
The DNA here is from genome assembly GCA_031232105.1 of Capsicum rhomboideum. Classification (NCBI taxonomy): domain Eukaryota; kingdom Viridiplantae; phylum Streptophyta; class Magnoliopsida; order Solanales; family Solanaceae; genus Capsicum; species Capsicum rhomboideum. Next base: position 139,884,712 of record CP124711.1, on the reverse strand, counting down.
CATTTCTTGTCCAATCATATTACATTTGATGTGCTGACCAGATTTTGCTTTGGCAATTGAGAAACTGATAGCAAATTTTGAAATCATTTCTTGCTTGTTTTAACAAAGACTGACTCAACGAAAAATGAAAAAGAATAAAGCGATCAAAAGAAGGAGTATTTGACCAAAAATATCCCTTTAGAAAACAGGAAGAAAGAAAGAAAAGACTCATTTAAACGTGATAGTCACCTCTAATGATCGTGACATGCATTTTCAATTAAATGACCTGATCTGTCAATCCAATCTGAACTTTATTCTTTTTGAACATTCAGACTTTGAAGTCATGCTTCTAAGTTGCGACCTTTGCATTAGACGCTCAACATTCAAGCGATTGGTGGTGCCCCAAAGAGTTTTTCACCAACAAGTCTCTCTCATTTTTATTTTTTTTTTTTTTTTACATCTCTCACTCACCATCGCCTTATGGTGCCCGCAAGGGTTTTCACCAATAAGACTCTCTCATTTTCACTTTCTCTCAATTCAATGATGTCTTATGGTGCTGTGGGACCCCCTCTGATAAGGCTCTTTTATGCAAGGAACATGACATTGCTCCTCATGATAATCAACACTGAAAGCATACTTGACTTGTCATTCTTAAAAATTGATCAGAAGGCCTTTATTTGTACTGTAACATGGCTTTTGGAAAGGGTTAGAAAGAAAGGGATGGCATGAAGGCTCAAAGATAACACATATAACAGGGTTAAAACTTATAACTTTTGGAATCGATTCTTTTGGCAAAATAAAACTTTTTTTTTTTTGACCCCAGTTTCTGAGATTGAAAATTTTCAGGACTTTTCTTGGTTGGACCGAACCACAATATAGTGTTAGAAATAAAAGGCGGCATGAGTCTCGAAAGACACTTAAAATAGGGTGAGAATTACAACTTTTGGAATCAACTCACAAAGAAAATAACATTTGCCCCAGTTTCTTTTAAACCGGATAACTTAAAATTTTTTACTTGGTTGGACCGAACCCCAGAGTAGGGCTGCCTACGTATCTTGTCGTAGCAAGAATCAGGTCAAACGTAGTTCAGGACGTTTATTCTTTTGCTTGATTTTTTTTTTTTTTTTTGACTTCTTCTTTTTTTTCTTTTGTTTCCTTTGACTCTTTTTCTTCTTTTGGACTTTTGATTCTCTTTTTCTTTTGACATTTTTTCTCCTTTTTGACTCTATAGATTCCAAAAGAGGGATATGAAGAAAGAAAAATGCAATTAAGGCTCAAAAGGGATAGCAAAGGATGACACAATGTTTGGATAGCAGAATAAAATGTCTTCGTCATCTCAATTCTTAACAATGACGCGTATAAGTATGCATTTAAGAAATAGCAGTGAAAATCACAACATCTACATTGATGAACATGGATGCCCCTCTCCTTTCATGATCGTCCATTAGAAATCTTCATTTTGGCAAGATCTTCTCACAACAGATGACATGTGTCGATTTAGATCGAACTTGTCCCAGAATTTGTTTTGTTTTATTGAATCAATTCAAACTGCTATTGTCAAAAATGTTTCAGTTCTCCAATTTTCTCAAATGTTTTCTTTTCATTTTTAACTCTCTTGGCGTATTCATTCCATGACTAGATAGGATTTTAAGATTTGGCCAAAAATTTTGCATGCATGTCACATCACTAAAGCTAAAATGAAAAGAAATACATACAAAGAGCGCTAAATGGAATATAAAAATTGCATTTCATTGAGTAAAGATAGAAAGGTCTAAAAACAAGATAACCAAACTGGACTCTAGGCTACGACCCTGAAATAACCCAAACAACCAATTACGACAAGACTCACTAAACCAATAAAATAAAAGGACAGGAGGGTTTGACTCAACAAACAAGCAAAACAAAACCTAAATTGCATAATTGCAATGACGATAAAATAAACTACCAATACACTCCTTCCCAGAGAAGAAAGGAGTGATTTTCTAATTACCAAGCTTGCCATCTCAGCCACTAGTTTGCACATCATCCTTAGTGGAGCCTCCGTCAATTTTAGTTGCCTTTTCTTGAGAATTGAGAGGATTGCTACATTCTGTGTCATCACATATCATCTAAATGAAATGTACGTCATTATTTGCTAGCAGGGGATTCTTAGTAATGTTTGGGGAATCACTGTCTTGAACTACCATCATCTTTGCCTGAATCATCCCCTCCACTTTTCTTTTCAAATATCGACATTCTTCAGTACTGTGCCCTGGAGCATCAGAATGGTATTCACAACGTGCAGCAGGATTGAAACCTTTTGAATGTGGATCTGCATGATTCTGAGGGATAGCTTCTATCATGTTCAAACTTTTTAATTTTTGGAACAAGCTTTCATAAGACTCTCCAATTGGTGTGAATTTATCCCTAGACCCGTTATTTCCTCCATATGTCTGCCTTGAACCGTGGTTGTAGGGGGCTCGAACATTTGGAGATAGGGAAGAGGATTTTGATGTGTTAGTGCACGCCACTGGGGGTATATTGAGGACTGGACATATGGTTGTGCACTCTAGACTGGATACTGAGATGGGACGACAGAGTATTGAAGGTCTTGCGCGGTCATTGCTACATCAGCATTTTTCTTCTTGACCCCAAAGTGTCCTGAACCATTCTGAATTGCTTGAGTTGTAGCCTTAAGGGCTACTTGACTTATAATTTTTTCAGATTTGATGCCATTTTCAACCATTTCTCCGATTTTTATTACTTCAGCAAATGTTTTACCTACTGCAGAAAGCAGGTGGTTAAAGTAATCAGACTCTTGTGCTTGAAGGAAAACATCAATCATCTCTGTCTCTTTCATTGGTGGCTTGACCCTAGCAGCTTACTCTCTCCACCTAATAGCATATTCACGAAAATTTTCAGTGGTCTTTTTCCTCATGTTGGCAAGTGTGGTACGATCGGGAACTATGTCAATATTATATTGAAATTGCTGGATAAAATCTCGAGCCATGTCATCCCAAACATGCCAACGAGAGATATCTTGATTGATAAACCATTCTGAAGCTATCCCCGCCAGGCTCTCTCCAAAGTAAGCCATAAGTAGCTTTTCTTTTCCCCCTGCTCCTCTTAGTTGATTAAAAAACCTTTTCAAATGAGCCAATGGATCACCGTGGCCTTCGTACTTGTCAAACTTTGGGGTTTTGAACCCTAGAGGCAAGTGGACATTGGGGAACATGCATAAATCCTTATAAGAAACACTTTTTTGCCCTCCCAGTCCTTGCATGTTTCTCATGCTTTGCTCCAAACTTCTCATTTTTTTGGCCATCTCCTCTTGTTCCTCGTTCTTGGTCGTCTTTTCGATCACAATAGGGGAACTGTGAGTAGGATTAGAGGATTCTGGGACCTTAAAAGTTACTCCAGGGGAGTAAAATTGATCATGGGGTAGCTCACCGACAGACTTCTGTATCAGCTTTGATCGAGGATCTACAGAAGTTTGTACTGTGGGAATGAAAAGTGGGTTATTAGTGAGAGCTGGATTTGGAGGGCGCACGGTAGAGGTCCCAGCCGTGCTAGGCACATTAGTATATGGGTCGAATCCTGGTGGGTAAAACGGATCATCAGTTTGGGCCTGAGTGGAAATTGGGACAGTCGTGTTCAAAAGTCCAGGAATTGAGGAAGGTAGTGCTTGCCCATTTATCCAGGCTTGATACATTTCTGCCATCTGTTGTTTCAATAACTTATTCTCCTCTATCGATGCAAATTCTTGCTGAATCAACTGATTTTGGTCTTCTTCACTGTCAGACTCTATCCCCTCTTTGTATGTCATTTTGCCCTTTCCTTTGGATCTGGTATTGTACTGATGAGATGCCAGTGTGACCACAAACCAACCACCTTATAAAATTTCAACTTTTTCTCTGTATGAAGTAGCAAATGGGTAAGTGTTGCACACTTAAAATTATGTAATACATCGTATGTTATGCCTCTAAATGCATTTTCCATCTTAATGTGGGAGGCCTTATGTTTCATCCCGTCTTATCTAGGCTCATTTTCTTTTTCTATATACATATATATTTTTTATTTATTATTATTATTATTATTTATTTTATTTTTTTATTTTTAGGGCCTGACTCTCGTCTATACCAACCCTACATAGACATTTTTCAAAGATAGACCTCTACATAATTTCAACAAGGAGTTTGGGGGGAATAAGATTCAACCAAGTGTTTTTTTTACAAAATAATAATAATAATAACAGCTTAGAAGAAAAACACAATTATTCTGTATATTTTTTGCAAAACTCAACTTCATGACCCCTAAAGGTTCAGGGTTATTAAGATACATGCATATGAAAAATTTTCTTTAAAACTCAACCTCACGACATCTAAAGGTTCAGGGCTATTACGATATATATAAGTTTTTTATTTATTTTTTTTAACTTTTTTTTTTTTTTTATAAAAACTTAGTCTCACGACCCCTAAAGGTTCAGGGCTATTAAAATATATATATAAATTATGTAAAAACTCAGTCTCACGACCCCTAGAGGTTCAGGGCTATTAAGGTATATGTATAATAATAAATTTGAGGATAAGAAAATAGTAGTCACATTTTCAAAATGACCCTCAATTGAGGGGTGATCTTTTTCCGTTTTATTCCTCAAAAATATATTTTTTTTAAGAAGACGATTGTAAAAAATTTAGAGGAAAAATTACTTTTTCTATTTCATCAAGTTGCCTAAAGTCGGTCAACAATCGAACATGCCTTCCAAATAATTGTCAAAGAGCACATAGGATGCACATGTTGTTCATATAAAGAGGGACACCTGTCCTAGACGGACCCGGCCCCTGTGCCGAGTCCCGCTAAGTCCAATGCACATGATGCAGATAAAGCGAAGCCTAATAGGGATAACCACGTCTGAGTTTCAGTTCTACTAGGTTTAACCTGATGGAGATAGGTGTGTAGACTAGCTTACCCAAGCGGACACTCGAGTCGGGGAGGGGCAACTTGTACGGTAGCAGAGCTATTCCGCCTTCGTTGCTGGTCCAAACCCCGCCTAACATGTGTGACTAATAATCCTTCACCAGGTGCCTTGGCACTCTGGCTTTATCTCAAAAAGAAAGTACAATGCATGCTTTGCATTCCTTCTATCCTATATTTCAGAGATTCAGAGGGGTGTGCGGGAGAAGACAGTTTATAATACAATTCAACAATATCAAAGCGGTAAAGGAGCGACAAGTAGCACGTTAGACCAAAAACACAATATCCAAATAATTAAAGCAAGTATAAGTCAATGTCATAAAGCTCGAATTCTAGTTATTTCCCCAGCAGAGTCGCCAGAGATGTCACACCCCTTTTTTCGCTCGTTCTCGTCGAAGGGTTTTTCCAATTAAAGTGACGGTATTGAATAGGGATTATTTTATTTACAGAGTCGCCACTTGGAATTGAGTTATGGTGTTCCAAGTCACCTTATTGAATCCTCATTCAAAAGGAAGTGACTCTTTATTGATCTGCGAAAACAGAAGATCGGGTAAAGAATTCTGTTGACCGAGGGAAAGGTATAAGGCATCCCTCGAGTCCCGTGGTTCTAGCACGGTCGCTTTTATCAACTTATACTTGACTTAAATTAATCTTGGATAAATGAATTTATTAATTATGCCTATGGTATGCTTTGATATTTTGGGACTTTTATGGGTCTTGGCTAAGATGCAAGGTTGCGACCTTAGCTTCGACATATGTCGGTTAAGACGGTGTATTATTCAAGGTTGTGCTGTCTAGAATTAAAGAAGCCCTAATATTTGTCTATTTTATTTTTTCCCACAATTTTATCAATTTTTTAAATAGTCTATATGAATTATAAAACACAAGATATGTTCATCGGCCAATTGCTTTTTAATCGACGACAATCTTAACACGTCTTTCTAAAGAGTCTATCTAAGTTCTAGATCTCCATTCCTCATATACAAATTCAAGATAATGTAACTTAATCTAAGCATCCCATAAGCATAAAATCACAAAAGCAAATTCACTAAAAAAAAAATCAATTTATCCATCAACCCATATATTAATTAAAATAAGGTAAAGGTTAGAAATTTAATCATGTTACCCTATATTATATTCTGATTTTAATATAAATTTAACAATACCAAACATCTCCACATACTCTATATTATAACATCAAAAATATTAATAGATCAAATATGTATGAATTTGAGCAACTTCATAATATTATATTGAAATCAAGTTTCATTTAATTGTTAAACTAGATTACAAAGAAAGATTGAGGGTTACCTCTTACAAAAATTATTTTCCTCTAGCTAGCATTCAAAAGCCACGAACTTGAAATCGTGAACGAACCTCAAAGGCGAGAGGAAGTTTGGGACGTGAGAGAGTGATAATTTCTGGGTATTCTTGGTGATGTATTGGAATTGTTTTCTCTTCTCCGCTTTCACTATTTTTTCTCTTTTTCTCTTACTGTTTTTTTTTTCTCTTCCTCTTACTTTCTTTCTAACTTTTCTTTCTTGTCTGTATGTTTTTTTTTTCTTCTTCTCTTCTAATTGTATTGTTTTCTCTATTGTTTTTTGTTTTTCCTCCTGACTTTTGTTTTCTGTTTTTTCTTTTTAAAGTGTTATTTTTTTGTTTTCTTCCGCTCTTCTCCCCCCTTTTTTATTACTCTACAAGTTGTGAATACCATTTATGTTAGCACTTGATAAGAACTCTAGCAGACTAGACCTAATAAAAGATCATGTTAAATAATGAATCTTCACACAAATAAATATTCGGATAACTAATATGCAATTCATGATAAAAACCTCACATAAATAACCAACTTTACATATTAAATAATGCATGAAGCCCTCTAAACAATTTTATTCATGCTTTGATAAAATAAAACAAAACTAGAAAAAGCATTGAGTAAGAACCTGTGTATGAGTTAACTAAAAAGAGGAGTACGAACGTCGACACCGGAAACTCGAATCAAAGACCAAACTCCGAACTCCTTCTCCCTTTCTATCTCTTTTTTTTTTCTGCTCTATATTTCTATCCTTTTCTTTCTCTCCTAAGTGGTATTCTCTTTGTTTTTGTTTTTTAATGTTACTGCCTATATGTTTTTCTCCTAATCTCTATCCGTTCTATATATATATATTTTTTGTCTGTGTTGTGTGTGTATATATAGGTGTAGGTGTGTGTTAGTGTGTAGTTGTGTGTTAGTGTGTAGTGCAGATCATGTGTGTGTCCATGTAGTGGTGCGTGTGTAGTGGGGAAAAGGGAGAAGTGGGGGGGGGGGGGGGGGGGTGCAGGTGCGGAGGGTTAGTTTAGGTTAATATATATATTTTTTTAATAAATAAACAAATAAATTTATAAAAAATAAATAAATAACTAAAGTAGTATTAGCTAACTATAAAAATATGGAAAAGTTAAATAGCTAGTCCTAAAATATTGATGAAGAAAATATTTAAACCACTAGATTATTTATTAAAAATTAAAAGGAAAATATTTTATTTTATTTTTGAAAATTGTCTTTTCTTTTGACAAGTAAAAGCAAAACTTATCCTAAAATGTGACTCATTTATTGAAAACCCTTTTTTACAAATAGAACCTATAAAAATGAGATAAAAGCTAAAATAATAAATAGACGTAAAAATAAATATTTAATGCAAAAAATAGGTTACAGCCCGGGGAGGGTCAAAAATCGCGTGTCTACAGGCATGAGCACTTCAGTAACTTTGACTTCTTTATTAAAAGATTTAGCTATAAATCCATCAATATGGATGAATAAAATCAAGATGGAACAACAGAAATTTGTTGATGCTTGTAGAACTATAACACAAACTTCAAGTTCTAACTCTATTCTTGGAGCAGTTCCATCAATTCTAGCATGCAAATATAACTTTGATTATGCTATTAACTATTGACATAACACATAATCAAATACCGAACCGAAAAGAGAAAAAATCGAACCGAATCAAATTTATTATGGTTCGGATTGAGTTGCACATTTTCAAAACCGAAAATCAAAAAACCGAAACCGAATAATACAAAACCAAACCGAAAGACCGAATGCCCACCCCTAACCGATACACAAGAATTTGACTTTTTCGTGTAAAGATTTATGTATCTGATTGAAAATATGACAAAGAACATGTATCAGAATTCTTTTTTGTATTACTGATACATAAGATTTATGTATCGGAATGAGATTTATGTGACTGATACATAAGAATTTGATTGATTAGTTATGTATCGGAAAGTGATGTATCCGACCCTCGATAATGTATCCGGAACTTTAAACTATTCAAAATTTTATATAATTTTAAAAAAAGTGGGAATAGGATATAATTAGGTACTAAACAGTTGAAATTTATGTTGTTTGTCCTAAAAAAAATTATCTTTTCGTAAAATATTAAATTCGGCTTTAATATCATATGTTATTCAATCATAGATGTAAAATATTAAATCATAGCCTAAACTTACAAAATTTAGACTGTAGTATAATATTTTCTTTTAAGATTTTTAGTTTGCTCAAAATGGATTTTTAGACCTTATCTAAATTTGCCTCATTTCAAATAATTCAAGGGTTGTTTCTTGGGTAATAGATATCATTTGTGAGGATAAATGGAGGTTGATGATATTCATTTTGTAAATATACCTCACAAATAGAACGTGCTAGCGCACAATCCAAGCTAAGTTCTCTATTTTTCTTTTATATAGAGTGTTTTAGGATTCCGTTTTCCCAAGTTGGATTGTAATTGATGCACTGACGTCTTTCACGTTGGTATTTTTAAGTCATTAGGCTAGTTGGAGGGCACTTTTTGAAGGGGAGCCTTGGAGTAACTGGTAAAGTTGCTGCCATGTGACCAGGAGGTCACGGGCTCAAGCCTTGGAAACAGCCTCTGGCAGAAATGCAAGGTAAGGATGCGTACAATACACCCTTGTGGTGGGGCCCTTCCCCGAACACCGCGCATAGCGGTAGCTTTAGTGCACCGGGCTGCCCTTTTTTTAAAAAAAAAAAAATGTTACAAAGGGTAAATATAACCTATTTTTTGAATAGTTCATGGTAATTCTTGGCAACTTTCCCTTTTAAACATAACGTTTGTTTTGTTACATTATATGTAAAGATGAAAAATGTCATTTTATATAAATGTCATTTCATACCCCACGTGGTGGAAATATACTGAGTATGTTGTTGTTGTTATAGTGTGATCACGTCGTTACATTATTTTTCCCTCATTTGTTCCTTATTCATTATTTAATAATTCTATCTTACTCTTGATTTTGCCTTTTTTATAATAACATTACCTTGCATCTTTCTTTTTTATGGGGGGTAATATTGTAAGTTTATTTTTCATGTTACTGTTGCGTGAAATTTATGGAATAATAGAAAACGATACAGTTTAATCAAGCATTATATTGCTTAAACGACCATCAAAGAATGTAGTGCAGTGGATGGGGATGCCCCTCCCTTAACCATAGGTCTCGGGTTCGAGCCCTGAGTATGAAAAAATCCTAGGGAGTGCTTTCCCACGAATAGGCCTTATGCGACGCAAATTCGAATTAGTTGGTCTTCAATGCGGGTACCGAACGCCGAATGAGAAATTAAAAAAAATTATATTTATTAAACGCAAAAATATTATATTCACCCTTGTACTCTCAGAAAAAAATCATATTTATTCTTCGATAGTTTTTCTTGATATATTTGTTTTTGTCATCCAACTTCGAACACATATTTGTCCTTGGACTTTTGAGTCCTATGTCCCACTTTTATTATCTTATGTGACACTTACGTTCTTTTTTTTCAATTAAAATTTATTCTCAATTTAACTCTTCTACTCAACTAATTTTTACCCCTGACCCAGCAGACCCGATAAACCCAACTCCTAGTATGACCATTTAAGGGAGCTGTGGAGATGAACTAGTGGATTCAGATTCCATTTTCTTTTTTGTGTGCCAATTATTGCATTGTTACATTTTTGTTACTGTTCTTTCTACTATGTGTTGCATATATCTTTCTATTTTGATTAGTTTGTATTGTGATTGCTCTCATATTTATACCTTCTTTTTCAGACTATTTGACAGGTATCAGTTAAGACGAGGGTCTATCGGAAACAATCTCTCTACCTTTTATGAGGTAGAGATAAGATACATTCTACACTCCACAGACCCCATCCATGGGATTTCACTGAGTTTATATTGTTGTTGATGTAGTATTAGTTACAAATAAATATTATAATTAATAAATTTTCAAGAAACAATATGTATCTTAAATATCTAATTAAATACTCTCTCCATTTAAATTGTTTGACCTACTTTATTTTTTAGTTCGTTTAAAAAAGAATGATCCCTTCCCTTTTTAGCAACTCTTTAATTTCAACTTTTCATATGACATTTTTAATATCACAAGATTAAATGTCATTTTGGTTCATTTGACATACATTTAATTTAGACCACAAGATTTAAAAGTCTTTTTTATTTTCTTAAACTCTGTGTCAAGTCAAAATAGATCATTAAATATATAACGGATGGAGAATCATTTAATGGCACATATTTTTTAACTATTAACTTCAAATTTCTGATAATTAAATATTACTTTTAAAGTGATTTAGCTGTGTTTTTAACTTGTGAAACCAAACAGTACGCTTGTAACCATAACAAACATTTCATCATAATTAATTTATTGTGTAATCGCACTAATTTCAATTACTAGATGGCTTCCCAAACATACCCTAAACGTGTTTCACAAGTGCTATATTTGCATAACTTTAGGAATAAACTCAATTGGGCCTAAAATATCTGATCCAAGGAATTTTAGCAGCCCAAAATCCATTCAACCACATTTAAAGAAGGAAAATTAACTAGATTAGCAGCCCATATTAACAATAAACTATTAATAGCCTTATTTTTTTTTCAAACAACAGAAAATAGCCTTTCGGTTACCAAACTAAATTTTCTTTAGCTACAATTCTCTTCTTTTTTTTTTTCTATTTTCCCGTCTCTTCTTCAACCACATGTTCATTATTCACCTTTCCCTCTTCTTGTCTATGAGAAACTTGCAGATTGTATCTTCTTCTTCCTTCCCTTTTTTTTTTTTTTTTTGTAATGGTGTGTGAGAAAATTGGTTGAATTTATTGGATCCTCCTATATTATATAATTATTATTGGATTCTTCTATGAAGTATGCATTGAATTTTACTTTAAGTATACATTATAAATCCAATGTATAATTAGTGTATTTTTATTACTCAATCTCAATAGTGTAGAGTTATTGCATACTCGATGTATAATCAATGTACAATATACATAAGCTAATTATACATGAATTATATGTCGAATATACATAATATGCATTGAATTTTACTTTAATTATACACTATAAATTCAATGTATAATGATGGGTTTTCAAGAAACTGGATTTTCAGAGTGCAGATTTTGGAAAAAAAAAAAAAAGCTTTTGGGTCTCCATTCTGTAAAAGAATTATGGGGTTATTTTGTAAAAGGAAGTATGGGTAATCGTTAGTATCTTTTGGCGGATACACATAAATTAATTAAGGAAAAGAGTCAAAATATACATCCTTAGATTATATATTACAAGTCATAGCAATACTTCTTAGATTGTACTTAATAGCAACTTTTAAAATAAAAAAAAATACAATTTAATAGCAATTCTAAAACAAAAAAGTTTAAGAAAAAACGGTAAAGGATTGAACAAATCCTTAATTTTCTCCCTCTCTAATTCCTTAAATAAAGGATTGATAACTAATCCTTAATTTTTTTCTCCCTAATGTTTCTTACTTTTTTTTTTAACTGTGTAATCCCCCCAAATTCTCTACCTAACAGAGTAAAAAAAGAGGGTAAAGGATTTATGAGAAATCCTTAATTTTCTCCCTCTTTCATTTTGTTAAAGGTAAGTTCTACAGAGTGGCCGTCCGCCCGGCCATGTTATATGGAGCCGAGTGTTGGCCAGTTAAAAACTCCCACATCCAAAAGTTGAAGGTAGCGGAGATGAGGATGTTGCGATGGATGTGTGGACTTACCAGGAGTGATAGAGTTAGAAATGAGATTATTCAAGAGAAATTGGGGGTGGCTTCGGTGGAAGATAAGATGCGGGAAGTGAGGTTGCGATAGTTCGGACATGTGATGAGGAGGTGTACGGAGGCCCCAGTATGGAGGTGTGAGAGGCTGGCCAGGGATGGTTTTAGGCAGGGTAGAGGTAGGCCGAAGAAATATTGGAGGGAGGTGATTATTCAAGAGAAGTTGGGGGTGGCTTCGGTGGAAGATAAGATGCGGGAAGTGAGGTTGCGATGGTTCGGACATGTGATGAGGAGGTGTACGGAGGCCCCAGTATGGAGGTGTGAGAGGCTGGCCAGGGATGGTTTTAGGCGGGGTAGAGGTAGGCCGAAGAAATATAGGAGGGAGGTGATTAGGCATGACATGGAGCAGTTACAGCTTACAAAGGACATGACCCTTGATAAGAAGATGTGGAGGATGCGGATTAGGGTAAAGGGTTAGTGGGTAAGAAGGTGGCCGTATTAGCGGGAAAGAGTGTTTGCTTGTATCTGTGCCTGTTGTTTCTTTGACAGTTTCTTGTTCGCGTTGTTTTGGTGACATTTGTGATTTTCGAATAACTAGTTTATAGTGTTACTGTGTGGGTGTCTTTCTTCTTTGCTTACCTAGCGATGTGTTATCTCCTTTTGCTGTTAGTTTTTCTGATTTTTGTTTGTTACATCTGTTCTGAGCCGGGGGTCTTTCGGAAACAACCTCTCTACTTCATCTGAGGTAGTGGTATGGACTGCGTACACTTTACCCTCCCCAGACCCCACCTGGTGAGAATAAACTGGGTATGATGATGATGATGAATTAATCCTTCCAAAATATAAATTTTATTCATGAATCAGATTCTATACATTAGTCAACGTGATTTTCAATTTTTTTTGTAGGAAATAGAGAATTTAGTGAATAACTTTTCATACACAATTAATATAAAATCGGTGTTTGAAGTTTTATTGAAAAATCAAGCTTTGTACTCTTTTATGTGTATTTATTAACGAACAATACAACTTGATAAGCAACTAACAATATCGAAACATACATTACAAAATTCAGAACCCAGAAAATAAAGTACACCTAAACTAGTTAAATTTATCATATTTTAGATACAATCCATACATAAAACATATTTGTACGTATTCATGATTTTTTAAATTTTTTTAAGTAAATAGCAAATTCAGTGAACAACTTCGCATTCATGATTCATATTAGTTTGTATACAAATTTCTTACATATAAACTTGTATAGACAAAAAAAAATAAAAAATACACAAATTTATATATAAATTTTAGACACCTAACAAATAAAAGAAAAACTAAGCTAATTAAATGTACCATATTTTATATACAATTAATACACTAAAATATGCACAAATTTCTTACATACTAACATATAAAAATAATTTTTAAAAAATGAAATATGTCAGTTGCTATATAAAGTTCAGACCTCAAAAATTAAAAGCAAACTAGTTAGATATAGCGCATTTTATACACAATCAATGTACTAATCTTGTTTGTATATAAACTGGTATAAAAAAGATTAAGTAAAACAATTTATATACACCTATTTCATACATATAAAAAAAGCTTTTTTATAATAAGGTGAACATACCATATTATATATCTTATCCATACAGTATATAGTGAAATAAAACCTAATACAATAGGGAAAGTAAAGAAGTTATACTATTTTCTGAAAATGCAAAAAACGTGTAAAAAAGAAGATAATTTAATGACCAAATTTTACTCCTACAATAACTATCTACACAGTAAATGAGGAGAGAGGAAAAAGATAAACACAAAAATTAAAATATTTAAATGAGGAGAGAGGGAAAAGATAAACACGAAATTAGGAGGGATTTAAATTAATATATATATGTTAAATAAATAAAATTTTAAAAATCTGCTATAACTTGTAATTAAAACCTTAATTAAATAATTATATAAAAGTATTGCTACAACTTACAATTAACAATCTAAAATAGATATAAAAGATAATTTTCACATTAATTAATATGGCCATACTTTTAAAGTTATCTTTATAAATTCAATTTTAGGGGCTATAAAAAGTTATAGGAAAAATTACACAGCATAGATAAATTTAGACCATAATTACCTCATATGGTTAATGTTTAAAATAATTACTTTCTATGGTTAAAGATAGTTGAAAAAGTAGTTAATTATGTGGGCCCTCATATACAAGTGAAGCAATATATATATCTTTTTAATTTAAATTAGAAAAAGGTAATAGAGAGTAATTAATTATGGAGTTCACCTAATTGACTACTATTTTGGCTGATTTTCAATTGAAAGGAATAGATAAGCTTAAGAAGATTTCAGAAATATTTTCCCCTATTCATCCGAAATTATGATCCCTAAACATCCGCACAAGATTTCCTTTGGAATAATCCATCAATTGTTGTGTATATTTGATTTTCTTTGTTTTTTTATTTAATTTTTTAGCTTCTTCTTCATCTAATCACATTATTTTCCTTCCATTTCCCCCATTTTTACAATTTTAATTAGGATTTTCTCATTAAACGATTTGCTTTATTCGAATGGTTGATAAAATCCCATTTAGGAGATTGACGAGAGGTATTGAAATCTATTTATACAATCTTTAGAAATCTATGAAATCTATTTATACATATATGTATAATTGAATATTTTGTACAATATATAATAGATATACATATGAATATTTGAATAATTTACTTTTGTTGCCATCATGTTATACTTATTGTATCAAATCTATTTATACAATCTTTATATACTTTAGTTTTATGTATTTTACAAGAGTATACATATCTATTTAGATATACATATGAATATTTGAATAATTGAATATACGTATATGTTCATATGTATAGTTGAATTATTTGTACAATATATAATATATATACATATGAATATTTGAATAATTTACTTTTGTTGCCATCCTATTATACTTATTGTATCAAATCTATTTATATATTCTTTATATACTTTCGTTTTATGTATTTTATAAGAGTATACATATCTTGCATGTATACTTTGGTACATATATATATACACACACACACACAATACTTGTTATGAATTTTTGATTTTGTTTTCTCCCTTTTTCTTAGTTTTTTTTCAGCATTTAAAAGGATAATATGTGGAAGGAGAATATTGTGGGAGGTTGGAGATAATTAAGGGTCTTAATTACACTCTCTTGCCTTTTAAATGGATGGATTATTCTTTTTGTAACTGATTCTTGAGAGAAAAAAATGACTAATAGATTTGTATAAATGAGTCTTTATACATTTCTTCACTAACTGCTGACTATAAATTGTAATTAGTAAAATTTAGACTAAAAAATTAGTTAGAAGGGTTCTAAGTTATCTATATGTGAAATTTTGCCAAAGTTATAAACACTTTGGGCTTAGCTATATGAGTTGTTTGGGGAAAATACACAAAATAGACCAAAAAATTAAAGTATTTACACCCCATTACCCCATCACATTCTAATTCCTAAATTATCCATTCGGCTCATATTATTTACCCGTAATACCCCCTTAGCGAGCAACTTCTGTTAGGCCTTAAACAAAGCCTCAAATGTCGTGCCGTCTTTTCCTTTTCCAAAGTGGATAAGCCACTCTATTTCTTGTCCACTTTTCTGTTCTTCTTTTTCATTGTTTTATTTCTATAGTTTATACTTTTCTTTTTGTGTTATTTGTTTTTTCTCTTATTTTTATATGGTATCTAATTATTTTTTATTTATAAAAATATAAAATAAATAAATAATTATACTGCATGAATAAGTGATTAAAAGGAAGATTAAATTTACTAGTTTATTTAATAAAATCTAAATTAATTGAAATATATATCTTTATTTCTAGTTTGATTATCTTCTTTTTATTGTTTCTTTTTAAGGATAAAATAAAATATAAAAATAAAGATATTATCTAACTATTTTAAGACTAATAAAAATATTAAAAAATTAACAAATAAATTACAATAATAAATAATTAAGAAAAGGAGTGTCTCATTAAAGGATTAACTGTGATGATATCATTGAGGACTGAAGCAGACCTCAACAATACTATGATAGTATATGAATATAATATGATGGTATCATGGAGAGTTGAGAAATGTCTTATTAAAGAACTGAAGTAGTCCTCCATGATATCATGCCGTATATAAAGATACTATGATAGTATCATGGAGCAAGCTAAATCTACTGTGATGGTATCATGAAGGTCTCACTTAAGGACTGAGCAGGCATCAATGATACCATGACAATATATAGATACAATAAAAAGTAAAACAATTGAATAACTAAACTATAATAAGAGATAAATAAGTTATCTTTTATTTTATCTTGTTGGCCTTTTTTGTTTTGTTTTATCTTTTATTTTTTATTAAATTATCTTTTTCTTTTTATCAATTTCTTTTTAAAGATAAAATAAAATAAAAAGATAAAGATATATACCACGATAGTATATAAATATATTATGATGGTATCATTTCAGACTGAAACAAACCCCCATGATACTATGCTAGTATATAGATATACTGTGATGGTATCATGAAGGTCTCACTGAATGGTTGAAGCAGACATCAATGATACCATATTAGTATATAGATATATTGTGATGGTATCATGGAGATCTCACTAAAGGGTTGAAGTAAGCATCAATATATGATACCACAACAGTATATAAATTTATTGTTTTGATATCATTACATACTAAAGCAAACCCCAATGATACCATATCAGTATATATATATATATATATATATCATATCATATCATGGTATCATGGAGGTCTGAAGGTCTGACTGAAGGATTGAATCAGACATCAATGATATCATGACAGTATATAGATATATTGATATGGTATCATTACAGACTGAAGCAAACCTCAATGATACCATGTCAGTATATATATACTGTGATGGTATCATGGAGGTTTGACTGAATGGTTGAAGCGGGCATCAATGATTAGTTATAGATATATTGTGATGGTATCATGGAGGTCTCATTGAAAGGTTGAAGTAGGCATCAATGATACCACGACAGCATACAAATATACTATTATGATATCATTACATACTGAAGCAAACCTCAATGATACTATGTCATGATATCATGTCAGTATATATATATTGTGATGGTATCATAAAGGTCTAACTGAAGGATTGAATCAGAAATTAATGATACCATGACGGTATATAAATATATTGTGATGGTATCGTAGAGGTCCCACTAAGAATTGAAGCAAACATCAACGATACCATGACAATATATAAATATACTTTTATAGTATCATTACAGACTGAAGCAAACATCAATGATACCTGTCAGTATATATATATATTGTTATGGGATCATGGAGGTCTGACTGAATGATTGGAGTAAACATTAATGATACCATGATGGTATATCGATATACTGTGATCGTATCATGGAGGTCTCACTAAATTATGAAGTATACATCAATGCTACCATGACAGTTTATAGATATTGTAATGACCCTCCAGGTCATTTTCTCGATGCGTTGGTCTTGTATGATCATTGTCTGTGTGATTGTACTTCTACTTATCCCATTTTCCAAGAATATATATTTTGTTATTCCTGATTTCCGATTAAAGTTTCGATTCAAAAACCCTTTTTCCACCATTGTTGGAGCTTGGAGCATGGGGAAGTGTGGGGACTTATTCTTGAGACTAAGGTAAGTTGTTTTAACGTCCCTTGATCATTCCCATTAATTTTCTCATAGAATTCCGCTCTTTTTCTTGTTAATTCTTAAAATTTAGGTCTTGGAAATTCATAACTTTGGGGGCTAATTTGGGCCTCGATTTGTGTCCCATTTGTGCTCAACATTTGAGCACACACTTCTTGTCCTTCAAGGGACCTTGTGACGGATTCAATTTTGGAATTTCGTTAGCGGGCCCCACGGGCCCATTATTGACCCGATTTTGGCCCGGAGTTTTATATTACAATATAGGTATCGTTTTACTCGTAATGACGTGTAGATGATTATTTTGATAATGTTTCATCGATTCAGAATTTTGGAGCAAGATATAGCGATTTATGGACACTTCAAGAATTGCGGTTCGACATCGAGGTAGGCTTCGGTCTACTTTTCTCTATGAGATTGTGTATAGTATAGATTGCATTCTAGGTAGGGAATATAGGATATGATTATGGCTAGTATAGCATGACTTAGCCTATTTTATAAAATTTGGGGTAGAGATATGACCCGACCCTAGTATAAATACTTGTTATGTCCATAGAGCCCTATTTCCCTTGATAAGCATGTTAACCATAGCTGACGATTAAGGATCCTTTGGTATGATACTTACCATTTGACTTAGCGATTCGGGAGGTTCTTCCCCTATTAGGTCCTTGTGGTGGCTTTATGCCCTTGATTATTGTGGTTGCCCGGGTTATGAGATCTTTTTATATTGGTTACATGCTATTGGGGCCCGAGACCGTGATTATGAGGCTAGTTGGGCTTTGGTGAGTATTCTGCCCTTAGCAAGGGTAAGGTTATCATTTATAGACGCAGAGGCGCTTATGGTTATGTTGTTTGGATACTGGTGATGGCATGCATACTATCTGGTGCATTCATGTTCATTTAGTGGTACGATCCCGATCAAAACCTTGGTTTTACTACTATTTCCCAAAAAAAGGGATTTATTTCCACTTTTCACTTTTAAAAGGGTTATTTTATAACGGGAATCGTACTACCTTATTTACTGGATTATGAGCTTTTGGAACTGAAAATGATGTTTTAGAACTTCGACCGAGGATGATTCCATTCTATTATTTATCCACTCACTTTACCACTACTATTTACTTCGGTTGAGGGATATCCCGACCCTTTGTACACGATTATGATGATTTAGTCCCGAGCATGATCTCGGGCAATGGATTTACGGATTTATATATTTTTAGCCACGGTTCGAGTCCGTGCACTGATTTATATATATATATATATATCTCCGGTACTGGACGGAGTAGATAGATCATGATGGTTATTGGAAGTCCTGGATCGGGACCAGGCAGTGTATATGGATTTTTTCGAATCCCCTAGGGGGCCCCTTCATCCGAGAGCCGTCGAGCAGGAGAAGCTTGGTCGTCGTAGGTCCTACCTTTGCGAGATAGGTGAGATGGAGGAGGTATATACACTTGGTACGGTATGAGTTGAGATTATGGAACCGGTTCGAGTTCGGTGTCCTCAGTATGCTTGAGATTGTGGAACCGGTTCGAGTCTGATATCCCCGACATGGTTATGGCATTTCGGTTTATGTTGCATTCATCCATTCATATGCATTGCCTATCACCAGTATAGTTGTTTAGTGCCTGTATCTATCAGTCTTATGGGGGGCTGTATAGGTACGGGTTATGGTTGCTATTTGCTGAGTGTTTCTGTGAACCTTTCGATTAGGTACTTGTTTGTCCGGACTAGCCGGTTACTTTATTATTGTTTATTATGGTTAGTTCGTGGCAGGTTGGTTGTGGACTGGTACTTGAGATTAGAGGTACGTTTCTGATTCCTTTATCCTTTCAGTAGCTTACATTATGGTTGGTTTACCCCAGGATTTGTCACCCTTTGGGTATATGAGGCTAGTGTTGGCTCCTTTACTTGGCTATGAACCTTGAGATGTTAGGTTGACTCCTTCAGGTAGTTACCTTTGAGTTAGCCCTATATGTATACTTATATGTATTGGTATCATCGCATATCCCTCTCTTTCTTTATCTATTACATTGTATATGTATCCTTTGGCCTTGTACTACTATTATATATCCTTCTTTCACTCTTCATTTGTATATTAGTCAGTGACATACGGTATTGTACTATAGTTCCTGAATGCTGTCAGGATATGATAGTTACCCCTATTGCCTTATTAGCATTGTTATGCCTAGTCTCTTGGATAGTTGTCTGTAGTTACTTTCATGCCTTTATGATATTTATGCTTACATTATTTCTGGAGCTCAGTCTGTCGTTGCCTACTGAGTACCACGTGTTTGGTACTCATACTACACTTCTGCAGCTTCAGGTTATAGTACGAGTTATCACCGTTGATGTGTGTATATCGTGCGGAGCAGCTATGGATTGGAGATTTGGGGTGAACTCCCGACGTTTGGAGTATCCCTACTCTCCCTCTTATTGTTAGACTGTTCTCTATGTTGTGTCAGAGACGGCTTGTATAAATATATTTTCATGTATTTCACTTGTACCTTTGATGCATTAGAAGTTCTTGTACTGGCTCCACCAGGTTTTGGGATTATATTAGCCTTGTTATTATATTTATTTCGTTGTATCATTTATTTCTTTTGGTAGTCCGTTACTAGCTGTTCCGGACTACGGATTGGCTTACCTACTGGTGGGTTATAGTAGGTGCCATTATGACCTGAGAAATTGGGTCGTGACAGATATACTTTTATACTATTAATACAGACTAAAGCAAACCTCAATGATACCATGTCAACATATATATACTGTGATGGTATCATGGAGGTATGACTGAATGATTGGACTAAACATCAATGATACCATTATGGTATATAGATATACTGTAATAGCATCATAGAGGTCTCACTGAATAATGAAGCATATATCAATGATACCATGACGGTATATAGATATACTATGATGGTATCATTACGGACTTAAGCAAATCCAATGATACCATACCAGTATATATATACTGTGATGGTATCAGGGAGGTCTAACTGAAGGATTGAATTAGACATCAATGATACCATGGCAGTATATAGATATATTGTGATGGCATCATAGAGGTCTAACTAAATGATGAAGCATACATCAATGATACCATGACGATA
Source organism: Capsicum rhomboideum (assembly GCA_031232105.1). NCBI lineage: Eukaryota > Viridiplantae > Streptophyta > Magnoliopsida > Solanales > Solanaceae > Capsicum > Capsicum rhomboideum. The sequence goes on along the minus strand of CP124711.1, from coordinate 139,863,893 downwards.
TATAGATATACTGTGATGGTATCATCACGGACTGAAGCAAATCCAATGATACCATGTTAGTATATATATACTGTGATGGTATCATGGAGGTCTGACTGAAGGATTGAATCAGACATCAATGATACCATGACAGTATATAGATATAATGTGATAGTATCATTACGAACTTAAGCAAATGAAAAAATAAAAATAAAAATAAAAAAGAACCAAAAATATGAAATTAGCTTATGGTGAAAAATAAAGAATATTATGATTCGAGATAAAAATGAATGAAAAAGGAGGAAAAAAATAAAGAATAAAGACATTAAAAAAAGAAAAGGAAAGGAACAAGAAATAAAGAAATTGAAAAACAAAAAGAAAATAAAAAATAAAAAATGCAAAAATAAAAGAAAACAATAATAAAAAAGAGAAAAATAAAAGCAGGAAAAAAGAAATAGAGAAAAAACATAAAGAATATAGGAAAAAAAAAAAGAAATGAAAAAAAGAAAAGAAAAGGAACAAGAATTGAAAAACAAAGAGAAAATAAAAAATAAAAAATTCAAAAATAAAAGAAACCAATAGATAAGGAAAAAAAGAAAAATAAAAGCAGGGAAAAAAAGAAGTAGGAAAAAAAATGAATAAAGAAATAAAGTAGAAAAAAGAAAAGATAGAAAAAAGAAGAAGAAAATGAGTATCTAAAATAAAAATTGAGTGTGAATTAGATTATGATGTAAAAATAAAATAATTTTACAAAAAAATAAATGAACAAAGTAGCATAAAAAGAAAAAAAGAGATAAAAAAAAAAGAAGAAAAGAAGTAGAGAAATAAAAAGAAAAAAAAGAAAAAAGTAGAGAAATAAAAAGAAAAAAATTAAAAGAGAGATTAATAACTAAAGCTATAAGGAAGGAGGCATTTAATATAATTAATTAGGGGGTATTTTATATAAGTGAGCATTTAATTATAAATAATTTTCTTTTATAGGGTCTGGATGTACTTTCCCCGAGTTGTTTTCCCTATAACGAAGCCCAAATTAAAACCCTCTTTCTAACATATATAGTCCTAACGGCCCTTGCAAAAAGAAAATTTCCTCTTAGGGTTAGGGTTTTATTAGCCGGCTGATTCCTCAACCTCTGTAAACCGGAGTAGTCCACTTCACTCAGCAATCATGGGGTATGAATTTTATTGAACTAAACATTATTTATCTTTGCTAACCATTTTAAAAATTTGTTCTTTTTTTTTTTTGTTAATCAAATTTGTAGTTCTTGATAATTGTTTGTCATGTAGTAGTAAACTGTATAAGCAAACAAACAAACAAAAAAGAATCTTTTTAAAATTGGGTGTGTGGGTTTAATGTTGTTTGTTTGAAAATGAAGGTTCTTGATAGTTAATTATCTTGAAATGAGTGGTTTTGATGTGTATTATACAAAGTTTCATGCGCAAAATGATGTAAATGTTTATCAAGTTGCTGAGTATTTGAGATGATATGATACTTCCCTTCCTTTCGGTGTTTTTAGCTTGGGCAGCCCCTTAAAAAAACTGTTCATTCCTTCAATTTAACATGTATTTGTGCCAATTTATCCTTCATAAAGCAGTTTTATGTTAGGAAATGACATGACAATATGGATGGATAGTCCACATGTTCTTGAACAATATTAGGTGTATCTTAAAAGTGTCATGAGTTTAACTTCTGATTTAGTTTCATAGGATTTGTTCATCCCAATGCTGAGTAACATTCTTGCTTGGAAGCACAGTGATAAGAGTATTTCTACTAACACACTTCTGACATGAGTCGAATTACAGGAAGACACGTGGAATGGGAGCTGGACGTAAACTGAAGTCCCACCGTAGAAGACAAAGGTGGGCTGACAAGTCCTACAAGAAATCCCATCTTGGTAACGAATGGAAGAAGCCTTTTGCCGGGTCTTCCCATGCAAAAGGCATTGTGCTTGAGAAGATGTAGGTCCCTAATGATGGTTGCTTGAACTACATTGAAGAAAATGTAAGTCCTTCCATTGCTTTCGAATATCTTTCATACGCTTACATCTGAAGGAGCATTTTCATTTTTCTGATGTGTACTGACTTTTGAGTTCTTGATTCTGCAGGACGAAGTCCTGATTGCTGGATTTGGTCGTAAGGGTCACGCCGTGGGAGATATTCCTGGTGTTTGGTTCAAGGTGGTGAAGGTTTCTGGTGTCTCTCTTCTAGCTCTCTTCAAGGAGAAGAAGGAGAAGCCAAGATCTTAAATTTAGCTCTTTTTTTGTCAAAATACTCCCTGTCCTGCAATGGACTTTTAGCTGTATTTGAGTTATTACTTGTTGAACTACTGTTAATTAGACATTGTACTGGAATTTTGGTTCATTAATGTTGAGTTTGAATGTTACCTTAATGTGTCCTCCAAAGAAACATGGTTTCTTGTTTGTTCTGTGTTTTGCTTGTATGCACTCTTATCAGTAAGTCAGCTTGGTTAAATTGGGTGCGCCAAAATATGTTGGATGTGACTGTAAGAAGAAACGAAATACCAAGCGGCTAGCTTGTCCAGTTGAATGTTGAACAAGACATAGTGTAATTTCACAGTTGGAGTTTGGAAAAAGATTACATATACACAACAATGATGACTGTACCCGTGTAATTCCATAAGTGGGATCTCGGCAGTGTGATTAAATAAAGCATTTTGGGGTAAAGATAAAGTGGTTCCCGAATGATGCACATCAGATCGAAGAAAGAGCAGTAGCAACAACGAAATAAAAAAAAAAGTGATAACCAAAAATTGAAGAACCTAAGACTATGAGACCTACCGTAAGCACGTTCAACAACCAATTAACCTTCCACTCTAATCTGCAACCTTCATAATGGTGGATATATCAATCAATCAAATCTCATTGCTTCCGGACAGAGCTTTAATCAGTAAAAAATATATATACATTCGCATTTGGTGTGTATATCTAAGCAATTGAACTACAAGAACAGTATAAATTTGATATTATATGCTTGATAAGTGGAAACAATTGTTCAATTTTGCTTTTAGAAGAGGGAGCCAATGAGTACCAAACTAACTATATCAGGGTGTGTGGTATGAGGGATAACTAATCCTAGAATTAATTTGAGTTTATCCCATGTTTGATTAGGATAAAATCACAAGGTAAATTATTCTGGGATTCTATTGTTAATTTTATCCCCAACATTCCAACCAACCTTGACTTACACAAGTGATTTTTTAAACTTTTGAAAAAATTCTGTTCAAGTTCTGAATAGTCATCATGCATTATCACCCTCCCTTATTTTGATAATTTAAATACTTGAAACATATCAACTAATTATAATGGATTAACTCTAAACAAGCTCTAATATCAACCACTCTCAATTAACCCATCTTGATGATCCGAAAAATGTCTTAGGGCCCGTTTGACCATGAATTTTTTTCACTTTTTTTCTGAATTTTATTTCACTTTAGTGAAAAAAGTGAAATTTGGTGGTGTTTGGCCACGAAATTTTTTTCACTAAAGTGAAATAAAATTCCGGAAAAGTGAAAACAAGTTTTTCTTGTTTTCACTTTTTTCACTTCTAGTTCTCTCACAAAAAGTCAAAAAGAACTCTAATTTTTTTCATGGCCAAACATAATTCCAACTTCCACTCCAACTCAAAAAAATTTAATTTTCATGGCCAAACGCCTACTTAATCAAGACATACTACAAGTAGATAAGCACCTTCCATCCATACTCCAAAAAGAACAAAAAGATTATAAAAATAGAAAATATCTCATTCTTCTACAAAAAAAAATTACCCCCTCGCGCCCCAACCCCCAACCCCCCAAAGTACAAGAGCCACCCACTAAACCCATAGCGTAGTTTATCCCTTCTCCACCCAAAACCACTTTGTCCACCACCTTATCACCATTCCATTCCCCCAATTTAAAACACCATCTCCCTCCCCTAGTCCCTTTCTCCTCTTTCCCATTCCCAAATGTACAAGAATTCATGACAACTCTACTACCCCCTACCCCCACCCCCCTTTCACCCCCCCTCCTCCTCCTCCACTTCACCCTTTCCCTTCTCCCAAAGCATCCTCTTCAACTCCTTCCCCTCTTCCAACATCACTTGTAAAGCTACCAAGAATCAATCTTTAACCTCTCCAAACAACACCCTTTTAACCCTTTTACAACAAAGAAAAACTGATGAAGCTTGGTTGTACTACACCAAGAATCTTGAAAATAATCAAGAACTGCCCAACCCCACTTGCCTTAGCCGTTTAGTTTCACAGCTATCTTACCAAAACTCCAATGTCAGTCTCCGTCGTGCTCAGGCAATAATCCAACGTCTTCGCAATGAGAAACAGCTGCACCGGCTTGACGCGAACTCTCTCGGGCTTCTTGCTAGTTGCTACTGCTGCAGCTAAAGGTGGACATGTTCTTTATGCTTGTTCAATTATTAAGTCAATGTTGAAGTCTGGTTATTTACCACATGTTAAAGCATGGAGGTCTGTTGTCAGTAGACTTGCTAACTCTGGTGATGATGGTCCTAGTGAGGCATTAACGCTTTTTGGTAGTGTTATTAGAAGGGTACGTAGGTTGAGTGATATGGATTTGGTTAAACATACGCGGCCTGATACAGCCACGTATAATGCTGTGTTGAATGCTTGTGCTAATCTTGGTGATAAAAATTGGTTCTTGGAGTTGTTTGATGAGATGAGGGAGTTTGATTGTGAGCCGGATGTTTGACGTATAATGTGATGATTAAGCTTTGTGCAAGAGGTGGTAGGAAGGATTTACTTGTTTTCATATTGGAAAGGATAATTGAGAAGGGAATTCCTTTGTGTATGTCGACGTTTCAGTCTCTTGTTGCTCCTTATTTTGGTTTTGGTGATTTGGTTACTGCTGAAAAAGTTGTTCAGGGGGAAAGCAGGAGGGATTTGTGTAAGATTTTAAGAGAGGCTAATGTGGAAGAGGTGTGTTTGAGTGATAGTGATGTGTTTGATAAGTTGCTTCCGAATTCTGTTAATTGGAGAGATAGTGAGCCACCGGAGTTGTCTCGAGTGTTGGAACCGAATTCTAGGATGTATACGACTTTAATGAAACGTTATATGAATGCAGGCCGTGTTACGGATATGGTGAGGATGTTAAGAGGCAATGAGACATCTAGGAGATAGTGAGAGCCACCCGGACCATGTCACACAACGGTTATTTCTGCGTTTGTGAAGCAAGGTTTAATGGATAGGGTATGGGAGGTGCTGGCCGAGATGGTCAGGATTGGTATGCCTGCTAATAGAACCACTTACAATGTTTTGATCAAAGGATATTGCCAGCAACTGCATATTGACAGGGCAGAAGAGCTGATTAAGGAGATGATTGATACCGGAATAGAGCCTGATGTGGTTTCTTATAACACAATCATTGAGGGACAATCACAAAAGTTCCAGTTACAGTACCTATTCATGTTCAATACTTCTTCCATTTTTACTTTGCATAGTATTATTCATGTTTAACGTAGCACACCATATGATTCTTGTTCTAGTTTCTGGCGCAAGTAGAAACTCAAGTCAGTTTGAATGGGTACATAATGCTTCACTTACTTTCCACCGGAACTAGAGACAAAGGCAGATTCAGAATTTGAAATTTATGGGTCATACAGTGACCTCAACCTCAAGATAATACCACAATAATAATTGGGTTCACAATCAATTTTTTTTTTATAAATATTTGATGGATTCTTAATATAATGCAGGATCTAGGCAAAAACTAATAGGTTCACATGAACGCATAACCAACCCTCAAGATTTGCTCAACTTATAAAAAGTTGAAGATGTAACACAGATTGATATATATGTATTAATTTCTTCAGAATCACCTAAAGATCACATAGTTAGAACTATTTACATGAAAAGAACATATTATACATTAAGAAGGCCCAGAGCCGGCCATATGGTAAAGCTGCTGAAGCTTAGGCTTTAGGCCCCCAATTTTTGGGGGCCCCATTTTATATCACTAGTTAATATTTTTTTAATTTGTTTTTACTTATCACAATTTGACTAGCACATTCATTAAGAAAAATAATTATTGATACGGTTATTTTATCATAGTACTCCGATTAAATGATGTTTACTATTGTGTCTTGAGAAAAAGCAATTAATGCTAAGGGTGAAACATGAAAAAAAAATTGTCTTTTCTTAATTTGTCAAAAATGACAAGTAAAAATGAAAATCAAATTAGAAAAATAATGACAAGTAAATCCGAACGGAGGAAGTACATTTTGTAAAATAAAATAAAATTACTAATTCAAACCTTTTGCATTTTGATTTGACAAAAAATTAGCCTTGAAAGAAGTATTGGAGCCTCCATTTTATACCAAATAGGAGTAGTACTTAATACGTAGAAATGAAAAAAAAAGAAGAAGAAGAAGAAGAAGCTACTACTCTTATTTACGTGCAAAGGAAAGATTCTATTGAATTTTAATTTTACAAAAATATAAGTCTTGGGAAAAGGCAATTAGTAACGTATATACAAGTAAAAAATATGGAATAACAAAGGGTAACTATTATTCTTCCTTTGACCTTTTCAATAGAAATGAGACTTTTCATTTTCTTTCTTGGTTTATGCAATCAACATACATAATTCATTGATCTCTATTTATTTTCTTTCAATTCTTATAACTTCAAAGCTTCAAATGTTCAAGAGATCTTTCTTTACAATATTATTATTGTTGATCTGATTTTTTTGGATATCAAAATTGCTGATAGATTATGAAGATTGGAGTTATTATTTTCAGATCAAGTTATCAAATCAGGTTCTATTATTTTAGTTTTTTAGTATTATATTTTCAGTTAAATAATTGTGTAGGTATTTATTGTTAGGGATATTCTGTTATTTCTTGAATATTATGTTATTTTTCTTATTTTTTTATTGCGTAGGCATAAATTACTTTTGTACTATTTATTGAAATTTAAATGTTAACTAGAAAAAAATTATTAGAAAAAATTAATTATAAGATGATTATTCATAACTTTGCATCTCAAAAAGTTAAAAAAAAATGTATTTTAAATGAAAGCTATATATTATATCTTCTTTTTTTTTTTTGAAATTGTGTTTATAAAAGGCCTCTCATCGATGTTTTGCTTTAGGCCTCCAATTATATTGAGCCGCCCTGTAAGAAGCCAAAATGGCATGACTCTCCATGACTCTCTTTCCACAAAGTAGTGTATAATCACATACAACGTCTAGACAACAAACAAAACGATACATGATTTAATCGCGGCCTTAGTGTTAGTGTTGTTGACTATCCTCTTGACCTTGATGTTTGTGAATAAGATGATGATAGCACCTGCATGAAAAAGATTCAAGATGTCGTCACTTAAAGAGTATTTTTGCACCGTGGTGGAAAAGTATGGCTAAATACCTCATTTATATTTCATCTCTTCAAAACAAGTTTAGCAATGAGCATAATGGCTCTATTGTTCCAACGGAGAGAAGAACCAATGATTAATTTTTCAGGAAATTTCCAATTTCAACGAAATCTTGCAATTTCTTATTTACTATGTTCAACTCTATTGACACACGATCTTTAAATTCACCCAATTGTTTCTTAACCGTATAATCTTGTAATATAAAAGTCAGACATCACAATACCTGATGTCTTGGGACCCTTCTTTAGTAAATAACCAACACTATTAAGATTATCCACGAATGTGTCTATATCTGGAACCCTTAATGCAATCCGATCTGCCAGACTATATATTTCCTGAAAAATGAATACTGTTATCAGGATTTTTCCCATTCTTGTATTTGTACTTTTGCCATAAAATATAAATGACGAGAAAGGTGGCTTACAGAAATTGAAAAGCAATCCTTTTGCTGCAATTCGGACTGCTTATGCAAGGCACTCAAAAATCGCTTTGCTTCTTTCTGCTGACTCATTCCCCCACTCCGTCCAAAATCTACAAATCCATGCTCGTCAACATACTTATCGTATAATGATTCTTTCATTATTTCCACAACATCCTGAAAATTGAGAATACATTATTTGAGGGCATCTTAACAGAGTATTTCGATGATCAAGATTATAGGAAGTCTTGACTGATTTTGGAAAGATCTTTTACAAACGGAGACGATCAATTTACCAGAGCATCTTGCTCAGTAATCTCTTCTCTTAGATCTACTCTAGCTCGAGTTCCTGCCAACCTTACCAAGCTCTCTAATTGCCTTGCTGTTATCGGTGTACCATCACCAGACGTATTATGATCCCTCAACTTCAAGTAAAACTTCTGCAAGATATCTGCTGCTGGTTTTGTCATCCTTCCACCAAATAATAAGAAGATAAATAAACATTTCAAAAAGTAGCTAAAACTTTCAAACATAAAAGAAAGCACATTTGACAACCTAGGAAATATATAAGTTCTTGCATAAGCAATGCATTTACGCAGAAGAGGGGCAGGCAATGGAACAAAACCACTGTCTTTCTTAGGATCAAGCCTCAGCCTTGCAACTAAAGAACCTTGCTTTATATTCATGTCAATTTCTCTAACATCCAGCGAGGCTGCAAAAAGAAAAAATTAAGAGCAATTTGTATAAAAATAGTTCCCGCTGAGATAAAGATTGACAAAGGGCAAACCTGTACACAACCGTTTTGCGGCTGGTGGCTGCTCTACACTTTTTGCATGAAGCTGACAAGGAAAAGCTTTAAATCATGCAACTTTTCACATGAATAAACTCTAAATGATAACCATATAACTGCATCAATTGATAAATTTCAATCAAGTTGTGTTGTATGTCGTCATGCATGAAAAAGAAAAAGGACCTTTTCCTCGAAGAAGCTCAAGAAAATGATGCTAAAAGCAGCAGGGGGAGTGACAGATTGTTTTTGTTGGTCAATAGTCACCTAATCTTTTTTTTTTCTTTTTTCAATGATCACCTAATCTTACCACAATTAAAGAAAGGATAGAATCAATGAGCTATCTCCATTGAAAAAGGGAATTTAGATAGTGTTTCATACCGGTCAAGCAGAAAATGTAAAAGAAATTGATTACATCAATCTAATGGTGTCAAAAAAGAAATATTACTGCAACAAGAATTGTATCCAAATAGTAAACAAGGATTCAAGGCGAGGTTGACAGTTGGATATTTCTTACAAAGTTTTCGATTTTCTTTGAAAGAACGTTTGCAGAAAGGTGTAACACTCTAAAGAAATAAGACAAGATTGTTTGGGACAATTTTCTGTTTATATTGATTTGAAATGGAAATTACAAGAGAAATACTGAAAAGAAACAGGAATTAAAAAGACGAGCTCAACGACATTGCAGACTTCATTGATAATGACCTGCAATTGAGATTTACAATAGAGGTGAGAAGAAGAAGAAGGAAAGAACAGAAGAGAGAGAAGGTGATGAGAGAGGAGAGAGAAAAAGAGGGAAGGTGAGAAAAATATCGGAAGTTAGTTACCACTGTAGCTCTCCCTTGAGTTTGTTATAACCTCCTCTAACTTCATCTGAACCGTAGGATCTCATTTATTCACATTTAATCCTGATCGTCCACGTGTTTTGATTTCCCAGCTCCTTCCAAATTAATTCTTTACTTAGCTAGTTCATTACAAAAGGAGGACACTTGCTGACATAATGTGCTCAGAGAGTCGCTTGTCCAGCACTTCATCAGGTTTATCAAGTAATATGAACACCAAATCAAATCGTGAAAGCAAAGCACCATTCATCTTCAAGTTCTCATTCACAGTTTTTGCACGGCTGCAAGAAATATTTCTACACGTTACCACCACAGATTAGTAGCTTTTAAAAGACCAATATGATAATGCAAGTATTCCCATGATCTAAGTTTACAGAATTATATGAGATAGATTCTTCTCCTCTTTTTGTTTCTATCTTCTTTCTTCTGTGTGTTACACTTCTAACCACCGGTCCATCCCACAGCTCCTTTTTTCTCTTCTTCTTTTAGTCTTCTTAGTCATCTCACCCCCACCGCAAGTTCTATACTATCAGTCTAGTTCAACTTATCCTCAATACTTTCTCTCCCACCTATTTGAACCTTCTCAACCTTCTTCCTTCTCTTCTTTTTCTTATTCCCCCTCCTATTACCATGCCATCTGCAGTCACCTTCTTCCCCTCCTTTTCTCCTTTACCTAGCTTCCGTCCTTCTTCATTACCCCATCTTTTTCTCTCTTCATTTCCTCCATCTGTTCCATAATCCTAGTCTTTCCCCTGTTCAATTCTATTGCTTTGTTTTCTATTCTCAGTTGTTGTACATCAAGCTGCCAAGCACGCCACTACTCTTTCTTGCTTTGTGGTCTATCTCCCGTGTTGTGCATCAAGCTACTAATTATGCCACTACTCTTTTTTTGCTTTTTATTAGTTCCCATGTTGTGCATCAATCTACCGATTATGGCACTTTTGTTTTCTTTTCTCTGGTATCATACATTAAACTTGGTAAGTACATCTTCACCAATAAGCACATCTTGATCCCATTGGACTTGAAATGGGAACAGATATACTAGGTTGAATAGGCCAAAAATAAGCATTAAACTAGCAACTAACCAAATATGAAAGATTATGAAGAGCTTGGTGCGCACTTCAGCCCAATAATGAGCTTTGTAATCTAAAGATATTAGTTATTGAGAGCACATAGCAGGGGAAACTATTCCGAAGTTGTGTTATGGAAAGCTAATCACCGGTGTTTGCAGATTCCCTTCATGGCTCCAGAAAAGAAATGGAGATCCAAAGTCCCCTAAACATAGCTTGTTTTTGTTGGGTGCCATGCATTACTCAGATATATTTGCAGAAAAGAATAAATCCTTTGTGTAGTGAGAAGGCGGAACACAGTAGTCATCTGTTTATGCTTTGTTCTTTAACTTGACAACGTTGGAACTTCTTTTCTTAATTTTTGGGATAAAATGGGTGATGCCACTATCTGTTAAGGAGCTCTCTAGCAGATGAATGGGCTGCAAATGAAAAAGAACTGAGGAAGATGTGAAGTACAATTCCAGCATGTGTCTATGGAAAGAAAGGAACCAGAGATGTTGCTTCGTATTTACATATGTTAAAACGTAAGTGTTCACGTTTGGTAGCTCTCTAGTGTGACCTAATACAGAGGATAGCATGACTTGTTGTATGTGAGGATACCCCCCCCCCCCCCCCTCTCTTCCCTCTGTAATGTCCAGCATTATCTAGAGCGGCTGCTTTCTTTGCTTACATAACCAAAAAAGTGACCTAAAGGCATCAATTATCACTCAACCAATCATCCATAACATTCTAATAAAAAATATGTAAGTTTTTCATAATACTTGTAGTGGCCACCAACAGGGTATGCTGCTGCTAATACAGATGTTCGCGCTGACAAACTTGCAACAAGTCCTGCCTTTGCAACAGAGACGCACTGTTGTTCCATAGCCTCCAATAGGGCCTAAAGTCATGATTAAATAATTATGTCCTGATGCTAATGTGAAGTACCAGTTGACAGTAATAATCGATTTAACTAGAAAGACCTGATGTTCAGCAGACATTTTGTCAAACTCGTCAATGCAACATAATCCACGATCTGCAAGAACCATAGCACCTAACCATGCCAAAAAGCAACAAAAAAAGTATAATTAAGCATTTTGGGACTCAGATGATTACTCTGAGCAATGACTAGTGGTGTAATTTCTCTTAAAAGGGGATATAAGAAAAAGGAATAAAAGGAGTAGATAGGTATCTTAAGTCTTTTTACAATGAAAAAGACAGGAAATAACACTGCTTGGACAGGAATTACAACACATAGTCATAAAAACTCAACCGTGATGATGAGGTGGACAGGAATTACTTGTGCATTTAGTTTCCCTATGTGTTCCCTTTAAACATACATTGCTTTAAATACAACCTTCCGCAAAAAAGATACAATTGATTGGTGGATTTCCAAATCGTAGTATTCCCGCACTAAAAGAAAAAGGGACCATTACCTGCTTCAAACGCATAGTCACCGGTCAAAGGATCCTTAACATCAGCAACAGTAAGACCAGTATTAGTTGTTGCATTACCACAAATATATATGCCACGGGGAGAAATGGAAGCTGCCGCTTGAAGTAGTTGACTTTTATCCAATCCAGGATCACCTAATAACATAGAAACCAGCTCTAATCAAGTTAGCTTGTACAAGTATGTGACACATTCACATAAACGGATAAACCTGACTTCTGAATAGATATTTTAGCTATGCTAACTTATAAACTAAACCCCTTCCCCGAATTAATTTCCAGCAGGATTAAAAGAAGACAAGCTAGATAGTTACATACCGACAATTATTATGTGGATATCTCCTCTCACAGGAACCTTATTCTGATCCATGGAATGCTTCCGCACACCACCAAATAAAGCTAATGTAATTCCCGCTACACAAAAAGACGAACAATAAAAAAGAGGAAACAGGATCAAGCTATCTATGTATCGTAGCATGACCACTTCAAACAGGCATGGAAACAAAACAAATTCCACCAAACACAATGTAAACAAAACAAACAAAGAAATTTGATAGTATTTCAATTGTATGTGTCTTTTTTCCAAGAATCAAATACCAATAATTACCATATGCAAACACAAGGTACAGTAATGCAAAAATTTCAAGACACATAAGCAAGACAGCAAACACTTAGAAGTATGAAAGGAAAGAAAAAAAGATGATGACAACTAAAACAAAGAAAGTAAAGGTTACAAAACGAGTATCCTTGCATGCCTAACTTAAGAGCAATTCTGAAGAAGGAAAAAACCCTCAGATATGAATCACTCCATCATATTGATAAATTTCAAGAGCTGATCGTAGTATGATGGCAGTTGGTCAAGTAGGGCCCGTTGTCTACTGGTTTAGGACATATCAGAAAGATCCCAAATGACAAGGTACAACCCTTTCCTTAAGGAATGAAAAACTTTCCCTTCTGTTTTTAGGTATGATATAGCACACCGACTCAATACGGGATTTCAAGAACACAATACATCACAATCTGGTGTCTTCTCATACATTAGTATAGTGAATAAATTTATTACATATTAATTCATCCACATTATGAGGGGACACATGCAGCTAAATTATGAACTGGCTTATTTACCGCCTTTAGTTATTTTGTATTTCTTAGACCTTTTTATGCCGGACACTTGAACAGGGTCCATTATATATTATGCAGTCGTGTTGGATGGTATTTATTTATTGCGATTTGGTATGTCCAAAGAGGAAAATAAGCACAAGTTCTATTTGCTTGATTTTGAGGTCCAAGTGGGGAAATTTTGGGGCTAAGAGGTTACAATTTGATAAAAAAAATTCAACTCTTCTTCTAAGACTCTCCATTTGACAAAAAGACTTCGCAAGCAGGTTAACTCTTGTTCATCACCATGCAGCAGGGTGCACATCAATAAAAGCTTACTGAAGATATAATAATAAAACTCATTCCAATGATTATGTATACCTTTAACAAGCTCGTGACCATAGATCGAGGGGCAAACAGATTGAAGTATTTGTCGATAGACATCAGAACTGTGTTCTTCAGAAAACTTAACAATAAACTCCAAATCCTTTGGAGAGAATGAGTATATATCAAATAGCTCTGTAGCTCTAGCATTAGAACTATCTTGTGAACCGTCGGGTGTTGACTGAGACTTCGAGTTTGTAATAGAAACCACTTCTAGGGACAAATAATAAAGTCCTTGATTCTTGCCTTTTGACTTCCCTGCATTTACCAAGGTTTGCATACAATTAACATCTGACATATATAACCAAAATTGAAGTACATAGCAGCAAATCAAAAGCATAATTTTTGACCCAGTCAACAGTAATTGCAACATTATTCAATGTCACTGGCCCATATTTTACCCAGTGCAGCAGAAAGATTGGTATAATGATTTTTCTCTCTCCCAGATATTTGTTCAGGCAAAGGCAAAATAGCTGTGATTCTGACTCAAAATAGGGTACTAAAACATAACTAATTTGAATATCAATCTATTACAAGGCACTCTATCATTATATCATTTTGAATAAATGGAAATTCCATTGTGTTATATGCAACATAATTATGAAGACTCATAAGTTACTTGATATAAGTAATATGTGTGAGAAATATAAGAGAAAAATATTATTGAATTGTTGTATCTAAATTATTACATTGAGACCCTATTTATAGACACTACATTAGACTCCTTTTCCAACTAGGACACTAACATTACAATCCTTTTCCAACTAGGATTCTATATACTATTCCTATTCCTACTCATATTCTAACAATATGCATTCTGAATGTACATATACTATGACATCAAACCGTCTTTTCCTAAAAATAGCTCATTTCACAAGAAGCATAGCTGGAGACTTTGTATGGTCACTGGATCGACATTTGCTTTAAGGGTTTAGATGTCATCCATTCAAGACTTGGAGCAAAGACGGAGAAGAAGCATTCATACTTAATGCATTATCAGAAATTTCAGAGAATGCATTGTCATTTGTTGCTCACCGCTCTGTGCAGAAAGCAGTGGTACTTAATAACATATATCCAAAATAAAAGATAAGAACATATAAGAAGATACTGCCTTTAGACTTAACTCAAGACTATTAGAATGTTTAAAAAAAGACTTCGAACAATAGCAAGAATAAGCTACAAGATTCAATCGTTGATTATATTACTAATCTATATCACCTTTAAGGCCTATAATTGAATATGATGCTTATTTCATTCATATCAGTCAAGAGCACTAGTTTGAAGCACCTGGCTCAAAATCTATAGTTTTAAATGAAATTAAGGACACATGCATGAAAAACAACGGTCAGCACACTTCATCAACTTTCTCCTAAATTTCTCCTTTTATATTCTTAATTCAAACAGGGAACCATATGTTACAGTCCAATAAAAGAAGGCTATCTTTGACATTCACATATGTAATCTAATTTAATGAGAAAATCAGGCGTAGCACACTTTTTTCTGCGCTGAGATGAAAACAAATTTACATTTAAGGCTCTCAAACGAAGTCTACTTTCATTTCTCAAGAGCTATATCGCGGATGTACTCACTTCTCTATACATATATACACACACACGACATATACATGTATCCTCATCTCGGGGATGGAAAGGAAGGAAAATTTTTAGGAAGATCGAAAGATTTGCTCATTAGATGCAGCAATCTACACTCACAAGTATGAGACTATTATTAGGGAAATACATTCAGATTGTTTTTTGAAAAAAAGGAAACGACTCACAAGAAACAGGATAAGTATCTCAATTTGTTTTTATTGGGGGGGGGGATCATTTGTGCTATCCAAACACATCTATGTTGTTTCCTCTATAAAATCATTTGCCTCCTCCAATATCCATGTAATTGTTAATCACCCTAATAATACAAGTGACAGTCACAATATCTCCAGGGATGTATGCATCCACAAGATCTTCAGTTAGTTCACATTCAACAGTTCGAGGTACCCGCCCCTCTTCGTGATGTTCAGATTTCAGCAGCTCCTGAATTCTAGGACAACATAGATAATTTATAAGATAAAAAATGAACAATAAAACAGAGAGGTGAGAATACTAGAAACAAAATATCCGGTTATATCTTTTACCCAAATAGTATGATATACAAAGATGTTGAAGTACAGACATCAAAAGACAGCAAAGAAGAGGATATTATCTTATTTTCTGAAAGTCTATAATTCGAGCTGTAGACCTTATAGGATTACAAGTCCTACATTTGCAACAATGCAATTCACATACTGGTGGAGGTGAAAATTTTCCATCTGGAAAGTCACGAGTAATACTGGTTCCGCACTTAGTACATGCAAAACTCATTTGCATCACCAGAGGCTTGACTGTGCTGACTTTTACCACTGTACCACGCACAGAGACAAGCCTATCTATCATGTGAAAAGATCATATTAAGAATCTAAGCAGCATTAAACTAATTGATCGATAAAGAGCAAATGTAAAGTTGAATATCATTTTTTACCAATATAAGCAGCTTTTAGGTTCTTCAATGCAATCATTGATTGAGAATAGTTGTGGAGACGGATATTTATCTTCACAAAATCATCAAAACTTTCATCCCCCAATTTCATAAAGTAAACCTGCGAGCATCAGAAACAAAACAATACAATTAAGATAAAATAATATAAATATGTGGAAAAATTGAATTTCATAACTGTAAATGTACTAACTTGTGTAATGCAGCACTCATACACAATAGAGCATCTTTAGATTTACTCTCTAACATAGCATAAAATTCTTGGAGCTCACAAAGCTTATGGAATTGCTGAAAGTCTAGTGGCAGTAAGAACGTGCCATCAACCTCCTTCACCTAGACTTAATAATTCAGTGTCATTCTTTAACCTTCAAGTTACAATTCTAATAATCATTATTTTCCAGCAATTGAAACATGCTCGAACACTAAAATATTACAATAATATCAGCAAATCAGCCATTTTCCTTTACAACTAGTACTGACCTATGCAATTTGACTGATGTAGACTCCTGATGATAGATATTTTCATTACTACTTCAACAAACAAACCGTCTAACAACAACAACAACAACATACCAATGTAGTCCCTCAAAATGGGGTCTAGGGAGGGTAGAGAGTACGCAAACCTTACCCCTACCTTGTCAGGTAGAGAGGCTGTTTGCGAAAGACCCTAGGCTCAACACACAAACCGTCTAACAGTATAAAAAACCTCCCCAAAAGGAAATACGAGTATTAGAGGTAGTCCAAATTGTCTTAAATAGAAAAGGAATCTTAAAGTTCACAAACTTTTGGGCTATTGGAAGTACATGACAAGCAGTGTGTGGCTTCATCCTCCTACACCTAAACTTAACTTCAAATATCAACTTCTGACCTTCAAAGCCAATTACTCCCTCCGTTTCAATTTGTTTGTTACGTTTTGACTTGGCACGAAGTTTAAGAAAATAAATAAGACTTTTGAATCTTGTGATCTTAAACTAAAGATACGTAGAATGTACCAAAATACCCTTTAATCATGTAATCTTAAACATGTCAGGTGGAAAATTGAAAATAAAGAGGTGCCAAAAAAGAAAAGAGACATTCTTTTTTGAAATGGACTTAAAAAGGAAAGTAAAACAAACAAATTGAAACGGAGTGAGTAGTAATTATTATAGTTATCCAGTGACTAAAAGTAGCTTAGATGAAGAAATATTACATGAAAAATCAGTAAATCGGCAATTTTCCTTTTACTACCAGTATCAACTTCGCCTTCATGCACAGTCACAGATACAGACTCCAATCTTCCCAGTTCACTATACGAAAGCATTAAATGCAGAAGACAGTATAGCAGAGTCAACAACCCTGGGCAAAAGCAAATACTCGGAGTTTGAAGTAAAACAGTCAACTCATCCGATTTTCCTGGTAAATTCAGACAGCCATTTCCCAATTGTTGAAAAAACAACATAACCACTGTAATCCACAAAGTGGGGTCTGGGGAAAGTAGATGTACGCAGACCTTACCCCTACCTTGGAGGTAGAGATGTTGTTTCCGCTCGATGAAACACATATAAAAGCATTTAAAAAAAGAAACAACAGAAATGAAGAAGTCATAACAAAATACTATAGAAAACATGAAAAGGTATCACACATAGTAACGATACCAAAAAATACGATAATCAAAGTACAAAAAGCGGCACATAATAATAGAAATTGAGAAACAAGAAGCTGCAAGAGTAATACTACAACTACTAGTATGGAAAGATAATTGAGACCTCACTCTACTACTTGCTAATCTACTATCCTAATCCGTGTCCTCCACAACTTCTTATGTAAGGTCATGCACTCAATAAACTAAAACTACGTCATGTCTTGTCTAATCCTAAGTTGCATGAACTCTCAATGTCTAATTCAAGTTGCGAGGACTCTCCACTTTCGATGTCACACCCATGTCGGATTCTCAAAAAATACACTACTTTCGGAGAATCCGACACACATCCGCTGACATTTTTGAAGAGTCCGAGCAACATAGGTCTAATCCCTATTGTTTGAAACAAAACATCAAGGCATAATACACAAACGCGCCGTTTAACTTGGCTTTTGCTAACATTATGCTCTCCAACTTTGAGTATACGCAAGTAGAAACTTAAACTATCATAAAGTTAGGCAAGTAGACACACATGTCCTACATATCAAATCGCATGAGATTTGCCATGTAGGATGTCTTTGTATAATTATTCTAACTTTATGATAGTTTAAGTGAAGTGCCTACTTATGCACATTCAAAGTTGGAGGACATAGATGTCAGCTGAAGCCAAGTTAAATGGTTTAAAAATCATTAGACTCTCGAAAATAGGTATTCGTAGCATGTATTCGAGAACTAACCTGAGAAATTATGTTCATATATGAACTATTAGTTGTACGAGTTTCCTACTTGAACTATCATCAATTATTTATTAAAACACAACTCAACTATCAATTCTCCTTTTTTCCTACCTGAAATATCAATTATCGTTCAGACAGGAAAACGAAACAACTGATAGTTGCAGCAATGCTTTGATAAATATTTAGCGATAATTCAAGTAGAAAACTCGAAAAACCAAGATACATTAGGTATATTTTTTACCTTAAACAAAAATTCGTCGACTCTCGAAAATAGGTAATTGTAGCGTGTCTTCGAGAACTAACCTGAGAAACACGTGTGCGAGTTTCCTATTTGAACTATATCCAACTATTTATCAAAACACACTTCAAATATCAGTTATTTTCTTTTTCTAACTGAAATATCAATCACCATTCAAGTAGAGAAATGAAATAGTTGATAATTGAAGCATGCTTTGATTAATATTTAGCAATAATTCAAGTAGAAAACTCGAAAAAAAAAGGATACTTTACGTATATTTTTTACTTAAGAACAAAAATTGGTCGACTCTCGAAAACAGGTAATTACAGCGTATCTTCGAGAACTAACCTGAGAAACCAATTGTTTGCCAGAAGTAGTAGAGAAAAACCGAATAAGCTCAGAAGCGGGTCCGAATTGTCGGTCCCCGGCATGGCATTCCGTGCCGGGGACGTAGACAGACAGTGTTTTACCAAGGCCGATAGGGTGAGTTAATTTCTGTTGAATCCTCCAGTTCATCACCATTTCTCCGGTCATGGCAACGGCGGCGATTGGTTTAACCTGCTCCGAGTGGGAAAAAGGTTCACGGTATTTTGGCGGGGAAAGAACACTCTGGGAAATAGGGGGGCGTACTGACCAAATCGTCAATAAAACCGAACCGATAAACCAAATTATATTGAGAAAAAAATCTGACTTGAGGTTTAATTTGATTCGTTTGGCGTTAGGAAAAAAAATTATCATTCTTAGATTTGATTTGGTGTTAATAAAAAAAAAATCAAACTGAACTCAAATCAAACCGACATAATATATATATATATAATTTTAACTTTTTTATATATAAAAAATATTTAATTATAATCTATTTTCTAAATACTTTTTAAATTAGTTTTATTAATTTTTTAATATTTAGAAAGTAGAGAAAATTGAATGAAGGGTGATAAAAAAGTCTTAAAATTAAAAATGATGACAACTTTAATCAGCTAAAGTCAAAGTTTCACTTAAATTCTTAAATTTTGATTAAGCTAATTGGGGTGTAAAGTGCAATTTTTTTAAAACTTATATTTTAAAAAAAATACTTCCTCTCATCCCAAATTTCAAATTTTAGAATTTTCCCCTTCCTTATCTTTTCAATATTTCTTTCTCTCTCCAAATTTCTTTCTCCCCATCTTCTTCTTATTATTTTTTTTTCTTTCTCTCTCCAGATTTACCTCTTCCTCCATCTTCTCTTCTTCTTTTTCTTTCCCTTTCTATCATCATTTTTATTCTCTTTAAAATTTTTATGGACTGTGTTTTTCTTTTTTTGAGAACTTTGAAAAGAAAAAATTGATTTTTTTTAAATGATTGAAGAAATAATGCAGAAAATTAAGTAACTACGATAGTCGCTTCAGCAACTACCATAGTTGCTACAACAGTTATGATAATTATTGCAGCAAGTACTATTAGTTGTTGTGTTACAATAATTATTGTATTTGTTGTAGCAACTATCGAAGTTGTTGTGTTACTGCAGCAACTTTGACTGTTGTTGCAGCAACTTCGATAGTTGCTTAATTTCTGAAAGGTTGTGGTGGAGGAGGAGCCTACGAAGAAGTTGGTATTTATGGTAAAGGGGGAGGTGGTGATGCTGGTGGTGACACCAAAGAAGAAGGTGACGGTTGTTGCGGTGTTGATAGTGATGGTGGTGGAGGAGAAAGAAGAAGAATAGGTGGCGGTGGTATAAGAGGAGGAAATGGTGGTGATCAGAAAGAGGTGGTAATGATGGTGATGATGATGGTGGAGAAAGAAGAGGTGGTGGTGGTAATGGCAGCGTCAAAAAGGGGGTTGAGGGGGTGGGGTATGGTGGGGAAAAGTGGAGGTCTTTATGTAAATAATAAAACTTAAAGGTTTTAAGATTAGTGTCATTAACATTAATCTTAAAATTATTACCTCTACTCAATATTTAAGACTTGTGTCACTCTTTTTTAGTTTTGAAACTTTTTTGTCACCCTTAATTAATTTTCCCTAAAAAGTGTATATATATATATATATATTCAGATTTGGGCCTTTAAGTTGTAATATTTAGGACAAACAACATAAATTTCGATATTTTTCATAATTACTGAAAATCCCGATTTTGGGTTTGTCGAAATACATAATTAGCTCCCGATACATTTTTTTCGACTTTGGTCTGTTGAGATACATAATACATCCAACGAAGATACATTTTTTCCTTTGTAAATATAAATAATTAGCTCCTGATACATCCAATGAAGATACATAATTAGTTGAAATTTTTGTAATTACTTTATAAGGGTAGAAATTTGTGTAAATATGGTAAATTAAGGTGTATGTTTATGTTATTTTTCCTAATATTTATCCATTAATTGATAACTAAATGATCCAAAGCCCAATATAAACTTAAAACCTAAAAATTTTCACTCTTCATCTTACTTTTTAGTTTCAAGAGAGTTTTTCACTCCTCATCTCCACTCCTCATTTTTTTCATAATTGTGGTTTTCCACCAGCGCATGAGTGAAAACATATTTAATATTGTCTTTAGTCACAATATAATTGTCAAAATTAAAAATTATAAAAAAAAAATCTAGAAAAATCAAAAAACCGAAAGAACCGACTAAAACCTAAACCGAAAAAAATCGATTTTATATTGGTTTGATTTGGTTTATAGATTTAATAAACCAACCCGACCTATGTACACCCCTATTGGAAAATATAGAAATGAAAAAAAAAAAAAAAAAAAAAAAGGTCAAATATATAGCCCCTACAATATTAAAATATACTTTAGCTTGGCTTCAATTGACATTTTATGTCTTCTAACCTTAGATGTGCACAAATAAGCACATAAACTTGTATAAAGTTGAATAAGTACACACATGCTTCTTATGTGACAATTCACATCCTACATGACATCCTACGGACATTGTGTCACGTGGGACGTGTGTATCTACTTCATCATCATCATCATACCCGGTGTATTCCCACCAGGTGGGTCTGGGGGGGAGGGGTAAGTGTACGCAGTCCATACCACTACCTCGGATGAAGTAGAGAAGCTGTTTCCGATAGACCCCCAACTCAGAACAGAAGGACGTGTGTATCTACTTATTTAACTTTATACAAATTTACGTGTCTAATTGTGCATATCCACATAGATGTTAGTAATTTCTGCATAATCTTTGAATATCTAATTTAAAATATTTAATTAATCTACTTCTATTTAGCTTCGAAATTTAGTCAAATTCACTTTTATAAATCAAAATTACAAGTAAAAATGAACGAAGAAAATATTTAACTAGGTCTAATTTTGAAATCAAGAAATTGGTTGCGCAAGATGCCAATGTAAAGGGTTTAACTTTAATCCAGGGGCAAGAGAAAAGTTTCCCATTTAATTCAGTCAATGTCCCTTCAATATACCAATTCTTCCCAATAAGAGACCTCCATTGCATTTACTATTTTGTATATATAAAATATTGTCATATTTTATCAATATCAAATATTATACTCTCTCTGTCCCAATTTATGTGACACACTTTTTTTTTAGTCAGTCCCAAAAAAATGACACATTTCTATATTTGGTAACAATTTAACTTTAAAATACTCACTTTACCCTTAATGAAATGATTTACAACCACACAAATATGTATGACTCATTTTAGACCACAAGTTTCAAAAGTCTTTCTTTCTTTCTTAAACTTAGTGTCAAGTCAAAGTACATCACATAAATTGAAATGGAGTGAGTAGTAAAATTTATTCGCGCTCAATTTTTCTACCTAATTACAGGAATTCACTGCAACCTATATTTTTGGCTAATGAGATTTGTATGTTTAAGCCAACTCTAGTAATCGTATGTATTTCTTCATACGAATGCACTGTATTTGGTTGTTTCTAATCATTAAAAATCTCATATACGGGGCTTGTGACTTTACAAAGACTTAATAGTCATATATTGTACCCACAAGAGCTTGTAACTTTACAGTAAACTAGAATTCGCTATTACTAATTAAGCAAAAAGGGTCGAAATTATCTCTCTAGCCGTTACCAAAGTATGCAAAAATTGGGTTTTTGTTCCTCGTACAGACTCTTGTGCTCTCATGGCTGACAATCTTGGTCTAAAGAACCTGTTATCTCAACATATTTCTCGTTATTTTCAGCATCCTTTCTCTGTTGATCGCATTGTGTTTTTAACCTCCTTAAGTCGGTTTCAATCTCCGAGTTTGTAGCCTATGCTGCATTCAACTCTTCAAGATTCATCAGGGCCTCTCTTTCTGCAATTTTTGCTGCTTCTACTAAGGCAAGTGCCTCGTTGCTAATTTTAGTATTCTTGATTCCATAGTTTTCATCTTCGACTTCAACAGCTCATTCTCTTGCGTAAGATTCTGCAACTGTCTCTCTTTCTCTAATAAATTTGCTCTAAGATCTCCCAAAATTGACTCTGATTTCTTCAGTTGAGCGGCTAATTCAAACTCCCTGTCAGCTGACTGCATTTCCTCAACATGCAGACTCATCAGCCCCTTATTCTCATCCGAAATATCTACAAGTTGAGCTTCTTTGTTCATCTTGGGCTGTCAAATACGAACAATGAGCATTAGAATAATAATAATTACCTTTAACTACGAAAAGAACGAACAATTAGAAATAGAAACACCCTACCAAACAACCCCTAAAAGAAAAACGAGTAACCATCCAATCGTTGGATAACCGACTGTAAAAATGAATCAAATAGGTTTATTATCCATTAAATATGGTCAAGATGGATATCCATAGTATCAATATCCTAATATATGCTTGTCATTTCAGGAGTAGTTGCTTTCTTGAAATCTAAGCTTATTTTGGTTTTTAGCTCGTCTTACCTAACTATTCTTGAAGCCTTGAATAATATGAATATCCATCAAGGAAATTCAGTAGATTCTATCAACAAATGCTAAAATGTCAAGAAGCTGATACTAATGACAACCTTCGATTGATATGATTGTGGCAAAAATAACATCTTGGACAACAAAGAAGCCGCCCTACGTAGGCAGAATTCAACTATGTTAGCCTGACTTTAGCTTTGTAAATATACAGAAATGTTGATAATTACCCAAAACAAAATGCTAATTCTTCTTGTTATTTCCAGTTGAAAGCAAAGATACAGCTGCTTCAACAGCCTTTCTCCATTGATCGCATTGCACTTTTAACCTCCTTAGCTCTGTTTCAATATCTGAGTTTGCAGCAACGTCCAAGTTTGCAGCCTTTGCTGCATTCAACTCCGCAATGACATGCTACCATTTTCCTGCTATTATTTGCTTCCACGGTCAAATTTCTCAACTTCGCCATGGCCTCTCTTTCTCCAATCTTTGCTCTTTCAACTGCGGCTTTCATTTCCAGCTTCCATAGCTCTGACGCTTTTTCGACCTGGGTAACTTTTAACTTCAACCGCTCATTCTCCTCCAAAAGTCTCTATAACTCTATATCTTTGTCTACTAAATTTGCAGTCCGACATCCCGAAATTGACTCTGATTCATTCAGTTGAGCGGCTAATCCAACGTCCGTATAAACAGGCAGTATTTGCTCAACATACACACTCTGCCCCTTACTTTCATCCGAAATATCTACAAGTTGAGCTTCATTGTCCAACTTGGGTTGTCAAATAAAGAACAATGAGGATTAGAATAATATTAAGTACCTTTAACTACTAAAAGAATGAATAATTAGAAACAGAAACAGGTGGCTAGCACATACTACGAGTGCCTTCAACTAGAAAGTCAGATAAGCAACTCTATTATTACCGAAGGGAGGAACAAGTAACTGTGCAAGACAATTTTCGTGCTGACACAGTGACATACAATGATATACGGGCCATTGAAGTATGGGAAGGCATGAGAAGAAAAGGGTCCTGTACTTACTGAGAGAAGATATCCACTTCAATCACTTTTAGCGTTTTTAATATGCTAAACCATGAACGGAAATGATAACGACTAGTTTTTTTTAAGTATGAAACGAAGAGCAACGATCAAAAGCTTAGTTTTTTTTAAGTATGAAACGAAGAGCAACGATCAAAAGCTTAATAGAGAACATATTTTACCTAGTCCTAGTACACATAACTATCGGTAGACCTTCAAATAAAATTTGTTTCTTTTCCTTTCTGAGTAATACCTATGCATTTTGATGCAACTCGATGCACTAAAGCTCCCACTATGCGAGGGGTCCAAGGAAGGGCCTGACCACAAGGGTCTATTGTGCTCAATCTTCCCCTGCATTTTTGCATTAGGTTGTTTCCAAAGCTTGAACACATGACCTCTTGGTCACATGACAACTACTTAAGCAGCTACGCCAAGACCATAGACATTTTAATGGAAAAGAAATAGTTTCAGTTGTACCAATTAGTCATCAAAACCATGTGAAATTTTGACATTCCAAGCCTAATCATAAAAGCCATTCAAAAAGTTCTGAAAATCCATACTTAACACATGACATAACTCAATTACCTCTATCACTGAACTTCGTTGTGAGCTGCGGCAAACAACTTCCGGACTCCTATCTTTAGGTATCCTGTTTTCTGGATTTGAAGATGAAACAGAATCAGCATCTGTCCCTGGAGTCTTGAGCTTTCGAGCTGCCTTTAATGTAGCAGCAGACATCCTTTGAGGCACTTTCTCAGAAACAGTCCTTCAGCAACATGGGAGAAGGAGAGCAGAATAGACAAACAACTAGTGCAGAAAATAACCTAGTTCTCAAAGACATGGACAGTAAAGGCTCACAGATAAGTATAAAAGTTTTTTTAATAATGTACAATACAACAAATGTTTTGGCGAAAACTTTACCACTGACTTCATTTAGAACATATCAGTTTTACAGGTGTTCCATTTGTAGTACCAATATGTTACAGAAGTTAGAAATAAAAACACGGAATTTTGCACCAAAAAAATACTTGTACCAAAATATTAAGAGTCATGCCATCCCCCACCTTAAAGTAAGTTCCTCAAAGAATCCTCCCGTAAAATCCTTGTTTGTCATAAACTAGAGTCCAACGTGAGGGGAAATGACACTGGAACACCACAACTATGACACTATATATTCTGCCTTGATTAAGCCCTAGATCTCATCATAATAATGAAACACCACAATTGTGACACTGACACAGTATATTCTGCCTTGATTAAGTTCTTCTAGATCTCATCATGATAATGAATCTTATGTTCACAAATACTTGTAAAATGCACTCTTTGTGTAAATTTCCGCACCCACCCACCTTCCCACCCTTTTTTACTTTTCATTTTCTCAAGTGGAATTCTCTCCTTCTCCCTTTCACCCAGTAATTGTTGGGTTCTAAGTGTATTGTGAATGGAAAATGGAGGGAAAAAAAATAGAGGGAAAGTGAAAGAGTAAAATCTCACTTTAAGAAAGTTAAGCTCCCACATTGGCGGGAGAAAGAAACTTTCAAGTGTTTATATTGGAACACTCCCCTTCATGTGGATAGTGAAGCAAGAATAAGACAAGTCTCGCGCCGTCGTCGTCGTCGCTCGCTCAGTCGTCACCTGCGGATATTTTAATCCAAAAATCCGATCTCTCCTTTTGCGGATCGCACATGGCATGTGAGGATGCGACCCTTCAAGGCAAACGACACACTGTTTCACGCGAAAAGACGACCAGCGCACGCAGGTCGTCACCTGCGTCCGTAGGTGACCTTCGCAGAAAACAGTGAACTTTCTGGAAATTGGCATTATGGGACTTGCGACCGTAGATGGACCACCTGCGGGTGCAGGTGGGGTCCGTAGGTCGGCACCGTTTCAGAAAGTTGTCTCTTTTCATGAATCATTGCTTCTCTTATGAAGCACAACCTTTTGGCTATAAATACCTGACTTATTCCTCAGGTTTTGGCACGAAATTTGTGAAAGAAAAACAATCTTCTTCTTCTTGAAAAACTCAAGTGTGATCATCAAATCATTGAGTGCGTTCGAAGTTCGGTAGAATTTGAGGTACCACTATTCTACTGAAGTGAATCATTTTATCCTGGGAGGAAAGATTCCATAACCTCGGGTACTTGAGGGGAATAAATTCCTTAAGGACACACCGTGAATTCAGTGGACTTGATTCTACATTTCTGTTTCATCTTTTTTCTTATGATTTTGCCATTTTTTAGAAAATAGTAGAAACTTCATTTTAATAGTTCATTATTGTTGAACTTCTATTTGAAGTTGTTGAACTTCTTGGTTGTTCTTGAACTTGTTCTTAAACTTACAGTTGAAGTTTTTGTTGTTTAAATACAGATAGTTGTACCTGGCAACAACAATCTTAAGGAATTTAAAATCTGTATTTTTTTTGTTTCTAGAGATTAAAACCATTTGGTTTTCTACTCTATCTGAACTTGATAGTGATTTGAAGATATAAAAACTTCATCACGAGTCAAAGATCATTCGGTTGACGATTTAAAGAATATAAAAACTTCCTCGTTAAACTAGAAACAAGTTATTTAAAGCTTTAAACTTTATTGTTAGTATTCGTAATACTAAATTGGTTGTCTCTTTGTGACAGCAAAATGACTAATGAAATTCAAGTCAATGACGGAATGACAAATGTTGCAGCAACAAACATTGCTACTTCAAGTCGTACGAATGATGCTCATGCATAGCACTAGCGGAAAAATCAGGAAAATTTTCTGGTGTTGATTTCAAACGTTGGCAGCAGAAGATGTTCTTTTATCTGACTACTTTGAGTCTACAAAAGTTCATCACAGAAAGCGTTCCTGAATTACCGAAAAATCCTCCGGAAAAGGATCGCTTTGTAGTAACTGAAGCTTGGAAGCACTCGGATTTTTTATGTAAGAATTACATATTGAGTGGCCTACAGGACGACCTATACAATGTGTATAGCATGATGGAGACCTCAAAGGACCTCTGGGATGCTTTGGAAAGAAGTACAAAACAGAGGAAGACAGAATGAAGAAATTCATTGTTGCCAAATTTTTGGACTTTAACATGGTAGACAACAAAGTTGTAGTTACCCAAGTCCAAGAGTTGCAAGTCATTATTCACGAACTCCTTGCAGAAGGTATAATTTTAGATAATGCCTTTGTTAAACATTTTAAGAATGTTAGTAATGTTCACTTAACCTTCTTTGTAGGTTTGATTATGAACGATGCTTTCCAAGTAGCTACGATAATCGAGAAGTTACCACCTTTGTGGAAGGACTTTAAAAACTACTTAAAGCATAAGCGTAAGGAGATGTCAGTTGAAGACCTCATTGTGAGGTTGAGGATTGAAGAAGACAATAAGGTAACTGAGAAGAGGTCTCGTGGGAACTCTGCAATAAATGGAAAAAATATTGTTGAAGATGATCCCAACAAATCAAAGAAGAGAAAGAAAGCACAAGCACAACAAGACAATCCTCCTAAGAAGAAATTCAAAGGAAATTGCTTTAATTGTGGCAAAGCTGGCCACAAATCTGCTGATTGTCGGGCTCCGAAGAAGGACAGGAAAAAGGACCAAGCAAACATGGCTGAATCCAAACAAGAAATGGACAATCTGTGTGCTATGCTCTCGGAATGCAATCTTGTTGGAAATCTTAGAGAGTGGTGGATTGATTCAGGTGCCACCCGCCACGTGTGTGCCAACAAAGAACTATTTGCATCATTTTCTCCGGCTCAAGATGATGAGAAGATATTTATGGCCAACTCCGCTACGGCAAAGGTTGAAGGAACGGGCAAGGTTTGCTTGAAGATGACATCAGGCAAGGTGGTGATACTAAACAATGTCCTTCATGTTCCGGAGTTGCGAAAGAACTTGGTTTCTACTTCACTTCTGACTAAGAATAGTTTCAAATGTGTATTTGTTTCCGAAAAAGTTGTAATTAGTAAGAATGAAGTGTATGTAGGCAAAGGTTACCTCACCGAGGGCCTTTTTAAGATCAATGTAATGACTATTGATATGAATAAAAGTTCTGGTTCTTCTTACTTACTTGAGTCAAACGATTTATGGCATGAACGTTTAGGACATGGCAATTATAAAACCTTGCGAAAACTGATTAACTTGGAAGTTTTGTCTAACTTTGAGTGCAGTAAATCAAAGTGTCAAACATGTGTTGAATCGAAGTATGCTAGGCATCCGTATAAGTCTGTTTAAAGAAATTTCAGTCCTTTAGACTTAATTCACAGACATTTGTGATATGAAGTCGACACCATCTCGTGGTGGGAAAAAGTATTTCATAACTTTTATTGACGACTGCACTAGATACTGTTATGTCTATTTGCTGAATAGTAAGGATGAGGCAATAGATGCATTTAGGCAATATAAAAATGAAGTTGAAAATCAGTTGGATAAAAAGATCAAAATGATAAGAAGTAATAGGGGTGGAGAATATGAATCTCCTTTCGCAGAGACATGTTTAGACAATGAAATTGTCCATCAAACTACGGCCCCATATTCACCTCAATCAAATGGAATTGCGGAAAGAAAAAAATCAAACATTGAAAAAAATGATGAATGTCTTACTAATAAGTTCAGGTTTATCGCAAAACTTGTGGGGGGAAGCTATCCTTACAGCTAATTGCATACTCAACAGAGTGCCCCATGAAAAGACACAATCTATTCCATATGAGAAATGGAAAGAAAGGAAACCCAACTTGAAATATTTCAAAGTGTGGGGGTGTCTAGCCAAAGTCCAAGTTCCTATACCTAAAAGGTTGAAAATAGGACCAAAGATTGTGGACTGTGTTTTCATCGGATATGCTACAAATAGTAAAGCATGTCAATTTTTGGTTCATAAATCCGAACATTCGGATATCCATGATAATACGGTAATTGAATCAGATAATGCTGATTTCTTTGAACACATTTATTCGTATAAGTCTCAAAATGAATTATCGAGTGAAGGGTCTAAACGACCTAGGGATGAACCAAGGGAGAATGTACTTAATGAAGAGAATCCAAGGCGTAGTAAGCGACAAAGAACGTCGACTTCCTTTGGATCAGATTTTGTAACATTTCTTCTTGAAAATGATCATCTAACGTTTAAAGAAGCGATGTCGTCTGCGGACTCATCCTTTTGGAAAGAGTCTGTCAATAGTGAGATTGATTCAATCTTGAGCAACCATAATTGGGAGTTGGTTGATCTTCCTCCAGGAAATAAACCTTTAGGTTCTAAATGGATATTCAAAAGGAAAATGAAAGCTGATGGTACTATTGACAAATACAAGGCAAGACTTGTAGTGAAAGGCTTTAGACAAAAAGAAGGTCTTGATTATTTTGACACATACTTGCCAGTAACAAGGATAACATCCATTCGGATGTTGGTTGCATTAGCTGCGGTATATGGTCTTGAAATCCATCAAATGGATGTGAAAACTGCATTCTTAAATAGAGAATTGGAGGAAGAAATTTACATGGAACAACCTGAGAGTTTTGTGGTTCCTGGTAAAGAAAGAAAAGTGTGCAAACTTGTTAAGTCACTTTATAGACTAAAGCAAGCACCCAAACAGTGGCATGCAAAGTTTGACCAAACCATGTTAGCAAACGGATTCAAAATAAATGAATGTGATAAATGTGTTTACATTAAAGACACTTCAAATCACAAAGTCATTGTTTGTTTATATGTGGATGATATCTTAATCATCAGTAGAGATATTTCTGACATAAATGCTACAAAATGAATGCTTGAGAGCAACTTTGATATGAAAGACCTTGGAGTTGCGGATGTGATCTTAGGAATAAGAATTCATAGAACTCCACAAGGGTTGGCATTGTTACAGTCTTATTACATTGAAAAGGTACTTGACAAGTTCAAGTATTTGGATTTCAATATTGTCAAGACTCCATTAGACGTGAGCTTTGCACTTTAAAAGAATGAAGGTGAAAGTGAGTCACAATTGGATTATGCAAGAGTGTTGGAAAGTTTGATGTATATCATGAATTGTACACGACCGGATATAGCATGCGCTATTAGTAAACTAAGTCGGTACACGAGTAATCCCAATCAAACTCATTGAATGACAATGAAAAGAGTTTTGGAGTATCTAAAACATACTCAAGACTATGCTTTGCATTATAACAAATATCCTGCAGTAATTGAAGGATATAGTGATGCAAATTGGATCACCGGATCAAATGAAGTAAAATCCACGAGTGGATATGTGTTTACTTCAGATGTAGGAGCAGTCTCTTGAAAATCATCCAAACAGACATGTATTACCTGCTCTAATATGGAATCTGAATTTATCGCATTAGATAAAGCCGGTGAAGAAGCTGAATGGCTCCGAAATTTCTTGAAAGATATTCCTTATTGGCCCAAACCATTGTCACCAGTATGCATACACTGTGATAGTCAAGCGGCAATAGGTAGGGTAGGGAGCATGACGTATAACGGTAAATCTCGTCATATAAGACGGAGACATAATACCGTTAGAGAACTTCTCTCTAGTGGAATTATCACGATTGACTATGTGAAGTCAAAAGATAATGTGTCGGATCCACTTACAAAAGGTCTATCTAGAAAGAGAGTTGAGAAATCATCAAAGGAAGGACAAGTTTTCACACCGGTAACTCTCCCTAGCGGCCTGGAGATCCCAAGATCTAGGTTCAAGGAGATCAAAAAAAGTTGTGATTGACGGTTCAACATTGTAAATAAACTCAACCCATTTTCATGATGAAGACAATGTTCAGGAAACAAGGATAAGACTTATGGTTGGTAGTCTTTTAATGGTTTCTAAGTTTGACAGATTTGACCAAATAGTTTGATCTATAGGATTAAACGTTTAGGAATCACCTATGTGAGGGTGAAGTGAAAGTCACTTCAAGGAGAATGATAGTAAAGTCCTATTCTCTAAGCTCTCATGAAACCAGTGCTTGTTCATGGCTAAAACGAACAAAAACCGTGAGAACCATAAATGGTATAAGGCTGGCTGTGTGACTTGTGTTGTCTAGGTGTACATTAAAGTTCGATGGTTCAAAGATATCACATCTACAGATTGACCGAGTGCATCCGATGCAAGTTCACTATGGAAAGTTCAAAGGAAAACCTACTTATCCAGATACAATTAGTCTTTGCTTGTTGATCACACACTTGTCCGTTTATTCTTTATTGAAATAGTCATTCCCCATTCATGTGGGGGATTATTGAGTTCTAAGTGTATTGTGAATGGAAAATGGAGGGAAGAAAAATGGAGGAAAAGTGAAAGAGTAAAATCTCACTTTAAGAAAGTTAAGGTCTCCCACATTGGTGGGAGAAAGAAACTTCCTAGTGTTTATATTGGAACACTCTTCTTCATGTGGATAGTGAAGCAAGAATAAGACAAGTCTGGCGCCGTCGTCGTTGTCTCTCGCTCGGCTCGGCTTCGGCTTCGGATTTGGATTTGTCAAATGATCGATCGCGAGATTATTTTTTTGGACAAAATTCATTTGAAACTTGAAAAATAGTGACATTGTAATTCAAAAATCCGATAAGAAATGATTCTTCTCCATTTGTGGATGCACATGACATGTGCGGATGCATGTCACAATGCACATCGAAGGGACGCGACCCTTCGAGGCAAACGACACACTGTTTCACGCGAAAAGATAACCTGCACGCGCAGGTCGTCACTTGACCTTCACAAAAAATAGTGAACTTTCTGGAAATTGACATTATGCGACCTGCGGCCGCAGATGAACCACCTGCAGGCGCAGGTGGGGTCCGCAGGTCGGCACCTTTTCAGAAAGTTGTCTCTTTTCATGAATCATTGTTTCTCTTCTGAAGCACAACCTTTTGGCTATAAATACCTGACTTATTCCTCAGGTTTTGGCACAAAATTTGTGAAAGAAAAACAATCTTCTTCTTCTTGAAAAACTCAAGTGTGATTATCAAATCATTGAGTGCGTTCGAAGTTCGGTAGAATTTGAGGTACCACTATTTTACTGAAGTGAATTATTTTATCCTGGGAGGAAAGATTCCATAACCTCGGGTACTTGAGGGGAATAAATTCCTTAAGGACACACCGTGAATTCGGTGGACTTGATTCTACATTTCTGTTTCATCTCTTTTTGTTCAGAAAATAGTAGAAACTTCATTTTGATAGTTCATTATTGTTGAATTTGTGTTTGAAGTTGTTGAACTTTTTGGTTGTTCTTAAACTTAAAGTTGAAGTTCTTATTGTTTAAATACAGATAGTTGTACCCGGCAACAACGGTATTTTCATTCTAATATTGCTCACCTTTCTTACAAACTGAAGCTTGGTTGGAATTAGTAATATCATCAATTTGATTTATCAATATGCTACACCATAGCCAAATATTGTCTTCTTAAGGAAGTCCATTTTTTAAGAATTTCTTTCTCCTTTTTTCTTTTGAAAAAAGTTCAATAAATTACAATAACAACAGGAAGCACAAAACTAAAATGTTATATACCCAAGAGAAAAAAACAAAGAAAAAAAGAACTCCGACTGTGTACAATGTTTCTACGAACTGTGATAGGGATCCGTCATCATTTACAAACTCTAATTTACACCAACTACAAACCAAAAAGATGTTGTCAGATTGGCTTTCGACTTTTCCATCAAAATACTCTCATGTAGTTTTCTTTCTACTTACTGCACCATATAATTGGGATGGTATTCCAGTCTCCAGATGCTCCCTTAATTCAAGATCATATTGGTCACAGAAAAAATGTTCATCGCTATTCTTAATAATTGCCTGTGATCGAAAACAACCTTTTTCTCGGGCAAATTGTTGCTTTTTCAAGAAAAAAACAAACTTTTTCATGGGCAGCAAGAAGAGAAAATAGGTTTGGCTTACACTTAAGCAATTGATGTCATCACCATATAAAAAACCATAGTCATTTCCACAAGTTTCAATGGAAAAGAGAAAAGAGAGCTAGATCAAAATAATGGAGCTAGTATATAAATTTTAACAGGGACTTACTTTTAAACAATGATTAGCAGCATATCACAAAACAGAACAGGGATTAATTTCACAAAGACACAACATAGCAGCCAGTCGGACAATTAAATAGTAATTAATGAATAAAATGACAAAGTGCACTCACAATGCAATCCCATCACATCCGATTTGCCTGCCCAGTAGATATGGTCACAGACAAGGGTCCAGCCTCCTCCCAGGCTATTGACACTGAATACGAGAATTGGTACAACCAGTTCATCCTCTAAATCAATACAATACCACAACTCCTTACGATCAACAATACAGTAACCGTGGACATATAACTTCAATGGTCGCCGCGATATTTGCTCTGACGCAATTGATGAAGAATCAATACTCTACCGGGGTTTTGGAATTTGAAGAATTGAAACAGACAACAGCTCAATGCTCTTTACTTATAGCCTTGGTTGGTTGTTACTTGCTACTAAGTGGAAAAATCAAGCCCAACCCTTCGGTCCGGGTTGGTTATTGAACTGCCTATTTATTAGATTTAACTTATTTCAACTTCTCCAGACCTCATTTGGTGAGAACTCACTGAGTATGTTGTTATTGTAACTTATTTCAACTTAATCCGTTTCGTCTTGTTAAAAATTGAGTTAATATATAATCCGAATTGATTTTTGAGAAATTTTGTTAAAATATTTTTAAAAAACTTTTTTTATTTGATATATTATATGTAGCCATAAAAAAAATTATTTGATACTAATTTATTTATTTTTTTAAAAAAAATGAAACAATTTAAACTTAGTACAAATTAGACGGATTGGGCAATAACCTGTTACCTAATCCGTTTTGACCCAACCCATTTTGACCCGAACAAATTTGAATCGGGTTGGGTCTTAACCCATTTGTTATCTTGACCAGTTTTGACCCATCCAAATTTGACTCAACCCGCCTAATTGTTACCCCTAATTGTTACCAAGTGGAAGAGGGAGTTACTTAAATGGTAAGCGACATCACTTCTGATCAGAAAGTTGTGTCAGCAAGGAAATAAAAGGGGTGGAAGGGAGGGGTTAAAAAAAATAAAAACTAGTTACCGAGTCTGTCGAGTTCGTATGTGTATTTGCACATCACTCTGTTTGTAACATACGTATTGTTTAATAATGTATAGTAATCCTTCGTTTTTAATTTTACTTGTCATATTTAGATTTTACACGTTTATTATGAAAAAATATGACTAATTTATTATAATCCTCGTATTATTAATTGATGTACATTATTAGATCTTGAAAAATGATTTGGAGTAAACAATTAATGCTAAATATAAAATATGAAAAATAATTATTTTTTTAATATGTTAAAAGTGATGAGTAAAAATTACTCCATATTTAATTTTTTTACTTTATAAAAAGAAGATTTGAAATTTTATTTTATTTTAAGAAGAGGAGTAGCGTGGTGAAGAATGGGGGGGGGGGGAGAGAAGAAGATTTTTTTATTTTTTTTTTCAATTAAAAAATTATATTGTATCTTTTTACTTATTATTATTGTATTAACTTTGCTTCTAAAATTATATTCAGACATTTTAATGTCACCTAAGTTTGGTGAATGGTTAGAGGGGTTTAAAATATTGAGTTTTATCGAATTTAAGTATTCAGTTGGCGAAGTAGTAAGTAGAATGGTCCAGCTAACAAACAGAGCCAATTACAAGGGTCTCTCAAGTCATTTCGATTTTCTAAATAAATATAATGTTTGGATAAATTATATCGTTTTTGTTCACATAATTTCATACATTAATAAATAGCCAAACACATCGGCAGACCCCTGAACTTGGAACAAACTTTTACTTTGGCACCTAAACTAGACGTTGTTCATTTTAAACACCTAAATCAGCGTCCAATTGTGTCATTTTGACACCTTTTGCTGACATGACAAAGTGAGTGTGATACACACACTTTTAGCGCGTATTGAGGCTTTTTTTATGAATTTTTTTTTTTTTTTGCTTCTTCTTCTTCTTCACTCTTTCTCCCTCCACCTTCCACCACCATCCACCAAATCATTACCATACTATTTTTTAAAAAAATCGTACAAAAACGTGAAAGAACAAAACAAGAAAAAATATCACACTAATTTTAAAAAACTTACAGAACATGAAAGAATAAAACACAAAAGATTAAAAGAAAAATCCTATCATTTTCATCGAAATTCGCTGAAAATTCAATACCGACATTAGTTAGCACTACTAGTGCATCAGATTCATTTTTTTAAAAAATCTTTACTTAAAAAATAATTTGTGAGTTAAATATTTCGTTTCAATCATCGTTTTTTTCAAAAAAAATTTCAGATCAAAAAAATATCATCACCGCTTTATTAGCCGGAAAAAATGGAGATCCACCATTGCCACCGCTCTCTTTCTCTCTCCTCCCGCTCTTTTATCAAACATATTTTAACTAAAATTAACATTATCAACTCTAAAAAGAAATATGAGAAGTTCAGTGAAAAGAGAATCAAATTTGAGTCTTTTTCCGGCGAAATTCATTTTTTTCCGATAGGGAGGAGTCATGTGGATAGAAATGATTTTTCTAAAAAATGATTTTTTTGCTTTAAATATTTTTTAAAAATAGTTAAATAAATTTAAATAGTTTTCCTTTTTTTTTTTCATGAAATTAAATTTTTAAATATTTTTGGGACCTAAAATGCCATATGTACTCTTTTAATTGGTCAGCATGTCACATCACCCGCAAGTGTATTACACACATTTGTAATTCTAGCTGATTATGCAAAAGGTGCCAAAATGACACAGTTGGAGGCTGATTTAGGTGTTTAAAATGAACAACGTTTAGTTTAGATGTCAAAGTGAAAGTTTGTGCCAAGTTTAGAGACCTGACGATGTGTTTGGCCTTAATAAATTAAAGTAGAATGACATGGGAGACCCTTAGACTTGATTCGAATTGTCAACTAAATCCTTCTGCTCATGACTTTTTCAACTAAGTTCGCACAACTTAGAGTGCAATATGGATACATAATCACAAAGCAAAGACTTGACAACTGGTATTGTGAATTGTGAATGTGTTATGTGTTGTGTTTTCAGTTTTAAATTTTTTTTGCTAAGACATCTAAAGACTTATAAAAGTCAAACTGATGGTTTTATTTCATTTAGTTTAGTTTTGATTTTAATAAAAAAAATCGCGGCGATCTATGTTGAGTGGGTGCATATAGGTTGGAAGACAAATACGAGTATATGGAATTTAGTTAATTAGCAGTTGTGATGAGGGGTCATTTGGTTCGGAATAAGTTATCTCGGGATTAATAATCTCTATATTAATTATTCCGGAATAAGTTATCTCACCATGTATATCAGATAAATTATCCCATCATTATAGCATAAATGGTGGGATTAGTAATCCCGAAACTACCTAATACCTCCAACCAAACGTAGGATAAAATAATCCTGCATTTTATTCCAAATTTTTTATACCTTATACCTCACACCAAAAGAGTCGTTTGGTTGAAAACAAGTTGTCTCAAACCAAACGAGTCGTTTTGTTGAAAACGAGTTATCTCGCAATTAACTATCTGTGGATTAGCTAGCTATGTAGTCTTTGGAGCGATACATAAATAAAATATCCGAGAAAATAACAAGCTAGGATATCCGATTATTAAGTGGTGGAGGTGGGAGGTATTCCGTGAAATTAGTTGAAGTGCGTGCAAGCTGGCCCGGACACCACGTTTATAAAAATAAAAAAAAATTACTTGACGAGCGCGTGCATTTGTGTGTGCGTTTGGGAGTAATAAGGCATTTTGTTGTCCAAAAATAAACATTTTTGTCCAATAAGTGGAAGGAAGAGAAATTAAAACAATTTCGATTAGCTTAGGGTTATTTTTTTATCATTATTTTGGGTAATCCAAATCAAGAAAGAGAAGTAGGAGTAATTGTGTGCAAATTCGACTAAATTGTTTTCCATCCCCAAAAATATATTTTCTCCATTTAAAAAGAAATAACCTACTTTTTTCTTGGTTCATTTAAAAAAAAAAGATCTTTTCCTTTTCCAGAAACACTTTAATTCCAATTTTACATGTGACATATTTAAGACCACAAGAATAAATGATATTAGTCTAGTGTACGAGTTAATTCCCTAAATTATCACTGAACTTGTGCAAACATCTCACTAAAGTCATTTTTGTTTTTTTAGGATAATATTGTCACTTTCCAAAATAAGGAGAAACTAAGAAATAGTTAAAGGTATGTTTGGAAAGCCATAAAAAAATTGGAATTAGATGCAGTTACATAGTTTAAAATGACATGCAGTATGAAATAACAAGTCAATACTCCTAAAGCAAATATATTAAAACATAGTGCCGGATGTAAAAAGAGATATTTTTCTTAAATATATATATAAAAAATTGGTCTTACAATTAAAATGTCCTACAATATAAATGATGATCTTTAGACGATATCATAGTGCCGGATGTAAAAAAGAGATATTTAATATTATTTCTAATGAGTTTATTGTAAAAAATATTTCAAGATGTAAAATCTCCTCTAGTAGGATTGACTAATATATATGGATTATGCTTTCATAAGAACTTTTTTCTATTTTATACATTAGTTTTAATTTATACAATTATTAATACTATTATACAAGTGTTTTTATGACTTAGCTAAATATTACGTAACTTGACTTAAAATTTTTGCACCCATTGATGTTTTTTTTTTTTTTTTTGTATTTACCTCCTTAAAGTTTGAACACCCTTCTTAAAATTCTAACTCTGTCACTGTATATTACATATATAATCCACTTTTAATACATAGTACAATTGTTATAGATGGTAAATATTTTTTAAATATGGTATATCTAGATAATAAATAAAATGTATATTTAAAAGCATTAAATATTTTATAAAAAGTATTCCACTCAAATAGATAAATTTTCCTTTGAATTATTTGGCATGAATTTTTTATAAATGAGAAATCCACAGAATTAGGTTGTTTGGGCTTTTAGCGTCATGGGCTAGCTGAAACATGCGAGTTTGTACCGTCATGTTCGAGCCCAGTCCACTTGCAGCCTTAGGGGTCGTTTGGTAGAGTGTATTAAAAAAAATAATGCATGCATTAGCTTTATATATTACTATTATCTTATTTGGTATACTTTTTCATCATATGTATTACTGATACTTGCATCAGTTGTACACTCTATTTGGTATTAAGGGGTCGTTTGATAGAGTGTATTAAAAAAATAATGCATGTATTAACTTTGTATATTATGAATAACTTGTCTGGTACACTTTTTCATCCTATATATTACTAATGTTTACATTAGTTGTACACTCTATTTGGTATTAAGGAGTGTATTACTAATGCATGAAAATCCTTGGTATTAGTAATGCAATGGATTCTAATGCATGCATTAATATGGTTAAAGTCACAATTGTCGCTCAAAATCTTTTCTACATCCTTTCCATCATATATTATGGAGGATATTTTTTTTTGAAATTATGCAATTCATGTTATTTTTAAAATACCAAATCAAATATTGTATAAGAAAAATACAAGCATAACTAACTCAAGCATAACTAACGCAAGCGTTACTAATACACCATATTTTACACTATTCTTGTATACTCTACCAAATGACCCCTAAGGAGTGTATTACTAATATAGTGAATTGTAATACAAGTATTATTAATATATTATATTTTACACTATTTTAATACAGCTTGCCAAACGACCCCTTATACATAGTATTTAAGAAGGAAAGGAAACAGGAGTTAATATCTCAAAAGATCATTGAACTTTGGGAAATTATCTAGCAAAGTCATTGAACTTTGTTTTGTATCAATAAAATCACTCAACTTTAGGCTTTTATTTTTTAAAATCACTCAACTACATTTATCATTTAAAAATTTAACATGGAAAAATAAATTATTTTTTGGACTCCATATTAAATTTTTTTATTCCTTATATTATTATGAAATTAAAAGGATTTAAAAAAATATACTTAATATATTAGAAATGGTTTTAAAATGTCCTTCCACTTATTTGGATAAGAAATGCACATAACATTAATCTTAAGTCTAAAAATGCCCCTCTTTTAACAAAATCTTATGTAAAATATATATTTTTTAAAAATTAAATATGTGATATTGTTTTTATTGCTCCATATACAATTAAACTCATCAAATTCATTTATAATCCAAACTCATTTTTAAAAGGTCCAACACTTCTTCCTCCTCATCCAGCCTAGGTATTTCGAGGAAAATTCACATTGAATAGATTAACAAACACATTGATCTGGTCATTCAATAAATCAATGCGAATGCAAATTAATATACCTGTCAGCCTAACAAAACTGTTTTATTTTCTTGCACTGTTTCATTGTTTTATACTATGGTTTTGATAGGAAAGAAATAATGTTTATTAACACAAATTAAACTGAATTCACTATCCTAGATTACCCAACAAGGGAGGAGGAAGAAGTTTGGGTCGATTTGATTCGAGTTTAATTACATGTGATGGACCAATAAAAATAATGTCACATATTTATTTTTAAAAAGTTATATATTTGTTAAAAAAAAAAAAAGAGATATTTTTAGACTTAAATTAACGTTGGTGGCATTTTCGATCCAAATAGGTGGAATGAGGCATTTTAAACCCATTTATAATATGCTAAGTACATTTTTATCCCATTTTCCCGTAATAATAAGAAGAAATAAATAAATAAATAATAATAATAATAATAATAATAATAAGGAATAGATTTTGTAATGTGGTCCTTGTTTACATGGCATAAAAAATAATTTATTTTTTACCCCATTTTCCCATAATAATAATAAGAAATAAATAAATAAATAATAATAATAATAATAATAATAATAATAATAATAATAATAATAAGGAATAGATTTTTTAATGTGGTCCTTGTTTACATGGCATAAAAAATAATTTATTTTTCCATGTTAAATTTTTAAATGATAAATAATGTAATTAAGGGATTTTAGAAAATAAATACTTTAAGTTGAGTGACTTTTTTGATACAAAGCAAAATTCAATGGCTTTACAAGATAGTTTCTCAAAGTTGAATGACCTTTTGAGATATTAACTCAAGGAAACAGACATCCAATTGTAGGGCATTCACATCGCCGCTCTTTCTTGGGTTCTAGGGTTTTATTTATTTATAAAAAGGGAATTTGGATGTGCAGAGCAAACATTAAAAATATTTGATAAGTATGGAGTATCCAAGTAACGGTGAGCTGATAAGTATGGAGTATTTAAGTAACGGAGAGCCGATAGATTCGGAGTTGGAGTATTCAAGCGAAAGAGAAACGAAGATGAAGAAGAGTATAGAATCTTATGATGAAGAATATTTGAGAGGGAAGAAAGTATTGGTAAGACTTGATTTGAATGTACCAATGGATCATAACGGCAACATCAAAGATGATACCAGAATACGAGATGCTGTCCCTACCATTCAATATTTGATTAAAAACAGTGCTTGTGTTATTCTCATCGCTCATCTTGTAAGTTCACTTTTTTTGCTTAAGCTAAAGCTCGTTTGGCCATGAAAATAATAATTTTCCGGAGTTGGAGTTGGCCATGAATATAAATTGAATTATTTTTGAAATTTTGTGAGAGAAATAGGAGTGAAAAGAGTGAAAACCAAAAACAATTTTCACTAGAGTGAAATAATTTTTCGGGAAAAAGTGAAAAAATTCCCATGGCCAAACGCCTACTAAATATTGGAAACAAACAGAGTAGTGGTATTAGAGTGAGTTGCACAATGTCTGACCAAGACCCTAAGGCCAAAATGGAACACAAGTTATAAAGTTAATTATTTTAATTGTAGACCTGGTTCCTGATTTTATTTGTTCATAAGAAGAGACCCTTTAGGCTTTCTTGGTTGGGCTGAATTTTTTGCGGTATAAACGAGTAAATATTGAATTTTGGGTTTTGAGAAATAATTTTTTTTTTTTTTTTGAGTTTATTTGTGCGTAAGAAGATACCCTTTTGGCCTTTTTGGTTGTGGATTTGTTGGTTGAGCTGAACATTTGAGGTATAATGTGTAAAGATTGAATTTTGGGTTTGTTGGATCTCTGATTATGAAGTTGAGTTTCAGACTTGTCTTTTGATTGTTGGTCAAAATCGTTTCGATTGCATTGCCTTTTTCTTTGAACTGTAGAGCTGGCGTTGTGTCTTAATATCAATATCCTGCTTAAGCTACAAGTTTGTCTCTTTCTAGAGGAAAAAAACAGTTTTGTTTCGGTGTCAATTTTTCTTTAAAAGTTATTCTCCATTCTCTGATCATCTGAATCGCTGGTTCCAGGGTAATCCATTTGCAAAGTTCACTCCAAAATATAGCATGAGACAACTTGCACCAAAGTTGTCAGAGCTATTGGGATTCCAGGTCTATTTCCTGTTCATCTATCTCTTTTGGCTTTTTTTTTTTTTTGATAAAGGCAACTTAGGCTTTTGTTTCTTCTAGTGGTGTCTAAAGAGGCTAGTGTTTTCCCACAGGTCAGGTTGGTAAATGACTGCATTGGTGACCACGTTAAGAAAGTAGTTTCTACATTACGGAACAGAGGAGTTTTGCTACTTGAAAATTTGAGATTCCATGAAGGAGAGATTTCAAATGATGAGGACTTTACTGAAGGATTGGCGTCTCTTGCAGATTTGTATGTCAATGAGGCCTTTGGGACTGCACACGTAATATACGGCTCTACAGAATCACTTGGTGGTAAATTGAAACCAGCAGTTGCTGGAATACTCATGCGAAAGGTACAATTTATGAATTTCAGCACAAGATAGAAATGTACAAATTATGAATGATGTACCGTGAAATGTAGCAAAAAAGGAATTTGGTAGGTTGTGACAAAGCATGCTCTGCAAAAGTGAAAATTTATCTCAATCGTCTAGCACACAATTCAATGGTCAATTTGATGGTTAAAAGTTTATGTATTTGGCTGGAAACTGTTCTATTTGTAGGTGGCCTAATTTAAACTGTTCTATTTGTAGGTGGCCTAATTTTATTGTATCTTTGTTGCTATCTTGATGTTATTAGGAACTTGACTATCTTATTGAAGACCTTAAACATCCAAATAAACCCTTCGTTGCCATTGTTGGTGGTGCAACTCTATCAAGTAAGATTGATCTGATAAAATCACTTTTTCATAAGAAGGTTGACGTTATATTGCTTGGTGGAGGTCTTGCGTTTACATTCTTAAAGGCCCAAGGGTACTATGTTGCGTGCTCACTTGTGGAAATGGACCAGCTCGATATGGCGAAAGCAATTATCTCCCATGCATGTAGAATTAAAGTAAAGCTATTGTTTCCTCTTGATGTAATTATGGCAAAGGAGCATTCGGATAAGGCCATGACCAGGGTATATGGCGTTTGGCGATGATATTTTGTTCTACTTGCACCTGTTGCCCCCACTGTTGCTCACTGGTTCTATGTTTTCTTTTACCTTTCAGGTTGTTCCAGTAAATGCAATCTCCGAGGATGACTGGATTGGTTTAGATATTGGACCTGAAACTGTCAATTCATTTCGGCAAACTCTAGATACCGCGAACACTATCCTTTGGAATGGACCTATGGGAGTGTATGAGTTTGACAAATTTGTTAATGGAACAGAGGTAAAAAGATCTTGTTGTGTGGGTGGGCTCTACGTGCCAATAAAATTATTTTCTGGTTTGGTTTTTATACGT
The DNA here is from genome assembly GCA_031232105.1 of Capsicum rhomboideum. Classification (NCBI taxonomy): domain Eukaryota; kingdom Viridiplantae; phylum Streptophyta; class Magnoliopsida; order Solanales; family Solanaceae; genus Capsicum; species Capsicum rhomboideum. Next base: position 139,820,856 of record CP124711.1, on the reverse strand, counting down.
CATGGATTGTTTTCTTTTGTTAATTGGTTTCGGCTGAATATATAATCTTTTGCCATGTATAATCCAGTCTATTGCGAAAAAGTTGGCAGAACTTACTGGTAATGGAGTAAAAACAATCATAGCTGGTGGTAATACTGTTGAGGCTGTGAAGAAGTTTTGCCTTGCGGACAAGATGAGCCACGTTTCAACAGGAAGGGATGCCAGTTTAGAGCTTCTCATGGGGCATGAGCTTCCTGGGCTGCGTTGCCTTGATGATGCTTGAGAAGAGTATCTAATGGTTGAGGTGCTCTTTCTTTTTAAAATATAAATTAATTTCCTTCTAGAATATTTTTTACCACTAATAAATCTGTTTGTACTATAATGTAATCTATTCCAATAGACACACAATGCTACATGGGTAACTTCTGCTTCTACTTCCACATTTGTTGTCTCATGTATCTCCTTCGCCTGTGCATATATGATTTTTTATACAGAAACCATACGAAATTCCTGGATTTCCTCTGCTAGTCAGTGTAACACTTCATCTGTCCCAATGTGGATGTGTCCAACTAGTCAGTTTGTACTCCATTCTTGGTTTGAGTTTTTTCAGTTGTATGATTATTGAGGATACATTGGAAAACTCCAGCTTGAGTCTTGGAAAAATATTCTCAGCTGCATGATAAAAGCTGACACTGAATAATTGCTTAGTGGTTTTCCTCCTTTCCATAATCTCCACATGATAATAGCTGGCACTGCAGAAAATATTGGCTTCAACATTTGTCTGCAGGGTGCTTTCCACCAACTAATGATCATCTGGACAAGTAGATTTGAAGTACGAAGCAATTTGAAGTGCATTCAATTGAAAAAAGATTTGTGTGTGCCCGCAGCACAGTCAAAATTCCTTTTTTAGTCTTTGCTTTTGCCTGGTTTTGGTTGACACGTGCGCAAGCTGGCCTTAACACTACGATTATAAAACAAAATCCCTCCCGCCCGCCCCCAAAAGAAAAGGTAAAATCTAATCCCCCCAGGTTCGTGAAAATCCCTTGCATATCACTGTGGATTAGGAGATTTCTCTTATGGACTTTTGAAGTTACCTGTTTCAAAAAAAATAAATTCTGTGGACTGTGGACTGTGGACTTTTATCTTTTTTTTTTTTTGACTTGTCTTCTGTTGTGGGCTTTTGCAGGCCAGTGTTGTGCAGCTTAAGTCTCTGCTTTTGTGTGTCTCAGCAGTATGCACGGTAGAATTTGATGGACTGGAAACTGTAATTTAAATGTATTCTAATGTTTTTCCTTTACTGGGGTATTTGTGTTATATGTAACAGTCGGTGCAAAGCTGAACCCCAGCTTCTCCAAAAGCAATAGCTTACTAGCATTTGTTTCTGCTCCTTCATGGTTATTGTGTAGTCTAATTTAGCCTCTGCTAAGCTTTTGTTTTTGCTCCAAAAGCTCTCGAGCTTTTGCTTTTGTAACCCCATCCAGTTGCCTTTTGTCAATAAAAGCTTCACCCCATCCAGTTGCCTTTTGTCAATAAAAGCTTCGTACTTCATCAAAAAAAGCTTCTCCAAAAGTGTAGCATTGGAACATTTTTTTAGGTCAACGACATTTAGTTGTAGATATTGTATGATTGTTGCTATTCCACCAACAAAAAGTAAAGGATCTACGCTTTCCTTTAAATCTATATTATAATAGAACCATACGTGGTAGACCAAAGAAAAACTCTAAAAGATCAACCAAAAATATCAAGTTAGTACCAAAAATATCTAGTTAGTATACTTCCCTCCTTTTGTGGGTTACCAAAAATATCTAGTTAGTATACTTCCCTCCTTTTGTGGGTCTACAACATCGAACTAATGTAACACAAAATTCCTTTCCTTTCGAGGAATTCCAATTTGTGCCTTTTCCAGTAAAAGGTCATTTTTCTACATGTCAATAATTGAAGAAGTTAACCAACCCACTCTATTGGCAACATAAGAGGTCTTCTCTATGTGCCATTGGAACACAAACCATCAGCATTCTTGTTCCGTCGATGGATCTCGTAAATAATGCAGCTTTGTGTACTCGTAATCAAGAAAATAAATTGATCCAGTTATTGCACAATTTTATGTGATAGTTGTGTTCAGATTATATAATGTCACGGGATTTTGACTCTTCATAAGGAGGATAATCAGTCATAAGTACAAAAAGGATCACCATATGATAACAGGTCAACCTTATCTCCAACATAACCTTTAATGTTGATCAACTACAGTAGCAAGAAGCAAAAAGTAGGAATAAAAAAGATGTTAATCGGACGATATGAAATAAAATAAGTTAGGGACAAACTAATGAGCACCTTTAAAGCCACATAATTTGGTGTTCCATATGTTGTTAGTACTCAGTAGTAGTGCATCTCCTTAAAAAGCTATATCAACAAATTTATATACATTTAGATTTGGTTATGCCATTAATGCTATCAAACTTATATATATATAGTAGTGTTGATGCTTGATATATTAGATAGAGTAAAGCGCAAACTTACAAGAGGTAAGAAGTTGCCATACATGAACTTGTTGAGGCAGCGTACTCAATCCAATACAATAGTTTCGGGTATGCTTGGTAGTGCATCTCGCTGATAGTCCACTAAGCCTATATATGCCAACATCATTAAAACTATCATTACTCTGAGCAAGAAATCAAAACTTAATTTTAATGAATGCAATTACTTGACATATAAATTTGAAATTAAAATTCCTGGATTCAACTTTTATAACTTCAAGTAGCCAGGTATATCGTGACTATATTAATTTGAATTTGTGTGTTACAAATGTGAACGAACAACATTTGTTAATCACTACAAAGCCTATAACACAGCATTGACAATACAAACATTCCACGTCAATTAGTCAAGCTAGAATTACTACCTAAGAAATTGTTATCCATTTTACAACTACTTTTTTGCATCAACCATTACACCAACAACCAAATAATTTCAGTGCCAAGTCAGATTCAAGTAACAGAGCCAAAAATCAAAATAAACTAATACTCACACTTACTAATTCTGAAAAATAATTAATCTCAATTTCTTTTTTTCTTTTTTTTTTTTTAAAAAAGGAACATTAATTACAGTGGTGGGATAAGTGATAACTCACTTCTTTTCAAGATACTGACCCGTCCAACTATCCAATCATCTCATCATCCACATTTGTGCAACCTGACTCCTCTGTACTGTAAAATTTTTGTAGAGAAATCATTGCTCTGACGTGGTAGTATGGGCACAAACTCTTCCATTGAGAAGTTCGCCATCTATATACCAATCACACGATAGTAACAGAGAACCAAATTCAATTTTCTAAGTGAGACGAAACATTTCAGAATTGGGTGTCTGAAGAGTTAGATATCCCACACACCTGTTTTAGGTGGCTGAGACGAAAGATTTGAGAGTAATTAGTAATATAGTAGTAGTAAAGCTAAGTAATTTATGTGACTGACTTGAAACAAATACTTAGAGTAGCCATTCATATGGAGTGAAGTATAGGTCGGTCAAAAACTCATACGTTCAAAAAATGAAGCAGCAGAAATAAGGATGTTGAGATGGATGTGTAGACATATTATGAATTATGATATTTGAAATGATGATATTTGGTATAAGGTGGGAGTTGCCTTTATGATGGACACGATGAGAAGACTAGATTGAGATGGTTTGAGCATGTGAAGAAGAGATCGCATAGATGGTGAGTAGTGTGGAGGTATGAGAGGTTGACTATTATGGGTGTGAGGAAAGATATAGGTAAGTTGAAAAAGTATTATTGGAGTGAGGTGATTAGATAGTTAGATTAACATGGCACATCTGTAGCTTATCGATCGAGGACATGATCCTAGATAGGTGAATGTCGAGTTTGAGAATTAGGATTGGCGGTTAATTGAGCATTGTTTAGTTTCTCGTGTTGGTACTATTATTATTACTAGTCTATCGGAACGTGCGTTGCACGTTTATCCCAAGTTATTTAATAATATCTTAAATTGCTAATGATGCATCTTAATGGTACTTATATTTTTACAAAATAAAAATCAAAACAATACAAAAAAGTAACAACTCCTAATTTGAAGTTAAATATTCTTGTAAACTTGATGCTAATCTAGTGATATGTATAGTACTCTAATTTAATTATAATCAATCAGAAGTCCTAAAAGTCCTAAACTAAGGAATGGATCAGTCAGAATCTAAATCTTTTTTAACATGTTTGATCATAGGGGGTGTTTGACTAAATTCTGCTTCTGTCTTCCTTAAATGAGTAATTAACGAATGTTCAGGGATCAATTTATTCTCTGTCAATGCCTTTTCAGTCGAACTCGTTGCACTGTACTTGCCTAATGTAGTGGGTTTATTCAATGCATGCTCGGAGAGTAGTGGCTACGGGTTCCCTAGGGGTATCGAGAGAAAAAAATAATATTTTTTTTTTAGTTTATTTGTTCGTAAGAAGATACCCTGTTGGCCATTTTGGTCGTGGATTTGTTGGTTGAGCTGAACATTTGAGGTATAATGTGTAAAGATTGAATTTTGGGTTTGTTGGATCTTTGATTATGAAGTTGAGTTTCAGACTTGTCTTTTGATTGTTGGCCAAAATCGTTTCGATTGCATTGCCTTTTTCTTTGAACTGTAGAGCTGGCGTTGTGTCTTAATATCAATATCCTGCTTAAGCTACAAGTTTGTCTCTTTCTAGAGGAAAAAAACAGTTTTGTTTCAGTGTCAATTTTTCTTTAAAAGTTATTCTCCATTCTCTGATCATCTGAATCGCTGGTTCCAGGGTAATCCATTTGCAAAGTTCAATCCAAAATATAGCATGAGACAACTTGCGTCAAAGTCGTCAGAGCTATTGGGATTCCAGGTCTGTTACCTGTTCTCTATCTCTTTTGGCTTTTTTTTTTTTTTTTTTTGATAAAGGCAACTTAGGCTTTTGTTTCTTCCAGAGGTGTCTAAAGAGGCTAGTGTTTTCCCACAGGTCAGGTTGGTAAATGATTGCATTGGTGACCACGTTAAGAAAGTAATTTCTAAAATACCGGAGAGAGGAGTTGTGCTACTCGAAAATTTGAGATTCCGTGAAGTAGAGATTTCAAATGATGAGGACTTTTAAAGGATTGGCGTCTCTTGCAGATTTGTATGTCAATGAGGCCTTTGGGACTGCACACGTAACATACGGCTCTACAGAATCACTTGGTGATAAATTGAAATCAGCAGTTGCTGGAATACTCATGCGAAAGGTACAACTTATGAATTTCAGCACAAGATAGAAATGTACAAAATTAGTATGAATTGTGTACCGTGAAATGTAACAAACAAGGAATTTGGTAGGTTGTGACAAAGCATGCTCTGAAAAGTGAAAATTTATCTCATCGTCTAGCACACAATTCAATGGTCAATTAGATGGTTAAAAGTTTATGTATTTGTCTGGAAACTGTTCTATTTGTAGGTGGCCTAATTTATTGTATCTTTGTTGCTATCTTGATGTTATTAGGAACTTGACAATCTTATTGAAGCCCTTAAAGATCCAAATAAACCCTTTGTTGCCATTGTTGGTGGTGCAACTCTATCAAGTAAGATTGATCTGATAATCACTTTTTGAAAAGAAGGTTGACGTTATATTGCTTGGTGGAGGTCTTGCGATTACATTCTTAAAGGCCCAAGGGTATTATGTTGCGTGCTCACTTGTGGAAATGGACCAGCTCGATATGGCGAAAGCAATTATCTCCCATGCATGTAGAATTAAAGTAAAGCTATTGTTTCCTCTTGATGTAATTATGGCAAAGGAGCATTCGGATAAGGCCATGACCAGGGTATATGGCATTTGGTCGCGATGATATTTTGTTCTACTTGTACCTTTGCCCCCACTGTTGCTCACTGGTTGTATGTTTTCTTTTGCCTTTCAGGTTGTTCCAGTAACTGCAATCTCCAAGGATAACTGGATTGGTTTAGATATTGGACCTGAAACTGTCAATTCATTACGGGAAACTCTAGATACCGCGAACACTATCCTTTGGAATGGACCTATGGGAGTGTATGAGTTTGACAAATTTGTTAATGGAACAGAGGTAAAAAGATCTTGTTGTGTGGATGGGCTCTACGTGCCGATAAAATTATTTTCTGGTTTGGTTTTTATACGTCATGGATTGTTTTCTTTTGTTAATTGGTTTCGGCTGAATATATAATCTTTTGCCATGTATAATCCAGTCTATTGCGAAAAAGTTGGCAGAACTTACTGGTAATGGAGTAAAAACAATCATAGCTGGTGGTAATACTGTTGAGGCTGTGAAGAAGTTTTGCCTTGCGGACAAGATGAGCCACGTTTCAACAGGAAGGGATGCCAGTTTAGAGCTTCTCATGGGGCATGAGCTTCCTGGGCTGCGTTGCCTTGATGATGCTTGAGAAGAGTATCTAATGGTTGAGGTGCTCTTTCTTTTTAAAATATAAATTAATTTCCTTCTAGAATATTTTTTACCACTAATAAATCTGTTTGTACTATAATGTAATCTATTCCAATAGACACACAATGCTACATGGGTAACTTCTGCTTCTACTTCCACATTTGTTGTCTCATGTATCTCCTTCGCCTGTGCATATATGATTTTTTATACAGAAACCATACGAAATTCCTGGATTTCCTCTGCTAGTCAGTGTAACACTTCATCTGTCCCAATGTGGATGTGTCCAACTAGTCAGTTTGTACTCCATTCTTGGTTTGAGTTTTTCCAGTTGTATGATTATTGAGGATACATTCGAAAACTCCAGCTTGATTCTTGGAAAAATATTCTCAGCTGCATGATAAAAGCTGACACTGAATAATTTCTGTGTGCCCGCAGCAAAGTCAAGATGCCTTTTTTGGTCTTTGCTTTTGCCTGGGTTTTGGTTGACGTGTGCGCAAGCTGGCCTTGACACCACGATTATAAAACAAAATGTCCCCCACCCCAAGGATAATGTAAAATCTACTTGTAACCCTAGGTTCGTGAAAATCTCGTGCATATCACTGATTCACTGTGAATAAAGAGAGATTTCTATGTGGTCTTTTATCTTCCTTTTTTTTCTGACTTGTCTTCTGTTGTGGGCTTTTGCAGGCCAGTGCTGTGCAGCTTGTAGTCTATGCATTTTGTGTCTCAGCAGTATTCACTTGAAGAAATTGAATAGACGTGAATTAATATCATTTGATAGGAGATGCAGCAGCTGGCATAACAATGAGCTATGGTTTGTTTGTGACAGGGATCTTTTAACTGAACTAGCTTAATCGTCTGATCGAAGCTGCCTAGATTCTCCGATATGTATACACTTACAGTAGAAAGTGCTGATCCCAAGTCTGCGAAGCCAAAAGTTGAATTCACCAAGAGCGTCACAAAATGGTCTCTTTCTCCTACCTCCCTTCCTTTTTCAAGAGGAAAAATAGTACACACGGCATTTCATAAACTGAATGACTTGGATTCGAATGAGATATGTTTCTGCAGGTTTGCCAAAGATGGAGTTCTTGTGGAGGGGCTATTCTGGAAAGATGTTGAAGCCTCAAGTTAATGATTATGCTAAGGAACACAAAAAGAGCAAATAGATGTAATTTCAAACATTTTGATAGGAATATTTATGGCATGGATTGCCAATGAGATTTGAAAACAACAGTCAATGACTACCTGCAATGCACAATAGCTGCATTGTTGTAGGTTCTATGATTACCTGCAATGGATTATTTTGTGGCTCAAAAGCATCTTGAGAATGCCGTTTTGAATTTTGGGAAATTGCTCATTTTTTCCCCTATGATTGCCAGTAGTGGATGAATTTTTCTATGAGTATGTCATTATGGCTCAAAAGCTCGTGTTTTGGGTCAAGGTTGGATCTCGAAAGGGGTTGGGTCATGAGTCTTGTGTTTTAGGTCTTGGGTTGAGAGTCGAACTCGAAAGCTCTAGCCTCGGCGGATGATATATAGGGGAGGGTGGCCTGTGCAAAGAGTGGTGGTGGGATGTTGTGGAGGAAGGCAGATTCAAAAAAATTGAGTTAAGTTGGGCGGATCATGACCCAACCTAATTTTCATTATATCCTAGCCAATTTCAACCCAGTTTACATTTGGGCGGGCTGATTTTAGCCTAACCCATTTACTAACTCAACCCATTATAACTTTTCCTATGTCAACCCAACTTGCCCATTTGACATCCCTAATTATTAATATGTGTAATGCGCAAGAAAGGCAGAGTCATTTGTACCCAAGTGAACAACCTATTCACTTTAAGTCTCAAAAACCTTTAAACTTCAAAATCGAGCATTCCTTAAATTAAATGGTAACTTGAAATAAGAACTAGTCGATGACATACTACTTGTGACACTTCATATTTTTTGACAGATTTTATGTATGTCCCAATTGTGGGGACTTCACATAGATTGAATTTGCACATCTAGTTACTAGTAGCATTAGTAATTATTGGAGACTTGGGATTCATGAATATTGGTTGTTAAGCACTCTTCATCTGAATAGGCAAATTTTTCTATATAAGAAAAAGGGCAGCTCAATGACAAAGCATCGTGCATTCAAATTGATAGTAAAATATTCTATTTTAAAATAATTTGCTTTGTCCTTAAAAACTTACTTGGAATTTGTGATGATTACACTTGGCATCGACATTATTTTAGCTCTCTTTTTCTATATCGACAACTTCTTTGTCAAAAGTAATTTGTAAACAATATAATTCGTGCATACTGATTCATAATGTGTTTTACTATTACTGTTTTTCTATTTCTTTGTAAAATGTATTTTGCAAATCTTAAAAAATGAATCGAGAGAGGAAGTTGTGTGTCTTGCTTTGTTTTTTTCAAAAAAAAAATAAAAATAAAAATCTTGTAACCATACCGAAAAATTAGCGTTAGTTTTTTATTTTATAAAAATTTTCAATATGTATTAAATTTAAAAATAGTAAGTATGAAAAAACTTGTCTTGAACCTTGGTACTAGGGTAAATTTTATTTAAAAGATGTACATAATGAATAAAATAAGTAAGTTTCTTTAGCTCTACAAAAGAACAAAAAATATTTTTTAGCTTCATTTTTTGTATCAAGACACAAATGATGATAGAATACTAAGTTCCCTTCAATTTGTTTTTGTTCTGGATGATGTCTGGAATGATAAGACTGTTTATACAATCAGTGAACAATTTATAGATTTGGAGGGCAATTATGTTCAAAGAATTTTCATAAAATAAATGAAAATTGCTTTTGTAAGATTTTTCTTACAGAGATAATATCAAAACTAACCCTTATAAAGATTATTTGTGAACTTCTCCCAATGCGGAACAAATCAACAATTGTATAATATAATATACTAGTGAATTTGACTTTGCGCGGTAACAATAAAAAAATAAATAATATTTTTCTAATATACGGATATTAAAAAATTAGTCTTCTCTAAAAATTAAATAATATTTTTCCTCAGGTAAAGACACGAAAATTTGTGAAAGAAAAACATCTTCTTCTTCTCTAAAAACTCAAATGTGATCATCAAATCGTTGAGTGCGTTCGAAGTTCAGCAAATTCGAGGTACCACCATTTGCTGAAGTGAATCATTTTATTCTAGGAGGATATTTTCCAATAACCTCGGGTACTTGAGGGGAATAAATTTCTTAAGGACACACCATTAATTCGGTGGACTTGATTCTATTCTATTTCATCTCTCTTCTTTATGGTTTTGCTATTTTTCAGAAAATAGTAGAAACTTCATTTTGATAGTTCATAATTGTTGAACTTGTGTTTGAAGTTGTTGAACTTCTTTGTTGTTCTTAAACTTAAGTTTGAAGTTCTTGTTGTTATATACAGATTCTTGTACCCGAAAAACAACAAGTTGAATGTGGCTTCATGCAAAGGGCTAGTGGGGCTATGAGTGGTTGCCTTCGAGACTATGTGCGTTAACGTGATTACTTTGAGTGAAATCTAAGATTTAGTAAGAGTGACTACTAGGGTAAGAGTTAATTTTGTCTAAGTTGAAATTCTTATCATATAGTTCTTTGGGACTAATTGAGAAAGTTGTTCGAGGCGTAGACGATGCCCAGAATATACGGATTTTGATTGTTAAAGACACTATAGGCTTCAAGTGAGCGGGTAGAATTCATGGTGACTTCGTAAAAGCTAAAGCCTTTCTTCTCGGCATGATTCCTAAGATCCTGAGTATGATATGGTTAGTATATGATTGTCAGGAGCTACTTGCAGTCGTAGTTGTTATGTTGGCTGCTTGAGTAGGCGCATCTATCCCTCATTAGGACTCTCATTTTCAAAATAGCGACCTCACGTCAGATACGACATAGAGTTATCCGTATAGATCGCTTACAACTTGCCCACCTTCTTTTGGGCTACTTGTTTATCTGTTGTTGCTTTTGAAATTATTGTGAATAAACGTTTTTGGTCCAATAAGTTGAAGGAAGAGAAATTAAAATAATTTGGGTTCGCTTAGGTTTATTTTTGACCATTATTACTTTGGGTAATCGTAATTGTGACTAAAATTGTTTTCCAACCCCCCAACAATATAAATAGCATTTCCCCAAATCCCAGAACCCTAACATTTGAGTCGGCATTCCCCCAAATCCCGAATCCCGAGTGAATCTTGAGTCTTCATCTTCAATTGAATGGCGTCCAAGCAACTATGGCAGCATCGATCATTAAAGTTATACGTCCACGGTAACAGTAATACCAGTCGTGATGAGATCTGGTACAGTATTGACTTCGATTCGTTGGCGGAGGAGCCGGTTAAACCATTTTATCCTGTATTCGGAGCGAAGACTTCAAGGACAAAAGGAGCCTGGACCGTTATGGGTGACGATATCTACTATGCTTGCATATCGAACCCTGATGAAATATACGCCCCAGTCGTTTTTGCTAAGCACAGCCTCAATAAAAGCACCGACGACCCTTATTCCTTGGATGTTGTATGTGATGATTTAGAGAGACGTCTAATTGGCCTTCCCAATCTCATTCCTCTCGATGGGAATAAGATACTTCTTTTGGGTGTCAAAAAGTCTGTATTTTTTCATGAGGACGATGAAGACGCCTGTGATGATCATTTCATGGCGGAAGTAATGGACCTCAACACTAGAATATGGAACGATTGTGCATACAACCTACAGATGTTTGTTGCTGACTTTTATTATTTTCATAAGACTACCCTTAGAGACGAGCAAGGGAAAGTAAAACAAATTGTGTTTTACTCATTCACTAAGGGAATGTTTGTATTTTATGATGTCTATGAGGATAAGTTCTGCCTAGAAAAGCATACGAAGTTTGTCCTGGATCAGTTGCCATGTGACCGTGACCATATTTCGTATATCCACACATTGAGCAAGGTGATTATGAATACAACTGCGGCTCTAATGGGATCAACATTGTATTGGTTCACCCATGAATTTTGCTTGTATGGATACGATTTTAGACTTCGAACATGGTTTCAATCACCACCTATAGAGAAAGACAAGTTATGGGAAATTCCTGAAAGGCCTCTTGCATGCCCTTTCTTGGTGGATGCCTACAATGGGAATGAACTCATCCTGATTGTTATGACACGTTGCGCAAAACTGGGAATTGCGTTCCTTTCCGTCTCTAAGCTGGGGAACTCCTTAGATGTTAGCGTGACGGCTCGCCACGTGTTATGCGTTGATCCTAAATTCCTTCCCCGGGACGGGCTTACAATGTGAGTGCATTCTTATCTTTTGTATTCATTAACTAATTATTGTCCAACTGTCTGTTATGTGATGTCCATGTCCTTATTTCCTGATATGCTGCTAATCTGTGAGTCTGTACTGTTCATGTCTTTGAGAACTAGGTTATTGTCTGCACTAGTTGTTTGTCTAATTTGTTCTCCTTCTCCCATGTTGCTGAATGACTGTTTTTGTGGAGGTGCCTCAAAGGATATCTGCTGCTACACTAAAGACTCCTGGGCCAGATGCTGATTCCGTTTCATCTCCAATTCCAGATGGGAGTGCAAAAGTTGTTTGTCGCTGCTCACCATGGAGTCCAGTGATGGAGGTACTTGAGTTATGTTATGTATTAAGTATGGATTTTCAGAACATTTTGAATGGCTTTTATATCCAGACTTGAAATGCCAAAATTTCACATGGTTCTGATAACTAATTGGTACAAGTGAAATTATTTCTTTTCCATAAAAAATGTCTATGGTCTTGGCGTAACTGGTAAAGTTGTTGTCATGTGACCAAGAGTCACGGGTTCAACCGTGGAAACAACCTCTTGCAGAAATGCAGGGTCAGGTTGCGTACAACAAACCCTTGTGGTCCGGGTAGGCCCGGACCCCTCGCATTGCTTCTGATGCCTTCCCATACTTTTTTGGCCCTTGTATCGTTGTCTGTCACTGTTGTCAGCAAGCAAACTGTCTTGCCCAATTACTTATTCCTCCCTATTGTCGACAATAATAGAGTTGCTTATCTGACTTTCTAGTTGAAGGCACGCTAGTATGTGCTAGCCACTTGTTTCTGTTTATTATTCGCTCTTTTCGTAGTTAAAGGTACTTAATACTATTCTATTGCTCTTTTTTCTTATTTGACAACGCAAGATGAACAGAGAAGCTCAACTTGTAGATATTTCAAATGAGAATAAGGCGATGAGTCTGCATGTTGAGCAAATGCAGTCAGTTTATAGGGAGTTTGCATTAGTCTCTCAACTGATGGAATCACAGTCAATGGTGGGAGTTCTGAGAACATATTTATCAGACACAGAGAGAGATTTGCAGAATCTTTCGGAGGAGAATGAGCTGTTGAAGTTGGAAATGAAAAATATGGGATCGGGGAGTTCTAAAATTAGCAACGAGGCCCTGATTAAGCTGGGAGATTCCACTAGGGCAGAAGATCAAAGCAGCAGATCGTTAGCATGTGTCATTGAGGAGTTGAATGCGGCAGTGGCTGCAAACTCGGAGATTGAGGAGTTGAATGCAGCAGTGGCTGCAAACTCGGCGATTGAAACCGAGCTAAGGAGGTTAAAATCGCAACGCGATCAATGGAGAAAGGCTGCTGAAGCAATGGTATCTTTGCTTTCAACTGGAAATAACAAGAAGAAGTACAACATGTGGAAGGTATCTACTCTTTCAATTGGAAATAACAGGAAGAATTACGACTCGTTGAAGAAAATTGGGTCTTTATTGAAAAAGGGACAGAAGTAAATAATGAGCTATCGTGCAGGTTTGTTTTCACATGATCATTGTTCAATTTTCTGTAATCTTGATTGTGTAAGCATTTTTAGCACTTTTTAATGAAATCTACTAATTTTCCTTCTCAGGATTCTTGCTGAGCTCAGCCTTCATGGAATTAATCGTTTTTGTGGATTTTTGCATAGCTGTTTGGAAATGGATAACCTTATAGGTGCTGCACATCTACAGAGAGCAAAACAAATTAGCTGATAGTCTTGCTAGAATGGCCATCTCTATTGCTACTACTACTACTGATAATTAAGCTTTTTTGGAATCCTCCTCCGGACTTAGTTGGGATTTTGCTTGCAGACGAGAGGAGAGACTACTACCAGATGGGTGCCTACCCCCCGAGAACACCCACCTACTATGTATAATACTACTAGTACTGATAGTTTTAACTTTAGGTGGTAGTAGTTGGTCTGTAAATATATTCGACATCCAACTATGTTTAATGCCCTAACTAATTTGGATTCGTGACGCGTAATGCCCATTTAAGGAAAAAGTATTTCTTAACAAGAACTTTTTTATACACAAAGTTTGAATTCAAAACATCTGATTAAGAAAGAGGAGATCGTAACTCCTATATATTTCCATCACGATCTTTATTGGTAAGATTAAATTTGTTAAAGTGATAGTTCTCTGTAGGAAGAGAATACTGTGTAATGGAGGACTAGTCCATATTCATGATTTCATGTAGTACAGGTTTCTTTTGTAAAGAGTGGGCCTGTCCATTTTTGTTAGCTTTTAGATTGTGTTTCTTATTTTTAAATTAACAAGTTTAGGGTATGTGCGTTGCACGTGTATTAAGCGTTAATTTAGAATAAACGTATATCAAAAAAAATATTGCATGTATGTTATTTTATTAAGTACAAAATTTTTAAAGATATAACGTAAAATTTTGAAGATAAAAAAGTTTAGTTAATTAAAAAGGAATTTAGTCATTATATTTATTTCCTAATTCTAAAAGCATTTCATTTTTACGAAGAGTTATTTTTATTCTCAGGATTGTACATTTTTATCAAAATTGAAGACATTTTAGATGATTATACATCTTTAACATTTTAGGGGGTGTTTCGTTGCTGATAAGAGTAGAGTTATTGATATATTTAAACCATGTTTAACTCATACAACGTTTGGCAGGTGCATAGGAAATAAGTTATTGATGTATTGATGGTTAATTCAAATATAGACGTGTTATATATTTGTAGTCTATGTAAAATGTAATTTTCATTGAAATAATTTGTGCACGTTCACATTAGTTTTTAGTATTAAAAAAAACAAATTTATTATGTGTGCGTTATATTATTAAGTACAAAACATATTTTTTTTAAAAAGTAACTTAAAAGAGATATTCATTTGATTTTTCTGGCTACTTTATTCAGCGGCAACAATATTGCTTGTTTCGTCCAGCTTTTCGATCAGAATTATTAATTATTGATTATGTATAACTCATATATAATCTTTAGATTTATTAACTAAAATGAATAAAGAAAGACAGAAAGGATGATGATAATGAATGCAAGAAGATAACTTGAATCAAAATCAAAATCAAAATAATAAGAAAACGTAGAATTAGAAGAAGTATTTTTTGGTAGAGTTTGATCAAAATATTACTTATAGAATTGTAGAAGTTCATTTTTTAAAGAGATAATGAACAAGTACCCCCTCAAACTATAGCCTAAGTTGTTATGACACACCTAATAAATGCAACATTCGACAACTTTATAAGTAATATTCACTATATAAACCTTAGGTCAATCAATATTACCCACACCAAAACCCTAAAAACTAGAGATTTAGCGAAAAAACCTAAAAGTTCCATAGTTAAAAAACCTTGATGAAAATTCTATCTCCACGAAAGAGCTGAAGCTTCTCCATAGTGGCCGAATTTAGTGCGACAACGGAGTTATCATAGTTGACCGCCTCATCAACTACAAGTTGATTAGGAGACTTCTTCCTCTCCAAAATCGTCGTAGAGAAATCCTTCTTCGTACCTTTTCTGCAAACAAAAAGGAAGAATCACAACACAAATCTGAGATATCATAACAATACTATTAAATCTAGCATTTACACAAAATATTCTTAAAGCCCGTATTAAACAAAAACTACAATAAAATAATAGACACATAAAAAACAAAAACTACAACAAAACAATAGACACACAAAGCAACAACAAACTGAGATTAACCAGATGCAATAACAAAAAAAGAAAAAGTAAGGAACTTCAATATGATCATAAAATCTTTCAAAATGGGACTAACCAGGAAACCTCAAAAATTCAATTTAGCGAGAAACACAAAGTGGCTTTGACAACAAAAAGTTCGTGAATGATATTGAAGATTTATAACTTCTTTTATAAAAGGATTTGTAAACCGAAAAGAAATGAAAAGTCAAATATTATAGAACTCCTACGTCTAAAGGAAGGCTAAATATTAGAAATTAATATTTGTGTTTTCCATATAATATTCCTTTAACTATTAATTAATATTACGTCCATTAATTGTGTCTCTTATTTAGGTTTTCTTCAATTCCTATAGTGCTGTAGAAGGGAGAATTAGGTTTAGGTTTAGTTTAAATTCTTTTACCAAGTGAAATCTTGATAGCATCTTGCTTAAGATTTGAGGTAAGTTTTCTAAAGTTTTAGTTTGTTTTTGAAGCTGATTTATATTTAGATTTATTTATTTTTTGTACTAGTAGAGATCTTGATAGTATCTTTGTTTGAAGAGAGAAATGTATTTGTGATTTGAGGTAAATTTTCTAAAATTTTGATTTGCTCCTGAAGTTTGATAATCTTATTAGATGACAACATTAGAGTGGATATTAGATATTTCAAGTTTGATATTTATGTTATGTGTACTTTTCTCTAATTATAATGAATTTATTATTGACTTAATTTAATTATTAAGGACAACTGCTTATTCTCGGTGGAGAGTTCAGACTTGTCCAAGTACGTATGTTGCAGGGAATATGAAATTATGACCCCTTTGTTATTGCTTAGATGGTGTTCACACCTATAAGGATAATTCAAGATATATAAAGCTTCAAAACACACAGGTAATGTGGAGTATAAATTATTTGATCGAGTTTAATTAATCATGCATATGATTTTCTCTCTAATTTAATGCATGTTTTCGTGTATTCAAAATAATTGACATTATACAAGTCTTAGAATTTTATTGCAATTTGAAGTTTTTTCTTAAATTATTACTCATATATTTTTATACAGTTCATTTGGATTATTAACGCTCCGTCCCAATAAATTGGTTAGACATTTTAATTCATAACAATTACATAGTCTTATTAAATTAAAATTATTTTCATAAACGGAATTACTCCCTCTGTTTCAAAAAGAATGACCTACTTTCCTTTTTAGTCTGTTTAAAAAAGAATGACACTTTCCTTTTTTGACAATACTTTAATTCCAACTTTCCACATGACATATTTAAGACCACAAGATTAAAGGACATTTTGGTACATTTGACACAACTTTATTTATAACCACAAGATTCAAAAGTCTTCTTTATTTTCTTAAACTCCGTGCCAAGTCAAAATAAGTCATTCTTTTTGAAACGGAGGGAGTAGCAGCTTCTTTATTACTAATTGATAAAAAGGTTTTGTGCTCCTTTATGCTAACGTAGAAAAATGAGTTGTTGTTTTTTTGAGGGGGGGAGGGGAGGGGTAATAGGACCTCGTAAAGTTTAAGTGTGTCAAAGAAACTTCGGATACAGTTTAGGGGTGTACTTGTGTCTTATCTCTTTTTTATATAAGGTAAATTCTAATTATTTCAGATGTGTTAAATATTATGATTTCTTACCTAGATCAAATAAGAACTTTCATTAACTCCAAAGTAATAAATACTATTTCTAAGGACTTCCATATTTTGATTATAGGACTCTTTCTTTTTCCCTATTAAAATGTAAATTACATTTGATTTCTTATAGACATGGGACTCTTCCTTATTTATTTTTTCCCTTTATTTATCTACCGACGTTTTCCTCAAATTTATCACTTTTAATTCTTTTCTCAACAACAACAAGAACATACCCAGTGTATTCCCACAAAGTGAGGTCTGGAGAGGGTAAGATGTACGCAGTCCATACTACTACCTCGGAGAAGTAGAGAGGCTGTTTCCGATAGACCCTCGGCACAGGACACATAACAACAGAAGAAACCAATAGAAAATAAAAGAAACAGGACACCCACAGAGTGATGCAATACACGATCTATCCAGAAATCCCAAACATCACCAAAACACCACGAACAAGGAATTACAAGACACACGCATAACACTACGACTAAATGCACAGAAGCAAACAAAGCACACCTTCCTACTAGCCAGGACACACTCCTACCCACGAACCCTCTACCTTAATCCGCTCCCTCCACACCTTCCTATCTAGGGTCATGTCCTCAGTAAGCTATAGCTGCTCCATGTCATGTCTAATCACCTCCCTCCAATATTTCTTTGGCCTACCTCTACCTTGTCTGAAGCCATCCATAGTCAATCTCTCACACCTCCGTACTGGGGCATCTGTACACTGCCTCATCACATGCCCGAACCACCTTAGCCGCACTTCCCGCATCTTGTCAACTACCGAGACCACTCCCACCTTCTCCCGAATACTATCATTCTGAACCCTATCTCTCCTAGTAAGTCCACACATTCATCACAACGTCCTCATCTCCGCCACCTTCTTTTCTAATTGAACTTTTTCTTATTTACTTTTTTCCCCTATTTGGCTACGGATTTTTCTTCAAATTTGCCACTTTTAATTCCTTTTTAAATTAGACTCTTTTTTTTTAAAAAAAAAAAATTTCCTCTATTTGCCAATAGATTTTTTCCTCAAATTTGCCACTTTTAGTTCTTTTCTAATTAAACTCTTTCTTATTTACTTTTTTCCTCTATTTGCCTAAGGATTTTCCTTCAAATTTGCCACTTTTAATTTCTTTTTAAATTAGATTTTTTCTTATTTTTTTTTTCTTTCTATTTGCCAACAAATTTTTTTCTCAAATTTGCCACTTTTAGTTGAGTTCGGCCTTGTCGAAAATCTGGAATCGACGATCTGAAGTGTGCGGCAGACAACGGATTTAAAAAAAGTACACACTTAAATTAATAGAACTATAAAAAAGGATCACATGTGATGTGTTTGGAGGGAAAAAGTTTATCTATATTGGGTCGGTTGTTTATATCAGGCTAATGAATGTAAAATATATATTTATGCTTATATATATTTTTAATATTTAATCATAGTAAGAGCGTTAATGTACTGTATTGTTCTTTTTGCCCTTTTATATTTTTAAGATCAATTATTAAGACTTGCTGCGACTAAGTACTGAACATGATTTAAATGAATGAAATATCTATTTTACTTCTGACTATTATGAAAATTAAATAAAAAGAGCTAATTTCTCTTTGCCTACAAATTTGTAGTATGTTGATAGTCTAATTCATGATCAGAGCCACGGAGGAAGAGAAATTGTACATAAACCAGCCAAATCTTGAAAAATAAAAAAATCACCAGATAAATGAATCGCACATTTATGTGCCATGTGCCAACTTAACCTATACAAATTATTTAAAAAATGAAGAATTTTAAAAATTAATCTAAAAAAAAGCTATCAAACATTATCACATATGTATATTGCATACAATGAAATGTTTTACTAACTCGGGAGTGATCCCATCAAGTAACTTCTTTCTCATAACATTATTCGAATGGTCTTATATATTACTCATTAATAGATCACATCTTCCTTTAAATCTAGTGATTCTAGATACGCATAATAGAATACATAAAGAAATAAAAATTAGACTATTTAGGTTTGCACCAAACAATAATAAATGTGGAGACGTATATTTAGCAGCCATCTTTGTTTTGGCTTCAAAATCCAGAGGTAATCTTAAACTAGGTAACTTGCCCGCACTTCGCGCAGTTCTAAATAACTACATTACTACTATCAATAACCCTTTTCTAATATCCAAATATTGAAAAAAAAAAAACAAAAAACCTCTAGTGAATGATTTTTTTCATGAAATAATTAATCATTGGTTTATCTATTTTTGTTTACACAAAGTATTGAATATTCTATCTTTCACCCATACCATACTCGTTCTCAAGAACTTCACAGCTTGAAGGCTTCTTAAAATCGTCACTGTTAGTATCAATGACTAATTTAAATAAGTTAAAACGTTAATAAACAAAACAAATAAAATTGATGAAAAGTTTAAGTCAACGATAATATTGATTGGAAATTGTCAAATACAAATGTTTTTTCAACTGCCTCAACCTTCAAAGGTCATTGAAATTCTGGAAAAAGATCATCCCTGAGTCTTTTCTATAATTATTCCAAATAATACAATTTGTCTTTTATTGTCATGTAATTGTCCACAATGAACTGTTGCAATAGTGTACCAGCTTGTAGAAGACTGTGGGTGTGCTGCAGGGGCGGATCTTGGGTAGCGGGTGGGGGTTTCTGGGAACCCCACCCCACCCGCAACCGTAAATTCTATAATTATGTAGAAAAATATATTAAGAGTGTAAATATTTGCAGATGGGAACCCACAAGCAAATGTGCAGTCAGTTCAATGGCAAGAAAGTAACCCTTGAAGTTCCCTCGGATTGCTAATTGTGGGTTCAAACCCCATTGGGTGTACCTGTTTAAAATAAAATTTTCAGCTTTATTACTTAGAGTAAAATGCTTTTCTTTTTTAGTTCTAAAATGCACTGTTTTTTTTAAGTAAAATTCCTTTCCTTTCTTGTATGATTTTATTGCATATTAATTTATTTTATTGGGAACCCACAAGCTTAAAATCCTAGATTCGCCTCTGGTCACTGCTGCTCCGCAACAAGTCTTTAAGCAGTAGACGTGCCAACGACATCAAATAGAAGCTTAGTTTGAGATTTGCACTGAATATATACTACGGAGTAGCCCTTTTCGAAGCAGTTCAAAATGATACAATGGGGGTATCATTGCTAATCATAATCACTGGTTTCTTTTCATAATCACGATCTGCAAACATCATTTGGTGAAATATTCTCTCTGTATGTGCAACTTAAGTGAAAACGCATCTTGCCACTAAAAGGTATCCCTGAAAACTATAAAAAGATTCTATGTTTAGCAGCCCGAAGGCACCAAAGTGAACTTCAAATCAGCACAAATTTGCACAAAACTACATGGAAAAACTCATGTGGATCAAGAACCACAAAGAGCCGCTAATCGTAATATTCAAAGGAAGAAAATTGCATGTAAAAACACCTCTAACAGTAGCACTAACTCGAGAATTAAGTAAATAGGGACTCAATCTTCTAGGTACGATACCTTAAATTAGAGGAGGATAAAGATATCTGAGTAACATACCTAAGAAAATTACGCAACAACGACTAAAGGTATCCAGCATACATAGTAACCATAACACTACAGTAAACAATAATAGAAAAAATATCAAACATAAGTAAGCAGACTTGATTATTCTGAAAGATTAACAATATAAATACTTGACACAAATCTTTCATGGAGGCAATTCTACAATCATGATTCCACACTTTATCTTCAAATGTGTTGTGCACTGTAAAACTGATAGCACAACAAAAACCTCGGTTAAAAAGCCAATACGATCCGTCCTAATTATCCAGAGCTGGCAAGCTATTATAACTTTTTGAACTTGCATAGTAAATTGCCTTAAGTGATTGTTTAACAATAGTAAAAAGTTTAAGTTTAGTCTAAAGACTCATTCAAATATATTTATAATCTAAGCACCGATATATAAGAGGTGTACTACAAAAATAGATAAGTGAGAAACTTCATAACTGTGTAAAAATAGATAAGATGCAAGCTTATAAATTAGTACTTGTAAGTTATGGAATTTTGTATAGAATATTAAAGCATGATTTCTTGGAACCGAGGTACCATAACTATTTCCTGCAAAATGAAGATACCTACAATATATTTGTATGTTCAATACAACAGAAGACATCATAACCTAACAGTTTTGCACACTGCAGAAGACAGTTAAGGTCCTAGTTACCTTCCACATTTTTTAAACTGCAATAAGAATAAAATATCTCTAAGGAATAATCAATCTCTGAAAAAAATTCCATGAAAAAAAAAAAGCAAGGCAATGTACAAAGTATAACATAAAGGGCAGCCCGGTGCACAAAACATCCCGTGTTAGAAGGGTCCTGAGAAGGGCCGTACCCCAAGGGGTGTGATGTAGATAGCCTAACCTAATGCAAGCAATAGTGACAGCTTCCACGGCTCGAACCCGTGACTTGTAGTCACACGGAGAAAACTTTAGTATCATCCTACGGCTCCCCTGCTAAGTATTGTACAAAGTAACATATGCAATAAAAAAGAGATGTAGGAGAAAGAAGAGGAAGAAGCATTACCAACATAATCTTTTTGGGAAAATCTTTAGAAGCTACTACTGGTTCCCCGCAAATCTTACGCCTTTCATCGAAGACATACAATAGAAGAAAAGTTCAAACCAAATCAAAGCACATTCTAGCAGAGTCGGCATTAAAAGGTCATGAATTGCAAGAAAACTTAGTACCAGGGGCATAACCTTTCAAGGGAATTCTTAAATGATGTCATTAAAATAATCAAAAAGCCATTTACGGCAACTAATCACCATAAATAAATTCTCCAGCTCTTTTGGCCTCTAAATATCACAAAGGCATAGTCACAAATCCATTTGGCGTCACAAATCTTAGAGCTGAATCAAATATACAAATTAAAAGTAGTATACATGAAAATCTGAAGTCTTATAAAACTAACTACAAAGTAAAAAGATAAAGAAAAAGAAACTTTGATCATAGTATCCTCTCGAAGCAAGTTAGCTGAAATCACGGCAAGTTGTTGGCACATATTTGTGATACATTTACTCCAATAATTTGAATTTGTTTTTTCCCTCATTACCATAATATCAAACTGCAAATTAACAATATCAAAAAGCAGAAGAATATATACCTAAGTACAAATAAACCAATGGAGTTCCAAGAGTGATCGTTGTAGGCCCTTGTTCTGCGAAATCTTTCTGTAAGCCGTATCTAAGCAAGCTTTACGAAATCAGAGCAAGTTCTCAGAATGTGATAGCAATACATCTACTTTTAAATCCGAAATTTCAATCTCTCCCTCATTATCCAAGAATCCCAAATGCACAATAATAAAAGAAGGAAGAAGAATATAGCACCTTAAGCGTAAACGAACCATCGGAAGTTTCAAGAGTGACCTCTGTAGCCCTCATTCTGCATTCTTGCACATACAAAAGAGGAAATAGCAAATTATTCAATACGATAACAGTGAATGAGTGAAGTGCCACCAAAATAATTAAACGAATTAAAAAGAGCAATAAAAGTTAGAAAATAGGAATGGGTGAGATTAGTTTTGATCATAATTGTTGAAAGAGAGAAGACTTGATCATAGAGAGAGACTGGCCAAACCTGGAAAGAGTAGCCAATAAGTGATTCTAGTAAAAAAATTGTTTGAAGAGCACATTAAGTTGTAATAAGAAAGCTGGAATATTAGCAAAACAATTCCATCAACACCTATCAATTGGTAAACAACAAACTGCGACATAAAGATAGCCCCCCCAAAAACAAAGTTTTATAGGCAAACCCACGTTGTAGAAGTGACTCTCTAAAAGCAAAATACCGAATTGGTTCTTTTTTTCCTTTGTTCTCTGCTGTTCGTTTAGAAGAATGAAGGAGAAATTACAAGAAAATGAGGAAAAAGATAAATATAAATCCTGATCATTGGAATGTGCCACATCACCGGGTCAATATATATAGACTTTGATGCTTAAGTTGCTTTCGTTGTAGTTTCTTCAACCTTGGCTAATACGACTTCATTATTCTCACTCTCGGCCTTAATAGGAGCAGAAGCAGCTATTCATGTCGTGGTGTGATGCCGAAACCTCATCTCACTGAACTTCTGCTTCAAATTTCAATCACCATTTACCTCTCCTTCGTGGTTTCACAACTCCTATCTTCTCAACAAAGCCTATGCAAGCAAGTATACTTCTAATAATTATCCGAAACTCATTTTTGTCTCAACAATCAGGTAGACAAAAATAATTATTTTCAAAAAGTGCATATCTGAGTTGGATATTGTATAGGGCCATCTACTGCATCATCACTTTGAAAGTTTACCGGGCAGTTACGTCAGAATAGCCTTCTATTGTTCTAATGCTATCTGTGAAATAAACTTCCAAAATCCAAAATCAAATGCCGGAAAAGAGCTAACAAATAGAAAGTTTCAAGTGTTTCTCCTTTTAATGTAGACGAATAATGAACGTGTTTGAATATTGTTCGGACTACATTCAATTTCTCCAATCTAAGGAGCGAAAAAGCACTGTGAGTTTACTGCCTGCTTAAATGAAATTCGATAAGTCTTTCAAAATCAAACAGAAATAGATTACGGCAGATTGAACAAACATATATAACAAACGGCAAACAAATATCTTATATTCATAGAAAGTTAGAAAGAAAAAATCCAATTAATTGAACTCATTCAATATTAATCAAATCTCACAAATTGGACAACAAAATAATCAAAAAAGGTGCAAAATTTAAGAAGTTTATCTGAAAGAACAACTGTGATGCAAAAGGGGATAACAAAAAATCTTTGTACCTTTGAGTTTTCTGCATTGGAAAACTTCATGTCTTTTGTGGATGTCTTTTCTGCTTTGGCGAACTGAAATGTGGAAGCGTTAGGTTAAAACGACAAGTGAAGAAGCGAAGGAATTGAGACGTTTTCGGAAAAGTTTGAAACCGGTGCTTTGATTGTTTCAGAACAGTGAAGAAACGAAGGATTTAAATCGTTGCAGTATTTTAATTTTTAGTTTTAATACTCCTTGATTAAACTGAATTAAAATCAGAGGGAAAAGCCCAAAAAAACAGGAAAAAAGATCAATTGAAATCCTGACTTTTGAAAGTGACACGTAGGCAGGCTTATGATTCTCCTCTATATATATACTAGTAAAGTTGATCGCGCTTTGCGCGGGCCTGAAATATGTTGGATTTTATAAAAAAAATACTTATGTTCTTTTGAGAGAGAAAAAAAAAAAAATATGTCATAATTTAGACCAATCTTGCATTAATATAAATTATTCATTTTTTTCACTTTAAGTTATAAGTTTAACTTTAATAAATATTTCATCCAAGTGTACTAATAATAATAAGATTTTAATAACCAACTTCTATTCCTAATAATTTCTTTTTTCTTTTATTTCAACGATAAACAAATTTTAAAATATGGGAAATGAAAAGGTTGAGTAGATGTACCGAGAGAAAAAAAAACAAATAAATAAGAGAGATAATTTTTTTTCCAAGAAAAAATAAATATGTTTTGATCTAAGCTAAAAATACTTGTCATCTCAATTCTTCTACACACCCAATCTTTTGAGTTATATTTAGATATATTCTTTCTCTTTTGAAATTCTTGAAAATCAATACTACATATGTTTGTTTTTTTAAATCTT
This sequence comes from Capsicum rhomboideum, assembly GCA_031232105.1. Lineage (NCBI taxonomy): Eukaryota > Viridiplantae > Streptophyta > Magnoliopsida > Solanales > Solanaceae > Capsicum > Capsicum rhomboideum. Next base: position 139,796,219 of record CP124711.1, on the reverse strand, counting down.
TCCTGCATGAATTATAGGAGATTGAGCGACGCAAAGTCGTTTTCTCATATATAGTATCATAAAATCACGCGAGAAGAATTTTTTGACAACAAAAATATCAAGGTACCGATAGTTGTGTAGTACAAGACATTCATTTGTCAAAAAATAAAATAAGACATGAAAATAATATAATGATAATTAATACTTCTGAATGCTTCATGTGGTTGTTGAATAAAATCAAAACTAACAATCTTTTTTTTTTCTATTTGATTATAGCATCTGTCATCATAAAATGCATTCATTGAAAAGTGATAATCTTGAGCCTTCATCAAACAAAATTATGAATCTATATAGACCAAATGAGTAGTTGTTATAAACTTAATTAAAAACTAAATATTTAGGGATTATGGACACAAAATATTAAATATGAATGTTATTAAAAATAGAAATTGAAGAGGTATGACTTATGAATAGGCACTCTTTGAAAAGATCTTAAATAGAAAAAAAACTTAAAATATTAGAAAATTTTATCATTTGATAATTACGAAAAAATAAATCAAAAAATAAATACGTTTCTTGAAAAAAAAAATGGGTACAACATCACCTTCCCATTCACCATACGAGATTGAATTCAACTGTTTGTACACCTCAAGAAAAAAAAAAGAAAAAAAAAAGAAAACGCCACCTTGACTGTTAGCATGTTTGGTGGCCAAACAGGCTATATGATTACAACTGTATACAGTACACTAATTAAAATAATTATTCAGCCAAAAATAACACATAAATGATCACTAAAACACAAAGATGGGATAAATCAAATTACACACATCAAGTCAGAGAAAGAGTAGAAGGGAAGAAGCAATATTTGAAACTATTATCGTTGGGCAAAAATAACACATCTATAAAATAACAAAAAATAAAAATAAAATAAATAAAATAATTACAAACAAAGTAGCCATGTTCTAGGCCAACTTTTTAATAGAAAAAGATATAAAAGATTTCAAAAATTCATCCTACAAAATTGTAAGTCTGGCAAGCACCAAAAAATTGAAATATTATTATTGGGCAAAAACAACATATCAAGAATTAACAAAATGAGGAAAAAAAGGATAAATAAAATTAATTACATCTAAGTAATAGTATTCCAGGAAAAAAAACTACCCAAAAAAAAAGATTTCAGGAAAATCATTCTACAACATTTTAAAGTGTTTCGGAGTCACAGGTACCAAAATTGCATCTTCCATTATCATCCCATTGTTCAAGTGCTTAACCAATTAGAAAGTGAACTTTTTTTGTCTTTAGCACATCAACTTCATTTGCAGAATCAAAACAAAACATGCTCGGAAGAAAATCAAAAATTTCTAACTTTACTATATACTATGTAGATTTGACCAATTTTTGTTTGCAATGAAATCTTGTAATGCCTATATTTATAGGACAATAATGTGGAATACCAAATGTTATCATGAATATGACTATTAAAGATTTAGGAGTTATGATCATGAAAAGTCATGGGAGTTTTGAAAATAAAGACTATTAAGTTTTTATATTAAAGATTAAAGAATAAGAATAAATGGAAGAGTAGTAATTGACACATTCATTTTTGTACAATAATATAAAACAGATAAAAATTATCAAAATTTTAAAGAAAAAAAAGATAAATAGAATTTTTGGCCAAAATGAGGTGCCACATCACTCTTTTTATACCTAGCTTTATATTATATATATAGATTTTGCATCGGTTGGTATAAAAAATTGTGGTTATATTTATATTATTCTAATTGCTTAAGACTTTTCTAATATTTTTTCCTCCATAAATAAGGAATTTGAGTGGTTGGAACTTGGAACAATAAAAACTAATTCATTAGTATGTCGACATTGTGAATTTAACTCAATAAATTAGTTCATCAATAAGAAGCGTATTAATTAATTATAGTGTCATTTATTGTTATTACCATGAAATACATTAAAAGAAATAGGATAAAAATTTTTTTAAAGAAAAGTCCCAAAAAAGAAAAAAAAAGAAAAATATAAATGGAGGCCATAGAGGGGTGCCACATCACCTTGTCTATGACCTTCCTTTATATTATATATAGATACTAGTATACGTACCTGCGCGATGCACGGATAATATTAAAATATTATTTTTAATTATTTTATATTGTAATGTCTTATTCAAGCATGTTAAATCATATTACATTAAAAAAATAATTCAAACATGACATTATTTCTTGATGAAATTACACCCCCACCCCACCCCACCTCTTTCATATATTGTTGGTGCGCAAATAATAGAAAGATAATCACATAATTATTTACTTGTCAATTTTAAAAATCAATTATCTATAATAATTATTTTATTTTATTTTTTAATAAAAGTGGTCAAAGGCCATGAAATAAAAGGGCAGAAAGTATTAATTTTCAAATTCATAAATATTAATATCTTATTAATTTGATCATGTTAATTTTTTTAAATTATTTTATTAATTATAAAATTTAAACCATTTGATTCACGATCGTTTATTTATTTTTTAAATTAAGAAGAAATTTTTTAGATTTACATAAAAAATGGAGTATTAAATTTTTTATATAAGTTATTAATTTAAATAAAAGCTAAAAAGTGCAAATTCTTGATAAATATAATATTGACTCTTTTTAGCTATCTCAAAGTAAAAGAGCGAAGAGAAATAACATATAAATATGTATATATGAATTATGTGTTTTATATTGAAAATATTTTATTCTCGATCTTATTTTGGATTTTTCTTAATATATAGTAACATTTTGTATGGTATACAATATCAATTACTTTATACTTTTATTTTCCGTAAACATTATAAATAGTCTATATTTTATGGGTGAATAACTCAATGAGAAGATGTATATCAATTATTGTATACGTACTCTAAAAAACAAACTTTTCAAATCAATATTGTTTTTCCAAATGTGTAGACAATAAAATTCGCGACCGAGAAAATAATAATCGGGACAGAAAAATATTGCAACAATCGTTTATTGATTTCAATATGTGAGTGTTACAATCTCTATGAATCCTCTGATTCGCCTTTCTAAATATAAATTCAAGGGCTTCGAGCTTGATCTTGAATTTGATGAACTTAAACTTGATTTGTGGGTTTAATGAACTTGATCTTGACTTGTGAATTTGGATTCAAGGGCTTTTGAGCTTGATCTTGAATCTTCGTCTTGATCTTCAGTTGTTTATGAACTTGAATGCTTGAACTTGTAGCTTGTAGAGAAATTTGTGGTGTTTGATCCACGAGCTCTCTCTTGCTTCTTGTTCGAATTCTCCACGAGCTCTCTCTTGCTTCTTGTTCGAATTCTTAGTCCTCTTTCTGAATTATGAGACCCCTATTTATAGTTGTAGGAAGGAAAGAGTCATGGTGAAGATGGACTCCTTTTGGCCAATCAGATTTAAGTGACATGTTGCATTTTTATGGGCCTTTGATTTCACTAGGCTTGCTGCATCATTTTGACATGTGGCACGGTCCTATTGGCTCCTTCACTTGACTTGGCATACCACGTCATTTGACACGTGGCGCCAAATTGGGCCTCTAGAATAAGATGACATATTGGGCTTAACCAAGTGGGCTCATTATTTATAGCCCAAATTAATGGACTAGCCCGATGAATTTTGGACTTTAATTAAATCCATATTTATTGGACTTAAATAATTAATCCAATTATATTAATCCACCATATTTATTTGGACTGACATAATTTGAATTTAATATAATCCGAATTTCGTACGGATAAAATTTTATTGCACACAAAATGTATTTGAACACGAATTGTATAATTTTCTTTGAAAGAATATGCACATGTATAGTACCTTCATCATCATTCTCAGAAATTCAATTCTCTTTTTTTATATAAAATTAAATTTTGGCCTATAATATTGAACTATCTTTATTTCGATTTATATGACATACTTTTCTTTTTAGCAAGGCATAAAAAGAACGACACTTTTATATATTAAGTAAAAATAACTATAAAATAACAATTTCACTCATAAAGAAATGATTTAATAACATATAACTATTTATACCACAAATTTTGAAAGTCTTCTCATATACTTAAAATGCGTACCCATTTAAAAAACTTCATATAAATTGAGGATGAGAGAGTAAAACTTTTATGGAATAATTTATTAAAATTCAAATTTTATCTATGAAAATAATTTTTGAAGATAAAAATTTGAGCTTAAATTCTGGCCCAAACCCGAAATAGGCCCAAAATTTTTTAAAACATACAAAAAACAAATAGGAAAGTATACTAAATGGAGTAATATTTGTACTTTCTCTGTACTCTAGAATCTTCATTTGCTTCCATTACAGTGACAAAACACATGACCTTTGGTTTCTCCGGATCTTCATTTGTTTCTATCACAGTGGCAAAACAATTAGCGTAGATTTCTCCATCCGGCTTGTTTCTCACTATTCAGAGCTAATTTGGAGATTTTGTTGTCCACCGGTTAGCTTTCTGGAATTTGGGTTTAGTAGCTTAATTTTCTTGATAAGCTTGTGTATCGATAAAGAGATCTAGAAGCCTCTTTTAATCTCTCTTCAATATTTATTTGGTGGATGCAGCTGAGAGTGGAAAACAACTCCTAAGTTACCCAAGATTTGATGCTCTATTTTGATTCTTCCGGTATCTTCCTGTTCCTTTCTATTGTTGTATTGCTGAAGCCATGGCAGATATTGTATCATTGTTGACTAAGAATGGTGCATTGTGCTAGTAGTTGTTGTTGTTTGCTGGTGTTTTGATTGTCTTATTGTTTTTCCCATCTTGATTTATTTTTGCACATTGTTGATTTTTGTATGTCTTCCTCCTAGTTTGCTGTTAAAGTCTCTCTTTTGGCTTACTTATGGAGTCATCTTCCTCGTCTGCATATTTCGTTCATCTGATTTTCGCAAAGTAGAATGAGCACCGAAGGTCACTAATACCACTCACTGTGCAATTAATAGGTGAAGAGATATATAACAGAGAGCATAACTGATTTTCTGAGAATATAACCTTTGTAATGTTCTTAGAGTCATTTGATATCTCCTCTGTTGTGTTAGCTGCTTCCTTGTCACTGTTGGCCTTTCGAAATGTGTTATGATTATAGAACCTGCAAAATATGATAAAAAATTAGTCCAAAGAATTCCTATGCTCTCCTGCTAATGCGACAGAGACTTCATAAGGGATCTATTATCTTGTCGGGTACCTATCCGGTGCTTTCTCATTTGTCCCTATTGCATATTTCTTTCATCCGATTTTGGCACAGTAGAATGAACACCCAAGGATACATAAGTTAAGAAGTTTCTGCAGATTGGAAAATAAAATTTATAGTTGTTTTTGACTTTGGGTACTTGCGATAAGACTAAGCTTTTAGCATGAAATGAGTAATTACTAACTCGAAGTAGCATTAGCATTAATAAATATTTTCCTAATAACTAAATTTAGTTACAATTTCTTATTTGAAAGAGTTGAGCAACTCACCAAAACAACTCGAATGATATTTTGGCATAGCATTAATAGATCTCTAATTTCCACATTACATGCTAGATATACCTGAATCAGTAATCTAATTCACCGAAGAATTTCTACGCTCTCCTCCTAAAGGGTTTGAACATAAGGTATCCATTATCTTCTTTGGTACCTATTCCAGGACTTTCTCATTTGTCTTATATTTCTTTCCTCTAATTTTGGCACATTACAGTGAACACCCAAGGATACATCAGTTAAGTGATTTTTGCATATTGAAAAACAAACTTTTCTTTTTTGATAATAAAATGTGAATATATTACCATACTAACAAAAAGCCAATACAACATCCCTCATGGACAGGAGCAGCACTCACCTAACACTGATGATACTCTCCTATGCCTCAAGTCTCAGAAAACAAAATAAAACATTTATACATCATGACTATATGAACCTCAAATAACCTGCCTACCTTCGCAATTACTGAATCAAGTATCTGCATCTATAAGCTCTTCTTGTACATCTCACTTGGTCTATTCTTTCCCTTACCTCCTGCTGAACTTGGGCAATGATTAGTTCAAGTAGCATATTCACATTCTGGAACTGCTTTCAGTTTCTTGTGATATGTCATAGCCCCCCATATTGTAGTGACAATGGCCTCTTGACTTGACTCTATCTTGTCCTCTTGATCCATTTCAGGAGTTGTTGAATACTCAGGTTTCCAAACGAAACACCTGTCCATCTAGATAGCGTCTCTTTCACTTATTTAATCCATCTACAGTCTGCAAAGATATGCATCTGTGTTTCTAATTAGGAATCCGGGCATAGTCCACACTGGTCATCATCAACATGGATATTCAATTTTCGTAGTCTTTCCTTCGTAAGCAATCTGCCCTGGTTGGCTAGCCATAATATAAACATGTGTCTTGGCACTATCTTAGTGCACCAGATCAGGTCAGCCCCATGTAACCTCTACTGCCTACCCAACAATGCATTGTAGCTCTTTGATACTGAATACTCCTCATTGCTTGTAAGGCTTTTCAAAAAAAATTGAAGACTGTTACTATTCAAAAGCAGTGAGTATTTAACTTCAGCTAAAACTACCTTGTACTCTGGATGTAATTGAAAGTGTTATCTTCAGCTGCTTCTCATTTTGACTTGCAAAATCCATTGAACCTTAGTAGTAGGGACATAATTATCTATACAATGGAAAGGCAGGAAAAGAAACAAAACTCAATCAACCTTTCCTTTATTTGTATTAATTCATTGATGACCATCAATCCGACTCTCTAAAGAATCTCTGGTCAGCTTTTCTCTTTGACACTGAAAAACAAATCTGTTAGACATGGTGAAAATGAGTTAAGTGTTAATGTTTTATGAGTTATAATAAAAATATGTATTATATGAACTCACCAAAGAACTTTATTCTCCCATGCAGATTAGTGACTTTCTACCATGCTGGTCTTGATTCCCCTGCAGATTAGTGGTTCTCTACCATACTGGTTTTGATATATCTGCCTTCGCCAAACCCTTGGTTAGTATTCAACTATTTCTTTACTACTGTGCTTTTATGAAAAAGACTTTAGAGCAAATAGAAAATAAAATACTCATTTTGATTAATAAGAATCAATTAACATGACAAATCTATTAGCAAACTGTCCAACTTGATAAGAACAAAAGATAATTTATTTAACAATTTCTCAAAATAAATTACGAAAAACCTCTTTGTACACTACATTTTTGACTTCATTTGTTATTTTTCCATCATCGTCGTAGGCCAAAAATAATCCTTTCCTACTTGTCACCCGTGAAAGAGCAACATACAATTGTCCATGGGTAAACACTGATTTCTTCAAAAATAACCCAACATGAGACAATGATTGGCCCTGAATTTTATTGATGGTCATGGCAAATGAGACAACTAAGGGAAATTGTCTTCGCTGGAACTTAAAAGGTATTCTCGCATCAGATGGTGTCAAACTCATTCTTGGGATAAACACTTTTTCACCTGCCATTTTGCCTGATAAAACCTTAGCTTCAATAACCCGATTTCCAAGTCTTATGATGATCAGCCTTGTCCCATTACACAATTCTGATGATTGATCTATGTTTCTCAATAACATTACTGGTACACCTACCTTCAATGTGATTGAGTGATTTGGAATTCCAGAACACTTAATACTGTTTAGAAATTTCAGTATGTGCACGTGATCCAATGTCGTAAAAGAATGATCAGGCATACAAACTGTATCAGAACTTAGATATGTCTTCTCAGGATTATGATTAAGTGATACCATTTATTCATTGATCGGGTCCACCATGTCTAGAGTTGGAGCAAGAATTGCTCTTTGCTGGAGGTAATCTAAGTCACCAGAATGACTGTAGAAATCAGGATATGTACTCTCTACAATTGACGATACTGGATCAACACAATCATTAATGAGAATATCATCAGGGATTTGAATTGTCTCAATGCCATCAATGGAGCTTCCAATGTTTCCATCACCGATTGCCAAAATCCAATTGGCAAAGTTTCTTAACTCTTCCAAATGTGTGCCTAACTGATTTCCTTGCAATCTCATATTCCTTGTTAGCTTTAGGACTTTACAGTGCCTCCATAAATCTGAAGAATTTAAAGTGGCATTAACAATATCTTGCCTAGTTCCTTTTGTTATGACTGGCAAAATCTGTCTGAAGTCACCACCTAGAACAACTGTTTTACCTCCAAAAGGTTTATCTAAACTGGAAGTGTTTTTAAACCTAAGAATATCTCGGAGAGTATGATCAAGAGCTTCAAAACAGTATCTATGCATCATTGGCGCCTCATCCCAAATAATCAACTTTGTCTTGACAATCAGATTTGCTAGAGGACTACCTTGTTTTATATTGCATGTTGCATCTTCAGTTGGATTGAGAGGAATTGCAAATCGCGAATGAGCTGTTCGACCTCCCGGTAACAAAAGAGATGCAATGCCACTTGATGCAACAGTTAACACAATATCTCTTCTAGATCGTATGCCAGAAGACAAAGTCCTCCAAATAAATGTCTTGCCAGTTCCTCCATGACCATATAAAAAGAACAATCCACCTTTGTCTTCATTCACTACTGCCATTATTTTGTCATACACTGACGTTTGTTCAGCCATCAAATTCATTACTAACTGTTGGTGTTCAACCAACAAAGAGCGCATGTTATACCGCAATTCATCATGGATTAATCTATTGGTATTGTCCACTTGTTCCTCATTGTAAACAGGTCTTGGCATAGTTGGAAAATCCTGAAAACTTTTTCCGCAACCTTTCAAAAAAATTTCCAACCTTTGCAAACAATTATTTCTCAATTCATCATCTATCATCTTTGCCTCTGAAAGAACAAAAATATCACAAAAGTTGAATGGTAATAATATAAAAATATCATATCAACATATATACGAAATGTTAGTTATTCTTAACTATAAATTTATACCTGGATTAGATAGCAATACTCTTTCTTCATAGAGGATATCTTCTGATAATAATTTCCATGTTAATTGCCAAACGTATTCTGGCTGTGACATCGAATTAGACAATAACAACATTGCAAATAATTGTCTAAGATACGATGGCATTCCCTATTCACTTGCTTCCTTTATGGCATCAACATACTCTTTGTCATCATCTAATAAGCCAAGTGCATAACACGTATCTCTGAAAGTGGTGTGGTCACGATTGTTGATTCTTTTGAGATCCTCATAGCTTTTTGCACCTCTAATGACATTCAACAGTAATCTGAGATAATATAACTCGCCACTTCCAGGCGGAACAAAGAAGATCCTCCCGATAGAAAATGCAGAAGTTTTTCTTTTCTCCCATTTCTTTGAGTCTTTTTTCCACACAAACTTAAGCGGAAATTCTGCATAAGTTAATTCTCTAACTTTAGGAAATTCTATATTTGCCTCAAACCAACTTAAGAACATTGATTCCCTTACACTCGGTCTATTGGCAACATCATCAATTGGATCGTCATCAGAGAATATGACATTTTGTTCATCTTTAAGATGAAATGCCAGTCTTTCTATCGGAGGTTGCCCATATTGAATTGGAAATTCGAGTATTCTCCAAGCAGCTTCACAGGATGATATGTATCGACAATCATAATACATGTTGGCCAACTGTTTCGATGAAGAGAGGATCAACCATCTGTTTCTTTGAATTGAACTCAGGATCAATTGGCCAACTGTGGGACACAATGTCTGCGTTTGGTTTTGGCATACCATCATAAGACCATGCAAATATGTCATTGTATTCTTTGAGCAATTTGATGAGTTCTCTCCTTCTTGCTTTTGTCGGGTAGATACCAATTATAGTCTCTTTAACTTCATTGTTATTACCCAGATTAACCATCTCAGTCTGCTCAAGGTTGGGCCTTTCTTTCAATTCTTCTGTCAACTGCTCTATAATTATTGCCTCTTTGTCATAGTCTTCCCACTCATCATTATCTGGCTCACTTTGTTCATTTGGCTCTTGACATGCATGACATTAGCAGGTTTTAACTTGCTATTACTGAAATTTGAAACAAATCAAGTTAGATAATAACAATATAATTTGAATAGAAAAATAAGAATAACACAACTTCAAAATAGTTTTCTAGATAAAGGGAGGCCTTTTCATTGAAAATTTGGGAAATATTTACAAACTATGGCTCATGGCCCATACGAGTGTGGGCCCACACCTTTTTGAAAACAGTAAAATAGGAAAAGAAAATTTGAAACATAAAAGGTGGATCGCGGGGCCTCCTCCGGATCATCACCGATTTTCAAAAACTAGAAATTTGCCCTTTCATCTACCACAGAGGGTGAGGAGTCATGAGTTGAGTGGATGCCCAATTCTGTAAAATTTCCCCAGGTGCAACTTTCCTCACTCCACTAGCCTTCGAAAAATCTTCTATTATAGCATTGCAGCCTTCGAACAGAATTCCTATCCCATCCCCCAGACCATCATCCATCGACATCTCGCGTACAGGAAATGACAGGTACAGAAGTGGTAATGGTGTGGGTAGACCCATCTTTGTCCTTTTCTCATTCCCGACCTCATTTATCGGCTTATATCCCAGTCCATATTTGAAGGCTCTTTTCGGAATCATGATCGACTCAATGATACCCTCCAAGTTCTTTCCTAAGCCCCGACCAGGCTCGAATCTATTTCTTAGCATCACAGTTGCTATCATCTTATAGATAGAAGGCATAGGATTCTGGGATGTTGGGTCCTCTTCAGCAACGTTCACGATTTCTATCGTATAAAAGTTAGTGCCCTTTGGAACATCTTCAATCATAGGTACATAATCATTGGGGTGACTCAAGTGACTCCCTTTGGCTTGAACGACCACCTCATGGCAATCCCAGATGAATTTCAATAATTGATGAAGAGGTGATGAAACCACTTTTGCACCATGGAGCCACGGCCTCCCGAGGAGTAGATTGTAACTAGGATTAATATCTATAACATGAAATTTAGTCTTGAACTCGGCGGGTTCCATTTAGATGTACAAATCAACTTCGCCTATAGTGTCCCTCTGTCCTCCATCGAAAGCTCTCACATTAACATGGCTTTGACGAACCTTTCCCAAATCATAACCCATTTGAGTCAATGTGCAAAGGGGATAAATGTTCAGACCAGATCCGTCGTCTATCAAAACCAGATTAATCACATGGTCACGACAAATGACAGAGATGTGCAATGCTTTGTTATGCATTATGCCTTCAAAAGGTAACTCTTCTTTACTGAATGATATGTGATGACTTCCCACAACGTTACCTATCATTGCGGCCATATTTTCAACACTCGTGCCAACGGGCACATATGCTTCATCTAACACTTTCAACAAAGCTTGTCGGTGGTATTGAGAACTCATTAGCAATGCCCACATGGAGATCTGTGCTGGAGTCTTTTCCAGATGCTTAATTATTGAATATTCTTTTGGTTGCATTCGCCTCCAAAACTCTTCGGCCTCTCCTTCAGTAATTGGCCTTTTCTGCGAATCCTTCTTGTAAGAGTCGTTGGCTAAATTCTCGGGAACATAGCATCGTCCGGACCGAGTCATCCCATGAGCGGCGGCAGTTTCTACAACAAACTCTCTTCCTGGCAGTGTTGGAACATATGCCTGAGTCGGGGCGGTTATTACCATAAATGGGGGCCTTTCATTGACACTTAAGACAGCCACGACCTTCTCTATCTTTTCTGCCCCTTCCGTCCTCTTAGGCTTTTCTGAATTAACCTTCGCGATAGTCTTACTAACTGCCCATTCATCTTTTATTGCGATCATGTTAACTGTAGCCCCTCCGTGGTTAGGCAACAGATTACTGTTGACATTTGGAGCTGGTGTTTGAAGAGTAATGACTTTATGATCAATCAGGTCCTGGATCTTATGTTTCAAATTAATGTAATCTTCGGTACTGTGGCCGACTCCTCCAGAATGGTAGGCACAGTTTTGATCAACATGATAAAATCGAGAATTGGTATTGGTGGGTTTTGGTTGGACAGGCTGGAGATAACCAGCTGCTCTTAATCTTTCAAAAAGTTGAGTGCGACTTTCAGCCAGCGGTGTGAAATTTCGAGGAGGTTTCTTTTCAAGGTTTGGACGAGGAAGGTTATTTTGATTAGCGGGAGGTGGTACTTGATGATAAGTTGGGGCTATGTGGATGTTAGCTTGGTGATTTGGGATGGTGGTTTGGACATTTGGCTGATAATTTGGCAATGGAGCTTGATATTGTGGTAGGACATTTGGTTGTGGAGCTTGGTATTGAGGTAGGATATTTGGCTGTGGAGCTTGGTATTGAGGTAGGATATTTGGCTGTGGAGCTTAGTATTGGGGTTGAGCGTAGAATACGGATTGAGGACTCGGGGGTGGCGGAGAAGAAAGGGTATTCCTGGGTCTGAATTTTCTTTTCAATTTAGCAATAGAATCAGTGGATACCGCAGTAACGTCTTCTCTTTTCTTCCTAGGGAACCCAGAGGACCCAGCTGATGTTGGAGTCTGGATAATTTTCCCGATTCGGATGCCTTCTTCAAGTGATTCACCAATCTTTACCAAATCTGTAAAAGTTGCCCGAACCGTAGACACCATTCTAGTATAGAACTCTCCTTCTTGAGCACGAGAAAATACCGCTACCATTTCCTCCTCAGTCATAGGAGGTTGTACCTTAGCGGCTTCCTTTCTCCAGCGATAGGCATAATCTCGAAAGTATTCGCCGCTCTTTTGCTTGATCCTATTCAGTGAATGCCGGTCAGGAACTATTTCCACATTGTAAGCGAACCTGTCGATAAAGTCTTTGGCCAAGGCCTTCCAGCTAGACCATTTTCTCAATTCCTGGGACGTGAACCAATCTAAAGCTTCGCCGCTTAAACTTTGGCTAAATAGACGCATTAGCAGCGCCTCGTTCCTTCCAATTCCAACCATTTGATCACAGTATCTTCTTAAGTGAGCCATGGGATTTCCAGTACCACCGAATGTTTCAAATTTGGGGACCTTGTATCCTTTTGGTAGGTCTACACCGGGATGGACACACAAATCATCATAACCAAGGCCATCATTATCCCCCGGTCCATGAGATTCTTTGATCCTCATAATCTCTTCATTCATTGCAAGTAACTTCTTTTCATGCTCGATCCTCCATTCTTTTTCTTTCTCCTCATAATGGTCTACCTCAGGATTAGGAAAAGGGTTATAGAGATCGGGAGATGTGAAGACATGGAAAGCAGTTGGGGGTATAGGTCGGATGTGAGATAAATTTGGGATAATGGCGGAAGGGTTTTGGTATGCTGAAGTGTGATTTTGAGGATGAACGGAAGTTGGGTTGTAGGCAGGGAGGACATTTTGGGGGTTAAAGGTGTTTTGCGGAGTTTGAGAGTGGTTCTGTGGGATTTGAGGATGGATTTGCGGAGTTAGGGAAGGATTTTGTGGATGGTAAGCATTTGGGTTATTGTCACGGTTGGTGTTTTGAGTGGATGGAGTGTGAGTTTGATGAACCGATGGATTATTAATAATTGGGTCTGTAGGCGGAGGCGGCTGAAACGTTATTTGGATGATTCCCGAGGTCAGGCGTGTTGAGAGGAGGTATTTTGAGTGGAGGACCGTGCCCTCCTGGGACAGGAGCATTAGTAGTGATGGCCAAATTTGCCAAGTCTCTGGTACGACTCACCTCCTCTTGAAGTATTTCCAGCTTTCTTGCGAGTTCAGCAATCATCTCGCTTTGTTCTGCTATAACATTGTCCCTGATGGCCAATGTGCTATCCTCGTCGTTTCCAGTCATATTTGAATGATGGCTAGGGGATGGGATTTTGCGAGCTTTTGATCGGGTGAAGTAAGGATGTTCAACCAGCTTATGACAACACGGAGTAGTTTCTATTACCTGTAAAATAAAAACAACTCAAAGGCCGATGTGTTAGATCCCTGTTATTAATAAATAATGCAAGATAATTAGGGAGGAAGTAAACACATAAAGTTGTTTTCCTCGTAAGCAAATTGATCCACGGGATATTGACTCAGAATTTTTAATGAATAGGATTTTGCTCATTGATTGGGATAAACGAGTTTGCCAGGAAGATTGATGGTGAAACGCCTTTTTCTTCTTCATCCTTATGCCTCCTTCCACAAAGCAAGGGAAAATAAAAACTTTTTTGAAGATAGGGATTTCCTTATTTCTCCTATGGATCTCATCGATCTCTCGTTGAATTGACACTATCCTTCTCCTTGTCTAATCCATCTTTTTGGTCAAACCTTCCTTAAAGGATGAGAGCGATTCTTTAGGAAATAGTTTGAGAGGTATTATGGACTTTTCTGGAAAATTTTGGAAAAGTCAAAGTATTTTGGTCGGACTTTTGTTTGGTGGGTGTATATTTCAGCCTCGAGGTGATCTATAACTTCTTGGAAAATAAGAATAGATCAATTTGCCTTTGATTCAAACAACGCACATAAACACGTAAGACAGTTATATCACACAGCATATTATAATAAGCGCGCGTTCTGATTGGGTGACCCTTTTGAGCCAAGGGTTGGCCTAACGAGTTTGAAGGAAGTATATGCCTTTTAAACAAATCCATTATCCCCAAAATTATATTTTCATAAATGCCTAAAAAGTAGCAAAATGAGGGATACAATCTTTGGGGAGAAAGGGAACTAAAAATGAGAAAAATAGTCCCACACAGGGGATAATAATAAAAAATACTAGCATTCGGGTCATCCCTCATCGATCTTCGCCTTCTTGGCTATGTCCACCTCGTTCCATATACGATACCGATTGGTGATCAAGTGTCTTCCTCACAATTGTAGCTTCCATGTTGATAAGGGAAGGCCAATATCCGATATGCGTTATGAGTATTTCTTTTGTCTTCTGCACTCATATATTTCCACCAAATCCTTAACCAACCATTCGGCTTGGCCATTAGCTTGAATCTTCTAACTGGGACTGATTGATCCATACCTACACAAAAGCAAACAAGGTAAACCTTTTTCCCACCCCAAATGATAATGGATTAGATTAATCGGCATATACTCCTTCAACACATAAGCATGATTCGTCTGTGATTGACTCGTGGTCAAAAGACGTAGGGTAGGTTTTCTAATGGGCCCAATACCCCCTCAGGTATTGGGTTGTCCTAGGCTCATGCCTAAAAAAGGGTTTTGGTGTAGCTCTATCTTGGGTATCTAGAGTGGGCTTTGACCAGGTTCCCAAGTGGACAACTTGGGTTTGGAAATACAAACAGCCATTGGACGCCTAACGTACCAATAAACTGTTGTATTTCCAACACTTTCATTTGAAATTGATCAATAGAGGCCGCGCAACCGCGAAACCCCAAACAGTTAAATATCAAATGAGGAAATATGTCATGAATGCAATTGACAGGTATAATCACAAGATATTATCAAATTAGCACAATTATTCAAATAAGGCCATATAAATCAGTCCAAATAGTCTAAAATTTGGTTAGAATCTTAATAAATTTTCAGCAGAGTCGCCATTTCTGTTTTATCCCCTTTTTAGGCTTGAAGGGTTGGAAAAACATTTGTTTTGACCTTTCAAACTATTTCAAAACTTAAAAGAAAATTTCAAAATAATTTAAGAAAATACAGAGTCGCCACTTGATTTTTATAGAAAATATCAAGAAAACTTAAAGAATTTTAAAGACTCAAAAACATAAACAAATCTTTAAAATTAGAGAAAATGGGTAAGGATTCTGGTAACGCCTTGAGAAGGTTTTTAAGGATCTCAAGAAGCGTCCGCGAAAGCGGTTGACCAAAAGACAGTTTGACTGATTTGTAAGAAATGACCAATTTTGAAAATAATGACTAACTTTGTAAAATCTTGAATGAATTGTAAATATGGCATTTGTTTCATTCACGTGGAAAGTAATTTATTTAAATTAAAGAAAAGTCTATTTAACCTAAATTTAAACTTTTTACCGAACTTAAGAGAGAAATACATTCTTTTATGAAAAATAAATTAGGAAAGAGTCAATTTTTTAGGCAAAGGGGAAAACAATATTTGCAAGATAAACCTATTTATGAAAAAGTGCTAAATTGAGAAAAGTATTCGATTAATTGTAAACACTCAGATTTTTTCAAGAGAATTAATTTTTGAAGTTGGAAAAGGTCACTTTAACCTAAATAAATCACTTGCAACATGAACAAAATAAATGCCATTTTGATTCTCGAAGATTCATTTTTTTGTAAAGAAATGTAAAGAAAACTTATTTTTATTGAATCCAAACATTATACTATTTGACAAGGTGATAATGAAAGAAAATATAAGGACAAAACAGAAAATAACAATTCAAAGGAGATTTATTAAGATTAACTAAATTTAAGAGTTTAATACACATAAGACAAAATTAATTACAAGTAAAGAGAGAGGATAAGAATTGGACCCTTTTTGGCCCATTTACAATCTGCCCAGACTTGGGCCAAGTTTTATGGACTTTTGAGTCCATTTTGACTGTGTATATCATCTGTATACTGCAGCCTTTTCCTTTCACGTTTCTGTATATCTGTTGTGTATACGAATGTATTTCAGACACGTATACACATAATTTGGTCCTCCACCTGTATGCTTGCTTCCCTTTTTCATAGTTCGTTGTATATCACTGGTACATCGCTGTATACTCCGTGTATACTGCTGTGAATCAGTCATTTGGAGGCTTTGACATGAGGTTGACTCAAAGACATTGGGCCTCATTGGCCCAAACAGAGTGTGCAGTGGAGAATTGGAGTCCCATGGACTCAGTAGGTTGTTCATGCATCAAGATAAAGAGAATGAATAAGTATTTACATTTGAAAGCCATCAAATCTAATAACAAAGGATGAGAAAAATAGTGGTATGCCCTTAAGGAAGTAATCTGGACAATCAATCACCAAAGTTCTCTTTATCTTATCCTACAATCATTTATGCCCAACAGGAGTATAAAAATGATAAAATGTTCTAAGACCTAGAAACAACAACTAACAGTTACTCATTTGCTAATGACTCATTCACCAAAATTCTTTTAATATAACAACACATCACTAATTTTTTAATAGCTACAAAAGATGATCAAACATTGTCAAGGATAAGATAGCTTCAACACATCTCATGTTCTACCATATTTAGGAAAAATGAAAGGGAAACAAATGGTTGGAAAGGTGAGCATTTTTGGAAGCATTTCGCAGATTTCGGAAACCAAACATAAACAGTAAAGAAAGCTCCAGAAATAAACCATACTAAGCACGGACCATCCGGTTTCGTAGACCTAAGGGTAATGACTTTGTAAACTGAACAAACTAAAGTGGATTTATATCAAATATACACTCGAGTGAAACAGTAAGCCATATTATGCTTAAATCTCTCTCTCTCTCTCTCTCTCTCTCTCTCTCTCTCTCTCTATATATATATATATATATATATATATATATATATATATTTTAACCACTGTTAGGTATCATGACATAGGAAGATCCCACCTTTTAGCCATTTACGAACACAAGATAATGCAACGAATGTAAAACAATCATATGAGGTATTGAAACTCAAAGCTTTTTCTAGCCTCACACAAATGATCAAGTAAATTCTCAAACTCAAGCGCCAAGCACGCATTCTTCAAACAAGTCCATGCTCCCATAATGCATCATAATGACAAAATTCAACATTATACCATATCCTTACTTGCGACAGAGTTTCAAACAGAACCTAACATCACGCATCAGATAAAACATAATCCAGAAAATCAGATTCTAAAGTTGCAACCTTTACATAGCTTCCATTATCCAAAATAATTTCACAACAACAACGAATATTCAAATCACCGATAGAATTCCACACTATTAACATTCGAACACAAAACAACAGAAAATGCAGAGAGACGAGGTATTCACCTGTTTCTAGGCAGCGAACTTGGACAACGAGCTTATCGCGACAGACTTCGAGATTGGAATTTGACTCAATCTCACAAAAATTCAAGCGATTTTGCCAGAGTTGAATGTATTTCTCCCTCAAACTTTTTGGTTACGTAAGGTTAGAAGCATGCGCCTCCAGAACCTTCAAGTTTTTCCCCAAAAAATTTCTTTTTTCAACCCTTAACCCTCAATATCTATTTATAGAGGAAATTGGGGCTGTTTTGGGGGGGAAAACGGAGGGGTAAAATGGAAAAATGAATTGGGAATTTGAAATTCAAATTTGTGGATAAGGATTCGGGGTTTTAGCTTTGGATTGATGAATTTGGACCAAAAGAGGGCCAAATTCGTTTGGGGATTTTGGGGGGAAAAAGAATTACTTCATGCACCAATAGAAATTGTACAACGTATGTATTATATCGTACGAAATTGAACGTTGGGGAAAGACACCTGGATGATTTCAGAAGCTTCGAGGTGGGTACGAGTTGACGGAATCCAACGCTTCTAGACAGAGTTGGATGGAAATTGAAATCACTTTGGGGTCGTTTGACACTGATTTGGTCGTCGTTTAGTTGCGAGTTGACGGAGGTTGTACTAGTATTGGTTTGTCGTTTGCTGATGTTGTACTGGTTTGGGTTTTTTGTTGTTGTTGATGTCGAAGGTTGTTGTTTTGCTGATGTTGAGTGGGGAAGAAGGGGTTATAAGGGTGGTTGGGCCGGGTTGTGGCTGGTTTGGGCTGGGGAGGGTCGGTTTTTAGGATTTAAAGGGTAGAAATTAGGCTATTTAATAAATGGTCAATAGGTTAGAGTTTTAGCCGATTTTATTAAATTTTAACCAAATTAAAAGATTAATTGGTCAATTGCATTGCAATCGTGATCCAATTAATTTCAAACATGGCCAAATCCACCAAATCGGCTAAATTGAATCAAAACATTCGAAACAAATCAATAACCAATTTAACCTCGCGCTTCTTGATTTAATAAAATCAAATGAATATTTTCTGAATAATTCATTTAAGAACAACTTACATGTTTAAATCAAAATTTACTCGTTTGAATTGATTTTCAAGATGGTTCTTGATAAAAATCTATTTTTTGATAAAATAATTATTTAAGCGACTAAAATTACACGACCTCGTATACAAGAATACGAAAATGTATAATTCATCACTTAAATGGCAAATTTAACTCAAATAAATAGTTTAAAAGCGTTTATCCGGATAAAATAAATATTTTAATTTTATTTAAAACCGAAGAAACTCAGGATTAAATTCGTTCGGGGAGGGAAAAAATTAGGTGTCAACAGCAGGATTAGGATATTTATTTTGCTCATGAAGAAAAAGTAAGATGTGAGCATGAGGCAATCCTCGTTTTTGAAATTCAACTGTATAAATCACTGCATCAAACAAATTTATTTGATGAATAAATAGTTGGAATCCATATTTATATATATTAATATTATAACTAAGGAACTGAATATACCTGCTTTTACTCTTCCAAAAATCTGTTTGTCTCGCAAGTCCTTTATTAAGCGATCCAATTTTATTTTGAAAATCCTGGATAAAATATCTGGACGATCCTCGGGTTTTAAGCCCCTACTTTCTACAAATCTACAAATCTCTGGCCACTTTGGATTGCAAGTAAACGTGATGAAAAGATCAAGGTAGCCAGCCCACTTGCATATCGCCATAGCATCTTGGTAATTTTGAAGCATGTATCGTGCGCCCCCTGTGAAGCTTGATCCCAGAATTACCCTTTTTCCTTGAGAAGATGGATTAGTTTCTCCACGCAAATATGCATCTTCTAACCCTTTATACATATGAGCTATCAACCGTTTTTGATTAAACTGAATATAATCCAGTCGAGAAGATTCGATCATTGTATATGCATCGACCAAGAATTGTTGAAATAGTCTTCTAGAAGACAAAATCATTGGAGCTTCATCCTTCCTATCTTGAATTTTGTAAGAAAAATACTCTCGGATGCTAACACGTTTCCTTCCTTGAGTTGTTTCATTACCTCCATCATAATGAATGTCCTCTCTGTAGCCATCTTCACCATATGGAAAAAGTAAAGGATACTGTAAGCTTAAATATGCAACATTTAGTTCATTAATCCTTCGTAACTGTCCAGACTGACTTTCGATGATGATATCTCTGTCACCTCTAGATGGTTCAAAATCTCCTACTACCAAAGCAGCTACTTCTGAAACTGTTGGTAAGTTATATCTTCTTCCATCGGTGCCTCTTTTGCCTATTAATCTGAGTCTAACATTGGAGCTCCTATCTTCTTGAAATCTATCTTTTACCATTCTGAATGTCTTCGCTAAAACATTGTGGCAATCAAGCATCTGCTTTAGATCATTAACGATCTCAACATGCAGCTTGTTTATATCTGGACCACGACTGCAAAGAGTTAAATTTATAAAATTATAAATATTGCCTTTTCATGTAAAATATTATCTACACATTATTATTTACGAAGGGTAAAACACTAGCCTTACAACATGCATTCTATTATGCACTTCATTATCTGTATCATAAATGTATAATTGCGCAAACTTAGGGATGGATCCCTCAAGGGGCAATAAACTTCCAATTTTATGATAATTCTGTCCAGACAATCTGAATGTTCTTGGTCCTCGGGTTTGATTGATAGATGCATCAACCTTTCCTCCCATAGAAGTAAATGAGAACATAGAATTGTAACTCCTAATATTGTCTCGAAAGTGATTGCTTTTAGAACCTGCATAAAATATGAAATGGAGAATGAAAAATTATATATGAAATGTGAATATTCTTCAATGATAAGATCAAAATAGATGTTTTCTCTAACCAGATCCAAACAACAATTGCCTTAGAATTTGAGGAGGCTCAATTGACTTTGGCAACTTAATCTTTCCATGATTACAACACAAAGAGAATATCGGTCGTTTAGATTTAATCTTCTTGCTGATTCTTTCTTCGTACCAAAAATATGCCCCACAATATTCACATTCATAGGTAGCATCTCTAATATCCCAGTACTCTATTAGTGATCAAAATATATAGGGTTAAAATCATATAAACTTACTATTTTTATGAATTCTTACTTGATTGCTCTCATATATATAAAAATTAAATAGTGCATACCTTCATTACTAACGTCCCCGCAATTGACATCATCCTCTAAAAAATTAATAGTAAATGAATTAAGTGGCAATCAAGATACAGTTTTAACTATCAGTACCAATTGAAAGTAATTGATAACCAACTTAGTCACTAAGTACATACCTTCACAATCATTTTCATCTTCTTGACCTTCATCGCAAGGAGCACAATTTAAATCAGGCAGATGATCTTGACTTTGGGCACCTACGATGAATAATTTTTAGCCATTAATAACTTCAAGTTTTGAAACGAAAAATGATTTTTGGTGTCTATTGATACTTAAATTTAGAAACAATTTCTTATTCAGAAAGGTTTGAGCAACTCACGAAAATAACTTGAATGATATTGTGGCATAACATTATTAGATCTCAAATTTTCACACTGCGTATTGAAAATACTTGAATTAGTAATTTCATTCACCAAAATGCCTTTACCCTTCCGCTGCCTTGTATTTGGGGAAAAACAACTTTCAAAATCTGCCATTAATAAAAGATAAAAGATATTTTTAACAAACAGGTGCAAGAAAATGATAAAATATGTATTAACATCTTTATAGTAGATATGGTGAAGTTCGAATGGTGAAAATGTGAGGAGATTCAAATTTTACCATCATCAGTTGGAGCACAATTTAAATCAGGCAGTGTATCTTGCCTGGAATCTGTAATCTCATTAATTAATATGCCTTTACCCTTCTTCTGCTTCGTGCACAAACAACTTTCAAAATCTGTCATTGACGAATTAAGATTTTCAAATAAACATAAATTTAGATCTTCCAAATTAATATACATATAATAGTAATTTGATACAAACTTAAAATTTGTCCCCAAAGAAAGACTAACCATTGCTTAAATCTCGTAGAGGAAAGGACTTTGAGTAATGTGCGGGAGGTTGTGATGAAGAAGCCTTTTCAAGTCTCATCATCGGTTCACTGATTGGCGGTGTACAATTTTGATATGATGAAATTGGCACTACAACTTGTCCCTTTGTTTTATCTCCATCAGCTATATGCATTCCAAACGTTCTAATACCACTACTCAATCCCAAGTTATTGAAATTCTTTTGTAACGTTCCCTGACATACAGTTCTATCAATTGACATATTTGAGCTTGACACATTCTTTTGTTTTCTCCGTTCATTGACATCATCGCTTAGAAAATACTTCTTATTCTTGAAGCCTTGAATAATATGAATATCCATCAAGGAAATTCAGTAGATTCTATCAACAAATGCTAAAATGTCAAGAAGCTGATACTAATGACAACCTTCGATTGATATGATTGTGGCAAAAATAACATCTTGGATAACAAAGAAGCCGCCCTACGTAGGCAGAATTTTTCCTACATACTACGTAGGCAGAATTCAACTATGTTAGCCTGACTTTAGCTTTGTAAATATACAGAAATGTTGATAATTACCTAAAACAAAATGCTAATTCTTCTTGTTATTTCCAGTTGAAAGCAAAGATACAGCTGATTCAACAACCTTTCTCCATTGATCGCATTGCACTTTTAACCTCCTTAGCTCTGTTTCAATATCTGAGTTTGCAGCAATCTCCGAGTTTGCAGCAACGTCCAAGTTTGCAGCCTTTTGTAACACCCCGAACCTACGAAACCCTATATGACGGCGTTGAACAATGGTTACTCAAGTGTCGAGAGTCAAAAGTATGTAGTTTGTAATGTTATTGATGAGATAATTGATATTGAGCCTAGTACATGGGATTGGCCCTTTGTAGGAGGTGAAATGCCCGTATGTTGTTAAACCTATATGACTACGTGCACACGTATGGAATTAGTTAAACATGAGAGATTTGATGAATTAGACATACATTTGTTGGGTATTAGTGAGTCATGAGCCATTGGGCCAAATGAGGCCCAAAACAAGAACAAAAGATTAGGCCCAATGGGGCAAATATGACCCATTCTTCCCTTTTGACTAATCAACTATGCAATTAATGCCAAGGATTGGATAAGAGAGACTTAAGGGGGCCTATATATGAGGGAAAATCAGATTTTATTTCATTTGTTACACTCATGCCTTTTCTAGAATTTTCCACAACATTATCTCTTCAACCAAACCCTAGGCCTTCATCCTTTTGGTCAAAGATCATCACTTGGTGAGTATTGGTAACAATTCCAAATATTATACACAAGAATAAGACAAGTCAAGACTATAATCACATCTCACATATCAATATTGAATCCATCAAGTTCATTTTCTTCAAGATCACAAACCCATGGTCAAGTTTACAAGGCAACACCTCTCTCCGATTTAGCAAACATGTACACTTTACACATAGTGAACTTTTCAATATTCCACCAACATACCCAACATAATATACACCATCTCTCATGCATAAAATATATTAAACCATAGCAATAAACACTTACCAATACTCACCAAGTGATGATCTTTGACCAAAAGGATGAAGGCCTAGGGTTTGGTTGAAGAGATAATGTTGTGGAAAATTCTAGAAAAGGCATGAGTGTAACAAATGAAATAAAATCTGATTTTCCCTCATATATAGGCCCCCTTAAGTCTCTCTTATCCAATCCTTGGCATTAATTGCATAGTTGATTAGTCAAAAGGGAAGAATGGGTCATATTTGCCCCATTGGGCCTAATCTTTTGTTCTTGTTTTGGGCCTCATTTGGCCCAATGGCTCATGACTCACTAATACCCAACAAATGTATGTCTAATTCATCAAATCTCTCATGTTTAACTAATTCCATACGTGTGCACGTAGTCATATAGGTTTAACAACATACAGGCATTTCAATGTGTGTAATGTTAAGGTGTTGTTGGTATGATAATGCAGTGAGTTGTATTGTAAGGAGTGAAATGAAGTTATATGGCCGTCATATAGTTCATTGTCATTTTGTACGCTTGTACGGTAAATAATCATTAACAAGAGTTTCATTGTGGACTTGTATTGTAGAGTGAAACATAAGGAAGAAGCTGGACTGTTGTGTTCATATATAGACTTGTGTACTCATACTTGGAAGTAAAGGTATGTAAGGTTATTCTTCTATTTCCTTCTGCAACATATGGTGTTCACATTGTCATGGTACTCATTCGATTCCGAAATACTCTAAGGTATTCGGTATGTCCAGAAGGACTGGATGGCCCCGTCGGCCAAGATTCACATATATATATATTTAGCACATGTTTCATGAATTTCGCTATTAGCAGGATAAGTTCTTACGTGATAAAGGTATTTCTTATGGTATGCATACGAAGGTTCATGAAGAAAAGATTGGTTCTCTCGAGCCATATCGGCTTCGGGTGCCAATCACGCCTCGTTGGGATTCGGGGTGTGACACCTTTGCTGCATTCAACTCCGCAATGACACATGCTACCATTTTCCTGCTATTATTTGCTTCCACGGTCAAATTTCTCAGCTTCGCCATGGCCTCTCTGTAACACCCCGTACTTTTCTAACCTCACTTGATACCTTGGGGAAATATCTACCTAGGTGTAGAGATGCCATGAGTATGTGTTTTATGGTGTCATTGGTGAATCATTTGGTATCAGACCTAATATGTGCGATTAGACCTTCGTAGGAGGCGTTTTGTGATTTCGTGGAGCATTTGGGTAATACCCCGTACACATTCTAACCTCATTTGGTGACTTGGAGTCATGTTTACTTGATGATTAAGATCACTAAGTAAGTATTTTGTAGTGTTTTGATAAGGGATTGGACGATATGCAAGTATTGGAAAAATGGCCGAAAAATTCAACAAGGTATGCAAACTTGCGCCACTACCCTGTTTCAGGGGGTGTGGCACAAGCCACTGATTCAGAGGGCTCTGATTTCTTGCGCCACTGCCTTGCTTTGCAGCAGTGGCGCAAGGCACAAATATTGTGCCCTTCCAGACTCGTTTTGTAACGCAATTCTACGACGATTCTTAGATGATTTCTTTTGGTTCTTGGGAGTTCTTTGAGCATTGTTAAAGCTTCAAACACTTCACTACACTCCTATATACTCCTACATGATCAAATCATGAAACATAAATAGTTATCCAAAATGTTCAATGAAGCCATGGGCGACTAGAATTCCTATTTTTGCGATTGAGACGACGAATGAGAATCTCGTAAGAGAATATTGTCGTGACATTATGGAATTATTTAAACATGAGATATATGGTGAATTATACATGAAAGTTGATGGGTTAAATGGATATGTGTTGTTGGGCCCAAATTTAGGGCCCAAAAGGGAATAAAAGACAAGGCCCAAAGAGGAAATGACCCAATCTTCCAATGTTGACCAAGTAAACATTGTATTAAATGCCAAGTGTGGATAAGGATGCCTTGAGTACTATATAAAGGCTCCAACATCAGATTTTTATTCACACAAACTCTCATACCTTTTTGGATATTTATCAAACATTTCTCTAAGTTCCAAACCCTAAAGCAAATAGTTCCTTTGGACTCTTTGGTAAAGATCATCCTATTTCAAGCCTTGGTATGTATTTATTCTCATGGATTAACATATTATATGCATGGGAGATTATGTATATTATGATAGTTATGTTGGCAAGGTGGTGAATAGTATATTTTTGCTTTTGGTGAAAGATGTACTATCTTGGTGAATTGAACTTGAAAAGAGACTTGATGTCTTAATGAAAGAGCATGGTATGGATAAAATATGAACATGCATGGTGTGATTTTTTTATTAAACATGTTATTTTTCTAAAAGTGTAAATTGTGGGATTTTGGCCGATATGTGCTATGAATTGAGTGAAACCTACTTATGGCACTTACGTCTAGGTCATATTAATATAAATAGGATCTCACGGTTGGTTTCTGATGGACCTTTGAGTTCATTGAAAGTGGAGGCACTTCCGACTTGTGAATCCTGTTTAGAAGGAAAAATGACCAAGAGACCTTTTCCTTCCAAAGGAAATAGAGCCGGTAATAAGTTAAAATTAATTCATTCTGATCTGTGTGGTCCTATGAATATACAAGCAAGAGGTGGTTTTGAGTATTTTGTGACTTTCACAGATGATTACTCAAAATATGGATATATTTATTTGTTGCGCCGTAAATGCTTTGACAAATTCAAGGAATTTAAGATAGAAACGGAAAAGCGATATAATAAACATATCCATACATTACGATTTGATCGTGGTGGTGAATACCTTTCTGCGGAATTTATTAAGTACTTATCAGAATCAGGAATTACATCTCAATATTCTGCTCCGGGAACACCACAACAAAATGGTGTGGCAGAGCGAAGAAATAGAACTCTTATGGAAATGGTTAGATCAATGTTAAGTTATTCAGATTTGCCTTTTTCCTTTTGAGGGTATGCATTAGAAACAACAAATTATATTCTGAACTTGGTTCCTTCAAAATCAGTACCTTTAACCCCATCTGAATTGTGGAGTGGGCGCAAGCCTAGTCTACGGCATATTCGGGTTTGGGGTTGTCCAGCACATGTGCTAAAAGGGAAAACTAATAAACTGGAATCTCGGACAGAAGTGTGCATTTTTATTGGATATCCAAAAGGTACTAAGGGAGGTTTATTTTATTGTCCTAATGAACAGAAGGTAATTGTCTCGACAAATGCCAGATTTCTGGAAGCGGACTATTTAATGAACCATGTTCCTAGAAGTAAACTCGTTTTACAGGAATTGAGCAATAGAATAACGAATAATGAAACACAACAAGAACATATTCCGAAAACAGTTATTGACATACCTCTGCATCCACGTAGTGGGAGGAATGTCAATAGGCAAGAGGTTGCACAAGAGCAAACACTTGACATTACACTACCTCAAAGTAGTGGGAGTAATGTTGAGCAACATGCAATTGTGGAGGAAACAGTTCAGGGTAATGTCGAGCAGCCTGCAATTGTGCAGGACGACGTTCAAGGTGTTCAGAATTCAGTTCCAAATATAGCGGATCCTGTAGTGACTGTTCGTCGTAGTGGGAGAATTATTAGAAAACCTTTACGGTTTGCGCTCTTGGGAGAATCATACGATAGAATTCCTGAGGATCCTAATATAGAACCCCTTAATTATGCCGAAGCACTACAGGACAAAGATGCTGAAATGTGGATTGCTGCTATGAAATATGAAATGGAGTCTATGTACTCTAATCAAGTCTGGGATCTTGTAGAACCACCTGCGGTAGTCAAACCCATTGGCTGTAGATGGATCTATAAGAAAAAGAGAGGTGTGGATGGAAAAGTACAAACTTTTAAGGCAAGGCTTGTTGCGAAAGGGTTTCCTCAAAAAGAAGGAATTGATTATGAGGAAACTTTTTCGCCGGTAGCTATGCTTAAATCCATTAGGATTCTCTTATCCATTGCTTCTCATTATGATTATGAGATTTGGCAAATGGATGTCAAGACAACTTTCCTAAATGGAAGTCTTGATGAGTGCATTTATATGGCACAACCAGTAGGTTTCATAGAAAGTGGCAATGAAAACATGTTTTGTAAACTTAAGAAATCCATCTATGGATTGAAACAGGCATCTAGGGCATGGAATACTTGTTTTGACAATTCGATTAAAACTTTTGGTTTTGATCAATGTGAAAATGAGTCATGCATCTATAAAAAATGGGACGGAGACAAAGTAGCATTTTTGATTCTGTATGTAGATGACATTTTGCTCATAGGGAATAATGTGAGCATGTTGAATTCTATTAAGGAGTGGTTGTCCTTGCGTTTTGATATGAAAGACTTGGGAGAATCGGCTCATATCCTTGGGATCAAGCTTATGCGAGATCGCAGACAAAGGATAATAGGCTTATCTCAAGCGCTTTATATTGACACTATTCTTGCAAGGTTTAGCATGCAAAATTCCAAAAAGGGATTCCTTCCTTTTAGGCATGGAATTACTTTATCAAAGGATCAGTCACCCAAAATGGCTGATGAGATAGAGAGAATGAAGGCGGTCCCTTATGCTTCTGCTGTAGGGAGTCTTATGTATGCTATGTTGTGCACCAGACCTGATATTTGCTTTGCTGTTGGCATGGTTAGCAGATTTCAGTCTAATCCTGGACAAGAACACTGGACTGCGGTTAAGCATATAATCAAGTACCTGAAAAGGACTAGGGATTACATGCTTGTGTTTCACTCTGATAATCTTGTACCTATTGGGTATACAGATTCAGATTTTCAGTCAGATAGAGATTCTAGAAAATCTACCTCAGGATATGTGTTTACTTTAGGAGGTGGAGCCATAGTTTGGAGGAGTATCAAGCAATCATGTGTTGCTGATTCCACCATGGAAGCTGAATATGTGGCTGCCTCTGAGGCGGCTAAGGAGGCTGTTTGGCTCGGTAACTTTCTGAAAGAGCTTGGAGTGGTTCCTTCGGTTCAAGCGCCACTCACACTTTATTGTGACAATAGTGGGGCAGTTGCAAACTCGAAAGAACCACGAAGCCATAAAAGAAGTAAGCATATTGAGAGAAAATATCACTTGATTTGGGATATAACTCAAAGGGGTGATGTGAGAATTTTGAAGATTGAGTCGAAGAACAATTTGGCGGACCCATTTACAAAGGGCTTAACTCAGAAGGTCTTTGATAAGCATGTGGAAGAAATGGGTGTTAAAATTGTGCATGCATGGTTATGAGTCTAAGTGGGAGATTGTTAGGATATACTATTAACCATATTGGTTTTAGTTATAGTATTATTTTTACATCCATGTAAAGACTATTTATTTTATTTAATTAATTTAATAAAGTCTTTGTTTGAATAGATTATTATTATGTTGACATGTGTGTCCTTTACTTATATAGTAGGCAATTTTGTGCATGGAGTTATTTAACTCATGCACGGAAGATTAAAATTGTCGGTTCTTATAAGTTATAAATTAAAGTTCACAATCAAAGATGAAGTAAGACAAACATCTTGATGATTGTAGCACAAGATTAAAATATAATTTGATCTTAATCATGGGAGTGGTAATATTCCAACTTCTTGTGCTAGTACATTTCGTATGTATTGAACGAACCAAGTAGAGATGTTTGTTTATGTTCTGAATATTAATAAACAACATCTCTAATCCATTACTTATACTTATACTCTTAATCTAGATATAATTATTATGATCTATGTAGTTTGATTTATTATTTTAATCTATTAAAAGGTGAGACTCTATTACGGGTCAATATATTCCTAATAGATTGGATAATGACAAAACACTTAGTAAAATAATAATTAGTTGATAGCACCATGTCTCGGACTTGAGATAGAAGACACCCCTATATGGATGCTTATAAGTTTTCACGTGTAAACCCTGCAGGTGGATTTAGTATCCGTCACGTGAAATAAGTTGAGCATAGTAATATAGGATTGAGTTAGTCAATAAATTAAATTTTCAGAAAAATTTGATTTAATTGATTGGTGTCGGTAATTCTAACATGGGGAGTTAAATAAGATGTAATGGTAGATTTCGAAGTTAATATCGAGGAGTGCAATTACAGATTTTTAGTGGAATGATTTGTAATTTATTATGATAATCATTTGCGAATTAATATCATAATTGGAAGCCTCAGTTAATAAATCTGCGGTCCCTATTACGCCTGATTAACTAATCGAATTTGATAAGAAAAAGTTTTTTTATGGAAGAAGTAATATTATTTTACTAGTCTTCTATAAGGACTAAATGGAACTTAATACTAATAATGAGCTGAAAACGTTTGCACTTAATAGGATTATTAAGGCTGAAAAACGTTTTGCTCATTATGGAGGTATTAAGTTGGCATGAATGGCTGAAAACGTTTTTCCCCTTCATCTTCCTTCTTCAATGAGATATTGGAATAAATAAGGGAGGGGAGCTGGTTTTTCAGTATTGGCAGATTCATTCTTTTTCTTAGAAAATCAAAGTACTTGTCCACACAAGTGTAGATTAAAAAAGGGTTAGTCAGGAAGTAGTAGAAGGCTTCAGTCCTGGAGAGCACGGATTTAAACAACGTTTGTGAAAGCTTCAAGAGGTATGTATATACTTTCTGAATTTTGGTTTTTATTTTACATTATCATGTTGTCATGTAAGTTTGTGATCCGAAAATTATGCTTCCTCTGCGTATATGAATTATACGTTCTAGCATTTTCGACCTGGGTAACTTCTAACTTCAACCGCTCATTCTCCTCCAAAAGTCTTTGTAACTCTATATCTTTGTCTACTAAATTTGCAGTCCGACATCCCGAAATTGACTCTGATTCATTCAGTTGAGCGGCTAATCCAACGTCCGTATAAAAAGGCAGTGTTTGCTCAACATACACACTCTGCCCCTTACTTTCATCCGAAATATCTACAAGTTGAGCTTGATTGTCCAACTTGGGCTGTCAAATAAAGAACAATGAGGATTAGAATAATATTAAGTACCTTTAACTACTAAAAGAATGAATAATTAGAAATAGAAACAGGTGGCTAGCACATACTACGAGTGCCTTCAACTAGAAAGTCAGATAAACAACTCTATTATTACCGAAGGGAGGAACAAGTAACTGTGCAAGACAATTTCCGTGCTGACACAGTGACATACAATGATATAAGGGCCATTGAAGTATGGGAAGGCATGAGAAGAAAAGGGTCCTGCACTCACTGAGAGAAGATATCCACTTCAATCACTTTTAGCATTTTTAATATGCTAAACCATGAACGGAAATGATAACGACTAGTTTTTTTTAAGTATGAAACGAAGAGCAACGATCAAAAGCTTAATGGAGAACATATTTTACCTAGTCCTAGTACATATAACTATCGGTAGACCTTCAAATAAAATTTGTTTCTTTTCCTTTCTGAGTAATACCTATGCATTTTGATGCAACTCGATGCACTAAAGCTCCCACTATGCGAGGGGTCCAGGGAAGGACCTGACCACAAGGGTCTATTGTGCTCAATCTTCCCCTGCATTCTGCATTAGGTTGTTTCCATAGCTTGAACACATGACCTCTTGGTCACATGACAACTACTTAAGAAGCTACGCCAAGACCATAGACATTTTAATGGAAAAGAAATAGTTTCAGTTGTACCAATTAGTCATCAAAACCATGTGAAATTTTGTCATTCCAAGCCTTGTCATAAAAGCCATTCAAAAAGTTCTGAAAATCCATACTTAACACATGACATAACTCAATTACCTCTATCACTGAACTTCGTTGTGAGCTGCGGCAAACAACTTCCGGACTCCTATCTTTAGGTATCCTGTTTTCTGGATTTGGAGATGAAACAGAATCAGCATCTGTCCCTGGAGTCTTGAGCTTTCGAGCTGCCTTTAATGTAGCAGCAGACATCCTTTGAGGCACCTTCTCAGAAACAGTCCTTCAGCAACATGGGAGAAGGAGAGCAAAATAGACAAACAACTAGTGCAGAAAATAACCTAGGGCCCGTTTGGATTGGCTTATTTTAGGTGCTTTTAAGCTAAAAATAGCTTTTAAACATTTTTGAAGTGTTTGGATAAATTTAAAAAGTGCTTATAAGCACTTGATTTTTGACTAAAATGCTTAAAATAAGCCAAAAGTCATAAGTTAGGAATCCTAACTTATGACTTTTGGCTTAAAATGTTAAAAAATAAGCCAAAAGCCATAAGTTAGGATTTCTAACTTATGGCTTTTGGCTTTTAAGCTAAAAGTCAAAAGCCCATCCAAACGGGCACCTAGTTCTCAAAGACATGGACAGTAAAGGCTCACAGATAAGTATAAAAGTTTTTTTTTAATAATGTACAATACAACAAATGTTTTGGCGAAAACTTTACCAATGACTTCATTTAGAACATATCAGTTTTACAGGTATTCCATTTGTAGTACCAATATGTTACAGAAGTTAGAAATAAAAACACGGAATTTTGCACCAAAAAAATACTTGTACCAAAATATTAAGAGTCATGCCATCCCCCACCTTAAAGTAAGTTCCTCAAAGAATCCTCCCGTAAAATCCTTGTTAATCATAAACTAGAGTCCAACGTGAGAGGAAATGACACTGGAACACCACAACTGTGACACTATATATTCTGCCTTGATTAAGTTCTTCTAGATCTCATCATGATAATGAATCTTATGTTCACAAATACTTGTAAAATGCACTCTGTCGCGCCCCATTTTTCTCGCGAAAAGCGGGATTCGACGTGACAAACTCTTTTGGGATTTAAAGAGTGAAGAGTCGCCACCTAACGAATTAAGGTGTGTTAGGGCACCATTCTCGATTAATTATGAGTTTATTTTAATTATTAGTCTACGTCAACCAGAAATTCGGGTAAGGGTTCAGGTTACCTCGAGAGGAAGGTGTTAGGCACCTTTCGAGGTCCACAAATGTGGGTCCCGGCCGAATCTATATATTACGTGGGGAATTCTATGTGATAAGCAAAAGTCTATTATTTTATTAACTTAATGTTAACTAAGTGTTTAAACAGGGAAAATAGTTATTTGTCTAATTAATATAAACATAGGTAATACACATTAGGAAAATATATATGAAAAGAAAAATAAAATATTGAATGTGCAAGAAGAGAGAAGGACGCAATTTATATAACCGAAATATTTTATTTAAATAATAACGAACCTAAACTACCCCAAATAATTGAACATTCAAAATAAGATAAAAAAAAACCGATTTGGAAAAGATTTTATACGAGGAATTAATTTTAACCTATTCGGATCAGCGCCCGGCTTATTAACGGATGACAATGTCGTATGTTGCATTGTCGAATTCTGCTCGGGGCAACTTACATCATTTCCGATTTTCTACCTACCCCACCTAGTTTGATTATTAGTCTTAAAGGCGTTCTAGAGAAAACGATAAAACTAGCGTTTCCTAAATGCCTACCCGTCCCAACTTAATGTCCAAGAGGTCTAGACAAGAAGCCTAAGCTACCTAATTAGACTCGAGATTTACGTCAAATAAACAAATAGAACTTGCAGGTAGCATGTCTTCTTAGTTATGTCAAATGGGCTAACGAATGCACCAGTAGATTTATGAGTTGGCTGAGCAGAACGTTCGAGTCAGTCCTAAATGCATTCGTGATGGTGGTTATAGATGATATATGAGTTTCGTCAGAATCACAAGCGAACCCTGCTAATCACGTACGATAGGTATTACGAATTCTTCGCACCATAAGTGGGACGCAAGGTTCTCTAAGCATGAATTTTGGTTAAAAGTGGTAGCATTTTTAGGTCACATTGGTGTCAGATAAAGGAATAAGCGATGATACACAAAAGACAGGTAAAAGCCGTGAAGAATTGGCCAAGGCCTACGACACCACCGAGGGTCACAGTTTTCTCGGAGTGGCAAGATATTATAGAGGATTTGTAGGAGGTTTTTCTTCTCCCTCTATACCTTTAATGAAACAAACATACAAGGTAACTAAGTTTCAATGGAAGGATGCATATGAGAGTAGTTTTCAAGAGTTGAAAAATAATAAGTTAACCTCTACACCTGTATTGGTTTATGGTGTGTACTGATGCGGCATGGTAATATGATAGCATATGCCTCACGACAGTTGTGTCCATATGAAGACCATTAGCTAATATTTTGAGCTAGCAGCCGTGAAGGTTGTTTTCAAAAGCGTATGGCACCATGATTTGTGTAGGGTTCATATTGACATATATACTGATCATGATCATCAGAGGTTGTAATATATCCTTAATCAACAGGACCTAAATTTGAGACAGCAGAAATGGTTGAACCTATTAACAGACTATGATATTGATATCCCATCTAAGAAAAGCAGGTGTAATAGCGGATGCGTTAAGTCACAACCCAATAGGAAGCACTAGTAGCCAGTTGACCGAAAGAAAAAAAAATAGTCAAGGAATTACATCAATTAGCCGGTTTGGGAGTTCGTTTTCTTGAAACTCCAAATGAAAGAATTAAAGGGTACATTGCGACAGAGCCTTCATTTGTAGAGAAAGTGAAAGAAAGGTAGTATGCGGGTTCTATGTTATCGCAACCGAAAGAGAATGTATAACAGGGCCTGACAAAAACATCGGATCTTATGAAAAAAAAAAAGGGAGTACTTGAACGCCAATGTAGATTGTGCGTACCGGGTATAGACGAGTTAAGGAAAGGAATTATCATTCAGAGTATTGTATTTACTCAGAAGTAACCAAATTGTACCACGGTTTAGCAGAGATGCCTTGATAAGGTTACATGAAAAGCCCACTGGAGAACTGGTAGCTCAATGTCCAAGCGGTCACTGATCCACAGTACGACATCAGAAATCTGTATGTTTATGCCATGTATTACCCTTCCAGTTTGGAAGTGGAACACGAATAACATGGATTTAATCACAGGGTTACCTCGTACACTACGAAGGTTGATTCCATATAGGTAAGAGTTAACAAACTTACCAAGTCTACGTATGTCCTACCAGTTAGGACCATCGATACAGCTAAACATTCTGCAAAGTTGGATGGGATTCCACTCACTCTATGATTAAACAAGATAGCTCACTTTATTGCACATTGTTGGACGTCTTTTCAGTAAAGCATGGGTACACATGTGGATGTACGTACGGCTGTCATCCTCAGATGGATGGACAAACCGAATGGATTATATGAACAATTGAAGATATGCCACGAGTTTGTACATTGGACTTTAAAGGTGGTGGGGATGAACATCTATCGTTTATTGAAATTGCTTACAATAAAAGTATCAAAGAGCACCTTACGAAGCTTTATATGAAAGGAAATATAGATCACCAATTGGATGGGTTATAGTTGATAAAATTTGCTTTGCTCAGGTCAGATGTTGCTCATCAAGTCATAGAGAAAGTGAAGGTGATATACTAGTAGCAGCTACAAATGACCCAAAGCCGATACAAATCATATCCCGATGTTCGAAGAAGAGGGCTTGAATTCGCCATAGGTGATGGGGTGTTTTTAACGGTGTCACCGATGAAAGGGGTAATGCGATTCGGAAAGAAAGGAAAGTTGAGTCCACGCTATATAGACCCATATGAAATGATTAGCAGATTTGGGAAAGTTGCTTATGAGTTGGAGCTACCCCAAGAACTCTCCACAGTTCACCCGGTATTCCATGTCTCGATGCTTCGAAAATGCATAGGCGACCCATCTCGTTTTACTCCCATTGATGAGGTACAGGTTACAGCGGGTCTTACCTATGAGGAGATACCTATTGCCATTCTAGACAGGCAAGTGAAGAGGTGGAGAAACAAAGATGTTGCATCTGTAAAGGTACCTTGGAGGAATCAGCAAATAGAAGAGGTCACATGGGAAGCGGAAGAAATGATGAAATCCAAGTACCCTCATCTGTTTCAAAAGGAAGGACAAGCTCACGATATAGAATCGGAACAGTGACAAGTAAGTAGTCATAATCTTCGTGTATACATATCTATATGATGACATGAAGAATGCTCTTAGACTTGTATGTGTTTAATATGCTTCATGTTACTAACATTCGAGGACGAATGTTTCTAAGGGGGGAAGAATGTAACACCCCGTAAATTTTCAAACGAATGCGACTGCATGATGGGATTCATTGAACATGCAACAAAGGGTATATTATGTATGCAAAGTGTTGGACTTAATTCATCTTGGTAATGGGCTCCAAATGGGCCCAAAATATTACAAGAAGACATGGCCCAAAAGAAAAAAAAAATGACCCATTCTTGATCCAAGTCTTAATGACCAAATAGGCACCTCATCTTTGACTTCAAATTGGATAAGGATGATATAGATATATATATAGCTCAAAAATCAGATTTTATCACAAAGGACACCTTGCCATTTCTTGAAATTTCTAGACATTTCCAAGAGCCAAAAAGAAACCCTTTGCAAGCCAAGGCAACTACACTTATTTTGCCAAGATCATCACTTTGTACGTGTTGGTAAGTGCCTATTCTTGTGTTTTAATATATTATGTGCATAAGAGATGGTATGGATTTTGATGGTTATGTCTACAAGGGTTGATTGGGGCACTTTTGCTTATGTGACACAAGTTGTGTTATTTTGGTGACTTGAACTTGAAAGTGGCCTTGTGGTCTTGAAAGAAGTGAGTTGATGGTTTGAACATCAACATGTATGATATGGTTATGCCCTAAGTTGATTTCTCTTTATGTGTCATTTTTGGAAATTGTTGTTATGGAAAAAGTGTACGGAATTCGTGACATAATGAACGGAAAATGTGATTTTTGGTGATGCTTTGGTGTGTTGTGAGATCATGGTTGTTTATTGGTATTAGGTTGATCAAAAATATGTAAAGTAAAGCTTGGTTATGACCATGAACCATTTAATGCGGAAAAGGACCCAAAAACGAACCCCGGTGGCCGAATTTGGGCATCCGCCCACGCAGATGGGCACCTGCGGGCGCAGATGCCCAACACAGGTGGCCCTGGAAGTGTCCAGGAGGGCACCTGCGGCCGCAGGTCATCCACCTGCGCGCGCAGGTGGCCCCTCCAGACCCCCCAGGGTCCCGTTTTGTATGTTTTCGTCCCATAATGATCCCCGAAACCCCTCTAACCCTCTTGAATGAAATTATTAACTTGTGAATGACCTTAAAGGAGTACGTGGGAGGTATGGTGAATTATATCACGTCTGGATTGACTTTAATGTGTTGTTGTGAGAGACGTTTATGCGATGTAATGACGTAAACTTAACATAATATTGAAGGGGAAGTGTAACGTATGATGTTGGTGTGGAATGTTATCAATGTATGATATCATGGGTGATGTGTGACTTGTTTTGGTAATGGTAAAACAGTACATGCTATTGTGCGAAGGTGAAATGGCGTTGTGTGACAATTATGTAACTTCTTGTCATGTTATACACTTGAAATGAAGTAAGTGGTTAATGTAAGCTTTATTCTGTACTTGTGTGTAGAGTAGACATAAGGGGAAAGCTGACGTGTTGTATTCACGAGTAAGACTGTGTATCCATATTGGGAAATTAAGGTATGTAAGGTTCCTCTTTCCGTATCCTTCTGTAGCAAATAGTGTATACCTTGATATGGTACTTATTCATTCCCAAAATGTCCTAAGGCATCTCATTTCATGTTATCATCTAGTGTTGATCATATACGCCTTATTCTTGATCTATTGTCATTCATCTATTGAATAGTTATGGACATGATTCCAAGTTTCCATAATGCTATGTTCCAAAGCTTTCAATAATGTTACAATTCCAAAAGTATCAATCTCAAGAACGTAAAGACATAAAGTAAAGCATCTATATGTTTCCAATAATAAGAGAATCATCGAGTGAATCTTTCCTAAGATTGAAAAAGTAATGTTGTAAAGAGAAGAGATGTATTCTTGGGTGGTATCCCAGGGGTGTAAGAAACACCTAGCATGGGTCGATCCCAATATTTACGGATGGTATCCCAGGGGTGAGAAGAACACCTAGCATGGGTCGATTCCGCTACGGGTGGTATCCCAGGGGCAAGGAAAAGCCTAGCATGGGTCGATCCCGATTACTATTGACCCACTGATCAGCTTGGGGCTCGGGCATTATATGAATGAGTGAATGAGTGATGGATAAAGGAAAGAATGTAAGAGTAAAGAAAGTAAAGAAAGTAATTCACATAATGTATACTTTTTCCATATATGAAGAATGGTGACTTATCCATATTGAGTACTCATTTATATTTGATTTCATTGAAGTCTTTATGTATCATTCAGTTTCATACAGCCTTACATACTCAGTACTTTCTTCGTACTGACCCCTCTTGGGGGATTTACCTTACTTGTTGCAGGCGCAGGCACTAGTAGACCTCCCCAGTGAGCTGCAGGACTTCTATTGGCCGTTGGTGAGCTCCAGTTAGTTCGGGGCTTCCCGTGTCACAGTTGTATATATATTTTGGTATTGTAAAGGTTATGTAAAGCGGGGAACTTATCCCGAATTTAGGTTGGTCTTGGACTTCTGTTAGAGGCTTTTGTAGACGTACGTGGGTATGTGAAGTAATGTGAAGAGAAGTGAGTCTGTTTGACTTGACGGCCATGTCAGCCAAGTTTCTCATATGTCTATACATATAAATCTTACATGTTCCATGATGTCCGATGTTAGCCTATTATGTTCTTACGTGATGGTGGTGTTTCTTATGGCATGCGTATGAATGAATGAATGTAAGCAGAGCTTGGTTCTCTCGGGCCTTGTCGGCTACGAGTGCCAATCCGTCCCGGCGGGGTTCGGGGCGTGACATTTTTCTATTCCCTTAACTTTTAGAAGAAATGAGATTTCTTGATCATGTACATATTTAATAGAAAAAAATAACATTTTTAGATTTCTTATGTATAAAAATGAAATCTCTTATAAAAAAGCCCATAAAGCTAAGAACAATCTAATGCCCCTTACCTTAAGATATTCTTTTATAGAGTATAAAATGATATAGTTTGGGTCTACTAGAAGAACAATAAAATAAACCAATAGTAGTACTTTTAACGTTGCAAAATGATGGTAGATGAGAAAAAGAAAAAGTTCATTCACATTTTCATTGATTAAATTTTGATAGTTTCTATTAAATTTTGAAGTCCTAATATATGAACATCGTGTTATTTTTACTATTGTATTTCTAGCTAAATTATGATATTATTATGCTAAAGTTATACTTTATGTCAAATTTATTTAACATGTTGTTTACTATTCCTTAGTAGCAATTGAGGCTATAAATTTTATTTGGAAAAGAACATTTAGGTTAGAGAGCTGATTTTTGGTTTAACATATTGAAAATTAATTTGAATTATGTATAGAATTAAGTTTGCTTCAGGAAAATAGATATAATTATTTATTCTTTTGAAAAGGGTAATTTTTATAGTCTTTTGCTTGCTTTAATTTAGTTAGGTGATGAAGGGATAGTGAATACCACGCGAAGCGCGCGCGGTCAAGTTAACTAGTAAACTCAAATAATTAAATTTATATCTTATGTAACTGATTGATAGTATCTTATTTTATGCGTGAGGTTTCTAAAACTAAGCTTCATAATTTTTAAAGGTTTTAATTTAAAAAAAACTTACTTTTTTCCATATTTACGAAATTAAAAATTTTAAAATCTTTACTATTAAAATTAAATGGACGCCATTGACATCTAAGTGTTACATGATTATCTGCTTAGGGATTATTGCACATGCTAACATTTGAGTGAATGAAATGAGTATTACAGTAACATACGTTAGGAAAGTAATAGCACTTGGAAAATTAATAGAGTTCCTTAAATGATCGGACTCAACCGATTTCCGTATTTTTAACGCCGAATATAGATCTACATATGTAGAAAAAATTGACAATTTTTAAATCAATATATATACACTTTAAATCCGTAATCTTTAAAATAGTAATAAATTTAATATTAAAAACTTAATAGTTGAAAACAGTCAAATTAAAATATGGATCCAGCTTACACAAATGCTGGAAAGAGTGTTAAGATTGTGCTAAGATTGAAAAAAGGGAAACAAGCATTGAATTTGTCTTTTGATAGGAGAAGGATTAAGAGTTCCTCATAAAATAGAGTTCTTTTTCTGAGAATCCAAGATACAATTGAAGAAAGGTTTCCTATTGGAACAAAACAAAGAAATGAAAAAAAAAAAAAAAAAAGGGTCGGTGTTGAAACCCCCAAACATGCACGTTGCGGAATCCAAGGGGGCATCACCCTAGTTTGAGCATTGCAAAGTAATCCTAATATTACAATGATTAGGATTGTCAATTTGTATCAAAAAGGGATTCCTATGAGAGTTTTGTCCAAATATAAATGATTGAGCTAAGTCTATTGTCCCAACGTAGAATACATGACAAATTATGGTTGTTCTACTTTTGAAGATAGACTTCTTCGCAAAGAAAGTGGACAAAGTTATTTCGGAATCGAAATGATACACTAGCCACACTCCACAACAAGTGAGAATGCGCGCACACACAAAAAAAAAAAAAGGAGAAAGAAATGTGTCGACTCTTCAGATACTTCAAACCTCGTCCCATTTCAATAAATCTACACGTGGACAAGATTTGAAGTAGGGGACATCTGTAGACACATAAAATTTATTGGATCAAATTCATATGAAATTTGGATTAAATTCATATCCGTTGGATTGAAATTAATTTGGGATTTGAAAATAATAAGTCCATTTTTATTAAATTCAAGTCAAGGTCCATTTCACCTTGAAGCCCAAATTCATGCCACGTGTCAAGTGACGTGGCATCTAAGTCAAATTCAAGAACAACAAGATGATGCCACACGTTCGAATGATATGGCAATCCAAGTCAAATTTAAGAGCCAGTAAAAAATTTTCAAGGGTCCAAGATGACATGTTTTTGGCCAATCACAATCAACCTTATCACATAGCATTTGTGATAAACTTCAGGACTTGATGGACCAATCAGAATAAGGTAGAAGAGTTCGCTTACACTTGGACAGCCTACCCCCTACAACTATAAATAAGGGGGTTACATAATTTTTGGGACATTCAGCAAGCATTGGAGAAAGCCACAACAACAACTATGCAGCTCTTCAAAGGAGTAGTCATTGGAGTTCTTTCCGGAGATCAACCCAAAACGACGAAGTGTTGTAGGACGTCCCCGGAGATCAAACACATCTCAAAGAGGTCTGAATTATCCTACATTCGAGCAGACGCTACTGACGGCTCTTGAATCATGGAAAAGCTTAGGAGAGAAGAATCGAGAGAATAACGGAATTGTACTCACAAGATACATTAACAAAATTATTTTTTTCTAATATATATTTTGCTTGCAGTTAATTTTTAGCATAACAAAAATTTGTTACGAACAAATTTGGCATGCCCAGTGGGATCAGTTCTTCTCTTCATCTCTTCCTTCTGCAAATCGAAAAACGTCAAATTCAACTACTACAATGGACTTCAAAAGAATCAATGACGTTTCCTGCAAGGACTCTACTACAGCCACATCTGTTGAGCTCAGTCATGTTGGACCCATCACTCGATCCAAGCTCAAAACTTGTGCTTCGGATGGGTCTCAATAATTCACCTCTTTGGAGATAGAAAAAGAGAGAAAATCTCAGATAACGGTTGTAACTACAACCCCTGTGGGAAACCTTGCATCTATGTTGTTTGACGAACTCTCTCAAACTGTCTGCAACTTTGGTGAATTTGAGGATTCAATTGATTCTCCAATTTCAAAAAAGGTTAATGCCTTGATGTTTGATGCAATTGACGTGGATGAGAAGTTTGGAATGATGGAGCAAACCATTGAAGACTTGAAGAAGTCTATTGATGACAAAAATCTTCAAATCG
The DNA here is from genome assembly GCA_031232105.1 of Capsicum rhomboideum. Lineage (NCBI taxonomy): Eukaryota > Viridiplantae > Streptophyta > Magnoliopsida > Solanales > Solanaceae > Capsicum > Capsicum rhomboideum. Next base: position 139,755,040 of record CP124711.1, on the reverse strand, counting down.
CCCAAATTATGTGCAAGTTAGATCTCTACAATTTTGGAGAGTCAAGTGACAATCTAACACCGTAAGAAAAGGTTTATGGTGAATCTCCCACCAAGCCAATTGATATTCAATGCACAAAATAATCTGCTTCAGTGGCTGCTTTAATGATTCAACAATTACAAAATATGATTACGAACATCATCAAAGCTCAATATGGCGGTCCACTGCAAAGTTCTTTAGGTTACTCAAATCCATATTCTAAGCGAATCAAGGACTTACCAATGCCAATTGGATATCAACCACCAAAGTTCCAACAATTTGACTGGAAGGGAAATTCGAGGCAACAAATCGATCATTTTGTTGAGACTTGTAGCAGTACTGGTACACATGGTGATATTGTCAAGCAGTTTGTTCGTTCTTTGAAAGGCAACACCTTTGATTGGTACATAGACGTGGAGTCTGAATCAATTAATTATAAGGAGCAACTAGAAAGTCAATTCCTAAATCATTTCTACAGCACCCGTCGTACTGTGAGCATGATGGAGTTGACAAATACAAGACAACGTAAAGATGAGCCAGTAGTGGACTACATCAATTGCGAGCAAATAATTAGCTTAGATTGTAAGGATCAACTTGCTGAAGCTTCTGCGGTTGAAGTTTGCATTCAAGGAATGCATTGGAGCCTTGTGTATATCCTACAAGGTATTAGGCCTCGAATTTTTGAAGAATTAGCTACGCACGCTCATGACATGGAGCTAAGTATTGCTAGTCCTGGAATGGCATCACCTGTTTTTGGTCTAACGAAAGAAGCCACCAAATTCAAGGACTCGACAAAAGACCAAACTAGGGAATCCATGGAGATAATAGTGAGTTCTACAAAGGCCTTCACAAGACAAAAATTGAAAGAGAAAGCTCCAAATCAACAAACACGAGAAGTGAAAAATCAACCAACTTTGAAGGAGTTAAAAGCAATGGTGTATTCTTTTCCCGACTATGATGCTCCTACATTTCTTGACGAGTTGCAAGCCAAAGATGTCATTGAACTTCCTGAGTCAAAGCGACCTGAAGAATCCAACAAAGTTGACAATCCTAAGTTGTAACACCCCACACTTTTGGGCTAGAATTTGGACCGTCCTTTACATGTATATAGACCCGAATCCTATGATTTCTATTAGGATATAAGTGTGAAGATTAATTTCTTAGTGTGGGAACATCTTTGGAGATGAATTGAGATCATAGAAATCTCCTAGCTCAAAGTTGAGTGGAGAACTTTCCTATCGATTGAGTTTTAGTAGACGTTCTTACTTGGGTCAACTTTCAACGACCATTTCTCCTAGAATATAATGATTTACGTGGTCTATAACCTACCAAATTAAAGGTATTCGAGTTTTCTTTCCAACGCAACTGACCTTTCATTAATCTGAGTCCGAAGTAAAAAGTTATGGGCATTTTAACGAGGCACTATCCCAGTAAAAAGTTATGAGCTCCTTTCCAGACGTAAAAATACGTTTTTCTCTTATTAAATCAAGGTCAAACTTGTCCTTTCAACCCATGTAATTTTTCCAATCCATTTTTAATCCCTAAAATAGTCCTAAACTATCATATTCATTCCCAAATCCCTAATTTCCTCTTCTCTCCCAAAACCCCAAACTCCCAATCCTAAAGTTTCAAGAAATATTTAAGATTAAGCTTTCTTCTCAATGTTTTCTCATCAAATTCGTCATCAAGGGTTTGTGGGATGGATCCAAGTCAAGTAAGTCTTCATATTGATTTCAAGCTAGGGTTCAAGCTTCAAGACCAAAAATTCAAGCTTTCCCAAATTCCTTCCATCAAAAATGCATGTTTGAACACTCCCTATTTCAAATACTATTCTAAATTATGATTATTATTTATTATGTATATTATGATGGTGATTTTTAAACTAGGGTTGGTTTGTTCTTAAAGCTTGATATGAATTTTTTCTTTTTCTTTATGAATAATGATTTAATCTTTAATTGGGGTTTTTGAGACTAAATTGGCTATTTGAAAACAATGAACTATTATGTCTTGAAGGTTGAATGTTAAATTGATATATGTTTTAGCCATGATTTCTAATCTCTTGAAAACTTTGAAATTTCATAAGGAATATAAATGTTTTCCCATTCTTTATATCATTGAATGTGTTGTGTTATTCAAATGGTTTGGAATTGTTATGAGAATTTCAATTATGATTATGTTTATGATTTTAAAGGCGGGGTTTTGGAGTCAAAATATGTTTAATGAAAATTATTTGGCATGATATTGGTGACTTGCAAGTTATTGGTATGACGATACCAACATGTTAATGCCTCAATGAAAGACTCCATAATTGAATGTAATGAGAATGTTTTAATTGGGCTTAAAGAGAAGTATGTAGTTCACCGAGAAGGTGTAGTCCCTGTGACCAACACTGGAAACGTTTGCCAACGTTGGAAGGTCTTGTCCTGAAATATGGATGACCACTGTATACTTGCCTTGAGCAGTTGTATGCAGCTATGATTATGTTATGATTTGGCCAACTGTGTTATCTCAATCCATGCGGCTAACATGAATTGAGGCCCCGCCAGTTGGGGAGTACTGGACCCATATTGTCCGTGGGTTACTTAATGTCGGTGTAACTATATAGTTCAGAACTAAAGGATTTCAAATGACTACTTTATTTTATCTCTCAAATATTCTCTATTTCACTCTACAGTTATGACAGACTTATGTTATGAAATTTTCCAAATTATTATTATTATTATATTATATGAACTGTTTTGGATCCTTTTTCCTCGGGTTGCATGTCAGTACTCATAGTACTGACCGTCCCCGAATGCTACATCTTTTCATGATGTAGGTTCCGAAGCATTTACCCGTGATTCTGCCAGTGTTAGGATTCACTCAGTCCAGCAGCTAGCAAGTGGTGAGCCATCCATCTTTCGGAAGGCATATGTTTTCTTTTAGCTAGACTTGGGCTATTTTGTTTTATGGTATTGTCGGGGCCATGTTTCGGTGTAGGATATTCTTATTCATGTTGTTAGAGGCTTCGTAGACTAACTTAGTCAAATCTTTTTATGTTATGTTCAATACTTGAGTTTTGAATTATTGATTTCCGTTGAACTTCATATCTTATGGGTCTATTTTCCGCACTTTGTTTATACCTATACTTATGATGTAATACTAGGGGGTCTTTTTGGACCATCACTGGTTCGGGAAGCCCGTCACGGCCAGGGCCTCGGTTCGGGTCGTGACATATGTATTGCAAATTTCATCGATTTATTAGTCATCACACTACAAAATGCTTCATGCTGAAGGAAAAGATCATGACATTAATATGAGAAGGGAAAATCATTATCAATGATGACGATACAGTTGATGAAAATTATGTTAGCGCCAAACTGGACCATAAAAATGGCTCAATTTCAAAAGTTCTATGATCTATGCGCTCTGTCGCATCACCAAAACTTGAAGGAATCGCCATGCTATAGTTTGGGAGTTATGAACCGGTTGAGGTTCCCTCCTTAAAGAAAACTATTAATATGTACAAGGTAGATGACTTCTCCAATGGTGAGAATGGTGACACTTGGACATTGATCGCTCACAAAAGAAAAAAAGCATCAAGGCTTCTAAGCTTCGACTTTCAAAAGTCGACACAAAATCAAGTGCAAAGCTGCTTCAATCAATGCAGACCATAAAATCTGATACCAAACTGAAGTGCAATCGTAGTTCATCACAAAGAGTTGGAAGGACCGTTACATTACTAGAATTATTCCCCAAAATGCTCCTAGATGCACGAATCTCTATAATAACCTGCCAACCCGAGAAAACTACGAATCTCTGTAGGCATCGTAGGTCTTGGCCAATTTTTCACAGTTTCTATCTTTTGAGTGTCAACCCTTATTCCTTCATCAGATATAATATGACCCAAGAATGCTATAGATTTTAACCAAAACTCACATTTAGAGAACTTTGCATATAACTTACGATCACGAAGAATCTGTAACACCTGCCGTAAGTGATTAGCATGGTCCTATTTTGATCTTGAATAAACCATAATATTGTCTATAAACACTGTCACGAACACATCTAAGAATGACTTGAACACCCTATTCATTAAATCCATAAAAACTGCTGGTGCATTTGTTAGCCCAAATGACATAACAAAAAATTCATAATGACCATACCGTGTTTGAAAAGCTGTCTTGGGTATATCTTGCTCTTTAACCCTTACTTGATGATAACCCGATCTCAAGTTAATCTTTGAGAAACATTTGACACCCTGTAATTGATCAAACAAATCATCAATTCTGGGGAGGAGATATTTGTTCTTGACTGTCACCTTATTCAGTTGCCGATAATCAATACACATTCTCAACGTGCCGTCTTTCTTACGTACGAATAAAACTGGTGCACCCCACGGGGACATACTAGGCCGTATGAATCCCTTTTCCAGCAGGTCTTTTAATTTCTCCTTCAATACCCGTAACTCTGCCGGGGCCATTCTATACGGAGGAATAGAGATAGGATGAGTACCTGGAATCACATCAATACCAAACTCTACTTGCCGTTCTGGAGGCAAACCTGGAAGATCTTCAGGAAATACATTAAGGAATTCATTTACCACTGGAACCGACTGAAGAGTTAGTGGCTCCACATCAGTATCTTGTACTCTTACTAGATGGCATATGTACCCGTACCCCTTGGATATCATTTTCTTTGCCTTAAGATAAGAAATAAATTTACCTCTCGGTGCTCCAACATTACCCCTCCATTCAAGGACGGTCTTTTGTGGAAAATGGAAATGTACCTTCTTAGCTCGGCAATCTACCATGGCATAACAAGAAGCCAACAATCCATACCCATTATAACATCAAAATCTACCATTTCTAGCTCTATAAGATCAGCCAACGTATCATGATCATAAACAGTTACTATGCAATTACGATAGACTCTCTTAGCTATAATAGACTCGCCAACGGGTGTAGATATTTCAAATGACTTGACTAGTAATTTTGGTGTTCTTCCGAATTTTTCAGCAATCAATGGAATGACATATAATAGGGTAGAGTCCGGATCAATCAATGCATATACATTATGTGAAAAGACGGATAATATACCTGTAACCACATCAGGAGAAGCCTCCAAATTTTGTCGATCTACTAGAGCATAGGTACGGTTCTGGACTCTACTAGACCTAGCTGCTCCTCGAACACCTCTACCACGCCCAGTAGGCTGTACACCTAACGATGATGATGCAGCGGATGATCCCACAGGTCGTGCCATACTACCCGTTCCCCTTCTTGGGCATTCTCTCATTATGTGCCCTGACATACCACACCAAAAGCAAACATTTTTCCCAAACCGACATTCACCCAAATGAAACTTCCCGCAGTGCTGACACGACTGACGAGAAAACCCCACTGTCTGTGAACCCTGAATTCCACTACTTTTCCCAACGTGACTGCCTCTAAACCCTCGGAATTGGGATAGAGTGCCTGCTGTAGAATAAGAAAATGATGATCTAGGCGGTCTATTAAAACTCCGAGGCCTAAATTCTCCTTGGGACGCCATAAATTGTCCCGTAGGTTTAGCTCTCTTTGATGGTCCTCTTTCAAATTCCTACGTCCTTCTCCTTTGCCTCTGATCCTCCATTTTCTGTGCAAAGGCTTGTATCCTGGTTATATCCATATCCTTATTCAAAGCAGCAATAGTACAATCCCTCACCAAATATGGATCCAATCTGTCCACATACCGATGAACTCTATCGGCCATAGTAGCTACCATATTAGGAGCGTATCTAGCCAAAGAGTTAAACCGAAGATTGTACTCCCTGACGCTCATATTTCCTTGACGAAGATTTAAAAACTGGTCCGCACGAGCCTCTCGGACCTCATATGGAAGGTAATGATCAAGGAACGTCGCTTTGAATTCTTCCCAACTAGCTGGAAGTACACCAATACCCCTAGATCGTTTCCAATCTTCGTACCATAATATAGCCTCTCCTTTCAATCTATATGTCGCAAGCTCAACTGTTTCTACACCAGATACATGCATGACATCCAAAGCCCTTTGGATTTGATCTATAAAATCTTGCGGGTCTTCATTAAGATTTGATCCGGTGAATGTGGGAGGATCCAATTTAAGGAAATCATGTGTCCTCCTACTAGCTGCCCTATCCGCACCATCATTACTTGTAGTTGGACCAGCTTGTCCTTGAGCTTGTGCAGCAACTATGCTAGTCAACAATTATGCCGCATTTCTTAAATCCTGGTCAGTAGCATTTACAGGTGGTTCTGCAGGTACTTCTCTCCTTCTCGGCTCTTCTGGAAACGAAAGAGTAGAAGAAGCCCGCGTTGCAAACTCAGTTTCAGCCCCACCTTGATTAGCTTGTTCATGTGGTGGTCTATTAGTTCCCTCTCCAGCAATCCTGTCTATCTTTTTACTTTTACCCCTACCTTTCCTTGCAATCGACATTTTTCTATAACACAAGAAAACAATTTCAATGGTCAGATATGATTCCACCTACAACTTTAGCTCTATTGCACGATCTAGGAAATGAAGAAAAGAAACAACTCCTAAACGTCCCATAGCCTCCTACATATAGATGTGGTGCACAACACATCCATATGCAAGACTCTACTCAGACGCGGCTTTATAGACACCCTAGGACGACCCACTCTGATACCACTTTTGTCACGCCTCAAATTCCATTGGCACCCGAAGCCGTTAAGGCCCGAGAGAACCAACCTATGATCTCGAACATTCATGTGCATGTCACTAAATGAACAACACTATGTCACTTATAGACACAAGATATCAATGACGGAAATCATGGAAAGACATTCAAATAGATATGAAACTTAGTCGTTAGGGCTACCACATCAAAAACGTAAGACATTCCTTCCTCTGACATTACAACGTCTACAAAGACTCTAACAGATACATAACCATGCCTAAAGTCGGGACAGTTCCCCGCTTTATACAACAGTTACACAGTATCAAAACCAGTATATACACATGACTCGAAAATCCCCGAATCAACTGGAGCTCACCAACTGTCTGCAGCTGGCATGTATCCTACTGTAAAGGTCTACTAGCTCTTGTGCCTGCAGCAAGTAAGGTAAGTCCCCCAAGGGACGTCAGTACGAAAGAATGTACTGAGTATGTAAGACAATAAACAACTGCATAAAACATAAGAACTTCAATGAAAACAAATACAAGTGAAATGGACAATAGGGATAAACCACCGTACTGTATATGTGGAACATGTACATTGCCTTCATTACTTTCTTTTTACGTTCATATCATATCAATCATCAATCATATAATGCCCAGGACCGACTGATCAGTGGTAAATAACATTGGGATCGTCTCTAGTTAGGCTTATGCCCCTTTGAGCTACCACCCATAAATCAATAAAACAGGTTCGTCTCTAGCTAGGCTTACGCCCCTTTGAGCTGCCCTCTGTGTCCAATAATCATTCGGGATCGTCTCGAGCTAGGCTTTCGCCCTATTGAGCTACCACCCGTACTCAAGCAAATATGCATTACTTCCATTCTTTTGTTATGAGATTGATACATTGGTGGTTGTAACATTATTGAAACTTTGGAACAATAGTCAATGAATAAGAGATACGTGAATAACAATTATAACAAACCTGAAATGAGATACTTTAGAACATTTCGGAATGAAAACATGTTCAATAGCAACGAGAACAATAGGTGCTGCCAAAGGATACGAAAAAGAGTAACCTTATATATCTTATCTCCTCACAACGTGAATACAACAATGTTTCAGCTCCTTCCTTATATATTACTCTACAACACAAGTACATAATGGAGCTAACATTAACAACTAATTACACTACAAGTTCACAAGACGACAATTAGTTACTTAACGGGAAGTAACGCCCGTTCAACATTCCAAACACATGGTACATCATTCCACCTTCCTTCATACTACCATATAACTTTATTCCACCCTCCTACAATATAATTTACTGCCTCACAACACCAACATTACCAAAACAGTCCGCACATCAACATAGACGTTACAAACCGATAGAATTTCATACCAAGTTCATACTTCACAATTTTACCTTAATGCAACTCCACATAATTATTCCATCAAGTCACATAATTACCTTCCATAACAATATACCAAAAATAGTCCACACAGTTTCAGATTTCACTTTAACATAACAAGAAAGTATTCTCTTTTCACTACGCCAAACGTTCCATATACAAACACGTATAAACATTTCCATCAAGCCATACACAAGGGGAATGAATTAGGGACATAACCACACATTAATATACTGAAATTTCATCCATATAATTCAATTCCTTCAAGACCTTAAGTCCCTTTTCAAGTATAAACCACAAAAAGGCAAATCCTTTAGCCGAAAGCACCGGTGGACTGCCACTTACAAAGTGGACTGCCCTATGCTTTTTAAACATAATCAACATGTTTAACACCATATATCATGCATGTATTACATTAATATACAAGGGTAAACACTTACCAAGGCTTGAAAAGAGATGAACTTGTCCAAAGTGGTTGCTTAGGGTTTGAGAGAAGAGGAAATGTCTTTTGGAACATTCTAGAATTGTCAAGTGTGTTGTGGTGAATAAAAATCTTATTTTTTCTAAGTGTAATGTGTGGAAATGAGCTGATTTTTCAGCTTAAATACTCCCTTTTCCACCACCTTGTTGACACCCAATTTTGGCTCTCCCGTGCTTAAAATTAACGTCTTCAGGCTTCCTGATCGTTAAAAAGCACAAAATACATTTTTTTTACACACTTTTACAATTCGTTGATAATTATCCTTAATTTCGTAAATATCAGGAATTTTATCAATTTATTGCCATTTTTAATTTTTCACAGTCATCTGCACACGTACACAACATAACACTACAATTCTTTGCAGTACACTACATTTTTAACTATTTACATCATAATACATTTTTTAGGATAATTATATTTTATTTATTGTTATATTTTTGTAATTACATATCGATATTTACACATTTTTGTATATTATTTAATACAATTTGCAAACGATAAGTCGGATTAATTACTTCGATACACGGAACAATAATTAGGTCAAGTCGAGGTCTTGTCACCTTTATTAAAGGTGACTTGTCACTTGTCACCTTTATTAAAGGTGACTTGTCACTCGTCACTTGTCACCTTTATTAAAGGTGATGTATGACATGACTACACATGACATTTACCCTTTAAATAATAACATTTTATTTTGGTTAAAAAGATGAAAAATCCTTTGAATAATAACTAATGGACTGAGCTAGTGTCTAACGTTTAAAGAAGAGATTCTTTTATTTTAAGGGTAAAAGAATGGGTTTATTTGTATTATAAATAGAGGGGGAGAAAAAAAAAATATTCACAACAAGAACAATACACATTTACACACTTCATACCCACACAATATATATATATATATACAGACACTACAGATACACACACAAAAAGGGATTTTCTCTCTCTCTCCCTCTTTCCCCTTATCTCCCTTCTCTGTCGATGGCTCGCCGGAGGTGACGACCGGCGAGCTCCGGCCAGCCCCACTACCGCATCCCACGCCTCTCTTCTCCTCTTTTCCCGCCGCTGCCTCGCCGGAGGTGATGACCGGCGAAGCTGCCAACGATTCACCACCACCGACGCGACCCCCCTCTTTGTTTTCTTTCTCCTCCTCGCGGCTCCACCTCGCCGCTGCCACACTATTGATCGGCCAGATCTGGCCGGAGTTTTATATATCCGGCGAAAGCCGTGGAAGCAACGCCCCTCTTCCCCTCCGTTTTTCTCTGTCACGGCTGAAAACGGCCGGTGGACTGGATTTTCACATTGTACATCATTGATTCATTGCACTGTTATTCTTTTATTTCATTATTTTCATAAACTTGACTGATTTTTGAATTTTTTGGGTATGAACGGTACTTTTTCGGCCAAGCTCCATTTATCGGCATATGCTTACATGTTTCAAACATCTTTTCAATATTTTGGCTAAACTGTGTTGCTACTCTATTCACTGTGGGACTGTTTTCCCAATTATTTATTTTAATTTTTTTTTGGTTCATCGCTGTTACATTGGTTGTTGATTTGTAGCTATTTTTAGACTAAGTTTGCACTATCTTGTTGCTGTCTTGGACTGCTTTTGCGCTGACCATGATTTTTCCAATAACAATTGGGTGTTTTTCGATGAACTCCACTGTTTGTCCGATTCACCACTATTGTATCGCTGTTTTTGGGCATTCTTTTGGACAATATTTAACTTTGAACAGATTACTACACTAACAATGGCCAATGAAAAAATACCCGTCGGTTTTTGAGGCCTCCACAAATAAAAAGACGGACATTACGTATACAAATACGTAACAAAAAATAAATAAATAAATTCAGGCGATGACGAAACCTTTATATTATCACGACAATACAAAAGTTTTATGATTCGTATCTTGGCAAGACGATTTAGGACGACCGATAAATTTGAGCAACCACTTCGTAGTCATGGCGCATCTAAAACCTAATCCGAGCCCATTTTATAACAAAAAAATCTATTTTATTTATACATGTACACATATTTGATTTTGATAATTATTTATTCATTACTAACATTTATATCAAGTATGTATACAGGTTTTCGGAGACACTTTTGAAAGACGATGTTTAAAAGGAGATCTCCTCGAATTCATTGTTTGTATTTACTTTTATATTCTTACAAAATTGTAAAAATTATTAATTATAGTGAAACTTTATTTTCGGGAATGTCTTTCATTTACATATTCATTTTTGCGCGCTTAGACAAAACTTAGGCCATTAATATTTATTCAAAAAATTAAATCAATTTAGGTATCTAATTAATTATTTCACATTCTTTACGTCAGATGATATTATAGTCTTTTCTTTAAAAATAACTCTATTTTTTTCTCATCCACAATTAATTATTTATTTATTTTACTAATTTTGTTAAGTTAAAATTATTAGAGAATACTTTTAAATATAAACAACACTCTATTTTCCATACATTACAAAATGTTTTTCTTTTCAAAAGAGTACTTTTTTTTTCACACATATTCCTACACATCTTTTTATTTTTATATATTTCTATACACACATTTATGATAATATCTTTTATTTATATAATTAATACACACTCTTTACACCTAAATTTCTTTATATTATTTTAATATATATTTTGTATATTTATACTTTAAAAGATCAATTCTTACCTCCTCCCTCCTTGATAAATTTAGTCTAGTCGGGTACCACTTTTGTGGATTCTGAAGGGTGCCTAATCCCTTCCCTTCGGAATACTTTGAACCCTTACCTAGAATCTAAACTGGTTTTCGCAGATTAAAACACAAGTCATACATGCCAATAATAAAAATAGGTTTCCTTATTTTTCTTAAAAATTAGGTGGCGACTCTATACAAAAATCAATTCTTTTAGAGTCCATAAGTCGTGCTTGTTTTATCCTTGGTGAAAAATAGGGCATTGACACACCTCATTATGGCCAAGTTTAGCCAATTTATTGGCTAAGAGACACCAAATTATTGGTGTGTTGACTTGGTCCAATTTAAATGGATCATTACCCATTTGGGCTCATGTTTTTCTTGCTTAATTTTTGGGCCTCAATCAAGCCCATTAGCACAATATTAATTCAGCCCACCTTATTTAGTAGGTAATTCACCAACCATCTCAAGTTTAAATAATTTCAAAAATATTAAGATAGTCAAATAAGTTCGAAAAATGTACGGGGTGTTACACACACACACACACACACACACACACACACATATATATATAGTATGGCATCATGGAGGTCTGACTAAAGGATTGAAGCAGACATCAATGATATCATAACAGTATATAGATATACAGTGATGGTATTGTGGAGGTCTCACTGAGTGATGAAGCATACATCAATGATACCATGACGGTATATAGATATACTGTGATGGTATCATTACGGACCAAAGCAAACCCAATAATACCATGTCAGTATATATATACTGTGATGGTATCATGGATGTCTGACTGAAGGATTGAAGTAGACATCAATGATACCATGACTGTATATAGATATACTGTGATGGTATCATTACAAACTGAAGCAAACTCAATGATTGAAGTCTGATTGAAGGATTAAAACCTACATCAATGATACCATGATAGTATATAGATATACTGTCATGGTATCATGGAGGTCTCACTGAATGATGAAGCATACATCAATAATACCATTACGGATTGAAGCAAACCCAATGATACCATATCAGTGTATATATACTGTGATGGTATCATGGAGGTCTGACTGAAGGATTGAAGCAGTCATCAATGATACCATGACGGTATATAAATATACTGTGATGGTATCATTACGAAGTGAAGCAAATGAAAAAAAATAGAAATAAAAAAGAAAAGAGAATCAAATAAAATTACAAAAGAAAAGAAATAAATAAAATAAAATAAACAAAAATAAAAAAGAATCTAAAATATGAAATTAGTTTGTGGTGTAAAAATAAAGAATATTATGATTTGAGAAAAAAAAATGAATGAAAAAAGGAGAAAAAAATAAAGAAATAAATGAAAAAAAAAAAGAAGAAAAGGAACAAGAACTAAAGAAATTGAAAAAACAAAGAGAAAATAAAAAATAAAAACACAAAAATAAAAGAAAAAAAGAGAAAAATAAAAGCAGGAAAAAAGAAGTAGATTAAAAAAATTAAAGAATAAAGAAATAAATAAAAAAAGGTAAAAAGAAAAGAAAAGGAACAAGAAATAAAGAAATTGAAAAATAAAAAATTAATAAAAAATAAAAAACTCAAAAATAAAAAGAACTAATAAAGGAAAAAAAGAGAAAAAAAAAAGCAGAAAAATAAATGAATAAAAAAATAAACGAGAAAAAAAGAAGAAGAAGAAAAGAAGTATATAAAATAAAGATTGAGTGTGAATTAGATTATGGTGTTAAAAGAAAATAAAGATAAAATAATTTTACAAAAAAATAAATGAGCAAAGAAGCATAAAAAAAAGGAAATGAGTAAAAAAACAGAAAAAAAAGAAAAAAAAAAGAAAAGAAGTAGAGAAATAGAGAAATAAAAAGAAAAAGAATTAAAATGGAGATAAATAACTAAAGCTAAAAGGGGAAGGGGGTAATTAGTTAGGGGGGCATTTAATTATAAATAGTTTGCTCCTATAGGGCATGTATATACTTTCCCCTTTAATTTAACTAGTTTATCATTGCCTCGCACGCTAATGAAAGTGATAATAATACATTATCAATTTAGCATGTTTACGAACTGGTAACCGATAAACTGAATCGGCAATATATAAAATTAAACCAAACAAGCCGATAAGTAACCCTTATGAGAGCAGGCGTCATTGAAGACAATTTTAAGAATAGAGGAAGAAAAGAGACTCTAAGTTTTTGTCATTCCTTTATTTTCTCATAATATAGAGCTAAAAATGACTTTTCATATGACTTATCCTTAATAATCACAATAAATAAAAGAAATCTGAAAAGTCATTCTTGAAACTCCAAGAAGCACTAAACTTTAGTATGTATTGAAAGATAATCATATTAGTATTTATTATGAGTGATCTATTCATTTTGTACGTTGAGTTTCTTTTGAAACTTTAAATAACGTTTGGTTGATCCAATTTAATGCTGGATCCTTGGAGCAACGATAAAATTGTCACCATGTGACCTTTCGTGTAACCTAAAGGTCACAGGTTCAAGTCGTGAGGCAATCACTAATATTTTAGGTTAGACTGTCTATATCGCATAATATGATATGATCTAGTGCTTGTTATAGACTAATTCCAGCTTTACTTAAACCCTAAAGCTAGGTGCAGCACTACTGGACACTTCCATGGATTCAGTGCAAGCAGTAAGCCGGGAAGGCATGCCCCTCAATATCTATTAATTTTATCTCCAAGAGGACATTTTTTAGTTGAATTCAAAGTCTCACCTAATCAAGTTTTTATTAAGAATATATAAAGATAGTATCACTCATTAGAATCCATAGCAAATTAGGACAGTGATACTATTTTACAAAGTGAAACTCATACCTCATAAGTCTTTATAAAGAATATATAAAAATTGTATCACTCATTAGAATCCATTAGGACATTGTATATTCTAGAAAAGTTGTGTACAACATAGTTGGGCACACACGTCCATGACACTCAAAAGCGTAAAAGCCAACCTAGCTACTTGAAGTGAATAGAGTTACAGGTAGGAACAAGATGATGCACGTCTAAGTTGCACGGACTCTTTATTCAGATGAATTCATAAAGAAGCAAGAGAAATAAGATACCACAGTCAGAGACACTGACTTCTTATATTCAACTTCTCAATTTCTTTGGTATAATACTCGATGACATCCACAGTTTTCTCCAAAGGCCCCAAAACCTCGTCTAGACCTGTGAAAAAAGTTCAACATCTACTATATAAACGGAAAAAATAATTTTAACCTTAAGTATGTAGTGTACTTTTTTATCGAATGGGGTTTGGATGAATCCTGTAGTGACCAAGTAGCTCCGCCTAAGAATTTTTGTTAACCTTAATGAAATATAAGTACATGAACATATGCATACCCAAAAAATAATGATATAATAAAAATAAAAAGACAATAAGAACAAAGACTATAGAGTATTATAATGTAATCAACCTTAAATACATATCACCACTTTGATCCTTGCGACATTGTTCGCCTTCTCTTCATCAACAGCAAGCAAAACTTTAGAGAAAAGAGACATTACTCTCTGGCAAGTCTCGAACACGACCAGTAATGATTCAACGTTCACGGGGATTAAGTGTATTTCTAAAGCTGATTTCATCTTCATCGCCAATGAGATAACTATTTTTCTTGTGGATCTTTCGAAAGCAATTAAATTCATGAAGATTAAGATAAAATAAAATAAATCATACTTAAGCCATCAGATTATTCATAAAATTCGAAAACATGCATAGAACAAAATATAAGAAGAATATTACATTAATCAAAGCAAAACTTACATCTTCTTAGGGGAAAAAGATATTTTCTAATACGTTAATTTTGAAGAAGTAATCTTTGTTCTACCACAAAATAAATACTAAAAAGTTAAAATGAACCAACCTATATATTCATCCAACCTTCAAACAAAAGAAAAAAGAGTGAGCTCCGAAGATCTTATCAATATGTTGATTGTAAATTTTTTTTTTTTATAGTGCATCAAAAATAATTAAAACAAAAATTAAACAAACCAAGTCAGATCTAACTTGCATCTAGTTAAGGAATAAATTAGTTAAAGAATTATAATTTCAAGACTATAACTTCAAGCTAATTTAATCTAAAAGAGACGAAAAATAGTTTCACCTCTAAAATAGGAGTAAATTCCTCAAATTGTCACTCAAGTTTCAGAAATATTCCACTAAAGTCACTTACTCCCTCCATTCCAAAATAAATGAATTGTTGAGACTTTTTTTATAGTTTAAAATAATTGAATTGTTCAAAGTTCAAGAGAATTGTTTGGACCTTTTTCCATATTTACCCTTTGTTTTAATGATGTTCTTAACTACTTTACATTTTTCTAGGAGAATAGGTTGAATAATCAAAAGTGTAATAGTGGAAAGTAGCCTTAAATTTATGTCCTTAACAATTTTTCTTAATAGGTGTGCATTACCTCAATAATTCATTTATTTTGGAATGGAGGGAGTATCATTTTTTATGAAAAATATTATCATTGAATTTTAGATACTTTTCACACAACATCAAATTCATAGAAGGGGTAAATATTTAACAGACACACCCTTTTTCTTTGGGATCTATATTTGACCCAACACACATTAACCCATAAGTCCATAACCCATAACTCATTTGACCCCTTGAGAATATTAAATCCCCTTTGCTCCTTATTGCATCAGTTAGACGGGACTTTTTTTTTTGGATCCATATTTGATTCATTTGAAACACTGAAAAATGGTGATCAAGCTATGTCTTGAAAAATGATAAATCTGTGTCTTGAACCCAATCATTAAAATTTTCTTTTAAATCTAAGATGTCGTGGACTGATCGATCAAATATGAAACTAAGAAAGTTATAAAGTCAGGAAAAGATAAAATTTATTTAAGATGTGATCGGTCAAATGGTGATCAAGCATTGAAGGCTTGGCGTTTCCAAATCGGTACACATCCATTAAAACCCTAAACAAATAAAGTTGTAATGAAAGAAAGTAGTAAGGAAAAGAGTAACTACCTGTGGAAGACGAAGAACAGGAAAAATCGTTGAAAATTTAATACAAAGAAAATAGGGAAAATTATAAAAAAATTCACTTTATAAATATACATTTCATTTTCATGGCCCAAAAATTACATTTCATTCAATGGCCCAAAATCGGATTTGGCCCAAATCTGTAAAGTAAGGTTTTTATTGGTTATATATGGAAAAGTACTGCTTATGTTCAAAACTAAACCTTCTTCTTCGCTAATTTTGAGCTTCAAATTCCTTCAATAAAATTACAATGCTTCTGTCAAGATTTCTCACTTCCAGGTCCACTTTTCTTAATCTTTCCTCTATAATTTCTTCATATTCATACTCAATTTCATCACTAGCTGAGAAATTCCCCATAAGTGTAAAATTCAATTGGAGATTGGATTTGGGTTTGAATTTTTTGATGGTACAGATTCAAAATTTCTGGGTCCGTAGGTATGAGAAATTCTTCAATGTTTTCAACATCAGTGAGGAACAAAGAGTCGAAATAATTGTAGTACGATTTTTTGGATGTTCAGCCATTATTGA
Source organism: Capsicum rhomboideum (assembly GCA_031232105.1). Taxonomy (NCBI): domain Eukaryota; kingdom Viridiplantae; phylum Streptophyta; class Magnoliopsida; order Solanales; family Solanaceae; genus Capsicum; species Capsicum rhomboideum. Next base: position 139,738,265 of record CP124711.1, on the reverse strand, counting down.
AGCTCGAAGCTTCAAAATTTGAGAATTGAATTTCCATAAATAAGTTATGTTTTGAGTGGGTATGGTTACAAAAGATCGATTATGTATTGATGAGCCCAAATCTGAAATTTTGAATGATTTGGTGTAGTTTTGAGGTGTTTTTGGATGAATTGGTGCTTGGATTTGAGGAAGAAGATGAAATTTATTTTTTTGTATACATTTGTATACTGTTTTGTATATATTTGTATATTGTATTGTATATTATTGTATATACAATACAGTCCTTTTGTTTCTGTGATTTTCTTCTTTCTCTCCATTCTATACACACTTATACAATGCAGATAAATTGTTTAAACATTACATATATATTTGTATAATTAAGTATATTATTGAATAATTGTATATATAACATTACGCAAAATTATAAGAGGTGTATAATACACTCATATACAAATACTATACAATATTATACACTATTATACAAAAAATCGACTTCATCTTGTTCCTCTCCATTTTATACACACTTATACAATGTAGATACATTATTTAAACATTGTATATACATATGTACATATTTGTATAATTATGTATATTATTGAATAATTGTATCTATACACCTAATATACAACATTATGCAAAATTATAAGAGGTGTATAGTATACTCATATACAATACTATACTCATATCTAACACTTTTTTTCAAAATCACTACAACTTTATCAATTGTACTCTCATGACTATTGTCCGAAGGAGTTTGTTGAACCCACAAGCACCTGCATATATCCCTCTTTCCCACACAAACAACACTTTCTTTTTTGTTTTTGTCGGGCGAATAACGTAAACAGAGGTGGTTTTGGAAGAGGAAATTGTTCAAACGAGGGTTCATTGAGGCGGAGATCAGTGATGAAAGACGAGTTGTTTGTTACGAGAAGTGGCCAAGGATCAATGGGCTGAAGAAACACGATGTGATACCTATAAATTGGACATATAAGAACAATACTACTACTGTCATGATCAAGAATATTCTGTATCACTACAAGTAATTTTTAATTTTTTGTTTGTTCAGTTTTGGCTCTTTTATTATTTATGTTACTTTTTCCTTATTTGGAAGTTGATTAAATGAAAAATTTAATGATCCGACTCTCTAGTTACATATTATTATTTTTGTCGTTTAGTTATCCGCTACCTTTTGGAATTTGATGGATAATTAATTTCATTTTTCCTTTCCGTGAAGTGTTGATGCAATTTCTAGACGAGTACTACTTACTGGACAATCAAAAGTCGAGAGATTCTAATGGAGAAAATATTGTCTTCACCTATGATTTCTTCCCTATTTTGTAAGATGAAGATGAGAGATGTGTGAGAGAGAGTAATAATTTGGCTAAGGATGTAAAATAACTTTCTTTTTTTATACAATTGGGTCATATTTGGTAATGTAATATAGAGTGGGCTATATTCTGTAATGTAACATTACTAGTTGCATTTTTTTTGTAATTTTTCCAAGAAAATAACCAGACAAAAACCTTGAACATAAAAATAGATCATGCATACCCTCAGATTTGTATAATTTCAATTACTCCCTCCGTTCGAATTTACTTGTCACATTTTGCCTTGACATACCTATTAAAAAATAATAATTGTTATAGTGACTTTATCATATTATCCCTATTAATTAATATTTAGTAATAGGTATTGAAAAATAATTTGGAGAATAAGTAATTAATGCTAAGAGTAAACATGATTTTTTTTTTTGTCTTTTCTTGACTTATCAAAAATGACAAACAAAAATGGAAATCAAATTAGGAAAATAGTGACAAGTAAATCCAAACGGAGGGAGTAATATTTTTTAACTTTCTTAGTTTCTGTCTAACTAATGAAATGAGCAGCAAAAGGGATTTAATATGCTAAAGGGGTCAAATGGGTTATGGGTTAAGGATTAATGGGTGTTGGGTCAAATATGGTGTCACGACCCGAAATCCCATTCGGGCCGGACTGGCACCCGAAGCCGATATGGCCCGAGAGAACCAATCTTTGCTCGTGAACCTTCGTATGCATAACCTCGTATGAATCTTATGATACCTCATGTAACTATGCGGAAAACATGAACATGGAAACATACGCTATAAAAATATATTTAGGAAACTTGGTCGTTGGGGCCATCAAGTCAAAACGGACATTTGTCTCTGACATCCATAACCCACATATGTCTACAAAGCCTCTAACCGATCCATAAATACAACAACCTATAGTCGGGACAAGTCCCCGCTTTATACAGTAATTACAATACCAAAACCATATACACATGTGACTCGAAAAGCCCCGAACCAACTGGAGCTCACCAATGATCCGCGGATGACTCGTAACCTACTGTGGAAGTCTACTAACACCTGTGCCTGCAGCAAATAAAGTAAGTCCCCCAAAGGGGTCAGTACGAAGAATGTACTGAGTATGCAAGACTATAAGAAACTTCATGAAACTTAAACACCTCAATGAACTTGATTTCAAGAGAATAGTCAATGTGGATACATCGTTGTTCAGTATGTGTGGAAATAGGTACCTTACGTTCATTATTCCATTTGCCTTTATGTCCGTTACCGTTAGTAGTGAGAACCGTCAATAATGTATAACCGTCAATATGCAACCGTCAATATGCAACCGTCAATATATATATATATAGAAGGTTCGGCCCTTAGGGCTACCCCCTGTCAGGTTCGGCCCTTAGGGCTACCCCCTGTCAGGTTTGGCATCAAGTTAGGCTTTTGCCCCACTGAGCTTCCCCCCTGCCATCACTCGAAAATCAGTGAAGCAGGTTCGACATCAAGTTTGGCTTTTGCTTCACTGAGCTTTCCCCCTGATCCAACAATATCGGGATCGGCTTGAGTTAGGCTTGCGCCCCCACAAAGCTATCACCCGTTCTCAATAAGTATAAAGAAGTATAAAGTAACCATAAGGAAAAATATAAAGTATCCATAAGGAAAATATAAAGTATCCATAAGGAAAATACTTCATTGGATTACTTCTCTCTTTTACTTTTATGAGATTGATACATTGAGGATCATAACCTTATTGGAAACACATAAATGCGTTACTTCAGTCTTTTATGTTCATGAGATTGATACTTTTGAAGTTGTAACATTATTGGAAGCTTTGGAACATACTATTATTGGAACTTGGAATCATGTCCATAATTATGTGATACATGAGAATAATAACATATGACAACTTGAAATGAGATACCTAGCATTTCGGAATGGAACAAGGACAATGACAACATGAACAATATGTGCTGCAGAAAGATACGGACAGAGTAACCTTACATACCTTATCGTCTCAATATGAACACTCAATTCTATACGTGAATACACTAGTCCCGCTCCTTCCTTATGTGTCACTCTACAACACAAATACATAACGGGATTTACATTAACCACCAACTACCTTACAAATGCATACAACGATAATGAGTTGCACAATGGCCTCAAAATGTCATTTCCCCCTTGACAATACCATGTATGAAACTATCACACCAACAATACCACAATATCCCCAACATTGACCACAATATCATTTATGAATTTATTATACCAATAATCCCCCAATATTCAATACATTGACCAATACATGATAACCAATAACATGTCACACCTAGTTCATACTTTCCACTTTCCATCATCATAACATCGCAATTATTCCATCAATTCACTTCAATACACCTCACAACAACAAATCGGCCAAAATTCCATAATTTATACTTATGGAAAAATAACAAGTTTAGGACCATAATCACACCATACATGTTGATATTTCATCCATACCATGCACTTTCATCAAGACAACAAGTCATATTTCAAGTTTAAATCCCATGGATAACACATCTTTTACAAAAACACAAAGTGCCATATTCAACACTTCCAAGCATAACCAACATGATCTACATACTCTCTCATGCATATAATATATTAATCCATAAGAATAATCACTTACCTAAGCTTGGAAGATGATGGTCTTGCTCCAAAGATGGCTTAGGGTTTGAAAAGCCCAAAAGGGTGTTCTATAAAACACATACTCATAGCATCTCGACACCTAAGTATACGTTGTTCAACGCCGTCAAGTAGGGTTGGGAAGGTACGGGGTGTTACATATGGATCTCAAAAAAAAGGATATGTCTGTTAAATATTTAACATTTCTGTGAATTTGATGTTGTGTGAAAAGTATCTAAAGTTCAATGACAATATTTTTCACAAAAAATGATAATTAACTTTAGTGGAATATTTTTAACTTGAGTGACAATTTGAGAAATTTACTCCTAAAATAGTCTGTGTATAAATTCGTTGCTTTGGCAAGAATATAATAAAACTCTTTATATAAGTAATATGTATGTGTCCAATTTGAATTGGTATAGGACTATAGAAATTCAATTATGTAAAGGACTACGGATTTACGTACTAATTATGGAAGTCTAAATTAGACTTCTTTTCATACATTAATTATTTTATATAAGGTAAAATTTTAATTGATTTAGAAGTGTTGCTTGAATTTTTTAATAATTAATGGAAATAAGTGAAAAGAAAATTTGTATATTGCGAATACTTTTAATGAAGGGCAAAAAGTTCAAACAACATTTTCAAAACCCTTCACACTTTTAATATACAGTATAGTATAGATAGATAGAGACTAGTTATAGTTATATTAAAAATGTGAAGGGGTTTTAAAAATGTTGTTTGAACTTTTTGTCCTTCATTAAAAGTCCATTTTTTAGACAAAATCATTTTTTTACTATTTTTTTAAATTATTATTTTATTAAATTAAAACTTCTAAAATATATAGGAAGAACCTTAATAAAATAAATATATGGAAAGAAAGAAATAAATGAATCTTAAAATATATGGGAAGCAATTAAGAGCTCTAAAATTTATGTAAAGAACCACAACTTCATCGTTTGTCTTTTTTTTTTTAAGTATACTTCTTTCTTTTCTTCTTCTTCTTTTCGTTTCTTTTCTTCTTCTTTCTTCTTGCCTTTTTATTTAGTTTTGATGATTTTGAAAAAAGATCTATAATTTGTTTCATGAATCTAATTATTTTCTTATTTTTTTTCTAGATTTGTTGATTCATGCATAAGGATTTAAGTCACAAATTATATTATTTTGTGTTGCAGAAGGCAAAGAAAGGTTGTAATTAATGATCTAATTATTTTCTTATTCTTTCTTTGATTGGGTGATGTGCAATTATTTTTTCTTTTTAGAATCAGAAAAAGAAAAAAGAGTACTGATTTTCATAGAGTACTCCACAGTCCTGGAGCATAATTTATTTTTTATGATAGAAGATAAATAAAAACAAATTTGTTTTATTTCAGTTTGAGGATCTTTTCCAGTCCTTCTGATTTTTATATGTTGCGGAAGCCATGCTACAATTGATAACTTCAATGAAAGGAGCTGTTAAATTGTGATATTTTTTTAATTTGAATATACGTAGTATATAATTTATTTTTGATTTAGACCTTGAATTTACTAAATTATAAACAGAATATTTTATTTATAAAAATTGTGTTTTTAATGTACTAGAAGGGAAAAGGAATGAATACGGTGATGAAGTCGAATAAAGGGGAAGGGGGAACGGTTTGGGAAAGAGAAACAAAGAGTTGGAAGAATTTTTTTTTTTAACTTCTTATTTGTTTTTACTGACTTTTTGATAAAATAGGTAACTTACTCTTAATTTGAGCTTTTGTATTTATTTTGATAATCTCTATCTCTAATCTCTAATCTCTAATCTCTATCTATAATCTCTATCTATAATCTCTATCTCTAATCTCTAATATATTAAAAGTGTGAAGGTTCTTAGAGATGTTATTTGAACTTTTTGCCTTCATTAAAAATCTCCGATTTAGACAGAATCGTCTTTATACAATTTTCTTCAATTACTATATTATTAAATTAAAGAATCCTAAGATTGGGAAGAAAATAAATAAACATATGGAAAGAAATAAATATATGAGTCTTAAATATACCATAACTAGAATTCTAAATTCTAAAATAAATACATCGCCATAACTACTTCAAGCTAAATGTAAGAAGGAGGCTCGTGAAGTTTACAAGGATCTCATGCTTTCTAGGTATCAACAAAATTTTGCATCTTTTTTGTTGAGTTTACACTTTTACTCGATCCATGAACGAGATAGTTGATTTAGTTATGTTTTTATTATGTTTTGGTTGATTCATGAAGATTTTTACTTTTGTAAACTCATCTTTTGCTTGAAAAATATTGTTTATGATCATCATTATGACTGTTCTTTTTGGGTTTTCTAATTCATTGTGTAATCAAGATTTTAACTTTGTATGAGGTTTCTTTAATTGTTCATGTATGAATTAGTGTTCCGTTTCAATTTATTAATTTTGCTGAAGCTTGCTTCGTTACGTTTAATTAATATTGCTCGGAGAATGTGTCACAAGAAGGATCATTTTCTAGATGGATTTTTCCTGTTTTTAATTTACCAATTCACACTATTCTATTGGTATTATTGATTTCATAATAATCATATTCAGTTAAAATTTTGCGTGCTTTGTAAGTAGTTATAATCATACCATAATTGAAACATCTAAATAAACTAATGTTACATCATGGTACTTAGCAAACAATTAATTAGTCAAAATTCTTTTGTGTACTGCACTAACATACAAAAATATAATGTTAGTTAAATTATGTTGAACAAGTAATTGAGAAAATTGGGAAAATTAATAAGGGGTGCGAATTGACTAATATGACCTTATTTAATATTTGATTAGATTAATCTTCTTCAATTAATATGGGTATAGTTGGAAAAAAATGGTTGATTATCTCTAGAATTCTTAAACATGCCAATATTATGAGACAAATTTTTTTAGCAAACATGCCAAATAATTTGAGAAGAAGAAAGTATGTACCAAGTGTAGAGCAGGTGTGTAATATATAATAGTTATTGTATGTGGTAGTTAGAAAGGTTGTTGAAGGGTGTTGATACTTAATAGTAGCAGTTACACAGTTAGTAAAGTTGTCAGGAGAGATTAGCAGTCAACTACACTCTATACTTGCAAGTTGCAACATGTTACATGACAAATTATATATTAGCTTGGTTTCATATATCCATTCTTCGTTGTTTGTTGCTTCTAAGAAACTGTTTTTCCATTCTGCAAGTTCTTCTAAATAGGAACTTATAAGGTAGTTGGTTGCTTGCTAATAGACTTGGGTGTTTTCTCACTTTATTATTCGTTTATCTATTTTTTCCCATGCGTAAATTATAAGTTGCAGTTAATACATGTTCTACTTTGAGTTTTTCTAAGTTTCCTGGTTCATTGAGTTGATTATTTGTGAGTTTATATATGCTGAGTTTCAATGTTCTGATTCCTTGTATGCATCACCTTGTGCCTTGAGATGGTTCAGACATGTGAAGAGGAGGTGTGAGAATGGGCTAGTTAGAAGGTGCAAGAGGTTGAATGTAGCAAGAGTTAGGAGTGGTAGAGGTAGGATGAAGATCTAGGGGGAGATGATTAGACAAGACATGAAACAACTTCAACTGGCTGAGGACATGACCTTAGATAGGAAGGCATGGAGGTTGTGGATTAGGTTAGTAGGTTAGTAGGTAGCTTAGTGTAGTCTCATTCTGTGTGGTAGAGGGAGTGGGCTAGCCTCCTCTCCTCTTATCCTTTTAGTAGTAGTATTTAGTTATTGCATAGTGTTTTATTCTTCAATGTGTATTGTTGTCTGTTGCTGCATTTGTTTTGTATCTTGCTACTTTTCTTATACTTCGCTTTTGAGCCGAGGATCTTTCTGAAACGGCTTGTGTACATCCTACCCTCCCCAGACCTCACTTGTGGAACTACCGTGGTGATGTTGTTGTTGTTGTTTTGGTACATATTTTCTTCAATCGTGTGCACTTACACTGGGTAGAATTCCATATGTCATACAAGTGAGATGCTTATAAGAGTTTATCACTTGATACATTTTCTTTTTTGAGAAAGGTAACTTAGTTTATCACTTGATACATTTTCCTTCTCCCCTTTCCACCGACGGACTGCACCTCTTCCCTTCTTCTTTGCCTTCATTCCATGAAAATTTTACACCTCACACCTACTTTTGTTGCTTGACACCAGACACAGAATTGTCTTCCTCTTCTCTGTTCCTTCATTCTTCCTTCCTTCACAGCTTGAATGAAAGCATCAATGCACTAAATCAAACCTCCAACCAAATCATGCTAAAGCAATTAATAAAGGTATCCAGAAAAGTGGAAAGTTTTTTTTTTTTTTGCTTTGGGAGGTGTATCTAATATGTGTGTGGAGTTTTTTTTTTTTTTCCAAAGATGGAGGAGAAAAAGAATTGTATATTGGAGGCTGGTTGGATTGTGCCTGGAATGGAAGGCCTGATAAATTGAATAAGTCTAAGAGTGAGTCATCGTGAGGTTGTCCAATTCTGGGTAGAATTGGAGAAGTTGACAAACGTAGTTTTATATATATATATATATATAAAACTAAAATATGTTTGGTCCAAAGAAAATAGACAAACATCCAAAATAAATAGGAATGATTTTCTTTTTCTATTTTAATATGAACAATCCTTTTTTTTAGGTAGGGATGTGGGTTTAATTTGGGGGTTGTCTACCTTGGGTAGGTTTTTCTTTTGTTTTTGATCTTTAATCAATGCATGATGTTGACAGAACTTATACATAAAAGGCGGTATAGCCTGTATAGAATTCATGGTCATTGTTACTTTGCATATCAAACAGTCCACTGAGTACATATAGAACTCCATAAAAGTATCAAGTTAACATTAGTTGGTAGAAGAATAAGATTTTCATTCTAGCTAGTTTAGTTTTGCATTGGTTACCTCTTTAACATCTTCTTTATCTTTTGAACTTTGAAACGACATGGATATATCGCCCTTTATGCATCCAAGTGATTCTAGGAGTCCTAACCTCATATAAAAAAAGGTGGAATTCAACTATGACAGTACAAAAAATGTCAAAATTTGAAAATATGGATGCCTTTTGTTTTTGTTTTTTCCTATTTTATTTGTCTCTTGAACCTCTGAACATAAGATTAGAGGTTGACTTAATGGTTGAGAGGGAGGGGTGGGGGTGGGGTTGTAAGTTTTCAAATTTAATTCTCGAGGTTATATTTTTATTGAAGTTAAAGTTTTACTTTGGTATCATTATCCAACTCTATTGTTTTGATAATGTTAAGTCTTACTATGATGTCGACTTTTGCTCTTGCCGCAAGGGTAGGAATAAGTTATGTGTACATGTATGTTATTATTGTTGCAGAAATTAGATATGATTATAGGCCCTACATGACTAGGGCTTTGCTTTGGACGTCCACCTTTTTGTTTTCTATCTATATTCTCAATCGAGTAATGCAAGTACTATGTCTATGGTTTGGATAAATAATTTGTTGCCCCTGGTATAGTTAGTTTGTCCATTAAGAGTTTTTTAATGCAATATGGACTTTAGGAATATTTAAGTACTATTCCAATCATTACATTGTGGGCGGGGGCTTTGACTATTTGAGAAGTTAACGGCATATTATAACTTTCTATAATAAAAGTTGGTAATAATCTTAAAAGAATTGTACTAAATAGCTGTCTGGTTCCACTTTTTTGTTACTGTAAAAACTTATGGTCAAAAGAAAGTCTGTTTGAATCTCGAAATTCAAAAGGTACCACATAAATTAGAATGGAGAGAATACTTTGGTAATACGTAATGTCTAAACATATAAATAAATATTTTTAGTATTATGAGTTGAATTTGTATCCTCTATATCTTAAACTTTTATACCAACTTATCAACCTCCTTTCGTTTCCCTATTTTTTTTTCATGTTGTAGACTTTAGAGAATTTCATATCTCACTTTAATTTTTGTACAAGTTTAGACATACTTCATATATTTCCCAATCAATATCATAACATAACCACAACCCTATGAATACTAACCTTTTTATGTGTAATTTAGTTCTAAAATTGTTGCATGTTCATAGGATATTTGTTTTCAAAAATTTGGGATTCTTTTTTTATACATGTGCATTAGATAGGAGGGTATAGAGGCAACAGATTAGGGTAGAAGGTTAAATTCTTTTTGATTTATCAATTATGTTTTTTGTAATATCGTAACTTTTATGTGCAATTTAGTTCTTATGTTGTTGCATGCTTGTAGTATATTTGTTTTAAGAAATTTGTGATTCTTTTTTATACAGGTGCATTAGATAGGAGGGTATGGAGGTCACAGATTAGGGTAGAAGGTTAGTAGGTAGTTATGCTTTGATTTGCTTTTCGGCAGGTTTAGGTTTGATGGAAGTCTGGAAGCATTGGGTTTGTCGTTGTTTTAGCCTCATATATGTATTTTCTTGCTTTTGATGTCTATTATCATCTATTGTATATTGTGTTTCAGTTAACCACATCATTTCGTACATTATTTCTCTAAATGCTCTCCACTGTTTTTCTTACTAATTAGATATGTTTTCTTCATTGTCGTATTTTCTTTCCGTGATATATATTTTCTTAATACGGGGTACTAACGTCGATATCTTCATTGCAGTGTTTTCTTGGAGCAGAACAAAGAATAGTTTTATTGTTAGAAATTCTCATAAAATCCTCCACCACATTACTACCTAGGTTTTTCAAGCACAATAGTTTCTTCAGTTTCATTCACCAGCTTAAAACATATGAAAGTATCTTTTTACTTCTAATCCATATCTAATAATGCTATCTCATTCTAGATTATGAATATTTTTTATGTGTTAGCTTCAGTTTGATCAGTTAGGATTTCTAAATAGCTCAATTCAGAATTTTATGTTGCATTTTATTAAGAATAATGTCTTGGTGATGATCAGTTAAAATTCACGTGCAAAGTACGTACCCTAAACTAGTATATCAAAAAAGTATTGAAGAATAAATGATTTTTTTCTGAGAGTGCAAGAGTGAATATAATATTTTTGCGTTTAATCAATAATTTTTTTTTTAATTTTTCATCCAGTGTTCGGTATCCACATTGAAGCTCGACTAATTCGGATTCGCACCGCGTAAGGCTCATTCGTGGGGAAGCACTTCCTAAGATTTTTTCATACTCAGGACTCGAACCCGAGACCTATGATTAAGGGAGGAGATCGAAGTCCCATCCACTGCACCACATCCTTTGATGGGTTTTAATCAATTTAATGGTTGATTAAACTGTATCGTTTTCTATCATTCCATAAATGCCACACAACAATAACATGAAAAATAAACTTACAATATTAAAAAAAAAAAAAGAAAAAAAAAGATACAAGGTAATGTTATTATAAAAAAAGGTAAAATAAAGAGTAAGATAGAATTATTAAATAATGAAAAAAGAAACAAATAAGGAAAAAATAAATGTAACGATGTGATCACACCATATTAATCAGAGGCGGAGCCAGGATTTGAAGTTTGTGGGTTCTGAATTTTAAGACAGGACAACGACTTCAAGCTAATGTATAACAACCGTTAAATCAACGAACAAGTACCAGTATTTAATATATTTAAAAAGCAACGAGTGGTGCAGTGGCCGGCGACCACAATGAAATCAACAATAAAAGTTGGAACCTTGACTTTTATATCGGATTCAGCTAAATTCGTATATTGTCATTTGAGATGCTTCATGAAGTATTTTTTCCAGGGTTGAACTTTTCTTTCCATATTTTGAGAAATGTATCTCTTGTTTTTTTATTCTCATAAAAATGAATACTATGACTCACGTTTTTCTTACTATACTAGTTTAGGGTACGTGCTTTGCACGTGACCTATATTTATTAGTATATAATTCAAAAAAAATATTATTAAATATTGAGTCTGAATTATAAAATCAAAATTAAATATAAAAATGTAAATCCTTAAAAGGCCTCAATTGTCTTGACTCTAGATTTTTCAAGGACATGATTACTTTTATTGGTCACGTTCTAAGGATAGCATTCAGTGTTGTCCCTACTTAGTCACTTTTGACCTATTCTTCTTACGATGTATCCTGTCTTGATTCCCCAAGTCTTAAGTCTAATTTTTCCCGATATAGTTAAACTGAATAGAATTTCTTTTTTATTTGTGGTACGGCGTATGAAATTCTCCATGCATGCTTTATGTATTTTTTTTCTCACACTTATGTCTTCTCTCTCATTGCTTCAACTATTTGCCTAGTTTTATAGGCAGCATTATCTGAAACTTTTATGGCCCAGAACTTAGGTCTGATTTGTAGTGCTTGTGGGCTTACAAATAATACTACTCTAATAGCTAATTCTACTGTGAAGTACGGAACTATCCGAATGGGAGTTGACACTGATGGATCGTTCTCGTGTGATGACTAACTACAAGACTTTATTTTTAGGTGATATCAAATCATTTCTAATTCAATTATTAGATATCATCAAAATTTCCAAACTGATGTTTTTTTTATTTTTAAAAAAGATATTTTTATATACTTTAGCTTTTTTATGTAACTCAAGCGATTATGCCAAACTCCCGCAGATTTCGTTTATAACACAAATTTTTCTTATGTAGGTAACAAATCTTTTACTTACGTCAATCAATAAAATTATATATAAAGAATAAAATTATTAAAAATACAAATTGATGTTAACATAAATGTTATATCTATATAAAAGATATGAATAAATATTGTACAAAGACAACAAATTATATGTAATTAAATAGAAATTGACATTAAAATAAATGCAAGATAAAAATAAATGTTACAACATATTTCGTTATAGACGAAATTCTTGTTGTATGTATCTTTTGCCACTTTAATTTCTCTATCATGATCAAAACATCTCACATAATATCATTTCATAAACAAATTGTTAGTGTAGGTACCTTTTGTAGCTTTGGTTACTCTATCATAATCAAAACTATTGTTGTTGATATAGATATTGAACATGGTACTACAGTTACTGTTTGAAAAATCACTGAAGGAAAATAAAAATATGTGACAAACTTACAAAGATTATGATTCAATAGTTATGCCTTTAATCTCAAGATAATTTTCAATATAATTTCATATGTGAATTCTGTAGAGGCTAGAATACATACTTTATCACTACCTGTGGAGTATGTGGAAGATAGAATACAAACCTTATCACTACGTTTGTAGGGTAGAGAGACTGCTTTTGATAGACCCTCAGCTAACTTACAAAAATTATGATTCAATAGTTATGCCTTTAATCTCAAGATAATTTTCAATATAATCTCATATGTGGAGTTTGTGGAGGATATAATACATACCTTATCACTATCTTTGTAGGGCAGAAAGATTGTTTTGATAGACCCTCGACTCAAAGCTCGGTAATGCTACAATCTTTCAACATCTGATGTCACCGAAGAAAAACAAAAATATGTGACAAACTTACAAAAATTATGATTCAATAGTTATGCCTTCAATCTCAAGATAATTTTCAATATAATCTCATATATGTAGTCTGTGGAGGATAAAATACATTCCTTATCACTACCTTTGTAAGATAGAAAGACTGTTTTCGGTAAAGCCTCGGCGAACTTACAAAATTATGATTCAATAGTTATACCTTTAATCTCAAGATAATTTGCAATATTATCTCATATGTGGAGTCTGTGGAGGGTAGAATACATACATTATCACTACCTTTGTAGGGTAGAGAGACTGTTTTCTATAGGATATAATACATACCTTATAGTACCTTTGTGGGATAGAGAGATTATTTTCGATAGACCTCGGCACAAAGCTTGGTAATGCTGGCGAACTTACAAAATTATGAGATATGGCAAACCCGTCTATTACGAAGAAATCACACTGTATCTAGTCTAGTTAAATAAAGTAAACGACAACATGTTAACCTTATATATATATATATATATATATTTAATAGCCCTTTCTGTCAAAAAAAACGTTTTACCCTCATGTGATAATTGTGTGGTATGGTTATTTTATTATGCCATACTGTAATTTGGTCTTTGAGTGAATCTTTATTTGGAGGTTTTGAGATTAAATCTTCAGACTTAACCAAAATAAATTGTTAAATGGAGGATAATTTAATGTCATGGAAACTTTTTAGATCTTATAAGATTTTAGAAGTAGCCAGCATGACACAAAAAAATGTAAGATCTCAGAAATAGTACTACATCATAGTTCATTCATAGATATTGAAAATAGCCAAAAAGATATAAGGGTAGCGCTAAGAAGCCAAGAAAACTCATCTCAAAAGGATGGCCAATCTTCAGGCTAATTGTCCTCCCAATTGAAACCAATATATTTCACAATCTTAAAGATGTGCACTTGTAGGTTCATAAATACTTGCAACACAACATAGGAAATTGTTCCATGGATACCATACTTCAAAATTCACTACATTCAGCATGAATACAAGCAAATATTAAACACGTTCAGCCTCAGAATATTGTGTCACTATATGCAGCTGAAACTTTGCTGGGTCGATATAGACACCAACGGGACTTCCTGACACGAAGAAAATCTGAAAATTAAACCAAAAAAATTACCTTAGAGACTCAATAACAAAAGCTACTTACAAACATGAAGGACGATTTGTTATTTATAATCAATAAAATCAACGTAATAAAAAAAGAAATTTGAAACCTAGAAACCACAAATGTCCGGAAGATGACGATAAAAATGAATTACATAGACACTACTTACATGATTCGAGCAATTCCAAGCAATGCATCTGATAACATCTACTGATGCACACTTCTTGCACAAATTAAAGTGTTGTCCACGTACGGAGCAATGGCTGGATTCACAGACTTCACTATTAGACCTGTGAACAGCAGACATGCTTATATTATAATCATGTCACTAAGACTACAAACACCGTGAGCATAACAGGCAGGACGTGGGCACGACTTCTTGCCTCTACTAAACAACCAAGTTTCGTTCATCATGTCAAACTGTTAGAGATGAGATCTTGTAAACAAAATTCACAACCGACAAAGTTTCAATCTGAAATTCTTTATCAAGAGTATGCTATTGTTTATTATCCTACATTTTCAAGAACAAAGTAAAGGTAAAGAAAGTTTACCTCAAATCATAAGCAAATTTATCTCTACAGTTATTAACATTATCAAAATTTCATATTAAAGAATGTGGAATACTACCTGTAATCATACAAATTTTAAATATATTAGTCCAAATAAATATGATGAATTAATATAATTGGATTAATTATTTAAGTCCAATAAATATGGATTTAATTAAAGTCCAAAATTCATTGGGCTAGTTCATTAATTTGGGCTACAAATAATGAGCCCACTTGGTTAAGCCCAATATGTCATTTTAGTCTAGAGGCCCAATTTGGCACCAAGTGTCAAATGACGTGGCATGCCAAGTCAAGTAAAGGAGTTAATAGGACCGTGCCACATGTCAAAATGATGCAGCAAGCCTAGTGAAATCAAAAGCCCATAAGAATGTGCCACGTCACTTAAATCTGATTGGCCAAAAGAAGCTCATCTTCACCATGACTCTTTCCTTCCTACAACTATAAATAGGGGTCTCATAATTCAAAAAAGAGAGACCAAGAATTCGAACAAGAAGCAAGAGAGAGCTCGTGGATCAAACACCACAAATTTCTCTACAAGCTACAAGTTCAAGCATTCAAGTTCATAAACAACTGAAGATCAAGACGAAGATTCAAGATCAAGCTCAAAAGCCCTTGAATCCAAATTCACAAGTCAAGATCAAGTTCATTAAATCCATAAATCAAGTTCAAGTTCATCAAATTCAAGATCAAGCTCGAAGCCCTTGAATTTATATTTAGAAAGGCGAATCAGAGGATTCATAGAGATTGTAACACTCACATATTGAAATCAATAAACGATTGTTGCAATATTTTTCTGTCCCGATTATTATTTTCTCGGTCGCGAATTTTATTGTCTTACAAATTCTGGCACGCCCAGTGGGACAATCTCTACCTCTCATCTCAACTTTCCAACTTCAAAAGTTCAAGAATACCGAAATGACTTCCAAGAAGGTCAACTCTCAATCCACTACCTCTAAGGCTGCTAATTCCAAGTTCTCCGCCGAGGTAGAAAGCATCCTTGATGTTACTTTTGGAAGCTTTGGGGCTGTCACAAGGAGCAAGGCCAACATGATGGAGCAACAAACACATCGAGTGTCGACGACATCAACTCCAGTTTTTGGGTCTTCAACCCCAAAAAGAACAAGGTCCTCTACAAGTGCTTCAGAAGAAGGAAGCAGTGTGGCAGAGAAAATTAAGAAGACTCTGGATCTACTTGATCTCTCTGGTTCAAAAAACTCTGGCACAAAGAACGATGGTCATTCAACCAACATGTCATCTCCACTTACTTCGCGCGAGCCAAGAACTTCCGAGATCAACTTATGTTATAATCCGTGCTACTCTCCGACGTCTCCAATAATTATGCAAACAATGGTAACTGATGTCTCATCCATGGAGGAGCAACTTGCGAATATGGCGAAGGCGATTGAAGGTTTGACCAAGTATGTGCAAACTCAAGACACTCGGATCGATAAGTTGATGGATCGAATGGAAGGTTTAATAGATGGAGATTCTAGCCATGCACCTGGAAAGGCTCCAGAAGTTCAAGAGATAGATCCTCCTACCAAACAGACACCGCCTACTAAGGAGGTGCCAGTCGCTTCTGGCGGAATGATTCCAATTGATCTATTGAAGGAGTTCATTGAAGGGACCCTTAAGGACAAGTACGACGTTACTACCAAGTCTTCCCTGACGTATGCCAAGCCTTACACTGCTAGGATTGATAGCTTCAAGATGCCTGCAGGCTATCAACCCCCCAAATTTCAACAATTTGAGGGCAAAGGAAATCCAAAGCAACATGTCGCCCACTTTGTTGAGACATGTAACAATGCCGGAACATATGGTGATTATCTCGTCAAGCAATTTGTCCGCTCCCTAAAGGGAAACGCCTTTGATTGGTATACGGACCTCGAACCCAATTCAATTGATAGCTGGGAGCAACTGGAGCATGAGTTCCTAAATCGATTTTATAGCACGAGGCGTACAGTGAGCATGGTAGAACTCACAAATACTCGTCAAAGAAAGGATGAGCCAGTTATTGACTTCATCAATCGATGGAGGAATGCTAGCCTAAATTGTAAAGATAGGCTCAGTGAAACTTCCGCAATAGAGATGTGTATCCAAGGAATGCACTGGGAGCTTCTCTATATTTTGCAAGGAATTAAGCCAAAATCCTTTGAAGAGTTAGCTACTCGTGCTCACGACATGGAGTTGAGCATGTCTTCTGCCGGAAAAGGAGTAGCACCCATCCATGACCCTCGAAAGGGAAAGGACAAACAGGAACCCAGGAGATGGACCAAGTTTGTCCCCAAAAGCGACAACAAAGAATCCATGAATGTCAACGTGTCTCCTATAAAGCTCACCACAAAGGTGAGCAAGAAGCAAAGCGTAAAGACTACTTCTCAAGCGCGTCCAAACCAAAAGTTGACTTTCAAGGAGATGCAAGAAAAAGAATACCCATTCCTTGATTCTGACGTTTCCGAAATTTTTGATGAACTTCTTGAGCTGAAGCTCATTGATCTACCAGAAATGAAGCGGCCCGATGAAGCTGGAAAAACTGATGACCCAAACTATTGCAAGTATCACAGGCTTGTGGGTCACCCTTTGGAGAAATGTTTTGTCTTCAAGGATAAAATCATGCAACTGGCTAATGAGAAGAAGATCGTGCTTGATGATGAGAAGGCCAGTTCTCATCAAATCTCCATCACTTTTGGCTCACTCGATCCGGTCCAAATATGCAACTTCAAAGAGCGTAATGAGGAGCCATTAAAGCAAGACAAGTCTCTAATTGATGAAGGTTGGACTTTGGTGACTCGGCGAAGACGCAACAAGATGACGAGTCTACGAAAAGACTCATCCAAGCAGCCAACCAGAAGGAGAATGATGAAGAAACCGAGGAAACAGAGGCTGGTTGAGCTACCAAAGAGGGCGAGTGTAGTAGAGCATCACCACCAAAAACCACGGTGTCCTGTGACCTTGAAAGAATTCTTTCCAAGTTGGTTCTGCGCCAAGACTACTCAAGACAACATTGAGGCATCTTGTTTCAATACTGACAAAGAAGAAGCAAAGGGCGAAAGCCTATTGATGGGACCTCCTTCTCTTGAAAATCCTACTAAATCTCTTCACCAAGAAGCACATGTATGTAATACAAAAATCACATTTACAGACGATGATCTCTTGTTTGGTGAAACACTACACAATCGTCCCTTGTATATGGTAGGTTATGTTCTAGAGAAGAAGATAAATAGAATCCTGATAGATGAAGGGTCTGGAGTAAACATCCTGCCTATTCGCACACTGAAGGAACTGGGCATCACAGCTGATGAACTTACTGAAAGCCATTTGATGATCCAAGGGTTCAATCAAGGAGGTCAGAGAGCCATAGGATCCATCAAGTTAGAAATCAATATGGACGATTTAAGATCAAATGTATTGATGCATGTGATCGATGCCAAGACTTCATATAATATATTGCTTGGTAGGCCTTGGGTACATGAGAACAAAATTGTTTCATCCTCCTACTATCAATGCTTGAAGTATCTTGAAAATGGAGCGGAGAGAAAGATAGTGGCCGATGATAAGCCATTCACTGAAGCTGAATCACACTTCGCAGATGCAAAATTCTACTTGAAGAATTATGTCGTGAAGGAGAAAAAGGTGGATGATGTCACATCAACCAAGTGTGATGATCTTGCAACTAAGAAGGTCGAGGTTTCTGTTGAAAGTGTTGTCATTAAAAAGCCTCCCACCACTTCGAATAAAAGGAATGTCGCGGACTTAAAGAAGAAGGCAACTCCTGTGCTCCGCTATGTACCAAAAGTGGGGAAAGAAGTACGACACTCATCCGATGTCCAAGGTAATGTACTAGGGGGTCTAACTCTTCCTCTAAAGCGAATAGATGCAATAAATTTGCCCTCAAAGCCACTTGGGGAATTTGTAGCTCAAAATTCATCGCGAGAGATGACACTCCCTTCAAAGCGTACGAAAGAGGGTTTTGATCCAAACGCTTACAAGTTATTTGTAAAGGCAGGATATAACCCTAATGAGCCACCAAATTTGGGGAAAATCCCATCAGAAGCCACTACCAGGCAAGCACGCGAAGGCTTAGGGTACATGCCACCACCGCCGGTGCGTATCTCTATTAGAAGGGTGGCTAGCGACTACATCACTGTGGAAGAGGAGTCTACTACTTCCAACAAAAGGCCTTCTGTCTTTGATCGACTTGGAGAATTAACCACAAGAACTTCTGTGTTTGAGAGGTTGGGTCCACTGAAGAAAAAGAAAAGTAACAAACCTCAGAGAAGTTATCAAGGCACTATGACACACTCTTCACCTAGAATCCATAAGGATTTTCAAAGTTTGATTCCTTCTAGAATGAGGCGACAGACGGAGCTTGTGATTTCGTGCAAGGAGGTGTTAAAGGCAAAGACTCATACTGTGGTTTATACCAAGGAACATGAGGATGACAAAGAGAGTGTAGGCTCTTCATATCATATTACAACCCAGAGTGAGTACGATACATCATCTCTAATAAAGATTGAAGAGTTGGAAGATATTTCCTGGTGTTGCCATATATCTGTCAATGACAATGATCCTCAAGAAGAGGAAGATGCCGAAGATGCTCCGTCAGAACTTGAAGAAGGAGTAAAGGCGACAGTAGATCCCCTAAAGGAAGTTAATCTTGGCACTGATGAAGACCCAAGACCAACTTTCCTAAGCGCTTTTCTAGAAATGGATGAAGAAATCGCTTACATGGACTTACTCAAAGAATATAGGGATGTTTTCGCTTGGAGTTATAAGGAGATGCCTGGCTTAGATCCAAAAGTAGCAGTTCATCAGTTAGCAGTCAAGAATGGAGCTCGTCCTATTAAGCAGGCCCAAAGACGTTTCAGACCCGACTTGGTTCCATTGATTGAAAATGAGGTTAACAAACTCATTGAAGCAGGCTTTATTCGTGAAGTTAAGTATCCCACATGGATATCAAGCATTGTTCCAGTACGGAAGAAGAATGGCCAAATTCGAGTTTGTGTCGACTTTAGGGATCTCAACAACGCATGCCCTAAGGATGAGTTTCCAATTCCTATTCCGGAGTTGATGATTGATGCTACCACTGGTTTTGAGGCGATGTCTTTTATGGATGGATCATCCGGCTATAACCAAATTCGCATGGCACCAAAAGATGAAGAGCTCACTGCATTTCGTACACCTAAAGGTATTTATTGTTACAAGGTGATGCCTTTTGGTTTGAAGAACGCTGGTGCCACTTATCAAAGGGCTATGCAAAACATCTTTGATGATCTACTCCATAAAAATGTTGAATGTTATGTGGATGATTTAGTGGTAAAGTCAAGAAAGAAGAACGACCACTTGAAAGACTTAAGAATGGTATTTGAGTTGCTCCGAAGATATCAGCTTAGGATGAATCCGTTGAAATGCGCCTTTGGAGTTACTTCCGGAAAGTTCCTTGGCTTTATTGTAAGACACCGAGGAATTGAAATTGATCAACACAAGGTTGATGCAATTTTGAAGATGCCCGAGCCTCGAAACATTCATGAATTAAAAAGTCTTCAAGGGAAGCTAGCATATTTAAGGAGGTTCATCTCAAATTTGGCGGGAAAATGTCAACCATTTAGCCATCTTATGAAGAAGGGTGCCCCTTTCGAATGGGACCAAGCTTGTAGTAAGGCCTTTGAAAATATCAAATCTTACTTGATGAAGCCTCCAGTTCTTGCGGCACCTATACCTGGAAAATCGCTGATTCTCTACATCGCTGGACAAGAAAGGTCAGTTGGAGCATTATTGGCCCAGGAAAATAGTGAAGGTAAAGAGAACTCTCTTTATTACTTAAGCAGAATGATGACGCCAAATGAGCTGAATTATTCACCTATTGAAAAGTTGTGTTTGGCGTTGGTCTTCTCAATCCAAAAGATGAAGCACTACTTTCAAGCTCATGTTGTTCATCTCGTGTCTAGAGCAAATCCCATCAAGTTTGTAATGTCAAAACCAGTCCTCAGTGACCGACTTGCAAGGTGGTACCTTCAATTTCAACAGTTTGAGATCATATATATCCCTCAAAAAGCCGTAAAGGGGCAGGCATTAGCAGATTTTTTGGCAGACCACCCAATACCAGATAATTGGGAGCTAACTGATGAACTTCCTGATGAGGATGCAATGGTTATTGAAGTTCGACCTCCATGGAAGATGTACTTTGATGGTGCGGCACACCGTGGTGGAGCTGGTGCTGGCGTAGTGTTTGTCACTCCGCAGGAAGAGGTTATCCCATACTCCTTTACTTTGACACAATGTTGCTCTAACAATGTCGCTGAATACCAAGCGTTGATACTTGGACTTGAAATGGCCGTCGACATGAAGCAACTACAATTGCAAGTCTTTGGTGACTCCCAATTGGTGATCAAGCAGCTCTTGGGCGACTATGAAGTCAAAAAGCCCGAGTTACGCCCATATCATAGTTATGCTCAGAAGTTGATAGGATGGCTTGGAGAAGTTACCCTCCAACACGTGCCAAGAAAGGAAAATAAGCAGGCCGATGTATTGGCTGCTTTAGCTTCAACACTAACTCTTCCAAATCAAACACGAGTTACTATCCGCAGAGAATGGGTGGTACCACCACCGGATGAGGAAGAATGTACAGAAAACAAACTTGAGCATCTCGTCGCTGTGTCTGAAGCCGTAAAGGAAGATTGGCGACAACCAATTATTGACTACTTGTGTTATGGAATACTTTCTGAAGATCCAAGGAAAAAGACTGACATCCGTCGTCGTGCACCTCGTTTCCTTTACTACAAGGACACGCTATACAGAAGGTCATTCGAAGGAGTACTCTTGCGATGTTTGGGAGAGGAAGAAGCAGTTCAAGCTTTGCAGGAAGCACACTCAGGAGTTTGTGGATCTCATCAATCTGGACCGAAGCTCCACTTTCACATAAAAAGGATGGGATATTATTGGCCAATGATGGTGAAAGATTGCTTGGACTATGCTAGAAGATGCAAGGCCTGTCAATTTCATGCTAATTTCATACATCAGCCTCCTGAAATATTACACCCCACTATCGCATCTTGGCCATTCAATGCTTGGGGATTGGATGTTGTGGGACCACTACCAAAATCTTCTGGTGGACACTTGTACATCTTGGCTGCGACAGATTACTTCTCAAAATGGGCCGAAGCTGTTGCACTCAAAGAAGTGAAGAAGGAGAATGTTGCAAACTTCATCCGAGTAAATATCATCTACCGCTTTGGAATTCCCCATTACATAATAACTGACAATGGCAAGCCATTTGATAACAAGCTGATGAACAAGATTTGTGATCTCTTTGGTTTTAAGCAGCGTAAATCTTCTATGTACCATGCTGCCGCCAATGGTTTAGCTGAAGCATTCAATAAGACTTTATGCAACCTGTTGAAGAAAGTTGTATCCAAATCCAAACGAGACTGGCATGAACGAATGGAAGAAGCTTTGTGGGCATATAGGACGACTCACCGCACACCGACGCAAGCAACCCCATACTCGCTTGCTTTTGGAGTTGAAGCAGTCCTGCCACTTGAGCGTCAAATTCCTTCTTTAAGACTTGCTATTCAAGAAGGTCTTACCGAACAAGAAAATGCTAAGTTGCGTCTTGCGGAGCTAGAAGCTCTTGATGAGAAGAGGCTGGAGGCTCAACAAAATCTTGAATGTTATCAAGCCCGTCTATCTCGTTCTTTCAACAAAAAGGTTCGCTTGAGGTGTTTCCAAGTTGGAGATCAAGTTCTAGCAGTAAGGAGGCCCATTATCACTTCTCATAAATCTGGGGGCAAATTCACCTCTAAGTGGGATGGACCATATGTCATACAAGAGGCATATTCAAATGGCGCTTACAAGCTTGTCGATGCAGATGGCGTGAAAATTGGTCCTATCAACGCCAAATTCTTGAAGAAGTACTATCCTTGAGGGAAGATGACGCTCCTTAAAGCAAGAGCATAAACTGCATGTCCACTCCTGGCCCGCAAGAGTATAAACTGTGTACGGCTCAAAAAAAAAAAAAAAAAAAAAAAAATATCCGCTAGGTTGAAAATCTCGAAAGAGGCGGCCTAGGCAAAAGTTAGGACTCAAAAAAAAAAAAAAAAAAAAAAAAAAAAATATCCGCTAGGTTGAAAATCTCGAAAGAGGCGGCCTAGGCAAAAGTTAGGACTCAAAAAAAAAAAAAAAAAAAAAAAAATATCCGCTAGGTTGAAAATCTCGAAAGAGGCGGCCTAGGCAAAAGTTAGGACTCAAAAAAAAAAATATATAAATAAAATAAAATAAAAAAATGTCCGCTAGGTTGAAAATCTCGAAAGAGGCGGCCTAGGCAAAAGTTAGGACTCAAAAAAAAAAAAAAAAATGTCCGCTAGGTTGAAAATCTCGAAAGAGGCGGCCTAGGCAAAAGTTAGGACCCAAAAAATAAAAATAAAAAATATACACTATTCCAGAACTACGTTGTGACTTGATCCTCTTCACCGAGGTACGTAGGCGCTTAGAAGTTTCATTCTAAGTTCAGTTGCATGAGTGTCAAAAAATATATGTTCCCGCTTGATCCGCCATACGAAAGTTAAGTCTGCAAATATTCTGATTAAACTTTGGACTTACACAGAATGTTCATGACTCAATGAGGGCAGAGCTCCACATAAAAGGTAAGCTTCTGCAATAGGATTTGAGACCCTCAAGTTCTCCAAGCCTACAAGTTGAAGTTGTAAGTCCTCCAAGCCTGCGAATTGAAGCGCGCTCGTTGAAGTCAAAATTCACCAAGTCAGTAACGTTGAAGTCTCAGGTTCACCACATCTGCATACTAAAGTCGTCAGAGTTCAGCAATTCTGCAAGATGAAATCTCAAATCTACCAAGTCTGCAAGCTGAAGTCTTCAAATTCGCCAAGTTTGCAAGGTGGAACCATCAAAACCTCCAAGTTTCAAGTTGAGGCCTGCTAAACTTCCATGCCTTAAGGTGGACAAAATTTGTCCCTTTGCACCTTAAGCTGACCATTGTATAGGGACCATACTTGAAAGGGACCATACTTGAAGCCGAACTTGTCAGGTCTCAAGGTGACGGAGGCGAAGTTAAACTCTCGCACCTTAAGCTGACCATTGTATAGGGACCATACTTGAAAGGGACCATACTTGAAGCCGAACTTGTCAGGTCTCAAGGTGACGGAGGCGAAGTTAAACTCTCGCACCTTAAGCTGACCATTGTATAGGGACCATACTTGAAAGGGACCATACTTGAAGCCGAACTTGTCAGGTCTCAAGGTGACGGAGGCGAAGTTAAACTCTCGCACCTTAAGCTGACCATTGTATAGGGACCATACTTGAAAGGGACCATACTTGAAGCCGAACTTGTCAGGTCTCAAGGTGACGGAGGCGAAGTTAAACTCTCGCACCTTAAGCTGACCATTGTATAGGGACCATACTTGAAAGGGACCATACTTGAAGCCGAACTTGTCAGGTCTCAAGGTGACGGAGGCGAAGTTAAACTCTCGCACCTTAAGCTGACCATTGCATAAGTACATCGGTGAAAGGGACCATACTTGAAGCCGAACTTGTCAGGTCTCAAGGTGACGGAGGCGAAGTTAAACTCTCGCACCTTAAGCTGACCATTGCATAGGGACCATACTTGAAAGGGACCATACTTGAAGCCGAACTTGTCAGGTCTCAAGGTGACGGAGGCGAAGTTAAACTCTCGCACCTTAAGCTGACCATTGCATAGGGACCATACTTGAAGCCGAACTTGTCAGGTCTCAAGGTGACGGAGGCGAAGTTAAACTCTCACACCTTAAGCTGACCATTGTATAGGGACCATACTTGAAAGGGACCATACTTGAAGCCGAACTTGTCAGGTCTCAAGGTGACGGAGGCGAAGTTAAACTCTCGCACCTTAAGCTGACCATTGTATAGGGACCATACTTGAAAGGGACCATACTTGAAGCCGAACTTGTCAGGTCTCAAGGTGACGGAGGCGAAGTTAAACTCTCGCACCTTAAGCTGACCATTGCATAGGGACCATACTTGAAAGGGACCATACTTGAAGCCGAACTTGTCAGGTCTCAAGGTGACGGAAGCGAAGTTAAACTCTCGCACCTTAAGCTGACCATTGTATAGGGACCATACTTGAAAGGGACCATACTTGAAGCCGAACTTGTCAGGTCTTAAGGTGACGAAGGCGAAGTTAAACTCTCGCACCTTAAACTGACCTTTCATAAATGTTATTTGTTTCGACCTACAAAAAAGAAAGGAAGAAGGCAAAAGAAAGAGACAAAAGGAAGTGCAAAATAAATAAATAAATACCTTGCACTTTAATGCTTGCAAATCAGCTCCAAATGTTCGGAAAAAAAAAAAAAAAAATCACGAATCCGTGTTGAAAGAATAAAAAAAAGCACACGTCTATTTATAGACTTCGAAGAGGCGGCTACAATAAAATTGCTTCCTACTTTGATTTGGTTAACTATGGCGGTAGCAGACTCCTAAATTGATAGAAACAGGAAGAAATTGTCTCTTAATTCTAATTGGAGAATATGAAGCTACATGCGGTTAAGGAGAACTTCTAATTGAACTTCACTTGTTTGAGGCGGTGACAATGTTTGTTACCAACAATTATCAGGTCTTCCAATTGGCTTCAAAGTATCCTATGTTGCTGGAGGTTTAGTGTCGGCCAAAAGAATGAAAGAAAAAAATCCAATGCCAAATGATATACTCCCAATTTGTTCGTGGAATGTGGCAACCAAGCAAATTCCATTCAGTGGCATTTTATCATGTACAAGTTCATTCCACATGTCATGTTATATGGCTTCTTGCTCAAAAGAAAATGCAATTTTTCTTGCTTTTAATAATAAGATGGAAAATATTTTGGTAACTCTCCATCAAGGATATAATAATTCAAAATTCTTCTGCAAATTAGAAGATATCTTCACTGGTACTTCAAGCCTAATCTCCAAAAGATTAAACATTTCGATAAGTCTTGAAGTGAGGGCATTTGTAATCATACAAATTTTAAATATATTAGTCCAAATAAATATGATGAATTAATATAATTGGATTAATTATTTAAGTCCAATAAATATGGATTTAATTAAAGTCCAAAATTCATTGGGCTAGTTCATTAATTTGGGCTACAAATAATGAGCCCACTTGGTTAAGCCCAATATGTCATTTTAGTCTAGAGGCCCAATTTGGCACCAAGTGTCAAATGACGTGGCATGCCAAGTCAAGTAAAGGAGTTAATAGGACCGTGCCACATGTCAAAATGATGCAGCAAGCCTAGTGAAATCAAAAGCCCATAAGAATGTGCCACGTCACTTAAATCTGATTGGCCAAAAGAAGCTCATCTTCACCATGACTCTTTCCTTCCTACAACTATAAATAGGGGTCTCATAATTCAAAAAAGAGAGACCAAGAATTCGAACAAGAAGCAAGAGAGAGCTCGTGGATCAAACACCACAAATTTCTCTACAAGCTACAAGTTCAAGCATTCAAGTTCATAAACAACTGAAGATCAAGACGAAGATTCAAGATCAAGCTCAAAAGCCCTTGAATCCAAATTCACAAGTCAAGATCAAGTTCATTAAATCCATAAATCAAGTTCAAGTTCATCAAATTCAAGATCAAGCTCGAAGCCCTTGAATTTATATTTAGAAAGGCGAATCAGAGGATTCATAGAGACTGTAACACTCACATATTGAAATCAATAAACGATTGTTGCAATATTTTTCTGTCCCGATTATTATTTTCTCGGTCGCAAATTTTATTGTCTTACACTACCTTCTTTAACAAATGGAGAGGTTGAGAGGAGGACTATCTCCAAGCTTTTGACACTGAAAATTTAACCAAAATCATCTAAAGCAAGTTCCATAGAAAATAAGAAAGTAGCATGGCTTTTATAGAAGCAATAGCGACCTTTTTTTTTTTTAGAAAAATTATAGAAGTAATAGTGACCTTTTTTTGTTAGGAAAAGTGGCCAAAATATTCGGGAAAATTGTTTTTATTAGGAAATCAACGTAGCTTATTTTATATGAAAAAGGTTTCTTGCCAAGTTTTTTGCATATTTTTGTGGGTTAAAAATTTTTGAACGTAGAGAAAAGGTTTTTGCAATTTTTTGCCTATTTTTAAACCTATTTTATACTGAAAAGGGTTTCGTGAAAATTTTTTGCCAGATTTTTTGTCGGCTTTTTGCCTATTTTTGTGGGTCAAAAATTTTTGGAGGTTGGACTCTTTAAAAATTTAATTTTGAATAAATTTATTATATTCAATATTTAATAGGAAAAGTGAAAAGACGATTTTTTCTGAAGGGGAGTTTTTTAATGAAGGGCAAAAAGTTCAAACAACATTTATAAGGACCTTCACATTTTAATATAATAGAGATAGAGATAGAGATAGAGATATGTGGCTAAATGTAGGGGTGTCAATTCTCACAAGTAAAATGAGTCTTGGTAACTGAAACATGAGCAAATCGTTTTTTTCTTATCAAACCTTGAAGTCATTCCAAATAGGATACACTTCCTTCCGTTTTTTCCTAGTTTTGAGGTGCCACTCGAGGTTGAGTAATGGACATAATTTGAAGGGAGCTTCATAATCTCCAAAGTTATCAGCTTAATGTTTATATCTTCAGTCCAAATCTCTGAATATTCGGAACATAAAACTGATGTTTTAACCATTGCCAAAGATCCAAATACTGACAAAAGTGATGTTTTAACTATTGGCATAAAGAGCCAAATACTTACAAAAGCTCAGTATTAAAAAATAGCTAGTTATTACCATTGTTATTATTTATATTCTTGCATCGATGGATTTTCATAAATAGTTGTAATTTGACAAATTGTAATTGCTGAAAATTGTATTATTAGTAGGTATATTAAAATATCATTTTGTATTTTTTTTGGAAAATGAATTATCTAGTTCATTATAGAAATTATTATTTTGTGTCTAACTTATGGGTATTTTAAATAGTTTTTAGAACTTATGGGCATAAATTATGTTTCATGTTTTCTTTTAAAAAAAGTGAAATATGTTTCCCAAAAATCACATGTTGAAACTTCAATCCAAACTTCACCTAAATCTGATTTCACAAAAATATTTGAGAATCCATGGCCAATCTTTGTGCTGCCTATTGATTTAACAAAGGAAAATAATTAACAAACAAGCAACGGGAAGTAAGCAAAAAATAAAAAGCTATTGGGGAAAAAGAATAACTTACATCTGTCCGAGCGCAATTTGTTTTAATCATCACATGACTTCCTGATTGATGTATATTTCTGAAATATGAGCAATTTTTGACCAGTAATCCCCCTTGTCAAATTCTAGGAGTGGTTTGAGCAATGGGCAGCGGTAAACATGTAGTCTAAAGAGGGAAGAGGGCATCCCTTTTACTGGAAGGGATTGGAGATTACGGCAACCACTGATGGTCAACACAGAGAGGGAGGAGGGCATCCCTTTTACTGGAAGGGATTGGAGATTAGGGCAATTCTTGATGGTCAGCTTAGAGAGGGAGGAGGGAAACCCTGATTCGGGAAGTGATTGGAGATTAGGGCAGTTCAAGATGATCAGCTCAGAGAGGGTGGAGGGCAGTGCTAATTTTGCAAGAGATTGGAGTTGATTGCAGGAGGCGATGTATAAACGTCGAAGCGAAGTGAGGTGCCGAAGACCTTCAGTCGGTAGTGAATGGAGCTCATGATGGTCAGATAAACGTAGCTCAGAAAGAAAGGAGGGAAGCCCTTCTTCCAGCAGTGACTGAATTTGAGGTAAAGATTCAATATATAGATATTCAAGAGAGGTGAGGCCTTTGAGAACTTGGCTGCTTAATGTTTTTACATTGCGTATGTGAAGACTTCGAATAGAGAAAGGAAACTCCCAGTTCACACCGCCAAGAATCTCTTTGTCACTGCCATTGTGGTAGATGAGTAACTCTCTGAGACAGGGGAGTCTCTGTAAACGCCACTCCATTCGGCCTTTTACCAGTTTCCTGCAGTTGCTGATTGTAAGGAGTTGTAAATTGAAGGGCAATCCTCCTTCAGGAAAGGACTCTATTTCTGGACAATCCCGCAACCGGAGAACTGAAAAATCGTACAGAACTGAATTAGTTTGGTTTTGGTTTTTTTTCGGTAGTTCTGTTCTTCGGTTCGATGTTCGGTTTAGGGGTAACAGTTCTTCGGTGCACCGAAGAACCGAACTTCTATTAAAAGCTTCTTCTTTTTTTTTTATCGTACAGAACCGAATTAGTTTGGTTTCGGTTTTTTTTCGGTAGTTCTGTTCTTCGGTTCGATGTTCGGTTTAGGGGTAACGGTTCTTCGGTGCACCGAAGAACCGAACTTCTATTAAAAGCTTTTTTTTTTTTTTTCATTTAGCTCATGTTTGGTCCAAAACTTTTTAAGACCAAGCCTCAAAGCCCATACCCAATTACCCCATTAACATTTACCTTCCAACCGTATTACTTTTATATTTTCCTAATTTTTTATTTTAATTCCTAATATACTTATATTTCTTATGGTAATTCCTAAAATTTTTCACACAAATACTCCTAATTTCTAACTGTAATTCCTAAAAAAAATTCACACAAATACTACTACCGTATTGTGATATGAAAAATGGAGCACTACAATGATATGTATTTGAAGTTGTCCTCACTTGATAGTTTATTTATAATATTTTAGATTTTTTAGTGTTTTATATTTTGATTCGGTTCTCATTTTATTTTTTATTTTACACAGAAAAATCAATTTTAAAACACCGAACTGAACCGAATTAGTTTAGTTCGGTATTCGATGCACACTTTTCCAAAACCGAAAATCGAAGAACCAAACCGAAATTTGATAAAACCGAATCGAAGAACCGAAATATATCTGTTGCATTCTTGTTAATTCAGTAGTATTAAAGCATGCTGAATAAATCAGACTAATATGATATAGCTCTTCAAGATCGCAGAGCAGAGTACAAAGCATCTTATTAACATTCACTCGAAATTGAAGAAAAAATAACATTATCAGATACACCATAATAACAAACCATCTAGCCATTAACATTTAGTCAAACTGTCAAAGTAACAGAATTAGAGACTTCATGTGAAGATGAACAAATTGGTACAAAACTTTCCTTCGTCTACCTTTTAGCCCCGAAATACTCTTATGTCAAATGTCAATCTTTTGACTATATTATATCCTTATTTATAACGGCTCACACTCATAAGGTGGATGGAGGACAATATTAAATCAAATTTCATAATTTAAGAATATTTTAGACTCTTTTCCGTTAAAATAATTTGAAATCAATTAACAGGTGACCCCATGTCATCTCATTGGGCTAATTCTGAGCTCCATGATAAATTAAAAATTAAAAAAAATAGTCTTCTCTCTAAGTTTCACCTACCCCACTCCCCCACCTCACCGCCACTTTTCTTCTTGAATCTTGCCCTATAAATTTTAAATTTGAATTTTATTCAATAGAACAAGAAAAAAAAAAGAGAAAATAATCACGATATTCGTATGAGAACAATTAGTGCAACCGAAAAATAATGACGACATTCATATAGAAACAATTATTTCAACAGATAATAGCTAATGATTTAATACCACGCAATTTCGTATATTGTAGTTATTTTTTTGTGTATATCCAAAATCTAGAATTAAAAAAAAAAGATATTTTTTCTCATGTACTCTTTTCCACCATGATACAATTTAATCATTAGAAATAAGGGCAGATTCGAGTCAAAAGGTTAATATTGAGGTACTTTTGGCCAAAAAGGTTGATGTCGAAGATATTTTGGACCCAAAAGGTAAACGGGTGATAATATTGTACCAAATCTCATAATTCAAGAACATTCTAGACCCTTCAATATTTGTAATTTTTTATCATGAGAAAAATCATAAGACACAGGAAGTTACTATGAATTGTTGTCAGCGGCTTTTATGACGGAACAATCTTATAGCTTTATAGAATTTGTGATTGTTGATTGTTAAATTAATGAGAAAACAGAGAGTTGCTCATTGATCGGCAATTGTTTCCTCTAAAATTTGTTAAAAGGGAAATGCCACCTTTGACATGAAAAATTCGAAGGATCGACGGAGCAAATTCTACCATAAATCATCTGCCATAGTTATTACACTTGCAAGAAATAGTTGGAGAAATATCATACAAGGATATCTTCTTTTTGTTTTTTGGTAAGACAGGTACTTATATACTATGTTGCTCGGACTCTTCAAAAATGTTATGGGGTGCATGTCGTATCCTACAAAAGTAGGACATTTTTGGAGGATCCGACAACATTTTGGGAGAGTTCGAGCAACTTAACAATTGTATATATAGATAACAAAAAGCTACAGAGAGCACAGTTGCGGCACTGCCACCATAGTATTTGCCGTAGGAGCAATATTTACAGACCAACTACTACCACCTAAAGTTAAAACTATCAGTACTAGTAGTATTATACATAGTAGGTGGGTGTTCTCGGGGGGTAGGCACCCATCTGGTAGTAGTTCTCCTCTCGTCTGCAAGCAAAATCCCAACTAAGTCCGGAGGAGGATTCCAAAAAAGCTTAATTATCAGTAGTAGTAGTAGTAGCAGTAGAGATGGCCATTCTAGCAAGACTATCAGCTAATTTGTTTTGCTCTCTGTAGATGTGCAGCACCTATAAGGTTATCCATTTCCAAACAGCTATGCAAAAATCCACAAAAACGATTAATTCCCATGAAGGCATCAGCTCAGCACGAATCCTGAGAAGGAAAATTAGTAGATTTCATTAAAAAGTGCTAAAAATGCTTACACAATCAAGATTACAGAAAATTGAACAATGATCATGTGAAAACAAACCTGCATGATAGCTCATTATTTACTTCTGTCCCTTTTTCAATAAAGACCCAATTTTCTTCAACGTGTCGTAATTCTTCTTGTTATTTCCAATTGAAAGAGTAGATACCTTCCACATGTTGTACTTCTTCTTGCTATTTCCAGTTGAAAGCAAAGATACCATTGCTTCAGCAGCCTTTCTCCATTGATCGCGTTGCGATTTTAACCTCCTTAGCTCGGTTTCAATCTCCGAGTTTGCAGCCACTGCTGCATTCAACTCCTCAATCTCCGAGTTTGCAGCCACTGCCGCATTCAACTCCTCAATGACACATGCTAACTATCTGCTGCTTTGATCTTCTGCCCTAGAGGAATCTCCCAGCTTAATCAGGGCCTCGTTGCTAATTTTAGAACTCCCCGATCCCATATTTTTCATTTCCAACTTCAACAGCTCATTCTCCTCCAAAAGATTCTGCAAATCTCTCACTGTGTCTGATAAATATGTTCTCAGAACTCCCACCATTGACTGTGATTCCATCAGTTGAGAGACTAATGCAAACTCCCTATAAACTGACTGCATTTGCTCAACATGCAGACTCATCCCCTTATTCTCATTTGAAATATCTACAAGTTGAGCTTCTCTGTTCATCTTGCGTTGTCAAATAAGAAAAAAGAGCAATAGAATAGTATTAAGTACCTTTAACTACGAAAAGAGCGAATATAAACAGAAACAAGTGGCTAGCACATACTAGCGTGCCTTCAACTAGAAAGTCGGATAACATAACTCAAGTACCTCTCTCACTGGACTCCGTGGTGAGCAGCGACAAACAACTTTTGGACTCCCATCTGTCAATCTTCAACCTCGATAGCATGTGAATCTCACAGTTATGAGCATTTCGAGAATAACTTCTTCAACTACACTATCAACTCTTGCTTCAAGGAGCACTAAATTCTATACAAACAACTTCCTCCGACTTAGTAACCAAGGACTAGGAATGATTGCACTAAAAACAAGAACGTGATAAACATGATCTGAAAACCTATAGTTGACTAATAGAGCTAGTATCAACAATTTTGAAAGGGAGTTATCAACAATGATTAGCAGCATATCAGGAAATAAGGACATGGACATCACATAACAGACAGTTGGACAATAATTAGTTAATGAATACAAAAGATAAGAGTGCACTCACATTGTAAGCCCGTCCCAGGGAAGGAATTTAGGATCAACGCATAACGCGTGGCGAGCCGTCACGCTAACATCTAAGGAGTTCCCCAGCTTAGAGACGGAAAGGAACGCAATTCCCAGTTTTGCGCAATGTGTCATAACAATCAGGATGAGTTCATTCCCATTGTAGGCATCCACCAAGAAAGGGCATGCAAGAGGCCTTTCAGGAATTTCCCATAATTTGTCTTTCTCGATAGGTGGTGATTGAAACCATGTTCGAAGTCTAAAATCGTATCCATACAAACAAAATTCCTGGGTGAACCAATACAATGTTGATCCCATTAGAGCCGCAGCTGTATTCAAAGTCACATGGCTCAATGTGTGGATATACGAAATATGGTCACGGTCACATGGCAACTGATCCAGGACAAACTGCGGATGTTTTTCTAGGCAGAACTTATCCTCATAGACATCATAAAATACAAACATTCCCTTAGTGAATGAGTAAAACACAATTTGTTTTACTTTCCCTTGCTCGTCTCTAAGGGTAGTCTTATGAAAATAATAAAAGTCAGCAACAAACATCTGTAGGTTGTATGCACAGTCGTTCCATATTCTAGTGTTGAGGTCCATTACTTCCGCCATGAAATGATCATCACAGGCGTCTTCATCGTCCTCATGAAAAAATACAGACTTTTTGACACCCAAAAGAAGTATCTTATTCCCATCGAGAGGAATGAGATTGGGAAGGCCAATTAGACGTCTCTCTAAATCATCACATACAACATCCAAGGAATAAGGGTCGTCGGTGCTTTTATTGAGGCTGTGCTTAGCAAAAACGACTGGGGCGTATATTTCATCAGGGTTCGATTTGCAAGCATAGTAGATATCGTCAACCATAACGGTCCAGGCTCCTTTTGTCCTTGAAGTCTTCGCTCCGAATACAGGATAAAATGGTTTAACCGGCTCCTCCGCCAACGAATCGAAGTCAATACTGTACCAGATCTCATCACGACTGGTATTACTGCTACCGTGGACGTATAACTTTAATGATCGATGCTGCCATAGTTGCTTGGACTCCATTCAATTGAAGATGAATGCCGACTCAAATGAATGTTAGGGTTTTGGGATTTGGGGAAATGCTATTTATAGTGTTGGGGGGTTGGAAAACAATTTGAGTCACAATTACGATTACCCAAAGTAATAATGGTCAAAAATAAACCTAAGCTAACCCAAATTGTTTTAATTTCTCTTCCTTCAACTTATTGGACCAAAAACGTTTATTTTGGGACAACAAAATGCCTCATTATTTCCAAACGCATCCACAAATGCACGTGCTCGTCAAGTAATTTAGTGACTTAATAATCAAATATCCTAGCTTGTTATTTTATCCGGTATCTAATTTATGTATCGCTTCAAAAACTACATATCTAGCTCATAAGACGCCTCATATATATATATTTGAGTTAGAAGACTCTATCCGTATCTAAACACATAAAGTTCTTGTATTTGTACTTGAGCACGCTCCGCTCCTGTATTTGTATCTAAATTAGCCACAATAATTCCAAAAGCAACAACAGACAAACAAGTAGCCCAAAAGAAGGTGGGCAAGTTGTAAGCGACCTATACGGATAATTCAATGTCGTATCTGACGTGAGGTCGCTATTTTGGGAATGAGAGTCCTAACGAGGGATAGATGTGCCTACTCAAGCAGCCAACAAAACAACTACGACTGCAAGTAGCTCCTGACAATCATATACTAACCATATCATACTCAGGATCTTAGGAATCATGCCGAGAAGAAAGGATAGTCTTATCATACCTTACTTTAGCTTTTACGAAGTCACCATGAATTCTACCCGCTCACTTGAAGCCTATAATGTCTTTAACAATCAAAATCCGTATGTTCTAGACGTCGTCTACGCCTCGAACAACTTTCTCAATTAGTCCCAAAGAACTATATGATAAGAATTTCAACTTATAGACAAAATTAACTCTTACCCTAGTAGTCACTCTTACTAAATCTTAGATTTCACTCAAAGTAATCACGTTAACGCACATAGTCTCGAAGTCAACCACTCATAGCCCCACTAGCCCTTTGCATGAAGCCACATTCAACTTGTTGTTTTTCGGGTACAAGAATCTGTATATAACAACAAGAACTTCAAACTTAAGTTCAAGAACAACAAAGAAATTCAACAACTTCAAACACAAGTTCAACAACTATGAACTATCAAAATGAAGTTTCTACTATTTTCTGGAAAATAGCAAAACCATAAAGAAGAGAGATGAAATAGAATAGAATCAAGTCCACAAAATTAATGGTGTGTCCTTAAGGAATTTATTCCCCTCAAGTACCCGAGGTTATTGGAATATATCCTCCTAGAATAAAATGATTCACTTCAGCAAATAGTGGTACCTCGAATTTGCTGAACTTCGAACGCACTCAACGATTTGATGATCACACTTGAGTTTTTAGAAAAGAAGAAGATGTTTTTCTTTCACAAATTTTCGTGTCTTTACCTGAGGAAAAATATTAGAAAAATATTATTTAATTTTTAGAGAAGACTAATTTTTTAATATCCGTATATTAGAAAATTATTCTTTAATTTTTTTTTTGTTACCGCGCAAAGTCAAATTCACTAGTATATTATATTATACAATTGTTGATTTGTTCCGCATTGGGAGAAGTTCATAAATAACCTTTATAAGGGTTGGTTTTGATATTATCTCCATAAGAAAAATCTTACAAAAGCAATTTTCATTTATTTTATGAAAATTCTTACAGAATTGCCCTCCAAATCTATAAATTGTTCACTGATTATATAAACAGTCTTATCATTCTAGCCATCATCCAGAACAAAAACAAATTGAAGGGAACTTAGTATTCTATCATCATCTGTGTCTTGATACAAAAAATAAAGCTAAAAAATATTTTTTGTTCTTTTGTGGAGCTAAAGAGACTTACTTATTTTATTCATTATGTACATCTTCTAAATAAAATTTACCCTAGTACCAAGGTTCAAGACAAGGTTTTTCATACTTACTATTTTTAAATTTAATATATATTGAAATTTTTTATAAAATAAAAAACTAACGCTAATTTTTCGGTATGGTTACAAGATTTTATTTTATTTTATTTTTTTGAAAAAAACAAAGCAAGACACACAACTTCCTCTCTCGATTCATTTTTTTAGATTTGCAAAATACAGTTTACAAAGAAATAGAAAAACAGTAACAGTAAAACACATTATGAATCAGTATGCACGAATTATATTGTTTGCAAATTACTTTTGACAAAGAAGCTGTCGATATAGGAAAAGAGAGCTAAAATAATGTCGATGCCAAGTGTAATCATCACAAATTCCAAGTTAAAGTTTTTAAGGACAAAGCAAATTATTTTAAAATAGAATATTCTACTATCAATTTGAATGCACGATGCTTTGTCATTAAGCTGTCCTTTTTCTTATATAAAAAAATTTACCTATTCAGATGAAGAGTGCTTAACAACCAATATTCATGAATCCCAAGTCTCCAATAATTACTAATGCTACTAGTAACTAGATGTGCAAATGCAATCTATGTGAAGTCCCCACAATTGGGACATACATAAAATCATTCACATTGTCAAAAAATGTGAAGTGTCACTAAGTATTATGTCATCGACTAGTTATTATTTCAAGTTACCACTTAATTTAAGGAATGCTCAATTTTGAAGTTTAAAGGGTTTTGAGACTAAAAGTGAATGGGTTGTTCACTTGGGTACAAATGACTTTGCCTTTCTAGCGCATTACACATATTAATAATTAGGGATGTCAAATGGGCAGATTGGGTTGACATAGGAAAAGTTATAATGGGTTGAGTTAGTAAATGGGTTTGGCTAAAATCAGCCCGCCCAAAAGTAAACTGGGTTGAAATTGGCTAGCATATAATGAAAATTAGGCTGGGTCATGATCCGCCCAACTTAACTCAATTTTTTTGAATGGTCTGCCTTCCTCCACAACATCCCACCACCACTCTTTGCTCAGGCCACCCTCCCCTATATATCATCCGCCGAGGCTAGAGCTTTCGAGTTCGACTCTCAACCCGAGACCTAGAACACAAGACTCATGACGATCCAACCTTGACCCAAAACACGAGCTTTTGAGCCATAATGACGTACTCATAGAAAAATTCATCCACTACTGGCAATCATAGGGGAAAAAATGAGCAATTTTCCAAAATTCATAACGGCATTCTCAAGATGCTTTTGAGCCACAAAATAATCCATTGCAGGTAATCATAGAACCTACAACAATGCAGCTGTTGTGCATTGCAGGTAGTCATTGACTGATGTTTTCAAATCTCATTGGCAATCCATGCCATAAATATTCATATCAAAATGTTTGAAATTACATCTATTTGCTCTTTTTGTGTTCCTTAGCATAATCATTAACTTAAGGCTTCAACATCTTTCCAGAATAGCCCCTCCACAAGAACTCCATCTTTGGCAAACCTGCAGAAACATATCTCATTCGAATCCAAGTCATTCAGTTTATGAAATGCCGCGTGTACTATTTTTCCTCTTGAAAAAGGAAGGGAGGAGGGTGAAAGAGACCATTTTGTGACGCTCTTGGTGAATTCAACTTTTGGCTTCGCAGACTTGGGGTCAGTTCTTTCTACTGTAAGTGTGTACATATCGAAGAATCTAGGCAGCTTCAATCAGACGATTAAGCAAGTGCTGTTAAAAGATTCCTGTCACAAACAATCCATAGCTCATTGTTATGTCAGCTATCTCCTATTGACAGAAGATTCACCCCATCAAATGATATTAATACTTTATTATAAATCTTAATCATTCATGTCTATTCAATTTCTTCAAGTGATGTAAAATTATAAACCAAACACACGAAATGATCAATATTCAAACCTAAAAAACAAACTTAACCGGTCTACTTAATAACTAGGCTTATGTTGTGATACCTTTTGTGGTTTAGGCATCCCTATTGTGGTTATGGTATAGTCGGTTGGACTGCTATTTGGTATGTGCACATTGTTGCCGAGTGTGTGATGCTTGTAATTTTTGTCTATTCGTTGGTTAATTTCGTGATTGAAATCTAAGAGATTAAACCTTAATTAAGTGCAAATAAATGAGGTCTAAGTGTCTTATTTGAGCAAATTATTTGAAGTTAAGGTAAATACGCATACTATAAATTTATTTTAGTATAAATACCGAGTTGAACAAACACCAAACACATCTCCAAAAAGTAAAAGCAGTACCACGTTTTGACTACCAAAAAGTGAGTGACAGCCAGCACTTTGCCTAGCCACCGAAAAGAGGAAACCAAGGAATTCTATTTCTTTTGTGGATTAGACACGGGGTATCAATATCTAACAGGCAAATACAAGTGACAGAAAACAATTGTCTTACTATTATAGTTGTGGACATGTTAATTCTTTTTGAAATATCCAACAACGGTTGGTGCCATATTACAAAAAAAAGGTTGAGAGCTTTTGGAGCAAAAAACAAAAGCTTAACTAAGCTTTCGGAGTACAGGCTAAGTTAGACTACACAATAACCATGGAGGAGCAGAAACAAATGCTAGTACGCTTTGACGCTCCACCAAATTCTACCACGTGCATACTGCTGAGGCACAAAATGCATAGACTACAAGCTGCACAGCACTGGCCTGCAAAAGCCCACAACAGAAGACAAGTCTGAAAAAAAGGAAGATAAAAGACCACATAGAAATATCTCTTTATTCACAGTGATATGCACGAGATTTTCACGAACCTAAGGGGAAAAAAGTAGATTTTACATTATCCTTGGGGTGGGGGACATTTTGTTTTATAATCGGGGTGTCAAGGCCAGCTTGCGCACACGTCAACCAAAACTCAGGCAAAAGCAAAGACCAAAAAAGGCATCTTGACTGTGCTGCGGGCACACAGAAATTATTCAGTGTCAGCTTTTATCATGCAGCTGAGAATATTTTTCCAAGACTCAAGCTGGAGTTTTCGAATGTATCCTCAATAATCATACAACTGGAAAAACTCAAACCAAGAATGGAGTACAAACTGACTAGTTGGACACATCCACATTGGGACATATGAAGTCTTATTACACTGACTAGCAGAGGAAATACAGGAAGTTCGTATGGTTTCTGTATAAGAAATCATATATGCACAGGCTAAGGAGATACATGAGACAACAAATGTGGAAGTAGAAGCAGAAGTTACCCATTTAGCATTGTGCGTCTATTGGAATAGATTACATTATAGTAGAAACAGATTTATTAGTGTTAAAAAATATTCTAGAGGGAAATTAATTTATATTTTAAAAAGAAAGAGCACCTCAACCATTAGATACTCTTCTCAAGCATCATCAAGGCAACGCAGCCCAGGAAGCTCATGCCCCATGAGAAGCTCTAAACTGGCATCCCTTCCTGTTGAAACGTGGCTCATCTTGTCCGCAAGGCCAAACTTCTTCACAGCCTCAACAGTATTACCACCAGCTATGATTGTTTTTACTCCCTTTCCAGTAAGTTCTGCCAACTTTTTCGCAATAGACTGGATTATACATGGCAAAAGATTATATATTCAGCCGAAACCAATTAACAAAAGAAAACAATCTATGACGTATAAAAACCAAACCAGAAAATAATTTTATCGGCACGTAGAGCCTACCCACACAACAAGATCTTTTTACCTTTGTTCCATTAACAAATTTGTCAAACTCATACACTCCCATAGGTCCATTCCAAAGGATAGTTTCCGTGGTATCTAGAGTTCCCCGAAATGAATTTACAGTTTCAGGTCCAATATCTAGACCAATCCAGTCATCCTCGGAGATTGCATTTACTGGAACAACCTGAAAGGTAAAAGAAAACATAGAACCAGTGAGCAACAGTGGGGGCAACAGGTGCAAGTAGAACAAAATATCATCACCAAACGCCATATACCCTGGTCATGGCCTTATCCGAATGCTCCTTCGCCATAATTCCGTCAAGAGGAAACAATAGCTTTACTTTAATTCTACATGCATGGGAGATAATTGCTTTCGCCATATCGAGCTGGTCCATTTCCACAAGTGAGCACGCAACATAGTACCCTTGGGCCTTTAAGAATGTAAATGCAAGACCTCCACCAAGCAATATAACGTCAACCTTCTTATGAAAAAGTGATTTTATCAGATCAATATTACTTGATAGAGTTGCACCACCAACAATGGCAACGAAGGGTTTATTTGGATGTTTAAGGTCTTCAATAAGATAGTCAAGTTCCTAATAACATCAAGATAGCAACAAAGATACAATAAAATTAGGCCACCTACAAATAGAACAGTTTCCAGCCAAATACATAAACTTTTAACCATCAAATTGACCATTGAATTGTGTGCTAGACGATTGAGATAAATTTTCACTTTTCAGAGCATGCTTTGTCACAACCTACCAAATTCCTTTTTTGCTACATTTCACGGTACATTATTCATAATTTGTACATTTCTATCTTGTGCTGAAATTCATAAATTGTACCTTTCGCATGAGTATTCCAGCAACTGCTGGTTTCAATTTATCACCAAGTGATTCTGTAGAGCCGTATGTTACATGTGCAGTCCCAAAGGCCTCATTGACATACAAATCTGCAAGAGATGTCAATCCTTCTGTAAAGTCCTCATCATTTGAAATCTCTCCTTCATGGAATCTCAAATTTTCAAGTAGCAAAACTCCTTTGTTCCGTAATGTAGAAACTACTTTCTTAACGTGGTCACCAATGCAATCATTTACCAACCTGACCTGTGGGAAAACACTAGCCTATTTAGACAGCACTAGAAGAAACAAAAGGCTAAGTTGCCTTTCTCAAAAAAAAAAAAAAAAAAAAAGAAACAAAAGCCAAAAGAGATAGATGAACAGGAAACAGACATGTAATCCCAATAGCTCTGACAACTTTGGCGCAAGTTGTCTCATGCTATATTTTGGAGTGAACTTTGCAAATGGATTACCCTGGAACCAGCAATTCAGATGATCAGAGAATAGACACAATAACTTTTAAAGAAAAATAGAGACCAAAACAAAACTGTTTTTTTCTTCTAGAAAGAGAAAAACTTTTAGCTTAAGCAGGATATTGATATGAAGACACAATGCCAGCTCTACAGTTCAAAGAAAAAGTCAATGCAATCGAAACGATTTCGGCCAACAATCAAAAGACAAGTCTGAAACTCAACTTCATAATCAAAGATCCAACAAACCCAAAATTCAATCTTTACACATTATACCTCAAATGTTCAGCTCAACCAACAAATCCACAACCAAAAAGGCCAAAAGGGTATCTTCTTACGAACAAATAAACTCAAAAAAAAAATTCTTTTATTTCTCAAAACTCAAAATTCAATATTTACTCATTTATACCTCAAAAAATTCAGCCCAACCAAGAAAGCCTAAAGGGTCTCTTCTTATGAACAAATAAAATCAGGAACCAGGGCTACAATTAAAATAATTAACTTTATAACTTGTGTTCGATTTTGGCCTTAGGGTCTCCGTCAGACATTGTGTAACTCACTCTAATACCACTACTCTGTTTGTTTCCAATATTTAGTAAGCGTTTGGCCATGAGAATTTTTTCACTTTTTTCTGAAAAATTATTTCACTCTAGTGAAAATTATTTTTGGTTTTCACTTTTTTCACTCTTATTTCTCTCACAAAATTTCAAAAATAATTCAATTTATATTCATGGCCAACTCCAACTCCGGAAAATCATTATTTTCATGGCCAAACGAGCTTTAGCTTAAGCAAAAAAAGTGAACTTACAAGATGAGCGATGAGAATAACACAAGCACTGTTTTTAATCAAATATTGAATGGTAGGGACAACATCTCGTATTCTGGAATCATCTTTGATGTTGCCGTTATGATCCATTGGTACATTCAAATCAAGTCTTACCAATACTTTCTTCCCTCTCAAATATTCTTCATCATAAGATTCTATACTCTTCTTCATCTTCGTTTCTCTTTCGCTTGAGTACTCCAACTCAAATTCTATCGGCTCTCCGTTACTTAAATAATAGTACATACTTATCAGCTCTCCGTTACTTGGATACTCCATACTTATCAAATATTTTTAATGCTTGCTCTGCACATCCAAATTCCCTTTTTATAAATAATTAAAACCCTAGAACCCAAGAAAGAGCTTACCCCGTGGATTAAAGGTTTGTAAGAAGCGATGTGAATGCCGTCCAATTGGGTGTCTGTTTCCTTTCCTTCTTAAATATGTAGTGCGTATGAATACTGCAAAATATAGTATATTAGTAATATCTGTATTAGAATTTATTGTATTAGTAATACACTTCTTAGGAGTTGTTTGGTAGAGTATATAAGAATAATGCAAAATATGGTATACTAGTAATACTTACATTAGCAATGCTTGCGTTAGTTATGTCTGCTTGTATTTTTTCTATGCAGTGTTTGATTTAGTATATTAAAAATAATATGAATTGCATAGTTTAAAAAAAAAATACCCTCCATAATATATGATGAAAAGGATGTAGAAAAGATTTTGAGGGACAATTATGACTTTAATCACACTAATGTATGCATTAAAATCAATTGCATTACTAATACCATGGATTCTCATGCATTAGTAATACACCCCCTTAATACCAAATAGAGTGTACAACTGATGCAAGTATTAGTAATACATATGGTGAAAAAATATATCAAATAAGGTATTAGTAATATATAAAGTTAATGCATGCATTTTTTTTTTAATACACTCTACCAAACGACCCCTAAGGCTGCAAGTAGAATGGGCTCGAACAAGACGGAACACAAACTCCCATGTTTCAGCTAGCCCATGACGCTAAAAGCCCAAATAACCTAATTCTGCGGATTTCTCATTTGTAAAAAAATCATGCCAAAATTACATAATTCTACATTTTAACTTATCATTATTACCTAAAATCCCAACCTCTTAAAATAATTATAAAAAATTCTAGATTTTACTTTATCTCTCCAGATCCCACGATACATCACATCTTCTTTTTTTTTCCGGGTAACTAAAGATAAGTTTCTATTAACAAATCTCAATTGCCACTATAGCTCAACGCTATTCTAGGTCATTAAGTTATACAACAGGAAGAACAAATTCAAGAAAAGATAAACATACAACCAGACGCCTTTTTGATATCAGCAATCCACGAGCAAGTGTTGCACAGAGGCTAATGTGCAAAGCTTCTATCCCTAAATCTCAAATTCAATTCATCTCCATCACGAATTTTGTTGCTCTTCTCACGATCTGTAATGGGAAGTTTGTTTGACGATTTTCGGAGACCCATTTGTGGCTTTATAGGAATCTATGTATTCTCCGACCACTTTATTGTCTCTCCGATGCGTGTTAATGGCGGATGGAAGGTGCAAATGGAGGAGGTGAAAAATGGAGTGGTGAAGGACATGAAGATACATCACGGGACTAGAAAGATACGTCACGGAACCGGCTAAAAAACTACAAATACTATGTATCGTACTGATTTTTGTATACAGAAACATAAGAATGATGTAGCTGATTGAAAATATGACAAAAATATGCATCAGAATTCTTTTTTGTATTACTGATACATAAGACTTATGTATCAGAATGAGATTCGTGTTACTGATATATAAGAATTTGATTGATTAGTTATGTATCGGAAAGTGATGTATCCGGAAGGTGATGTATCGCGACCCTAGGTAATGTATCCGACAGTTCATGTCACGCCCCAAATCCCATTGAGGCGGACTGGCACCCGAAACCGATAAGGCCCGAGAGAACCAATCTTTACTCATGTACACTCATACGCATGCCATTCAAAGAACTTTACTATCAGAAGCAAATACAAGATGCCAATGGCGGAAGTCATAGAACACATGTGATATACATATATGGAACTTGGCCGTTAGGGCCATCAAGTCAAAAGCGTATGTCCTTTACATTTCCTTCATTTGTCCCACAACATCTACAAAGCCTCTACAGATGCATAGACAAAACCAACCTAGAGTCGGGACAAGTCCCCGCTCTATACAACATATACAATATCAAAACAACTGTACATATGTAACCCGGAAAGCCCCGAACCAACTGGAGCGCACCAATGATCAATGGATGGCCCGTAACCTACTGTGGAGGTCTACTAGCACCTGTGCCTGCAGCAAGTAAGGTAAGTCCCCCAAGGGACGTCAGTACGAAGAATGTACTGAGTATGTAAGACTATAAGAATCTGCATGTAACATAAAGACTTCAATGAAGTCAAACACAAGTGAATAATCAATGTAAATAAACCATTACTCTATATGCATTTGGAAACATATATCTTACTTTCATTGCTTTTTTGGCCTTTGCATTCATTTATCATTAACCATTGTCATATGAAACCCGGGCCCCAACTGATCAGTGGGTTATAACATACCATTGGGATCATTCCAGCCAGGCTTATGCCCCTTAGATTGCGACCCATAAATGATAATACAGTGGGATCGTTCCAGCCGGGCTTATGCCCCTTAGATTGCGATCCATGGATCGTTCCAGCCAGACTTATGTCCCTTAGATTGCGATCCATAAATAACATAACATTGGGATTGTTCCAGCCAGGCTTATGCCCCTTAGATGGAGATCCATAATTAACAACTGTGCATTGCTTCATTCCTTTACTTTTGAGAGATTGATACATTGGTTACTATTGGAGCTTTAAAACGTCATTATTGGAACATTTGGAACAATGTACACAATTATGTAACACATGAATAACAATTGATCAATAAATGAGGAACATGTGAGTAACAAGATGACTACTTTAATTGAAATACTTTTGGACATTTCGGAATAGAACAACTACAATGCCAATGTGATCAATATGAGCTGCAGAAGGATACGGACAGAGTAACCTTACATACCTTATCTTTCCAATGCGTAACTATAACAATTCAGCTCTTCCTTAAAGCGTTACTCTACAATATGAATACATAATGGAGC
This sequence comes from Capsicum rhomboideum, assembly GCA_031232105.1. Taxonomy (NCBI): domain Eukaryota; kingdom Viridiplantae; phylum Streptophyta; class Magnoliopsida; order Solanales; family Solanaceae; genus Capsicum; species Capsicum rhomboideum. The sequence goes on along the minus strand of CP124711.1, from coordinate 139,693,323 downwards.
GAACATTAACGGCTAGCTATATTACAAGTTCACAAGACGGTAAGTAGGTGCTTAACGGAAAGTAAAAACCGTCCAACCTCCAAAACACATGGTGCATCACTCCTCCCTTCATTATACTACCAAATAACATTATTACACCACATTACACTATAACTTAATGCTTCAGCAAAACAATACCACCAAAACAGTCCACACATCAATGTAGACATCACAAACCGATAGGATTTTACACCAAGTTTCTACTTTACATTTACGCCTCAATACAACTCCACATAATTATTCCATCAAGTCACATAAATATCTTCCACAACAACATACCAAAAACAGTCCACACAGTTTCAGATTTCACTTTAACATAACAAGAAAGTATTCTCTTTTCACTACGCCAAACGTTCCATATACAAACACGTATAAACATTTCCATCAAGCCATACACAAGGGGAACGAATTAGGGACATAACCACACATTAATATACTGAAATTTCATCCATATAATTCAATTCCTTCAAGACCTTAAGTCCCTTTTCAAGTTTAAACCACAAAAAGGCAAATCCTTTAGCCGAAAGCACAGGTGGACTGCCACTTACAAAGTGGACTGCCCTATGGTTTTTTAACATAACCAACATGTTCCCACCATATATCATGCATCTAATATATTAAACCATAAGAATAAACACTTACCAAGTCTTGCAAAGAGGTGATCTTGTCCAAAAGTGATTGCTTAGGGTTTGAGAGAAAAAGGAAATATCTTGTTGGAAAATTCTAGAATTTGCAAGTGTGGAATGGTGAATAAAAATCTGATTTTTCTTGGCCTTATATAGTACTTAATGGTCATCCTTAGCCACACTATGGCCAATAAATGTTATGTTTACTTGGTCAAAGAAAGAATGGATCATTTTCCTTCTTTTGGGCCATGTCTTTTTGCTCAATTATTGGGCCTTTATTGAGCCCATTAACACAAGATTAGTTTAGCCCAATAACTTCCATGAATAATATACCATCTATCACAACTTAATTAATTCCATGAACATTAGGGTAGTCGCGTGAGTTCAGAAATGTACGGGGTGTTACAGTTCAAAATCTGGATTTTTATGTAATTTTGAAAAAACTGGAGATAAGATGTAATTAGGTACTAAACAGTTGAGATTTATAAAAATTGCTCATAATTCATACCCTTTACTTTAGAAAAAAACATTGGTCCAAGTTTGAGTGGTGTACTTAGGGGTGGCAAACGGGCAGGTCGAGTCGGATATGGACGGATCAAAATGGGTCAGATAAAAATGGTTAAAATATTCGATCAAGTCCATATTTGATATGAATAAAATGGGTAAACCTAATGGATAATATGAATCCATACTATTCATATTGTCCATTGCTACGTACTAGAGTCCAAAGCCTAAAGGACAAATTTTTGAATTAATAATGTCAAATCAGCGTTTTGCCCCAATTGTGGGGCCATTTTTTTTTGTTTTACCAACTTGTTCAACTAAAAGCGAGCTTCTTAATTTGTTTTTAAATTTTTTCTGTAAATCGTTCATTGTTCGACAAGTTGGCCTTTTAGAAAAAAAAAAAATTTAAAAAAATAGAAACCATTCACTGTTAAACGAGTTGGTGTTTTTTTTTTTAAAAAAAACTATTTAAAAATCGTTCACTGTTAAATGATTCTATGAACGGAAAAGGGTCAAAAATACCCCTAAACTATCCGAAATGGAGCAAAAATATCTTTTATTAGTTTTTTGGCTAAAAAATACTCCTCCGTTAAATTTTTGGCTCAAAATTACCCCTCTCTGACAGTTGGACACCAAGCATTCCACATGGACAAAAAACGTCACTTGGACAGTCCAAGTCAGTGTCCATGTGGAAAATCCCTCAATTAATCCATCAACCCAATCGTTAACCTACGGAAAATACCCTTCGTTATCTCTATTTCTTGTTTGCCATATCGGAATGAATACATTCAGGTTCACCTATAGAAAATTTGTCAAGACTTTATCACAAACTCCTATTTCAAGGTCCAGAGTCGCATAGCACTGATGTTCTTGGTGTTAAGCAAAATAAGCCAACATACACGAAATGACTAAAGCTTTAACTAGTCTGTTGATAAACGATTGGGAACTTTATTGCTCTAATTGCATCATTCACAATTTCCAGCATAATGCCAAAAGAATCCTTCAATTCATCTTTGCTTCATCAACAAATACCCAGTAATAAACCACAGCCTCATGGCCCCAGACAAACATATCTAATATTCAGAAAAAAATTGTCGAATATTACAACAGCTCAAACAAAGCCTAGCATCAAAATAGAACACAATCAAAACCTAACAATAAGCCACTAAATGCATTTTCTGGTCATCAATACACAAACACAGATACTACACCATTCACATAAAATGCATTGTCTGCATTAACTTGATGCTTCAAGCCACTTCAAGAAACCAACAATAAGCCACTTCAAGATATAATAACCCAATAAAGCCACCAAAACAGTAATTAGAAATATGAAATTGAGGGATTTTCCACGTGGATGATGACTTGGACTGTCCAAGTGGCGTTTTTTGTCCATGTGGCATGCTTGGTGTCCAACCGTTAGAGAGAAGGGTAATTTTGAGCCAAAAATTTAACGGAGGGATATTTTTGAGCCAAAAAACTAACGAAGGATATTTTTGTTCCATTTTGGATAGTTCAGGAATTTTTTTTGGCCCTTTTCCGTTCTAGGAATGTGTTTGGGCAAGCAGGCAACAATTGTGTGGTAGGATTTGTTTGGATTATGTCGTTTTGAAAAAAAAAATGGTTTAATTAGATTACTTTTTGGAAAGAAAATTAGATCATCTCACACTTTCTAGAAACAAAAATAATTTAGCTTCAGAAATAATCAAGAAATGCTTTCAAGCTCATTTCCGAAACCAATCCTTCAAAACTAAGTGGGCGTTTAACCATAAAAATCAAAATAAAATTCGCTTTATTTAAAAATTTTAAAGGTGGAGTTCGAATTGTATTTGACCATACTTATTAAGATTTTTTTTTGAAAAATAATTTGAAAAGTGAAAAAAAAAAAGTGAAAACATAATTTTGACTGTTTTTGAAATTCCATTTCAGATGCAGTGAATGATTTCTAGATTTTTTTATTTTTTTTTTTTTTTTAAAAAAAAACACATTCAACAGTGAACGATTTTTTTTTAAAAAAATAAAAATAAAATAAGAAGCTCATTTTTAGTTGAACGAATTAGTAAAATAAAAGGGTAAATTACACAAACCCCCAAACATCAGGGTCATTAATAAATAAAATCTCATATCATTTAAAAAAGTACATAAAATCCCAGAAATTGAAAATTGCTCTTGATACATATCTAACGCATGCCACAACCACATACGACTCCACTATTGTCGCCCAAAATTACGAGATTTCATCTTTCGAAATTTCCTCTCCAAAAAATTCGGTAAACTCTCTCCTACAATCATGTTTCCATTACTTTGTCATCAACATCAAACAATTGCCCACTTCATTGAAGTTGAGATCTATTCGATTTCAATTTATTTTTTATTTTTTTAAGATTAGTTTATTGTTCAAGTTAAATTTAGTAGCAATCAAATTTTCAAATTTATATTGTTTCTTAGTTATATAAACACGAGTTGCTGTCGTTTTTACTCCTTTAATGGTTTCACCATCTTCATTCAAATTGGCATCATCCAATTAGAAACCAATGTTGGTTCTTCTATGGATAAAGTAGTTGTCACGCCCCGAATCCCATCGGGACGGATTGGCACTCGTAGCCGACAAGGCCCGAGAGAACCAAGCTTTGCCTCTATTCAATCATACGCATGCCATAAGAAACCCATAATCACATAATAGCTTTAGATGCCAACAACGAAACTCATGGAACAGGATATATATATACATATGCGAAACTTGGCCGTTGAGGCCACCAAGTCAAAAACGACATATACCTTTTACATTTATACACCCACATCCGTCTACAAGAGCCTCTAACAAATGCATTGACCACAATGAACTAAAAGTCGGGACAAGTCCCCGCTTTATACAACAGGTACAACACCAAAACTTATGTACAACTGTGACTCGGAGAAGCCCCGAACTAACTGGAGCTCACCGAAGATCTGCAACAACTAGCAACCTACTGGGGAGGCCTACTAGTACCTGCGCCTGCAGCAAGTAAGGTAAATTCCCCAAGAGGGGTCAGTACGAAGAATGTACTGAGTATGTAAGGCCATATGAAACTTATAAGATATGAAAATATGTCAAGAACTCAAGTTCAACTGCGTAACCAATATAGATAAGTCACAATGTAAGTGAGTCACTATTCTGTACTTTGGAAACCATGTATTTTGCTTTCATTACTTTCTTTGTATCTTTACTTCCATGATTATTCATTCTCGCTTGTGACATGTGATACCCGGGCCCCAACTGAACAGTGGGTTTTAACATAACATCATGTTATGTTGGGATCGGCTCGAGCTAGGCTTATGCCCCTAGAGCTGCCACCCTACATATCGGGATCGGCTAGAGCTAGGTTAGTACCTCTAGAGCTGCCACCCATACAACATTTCAGGTTCGGCTCGAGCTAGGTTATTACCTCTAGAGCTGCCCCCTGTCAGGATCGGTCCGAGCTAGGCTTATGCCCCTAGGACTGCCCCCTGATTTGGGATCGGCTTGAGCTAGGCATTTTGCCCCCAAAGCTGCCACCCATACTTGATCATTAACCACATATGCATTACTTCACTTCTTTACTTTTGAGAGATTGATACCTTTACTTGTGAGAGATTGGTCCATTCACTTGTGAGAGATTGATACATTTATTTGACATAGCATTTTTGGAAGCTTTGGAACCATAACCAAAATAGAAGACATGTGAATAAACATTATTGGAAACATAGCCTTATTGGAAACATAACACCATTGGAACCATTGGACAATCACCCATAAACAAGATACATGAGCATAATCACTTTTGGAACTTTGGAAAACAACCTTATTGAGCTTTTGGAACAATATCCATGAGTATGATACATGAGATTCACAATTGATCTATGAGTAGGAAACATATGATAATGACCATTGATAACTGGATATAGAATACCTTAGCACATTTCGGGATGGAACAAGCGTAATGTCAATGTGAATACTATTTGCCGCAGAAAGATACGGACAGAGTAACCTTACATACTTCAAGTCCTATGTTTTCTCTTACTTCTTAACCTTAATATACTTTGTTTAGAGGTCCTCTTAGCCTCGTTTTGAACCCCACAAATGTTCCACGAAGATCATAAAACACCTCCCATAAAGGTTTAATCACATATACAAGGACCAAATTCAATTATCTCATCACTGGCATTACCAAATACATACTTATAGCTCCCGATACCTAAGTAAACCTTATTTAATGTCGTAAAGTAGGGTTAGGAAGGTACGGGGTGTTACAGTAGTTGAGTTTGTTCCGGATGTTTTTTATCATACCTTTGATGATTTTAACGAAAATAGATCAAAATATTGGGATGACCCTGCTATGATGTAGAAAATTAGAGAAGATTATCGTTCAAGAGTTGCAAATCCATACATGCAAATGATGGAAAAGAACGAAGCAGAAGAGATAAAGGAGGACCCAATTAATCAGATTACAAAATCATGTTTACTACCATTTGATACATAAGATTATATTTTATTTCTCTTGATATATTTTTTATTTCTATTTGATACATATTGTGTTTGTATTAAAGATACTTTTTTTTGGATACATTTTGATGATATATCAAGGATATAATGAGTTCATACATTTTAGTTGTGAACCTATGTTACATCTCTTTTCTTCGTGATACATTTTTTTGATACATTCATTGTCATTTGATACATTATTAATTGATACATATGAAATTAGTTAATTCTGTTGATACATTATAGCCCGTGAGAAATGTTTTAGAATTACTCGGTGGGTGTCTTGTTTCTGTTTTTCTCTATTGGTGTGTTATTCCATCTTGTTTTGTTTTCATTTCGTTTTTTTATATTATTTTTTATCCTGAACCAGGGGTCTATCAGAAACAGCCTCTCTATTTCATATGAGGTAATGGTATGGTCTATGTACACTCTACCCTCTCCAAACCCCACTTTGTGGAAATACACTGGGTATGTTGTTGTTGTTATATAGCCTGTGAGAAATAGTCTGTGTAATACTGATATAACTTTGTTGATACATTTTTACATATGTATCATTTTTTTTTATATTCACTGTTCATTATACATTTATTTCATATAATGAAAATATGTATTAAAAAATATAGTATATGTATGGTACATAGCAGAATCGATTAGTATGTTTTGTGTACAAGCTTACTTATTATTTTGATACATATGTAAGTCAAATTGATACATATATTGTTTAATTTTACAGGACATTAAGTTGGTGGTAAAAAAAGATCAATCATATAACCAAGAAAGCAATGGATAGATACATTAGTGATAATCAAGACCCGCCTAAGTGAAAACGCACATACATTCAATCTGATGATCAGAAAATGATAGACATTGAGTAGTTGTTGTTTACTACTTTGCAGATGTGTTGATTGTATCTATTTTTCTTTTTACTATTGGATAATCTTTGTTGGTTTTTATGCTGGCAGTTACAAGGCAAGACATAAATCTATGTTTTCAATGAATGATATGTAATATTTCATTTCATTTTTATCGCATTTGGGAAAGCTTGCATATGAATACCATATTTTGCTATAATGTATTAGGCAATGATCTATATTTCAGTAGCATAATTTTTTTCCACAAGTTAGTGATACATATGTATCAAATAAAATCATTTGATACATATTAAATGGTGCAGCTATTCTGACACTTTATATCATTCAGTGATATTATACGATATATATGTATCAAATACATGCAATATATGTATCATACATATGTATCAATATATATATATCATACATATGTATCAAAAACTATAGAATATGTATGATACATATGTATCAAACATAGACATATGTATCATGTACTTAATATAACTTCAGATACATATATTCATTTCTCTAAACCAAAAAATTTATCAAAATTTTTTATACATTACGTTACTGATATTTTTGATATATTAGGATTTTGATATTTTTTTTAGATCTGGCAGTCCCCGGCCAGAATGGAGGGAATGAACAACAGGCAATCCAGTGATGTAAAATTAGGAAGAAAAATGAAATGGGCATGTGAGAAAATTGACGAAATGTGTTTGAGATAGTGAGAAATGGGGAGTTTACAGAAGAAAATGAAATGGGTCTGATTTATCGTTTAATGGAGAAAATAAAATGAGTGTATCAATGGTGTTGCCAGCCGAAGTTGATGGTTATTTTTCATTTTTTTTTAATGAAGGATGAGTATGGTGGCTAATTTCGTGTGTTTGGAGGTGATGCGACGGTGGAAGTGAAGCAGCGGTGGGTCAGAGGTGATGTTTCCGGCGACTCAAGTTTACCGGAGATGGAGTTGTCACGATCGAAAAATAGTGGAGAGTTGAGGAGTTGTTGGAGGAAGAAAAAAAGAGATGAAAAAATTGAGCCAAATTGAAAATTGGAATCGATATGAATCAGATGAAAAGTTTTTGAATTTTCTATTATGTTTTAGAGATTTTAGTGATTCTTTCCGAAATGAATTTCACGTGATTCACTCGCCCAAATAAATGTGATTCTGTTACTTCCTTAATTAACTAACTGATTAGTTGGAAATGTATCAAAACAAATATATATCACTATTAAAAATATGTATAAAAAACGACATTTATGAGATTTTATGTAATTAGGAAAAGTTATGGTAAGAAATGTAATTGGCTCCATAATTTATGAGATTTCTGTAAGTTAGTCAAAATTTAAAAGATAAAATTGGACCCACAATTGGTGGGTTACTCATGGGTTATCCATAGTTTATGATGGATAATATGGGTTGATCCATATTTGACCCACTTTTAAATGGGTGGATATCCAACCCATTCAAAATGAGTGGGATCAGGCGGATAACCATAATTTTTATCCATTTTGTCACCCCTACTGTACCATTAAGTATACTTTAGATCAAAATAATGATAATTTATAGCCAATTTTTTTTCTTTCTCTCACCTCTCTCCCTGTCTCGCCCTACCTCTTTCTCGCCTCTCTCTCATCTTTTTGCTCTCTCTCTCTCTCTCTGTTTTTTTCCTTCTTGTTTTGCTATTTTTTTCTTCTTTTTGGGTGCTCATTAAAAAGGGGAATAAAAGAGCAAACAACATAAAACACACTAGCATATGTGCATAATTACTTCCTCAAAAATAAGTTTTCAAAATTACATTTTCTACCATTAAAATTCGTCTGATACATGTATGCTTTTGTGTATATGAAATTCATAATTTCATGTATTTGTGTATCTAAGTTTTATAATTTCATGTATTTATGTATTTGTGAAAGCAAGTATCCAACATCAATTTCACCAGCATATTCAAAATTTTCATCCCGTATATCAGATATCAAATATTTAGTGTATTTCATAGAGAATATAATGTATCTGGTGTATCCATGCATAGATATATGTTATGGTATCACATATACATGTATCACGTCTCTTTAATTTCCATTATGTACAGAGGTGTATCCAGGACTTTGAGTGGATGAGTGTACTATTATGAAAATACTTTGACCGTGGGTTCACACATCTATATTCAAATATTTTTAGAAAAATATAACACTTGATCTAGGAAGGAAAACATGGGTTCATGTGACTCCATCTAGATACGTACCTGATTATGCATAAATAGATACACGAAAAAGGAAGAAAAAGAAGATACACTATATTGATACAGATACACTACATTGATACATGTATCTGAGAACATAAATACTTATATGTGGTATCAAAAGTACATATATCTTGTAGTGATAAGGTTGTATTCATACATAGATAAATATATTCATGTATAGATACTCCCCAACTTGAACGGATACACTTAATAGAGCTATGCATAGATGCAACAAATTCAAATTTGCATCCAACACCACCATCCAATCATCAGCGTCATCGACACGGTGGTCAACGAATCATCCACAACCATTGACTACCACCACAAACTTATCTATTAGAAAGTCTCCTTTCTTTGTTGCTAATGGCTTCGATCGTTCAATCACCGACTTCACCGTCACGGAGGCGATGAATCATCCACCACCACTGACTACCACCACAAATATATTTATGAAAAAGTCTCATTTCTTTGTTGCTAATGGCTTCGATGCAACTCCCTTCCAATTTTGTGTACATGTGCAGCACACTCAGGTATGCATCCAATACTATTGTCTAATCACCAATGTCCGACATGATGGCCGATGAATCATCCACCGAATGAGAGATCGGGTACGATGGCACGGTGGCCAGCGATAAAGTTTTCTTCTGCTTCGGGATGAAGGAGAAAGGGGTTAAAGAGGGAGAGAGGATGGGGGAGGAGAGAGGTGAGTGAGAGAAAGTGAAGGAGCGAGATTTTAGGCTATAAGGAAAGGGGTGTATTTGAAATCAAATCTGTAGTGAGAGATTATGTAATTATTTTAAAGTAAGAGAAAAATTTAGTAGTTACGGTAAGGTTGCTTAGTTAATTATGTGGTTTTCTCTTTAATAATAGGAGTAACTTACATAAATTAAACTACTATAGGAGCTAATTCCACCATCTTCCACTACTTTTTATTATTACGTAATATCCCATATAAAAAGGAGGTAGATACATTATGGAAAGCCAGATATATTGTGGTTTTTGATACATGAACAACTAATTCTGAAAATTTAAATTAAGCAAATTCCTCAATATAATGCGGAAACATGTATATCTTGATTATTTAATTTGATTAATTTTATTTTATTACTCTTTAAAATAATAAAGTCATTAATTTGATGTACCTATTATCAATTTTATAGTGTATCCAAATACATGTATCATGTATCAAATATACATGCATGTCTATGGTGCCAATGATACACATATACATTCATCAAATTTTATCTAATGTATCTGTTTATATGTATCTAGTATTAATTTCATGTATTTGTTTATATGTATCTGATATCATTTTCATGTAGCTAGTATAAATTTCATGTATCTATTTATATGTAACCAGTATTAATTTGATGTATCCACCAGTTAATTCCTTAAATTGTCATTGAACTTGTGCAAATATCCCACTAAAGTCACTTTTGTTTCTTTTAGGACAATATTGTCATTGAACTATGTATATCTTTCCAAAATAAGGTGGAACTAAGAAATAGTTAAAGGCATGTTTGGAAAGCCACAAGAGAATTGGTTACTGATGTGTGTATAATTATGTGTTCGGTATATTGAAATAGCTTTTGATTCAAGTGCTTCCAGTTTGTTTTTTTTTAAAGAATTTTTTTTTGAATTCTTTTTGTTCTGATGTATGTGTATAATTATGTGTTGTATTATATTGAAATAGTTGTTGATCATGTGGTTGCAGTTTTCTTAGTCGATTTTCTTTTAATTTTCTTGTTCTGATGTATGTGTATAATTATGTGTGTGTATTGTTTAGGATTTCTTCAATGTTGGCAAATTTCGATCATATTGACCAAAATTTTGGAATTGTTGGTGTTGATAATCAATCAGGAAATGAAACCCTAATGGAAATTCGAAATAGTCAGGGTTTAGTTTGTGAATTTGTTATTGATGAATGATGATGATGGGGTTAGGGTTTTTGGAGGAGGTAATGAGGTAATTGAGGATTTAAGAGTGCAAAAGGAAGGTTCAGGTGTGGAGATTGATTTGGGTTCAGGCGATGTCGAAGACCAAATGGGGGTTTCAGGGTATGGTGGGCTTGATGGTGAACTCGTGGTTAATCTGAGGGGATTTTCACATCTTGCCGGCAAAGAAAATGCAGGAAATGAATCTGTTCCTGATGGTATAACAGTCAATAATGATTCCAAGGTGGGGGATGTCAATGGTATAGGTAGTAGGCCTGATGCTCTCATTCTAGAAAGACGAGGCGTTAAGTACAGAATGGAAGAAGAAGGTAAATTCTATCTGTTTGATTTAGTATGGGGTAAGGTGAGGACTCATCCTTGGTGGCCTAGGCAGATATTTGAGCCTTCTGCTGCATCAGAAAAAACAATGAAATACTTTAAAAAGAACAGTTATCTCGTATGCCATTTAGGATGTGCTTCTCTCAAATGGAGAAATGAAGCAACTCGGAAAGCTTTTCTCATGCGGTGAACTGTGCTCTAGATGAGGTCTCTGGGCGGGTTGAGTTTGGGCTGGCCTGCCCATGTTTGCTAGAGGATACCCGAGCAGATATGAAGTCTCAGATTGTTTCAGATGTTGGTATCCAGGCAGAATCAAGCATGAGAATTGGAGCTGACAACTTTCCAGATGAAACCTCATGTAACCCTACCAATCTCATTAGTGCACTGAAGTCAGTAGCTGCAGCTCCACATTCCAGGATTGACAGGTTGGCATTTGTGTCGGCAAAAGCTCAATTGGCAGCCTTTAATCGCTGGAATGGTTATTATGAGGTCCCACTAGTAGAAGAATTAAGCGATCTGTTAGAGAATGATAACGATGTTGAACCACTGCTTGGGTATAAAGATGCTTTTGATGTGACGTCAGAGGAAAATTCTAATGTCCAAGGTACTTCCTCTACAAAGCATCCTTGATGCTCGGTGGTTGCTGAGCACACTAGTAAAAAAGAAGAATCAATGTCCATTTTGATTTATGGGAGCAGTTCAGGCGTACCAAATGATCAGAAGAAATCTAGAGGGATAGCTGTGCAAGAGAGGAAGTCTGTGTCTTCTGAGAACTGAGAGGTGATGTTTAACATTTGATTATATGCCGAAGAAATAAGAATGAAAAAAGAATTGTCACCGAGTAGTGGTAACAAGAAGTCATTACCATCTCATAAAGCTGCAAGCCGAATTCTCAAGTCTATTGACAGAAATTCCCAAAGAACTAGTGATTGAGAAATGTTGGTTCACCTGAAGGGAAACAGTTGATTCCAAAAGAGTTCCCTTCTCCAACAGAAGTGCTCTCAAAGCTCTATTCGGCAGCCAGGGATTCCATGAATGCATATAGTGTTTTGATGTCAGAGGCTGGTTTGTTTTGTGATTATAGGAATTTAACTTGCTTAGAAATTACTGAGTTAGAAGACCACACCAAGACGACAGAAAAGCATATAGGACCAAATTCATCCAACTCAGCGTCTGCTGAAAATTTGTCAATAAAAAGTATTGAGGACTCATATTGGACTGATAGGATTATTCAATGCAACCCCTAAGATCAAGTGTTATTTGATCTGGAGGTCCAAAATGAGGAGGATTTTCCTAATGCTAAATGGGAGACTTCTTCTAGCCTGACTCCAAGCTTGGACAATAAACAAGAAGTAGGCCGCTTGGTTGTTAATTCAGAAAGAGAAAATCTATCCGATCTTGTGGATGGAAATTCTGAATACTCCCCGACTGCTCTGATTCTTAACTTTCAGATATAGAATCAGTTCCTCCCATAGCAGATTTAAACATAATATTTCGCCAGTATGGTCCACTTTGTGAATCTGAGACTGAACTTATTCGCAAGAGAAAACAAGCGAAAGTTGTTTTTTCAAGAGGCGTGCTGATGCTGAAACTGCTTTTAGCAGTTCAGGGAAATTTAGTATTTTTGGTCCATCACTCATCAGTTACCGCCTAGAGTATTCACCATCACCAAGCAAAGCATCTTGCACCTCAAAATGTAAAAAGAAGTATGCAACATCTTTAGCAGTGAATGGAGTTCGAAACTGAAGTAAGATGAATTCCTCATTAGGAGTTTTGCTGGATTTTCCCCGTACGGATTAAATTGTGAACTTGGTGGCTATGTTAATATGAATGTTGTTGCACATAGCTGAAATTAATTACTGACTGTTTTGTCTACTTAGAATGTTTTAGATAGTAGAAAAGTAGACTGGAAATATTCCATTTATTTGCGGTCAACTAAGAATTTTGTATTTATATATTTGTTTGCCCGGAAATATTAATTATGTTGGCAGCTGATACGGTAATTCTTAGCTTTGATTTACACTTTTGGGTTCACTAAATGTGGATGGAAGAGAGTGAAAAAATGGATCTTGAAGTAAATGAGTTTAGTCTTACTGATTTTTCATCGGAAAATGATAATCTTATTGGAAATTCATCTTCCCCTCTTCCTTCTTGGGGTCTTGATGAATACCCATCTTCAGGTTCTTGTTATTTAATTCAATCTTTTTCCTTTTCTGGATAATCATTTATTTTATTAGTTGATAGTGTATTTGAGCATTTTAATATTATTATATGGCCACGTAGTCTTCATATCTCTCGTGACAACTTCACATTTTATATTTCATGTGGCAACTCCACATTTTGTACTTCATGTGGCAACTCCAAATTTTGAATTTCATGTGGCAACTTCATTTTTGTTAACTTTTTTCTTTGCATGCATGGATGATTGTCTCCCTATATATATGTAGAGAGTTTTGCATATTTTTGGGAATATAAAAAACATAAGGGAAGATACAAGGAAAGAACATGTCATGAACTAGAAAGAGAGTGTTCACTAAACTTAGTAAAATAGAGAGTTTATTAGTTGAAGGGAGGTGTTCTTTTTTGTGGAGCTTTGAACTCAACTCTTGTCCAGAGTTTGTTGAGTTGTACTTTGTGAGAAGGTTGTTGTATCCTGGAGGGGACAAGTCAAGAAGATTACTGCTGGACCGGTGAAAACATTTGCTGCAGTGGTGTAACACCTCAGGTGCTACGAGTACATGAACATATACGATAGTCGGGGTATAAGGCTACATGAAGGAAAGGTGAGGAAACCTGTGTTGAAAACGAGAATGCGAAGAAGGAAAGACCTGAGACTCAGAGGTGAGTCACGGCAGGACTCACGTGGCGTGAGTCCCACCCACGTGACGTGGGTGGCTGCCGTGACCAACTTCAGAGACTTGGAAAAAGTCTCTGATTTTCACGGCAGGAGTCACGTGGCGTGACTCCCAGTCACGTGGCGTGACTCCCAGTCACATGGCGTGAGTGGTGCCGTGGGACAACTTCAGAAACTTGAAAAATGTGGTCTGATTTCCACGACAAGACCTACGTGGCGTGACTGGTGTCGTAGACACTAGTCACGATACCGTGGAAATTTGTCGGCTTTGTTGACCTCTTTTTGACTGAATAAAATAGTTGAGTGTATTGCCCATGAAATGTGTTATGCTGGATTTTTATGGTACATTGAAGGCCCAAAGTGAATTAAAACATATGGCCCAAAAGGGAAATGATCCATTCTTCCATATGACCAAGTCAAAGACCTCAATTATTGAAGTGAGGCTAAGGATGACCATGAGGACTATATAAGGGCACAAAAGGCTGATTTTATTCACATAAACACACATGCCCTTTTCTAGATATTTCCAACATATTTCTTTATTCTCTCACACCTAAGAACCCTAGTTTGCTTCAAGGGATTTGGCCAAGATCATCTCTTTGCAAATATTGGTAAGTGTCTATTCTCATGGATTATGATATGATAGGCTTAAGATGGTGTATATTATGATGATTATGTTGGCAAGGTGTGGCATGTGCACTTTTGGGTTTTGCTAAAAGATGTGTCATTTTTTTTTATGGTTTCAACTTGAAAGAAATTTTGAGATCTTAAAGGAAGGATTGGATTGGCATATAGGACTTAATTAGAAGGCTAAGGTATGTAAGGTTCCTCTTTTCCATATTTCTTTGACCACACCTATTGTTCACATATTGACCGAATTGATCTCGTTTCAACAAGGTTGTAGCACGTCTCTTTTACGTTGCTAGACATAGTTGGTTTTATGCCTCTTATTTATTGTCTATGATTCTCAAGTGCTAATAATGTCACAACCACCAATGTATCACTCTCATAACGAACGAATTGAAGTAATGCATATTTGTGTTTATTGAGTACGGGTGGTAGCTCAAAGGGGCGAAAGCCTAGCTAGAGACGATCCCGATTGATTATTGGATACAAGGGGTAGCCCAAAGGGGTGAAAACCTAGCTAGGGACGAACCTGCTTTCTTGATTTATGGGTGGTAGCTCAAAGGGACATAAGCCTAGCTAGAGACGATCCCAATGTTATGACCCACTGATTAGTTGGGGCCCGGGTACGATATGAGTTATTGATGATGATAATGAACGCAAAAGTAAAGTAATGAATGTAATGTACATGTTTTTCCCACATACCAAATGGTGGTTTATCTATATTGTTTATTCACTAGTATTTGCTCCCATTTGAGTTCTTATATGTCATACAGTTGCTTATCGCCTGACATACTCAGTACATTCTTTGTACTGACCCCCTTGTGGGAAACTTACCTTACTTGCTGCAGGCACAGGTGTTAGTAGACCTCCACTGTCACGCCCCGAATCCCATCGAGACGTGATTGGCACCCGTAGCCGATAAGGCCCGAGAGAACCAACCTTTGCCTATGTTCAATCATATGCATATCATAACCACCATGGCATAATAACATGAAAGACAAATAAAGGAAAACATGGGACATCATTATACATACATGTGAAACTTGGCCGTTGAGGCCATCCAGTCAAAACCACATATGTCTTTTACACTGATACACCCACATTGGTCTACAAAAGCCTCTAACAAGAGCATTGACCAAAATGAACCATAAGTCGGGACAAGTCCCCGCTTACACATTATGTACAATACCAAAACATATATCTACTATGACTCGGAGAACCCCGAATTAACTGGAGCTCACCAAGGAACTGCTAACACTGGCAATCTACTGGGGAGGCCTACTGGGACCTGCGCCTGCAGCAAGTAAGGTAAATTCCCCGAGAGGGGTCAGTACGAAATAAGTACTGAGTATGCAAGGCTCAGATGAAACTATACAACACATGAATATTTCAATGAATATGTCAATGAACTCAAAACATATGAATACTGTTAACAACATTCGAGGACGAATGTTCCTAAGGGGGGAAGAATGTAACACCCCGTACCTTTTCGACCTATGTGATGATGTTGAACAATGGTTACTTAAGTTTCGAGACGCTATGAGTATGTATTTTGTAAGGTTGGTGAAAAAAAAAAATTTGGCAGCGGTAGTTTTTGCTTTAAAGATATGGCGTCATTATTTATATGGGGTTCATGTTGACATCTATACGGATCACAAAAGCTTGCAATATCTTTTTAAGCAGAAGGAACTCAATTTGAGGCAACGAAGGTGGTTAGAGCTTTTAAAAGACTATGACATTGATATTCTTTACCACCCAGGCAAAGCAAATGTAGTAGCTGATGCATTGAGCCGTAAGGCAGTAGAAAGCACTAGTGGTCAGTTGAATGAAAAGCGTGAGATAATCAAAGATTTGAATCAATTAGCCAGCTTGGGAGTTCGCCTTATTAAAACTTCAGACGATAGAGTTATGGTGCAGAATGCAGCAGAATCCTCCTTGGTAGCTGAAGTGAAAGAGAAACAGTATGCGGATTCTATTTTATTACAGCTAAAGGAGAATGTGCAGCAGAATTTGACCAAGGCATTTGAGATTGGGCCCAATAACATGTCTCAACTTAGCCCACCAATTCTCATGTATAATACATCATATATCTCATGTTTAATTAATTCCATAATGCCAAGACAATATTCACTTATGAGATTTTCAGTCGTAGCCTCAATCGCAAAAATAGGAATTCTAGTCACCTATGGCTTCTTTGAACATTTTGGTAAATTCTTGTATTCCATGGTTTGATCATGTAGGAGTATGTAGTAGTGTATCGAGGTATTTGAAGCCTTAACAACGCTAAAGGAACTCCAAGGAATCAAAAGAAACCATGGAAGAATCGTCGTTGCATTTCGTCGCAAAACGAGCTCGAAAAAATTTTTTTTTTTTCACCAACCTTACAAAATACATACTCATAGCGTCTCGAAACTTAAGTAACCATTGTTCAACATCATCACATAGGTCGAAAAGGTACGGGGTGTTACATCCACAGTAGACTGCGGATCATCTACGGATTATTGGTGAGCTCCAGTTTAGTTCGGGGCTTTCCGAGTCGCAGGTGTACATTGGTATTGGTATTGTATGGGTGTATAGAGTGGGGTGTTGTCCCGAGTCTAGGTTGGTTATGGTTATGTATCTGTAGAGGCTTTGTAGACGGATGTGGGTATATGAATGTAAGAGATGAATGTCCATTTTGACTTGATGGCCCTAACGGCCAAGTTTCACGTATATATGTCTCATATGTTCCATGATTTCCGCTATTAGTATTTTTATATCCTTACGTGATGGTGATGTTTCTTATGGCATGCATATGAGTGGACATGAGCAAAGATTGGTTCTCTCGGGCCTTATCGGCTTCGGGTGTCAGTCCGCCTCAATGGGATTTGGGGCATGACAAGTGGGCTTGAATCTCCTTAAAGAGAGCGAGATATCCGCGCCTCAGCCAAGAAGAAGATATTTCTATTTTCTTCATTTGTATTTTTTCAATTGTAATTTTATTGTAATTTCACCAACAATTTTAAGGAGATTCAATGGCAACAATTGAAAAATCCGCGGATGTCAAGATGGGAGATCTTAACAAGCCATTCCAGTTCAACGGTACTCATTTCAAGAGGTGGAAGGGTAAAGTGTTTTTCTACTTAAGTCTTCTCAATGTCTCTTATGTGTTAACTGATAAGAATCCAAATAAAGTAGATAACTCTTCCATGAATGATGATGAACTTATTTCTCTTCAAGAGAAAGTTGAAAAGTACGATGGTAACTCCTATAAGTGTCGGTATTTTTTACTTAATTGTCTATCTGATAATTTTTATGATTATTATGATAGAACTTACTCTTGTGCAAAGAAAATTTGGAAATCATTGCAGAGTAAGTATGATACCGAGGAGCTGGAGCGAAAAAATATGCAGCTAGCAAATTTTTCCGTTTCTAAATGGTGGACAACAAATCAGTGGTAGACCAAGCTCAGGACGTTATAATGATTATTGGAGAGCTCAGGTCCGAGCAAGTCAAAATTGGAGATAACCTTATTGTTTGTGGCATAATAGATAAACTTCCACCTTCTTGGAAGGAGTTTCAAAAAACTATGTGCCATAAACAAAAGGAAACTTCTCTTGAGACTTTAATCACAAATCATTACAGGAAAATGCACTCACATCATAGGGAGGGATAAGAAATAGTGCATTTTTTCACAACAAGTTATCATGTGATTCGTTTTTCCCATTGAACCTGGTTATAGGATCTCTAGTCCCCAGGTTGGTTTCCTCACATATGACTCAAGAATTTATCGGCTTCAATCCCATCCCCCTCGATGTGCTCCAGACCTTTTCTCTTGCTAAGGCCTTAGTCAATGGATCTGCAAAATTATCACAAGATTTGACATAATCAACATTAATGGTACCATTTGTCAAATATGATCTCACATTACTGTGTTTTCTCTTTATAGGTCTGGATTTACCGTTGTAATAACGGTTTTGAACTGTACCAATCGCAGCGGTGCTATCACAATGAATCAAAATAGGAGGAATCGGTTTTTTAAAATAAGGTATTTGAAATAACAAATCTCTCAACCAATTTGCTTCCTTACTAACTGAAGCTAAAGCAATTAGTTCAGCCTCCATAATAGAGTTAGCAATAATAGTTTGCTTTTTAGATTTCCAACAAATAGCACCACCACCCAAAGTAAATACATAACCAGTAGTAGATAAGGAATCACCTGATAAAGTGTTCCAATCCGCATCACAAAAGCCTTCAAGTACAACAGGATATTTTTTATAGAACAAACCACAAGTTTTTGTCCCAATTAAATATCTCATAACTCTCGTTATAGCATGTCAATGTTCATTACCTGGCTTACTAGTAAACCTGCTAAGTACTCCTACTGCATATGCAATATCAGGCCTAGTGCAATCAGTCACATATCTCAAACTTCCAATTATGCTAGCATATTCCTTTTGATTTATAACATCATTTTCACTTTCAACAGGTAACAAGTGAATGCTAGAATCAAATGGAGTTACAACATGCTTGAAATCAAGGAAATTATATTTTTTCAAAATTTTCTCAACCTAATGTGACTGGTCAAGGAAAATTTCATCATATGTTCTAGTAATTTTTATTCCTAGAATAACATTTGCCTCACCAAGATCTTTCATATCAAAATGGCTTCTAAGAATATTTTTAGTCTCTCCAATAACATTCATGTTAGAGCCAAAGATCAATAAATCATCAACATATAGGCAAATAATAACATGCGAATTATTCCAAGACTTATGATATATGCACTTATCACACTCATTTGTTTTAAAGTCATTATCAATCATGCAGGAATCAAACTTTTCATGTCATTGCTTAGGTGCCTGTTTCAAGCCATATGGTGATTTAGTAAGTTTACATACTTTGCTTTCTTGGCCAGCTTCAACAAAACACTCGGGTTGTTCCATGTAAATCTCCTCATTTAGGTCTCCATTTAAAAAAGCAGTTTTTACATCCATTTGATGAATTTGTAAATCAAAAATTGCAGCAATTGCAATTAAAAGTCTAATGGATGTAATTCTAGTTACCGGAGAAAAATATCAAAAAATTCTAGGCCTTCTAGTTGCTTAAAACCTTTAGCCACTAGTCTAGCCTTATATTTATCAACTGATCCATCCAGGTTTAACTTTTTTCGTAAGACCCATTTACACCCAATTGTTTTACAACCGGTGGTAAATCAACTAGTTTCCAAGTTTTATTGGAAATTAGTGATTCCATTTCATCATTTACAACCTCTTTCCAAAAAATAGCATCATGTGAAGATAGAGCTTCTTTTAAAGTGAGAGGGTCATCTCCAACAATAAAAACATAATAATCAGGACCAAAATCTTTTTCTACTCTAGCTCTTTTACTTTTTCTTAACTCAAAATCATCATTTTCTTTATTTTTCAAAATAGAATTAGAAGAACTAGGTAGTGGCAAAATATTTTCTTGAGTCCTTTGACCCCCAACTATTTTTAGAATCAAAAGGGAATTTATTTTCATGAAAAATAACATCACCAGATTCTATTATAATACTATCTTCAAGATTAAAAAATCTATAGGCTGTGCTATTTGAAGCATAACCCAGAAAAGTACAAGTAGTAACTTTTTTACCCAACTTAGAGATTTTAGGATCCATTAACCTTACGTAGGCTAAGGAACCCCAAACTCTTAGATATCCCAAATTTGTCTTGTGACCTTTCCACAATTCAAAAGGTGTTAATTTGGTCTTTTTATGAGGCACACGATTCAACACATATCAAGCAGTTAAAAGAGCTTCACCCCAAAAATTTAAAGGTGCACTAGACTCAATTAACATGGCATTAGTTAACTCAACCAAAGTTTTATTTTTCCTTTCTGCTACACCATTAGATGCAGGCGAATAAGGAGGAGTAGTTTCATGAATTATACCCAATGATCTAACAAAAGAATTGAATTCATTTGACTCATATTCACGACCTCTATCACTTCTTATTCTTTTTAATTTTCTATTAAACTGATTTTCAATTTCATGGAGGAAAGTTTTAAAATTCTCAAAAGCATCACTTTTATTTTTCATCAAGTAAACATAAGTAAACTTAGAGAAATCATCAATGAAAGTAATAAAATATCTATTTTCTCCATGAGTTAAATTCCTCCAAGTTCACAAATATCAGTATGAACTAATTCTAATAAATCAGTTTTTCTTTCAACTTTAAAATGAGGCCTTTTTGTGATTTTGGCTTTACTACAAGCCTCACATTTTTCAAAATTCTTTTTGATCATTGGAATTAATCCTAAAATACTCATGATTCCCACATAACGATCATTGATATGACACAAACGAGCATGCCAAAAATTAGTAGAAGAAAGCATATAAACAGAAGTAGAAGTTTTATTCATTTCAACATTCAACTTGAACATCCCATCACAAGAATACCCCTTTCCCACAAAAATACTATTTTTCACCATTACATATTGGTCAGATTAAATAATCTCTTTGAAGCCTGCTTTATTAAGAAGAAAACTAGACATCAAATTTTTCCTCATGGAAGGAGTATAAAGTACATCTTTTAAAGTCAATACCCTTCCAGAAGTGAAACTCAATTCGACATCTCCCTTTCCAAGCACTTGAGTGGTGTGAGAATCACCAAGCATGATGGTTTTGGGCTCCTCAAAAGAAGTATATTTTTTAAACCAGTCTTTGTTATAGCAGACATGACGGTTTGCACCAGAGTCAGCCCACCATCCATCAACATTTTTCACCATGTTTATGTCTGTTATCACCGCCACAAATGGTTCTTCGGTAACGTTTTCCTGAGGTGTAGGCCCATGTTTCTGAAATTTGCAAAATCGAGCAATATGCCCACTCTTGCCACAGACAAAACACGGTCCCTTTTCTTGAACATGTTGATTTTTGGCTTGGTTATTTCCACCATTAATGTCCTTGGGATGTCTACCATTATTTTTCTTAAATTTTTTCTTCTTAGGCTTCTAAGCAGTATTTTTGTTAGTATTAGGGGTAGCATTATTTGAAGTAGTTAAATTTACCTTTGGTGTGATGTTGTTCTCTTCTGTTTGCAAAAGTGCATCTTGGCCCCTTGCTTCTTCTTCAATGCAGATTCGCATTATTAAAGTCTCAAGAGAAGTTTCCTTTTGTTTATGGCGCATAGTTTTTTGAAACTCCTTCCAAGAAGGTGGAAGTTTATCTATTATGCCACAAACAATAAGGTTATCTCCAATTTTGACTTCCTCGGACCTGAGCTCTCCAATAATCATTATAAAGTCCTGAGCTTGGTCTACCACTGATTTGTTGTCCACCATTTAGAAACGGAAAAATCTCCTAGCTGCATATTTTTTCGCTCCAGCCTCCTCGGTATCATACTTACTCTGCAATGTTTTCCAAATTTTCTTTGTACAAGAGTAAGTTCTATCATAATAATCATAAAAATTATCAGATAGACAATTAAGTAAAAAATATCGACATTTATAGGAGTCACCATCGTACTTTTCAACTTTCTCTTGAAGAGAAATAAGTTCATCATCATTCATGGAAGAGTTATCTACTTTATTTGGATTCTTCTCAGCCAACACATAAGAGACATTGAGAAGACTTAAGTAGAAAAACACTTTACCCTTCCACCTCTTGAAATGAGTACCGTTGAACCGGAATGGCTTGTTAAGATCTCTCATCTTGACATCCGCGGATTTTTCAATTGTTGCCATTGAATCTCCTTAAAATTGCTGGTGAAATTACAATAAAATTACAATTGAAAAAAAAATACAAATGAAGAAAATAAAAATACCTTCTTCTTCGCTGAGGCGCGGATATCTTGCTCTCTTTAAGGAGATTCAAGCCCACTGCAACAAATGTTTTCACCGGTTCAGCAGTAATCTTCTTGACTTGTCCCCTCCAGGATACAACAACCTTCTCACAAAGTACAACTCAACAAACTCTGGACAAGAGTTGAGTTCAAAGCTCCACAAAAAAAAATACCTCCCTTCAACTAATAAAACTCTCTATTTTACTAACTTTAGTGAACTCTCTCTATTCTAGTTCATTTCATGTTATGTTCTTATTCTTCTTGTGCTTTTCTTATCTTCCCCAAAAATATGCAAAACTCTCTACATATATATAGGGAGACAATCATTCATGCATGCAAAGAAAAAGGTTAACAAAAATGAAGTTGCCACATGAAATTCAAAATTTGGAGTTGCCACATGAAGTACAAAATGTGGAGTTGCCACATGAAATATAAAATGTGAAGTCAACAATTGAAAAATCCACGGATGTCAAGATGGGAGATCTTAACAAGCCATTCCGGTTCAACGGTACTCATTTCAAGAGGTGGAAGGGTAAAGTGTTTTTCTACTTGAGTCTTCTCAATGTCTCTTATGTGTTAACTGATAAGAATCCAAATAAAGTAGATAACTCTTTCATGAATGATGATGAACTTATTTCTCTTCAAGAGAAAGTTGAAAAGTATGATGGTGACTCCTATAAGTGTCGGTATTTTTTACTTAATTGTCTATCTGATAATTTTTATGATTATTATGATAGAACTTACTCTTGTACAAAGAAAATTTGGAAAACATTGCAGAGTAAGTATGATACCGAGGAGGCTGGAGCGAAAAAATATGCAGCTAGGAGATTTTTCCGTTTCTAAATGGTGGACAACAAATCAGTGGTAGACCAAGCTCAGGACTTTATAATGATTATTGGAGAGCTCAGGTCCGAGGAAGTCAAAATTGGAGATAACCTTATTGTTTGTGGCATAATAGATAAACTTCCACCTTCTTGGAAGGAGTTTCAAAAAACTATGCGCCATAAACAAAAGGAAACTTCTCTTGAGACTTTAATAATGCGAATCTGCATTGAAGAAGAAGCAAGGGGCCAAGATGCACTTTTGCAAACAGAAGAGAACAACATCACACCAAAGGTAAATTTAACTACTTCAAATAATGCTACCCCTAATACTAACAAAAATACTGCTTAGAAGCCTAAGAAGAAAAAATTTAAGAAAAATAATGGTAGACATCCCAAGGACATTAATGGTGGAAATAACCAAGCCAAAAATCAACATGTTCAAGAAAAGGGACCGTGTTTTGTCTGTGGCAAGAGTGGGCATATTGCTCGATTTTGCAAATTTCAGAAACATGGGCCTACACCTCAGGAAAACGTTACCGAAGAACCATTTGTGGCGGTGATAACAGACATAAACATGGTGAAAAATGTTGATGGATGGTGGGCTGACTCTGGTGCAAACCGTCATGTCTGCTATAACAAAGACTGGTTTAAAAAATATACTTCTTTTGAGGAGCCCAAAACCATCATGCTTGGTGATTCTCACACCACTCAAGTGCTTGGAAAGGGAGATGTCGAATTGAGTTTCACTTCTGGAAGGGTATTGACTTTAAAAGATGTACTTTATACTCCTTCCATGAGGAAAAATTTGATGTCTAGTTTTCTTCTTAATAAAGCAGGCTTCAAAGAGATTATTTAATCTGACCAATATGTAATGGTGAAAAATAGTATTTTTGTGGGAAAGGGGTATTCTTGTGATGGGATGTTCAAGTTGAATGTTGAAATGAATAAAACTTCTACTTCTGTTTATATGCTTTCTTCTACTAATTTTTGGCATGCTCGTTTGTGTCATATCAATGATCGTTATGTGGGAATCATGAGTATTTTAGGATTAATTCCAATGATCAAAAAGAATTTTGAAAAATGTGAGGCTTGTAGTAAAGCCAAAATCACAAAAA
The DNA here is from genome assembly GCA_031232105.1 of Capsicum rhomboideum. Classification (NCBI taxonomy): domain Eukaryota; kingdom Viridiplantae; phylum Streptophyta; class Magnoliopsida; order Solanales; family Solanaceae; genus Capsicum; species Capsicum rhomboideum. The sequence goes on along the minus strand of CP124711.1, from coordinate 139,669,058 downwards.
GGCCTCATTTTAAAGTTGAAAGAAAAACTGATTTATTAGAATTAGTTCATACTGATATTTGTGAACTTGGAGGAATTTAACTCATGGAGAAAATAGATATTTTATTACTTTCATTGATGATTTCTCTAAGTTTACTTATGTTTACTTGATGAAAAATAAAAGTGATGCTTTTGAGAATTTTAAAACTTTCCTCCATGAAATTGAAAATCAGTTTAATAGAAAATTAAAAAGAATAAGAAGTGATAGAGGTCGTGAATATGAGTCAAATGAATTCAATTCTTTTGTTAGATCATTGGGTATAATTCATGAAACTACTCCTCCTTATTCGCCTGCATCTAATGGTGTAGCAGAAAGGAAAAATAAAACTTTGGTTGAGTTAACTAATGCCATGTTAATTGAGTCTAGTGCACCTTTAAATTTTTGGGGTGAAGCTCTTTTAACTGCTTGATATGTGTTGAATCGTGTGCCTCATAAAAAGACCAAATTAACACCTTTTGAATTGTGGAAAGGTCACAAGACAAATTTGGGATATCTAAGAGTTTGGGGTTCCTTAGCCTACGTAAGGTTAATGGATCCTAAAATCTCTAAGTTGGGTAAAAAAGTTACTACTTGTACTTTTCTGGGTTATGCTTCAAATAGCACAGCCTATAGATTTTTTAATCTTGAAGATAGTATTATAATAGAATCTGGTGATGTTATTTTTCATGAAAATAAACCAAATCAACTTAATAAATTATGAGCTTTTTTATAATTTTTATTTGTTACCGTTGATTAAGGTTCCTTTGTTAGCTTTCGTACGACGCAGTGTTGTATCGAGCCAACAACATGCTTATATTTTGAGTTTTTTGTTAGCTTCCACATAACGCATATCGATCCAACAACATGCTCATAGTTTGAGTTCAATCGTGTTCTAAGGGTACATCAAGAGCTACTAATTCTCAATTTAAAACTATTGAAAGATTTGCAAGATATTTAATTTCAGTTATCTTAGGAGACAAAATTTTCATATTAATAGGTTATTTTTCTAGAATTAGTTGACTTTTGTTGAATTTTTTGATTGTTTGATATTTTTTTAGATCATATTTTAATTTTTGCCATGAGCATGTTACTGATGGAAAATATTTCTACTATTAGTGTATGTCATTGTAGCAAATAGAGCATCTTTTCTTATATTTAAAACGCTTTTGTAGATTAATTCTGCTATTAGTGTATGTCAATATTGCATCAAATAGAGCGTCTTTACTTATATTCAAAACACTTTTGTTAGATTAATTTTCGGACTAAATTATATTGAGACATCGACACAACCATAAGATGGAGAAAGTAGTAAAAAAAAGTAGCAATATTTTGGAGTTAAATTTCTTTCATTTTTAGTTTAAAGTAATGCTTTTATATGGTTTTGTATGAATATATTAATTTTCTTTTTAAGTATTTTTCGTATTTAATAAGATTTTCAATTTGTTATTAATCAAAGCATATTTTCTTTTATAGTTTCGAAGTGATTTTATAAAATTAAAATCATTGAACGAAGTACACGCGCGGGGCGTGTACCCTAAAACTAGTGTATATATATGTATATATATGTATATATATGTATATATATATATATATATATATGTGTGTGTGTGTGTGTGTGTGTGTGTGTGTGTGTATCTATATGTAAATATGTATTGGGAAGCCCCATAGTTGAAAGTTGGATTACAAAAATACCCTTTCAAAGTTAAATGACCAAATTATCCCTCATCTAAAAGTTAAATTACTTTCTGTTAAATGATTTAGAGTAAACGCTAATATTATCCTACTTAATGGGATAACTTTTCACCTTCTGCTGTATATTAGATTCACTTAACTAAATCCACATATTTTTCAGAGTTAATGTTTTAGAATTCTATGGACGAGACCATGTCTTTTTATTTCATTACTAGTATTTAATTATACCACAAATTTATAACATTGGAAGATGATCGTGTTCCATTCCCTCTATATATTTTCCACTTGGAAGATGAATCTCTTGACCTAATTATATGGTTAGATATGTTTGTTCTTCCTGAAATTTTGTGAATAGAATGATACTTTGTCTGAACAGCCGAGTCAACATGTATGTGAGCTGCAAACTTTTCTTCTTGTTCTTATAATTGTTTGTTTATTAGATCTTTTGATCTCCATTTATATGTGCTCTTTTTTTTAATTTTGTTACCATAATGCTTGTCATGCTCTTCTGTTCTCTTCAAACATAATGTTAGTTTCTTTTCTGTATTTTGCAAGTCTATATATTATTTTTTTCTTCTATATTTTGAAAGGCTATTTTATTTTAATTGTCATACACTGTGTAGTATTAATTTCTTTATTTGGTTAGGTTTCTCGAGGTTATAGACCAATTGTCAAGCCAAGTGTTTGGAGGAACTTTTGCTGCAATACTAATTAAACTTCTACCGTAAAGTTTTTAAAAATAAAACTATTAGTAGTAATTTGGCTAAAGTTAAAGTAACAATTGTTTAACAGACACGTGTAAATTGTAAATTCAAGCATGTACCACCATTTAAGAGCTATTTTTTAAACAATTGTAAATTCAAGCATGTAACACCATTTAAGAGCTAGCTTTTACAATTTCCATTTCATTTATCATCATTTAAGACTAGTTTTTACAATTACTTATGTTGCTGGCTGTAAAAAATAAATAAAGGCCATTGACAAACTTAATTATATTAATCAATGTTCTCTTCATTGCTAGGGAATTTGATGCGTTAGTTAAAGTATTTTAATGTGGACCTTTTCTTTGCCTCATTCAATTTATTAGCTCATTCCGTTGCACTACATATTCTCATTCTTTTCGCAATTTCATCATAGATGATAGCATGGTTATTGATTTCGGTTTTGTGGAAAATGTTCACTCTTTTCTGAGGTCTTATACTCTTATTTATATTTTCACTTTTGATTTAAATTTGTGTGATATTATTTTTCCTGATTTCATTTTCCTATTTTTTTTAATAGCAGCATTGTGACAAAGACGACTCAGAGAGAGATTCTAGCTCAACCTCGCACAGAAACGTAAATACTCAAAAAATGTTTCTCCAATGAGTTGCAAGAGGTTTGACTATTATTCTGAAAAAAGAAATTTAGTAATGTTTTGAGATGCAAACTCAATTCCTATAGTGCGTTGCAGGAAATGATATTGCGTTGCAGGAAATGATATTGAAAGTTTCTTAATATATTGTGGGTATTATTTGAAGGTAACATAAATTGAACTCTTGAATAATGCATGTTCTTATGAATGCTTATTTTACCAATACATCTTTCCAACTTTTTCTATTTGTTCATTTTGAATTTATCAAAATATTGGTACGCCTCCCTAAAAGACAACAGTACAAATGCGTAATTGGGTATTTTGATTTCTCTCTTTCATATTATAACAATGGTGTGGACTTGATTATGAGATAATAGTGCAAAGGAAAATTGAGTGCCCAAAAGCTAAAACCCTATAGATGCTCAGACCTCTTAGACCTTAGTAGTTGATGACCCATTGGTAAGCTTATTTTCTGTTGATTTGCAGGTTCAGATTATATATTTATATCTATATATGTATATGTATATGTATCCTTCTATTTTAAATTTATCTGTTTTAAGTTAAAGCTACGCGCAGTGGTCCACAAAAGTAGTTCCGTTTCTAACTTCAAATTATTAAAAGTACCTTTTTTGTATGTGTTTTGATTTTTTTATAGAACAAAAAAAGCTCTATGATATATGTGTGTACCATTTAGAAGTTATCATATTGTGATACAAATTTTGTACCAAATATGTTGGGATACACGTTTCCAGTGACTAGTATTACTAAAAGTGGGAAGGTCCTCAGTCTAAAGTTGGATTACGAGGCACCCGAGGGTGTGGCCTAATAGTTCTGTGAAGTGGGTTGAGAACCTTGAGGTATCAAGTTCAATGCCCAACTAAGACAAAAACTAGGTGATTTCTTCCCATCTGTTCTAGCCTTAGTGGACAGAGTTACCCGGTATCTGTTGCTGGTAGGAGGTGTAACACCTCAGGTGCTACGAGTACATGAACATATACAATAGTCGGGGTATAAGGCTACATGAAGGAAAGGTGAAGAAACCTGTGTTGAAAATGAGAATGCGAAAAAGGAAAGACCTGAGACTCAGAAGTGAGTCACGGCAGGACTCACGTGGCGTGAGTCCCACCCACGTGACGTGGGTGGCTGCCGTGGCCAACTTCAGAAAGTTGGAAAAAGGGGCCTGATTTACACGGCAGGAGTCACGTGTCGTGACTCCACTCACGTGACGTGAGTGGTGCCGTGGAACAACTTCAGAGACATGGAGAATTGTCGTCTGATTTCCACGACACAACCTACGTGGCGTGACTGGTGTCGTAGACACCAGTCACGATACCGTGAAATTTTACCGGCTTTATTGACCTATTTTTGACTAGATGAAATGTTTGAGTGTGGGGCCCATTAAAGGTGTTGGACTGAATTTATATGCTGTATTTGAGGCCCAAAATCATGTAAGAAGACATGGGCCTCAACACGTAAAGGAATTGATCCATTTGAAATGGATCAAATGTGTGGCCAAGGATCATTTGACTTGAGAGTCTATATAAAGGCACAAAAATCAGCATTTAATTCATGAACACTCTCATGCCATTGCTAGATATTTCTCTCAAAGCTTCTTAGCTCATAAACCCTAAGGCAACAAGGCAACAACCAATAGCATCTCTTTGGTAAGTGTCTCCTCTCATGAATTAACCTATTATAGACTTAAGATGGTGTATATAGTAGATTGGTTATGTTGGCAAGGTGTTGCATAGTGTACTTTTGGTTTTCTTTGCTAAAAGATGTGTCATTTTTATGATTTAAACTTGAAAGGAATCTTGAGATCTTGAAGGAAGGATTGGATTGGCATATAGGACTTAATTAGAAGGCTAAGGTATGTAAGGTTTCTCTTTCCTATGACCTTTGGTCACACTTATGAACTTCATATTTTGCCCTAACTTACCATCCCTCCGAAATGTCGTAAAGTGTCTCATTCCAAGTAAGTTGTTAGCAAATGTTATTCACGTGTCTCTTATTCATTGAATGATGTTCCTAAGCATTAATAATGTTACAACCACCAATGTATCACTCTCGTAATGAAAGAATTGAAGTAATACATATTTGTGTTTATTGAGTACGGGTGGTAGCTCAGAGGGGCGAAAGCCTAGCTAGAGACGATCCCGATTGATTATTGGATACAGGGGGTAGACCAAAGGGGTAAAAACCTAGCTAGGGACGAACCTGCTTTATTGATTTATGGGTGGTAGCTCAAAGGGGCATAAGCCTAGCTAGAGACGATCCCAATGTTATGACCCACTGATCAATTGGGGCCCGGGTACGATATGATTGATTGACTAATGATGATAATGAACGTAAAAGTAAAGTAATGAACATAATGTACATGTTTTTCCCACATACAGAATGGTGGTTTATCTATAGTGTTTATTCACTGGTATTTGATTCCATTTGAGTTCTTATATGTCATACAGTTTCTTATCGCCTTACATACTCAGTACATTCTTTCGTACTGACCCCTTGTGGGACTTACCTTACTTGCTGCAGGCGCAGGTTCTAGTAGGCCTCCACAGTAGGACTTGGGTTTTCTGCGGATTGTTGGTGAGCTCCAGGTTGCTTTGGGGCTTTTCGAGTCCTATGTATATGTTGGTTTTGGTATTGTATCACAGTTATGTAAAGCGGGGACTTGTCCCGACTATAGGTTTGGTTTTGTATCTGTTAGAGGCTTTGTAGACGTTGTACAGTTAAAGGAAGGAACGTTGTATCTTTTTGACTATATGGCCCTAACGTCCATGTCTCATGTCTATATAAATGTCCTCATTTGATTTCTATTATTGAGATGTTGTGTCCATAAGTGACTGCATGCTAGCCCATTGACGACAAGTATGTGAACGTATAGACTGGTTCTCTCGGGCCTTAACGGCTTCGGGTGTCATGTCCTCCCCGATGGGATTTGAGGCGTGACAAAAGTGGTATCAGAGCGGGTCGTCCTAGGGTGTCTACAAAGCCGTGTCTGAGTAGAGTCTTTCTTATGGATGTGTTGTGCACCACATTTATAAGGCGGAGGCTACGGGACATTTAGGAGTTGTTTCATTCCTTCATTTCTAGATCGTGCATTAGAGCCGAAGTTATAGGTGGAATCATTTCTGACTGTTGAAATTGTTTTCTTATATTATAGTAAGATGCCGATGGCAAGAAGAGGATGAGGTAGAGGCAAAAGTAAGAGGCTAGACAGACTTGCCGAAAAAGGCACTAGTAGACCACCACCTAGTCAGGGTGAAGCGAAAAGTGAATTTGCATCGCAGGCTTCTTCTACTTTTCCAGCTTCGGAAAGGCCAAGAGGTAGAGAAGTACCCGCAGAACCGCCTATTAATGCCACTGACCAGGATTTGAGAAATGCAGTGCAGATGTTGACACAGTTAGTTGCTGCACAAAGTCAAGGAAGAGCTGGTCTAACAACAGGTGAGGATGGTGCGGCTAGGGCAGCTAGTCGTCGCACACAGGATTTTCTGAAACTAGATCCTCCCATGTTTACCGGATCGACTCTGAATAAGGACCCGCAAGATTTTATAAATCAAATCCAAAGGGCTTTGGAGGTCATGCACGTGACTGGTGTAGAAACAGTTGAACTTGTGGCCTATCGATTGAAAGGTGAAGCTATATTGTGGTATGAGGACTGGAAAAGATCGCGGGGTATTGATGTACTTCCAGCTGGCTGGGAAGACTTTAAAACAGCATTCCTCGATCATTACCTCCCATATGAGCTCCGGGAGGCACATGCAGATCAGTTTCTCAATCTCCGCCAAGAAACCATGAGTGTCAGAGAATACAGTCTGCAGTTCAATTCGTTGGCCCGATATGCTCCAAATGTGATGGCCACGATGACAGACAGAGTTCATCGTTACGTCGACAGGTTGGAGCCATATTTGGTACGAGACTGCACTATTGCCGCTTTGAACAAAGATATGGACATAGTCAGGATTCAGGCTTTTGCACAAAAGATGGAAGACCAGAGGCAACGAAGAAGGGTATATGAAGGTGAACGAGGACCGTCAAAGAGGGCGAGACCTATGGGGCAGTCTATGATATCCCTAGGAGCATCTAGGTCTCGGATGTTTCCTACACCGCCTAGACCATCATTCTCTCATTCCACAGCAGGCACTTCGGCTCAGTTCCAAGGGTCTAGAGGTGGTTATGTTGGGAAAAGCAGTGGGATGCAAGGCTCACAGATTGCCGAGTTTCCTCGTCCTCCGTGTCAGCATTGTGGAAGACCTAATTTAGGTGAATGCCGAATGGGGACAAATACTTGTTTTTGGTGCGGTATGACGGGGTATATCATGCGAGAATGCCCACGACAAGGCGTCGGTAGTGTGGCGTAACCTATGGGATCAAACGTTGCATCTTCATCATCGGTTCCTTCCCTTGGTAGAGGTGTACAGCCTATGGGGCGTGGCAGAGGTTCGAAAGGAGCAGCTAGTTCTAGCGGAGCCCAGAATCGCACCTATGCTCTAGTGGACCAGCAGAATTCAGAGGCCTCTCCTGATGTTGTTACAGGTATATTATCTGTTTTATCTCATCTTGTCTATGCATTGATTGATCCGGGTTTGACATTATCATATGTCACTTCATTAGTTGCGAAAAAATTCAACAGAACGCCGGAACTCTTAGTTAAGTCCTTTGAAGTATCTACGCCTGTCGGTAAATCCATTACAGCTACGAGGGTTTATCGTAACTGCATAGTCACTGTTGGTGGTCATGATACATTGGCCGATCTTATTGAGCTAGAAATGGTAGATTTTGATGTTATCATGGGAATGGATTGGTTAGCGTCTTGCTATGCTATGGTGGATTGCCAAGCGAAGAAAGTATCTTTTCATTTTCCATAAATGACTGTCTTTGAGTGGAAAGGTAATGTTGGCGCACCGAGGGGTAAATTTATTTCCTTTCTCAAGGTAAGGAAGATGATATCTAAGGGGTATTTATGCCACCTAGTAAGGTGCAGGATATTGATATGATGCCACCAACTCCTCAAAAGGTTTCGGTGGTTAATGAATTTCTTGATGTATTTCCTGAAGATCTCCGGGGTTGCCTCCAGAGCGAGAGTTAGACTTTGGTATTGATGTCATGTCAGGGACTCAGCCGATCTCTATTCCTCCGTATAGAATGGCTCCAGCAGAATTACGAGAATTGAAGGAGCAATTAAAAGATTTGCTGGACAAGGGATTTATAAGGCCTAGCATGTCCCCGTGGGGTGCACCAGTCTTATTTGTATGGAAGAAAGATGGCATGTTGAGAATGTGCATCGATTATCGGCAGTTGAATAAGGTAACGATCAAGAATAAATATCCCCTCCCCAGAATTGATGATTTATTTGATCAGTTACAGGGTGCCACGTGCTTTTCAAAGATTGACTTGAGATCGGGGTACCATCAAGTTCGGGTTAGAGAAAAAGATATACCCAAGACAGCTTTCCGAACACGGTATGGACATTATGAATTTTTAGTCATGTCGTTTGGACTAACAAATGCACTAGCTGTTTTCATGGATCTGATGAATAGGGTGTTTAAGCCATTTCTAGACGTGTTCGTGACGGTGTTTATAGATGACATTCTAGTTTATTCAAGATCAGAAGAAGACCATGCTACTCATCTACGACAGGTGTTACAGATTCTGCGTGAACGGAAGTTATACGCCAAGTTTTTGAAATGTGAATTTTGGCTGAAATCTGTAGCATTCTTGGGTCACATTGTCTCGGGTGAAGGAATACGAGTTGATACACAGAAGATAGAGGCGGTGAAGAACTGGCCAAGACCTATGACACCCATAGAAATTCGTAGTTTTCTTGGACTGGCAGGGTATTATCGGAGGTTTGTTGAAGGGTTTTCTTCCATTGATGCACCTCTAGCGAAGCTAACACATAAGGCCGTCAGGTTTCAGTGGAACGACGCATGTGAGAAAAGTTTTCAAGAGCTGAAAGATAAATTGACTTCCACACCTGTCCTCGTACTTCCCGAAGGCACAGATGGGTATGCAGTTTATTGTGATGCTTTCGGGATTGGTCTGGGGTGTGTATTGATGCAGCACAGTCAAGTAATAGCGTATGCCTCACGACAGTTGCGGCCACATGAGCGAAATTATCCCACACATGATCTTGAGTTAGCAGCTGTGATATTTGTTTTAAAGATATGGCGTCATTATTTGTATGGGGTTCATGTTGATATCTACACGGATCACAAAAGTTTGCAATATATCTTTAAGCAAAAGGACTTGAATCTGAGGCAGCGGAGGTGGCTTGAATTATTGAAAGACTATGATGTCGATATCTTATATCATCCCGGGAAAGCAAATGTGGTAGCGGATGCTCTCAGTCGCAAAGCAGTAGGAAGTACTAACGAGCAGTTGATGGGGAAGCAAGATATAGTCAGAGATTTACGACAATTAGCCAGCTTGGGGGTTCGTCTTCTTGAATCTCCAGATGACAGGGTTATTGTGCAACATGCAGCAGAATCATCCTTAATAGCTGAGGTAAAGGAGAAACAGTACGCGGATCCTCTGTTATTGCAACTGAAAGAGAATGTGCAGCAAGAGTTGACAAAGGCATTCGATATTACAAAAGAAGGGGTACTTCAATGCCAGGGTAGATTATGTGTACCGGATGTAGACGAGCTGAGGAAGCGGATTATGACAGAGGCACACCATTCACGGTATTCTATACATCCGGGAGCTACAAAGATGTACCATGATTTGAAAGACATATATTGGTGGGGAAATATGAAGAAGAACGTTGCGGAATTTGTAGCTCAGTGTTCAAATTGTCAACAGGTGAAAGTGGAGCATCAGAAACCGGGAGGTTATATGCAATGTATCAATCTTCCAGTTTGGAAATGGGATATGATTAATATGGATTTCATTACAGGTTTGCCTCGTACACTGCGGAAGTTTGACTCCATATGGGTGATAGTGGACAGGCTTACCAAGTCAGCACATTTCCTACCAGTCAAGACCACGTATACAGCCGAAGATTATGCAAGGTTGTATGTGAAAGAAATAGTACGCTTACATGGGATTCCACTTTCTATTATATCTGATAGGGGAGAACCCCTGTCTGAGGATTTGGGTACACAAGTGAATTTGAGTACGGCCTTTCATCCTCAGACAGATGGACAGGCAGAGCGTACGATTCAAACGCTTGAAGATATTCTACGAGCTTGCGCAATGGATTTTAAAGGCAGCTGGGATGATCACTTACCACTTGTTGAATTTACCTACAACAATAGCTATCATTCAAGTATTCGGATGGCACCTTATGAAGCTGTATATGGAAGAAGATGTCGATCACCCATTGGATGGTTCAAAGCGGGTGAAACTGTTTTACTTGGGCCCGATCTTGTTCACCAAGCCATGGAGAAAGTTAAAGTGATCCAACAGCGGCTACAGACGGCCCAAAGTCGACACAAGTCCTATGCTGATGTTAGACGATGAGGGCTCGAATTTTTCATAGGTGATTGGGTATTCTTGAAAGTGTCACCGATGAAAGGGGTAATGAGGTTTGGAAAGAAAGGAAAGTTAAGTCCACGGTATATAGGTCCATATGAAATTGTCAAAAGATTTAGACAAGTTGCATATGAATTGGCACAACCCCAAGAACTCTCCACAGTTCACCCGGTGTTCCATGTTTCAATGCTTCGAAAGTGCATAGGAGAGCCATCTCAAATTGCTCCCATTGAAGATGTGCAAATCACAGAAAATCTCACATATGAAGAAGTGCCTATTGCTATTCCGTAAAGGTACTTTGGCGAAATCAGCAAGTAGAAGAGGTTACATGGGAAGCAGAAGAAATGATGAAATCAAAGTACCCACATTTGTTCCACACGGAAGAACAAGTTCAAAGTACAGAAGGAGAGCAATAACAAGTAAGTCTACATCAATATGTCAATATTGTATGTATGTGTATGTATATGCGATGTCTAATGAGATTAGCATTTTTGTACCCTGGATACTGTTATTAACATTCGAGGATAAATGTTTCTAAGGGGTGAAGAATGTAACACCTCAGGTGCTACGAGTACATGAACATATACAATAGTCGGGGTATAAGGCTACATGAAGAAAAGGTGAAGAAACCTGTGTTGAAAATGAGAATGCGAAAAAGGAAAGACCTGAGACTCAGAAGTGAGTCACGGCAGGACTCACGTGGCGTGAGTCCCACCCACGTGACGTGGGTGGCTGCCGTGGCCAACTTCAGAAAGTTGGAAAAAGGGGCCTGATTTACACGACATGAGTCACGTGCCGTGACTCCACTCACGTGACGTGAGTGGTGCCGTGGAACAACTTCAGATACATGGAGAATTGTCATCTGATTTCCACGACACAACCTACGTGGCGTGACTGGTGTCGTAGACACCAGTCACGATACCGTGAAATTTTATCGGCTTTATTGACCTATTTTTGACTAGATGAAATGTTTGAGTGTGGGGCCCATTAAAGGTGTTGGACTGAATTTATATGCTGTATTTGAGGCCCAAAATCATGTAAGAAGACATGGGCCTCAACAAGTAAAGGAATTGATCCATTTGAAATGGATCAAATGTGTGGCCAAGGATCATTTGACTTGAGAGTCTATATAAAGGCACAAAAATCAGCATTTAATTCATGAACACTCTCATGCCATTGCTAGATATTTCTCTCAAAGCTTCTTAGCTCATAAACCCTAAGGCAACAAGGCAACAACCAATAGCATCTCTTTGGTAAGTGTCTCCTCTCATGAATTAACCTATTATAGACTTAAGATGGTGTATATAGTAGATTGGTTATGTTGGCAAGGTGTTGCATAGTGTACTTTTGGTTTTCTTTGCTAAAAGATGTGTCATTTTTATAACTTAAACTTGAAAGGAATCTTGAGATCTTGAAGGAAGGATTGGATTGGCATATAGGACTTAATTAGAAGGCTAAGGTATGTAAGGTTTCTCTTTCCTATGACCTTTGGTCACACTTATGAACTTCATATTTTGCCCTAACTTACCATCCCTCAGAAATGTCATAAAGTGTCTCATTCCAAGTAAGTTGTTAGCAAATGTTATTCACGTGTCTCTTATTCATTGAATGATGTTCCTAAGCTTCAATAATCTTACAACCACCAATGTATCATTCTCGTAATGAAAGAATTGAAGTAATGCATATTTGTGTTTATTGAGTACTGGTGGTAGCTCAAAGGGGCGAAAGCCTAGCTAGAGACGATTCCGATTGATTATTGGATACAGGGGGTAGCCCAAAGGGGTGAAAACCTAGCTAGGGACGAACCTGCTTTATTGATTTATGGGTGGTAGCTCAAAGGGGCATAAGCCTAGCTAGAGACAATCCCAATATTATGACCCACTGATCAGTTGGTGCCCTAGTACTGTCACGCCCCGAATTCCAACGAGGCGTGATTGGCACCCGAAGCCGATATGGCTCGAGAGAACCAATCTTTGCTCATGCACATTCGTGTGCATATCCTTGTATGAACATCATACTATCTTATGTAACCGATAACATATAAAATGCCAATGGCGGAAGTCATGGAAAACATGTACAATATGTGAAACTTGGCCGTTAGGGCCATCAAGTCGAGTGAGCATACATCTCTTTCATCCATATACCCATATACGTCTATAAAAGCCTCTAACAGATGCATTTATCAGACCACTTAAATTCGGGACAAGTCCCCGCTTTATAACATTTACAACATCAAACAAATGTACAACTGTGACTTGGAAAGTCCCGAACCAACTGGGGCTCACCAAAAATCATCTGCAAATACTGTCAACCTACTGCAGAGGTCTACTAGTGCCTGCACCTGCAGCATTTAAAGTAAGTCCCCCGAGGGGGTCAGTACGAAGAATGTACTGAGTATGTAAGGCTCATAAGAAACTACATCAATACATGAAACTGCATCAATACATAAGAACTTCAAAGGAAGTAATTATAAGAGAAATACTTTATATGGCTAAACATCATTTTATATGAGGAACCATGTACCTTTCTTCTGTTATTGTTATTTTCGATCATTCAATCGTCACCTTGTCTTTTCTATAATACCTTTCATAATTACTTTCGTTCAAGAGAGTTACTTCTAAGAGATTGTCTTTATTCACGAGATTCATCTATACAAGAGATTCTTTCTTTTGAGAGATTCTTAACATACATCCACTCTTTGGTGGGTTAACATACATCCACTCTTTGGTGGGTCAACATACATCCACCCTTTGGTGGGTCAACATACATCCACTCTTTGGTGGGTCAACATACATCCACTCTTTGGTGGGTCAACATACATCCACTCTTTGGTAGGTCAATATACATCCACTCTTTGGTGGGTCAGCATACATCCACTCTTTGGTGGGTTAACATACATCCACTCTTTGATGGGTCAACATACATCCACTCTTTGGTGGGCTAACATACATCCACTCTTTGGTGGGTTAATAATATATAATAATATAACATACATCCACTCTTCATTTCTTACTTGGGAGAGATTGAATGTAACACCCCGTAGATTTTCGAACCAAATTGATTCCCGTGATATACATGAAATTAATTAAACATGCATGAGATTTTTGAGGAATTACACATAAAAGTGTTGGGCCAAATTAATATATGCAAAAAGGGCTTAATTTAAGCCCAAATGCATGGCCCAAATGGAGAAAAGAGATCCATTCATCCATTTGACCCATTCAACATGATAATTAATGTTGATAAAGGATAAGAAGAGACTTGAGGGCCAATATATAAGCATGAAAATCAGATTTTTTATTCCATTGGACACCCATGCTTTGTCTAGAATTTTCCACAACATTTCTCTCTTCAACCAAACCCTAAGCCTTCATTCCTTTGGTCAAGATCACCTTAGAGAAAGACTTGGTAAGTGTATATTATCATGGTTGAATATATTTTATGCATGGAATATGGTTTATATCATGTTGGTTATGTTGGTGAAGAGTGAGAAGGTCACTATGTGTAAAACAATTTGTGTTTGCTAAATCGGAGGATGATTTTTGTCTTGAAAACTTGAACATGGACTTGTGATCTTGAAGGAAATAAACTTGATGGATTCAATATTGATATGTGAGATGTGATTACAGCCTCGACTTGCTTTATTCTTGTGTATAATGGTTGGAATTTTTATTGCAAAAGTTAGCATGGAAATGATGGCGTAAGGTAAGGAAAACGTCGTATTGGTGTTGTTTTCGTGTGTTGAAAAACCATGGCTGTTCATTGATGTTTAAGATGATCAATAATATGTTAAAATAAGTTTGGTTATGATCATGGACCATTCATTGCATTAAAAGACCCAAAAAATGACATTTCGGACCAAAACGGGCATCCGCCCCCGCAGACGGAGGCATCTGCGGGCGCAGATGCCAACGCAGATGGCACTGGCTGCTGCCAAGGGCCATCTCTGTGCGCAGGTGGCTGACCTGCGGGCGCAGGTGCCAACGCAGGTCAGCCCAGAATTTCGTTTTGGTTGTTTTCGTATCCCGTTGATCCCCCGAAGCCCCCGTACCCTCTATGGATATAATTAGCAACTTGTGATGTTGTTTTAATGACTTTAAAGTGTCGTATGGAGGCATGATGGACTTTATTAAATGTGTATGGTTGTTCATATGTTGTTATGAGGCAAATTGATAAGCGTAAATGTGACGGAATGGAAATGAGAAGGCATAAAGGGTAAGTGTGATGCGAAATGCTAATGTTGTATGAAATCTTGGTCAATGAGTGGAATGTTATGGTAGTGTTGGCATGTTTATGCGATAAATGACATTGTAAGAAGGCGAAATGACGTTCTAAAGTAACTATGTGATTCATGGTCATCTTGTGCACTTGTAAGGTAGTTGGTTGCTAATATAAACTTCGTTATGTACTTGTGATGTAGAGTGAGGCGTAAGGAAAGAGCTGGGCTATTGTATTTCCATATAAGCTTGGGTATTCATAGTGAGATGCAAAGGTATGTAAGGTTATTCTTCTATATCTTTCTGCAATATATGGCGTTCACATTGTCATAGTACTCATTCGATTCCGAAACACCCTAAGGTATTCCGTATCCGATAATTGGCTAAAGTTACTCATATGTCCCTTACTCATTGGTCAATGGTGAATCATATGACTCATGTACATTGGTTGACTTATGATCATTGGCTAGTATGTTAAAAGTTCTATAAGGTTCTAAGGTATCACATTTCTAGTTGGTGACAGTTGAAATCCACATGTATCTTGTTTAGTGATTATTATCCTAAGATTTCAAAAGTGTTCTATTCCAAGGGGGATCTTTAGTATACCACCGAAGGTTCATATACATTGTTATTCATAGGTGTATTATTCTTAGATGAATTATGATCCACTTGTCTCTTATTTATGGGCGGAAGTTCTTAAGTTGTCATTTGTTGTAGATCCTAAGAGAATTATCCCCACAAGAGCAATGAGGTAATTCACTTTTGTTCCAAAGTTTCCAATCATGTCATGTTCCAAAGTCCTATAGTATGATGATTATTTCTTGGTACCAATCTCATAAGAGTAATAAGAGAGGTGATGTGCAAGTTAGTACAAGTATTCCTCATAAGTGAGGATATCAATCTCATGACTTAAATGAGTGAAGTGAAATGTGGATATAAGTGTGTGCTTTAGTGTCATAATCTCTAATGTATCACTCTCATAACTAGGTAAAGGGTATAAGAGTGTAAAGGAGTAATGCGCGTGGTTGTTATATGTTTCATTGAGTATGGGTCTCAATCTAGAGGGTAGAAGTTCTAGATGGAACAATCCCAATATTATGCTATGTTATTTACTATAGCCCACCAAAGGTGGAGTCCCGGTACTATATACTTACTTATATTAGATCTCACAAGAAGTAGCAAAAGAGTTAATCTCTTGGAAGTAGAGAACAAGGTAAAGTATATATGTGTGTTTCCAATAGCATCGTGATCCTCAATAGGTCATACAAGTGTGTATATATTCTCACTCCAAGTTTCGAGAATGTGATGTTCTAAAGTCTAGTAATGTTATGATTATGTTTGTCCTAATCTGGTAAAAGTTGAGGTATAATTATGACATCATCCATGGGGTGAAATGAACACCTGCATGACGGTTCTCTATACATCATCCATGGGGTGAAATGAACACCTGCATGACGGTTCTCTATACATCATCCATGGGGTGAAATGAACACCTGCATGACGGTTCTCTATACATCATCCATGGGGTGAAATGAACACCTGCATGACGGTTCTCTATACATTATCCATGGGGTGAAATGAACACCTGCATAATGGTTCTCCTTACATTATCCATGGGGTGCAATGTACACCTGCATGATGGGTCTATGAATTTCCCACTGATCAGTTGGGCCCGGGCAGTATATGGTTAATAAGTTATTAAGTGAAGTAAGGTAAGGTAGAGAAGCAAGTAGAGTGGATGTGTGATACCCCACCCATAGAGTGGATGTAGGTTATATTATTAATCTACCAAGAGAGTGGATGTGTGTGGATGAATATTATTCTTTTGTAATTTACGAACCAAGTAGTAGAACAATAGTGGTAATGAACATAGAAGCAAGAAAGAGTCTCTTGCATAGAGAAGAGTCTCATGAATAGAAGAGAAGAGTCTCTTGAGTGTAGATGTATATGAAAGATATTCTATGAATAGTAAGGATATCAAATGAATGTCCTAAAATGTTCATAACGAAAGCAATATACAAGTTTCCAATTAGAATGACCCATATTGAATAATCTCTCATATTTATTTCATTGACATTCTCATGTATGATGTAATTTCTCTAGCCTTACATACTCAGTACATTTCTCGTACTGACCCCCTCGGGGGACTTACCTTACATGTTGCAGGTGCAGGCACTAGTAGATTTGTAAAAAGGTCGTAAGTTGACAGTTAGTTGCGGATCTTTGGTGAGCCCCAGTTGCTTCGGGACTTATCACAGTTGTTCATATGTTTTGGTATTGTACCTAGTGTATAAATTGGGGACTTGTCCCGACTTTGAGTTCATTTTGGTCAATGCAATTGTTAGAGGCTTTTGTAGACGGATGTGGGTGTATAAATGTAAAAGGGGTATGTCGTTCTTGACTTGGTGGCCTCAACGGCCAAGTTTCGCATATGTATATATATATCATGTTCCATGAATTCCATTGTTGGTATCTATAGATATTGTGTGATTATGGGTTGCTTATGGCATGCATATGATTGGATAGAGACAAAGATTGGTTCTCTCGGGCCTTATCGGCTTCGAGTGCCAATCACGTCCCGATGGGATTCGGGGCGTGACAGATTTAGTCAAACTTGAAACATAATAGTCTCGGGACTTGGAGTATAATATATACACACTTTTCTTCATTTCTTACCTGAGAAATATTGATACTTTTATGATACATTAAGGATCGTGATACTATTGGAAACATACTTACACATATGCTCTACCTCGTTTCTTTACTTTCAAGAAAGTGACACCCTTACTTGGGAGGGATAATTATATTAACTCGCACTTTACCTCCTTCACTAATCCTATGAGATCTTATTTAAGTACGTATATGATACCGGGCCTCCACCTTTGGTGGGCTATAAGAAATACATAGCAGAATATTGGACTTTTCCATATTGAACTTATACCCTTTAGAATGTGATCCATACTCAATAAAACATATAGCAACCAGGCGCATTACTCTTTTACAACTTAACACCCCTTACATGGGTATGAGAATGACACGTTAAAGATCATGACATTAAAGCACACACTTATATACACATCTCACTTCCCTCCTTTACTTCATGAGATTGACATCTTCACTTATGAGGAATAGTTCTACTAACTTGCACATCACCTCTCTTATTACTCTTATGAGATTGGTACTTTTATACTTGTGAGAGATTGGTACAAACATAATCATAATATTGCACTTTGGAACATGACATGATGGGAAAATGCTAATCACAATAAATAGATTCTCTTACACATTACTTTACTTACTTCGTCACTCATTAGTCGGATATACCCATAATGTTGGAATAGCCGTCATGCAGGTGTTCTTTCACCCCATGGATAAATTAACATCATCATGCGGGTATTTATACCCCATGGATAACACCCATGAACACTTTCAATATGCATTACTTTATTCTTACTTCATTTCTTTAACCTTTGCGAGATTGGTATCTTTACTTGTGAGAGCTTGATACTTCACTTATGAGAGATTGATACATTCCTTTGGCATAACATTTTTGGAAGCTTGGGAACCATAACCAATAATAGAAGACATGTAAATAAACATTATTGAAACCATAGCCTTATTGGAAACATAACACCATTGGAACCATTGGACAATAATTCATAAACAAGATACATTAATATAACCACTATTGGAACTTTGGAATGTAACCTTATTGGGTTTTTGGAACAATATTCATGACTATGGGACATGAGCTGCACAATTGATCACTGAGTAGGAAACATATGATAATGACCATTGATAACCGGATATAGGATACCTTAGCACATTTCGGGATGGAACAAGCGTAATGTCAATGTGAATACTATTGTAACATGACATGATTAGAAAAGCTATTCAAGACTACATAGACTCTCTTTACTTCGTTACTCTCTTTGATATAGCTTCCTTAGAAGACAACTTTGGAACTTCAGTCAATGAATAGGAGATATGTGAATCATAACTCGTCTAAGAGTCGGAAACATGTGAATAACAATATCTCAACCTGAACTGATATACCTTGGGACATTTCGGAATGGAATAGGTACAATGTCAATATGATCAATATGCTGCAGAAGGATACAGAAAGAGTAACCTTACATACCTTCACTTCCAAGTATGAGTATACGAGTCTATATATAAACACAACAGTCCAGCTCCTTTCTTATGTTTCACTCTACAACACAAGTTCATAATGGAACTCTCGTTAACAACTATTTATCGTACAAGTGTACAAAATGGCAATGAGCTTTATGACTGCCGTATAAGGTCATATCACCCCTTATAATACAATTCACTGCATTCTCATACCAACGACACCATAACATTCCACACATTGACCAATTTATCATACATCAATACCATTTCACACTACACTTACCCTTTATGCTTCCTTATTATCATTCCGTCACAATTACCTTATCAACTTGCCCCATAACAACTTATAAACAACAATACATACTTAACATAGTCCAACATGCCTCCATACGCCCCTTTAAAGTCATGAAAACGCCATCACAAGTTGCTAATTTCATCCAAAAAGGGTATAGGGGCCTTCGGGGATCAATTAGATACGAAAACATACAAAACGGAAATCTGGGCTGACCTGCGCAGCCACCTGCTGACCTGTGCACGCAGGTGACCTTTGGCAGATGCCAGAGGCACCTGCGTTGGCATCTACGCCCGCAGGTGCCCTCGTCTGCGGGGGCGGATGCCCGTTTTGGTCTGAAATGGTCTTTTTGGGGTCTTTTTATGCAATGAATGGTCCATGATCATAACCAAACTTATTTTGACATATTTTTTATCATCTTGAATACCCACAATCAGCCATGGTCTCACAACACACAATAACATCACCAAAACGACACTTTGCGGTCAATACGTCACCAAAATCATAACCAAGTTCACAATAGAAATTCCAAAAATTATACACCATGACAAAACAAGGGAAGACTATAATCACATCTTACATGACAATATTAAATCCATTAAGTTCACTTCTTTCAAGGCCACAAGTCCATGTTCAAGTTTACAAGGCAAAACCATCCTCCGATTTAGCAAACATGCACACCTCACACATAGTGAGCTTCTCAATACTCCATCAACACAACCCACATAATATACACCATATTCCATGCATAAAATATATTAAAACATAATAAGAATCACTTACCAAGTCTTACAAGTTGATGATCTTGGACAAAGGAATGACTTAGGGTTTGTGTGAGATAAGGAAATGTTGTAGAAAATTCTAGAAAAAGCATGGGTGTCACAATGGACTAAAATCTGATTTTTCCTTGTATATATAGGCCCTCAAGTCACTCTTATCCTTTCTTAGCATTAATTGCATGGTTGATTGGTCAAATGGACCAATATTGGAAGAATGGGTCAAATTTCATATTGGGCCATGTCTTCTTGTTTATTTTGGGCTTCACTCTTGGGCCCAATTGTACAAGACTTCTTAATGCCCACAATTTAATGCATAATTCATCAAATCTCTCATGTTTTACTAATTCCATAAATGTAAACGTAGTCGTATAGGTTCGACAACATACGGTGTGTTACACCTCCTACACGGGTCTAATCCCATGTACTAGGCCCAATATCAATTATCTCAACAATAACCGTACAAAGTACATACTTTTGACTCTCGACACGGAAGTAGCCATTGTTCAATATTGTCGAGTAGGGTTTGGTAGGTACGGGGTGTTACAGGTACGATATGATTGATTGACTAATGATGATAATGAACGTAAAAGTAAAGTAATGAACGTAATGTACATGTTTTTCCCACATACAGAATGGTGGTTTATCTATAGTGTTTATTCACTGGTATTTGATTCCATTTGAGTTCTTATATGTCATACAGTTGCTTATCGCCTTACATACTCAGTACATTCTTTCGTACTGACCCCTTGTGGGACTTACCTTACTTGCTGCAGGCGCAGGTGCTAGTAGGCCTCCACAGTAGGACTTGGGTTTTCTGCGGATTGTTGGTGAGCTCCACGTTGCTTCAGGGCTTTCCGAGTCCTATGTATATGTTGGTTTTGGTATTGTATCACAGTTATGTAAAGCGGGGACTTGTCCCGACTATAGGTTTGGTTTTGTATATGTTAGAGGCTTTGTAGACGTTGTACAGTTAAAGGAAGGAACGTTGTATCTTTTTGACTATATGGCCCTAACGGCCATGTCTCATGTCTATATAAATGTCCTCATTTGATTTCTATTATTGAGATGTTGTGTCCATAAGTGACTGCATGCTAGCCCATTGACGACAAGTATGTGAACGTATAGATTGGTTCTCTCGGGCCTTAACGGCTTCGGGTGTCATGTCCGCCCCGATGGGATTTGAGGCGTGACAGGAGGTGGCAGGTATCCCATGGAATTATTCGAGGTGCGCGCAAGCTGGCTCGGACACCACGGTTATCAAAAAAGAAATAAAAGTTGGATTACGAGAATTCCCTTCACCAACTTTTTTAATTAAATAAATAATGATAGCTAAATTAGACCAAATACATGGTCAGATGTTAGAACTTAGTATTTTCCATTTTCAATGAGTTTTAACTGTTATCCTTTAAGCTTCTGCCGTTAAACTCATTCTAACAACAGTTTAATGCTTCAGGTTGAACATGGGCATTCATATCTCCTTAATTATCATCCAAAAACATTTCTACTCATGGTATGCTTTGTTATTACTAATTGTTTCTATCTTTCATCTTCCGCATTAATAATTTTCTCCCACAGGCCACAACCTTTTCTTATTCTTTACATTACAATACTCTATAAATGTCCACAATAAGCTGTCTTTGTCCCATCATTTTGTTTGTGTTCTTTCTGCCAGAAATTCTCTTTTTCCAGGTACATCTATCATTTATATGTATGTGTGGTTTAAATCTCTTTCTTGGTATGTTTAGTGGTATGTTGCTTATTATTAAAAAACAATTATCTGTAAGTCAGAACTGTTTATCCAAATGCAAGGTTTAGCAATCCAAAATGCACTTTCCATTGAATGTTATGTACACTGGAATTAATTATTTTAAATGCGTGTTTTTCAGAAAGTAATTCCTTTAATATTTTGTAAATTTTATACTGTCAAATTAAAATTTTCACCTGTTAGCATATTGAAATTTGCCACCGGAGGTTTTTAGGTTTAAATCATTTTCAGTCTATACTTGTTACAACTCTATTGTATTGTTTAACACGGGTATACACATGCTTAACTAGTTTAAACAAAATATCATCACTCTTTAAATTTCCCTTTTTTTTGAGTCTGCTATCGGTAGGCTTTTAAAGTATTGTTCAAAAAGGATGAGTAGATGTTCTCTCTCATTTGGTTGATTAGCAAAAGAACTGGGACTTTTGATGTTGTACTGACATTGTTTTTATGTTGTTTAATAAAAAGTCCATCAGTAGAACTACAAGTGGAGCATCATTAAAGCCTCCAAAGATTAGCACAACGTTGCAACCTGTTTCTGCATCCTTAAGGGCTTCTTTGGATATCACACAAGTCACAACAGATAATGACGGCATGAAAATCAGTACAGGTAAGTGGTAAAAGAAGTTGTTAAATTTTGATGAAGTTCTTGAGTAAAGGATAAGTGAAAGCTGTCTTCCGTCCATAAAAAGTAGGTACGTTGTCTATCCGTTGTATATTTGGGCTTGTAACAATTTCGTATACGTCTTTTCTGATGTTGATAGTTTAATTGGGAAATTGCAGCTTCTGTTAGAGCGCTCAGACACCAAAAGCACCTGTCCTTAATAAACCTACTATGTCGATGAAGCCATCTTCTGTGGGATCTTCACCTGCAATGAAAATACATTCAACAAGATCTTCAAGTGGTAGTTCTGGAAGTACTTCATATGACAAGACAGCTAGATCTTCAATTCCTGTAGCAAGGAGAAAGGTTGATAGCAAACCTATTGCTCAACCTTCTGCAAGTGCTAAACTCAAAACCCCTTCAAAAGCTACACAACAACAACAACAACATACCCAGTATATTTCCATAAAGTGGGGTCCATTCCTCATTGACGCCGGCGCCGCATGAGCCCTGGCCAGCCCAAAAGGGCGCGGGTCCAAGGCGAGCTCTGCTGTCATACCCTTCAAAAGCTGCAGTAGAAGAGTAAACTACCATCTGGGAATTCTGCTGTCTCATCTTATTAGATGTCTTTTTAGATCAACGCAAGCATGTTGCCTGCTAGTTCTATTAGTGAGTGTTCTTCAGTGTCATCGTCATCTTCCGCCACCATCAACCATAGGTCAAGCAAGTTAAGGACTATCTTTGACACCAGCTCCTGCAGATCATTTGATAGTGACAGCTCAACTTTGGATCTGAACAATCATTTAAGTCAGCGGAAGTCAGATAAGCCTGAAATCAGGGGAACAACTTTACCTAGAGAAAGTTTAAAGCAAGCAGGCTCAGTTTCTCGTCCAGCCTCTATGATGAAACCATCAGGTACTTTGACGGGGTCAGTTTAGTGTTCTTTTTATATGGATCTATTTTCACGTCCTTCAATTAGAAATGATTTATGTGATGACAGCATCTAGTATGATGATGATAAGATCATTACCAAGTGGAAAGTGGAAAGAAAATAGGTGCATATAAATCTATTGATTTTCTTTGTTAGGGAAAAATGATTATCAAGTGGAGCACTTTCATGTAGTGAAGGCCATTTTCTTGCTTTGATTAGCAGCTTCATTAAACTATCTTACATTACTTGTAATAATCTTCAGAATTCTTTAATCAATGTACTTCCAAAATTTTAATGTTAAATTCATTTTATGCAGGTGAACGCAGTCCGGACTCCTAATGGTACTCATTCCAATTCGTCCACTGCACTGCCCAAGACTGAAGCTACCATCTGTAGCCCAAAAGGAAACTCAAGCACGAAATCTAAGAGTGTAAGAGTTCCTCTTAGGGAAAATAGAAAGCCTGAAACTCTGAAGCACCTCTCTTCTGTATATTCTTCAGACAAGTCAAATGTTTCAGATAATCACACTGGTGGTCCAAGTGATATTCCTCTAATTCCTGAGTTATCTCTTGAAGCTCATCATGAAATAAGTGGAGCAAATACTTCAAAGAATATGGATGTTCTGGCTGAAGAACCTGTTCCATTTGAACACATCCAAAGTGCCTTTGCGGTTGTTTCTTTGGTTGCAATTAAGGGTGAAAACCAAGGCATAGTAAGTGCTTTGAACAATAAGGAAGATGAGGCTGAAGGACCTGATTCAGTTGACCATGTTGCAGATGCTTGTTTGGTTGCAGATAAGAGTGAAAACCAAGGTATAGCAAGTATATTGAACAATGAGGTAGTTGAACATGTTGTGGATGATGGTTTGGTTGCAATTAAGAGTGAAAACGAAGTCATTGGTAGAGGAAGTTGTGGCCGATGAACCTGACACAGTTGAACACATCACATGTGCTGGTTTGGTTGCAATTAAGAGTGCAAACGAAGTCATTGTGAACAATGATACAGATCTGATTAAGAGTGTACACCAAAGAATAGAGGAAGTTGTGGCCGATGAACCTGATACAGTTGAACACGTTGCTGGTGATGGTTGGTTGCAATGAAGAGTGAAAACCAAGTCACTGTGAACAATTATACAGATGTGATTATGAGTGGATACCAAAGAATAGAGAAAGTTGTGGCCGATGAACCTGACACAGTTGAACACTTTGCTGGTGATGTGTGGTTGCAATGAAGAGTGAAAGCCAAGTCATTTTGTGCAATGATACAATTATGGCTGAAAGACCTGATACAGTTGAAGATGTTCCAGGTGATGCTCTGGTTGCGATTGAGAGTGAAAATCAATGTGTTTTGAACAATGATATGGCCTGCAGGTTTGGCTGCAATTAGGAGTCAAAAACAAGGTGTTATGGAGAATGAAATGAACTTGGATACTACTGAGAATATGGAGAATGAAATGGACTTGGATGCTATTGAGAACATTGACATCAAGGCTGTTGAAACTTCTATTAGTGAAAACATTTGACAGTGTCGAGCAGATTTGGATGTGCCTAGCCAAATGAATGAGATGAAACTGGAGGAAAATGTAAACAGTGACTTCAAACATACCAAGATTGATCATGTTAAGAGAGAATACGACTCAACTTTCAGGTGAGCTGAAACAATGCGACAGTGCCAAACAGGGGATGAAGGTAGAGTAGATGTCAAGGATGATTTGTACTCCTGAGAAAACAAATGCAAAGAAAAATGTGTGCGCAAATCAAGCGGACCAACTAAACAGTCAGGTAGAAGAAATCTGCATAACCCCATTTAGCTATGAGGTTGAGTCTCTAATGAACAAATTGGCCTATTTGTCACTAAGTACCCCTGAGATAGCAGTTAGAAGGATGCCCTTTGCTGTCAAGAATTCTTCCGGTGATTGTCTTGATTTTTGTGAAGGAGCTGCCCAGGCAGTTGGGAAGACTGATTTAGATTTGCCTTCTTTGCAAATTGGTCATAAAGAAAACAGCAATTTATGAGGATAGCCAAGCATGTTTCATTGCAAGGTAAAAGATGTATTCTCTATCTTGAACATGAACATAACTTTATTAATGAAAAACTGAATCTTTAACCTGTTCTGCTTCATATATTTATGTATTAATGTGCTAATCATGCTTACACTTTGATCTACAGAGGTGGTTAAGCTTCAAGAACAAGGCTAGTTTCTGCGGGTGTCAAAGGCATCACATTTGTATAGCGCAGTTGATGAGGGCTTATGTGATGCATGGTTCTTTCGCGGGTTAAGATCAAGGTTTTTGTGAGAATGTCTTTGAAGTACTGATTTATGTATTACGTGAATGTTGAACCTTGAAGTTTTTTTTATGTAAGATTCACAGTCAACCTCACTAGATGCAATTGTCTTATCTTTTAAAGACGTTTTATTTTTCTGAAGTTTCTCATTGTCCACTTCAAAAAGAGGCTGGCATTTACTTATTTCCAATAAAATTTCTATCAATACGCTCTTGTTTTCCTATCCTCATTGGAGATGTCTGATAAATGCAGTGTTTTTTGTAACAGTTACATATATTGCTGAATAAGTATCATGTTTGCTTGCAAAAGGGGAAAGAAAGAACCAGAAGCTGTACCAAGCTTAGGATTTAGAGTTCTATATGACACTTATGTTGTTAGTTTGTTACTCATTGGCTCCCTCCTGGAAAAGCCAAACTAAACGATTGTATTTTCCACTTATCAAGCATAAAATATTAAATTGTTATTGCGATTCTTGTAGTTCAATTGCTTAGTTATAAACACCAAATGCCAATAAATGTTTTTTTTACTGATTAGACACATCATAGCACTGTCTGTCAGGAAGCAATAAGATTTTAAGTGATTGATATATTCACCATTCTTCGCTATCACTGGAGGGCGTGGATTAGAGTGTAAGGTTAGTTGGTAGTTGAGCGTTCTTTTGTTTTCCTACACGATAGATCTGGTGGTTGTACTTGGACTTGATTTCTTGCACCAGCTGCTGCTCCACTAACTGATCCCTTCACATTGACTGTTGAAGAGAAGATTAATGTAACACTAAAGCGTGATGGTGGTGTCAGCAACTTCAACGTCCAGGGTACTTCGTCTCTCCAAATTCTGAACCAAGAAGATGCGTTTATTTTATCCAAGTGCAGGTCCTCTCTCTCTCTCTCTCCCCAAGTATGCTGAGCATTTCATGTGTTGAGGCTCCTCGGAAAAGTCTACATTGTCGAGTTTTTGTCAATGTCCAATGTCAAGAATTTTATTTATATTCTCTTTCAATGCAAAAAAAAAAGAGAAACAAAATGATGGACTATGCATGTAGATGTTCTTGGTGAAGCAGAGCTCATCATTTATGTCTTATGCAGCCAAACACTGTTTCCAGTTCTACTCATTTGATTGCATTTGATATGCGACTGGCAAGCAATTGAAATTTGAAAGTGGGTAAAGAAGAACCTAATGGTTTTTTCTGCGCTTCCTTGCAATATATGACCTCTTCTCTAAGAACAATTGTAAGACATTTCCAGTATGCACTCCTTATTATAAAGCTGAAGACCCAACTGGTCCCCTTTCCATTTGAAATGCTTGTCTAAACTGGACTCTCTAGCTCTGTGTTTGGTAGTCTATCTGACTCAGAAAGGCATTCATATTTGCTTTGCTTGTGAATTTTGTGATGGTATAGTTTACTGTTCATTCCATACTATATGTTCAGATTGAAACCAGCGGTAATCCAGCAATCCTCTTCAAAACACACCCAAACATGAACAAGGAGTTGTTTAGTTTCGATGTGAAAATATTCTAGGCCTTAAAGATCCCAGTAGGCCATTTCCCGCTGGTCAAGGTGGTGATGGTGTTGGTCTTTTGAGGGTGGAGAATACAAAGCACAGATGAGTCAGTTTTGCCTTTGACAAGTAAGCTTCATGAATTTCGGTTGACGCTTCTCTTAATCTCTGTGCTGTCTTCTGTGTTTACAACAACAACATACCCAGTATATTCCCACCACGTGGGGTCTGGGGGGGGGGGGTAAGTGTACGCAGTCCATACCACTACCTCAGAAGTGAGATAGAGAGGCTGTTTCCGAAGTGAGATAATCAATATTATATTATCCTTTATCATTGATTTCAAACATTTTGTCTCAGTTAACTGCTGGCCTTCAGTTTCTGGAAGCGAAACCTATGTGAATATCGAGTATGAAACCCCCGCACAAATTGATCTACAAAATGTTGTAATTTCTGTACCCCTCCCAGCTCTCAGGGAGGCTCCAAATGTACAACAGATAGACCGAGAGTGGAGGTGATCACAGATAGACGGAGAGTGGAGGTGATCTTTTAACTTTAACTTTAACTTTTACTCTTTTGCTAATTTTAAACTATCACCCTTTTCATCAGAGCTTTATTCTCACTGTATTTTAAACTGAATCTTCCATGGATCTTCTTATGATAAGAGGCTTTCAAAGCTGAAATCGCCTTTGCATAGAGACCATGCTACTTCTAAGATGCTAGTTTGTTTATTGCTTTTAAGAATGCACAGTTCGCTTCACTGTGGTCAGAGCAAAGCAGTTGTTTCATGTTTATTACTTAATTCATTTGTTTGATATAGATAGGTTTTTTGGAGAATCATTGGTTTGGAAAGTTCGCACATCGTGTGGTTCTTCAAAGGAGGGATGGATGTCACTTAGTTATTCCTTCCAATTCATTTGCTTTGCTTGAAGAAGAAATATGAACTCCTATCTTCAAGTTGGCTGCACTTAAACGAAGTTTTTATCATTCTTGCAAATGTAAGGAACATGCACTCTTTATATCAACTTTTCCAAAGAAATTTATTCCTTGTGTAAGGCAACCTCTTTCCAGGAAATTTATTCCTTGTGTACGTCAGTTGTCACCAGGAATTGAGGAGAATCAGTAGTTCGATTTTAAAGCATTTACAAAATTTTCATTTAAGAAGTAAGTGGAGTCGATAACCATTTTGCCAAGGATATTCTAAATAATTTCACCTCGTATGGTTATTTAATTTTTTATAATATATTAAGTGATTATGGCACAAGATCTTTAAAGTGATTGGCTACAAAATTGTACTACACGTCGTTTAATATTTTTTAAACAATTACAATTATCATTCCCCTTACAAGTCCCTCGTTCAAACAAACTCCCTCTTACAGTAATAATAAATAAAGAAGCTAAGTCGGAATGCAGAAAATACCTTACAAGGCGAGACTGAGAGCTCGCCTTACAAGTGAAGTCCCATCAGCAGTCAAAAGGTAAGGTGGGTCACTGTTTTCGCCTTGTAAGGCAAAACAGTGTCCTCACCTTGATCTTAACCATTTAACTGATGACGTTAAATGGTTAAGGGCAAGGCGTGAGCCTTCACCCGCTTTGTCCCTTTTGGAATTTTTCGATTTTGGGTTGCCCATTCGGAATTTTGGATGAAAAAAATTGCCCTTTAGGCTCCGGACTCCATCATAGACAAGGGGTGCAGGTGAGACCAAATGTGGAAACAACTGCTCAGAATTAGCAGACTTGGACCTTGAATTATCTCTTTTTGTGAACCAGCAGATTTAGGCCTTAAATTTCCTCTTAAATGAACTATCTGTGCTCAACTTATTCTGAATCTATTCTCTGTTCACAGGTTCCATCTGAGGTCGGGATGCAGAGAGGTAATCTACGAGACATCCTCTGATGGAAGCATGTATGTTAGCGGGCTTGCAATGTCAAATGTAAATTCTTTCATCGACTTTATCGCTTTTGAAAAGAATATCTTTCAATAGGTTCAAATGCTAGGCTCTTATATGCATATACTTCATGCTGCTTTACAAGTGTGTGTGTGTTGAGCAGCTGCTATGATGTCTATGGCCACTCAGAAGAAAATTGTAAAAGCTGATGCCTATGTCGCTGGTTGGTAGTCAACTATATGATT
This sequence comes from Capsicum rhomboideum, assembly GCA_031232105.1. Taxonomy (NCBI): domain Eukaryota; kingdom Viridiplantae; phylum Streptophyta; class Magnoliopsida; order Solanales; family Solanaceae; genus Capsicum; species Capsicum rhomboideum. The sequence goes on along the minus strand of CP124711.1, from coordinate 139,639,871 downwards.
AGACATGTATTTTCCCTATTTCCTCCTTTCAACAGCATGAAACTGAAACCGTTTTGGCTGATATCTAATTGCAGCATGTGATGCCCCTGGAATAAAAAGATTGGTACCTCAGAAGTGAAGTGAATTGGAATTTCTTTTGACAACATTTACAAACTGGTTGGAGCGCCTGTTGTTACCGTACAACTATGATACAATGGCTGGGTTACAAAGTTGCAGGACTTGGAGCGTTCAAGGTGATATATTTGTGGCTCAGAAGCACCTATTTTTCTCAATATGAATTTTTTTTATGATGCAAGAACTACTTAATCTGTGTGTTAGATAACAATTCTCTCTGTAATTCAGGCAATTGAAGTGTGCTACAGGTTTGGACAATCTCCTGTATACGCCAGATACAGATTTTTCTTGCTTTGCAGATCTTGCATTGGCATCTCCAGAAGATTATTACATTGAGGGACAAGGCTCTTTGATTCAGTAAGAATTATGTTCTTATCTTTAGATCATATAACTGCTCAGCAACTCACTAGATATCCTGATTAGATTTAAGTCTTCTGGCTATCTTGTTCTTCTCTGATCTATTGTCCTCTATCTTGGTGCCTTCAGATGTGTCCTTACGCCTGGTGACATGCCTCTACCAAATGATGAAATCATAAAGAGTGTCAAAGCATGTAATTGGCTTCTTATAGTGCCTCTTTTTTTCGTTTTCTGGGAAGCCTTGGTACCCACATGTTCTTGTGTGTGTTAGTGGATGATAGAAGGTAACAATTTATGCCACAGAAAAAACTATTTTATGTAGCTGGACAGAGATGGTCTAAAATACCAATTGTCAATTGCGTTCTTAAGCTGGAGCACAAATCAAACTAAACCATGATTTTACTTAACAGGAAAAATATACATATATATATATATATATATATATATATATATATATATATATAAAGAAACATCTGGCCAGGAAACTGTGAAACTAGCAATATGCGCTTTGGTTGAAGTAAGTTACGTCTGTTTAGGTTATTACTTACAGTTGTTCTCAAGTTTTTTTAAAAAAATATATTTTCCTTTCATAACATAATAAACCTTAATGTGAGTTTCTGTTGCATGTTACGGTCTGGGCGTTATATTGTCTTGCTTTTCTTAAGATGTCTGTGTTAACTTCCATTGTTTTTCATCGTCCTAATTTTAGATCTCCAGAACATAAGTGATCATTCAGTTATATTAAACTCTTCCTTCCTTCCTAATTCAATCAATCAACCATGCTCATCGACAAGTTAGTTGGTAATACGAACTCTTTTAACCATCCCGATCTCTGCAGGCGCGTTTACAAGGTAATATTTGTGAAGTTACAAGGGAGGAAGTGAAGTTTATTTTGCCCTAGGAAAGTTCTTAAGACCATTGTAAAGTGAGGATGAAAAGTAGTAGCTGCATTTGCTGAGGAAAACATCTGCTTAGAGAATGAGCTTCTTTTATTACCAGAAATCCAAATCATTCAAAATTAGACGTAAGGAGATTGCCTTGAGATTATATTGCCTTCTTCACCTAGACAGAATGTGAATGTCGTGTTGATTTAATTATAGGTTCTTTAGATCACCATACTGATTACTAATTTTGGGCAATTTAGAAGCTTTTTTTTGCAAAAATATTCAGGGCTCAAAGGAAATAGGTAAAATTGTGAAGGGCAGTAATCAGCAAAAATGTTAGATTCAATGGTTAAATGCGACTTTAGCCATGATTTCTAAGTATTGGAAAATCACATTCACGGAAAAAATGTTTAGTCGTGTGAGACGGGACTATCATAAACTTAGAAATTGGGCATTGGCTTAGAACGTTTAGGGGTCGTTTGGTAGGATGCATTAGAAAAAATAATGCATGCATTAGCTCTTTGTATTACTAATACACTTGTTTGATACACTAAGCATTAGTTATACACTCTATTGTGTATTATGCTATGTATAACTAATACATGAGAACCCCTTGGTATTAGCAATGCAAGAGACTTTAATGCATGCATTAGCATGGGTAAAGACACAATAGCTCCTCAAAACCTTTTCCACATCATTTTCATTATATTTGTGAAGGGTATTTTTGTAAATAATTTTTTTATTTAAAAATAGGCAATGCAAGTTATTTTTAACACACCAAACCAAACACTGCATAAGAAATAATCTCAGCATAACTAATGCAAGCATAATTACTAATACATCATATTTTACACTATTCTTATACACTCTACCAAACGACCCTTAGTGTGTGAGTATTGGCAGGTCTTATCTGATAGAAATACAAGATCAGTTGATTCCTGGCATTTACTGAGAGACAACCTTAGGCACTTGTACTGCATAATGCCATGATCCCTGGTTGATAGTGTTTTTCTCAGCAAAAAATTTAAATCAGCAATGATAATGTTGGGGTGGTTGAGTTCTTATCAAAAGAAAAATAAAAAGATTTTGATGGCTGACAGTATGACAAGTTGATTAACTAACTTGAAGTGGTTAAATGTTGATAGTGGTTTCGCATGTAATTCATTTTTCTGAAATTAGGTAGAACCCTTCTGTTTGCAAGTGGTAGGCTCTCTTTTTGGATCTTTGTTCCTTTGCTGCAAATGTAAATCCTAATGACTTGTGTGCTAAGAAGGTCGGTTGAAGAAGAGCTACTAATGGAAAGGAACGAAGAAGTGGAACTTTGCATAAAGTGTTGATCGCTGGGGGTGAGTAATATGGATGTTATATATTAATCCTGCTAAAATAATTATATATCTAAGATGAGATTTTCTGTTTAAAAGCAGGCATCACATTTTGCTTAATCCTTTGATCATGTTTGAAGCATCCTCTAGAGACTATACACCTCACTATTGCATGCAATGTGATGCCTAGTGACTTTAATCTTTGAGGTAACTTAACCTGCATTTTAGATCATTTATTTCTGGTGACATGCACTCACACACTTTTAAGTTATAAACTGTGATTTGAACATGGCTCTTTAAGATTCCAGTTGTTGACTAAATTATATTGTTTCTTAATATGCATATCCTTTTCCCATGCCCAAACCATCTCAATCTTGTCCACTCCCACATAATACGGAATATCAACGTTCCTAATTTTTGCTACTTCTTCATCTTTGAAACATACGAGTGCTTGACCTACCAACACTTCACTCCAAATTACTTAGCTGGTCCAAGTATTAGTTACCCGTCAAAATCACCTCACTGTGAAAAATAATTGTTACATCGACAGTGGATGTTAATTAAACTCATCCCCTAATAAATAAACCAACCAAAAGGACACATTTTTGGAGCAGCTCAAGTTACCTTTGCACCAGAAGGCAAAGACTATGTAATATAAAACACAAGCATCTAGAAAACGAAAAACAATAAGTAATACTTTAATTACATTTTCAGGTCCAGATTCTACCACGTGCATACTGCTGAGGCACAAAACGCATAAACTACAAGCTGCACAGCACTGGCCTGCCAAAGCCCACAACAGAAGACAAGTCAGAACAAAAAAAGATAGAAAGTCACATAAAAATATATCCTTATTCACAGGGATATCCAGTAGCTTTTCACGAACCTAGGGGGGAAAATAGATTTTACTTTCTTTAATTTTGCTTGCGTGCACCTCGACCAAACCTAGGCAAAAGCAAGACTAAAAAAGGCATCTTGACTGCTGCAGGCACACAGAATCTTTTTTCAAATGAATGCACATTAAATTGCTTCGTACATCAATCCACTTGTCCAGATGATCTTTAGTTGGTGGAAAGCACTCTGAAGTGTAACAATGATGGAGCTAGCAGAGGAAATTCAAGAAGTTGTTCCTATGGTTTCTGAACTTGATATATGGACAGGCTAAGGAGAGACACATGAGACAACAAATGTGGAAGTTAAAGCAATAGCTGTAGGGGAAGCCATCTAGCATTGTGTGTCTATTGGAATAGATCACATTATACTATTATAGTAGAAACATATTTACTAGTGGTTAAAAATTCTAGAGGGAGCATGGGACGCACCATGGCAGATAATCATTATGGTTGAACAAGAAGATTATGCAACACTGTCAAGTTCTGCATACTCTTAGAAAAGGAAATTCACTTATTGATCACATCGCAATCATTAGGCAAGTCTAGATTTGATATAGATTACCACTTTCTTCATAATGTAAGATACTCTTTAGTGAAGTTGGTGCATCCTACTAGTAAATTAATTTATTTTTTAAAAAAAGAAAGAGCACCTCATACTCTTCTCAAGATTCATCCTCAAGGTGATTCAGCCCAGGAAGCTCATGCCCCGTCAGAAGCATTAAACTGGCAATCCTTCCTGTTGAAACGTGACTCATCTTGTCTGCAAGGCTAAACTTCTTCACAGCCGCAACAGTATGATCACCAGCTATAATTGTTTTTGCTCCCTTTACAGTACGTTGTGCCAGCTTTTCCGCAATAGACTGCATTATATACGGCAAAAGATTATAGATGCAGTCAAAATCAATTAACAAAAGAAAACAATCTATGACGTATTAAAACCAGACCAGAAAATAATTCTATTGGCACATAGAGGCCACGCAACAAGATCTTTTTACCTTTGTTCCAGCAGCAAATTTGTCAAACTGGTACACTCCCATAGGTCCAATCCAGAGGATAGTTTTCGCACTATCCAGAGTTTCACCAAATAATTTGATAGTTTCAGGTCCAATATCTAAACCAGTCCATTCATCATCCGGGATTTTAGTTGCTGGAACAACCTGAAAGGGAAAGCAAAAGAAAATAGGACAAATAGAACCGTGAGCAACATCCAGGATAACAGGTACAAGTAGAACAAGATACTATCGCCAAACACCATTTACCTTGGTCGTGGTCTCAGCACAATGCTCCTCTGCCATCATTATATCAACAGGAAGCAATAGCTTTACATTTTTTTTACTTGCGTAGGAGATAATTGATTTCGCCATATTGATCTGGTGTCTTTGCACAAGAGAGCATGCAACACAGTACCCTTGGGCCTTTAAGAAAGTGAAGACAATGCCTCCACCGAGCAATAAAACGTCAACCGTTGTATCCAGAAGAGACATTATCAATTTACCCCTAGTCGATAGAGTTACACCACCAACAACGGCAACAAAGGATTCCTTTGGTTCTTCAAGAACTCCAATAAGATAGTCAAGTTCCTAAAACATCAAGATAGCAACAAAGATACAATAAAATTAAGCCACCTACAATTAGAACAGTTTCCAGCCAAATACGTAAACTGTTTTAACCACCAAATTGACAAATTGAACTGTGTGCTAGACAATTGAGTTAAAGTTTCAGAGCATGCTTTGTCACAACCAAATTCCTTGTTTGTTACATTTTACAGTCTATAATTCATATATACTTATGCCTACTGGTCAATGAAGTGGATGTTCAAATCCCAGCCGAGGCAAAAGAAACTTTAAGTAATTTCTTCCCATCTTTCTAGCCTTGGTGGGCAGAGCTACCTGGTATCCAGCAGGTATCCCATGAAATTAGTCAAGATGCATGAAAGTTGATCCAAACACCACAGTTTTCCCAAAAAAAGTGCACACACTGCCTTGGACTCCATAAGCAGTTCTATTTGCCAACCATGTACAAACACCACAGTTATCCCAAAAAAAAGTGCACACACTGCCTTGGACTCCATAAGCAGTTCTATTTGCCAACCACTAGATCACATTGCCTACTCACTATGTATATACAGTAAGGACAATTTCAAGTCATCATGAACTTCTGCCCTGGGTAAAAACGGGGGCAGAACCAAAAAATTCTAGTAAGAGGATTCAAGAAAATCCAAATTCCATAATGAGTTGAATACACTTTAACAACACCAATGGGATTCAACAATTTATACATGTAAAACAAAAGTTCAATGTTTTATGCTACTTATACCAAGCAACTTTCCAACAAAGGGGATTCAATTGAACCCTCTTCACAACACTTACCCCACCCACCCACCCACCCACCCACTACAAATTCAATCTACTTTATTTAAATGTCAAGTCATCATATACATTCAAAACAAATCATCTCTAGCATCTAAAACCTCCTAACTCCAGTCTTTTTCGCCTTTAAACTAATCAAACCAAACAAAAAAAAACACAAAATTCAAAAGCATAAAAGAAACTAATCATAAAAATTGGACAAAAAATTAACAAGGAGATTGAATTTGAACCTGAAAGCTCACAAGGTGTAAAAGTCTTTTTTAGTTTCTTACACTCCGTAGCAAGTCAAAACCAAACAAACATCGTAAAATTCAATCTTTATCATAAAATCAACCTTATACATTCAAAACAAATTATCTCTAGCATCTAAAACCTCCTAACTCTATTCCCCCAATAAACTAACCAAACCAAACCAAACAAACACAAAATTCAGTCTTCATCATAAATCAACCTTAACTATTCAAATAAATTATCTCTATCATCTAAAACCTCCTAACTCCAATCTTTTTATCCAACAAACTAATCAAACCAAACAAAAGAACACAAAATTCAAAAGGACAAAAAATAAAAGCAATCATCAACCTCTGCCTCTCTATTACTTTGTGTGCTGAAATTCATAAAATTTACCTTTCGCATGTGTAATCCAGCAACTGCTGGTTTCAAACGACGAGCAACCCCTACTGTGGAGGCGTATGATGCACGTGAAGTCCCAAAGGCCTCATTGACAAACAAATCTGCAAGAGACGCCAACTCACTTGCAAAATCCTTATCATTGAAAATCTCTCCTTCATGGAGTCTCAAATTTTCCAGCAGCAGAACTCGTCCGTCCGGTAGTAAGTTAACTGCTTTCTTAACGTCTTCCCCAATGCAATCATTTTCCATCGTGACCTGTGGGCAAACTCTAGCCTCTTTAGACAGCACTAGAAGAAACAAAAGCCAAAAAAAGATAGATGAACAGGAAACAGACCTCGAATCCCAATAGATATGACAGGATTGGCACAAGGGGCTTCAAGCTGTATTTTTTAGTGAGCTTTGCTAATGTATGACCCTGGAACGTTGCTAATGGATGACCCTGGAACCGGCCATTCAGATGTTCAGAGATGCATAGAGAAAAACTCAAAAAGGAAAAAAACTGTTTTTCCTAGAAATATTGATAGTCAGGCACACTGTAGCCAGGGGCGGAGGTACATATAGCCGAGGGGGTATCCCTTCATCGAAAAATTACATTATACAAGTTAAAATTATTATTTTTTTATGTATATGTAGTAGATGTCGAACCCTCTTTGATTTCTTCGTGTGTTACTTATTCATATGTCGAAACCCCTTAGTGAAAATCCTGCTCCGCCACTGACTTTAGCTCACTAAATTGTTTGTAAGTATATTTTTTTTTTTAGGTGAATGAGGTATTCGACATTGAACTTACAAGACGAGCGATGAGAATGACACGAGCACGGTGTTGAATCAAATATTTAATGGTAGGAAGAGCGTCTAGGATTCTGGTATCATATTTGAAGTTGCCGTTATGATCCATTGGAACGTTGATATCAAGTCTTACCAATACTTTCTTCCCATTCAAATCTGCTTCTTTAAGAGATTCAACACTCTTCTTCATCTTCGCTTCTCTTTTTCTCGGATAAGATTCACAAAAACGTAAAACATCACAAAAACGTAAAACATACTATCAGCTCAATCCATAGCTAAAGAAGAAAACTTTTACTAATGTTTTAAAGCAAACAACATTGCCGCTTTTTAAGATGCAAATTTTATTTTAAAAACCCTAGAAGAGAGGGCTTACCTGTAAGAGAAAACCGACGAGGCGATGGGAATGTGGTACTATTGTATTTATGTTTCCTTTCTTTTCTTTACTAATGAACTAGTATAAGTACCCGAGCAACTTTTTTTAAAAAAAAATATTCATTAAAAATGTTAGCTTAATCACTTTGAAATAATAAAATTAGTCGATTTTTATTGTATCACATCACAATATTTATTGATTATGAAATATTAAAAATAATTGTTAATAATAAAACTATAACAAAACTTAATAACTAATTACAGTTGCAATTATTTTAGATGTTTTGAGATGAAAAGAACAATATTACTATTTCTTTTAATCATGCTTCATTGACTGATTTTTAAAAATATGAAATATGAAATATTAAATAATTATTAATTTTATTGTTATCTTTTTATTTTTAATTGATTAAAAAATGTAATTAAATTTCTTACCTTCCATTTAAATTTCAAATTTTTTTTTTGTCTATCTATTCAACTTCAACAACTAACAACACTCTTTTTAAAAAGTTTTATTTTTCAATTTCATTTCAGACACTAAAAGTATTTAATTGTGTCAATTATAAAACTTCTAATTTCAAAATTTACATTTCACCATTCTCAATTCAAACACTAAGCACATACAATTTATTATTTTATTTTAAATTTTTGAACCTTGTTTATTGTTCATAAACTTTTTCATTGTTTGATTTTATTACTAATAATCTTTAAGTATTTTATTTATATTTATTATTATATCTTCAATTAATTCAATTAAGATCTCTCAAAATCACCCACCCCACTAAATCTCACACCAACCCCCACCTTCACCCCACCACCACCAATTTCTTTTTAAAACTTTTTAATATATTTTTTAAATTTATTTTCTTACCTCACACACCTCCTACCCCCAACCCTCCGTCCCCCAACAAAAAAATTAAATTAAATTTTATTTTTTAAAAAAATAAACTTTTTTCTTTACTCCACCCACCCTGAGCTCCTATCCAACCCAAAAAAAAAAATATTTTTTTGTTTTTTTATAAAAAGAATTATAATTTTTTTTTACCATCCCCCTACCCTAACCCCCAAAAAACTTTAAACTTTTAATTATTTTTTTTTAAATAATTCCTACTCCCAACCCCAACCACCACCTACATCCACCACCCCACCTAGCCCACCCCCTTACCCCGCCCCGTCCACCACAATCCCCTATCCTCCCCCTCCTTCATTACAATATTCATCACTCTATTCCTACCCATTTTTTATTATTTTGTGTTTAGATAGACTCAAATGCTTTTAGAAAAATATTTTTTATTAAAATTATATTTTATTTAACCCGCAAAAATTTCAACCTACCCCACCCCGCATAGCAATTTTTTTCATTTTCAACTCACCCCGTATAATTTTTAAATTTTTTTGTTCTTTTTCAATATAGTTTCTAAAAATAAAATTCATTAAAAAATGAAGAACGATTTAAACATGAGTTTAGATTCGAAATTATGGTATTAGCGAAGGTAACTGAGTTCAAATTATTTTGAAACTATTGTAATTATTATCTGGAAAGTTAAATATGTATTAAACAGCTGCTCCTCACTGTTGATCTTTTGAGCATGACAAAAATATAAAATATTTTTTTATATTTTTTTTTTTTTAACAACGGTTAAAAAATCTAAGTGCAAATATAAGAAGATAGTATTTTAAAATATTTTTTTCTATCACATTAACTTGATTAGTTATAAATTACTACAAATCTTGTTGTTGAAACACAATTATTGGAGTTTAGACTTTTAAGATCAATATATCTTGTAGACTTAATGGCAAAACTATTCACTAAACTATCATTTTTTTGCTAATTTCATGTTCAATAACTCTAAGCAATATCATATTATGTTTAAACATACATAAACTCGCAACCCACTCCTTCTCACATTAATTTTTAAAAAGTTACTTCAATCCGCACCCGCATACGCCCGGCTCCGCATAACCTTAATAAATTCGCCCCACACCCTCTCTGTTCCGTTGCCATCTCTAACTACACATATCCACACCATTTACAGAACAAGATAAGGCACATCAAATCACATATCTCTCGAAAGAAAATAAAAATCTTTCTTCAATATATTATCACTATGTTGAATCAAAATTTAAATTCAATAATGATAAGCACTAAGCGATAGACTAACACTGAAATTCTAAAATTAGGATGTAAGTTCTGATCAAATTAAAAGTCAAAATTATCAACTGGCTAGAATGCTAATTTGGATTCAAAATTCAAATTGAAAGCACACCATAAATTAATTATTACATCAAGAAAATATAATCTAATCGTTACTCTCCATGCACAAATTACAAATGAAGTTAAAGGAAGCTGAAATTTAGAATTTACAACGAAACATGATGAGCTTGAGTGGCTTCATTTAAATAGGAAAAAGAGAAAAGAGATATCATGATTTTATCTTTAAATTTAAACTACATGTTATATTATATTTCAATTCAAAGTCCAAAGTTATATCTTTCAACTTAGAGCAGTCTTTCTTTGAATCACTTAAAATCTGCAACGTCTACTTATCTACAAATGAGTTAATTGTTAAACTTTATCATGTTACTAATTTGTTGATTGTACCTGATTTATTTCTCACGTGTTCACTATCTCCTCAAATCTTTCTCTATGTGACGAAAAACTTTTCAACACCCTATTTTCTTCTATTTCTGCAAGTAAAATATAAAAATATATTTATTCATTTGAAAATTCAATAAAAGTCTTTGCAATTCTTCTAAATTTCAGTAGAGAAATAAAAAGTAATAAGAATTTCAAAATTATATAAGATTGCAATATGAACATACACAAATGAATTTTTACGTAAATATGAAAATAAAGATGATAAATTATAACCCATCATACTTTTAGATGTGAAAGCATATTTGGCATAATTTTAAAGTAGTCATTATAATCATACTGTTCATATAGCAGAACATAGCTTCTGCAAAATTTGACAATTTATAAAAAGAAATCAAAGAATAAAAAAAAATTGATAGAATAAAAGAACATTGTTTCTTACTGTAGTACTTTTTGGCTTTCTTTACATAATTTGGGACAGATCCTGCAATCAAATCATCCAAAATTGCAATAAAAAATCTCTGAAAGAGTGAATAAAAGTGATACACTTGAAATACTTCCATTCTTAATAGAGGAAACAAAAAATAACACGCATCTCAAAATTATATAAAATACAATATAAACAGACATTGATAAATCCTTATGTAAACGTGAAGATAAAGACGATGACGAATAACCTATCTATCTCTCATACGTAACGACTCATTTGGTCAAATACAAAGTTACTATCCTCCCAATTTATATATAATATATAAAGATTAATCCAAATAACTCTTTTTGATTTGTTAAATTGGATAAGATCAATTCAAATTTCAAAATTATGTTATCTGTTATGCTAATAATTTATTAATTTGTTAGTTTCAAATTCAAACATTTGTCAAAAAAAAAATTGGTCTCAAAAAAGAGTCCAAAGTGCTTGAATTGTGGCTAGACAGTTGCCACATTTAATTAATTCAATTTAATTTAATTTAATTTTTTAATCATTTGATAACTCTCCGGTCCTCAACAAAGAGAGTCCTACTTGCCTTGAATTATGAATTGATAGTTACCACATTTAATTACATGCTTCATTCATGATAGGTTTCAATCTATTTTTTTTAAAAATAATTAGTAGGATAAATTCAAATCAAATTGATAAATATTTTGAAATTTAATTTTATATATACATTGCAGTGTTCATTTACTATATGCATGCTCTCTTTTGTTTTTTTTAATTTTTTTTTATTATCATCATTATTATTATTATTATCTATTTTGGTCTTTTTAAATTTTATTCTTTTCTTTTTTTGTTTCTCTTTTTAGAAATAAAAAGTGAGCATATCTTTTAAATAATTTTCACCCGAAATATATATAAAATTCCATTGAGTCATACGAAAGTTTTAAATTTTTTATACCTAAATCTAAATGGATAAATAAATTAGCTTAATCATCTTGAATTCAAAATTAAAAATATAAGTCAATATATACAAATAAATGGTAGGAGAAAATTGCAGTTAAATCCAAATATTAAGTGAAGTTTGACTGATGAAGAATATATTTTATTATAATTATACTACTACTACAACTACTCTACGTATGTACTACTATTACTATTATTTATTTATTTATTTATTTATGTATTATTATTATTTTTATTTTTATTATTATTATTATTATTATTATTATTATTATTATTGTTTTTATTTTACTACTGCTACCACGTATATACTACTATTTTTACTATTACTATTATTTATTTATAGATTGTAATTATAAAATAGTTAGAGTTTTTTTAGGACTCTTCAACTGTGGGTTCTCTAGTTTTAAGCTAATAAAAAAATAATTTTTTTTTAAAAGCCTAATATTTTTAAATTTAAATATTTTTTATCTTTTAATTCGAAATTTTTATTACAATATTATTAGCCTTGTCCTAAATCTGTACACTTGGCTAGATTTTACGTTGCCACTTGGCTAATTGTGGTGCTTCTATTTTTGCTTTTATATATATATAGATTATTATTATAATTATTATTGTTTTTATTTTACTACTGCTACCACGTATATACTACTATTTTTACTATTACTATTATTTATTTATAGATTGTAATTATAAAATAGTTAGAGTTTTTTTAGGACTCTTCAACTGTGGGTTCTCTAGTTTTAAGCTAGTAAAAAAATAATTTTTTTTTAAAAGCCTAATATTTTTAAATTTAAATATTTTTTATCTTTTAATTCGAAACTTTTATTACAATATTATTAGCCTTGTCCTAAATCTGTACACTTGGCTAGATTTTACGCTGCCACTTGGCTAATTGTGGTACTTCTACTTTTGCTTTCATATATATATATATATATATAGATTGGTCACGCTTCGCGCAGAATGTTGAATTTTATAAGAAAATAACAACAACAATAACAACAACATACCCAGTGTATTCCCACTAAGTGGGGTCTGGGGGGGGGGGTAAAGTGTACGCAGTTCATACCACTACCTCATACGAAGTAGCAAGGCTGTTTCCGTCAGACCCCCGACGAATTTTATAAGAAAATACTTATGTTTTTTTTTAAAAAAAGAGAAAAAATAAAATCTCTCATTATTTAGATCGATCTATACTAATATAAATTATTCCTTTTTTTTTTCACTTTGAGTTATAAGTTGGACTTCAGTAATGTTTTATTCAAGTGTAATAATAATAATAATAATAATAACAACAACAACTACTACAAATTATGTTTAAAAAATGCTATGTTCCATCTCGGACTTTATCTAATCTTTGTTCCTAATAAATATTTTTTTCTTTTATTTCCTAATAGTTCTCATAAACGATAAATGAATATTAAAATAAATATAGGAAATGAAAAGATCGAGTAGATATACCGAGGGAAAAAACAAATAAATAAAAGCAATAATTTTTTTTCAAGAAAAAATATATATGTTTAGATTTAAGATAAAATAGTTGTCATCTCAATTCTTCTACACCCAATCTTTTGTGTTATATTTAAATATATTCCTTATCTTTTGAAATTCTTAAAATTCAATACTGCATATAAGTTTTTTTTTAAAATCTTTTCAGCATGAATTATAGGAGATTGAGCGATGCATATATCATAAAATCACACGCGGAGAATTTTTTTGACAAACAAAAATATTAAGGTATCAAAAGTTATCCAGTACAAGACATATTTGAAACAACATAATTACATACATCAAGTTAGAGAAATAGAAGGGAAGAAGCAATATTTGAAACAATTATCATTGATTGGGCAAAAACAGCACATCAATAAATTATCAAAAAATAAAAATAGGATAAATAAAACAATTACAAACAAAGTAACCATGTTCTAGGCCATTTTTTAATAGAAAAAGATATTAAAAATTCCAAAAATTCATTCTACAAAATTGAAGTCTGGAAGGTAAAAAAAAATTTAAACATTATTTTTGAGCAAAAACAACATATCAAGAATTAACAAAATAAGAAAAAGGGTAAATAAAATTAATTGCATCTAAGTAATAGTATTTCAGGCCAAAAAAAGAACAAAAAGAAAGGGCGAAAAAAATATTATACAACACTGTTAAGTATCTCGGAGTCACAAGAACCAAAATTGCATCTTCCGTTGCCCATCCTTCCATTATCACCACACAATCAAGTGTTTAACCAATTAGAAGTGATTTTTTTTGTCTTTAGAACAACAACTTCATTTGAAGATTCAATAGTGAAGTGTCAAAAACACACCTAAACTATCTTGTTTGTTTGAATTTCATATCTAAATTATTGAGGGTGTGAGAAACACACCTAAACTATCACTCATTAGTTTGAGAAACACACCTCAAAATGACTAAAAATCAATTAAAAATATTTTTAAAATAAAAAAAATTACTGTGTTATAAAAAAAAAAAAAATATGTCATGTTGACTGATTTTTAATGGCTAGACACACCTAAAGAGTTTGTAAGTAAATATTTGGTCTAGCCAGTTTTTAGGTGTGTTTCTCAAATTAATAAGTGATGGTTTAGGTGTGTTTCTCAAACTATAAGTTATAGTTTAGGTGTGTTTCTCACACTTCCATTAGTTTAAGTGTGAAACTCAAAAAAAGATGATAGTTTAAGTGTGTTTTTGACTCTTCACTCAAGATTCAAAACAAAATGTATTCGGAAGAAAAACAAAAATCTCTTACTTTACTATAATACCATTTAGATTTGATCAATTTTTTTTGCAATGAAATCTTGTAATGCCTATATTTATGGGAGAGTAATGTGATAAATCAAATGACATCATAAACATAATTATTAAAAAATTAGGAGTTATGACTTATGATCATGAAAAGTGGAAGCTTTGGAAATAAAGACCATTAAGGTTTTGTATTAAAGAATAAAAATAAATGGAAGAGTAGTAATTGACACATTTATTTTTGTATAATAATATAAAATAAAATAAATAGGAAAAATGTCAAAAAAATGATTAAAAAAAAGAAGATAAATCCAATTCTTGAGCTTTGGGAGGTGTCACGTCACCTTGTTTACATTCTACTTTATTCAGTGCTTCGCGTGGTCATAAAAATATGTTTCAATTTATTATCCCCTCTTTTTATGAAAATGAAATATATGAATTCAAAATTATTTCTATAAGTTAATTGAATTACAAATATAAATATTTCATTCACAATTCTCTTGTAATACAAATAGTACTACAAATTTTTGAAGTATAATTTCTAGAAATCTTAGTCTTTACTAATTTTATTTTATTTTTTGCATTCAGCCATATATCTTATTTATTTTGTTATATAATGCTATGTGTAGTACTTAACAATTTTGTGAAATATATTTTTTGGAAATTTTGTCGGGGTCTATCGGAAATAGTCTCTCTACTTCATCTGAGGTAGTGGTATGGACTGTGTACACTTTACCCTCCCCAGACCCCACCTGGTGGGAATACACTGGGTATGTTGTTGTTGTATATTTTTTGGAAATTTTAGTCCTTGTTAATAATTTGGAATCTAGTCTCTTTTTTTTTTTTTTTTTATCTATATGGATTTTTTATGATATCAAATGAACTAAAAATAAAAAATAGAAAATCAAAAAAGGAAATGATCAAATCAAATTCAAATCTTAGCCCTTCGGCATCCTTTTTTTTTTTTCTTTTGCCTTCTTCCTCACACGTTAATTATGCGCCTTTCCTAATTAAAATCTGTAACACCAAAATTTACGCTCAAATTAGAAGTCAGTTACGTTCCTTTCTTTTCCTCCTAATATTTTTAAAATATCCTCTCTCTTTTTTTGATTTTTTAAAAATAATATCTCCTACCATTTAAATAATTTATTGTTATTCTACAAATTTAGGAAGACTATATATGGAACAAACTAAGACAATATATATGGAAAAAAATAAATGAATCATTATTTGTAAGTTAAACATTATATTTTTGGCAATATTATATGGAGTCTTTTCTTTGCCTTCTTTTTCTTGACATCTATATTTTCTATTTTTCTTATTTCCCTTCGTTTATTTTCATTGTTCTTTTTCCTCATATACAATTAAACCTCCATATAGTGGCAGCATTTGTTAGAAGATTTCATGGTTGTTAGAGAGAGGTGTTGTTATATATGTATACTGACATTCGACGTTCAGATCTAGTTTAGCTATTATAAACAAAAATATGCAAAATTAGAAAGAGCATGAATATAAAAAAGGTAAACGTTAGTAGTCTTTTCATTGTGAAGTTATGAAATAACTGATATGCACCATTTAATTATAATTTTTTTCTTTAAATTATATATTTGTATTTGAAATTTACTGTGTGCACGACATTAATGGTGATTATCATAAATATTTTAGTCTTTTATTTTGTACATAATATATTTTCTTACAAAATATTAGTATTACATAATATTTGAGTATGTTGTTATAGAAAGATAACTTTACAAAGAGTGTACCGTTATAATAAACGTCATTATTGTTATAGGTAAAATGTCATTATAGAGAAGTAAAATATAACATAAAAAATAGATTCCGGAGAAAATTAGGCCGCTATAATGAAATGCCGTTATAACGAGGTGACGTTATGGAGAGGTCTGATTGTATTTTAATTTTCATTGTCTTCTCCTAATTTTATGCAAAATCACCCAATATCAAAATTTTCCTAAAATATTGTCGATTTTTCCTCATATAAATTCAAAGTATTACAATGAGAAAACGTAGAGAGGACAGAAGAAGAAAAATAACTTCATTATACAAGTGTTCTGATTCATACTTCTTTTCTTGTTCTTGCTTCACCTGTTGTTTTTCGGGTTTAGTATAATCTGTATTTTCCAACAATAACGTCAATCACATATTCAAACTAAATAAGAATAATCACATAAAGTTATAACTTTGTATTTCACCACTTTGAACTTCAAAATAAGTTCAACCCAACTTATGAACCTTAACTTTAAGTTCAAGACCAACAAAGAAGTTCAACAACTTCAAACACAAGTTTAACAACTATGAACTATCAAAATAAAGTTTTCTACTATTTTTCTGGAAAATAGCAAAACCATAAAGAAAGGAGATGAAGCAGAAATTTAGAATCAAGTCCACCGAATTCACGGTGTATCCTTAAGGATTTATTCCCCTCAAGTACCCGAGGTTATGGAATCTTTCCTCCCAGGATTAAATGATTCACTTCGACAGAATGGCGGTACCTCAAACTCTGTCGAACAACGAACGCACTCAACGATTTGATGATCACACTTGAGTTTTTCAAGAAGAAGAAGATGTTTTTCTTTCACTAAAAACATCATTATACCTGAGGAAAAATTTAGATATTTATAGCCAAAAGATGTTGCTTCAGAGGAGAAGCAATGGTTCTCAAACGGATCCACTGTTTTGAATATACGCGACCACCTGCGGGCACAGGTGGTCGACCTGCGTCCACAGGTGACATAAGGCCCGAAGCAGAAGCATCTGCGTTGGCCACCTGCTCCCGCAGGTGACATGCGTCCGCACTTGCCATGTGCGTCCGTAAATGGAGAATATTTTCGTATCGGATTTTTGGATTAAAAACTTCACTAATTCTCAAGTTTCAAATGAATTTTGTCCAAAAAGATAGTCTCTCGATCGATTATTTGACAAATCCAAATCCGAAGCCGAGCCGAGTGAGCGATGACGACGGCGCGAGGCTTAACTTGTTCTTACCTGATTATCCACATGAAGGAATGCATCTCAATATATGCACAAGAAAGTTCAGTTCTCCCACCAATGTGGGAGAAACACTCTTCCTTAAAGTGAAAACACAATTCACTTTTTCCCTCCATTTGTTCCCTCTATTTTCCATTCACATTTTGTCACTAGAACCCAACAATCCCCCACATGAATGGGGAATGGCTATTTCATTTAAAATATTTGGACAAGTGTGTGATCAACAAGCAAAGGCTAATTGCATCTGGATAAGTAGGTTTCTTTTTGAACTTTCCATAGTGAACTTGCATCGGATGTACTCGGTCAATCGGTAGATGTGATATCTTTGAACTGTCAAACTTTAATATACACCTAGACAACATAAGTCACACAACCAGCCTTTTACCGTTTATGGTTTTCACGGTTTTGTTCGTTTCAGCCATGAACACGACCTGATTTCATGAGAGCGTAGAGAATAGGCCTTTACTATCATTCTCCTTGAAACGGCTTCCACTTCACCCTCACATAGGTGATTCCTAAACGTTTAATCCTATAGATCAAACTATTTGGTCAAATCTGCCAAACTTAGAAACCATTAAAAGACTTTTATCCATAAGTATTATCCTTGTTTCCTGAACATTGTCTTCATCATGAGAATGGGTTGAGTTTATTGACAATGTTGAACCGTCAATCACAACTTTATTTGATCTCTTTGAACCTAGCTCTTGGGATCTCCAATCTGCTAGGTAGAGTTACCGCCGTGAAGACTTGTCCTAGGCCGTAAACCCATTCTCTTCGATGATCTCTCAACTCCCTCTCTAGATAGGCCTTTTGTAAGTTGATCCAACACATTATCCTTTGACTTTACATAGTCAATCGTGATAATTCCACTAGAGAGAAGTTCTCTAACGGTATTATGTCTCCGTCTTATATGAAGAGATTTACCGTTATACATCATGCTCCCTGCCCTACCTATCGCAGTTTGGCTATCACAGTGTATGCATACTGGTGCCAAAGGTTTGGGCCAATAAGGAATATCTTCCAAGAAATTTCGTATCCATTCAGCTTTTTCACCGGCTTTATCTAACGCGATAAATTTAGATTCCATTGTAGAGCAGGCAATACATGTCTGTTTGGATGATTTCCAAGAGACTGCTCCTCCACCTAAAGTAAACATATATTCACTCGTGGATTTTACTTCATTTGATCCGGTGATCCAATTTGCATCACTATATCCTTCAATTACCGCAGGATATTTGTTGTAATGTAAAGCAAAGTCATGAGTATGTTTTAGATACCCCAAAACTCTTTTCATTGCCATCCAATGAGTTTGATTGGGATTACTCGTGTACCGACTCAATTTACTAATAGCGCATGCTATATCTGGTCGCGTACAATTCATGATGTACATCAAACTTCCCAACACTCTTGCATACTCCAATTGTGAGTCACTTTCACATTCATTCTTTCGAAGTGCATAGCTCACATCCAATGGAGTCTTGGCAATATTGAAATCCAAATTCTTGAACTTGTCAAGTACCTTTTCAATGTAATGAGACTGTGACAATGTTAATCCTTGCGGAGTTTTATGAATTCTTATCCCTAGGATCACATCCGCAACTCCAAGGTCTTTTATATCAAACTTGCTCTCAAGCATTCATTTCGTAGCATTTATGTCAGAACTGTCTCTACTGATGATCAACATGTCATCCACATACAAACAAACAATGACCTTGTGATTTAGAGTGTCTTTAATGTAAACACATTTATCACATTCATTTATCATGAATCTGTTTGCCAACATGGTTTGGTCAAACTTTGCATGCCACTGTTTGGGTGCTTGTTTGAGTCCATAAAGTGACTTAACAAGTTTGCACACTTTCTTTTCTTTACCAGGAACCACAAAACCCTCGGGTTGTTCCATGTAAATTTCTTCATCCAATTCTCCATTTAAGAATGCAGTTTTCACATCCATCTGGTGGATTTCAAGACTATATACCGTAGCTAATGCAGCCAACATCCAATGGACGTTATCCTTGTTACTGGCGAGTATGTGTCAAAATAATCAAGATCTTCTTTTTGTCTAAAGCGTTTCACTACAAGTCTTGCCTTGTATTTGTCAATAGTATCATCAACTTTCATTTTCCTTTTGAAGATCCATTTAGAACCTAAAGGTTTATTTCCTGGAGGAAGATCAACCAACTCCCAAGTATGGTTGTTCAAGATTGAATCAATCTCACTATTGACAGCCTCTTTCCAAAAGGATGAGTCCGAAGACGACATTACTTCTTTAAACGTTAGAGGTTCATTTTCAAGAAGAAATGTTCCAAAATCTGATCCGAAGGAAGTCGACGTTCTTTGTCGCTTACTTCGCCTTGGATTCTCTTCATTAAGTAAATTCTTCCTTGGTTCATCCCTAGATCGTTTAGACCCTTCGCTAGACAACTCATGTCTAGTTTTATACGGATAAATATGTTCAAAGAACTCAGCATTATCTGATTCCATTACCGTATTATCATGGATATACGGATGTTTGGATTTATGAACCAAAAATCGACATGCTTTACTATTTTTAGCATATCCGATGAAAACACAGTCCACGGTCTTTGGTCCTATTTTCACCCTTTTGGGTATAGGAACTTGGACTTTCGCTAGACACCTTTCCTTCCTTTCCATTTCTCATATGGAATAGATTGTGTCTTTCTATGGGGCACTCTATTGAGTATTCGATTAGCTGTAAGGATAGCTTCCCCCCACAAGTTTTGCGGTAAACCTGAACTTATAAGTAAGACATTCATCATTTCCTTCAAAGTTTGGTTCTTCCTTTCCGCAGACCCATTTGATTGAGGTGAGTACGGGGCCATAGTTTGATGGATAATTCCATTTTTCAAACATATCTCCGCAAAAGGAGATTCATATTCTCCACCCCTATCACTTCTTATCATTTTAATTTTTTTATCCAACTGATTTACAACTTCAGTTTTATATTTTGCCTAAATGCATTTATTGCCTCATCCTTACTATTCAACAAATAGACATAACAAAATCTAGTGCAATCATCGATAAAAGTTATGAAAAACATTTTTCCACCACGAGATGGTGTCAACTTCATATCACAAATGTCTGTGTGAATTAAGTCTAAGGGATTAGAATTCCTTTCAACAGACTTATACGGATGCCTAGCATACTTCGATTCAACACATGTTTGACATTTTGATTTACTGCACTCAAAGTTAGGCAAAACTTCCAAGTTAATCAGTTTTCGCAAGGTTTTGTAATTGACATGTCCCAAACGTTCATGCCATAATTCATTTGACTCAAGTAAGTAAGAAGAAGCTTCAGCTTTATTCTTCTCAACAACCATGACATTAAGTTTGAAAAGGCCCTCACTGAGGTATCCCTTTCCTACATACATTTCATTCTTGCTTATTTCAACTTTCTCCGAAATAAACACACATTTAAACCCATTTTTAACGAGTAGTGTTATCGACACTAAGTTCTTCCTAATAGTAGGAACATGGAGAACATTGTTGAGAGTCAACACCTTGCCGAAAGTCATTTTTAGGAATATCTTCCCACTTCCTTCAACCTTGGCTGTTGCATTATTTCCCATAAAGATTACTTCTTTGGGACTAATGGTATCATAAGTAGCAAAAGCTTCTTTGTCCGCACAAACATGTCTAGTGGCTCCTGAATCTAACCACCATTCATTTGGATTTCCAACTAGATTATATTCTGTGATCATTGGACACAGATTTTCAATCTTTCCAGTTGTTTCCAACATGTTTATCTTATTTTTTTTCTTGTTCTTATTCTGAACTTGACAACTTAGAGCTTTGTGGCCAACTATACTACAATTGTAGCACTTGCCTTTGAACTTTTTCTTGTTCAGCTCTTTCTCTTGTCTAGAAGAATTCTTCCTCTTCATATTATGTGCAACATTATCTTTAACAAGATTTACACACATCATTGCTGATTTCTCACGCAATTTAATATCCTCTTCTATCTTGAGACGAATCACAAGATCTTCTAAACCAAACACTTGGTTTTCAAACATTCCTTGTCAAGCTTTGACAAACACTTTAGTATTTCAGAATACTAACTATAAAGGCTTTAATCTTTAAACATTTGTTTCTAGTTTAACGACGAAGTTTTTATATTCTTCAAATCGTCAACCGAATGATCTTTGACTCGTGATGAAGTTTTTATATCTTCAAATCACTATCAAGTTCAGACAGAGTAGAAAATCAAACGGTTTTAATCTCCAGAAATCAAAATTATAGATTATCAAGTACTAATAAATTCCTTAAGATTGTTGTTTTTCGGGTTTAGTATAATCTGTATTTTCCAACAATAACTTCAATCACATGTTCAAACTAAATAAGAACAATCACATGAAGTTATAACTTTGTATTTCACCACTTTGAACTTCAAAATAAGTTCAACCCAACTTATGAATCTTAACTTTAAGTTCAAGAACAACAAAAAAGTTCAACAACTTCAAACACAAGTTCAACAACTATGAATTATCAAATTAAAGTTTTCTACTATTTTTCTGGAAATAGCAAAACCATAAAGAAAGGAGATGAAGCAGAAATTTAGAATCAAGTCCACAGAATTCACGGTATATCCTTAAGGAATTTATTCCCCTCAAGTACCCGAGGTTATGGAATCTTTCCTCCCAAGATAAAATGATTCACTTCGACAGAATGACGGTACCTCAAACTCTGTCGAACAACGGACGCACTCAATGATTTGATGATCACACTTGAGTTTTTCAAGAAGAAGAAGATGTTTTTCTTTCACTAAAAACGTCATTATACCTGAGGAAAAATTTAGGTATTTATAGCCAAAATGTGTTGCTTCAGAGGAGAAGCAATGGTTCTCAAACGGATGCACTGTTTTGAACAGACGCGACCACCTGCGCCGGCAAGTGGTCGACCTGCGTCCGCAGGTGACATAAGGCCCGAAGCAGAAGCATCTGCGTTGGCCACCTGCGCCCGCAGGTGACCACCTGCGTGGGCAGGTCGGCTTTTCCGTCTTCAAATAGTGCCTTGAAGGGTCACGTCCCTTCGAGGTGCGTTGTGACATGCGTCCGCACTTGCCATGTGCGTCCGTAAATGGAGAATATTTTCGTATCGGATTTTGGATTAAAAACTTTACTAATTCTCAAGTTTCAAATGAATTTTGTCCAAAAAGATAGTCTCTCGATCATTTTCCAAATCCAAATCCGAAGCCGAAGCCGAAGCCGAAGCCGAGCCGAGTGAGTGACGACGACGGCGCGAGGCTTAACTTGTTCTTACCTGACTATCCACATAAAAGAATGCATCTCAATATATGCACAAGAAAGTTCCTTTCTCCCACCAATGTGGGAGAAACACTCTTCCTTAAAGTGAAAACACAATTCACTTTTTCCCGCCATTTTACATTCACATTTTGTCACTACAACCCAACATCACCCTCATATCATCAACGTAATTGTAAATGCCTAGCAAAAGCATGTTGATCCCTTGTGCTACATTTATGTGAATGGTGTTTGATATCTTGAAAGGTGATTAAGGAAGAGTTATTCATATAATATAATGTGGTGTTGTTTCAGTATCCCTACAAGCGCACAGGATAGTAGTGGTGTTGATGCTTTGAGATTATAAAATAATCTTGAAATTGTTATGGCCTTTGTTCCCGGGCCTCATTCTTCTACCCTATCTACTTCTGCATATTCATACAAGATTCAGATTTGGTACATGAAAAAGTGAGATGATGAATGCATATTATGTCTATTTATATAGTAGTGTTTAAATTTTAATGCTGCAGATACCTTTCAAATTCTATAATTAATAATTAAATAATGGAGAATACATTGTAATTGAAAAAAATTATCTAGAAAAATAAAGAGTCTTTTATTATAAAAGGTGAGGATTAGTTTTAATATTCTAACTCTTTTGTTAAGGCTTTAAATAAGCATGTAACGTTTTTACATTTGCTGATCCCAATAATGTTCCTTCATTACTGACTTTTAATGATGAATTAAGAAAGGTAATATAATTCCTTTGGTTATTGCTACGTGGGCTTTGTTACTATATTTATTTTGTGTGGCTCTTTAAAGCCATTTAACTATTATATTAGGTATAAAAAATTCAAGGAAAAAGACAGAAAAGGAGAAAAAGGATACTATAATAATATAGATCATACAGAGATGCCACATCACCTTATTTATGACTTTTATTTTATATTATATGACTCTTTTGCTAACATACTACGTGCTAGTATGTTAGCAATGTATCATTTTCTTGTTCTCAAAAATACCCCTATCAACACCCTAACAACTTATTAATAAGAGAGGTTATATTGTCTTTTCACCTAAAATTCTAAACTCAACCTCTCCAACAAACTCCCTAAACCAGATTTTTATTTTCAGAGGCCTTGCCGCTCTCCGCCGCCTCCACACAAATCTGCTCCTCCGTCAAATTGCTCTGTTTTCTGATTTGAAGTCGTACCTTGACAAAACAACAAAAAATTCTCCAACTATCTCTTTCCCTTCTTTGTTTTTCTTCTCTCACTCCTCAATATTGATGCCACAGTAACTCCGGTGGGGTGACTGGGAGCTCGGGATCTGGGAGATGCCGAACGGCAAATTATTCGTTGACGATGGGTTGAACTTGTCAATAATGGCCCTTGTTGTATCAATTGCTAAGTAAATCTTACCCAAAAATCTAAATCCACTTTATCTCTGCTCAATATTTTTTGCTTGAAACAGATTTTTATTGGATAATATCTCCTTAAAATTTCATAGAACTACATCATCTATTTTGAACAATTCATATGATCTGGAAAACTTTGCGGATTTAAATCACAAATATTGCAATTGAATAAAATGATATTCGCTAGCTTTCTAAATCTATTTACCATTTCATTGAATTGGCTAAATTGCATTTGCCCACAAACTAGGAAGCCGAATATTGAATCTCTTGAATTGAGAGAATGAGAGAAGGAGAAGATGGGGAAGGGGATGGATTTACAGGCTTGCAAAAAAATAGGTACATTGCTAACCTACACGAAAGTATGTTAGCAAAGCCCATATATATAAAAGAAAAAAGGAAAAAAGTAAGTAAATTAGACAGCTTAGGAGCTTAATTACCTGATATGGTTAAAATTTAACTTAATTACATTCTGTAGACAAGACTTTAAATAAATACCACTTTATTTATGTGAGCCTTGTATATAAGATTAGTAGCTTAAAATACGCCTCTTTTGTATACAGAGGCCTGCGGATTTTTAGGTGATTCCTATCACGTTTCCAACCCACATTCTCGAAATCTTAAGCTAAATTTCAAACCCAAATTCTTATCCCTATTTTTCAGGTAGTGATTACAATGTCCATTTTTGAGTCTATACGTTTACTCTTTTGAATAAATTTGAATTTCTATTTGTTAATTTTTATATGAATTACTCCAATTTTTTCCTATATCAATCTTATTTAGGGTTTTGACGAAGCAATCTACTGTTACTAAATGGCGGAAGGCACGCCATTTATGAGATTAACTCGAGGTATACATTCACCATCTTGGAATATTGAGGAAATTCCATATTGATCTGTGTATTTCTCAACTCGACAAGGATAATGCAGGTTCATTAGTCGAATTGGAAGAACAAAGGCTGCCGGTGGAGGAGACAACTGTGCTTAAAAAAAGAAAAAGAAAAATAAAAATAAAAGATGTTGCTTCTACAAGCAAGCAAGCAATCGAAGGAAAAAAAGGAAGCTACAAATTATCAGAAAACAAGAATGATGTTGATGATTTGAAGGTAACTTCATACATGTATATGTATATATATATATAATTATATATATATTTATCCCATTGCATGTGTATAGAAGTATAATCTGAATGTTAAGCTAGTTTTTGTATTTTTATATGCAGTAATGTACCAAAAATTAGATATATCTTGTACTGTGCACCTGAATAACATATCTAAAAAATACATATGCATGTACAACTTAATTGCATATACAAAATAATGAATAAACTCATATATACTTATACTAATACACTTGTATAAATGCAAAACACATATACAGAATGTAATTCATGTTCATTTTTTGTATATTGAATAAATGTGATTTTGAACCATTTTCTAAATTGTTGAACAGGAAAGCAGTTTTGCAATCACTAAACTGCCTAAGAGATCTATTCATGTTTCCTGCTACACTAAGAATGATATATTTATTGATCTGAACGCTAAACTTCCAGAGGCACAGTACAAACACTCACTTTATTAAGACTTGTTTCGGTCAATATGCCCGTATGCAGAGTTGTTCTGTCCAATCACAATTATTTCGCTGCTTTATGTCCTGTGAGTTGAAATGCAGTTCTTTAGAGGCCCTCATGATACGTTTCAATGGCAGGACTCTTAACATTTACATTGAGGGAATTTGCTTTCATATCCGGGCTTAATTGTGTTGCAAACGAGTCAGACTTCGTATTTGACACAAATGTCCCGAACAGACTAAGCCAGCTGTATTTTGGAGGGATAAATACGCCCACAAAAGTAGCCTTGTTTGAGGCTTTTGATGCCCATGCTTGGGGTGAAAATGAAGAAGATGCACTGAAGTTAGGAATTTTATACTTCATTCGTGGGTTTATCCTCTCTGGGGAAAAGAAAACTGCTACAGTACCAAGAATTCATCTTAACGTGTTTTGTTTATGACCGATACATGGACTATTGTTGGGGTAAGGAAGCGTTTAAGAAACTTGCGAAAACAGTTTCAAAGAAGATGACATCAACCAGAAAGTTTTACAGACTCCATGGTTTCCCACTTGATATGCAAGTATGGCTCTATGAGGGTTGCTCAGCTGTGGATAAAAAAATTGCTGTGAAATTGATGTGCCTCAAGTTATAAAAACTTATTCCAGGAGGCCAAAATAAACAATTAAAAGACTTAGTAACTGTCATGAGACGGTTACAAGGTGGCTTTTTCTGTAGAAAAAGGGTCAGGGCAGTAGAAGAAGGCATTCAAAAATGGAAAAGGGAATCTTCTAGGAGAGTTCTAGCCTCTCGAATATCTAGGAATGCTGGAATTTGTGTAATCTTAGTATTATGTACTGTATTACTGATCTCATTTATGTCTTAGGTTGTATTTTAAGGTGTTAGCAGTTTCCTAGTGACTGTTTTCAGAATTCTTGTTGTAATATCAGTGTATCTAGTGTAACATCAATATTTGTTCCTTTATTTACTTTTTCGTAGTAAGTCTATCAATTTGGTATCAGAGCAGTAATGTTCGGGAATGGTGAGTAAAATGGAAGGACTAGTTGAACAAGTGGAGACTAATTTGACAGGGGTAAGAGAAGATGTCAGAAAATTGGAAGGATGGTTTCAAGAAATGAGAGTCTCTTGTGAGAATTGAAGCACAAGGGAGAACCGTGATGGCAGAAGCATCCCCTTCTCAAACCAGATTTGTCGGAAACCAAAAAGAGGGAAGCAATGTCAACTTGACTGGAGAAAAGGATGGGAAGAAATTCAGGAAACTACAGTTACCAGTTTTCGAAAGAGAGGATCCTTTGGGATGGATTTTCAGAGTGGAACAATATTTTGCCGTGAATGAAATTTCTGAAGCGGAAAGATTACAGGCAGCAGGTGTTTGTTTGGAAGGAAAAACCTTAAATTGGTATTATTGGATAGAGTCTCGGCAACCAATATTATCCTTTTTAAGACTTCAAAAGGGAGTTGTTGAATAGATTTTATCATTCTCAAAAGATCAACCAATATGTTGTCTTAATGGGGCTGTAGCAGGTTACCACAGTTACCGCGTTTCGTGAAGAATTTGAAAAGATGTTCGCCTCAATGAAGGAGGCATCTGATGGACTGTTATCTGGGGTATTTTTGAATGGGCTGAAAGAGGAAATTCGAGCGGAAGTAATGCTTTTACGGGCTCAAACATTGAGGGAGATAATGGAGATGGCTCAAAAAGTGGAGGATCGAAATTCTGTTTTGCAGCAAGTTCAAGGGTTTAAATTTGAACCAATTATAAGAAGTTCATGCAATAAACCAATTGGATTTAGACCCAATTATCCTCGACTCGCAAACATACTTGAAACACGTGACTCAAGAACTGGATCAGCAGGTCGTAACACCGATTCACCAGTGCATTCTACCGCAAAGTCGACTACTTCGGTTGCAAAATCAGAGCGACAATTCAGAAGGTTGTCTGATTTAGAATTTGCTCGAAAGAGACAACTAGGGTTATGTTTCAGATGTGATGAAAAATTTGGCCCCAATCATCGTTGTAAAATATAGGCAGCTTAACCTATTGATTGTTTCAGAGGCACCCAACATAGATGAAGATGATACAGAAGAATTCTTTGAGCCTTCCGGATAAGATTTAGTTGTAGAGGAATCGAAGGGTACTATGATGGTCTTGAATATGAATTCAGCTATGGGACTAACAGGATATTAGAACAATGAAATTCGTAGGGAAGATTCATAGGCACAACGTAGTTGTTTTGGTCGATAGTGGGGTACCCATAATTTTATATCTTCCACCCTTGCTCATCATCTGCAATTACTTATTAAGAAGACCAAAAGATTTGCAGTAATAATTGGTAATGGTCAACAGGTTAGCGGGAGTGAAGTATGCAAAGAGGTAAGGATGGACGTGCAAGGAATCCAAATCAACCAACAGTATTTTCTATTTGAATTGAGGGGAACTGATTTGGTTTTAGGGATGGAATGGTTAGTCACATTAGGTGAGATGAGGGTAAATTGGAAACTTCTTACCATGAAATTCAAGGATGCAGGAAGATCAGTGTTGCTTCGAGGGGATCCAGCTATGGTTCGGACAGTAGTATCACTCAAAGACATGACCAATTTACTAAATAAGGGGAACCAGGGATTTTTGGTCGAGCTGAATCAGGTAACAAGAATTGAAGATGAAGAAACTACAACATCAAAGGAGATTGAAAAGTTATTATCTGATTATCCAGAAGTAGGTGAGCAAGCCTTGGGCCTACCACCACGTCGTTCTTGGGATCATGCCTGGAGCACAACCGCCGAACATTCGTCCATATCGATATCCTCATTCTCAAAAAGCGGAGATCGAGCGTTTGGTCAAAGAGATGCTAGCTGCTGGAATCATTAAGGCTAGTTCTAGTCCATATTCTAGTCCAGTATTACTAGTTAAGAAGAAGGATGGAAGTTGGCGATTTTGTGTGGATTATCGGGCTCTTAATGATATCACAATCCCCGACAAATTTCCAATACCATGCATTGATGAGTTACTGGATGAGCTGGGAAGGGCCAACATATTTACAAAGTTGGATCTTAAGTCGGGTTATCATCAAATTCACATTCAAGCTGGAGATGAAATAAAAACAGCCTTCCGCACCCATGAGGGACATTATGAGTTTATGGTCATTCCATTTGGCTTGACCAATGCACCCTCGACTTTTCAATCACTGATGAATGATATTTTCAGGGATTATTTGCGGAAATTTGTTTTAGTATTCTTTGATGATATTTTGATTTACAGTAGGGACTATGCTTTACATCTTGGGCATCTGAAGGTTGTTTTGGAGATTCTCAAAGAAAATAAACTGGTAATCAACAAAAAAAAAAGCATGTTTGGTCAGCTTAAACTTGAATATCTGGGCCATATCATTTCCTCTGAAGGAGTGCAAGCGGATCCCTCTAAGATTGAGAGTATGATATCTTGGCCAATTCCTAGAGATATCAAGTCTTTGCGGGGATTTTTGGGACTCACTGGATATTACAGAAAATTTGTCAAAGACTATGGTAAGATTGCTGCCCCTTTAACTGATTTACTGAAAAAGGATGCCTTTTCATGGGGAGAAAGAGCCCAACAATCATTTGAAGCGTTGAAGTTGGCTATGACTCGAGTGCCTTTTTTAGCGATGCCAAACTTTTCTCAGCCTTTTGTGATTGAAACTGATGCTTCGGGATTTGGTGTTGGTGCAGTTTTAATGCAAAATGGTAAACCTATTGCTTATTTCAGTCGAATGCTTCCTTGTAGAGCAAGACAATGTTCGGTATATGAACGGGAGCTAATGGCTATTGTGTTAGCTGTCAAGAGATGGAATCACTACTTGATGGGCCATCATTTCATCATCAGAACAGATCAAAAAGCCCTTAAATTTTTTCTGGAACAGAGAGTTATGGATGAGAATCAACAGAAATGGATCTCCAAACTCATGGGTTATAAGTTTGAGATCAAGTACAAACCGGGTACTGAAAATAGAGTGGCTGATGCGTTGTCAAGACAGGGGAATCTGCAGAGTTATATGCATTTTCAATTTGGAAATATGAAGACAAGGAAGAATGGGACCAAGAAGTACAATGAGACACCAAAACGACTTCTATTTTGCAGAAGTTAATTTCAGGACAGCAAGCAGACGACAAATACAGCTTGAAGAATGGATGTCTACTATTCAGAGGACGCTTGGTTTTGCCAAAAGGATCATCTCGAATACCTGGTCTATTAAAAGAGTTTCATTCTTCTCCTATAGGAGTCCATTCGGGGTATCTTCGCATATATAAGAGGCTGTCCGAGAATATATATTGGGAAGGTATGAAGAGGGATGTGCAAGACTTCATTTCCAGGTGTGAAATTTGTCAAAAGAACAAGTCTCAAACTTTGAGTCCTGCCGGGTTACTTCAACCTTTGCCTATACCTCGTCATGTGTGGGAGGATGTAAGTATGGACTTCATTACTGGCCTTCCTAAATCCCATAGGTTTGATACTATATTGGCTGTGGTGGATCGTCTTACTAAGTGCACATTTTATTCCACTTTCACACCCTTTTAATGCTAAAGATGTGGCTGCTGTTTTCATTAAGGAAGTGGTTAAATTGCATGAATTTCCTAAATCTATTGTGTCTGATCGTGACCGTGTGTTCATAAGCCAATTTTGGAGGGAACTATTCAAAATAGCAGGTACTTCCTTACGCTATAGCTCTTCATATCATCCGGAAACCGATGGGCAAACAGAAGTCGTGAATAGGAGTTTAGAGACATATCTCCGTTGTATGGCAGGAGAAAATCCGAAACAATGGTCCCACTGGTTATCTTGGGCTGAGTATTGGTTTAATACATCCTATAACATATCTGCAGGTATGACACCCTTTAAGGCATTATACGGTAGGGATCCGTCATCAATTTTTCACATGGATGACATTACTTCAGCAGTAGAAGAAGTAAATGAGCAGGTGCGCACTAGAAATCTGATTTTGACTGAACTCAATGAACATCTGTTACAAGCACAACAAAGAATGAAGAATCAAGCTGATCGACATCGCAGAGAAGTGATTTTTGAGATTGGTGAAATGGTATATCTCAAACTTCGGCGCTACAAACTACGTTCTTTGGCTTAGAAGATTAATGAAAAACTCAGTCCCCGTTTTTATGGCCCTTTCAAGATTCTAGAAAAGATTGGTCCCGTAGCTTATCGGTTGGAGTTACCAGTTGGAGCTCGCATTCATTCAGTGTTTCATGTTTCACAGTTGAGAAAATGCCTGCTCCCAACTACTCCTGCTCAAAACCTACCTCCATTTCTTACCCAAGATTTGGAGCTTCAAGTTGAGCCTGAAGCATTGAGGCAGACCAGGAAACTAATCAATGGTAAATGGGAAGTGCTAATCAAGTGGAAGACCCTGCCAGAATTTGAGAATACTTGGGAGGAATATGCAATTATCGATCTGCAATTTCCTGACTTTTACCTTGAGGACAAGGTGACTCCTACAGGGGAGGGTAATGATGTGCCTCAAGTTATAAAAACTTATTCCAAGAGGCCAAAATAAACAATTAAAAAACTTAGTAACTGTCATGAGACAGTTATAAGGTGGTTTTTTTTGTAGAAAAAGGGCCAGGGCAGTAGAAGAAGGCATTCAGAAAAGGAAAAGGGAATCTTCTGGGAGAGTTCTAGCCTCTCGAATGTCTAGGAATGCTGGAATTTGTGTAATCTTAGTATTATGTACTGTATTACTGATCTCATTTATGTCTTAGGTTGTATTTTAAGGTGTTAGCAGTTTCCTAGTGACTGTTTTCAGAATTCTTGTTGTAATATCAGTGTATCTAGTGTAAAACATCAGTATTTGTTCCTTTATTTACTATTTTTCGCAGTAAGTCTATCAGAAACTTACTAACCGAATACCAAGATTGGTCAATTGGCAGTCAATAACGGGCAGTCCACGATACGACTATCTCATGAAGAACATGTTTCGTGACAGGAATAACCCGGTATTTTCTTTAACTGAATATTACATGTGTTGTTTCATTCGTATAATCTAGTACTATTATGTATATTTATTGTAATACATATATTTGGATACATATGTATACAATTGTGTTCTTAATATAAATCCTTTTGCAGATCATTTATCAAAACATAAAGCCAACTTCAAAGGAAATTTCAACATATCAACTACCTCCGGAGTATGTCCCTTTAGACACCACCCCACTTCAACCCATCATTTGCTTCGGATGATGATTTTCAAGAACCGCCCCCAAATTCTATTATTGATAAAGGCAAAGCAGTTGATGACCATTCCCTAACCCCCCCGCGAAAAAAGGCAAAAACAACAGTTAAGGGCTCCAACAAGGATTGTTGCAAAAGGAATTACAATTAGGACATCCCCGCGATCTGTTTTCAAATCAGTCCTGAAGACTGCACCAATTGAGAAGTCAGTTCAAAACCAAGATGCTTCAGTTACAACAAAATTTGCCCATGCCCAATCTTCGACCCATGAACAACCTGCCGCAGATACAAGTGTTAAACCAGTCAGTATGCCGAATGAAAGTATGCTTCTCAATGATAAAATCGATGCAATGGACAATTGTGTTAGTGTATTTAACTGAATTATTTATTATTTATTTATCGTTGAACATTTACTTGTTTAAAATAAAAATACAGGTCAAGGCAGAATTTCAAAATATTCGCACTTTCATAACTGATAATGTCAAGCTTTTGATGGCTGCTATCAAAGGCAACAACACTAACGTGAAGGTCTGTCTGTTGCGCAAACAATATTTTTATAATACTTTATAAGTTGAAATAGTTAATAGCTATGTTACTAACAATAATTTTTCAGGATTGTGACAATAATGCACCAGCTAACATACCAGCTGCAGGCATATCAGACTGTCAGAAACAAGTCATGCAAGACTATGGTACCTCAACCAACATTAAGAACACAGAGGTATTTGTTAGATTTATACAAATTACATGTTATGTTATATACTTTACTCTACATACATATACAAATAAATGATTGGTCATTGCCTTTATACACATATTTCAAATGTGTGCTTACTACAAGTTATATGCACCAAACATAGTTGACATTCACTTCAAATATATATCCATGATATTTATACAGTTGTCCCCCTTTGAAGTTGTATATACAAACATGTTTGTATATTTCTTTATATATACAAATATGTAGTGTAACGCATATAAATGTATATGTATATATATTTGGTCTTATATACATAAATCTCAATACATGTAAGTGTATGTGTACCACATAATGAGTAGTTTTGCTACTGTATTACTAGTTTAATACTTCTGGTAGACTGTATACATATTTAATTAAAAAAAAAATGAATATAACTACATATATACTTATACGTATGCATAATTGATACCATTTGTTACATCCTGAATACTAGTATATACAACAGGACAATCAGGATGTTTGGGTACCATTTGACAATTTGAATAATGAAACTGTTAAAGCTACCACAATGGATGAAGTTCATGAGGCAGAACTTTCATTTGGCAATCATATGCGGTCTGATGTTAGTGTTCATTAACAGGATACCAACATACCCCAAGTAAAACTTTATATTGTATATAACTCAAATTACTTAAATTAGGCTGTTAGAAGAGCACTAAAGTTGTACAATGTTTTTCAGGTACCTGAGGATCGACTACAAAGGGAGATACCTCGTGGTTCAAATGAAGAACATCATATAATTGAACTTCCAGTAGCCATGCATATCCAGAGTTCTGTTCCAAAGGAAGTTGCTGGAGGAGTTAATTTTCAAGGCCCATCCGATCCCAACATCCGTGTTGAAGAAAAGCAGGCCATGTACACAGTGCCTGTACATATAGCACAATGAATCAATCATCACTGATCCGACATTAGAAAATCTCCCTATAACACTTTCACAATGGGAACTGTCTGACGAACTGCTTCCTAGTCTTAATCCTGAACGACAGATCACTATCTGCGAACAGACTCCTGCACCTGCACCTGTACCAAGAATTAGGTGTCCAGGTCGATGGAACACATCTCCTTTCAGTACAGAATTTGGATCAGATGCTGGTAATGACATATACATTTTTTATTTGTACATTTTTTAGTAATGTCTTCAATGATTCAGAATTAATATATGCATGTTACTACTATAATTTTAGGTAGTTCATTCCGGGTGACCAAGATTTTTAAGCAAAAACATCCATTGTATCATACAAGATTAATGGGCCATACAATTATGAAGTTCACCAAAAATATTTGAATTCGAGAAGGACTTCTAAAAGCACACGAAAGCAAGTATACAACAACAACAACATACCCAGTATATTTCCACCAAGTGGGGTCTGGGGAAGATAAGTGTACGCAGTCCATACCACTACCTCAGGGGTGAGATAGAGAAGCTGTTTCCGATAGATCCTCGGCTCAAGATAAAACAATCTAGAAAAGGAATAGTAAAAGGACAAGATACAATAGAAATTACCATACCCAATAATACCATAAACAAGACTCACCAAGTAATACAACAAACGATACAACAGACTGTAATAATACTATTACTATAGCTAACACACGGATAACAAAGTCCTCCTGCCTACTAGCACTGACGCACTCGTTCCTGCTATCCTTCTACCCTAATCCGCTTCCTCCACTCTTTCCTATCTAGGGTCATGTCCTCGGTAAGTTGAAGCTGATCCATGTCATGTCTAATCACCTCCCTCCAATATTTCTTCGGTCTACCTCTACCTCGCCTAAATTCATCCCTAGCCAACCTCTCACATCTCCGCACTGGGGCATCCGTGTCGCGCCACATCACATGTCCGAACTATCTCAACCTAGCTTCCCTCATCTTGGTTTCCACCGAAGCTACTCCCATCTTATCTCGAATAACCTCATTTCTAATCCTATCTTTCCTAGTACACCCACACATCTACCGTAGCATTTTCATCTCCGCCACCTTCATCTTTTGGATGTGAGATTTCTTGACTGACCAACACTCCGCCCCATACAACATAGCCGACGAAAGCAAGTATGTTATTATACGGAGTAATATATTTGCTAATTATATTAATATCATTTTCGTTTTATATGTATATAGATGCAACCACATTCACTGTTTTTATAATATTCCATAGGAGTAGTAGTGACGATCATTACAAGAGGCATAAGGCTGCCATTCCAGTAGACATGTTCTTTGGTGCTGAAGCCATTAGAGACAAGAACTGGTTCTCTCGATTATCGTCCACTAATAACCTATTGAATGACTCGGTAAATTCTTTTTAATAATCAATAATTTTATACATGCTCATACTGTATACAACTTTTTAATGACTACCCTTAGCTTAATTTTCAGCACATTGATGTTATTTATACTACTTGCGAAAGAAAGCCAAGTACGAGCCCAATCCCGATTACAAATACGGCACAGTCAACTGTATGTTCAAGACCGTTATATCAACTATATGGGATAAGTATGCTGATCAAACTGGGGAGTCAAATCCATCCAGCCAAGAGTCCACAATCCTGGAATACATTAACGGTTTCAGGTTACACGCTACAGTCCCATGGCATACTGTAGATCACATTTTTATACCAGTGAATGTGAAGGACAAGATACATTAGGTACTTGCTGTGTTGTCATTCGATGAGCCTTGTATCAGAGTATATGAATCGTACAAATCTTTCGATCATGATGCATTTGTTCAGGCAGAAATTAGAAAGTTATCTGAGCTGATGCCAATTACCTAGCAAGTTCTGATTTTTACAAGAAGAAAGGAATTGATGTAAAAGCTCACCAGAAGTACAAGTTACTGTACGAAGGTGGCTTTCTCGATGTGTTATATGTCCCATGATATACCACAACAAGCATCCGGCAGCATGTACGTTTTTTTTGCTCTGTTTATTACTTTTAAATTTTTGCCAGTTATGTAACTTTTTTCTAAATATGCCTATCATGCAAATGTAGGGACTGGAATTTATTTGGCTGCATTTGCTGAGTATCTAAGTACTGGCAGTGGTATTCGTTGTAATCAAATTGACGTGGACCTATTGTGTGTACGGCATGCTGCACTTCTTTGGGACCATGGAACTCAAAAGCTAAATGAAGATGCAGTAAGCGATAACAAGGGCCCTGCCAGACCAATTAGGCCAGTTGATGAGTGCGATAGCAGTGACAGAATTGTGCTTTCATAGACACCAGTCTTTATTTTTTTTTTTTTGTTAAGCATCTGAATTAACTCTTACATACAGCAATGTCGATTTTTGAATTCATTCCAAACCACTGTAACTAGTATGTGACTGCTATTTTTGGATGACATTAAATACTGTTATGGTTATTTTGAATTCATTTGAGTGAATCACATTTAGGGTATGAATGGTATATTTTGAATTTTATTTTTCATGTTCAGATGTGTCAATAGCAGCCGTGCTTAGCTTATAAATTTTTTATATGTATAGTATATGTATATGTGTAATATACATATGCATATACATACCTATATGTGTAATTTGTATACATATATACATGTTTAGTACATGTATATAATACATCTATATACAAATTACAAATATACATATATTTTGTATATTCAAATATACTTTAGTATATACAAATATGCATATACTAAGTATATGTATATACATACATCTATATTCAAATTACAAATATACATATATTTGTATATTCAAG
Organism: Capsicum rhomboideum; assembly: GCA_031232105.1. NCBI lineage: Eukaryota > Viridiplantae > Streptophyta > Magnoliopsida > Solanales > Solanaceae > Capsicum > Capsicum rhomboideum. Next base: position 139,603,456 of record CP124711.1, on the reverse strand, counting down.
CATATGTATTATATGCATATACATACGTACCTATATGTATACATGCTTATATGTATACTCATTCAATGGTCACAGTTCAAAACCTCTAACCCGTATACATTCAATGAAATCTACATATCCCGTTTTGATATGTATATATATACTCATTCAATGGTCAGTTGAATACATATCCGGTAACTGCATCACATAGTTAACAACTATGATTTTATTCACAAAAAAATTCACTCATTTAATGTTCAAAGCAAATATGGAAAACATCAGATGTTTCAATGCAGTCATTGGTAACATAGTCTTTAAACAAACTGAATTATAAACCTAAGAAATTATTTTCCTCAATGTTTCCAGCTACGGAACCCTGGGTGCCTGTCTACACCCACGCCTATTGTGTCCCGAGAATCCACAAGCACTGCATGAATTTGAAGTTTTCTTCCCAAAGAGCTCTCCAGCAGACTTCACACGATTCTTCTTTTTTGGCCTCCCTGGCGGTCTTTTGTATATAGGTGGAAGAACAACATCTGCTAAAATATGATCAGGTATCACGGGATTTTTAATTAAGGGTGACAAAAAAGTTTGGAAATTAAAAAAAGGTGACACAAGTTTTAATTATTGAGTAGAGGTGACAATTTTGTCATTAGTTTTAATGACATGCAGCAACTATCGTAGTTGTTGTAGCAACTTCGAAAGTTGCTGCAGCAACTTCCTAATCACTAATTAACAAAAATTTTGACTTGGATTGGTCAAACTTGTCACCAATTTTAATTTCAACACTTTTTTGTCACCTCCTCCTCAATTTTCTCAGGTATCACCCATAAAGACCGGTCTGGTAAGGGATATATCGGGACCTCATACGTCTTCAACACTGTTGCTGGTTTGTAAAAGTCAGAGCAATATTTATTTGCCGAAATTTTTTCTCTTTAATACAGCCCACACATGTGCACACGACAGCTCATCAACCTGAAACCTATTGCATGAACATGTCTTCGTTTCAAGACAAACAATATACCGCGTTACATTGTCAAGAACAGCATACACGTAACCTGTGGCTGGGACGACCTGCAATCCATATACAATTCCCAACAATCCACTCTATTTATACGGCAATAAATAAACATTTAAGATATGAATGTAATAGAATGCAAATACATAAACACAGATTTATACTATAAACACAAACTAAAAACTGTTAAAGATATAAGTTTACATACCCTCATTCGCGTACACATTGCCTCGTTGCGAGCAAGTATGTCCTGAAATTTTCCACAGACTGGTGTGAATGTGAACGTTGCACTTTGACGGTTGTTGTAATTCCACCTACCAAACATCTTTCTAACTTCCTCCAACAAATCATATATTGGCAATTCTCATGCAAGCAAGAGTGTTTTGTTTATATTCTCAGCGATGTTTGATGTCATTGTCCAACCTTGATGAACTGGCTCATATCCAAGTTCCAACCAACTTCAAATATTCCATTACGCTAACATCGATCTTTTCAACCTTCTCCATAAGACTGTCAAATTCAACATGCGTATATGCATTCGCCGTTCTATGAAACACATATGTTAACTTCTTACTAGTCTTCGTATCCGCGCTATGCACGGACTATTTTGAGAACAACTCACACAATACATGAATAATATTTAAAAGTGATTTGACTTGTTGGGGGTACATTAGATATACTGATTGAAAACAACATTTATAACATGAATTAAATAAATTTCGTAAGTGCAGAAGTCGACTGATCTATAATGCAATGAACCCTATACCCATCTATTTTCTTCACTTAGGATTTAGAACAAAGGATCAAATTCTTGTTTTCGGTTGACGAATTAAGCCAATGCAATTACCGGTGATTTCCACATAATTTTATGTTGTTAAGTATTTTACCTATCAAGAGGCTTCATTCATTTATTTATTTAACTGTTAACAAATCAAATCACCATAAAAAGGTATAAATAAAATAAAAACTAATCTAGACGCTCACTGAACAATCTCATATCTATTTTAATCACAAAATTCATTTTTGAATCTATGCTTCTTAAATTTTCCTGTCTCATAAAAAGGGAAGTCCGGTGCACTAAAGCTCCCGCTATGCACAGGATCGGGTGATGAAAATGCACATATTGACAATATGAATAGAAGTTAAAGAAGGGCAATTAATCCTAACACACGAAAAATGAGAAGGCACATTTTAACAACAAACAAATAAACAATCTCCACAAAAGATATTAATTTACTTCTTCAAATTTTGATCTAATATAGCATCTATTTACAGCAGCATTACCAATAGAGGGATCATCTTCATTCCTATATAGCTCCATCGACACCTTCCTTCCTATATAGCCTTGGATGAATTGTAGATGCTTTATAATTTCATCTTGTCCTCAAATTCATCAGAATGTACAGTTTGGTTGTTCATCAATCTCTGTAAGTTATCTCCTCTTTCTCTTTTTCCACTCCACACGATCTATTTCTCCGGAGGGTCATTATAGAAGCATCAATTTCTTCTTCATAACCAAATGTGGATTAATTTAAGTGCTGAAATTAGTTTTCTAAATAAGTCGTTATGTGTTTGGATGAAGACATATTTACTGTTTAGGATTTTTTATTGCGAGTACATTATAAGGAATACCTTATATTTTTAATGTGAAAAACTACACTTAATTGCTTTGCTTTATGTGCCAAATTTTTTAAGTAACCTTCAAGCTTATGCTACTTGATCTCCGAGATCATTATTTCCTTAGTAGCTTAAATTGAAGTTCTCTGCAAATAGTGTCTAAATAAAAAATAAATTTATTTTGGTAAAAATTTAGTTTTATAATGAATAATTTTAGATTTTCTTCCTCTTCGTATCAAGCCGGTGGGCGTATTTTAAACACCCAAAAACAAAATTCTTATAGTGAATATAGTTTTTATTTTTCACAATATCTATCTTCCAATTTGAAAATTATATATGTTGATCACCAAATGTTATCCTCCAAAGTCCAAAAATGTAATCACGCCATTAACACTTGTAATCAAAGTGATAAATCTTTTATTTATTTGAGGAGGAAAAATCAGAGATTAAAAAACTAAGCAAATTGAGTTTTATTTGGATCGTTTGGTTGGATGGATAAAGAAAATAGTCCCAAGATAAAATGTGAAATAATTCTATCATGGTTTTGGACATGAATATTATTTAGTCTTAAGATTTGGACATGAATATTATTTAGTCTTAGGATCATTCTATCTCAATAATTCTATCATGATTTTGGACATGAACATTATTTAGTCTTAGGATCATTCTATCTCAACTAATTATACTAAATGATTCTATTAGCTATCCAAATTATTCCAACCAATCCCATCCCACCAACAAAATGGCAAAGAGTTGTAATGCTTTATTTATAAAACAGAGAATTAAAAATACATTTTAATAAAAATTGACTCACAAAAATAGAAACTAAGACGGAGTGGCATTGCATGTGTTTGCAATGCCTAGAATACTAAACGATCTACAGAGATTTATTTTACTAAATCATATACTTAGTTATTGAGGCTTCATCATTGACCTCAAAATCAATATCTGATGATTTGAAAATTGCTATACAAGCATAGAATAATAAAAGAAATCATAATATGTTTCACTATAAAACAATAAAAATTTAAAAATATTTACTAAAAATATTAACAACCAATGTTCATTAAATCACACCTTATTAATGGAAGAAGATTAAAACCCTCATTATGATAAATATTCAATAATCGATGCTTGTCATTTTCCTGCGAAAATAACTTAAACTTAAACATGCTCAAGAGTAAAAAAATAAAATAAATTACAACATAAAATCATACCTTATTAATGGAAGGAGATTAACACCCTCATTATGATAAATATTCAATAATCGATGCTTGTCATTTTCCTGCGAAAAAAACTTAAAATTAAACATGCTCAAGAGTAAAAAAAATAAATATAAATTACAATATAAAATATAATAAAAAAATATATGCTTACGAAAACACAACTTTGCTACAACAATTTTGTCTGCCTCCATACTATCATTAACAGTTACGGTTCCACATTTTTATTGAAATTATTATAAATGTATAGTATTGTGAGTTTGGAAATAAATGTAACCATATAGAAGCAAGAACGCGATAGAACATACATAAATACAATAAATACTTTATAGTCATTTTGGTAGCATAGTTCCTTTCCAGTTTATGATCATCCAGAAAATAGACATTAATAATTGATTCACCATCTTCCTCTGAAAATTTAAGGACAAAAATAATTTAAAATCAAATTATGAAAGAGTAAAAATATAAATTACAACACTAACAATGAAATAAAAATATATGTTTACAAAAACGCAACATTTCTATGATAATAATTTTATATGCCTCACTATCAGTCGTCTACTACTAATTCTTGGATTTTTTGGTCCATCGTTTCTTCTGGAGGCGTACAATCACAATTATCACTTGTCGATTTGGTGATTCTGGATTGGAGCGTGTAAAATTGCAGATGTAAAGAGCCTAACCACTCCTTTATATAGTAGTGACTTGGACTTTTGATTTTCCAATTCAAAAGTTTTAACTACACGGTTAAATTTTGAAATTTTCTTTTCTAGTTAAATTTGAAGTTTGGATAAGATAAAGATTGGAAACTGTTTTATTTAATTTGATAATTAACTATTAATTTTATCCGTTTAAAAAAGAATGATCTATTTTACTTTTAGTCCATTTAAAAATGAATGATCCTTTTTCTTTTTAGCAACTTTTTAATATCAACTTTTCAAATGACATGTTTAAGACTATAAGATCAAAGGACATTTTGATACATTTGACACAATTTTAATTTAAGACCACATGATTAAACGGAGGAAATATATTTTATATTAAATTCTAATTCAAAAAAATGAATTTAGGCGTACGAATTGAAAACTGGGCATAGTATTCAAAAACTAACTGCAGCCTGATTAAAAAAAATCTCAATTCAAATGAAAAAACAAAGTAACTGAAACCGCACAAAAAATATCTCAATTCATATGAATAAATAAAGATAGATTTTTCATTGGATTTACATTACATTTTTTTAATTATTTATTTATTTTTTATTTTTTTATATAGGATTTTTTGGTGGTTACACTTGGCATCCTACGAGGCTTTTGCCTCTCCTATTAGATGTAGATAGCGATAGATTTTATGGTGATGATTTGAATTGTACAGTTATTTTTTATTTTAAATTTTAAGATAGAAATTTTAAAGGAAGTTGGGTAGTTTTCGATTTTGTAGGGTTTGCCTTGTTTTTTTTTTTTTTTAAATTAGTAATTGTTTTGACTTATTTTTTTCATTATTTTTTAAAATTGTAATTAGTTTAGAATTTTTAAGAATACTAAATTGATAAGATATTAAAATATATTATTATTATTATTATAAATGTGCATGTTAAGAATTTTTTAAATATATTTTTCATTTTTTAATGTGTAATTTATATAGGGGTAGTTAATGTGCAGATCAGTTTATATATAGATAGATAGATGAGATTTCCTGAAATTCCTGGTCACATTTTTTCACAGGTGCAATATGCAAGCATAATGCGGCACATCACTGAATACGTTTGACACCGGCTTTATAATACTCTCATTTCTGTCTGATACCACACACATATTTGGCCTTTCCCCATATGCCTGTTTGAATTGTTCAAAAAATCAAGTCCATGAGGAATCGTTTTCCGAATCCAAAACTCCATACGCTAGCGGATATATATGTCCTGCACTCGATAAATATATATACTTATTGAAAACAATCACTGAGAAATACACAAATAAAGGCAGAGAAAAGAAACGAATATCAGTTAAAACAAATCGTTTTATCTATACTACCAGATCCATCAAGTGTGCTTGCCGCTATAAGTGTCCCATTGTATGTTCCTTGAAGGTGGCTGCCATCTACTACCACAATTGGTCGCAAAAATCAAACCCTTTAATGAAGGAATACAGTGAAACATACACATACAAGAACTCATTTTGGGGTGCTTTTTCATTCGTATGTATGAACCGGGGTACGTTTTGTCCAACATGTATAGATATCCAGGCAGTTTATCGTAAGATGCATAGGCCGTCCCTCTTAACGAAATCAAAGCCTTTTCCTTAGCCCTCCATGCCACCATATATGAAACGTCTACCCCCAGGTCATTCTTTATATCCTCCTGAATTTCCTTTGCTGTATATTTTCTTTTGTTGTTTGATAATTTCGGTTTCACTATCCCTCCAATCAAGTTACTTATCACATGTTTCTGCCCATAAACTCGATCCTTCAAGGAACATGTATGTTCCCGAATAAAAGTTTGTATCCTGAACAATCCACACTTGTTAATATTTGATGCCATCATTAACCATTTACAATCCTTTGATTTACACACCAATGTATACCTGCACATACTCGATAGCACATAAAACATACAACTACTGACAATTTCTTTGTTGTAGAACATACAACTACTTATATATACATATATACAAACACCATAATACATATACATTTGCACATACCCAGGAGCATTGGACTTGATTGTGTTGAATTGAAATCTTTCTCTGATTGCATATTCTGTCATCACCGACTTCAATGTTGCTTTGTTCTTGTAAACCTGATCAACATACACATCCTTATGCTTTGGGTCTGAAATAAGCACCCTAGTTGGCTCCAACTCCACAAAATCGACAGGCTGATCAGGTTCAGCAACAACTACAGCTCGTGCATCATCTATATCCATTGCAATTGTATCACAAGCCAAACCCACCTCTGAACTACACCCCTCTTCAAATACAGAGTTTGAATTAACTAGCTCTATTTCCTTATTTAACACGCTAACACATAAGGGAAACATTCCAAAGCCTTTCACTTCTTTTCTTTGCCATAACGTACACCTTCACACCCATGTCATTATGAATTTCCATTCTCTTATTGCTAAATCCAACTGTATACTCAATTTTTATACTATTGGAGCATATATCAATACAAAGTTGTTGTTGAATGAGTCTGAGCAATTCATTATATGTTGCAGACTCCCTCAATGCAATCGAATCTAAATTGTAGTCTTCAAATACATTATCATCATTCCATCTCCCAGAATGCAACAAAGCAACAACAAATTCAGCCATCGAAGTATCCTCACACTACTATTTCAAAATACAACAATTCAAAATTCACTGAAAAAATCATTATTCTTCAGATATGTGCTTTGAAAATCAACCACTACAACACATATATACGCTTATTTAGAATTCAACTATTTGACGTGATATCAGCAAATTCAGTCATCAAATATCCTCACACTACTATTTCAAAATACAAAAATTCAAAATTCACGGGAAACAATCATTAATATCACAAATCAAAATTCAAAATTCACCGGAAACAACCATTAATATCACAAATCTGCTTTGAAAATAAACTACTACAACACATATATACGCTTATTCTGAATTTAACTATACCTTTTTCAATGAATTCACAATATATTGTATTTCTCGATAAAAAAGGTCAGTTAAAAAAAATTTCATATCAATTATATACAATTAACACTCGTACGATCATTCCATAAGCAGATTCATGTATAAACTTAATAAGTATACAAAAAAATCGATTTTGTATACCTATTTCATTAATTTGCTACAGAAACTTAAATATACAAAATCTGATTTCACTACTGCTTACCTCTGTATGAATGCGTAACAGATTCACCTCATAAAACGAAAATATTGCAGCGGCATTACTGAATTAAAGTATTTTTTTGAAATCGAAATGCAATTTTCAGCAGGAATTCTGCATTTTTTGGAGCTTCCATGAGAGAAATTTAATGGCGTTTTCTGGAGACATTGATGAGACAATAAGGGGAAAATTAATGCTGGCGTGATTTATGCAGTTTTCCAATTTTAAAAAGATTTAGTTACTGATATTTAGGAATTTTGGTTAAAGTTGTTATATTCACCCATATATGTATATATGTATAAATGTATATATATACGAATCTGTCTACCTATTAGTCGCTATGAATTATAATTATGCAAAGTTTAACCATGGCTCTGTAAATATGATCTAACACTTACCTATTTATGATATTTTGCCAAAAAAAAAATTGGCATACTACATCAACTAAAACATATAGTTGGCAAACATTAGCCAACTTTTAGGAAATTGGCATAAAATAACCATTGGTCAAATAATTAGCACTACATAATCTATAATCATTTTCCTTAAAAATAGGAGTAATACTTTCTCTTTTCTAACCTCCAATCATGTGTGATAATTTTTAGGGTTATTTTCAACTCCCCGCTTTCTTCTCTCTTATATTACGGTTACTAAACATGCCACAAATATAGCAAGCACTTCCCACCACGTTCTATTAGCCCGGCTTCACGATAAAGTCAATTAATCTTTTAGATGGTATTTTCACACGGTTGCTTCTTCTAGGCTTGATAAGTTTACTGTTATCTTTCGGGTTAGCCCTATTGTCCTCCACGTCATCGCTGTGATTCACAACAATTACAGATTAATTATAATAGTACATCTTCACGATAAGCAACTCAAATAATACCAAATCATTTTTTTATTGTATGCATATTTTTTTATTTTTTTTTTATATATACATTATGTAGTTGCAATTATCAATACTATTAATTTTCGTATGTATACAAACAAAATGTAATTTATGTATACATACAATAGTTACTGTATTCATCAACTAAATCAACATGTCAATTCTTATGAATAAAATTTTATGTTTACATGGAACATATTATTATTATTATCATTTGTATATTAAATATAAAAGAATAATGTTGATGTATGCAATAAGCATATGTATACGTTCAAATTAATGTCAATAAAATTGGTTAATCTAATATAAGGTAAATTTGTTATATATATTCGGTCCAAGTATAAATTTTTAATGAATCAATAGATAATAATAAAGGAGAATAGAGAAGAGGTGATGTGACACCTCTCTATGGCCTCCATTCCTATTTATCTTTTTTCTCAAATTTTTGACATTTTTTCTATTTTCTATCTATTTATGTGATATATTAAAATGCTTAAAAATCACTTTTAATATTTTCTTAATTACACCTCCTCATTTACTCTCCTTTATTTGCCATATCTTTTTCAGTTTGCAGAACCGAAAAGACTATCATTAATTCTCTAAATAAATCCACTTAAATAGCTACTCTACAAAATGAAACAATTTTTTAACTTCCTTCTGATTTAATTCTCACGCCTCAACTGTCTCTATATAATATTTTCGGACCTTCTTTTTACCTTCATAAGTATGACAAATACTTGCTACATGTGACATGAAATCTGGTGCACTGCTCATTTGTCAGTTCTTTTTTTTTTTTTTTCTATTTTAATTTCATTAGAGAAATAATTTGTGACACCAACTCAATCCCATTATTATACTGCTATCATCTCAAGGATTTTGCGTTTTATGGTTGAATATTTTGTTTTTATGTTCTTTCTTTTGTTATTCTCATTTTTCTTATCTTATACTTACCAATTGGTTTCAACATATATATGGAGACCGACTTCTTATCTTGTATAGTTATGTAATTAAATGGGTATGCTAGAGGAGTACAATGTGAATCAGGATCTGGGACTAAGGAGATCTATATTATACAGTAGTATAATATAAAGCAAGGTATTCGAAAGATGATGTGACACCTCTCTTAGGCCAAGAATAATATTTATCATTTTTTCTCATTTTTAAAATATTTTTTTTATTTTTCTATTTTCTTATTGTTCAAGAATAAATATGACAATTACTACTCGTCCATTCATTTCTATTCTTTAATGTAATAATTAAAACTTCTCAAAATTAGCTACTCCACTCATTCTTAATCTTTATTGTAAAAACATTAAAAAGGATATATTTACTTTCACTTAATGTAGGAGATCGAGAGAAGGTATTGTAACAATTGATAAGAAGTTGAATGGAGTCTTGTCATGTAATTGCAGAATATGAAAGATCTTTTTTATCATTAAATCTTGAAAACTACCATACAAACATACTTATTCAATATATGTTACTATCGGCATGCAATTGTTCTTATGAGTTGTAACATTTTATCTTCTCAGTTTTCTTTTACATTTTGCTTGTTCTTAAAATAATGTTTTGAGTTTTGATACTTTGTACTTGTAGAGCAGGTCAAATTCAAAATCATGAGGTAGATGCATTCAAGGAGAATCTCGAAATCGAAAAAACAAGTTATATGCTTTTATTTTCTTTATGTTTTTTTTCTTCTCGATCGATACTTTTTTCCTTTCTCTTTTTTTCCCCAGTAAATCGACAGCGTTCATGCATGTTCTACTTTTTACACATGTATATTGTCAATTCTAAGTTTTACAAAATTTTAAATTAAATCTAAGAATTAATATCCATTTCTTTATTCTACTTAAGTACTTATCAATGAACAATTGCAGAAAATAAATGAAAGAAATGAAGTGTCAAAGCATGGACGGCAGTTACCAACAAATTTAAGAATTTGTGGGATCCGAATTTGTGAAGACAATAAAGATATACTTCCTCCGTTCGTTTTTACTTGTCACTTATTTTCTAATTAGATTTCTATTTTTACTTGTCATTTTTAACATATCAAGGGAAGACAACTTTTGTTTTCCTATTTTACCCTTAACATTAATTGTTTTTTCTCTAAATTAATTTTAAGACACAATAGTAAACATCATTCAATAGGGGTACTATGGTAAAATAGCTATATCATTAATTATTTTTCTTAATGGGTGTGCAAGTCAAAATGTGACAAGTAAAAGCGAACGGAGAAAGTATGTTATAGTGATCTTCGCTCTTTCTTTTAATTAATTTTTATTAATATGTATAAATGTGCAAAAAGCGGGAGATAAAAAGACAAGAAATAACCTATATTCATGTGGTGGCGGTACGTTAAGACACCATAAATAACAACAAAATAATCAATTTTCTAATGCTCATCTATTGTTATCTGCTTAAAGTAAATATTTTTGTTTATGCTCTAGAATTCTTATGTTCAAATTTCAGCTCTTATGATTCTTAAATGAATCACAAATTTTGAGGTGATCAAGTAGCAGCGACACTAAAACAAAGTGCAAAACAAAAGAGATTATTAGCACCCCAAAAATGCAGAAAGAGCAAGGAAAGAAACATATGGTAATTTTTTACAATTTAACTGATATTTGTTGTGATCTTTTGATGACTATATATTCTGCTCGATATCAACTTATAGTTTGAGAATCGTGAAATTAATCATTATTGAAAATTATTTTTGAATGCAAGAGAAAATACAAAATAATGAGATACAAATCAATGAGATTGACTAATAGGTTTTAGGTGAATCGTAATCAAGATTGTTGACATCGCGAAATTAGGAGCGTATAAATTTTCAATCTTTGTATTTTTCTTTTTAATTTGGAATGCGAATGGACATGTAATTTAATGGCCGACTATAGTTCCTCGAATCCAAATACATTTAGATTAACATTATAAAGTTTTTTGTAAATTATCTTTTGAAAGATGAATCAATGAAAACGTACTTTAGTTCGTGATTATTGTAGTATTCAAATAATTGAAAAAATTAATTATGTTATAAATTTAAGGAGGATCTATGATGGAAAGTTCCCTAGTTTAATATAATATAGACAAAATATGTTATAAGCATTTAATTCATGTATACAATGATAAATTGCTATATAATTATTTTCAAATTAGTAAATTTGTCCGAGCTTTGCTCGGTCACGAAAAACTTCATGAAATTTATGAATTATTTTTTGGGAAAAAAATTGAAATATACATCCTTAGATTGTATATTGCAAGTCATAGCAATACTTCTTAGATTGCAATCAATAACAATTTTTAAACAAAAAAACAAAAAAAAATTGAATTAATAGTATTTTTAAATAAATAAAAAATCCTTCAAAAACGTGTTTTTTCTATTTTTGGTAAAAAAAAAAATATATCCTTTAAAATTGATGTCAGTTACTAAAGGATGTCTATCACTCTTAATTTCTCTCAAACAGTTTTAAAGCGGCTTCTTCTTCTCCGAAAATATTTTTCTTCTCCAACAGTAATCTTCTTCTTAATTTTGCAACAGATCAACAAAATATACTAATTGAAACACAAAATCTCTCAATTAAGGATGGTATTTAAGGCATTGAATTGGATTAAAATACTGGCTAAAGTATTTTAACTGAAATTGTGGTTATTCAAAGAAAAAAATTTTGAAAACAACTGATCGATTGTGTGAAAACATGGAGGGTGATAAGTTGCATTCAATCATGATACAACACGGAGGAAGATGGAATATCACAGGTATTTTTTTTATGTATTCAATCATAATCCCTCAAATAATTTTGATATTTAAGGCGAGGAATTCTATTAAAATATTGACTTAAGTATTTTAATTGAAACTAGAGTTATTCAAAAGAATTTTTTTTTGAAAAAGACAGATTGATTTGCTCATAATATGGATGGTGATATTTTACATTCAATCATGAAACAACATGGAGGAAGCTGGAATGTCACATGTAATTCAATATTTTTCAATATTCAAATTCTTGCAATTCCATACATGAAATTATGTTGATTTGATTATACTTTATTTGTTTTGTATTGATTTAAAAGATAGATATGCAAATTTCAAATTCGAAGAAATTATTTATTATTCAAAAACACAAGCTTGACTAGTGTGATTGCATACTGGTGTGTAGGTATATTTGGATCAAGAAAAGGTGAATAGAAATTTCTTTATCAAGTATCAATTGTGTATAACATTGAGGGATATGACTATGGATGTAATAGTGTGGTGTCGAATTCATTGTTGATGAAAGCAATTTGCATTCAACTAAAGAAACTCGGGAGATAAAAAATCTATATTCAAATAATTATTTTGGTGGCCAAAGCAATAATCATTTGAATGTAGAAGATCTACCAATCCAACCATTAAACAAGATGTGATTAGTTGTTTTTGTTTTTTCATTAAGATACACATTGGTTGTATTGTATTGTATGAAAGAGGTATATAAATTAGTATTGTATGAAAAAGGTATATAAATAGATGTCCCATATGATGTGAGTAGTTGTTTTGTATTGCATGAAAAAAGTATATAAAAAAGATAGATAAATTGATGTCCCATATGATGCGATTAGTTTTTTTGTATTATATGAAAAGAATATATAAAAAAAGGTATATAAACTGATGTCCCACATGATGTGATTAGTTATTTCGTATCATATAAAAAGAGTATATGAAAAATGTATATAAATTGTATTTCATATGATGTGATTAGTTGTTTTGTATTGTATGAAGAAAATATATAAATTGGTATAAAGTTGTAGCAGTATATGAATTCAATATGCAATATGCTATTTTAAGTATCAGTTAAGAGAAAACAAAGATGAAACAACTATCAGTTAAGAGAAAACAAAGATGAAACAAAATAAACTCAAAATTAGAAAATTCAAAGGAAAGATGAATTTTCTTTTTTAAAGAAGATGCGTGTGTTAATGGTAAATAAAGTCTTTTCCCAATAAAGAAAAAATAGAGAAACGTGTAAAGATTAGGAAAGTAATTAACTGTTACTTTTTCTGATAAGGAAAAAAACTTGTAAAAATTAATATAATTTATTGACCAAATTTTATTCCTCTGATAATTATCAACACATTAATTGATCAATCTTTGCAGTGACTTGATTGCAGATGGTACATAACTACATCTTGTGCTCAAATTCATCGGAATGTTTAATTTGGTTGTTCATCAATCTCAGCAAGTTGGCTCCTCTTCCTCTTTTCTTTACGCATCACCAAATAAACACAAACTTCTCTTCAATAATCAAATACAAACTTTCCAACAACTTATTTTATAATATCCTGGTGATGGACCCTCATATACTGATATGCATTACACTTTGATCTTCCTCATCGTGTCACAATATGACATCAAAAGGCCAAAAAATAGTGAATTATTGAGCAGTTCTTTGCTCATCAACAATATGTTGGAAAATAGTACACAGCGGAAACATTCCAGGATCATATTGTTTACATGAATTATAGACGACAAATATAAACACGTACTTCACACAAAGTGTGCTTAAAATTAACCAAAAAATACCTCTTGAAGCATGAGTAGATATCTTGAAGCAAGTCTGTCTTCGATTTTATGGTCTTCTACAGTGATCCCAAATTCACAACCGAACTCTTTCAATACTTGGGTGGGCAAGTACTGAATAGAAAACTAATTGAATTTCTAGGTTAAGAAGAACCTCTATTTATAGAGATGTTTTCCCAGTCCAAAGAGGAACAAAAACACAAGCTTGTTTTTACTTGAAAAAGGAAAAGGCGATCAGTTCTCCTTTTCCCTTAGAAATTAGGATTTCGAGTTCTAGTTTAATATGGGCACTGTAGAGACCGCTAAATTAATTACTGAGGCTTCCTATTATGAAAATAATTCAAAATATTAATTTGAATTATTCTTACCATAATAAATTACAAATCATTCCACTAAAAATTCATAAGTGCACTCCTCTATTTTATTTTAAATTCCCCATTAAACACTTATGTAATTATTCTCCATGCTAAGATTACAGATATTGATCAATAAATTAAATTACAGACGAATTTAGTATAATGATTAATTTCCTTTAGAGCAATGCTTGACTCATTTCATATGTCGGATTCATAAATCCACCGGCCGGGTTAACACATGAAAACTTATAAGTTTCTCATAAAAGGCGTATCATCAATCTCTATACCGAGATATGGATTTCATCAACTAACTTATTATTTCACCAATATATATTATTATCATCCAATCTACCATGAATATTGACCCATTTCAGAATCTCACTTTTTAATAAATCAAAATACAGATCATAATAGTTATATCAAGATTGAGAATATAAGTACATATAACAGTTTAGAGAATATGTTTTTATCAGTCAGTCTAAAACAACTATCTCTACTCGGTCCTGTTCAATACATATAAAATGCACTATATATGATACAAACCGGATTAGCTCCAATCTCTCGAGATTTACGCTTCAAGGAAAACACCAAAGAGTTGAAGACTTGGTCATCCTAGGAAGGCAAATATGTGTTTGGATGATAGCTTGGCACCCGAGAGGAGCTATATCCGATGATGCACTCCAAGGGCCCGGCCTATCGAGCAACATCGTGTTTGGATGATAGCTTGGAGCATAGGAGGTGCATTGTTAAAAGAGCCTAATGGGCCACTTTGTCTTATTGGGTCACTTTTGGGCCCATTTGGCATTTTGGATCACTTTTCGGCCCGTTTTATAATAAAGCCCATGGCTATAAATAGTTATCTTTCTTCTCTTTTTAGGGTAAGCTGATTTTGGATGAGTTTACTTGTTGGGAGCTTATTGACTTGTTTGGAAACGTTGATTGTGAGGGGTTCAATTCCTCTCTTGGTCTTCGTAGGATTTAGGTGCTTGTCTTAGGATTATGTTTGAGGGTCTCGGTTTAATATACCTTTGGTTTGCCTACGTTTCTTCTCTTGTGTCTATCTTTTATCCCTTTTCCCTTATTATCTTTCGATTCCCGTATTTGTGATTCTTTTTCGTATTTTGGTTCGTCCACATTAGCACGAGAAGTTAGAACTACACCATTCTCGTAATCAAGATAAATTACATTTAATCTTGTGCTACAATCATTTAGATGGTTTGTCTAAATTTTCATCTACGATTGTGAACTATAACTTTAACTTATAAGAACCGATGATTTAATCTTCTGTGTATAAGCTTAAACTCTATGCACCAAATCATCTACTATACAAGTTGATGACACTTATATGGCAATGATCTATTTAATATAACAATTTATTGAATTGAATAAATAAATAAACAATCGTCCAATTAATAATACTATATCAAAACGTATGGTTTATAGTATATCCTAACAATCTTCCACTTAGACTCATAACCATGCACCTACAACTCTAACACACAATCCTTCTACATGCCTATCAAAAGGCTTTTGCGGTAAAGCTTTTGTGAAAGGATCTGCCAGGTTGTTTTCTGATGTAATCTTTGCAACCACCACAACTGCCAAGTCTTTGAGAAAGTTTCTGAGCCATACTATCTCCTTAGCTGCCTTAGAGGCTGCTACTTACTCGGCTTTCATGGTGGAATCAGCAACACAAGTTTGCTTGATTCTCCTCCAAACAATGGTTGCACCTCTCAAAGTAAACACATTTTTAGAGGTCGACTTTCTAGAGTCTTTGTCAGACTGAAAATCTGAGTCTGTGTGCCCTATAGGCACCAACTCATTCGAATGGTAGACTAGCATGTAATCCCTAGTCCTTTTTAGGTACTTGATTATATGCTTAACTGTTGTCCAGTGTTCTCTTTCAGGATTAGATTGAAATCTGCTAACTAGTCCTACGGCAAAATAGAATCAGGTCTAGTGCACAACATCACATACATAAGGCTTCCTACAGCTGATGCATAAGGAACTATCTTCATGTTTTCTATCTCCTCATCTGTCTTAGGACATTGAGCTTAGAAAGAGAAATTCCATGTCTAAAAGGAAGAAATCTTTTCTTGGAATCATGCATGCTGAACCTGGTAAGAATTGTATTAATATAAAGAGCTTGAGATAAGCCTAACATCATTTTCTTGCAATCACGTAAAACTTTGATCCCAAGGATGTGAGCTACTTCTCCCAAATCTTTCATATCAAAATTACTAGATAACCATTCCTTAACTGAATTCAACAAGCCCACATTATTTCTTATGAGCAAGATATCATCTAAATACAATACTAGAAACACCAATTTTTCCCTATTCCACTTTTTGTACACACAAGACTTATCAAGTCATTGCTCAAAATCAAAAGTCTTAACCGCATTGTCAAAACAAGTGTTCCATTCCCTAGAAGCTTGCTTTAATGCATAAATGGATCTCTTAAGCTTGCACAACATGTGTTCTTTTCGTTTTTAAATGAAACTATCTGGCTACCGCATGAAACTGCTCTCATCAAGACTTTCATTAAGGAAAGTTGTCTTGACATCCATTTGCCAAATCTCATAATCATAATGAGCAGCAATGAATAAGAGAATTCTAATAGACTTAAGCATGGCTACTAGCGAAAAGGTTTCCTCATATCGATCCCCTTTTTCTGAGTAAACCCTTTTGCAATAAGCCTAGCTTTATAAGTTTGCACTTTTTCGTCTACTCCTCTCTTTTTCTTATGGATCCACTTACATCCAATGGGTTTGAATCCATCTACAGGTGGTTCTACAAGATCCCAGACTTTATTGGAATACATGGACTCCATTTCTGATTTCATAGCAATAGTTCATTTGTCTGCATCTTTATCTTGTAGTGCTTCGTCGAAATTCATGGGCTCGGTATTAAAATCTTCATGGATTCTGTCAAAATACTCTCCCAAGAGTGCATACCTAGATGGTTTTCTTATCTCTCTCCTACTACGATGAGGCACTTCAATTGTAGGGGTAGGTATAAGGCCAACTGCACTATTATGATCTTGTGGATGAACCACATCATTTGTTGGATTTTGAGTCTCTATGTTATCCTCATCACCTTGTGACAATTCATAAAAGTTTCACGTATCTTATGATTTTTCTAATGATTAGACTACAAATCATGAATCATATATATATGATCGTACACGTACATATAGTGTCTAAATTATCCATAAAGATGCAAGCAAGGTTTTTTATGCCAATTGTTGGAAAATAGTACACAGCGGAAGCACTCCAGAATCATACTGCTTACATGAATTATAGACAATAAATACAAACACGTACTTCACACAAAGTGTGCTTAAAATTAACCAAGAAATACCTCTTGAAGCGTGAGCAAATATCTTAAAGCAAGTCCGTCTTCGATTCTGCGGTCTTCTACAGTGATCCCAAATTCACAGTCGAACTCTCTCAATACTTAGATGGACAACTACTGAATAGAAAACTAATTGAATTTCTAGGTTAAGAAGAACCTCCATTTATAGAGATGTTTTCTCAGTCCAAAGAGGAACAAAAACACAAGCCTGTTTTTACTTGAAAAAGGAAAAGACGGTCAGTTCTCCTTTTCCCCTAGAAATTAGAATTTCGAGTTCTTGTTTAATATGGGCACTATAGGGACCACAAAATTAATTACTGAGGCTTCCTATTATGGAAATAATTCAAAATATTAATTTGAATTATTCTTACCATAATAAATTACAAATCATTCCACTAAAAATTCATAATTGTACTCTCTATTTTATTTCAAAATTTTCCATTAAACACTAATGTAATTCCCCATGTTAAGATTATATATACTAATTAATAAATTAAATTACTGACGAATTTAATATAATGATTAATTTCCTTTAGAGCAATGCTTAACTTATTTCATATGTCGGATTAATAAATCCACCGACCGGGTCTACACATAAAAACTTATAAGCTTCTCATAAAAGGCGTATCATCAATCCTCTATATCGAGACGTGGATTCCATCAACTAACCTATTATTTCACCAATATATATTATTATCAGCCAATCTACCAGGAATATTGACCCATCTCAGAATCTCACCTTTTAATAAATCAAAATGATAAATAATATATACAGATCATAATAGTTATATTAAGATTAAGAATATAAGTACATTTAACAGTTTAGAGAATATGTTTTTATCAGTCAGTCTAAAACAACTATCTCTATTCGGTCCTGTTCAATACATACAAAATGCACTAGCACGAGAAGTTAGAACTACACCATTTTCGTAATCAAGATAAATTACATTTAATCTCGTGATACAATCATTCTGATGGTTCCAAATTTTCACCTACGATTGTGAACTATAACTTTAACTTAAAAGAACCGAGGATTTAATCTTCTGTGTATAAGCTTAAATTCTACACACCAAATCATCTACTATATAAGTTGAGGACACATATATGATAATGATCTATTTAATGTAACAATTTATTGAATTGAATAAATAAATAAATAACCATTTAATAAATAATACTATATCAAAACGCATGGTTTATAGTATATCCTAACACAATAATCATATTTAACTAGAAAAATAGATGTGGGAAATAATAGAAAGAGAGGGAGGCAACTAAAAGCAGTAACACAAGTACTGTAAACTAATAAACAACTAACGGGTCATTTGGTACACGAGTTGGAATAAGCAGGAATATCACATGGGACTATTTTATTTCACCTTTCATATGGGCTAATAATCCCACAAATGATGGGATAAAATAATCCCGAAATTAGCTAATACCTCACACCAAACATATGATAAAGTTAATCTCAAATTTTACCCGTGATTATCATTCTTATCCCACGTACCAAACGACCCCTAAAGAGTACTTTTTGCATTAAAATCAATACCCCGTTCATATTACATTGAATTTGACAAAATGGAAGGAGAAAGAAGGAAAAAGGAGAGACAGAGTAACTTAGTGGAATAACAAAGCTGGGTTCTTAACAAAAGTTGTTATTGACATATAAACTTTCTTAAATCGAGGAATCATAATAAACTAAAATCACTCCTTAAATTGAGCTGGATGGTTATAAGTTCTCATATTGACATACATTCCGAGATGAAATAAGGAGAAAAACTAACTAACTAATGAATGAGAAAAGAGGCAAACTCAAGGTTTGACGTGTCCTTTTCCTAGCACATGGCGAATGTTGTTGTGTTGACTAAGATCATAAAGAGAGTAGAAGATTGGTGAGATATTTTTTAAAATATATAGAACATTGTCTGTGCGTATTTTATATGGACAAATGTCTGACAGTTTCATAGTTAACATAGTAAAGATCGAAGATAAAGTAAAATCTATATCATTATCGCTGATAAAGAATTAAAAAAAACAGTAGTAAGTACTCAAGATATGTTTCATCTTAAATGGCTTACCACTTTTTAAATTGTTAGCAAAAAAAAAAAAATAGCTACGAAAGATAGGAGGGAAGTGAGGAAAGAAGAAATGGTAAGAAAATAAGTAAATTTATTTTGCAATACAAATCTCTAAAGAAAAAGAGATATTTGGAGTTTACCGATTGAAAAACAAACAAACTAAAAGTTAGTTTAATTTAGCTTTTTTTTGGTAAAGCAATTCAAGGAGCACTCGTTTGATCTACTTAAGAAACTTAGACAAAGAAAGAGAGAGAGAAAGCGGACTTGTCCAAAGAGTGATTGGAATTGTTCCTCAAAGTAGACAACAACTTCATCATACAAAATCCATTTGATAGAGTATATAACTGGAATTTCAGAAATCCATTTACCAACCTCTGATTTTGTATTGAAATTGAAAAATTCATTGTTCATTACTCTATGTTTTCTCACTCGGCTCAGTCATGAGTTCTATCAAAAATAAAATACTTAATATTTTAATGTTCATTACAAAAACAGTTGGTTGCTATATTATACCCAATTTATTCATCTTCAATAATACTGAAAGCGGACCAAATCTTTTTTAGTATAAACTAAAAGAAATGACTCCACTACTTTTTAATAAGTTGAAGAAGTGATTAAAAACAGATATATATCACTAGTTAAGAAATGGAAGCAATATAAATAATAGTTTTTAAAAAAATAATTAAATTTTAACACATACAACAATTCTATCTACTAATGAAATATTTGAGGGATTAAAGATGCACTTAACCACTACCTGAAAGCTATCTGGACCGGACATTTGCTGACTAACATACCAATTGATCGTTATTCATCTTCAGCAGGGTCAAATAATAGGAAGAAATCTATTATGATAAGTCAAAATTTAAAAAGAAAATTCAAAACAGGAGCTAAAAAAAGAAGAACCTTCAATTTTTTGTCCTTTTTCATAGATGAAAGCTCATAGAGTACTAAATGAGTCATGTCTCATTATTCAGACAAATAAAAAGTACTTAGTGTGCACACTTTTGATGCGACAACCAATCTGAAATTAAACAAAAGTCAAGACGATTGATCAACTAATCTTGTGGTTATATGCAGTGACAAACTTAAAATTTAATTAAAGGGTTTATATGTATGACTTCTTAATGAGGTGGATATGAATATTAAATATTGCTTCACCTTAGCACAAAATAAGCGGACAAAAAAATAATAAAAATCTATAAATTGTATTACTATGTCCAACCCAAAATCAAGCAAAAACATTCCAATGCCTACTCTTCCGATGATTGTGACGCAAAGTTAGGAAAAATAAATTTAAGTCCCGCAATGAAGAAAGAGGGAAAAGAATTAAATAGAAAATAAACTAATCAAACGTGAAGTACCATACCATCACCGGACTTACTTTACACCATAAATTTCTCATGGATCGTTCAATAGCTCTCTGCAAGGTTTCTTATCCATAATAATATAAAGTGAAAGAAAATCAATCAAAATAGTCAAATAACTCGTCGAGTCAATACAAAAATAACTTTAAGGAAGGCTAAATTCTTTCAAATTTTAAAAACCTTCAATTGGATCATCCAGTTCAATTCTTTTACCCCCAAAGGAGCAAAGGCAATGTTCCTTCAAACCTGTGCAAAGGCGTCTTTTTACTTCAATTTATAGGCAAATAATAAAAACTAATAAACCGCTACACCGAGACAGAGAATGAAACATATTTCGTGTGGGTCAAGTACTTTCACCCCTTTTCTTTCTTTTGCTTTTATCCCTTCGCATTATGCCTTTCTAAATATTTTAGCAGTGAACTCTGACTATTTTCGGCACAATCTATAGTATCTCAATGGGACTTTTTTGCGACATATTGTTAGATGGACTTCCCTGTTCATTTAACTTGAAAAATAAAATGTTTACCATTGCGGCCCTGTATTCTGCCGCACATGTTGTAGGAAAGAAATCACAAATACCTCTATGTCCCCTCATAAGACTAATGTTTTTCGAATATATGATCCATATTTTTACCTGTCTCAGAGGATTGCTCAGTCAAGAAGGCCATCCAAACATGAAATCATAGTTCAAGACACTTACTGATCACTCAAACTTCAAACACTACATCAACTCGAATAATTTCAACAAAAAGTATCTAAGGGAGAACAATCAATGTTTTGACAGAAGGGTTGTCAACCGTCTAAGGGAAAGTAGGCGCTTAGCAGGTGTACATTCAAACTGAAAATATCGACTAATAATACAAGTTAAACATCTATCCCATTCAAACTGAAAATATCAACTAATAATACAAGTTAAACATCTATCCCATTCAAACTGAAAATATCAACTAATACACAAGTTAAACATCTATCCCATTCAAACTGAAAATATCAACTAATAACACAATTATAAGCATACATTCAAACAAAAAAATCTTTTTTTTAAAAAAATGATAATAAAACTTTGAAATAATTTTAAATATTGAACCGTACCAAAGAAGAAACAGGGCCTGGCTGTTGATTAACATTCTCCGCACAATGGAGATTCAATTGATAAACTGAGGCTACAAAGAGAACCTAAAGTTATGGAAAAGAGAAAAAGGAGAATCGAAGTTGAGTGAGGAATCGATGGAGAAATCGAACGTCTTATCTAACATTTTCTGTCACTTCTTTTTGGAAGACGGAAATCGAAGAGGAAGAAACGACTGGCAGAGATCTAGTGTAATGGTAGATAATGGAGGTGAAGCGGCATCTCCTTTGATTAAAAACTAGCAGCGAAGCGGTGTTCGAGTAACCGATTTTTTTAAAAACGTTTCTAAATATATTGTCAAAATGCGTGTTAAAAGAATAATAGCATTCCTATTGTTTAATGTGTTCCACGTGGAGGGTCTCTGACCCTCTGTTATACTCCTTGTGTCTCAATTTATATGACACACTCTCCTTTTTAGTCAGTCCCAAAAAGAATGATACATTTTTATATTTAGTAACAATTTAACTTTAAAATACCCACTTTATCCTTAATGAAATGATTTACAACCACATAAATATTTATAACTTATTTTAGACCACAAGTTTCAAAAGTCTTCCTTTCTTTCTTAAATTTCTTACCAAGTCAAACTACATCATATAAATTGGGACGGAGGGAGTATATATACAGATTAAATTCTTATAAAAGGAAGAGAGAGACGAAAAAGATAGGGAGAGAGAGGGGGGGGAGGGGGGGGGGAATGTGATTATTACTTGAATTTAGGAATAAAAGAACATTTATTCTTTAAAAAGGGGCAACTCTTTGATAGTTGGCTATTTATTGTCAATTAATTAAGGCCTTTTGTTTGTTAATTCTTTTTGGTTACTAATCTGTCAATAGTTTATGAGAGTTGTACATATATGTCAATTTTGCGCTCGAACAAGATGGAATACAATCTCACATGTTTCAGTTAGCCCATGATGCTAAAAGCCCAAATAACCTAATTCTGTTAAAGGAGAACTTTAGGGAAACTTATAGCGCATAACTTAAGTTTCAGCAAATTCAGGCAAAATAGCCTAAGTTTGGAAAATTACAATATGTAGCCAATGTATCAATTGTATGTAACTGACTTTATTTGATCTAAAATATAAGTACAATGACTAATTGCATGCACCAAAAATATATCCTTTGTATCATTAGCTGAGCTGTTGTATCATTTTATTTGTATCAACGAATACAAGTGTATCAGTAAATAATTTTTTTTTATATATTTTATATTTTCATTCCTTTTTTCTCCTTTTTATTTTGTATTTTCACTCCTCCCCCCTCCCCCCCCCCCCTCTCTCTCTGTAATATGCCCAAAGTTCATGCATGTTCTTAGTGGGTTACTATGTGTTTTAGGGTCATGAAAAGTCCCTAACACGTAGATGAATTGAAAACTCCTCTTTCGGCAGAGTTCTAGTGTGAGATTCTTTTTGAGTCAACTTCAAATGATCATAACTCCTTCAATATGAAGTGTTTTGTAGTACAAGACCCATCAAATGAATGATCTTTTAGTATTCTTTCCAACGCATCCAATTTCACCTTAATTTGATATCGGGGTAGAAAGTTATGCTCGGTTACTGAAAGGTGTCTGTCTGCCAAAGTGTGATGGATAGGAGTGACAAATCGTCACACTTGTTACGGCCCGTCAAGGCAAGCCGTCAGGCTCAACCAGTAAGGCCAAATTTGGCCATGTTTTGATGATTTGTACTGACGATTCGTCAGGGGTCTGACGGTCCGTCTGAACAGTTAGACGGAAAATTTCTGCACTTTTTAAGAGTTTTATAAAGGATAGTTTGGTCTTTTTCTTAACCTAAAACCTCTCCCCACGACTTAAATCACTCAATAAACATTATTAACTCAGCATTTAGCAAGTTTTCATTGCTCTTTCTCATCTCCACTCTCAAGAAAAATGAAATTAGGGTTTATTGTCAAAGTTCAACTTCCAAGGCTCCAAACTCAAGTTTTCCTTCAAGATATCTATAAGTTTAGGTATGTGGGGTTTGAACAAGGGTTTCCTTTCATCCTTGTTCCCAAGAACTTCGTTTTCATAAGTAATTTTGTGAATTTGATAAATAGGGTTCATACCCACTTTACATGATTTTAAACTATTATACTCCTTTATGAATTGAATTTGCATATTATCACAAGAATTCATGGTTATCTATGCTTTTACTAGTATGGTTGATCTTATGAATTGAATTTTAGCATTCTTGGCATGAAATCTTATAAGTTGGTAAATGTATATGAATTTAGCATGATTTACTTAGTTTACAAGAAATTCAGACTTATGATATCATATTCATATGAAGTTCACATACGTACTTATGGATATGAATTAGAAATAGAGGCATAATTGGTTTTCAGACTTATAAACCCTTATTCTTACTTTCTAGTGAATTTTATATATGTTATGAGCATTAGTATGGTTTTGGGAGTAGTATCTAGCACCATTGAAGTTGTCTCAAATTTTTAAAAAGACACTTAAAGTTTGCGGGGGTCCTATTAACCCCCTAAATCATTTCAAATTGATATTATTAGGTCATTTTTGGATCAAACCCAATTTTTAGAAATAGGTGTTGACCACGCACCAATTACTAATTGACACGTGTTAATTTAATTTAAAATATTTTTTTTTATTTTTCCTTGTACTTTTCTCTTTCTCTTTTTATTTTTCTCTCTCCTATTCACCTTCTTCCTCCAATTTCTCCTTCAGTCAACCCCCATCCCCAACATTCTTTTTCTTTTTTTCTTCTTTAACTTAAGCCCCCTTCCCTTCCACTGTCCTAACTCCACCATTTTGTGTTATTATAATTGTAATAATTTTACAAAATAAAAATTAGACATAATGTTAAAATTCTTATAACTTACTTTTTATCTTTTCATTTGAAATGAAAAAGGAGTGATTTTATAATTGTGTGTGAATTTTCTTCTCTGAAATTTCACTAAATTTTTAGTTCACTTTTACTGATGATTTCTCTCACTAATATAATTCAGTGACAGTCGAAATTTCATCATTTTTTTGTCATCGGAAAATCCCTTTTCGCCGGCAAAAATGGTGGCTGACAGACGATGCCTCTCCATTTTCCTTATCACTTTGTCATTTTCATTGAAAATTAAACACCGACCACAATAAAATTTACCATCATGAAAATTTCTTACCTTTTTGGGCTAATTTTATTGAGGTCAAAGTATTTTTTTTTCTTCAAAGTTTCAATTGCATTTGAATGGGGATTTGGGGAAGATGAAAGAGAAGATGGGTTTTATAAAGAATTGAAAAAATTATTTACACGTGGAATTTTTAATTTGTTCTTGCAGTCAATCTTCCTCCTTCATGCGCGTCATTTGCGTGGAACACAAACATAGGTTGAAATTCGATCAAAATGGTCCATTTACAATGGTCTTTATAACTTTTGTTGGGTAATAGGACGCCCGCATGCTTAAGGTGTAGGGACAACTTCGATGGTGACTTTATGTCTTTTCTCTTGCAGATATATCAACTTTTAGTTCTATTCATATGATATGGTGAGTCTGTATACACTTAGCATGCATGTTTTCATCTCATGATGCGTACCTGTTTTTTTTTCTTATTGCATGCACCCCCATATACTCAGTGTTGACACCTAATTTTTTTCCTCCACGGCAGAGTTTAATTCTGAGTTTCTTTGATTTTAATAAAATTACAACATTTATTTTATCCAGATAAAAACTTTCCCAAAATATTTATCTAGGTAATTTTGTCATTTTAAGTAGCGATTATATATTTTCGTATTCATATATACGAGATCATATAATTTTTTTACTTAAATAATTATTTTTACTGAAAATCGGAATTTAATCGAGACTCGCCTTGATTTTTGATTCAAACAGAAAAATCCTGATTTAAATATAATTTGCTCTTAAAAAATAATTATTTGATTTTGTGAAACAACAAACTCGAGGTTAAATCGATACTTAATTCGTGTCGAATTGCTATTCAATTTAGCCAACTCATTAAATTTGGCCTTAATTGAAATCCAATTGGCCATTTCCTAAATCCCAATTCCTACCCCTAATTAAATCCACCCACATCCAATTCCTTTTAAAATTTTGCCTGACCCAGCCCAACATACACCAAACCGACCCGGCCCAAACCCCTTAATTAATCCCTCATCAGATATACAAACCTATACATATACATACAATACACACGCACACCACACGCCTCTCTCTCTCACAGTACAACAACGTCAACCAAAATGAGTAAACGACCCGTGAAATCACTTGAATTCCAACGCGCTTAATCCGAACTCCGACGAAATCGAGTAGAACTCTAACGGTGGAAGTCTCATGTTCGCTGCCCAGAAACATGTAAAGGCTTCATCTTTTGCACTTTTCTGGTTAAAGCGTGAAATTTTGTTGGCGTTATGGATTTTGTTACGACTACAATTGGTTAAATCCAGGATTGAGATTTTGAAACTAGTTTTGTTGGGTCTGTCTATGTTTTCTTTTAGCATTAAGATTAAGAAGTCTTTAAACGTCTATTATGTCTCCTTTATTTACAATGTTCCTTTGTTAAAATCGGAGGATAATCGTAAATAGATTTATGACTTCATTTTGGTTGTTGTTTAGACGTACGCATCTGGTCTTGCGTGAAAATACACGTGTTTGAGGTCGAAAAGCTTTTAAGCTTTACAGGCCTATTTTAATTTGTTGAACATCTACTTGTTTGACGTTTTTGAGGCTTTCAAGTTTGAAAATCGATCATTGGTTATGCTGCCTAATTATGAGCTCGTTTCTGCGTTTAAAATTTTGATATTACTAGTTCATTGGATTTCTATGAAAGCTAGCTTTAACTTGGGTAAATGATATCTCATGAGCTATGAAGCACTATGACTAAGCATTGGCTTGTCCGAGGTGTTGTAAACCATTTAGAAGGGAGTAGGATTCTCATCTCGCCCTATAGAATCTGGAAAATAACATCGTTTTAAGTGTGAGCTCCTTCGAGATCCTCATATGGTTAGGGTTAGGCACGTCACATACTGTATCAAGCTCTATGTAGCGTAGAAGTCGATTTGAGAATCCAGTTTAATCCCTTATCCCTCATCCTATACTATCCTCTAATCATGGTTGGCTACATGCGTATCCATGCACATGTTTTCTCAAGGTTTTGTGTTAATAAGTAGTATTTTGCTATTGACATATACTATTTCTTATAGTATCACTGTTATCTTGATTAATTTATTTTCTTCCAAAGCTGGCTAGAATTCGTTTATTTCTCTTAGCATGCTTATTAATGAATGGAATTACCTTTGCTTTCCTTGATTCTTGATTGATCGCGAATGTTATGAAATTAAATCATGTTGGGCACTATTTGATTACCGCCCTGTAGCTATTGTAATGAATTTAGATGAGTGTGTTTGTATGCCCATTCTAGATAAACCTATGGCTGTGAAATTGTCAATTGGCTTAATTGAAGAAATTTATTTGTGTAAGATTGTTGATTTGTTTAGACGGTTAAGATTTTATTAGTTTCTTTGGGATATGTACTA
Organism: Capsicum rhomboideum; assembly: GCA_031232105.1. Classification (NCBI taxonomy): domain Eukaryota; kingdom Viridiplantae; phylum Streptophyta; class Magnoliopsida; order Solanales; family Solanaceae; genus Capsicum; species Capsicum rhomboideum. The sequence continues at coordinate 139,575,525 of CP124711.1, read as the reverse complement.
ATCCTTATCTTCTATTTATTGCATGGATACTTTGTTCGAGTCCATTGGACTTCTCCCCTGCACACTCCGTTTGGGCCAATGAGGCCCAATGTCTTCGAGTCAACCTCATGCCAAAGCCTCCAAAAGACTGATTTGTAGCAGTATACATCGAATATACAACAGTATACCAGTGATATACAGAGAAATATGGGAAAGTGAAGCAAGCATGCAGATTTTGGAAGCTAGTATACAGTGTGTATACAGCCAAAACGTGAAGGAAGGAAGTTGATATACAGTTGGTATACACAGCTGAAAAGGGGCTGAAAAAGTCCATAAAAAATCATCCCAAAAGCTTGCCAGATCTGATTGGCCAATGTAGGGGCCCAAATTCTTAACTATTCTCCTTTTACTTATGTAATCCATATTTGAATATTTATGTGTATAAACTCGTAAATTTGGTTAAATCTAGATAAATCCCCTTTGAGTTATTATTTTTGTTTTGTCTTCACATTTTCCTTTAATTATCATTTGTCATGTAGTATATTTTGTAATCAATAAAAAACGAGTTTCCTTTATGTTTCCTCTCAAAAATAAATTTTTGAAAAATCAAAAATGGCATCTACTTTGTTCATGTAACTAGTGGTTTATTTAGGTTAAAGTAACCTTTTATTCCAACTTTAGAATTAGTCTTTCTTGAAAAATTCATGCGTTTATAAATAATACTTGTCTCAATTTGGCTCTTTTCATAAACGGTCCTATCTTGCAAAATATTGCTTTCTCTTATAGCTAAAAATTGACTCTTTTCCTGATTTTTTTTTTTAATTTTATAAAATACTATGTTTTTCCTTAAGTTCGGTAAAAATTCAAATTTAGGTTAAGTAGACTTTTCTTTAATTTAAGTAAACTACTTTTCATTTGGATAGAATAGATGCCATATTTCGCAAATGAACTTTAAGATTTTACAAAGTTAGCCACGTTTTCAAAACTAATCATTTTTGCAAATCAGTCAAATTATCTTTTGGTCAACCGTACTTTAACGGATGCTTCTTGATTGCCTTAAAAACCTTCTCAAGGCTTTACCTGAATCCTTACCATCTTCTCTAATTGTAAGGGCTTGTTTCTGTTTTCAAATCTTTAAAATTCCTTAAGTTTTTCTTGATATTTTCTATAAAAAAAATCAAGTGGCGACTCTATATTTTCTTAGATTGTTTCAAAATTTTCTTTAAAGTTTTGAAATAATTTGAAAAGTTGAAAATCATGTTTTCCAACCCTTCGAAGCCTAAAAGGGATAAAACACTCAGTACATTCCAAAAGTACTGACCACATACTCTTTGTGCTTTGGATCCTATTACGATGTGGGTTCTGGTGTTCATCCTCAGCATCACGATTAGCCGCGATCACCTTTGCTTATTCTCGTCAGTTGGTGAGTGCTCATGTTCCGAGAACCTGGATTTCATTTTGTTTTAGTAGCTTAGTTATGGTTACCTTCAGACTTATGATTTTCGGGTCAGCTGGGATCTGTCCCAGTGACTCTTCAGTATGTTTAGAGGCTTGTCTAGACTTGATAGTTGCTTTCAGATAGTTGTATGTTTTAGATGGTGTTTAGTTCCTGTTGACATATTGAGATTGTTTTATCCAACCAAATTCAGACTTTTAAATTTACAGCTTCCGCTCATGTTTTAAGTAAGTGTATCATGATTAAACGCTAAGTAGATGCCATGGGTTAGCTTCGGGACTACTTGTAGTCTTGAGCAACGTGTGACGTCCAGGGGGTAGTCTCGGGTCATTACATTCTCTATCAAATATATCAAACTTATCATTTGTGTTTGTATATTAACAAGTGTATCTATTATTTGTATTTGCTTGAATCTATCATATACAAATACAAATGGGTCGTTTGTTACAAATATATCATTTATATTTGGATGATTCAGTTTTTATCAATGAATACAATTTGTATTTTATAGAAAAAAATACAAATACAAATATATCATGAATCAGATTTAAATTATAAATACAAAACTATCATGAATCAATTGTATTTTATAAAGAAAATATTTTTCATCTATAGAAATAGATTTTTTTTTTTAAACCTGACACTTATAATATACCAGTCTCTGGGCACATGCGTTGCACGTGTATCCTGTGCTAATCAATACAAACTTTTGAAAATAATATAAACATATATTTGGAAGGAAAAAAATGCAAGTTCAAAGTGAAGTGTATGTAGCGTTTTCCCAACTCTTCTTCACTTGCCATTAGAATTTATAGTTGTAGCTATGGAGTAGATTAACACAATATATATAGTGTATTTTTCTACAATATATATACTCCCTCCGTTTAAAAAAGAATGACCTACTTTCCTTTTTAGTCTGTTTCAAAAAGAATGACCCTTTCCTTTTTTGGCAATACTTTAATTTCAACTTTTCACGTGGCATGTTTAAGACCACAAGATTAAAGAGCATTTTGGTACATTTGACACAACTTTAATTTATGACCACATGATTCAAAAGTCTTCTTTATTTTCTTAAACTCCGTGCCAAGTCAAACTAGGTCATTCTTTTTGAAACGGAGGGAGTAATATGTTTGAGCCACACTGTTTAACTTTTTTATTAGAAGGCGAGCATCTTCGACTAATAATAGGAATTTTACATTCTCACTTTCATGTGTTAGATGTTTTGGCTATTTCGTGATAATAGATGGTAGGTTATATATATGGAAGGTCATAATTTTGTTTTAGCTGCTTTAGTGCCAAACGTATTATAATATAATTAGCATAAGTGATGAATCACATTTCCTGTTGAAATATAATGAGTTAATTCGTTGTGTAATTAGGCGCAAATATGCTTGTAGCATAATCGTATTGGACGTCACACTTTTTTATAAACTATACTTTTTGGGTATGTCCCACTTGACTTCAATTACTTTATCATGCACGCAACTTCTATTGTAGACATTTACATCCCTCTAGTTCTTGGTGTTTCCTATATCATCTTATCATGTTCCTAACTTGTTACATGATTTTTCAGATTAATATATACGTTTTTTTTTTTTACTTTAAGCGTTTCAAAAAATGCCATAAAGAAGAAGAATGCTAAGTTAATATAAAATAATGTAAGCGGTATATGCCCATCATAGCAAGCTACTATATTGTAACAATAATTAAAGAAGACTAAAGTCTAACCCTATAACCACTAAAGGATGTGGTGCAGTAGATGGGGCTGCTCGTCCCTTAACCAGAGGTCCGGGTTCAAGCCGTGGGTATGGAAAAATCCTTGGTATGGAGCGCTTCCCCCGAATGGGCCCGATATGGTCGAATCCGAATTAGTCAGGCTTCAATGAGGGTATCGGACACCGGATGAGAAACCCAAAAAAAATAAAAAAAATGGAGAAGATCTCTTTCTTTACAAAGAGAGACTGTTCAGATGCCTAGCATCTAGTAAAAACTATGTAGAACAACAATTTGATAAGTTGATATTTTCATTTATATTTCATTTGAATTCTCTAATAACCAAATAGTATGTCCATTTCAGTTTGAGACAATTACGAAGCCATTTGAACTAAGAACCTCCCGCAACAAATTTCTTTTTTAAGTTTCTCATCCAGTATTTAGAACCCGCATTAGAGCCGGACTAATACGGATTCGTGCTGGATAGGATCCATTCAGAGATAATAGCGCTCCTACCAAAGATTTTTCTATTCTAAGGGCTCGAAACCGAGACTCTATTTAAGGAAGGAGCAGGCCCTCCAGCAACAAATTTCAACTTATGAACAAATAAAAAATTTAATGTCTAACCGAATAAACTGTATTTTGCATTAATAAACCTTGCACTGGAATAAGCAGTTCCAACTTAAAGATGATCATTTTTTTTAACAATAAGCAACCTGAAAAAACAGGGAAAGATTAGATCTTTTTGATCAATAACCAAAGTTTGCATCACAATTTAAACATTGACAGAATCAAAGTATCAGTTAGACAATTCATCAGTACTTAAGAGGCTAAACGTGACAAGTAAATCAGACACAAAACATACCAACAAACCACTAAACACATCAAGAATGAGATTTAAAAAACACATTCGTATCCATATGAACAATAGATATATCTGGAAAAGAGAATTTCTAACAGAAAGAAGATAAATTAAATGATGGGACAAAGAAAACTTATTCTGGACTTATATATAGAATATCTTAAAGAATGTGGAAAGGTTATGGAAAAAAATTATTAATGCGGAATATGAAACATAGAAACAATCAATAATACCGGAGGAAATTGTTATAAATATAAAATGTTAAAGGCTGTGAAAGAAGTTACAACTGAAGATGAATGAGTGAATAATTGTGATTAGAAACGTTTTGGATTGTAATAAAGGAGATCATGAATGCCCATGTACAACCTTAATCATAATGATATTCAGTGTTAAGCAATAAAGTGTTGACACTTTGGTGACTCTTATGCAGTGTTCGTAATAGTAATAAATTGAGTAAAAGATATGTTAAAATGTTGATCTTGTAACCGCAGGAGCTCAAAGGATCAAAACAAATATAAAAGATATATAATAGTTGGAATAGGAAAAGGTGATATATAATTACTATTTAATATTTAATAAATTAGGTGTTTTATAATATTTTGATTTAGTGTAGGGGTAAAATGATAATCTAACTTTTGCCTAAAATTCTTCCCCCTTTTAGTATAATATGATTTATAATACAGGTATAATACATTTTTTAATACATATATTGCAGACATTACCCTTTTCCTTGGTGATACAAAGCAGAACAATTTTATAAAACACATATAATACATGTTTTATTCATGAACAATAAATTTATAATACATATTGCGGATATCAGGGCCGACTCAACCATAACGTTACTAAAGTAATGGCTTGGGGTTCCAACCTTTCCTAAAGATTTGTTTTATACTCCCTCTGTTTAAAAAAGAATGACCTGTTTTGACCTGGCACAAAATTTAAGAAATTAAAGAAGATTTTTGAATTTTGTGGTCTTAATTAAGGTTATGTCAAATATATCAAAATATTTTTTAATCTTGTGGTCTTAAACATGACACATGGAAATTTGAAATTAAAATGTTGCCAAAAAAGAAAAGAAAAATTCTTTTTGAAACAGACAAAAAAGAAAAGTAGGTCATTCTTTTTTAAACGAAGGAAGAATGTATTATTTAAAAATAAATTAAAAAATCCTATATGACGTTAGATTTGAAGAAAAAATTTCAAATTTTTCTCTAATTAACTGATGAGGCAACAATATCTCTGTTCTACGTACCTATTTGAATTACATAGCGAATGTTGCATCCCTTCGTATGAAGTTGAATCCACTAGGAGGGATAACAGTCTTACTTCCATAAATTCTTGAACAAAGAAAGAGATATTGGCATTGCGTTGGGGGATTTAGAGCAATCTGAAAGGCTACGCGTCTATGATTATTGTAGGCGCAATAAGGTTGATGAGGTAAAGGGTAATATTAGTAGGATGCATAGAGGTAGAGTGACTGGGCCTAATGAGATTCCAATGGATTTTTGAAAGTGCATAGGTGGGGCAGGTATGGAGTGGCTAACTAGATTGTTTAACATCAGTTTCAGGATGACAAAGATGTCCGGAGCATTGAGATGGAGCACGATGATTCGATTGTACAAGAACAAGGGTGACATTTAGAATTGCAACAATTATAAGGTATCAAGTTGTTAAGCCACACTATGACGGTTTGAGAGAGGGTAGTGAAGTTGAAGTTAAGGAGGATCATGACTAGTTTTGAGAATCGGTTCAGATTCATGTCAGGACTCTCGACTACAGAAGTCATCCATCTTGTGAGGAGACTGATGGAGTAGTATAGGGAGAGGAAGGAAGAATTCCACATGGTGTTTATACACCTAGAAAAGACATATGACAGATTCCCTAGGAAGGTTCTATGGAGGTTCTTAGAGGCTAGGTGTACCTGTAGCATATACTAGATCGATTAAGGACATATATGACGAAGCCATGACTCATGAAAGAATTATGGGAGAGCACTCAGAGCACTTTCTCGTATGGATGGGGTTGCACCAGGGATGAGTTTTATTTCACTTTTATTTGCCTTGGTTATGAATGTTTTGACACGGTAAATTCAAGGTGAGGTGCCATGATGTATAATTTTTGCGGATGATGTAGTTCTGATTGACGAGACTCGTGGAGGAGTTAATGTTAAGTTGGAAGTTTGGAGATAGACCCTGTAAGCTAAAGGGTTTAGGTTGAGCAGAACCAAGATGGAAGTTAAAGAGTTTAGGTTGAGTAGGACCAAGACAGAATATTTGGAGTGCAAGTTCAGTGAGGTGCCTCATGATTAGTGAAGCTTGATACTCAGGCCATCCAGAAGAGGGATAGTTTCAAGTATCTCTATAATCCAAGAAAATGGAGAGATTGACGAGGATGTTACTCACCGTATTGGTGCGGGTGGATGAAATGTAGGCCGCATCCGAAGTCTTGTATCATAAGAAGGTACCTCCTAAACTTAAAGACAAGTTTACAGAGTGACGCTTAGTCCTGCTATGTTGCACAAAGTTAGTAGGGTAGAATGTTAGTAGAAACGAGTGCGTTCTTGCTGTAGTAGGTAGGAGTACTGTCACGATCCGAACCGAGGCCCTAGCCGTGACGAGCCTCCCCAGACCAATGAAGGCCCGAGAAGACCCCTTAACATTACATCATAAGCATAGTTATAAACAAAGTGCGAAAAATAGACCCATAAGTTATGAAGTTCAAAGGAAATCAATAATCCAGAACTCAAGTCTTGAACATGATCTAAAAATATTTAACTAACTTAGTCTACGAAGACTCTAACAATATGAATAAGAATATCCTACGCCAGGACATGGCCCTGGCAATACCATAAAACAAAATAGCCCAAGTCTAGTTGAAAGAAAACATATGCCTCCCGAAAGATGGATGGCTCACCACTTGCTAGCTGCTGGCCTGAGTGAATCCTAACACTGGCAGAATCACGGGTGAATGCTTCGGAACCTACATCATGAAAAGATGTAGCATCCGAGGAAGGTCAGTATGATGAGTACTGGCATGCAACCCGAGGAAAGGGAATCCAAAACAGTTTATATATAATACAGTAATAATTAATTTTGGAAAGCTTCTCAATATAAGTTGGTCATAAGTGAGGTACGAAATAAAGAACATTTAAAATATAACATAAAACAATCATTTGAAATTCTTTACTTCTGAAATATGTAGTTACACCGACATTAAGTAATCCACAGGCAATATGGGTCCAGTACTCCCCAACTGACAGGGCCTCAATCCATGTTAGCCGCATGGACTGAGATAACATAGTTGACCAAATCATAACATAATTATAACTGCATACAACTGCTCAAGGCAAGTATACAGTGGCCATCCATATTTCAGGACAAGACCTCCTAACTTCGGCAAACGCGGTTTCCAGTGTTGGTCACAGGGGCTACACCTTCTCAGTAAACTACATAATTCTCTTCAGGCTCAATTAAAACATTTTCATTACATTCAATTATGATGTCTTTCATTAAGGCATTAACATATTGGCATCGTCATACCAAGAACTTGCAAGTCACTCTTATCATGCCAAATAATTTTCATTAAAACATCTTTTGACTCCAAAAACAACCCCGCATTTAACTTCATAAACATAATCATAATTGAAATCCTCATAACAATTTTCAAACCATTTGAATAACATAATGCATTCAATGATATAAAGGACGGGGAAAAATATTTATATTCCTTATGAAGTTTCAAAGCTTTCAAGAGACTAGAAATCGTGGCTAAAACATATATCAATAATAGTTTATTAATTTCAAATAGTCAATTCAGTCTCAAACACCCCAATTAAAGATTAAAAATTCATTCTTAAAGAAAAGAAAAAAAAACAGTTATCAAGCTTTTCATAAGTTAAACATTAAACCCAATTTTCAAACATCAACAAAATATACATAATATTAATCTTAATCATATACTGAAGTAATAGTTGAAAAAGGAAAAAATTCCTATCAAGCTTTAATAACAAAATCCTCAACCCTAGTTTCAAAATCACCATCATAATATACATAATAAATAATATTCATAAATTTAGAATAGAAATTGAAATAGGGAGTGTTTAAACATGCTTTTTTGACGGAAGGAATTTGGGAAAGCTTAAATTCTTGGTCTTGAAGCTTGAACCCTAGCTTGAAATCAATATGAAGACTTACTTGACTTGGATCCATCCCACAAACCCTTGATGACGAATTTGATGAGAAAACATTGAGAAGAAAGCTTAATCTTAAATATTTCTTGAAACTTTAGGATTGGGAGTTTGGGGTTTTGGGAGAGAAGAAGAATTAGGGATTTGGGAATGAATATGATAGTTTAGGATGATTTTTGGGGATTAAAAACGGATTGGGGAAGTTACATGGGATGAAAGGACTAGTTTGCCCTTGATTTAATAAGAAAAATATATTTTTAAGCCGGGACGCGCCAGTGGGATACTGCCTCACTAAAATGCACATAACTTTTTACTCCGGACCCAGATTAATGAACGGTCAGTTGCGTTGGAAAGAAGACTCGAATACCTTTAATTTGGTAGGTTCTAGGACACCTAACTCATTATATTTTAGGAGTAATGGTCGTTGGAAGTTGACCCAAGTAAGAACGACTACTAAAACTCAATCGGTAGGAAAGTTCTCAACTCAACTTTGAGCTAGGAGATTTCTATGATCTCAATTCATCTCCAAAGATGTTCCCACACTAAGAAATTGATCTTCACTCTTATATCCTAATAGAAACCATAGGATTCGGGTCTATACACGTGTAAAGGACGGTCCAAATTCTAGCCTGAATGTGTGGGGTGTTACAAGTACTTTGTTTGGTTATCTGTGCTAGTGGTCATAGTGCTATGTTTGTAGTTTCTTGTATGTGAAATTTTGGTAATATTTGTTATTTCAGATAGATCGATTATAGATTATAGGTTTTTGAATTTTCGCTAACTCTTTACTTGTTTACTTTTCTTTTTTTAAAAAAAACTTGGAGGAAACCCCAGAGTTGAAAAGTTGGTCGCTATCTTAAGTGTAGTGTTTAATTTAGGGCTAGATTGAATTAATTTTGCATTATGATTAGGTGCTAAGTTAATGATAAATCTGGACCATAACAAGTCAACTCCTTCTGAATAATTTTCATACGAGTTCAAAAATGTTTGAAGAGTCGAGTGCATTTTCAATTTGCTAGGGAAAATTGGGAAATTTTCAGAATCTCAAATTGCCTTTAATAATTTTTTTTCTAAAAAAAAAAGCTTTTGAAGAAGATAAGATTTTTTTTTTTTTTAAGAATCTATTTCAAAGGGACTTTTGAGCGTATAAGTTTTTACCGTGTACCACGCATACAAAAAGAAACAAAGATTTGGGCAAAAATTGGAGTAGCTACTAACCTGAAAATTAGACGAGCAACCGGAAATGATTGAAAATAACAGGAATGGTAGTAGAACCGGCAAAGTATATGGAGGGAAACATATCCACGTACAATTACATACACATTAGCTAATAAGCAAATAGATTAAATTGCCCTCAGTGTTAAAATTTAATAACTACAAACATCCTATACTCGTGCTTCTAAGTTCTAACTAGTGACAATAGCCCGGGCGTTGCCCAGGCCCAACATGAACGAACCAGAACCAATATATAGAGATCAATAGTCAAATCAAAAGTTTTACATACAATTGGTAGTTGGTACAAATATTAGTACTAAATATTAGCACCTCTTTATCATGACTCAGCTTTATAAATAACTCCTAAGCCTAAATCAAAAAAGAGATGCTGTCACAAAATTAGGTGAGATGTTTGTTACAGCACCATGTTTTCTATACTGGAACTTCCTAAAAACACCTGCAAATTTTCCTGGGTATTTAGTAAAGACTGATGAAGAATCAGAACTGGGCACTTTCCATTTGAACAAATGAAGCTATCAATTAGTTTCACATCATGTGGGGTGCTTTTGCTCGAACTTATGTAGTTAACTCATGATTTCCAGATAAGTAGAAGTTGTGGCTTTAGCATTTGTTCATGTATGCTGAGGTTGTATGGAACATCTTAGGATCTGCAGCAAAGCATAGAACGTTAAATTAATCCAATAACAAAATAAAGACCAAGCCTAATCCAATAACAAAATAAAGACCAAGCCTAAACTCAGGCAATAGACCTCTAATATATCTGCATTTGATGATCATTTGTAGAAACAATTCTGTTAGTGCAGCATCTATCACTTCTTAAAAATATGTACAGATGAAATTTGGGCTTTCAACGTATCAACCAGCAATTTTTTTCCATCGAGTCAATTTTGTCAAAGGGAAATTTTATCACAAATGTGGATTATTTTGGAGTTGGAGAGTGTGTGTGTGTGTGTGTGTGTATATATATATATATAGAGAGAGAGAGAGAGAATTTGACCTGTGTTGGTTCTCGGCGTGTCACTACTCACTAAAGTAGGAGAATCACCAAACTTTTGTTTTTGATACTTGTCCTGCTTCAGTATAGTTCAAAATTAGTAGTGTTGCGTGTGAAGCTGTAACTTTCAGTGGAAACTTAAAACATAAAAAGGATGATATATCAGATGAATTCAAAAAAGAAAGTGCACCAATTAATAAGCTCATAGTAACATGCAGAATGAGGGAATAAGATAATACAGCGCGAAAATGTCACGCGATATCCTTCCGAATGATTTCTTCACAAACTATGTTAGATGTAGAATGATCATCATGGCTAGTTGGTGTCGATGGTCGGATGAGCAGTTTGACACTATTTGAACTCTTTGCTCTTGATAAGGCAACATAGAGCTGACCATGTGAAAACACAGTCTCTCGCAGATAAATTCCAACAACATCTAAACTTTGACCTTGTCTTGTGCTTTATTTATAGTCATAGCAAAGCATAATCTTACGGGAATTATAAACACAAAAAAATTGTGCTTATCAATAAAGCAAGATCGTTAAAGCTCAATAAATACTCACCAGAGTCATCCAAATCTTGGAGGTACGATTGACAAGCGCATAACAATTCAAGAAACATAACATGCATCGATTTTTTACGGAGTATGAAAGAGAGAGAGGCACAGAGTAATAGAAAACCCAATAGAACTGCAGACATACCTCCGTCGGGGTAGACCCAAACCTTGTGAAACATTGACAAGTGATACATCTATCCCTGAACTTTGAATGTATAAATACCACGATTTCTCTTGGCTAAATCTTTATCATAACGAACACCAAGATGCGTAAACGCAAACAGATTGTTATATGTTCTGATATATGTCTGAAAATGCTTGGATTCTACATCATTTCTCAAATATAAATTTCTCAGATCAGCTGGCATTCGATGAGAGGTTAACCTGATCGTACTTTTGCCACAACAAAATCCGGGGGCTCCAAATTCAATTTTTTTGGCTCTACAGAACTTACAATCTGGAACTTTTTGTAACTGAAACATAATCAGAACGAAGCCGATTAATATTGATGATAGATTTTTTAGTCTTTGGAAGGTGTTTTTGGCAGCATAGCAGAAGCTTCTTCTGGATCAGGAACTGTAGCGATCCTAAACTCCTGCCCTGCACCCAAATGCGCAGGATGCAACTTCTCACACATCACAAAAAAGGACTCTATGTACGGTAAAATGTTCTGTGTGCCTGCTGGAAGTGGAGGCATTGCTCCAGAAGGTTTAGCTATGGTAACAACGGATGAGTGTGACAGGTTAAAACTCCCTATTGTGCTAATGCAAGTGCTCAGCTCCTGCCATAGAGGTTCTAAAGCTGTGTTAATGTCCCAAAACAGGGAGATGGTAGCACCATGCTCCTTCTCAGAAATAATTTGATTATCCTTGTTCTTGTTACTAATTGAAGCAACAAGAGTGCTTAATGCTTGTAAAAACCCCTGAGTATCACCGCGCCATCAGTTGAAGTGGTACTGAGCAGTGCTTTTCATACTTCCCTAAACTTGTTTAACTCATCCATTGCAGATCTGGTCAGATAACACAAGAGGAACCAACATGTAGAGCCACATAAGGTAAAAGATTTGAACAAGGACATACAAGGATTAGAAACTAGCTTACCCTTCTCTTGCAAGCAATGAGCACAGGAGTCCAAGTTCTAATTGTGGTAGACTTAGTAGAATACTTTCAATACTTTGGTCTTTGCCTGCAACAGAGGATGATGCTTCGGATTTGTTCTCAACCTCAGATGAAGCTGCATGAGATTCAGTATTCATTTCAGTAGCAGATTGAATTGGAGGATCAGTTGGTTGCTCTGTAGAGGATGTGCCGGGTTCTTCACGTGCATTTGATTTGCTTTCTGTGTTTTGGACTACAACATCTAGCAGATTTAACAGCTAGGTACAAAAAGGAAAATAGTTAAACACAGCAAGAAACACCAGAAAATGACTACTCAAAGAGATGCTCCTAGAGCAAATTACCTGTTCTAGATGCGCAACACTTCTCAAATAAAGAGGATGATTCAAGAGGCCCAAAAGCAAAGCAAGAGATACTTGTCCCTCATGCTGCCATCCATCTGGTCCATCAGCCTCAACCATAACAACTTTTCCACACCTCTAATCCGGAATTATTGGCCCTTCCGGCAGTGGTCGAGGGAGCCTGAATTCAAGTAGAGTCTGCGACTAAAGAATGGTTCTTTGCCAAGTATGTAAGTGTTTCAAGAACACAACGAGATATTAATGCAGGAATTCCTACCAGGAAATGAAATGCATCAAATATAGCCAAGGCCAAAAGCAACAAAAAAATACAACGATAGTACTAATTAGTTACTATGTAATACATGATCAAAAATGTTAAGCAAGATGATAAGGTCTCACCATCAAGATGTTGAGGACGCGAATACATCACATTACTTTGGCAACCATATAATCGATATGGGGGTTCAGCTGTATTCAGATCATTAGCAGGCTGTCCGACATCAAGCATCAACAAGTCCATAAATATTTTCACTAAAGCAGCTCTTGTTTCAGCATGTGCACTGAGATTCAACATCAACCTCTGTAGAGGGACTTTGTAAATTGGCTGCAAAAGAACCAGAGGTGTCAACAGTCAATCATAGAGGCAAGAAATCAGTAATTCAAACTCACCAAGTTTATACCTGGAATACATGGAGCAACCGCACCATTGCTCTTAAGCCGGCCCTCAGTGTCGATTAAGGGAGACCCATCTGCCTCTAGAGGCTTACTTCCAGCTGATCTACGTGAAAGAGTTCCCCCAGCCCTGTCCAATTGTTCATTCCGCCTAGAGTCGTCTCTACAACTTCTAGGATACATGTCAAAAAGTGTTCGGTTATACCTTCGCGCAAACCTCTCATGCGACTTATTTGCTTCCACCACAAGAGCAGGTGTAAAATTAGCAAGAATGGCATCAGAAGATGTCAGAAGGACCTAAGAGATAAAATATAAGACCCAATGATAGCCATAAAAGGATTCATGAAAACCAAACATAAATCACAACTTGAAAAAACAAAAAGAAAAGGAAGACAAGATCGCTACTTGTTATAGAGTAAATGAAATTAAAACGCACATAAGATTTGATTACACTTAATTCAGATAAGAAGTACCTCTTCCCGTAGTTCTGAAGGGAATGTAGCAATAATCGACACTATGTCCATCTCAACAGGTTGGCCTTCTAATTCTTGTGACTGCTGCAGTGGTTATGCCCTTTGCTGTGCCAACACTTCTTCTCAGATGTCGGGTGGAAGGGCCGCCAGAAATTCTGGATCAATATCTCCACCATTTTGAGGCTCAGAATTGTGTGGCTGAGTTGCTTGACCCTGCTGAGCTGAACCTCCACTAGCAACTCCTCAGGAAGTACCTCTAGAAATGCAGGATCAATTGATCCAGAATCAGCATCTACATCACGTTGCTGTTCCTCATTGGGTCCACTTTGTTCAGCTTCTTGATTTGGATGTTCTGACGCTTCAGATACACTTTGAAGGGCTACATCCCTCACACTTACCTGAGTAGAATTTCCAAAAGAAATGTTAGTCCGCCTAGTTCGAGCAACTGCTGTACCTTGCCTATCGCCACCATCATCATGCCCATCTGCGCTTCCAATTTCAACATCAAGACTTCAAAGACTTTCACCCAGAGTTGCACCACTTCTACTGTTTTCTTGGCTAACTGCCTCAACATGCCTTATGGCAACATCATTCTGTTCAAACTGCATTTCAACAGGTTGAGATTGTCTACTTGGTGCATCTGTTCCCTGAGAAGACACATTTGCTACAGTTGTCACATTAGCACCACCAGATTCATCCAAAACAGTTGAGGGGGCAGACGCATCTCTGGCCTCATTGTTGCTATTGTTCTCCACAGCACTTTCAGCTGCCATTTCACCTGATCCCTCACCTCTATTCTGAGACCCCTCTGTAGCATCTTGATCAGCTGATTTGTCAGGGCTTGGCAGCCTCAAGTGGGAAACAACCAAATTCTCAAAACCCTGTGGAAGAGCAGAGGACTGATCCACCACTTTGTTGGTTATCACTGTCCAAAAATTGAACCGTTGGCCCTGACGGCTGCTTCGGAGAGAACGGAATACAGAATCCAAGCGCGATGATGTTCCTTCTGAGCTCCTATCGGAATAAGCATCATGAATACTCTCTGTGATGAAAAGGAAGAAAGCAATGAGAAGAGGGTTCCACCAGAAGAGGATGTTGTGAAGGAGAAATGCTGTCCCCAACTCTTCCCAAAAGATTGTAGATGGATGTTGTACGCCCCTGACACCTAGAGCCAAACACTTCAACAGGCATAACATGTAAGGTTTCACTGGAGAGACTATGCTCTGGGCCAAAAACTTTGATCTGGTCAAGTACATTTTATTCCATTCATTCCATCACCCGGATGAAGTATTACACCATCCTCCTCATCCTCATCCTATTCATGCATTACCTCCTCATCAAAGTCATCTTCATCTATTTCTGGGTCATGTTGATCAGTATCAGCATGTTGTAAGTGGTGAGTTTCATCTTCCTCAACCTCATCTCCTTCATCGCCTGACATCTCATCATCATCATCCTTATCGTAGTCATCTTCATCCTCAACAAGATGCTCTTGTACATCAGGCTGGCTTTCAAATCTTATCTCAAGGCCATTTTCCAGATTTCTAGTGTCCTCATTACTTTCATGCATGTAATCATCTTCATTGGATGGACCAAAACCTACATCAATATCCTGGTCAATTTCCATATCATCAGTGACAGCTTCGGACCCACCAAAGTTTTGAGATGCGCCAAAGGGCTCAATGTGATCTGTTGGCTCTGAATTCACATTATACTGTGATGCTGTTTCATTAGTCTGAACAGCAAAGGCATCATTAGCAGTTCCAGATTGATTATGATCCTGAGCTTTTGTTGACTGTTCTCCCCTCCCAGCATTGGAATCAGCTGCATGGACATGCTCCTTCGTTACCAACTCCAGAACTTTTACAACACCAGTAACAACCTTGGAAGAATCAGTATGATCGGGCCCAAGACATAAAGAGCTCGGGTTAGAGATTGAACCGACATCTGTGAAAGTAGCTGAAGCTTCTGCTGAGATGGAAGAACCTGTAGGTGCACGAGCAGTCAATACATCATTTAGAAGATCAATAAACACTTGAATTTCGATTTCGGGTGCCCTAAAACCACTTCCAAACTCAACAAAATCACTAAAGATACTGTTAATCTCTCTAAAGATTCTTTTCCTTGCCTCCGTCGAGCGAACACAAGATGCCATGAGAAACTGGCTAGCTCTGCTCGAAAGTTTTTGCCTCCAGTCCACATCAGTTTTTCTCTATTAGAACTCTTGGTATATGGTAAAAACTTATGAAGAATATGATAAAAACTTCCACCAGCGAGGTGCCCTGATCGTAGAGGAACAGCTGTGCAACTGCTAACTTCAGAATCTTTTCTAAGCAAAGTATGAACTGAAGCAGTATACATCAAAATAACCTCAGTCAGAAGTTTCAAAATGAATACAATCTTAGCCATGTATGCAGACAATTCATGGCTATCAGCTTCACTTGCTTCAGGAGCAGAGGCGATAGCTTTCCTTTCACCCTTGTTTGCTGAAACATCAATCTCCATATCCGTTGAACTAGAGCTCTCTTTTGCTGCCGGTTCATCTTTCAATGGAGGAACAAACTTGAAAACTGGATCCAAAAGAAGCTCAATTACATTACGAAGCTATGAGGCAGCTTTCGATGAACTTTGACATTCTTAGAACTTGCATCAAGAGACTTGCCATGTATCCCATGGCTCACATTACCAACACCAGACTTCAGATCTACATTTTATCTTTGTCCTCAGGTTTCTCTTACTCCCTCTCTTTGTCCTTTTGGTCCTTGACATGGTCCCTCAACAAGACTACATAAGGTCGTTCACCAACCATCTCTACTTGGCACACCGAACGAGCAGCCCGCATGAAAATCACTGGATCCCGCTGAATAACAGAAGTCTAATTTAACAGGAAATTACGAGGTGTGAGCCTTCCACTTGTCTGTCTATTAGAAGCAGATACAACATAATGCCGTATCTCTGCTTCCATAGCTTGCTGTAGAGTCTGGGGATCCTCAAGAATGTCTTATTATAGTAGCGGCGATATTGTCAAACTCAATAAACAAGCTGCTCGTTGGCAAGGAAAGCAGCAACTGCAATCCACCAGCATCCACAAAGTTAACAGCAACAGAGTGAGTTCTTTGTAAGAGTTGCACACAGCTGCAACACAGCACGCATTGTTTCTGAGGGAAGCTGGTTCCTCAGACAACCACAAGCTATTTCAACAAGCTGCTTCTGCTCTTGTACATCCAGATATTTAGGAGGCAAAGAAGACTGCAACTTATTATATTTATCCTTGTTGATCGAAACTGGTCTCTGTGTAGCATCATCCCCCTTCAGCTGTTCCAGTATATCAGCATTCAACTTCTGATCCACTTGAGAAAGCCGATCAATAGCAACAAAAGCTGCTGTCACCCATTTGGGAACTTTCTCCTTATCAAATGTACTGGAAATCCATTGCAAAAGAAGATCAGATGAGACATTGACCAAACCATTCTTTGCAGCTATCTCTCTGACATCAGTATCTTCATTAAGAATCAGAGCAAGAACATGAAAGAGATTAGAAAGAATGCTACTGTTTCCATCCTCAGAGACATTATTAGAAAGCTTCATTTGTTCAACAATAAATGAAACCACAGCTGACTGATGTTCACCATCATTTTGGGAGCATATCATCACAAGAAGATCCCTGAGAGGAAAAGCAAGAGAGTCCTTCATCTGTAGAAGCTTTCGGCATGTAGACAACAACTCATCAACAGGAGGAGGCTGAACCATTTCTTCTTCAATGGTCGGGCTGCTTTCTTTGGGAACATCTTCCTTTGCCTCCGATCCAGAGTTCCCAAGAGACATGGCAAGGGCACGGGCAAGTTCATCATCCTCTTGTGCTTCCTCTGGATGCGAGAACCACCACTCCATTGCCAGCTCAACACTGTTTGAACCAACCTGCCTCAAAGCCTTTTCCGCCCTATTCCTGGAGAACCCCATGTCAACAATTGTAGAAATTGTAGTTTCATTTGGGGGAGGACCAGCCACACGAGCAGCAGTATTTTTTGCGCCTTTGACTTCTACTCCAGAGTAGATGTGTCTAATGATGTTGAGAACAACTGTAATGAAATCATGATTACATTCTGTGAATTGTGGATGAGTCCAAACGGGAAGTACGGTCTTCAATACCATGGATTGGAGAACCTTTACAAATGACTCCTTATCCCGTGGAATTGGGATATCACCACTTATCAAAGGTTGAGTCAGTAAATGCTTTGTGAAAGGAGATAGAATTAACAGAGAAACTACTCATCACTTGAAATGGAGTCAACCAAGGCTTTCTTAAGCTTCTTCATTCTTCTTTCTTAAGTCCACTGCATCATACTGCGATATTCATTTAGTGAGATAAAGTTGAGACATGAGAGAAGAATTATAAAAGACAATTAAATTAAAGACTTACCGATCTAAAGAGCGAGGGCTCTTTCCAAAGAAATTCGTCAAGGCTGCAAATAAAACATTAAGTTAGAGGGAATTGGTCTTCTTTTGACATTCAAGGGAAACCTGATTTTATATAGATTGTTGAATTCTAAAATTAAAGAATGAAATTTCTATAATAATGGGAGCCTTGACAAGACAAAATCTGATATTCTCAAGACAAAGCCCCTGTACAGGATGGTTATTCAAGGGCCTTCATTGGATCTAGTGTATGAAAACATCACCGGAGCTTTACTACTTCATTCGGCTCTATTTACTTGTTTAATCACTTTCCTTTATTTCTTTAACAAACACGTTTAACTGCTAATAACCGAACCTAACGAGTTAAATTGTGACATCTATCCTTGACCTCATTACTCAACTGTACCATTTTTCCAATAAACAAAAATGTTTTCAAATACTTTATCTGTCATCCACCTGAAGTTATTATTCTCAAGCAATGTTCATGTTGCTTGCTGAAC
Source organism: Capsicum rhomboideum (assembly GCA_031232105.1). Classification (NCBI taxonomy): domain Eukaryota; kingdom Viridiplantae; phylum Streptophyta; class Magnoliopsida; order Solanales; family Solanaceae; genus Capsicum; species Capsicum rhomboideum. The sequence goes on along the minus strand of CP124711.1, from coordinate 139,557,023 downwards.
GGTCTACTTTGTCAGCCGTTCTCTTCAATTTGGTTATGCGGGTGTTTGAAACTATAGAGGCCTTAGTCCCTTTTGGTCTTTGTTTTTTTTCATTTAATCAGGTATTGGACTATCTCAAGCGTCTTGACATACAGTCCATTTTTTTCTGCTAGAATTAAAGACCCAATTGCAGAAGAGATTTTGAAAGGACTTTTCCAAAAGGAGGTTTAACACAAAATCAATCTTTGTGGAGGCAACTCAGTGGAGAATATGTACCTAATCAATGAGCCACCATCATCACAAATGAGATACAGTTGTTGTCTTGGTTGCTGACCATTGTAAACTACGTTGATTGTGTTGTGACCACCGTAAGCTCCGTTGATAATTCCTTCGATCAAATCCATATAAATGAGCGATATGAGCTCCGGGAACACCGTCTCAATCTGATCAAAAATCAAAATCCCCAACGTGCTATGATGTAGAAAATTTCTTGCAAACACGGGTATTCCATAAACGAATTGGTATAGAGGATTTGTGAAACCACTGCTATCCCGAAAGTTGTAAACCTTACAAAAATCAGATTTAGAACCAAATTGCCCTGTTATTCTTTTTGTTCCCCAATCGCTTTCAATTCCATGAAGTTGGAAGACAACTTGAGCAAAAGCAGTATCTGATATAATGACCTTATACATAATGTCAAGAAAGAGCGCTTTTTGATTGGCACTCCAGAAGAGAGGAGGGTTGTAAACCCACTTGAAGTATTCCCTGAAAAGAAGCAATCACAGATTTTTCATGAATGTAGTTTTACATTCAAGTACAACTTCAATTCACATTCCATCAAAACAGAAAATGTGGCAGAATCTTTGAAAAGGATGCTCAAAAAGATAAAAACTTCAAGCATAAATCTAATAAGACATACCGGGGTGACCTCGTAACAATGGCCAAAGTGTCGATCAAGTTAAAATAGCATTGGACATCATGAGGTATATGCACAACCCCAGGTGTACGTAGTGGATTTGTCACTTCAGCTGGTAGCGGCATAAGATTGATAGCACGGAGAAGCCAATCCTTAAACATACAGAAGTCCATCTTCAAAGTGTCATCATTGGCTACAACTGTTTAATAAAACAATTAAACAATGTTAATATAGGATTAAAATTGAAACGTTGACATTTCCTTGAGTTTAATACTTACAATCTGTATCGACCTTCAAATCATACATGCGCGCTTTACCATCAGCACCATAGAGAACTCCAAAGTTTGGGTTCCCATAACGATAGTCGCGAGAGTGTATAGCCAAGAGGCCTAAAGCGACCTGTCTAAACAATTTACCAAACAAATCAAGTTAATTTTTTGAATTTCAAAATGATTATTGAGCAAACAAATATTGTTGTACTTACTGGAAAATCCTCCTATAATAATCCGAGAAACCGATGCACACTCCATTGAAGATCTTCCACATGCTTTTGGGATCGTCGTCTTTAATGGATTTGCCATCCTCGAACCTCCACATACTTTTGGTATCATTCAAACGATATAGTCGTTCAACAAATAATAAAATGCCGTCCTCAGAATCACCATCCTTAGCAATACCAATTGGTGTCGCCATGATCGGCCCAATAACTAAAGATCGGACCATCTGTTCTTCAGCCTGTTCAATGTTATCACACTTTATGACACTTGCGTCGGACCATGTTTTATAGTCACGCCTAATTTTAGCATTACGGCAATTGTTGCCAATAAGATCTTCCTCAATAATATAGTCTTCCACAATTTGGAATCCGCCTGCACCAGGAACACTCATGACCACCTTCGAACTGCAGTTCACACAAAATAAAATTTTGAGTGCCTAAAGTAAAGAAGACAGTAATAGAAATATATGTAGCGGCATCTCAATTTCTACCATGCCACATAGACATTCAATCAGAAAACCACAAGCAGCAACAATAACATCAAAACCAACTATGTGGTGCAGGGAATGCACAATGGATGCAACTAGCTAATACAATATGTTACTTCTGACTTCATAGAATCTAGTGAATACATGTCTAGACAAAAGACGAGCAACGTATTATCTCTCTACAACCAATGCCATCTTTAATCTCTATTAATAGACAAAGGCACAAGCAATATGTTACTTCTGACTTCAGAATAGGCTTTTAATACTATTCTACTTCTGAAAAAATTGAAAAGTCAATTTAGTTCAAATCAGAGTGGATTCCTATGTCATATTCCAAAGACATTCACCTTAATTCTTTTTCAATTACAAATTCAAAAAAAGGACAGGAAGCAGAACTCATTGAGCAAAATCAATCCAAATCAGATCAAGAGTGGATTCCTATATTATATTCCAAAGACATTAACATTAATACTTCTTCAATTATAAATTCAAAAAAAAAAAGGAAATGGAAGCAGAACCCATTGAGTAAAATCAATTCAAATCATGAAGTTCTAGGAAAACAAAAAAGTATACCAAGTGGCAGAAAAGTACCTGATAAAGTAGATACCTGTTTGGTTACACAATTGTCACATTGTAAGAGTTATCGGCAGATGAAACAACACGATACATGAAGTTGTGCAATAAATTAAGAAAAAAATGGATGCAACTATGAATATATTTAAAACAATTTAAGAAGTCCATGATGTTTCAAAAGCGTTAAAACACATTTGTCATCATATTCTCCTCTTTTTCATCGCAAACTGCATGTCTATAAGCATCAATCTAAGCTGTAATTTCATCTAAGAGCACATTTCTCGAATGAGGGATAACATATCTTACTGCTTAACTTTGGGATAAGCTTTCCTATAAAGTGATTTCCCGACATAATTGTTTTTCCAATTAGTTAGACGTTCATTTGACCAAGTTAACCTCCAACCCATCATCCGTCAAGAGCATCCCAGTCTCTCAACAGTTGGAGTTCAAATCCACTTGACCTAATCGCAATAAATCATTTTTTGACAATGGTAACATTATATATTAACAGGTAAACTATACCAACTGTATAGCCTCCTAATTGCACTAAATTTTCAAGTGTATGTCTTCAATCTTTTCGCTTTTACATAGTTATAATGCATATTTTCAGTTGAACGTCGTTTTTGGGAGTCAACAATATCTCCCAAGTACCAACTACTATAATTGAAGTTGAATGTTTAAAGCATTCAGTAAAATAGCACCATGATGAATGTGGCAGGAATTGTTCATCATGAATGTCTACTTAAATGAACATGAGAGAAGCATTAGAGTAATATACGCCTAAAGTCTTTCTCTAATCTTTGATAGATAACTTCAATGGAGAAACTTGTTGGAGTTACACCTGTTAGCGGAATTGGTTAGACAGCTGTTAATGCAGTTAATTAGCTTAGGCTAGTCTGTTAAGATATTTTCTATTAGCATTAGCTGAGTAGTTAATCATTTTTTCAGTCATTTCTTGTACTGGCTTGGCTGTAAAGATATGGCACCGGGGCCTAACTCAACCCCAAAAGCTTGCTCATGAGGGGAGGATTGCCCAAGTCCATACAAGCAAATCGCCACTCCATTCCCCAACCAATGTGGGACTTTTACCCACTCTAACATCCCCCTTCAAGCCCAGAGCTCAACTGGCGGGTGGACCGGGAGCCCAAACGGGGATGAACCTGGCTCTGATACCATGTAAAGATATAGCACTTGGTCTGTTTCGAGGCTCGATCGTGTTTTGTATTTGTAGCTAGAAAGAGTGGCGGGATTTCATATCGATCAATTTAAAGTGGTTATTTTCTGTCACCACCACCACAGAAAGATGCGGGCCAGCTTTCCCAGCCATAACAGTTTTCTCTGACGACTGGGCGTGACACAAGTGTACTTCATGCGCCGCCTGTACCTTACGCCGGTCCTTCATGCGCCAGCGCGTGTGGGCGCGTGCTTCGGCAGAATCGTCTAGGATTTGGTTTCTGGAGTTGGATCATCAGTTCCGACATATCCTAAATTTGGTCTGGTGTTAAAGCACTGATTGGAGAAATTATTCAACCTTTCTAGGTTCATTTCTTTGCATAGCTTTTTGTGATATATAATCAGGCATCCAGTTTAGTGGATCTGCGACTGCTAGTTACTATTAATTTGGAGTTGTTTGTTGCTTCCTTTGTCTCTCATTACTGGTATTGTCATACTTGATACTCGACTAATATTGTTGGGTGCTTTGTGTGCTATTTATTAAGATCTGAAATTATTAGAGGGCTTTCAGTAATTTCAGTTGGGGAGTTGTTGTGTTAGTAATTTTCTGAATATTATCAGATTAAGTCATTTGTTGAATTCTCCAATATTTGATATTTTGGGGTATTTGAACAAGGAGGAAATATGACTACAGATTTGAGTGGTAAAACAATATTGGTGTCGGCGGAAGAGTTTGGTAAATTCTCTCAATATCAAAAATCCGTAAAGGAATTCACTTCAGTTAATGCTTTTGGTGTGACTAATAAAACATGTCTTATCACCTCTTCAAATAAATGGGTGATCGATTCTAGTGCCACAAATCACATGACAAGTAATCCTAATCTTTTTTCTAGTTTTCAATCACATAAAACACCTTCTCCTGTTACTGTAGCTGATGGATCAACGTGTAACAGTATTGGATTTGGGACTGTAAACCAACCTCCTCTATTACTCTGTCATCTGTATTAAATCTACCAAAGCTGGCTTTTAATTTGATTTCTGTCAGTAAAGTTACCAGAGACCTTCATTGCTATATCTCATTCTTTCCCGATCACTGCTTGTTTCGTGACCTTACAACAAATAAGGTTATTGGTAAAGGACGTGTTTTTGATGATCTTTACATCCTTAATGAATGGGAATCTCGATTTGTTGCCTGCCCTAGTGTTGTATCTCCCTTTGAAGCACATTGTCGATTGGGATATCCTTCTCTGCCTCTGTTAAAGAAGCTCTGTCCTTAGTTCCAGAATATTTCTTCACTGGAATATGAGTCATATCGGTTTGCAAAACATCATGGCACCTCATTAAGTCCAAGGGTTAATAAGCGGGCTGAGTCAGCTTTTGCTGATGTTTGGGGACCGTGTCCTGTCGATTCTAAAACTGGGCATAAGTATTTTGTCACTTTTGTGGATGACTTATCTCGAATGACTTGGATTTATTTTATGAAGAGTCGCTCAGAAGTGTTCGCTCACTTTTGTGTCTTCTGTGCTGAAGTCAAAACTCAATTCAATGCAACAGAACGTATTCTAAGGAGTGACAATGCTAAAGAATATATGTCAGAAATATTTCAGTCATATATGAGACAACACGATATTCTCCACCAGTCTTCATGTGCTGATACACCTTCTCAAAATGGAGTTGCTGAGAGAAAGAATAGGCATCTACTTGAGACAGCTCGAGCACTTTTGTTCCAAATGAAGGTTCCTAACAATTTTGGGCAGATGCAGTCTCTACAGCTTGTTTTCTGATTAATCGCATGCCATCTACTGTGCTTGCTGGTAATATACCATATAGTGTTATTTTTCCAAACAAGTCACTATTTTCAGTGGAACCTAAGGTATTTGGAAGCACATGTTATGTTCGAGATGTTCGACCATCCGCCACCATGTTGGATCCCAAGGCATTGAAGTGTGTTTATCTGGGGTATTCTCGCCTTCAGAAAGGGTATCGGTGTTATTCTACTGAACATGGAAAATATTTGGTGTCAACTGATGTGGTATTTTCAGAGACTACACCATTCTTCTACGCACCTCCTGTTTCTACAAGTCAGGGGGAGGAAGATAAGTGGTTAGTCTATCAGGTCACCCGTGTTTTGATAGAAGATTCGGATGGTGCCACTCCATCTCCTAGTTCTTCTATTATGGATCAATCGACTATTGTACCATTAGTTCCTGCTTCATCTGCGGTAGCAAGACCGCCAATTGTTCAAGTTTACTCGAGGAGGTGAGTCCAATGATCCATGTTCCGCACGAGTCCCTTTGTCATCAGATCCTCATCTGTCTGATCCTTCAGAAGATCGTGACCTCCTCATTGCTCTTCGCAAGGGTATACGTAGTTGCAAATCCACATATTTCATTACTAATTTTGTTTCATATGGCCATTTATCCTCTACGTCTAGATCTTTGATTGCTTCTCTAGACTCCATCTCTATACCCAAAACAATAAAGGAGGCTTTGAATCATTCTGGATGGTCTGTTGCAATGCTTGATGAAATGTATGCTTTAGAGGAAAATCACACATGGGATTTGGTGGATTTACCAAAGGGAAAGAAATCAGTGGGATGCAAGTGGGTCTTTACAGTCAAAGTTAATCCAGATGGGTCTATAGCAAGACTTAGGACAGACTTGTGGCTAACGGGTACGCTCAGACGTATGGAGTAGATTATTCAGACACCTTCTCTCCCCTTGCCAAACTCACTTCTGTTCGCTTGTTCATTTCTCTAGCTGCTTCTGAGAATTGGCCCTTACATCAGTTGGATATCAAGAATGCATTTCTTCATGGTGATCTTCAAGAGGAAGTGTATTTGGAGCAACCACCTGGTTTCGTTGCTCAGGGGGAGTATGGAAAAGTCTGTCATTTGAAGAAGTGTTTGTATGGCTTGAAACAGAGTCCCCGAGCTTGGTTTGGCAAGTTTAGTGAGGTAGTTCAGGATTTTGGGCTGAAAATGAGCAAATCTGATCATTTAGTTTTCTACCGGCAATCAACAACTGGCACTATACTTCTTGTTGTATATGTTGATGACATTGTCATTACAGGAAGTGATTATGCGGGGATCTTTTCCCTCAAGTCTTTTCTGCATACTAGGTTTCATACAAAAGACTTGGGGCAGTTGAAATACTTTTGGGGAGTAGAAGTGAACAGAAGCAAGAAAGGAATTTTTCTATCTCAGAGAAAGTATATTCTTGACTTGCTTGCAGATACTGGAAAGTTGGCAGCAAAACCCTGCAGTACTCCAATGGTTCCGAATTTGCATCTTATGAAAGATGATGGTGATCCTTTTGATGATCCAGAGAGATATAGAAGGTTGGTGGTTGGGAAATTAAACTACCTTGTTGTGACTCGTCCAGATATTGCTAAAAGCAGTAAGTATTGTTAGCCAGTTCATGTCTGCGCCAACTATCAAACATTGGGCAGCTTTGGAACGGATTCTATGTTACTTGAAAGGAGCTCCTGGACTTGGCATATTGTATCGTAATCACGGTCATACTCGTGTTGAGTGTTTTGCAGATGCTGACTGGGCTGGATCCAAAATTGATAGAAGATCTACTCCTGGCTATTGTGTCTTTGTTGGAGGGAACCTGGTATCATGGAGAAGTAAGAAGCAAAGTGTTGTATCTCGATCCAGTGCAGAATCGGAGTACAGAGCTAGCTTTTGGGGTTGAGTTAGGCCCAGATGTCATATCTTTACAGCCCAAATATTTATCTAGGTGGTGCTATAAATAAGCCCACATGAGATACTTTCAGTCGGTTAAGCAAAACAGATAATATAAATTTTCTCTCTCTACTTTTCTCTCCTCTGTCCTTTTGATGGTTCGTGCTATAGTAGTTGGAGACGCACGATCCTAGTGGCTTTATCTATTCACAACAAATTAGATTTCATCACTGGTACCTCTGCTAGACCCCCTACGGCTCCCCTATGTCTAGACAATGCCAACGTTGCAATGATTTGGTTGTCATGGTGATTTGGTTGTCATGGTTGACCAATTCACTCACCAAGGGAATTTCTCGTAGTGTGCAGTATTCTGAACTTGCTAGTGACATTTGGAGCGAAGTCGAAGAAAGGCATGGGAAGGCAGATGGTGCTAGATTGTTTGAGCTTAAGAAGGAGCTTTCTCATTTTCTCAAGGATCTATCCTGCATACTTCAACAAGATCAAACAACTATGGATGAGATATCCTCTATTTCTGCCAGTCATATAACTGTTTGTACTTGTGGCAGTCATAAGAAAATTGAGGAGGAACAGAAAGTCTACCAGTTCCTCATGGGCCTCAATGATACTTACCTTCAAGTCAGAAGTAATATTCTCATGATGAAACCACCCCCTTCTGTGGGAACTGTCCATAGTATCTTGTTGGCTGATAAGAAACAAAGACATATCTCATCTCCTTCACATTTTGGTTCCACCTCTGCTTCATTTCATGCTGGATCGTCTAAACCACAGTTCACACCTAAAGTTTCTTTTGATCCCTCACAATCTTCTTTATTTTGTAGATATTGCAAAAAGACTAATCACAACATTGACAAATGTTACAGGTTGATTGGTTACCCTCCTCATTACAAGATCAACAACAAGCCTGGTGGTGGTGTTCCTAAGCTTCAAAGAAAAACTGCAGCTCATGTTGAGCTAGACACTCCCAATGTTTCTTCTGTACCTAGTGCATCACAGTACCCTGCTGAAGCAACTACATTGTCTGAGAATCCTAGATTTTCTGATGTTTATGGACAGCAACCAACTATTGATGGATTGACTCAGGAGTAGTATTCCAATCTATTGTCTCAGCTGCACCACTCTCACCTCTCTCCACTCAACACTCCTCATCTCTTAGCTTCTGCTAACTTTGCAGGTAAACTCTTGACTGAAAGCGTGTTGTTCAGGACTTTTGCTTACTAAGATTAATGATACAATAAGGATTATTGACTATGGAGTATCTGATCGCATGACTTCTGATCATTTCTTGTGCTGGGCTTGGCCCAATTATATTTATCTAGGTGGTGCTATAAATAAGCCCACACAGGGTGGTGGGGCCCTTCCCCGGACCCTGTGCATAGCGGTAGCTTTAGTGCACCGGGCTGCCCTTCTTTTTTTTTTAGGATATTTTCAGTTGGTTAAGCAAAACAGATAATAAAATTCTCTGAACTTTTCTGATGCAAGACTTAAGAAATGAAGCTTAAGGAGCTAAGCTCGATGAGGCAACAATGGCTGCTCAGGGATATGAATCCGAGAATTCAGCTCAGATGAAGATAATAAGGGAGAAGAAGAGAAGAAGAAGTAGTTTGTATTATCATGAATGAATTATTACAATGAGTACATCAATGTATTTATACTAATCAATAGCTAATGATCAACTACACTTAGTCGCGTAACAGAATAACCACCTAACAGCTAACTAACTAACTCCGTGAACAGTAGTAACTAACTCATTACAGTGCTACAGTATTTAACTACTTTTCAAATGCTAGCTGCTTCTTGTTACTTCTTTTTACTCGATCCTCTTCTCTTCTTAATATTGCGACAATACCCCCTGCTAAAGTAAATCCTTGTCCCCAAGGATTGAATGTAGGAACCCTGTGTAGCAGCTCAGATTCAAATTCCCAAGTATAAAATCCATTATAATACCAGCCCAGTGTAGTTGTTCATTCCAGTGGTTTTGGTGCACAACAATAAGAACAACTAAAGCTCTCCAGCTCACTAAATCAAGTGGTGGAGTTATAGCTGCAAGAGATAGAGTTCTAAGCCATCGAAGAAGTCCACAACTGGTTTCTTGAAGTGTAGGAATCAAAGGTCATATGCAGCTGAATGGCATTGGAATCACATCCAACTTGAGTGCAATCAATGGTATCATGTATATGCAGACATGGTTGGTTCTATCTCCCCAAGACAGAGTGAAGTCAGTGACTTCTATCTCGAAAGCATCATCCAACAACCCTTTTACCCCAATTCGTAGCATACTAGCTCCCACCAATAACTGATCCACAAAATCCCAAGGCAACGTGTAGCAAGGTGCCCTTGGAGCTTTTTCCCAAAAATCACCATGTCTTAGCTCAATATCCTTACAAGGCAACTTCAACTTCTGAACATTAGCTGAAATTTTCAGAAATACATATTCCCACGCTCTCTCCTCCCCTAGAGCCCTCATATAGCAGGAAATTGCAATAGTCCAAGGAATAGCATTTAAGTGCACTATTTCTTCAAATAAGGTTGTTGCAACTTGTGTTCTCAAACATTTTTTGGAACAATCAAGCAAGGGATTACTACTGATAACCATGAGCAAATCTGAAGCAGGATCATACGGAAAACGATGCCAAATGTTCTTAGGGTATTCAACAGTTTCAAAAGCAGAGAAACTTTCAGCCATGACTGAACCCATTTTTAGGGAAGCTCGCTGGATTCTATACCCATCCACTGACCAATTGTGTACACACAGTACAATTGTGGCTATCTTTTCAAAGTCATCATACAAAGTTAATTGCAAAATTAAGTCCCAAGGTAACACACTCTCCTTCATGTATACTAGTGTTAACCGTAAGAAGAGGTCTCCTTTACCTCTGTAAACAGAACTATAAGTTGGAATGTTTGCACCTGAACAAATAGAATCAATATACACAGCACAACGATGCATAAACCACTTCCAACGAGTATCCCGCGCTCTACTGATACTATCAGAAGATCGATGCAAACAAAACATGTTAGTAATATCCATCCATGTTTCTCTAACATTATTTACGTGACTAACTAACTTCATAATCTTCAAACCAATTCCTGGGTCCCATATAGGAGCAATCTGTCCATTTCCAACTAAAACAAGAGCGAACTTGCTCTTAATTCTTATGAATACATGTACTACTTGGACATGATCCCTTTTAGACATTTTATCAAACAAGTAGGAAGCAACGCTAGTTGCTTTAATTTCCACACATTCCAGCAATGTATTAAAGTACACACTGGAGAAATCAAGCTCTCGAGTAGACCCGAAGACAAGAGAATCGAGATCTACCTGAGGATCGTCAAGTACGTGAAAGTTGGAAGGTCGATTTATCTCTGGTTCATCACAGTTCAGACCTTGACTTCCTGGAGATATATCACTTTTAATGCAAATGTCGCACTCGCAATCGATGCTGCGGACACAACGACCTGCACTTCCCGCATAATTGTCTCTGGATCGATGATAGAATTGCAGTCCATCAACAGAATTCTTCACAGCTTGAATAAGTCGAAGCATCTCAGCTTGTCTGCGATCCATATCTAGCTTCAATTCCTGATGGTTCTCCTCCATAACAGTGCGCAAATCACCACCAAATGCAGTGCCAGATCCATGGAATTCCTTATTCCTCCCTTCAGGTTGCAAACCCACTGGACAACTTCTATTGGTTGAAGATTCAGCTCTTCCTTGATCACTTTCTCTTTCCTTCGATACCATGGATCTCAGAGTTTCCTTGATCCCTAGAAGATCCTTATCAGCGTGAATGTTCCATTCATAAATGCTCGACATTCCCTCCATTAACTTCTGCAACTGATCTTGGATCAAAGAAAGTTTACCATCCATTTCTTCACTCGACTTATTTGGGTTTTTATCGCGAACTACCATGATTGATTGAGCCGAGAATCAGTGGCTCTGATACCATTTGATGCAAGAATTAAGAAATGAAGCTTAAGGAGCTAAGCTCGATGAGGCAACAATGGCTGCTCAGGGATATGAATCCGAGAATTCAGCTCAGATGAAGATAATAAGGGAGAAGAAAAGAAGAAGAAGTAGTTTGTATTATCATGAATGAATCATTACAATGAGTACATCAATGTATTTATACTACTCAATAGCTAATGATCAACTACACTTAGTCGCGTAACAGAATAACCACCTAACAGCTAACTAACTAACTCCATGAACAGTAGTAACTAACTCATTACAGTGCTACAGTATTTAACTACTTTTCAAATGCTAGCTGCTTCTTTTTACTCGATCCTCTTCTCTTCTTAATATTGCAACATTTTCTCTCCTCTGTTCTTCAGCTAACCGAATCAATTGCGAGATTTCATTCTTCTCAATTCTTCAATGTTAACAAAACTATCTTCTTGTTCTTGTTTAGGCAATTTCACTGGCAATTCATAGTTTCATACAAAATATATTCCCATGAGAATTCCACTTCTTGACCCTGGTATACAAAAGTGCCCGTAGGCGTTTGGCCATAAAAAACAAAAACAAAAAATCACTTTATTTAGAATTTTCAAGATGGAATTGTGTTAGAATTTAAATGTATTTCTAGAAAAACATGGAATATGATTAAACATGAAATATAATTTTATGAAAATAAAAAAATTAGGACTTTTTTGAAAAAAAAAAACACTAAAAAGTGAAGACAAGGTTTTGGTTGTTTTCCAAATTTCAAATATAACTTCAAGTTGTATTGAAAATTTTCACGGCCAAACGCTGCTTTTCCAATAAAGTGAAATGAATTTCCGAAAAAAAAATGAAAATCTTTTACGGCCTAACGGGCGGCAATATTTCAGATAATTTGTTTTACCATACATAATTTCAAATACAATGATTTAGCTGAAATTTGAAATGTGTATGACGACTTAATCTAAGCAATGTAATTGGTCCAAAAAGGAACTTTGGCTCTTTCACTAGGATTATCTGGTAAGAGTAAAGGTTTCCTACTCTAAGTCTCATTGATATATGCTAGAAAGATTAATAACTCACACAGAGGCTTTCCATTTTAGACAAGCACAGGTTATGAACTGGATTCTCTAGCAGAGGAATTTCAGTTTTTGACTGTCGAAACTACTTTATATTACAGTAGCTTTTTTTCAGTGGTTTTAAGCATGTATCAGGCGTGATTGACCTTTTGGAAAAAAAATAGTTAATGAGTTTATTGTTACAGAACAAAGAAAAGTGACTTTCAAATTCAACAAATTGAGTGAGCATTTGGGAAATTTAGTCCTTCTCTTGACTTACTTATTTGAGTTTAGGAAATAAGACTGCACTATATATGAAGTTGTCCTTCGTAAGAGAATACCAACATTGCTAATCTAAGAGTGAAATCGTAAAACTTTGAAACCTTAAGGGCAAGCTCTCTAGATAATACTTTGTTCACGTCAAATAACTCACAAGTGGTAGAGAGGAAAAGATGAACATAATGTTCTTAAAACTAAATAAAACACAAACTCGCAGTGATAACAGAGTTAAGCTTAATAGATAACCCAATTTATCATTCAATAAAAACACAAATCAAATATGTATAGGTGTGTCAAACCAGTAACCATAGAAATATATGCTCAAGTCAATAAGTAGTAAGAAGAGCTCTTTTATTAGTTTCGACAACAACAAAGTGAAACTTGCAAAGAATTGAAGAACAGTCTGGCTCCAAACTTGAACAAGTTTATATACTCCCTGCATCCCATTTTATGTGGACTTGAACAAGTTTAATCATGAACCAAATCATTTCTCTCATGATTTCACAACACACTCCCTAGAATTTGATATTACGAATAAACCCCTTCATGTCAAATGCTATAATCGGAGTTCTACAAATCCGTTTGTCGTTCCGAAACTTCCTATGGAACACTATATCAATCGACTACCCCTCAATAACCTCATTACCATCAGTCATCACACCATCATCCACAATTCAACACTAAATGTATAGGTGTAATCTAGAAGCACAAAAGGAGAACAAAAATGACTCACAATTGAAAATGAAGTCTCCGCGCCTGCCGGTAACTAAACCTTCTGCTTTATTTCCTTTTCTCTATAGACAGAAAAGGGAGCAAAAACCTGGCAACAAACATGAATTTGAGTAGTCTGAAAAAAGGACTGAAAATGCAAGTGAAAAAGGAAACTTAGCTTGTTTGGCCAAACTTTAAAATCAGCTTATTTTATAAAATAAAAATAAAAAAATTCAAAAGTGCTTTCCAAAAAAATATTTTTGGTGAAAAGCAGTTTGTGCAGGGCAGAACTTTTTAAAAGTGTTTTTAAATATATTTTTCCCAAAAGTGCTTTTAGGTTTTTTAAGTTCTGCTACTCCCTAAAAACACTTATTTTCTCCAAAAAGCTTGGACAAACAACTCATTTTTTTCAAAAAATAAGCTTGATCAGACAGGCAAATATATATATATATATATATATATATATATATATATATGGAGAAATTGAAAGTGCATGGGCTCGAAGAGGATGGCACACGAACTGTATAGTGTATTTCAGCTAGCCCATAAATGGGACGACACTACAACAAACAACAATAACAAGTGGAGTCTGGAGAGGCTAGGGTTTACGCAGACCTTACCCCTAACTTTGGAGCTAGAGAGAGTACTGTTTCCAAGCTCAAGTCAAAGAGTAGAGTGCGAAAACATCGAGAAATGCTTACAATAACCAAACAATCACTTCACTTTTTACCTCTCAAATTGAAACCCCCTCAGCTTCTCCTGTTGAATAGCGGGAAGAGCTAACAAGTAGCCTTTCTTTTTTGTTTTTTTGGACACTGAAAACAAGTGGCCTTTCTAATTTGGTTACCTTCTAATTTGGCCCGTTAGTTTCCTTTCTTATTTTTCGGGGGCGAGGGGAGGGGTAATGACCCGTTTAGTTTTTTAAATTAGCACATAATAAATTTTTAAAAATGAAAAAAATATCATATTTGTCTTTGTGTTTTGCAAATAAGTTATATTTATCTTTTATATTTTTTCATCCAACTTTAGAGTTACATTTACCCTTATACTTTTAAAAAAAGATATATATATATTTACCCCTTCAACATTAAATCCTCATATCACACTTTAATGTTTCTATGTGACGCCCACGTGACACTTTTTTTTCTGATTAAACCTATTAATCAATTTTAAATTCTTTTAACCCATTTACAAATCCTCCATTAGAAAGTTAATGCTCCAAGTTTTTAAATGGGTTAAAAAAAATTAAAATGACTTAATAGATTTAATCTGGAAAACAAAATTGTCAGTTAAGCATTATATAGAAAAATAAGGTAGGACATCTGAATTTAAAGTTATAGGGGTAAATAATTATTTATTTATTTTGAGTAAAAGGATAAATATGACCCTAAAGTTGTATGAAAAGAAAAAAGATATTTAAAAAAATATAATAACGAGCAAATGTATCTTAGTTTTTAGAATGCAAGGGCAAAATAGGCCCTTTTCTGTTTTAAAAAAGACCTAATGACGGACTGGGTTGTAATGAAATAGTAAAAACTATAGGGCCTCTTTACAAATAAACTTTGAAACATATATAAAAACGTAAGTCATTCTTTCAATCCCAATTTAGTCGGTTTCTAAATTTCTAAAACCAAACCACAAAAAGAAAATAACTGTCGGATTGATTCTTGTCGATTTGGTTTGGTTTTTTTGATTTATGACTAGCCTTAATTGGATCCGCTACTGCCTTAAGTTATAGCTAAACAAACACTTTCGGATCAAATTGAATAGCTGCATAACTTTCTAGGACTTAGATTCAGCACGAATAACCTGCCTAATGCTAATCTGTACAAATAATGAAGTTATGCCAAAGAAGGTTTCACGGCACTTCACAATGTTTTCTGCTGATGCTGAGCCAGCATTGTAATCCTTTGTCAGCAGAGTGAACTGTAAATTCAATACAGCAGTAATAAACTAATGTAGTAAAATATCTTAAAGCCTACTCCCTCTTTGCATCATAAATCTAAGAGTGAAGTGTAAAAAGCACACCTAAACTATCCTCTTTTTTTGAGGTTTATACCTAAACTATTGAGGGTGTGAGAAACACACCTAAACTATCACTCATTAGTTTGAGAAACACACCTCAAAATGAATAAAAATCAATTAAAAATAAAAAACTAATGTGTTAGTAAAAAATAATAAAAATATGTGACGTGGACTGATTTTCAATGGCTAGACCCACCTGAAGAGTTTGTAAGTAAATATTTGGTCTAGTCAGCTTTTAGGTGTGTTTCTCAAACTAGTAAGTGATAGTTTAGGTGTGTTTCTCAAACTATAAGTTATAGTTTCACTACAAAAGAAATGATAAATTGTGGAGGTTAGCATTGCATTTTGCGGAGGTTTAAAATCCCCGTTATTTGCTGAAAGAAAATAGCGGAGGCATATAACCTCCGCGAATTACAGTTTTAATCTCCCACAATTTATTCCTTTTTTTGTAGTGTTTAGGTGTGTTTCTCAAACTAAAAGTGATAGTTTAGGTGTGTTTCTCACACGTTCATTAGTTTAGATGTGAAACTCAAAAAAAGGGGATATTTTAAGTGTGTTTTTTAACACTTTACTCTAAATCTAAAATGGTATTGTATGTAATTTTATTCCGAGGGTACACTAAACATGGACCACATACCACAATTAGCTAAAAATAAAATATGTTTTGTATAAAGTGTTGGTTGGGCTTAAGAAATCTTGAAATTCCTAGAGTTAAAACTTAAGTTTATGAATAAATTTAACAAAATATTTATATTTTATTTATAAATAATATATAAATAATTATAAAATTTATATACATAATTTATCGGTTCGATTTGGTTATTTTCTCGATTTTTTTTAGTAAATATAATGAAGCCCAATAATCGCAACAATTAAACCAACAGAAAAGTCGACAATTCTATTCATCTCGCGATGAACAACACACAATAGTAATAACAGAAATTCGGAAATGAAATAACTTAAATTCAAACTACTTGCACAGTGTGCTAAACAGAAGGAAAATTCCTAATTAAGCTAGCTCAGTAGCTCGATCCTCAACTATGAACAACTTTAATTTGCAACAAATGCATACCTGAATCAGTAGTTAAAATGGAGATCAGCTCATATCTAGTTAATCAAGAACAAATTCACTAAGAGTTAAGAATTTCAGAAGATGAGAAGTAGAATTTGGGATAAGAGAGACTAAAACGAGATTAAGATTCAGAGAAGAAAATTTGAGAGGGAGAGCACGAATATGGAGCATACCAATTTTCACAATGCCTTCTCTCCATTTGTATTTGATATTTATACTCTTCTTTGAGTGAATCTGAGCCCTTGATCTGTGATTTGATCTCATCGAATCACCACCCTTGATTTCTAACTGCTGAACTTTTATTTAATTGACTCTAACGGTGTCGTTTACTATTGCTAGCTAATACGTGTAATGTGTGATCATTACATTCCACCCTCCATCAAGATATTCTTGTCCTCAAGAATGTGATGCCAGCTCCTGAATGAAGTCAGGAAATTGAGTTTTGATGAATGTCCAGTCCTCCCAGGTAGCTTCCTCAGGAGCTAAGTTCTCCCATTGAATCAAGACCTTGACTGCCACTGCATTATTCTCCTTCACTATTCTTCTTTGTAAAATAGCCAGGGGCTTAACTAAAACCTTGTCATCATCTCCAACTAAGGGAAGTTGTTGTTGTGGTGTTACATCTGGGCCAATCCTCTTTTTAAGCAGGGAAACATGAAACACGGGATGGATAAGGGAATTAGTTGGAAGTTCAAGTTTGTAAGCCACCTTGCATATTCTTTGCAAAACCTTGTAAGGCCTATAGAACTTTGGGCATAGCTTGAGGTGCTTCCTGAGTGCAGCTGATGTTTGTCTAGACCCAGTCTCCTTCTTCCGGTTCCCTTTCACTTCTTCTTTGATCAGCATACCATTTCATCATAGCTTGAGCCTGCACCAAGTTATCTCTCAATACCTGTTGGAATTGCACTCTCTGTTGGACCAACTCCTGCACTGATTGCACTGGGTGTCACTGTAAGGTCCCAAAGAAAGTTGAGGAGGGTCATACCCACATAGAGCAAAGAATGGGGTGTTTTATAGGGCTATATGGTAGTTGGTATTGTACCACCACTTAGCTAGGTGCAACAAATTTACCCATTGTTTGGGGTTACTCATCACCATGGCTCTAAGGTATCCTTTCAGACATCTGTTGAGCCTTTCTGTCTGTCCATATAACTCAGGGTGGTAGGCTGTGCTCATGCATAATGTGGTACCCACTGTCTTGAATAGGTGCTGCCAGAACAAGCTTGTGAACACCTTATCTCTATCAGAGACCATGGTCTTTGGAAAACCATGCAGTTTATAGACTTTCTTGGTGAAAACTTATGCTATTTGAACTGTTGTATAGGAATGTTGTAAAGCCACAAAATGCCTATATTTGGTGAACCTATCCACCACTACTAAAATTGCATCCTTGCCTTGAGATTTAGAAAGTGCTTCTATGAAATCAAGACTAATATCATTCCAAGCTTGAGTTGGTATAGCTAGTGGTTGTAACAGGCCATGGAATGCTACATTCTAATTTTTACACCTTTGGCATGTACCACAAGTAAATACAAACTCTTGGATATCTCTCTTCATAGCTGGCCAAAAAAAATACAATTGTAACCTCTTCAAGGTACCTTGCTGACCAGAGTGTCTACCTAAGGCTGAAACATGCATAATTTGTAGCAGTTGTTGTCTCAAGGCTGTGGTTATACCGATGTAAACCTTGCCCTTGTACCTCAACACCCTTGAAGTCAACTTGTAGTCTTGATGATTATTTGGGTTGATGGCTAGAGCAGTCAGCAAATCTTAAGCATTGTCATCACCTTCATAGCTCTTTTCCACCTCCATAATCCATTCAGGTTGTACCCCTGACAGTGTTTGGAGTTCCCCTTGTTCCTCAGAAACTCTATATTGGGCATCAACTACCTTATTTTTAGCTCCCTTTCTGTACATGATCTCATAGTCTAAGCCCAGTAGTTTAGTAAGTCCCTTCTGCTGAATGGTAGTAGTGACCCTTTGCTCCATCAAACACTTAAGACTGAAATGGTCAGTCTTAATAATGAAATGATTTCCTTGGACATAATGCCTTCACTTGTCTATGGCTGCTAATACAGCCATATACTCCTTCTCATACACTGATTTTCCCTTGTGCTTGGGTGCTAGTGCTTTGTTGTAATAAGCTAAGGGACTGTTGTCTTGAGTAAGCACAACACCAATACCTTGATTGATTGCATCAGTTTCAATAGTGAAAGTCTTGTTGTAGTTAAGCATGGCTAGCACTGGAACAATGCTCATGGTTTGTTTTAAGCTCTCAAAAGCCTTCTCAACCTCTATACTCCACTGAAAAGAGTTCTTCTTTAACAAAGAAGTCAGTGGTTTACTAATAGAGCCATAATTCTTCACAAACCTTCTGTAGTAACCTGTCAACCTAAGAAACCCCCTCAAGCCTTTAAGATTCTTGGGAACCGTCTAAGACATTATTGCTGACACCTTGGAGAGGTCTGTAGCTACTCCTTCCCCAATGATGATATGTCCTAAGTACTCCACCAGTGATTTAAAGAAGCTGCATTTGGATCTCTTAGCAAACAACTTGTTCTGCTGTAGAATTCTAAAAGTTTCTCTCAAATGCTCCATATGTTCTGGCAAACTCTTGCTATACACCAGGATATCATCAAATAAAACCAAAATAAACTGCCTTAAATATTGCTAAAACAATGAGTTTATTAGGGACTGGAAGATGGCTGGTGCATTTATTAATCCAAAAGGCATCACCTTAAACTCAAAATGCCCATGGTGTGTTCTAAATCCAGTCTTTGGTACATCCTCCACTCTCATCCTTATTTGATGGTAACCAAACCTTAGATCAAATTTAGAGAACAAACATGATCCTTATAGCTCATCCAAGAGATCATCTATTATGGTATGGGAAACTTGTCCTTGACAGTGATCTTATTGAGCTCTCTATAGTCAATACAAAACCTCCAATTCCCATCTTTCTTCTTGACTAAGAGGAATGGGGATGAGTAAGGTGAATGACTAGGTTGGATGATTCCTAGTTGAAACATCTCTGCTACTTGTTTCTCTAGTTCATTTTTCTGATAATGGTTGTACCTGTAGGGTCTTACAGATACAGGTCTGGCTCCTAGTATGATAGGAATGGCATGATCTTGGGCTCTGGATGGTGGTAAGTCAGTAGGTTCCTTAAATATGTGTGCAAAATCATCTAAAATCTCTTGTACTTTATCAGGTATCACTTCATCATTACTCACATCATCTCCCTCTATAGTAAAAAGATGAGCTAGCAAGGGTTGGCCTTTCCTGAGTATTTTACCCATTGATTTAGTAGTGATTTGGTGTAATGCTACTGGTCCTGCTTCTCCCTTCAGTGTCACTATTTTACCAGCCTGTTTGATCCTGAGCTCATATAGTTCATAGTCAAATGTCACAAGGGTATGAACTCTCATCCAATCACTACCCAGCACCATATCATAACTACCTAGATTCAACAGCATGAATTTGTCTTCAAATTCTACTCCATTAGCCTTCCATTTAACCTTAGGCACACTGTGATGACTATACATCTGTTGGTCATTGGCCACAGTAACTCTTATTGGTGTATCCACCTGAGTAACAACCCCCAGTTCCTTGGCAGTTTGAGTATCTAAAAAACTGTGGGTACTACCAGAATCTACCAATAATACTACTGCTCTCTTCTTGATCTAACCTTTAATTTTAAAAGTATTTGGTTCTGTGGTACCTGACAAAGTATTTAAGCAGATTGCCTCTTCTTACATGACCTCCAATCCTTTTTCTTTCCCTTGAAATTCCTCCTGCTCATCTAATATTATTTCTCATCCTTGCTCTTCTTCTACTGTAATGGCATTTAACTATTTGTCCTTGCATACATGGCCTAGAAAATATCTCTCACCATATTTCCAACATGCACCTGGTATCCTTTTGAACTCTGTCTTGACTTCAGGTTTAGGCAATGTTGCTTGAACCTTCTGTCCAGTACTACTCCTTTAACCAGCTCTTTGCCAACTGGTGTAACTGCTCTCTTATGTAACCACTTAGCCTTACTTTCTCTGGCATTAATAACCCTTTCTTGCTTCCTGGCAAGTGACACAGCTTGTGCTAAGTTAATAGGCTCATACATCTTAACAGTCTCTTTAATCTCTTTTTTTAACCCCCCAATGAAGCATTCCAAAATGAAATCCTCTGGGACTCTGGGATTTCTCATCAGCACCTGAGCCATAAGGTCCTCAATTTTATGCAAATAATCATTCATTGTACCTTGTTGAGTGAGCATTTTGAATTCAGCAACCGCACTGTCACTGTGATCATCCTCAAACCTCATTATTTACTCTTCACAAAACTCCTCCCACCTTACCAACCTCCTTGTTAGTGTGTAAGAAAAATACCAAGCCTAAGCATCCCCTTCCATGTGTAGAGTAGCCATTTCGAGTTTTCTAACTGGATCAGTGATTCTGTAGATGGTAAAGTACTTGTTACACCTTCTCAACCAAGATCTAGGGTCAACTCCTCCATACGTTGGAAATTGGAGCTTGGGATGAAACTCTTGACCAGATTTTGATCCATTCCCAGTTACTTCAGCTGTTCTATTAGGTAGAGGAAGCAACCCACCACCTCTGTTGCTGCTTTCAGGAGTTACTTGACCTTTACCATTACTTCTTCCCAATAATCTCATCAGGGCTTCATGAGTTTCCTCCATCATTTGTTTCATCTCTCCTTGTGTAGAGCCCATCTCCGTTAATCGTGACTCAATAGCTGTGAGCTTAGAGTCCACTTCCACCTTATTAGCCTGAACTTGAGCTTCAACCTTCCTTAAGTGTTCCTCAGCTTGTTTAGCCCGTGTAGCATCAGCTCCCGTCATCATCCACAGGTATAATCAAAATCACTACTCTGATACCAATTTGTAATGAACCCCAATAATCGCAACAATTAAACCAATAGAAAAGTCGACAATTCTATTAATCTCGCGATGAACAGTACTCAACAGTAATAACAGAAATCCGAAAATGAAATAACTAAAATTCAAACTACTTGCACAGTGTGCTAAACAGAAGGAAAATCCCTAATTAAGCTAGCTCAGCAGCTCGATCCTCAACGATGAACAACTTCAGTTTGCAACAAATCCATACCTGAATCAGTAGTTAAAATAGAGATCAGCTCATTTCCAGTAAATCAAGAACAAATTCACTGAGAGTTAAGAATTTCAGAAGATGAGAAGTAGAATTTGGGATAAGAGAGAATAAGAACGAGATTGAGATTCAGAGAAGAAAATTTGAGAGGGAGAGCACGAGTATGGAGCATACCAATTTTCACAATGCCTTATCTCCATTTGTATTTGATATTTATACTCTTTCTTGAGTGAATCTGAGCCCTTGATCTGTTATTTGATCTAATCGAATCACCACTCTTGATTTCTAACTACTGAACTTTTATTATAATTGACTCTAACGGTGTCGTTTACTATTGCTAGATAATACGTGTAATGTGTGATCATTACAGTAAAATCAAAATCAAACCAAATTGTATCGATTTTCAAAATTTAAAATCAAACCAAACCAAACCAAATGACAGTTTTTTAAATCGATTTGGTTCGATTTGCGGTTTGATTTGGTTTTTTAACCGAACCGTGAACAACCCTAATTATCTTTATGAAGATGGTGAGGGGGATAAGTCTTCTAAGACAACTAGCTAGTGACGGGGATGAATCTGTTGAGGAAAATGTTGTGAGCATTTGATTAAGGATGGGATATTGTTGAAAATATACATAATTACGTGGAGGAGGCAAAAGTGTACAACCAATTTATGGTTAGTCGTTTTGGTTGTCTATTAATAGTGAACGTAGAGAATTGGAACAAAAAGTTTTATGGCCAGATTGTACAATATCTTTTACATCGACGTATTGTAGGCTCAAAGAAAAAGGAGTTTAATTTGGATTCTTCAAAAGTAATGATAAGCCAATTTGATTTGATAAGAAGGAGTTTGTATGATAATCACACTGAATTGTAGAACATTTCCCACTGGTAGGCAAAAGATTTATTTAAAGAAAAATTAAGATGGGACATGGGCATTTAAAGTCGTAGGGATAAATACGATTATTTTTTCAACTCTCTAGCTTTCTTTTCTCCTCCTGTTCTTACTAAAAACTCATTGTTTCTTCTCTCTTCCTAAATTGTAAAATTTCTAACACCAATCTTCTTTTCTTAAGAAAAAAATATGTAGTAATAGATATGTAATTTGAGTTTATAAAGAGACTTACAGTTGAATGATTATCTTTCCTTTTGGGGTATTATTTACTTGTTCGTTGTCTCTTTACCAGCTACCAAACAACCCAAGTGACACATAATAAATTGATCTGATCAAGTAAATATCTGCAAGTATTTAGGTGGGTGACTATTATAATGAGTCTCTCAATCAACCATTGGCCGGTTTTATAAAATCACTAAAAAGACTAAATAGTTTGTTTTGTTTATA
Organism: Capsicum rhomboideum; assembly: GCA_031232105.1. Classification (NCBI taxonomy): domain Eukaryota; kingdom Viridiplantae; phylum Streptophyta; class Magnoliopsida; order Solanales; family Solanaceae; genus Capsicum; species Capsicum rhomboideum. Next base: position 139,534,133 of record CP124711.1, on the reverse strand, counting down.
AAACCATGCTATTGATAGTAAATCAATCTGAACGATCTATAAATCAGTCTAATTTTCTAAATATTATAATAGATCGATTGATAGTTGGTAGGATCGATTTACGTACAATCAGTCCTTTAAAATTGACACAAAATCTCGAGTTTTCTTTTCTTGCTTAATAATTGATATTGCCTTTAATTATTAGGTTGTCTTTATGAATATGGTGAGGGGGGTGAGTTTTCTAAGACAATTAGTGATGGAGATGAATCTGTTGAGGAGAAATGATACATTATTTGACACCAGAATGTGAAACCTCGATAGACTTCTCCCAATATGATTTGCGTAAGGAACTGGACGATGAGGACCACTTTGATGCACTTGTGAGCATTTTATATATCAAGGGTGAGATATTGTTGAAAATATACATAATAATTACTTGGAGGAGGCAAAAAGTGTACAGCCAACTTATGGTTAGTTGTTTTGGTTGTCTATTAATATTGAACGGAGAGAACTGGAACAAAAAGTTTTATGGCCAGATTGTACAATATCTTTTACATCGACGATAGAGTTGATAAGGATAAAGAGAGAACTTGAGTACTTAAATGTCCCATGATCTGTAACTTCAACCCAAGTGTTGGAGTCCACTATTATATATTGACTGCTCAATCCAATTACATGCACGCAATTTAGAGTCATGATATGTTAACTTACTATTATAACTTGCATAGTTGACCTTGAGGTTATCTTTGGTTCGGATTGATTGACTTCGTCTTGTCTTAAGCTTGATTGCCATGTAAAAGACGGGTTGATTTTTAATTTCCGTTTCGATTGAGACTGCTATTGAATATAAAGGATTCCCTTTGTATGCCTACGGGCTAAGCTACCGCATCGATCGCTAAAATAAAGTTCTATATATATGATAAATGAAAAGGTAATATGTGTTGTATGAGCCAATTATACATATATTGAGTTGGCCTGCTGAGTGCTGAGTGGTTAATGAGTCTCCTAATGTGTTTTTGAGAGTTTAAACTCAAACACAATGTACCACCACATCTCATAGGGAGTTTACCAGCGTGAATCTAGTTTAATATGATTGACTGATCATTTTAACGTGTTTATATCACATGAGATATCTCGTACACTTGTCATAGATAAGCTGTTTAAATGCATTTTTTGAATAGTACATATGCCTTGTGTGGGCATATGATATTCATGCTTTTGTAGGATCATCAATGCATATTCCTTATGATGATTCACGTGGGTATAATCTGATGTGATAATATGGTTGGGTCTAGTTTCGAGATGAGTCACGATATTATAACCTATATTGATTGGTTGCCTAGTGTGATCTTGTTGAGTGGATATATGGATCACTTTGCAGGTCCTCTACTTGAACACCCTCGTCGGAGTATGTGCGTATACCGATTGCACATATAAATGACCAAAGATTGCATTGTATTTGTGCTTATTTAACTGGTTGCATTGTACAATTACTCTCCTTATCCGTAAATTATGGAAACATATCTGATTCACTTGAGCCATTTCACCTCTATTTCCGTCGATTGCTATCTATAAATTCTTATTTTTGATGAATACTAATGCAAGTGGTTTCAATGACCAAATATAGTCACTACTTTGACAGTGCCGGTCAATGTTACTTACTATGTACACATTTTAAAACTCACACTGCGTTTGTTGCACCTTTATATATGTGCAAGTTTGGTTGAATATTACCTAGATACGATGGGCCGACATGAGTTATGACAATTGAAGTCTTGGGGAGAGTTGTTGACCGATTAGCAACATCGTCTTTCTATTTCAGTATTTCTAGATATGTGGTGTCAAATTTCTGTAATTGCTTTCAATTAGGTGTTCTTTACTCATATTACCAGATTTTTTAGTATTTCGTTTCTACTATTATACGCTTGTGATATATATGTTTGAAATATCTTTTACCATCACTGTTTACACTTAATTGTATGCATGAAAACGAATTAAAATACTCCATGAAAATAATTTGACTATCTGATTGGGTGGAGGGAGTCAAAACGACTTTAAGGGATTTTGAGGAAGTCAAAATTGTGTAGCGGTGGCTTAATAATTGGAGGGTTGAAGATGAATAAATAACTTGACAGTAAATATGTGTTTTATTCGGGTTGAGATCCCCCTCCAATATCCTTACCTCAAGTATTGTTCAATGAACCTCTTGATTATTGACAAGTGGCATATAATACAATTAATGGATCAGATATTTTTACAAATATATTCAGCTCCACACGACAATTCATCTCTCTTTTGCTGTTGTGCCTCCCAACATCAACATTGAATTATACTAATCAAATTCAAATTGAAACAGTTTTATTAAATTATAGGTAGTATTGGGTTATCGAATTAACAGTGTAGGAGTGGTTTGAAATTTTATAAATATCGAGTTATCCGTTTAGAAATGAATTGTCTATTTTTTATATCAAATAACCCGTTAATCGGTATTTTATATTGGATAACCAACAACTGACCGACAACCTACATGAAGAAGTTCCACATACATGCCACCACCTTCTAGCTAGTGACCATTGCAAATACGTTTCAAGAACACCAATGAAGATAATCACACATTTGATCACAAACATCCAAAGATTGTGGTTTATTTTACTTTGAGTTGCAGATATTCAAATTTCCTTTTTAATGTTCAAACCACCATTATTCAACATACACAGAGAAAACTTTCTTGAAAAAAAAGAGAGTTGTAAATCAAAATAGATGTAGAAATGGATGTACTTGTTTTCCTGTACATATAAAGTAGAGTAATATCCAACATTTGAAATGATGATTGCGCACTTGTCAATAATCAAGAGGTCCATTGAACAATACTTGAGGGAAGGGTACTGGAGGGGATCTCAACCTGTTTTATTCCGGGTGGGCTAAATTGTATTTAAATCTTCACATCAAATTTATAAATTATATTTTCAAAAAAGTTTCAAACATTAATTAATATTTTGTTAGTGTTTAACTAACCCCATCTAGTGTTATATTTTTCTCTAACTTTTCATCAAGTTTTTGCATGGACTATTTTATTTTGAGGTGGTCTTTAACTTTTGCCACTACTACTTATTTAATGAAACTTTTTGGGTCAAAGTATCTTTATTTATGACCTAAATTCGCTAGTGAAAACTAATTTTGCAGTATCTGATTCCAAGGCAACACATTTACATAACTTTTATCTTGGGACATAACGTTTGTCACTGAACTTATACTCTGTGGCATAATTTGTGCAACTAAACTTCTGTCCTGGGACATAATTTGTATCACCGAACTCATGTCTTGGGACATTATAACTTGAGTCACTAAATTTCTGTCTTGGGCATAACTTGGGCCTTGAGCTTAATTTCTTTTGCCTTCACACATAAGTTGTGTTACTGCACTTGTGTCTTCAGCATAATTTCTTTTGTATTATGCATAACTTGTGTCATTGAACTTATGCCTAGGGCATAACTTAATTGAACTTATGCCTTGCTGGATTTTCTTTTGTCTTGGGATTCTTTTTTTTTAATTGTCGGAGGCATTTTTGACATTTTTGGCTTTTGTGTCATTGAGCTTATGCCTAAGGCACAACTTCTTTTTTTTCATTCCATTTTTTTCCTTGTCTGTTGTTAGTGAAAGTATGGTTTATTTCTGAAATTGAGATCTGAGAGTCATTAAGGTTGAATTTAAACTCAAATAATATGCTCTTCGCTTCTCTTGGATTCCAAATTATTTGCCGACAACCGCCAGAATTATAGCTTTTTTTGCTTTGAAAAATATTCAGCGAGTAATGTAAATGTAATATGGTGGGAAAATGAACCGAGAAATATTTTGAGGGATAATAATGTCATTAATCAAGTTAATGCATGTGTTAATATCTTTTGTATATTACTAATACATAAAATAAAAAGATAATATCAGTAATACACACTTTAATACACAATAGAGTGTATAACTAATGCTTGCATTGAGGTGTACTAGTAATTAGAGACTCCCTTTTATTAAATTCGAGACTCCCTTTTAATATTCATTATATATAATTTCCCTTAAAATTTATAGAATTTTGCTTCGGAAAACTTGTACTAGTACTTGGTTTGATTATGGTTCTACCGAGGAAAAAAAGGAAAAAATGACCAAATTGAACCGATAAAATATATATAGAAATTTTATAATTATTTGAATATATATATAATATTAGTTTTTCATATATAATTATAAAGATTTTATACCTTTTAATCTTTAATTTGGTTTTATTCTACTTATTTCACATGCATTACCAACACTTTTAAATCTCATTTCTTAAAAAAAAAATATGTTCAAACTCAGCACTCTTAAGTCTAATTATCTAGTTGTATGGATGTGATGTGGTATATTGTCAGTTTTAAATTTTATTTGCTACGACATTCATCTACTATTCAATGGCTTGCCCTTTTGATTTTTTAAGGGTTGACCATTTTATTTAAAGATGTATACTGCTTCTATGGATGTTAAACATGTAAAGTGAAAGAACATCTACAGTTATGCAACTTAAACATGCTAAAACTTCAAAATAATGTTGAAAAATTAATAGAAGATTCATATACATCCATCTTGTGATAGTAGAGAGAAATTTATTGATTCCTAACGTTCATTTGAAATAGTTGTCTCGTTGTTTTATTATTATCAATTTATCATTAATTAATCATAAACCGAAAAATCGAACCAAATCGATAAGAAGCAAATTGGTGGTTTTTATTTTATTTGATTTGGTTTGATTTTAGAATTTTAAAAACCGACTTAATTAATTTAATTATGATTTTAATCGAAAACCGACCCAAAATAGAACCATGAACACCTCTATCAATAGCTTACTCTAAGCACGTGACAGAATTTATATTTTTTAAAAAATAAAATTTTCAAGTGTCGTGCATTGACTTGTTTATTTGCCACGTAGGAGGTGCATGACAAGACACACAAGCTATTTCAAAGATTGTGTCAAACGTGTGACGATTTAATTCGAGTTCATGTTGTTCGATATGTAAGGTTCTTAATTTAAGCGTAAATGAAAAATCTTGACAAGTTACACAGTAAAAGTTAATTTAACCTTATAACAGGGTAAGGTGATAGTAAATCTTACTCCTTATAGTTCAATTTACATAATCTATTGTGATTGAACATGAAATTAAGATTGAAAGTATAAGATTGTTGAAAAAATTTATCATAAAATAAATGTCATAACATTTATATGATTATAAAATTTTCGAAAATCGATGTTGCAAATATGTCATAATACATGTGTGACCGTAGAACTTGCCATTTCAAGTGAAAATGAGAAAAAATAAACGAGAACGCATGAATAGATTTCAGTAATTAGCCAAGCTAAATTTGTTAACTCTAGCTCATTTGATTATATTCTATAATCAGTGTTATCAATATTATCACACATACTTTAGGCATGTTTTTGACCATTAACACTTCTTTATTTAGTACAATTTGAACTATTGACCAAAAAGATTAGTTTTTCTATTAGCAAGATCTGGAAAAAGTTAAAGAGTTTTCTCACACCCGTAGACTGTTTAATGTGATTTCATTTGAAAGAATGTGCGGAATATTAGAACCCAAGGGTGTGGCCTAGTAGTAACATGGAACATGTTGCTGGTGTGAGGTAGCAAATACCCTGTGGAATTAGTCTGGGTGAGAAAAAGCTGGCTCGGACACCACGGTCATAAAAAAAAAAAGAACGTGTGGAATATTAGGAGTTTCAAGGGTGATAATTCCCAGTTCCCACCTCAAATAATTTGAAGGAATAAGTCAGCTGATAGAAAAAGTGCTAAGTAGCTTGGGGGTGATATACACTTTTTCTGAGTTCATTTCTTTAGGCTTCATGCATGTTTATTCCCTTTCTGAGCCTGTGTTGGGGGCTGAGGAGTACATAAGAGGGATTTAGACATGCTTTTCTGAGATGTTGAAAGTAGTTTGTTGGAAAATAAGTAATCTTTTAATCCTATTTGATTGATGGCCCTTGAATTGAAGAGCTCTCAGAGTGCTATTTCTCTATTGTATTTGGTATGTGTCTGAATTATGATCACTTAATGTGGAACTGGACCTGACCAGCTCATTTAACTCATAAATGAAAAAGTATGCTGACCTTTTGTGAAGCAGAGAGTGGAGATTCCCTTGTCGAGAGCTGGATGTGAGGAATCCCTTACATCCAATGCTGAGGATGGGGATACCCTGACCCTGATATAATTATATCTATGCGATGTTACTTCATCCAACTCTATTTGGATCTTCCCTCATATGTGGAACTCTGTAACTGAAAGAACTTAAAGAAAAGTTGCCGTTATTGCTTCCTGATGGAGATCTAGAGTGGCTAGACTTTCTCGTCTGTAAAGCCTCAAAGAGTGGATTTTTTCAGTCTTGTTTTTTATGAAAATTTATTAGAGCTAGAAGCCCTTTATTGTGCTTATGCTGATGTATTCCGTTTCTCTTTTCATCTCAGTTTAGACAGTGGTACTAAGCCACATCTGCATATGCGACATGGTACATTGTGTGTAAATTGTTTTCATTTTGTGCTGCTTAAGCAAATCAAACTGAGGCTAGTATCTTGGTTTTTTCAGGAGTTACTAATATTCAAGAGGAAATGGACATAGCTTGTAAAGGTAACCATGATGAGCAGTTCCCCCAGCTGCATGAATCAAAGGAACCTGAGAAGGCCAGGAGAAAAGGAAAGGCCAATTTACTCAAAAGTTTAGCTTGGGATAGTGCTTTCTTTACAGATGCAGGTAGCTTTTGTCTACAGTTCCTATTGGGGATTTACTTATCCAATCCTCTATTGCAAAGTCAAGCTTAATAACAACATATTCTGGTGTGCTTGACGCCGATGAGTTGTCCAGCATTATTAAGGAAGGTGATAAACAAACTTTACCTATATATGATTGAGGAGGATGTGCGGCAATCAATTGATTCGATCTCCGCGTTGGAAAGTAATAATTTGACACTAGAACATATTGAAGCTGAGTTATTCGGAGATATAAGAGCTTCAATCCAGAAGGTGACCATTCCAACTAGCGTGGATGTATCTGCAAAGACATAATGGATAATTCTTGTAAGTTAATAGGATAATAGTTGTTTTAAATAGGTCAAGTTTAAGGAACTATTGTGCTGTAGGGACACAAAATTACCTTACTATGATATTTCCCTTTACTTTTGTGAATCTCCTGTTTCCATCATGCTCTCTCTCTCCCTTCTTTCCCACTTTCCCCATCCTTTCAGTGCCAACCATGAAATTGTGCATCTATGCATCTTCCTTCAAATTCTTGTAATATCATAACGTCAGAAGAAATTCACTTTTGCCATATTACTAACACGCATCTCTGCAGTGCATTGCATCCAAAGGATTTTGATCAGATTCTTCAGCAGTCAATGATCATCTAGTGAAAGCATACATCCTTATCTATGCTTCCAAAGAAGCCGCCTACTTGCCCAGTTCACCTCAGTCACAACATCTACTTTGACCTGACGGCTGACGTAAAGTCTGATTGTCTCACCTCATACTGTTGTCTATGATTGAATGATCTCATAACCTTAACAACTTTTTGTCCGGCTACCACTTCACAGAACCACATATCTCACAGAATGTACACTAGTGATAGACCCCTAACACATTTACGAGCTTGCCATTCTGGAATGGTATAGTCATGATTCAGACAGCAATATGTGCTATTAGCTAGTTCTATTTGTGGAAGAAGTCTTTATATGTGGGCAGGATGTTAAACGTTAATGGGACAAATGGGTACTTTGTTTTGGAAGGAGAGTCTTAGGTTTAGCTTTTCAGAAGGAGATCAATTAGCCGACATGCAAATTGATTCTGAACTTACGTAATACGTAAAAAATTTCAACTATAAACTTGTTTATTCTCACGAAGCTGTTACATATATTATTGTTAATTGTTTGATTTGTTTCAAATGGATTGTGCCTTGAATTTGGAAAAACAGAAGTACATGAGTTTGTTGGATGTTTAGTCATGCAGCTCAAAGGATACCGCATAAATAGTAAAGAATGTGCAGTATTAGTTTTCCATCTTAATGTCGTCTTTTTTGCTTTAAAGTTTTCTCATTTTTTCTCACTGGGACTGGAGGGTGCATGTGTATTTCGGGTTACTTCCTATAGGGTCCGATATCTTTTGAGGTGAAGTTTCAATCATCATAAAGATATGCATATTTCTTGCAAGTTATTCCAATCTAATGTCAACCATTTTTACAGCTGGAAGGAAAGTGGACCTTGCTTCAAGAGATAGGGTAAGTTTAATTTTGTAGAGATGACATCTGAAATTAGTCACTTTTCTATAGTTCTCAACAATTAATGTCTGTATTCTCAAATGTGTCAACGGGGATACTCAAATTGCTCTTGCACAAGCTGGGATACCAAAAAGCAGCCAAAGCAAATTACAGGAACCCAAAGATTGGGTAAAGGGTTGAACCAGCAGGAGAAGGCACAAGTAACACGGGCATGTAATTTGCCTATGAAGTTTCATTTCTTTTACGTATATGCTCTCTGCAGTCATTTTTACTCAGATATTCTGATGAACAAATTGCAGCTGTGAGCTGTACTGATATTCGGATATTTGTTACCCAGCCGGGCCTCTTTTGTTCCAACGAATTTGAATTTGAAAACCAAAATGCCTATTATATGTTATAGTTGTAATATTTCATTTTAATTGAATAGGCTCACATCTTTTATAATACTTCCGGTTAGGCTCACATCTTTTATAATACTTCCTAATTTTCATTTCTATTAGCCAACTCAAACAAATTCCTTGCAGTATGAATTGTCTGTTAGGTTTAGAAATACTGTTTTTCCCCATAGTTTCATTTCTATGTCCACTTAAAAGAAATTCCTACTATGTCGATGAAGCCATCTTCTGTGGAATCTTCACCTTCAATGAAAATGCATGCAACAAGATCTTCAAGTGATAGTTCTGGAAGTACTTCATCTGACAAGATGGCTAAATCTTCAATTCCTATAGTGAGGAGAAAGGTTGACAGCAGCAAACCTATTACTCAACCTTCTGCAAGAGCAAAACTCAAAAACCCTTCAAAAGCTGCAGTGAAGAGTCTGCTGTCTGGGAATTCTGCTGTCTCAGCTTATCTGATGTCTTCTAAGATCAACACAAGCATATCACCTGCTAGTTCTATTAGGGAGTGGTCTTCAGTATCTTCATCATCTTCTGACACCATCAACCAAAGGTCAAGCAAGTTAAGTACTAGCTTTGGAACCAGCTCCTGTAGATCATTTTGATAGTGATACCTCAACATTGGATCTGAAGAATCATTTAAGTGATCACACGTCAGATAAGCCTGAAATTAGGGGAACTACTTTATGTAGAGAAAGTTTAAAGCAAGTAGCCACAGTTTCTCGTCCAGCCTCTATGATGAAACCAACAGGATTGCGCATGCCATCCCTGAATATGGGTTACTTTGATGGGGTCAGTTTAGTGTTCTTTCTATATGGATCTACTTTTCATGTCCTTCCATTAAAAATGATTTACGTGATGCCAGCATCTAGTATAACGATAATAAGATCATTATAAGTCTATTGATTTTTTTGTTAGGAAAAAATGATTAGCAAGTGGAGAACTTTCATGTAGTCAAGGCCATTTTCTGGCCTTGATTAACAGCTTCACCAAACTATCTTACTTTACTTGTAATAATCTTCAGAATTCTTGAATTGGTGTACTTCCAAAATTTTAATGTTGAAATTCCATTGTTATGCAGGTGACAGCAGTCCGCACTCCTAATGGTACTCATCCCAATTCGTCCACTGCACTGCCCAAGACTGAAGCTACCATCTCTAGCCCAAAAGTAAATTCAAACACTAAAGCTAAGTGTAAAAGTTCCAATTAGGGCAAACAGAAAGCCTGAAACTCTGAAGCACCTCTCTCGTTTATCTTCTTCAGACAAGTCAGATCTTTCATATAATCACTCTGGCGCTGAATCCAGTTCAGCTACTGCACTGCCCAAAACTGAAGCTACCATTTGTAGCCCAAAAGTCAACTCAAGCATGAAAGCTAAGTGTGTAAGAGTTCCTCTTAGGGCAAATAGAAAACCTGTAACTTCGAAGCACCTCATTCCAGTATCTTGTTCAGACAAGTCAAATGTTTCAGATAATCTCATTGGCAAGTGATATTACCCTTGTTCCTGAGTTATTACTTGAAGTTCATCATGAAATAACTGGAGTAAATTCTTTGAAAAATATGGATGTTCTGGCTGAAGAACCTAATCCATTTGAGCACATCCAAAGAGCCGGTTCGGTTGCTTCTTTGGTTGCAACTAAAGGGAGAAAACCAAGGCATAGCAAGTACTTTGAACAACAGGAAGTTGTGACAGAAGGACCTGATGCAGTGAAAATGTTGCAGATGCTAGTTTGGTTGCAACTAAGAGTGAAAATCAAGGTATAGCAAGTATGCTGAACAATGAGGAAGTTGTAGCCGAAGGACCTGATACAGTTGAACATGTTGCAGATGATGGTTTGGTTGCAATGAAGAGCGAAAACGAAGTCATTGTGAACAATGATACTCATGAGATTAAGAGTGAAAACCAAATAATAGCAAACACTTTGAACAATGAGGAAGTTGTGGCGGAAGGATCTGTAGCAGTTGAACACGTAGCAGGTGATGTTTTGGTTACAATTGAGAGTGAAAATGAAGTCATTGTGAAGAATGACACAGTTCTATTTAAGAGTGAAAGCCAAAGCATAGCAAGTGCTTTGAACAATGAGGAAGTTGTGGCTGAAGGACCTGCTACAGTTGAACACGTTGCACATGATGGTTTGGTTGCTTTTAAAAGTGAAAATGAAGTCATTGTGAAGAATGATACAAATGTGATTGAAAGTGATTACCAAAGAACAGAGGAATTTGTGGCAGATGAACCTGACACAGTTAAACACGTCGCAGGTGAAAATGAAGTAATTGTGGAGAATGATACAAATCTGATCAAGAGTTAACACCAAAGAATAGAGGATGTTGTGGCTGATGAACCTGACACAGTTGAACACGCCGCAGGTGATGGTTTGGATGCAATTAAGAGTGAAAGCCAAGTCATTGTGAACAATGATACAGATGTGATTAAGAGTGAACACCAAAGAATAGAGGAAGTTGAGGCCAATGAACCTGACATAGTTGAACACGTAGTGGATGATGGTTTGGTTGCAAGGAAGAGTGAGAACCAAGTCATTGACAATGATACAGTTATCATTAAGAGCGAAAGCCAAAGAGTAGCTAGTACTTTGAACAATAAGGATTTTGTTGCTGAAGGACCTGATACAGTTGAAGATGTTTCAGGTGATGATTTGGTTGCGATTGAGAGTGAAAATCAATGTGTTTAGAATAATAATATGGCTGCTGGTTTGGCTACAATTAGGAGTCAAAAACAAGGTGTTATGGAGAATGAAATGAACTTGGATACTACTGAGAATATGGATTATGAAATGAACTTGGATGATACTACTGAGAATATGGAGAATGAAATGGACTTGGACGCTATTTAGAATATTGACATCAAGGCTGTTGAGGTTACTATTAGTGAAAACGTTAGATGGTGTCAAACAGATTTGTTCGTGCCTAGCCAGATGCATGAGATGAACCTGGAGGATAATGCAAACGGTGACTCCAAGCATGCCAAGATTGATCATGTTGAGAGAGAATATGAATCAACTTTCAGGAGTGCTGAAACAATGCCACAGTGCCAAACAGGGGATAAAGGTAGAGTAGATGTCAAGGATGATTTCAATACTCTTGAGAAAACAAATGCAAAGAAAAATGTGTGTGCAAATCAAGTGGACCAACTAAACAGTCAGGTAGAAGAAGGAAGTCAGCAGCATAACCCCATTTAGCAATAAGGTTGAATCTCTAATGAACAAATTGGCCTATTTGTTACTAAATACCCCTGAGATAGCAGTTAGAAGAATGCCCTTTGCTGTCAAGAATGCTTCCGGTGAATCTCTAATGAACAAATTGGCCTATTTGTCACTAAATACCCCTGAGATAGCATTTAGAAGGATGCCCTTTGCTGTCAAAAATGCTTCCGGTGATCGTCTTGATTTTGGTGAAGGAGCTGCCCAGGCAGTTGGGAAGACTGATTTAGATTTGCCTTCTTTGCAAATCAATCATAAAGAAAACAACAATTTATGAGGATAGCCTAGCATGGTTCATTGCAAGGTAAAACATGTCTCTCTATCCTGATTTTATTATGACTCATATAATCTTAGAAGTGCATTTTTATCATGAAAAGATCTATCTATTCATTCTCAAACAAAAAGATCTATATTTCTCGCATCTTTATCATGAAAAGATCTATCTTTCTCCCAAATGTAGTGTAACTTTTCTGAAAACCTGAATCTTTAACCTATTTTGCTTCTTATAATGATGTATTGATGTGCTAATTGTTCGAAAATTTTGACGTTCAGAGATTGTTAGGCTTCAAGAACAAGGCTAGTTTCCGCGGGTGGCAAAGGCATCACATTTGTATAGCACACTTGATGAAGGCTTATGTCGATGCATGATTCTTTCGTGTTGAGCTAAGATCAAGGTTTTTTAGAACAAATGTCTGTCCAAGCACTGATTTATGTTTTACATGAATGTAAAACCTTGATGTTTTTCTATGTAAGATTCAGAATCAACCTCACTAGATGCATTTATCTTTTTGTAGTTTTTCATTATCCACTTAAAAATTGATAAGCCGACATATCCTTATTTTAAATAAAGTTTCTATCAGTAAGCTCATGTTTTCCTACCCTCATTGGAGAGGTCTGATAAATGCAGTGTTTTTCTTAACAGTATTACATATAATGCTGAATAAGTATCATGATGCATGCAAAGGGGGAAAGAACCAGAAGGTAAACCAAGCTTAAAATTTAGAGTTCTATATAAAACTTATATTGTTAGTTTGTTACTCATTGGCTCCCACCTGAAAAAGCAAAACTAAACGATTGTATTTTCCCCTTATCAAGCATATAATATCAGATCTTTATTGTGATTCTTTCTGAGGTAGTGGTACGGACTGCGTACACTTAACCTCCTCAGACCCCACGTGGTGGGAATATACTGGGTATGTTGTTGTTGTTGTATTGTGATTCTTGTAGTTCAATTGCTTAGTTATAAACACCAAAACGCGAATAAATATTTTTTTTACTGATTAAATATATCATAACAAAGTTCTGTCAGGAAGCAACAAGATTTAAGTGATTGATATGGTGACATATCATAGCAAAGTTCTGTCAGGAAGCAATAAGATTTTAAGGGGGCGTTTGGTAGTGTATTAAAAAGAATAATGCATATATTAGCTTTGTGTATTACTAAATACATTGTTTGATAGGCTTTTTCATCCTATGTATTACACTATTACTAATGCTTGCATTAGTAATACACAAAAAGAAAAACGAGTAACCATCCAATCGTTGGATAACCGACTGTAGAAATGAATCAAATAGGTTTTGTTATCCATTAAAAATGAACATCAAGACGGATAATATGGATATCCATATTATCAATATCCTAATATATGCTCGTCATTTCAGGAGTTCTTGCTTTCTTGAAATCTAAGCTTATTTTGGTTTTTAGTTTGTCTTACCTAACTATTCTTGAAGCCATGAATAATATGAATATCCATATAGGAACCTTAGTAGATTCTATCAACAAATGCTAAAATGCCAGGAAGCTGAATTTACTACAATGACAACCTTCGATTGATACGATTGTGGCAAAAATAACATCTTGGAAAGCAAAGAAGCTGTCCTATGTAGGCAGAATTCAACTATGTTAGCCTGACTTTAGCTTTGTAAATATACAGAAATGTAAAACAAAATGCTAAAATGCTTACACGATCAAAGAAAACGGGGAGAAATGGAACAATGATGATGTGAAAGCAAACCTGCATTATAGCTAAATATTTACTTCTGTCCCTTCTTCAAAAAAAACGCCAATTTCTTCCACATGTTTTTCTTCTTGTTATTTCCAGTTGAAAGCGAGGACACAGCTCCTTCAGCAGCCTTTCTGAATTGATCGCATTTCACTTCTAACTTCTTCAGCTCTGTTTCAATATCTGAGTTTGCAGCCTTTGCTTCATTCAACTCCACAATGACACTTGCTAACGTTTTCCTGCTATTATCTGTTTCCGCAGTCAAATTTCCCAGATTCTTCATGGCCTCTCTTTCTCCAATGTTTTCTACTTCAACTGCAGCTTTCATTTCCAACTTCAATATCTCTGTCGCTTTTTCGACCTGGGTAACTTTTAACTTCAACCGCTCATTCTCCTCCAAAAGACTCTGCAACTCTATATCTTTGTCTACTAAATTTGCAGACCGACATCCGGAAATTGACTCTGATTTGTTCAGTTGAGTGGCTAATCCAACGTCCATAGAAACAGGCAGTATTTCCTCAACATACACTCTCTTTCCCTTACTTTCATCCAAAATATCTACAAGTTGAGCTTCACTGTCCAACTTGGGTTGTCAAATAAGAACAATGAGCATTAGAATAATATTAAGTACCTTTAACTACAAAAAGAATGAATAATTAGAAACAGAAACAGGTGGCTAGCACATACTACGAGTGCCTTCAACTAGAAAGTCAGATAAGCAACTCTATTATTACCGAAGGGAGGAACAAGTAACTGCACAAGACAATTTCCGTGCTGACACAGTGACATACAATGATATAAGGGCCATTGAAGTATGGGAAGGCATGAGAAGCACAGGGTCGTGCACTTACTGAGAGAAGATATCCACTTCAATCACTTTTAGCGGTTTTAATATGCTAAACCATGAACGGAAATGATAACGACTAGTTTTTTTAAGTATGAAATGAAGAGCAACAATCAAAAGCTTAATGGAGAACATATTTTACCTAGTCCTAGTACACATGACTATCGGTAGACCTTCAAATAGAATCTATTTCTTTTCCTTTCTGAGTAATGCCATAGACATTTTGATGCAACTTGATGCACTAAAGCTCCCGCTATGCGGGGGTCCAGGGAAGGGCTTGACCATAAGGGTCTATTGTACGAAATCTTCCCCTGCATTTCTGCAATAGGTTGTTTCCACAGCTTGAACACGTGACCTCCTGGGCACATGACAACTACTTTAGCAGCTACGCCAAGACCATAGACATTTTGATGGAAAAGAAATAGTTTCAGTTGTACCAATTAGTCATCAAAACCATGTGAAATTTTGACATTCCAAGCCTAGTCATAAAAGTCATTCAAAAAGTTCTGAAAATTCATACTTAACACATGACATAACTCAATTACCTCTATCACTGAACTTCGTTGTGAACTGCGACAAACAACTTCCGCACTCCTATCTTCAGGTATCCTGTTTGCTGGATTTGGAGATGAAACAGAATCAGCATCTGTGCCTAGAGTCTTGACCTTTTGAGCCGTCTTTAGTGTAGCAGCAGACATCCTTTGAGGCACCTCCACAGAAACAGTCCTTCAGCAACATGAGAGAAGGAGAACAAAATAGACAAACTAGTGCAGACAACAACCTAGTTCTCAAAGACATGGACAGTAAAGACTCACAGATAAGTACAAAAGTTTTTTTGATAATGTACAATACAACAAATGTTTTGGCGAAAACTTTACCACTGACTTCATTTAGAACATATCAGTTTTACAAGCGTTCCATTTGTAGTACCAATATGTTATAGAAGTTAGAAATAAAGACACACAGATTATTCCAGTCTCCAGATGTTCCCTTATTTCAAGATCATATTGGTCACAGAAAACATGCTCATCGGTATTCTTAATAAATGCCCGTGATCGGAAACAGCCTTTTTCTCGGGCAAATTGTTACTTTTTCAAGAAAATAGCAAACTTTTTCACGGGCAGCTAGAAGAGAAAATAGGTCTGGCTTACACTTTTGGTTTTACACTAAACAAGGTTAACCAAACTTGTAGACGGTGTTAAGCAATTGATGATCACCATATAAAAAACCATAGCCATTTCCAAAAGTTTCAATGGAAAAGAGAGGAGAGCTAAATCAAAATAATGAAGCTAGTATATAAATTTTGACAGGGACTTATCAACAATGATTAGCACCATATCACAAAACAGAATAGGGATTAATTTTGCAACGAAATAACGTAGCAGTCAGTGGGACAGTTAAATAGTAATTAATGAATAAAATGAGAAGGCACTCACATTGCAATCCCATCACAGGGAAGGAAATCAGGATCGACATATAAATTGCGGCGTGACTTCACGATAACATCTAAAGATGATTTTCCCCGCTTAGAGACAGCAAGTAATGCAATTCCTAGTTTTGAACAAGGAGTCCGAAGTAGTAGTACGAGTTCTTTTCCATTATAGATGTCAACCAAAAAAGGAAATCCAAGAGGTTGACAAGGAAGTTTCCATAACTGCTCTGCCTTAAGAGGTGATGAGTGAAACCACGTTCGCTGGATAAAATCATATCCATACAAGCAGAGTTCCTGAGTGAACCAATACAATGTCGAGTCCATAAGCACGGCCTTTACATTCAGAGACAAATGGTGCAACATATCAAGACTAGAACCATCACATTCGGGATAAAGCCCTTCATAGAGGACAAGTTTCGGATGATTTTGAAGCCTGAACTTATCCTTAGATACATCGTAAAATAACAAACTGCCCAAATGTAATGAGTAAAATATCACTTGTTTTACTTTAGCTTCCTCATCCATGAGGAGAGTTGACTGGAAACCAGCAGTAAAATTCATGAGATTGAAAGCCCATTCATGCGTGAATCCAGTATCGAGGTCATATACTTCACCCATGAAGGAATCATCATATTCCTCGTCCTCCTCAGGATATATAACCACTTTGAGGTCCAAAAGAAGGATCCTATGCCCATCCATATTAATGAGAGGTGGACGAAAAGGCAGACGTCTCGCGCAAACAGATACAACATCTAATGAAAAGGGGTCGATGTTTGTGTTTATGTTGTGCCTACCCAACACCATAGGAGCGAATCTATCATTATCCTCCGATTTTCCAGCCCAGTAGATGTGGTCACCCACAACGGTCCAACCTCCTCCCATGCTATTGACACCAAATACGACAACCGGTAAAACCTGTTCATCTGTCTCCCTTTCCGTCCTTGTCTCCAACAAGGACTCTAAATCAATACAATACCACAACTCCTTCCTCTCAACAATACAGTAGCCGTGGACATATAACTTTAATGGTCGCCCTGATATTTCCTCTGACGCCATTGAAGAATCAATACTCTAGGTTTGGGGATGTGAGGAATTGAAACAGCACCTCACTGCTCTTTATAGTTAGGGTTATGGACTCGAGAAAAATGAGCTGAAGTTTTCAATTAAATAAAAGGAACAAATAAATTTTAAGTTAAAAAGAAAAAAGCCGCACAAATAATTACAGACAGTTATTTAAATGTATTAAAAAGTTGAAAAAAATTTATCACTTTTATTTAATTTAAAAAACTTAATGGAGCTTACTTAATTGATAAACTTATTTGTCACTTTTAATCCAAAATCAACAAAAGGAAAACAGTTTGTCCAATTGCACACACGTACTACTACTCTTTCTTGATATGGGTTTACTCCTAACAATGAATTAAGGGTGAAAAAAGAGTTTCAAAATTAAATTACAGTGACACAAATTATTTTAATTGAGTATAGGTGGTAAAAATTAGATTAGTGATTAATGGGTTTTGAGGGTTATACTCAAGTTATTATATTTACACTTAGGGCACGTTTGGTCATGCGAGATACAATCATGATTTAAAATTATGAGATGAAGTTGAAGTTTTGTTTGAACATGCAATTTAGACCTTTTTATGTTGTATAAAAACCTCATAAGTTATGAAAACTATCAAAATTGTCTCAATTCTTTATACAAACTTATCAAATAAACAAAAATTTATAATAAAGTATAATGCACTATCACAAAGCTATTATAAAAAAAAAATACAACATTTATTGATTAAACTTTAGTTCAATAAAAAAGTAAAATTGAACATAAATTGTAGTATACTACTCTTTAATATAATCCTCCCACATAGGTAAAGTGGGAGTTGATTTGAAGTAATAATAAATTTTATGCTGGTGAAAGTAATAGTTATATGAGATATAAATAATTTAAAGAGTAATAATATGAACTATAAATTTTATTTACATATGAAATAAATGGGTGTTAGATATAAATGGTGGGGTATTTTTTTACAAAATATAAACTTGCTGGCCAACTTCTGTATTTAAAAAAATCTCAAATCATGATATGAAATCCCAAATCACACTTTTTGGAGAATTTGAGATTTCATATCATGATATGAAATCACATGTCCAAACGCTGATTTCATCTCATGATGTCAAATTACACACTTCATATTGCATATCCAAACGCCTACTTAGGCCCCGTTTGGCCATACGAGATGAAGTCATGACTTGAAATTATGAGATGAAGTTGAAGTTTTGTTTGGACATGCAATTTGGTCTTTTTGTGTTGTATGTTTTCTCATAAACAAAAAAACCTCATAAGTTGTGAAAACTATTAAAATTGCCCCAATTCTTTATACAATCTTACCAAATAAGTAAAAGTTTATAACAAAGTACAATGCACTATCACAAAGCTATTATAAAAAAATACAACATTTATTAATTAAACTTTAGTTCAATAAAAAAGTAAAATTGAACATGAGTTGTAGTATACTACTCTTTAATATAATCCTCCCACATAGTACGGACAATCTCCTCACGTTGAGCTTGCACTTCTCGATCAGATAACCGAGAAGAAGAACCAACATTGTTACGTTGAGTCGTTTGTTGGTCAATATCATTAGTAACTATATCTTCATGTTCATGTACCATGAATATTTCATCACTTCTTGGTATTCTCGCAAAAAATTATGTAACACTGCACAAGCTATGACAATTGTCACTTGTGAGTCAATATCATAATGGTTCATGCCTTATTTTAATATTCGAAATCTACTTTTCCAAGCTTCAAAAGTCCGTTCAATCACATTACACAGAGATACATTTTATTTTTTAATGAATGAAGTTTTGTAAGAGTCTTATCCCTTTAATTCACTATGAAAAATTATGTTTTTTACTGAATGAATTTGGGAAAATTATATTTTTTAATTAATAAATTTTTTAATGGTAAAGTAGGAATTGATTTAAAGTAATAATAAATTTTATGTTGGTGAGAGTAATAGTTATATGAAATATAAACGGTTTAAAGTGTAATAATATAAACTATAAAATTTATTTATATATAAATAAATGGTTGTTAGATATAAATATTGTGGTGTTTTTTTTACAAAATATAAACATGTGGGTTATCTTTTGTATTTGAAAAATCCCAAATCATGATTTGAAGTTCCCAAATCATGCTTTTTGGAGAATTTGGAATTTCATGTCATGATATGAAATCATGACATGAAATCGCATGACCAAATGTTGATTTCATGTCATAATTTCATATCACAGACATGAAATCGCATGTCTAAACGCCTACTTAGACTCCCTTTTTTTTCCCTCCATTTTCGTCATTGCTACTTCTTCTTCTTCTTCTCTTCTTCTAGTCATTGTTATCGTTGTTGCTGTTATTAATGCTTCTTCTTCTTTTCCTAATATATTTGTTGGTTCATTTAGGTAATTTTTGATCAAATTTTGTTCGTATATCACTAGCATTACTTCATATGTGATTTTGGTAAGTAAACTAATGCTTTTTAGTTCAATTTCTCATCTGGGTATATCTGCTGCTTTTTCAATAATTTACAATAGTGTATCCAACAGATGTTGTATTCAATTACAACAGCTATTGGATAGTTTCTACTACTGTTAAAAATTCATTCAGCAGTTCCAACAGATAAGTCATTTGTTGCAAACGATCGATAAGCAATTTGTTACATCAAATGTCTTAAGTGAATCCAATAAATTAGTCATTTCTGGCAACAAATCACTTAGTTGTTGGATGGCAGCTGGTAAAGTTGGGACAGAATCAGAAGCTAAATCCAACAGATAAGTCATTTGTTGCAACAGATGACTTATCTGTTGTAATAGATGACTTACCTATTGAATACATGTTACTACATCTGCTAAAGCTGGGAGAGAACCACAAACTGAATCCAACAAATAAGTCATTTGTTGCAACAAATGAGCCATTTATTGCAACAAATGACTTACATATTCGATACGTGTTACATCATCTGGTAAAGCAAGGACATAATCAGAAGTTGAATCCAACAGATAAGTCATCTATAGCAACAGGTTAGATATCTATTGCAATAGATGACTTACCTGTTGAATACATGTCACTCAACTTAGTAGGCGTTTGGCCATGAAAATTATTTTTTTTGGAGTTGGAGTTGGAGTTATGTTTGGCCATGAAAAAAATTAGAGTTCTTTTTGACTTTTTGTGAGAGAGGTAGGAGCGTAAAAAGTGAAAACAAGTAAGACTTGTTTTCACTTTTCCGGAAAAAAATTTCACTTTAGTTAAATAAATTTTATGGCCAAACACCACAAAATTTCACTTTTTCATTAAAGTGAAATAACTTTCCGAAAAAAATGAATTTTTTTTATGGCCAAACGGTCCTTAGAAAAATGTCCCACTAAAGTCATTTATCTTTTTTTTTTTTCGATAATGTCATTCAAGTTTGTACATTTTCCTTACAAACTAATAATTGCTAAAACAGTCCTTACTCTTTGAGAGAAAAATGACCAAAATAGTTCCTTAAGTTAAACTTTGAATTTAAATAGTCCTTATTATTTTACATGAAATATTAATAGGCTTCCAACTATGTTTCACATTTTTACTTCATAAATTAGAATTTTTATATATAAGTACATAATATAATTTAAAAAGACATATCATAATATTAAAAAGCAAAAAAAATAAAATAAGATTGGGAGATGTATTTAGTTTTTAAAGTCAAGTTGAAGAGGTAATATAATTTTCTCCCAAATAATATCACAAGATTGACAAAAATAATATTTGAAAACTTTAACATTTTTAAATTACACAATGGTTATGTGAAATCTCCTAATTTTATTTGATGTCGAATGATTTATGTTATTATCACGATGTCCCTTAATATGCATCAATTTTTTCTTTTTTTTAATAGAAATCCTTTAAAATATTTATCTATGATTTTTTTCCTACTAGCTAGAGACCCTAGTTTGTTTGTTTTTGTTTGTTTGAAGGAATTCATCATCTTCTTTATGAATTATGAATTTTCTGACAATAATTTTTGGAATAGAAGAAACTAACAACTACATTTGAACTATTTTATCAAAAAATAAAGATTAATCATAATATAAATAAATATAAAATATTATTTTATTATTGAACTCCTAAGTTTCCAAATAAGTAAAGTGCATATAAGCTTTTCTAACAATACCAATCACATTTTTTGGTGGACTATGTCATTTTAATATTACAACTAGAAGTTGAATTAAAATTGTACTCACTATTTTTTATAGTTAAAAGGTTATTAGTATTTCATATTATTAAAGAATAAAAATCATTCTAATTCAAAGTTTAACTTAAGGGACTATTTTGGTCATTTTTCTCTCAAAGAAAAAGGACTAATTTAGCAATTATTAGTTTGTAAGGAAAATGTACAAACTTAAATGATATTATTGGAACAAAAAAAAAAGATAAATGACTTTAGTGGGACATTTTCCTAATTTGAGTGACAATACGAGGAATTGACTCCCTTTTCATTGTATAGATAAAGTAATGAAAAGATTACATCATTATTGTACTATAAGATTCATACTTTAGTTTGGCTCGACTAAGAAGGCTCTACGAGAGAATTTGTCGACGAGAACTTGAAAAATATGTGCTAATTCTGTATTTCTTTTTTCAATCTATATTGTCATGATTAAAGTGCTAAGAAGGATGCGTATGTTTTATTTTTTTCTCCATTTATTTTTTTGTGTTTTTCCTCTATTAGACTTCTTTAATTCATTTTTCTATGAATTTCTTATTGTCCTAAGTTTGTATTTTTATTTGGGCTCAAACTAGCAACTTGTGACTTTATTAAAAGTTTGTTAACTACTAATCAAAGTTCAAAATTTACAGTTGGTTGCTTAAAAATTAATTTTAAACATATTGTTGCATTTTATTACTCATTATACGCATGTTTCATAAAATTTTAATCATTCTAACAAATCCAAAAAAATTAACATGGGACTCACGTACAATACACGTATCCAAGAACTAGTATATATATATACTAGAGGAGTATGACCCGTATTTGCACGGGCCCAACGTGAAAGAATGTGTTAAGTAAATATATAAGTATCATAATGAAAACCTTTTACATAAAAAACTTATTTTATGAAATTTTACCATCACCCTTAATATAATATCACCTCTAAACATTTTTTCTAATTAATTAAGGTAATAATTTAGTTGGAGTAAAAGTTTAATTCCATAATTAAACTTTATGGAGTTTTGCACGTCGGAATTTTCTTGTTCTTTTTACAATTGGAATGCACCATACGTGCTAAGTCCATTAGGACTTTCCATATATGGATGGAATAACAAGGTCTTTGAATTTCCAAGAACTTCTATTCAATTTCAAATTGAATTAATACGTGATTGTCCAATTTTCAGATTGTGAATCCAATTCAAACATGATTTCTATTTATTTAATATTTATTTATTTATATTAAAAAAAAAGTGAAAAGGACAATTTTGTCTATTGCGACGATTTTTAATGAAGGGCAAAAAGTTCAAATCACTTTTCTAAGAGTCTTCACACTTTTAATATATCGTAGATGTAGATGTAGATGTAGATTGTAGATGTAGATATATATATATATATATATATATATATAACAAAATATATTAATTATAGTATTTTAAGATATTAATTATTGTGATTTATTATTATTTTAACGTAATTTTAAAATATATAACAGATTATTTTAATTATACAAATTCACCCAATAAGCCATAATACCTTAAACAATTTCTACTTGAGGTCGATTAGTATAATAAGAGGAGATACAATATTTTTTGTGGTAACTTAACTAAATGAAATATCCTAATAAATTTAAAACATTGTATTAAACCTTTTTGTAATTTATTCTGTCATGTTTAGCGATGAATTTGAGAAGTATTGTTTTTTTGAAAATTGATCTTTAAATATTTGTTTGGCCATGGAATTTGATCAATTTTTGAAAACCTAATCTTTTCAAGTTCCCAAAAAGTGGCTCAAATATATTTTTGAGACTTTCACTCACAAAGTTAAAAAAATTTCAAGTTTCATCACAACTTTAAAAACTCAAAATTTTAAAATTTAAAATTTGAGACTAAACGAAAGTTCATTATACCTATTGCCCAAGCTATTAATCTTTATTTATCACAAATTTAGTCAGTTGAAATTTTTTAAAAGTGAAGATTGATAATAAAATATTAATTTCACACTAAAGAGGTATAATTATTATTACCAAAATGCTAAGAAGAGATACAAGCAAAAGTTGCAACAGCCACATAAGAATAAAAAATGGATCCACGTTATATGAGTCATAGAAGAATGTGTACCTGCTGGGATCCACAAGGTCGGGAAATTGTAATTTCAATGGATGTGTTTTGGCATTTTTGTCTAATATGAATGGTATTCTACTTAGGCCAAATAGGTGCAAGACACATAGTAAACAAAACTAATACAATGATCAGAATATCCTTATTTTACATTTAATTGACAAAGAACAGACATGTTGAAATTATCTCTTCTAATATATAGAAAAGAAAAATATATTATCATTATTATTATTTTCTTTCCTCTAATCTTAATTATAAATCCTAATCTTACCCAAAGCCTAAACACCCCCCCCCCCCATATCCAGCCTAATTAATTCCAACCTAATAGGACTACTACTATACAAACACATTAGACTCATGAACAATACTAAACAAACAATGACAATAACCCCCACCCCCTCCAAAAAAAAAAAAATTTCAACTTAACCTGCACCTCAACTCCTTTCTCCTAAAAAAAATCTGAACTTAGTGACAATTATCTCTCCCCCTCCCCCCCCCCCCCTCAGCAACCATACCCACTAATCCCTTTAACCTCCATGTAACTTGTCCATTTTTATCTCTACCTCTTCACACTCCAACTCCCTCACAACTCTCTCTCAATACTTCTATATGAAAATTTTTATGGTGGGTGAGAACCACCACGTAATAGTCGTGTGAGGGATTTTTTTAAAGAAGAAATATTAATGGGCTCCATATTTTTCAATTGTCAAACAATTTAATATTTCCATCCACCCCACCCCCACTCATTCACTTTCTTTACTTGAATGCCAAAGGAGGAAGCTCATCAACAGTAGGGATTAGGGAAAGAGAGGGCGACTGGAAGGAGGAGAAAGAAAGGGAATGAGTGGGGTGCCGGTGGGGTGGATGGGAATATTAAAGGGAAAAGTACATATATGTTTCATAGGAGCAAACTATTTACACCCAGATGACCCCTTACAAAAAATACCCCCCAAAATAATTACATTTAATACCCCCCAAGCGACCCAACCTCTTTTACCGCTATATAAAAGGTATGCGGCATTCTTTCAACCATTCAAAAAAGGAAAAAGCTATTCCCTTTTCAAAATTCGTTCTCTTCTCCGATTTTCATCCTTCACCAATTCAAATCAACCCTAATTCTCCAAAAATCTTCAATTTTCATCCTTCCCTAATTCAAATCAGCTCTAATTCTACAACAATTTGTCAATGGAGCAAATAGCAATTCTTCTATAACATAACGGAAGCTGGAGTTCAGAGTAACAATTTATTACTAATGTTGTTGAGGTTTTATTGATTGAATCTACTACAAATTACGAAACTTTAGTAGTAGAAATCTCAAATCAGGTTCAAATTATTGCTAGTACAACCATCGACATTCAATATGCAATTGCAGTCGGATTCCCGCCACTGAAGATACTTAATGACATGGGTGTTAAGGTCTACATCAAATTGAAGAAGAAGAAACCCGACATTACTTCCTATCCTTTAATAATCTCTTACGATCACACACCAGTTGAAATAGATACACCAATCGAAATAGATACACCAATGCTTGATCGCCCAGAAACATCAGCAAAAAAAACAAACTTGCTGACTTTGCCAGAAACAAATATATTTTTTCATGAGGAATTCCGTTCGAAAAATATAATTAGCGACATATCGAAGAAAGCAATAGAATTTCATCAAATATACGCTGACAAATGCACACTTTCAAATGTTGTACGGCAATATTCAGTGCAGGAAGGTTTTCAATATCGAACAAAAAAATCATGCAAAAACAGTTATGATACCTACACAACATCTATGATACTTACATATTATCATGAAGTAAATACACTGATAAATCCTTGCTGAATGATACCATCACAGTATATATATACTCAGATGGTATCATAGTATATTGATATTATGATGGTAGTATACAAATGCCCATAAGTAGTCTATAGTAAACTCCTAAAATCCTTACTTACACCATGTCAGTATCATATATTGAAATGGTACATTAAGGAAAAATCAGACATTCATAGGGAAAATAAAAAAATGTTGAATGATACCATTACAGTATATATATACTCTGATGGTATCATAGTATATTTATACTGTCATGCTACCATACAGATCTCCACAAGTACTCTTATATCACACTCCTAAAATTCTTATATGATACAATATGATATTGAAATGGTAGCAATCATGAAAAATTAGATATTCATGAGGAAAATCACAAAAATACTGAATGATATCATAACAGTATATATGTACTCTTATGGTATCATGATATATTATACTATGATGGTAGCATACAAATGTAGATAAGTAGTCCATGGTACACTGCTAAAATCCTTACTGATACCATGTCAGTATCATATACTGTCATGGTAGTATTAAGGAAAAATCAGACATTCATGTGAAAAAATAAAAAATGATGAATGATATGAGCATAGTATATACATATACTCTAATGGTATCATTGACCAGTCTACTGTCATTCACATGACATTCCTCAAATTAGGAATGATACCACCACAATATATACATACACTGCAATAAATATCATTAACAAACAACTATTACTTCACAAAAAATGACATCATTCGGTGAATTGACAAACCATTGAACTACAGGTATACTGTTTTTTGTCTACATGACACATGCCGTTGGAGTCTTAAAGCAAGAAGTATCCGAAAATTAAAATTCTTTCGAGTGACAAATTTCAATGATGTCCACACATGCCTATAACATGAAAGAGCTTGTGCAGAAAGACATGCCATCACACTATTTGTTAGCCATATTATAAAAGACAAACTGAATGATCAAAAAACAGTTTATACACCAACAGATATACAAAGAGAATTCAAAAAAGCACATGGTGTCAATTTGACCTACATGCAAGCATGGAGAGCAAAGGAAAAAAGCAATTGAACTGTTGAGAGGCAACCCAAAAGATTCATACGCACAATTACCCACATACCTGTACATGTTAGAATACTCAAATCCAGGGATAGTTACAAGATTAGACACCGGACAAGATGGATCTTTCTTGAATCTTTTTATAACATTAAATGCAGCAATTAAAGGGTGGAGCTATTGCAAACCTATATTGGTGGTTGATGATACCTTTCTGAAAGCAACGTACAGAGGTACAATGCTCACAACTGCCACACAAGATGGACAAGATACCACATGCTCATACCCTACTTTACTTTACTGCTTTGACACTATATGATACCCATAGAGTATATATATGCTAACATAGTATCATGATCTACTGCTTTCATAAACATTCACTGCAAAATATGTTTTTTTTCTCATTTATCCTAATAGTCTTGCTAACATAACCACACTTCACATAGGATAAATTATACCCATTACTTATGGTATTATTGATTCGAAAAACGATGTATCTTGGGAATGATTCTTTCAACGTTTAAAAGAAATTTATCCACAACGAGATGAAATGTGCATAGTATCTGATAGACATGAGAGTATAGCTAAGGGACCTACCATTGTCTATCCAAAGTTCCTTATTGTGTATGCATGTTCCACCTCTAGAATAACGTGAAGGACAATTTCAAAAGGAGTGCAAAAGATATCAAAGATGTCTATTACGCACTGGCAAGAGCATACACTGTCCAAGAATTCAACAGCCTAATGAAAGAATTAGATGAAATTGATTATAAGGTAAAACCTTACTTACAAAATGTTGGATATCATAAATTGGCCCGGTCTCATTGCGCAGCAAATCAAACAACATTAATGACATCAAACATTGTAAAATCAGTAAATTCAGCAAACAGGCACGCAAAAGAGCTTTCAGTGTTAAATTTGCTTGATTTTGTGACAAACATGATACTGAAGTGAAATTACACAAATGGTACTGCTGGTACATATGAAAAAACAACATTAACCAATAAGTATAAATCATTGCTGAGTGATGCACAGACAGAAGCACAAATGATATTGGTACGATACTTTTTGTAAATCTGTGTATTGTAAAACTTGTTTACTGTTACAATTTCACTCACCTATTAACTTGTATGTTTTCTTATAAATACAAACGCAGGTCATCCCTTCAACACAATTTGTGCATACAGTAACAGATAGACAGATGAAACACATTGTGTGTTTACATGAAAAGACATGTACATGCCAAAAGTTTCAAGTAGAGGAATACCCATGTGCACGTGCAATGGCAGTCTTAACAAAATTCCACCTTAGAAAATACACATATTTCTTCCCTTACTTCTCTATAGATTTCTTGATCAGAACATATGAGGCACCAGTTTATCCTCTACCAGATCAACGCATGTGCCAAATTCCTGATGACATATCTGTATGCAAGGTGCTGCCACCAAATGCCAAAATTTCATCAGGAAGACCAAAAAAATAAAATAGAGAGTGAAAATAGGATTTGAACCACACTTTCCTGGTACCAAAATAACATATAAGTGATGTGGAGGTCGAGGACACAATCGAAGATCTTGTAAAAGAATTCCAAAGAAAAACTGAAGTATTGTTCATTTTCATGTAGTAAAATATTACCAACATTAAGTCTTCTACACTGAAAGACTGAAGTACTATTTAAGATTGAAGTACTGTTCATTTGATGTTTTTGCATATTCAAATTCAAACACAAGTTTTATATTGTTATTATAAGTAATTGTTTTGTCATTTATGTATGGTATTCAGTTTTTGCATTATCATTTATCTGTAATACACATCACGAACTGTGTATTATATTCAAATAGTCCTCAAGACAATACATGATACCAATTTACGAATCCTCTACATGAACACTTGTACCCTTAGGAGTACCCTCACCAACATTGACATCTCCTTTCACTGTTTCACTACCCTCACCAACATTCACATCACCTTTCACTGTTTTACTACCCTCAACAACATTCACATCACCTTTCACTGTTTCAATAGCCTCACCAAAATTGACATCGCCTTTCACTGCTTCAGTACGCTCACCAACATTCACATCGTCTTTCACTGTATCACTTTTATCACCACTCACATCAACTTCAAAAACCTTAGCACTGCTATCACCAACATCAACAACAACTTTCAACATATCATACTTCTCATTAGCCACACCAACTTCACAGACTGAAAGAGAAATGTCTTGAACAAAATTGTCCAAATCATCTGCACCATCATTGTCCAAATTTATACCAACACCATACACATGGGGATCTTGTTCATTCTTTTTTTCCCTTAAAAAATGTGACAACAAATTTAAAACTCTATAATTGCATAATATCAAAAATGTAGCTACTACATGATATCACCATAGTATATGATACTGTGATGGTATCATACAAAGCTGCATAAATGCATGATCTGACACAATGTTAAAGAAACAACAATAGTAAAACAATAAAAAACTTCATGCTACTAAAACAATATATGATACTAAAATAGTATACCATCACCTATAGTTTCTTCGACAAATCACCAACAATTTGAAGAATCTCTCCAAACTTTCTATCAACATGTCTTTTAAAATTCTCCAGCTCCTTCTTCAAGTCACCATTACTACGTGCTCCATCACGAACATTTCTTTCTCCAACATCAGCCTTTAGAACTTGTGTGCAAAAAAAGTCCTCACTGAATCTCTGACTTTGAGAAAAACCAAATCCATTTTCAAATTTTAACCCGTCCAACTTCAATAAAATCTTTTTATTATCAGTTGGTGATATATTATTAACCTGTAAGTACATAATAAGTAAATTGCAACAAATATGAATTCAACAACAACTTATAACAGACACCAAAAAATACATAAATATACCTGATTAGGTCGCAAGCTGAATATACGCAAACACACAAAGTCATGACCCATTTATTTTTCTATCCTCTAATTCATAATCCGAGAAATATCAAAACCTTTATGATTAGCAAACCGACCATTCAAACCAGGACAACATTCATAAAATTAAACTTGCAAAGCTAATGGAAATCCACCGTGTCTATAAATCCAGGTTTTGTCCTAAACTTGTTCGTACACGCAACAATAATCGAGCTGAAAACATCAATACCCCATGCATAAGATTATAATCACCACTTTCAACCAAGTCAAAATATGACATTTCAACTAGTTTGCTTTTAACCGAGGCAAACAAAAATGTATACACAAAGAAGAGAATTTTCATTTTCACCGCGTCGACATCAGATTTGAGTTTTGTATTACGAAATCAATAATCAAACTGCGCCATGAGATACTGGTTGAACCGTTAAAGTAATTCTTCAACAATCTATTACCATCTTTAATCCTAATTGTCATATTACCCTTGCATCTTAAACCGATAACAACAGGAAAGTCCCCTAATCCAAATCTAAGGTGTGAACCATTAACCATAAAGTACATGGTTTCCTTCTCTTCATCATGCACCTCCCTCAACAATATATTGTGTAACACACGCCCCTGAATCATCACAGGTGGCAAATTCAAAAAGGGACTGAAGCACGTTTGTTTAAATATGGCAACTTGCTCCTTTGTTAACGTTGCAATCAAATCAGCAAAAACAGAGCAATTAGTGCTGCATTCAATTTTTGATTTATAATCTACATCCATTTCAACATAAAATTCACCTTTCTGCAAAAAACAATAGGTAGACAATTTAGGAAACCAAAAACACCACCAAAATTAGCATATCAAAAGCATACAAAACTACTATATGATACCACAGTTGGATATGATACTGTTGTGGTATCTTTCAGGGATAATGACATACTAGAAAACAACAACAACACCCAAAAATATATTAGAAGCATTCAAAACTACTATATGATAACAAAAAGGCATAAGATACTATAAGAGTATCATTCAGTGACAATTACACGCTAGAAAACAAAAAAATAAAACCAAAAAGCATATTAGAAGCATACAAAACTACTCTATGATACCATAGGAGTATCTGATAGTGTGATGATATCATTCATGGACAATGACATACTGGCACACTATTTTAATCCTCAATGATACCAACATAGTATATTCGTATACTAGCATGGTATCATTGAGGCACAATCAAACATTCAAGCAAAAAAGTCCCCAAAAACTCATGATACCTTCCAAGGCGGTTCAACACCAATATTTTCATCAGGGGTCTCAGGAAGTGTCTCATTTGCTGTTTGTGGGAAAGAGTCACAAGCAGGATCCGGTGTATTGATTTTTCTTTTCTTATTCAATTGCTCATCCATTTTTGCCTTCCCTTTCCTTTTGGCATTCTCATCTTCAATTTCTTCAGGCAAATTTTCAACATCTTCTTCTGTATTTGTAGGAACAGGGTTTGACTCACCCTAATTCAAATTTCCAATATCCACTTCTCTATTTGCAGGAGCAAGGGTTGAAAGCAACCTGACTTTGATTTGAACTATCATGCAAATGCAAGGAGAAACTCGGAGCAGACATAACCAGGGGAAATGACTATTGTTCACCTACATTATCAAAAGCACTGAAATCTTTAGGATGATGTTCCTTCTTTGCTAGATGTTTCGGACCCATAGCAAAAAAATATAAGACAACCAACAAACAAAACAAGCCAAAAAAAGTCAAAATTATAATTGTAAAAGAAAAAGTAGTTTGTACAAAATACTTAGAAGGAATCACAAAAATGCCTACTCCGTAAAGAAGAAAACTACCAGAAATTACAATTTTTTTTTTAATTTTAAATTGACTTGAAAAGTGAAAGAATTGAAAACCGTTGCAACATGTAGCATTAAATATGGAAGAATGAAAAAATCATGGAAATTGGGGTTTAACCACACAAGCATTAAAGCTAGAAGATGGACTCGCCGTTACTGAGCTTTAAAACTGGGCTTAAAAGAGAAGGGGAGGGGGGCACGCGGTGTAAATAGTTTGGGCCGCCTGGACATAATTAGAGTTAGTAAGGGAGGGGATATGTGGATGTAATTAGTTTTGCTTTTTGATCCAAAAAGTGTACTTTTTCCAATATTAAATTGTTTGGCAATTGAAAAATATGGGGCCCGTTAATTTTTCCTTGAAGAAAACTGACAGAGAAAAAAACCACTTTGAAAAAAAAAAAACATAGACCAACTCTACAGAAAACTTTAATAGTTTATGAGTTCGAGTTCTGATTTTCGTTCGAGTTCCGGTGGCAACATCCTACTTTTATTTTCAGTTAGTTCATCAAATTAGTTCTAACTCAGTTCCCTTTTTACATATTCTTGTTATAATTATATTATGAATGAAAGCATGAATCAAAGTGTTGAAATGATTTCTTGTATCGCTTGGTGTAAATTTTGATCATACTATCATTCGTCTAGTTATAAGAAATACATTTGTTGAAAATTTGTTGTTTCATTGTGCATGAATATTCAATTTTCCGGATGAAGTGATGCTTTCAATTAAATATGTTTATTAAGAAAAATGAACTGTAAATATATAATGGAAGAATCTTTTAAAACTAAGGAAAGTTAAAATCTTATTTGTACTATTAACAAAGTATTTCCTATGTTTATTGGTAATCAAATTTGCTCCTCATAGTTATTCACAAAAATGATGTTTATTTATCTTAAACAAAAATGATGTTTCTTTATCTTAAGATTAATATGGAAATTTGTTGACGCTCCAAATATTATTAACATTGTAACAAATCATTCTCTAAACACATCATATACTCTGAATTATGACAAATTCCAAATCCTCATTAATAATTTTTTGGATTCATCTACATACATTTGAAGGGGTATTTAGTGTTCTTTTTACAATACTTTTCACTAAGTGTAATATGTTAAAGTTGGATACTTTAATTGTGAGTCACCATTTCAAACAAACAGAATAATTAATCCTCCCTTTTGTTTCTTATGCTATGCACGTCAAATACTAAAAGGAACAAGTTATATTTTAGTAGTTATGGTTCTTTGAATAAAAAAAAAATAGGCAAAAAATTTAATAATTTGTTAAAGGAAGAAAAGCCGTTCTTAAAAATATTATTTAATATTTTTATAAACAACAAGTTGTTTTATCATTATATGTTATAAAATATTACTTGAAATAGATTATACAAGTGCACATCCTGCACTGTTCTATTCTAATATCATATTATCATTGCTATATTTTTCATGAAATCTGGATGTTACATTTTGGTCTTCTTACGTGTTGGTTTTATCCGTACAACGATTATTTATGAGTGACATTGGATTGGTAAATAATATTTTAGTAAAGTTTGAATGATATTAGGAGCATAAGTGTGGTTATTGTGCATGAGGATAAGGTTTGAATGTTAACTTTAATACAAGAAGTTTAAAGACATAGTATAATTAGTTATTGCTCCCCAACTTTGTTAATTAGAACGTAAAAGAGTTAATAAATGGCATAAGAAAGGCAGTGAAACATATAAAATAAAAAAAAATGAGCCTTGGGAGAAATAATGTTAAAAGTTGAACATAAGTGATAATTAATGATGAAGTCGGAAAGCACTGCTACTGATCATTCATTATAATAAATACGTAAAAGAGACAAATTGTAATGACCCTCCAGGTCATTTTCTCAGTTTACGCGTATTTGCAGCGCTTATAGCTTTCCCATAGCTACCCCAGGTCATTTATGACTTGCTGGGACTGACATTTTGGTTACTGGGCAGTTCGTTTGGCTTTTAGAGCCATTTCTATCTTTAGAAGTTTCTGAAGTTCCGATATGGGTATTAGGCGTAAAACTCAGGTAAACGACCTCGGATGCCATTTCTGACAGTCTCAGCCACTCCGAAACGCTGATTTTAGGCTAGGGGACCCTTGGTCCGGGTCCTGAGGCTCCCAGACTCGCTTTGGGCTATAGGACGGAATTGGTTAAGAGGACCCTTGGGGTGTGGGGCCCACTTTTTGTCGAGGTGAGCTCGAATGGAAATTTCAACAGCGTTATTGAGTTTAAAATACCGAATTTGGTAGGGTAGCATAGTTCATTTACGTGCACGGGATTCCGAATCAATCCTGAGCACCCGATCGGAGCTTGTTGGACTTAGCCAACTTGGCTGGTGCCAAGCTTTTGGTGCAGTCGCTTAACCATCCAGGGGTTCGCTTAAGCGGCCCTGGATCACTTTAGCGAGCATGGTCAGACTTGGCCTGACCGCTTTAACGGCCTCTTGGACACATAAACTAGTATCGCTTTAGCGGCCCTTGACCGCTTAAGTGGAAATGGACGGCTACGCGGGAGTCGCTTAAGCAACCAATTGTTCTCTTAAGCGATGGCCACTTAAGCGGTCAAGTGATCACTTAAGCGACCATCATTGTTTAAATATACTCCCTTCCTTCTCCAAACTTCCACCACCGTTTATCACATATTCATATCGCCATTTTTGATCATTTTAATCTCTAGAACTAAGCTTTAAGGGTGTGTGGAGGTGAGGATTGAGTGGGGGAGTGTTCGTGGATGCGTGGTCGTCGTTATTAAGGTAAGTTTCATCGTTTTTATGGTATAGTTTGTATACTGTTGGTGGTATAGTTTGTATACTGTTGGTGGTATTGATGTTGGTGCTTTTTTGGAGCTGAATTCGAGCTTGGATTTGATGATATCTCTTGTGACTATTAGTCACTGATCTATTTGGGACGTTGTGACGGTTTTGGTTTTGCGATTCCGCAAGAGGCCCTATATGGGATTTTCGGTTGTTTTCCAACCCAGGGCAATATGGGTATCAATATTCATGTTTTGATGCATAGTTTATTTTTTTGATAATGTGAAAGCAGTCGGAAGCCTCTCGGAAAGGGAAGACTCCTGTTTAGCAGGCTTTGGCAGGTGCTCGACGACGTTCAGGTAGGCTAGGCTTACCCTATACCTATACTGAGTTTACTTATAGTATTTGTAACCTATTATGCTAGTGTTTGGGCTGGTAGTTGTAGATTGTCGCTGGCTTGCTGTGATTAGGCTTTCTGGGCCGATTGGTCCCTGTTCGAACTTATTCCGGGCCCGTTATCCTTGTGGTGTGCTGTGAATGACCTTTATAGGATTGGTTAATGTTGTTACTACTATTGGTTGGGGTTGGGGAATCTTTTGTTCGACATAGGCTAAGTTTAGCCCTAACTTATTCTGGGACCCCATAGTGGGCCCCGCTACCCTTCATAGTCGACATGTTAGTCTTAGACACTATTAGTCTTAGTTAAGACCTGGGGTATTATTTTAGGGTAACAATTGGGTTCGTTTACCCCATTTATGACCTGTTAGCCTGGTTGGCCCTGTTGACCTCAGATAGTGTAGCACCTGACCGGGATTGTTAGCCTTGCCCTAGTACTGGGACCCGCCTTGACTTGATACACTCTAGATACCCGAGTTGGTATGTATATTTCCTGGTGATAGCCTGTCGACCTTGGAGCACCCTAGGATTGCCCTTGTAGCATATTATGGGTTAGCTCCTTTACTTATATTTTGGTTTTGGTCTGGGACTAGCACGTTCCCGTTTATTTGTATTTGTATAATTTCTGGCACTATTCTGGATACTGGCTATTATGAGTTTTGGTTCGAGTTCGGCCACCTATTCGAATATGATGATATTTGTTATTAACTATTATGAGTCCCGTTTCGAGTCTAGCCACTGATTATGGCACGATCTGTGAGTTCTGGTACTGAGTACCATGATTATGATATTTTGATTCTCTGAGTTTCGATTTGAGTCCAGCATCCGATTGTGGTACGATTTGGTACCGTGGTTCTGGGAAGGTGGAGAATGTTTTCTCCAACATATCATGATCTGTCTTCAAGTGGATCCCTTATAGTGAGATATCTATCTTTCAGGTGGTCATATCTATCTTTCAAATTATTCCACAATATAAGAGGATCCCTAATAGTGAGATATTCCATTTTTAATCCCTCATCGAGGTGATGATGGAGAAATATCATAGCTTTGGCACGATTTTGGTTTGAAGCCTGGTTCTTATCTTTGATGGTGTCTTCAAGACCCATCGCATTTAAATGTATTTTAGCATCAAGTGCCCAAGATAAGTAGGCTTTGCCCGATATATCTAGGGCAACAAATCACATTTAGATAGATTTGACACAATTTTAGGAAAAATAAGTTCTTACCTTTATTACCTGAAAAAGTATTTGCTCGGGATGACAGAGTCTCATGCTGATAACGCTTTAAATAAAGAAAGCTAAAACTAATGTTAATAGCAATAAAGTAAATGGAGAGAGAATTAACTGGTATGTCTTATTGCGTCCTCTTACTGTTTTTGTACCTACCTTTCAATGTACAACGAAAAAGGCTTTTTATAGCCTAAACATAAGCTTGGCTACAAAGCTAATAGACAGGCAGTGAAATTACTTGGACTACAAGGATGCCTTATGCATCCACATGGTCATCCACATGACACTATTTATTATATAATAGTTTATCCATTTTATCGATTTGATTTGTCGATTTATGACTAGCTAGTGAAAAATTGATAATAATGAAGTAACACAAATAGGAGACAATTATTTCAATGAAAATTAGAAATCAACAAATCTTTCACTACTTATTTTGGGACGACTTTCTGGATCATATACTCTAGGCTCCAACAACTAAAGCAACAAAAAAACAGAAAAAAAGGACACCTCGCATAACCTTTCTTAGGATCAGGTCACAGTTATAATTAGGGGCGACAAAATGGATAAAATTTATAGATATCCCACTCGATTCAATCTATTTTAAACGGGTCGGGTATACACTTATTTAAAATGGGTCAAATATGAATCAACCCATATTATCCATCACAAAATATGATAACCCATGAATAATCACCAATTACACTCTCCTTAAAGTATGGGAAGATGTAGTAATTGTAATTATTAAGGATGTGTTTGGAATGAAGAATTTTTTTTGAAAAATGTTTTTTTAAAAAAAAAAATTGGAAAGTATTTTTAAAAATATTTTTCATTTTTTCATTTTTTTTAATCACAAGACCCGAAATGAGTCCAGACTTAGTATCCGACTTCCGACCCGAGACTCAGAACCAGACATATTATCCCAACCGGAGGCCCGACTACAACCCCGATTGAGGTCCCCACTCCTGACCACTAAGGGTGTACATAGGTCGGGTTGGTTTGGTTTTTTATTAACAAAAAATTAAATCAATCATGTCGGTTTAGTAAATCTATAAACCAAATCAAATCAACATAAAATCAATTTTTTCGGTTTAGGTTTTAGTCGGTTCTTTCGATTTTCTCAGTTTTTCTCATTTTTTTATAATCTTTAGTTTTTACAATTATATTGTGATATAAGACAAGATCAAATATGTTTTCACTCATGTGCTAGTGGAAAACCACAATTAGAAAAAAATGAGGAGTGGAGCGGAGTAGTGGAGAACTCTCTTGAAATTAAAAAGTAAAATGAAGAGTGAAAAGTTTTAGATTTTAAGTTTATATTAGGCTTTGGATCATTTAG
Organism: Capsicum rhomboideum; assembly: GCA_031232105.1. Lineage (NCBI taxonomy): Eukaryota > Viridiplantae > Streptophyta > Magnoliopsida > Solanales > Solanaceae > Capsicum > Capsicum rhomboideum. Next base: position 139,497,232 of record CP124711.1, on the reverse strand, counting down.
TTATCAATTAATGAACAAACATTAAAACTTAAAACCCAAATATGAAGGGGAGCCTTGGAGTAACTAGTAAAGTTGTTGACATGTGACCAGGAGGTCACAGGTGTAACATCCGTATTTTGCGTGTACTTTTTCTATTGATATGGGACTTGAGGTAACCTTGTTGTATAGGTAATGAACCAAGTTTCTTAAGTGATTAGCGGTGGGTTAAAAAGGATTTAAAGGATATTATAATGGCCCAAACATTTCAGCATGTATACGCCAAGTTAACCCAAACGGAAGTGCTTAAACGCGACATAGTAAGGTGGTATTCTACCTCATGGATTAAAGTGACCAAGTGTATATAAGTATTAAGTTAACATAAGGGGTTAAGACTTAGAATATGGATTAAAATAAGTGAGCTGCTTGCTTGACTTAAATCAAGCTAGTAGGTGACAAGTAGGTGCATCACCTACTTTGACTTATTGACCAATCTAAGAACCAAGTAGATGCATCACCTACTAAGACTCATTTGACCATCTTATTGGGCCAAGTACACTACCACCTACTTGAATAAATTCTGGCCCAAGTTAAAAGAAAGGAAAGAAGAAGAATGGGCAGCTAAGGCCCAATAGTTTTAGATCCACAAAGGCCCAAGTATAATGGGCAAGTAGGTGCACCAAATACTTGGTATTTTATGGCCAAAAATGGGCAAGAAAGTCGGCCAAGAGCTGGTACCTTTAAAGGGATTGAAAACAGCTCATTTTATTCATTTTAGCTTAGGCAAAAAAAATCAGCTTTCAAGGGTTTTCTCTCTTTCTCTCTAGTAGCTTCTACAGCAGCCCTATAATTCCATTAGGGTTCTTGGGATTTACCTTCCTTCCAAGTTAAAGGTAAGTGAAAAAATCATGAGCTTATCTCAAATAGACTATGGAAATTATGTTCTTCATGTTTATATTATACGACAACCCTCTATAAGTTTGGCAGTCCCATTTTTCTTAGTTATTAAGAGATTTTTCTCTTCTCCTTTGGTTTGTGTGTGAAGGAACCAAGATACTGAAGAAATACAAGTTAAGAGAATAAACTATCACAAAATTAAGGTAAGGCTACTGCCCATTTTTCCCCCCTTCCTATATACATGTTTTGGTGGAGAATTGTGTATATATTGTTGTCAAGAACTCAAGGGATGATGAGTTCAATATTTGGTTGCTATGATAAAGGATATTGGGGTTGTTTTAGGAATTGTGTTATGTGTATATGTTGGGGACAACCTTGTTGATGTTGGGAAAGGATGTAGCTAACTTGTATTGAATTATAGACGGAGCATGTGGTGATACACCACCGAACTGAATATTATGTAAGCTTACTGCCCACTCCACTTTGTATACTATTTTGAGGGTATAATGAGGCTAAAGTTGTTTCGGGGGACGTTATAGGATTTGTATGGTATGTGAATGTAATTGGAGGAGTAAGGGTTGAAAGAACACCCTTGAATAAATTAATTACGGGCTTATTGCCCGTCTACTGCTTTGGTGAGGTTAAGTGGCTTAAATATGTTAATTAGCTACTAATACTAGTTTTACGACTCACTTTATTGTAGACAAGTAGTCCAAGGGGCAGGAGGTTAAGTTTGGATAATATCGGAGTTGTACAGCAAAGTATGTAAGGCTATTTGATTCTATGTTCTGTGGAATGAAATCTAATACATTGATGTTACATTCGCTCCCTTATGTCATTATTACCGTCTTAAATGCGTATTCATATGTCTCTCACTACTGGTCCATAGTTTAAAACTCAATAATGTTATGACCACCAAAAGAACTATCTCAAAGATTAAAGAAATGATTTAAAGAGAATCTGTATATTCTTGGGTGGTATCCCAGGGGTGGAAGGAACACCTAGCATAGGTTGATCCCAATATCACGGGTGGTATTCCAGGGGTGAAAGAAAATCCTAGCATGGGTCAATCTCGATTTGTGTATTTATGAGGACCGTATCCCAGGGGTTAAAATACCTAGCATGGGTCATCCTCTTTTACCACTGATCAACTGGTCATTTTTTATCATATGCTTTACAATTTCATAATGCAAAGAATGATAAAGTAAAGTAAAAGATGTAATGTACATGATCCCATAAATACAAGCAAATGTGGTCTTTTATTCTTATCTGTACAGTTATATATTGATATCTAATTTTGTTAAGATCTTGTCTTACCTATGGTCACTTATTGCCTTACATTCTCAGTACATTCTTTCGTACTGACGTCCCTCATGGGGGCACTATGTTTCATGCCGCAGGTACAGGTACTCCAGCTAGTATACCTCCTTAGTAGGAGCACATGATACTCAGTTGTGGTTGGTAAGGTACAAGTTAATTCGGGGCTTTACCGAGTCTTTGGTATATATTTTTGGTATTGTATAATAGTAAAGGGTAAGGCGGGGCCTGTCCCGACATAGACCATGTTTGTTGATCTTATAGAGGCTTTGTAGACTAGTGTATATGGCTGCCGGAGAAGAGACCAGCAAGTCACCACCTAGACAAGTTAATCAAAGTTAGGCTCAGGATGAGTTTGCATCAAGGACTTCTTCTACTCCTCCATCTCCAGAAGAACTAAGAAGGAGAGAAGTACTTTCAGAATCACCTATTAATGCTACTGAGCAAGATTTAAGAAATGCGGTGCAATTGTTGACTCGCATAGTTGCTGGACAAGGTCAAGGAAAAGCAGGTCCGACTATGGGTACTAGTGGTGTGGATAGAGCAGCCAGTCTACGGACACAGGATTTCCTTAAATTAGACCCTCCCACATTCACCAGGTCAAATCTTAACGAAGACCCACAAGATTTTATTGATAAAATCCAAAGGGCTTTGGATGTCATGCGTGTATCGGGTAAAGAGATGGTTGAGCTAGCAGCATATAGCTTAAAAGGGGAGGCTATATTATGGTATGAAGACTGGAAATGATCTAGGGGTACAGGTGCACCTTCAGCTAATTGGGAAGTGTTTAAAGCAGGATTTCTTGATCATTACCTTCCATTTGAGATCCGAGAGGCCCAGGAAGATCAGTTTTTAAATCTTCGCCAAGGGAATATGAGCGTGAGGGAGTACAGTCTTCAGTTTAACTCTTTGGCCAGGTATGCTCTTAATGTAGTAGCTACCATGGAAGATAGAGTTCATCGATATGTGGATAGATTGGATCCGTATCTAGTTAGAGATTGTACTATTGCCGCCTTGAATAAAGACATGGATATAGCAAGGATACAAGCTTTTGCACAGAAAATGGAAGATCAAAGACAAAGAAGAAGAACACAAGAGCCAGCAAGAGGGTACTCCAAGAGGGCTAGGTCTGTGGGGCAGTTTATGCCATCCCAAAGTGAGTTCAGGCCTCGATTTTTAAATAGACCACCTAGGCCACCATCTTCCTACTTCACAGTAAGTACTCCACCCCGATTTCAAGGATTTAGGGGCAATCAATTTGGGCAAAGAAGTGAGAGCCAAGGTTCAGTAGCGCAGAACCAAGAGCATGGAAGCATGAGCCAATCAAAACCTCCTAGATAGCCTTATAAACAATGTGGGAGACATCATCTAGGTGCATGCTGGTTTGGGACAGATGATTGTTATTGGTGCGGTACATCGGGCCATATGATGAAAAATTGCCCTCGAAGGGGAATGGGTGGTGTGGCACAAACTACTGGATCATCTATGACATCATCATCATCGGTGCCTCCTTTAGGTAGAGGTCAACAGATGCCTGCTGGACGTGGTAGAGGTAGTAGAGGAGCAACTAGTTCTAGCGGAATCCAAAATTGTCCATATGCTCTAGTGGGTCGACAAAATTTGGAGGCTTCTCCTGATATAGTTACAGGTACATTGTCCATCTTTTCACATAATGTATATGTATTAATTGATCCGGGCTCTACGCTATCATATGTTACTCTATTAATTACTGGAAAGTTCAAAAGAACATCGGAATCACTGGTTAAGCCATTTGGAGTTTCTACACCGATTGGTGAATCTATTATAGCTAGAAGAGTTTTTCGTAATTGCATAGTTACTGTTTGTGATCATGACACATTGGCCGACCTTGTTGAGCTAGAAATTATGGAATTTGATGTTATAATGGGTATGAATTGGTTGGCTTCTTGTTATGCCACAGTAGATTGTCGAGCTAAGAGGGTGCATTTCCATTTTCCAAAAGAGGCAGTCCTTGAATGGAGAAGTAATATTGGAGCACCAAGGGGTAAGTTTATTTCTTATGTTAAGGCAAAGAAGATGATGTCCAAAGGGTACATATGTCATTTAGTAAGGGTGAGAGATATAGAAGCGGAGCCACCGACTCTTCAATCCATTCCAGTGGTAAATGAATTTTCTGATGTGTTTCCTGAAGAGCTTCTTGGATTACCTCCAGAGTGAGAAGTAGAGTTTGGTATTGATGTGGTCCCAGGTACTCAACCTATTTCTATTCCTCCGTATTGAATGGCCCCGGCAGAATTACGTGAATTGAAGGAACAATTAAAAGATTTATTAGAAAAGGGATTCATAAGGCCTAGTATGTCTCCTTGGGGCGCACCCGTGTTATTTGTACGTAAGAAGGATGGCACATTAAGAATGTGTATTGACAACCGACAATTGAATATGACAATTAAGAACAAATATCCCCTCCCTAGAATTGATGATCTGTTTGATCAGTTACAAGGTGCTAAGTGTTTCTCAAAGATCGACTTGAGGTCAGGTTATCACCAAGTGAAAGTGAAGGAGAAAGATATACCCAAAACGGCTTTCCGGACACGATATGGTCATTTTGAGTTTTTAGTTATGTCATTTGGGCTAACAAATGCACCAGCAGCTTTCATGGATCTGATGAATAGAGTGTTCAAGCCATTTTTGGATGTGTTTGTGATAGTATTTACAGACGATATTTTGGTGTATTCAAGATCGAAAGAGGACCATTCTAATCATTTGCGACAGGTATTGCAGATTCTTCGTGATCGTAAGTTATATGCAAAGTTCTCTAAATGTGAGTTTTGGTTAAAATCAGTGGCATTCTTGGGTCATATTGTATCCGATGAAGGGATAAGGGTTGATTCTCAAAAGATAGAAGTCGTAAAGAACTGGCCAAGACCCACAACACCTACGGAGGTTCGTAGTTTCCTAGGCTTGGTAGGTTATTATAGAAGGTTTGTTGAGGGGTTTTCTTCCATTTCTGCCCCAATAACCAAGTTAACACACAAAGCAGTCAAGTTTCAATGGAATGATGCCTGTGAAAGAAGCTTTCAAGAGCTGAAGAATAAGTTAACTTCCACGCCTGTATTGGTACTTCCAGAAGGTACAGAGGGGTATGTAGTGTATTGTGATGCTTCAGGAGAGGGTCTAGGATGTGTATTGATGCAGCATGGTAAGGTAATAGCCTACGCCTCAAGACAATTGCGTCCACATGAGAAGAATTATCCAACACATGATCTTGAGCTAGCAGCGGTTATATTTGCTTTAAAGATATGGCGCCATTACTTGTATGGGGTTCATGTTGATATATATACTGACCATAAGAGTTTACAATATATCTTTAAGCAAAAGGACTTGAATATAAGGCAGCGAAGATGGCTTGAGCTATTAAAAGACTATGATGTCGATATCTTGTATCATTCGGGGAAAGCAAACGTGGTAGCCGATGCTATAAGTCGTAAGACAATGGCAAGAACTTATGGGCAGTCCATGGAAAGACAAGGGATAACTAAAGATCTACACCAACTAGCTAGCTTGGGGGTTCGCCTTTTTGAATCTCCAGATGAAGGAGTTATTGTGCAAAATACGGTAGAATCCTCATTGGTAACTGAAGTGAAAGAAAAGCAGTATGCGGATCCTATTCTATTACAGCTTAAGGAGAATGTACAACAAGGTATGACAAAGGCATTTGAGCTTACGTAAGAGGGAGTACTTCGGTGCCAAAACAGATTGTGTGTACCTAATATTGATGGACTAAGGAAGAGGATTATGGAGGAAGCACACCATTCAAGATATTATGTCCATCCAAGGTCAACCAAAATGTATCATGACTTGAAAGAAGTGTATTGGTGGGGAGATATGAAGAAGAACATTGCAGAATTTGTAGCCCCATGTCCAAATTGTCAACAAGTTAAAGTAGAGCATCAAAAGCCAGGAGGTTATATGCAGTGTATGCATCTCCCTATTTGGAAGTGGGACATGATCAACATGGATTTCATCACTGGTTTGCCTTGCTCCCCTCGAAAGTTTGATTTCATATGGGTAATAGTTGATAGACTCACCAAATCAGCACATTTCCTACCAGTTAAGACCACTTACACAGCTGAGGAGTATGCAAGGTTATATATTAAAGAGATAGTTCGGCTATATGATGTCCCAATTTCTATTATATCCGATAGGGGAGCTCAATTTACCGCAACTTTTGGAAGTCATTTCAGAAGAGTTTAGGAACGCAAGTGAGTTTAAGTACAGCTTTTCACCCTCAAACGGATGGTCAGGCAGAACGTACCATCCAAACACTTGAGGATATGCTGCGAGCTTGTATATTGGACTTCAAAGGTAGTTTGGATGACCATTTGTCACTTATTGAGTTTGCATATAATAATAACTATCACTCAAGTATCAAAATGGCACTTTATGAAGCTTTATATGGAAGAAAGTGTAGATCACCAATTGGGTGGTTTGAAGCGGGTAAAACTGCCTCATTTGGGCCAGATCTTGTTCATCAAGCTATGGAAAAAGTTAAGGTGATACAACAACGGCTCGAAACAACTCAAAGTCGACATAAATCATATGCAGATGTTAGAAGAAGAGGGCTAGAATTTGTTATAGGAGATCGGGTATTCTTAAAGGTGTCACCAATGAAAGGGGTAATGAGGTTCGGTAAAAAAGAAAAACTGAGTCCACGCTATATAGGGCCATATAAGATTGTTCAAAGATTTGGCCAAGTTGCATATGATTTAGAACTTCCCCAAGAGTTTTCAACAGTACATCCAGTGTTTCATTTCTCAATGCTCCGAAAATGCATAGGAGATCCATCTCGTATTACTCCTATTGAAGATGTACAAGTTACAGAAGAACTTACTTACGAAGAAGTGCCTATTACTATTTTAGATCGGCAAGTCAAGAAGTTAAGAAATAAAGAAGTAGCTTCTGTAAAAGTACTTTGGAGGAACCAACAAATAGAAGAGATCACATGGGAAGTCGATGAAGCAATGAAATCCAAGTACCCTCGTTTATTCGAATCTGAAGTGAAAGTCCAAGATGTTGAATTGGAGCATTAACAAGTAAGTATAAATATATAAGTGTTATGTGGTAACATAAAGATTAAACTTGGGATTGAACTTGTTTAAGCAAGCTAATTATGCTAGCATTCGAGGACAAATGTTCCTAAGGAGGGGAGGATGTAACATCCCGTATTTTGCGTGTACTTGTTCTATTGATATGGGACTTGAGGTAACCTTGTTGTATAGGTAATGAACCAAGTTTCTTAAGTGATTAGTCGTGGTTAAAAAGGATTTAAAGGATATTATAATGGCCCAAACATTTCAGCATGTATACGCCAAGTTAACCCAAACGGAAGTGCTTAAACGCGACATAGTAAGGTGGTATTCTACCTCATGGATTAAAGTGACCAAGTGTATATAAGTATTAAGTTAACATAAGGGGTTAAGACTTAGAATATGGATTAAAATAAGTGAGCTGCTTGCTTGACTTAAATCAAGCTAGTAGGTGACAAGTAGGTGCATCACCTACTTTGACTTATTGACCAATCTAAGAACCAAGTAGATGCATCACCTACTAAGACTCATTTGACCATCTTATTGGGCCAAGTACTCTACCACCTACTTGAATAAATTCTGGCCCAAGTTAAAAGAAAGGAAAGAAGAAGAATGGGCAGCTAAGGCCCAATAGTTTTAGATCCACAAAGGCCCAAGTATAATAGGCAAGTAGGTGCACCAAATACTTGGTATTTTATGGCCAAAAATGGGCAAGAAAGTCGGCCAAGAGCTGGTACCTTTAAAGGGATTGAAACAACTCATTTTATTCATTTTAGCTTAGGCAAAAAAAATCAGCTTTCAAGGGTTTTCTCTCTTTCTCTCTAGTACCTTCTACAGCAGCCCTATAATTCCATTAGGGTTCTTGGGATTTACCTTCCTTCCAAGCTAAAGGTAAGTGAAAAAATCATGAGCTTATCTCAAATAGACTATGGAAATTATGTTCTTCATGTTTATATTATAAGACAACCCTCTATAAGTTTGGCAGTCCCATTTTTCTTAGTTATTAAGAGATTTTTCTCTTCTCCTTTGGTTTGTGTGTGAAGGAACCAAGATATTGAATAAATACAAGTTAAGAGAATAAACTATCACAAAATTAAGATAAGGCTACTGCCCATTTTTCCCCCCTTCCTATATACATGTTTTGGTGGAGAATTGTGTATATATTGTTGTCAAGAACTCAAGGGATGATGAGTTCAATATTTGGTTGCTATGATAAAGGATATTGGGGTTGTTTTAGGAATTGTGTTATGTGTATATGTTGGGGAAACCCTTGTTGATGTTGGGAAAGGATGTAACTAACTTGTATTGAATTATAGACGGAGGATGTGGTGATACACCACCGAACTGAATATTATGTAAGCTTACTCTCCACTCCACTTTGTATACTATTTTGAGGGTATAATGAGGCTAAAGTTGTTTCGGGGGACGCTATAGGATTTGTATAGTATGTGAATGTAATTGGAGGAGTAAGGGTTGAAAGAACACCCTTGAATAAATTAATTACGGGCTTACAGCCCGTCTACTGCTTTGGTGAGGTCAAGTGGCTTAAATATGTTAATTAGCTACTAATACTAGTTTTACGACTCACTTTATTGTAGATAAGTAGTCTGAGGGGCAGGAGGTTAAGTTGGGATAATATCGGAGTTGTACAGCAAAGTATGTAAGGCTATTTGATTCTATGTTCTGTGGAATGAAATCTAATACATTGACCACCTTAAATGCGTATTCATATGTCTCTCACAACTGGTCCATAGTTTAAAACTCAATGCATCTCCCTATTTGGAAGTGGGACATGATCAACATGGATTTCATCACTGGTTTGCCTTGCTCCCCTCGAAAGTTTGATTTCATATGGGTAATAGTTGATAGACTCACCAAATCAGCACATTTCCTACCAGTTAAGACCACTTACACAGCTGAGGAGTATGCAAGGTTATATATTAAAGAGATAGTTCGGCTATATGATGTCCCAATTTCTATTATATCCGATAGGGGAGCTCAATTTACCGCAACTTTTGGAAGTCATTTCAGAAGAGTTTAGGAACGCAAGTGAGTTTAAGTACAGCTTTTCACCCTCAAACGGATGGTCAGGCAGAACGTACCATCCAAACACTTGAGGATATGCTGCGAGCTTGTATATTGGACTTCAAAGGTAGTTTGGATGACCATTTGTCACTTATTGAGTTTGCATATAATAATAACTATCACTCAAGTATCAAAATGGCACTTTATGAAGCTTTATATGGAAGAAAGTGTAGATCACCAATTGGGTGGTTTGAAGCGGGTAAAACTGCCTCATTTGGGCCAGATCTTGTTCATCAAGCTATGGAAAAAGTTAAGGTGATACAACAACGGCTCGAAACAACTCAAAGTCGACATAAATCATATGCAGATGTTAGAAGAAGAGGGCTAGAATTTGTTATAGGAGATCGGGTATTCTTAAAGGTGTCACCAATGAAAGGGGTAATGAGGTTCGGTAAAAAAGAAAAACTGAGTCCACGCTATATAGGGCCATATAAGATTGTTCAAAGATTTGGCCAAGTTGCATATGATTTAGAACTTCCCCAAGAGTTTTCAACAGTACATCCAGTGTTTCATTTCTCAATGCTCCGAAAATGCATAGGAGATCCATCTCGTATTACTCCTATTGAAGATGTACAAGTTACAGAAGAACTTACTTACGAAGAAGTGCCTATTACTATTTTAGATCGGCAAGTCAAGAAGTTAAGAAATAAAGAAGTAGCTTCTGTAAAAGTACTTTGGAGGAACCAACAAATAGAAGAGATCACATGGGAAGTCGATGAAGCAATGAAATCCAAGTACCCTCGTTTATTCGAATCTGAAGTGAAAGTCCAAGATGTTGAATTGGAGCATTAACAAGTAAGTATAAATATATAAGTGTTATGTGGTAACATAAAGATTAAACTTGGGATTGAACTTGTTTAAGCAAGCTAATTATGCTAGCATTCGAGGACAAATGTTCCTAAGGAGGGGAGGATGTAACATCCCGTATTTTGCGTGTACTTGTTCTATTGATATGGGACTTGAGGTAACCTTGTTGTATAGGTAATGAACCAAGTTTCTTAAGTGATTAGTCGTGGTTAAAAAGGATTTAAAGGATATTATAATGGCCCAAACATTTCAGCATGTATACGCCAAGTTAACCCAAACGGAAGTGCTTAAACGCGACATAGTAAGGTGGTATTCTACCTCATGGATTAAAGTGACCAAGTGTATATAAGTATTAAGTTAACATAAGGGGTTAAGACTTAGAATATGGATTAAAATAAGTGAGCTGCTTGCTTGACTTAAATCAAGCTAGTAGGTGACAAGTAGGTGCATCACCTACTTTGACTTATTGACCAATCTAAGAACCAAGTAGATGCATCACCTACTAAGACTCATTTGACCATCTTATTGGGCCAAGTACTCTACCACCTACTTGAATAAATTCTGGCCCAAGTTAAAAGAAAGGAAAGAAGAAGAATGGGCAGCTAAGGCCCAATAGTTTTAGATCCACAAAGGCCCAAGTATAATAGGCAAGTAGGTGCACCAAATACTTGGTATTTTATGGCCAAAAATGGGCAAGAAAGTCGGCCAAGAGCTGGTACCTTTAAAGGGATTGAAACAACTCATTTTATTCATTTTAGCTTAGGCAAAAAAAATCAGCTTTCAAGGGTTTTCTCTCTTTCTCTCTAGTACCTTCTACAGCAGCCCTATAATTCCATTAGGGTTCTTGGGATTTACCTTCCTTCCAAGCTAAAGGTAAGTGAAAAAATCATGAGCTTATCTCAAATAGACTATGGAAATTATGTTCTTCATGTTTATATTATAAGACAACCCTCTATAAGTTTGGCAGTCCCATTTTTCTTAGTTATTAAGAGATTTTTCTCTTCTCCTTTGGTTTGTGTGTGAAGGAACCAAGATATTGAATAAATACAAGTTAAGAGAATAAACTATCACAAAATTAAGATAAGGCTACTGCCCATTTTTCCCCCCTTCCTATATACATGTTTTGGTGGAGAATTGTGTATATATTGTTGTCAAGAACTCAAGGGATGATGAGTTCAATATTTGGTTGCTATGATAAAGGATATTGGGGTTGTTTTAGGAATTGTGTTATGTGTATATGTTGGGGAAACCCTTGTTGATGTTGGGAAAGGATGTAACTAACTTGTATTGAATTATAGACGGAGGATGTGGTGATACACCACCGAACTGAATATTATGTAAGCTTACTCTCCACTCCACTTTGTATACTATTTTGAGGGTATAATGAGGCTAAAGTTGTTTCGGGGGACGCTATAGGATTTGTATAGTATGTGAATGTAATTGGAGGAGTAAGGGTTGAAAGAACACCCTTGAATAAATTAATTACGGGCTTACAGCCCGTCTACTGCTTTGGTGAGGTCAAGTGGCTTAAATATGTTAATTAGCTACTAATACTAGTTTTACGACTCACTTTATTGTAGATAAGTAGTCTGAGGGGCAGGAGGTTAAGTTGGGATAATATCGGAGTTGTACAGCAAAGTATGTAAGGCTATTTGATTCTATGTTCTGTGGAATGAAATCTAATACATTGACCACCTTAAATGCGTATTCATATGTCTCTCACAACTGGTCCATAGTTTAAAACTCAATAATGTTATGACCACCAAAAGAACTATCTCAAAGATTAAAGAAATGATGTAAAGAGACTATGTATATTCTTGGGTGGTATCCCAGGGGTGGAAGGAACACCTAGCATAGGTCGATCCCAATATCACAGGTGGTATCCCAGGGGTGAAAGGAAAGTCTAGCATGGGTCAATCCCGATTTGTGTATTTATGAGGACCGAATCCCAGGGGTTAAAATACCTAGCATGGGTCATCCTCTTTTACCACTAATCAACTGGTCATTTTTTATCATATGCTTTACAATTTCATAATGCAAAAAATGATAAAGTAAAGTAAAAGATGTAATGTACATGATCCCATAAATACAAGCAAAGGTGGTCTTTTATTCTTATCTGTACAGTTATATATTGATATCTAATTTTGTTAAGATCTTGTCTTACCTATGGTCACTTATTACCTTACATTCTCAGTACATTCTTTCGTACTGACATCCCTCATGGGGGCACTATGTTTCATGCTGCAGGTACAGGTACTCCAGCTAGTAGACCTCCTCAGTGGGAGCACAGGATACTCAGTTGTGGTTGGTAAGGTCCAAGTTAATTCGGGGCTTTACCGAGTCTTTGGTATATTTTTTTGGTATTGTATAATAGATAAGGGTAAGGCGGGGCCTGTCCCGACCTAGATCATGTTTGTTGATCTTATAGAGGCTTTGTAGATTAGTGTATAAAGTGCACTTATGTTTGGTTCCTTAATAGTTGTTGCCTCAACGGCCAAGTCACGTATATATGTTTTGGGCCTATCTTTATGTTAGTCTTTTATCATTGCTATAGCTTGTGTATATTTGTCAAAGCCCCATTACTGTTATAGTTATTTGCTTGGACAATAAGATTATAAGTTGGTTCCCTCGAGTCTTTAGGGCGTCGGGTGCTTGTCCATCTCAATGGGATTTGAGGTGTGACAACGGGTTCAAGCTTTGGAAACAGCCCCTTGCAGAAGTGTAAGGTGAGGCTGCATACAATAGATCTTTGTGGTCGGGCCCTTCCCCTGACCCTGCGCATAGCGGGAGCTTAGTGCACTGGGCTGTCCTTTTTAAAAGCCGAAATCTGAATATATATCTACATCTACTTTCTAAATATTGAAAATTAATAAAACTAATTTAAAAAGTATTTAGAAAATAGATTATAATTAATATTTTTTATGTATAAAAAGTTAAAATTATATATATATATTATGTCGGTTTGGTTTGGGTTCGGTTTGACTTTTTTTTGGTTAACACCCAACCAAATTAATAATGGTTGAGATTTTTTTTTCTAACTCCAAAACCAACCAAACCAAACCACAAGTCGGTTTCTTTTTCTCTGTTGATTTTGTTCGTTGGTTCGGTTTGACTTGGCGGTTTGTTCCGTACACCCCTACTGAACACGATCTCAACCCGAGATCCCGACACCCGATTTGAACCAAACTTCCAAACCTGTCTCAAAACCTAACTCACGACAACGACTCGAGATGTAAATCTCGACACAAAACCAAGACCCGAGATTCAAATCCCAACCGAGAATAAAACTTTTAACCTAACCCAACATTCGGATTTTGACCTTGATTTGGGATCCGACTCCCGACTCAAGATCACTTATTTTTAAGAAAAATATTTTCTTTTATTCCAAATACACCCAAAAAAAATAAATTGTAATCTAGGAGTACTTTTTTCTTTACATAATAAGAAGCAATGGATAATATCCATATTATCCTTTAGATTTATTCTTATCGGATATATTATCGTTTTCACCTAACCCATTTGACCCACCAATGTCCGACTCTACCCTCACCCCTGATTATAATTCATCAAAATTTCAATCTGTTCACCTAATGAAGTGATGTTAAATCCAGCGAATTGCTAATTATTTCAGTTACCATTGTCTCTCGATGGTTATTTCTGCGAGTGTTATGCGTCTTGCTCATAAAGCTTGCACACTTTTTAGCATGCAGAGAGATGTATGATTTTACGTGCTATGATTTTTAAAAGGAAAAATTACACAGCATAACAAACTTAAGCCCTTAATTATGACTCATAGCAACACTTTAAGATAATTACTAAACACAACAAAAACAACAATATTTTAGTGGGTCCTTATTCTCCCTTATTTTTCTCTCTTCTTTCTCTAGCCTTTATTTTTTTTCTTTTACATTTTTTTCTACTTTTTTTTTTCCTTTTTTGTTTTTTTTTCTTTCTATTTTTATTTTTTTTCTTTTCATTTCTTTGCTTTCGCTTTTTCTCTCTCTCTTCTATATTTAGCCTTTATTTCTCTTATTTTTTTTTTGGTTTTTTCTTTTTAGTTTTTTATCTTCTTTTTTTCTATTTTCATTTTTCTTCTTTTTTCGTTTCTTTCTTTTCGCTTTTCTTTTTTTTTTCCTTTTTTTTTCTTATTTGATTTTTTTCTTTTTTCTTTTGGTTCTATTTTTTTTGTATTTTCGGGAAACATGGCTACGTTGAGCACAAGCCGTGGATGATAACGAAAATATCAAATAGCTTATTGTATTTGTATTTGCACCATTATTTATTTTTTGTATTCGCTGATATAATTGTATTTGTTGATACAATGGAATCATCCAAATACAAATGATATGTTTTTATACAATTCTATTTTCGTTGATGCACTTGTATTTTAAAGAACTGTTTTGTATTTGTATTTTATAGTTAACTGCATATTGTATTGTATTTTGTGGTTTCATTTTGTTTATATTTGTATTTGTATTATATTTTCATCAATGCAGTTGTATTTTTAAATAACTATTTTTTTCTTTTCCGTTTCTTTCTTTTCGCTTTTATTTTTTTTCTCTCTTCTATCTCTAGCTTCTATTTCTCTTTCTTCTTCTTTTCCTTTTTTTTTTCTTATTTGATTTTTTTATTTTTATTTTTCTTTTTGTATTTTTTTTCTTTCTCATTTTTTTCTTTTTTCTTTTGGTTCTATTTTTTTTTTTGTATTTTCGGAAAACATGGCTACGTTAAGCACAAGCCGTGGATGATAACAAAAATATCAAATTGCTTATTGTATTTGTATTTGCACCATTATTTATTTTTTTGTATTCGTTGATATAATTGTATTTGTTGATACAATGGAATCATCCAAATACAAAGGATATGTTTTTATACAATTCTATTTTCGTTGATGCACTTGTATTTTAAAGAACTGTTTTGTATTTGTATTATATTTTCATCAATGCACTTGTATTTTTAAATAATTATTTTGTATTTGTATTTGTAATTGACCGCGTATTGTATATGTATTTGTAATTGACAACATATTGTATCTATATTTATAATTTCATTTGTTTGTATTTGAATTTGTAGTTGACTGCATCATTTGTATTTTTAAACAATTGAAAAAGAATTATTATTTTTCTTTTTATGAACACTTGTATATATATTCATTGATATGAATTGTATTTTATTGATACAAATTGAACAATACAAATACAAATGATAAATCATACAAATACAAATGTTACATTTGTATCAAATGATCATGTTTATACAACTTGAACAATACACATACAAATGATACTTGCTAATATACAAATACAAATGATAAATTTGATATACAAATACTGACGGTATATTTGTATTAAATGATACATTGCATATTTATATATTTTATACTCAAGCAAATATAATTAATTCATAGACTTGTTTGTATACAAATAATAAATTATACTTATTCACGGTTAAACTATCCAAATACAAATAATAAATTTATTTGAAATATATAATTTGATACAAATAAATATAAAATATTAAAAATATATAAAATATAAAATACAACAAAAAAAGAAAAAGAACGAAAAAATACAAAAGAAATGATAAAGAAAAAAAGAAAAAAAGAAAAAAATAGAAGAAAACAAAATGACAACAAAAGAAAAAAAGAAACAAAAAAGAAAAACAAAAGAAAAAAAAAGATGAAAAAAGCAGTTGTTTTTTTTTAAAAAAAAAAAGAGAAAAAAAAAGAAATATAAAAAAACGAGAAAAAAATGAAAAGAAAAAAGAACAAAGAAGAAAGAAAATAAATGATAGAAATAGAAGATAGAGAAAGAGAGAAAATTAAGGGAGAAATAAAGAATAGAGTTGCTATGAGATGTAATTATGTAAATGTTGCTAATTTTTTTCTAGTTAAGTTTATGAGTTGCTATTTCTGAAATTTCCCCTTTTTAAAATGTGTTTTGGGTCATGGAGCAGTGGAATTGGGTAGGGGCTGATGGTAGAAGGGAAAATTCTGGTGTTCCGGGGTTGTAATTTTGTTTAATAGGGAGGCGTCACGTAATAAATAATAATAAAAATAAGAAAAAGAGGGTTGTTAGTTGGTTTCCGGGAAAGTGCATTCATTCCCTCATAGGAGCAAACTATTTACAATTAAATGCCCTATTTCATAAAATGTCCCCCTAACTAATTACATAAAATGTCTCATTCGCTTATAACTTTAATTATTTATCTCCTTTTTAATTTTTTTTTATTTCTCTGCTTTTTTTTTTCTTTTAATGCTTCTTTATTCATTTATTTTTTTCATAAAATTATTTTATTCTTCATTTTCTTTTTACACCATAATCTATTTCACACTCAATTTTTATTTTATATACTCCTTTTCTTTTTCTTTTTTCTTTCTTCTCGTTTATTTCTTTATTCATTTATTTTTTTCTCTACTTCTTTTTTTTTTCGTGCTTTTGTTTTTCTCTTTTTTCCTTTATTGGTTCCTTTTATTTTGCGTTTTTTTATTTTATCTTTATTTTTAAATTTCTCTATTTCTCGTTCCTCTTTTCTTTTTTTTCTTTTCTTTTTTATTCTTTATTTTTTTTCTTCTTTTTCATTCATTTTTTCTCAAATCATAATATTTTTTATTTTTTCGCCACAAGCTAATTTCATATTTTTGATTCTTTTTTATTTTTATTTTTATTTTATTTATTTCTTTTCTTTTATAATTTTGTTTTATTCTCTTTTCTTGTCTTTTTTTTTAAAAATTTGCTTCAGTTCGTAATGATACTATCACAATATATCTTTATATTGTCGTGATATTATTGATGTCTACTTCAATCCTTAGTGAGACCTCTATGATACTATCATAGTATATCTATCTGCGTCATGATATCATTTATGTCTGCTCAATTCTTCAGTCAGACCTCCATGATTCCATCACAATATCTATATATATACTGACATGGTATCATTGAAGTTTGCTTCAGTCCGTAATGATGCCATCATAGTATATATATATATATATATATATATATATATATATATATATATATATACATATATATACTGTCATGGTATCATTGAGGTGTGCTTCAATCCTTTAGTGAGACCTCCATAATACCATCACAGTATATCTATATACTGTCATGGTATCATTGAGGTGTGCTTCAATCCTTTAGTGAGACCTCCATAATACCATCACAGTATATCTATATACTGTCATGGTACCATTGATGTCTGTGCCTATATACTGTCATGGTATCATTGATGTATGTGCTTTGATCCTTCATCCAGACCTCCATGATACCATCACAACATATACAAACTGACATATTATCATTGGGGTTTGCTCCAGTCCGTAATAATACCATCACAGTATATTTATATACTAGCATGGTATCATTAATGTCTGCTTCAATCCTTTAGTGAGAACTTCATGATACCATCATAATATATTTATATAGTGTCATGATATCACTGATGTCTGCTTCAATCATTTAGTGAGACATCCATGATACCATCAAAGTATATCTATATACTGACATAATATCATTGGGGTTTGCGTCATGGTATGATTGATGTCCGCTTCAATCCTTCAGTGAGACTTCCATAATACCATCAAAGTATATCTATATACTGATATGGAATCATTAGGGGTTACTTCAATCCGTAATGATACCATCACAATATATCTATATATTGTCGGTATCATTGATGTTTGCTTCAATTCTTCAGTGTGACCTCTATGATACCATCTCAATATATGTATTTATTGTTATGGCATCATTCATGAGGTTTGCTTGAATCCTTTAATGAGACCTCCATGATATCATCACAGTATATCTATATACAAACTAGGGGTGGGCTCGGACCGGTAACAACGTATTAAACCGGTACTAGGCGTACCGGGTTTCGGTCCCAGTGCGGAATCCAATTTTACACTGGTTGACTCGGTTCCGGTCCGGCCGAACCGGTTAACGGTCGGATTTATATATATATATATATATTTTATTTTTTATTTTTTATTTTTTATTTTTTTAATTGAGTAGCCGTTGTTAGCCGGGGGGGGCACCAACGGCTATTTTGAGCCCCACCCTCCCAAAACAGCCCCACTACCCCCTTTACCCATTTATCACTATAAATACTCCTAGTCTAATTCTTTTTTCTCACAAATATTCATATACTCTCTCTAATATATTAAAAATCTCTATATTATTCTCTTGATTTTATTTATTGTGGTATTAGCTAATTGGAGTTGAAGATTTTTTGAAGATATTGCAACCTTCAATATTCATCTTTCAATTTCAATTTTCGACATTTGGTCTACGTCTGCTTTTATGCAGACGTTCGGTACATTCGTTCCAACTTTAATCTCTCTATTTGTTTACTTTAATCGCTATATTTTTTATTTTAAATATCTTCAATTCTTTACTTTCATTAATTTTTTTGTTCTAATATTTATATTGTTTGTTTTTAATAGTTTAGTTATATTTAAATTTAATTATGGACGCCGGTAAAAAAAGTATTGCTAAGAAATCTTCCATGCTTCGTAAAGTTTTCCGTAAGGGTAAAAAAAATAGTGCCTCTACTTCGATACCTTCTATATTTTTAAATGATAGTAATGAAACTTCTTTATCACAACCAAATGGTTACGATATTCACCCCGATGCACAATTAGACCATGAGACCCTAAGTAGGCGTTATGATATTTGTGATGAAGAATTACCGGTAGAAGATGATATAGAAGAACAAGAGTTAGGTGAGACCCCTACTAGTCCGGTTACAGAATTACCGGAACAACATGATGAAGATTTGCCGGAATTTAGTAGGGCCAAAGGGACCGAACGTCCAAAAAGGTCTATAGTTTGAAAATTTTTGGTGCATGATAGGAAAAAAAATACCGCTATTTGCAATAGGTGTCAGAAAGTTATGAAATATTTGACCGGAGGGAACAATGGCGGGACAGAATTGCTAAGTAAGCATTTGAGACAATGTAGTAAAGAATTTGTTCGTCTAGAACAGGAGCTTAAGAGGAAAAAAAATGTACCACAATTTCAGGAAGAATCTGTAGGAGGTAATATGGTGCAAACTCGTTTAAACAGGTCTAACCCGGCTGGCCCGTGCTCATCATCGACATATAGTGAAGATGTAGATAGAGAAGAATTAGCAAAAATGGTTGTTGTGATGGGTTTGTCTTTTAGTTTTGCTTCACACCCCGGTTTTATTCATTATATTCAACGGGTTTATAATCCCTCTTTTAAAGGTTTTTCACGAAATACAATCAAACGTGATATTTTTAAATATGAAGCTGAACATTGTCATTTTCTTCGTTGCTTATTTAACAAATTTGACGGTAGAATATCTATTAGTTCTGATATGGGTCGTAGTGTATTGGGTAATGATTATTTTACTATTACGGCTCATTGGATTGATCACCATTGGAACATGCAAAAAAAATATTTGTTATAAATATGTTGACGAGACTAAAGCTGGTTTTCATATAGGTACTACAATAGTAGATAGTTTGAAATATTTTCAACTTATTGATAAAATCATGTCTGTTACATTAGATAATGCTTCTAACAATATGAAATCTATTGATACTTTAAAAGTTAGACTTTGTCCTTTAAGTGATGTTTATTTTCATGTTAGATGTAGTGCACATATTTTAAATTTGATAGTACAAGACGTCGTGGAATTGTTTCGAAATGGTTGTTATAAAGTTCGAATTGCTTGTAGCTTTATTTTTAAAAATAAAAAAAAGGCTATATCCGATGATTTTAAACGTCGTTGTCAAGAATTAGAAATTCCATATAGAAAAGTTCCAAAAGAAGTTTGTACTAGATGGAATTCTTTATATGAAATGCTTATTGTTGCTTATGATTATCGTGAACCTATAAAGTTAGTTTATAATGCTCGAAATACGACTCCTGATTTAAATCTATGTGATGATGATTGGGCTGAAATAAAAGAACTTTGCAAATTTTTGAAAACTTTTTACCAAGCTACACATACCGTATCTGCTATATATACTCCAATGATTTCTTCTGTTTTGGTAAATATTACTGCTGTATCTAAAGTACTTGCTAAATATTAAAAAAATTCTTTGTTCGAAGAGTCTATTTTAGCTATGATTGAAAAATTTTAAAAATATTTTTTTCCTATTCCGCAAATTTATTTGACCGCTGCTTTATTCAACCCATTTTACAAAGAAGTTGGTGTAATGATGATGGTTCAAAAAATTTATAGAAATTTAGAAATTGACTCGAAGGAAAGACCAACGGTTGAAGATTGTTGTACTAGCATAGTTCCCAACACTAGGCACTTGTATAACATGTATCAACTTATGGGACAAAATATTCCGTCGGTCGAACCTTCTTCATCTAGGCCTAGATTTGATGATTTAGATTATGAAATGGGTGAAGAACTTGGTCTTCAATGTTCTAGTAGTAATGATTTTGATTCCTATCTTTCTCAGGATCGGGATAATATTAGAGATGCAAATGGACAACAACAACTTTTAGCGTGGTGGAAGACCCGAGTCAGACAATTTCCAAGGCTTTCAAAGGTGGTTCTAGATTTGCTAGCAAGTCAGGCCTCTTCAGTTGCTTCCGAGCAAGCTTTTAGCTCGGGAAGATTTATTATTGGAGATCATCGATATTCAATAGCAAAGGATAGTTGGAGATTTCAGTTTTATTTAGAGATTGGATCAATGCCGAACGAAGAAATTTTGGGCTACCAAAATTACCGCCCCAAATCGAAGATCAAATAGATGAAGTATTTGCGAAAGACAGTGATGATGGAATGGAAGCAATGGATGAATAAGGAAGAAGACCGATTCCGGAAAATATGTTCGCCGACGAAATAGCTAAATTACAATTAGAATATTTTGGACGTTATAAATATTAGTAAGATATTAGAGATCTAATTCAAACAGAACCCTTCCTAGAAGGTGGCTGCATAGATTAGATTCTCTTCTAATATTTGTAATACATGTAAAATGTCCGAAATTTGAATAAATAATATATAGGCTATTCGCCTTAATTTTTTTTTTAAATTTTGTCTTTTTGTAAATGCAATTAATTTTATACATTACTTAGTTAAATTTGTTGTTAAAGCAAATAATTTAAGGAAAGCTTAAAGTAAATATATTGAAAAAAAGTTGGAAAAAAGTTTGAAAAAAAAATTGGAAAAAAAGTTGAAAAAAAAAGTTGAAAAAGTTTGAAAAAACTATTTCAAAAAATTTGAAAATGTTTGAAAAAAATATTAAAAAAATTTCTAAGTAATTTTTAGTTTTAAGATATGTTATTATAATTTTTTATTTTTTTTAAAAACTTATTATATTAAATTTAATTTTTTAAAAAAAACAACCCGATGAACCCGATAACCCGGTCCGGTCCGACCCAGTTCTGCACCGGTTATCAACGGACCGGATCGGAACCACCAAAAAATCCGGTGGATCCGGTACCGGTAGTACCGGTTCCGGTACAATTTCACGGCTAAAGAGGACCGGAACGAACCCGGTAACGGAAATACCCGGTCCGACAGGTCCGGTTCCGGTCCGTGCCCACCCTTAATACAAACAATCTTCCTTCAAATGAAAGTATATTTATATAGTTGAATAGTATCATAGAGGACTGCTTAAGTCCTTCAATAGAATACAACTCAATATACCATCATAGTATATGTATATATCGACATAGTATCATCCTTCAACGAGAATGGCAAGTTCTTCCATTTTCTGTGTGTTTGTGTTCTCACAGTTCAAAAATCAGTAATAATCTCCTAGCACTTTACTTTTGAGAGAATATTAGGGAACGAAATCTGGAGGACATGGACGATAGACTTGTGAAGGAAGACAGACATTTGCCGAGGCTAGATAGTGGGAAAATTGTAAGTGACTTGTTATAATGAGAGTATGTTTGATACGGAGGATGGAGGAGTAGAGTCGCTGCAGCGAATATGGATTTTTTTTATTTTTCTTGATAACTGTGTTTTCTGGGCCAGATTGCTTCCACCTCTACTAATTCCATGGATACCTTCCACCTCTCACCTGTAACAAGTGACACGTAAACACTGTCCATCAAGGCTGGCTAAAATAGATGGAAAGAAATCACTAGTATTTTGTCTCTGCTGAGATTTGAACCACAAACCTCATGCTGTTTAACCCACTTCATTGACCGCTAGGCCACACCTTTGGGTTCCAGCGAATATGGATTGGATAAGACCTTGGTGATTGTTCCAAGAACAGCTGAGGGAAGTATGGATAAGAATAGTTTGAGCATTTGTTGTTGAGAGTTTGAAGAGAGGGTGTTTTCTTCTTGGTATGAATCCTAGAGATTGTGTTGGTACACACCACTGACAACTGCCCGGTGAGAAATGCAATCTCATTCTACTAGTAATCATATGTTGTACCTGTATTGTTCTGCGTGTGTTTTGTTTAAATGCAGCATAGAATATAGTTTGCATTACCATCCTTTGATGAACTACTACTGTTTGTTCTTGATAATCCTAAGAAATTAGCCTTGATGCAGCATAGTCTGTTTTGCATTACCATCCTGCTATTTTTCTTAATTGTCTAGTCTTTGTTGCCTAAAAACACATGCATATAATACTAAATTGATTGTCTTGTTCAACTTGTAAATACTTCTAACATTCCAATGGTCCAATTCATGCTAGTCAGCAATATCAATTACATCAAAGTCCCGAGACCTCAACCGAGATTGTTGGTGAAAAATTGAAACTTGGTTACAGAGAAGAAAAGGTGGAAGAAGCAAAACCACCCAAGTACAGAGACAGAGCTAAAGAAAGGAGAGAAGATCAGAATCCAGATAATGACTCAAATTTGGTGCTTTTTGATCCCCAGTTGGGCGCTTTTCACGCCGTCGCTCCTCCCGGTAATCTTGATCTTCTGTAACAACGCTCAACACCCATTTTTTTTCTTCCAAAGAGTCTGTTCAATATTAAGGGGGTAATTTTATTTTAAACTTATGTGTTCAGAGGTCTCTGATGCTCAATTGAGATGAGCAAGTATCTTGGAGGTTAGTCTTCTCTTGTAACTTATCTTTCTACTGGAAAACATAAGAGTATTTCTGTTTTCCAGCTTGCTTTTGGAGTTAAATAGAAAAACAGATTATAGAGCTGCTCATCTCAGCTTCGCATGTGGTTGTAGAAGAACATTTTTTTTAAAAACAAAATTTAGCCTCTTGTATGCCCAAATGAGTAGCTAATTTCAGTTCAGCAGCTTTCTTCATATGTGATCTATTTGATTTAGCTGTTCTCTTCATCTAACCAATCGTTTTTTGGCTGATTGTACACGCCACACACATTTGGTTAATGAGTTAGATTGTGCTTTACTTCACAATGTGAGAAGGGAAATAGATAATTATTCTATTTCATCTGTTTTGCTAATAGAGGTTCAAAGGAAGATCATCTATTGTCAGTCCCCACTGCTACTGCCAAGGTGCATTAGCTCTTTCATTAGTCTCATCTGATACAGGTACTTTTGTTTCTTTTTAATTTTATAATACAAGTAGCTGCATATTTGCTCAAATCATTATACTTTTTAACAGTTAAACTTCCTTAAGCACTTCTGTGGATGAGGATTTGTGAAGCATATGCTTCCCTGTATTAGTACTGTCTTTGATCTTTATATGTTTTGATTTTCATCTCTTCAATTGCAAACCTAGGAATAATCTTAGCCATGTGAAAAAATTCCAGCAAATATAGTTTTTTGCCATTTGTGTCCCGGTTGCAAGATTCTTTATATCTGAAGACATGACAGAACCATGGTTGGTGCTTTCTTATTGTGTCTGTATTTCAGATTTCAGTCACCTAGTTCTTCGTTAGTAAGATATGCAAATGGTATATCAATTTCTTGTCATCTGACCATCTGCCACTAAACGTGTACAGTGGGATATTCTTTCAAATGGTGAGCTTGTTCAAGAAATGGAACTTATTGCTCGCCAAACTTCAAAAGTTCGTATGGTGGAGAATACCCTTATTTAGGCTGCTAAAGAGTTACAATGCCGTTAACGTTAGTAAAGTGCTTTTTCTGGCAGTTGTGATTGAGAGTGAAGAAGCTCGCCAGGCTTCAAAAGTTCTTGAATTTTTATGTTGTCTTGCATCTATTGGTATAAAAAGCATCTACCTCTATGATAGAGAAGGTAAGGTTATCATTTCTTGCATCTATTTGATAAATGACTTCTCTTTCATGCTTATCTTCATGCCATACCTTCGAAGGGCTTCTCCTCTACATGAGAGTAAGTGATCTGGCCAGCAAGGACACAATTATCATTTCTTTGTATTAATTGCCACACAGATATAGTTAAATGATATGTTTTTAATTATATGGTTTTTTTTTTGTCTTGCTGTTGTAAGTTGTGCTAGAAAACAGTGACTCAATTATTTATTTCCAAAAGTAGACCATTTTCCGATTAATCTAATCCCAACAAGTTAACAATACGTCATTGTATAGCTTATTAAAACATGAAACAAAAAACAACAACATATATGTAGTAGAATCTTATTCAATGCTGATGTTTTTGTCCTCTTTTTAAAGAAGTAGTTATTCTAATGAGAGGATAAGAAGGCGATTTAACTTGCATGAGCTCGTTCATATTGCCGGTTCAAGTTGGATAAAGGAGGAGGGTTGTCGAGGATCAATCGAGAACAGTCTCTTCATAAAGGTAGAGGTAAGACTGTTTATATCTTATCTTTTTCAGACTCTACTCATGGGATTATACTGAGTTTGTTGTTGTAGATAAGGAAGACAATTTTGATTTTGATTTTTGACTACGTAAAGACTGATTCAGCACACTACCGGAAGAAAAGCCTTTAGTGGCAATTAATTAAATGTCGGTAATCAGGTAATGTATACCTTGCGCCCAACTAGTAGCGGCAATTAAACATTAGCCACAAAAAAGTTGGTACTGAATAGAGCTCTTCCCATGATCCTCAATTTCCCCCCAAATCTTCTCCTCCCCCTATCCTTGCACCTGCAGCTAGGTAAACCAAAAAGACCCTAGCTTTTCAACAATTCCCCAATTTATTGCTTGCGTTTTGTGCTTTTAGCAATAAGACAACAGGTATTTTGATATGCTTCCCACCACATTCGGACATCCACTTTGGTTTTCTGACGATGAGCTTTTAGAGCTTAACGGAACCACATTGTATCGGGCTACTCAGTTGCAGGTATAGTTTCTTAATATATGACATACTTTTAGTTCGGTGTTTCTATTTGGCCATTACATAAATCCCTGGTACCTGCAACCTGCCACTGTGAGCTTAATAAATAAGTTGGAGACCTTCTTTTTCTCATGGAATTGGATAGCTAATCCTGCTATCCAGTTTTCAGCCTTTGTCCTGGATAACTAATTGTGTTACTACTTTAGTATAAATTTTAACGGTTTCTTCACGTTCATTGTCAAGCAAATGTGACCTAAGGCAGGTTTCTGTTGCAGAGGAAAACATTGCAGTCTTTATTTGATGAAAAGGTGAAGAGGTTGGCTGAGAAGCTGTTAATTCTTGATGGACATCTAGAAAGGTGTGTGTGATATCAATCTTTTATAACTAGTGGTGAGTGTAGAATTAACCCCTGCCTGTGCAGTATAAAAAAGGGCAGCCCAGTGCACTAAAGCTCCCGCTATGCGCAAGGTTTGGGGAAGGGCCCGACCACAAGGCCCTGCCTATGCAGTAGCATGCTGCTAAATACAGAGTTATATACTGTAATCACCATTTTAGAATGGAGAATACATAGTATATTACTGTGCTTAGATTCGGTGCAAAGGACGTTACATAATGTGCTGACCACTTCGTATCTATGCATACAAGAAAACCGGTAGCCTCGGTTTATTGTTAATCATTAGTATAACTGTTGGCTTTTCTTGTACTTTGAATGATAACCTTATTATTGATGGTTAATTGAACAATTCATGCTCTATAAAACGCTATATGCTGTACTCAGTAGTGTACAATGGAGAATGCTTATTATTTTACATAGTATACTTGGATGATAATGGCAGTTTCTCCTGAGAAAAGAAAGCGCTCGATTCATTGTTACCTTACCAGAGATCTAATTTTGCGGGCATTTTCCGTGCAATGGATGGCAACTTCAATGGCAACTAATAATATTACCTTTCCGTACCAAGAGTTACCTGAGAAAAATGATGGGATTTGCTGCGGTTAGAATGGTGTCCAGATCGTGTGTTTCACTGCCTTGCTAGATAAAACTTTATTTCTATGTTCATAAGAATACAACCATAACTAGGATTTAGTTTGTGCTAGTGGAGTGTCTGTCCGAATTTCCAAGTTGACGTAAACTTCCGAAGTGAATATGTCAGGTGTACCAAGTTTTCTATCTTTTCAGGTCTTCTATTAACAATTCGACTGTTAGACCCACCACTTCATGAATTTTTGCCAGAAGTGATCCTAGAAGAGACTGAGAGTGAACTAACAACACATATAGGCATGCGCGAGGAAACTGTCTATTCTAGGATTGAGAAACACAATTATCAAAGTCAATCCCATGCTTGGATTTCGAGGCTGCAGGTCTGATCTTTTTCGTGTCAGAAACAATTGATCTACTTTTACTGCATTACTTGATTATGCTGATTAAATTCTTTGCAAGGATTGAGGGATGTTGTATAAAAGTGAGAAAATTATGAAGTTTCCAGTTTCTTGAGAGATGGATCCCTAAATGTATATTATTACAGAGGTGGTGCTATCCGTGATGGTGCTAAAAAGGTTTTGGCGGAGATGCTCAAGGATGCCACATAAAAATCTAGAAGTGATCCAAAAATGAAAAGAAAAATCTTATTATAGATCTCCATCACAGTATTTACGGTTCAAAAAGCAAAACCAAACATGATCCTTGATCTTCTCACAAGAATTCAATAATGTCTAATTGAGAGTCTACATCTTCAGGGTTTTTAATGAGCTGTCTATTTGGTGTTCGACTCAGAACCCTGATTGTTACAAGCTGTGGGCAAGAGATTTTAGTTCTTGATTTTTTTCTCTATCCAAGCTCGTCCTTTGTTTCTTTAAATTTCCACTGATTGCTCTGTCATCTTTCCCTTGTGATTGTAACATGACAATATATCTGGACAATGTAGCAAGTCTTATAATAACAAAGAAGCTATCTACAGAGTTCAAGGTGCACAAGTCTTATAATAACAAAGAAGCTGTCTACAGAGTTCAAGGTGCCTTCTGCTAAGGGACTTAGCCTTGACGGTGTCAGACTTTAGGTATGTCAATCTTTATGTAGTTGAACATACCAGAGTGATATTTGTTTGAACTAGTGAGGTGTGTCTACCGCACATCCAACACTATATTACTGTTGTTATTTTACTAAAACTGTGGCGATATGGTTATTAAGCTGATAGGCATGATTTTCAAAGAGCAGGCCATCATCCTTACTGAATTTCAAAGTCGGATCCAGCTTCAAATCCGACTTCTAACTCCCTCATCTTAGAGTAGCTAGTGCTTCTGTTGGTATGTCTTATCTTCTTTTTTTTTTCTTTTGATAGGTAAAGTTCTAAACTGTTAATAGAAATTTAATTGGTATGTATTTATCTTTTTGAGCTTTAACTTAATTGGTGGGTTGGGGGGCGTGAAAAGATGCCGAAGGGGAGTGGAAAGTTATACAGAGCTATGGATTTAGAGAACTAACATAGAGTGTTTCAATGTATCTTTGGCACTTTTTTTGAGATATTTTCTGGCAAAGGGATTGAAGAGGAAACTCATTAATTTCTACCTCTTCATCAAAAAAGGAAAAAAACAAAATAGGAAACTCATTAGATCTATGATGGCAGTGTGTTATGAGAAACTAGGAAATGAATGAAAAATTTCCAGTGCTTCTGTAAATGGTACTTTTATTCATTTTTACTTGATTCATGCTCTTAGTTCAAGGATTCTTGGCTGTTGGCTGAAAAATCTCTCTTCTTTTTTCCCCTTTTCTGATAAGTTGGCTATAAATATCGATCATTGTTACCAAATTATTACATTCCGAAAATTGTGCTTGGAAATGTAACACATTCAATATCATGAGTAACAATTCTGAAATTGCATCTCTCTTTGGTAATCGGAATGTAACAATATTTGACAGGCGAAGTGGAGGCAGGAACAGAGGGTTAAGGAGCAAGCGTTGGCACAAGTAGAGGAGGAGCGGATGAGGCTACTAACAAAAGAAAGCTCGAGGCTTTGCGCGTTAGGATAGAAAATAGATTTCCAGCGGCACAAGGATGACCTCCAACGGCTTGAACAAGATTTGTCTCAGCTTAAAGCATCTAATCAGCAATACAAAGTGCAAGTAAATAAGCAGCCAGGCCAAGCGGGGAAGGCACATGTTGTTGCTGCAACGTATATGTTATATTTGCTACTAAAAGAGATTTGGATAAAATCTGTTCCCTATTATCTCTGAGTCAGCAAAATTTGCTCCCTATGATGATGTTTACTATAATTATTATCTGACATTCATCTTATTTTATCATCTCAGGTCGTAAGCAATGATGTTAGGAAATTTGACATATGAAAAACTTTATTGTGATATAGAGTAGAGAAGCATTATTGTTATAAGCTATAATTGCTGTTTTGTATTATGGATATTTGATGAAATTGATTGTTAGATTCGAAACAAGATTAGCTTTTCGAACTAGATGGTGTATTTTTTCCTTTATGTTTGTGATTTTAGTAAAGCACAAAATATTTCTTAATATTAATGATGAAGAAGCAAACTGAGGAGTTGGGACTGTATCTGTGTGCACACTAAGCTTCAGATATGGAATGTGAAGCTTAGTGTTTTTTTTCCGCCGAAGTGTTAGCCGGAGTTGATACACGCAGAGGAGTTGCCACAGATGGTGAAATGCTTGTCACCGGAGAAGCCTTCGTCGGAGACTGAACTAGTGAAGTTGATGGGCTAACTTTAAGAACCGATGGAGAAGATACCAGAGATTTGGCAGGAGATCTTGCCGGAGAAAAAATTGGTGCTTGAGATTTTACCACCAATGAGTTCGATGGAGTAGAAATTAGAGATTGAGAATGTGCTATTTGAAAGATACACTAGGAATATATTCAGAGTTAATAACTTAAATGGTCACTCAACTTTGGACTTCTATATCAGAAAGTCACTCTCAACTTTGGACTTTACTCTGAAAGTCACTCAACTTTAGATGTTTTACTCAGAATGTGACTCAACTCATTTTTTTTTTAAACTAATTTTTACTTACGTAGAATTTTTTTTAATAACAAAATTCTGAAAAATACAAAATATTCATTTAATGACCCTTTTACCCTTTCCTTCATTCCCCTAAATTATCTTTACCACCTCTTTCGCACATTTTGCTTCTCCTTCTAGCTTGCTAAACGTTTTCGACCATTTGATAGGATTTATTAGAGAGCTGGTACCTTAATCTCATATGCTGTGTGTTTCTGGTCTTCGCATTACTGAAGTCAAATTTGTCCATGTTGATTAGTATATTGGTAGAAAACCATCAACCAGAACGACTACTATTCTGGCAGCCAATGTTATTTTATTAAAGTTGTTTACAGAATCTTTTGCCATTCATTTGTTATGTCCATGAAATCTTAGAAGCTAGCTGACCGGACAGCACGTAGTTTCCTTTCATTGTGCTCATCAGATTGGCTTGCAACAGATAATAGTCAAGGTAGAAGCTCCAAAATCAATCAAAGAGATGATTTATATAGTTGTCTTTCTTCCAAGGACCAGTTCATCTTGTAATAAGTGAGATCATACAGTGACAATGTCTACAAGTTCACAATTTGATAGTGGCAATTTGATATCAAATGAATGGCAAAAGATTATGTAAACAACTTTAATAAAATAACATTGGCTGCCAGAATACTAGTGGTTCTGGGTGATGGTTTTCTACCAATATACTAATCAACATGGACAAATTTAACTTCAGTAATGCGAAGACCAGAATCACACAACATATGAGATTAAGGTACCAGCTCTCTAATAAATCCTATCAGATGGTCGAAAACGTTTAGCAAGCGAGAAGGAGAAGCAAAATGTGAGAAAGAGGTGGTAAAGATAATTTAGGGGAATGAAGGAAGGTGGTAAAGATAATTTAGGGGAATGAAGGGGTAAAAGGGTCATTAAATAGATATTTTGTATTTTTCAGAATTTTGTTATTAAAAAAATTCCACATAAGGGGGTTGAGTGACTTTCTGATTAAAACATCTAAAGTTGAGTGACTTTCTGAGATAAAAATCCAAAGTTGAATGACCATTTAAGTTATTAACTCCATATATTTAGGATAAAGATGGGGATTATGCAGGTAATGCTTTTTTAGGATGTATCAAATACATTAGAGAGAGAAATATTAAAATGTGGAATGTGATATAATTAAATAAAAGATATGAGATATTATATAGATATGGTAAGGATATTAGTGCTAATTTTTTCTAAGATGGTGTAATGGTGAAAGAGGAGTCCAAATTTGGACTCAGCCGAAGGAGTTTTTTTTTTTTAATTATTATTATTTTTTAAAAGGAAAATAGAAAAGAAATTACAAGATGGGGAAGTGAACCCTCACCAACAAGATTCCCAGCCGAAGGAGTTCATGTACAAGGAAAAGAATAATAATTAATAAGGATCAGCAAGTGAACTAGGAAAGGGCCCTCTAAACTTCAAACAATATAATCAAAGTGAATATAATGAATGAATTTGAAATTAATAGTCGTTTGGCCATGAAAATCAAAAACATATTCACTTTATTTATAAGTTTAAAAGTTGAAAATATAGTTGGATTTGTGTTTGGCTATAGTATTTTGGAGTTAATATTTGAAACTCAAATGTATTTTTTTAAAAAATATAAAAGTGAAAATAAATTTTAAAAATTTTGAATTTTATGAAAATGGAGTTATTTTACAAAAACAAAAAATTTAGAATTTTTGAAAAAAAAAAACAAATAAAAAAGTGCAAAAAGTGAAACCAAAAACATTGAAAAACCTCAAATTCCCAAATACAACTTCAAGTTGTATTTGATTTATTTATGATCAAACAAGTATTCTGGAATAAAGTGAAAATGTATTTCGAAATATAGCGAATACTAAATACTATATATGGCCAAACGGGTCCTAAATTTTCCACTTTCTGCATCTAGCATTAATCAATTTTTAATTTTTTTTCACTAAAGAGACTATTCTGCATAGGTGCACCAACAGATTATCGAAGTTGTCTTTAGCATTTGAC
Source organism: Capsicum rhomboideum (assembly GCA_031232105.1). Lineage (NCBI taxonomy): Eukaryota > Viridiplantae > Streptophyta > Magnoliopsida > Solanales > Solanaceae > Capsicum > Capsicum rhomboideum. The sequence goes on along the minus strand of CP124711.1, from coordinate 139,465,903 downwards.
GAAAAACACTTCTATAAAAGAAAACAAAGGAGAAGTATGCCTTAGTCAAAACAAAAATTACTTTAGCTATCCAAACGCACATAGCATACAGAAGAGTAGATATTTAAGAAGAACTTTAAATAAAACTAAAGTACCAAAGACAGAGTGGCGGAGCTAGGATTTTAACGAAGGGTGTTCAAACTTTGAGGAGGTAAATAAAAAACAACAACTAATGAATGGAGAAAATTTTAAGTCAAGCTACGTAATATTTAGCTAAGTCATAAAAACACTTGTTATAGTACTAACAATTGTATAAATTAAAACTAACGTATAAAATGAAAAAAAGTTCTAGTGAAAGCATAATCCATATATAGTCAATCCTACTCGAGGAGATTCATAGCTTGAATATTTACAATAAGCTCATTAGAAACAATATTAAATATCTCTTCTTACATCCGACACTATGATATCGCCTAAAAATCGTAGAACATTTTAATTATAAGACTAAATTTTGTTGATAGTTAAAGAAAAATATTTCTAGATTAAAATTTTAAATTGCATTATAAGATATTCCAATCATAAAAATAATTCCAAGAAACAATATAATAATCCAAGCAAAAAAGGGTGAAAATCATCCCCCCCCTCCAAACTTTGCCTTAAAAATCAACCTCCCCCAACTTTCAACATTAATCAAACTCCCCCCCCCCCCTACTAAAATCCGGCCATTGACCGACAACTTTGCAGATTTGACCGATGAATGCATGGGCAAATTGTAATTTCACATTTTCTAACTTAATTACTTAAATTAATTAATATTGTGTTTCAATTTTCTTTAAATGAAATTGGTCCAGGGGCCCACCCTAATATTGTGTTTCATCTTCTACAACGATAATCCATTTTCTTTAATCAGTAGAAGCACATGACTATTCATCTTCAACCTGGAAAAACCAAGGTAAGCAAATTAGACAAGCTTCACTTTACCCCAACTTCTTTGCCATATGTTTTGCCTTTTCAATTACAAATTTATTGGACATGCCTTTTCTCTTTCTTGGATTCGTATTGTTAAGCTTTATCACCATTAATATGAATGAAATATAATTTATCCAAATATCATATTCATCAAAATAATGTAATACAATATAATGCTATTCTATATGTTACTTGTTTTTTTTGTTTTTTTTTTTACTTTTTGTAAATTTTACCAAGAAATTAGAAACTATCTAATTAGATATTATGGCAATGACTACATTACACTCTTTGTTAATTTCTAAACAAATAAATTTGAGTAGCTTTCTTGATCTTGAATATTAATACAGTATGTTTCTTTCCCTTTAAAAATTGTTTTCAGATTAATTGATTTTACATAATGTATATGAAGCATTCCTTTTTATCTATTTTATCCTACACAACTCTCTTCGTTTGCTTTAAAATTGGCCAAAATTAAAGTCAATTTATTGGTGTTATTTCAGGAATGTCGTTCACCTTATCAATGCATTGTCTTGATAAATGCTACCAAGTCTTGAATGTGAATGATAATTGCTATGGGATATTAGATTTGTTAGAAGATGCTCATAATTGTATACCAGGAGGTCCTTCTACATGGTTGGGGAAAACTACTTGTTTAAAAGCGATTGATCCAAATACTGGTGGTACAATAAAAGTGGATAATGATACAAATCTAGAAATTTTGTTCAATATATACAAGAATTTGGAGAAGAGAGAGGTTCACATAAATCTGAATATAATACTATCAGTTGCTGATAATATTCCTTAGGTAGTTGTGGCACTCATCCCTGCATACACAAAATTAACAGGTCATATCCCTTATCTTTTGCCCTTTGGAACCACATTTTCTATTCAACTATTCCCTCCTTATTCTAGGATTTGTTGAGCCTGATATGATAATAAATAGAGGTAGGGGATAGACAAACATTTAGCCTCCAGAATTTTGATTCTAAACATGGAATAGAAAATCTTTATGCTCTTCAATAAGTACGATAACTTACTGAAAATTCCTTAGTAAGTTTATTACTTTTTCTATTTTCTAATGTTGAGTTCTAAAACTAAAAAATAATTATTTTGTGTTCTTCAAATAGCAGGTTTCATTATGTTCTTGAATGGACACACATGATGTGATTCATTTACTGGATGGGATGCGTTACTAGCTTATTTATTATACTGAAGACTTATCTTTTTTGCTTTTGGAGTTTTTTCTAGTCATTTGAACTTCTATTTTGCAGTTCAGTTTTAACATTTAAACTTATATTTTTCTAGTGATTTGGAGATTGTCGTCGTCTAATTCTATATAAAATGCATTCAGTGCATCCCATTATATATGCTGCTCGAACTCTTCAAAAATATCTATGGGTGCATGCAGAACAGTTAAAAAGAAGATGGAAGAACATATATAATGCAACATTGTCAAGTTAATGTTGAGCATCAGTACAGAGGGAAATATACTAGCTGATCCATAGGCACGCACCTTTTTTGTTTGTTTTGGAGTTGTTTGTTTGGGCGGGGCATGCTAAACTCAATACGTATTACACCACCGTTGGTTCGCCTGCTGCCGTCAACTCGACATCATCGTCACCTGCAAGATAAGGCCATAAACTTGATTTTATTAAATAAGCGAGAAAGGGTCTTTCTATCTTAGAGGAAGATGCAATCGGAACATAGAGGAAGCAACGACAACAATATACCCAGTGTAATCCCATAAAGAAAAGCTAGAATTTAACTCATTTTCAGAATTACTCAATTTGGACAAGCACTCATGTCCTAATTTGAAAATAAAGAGTACAAGAATTGAGGAAAAATTGGTAAAATCAGACCACCACCATCAAGTTACATCAGGGAGCTAACAAGATTAGGAAGCCAAGCGTTAAATTTACATGGATATGAAAGTCCACACAAAATCGGGATTTTATCTGCATGAAAACAGTAAGAATAAAGTTGTTCAATCCCTCAATAACTAGAAATGAGAAAATTAAAGCAATTGGAAGACAAAGAGAAAGAAACTCACCGGAGAAGCTCCGGACCATCTGAGAATGAAAATTGACAGAAGCCACCCAAAGGACATACTTAGACATTCAGCTAGTACTTTCCTAATTAGATTTACTTTGTTTTATTTTTTCTAGTGTAGCTTCTAGAATATAATTTTTGCTTTGCTTTTTAATAAAAATGGGTGGGCCCCTGGACCAATTTCATTTAAAGAAAATTGAAACACAATATTAATTAATTTAAGTAATTGAGTTAGAAAAAGTGAAATTACAATTTGTCCATGCATTCATCGGTCAAATATACAAAGTTGCCGGTCAATGACTGGATTTTAGTGAAAGGGGGGGATGTTGAAAGTTGGTGGGGGGGGGGGGGGGGGGGGGGAGGGAGAAGGTTGATTTTTAAGGCAAAGTTCGGGAGGGGGAGGGGGGAAATGATTTTCACCCATCAAAAAAATGCAAAACATAGCTTAGGCACTATATGTAATTGTCACCAAAATATTTACTAATAAAGAAAAACGATTCTATGTTTTTCACTTAGTTTTATGATGCCTATAAATCAATCTCCCTTAGTTTCAAATTATAATGACACTTTTTTCTTTTTGAGAGTCAAATTGGCTAATCTTTGAAACTAAAATTTAATATTATTGAGCGTTAAGATTGAGTCTTCTTCTTCTTCTTTTTTTTTTTTTTTTTTTTGGGGGGGGGGGGGGGGGGGGGGCGCTAAAATGCTGGTTAACACTAACAAATGAACTGATGTAGTTGGCTATTTGTCTCAGGAAAGAATGGTAGTTTTATATTGCTGAGCATTGATTAGAATCTTTCTTCATTGCTAAAACTTTCTCTGTTTGTTCGTGGAAAAGATGTCAAATCTAGAGTTTATTGGGAAGTGTTTCAAATAGTTCCTTTTTTTCCAAACATACTATATGCAACTGCACATATTTTTTGCTGTTGAAGTATCCTTTAAGCTCTACTTTTGTCATTTGGCTTTAGAATTAAAAAAGAAACCTAGTAACAGAAATACGATTCGAACTCGCGTTACTTTCGTCAATTGAACAACCTCTGGTCGCTGAGCTATCGCCTCAGTTGTGTCAAGGTTGTTCAGCAGTAGCTATTTATCCGTTTCAAACGATATTTAACCTCTACATACGGTATAATTTTTCGACGAAGGGTGTTCGGCTGACCACCTTCCAAGGCTGTAGCTCCGCCCCTGACCAAAGACATAAAAGATTCAACACAAAATGAAGAGGAATCTGGAGGAGCAATAAAACAATCATTAAAAAAAACAATTTGGGAACTGCTTGTTGGTATTTGCCCTGATTTTCTTACCATAATTGAGCTTTCCTTTGAGGAAAAAGAAAACATGAATTCTTTATATTTGGTTAATCCTTATTCTCGTAGGAAAAGGTTATAGAATCTATAAATGGAGGCTTCTTTCTTCTAACTTTGTAGCATAGGGGTTTGAGAGTTTTATTTGGGGGAGAATTTGTGAGACACAAGTGTTACGGTATCACTTGTGAGAACCTCTTTTTATTCGGAGTGAATTGTGTGAGGTTGTTTCTCTCGACAGTTTGTACTCTCTTTTATATAGTGGATTACTCAGCTTCTTTTGTGGACGTAGGTGGATTGACCGAATCACATTAAATTATTGTGTCTCTTTTGATATTTCTCGTTTGTCTTCTTATTTGACGTCTTTTGAGGTTTGCTTTGTTATCTACAATCATGGAATACATGCATGTTCAGATCCTATCTTTACGCATAAATAGATTTACTTTTTGAGACTCAAAGTTCTCATCAAAGTCCTGCTTTCACCAACTTTATAGCGAATGAAAGGTCAAGGTCGCAGATTCATCGGGTTTTACCCAAATTAACCTAACAAAAATTAAATAGCAACGCCACACAGTGACTTTTTCACAAAAATATACAAGAACTTTGAACCAAAAATCAAAGCATGAGCCATATATATTTTATAAGAAACACGACAAGGTTAGGGTCAAAAGTGTTCGTGACTTGAATTGAGTCAGAATAATTTTCCATCTCACTCAGGCTGAATAATACATCACGTTAATTAACAAGCAGCTGAACTAGGGGTGGCAAATGGGCGATTTGGGTCGAATTTGGGAGGATCAAAATGGGCTAAAGCAACAAATGGGTCATTGTCCAACCCATCCAAAACATAGATGAGCCAAGATGGGCTAGACCAAGATAGGCTAAACAATGAGTTATAGCCCAACCCGCCATGCTTAACCATCATTGAACAATTTACCATTCTAGTAGCAATTTAGGTTGGAATGGTATTTTTTAATTTTCTTTTTATATTTTAATTTATATTGTAATTACTATTATTTTCAAGTAAAAATAAAATATGAAAACTAAAAAAATGTGATAAAAACATTTGTATATATATTTAACACAAAACAATAATAACGAATAGGGTAAGAGAGGTGGGAAAGAAAAAAATATGAATTTTAAAAAAAAAAAAAAAATTAAAAATTTAATTTATATTTTTTGGAGGGGGGGCGGGGGATCTGGGTAGGGAGGGTGGAGGGTAAGAAAAAAAACAAATTTAAGAAAAATTTAATATTTTTGGGGGTGGGGGTGAGGGGGATGGTGTAAGAAAAAAATATTTCTTATTAAAATAAATTATTTTTTGGGGGAGGAGGAGGGGCGGGGGGTGGGGGGTGGGGGTGTAAAACAAAATTGAATTTTTTTTCAAAAAAAACAAATTTTAAAAAATATTTAAATTTTTTTGGTGGAGTAGGGGGGGGGGGGGGGTAGGGGAATGGTGTAAGAAAAAAATTATTTTTTTCTATTAAAAAAATTATTTATTACTACAATTTTTTCAAGATGGAAAAAGAATATAATTGAAGCAACTAAAAAAAAAATTAAATATTAAAAGTGGAACTATAAGTACTATGATTAAATTACAAAGTAATTACAAAAATCTCAACTAATTATGTATCTTCGTTGGATGTATCGGAAGCTAATTATGTATGTCGACAGACCCAAAATCGAAAAAAATGTATCGGGAGCTAATTATGTATCTTTACAAAGGAAAAAATGTATCTTCGTTGGATGTATTATTTATCTCGAAAGACTCAAAATCAGAAAAAATATATCGGGAGTTAATTATGTATCTTTACAAAGGAAAAATGTGTTTTCATTGGATGTGTCGGGAGCTAATTATGTATCTCGACAGACCCAAAATTGGGATTTTCAGTAATTATGCAAAATATCGAGATTTTCTGTAATTAAGCTCCAAACTGTCTGGATTTATGTTGTTTTCGAAAAAATAACATAAATATACACCTTAACTTACCATATTTACACAAATCTCCACCCTTATAAAGTAATTACAAAATCCCAACTATCAGTTATGTATCTCAATGGAATGTATCGGGAACAGATTAAGTATCTCTGTGTATATCAATGTGAGTTTTGTTTAAAAGATACATACACTATGTATCTTTGAATGATTACAGTGTGGGTAATTATGTATGTCAACGGAATGTATCGGGAACAAATTATGTATCTCGACAGCTCAAAAAATGGGATTTTCTGTAAATATGTAAAATATCGAAATTTTCTATAATTAAGAACCAAACTGTCGGGATTTATGTTGTTTACCCTTAAACATTTTTATGGATCAAAGTTGGGCATCATCATGAGCTCATTTGAATTGATGATTTATGATGGGTTCACTTGGGCTAGCCCAAATCGGCCCATCTTCAAAATCACTCTAGCCCAACCCATCAAAACGTGAACGGTTTGGATGGGTTAAATGGGTTTGGACTAGTTTTGCCACCCCTAAGCTGAACATATGCTAGATTAACTTACTAGGAAAAATTACACAGCATAGATAAATTTAGACCATAATTACCTCACATGGTTAATGTTTAAAATAATTACTTTCTATGGTTAAAGATAGTTGGAAAAGTAGTTAATTATGTGGGCCCTCATATACATGTGAAGCAATATATATATCTTTTTAATTTAAATTAGAAAAAGGTGATAGAGAGTAATTAATTATGGAGCTCACCTAATTGACTACTTTTTGGCTGATTTTCAATTGAAAGGAATAAATAAGCTTAAGAAGATTTCAGAAATATTTTCCCCTATTCATCGGAGATTATGATCACTAAACATCAGCACAAGATTTCTTTTGGAATAATCCATCAATTGTTGTGTATATTTGATTTTCTTTGTTTTTTTGTTTAATTTTTATCTTCTTCTTCATCTAATCACATTATTTTCCTTCCATTTCGCCCATTTTTACAATCTTAATTAGGATTTTCCTATTAAACAATTTGCTTTATTCGAATGGCTGATAAAATCCCATTTAGGAGATTGACGAGAGGTATTGAAATCTATTTATACAATCTTTAGAAATCTATGAAATCTATTTATACATATATGTATAATTGAATAATTTGTACAATATATAATAGATATACATATGAATATTTGAATAATTTAATTTTGTTGCCATCATGTTATACATATTGTATCAAATCTATTTATACAATCTTTATATACTTTAGTTTTATGTATTTTACAAAAGCATACATATCTATTTAGATATACATATGAATATTTGAATAATTGAATATGCGTATATGTTCATATGCATAGTTGAATATTTTGTACAATATATAATAGCTATACATATGAATATTTGAATAATTTTCTTTTGTTGCCATCCTATTATACTTATTGTATCAAATCTATTTATATAATCTTTATATACTTTCGTTTTATGTATTTTATAAGAGTATACATATCTTGCATGTATACTTTGGTACATATATATATATACACAATACTTGTTATGAATTTTTGATGTTGTTTTCTCCCTTTTTCTTAGTTTTTTTCAGCATTTAAAAGGATAATATATGGAAGGAGAATATTGTGGGAGGTTGGAGATAATTAAGGGTCTTAATTACACTCTCTTACCTTTTAAATGGATGGATTATTCTTTTTGTAACCGATTCTTTAGAAAAAAATGACTAATAGATTTGTATAAATGAGTCTTTATACATTTCTTCACTAACTGCTGCCTATAAATTGTAATTAGTAAAACTTAGACTAAAAAGTTAGTTAGAAGGATTCTAAGTTATCTATATGTGAAATTTTGCCTAACTACTATCTACAGATCAACACTTAATTTAAGGAATAAACGTAAAAAAGATGGGCTTTGAGATCACAGGTATTAGATTAGAAACTTGAAAGATTACTGAAACTTACCCAGGAAATTACATGTAATGTCCCTCATAGTGGGTGACTTTGTATTTTTGTCCCCCATAAGAAAAGTCTTCAAAGACTAGTCTTCCTTCATTTTTATGTATACAACAAGTACATTTTTGTCCCTCTACACCTCAAATGTTTTTACTCTTTCCATGCTTATTTGTCTCTCAACTTTTTTTTTCTCTTTTTTACTGTTACTTGATTTTCATTTTTTCTTTTCTCTTTTTTTTTTTTTCTTGTTTTAATTCATTTGTCTCAACCTTTATTTTTTATTTTTTTTCTTCTTTTTTTTCTTTTATTTCTCGAACATGATTTATTTTTCATTTCTCTTTTTTTAATTCATTGCCTCAACCTTTTTTGTTGTTGTTGTCTTTTTTTTCTTTTCACATTTTTTTTTTCTCAAACTTTATTTTTATTTTATTTTTTCTTCTCAACTTTTTTTTTTCTCTCTTTTTTCTATTTTCTTAACCTTTATTTTTTTCTTTTTTCTCAATCTTTATTTTTTCCTTCTCTTTTTTCTTTTTTCTCAGCTTCTATTATATTTTGCTAATGAACAGAAAGTTGGATAATCCGCAAAAAAGATCTTCTTTCTTTGATATCAAAGTAAACTTAAGGGCGTGACTTACTGTTTGAAAGTCCTTTGGGATAAGTCTTGCCTCTAAGGAAAGAGTTATAGAACATTAACTTGTTGTTCGTAAATCTTTGAACTAAGTCTTGCCTCTAGGGCAAAAGTTATAGAGTATCTCATAAATTAAGACATAATGAAATAGTGTTAACTCTTGCCCATGGGGAGTAATTTATTTTTTTTGGGAGATTCTTGGGCTAAGTCTAGTTTTAGAGGCAAGACTTATAGAGCATCTCATAAATCAAAAACACAATGTGGTAGTGCCAACTCTTGCTCGTGGGGCATAACTTGTTATTTGAAAGTCATTGGGCTAAGTCTTGTATCTAAGGCAAGAGTTATAGAACATTTCATAAGTCAAAACATAATGTGGTAATATCAACTCTTGCCCATGGGGCGTAACTTGCTGTTTGAAAGTCCTTGGGCTAAGTCTTGCCTCTAAGGCAAGAGTTATAGAGTAACTCATAAATCAAGACACAACGCGGTAGTGTTAACTCTTGCCCATGGGGCATAACTTGTTGTTTGAAAGTCCTTGGGCTAAGTCTTGCCTCTAAGGCAAAGTTATAGAGCATCTCATAAATCAAAACTCAATGTGGCAGTGTCAACTCTTGCCCATGGGGCATAACTTGTTGTGTGAAAGTCCTTGGGCTAAGTCTTGCCTCTAAGGCAAAGTTATAGAGCATCTCATAAATCAAAACTCAATGTGGTAGTGTCAACTCTTGCCCATGGGGCATAACTTGTTGTTTGAAAGTCCTTGGGCTAAGTCTTGCCTCTAAGGCAAGAGTTATAGAACATCTCATAAATAAAAACCCAATATGGTAGTGTCAACTCTTGCCCATGGGGCGTAACTTGTTGTTTGAAAGCTCTTGGTCTAAGTCTTGCCTCTAAGGCAAGAGTTATAGAGCATCTCATAAATCAAGACACAATGTGGTAGTGCCAACTCTTGCTCGTGGGGCATAACTTATTGTTTGAAAGTCATTGGGCTAAGTCTTGCCTTTAAGGTAAGAGTTATAGAGCATTTCATAAGTCAAAACATAATGTAGTAGTGTCAACTCTTGCCCATGGGACGACGTAACTTGTTGTTTGAATGTCCTTAGGTTAAGTCTTGCATCTAAGGTAAGAGTAATAGAATATCTCATAAATCAAGACATAATGTGGTAGTTTCAACTCTTGCCTATGGGGCGTGACTTGTTGTTTTGAAGGAATCGAAGAAAAGAAAAGAAAAAAAATAAAGGTTACGAAAAAATAAAAAAATTAAAGAAAAATAAAGGTTGATAAAATTAAAAAAAATCAAAGAAAATGAAAAAGAGAAAAAGAAAAAAAATAGAAGTTGAGAGAAGAAAAGGAAAAAAAAAAAAAGAAAGGTTGAGAAAAAATTAAAAAATAAAGAAAAAAAGTCAAAATAAAAAATAAAAGAAAAATAAAGGCTGAGAAAAAAAAGGAGAAAACAAAAAATAAAAACCAAAGAAAAATTTAAAAGAGAAAAAAAAATAGAAGTTGAAAGGAGAAAAGGAAAAAAGGAAAAAAATAAAGGTTGAGAAAATTTTTTTAAAAAAAGAGAAAATAAAAATTTAAAATTAAAGTAAAATAAAATAGAGAAAAAAAATTGAAGTTGAAAGATAAATGAGCATGAAGAGTTGTTTGAAAATATTTGATATATAGAGGGACAAATATGTATTTGTTCCATACATAAAAAAGAAAGAAGACTAATTTTGTAGGACTTTTGTTATGAGGAACAAAAAAGCAAAGACACCCACTATGGGGGCTATTTCTGTAGTTTACCCAAACTTACCAGCGTCTTAAAGAGAGCCAAATGATTTACTGTATATATCATAAATTACAAGTAGACTAAAAGCAAACTGTTCTGGCCAAGAGCCAGACACACAAATAACAAACTTTTCCAGACTTTGGATGTTAGTAAATTGGTAATTAAGAAATCAACGGTTAAGTATTGACCAAACACTTCGCACTCAAATACAAATACAAACTCAAACATGGGTCACATAATTTCCTATTTTCCTTTTCAAATTGTTAAGACATGGCCATTCTTTGAAAATATTCGGACTTCAAAAGCAAATGAACTAGATAATATCACTAACTTAAGCATATTAAATCCACCCAAGAACTTGTAAGATTATTAACTTAAGGTTATTCCCAAACGCAAAAATATATCCGGATTTTACGTAATAAATTCTCATACGATAGTTTAACATGACCAATTGAATCTTTATAGATTTCAGGTAGACTAGTGCAATTAAGCTACAAGGGAAAAAAATCACTACTAGCTACTAGGAAAGAAAAACATATCACATATAATATACCTTAGTTTGATTGAGACTTAACTGCAATTGAGAAGCAAAAATCAGCCTTGCTTTAAAAAAATAATACTAATAAATAAAAATTCTGGACTTCATTGAACTTTAGAAAAGAGTAGAATGAGGGAAAAGAAAGATCACCGCTAGTTCTTTTAAATATTTGAACTAAGTCTTAATATTGATCCTAAGAAAATGAGCCAAATTTACTACTTAACAAACAGACTTTGACCACACAATATCAAGTAATTTAGTAATCGATACGAAATCATTTGGTTTAGACAGTTTGATCACCATGTTTAGTCATATCAAAGAATATTCGTACACTCACAAATGACCTGTATAGATTCCTTTGTTTATAACTACTACTTACAAGTCATATAGGGTAGCAGTCGGATTCTTTACCAGCAGCAATTAATAAAGAAGGATTGACATATTAGGGAGCAGTTATTACGGATGGCGAACAACACAAACTCGTCTCTATGAATGGAGCAAGAGAAAATCAAACATAAGAGGATCCTATACACGAGCCGAGTAGAGTCAATTGTGGAGGGGAATGAATACTAATATGCATTCTAATACCAAAGTTGAATCACATAGAAATAAGAGAAAATTAAATAAATACTTTATAAGAAGCAAAATCTTCACTGGAAAATTTTACCAGAAGCTAATTAAGGAATAGTCATATTAAGAGAGAAAAAAAAATGAAATTCGCCTAAACATATATTTGAAGCATACAGAACTCAATGTCAACGAGAAAAAATATCATGAATGTAGTACTATACAATGCGATATTCATAAGACTTAGACCAGAAAATTTGCAATTAAACTATATTAAATGCCAAATTGAGGACAACATTGTATGTATTATGCAGAAATTTAAAGACGTGCATGGGGATAGGATGTGTGTACGCGTGTGTAATATATCTGGGAAAGGAGGAAATGGGAGTGTGGGCCGGGTCACGTGTATTGGGGCTCAGAATTGGGTGTTTTTGGACTGAATAAGGAAGGGAAAAAATCGAAATATACATCCTTAGATTGTATATTGTAAGTCGTAGCAATACTTCTTAGATTGCAACTAATAGCAAGTTTTAAAAAAAAATGATTTAATAGCAGTTTTAAAAAAAAAAAATAGAATATCAATCACCCTCATGTTTCGAGATTTCTCTCGAAACAGTTAACTACTAAAAAAGGATAAATCATTTTTTGAAAAATAAGCTATCAATCACCCCATATTTCTCTCAGAACAGTTACTTCTTATTCAACTCTTTCACAATTAAAACAGATTCTTCTTCTTCTTCTTCATTTGAATTTTACTTCATCTATGTTGGCGAGATCAGAATTAAGATCAGAAAGCAACCCAAATTGTTGGTCTTATTCGTCAAAAAAAAAAATCAGTAAAATACATATTTACTCATTTAGATTGCAATGGATTGTTGTTCCATATCCATAAAACGATTGGTGTTGTTTATAAATTTAGTGGACTTCATATAATTAACCATTCTCACTTTGAAAACTTGTTGTATATATAAACTAGTTGATTTACCATTTTCATACACCTTTTGCATACACTACTTTTGGATATGAAATGTATATACAAATTGGTTTCGTACTAATAAGTTAAGCTATTTAATGAACTCCATATGATTTCACCATTTTTTTATACATTAAAAACTGATTTCATACACTTTTGTAAATTGATTTACCATTTTCATAGACCTTTTTGTGTATATAAACTGATTTATCTTTTGCATACACTTTTTTTTATGTGTGTATGAAATGTGTATACAAATTGATTTTTTACTGATAAGTTTACCTACTGTGTGAATTTCATATGATTTATCATTTTTATACATAGAAAATAAATTTTAATATTACGTCGTTGCTATCTACGTCAGAAATCAGATAGTTGACTAGCGAACGTCGTTGGCCGAAAACGAAAAGTGAAGGAGTTGTGTATAAAATTGGGGGAGAAATTTCAACACAAATCCATATGAAACAAGATATAAAGACAAAAAACTTATAAATTAAAATTACAAAATCCAAAAATCTGATGGAGATAACACTTGATTTGTATATTCTTAGAAAAGATGAAAGATGGAGGAGTAGAGAGAGAAGTAAAAAGATGAAATACAAAGAGAAGTAGATAAATGGAGGAGTAAAAAGAGGAGAAAGATCTGATTGGAAAGGGATCAAATACCCGCTTTCTACTCTTCTAATGAATATCTACATATTAATTTATGATAAAAAAAATTAACACAATAAAAAATAAAATTATTAATATAATTTATTAAATCTGCTATGACTTGCAATTAAAAACACAATTCAATGATTATAAGAAAGTACAGTTATAACTTGCAATAAATAATCTAAAAAGTACATATAAGATAGTTTTACATTAAGAAATCAGGTTCTTTGCACCCAAGGGTGTGGCCTAGTGGTTTAATGAAGTTGGGTTGAGCACCATGAGGTCTCAGGTTCAATTCCCAACAGAGACAAACACTAGGTGTTTTCTTCCCATCTGTTCTAGCCTTGGTGGACAGAGTTACCTAGTACATGTTGCTGGTGGGAGGTGGCATGTATCCCGTGGAATTAGTCGAGGTGCGCGCAAGCTGGCCCGGACACCACGGTTATCAAAAAAAAAAAAAAAAAAAAAACAGGTTCTTTGAAAATTAAATAAGAACCTGGAATTGACACGGATATCCATTCCTATATATAATTGGCAACTTATAATCCAAAATGATTAGCAAATATTAGCCATCAAAAAAGTTAGCAATTATTAGCTAAAAAAATTAGGAAAGGACTATTTGTTGATTGTATGAAAAATTTATCACCCGTGTTCTCAACTGGCGTAAAATTAGGGCAATTAATTATCCACCTCCTTAGTAATTATATGTATACATAAGTACTTGTGAATCTTTTTTCACTTGGAACATAATAACCCCACTCCAGCATAATCAAAATAAAATCAAATTATTCAACAAACAATTATGTATATAACAAACAAATTAGTAAACTTGTGATTCATTCATGAATACAACAAATATTATGTTTATAATTGATGAATACAATTAACTAAGTGAATGCACACTTTATTTCTGCTTCAAAAATAAAATTCATGAATTAAATAAAACTCAACTTATGAGGAGAAATCGCTTTGGCTATAAAAAAAAATTCAAAAAGATAATTAACATCAAGGACCAATTAAACTTGTGTATACATTAATGTATACCTTCAAAAAACTAACAATTTGATTCATATGAATTCTTTACTTAAAAAACAATCCATTTGTATGCTAAATGTTTTACCTTCAAGACAATAATTATCAACAAGTACCAATTGAACTTTTTTATACATTGATGTAGACCTCTAAAAAAGAAACTAAAAAATTTATTATTTTGAATTCTATACCTGGAGATGGTGATTATCCACACTAGGTTGCTTAACCCTTTTTGAACCAATGCCACATCCTGTTTTTCATCATCATGACTCTCTGCATGCCTTCGTTTTTTTATTATTCACAACATTAGAACCTATTTGTTTTTTCACTGGCTTTTGATGATGATTAGCAAATAGAAAAGCTACTTGTTTTTCTTCTTCTTTGATTTATTCAACCACAATTTGATTTTTACATCGGTTTGGATAGCGAATAAATTTTGCATGAGTTGGAATTAGTGTTTTGATGGAGAATCTACAAAATTGGAATCATCATCTCAATTATTTAGAAAATTTAGATGAACCTCTCGTATTCATTATATTTACAACAAAATCACTCCAATAATTTGTAGAATAGAAAAAACTCAATTAACATATATTACTCTACAATTTTGGGGGGGGGGGGGGGGGGACACACACTAAAAGATTATCCAAATTTTCTTTGGATTCAATTTCCCTAATAACTCAAAATCATGGTTGTAATAGAGTATTGGAGTGATGGAAGAGAATATTTACGGACAAGAAGAAGAACAATCTGAGATGGTTGAATAAAAAGAGAGAAATAAAAAAACATATCAAAAGAATAGGAACACTACAATTCTTCATATTGATATTTGACATATTGAAGAAAAGAAAAACAAATAAAATGTAAAAGTTGACTACGAAAGCCCAATAAATTAATAAGAAAAAAAGTCATTATTTGTCAAAAATAATAAGAGAGTTTTACATGAATAAACAGTCTTAAAAAATACATTACATATTTTTAGCCTTATTTTCAAAATAACAATAGTAGCCAGAGAATAATTACATATTTAGCCGAAATTTAAAGCTAAATAAATTTCCTTTTTCGTCTAAATTAATTCATAAAAAAAGAAGAAGAAAAAAGATGAAACGGTTGCAATTAATTAGATAATGATAAATTCCTACTAATTTATTGGGCTTGCATTAATGTGACTGAGCAATTATTACTTTCCTTTTCTATAACCTTTTATTTTATTTTATTTTATTTCTACATTGATAAAATACATGTTTAATTATTTTAATTTGTTATAAATTTGGATAATGATGCTTATATTTTTTTTTCCAACAGTATATGTGGTAAATCTATAATAGAAATATATATCAAATATTATATGTATGTAAATTGTATACTTGAAATAATTCTGTAAATATAATATTATTATAGCAATATTTATATTAAATATTATATGTATATATGGTTTATTTTTAATGATACAACAAATGTAAATGGTATAGTAGCAATATATATTAACTATAATTTTACCACAAAAAATATATTAGGTATAATATAATATTTTATTTATATTTTTTTATTTTTAAGTTAACAAATATATATTAATAATGTACATTATCATTATATACATTGAATATAAACAGAATACATAATATAAAATTATTTATACAAGCATATTGTGAACTATATAATAATATTATGTTATATGAAAAGTAATAGTATATAATGTTATATTATTTAATTATTTAGTATATGATGAATATAAATGGTGTATATCGATTATTGAGAAAATGGAAGAAAAAATTTACTAAAATCATGGAACAAATATTAATGGTAGGAGAGAGAAGTCGGAATAGATAAGAAAGGTAATAAGTTTAAATTCAGATTTTATGGGATCGCATTTAGTTTAAAATAATTTTTAAAAGTTGTCAGGATAAAAATAATATTGAAGAAAAAATATAAAAAATTATGAGAGAGAGAGAGAGAGAGAGAGAGAGAAAGAAGACTAAATGTAAATTTCTTAATCAATCATTTTATTACTCGAATATAAGAGAGAGAATTTGGCTGCATAATAAAGATTATATATTTATGATTTCTTAATTTAATGCAATTTTCTTTGATCAACCATTTTATTAATTAATAATTTAGGTAATTAATTATTTTATTAATTATTATACAGATTTTTATCTAAATAACAAAAGTGAAATAAAAGATGTTATTTATGAAATGATGCAACAATTAGACTATTTCTATAATTAATTATATGAGATATGTACAGCCATGTAAAATTCTCAAATAAGAACTTCACTATTTATCGTCAATTTTATCTAAAGGGGGCCACGCTATGTTATTTTTTTCAATTTGAACTTGGTTAGAAATTAAAATTGAGATTAAAATCATTTTTCAAATTAATTAATCAAGCTTCTTTATTTCAACAAATCAAAATAATTGTTTTCACACGATACTTAATCATCAAAAATTAATCATAATCCAATTTTTCCAATTTAATCGATTTTGAGGAAAATAAAAGATTTAATTAATTCCACAACAATTTTAGGAAAAGTCATTTTTCAAATATTTATTAAAATTTAAAATGTATATATACATCTATATATTATGAGTATACATATATACATTTTTATTCTTGGGAATTAGAGAAATGCTTTGAATTTGATTTTTGAAAAAAATATTTCCTGATTTCACAAAATGATTATCTTAAATTGTTAAAAATTGAGAACCTCAACAACTAATTCGACTGGATCAGCAAGGTCAAAATTGGATGTCAACAAAAAAATTATATGAAATATCTCCTTAAATAAATTATTTAATTTAGAGATTGGAAGCACCTATGATGGTTTCTTACTTTTGGGAATATCTTTTAAAAGAAATATTAATAATTGATATAATGCAATATTTTTTTTTTATGGATGTGTCAGTATTAGTTTCTGATGACTTAATTTTTTTCCACGAGAGCTTGTTTACTGTTAGTAAGAGCGGAGCTACAGTATATTTTGAAGGTTCGAACGAACCTAGTAATTTTTGCATATATCCTATATTTTTATTAGAAAATCTAGTAAAATAACGTTTGAACCCCCCACATAAAGTTGGGCTGACAGTCCAGTGGCAAAGAGGAAGGTCATAAAGATTTTCGCTTCTTAGGTTTTGGGTTCGAAGACAGTCAATTTATAGTTTTTGGCATTTCTCCTTACCAGGGAAATATACCTGTTCATATTTCTTTTTTAAAAAAAATACTTTATTTTCAAGGAAAGGGTTTTCTGTCATTCTCAGTACACGTTCGTATGCATATTAAAATTAACAATCAAAAAAGAAGAAAACACATTTCAATCTAAAACAAAAGAGACTCTCCCTTTCTTTAAAAAAACATCAAACATAAAATTAAATTTCTACTAAGACCTGAAAGGAATCACCGAATTTGCACTCGGGAATAGTAATACTTTGAAAAAGGCGTGATTCATTAAGTGAAAGACGCTAACCGAATAGTTAGAGATGCCGCAAGTATAGATCATATAGCCTAATTGACTGCAAGTTGAATAAGCTATGACCCTCTTTAGATCATTCTGTAATATTCCAATAGTTGCCGCAAGGAATGACGTCATAGCTCCTGCAAAAGTAATAACAATCAAAGTCGTAGGTGGGTATTCAAATAAAGGGGAGCACCTTGCTATCATGAAAACGCCAGTTGTTACCATGGTTTTTTGCTTTAGTTCGACCTGTCGTCACATATGAAATAACGGACGATATAAATTTAGCAACCCTTTTTCCACCGGATCCATTGCAGGAAAGGGATAATGTGCAGCTTCGAATTGTCAATTATATCCTTTATGAAAATGGCAAACCGATTCGAGGAATTTCTGACACAAGTATTTAATTAGTTAGGTCTTGTTTAGTATTGAATTGGAACCAAGACAAAAAAAGTTCTTATTGCGAAGAAGCCCGTGCTTCTTTTGTTGAAATAAGCACAAATGGTTTGATTCGACATTTCCTAAGAATTGACTTAGTGAAATTCCCTATTTCGTATATCGAAAAAAGGAATGATCCGTCGGGGTCAGGATTGCTCTCTGATAATGGATCAGATTGTACCAATATCAACCCCTTTTCTTCTATTTATTTCTATTTCAAGGCAAAAATTCAACAGTCTCTTAACCAACCTCAAGGAACTGTTCATACGTTGTTGAATAGAAATAAGGAATGTCAGTCGTTGATAATTTTGTCAGCAGCCAATTGTTCTCGAATGGGGCCATTCAAGGATGTAAAATATCACAATGTGATAAAAGAATCAATTTAAAAAGATCCCCTAATTCTAATTAGGAATTTATTGGGCCCTTTAGGAACATGTCTTCCAATTGAGAATTTTTATTCATCTTACTATTTAATAACTCATAATCAGATCTTAGTAACTAACTATTTGCAACTTGACAATTTAAATCAGACTTTTCAAGTGATTAAATGTAAATATTATTTAATGGATGAAAATGGAAAAAACTTTAATCCCGATCCGTGCCATAACATTATTTTAAATCCATTCAATTTGAATTGGTCTTTTCTCCATCACAATTATTGTGAAGAGACATCTAAAATAATTAGTCTTGGACAGTTTATTTGTGAAAATGTATGTATAGCCAAAATGGACCGCCCTTTAAATTGGGTCAAGTTATACTTGTTCAAGTTGACTCGATAGTGATACGATCAGCTAAGCCTTATTTGGCCACCCCAGAGCAACCGTTCATGGCCATTATGGGGAAACCCTTTACGAAGGAGATACATTAGTTACATTTATATATGAAAAGTCGAGATTTGGTGATATAACACAGGGTCTTCCAAAAGTAGAACAGGTGTTAGAAGTGTGTTCGATTGATTCAATATCCATGAATCTAGAAAAGAGGGTTGAGGGTTGGAACAAATATATAACAAGAATTCTTGGAATTCCTTGGGGATTCTTGATTGGTGTTGAGCTAACTATAGCGCAAAGCCGAATCTCTTTGGTTAATAAAATCCAACAGGTTTATCGCTCCCAGGGGGTGCAGATTCATAATAGGCATATAGAAATTATTGTACGTCAAATAACATCAAAAGTGTTTGTTTCAGAAGATAACTGTCTAATATTTTTTCACCCGGAGAACTTATTGGATTGTTGCGAGCAAAAAGAATGGGGCGCGCTTTGGAAGAGGTGGTCTGTTACCGAGTCGTCTTATTGGGAATAACAAGAGCATTTCTCAATACTCAAAGTTTCATATCTGAAACGAGTTTTCAAGAAACTGCTCGAGTTTTAGCAAAAACGGCTCTCCGGGGTCGTATCGATTGGTTGAAAGGCCTGCAAGAGAACGTTGTTTTTTAGGGGGAGGGGGGGTGATACCCGTTGGTACGGAATTTAAGGGATTAGTGCACCGCACCCTTCAAAACAACATCACAACATTCCTTTGAAAATTAAAAAAAAAAAAAGAATCTATTCGAGGGGGAGATGAGAAATATTTTGTTCTACCACACAAAATTATTTGATTCTTGTTTTTCAAAAAAATTCCACAACATACCTGAACAATCATTATCGCGAAGCATCTGGCTTACCGGTAATCTCTCATTCCCGCCATCGAGAGACTTTAATAACTATAGTATGCAAGAAACGGGGAGTTGAGGTGTTTAGACCTATACCCCAAAATGCTCCCAGCAGTGCTTCACAGAATTTGGAACCTAACGATGTTCGGTTCGTCACATGAACTGAATGGTAATAGTCTATTACCCCTCTCCCTGTAGGGAGAGCTTCCTTTTCAGCCCTCTCACGTGAATCTTCTTCTTTATAATACATACGAGACTACCAAAGCAAATGAAACTTCTTTCCCCGGAGCAACAACTGAAAGAGATAAAATGTGGAACCTAATAGAAATTACTAGTTTTAGAATCTAGTTGGCCAAAAAAATGATTTTTTCAAGTGATTGTGTGATAACTTTTTCTTCTTCTCCATCATTCAAGATATTATGTGAATTAATATATTACTGAATCTAATGAGTTAAACTTAAATTAAAGTAAAAAGAAAAAGTTTTGTAAGGTAATTGTTCGCTTTAAAATAGAAAATGGATTCGATACAATTCAACAGAATCTAAGAAATGATCAAATTAATTAGAAAATCATTTCTATTTTTATTCAATAAAAATTAGAGTTTCATTTTTTAATGAAGTTAGACGATACAACATCGCTCCTTGCTGGCGGAGCAGCATATCAAAAAGAAAAGCAAGAAATAGGAATGAAAGACGTTTCCAATACCGATAACTCAATAATGTTGTAAGATACTACCAGACATGTTTTAGATTATCTTTTCAAGGATAGCTCTAAGTTTACCTCGGATGTCCATACTGCCCTTGGTCTCATCCTCCGCGTTATTACGCTTCTGGGTTAGAAACTTTTTGAGATTTGTAAAATTGGACACATTATCCTCGTTTTCTTCTTTGGCTTTATCTGATCCAAGGTTTTCGATTGGCTTTTCGACCATGGCCTTTGGCGAAGGCAGTTCCCTTATGTTGGGATACCTTTCTGCCTCTCTTTGAATAAGAAGTTCTAGGAGGTCGGCTAATTTTGCCTTTCTCCTTTTGATTTCCTCTTCCAAGAGCTCATATACCTGGTGTTCAACCTAGGGTATGTTGAGATCAAAGAAAGTTTTTTTCGATAAGCTAGGACCACTTCTATCGCCTTCAACGGAAAGAAAGGCAGGGTGGCACAGCCCCCAACCAAGGGAGTGGTTACGTTCAGTATGTCCCCCTTATTCCCGACATACTATGGTACCCCGGAGTGGGTAGGACTGGGTCGAGTCCGTATCGTCGGGGAGCAACAGCAGCGTCCGGATCTAATCTATTTACTCCGCAATTTATCCGGTGACTTCACGATCGCCAAAGAAGACCCAAGAAGCATCAAACATTTTTTATGAGATCCATGGAGCAATTCTTAAATAGCAAGAACTAGCTCCCAGTGAGACTTCATAAAAACATGCTCGTCCTTTCTCGAAAGTATCTTTTTTCTTGGAACATGATCAACCATAAATTATTATGTTCGCGATTTTTCATCCAGCGATGGATAAAATGCTCCAGTTTTTCATTCTCATATGAGGTCGGAAAGTGGATTGGCAACAGGTCGGCACGAAGTGATTCATCATGCTCAAACACGAGTCGATCGCTCGCTAGGGATGGTTTATAGATCATCAAATTCCCACAAATGGAATGAAAAGTGGGTCCATGTAAATGATCAAGACCTCACAAACAATAACGCTCCTTCCCCATATGGAGTTGGAACCCAAAGGCAATCGTTGAGTGAACTGTATCTTTTTTGTTTTAGTTTACCTAAGCCGCACCCTTACTGCTGGGGTGGGGCTAGACCTCCGAACCGTACGTGGGATATTTTTTGCCTTTTCGTTCATTTTCGCCATGAAAACATAGCTGACATAACAAGAAGCAGGCGAAGCAGCTAGAAGTACTCGCTTCACGCCCCTGAATTATTATTCACGAATGAATTAGGAAAGCCAACAGAAAGATTCGATTCAGACTTCGTAGAGCCGGTGCTGTTGTTGCCTGCACGTAGGGCTGTCCCCGTTTGCTAAGCGGGCTCATAGTCTAAGCCTCTTGGTCAGAGGAAGGGGAACCCCATCGTGCTGGCTTGGCATGGAAGGACAACTACCCAAAAAGTATTTTTCGCAGCTTGGTCTGCGTAAGCTCAATGCTTATGGCTTTATCCAGCATTGCTACTCTTTTTACTATGTTGTGGGACCGTGAAGACAACCCAATACTGTAACTTGCTTTGCCCTCGCTCCGCTCGCTCCCACCTGTCTTCTTTCCATTATGGTGAAAGATCTTTCACCATAGCAGGAACTTCACTGACCTTCTCGGGCAGTTACTAATTTTTAGCTGGGGTCCCCGCCAACTTTTGATACAAGCAAGAAGATGCGGAAGCTACAAAGAACAAAGGAAACAAAGAAACAAGATAAACAAAGATAAAAAGGATAGAAAGGTAGACACAAAAATGGAATCAAAGGCAACCAATTCTATAAAATGAAAAGACCTCCTTCAAATATCCAAATCTGCACCTAAACCTATGAGAAATACCTCAAGGGAATTAGATTCCCAACCAACCCTCCTTTCTAAACTTGAAACAATTAAAAGTTTCAACAAGCTCCCAAACTTTCAAACTCTCAAAAGAGTATTTAATATTCAATATTCATCAAGATAATCTCCCCCTAAAATGAGCTATGCTCCACTATTTATAGACTAGACTACTAATTACACAAATACCCTTAATGAATTAAGGGTTTTCTTAGTCAAGAGGCTTGCATTTAAATAATAGCCACTTTGCGTACATAGCCTTTTTCCTTTCTTTGAGTAGTCTTCCTCTTGGAGCCTTGTACTTCCATTTGAGCACGTTCCTAAGCTTCAATCCCTTGTTCCAAACTCCTTTCAAGCCTCCAAAGTATTGACTCAATTCAAAGTTTTTGAACTTTTTATCTTGGCTTGGCGTACATGCATCAGCTTTACCCTCCCCCCATTTTTATTTTTTATATAATTAATCAGATAAAGCAAAAAAAAGGATGTATGGTTGAGGGGAGGAGAGAAAGAACGCATGCAGGGAGATTCTGTCTGTAGGAGGTTAGAGAATATATGAAAGGACATCTAAGGCTAAGGTTACGAAGTAAAGAAAGTCCATTACTGAGAGAAGTGGTGATCTCGTCTTACTTGTTGGGAGAGAGGAAGCTTTCGGACCATCTTTTCCAGTCAGATAGCGAGCAATCACTCAACAATGAACAATAATTGAAAGCAGCCGGGAATGAGTACCTATCCCTTACGGGAATCGAACTCGTGTCTTCGACATGAAAAGACGATGTCCTAACCACTGGATGAAAGGGACCAAAAAGCCATTCTTCATATACCTCAGCTCCGAGAATATAAGTGGTTCATTTTCTTTCTATACGCAATTCATGATTTCGTTTGTGTTCATATTGGGTTTCTGATGTGAATTCGGTTGGTCGTCCCCCCTTCCTACGGGTTCCCCCACCGACCCAGTGACACACCAACCACGCCCCTTCTCTTTCTCCTATCATAAAGATCTTTGATCTCTTTATTTGTCTTTCATCCCCCTTGAATAAGTAAGACCTCGCTCTTTTGAATTCAAAAAAAAAAGATGTGAACATTACAACCAATCAATCGAGAGTCTTCTATACATTTAGAAACTTTCTATTTATTCCCAAATGCACAAGAAAAGGTAGAACCTTTGGGAGGTACTTTCGTTCTGCTTTACTATAGCAGTTTTAGATCTGCCGCTCGCTCTCTTGCAAGTGCTCCTCTAGCTCCCTCTCCTTGATCTCTTGTTTTTGTTTTTAGCAGGATCCCTTCGATCAATCCTACATTTTTCTTTTTTTCCACGATAACGATATTCCTTTGCTACTTCTTTCCTCAGCTAATGGAAAAAAATCCTTCTTTTTACCCTGCCTGGTGCCATCCATCTTTAAATAGTAAATGTTTTGCTGAGCTCAGATGTCCGCTCGTCTGGCAAGTTGGCAGCAAGCACTTTTTCCCCTCTTTGTGTGGAAAAGCTTCTGAAAGCCTATTAGTTAGTATTAGTAAAAAACCTCGTTAATGGGTCCATAGTTGTCGCAATCGCTCATTGGTCTTCACCTCAAGTGATTTCTTCAATGAGTCCAAGGCTAGACCCTAAATGCCGCCTACAATTCCATTTAGAAAAAAGAGAAAAGACAAGATAAAGACTCACGGCTTTACAAGAACGAGCTTAAGGAAACTTGATTTGTTGAGGGAAAGAAAAAGGAAGCTTTTACAACTATATAAAATGAAAAGTAATCACCTAACAGAATAAACAATAATATTGTAGAATAAGAGGGAAAGAAAGATTTTTTCTCTTACCCGCTTAGCTAAGATTGAATTTTTCACCTTCTCGTTCACTACATTAGGTTAGGAGATCTAACCAAGCACGCGAAATGCGACATTGACTCAAGAAAGTCAATAAAAGAAAAGCCAAACCTTAGAGGCCGGTACATTGCCTATTCCTTATGACTTCTAGGTCTCTTCTAAGCCTTCTGCCTCTAAGCAAACTGAACCGACGGAACTCCGTGCTGGACAGATCGATATACTAATAATCAAGTCTTCAGTCAACTGGTGGAATACATTGCATCAACCTGGGAGCATTAGCCGATCTGGTACATCAATACATGTTCCTATGCCCATTCCAATCTTGTCTAACTTTGCTAACTCCCCCTTCTCAACCCGTATCTTGTTCGTTCTGGAAACACGTCTTCCTATTCCATCTTTTCTCGAATCTCCTTTAACAGAAGAAATAGAAGCTCGAGAAGGAATACCAAAACCTATTTCACTCGTTGAGTCTTATTCTTTCAGTCTTTATCCTCTCTTCTTTCTTTTATTTTCAATTTGTTTGTCTACTATAACACTTAATATATATTTAAAAATTGATTTTAATCATTGATTCTAGTGTTGTCATTTTTTTATTTTTTTTTATATCTATTATTTTTTGTTGTTATGCTTCTCAAAGTTTCAACTCAGAATTTAAAACAAGCCGACAGTATCTGGTCCTTTTCATATTTCTGATATTACTTTTTCTCTTCATAAATTGCAATCTTTATATGAGTTGGCAATGAAAAATATATACCAAGTGAAAAGTTTTTTTTTCTCTATGAAGTTTATTAAAAATGGCTTGCGAAATAAAATTGATAATGACTTTTTGAATAATTGTTTAGTTTGTCAAATAAAAAATGAAGTATTTGAAAGTATATCTAATGAAACGATTATTGGTCGTTTCAAAACATAACAAGTCGTCGATTGCAGTTGTAGTGATAATATTTATATTTATGTGGTATTTAAATTATTTTTTAATTTTTAAAATAATTAAATATCAGTACTCGTTTGTTAGTTTAACAATTGTTATTTATTAGCTTGAGGTCTTTGTCCTGTCTTAAATTTCAGAACCCTCAAAACTTTAAATTCTAACTCCGCCAACCAGTTAAGTGATCTAATTTAGCATATTGTAATTAGGTGATTTACAAGTTAAAAATATATGGCTTAAAAGTGTCTCATCATTAAAAAATAATTGATTATATTACTGTCCGACTTGAGTGATAATTTGAGGGAACTAACAAAATATAAGTGAATTTCTTACATTAAAGAAAAAAAAAATATTCTTCACATTTTTCATCAGTAGCTCAATGACTGTTTAAGTAATTAATACAAATATAAAATAAAGTTTCATAAATATGAAAATTCTGAAATTTTGATGTTATTATGACTTTACTCCCTCATTATTAAATCCGTCATTTACAAAAAAAATAAGACTCCAAGTAATCGGTAATTTTTATCTTGCATTTTGCGTATATGGTATCATTGACAAAAAAAAAAGGGGAAAGCTGCAAACAAAGTTTCTAGTTTCAAGAAACTTACCGGATTCTGCATTGAACATCTTTACCTTGATGCTTTGGTAAGACTTATCGTTGTTTTAGATTTTGTTCTGGTGTAATTTTCGATCACCTTTGTTCCTTCTCATATAAGGAACTGTTTACCATTCTTTCTCTGGCTTTTCCTTTACTGGGATTGAGATGGATTCTCGATACTTTTGGGAACTATGATGTATGTGTATTTGTTTATGGTATGACCAAGCCTTCCACAATCTTTACAAAGAATCCCTTCCTCGTCATAATAATGGATAAGTTGTTTGCTTTTTCCAATGGTAATGATAGTTTTTACCGTGTCCTCCAAAGGAATCTGGACGTAGATTCGTGCATATTTCCCTCTAAGAGTGAAAGATGTACATAAATACACTTGGACGAGCTTCCCAATATTCCGGCTAATTTTTTCAAAGATAGTTTTATTGTAGAATTCAGTAGGCAATTGAGGTAGCATGAACCAAGTTGTAGTGAGTAGGATTTGCATGTAAACTCTCTAGCTGATTGTTGTCTTGGAATATTTCATATAACAGTCTGCTATTGCATTATTAGAAGTAATATTACAAGTCATTTTACCTTTTTATTAGGATATCTCAATGTTTTTCTGCAGTTTTCATTTTTGTCCTAATTTAACTTTTGTCCTGTAGTTGTTATGGCTCTTTGTTGCAATGTAATTTTTCTACAAATTTATAAATATAATTACATTTCTCTGCAAAAATATGTAAGTAAAAAACCTTCCCACTGGTTGTGCAAAGAGAAAACTAAGATATCAAAGTAACTAAAATGTTGACGTCACATCTATTTATTATACTATAAATGTTATGATTACTTAATTCTTTTGGGTCCAACTGTTGCATTCACAAAGGGATTTATGATTCCTTGTCCTGTTTCTCAAGATATTCAGAGATGCATGCTTTTGTTAGATGGTTGGATGTACGTTCACATCCGCTTGAATCAGAACAAGTATGATGCTTGTGTGTTCTCTTTTTATTGTGCTATAGAATTTTTCAACAGCGAATTCAACTTAACATAACCATTTTGCTTCAGTATCTTTGGTAACAAGTCATATGTTAAGTTACAAGTAGCTCTCGAGCTAATAATAGCTAATGCCATTTTTCTAACTGGAAGGTAGAGATTTCCATTACAATTACTAATTGAATTATTGAAGGATTTTCTTTTTAGTCAAAGGTGTTGTAGACAGCATATCTCTACATTTCGGTGGGAAGATGTCTTTTCAGAGTATGGTGTTGGAGATTAATAGGAACCTATACCACTTAGTCAAATTTTCTTATCCTTGGTTGCAAAGGATTCGTTTTGATTGGCGACAAATAATTTATTTATTTCAGGCTTATACACCAAGGACCCGTTTGATAGGCTGCACTAATTAGAATAGTCCTTGGATTAAAACTTAGTCTCATCTAATACATTGTTTGGTTACTCTTTTTAACTTAATACATGGATTGCTTATACATCATATGAGGTCTGATTTTATCCCTAGTAAATGGAGGGATAACTTATCCAAGGTTTAACAATTCATAAGCAAGACCCCTAAATGACTAAATTATCCCTCAATTCCTTTTCCTAAATTTCTTTTGTAATTTGATGTCCTCTTTAATTATATTGGGTTGGTTATAAATGTCCTTTTTAATTCTCCAAATCCGTTTAAATGTAATTTGATGATTTCACAAATTAATGTTTGATTTTTTTTCTTCATGTTTGGTTTGCTATACTGAGTTTTTTTTTTGGAGGGGGGGGGGGATATTTTTGGTCACTTGAACCATTTTTATTTTTTTTATAATAAATTTTAGGTATTTGAACATTTATGTAGCATTAAATCTATGGTAAGTTTAAGGCATATTTGATCAATAAAATAAATAAATTAGAAGTACACCGTGCTATCAAGGATCTCCGTAGTGGCACATCACATCTGAAAATTAGTAATAAATTTTTATTCATATTTTAGTTTTTAACTTGACTAATTTAATGAAATAGAAAATCCAACAAAAATTCAAGGGTATAATTGTAAAAGAGATTTTTGTAGAATTTTAAATCAAACACAATACATGGTATATCTAGTTTTTAATACAATGAACCAAACACTTGATAAAAAATAATTCAAGCACTACAATCCTTGCATTACTAATTCCTGCATTGCTAATCCCTGCATTATTAATCTCTGCATTACTAGTTTTCATACCAAACGACCCCCAAGTGTTGACTGCAAGATAGTGTTTTGGAGATTGCCTGACTTGAGATCCTACAAGTGTAATTCTGATGGTGCAGTTAAAAGTCAAAATGGATCTAGTGTTGGAGCATTTTGTATTAGAGATGATGAAGGGGAACTGGTCCATGCATAATCTTTTAGGTTAGGGGAGGAATCTGTCCTAAAGGCTGAACCAATTGCATTGGGAAGGGGGTTAGAATACTACGTTCAACACCAACTATTTCCTGTGATTCTTGAAACTGATTCCTTAACTCTTAAAAGAGTTCTAGATGGGATCTGGGAGGTGCCCTGGGGCATTAATTTGAAGGTGAAAAGAATAAATGTGTTGAGAGAAGAATTGGATGTGAGAGTGGAACACATATTCAGAGAGAGCAACACCCACTCTGATTTTCTAGCTAACCAAATTTTCTTTTTTGCAGGATCAAATGACATTCTATATAAATGCTTTCAGGAATTACCATTAAAGGACAAAGCTTTGGCAAAATTAGATAAAGAACAGACCCCTAGCCTTAGAATAAGAAATTATCAAAATAGGGGTTTCACTACAAGTTCTTAACTGAAGGATCAAGTTGAACAATCAAGCAAGCATATAAGTGGAGATCAACAACAGGTTTTCAACAAGGTTCCAAGCATCAACGATTTGGAAAATGGTCAAGGCATTTAACCTGATTTTCAACAACAACAACATCTCAGATCTGTATGGTGGTGATGGAGCTTTAATTTTTTTTTCCTTTGCAGTGGTATTAGCCTTTGTTAAGGCTCTACCTGTAGGGAAGAAGGAATTAGAGAAAAAATCATGACATAGTAGTGCTGAGATAAAAAATAAAAAAAAAGGGAGAAGATTAAGCACTTATCTTTATAGATGTAGCTCATATCTAGTATAATCGAGCAGAAGAAGTCTTCAATGGAGCTGATATTATGACACTTGTGAGAATTTTTGAGTGTCCTTAATGAAACCACTCCCACTCGGTTATTTCCTTTGATTAAGCAGCAACAGCTATCTTATCTTTTCTTTCCCCTTTCCTCATCGCCTCTCCATTGTTAATGTCATTTCATTGACTAGTGCGATAGAGAGAGAAGATGAAGAAACGTCTCATGTCTTTCTGTTTTTTATTTCCTTTTTTTTTTTAGTTTCCTTTTCTTGTTTTGAACTTCTTAGTTTTGGGCTTTTCTTTGGGCCTAAAACAACTGTTGTACAGTTTTTATCGGGTAAACTATAGAAATGACCCTTTTTTTGAGTGTCTTTATTTTTTATCCCCCATAAGAAAAGTCCTACAAAACTAGTCTTCCTTCTTTTTTATGTATAGAACAAATACCTATTTTCCCCTTTATACTTGAAATATTTTTAAATAACTCTCCATTCTCATTTATCTTTCAATTTCTATTTTTATTTTCTCTTTTTTATTTTACTTTGATTTTTCTTTTTTCTTTTCTCTTTTTTTTTCTTTTGAATTTTCTCATCCTTTATTTTTTTTTCTCTTTTTTAATTTTTCGTTGGTTTTTATTTTTTCTTTTCACTTTTTTTTTCTTTTTCTCAAACGTTTTTTTCCTTCTCTCCTCTCAACTTCTATTTTTTTTTCTTTTTCTCTTTTTTATTTTCTTTGATTTTTTTAAATTTTATCAACCATTATTTTTCTTATCTTTTCTTTTCTTCGATTCCTTCCAAACAACAAGTTATACCCTATGGGTAAGAGTTGACACTATCACATTGTGTCTTAATTTATGAAATGTTCTATAACTCTTACCTTAGAGGCAAGACTTAGACCAATGACTTTCAAACAACAAGTTACGCACCATGGGTAAGAGTTGACACTACCACATTTCGTTTTTATTTATGAGATGTTGCATAACTCTTGTCTCAGAGGCAAGCCTTATCCCAAAAGACTTTCAAACGACAAATTACGCCCCATGGGCAAGAGTTGACACTACCAAATTGTGTTTTGATTTATGAAACGTTCTAACTCTTGCCTTAGAGGCAAGACTTAGCCCAAGGACTTTCAAACAACAAGTTACATCCCATAGGCAAGAGTTGACACTACCACATTGTGTTTTGATTTATGAGATATTCTATAACTCTTGCCTTAGAGGCAAGACTTATCCCAAATGACTTTCAAACAACAAGTTACGCCCCATGGACAAGAGTTGACACTACCACATTGTATCTTGATTTATGAGATGCTCTATAAGTCTTGCCTCTAAGCAGAGGCGGATCCAGGATTTGAAGCTTACGGGTGCCACCCAAGGAGGATCTAGGAGGGAGCAAGGGTGTTCGCCCCGAACCTCCTCGGTAAAAAATTATACTGTATATATAAGGTTCCTTTTTAGTGTATCTTCAAGTCCCTTAACATAATATTAGAGGTTGACTTTGTTCTTTAGGGGTTCAACATTTATTTGTAGTTCTAAGTTCAAAGTCAGCCACTACATTTTTTTTGAATCTCTTAGTGAAAATCTTGGATTCGTCATTGGTGCCACCATACTAGAGATGGAAGTTGATTTAGAACCCATATTCAGTCAGTTCAGTCATTTTGGACTAATTTTTTTCGATTTACAAGATTTTGATTGATAAGCAATACACAATCATCAAACCAAAATAAATTATATACTCCCTCCGTCCCAATTTATGTGATGTAGTTTGACTTGACACGGAGTTTAAGAAAGAAAGGAATACTTTTGAAACTTGTGGTCTAAAATAAGTCATAGATGTTTGTGTGGTTGTAAATCATTTCATTAAGGGTAAAGTGGATATTTTAAAGTTAAATTATTACTAAATATAGAAATGTGTCATTCTTTTTGGGACTGACTAAAAAGAAAAGTGTGTCATATAAATTGGGACAGAGGGAGTATATCTCAATTTAATTCTTTGGTAAAATACTATAATATTGAATGAAAATGAAAAACATAAACAAGAAACTAAAATTTTGTATACAAATTCAAATATAATGTACTTAAATCATGGTAATTAATTACTGGCAAATTGTAACTTATGACGAGTTCTATAAAAAAAGAAGTCAAAACAACTTCTATAAGGGATCTTTACCCTCCTATCGATGATACAAGTAATAAGAAATATTTTTATTACGAAAATTTACAAAGTATCTATACAAATTAATTAAAAAAAATCAAACAAAATTAAAAACTCTCAACAGAGAGAAAAAAAGAGTCAATGAACTAGCATACATTGGCTTTTGCCGCCGTTGGTTTTATTCAAAAGATTAAGAATTGAAGAATAAAATGTATTGAGGAATAAAAGAAGAAAAATTTTAAAATCACTTTCAATTACATATTTAGAGATTTTGGAAAAGGAAAAAAAAGTGATAATTTTGATAAATATGCGTTGGAAAGAGAGTTGAAATATAAAAGGAAACTAGAGAAAAAGAAAAAAAGGGAACAAGAATATACGTTATTAGAGTGTGCTTTGTGAATAATTAAAAAAAAAGGTCTCACAGAGGGGGAATTCGAACTCGTACGGTAGCCCTGACACCCAGACCATAGACCAACAGACCAGCTACTACTATGTTTAATGGGTGCCAACCTTTAATATATTAGACCAATGACTAATAAAACCTATATGTATATACAAATTTTAGCTGGGTGACCGGGTGCCATGGCACCCTCACCCTCCCACGTAGATCCGCCCCTGCCTCTAAGGCAAGATTTAACCCAAGGACCTCCCCAAAAAATAAGTTACTCCTATGGGTAAGAGTTGATACTACCACATTGTGTCTTGATATATGATATGCTCTGTAATTCTTGCCTTAGAGTCAAGACTTAGACCAAGGGCTTTCAAACAACAAGTTACGCCTCATGGGCAAGAGTTGACACTACCACATTGTGTCTTGATTTATGAGATGCCTTATAACTCTTGCCTTAAAGGCAAGACTTAGGCCAAGGGCTTTCAAACAACAAGTTACGCCCCATGGGCTAGAGTTGACACTACCACATTGTGTTTTGATTTATGAGCTATTCTATGACTCTTGCCTAAGAGGCAAGACTTAGCCAAGGACTTTCAAACAACAAGTTACGCTCCATGGGCAAGAGTTGACACTACCACATTGTATCTTGATTTATGAGATGCTCTATAACTCTTGCCTTAAAGACAAGACTTAGCCCAAGGACTTGCAAACATAGAGGCAAGACTTAGACCAAGGTCTTTCAAACAACAAGTTATGCCCTATGGGCAAGAGTAGACACTACCACATTGTGTTTTAATTTATGAGATGTTCTATAACTCTTGCCTTAGAGGCAAGACTTAGTCCAAGGACTTTCAAACAACAAGTTACACTTCATGTGCAAGAGTTGACACTACCACATTGTGTCTTGATTTATGAGGTGTTCTATAACTCTTGCCTTAAAGGCAAGACTTATCCCAAAGGACTTCAAACAACAAATCACGCCCTTAAGTTTACTTCGATGTCAAAGAAAGAAGATTCTCTTTGCGGATTATTCAACTTTCCGTTCATTAGCAAAAACTAATAGAAGTTGAGAAAAAAGAAAAAAGAGAAGAAAAAAATAAATGTTAAGAAAAAAGAGAAGAATAAAAAATGCATACACACCAAAAAAAAAGTTGAGAAAAACAAAAATGAGAAGAAAAAATAAAAATATAGTTTGAGAAAAATGAAAAAAAAAAGAAGAAAAAATAAAGGTTGAGACAAATGAATTAAAAAAAGAAAAAATGAGAAGTAAAAAATAAATAATGTTTGAGAAAAAAAGAAAAAGAGAAGAAAAAAAAGAAAAGAAAAGGTTGAGATAAATGAATTAAAGCAAGAAAAAAAAATAGAAAGAAAAAATAAAAATCAAGGAAAAAAAGAAGAAAAAAAATTAGAATTTGAGAGACAAATGAGCATGAAAAGTGTAAAAACATTTGAGGTGTAGAGGGGTAAAAATGTACTTGTTCTATACATAAAAAAGATGGAAGATTAATCTTTAAAAAAAATTTTCTTATGGAAAACAAAAAGCCAAGCCACCCCTATGGGGCCATCCCATGTAATTTCCTGATTTTTTTCATTTCAATAAAAAGACTCAATGGTCTTATTTTGGCAAAAAAAAATAAAAATTCGGTGATGGATTTAGAATTTTCACTAAGGGAGTTTGAAAAATAAAAATGTAGTGCTTGAGATTTGAACTTGAAACCTCAAGGTGTATTTTGAATCCCCTCAACCACAAACCCAACCTTTAATCTTATATATATACACAATGTAATTTTTTATCGAGCGGGTGAACCCTCTAGCTACCCTCTAAATCCACCCATGGTACTCTTATTCATGCTACGAGTTCACTTTTTTTCGTTTCTAGAATCACTCTGAGTCTATGTTGTTTCATATACTGTGTCATAATTCGTATGCTTCCAAAGATGTTGTAGAGATAGTGTAGAAAGCTATGACTAAATCTATTCAATCCTGCTTCTAAATGTTGTAGTCGACCTTATTTTATTTTTCTTGTGCTTTTTGGTCGCTAACGCACCATGTTGTATTTTAACTTATTTTGTTTTTCTTGTGCTTTTCGATGGCTGACGTACCACTTGTGACATGTTATCTAATTATGCAGTGATGAGTTAACTAGTATATGTATCTTGTGATGTGCGGATAATAATAAAATATTTTTATTTTCAGCTATGATTTGATTAAAAAAAGGCAATCGATCACATTATATATTTTGCGCTAATAGATACTATTCACTTGGCAATATGATTAAAAATTAATTGTAGAAAAATACAATTCAATTGTGAATTAAAAGATACTATTTATGTTAAAAAGTAACTTACTAAAATACGTATTCATAAAAAATATAAATTACGTATATATCACCTTTATATTTAGGGAAAATGCATAAATAACTCCTGAACTTTGACCATATTTTTAACTACACATTTTTTTTTTGGAAGGTCCTATTACCCTCTGAACAACTTTAAAATGGAATAAATACACCTTTAATTTCACTCTCCTAGAAGGCACGTGAGAAACAAAAAATAGCTTAAATTCTAATTAATATGAATACATGTCATTTTTTAATTGGTCGCTTTACAATTAATTAGTACATGTAATTAGCTAATATTAAAATTTAAATATATATTAAAAATATTTTCCTTTCTTTCTTTATGAAATAAGGTTAAATTTTATTTTCTTTTTCTTTTTAGTAATTGGTGCTACTAAAATATGACATAATTTAAATTAAATTTAGACTGTCTAAAGAGTATTAATACTATGAAAGTTATAATTTGTAGTGTTTTCTTATTGATATTATTGCCAGTGTATAGACATATTGATATTCGTATTATAACAAATTTAACTTTAAAAATTCTATAAAATAATTTTTTGATATGACTATCGACGCATAGTCAAATTTATCATTTTTTTTCCTTTTGAAAGTAAATGGTGCTACTAAAGACAAACTTAACGATAATATAATGTCATGAGTTAAGAGTTTTTAGAAAACCGAATATATATAAATTGAAAAAGTAAATCTATCTTTTGGGAAATTATAGTAAAATGACTTAAACACTAAAAAAAAAATTGAACCTTAACATTTTGAAAAAAAACCCTATCTTTTTCAAAAAACAAATCATTTTAAAATTAATTCAACAGCTAAATTTAGCATCAAAATAAGAAAAAAATTTGAAGTAAAGACAAAGTCAACAATAGAGCCAATTACTAAAATGAAAAATATATAAATATTTGACTTTATTTCACACACAAAAAAAGAAGAAAATAATTTTAAAAATATATACTTAAATCTAATATATTATTATGTGTATTAATTATTTATAAAGTGTACAATTAAAAAGTGACATGTTCCCATATTAATTTTAAGCTATTTTTAGATACATTCTATTTTGGAAGGTTTACTGAAGAATGGGTGAAAGATCTGGTGTCATTGGCTGTGTCGTTTCAAGGAGTGATCTTCCTCTTCCACTTCGCCGTTGATTATTGAGCTTGATTCTTCTGTGTCTCCGGTAAGTATAGCTCTCGTTCTTGTCCTATTGCTTCAATTTTTCCTTCTATTAGTTAATAGTTCTTCTCCATTGTTGTTTGATTTTTGTGCAATCAACCAAATTGAGAAGGTGTCTGCGCTTCTTTCAGCTCTTAGGTGCCCACAAACGTAGATCTGGGTGTTCTTGTTACTGATTCCGCTTAGGAATCTTGTAAATCAACAAAACCCTCTCTTTGTTGTGTGGTAGTAGAAAGTCTGTTTTCTTCGTTTTTTTTTGAGAGTGTATGATGTAGATACTCAGTGTATTCCTGCAGACTCTATTATGATTGAGCTTTAACTGGTTTGTGTCTGCACTGTTATTGGTGTCTGCTGCTCTAAGATTTTCTATGTAGCCTTGTTGTGTGTTTTCCAACTTCTTCCACTTTCGTCCTACTCTCAACTTCTCCCTTTCGTCTCTCTCAAGAGTTTTCTAACAAAGAGTGATCGGTAAGATGATCGAGACTTGAAGGTTTGATTTTCTATTTCTGTTTTATTCAATTTCATATAATTCATCCTCTGTTGAGTGGACGATCTTCTGTTGATCTTTGTTTTTTCATCCTATTATTGCATATGATTCTTCCTCTTTGCGAGTCGGATAAGCTTGCGAGTTTTAAGTTACGGAATATAACTTTTGTGTGATTTTTGCTGTAACATTAACATCGTCTTTTAGTTTTGATGGAATTTCTCGTTTCTCGTTATTCTACTTCTTCCCATTCAATTCTTCATAATCATCTTCTTCATTGTGTCTTTAGCTTTATTTTAGATATATATATTTTCAGGTGCATCTACTGTAATCTGCTACCACGAATTTTATTTAAAAATGTAAATTAGGAGTTAGATAAGAAAGAGAGATAAAAATCGGGAAGGCGAGGAGTGAATAATGTTCTATCCGAATGAACGTTAAGCTTTATTTATTTGACCTGAAACTTGTTGCTGCTTTCCATTTTTCAGAAGTTTCTAAAAAGGTTAATCAACACGTAAATATCTTTTAACTTAGTTGTTATGTCTCTCTTCCTTGTGTCCTCACTTTTGGTTGGTCGTATTTCAATGTTTGACGATTTTGGGTTCCTCATCTATTGTTGGACCATCATCTACACTATTTCTTCAAGTTCAGAGAGGTCGTCTCCCTTCTGCTGCACTTTATAACAGTTTTATGTACGCCCTGAGACAAATACTAAGTCTTCTTAATGTTAAAAGCGTGTAAACAACATAACACAAAACGGAATCTAAATCTCGACAAACCATAGCGTTGTTGTGTATTTTTCAATCTTTATCTAAACAACAGATTCACCAATCAATTAAGAAAAATGAAAATCAAAACTTGCATAAGAAATCAAATAAGAAATTCCAACAGTAAGTATTTTCTCAAGGAGATCTCATCTGCAGTAGCTTAAATATACTAACATCTAACAGCAAGTATTTTCTAATACGGGTAACAACAAGACATAAAATCCACCCCTGTAATCTTTAATTTGCCTGAAAATTGAAAAAATTATGCTTATTTTCTCCAGTATCCTTCAAGATTATACATTCTCATCAGCTGTTGGTTCGTGTACTTATAGATGTGCAAATAGTAATGTGCAAGTGTAGGCATTTTTCCTTTTTGTATGGATGCTCTAAAGATGTCAATTACTTCATTCTGTTGGTGTGGCTATTTTTTCCTCTTAAGATGTGCATGTTTTGTTACTCCAACGATATAAGCTTTTTCTTTGCTGTTCCAGGCTTGTTCTTCGTATAAACTTTACTGCTGGAGAGAAGTATATCATTTTATTAATATGTATGTGTATTTATACAAGAGAACAAACAACAAATAAGGAAAGAATCAACTAATAAAGAATTGTGATCTTCTCCTAATCAAAACAGAAACTAAATCACTGATGAGATATTAAGATATGGAAGAGCAATCATGAGATATCTTAATATCAATCAAGTGATATCACTAATGTGCCCCCGCAAGATGGTAGATTGGTCTGATATACCAATCTTGGACCTTAGTGCTTTGAATGGAGCTTTTGGAAGCAGCTTGGTCAGAAGATCAGCCAGTTGGTCTCGGGATGAAACATGAGAAACACGTAGCAGGCCTTGTTGGCAAAGATTTCGAACAAAATGACGGTCAATCTCGATGTGCTTCATTTTGGAATGAAAAATTGGCTTAGCACACACATAGGTCGCACCAAGATTGTCACAGTAGATAACTGGTGGTTCCTTGAGAAAAATAGATAACTCTTGAAGCAAATTATGGACCCAACAAATTTCAGCTGATGCTGAAGCAATAGCCCGATATTCAGCTTCTGTGGATGAGCGAGCAACAACTCTTTGCTTCTTAGAACTCCATGAGATCGGATTGGAGCCTAAAAACACAATGTATGCTGTAGTAGAGGAGCGATCTTCACGATTCCCTGCCCAGTCTGAGTCAGAGAAGGCGTGCAGATTTAGTGACTTGCCTTTGCGAAGAAACATACCATTAGCAGATGTGCCAGCAAGATAGCAAAGAACTCTTTTTACCGCCCAATGTGCAGTCGTTGGAGCACTTGTAAACTGAGACAATTTGTTTACAACAAAGGCCACATCCGGTCTAGTAAGGTGGAGATATTGTAAACTTCCAACTATACTTTGATATTCTTTAGGATCCTCAAGTAGAGAGCCATCACTACTTATGGGACAAGATCCGCTTGCCATTGGTGTGCGCATTGGATTAGCTTCAGCCATGTTGGCTTTGTCTAAGATCTCATATATATACTTTTGTTGACTTAAGAAAATTCCAGAAGGTGAGCGAATAACTTGAACACCCAAGAAAAAATGCAAATCACCAAGATCTTTAATAGAGAAACGATTAGCAAGACACCCAATAAAATCTTCCACCGAACTTTGATGATTACCTGTGATAATTAGATCATTAACATAGACAATTAGATAGAGCATAACTCCAGATTTAGCATATATAAATAGGCAGTGATCTGACTGAGAGTGGCAAAATCCATATGAAACAAGATAGGATTTGAGTTTCTCATACCATGCTCGTGGAGCTGTTTAAGCCCATAAATTGCTTTGTGAAGCCGACAAACATGAGTGGGATATGTCTCATTCACAAACCCAGGAGGTTGAGACATATAAACTTCCTCCGTTAAAGTACTGTGCAAGAAGGCATTGTTAACATCTAATTGATGAAGTGGCCAATCAAATGAGGCAACCAGTGAGAGGATTACACACACTGTGGTATGCTTTGCTACTGGGGAATATGTTTCACCATAATCAACACCTAGACGCTGAAAGAAACCTTTAGCAACAAGTCGAGCTTTATAGCGACTAATACTCGCATCAGAATTGTATTTAACATGAAAAACCCACTTAGACCCGATGGGTTTAGCTTGAGAATTTACTGGTACAAGAGACCATGTGCCTTGACCCTTAAGTGTCGATAATTCCTCATTCATGGCAGCACGCCATTAGGATCTTTTAATGCTTGGCTAACGTTCCTAGGCTCAATAGGTTTGGCTATTGAATTAGAAGAAAGAGAGGATCTGATAGACTTGGGTTTGCTAATGGTATTTGAGCAAGTGGCTTGCAATTTAGAAGGTTGTGCGGCAGGGCATGATTCGGGTTTAGGAGATAAAGTAGCACTAAGACAAAGTCTTTGAATTGGCTTACTAATATTGTTTTTAGAACGGGTAACCATGGGATGATTTGGTATAGGGGCAGAAGAAGGAATGGAGGAAGCAGAAGTCATACCTGGAAAAGATGTGGTGAAGTTCTCAGGCTTGTCTGTTGAAGAGCGATTGCTGGTGGCGGCCTCAATAGAGGTACTTCCTGAATCCGATGTTGTAGATATAACATGTGAAGAGTTACCAGATGGACTTGATGTAAAAGGAATAGTATAATGAGAGGGAACCCATATATCAACAGTGTTAGAGTCAGGTTGATTGGCCTTAATTTCCATAGATAAGTATGGAAAACGATGCTCCACAAAGTCCACGTGCTTGGAGACATACAACCTAGACTTCCCAGGATCAAAACAAAGATAAGCACTTTGATTTCATGAGTATCCAAGAAAAAGGCATGGGCTGGCGCGAGGTTGCAATTTGTTTTGATTATAAGGCCGTAACCATGGGTAACACAAACAACCAAAGACCCGAAGCTTGGTATAGTTTGGTTGTTTTCCATACAGTCGAAAATAAGGAGACTGATTCTCTAAAATTCTGGTAGGTAAGCGATTAATCAAGTAGGCTGCAGTAGTAAAGGCATAGGACCAAAATTTTAGAGGGAGATTCGCATTATGTAATAGGGTGATGCCTGTTTCAACAATATGGCGATGACGACGTTCGGCAGTTGCATTATGTTCAGGTGTATGTGGAGGAGTGAGAAGGTGAGAAATCCCATTGTCTTCAAAGAAGGATCTAAGATGGATGAATTCACCACCATTGTCAGTGTAAAAAGAGATGATGGGCTTCTGAAAGAGCTTTTCTACAACTTTCTTAAATTTTGGAAATGTAATAGATACATCAGATTTTCGTTTTATGGGAAAGAACCAAATGTATTTCGTATAATGATCAACAAATATTAAATAATATTGAAAGCCATCAATTGAAATTTCTGGTGAAGGACCCCAAACATCCGAATAGATGTATTCCAAAGGAGCATTGCTCTTTATTGTAGAGTTGTAGAAAGGAAACTTATGCATTTTACTGCATTTACAAGAATTGCAAAAGAAGGATTTTTCTAATGAAGATGAAATCTCTAAAAGCTTGAAAACCTGACGAAGAGTGGGAGAGGACGGGTGACCGAGATGTCGATGCCAATTGGAAGCAGTTATGGTGGTGGCGGCGGCAAGGGCTTGAGGAGAGGTTGGTGATCGAAGAGATGAAGGCCATGGATAAACACCGTTTTCAGGTTTCCCTGCTAGTAGAGGCGCCCCCGTGCAAAAGTCCTTCACAACAAACGAATAAGGTGAGAATGAGACAGAGACATAATTATCATTACAAAGTTGATAAACAGAAATAAGGTTCTTCTTAATCTTAGGAACATATAAAACATTGGATAAAGTTAAAGGCCGAGGAGATGATGGTAAAGAAGCAAATCCTGTATGGGTGATTTTGTGTTCGTTACCATCACCAAGCATAATGTCTTCACTGCCATCATAAGCTGAGTGAAGGGACAGATTTTGGAGATCCTGCGTGACGTGTTGCGAGGCACCATAGTCAACAAGCCAATTTCCATCATTGCTAGTGTTGTGAGTTGCATAGTTAGCACGTGGCTGTTGTGTTTGAGACTGAGCATTGTTTCTTGTATGTCCATCTGATTCAGATCCATTAATCAAAGAAAGAATTGCCAATAATTTTCGGCACTGCTTCACGTGATGACCAGGCTTATCACAAAGCTGGCAAGTAACACGAGGACGATTCCTGTGGTTGTTTTGACCAGCAAGTTGAGCACCAGTATTGTTAGCAGCAAGTTGATTTGAGTTATTTCCTGGACGCCAAGCATGATTGGGCCGAGAGCCGTTGTTGTGAGGTGATGGTTTAGCAGCAAAGTTTGCTGTAATTGGAACTGTGGTAGAGGAAGATGAGCGAACGAGATTCTGCTCAAAATCAAGGAGCTTCTCATAAAGCTCTTCAAATGTCACTGGAGTTTCTCGGGCACGCAGAGCTGCAGTGATGGCGTCATATTCTGCTGGAAGTCCATGGAGAGCATGAAGGAAGAGCTCATCCATCGAAATTTGAATGCCAACCGAGGCTAAAGTACTGCAGATTTGTTTGATCTCTGCAGGTATGAAGTAATAGAGAGGTTACCCTTTTTCATGTTGCTTAGGGACTCTCTAAGACGCATGATAAGGGCACGTGATGGCTTCACATAGGTTGCCGCCAGATTTTTCCAAAGAGCATAGGAAGACTTGGCATCAATGACAAAGGGAACAATATCAGAAGATAGAGAGGCAACAATGGCACTTCGGATGAGATGGTCTTGCCTTTTATGAAAAGGTGTGGCTGTTGAACTTGGCATCTGTTCAATAAAGTGAAGAAAGCCATATGCAGTGAGGATGGTTTCCCACTGGTATTTCCATGACTGGTAGTTCGTATTGTTGAGCTTTAGAGCTGCCTGAGCAACAACGTTGATACTGATCAACTGCATTGTTATTCATATTGAGAATTGTGGGAGAATTTGGTGCAGCCACATGAGAAGGTGTGGTGGAGGTGTTCTCAGTGGAGGAATTGTTTGGAGGTGTGGTTGAGGTGTTCTCAGTGGAGGAATTGCTTGAAGCCATTGTTTTGGCAGGGGGAAAACACAAATTCTCAGGAAAAAATAAAATGTTGTGAAGCTTTTAGGCTCTTGATACCATATAAACTTTACTGCTGGAGAGAAGTATATCATTTTATTAATATGTATGTGTATTTATACAAGAGAACAAACAACAAATAAGGAAAGAATCAACTAATAAAGAATTGTGATCTTCTCCTAATCAAAACAGAAACTAAATCACTGATGAGATATTAAGATATGGAAGAGCAATCATGAGATATCTTAATATCAATCAAGAGATATCACTAATACTTTGCTCATCACTGACTCTTTGTTTGTATGAACAGAGTTTTTGTTCTGTTGTGTCTATCGTTGCTGAGTTATTTTGGAGCTTCAGTGTCCAGTGTCCACCGGTGCAAGGCGTTTCTTGTCTTCTTGGTTTAGAAGCTTGATTTTTTCTATGAGCTTCTAGATCTGTTCTCTGGCGCATCGTCTGTCTTGAAACTCCAGATCTGAAGTAAGCTCTTTTTGTTACTCTTCCTTGATTCCTCTTTACAACTATCTGAAATTCTTCTTCTCTGTGATTTAGGTCTAATTTCCTGCTGTATACCACCATGTATCTCTTTTACGAAATTGTTCCTAGTGTTGTCGTGTCCACCAGTGCTGTCTACCCTGTGGTGACCCCTTTTTCTGATGTATGCATGATTCTGACATATATGACTATGAAGAGTCTCTTGATGGATGCATGTCTTGTTGATTCTGAGTTTGGTTCTGTGTGGTGTTTCTGTTGTGCTTGATCTTATATCTTAAATTCTTGGAGCTCTTTTTCTTCATATGTGCTTAGCTCAAGTTCAGAGAGGTCTCCCTTCTGCTGCACTTTATAGAAAGTTTATGTACACCCTGAGCCAAATACCAATGTTAAAAACTTGTAAAAACAACATCACTTAAAATGGAACCAAAATTCTGACAGACCTAAGCCTTGTTATATGTTTTTCAATATCTACATAAAATTCCAACAGCTAGTATTTTCTCAAGGAGATCTCCTCTCCAGGAGCTTAAATATGCTAACGTCAAGTATTTTCTAATATGGATAAAAATGATACATGTAATATACCTCTGCAATCTTTAATTTGTCCGAAAATCGTAATTTTTTTAATAGCTTCTCCATTTGGAAAAGCTATTGAGAATTCTGTTACTCACTTACTACCGGATATGTGCATTTCAACTCCAGCAACCTGCACCATAAACATAAACACAAACAATCAAATCCCTTGAAATGAAAAATTAAGAGAGAAAAAATTTAGTTTAGAAGTTAAAATTCTTGTTACCTGCTTAGTTTCCTTTTTAAAAAAAGTGAAGACTCTGTTCCATTCAAAAGCAGTGAGAATTTCACTTCTGCTAGAACTACTTTGTAATCTGGATATTCTTGGAAGTGATATCTTCATCTACTAATTTTGACTTGCAAAATCTATTGAAACTTAGTAGTGAAATATAATATGTTTACAAAACAGAGTTATCTATACAATGGAAAGGCAGGATTCAG
This sequence comes from Capsicum rhomboideum, assembly GCA_031232105.1. NCBI lineage: Eukaryota > Viridiplantae > Streptophyta > Magnoliopsida > Solanales > Solanaceae > Capsicum > Capsicum rhomboideum. Next base: position 139,423,141 of record CP124711.1, on the reverse strand, counting down.
GAAAAGGAACAAAACACAATCAACCTTTCCTCATTTGTATTAATTTGTTGTGACTATAAATCCGACTCTCCAAAACATCTATGGTCAGTTTTTCTCTTTGACATTGGAACAAAAATTTGTTTATTAAATGAACTTTGTTCACCCCTGCATATTAGTGGCTCTCTACCATGCTGGTCTTGATATATCTGCCTTCTCCTTGCCACTGGTTAGCTTATTGGGATTTTCACGTTTTGAAACCTGCCATAATTGCACTATGCGAATCTTCTAATTCTATTGCATTTACGTACTTGATATCTCACTAACAAAGTCAATTTTAGTTGACATATTTTTGAAGTATATATTGGACAATGTGTTTGTTCTTTGATGATGAAATTGAAATACATCGGTGTGTATTTATAATGTTCTTGTAGTTTTTGAATTACAACAGACTATCATTTATTATTATTATTATTATTATAAAATCATGAATAACAATGTTGAGTGACCAAAATATCCACTAAAAGTTGATTGACTTATTTCCCCTCTTAAGTTACAATTTTCCTCATCTGAAAACTTACTAATGGGTATAATTGTAATTTTGTCTTAGGACTAAACAAAACATTTTTGTATTAGGATAGGACTAAGTTGCCCCTTTTTAGTTTTTAACAAACGTTACTAACCATATTTCAGCTGAACTAACCAATATTAGTACTACTAATACTACTAATTAATGAGCTCTAATTCTAATTTATTAAAATTCAATTAAATAATCCCTTAAAAGAATAAAATTTCAGATCCCAAATTCCTGGACCAACGTGACAATATTGTTTAGGAGTCCCAAAAGAATTAAATTTCACAATTAAATCCTAAATCGCATTAATAAGGTTGCTTGATAATAGTCTAATTCTACCATATTTCTATTGATTATTTTGATTAAAAAAACCCAATGTCATGTAGTTAGCGGTGGACAAGAAAAAAAAAAAAGACTTTTAAAGCCAATAAACTTTCATTCGTATACTTTAATCACTATGTGAGTTGGACTGCTAAAAATGTGAAGTATTAAGCCAACTACAAATTAAAATCTATCTATAAAAAAAACAAATCTGCAAAGCATCAAAAGTAAATATGTAACCTTGGTAAGAATTTTTTAAAGTTATAATTCTCAAAGATTTGAAGATTGTTTTGCTTTTTGATGTTTTTTTTTTGCTTGAATATGATAAAGCTCCACTCCAACTTACATTCGCCATTAAGAGTGTGTTTGGTAAGAAGGAAAATATTTTTCTGAAAATGTTTTTCGATTTTCATGTTTGATTGACTTAAATGTGTTTGGAAAATATTTTTCAAATATATTTACTTTCCTCAAATTTAAGGAAAATGACTGAATCAGAATCGGGAATTGAATCTCGAATCAAGGTCAAAAGTTGGGTCCCGGGCCGGGATCTCCTGTCGGGTGTCGAGTTAAGGGATCGAGGTCCAGTCTAAAGTCGGGTTCATGTCGAGGTTGGATCCCTAGTCTAGGGCCTCGAGTTTGGTTCGGGGTCGAGAGTCAGTATTGATTTTTAGGGTTTTGAGTTGGGCCAAGAGTCGAGTCACAAGTCGGGGTTCAAATTCGGGTCCTATCCCGGTCAAGAATCAGGATCTCAGGTCATGTGTCGAGTCAGAGTCAGGAGTCAGGTTTTAGGGTTTGGAGCTGGGTCAAGGGTCGAGTTACAAATTCGGTTCCCATGTCAGGTGAAGAATTAAGATCTCATGTCATGTGTCGAGTCGGCGTTGAGAGTGGGGACCCGAGTCAAGGTAGGGATCTAATTTTAGGGTCAGGAGTACATTTTTGTAACTCATAAAATAAATTTATATAATTTGTTACTGAAGGTAGGCCGAAGAAATACTGGAGGGAAGTGATTAGGCATGACATGGAGCAGTTGCAGCTTACAGAGGACATGACCCTTGATAGGAAGGTGTGGAGGACGCGAATTAGGGTAGAGGGTTAGTGAGCAGGAGTGTGTCCTTACTAGTAGGGAGGAGTGCCTTGTTTGTCGATGTACCTGTAGGCATAGTGCTATGCCTATGCCTTGTAGTTTCTTGTTTGTGGTGTTTTTGTGCGATGTGCTCGATTTCGTAATGGTAGTTCTTAGCATTACTTCATGGGCGTTTTGTTTCTTTTACCTCGTGGTGTGTTACCTCGCTTTTGTTGTTTGTTTTTATGTTTCCTGCTTGTTATACTGTTATCTATTCTGAGCCGGGGGTCTGACGGAAACAACCTTTCTACTTCTTCTGAGGTAGTGGTATGAACTGCGTATACTTTACCCCCCCGACCCCACATTGTGGGAATACACTGGGTATGTTGTTGTTGTTACTGAAGGTAGGAGAATTCTTGATATCTTATTCCATGATTAACAAGTATATATACAGATACATAGAGTTCTAACTATGGAGAGAATAAAACAGAAAATCCTACAGATATGATATCAATCCGTTCAACTATGCTATCTATGTGTACAACAAGGAACATGGCTACATTCATTCTTTAACACCCCCTCAAGTTGGAGCATAGATATTGATCACGCCCAACTTGTTGCAAAGATAAGCAACTCGATTTCCATTCAACGCTTTTGTGAGCAAATTAGCTAATTGCTCTCCCATCTTCACGTACCCAGTGGAAATCAAATTCTCCTGAATCTTCTCACGAATAAAATGTCAGTTAACTTCAATATGTTTGGTTCTTTCATGATACATTGGATTCAAGGCAATATGGAGCGCAACTTGATTATCACACCATAGTTTTGATGGAGTAGGATACTTCAACCCAATTTCTGTTAAAAGATGATGTACCCACATAATCTCACATGTAGACTGCGACATAGCTCTGTATTCGGGTTCTGCACTGGATCGAGATACAACACCTTGCTTCTTGCTCCTCCATGATACTAGGTTTCCTCCAACAAACACACAATAGCCTATAGTAGATCTTTTATTAATTTTGGATCCAGCCCAGTCAACATCTGTAAAACACTCAACACGAGTATGACCGTGATTGCTATACAATATGCCTAGTCTAGGAGCTCCTTTCAAGTAACATAGAATCTGTTCTAAAGCTTCCCAATGTTCGAGTGTTGGTGCGGACATGAATTGGCTAACAACACTTACCGCAAAAGCAATATCCGGAAGAGTCACAGTAAAATAGGTTAGCTTCCCAACGAACCTTCTATATCTCTTTGGATCATCAAAAGGATCGCCATCGTCTTTTACAAGATGCACATTGGGAATCATTGGAGTACTGGAAGGTTTGGCTGCCAACTTTCCGGTTTCTACAAGTAGGTCAAGAATATAATTTCTCTGAGACAAAAATTTCCTTCTTGCTTCTATTTACTTCCTCTCCCAAAAAGTATTTCAACTGACCCAAATCCTTTGTCTGAAACCTAGTATGCAGGAAAGACTTGAGGAAAGAGATCCCCGCATAATCACTTCCCGTGATGACAATGTCATCGTGGATGACCATATACAATAAGGAGGATAGTACCAACTGTTGATTGCAGATAGAAGACAGAGTGATCACATTTGCTCATTTTCAGCCCAAAATCATGAACTACCTCACTGAACTTGCCGAACCAAGCCTGTGGACTCTGCTTTAAGCCATACAATGATTTCTTCAAATGACAGACTTTACCACACCCCCTAAACCATATGGTTGCTCCATATACACTCCCTCCTGAAAATCACCATGAAGAAACACACTCTTGATATCCAACTGATGTAAAGGCCAATTTGCAGAAACAGTTAGAGAAATAAACAAATGTACAGAAGTGAGCTTGGCAATAGGGGAGAAGGTGTCTGAATAATCTACCCCATAAGTATGAGCATATCCTTTAGCCACAAGTCTGACCTTAAGTCTTGCTACAGAACTATGTGGCTTAGCTTTAACTGTGAAGATCCAGGTACATCCTACTACATTCTTTCCCTTGGGTAAATCCACCAAATCCCATGTGTGGTTTTCCTCTAAGGCATGTATTTCATCAAACATTGCATCAGACCATCCAGGATGACTCAAAGCTTCTTTCACTGTTTTGGGTACAGAGATGGAGTCTAGAGTTGCAATCAAAGATCTAGACGTAGAGGATAAACGGTTATAGGAAACAAAATTAGCATGGAGTATGTGGACTTGCAATTACGTGTACCTTTGCGAAGAGCAATAAGAAGGTCAAAATTTTCTGGAGGATTAGCTGGAAAAGGATCTGATGACAACGAAGCTGGTGCAGGACATGTACTGTCGGCCACTTTCTTCCTCGAACAAACTTGAACTATTGGCGGTCTTACTGAGATAGATGGAGGTGGTGCTGAAGGCACAATAGACGACCGCTGCTCAATAAAAAGACTGGGGGATAGAGGAACAACATCATCTGATTGTTCTGTCAAAGCACGAGTAACATGATAGACTAACCACTCATCTTCCTCCTCTTGACTCGTAGAAATAGGAGGTGCATAGAAGAATGATGTAGTCTCTGGAAATACCTTATCAGTCGACACCAAATACTTGCCAAGTTCAGTAGAATAACATTGATATCCTTTCTGAAGGCGAGAATAACTCAGGAAACCACACTTCAATGCCTTGGGATCCAACTTGGTAACAGATGGTCGGACATCTCGAACATTGCATACGCTTCCAAACACCTTAGGTTCCACCAAAAATAGTGGCTTGTTTGGAAAAGAACACTATAAGGCATATTACCATCCAACACAGAAGATTGCATTCGATTAATTAAAAAACAAGCTATAGAGACTGCATCTGCCCAAAATTGTGTAGGAACCTTCATCTGGAATAAAAGTGCCCTAGCTGTCTCAAGTAGATGTCTATTCTTCCTCTCAGCAACTCCATTTTGAGATGGTGTATCCACACATGAAGACTGATGAAGAATATCGTGTTGTCGCATATATGTCCCAAACAACTCTAACTTCTCAGAGTATGTACTGAAGTATTGAATTGGTTTCTAATTTCAGCACAGAAAGCAGGAAAGTGAGTAAACACTTCAGAGCGACTTTTCATAATATATATCCAAGTTTTTCGAGAGAAATCATCTACAAAGGTAACAAAGTACTTATGCCCAATTTTTGAAACAATAGGGCATGGTCCCCAAACGTCGGAATGAACTAACTCAAAAGCTGATTCAACCCGCTTATTAACCCTTGGACCTACTGAGTTGTGATGGTGTTTTGCAAATCGAATGACTCACACTCGAAGAAATATTTTGGTACTAAGGGCATAGCTTTTTCAACAAAGATAGAGAAGGATGTCCCAACTGACAATGTGATTCAAATGGAGATACAACACTAGAACATGCAACAAATCAAGTTTCCCATTCATCAAGGATGTAAAGATCATCAAACACACACCCTTTACCAATAACCTTATTTGTTGTAAGATCACGAAACATACAATGATCCGGAAAGAATGAGTTATAACAATTAAGATCTTTGATAACCTTACTGACAGAAATCAAATTAAAAGCCAACTTTGGTAGATTTAATACATATGACAGGGTGATAGAGGAGGTTGGTTTAACAGTTCCAAATCCAATACTGTTACACGTTGAACCATCAGCTATGTTAACAGGAGAGGGTGTTTTATGTGATTGAAAACTAGAAAAGAGATTAGGATTACCTGTCATGTGATTTGTGGCACCAGAATCAATCACCCATTTATCTGAAGAGGTCATAATACATGCTTTATTTGTCGCACCAAAAGCCTTAAGTGAAGTGAATTCCTTTACTGATTTCTGATATTCAGAAAATTTAGCAAACTCTTCCGCTGAAACCAATATTGTTTTACCATTCATACTTCTTCCTTGCTTATTGATCCAATATCCCAAGTATCAAATATGGTAGAAACCAAAAAACTATCCAACATATAATATTCAAAAGGTCACTAACACGATAAATTACCCAACAGAAATTATCAGAAGCCCCAATAGTTTAAGATTTCAAAAGATAACGGATAAATCACCGACAATACAATCAGATAGCCGAGTGTCAAGTATCAGTTCTAAGGAACCAGCAAGCAATCACAAATCAACATTGAATCTATCCAAGTAGAAGCAGCCGAACAATTTCTCAAAAACAGTGTTTTATCACCAGAACAAGGTCGGTATATGCCAGAACTGATGAGACAACTTCAAATATAAAATTTGCGAACGATTCTACCGGAGCACGTGCCTCCACGTGCTGACGCGTGAAGGATAAGCTGAAGTTGAAGGTTGCGCATGACTGCCACTTGCTTAGTACCCAATTGTCGGCGAGCACTTTTCTGGCCGGAAAAGGTCCTCCACCTCCTTCTGTGGTGGTGGTGACACAAACTGATCACTTTAAAGTGATCTCTATGATGTTCTGCCTCTATTTCTGAAACAGAGCAACTGATACATTAGATCAAGGTTTTTTTTTCCAGTGAAACAGACCCAAAACGAAGGTCCATGAGCGTATATGCGCTGATACCATGTTACTGAAGGTAGGAGAATTCTTGATATCTTATTCCATGATTAACAAGTGTATACAGATACATACAGTTCTAACTATGGAAAGAATAAAACAGAAAATCCCACAGATATGATATCAATCCCTACAACTATGTTATCAATCCCTTCAACTATGCTATTATCTATGTATACAACAAGGAACATGGCTACATTCATTCTTTAACAGTTATTAATAATTATCTAATATTTTTTGCGATAATTTAGGTTGATAGGAGATAACTTAGAGACTAGTATATATATATATATATATATATATATATATATATAGATAGATAGATAGATAGATAGATAGATAGAATTCCTAGTTTAGGTTATGTGCCTTGCACGTGCGTCTCGAGTCAATGTAATAAAACTATATACAAAAGGAATAAAATTATTAGAAAGTAGCAATTGACTTTAAAATAAATAAGTTATGAACATACTATAAGAGACGAAAGTTACCTCTAAAAAGATCGGCTTATAGATGTTATTAAACTGTTTATATAGAGGCAATATTAAACCTAAACCTAACCTAAATAAAGAGTTTATGTCAATAATAGAGAAAACTCAAGAGAAACTGAAGAATGATTATCTCAATTTAGTTCATCCAACTACCTAAGAATACATCGGTATTTATACACAAAGGAAATATCTTACACTTAATGTAAATCCTACAAATTAATGTGCATAACAGTCTACAACTAATGCTACACAATATTCTTCACTAAATGTAGTATCTAGAATATTTCTTCATATATCTACAACTAATGCTACATAATATTCTACACTAAATGTAGTATCAGAATATCTCTACATATTCACCATATCAAGAATATCATGCTAACATCCCCTCTCAAATTGATGCCGGTGGATCAAAAAGCATCAATTTACCAACTAGAAACTGGTGACGTTGCCGTGCCATTGATTTTGTAAACACATCCGCTGTTTGAAGATCAGTAGATACATGTAGAAGAGTAATAACTCTTTCATCTACAACTTCTCTGATGGAATGACAATCCACTTCAATATGTTTGATTCTTTCATGAAAAACTGGATTGGTAGCAATTTGAATGGCACTTGTGTTGTCAGCATGAAGTGGAGTAGGACTAGATTGAGGAAATCCAATTTCTGCCAGTAAACCACGAAGCCAAATAATCTCGGAGCAAGCTGTAGACATTGCTCGATATTTAGACTCTGTTGAAGATTTTGAAACACGAGCTTGCTTCTTGCTCTTCCAAGATATCAAGGACTCTTCAAGAAACATGCACCAACCCGTGATGGAGCGGCGAGTATTTGGACAACCAGCCCAATCAGAATCACTAAACGCATTAAGCCGGATAGGAGAACCACTAGGAAAGAATAATCCACGAGTAGATGTTCCTAAGAGGTATCAAATGATGCGACGAACGACCACCAAATGTAGATGACGGGGAGCCTGCATAAATTGACTGACTTGTTGAACTGCAAAAGAGATATTAGGCCGAGTAATAGTAAGATAATTTAGGCTCCCAACTAATTGCCGAAACAAAGTTGGATCAGGAAGAAGATCTCCTTCGTGACGATGATACTTTACATTCAATTCCAATGGAGTATCTACAGAGGAGGATTCTTGAAGACCAGCCAAAGAAATCAAATCCTGAGTATATTTGTGTTGGTTTAAGAACACACCTAAAGAATCATAATGAACTTCCAAACCAAGATCTTTCATATGAAAAGAATCCTGAAGCTGCTGTTGGACGCTAGAGATTAATGAAGAATCAGTTCCTGTGATAATAATGTCATCCACATATACCAAAAGAAAAACACAACCTGTAGATGTTTTTCGAAGAAATAATGATGAGTCATATTTACTCTGTTTAAAAGAGAAGTGAAGCAAAATAGATCGAAACTTGTCAAACCAAGCTCTGGGAGCTTGGTTTAAGCCATATAAAGACCGCTTCAATTTGCAGACATCTGATGTAGGTGATAAAAACAAACCAGGTGGAGGTTTCATATAAATATCTTCTTTGAGATCACCATGGAGAAAAGCATTTTTTACATACATTTGATGAAGAGGCTAATTTTGTGACGCAGCAATGGCAGTAATAGTTCACACCGTAGTCATTTTTGCTACCGGTGCAAAAGTCTCTTCATAGTCCACACCATACTCCTGTTTGTTACCAAGGACCACCAATCTAGCTTTATATCGATCAAGAGTTCCATCAGAATGAAGTTTAATTGAATAAACCCATTTACATCCAATTGGATGGACATCTGAAGGACAAGGAACAATGTCCCATGTGTTATTTTCTTTAAGAGCCAAAAGTTCTTTCTTCATTGCTTTCTGCCAACATTCAAGCTTGGAGGCTTGTGAGTAACTTGTTGGAATAGAGATGCTGGATAAAGTAGAAGAAAAACCATACCAGTTAGGAGTACGAGATACTCTGGTAGATCGCGTAAGAGGCTCAAGAAGAGCAGGCCTTGAAGAAATCTCAGATTCTGGTGGAGCAGTCTCAGGTGGCGGATCTGTTTTGGGATGGGGTCAAGTTGGTCGACGTCTTTCATACACAAATCCAGGTTTGAACCACTCAAAAGAAGATGACAAATCCTCAAAAGTAGGAAGAAAAGGAGAAATAGAAGATGACTCAACATGAGTTGGGAAGAAATATTGATTTTAAAAAAAAACAACATTTCTAGAAACACGAAATTTGTTCGAACTTGGATCATTGCAAATAAAACCATCTGCGAAGTACTATAACCCATAAAAGCACATTTAGTAGACTGCACAGAAAATTTATTGCGTTGAGAGGGAGGAAGATGCACAAAACAAACACAATCAAATGTGTGAAAATTGTCATAGCTAGGATTTTGGTGATAAAGACGATAATATGGAGAGTCGAGATTTAAAACTTTAGATGGTAGCCTATTAATTAAAAAGACAGCAGTAGACAAAGCTTCAACCCAGTATATAGATGGGACACAAGACTCAATCAACAAAGTATGAGTGACATCCAAAAGATGACGATTTTTACGCTCAGCAACCCCATTTTGCTGCGCCATATATGGGCAAGAGCGTTGTGAGACAATTTCTTTATGATGCAAGAAACTATTGAATTCATGAGACATATATTCTCCCCCAGAATCAGATCTTAAAATTTTGATACAGGTAGAAAATTGAGTTTCAATGTAAGCAAAAAATGTCTTGAATATGGAAAATACCTCAGATTTGGAACGAAGAAAATACACCCATGTAAACCGACTATAATCATCTATGAATGTCACAAAATACTTGAAATGAGCATGAGAAATAACCGGTGAAATGCCCCAAACATCACTATGAATGACATCAAAACACTTTGTAGCACGGCTACCAGAATTAGGAAAAGGAAGAGTTTTACTTTTGCCTAATTTACAAGTAGAACAATCAAAGGGAGTAGCTGAAAATTGATTTTTATTTCCCAATAAACCAGAATTTGATAAATGAGACAACACACTTGAATTCGGATGTCCAAGATGCTAGAATGTATAATTCATATACGCAGCGGAAGCATAAGGTCACGGATCATACACTTACATAATAAACAAGATAATGTAAATTTAGAATGAAATTCTGGAAAAACTATAAACATACCTGTTGAAGTTTTCACAAATATCGTTTATCACCTTGTTCTCCAGGTCTGCTGCCTTCTACTACTTCCTGACTAATTTTGCCTTAACCAATACTTGTGTGGACAAGTTAAAAAAAATTCTGGAATAGATTTTCAAGGTGGCACAAATGATCAAAAGAAAACCCCTATATATTCAACTGAAGTTGAAGTTGTAAGGGTTATCTTTCATCCATCTAGTTCACACGATTTTCCATTAAAACCACCCATCAATACCAACATTAAGTCATGGACGTTTTTTATTTTGTCCATAATGACCAATGTTTAATAGGAGTCATAATTCCTGTCATCAATAGGATTTTATTCCTATTAAAACAAATGTGTAAAACCTTTCTAAATCCATTTTCTTTTCAAATTGGTTAATTAATCAGGCGTAGCAGGGACCACAGATTTATTAATTGAGACTTCTAATTATGATATTAATTTGCAAATGAATGAATTACCATATCATAATAAATTACAAATTATTCCACTAAAAATCTGTAATTGTACTCCTCGATATTAACTTCGAAATCTACCATTACATCTTATTTAACTCCCTATGTTAGAATTACTGACACCAATCAATTAAATCAAATTTTTCTGAAAATTTAATTTATTGACTAACTCAATCCTATATTACTATGCTCAACTTATTTCACGTGACGGATACTAAATCCACCTGCAGAGTTTACACGTGAAAACTTATAAGCAACCATATAGGGGTGTCTTCTATCTCAAGTCCGAGACATGGTTCTATCAACTAATTATTATTTCACTAAGTGATTTGTCATTATCCAATCTATTAGGAATATATTGACCCGTAATAGAGTCTCACCTTTTAATAGATTAAAATAATAAATCAAACTACATAGATCATAATAATTATATCAAGATTAAGAGTATAAGTACAAGTAATGGACTAGATATAAGTACAAGTAATGGACTAGAGAAGTTGTTTATTAATATTCAGAACATAAACAAACATCTCTACTTGGTCCGTTCAATACATACGAAATGTACTAGCACAAGAAGTTGGAATATTACCACTCCCATAATTAAGATCAAATTATATTTTAATCTTGTGCTACAATCATCAAGATGTTTGTCCTACTTCATCTTTGATTGCGAACTTTAATTTATAACTTATAAGAACCGACAATTTTAATCTTCTGTGCATGAGTTAAATAACTCCATGCACAAAATTGCCTACTATATAAGTAATGGACACACATGTCAACATAATAATCTATTCAAACAAAGACTTTATTAAATTAATTAAATAAAATAAATAGTCTTTACATGGGATGTAAAAAGAATACTATAACTTAAACCAACATGGTTAATAGTATATCCTAACACAAGACGCTTATGCCGTACCTTAGTCTTACTAGTTGTAGAAGTACAAGCAAAAGATAGAACAGGAGGAATGGAAAAGCGTATAGGAAACAATCTTCCAACTTTAGGTCCCTTCACGATTGTCGTCCCCGACACCTGATCCTGCACAAGGCAACCATTCCGAGAAAAATTCACATCACAATTGTTATCTACCAATTGTCCAACTGAAATAAGACTAGTGGAGAGCTTTGGCGATACAAAAACATTCTTGAAAGTTTTAGTAATATCCCCAACCTTGGTAATGGGTAAATTACTACCATTGGCACCTGAATTTGTGATGGGCGATGATACTCATGAACATTTTTTAGCATACTTGCTGAGTTGGTCATATGATTGGAAGTTTCAGAATCAACAAGCCAAATGTAGTATCTAGAATATTTCTTCATATATCTACAACTAATGCTACATACTCCCTCCGTTTCAAAAAGAATGACCTAGTTTGACTTGGCACGGAGTTTAAGAAAATAAAAAAGACTTTTGAATCTTGTGGTCCTAAATTAAAGTTATGGCAATTGTACCAAAATGCCCTTGAATCTTGTGGTCTTAAACATGCCATGTGGAAAGTTGAAATTAAAGTGTTGCCAAAAAAGAAAAGGGTCATTCTTTTTGAAACGGACTAAAAAGGAAAGTAGGTCATTCTTTTTGAAACGGAGGGAGTAATATTCTACACTAAATGTAGTATCTAGAATATCTCTACATATTCACCATATCAAGAATATCATGCTAACAGTTTATTTGTCAAAATGAATCTGAAAAAACCAAAGAGTCTTAGCCCAAACATGAGGCAACCTTTTTTCCCATAAAAAAAAATAGCGAAACTTTTGGGTCCTCCTTGGAGAAAAAGGACTTTAAGAAAAGGACTTTTACACGTAAAAGTTATGGAAAGAAGTTCTAAATTTTAGGTAAATAATTAAATTTTTATTGATAATTATAATTTAATAAATTAATTTATTAATAACTTAATAAAACAGTAAATGACAATTTTGTCTATTGCACTGTTCTTTAACGAAGGCAAAAAGTTCAAATCACTTTTCAAAGTTTCTTAGTTCAAATCACTTTTCAAAGTTTCTTCACACTTTTAATATAACTAGTCACTTTAAACATGCCTCGCACGTTAATCCCTGACAGCTATTATAAAGATAACATCTAAAGATAATAAATTTTTTGTTATTTCTTTGGTCCTAAAACATTGCTTCACCTTACCGAGGACATGACCTTAGATAGGAGGGTGTGAAGGTCGTGGATTCGGGTAGAAGATTATTAAGTAGTGGAGTGTTGTCCTGCTTTTTGATTAGTTTAAGCTCGGTGGTGTTTGTCATAGTATTAGCACTATTCTTGTAGTGTCTTGCTTTTGATTTTTATCTTCATTTGTTGTTTACGGTGTTTCGGTTATTGCACTATAATTTGTTTTTGTTAATGTTTTCCTATTACAGTAGTTGCTATGTTTTCTTCGCTGTTGTTTATCCATTTCATAGCTACTTTGATTTGTTGTACTCGAGTTGAAGGTCCTCCGGGAATAGCCTCTCTACCTCCACGAGGTAGGGGTATAGGTACACTCTACCCTCCCGAAACCCCATTTGTGAGATTTCACCGAGTATGTTATCGTAGACTCTTGTCAATTTTAAAACTACCGGTTGTACTTGACAAAAATCACCTCCAAAAATCATTACTTCTCGACCAATTTTTGTTATTGTTTTTTTGAAATTGGTAATGTTAAAACTTCTCAACCAAATTTTATTTTGACTAAAAAATTTGCATTCGGTGTACCATCTTCCGGAATCCTCCCTTTAATATTTTTAAGCCCAATTATGTATAAATTAGTTAAAAATTGTTTCCACAAAATGCTACCAACATTTTTTACTGTTGTCTTGTTAAAATAATAGAGGAAAAATTAGACGAGATATACTTTTAAGATTATTTATTACAGGTTAGGTATGTACTTTTTCATATTTATAAAATTTAAGTTTTTAATTGCAAGTCATTGCACTTTTACAATCTATTGTTCTATAATGCAATCTAAAAAATGTTGCTATGACTTGCAATATTCAATCTAATATTGTATATATAGGTTTTTTCCCTAAAATAAACTCATAATTTCATTATTTGCCTTGTCAAAATAGGGTCCATAGTATCACTATTACCTCGTAAAAGTAGGCACCACAATTAAGAGGGAAAGTTTAGTTGAACAGATGAACAAATAAATGAATCAAAAAGGAAAAAAAAAATACTATTACTTACTCGAAATCAACACTCAAAAACTTTGCAAACTTAGTTTTTAAGAAGCTTATGCCAAAATTAACATAAGAACATAAAAAAGTTGCTATAAAAGTTATCACGTAATTGTGAGCAAATTTCGAGCATGGTAATTTTAACGACGGATTATTAAATTTTACGAGACTTTAGGTTAGAACTGTTTGCTATGTATTAGATCTTTGACCGTTTGACCATTTTATGATTTTTTTTTTTATAATTAAGATTATTAAGTAGTTGATAATATCATCTGATTACATTTTTTAAATTAACTTTAATATTACATCTATATATCATTAATTTTTGTCGAAGATTGCATGGAATTACCATATCCAATAAGAAGGTAGGATGCAAAAATAATACTAATAATTAGCAATATTCTAAGAAACTAAATTTAAAGTAGTTGCGTTCTTGTGTTGCCTTAATCTCAATTGTCATAATGAGTTTTATTAAAACAAAAATATACCATGTCACAAATTTAAAGGAAGGAAAAAAGAGTACGACAACAATAAATAGACTAGGAAAAGAACTTCTTTTGGATGTGTATTAATTCCCTACTCCTAGTTTACTTGAAATAGATTCAACGTTAAGCTCCTTGTATTAGTAGGATAATATGTATCGTGCAATATAGTGGGTATGTTGTTGTTGTTGTTGTTGTTTCTGATCTTCATTCGATCGTAGCTCAACTCTACAAGTCAAGAACTCTCACATCCAAAAGATGAAGGTGACGGAGATGCTGCTGCTGCGATGTATGTGTGGATTTACTGGAGAGACAGGATTAGAAATGAGGTTATCTGAGACAAGGTGGGAGTGACTTCGATGGAAGACAAAATGCAGGAAGCGAAATTGAGATAGTTTGGGCATGTGATGAGGAGGTGCCCGAATGTCCCAGTACGGAGGTGTGAGAGGTTGACTATGGATGGATTTAGGCGTGGTAGAGATAGACCGAAGAAATATTGGAGGGAGGTGATTAGACATGACATGGAACAGTTACAGCTTACCAAGGACATGACCCTAGATAGGAAAGTGTGGAGGACGCAAATTAAGGTAGATAGGTAGGAGGTAGGGTGAGTCTCTGCTAGTAGATAGGTGTGCTTTGTCTTGTTATCCGTGCTAGTTGTCGTAGTGCTTACTTCTAGTGTCTTGGTCTTGAAGTTTTGGTGATGTTTGTTGTTTCAGATAGGTCGAGTGTAGTACTACTTTGTGGTTGGCTTATTTTTGTTATTATCTGTTTGTTTCTATCTAATGTGTTTTGTTCTTATATTATGTCCTTCTCGAAAATGTTTTGTCTTGAGCCGGGGGACTTTCGAAAACAACCTCTCTACCTCACCTCTTAGGTAGTGGCATGGACTGCGTACACTTTACCCTCCCTAGACCCCACTTTGTGGTAGTATACTTGATTTGTTGTTGTTGTTGTTTGATGGATCTTTAACTGAGGTTAGACTTTGATAGTTTTGGTTCTCTAGGGTGAAACATTGATTCTTCCAATAACTCTCAGCTAACATTAATGATATTTTACACATTCTGTCCCTTAACTAGCACAACTTTGTTTTACGTGTGCAGTTCTAGTTCCTAATCTGCAACATCGCTCCTGCAGAAATTTGAGCTCTTCGCCCACCAGGAAAATGGTTGTCTCTGCTGATGGCTGACGTTGATGTTGGTGGTTGACGCCTTTACTTGTTCTTCAAAAAGTTGCTGCTTGTCGATTGTTCTCCAGCATCCTCCTTTCTTTCAATCTTCTCCCATTAATTCATTTCAGTGGCTTTCTTCCAATTCCATCGACTTCTGGCTTGAAGTATTTATGTTCATCGGTTTTCTCCCTTGGACGTTACACATTTCAGGTTAGTGTCTGCTATTTTTGTTTTGTTTTTTGCTATTATGTTTTCATGCTCTGTTTGTTATCCTCCTTTATTTCTGTTTTTTTTTTTTAAAATTTATTTTAGATTTTCTTGTATTCATATGCAGAATATCTATCAATATACGTTTTGTTTTAAATAGTGATCTAACCGATTGGTTTAGTTTTCAGTTAAATTTAATTTGTAATCCTTTTCTTTTTGTTGGAACATCACTATCAACGACATTATGTTTTATATGGGCCATGTGGGTTGTATATAAAATTATTGTTGCAAGTTAAATAGGTGTAGGTACTCTGGTTATGGTGGTCATATTACTGGTTGCTGTTACTTGAAGCTAGAGTTTGTTTTATTCAACTTGTGTCTGCGTACAAGAATTGGGTATCCTTAAATTTTTAGGTAAAACTTTGTGCCACAAGTGTTAGATGAATATTTTTGAAGTAAAACTATTTGTGCCACAAGTGTTTGATGAATTTCTTGAAAAAAATTGTTTTTCCATAATATTTGTAGCTTTTTTTTCTTCCAAAGCTTGAGTTTTATTAGATCATGGCTATACAGTTTGGAATGAAAATTGAATCGCAGTTATGGCATGACTCTACCAAATTCTTATTTGATATTTACGATGTCTAAAAGTCCTCAATTTGATTCTAGGCATTAGCTTTGTTAGTGTAGGTTCTATGGTGTTGGTATCTATGTCACATGGTGTTTTCTAAGAGAAGGATATACTGTCGGGGTTATGTTTGTTTCCTTTTTGGTAACTTATTTCATATACGACTAGACATTTGGAAGTATAAATTCAGTGACAAGATTGAGTTACTGGGATAAGGTCTGAAGTTAAAACCAGTAGCTGGTGATAAGGTTGCAGTGCCTTCCTGAACCCAGTGGATCCTGTGATCATCTGTTGTAAATCATTACCTGTTTTGACGCCAAACAAGTTTTGCGCTGTTTTTTAATATTAGGACATTTAGGTTCGAATAATCTTTCAGTCTTGTGCCCTCCTCAGTTTTCAACGGGTGTAAAAAAAATTCACCCTTCTTTTTTTTTTTTTTTTTTTTTATAACTGTGGTGTCCGGGCCAGTTTGCGCGCACCTCGACTAATTCCATGGGATACGTGCCATCTCCCACTAGCAACATGTATCAGGTAACTCTGTCCACCAAGGCTAGGCTAGAACAGATAGGAAGAAAACACCTAGTGTTTGTCTCTGTTGGGAATTGAACCTGAGACCTCATGGTGCTCAACCCAACTTCATTGAACCACTAGGCCACACCATTGGGTGCAAAAAATTTCACCATCTAATATAATTAAGTTTGTTATGTCACTCACATGTAGACCCCCCCCCCAAAAAAAAAAAAAAAAAAAAAAGATTAGCAGGATAGCGGTATAGTTTGTTCATTTGGCTTATTGCCAAAGAAGGTGATGAAACAAAAGTAACATGAAAGAGCAAAATTATATTCCCAAAGGCTCAATGTGCTTAGTTTTTTGGACTGTAAGGCTCCAGTTGGACTATGCCAGAACACACTTCCGACCTTTTTAGTTGCTGGATCAGAAGGGGGGTAGCAAGACTCAAAAGAAGTGGTGGAAGCTAATACCATCATGCATATGGTGGTCAGTATGGAAGGAAAGAAACGGGAGATGTTTTAAAGATAGTTCTAATTCCATTCACAAAGTAAAATGGAATTGTTTAGTATCTTTACTTTTTTGGTGTATAACAACTATATATAGAAGATGTTGATCAAATTATAGAATTAATAGGAAGTTTGTAATTTTGGTTAGGGCTGTAAATTTTTCTGGAGGTGGCCAGCATGTCCTAAATGCTGAAGAATACAACTTACCAATGTTCAAAAAAAAAAAAAAAGAAGTTATGGTATCATATGGGCTATATACTAAAAATTGAATTAGGATGCATCTGTGAATTGTTACTGGAAGTGTTGAATTTCAAAGATAAACACCAAAATAGTACAAAATGTAAATTTTGGGCACATGCAATATCCATCTTGTTATTATTTAAGGGTTTTCAAGTAATTTATGGTAGAAAAGGGAAAAAAGAGAGAAAACATCAAAAGAGAAGCCCTTAGCAAAAAGCCTAAACACCAAAACGCTTTCATCGTTCGGTTTCAACCTTGGCAGGTTCTCTTTTTTTTCTTGATAATGTTAGCTGTAATTTTTTATTTTTTTTTTTTAAATTTATTATTTTATAGCATAAAATTTGTTGATTTATGAGGTTTTCTAACAGAGTTTACAATATTAAATGCAATGTGTGTATTGAAATTATATGTTTGTCAATTGTCGTCTTCTTTTATTTAATGGCATCAAACTTGTCGATGTATGAGTTATCTTAATAGAGTTACAATACTTTGTGCATATGAAGATCATTTTATTTTGTTTGAACTGCAGTTTCGAGTCAATCATGGCACGTGTTCAACATTATGACATAGAGGAATCTTTTATCGGTAGAAATTGTCGTAATGCAAGAATCAAGTTTGAAGGCTCTCAGAAATGGCTTGAAGTAAGTGTGATATCGTATGACAAGTTTGCAGATGCTGAAAAACAAAAAGCTCGATCGATAGCAATTGGCTCTATTATGGCAAGACCAATTACTATCGTTGATGACAATACTGGTGGCTTCTTGTTGTTTGTCGAGAGATTGCACTGCTTGATAGATGAAAAAAATGTGTGGAAGTTCGAAAAAGGCAAATCCGTCAAAGATGTAGATAGTGAGAACATGTGGAAGATTGTCGATGGAAAATACATTGGCTTCTCAGATTACTATAGAAGCATCCTCCAGTAAGTAGATCAATATTTTTTATTTAATAGTCATTTGAAGTCCAAAAATTTAACTTGTTTTGTTTGGAAAATTTGTTAGACAAATTGCTTTAGGTCTTTTGACAATACACTCCCACAATTATGGTCACGGGACCCCCGGTGACGAAGTCATGTATGGTGCTGATGGCAAAGTACGTCTATATGATTTGGATGTCAATGCAGTTGGTAAGTATTAACTCAATTAACCGTCAAAGTTTAAATGTTAATCCTATATTAACATTTTCTAATTGTTTTATTAAAAATTTGTAGGCTCTGAGGAATATCTGAGGGAGGACTTCCTTTCATTTAAGAGTTTGCTTCGTAGATTTGTCAAATTTATGCCGGTACCAGAGACAGCCAGTGGAGTGACATGTTTATCATCTAAAGATGGGGGTTTGCGTGTAACTCATGATATCCAGTGCTACTTTGATTTGATCAACAAATTTAAGACGTCGAGCAAGTATGTCTAGTCAAATTTACTATGCTAATTTTTGATGTGTACTCCGTGCTACTCAGTTCAAACACACTCAAATTATATTAATAATATTAGAATAGTGAGTTACACTGCTAATGAAGGAGGGGAAAAAAAGATCAAGCGGGTGAAGGGTAACGCTCTTTGACTAATATTTATTATTATTGCAGAACACAATAGTATTGAAAATATGATATCTTTGAAAGATAATTTTTATTTGCTATCAAAATTATTAACTGCAATCTTTTAAGCCCATGGACAGAGAATGCAGTGTATAAACAACTTAAAAGGTTTTTCATATCAAAAGTATCTATGTTATGTACCAAAAATATTAGAAGGGCATAAGGGTCAATTACTAATGACAGTTGAAGGTTGTTAAAAGGGTAGTTAGTAGGAGTTGGTTAAGAGTTTATTTTACAGTGCACAGTCAGCTAGTTGAGGTGTAGTATCAGTTCATATATATAGCATTCAACTGATTGTATACGATTCATTCAATTGATTCAACTGTTGTTCATGAACTATTCCATCTAATTAGTTCCTTAGGTTTACAGAATTAGCCTAATTCAGTTTAGGTACATTCCATTTGGTATCAGAGCTAGTTGAAACTGTGGAATTGATGACGATAAATCAAGAGTTGAGGCGTGATGTTGATAATCTGTGGGACCTATTGCAGACGATGGGGACATCAATGGAGGAAATCCGTCAATTAGTGGTGCAAATGAATCAAAATTGAGCTCCAACAGAAGAGGCGAATCACAACAACGATGACGATCTTGTGAATGGCGGAGGAAATTACAATCCGGCAAATACTTGTTACGCTGGGGTGGAGTTTCCTAGGCTTAATGGTGGAGATTTTCGAGGATGGATCTACAGATGCAAGCAGTTTTTCGAGGTGGATAACACCCCTGACGAGCTGAAGGTGAAGTTAGCAGCCATCAATTTGGAAGGAAGGGCTCTACAATGGCATCAGACAATGTTGAAAACCAAGTTGGGACGACTTCCAGTTTGGGGGGATTACGTACGAGCCTTGAGCTTGAAATTTGGTCACACCCTGAAAGATGATCCTATGGCGGAATTGATAGGGTTGCAACAGGAGGGGAGTATCCAAGACTTCCTTGATAAGTTTGACAAATTGCTGAACGAAGTGGAATTGATGGAAGGACACGCTATTATCTATTTCTTGAATGGGGTGAAACCTGAAATTATAGTTCAGATCAGGATGTTGGCACCACACACCTTGATGGAAGGCTTACAATTTAGCCACACTGAGCAATCCCTGAAATTGCAAGGACAATCGCTTCTTAAGGGCTCTAAGGCCTTGTTGCCTACTCTAGGTAATTCTTGGAATTTAACTCGTAGAAATCGGTATAAAGGGGAGAAGAGGGGAGTCAGAGGGTGTATGGTGGTAAACCCTCAGGGTTGTTAGGTCATAACACCTCGAGTGGAAGAAATGCACCCTATAACCCCAAGAGACTGTCCTCGATAGAGATGGATGCAAAAAGATGTTAGGATCTTTAAAGATGGATTGAGTCACAGGACAATGAATAGAAAAATCTGAATCAGTTGACTTCGACTTTTCCTTGCCTTTGCTCGAATTCCTAGATCGACCTATTTTGTAGATAACTTCAGCTCGTTAAAGGGAGGCTGGAACCTTAGAGTTCAATGGAGAACTCTAATCTCCTTTTTTTGACTAAAACTATTCTTACGTATTATTCCTCATATCTCCCTTTAAATAGGAGTCTCATTACATCAATAGAAAGCCTAATCCTTATGAAACTAGGAAGCATGAAACCCTATTCTAGAATAATAAATAAAGCTACTTAAATATAAATATATATTAAATAAAGCTACTTAAAATATAAATAAATAAAACCCCTATTCCATGCATCACAACTTCCACGCATCCACTTAGCTCTTCCATTTGTGCACTAGTTAATGGCTTGACAAAAGGGGTTTGATTGGTAAATAAGCCGACTAAACTCGTACCAGATTTTGTCGAGTTTGTTGTGCTGCTAGACTTGTTCGAGACTGCTGCCATGCCCCTTCGCTGAAATTACTTTCTTTCTGCAGTTGGTGTTTTTGTTCTAAAGCCCGGGATACACTCATGGCCTATGTTGCTCGGATTCTTCAAAAATATCGACGGGTGCCTGTCGGATCCTCCAAAAATAGTGTATTTTTGTAGGATCCGACACGGGTGTGACACCATTTTTGGAGAGTTCGAGCAACTTAGCTCATGGCTTCCGATAAGTCTGGTGGTTTGAGCAATTGCACATCCAGTCTGATTGAATCATCCAACCTCGCCATAAATATACCCATGTGTAAGTGTTCTGGAATAAGCTCATCAGCCCTAGCCAACTTCTCTTGAAACTGACGTTGGTAAATTTCAACTGTACTAGTTTGCTGAAGCGTGACTAATTCGCCCACTGGGTTGCTACTTTCAGGAGGTCAAAATCGTTGGAAACGTTTCTGAAGTTCTTGGGTCCTTTGCTCGTTTAAGTTGATAGTACCATAATTGTGCTTCCCCCAACATGTGATACTCGACCACTCCAACCTTTTCTGCTTCCATTGTATGTTGATTTTCAAAAAAAGTGTTCACAACGATGTGACCAAATTATTGGGTCGTTGGTGCCGTCATAAGTAGGAAAATCCATCTTTGCATACCTATGTACTGTCGAATGTGAATTACCTCTTATTAGATGATTCTGATCGGCTAGTTGCATAGGCAGTGTATTGCCTCTAGCAGTAGGAGTTGTTGATTTGCTAGTTGTCAGGGCACTACTCGACTCAGTTCCCTGCGTTGCTGATTCTGTGGAGCTAATTCCCATACTAGAAAGTTGTTCTTGGATGACTTGGACAATTCTTTCACTGAGGCGTTGTTCCATCGCTGCAAGTTTAGAATCCATTAGGGTTTCTAAAGTTGTGCGTTCTTCTTGGTATCTTGAATTGATCTCATCGTCCATCGTGTTAGGCCCTGATACCAAATTGTTAGGATCTTTAGAGCAGGAACGAGTCACAGGACGATGGACAAAACTATCTGAATCAATTGACTTCGACTTTTCCTTGCCTTTGTTCGAATTCCTAGATCGACCTATTTTGTAGATAACTTCAGCTCGTTAAAGGAAGGCTGAAACCTTAGAGTTCAATGGAAGAAAGAACTCCAATCTCCTGTTTTTGACTGAAACTATTCGTACGTATTATTCCTCACATCTCCCTTTAAATATTACATCAGGAAGTCTAATCCTTATGAAACTAGGAAACATAAAACCCTATTCTAGAATAATAAATAAAGCTACTTAAATATAAATATATAATAAATAAAGCTACTTTAAATTTAAATAAATAATAACCCTATTCCATGCATTACAGCTTCCGCGCATCCACAACAAAAGAGCTCAAGGGTTGTGTTTTTGGTGTGATGAGAAGTACACGTTTCAACTATAAATGCAAGAAGAAGAAACAATTATACATTCTTGAAGTCGAAGATGAGATGGAAGAATGGGGAGGTGAAGATGAAGAGATAGATCGGTTGAAATTGGTGGAAGAAGAGGAGTAAAGAGGCAGAGATAAGCCAAGCCCCCAAATGTCAGTCCATGCTCTAGATGTAACAGTTGATTAGAAGACTCTGAGTGTTAAAGGGAAGACGTTTCATGTGCTGGTGGACTCTGGATCTACACACATTTTATGGATATCAACATTGCCAAGAAGCTAGGCATGAAGATTGAAGTCATACCTGCTTTCTCAGTAGCTGTGGCAGATGGGAGTAAGGTGCAGAGTCAGTTTATAACTCAACAAGTAAGATGGAAGATGCAGGGAGTGGATTTCAAGACTGATATGTTGGTAATCCCATTGGGGGAGCAGATGTAGTGTTAGGCATTCAATGACTCATCACCTTGGGAGATATCAAGTGGAATTTTAAACAACCAAGGATGGCTTTCCAGATCCAAGGGAAGAAGATTTCAGTAGGGGAAGTTCACCTGGTACATCTAGGGTGGTGAGTGATCAGAAGATGCAGAAGATACTGGGAAAAACCACTCAACTGAGTATGTTGTATGTAACCTTTGTTCAAAGTAAGCAACAAAATTTAACATGCCTGAACCTCCAACAAGTAGAGATACCTACAGATTTGCAGCAGCTTTTAGATAAGTATTCTCACTTGTTTGAAATTCCTACAAGACTGCCTCCTAGAAGAACTCATGATCACAAGATCATCTTGAAGGATGGGGTTTCACCTGTGAATGTTAGGCCTTATAGGTATGCTGCAAGCCAGAAGGATGAAATT
This sequence comes from Capsicum rhomboideum, assembly GCA_031232105.1. Lineage (NCBI taxonomy): Eukaryota > Viridiplantae > Streptophyta > Magnoliopsida > Solanales > Solanaceae > Capsicum > Capsicum rhomboideum. Next base: position 139,399,984 of record CP124711.1, on the reverse strand, counting down.
TAAAAAATGAGAGAAGAAATGCTCGACACAAGGGTCATAAGACCAAGTGTAAGTCCCTTCTCTTCTCCCATAGTTATGGTTAAAAAGAAGGATGGTTCTTGGAGGCTGTGTGTTGATTATAGGCAATTAAACAGTCACACTGTCAAAGATAAATTCCCTAGTCCTGTGATAGAGGAGCTTTTGGGTGAATTGGGAGGGTCCAAGTACTTCTCCAAATTGGATCTTAGGGAAGGATGCCATCAGATTAGGATGGCTGAAGCAGACATTGAGAAGACTGCATTTAGGTCTCATAATGGCCACTATGAGTTTGTGGTCATGCCTTTTGGCCTTACAAATGCACCTCCACTTTTCAGAGTTTGATGAAATCAAAAATCAAGCCTTGCTTGAGGAAGTTCATACTGGTTTTCTTTGATGATATCTTGATCTACAACCCTTCTTGGTCAGCTCATTTACTGCATTTGGGGCAAGCTTTCGAGGTGTTAAGTCAACATACTTTAGCTGTCAAGCTTAGTAAGTGCTCTTTCGGTAAACAGGAAGTAGATTACTTGGTCCATATCATCAATTAGGAAGGGGTAGCAGCAGATCTTGACAAGGTAAAAGGGATGATAGAGTGGCAGGTACCTTAGACCCTCAAAGAACTTAGGGGGTCTTGGGTCTCACAAGGTACTATAGGAGGTTTGTGAGGGGGTATGGGATCATAGCCAAGCCCTTGACTGACCTTTTGAAGAAAGATAAGTTTGAATGGTCTGATTCAGCAACCTTGGCATTTGAGCAACCGAAACAAGCCATGTGCACAACCCTAGTATTGGCACTTCCTGATTTTACCGTTGAGGCTGATGCTTGTGGACATGGGATTGGGGCTGTTTTGTTGCAAAAAGATCATCCTCTGGCCCACATGAGTTAAGGGTTGAGCCTAAGACATCAACAACTCTCAGTGTATCAGAAGGGGATGATGGCTGTTGTAGCTGCAATAGGTAAGTGGAGACCCTACTTGATTGGGAGGCATTTCTTCATCAAAACTGACCATCAAAGCCTCAAGTACTTGTTAGAACAAAAAGTATCTACCCCCAGCCAACAGAAATGTGTAGCTAAACTCATGGGATATGATTACACTATACTATATAAGAAAGAGAAAGACAATATAGTGGCAGATGCTCTTTCCAGATTTCCTTGTGGTGGGGTTCAATTACACACACTATCAATGGTCATTTTTTTGACCAGGATCAAAGCTTCATATGAAAGAGATTCACATCTACAGAGGTGGTTGTCACAATTATCAACCAATGGCCTCTCAAATCCTGTGTACCTATTGTCTGAAATAGTGTTATCAAAAGCGAAAAGCGCAAAAAAGCTCTAAGGTCTGTTGGGGCTTAAAGCCGCAAGCGCAAATACAAGTGTGGGCTTCATTGAAAAAAGACGCAAAGGGAGAAAAAAATACAAATATTTATGTTTAGTCCAAGACTAATAATTATAAGCATGAATGACTAATCTTTAACTTAAGACCACAAGATTCAAAAGTCTTTTTTACTTTCTTAAACATTTTGCCAAGTCAAAAAACAAGACAAACAAATTGAAACGGATGGAGGAGTAATGTAAGGGGTAAAATCAAAGAGATTATAGATTTATTTAGATAAACATAGTATTATATAAAATATTGGCTAAATTGTCTAAATACTTGACTGATTTGTAATTAACTGTGCGATCATCCTTGAAAGATGTACCATAAACTAATACTCTAGTCTCTAAATGGATTATATACTATCAATTTTGTCAAGTCTTCTTTTTCCTCAATGAATAAAAGTAAAGTGAAATTACAAAAAACAAATGATAAGCATGAAGTTCCTAAATATTCAAAAGAAAATCTTAAAACATCAAATAGGGAAAGCGCTACGAAGTAAAGGTAAGGTCTGCCCATACTCTACCCTCCCCATACCCCACTTGTAGGATTTCCCTGGGTGTATTGTTGAAAGCAAAACTCTTTTACACCACACATGGATAAAGTCACGAAAATTTTGTTCTTCCATAACTTATATCTTAGAGATCTTACCACTTGTTGTATGTCATACCGCTAATAATTTCACAGAACATAGAAGGACGTAAGATAAAGTAGATATTGTGAGTCTTTAAATCCTCGAAAAAACCTTTACATGGTAAAAGAGAAAAGAATTTTTGTGGCTTTGCTCCAACAAATGCATATGAAGTGTGACTTTTGCAAGTTTGATTGCACTATTTCAAATGTTCTAATTAGTATTTTGACTTGAACAACACTCCCTATATAAGTAGATGATAGAGAAATCGATGATATTAGTATCATGAATCAAGAAGAACTTTTGAGTAAAAATTTACAGGTTATGTACAGAAAGCATGTTGATCTGAATTTTCAATTTACCATTTTGAGGTATCAACGTTGGTTCTTATTATTTTATGGTGACTCTTGAAATCTTGATCTTTTCGAGCAACCTTTCCAAAACTTGTGCCTCATTTTTTGAATTACTTGTATGCTTACTTGTTGGCTTCTACTATGAAATGTGAATTGAATGTGAGATGGTAATTGAAGTTAGACTTAAAAGCAAAACCACATTGGTGACAATTTATCGTTGTTTCTTTTCAGGGAATACTGCAAGTGGTTTTAAAACCCTCCGGTATTTTGGAGCGCTAATGAAAAGGCCCTTTTTGTTAACAATCTCTCAAGGATCATGAAAAAACGCCCTGATCTTGCTAAGATATGCTTCAACTGTCCGGAACTTCAAAGCTGGGTACCACAAAGAATACTAGGAATTGATCCTAAGTCTGCACTTAGGAAAGCCTTCAATTATCGACCAAATTCATCCTACATGTATCCTTATGGAAGCATAGTGTTTGGAAGAAACTTTCTGGAACATGGCAAGTTGGGCACTACCATTTTTGATCGATTTGAGCTAGTGTTCCCGGAGCTCATATCTCTTGTGTATAGGGATTTGATCGAAGGAATTACCTACGGAGTTTACCATAGCAAGCAAGGAAGCCAATTCATTAAAGATGATAGAGATAAATTGCTTAGGTACGTATTCTCCACCAAGTCTCTTTTCAACTTTAGCTGGTAAAGGAAACAATGATATGACATATGTGGGAAGTGAATCAAGAACACTAGTAACTAAAACTACTCTTCCCTATATGGATAGATAGTTGACACTTCCATCTTGCTAGCCATTTTCCTGTGTCCTTTCACTTACCCCTTGCCAAATTTCAGTATCTTTATTTCTGGCTCCCAAAGACATGCCAAGATAAGTGGTAGGCCAATCTCACAGCTCAAAGTTCTGACAAATTAGACTCTTCATTGAGAGGATAATAGGGGATCTTCAAATGCTTTACCAGAAGCATCTACATGAGGCTGATTTCCAGTCACAGCATTAGCAAAGGAGGGTGTTCCAGCAGTACCAGATTTACACTTAGCATTTCCACTCTTTCCTGTCCAGTATCAACACCAGTGGGAGTGATAGGCACCCCCCCTCCTCATCCCCAACAGCAGGAGAAAATGGTCCTATTCTCTCATTTTCCCCAGTACCAAAACACTTCTTCTGGAACCAGAAACAGTTTCAGTAGAGTCAGGGATGACCTGAATATGGGGAGCATTTGCAGGATCCTTGTGGGCAATTCATTCTCAACTTGGATCAAACTTTCATCATTTTTGTTAGATCCTAGCATTAACTCATTGTCACCTTCCGTAATACCCTCCATTCCTCCAGAAACTTCAATTGCAGCACCAGTAAAAGTAAAGGGGGGCTCGTGGGGTTTGGGAGTAGTTAAGTCAATACCTGAGGCCTGATCTCCAGGTTCTTTGTTTCCTGCAGTTGCATTTTGAGGATTGTTGTAAATTTCATTACTTTGCTGCTGTAGCTGTTGTTGTTGGACTGGATTGTTGGGTTGTTGGGGTCTTGTGGGGCGTTTGGCCTGAAAACTTGTTGTTGAGTGACCCTGTCGGCATTGTGGTGTTGATTCTGATTTTGTTACTGCTGCACATTCTTTCTACCTTTTCTCCTTTGTGTCTGCCAATGATCATGTTCCTGTACATGCTATTGCCCTCTGTTTTGACCAGTAGAGGTTGTTCCTTAGAACTCATATGATCCTCATTTTGTGGCTTGAAGTTACTTGAATTCCCTTTTTCATCTCACTTAATGTTTTATTTGCAGCGTTGAAGAATTTCTTTGGAGAGAGCCCTCGATCTTCAGATCGGTAAGTCTCAAATTTAATTCTCTTTTTTAATTCTCCTCTCATGTCTCAACTTTATTGCACTGATTGAATGTTGCAGTATAATACTTAGTGGATCTGATCTTGTGAAGATGGACTTCAAGGTAAAGATTGTTGGTGAAAGGGGAGAGGGGGACCGAGAATGAAAAAGAGAAGGTAGAAGAATGAAGTGGAAAAGAGAGTAGAAGTGCCATAAGATTTTTAAGTAATGTGCAAGGGCAAAGTCATTTGTACCCCAGTGAACTTCAAAATTGAACATTTCTTTAGTTAGTGGTAACTTGAAATAGAAACTTGTCTATGACATAATACTTATGACACTTGACATTCTTTGAGAATGATTTTGTGTGTGTCCTATGTTTTGATTATCACATTTTACGTGTGAGGACTTTCGTAGTCGTGAGGGCACATAAATTACATGAAACTAGAAATTCGTAGGCTTCTCAAATTATTGTACATGTGCATATCTAGTTACTAGTAGCATTGGTAATCATTGGAGGCTTGGGATTCATGAATTGATTGTTAAGCACTATTGACTAGCGTGTTGCTTTAATTTTTATTTATCTCGAATAGGTATACATTATTTTTGAATTGGTAAAATTTTCTATATAAAGAAAAAGGGCACCCTAATTACAAAGCATCGTGCATTCAAATTGATATAGAATTTTCTATTTTAAAATAATTTTCCAACTCCAACTTTGTTGGAACTTTTTCCTTACAACTTAAACTTGGAATTTGTGGTTATTACACTTGGCATCGACATTATTTATTTTTACCTCTCTTTTCCTGTATAGATAGTTTCTTTGTAATAAGTAATTTGCAAAACAAAATACTTTTACTTTTTCTATTTCTTTGTAAAATATTTCTTGCAAATCTATGTATACAAATGAATTGGTGGTTTTAGTTTTGGAATTGGCGGCATATTTTACTCCCTCACCCCCCCCCCCCCTCCTCTCAAATTCCTTTTTACTTGCCGTAGTTTCCTTTGTTAGAGTCAACGATATGAACCTTGGCTAACGTTTTAAGATGTATTTTTTTTTTTTATCATATTGATATGAGAAAAATTGTAAACTTATAGTAGTTTTTGAATATTCAAATTTTAATTTTAAAATATTAAATTAATTTAATCTAATTTAACTTTAAAAATTAGTCAAATTGACTCTCGAAAAGCGGAATATGACAACTAAAAAGCTCGAGCCTTTGCGCGTTAGGATAGAAAATAAATTGCCAGCGTCACAAGGACAACCTCAAACGGCTTGAACAAGATTTGTCTTGGCTTAAAGAATCTAATTAATAATACAAAGTGCAAGTAAATAAGGATAACTTATCCACACCCACTATTTACACCTAATGCAGTTAAGATAACTATAAAAGATAAATTATAATTTATTAGGAGTCTTATTTTAAATTAAGACAACTCAAAAAGATATTTACTTCTTAAGGTAAAAGATAAGAAAATGCTAATTAGCATGTTGCCAAGTAATTAAGCAAATTACAAATATAACTACGATAAACTGTTAAAATATGAGTAATTTGTTCTCTCATATATCTTTTCATAACGTGTAATAATATAAGTCTATAAAGAAAGTGTAATTTTGTAGAACTTTCATCTATAAATCTTTTGATTTGTTATATTAAGGGTATATAAAGGTAAGTGCTTTTCTGTTTTGTAATGTTAAAATGTTCATATTTTTTCTTAAGAACTAGTTTCACGGCACGTGCGTTAAGAAAATGTTCATAATATGTCGATTGTTGAATTATCTATGTCGATCGTTGATCTTGATAATGTGATGGGTTTTGTTCGTGGCATTCTGTTGGAGGTCAGAGTGCTTTCTATTTGTGAAAATGGTCGGCTTCAATGTTTTGCTGACTATTACAATTTGATAGGACCAATTGTAAGGTACACCCAAGTAGGAAATGTGGTTGCAGTATCAGTCATGCTTTGTGGTATTCTTTAGCGTTGGTATTGAAAGTATTGTCTTGAAAGAAACCGTTATTGACTACCATTAGATAAGCTATTCACTTCCTTTGAACAATTTTGGGCTTCATGTTTCCAGTTTCAGTCATTCATCAATAAGATCATTCACCTAGCTTGGTGTTCCGGTAAGTGTAGAATTAATACAACAATTGAGTAAAGCAAAAATGTATACTTACGGAGGAAAATATCAGTATTTAGTGTATTGGTAGCCTTGGATGTAACATATGCTGTAGAATCATACTATGTCAAATTCCATTCAGGGAATTGTTAGAGTAAAACTATTTTAATTTATTATCAACTTCTTCAATTTTTCTTCAACTTTATCCCCTTTTCCTATCTTTCACAAGCCATTCAATACACTATGATTTACTTATAATTTGCTCCCCATAGTTCTTCATTACTTCAGACAATGGGAATAAGGACATAATATCTATACTATATTATGTAAGTATTCGTCTATGGCACATAGTATGGATTGAAGTTCACATTAAAAGAGAAAAAGTAGGCTAGGTTCGTGAAAGGTGTGGCACCAAGAGCCTAGGACATAAACCAACTTGGGTAAGAATTAAAATCTACAGAAAATTCTCAAATGTGGTAAACCGTGGATGATAGTAATCTATAGGAGCCTTTAGAACTAAATAAAAACTTAAGTTTACTGAGTAGATGGAGTTTCACGTTGAATTGCCATCGGTGATTTGTTTTTGAAGAGTCTGCAATGAAGTCGTGGCAATGCTTGTACAAAGGACGTTATTTTAGCTAAGTTTTGGATGTGCAGTAGTATCGATATAATTTAAGCAAACTTTGGAATAAATAAATTGATCACAAAACAATATAGTGGCCTCTTAGTTATGCCTAGCCATAAAATTAATGATATCATTATATAGTAGCAAAACAGTAGTAGAATAGTTCAAAATGAGTATACACGATAGAATATGGTACAATCTTATGTGAAAGTTGAATGTGAATGGTTATCTCGTCTCTCATTCACCTGAACCTACGAAGACAAAGAAATTGAATTATAATTAGATACATGTTATTTATATATTTATGTGGATTTGATTAATTTCAAACATGTTAATAATTGTATCTCACCTAATACTTCCTTATAGACGATATTTCTTGCGTATGTTCTTGTCTTCCAATCTGGTTGTTCTGTCATAACCAATACTCTTGTTGTGGCCATTGATATTCCTCTTGAAAGTGCCGCATAAAGTTGCCCAAGTAAGAAAACATGTTGTGGTAGATACAATCCAATATTTGGGATTGTTTGACCTTACGCTTTATTTATCGTCATTGCAAAATATAAACGTATAGGAAACTGTTTTTGGATAAATTTAAAAGAATATCCTTCATTCTCAGGTGGAGATAGTTGTATTCTTGGAATAAACATATGCTTGGCAGCAGATTTATTAGTTGTTATTTCGGCAATGTATGACATTATCGTCAAAACCTCTACAAATCAACTGTGTTCCATTGCATAAAGAATTTGATCGCTCCAGATTCCTGAGCAGCATGATGAGCGCGTTTTCTTTCAAAACTAACCTATTATATATAATTGAAATATTCAACATTAGTTATGTATTTATTAACACCTAAGTTTTTAAGCCATATCTTGCTATAGGAAGTTACATAATTAGTGGAACTAGATTTACCGCACGTGCGTTGCACGTGAATGCCTAGTCTTGAAATACATATTATTGGAACATGGACGATTTTAGTTAAGTTTTGGATACGCAACAATGATATAATTTAAAGGGAAGTTTGGAATAAGTAATTGAATATAGTTTAAAATAATTAATTTTACTCGAAAGAATATAGTAGAGTCTTCTGCAAAAGTAGAATTTTGATGGTTATCTCGTCTGTTATTCACCCGAATCTATGAAGACATCCAAATGTAAGTTTAGTTAGATACATATAATTTATATATTTATTCTAATTTGTTTACTTTTAAACATGATAGTAATCGTACTAATACTATCTTATAGACGATATTTCTCGTGTATGTTTCCTATCTTTTGATCTAGTTGTTCCGTTATAATCAATAATTTTGTTAGGTTTGTATATCGATTTATCATGTAATTCCACAATTTATTTACCTGTGTTAAATGCCTTCTGTGATCCATACTACTTATGAAAATTGTATATTCGTTAAGCGGGTCGATTTGTTCGTGTAGTAATTTATCATGTTGTTCCATAATTTATCTTCCCGCGTTAAAATGCCTTCAATGATCCATATTAATTGAGAATGATGTGTATTACAAAAATATTCTTTAGTGATAATCGTTATATATCCGTTCCTTCATAGCCTTCTTTTCTTATTTGAGCGATATGTTGTCGCATTGTATATAATTAGTAGTATCAATAGTTTTTGTTTATCTTTATATAAAATATTGGATCATGTAGCTAATTCTTTAGTGCATACTTGGATTATACATATAGTATAGGATAGAGTTCATTAACATCGTTTTGGTTGGATAATTATCTTTATAAATATGGTTAGATAGTTGATCTGCCCAAATGAATAAGCCTTAATCATTAGAATGACTATGGACCAACATTCTTTATATAAAATTAGATATCACAATTTACAATGCTTTGCCAGCAAAAGATATTTAGTTTATAATAAGAAAGATTCACAAATAATATGAATACCCCCCCCCCCCCCCCTCCTTTGGAACCTCACTAATTTAACTACTTCTTAAATTATCATTGGTGCTTCACCTTCAATTTCATGTATGAGTAATTAGAATCGATTTTGGATTTTTGTTTCATTCATATCGATCATGATAAGGAAGCTGATTTTTTTGTCTTTACTTAACTCCAATCTGCGATAGTTCTTACTTCCTTCCTTCTGTAAAATATGTAAACAATTGGATATGTTAGAAAAAATAACTTTAAGAAACTTAGTTATTCAACATTTCCATTTCCATTTCAAATTTTTCCAAATATAGAATGAGATGTTATCACTATATTTCATACCTTTCCAAAGGTTGATTCAATGTAATCTTTGATGTTGTTACCTAGGAAACATTTTGCCGCTACAAAAAGTATAACTCGGGCACATCGTTCTCCATCAGAAACTTCAAGCTTTAGGCAGTATCTTTAAAGCGGTATATAATTTAATTTTTAAATTAAATGTGTTTTTATATCTGAAAATGTTGGATGTCATTTTTTTTTCTGAATCTCATCTCATATCATAATCACCGTTTTCAATGTTACAATCACAACTCGGGTATCTTGTATAGCTTTCACTTTCCTGTAGCTAGTAATTTTTGCAAGAAGAGTATCATGGCGCATTTTTATTGAGAATGTCTACAATTTTTATTTTTGCTTTGAACTTGTAAAATGAATTTTGCACATCAGTAATAAACAATAGTTTAGATTATATTCTGTACATGTTAATGACCCTTTGAAAAATGTGAAAGTGTTGGTTAGAACGTAAAAGCGTTTCAACAACCACCCATCCATAATATTGACTAATTTCACTTCTATGATGACTTTTTTCATTATCTTATTTGGTGTTACTGCAATAAATTTTCTTTTCAGCCTTTTTGATTTCAGACATATATTTCCTATGAGGTTAGTTAAATGTATCATGCATTTCAAGTGAAGTGTGTACAAAACATAGCTATATAAAGGTAAGTGTGAGTTTAGTCAGTAATATCCCAGTAAAGATAATAATACGTACATATTTTATTATAGAAATATGTTGGTGTTTAGAAAGTAGTATTGTTCCTAGATCTCTCAGGTGCTTTCGACAACGTTGAGTTAATTCATAATTTGTTGTGTCGAGAGAGATTTAAGTTTGTAGCCTTTGTGGAATATAATTGTACTCATTGTTGGATTTAAAATGGAAAGGAACGATGCAACAATATAGTTGAACCAAATAAATTGCCTAGCTACTATGTTATAAAATAGTTTTGGCAGTGAGGTTAAGTAAAAAGTGCTAAACATATTGCTAATTCATGAGTTGTGTTATGTTCGAGAACCTGTCACTTTTTGAAACATTGAATTGATCAGCACACTGGTCATAGCAATAGTTGATATCCCAAAAGTCCCTAATTTGAAAAGATTATATTAATTTACAGAAAAGTCAATACAGTTAGTAAGTTTTTATAGATACATACAATAGGCTGCGTGATATCTTCATAGATTAAGACTCTTAACATCACATAAGCATGAATAGTTTATCATCATTCAGCTTTTCTAGAAATACACCATCATTTATCGTGAAATCTCCCAATAGAGTAACGGGTGTATTCTCAAGGCTGAATTTTCAATTAGCATAGTATAGTAAGTAAATCACCATATATCTATAGGTACTGAAGTACGCATAATGTTAACTTGCTTTTCATTTGTAACAATAATCTCTTTTCTTTTGATTAGTCCTTTTTCAATGAGGGGGTTCACGGTAGCTAACACACAAATCAAGTCTTTCAACAAGTGAGTTGCACGTGATTGCCACCGAGTCATGTAGTCAAGTTGATCGTCTATGCTTGTTATTGGAGTGTATAATTTTTTGTTTAATAATATCCATATGCGTTAAGAATTATACTTTCTTATTTCCAGAATTCTAAAGAGTTTTCTTCACAAGTCTTATCCAGAGGTTTCCTTGTCGAATTGCTTTGTTTTTATAGATGCATAATCTCTTCTTTAATCTATACTTTGCTGCACGAGACTTTTGTTGATGCTGATAACATTTTCAGTCCAATATTGCTTGAAAAATACTAAACATATGATTATTCCTTCAATGTCTTTGAGATCTATTAGGAATGATAGGGAACATGACTTCTTGTTTTAGGCCTTCTTCCAAAGACTTGAACCTCAATTTCAACTTGTCTTATAAGAGATAATACATTAAGCTAGATTTAAGAATCATTTGGCATATGTAGAAATATAAGCTCGCCTAGATTTGTGCTTCAACCTTTGCTTAGTCCTGCACCTATGTTTATAATCTAGATGTGCAAAATTAACAAATTTTATTAATTAATTATCAAATATTATTTAATCGCACTTATTAGCATGTTGCTCTAGTGACCTCCAACATCCTTCTCTTCTAGCAGCTATTTTATCAACATTCCTTTTTACAAACACTTCAAAAGGCCTTCTACAGACAAATTCATGGAAGTCGCAACATCAAAATAAGTCCTTTACATTAGTTTTCTCTTTGCTAGTCTCCCTATTGTTTAAATTGTTTTAGTCAAAATAGAAAAATACTAGTATATTATATAACTGCAGAACATACAAAGCATTGATATAAATATTGATTTTTTGCAAAGATCAGTGATAGAATAAAAAAATAATAAGTCGACAAACATAAGAGGAGGAAAATATCTTATGAGCTCCCTATGAAAAACCTTCCTGTTGCTATACAACATTTTACCCATGAGGCCCATGAGGTGACTGATGTTCCGCATACATAATAAATTTTCATGATCAAGAAATTTTAGTACACTTTTCAGGCTTCAATCCATTATCCTAACTTTTAGATGGTAACATTTAATTACTCTTGTTTGGTACTCAAACTTTCAGTTGGTGAATCGGATGCATTATTGGATCTGATACGTTAGCCAACATACTGGACAGTAGAAGTCTGCTATTGATGAGTAAAAATAGCCAACGAGACAACTTCAACCTGAAACAGAACAAAAGAGGGAAGCCTCATTTTGGGCTGCTTAAATGAAGATCTGAAAGAACTTAAATATTTGTGCTTAAACAACAGAACAAAGTGGAAGGTAGTCCGAGAAACATTAGAACATTTTATTGTATCAAATTTACCTTGACACAATTTGTCGGGAGAAATTCTCCAAGATGCATAAATGACAACATACCATCAAACATAAATGATCTTTAAACAACAAAGCTGTCACGTCCCAAAATACCTCCTAGACGTGAGTGGCACCCGCTAACATTACTTATCGGGCGAACCAAACATCCATTCACTTACCCAATTATGTAAGCACTGAAATAGAATATGTATAACTCCAAACGCTTCAATAATAATCAATAGATAAGGAATGATAATCCAACAAACTCCATAATCAATTTATTAGTTTAACGATCAATCAAATACTAATTCACTAGCCCAAATCCCACATTAAGACCATGGAGCATCTAATAGAGTTACATGAGTTCAATTGTCGGACATGCAAACCCAAGAAAAGAAATATAAGCTAAAATAGCAAGAGCGAAAGCGACAGCATCCACGAACAATGTGAAGGCTCACCTTAGCAATAGAATCCTCACAAACGAACCGTTAGCCACTAGTCTCACCTTCTGTAACATCATCTGCAGACATGCAAGTAAGGAGTGAGCTATGTATAAATATAACTCAATAAGATCCTCGACCCGCTATTTTAATACCCTTGGAACAAGTGTTAAAAAATACAAAGCACAAAGATCACATAAATGATATGCACAACATATATCTTATAATATAATGCTCAATAAGGTCCAACAAATGTTTCAAAAGTCGCTACGTATCTCTCAACTCAATCCACTCTCACAGCTTGTCATAAACGACAGTGAAGGTGATCAACCTAGTACCCCGACAAGTACACGACAGCATACACAATGCCCCAAAAGTATACTACGACAACATGTACAAGTCCCCTAACATATTACGGTAGCATACACAATGCCCCTAACATATTACGGCATGCCCCTAGTAACCATATCACGGCAGCGAAGAAAATATATTCAATGCCTCAACGTCACCTCACATATTACCATTAAATAATTCTCAGTATACTTCACAAAATAAATATCCGCGGCTAGCCAAAGACCACCGATTCTACCAAGCACACGCTTGTCCTAACACATGGACTAAGTAGAAAAATACATTTTTATAAAGCAGGTTTGAAAAGCAAGCACCAAAGCTTAAAGTCTCACTTACCTTGCTAACAGCAAGTTCCTCAACCTTTTAATGCATGGAACACCAACCAAAAACCTCCAATGGCTTCAATCTATATAAAAATTTTAATTAACAAGGTCAATTATACTAGTCGGGATCAAGTCCCAATATCTCAACTTTCAAACTTAGAGCTAAACCTTACTATCTCACACCAAATTGTCTAAACTTACTTTGTGAATAATCTATCCCGTATATACATACTATATTTCCAAAATAATAGTCAATATATGAATTAACAATCTTGGATAAATCTAGAATATGATGAACTATGTACACTATATTCCAGAAACTAATTGATGAATCTATTCTTCGGCAAACAATGCATAAAATTTAAAATTCTCAAGAATGCCTATTAAACATCACTGTATCCTTTTGGTCCCAATTGTCCATAATGCTTGCTATTGCATTGGTTAACTATTTTCCATCATTAGCTCCTTCTCAATATTTTACAAAGATAATAATTATCTCTTACAACTGATGAAAACCCAAACTACATCTTTATGAAGAAAAAATGGTTTTTCTACAGTAGCTTTTTACATTCCAAACTTGTGCTTGATTCCACTTCTTTACCAGCTATTGACAAATTATTTAATACCCTTTTTAACAAAGCAACAAGTCCACAACACTATATTTTCATGCTACAGGGACGAAGTAACTATAAGTACTTGGCTATGGACTCTTTACAGCAGTCCTTATAAATACAGTGCACTCCCAAAAACCTTTCTCTGAGTTCCTGCGTTTCATCCCAAAATTAAGGAATGAATTCCCTAATTTTTCCTACTCCATAAGCCCCTAAAACGGTTATTAACAGGATGAGGAAATGGGCTTAGGCCCACTCCTTTTTAATTCTCCTAATTAATTTATTGCCATAATAATAAAAGGGCAGCCCGGTGCACTAAAGCTACCGCTATGCGCGGTGTCCGGGGAAGGGCCCCATCAAAAGGGTGTATTGTATGCAGCCTTACCTTGCATTTCTGCCAGAGGCTGTTTACAAGGCTTGAACCCGTGACCTCCTGGTCACATGACAACAACTTTACCAGTTACTCCAAAGCTCCCCTTCATAAAAAAATTACCTATTTATCCCTCATAAAAAAATAAGGTTATTACAAAAGCACACAGACATATCAGGAAAGAAGCCACTTCTTTGTCACCAACTTCCTCACAGCCAATTGGACAACCCCCTGAGTTTCTACTCCTTTTGATTCTTGAATAACCAAAAAAATATAAAAAATCAATTCACTCTTTCGATTTTCGCAAATAAACTTGAAGATATATTTTCTCTCTACGTGAAAAATGGTGTCAATAAGACTTAAAACTTACACTTTATATACAAAGAAGCTATATAAATCAAAGAATGCACTACTATAATATATACTAAAAATCCACTAATAACATCTCTATAATCATCCAGCACAAGCTAATAAACTATACACGCTTTTCTCTTTCCTCTAGGCTAAAAAAACATTCTGATTTTCGTAGGCTGATCATTTGTTGGCTAAACATATTTATTAACAGGCCTAAGATTCACTATTGCATAGTCAAATCGTCACCTACCTAATGCAGGGAACTCAAGTGTAACACAGGCATAGCAAGTAAGGGTAATCCGGGTCTCTGTTCCTAAGGTTATTGTCTCATAAATGACTCAGGAGACCTGGTTTATGCTCAAGCAGGTCAAATTGGGTTGGCCACCAACATGGAAGATGAAGCTAATGCAATAAATGAAGTAATAACTATGTGTTTTAATATTGTCTGACATCTTCAATTGGCATATTTTTCTGTTTTTTGTGATTTACTCCCTTAAGAGTATATGAATGTCGTTGTAACCCTTTGATTTGTTTATTTTTGGGCAGCAAATAATAGTAATGATCAATAGCTTTTTCAAAAACATAAGTGTAATTATTCAATTTATGTAAATTATAATTCAATTTTGCAGGAGGCAGATGTCGCTGGGAACTTTGGAAGTAGAGCAGATGAACACAACTTAGAAAGTAGATTTGATGTTCGTGATAGCTGCAACCTGTATAAAAAATCGAACTGGGTAAGGATGTAATTATGTAGTTATTTCCCTAGTGTATTTTGTGAAATTTGAAGATGATACTGTTGTGAAGGAGGGTATCGAGGACTAATTAAAACATTAAAGTTGCCAAAAAAGATGAGGAATTGCTATCGAGAGATTTGTTTTTATAGAAGCAGTAGTGAAGCTGCAATTATAGTACTACGATGGTAAGAACAGAACTGGAAGGAGCAGGTCTGTGAAAGAGTTGTCGTTAGAGGCAGAGCGCTTCATAGAGTATGCGAGCAAACTTTGGAACCACAAAGATTTGAAATTGCCTCTTTATAATGCTGGGAGGTTGTTTCCAATAGAACTTCAACTTTAAAAAAAAAAGTATTTCAAAGCAGTGAACTGAGCACTTGCTGCAAAATATTGGATGCGCTGATTGAACTTCTGCAATATGGTAAGTTAATATAACACCAACAATCTTAAATTTTACCTTTGGATCAAGTGAGACTACAAGTATCAAAGAAGGAAAAAGTACCAATTTAATAGATAATTGAGGAGAAACTATCAATCTCATTAACCATAAGGATTGTGGATGCATCTATCAGCCAAACATCCAAAAGTATTAAGTTGCACAGAGAAACGTTTGGGAGGGAGAATCGTAAACCTTTGGATCATTTATCCCGGGGCAGTAAAATAATACTTTTTTATCACTACCCCAAATAACAGGAACAAATCTAAGAACTGTTTTTTTTCATCATGGACAGAGACATAGCTTTGTTTATTTCGGTTATGATTTCCAGGGAAAGCAAAAATTGCAATTGATTTTGTTGGTTTGGGGTGAAGTTCAAATAGCAAGTGAAATTAGAGGCTAGGTGTATGGTGTAAGGGAATTGACTGAGACTTACAATTTGCTTTGGACAGAGGCAAATGTTGCTGGGAACTTTGAAAGCAGAACAGATTGAGAATACTTAGGAAGTTGAACAGATGATCGTACAAGCTGTGACGCCTAGAGACTGTTAAAAATATAAAAGTTGGTAAGAATCAAAATCTGTAATTCATTAGTAAACATGTGAAACTCTGGAATTAGAAGGAAAAAGTATTCTGAATGATCCTAAAGAACTAAATCAAACCTCAAGATTTGCAGAGAAGATGGAGTTTGATGAGGAGTTGTCATCCGTGTGATTTGGTTTTAAAGATGGTGGAACGAATTGGTTGCATCAGTCGAACAGACAGTGCTTCCCAGAGGATGCAACTAAACAAGGGAGCTGCGATGACCTGCAATGCGTCTGTTCGAAATGTTTGCATAGGATTAGTGAACATTATTTAAGTAATCAGGTTTTTTAAAGTGTAATGAGGAGGGTAGAAGTGTAATTGAACTTTAGTTTACAGGCCTTTCCAGGAAAAAGATGAATGTAATATATTATTATTATGAATATGAATATCCAGATGAATCATCTTAAATTGTATTAGATGGTAAAAGTGTATTCTATGTTGGTAATAATACCGATTTCTCTTGTTTGTGATTTTACAGAGTAAGGCGATAGTACCCTCAACAACACACATATAGTTTACTTTCCCGACATACACCTACAAGAGAAACAATATAAGAGAGCACGAAACGATATTTAGGCGAGATGCTATTAAATTATTCTTCAAGTTCCATAGACATAATGAGTAAGAGGTAACAATTTATGTAGTTTTAAGGTAACAGAGAATCATCGGGTAGAAAGTCTTTTTGAGAGTTTTTGATTTTACCAATTTCACAAGCATAAAGAACATGAGAAATTGGTAACAGATTAAGTAGAACACAGAAGGGTGTGGAGAAAGTCGTTTTGAAATTTGATTATCAGCTTGACTATTAAACAGAAGAATGTTAAAAACATTTACAGGGTGTATCTTAGTCGGCTCCATTATAGGTGTGAATAGATACAAATAATAGGATAACAGAAGTATAATAGATGTGCACTTACAACTGGTCTACGGGGGAGATTTTTCAAGTTCCATAAACATAATGAGAAATAGGTAACAATTTGTGTAATTTTAAGGGAACAAAGAATCCTCCTGCAGAAAGTTGTTTTGAGAGTTCCAACTCAGTTCGTCTGTTTCTTTTTTCATGTAAAATAGTAAGGGTAGAAGTACCAATGTTCATGTGAGAATGCAGTAATTTAGTTTTTAAAATTCCACAAGCTTAAACAACATGAGAAATTGGTAACACATTAAGTAGAACAGAGACGGTTGGGGAGAAAATCGTATTGAAATTTTTTTAACAGTTCGACGGTTAAACAAAAGAATTTAGAACGTTCACGAGGGAGTATCTTAGTCGGCTCCAATACACGTGTGTGAATAGATACAATTAGTGCGATAGCAGGAATATAAAACTAATAGACGTGAACTTACAACTCGTCCAGAGGGGAGAATAGTTTTGCCAATGGGAAATCAAATATGTAATTGTGAGTTGCAAGGGAATCAACACTGATAATGACAGATGGCGTTGGCAGCTTCGAAAGTAAAGCAGATGGGCGAACCGTTTGAATCTATACAGATGAATTGAAAATTGACGTTAAAATTCAATTTGATTATGTTGTAGTTACATATAGTTGGCCGCCACTTTGAAAGTAGATCAAATAGACAGAATGTTCAATATTTAACAGATGATCATGACTGGCGGGGCAGTAAGTGTCTGTTTTAAAAATTGAAGATGGAAAGAAGGAATTTCAATAGATATGTCGCAAGTGCACCAGATCAAAACGGAAAGAAGGAAATTCAATAGATACGTTGCAAGTGACCAGATTTTGGAATTCAAAGATGGTATTAGTAGCTAGATACAGTTTCAACTTACAATTCCCTTTTGACGAAGGTAGTTGTCATTGTTGATGGAGGCAGAGGACGTTGACAGATTCAAAAGCATAGCAGATGGGCTAAGCATTAGAATGTTGAATGGGAATTGTTCGTGTAATATACGACAAATTACAAATAATTACAGTTGAAAATAAAATAAACAAAAAATAAATAAACATGAACTTACAGGACTCGCAATTGGAAGGGATTCTGGGACTATGGAAATCGAAGATGGTCTTGATCTATTTATCGATTCTTGGACCCTCTGTAAATTGATGTCCAGTCTTCTTATCAAAACATTTAACGTTGAGAAGTGTCACTCAGCGGGTTTGTTAAGACTTTGGCTAACAGGAGGTTTCTTACTTCCATCCATACAGACTATCACCTCATGATGTTAAACTGAATTAAATACTCCAGATCAAGCCTGCGAACATCTGTTTCCCCTATGAACGTGATGCTACCTTACCCGTGGAACCTGTTGGAGATTTGACGTCAAAAAAGAATGCCAAAAACAGTGAAGAACATGTTTTGATTTAAAAGCTAGTAAGTTTGGTTAAGGAGGAGTGATAGGGCATACCTGTTGGGGTCTGTCCGAATTTTAGAGTTGGAGGCGAGACTCTTTGCTAACACTTTAGTAGCATTATGTCGCAGGGCTGGAAAGTTGTCTGTTATGGTTGAGATTGGTGTCCCTCTAGTTTGTGATGGTTGGAATTTGAAAGTGATGCTTCTCTTAGGCTTTAGATGTAGGCTTTAGGTTGAAGCGTCTGTTTGTTTGTTTTTTTTTGTGTTTTTTTTAAGTTGGGTTTTTTAAATTGAGGGTATATTAATAATTTCACTTTAAGTTTTTTGAGTTGGTGCTTTTAAGGTAGTATAGAAGATAGATATAGAAGTATAGATATAGATGTAAAAAACATAAGGGATTTGTTGATGTACCTATGTGGCGGAAGTCCCTTTGGTATTAAGGTATTATATTCTTCTTGATAGTAGTTGTTGGTATCATCTCCAGCAGAGTCAAAACTGATATACATTTTGCTTTCACCGGGAAATTTGGCTATTAACATTTCATTTAGTTGATCTACAAATTCATTTCTACTTGCTAAGATAGCCCTTTCGGTTATAAACTTTGCGGAGCTGTAATTGTGGTGTAGATATCAAAAAATTTCCCTTACCAAGCATTCTTCTGGTTTACTCTCACCATTGTGTTTGGCAACCATTTGATCTGGAAGAAGAAGTAAATTGTTCTTTATTGCGTGTTCTCTCCCGCTTCCAAAGTAAAAAGTCATTGAATGTTGAATCCGCTCTTGCTTTCATATTTATTGTAAAATGAATCTTTTGCATTAAAGGACACAAATACGATCTCACCAAACTCGCATCCACTGTCTCTGCTTTGGTAGATTTAGGAACAACCGGCAGTACTTGATGAAAATAGCCTCCAAAAACCACAACTTTTCCACCAAAAGGTTCATTATTGTCCATTATATCACGAAATCTCATGTCAATTGTTTCAATTATGTGTCACTTGGCCATGGGTGCTTCATCCCATATTATTAATTTTGCTTGTCTAATCAGTTTAGCACCACTATCTTGTTTTGAAATATGTACCATTATTGAGTCATTTGTTTGAAGTGGTAAGTCAAATCTTGAGTGAGCTGTACGACCTCCAGCTAATATCGATGCTGCTTCACCACTGGTTCTAGATGCCAATGCTATCATACCTTTTGATTTAACATTTGCTAGTAATGCATGGTATAGAAATGTTTTTCCAGTTCCCGAAGTCCATCTACAAAGAATAATCTGTAATGACCCTCCAGGTCATTTTCTGCGTTTCCATGTTTTTCGATATTTAGAGCTTTCCCACAACTTTTCCAAGTCATTTATGACTTGCTAGGACAGACAATTTGGTCACCGGGCAGTTTGTTTGTTTTTTTGAGCCAATTCTCTATTTTGGAGCTTTTGCTGTTAAGAAATGGGTATCAGACCTAAACTTCAGGTAAATGGTCCCTGATGCCAATTATGATAGCTCCGTTATCTCTAAAATATCAATATTAGGCTAGGAATACCCTTGGTTTGGGTCCCGAGGCTTCTGGACTCATTTGGGCTATTGGGTGAAATTTAGTTAAAACGACCCTTTAGGTGTGGGGCCCACATTCTATCGAGACCTCAGATGGAAATTTTGATGGCGCAATTGAGTTTGGAATGTCGAATTTGGTAGGGTAGTTTAGTCCATTTGGGTTCACTGGATTCTTTAGGGGCCAATCAGAAAATTGACAATTTAGCCAAGTGTTGGTGCCTGATATTGCTGGTGTCATTGCTTTAATGACACTTTGGCTGCCTAGGTGAGGTCGCCTTAGCGTGCCTAGTGTCGCCTAAGAGACATGGCTGCCTTGGCAGTGCCATTGCCTTAGCGACATCTTGGTCGCCTAGGTGATGTCACCTTAGCGTTCCTTGTGTCGCCTAAGCGCTAAGTCTGTCTTGCCTAAGCCATCGCCTTAGTGGCACTTTGGCCGCCTAGGCGATGTTGCCTTAGTGCGCTTAGTGCCGCCTAGGCGACATGACTGTGTCCTTAAATGCTTGTCCCCCCTCGTCTTTTAAGGCATTTTCAAGACAGAAAACACCATTAAATACCTTGGGAGCTTAGATATTGTGAGGGATCGACTAACTAGTGTTGGGGTTGATCTAAAGACGAGGTTACGATCATTTCCTTGCCTTTATTTTCGTGAGTTCCATCTAAATTCCAGTTTAATTCTTAGATCTTGAATATTGTTGGGGTTGATTTGAGGCTTATTTGAGCTTGGATTTAACCTAAGTTTTGGGGTAAATGATCCTTGAGCTCTGAGGGACGCATTGACAGTTTCAATTTTGTGATTCCATAAGCGGGCCCTATGGGAGATTTTTAGTTCGATCAGTGTTCATACGCAATATGAGTATTGATATTCTAATCTTAATGTGTAGATTATTATTTTGATGGCGTGGTAACATTCAGAGGCTTCTCGGAAGGGAAAAGCTCCGGAGTAGAGGACTTGGCGAGCTTTCGGTGGCATTCAAGTAGGCTAGGCTTACTTTTCTTTTAGACTGAGCTTTATTATGGTTTAGTGTAGTATTATGCTAGCTATGGGTGGGTATTTACTACTCGGTTGATGATTTTAGTATTTATCAATTAAATTAGCCGATTAGAGCCCTTTTTAGTATATTTTGGCCCTGTCTTTCTTCATATTGGGTTTGGTAGATACTTAGAATTAGTTAGATTTACTTAGTGCCTTGGGATGGATTCACAAAGCCTTAGTATAGGTTTGGGTAGATGCTTGCTTTAGTTTGGGTTTTCAGGACTAGTAGTGAGCCCCAACGGGCTTCTTTTTTGGTCAAATGCCTAAATTAACTTCTTGTATACCTAGGAGGACTTTATTCATCGCCTTAGACTAAATTTTGGATCTTAGGATGACTTAGTCACTTTAATGGGTTCTGACTAGTTTTGATACTTGGGGTAGAATAATGTTTGACCTTCAAAACCTCAACCTTAGGCTTATTAACTAATATTCGTATCATTTATGGATTTGATCAACTAACTGGAAGGTTAGGACTAAATGAATTTTAAGGAAAGTTATGATCTTTGATCGTTATTGTATTCGACTTATTTATCAGATCCAATTCAAGTCTGACATCTATTGGCTCTCTTAATACTTATCATATATAGTTTATTTACGACATTCACTGTTTTGATATTATTCTCTAGTCCTAGTTCAAGTCCGACATTTATGATCTATTGGGATACTTATTAGGATTCAGAATTCCGACAATGACTGATGAGATTCGGAATTATGATATGGGAGGAGTTTCAGGTACATTTTACTTGTTGGCTTACTTATGGTTATTATGGTTGATGATTCCATATCTGTATTAGAATACTCATTGTTTGTATCCGCCGGGCTTATGGTTGGGTGCTTCCTTCTTGTTTATGCCTTCTAGGCTTATGGGGAGCCAGTTAGGTTGTAGTTAGACTGTATTTACCTTCGAGTTGCTTATTCAGTACATTTATCATGTTCACCCAGTTGAAGTATTATTTCTGTTTGTGCCCCTTATTTCTGACTTTGGTATATATTCTCGCATGTTATTTTGCTTTTATTATAATTTAGCTCGGTCGGCCTATGATGTCTACTGAAAACCCATTGTTTTTAGTACTCGTACTACATTTCTGCATCTTTTCCCTAATGCAAATCCGAGTACGAGCTACCTCCATTAATGTTATCCTCAAGCTTGTTGCTGCTTTGAAGATAGGGTGAGCTTTTAGAGCCAGAGTTGATCCTCTCTCTTTTTGCTATTTTTGAGATAGTCTTTTGTATTCCAAGATTACATATATGTTTGGCACTGTCCCGTACTCTATTTTGATTTAGTGGCTCTTGTACCAACCTTGACAGGTCATGCAGACACTTTTTGCACTTTTACTCCTATTCCTCAATGTTCTGCATGATCATATTTATATATTTTGTCGCACTTCTACTACATATCTATATTCTGTGTTCTTTTATCTTCTGCCATTAACCTCATTACTTGTCGTTCCAGGCTATGATTTGGCTTACCTACTAGTGGATTAAAGTAGGTGTCGTCATGACTTGAGAAATCGGGTCATGACATAATCTTGGTGTTTGAGTATCGACACATTGCAATATCATCTCTAAATTTGTGCTTGTTCTTGATTCAACTATGATTGTGCCTCAACATCTTTGTCTGGAACCTTCACAGACATTTCTTCCATTATTTCTCTATATTCAAACTAGGCAGTTTGATGAAATTTTTGATTTGTTTGAGGCATATCATAGTTTTCAACAATTTTACCCATACTCTCTAAATAATAATTAATACTTTTCACTGTATATTGGAGTTGAGCTTTAGCTGAACAGGCACGCATCCTCTGAAAATCTTGAGACATATTTGAAGTATGTGTTCCATAGATTTTTAACGTCTGTTGGGCTGCAATGAAC
The DNA here is from genome assembly GCA_031232105.1 of Capsicum rhomboideum. Lineage (NCBI taxonomy): Eukaryota > Viridiplantae > Streptophyta > Magnoliopsida > Solanales > Solanaceae > Capsicum > Capsicum rhomboideum. The sequence continues at coordinate 139,377,053 of CP124711.1, read as the reverse complement.
TAAAATTATCGCAGATAAACTTTGAAGAGCTGAAGGCATCTTGAAGAAAGCATCCTTACGTAAACATTTTGAAATTCTATTATCTGATTCTAATAGCCCTCTTTGTTTGGCTGCTTCTTGAAAGTATCACAATATTTTTCATTAGCAGTTAGTAAGTCTTCAAATGAAGTTGGCCCTTATACGTAATTTAATAAGATTCTCTCATAATATCTTTCATCCTCTCTTGGATTAGATGAGAAATTGATTATATTAGTTAGTTTAGGTCATTTTTTGAAATTAAAAATATAACTAAGTTTAGTTCATTTTTTGAAATTAAAAATACAACTTAAATAATTACTTTATGCTTATTGATATTTATTCGACCAATCACATAGCGTAATTTTCTTTTTGTCCAAATTTTGGATTGGGAGTTCCAAACATAATGCTCTGTAAATTCTTGGTACAACTAATTTTGAGCCTCAATGTCTATCGAGCATATCCTGAAATACTCAGTTAGCATGGTTTGCCTTACAAAGTTTGAACGCATTATAGTTTGTATATTTTGCTTCTTCTAGTAGTACATTATGTGTCATTAAGAAATAAATAATGTCAATATTCATTTCGTTGGCTGGCAAATATTTGCTATTATATATGCTATCTGACAAAAGTTTTTAAAGTACCAGATTATTTTTATAGGAGATATAACTGAAGGTTAACTTATTGCATCTCACTTAGATTAAACTCATATATTTAATATTCTCCATAGTGCTTATGGTGGAGACACCCAACGTGCATCTTGGAAGCTTCTGATTTCATCAATGATTTTTTTCCCATCGTCAGACTCAATGTAAACTACACATTTATCATGCCCTTTATATATATACTTGTAGAGATACTTTATGGCTTCAAATCCTGAGAGGACCTATACATTAGTGTGGCAATAATATCTCATTAACAAATAAGAATTATAAGACACAACCCATTGGTTATTCATCTTCATTCCACGAACATCAATTATTTTCCCATTATTCCATCTCCTTTTAATGTGATATCCATCCTTTCCTTGTATGGTTTTCTTGTTGTATGCATGGGGGTAGTGAAACTTACATTGATCATCCTTCATGCAGGGACATGTTGGATGCTTTTGTCCGCAAGGTCCATATATCATATGCTTGATAACTAATTCATTCAATTCTGGATACTTATCCTTATTAGGAAGTTCTACCAAAATATTTCTAGCATAGTGATCTGCTGAGGTTATCTTATGACCTTCTTTAAATATTGGAAGAAGGTGTATATGTGGTAAGGCGCTCTTCTGGAATTCTATCACAAAAACATATGCTGCAACAGGTCCAAAAATTTCTTTCTTAATGATTTGGACTTTAGGGTCTTGCAATTTTGCTCTAAACACTCTGGTCAACAAATCTGGCCTGTTTTGAGCGAGTTGACCTGCACAAAGTTCTTCTTGAATCTCTGCCAATTCTGGGTTACATCTCACGGTGATAGATAGAGCTGGCCTTCCAAACTCTTGATCCCGAGCCATAACATCTATATACCATTGCCTTATATCCTTAGATCCTCTAACGAATGATCTTGGAAGTAATACCCTTTGCCCGACTTTTTCTCTTCTACAATCTCCCAAGCTAGAGGTAGCTCCAGAGGTTCAACCACCCCATCCACTAGTGGGCCAGGGGAAGCCCAGGCCCCATCGAGGTTTGTATCTTCCTCAGTTCTCAGAGATGCTCTGCTATAGCTATTAGGGTTAGTAGATCAGATGGGGCTCAGTCAACAGATCAGATGCTGATTTAGGAGTGTAACCTGCATTTATAGCTCCCAGAGTAAAGGTTCCTCCAGCAGCGGTAGTTCCACAGTTGATAGTAGCTCAGCCAGTTATGACTGCCGAGGAGCAGAAGATGTTGGGCCAATTTCTGAGATTGACTCCACCTAGGTTTGTACAGGCCAAAAAGAGGATGCTTTTGAGTTTTTGACAAGTTGCGAGGAGAGGCTCTATAATTTGGGAGTAGTGGAGGCACGCATTGTGGATTATACCACTTTCTAGTTTGATCGGGCAGCCAGACAATGGTGGAGAGGTTATATGGGCTCCAGGCTATCTGGTGTCACAATCCGAGACTATCCCTAGTCATAGCATGGTGCTAAGAGTCATAAGTGACCCCAAGCTAACCCATGGCCTGGCATGACATTAAAAATACTGAAATAACTGATATAACACTGTGTGGAAGCATTACTGAATGACATAATAGTGATCAAAACCAATAACAATATTTGAGTTTTAAACCATGAAGCTGAAAACATAATCTATCTGACTGTCTGAAAGCCTCTAAATAAGATGAGTTGTTGGGACAAGCCCCATCTAACTCTAACTGTATGAAACTGGAATAACATAAAGTGAAATACTGATAACTAGTCCTCGAATGATGAGGACTTACCAAAGTATTAATGTTGAGGTAGTAAGAGATCGTACTAAGCGCGATCTAGATGCTGAACATTTGAACCTATATTATAAGACAATATAGCGGAAAAGAAAGTATGTGATAAGTACTTTGAATGCACTGAGTATATAAGATGGTAAAATACTGATACAGGCTGAACATGATACATGTTACATAGTAAACTGATGCAAGACCAAGTAATAAACATATACTGGATGATAAGCTAAACAACTGCATACAAGTTCATGCAAGTATCTGAATCTGAACTATAAACTGTGGACTATGGAAGCTACCATTAACCAACATACCCCAATCTGAGATAACCGGGGTCTAACTTGTAACCCCAACTGGATGGGTGTTCAGTACCTTACCAAGGGTACGAACATTGACTGACATGGATCCACTAAACTGATGTCCAAAAAGGACTAAGGTGTCAATCATGGTCTGACAGATGACCCTGTAGAACCTATGGTGGCACCGTAGTTCTGGGATGTAGGAACTTCTACTAAAGATCTCAGTCTTACTGACGATGAGCCTTCATCCCTGCGTCTTGTCAGTGCTAAGTACTACTCCCAACTGAATGACACTGATAACTGAAATTCTCAATAATAGTAATATTCTAAAGACTAAAAATAAATGCAGTATCTGAGAGCATTCAAAACATGTAAACTGGAGGATATAATACTCATAAATATATGTATGAAATTCTAGGTCATCGAGTGTTCATAATCCATCATCTCTGAAGAACACAACTACTATGACAATTTCCATAAACTGAATAAAGTAGGGAATTGCACATCTCAAGTCCAAAACTCATGGTTTTCACAATATTATTAGAGTTTATAATATTGAACATGTAATGGTACTGAAATTCATGTTAAAACATGTGTTTATAACTCAATGAGATTAAAGAACTGGAATATCAAAAAAATCACAAGATTCATAAACCCTAAGCTCTGAGGAGGGAATTAAACTGAGGGATTGAGTCAACTTTGGGACTCAATGGGTGAAAGGAGACCCATTGATTAAATACCACACACCTGTAGATGAAAACCTTGGAGAAATCTTTGAAATTGGAAGCTTGAAGAAGACGAATGCTAGTTTGCCCTGAATGAGAAAAATCGCCTCTTTCTTTCTCTGATTTTGCTAAGTGTAGAATGTTTTATGAGTAATAAGGGCTTAGGGTAAATTAACCTTAATAATTATTCTTGAAATAGCTTAAATGATGTAGTTTTGAAGTTAAAAGAGTGGACAAGACTGATGTTCCTTTTAAACTCGTAACTAAAAAGCTGCGAAATGGGATGTATAGAACCCTCCCATAATTGTGGGGCCCACCTACGATCGTGGGTGGTGTTTGTGGTTGGGTGGTTCATTTGGGGACTCTTTAAACATGATCATACGAGCCATGGTATTATCATGGGACCCACCTGCAATTGTACCTTGATTCGTAGCTTGTAGGTTTCAATCAATATGACTTTAGAAGTTAAGATCGTACCTAAGATCGTGGTTCTAACCACGATCGTGGTTGAAAGGTATACATATCAACTTGCAGGTTTTTGGGTCTATTTCAATCAAATTAGACCATGGTACAGTCGTGTCACGCCCCGAACCCCGTCGGGACGGATTGGCACTCGTAGCCGACAAGGCCCTAGAGAACCAAGCTTCACTTACATTCATTCATACACATACCATATGAAACATCACCATCACGTAAGGACATAATAGGCTAATATCAAAAATCATGGAACATGTAGGATATATATATAGACATATGAGAAACTTGGCCGACATAGCCATCAAGTCAAATGGCACACATCTCTTCTCTTCACATCACTTCACATACCCACGTACGTCTACAAAAGCCTCTAATAGGAGTACATACATGACCAACCTAAATTCGGGATAAGCCCCACTTTACATAACATTTACAATACCAAAATATATGTACAACTGTGACACGGAAAGCCCCGAATCGACTAGAGCTCACCCAAAAGTCAGTAAAAGTCCTGCAGCTCATTGGGGAGGTCTACTAGTGCCTGCGCCTGCAGCAAGTAAGGTAAATCCCCCAAGAGGAGTCAGTACGAAGAATGTACTGAGTATGTAAGGCTGCATGAAACTGAATGATACATATAGACCTCAATGAAAGCAAATATACATGAGTGCTCAATATGGATAAGTCACCATTCTTCATATATGGAAAAAGTATACATTATGTGAATTACTTTCTTTACTCTTACATTCTTTCCTTTATCCATCACTCATTCACCCATTCATATAATGTCCGGGCCCCAAGCTGATCAGTGGGTAATCAATAGTAATCGGGATCGACCCATGCTAGGCTTTTCCTTGCCCCTGGGATACCACCCGTAGCGGAATCGACCCATGCTAGGTGTTTTTCTCACCCCTGGGATACCATCCGTAAATATTGGGATCGACCCATGCTAGGTTATTTAACCCCTGGGATACCACCCATGAAACATCTCTCCTCTTTACAGCATTACTTCTTTAATCTTTGAAAAAGCTCAATCAATGGTTACTTCATTTTGGGAACTTTTGAAGATAACATTACTTGGAACCATGTTCATGATTATGTGACACATGAATAATAATAATAGACCAAGAATGAGATATATGTGATTAACAATAACTGATAACTCGAAATGAAATTTAGGACAATTCGGACATGAGTAAGTACCCTAACAAGGTGTACACTATATGCTGCAGAATAATACGGAAAAAGGGACCTTACATACCTCAATTTCGCAATATGGATACACAATCTTACTCGTGAATACCACACTTCAGCTTCCCCTTTATGTCTACTCTACACACAAGTACATAACGAAGCTTGCATTAACCACTTACTTCATTTCACGTGTATAACATGACAATAAGTTACATAGTTGTCACACAACGTCATTTCACCTTTGTACAATATCATGTACTGCTTCACCATTACCAAAACAAGCCACATATCACCCATGATATCACACATTACTAACATTCCCCACCAAAATCATGCTTTACACTTCCTCTTCGATACTAAGTTACATTTACGTCATTTCGTCACCCAAACTTCTTTCACAACAACACATTAAAGTCAATCCATACTTAAAATAATCCAACATGTCCCCATACGACACTTTAAAGTCATTACAACGATATCACAAGTTGATAATTTCATCCAATAAGGGTATCAGGGCCTTCGGGGATCAAAGAGGGACGAAAACAATCATAACGGAAATCTAGGACAATCTGCGCTGCCACCTGTGCACGCAGGTGGCTGAGATGCCCGTGCATATGGCCTCTGGAAAATTCCAGGGCCTTCTGCGTTGGCATCTGCGCCCGCAGATGCCCTCGTCTGCGGGGGCGGATGCCCGTTTTGGTCTGAAATAGCTTTTTTTGGGTCTTGTAATGCCATGCATGGTCCATGATCACAATCAAACATATTTGGACATATTTTTGATCATCTTAAACACCAACCTTCAGCCATGGCCTCACAACATACATAACAACACCCAAAACCACATTTCACGGCCAATACGGCACCAAAACCATAACCGATTTCACAACAACAATTCCAATCATCAATAGCAAGGATAAAACAAGGCAAGACTATAATCACACCTCACATTTCAATATGTAATCCATAAATTTCATTTCCTACAAGGCCACAAGTGCATAGTCAAGTTTACAAGACAAGCCATCCTCCGATTTAGCAAAAATGTAACATTTCACACCTTCTCAATACTCTACCAACATAACCAACATATTATAAACCATCTCTAATGCATAAAATATATTAAACCATCATAAGAAACACTTACCAAGTCATACAAGTTGATGATCTTGGCCACAAGGAGATGAGAGCTTAGGGTTTGTCTATTGAGAGAAATGTGGAAAAACTAGAAAAAGGCATGGGAGTTCAATGGAAATAAAAATCTGATTTCTCTCTTTATATAGTCCCTTTAAAGTGATCCTCATCCACACACTTGGTGTGTTTACTTGGTCAATGGAAGAGTTGGGCAAGAATGGGTCAAAATCTCTTTTGGGCCATGTCTTACTCTTGATTATTGGGCCTTATTTGGCCCAATTGACACAAGACTCATTAATGCCCAACATTTAATGCATAATTCACCAAATTCCTCATGTTTCATATTCCCATCAATATTACGGTATTCAGCTAGACTCAGAAACGTACAGGGTGTTACAAGTCATGGTTTCTAACCACGTCATGGGTTCATCTAGTACCATCTCACTACTGGACAATGCTTCACTGAAATGGCCATAACACTTAGCTCCGATGTTGGATTAAGGAAAAACTGGATGATTTGGAAAGGTAATTCAAATATATATCATTTGGTGGGCCTTGATATCAAAAATACCTCATAACCTAGGAGTTATGGTCGTTTGAAGTTGACTATAGCAAGATTCTTCACAAGAAAACCACCGACAAGAAAGGTTTCAATTTGACTATGAGCTAGGAGTTACTTGTGGCCTTAATACATGTCTAAATCACTTATCATAATACCAAAATATGGTGTTTGATTCGACATGTACGTGAAGCATGGTTCAAATCTTGACTTTGGATTTTTGAGGTGTTACAATATCCCCCCTTGGGGTCATTTGTCCCCAAATGAAAACTAACAAAACTGAAGTGTTTGGAAAAGAGCTCCAATCCCAATACTGAATTTTTAAAGGCTGAATACTGACATGTTAACTTAGCATGTAAACTAAAACACGGATTTAATAGAACTCACGAATACATGATATGACATGAGAGTAACTGCGTGACATGAAACAAAAGGAATTAATTAAGGAAAACTATTACCTCAAGTTGGAGTGGAATTCAAAGAGAAAAGATGGGGGTACTTAGCCATCATATCTGCATCTGCTTCCCAAGTAGCTCTCTCAACAAGTTGGTTTCTCCAAAGAACCTTTATCGAAGTGACCTACTTATTCCTCAACTTACAAACCTGATAAGAATCTCAATTGGGACCTCTTCGTAAGAGAGACTATCTTTCACACCCACTCTATCTAAAGGCACAAATGATGCGGGATCACTAATGTATTTCTTCAACAAGGAAACATAAAAAACTGGATGCACTGATGCTAAGTCTGTAGAAAAATCCAACCCATAAGCTACATTGCCAAAATGACCCACAATCTTATAAAGACCAACATAGCGGGGACACTGAGCTTTACCTTCTTACCAAATCTCTTCACCCCTTTCATGGGTGAAACTTTCAAGTAAACCAAATCACCAATAGCAAACTTAAGTTTCTTTCTCCTCACATCTACATAGGATTTCTGACTACTCTGAGCTATTTTTTGTCTTTCTCTAATCAACTAAACTTTCTCCATACCACATGGATGGAATCTGGCCCTATCAAGGCAGTTTCACCAACCTCAAACCAATCAATAGGAGATCTACACTTCCTACCATAAATTGCTTTAAATGGGGTCATCTGAATACTAGAATGATAATTGTTATTATAAGCAAACTCAATCAAAGGCAAATGATCATCCCAACTACCCTTGAAATTGATCACACATGCCCTTAACATGTCCTCTAAAGTCTGAATGGTCCGCTCTGGCTGACCATCTATCTGTGGGTGAAAAGTTGTACATAGGTGAACTTGGGTACCAAGACCCTTCTGGAATGTCTTCCAAAACTGATAGGTAAACTGAATACCCCTATCTGAGATAATAGTCAAAGGGACTCTATGAAATTTCACCAACTCCCTTGATAGAGTCTAGCATAATCCTCAGTTGAATTCAAAGTGTTAACTAGTAGTAAATGGGCCGACTTAGTCATTCGGTCTACATTAACCAAAATAGAATCATGTTATTGGCGAGTACGAGGCAATCCTATAGTGAAGTCCATATTCACCACTTTTTACTTCCAAGTAGAAATACTGATATCTTGAAGCATACCACTTGGTATCTGGGGCTCAACCTTAACCTGCTGGTGATTTGGACACCTTGCCACAAATTCTGCGATATCCTTCATTATGCCATTCCACCAATAGACTTTGCGTAGATCACGGTACATCGTAGTGGCTCGTGGGTGAATAGAATATCGAGAATTGTGAGCTTCTATTAGCATCCGCTGTCTCAAGTCATCTATATTTGAAACACATAATCTGCCCTAACAATGAGGAACCATCTCTCCATTGGGAGAAAACCTTAACCTTCTGACTCTAGACTGCTTCTTTCAACTTAAGAAAAATGGAATCACTACCTTGCTTTTCTTTACCTCAGCTATTAATGAAGATTCTGAACTATTCTGAACCAAGATATTACTTTCGGCTGAATCAACCAACCAGACTCCCAATCTAGCATGATGGTGAACCTCGCGAACTAACTCTTTCTTATCATCCTCACAATGAGCAACACTTCCCATAGACAATCTACTAAGAGATTCAGCCACAACATTGGCTTTACCCAGATGGTACAAGATACTTATATCATAATCCTTCAACAACTCTAGCCACCTTCTCTGACAAAGATTTAGATCCTTTTAGTTGAAAACACACTGAAGGCTCTTGTGATCAGTGAACACATCAACATGAACCCCATAAAGATAGTGCCTCCAAATATTTAAGGCAATGCCAACTCAAGATCATAAGTCGATTAATTCTTCTCATGAGGCTTGAGCTATCTAGAGGCACATGCTATAACCTTGCCATACTGTATTAACACACAACCAAGACCATCTCTGGAAGTATCACAATAAACCACAAACCTATCTAAACCCTTCGGCAGAGTCAAAACTAGAGCAAAAGCGAGTCGAGTCTTCAAATCCTGAAAACTCTTCTCGCAAGAATTAGACCACTGAAACTTGACCTTTTTTCTGAGTCAATCTAGACATAAGAGAAGTAATATAGGAAAATCCTTCAACAAACCATCTGTAATAACCGACTAAACCCAAGAAACTCTTGATATCTGATGGAGAGATGGGTTTAGGCCAATTCCTCTCTGCTTTGGTCCTTTAAGGATCAACCCTAATGCCTTCACCAAAAATAACATGACAAAGGAATGCTACTGATTTCAACCAAAATTCACACTTACTGAACTTTGTGAATAACTAGTAATCTATGAGAGTCTACAAGACAATTCTAAAATGGTCTGCATGTTCATTCTCACTCTGAGAATAAACGAGGATGTCATCAATAAAGATAATGATGAACAAATCCAAGTAATGCTTAAACACACTATTCATCAAGTCCATAAAAGCTGCAGGAGCATTCGTTTGCCTAAAAGACATAACAACAAATTCGAAGTGACCATATCAAGTTTTGAAGGCTGTCTTTGGAATGTCACATTCTCTGACTCTGAGCTGATGATAGCCGGATCTGAGGTCTATCTTGGAGAAACAATTGGCACCGTGAAGTTAGTCAAATAAGTTATCAATCTTGGGGATGGGATACTTATTCTTGTCCATGACTTTGTTTAACTAACGGTAGTCGATGCACATTCTGAAAGAACTGTCTTTCTTTAGCACGAAAATAACTGGAGCACCTAATGGAGAGATACTGGTCCTGATGAAACCCTTGTCTAGAAGATTTTTAAACTGCTCCTTCAATTCCTTAAGCTCGGCTGGCGCCATTCTGTGGGGTGAAATTGAGATCGGCTGGGTAACTGGGATAAGATCTATCCCGTAGTCAATTTCCTTCTCAGGAGGAACTCCAGGAAGATCTTTTGGAAATACTTCTAGAAATTCATTTACCACCAGATCTGACTTAAGAGTTGGGGTCTCGGACTTTGAATCCTTAACCCAAACAAGATGATAGATACACCCCTTAGAAATTATTTTTCTAGCCTTGAGGTAAGAGATAAATCGACCTATAGGCACTGAGGTATTACCCTTCCACTCTATGACTGGATCATTTAGAAACTGAAACTGGACTATTCTCTTCCTATAATCAGTAGAGGCATAGCAAGAGTGGAGCCAATCCATGCCAAGTATAACATCAAAATCTAGCAAGTCTAGCTCTACAAGGTCAACTAAGGTGACATTTTGAGAAACTATGACTAGGCAATTTCTATATACCCATCTAGCTATGACTGAATTACAAAATGGAGTGGATACTGAGAAAGGTTACGAGAGGATTTTGGGACTGACACCAAAGTCTACAGCTATTTAAGGAGTCAAAAAGAAAGTGTGACCCTGGATCTAATAATTCATAGACATGAATATATAAGACCTGTAATGTACCAGTGACGACATCATGAGAACCTTTCTGATCCTGTTGGGTATGAAGGGCATAAAACCTATTTTGACGTTACCCACTAGCTGCACTGGATGAGGCACCCTGCTTAGTCAGGCAATCTCCTGGAGATGTTGCAGAGTTAGACTGATTTTGCTAACGAGTATCTCTACCTCTCTGTGAAGCCACTGGACACTCCCTCAATCTATGGCCTAGTTTTCCACACCCAAAATAAGCATCACTACCAGCCATGCAGTTACCCTTGTGGTTCTTACCACACTTTATGCAAAATGGATTAGTACGACTACTAGTAGCACCGCCTTGGGACTTAGAGCCTGGTGCCCTTTTCCGATTATCCTTTCTGAACTTAGGCACTGGAGCATTAGCAAATGATGGGGCTAGAGTTGAATATTTCTAGCAGAACTGAGAACAATTACCACCATCTGACCTCTGCTGAGAGAAATTAAACTTACCTATTTTGACCCTTCGTTCTCTCTTTCCTTCTCCTTGATCTTTTCCTCCTCAATCTGTTGAGCATGAACCATCAACCTGGAGATGTCCATTTCCTTAAACAACATAGCAGTCCTGCACTCTTTGACCACATCCTCAGAAACACCAGACACGAACTTACTCGTATGGGCCCTGGAGTCAGCAACCATAGCTGAAGCATACTTTGCAAGCTGAGTAAACTTACGATACTCTTTCACACTCATGTTACCCTACTTCAGATCAATGAACTTCTGAACCTTGGCTTCCCTCAATTCAAGTGGGAAAAATCTATCCATGAAAGCAACAACAAACTCATCCCACTCTACCAGTTCTGCATCTGCACCTCTATCTTATTTCCACTGATGCCACCAAGTGTGAGCCACTCCTTGCAACTGATAAGCATCCAAGTCAGAAATTTCAGTTAGAGTGACACCCATGATCTTAGTAATTTTCTAAATACTATTCAAGAACTCATGTGGATCCTCTTCATACTTAGACCCAAAGAATGTCAGAGGATTCATCCGAGTGAAGTCTCAAACTCTAGTTGCTGCCTTGTTCACTGCTAGGTTGGCTGGTGCCATAGCCTACCAATTATTCTGGATGGTCATGGACTGGGCTAATGCTGTGAAAGCAGCCTTGAATTTGGCATGGGAGACATTTTTATTCAGAGGGTTTGTTGGAGCTGGTGGAGCTTGTTGATTTCCATTCCCATTGCCATTACCATTCGTCTTTTAGTTAGCTCTCTTGGGAGGCATTTTCTGTAAATGTGTAGAGCACGAGTTAGCAGAAAGTATTTAAATACCAGGTATGTAAGAAAAATTCTTCTGCCTTCCTCTTTAAATTTGAGCCATTTAATCATTGATTATTAAAAATTTGTTGTATTTTTTTATGCCGTAAATTGTATTTCTGTTATATATAACTTCTCTTTGATTTTCTTTTCAACTCAGTGTTACATATTAAAGCATAATTGCATATGAATCTTGATGATCGTTATGTACATGCCTCAAAATGATGGAATGACAAAGCTTTAATTATTTTATTTTCTTTGATAATATCTCTAATTTGTTAGTAATCTCATTGAAATGAATGATCTTGGCTCTATAATTTGTCTTTTGACTTTCTTTATGCTGGACATCTTTGAAGGTGAGATCACTGCAATAATCTTTAATTTACATATGCTGAGGCCTGAGCATATGATAAGCCTTGGGGTTTGGGGAACTTTCCGCAACAATTATTTGAGAAATATTTTGAAATTATGAATAACTAGCTTCTAGGGGAAATCCTTTTCGTCAATGTGAACTTAGAAGGGTCTTTATGAAATTTCCAGCACCTATTAATGTCTTTCTTTTCAATAATTAGTTAATTAGATGTTTAATATTTAATTAATTTTATGTTTATAACATTTTTATTTAGTGTAGGGTTAAAATGGTAATTCATATTTCACAAATGACTGATTTATTTTGCTTCCTTTTGAAAGCTTATTTTTACTTTGCTATTACATAGTGATTGCGTTGCAAAATTTGGAGAATCTGCTTGATTATGGTATGTTCAAGTCCTCTTCTTGATTTTTTTTTAATCATCTCATGTCCTTTTATATTATTTCTAAAATTTAGATGGTTCTTTATTCTTTATACATGTTTTGTTTTCAATGGTGTGTGTATATATATATTTTAGTGATATACGTAATTAAATGTGTTGTGTTTGTTGAGGCATTGAAATATATTTATATTTATTACATTTCCTAAAACACCCATGAAAATGTTCCTTCATTTTCCAAGCATAATTTATTTTGATTCTAATGCAAGCTTTTTACAAGATATAGGATGAGTGGGGATCATTTTTTAGCCAGCTATATTATTGTGCAACAAATGATTTATCAATTTTCAAAGTATCACGGCTACATCAAATATGTAAATCCGATAAGGAGATTAAATACTCTCTTCATTCACTTTTATTTATCTACTTAAGACTTTGCACATCTTTTAAGAATAATGAAACTGAATAATTTAAGACATTTTTGCATGAAGCAATTAACATTGGATAACACGTGCAACGTACATGTCCAGACACTAGTCACTAATTAAGCGAGAAAAGGGTCAAAAATATCTCTCTACTTTCGTTTCGTTCCTAGTTATACTATATGGCAAAATATCCCCAAAATTACCAAAGTACACAAAGATTGGGTTTTTGTTCCTCGTACATATTCTTGTGCTCTCATGGCTCACAATCTTGGTCTAAAGAACCTGTTATCTCAACATATTTCCTGTTATTTTCAGCATCCTTTCTCCGTTGATCGCAATGCACTTTTAACCTCCTTAGCTCGGTTTCAATCTCCGAGTTAGCAGCCTGTGCCGCATTCAACTCCTCAGTGATACGTGCTATCTTTCTGCTGTTTTTATCTGCTTCCACAGTCAATTCTCCCAGTTTTATCAGGGCCTCTCTTTCTGCAGTTTTCGCTGCTTCAAATAAGGCAAGTGCCTTGTCGATAATTTTAGTGCTCTCCGATTCCCTATCAGCTGACTGCATTTCCTCAACATGCAGACTCAACCCCTTATTCTCATCCGGAATATCTACAAGTTGAGTTCCTCTGTTCATCTTGGGTTGTCAAATAAGAACAATGAAAGTAAGAATAATAATAAAATCCTTCAACTATGAAAAGCATGAATAATTAGAAAAAGAAACAAGTAACAATAGGGAGGAACAAGTAAATGTGCAGGACGGTTTCCTTGCTGACAACAGTGACATACAAGGGCCATATAAGTATGGGAAGGCATCAGAAGCAAAGGGATATCTACTTTAATCGCTTCTAGCGGTTTTAATATGCTAAACCATGAACGGAAATGACAACGACTAGTTTTTTAGGTATGAAATGAAAGCTCAATGGAGGACATATTTTACCTAGTCCTAGTTGGTATTGTTGACACAACCATTGGTAGACCTTCAAATAAAATCTTTTTTCTTTTCCTTTCTGTGTAATACCATAGACATTTTTTGATGCAGCCTGAAGCACAAAAGCTCCCACTATGTGACGGGTCCGGGGAAGGGCCAAACCACAAGGGTCTGTTGTACACAACTTGACCCTGCGTTTCTGCAAGAGATTGTTTCCGCGGCTTGAACCCGTGACTCTTGATCACATGACAACAAATTTACCAGTTACACCAAGACCATAGACATTTTGATGGAAAAAGAAATAATTTCACTTGTACCAATTAGTCATCAGAACCATGTGAAATTTTGGCATTTCAAATCTAGACATAAAAGCCATTAAAAATGTTCTGAAAATCCATAACACATAACATAACTCAAGCACCTCTATCACTGGACTCCGTAGTGAGCAACGACAAACAACTTTTGGACTCTCATATTTAGGTCTCCTGTTTGCTGAATTTGGAGATGAAACAGAATCAGCATCTGGCCCTGGAGTCTTTAGAGTAGCAACAGGCATCCTTTGAGGCACCTCAACAGAAACATTCATTTAGCAACATGGGAGAAGGAGAACAAACTAGACAATTGACTAGTGCAGACAATAACCTAGTTCTCAAAGACATGGACAGTACACACTCACAGATCAGTACAAAAGTTTTTCGAATAAAGGACAATATACCAAATATTTTGGCAAAAACTTTACGACTGGCTTCATTTAGAACATATCAGAGTCTTACAGACGTTCCATTCGTTGTACCAATATGTTACAGAAGTTTAAATATGACATTTCTTAAGATGATCACCCATCGTAATGCTTTAGCTTTCTTCTTGCAGAGCCGCATCACATAATTTCTTTCTAAACTACAACATACCCAGTGTAATCCCACAAGTGGGGTCTGTGAAGGGAGGGATGCACGAAAACCTTAGCCCTACCTTTGTGGGGGAGAGAGGTTGTTTCTGATAGACCCTAATAATTTCTTTCCCCAAACAAAAAAAGTGGATCTGCCAATCTTCAACCTCGATAGCATGTGAATCTCACATTTATGAACATCTCGAGAAAAAATTCTTCAACTACATTATTAACTCTTGCTTAAAGGAGCACTGAGTTCTAGACAAACAACTTCCTCCGACTTAGTAACCAAGAACTAGGAACGATTGCACTAAAAACAAGAATGCGATAAATATGATCTGAAAACCTATAGTTGACTAATAGAGCTAAATAAAATAATGGAGCTAGTATCAACAATTTTGAAAGAGAGTCATCAACAATGATTAGCAGCATATCACAAAATAAGGACATGGACATCACATAACAGCCAATTGGACAATTAATTAGTTAATGAATACAAAAGATAAGAGTGCACTCACATTGCAAGCCCGTCCCGGGGAAGGAAAGTAGGATCAACTAATAAAGTGTGGCGCGACTTCACGATAACATCTAAAGATTTCCCCTGCTTAGCGATGGAAAGGAATGCAATTCCCAGTTTTGAACAAGGTGTCCTAACTATGAGCATGAGTTCATTTCCGTTATAGGCATCAACCAAGAAAGGGTATGCAAGAGGTCTTTTAGGAATTTCCCATAACTGCTCTTTCTCGAGAGGTTGTGACTGAAACCATGTTCGAAGTCTAAAATCGTATCCATACACGCATAGTTTATGGGTGAACCAATACAATGTTGATCCCATTAGAGCCGCAGTTGTCTTCATAGTCACTTTGCTCAATATGTGGGTATCGGAAATATGGTGAGATGGCAACTGATCATTGCTATTTAGGACAAATTGCGGATGATTTTCTAGTCTGAACTTATCCTCATAGACATCGTAAAATATAAACATGCCCTTAGTGAAGGAATAAAACACAACTTGTTTTACTTTACCTTGCTCGTCCGTGAGGGGAGTCTTACGGAAACTATAAAAGTCAGCAACAAATATCTGTAGATTGTAAGTGCAGTCGTTCCATATTCTAGTATTGAGGTCAATTACTTCCGCCATGAAATGATCATCATAGGCCTCGTCGTCGTCCTCATGAAAAAATACAGACTTTTTGACACCCAAAAGAAGTATCCTATTCCCATCGAGAGGAATGAGAATGGAACAGCCAGTTAGACGTCTCTCTAAATCATCACATACAACATCCCAGGAATAAGGGTCGGTGCTTTTACTGAGGCTGTGCTTAGCAAAAACGACAGGGGCGTATGTTTCATCAGGGTCCGATTTGCAAGCATAGTAGATAACGTCACCCATAACGGTCCAGGCTCCTCTTGTCCTTGACGTCTTGGCTCCAAATACAGGATAATACTGTTTATCGGAATCCTCCGGCAACGACTCCAAATCAATACAGTACCAAATCTCATCAAGACAAGTATAACTGTTACCGTGGACATACAACTTTAATGGTCGCTTTGCCGCCATTGAATTCAAGAAGAAGAACAAGACTCAATATTGTCTCACTCTACGTGTGAGGGTTTTGGGATTTGGGGGAATGCTCTTTATATTTTGGGGGGGTTGGAAAACAATTTAGGACCCGAATTTGCACACAATTACGATTTCCCAAAATAATGGTAAAAAAATCTATTCTTGCTATATCTAATTAGTATACCAAAGGTCTCGGGTTTGAACTCTGAGTATGAAGAAAATACTGTTGGAAGCACCATTTCAGAATGAGTCTTGCAGTGCGCTATCCGAATTAGTTGAGATTTCAATATGAGTATCGAATACCGAGTGAAAAATTAAAAAAAAAAAAAAATTAGTATACGTGCGCAGAAAGTGTTAAAAAATATTAAAATTTTATCTTATTACTTGATTATATTAAGATTTTATTATTTTATCAATTGAAAATTTTAAACTATTTGACCCACCATTATTTATTAGAAGGCCAACACGAAAGATTAAACCTGATGTGTTTCTATGCGACCTTATGTTTTTCTGACTTATCTTTTGTGGTTGCGTTGTGGGCTTGCCGTGGAGCTTATAATTTACTCCCTTTGTTTTAAAAAAAATGATCTATTTTTTTTAATCTGTTTAAAAAAGAATGACTCTTATGATCACAATATTTAAAAGTCTTATTTATTTTTTTAAATTTTGTGTCATGTCAAAATAGGTCATTCTTTTTAAAACAGAGGGAGTATGTGATTTAGATCCTTCAACAATTAACAAATATTATACTGATAAACGTTAGTTGACGTCTTTAAATTCTTCCATTACTTAAAGGGCAAACAACATAAATTCTGACAGTTTGAAGCTTAATTACAGAAAATTTCGATATTTTGCATAATTACTGAAAATTCCAATTTTAGGTCCGTCGAGATACATAATTAGCTCACAATACATCCAACGAAGATACATAATTAGCTCCCGATATATTTTTTTTGATTTTGGGTCTATCGAGATACATAATACATTCAACGAAGATACATTTTTTCCTTTGTAAAGATACATAATTAGCTCTCGATACATTTTTTTCAATTTTGAATTTGTCGAGATACATAATTAGCTCCCGATACATCCAACGAACATACATAGTTAGTTGAGATTTTTGTAATTACTTTATAAGGATGGATTTGTGTAAATATGATTAGTTAAAGTGTATATTTATCCTCTTTTTCCTTTAGGAACATTTACAAACCTTATGTTTCTCTGTGGTAATATATTATATTATACAATTGTTGATTTGTTCCGCATTGGGAAAGTTCATAATAACCCTTAGGGTTGGTTTTGATATTATCTTCATAAGAAAAATCTTACAAAAGCAATTTTCATTTATTTTATGAAAATTTTTTGAACATAATTGCCCTCCAAATCTATAAATTGTTCACTGATTGTATAAACAGTCTTATCATTCCAGATATCATCCAGAACAAAAATAAATTGAAGGGAGTTTAATATTCTATCATCATGTGTCTTGATAAAAAAAATGAAGCTAAAAAATATTTTTTGTTCTTTTGTGGAGCTAAAGAAACTTACTTATTTTATTCATTATGTACGTCTTTTAAATAAAATTTACCCCAGTACCAAGGTTCAAGACAAGTTTTTTCGTACTTACTATTTTTAAATTTAATATATATAAAATAAAAAACTAACCCTAATTTTTCGGTATGGTTATAAGATTTTTATTTTTATTTTTAAAAAAAGAAAACAAAGCAAGACACACAACTTCCTCTCACGTTTGTTAGTCATTTTTTTAGATTTGCAAAATACATTTTACAAAGAAATAGAAAAACAGTAAAAGTAAAACACTTTATGAATCAGTATGCACGAATTATATTGTTTGCAAATTACTTTTTACAAAGAAACTGTCAATATAGGAAAAGAGAGGTAAAATAATGTCGATGCCAAGTGTAATCATCACAAATTTCAAGTTAAAGTTTTTAAGGACAAAGCAAATTATTTTAAAATAGAATATTCTACTATCAATTTGAATGTACGATGTTTTGTCATTGAGCTGTCCTTTTTCTTATATAGAAAAATTTATCTATTCAGATGAAGAGTGCTTAACAATCAATATTCATGAATCCCAAGTCTCCAATGATTATTAAGGCTACTAGTAACTAGATGTGCAAATGCAATCTGTGCCCTCACGACTAGGGAAGTCCCCACAATTGGGAGTTTGGGACATAAATAAAATCCACATTGTCAAAAAATGTCAGTGTCACAAGTATTGTGTCATAGACTAGTTCTTATTTCAAGTTACCACTTAATTTAAGGAATGCTCGATTTGAAGTTAAAAGGTTTTTTGAGACTTAAGTGAATAGGTTGTTCACTTGGGTACAAATGACTTTGTCTTTCTTGCGTATTACACATATTAATTAATAATTAGGGATGTCAAATAGGCGGGTCTGCCTTTAACTCAAATTTTTTGAATGGTCTGCCTTCCTCCACAACATCCCACCACCACTCTTTGCTCAGGCCACCCTCCCCTATATATCATCTGCCGAGGCTAGAGCTTTCGAGTTCGACTCTCAACCAGAGACCTAGAACACAAGTCTCATGACCCAACCCCTTTCGAGATCCAACCTTGACCCAAAACACGAGCTTTTGAGCCATAATGACATACTCAAAGAAAAATTCATCCACTACCGGCAATCATAGGGAAAAAAATGAGCAATTTTCCAAACTTCAAAATGGCATTCTCAAGATGCTTTTGAGCCACAAAATAATCCATTGCAGGTAATCATAGAACCTACAACAATGCAGCTGTTGTGCATTGCAGGTAGTCATTGACTGATGTTTTCAAATCTCATTCAATCCATGCTATCAAAATGTTTGAAATTACATCTATTTGCTCTTTTTGTGTTCCTTAGCATAATCATTAACTTAAGGCTTCAAATTCTTTCCAGAATAGCCCCTCCATAAGAACTCCAATCTTTGGCAAACCTGCAAAAACAAATTTCATCCGAATCAAGTCATTCAGTTTATGAAATGCAAAAGGAAGGGAGGGAGAAAGAGACCATTTTGTGACGCTCTTGGTGAATTCAACTTTTGGCTTCACAGACTTGGGATCAGCACTTTCTACTGTAAGTGTGTACATAT
Source organism: Capsicum rhomboideum (assembly GCA_031232105.1). Lineage (NCBI taxonomy): Eukaryota > Viridiplantae > Streptophyta > Magnoliopsida > Solanales > Solanaceae > Capsicum > Capsicum rhomboideum. The sequence continues at coordinate 139,357,469 of CP124711.1, read as the reverse complement.
CGAAGAATCCAGGCAGCTTCAATCAGACGATTAAGCAAGTGCTGTTAAAAGATTCCTGCCACAAACAATCCATAGCTCATTGTTATCTCAGCTATCTCTATTGACAGAAGATTCACCCCCATCAAATGATATTAATACTTTATTATAAATCTTAATCATTCATGTCTATTCAATTTCTTCAAGTGATGTAAAATTATAAACCAAACGCACGAAATGATCAATATTCAAACCTAAAAAACAAACTTAACCGGTCTACTTAATAACTAGGCTTACGTTGTGATACCTTTTGTGGTTTAGGCATCTGTATTGTGGTTATGGTATAGTCGGTTGGACTGCTATTTGGTATGTGCATATTGTTGCCGAGTGTGTGATGCTTGTATTTTTTGTCTATTCGTTGGTTTATTTCGTGATTGAAATCTAAGAGATTAAACCTTAATTAAGTGCAAATAAATGAGGCCTAAGTGTCTTATTTGAGGAAAATATTTGAAGTTTAGGTAAATACATTTATTTTAGTATAAATACCGACTTGAACAAACACCAAATACATCTCCAAAAAGTACAAGCAGTACCACATTTTGACTACCAGAAAGTGAGTGACTGCTAGCACTTTGCCTAGCCACCGAAAAGAGGAAACCAAGGAATTCTATTTCTTTTGAGGATTAGACACGGGGTATCAATATTTAACAGGCATATACAACTGACAGAAAACAATTGTCTTACTATTATAGTTGTGGACATGTTAATTCTTTTTGAAATATCCAACAACGGATGGTGCCATATTACAAAAGAAGCTTGAGAGCTTTTGGAGCAAAAACAAAAGCTTAACTAAGCTTTCGGAGTAGAGGCTAAGTTAGACTACACAATAACCATGGAGGAGCAGAGTCAAATGCTAGTAAGCTTTGAAGCTCCATCAAATTCTACCACGTGCATACTGCTGTGGCTCAACATGCATAGACTACAAGCTGCACAGCCTGCAAAAGCCCACAACAGAAGACAAGTCAGAAAAAAAGAAAGATGCAAAGGTGGAAAATCAAAGTGGCTGCAAAATTCAGACTTTAAGGTCTGATAATGGGAAAGAGTACACGTCAGAGCAGTTCAACTTATTCTGTGACAAAGCTGGTATAGAGCATCAACTAACGGTCCCTTATACTCCACAACAAAATGGAGTCAGTGAGCGGAAAAACAGAACTATAATGGAGATGACTAGGTGCATGCTACATGAGAAACATCTACCAAAAAAGTTCTGGGCAGAGGCTGCCAGCACTGCTGTTTTTTTGCAAAACAGGCTTCCTTCTAGAGCAGTGAAGGATAAAACACCATATGAAGCATGGTATGGTCAAAAACCCTCATTGAAATTTCTCAGAATTTTTGGCTGCTTGTGTTTCTCTTATGTGCCACAGGTTAAAAGAGATAAACTTGATAAGAAAGCAGTTCCAGGCATCTTTATAGGCTACAGTGCTATGTCCAAAGCATATAAGGTCTATCAACCTCAAACGGAGAAAATTGTCGTAAGTAGAGATGTTCACTTCATTGAGGACCAGCACTGGAATTGGGAGAAGCCCGAAAACAATCCAACAGTTGACACTCTATTAGATCCAAAAGATCTAGTAGATGATCCTCCTGTTAGAGGCACGAGGTTGATCTCTGATATCTATCAGAGATGCAATACTGCAATTTGTGAGCCCGCAAGCTATGAGGAAGCAGAAGGGGATAACAAATGGGTGGCTGCAATGAAGGAGGAGATGATGATGATCGAAAAAAATCAGACTTGGGAGCTTGTTGAGAAACCTCTTGACAGAAAGATCATTGGTGTAAAATGGGTCTTCAGGACAAAGCTGAACGCAGATGGTTCCATCAACAAACACAAAGCGAGGCTTGTGGTGAAGGGCTATGCTCAGATCTTTGGAGTAGACTACTCAGAAACTTTTGCACCAGTTGCTCGACTTGACACAATCAGATTGCTACTAGCCATTGCGGCGGAAAAAAGTTGGAAAGTTTATCAACTTGATGTTAAGTCGGCCTTTCTCAATGGTCTTCTCCAGGAGGAGATTTATGTTGAGCAACCAGATGGTTTTGTTGTCAAGGGTCAAGAAAGTAAGGTTTACTTGCTAAAGAAAGCTCTCTATGGTTTGAAGCAAGCACCAAGAGCTTGGTATAGCAAGATTGATGATCATTTGCTAAGTTTAGGCTTCAAGAAGAGCCTATCTGAGTCTACACTTTATATTAAGTGTTCAGATATGGACATACTTATTATTTCTTTGTACGTTGACGATCTTTTTGTCACAGGAAGTAAGGTCTGTCTAATTGAGGATTTCAAGTTGGAAATGATGAAGGTTTTTGAAATGACAGACCTTGGACTGATGGCGTACTTTCTTGGAATGGAGATCAAACAAAATGAAGACAATGTGTTCATTTGCCAGAAAAAGTATGCTCAAGAAATCCTAAAGAAGTTTCATATGGAAGATTCCAAAGTTATGAGTACTCCAATGAACCAAAAGGAAAAGTTTTCCAAAGAAGATGGAGCAGAAAAGGTGGATGAGGCATATTATAGAAGTCTTATTGGCTGCTTAATGTATTTGACTGCAACTAGGCCTGATATCCTATATGCAGTGAGCCTTTTGTCTCGGTTCATGCATTGTGCAAGTGATTCACACTTGAGAGCAGCTAAAAGAGTTGTCAGATACATTAAGGGAACTGTCAACTATGGTGTTAAGTTCCACAAAAGTCAGAAGTTTAAACTTATCGGATTTTCCGATAGTGATTGGGGTGGTGCACTTGATATGAAGAGTACTTCAGGTTTCTGTTTCAATCTTGGATCAGGAGCTTTCTCTTGGTGTTCCAAGAAACAAGATATAGTAGCACAATCAACAGCTGAGGCAGAATTCATTGCTGCAACAGCAGCTGTGAATCAAGCACTATGGTTGAGGAAACTAATGTGTGATCTGAATATCGAGCAAAAAGAAGGGACTCAGGTTTTTATTGATAACCAAGCTGCAATTTCTATTGCTAATAATCCAGTTTTTCATGGAAAAACTAAGCATTTCAATATTAAGTTATTTTTCTTGAGAGATGTGCAGAAAGATGGAGATGTGAAGCTTCTTTACTGCAAAAGTGATGAGCAGGTTGCAGACATTTTCACCAAGCCCCTTGCCCTCGGCAAGTTTGAGTTTTTCAGAGAGAAACTAGGAGTCTGCAGTTCCTAAACCAAGGAGGAGTGTTAGTTGCTATGTTTTAGGACTGCAGTTTTTTAATTTACTGCAGTTAATTAGTTTCTGTTTTTCCTCTGATAACTTCTTTACCTAGTCTTTAGGAGTTTGCTTATTTTCAGCAGATTAGTTGCTGATCTTTAGGTCCATTAAGTTAGTATTTTATTATAAATGTAAGTTTTATGCAGAGACATTAAAACCACTTTAAACTTCTGTTCAATAAAGCTCTCTTCTTTCTAGTTCTTCATTCCTTTATATTTCTTATTCTTTCATTCTTCATAAGTTTTCTTTGTTCTTTCTTCTGGTTTTTCACTCAAATTAACAACAATAAAAGACCACATAGAAATCTCTTTATTCAGAGTGTCAGTGATATGCACGAGATTTTCACAAACCTGGGGGGAAAAAGGTAGATTTTACATTATCCTTGGGGTGGGGGACATTTTGTTTTATAATCGTGGTATCAAGGGCAGCTTGCGCACACGTCAACCAAACCCCAGGCAAAAGCAAAGACTAAAAAAGGCATCTTGACTGTGCTGCGGGCACACAGAAACTATTCAGTGTCAGCTTTTATCATGCAGCTGAGACTATTTTTCCAAGACTCAAGCTGGAGTTTTCCAATGTATCCTCAATAATCATACAACTGGAAAAAGTCAAACCAAGAATGGAGTTCAAACTGACTAGTTGGACACATCCACCATTGGGACAGATGAAGTGTTACACTGACTAGCAGGGGAAATCCAGAAAGTTCCTATGGTTTCTGTATAAGAAATCATATACGCACTGGTTAAGGAGATACATGAGACAACAAATGTGGAAGTAGAAGCAGAAGTTACCCATTTAGCATTGTGTGTCTATTGAAATAGATACAGATTTATTAGTGGTAAAAAATATTCTAGAGGGAAATTAATTTATTTTTTAAAAAGATAAAAATAAAAAGAAAGAGCACCTCAACCATTAGATACTCTTCTCAAGCATCATCAAGGAAACGCAGCCCAGGAAGCTCATGCCCCATCAGAAGCTCTAAACTGGCATCCCTTCCTGTTGAAACGTGGCTCATCTTGTCCGCAAGGCCAAACTTCTTCACAGCCTCAACAGTATTACCACCAACTATGACTGTTTTTACTCCCTTTCCAGTAAGTTCTGCCAACTTTTCCGCAATAGCCTGGATTATACACGGCAAAAGATTATGTATTCAGTCAAAACCAATTAACAAAAGAAACAATCTATGACATAAAAAAACCTAACCAGAAAATAATTTTATCGGCACATAGAGCGTACTCACACAACAAGATCTTTTTACCTTTGTTCCATTAACAAATTTGTCAAACTCATACACTCCCATAGGTCCATTCCAAAGGATAGTTTTCGCATCACGTAGAGCTTCCCGAAATGAATTGACAGTTTCAGGTCCAATATCTAAACCAATCCAGTTGTCCTTGGAGATTGCAGTTACTGGAACAGCCTGAAAGTCAAAAGAAAACATAGAACCAGTGAGCAATAGTGGGGGCAACAGGTACAAGTAGAACAAAATATCATCGCCAAACGTCATATACCTTGGTCATGGCCTTATCCGAATGCTCCTCTGCCATAATTACATCAACAGGAAACAATAGCTTTACATTATTTATACATGCATAGGAGATGATTGATTTTGCCATATTGAGCTGGTCCATTTGCACAAGTGAGCACGCAACATAGTGCCCTTGGGCCTTTAAGAAAGTAAAGGCAACGCCTCCACCAAGCAATATAACGTCAACCTTCTGATGAAAAACTGATTTTATCAAATCACTCTTATATGATAGATTTGCACCACCAACAATGGCAACAAAGGGTTTCTTTGGTTCTTTAAGATCTTTGATAAGATAGTCAAGTTCCTAATACCATCAAGATAGCAACAAAGATACAATAAAATTAGGCCACCTACAAATATTTCCAGCCAAATAGTAAACTTTAAACCATCAAATTGACCATTGAATTGTGTGCTAGACTATTGAGATAAATTTTCACTTTTCAGAGCATGATTTGTCACAGCCTAACAAATTCCTTGTTTGTTACATTTCATGGTCCATAATGCATAATTTGTACATTTCTATCTTGTGCTGAAATTCATAAATTGTACCTTTCGCATGAGTACTCCAGCAACTGCTGGTTTCAATGTATCACCAAGTGATTCTGTGGAGTTGTATGTTACGTGTGCAGTCCCAAAGGCCTCATTGACATACAAATCTGCAAGAGATGCCAATCCATTTGTAAAGTCCAAATCATAGAAAATCTCTCCTTCACGGAATCTCAAATTTTCCAGTAGCAGAACTTCTCTGTCCGGTAGTGAAGAAATTACTTTCTTAACGTGGTCACCAATGCAATCATTTACTATCCAGACCTGTGGGAAAACACGAGCCTCGTTAGACAATACTAGAAGAAACAAAAGCCTAAGAGATAGATGAAAAAGAAACAGACCTGGAATCCCAATAGCTCTGACAACTTTGGCGCGAGTTGTCTCATGCTATATTTTGGAGTGAACTTTGCAATTGGATTACCCTGGAACCAGCGATTCAGATGATCAGAGAATAGACACGTCCATGGAGAATAACTTTTAAAGAAAAATTGACACCGAAACAAAACTGTTTTTTTCCTCTAGAAAGACACAAACTTTTAGCTTAAGCAGGATATTGATATTAATACACAATGCCAGCTCTATAGTTCAAAGAAAAAGTCAATGCAATCGAAACGATTTTGGCCAACAATCAAAAGACAAGTCTGAAACTCAACTTCATAATCAAAGATCCAACAAACCCAACATTCAATCTTTACACATCATACCTCAACTATTCAGCTCAACCAAAAATTCCACAACCAAAAAGGCCAAAAGGGTACCTTCTTACGAACAAATAAACATCAAAAGGCAAGTCTGAAGCGCCACTTCATAATCAAAGATCCAACGAACTCAAAAAAAAAAAAAAATTTATTTCTCAAAACTCAAAATTCAATATTTACTCATTTATACCTCACCAACCAAGAAAGCCTAAAGGGTCTGTTCTTATGAACAAATAAAATCAGGAACCAGGTCTACAATTAAAAATAATTAACTTTGCATCTCAAGAAACTAAAAAAGTTGACGATTTTATAACTTGTGTTCGATTTTGGCCTTAGGGTCTTGGTTAGACATTGTGTAACTCACTAAATTGTACTCTAATACCACTCTGTTTGTTTCCAATATTCCTAGCTTAAGCAAAAAAGTGTGAACTTACAAGATGAGCGATGAGAATGACACGAGCACAGTTTTTAACCAAATATTTAATGGTAGGAATAGCATCTCGGATTCTTGAATCATCTTTGATATTGCCGTTATGATCCATTGGTACGTTCAAATCAAGTCTTACCAATACTTTCTTTCCTCTCAAATATTCTTCATTATAAGATTCTATACTCTTCTTCATCTTCGTTTCTCTTTCGCTTGAATACTCCATACTTATCAAATATTTTTAATGTTTGCTCTGCACATCCAAATTCCCTTTTTATAAAAAAATAAAACCCTGGAACAAAGAGCTTACCGTACAATTGGATGTCTGTTTCCTTTCCTTCTTAAATATGTACTAGATATCGATGTCTGTGTTCCGCACGGATTTAATATTACCTAAATAACTTCTAATTATATCATATTCGCATATGAAGAAGGTAAAACAGTATGAAGTATGACAAAGGTAAAAAGAAAATTAACTCTTATAATATCTAATCTAGTAAAAATATGATTAAAAAATACGTGCATATATAAAGTCAATAGTAAGAGTACATGAAATCCATCAAGTATAATCTTCCAATAGTTTGTTTCATTTTCTATTCTCTCTCTGTTTAAAAAAGAATTAATTATTTTAATTTGGCACGGAGTTTAAGAAAATAAAGAAGACTTTTGAATCTTGTGGTCTAAAATTAAAGTTATGTCAAATTTACGAAAACACCCTTTAAGCTTGTAGTTTTAAACATGTCATGTGAAAAGTTGGAATGAAAGTGTTGCCCAAAAAGGAAAGGGTCATTCTTTTTTAAACGTACTAAAAAAGAAAGCAGGTCATTTTTTTTTAAACGGAGGGAGTATTACTTTGCTGACGTTTTGGAATACGTGGAAACTAAAAACCGTGACTGGTGGAGAGCATTGAAAGGATATTGTAAAAAATAATTAGTTATTTACGATTGTACCCTTAGTAAAGTTAGCAAATTCAATGCGAAGGAATGAATGTGGACCATCAAATTCCAGGCACGGGCAAATATTATTTTCTCTGTCTCAATTTATGTGACACAAATGAAATTTAGTAAGTCAATTAATTTTTTATATGGTTTTAAAATATTTTAAGTTGTTAATTATTGTTATTTGTAATACTTCTTACATAATTTGCTGATTTTATTCATTTTACGCGGCATAGATGACATTTAGATAGTCGATCAAACTTTTGTATGATTTTAAAATATTTTAAGTTGTTGATTATTATGATTTATAGTACTAATTTTATGTCTTTCAAATAATATATATTTCCGTTGTCCCAATTTACGCGACACCGATATAATTTCGAGAGTCGATCAAATTTTTTATGTTATTTAAATATTTGAAGCTGTTAGTTATATTACTTTTTAACGTGATATAATTTATCATTTTGTGTCTATTAGACTTTTTTTAATTAAATATTATCAATTTTCTAATACTTAAACGACTTATAATAATTAATTAGGGGTGATATAATAAAATCACGGGGTTGAAGCAGGCGGGTTTGTCCCATAATTTATCATTTTGTATTTATTTACTCTTTTTAATTAAATATTATTAATTTTCTAATACTTAAACGAGCTAAAATAATTAATTAGGACCAAGAGGTGGAGGAACGGATAAGATCCGTCTGATCAAAGGGGGAGGTGGACGGCGGGGATCGTTTTGGTTGATCAAAACGACCCACGCTTATGTAAAATCACGAGGTTGAAGCGGGCGGGTCCATCCCTTAATTCATCATTTTGTATTTATTTATTTTTTTTAATTAAATATTATTAATTTTCTAATACTTAAACGAGCTAAAATAATTAATTAGGACCAAGAGGTGGAGGAACGAATAAGATCCGTCGGATCAAAGGGGGAGGTGGATGGCGGGGATCGTTTTGGTCGACCGAAACGACCCACGCTTATTAAAAGGGATAAGGGGTCGTTTGTCAATAAGAATAGTGTAAAATATAGTGTATTAGTAATATTTGTGTTAGTTATACTTGTATTTTTTTTATGCAGTGTTTGATTTGATATATTAAAAATAACATGAATTACATAATTTCAAAAAAAAATAATATTTTTTTATAAAAATAACCTCCATAATAAATGATGGAAAGGATATAGAAAAGATTAAATACCAAGGATTTTCATGCATTAGTAATACACTCTTTAATACCAAATAGAGTGTATAACTAATGCAAACATTAGTAATATATAAGATGAAAAAGTGTACCAAACAAGGTATTAGCAATACAGAAAGCTAATGCATGCATTATTTTTTTTAATACACTCTACCAAACGACCCTTTAATACCAATTAGAGTGTACAACTGCTGCAAGTATTAGTAATATATATGATGAAAAAGTGTACTAAATAAGATAATAGTAATACACAAAGCTAATGCATGCATTATTTTTTTTAATACACTCTACCAAACGACCCCTAAGGCTGCAAGTGGACTGGGCTCGAACATGACGGAACACAAACTCGCATGTTTCAGCTAGCCCATGACGCTAAAAGCCCAAATAACCTAATTCTGTGGATTTCTCATTTGTAAAAAAATCATGCCAAATAATTCATAGGAAAATTTACCTATTTGAGTACTTTTTATAAAATATTTAATGCTTTTAAATATATATTTTATTTATTACCTAGTTATACCATATTTAGAAAATATTTACCATCTATAACAATTGTACAATTTATTAAAAGTGAATTATGTATGCCATATACAGTGACGGAGCTAGAATTTTAATGAAGAGTGTTCAAACTTTAAGGAGGTAAATACAAAAAAAAAACACATCAATGGGTGCAAAAAATTTTAAGTTAAGTTACGTAATATTTAGCTAAGTCATAAAAACACTTGTATAATAGTATTAATAATTGTATAAATTAAAACTAATGTATAAAATAGAGAAAAGTTCTTATGAAAGCATAATCCATATATATTAGTCAATCCTATTAGAGGAGATTTTACATCTTGAAATATTTTTTACAATAAACTTATTAAAAATTATATTAAATATCTCTTTTTACATTCGGCACTATATTTTAATTTATTTGTTTTAGGAGTATTGATTTGTTATTTCATATTGCATGTCATTTTAAACTATGTAACTACATCCAATTCCAATTTTTTTGTGGCTTTCCAAACATACCTTTAACTATTTCTTAGTTTCTCCTTATTTTGGAAAGATATGCATAGTTCAATAACAATATTGTCCTAAAAAAACAAAAGTGACTTTAGTGAGATGTTTGCACAAATTTAGTGATAATTTAGGGAATTAACTCGTACACTTGACTAGTATCATTTATTCTTGTGGTCTTAAATATGTCATATGTAAAATTGGAATTAAAGTGTTTCTGGAAAAGGAAAAGATCTTTTTTTTTTAATGAACTAAGAAAAAAGTAGGTTATTCTTTTTTAAATGGAAAAAGTATATTTTTGGGGGTGGAAAACAATTTAGTCGAATTTGCACACAATTACTCCTACTTCTCATTCTTGGTTTGGATTACCCAAAATAATGGTAAAAAAATAACCCTAAGCTAATCGAAATTGTTTTAATTTCTCTTCCTTCCACTTATTGGACAAAAATGTTTATTTTTGGACAACAAAATGCCTTATTACTCCCAAACGCACACACAAATGCACATGCTCGTCAAGATATTTTTTTTTTTGTTATAATCGTGGTGTCCGGGCCAAATTACGCGCATCTCGACTAATTTCACGGGATACCTCCCACCACTTAATAATCGGATATCCTAGCTTGTTACTTTCTCGGATTTTTTATTTATGTATCGCTCCAAAGACTACATATCTAGCTAATCTCCGGATAGTTAATTTCGAGATAACTTGTTTTCAACAAAACGACTCGTTTGGTTCGAGATAACTTGTTTTCAACCAAACGACTCGTTTGGTGTGAGGTATAAGATATAAAAATTCCGGAATAAAATGCAGGATTATTTGATCATACGTTTGGTTGGAGGTATTAGGTAGTTCCGGGATTACTAATCCCACCATTTATGCTATAATGATAGAATAAGTTATCCGATATACATGGTGGGATAACTTATCCCGGAATAGTTAATACCGAAATTATTAATTTTGGGATAACTTATTTCCAACCAAACAACCCCTTATCACAACTGCTAATTAACCGAATTCCCTATACTCGTAGTTGTCTTCCAACCTATATGCACCCACTCAATATAGATCGCCGCGATTTTTTTTATTAAAATCAAAACTAAACTAAATGAAATAAAACCATCAGTTTGACTTTTATAAGTTTTTAAATGTCTTAGCAAAAAAAAAAAATTAAAACTGAAAATACAACACATAACACATTCACAATTCACAATACCAGTTGTCAATTCTTTGCTTTGTGATTGTGTATCCATATTGCACTCTAAGTTGTGCGAACTTAGTTGACAAAGTCATGAGTAGAAGGATCTAATTGACAATTCGAATCAAGTCTAAGGGTCTCCCATGTCATTCTATTAATATATGAAATTATGTGAACAAAAACGATATAATTTATCCAAACATTATATTTATTTAGAAAATCAAAATGACCTGAGAGACCCTTGTACTTGGCTCCGTTTGTTAGCTGAACCATTCTACTTACTACTTCGCCAATTGAATACTTAAACTCGATAAAACTCAATATTTTAAACCCCTCTGACCATTCACCGAAATTAGGTGACATTAAAATGTTTGAATTTAATTTTAGAAGCAAAGTTAATACAATAAATAATAAGTAAAAAGATACAATGTAATTTCCCCCCCCCCCCCCCCCCCGTCTTCACCACCCTGCGCCTCTTCTTAAAATAAAATAAAATAAAATTTCAAATCTTCTTTTTATAAAGTAAAAAAATTAAATATGTAGTAATTTTTACTCATCACTTTTAACATATTAAATTTTTTTATTTTTTTTTATATTTTATCTTTAGCATTGATTGTTTACTCCAAATCATTTTCAAGATCTAATAATGTACATCAATTAATAATACAAGGATTATAATAAATTAGTCATATTTTTTCATAATAAACGTGTCAAATATAAATATGACAAGTAAAATTGAAAATGGAGGATTACTATACATTATTAAACAATATGTATGTTACAAACAGCGTGATGTGCAAATACACATTCGAACTCGACAGACTCGGTAACCAGTTTTTATTTTTTTTAACCCCTCCCTTCCACCCCTTTTATTTCCTTGCTGACACAACCTTTGGATCGAAAGTGATGTCGCTTACCATCTAAGTAACTCCCTCTTCCATTTGGTAACAATTAGGCGGATTGAATTAAATTTGGACGGGTCAAAACTGGTCAAGATAACAAACGGGTTAAGACCCAACCCGACTCAAATTTGTTCGGATCAAAATGGGTTGGGTCAAAGCAGATTAGGTGACGGGTTATTGCCCAATCCATCTAATTTTTACTAAGTTTAAATTATTTATTTGTTTTTTTAAAAAAAATAAATTAGTATCAAATAATTTTTTTTATTGCTATATCTAATATATCAAATAAATAAAGTTTTTTAAAAATATTTTAACAAGATTTGTCAAAAATCAATTCGAGTTACATATTAACTCAATTTTTAACGATTCGAAATGGATTGAATTGAAATAAGTTAAAGCTAATAAATAGGCAGGTCAATAACCAATCCGAACCGAAGGGTTGGGCTTGATTTTGCCACCTTAGTAACAAGTAACAACCAACCAAAGCTATAAGTAAAGAGCATTGAGCTACTGTCTGTTTCAATTCTTCAAATCCCAAAAACCCAGTAGATTATTGATTCTTCATCAATGGCGGCAGAACAAATATCAGGGCGACCATTGAAGTTATATGTCCACGGTTACTGTATTGTTGATCGTAAGGAGTTGTGGTATTGTATTGATTTAGAGGATGAACAGGTTGTACCGATTCTCGTATTTGGTGTCAATAGCATGGGAGGAGGCTGGACCGTTGTGGGTGACCACATCTACTGGGCTGGTAAATCGGAGGATGATGATAGATTTGCCCCTATGGTATTGGGTAGGCACAACATAAACACAAGCATTGATCCCTTTTCCTTAGATGTTGTATGTGTTAGCGAGAGACGTCTACCCTTTCGTCCACCTCTTATTAATATGGATGGGCATAGGATCCTTCTTTTGGACCTCAAAGTGGTTATATATAGTGAGGAGGACGAGGAATATGATGATTCCTTCATGGGTGAAGTATATGACCTCGATACTGGAATCACGCATGAATGGGCTTTCAATCTCATGAATTTTACTGCTGGTTTCCAGACAACTCTCCTCATGGACGAGGAAGCTAAAGTAAAGCAAGTCATATTTTACTCGTTACATATGGGCAGTTTGCTATTTTACGATGTATCTAAGGATAAGTTCAGGCTTCAAAATCATCCGAAACTTGTCCTCTATGAAGGGCTTTATCCAGAATGTGGTGGTCCCAGTATTGATATGTTGCACCATTTGTCTCTAAATGTAAATGCCGTGGTAATGGACTCAACATTGTATTGGTTCACCCAGGAACTCTGCTTGTATGGATATGATTTTATCCAGCGAACGTGGTTTCACTCACCACCTCTTAAGGCAGAGCAGTTATGGAAACTTCCTCGTGAACCTCTTGGATTCCCTTTTTTGGTTGACATCTATAATGGAAAAGAACTCGTGCTGCTACTTCGGACACCTAATTCAAAACTGGGAATTGCATTACTTGCTGTCTCTAAGCGGGGAAAATCATCTTTAGATGTTATCGTGAAGTCACGCCACAATTTATATGTTGATCCTGATTTCCTTCCCTGCGATGGGATTGCAATGTGAGTGCAGTCTGTCATTTTATTCATTAATTACTATTTAATTGTTCGACTGGCTGCTACGTTGTGTCTTTGCGAAATTAATCCCTGTTCTGTTTTGTGATATGCTGCTAATCATTGTTGATAAGTCCCTGTCAAAATTGATACTAGCTCCATTATTTTGATCTAGCTCTCCTCTCTTTTCCATTGAAACTTTTGGAAATGACTATGGTTATTTATATGGTGATAACATCAATTGTTTAAGTGTAAGCCAAACCTATTTTCTCTTCTTGCTGCCCGTGAAAAAGTTTGTTTTTTTCTTGAAAAAGCAACAATTTGCCCGAGAAAAAGGTTGTTTCCGATCACAGGCAATTATTAAGAATAGCGATGAGCATGTTTTCTGTGACCAATATGATCTTGAATTAAGGGAGCATCTGGAGACTGGAATACCATCCCAATTATATGGTGCAGTAAGTAGAAAGAAAACTACATGAGAGTATTTTGATGGAAATGTCGAAAGTCAATCTGACAGCATCTTTTTGGTTTGTAGTTGGTGTAAATTAGACTTTGTAAATGATGACGGATCCCTATCACAGTTCGTAGAAACACTGTACACAGTCTGAGTTCTTTTTGTTTGTTTGTTTCTCTTGGGTATATAACATTTTAGTTTTGTGCTTCCTGTTGTTATTGTAATTTATTGAACTTTTTTCAAAAGAAAAAAGGAGAAAGAAATTCTTAAAAAATGGACATCCTTGAGAAGACAATATTTGGCTATGGTGGAGCATATTGATAAATCAAATTGATGATATTACTAATTCCAACCAAGCTTCAGCTTGTAAGCAAGGTGAGCAATATTAGAATGAAAATACTGGGTGGAAGGGAGAAGGAGAGAATTCCACTTGAGAAAATGAAAAGTAAAAAAGGGTGGGTGGGTGGGCGGGTGCCGAAATTTACACAAGAAGAGTGCATTTTACAAGTATTTATGAACATAAGATTCATTATCATGATGAGATCTAGGACTTAATCAAGGCACAATATACTGTGTCACAGTTGTGGTGTTTCATTATCATGATGAGATCTAGGACTTAATCAAGGCAGAATATATAGTGTCATTTCTTCTCACATTGGACTCTAGTTTATGACAAACAAGGATTTTGTGGGAGGATTCTTCGAAGAACTTACTTTAAGGTGGGGGATGGCATGACTCTTAATATTTTGGTACAAGTATTTATTTGGTGCAAAATCCCGTGTTTTTATTTCTAACTTCTGTAACATATTGGTACTACAAATGGAACGCCTGTAAAACTGATATGTTCTAAATGAAGTCAGTGGTAAAGTTTTCGCCAAAACATTTGTTGTACTGTACATTATTAAAAAAACTTTTATACTTATCTATGAGCCTTTACTGTCCATGTCTTTGAGAACTAGGTTATTTTCTGCACTAGTTGTTTGTCTATTTTGCTCTCCTTCTCCCATGTTGCTGAAGGACTGTTTTTGAGGAGGTGCCTCAAAGGATGTCTGCTGCTACATTAAAGACAGCTCGAAAACTCAAGACTCCAGGGACAGATGCTGATTCTGTTTCATCTCCAAATCCAGAAAACAGGATACCTAAAGATAGGAGTCCGGAGGTTGTTTGCCGCAGCTCACAACGAAGTTCAGTGATAGAGGTAATTGAGTTATGTCATGTGTTAAGTATGGATTTTCAGAACTTTTTGAATGGCTTTTATGACTAGGCTTGGAATGTCAAAATTTCACATGGTTTTGATGACTAATTGGTACAACTAAAACTATTTCTTTTCTATCAAAATGTCTCGGGTCTTGGCGTAGCTGCTAAAGTAGTTATCATGTAACCAGGAGGTCACGTGTTCAAGCTGTGGAAACAACTTATTGCAGAAATGCAGGGGAAGATTGAGTACAATAGACCCTTGTGGTCATGCCCTTCCCTGGACCCCTCGCATAGCGGAAGCTTTAGTGCATCGAGTTGCATCAAAATGTCTATGGTATTACTCAGAAAGGAAAAGAAATAGATTTTATTTGAAGGTCTACCAAATAGTTGTGTACTAGGATTAGGTAAAATATGTTCTCCATTAAGCGTTTGATCATTGCTCTTCGTATCATACTTAAAAAAAACTAGTCGTTATCATTTCCATTCTTGGTTTAGCATATTAAAACCGCTAAAAGTGATCTCTCAGTAAGTGCACGACCCTTTGCTTCTCATGCCTTCCCATACTTCAATAGCCCTTAATCCTTATATCATTGTATGTCATTCTGTCAGCACGGAAATCGTGTTGCGCAGTTACTTGTTCCTCCCTTCGGTAATAATAGAGTTGCTTATCTGACTTTCTAGTTGAAGGCACTCGTAGTATGTGCTAGCCACCTGTTTCTGTTTCTAATTATTCATTCTTTTAGTAGTTAAAGTCACTTAATATTATTCTAATGCTCTTTGTTCTTATTTGACAACCTAAGTTGGACAATAAAGCTCAACTTGTAGATATTTCAGATGAAAGTAAGGGGCAGAGTGTGTATGTTGAGCAAATACTGCCTGTTTCAATGGACGTTGGATTAGCCGCTCAACTGAATGAATCAGAGTCAATTTCGGGATGTCGGACTGCAAATTTAGTAGACAAAGATATAGAGTTGCAGAGTCTTTTGGAGGAGAATGAGCGGTTGAAGTTAAGAGTTACCCAGGTCGAAAAAGCTACAGAGATATGGAAGTTGGAAATGAAAGCCGCAGTTGAAGTGGCAAAAATTGGAGAAAGAGAGGCCACGACGAAGCTGAGAAATTTGACTGTGGAAGCAGATAATAGCAGGAAAATGGTAGCATGTGTCATTGCGGAGTTGAATGAAGCAAAGGCTGCAAACTCAGAGATTGAAACAGACCTAAGGAGGTTAAAAGTGCAATGAGATCGATGGAGAAAGGCTGCTGAAGCAGCCGTATCTTTGCTTTCAACTGGAAATAACAAGAAGAATTACAACTTGTAGAAGGTATCTAAGCTTTCAGTTGGAAATAACAAGAAGAAAAACATGTGGAAGAAGTTGCCGTTTTTTTGAAGAAGGGACAGAAGCTAAGTTGTTCGAACTCCCCAAAAATGCTGCCGCACCCGTGTCGGATCCTCAAAAAATACACTACTTTTAAAGGATCCGACACACACCCGATGACACTTTTGAAGAGTCCTAGCAACATAGGACAGAAGTAAATATTGAGCTATCATGAAGGTTTGCTTTCACATCATCATTGTTCCATTTCTCCCTGTAATCTTGATCGTGTAAGCATTTTAGCATTTTGTTTTAGGTAATTATCAACATTTCTGTATATTTACAACGCTAAAGTCAAGCTAACATAGTTGAATTCTGCCTTCGTAGGACAGCTTCTTTGTTGTCCAAGATGTTATTTTTGCCACAATCGTATCAATCGAAGGTTGTCATTGTAGTAAATTCAGCTTCTTGGCATTTTAGCATTTGTTGATAGAATCTACTAAATTTCCTTCGATGGATATTCATATTATTCATGGCTTCAAGAATAGTTAGGTAAGACGCGCTAAAAACCAAAATAAGCTTTGATTTCAAGAAAGCAAGAACTTCTGAAATGGCAAGCATATACTAGGATATTGATAATATGGATGTCCGCTATTCCCGATGTTTTTTTAATCATCGACACCATGCCCATTTATTTTCTAGCGCTACTTGATTACCAAATTCTTATAGAAAAAAATGCAGCTTTTCAACATAATTAATCACACTTTGTCTTGGAGATATTGCATTCAGTAGTCGAGTATATGGGACCTCCAATACCAAATGCCAACAATAACTATTTAACGGATTTCAATATTATACATTTTTTTGAGAAACATGCTCAAACGTATTTGCTTTAGCAAGGAAAAACTATTGTATAAAAATTCTAGAGTTTCCAAAAGCATTTACGGGAATTTGTAGATTAAAAGTAATTTTCTTTGTAATTTATCTTTTCCTAAAATAAGATGAAACTAAAGTAGAATATTAGTTATAGAAATTAAAGTTGAAATTTGTAACGCTTTTTTCTTCTGTGCTCTCTTTATTTTCTTTTTCCTTTTATTCCGTTAACTACGGGTATTATTATTCACTAGTATTATTATTAATATAAAAAGAAGTAGCAGTTATTATGTTACTGCACGTATAAAGGCTCTTTTTTGGGGGGGTTAAACATACAAAGTTAGTCAAACTACATAAATATAAAGCATGAAATATAAGAAAATGCATAAAAGTTTTTGTAAAGGATATAAAAAAGATTTAAAGGAAATTTAGGGTATCTTTCTCTTTACTCGTATTTATTCCATGTATTATGACTCTACTATTACTAATACCATGGATTATGAAATATTAGTTATACACCTTATAATATCGAATAGGGTGTATAGCTAATACATATATCAGTTATATATAGACTTAAAATTTCTACCAAATAAAAAATTAGTTAATATATTACATCTAATACATGTATTATTTGTTTTAATACGCTCTATCAAATGGTCACACTTGCCTGCGCAAATCAAAGATTTAAAGTGTTATGAATTTTTAGTTAAAACTGTTAGTTTCCAAATACAGATTTGGTTACTTATTTTTCATAGACAAAATAAATACGGTACTCCTATGGTAGGTAAGAGCTTAATGGGGAAGAGAAATAAGCGGTTAATACATGAAATAAGTTTTTTCGCCGTTACATTATACTTAATCCCAAAAGAATTTTATCTTATTATAATTAGAAATAATTTAATTTTAAAATTTTCTTTTTACAATTAATAAAATAATTTATAATCATACAAATATATAAGAATTTTTCTTTATAGTCATTTTTGTGTGAATATAAATCATTTTCCAATTAATAAAATAATTTATAGTCACATAAATATCTAAATTTTCCTTCAAGAAAAAGGATGACATTCAGAATTACAAAAATTATAAGGGTATTAAGTTGTTAAGTCATACTACGAAGATTTGAGAAAGGGTGGTAGATTTGAGGTTGAGAACGATCGTGACTATTTTTCGAGAATCAGTTAGGATTCATGCTATGCCGTTCGATTACAGAAGTCATTCACATCGTAAGGAGGCTGGTAAAGCAATATAGGAAGGAGGAAGAAGGACTTACACATGGTTCTTCGAAACTAAAGAATTCTGCAAGTTTCACAATTCAACTTCTTTGAGCAAATAATCTATTACTTTTGAAAACTCTTCAATAGTTCCAATTCAAGTCATCAACTTTGATTGATTTAATCCAATATGAAGATTATAAATAAGTTTCTCACAAATTTGTATAGGTTTCAAACATATTGAATCCTTAAGAAGTTTTTTACATATAATTCTTGTCACATGACGATATTCATGTTGGGCATCATTTGATGTGTGGACTACATGTCTAATAAATTTTATACCAAAATGAATCAATTTATTTGGTAATTATTTCTATGTCAGCATGCTTAAATAAACGTAAAATTAATATCCTCAGAATCTTTTATAATATTGAGTTGTGTTATATCAAAGATATCGTCAACTAGATATTTGTATCGATTCATAATGTGACATGACTTATTGAGATCTCATTATTTCATTATTTTTGGAAACCTAAACCTCTCATGAAGTTTCATGAAGTGTTATGTCGTTGTCTCTTCAAGAGCATATTGCCTCCTTATCATGATCATTTGTTCCTTTTCTTTTTTAAGAATTATTGTAATTAAAATCGATTGGTCTACCATGCTTCATGTATGTCGTAGACTTTCTCTGTCCCGCCCAGAATCCCAACGAGGCATGATTGGAACCCGAAGCCGATAAGGCCCGAGAGAACCAAGCTATGCTTCTATACATTCATATGCATGCCATAGGAAACCCCACTATCACATAAGAACATGAACCATTAGTATTGGAAATCATGGATATTGGAAATCATGGCATATATATACATTTGAGAAACTTGGCCGTTGAGGCCATCAAAACAAGACTTCATGAGTCACCTTATATACATATACCCACGTACGTCTACAAAAGCCTCTAACAGATGCTTTGACCAATACAAACCAAAAAGTCGGGACAAGTCCCTGCTTTATACAACATGTACATTACCAAAACATATATACACTCTGACTCGGAGAAGCCCCGAATTAGCTGGAGCTCACCAAAGAACCGCTAACACTGGCAATCTACTGAAGAAGCCTACTGGTACCTGCGCCTGCAGCAAGTAAGGTAAATTCCCCGAGAGGGGTCAATACGAAATAAGTACTGAGTATGCAAGGCTCAGATGAAACTGTACAATACATGAATATTTCAATGAACTCAAAACATATGAATAATCAATGTGAAAAGTCACCATTTTGCATTCTATGTGTATTGCTTTCATTACTTTCATTATTTTCTTTACATTCAATGCTTGCTTGTCAATACATATGTCACAATGTAACCGGGCCCGGGGCCCCGACTGATCAGTGGGTCTTTTCATATCATATCATCATGTTGGGATCGGGTCGAGCTAGGCTTATGCCCCTAGACCTGCCACCCATACATCAATGCATCGGGATCGAGTCGAGCTAGGCCTATGCCCCTAGACTTGCCACCCATAAATCAATACATCGGGATCGAGTCGAGCTAGGCTTATGCCCATAGACTTGCCACTCATACTTGATCATTGACCACATTTGCATTACTTTATTCATTACTTTGAGATTGATACTAGGATAGTCACAACATCACTTTGAACTTTGGAACATAACATTGTTGGAAGCTTTGGATCATTAACCAATGAGTGAGAGCCATGTGAATAACTTGGCAACATAATATTATTAGAATCATAACACCAAGGGAACCATTGGACAACAATCTATGAACAAGAGGCATAAGTATAATCACTATTGGAACATGACCTTATTTGAGCTTTTGGAACATTAACCATGAATATGAGACATGAGATTCACAAATGATCAAAGAGGAGGAAATTTATAACAATGACCATTGCTAACCGGATATGGAATACCTTAGCACATTTCGAGATAGGACTAGTGACATGTCAATGTGAACACTATTTGCCGCAGAAAGATACAGACAAAGTAACCTTACATACCTTGGATTCACAATACGAATATATAATCCTAGAGATGCATACAATAGTCCCGCTCCTTCTTTATGTGTCACTCTACAACACAAAGGCATAACGAAATTCACATTAACCACCAATTACTTTACAAAGGCTTACAATGTCAATGAGTTACATGTTTGCCTTTAAACATGCCATTTCCCCTTGACAAAACCATTGATCATGCTATTATTCCAAAAATTCCATAATATTCCCAACATTGACCAATACATGATAATTGATACATTTCACCACAACACTTCTCCTTTACACTTTCTTATCCATAACACATCACAAATAATCCATCAAAGTACCTTAATACAACTCATAACACATATCGGCCAAAATCCCACAATTTCCACTTATATACAAGAACAAGTTTAATACCAAAAATAACACCATACATGTTCATATTTTTTCCATACCAGGCTTTTTCATCAAAGGCACAAGTCCCAATTCAAGTTCAAATCACCAAGATAGCACATCTTCCACCAAAAGAAAAAAATACACTATTCATTACCTTGCCAACACAACTAGCATAATATACATAAGCTCCCATGCATATAATATGTTAATCCATGAGAATAAATACTTACCAAGGCTTGGAATCGGATGATCTTGTTCAAGGAGTCCAAAGGAATATTTTTGCTTTAGGGTTTGGAAATGAGAAAAGTTGAGAAAACATCTTAAAGGCATGAGAGTCTTGGATGATTAAAAACCTGATTTTTGGGGCCTTTATATAGACCCCAAGTCATGCTTAGCCATTCCTTGGCATTAAATGTGGTCAGAGTGGAAGAATGGGTCTTTTTGCCCTTTGGGCCAATTCTTTTAATTCCAATTTGGGCCTAACTTTGGGCCCAATAATACATATCCATGTAACCCATCAAATTTCATGTATCCTTTACCATATATCTCATGTTTACATAATTCCATAATGTCACGACATTATTCTCTTACAAGATTCTCATTCGTCGCCTCGATGGCAAAAATAGGAATTCTAGTTGCCCTTGGCTTCATTGGACATTTTGGATCACTATTCACATTTCATGATTTGATCATGTAGGAGTGTATTGAAGTGTTTGAAGCTTTAACAATGCTCAAATAACTCCAAAGAACCAAAAGAAACCATCCAAGAAGCGTCGTAGAATTGCGTTACAAAACGGGTCCGGAAAGGCACAAGATTTGTGCCTTGCGCCACTAGCTGCAAAGCAGGCTGTGGCGCAAGAAATGAGGCTTCTCTGAATTCTCTGAATGCAGGTGGCTTGCGCCACACCCCTGAAACAGGGTAGTGGCGCAAGTTTCAGCACCTTGCTGAATTTTTCGGCCACTTTTCCAATACTTGTATATCGTCCAATACCTTATCAAAACACTACAAAATACTTACTTAGTGATCTTAATCATCAAGTAAACATGACTCCAAGTCACCAAATGATTTTAGAATGTGTACGGGGTATCACCCAAATGCTCTACGAAATCACACAACACCTCCTACGAAGGTCTAATCGCACATATTAAGTCGGATATCAAATGTTTCACCAATGACACTATAAAACACATGCTCATGGCATCTCAACACCTCTGTAGATATGACCCCAAGGTATCAAGTGAGGTTAGAAAAGTATGGGGTTTTACATTCTTCCCCCCTTAGAAACATTCATCCTCGAATGTTAACAACATTGTCTTATATACAATAAATGCATCTTTACTTTAACATACCTATACACATACACATAATGCTCGTAAATACTTACTTGTTATTGTTCCACCTCCGCACTGTGAACCTCTTGGTCCATTTGAAATAAATGGAGATACTTGGATTTCATCATTTCTTCCGCTTCCCATGTGATCTCCTCTACTTGTTGGTTTCTCCAAAGGACTTTTACGGATGCTATGTCTTTATTTCTCAATCTCTTTACTTGTCGATCTAGGATAGAAATAGGCACCTCTTCATAAGTGAGATCCTCTGTAACTTGAACATCTTCTACGGGAACAATACGAGAAGGATCTCCTATGCATTTTCGAAGCATCGAAACATAAAATACCGGATGGACTGAGGAAAGTTCCTGGGGTAGTGCCAACTCATACGCAACTTGCCCAAATCTTCTAATGATCTCATATGGGCCTATGTAACGTGGACTCAATTTCCCTTTCTTTCCGAACCGCATTACCCCTTTCATCGGTGACACCTTTAAAAACACCCAATCACCTATGGCGAATTCAAGCCCTCTTCTTCTAACATCGTCATATGACTTGTGACGACTTTGAGCTGTTTGTAACCGCTGTTGGATCACTTTAACTTTCTCCATAGCCTGATGAACAATATCTGGCCCACGTAAAGCAGTTTCACCCACTTCAAACCATCCAATTGGTGATCTATATTTCCTCCCGTACAAGGCTTCATATGGTGCCATTTTAATACTTGAATGATAGCTATTGTTATACGCAAATTCTATAAGAGGCAAATGGTCATCCTAACTGCCTTGAAAATCTAACGTACATGCTCGTAGCATATCTTCAAGTGTCTGAATAGTACGTTCTGCTTGTCCATCAGTCTGAGGATGGAAAGCCGTACTCAAATTCACCCGTGTACCCAGACTCTGCTGAAAAGATCTCCAAAAGTGCGCTGTGAACTGTGCTCCTCTGTCTGATATAATGGAAAGTGGAATACCATGCAATCGTACTATCTCTTTCACATACAAATTCGCATATTCCTCAGCTGTATAGGTCATCTTGACCGGTAGAAAATGCGCTGATTTAGTAAGTCGGTCCACTATGACCCATATAGAATCAAACTTCCGCAATGTACGAAGCAAACCCGTAATGAAATCCATATTAATCATATCCCATTTCCAGACTGGAAGATTGATACATTGCATGTAACCTCCCGATTTCTGATGTTCCACTTTAAATTGCTGACAATTTGGGCATTGCGCGACAAATTCTGCAATGTTCTTTTTCATGTTGCCCCACTAATACACTTCTTTCAATTCATGGTACATTTTAGTAGCACCCGGATGAATGGAATAGCGCGAATGGTGCACCTCTGTCATTATTCGTGTCCTCAGCTCATCTACGTCCGATACACATAATCTCCCTTGACATTGAAGCACCCCTTCCGGTGCAATATCAAATGCCTTGGTCAAATTCTGTTGCACTTTTTCCTTTAGCTGCAATAAAATAGAATCCGCAAACTGCTTCTCTTTCACTTCAGCTATTAAGGAGGATTCTGCTGCATTCTGCACAATAACTCCCTCATCTGAGGATTCAATAAGGCGAACTCCCAAGCTCGCTAAGTGATATAAGTCTTTGATTATCTCTTTCTTTTCCGTCAATTGATCACTACTGACTCCCGTTGCCTTGCGGCTCAATGCATCCGCTACTATATTTGCCTTCCCTGGATGGTATAAAATATCGACATCATAGTCTTTCAAGAGCTCTAACCATCTTCGTTGCCTTAGGTTGAGTTCCTTTTGCTTAAAGATATATTGTAAACTTTTGTGATCCGTATAAATATCAACATGAACTCCATATAGATAATGACGCCATATCTTTAAAGCAAACACTACCGCTGCCAATTCAAGGTCATGAGTGGGATAATTCTTCTCATGTGGCCGCAACTGTCGTGAGGCATATGCTATCACCCTACCATGTTGCATCAACACACATCCGAGACCAATTCCGGAAGCATCACAATACACTGCATAGCCCTCTGTGCCTTCAGGAAGTACTAACACTGGTGTGGAAGTCAACTTATCTTTCAATTTTTGAAACCCTCTTTCACATGCATCATTCCATTGAAACTTAATTGCCTTGTGAGTTAACTTTGTTAATGGTGCTGCAATAGAAGCAAACCCTTCTACAAATCTTCGGTAATAACCTACCAAACCCAGAAAACTGCGAATCTCTGTGGGTGTCGTAGGTCTTGGCCAGTTTTTCACTGCTTTTATCTTCTGTGTATCGACCTGGATCCCTTCATCTGACACAATGTGACCCAAGAATGCAATTGATTTTAACCAAAACTCACATTTGGAGAATTTTGCATACAACTTACGCTCACGGAGGATTTGCAATACTTGTCGTAAATGATTAGAGTGGTCTTCTGGTGATCTTGAATAGACAAGGATATCATCTATAAATACTGTCACGAACACGTTTAAGAATGGCTTAAACACCCTATTCATCAAATCCATAAACATAGCCGGTGCATTTGTTAGTCCAAATGACATAACTAAAAATTCATAATGGCCATACCGTGTTCGAAAAGCTGTCTTGGGTACATCCTCCTCTCTAACTCGGACTTTATGGTATCCCGACCTCAAGTCAATTTTTGAAAAACATTTGGCACCCTGTAACTGATCAAACAAATCATCAATGCGAGGAAGGGGATATTTGTTCTTGATCGTTACCTTATTCAATTGTCGATAGTCAATGCACATTCTTAAGGTGCCATCTTTCTTTCGCACAAATAATACCGGTGCACCCCACGGGGACATACTAGGCCTAATGAAGCCATTGTCCAGCAAATCTTTCAAGTGCTCCTTCAATTCACGCAGTTCTGCTGGAGCCATCCTATACGGAGGAATAGAAATAGGCTGAGTGCCTGGAATCCCATCAACGCCAAATTCCACTTCCCGTACTGGGGGTAAGCCTGGAAGATCCTCTGGAAATACATCAAGAAATTTATTGACTACCGGTACTGACTGTGGAGTTAATGGTTCCACATCATTATCTTTCACTCGTACCAAATGACATATGTATCCCTTGGCAATCATTTTCCTTGCTTTCAAATAGGAAATAAATCTTCCTCGTGGTGCCCCTACATTACCCTGCCATTCTAGAATATTTTCCTGTGGAAAGCAAAATTACACCTTCTTGGCTCGGCAATCTACCATAGCATAACAAGAGGCCAACCAATCCATTCTCATAATGACATCAAAATCCACCATGTCCAATTCAATGAGATCAGCCAACGTATCATGACCACACACTGTTACCACACAGTTACGATATACTCTCTTTGCAACAATATATTCACCAACCGGTGTAGACACTTCAATTAATTTAATTAATAATTCTGGTGTCTTTGCAAATTTCGCAGCAACCAATGGAGTAACATAGGAAAATGTAGAACCTGGATCAATCAGTGCATATACATTATGTGAGAATATGGATAATGTACCTGTGACAACATCAGGGGAAGCCTCTGAATTCTGGCGGTCCACCAAAGCATAAGTGCGATTCTGGACCCCGCTAGTACTGGCTGCTCCTCTGGCACCCCTACCACGGCCAATAGGTTGTACACCTCGGCCTAGTGAAGGAACCGATGCTGATGACGCAATAGCCGAACCAGCCGATCGTGCTATACCACCCATGCTCCGCTGTGGACAATCCCTCGCTATATGCCCCGGCATACCACACCAAAAGCAGATATTCGTTTCTGCCCGACATGTGCCTGGGTGAATACGCCCACAGTGTTGACACTGCTGACGAGGAAAACCTGCTGCTTGTGACCCATGAACTCCACTACTCTGCCCAGCTGAGTCACCTCTAAACCCTCGAGACTGAGAATAAGCACCCCCTGTAGAATAAGAGAACGACGGTCTAGGTGGTCTAGGAAACATGCGGGGCCTAGATCCTCCTTGGGACATCATAGGTGGTCCCATAGGTCTAGCCCTTTTGGACTGTCCCCTATCAAATTCATGTACCCTTCTCCTCTGTCGCTGGTCTTCCATTTTCTAGGCGAAGGCTTGTATTCGAGCAATATCCATGTCTTTATTCAAGGTCGCAATGGTGCAATCCCGTACCAAATATGGCTCTAGTCTGTCCACGTATCTATGGACCCTGTCTGTCATCGTAGCCACAACGTTTGGCGCATATCGAGCCAAGGAATTAAATTGCAAGCTATATTCTCTGACACTCAAATTTCCCTGACGGAGATTTAGGAATTGATCCGCACGTGCCTCACGGATCTCATAGGGCAAGTAATGATCAAGGAAAGCCACTTTAAACTCTTCCCAATTGGGTGGATTTGCACCAATGTCACGGGATTTCTTCCAATCCTCGTACCACAATATTGCCTCTCCTTTCAACCTGTACGCAGCAAGCTCCAATGTCTCTACCCCTGTCACATGCATAACTTCCAAGGCCCTCTGAATTTGATCCACGAAGTCCTGTGGATCCGCTTTTGAATCTGACCCTGTGAAGATAAGAGGGTCCAATTTGAGGAAATCCTGTGTTCTGCGACTTGCTACTCTAGCCGCATCATCATCAGTTGTCATTGGACCAGCTCGTCTTTGACTCTGGGCTGCCACTAACTGTGTTAACATATAAACTGCATTCCTAAGATCCTGGTCTGTGGCATTCGTCGATGGTTCCACGGGCACTTTCCTTCTTCTCGGCTCTTCTGGAGCTGAAGAAGTAGAAGAAGCTCGCGTTACAAACTCAGTTTCAGCTCCACTTTGATCAACTTGTTCAGGTGGTGGTCTACTTGTTCCCTCTCCAGCAATTCTGTGTATTCTCTTACTTTTACCTCGACCTCTTCTTGTGTTCGACATTTTGGACTATACCAAAGAAAAATAATTACCAAGATTAGATACAATGCAACTTACAACACTGGCTCTATTGCACGATCTAGAAGTGAAGAACAGAAACAACATCCTAAATGTTCCGTAGCCTCCTACTTATAAATGTGGTGCACAACACATCGATAAGTAAGACTCTACTCAGACACGGCTTTGTAGACACCCTGAGAACGACCTGCTCTGATACCACTTTTGTCCCGCCCCGAATCCCAACGAGGCATGATTGGAACCCGAAGCCGATAAGGCCCGAGAGAACCAAGCTATGCTTCTATACATTCATATGCATGCCATAGGAAACCCCACTATCACATAAGAACATGAACCATTAGTATTGGAAATCATGGATATTGGAAATCATGGCATATATATACATTTGAGAAACTTGGCCGTTGAGGCCATCAAAACAAGACTTCATGAGTCACCTTATATACATATACCCACGTACGTCTACAAAAGCCTCTAACAGATGCTTTGACCAATACAAACCAAAAAGTCGAGACAAGTCCCCGCTTTATACAACATGTACATCACCAAAACATATATATACTCTGACTCGGAGAAGCCCCGAATTAGCTGGAGCTCACCAAAGAACCGCTAACACTGGCAATCTACTGAGGAAGCCTACTGGTACCTGCACCTGCAGCAAGTAAGGTAAATTCCCCGAGAGGGGTCAATACGAAATAAGTACTGAGTATGCAAGGCTCAGATGAAACTGTACAATACATGAATATTTCAATGAACTCAAAACATATGAATAATCAATGTGAAAAGTCACCATTTTGCATTCCATGTGTATTGCTTTCATTACTTTCATTATTTTCTTTACATTCAATGCTTGCTTGTCAATACATATGTCACAATGTACCCGGGCCCAGACTGATCAGTGGGTCTTTTCATATCATCTCATCATGTTGGGATCGGGTCGAGCTAGGCTTATACCCCTAGACCTGCCACCCATACATCAATGCATCGGGATCGAGTCGAGCTAGGCTTATGCCCCTAGACTTGCCCCTAATCACATTTGCATTACTTTATTCATTACTTTGAGATTGATACTAGGATAGTCACAACATCACTTTGAACTTTGGAACATAACATTGTTGGAAGCTTTGGATCATTAACCAATGAGTGAGAACCATGTGAATAACTTGGCAACATAATATTATTAGAATCATAACACCAAGGGAACCATTGGACAACAATCTATGAACAAGAGGCATAAGTATAATCACAATTGGAACATTGGAACATGACCTTATTTGAGCTTTTGGAAGATTAACCATGCATATGAGACATGAGATTCACAAATGATCAAAGAGTAGGAAATTTATAACAATGACCATTGCTAACCGGATATGGAATACCTTAGCACATTTCGGGATAGGACTAGTGACATGTCAATGTGAACACTATTTGCCGCAGAAAGATACGGACAAAGTAACCTTACATACCTTGAATTCGCAATACGAATATCTAATCCTAGAGATGCATACAATAGTCCCGCTCCTTCTTTATGTGTTACTCTACAACACAAAGGCATAACGAAATTCACATTTACCACCAATTACTTTACAAAGGCTTACAATGTCAATGAGTTACATGTTTGCCTTTAAAAATGCCATTTCCCCTTGACAAAACCATTGATCATGCTATTATTCTAAAAATTCCATAATATTTCCAACATTGACCAATACATGATAATTGATACATTTCACCACAACACTTCTCCTTTACACTTTCTTATCCATAACACATCACAAATAATCCATCAAAGTACCTTAATACAACTCATAACACATATCGGCCAAAATTTCACAATTTCCACTTGTAGACAAGAACAAGTTTAATACCAAAAAAACACCATACATGTTCATATTTTTTCCATACCAGGCTTTTTCATCAAAGGCACAAGTCCCAATTCAAGTTCAAATCACCAAGATAGCACATCTTCCACCAAAAGAAAAAATACACTATTCATCACCTTGCCAACACAACTAGCATAATCTACATAAGCTCCCATGCATATAATATGT
Source organism: Capsicum rhomboideum (assembly GCA_031232105.1). Taxonomy (NCBI): domain Eukaryota; kingdom Viridiplantae; phylum Streptophyta; class Magnoliopsida; order Solanales; family Solanaceae; genus Capsicum; species Capsicum rhomboideum. Next base: position 139,328,509 of record CP124711.1, on the reverse strand, counting down.
TAATCCATGAGAATAAATACTTACCAAGGCTTGGAATCGGATGATCTTGTCCAAGGAGTCCAAAGGAATATTTTTGCTTTAGGGTTTGGAAATGAGAAATGTTGAGAAAATATCTTAAAGGCATGAGAGTCTTGGATGATTAAAAATCTGATTTTTGGGGCCTTTATATAGACCCCAAGTCATGCTTAGCCATTCCTTGGCATTAAATGTGGTCAGAGTGGAAGAATGGGTCTTTTTGCCCTTTGGGCCAATTCTTTTAATTCCAATTTGGGCCTAACTTTGGGCCCAATAACACATATCCATGTAACCCATCAAATTTCATGTATCCTTTACCATATATCTCATGTTTACATAATTCCATAATGTCACGACATTATTCTCTTACAAGATTCTCATTCGTCGCCTCGATGGCAAAAATAGGAATTCTAGTCGCCCTTGGCTTCATTGGACATTTTGGATCACTATTCACATTTCATGATTTGATCATGTAGGAGTGTATTGAAGTGTTTGAAGCTTTAACAATGCTCAAATAACTCCAAAGAACCAAAAGAAACCATCCAAGAAGCGTCGTAGAATTGCGTTACAAAACGGGTCCGGAAAGGCACAAGATTTGTGCCTTGCGCCACTAGCTGCAAAGCAGGCTGTGGCGCAAGAAATGAGGCTTCTCTGAATTCTCTGAATGCAGGTGGCTTGCGCCACACCCCTGAAACAGGGTAGTGGCGCAAGTTTCAGCACCTTGCTGAATTTTTCGGCCACTTTTCCAATACTTGCATATCGTCCAATACCTTATCAAAACACTACAAAATACTTACTTAGTGATCTTAATCATCAAGTAAACATGACTCCAAGTCACCAAATGAGGTTAGAATGTGTACGGGGTATCACCCAAATGCTCCACAAAATCACACAACACCTCCTACGAAGGTCTAATCGCACATATTAAGTCGGATATCAAATATTTCACCAATGACACTATAAAACACATACTCATGGCATCTCAACACCTATGTAGATATGACCCCAAGGTATCAAGTGAGGTTAGAAAAGTATGGGGTGTTACACTCTCCTTCAAGGACACTAACTAAGAGCATTTGCAGCGCAATATGAAATTAATTTTGGGCTAGCGAATGTTTCTAGCATTTATTTTTTAAGGATCATACTAATGATAATTCACAACATATCTCTTAACTACTGATTTTCTCTCCTTTATGTTAGAAAAGCTAATATATATCCTCTATCTTTTCTGAGGAAATCATCTTTGTGTATCATGATATATTCATTAATCATATACCGCACATCAAAAGCTATTACATGAAAAATATTTTGTTCCTAACCCTGAACCAATTGAGAAGGAAAAATTAATCATAATTTATTAGTCTTATGCATACAAGTATTGTTTTATGCAATATATCATAATTCAGACCAACACATAAAATTTTAAGCAATGATTCAGCTATTTATCGGAGGCATTCAACGCCATTCAACTTGAATATAAATTAGTATCTTAAGATTAATTATCTTGATTACATAATATGAAATTTGTGCTCTTAACTTAATTGTTTTGAGCAGGTAACTTTGTGAATGTCAAATGCAGGTTAACAATAAGCATACATGTGACAATCTTGTCTCTCATTGATGCATCTATTTAAGACATCACATTATAAGTGAACGGGTTCATATTCACCTTTTATACTTTTCAAAATTTAGAAAATTCAAGTACAAGTCAAAATCAAGACCACAAAATTCAAAATCAAACTCACAAGCCATTGGATTTATATTCGAAAAGAAGAACTGAGGATTAACAGAGATTGTAACACTCATATTTTGAAATAAAATACTATGATTGTTGCGATATTTCTTGTCTCGATTATTATTTTCTCGACGTGAATTTTATTGATGTGAAGGCCATTTGGATTGGGGATGTAACTTGTGAAGATATTTGGAACAAGTCTTGATGTCTAGATTGTATTGTATTTTTACATGTTTCTGAAAGTTTTAATATTGTTGCTCATAACTTGATAACTAAGGTAGCCATTTCCTTGTTGCGCGAATTTTCTTGGGATGGAATGTTCCTGAATTGGTTAGTGAATGATGTTGTATTCTCTTTTGGACATATCATGTCCTTAATGCATAGAGAAAGGATTTCGCTGACCAAAAAAAAAAAAAAAAAAAGATAAGGTGTATTTAAGGTGCATTTTTTATTTTCTTTTATATTTTGAGAGTTCACTTTAATAACTCAAATTGTTGAATTCATCCTGTACATATTTAATCGCAAAATACAACGAGATGGATATATTTGAAACAAACCTCAAAACAAGAGTTATATTTAAACTATTCTTTAATATTCCTGTACAGACTATACTTAACCCTTTTTAATTTCTCGATTCAACTAATAAATAGAATCGATAAAAATATTTTTAGTTTGCCGGTATCGGGTTATTGGGTTAATTTTTTTTAAATGATTTTGTAATTTTTTTTATTGAGATATCGGCTCGATTTTTATTTTAAGGTTTTAATTAATAGTTAAACCTATAACCCATTAAGATTATATTAATATTATATTTTTATTCATAATTATATAATATTGACTTTAGATTTTACATGCATATCCTATTATTTTTTGCATTGCATTTTTTTATTAATTAAATCAAAAATAGAACTGCTAAGAATAAAAAATTGATAAATCAAAAATCAATAATGAATATCTTATTGGTTTGATTATCGATTTAATGTCTTTGTAAATCAAAAAGCGATAAACCAAACTGAACCAAACCGACGCACCCCTACTATATATTAGCCAGTGTATACTTTTCCCGCCAAAACAGTGTGAGATTTTTTTTTTTCCCTCTCGGAGCGCGTTGAACAATCGCCGCTGTTGTGTATAGTACAAATTGATGTTTAGGTGTATTTTTGTCCACTAACTCTAATTAGAAAAGAAATTATAGTGTATAGTACAAATTGATGTTTATTTCATACAATTTTTGTTCGCTTTTTCTCTACTCCTTCTAGGGAAGTATTCATTTCTCAGGTTAGTTCTCGAAGACACGGTACGATTACCTATTTTCGAGAGTCGAATTGATTTTTGTTCTTTCAAATGTTTTTAATTTAAAGAGTAAAAGGTAACAAATATAGTTAAATTATCTCGATTTTTTGAGTTTTCTGCTTGAACTGTTACTAAATATTTGTCAAAACATACCTTAACTATCAATTGTTTTCTTTTTCTATCTGAACAATAGTTGGTATTTCAGTTAGGTAAAGAGAACGATTGTTATAGTTGAGGTGTGTTTTGAGTTCAAATAGGAAATTTACACACCTGAAGGTCAAAAATATTCCTAAAGTATCTCGGTTTTTTGAATTTACTACTTGATATTTCAGTTAGGAAAAGAGTATGACGGATAGTTGAGTTGTTTTTTGGTAAATAGTTGGAGATAGTTTAAATAGGAAACTCGCACACCTGAAGGTCAAAATTATTCCTAAAAGTATCCTTGTGTTTTTGAGTATCCTACTTGAACTATCACCAACTATTTATCAAGACATGCCTCAACTATCAATTGTTTCGTTTTTCTACTTGAATAATGATTGATATTTCAGCTAGGAAAAGAGAACAACTAGTATAGTTGATGTGTGTCTTGATAAGTAATTGGTGGTAGTTCAAATAGGAAACCCGCACACATCCCTAGAGTATTCTAGTTTTTCGAGTTTTTTGCCTTAACTATCACTAAATATTTATCAATAGATACTTCAACTATGAGTTGTTTCGTCGTCCTACCTGAACGATAATTGATATTTCAGGTAGGAAAAGAGAATAACTGATTGTTGAGGTGTGGTTTGATAAATAAGTAGTGATATGAACATACCTCAAGTATTCTGATTTTTTGAGTTTCCTACTTGAACTATCACTAAGTATTTATCAATAGACGCTTTAACTATCAATTGTTTCATTTTCCTACCTGAACGTTAATTGATGTTTCAGTTAGGAAAAGATAACAAGTGATAGTTCAGGTGTGTTTTGATAAGTAATTGGTGATAGTTCTAATAGGAAACCAGCTTACCTGAAGGTCAAAATTATTCCTAAAGTATCCCGGTTTTTCAAGTTTCCTGCTTGAACTATCACCAAACATTTATCAATAGATGCTTCAATTATCAATTGTTTCGTTTTCCTACTTGAACAATAATTGATATCTCAGGTAGGAAAAGAGAATAAGTGTTAGTTGAAGTGTGTTTTGATAAATAATTGGTGATGGTCTAAGTAGGAAACTCAAAAGATGGGGATATTTTAGGTGTGTTTTTTGTCCATTAACTCTAATTTAAAAAGGAATTTGTAGTGTTTAGTAGTGATGTTTTGTTTGAAAAAATTGGGAAATGGCTGTTTGAATTTACCATGAAAATCAGATGAGTTGACTTTTGTACTTCAAACTCCGAGTATTTTCTTTTGCCCAGGGTTTTTGACTCTACTAAACTGTTTTTTTCATTTAATGTTTTCGTATGGTGACCTAGGACAATTGGAGTCTATATTGTTACTGTGAATAAAGGCGAAGTTGATACTGGTAGTAAAAGAAAAATTCCCAACTTACTGATGTTAGTTTATTGTAATATTTCTTCTTCTAAGCTATTTTTCATAGCTGGATAACCAGAACTAATAGTAACTGAAAATGAAGGTCAAAGACTGATGTTGAAGTATTAAGTAGGCGTTTGGCCATAGATTCCAAATATTTTTCACTTTATTTGGAATTTATGTCGTTGGAAGTGAAAATGGATTTGTGTTTGGTTATACTTTATGCAAAGAATATTTGGAATAATGTTCATGCTTTAATTGTATGTACTTAAATACAACTTTAGAAGTGAAAAGTGAGTTGGAAAACTGGTTATAAGTTGTTTTATCCAAATTTGAAATACAACTTCATGTTAGATTTGAAAATTTCACGGCCAGACGGTGATTTTCAAATAGTAAAAAAAAATCTGGAAAAAAGTGAATAGTAGCTTTTATGGCGAGGCGGGTCCTAACTCTAGAAGACCAACAATTGATCCATGATTTTTGAAATTTATGGGTTCCTACAACGATCTCAAATTAATTACAATGATAACTGGGTTCACCAGTCGAGAACTTATAGATATTTAGTAGATTTCTTAGTACACATACAAGGTCTAGCCAAAAGCGACTGGTTCTTGTTAACTCGTACATTGTACTCTCGATCCGCCATTGTAGGTGAAGGAGGAGGATGCCACATACTGCTTGTCATGTACGTTCAAAGTCCAAAAAGTGTGTGAACAGAAAGACTCTTTTTGCCATTTCAGAAAGTTTGCTCTACGCCTCTACCTCTAATCTCTTATTTCTTCTAGTGGAGTGTTTTGCTATACTGTTTGATGTTTTTTGTCTGAAGTATTTGAATGGAAATCTTTATTCACTGGAGTCTATATCTGTCAATATGGCATAGTACAGTACTAATAGTAAAGGAAAATGGCTAATTTGCTGATATTATTGTAGTAATATTTCAGTGTTCAACTGTGTTTCAATTGCTGAAAAATTATGATTATTAGAATTGTAAGTTAAAGGTTAAAGAATGACACTGAATTATTAAGTCTAGGTGAAGGAGGTTGATGGCACATTCTTATTGCCACTGGATTTTCAGCAATTCCGTAAACTTTGTGAGCTCCAAGAATTTTATGCAATGTTAAGAGAGTAAATGTAAAGATGCTTCATTGTGTATGAGTGCTGCATTACACAAGGTATTACATTTACAGTTATGGAATTCAATTTTTTCCACATATTTATATTAGTTTATCTTAATTGTATTGTTTTGTTCCTGATGCTAGCAGGTTTACTTTACGAAATTGGGGGATGAGAATTTTGATGATTTTGTGAAGATAAATATCCGTCTCCACAACTATCCTCAATCAATGATTGCATTGAAGAACCTAAAAGCTGCTTATATTGGTAAAAATGATAATCAACTTGACATTTGCTCTTCATCAATCAATTAGGTTAATGTAAAGATTCTTAATATGATCTTTTCACTTGATAGATAGGCTTGTGTCTGTACGTGGTACAGTGGTAAAAGTCAGCACAGTCAAGCCTCTGGTGATGCAAATGAGTTTTGCCTGTACCAAGTGCGGAACCAGTATTACTCGTGACTTTCCAGATGGAAAATTTTCACCTCCACCAGTATGTGAATTGCATGGCTGCAAATGTAGGACTTTTAATCCCATAAGGTCTACAGCTCGAATTATAGACTTTCAGAAAATAAGGTAAATTCCTCTTCTTTGCTGTTTTTTGATGTCTGCACTTCAACATCTTTATATATTTTACTATTTAGGTAAAAAGAATAACCAGATATTTCTTTTCTATTATTCTATTCTTCTTCTTCACCGCTCTGTTTTATTGTTCTTTTCTTATCTTATAAATTATCTATGCTCTCCTAGAATTCAGGAGCTGCTGAAATCTGAACATCATGAAGAGGGGCGGGTACCTCGAACTGTTGAATGTGAACTAACTGAAGAACTTGTGGATGCATGCATCCCTGGAGATATTGTGACTGTCACTGGTATTATTAGGGTGATTAAAAATTACCTGGATATTGGAGGAGGTAAATGCTTTTATAGAGGCTACAACATCGACGTGTTTGAATAGCACCAATGTCGTTTGTTACGGTCCCCTGTTATAGATCTAGTTATGGGACGCTGTAAGACAAAATCAGAGTTGAAGCAAAGTGAATTAGGAGTTTGGAAAGAGGTTTTCTTTTTTCGACCTATGGTGCTGGTTCGTTAAGAGAGAACCGCGATCTCGAGTTAAAGTACTCAAAGAACTGGATAATTTTCTGGATGTCTTTTTATTGAATTCCAAACACACTAAATACAATACTGATGGATTAACCACCCATCTGAAAACAAGGAAATAACTTACTACTAAAACTGACATGAGAAAGTGGAGGAATAACCTCCATACTGTAAACACCTGCAACACATAAATAGGAAAATAATAATTAAAAAAAAAACTGATAAGCTGTAATAATCTACTTTCTAATTGCCTTAAATCTTCCATGTGTAAACCGTTGGTAGACTAAAGGAGTGCTAACATCGTTCCTCCACCTAAAACAAATTAAGATGCTTATCCTGTTTCTTGTGAGCCTTTTTCCCTTTTTCAACAAACAATCTGAATGTATTTCCCTAACAATAGTCTCATAGTTATGAGTATGGATTGCTGCATCTAATGAGAACTTTTTTCGATCTTCCTAGAACTTTTTCGATAATGCATCCTCCGATATGTTATTAAGTATGAATGCTTCTAATCTGTGGTTGCTCCAAGTCTTGGATGGGTGGCATCTAAACCTTTAAACCAAATGTCGATCCAGTGACCATACAAAGTCTCCAGCTATCCTTCTTGTGAAATGAGCTATTTTTTCCGGAAAAGAAGGTTTGATGTCATAGTATACTTGTCCTTTCAGAATGCATATTAATTAGATCAAGTAACTTATGAGTCCTCCATAGTTTTGTTGCATATAACATAATGGAATTTTCGTTCATTCAAAATGATATATTGATAGAGTGCCTTGTAGTAAATTGATGTTCGAATTAGTTATGTTTTAGTACTTCGAGTTAGAATCACAGCTATTTTGCCTTTGCCTGAACAAATATCTGGGAGAGAGAAAAATCATTATACCAATCTTTCTGCTGCACTGGGGGAATATATGGCCAGTGACATTGAATAATGTTGCAATTGCTGTTGATGACTGGGTCAAAAATTATTCTTTGTGATTTGCTGCTATATACTTCAATTTTAGCTATATATGTCAGATGTTAACTGTATGCGAACCTTGGTAAAAATGCAGGAAAGTCAAAAGGCAAGAATCAAGGACTTTATTATTTATACCTAGAAGTAGTTTCTATTACAAACTCGAAGTCTCAGTCAACACCTGAGGGTTCACAAGATAATTCTAATGCTAGAGCTACAGACCTATTTGATATATACTCATTCTGCCCAAAGGATTTGGAGTTTATTGTTAAGTTTTCTGAAGAACACGGTTCTGATGTCTACCGACAAATACTTCAATCTGTTTGCCCCTCGATCTACGGTCACGAGCTTGTTAAAGGTATACATAATCATTGGATGAGTTTTATTACTATATTTTTAGTAAGCTGTTATTGATGTGCACCCTGCTGCATGGTGATGAACAAGATCTAACCTGCTTGCATTAGGACATTTATCAAATGGAGTCTTTTTTGAAATTGAAAAAAAAAAAAAAGACTGTTTGATAAATGTCCTAATGCAAGCAGGTTGAATTCCTTGTATCAAATCGTAACCTCTTAGTCCCAAAACTTCCCCACTTGGACCTCAAAATCAAACAAATAGAACTAGTGTGCTTATTTTCCTATTGGCATAATACATAAGCATGCCCTTTAACTTGACCTCAACTCGCTTCTATGCCCTCCAACTTTGGGTGTACTCAAGTAGGCACTTAAACTTGTATAAAGTTGAACAAGTAGACACACGCATCCAATATGGTATCTACATGGCAATCTCACGCGAATTGCCACGTAGGACAGGTGTGTCTACTTTTTCAACTTTATACAATTTTAAGTGTCTACTTGTGCACACCCAAATTTGGAGGGCATAAAGGCCATTTGAGGCCAAGTTAAAGAGCACATTTATATATTACGCCTTTCCTATTTGAACATGCCGAACTGCAATAAATAAATACCATCCAACAGCACTGCATAATATATAAAGGACCCTATTCAAGTGTACTGCATAAAAAGGTCTAAGAAACACAAAATAACTAAAGGCGGTGAAATAAGCCATTTCACAATTTAGCTGCATGTGTCCCCTCATAATGTCGATAAGTTATTATGTAATAAATTGATTCACTATACTAATGTATGAGAAGACAGCAGATTGTGATGTATTGTCTTCTTGAAATCCTGTATTGAGTCGGTGTGCTATTTCGTACCTAAAAACAGAAGGGAAAGGTTTTCAATTCCTTAAGGGCCTGTTTGGAAAGCCACCCTGATAATTGGATTTGGTATAATTGGGTGTAATTACACTGTCTGGCATGTTTGGTTGGCCAGGTAATTACTTGGTCAGCAGGTAATTGGGTGTAATTGGCAGGGTGTAATTACACTCTCCAATTCACAGGGGGAGCTGTGAATTGCAGGTAATTACATGGTGTAATTACAAGCTGATTACTTTTTAATTTCTTCATTTTATTTCTATTTTTATTTTTTTCATTTTAATTTATTTTAAATTTCTATTATTTTAAATTCTTTCTATTTTTATTATTCTAATATTTTTTTAAAATATTTTTATTTTTTATTATTTATATTTTATTTTTTTCTCAATTTTTTGAATTATCTATTTTTTTTTTATTTTTTTTTCATTTAACATAATTTAGTTAGTATTCTAATTTTTAAATTAAGTAGAATTCATTTTTGAATAAGGTTATAGACTTAGGTGTTCCTTTTCTTTTAAATCCTATTTACGTTATGTTGAAATTTAACATAAGAGTATTTTTTTTTTTAATTTTGAACTTATGTTATATTTTCAGTTTCTATTTATTTGTTTTACTAGTATTGATATGATATTTCACATTGCAAGCCATTCATTTTTTAGTTAGAATTGATAGATTATCTTTTTATCAAATGTTTTAATAATTTTATGACATTATATTTATAATATTAATCTTTTTGTTAAACATGCATTTCATGATGTTCTTAAAAATCATGTACTTTATGTTTTTATGATTAATTTAATTAAAATATACTAGTTTGAAAAATATAAATTGATTATTTTTTTATAAGAACATATGTTTATTCATTAATAATATATATATATATATATATATATATATATATATATATATATATATATATATATATATATATATAATATTTAATCTAATATCATTTATGAAGGCACTTATCTGTCTAATATAAATTTTTAGTTTTTGATAATTAATTTTTATTTTAAAAATTGAATATAACCATGTAATTACACTTGTGCAACCAAACAGTACACTTGTAATTACACTGTAATTACACTGTGGCAAACAAACAGGTCGGCGTATTTACTAGGCTGTGTAATTACTATGCTGGTAATTACTACCCTAGTAATTACACCAATTCCAATTAACAAGTGGCTTTCCAAACAGACCCTAAGAAAACTGTTGTACCTTGTCATTTGGGATCTTTCTGATATCTCCTAAACCAGTAGATGACGGGGCCCTCTTTGGCCAACTGCCATCATTCTATGATCAGCTCTTGAAATTGTCATTAGCTCCATTTTTTTTTATCAAGACACATTAAGCTCCCTTCAATTTGTTTTTGTTCTGGATGATATCCGTAATGATAAGACTGTTTATATTATCAGTGAACTATCTATAGGTTTGAATTTTCATTAAATAAATGAAGGTTGTTTTCATAAAATAAAAGAGTTCAATTTTAATCGACGGGCAATAGAAAAGTTTCCTATTAAATTCAGCCAAATTAGACACAATTATTGTTTTGTATTTATATGTATCGTATTTTATCTATATCAAATATTATAGCAGTAAAATTTATTGGCACTCAATATTTCCACCAAATTACAGAATTCCGCGAGAACCTACATTTTCAAGATTTGTAGGTTTAAGCCAACTCCAACAATGCTTACAAAGAATATTTTAAAGAGTTTAACCAACTCTTTGGTCGTTTCTAATCATTAAATCTCATATACGGAACTTGTATCTTTACAAAGACTTAATAGTCAGATATTGTACCCACAAGGGGCTTGTAACTTTATGGTAAACTAGAACTCACTATTACTAATTAAGCGAGAAAAGGGACAAAAATATCTCTCTACTTTCGTTTCGTTCCTAGTTATACTAGATGGCAAAATATTCCCAATCGCTACCAAAGTACACAAAGATTGGGTTTTTGTTCCTCGTACAGATTCTTGTGCTCTCATGGCTCACAATCTTGGTCTAAAGAACCTGTTATCTCAACATATTTCCCGTTATTTTCAGCATCCTTTCTCTGTTGATCGCAATGCACTTTCAACCTCCTTAGCTCAGTTTCAATCTCCGAGTTAGCAGCCTGTGCTGCATTCAACTCCTCAGTGATACGTGCTACCTTTCTGCTGTTTTTATCTGCTTCCACAGTCAATTCTCCCAGCTTTATCAGGGCCTCTCTGCAGTTGCAAGTGCCTTGTCGATAATTTTTGTGACCCGATTCCCCATCAGCTGACTGCATTTCCTCAACATGGAGACTCAACCCCTTATTCTCATCCGGAATATCTACAAGTTGAGTTTCTCTGTTCATCTTGGGTTGTCAAATAAGAACAATGAACGTTAGAATAATAATAAAATACTTTAACTATGAAAAGAATGAATAATTAGAAAAAGAAACAAGTGACAATAGGGAGGAACAAGTAACTGTGCAAGACAGTTTCCTTGCTGACAACAGCGACATACAAGGGCCATATAAGTATGAGAAGGCATCAGAAGCAAAGGGTCGTGCACTTGCTGAAAGAAGATATCCACTTCAATCACTTCTAGAGGTTTTAATATGCTAATTAAACCATGAACGGAAATGATAACGACTAGTTTTTTAGGTATGAAATGAAAGCTCAATGGAGGACATATTTTACCTAGTCCTAGTTAACATAATTATTGGTAGACCTTCAAATAAAATCTTTTTTTCTTTTCCTTTCTGAGAAATACCAGATATTTTTTGATGCAGCCCGATGCACTAAAGCTATGGCTATGCGAGGGGTCCGGGGAAGGGCTGAACCACAAGGGTCTATTGTACGCAACATGATCTTGCATTTCTGCAAGAGGTTGTTTCCGCGGCTTGAACCCGTGACTCTTGGTCAAATGACAACAACTTTACCAGTTACGCCAAGACCATAGACAGTTTTGATGGAAAAGAAATAATATCACTTGAACCAATTAGTCATCAGAACTGGTACATGTTGTTGGTGGAAGGTGGCATGTATTCCGTGGAATTAGTCGAGGTGCGCGCAAGCTGGCCCGGACATCACGGTTATCAACAAACAAACAAAAAAAAAAAATTAGTCATCAGAACCATGTGGAATTTTGGCATTACAAGTCTGGACATAAAAACCATTCAAAATGTTTTGAAAATCCATACTTAGTACATAACATAACTCAAGCACCTCTATCACTGGACTCCGTGCTGAGCAGCGACAAACAACTTTTGGACTCCCATAAGGATTTGGAGATGAAACAAAATCAACACCTGGCCTTGGAGTTTCTAGTGTAGCAGCAGATATCCTTTTGAGGCACCTCCACAAAAACAGTACTTCAGCAACATGGGAGAAGGAGAACAAAATAGACAAACAACTAGTGCAGACAATAACCTAGTTCTCAAAGACATGGACAGTACAGACTCACAGATTAGTACAAAAGTTTTTCGAATAAAGTACAATAAACCAAATGTTTGGGCAAAAACTTTACTGGATACATTTAGAACATATCAGAGTCTTATAGACCCTCCATTTGTAGCACCAATATGTTACATAAGTTTAAATATGACATTTCTTAAGATGATCACCCATCGTAATGCTTTAACTTCCTTCTTGCAGAGCCGCATCACATACTTTCTTTCCAAACAACAACATACCCAGTGTAATTCCATAAGTGGGATATGTGAAGGGTGGGAGGTATGGAAACCTTACCCCTACCTTTGTGGGGTAGAGAGGTTGTTTCCAATAGACCCTAATAGTTTCTTTCCCCAAACAGTAAAAGTGGATCTGCCAATCTTCAACCTCGATAGCATGTGAATCTCACAGTTATGAGCATTTCGAGGATAATTTCATCAGCTACACTATTAACTCTTGCTTAAAGGAGCACTGAGTTCTAGACAAACGACTTCCTCCGACTTAGTAACCAAGGACTAGGAACGATTGCACTAAAAACAAGAACGCGATAAATTTTATCTGAAAACCTATAGTTGACTAATAGAGCGAGCTAGTATCAACAACTTTGACAGGGAGTTATCAACAATGATTAGCAGCATATCACGAAATAAGGACATAGAGATCACATAACAGCTAGTTGGACAATTAATTAGTTAATGAATACAAAAGATAAGAGTGCACTCACATTGCAAGCCCATCCCGGGGAATGAAAGTAGGATCAACACATAAAGTGTGGCGCGACTTCACGCTAACGTCTAAAGATTTCCCCTGCTTAGAGACGGAAAGGAATGCAATTCCCAGTTTTGAACACGGTGTCATAACTAGCAGGATGAGTTCCTTTCCATTATAGGCATCAATCAAAGGAGGGTATGCAAAAGGTGTTTTAGGAATTTCCCATAACTGCTCTCTCTTGAGAGGTAGTGATTGAAATCACGTTTGATGGCTAAAGTCATATCCATACAGGCAGAGTTCATTAGTGAACCAATACAAGGTTGAGTCCATTAGAGCTGCAGTTGTCTCCATAGCCACATCGCTCAATATACGAGTACCGGAAATATGGTCACATGGCAACTGATCTAGGACAAACTGCGGTTGATGTTCTAGTTTGAACTTATCCTCATAGACATCATAAAATACAAACATTCTCGTATTGAAGTAGTAAAACACAACTTTTTTTACTTTACCTTGGTCGTCCTTGAGAAGAACTCTATGGTAATTACAAAAGTCAGCAACAAACCTCCATAGATTGTAAGCGCAGTCGTGCCAGATTCGAGTGTTGAGGTCAACTACTTCAGCCATGAAATGATCATCATAGTCCTCGTCGTCCTCATGAAATATAGACTTATTGACACCCAAAAGGAGTATCCTATTCCCATCGAGAGGAATGAGATTGGGAGTGCCAATTAGACGTCTCTCCAAATCATCACATACAACATCCAAGGAATAGGGGTCGGTGCTTGTGTTGAGGTTGTGCTTACCAAATAAGACAGGGGAGTATGTTTCATCATCGTCCTTTATGCCAGCCCAGTAGATATCTTCACCCATAACGGTCCAGGCTCCTCTTGTCCTTGTCATATTGGCTCCAAATACAGGATAATACTGTTTATCGGAATCCTCCGGCAAAGACTCCAAATCAATGCAATACCAAATCTCATCACGACTGCTATTACTGTTACCGTGGACATATAATTTTAATGGTCGCTTTGCCGCCATTGAATTCAAGAAGAAGACTCAATATTGACTCACTCACTCTACGTGTTAGGGTTTTGGGATTTGACAGGATTGAAATAAGAAAGGAGCTCAATGCTATTTTACCCTTTGATTGATAGGGAGTAAGGAAATAAAGAATATATTTTTAATTCTTATAATCTTAAATTAAAATTACGATAAATGTATCAAAATATTTTTAATTTTTGTAGTATTAAATTAAAGTTACATCAAATATATCAAAATATCTTTTATTTTTGTGATTTTAAATTAAAGTTACGTCAAATGTATTAAAATATCTTTTATTCTTGTGGTTTTAAATATGTCACATGTAAAATTGGAATTAAAGTGTTTATGAAAAAGGGTAGGTTATTCCTTTTTAAATGGAGGGAGTATATTTTTAGGGAGTGGAAAACAATTTAGTCGAATTTGCACACAATTACTCCTACTTCTCTTTCTTGATTTGGATTACCCAATATAATGGTAAAAAAATAACCCTAAGCTAACCGAAATTGTTTTAATTTCTGTTCCTTCCACTTATTGGACAAAAATGTTTATTTTGGACAACAAAATGCCTTATTGCTCCCAAATGCACACAGAAATGCACGTGCTCGTCAAGTAATTTAGTGACTTACTAATTGGATATCCTAGCTCGTTACTTTATCGGATATTTTATTTATGTATCGCTCCAAAGACTACATATCTAGCTCATAAGGCACTTCATATATGTATCTGAGCTTAGAAGACTCTTGCGCATCTGAGTATATAAGGCTTATGTATCCGTATCTAAACACATAAGGCTCGTGTATATGTATATGAGCACACAAAGCTCCTGTATTTGTATCTGAACACACATAGCTCTTGTATCTATATCTGAGCACACAAGGCTTTTGTATCCATATCTAAAGCAGCCACAATAATTTCAAAAGCAACAACAGACAAACAAGTTGCCCAAAAGAAGGTCGCCAAGTTGTAAGGGACCTATACAGATAAAACTATGTCGTATTGGGATTTGAGGAACTGAAACAGACAGCAGCTCAATGCTCTTTACATTTATAGCTTTGTTTGGATGGTTTTGCATTTTAGTGATTTGTACATTTCAACATTGTTCTCGTTTCAAAAACAAACAGTTGCTCCCTCTATTCCTAAATACTTTGGGCTCGTTTGGTAGAAGGGATAATGAATAATTAATTTTGAGATAATTTTAAAATGAGCTCATTCCATGTTTCATTGAAATAAAATGCATGGGGTAACTCATCTGGAATTAGTTATCGCGGGATTGTAGTGTTATTTTTATCCCACCTTGAGGGTGAATAACTAATCCCCAAATAGCTAATCCTCGTAGTTGTCTTCCACCTACTATGCACCCACTCAATATAGATCGCCGCGATTTTTTTAATTAAAATTAAAACTAAACTAAATGAAATAAAACCATCAATTTGACTTTTATAAGTCTTTAGATGTCTTAGCAAAAAAAAATTAAAACTAAAAATACAACACATCACACGTTCACAATACCAGTTGTCAAATCTTTGCTTTGTGATTGTGTATCCATATTGCACTCTAAGTTGTGCGAACTTAGTTGACAAAGTCATGGGTAGAAGGATCCAGTTGATAATTCGAATCAAGTCTAAGGGTCTCCCATATCATTCTACTTCAATTTATTAATGTATGAAATTATGTGAACAAAAGTGATATAATTTATCCAAACATTATATTTATTTAGAAAATTGAAATGACCTGAGAGACCCTTGTACTTGTTTGTTAGTTGGACCATTCTACTTATTACTTTGTCAACTGAACACTTAAACTCGATAAAACTCAACATTTTAAACCCTTCTGACCATTCACCGAACTTAAGTGGCATTAAAATGTCTGAATGGGATAAAGTGTGTGATACACGCATTTAGAAGCAAAGTGAATACAATAATAATAAGTAAAAAGATACAATATAATTTTTAAATGGAAAAAAATAAAATAAAATCTTCTTCTTTCCCCCCCCCCCCTCTCTTCTTCACCACCCTACTCCTCTTCTTAAAATAAAATAAAATTTCAAATCTTTTTTTTATAAAGTAAAAAAAATTAAAATATAATTTTTACTCATAACTTTTAACATATTAAAAAAAAATATATATTTTTCATATTTTATCTTTAGCACTAATCGTTTACTCCAAATCATTTTTCAAGATCTAATAGTATACATCAATCAATAATAGGATGATTATAATAAACTAGTCATATTTTTTCATAATAAACGTGTCAAATACAAATATGACAAGTAAAATTGAAAACGGAGGAGCATCCAAGGGTGTGGCCTAATGGTTCAATGAAGTTGGATTGAGCATCATGAGTTCTCAGATTCAATTCCTAACAGAGACAAACACTAAGTGATTTCTTTCCATCTTTCTAGCCTTGGTGGACACGGCCATCAAAAAAAAAAAAATGAAAACAGAGGATTACTATACATTATACAGAGGGTTACTATACATTATTAAACAATATGTATGTTACAAACAGAGTGATGTGCAAATACACATACGAATGCAACAGACTCGGTAACAAGTTTTTATTTTTTTTAATCCCTACTTTCCACACTTTTTATTTCCTTGCTGTCACAACTCACAACGTTCAGGTCAGAAGTGATGTTGCTTACCATCTAAGCAACTCTCTCTTCCATTTGATAACAATTAGGGGTGACAATTGGACGGGTTGGGTCAAATTTGGATGGATCAAAACGGGTCAAGACAACAATAAGGGTTAAGACCCAACCCGATCCAAATTTATTCCGGTCAAAATAGGTTGGGTCAAAACGAATTAGGTAACAGGTTATTACCTAATCTGCCTAATTTTTACTAAGTTTAAATTGTTTTATTTGCTATTTAAAAAAAAAAATTAGTATCGAATAAAATAATCTTTCTCTTTATTATGACTACATATAATATATCAAATAAAAAAAATATTTTAATAAGATTTCTCAAAAATTAAGGTCAATAACCAACCGAATTTGAAGGATTGAGCGGGTTGGGCTTGATTTTGCCACCTTAGTAGTAACAAGTAACAACCATCCAAAGCTATAAATGTAAAGAGTATTGAGCTGCGGTCTGTTTCAATTCTTCTAATCCGAAAACCCCAGTAGAGTATTGATTCTTCATCAATGGCTGCAGAACAAATATCAGGGCGACCATTGAAGTTATATGTCCACGGTTACTGTATTGTTGATCGTAAGGAGTTGTGGTATTGTATTGATTTAGAGGACTTGTCGGAGACAATGACCGAGACAGATGAACAAGTTTTACCAATTCTTGTATTTTGTGTCAATAGCATGGGAGGAGGCTGGACCGTTGTGGGTGACCACATCTACTGGGCTGGCAAATCGGAGGACGATGATAGATTCGCTCCTATGGTATTAGGTAGGCACAACATAAACACAAGCACCGATCCCTTCTCCTTAGATGTTTTATGTGTTAACGAGAGACGTCTACCTTTTCGTCCACCTCTCATTAATATGGATGGGCATAGGATCCTTCTTTTGGACCTCAAAGTGGTTATATATAGTGAGGAGGATGAGGAATATGATGATTCCTTCATGGGTGAAGTATATGACCTCGATACTGGAATCACGCATGAATGGGCTTTCAATCTCATGAATTTTACTGCTGGTTTCCAGTCAACTCTCCTCATGGACGTGGAAGCTAAAGTAAAGCAAGTCATATTTTACTCGTTACATATGGGCAGTTTGCTATTTTACGATGTATCTAAGGATAAGTTCAGGCTTCAAAATCATCCGAAACTTGTCCTCTATGAAGGGCTTTATCCAGAATGTGGTGGTTCTAGTATTGATATGTTGAGCCATTTGTCTCAGAATGTTAATGCCGTGGTAATGGACTCAACATTGTATTGGTTCACCCAGGAACTCTGCTTGTATGGATATGATTTTATCCAGCGAACGTGGTTTCACTCACCACCTCTTAAGGCAGAGCAGTTATGGAAACTTCCTCGTGAACCTCTTGGATTCCCTTTTTTGGTTGACAGCTATAATAGAAAAGAACTCGTGCTGCTACTTCGGACACCTAGTTCAAAACTGGGAATTGCATTACTTGCTGTCTCTAAGCGGGGAAAATCATCTTTAGATGTTATTGTGAAGTCACGCCGCAATTTATATGTTGATCCTGATTTCCTTCCCTGTGATGGGATTGCAATGTGAGTGCAGTCTGTCATTTTATTCATTAATTACTATTTAATTGTTCGACTGGCTACTACGTTGTGTCTTTGCGAAATTAATCCCTGCTCTATTTTGTGATATGCTGCTAATCATTGTTGATAAGTCCCTGTCAAAATTGATACTAGCTCCATTATTTTGATCTAGCTCTCTTCTCTCTTTTCCATTGAAACTTTTGGAAATGACTATGGTTATTTATATGGTGATAACATCAATTGCTTAACACCATCTACAAGTTTGGCTAACCTCGTTTAGTATAAAACCAAAAGTGTAAGCCAGACCTATTTTCTCTTCTAGCTGCCCGTGAAAAAGTTTGTTTTTTTCTTGAAGAAGTAACAATTTGCCCGAGAAAAAGGTTGTTTCCGATCACAGGCAATTATTAAGAAATAGTGATGAGCATGTTTTCTGTTACCAATATGATCTTGAATTAACGGAGCATCTGGAGACTGGAATACCATCCCAATTATATGGTGCAGTAAGTAGAAAGAAAGCAACTTGAGAGTATTTTGATGGAAAAGCTAAAAGTCAATCTGACAACATCTTTTTGGTTTGTATTTTGTGTAAATTAGAGTTTGTAAATGATGACGTTTCCCTATCACAGTTCGTAGAAACACTGTACACAGTCGGAGTTTTTTTTTTTGTTGTTGTTTCTCTTGGGTATATAACATTTTAGTTTTGTGCTTCCTGTTGTTAATTTGTTATTGTAATTTATTGAACTATTTTCAAAAGAAAAAAGGAGAAAGAAATTCTCAAAAAATGGACATCCTTGAGAAGACAGTATTTGGCTATGGCGGAGCATACTGATTAAATCAAATTGATGATATTACTAATTCCAACCAAGCTTCAGTTTGTAAGCAAGGTGAGCAATATTAGAATGAAAATATTGGGTGGAAGGGAGAAGGAGAGAATTTCACTTGAGAAAATGAAAAGTAAAAAAGGGTGGGTGGGTAAGTGGGTGCCGAAATTTACACAAGAAGAGTGCATTTTACAAGTATTTGTGAACATAAGATTCATTATCATGATGAGATCTAGAAGGACTTAATCAAGGCAGAATATACTGTGTCACAGTTGTGGTGTTTCATTATCATGATGAGATCTAGGACTTAATCAAGGCAGAATATATAGTGTCACAGTTGTGGTGTTCCAGTGTCATTTCTTCTAACATTGGACTCTAGTTTATGACAAACAAGGATTTTACGAGAGGATTCTTTGAAGAACTTACTTTAAGGTGGGGGATGGCATGACTCTTAATATTTTGGTGCAAAATCCCGTGTTTTTATTTCTAACTTCTGTAACATATTGGTACTACAAATGGAACGCCTGTAAAACTGATATGTTCTAAATGAATTCAGTGGTAAAGTTTTCGCCAAAACATTTGTTGTATTTTACATTATTAAAAAAACTTTTATACTTATCTGTGAGTCTTTACTGTCCATGTCTTTGAGAACTAGGTTATTGTCTGCACTAGTTGTTTGTCTATTTTGTTCTCCTTGTCCCATGTTGCTGAAGGACTGTTTCTGTGGAGGTGCCTCAAAGGATGTCTGGTGCTACACTAAAGACGGCTCGAAAGCTCAAGACTCCAGGGACAGATGCTGATTCTGTTTCATCTCCAAATCCAGCAAACAGGATACCTAAAGATAGGAGTCCAGAAGTTGTTTGTCTCAGCTCACAACGAAGTTCAGTGATAGAGGTAATTGAGTTATGTCATGTGTCATGGATTTTCAGAACTTTTTGAATGGCTTTTATGACTAGGCTTGGAATATCAAAATTTCATATGGTTTTGATGACTAATTGGTACAACTGAAACTATTTCTTTTCAATCAAAATGTCTATGGTCTTGGCGTAGCTGCTAAAGTAGTTGTCATGTGATCAGGAGGTCACTTGTTCAAGCTGTGGAAACAACCTATTGCAGAAATGCAGGGGAAGATTGAGTACAATAGACCCTTGTGGTCATGCCCTTCCTTGGACCCCTCACATAGCGGGAGCTTTAGTGCATCAAGTTGCATCAAAATGTCTATGGTATTACTCAGAAAGGAAAAGAAATAGATTTTATTTGAAGGTCTACCAATAGTTATGTGTACTAGGACTGGGTAAAATATGTTCTCCATTAAGCTTTTGATCATTGCTCTTCGTATCATACTTAAAAAAAAAATAGTCGTTATCATGTCCGTTCATGGTTTAGCATATTAAAACCCCTAAAAGTGATCTCTCAGTAAGTGCACGACCCTTTGCTTCTCATGCCGACCCATACTCAGTGGCCCTTATATCATTGTATGTCACTGTGTCAACACAGAAATTGTCTTGCGCAGTTACTTGTTCCTCCCTTCGGTAATAATAGAGTTACTTATCTGACTTTCTAGTTGAAGGCACTCGTAGTATGTGCTAGCCACCTGTTTCTGTTTCTAATTATTCATTCTTTTAGTAGTTAAAGGCACTTAATATTATTCTAATGCTCTTTGTTCTTATTTGACAACCCAAGTTGGACAGTGAAGCTGAACTTGTAGATATTTCGGATGAAAGTAAGGGGCAGAGTGTGTATGTTGAGCAAATACTGCCTGTTTCAATGGACGTTGGATTAGCCACTCAACTGAATGAATCAGAGTCAATTTCGGGATTTCGGACTGCAAATTTAGTAGACAAAGATATAGAGTTGCAGAGTCTTTTGGAGGAGAATGAGTGGTTGAAGTTAAAAGTTACCCAGGTCGAAAAAGCGTCAGAGATATGGAAGTTGGAAATGAAAGCCGCAGTTGAAAGAGCAAAGATTGGAGAAAGAGAGGCCATGACGAAGCTGAGAAATTTGACTGTGGAAGCAGATAATAGCAGGAAAATGGTAGCATGTGTCATTGCGGAGTTGAATGCAGCAAAGGCTGCAAACTTGGAGGTTGCTGCAAACTCGGAGTTTGCTGCAAACTCAGAGATTGAAACAGAGTTAAGAAGGTTAAAAGTGCAATGCGATCAATGGAGAAAGGCTGCTGAAGCAGCTGTATCTTTGCTTTCAACTGGAAATAACAAGAAGAATTACAACTTGTAGAAGGTATCTAAGCTTTCAGTTGGTGGACAGAGTTACCTGGTACCTGTTGCTGGTGGGAGGTGGCAGGTATCCCGTGGAATTAGTCGAGGTGCGTGCAAGTTGGCCCGGATACACAGTTATCAAAAAAAATAAAATTGAGCTATCATGCAGGTTTGCTTTCACATCATCATTGTTCCACTTCTCCGTGTAATCTTGATCGTGTAAGCATTTTAGCATTTTGTTTTAGGTAATTATCAACATTTCTGTATATTTACAAAGCTAAAGTCAGGCTAACATAGTTGAATTCTGCCTATGTAGGACAGCTTCTTTGCAGTCCAAGATGTTATTTTTGCCACAATCATATCAATCGAAGGTTGTCATTTTAGTAAATTCAGTTTCCTGGCATTTCAGCATTTGTTGGTGGAATCTACTGAATTTCCTTCGATGGATATTCATATTATTCATGGCTACGAGAATAGTTAGGTAAGACGAGCTAAAAACCAAAATACGCTTTGATTTCAAGAAAGCAAGAACTCCTGAAATGACAAACATATATTAGGATATTGATAATATGGATGTCCGCTATTCCGGATGTTTTTTAGTCATCGACACCATGCCCATTTATTTTCTAGCAAATATGCTCAAATGTATTTGCTTTAGCAAGGAAAAAATATTGTATAAAAATTCTAGAGTTTCCAAAAGCATTTAGGGGAATCTTTAGATTAAAAGTAATTTTTTTTGTAATTTATCTCTTCCTAAAATAAGATGAAACTAAAGTAGAATATTACTTATAGAAATTAAAGTTGAAATTTGTAACTCTTTTTTCTTCTGTGCTCTCTTTATTTACTTTTTCCTTTTATTCAATGAACTACGGGTTACGACTTCTAGAGAGTGTCATCGAATCTCTTTGAAGCACGCTTGATAGAATTTCATAAGTATAAATAGCGATGCTCTGCCAGTATGTCGAACAAATGAGTTTTTCAAATTTTTAGAACTTGGCTCATACAAAAATGGATGTAGGCAATAAATTTTATATTTTCTCCTTTAGTTTTCAGTTTGCCTAATTTTTTGTTAGTATAATATTGATACATGTGATTTTTAGGCGGCGATGATATTTAAAAAAAATTACATATATTGATTGATTATTTTCACAAAAGCGCGAAAAACGGTTAAATTCACTAGTATTATTATTAATATAAAGAGAAGTAGCAGTTATTATGTTACTGCACGTATAAAGGTTGTTTTTTTTTGGGGGGAGGGAGGGGGAGGGGGGTTAAACATACAAAGTTAGTCAAACTATATAAATATAAAGCATGAAATATAAGAAAATGCATAAAAAAATTTGTAAAGGATATAAAAAAGATTTAAAGGGAATTTAGGGTATCTTTCTGTTTACTCGTATTTATTTCATGTATTACGACTCTACTATTACTAATACTAGGGGTGTTCATGGTCCAATTTGACTCGGTTTTTGTAAAAAATCAAACCAAACCAATAAAAGCGGTTTTTTTTAATATTCACACCAAACCAAATCACCATAGTATAAATTCTATCGGTTTCGGTTCTATCGGTTTTATCGGTTTGGTTTGGTTTTTGCGATTCTGTTGATGAAGTTGAATAGTTTGACAAATTTTCTGGGGTCTTATCTTTTGTCTATGTGTCTTCTTTTATTTAATTTTATTTCACCTTCTAGAATTATTTTTTTTAACCTTAAAGGCTTAAAACTTAAATGGGCTAGGGAGGATTGGATGGACCAACTTTTTATTTTATTTATTTGAATAAGTATTATACTTGAAATGATCTATATATATATATTATTTTAAGTATTTATATATTTATCGGTTTGGTTCGGCTTGGTTTCGATTTTTTTAGGATTAACACCAAACCAAACCAAATGTTATCGGTTTGTAAAACTTTAAAACCAAATCAAATCAAACCAAGTCGGTTTTCAGTTTATTAAGTCGGTTTGACTCGGGTTACCAGTTCGGATCAATTTTTCGGTCTCATTTGAAAGCCCCTAACTAATACCATGGATTGTGATGTATTAGTTACACACCTTATAATACCGAATAGGGTGTATAGCTATTACATATATCAGTTATATATACACTTAAAATTCTTACCAAACAAAGAATTATTTAATACCACATCTAATACATGTATTATTTGTTTTAATACGCTCTATCAAATGGTCACACTTGCCTGCGCAAATCAAAGATTTAAAGTGTTATGAATTTTGAGTTAAAACTGTTAGTTTCCAAATACAGATTTGGTTATTTATTTTTCATAGACAAAATAAATACGGTACTCCTATAGTAGGTAAGAGCTTAATGGGGAAGAGAAATAAGCGGTTAATACATGAAATAAGTTTTTTCGCCATTACATTATACTTAATCCCAAAAAAAATTCATCTTATTATAATTAGAAATAATTTAATTTTAAAATTCCTTTTTACAATTAATAAAATAATTTATAATCATATAAATATATAAGAATTTTTCTTTATAGTCACATAAATATCTAAATTTTCCTTCAAGAAAAAGGGTGACATTCAGAATTGCAACAATTATAAGGGTATCAAGTTGTTAAGTCATATTACGAAGATTTGGGAAAGGGTGATAGATTTGAGGTTAAGAACGATCGTGACTATTTTTTGAGAATCAGTTAGGACTCATGCTATGTCTTTCGATCACAACAGTCATTCACAACGTAAGAAGGCTGGTGAAGCAGTATAGGAAGGAGGAAGAAGGACTTACACATGGTACTAAACTAAAGAATTCTGCAAGTTTCACAATTCAACTTCTTTGAGCAAATA
Source organism: Capsicum rhomboideum (assembly GCA_031232105.1). Classification (NCBI taxonomy): domain Eukaryota; kingdom Viridiplantae; phylum Streptophyta; class Magnoliopsida; order Solanales; family Solanaceae; genus Capsicum; species Capsicum rhomboideum. The sequence goes on along the minus strand of CP124711.1, from coordinate 139,304,349 downwards.
ATATATTACTTTTGAAAACTCTTCGATAGTTCCAATTCAAGTCATCAACTTTGATTGATTTAACCCAATATGAGGATTATAAATAAGTTTCTCACAAATTTATATAGGTTTCAAACATTTTGAATCCTTAAGAAGTTTTTTACATATAATTTTTGTCACATGACGATATTCATTTGGGGCATCATTTGATGTGTGGACTACATGTCCAATAAATTTTGTACCAAAATGAATCAATTTATTTGGTAATTCTTTCTATGTCAACATGTTTAAATAAACGTAAAATTTAGATCCTCAAAATCTTTTGTAACATTGAACTATGTTATATCAAAAATATCGTCGACTAGATATTTGTATCGATTCATAATGCGACATGACTTATTGAGATCTCATTATTTCATTGTTTTCGGAAACCTAAACCTCTCATGAAGTTTCATGAAGTGTTATGTCGTTGTCTCTTCAAGAGCATATTGCCTCCTTATCATGATCATTTGTTCCTTTTCTTTTTTAAGAATTATTGTAATTAAAATCGATTGGTCTACCATGCTTCATGTATGCCGTAGACTCTCTCATTCAAGGACACTAACTAAGAGCATTTGCAGCGCAATATGAAATTAATTTTGGGCTAGCAAATATTTCTAGCATTTATTTTTTAAGGATCATACTAATAATAATTCACAACATATCTCTTAACTACTGATTTTCTCTCCTTTATGTTAGAAAAACTAATATATGTCCTCTATCTTTTCTGAGAAAATCATCTTTGTGTATCATGATATATTCATTAATCATATACCACACATCAAAAGCTATTACATGAAAAATATTTCGTTCCTAATCCTGAACCAATTGAGAGGGGAAAATTAATCATAATTTATTAGTCTTATGCATACAAGTATTGTTTTATGCAATATATCATAATTCAGACCAACATATAAAATTTTATTCTCATAAGCAATGATTCACCTATTTATCAGAGGCATTCAACGCCAATCAACTTGAATATAAATTAGTATATTAAGATTAATTATCTTGATTACATAATATGAAATTTGTGCTCTTAACTTAATTGTTTTGAGAAAGTAACTTTGTGAATGTCAAATGCAGGTTGACAATAAGCATACATGTGACAATCTTGTCTCTCATTGATTCATCTATTTAAGACATCACACGATAGGTGAACAGGTTCAAATTCACCTTTTATACTTTTCAGAATTTAGAAAACTCAAGTACAAGTCAAAATTAAGCCCACCAAATTCAAAATCAAACTCACAAGCCATTGGATTTATATTCGAAAAGAAGAATAGGGGATTAACAGAGATTGTAACACTCATATTTTGAAATAAAATATTACGATTGTTGCGATATTTTCTTGTCTCGATTATTATTTTCTCGACGTGAATTTTACTGTCTACACTTATATGGGAGAATAACATGAGATAAGGGGTATTTTCTTTGATGCAAAAGCTATTGTAGATTTCTTGAAGAAAAATGTGAAGGCCACTTGGGATGTGGTGTGACTTGTGAAGATATTTGAAACAAGTCTTAATGTCTAGATTATATTGTATTTTTACATATTTCTAGAAGTTTTAATGTTGTTGCTCATAACTTGATAACTAAGGTAGCCATTTCCTTGTTGTGTGAATTTTCTTGGGATAGAATATTCCTGAATTGGTTAGTTAGTGATGTTGTATGAAAAAGGCATCGTTTTCACCCTAAATTATACCCGAAAAGTTGATGTCACACTTAAACTATTGTGACGACCTATTACACACTTGTACAACTTAAAAGTGAATTTATTTAGCCCCTAAAACTGATGTGGCAAAAAAAAATTAATTAAATTAAAAAATAAGCGTGTTTGAGTGAAAAAATTAAATTAAAAAAATCAAAATCCACCCCCACCCCCTAACCCACACCTTCTTCTTCACACCCAGCTCACTGTACATTCTTCATCAACTTTGCCAGAAAATCGTGAAGATGAATCACCACACCACCATTGATTTCTCTACATTAATCGAAAATTAATGAAGAACAATCACCATATCCCTATTAATTTCATTATCACCACCAAAAACACAAGTTTATCACCCCATTTCACCACCTCTGCCATATCTCCATCACCCAATTGCCATCATCACCAATTTCACCGCCATCACTACCAATTTCATCGCCTACCTCTATCAATTTCGTCACAATGCCACTGCCAATTTCATCACCTGCGAATTTTACTTTTTCAACACCTTTATCGGATTTTTGTTGGGCAGATTCCTACCCCTCATCTTTGTCGGATTTTTATCGTTCTGTAAATCACTTCTTTAACTCTAAAAAAAAATAAAAAATTTACCTCATCAGAAAATCAATGAAGAAGAAATGAAGAAGAGAGAAGAGGGTTGAAGATGGATGATACAAAGTGATTAGAAGAAATTGATGGTAATGGAAACTTTGTTGGCGGAGGGTGAAGTTGACGGTGGTGATGAATGATAATTGGGTTTGGCAACGGTGATGCATATGTAACAATAGAGATTTTTTGATGGGGATAGAGGAAAAGAAAAAAAATGTTTAATTTTGTTTAATTTAAAAAGAAAAAAAGACAAAGTAATGAAAATAATAAATTTATTGTGTAACACCCCGTACATGTTTACCTTAGTTTTGAGAGCAAAAAAAAAAAAAAAAAAAAAAAAAATTTTGGGTGGGGCGCGCCCAGGGGTGTGCCACGCTGCTCTGGGCTGAAATTTTCAGTCCAGAGGCAGTAAAGGGGCGCGCCAGGCAGCGTGCCACGCCGCCCCTGCGCACTTTTCAGAAGTTGAAAATTTTGTTTAAGTCCCAAGGGTTCCCGGGGACGTTTTGAGCCGATTTTTGCCACGATTATTCTACAACCATGAGAATATACATGAAATGAATGAAATAATATATTGGTATGATAAAATTACTCGAGAACGAATTTGGCGTCAAAATGACGATTTTACCCTTTTGGTCAAAATAGGCCATACGGGGCTAGAATTGCTTGTTCTTGGGATTGAGGCCATGGACATGAATCCCATGAGTGGCATTATTGTCGTAAAGTGTATGAAATGCCTTAAACATGAGGAATTATTGATTTTATTGGGTCAAGTAAATTGGGCTCAATTTAAAGCCCAAATTGGGATAAAAGACATGGTCCATATGGGAAATTTGACCCATTCATCTTGGCCAAGTAGAGACTTATTATTGGACCAAGTGTGTGAGTAAAAAGGGTCATTAAGGGGCTATAAAAGGTGGAAAAAAATCAGATTTCTATCATTTTACCATTCTCATGCTATTCTAGAAATTTCCCAAAGATATTTCTCTTATTTCTCAAGAACCCTAAGCCAACTCTTTGGGCAAGATCATCATTTGGCAAGTCTTGGTAAGTGTATATTCTTATGATTTAATATCTTATATGCATGAGAGACTATGTAGATCATATTGGTTATGCTAGAAAGTGTTGGATATGGCACTTGGGGTTTTTACAAAAAGATGTGTAATCCTTGTGAATTAAACTTGAAAAAGGACTTGATGTTTTGATGAAAGTGAATGGTGTTGATGATATCTCAACTTGTATGGTGTTGTTATGTCCATAACTTTCTATTTTTCTACATGTGTAAATTATGGGATTTTGGCCGATTTGTGCTATGAAGTGTATTAAGGTGACTTGATGGATTATTTGTGATATGGTGGGAATAAGAAAGTGTAAAGGAGAAGCTTTGTGGCGAAATGTTATTGGGTTATCATGTGTTGGTCAATGTATGGAATATTGTGGTATTTTTGGTATGCTAATGCCATGAATGGTATTGTAAAGGGGGAAATAATATTATAAGGGACTCATGTAATTCATGGTCATCTTAAATGCTTGGAATGTAACTTGTGGTCAATGTATGGCATGAATGGGGTATTGTTGGTATGACAATGCCGTAAATGGTACTGTAAGAAAGGAAATGACATTTTAAAGATAAACATGTAACTCATTGTTGTCATATGCATTTGTAAGGTAGTGGTGGTTAATGTTGGTTCAATTATGTATTTGTGATGTAGAGTGAAACGTAAGGAAGAAGCGAAATTGTTGAGCCATATTGGATTGTGTGTTTACATTGGAAAAATAAGGTATGTAAGGTTACTCTGTCCGTATCTTTCTGCGGCAAATAGTTTTCACATTGACATTACGCATGTTCCATCCCGAAATGTGCTAAGGTATTCCATAACCGGTTATCCATGGTCATTGTCATATCTTTCCTACTCATTGATTATTGGTGAATCTCATGTCGCATATTCATGGTTAATGTTCCAAAAGCAATAAGGTTACGTTCCAATATTTGATATGACTCATGTCCCTTGTTCATGGATTATGGTCCAATGGTTTCAATAGTGTTATGTTTCTAATAATGTTATGTTTCTCACACTGTTTGTTCACATATCTCTTACCCATTGGTTAATGATCCGAAGCTTCAAGGAAAGTTGTCATAACGTTGAAATCTCTAAGGACCTATCTCAAGAGAATAACCTTGTTCTAAAGTCCTTCAATATGATGATTATCTTTGTACCAATCTTTTATAAGTAAAAGTACCAATCTCATGAGAAGTGAAGAATGAGGTAAAGTGTTTGTGTTTTCAAAAGTATACGATCCTCAATGTATCAATCTCTCAAATGAAATAAATTAGGTTATACATGTTGTTGGTTGCAAGAATAGAGGAAGATAATAGGGGGTGGACACAATTCCAAAGTTCCAATAATATTATGACTCCAAACTCCGATGATGTATGATCCAAGTTCTAATAATGTCACGACTATCTTTGTACCAATCTCATAGGTTTCATAAGAGAGGTGTGTTTCTCATAAGTGGATGTGTTAATCTCTCATAAGTTGAAGTATCACTCTCATAAGAGTAATACGAAGGTGAGGTGCAAGTTAATTAATTATTCCTCATAAGTGAAGATGTCAATCTCATGTAAGTGTGTGCCTCAATTAAGGTCATGAACTCTAATGTGTCACTTTTATAAGTATGGAAAGGAAAAGATGTGCATATGGTTCCTTTATGTTTCTTTGAGTATGAATCAAACTAAAAGGGTATAAGTTAAGATGGAACAATCTCAATGCTATACATATACATATATATATATATATGATATCCCATCAAAGGTGGAGGCCCGGTACTATATATATATCCCACCAAGATGGATGCCTGGTACTATATACATATATATATATTAAATCCCATCAAAGGTGGATGCCCGGTACTATATATCCCACCAAGATGGAGGCCCGGTACTATATACTTATTTATTATATCCCATCAAGGTGGATGCCCGGCACTATATATCCCACCAAGATGGAGGCCCGGTACTAAATATATATATATATATATATATATATACATCATATCCCACCAAAAGTGGAGGCCCGGTATTAATATAAAATGATGATCCGTAAGGTGTTATGAATCACTAACTAGTCGAGTGAATAATAATACAGATAGTTGTAAAAGAGGAGAGAATATATCCCTTGCGTGTATATCTAAATATGGATGTTATGATAAGAATGATGACGATGCGACTGAATGACCAAGTAATGAAATAATAGACGTAATGAACATGGTTCCACATATTCAGGACTGAGGTATATCCATATTTATTATTCTCTTACGCTTCATTTCTTGGAAGTACTTATGTGCTATTCTAGTTTCATATGGCCTTACATACTCAGTACTTTTTTCGTACTGACCCCTTTTGGGGGACTTACCTTACATGCTGCAGGCACAGGTGTTAGTAGATCTCCGCAGTAAGTGGCGAGATATCCGCAGATTGTTGGTGAGCTCCAGTTGCTTCGGGGCTTCCCAAGTCACATGTGTATAGTAGATTTTGGCATTTGTAAATATTGTATAGACATGGTCATGTATCTATTAGAGGCTTTGTAGACATATGTGGGGTGTCATGAAGGTAAAAGATGTACGTTCATTTTGACGAAATGGCCCTGACGGCTAAGTTGCATATATTGCATATGTTGTCCTGCCTTCCGCTATTGATATTTAATTACATGAAATAAGATAATATGCATACGCGAACATACATATGGGAGCACATGAGCATGAGCAAAGATTGGTTCTCTCGGGCCTTATCGACTTCGGGTGCCAATCACGTTCCGATGGAATTCGGGTCGTGACATATTGTATTTTCTGTGTGGTGCTGACATGGCGCAGATGTGGCGTGCGCGTGTGGAACACCACACTTTATGAAAGTGGTGTAATATTTATAAGGTGGAAATCAATTCACTTTTACATAGTATAATTGTGTAATAGTTCGCGACAATAGTTTAAGTATGACATTGACTTTTCGGGTATAGTTTAGAATGAAAACGATACCTTTTCCCTATGTTCATTTGGACATATCATGTCCTTAATGCATAGAGAAAGGATTTCGTTGAAAAAAAAAGAAGAAGAAAGATAAGGTGTATTTAAGGCGTATTTTTTATTTTCTTTTATATTTTGAGAGTTCACTTTAATAACTCAAATTGTTGAATTCATCCTGTACATATTTAATCGCAAAATAGAAGAGGGTTATATTTGAAACTAACCTCAAAACAAGAGTTATGTTTAAATTATTCTTTAATACTCCTATACACACTATATTCAATCCTTTTCCATTTCTCGATTCAATCAATAAATTAAACCGATAAAAATATTTTTAGTTTATCGATATCGGGTTATTAGTTAATAGTTTTGTAATTTTTTTTTATTGAGATATCAGTTTGATTTTAAGGTTTTAGTTAATGGTTAAACCGATAACCCATTAAGATAATATTAATATTATATTTTTATTCATAATTATATAATATTGACTTTAGATTTTACATAGATATCCTATTATTTTTTGCATTACATTTTCTTATCGGTTAAATCGAAAATTGAACCGCTAAAAATAAAAAATCGATTAACCGAAAACCAATAATAAATATCTTATTGGTTTAGCGTCTTCACAAACCAAAAAGCATAAATCAAATCATATTACACAAAATCAAATCGAATTGACCGATACGCACCCTATTATATATTAGCCAGTTTATTCTTTTCCCGCCAAAACAGTGTGAACTTTTTTTTCCCTCTCGAAGCGCGATGAACCAATCGCCGCCGTTGCCATGACCGGAGAAATGGTGATGAACGGAAGGATTCAACAGAAATTGACTAACCCTATCGGCCTTGGTAAAACACTTTCGATCTACTTCCCCGGCACGGAATTCCACGCCGGGGACCCGCAATTCCTACTCGCCTCTGAGCTTGTTCGGTTTTTCTCTACTGCTTCCGGTGGACTGTTCGTTTCTCAGGTTAGTTCTCGAAGACACGGTACGATTACCTATTTTCGAGAGTCTAATGATTTTTAAATTGATGTTTGGAATGATACATAAGCATGTTATTTTAACTTGGCTTCAGCGGACATCTATGACCTCTAACTTTGAATGTGCAAAAATAGACCCTTAAATTATCATAAAGTTGAATGATTATACAAATGCATCCTACATGGAAAATCTCACGCGATTTGATATGTAGGACATGTGTGTCTTCTTGCGTATATTCAAAGTTGGAGAGCATAATGTCAGTTGAGGCCAAGTTAAACAACACGTTTATCATAACACATAAACGTGCCATTTAACTTGGCTTCAGGTGACATCTATGCCCTCTAACTTTGAATGTGCAGAAGTAGGCACTTAAACAATCATAAAGTTGAATAATTATACAAACACATCCTACATAGTAAATCTCACGCGATTTGACATGTAGGACAGCTGTGTCTACTTGCTTAATTTTATGATAGTTTAAGTGTCTATTTGTGTATGCTCAAAGTTGGAGAGCATAATGTCAACCGAGGCCAAGTTAAACGGCACGTTTATGTAGTATGCCTTGATGTTTTGTTTCAAACAATTGAGATTAGACCTATGTTGCTCGGACTCTTCAAAAATGTCAGTGGATGCGTGTCGGATTCTCCAAAAGTAGTATATTTTTTGAGAATCCGACACAGGTGTGGCATCGAAAGTGGAGAGTCCACGCAACTTAGGATTAGACAAGACATGACGTAGTTTTAGCTTATTGAGTGCATGACCTTACAAAAGAAGTTGTGGAGGACACGGATTAGGATAGTAGGTTAGCAAGTAGTAGAGTGAGGTCTCGATTATCTTTCCATACTAGTAGTCGTAGTATTACTCTTGTAGCTTCTTGTTTCTCAATTTCTATTATTATGTGCCCCTTTTTGCACTTCGATTATAGTATTTTTTGGTATTGTTACTGTGTGTGATACTTTTCTCTATAGTATTTTGTTATGGCTTCTTCATTTCTGTTATTTCCTTTTTTTAAATGCTTTTGTATGTGTTTCATCGAGCGGAAACAACCTCTCTACCTCCAAGGTAGGGGTAAGGTCTGCGTACACCTACTTTCCCCAGACCCCACTTTGTGGATTACACTGGTTATGTTGTTTTTTCAACAATTGGGAAATGGCTGTCTGAATTTACCAGGAAAATCAGATGAATTGACTGTTGTACTTCAAACTCCGAGTATTTGCTTTTGCCCAGGGTTGTTGACTCTGCTATACTGTCTTCTGCATTTAATGTTTTCGTATAGTGAACTGGGCGATTGGAGTCTGTATCTGTGACTGTGCATGAAGGCGAAGTTGATACTGGTAGTAAAAGGAAAATTGCCGATTTACTGATTTTTCATGTAATATTTCTTCATCTAAGCTACTTTTAGGAGCTAATATCTCAAAAGGTCACTCAACTTTGAGAATTTATCCAGCAAAGTCATTGAACTTTGTTTTGTATCAACAATATCACTCAAGTTAGGACTTTTATCTTCCAAAATCACTAAACCAAATTTATCATTTTAAAAAATTTGACATGGCAAAATAAATTATTTTTTCATGTCACGAACACATAAACCCCACAAATAAACAAAATTACCCATGTACTATCAAAATTAGGAATGACAACGAGGAGAGGCAGGTGCAGCGCGGGTTAAAGCCGATGTTGGGTGGTGCGGAGGGAGCTCTTATGCGGGTGCAGTGCGGGTTGAAAATAAAAGGTTTCTATGCGGAGCTGGACGGGTCAAAAATTTCAATTTTTTTGCATACAAAGAGCTAGATGTATGCTTTCCGGTAAAGCTGAAAATGATAGAGAGATGCATATTTTCCATATCTATGGAACCAGCCATATATTAACACCATTAAACTAATTTTACTTTCGATTCCTTACACTTCGTATAATATGATAATATTATCAAATTATCTCTTGATTATAATTATCCCTAGTGAAATTGATATATAACCCCAGTATATACTTAGATTTCATATATATAAGTCATCAGACAGTATCATACAAATTAATCCTTAGGTATACTTTTGGTATTCATTTTCACCACGGGAACAAAATTTAGTTCCACAACAATGCTAAGGAAATTGGTTTCATTAAGTATCGCTAATTCAATTGGAGCTTTTTGATTCTCATTTCCATTCAGTTTAATGATGTAATGGGATATTATTAATTTATGTTTAAGCTTCGGAAAGTGAATTGCTATGTGAACCTAAACACTAGCTTTTAATCTGAATCTGTTGCAATATTAATCCTTATATTGTCTAGTATGTATGTTTTCTTTAATTTTATTGACATAAAAAATAATTTATTTTGCTAATGATAAATATAGTTGAGTGATTTTGTTGATACAAAGGTCAAAGTTGAGTGATTTTATCGATACAAAACAAAGTTCAATGACTTTACTAGATAAATTTCCAAAGTTGAGTGACCTTTTGAGATATTAACTCCTACTTTTAGTCACTGGATAACTAGAATAATTACTATTCATTCCGTTTCAATTTGTTTGTCTTACTTAACTTTTTAAGTCCATTTCAAAAAAGAATGTCTCTTTTCTTTTTTGGCACCTCTTTATTTTCAATTTTCCACCTGACATGTTTAAGATTACATGATTAAAGGGTATTTTGGTACATTCTACGTATCTTTAGTTTAAGATCACAAGATTCAAAAGCAGTTTTCTTGGATGCGGGCGCATAATGCGCCGATGCAATGCGATGCGTGACTTTGGCGCTTCGTGTTTTGGAGGCGAGGCAATCTGCAGAAAGCGGGCGCATCACCCTCTGATGCGTGATGCGATTCGATGCGTGATGCGTACTGATGCGCTCACATCGTGTTGACTTAATTTGTTGGGCCATTTTTAAATAAAAAAAAGAATCGGGTCAATTTAAGGAAAGAAAAGAGTCGCGACTTGTTTTCTTTTTCTTCACTTGTGCAATTTTGTAGGTTTAGCTATCACGACTTCTTCTCTTCTTCATTTTTTCTGGCTGCTGCGACTTCACTGTTTTATGGTAATCTTTCATCATTCTTCTTCTTTCTTCTTTCTTCTTTCTTCTTCCTTCTTCGACCTTCTCTGTTTCACTGTTTCTTTTCTTCTTCTTTTTTTTTTTTTAACTTCTGCTCTTCTTCCTTCTTCTTTACCGCTGCTCTATTTTTATTCTTGCTGCAACTCTGTTTTTTTCCCTCTTTTTCTCTGTTTTCCCTCTTTTTTCTCTTTCTTTTTCTCTGTTTTTTAAACTTGATGAACTAGAAGAGCTTTAGATTGAAACATTATTAATTTAGATTTGTTTTTACTTCTTTTTTCTAGTTTGTTTTGCTATTTTGTTGAACTATTTTATTTGCTATTGTGTTTCAATGCTCAAATCTGTGATTTTGGTGTTTCATTTAAACTTTTACTTATATATATTGTTTTTATTGTTGATTATATAGTTGTTGTGGTCTTTTCACTTATGATTTACTGTTTGGATGCTCTATTAGGTCTTTTTTCTTTTAAATTGCGCTTCACTTCAATGATGCGGAGCCTTGTCGCTTTTTTCCGCATCACGCATCCCTGAACACTGTTCAAAAGTCTTATTTACTTTCTTAAACTTCGTGCCAAGTCAAAACCAGACAAACAAATTGAAACGGAGGGAGTAATTGGTTTTGAAGGTCAAAAGTTGATATTTGAAGTTAAGTTTAGGTGAAGGAGGATGATGCCATGTACTGCTTGTCATGTATTTCCAATAGCCCAAAAGTTTGTGAACTTTAGAATTCCTTTTCTATTTAAGACAATTTGGACCTCTAATACTCGTATTTCCTTTTGTGGAGGTTTTTTATACTGTTAGACGGTTTGTGTGTTTAGCTTAGGGTCTTTCGCAAACAGCCTCTCTACCTGACAAGGTAGGGGTAAGGTCTGCGTACACTCTACCCTCCCTAGACCCCATTTGTGGGACTACATTGGTATGTTGTTGTTGTTGTTGTTAGACGGTTTGTTTGTTGAAGTAGTAATGAAAATATCTATCATCAGGAGTCTACATCAGTCAAATTGCGTAGGTCAGTACTAGTTGTAAAGGAAAATGGTTGATTTGCTGATATTATTGTAATATTTTAGTGTTTGAGCATGTTTCAATTGCTGGAAAATAATGATTATTAGAATTGTAACTTGAAGGTTAAAGAATGATACTGAATTATTAAGTCTAGGTGAAGGAGGTTGATGGCACGTTCTTACTGCCACTGGACTTTCAGAAATTCCGTAAGCTTTGTGAGCTCCAAGAATTTTATGCAGTGTTAGAGAGTAAATCTAAAGATGCTCTATTGTGTATGAGTGCTGCATTACACAAGGTAGTACATTTACAACTATGAAATTCAATTTTTCCACATATTTATGTTATTTTATCTTAATTGTATTGTTTTATTCCTGATGCTCGCAGGTTTACTTTATGAAATTTGGGGATGAAAGTTTTGATGATTTTGTGAAGATAAATATCCGTCTCCACAACTATCCTCAATCAGTCATTGCATTGAAGAACCTAAAAGCAGCTTATATTGGTAAAAAATGATATTCAACTTTACATTTGCTCTTTATCGATCAATTAGTTTAATGCTGCTTAGATTCTTAATATGATCTTTTCACATGATAGATAGGCTTGTCTCTGTGCGTGGTACAGTGGTAAAAGTCAGCACAGTCAAGCCTCTGGTGATGCAAATGAGTTTTGCATGTACTAAGTGCGGAACCAGTATTACTCGTGACTTTCCAGATGGAAAATTTTCACCTCCACCAGTATGTGAATTGCATGGATGCAAATGTAGGACTTTTAATCCTATAAGGTCTACAGCTCGAATTATAGACTTTCAGAAAATAAGGTAAAATCCTCTTCTTTGCTGTCTTTTGATGTCTGTACTTCAGCATCTTTATATATCATACTATTTGGGTAAAAAATATAACCGGATATTTCATTTCTAGTATTCTCACCTCTCTGTTTTATTGTTCATTTTTGTCTTATAAATTATCTATGTTATCCTAGAATTCAGGAGCTGCTGAAATCTGAACATCATGAAGAGGGGCGGGTACCTCGAACTGTTGAATGTGAACTAACTGAAGATCTCGTGGATGCATGCATCCCTGGAGATATTGTGACTGTCACTGGTATTATTAAGGTGATTAACAATTACATGGATATTGGAGGAGGTAAATGATTTCATAGAGGAAACACCATAGATGTGCTTGGATAGCACGAATGTTTTTCCTCCCCCTATAAAACAAATTAAGTTACTTATCCTGTTTCTTGTGAGTCTTTTCCCTTTTCTCAAAAAACAATCTGAATGTATTTCCCTAATAATTGTCTCATATTTATGAGTGTAGATTGTTGCATCTAACGATCAAATCTTTCGATCTTCCTAAAATTCTTCCTTCCTTTTCATCCCCGAGATGAGGATACATGTATATGTCGTGTGTGTGTGTGTGTATGTATAGAGAAGTGAGTACATCCGTGATATAGCTCTTGAGAAATGAAAGTAGACTTCGTTTGAGAGCCTTAAATGTAAATTTGTTTTCATCTTAGCGCAGCAAAAAGTGTGCTACACCTGATTTTCTCATTAAATTGGATTACATATGTGAATTTCAAAGATAGCCTTCTTTTATTGGACTGTAACATATGGTTCCCCGTTTGAATTGAGAATATAAAAGGAGAAATTTAGGAGAAAGTTGATGAAGTGTGCTGACTGTTGTTTTTCATGCGTGAGTCCTTAATTTCATTTTAAAATATAAATTTTGAGCCAGGTGCTTCAAACTAGTGCTCCTGACTGATACGAAATAAGCATCATATTCAATTATAGGCCTTAAAGCTGATATAGATTAGTAATATAATCAATGATTGAATCTTGTAGCTTATTCTTGCTATTGTTCGAAGTCTTTTTTAAACATTTTAATAGTCTTGAGTTAAGTCTAAAGGAAGTATCTTCTTATATGTTCTTATCTTTTATTTTGGATATATGTTATTAAGTACCACTGCTTTCTGCACAGAGCGGTGAGCAACAAATGATAATGCATTCTCTGAAATTTCTGATAATGCATTAAGTATGAATGCTTCTTCTCCGTCTTTGCTCCAAGTCTCGAATGGATGACATCTAAACCTTTAAAGCAAATGTCGAGCCAGTGACCATACAAAGTCTCCAGATATCCTTCTTGTGAAATGTGCTATTTTAAGGAAAGAAGGTTTGATGTCATAATATATGTCCATTCAGAATGCTTATTACTTATATCAAGTAACATATGAGTCCTCCATAATTTTGTTGCATATAACACAATGGAATTTCCATTAATTCAAAATGATATAATGATAGAGTGCCTTGTAATAAATTGACATTCGAATTGGTTATGATTTAGTACCCTATTTTGAGTCAGAATCACAGCTACTTTGCCTTTGCCTGAACAAATATCTGGGAGAGAGAAAAATCATTATACCAATCTTTATGCTGCACTGGGTAAAAATATGGGCCAGTGACATTGAATAATGTTGCAATTGTTGTTGATGACTGGGTAAAAAATTATGCTTTTGATTTGCTGCTATGTACTTCAATTTTGGTTATATATGTCAGATGTTAACTGTATACAAACCTGGGTAAATGCAGGGAAGTCAAAAGGCAAGAATCAAGGACTTTATTATTTGTACCTAGAAGTGGTTTCTATTACAAACTCGAAGTCTCAGTCAACACCTGAGGGTTCACAAGATAATTCTAATGCTAGAGCTACAGAGCTATTTGATATATACTCATTCTCTCCAAAGGATTTGGAGTTTATTGTTAAGTTTTCTGAAGAACACGGTTCTGATGTCTATCGACAAATACTTCAATCTGTTTGCCCCTCGATCTATGGTCACGAGCTTGTTAAAGGTATACATAATCATTGGGATGAGTTTTATTATTACATCTTCAGTAAGCTGTTATTGATGTGCACCCTGCTACATGGTGATGAACAAGAGCTAACCTGCTTGCGAAGTCTTTTTATCAAATGGAGAGTCTTAGAAGATGAGTTGAATTCTTTTTATCAAATTGTAACCTCTTTGTCCCAAAATTTCCCCACTTGGACCTCAAAGTCAAGCAAATAGAACTTGTACTTATTTTCCTATTTAGACATACCAAATTGCAATAAACAAATACCATCCGACACCATTGCATAATATATAATGGACCCTGTTCAAGTGTCCGGCATAAAAGGGTCTAAGAAATACAAAATAACTAAAGGCGGTAAATAAGCCAGTTCATAATTTAGCTGCACGTGTCCCCTCATAATGTGGATGAATTAATATGTAATAAATTTATTCACTATACTAATGTATGAGAAGACACCAGATTGTGATGTATTGTGTTCTTGAAATCCTGTATTGAGTCGGTGTACTATTTCATATCTAAAAACAGAAGGGAAAGTTTTTCAATTCCTTAAGGAAAGGATTGTACTGTCATTTTGGATCTTTCTGATATGTCCTAAACCAGTAAACAACGGGCCCTACTTGACCAACTGCTATCATACTACGATCAGTTCTTGAAATTTATCAATATAATGGAGTGATTCATATCTGAGGGTTTTTTCCTTCTTCAGAATTGCTCTTAAGTTAGGCATGCAAGGATACCCATTTGTACCTTTTACTTTCTTTGTTTTAGTTGTCATCATCTTTGATTCTTTCCTTTCCTACTTCTAAGTGTTTGCTGTCTTGCTTATGTGTCTTGAAACTTTTGCATTACTGTACCTTGTGTTTGCATAAGGTAATTATTGGTATGTGATTGCTGGAAAAAAGACACATACAATTGAAACACTATCAAATTTCTTTCTTTGTTTTGTTTACATTGTGTTTGGTGGAATTTGTTTCTTTTCCATGCCTGTTTGAAGTGGTCATGCTACGATACATAGATAGCTTGATCCTGTTTCCTCTTTTTTATTGTTCCTCTTTTTGTGTAGCTGGAATTACATTAGCTTTATTTGGTGGTGTGCGGAAGCATTCCATGGATCAGAATAAGGTTCCTGTGAGAGGAGATATCCACATAATAATTGTCGGTATGTAACTATCTAGCTTGTCTTCTTTTAATCCTGCTGGAAATTAATTCGGGGAAGGGGTTTAGTTTATAAGTTAGCATAGCTAAAATATCTATTCAGAAGTTAGGTTTGTCCGTTTATGTGAATGTCACATACTTGTACAACATAACTTGATTAGAGGTGATTTCTATGTTATTAGGTGATCCTGGATTGGGTAAAAGTCAACTACTTCAAGCGGCAGCTTCCATTTCTCCCCGTGGCATATATATTTGTGGTAATGCAACAACTAATGCTGGTCTTACTGTTGCTGTTGTCAAGGATCCTTTGACCGGTGACTATGCGTTTGAAGCAGGTAATGGTCTCTTTTTCTTTTAGTGCGGGAATACTACGATTTGGAAATCCACCAATCAATTGTATCTTTTTGCGGAAGGTTATATTTAAAGCAATGTATGTTTAAAGAGAACACATAGGGAAACTAAATGCACAAGTAATTCCTGTCAACCTCATCATCAGGGTTGAGTTTTTATGACTATGTGTTGTAATTCCTGTCCAAGCAGTGTTATTTCCTGTCTTTTTCATTGTAAAAAGACTAAGATACCTATCTACTCCTTTTATTCCTTTTTCTTATATCCCCCTTTTAAGAGAAATTACACCGTTAGTCATTGCTTATAGTAATCATCTGAGTCCCAAAATGCTTAATTGTACTTTTTTGTTGCTTTTTGGCATGGTTAGGTGCTATGGTTCTTGCAGATAGTGGATTATGTTGCATTGACGAGTTTGACAAAATGTCTGCTGAGCATCAGGTCTTTCTAGTTAAACCGATTATTACTGTCAACTGGTACTTCACATTAGGATCAGGACATAATTATTTTATCATGACTTTAGGCCCTATTGGAGGCTATGGAACAACAGTGCGTCTCTATTGCAAAGGCAGGACTTGTTGCAAGTTTGTCAGCGCGAACATCTGTTTTAGCAGCAGCAAACCCTGTTGGTGGCCACTACAAGTACTATGAAAAACTTACATATTTTTTATTCGAATGTTATGGATGATTGGTTGATGATAATTGATGCCTTTAGGTCATTTTTTTGGTTATGTAAGCAAAGAAAGCAGCCAAGCACTAGATAATGCTGGACTTTACGGAGGGAGGGAGGTATCCTTACATACAAGAAGTCATGCTATCCTCTGTATTAGGTTACACTAGAGAGCTACCAAACATGAACACTTGCGTTTTAACATACGTAAATAAGAAGCAACATCTCTGATTCCTTTCTTTCCATAGACACATGCTGGAATTGTATTTCACATCTCCCTCAGTTCTTTATCATTTGCATCCCATTCATCTGCTAGAGAGCTCCTTAACAGATGTCGCATCACCCATTTTATCCCAAAGATGTTAAGAAAAAAAGTTCCAATGTTGTCAAGTTAAAGAACAAAGCATAAACAGATGACTACAGCCCTCCGCCTTCTCACTACACAAAGCATTTATTTTTTCTGCAAATATATCTGAGTAATGCATGGCACCCAACAAAAACAAGCTATGTTTAGGGGACTTTTGATCTCCATATCTTTTCTAGAGCCATGAAGGGAATCTGCAAGCACCAGTGATTAGCTTTCCATAACACAACTTCGGAATAGTTTCCCCTGCTATGTGCACACAATAACTGATGTCTTTAGATTGCACTTCTAACCACCAGTCCATCCCACAGCTCCTTTTTTCTCTTCTTCTAGTTTTCTTAGTCACCTCACCCCTACCGCAAGTTCTATACTATCAGTCTAGTTCAACTTATCCTCAATACTTCATAATCTTTCATATTTGGTTCGTGGCTAGTTTAATGCTTATTTTTGGCCTATTCAACCTGTTATACCTGTTTCCATTTCAAGTCCAATGGGATCAAGATGTGCTTATTGGTAAAGGTGTACTTACCAAGTTTAATGTACGATACCAGAGAAAAGAAAACAAAAGTGACATAATCGGTAGCTTGATGCACAACATGGGAAATAGAATACAAAGCAAAAAAGAGTAGCGGCATAATTAGTAGCTTGATGCACAACACAGGAGATAGACCACAAAGCAAGAAAGAATAGTGGCATGCTTGGCAGCTTGATGTACAACAACTCTGAATAGAAAACAAAGCAATAGAATTGAGCAGGGGCAAGACTAGGATTATGGAATAGATGGAGGAGATGAAGAGAGAAAAAAGATGGGGTAGTGAAGAAGAACGGAAGCTAGGTAAGGAGAAAAGGAGGGGAAAAAGAGGAAGGGTGACTGCAGATGGCATGGTAATAGGAGGGGGAATAAGAAAAAGAAGAGAAGGAAGAAGGCTGAGAATGGTCAAACAGGTGGGAGAGAAAGTATTGAGGGAAGTTGAACTAGACTGATAGTATAGAACTTGCAGTGGGGGTGAGGTGACTAAGAAAACTAGAAGAAGAGAAAAAAGGAGCTGTGGGATGGACTGGTGGTTAGAAGTGTAACACACAGAAGAAAGAAGAGAGAAACAAAAAGAGGAGAAGAATCTATCTCATATAATTCTGTAAACTTAGATCATGGGAATACTTGCATCATCATATTGGTCTTTTAAAATCTACTAATCTGTGGTGGTAACGTTTAGAAATATTTCTTGCAGCCGTGCAAAAACTGTGAATGAGAACTTGAAGATGAATGGTGCTTTGCTTTCACGATTTGATTTGGTGTTCATATTACTTGATAAACCTGATGAAGTGCTGGACAAGCGACTCTCTGAGCACATTATGTCAGTAAGTGTCCTTTCTGCAAACGTTCGTTCAAAGAAAATCGATAAACTTTATAAGAAATATCCAACTGTCAACCTCGCCTCGAATCCTTGTTTACTATTTGGGTACAATTCTTGTTGCAGTAATATTTCTTTTTTTGACACCATTAGACTTATGCAAACAATTTCTTGTACATTTTCTGCTTGACCGGTATGAAACACTATCTAAATCCCCTTTTTCAATGGAGATAGCTAGTTGATTCTATCCTTGCTTTATTTGTGGTAAGATTAGGTGATCACTGAAAAAGGAAAAAAAAAAGATTAGGTGATCATTGACCAACCAAAACAATCCTGTCAGTTCCCCTGCTGCTTTTAGCATCATTTTCTTGAGCTTCTTCGAGGAAAAGGTCCTTTTTTTTTCATGCATGTCGACATACAACACAACATGATTGAAATTTATCAGTTGATGCAATTATATGGTTATCATTTAGAGTTTTTTCATGTGAAAAGTTGCATGATTTAAAGCTTTTCCTTGTCAGCTTCATGCAAAAAGTGTAGAGCAGCCACCAGCCACAAAACGGTTATGTACAGGTTTGCCCTATGTCAATCTTTATCTCAGCGGAAACTATTTTATACAAATTGCTCTTACTTTTTTTCTTTTTGCAGCCTCGCTGGATGTTAGAGAAATTGACATGAATATAAAGCAAGGTTCTTTAGTTGCAAGGCTGAGACTGGACCCTAAGAAGGACAGTGGTTTTGTTCCATTGCCTGCCCCTCTTCTGCGTAAATACATTGCTTATGCAAGAACTTATATATTTCCTAGGTTGTCAAATGTGCTTTCTTTTATGTTTGAAAGGTTTAGCTACTTTTTGAAATGTTTATTTATCTTATTATTATTTGGTGGAAGGATGACAAAACCAGCAGCAGATATCTTGCAGAAGTTTTACTTGAAGTTGAGGGATCATAATACGTCTGGTGATGGTACACCGATAACAGCAAGGCAATTAGAGAGCTTGGTAAGGTTGGCAGGAGCTCGAGCTCGAGTAGATCTAAGAGAAGAGATTACTGAGCAAGATGCTCTGGTAAATTGATCGTCTCTGTTTGTAAACAATCGTTCCAAAATCAGTCAAAAGACTTCCTCTAATCTTGACATCGAAATACTCTATTACGATGCCCTCAAATCATGTATTCTTAATTTTCAGGATGTTGTGGAAATAATGAAAGAATCATTATACGATAAGTATGTTGACGAGCATGGATTTGTGGATTTTGGACGGAGTGGGGGAATGAGTCAGCAGAAAGAAGCAAAGCGGTTTTTGAGTGCCTTGCATAAGCAGTCAGAATTGCAGCAAAAGGATTGCTTTTCAATTTCTGTAAGCCATCTTTCTCGTCATTGTATATTTTATAGCAAAAGTACGAATACAAGAATGGGAAAAATCCTGACAACAGTATCTATTTTTCAGGAAATATATAGTCTGGCAGATCGGATTGCATTAAGGGTTCCAGATATTGACACATTTGTGGATAATCTTAATAGTGTTGGTTATTTACTAAAGAAGGGTCCCAAGACATATCAGGTATTGTGATGTCTGGCTTTTATATATTTACAAGATAACCAAATTGCAATGAGAATCAAGTTTTTACAGTTAAGAGTTTCTTTGGCCATACTTTTTCCACCCTGGTGCAAGTAACATCTTGAATCATCTTCATGCAGGTGCTATCTTCATCTTATTCACAAACATCAAGGTCAAGAGCATAGTCGAACAACACTAACACTAAGGCCATGATTAAATCATCTATCATTTACTTGTTTTCTAGAAGTTGTATGTGATTATACACTATTTTGTGGAAAGAGAGTCCTGCCATTTTGGCTTCTTAATGTATTAATATGTTCTTTTCATGTAAATAGTCTTAAATATCTGACCTTAGGTGATTCAGAAGAAATTAGCACATAATATCAGGTGCCCTTCATGTAATCTGTGTTACGTTATTGCTATGTTACAGTTCCAGTTTTTTATACTTCAGCATGACTAGAGCAAACTGAATTAATGAAGATTTTGACAACTCCTAGACATTCATGAATAAGGTGGAAAACACACCAGGGGGTGGTTCTTTTAATCATGCTCCGACGTAAGAGCTAGAAATCAAATACGTAATCGATAGGAAATGTAGCCTCTCATGACCAGTAAAATGTCAAATCATTTCCTATCCACTGGGGGGTGATGTAGAGGATTGGTTATGTGTTCACGTGAACCTAGTAGTTTTTGCCTTGATCCAGCATATAGATTAAGAAATCCATTAAATATTTATATAAAAATTGATTGTGAATCCAATTGTTATTGTCGTATTAACTTGAGATTGAGGTCATTGTATGACTCATAAACTTCAAATTCTGAGTCTGCCTTTGTCTCTAGTCCCGGGAATGAAAGTGAAGCATTACGTAACCTATTCAAACTGACTGGCATTATGTACCTGTGCCAGAAGCTAGAACAAGAATCATATGATGTGCTAAGTTAAGCATCAATACTGAAACTGAAACTCTTGTAATTATATACACGTCATGAAGTTTAGTAGCACATAAAAGTATAATTGTTGTTGATCATATATAGAATACATAGTGTGGTTAAATCAGGACTTCATTACATTATAAGTCCTGCCGTTCAACTATACTAGAATCGAGTAGAAAGCTGTATCAAATGTATAACACAACAAACTTTCAAATCTATATTCAAGTATAATATGTATGTTCTATAACCTGATCCATATTACTCAGCTCTGTATTCGTCTTCAATTACTGAATCAAGGCGCCACTCACTTCCATAATAGGAGTTGGGCAATCCCAACCAGAACTTGAATGCCTCAGCTGCTCGTTTTCGTTCCTTTCTCCTGTCCTGTCTAGCCCTCGATGCATGCTTGCTGGTAAACATCCTTGAATGCATCTCGACATAGATCCTAGTAAACTTGGTCTTATTTGGTGGTATCCCATGTTGCTCCATGCAAGCAACAATCTCCAAAGCTTTCCTGAAGAAAGCTGCCCTGACACATATATCTGCCAAAGTATCTAATAGTCCTTCATCAGGTTCCAATGGCGGGACGCCTGAAGAAGGATTAGACTCCTCCCCTGTTACCATTCCGCACCTCTGTTTTATCTCATTCCAAAGCAAGAGTGCTTCTCCTGGCTTCCTAGCCAAAGCAATTCCATTTGCAAGACTGCCATAAGTGGCGACATTCGCGTAGAATCCGTTTTCTTTCATCCTCTCGATGACATTCTTTGCTTCCTCAACCTTTCCCAGCTTAGAATATGCATCTACCAACATGTTCCACGCGACCAAATCAACCTTCACTCGAGGGTCTTTAAGCATCTCGTCAAACACCTTGTTAGCTAGCTTAGCCTGACCAGACGAGGCAAAAGCTTTCATCAAAGTGGTGTAACTTACTTTGGTCGGAGCAATACCTCTCGCTCGCATCTCATTGAAGTAAGAAAGAGCTCCTGCACTGTCATCTACCAATATACACCCATCAATGATTGTGTTATAAGAAACCACATCAGGCTCTATTCTGGTATCAATCATCTCCTTAATCAGCTCTTCTGCCCTGTCAATATGCAGCTGCTGGCAATATCCTTTGATTAAAATATTGTAAGTGATTCTATTAGCAGGCACACCAATCCTGACCATCTCGGCCAACACCTCCCGTGCCCTATCCATTAAACCTTGCTTCACAAACGCAGAAATAACCGTTGTGTAAGTAACATGGTCTGGGTGGCTCTCACTATCTCCTAGATGCCTCATCGCCTCTAACATCCTCACCATATCTGTAACACGTCCTGCATTCATATAACCTTTCATTAAAGTCGTATACATCCTAGAATTCGGTTCAAACACTCTAGACAACTCTGGTGGCTCACTATCTCTCCAATTAACAGAATTCGGAAGCAACTTATCAAACACATCACTATCACTCAAACACACATCTTCCACATTACCCTCTCTTAAAATCTTACACAAATCCCTCCTCCCTTCCCTCATTGCCTGAACAATTTTTTCAGCAGTAACCAAATCACCAAAACCAACATAAGCAGCAACAAGAGACTGAAACGTCGACATACACAAAGGAATACCCTTCTCAATTATCCTTTCCAATACGAAAACAAGCAAATCCTTCCTATCACTTCTCGCACATAACTTAATCATCACATTATACGTCAAAACATCCGGCTCACAATCAAACTCCCTCATCTCATCAAACAACTCCAAGAACCTATTTTTATCACCAAGATTAGCACAAGCATTCAACACAGCATTATACGCGGCTGTATCAGGCCGCGTATGTTTAACCAAATCACGATCACTCAACCTACGTACCCTTCTAATAACACTACCAAATAACCTCAATGCCTCACTAGGACCATCATCACCAGAGTTAGCAAGTCTACTAACAACAGAACTCCATGCTTTAACATGAGGTAAATAACCAGACTTCAACATTGACTTAATAATTGAACAAGCATAAAGAACATGTCCACCTTTAGCTGCAGCACTAGCAAGAAGCCCGAGAGAGTTGGCGTCAAGACGATGGAGCTGGCGCTCATTGCGGAGATGTTGGATGATTGCCTGAGCACGGCGGAGACTGACAGTTGAGTTTTGGTAAGATAACTGTGAAACTAAACGGCTAAGGCAAGTGGGGTTGGGCAGTTCTTGATTTTCAAGATTCTTGGTGTAGTATAACCAAGCTTCATCAGTTTTTCTTTGTTGTAAAAGGGTTAAAAGGGTGTTGTTTGGAGAGCTTAAAGATTGATTCTTTGAGGGGATTAAGGAAGTGGGGTTGGGTTGAAATGAGTTGTTTGTAGCTTTACATGTGATGATGGTGGAAGAGGTGGAGAAGTTAAAGAAGAGATTTTGGGAGAAGGGGGACGAGGGTGAAACGGGGGTGGGGGTGGGGGTAGGGGGTAGTAGAGTTGTCATGAATTCTTGTACATTTGGGAATGGGAAAGAGGAGAAAGGGGGAGGGATTGTTTTAAATTGGGGGAATTGATTGGTGATAAGGTGGTGGAGAAGGGATGAACTACGTTATGGCTTTAGTGGGTGGCTCTTGTTTTGGGGGGTTGGGGGTTGGGGTTATGTTTTTTGTTGAAGAATGGGATATTTTCTATTTTTCTCATCTTTTTGTTGTTTTTGGAGTGTGGAGGGAAGGTGCTATCTACTTGGAGTATGTCTTGATTAAGACATTTTTCGGATTACCAAGATGGGTTAATTGAGAGTGTGATTGATATTAGAATTTATTTAGCTAATCGATTATAAGTAGATGACATATTTCAAGTATTTAGAAATGATGTTTCTCAATTCTACATGAGTAGTGAAATTCAATTGATCGTAAGGAGAGAAATTTCGTACCTTCTTCAATTAAAAGCTCACGCTCTCCTCCCTTTATTATTTCCCTAAAGCCCGTGGCGTCACTTATTTTTGAACTTCTAATTAGACTTGGGCCACTTGGCTAAACTTGAAATAGTGGAAGATGTTATTTTTGAAAGTTAAAAAGGTTTTTTTTTTTTTGGGGGTGGAGAAGGGATGGACTACGTAAGGGATATTCCCTTCCTCTTATTTGACAATCACTTATTGGGTAGTTCTTGTAACCCCCCCCCCCCCCCCCCCCCCAAACCCCTTTTCTTCTTGATTTCGTTTTTTTTTTTTTTGAAAATTTTTCTAGAAGGGGATAGTTTTATCTTTTTTGTTCTTTTGGAGTGTGGATGGATTTGTGCTTTCTATTTGAAGTATGTCTAGATTAACACTTTTTAGACTATTAAGATTTAAGTAAATAAGAGTATGCCTGACATGATAAAAGAAGAATTAGCCACACCCTTCTAAAACAAAATATGAAAAGTGACATTATTTTAGAAACAAACTAAAAAGGAAAATAAGACACGTGAATTAAAATGCAAGGAGTATATAGTTTTACACATTTTGAAATCCATATCAAACTACACTTTCAAGGATCGAGATGCAATATAAAAGTACCCCTAGCATCCCATTTTATGTGAAAATAATTGAATGAACGAAGTTTAAGAAATTAAAGAAGATTTTGAACATGTAAGTTAAATATTGCATTTGCATATGCAAATTATCAAAAGTATCCTCTTGCATCTCAATAGCAGACTGCAACTGTAAGTGTGTTGAGGAAGACTTCTACTGGTTCTGGACTGGTTCTGGATTTGGCATTGGACCAAAGTACATTTTCATGTATGCCAACCAATTGCAATGAATATCTTCCAATTTCAGGATCTTTATAGTGATAGCACGTCAAAAAAGAAGGTAAAGAAAGACAAACCACATAAAGACGAAATAGACAAGAAAAGACCAAACTCCGTATGGAAAATCAGAAGCTGACAATTTGTAAAGTCAAGATCAGCATGAACATCCGTTTGAGCAAGCTAGAAATGGGCATCTCCAACCAATTTTGAGTTTAGGAGTTTGTAAGCTCAAGAAGAGAAACAAAACAAAACACAAGAAGACAAACATAATAAGCAAGTCTCTCTACCCTTTCCCGAATAACTTCACTTTTTGAGTCGAGAGTCTATCAGAAACAGCCTCCCTGCCCCACAAAGGTAGGGGTAAGGCCCGCGTACATCTTAACCTTCCAAGACAGATCAAAAAAAGTCTCTCTAACACACAAAGGTAGGGGTAAGGCCCGCGTACATCGTAAGCTTCCCAGACATCACTTGTTGTGGGATTATACTGGGCATGTTGTTGTTGAGTTTGTCAGCTCAAGAAAAGAAACGAAACAAAAGAAGAGGAGAACATAATAAAGCAAAGTTAACCTTATATCACTTTCATCTTTCCATCAAACTGATCTTAAATGAAATATATGTGTCCAGAATTGTTTCCTGTACATAGCTGATATGTACCAACAACTAACTAAACCAAAAGCTCAAAACCCCCCAAAGAACTTTTCACTGTATACTTCACCTTCAAGAACTAGACTATCTTCTTACTATCACACTAATAAACCATTGATGTTTACACAACCACCAAGTTTAGTCAGTGCAGCAGCAGTAATCAGCTCTCCTTCAACTCCACAAACCACCTGCTGCCACGATCTTCTAAGTCACGAATGTACGTTGCCACCACCTACTCTGAACTATAGTATTCACAAGCTATGTACCTGATTGACCAAGCCAGAGAACCTATGAAAGATAGAATGAGCCTTGTCCTTCCGTTATGGCATATATCAGCTTCTCCTTCATTCTCTCCTGCAAAATTTATTAACAGGGAAAAGAAAAAGTTATTTCTTTTGTCAAATAATGAAGAAAAGAGACCTCACACAAGGGAGTGAAAGAGAAAGGAGCTGACTTTTGAAGAGTAAGGTGGTAGCTTAAGATAATTGGCACATGTCATCACACTAGGCAGCTCAGCGTCGACCCAAACACTGCAACTCTGCGACAAACCAAAAGAGCTCAACATTAGAGCAGGAAGTAACATAATAATGCGAACATCTTCCTTCTCGTTTGGCCTATTATGCACTCAGGAAATATGCTGTAAGTACCTTCCGAACAATTGTTAACTTTGGGCTAAGAGATGCCAGACCCCCTGGAGGCAGTCTAGGTGCACCAGTCACAAACTGCAGGAATGCTCTCTGTTGCTTGCTGTCAAACTCCCTCATAATTTCAAGCAACTACAAATTTGCAGGAAGTCAACTGTCGTTAGAAGCATTTGGTTCCATTAAAGAATCAAATCTAAGAAGATAGGAATGTACATACATTTATAACTGGAGGACTGTTGGCAGTGTATCCATGGTCAAACTTGATGTGATCCAGAAGCTCATTGGACTGCCCAAAACAATGATAATTGGTTTAAAAAAACAGGAGATCGATCTTTAAGTTATATCCATCAGCTCCTCAGAAAACACAACTTACGTTCCAAAATCCACACTCTCCGCACAATAGTCGCTCTAATTCATCTTCAGTGAAAACCTGAAGATGTCTGATGGGGAAAACCTGAGGAATCAACAAATATTTAAGATGACTGCCATTGGCTTTAGAAAAGGTGAAGACATAAAAAAATGAGTAACCTGCAAACTGCTTTTAGAATACCAACCAAATCTTATGGCAATATAAACTGATTATTTAATTCGATGCTGCCATTTTTATAAGAAGAAATAACAGCAGCATGGTATTTCAAATACAGATGAAGTTACATAATTTTTAAGATACATATTTTTCTAAATAGTATGTACCCTTATATACAAGCCAATATCTAAATACTTTCAAAGGAAAAGAAAAAAGGGTGCATAAGGATCACCACATGACTATTTTGATTGGGTTCTTAGTGTTCAGGTACTGGATGAAAATTATCTCAAACAATTAGCAAATCTTAAGGCGTGATGAAAATTCACATAGCCTCTCTTACAAATTTCTGGAGTTACTACTTCAAGGGAGTAAAATTTAGTTCCATGCCTCCAATTGTCAATTGAATAGAAAGTAGATCAGGCAGAAATAGAAGTTGATCATGAACTGAAACTAAAAAAATTTATTTGATTTCCACCTGATGCAAACCATTGATGAAGAACTATAACTTCAATAGTTTTATACTAAAAGGTAGTTTGACGGAGACAGACCTGATCAAAGCCCGACTTGAATGCACAAATTTGTCTTGAAATTCCAGAATTTAAAGTAGCATCGACAATGAGTAAAACATATTCCTCTAAGTTAGAGAAGTCGACCTAGAAACAAGTCATCAACTTCAATGATTAGCCTGTTAGAATCTCACAAAATATCAGGCATCAAATTGTAGAGTGCTAACCGTTTTCGCATCAGATGCAGAATTAAGGACATAATCTGGATAGCCAGGAAGAGTATAGTCAAGACAAAGATCACTAATTTTTGTATTCCGGAAACTAAGTTCAAGGTCTAATGATGATTTTCCCTCACAAAGTGATTCCATATGTCTTTTTCTTTCAACAAGAGCCTGAAATTCTAGGAGAACTCCACCAAGTTCAGGGTCAAATGATTGGATGTCATACACAGTGAGTTCCTACAAAAAGAAGAGAAAATAAGGAATACTCAAGAACTCGAACTAACAAGGAGACCTACTAAAATATGGAGCATACCTTCCCAAGAACAAGCTTGTAAAATGCTTTGGATAACCGAAGATCCAGAACCCTGCCATCTTGGAGAGACTTCGCAACTAGCTGGCCCAGAAGCACAAACTTTTTCAGCACTTCAGAGAACTCTAGGCCACTTAATGAATGGGATGAAGGTGACCATGGACGGGGGAACAGACCAAAAGGAGAGAAAGTAATTCCAGATTCCTCTACACTCACGCTTCCATGAGCCATGTGATCACCTCTCCACATCCCTAGCCCAATCTTCTGGAACTCATGACTGACCAAGGTAAAAAATTCAAGCGTCGGACCAAGACCAGTACCGACCTCATCATTATATTCCACCTCAATGACAACCTTCTGATTGGCATGGAGGTCCATCATCTGCCTTGCTGAATCCAAAATTTTACTTCGATGAACTAAGAATTTTTTCCGGCGAATACCACTACTGTTTTGGTGCCTACCACTCGTGCCTGCTGCCGTATTATGAGATGATGATTCAGGCTGAACTGACGGTTGACCAAATGCTGAAAGGCGGAAATACTTGCATCTTGCTTCGAAACCAAACAAGAAGGAGCATGAATTAACCAATTGTCCACACCAAGGTGGCATGCCACCTATGGAAACAGAAAAGGGATTCCTCATTTGCAGTTCTAGTTTCTCTGTCAATTTAGTGCTTGCAAATTCATTCTGAGGTAGATCAGAATTTGTGACCTTTATATCACCAAAATTGGTAGTCTTTCCTTCTGCAAAAGCATATAGCTTTGTCCGAGACCCAAGATGAAAACTGAACCTGTTCAAGCCTTCCAAACTTCTAAGAAGAAATAAGATATCATAAGTTGGACTTGATTTCTCAAGATCAACCATTTCAGAACCAAACATGCTAGAGAAAGATGGAGTGTACTGCCACCATGCTGTAGGTTTCTCAGATGGAGTAGAATGTACAACATGTTTACAACTCTGAGGACATCCTGGATTATGTCTCACAAATTTTCGGAAGGTCACCCTGTGTACTTGACTCCACATGCTTGAATTAGTAATGATGTCATTCTCTGCTTTAATCTGCTGTTGGATTACAGTTTGATATAGGCTCAACTTGTGGTTCAATTTCTGTCCCTCCAGGTAGAATATCAATTTAGGTGCAATATTTTCATCATCACAACATCCAGTACACTCCAAACTTGTGCCACTATCATCTTTAGATGACCTTAGTCTTCCATTCGTCAAAGGCTCCTACAAGGCAGCAGCGCAAACAAAACATTAGGGACGTGACAGAGCAGAGGAGCCGCTGTTTGACATAGTCAATAAGATTCTGTAGCTATTCAAAGCATAATATAGAATAATCAGTTAAAAGATATAACAATATCACCCATCGCAAAGCAACAATCGAGGACATACTCAAAAATACATAAAAAATAACTCGTTAAAACTGCTGTTAGCGAAGGAAAAGACCTACGGCATTAACATCTGAAATATCCATTGGATCACTATTTGTTTGTTCTACATCCACACTTTCCACTTCAGCAAATAATTGCAAGTTATTCTTCACCTCCTGAGAGAGAACCATAGGAACTTTGAATGAGGAAGCTCATTGCCACTAAATAGAAGGTTTAAACATAACAGATCGAAAACCAACAAGTACAAACAAAATTTTGATAAACCAACCTGTGTTTCATGGGAATCTGTGGAAGTGGAGTCTGATTCCATGGGTACTGGATTTTTACCTTGAGACGTGCTTACATCTTGTGATACACGAGATGGTGACTCTTCCTCCAAATCCACAGTGGGTGGGTTCAACTTTTCACTTTTCTTTTTACTCACTTTTGGCCACAAGTATCCCTCAATTGTTTCCAAAGGGGAAAAAGGATCTACATTCACAACACTCTCTGTATAATCACCAAGTGATGACTCCCCATCTCCCTTCACAAACTGGACCTTCAGAGAAGGATATGACGTACAATGCCCATATGGGATAGTAGCATATGAGTTTCGTAGCTTAGATGCATGACTCAAGATGACTGGGAAGTTTTCCACAGAGCAAAGTGCACTATGCAATCTCCTTATCAAAGCAAGAAAAGCAGAATCCTCCAGAGACGGGCCACAGTTATACAAAAGTAATCTACCAAACAACTCAAATCTCTTTTCTACAATATACAGCTGATTTATTGAGCCATCACCATCTATCTTTTGTCCAAAGTATTGGCCATTGGAGAGGTAATTCACTAGAGACTTCACAACTCCACTCTCAATGAATTCGAACGTGGAAATGGCATGATTCCCATTTAACTCTGACATAATTTGATGCAAAACAGGATAAAAGTCTTCTTTCTCTTGAAGAGGAGCAGTGCTGCTACTAAATTTGTGAACCAGCTCAGTTAACGCAGAAGAAAGAGTCTTCAGCTTCTGAAGAACATCGGTTATTCCTAAACTGGGATTCATTGGGTCTGTTGCAAAGTAATTGGTCCTGATATGCCTAGCAAGACTTTGAACAGTCACTTTCTCTATTTTGCAAGTCCTTGCTTCTGGTCCTGTTGGAGACTGAACAGCATCAGAAGCAAAACAAAGACATTTTACTGCAGCACGTGGCTCTGATCCTTGGCAGGTTTCATCTGATGCTTGAACACCATTAGAAACTGAAAACAGAGACTGGGAACATTTTTCCGGGGAAAGAAGTGCATCAACAGTGAAGAGAACACCTTCCTTAACAAATGAGTTCAAGAAAACATGAGAGAGCTTCTCTAGAAGCTTATCAACAATCTGAAGGGCTAGTATCAGAACATGAGGATCTTTGCGAGTAAAAACTCCTGCTAAGAAGCTGTAAGATACAGAGAAGGCAATTTAGACTAATAGAAGAAGATACAAAGCATTTGCTTAAAACATGGAGTAAATGAAAGCATCTCACCTTGAAATGTTAGTAGTTTGAAGAAATCCAAGCATGTCGGATTTGCTGAAATAAACTAACTTATTGATAACTGATAGACAGCCATGACAAGCATATAAATTTACTCCAGAATTGACCACCTGTTTGATGATTAAAGAAAGTCAGTGGAAGCAAGAATGATAGAAACTAGAGCAAACTAATTTAGTTACCACAATATAAGAATAACCACCTGAATTAGCACAGGAAGTAAATCAAAGCCAAATTTCTGCAGAAGATCAGGGTGACTGATGAGGAAGTGTTCTTTATCTGCAGCTAGTTGGACATTCTGTTCTCTGGAAATAGGAGGAAGAAGTTCATTCAACAACTTGAGAACTTCATCTACCTGAGGAAAAAGACAATACAACTCTATTCCTTCAGTATACATGTACAGAGATAACCATCTAACAAGATATGAGCCAAGGCACTGCCATTTCACAAATTAAAATCCTACTCATACATAGCTATCAAAAAGCAAGAAAGGCTTCAAATTAATGCTTACGTAATTGAAGGCATTTTCCAATAGATGGGACTGCTGTTACCCCCATAAAGGAAGAAACAAATGGAAGATCTGCTGATATTAAACAAAGCTAAACTAAAGGAAATTACTTAAACTTGCAAACAAAGTTCAACACTGTTTCATCAGTATTGAGCAGGGGACAAAATGATGAACTGCTGATGATCCGCCACTGTAGGCTAGCTGTTTGTTTCGGTGATTAGATGCATGATTTACAAAGTTTTATATAGAAAAATCCAGATAATTCCTTTTCATTCGAAATGATATTTCATAGCTACCAGATGTAAGCAGATAACATATCAAGAACTATTATTAATCAAAAAAAAAAATCATATGACATCTTCCTCAAATGGAGCCAAACATGACCTTTGTATGTTGGAACATACCTACATGGTCCTATGGAGTTTGAATGAACCCCAATTGTTGGAAAATTTTACTTTATACAGGTAAAATTACGTTTTTGAAAAAACCAATATATGTATATTCTATATGGTATTGACTCCTTGACAGAAGGAATATCTCCAAAGCAATTACCAAGGGGGTTCAAGGTTTGTATGAGGTCCTAAGTTAGAGACCCATTAGCACCACTTCAATGCCTTTTCTTGAACCGATTGCTGAAAATCCTAGGGTAACCTTATTCCTCTAGAATTGAGTCTCTCCTTTTTCAAAGATGCACCATTCTATGGAGCTTAAGTCTTTTGTTCCTATGATGGGGACCAAAATGTTTGAGAAAGATATCAACGTGTTATTGCATTTATACTATTTGGTAAAACGAGACAGAGAGCAGCAATTTGAGAAGCCTATGTACAATTTCTTCTTGACACTTCTCACTCCACTTCACTCTCTTTTTTATTTTTTGGGGTCAGTTCTATGCCCACAAAGGTAGAGGCAAGGTCTGTGTTACACCCCACCACCCCAGACCTCACTTGTGGGACTATACTGGGTATATTATTGTTGTTGGGGTCAATTCTAACATCACAATCAACAATTAAAAGAATAAGGGAACTTTATAAAGCTAAGACCTGATTATAATGTCCATCAACCATCAGAGTAGAAGGCACCCTGTGTGAAAAGTCATGAGTGGATAAAACGTCCTTTAATATGTGGCTGATGTTAAGTTCAAAGAGAGTCTTGACAGCCACAATAGATCCAGCAGCCAGTTTGACAAGTAACCCAATTAAACCCTATCATGAAAAAAATAAAATCAAAAATACTGATAAACCAAGACAGTGAAGAATGTAGACAAGGTATATTCATATCTGATGTCTGAAACTAAAACACATTTCAAGAACTTACAACATAAACTGATTGGCTAACTGTTGTTCGACCATTCAACTCTATGAGATGCGTGACTTGCTGAACCAGCCTGTGTTTACACAGTTGGTCCAGCATATCCGAAGAGTGGCATGCCTGCTCAACTATTCTAATCAAACAAGTAGCTACACTCTCAACAAGCTGAAAGATGAAGAAACCATTTCAATGTTATAGAATTGTAACACTGAATAATTAAGAGGAATCAGTACAGGAACAACTTTCCACAAATTATACCTGTATATCCTCATATAGAAGAAGATTGCACAAAACCGGAACCGCCTCCATTAGAGGTGAAGGACATCCGGAGGGAAGCTTTTTACAAATATTTACGACAGTTAATAGTGCCTTCCTCTGCAACAGATAAAAGAAACAAAGAGAAGAAAATCAACATTTCGCCTTCAATATCATTAGTTTATCAATAGCAGATTATTAATGTTATTGATTTACCTGCACACTTGTCGACAAGAAATCGATATAACTTAAACAGGCCATGATAGCCCCAGATTGCAAACACACTATTGGTTGTTCACGCGAGATTTTCTCTAGTGCTTGCAAACACTAAGTTGAAGAAAAAAAAATCAATCACAGGATAACTCAAAGGAAAACAATCATAGGAAACCACCTAAAAAGCTTTCTACTATTTAATATAGAACAAAAACAGATGAATTATTGATAAACAATTTCAGCATACCTGTTCAGCCACATCCAAGTACTCAATGGCCATTAGCCTTTGACAAAGGGCAGGAACTGCATCATGATTGACAAGGTAGGCCGAAGAACGAGGATGAACTTCACATAAATAAGTCATTGCCCTGATTGCTAATAGCATTATATCAGGATTGCTCTCATGTCTAGCCAATCTTACAAGAAGGGGAGAAAATGAATCTGCCATTAAGTTTGACATTGAACTATCAGGAGAAAAAGATAACAAGTCACATAGCTCCGTAAGAGCAGCCAACAGTGCTGAATCACCAGATTCCTTGCTCAAACTTGACAAAACTCCTTTGAATTTGCCCTGATTGCCCAGTAGTTGCTGCCTGTAAATGTCTCTATAACTATTATCAGATTCACAAGATCCATAAGCAGAGTCCTTTTCACCTTCACTTGACCCTGAAGATGATGATGATGATGATGTGTCTACATCACCATTGCGTCTTTCATGTATGGAACTCATTGTAGCATGAACCACTGAGTTGGAAGAACTTGGCCTGAATTCGGTTGAGCTACAGGCTCGCTTATCAGCAGGCAATTCATCAACATTTTCAGTCCTTTTCTGCCCCCGGTTTCCCATGAAACAACACCAAGCCAGTTCTATAAGTAGTCCTGTCAATATTATAAGCACTTCACTTTAACAACCCATTATCATTCTCAAATGCGCTAATCATAAACAGAATGAGTTTTCGTTCATCTAAACAAAATTTAGGATCAAAACTCTTAACAATCAAAAATGGATAAACAGGGCATAAAGCAGACTACAACTATTTCAGATTGAAGCTTAGTTGACTAATTAGGCCTGATGTAACCCTACTTCTCCTGGTATAAATAGCACAATTTTTTTACATAATCCACTCATTGATTGATCAATGGAAACAAAATAGTGGAGTTCTCAAGAAATAGAATTACATATATGCAACAACAACATACCCAGTGTAGTCCCACAAAATGGGGTCTGTGGAGGGTAGATTGTACACAGACCTTACCCCTATGCAGAGAGAGAGGTTGTTTCGCATAGACCCTCAGCTCAAGGAAAAACAAACCAAAGCAATCCAGAAAAAGAAGTAACGGATGCGAAAGCATAACAAAGCATGTTGAACAGTAACTACAACAAAATAATACATAATCGAAGTATAGTAACAAAAATTGAAGGACAAAAAACTAGTCACAGCAAATTACTAGTAACAAGGAGCGTCTCCAAAGCAAAGTCGTCATAGTGATATATGTTTGATCATTCAGTAAAACAAACAAATAATACATGCTTACAGCAATACCAAAACACTAAATTAGCAAACAAAATGCATTGTTTCAACCTAAAAGAATGAAAAACAAAACAACCCCATAATAGTTTAGTCTCCAAAGGGAAGTCATCATAGTGTTATATGTTTGATCATTAAGTTAAAAAAAAAAACAATACAAGTTTAAACCAATACTAAAACACTAAAATTAGCAAAAAAAATACATTGTTTCAACCAAAAAGAATGAAAAAACAAAACAACCCAACAAAAACTCTCAACTGAATTAACCATAATATATACATACATAGTTTAGCCTCCAAAATAAAGTTATCATAGTGTTATATGTTTGATCTATGTTGCTTGGACTCTCCAAAAATGTTGCCACACTTGTGTCAGATTCCCTAAAAATACACTATTTTTGAAGTATACGACACACAGCCATTGATATTTTGAAGAGTCCGAGCAACACAGTGTTTGATCATATAGTAAAACAAACAAACAATACAAACTTAAAGCAATAACCAAACAATAAAATCAGTAAATAAAGCATTGTTTCAACCAAAAAGAATGAAAAACAAAACCACCCCACAAAAACTCTCAACTGAATTAACCATAATATATATATATACATACTTTAACCTCCAAAGTAAAGTCATCATAGTGATATATGTTTGATCTATGTTGCTCAGACTCTCCAAAAACGTTGCCACACCCGTGTCTGATTCTCTAAAAATACACTATTTTTGTCTTTTGAAGAGTCTGAGCAACACAGTGTTGATCATATAGTAAAACAAACAAACAATACAAGCTTAAAGCAATAACCAAACACTAAAATCAGCAAATAAATGCATTGTTTCAACCAAAAGGATTGAAAAACAAAACAACCCCACAAAAACTCTCAAGTGATACTCTTCGCTTTCGATGCCGCACCCCCTATCAGATTCTCCAAAATACACTACTTTTACAGAATCCGACACACACCCGCTGACATTTTTGAAGAATACGAGCAACACAACATTTAAGCATAAAATACATACATAGATTAACCTCCAAAACAAAGTCATCATAGTGTTATATATTTGATCATTCAGTAAATATAGCAATACATAAACACTAAAATTAGCAAATAAATAAAAACAAAACAACCCCACAAAAACTCTCCACTAATTTAACCATAATACACACATACACAATTTCACCAATTCAAGAACAGCCGATCAGCTTAAACCAATTAGCAAAAAAACACAAATACACACTTTCTTTAAAATAAAAAACAATTACCCAGATAACCAAAAACTAAAATAAACCAAAAAATTATCACTTTTTACACAAAAAATAATAAACAAAAAAAAAATTAAAAATAATAAAAATCAATTCTTGGAACTTGGGTGTACCTAAAAACGGTGGAGTTTAATCAATTCTTGGATCTTTATCTCTTTTTTCTTTAATTAAATTACTTCCTTCTTGTTCCTTCTTAGTATAATTTCTGCGTTGAATATTTATACACACAATATTCACAAATAGTTCAGTGTGTGTGTGCGTGTTTTATGTATATATAAAACATGAAAATAATATAAAGGATGATGATGATGATAGATAATGATGAAATAACACAGTAGGGGGTGGGGGTGGCGTGGGGGTACGGGGTTTGTTAATTATGGGTACAATGAAATTCTAAGTGGAAAGAAATTCTATAAGTATAAGGTCTCTTCTACAACTAGGAAAATTAATTAAGGTAAAAGTTTATTTGTATTGGATGTATAATAAATTAATATAAATTATTATAATTAAATAATTTAATGAAATAAAGTAAAAAGAAGATTATCTTTAAATGCATAATGTATATATATTGATTTGATATAATCACTTATTACGGATAAGTTCTTATTAAAAATTATTAAGATTGATATGGTTGTACTAGAAAAATTAAGGTAAAAATTTACTGGTATTAAATATTTAATAAAGTAAAATTTATCGTAATTAAGTGATTTGATTAAATAAAGTAAAAAGATATTACGGATTAGTTTTTATTAAAAATTATTAAGATTGATATGGTTGTACTAGAAAAATTAAGGTAAAAATTTACTAGTATTAAATATTTAATAAAGTAAAATTTGTCGTAATTAAGTGATTTAATTAAATAAAGTAAAAAGATTATATTTAAACACATTACGTGCGTACATATATTAATTTGATATAATCACTTATTATGGATAAATTTTTATTAAAAATTATTAAGATTGATGTGGTTGTATGATCAGAGTAAACAAAGTGACACTCGATTATATTTTTGGCTCAAAATTGAAATTCTATTTAAGGGTAAATTGTAATAACGAGTCTTAACAATGAGGAAGATTAGACCAAAAGGTTTATAGAAGCAAATTTGACTCTTTTTTTTTTAATAAATACATGCAAATTTAAATTTACTCAAGCATATAAAACAAGAAAATGTTAATTTATTACTATTAAATGATAAATTGAGGTGTAATAACGAGTCTTAACAATGAGGAAGATTAGACCAAAAGGTTTATAGAAGCAAATTTGACTCTTTTTTTTTTAATAAATACATGCAAATTTAAATTTACTCAAGCATATAAAACAAGAAAATGTTAATTTATTACTATTAAATGATAAATTGAGGTGATAATACATGGTAGCAATTTAATCATAGGGGATAATAGTATTTTTGGTTCATTGATTATTGGTAAATTAAAATCTTGACCATTCTGGTTAGATGAAGTCAATGAAATTTATATTAATCGAAATGTGTGATTTTAGTTTTTTTATGTAAAAATATATGTTAGATTTGATTATTTTTTTTAGAACTATATTACGGTCAAATATGAAATGATAGTACAAAGTTAACATAATATAAATTAAATTAAGTATTAAAATAAACAATAATAATAGTAAACTTCTGGATATCACAAACAAAAGAAATCAAAGATGTACATTTCAACCAATTAAAGATTAAATATCATAAAAACTAAAATAAGATCATCATAATCAGTGGCGGACCCAGGATTTAGGGGTCGTGGGTGCTCGGGAGGTTCGAACACGTATATTGATGCCCAAAACTTTAAAATTCTGCTTGAAAATTAAAGTACTCAGCTATCTTCTTGGTTTACTGGGTGCTTTTCTAAGTCTTATATCAATTTTTATATATTTTTTATATAATTATACGTAGTCTGACTTAAATTTAACGGGTGCTGGAGCACCAAAAAAATGGTCATAGGTCCGCCCCTGATCATAATTAAGTCGTAAAACTTAGATTAAAAAATACATACTTGTTGTGAAAAAAAACTTAATATTTATATACATCAAATTCAAATAAACTATTCCAGGGATGCAACCTCTTTATGGTTTTGATTTGATCTTGGTTTAGTTATTGTAAATTAAATTTTGAATATTTATGAAACTGAAGAATCATTTATTACAAATTTGACATCTAAGGAGAGTGTGACAAAGCTAGTAGGCTTCTTTTTCCATTCGGTGTTTGGTGAGTCCGACTAATTTGGATTTGCGTTGGGAAGTTCCACTATAGGGGGTAAAGCAAGCACTCCCTATAAAATGTGACTTTATACCAGGTCTCGAATCTAAAACCTTCGATTAAGAATGAAAGAGTACTTACCACTCCCACATAACCTTTTGTGGTAATGCTAATAGATTTATTTGTGGAATAAAGGCAAGAACAAAGATTTAAATATAATTTTATACTATGCTATTATTCGGTTAAAAAAATAGTGTATTATTCCTCTATTGTTATATACAAATTAATACAAATGGTTCATATATAACCTCTTTGATTAGTGGAATTGAAAATATCAATTTAAAATTTGTTTTAAAACTAGGTTAAAATAAAAGCCTCTATAGAGTATATTAAGTTCAAATAGGAGTTTAAAAAAGCTTTGATAATTAATTTTTTCATTAATTTTCTTGTTAGATCTACCATAGATGCACAATTTTTTTTAATGCAGAAGCAAGAAATAAATTGTAATATTTTTATGTTATTAACAAGTATTGGAAATCATACATGTTTAAATTAGAAGTGACCCTTAAAATTTCAAGATTTATTATTTTCAATAATTTTAAGTGATTAAACAGAATATATATAGTAGATTTGACATAAAGATAAGAAAAAAAAATTGATAGTCAAAACAATAATCTCAAATTAGTCATCGAATTAAAGAAGATGAGAAAAAATGTGTGAGAAGGATAAACCCATACATGAGATTTTAATTAATAAATTGAAAAAAAAAAATTCCACTTCCTTTAGTAAAAAAAAAATGTATATTTAAGTTATCTGTGTAACGGTAAAAATATAAATATACCACTTTTTTTACGACCTTGCTCTGAATTATATACCACAAAGTAAATCTAAATCTTTTATCTAAAAAAATTAACAAATTATTGTATAATAAAGAAAATTTACAATAAATTAAGATAGCTCCGTTTACTGCACATACTTAACTTTCAACATTTGTTTATAACATTTCTTGCTTAATTCAAATTGTAGGGCAAAATATTTTTTCTAACCTGTAATTAATGAGTGATCAAAATGTAAACAATCGCTTCAAATTATAAATTTGCGAACACTAATGAAGTAAGAAGGATATAACAAATATACATACTCATGAAAGAGAGTGAATTTGATCTATCCAGCGAGAAAACTCAGATGTGACTCGCCTCGAAAGAGAGTGAATTTGATCTATCCAGCGAGAGAATTCAGATGTGACTCGCCTTGTTACATAGAGGTCAATCGTATATATAAGAAATTTTGTGACCTAAGCAATAAATAACATGCTTATATTTAATCATCTACTACATTTTAGCGATTATATCGAATCTATTATGATTTTGAGATCAAGTTTGTTACTAAAAAATATTATTTTTATCTTTTATGTGAGATTATCAAATGCGGAGATAAATAAATAAAACTTAAAATTCTAATTCTTAAAGAAATTTGCATGAATAAGTTTGGGCTTCTCTCATTTGGGCCAAAATTAATGATGGTTTAAATATATAGAATTTATACACTTATTACGTATTTTATACGAAATAAGGTTGAAAATATCTCTCTATTTTGTTCTATTATTTATCCTGTCCAGCGTTATACTTTTTGGTTGTATTAACCTTCACCTTCAACCAAAGTTATGTATATACTCCTATGTTAATGGCTAAGATATATTAAAAATACCCAATTGATCAGATTTCACTTGCGATTCGTTCAAAAACCCTCACCCCAATTAGACCCCTAAACTTACTCAACTCAAGTCCTTTTGTTTCAATGAAATATAACAGATTTACACATATTATTCAAATTTCCTCTCATTTCAGTGAGAAAAACGTGATTGAAGGATTAGAGAGATAAATCTTTTTATCTAAATTTTATTTTTTTAAAATTGAGTTTAGCGATGTTTAATTTGATTTTTTCTAGGATTTGTAATTTTTGAGTATGACGGAGATAGTTTCATCCGTGGGGACTTGCCATTGAAGAGTAGTTATCTGAAAATTCAAGTCAAAGCTCCTTCAGTTTTCGAAGAGAAATTTTATAAGTAAGACGATCGTGATGTGTGTTCTTATTTTTTGGTGGATGGATATTAAAATCCCTTTCTTATGTTGTTTATAATCAATAATTATTTTAATTTTTTTTGTTATTAGAACGAATGCGATTATTAAAAATGGGACGATAAATTTTTTTAAAAATATTACGATGATTGCAATTAACTAGGTACAGTCAGAATTGAAATAACAACAACAACATACCTAGGGTAATTTCACAAGTGGAATTTGGGGAGGGTAGTGTGTACACAACCATGCCAATACCTTGTGAAGGTAGAAAGATTGTTTTTGATAGCCCCTCAGTTTAAGTGAAATATATAAAAAACAAGTATGAGACGGAAATACATAAGTAAAGAAGTCCTACAAATAAAGGAGAAGAGAACATGACTAATCACAGATAAAATGGTAATCGAATAAAAGGAAACACCATACAACAACAAATGAAAAAGACTATAACCGTAACACGCATGAATAACAACACACAAATACACTAATCAAGACTAAAGAAACAACAAATAGAAATAGAAATAAAAATCTAAGAGTACAAAAATACAAGGCTAATACTTGACTATCTACTACCATTCTATCCTAATCCTCGACCTCCACATCATCCTATCAAGGGTCATATCCTCAGTGAATTGAAGTTGCGTCATATCCTGTCTAATCACCTCATCCCAATACTTCTTAGGCCTACCTTTACCTCTCCTCAAGTCCTCTACGGCCAGCCTCTCGCACCTCCTCACTGTTGGGTTCGAAATCGAGAGGGCGTCATGTGGAAGCTATTAGCTGCAAATCATGGTGACGATAAATCAGATGACACAAAAATATACTAAAAACATATTATTGAATATGATTTGGCCAATTGGCCTATATATTAAAAACTAACATTATCAAAAACATGAAACCTATGGGAGAAATCTCCCCATAAACAAAGTCTCTAAACGACTACATTCTGGATACTATTGTGTTATGATATGAGAAGAGAGGTTTTCTATTTATAAAGGTCCAAAACTTTTCCTTTAAGCAAGAATAAAACAAATATGATAGAGTTTTATATTTTCCTTTTAGGAAAAGTAAAAGTAATTATGGTATTACTTTTATTTTCCTTTCAAGAAAAGTAAAACTTAAATTTGATAAAAAAATTAGGGCAAAAACCCTAACACTCACAACCTATCTTCCCGCATCTTATCCTCCACGGGGGCCACTTCTACCTTGATTTTGCATCTGCGATAATTACGAAGTGAAACTTTTTTATTGTGTTTGTTTTTTGTTTGAAGGTAGCTTATCAATGTGTAATGTGATCTTTGGATGAGATGTGTATGTTGGAATAAATTTTGTGAATATGAAATTTGAATTTTGAAAGTGAAACTCATTAATCTTTAATGTCGATTTATCCATCCATATCAATAACTTGGAGGTTATTGTTGTGAAATTGGTTTAATTAGAGTATATTAGTTTATATTTAATATCTTAAAAAGTTAAATTTGACCATATTGCTCAATACTTGTTGAGTACATTGTTGCGAAGTTAGATCAAACAAAATAATGCAAATGAACCACATTATACATCTTGACCCAAAAAATATAACAAACTAAAATCTTGGAATTAGATGGTATCAACTGAGTTTGACATTCACATATAATTAAGCATGTCAAAAGTTAGACATCTGTACAAACTTAGAGAATTGAACAGTAATTAATATCTCAAACTAACAACAAATAAGTGTCATCTTGGTCTTAATTTTTTTATGTCTTTGTTATTTGCTTTAAATTTTTCTAGATTGTTTTTATGTTGAGCCAGGATCTATCAAAAATAGCCGTTCTACCTTTAGGTTTGCGTATACTCTATTCTCCCATACCTAACTTTGTGGTACTATAGTAGGTATGTTGTTGTTGTTGTCGTCGTCGTCGCCATCTACTTTATTTCTCCAGCTGATTTTTAGTCACTGCAGCCTTTTCTTTCCATGTGTGGGTTCACTAACAATTGTCTCAACTCTCATCCTATGTGAAATTGATTTTCCCAATTGCTAAAGGCCTTTGTAGTTTGCTTCCTTGACTGAAATTTGATTTTTTGACTTGGATATAACACATGGCTATTTTGCAAGACCAGAATCATGTTCAAAGGGTGGATATTCATTATCACCAATTCACCATCACTGTCCCCACCATCGTCATGATCAATCCCTACGACCAACTAACCATCTCCACTATCACAATTTGTGACATTGCCATCTACTATCAATACGATTGTCAATCATCACCATCATTACTACCAACCGTCATCATCGCGCCAGTCACTATAATACCAACCACCTCCATCGTCACAAACATCACCACTATATTATTAGCCATTTGCACCAAATATCACCACCACCACCACATCTGCAAACCATCTTAACAATCATTAGTGAATATAAGTATTTTTTTTTAATAATCAAATAATAATTCTATTTATTTATAATTTTTTATAGTTAATAGTTTTTATTTATTTATTATCTTTAAAAATAGATAAATTATACATATTCACATATTGAATGGAATCAACAAACCGTGATTAAAAGATTAATATTTAATAAATATTATTATATTAAAAATTCAACTTTCAATAATATAGCATAAGAACTCCTAAATCATAACGAAATTATCAGTTATACATCTAAACTATGTAAAAATTATGTCGCAATATGAACTTAATTTTTCGTATTATTTACGTCCCTAAACTAAACTATGATTTATATATAAAAAAAAAAATTCACACACGTAAGAAGTCAAAAATCCAAAGGTGAATCCAACGTACGAAAAATAGAGCAGAGAGCAAAAAAGCAAGCGATTCAAGATTCAAAATCCCCATTTTCCTGAACCATTTCACTCTGCCGCATCGGGCAGCTTTCGTGCATCTCGACTAAATTTACGAGACGGCTGTCACCTCGCACGAGCAACAGATATCATACTTTACATATATATTTTTCTTATAACTGTGGTGTTCAACTTTCGCGCACCTCAGACTAAATCACGGAATACCTGCCACCTCTCGTCAGCAACAGATATTAGACTTTCCGTATTTCGAGGAGATTGATAGGATTGATTTGCAATACAAACGGATTTGTTTCATTGGTTACCTAATTGGATGTGATTCTTCAGGTTTTCTTCATCATCTTTTAAATCTCATTTTAATTTGTTTTTTTGATCGGATTGTGTTTGTGCTTGTTATTTGCATATTTTTTTAGCTAAATTTTGTAACAATTTGATCAGGTTCTGCAAATATAGTTTTAGTTTTTTTTTGGATTGAAATAAAAATGTGATCTTTTTGATAATGAAATCATATTTTGATGATTTGGGGGTTGATTTGAACTATGTTATTGATGAAATTTTATATTTGAGTTCCTTGAGCTATAGGTAACATGATTTTAGCTAAATTTTGTAACAATTGATCAGGTTCTGCAAATTTAGTTTTTGGGTTTGTGATAAAAATGTGATCTTTCTGATAATGAAATTATAAATTGATCGTTTGGGAATGAAATGGATGTGGAATATTCATATAGCTAAACCCCAAATCCAAAAAAATGGGCTGGATGTAGTGGAGTGACTATACTTGGGAAACAACCTCTCTTAACTCCGCGACGTAGGGGTAAGGTCTGTGTACGGCTATACACTCTATCCTCCTAAATTTTGTAGCAATTGATCAGGTTTTGCAAATTTTACTTTTTGGGTTTGTGATAAAAATTTGATCTTTTTGATAATGAAATTATAAACTGATCTTTTGGGAATGAAATGGGTGTGGAAAATTCATATAGCTAAACCCCAAATCCAAAAAATGGGGTCGAATATAGTGGAGTGATTATACTGGGGAAACAGTCTATCTACCTTCGCGAGATAAGGCTAAGGTGACCCACAAAATTTGATGTCAAATGGAGTCGATCAGTCATATTATGAACATGGATTAATATATATGAAAAGCTGAGATAGTCCTGAATTTCTGAAAATTAATATAACAATTCCTATTTCATTTTTTGGGAATGAAATGGATGTGGAAAATTCATATAGCTAAACTCCAAATCCAAAAAATTGGGCTTGAATTTAGTGGAGTGACTATACTTGGGAAACAACCTCTCTAACTCCACGAGGTAGGGGTAAGGTTTGCGTACAACTGTAGCTCTACCTTCCCCCAGACCCCACGTTGTGAGACTATACTGGGTATGTTGTTTAATCTAGTGGAGTGACCTTAACT
Organism: Capsicum rhomboideum; assembly: GCA_031232105.1. Classification (NCBI taxonomy): domain Eukaryota; kingdom Viridiplantae; phylum Streptophyta; class Magnoliopsida; order Solanales; family Solanaceae; genus Capsicum; species Capsicum rhomboideum. The sequence continues at coordinate 139,260,673 of CP124711.1, read as the reverse complement.
AGTTTGGGATTGAGATATAGTTGATTGACACCTAGCGGGTTCTTTTGAATTAATCAGGTTCTGCAAATTTAGTTTTCTTGGGGAGTGAAATAAAAAAAATGATCTTTTTGATAATGAAATCATAAATTGATCTTTTGGGAATGAAAATGGATGCGGAAAATTCATATAGCTAAACCCCAAATCCCAAAACATGGGCTCGAATGTAGTGGAGTGACATCAACTAGTTTGGGATTGAGATATAGTGGATTGACACCTAGCGGTTAGCGGGTTCTTTTTTGCTTTATTTTTTGTCTGATAAGTGTGGTAATTAATTTTTTCTGAGTCAGTTATTTGGTAAAGTCTTTGCCTTTGTCCTTGGAAAGTAAAAGAGAGAGATTCCAAAAGCTCGAGGAGGAAATTTTATAAAGAGTTGGGGGTGGGAAAACATGGCAATTAAGGGCACTTATTTGAGGCCACTTCATTGACAAAGAAATCTAAAATTTGGTGTAATTACATTTCATATTATGGTTTTGGTTTTCCACTATGCCATTTTGGTGTAAGTTTGAAATATTGGAGACATTGATGCTGAATCACGCTTTAAGAAATGTTAATTAGTGAGTCTAGTTGCTTTCCAATACCAAAAAACAAAAAGGTAAACTTTTCATATGCACTAAGTCAGTAAGATATCTTTACGTATGGAAAAAGTCAGCTAGATACCCTTGATGGCCATAATTATGTTTCTTCTTTACAATTAATCACTTGGTCTTGAATTTGCATTCCATTACTATATGCCTCTTATTTTCCTTTGTTGGAATTGTTTCAAAGTAATGCCAGACTTCTCTTCAGCCTAAAAGAGGGCAGGATCTCAAGATTTTTAGATGGGAAGGCAGCTTGTATTTATCATACGGTTGTGATTTACTGGTTGAAGTGGACGTTTTACTGTCAGTTAAAGGCTGACTATGCTTTGCAGAGGAATAGATTTCAGTCAGTTGTGATCTTGAGATCATTAAAGAAAACAATTGTGACTTGCATCTACTCTAAAGGAGGATATTGATTGTGTTTGAGTACAGGGGAAAATCTTTAAGCATTCCTCTGTGCTTTGATGAGGGATATTTCATTCTTGTAACATGCCCCAAATTCCTCAAAGATCAGTCTTCACACTTTCTCTTATCTCCCTCCTTCTCTCATATACTCTCCTCCGCTTGTATCCTTCTATTTCCTATCACCTCTTGAGGAGCCCTCCAAATCAAACCCTTACACTGACTACATCAACAGAATCCAAGCCATATACTACTTCTGTCCCTCATGACTACCAACACCACTGGAGGCCACAATCCTATAGCAGAAACTATATTGTTCGATTCCATCATTATAAAGAAGCTGAAGATCTCCATAATTATCTGCAAAACAATGTGAAATTTAAGGGGTGGGAATGGATCGAGAGGAAAAATCCTGCCGCAAGGTTTCCTACAGACTTTGGATTGGTGGCAATTAAGGAGTCTGTGAAAGAACTTCTGTTAGAAAACTTCAGAAAATTGGTTCTTGTAAAGGATGTTTCTTTGGATTTGAGCTATCAAAGGGTAGTTCTTGAAGAGAAGAATGAAAAGATTGGGGCTTTTATTAATGAGAATAAGAGGGCTGGAAAGATTTTTACAGCTATGTCCTTCAGCGAAGATCAAAACTATGCAGTGGCCAACACAAGTAGCATGAAGATTAGTTGGAAAAGAGAGCTACTTATGCAGGTACGACTTTGATGAGTTTGTGCTTTGTTACATGTGAATTTACTGAGCTTGGTTTGTAGCAATGCATTAAAGGGCTTAGCCATGCACAAAGTGCTCCCTGACTAATGCTGGCGTAGAGGGAGAAGGTGTGTATATGTACACTGCTCTCCTTGCCTTTCAGCAAAAGACTTTTCCTACACCTCGAAGTCGTGACATAAAGGTCCCCTTAGAGCAATTCTGATGTTGCTCCATTTAGAGCCCTCAGTATTAGAATACATTCTGCTGTAACTTCTCCTTATTGACGTATGATAGGATCAACCATGTTGCATGGTATATGTTCTGAGGAAATTAATCTCCTCTTTAAATATTTTAATGTTATCTTTATTTTCTTTTTTTTTTTGAGCCTTACCGTGGATCTGTTCTTCTATAATCGGTGTTATTTTTGTAGTCGAAAGCATTATAAATTTAGGGAAGAGAACTTTTGCTTTTCTAAGGGACTTTAAGGAAAGGCACTAAAGAGATAAAGAGTTGGTATTTGAAGTGATTGCTGCAATAGAGTCTTATAAACATGCTTCTCCTCTGTTTTGCAACCCAATGCCTCGGGTTAGAGTCCCTATGTTTCTTTTAGCTTCACTTTTTCAGAGAGGTGGCCGTTTACCCTGGAGATTGTTACAAACTTATAGTTTGTTCTTGTATACTATTGTAATTGCTTTTTAGAAAAATTTGGTGGACTAACATAGTTGTTTTATACCTCTGTGCTTGTGGTAGCTAAAAGTGATGAGGCTGTCTTAAAAAATTAAATGTGAAATAAAGCAGTATATATGCCTACCTGATTATTTCTTCTGGAGTTCCTCTGCTGAACACCAACCAGTGAATGTATGTTTTTGATGTGTGAAGGGAAAAGGGAGAGATTCACCTGAAACTGAATAGTTGGAGCCTTCTGCTTTAAATTCCTGTTCTAATGATATTTTGGCTTATCCTATTTTATACTTATAGTAGTTTAGGTCTTTGAAGGATAGATCCCTTATGATTAATTGCATATCACTGTCCACTGATATACGTCTTCTGCTTTGGTGAAAAGTTGTTTTTCCTAAGATGTATGTGTAGATTCATTTATAAAGAAAGAAATACCTATGTTATGGACAGTCTTCACTGTGCTGTTTTTTCTCTAGTTAGGCTCTTTGAAAGACCTTCTGGGCAGAAACTAAGGTTTTAAATGCAAGCAGATATCTTGTTAGAAAAACGTGCATAAAACTGTATAAGAGACAGAAGATCATTGTCCTGTGCATTGTATTCTGTCAGGGGCTATATGTTGGTGTTGCTTGGATTGTGTGTGCCTATCCTACTTGGTATGATGAAACCTTTCCACATGAGGTGGTTGCTAGGGAAAGTTATCTATCAGGTCAATTAGGTACTTCCATTAAGAAGGATGTTGAAATTAAAATTGGGCCACATATACTTGCTTCAGAAAAACATTTATCTCAAACTCAAACTGTTAACAAAATATAGGGTTATTGTGCCTTTGGGTATTGTAGGAGGGAGAAGGAATTAGATTAAGCCATTTAATGCTTTACCTCTCTCTTCTATTATTTTTTTTTAAAAAAATTTGGATATGATGGTAAAGAATTAGTTGTTGAATGCATAGTTTCACTTGATTGTTATTTCTGGAGGTACTTCTAAAAGAAACTAAGGTTAAGCTTTTCTTTAGTATTTGTGTCTTGATAAACTTTATTTGTCTCCTTTGCATTTTCATTTTGTAGAAATCTCAAGTCACATCCCTTTTTGGGGCAGATTCACTCTGGTCGAGAGGGTACACTGGTGCTAAAGTTAAAATGGCTATTTTTGACACAGGCATACGGGCAGATCACCCTCATTTCCGCAATATTAAGGTATTTACTTTTTGTTTTCTTTTGTATTTATTTATTTATTTATCTGTTTGTATCAAAGAAATGCTTTATTTTAATTCATTGCTGTTTGAGCGAAAGCATTTAGATACATTTTTTTATATGTTTTAATGTACATCTTTGGGTGCCATCTTTTCCTTATTATCGACATACACAGGGGTTGACTTTGGAACCCTATTACTAGCATACATTGAGATTGATACCTGATATATTTTAGGAACGTACAAATTGGACCAATGAAGATACACTGAATGATAATCTAGGACATGGGACATTTGTGGCTGGTGTCATTGCTGGTCAGGATGAAGAATGTCTTGGTTTTGCTCCTGACACAGAGATATATGCTTTCCGTGTTTTCACAGATGCACAGGTAATGGATTCTTATCTTTTGATCATCCATTCTGTAATGGTGTCCTTTTGTACTTGCTAACCAGTTATTAAAAGAAAAACATATATACTCCAACCATATATGCAGGCGGAGGCTTGACATCAATCATTTTGTTTCTGTATTAGCCTGGCTTGGTGATCATTGGAGCCTGTAGGTGCTAATGGTTTCCTATGATTAGAAACCGCAAGCCCTCTCAATAGATATTTCTAGATGGACAGCAGACCCTAACTGTCTCTATATCTCTCAATAGTTGTCTGCTTAGAAAAAGTGGTTAAACATAAGAATGGTGTATCTGAGAAAAGTTTGGTGTGTAAAAGGTTCCCTGTGGAGGAGGAGTGTGTAACAGGTATTTGACTACAACTTCCGTAGGTAAACTATGTATTAAGCCACTTTTTAGTGATGGAATAAGCCTATTTTTTAATTATCAATGCGTATTTCTTTGAGATTTCTTGCCATTATTAACATAAAAGAATTTTAAAAACCGCTCCTACGTGTGGATGAGCTGGTGAATGGTGTGTAAGACAATCAACTTTTTCTGAAGAAGTATGTCTGTCTGAGCTATCGTAAAGTTCTGTAGGTTAGCTATTGATAAAGTTTTCTTATAGACGCAGAAGTTAGCCGCTACAAGGTAGGATATAACACAAAATAAAGACCTAAAAGGAAAGAAAAGCATGAAGGTCTATGCTCACTGAACAACGGGCTATTTTTAAATTTAGGGCTACAGGGGAGTCCTATAAGCATCTCACCTACTTTGGAGAAGAACCCAGGAAGTCAGACGGTGTCAGACCATTAGGGTACTTCGAATAAACTTATATACATATAAAATACACCAGTGCTAAAATCCTTCCCTCAGATATCTTCCAAAGTCTAGGGTCCTTCCTATGGATCTGTTTCCGGTGGGAAAGAAGTTGGTTCAGCTGGACCGAGTAAAAGTTCTAATTCAGGCTCAACTCTATTGGGCTTTGGTTAATATTTTCATAAAGTGTCTTTAAACCTAATCTATCTATAAAGAAATGCTGAGAATAGACATCGAGCCTGTACTCCTTATCCTCACATATACAAGCCGTGAAGGACTTTATTTAGACTTTCTTGTCCTAGATGCTTCTGAAAGTGGTAAAAAGGATGGAACTTGTAGTAATATTCACCTGAAAAGAAAAATAGATAGATCATCTTGTATTAATTTTGAAAATTCCTGTCAAGGTTATGATAATTGTGTCTTCAGCTCATTGCAGGTCTCTTACACGTCATGGTTTCTTGATGCATTCAATTATGCAATTGCAACCAATATGGATGTGTTGAATTTGAGCATTGGCGGGCCTGATTATTTAGATCTCCCTTTTGTGGAAAAGGTGAGGTCGTCAATCTTTTGGGTTTTTCAGTACCCTCGTTCATCTTTGTCATAATACATACTGCACTTTCCATTTTGGGGCATCTGAAAATTTCGCGCACTTCTATAGTATTTTATGCACTTTCACGTCGATCAAGACTTCAAATCAGTAAACAGTTTCAAAATCATTGAACAATTCAAATAATAATTTTGCCTCAATATTCTCACTATCCTATGGCTTTTAACCAACTATAACATTTCTTCTACTACCAATGTGATAAGTGATGTACATGTCAAACTAAATTGTAATCTGCCCCTGTAAATCAGTATGATGCTTGGGGTGTGTATCATCGCCTGCAATGAATGCATTTCTCTGCTGCTTCCTTAATTGATGTAACTACCCAGTTCAAGATTTTGTGCCATTCGTAGTCTCAGGATTATTAATAATTTGGTTCCAACTGTCAGCATGTGAATGATATGTACCCTCTGCGGCTTGACATAATAGTGCATGTAAGACTGAAGTGAAAAGCCATTACTATTTAGGAGAACCAAGATCCGATAAGAATTCATAGTTTCTGGTCTTATTTAGTTAGTTTCCATGAATTTTGATGCAAGTGCAAATTACATATGTAAATACTTCTTTGTCTTTACTTGCTTGGCCCTTCACTAGTTAGAGTAGCACTTCTTCTGAGCTGATTCTGTGCACATTATTATTAATTGTGGAAAATGCACCATGTTCATGAAGGTCTCAAGGACGAGGGTAGCACTTTTACTTTAGCATGCATTTTAATAGTAGGGACTCTGAGTTGTTAAGCTTGTGATATTGTTGAATTTACCATTATTGTCAGCGCGAGTTCTGAATAAGCAGTAGCCATGGAAGATTTAGTTTTATATTGACGACATGTGACTTATTTAGGTTTGGGAGCTTACAGCAAACAACATTATCATGGTTTCAGCTATCGGGAATGACGGACCACTGTATGGTACTCTAAACAATCCAGCAGATCAAAGTGATGTTATTGGTGTTGGTGGCATTGATTATAATGATCATATAGCCTCTTTTTCTTCTCGTGGCATGAGTACCTGGGAGCTTCCTCATGGGTAACACTCTCCTTTGCTTATCTATATTATGCCTAGGGTATAGGTTTCCTTAGCATTAGTCTTCCGTGTCCTCTTAGAATTAGTTTCACCATTTTACGCATGAGCAGCTATAAAGTTAGAGGTGTGAATGGATATGCCAAGCCTCATATATGGGGAAAAGGAAATAAAAGAACTACATGTTCCTTGAAGATCAGATTTTCTAAAAAAGACATGCAGTCTATGAGTTCTCCGAGTCCATGGGTTTGATGATTTTTTGCTTAAGTTCGGAGATGGAAAGCTGTTTGATGGTAAATGGCCCCAGAGTTGTGGATGAATATTAAAAAAACAATTAGTACAGAATGCCTACTCTCTTCAAATATATCCTCTCCTAAGGTGAAAAAAGGAAAAGAGGAAGTTAATGTGTAAATATAACAAGTATGCCTCATGCCCAAACAAGTTGGGGTCAACTAATATGAATCCTCACTGGCCATATTCCCCGTTTAAAGTCGTCGCCCAACGTTATATAAAGAGAAAAATAAAAATGATAAGTACTAGAAATTAGAGAGCATAAGACCCAAAGTAAACATATTAGTATGACTAGAATATATTTCCAAACTAATTGGTGTCACCTAAAAAACTTTTTTGTGCCTTTCACTAAATCTGCATATTTTCCAAAAGCTTGTAGGTCTTTCAGGATAATATCCTTCCATGTGATTTTAGGTCTATCTCGTCCTCTTTTAGCACCTTCACACCTATGGACATGTGCATCTTGAGGTCGACGCAGGATAAGACCGAATCATCTCAAGCGACCTTCTCTCATTTTATCCTCAATATGTGCTACTTGCACCTTCTAGGGAAGATACGTAAATATGAAAGCGAAACCAGAGTCCTTTTTGTTTTTTTCCTAATTATAGAAATAATTTATGCTTGTCCGGCCGTTCATAGACTTGTAACCACGGAATTGTCCATGACAGTTATGGTCGTGTGAAGCCCGACATTGTTGCATACGGACGTGAGATAATGGGATCCAAAATTAGTACAGGTTGTAAAAGCTTATCTGGTACCAGCGTGGCGAGTCCTGTGGTTGCTGGTATAGTATGCCTTCTTGTTAGCGTAATTCCTGAAAACAAGCGGAAGGACATACTGAATCCAGCTAGTGTCAAACAAGCACTGGTTGAGGGGGCTGCAAAGCTTCCTGGTCCCAACATATACGAGCAGGGTGCAGGCAGGGTTAATTTGTGAGTTCTTTATCTATGCTTGTAGTTGGAACCCCAAATTGCACATTGATGTTCTTCTCAACATTTAATTTGAATGACAGGTTAGAATCCTTTGAAATTTTGATGAGCTATGAACCTCGAGCAAGCATTTTCCCAGGTGTTCTTGATTACAATGACTGCCCATACTCCTGGCCATTTTGCCGTCAACCACTTTATGCTGGTGCCATGCCAGTCATATTTAACGCCACTATTCTAAATGGAATGGCTGTAATTGGTTATGTTGAAAGCCCACCTACGTGGCATCCTTCTGGTGAGGAAGGCAACCTTCTCAGTGTCCATTTTACTTATTCAGATGTCATTTGGCCCTGGACTGGTTATCTTGCACTGCATATGCAAATCAAAGAAGAAGGGGCTCAGTTTTCAGGGGTAATTGAGGGTAATGTAACTGTCAAGATCTACAGCCCACCAGCTCTAGGTGAGAAGAGCCGTCGAAGTAGTATCTGTGTCCTTCAATTGAAATTGAAAGTGATTCCTACTCCCCCAAGATCTGTGCGGATATTGTGGGATCAATTTCACAGTATCAAGTATCCGCCTGGTTATATTCCAAGGGACTCCTTAGATGTTCGAAATGACATTCTTGACTGGCATGGGGATCATCTGCACACAAATTTCCATATAATGTTTGATACGCTAAGAGATGCCGGATACTATATTGAGACTCTTGGCTCTCCTCTTACATGCTTTGATGCTCGCCAATATGGTACACTTCTTCTGGTGGATCTTGAGGATGAGTACTTCCCTGAAGAGATCAAGAAATTGAGAGATGATGTCATTAATTCAGGTCTAAGTGTAGTTGTATTTGCTGACTGGTACAATGTGGACACAATGGTAAAGATGAGGTTTTTTGATGACAATACACGTAGCTGGTGGACCCCAGTTACTGGAGGTTCCAATGTTCCTGCCTTAAATGATCTTTTGGCTTCCTTTGGGATTGCATTTGGGAATAAAATTCTGAATGGCGATTTTGTCCTCAATGGTGAACAGAGTCGGTATGCATCTGGGACTGATATTCTGAAGTTCCCAAGAGGTGGATACTTGCACAGCTTCCCCTTCATGGATAGCTCAGAAAGTGGGGCCACTCAAAATATTCTTTTATCTGGCATGACCAAGGTGAGTTGAAGGCTGTTCTGAATTTGGTTTTGTACCACCTACTGCTCCCCTTTAATTTTATAAACACAATAATCTTTACCAAAAGCAGATAGTTGACTTTGAGCTTTTCTCTGTTTGCTTATTCCAGAATGCTGAGCATCTCCATGAGGCTCTAGTAGTTAAAGAAATTGAATATATAGTGGTCTAATCTAGTGCAGTCTGTTATCACTCTAATGAAAGAAGGGGAATATATTCTGTAGTGAGGTAGCGGTTCTCCTAATCAACTACTTGTTTTGATAATAAACATCCTTAGCTAAAGGATGACATTCCATGAAGTTGCCTTTTTTCCTTTTTCAAATTATCTTTAAATCCTCTGCTTAAAAATGAAGATGGAGTTTCCGAGAATGTCAGGCGAGGATGGCGTAAGGGATGTTCTTCACTTGTCAATATCTTTGACGAATAACTTTTTGGTATCACATTCCTTAAGTTGTACAAAGTAACACCGGAAAAGAAGTCCATTTTACTCCAGTGTGAACCCTTATGCTAATGACACTGCGCCTTTTCAATGTTCTTTATTGGTGGTTGACCTGCCAATCTGACTTGCAATTTATTTGATGAATGCAGACAGATACACCTATTCTTGGTCTTTTGGAGGTTGGTGGTGGTCGAATTGCAGTATACGGGGACTCTAACTGCTTGGACAGCAGCCATATGGTTACCAATTGTTATGGGCTCTTGAAGAAAATGTTAGATTTTACAAGCAGGAATATAAAAGATCCAATGCTTTTCTCAGATTCAGTTAGACAGGAAAAACCATTATATGTTGATACGAACCAGCTACCATCCCGTAGAACGGATGTGAATTTCTCTACTTATTCTAGAGTTGTTGGGAAGGAGTTGACATGCGGCCGTGACTCCAGGTTTGAAGTATGGGGAACAAAGGGTTACAATTTACAGGTCAGAGGAAGGAACCGTAAGCTACCTGGCTATCATGTCATCGACTTGGGTAGAGGTTTAAATTCTACAATAGACACCCCTGTTTCAGTAACATCTAACACGACTCAGAAGGATGTCAACTCTCCTGGAAACAACTACTGGAGCTTCTTTTACAGAGATGATGTAAGTAACTTTTGGTGTCATTTGTTTCTAAAACTTGATTCATTGGCATTTGTCCATGCAAAGTACTTCAAAAGATTTTGATTTTTTTTCTTCAATGAAGTGTTTGTCTATCAAATTGGTTTATTTTTCAACTTCAACTTGAAGTAGAGAATTTGAAGTTTGAGAAAACTAACTTCTCTATTTCAAGTTTCCACTCACAAGACTTCAATTCTTTCCAAGTGAAGTTCATTTCACTTAAAATAGAGTAATTTCTTTTTCAAATTTCAAGCAAATCATGTCCAAACGTAGTCGGAGTAAATCTACACAGACCACAGTAGACACATTTTTATTTTCGCGGTGAAGTTCAGTCGGAAGAAGTTGAAGTTTTGTGAGTAAAGAACTATTTCTCAAACAAGTTTAATACTTCAACTGCTTTAAGTTTTGACCTGTTCAGGGCTTCATCTTCTTATCGGATAGCCCCTTGGTTTCTTGGGACTACCTTCACCGGTATTTCATATACTAAAGTTCAGTATGCCCAAGTAGTGAAATAATTTATGGCCAAACGGAAATAATTTTTCAAATAATCGTAATATTTCTTCAGTTCATACTCCTTGTTTTCAAATGTCTTGTTTTACTTGATTGCAGATTGACATGCCTGTGCTTGTAGCTACTCACTGGTTTGTGCCTGTAATTGTTGCCATCACAGGTTAGTGTGTGTATACATTTGTGTATACCGACTATTAGATGAATTGTGGAAGTTTATCTTGTCAACTCATCGTTCTTACGAACTTATCGCTATTACTGTTAGGTCTATTGATCTTATTCTGGCGCATGCAAAAACGTCGTCGGAGAAGGAGAGGCTCTGGTTCGGGTCGATTTTCTAATTTATAGCCCTATTCTTGACTTGGAGCTGTGTTCTTGAGTTTTTACTAAACTCATGTAGGTTGTTTTATGTAATATCATTAAAAAAAAATGCACCTAGATAAAGGTGAGTTTTGTATTACTAGTTTAGTTAATTTTACTGTTTTTTTCCTGATTAGATTGATTTTTCTAGAGGAGAAAAATCACAGAATTTTCAGCCATTTCTCTAAGAGAAAAGGTGAAATGAACTCTAGTTCTCTTGGTAGGGGAGTTATGGCTTTGCTGGTTTGCTTGATAATTTTTCATCTGGTCCATTCGGATGATATGCTATGTTGCTCAGACTCTTCAAAAATGTCGCGCGTCAGATTCTCCAAAAGTAGTGTATTTTTTGGAGAATCCGACACGAGTGCGGCATTGAAAGTGAAGTGTCCGTGCAACTTAAGTTATATGTGATTACGCCGATCTCATCTTCTTCAATTTTATTACTACCGGTTGTTATCTTTGTTTCGGTTATCGTGTTATGTGCTTTTGCTATTGTTCTCTTCTTCATTATGTTCAGCATGAACGCTTTACTACTATATTTCTTTCCTTGATTTTATCATGCTTTAGTTGAGCTGAGGGTCTAGAAGAAAATGTCTCTCTATCTTCAAAGGTAGGGTTAAGGCTACGTACATCCTACCCTTCTCAAATTCCACTTGTGAGATTATACTTAGTATGTTGTTGTGGATTTGCTAATCTCATTAAAATATTCTACAATAAAAGAATTTCAAACTCAAAAGGAAGAACAGAGCAATTAGTGCAGACTAGCAATTTAAAAAAACTGAGGAATGACAAAACTTTCATCTAATTTTTGAAATAACTGTATACATATTCATAATGTAAAACTATTTTCAGTAAGCAGTATTTGATGGTCGAAAGAGCAGATTAAGTATCCACAAATAACAATTCTACTAAACACCTTTGAAAATATTGTTTGCATTGTAATAGTCTGATGCCTTTCCAACAACCATGGTAGCAGTTGCGGAACTATTGGGTCGGGAGAGGAGTGGAAAGCCACTTGACTGTTTGGAGAGACAGATAACCCGACTTTCAACTTCCATAACATTTTCGAAATTGTTATATAATAGCCATACTGTAAGGAAACCGTATGTCTTGGTTTTTTTATAGCAGTTAATTTTCATTCAATAGAGAAGGATCAATGTTTGGACAGTTAGAAGATGGTTATTGATAGTGAAAGTGGAAATTGTGATTTCAATCATGAATTGTGTAGGTTTTAAGAGTTAGAGACAATTTAAATTTAGGGAGTGGGAACTAAATTATGTAATTTTGAAATGATTATAGGATTTTAAACAACTAAATAGAATTCAACCAATAAAGATTCTAGTTAGGTTAAATTAAAATACAATTTTCAAATATCAAAAGAAGTCCAAAATAGCGTAAACATTAGCCACATCTAAAATTCGGAATGCAATTTGTATTTGAGTCGAGTGTCTTTCGAAAACAACCTATATTATCTCAAACTTCAGTTATAGGATTTCATTGGACATGTTGTAATTTGCAAAGAAAAACAAGGGAAAGTGCTAAATTATGTAATCTTTTTGGAGCATGGTCTTAAAAGTGACAAATGGCCTATTCATATGCTGCCACTTGGCTTAATAAGGAAGCTTTTTTCCTCTCCTTTCAATTCTCTATAGATATGAAAAGAACCGTGATCTCAACCCAACTTTTTTTAGTTAATAGACCTCAACCTAACTTGTGATCATATCAGCATTTACCAGACAGCAGCTTAGAAGAATAGAACATTTCAGAAGCCACTTTTCTTAAAAACAACACGTCTCAATCCCAAACAAGTTTAAATCGACCATATGAATCCGCACTTCATCAAACTCATTTCATATATTCATTTTTCTTGAATACGACCTTTAAGTGTCATTTACCTCCCAAGATAGGAATAAGGTCTGTGGACACTCAAGCATCCCCACTCATGCAATTACACCGGGTATGTTATTGTTGGCCTTAAATATCTAGTCTAAAAGGCCCCTTTGTTTTCCTTGAGGAGAAAAAAGAGAGAACAAGAAAAAGGCAATATCTAACTCCATCCAAAAGAGAATCAACATCCTGCAATTGAACATGGGGGAGAAATGACATACTAGGTAATGGTTCTCATTATTACTACAAAACAATCAGGTCTATAATATTCTTGAACATCTCCTAAATTTACAGACTTTAAATATGACATGGCCCTTACTAGAGAGCACTAAAATAAATCAACCATGATACAGAGGATCTATCTATAGAATATGTTTTCAAGTCCACCATCTCAAACAAAACGAAGAACATCGGATTTTACTCTGTCCGTTGCATCGGAACCATCATATGCTGACCCTGCAAAATGCGATATCAAGAGAGAAATAAAGATCAGGCTGACATAAAAGACTTGGGGTGGGATCCGAACAATCAATCCATCAACTAACATTGCTACCAAAGAGTCGTCAAACACAGCTGAAAATCCACAGATTACCCCACCCTCCCCTCCTTTTCGCCTGTGTTGAATTTTACAAGGACAAAGAGCCGTCTCTATAGTCATCCTAACATGATGGATGTCTAACAAGTTGAGATGGCAAACCTCAACAAGACGCAAGCAATTAGGTAGAACTTACTCATTAAGCAACATACATAGTGCTCAAAAAAGAAGTGGCTGGATTTTGAGAAAATATATCGAGCTTGAGTATCCTTAATTTTTGGCTAAAATTTCCTTATCTGTACTGATTCATCTAGCTAGCAATGTTATCAGGCAATCGGACTACAAGAAGCATGTTAGCGAGCCATTTCCACTTCTCTCCTATAACAGAGCAAGTCATAGAAAACTCACCCTCCAGATTAACAAATTAATAATCAATAAAAAAGAAGAAAAGCAAGGGCAAAAGCAGGGACAATTCCAGCACAGAGACATGCAAAGAAGTGAGAATTGCTCCGTGTTCCATTTTATATTATGACACCCATGCCGGAAGGTGGGGTGATGAGGATGGGTTAAGAAAAAGACTGACACGCTTTAGAAGAAAGGTGCACATGACAACTTAGGCAAATCATGTATTGGAGAGGAATAGAAGAGTGAAGTGCTACATAAAACAACATAAGTCACGTGGGTGAGCTTTTGGGCTCGATTCGATGATGACGTAGACCAAGAAAAAAAATCCATGAGGTCTGTTAGGCCAAGCCGCCAAAGCTAATAATGTGTCATGAGCCTAGGTCGTGACAAATATGACAATCTTTACTTTTTAGTTTGTTCCTAAAAGAATGCTATATTTGGTAATTTTTTAGCATTCTCTGTGCCCAGTCAAACACCTCCATATAAAACAAAACAAAGGGAGTAGCGAGCAACTTTCCCCTCCTAGCTCAGATAACCATTATCTATGGAATGGATCACGTAGTTGATATATCCGATAATTTGTTTTCAGATTCAAGCAACAAGTGAACAATGTTTTCAAGTTTTCAATTATTTGGTAATCACCTAGATCCAAGTATGGCACAATGTCTTCAAGTTATGACATATATTTAGGTAGAAATATTCAATAAAACTGTACTGCCTCACTTATGTCCACAATGGACTTGACAATTAAATTACAGTCACAGATGTCCATCCCTACTATACCTACCAATCGAGCAAATTTGGCATCACATAAAAAAGTGGTCCTTTGAGCAATATGTATGATCGACATATGGCAGGAAGAAGTAATGGGTAAAAAGACTCAGCGCGGAAATTACATGTCCTAGTTTTAATAGGAAGAAACAGATATGTAAGTGCGAAAAGGCTATTCATATTTCCCGTGTTTTACATCATCTACGGATTTGCCTCATTTTACTTTTTCTTTTTAGTTCTAATAAATTATGGTAATATTATGTGCAATTTGGCAAAATTCTAGGCATCTTTTGAAGTAGTGGAATCACAGTCTTGAATGAAAATATGCACAAACCTCCCCTTATCATCATCATACCCAGTGTATTCCCACCAGGTGGGGTCTGGGGGGGTAAAGTGTACGCAGTCCATACCACTACCTCAGATGAAGTAGAGAGGCTGTTTCCGATAGACCCCCCGGCTCAGAACACATAACCATAACAAACAAAAAACATAAAAACCAACAACAAAAAGAGAAAACACATCGCTCTTGTTTTTTTCCTAGTTGAAGTAAACGATACGTTTTTCACGGGATCTCTCTCTTTTAGCTTAAATTTACTCTAGCCATTTGCATTTCTAAACAGGAAATACATAGCAAAGATACACAAGTTATTATTAAGGAGCCGGATGAACTTCTAGCCTCATAAATGTTCATGAGGTCTGATTCTGTAAAAAGCTGGTAATGCAGAAGTAGAAATAGAAACAGTATGACCAAGATACAATTACTTGAACTGTACCTGCTCCAATCCCCAACTGCATCTCCTCCCCCTAGCCCTAGTCCTTCCCAAACTAACTGCAAACCTCCCTTACTACCCCTTATATAATTTTATCCGTCATTGGATGATTATAATACTCAAAGCACAGATTACTCAGATTTGAACTAAGAAACAACACTCTCCACCTTACCATCTTTGTCATAAGTAGGAATCAGTGATAGCATTTATCATTAATATTTCTCTGCAATAGTGCTACTAAAAGGTCATATTGGAAAGAACTTGATAAATTGAAAAATCTTTAAAACACTCTCCTTATTCTCAAATTTTACATGCCTAACCGTGGTGTCCGGACTAAATAATCTACGGGATACTTGTACCTCTAACTAGCACAGATAGAGTTAACTTTGCCTCACAAGACCTAGACCGAAGGAAAGAAATCACCTAGTTTTTTTTTTTGATAAGGTAAGCCTTGGAGTAACTGGTAAAGTTGTTGTCATGTGACCAGGAGGTCACGGGTTCAAGCCTTGAAAACAGCCCCTAGCTTAAATGTAAGGTGAGGCTGCGTACAATAAATCTTTGTGGTCGGGCCCTTCCTCGGACCCTGCGCATAGTGGGAGCTTAGTGCACCGGGTTGCCCTTAAGGTAAGTGTATTTCATTCATAAACAAGAAATCACCTAGTTTTGTGGGATTTGAATCATGGTTAATCCACCACTTTTGTGGATAAGACTGAAACAATATTTCCCCATATAACAGGTGAAGATTGAGACTTCTATACATAATGAAGCATTCTGAAGGATGACATGCAGCAATTAAACTTCATGAATACACAGAAAAAATTACCTGAGAGTTTCCATAATTCATTCCTTGCGAGAATGAACCCTGATGTGCAAGCTGTAACAATATGATGGAGTAGCAAATTAACAGATGATGTCCTTAAAAAATTCCCTTAAGCAATTTGAGACGCCAAACACAACAAAAGAAAGAAAAAACTGAGAACATGAAAGAGTACCTGTGAGTTAGGACCAGGTTGCATCCCATCTCTTTTAGAAGATCCATCAGCAGCCTTTGCCGTTCCCTTTGTGTCACCCTACCAAATGAATCAGTTGCTCCCACAGCAAAAGAAAAGAAAAGAAATGGAAATGACAACAAAGACATTATATTAGACATTCACTTACCTCCATCTGCGATAATCCATACGTCCAACAGGTATTCCAACCAACCACAAAGAAAAATCCATCAACTTTGTTCCATTGCAAGGGGTCAAGGGGAAAGCTGAATCGGAAACATAGTGAACATTACCTCTCTGTACCGAGCAAGATACACCTTGAGTGGTTCAATATAATCTTCAAACCCAAGAGTTGCCATTGCCCATAGTAAATCGTCACCATTAATAGTCTTTCGTTTCTCTCTCTGGCACTTGTCACTTGCCCTACATTTCCATCAGGAAACAAGCAATATTGTCAAGGAAATCAACAACATTAAAATATAAATCTCTCCATAAAAAACAAAAAGAAACGGGAAAAAAACAAGAGTGAACATCACCTACACCCGATAACATATCCAGACTCCTAAATACAGCATTCACTAAACAAAGATGGAGTCGTTGTGTAACGGGACAATCCTAATTAAAATACTCCCTCCATTTCAATTTGTTTGTCTTACTTTCCTTTTTAGTCTGTTTCAAAAGAAGTGTCTCTTTCCTTTTTGACAACTCTTTAATTTCAACTTTCCACGTGGCATGTTTAAAAGTACAAGATTAAAAGACATTTTGGTATATTCCACATATCTTTAGTTTAAAACCACAAGATTCAAAAGTCCTCTTTATTTTCTCAAATTCCTTGCCAAGTGAAAACCAGACAGTCAAATTGAAACTGAGAGAGTAGTTCAACAAAGCTAGCATGTTTATTAACAATAAAAAGATACACTCTTAAAGATAACGCCAACCCAATAGTCGCCAAGAAGGGAAAATGGTTGATAATAAATCAATCCAATACCTAATAGGTTCAGATTTTAAACACAGCCGGTAGCATTTATGAATCAAATTCAACCAACTACAACTCACTACCAAACTAATTTGCTTTTTCCTTTCCTATCATAAAAAATTTACCAAACTAATTTGGGGCATTAAATCCATTCCAACACATGATAGACGTTTAAAAAGGGCAGCCCGGTGCACTTAGGCCGGACCACAAGGGTTTATGTATGCATCCTTATCTTGCATTTGTGCAAGAGGACGTTTCTACGGTTCAAACCCGTGACCTCCTGGTCACACGGCAGCAAATTTACCAGTTTACCAAGGCTCCCCCTTCAAAAAAGATTAGATTTTAAACACAGCCGGCAGCATTTATGAATCAAAATTCAACCAACTACAGCTCAATACCAAGCTAATTCAGGGAGATGCTATGCGAATCAATAATCATTAGATCCATTCCAATACTAAAATAATTCAGACATCTTAAGACTCTTTAACACCAGATCAATTCAGAAGCACTTATTTATTAGTTTTAACTATAGCAGACAGAATTACATGGTCTATTTGGGACCTTAGGATAGATTTTGACTCTATCTGACAAACATATCAAGATAAAAAATAGGAAAGGGCCCTTAGATTTATTTGTGACCTCTGAGGAGCCGTATGAGGTGAAAATCTCATGTACGGTTCTGTAATAGCGATGCGCACAGTGATGTTATCATCGACTATGATTATCTAACAGTTCAAGTACAGTTGATACAGTGGACACACCAGTAAAAGGACAAGGGAAATTGAAAAACGTACTCGCTGGTGATGAAACTAATGAACTCAGAAACACATTCCTGAACAGTCTCCTTAGCATCCTTAGCAATTTTTCCATTAGCAGGGAGTGCCTTCTTCATGATTCGACTAATATTAGCGATTGGTAGAAACCTGTCCTGTTCACGTACATTAGACCTAGGACTCTGGTCCCCACCACTCTCATGACTACCACCTCCGTTAGGACTCGCTGGTGACCTAGACGAACCATGACCATCCGCCATACCTTAAAACAAAGAAAACCCCACAAAAAAAACAGTAAGATAAAGCACAAAAAGTAGATAAAAATACTAACTCTGATTTCTTCCATTGAAAATGAATTTTTTATATATCATAAACAAACAAAAACCCATAAAAAAAATACAGCAAGATGAAGAACCAAAAGTAGAAAAAAAAACTCTAATTCTGATTTCTGCCATGGAAATCCATACCTTACACAAACAAAAACCCATAAAAACAGTAAAATTAAGCATAAAAAGGACCCCTAATTCTGATTTCTTCCATTAAAATTGTATTTTTTTTATATATGATTTCTGCCATTGACCATCCAACATTACTTAAACAAACAAAAACCCATTAAAAACACAGTAAAATGAAGCACAAAAAGTATGACCCCAAAAAAAACCCAACTCTGATTTCTGCCGTTGAAATTCATACCTTAAACCCATAAAAAAACACCGTAAAATGGAGCTTAAATTTCACTAGTTAAAGAAAAAACAGTAACATGAACAACGCGAAGTAGAAAACGAAACACTAATCCTGATTTCTGCCACTGAAAGATTGTATCTTTTATAGATGATTTCTGCCTTAACCATCCACTGTACCTTAAACAAACAAAAACCCACAAATAACACAGTAAGATGAAGCACAAAAACTAGAAAAAACACCAAAACAAACAAAGACCCATAAAAAGACAACAGTAAAATGAAGCACAAAAAGTAGAAAAAAACACTAGTTCTGATTTCTGCCATTGAAAAATTGTATCTTTTATATATGATTTGCCATTGACCATCCCCTATTACTTAAACAAACAAAAACCCTCAAAAAAACACAATAACACGAACAACAAGAAGCTGGAAAAAAAAACACTAATTCTGATTTCTGCCATTAAAATTGTATTATGATTTCTACCTTCACCATCCACCATACCTTTAACAAGCAAAAGCCCACAAAAAAACACAGTAACAAGGAAAAAAAAAAAAAACTTAAACAAAACAAAAACCCATTAAAAAAAACAGTAAAATGAAGCACAAAAACTAGAAAAAAAAAAATCCCCAATTCAAATTTCTGTCATTGAAAATTTGCATTTTTTATACATGATTTCTACCTTAACCATCAATCATAGCTTAAACAAAACAAAAAAAACACAATAACATGAACAACAAGAAGCAGAAAAAAAACACTAATACTGATTTCTGCCATTGAAAAATTGTATCTTTTATACATGAATTCTGTCTAGACCTTAAACAAACAAAAAAAAAACCACAAAAGACACAGTAAATTGAAGCACAAAAAAGTAGGAAAAAAAACACTAATTCTGATTTCTGCCATTGACAAATTGTATTTTTTTTATACATGATTTCTGCCTAGACCTTAAACAACAAAAACCCACAAAAAGACACAGTAAAATGAAGCACAACAAGTAAAAAAAAAAAACACTAATTCTAATTTTTGCCATTGAAATTGCATTTTTTTTATGTCTGATTTCTGCCTTGACCTCAAACAAACTAACACAGTAAAATCAAGCACAAAAATTAGAAATTAAAAAAAAAAACACTAAAAGTTGTATCTTTTATATATGATTTCTGCCCTTGTGGTTCGGTTCTTCTCTGGACCCTCCAAATAGCCTAAAGCTTTAGTGCACCGAACTGTCCATTTTTTTTTTTTTCAAAATTGTTCTTTTATATATGGTTTCTACCTTGACCTTCAGCAAACAAAAACCCACAAAAAAGCACAATAACATGAACAACAAAAAGTAGGGGGAAAAAAAAACCCTAATTCATCCATTGTAGAGAGAGAAAGTTAGAGAGAGAAAGAGAAAAGGGGGGATATTTTTGAAAAAAAAAAACAGTAAATATATTCACCTTGGAAATTGTAAAAAATGGGCGCGAGAAGAAGGATCGGACGTTGGAGAAGAAGGGAGAAAGGGAGACGACTCTGATGAGGTGAAGCTTTACTTTTTCCCCTATCAACACCGTTCGTTTTTCCTTTTAAGCTATCAAAATTCACAAATAGTAATATTAATATAAAATACTTCCTCCTCCGTCTATTTTTACTTATCCGCTTTAGTGTTGGCAGAGTAATTAAAAAATAATAAATAATAGGAGTAATTTTATTATATTATCCTTTAAATATAATAATAAATTTAATGCTTTAAAAAATATATTAGATGATGAATTATATTTAATGCTAATGATAAAATGGATAGAAATAAGTATATTATTCATTGATTTTATAAATTAGATAACTATTGTTAGGATATTTCAAAATAGAAAAATGGATAAGTAGAGATAGACGAGGGAGGGAGTAATAAAAGGGAGATTATTTCCTTTTCTTCCTTTCCACATGTATTTGGATTCTTCTACATTTTTGTGTGTGTGTGGGTGGATGGGTGGTCCCATTTAGTTCTCAGTTTCGTCCGGTTGAAAATTGAATTGTAATCGATAATTGATTTAATGATTTATTGATGTTGAATTAACAAATTCAATATTTTTTTAAACGGTAATTTTGAGACTCGTCTTGAGGTTCGCTTTGAAGCAGGACACTAACAAAACGCCTTGTGACATACATGGTAATATGCTCTAAACACATTTAACATCCAACGCTTACGCCTCGTCTAATTGATATTACATAAATTATATGTCAAAATTCATAGTTTACATTACTGCCTTTCATAATTCTTTAATAAATGATGATTATGGTTTTTTCATCTGTAGAAATAAGAAGGTTAAGAATAATTAAAATAATAAATTTGTATATTTAATATTTGAGAACACCGTGAGGATCACATAACATTTTTCAAAAAATACATAACATAATTTTACATCTTTACTTATCATTGATCTTTATATTTTTGTCATGTGTCTCAAATAGTAACATATTTTATTATTTCGCTATTTGAACTTAATGTTATGTTTATTCACGATGGAGTGATTTTTTATTATAATACTAGAAAGTTTATTGATTAGTTTCTTTCAATAATTTTTATTATTTGAAAATTGAGATTTTTGGAATTGATTTGCATCTCATAATAGTGTTTATATCAATCATTGTATTGTTTATCCTTGAAAAATCATATCAGAAGTTTTATTTTTATGAATTTCTTTAATTATGTCTTTAATTGTTTTAAACTATTAATGTATTTATCTTAATATTTTATCTTAATATTTGTGTTATTGTACTATATTACCACATTATAAATTAAAAATTTAAAGATTCATGAGGCTTATATCTCGTCCCGTGCTTAATAAAATATCATGTCTCACACCCCCACCTTTTAAATCACTATTCGAGTGAATGTTGGTGAACTGATTAAAATTTTATAGTTAACATCTTATTGATATGATGACGGTTTACTCCATTCCTATCGAGCAAAATGTTAATCCATTAAAAATATCATGTTTGTATTTTTACCTGAAAGTATATGAAGTATCTATTGTAAACTTAAAAACTAGTGCCTTACTTAGGACTCATTTGACCATAGATTTTCCAAGTAGTTTTTGGGGAAAAATTTGACAAATAGTGTTTGGCCATACAATTTGTCATTATTTGATAAATATTTTTAATAAACAATTCAAATTCTTAAATACTAAAAAAAATTAGTATTTAGGCAAAATTTCATTTTTTTTAGGAACTTTTAAAAGTGAAATATGTTTCCTAAATACTATGGCCAAACACATGATGAAATTTCACCGAAAAATATTTAAAAATCTATGACCAAACGCTAGCTTAGTTTAGAAAATAACAAGTCACTCCTCTTCACTCGGCATTTGCTAATTTTAAAGCACAATCTCTCCCCCTAATTAATTCAATACTTTGAAATATATTTGAGCCTACACACATGTGATTATATTGAAAAAACAAACATCTACTCCCTCTGTCCAACAATAGTTGTTCATTATTTACTTGACACACATGTTAAGAAATAATAAATAATAGGGGTAATTTTACTATATTACCCTTTGCATATAATTAATTCAATACTTTGAAAAATATATAAGGTAATGACTATAATTAATAGAAAAATTAAGGATAAAATGAGCAAAAATAGGTAAATTATTCATTGTTTTTTTAAACTAAATAAGTATTATTTAATATCTATTTTTAATAACATAAATAAATATTATTGAACGGAAGGAGTAATAAATAGTCCCGTCACCATTAGTTCCTATTTAATTCTTACATAGGAGTAAGAAATAAGACATTACAAATGATTGGTTTTGAACATGTAAACGTGTCATCTTTTGTGGCAAATTTCCAAAAGTTTTTGAAAACTAAAATCAGGTAAAATTCTGTGGTGATTGCTTTTAAGAAAAAATGTCTTTTGAAAAAGTTGAGTTGTTTTTTATGAAAAAATATTTTCTTGAGTTATTTTGGTTTTTGAAAAACTTATAGTTTAGTTAGAATGCGACCAATAATTTTTAAAACTTCAAGCGAATCATTTTTTTAGTTTCTTTATTTGGGGTATGATATTACTTTTTACCCAATCAATTTGAATTCGCATCGAAGTTCTATAGTTGAAGGTAGAATTCACAAATAATCATTTTTCAGCTCATGTAATTGAAAAATAGCCATTGCTAGAATAACAACAATATACACAGTATAATCTTGCAAAGTGGAGTCTGGAGAAGGTAGAATATAAGCAGACCTTACCTCTATAGAAGTTGTTTCCAATAGACCCTCGATTGTGGAATTAAAAACTTCACAACAATGACTAATTTTCAAAGATATTGCTGAAAAAGAACTAAAAAAATATTGTTTCTCTGTAAAACGCTCCTACCAAAGACGAATGCAATCTTTTATATCACAGTTTAACTATAAAAATACCTAGTTATTTGCACATGACCAAGGAAAATTTCTTTAGATCATAGCCATTGTTCTAAGTAGATACATCATATGTTTTAAATAATTTAATTCAGCAACAAAAAGATTGTTCATTGACTAGTCTTCTATCATAATTGTAGCAGTGTAGTACAACATTGCAGCAAAGCAATTATCAGCAGTAGCAATATGTAGGACATAGGGCCCAATTGATTAATAATACAAGGAGTAGTGAACAATTGGCCTAGTGTGTTTGGACTGTTTCCATTTTACATATTCCTTCACATGAATGCCCCTCTTTTTCGTTCGGATCAGTTTCTACGCATCTCCACTACTTTATCGAGCACGTGCTACCTCTTGCCAATACATATACCACATTGCGCAACTCAACTACTTCATCGAGCATGTGCTACTTCCCACCGACACGAGTATCAAGTTGTACTTTTCAGTTACTTCATCGAGCACATGTTGTCTCCCAGCAACACAAATATCAAGCTCGTACCTCAACTACTTCATCGGACATGTATTCCCTCACCAACATGAGTACCAAGAAGATGTGCAACTTTGCTACTTCATCGAGCACGTATTACCTCTCACCAACACGAATGCCAAGTTGCACATCTCAGTTGCTTCATCAAGCACATGCTTACGACCAACACAAGTATCAGGTTGCTATCTCCCACAAATACAAGTATCAAGCTACGTACCCCAACTACTTCGTCGAGAATGTGTTACCTCTCACCAACATGAGTACCATGCTGCACAACTCAGCTACTTCTCTGGAGCTCGTATTACGTACCTCCTGCCAACGCGATTACCAGGTTGCGCAACTCGACTACCTCATGGAACACATGCTATCTTCCTCCAACACAAATACCAAATAACTTTGTCCATATCACTGTCCCCTTTTAACCCGTTTCAACTAGAACTTCACATGGCTTACTCAATTGGCCAAAATTCCCAAGCCAACATTTATCATTTAACGTTTGTGCATTTACATAAAAACTATTAAACTCAAAAAGGAAAAAAAAAACACATACAACAAAAGAAAAAGATGAGAACAAGGAGCAAGGCCACCCTAAGGCCCCTCTTCCTCCAAACCCTATTTAGCATCTCCCTTCCCGGCCTCAGCAAAGTCTGCAGCAACTCAAATGGTTTTAAACCATAAGAATTTATATAACTTCGATCATAAGGATCAATTTCTAATCGCATAGCTTCATAATAATTTTGCCAAGCTTCCGCGTAATTTCCTTCAGATTAAGCCCCGTTAAGGTCGTCATTCAATTGAAAGAATCTCCATTTCAGAACCGTACATGAGAATTTCACCTCATACAGCTCTTCCCTTATGCGCATAATGAGAATAATACATAGAATAAAAAAGAGAGAGACAGAGAGAGAGAGAGAGATTCAACGATGAAAATATTCTCATCATGAACTCAGCAGGGCTAGTGGATTAAAAGGCAATAGAAGTATAGAATTGGTTACACTTTTTTCCTCTTGGTTCAAGCCAAAAATATGAAACTAAAATTGGGCTCAAAAACTTGCCTGAAGTTTTGTTTCTAACAGGAGGTATCAATTACATCAATTGTGTAATCCTAGCCACTGAGAGAATATGAATAGGGCAAAATGAATTGGAAATAACACAAATTAATGGTCTATTATATGAACAAAATCCTACAGTCGTATGAACAAAAAACTTATCGAGCTGTTGGTCTTGTGATAGATTCATCAATGGACAAGTAATGGTCACTTGCACCTAGGTCCATTGAACCAGTGTGTAGGGAGGAATGCATTGAATGCCTGGATATATCATCTGAACTACCTTCCCTTACTGCTTCTGCCCCTCTTTCTATTGCAATGGCGTCCTGGATTTCCTTGATAACTTCTGAGATCGATGGTCTCATGCTCCCATGAGGTTGGACACACATCAAAGCTTTCTCAGCTATCTTCCAAATTGATTGGATGTCATAGTCATTGTGTAAAGCGGGGTCGATAATGCCCTGAATGTCCCCACTTTCAATGTGCAGTTTCGCCTATATGATTAGAAGCACGTGACAATTATGCAGGTGTCAATATAAATTATTCAGATGTTCCGAATAAATTGTAAGAAGAAACTAAGGATACTATGAATGAACAAGTTTGGCACATCCAAAAATATCTCAGAAGCAAGAAGATATCTTCTCTCAAAGAGAAAGTACTAAGGTGACAATTGCCTAGCATATTGTTATAAAAATATAGTTCTTACGATCAATAAATCTTACCCATTGGACTATATTACGGCAATTGACACCAAATTTTTCATTAGATATTGCTTCTTGACCAGATATTAGCTCCAAGAGAATGACGCCAAAACTGTAAACGTCACTTTTGTCCGTCAACTGCTGGGAAATGTAATATCTGTGTAGACATTGAATTCAAAGAGTCAATACACAAGTCTTGAAGAACATATAACTTGTTAGGAAACGACAATGTGGGTAGCCACCAAACTTCAGGTAAAATTTGTGAGCGTTCAACATAGATCTTGCAGAAAGTACATACTAGCTAGTTTTAACAATTCCACATGAAATTATAGAGGGGGACCAAAGTTTTTAGAAGAGAAGGCAGTCTATCAACTGTTGACACTCCTGGAAAGGAGATTGCGCACAATTCATTTGTTGTTTTAATATACTTTTCTTTTTACTCTGTTCCAGAAAGAATGACACCTTTTTATATTTAGAACAATTTAGCTTTAAATTTTATATTTTACCCTTATGAGAAAATTTATAGCCACACAAATGTCTATGGCTTGTTTTAGACCACAAGTTTCAAAAATCTTTCCTTGTTTCTTAAACTCCGTGCTCGGTCTAATGGTGTCACGTATATTGGAACATGGCAGTACTAGAAAGAAGTTTTATAAATATCGACGAAGAGAAGAGAACATAATTGAAGTAAAATTCGGTTAGAGAAGTCCTAGAATCTCTAATTTTTTCCTAGAAGAATTTCTTTTTTAGTAGAGTGAGATGGACACAACGGGCAGAACGGAGTTAGACGACTGATATAGCTAAACCAATTAGATGGGCAATGGTGCATTGTCGTCATTGTTGCATGGAAGAAGAGCTCAAAGAAGAGGATTAGGTGATGTCAAGGCCAAGAAAACAAATTAAATACACAAAGCTCTCCAGTTTCAATGAAGATCAGCAAGTGAATATCTTAAACCACACGGATATGTTCTAGCATTGAGAACCACATAAATAAAGCATATTACAACCGAGACCCTGTCCGAACAATGTCGCAGTTGTGAACGAGTCATTTATGCTGAATCATTTTAATTGGTGAAGGCGAAACTCCAAGAAGATTAGCTAGTGTTATGGGAAAACTCTTCATGTAGCCATGATTTGCTTTTTCCCATGGCTTTGAAACTCAGGTATGTAATTCAAGTTGGAAATAAGGTTACTAGTAGCATTTAGCTTGGTTCGTATCACACAGCGGGGTCTGGGGAAGGTAGAGTGTACGCAGTCCGTACCACTACCTCAGAGGTGAGGTAGAGAGGCTGTTTCCAATAGACCCTCGGCTCAAGACTTGGTTTGCATCATTTTCATAGAAAAACCTTTGTCCTTGTTAATAAAAATGCAGTCAATGCTTGGCATTGTACAGTTAACAAAAAGTTCAAAGTTCCAGAGAAGAATGCATACTCGGGATCTAGATATCCTACAGTTCCGCGGACTATGCTTGACACATGAGAGGCTCCATCTACTGCAAGTTTGGAGAGACCAAAATCTGAAACCTTTGCTCTCATATTCTTGTCAAGCAGAATATTGCTAGTTTTCACATCTCTGTGGATGATGGATGGGACACATCCCGTGTGAAGATATTCAATCCCTGGAAGAAGCATAAGAGTAACAAAGTAAATATAGAAAGATCATTCTCGTCTAATCCAAAAAGCTTCTTCCTTTCATACAAACCTTTTGCAGAATCTTCAGCAATCTCAAGGCGCCTAATCCAGTTAATACTTCGATCAGGGATTTGAGGACCTGTCAATGCTTATACACATTGAGCATGATTTAGGTTAGAACTTTCTGTAATCAAAGTAAGAGATGAACTTACCATAGAGGTGTTCTTTAAGAGTTCCACTATGCATGAATTCGTAAACAAGGATACTCTTCCCGTCTTCCTGGCAAAATCCCAGAAACTGTACAAGGTTTCTGTGATGTATTCTTGAAAGCAGCGCGACCTGTGTCAAATATCATGCATAAAGTGTCCAGGCAAACCATAAAAATTTAATTCAGTGAAACTGTACTCATTCTTCACAGAAGTAAAACCCTCACTAGGAATGAAAATTGTAAATTTGACACATACAAACTGGAAATGGTTCTAATTTGCATCAGGTCAAAAATTGCACAATGTACAGGAAAAAAATGCAGCACTGTGTAATAGTCAATTGCTGGTCCAGAGGTTTTATAGCCTTGTGACCTTCTATGGAAGATACATTTGATGAGTGTAAAAAAGCACCATCGAAAAGTATCCTCTGGCGTTAAATTAATCCTTTATAAATTATGCAGCTTTCACTATCTATACCGAGATGCTATGCAAACTTGAAAAACAATTATGACAAGCCTCTAGAGCATAATAGGAACATCCACCTATTTACCTCATTTGAGAACTCTCGCTTCCCCTGAAAGGAATCATTTGTAAGAACTTTGACAGCAATTTCCTTTTCGTCCTTCAATTTCCCATAGTATACAATTCCAAATCCCCCTGATCCAACTTTTTTTTCAAAGTTTCTGGTCGCTTCTTCAAGTTCAGCTAATGTAAAGCAGTGTGCCGCTTCTGTTGCAGGATCTCCCAAGGAAGAGACAAACCTTTGAGGAGGTAAATTCAGTTCAACGTGGCCTAAAATAGAAGCAGAAAGATAATGTTGAGTCCCACCAAATTTTTTTATGCATAATGAAAATGACAAAATTAAGTATTGCACTAGACCTTGCTTAGGCGAGCTTTTTTTTCCTTTTTGCAGTAGTATGCAAGAGACAATGGTAGCAAGAAGAAGAGCGGAAGCCCCAACTGATGATCCAATAATGATTTTCTTACGGCTGCGGCTGTTTTCCCCTTTGCGAAGATTAATGTTTCCAGTATAGCTGAGGAGAATGCAGAATATTTCAGCAGATTTAGTAAAGAAACAGAAAAGATAAGTTAACTTAGAAAGGTAGCGTGATTATCAGAGGAACTTGAGCCTTGTAATTTC
Organism: Capsicum rhomboideum; assembly: GCA_031232105.1. Lineage (NCBI taxonomy): Eukaryota > Viridiplantae > Streptophyta > Magnoliopsida > Solanales > Solanaceae > Capsicum > Capsicum rhomboideum. Next base: position 139,232,507 of record CP124711.1, on the reverse strand, counting down.
GACATAGAAAATGTAAAGTAGTGAGTCGAGCCTAGTAGAGACTGAAGACACTTTGAATGCACAGCAACAACCATTAAAGTGACTGAAATAAGAACCACAACAAAGCGGAGAGGATTTAACATATGAGTATCTTCACAAGCCAACGTGTGTTCAGATCATCAGCTTTCATAAAGAAAGGAGTACTGAGTCTCTACCATGAGCTCCCTACAAATATACCTTGGTAGCAGAAATGAAAAGGTTCAGGCATTAACAAGTACACCTTAATCACAAACTAGTTGGGGTCGGTATGAATCCTCACTATCCATGTCACGCTACTTAGTCCCGCCTCAATCCAATATTTAAGAATTTAATTTCTCTAGCACAAAAAATAAACTCAAACTCAAAAGACAGTTTCTACGACAGTCATATGTATGGCAAGATACAAGCTGTAACCTCAGAAACAAACACTTAGCACAGAAATGATACCCACTTCAAAATCACACCGTTATCGAGAAGACCAGATGGCACACTTCCGCCTAGCATGTTGTTCTGCACGTACCTGGAATCATCATTTTCATTAAGAAAGAGAAGAAAATTTTACCAGAGGCAACACATGCAACGGCGGAACTGCTTACAGTTCTTTCAAATTTGCTAGGTCTTCTAAGGTGGAAGGAACCTGTCCGCTCAACTGATTGTTCTCAAGATGTCTGCAAGAAACATGATGATTAGATTCACCACTCAATGTGTTTAAAAGAGTAGATAAAAAAGGAATTGAAAAAGGCAGCTCAATTCACATTATCTGTAGGTCCGGACAGCCGCTAAAATCAGGTATTGGACCAGTCAGTGAATTCCCATCCAGCCAGCTGCATTACGAACATGGATGCATATTGATTTAACAGCAGCAGAAAAGGAAGAAAGGAACCTCAGCAGGCGTATGGAACATTTAACAGAACGATATTATGACTTACAGCTCAATTAAGCCGCTCAACTTTGTCAACTCCGACGGAATATTTCCAGTCAAATTTTGCCCAGACAATTTACTGCCAAAGGTAGACAGTTATGAAACACTAGCTCATCCCTTCAGATGGCGAGAACGGCGTAAAGAGAAAACTAGAAAGCTACATACACGAATTCTTCCATAACTCTTTTTTTTTTTTTTGAACATTGGTAAATTGGACGAATTCTTCCATAACTAAAGTGCAGAAAGCGGAACACATGACACTAAGCATAAAGAAGCTAAAGCAATGAACTCTACATTGATGTTATTCTTGGTCTGATATCTGAGTCACAACGGATCCAGGACCATGGGACCGGTAAGCATGGGTCACCACCTTCGTTTGCCCAATTGGAAGAAGAGTAATGAGAGATTAAACTGGAAATAACTGGTCCTGCAACATAGAAAGAGTAATGGACACGCCTAATTAGATCTTGAAACTAACAAACAAAGGTGCTCATTATAACAGAAAAAATCCTTCTAATGAAATAAACTCAGGTAATCATTTCAATTAGATTCAAAGAAAGACATGGTTTTACCATCTAAAGAGCCATCTGTTCTCTTCACATATCTGTTTATTTCCATCGCATTCAAGAGAGGCCCCATGGTGGAGTCAAATGTCTTTCCGAAACGAAAAGATAACACAAAGGGTAAGGATAAGTTGAAATAGCCTGGCTCATATAAACGATATTTCCCATGGGCATTCTCTTGGATATTAACAACAAGCTTGCTGATATCAGGAGCTCCAGGGAGAACCAACCGGAATTTCCTACTCTCACTGGGATCCAGATCCTCAATTTCAGCAAAGTAAGTAAATGCCCAACCAAAACCAGGGAAACCATCAAGATTCAGACGATAAGTTAACGAGCCATTTCGTCCTACTACAGCAGTCTGCATTGCTTTCTGAGGAGGCATCTCACCATTTACAGTGTTCACATCAATTGGCATTTTGGTAGAAACTCTTTCAGTACCAGCAGCAACATCAACAAGGTAATTGGCTTTTTTTATGGTGTCAGACTCCCACATTCTATCAAACGGGTCATCAGGGTACCTAGGAAGATAAGGACATTAAGGGAAGATTAAAATTCCGGAGTCGAACAAAAACAGTAGGCCAGAAGAAGAGCATTCTAGGGACAGCCTGCGACTGTTTATTACAATTCAAAGATGTCAATAGCTATCATATTCTAAAAATAAACAAGAACGTGCAAGAACATAGATTTGGATGCTGCCACAGTAACTGAAGAACTGAAATATACCTGACAGGATCATCACTCTCTGCACCAAAATTTATCCTTGCAGAGACGCTCATGAAAAAATCATTCTCAAAATCAGTCATATATATCGAACCATTAAAATGTCGGAGCTCAAGTGTTGAAATGAAAGGCTGCCCAGTGGTTGCATTGGATAAACAGACACTTACGGAAGGTTCCTTGGCAAGAAATATTAACTCTTGGTACTCCATTGTATTAGCGTCAGAAATAACTATTGTAGCCCAATGAGTTGCCCCAAGCGAGATGTCAAACTTTGGGTAAACATTGTTGTTATCAAAGTTTCCATAGAGAAAAGTTGCTCTTACAAGGTACCTGTTTCTGGGAATCACATCAAGTGTATAGCAATACTTTCTGTTATCAGCTGGAAAGTATCTCAAGGCCATATATTGTGTCCTCGTCTCATTTGCTACAGAGATATTAGCTATATCTCCGCTAATCATTTGACTATCAGGAATCCATTTGAGACCAAGTTCATCAGTGAAGTCGTCTTTGCCTCCACAATCTAAACTTACAAAACCTGTTTCACAGTTTGATACTTATCAGCAGCGCATAAAGAATGAATATATATCCACCAACTTTCACACCCATTGGTAAAGCTTCATTAAAGAATGAAAACTGCTTACCCCTTTAGCAACACCCAGAAATTTCATTTCATGCCTTATTAATCTCTCTAGCTTTGCAGAAACTTAAGCGATTGCAAAACACTTATCTGTTAGATGCTCTTGTTTTAGTTACACAAAAAGTTGCATTTTTTAATGCAAATGCGGTGTCAACATCATTCTCAGCCATATACCTAATATCTAGATCGAGATCTGGTTTACTAAAGCTGAAACGAGATCTCAAACCACTAACTTACAGAAAATTCTGAGTACAGCATTAGTTCTCTGCTTGAGATTATCAACACTTTCTAGTGTTTGACTTGTAACAATATGCACATAGGGATCAGGAAATGTTTCTTTCATTTGTAGTAAGTTAAGTCAAATCTCAATCAATGCAAGATCTTTATCATATTATTAGACTGCATAGGCATCAATCCGTTGGATACCAATTGACGCAAGCCAGCCTTGAAGAGTTGGATTAAGCTATTCAACATAGTCTAAAATTTTATCCTCCAAAAGGTCGAAACTTTTCTTGCTCAAATTCTGTTCTTCAATTAGATTTCTTTTTTCAAATGTCGGATAGAGAGTCGAAAATTTAAAATGGTAACATGGTCGATAAGATTTTCAAGAATGAAACCATAAGTACCCACAAGACATACATTCCACGAATATGCAATCTAGTAAAAACACATCCTTATAGAGGTTGTTTCCGGTAGACCCTCGGCACATAATGCATTACTAAAACAGGCTATGACACCTAGAAATGAGACAAATAAAGCATTTCACTTCTCCTATTCTTCTATATGGTTTCACCATTTCCATTTCAAGTAAAATTCAAGAGCATCATAAAAAGCAGTAGATACAACCTCCCCCACCCGGCCACCCCCACCACACAAACACATATGTTGTGCATGTTACTATTTATTGTTCTTTGTACTTCGATTATAGTATTATTTTGTTGAAGTTACTGTCTCTTTCAGAATGCTTTGACATGCCTTGTTAGCAGTGTTTAGCATAAGCCCCATGGAACTTTAAATTTTAATTTATAATATAGTAAAATACTGTAATAAAGCAAAAATTATAAACAATAAACTAATAGTTAAAACAATTAAAAACATGATTAAACAAACTCATAAAAAATAAAACTATTGATATAATTTTACAAGTATAAATAAAATAAAAAAAGCTATAATAGCTACTATGAGATGCAAATCAACTCTAACATCTTAACTTTCAATTAATAAAAGAATCACATTTTTTGTAAAAAACATTACTATCTTACTATACAATTTACATCCATAAAAGAAAATAATCAATAATTAAACTTTATTAGTACTCTCACGGTAATTTTGAGATAATAAAACACAATAATTTACTTTCAAATAGCGATTATTTTGAGATGTATTACAAATGATAAAATATGATAATTTTGAGACGTATGAAAATAATATGAAGACCAATGATAAGTGAAGATGTAAAATTCGGCTAATTAAGTATTTTTAAAAGAAATGTTAAATGATATTCACTCTCACGGTGCTTTCAAATAGTAAATATGCAATACAATGACTTGTTATTTGAGTTATTCTCAATCTTCTTATTTTTATAGATGAAAAAAACTATTAAGCATCATTTATTTATTAGAGAATTAAAGGGTCAACAATGTCAATTAAAGAATTCGACAAATAATTTGCCTAAGATTTGTTAGGCGAGCTCTGAGCGTTGGGCGTTAGGCGTGCTTAGGGCGTAGAATCGGGCGCTTAAAGCGTAAGCCTCACAGGGCTAAGCCTTACACCTATGCCTCGAGGCGTTTTGTTAGTGTCCTGCCCGGGGCGAGCCTCAAAACTGCCTTTCAAAACACTGCTTGTTAGTATTTTGGCATAATTTCTTCACTCCTAATATATTCTTGAGCATATGGTCTTTCGGAAACAGCCTCTCTATCACCCAACGTAGGGGTAAGGTCTATGTACACACTCCCTAGACTCCACTTGTGGGATTACAATTGTTGTTGTTGTGTTTTTTTTGTTTTGCTTCAAGGTCACGGGTTCAAGCCTTGGAAACAGCCTCTGGCAGAAATGCAAGGTAAGGCTGCGTACAATACACCCTTGTGGTGGGGCCCTTCCCCGGACACCGCGCATAGCGGTAGCTTTAGTGCACCGGGCTGCCCTTTTTAAGAGTCCAGTGTCCGGAACCCACTCCCCCACTACTCCGAATTCACGTCATAGAAACTCACTATTGGCGTTTTAGCGCTCCCTACCAAAGACAACTTCAGCTCTAATTAAGGGTGAAAGAAACTTTACCATTCTGCCACACCCTTCACTAGACATGATGTAAATGCATTTTGTATCATCAGAACCATAAAACAATTGTATCAAGATGCTTCTAAAAATCACATCTTGCAGCAAATATACTACATCGAAGTACACTATGAACATCAAGACAAGCCATTTAAAGAAAATCAGAACAACAACATACCCAATGAAATCCCACAAGTAGAGTCTAGGGAGGGTTAGAGTGTACGTAGACCTTACCACTACCTCATGGAGGTAGAGAGGCTGTTTCAGGAGGACCCTCAGCTCAAGTACATCAAATCAAAAACTACAGTGAAGCAAATATAGCAACTAATACGGAAACACTAACAACAACAACAAAATAGAGCACTAAGAAAATCACAAAAATTCTCTTAAAAAAGAAGTACAACACTATAGCAGCAAAAAATCATGAACAATAACAAGTAAATCAAGAACCCCACAAACATATGAAATGCATTTTGTAACATCAGAACCATAAAACAATTGTATTAAGATGCTTCTAAAAATCACATCTTGCAACAGATACACTACATAGAAGTACACTATGAACATCAAGACAAGCCATTTGAAGAAAATCAGAACAACAACATACCCAGTGAACTCTAGGAAGGGTAGAGTGTACACAAACCTTACCACTACCTCCTACAGGTAGAGAGGTTGTTTCCGGAGGACACTCGGCTTGAGTACAACAAATCAAAAAACGACAGTGAAGCAAACATAGCAACTAATACAGAAACAGTAACAACAACATAATAGAGCACTAAGAAAATCAGAACAACACGCCTAGCGAAATCCCACAAGTGGAGTCTTGGGAGGGTAGAGTGTACGCAGACCTTACCACCACCTCCTCCAGGTAGAGAGGCTGTTTCCGGAGGACACTCGGCTCGAGTACAACAAATCAAAAACGACAGTGAAGCAAACATAACAACTAATACAGAAACAGCATAATAGAGCACTAAGAAAATCAGAACAACACACCCAGTGAAATCCCACAAGTGGAGTCTAGGAAGGGTAGAGTGTACGCAGACCTCACCACTAACTCCTGCGGGTAGAGAGGTTGTTTCGGAAGGACCCTCGGCTCGAGTACAACAAATCAAAAATGACAGTGAAGCAGACATAGCAACTAATACAGCTACACTAACAACAACAAAATAAAGCAGTAAGAAAATCACAACAATTTTCTTTAAAAAGAAGTACAACACTATAGCAGCAAAAAAACAATGAACAAGAACAGTAAATCAAGAACCCCACAAACATACTAACAAAAAATATGCAAGACAGAACAAGGGTTGTTAGTACCTGGCTGAGCTTGGCTGCCATTAAAGAGAAGCAAAACAGTAAACCAAATACATAAGCTGAAAAATCTACTATCCATTACACTAAATCTTGTTCTTGAATGAAAAAAAAAGGGGACAAGAACTATGTAGATGGGAAAATCAAAAAGTACTATGAGCTAAAAAGTTGAGCATAATAATATCAAGAACTGAAAAAAAATGGAAAAAGGGAAAACCAAGAAAACAAAAAACAAAACATAAGATTAATAAATGAACTATACTACATAATGTATATGATTGTCATTACAAATGTTTCTGGAGTGAAAGAGAGATAAAAAGAATGTTTTTCTCCCTTCAACTTAACAAATTGAGTAAATGTTGAAAGAGAAAAAAAGTTAGAATCTTGAAAGAGAAAAAATGTTTAAAATTGAGTTATTATTGGAGTGTGGGGAAGGACATTTTTTTTTTTGGTTTACTATTCGAGTTCGGTATCTGCATTATATTTCAATTAAATTCGAATTCACATTAGAGAATTTTACATTAGAAGGACTCTTATCACTCGAACAAAGATGATTTCAGTCCTAGAAGACTTTTATCCAAAACCTCTAATTAAAAATAGTATAAAAACTCTATCACTATATTAAGTTAAGTTTTTTATTAAAGCGAGGGAAGGATTTTTATTTTTTTTTACTGATTAAATTTAAATTCGTGCTGAAAAAAATTACATTAGAAATAAAATTATTTTAATAAAGATTAGTTCTTTTTTAGAGGACTTTAACTCGAGATTTTTAGTTGAAAAAGTATATTCCGAATCGTAAAAACGAAGGAATACTTAACACTACGGGATAAGGACTCTATCGCTCAGCTAAGTTAAGTTGGAAGCATTATAACTTGTCAGGTACCACTTTCTTTTGTTTATTTATATTTGTTTTTGTTTTTTTGCTACTTATGTTTATCTACTTGATTAAGGAAAATAAAATAATTGAGTGTATTTTTTTATTTCATAAAGTTTAATTCTAACCAGACATCTTGAGTTGTTAGTTGTTACTTGGATTTGTTTAATCTTAAATAAAGTCAGAGGTTGTTACACTGTTACAGTATCATATATTATGACTTATGTCAAATTCGTCTAATTTCGTTTTCCATTAGTTTTATTTTTATATTTTGCGTGACAAAAAAGTATAAGGATGGACGTAAATCATCGAAAAAATAAATTATCGAAATGAATTAAGATTTATTATATATTTTGAAAGTTTAATTTATCATAGCAAACTTTAGAACTATCAAACTGAATAGTGCACTTATAATGCTAGGATTTAACAGAAATTAATATTGAACAAATAATGAACATATTTTATTAATCACATCCTTTTTTTATTACATAATTATCGAACTTACTACATGAAAATTTGTTTTAAAATATCGAATCAACTTTTGAAAGTTTGACATTTGATATAAATTTTTAATTATCAATTATTAAGTTATTGAAATCGAACGTTGAATATACCGAATCGAATATCAAAGTGAACCCTAACAAAATGTGAAGACAAGTTATGGGAGTAATTATCAGCTAGTATTACTGGAAGGGAAAGAAAAAATCAAAAATTGCGGTGGAGTGGTAAGTATTCCTTCATCCTTAATCAAAGATTTTGGATTGAAGTTCCTCTAGGTACGGAGTCGCCTTTATTAGGGTGCGCTTTATCTCTCAGTGTGGAACTTTTTGGCATAAATCTGAATTTAGTCGAGCTCCAATATAAGTATCGAACACCGGTAAAAAATCCAAAAAAAAAAAAAAGGGAAGGAAAAAGGAGCAGATGGGACCTAGAGCATGGCAGGTTTAAGTTGGATATATTATGACTATTATTAAAAAGGAGAGATTCCTTCCCCACCCCAATAATTTTTATTTACTTATTTTTTTGTATTATCATTTAGTTTTCGATATTGATTGATTTAGATTCACATCGCATGAAAGCGGTAAAGAAGAGATGCTTGCTATTATGAATTTTTTATTTTCAAGATTTAAATTTAAGACCTCTAGTTAAGAATTAGAAAATTTTAGACTTTATCCATTACATTATAATCCTTAGTTACAAACGGAATTAGAGGACGTAAGGGGCTTTATACAAATTTCTTTTGATATTATATATACAAGATTTTTTTGATAGCATATATACAATATTAAAATTATATAAATGTATATATACTAACTGTTAAAGTTTTTTTTTTAACACTTTTGTACGTTAATTCTATATATATTTTAAATTTTTAATGAAATTTGTGATTCCACCACTGTCTTAACAATACGCAGGGTCCTATAAGTTGCATACATGCACATGGCCGCTTGTTTCCTATATCTTTATTCTTGTGATGTTCTTTATAAATTGGTGTGATTGCATGTTTCTATTTGCACAAAATTACAGTGTACACAATGTTTTTAAAAAAGATATATAATGTATATCAATAAGCTCTAACACTTAATTTTATCAAAACTATGAAATTTTTCTCCAACCTCTAAGAATTAAGTCATAATTTAGCCTAGGAAAATATAGCACTCTGAAAAGTAATGCCACTTAAAAAACTAAAGTCAAAAATATTTTGAGTTTTGATTTATTATTAATTTGTGGATTACAAAGGGAAATCTTAATAGAATTTGAAAAGGCAAACGACAAGTCAGCTCGAGAAAATCTATGTATAGCTTCTTTGATTTCTCGATAAAGAGCAAAATGACCAATATTGATTTGTACTAATTTTTATAACCTCGTATATTTACCTAGCCATTCTCCACTAGAATTCTGATTTATTATTAAAAAGGTGAAGGAAATAGATTCATCAGTCTACTACGTACACTCAATTCAAGAATGAACTAATACCCTATTCAGATGAGTCCATGCTAAGATTAGGTTCAATTGTCGGACGAACTAATTTATCTATAACTGTATAAATTTCTAAAGGACAAGTTAATATATGAATATCCAATTGAATTAAATTGACTGAAATTAATGAAATCAATGTCATTGTTTTGCAAATTGAAAAGAAATAAAGCAAGTTGAGGAACAGTTGAAAATATTTCAACATTATTATTGTACTAATAAAGAAAATATAAATTACGATGGTTTGGAAAAACTTCGTCCTCAATCGTAGCTCATTGTTCAATATTATTATATTATTATTTTAAGATATACAATTTTTACCATGAAAGGAGCTATAATTTTTTTATAAACAAAAAATGGGGGTGGGGAAAGGGGAAATGGGGAAGAGATTACAAGGCGGAGAATCAAATCCTCACCAATAACGTGAAAATTCAAGTAGCCAACCAACTGAGCTATTAAGATTCTCAAGAATTGTAACCTATAATACTTTTCGTATAGTTTTTAAATATCAAAATTGTAATTTTAAAATATTGAATTACTCCAAACTAATTTAACTCTAAATATTAGTCAAATTTACTCTCATCACAACCAAAATGAGACAGAGAGAAAATACTTAATAATTGCTACTTAAGAGATTTCTTGATCAGACAGAAAGATCTTCATTAACATAATCGATAAGTTGCAACTTGTTTTAGATAATTCACATATCCTATTTAAGGGTGGACCTATAGTCAAACTTTTGGTGCTCCAACACCCGTTAAATTGGACGCAGACTAGGTATAATTATGTAAAAAATGTATAAAATCTTATATAAAATTTAGAAAAGTACCCAGTAAGCCAAGAAGATAGTTGGGTGTTGTAGTTTTTAAGCGAAACCTTAAAGCTTTGGACGTCAATATGTGTGTTCAAACCTTCTGAGCATCCACCACCCCTAAATCCTGGGTCCCCCACTGAGGCGATTTTTAATCTGTAGTGACCGGAACAAATGACTTATAAGGAATTATTAATTCCAATATTACAAATCCTACGTTACGATTTGCACTTAACTTTGTCCGTCAACTAAATAGGCAAATCCCATGTTAGAAAGAACATTGTTTTCCTTCAAAATACAATTTAATTTCTAAATTTAGACAAGTTGTAATAAAATTTAAACATACGTCATATATGATCGTCTAAACTCTAAAGGGACCAATATTAGTGACGGAGCTACAGTTCTAGCTACAATTTTTACCAAGCTTAATAATATTTGTTCGTATCCTGCCCCTGTATTTAAATTTAAAAACCTACTCTATATGAATTAACTAATTTATCTAAAATTCAATAAGCAACCGCCTTTTCAAATTCAGAATTGATAAACTTAAAATTTTAGATCCATCCCTAGCCAACATCATTTGACGTAATCGTGGTTGAATTGTGTAATTTTGTTAATTGTTTAAATTTTGTCACCTTTTCACATATTCAAAAGTAAAAAAGAATAAAAGAAAGAAAAAACTAAAGTAAACTACTAGTAATATTTATCCCATTGAATAAAACTTCTATGCTATCAACATGTTATCCACAACTAATGCTTTAAAATTAAAGTACTAATGAGAACACTATTAATAATACAGAATTATTAATCACTTTTCCAGTTTCCACTAAGACAAACTTCCTTTATTACTACCTTTTTAGCTATCAAAGTGTGTGACTGAAACTTTTTTGTTTACGACTTTACAGAAAGAAAGGAAAAAAAAAAAGCTTCTCTTTTTCTATTTTATTTTTTCTTTCATCTACTTTTTGGCCTTTATTAACTTGAATATCCACAATTTTCTACGTATGTATTCCTTAATGTCTAAGTACTTGTATAACCAGTGGCGGAGCTAAAATTTTATTAAGAGGATTCAAAAGTGCACACACAAACTAATCAAAGGGGATTCAACATCTACTATATATACATAAAAAATAATTTTAATCATATATAAATAATGTGATTTTTCGCCGAAGGGGTTCTATATGCTAGCACCGCTCCTGTAATATAACGACAAACAATTTTAATCAATTAGTATAATAATAGCAACTATTAAAGTCATAAGAGAAAGATGTTTGATTTTTTTCCTCCGAAAAAAGAAACCCCTCTTTTTTGACCTCCATAAAATAGACGTTTTTTTTTTAGTTATATGATTATTTTCGCAAAAGATCGATAAAGAAGGATACACAAGATCGGTTATAAATTATTTTTTTTCGGGTTTAGTAAAATCTATATTTTCAACAATAACTTCAAACACAGGTTCAAACTAAAGTATGAACAATCAAATGAAGCTGTATTCATAACTATGAACTTTAACAATAAGTTCAACCCAACTTATGAATAAAAAAAATGAAGTTCAAACTATTTTCTGGAAAATAGCAAACCTAAACATTTAGAAAGAGATGAAAATTGGAAGATTCAAGTTCACCGAATTCACAGTGTGTCCTTAAGAAATTATTCCACTCAAGTACCCGAGGTTATGGAATATATCCTCCCAGGATAAAATGAATCACTTCGATAAAATAGCGGTACCTCAAACTCTGCCGAACTACAAACGCACTCAACGATTTGTAAATCACACTTGAGTTTTTAGGAAGAAGAAGAGTTTTTTCACTTCAAAATTTCGTGCATATACCTGAAGAAAAAATCAGGTATTTATAGTCAAAAGGTGGTGTTTCATGTTCTAAGTTCGTGCTAGAAAGTTTAGTTCTAAGAAAATTCTTCTAACTCCTATTTTTTCATGTTTCAGATCATGCTTACAAGAAGGACTAACGGCCAAAGGACTTCAGTTGGGACCTTTGTCCCTGCTGGGGCAAATGCTGAAGAGGTTTGCCCTACTCATGGGATACAGAATCGTAATGGAGTCCGCACCTCTGGCCCAACTGCTCTTGCTGAGGTCCCACCAGTCCTCCACAAGCTCCCAGAATCGGCACCAATCGTACTCAGTCCCCGCAGGGTGGGATTTCTAATGCTAAGTTCAGGCAGACCATTCAAATGCTTGCCCACATTGTGTCGTCTCAGTCCCGTCGGTCAATCAATATTGGTTCCACCTCAGGTTCCTCAGATGTTACTAAGGTTGGTCAGTTTATGCGGCTAAACCCACCTACCTTCATGGGATCCACAGTTGAGGAGGATCCTCAAGAGTTTGTTGATGAAATGGAGAAAATTTTCAGGGTTATGCATGCTAGTGACACTGAGGGAGTGGAGTTTGTTGCCTTTCAGTTGAAAGGGTAGCTTATCAGTGGTATGATGAGTGGGAGGAGAATAGGGGTGAAGATATTGAACCAGCAGTTTGGGAAGATTTTTCTGCGGCATTTCTTAATCATTTCTTTCTCCAGGAGTTGAGGGAGGCTAAGGCAGAGGAGTTTGTGAACTTGAAATAGGGAAAGATGAGTGTTAAACAGTATGCTCTGAAATCTTCCCAGTTGTTTAGATATGCTCCAGAGTTGGTGTCTAGTATGAGGGCTCGAATGAGGAAGTTTGCTTCTGGTATCTCTGATGATTTAGTTCTAGAGTGTAAAGGGGCGATGCTGAACAACAATATGGATATATCCAGGTTAGTGGTTCATATGCAGCAGGTTGAGGATGAAAAGAAAAAGCAAGCTGAGGTAGATGAGAGCAGAATAAGAGGGCTAGACCAGCAGATCAGGATGTGAGCCAGGAACAGATTAGTAAAGGGGGCAAGCAATGGACCAAGAGGAAACTTTGGGGTAATGCTCATTCATCAGCTAATGCACCAGCCTCTAAACCTTTGGGTGATCAGCGTTTTGAGCCAAATAATGGTCCTAGGTTACAGGGTACACAATCTCAGGCTAGTGTGGCTCAGTCGGCTCCATCCTATCCTCCTTTCCAAAATTGTGGAAAGCGTCACAGTGGAATTTGTCGCATAGGAAAATGTGTATGTTATTTTTATGGGTAGCATGATCATTTTCAGCAGGAATGCCCTTCGGCAAAGGCTGTGTGTGGGGGCAACAGAGCCCCAGCTGCAAAGGGGACCACCTCTAGTACAGATGGGGGTCGCAACAGTCTGTATGCTCTATCTACTCGCCAGGATTCAGAAGCCTCGCTAGATGTTGTTATTGGTACGTTATAGATTGTCTCCCGTGACGTATATGTGTTACTTGTTCCTGGTTCTACCTTGTCTTATGTGTCTCCATATATGGCTGTAAATTTTGGTTTTGGTCTCGAAATTATTTTTGAACCTTTCTCAGTTTCTACCCCTGTTGGTGAGTCCATTATTGCTAGGAGATTCTATATAAATTGTGTGGTGTCCATTTTTCATAGGGATACAGTGACGGACTTAATAGAGCTTGATATGGTGGATTTTGACATGAGAAAAGTTATGTTTTGTTTTCCTAATGAACCAGTCCTAGAATGGGAGGGTAGTTCCTTAGCACCTAAGAGAAGATTCATTTCTTATCTTGGAGCCAGAAAAATGATTTCTAAAGGTTGTTTGTATCATCTAGTCTGGGTCAATAACTCTAGAACTGAAGATTCCTCACTCCAGTCCGTTCCTGTGGTTAATGAATTTCCTTAAGTCTTTCCCGAAGACCTTCCCAGAGTTCCCCCTGATAGGAAAATAGATTTTGGGATCGACCTATTACCCGATACTCGTCCAATTTCTATTCCACCATATAGAATGGCTTCTGCAGAATTAAAAGAGTTAAAGGAGCAATGGAAAGATCTCCTTGATAAAGGGTTCATCCGCCTTACAGTCGACTCATAGGGTACTCCTGTACTTTTTATGCTTAAGAAAGATGGGTCCCTTCGCATATGTATAGATTATCATCAGCTGAATAAGGTCACAGTGAAAAATAAGTACCCACTCGCTAGAATTAATGACCTATTTGACCAGCTTCAAGGTGCTAAATGTTTCTCCAAGATAGATCTTCGTTCGGGTTACCATCAATTGAAGGTTAGGGAAGCTGATATTCTCAAGACTGCATTCCGAACCCGGTATGGACATTTTGAATTTTTGGTTATGTTTTTTGGTCTAACTAATGCACCTGCAACCTTCATGGATCTTATGAATAGGGTGTTTAAGCAGTTTTGGACTTGTTCGTTATTGTCTTTATTAATGATATCCTTGTGTACTCCCGAAGTGAGAAGGAGCACGCAAATCATCTCCAAATGGTACTTCAGACCCTCAAGGATCAAAAGTTGTATGCTAAATTCTCTAAGTATGAATTCTGGTTGGACTCCGTGGCTTTTCTCGGTCATATTATTTCAAGTGAAGAAATTTAAGTGGATTCTCGAAAAATTGAGGCGGTAAAGAAATGGTCTAGACCCACCACTCCAACTGACATCCGGAGCTTCTTGGGTTTGGCAGGCTATTACAGGAGGTTTGTGGAGAGTTTCTCTACTATAGCTGCACCGTTAACTAAGTTGACTCAGAAGAAGGTGAAGTTTTAATGGTCTGACACTTGTGAGGGCAGTTTTGAGAAACTAAAGGACCGGTTGACTTCTGCACCTGTGTTGACCCTACCTGAGGGTACTGAAGGGTTCGTGGTTTATTGTGACTCATCCTGAGTGGGACTTGGTTGCGTTCTTATGCAGCACGGTAAAGTTGTGGCATATGCTTCCAGACAACTTAAGGATCATGAGAAAAATTACCCAACACATGATCATGAGTTGGCGGCGGTAGTGTTTGCACTTAAGATTTGGCGTTATTACTTATATGGGGTGTATGTGGACATTTATTCAGATCACAAGAGTCTGCAATACGTTTTCAAGCAGAAGGAGTTGAATCTCAGACAAAGGAGATGGCTTGAATTATTGAAGGATTACGACATAAGTTTGCATTATCACCCAGGTAAGGCTAACATAGTTGTTGATGCTCTTAACAGGTTATCTATGGGCAGCCTTTCGCATATAGAGGAGGAAAAGAGAGAAATGGTGAAAGATATTCACCAGCTCGCTAATTTGAGAGTCCGACTTTTGGATTCCAAGAGTGGAAGAGTGGTTGTTTATGAGATGGATAGGACTTCTTTGGGTGCTGAAATGAAGGAGAAGCAGATTAATGATCCCACACTTATGCAAATTAAAAAGGATGTTGGTCAATAGAAAGTATTGGCTTTTGAGATTGGGGGCGATGGCATCTTTCTATACTAAGGGAGATTGTGTGTACCTAATGTTGATAATTTATGTGAAAGAATTATGATTGAGCTCATGTTTCCAGGTATACCATCCACCCTGGTGCTATTAAGATGTATCAAGACTTAAGGGAGAATTACTGGTGGAACAATATGAAGAGAGATGTTATAAATTTTGTGGCTAAGTGCTCTAATTGCCAACAAGTGAAGGTTGAACATTTAAGTCCTAGCGGTACCTCTCAGGACATAGTTATTCCAGTGTAGAAATAGGAGATGGTGAATATGAATTTTGTCACAGGCCTTCCTCGTACTCGAAATCAGTACGACTCTATTTGGGTTATTGTGGATAGGATGACCAAATCAGCTCACTTCTTTCCTGTAAGGACAACTTACTCGGGAGAGGATTATGCGAAGTTGTATATTCAGGAGATCGTTAGGCTACATGGAGCACCTGATTCTATTATATCCAACAGAGGTACACAGTTTACTTCCCTGTTTTGGAGAGCTTTTCAGAAAGGTTTGGGTACTCAAGTGAACCTTAGTACCGTCTTCCATCCTCAAATGGATGGGCAAGCAGAGTGTACTATTCATACATTGGAGGATATGTTGAGAGCCTGTGTCATTGACTTTAAGGATAGTTAGGTAGATCACTTACCTCTTATCGAATTCGCCTACAATAATAGTTATCACTCTAGTATCCAAATGGCTCCTTTTGAAGCCCTCTATGGTAAGAGATGTAGGTCGCCAATTGGGTGGTACGAAATGGGCAAAGTAAGTTGCTTGTACATGACCTTGTACACTAAGCGATGGAGAAAGTTAAGATTATTCGTGAGAGGCTTAAGACCGCTCAAAATCATCAAAAGTCCTACCTGGATATGAGGCGAAGAAAGTTGGAGTTCGACATTCATGATTGGGTATTTCTGAAAGTCTCCCTTATGAAAAGGGTGATGAGGTTAGGGAAAAAAGGCAAGCTCAACCCTTGTTACATTGGTCCTTACCAGATTTTGAGAAAGTTTGGGAATGTTGCTTATGAGCTAGAGTTACCCGCGAGTTTGGCTTCAGTTTATCCAGAGTTTCACGTTTCTATGCTCAAAAAGTGTGTGGGTGACCATTCTCCTATAGTCCCCATAGAGAATATTGGTGTGAAAGATTCCTTGTCCTATAAGGAAGTTCCTATAGAAATTTTGGATCTTCAAGTTCAAAAGTTACGGACTAAAGAGATCGCTTCAGTAAAAGTGTTATGGAGTAATCAAAAGGTGGGAGAAGCTACTTGGGAATCGGAGGAGGACATGAAAACTAGATATCTTTTTTTGTTCCCGTCTTTGGAGGTAGTTGCTTAAGGTCTACTCCTTTACTCAATTCAATCGTTCGTGTTCATGCCTTAATATTCTATACTCATCCTTATGCCAAGTTAAAAGTATCCATAATCATCATTCGGGGATGAATGATCCCAAAGGGGGGAAAATGTAATGCCCCGTATGTTTGGACGTCTTTTTAGGGCTAGAAACGAGCCTATACGACCCTTAGATTGAGTATAAATCGAGTGGGGATGAGTTTGGTAGTGTTGGAAAGAGTTTAGGGCAAGGAAAAGGGTGGTGCATTGCACGGGGGAGACCACATCGTAGCCCTCGCGTCGCACAGCCTAGCGCGGGTAACTTGTTTTCTAATTAATAGTATAGGGTTTTGAAACTTAAACATAATATTTGAAAAGGTGGATTTCGTTATACGGATTTACAATGTTAAATGTTCTGCATGATGAAGCTATGACCTTCAACCCTTTTTCAAAAGTTTGCTTTTAAACGAGGAGTAAAACGTTTATTCCGTCTTTTGAGTAATGTATGGTATGAAATGATGAGATGTTTAATGATTCTTATGAAAATCCTATTATGATTTTGTTTATAAATTTTAAAGACGGAATGGAGAGTCTATGATGTTATATGATAATGATTTGGCATGATATGAATGACTTGCAAGTCTTGGTATGACGATACCAAAAATGTGAATGCCTTAATGAAAGACTATGGATAAATACTTATGAAAATTATTTTAATGGGGCTTAAAGGGGATTATGTAGTTCACCGAGAAGGTGTAAGTTCTAGTGACCAACGCCGAAAACCTATGTTTTGCCAACATAGGGTTGGTTCACTCCCAATGGGACAACCTTATCACGTTCCTCTACGAGGGCGATATGTTATGATGGCCAAATTATGTTCATCTCAATTCATGCGGCAAACATGGATTGGGGACCCGTCGGTTAGGCGAATACCGAACCCATATAGCCCGTGGGTTGCCTAAGGTCAGTGAAACTAATTAGTCCATGGAATAAAGTTAAACGATGAGTATGTTTTATGTCTTAGTAATTTATTCTATTATTACTTACACTCGTGATTTACATTATGCTTCTTATGATTTTATTCTATAAAATGCTTTGTTCCCTCTCCCCTGGGTTGTATGCTAGTACTCGCCGTACTGACCGTTCCTGGATGCTACATCTTCTCATGATGTAGGTTCGGAGGCATTTTCTCGTGATACTATGCAGTACTAGGATTTCTTTGGGATAACAAGTTACGAGTGGTGAGCCATCCATCTTCTGAAAGGCATCTTATTCCATTTTCTTGGACATTGCTCATTTGATTTATGGTATCGCCGGGGCCATGTTCTATCTTAGGATTTATTCAAAATGTTAAAGACTTCATTGACTGGCTTTGGCAAATGTATCATGTTCTATTTCAAGCTTTAGATTCTGAACTTCTATTAACGTTGAATCTCTTATTTCATGGGTATACTTCCACATTTTTATTCATGACTATGCTTATAATGTTACGCTAAGGGATCTTCTCGGGCTTTCATTGGTCTGGAATGCCAGTCACGACCAGGGCCTGGGTTCGGGTCGTGACGTCTGTCAAATCCAAACTAAAAAGTTTTCAGTTTAAGTCCTTGTCCCAAAAATAAAAACTAGAGGGAACGCTTACTATTTGTATGTAGCACTGTGGTAACGAGCCGTAAGAAAAATGAATAGAGCATTCCTTCCGCTGGGCATTAATTTGGGTGTAGGATATCTTTTCTTAAAATTGGACTTCAACCAAACTTAATTTGTCTGGAGTTGGAGCACTTTGACCATAGAGGGTCAAGACACCTATTGAGTGTCGATTCAAACATGTCCATTAAATGATTTCGGCATCATCATTTAAGTTATATATTGTAACGATACTTAGAAAATTTGCAAGCCAATGCAATTCAAACTAATTTTAGACAAAATATCTAATGTTTTATACGACTAAAGTTTATCTTTTTTGACACATATGAGTGAAGTTCAATCATTTTTTGTCTGAACTTCAGGTATTGTTTGAACAATTTCATACACGCACGTCTGAAATTGTTCCGAAGTGACTAAACGTGTTAAATTTTTTTAAAAGGGAATAAATATTAAATAGTGGCATTGAGATAGGATATCATGTGAATTCTTACAAATTATATTCACATACATATAGTGGTTAAGTTGGAACTTTCACTGAGGAGATTTAATATATAAACAAGTAAGCAAACAAAATAAACAACGAAATTCTACGTAGGAGAAAAAAGTATATGATTTTAAAAAGAAATCTTTAGACTATATAGATGTCCATCAAAATAATAACTCCTCTCTCTCTCTCTCTCTCTCTCTCTCTCTCTCTCTATATATATATATATATATATATATATATATATTATATATATATAGCCCATTGAATTCATAGTGTGTCCTTAAAGAAATTATTCCCCTCACTGTACCCGAGATTAATGAAATATATCCTCCCAGGATAGAATGATTTACTCACCAGAATAGCGGTACCTCTATATCTTAGGAAGAATCAAATATTTATAACCAACAAGTACTGCTTCAGAAAAGAAGCAAGAGTTCTGAAAAGTTGCATTGACTTGGAAGCGACGGGGGCACATGTGCAGGCCCACATCGGCTTGTGTGGCGCACATCCAAACTAGTCACTGAAAGGATGCAACCCTTCAGTGTGCGCTACGTGTGCGATCCCACAAGGTCTTGTGTGGTCGAACACCACTCTACATAACCAAAATAGTGAAGAATTGTGTCTCTTCATCATTGTGCGGTGAATATGCGTTGCTTGAGCATTCCGCGCAATGACTTGTGCGGCCGCACATGGAGGAAAAATTTAGGTTAGAATTTTTAATTAAATAATTTCTAAACAATTAAGTTTAAGTGAATTTTATCTAAGAAATAATCTCCCTCTAAAGTCAAAGCTGAAGCTCGAGTGACGACAATAGCGCGAGGCATGTCTTCTCCTCAACCCTCTAGCACTATAAAGAAGTGCTTCTATATTTAAGCACATGAACGTTCCTTTGCCACCACTATGTGGAAGAAATGCTTCCTCCAAGAAAACAAAAGGAAAATTCATTTTCCATCCATATTTGTTCCCTCCATTTTCCATTCACTTTTTATATTGAAACCAACAGAACAACATGTGATAATTTCTTGAGGATGATGAGGTTTGGGGTCAAATGTAGGTTATACTTCTCTTCGTCTTTTTGAGGTTATGTAGGGATATAGTCGAATCATTATGAACCTTGATAATCAATAATAGGAATGATTTTGGTTTTTTCTATGTTCACCATTAGGTGTGCTTGGTGTTGTATTAGGACTATGTAATGCAAAGAAAAGCAACATCACAATATGAAAGTAGAGTTAACCTCTTCAAAAAATATTTTGACGATGATAGTGCTTTACAATTTTTTAGTATGTACAGAAAACTGTTAGGTTTTAAGTGTATTGTGAATGAAAAATGGAGGGAAGAAAAAATGGAGGGAAAGTGAAATGTGTAGTTCACTTTTAAGAAGTAAAGTTTTCCCACATTGGTGGGAGAAAGAAACATTTTTATGTATATATTGAAATGCATTCCTTCATGTGGATAGTAAGGCAAGAACAAGACAAGCCTTGTACCGTCGTTGTCGTCGCTGACTCGGCTCAGCTTCGACTTAGGATTTGAATTTGGATTTGAATTTGTCAAATGATCGATTGAGAGACTATATTTGTAGACAAAATTCATTTGAAACTTGAGAATTAGTGAAGTTTTTAATCCAAAAATCTGAAACGAAAATTTTCTCTATATGCGGACGCATGTCACAACGTACCTCGAATGGACGCGACCCTTAGAGGCAAACGACACACTATTTTGGAACAGGTAAGTGACCTGCGCGTGCACCTAGCGACCTGCAGGCACAGGTGTCAGCGGAGATATTGCGCAGGCCAAGCGGGCAACATTGGTTTCGACAAAATAGCCACCTGCGGGCGGAGGTGGTCATGTCGTTCCATAAAAGTTGCTTCTGTTCATGAACCTTTGCTTCTCTTCTGAAGCACCACCTTTTGGCTATAAATACCTGACTTATTCCTCAGGTTTTGGTATGAAATTTGTAAAATAAAAACACTCTCTCCTTCTTGAAAAACTCAAGTGTGATCATCAAATCTTTGAGTGAGTTCATTGTTCGGTAGAATTTGAGGTACCACTATTTTACTAAAGTGAATAATTTTGTCCTGGGAGGAAAGATTCCATAACCTCGGGTACTTGAGCGGAATAAATTCCTTAAGGACACACCATGAATTCGGTGGACTTGATTCTCCATTTCTGTCTTCATCTTTTTCTTACGGTTTTGCTATTTTTCAGAAAATGGTAAAAACTTCATTTCGATAGTTCATAGTTGTTGAACTTCATTATTGTTCTTGAACTTTTTCTTGAACTTAAAGTTGAAGTACTTGTTGTTTAAATACAGATAGTTGTACCTAGAAACAACAATCTTAAGGAATTTATTATCTGTATTTTTTGATTTCTGGAGATTAAAATCATTTGGTTTTCTATTCTGTCTGAACTTGATAGTGATTTGAAGATATAAAAACTTCATCACGAGTCAAAGATTATTCGGTTGACGATTTGAAGAATATAAAACTTCATTGTTAAACTAGAAGCAAGTTGTTTTAAAGTTCTAAACTTTGTTGTTAGTATTTAAGATACTAAATTGGTTGTCTCTTTGTGACAGCAAAATGACTAATGAAATTCAAGTCAATGATGGAACGACGAATGTTGCAGCAACAAACATTGCTACTTCAAGTCATGCAAATGTTGCACCTGTCATGGCACCGACAAAAAAACCAGAAAAGTTTTCGGGTGTTGATTTCAAACAGTGATAGCAGAAGATGTTTTTTTATCTAACTACTTTGAGTTTGCAAAAGTTCATCACAGAAAGTGTTCCTGAATTGCCGGAAGAAACTCCGAAAAAGGATTGCTTTGTGGTAACTGAAGCTTGGAAGCACTCTGCTTTTTTATGTAAGAATTACATATTGAGTGGCCTACAAGACGACCTATACAATATGTATAGTATGATGAAGACCTCGAAGAACCTCTAGGATGCTTTAGAAAAGAAGTACAAAACTAAGGACGCCAGAATGAAGAAATTCATTGTTGCCAAATTTTTGGACTTTAAGATGGTAGACAGCAAAGCTGTAGTTATCCAAGTACAAGAGTTGCAAGTCATTATTCACGACCTCTTTGCAGAAGGTATAATTTTAGATAATGCCTTTGTTAAATATTTTAAGAATGTTATTAATGTTCAACTTAACCTTTATTGTAGCTTTGGTTATGAACGATGCTTTTCAAGTAGCTGTGATAATCGAGAAGTTACCACCTTTGTGGAAGGACTTTAAAAACTATTTAAAGCATAAGCGTATGGAGATGTCAGTTGAAGACCTCATTGTGAGGTTTAGAATTGAAGAAGACAATAAGACATCAGAGAAACGTCCCGTGGGAACTCTGTAATAAATGGAGCAAATATTGTGGAAGATGATCCCAACAAATCAAAGAAGATAAATAAAGCACAAGAACAACAAGACAATCCTCCTAAGAAGAAATTCAAAGAAAATTGCTTCAATTGTGGCAAAGTTGGACACAAGTCGGCTGATTGTCGGGCTCCGAAAAAGGGCAAGAAAAAGGACCAAGCAAACATGGCTGAATCCAAAGAAGAAATGGACAATCTGTGTGCTATACTCTCGGAATGCAATTTAGTTGGAAATCCTAGAGAGTGGTGGATTGATTTAGGTGTCACCCGCCACGTGTGTGCCAACAAAGAACTATTTGCATCATATGCTCCGGCTCAAGATGATGAGAAAATATTTATGGCGAACTCCGCAACGGCAAAGGTTGAAGGAACAGGTAAGGTTTGCTTGAAAATAACATCAGGCAAGGTAGTGATGCTAAATAATGTCCTTCATGTTCCGGAGTTGCGAAAGAACTTGGTTTCTACTTCACTTCTGACTAAGAATGATTTTAAATGTGTATTTGTTTCCGATAAAGTTGTAATTAGTAAGAATGAAGTGTATGTAGGCAAAGGCTACCTCACCGAGGGCCTTTTTAAGATCAATGTAATGACTCTTGATATGAATAAAATTTCTGGTTCTCCTTATTTACTTGAGTCAAGTGATTTATGAAATGAACGTTTAGGACATGTCAATTATAAAACCTTGTAAAAACTGATTAACTTGGAAGTTTTGCCTAACTTTGAGTGCAGTAAATCAAAGTGTCAAACATGTGTTGAATCTAAGTATGCTAAGCATCCGTATAAGTCCGTTGAATGAAATTCCAATCCCTTAGACTTAATTCACACAGACATTTGTGATACTCGTGGTGGAAAAAAGTATTTCATAACTTTTATCGACGATTGTACTAGATTTTGTTATGTCTATCTGCTGATTAGTAAGGATGAGGCAATAGATGCATTTAGACAATATAAAACTGAAGTTGAAAATCAGTTGGATAAAAAAGATAAGAAGTGATACGGGTGGAGAATATGAATCTCCTTTTGCGGAGATGTGTTTGGAAAATGAAATTGTCCATCAAACTACTGCCCCATACTCACATCAATCAAATGGAATTGCGGAAAGAAAAAATCGAACGTTAAAGGAAATGATGAATGCCTTGCTTATAAGTTCAGGTTTACCGCAAAACTTGTGGGGGGAAGCTATCCTTAGAGCTAACCTAATACTCAATAGAGTGCCCCATAGAAAGACACAATCTATTTCATATGAGAAATAGAAAGGAAGGAAACCCAACTTAGAATATTTCAAAATGTGGAAGTGTCTAGCGAAAGTCCAAGTTTCTATACCCAAAAGGGTGAAAATAGGACCTAAGACTGTGGACTGCATTTTCATCAGATATGCTACAAACAGTAAAGCATGTTGATTTTTTGTTCATAAATCCGAACATCCGGATATCCATGATAATACGGTAATTGAATCAGGGAATGCTGAGTTCTTTGAACACATTTATCCGTATAAAACTAGACATGAATTATCTAGTGAAGGGTCTAAATGACCTAGGGATGAAACAAGGGAGAATGTACTTAATGAAGAGAATCCAAGGCGTAGTAATCGACAAAGAACGTCAACTTTCTTCGGATAAGATTTTGTAACATTTCTTCTTGAAAAATGAACCTCTAACGTTTAAAGAAGCGATGTCATCTGCGGACTCATCCTTTTGGAAAGGGGATTTCAATAGTGAGATTCAATCTTGAGCAACCATACTTGGGAGTTGGTTGATTTTCCTCCAGAAAATAAACCTTTAGGTTCTAAATGAATCTTCAAAAGGAAAATGAAAGTTGATGGTACTATTGACAAATACAAGGCAAGACTTGTTGTGAAAGGCTTTAGAAAAAAAAGAAGGTCTTGATTATTTTGACACATACTCGCCAGTAACAAAGATAACGTCCATTCGGATGTTGGTTGCATTAGCTGTGGTATATGGTCTTGAAATCCAACAAATGAATGTAAAAACAACATTCTTAAATGGAGAATTGGAGGAAGAAATTTACATGGAACAACTCGAGGGTTTTATGGTTCCTAGTAAAGAAAAGAAAGTGTGCAAACTTGTTAAGTCACTTTATGGACTAAAACAAACACCCAAACAGTAGCATGCAAAGTTTGACCAAACCATGTTGGCAAACGGATTCAAAATAAATGAATGTGATAAATGTGTTTACATTAAAAACACTTCAAATCACAAAGTTATTGTTTGTTTGTATGTGGATGACATGTTGATCATCAGTAGGGACATTTATGACATAAATGCAATAAAACGAATGCTTGAGAGCAAGTTTGATATAAAAGACCTTGGAGTTGTGGATGTGGTCTTAGGTATAAGAATTCATAGAACTCCACAAGAGTTGACATTATCACAGTCTCATTACATTGAAAAGGTACTTGATAAGTTCAAGTATTTGGATTTTAATATTGCCAAGACTCCAATAGAAAATGAGCTTTGCATTTCAAAAGAATGAAGGTAAAAGTGACTCACAATTGGATTACACATGAGTGTTGGAAAGTTTGATGTATATCATAAATTGTACACGACCAGATATAGCATGCGCTATTAGGAAATTGAGTCGGTACACGAGTAATCCTAATCAAACTCATTGGATGGCAATGAAAAGAGTTTTGGGGTATCTAAAACATACTCAAGACTTTGTTTTATATTACAACAAATATCCAGCGATAATTGATGGATATAGTGATGCAAATTGGATCATCGAATCAAATGAAGTAAAATCCACGAATGGATATGTGTTTACTTTTGGTGGAGGAGCAGTCTCTTGAAAATCATCCAAACAGATATGTTTTGCCCGCTCTACTATGGAATCCGAATTTATCTCATTAGATAAAGCCGGTGAAAAAGTGTCACACCCCAAATTCCATTGAGGCGGACTGACACCCGAAACGAATAAGGCCCGAGAGAACCAATCTTCACTCTAATACACTCATACGCATGTCACTCAATGAACGTCATCATCATCATATATAGATACAAGATGGAAGCAATGGAATAACGTATAACATATATGAAACTTGGCCGTTGGGGCCATCAAGTCAAAACATATGTCCCTTACATTGCTTTCCTTTGTCCCACAATATCTACAAAGCTTCTACAGATGCTTAAATATAACCAACCTACAGTCGGGATAAGTCCCCGCTTTATACAACATCACAACCAATGTACATATGAACTCGGAAAGCCCCAAACCAATTGGAGCTCACCAATGATCTGCGGATATAGCGTAGCCTATAATGGAGGTCTACTAGCACCTGTGTCTGCAGCAAGTAAGGTAAGTCCCACGAGGGACGTCAGTACGAAGAATGTACTGAGTATGTAAGACCAATAGTAACCTTATGAAATATAGGAACTCAAATGGAATCAATGCAAGTGAATAAGCAATATGATTAAACCATAGTTCTATATGTGCTTGGAAACATGCAAATTGCTTTCATTACTTTCTTTGCTTTCTTTGCCTTTGCGTTCATTCATCATTATCCATTGTCATATAATACCTGGGCCCCAACTGATCAGTGGGTTATAACATAACATAACGTTATGTTGGGATCGGCTCGAGCTAGGCTTATGCCTCTAGAGCTACCACCCATAAATCAATATATAGGTCTAGGCTCGAGCTAGGTTCTCACCTCTAGAGCTTCCACCCATAAACTAATATAGCAGGTTCGGCTCGAGCTAGCTTCTTACCTCTAGAGCTACCCCCTGTCAGGTTCGGCCTGAGCTAGGTGTATGCTTCTAGGGCTGTTCCCTGATCCAATAATCTCGGGATCTACTCGAGCTAGGCTTATGCCTCGAGAGCTACCCACCCGTACTCTTGTAACCAACAACTATGCATTACTTTATTTCTTTACTTTCATGAGATTGATACTTTGATGGTTATAGCATCATTGAAACTTTGGAACATTAGTCAATGGATATTATTGGAACTTTGAAACAATGTCCACATTTATGTGACCCATGAATAACCTTTGATCAATGAATAAGGAACATGAGAATAACAATATATGACAACCTGAAATGAGATACCTTTGAATATTTTGGAATGACATAAGTACAATGACAATGTAAACAATATATGCTACAGAAGGATACGGTAAGAGTAACCTTACATACCTTATCTTCCCAATATGAATATACAGTCTTATAAGTGCATATAACAATCCAGCTTCTTCCTTACGTTTCACTCTACAACACAAGCAAATAACGGAGCTCACGTTAACAACTAACTACTTTACAAATGCTTATGATGACAATGAGTACATGATTGCCTTATAACATCATTTCACCCTTTACAATGTCATTTACGGCATTGTCATACCAATAATACCAACAATATCCCAACATTCCACACATTAACCAAAACATCATAACCAATAATATTTCACACCAAGTTTATCCTTTATGCTTCCTCATTAATACTACGTCACAAGTACCCCATCAATTCTCATCAATACATTCCATAACAACATCAACAATTTCACAAGTCATACACATAGAAAATAAACAAGTTAAGATTATAATCACATCTCATGTGTTGATATTTCATTCATACCATTCACTTTCATCAAAACCTCAAGTCTCCTTTCAAGTTTAAATCACAAAGATGACACATCTTTTAACACAAAGCAAAAGTGCCCTATTCAACACCTTGCCAACATAACCATCATGATATACACACCATATTAAGCATATAATATATTAATCCATGAGAGTAGACACTTACCCAAGCTTGCAAAGTGATGATCTTGCCCAAACAAGTGTCTTAGGGTTCTTAGGGTTTGAGAGAAAATGTTTTGTAATTGTCTAAAAAGCATGAGAGTGAGAATGAATAAGAATCAGCTTTTGTGCCTTTATATAGCCTCTCAATTCATCCTTAGACAATTCTTGGCATTAAATGCTTGGTCAAATGGAAGAATGGGTCATTTGACCCATTAGGCCATGTCTTTTAATTCCATTTTGGGCCTTAATTGAGCCCAATTCATTTAGCCCAATAAAATCAATGAATAATCCACCAATTTCTCATGTTTAAATCATTTCATATGTGTTACGAAAATATTCCAACTCACGAGACTCATGTTCGTAGCCGCAATCCCAAGAACAAGTAATTCTAGCCACTTATGGCTTACTTTAACATAAAAGGGTAAAAACGTAATTTGAATGCTAAATTAGTCCACGAGTAATCTTACCAAGATGGAATAATGATATAATTACCCAAGAACCACATTTATAGGCTCGTGGTTGGCGAAGAAATTTGGCAAAAAGCACCCCGGCATGCCCCCGGGCGTCCCATAGACTTAGAAAAATTTCCAACTTTTGCAAGGTGTGCAGGGGCGGCCTGGCATGCTGCCTGGCGCGCCCCCTTGATTCCTGTGCCACAAAAATTTTAGCCCAGAGTGGCCTGGCACGCCTCTGGGCGCGCCTGGGCCAAAAATTTTGACATTTTTCCTTTCTTCGACTTTTCGTTGCGGATTTGGTTGGATACTTCAAGTTCAACTCTTTAGCTTACCTCTTAGCTTTAAAACCCTTTGTTTGGAAGGCCTTCAAGCCTCACTTATCACTCCTAAAATGTTTCAAAAGGTTCCAAACTCCTCCTACAAGAGTCTAATCATATTGACTAGTACGATATCAAATGTTCTATCCAAAACCAATGCAACATACGTACTTAGTGCTCTCAAAGCTAAGGTGTATAACCACACCCTAGGTCACCAATCAATCAACTTAGGGTAGAAAATGTACGGGGTGTTACAAGAAGTTTAATGGCTCCAGAATTTCTTGAAAGATATTCCTTATTGGCCCAAACCATTGGCACCAGTATGCATAAACTGTGATAGTGAAGCGGCAATAGGTAGGGCAGGGAGCATGATGTATAACGGTAAATCTCGTCATATAAGACGGAGACATAATACCATTAGAGAACTTCTCTCTAGTGGAATTATCACTATTGACTATGTGAAGTCAAAAGATAATGTGTTGGATCCATTTACAAAAGGCCTATCTAGATAGGGAGTTGAGAAATCATCGAAGAGAATGGGTTTACGGCCTAGGACAAGTCATCACAGCAGTAACTTTACCTAGCGGACTGGAGATCCCAAGAGCTAGGTTCAAGGAGATCAAACAAAGTTGTGATTGATGGTTCAACATTGTCAATAAACTCAACCCGTTCTCATAATGAAAACAATGTTCAGGAAACAAGGATAAGACTTATGGTTGGTAGTGTTTTAATGGTTTCTAAGTTTGGCATGTTTGATCGAATTATTTGATTTATAGGATTAAATTTTTAGGAATCACCTATGTGAGAGTGAAGTGGAAACCACTTCAAGGAGAATGATAGTAAAGGCCTATTCTCTAAGCTCCCATGAAACCGGGTGTGTTCATGGCTAAAACGAATAAAATCGTAAGAAACATAAATTGTAAAAGGATGGTTGTATGAATTGTATTGACTAGGTGTACATTAAAGTTCTATGGTTCAGAGATATCACATCTACGGATTGAACGAGTGCATCTGATGCAAGTTTACTACGGAAAGTTCAAAGGGAAACCTACTTATCCAGATGCAATTAGTCTTTGTTTGTTGATCACACACTTTTTCGTATATTCTTTGTTGAAATAGCCATTCTCCATTCATATGAGGGATTGTTGGGTTCTAAGTGTATTGTGAATGGAAAATGGAGGGAAAGTGAAATGTGTAGTTCACTTTTAAGAAGTAAAGTTCTCCCACATTGGTGGGAGAAAGAAACATTCTTATGCATATATTAAAATGCATTCCTTCATGTGGATAGTAAGGCAAGAACAAGACAAGCCTCGCGCCGTCGTCGTTATCGCTCGCTCGGCTCGGCTTCGGCTTCGGTTTCGAATTTAGATTTGGATTTGTCAAATGATCGATCGAGAGACTATCTTTTTGGACAAAATTTATTTGAAATTTGAGAATTAGTGAAGTTTTTAATTCAAAAATCCGACACGAAAATTTTCTCCATTTGCGGACACACTTGGCATGTGCGGACGCATGTCACAACGCACTTCGAAGGGACGCGACCCTTAGAGGGACACACTGTTTTGGAACAGGTACGTGACCTGCGCGTGCACCTGGCAACCTGCGGGCGCAGGGGCCAGCACAGATGCACGCAGGCCAAGCGGGCAACACTGGTTTGGACAAAATAGCCACCTGCGGACGCAGGTGGTCACGTCGTTCCAGAAAAGTTGCTTCTATTCATGAACCTTTGTTTCTCTTCTGAAGCACTACCTTTTGGCTATAAATACCTGACTTATTCCTCAGGTTTTGGTCCGAAATTTGTAACAGAAAAACACTCTCTTCTTCTTGAAAAACTCAAGTGTGATCATCAAATCGTTGAGTGAGTTCATTGTTCGGTAGAATTTGAGGTACCACTATTCTACTGAAGTAAATCATTTTATCTTGGAAGGAAAGATTCTATAACCTCGAGTACTTGAGGGGAATAAATTCCTTAAGGACACACCGTGAATTCGGTGGACTTGATTCTCCATTTTTGTCTTCATCTTTTTCTTACGATTTTGCTATTTTTCAGAAAAAAGTAGAAACTTCATTTCGATAGTTCATAGTTGTTGAACTTGTGTTTGAAGTTGTTGAACTTCATTGTTGTTCTTGAACTTAAAGTTGAAGTTCTTGTTGTTTAAATACAGATAGTTGTGCCCGGAAACAACAAAAACAACACTTGGTTAGTAAATCTTCTGAGAAATATACACGGTTGAAATTATTTTTTATGTATATATAGTAGACATCGAACTCCCTTTGACTAGTTCATGTGTTTACTTCTTTATATTTTGAACCTCGTTAGTGAAAATTCTGACTTCAACACTGTTAACATGACCATTTGTATAGCTTGTTGTCTCCTTATTTATAATCAAAACTACTCAACTGAAGTTGTCCAATTAACTTAATAAATAGATTGGGGCAGTTGTGGCTAAATTCTTCTTTAGAGTTTAATAAATGTTCTATGAACCATGTAATATGTATAGCTTGTTATCTCCTTATTTTTACCGCTTGAACTAGTTTTTAGGGTTGAATTAAGCTCAAGGTTCATCCTCTTAACATGATATAACAGCCTAACACATTCATATTCTCGATTTTCCCAATATTGGCCCTCTCGTATCATATTATCCACACTCCATATGTCCAACCTTGGATGCTGGAGGAAGAGGTTACTACTATTATAAAATCTATGTCAATTGGTTCGAATTTGGCAAATGACCATCTCTATAAAACTTATGTAATGTGCTAAAAAAATTCAATAATAATGATTATTAGAAATTTAATCGAAACATATGAGTGAAAATGAAATGACTCTTCAAATTAATGAGTTTTTGTCTTTCGAATGTTCAACTGATTAGTTAATTTTGTATAACGTACTCTAATTTTTAATTTATTTTACCAAATAAACTAGCAGTCGTTGACATTTTCCCGAACTTTTCTTTCTTTTTTTGAGCACTTTACATAAGTCGTGAGATAATTGACAATTTTGAACCAGAGCTAGCAAAGGAGATGTACATTGGCGTTTCATCTTGTTTATTGAAATGATTATTTGTATTGCCCATCATACCTTTCCCGGAAGAGTCAACAGAGAAGCCACATAGATTGAAGGGTGGTCAAATGAACACCTTTCGTTGAAAAATTATACTACTATATAGGATAAAGTAATTTACCATATTGATTGAAAGTCTCATCAAGATCAAAACACTCAAAAGGTGAAAGAGATCATGGTTTTGTTGGAATATTATGCACTCATAACATAAAGGGAAGTTTGGTGCATGAAGTATTTCGGGTTCGCGTAAGATTCAGGAAAGGGTTGAAATCTAAGGGGGTGTGATATATGCGACCTACCCTGAGCGCAAATGCGAACACAATCATGTATATACATGCAAGAAAAGTTTTAATTAATGTTAATATAATCTATTACAACTATAGTGAATCCATCGAATGACTCTAAATTTGAACTCACTGACATATTAACATCATTGGTAACTTGATACAATATACACCTACTTAATAATTGTCATGATCTTTTCCTTTCTCTAAATGCAGGGGTTGCACTAAAGATTACTAATAATTAGTTTTACTGTATGGATGAACAAGAATATGCTCAAAGTTAGGATTTCTAACAATTCAAGTTGAGAGTATATGGTCCTTTTATCCTAAGTTGCTCGGACTCTTCAAAAATATTGTCGTACCGTGTCGGATTGTTCAAAATTGCACTATTTTAGAAGGATTCAACACGCACCTGATGACATTTTTGAAGAGTCCGAGCAACATAGGTTTTATCAAAGCTAGCTAAAGTGTAACAAAATACTTACCTTAAATACCTCTTTAAAGTAGATACTAGTTCTTTTTTTTTTTTTTTTTGACTTATATACTCCCTCCATTTCAAAAAGAATGACCTAGTTTGACTTGGCACGGAGTTTAAGAAAATAAAGAAGACTTTTGAATCTTGTGGTTCTAAATTAAAGTTATGACAAATGTACCAAAATATCCTTTAATCTTATGGTCTTAAACATGCCATGTGGAAAGTTGGAATTAAAGTGTTGCCAAAAAAGGAAAGGGTCATTCTTTTTGAAACGGACTAAAAGGAAAGTAGGTCATTCGTTTTGAAACGGAGGGAGTAGTTGCAAATCAGGTTAATTATAAGGTAACTAACAAATAAATCTTTACTTTACGAAAGGTATTAATTGGTTACCATTAAGATTTAACAAACAAACAAAGTGCTATAAATTCTTCATTACTGTATTTCCTTTTCAAATGTACTTTGATTTGCTTTACTCGAGCCTATGATCTATTGGAAACGTCCTCTCCATCTCTACCTTCACAAGGTAGGGGTAAAGTGTGCATACACACTGAAATTCACAGACCACACTGCACCTGTGGGATTACATTGAGTATGTCGTCGTTCTTGTAAACAAACTGAGCACTATAAATGATCTCTTTTTTTACGAGAAATTATCTCGTTATTGAGTTCAAGAAATATTTACACAATCAGGCTGTTACGATAACTATAGGTAAATCCTTACGATACCATTAATTGGTGACCTAATAATTAAAATAGTATCTAATTCACTATCACATGTTAAAAAAATCTTTACATATGGTGCTTGGCAGAATCATGGGAAGCTGAATTTGATGAAGGAACTAAATCCAGAATACATTTGCTTTTAATTATTTTTTTTGGAAATCTATCATTTTCGAAATTATCTTTAGTATGATCTGACTTCACACCTCTTGCCTATCGGAACAACAACCCAATCTTGAAAGCTCAAGTGGGTTTGAGGAATGGAAGAACAAGAACATCTTCTTTACCACCAAAAATAGTAACATAAAACGTTTCTTCACTCATGCTTGTCATCTGCTCGTGAATTTTGTTCAGTCAAGTCTTTGTTCTTTTATTCTTAAAAATATGGGTGCTAACCCTCCTAAAAAAAGTAAATTCTCTTTTATTATGCATTTGTTTCATTACGTCTGAGCGGTTGATGGGACTTGAGTCTCATATCGGTAAAATAGGGAGCTGATGAGGGGCTTGTATAGTCTTGGGCTCTCCTACATTAATAGCTTGCTTTTAGAGTGTGATCCTCCTTGGGCTATATTGCCCGGGCTCGATATTGATCAAGGCCTGATGACTGCTTTGGTCCTGGTTTCCTTGTCTTCTTTCTGGTGCAAAAGGGGAAATAGCAGAGGCCAATTCCAATGTATTCTTCATGCAAAGGATTCGTTTTTGATAAAGCAAGACGCTTTTCCACAACCTTTTCCCCTTTCCCTTTGTCATGACAGTTTGTCTCTTCTCTTAAAACAGATTCCATCCAAAAAGAGTAAAATTAACTAAGCCAAGCATACATGTTTTAAGAGTTCCACAGCAAACAACTAAAAATAGTCTGCATAATAACAAATTCTCTTAATACTATTGCAAGGATAGTCTGAAAGGCGCGGAATGTTATACAGCTGGGTCAACTTGTTTGGAATTAAGGCGTAGTTGACATACAGCATTATTTCAAACATGTTTACTTTTGTATTAGATAATTGATAGGTGAGAATCAGAACCAAAGACCATACTCTCTGCACCAGCAGATTATCTCCGTTCTTTTTACTCTTTTCAGGTTATTTATAGCTCAACTTCTTTGAGCGGGAGCACAAAACAAATCATTTGTGTGGCAATGAGTCTTGACTTCTGTGATTTTCTCATGTGTGATCCGGGCGCAGTACACAGTGAGCCTGAATGTGGCTCCTTTGAGTCTTATTACCTCACTTGGTATGATGGAAGCTATGGAGATGGTGAGCCACTTCCATTCAATCAAGATAGACTCTATGAGGACAACAGCAGTTGGGGGAATGAGGAAGAAGATGACAATCACTTCTCAAGAAATACCTTGTACGGGAATGAACTTCTTTTGCCCTATAATGATGGGATGAACAGCTGGCTAGCGGAGTTTGAATCCTACTTTGCTGGCGGCTGGGGAGATGATACTGTACCTAGCTACGTAAACTGCCCTGAGAAATCAGATGACCTGTTTGAAGGGGAAGTAATTCAGCATGGAAACCATTATGCAGATGATCAACAGGCTGTTTACGTAGGTAATCAGTGGTTATGGCAATTGGATGATGACTACAATTACCATGTCATGCAAGAGTCCAAATCTGAACGTGCTGATAGCTGGGATGAAATGAGACTTGTGGAGAGCATCTTCGGTCACTGGCCTTCTCTATTAAAGTTAGACCTGGAAGATCGAACTGAGCCTGCAGTAGCTTGATTATATCTTCATTTTTGCAAAGAAATAGTGGTACTGTCTTTCCTACTTTTCAATCCACAGATTCAGTTTCACAAAGTCTTCTCTATTGCACACTGTAACAGACAATATAAAGTAATTCAATAAATGAAGAGACCATTGGACAGTTCCCATTCTGAACTGAGTTCCTTGGGCTAATCTTACTAGTACCATTGTTACTCGTTTCTTTTTTAGTGTGGTGACTAATGTTCGATTGCTTAAGCTTCATCTTATAAGCCCGAGTTATCAAGCAGCGATCCAAATCCTTATATATAACTTAGAAATCCGCTAATAATACTTGATAACTTTCTGCATTAGAAAAATGTCAAATGCCACTGCTTGCTGAACAGGATTCTTATCTTCCATTTCTAGCAGTCCCCTTACAAGGGTAAACAACACTAGAAGTGCATTGTCTGCCACTCCGATTTGCCAAGCCCCCAACATAATGCTCGCCGATTCGCATTTCTGCTTGCACAGTCCTCCAACTTTAAACTCAAACCACCAGGACCAGGTATCTGTGTTGCTATTACAATTTTAGCCATTTGTATCTGTATTGGGTACTATGAAGTATGTATATTTGCTTGACGGAACAGGATTATCTCTTTGCACTCATACAGTTGTCCTCAAAATAGTCATCCCTGACGTATGCCAAAAAGAATCTGACATCACTGCAAGAATCTAATATCTACTCCACACTACTATTCACGAGGAAAATACGCTTGACAGATAGGATCATCTCTCCTAATATGGTCTTGAAAACCATTACCTAAAAGCTAACTTGGCATGAGGGGGGTGTTGGACTATCTCATATAGGTTGAGGGAATGACCTATCGTCTTCTTATATAGTCTTGGGCACGCTTCAACTAATGAGCTAGCAGGTCCCTTTTCTTAACAATCTCTTTGCACTCATGCTGCTGCCCCAAGTCAAAATGACTATCCCTGATATATGCCAAGAATCTTGGCCCATATCAAAGCAAAATCGCACATCTACTTTACATTACTAATATTCACTATAATCAATTTCTTCTACACCAAAGCTTCTCATGTGATCCACCAAAATATCCACCAAGCTAGCAATTGATTTAATATGTCCCATTGATATGTCTTCAGCAGTAAATCGAAAAACTTGATTGCTTATCTCGATCCAACTATAACCAGGATCCCTTTTAAGTGTGTTGTCTTTCATCAACTTCTGCACTCTAGCTGCCTGATCCCAGTATCCTAAACCAGCATATAAACTTACCAGCTGCAAGTGCGTAGAGGTGGACCATGGTTCCAGTTCAAGCCTATTCTCTGCAGCCTCAATCCCCAACCAAAAGTTTCCCTGAAGTTTACACGACATAAGCAAGGAACCCCATACAACACCGTTTGGTTGAATTGGCATTTTCTTGATAAACTTCCGAGCTTCTTCTAATAACGTGCTCGTCCTAGAAGATCCACAATACATGAATAATGATCTAGCTCTGGCTTCACACCACAATCAACCATTGAATAGAAATACGACATGCCTTCTTTAACAAAACCTGCATGGCGGCAAGAAGACAACACCCCAAGGAAAGTAATGGAATCACGTCTCACTTTTTGCTTCTTCATTTCCTCAAAAAGTTCAATAGCTTGAATTCCATGTCCTTGCTGTCCATATCCACCTCCGCTTTCTTAAAAGCAAGGACCACTACGGGAGGTCAAACCAAGGATCTATGGAAGTGGGGGCTCGTCCCCGGTCAATATTGGATCAAACAATAGGGGGCCGTAGCACTGACCTCTTTTTTTTATTGATTCAATACAATAGGGGAAAAGATCGCAAATCATCGAGTTCCACGACACCAAATCTTTACTCTTCATACTTTCGAAAATGTCAAACGCATCCTTTACTTCCCCACATTTACAATACATCGATAAAATGGCATTTCCAACATATACATAGGACCCAAACCCCATAACAATCATATGACAATGAATACTCCTCCCATGACCAAAACATCCACTACCCATTCAGGCACTCAACATGCTCGTAAACGTGAACTCATTAGGCCTCAATGCCAACCCCATCATACCCTTATACAATTTCAAACACATATCCAACTCATTCTCCAACGCAAACGCATTTAACATAGTACTCCAAGACACAACATTTCTCACAGGCATTTCATCAAACACTTGATACGCATCCACAACACCTCCAAAATTACTATAAAAAGTTATCAAAGAACTACCAACATAGACATTTGATAAAAACCCATTAACAACAACTAAACAATGCACTTGAATCCCTACACTAAAATCCCTTTTCGATGCGCATAAACTAATAGCATTTGATACTAAACTCACCCCAATTTTTGACCCTTCTTTATGAAACTTAAATAACAATGAGATCGAATCAACTTCCATTAAATAGGAAAAAGACGTTTTTTTATCAAATGGGTGTTTGCAATTTTGCTCATAACCTTCCATTGAACATGAAAAAGACGGGTTTTTATCAAATGGGTGTTTGCAATTTTGCTCAGAAGGTGTTTGAAGAAAGTCCTCAATGAGTTGAAGATAATTTTTTTGGTGATTCTTGGTTACATTTGGCTTCTTTGGAGCTAAGATATCAAGAAATCTTTGGCCCTTTAATGGCCTGTTTGTCTTGGCAAGTGACAAATTTTTTCTTATGCCATAACGAAAAAGGAGATTGCTCATTTCTAATAGTTGAGGTGTGTTTTGAGTTTCATACCCAGTGTTATCAAAAGCAGAAAGTCCGTTGGGGGCTTTAAGCGCAAAGCGCAAATAAAGTGTGAGTTTTATTGAGAAAAGGTGCAACTGGAGTAAACTTACAGATGTATAATATATGTTTAGTCCAAGACTAATAATTATAAGCATGAATAATAAATATATGGATAAAGAAATTTGATTTTTCTAACGATAAAGTGAAAATATCAATTTGTTTAGTGTCGCATCTTCAGGAAAACACTCATTATTAGCAAGGAAAAGTTTGTCTTAGAGCCTTGATGAAGACACTGAAGCGCGCATTAAGCGAGGCGAAGCGCTTAACATGTTTTGACCCTCGCTTCAGGGCTTAAGTGCGCCTTTGATAACACTGCTCATACCTGAACTCAAACACCTGATTGTTCAGGTATGAAATTCAAAAAATCGGGATACTTTAGGTGTGTTTTTGACCATTAACACGATGTCTCTTTTTTATCTTCCTCCAGAAGTTGTTACAAGGTTGGGTAGATTGAGGAGGGACTTCCTATGGCAGGGAACAAAGAAAGAAGAATCTACAACTTGGTATGATGGGATTCAGTCACTACAGATATTAAAAGAATAGGGGGCTAGGGGTAAAGAATTTGAAGATACAAAGCCAAAGTCTATGACTCAAATGGTTACGACTTACAGCCTTAAGTTGTGCGGACTCTTCACTTACCATGTCGTATTCTTCAAAAATACATTACTTTTGAAGCATTTGACATGCACCCATTGACATTTTTAAAGAGTTCGAGCAACATAAGTTATGGAGATACTCTCATGAGGAAGATGCTTTGTGGAAAATGGTAATTGGAAAAAGAAAAAAAAAGTATGAGCTCCTTAACCCATGGACACGTTAGTATACTCTCAGAGCGCTAGGTTCACCAGTCTCATGAGTACAAGAGCAAATGTGTAGTAACAAGGATAGAACATCATTTTCAGAAGACCTTTCAATGACAGGGAAATTCATGAAACGTCTCCGGAAAAATACAGCCCCATCAAAGGTCAAATGCTTTACCTGGTTGGTAGCAAAGGAGGCTGTTTTTAACACACAGAAACCTGTAAAAAAGAGGCCTCAATATCTGCAGCAAGTATGTTCTCTGTGAAAGCCAAATCGAGGACACGGATGATCATCTTTTTCTCCATTGCAAATTCACTCTGGAACTGCTGCATTGCTAGCATAAACAAGGCCTGAGGAAAGCTCCTGTTAATGTCTGGAACGCGATCCGTGCAGCTATTTGGTGGTCAAAGATGATTTATACCTTGTAATTTTCCCATGCAAAACGACTATCAGGTGGAATGTTCCCAGAAGCAAGAGAACTCCATGTGGTAAGAACAAGACCATATATAGTTGCTGCACAGAGGGAAGGTATTCAGAAATATATCAATGTAAAAAAAGCATCAAAGAGTGAACTTGGACTTCTCAAATTGTTATAAATCAAAATATTGTACATTTCCATTGAAGCAAAAGGGGTAG
Organism: Capsicum rhomboideum; assembly: GCA_031232105.1. Taxonomy (NCBI): domain Eukaryota; kingdom Viridiplantae; phylum Streptophyta; class Magnoliopsida; order Solanales; family Solanaceae; genus Capsicum; species Capsicum rhomboideum. The sequence goes on along the minus strand of CP124711.1, from coordinate 139,194,255 downwards.
AAAAACTACACCTATTGAAGCAACTATTAACTCATGCTTCTTAAATTGGCATCTTATACCGGCAAACTGGGCAAACATGACCATTCTCTAACCATTTTGTAATGCAATATCGATGAAAGATATGCGAGCAAGGCATTGACAGCAACACTCTATTTCCAAACGTTTCAAAACATATCACGCAGTCCTCATTCACAATACTTTCATCAGTCTTTATTCTCTATAGCAACTTCACAGATGACTTACTAGCAGGTATCATCCTATTTAAGGACAATAACTCTTGTTCAAACGCAATACTCTGATCATCAGAAAAATGGTTTAACAGTTAACGATACTTCAACCACCACCTTCAAGTATTGGAGGTCCTTGTTAGATTCATCATTCACAATTTCACCAACTTTGTGTATCGTATCATGGATGACAACGTCACTATAACTCCGATCAAATTCCTCACCCCAGTCGTCGAGCTTTGATGGCACGGTAGAGTAGAAAGCATCATGTGACATGTTGTCGTATACAGAAGAATCAAGTGTGAGAAAATCAGTTGTACTATACCAGTATAGATCATCAATAACAAGTAAAAAACGAAGTTGCATGTTTTGCATATACTAGCGTAGACTAAATTTCAGCGGGTGGTCATTCAGCTTTGTGTTTATAACATAAAGTCACTTTTGTGTGATACAACTTAAAGTTGATGACTTTTGCTAAAAACTCCTAAGTATCATGTAATTTTAATTGTATAATTTTGGCTTTCAAACACTATTCTAAAAATTTGTAACTTTTAAAAGTTAAATGACGGGATACAAATAAAAAACAGACTATTTTACCAACATAATTTAATAGTAATAATAAACATAAAAACTCAAAACTTGCATGTGATTATTACAAGACACAGAGCCAGACAATATTCTTCAATCATATAATATAGGAAAAGTTGGTCTTAGACCTTCTAAAGTTTTAAATACATAGTACAGATGAAAAATTGGAACAACCAGAAGATATCTCCAGAGACCATTGAAGCAGCTTTCTCACCACACCTTACTCTGCATCTGCAAATCTGAATTTGGGTGCACACAAAACAAACGAGTTTAAGTTCTACGCATTGTCGTATAAAACATATTTACGCAAAGTAATTATACGTAAATTCATATGATAAGTATTTAATGAACTTGTAAAAGCTGCAATTACCCTGTTGTTATAGGTTAAATTTATGGATAGTGTAAAACGATCATTACATTATAAGTATATTTATTTTGTACATTTCCATCGTGAAGAATACTATCTTAAAAAAACAGGAATTAGCGAAGGACAACTCATGTTGCTAAACAACAAATAGTAGTAGCTTACTCCCTATTTTACAACGGATTATCAAAAAAATTTGTTAGCTATGGCTATTTTATGATAGATCATGACGAATTTCGTAGTTGATTCCTGTTCTTTTGTTTATAGTATATAGCTAGTTAGTGAGGGACGCTGAATAAAGGTAACTTACCCGAGCTCCGAGAGCCTCAAATGAGCTTCAGCATAGTCAGCAAAGAAAGCATCTTCATCCTAGCACAAAGCCATTTTCATCAAATTAGACATCATATAAATGTTATGCTTCGAACTTCATACGAAGAAATCAGGGAAACTTCACGGACGTTCATACAATTTGTTGTATCAAATTCATAAAACTAACTTCTGCAATGGAAAAATAACTCTGACTATGTTTAAATGAATAAAATAAAGAACGCCTGAAAATGCAAAATACGGTCCCAAAAAGTACAAGTAGGGTGCTGTTTACATACTGCAGCGTATTTTTCAACGAGAGGGCGGAAGACTGGATCTTCTAGGAGTGCTTTGTCTGATGGTAGCTGGAGGAGACCTCCTTTCTCTCCACTCAGGAGCTCCCTGGCATTCAAAGAGAAGTTACAACATATCTTACGAGCTATACAACCGTTCCTAGCTATTGAAGTGTGTCACAATCTCATATAATTAAGGACTTGCGTTGTTAGAAAGAGCACACTTTCATTTATTTAATTACGTCTTTTAGTACTGGAAAAATTTTCTTTTGTGCTTCCAAGTAGTAGTACATTCACAAATTTAGTATATGTGGACTCAGGAGCCAAAGTTAATTAGTAATTTATAGAGAGGTAAAAAACTTGCTTGAAATAGGAATTATCAAATATGAGAGGGTTGTTGGTCCATGCTCCCTCAAATCCCGAGCGTTCTTTGTGGCACCTTCCCTGATTAAAGAATCAAGAAACCACAATACTAAGGAGTAAATACAATGAAAATGTACATTCTAAAAAGGCCAACTTCAAGGAGTGATTGCAACGTATATCGATTCTTTTTGCGTGCTTACCAGAGTGTGACCACCAGATAAAGCAACAATATCTTTGTCACTCAGCCCCATGTGTCCAAAAACCTCCCTCAGATGATCCGAGCCTGAAGAAAACCAACAAAAAAAGAAGAAGATTTTTCAGAGAGGCCGCGTAGTTTGAACAACTTCATCTACTTGAGAGTAAAAGAAGAAAGCAGTAACCTTTTTTGGCGTCAGGCAAGCGGCCCTCTGGAGGTGGCTCTGTCTTGTCCTGGAAAGTAAACAACGATTGTCATTTTTATTGGCTGAAGAATTAATAACTGTAGAAGTACAAACTTGCCAATAACTGCGAACCACAGGGCAGTATTTGCCTGATATTTTCACAATCTATATTGCATTCTAATGTAATCTTTTTAACACAATTATTGAAATAAACTTCAAGAAAGCCTGGAACTTCATAAGCACTTAAGCACACGACTGGTTTTCCTGATAGCACTTAAGCACACGACTGGTTTTCCTGATGTGTGCACCTAGCAGCAAAAATACATTAAAAAAATAGAGGCAGAGAGAAACTGCTGAATTTACTTATACAAGTTAGATTACCATAAGATTTTTGTCCTCAACAAGTCCAGCAAATTTCTCTAGTCTGTACAATGCTAGTTTATCAGTTTCACCTTCAGATACTGTCCTATTTCTATGTGGTACGATTTCTGGTCCTCACTGCATACCGACGCTAAGTGAACAGTTGTTAAGTCTTCGTCATGACAATTTATCTTTTTACCCATCAAAGCCAAGAAGAGGTACAACGCATGCTAGTTTAGGACAAACTACTCCAACTCCACAACAAGGAGCTAATACTAGTGATCAAGTTCCTATAGCTCCAGTCCAAAAAAAATCAGCTTTCTTACATGCCATTATTTCAAAAACTGTTTCTTTGGAAAGAAGATGACTGTGTCGCTACCCCCACAAGAATATTTTTCATGTCAATCTGGAGAAGACAGTGTAGTATTGAATGGGAGGAATAACTTTAATGCAAACAAAGTGCACATGCTGAACTCTGTGTAGTGAATCTAGGTTCCATTCACCTTTTTCTCAAATAGACCGGGGAAACAAGCTTGACAGTGAAAAAATGGCACATATGCATGGCTTATCGACTGATAATCTCTGATAACATTCTGCATTTATATCGGTAATACTGAAAATCTTGAAAGCAGGGGCAGAGCTCCAGCCTACCAAGGGTGGTCAGACGAACACCCTTCATTACACTGTGTATATAAGTAAAATGCTACCGTATTTGGTTAAATATGACGTTATGAACACCCTTGACACACTTGAAGGAAATAGCTCAGCGGTATCCGAATCCCAGTAGCAGCCAAACTTTTAACCTTTTTAACATTTTCAAAAGAGCTTCTATTTTACTGAACACCCTTCCTAAATTTTCTTGCTCCGCCACTCCTTGAAAGTAACTCTTTTTTAGCTAATAGTAAGCTACCAACACAAGGACATAGATGAAACCATGTATTGCATCTTCAAAGTGGCTATCAAGCAAGAAACAAATTGGTACTTAACACACTTATAAGAAGAAGCCAAACTTTCTGGCAAGGTGAGAAATGAAAATTCATGTTACTAACCTGTCTCCCAGGGTGAAAGGGAATATCAGGGCCTCCCGTAACTTCAACAGCAACTACTCCTGCCAACTTCAGTTTGGAATCAAAGAAAAGGCAACACAGTTAGATGCAGTCGCACAAAAAGAAATGACTTTCTCCTGAGGTTTAAATTGTCCTAGAACTTTTATACCTGATAAAAGTCGGCATAGGATAGGATTGGAAACTGCTCCTTGATTGGCTCCAAAAGTCGAACAGCAATGTCAAGACCATTGTTGGCTCCGTGTTTAAGTTCATCAGGGTGTCTGATTGTCCCGAATGGACCACCAGTTTTGGTTTTGACATCATATGTCCCTGCTGAATGCCATCTGAAATCCGAGTAATTGAACACTTCAGGCATTCATGTAAAGAATTCTTGACAATTAGCTCACCACTAAGGACAAGAGTGCCCAACCTTAGTCGAACATTTTTTGTTTTGTGTCAACTTTGGACTTCAACGTCCGCATTTCTGGAGCACAAAGTGCATAACAACAAGCACTACCAAAGAACTTCTATACCAAGACCATCAGGACATGTTCATGCGAATGAACAGATACTGTAACATCTCTAGTAGGCTTAAATTTATGTGTTCGCACATCTCTAAAGTTTTAATGGATTTAACTTATACATACTGCCAATAAAACTATGCATCACTCCAATATAAGTTAGGGAACTTCTAAACATTGACAGTCTTAACGGTTTTTAGATATCAGTATTTTGATCTGTCGTTACATCTTACTTGTTTTATTCTTCAAATTACCAATCTCACTTATCATGGAAAATTGTACATAGCGCAATCAAATATGTTGTAGTTGGTTACCTGCCTTATTTTTCTGATAACTAATCCCACTAAGAAGAGGTGGAGCTAGAATATTGAATTTATGTGTTCTAGATTCTAGAAAACACAATTTACCTATGTGAGACTCCAACACATACATTGAGAAAGGCGTTTGTAGCATTGTTGTCAACTTTGTACGTGAAACATAAATTTATGTGTAAACATTTACTAAAATTGCAATAAATAGTGAACCCATAACTTTCAAAACGGTTCAATGCTAATAATCTTAAAATTGTAACTCATAGGGATCGTTTGATAGAGCGTGTAAGAATAGTATTGAATATGGTGTATTAGTAATGCTGAGATTAGTAATGTTGGTATTAATTATACTGAGTTTTATTTTTTATCCACTATTTGGTTTGGTATATTAAGGGCAGTTCTGTTTTTAACCCCACTTGTTCATATAGTAATAACTCTTGTATTACTAATATCATGATTTGTTATGTAGTAGTTATACACCTGTAATATTGAATAAAGTGTATACATAGACTGAAAATCCCATCAAACAAACATTTAAATAATATCATGACTAAAACATGTATTATTTTCTCTAATACTTCCTACCAAACGAGTCCTATAAAGTTTAAATTCTGAATCCACCTCCGTCCACTGCACATCAGTATAAGTGAAAGCCAAATTAATCAGGTCAATTGGCTATGTTACCCATTACAATTATTTTTTTAGTCTTAACATAAGAGATTTGAACATATAATGCAAGAGATCATTGTTGATTCATTCTGTTCTATTTACATGAAACTGAGGAAGCAATAAACACAAGCAGAGAGAGAGAAAGATTACGCGAGTCGAAGGATAATAGGGGCACAATTCTTCTCCGCGATGAGTCCTCTGAGCTTTCTCTTACATTTCTCCACAGACTTCTGGTACTCTTCGCTCACTGTTGGATAACACTTCCCCATCTCCGATCACCGTCGATTTCCAAAACTAAAATTATCCCAAAAAATAACAGAAATTTCACATCAGCTCAAATTCTTTCAAACACACATATATATTCAACTATCACAACATCTATATTCTCTACAACTACATAGAAGTAATTCTAGGGAGGATAGAGTGTACGTAGAAGTAAGGACAAAGAAGACAGAAACAGTGAAGATAATACAGCAACTAACAAGAGAAACAGTGCAAAGTCTACAAGAACGACAACAAAATAGTGAGTGAAATCACAACATCTATATTCTCTACAACAACAACATACTCAGTGAAATCCCGCAAGTGAAATCTAGGGAGGATAAAGTGTACGTAGAAGCAAGGACAAGAAGAACGAAACAGTGAAGGAAATATAGCAACTAATAAACAAAATAGTGCAAAGTCTACAAGAGTCGAGATACAAGAAAGAAACAAGAACAATTACAAAATAGTACGATAATCAAAACACAAAACAGACTATGATATATATATATATTCAACTGTATCACAACATCTATATTCACAACAACAACAACATACTTAGTGAATTCCCGCAAGTGAGATCTAGGGAGGATAAAGTATACATAGAAGCAAGGACAAAGAAGAAAGAAACAGTGAAGAAAAAATATAGCAACTAATAAACAAAACAGTGCAAAGTCTACAAGAGTCAAGATACAAGAAAGAAACAAAGAACAATAACAAAATAATACAATAATTGAAACACGATAACAAACTATGATAGATAACATCAATATTCAGTGGTGGGGTGGGGGGGTGGGGGGAGGGGGGTAAAGAAGATAAAAAGATGAAAATCATACCTTAAAAGCAGAACAGATGAGTAGAATGACTAAGAAACAAATGAAGATGAAAGCAAATATATATACACTTTTTAGTTTTCTCCAACACTAGAAACATCTAGTAGTAACTGTTTTGGGCGCCTTGCTGTCCCTGTTTGATTTTTCTTCTTCTTTTTAGCTGGCCCACTAATTAATTTAATTTATAAAAAGTAGGACTACATAATAAATATAATAATTATAATTTTAAATATATAGTCAACTACAATAATAATAAGATGCTCAATCTAATCGCACAAGTGGAGTTCGGGGTTGGTAGGATGTATGAACTATGAAGACATTACTCTTTTTTCTATGGAATAGAGAGGTTGTTTCGATAAACCCTTGATGCAAAAAAAGTATAATATAAGCAGGACTGAAAAAAAAATAACGATATTAAAATAGCAAGATATGCAAATCAAATGAAGCAACAAGTAGTAATGCAAATTAAAGAATACGATACTACGCAACTGCTAACTAGTAATACTAAATAAGGAGAAGTATGACAACACTCAGTTACCTGCTATCTATTACCATTCTACTCTTATGTTCAACCTCCATACCTTTCTATCTAAGGTCACATAATCAGTAAGCTGAAGATGTGTTCTGTCCCTCAGTTATTCTTCGACATATCTCTACTTTTCTTTACTGATGCATTCACAGACTTCCTTTTAGAATTATATGCTCTGATATGTAAGATATGTTTTATTTGAACTAAAGGTCTCTCGAAATCTCTTCTCTACCTTTATAAGGTATGAATAAGATTTACGTACATATTATTCTGTCAAATTTTAGTTTTGAAAATACACTATACATTAACAATATATATTTACTTACTATTATTTTGATAGACGGTCATATTGCTTAAAATTTTCAATATAAAAAATCATTTTTCTCTTATGTCATTTTTTTTGTTGAAAGGATGTGATCATGCTTGTTTGTGGCGTTTGGGTTGGTGGGGAAATTTTGGGCTGATAATGGAGTCAGTGATTGAATGGCCCATTAAAACTAAACACGTGTTGAAAGATTTGTGGGCTCAAAACTTATAAGAGACGTGGCTTACTGTTTTTCAATTCTTGGGTCGTTTGCTACGTAGACAAAATTATACCGAGATTATAATCGTAATTTTTGGACTATTTTAGGGAAAATTAAGCAAAATATCCATTGGGATAAATTATTTATACAAAAAAATAACCCTTTTTTTAAATTGAAAATGGCCAAGCGGCCATGTTTCTTACCCAAATTGGCCACTCAGCCAAATGAATTACAATAATCATGGCAACCTGCTATTTCATTTCTTTTACTGGCATCAGCGGCCATTTGGCACATTTTCTTTCAAATTAAAAAAAAAAAAAAAAACTTTTAAATTGTTTTAGTTTTTTGTTGTGCTATTAAATAAAAAAAAATTATTGTTTAAATTTGCTTGTTATTCTTTTTTTAAAACATTTTTTCTTTTCTATTGTTTCACTTCTTTTGTGGGAAAAATGAATATTTATGTTGTTTTATTATTTTTTGTTTATACTTTTATTTATTAAGGTGGGAACACATGATAGTCAAATAAATATCGATATCGATACATTACATAATTGTTTATATAATATCGATACACGATTATATACCATTCATACAATGTCAATACATTACATACCTATTTATACAATATTGATACACGTCTATATACTATTTTTACAATATTGATACAAGCTTGTACACCATTTATACAATGTCGATACATTATATAACTATTTATACAATATCGGTACACGTTTATACACATTTATACAATATCGATATATTACATATCCACTACATTACTATTTAATTTGTACTTCATATATACATGTTTATACACCATTTATATAATATCGATACATGTTTATGCATTATTTATACAATAATAATACAATACATATACACTACATAACTAAGTATACAATATCGATACATTACATATACACTATATATCTATTTGTGCATCATATATACATGTTTATACACCATTTATACAATATTGATACATGAAAAAAAGTTGTACGAAAAAAGTTTGTAAAAAAAAAAAAAAAAAGTTATTTTTTAATAAAGAAAAACGCAGCGAAAAAACAACAACAAAGAAAAGTTTTTTTTATACATGTTTATACACCATTTATATAATATCGATACATGTTTATGCATTATTTATACAATAATAATACAATACATATATACTACATAACTAAGTATACAATATCGATACATTACATATACACTGTATATCTATTTGTGCATCATATATACATGCTTATACACCATTTATACAATATTGATACATGAAAAAAAGTTGTACGAAAAAAATTTATAAAAAAAAAAAAGAAAAAGTTATTTTTTAATAAAGAAAAACGCAGCGAAAAAAAAAACAAAGAAAAGTTTTTTTTTAAAAAAAAATAACTGCTGAAAAAAGAAAAGAAAAAGGAAGAAAATGGCCTAATGCAGTGGCGGAACTACCCTTTCTCCAGGGGGTTCATCCGAACCCCCTTCGACGGAAAATTATGCTACTTATACATGGTTAAAATTATATTTTACGTATATATAATAGGTATTGAACCCCCTTCGGTTAGTTCGTACGTCTACTTCTGAACCCCCTTGTTGAAAATCCTGGCTCCGCCACTGGCCTAATGGGTATTTTTTTTGTAAACAAAAATTTGGCTATTTTTATTATAAAATATTTACTTTTTTTGTACATATTTGAAATTATCCCACTATTTTATACCATATGGGAGCTGGTATAAAATAGTCTCATGGTTAATGGGATAAGATGAATTATACCAAGATTAAATTTGATATTAACTTTATCACATGTTTGATTGATGGTATAAATTAATTTATACCATCAATCAAACATAGTATTAATTTTATCTATGAGATATCTCACCTTATACCTCCTACCAACGATAGTCTTCTAGAGATTTTCGAGTCAATTTTGCAAAGAAAGTTTATTTGGTCATCGATTGGGCCAAATTTACAAGTTAGAAATCCTCCAAGTCCAATAAATTATGAAGGCCTAGAGTTTTGCGTAAGATAAAGAACATAGCAGGAAATTACACGCAATAACTTTGAAAATCGGTTATTAGAAAATAGGAAAACATGTTCGTAGTTTTGATGATTGACAAAGTAAATTATGATGTATTATTTGTCCTCATCAAAACTGGAAAAATTGTTGAAAAGTAAGAGAATATCTATATAGTTTTGACGATTTACAAAGTAAATTAAATTAGTTCACTATTTATTATCTTATGCACACTCTATAAACCACCTCCCCTCCAGACGTAACGTGAATTCACAAGGATAGCCTGTACAAATAGAAAAGATTGGAGCAGCAAAAGAAAAGAAATAAAGAGGAGAAGTAAAGGTACAAAGAAGAAAGTAAATAAAGAGGAGAAATAAAGAAACAACGAAGAAAAAAAATAAAGAAACAAATAAGGAAAAAAATAAAAGAACAAGGAAGTAAAGAAATAAAAAAGAGAAATACAGTCCAAAGAGTGGTTAAAGTTTTCTTTACAGGATGGAACCTTCTTATAAGAAAGGAAATCACATATTTCCTTGCATGATGCCAAGTTCTATTCAAAGTAAAAGTCTTAATTCGTGATATTCTAGAGCATGACAAATCTCCAAGATATATAGGGTATGAGTGTGAAGATCATTGAGAGCTTCGCCTATTATATATTCACGAAATTCACCATCCTAATAGCAATAGCCGTTGAAGCAAAACTGCAGGACTTCGTCACAGCAACACTGGAACCTGGTTCACTATTTGTGTTCGAGTCTATACTATTGACTATTAAGGTTTGGTCAGTTAAAAGCTAAAGTTATTAGTCTTTGTTGAGTTCATCAGTTGGAGTAAATTGATGAGTTATTTTGTATGATATTTGGGTAGTTAAAGACTAGAGTTATTAGTCTTTATTGAGTTTGTAATATGAGTGTTCTTGAGTTTTAACTATTGTTGCAGTGTGGTTGTGAGTTTGCGAGGCTTGTAACAAGAAGAGACTTTACCTTCTCGGAGAGTTGTTAGAATAGTTAAAGTTAACTGTTGAGTTGAGGTGCTGGAGTTAGTCCCTTAGACTATTGAGTTTTTATCTGAAACCGCCTTTTGAAGTTAGTAGAGGTTGCTCGAAATCCTACATAGTGTAGTTCGTGATTTTCACTCTCTAGAGCAAGGAAGTTTTCCATTATATATCGTTGTATTCTCTATTATTTGAATTTGCACTTCGTGTCAGTAGGTGAACCTGGTTCACCTAACTCAGTTGCAGTTCATTTCAGTAGTTGAACCTGATTTGCCTAATCAATGTCTATTATGCAGTGTTGAGTCGATTATTAAGTGTTGAGTATCTCAATTGACAACTGTATGTGTTTGTCACTTTATTATTTAGGCGTTCTTAAGACCAATAGTTGATGCTGATTTTATTTTCATCAGTGATCTTGAATTTTTCTTCCCCACTTATTCCATTGGCAAACCTTTAGGGGGTCGTTTATAAGGTGTATAAGAAAAGTCTTGAATAAAATATATTAGCATTTTTGAGATAAGTTATACTGACTTTATTTTTTATCGACTGTTTGGTATGTTATATTAAATGAACAGGGTTTATTAAAATAGAAATTATACTGAATAGAATGTATTAGAACAGAAATAGTACCTCATATTATTAATACCATGATGTGATATGTATAAAAATAGTACTGAATAAGTTGTATAACTAGTACATAGTTATACACAGGTTGAAAACACTATTAAAAAAGAAATTAAATAATACCAAGCTAATACATATTGTTTAAAGTCAAAGTCAAAGTGTTGCCTATGAGACAAAACTTGTTAAACTTAAAATTTTGCCGATAAAATAAGTGAGATCAGAAGTTTAATATCATTCACTCTCAAGGTCATTATTGTAAATCACCCGAACAAAAGGAGATTTACCAGAATGGCTTTGGGTGAGGTCTGATCTTTGTATTCTTCCATTCTTCCATTCTTCTTGTATATATGGTTATGGTGAGATTTTAAGTGTACTTTCTAGTAAGTCATGCCAAACCGATAGGACGTCATGTTGATTCAACAACACAATTTATCAGTATTTTCAAGGTAACTCAACAATATAAGTTGTAAATGCTTATTCAAAGTAAGTCATGCTAATTCGGTGAAACGTTTTGGTATGATTTGTGAGAAATTCCTCAAGACATTTTGGTTATTAAAATATCATGAAATAATCATATCGTTGTATCATGACTTGCAAGTCACCGCCCTTAAATGCATGTGTTCCTCTTCTTTGTTTGTAGCTTTGAGATTACGACAACGTAACATGATTTATGTGTAATCTGCTAACACAACAAATAGGTCGGATATAACATAAAGTTATAAAATATTGTCATGATTTGCATGTCGCAGTTTATAAACATACTTTTCTCTTGTTTATTTGTAGATTTCATTAATTTAACAGGATAGGTTGATTGAACATAACTTCCACATATTTTCACTCCATATTTCCATCAGAATTTTGGAAAATGTAGAGAATTTAACAGAAAAGAAGGATCTCTTTTTGCAGTAAAAAGACATCAATTCCCCATAATATGTTACACATAATACTAAAAACAAAAAAGAAATCGCCAAAAGACAAGAACTATCAAGTCAAGAATGAAGACAACTGCCACAAAACCAAAAGCAAAAACAAGAAATGACACATCAAAAGATACTTTCATTATACAATATACAAACATGTCTTAAAAAAAAGTTGAGAGAATGTTTCTTTAATGATTTCCCTTTTGGACCAGTGGAGAATAGAGAAAAGCCCATGGACCATTTCCTTTCTGATCTTTGTCAGCCCAAACTGATTATGTGAATTCATAGGCCCATTTACCATAGCTGACATGGGAAAAACTAACAGATCTTAAATGAGCCTCTTATGGTCCTGGGGAAAGAAAAACAATATAGAGAAATCTTACATGTACTGACAAGAATTTATTGCCTTAGTCGCACGACTTCAGTCATTTTTGTCGGAAGTTCATGCAAATATGATTAACGTTCAAATAAAAGCTATTGAAGTTTGACATAAAATAATTGAACTTCGGTCATATATAAAAATGACTAAAGTCCAACTGTTTTTTTCAGAATTGTAAACAGAAATGTATGAATTTCACTCATATATAACTTCGGAAACAACATATATGAGGTTGGTATATACACAAAAAGTTTTAAAAGGTGAATATAAATTAAATGGGGACGTCTAAACAGACTATCCCGCTAAATTTTTACTCTTATAGCACAGGGAGAAAAATATTCCTCGTGTCCCATTTTATGTGGTACAGTTGTAATTTCGAGATTCAAACTTTTAAACTTTAATCGTGAATTCGGACATAGAAGATTCAAGTGTGTTTGAAATAAAACTTATATATTTGAAAACTACGCATGTGGAAAGGACTATGAATAACAATAATTAACAACCTAAAATATTTAAAAGACATATAGAAATATTTTGATAAAGAAAACTTGATTAAATCTCAGTTATCTAACTGTGCGATGTAAATTGGGACCACAGAGAGTAATAAAGAGAACACTCACATGTGATGTTGAGAATTTATAAAAAATAAAAAAAGGCAACTCAGTGCATTAAAACTTCCTCTATGCGTGAAATTCGATAAAGAGCTGGACTAAACGGGTCTATTGTATTCTGCCTTACCTTATAAGAGTCTATGTTAAGAATTTATGTATGTTGAGAATTTATGTAAAAAAAAAAAAAAAAACTCAGTGTACTAAAGCTTTCTCTATGCGTGGAATTCTATAAAGAGCTGGACCAAATGAGTCTATTGTACTCTGTCTTACCTTATCAGAGTCTATGTTAAGAATTTATGTATGTTGAGAATTTATGTAGAAATAAAAAAGTCTGAAATTTTTCAGAAGATAAGAGAAAAAATGAGATTGATATGACAGGACCTTAAATAGATGTATATTTTGGGCCGAGGCCCATAAAAGTATAATGTGTATTTTCATGGGCTTTCCATTTTCGGGTACTACAACAATCTTTTTGTTTTTTTACTAGCACACGCGCTTGTTTTGAGTTCGTGAAATGCGTGCAAAACTTAGGACCCGAATGGCCATGAAAATAAAAAAACTTATTCACTTTATTGGGTATTTTTGAAGTTGAAAATAGAGTTGGAGTTGTGTTTGACCATAGTATTTTTAAAAATATATAAGACTTTGGATGTACTTTTTTATAAAGTGATAGGAAAAGTTGAATTCAAAAAAAGTGAAAACACCTCAAGAGGTGTTTTTCCAAAAATCCAAAAATTAAAAAAACGTATTTTGGAATACGTTTTTGGTTTTCACGACCAAACAAATATTCCGAAATAAATTGAAAACATATTCCGAAATATTGTGAATAATATTTATGGCCAAAAGCCTACTTAATAAGCACCCTAAAATAACCTTTTGTTTTTTTAATTTGGGAAAAAAATCGTAAATTGATAGTTGTGTCTAGATTTGTGAAAATGGCAAGATTTTGCTTAATTACGAAGCGTGGCAACACATTGTAAAAAATTACAATGTATTCACGCGCATAATAAGTGTATCCGCTTGTATACAATTTCTCCGTAGCAGAATATATCGTATTCACACATCATATGTATCCGTGCGCATACATTTCTCTATCCTCACGTATACAATTTCTCTATCTAACTGTTTATGTGCGAACAATAATTGTATTCACACATATCTGCTATAAAACCCCCAAACTATCACTATATTATGTACGTAATTTATTTAAACCATCACTAGAAAGCGTAATTAGAGAGCTAATTTGGAAAAATGTGAGAATTTGGGATAATTTCGTAAATAGCACAATTTGTTCTCAGATTTGCAGAATATAGTGAGATTTTGCTTAATTACAAAACGTAGCAGCGTTTGATTTCAAAATACGATGAAACACATTGTTGTATTCACACGCATAATAAACTAATCTGCGTGTATACAATATCTCTATAGTGAATACATTGTATCCTTACGCACAATAATAGTGAAATACACTATATTTGTGCCTATAATGTATAAGTGTGTATACAATATATCTCTGCCTAATACACTACACGGATATTAATCACATATATACCTACAACTTGTTCTAAGTCACAAATTTCAAAATTTTGTCTCTGTTAAGACAGTACCACGTAAATTGATAATATTATGTGTTCATTAGATATTTTTCATAATTTTGAATCATATTGTACAGTGTACAGTAGGTTACTGCTGCAGTAGTGAGTAGAGTAAATAGCATCAATCAATGGGCACTGTAACAAATACAAACAGTGTATAAGTAGACTTACAAACAGCATTCTCCTTGGACTTTGGAGTTTTTGGATTAATAAGACGTGATAGTTGATGCCACTTGTACTGTTCTTCTTGAACGTTTAGAGATCGTTTGGTACAAGGGGAGTTAATATCTCAAAAGGTCATTGAACTTTGAGAAATTGTCTAGCAAAATCATTGAACTTTGCTTTGTATCAATAAAATCACTCAACTTAAGACTTTTATTTTTTAAAATCATTCAACTACATTTATCATTTAAAAATTTAACATGGCAAAATAAATTATTTTTTATGTCAGGTAAATATGGACTCATGAATTTATTCCTTATTATTAGTATTATGAAATTAAAAGGAGTCATAATGGAGAAGTAGGGAAGGTAATGGAGATGTTAATATAGTTAGCAGTAGTGACGGTAATGGAGATGCAAATATATATAGCATCTGCTAATCCAGATGTAATAGTTTAATTTCATAAATTATTCCTTTGACCAAAAAAACTTAAATGAATTAAAAAAAATTATCCTTAACGTATGAGAAATGATTTTAAAATGTCCTTCTTTTTATTTATTTGGATAAAAAGTGCATCTAACGTCAATCTTAAGTCTAACAATGCCCCTCTTTTAACAAAATCTTATGTACAACAACAACAACAACATACTCGGTATATTCCCAAAGTGGAGTCTAGGGAGGGTATAATGTATGCAGTCCATACCACTACCTTAGAGGTGAGGTAGAGAGGTTGTTTCCGATAGTCGATAGACTCCTGACTCGAGACCAAACAACATAGGATAATTTTATGTAAAAGAAATATTTTTTTAAAATTAAATATGTGATATTATTTTTATTGGTCCACATACAATTAAACTCAAATTCATTTATAATCCAAACTCATTTTAAAAAGGTCCAACACTTCTTTCTGTCAGCCTAACAAATTACACTGTTTCATTATTTATACTATTCTTTTGATAGGAAAGAAATAATATATATTAACACAGACTAAACTGAATTCAGTATCCAAGATTACCCAACAAGGGGAAACAAAAAAAAATAAAAAATTATATTCTTATAAAAGTATGCAGGTATAACTAATTAACTGTGAATTTTCCTCGAAGTATGAGAATGAATCTCTATTCACTGTGAATTTCCTCGAAGGTCCTATGCTGGATCACTTAGACGAGGAGGAAGAAGTTTGGATTGGTTTGATTCGAGTTTAATTACACGTGGACCAAAAAAAAAAAGAGGTATTTTTAGACTTAAATTAATGTTGGTGGTATTTTCGATCGAAATAGGTGGAATTAGACATTTTAAAACCATTTATAATATGTTAAGTACATTTTTACCTTACTTTTCCGTAATAACACTAAGGAATAAATAATAATAATAATAATAATAAAGAATAGATTTTTTAATGTGATCCATGTTTACATGCCATAAGAAATAATTTATTTTGCCATGTTAAATTTTTAAATGATAAATGTAATTGAGGGATTTTTAAAAATAAAAGTTTTAAGTTAAATGGCTTTTTCGATATAAAGCAAAGTTCAATGATTTTGCTAGATTATTTCTCAATGTTCAATGATCTTTTGAGATATTAACTCGGTACAAGGGATAAGAGATAATTAATCTCAAAATTAATTTTAGGATGAGTTTATCCGATGTTTGATTAGGATAAAATGCATGAAATAACTCATCCCGAGATTAGTTATTCCGTAATGTTTTTATCTCACCTTTAGAGTGGGATGTAACTTATTTCCAACTAAACGACCCTATCCTAAGAATTGTACAACGTTTCTTAGTATTATTCTATTGAGTTTGCTTGAAATATACTTCATGTGATAAACTTTATGGGTTAATATATCCATGACGCATTGGACTTGTCAGCAAATTTCATTTAGTCACTCGAATTAAGGGTATTTATTTCAATTGAATATTGCAACACATAATAACGTGTTATACTCGGATGTTTTCGATTTAATTTTTTTTTATAAAAAACTTTTCACTTGTTCTCGGAGTTTATTAGGTAATTAAATTAACCACATAAAATATGTTAATTTCATTTAAATATATACATCAGCTTCAATGGGAATAGGCTTGAGGTTTTACTGCTTATTAAGACAAATGCACATAATTAAAGAATGCGACATATTTTAAGTGGTTTACTTATTTACGTAATGGACCCTAGAGAACATGTTCAAACATTTTTAAAAAAATATAAATTAAAACTGTCTATAGAAGTACTTTATTGTCTAGTCATATGCTCGATTGGAGCAAGTCTTAGTTCAAGTATCTAAATAGAAGTTTAGCTCAAATCTTATATATAATATTTTAATTTTTTTTAAGTAAATACAAATTAAACTCAAGAATCAGTTGTTGGTAAAATTTAAACTCACATTCGTCTATGCTATGACTAGCCAGTAATCTAGTGGTTCAGCTAATGGAAGTAGGGATCACCATTCACACTATTTGCCGTACTTGTATGGTTCAAAGTCTTGGCCAAGTCAAAATCGAATCGAGCCAACACAGTGTAATAATTAAACTGTTCGGTTCTACTGATGAAATGTGAATGAAAAATGGAGGGAACAAATGAAGGAAAAAGTTGAATTGTGTTTTTAGTTTAAGAAAAAAAATGTTCTTTCACATTGATGAGAGAAAGAAACTTTTTCATGCTTAAATATTGAAACATTCATTCATGTTGTTAGTGAGGCAAGTAGAAAGCAAGTCTCGCGCCGTTGTTGTCGCTCGCTCGGCTTAGGCAAATGATCAATCAAGAGACTCGACCTCGAAGGGATGTGACCCTTCGAAGCACTGTTTGAAGATGAAATTGTTGACGTGCTTGCGCAGATGGCCATTTGCGGAGGCGTCTGGCTCCGCAGATGCCAACGCATGTTACTGGAAACTTTCTGTTTTTGAAGAAAGTGTGACATGCGACCACATATGGCAATGTGTGTCCGCATGTGGACTCGACGGTTCGAAACAGTGTAATTTTTCAGAACCATTACTTCTTTTTTGAAACACCACCTTTTGGCGATAAATACCTAAAAAAAATTCTAAGGTATATACACAAAATTTTGAAGTGAAAAAAAAAATCTTCTTCTTCCTCAAAACTCAAGTGTAATTTGCAAATCGGTGAGTGTGTTTATAGTTCGACAGAATTTGAGGTACCGTTATTCTGTTGAAGCGATTTCTTTTATCCTAGGAGGATATATTCCATAACCTCGATACTTGAGTGAAATAATTTTCTTAAGAACACACCGTGAATTCGGTGGACTTGAATCTTCTAATCTTCATCTCTTTCTAAACGTTTGATTTTGCTATTTTCCAGAAAATAGTTTGAACTTCATTTTTTTGTTGTTCATAAATTGGGTTGAACTTATTGTTGAAGTTCAAAGTTGTGAATACAAAATTTGAATTTCTTTACTTGTTCATAAGTTATTTGAACTTGTGTTTGAAGTTTTTGTTGAAAATATAGATTTACTAAACACGGAAAACAACATAAACATCCACAAAGGGCAGCTCAATGTTTTAAAGTTTTCGCTATGCGCAAGATTGGGCAAAAAGGTCGGACTATAAAGGTTTACTGTATGAAATCCTACCCTACATTTATGCGAGAGGTTGTTTCGACGGCTTAAACAAGTAACCTCCTATCATGTACAGTAGATTACTGCAGCATTAGTGAGTTGAGTAAAGTTGCTTTTTTAAAAAAAAATAAAATTGAATCGAAAGTGTTTGATAACAACACGTTATTATATGTTCATATGCTCAATTAAAACAAATATCCTTAATTCGAGTTCTAAATGGGATTTGCTGATAAGTCGAAGGGGCTGATATATTAAACCATAATTTTTTTTACATGAAGTATATTTCAAGCACACTAAATAGCATAGTAGTACTAAGAAAAGTTTTGTATAAATTTTTAGGATTAAAAGTCCAAATAGAACAGTACAAGTGGCATCAACTATCACATCTTATTACTCCAACAACTCCAAAGCCCAATGAGAATGCTGTTTGTAAGTCTAGTACTTATACAGTGTTTGTATTTGTTACAGTGCCCATTTCTACTTAAAGTTATTTCGACGGCTTAAATTGTGACCTCCTAATTATATATCAACAAAGATTATGGTGGAGGAGTAAGATCGAAGATCTCTATTTAAACCATGTTGGATAAGGAATCACCTTTGTTCACTTTACTCCAAACATAGGACTTCGATCTCCATGCAAATTCAAGTGTAGTTGGACCCCAATAGCGATATCGGATACAAAAAATAACTATAAAAGCATGTAGTATAGGTGGAGAGTGGACCACTGCAAGTTGCACCCACAGCTAGCTAGTGTAGTACTTCTCAAATGCTTCAAGCACAGCAAAAAAACACATTTGATGAGGACCACATAAACAAGAGTTGTATTCGAGATAAGTTTGAGTACTTATATCTTGTTTGATTTTGTACCAAATAAGTGAGATACTATTATTATCTAAGAAGCGAAACAATTATTTTTCAATTTTTTTTCAAGGATTAGATTTAATTCAACGAATAAAAACTAAATTCATATCGAAAAATTGAATAAGTCATTCTTAAATCCGATGTCGATCTTTTTGAGGAAGAAAAATACTAAAATATCTTTACCAATACACAAATCTTGGCTCCTGAGGTGGACATAAATAATTAGTCCAGCAAGATGGCAAGTAGTACCAAAAAAGTAGGGGTTGGCATTTTGATTACCTATACAAAATCTACCAAGATGACAAAATCTACATTACCTATACAAATCCAGGCAAACAGCCTGTCTACCTCCACAAGGTGGAGTAAAATCTACATACACTCAATCTTTTTCGAACTCCCAATTACATTGGCTATATTGTTGTTGAGAAGTATTACTATGAGATTTAGTTGTACTTGGTACTCTTTGATTCTTAAAAGCAAAGCCTGGTCTTGCACTATTTTAGTAGTACTTGTTCATAGGAACCTAAACAACAGGACAAAACTTCCACTATTCCACGTGGTATTATATCCAAAATTGATGCCCGCCCACTTTGATCTTTTGGCCTTGCAGGTTCACGAAAAAAAAAATATCAAGCTTTTGTCGGCGACCAGATTGTAACAATCGTCAAGCCTACATATCACATGATACACTCTTACTATATAATTAGATCGACTTTTGAGTTACATATGTGAATATCAAACTCATTTACCAATATTCGAAAGATGTACTTCAATGAAGGATCCATCCTTGAGACAAGGTACATAGTATATGCAAGTGAGGTAGTGCCTTAGCTTCAATGCTACCCAAGTCAAAGCACAACATGTATGATGTATGGTGTAGCTAGTGGCCTTGCGTATGGTGTGAACTTCATGAGTATATTTAGATATTCCTTGATTATGTCGAAAGCCTGCTGGTGAAGTCACAAGTTTACGCCAAATGTACAACTCATATATATGCTTCAGCAAGACAATGGAGATTCAAATTCCTCAATGTACTCAATCTTTGCAAATACCATGAACAGAATCAATGCTTCCTTTGAACAATTTGCTAGCAGAATATGAAAGAACATGATTGAGCATGAAGCTCTAAATGAATATTCTCAATAGTACTCAGAATTGTCAAAGCAGTGTAAAAATGCTGTCCTCAAAACTTCTTGTACAGCAAATTTATCAAGTTTCACGCTGGCTCGTTCCCAAGGAAACTAGAATTCAATTTGAAGAAAAGATATTACTATCTAATAGCTAACTACTTCAGCTCCTGCAGTAATAATGCGCAAAGTTCATGTTGGCAAGTGATGGCGAATGATCGTAAGGTAATTGTCCAGTGGAAAAGCGGGGGAGATGAGCAGCAGCTGTTGTTGCATTAGCGAATCCTGATGATGCTGCAGTAGAGAAGAGTGGCACTGAAGGACTCCCACCATAAGGATGTTGGTCTTGCCCCGTCCAATTTGGTGAAGAATCAATTTCCATACCCTTCCCTAATGCTGTTCCCTGCACGAGCATCATCGTCTAAAGAATAAAGTCTCACACTGCTTAAAATTTCGGCTAGTAAGAAAGAGTAGTTACATATGCAACAATTTTTTTTTTTAAGCTATCGGATAAGAGAAAATATGAATACATAAGGCAGAGCTTTTCTTTTTATCCCCTTGATTATATGCCTACATATATGCTGGTGAAAATCCTAACAACGTCATGAAATATACCCCAAGATTGGTTTATTATCAACCAAAATAAACACCATGTAACTAGGACTTCTACTTGACAGTGGATGCTACAGTTACGATTCAACCAAGCTTGACAGAATATATACCTTAAACGTGGGAAAGATACTGGTATTCACTCCGTTCCAGAGCAGAGGGCGATCAGCCAGCAGTTGATGGCCATGAGGGAGTTTACTTTCCATTGTGATAGTAGGAGAGTTCTGCAAAAAAATGTGTAACTAAGATTGCTAGCTGATTTATGAAAATACGAATAACCATTCTTCCTTTGTCGGACATCTCATAAGTAAATGAC
This sequence comes from Capsicum rhomboideum, assembly GCA_031232105.1. Taxonomy (NCBI): domain Eukaryota; kingdom Viridiplantae; phylum Streptophyta; class Magnoliopsida; order Solanales; family Solanaceae; genus Capsicum; species Capsicum rhomboideum. Next base: position 139,172,905 of record CP124711.1, on the reverse strand, counting down.
TGAAAAGAATCTGAATGAAAATCATTGACTCGAAATTACCATGGCTCCTCTATATCCAGGCAAACCATTTGAGGCACACTGGACTTCATATTTTCCCATTTGGAAGGTGTTGCCATGCTGGTCATCAGCTAATACAGAGGGGGCTATTCCCAAGTTCAGATCAAGATTATGGTCTGCACCTACACACCGATTGAAAAATATGCCGTTCAACATAACAAGTACGAGACTAAAAAGACGCAACAATCATAATGGAGCTCAAATATGTGGGAAAGTCTAAACATACTACCTCCATTGTCAGCCTCAGTACTTAATTCACCTTCATATGTGCTTAGCTCAAAATTAGTGACTGCCTCCCTTCCATTGCACTTTATAGCAGCCTTATCATACGCCCTAAACAACAGCGAAAAACCAAGTCCAGTCAGCGTTGAAAGCATAAACGTTACAACATAAAAGGGCGAGGAGAGTCAAGTTATGATTATTGGACCTTGCAGCTTCTATCTCGCTGTCAAACAGTCCAAGATAGATATACCTGCAGGCATATATCCAATGAGACGATAGAAAGCTATTAAACAGGCTATATCACTGACAATAATATAGATAAGTGGTTACTCACTTCTTTCCAAGAAACTGCCCCATACGAGCTTCCCATCGTCCACATTTGTGCAGTGTGACACCTCTGTATTTCGAACTTCCTCTAGCAAACCCAGTGCTCTGTCGTCGAAGTATGTGCACAAACTCTTCCTTCGAAAAATTTGCCATCTACATACCAGTCAAATACATAGTGAACCAAAATCAGTTTCCTAACAGAGAAAAAAAAAGATTGATTCAATAGTCAGTTATTCACAGACCTGATTTAGATCATCGTGATAATCACTGACATTGAAATTGATATCTGCATCAAGCCCTCTAAATTTAATCGCAGCACGATCATATGCCCTGTAATTAACAGGAAAACACCATAGCAATCCGATTTCCGCCATTTAAATAGTACTACCATTGCAACTTAAACTAATAAAACTAATTCCAACTACTATGTCATACCTAGCAGCAGCATGTGCAGTATCAAATCCACCTATAAATTTACATACAAGTTCAAAAATATCCAAATTAAGCTTTTGCAGTTAAGAAAATAACTTCAAAATTTAAAGAAGCAGTATATAATAAGCACATTTTTCCTTACCCAAATAAACTTGTTTCCCGCAATCCCTGCATAATACATCACCAGAAAATAGTTAGTGTCTTGCTCAGTAATGATTAGTCTCTTTGCATAAACACACAAAGAGTCCAGGTACACGCAAGCTGGTCCGGCCCTGACACCACAGTTATATTTAAAAAAACACAACAAATAGCAAAAAAATTTGCATAAACACGCGAAAAGACGAGTTGCATGTAAGCTGCTTCGGCCCGGATATCACGGTTATTAAAAAGCACAAAAATTCAACGAAAATTGCATTACTTCACAAAAAGCTGGGGTACACGCAAGCCGGCCCGGCCCAGAAACTATGGTTATCAAAAAAACATAAAAAAATTTGCATGAACACACAAAAAGTCGAGGTGCACGCAAGCTGGCTCGGCCGAACACTGCAATTATAAAAAAAAAAAAAAAAATAATTGCATAACTAGACAAAAAAGTCAAGATGCACGCAAACCGGCCTAACCCGGAAACTATGATTATAAAAAAAAAAAAAAAAAAAAATCACAAAAAAATCTCATAAACACACAAAAAATAATTGAGGTGCACGCAAGGTGACCCAGCCCGGACAACACGGTTATCAAAAAAATTGCAAAAAAAACAAACTGACCAGATGTGAGATTCCCATCGTCCAGTTCTTCGATAGAACGTAACTCCACGATACTGAGAACTCCGGGACCTAGGTCCTCTTCTACTCTTCTTCACCTGCTGTCTCAGCTGCGGCGGCGGAGCAACAAGAATCCTCTGCTCCACCGGAACACCACCGTAATTCGCCGATAGATTCAACCACTGCTGCTTCTCCTCCAACTCCTGCACCGCCGCGGTCTCTCCGCCGGTCAACGGGAACAACTCCTTAGTTAGAATATCAAATGCGTATTCATCAGGATGCCGATGATGATGATGATCGGAACACGAAATGAACTCATCATCACCGGCGTTACTTGATGTTTCCAAATTCACAATGGATGAATTTGATGTCCCCGAATTCTCAATTTGCCCGAATGACAGTTCGGTCAGCTTCTTCTCCGATGTGTTAACAGTTTCCATTGCATCTTCCTCGAAACCAACATTGAGGTCAAACATCTCGAAAGTACAAAGCACAAAGCAACAAGTACAACAATCAAGCAGCTCAAATACGAAGAAGAATTAAGAAAAGTGGTTTTTCAGAAATGGGCATTTATACAAGGTGAAGGAAGAAAATGGCAATAGGGGCATTGGTTTTTTGCGGGGGGATTCGGCGAAGCAGTAGAAGAAGAAGGGCAAAATGGTAAAAGAAAAAGGAATCAAATGGGGCAGCTATAGGCCGGCCATGGATTTTATAGAGAGAAGAAGAAGAGTGACAATGGAAAAACGTTTTGTGCGTGGTGTGTGTGTATAATACTAATGCGCCTACTCAGTCCAAAACTATATAATATAATGAAAATTAAAGGAATACTACTAGGTGTACAAAGTAGGCACATTCATTTTTTATTATTTTTAATACTATTCATTGATTCGACTAATTTAATTTTGTGTCTTATATCCATGAACTCGAATTTAAATTTCTGTATTGAAGGGAGCTTTAGAATAACATGTAAAGTTGTTGTCATGTGACTAGAAAGTTACGAATTTAAGCTATGGTAGGATAAGGATGCATACAATTGACCTTGTAATCCAACGGGATAAGGCTGCGTACAATTAACTTTGTGATCCAGCTCTTTCTTGAATTCCGCATATAGTGAAAAACTTTATACACTGAGCTGTCCTTTTTATATCTACTAATCATATGAACTCAATTTGGGTGACATAAGATTTATTAGAAAAGAAAAGAGTCTCTCTCTCGAGAAATGATTACAAAGAGTTTGGACTTCATCAGTGTAACCTAGTGACTAATGAAGTGGATTCAGAATCATAAATCTTATATTTCAATTTCGGCACACATAAAAATATTGGATTATTTTGTTTCCCATATTCAAGCTTTCTATAGTTAATAGTAACATTTTGTTGCAATTGTAGTCCAATAATGTCACAAAAAAATAAGTTAAAACACTAAAAAGAATCATGTAATTTGAATTACTACTTTTAACATTAACCAATACATTTTCAATTTTAAATAAGAATAAAATTAGTGCTGGCAGAAAAAACAAAGATGGACTTTCCTCTTTTCTGTTGCTTCGAGAGGGGTTGGGGGTGCGGGGTGGGGCGTTTCGCTTATTGCTGGCGCGTGCTCATTACTCGCTTATTTAATTTAGTTGAATACACCATATATGATAAGTTACACATTTGGTTGATCAATATAAAATAATTATATTCGCTAGCTAAATATACATAAATATTGTTGGATATCTCAAGTGAGTTGTAATTCTTATCACTGTATTTGGTCTCAACTTAAAAATGCCATTAATATAGTAAATTGTTCTAATTTTTTTTGTTGTAAGATAAGATCAATCTTATTGTAATTTTAGGATAAGATCCCCCGACCTCAATCAAAAATTTTGTATTCAAATTTTGAATACGAAAAGTTTTTTATGATAGAAAATATTTTCCTCTTTAATCTGCCTTAGATTATGCAGCACAAACACAAATTAATCAAATTTCAATGAAAATATCAAACTTCAAAAAATGAAACAATACAAATAAACTCACCACCCTCTCTCCTTCTCAAGATAGGAATAAGATTGCACATACACTATCCTTTTCAAACTCCATTTATGAAATTACACGAGACATATTGTTGTGATTAGAAACAGGTAAAAGAAAACCACATCTATATATTTAATACTACTTCCTCTGTCCCAATTTAGGTGACACCCCATTTTTTATATGTCCCAAAAAAAATGTCACTTTTCAATAGTTAGTGCTTTTTTTTTACTCTTAATAATATGATCTATAGCCATGTAAATAATTAAAATTTATTTTAGACTACAAATTTTAAAAATCTTTTTTTTTTCTTCTTAGACTTTATGCCGAATCAATAAACTCTTGCGGTCCAGTCATTTCCTAGATCACACTCATAACGAAAGTTTTAATACATCAAATTGTCTTTTTAAATGGTACCATATAAATTGAGACAGAAAAAGTAAATTTAATAATTGTCCTGTGGATGATGGGGCTATATAACATAGGTGAAATGACAAGACATTAGTTGATTTTATACTAAAATGGAAAAAAATAGAAAAAATGACTATACAACCAAAAAAGAAAAAGATAAAAAACCACTATTATGACTTTTGGACATAAAGGGGTTGATTGTATTTGTCTAATTCAAGAGCGTGTACACGCTCCTAGTAAAGGCGCGTGAGTCACCACATATTGACCAGCGATTCACTGAGAGGTTCACATGTTTGTAATGCGGCGCCTTGTGTAACAAATTTAACCAACCGGTGGTTATTTTCTTGTTTCCACTTTTTTTTTAATTAATTAAATAACGGAAAAGGGCTAAATATATCCGTCATATTTTGGATACACATATGTCCCTACTATTAATAAAATGATACGTATATGCCCCTCACACTAACGGTAGGGGCATATGTATATCCAAAATATGACGGAGGGTATATACGTACCATTTATCATAGTTTGACGGTATATTTGTCCCTTTTTCGTTTTAATTTTTTTTTAATCTCAAATTCACTACCTGACCTAATAAACCCATTACCCGACCCGGTACCAATTAAAACCCAAGAGACGTCTATCTAACAAACCGAGTTTTTCTCACCCCTATAACGATATACACACACAATACACTAACACCCACTACTACCGATTTCAAAAGAAAAATCATTAAACCATAACACCCAAAAACACCACCAAATAAATTGAACCCCTCACGTTTTAATTTTCAGCGAAATTCCGTCGGAAAAACACTACCCACTACTGGTCAACACCACATAGCCACTGTCTTCGTCGATCCAGAAACACCCCACCGGCGAACCATCACCGTACCCCTAGCTCCGGCCTAATATCTACTCCCTCCAACCAATAAACACCAAATAGCAATAGCAACCAATCACTGTAATTTGATTGGGATTCACGCTTAAGAGAAAAACAGAGGGAGTATCAGGTTTGGAATAAAAAATAGAGGTCGGATCGAATTGATTTGAAATAGGGTTCGATGGGTTTATCAGGTCGGGTAGTGGGTTTGAGTTAATTATTTGAGATAAAAAAATTAAAACGAAAAAGGGATAAATATACCCCCGAACTATGATAAATGGTACGTATATACCCTCCGTCATATTTTGGGTACACATATGCCCCTACCGTTAGTGTGAGGGACATATACGTACCATTTCATTAACGGTAGGGGCATATGTGTACCCAAAATATAACAGAGGGTATATACGTACCATTTATCATAGTTCGGGGGTATATTTGTCCCTAAAAAAAAATTAAAAAATATTCTTATTTACTTTATTTCTTTAATCCTCTTGTTTAATTATTTTCATATTCTAAAACTACTTTTGTTGTTGTTGTTGTTCTTGTCGTTTCATGCCAGTAAATAAGAGTGTTGTCCTTATTGGCAGTCGTAGTGCTACGTTTGTAATTTTCTGTTTTTGGATTTTTTTTGATAGATGTTGTTTCGGGTAGATTGTTTATTGTGTGGTAGTATTCTTCTGTCACTATCTATTATTGTGTTACTCCTTATCGTCTTTTGTAACTCTTTTACTTTTTTTCTGGATTGTATTTTTTCTTGAGTCGAGCGTCTATTTAAAACAGTCTCTCTACCTCACCTCTGAGGTAGTGGTACGAACTACGAACTGCGTACACTCTATCCTCCCCAGATCCTATTGTGTGGGAATACACTGAGTATGTTGTTGGTTGAAGTTGAAATTCTTTACACGATATGTATTTTGAGACATAGGAACTATTAATCATTTTAGATTTAAAAAGTTGATAAATTCATCTGCTATTAAGAAAGCATGTAAACTATTAGTAATAGCAAGCGACATTAATATTATTAAGGTGAGGAATGAGGATAGGGGTTAGGGGGGTTGGGGGTGGGGTAGAGTGATGGAGGTGGGGGCTATGTGTAGGAGGATGGAGATAAATGAAATGCTCACGTATTCAACTTATTTTTCCTACTTTTTAAATGATCGACAATCACTTCGACTTAATTAAAAGTTCTTGCAATAGCTGTTGATGTAATAGAAGATTTATTGCAATCCATCGCAATCCAATTACATTTTCTTCTAATGGTCTGTGACACATAATATTTCCCTCTAATTTTTACTTAATGTTAAAGAATTATAACAATATCTTTTCTCATACATCTTTTAGGAGGTAGAAAAGTGATTAAATAAAAACCCCACAATAAAAGCAAAAAGATGAAAAAGAAGAAGGAATAATTAGAGGTAAGTTGGAATTTTCAGTCAATGTTTCAAAAGGTGAACAACTAAAGTAGATACTATATAGTAGTATTGGCCATTGGGTTTGGAAAAAATATGTTTAAAAAGTCAATAATGTGGCTTCACATCATTAATTTACTTTATACTACAAGAATCGAACCAATCCTATGTTATAAGGATATCATGCCAACGATGCAAAGTGTATAAATAGAAGATTGCTTAATAAATAATTTATTTTTAATTAGCGATCTATATTGGAAACAGATTTTCTATCATAATAAAATAAAGGAGCCCAATTAAATCCAGATTCATGCTTGCGAAGTCCTACATTGGGAAGTAAAACACTCCCTAACAAAGGCAACTTCGTATTCAAGGGGACTCGAACTTGAGACGGATAAAAGAGTACTTATCACTCTATAATGTTATTAATGTAAAGTAAGTCTGCATACAATACACCCTTGTGGTGGGGTCCTTCCCCGGACACCGTGCATAGAGATAGCTTTAGTGTAGTGGGTTGCACTTTTTAATGTTATTAATGTTACTTCACATCATTGATTTACTTTATAAAAGAATCGAACCAATACTATGTTACAAGGATAATGTCCTAGTGTCACCCCAAAGATGCTTAATAATTAATTAATTAATTAATTCTTAATTAGCATAAACAACGTTGTAATCACTTCTTTCTTGATTTCCACTTAACGTTAAAAAATTAATTAATAGCCGTATGAAGATATAGAATAAGATTGTCGTCTAATCTTAGGTTTTTTTTCTTTAAATTGACTATTTCATGGATTCCTCAAAAACATAGTTAAAGTTGATTGCATAGTCTATATTCTATGAATCCTCCAAATTAGGTAACTAGACATAGAATATTATATTATAGACTATAGAGTATGATATAAGGTAGATCTTTGAAGGATTTTTTCGGTGTAACATTAGTATCTATATCACATTGACCCGATTAATACAAATTTACGTAGCATAAAGCACATTTGAATTGAAAATCCTTATTGTCGTTTGAACTTGAACTCGAGACTTCTAGTTAAGAGTAGAGAGATTTCATCGATCCATTCAACCCCATCCATTCGGCTATGTTGTATGCATCCTCCAAATTAGGTAACTAGTCATGGAATACCATATAATAGAGTATAAGACAATTTTTTCCTTTCTTTCTTCTTTTTAATATGTAAGAAAAGTAGATCTATGTGAAATCTTGTCAAATTTTGAGTTGTTATCTGATAGCTTAGTTTATTTTAACCCATTGAAATTTGAGTTGATATCTAACCTAAATCTATCGATGAGAAATCTTGTGAAAATATTTTCCGATATTTTTTCATTTGATATGGTATATATAACAATAATAAGGAAAATAATAATTTTATTAGGTACTAAAAAATTATAAAACAAATAAAATACTTTAAACTTGATAAGAAGTGAGCGGCTTGAGTTTTGACCCGCATTTTAGCTCATTTCAGCTCAAGTAACTTTTGGACGGGTCAGTAACCCGTCTATTTATTAACTCGGAACATCTTAATCAGTCCAAATTCAACCCAACCCGCTCATTTGCCGCCTCTATCCAAGTGTCACCCCAACGATGCTTGGTAAATAATTAATTCTGTAACTAATTATTTCTTGTTTTCCTCTTAACGATAAAACAATAAAAAATAATTAATTGCCGTATGAAGCTAGATAAAATATTTTACTAGATCCAAAAGTGGAATAAAATTGCCGTTTACATTAGGGTTTTTTCTTCAAATTAATAACAAGGTTTATTCCTAATTAAGGTTGTTTGCATCGTCTATAATCTATATGCATCCTCCCAATTAGGTAACTAACCATGAATCATATTATTATAGAGTATAAGACAAGGTTGTTTTTTTAAAAAAAAGAATTAAAAAGGTAGATTTTTAAGGAAGTTTTTGGTAAAACTTTAGTATTGTAATGAATTGACTCGAACTAATTTGAATTCATATCGCATAGGGCTCATTTAAGTGGGAAACATTCAGGATTCAAACTCGGACTCGTGAAGACTGTAAGTTTAAATAGAGGAATTTCATACATATCCCACCACAAGTTTCAGTTTTCTTCATTACTTTTTGCGCTTACTCAAAATTTCATATTCTCTTGGTTGATAATCGATGATAAGCTAACAATTGATAACATTTGATCATAGTCAATTTAATTCTAGTGGTAAGTACTTTTCAATTCTTGATAAGATGTTCGTCTTTAGTATGAAGCGGTTTATCCTCAAAGTGAGATTTCTGCCTTACTGGCATTCCGTGAAAACGAAAAAAAGGTAATATGAGATATTACCATTCTTGTTATAACAAAAGAATATTAATTTCAATTTTAATATATTTGTAGAAAATGATGATGAATGTTCTCATCAAATCAAGTTGTATTATTCATCTTGAAATTTACTATTGTCTGATTCGAATATTTTTCATAATTGTGTTCTTTATCATTTCATTTCTTATCTTTGAGTTTGACATGAAAAGAGATGAAAAAAGAAACAAGACAAGCATAACTAAAAGTTGACAACTCAATATTAGAATTCAACTCTTTTAACTTATTTAATTTGTTTATTTTAGATTTTTAGAATACAACATAATTGTGAAGTGACTAAAGTGTCGAATATTCATAATAGAAAAGGACCTAATTTATGGACCCTCTATTCGAAATTACATGTTTCATTTGATTTACTTGGGTTATCAGTAATAATGTCGTTAGTGAAAAAATATTAGACTATTTATAGTTTTTTATGAGGAAATTTCATAAATAGCTATAGTTTGGACCATAATTATCATTCATAGCTATAGTTTGTTTAATTACGATTCATAGAGACTGCTTTGAAGTTTTATATATAGATTCCCTCAACTTCGTTGTATCGATTTGTTTGCTCGATTCCGCTGTCTATGTCGCTCAAATTCATTGTATTTATTCGCTAAGTTTCATCGGATCTATCCCTTAATTTCGTTAAATCTGTTCGCTCAATTTCGTTGTATCTATTCGCTCAACTAGTAGATAATTTTAAAAATTATGTAAAAGTACGACATAATTAAGAAATTTTTGTAAAGGCTGTTGTAGTTTAACCTTCAAAATATGAAAGAAAGCATTTAATCGATGGAGAGTACAATTGTTTTACATCAAAGTGATATGCCTCTTATTTATGCATTGATAAAACAAAGAAATGTGTGAAAACTTTAAAATAGGAGTGTATTAATTAAAAATTGAATATGCCAAATTAGGAGTTTGAAATCGGTAAAAACTTACTCACATCTAATGTTTATACTAAATTATAATAATTTACTATTATTAAGTTTTAAAATCAAGATGAGAATATATTTAAATTAATTGTGATTTAGTGATAAGACTGTATCTATAGACATATAATGTATCATTGAGTTGATCCTTTGGAACATGACTAGGGCTTCTAAGTGGCACGTTTGTGGAGACAATCCAGAGAAAGAGCAAAAGGAAGATTGGGTGCTTGTGGGGCCTGGCCATCCGGCCTCGAATAGGAGGGGGCAACTTTCTGGATTCTCCCTGCTTGCGGAAATAAATGGATCAAAAAGAGGTTTGGTTCTCTATTTCCATGCGGGGAGTGAAGGTCATAAGAAAAGATTGCCCTACCGAATAAGTTTTTAACTTCGAAGTCTTCAATGGAATTCACCTAACCTTTTTCTTCATTTTCAATAACAACATTAACGAAAAGGTTGATAAAAGAAAAATTAATTTACGAGTTTAGTGACTAATCTTGATTCTCTGTATCCATGTTATGTAGTTGCTATTTCTAACCTGCTAAAGAATCAAAATCAATCAATTTTGAATTTTTTTTATTTTTTTTTTTAAAAAAAGATCAAATTTCTCATTTCGAATGAACAAAAAAAAAAAAAACAAATTTAAATAAGATATATGAATGAATTGAGAAAATATAACCAAAGGAGATTAATAAAAAGGTTTAGAAAAAATTATTCTAAAACTTAGTTTAATCAATTGCATAAATTTATATGTTTCTTAGTTTAATCAATTGCATAAATTTATATGTTTCGCTATTATTTTCAAAATCAAACCTCCTTGCTATAGATAATATCTTCGATCAGCTTTGCGAGTTTATAGTGGATATGAATTCAATGCAAAGGAAGAAATGATATGCTCCAATTGTAGAACGATAGTAGATGGGAATTGACTACTTTAGATCGTTCTGAAGGTGAAAGACTCTGAATTTTTTTTTCATGTCCTTCACCTTCAGAATCTACAAAAATTAGTTAATTCTACCATCAACCATCGTACAATTGGGGCATTCATTTTTCGCTTTAACATTGAATTTGATCTAGCAATACTTACGCAGAAATGATATAAGATTGATGAAAAAAATGAGAAAGAAACCGTCTTTATTTATAGGCAAAAGTTTTCATAAAAATTAAAATCATTTTGGATTTACTTGAATTAAATTAGCTACCAAGTTAAAATAGGACAATTTCTTATAGTTTTAAACTCCTCATTTGAAATGTGTTGGATCCTTTTAGATGTTGTATACTTACTAATTTTTTCAAGTGTTTTTTTGGTATATTGATTAGTTCTTTACTTTATTTGTCCAATCCAATTTTGTAAATATGATAAATTTTGAGTATTTTATTAATATTCAAAATGTCATCCTTCTAGATGTTGTGCACTTACTATTTCTTTTAAGTGTTTTTTTGGTATATTGATTAGTTCTTTACTTTATTTGTCAAATATAATTATGTAAATATGATAAATCTTGAGTGTTTTATTAATATTCAAAATGACATCCTTCTAGATGTTGTACTTACTATTTTTAAAGTATTTTTGGTATATTGATTAGTTCTTTGCTTTATTTGTCAATACAATTTTGTAAATATGATAAATTTTGATGTTCTATTAGTATTCAAAATGATGGCATCAGAGGGGTAAAAATGCACATAATTATTCTCTCCGTTTCATTTTACGTGGCCCTTATTGACTTGACACACCTCTTAAAATAACTTTAACTAGAATTGTAATTTACTAAACTAATCTTATTTATCATACTTTAGAACTCTAAATTTGGTTATTGCTACTTTTTATAATTATTTAATTCTAAGGTTAGTATGAAAAATAAGTAATAAAACTTTTTTAATTTGTGAAAATGGGCAAGTATATGTTTAGTATAGGACCAAGTAAATGAAACGGAGGGAGTATTTCTTTTCTGTTACTCAATATAAAAGCATTGACAAAAAAGACATCATTTCACCCCTAAACTTGTCCGCACAACTTACTTTAAACCTTTAACTTAATGGGTATTTATTTAACCCCCTTAACAACTTTAAAGTGAATTAATATAACCCTTTCGCAGCTTATTCCAGACGCACAACGGAGAGTGAATAACACACGCGCCATGTAATTGATATATCAGTGCCACGTCGTTGTCACATCATAGCAACGTCTAAAATTATTATTATTTTAAAAAATGACCCCACTAATTTATATATTATATAATAAAATAAAAAAGAGAGGGGAAATCTCCCCTGCTTCCATTCCTTTCTTTTTCACACCCACCACCCCCGTTTCTTGTTCTGCAAACCCCCCACCCCATTCCCTCTACCCTGACTTTCTTTTTTCACCTTCTTCAAATCCATTCATCCTCTTTTTTCTTCTACAAACACCCTTTTTTACAATTCAAAAATCTGAAAAATCTAGCTAACACAACTTACATCAATCCAAAATTTTGGAAAAAATTAACAAATAGAACCATTCCAAAATCAACAAATAGAACAACAAGTTGGATGCCACCACAAGCAGAGAAGACAAGAAACGATATCGGATTTGAGGAAAATCAAGAAACATTGAGCAGTCTTACAACAACAAAAAAAAGATATAAAAAATTAAGTCCTTGAGATTGCAAAATTGAGAAAATTGTTTGACTTGTGAAAAATTGAATTGGTTATACATTTCTTCTTCTTCTTCTCAATAATGGTTTTTGAAAAAAGTGTGTTAAAATTCACAACTTTTTCATACAAATGTTTTTTCTTTCTTGAAGGAATTGATGAAGTGTAATAGAAGTAGAGGTAGAGGGTTAGAAGAAGGAGAAAGGGTGGGGGTGGGGGTGGGAGGTGGGGGTGTAAGAAGAAAGAACAGAAGAATATGATGAGGGGTGAAGGGTGAGGGGTGGGGGCATCGAAGAAGAAAGGGTGAGATTTGTTTTTCTTTTTATTTTCTATATATATATATATATACGCGCTTCATCTCCTTTTTTTAATAAAATACGCGCTTTTTTTTTTCTTCTTCTTTTTTAATGCCACGTCAGTATTAGGGGTGATATTAATTCACTTTAAAGTTATTAAGGGGGGTAAATAAATGTTTATTAAGTTAAAGGTCTAAAGTAAGTTGTGCAAACAAGTTTAAGGGTGAAATGATATCTTTTCTCAAAAGCATTTGATTACAAGTTCATGACTTGATTTTAGCAATGAATTAGGCCCGTTTGGATTGGCTTATTTTAGGTGCTTTTAAGCACTTTTGAAGTGCTTGGGTAAATTTAAAAAGTGCTTATAAGCACTTGATTTTTGGCTTAAAATGCTAAAAAATAAGCCAAAAGCCAAAAGCACATCCAAACGGGCACTAATCCTTTTATTACTTTAGATCTCCAATATATTTTCCTGAATATTATAAAAATATTTTTGACTATTTTATTTACTCCTTCCGTTCAACAATACTTGTCTACTAGTATTAACTTGGCGAACACCTAAAGAAACAATAAATAATAAAGATAATTTTACTATATTACCCTTTGAATATAATAACTTTCATATTTTGGGACATGTATCAGGTAATGAATAGTATTTAATAATAGGGGTAAAATGGGTACAACATGGTAAATTATTTATCCTTTTTTCAAACTGGACAAGTATTGTTGGACATCTATTTTTAGTATGGTAGACAAGTATTATTGGACGGAGGTAATACAGTTAAATTAATCATTTCTCAAATTTATTGAAGTATCAGTAGTTCCGTACTTAAATTTGAATTTTCAAAGCACAATTAACAAGGATAACTTCAGAAGATAAATAATCCCTCTGTTCCTTTTTACTTGTAACAGTTTTCTTTTTGATAGTCAAATGTTATGAATTTTGACCAGTGTTATAAGATGTATTTTTTCATCATATTAATATAAGAAAATTACAACTTTAGTACTTTTCATATAGTTTTTGAATATCTAAATTGTAATTTTAAAATATTAAATTAATCCAATCTAACTTAGCTTCAAAAGTTAGTCAACTTGACTCTCGATAAACGAAACATGACAACTACTTTGGAACAAAGGAAGTATGACATAATGCAAGAGATCTCATTTCAAGTTTGACTTCATCTCATGAACTTTCCGCTCGTATAAGAATTATTTTAACCTATTTACTGTTTATCGTATAAAACAAAATTGAAATACGACTTATTTCCCCTCCTTAATAGAATCATTATTCAATTAATTATATAAACATGTTTTTTAGAATAAAATAATTTTCCATCTTTCATTAAAAATTAAGGTAATCTTGATTTTAATTTGCTTTCGTTTTGCTGCAATTCTCTCCTTTGAATTATTTTCTTCAACAAATTCTACCTAGGTAGAAAACCCTTTGCTATAAGAGGGAAATAAATGCTCTCCTTATTCTTATTTCTCATCAAGTGTCACCTAGGATTCATCTTATTTGATTTTGAATTTACTCAACAATGTGTATTACACTTGTAAAAACATCATAAAACAATTTTTACATAATTTTTGACCGGGAGAGAGGTGAAACACATTACTTCGGAGGCACGAACCACACGGGGAGGGAAGGTGTAGACGGAGTTCGTCGACGAGTTTCATTCTTAACGGTTATGTATTTGAGTAGTTTGTTTTTACGTGTTATAAGAGTATCTAAGTTTTCTCTCTAGGATTTTGATTAAAAAATTTATTAGATGAATTGTTAATAGTGGTACATATAATTGACCCGTTGTATTTGAGTAGTTTGTTTTTACGTATTATAAGAGTATCTAAGTTTTCTCTCTAGGATTTTGATAAAACTTTTTATTAGATGAATTGTTAAGGGAAAAGGGTCTGAAATATACCTAAATTTTGGTGAAATTTGCTGTAACACGTCCCAACTTTGTGGGGGTCCTATGACCCCCTGGACTAATTATTTGTGTATTTTTGTGGCATATATTTGCCCATCTGGACCACTGCGTGATTACACACACATTGAACGCGTAAGGGTCGAAAAAAATCGCTATAAACCAATCTTAAATTACCACGTAGCATCTCAGGTGTCCTTTATTTTGTATATAATTCATTAAATTCCTTTTTATTTTTATTATAAATTATCTTAATTTATTTAACCTCCCTTCTTCTTCACTTCTCTTGCCATTGTTGTTGAAGGTAAGCTTCTTCTTTTTTTCTCGAAAATTTTGATTTCTTTCTTGGTTCTCTTTGTTTGTTAAAAACTTCTACTCTCTAATTGCTAAATTCTTCTCACTAATTTCTGATTTCTTAAATTAGGGTTAGCCATGAAAGAGGTAAAATTGGATTTGAATAACATTTGTTTAGACAAGGAAGATCCAATGTTGAATGCAGAGGTGCGATGCAGTCATGGTCTCTTGCTCCCTTTGAAGACTTCTTGGTACGATAATAATTCGGGAAGAAGATTTTAGTCTGATTTTGGTCCGATGATTAAGTTTGTCTGATTATTTTGGTCCGATGATTAAGTTTGTCTGATTTTGGGGAAGAGAGTTTGTCAAGATAATTCTTTTTTCCTTTTAATTTGTGAAATGTGGACAATGAAGACTTAAAATAAAATTTAAAAAATATATTAAACTCTTTTTTTAAAATTTAAATGCGCGTGTGAATCACCATTTTTTGTTGGACTGAGTCAGTGGCCTAGATGGGCAAATATATGCCACAAAAATACACAAATAATTAGTCCAGGGAGGTCATAGGACCCCCGCAAAGTTGAGGCGTGTTACAGCAAATTTCTCCAAAGTTTAAGTATATTTCAGAACCTTTTCCCAATTGTTAATAGTGTTACATATAATCGACCCGTTCTTCTTCTTGTCTATTTGTTCAACTATGTTTTGATTGTTATTAGTTGAAGGGTCCTCGATTAACAGTGTTGTTTATATCTTATATTACTTTAGAAAGAATATAAGATTAGATTTTAATTTAACAGTGTCACTTCTATGTATAAGATTAGATTTTAATTTAACAGTGTCACTTCTATGTTATTAAGAAATTAATTGCATAGATTTAAAAACAGAATTAGAGATAATAACATTTAGATTAATATTGTGAGGAGTTTGAATAGCTTACTAGGGTTATTTCAATAGAATAACTCGAAAAATTTGATAATTCTTTCCTAAGTTTAGCCATGAAAAGTATTCACTTTCATCTGAAATTTCAACGTTATTTCAAATATTCTCATCTTTTAACTCCAATTCCATAATTTCCCAACAAAGTGAAGAACGTTTGAAACCGATCTATGGCCGAACGTTTCCCTAGTATTCATCTTTTAATTTTTCCTAACCATCCTTTTATCCAACATTATATTTAAACAAGAATAAGGGGCCAAAAATACACCTTTAACACAACTTTATTCTACGTGAGAGAGATCTCTTTTGAGTGAATAAATAGGGCAGGCATGGGGGAACCTTATTTGGGGGAAGACAATTTTATCAGTTGTTGTCCAAGCTAAAGGTCTGTTTGTGAGAAGGGCATTTGGCTAATGGCAAGATCAAGTTCTTTCATATCAAATGGTTCAAGGGCAAATTTGGGTTTGGTTCCTTTAAACAAACATGCACAAATGGATGAATGACAGGTATTACCTACATTCACATTGAACTAGGGACACAACTAGAGAGTTTAAATTCCAACCAGACAGCAAAGTCTTCAATGCTGCTACGTTTTGGATATAACTTCCATTTGGCGGAGAAAATCTACCACACCGTTAACAATTCCCAATTCCCAAAGAAGTTTGTCATGCCTATATGGAACAAACAACATACAAACCGGGGAGAGTGTAGTGTGTAGACAAACCTCAACTCTACCTCCCTCAGAGTTAGAGAGGCTGCTTCCGAAATGCCTGATGGTTACCATAACAACAATATCAAATTATCAAAGGCATAGTGTTTACGCAAACTTATCCCTACCTCAAAGGTAAAGAGGTTGTTTCCCAAATGTCTTAATGACCATAACAACAATATCAGATTATTAAAGGCTCAAACTATCAGATCATTCAAATAGTTCAACACAACCTTGAACTATCAAAGAAAACTCATCAATACTAATGGAAACCATAGTAAATAGAGATTGCAGATCCCTTAGCAAGCATGAAAGAATCCTATCAGTTTACCGTGAGCTCCGATTATGTCATTTAAGGTCAAACTGTTGTTATATGCCGAAGAAATAGAAATCACACATGCAATAGTAGAAAACCAACCATCAAAAACAAACTACTCAATAAAAATCCTTAATTTCATACCACGTAAAGTAATACTCCAGCTAAAAATAAAACTCAAAATGTAGGCAGGGGAAAGCCAGGCAAGAAGCCCGTAGTTTTCCTCCCACACAATATCTTTCATGTCTTGGACCACCAAAGTAGAGCAAAAGAACAGACTAAACAAACAAGTAAACAAAATGCTTTCTAACATGATTTCATAAAAGTTAAGTCCCTTCACTGAGAAACTCCTAGCCACTTTGAGAAGTTGTCGAACTCTGCATAGTCGGAGTCTGAGATCATTGTCTTGTACCACGAGTGGCTTGCACCCCTGATAGCTGATGCCTCCTCCTGCAACAGAAAAATGGAATCAGGAAAACAGTGCGAGTCGTATGCATGATGCAAAAAAAAAAAGTTTATGTACAGTTTCACTAATGTTCTTTCGAGAGGAAACAAAATGGGAGACAACTCTAATATGCAATAGCAAACCATGCAGGTGTGATCTTAATATTCAAAATACTCACAGGAGAATTTAAACAGGATAAGATGAACTTCTCAAACATAATAGAAAATTTTCATATAGCCACAAAATAATACAGTAGATATAATGTGAAAGCAACTACCTTATTATCTAAATACCATTTCTAATCCCAAGCATCAAACAATCTTTTCCACTCACTGAATTCACATTATTGCCAAACACAGTTCAACACTGCTTTGAGACTCAAGATTTTTGATGAACTTGCCACTACATCTAGCTGAAGGCCCGAAAAAGTAACAATTTTGCTATATTTATATCACTACAACAGTAATAAGCACCTTCAAGTTCATACTTGAAGGAGGGGAACACAACTGAACCAAGTGAAATATAACTCCATCAACCAGTCAATCAATCAAATTAATAATCAATTATGCCACGTGCAGATGGTCAGTTTCCTACAATTGGGATTAAGGGTGTACAGAAAATGGAAGCCTGTGCAGAACTAATAGACAGACATTATACTCACAAGCCATAAACAGCACGAAAGCGGAGCCATTTTTTTCAGCAGAACTAAGCTTACTTGATTAATCATAAATCTACTTCAAAGCTTAACATGATTCTATGGACAACAATTTACTTTTTATTTCTATAATCATGCACTTCTTACTCAATTTAACATCATTCTATGAGCAAATATTAGCAATTAGTGAACCATAACTGAAATATAAGCATTTGATGATCACAAGTTATAAGATTAGGCAAATACACTAAAGATTATACCTTTGTAATTTGGTGCCTCTTCTTGTCGAGCTTCTCCTTCTTGGCCTTAACGCGCTGCGCCTCAGCCAAAAGAGACATCCTCCTGGCCGTCTTAGCATAAGGATTGAGCTTCAGTAACACATTCAGATTCTTCAATGGATTCTTCTTCAAAGTAGCCCTCTTATTATCCTTCTTGATTGGCCTAACAACAGACTGCACCTCATCCGAATTGATAATCCTAGCAAGATCAGCATTCACCATCTTTGGCCTTGGCAACAAATACCCCTTCTTCTTCAACGATGGCTTATCGAAAGACCCATAAATCTCATCCAATTTCTCATAAGCCGATTTCGTCCAGATAATAAACCTACCAAGATGACCTCCAGGAGCCAACTTCAACAGATTCAACCTCTCCACATGACAAATCTCAACACCAGGAATGTTCCTAAACGCCTTCACAAGCTTAGCCCCTTCAGTTCCATACACAATCAACGGCCCTTTACGCGAAATGTAGCGACGATTACGCATTTTTCCCTTTCCAGGACGAATCGCGTGGCTGTCCTTCGCCTTTTCAGCATCTGGGTAAGCACCAATTTGCTTCAGCGCCTTGATAGCATTGTTAGTCTTCTCAATTCCCTCAATCGAATCGGAAACAACAAGCGGAAGCTCGGGAACGGTTTCAATTCGATGGCCCCGAGCGAGAACCAACGAAGGCACCGAAGAAGCAGCAATAGCAGAAGCCACAGCGTACCTCTTCTGGTTCACCGGGATCTTCCTATGCCATCTTCGCCAGGTCTTAGTCGGAGCAAACATCCTACCACCACGACACATATTACCAAAAGCTCCTTGACCAGCACGGTGGGTCCCACCACCAGGGACACGAGGGATACGCGAAACAGCACGGCCAGTACCCCATGACTCAGCGGAGGTCTGGTGACCGGCTTTCTTCGACACGGCGTAAGGTTGTCGGGCGTTTTTGGAGATGTTGGAGTGGACGTAGGTGACAACGTCGGGTCGGATCGGAGCTTTCATGACGGCGGGGAGGGGAACGGCGGCGGAGTCAGTGGACATGTCGTTTTCTAGGGTTTGGACGGTGGTGGTAGGGATAGCGGCGGCGGTAGCCATTGTAAGAAGCTGCTAGGGTTTTTTTTTGTGTAGAAGAGAAGAGTGAAAGCTGTAGGGGAAATTAGGGTTGGGACCAGAAATGTGAATTTATAGCATTGAGAGATAGGGAAATGGGCCAAGGCTAGATGAAGTGTAATGAGATGTTGGGCTTTAAGCCCATAATTCGTTTTTGATTTCTCTACAACCCTCAAGTCTAGGAAATGTTATTTTTTACCTTCTTTTGTTTTGTTTTCATATCGTCTTTTCCATTTGATGTTCGGTATTTATTTTATAAAAAAAAATTATTTCATTTGGAGACACATGTGCGTATGGTTTCTTGGGTCCATAATTCAAGGAGACAGAGCGGTTGATGACGTCGCATATCGTATTAGAGTGAATTGAATGAAATGGAGGTTCCCTTCTAGGATACTGTGCGATAACAATAAGGCTTAAAGGTGAGTTTTAAAGAGTGGTGGCTAGACCGAAGAATAAGTGCTTGCTAGTCAAGAATGCTCATGTTTAGAGAAGATGAAGGTAGCGGAGATGAGGATGTTCAGATGAATGTGTGAGCACACCAGGATAGATATGATTAAGAATGAAATTATAAGAAATAAGGTGGTAGTGATTTTCATGATGGACTAGATTAAGCAAGGTTGGGATGATTCAGACATGTGAAAAAGAAGCGTAAGGATGTGCCAGTGAGAAACTGTGAGAAGTTAACTACAACAAGAGTTAGAAGAGGTAGAGGTAGGCCTAAAAAAAAACCGAGAGGAGGTGATTAGATAAGACGTAGCATAACTTCAACTGACCGAAGACATGACCCTAGATAGGAAGACGTGAAAGTCGAGGAATAAGGTAGACAGGTACGCAGTAGGTAGTCGAATGTTGTCGTAATTCTAGTAGTATCATTTATGTATCTCATCATTTCTTTTTCTCCAATATGTACTATATATGTTGCTACGCTTGAAAAAAAAATAGGGGAGGGGATTACAAAGTAGGGAATTGAGCGTTCATCAATAAGGTGAAAATTTAGTTAACTAACTAACTGAGCTACTAAATTCACTTATTTTGCACATTATTATTTTATTATCTCTTTTTCTTTCTTACTTTCTTACTTTCATGTTTTTGAGTCGAGTATCAAAAATAGTCTTTCTTACTTTCATGTCTTTATAGCAGAGATATAGGAAATGGGCCAAGCCTGGATGAAGTGTAATGAGATGTTGGGCTTTAAGCCCATAATAATTCAATTGATTTCTCTACAACCTTCAAGTTCATAAAATGTTAGTAAATTCTTATGTGAAATTTTCACAATAGTGTTATTTGTGGTCTGATTTACGAATAATAATGAAATCTTACTTAATATGTAGTAGTATTTTGGTTTTAAAACATAGCAAAAACATTATATGTCCACGCATGATAATAAATACACAAAATAAGGGTTTTTACACGTATATATTATTTTTGCAGCGGAATATATTTTAATCTTTTACGTGATAATACTAAATACATTGTATTCTCGTACGGTAATTAGATATAATATCCACATGTATACAATGTCTCTACCTCACTGTATGTAGATAATAAGGGTATTTGAGGCGTATAATAAAAGTTGAACAAATTGCAGTAAGGGTAAACATTCTCCTCCATTACAATAAAAAATTTGATTCGAGCATTAAAAATGAATTCGTAAAGATCAAATTGAATTATATTTGATTGAACGAATTTTGCCTCGATTTTGATTTCCGTCCTTCCACGGATGCTTCGTGGAGACTAATTTAGGATGATAACGATCAACCATAGGATATTTACCACATGATTCTCATATCCAACCTATAGAGAGTCCTAGGAGATAAAATTAAATTCATCTGAAGTATGTAGATAGAATTTGAATAAGAGTGAGTCAATTTTTTTCTTTAATAAGAAAACTTCATCTGTCTCAAAGTAAGTTTTACTTTAGCAAAAATTGATAAATATAATATATAATTTACTAAATTATTCTTATTTAATAAACATCTTTTGAAAATTGAACACAATTAAAAAAATAGACTTTAAGGATATAGTAGGAAAAATCTACTAATTTTTGTCTTAAATTTTTAAGATCACACTTATTTTAGGACAATTATTATTATTATTATTATTTTTTGCTTAAGATACATTTGTTTTGAGTCGAAGATTATGACTTACTCTTAAAATAAGATTTTTAATGTGAAGTTGAATCAATCAAACCTTAAATAGTTACCTAATATTAGGTGGGGAAAAACAAAAGAGTAGTACACTAGTATCATCCTTTTAGTTTTTACCAACAACAATAGTAATAATATATTCGATATATTTTCATAAAGTAAAATTTGAAAAGAATAGACTGTATACCGTTTATAAAGATATTTTCGATAGACTTTCGATTCAAAATTAAATAACATATAAAAAAATAAAAATAAAGGGTACATCATTTGTCATTCAGTTGTCAGTGACAAGTCCAAATATTTGCCCCTCAATATGCATTATGCACCACGTATATTTTCTTGTTTAACAGTACCAGTGAGAGGAATACTTGTGGTATTGGCAGTAGTTATAGACAAAATTCTTGAAACCAAAGCAGAGATATACGAATGGATATTCGATTATCATTCAGAAACATTTCTTCACATGGCTTATGGTCTTGTCCAACAACTCAAAAGGGTCTTAAACCTTGCTGTTCAGGAAAAGATTCTCAGCAAAATGGTGATTCCAACAACAACTCAGGTTGGGCATTTCACTGCAGTATAGAATATTTTGAGCATTAGTTGATATTTGGCTTGACCCTTTTCTTGATGTTGTTGAAATTGTTGTTCTTTAGTTGCATATCAGTAACCTTAGGCCATTTTCTTGATGTTGTTGAAATTGTTGTTCTTTAGTTGCATATCAGTAACCTTAGGTAATTTTCTTGATGTTGTGCTTGATCTTTTTCTTGATGTTGTTAAAATTGTTGTTCTTTAGTTGCAATTAAGTAGCTTTAGACAGCAGAATAGTTGGGTATTTCACTTCAGTATATTTTTTTTTTTGAACATTCATTGGTATTTGGCTTGACCCTTTTCTTCATTCTGTTGAAATTGTTGTTCTTTAGTTGCATATCAGTAACCTTAGGCCATTTTCTTGATGTTGTTGAAATTGTTGTTCTTTAGTTGCATATCAGTAACCTTAGGTAATTTTCTTGATGTTGTGCTTGATCTTTTTCTTGATGTTGTTAAAATTGTTGTTCTTTAGTTGCAATTAAGTAGCTTTAGACAGCAGAATAGTTGGGTATTTCACTTCAGTATATTTTTTTTTTTGAACATTCATTGGTATTTGGCTTGACCCTTTTCTTCATTCTGTTGAAATTGTTGTTCTTTAGTTGCATATCAGTAACCTTAGGCCATTTTCTTGATGTTGTTGAAATTGTTGTTCTTTAGTTGCATATCAGTAACCTTAGGTAATTTTCTTGATGTTGTGCTTGACCTTTTTCTTGATGTTGTTGAAATTGTTGTTCTTTAGTTGCAATTAAGTAGCTCTAGACAGCAGAATAGTTGGGTATTTCACTTCAGTATATATTTTTTTTGAACATTCATTTGTATTTGGCTTGACCCTTTTTTTCATTCTGTTGAAATTGTTGTTCTTTAGTTGCATATCAGTAGCTTTGGGCCATTTTCACTAGTAACTGGCTCGACCCTTTTCTTAACGTTGTTGAAATTATTGTATTTTAGTTGCAAATCAGTAGTTTTCGACCCTTTTCTTATGTTGTGCTTGACCTTTTTCTTGATGTTGTTGAAATTGTTGTTCTTTAGTTGCATATCAGTAACCTTAGGCCATTTTCTTGATGTTGTGCTTGACCTTTTTCTTGATGTTGTTGAAATTGTTGTTCTTTAGTTGCAATTAAGTAGCTTTAGACAGCAGAATAGTTGGGTATTTCACTTCAGTATATATTTTTTTTGAACATTCATTGGTATTTGGCTTGACCCTTTTCTTCATTCTGTTGAAATTGTTGTTCTTTAGTTGCATATCAGTAGCTTTGGGCCATTTTCACTAGTAACTGGCTCGACCCTTTTCTTAACGTTGTTGAAATTATTGTATTTTAGTTGCAAATCAGTAGTTTTCGATCCTTTTCTTATGTTGTGCTTGACCTTTTTCTTGATGTTGTTGAATTTTTTGTTCTTTAGTTGCATATCAGTAGCTTTAGACCATCTTCATAAGTAACTGGCTCGACCCTTTTCTTGTTATAGTGAAAACTGCCTCAAAGTTCTAGTTTTTTAGTTGCTATTCAGTAGCTTTAGACAGCAGAATGGTCATTTATTGATATATGGTTGACTCTTTTCTTGATGTTGTTGAAATTGTTGCCAAATTGTTGTTCTTTAGTTGCACATGAGTAGCTTTAGACCATTTTCATTAGTAACTGGCTCGCCCCTTTTCTTGTTATAGTGAAAACTGCCTCAGAGTTCTAGTCTTTATGTTGCATTCAGCAGCTTTAGTTGAAATTGTTGTTCTTTAGTTGCAGATAAGTAGCTTTAGACCATTTTCATTAGTAACTGGCTTGACCCTTTTCTTGTTATTATGAAAACAGCTGCAAAGTTCTAGTTTTTTAGTTGCAATTCAGTAGTTTTGGACAGTAGAATGGCGATTCCAATAATAACAACAGCAACACAGGTTGGGTATTTCACTTCAGCATAAAATTTTGTTTACCATTCATTACTATATAGCTTGACCCTTTTCTTGATGTTGTTGAAATCGTTGCCATATTATTGTCCTTTAGTTGCATATCACTAGCTTTCGACCATTCACTAGTAACTGGCAAGACCATTTTCTTGTTATAGTGAAAGCTGCTGCAAGGTTCTATTCAGTATCTTTTTTTGACATTCATTGATATATAGCTTGATCCTTTTCTCGATGTTGTTGAAATTGTTGCCAAATTATTGTCCTTGGTCGAATTATAGCTTTCGACCATTCACTAGTAATGGTTCAATCCTTTTCTTGTTATAGTGAAAGCTGCTGCAAAGTTCTAGTCTTTTAGTTGCAATTCAGTATAACCATTCATTGATATATAGCTCAACCCTTTTCTTGATGGTGTTGAAATTGTTGTCCTTTAGTTGCAGATTAGCGGCTTTCGACCATTCACTTGTAACTGGCTCGACCCTTATCATTGTTATAGTGAAAACTGCTGCAATTTTTGTTGCAATTCAGTAGCTTTAGACCGGTTCTTTGATATTTGCTTATCCCTTTCCTAACTATTGTTAAAACTCTTGCCAAATTCTGTCTTTTAGTCGATGTAGTCAAGAACTGAAAAGCTAAATATACCATTTAGTTAAGCAACGGATGGTGGTGATGAACTTCTAGAGAACTTATGCGTGGCTTAGGATGCATTGAAAGTTGCAACTTTACCATTTACTACATGGAATGTAGTGCAAGCCTTACAGGTAATGGTTATAGAGGTGAATCCAGTATTTAAAGTCAGTGGGTGTACCAGTGGCGGAGATAGGACTTTCATATATGCATAACAGCATAAAAAAAGTTGACCTTATATAAGGTTCGGATGAACGCTCTTCCGCCCCTCTGGCTCTGCGGGGTGCACCATTTTATATCCCAGATAGTTGGTTCATGATATGCTGGATCTGCCACTGATTAGGAAGGAGTATTTGCAATTTGCACTATAGGGATAGTATCTGCTGCATTACTATCTGCTGCATGGTTGGAATGCAGGATAAGGCGGATGTGATTGTTAGGATTTAACCACTGGCTGATTTAAAAAAGACAAAATGTTTGCTGTTTACTAGCACTAGGTGTCAATTTTGTTTAGGCAGATCTATACTGGTTTTAGAGACCCGAAAAAGAATAAGAAAGAAATAGGACTAGGTATCAATTTTGTTTGGGTACTTCTTTAGAAACTACTCGGGATTGTGTTGACTAAATCTATCTCTGACTCTTACTCCTGTGAATTAGATGGGAAAGAGGTTCAGACCCCATATTCTAGGAAGAGTCAGCTGCTTAATCCTATCTTATTTTGCTTTTCTGGCATCCGTCATTCCTTGAGAATGAATCTGTTTGAGGACCGAGAAAGGAAATGAGAAATAGACAGCTTTGCAATAGAGTTGGGGACTATGGAAGTTTGGAGGTGTTAGGGCTGCTAAGGCATTATAGTTAGAAGTAGCATCTTAGGTTTCAAAAGAAGGACTCCAGTGTTGAGAATGATAAAGAAATTAGATCTAAAAGTTGATTAAGTAGGTAACAAGTAGAGAAAAAGGAGGATGGCAAGAATGATGAAGAAGAGAAAAAGATCTCCTTCTCCGGGAATTTCATCAGGAAATTCTTGGAAGCTCAAGCAAAAACTTAGAAATTATCGATGTTAAATAAATGTCTTATATTCTCGCAAAGCATCTTTACACAAGCTGCACAAGTCCAAGTTGTTATTTCCATTTATCCTAGCACTTCCAGTCCACGTCCTCCAAGCAGGCTGGTGGTGAGTTCCTACCCCCCTCAAATAGATAGCAGTAACATTTGCTCCACATTCTTTCTACCTAGTATCATTGTTGAGATAACTGTTACTAAATCAACTCTCTAGAATACAAAATACACCATTGCGTACTCACATATTATTTGGATCAGTTGAACAGACTACTCAAGCACCTCAATTAACAGCTATTAATTGCCTGTGTAAGAAGTAAGAAAAGCTGCAAGCTGAAAATATGCAAGGGCTCAAAACCTTGCTAGGATGGTGGATTAAAGGTTCCAGTGGTGTAAAGTTTTGAGACTTCTTAGAAGGCACAGTAACCTCAAATTTAGGCCAGGTATTATGGAATGGAAAAAAAAAAGAGCTTGACTTTTATTTTGGTTGAATCTGAAATGTTGGCTCCTTCTTAAGGAAAAGACACCAGTTCTTTTCAACTGAATAGTTTGATCTCCTTCGCTAAACCGTTCAAAGTTATCAGATCCATAATCATACTTCATATCATGTTGATTCAGATGAATGCTTTGCAGTAAGCACACAGTTTGCTAGTTATTGGTCTCTATCCTAAAGAAATTTTATCATCAGGGAACAAATCTCGTTCTCTGTGATTTCCAAAAGTGTGAACTGCTGTTAAGACACTGTGGAAGTCACTAATTGTAGGTTAGATTAATAGATAATCCATAGAAATCACTGCTTATCTTTTCTTCAGATTGATGAATGAAATAAACCTCCTAAGCTCCTAAGAATGCCTTCTACAATTCTGAAACTTCTCTGGCAGTGGTTTTCGAAGAATACCATCTGTTTTATTGAATGGCTGGAGTATCCAACAAAAATAGGTAAATTGCAATAACCTCCTTTCTTGTTTGTGACTGTGGCATAGAGCCTGCCTCTAGCTTTGGATCTCATTACAGTAACTGCCTCTAAATGTTTTAGTTATTACTAATTTGGTCTTTGCTAAGTGAATAACTTTAACAGGGAAAGGTAAAGCGGCAATGTAATAAAAAGAGTGTCTCTTTCCTAATGTTTCCTATAAATGTGATCTTTTCCTTTCTTCTTTTCAGTAATTAATGCTTCTATGTCTATAAACAATGTGATAGCATTATCAACCTTGGCACCCTTTTCTATATGGTTGGTAACTTCGCTAATGTAAAAGCACCAAGAGGGTGCTCAAGAAAACTGTACAAAGCTTCTGCCTGTTACATTTGCATAGAATCCCGAAGCTCCAAAATACTATCTAAGTGATGTACCTCGTTCATTCTATACCAAAATTTTAACTACTTTAAGCATCAATTGTTTAAATAAAAACTGCTTTTTTTTTTCCTTCGTACATCTATTGATTCTTTCTAGCCATACTGTCCATAAGATGCATACTCCAATCGTCCAAAAAAGGCTTCATCTGTTTCTCCATCTTTTGTCCTTCTTAGCTTAGCACTGCCTCCTTCAAGGTTCTGGACATAACCCATTGTACACAAACAAATTGAGCAGCATGCAGTCATGCACTAGACTGCCAGACTTCCCAGTAATGCGACATTGTGATTGGAGGGGGCTTTTACATATGTAACATCTATTGCACAAATTACAAGCCCTAGCAAATTGTCCTGTGTGAGTTGGCTTCTTTAGTGGCAAGCCATCCAAATTCTAGAGTGCTTTTGTGTTCCAGGTCATCTTCAATGGCCATTTTTTGCTGTTCTACAATTTATAGCAAGAGTTAACTGTAAATCTGCTGACCTTTTTGGGTTTCCACCATAATCTGTTTCCCATCGGCCTTGACACCATTCAGACTGTGAGATAAATTTTTCAACAACTTCGGTCCATTTGCCTCTCATCCGTCCTTAATTTCATTACTACTGTAAAAGTTCCAATTGAAAAGAAAATCATGTTTTCATCTGTTTTGAGTATCCTATTTCCCTGATTATAATCATTATTTAATATTTCCTGCCAGCAGTCTGAGGATGCCCTTATCGATGATAGACATTAATTTAGGGTACCTCGGAATCTTTGGTCAGTAGGAGTCCTTAGGAACTTCTTGGTGGTATAATCTTTGACAGACATAAATAGTATACTGACTGACCAACCCCATTGGTACATCTATATAGTACATCTAGTATGTTGTTGTGTGTTGCCTATTATAAGTTTCCTCTATAAGGGTGTTTATTAGGAAAAATGGCTCTTATATGTTGATTAGCGGTAGTAAATCTATTCTATTGGCTCATGGAATGTTAGCCCTATGGTGTCGGAAGCACGTAAACTTGGTGAGGTGACTCAAGTGAAAGCCGGTAGAGATACACATCTCCCCAGAGGAGTATACTGAGATAGCAGTGTTCCCTTCTCATAATGAGACGTGTGGTTCCTAGTTTTACTGGTTTTGAACTGATCTTACTGCAGTTTGGCTTCTGCATACTGAGATAGCAGTGTTCCCTTCTCATAATGAGACGTGTGATTCATAGTTTTACTGGTTGAACTGGTCTCGCTGCAGTTTGGCTTCTGTGGGAAATCTGACTGGAGCCTTATTCATTATTTCAACTGTTAGTCTGGTCTAGATAAGAGGAGACTGAGCAGAACATGAAGAGTTGGACCGAAAGAGCTCATGTGAATTGTGATGGAAAAGAGAACGGAATTGCAATTGGAGTGTGTTAATGGGAGAAAATATCACACATTAATAATATTCACGATATAGGAATAAAAATGGACACCAACATGAGTTAATCAACAAGAATAAAAAGAGAGAAACAAGGACACAAGATTTTGATGTGGAAAATACTTGTCAATAAGGAAAAAAAACAGACTGATAGGAGCAAAACAATCACCATGGTAAGGCATTTTACACTTGCCAGTCTCCAGTAGACCACTACAAACTCAAAAGGAGGAACCTCCTTTTGATTTTCACACTTCACTATAATATCGCTTGTACTCTATTTTCCTCATAATCTATTTTTCTTCTTACACTTTCTGTAACTTGCTTGGATACAATGAGGAAGAGATCCTCTATTTATACACAAAGAGAAGTGGCCTCCAAGTAGCAAAAGAAGAAAGAGAGAAAAAGAGCTAGAATTCTCTATCACTCCTTTTGCTTCTCATTCAAGATTTCACAACCACCGCAAATTTTGCTTGCTACCAAGGTATTTTGTAAATGGGCGCATGCCTATTTACTTTTCTAGAATGGGGATTGACTCCACAATTCTCCTTTCCAGATCCATTCACTTGAAGGTAACGTCAAATTCTAGAGCGTAGTATGTAGTTATATAGCAGGTAATCTTGATCGTAGAAAATTCTGAACTTATATTTTTACTTTTCCCATGGGAGTTATATCATAATAGCCAACGTTGCTGAAGTGTGTCATACTCTCTACAACTAAATCGGAGTATATTTGCTCTACAGAAGCTGACGTAGAAATGATATGGCTCAAACGGGTTCTTCAAGAAATTGGCTTGTCTCAAAAGGAGCATGCCGTCTATTGTGATAGTTAAAGCGCAATAAACTTCAGCAAGACCTCTACGTACCACACAAGAAATGAACTTTATCGATGTGATATATCACTAAATTCTGAGAGAGTGGAAAACAAATCCCTGCAGGCACAGAATATTTCAACGAGTGAAAATCCTTCTGATAAACTGTCTAAGGTGGTACCAACAGACAAGTTCGAATTGTGTAAAAAACTTGTTGCTCAAACTAGAAGTTTGGCATTATCTTTTTTCAGGTGAATGGGTCTGAAGGGGGCGATTGTGGGGTCCATCCCATTCTAGAAAAGTGAATAAGCATAAGCCTATTTACAAAATATTTTGGCAGCAAGTAAAATATTTTGTTGTTGTGAAATCTTGAAAGGGCAGAAAAATCCTTGGAGGAGAATTTTTAGAAAAAGGTTTTACTTTTTCCTTTTTGTGCTTTGAGGTCAAGAATTTTCTGTATAAATCTATGTTGCTTGGACTCTTCAAAACTGTCAACGGGTGCGTGTCGGATTCTCCAAAAGTAGTGTATTTTGGGAGTCGACACGGGTGCGGTATTGAAAGTGTAGAGTCCGTGCAACTTAGGTATAAATAGAGGATAGCGTCCTCATTTATGTATCCAAGCAAGTCACAGACTGTGTCAGAAGAAAAAAAGAAGAGGAATAGAGAGTGAGCGGAATTATAGTGAGGCGTGAAAATCAAAATCGGGGGTTCTTTCTTGGAGCGTATAGTGGTCTCTTGAGCTTTTACTCGATACTACTGAGTTTAAAATTCCTAAGTATGGTGATTTTATGTTGTTCATTCCAGGTTGTGTTTTTTCCCTTTGATTACTGTATCTTGGTGTCTGTCATTATTCGTATTATTTGCCGTGAATATTATTTGTGTGTGCTAATTTTCCCAACAAATGATGCTCAAAATCAGATGAAAACTGATTGCAAAGTTTAGGAGGAGAGAGAGAGAGAGAGAGAGAGCTGTTGAAGTGAAATGGAGTTTGTTCCTTTTTCATCCCTGTTTAGCTGCCCCTGCTTCTGACTATCTTTTATATTTTAGGCAGAAGTACCCTATAGTTAGGTTGTAGAGTTAATGGTCAAAAACACACCTAAGCTCTCACTTGTTCACGAGTTTCATACCTCAACTATCTATTGTTCTCTTTATCTACCTAAACTATCCTCGATGCTGAGTTTGCCAAATATTTGTTCCCAATCGACAATAGGCACGTGCAGGCCAACTCAGCATCGAGGTGTGTTTTAATACAACGTGAGTGGTAGTTGAGGTATGAAACTCGCGAAAAGGTGATAGTTTAGGTATGTAAATAGAATAATGGATAGTTGAAATATGAAACTCGCGAAAAGGTGATCGTTTAGGTGTATTTTTTACCATTAACTTTAGGTTTTATTTACTTCAAAATTATATAGGGTGGAGGTATTTCCTCACATCTATATGCACCTTTGGTGAAATATTGTTACAGAGTTGAACTTGCAATACCTTGTGTTCTTAAAGAATTAGGTCATGGATCTCTAGCACAATTGTTTCAATGAAATACTCAACTGGCAAGCCTACATATGAAACTGTCGCTGTTTTGTTTCAACTTTTCTTCTAGTGATGTTTATAGTTGTTTTGGGAACCTTATCAGATCAATCTCTTAGGTAGCAATTCTTTCTTACTTATGAACTTCGATTTTAGTATATTGTTAGTTAAACAACAACAACAAGAAGTACGCTTCAGTCCCAAACAAGTTGAAGTCGACTATATGAATTCTCACTGTTCCTTCTAAGCTCAATTCGCGTCATCACCATACCTAATAAAATAAAAGTGAAAATCACCTCCATTGGATATTTTCCCTCCATTTTAGCTAAGTTTGTTCGACCTGCTTTGAAATGCTTTCCTTGAGCCGATGGTCTATCGAAAATAACCTCTCTACCTCCCAAGGTAGGGTAAGGTCTGCGTATGCTCTATCCTCCTTAGACCCCACTTATGGGACTGCAATGGGTGTGTAGTTGTTGTCATTTTAGCTAAGTTTGCATTTGTTAGAATATTCTAGGATAATGCCAAGAAATTGTAGGTTTTTCGAGGTAACTTTCCTCCATTTTAGCTAAGTTTGCATTTGTTAGAATATACTATGATATTGCCAAGAAATTGTAGTCTTTTGAGACAACTTTATTCCATGTGAATTTAGGTCTACCTCGTCCCTTTTAACACCTTCCGTCACCATAATTCCACACATACGAACAGGTGTATCTGTAGGCCGATGCAAGATATCACCAAACCATCTCAAGCGACTTTCTCTCATTTTATCCTCAATGCATTGTACTACTTGCACTTTCTTGCACCTTACATACTTGGTAATTCTTTTATCAGAAACTATGACTTGAAACTATTTTCCTTGTGTAGGTGATAAATCCTCAACTGATTGGGACAAAGCCTGGTCAAGCTTCAGGAAGCGAAGGAAGAAAAACATCTTCTCGAACATCTTTTCACAATTCTCTCCAAACAAGTACGTAACATGGGATCCTAAACGTTCTGACTATCCGTTGTCTGAAGAAGTTGATCCTATTAAGAGAGCAGAGAAATCAAACCTTAGGCTATGGACAAGTCCACAATTCACTCTTGTTGGAGCAATCATTATAGTCACATTTCTTTTGGTCTATTCCATTCTTGCTATAACAAAATGAGCTTTCAAAATGTAAACATTGCGTATTGTCTGATGAGGGTTCGCTTAATTTTAGATCGAAGCAGCTACATGTATAAGTGAAAAAATATTGTTGTCGATTCGTTTAAAATTGTATAAAGTATGTGAAGTTGTATCAATGAAGAAAATGTTAGTCTGCCTGTTATGCTGGTTGTCTTGTGAATAATATCTGGTTTAACAGGAATCACCACTGGCTGCTCAAAGAGGAAAAAAAAAATGCTACAATTTCTGTGACATTTGAACTGATAAGATTTATTACAACTGAACTGCCTACTGCATGAAAGGCTAATACAGATGTATGTATGCATCAGAACCTATCCTATAGGCTTCAACAACATAGCCTTGGTGATTGGGACGGAGGGAGTAGGGGATTTCTTCTTACGTGTCTTAGCGTTGGTGGACAGAGTTGCCCGGTACTTGTTACTGGTGTGAGGTGACAGATGTCCTGTAAAATTAGTCGAAGTGTGCAAATTGGCCTGAACACCACGGTTATAAAAAAAAAAAAAAGAGTCTTCAATATCTATTTTTTCACCTTTTCCTACATTTAAGTAAATTGAAATGGTGTGTCCCTGAGGTGGAGTGCAAGAGTAGCAATGGTGGTAGCAATGAGGAGATCTTTATCTGTTCATTAATCTAAAAGAGAAACATCCTCTGTTGTATCTAAGAGTATATATACTAGGACTTGAGTTAATAATATATAGATTTGCAATAACTAGGACTTGAGTTAATGGTGTCAGAATTCTGACAAAGTGAATGAGGATTGATTGATCTAAACCAAAGACTTGATTATATATAGGAGAAAGGCGTTCTCATACCCTCATACCGCTTTATGGAAACCTAGAACAGAAGAAAGTCTCTACGAATCAGAACTTGAAACAATGAAAAAATAATGTTATGGGGCACTTTGAGAATTCCTTATTTTTATTCATAGCCTATATATGTTCTAGGAGAGTTAAGAAGAAGGATAAATTAACGAGGCTAATGAGTTAATTAGCATCCCTTATGGATCGATCCGACTCGATAGCTATTTTTAATATCTTAAACTGAAATTCCCAGAAAGAAGGAGTCAAGGAGATGCATTGAATTCACATCACATATTTGGAACTTTAGCAAATTATTGGTCTTTCCTTATTGACTTCAAACTTTTTACTACATTTTGTTAGGCAGCACTTAGACCTGTCTGCTTCTCACCTCAAACAAAGCTTTCATTGTTCTCACAAAGAGAAACATATTAATTTGATAAATGGAATTTTAGAATTCATGTATTCTAGATGTCTGCTGATGTGGACAGTTTTAGGCACTCGAGTTACTGAGTTCTGGATAAATTATTTATTACGTATTAAGTTTTAACATAAAAACATGGTTTGCGTGAAAGCTATTGGATTTTGTTGATCTCATTATCGACATGCTAGCTCCGCCCCTATCTATAAGAGCTCATAAATTTCAAATCTTGAATTTGCCTTTGCTCGATACTATTAAAAAATTCCTTACACGAACGACGTATACACCTTAAACTAGTATTAATGTTGGAGTCAAGACTCAAGGGGGTCAAGTTAAAAGTCCCTCCGTGTGCATGTCATGTCAATATTGACCTGAAGAAAACCATATTATTATCACATGACTTTTCTTTCTTTGTAAATTATTTTATGCTATGATGGATTTTCTATATAAGAGGAGTCTAAAGCTATGAAAAAAGTATTCATATATAGAGAGAACCAGAAATATAGATATTGCTTGAAAAATTCTCTTATTTGATTAGAGTTTAATTATTTATCAACCAGTTGCCATGAAGGACATTGGATGTGCTAAGCTCAAAAAGGAAAAGGAAGTAACATTTCCACCAAAGAGAGGGCAAATTAAGGTTAAGATATTTAAGTGTTTGATGAAGTTTATAGAGAATATTTTGTTTAGGAGATAATGTCAGTCTTGCTTCTTCTGATTTGCTTGTATGATTAGTTCGTGTTTTATTACGGGTAGTCATTTCACTGTTCCTTTTGATCTTTTCGATATGCTACATTATAAGTGGTTATTTGTCTAGTTAAAGAGCCTATATATGTGCATGCATGATAAATAGTGTCATTGATGTTAGGGTTTTTGCCCTGATTTTCTTACCAAATTTGAGTTTTATTTTTCTTGAAAGGAAAATAAAAGTAATATCATAATTACTTCTACTTTTTCTAAAAAGAAAATATAAAACTCTTCCATATTTGGCTAACCTCTTTCTTGGAGGAAAGGATTTGAACCTCTATAAACAGAAGACCCATCTTCTCATATCACGACACAATAGCTTCCACAATGTAGTCATCAAAGAGTCTTGTTTAGGGGGAGATTTCTCCCAATAGATTTTTATGTTTTTTTAATATTAGTTTTTCATATGTAGGTCAATTGGCCAAATCCTATCAATAATATGTTTTAGTATGTTTTTATTTGTCATCTGAATTGTCGTCTTTATGGTTTGCAAACTATAAGCTTCCGCATGACGCCCTCTCTATTTCGAACCCAACAATTGAGGCATACAAATTGAATATTCCATAAGCTTCAATAGATTGGCACTTGAGTATGACAATTGAAGTTGCTCCTGCTATAATTCAAGAGTCATCAACAAATATGTTAAATACTCATGTTCCTCTCTCTCTCTCTCTCTCACTCACTGGTATTACGCATACTTGAAGTTATTTTTTTTTATAATTATATGATATTCGAAATTCACTAATCGGATTGATTCAAATTTGTGTCGTTTGGAGCTGTTATGTAATCGTTTTCTATTGTAAACTTCTTATTTTTGGTTAAATTTTCAATTGTAAACTCAGTCTGATCACATGATGATAATAAAATTGTACTGTCTTTAAAATTTCACCACTGTTGATAACTCGTAGTTTTGTATATTTCGTGTTGACGAACTTATATTCTTTAAGTTGGGCCTTAAATCTTAATTATCATCTCGGGTGGTTGATTTACCTAGAATTTTTTGTATGCGATATCGATAGTTGAATAGCAATTAAACAAAGAATAGATTACAATTTACAGTGACAACATTATATTAAAAACAACAAGCATATTACAATCCTCCTCGATGAGTTTTCATAATAGTCTCGTTAGAAATAATACTAAATACTTCTTTATATATATAAGGCACTAGAAAAAACTGCTCAAAAAATCATGGTGCATTCAATTTTGCAAATTAATCTTAATCAACTTCATCGCGGAAAAAGCTCTTTCATTATAGCAAGAACAAGGGTGGAATTAATGTGCCATTTATGTTTTGGACTAGTTCTGCAGAAGAAAATTTTATACATGAATATTTTTGTGTTCATTCAAAATGAGCAATACTTCCAATAGTCTTTTGTAACAACAAGTACAATCTTTTTTATTTTCCACTCGATGTTCGATATCCATATTGGGATCGACTAAATCTAAAATATTCGTGTCGAAAAGTTTTACATCGAAGAATAAAGCTCTATCTAATTACAATGACTCTGTATTAGTAGGACTCGAATCCAATTTTTGATTATAGATAAAAGAATATGTATCACTCCACCTCAATCTTTCCATTGACATCAAATTATGAGAAAAACAAAATAAGAAATGAGAGTTAGTTCTGTCTAAGACTGGGCATTCTGCCGGAATGGAATGGCCGGACCGGAATGGACCGGAATAGACCGGTACCGGTATGAACCGGACCGGAATAGAACCGGTACCGGTATGAACCGGACCGGAATAACCGGTATGAAACCGCGGTTCCATTCCGGTCCGGTAGTAACCGGTATACTACCGGAATGGACCGGAATGGAACGGAATGGAATAACCGGTACGGGCAATTTTAATATTAATTTTTTTAAAAAATAATTTTTTATATTTTGAATAAATAAATTATTTTTTACATTTTTGTTAAAGAATAAAAGTTATATTTTGTATTATGTATTTTAAGTTTAAATTTGGTTTTTAAATATTTTGAATTAAGTTTAAATATGTTTTTTTTCTAAGTTTTTAAATTTATAATTTATAAGTTTTTAAGTTTATATTTTTTGAAGTTTATATATTTGAATTTTAAAGTTTATATAAAAGTATATAACTTTGTTAAAGTTTTTTTTCTAAGTTTTTCAATTTATGAGTTATATAAGTTTTTAAGTTTATAAGTTGCTAATTTAAACACTCAAACTAAACAAAAAGGAAATGCATTAAGTAAAAGTATGATAAAATTAAAAATCAATACAATTTATTCAAAATTTCAAATTTGTATTACAATTTACAACTATTAGTAGAGAGCGCCTAATTTACGCAGCCACCTTCTAGAAAATTGAGAGAGAATGAGAGTTGAAAAATTAAAATTGTGAATAAAATTTGAATGGAAAAGGGGTATTTATAGAATTTTGGAAGGGGGGGGGGGGGTGCTGGGGGGCCTGGGGGGGTCAATATAGCCGTTTGGGGGGCCCACTAGCCGTTGGCAACGGTCCCCAACGGCTAGTTTCCGTTAGGTTCCGGAACGGACCGGTACCGGAATGGACCGGTATGGACCGGTACCGGTTTCCCGGAATGAAACCGCGAAACCGGTCCGAACCGGATACCGGTACGTTCCATACCGTTCCGAACCGGTTCCTATCGGAACGGTACGAACCGGTACCGGTACCGGAATGGACCGGAACGGTACCGGAACGTACCGGTCCGGCGGCCAGTCTTAGTTCTGTCTACATAATGTTGGGACCACTAACTATTTCAAAATCTATAACTCTATAAAAGATTTCATTTTTAAATTTCATTGAATTGTGAACTTTTCGATTTTCATTGAACACACCTACTCAGGAGTATTAGTTAATTAATCTAGTACGTTAGAGTCGTTTTTGTTAGGGAGCATTTTACTCTTCTTCTGATGTGAGATTAAGGGGTCGTTTGGTAGAGTGTATTAAAAAAACTAATGCATGTATTAACTTTGTGTATTACTAATACCTTGTTTGATAATTTTTTTCTTCCTATGTATTACTAATGCTTGAATTAGCTTATACACTCTATTTGGTATTAAGGAGTGTATTACTAATGCATGAAAATTCATGGTATTAGTAATGCAATGGATCTAATGCATGCCAAGCATTACGAATGCAAATATTATTAATACACTATATTTTACACTATTCTTATACACCCTACCAAACGACCCCTAAGTGTTCTCAACTTTGTCAAATTTTGCTAAGCAAACAGCCCCCCTCCACCCCACCCCACCCCAAATCCCAAACCAACCAAAAAAACATGTTTTTGTGGTGTGTCATTGCCTTTTATGAATACACCCTGTCATTGTGCAAGTGACAAATTTAATAGACCCTATGACATGACATAACTTTCATATTCCATTTGGATAGACACAACAAAATACTACTACATGTTCATAAATAGGATTGTAGTTAATTAGAGCTGAGGATTATCTCACTTCATGAGTTTTTCTGTCTTTTTATTATAATTGAGATGAAGGGTTCAAATCTCATTATTTATGTATCATTTTTTTTCCTTCTCTTTTTATTGTTTTTTGAGAAACGGGGTTATCGCTCCCCTATTATTACAAACCAATTTTTTATTGAGTATGCGAGTAGATTTTCACCTTTAAAAGTAAAGTAAAAAAAAATGACATATAAAATGTGCAATACTTTTAATTGTGTGAAGTTTATGTGAGGTGTATGTTTGGGGTGGGGAGTGGGGGTGGGTGGGTGGGGGGGCAAGGGGTAATGTTATACTACTTGTTTTCACATTCACATAATTTTACTCAAAAAGGATCATATCATTAAGAATTTTAGATTATTTCTACTTCCAAGTTCAAATGTATGTTCTTTTCTTATCAACTAGCTTTAGCCGGTCAAATCATTTTTGGTCTATTATTAGTAATTTCAATATCAATAATACAATAAAAACAAATTGGGAAAAGACCCAAAGGACAGGAAAGAGAAAGAAACCAAAAAAGATTAATTAACAATCATTTTTGTCCTAAGGATTTTTTGCACAAATCTTGGATATCTTGGAAGATTCTTACTTTATGACTTTTGAATATGAAAACATATAATCTAAATTTTCAACGTTATTTTTCAATCAATTTTGAAAATATTTTTCTTGAACTGAGAATCTTATGGGATATGGTGAATCTAGATTTGGTACTAAAAAAGAAAATGGATAAGTTGTTAAAAAAAATGGCAGATCAAAGATTACTCACGTTATTCCATATTTTATCAAAGCCAAATATATATTTTGTTAGTGATTCTGGGGACAAAAATTAGTATGCATATCTCCCTAGTTCTTTTACTTATAGACTTTGCAAACTTTTGGTCCAAAAATTACTATATATATATATTAATGTTAATTATGTCAAACATAATAATATCGTACTTAATCTATCAGTTGATTTTTTTAGAACAGAATTTAAAAGGAATTGATAAAGTTATTGTCATGTGATCAGGAGGTTACAAGTTCGAGCTGTGAGAATAACGTCATATAGAAATGTAGAATAAGGTTGCATACAATAAATCTTTGTGATCCGACTCTTCCCTATGAATATAGTGAAAACTTAATGCGTGGGACTGTCGTTTATTGATATGATGAAAGGAACAAAAATGTGAGAGAACTATTAGTGATATGACCCAACCTTGTCTATTTGTTGATTCTTTTCTGTGATGCACTTCACTTCAAATTTTTATGTCATGGAAAATTCTAAGTCTATTTATTGTGTAACCTTTTATAAATTTGTTTATTTTATAATTTCATGTTTATTTTTATGAATAAGAAACCTGAAAATAATATATAAGAGATCTTTATAAGATTATTTTCTTCTACGCAAATTGTGAAGGGTTACATTCGCCTATTTCCTTGTTCCGTAACAATGGCCCAAAATGTCTCTCATCCCATTAATAATTACCATTAATACTTTCTAAACTATTTTAGTGCACAAAAATGAACTTGTTATCAAAATGCATTGAAGCTTCTCTGCAATTTAAGAAACATCAAATATCTGTATTTTGACGACAATAGTCATTTTACACATTTCTAACAAAGAAAAAAAATTAACTGGTAGCTTCTCATATGCTGACTTTGATGAGCAAAAGGCAAGAAGTAGCTAGTAAAATAGGAGATGGGGAAATCTTAGTAGCTCAGTTGGTTGGTTGGCTACCTGAACTCTCACCTTGTTGGTAAGGGTTCGATTCTCCACATTGTAATCCCCTTCCCCTGCTCCCAACTTTTTTTAAAAAAATAAAAATATGAGATGCACACAAGCTTGCCGCGTTCAATATTTACAACAAATTATATTAATGTATCATAATTAATATGAATGTAGCAAAGCCATCACACCATCCAGTGCTCTATGTTAAACTCAAACACTACTTCAACTACAACAAAGCCGGTATATCCCACAGGTGAGGTCTAGAGAGAGCAGTGTGTACGCAAACCTTATCCCTACCATGTGATAGTAGGGAGGTTGTTTCCGATAGACCTTCGAAAATATAGTTATTGTTCGACACTGAATATCGACCAAAGCAATACTACACCAGGTGCAAGAAGGGATGCTACTGCTGGTGAACCGATGCTAGCTCTTATCTATAGGCCAAGAACCCAAAATCATGGACACCTAGAATTAAATCACATTGGTATGAAGAGTCTGAGAGGGGAAAAAAAGGTGGAAAATCGAGGCCGAGGATCATAGCTTTTATCAGCTACTGTAAAATTAATACTGGTGCTTCAATTACTTCCTGGAGCATGTTTGCAGACTACAGACAGCGCGATACCTATAATGGCCCTTAAGAATCTTGAAGGAAAAGGCAACCCATGCTTCAAAGCTTAGTAGTAGTAGTTGTAGAAAAAGTAAAATACAAATGATAGCTCTCTTATGTGGCAGCAAAACAACCAGTGAAGTCATCACAAAATTCTGGAAAGAAGTCACAACTCATCAGAACTGAGGGTAAGACCTAATAAATAGAGAGCAATTATTAGGGCATCTCGACACGGATATGTTTACATTTCATCCTACTCCATTTGCATGCAAACATGATTCTGCATCAAGTAGACATGAAAGCTCATGCACCGATAAGTATACCATGTGCAAAAATGTTGGAAGGATTAAGCGCGACTACCAGGTTCATTGATTTGTAACGATGTTTTCGAAAGGCTAGCTTCCAGTTCATTTAACTCGTCCACATCGAAGTCATCGTCATCATCATCATAATTGTCATCCACTTCATCATTACGAGAAGTCTCACCACCATCATGAATATTCTGGGTTGACGCCGAGGAGCTTGCCTCATCTCTAGCAGAATCCTTATTCTCCTGTAAAGGAAATGTAATCTACTTAGAAAATGATATGCAGCTGGTTGTGTGTAACTAACAGTACTGCATAAGAAATACGTTTCCTTTTTTAAAGCAAGCAAAAGCACATGGCATCAGTATTATGCTCATCAAATGTCCAAACCAGGGGATCACTGGTTACTTAGCACAGCTTCTTTATTTTTTTATTTTTTTTTGATAACCGTGGTATCCGGTGCCCGCTTTGCGGACCCGACTATTATTCCACGAGGCCCTGCCGCACGACCGGGTAATACAGCAGTGGCCCTGGGAATCGATCCAGGGACCTTGTGGCATTCTGCCCAAGGCTTTATCCACTGAACCAACCCCTCAGGGTTTTAGCACAGCTTCTTTATTGTAAACTCGCAACAGAAAAACACCGCAACTACCCATAAGTACACGCACTTTGATTATCAATTCTCTTTCTAATAATGCTTACACTGCCGCAGACCAACCACCACCATATGAATGCAAACTTTTGTGTCTACTTCCCTAAATCATTGCTAGATTATAGGCACCATACTTTGGCCCTAGCAAGCGACTTTGATGATCAATAGATATGCAGTTAAGTAAATGCTTTCAAGATGCTTTAGTCTTTCATTTTGTACTTCTGCATATTAGAAGATTTGTCATCTGCTAGTTCTATAGAATCTGCATACTGTCTACCCAAGGCAGATGAAAGTAGAGGGAACAGAACTTTTGATGCGAGACCCCCAATCTTTGCCTAGTGCAACCTATCACTCAGCTCAAAATATTTCTGAAGTGTGAAGGTTCTACATAAGCATAATTTAGAAAAGTTCAGCAAGAGGGTGAAGCCATGTACATCAACCTTATAAATTCAAATCCCAAAAGCAAGAAAATCACAAGCATCTTTTAAAAGAGCTTGTGAAGAAACAGTACTAGCAAGTGAATCTAACTAAGACTTCCTCTGAAGTTAGATGAGAAATCAATGAAGAAATTCATCATGATGAGAACTTCTAGAAGCATCTCAATCAAATTAAAACTTCAATCAAATGGATATTTTACTTAACCTAATAATACACATTATTGCTAAAAGTCAACAGACCATTAGGTAATATTGTCTTTTGTACTCCTTTACTCTTTGCTCTCTCACACACACAGGGTAATTGCTCAGTCCCCGATATTTCACCGTCCTAGGTTATGCAGTACTGCAGATCTATGACAGTCACCAGTGGACAACAAAGAATCTTGGATGCTCAAAACAGAAGGGATAGAGAAAAGAAGAAAGAATTTGGTCATAAAATATTCACCTTTGGGGGTTCAGCAGGCTCTGCTTCCCTTTCATACTTGTCATAAGCCCCAACATCATCCACAAACCAGCTAGAGTCCGACATGAACAGCTCACGACCACTGCAAGAAAGAGAGCATATGATTTCCCAATAAATACATGCATCCGGAAGAGCTTTTCCCAGCTGATGAGCACATATTTATTGACTAAAGACAAAAAAAAGTGCAAAGAATGATACCTCATGCGATCATTCTTAGCTCTATCTGCCCTCTGCTTGGCCAAATTGGCCTCTCGTTCTTCCATTTTCTTCTTTTTCCATTCCATAAATAAATCAGTGGTCAACGGAGTTGAAGAAGTCAATTTTGCACGCTGCAGGCAGAGCAGAGAACATGTAAAGTAGTTTCATTGATGAACGTGTATATAAGTTCTAATGGCTGTCAGTAGTTGGCAATATAGATACTCGGATAGTACGGTCACCTGTTCATCAATTTCTTCTTCAATAGGCATCTTGTCAGCTTCCTCTTGCAACAAAGCTTTCATTTGTGACTTTAGAATATATCCAGGAGGAAGTGCATGCCTGTAATGGCATTCTTTACCGCCATTTGGACAGGCCCAAAACCAACCATACTGCTTCTTCTCCACAGCTTCCAAAAAGTATTTACATACCTGCATATAAGGTAAATCATAAGCTTGATTTCTGAAACAAACACTTCCCTCCATTAACTGGAGGTGGAGTTTTAAGGAAAATATTAAGGCTTCAGACACATAAGCGAAATATGCAACACCAAGAGCACGCTGGGTTCCTTTCTAGTGGAGACAACAGTAAGCAGAAAATGAGAATTGTGAAGGTTAAATAGTTTCTGGATATAAAAGGTGCCAATCTTTTTCTCGGGGATGGACTGAAAAGGAAAGAGTGCCAAACAAACTGGGATAGAGTAGTAATTTGTTGCTACAACACAATTTTTGTGGTGACAAATAAAGTTTAAAACGAAATCATTAAAATAAACCTCAAAATGAGGGAATATGGTCATAGTTACAATGTACAACCAATGAATTACATATCATTCTCCCATGCTCCATGCAATGGAAAATCAAATTAATCGTGACACTCAAATGGAGTGCTAGCACAGCAATATTTCTTTGCCAACTCTCTATGTCCACAAATACATGAACGATATTTAATGCATTCTGCACAACCAGGCTGTCTAGGTCACCCTATTTTAACTTTTTTGCTTCATAAGGTCATCTTATTTTCACATGTTCGAAACCCTGAGGAACAAAGACCTGTTCCTCTCCCTTTCTCTCACTTGGGTTTCATGTCGCAAGGTTCGAAACTATGATATGCGCTCAATAAACACATTCCACGGAGCATCCTTACCGTTGAATGAAAGCCCTAGGACCACTCTTTTTATCAATAAAGGGTACTTTTACTGAATTCCAGTAATAAAAAGATGATGTGTAATGTGCTCAAAAAATCAATCATGGCTTCTTTATTATTAAAAAGCCATGCTGCACCACAAGTAAGAAGATACATCTATATTTTATTATAATTAAAGATTCTTTTTCACCCTCAAAAAGTCATGCACTTCTTTTATTACATATGGACCACCAGATGGCTACTGGGATTGCGTTTAAGACCTTGACAGCAGCTTTTCCGAGACCTATCCTATGCCAGAATTGCAGAAAATGGATAGACTTAGGCATAATCAGGACATCCGCAAAATTTTGAAGGGAAGGTTCCAAATACACGGTGAAGTTGCAATGGATGCATAGGTGGCTGGTATCCTCGATCTGATTTTCACAGGGAAGACATCTACTGCAGATGACTCTGCTAGCCAGCGCATAACAACTAACCCGAAGTTTCAAAAGTCTATCACAAAACTTGTCAAAAGGACATGAGTTTAACCTGACAACCAGTCATTTTCTCCAGTATTTTTATCCATCCTGATTTCAGAGTACACTACACTTTGTCATCCATATTCTTGAGATTGTGATATACTATCACTAAGAACCACTTGATGTCCAAAGGCTAACCAGAAACTCATGGAACCAATCAACCGGCCTCAACCGCCAATTACCAGAAGTTCGGGGATTAGCTCAACACAATTATGGGGTTCCAATTTCTTATAAATATGACGAGCTCTGTGTTTGGGCTGTCGATGAATCTGATTGCAATCTTCTGTCTACTCTATCCTAAACATGCATAAGCTTCTGAGCAAAGGATAGTACAGTTCATGAACGGATACCATTTTCTTTTTTGGATCAGTAAGAAATAATATTTCTTTTAAAATGAGCAGCACTAAAGAGCTGCTCTGTGGTTTACCAGTTCTCCTTGTTTTACTACAAAATATGAAAAAATTGTAGT
Source organism: Capsicum rhomboideum (assembly GCA_031232105.1). NCBI lineage: Eukaryota > Viridiplantae > Streptophyta > Magnoliopsida > Solanales > Solanaceae > Capsicum > Capsicum rhomboideum. The sequence continues at coordinate 139,129,078 of CP124711.1, read as the reverse complement.
TTTTATTGCTTTATAGAGAATTCTTTGTTGTTTCGTGGATGATCGCGGGATATCACAATAGTCATAGCTAGTTTGGAGGTTTTGTCCCATTTCAATGGTTTAGCTTTTTCTTGTCATCATGCATAGTATGCTGACTACAACAAATTCGCTGTTGCTTTCTGCAAATGGTGGCTGATCAGCTTCTAGGAAGTTGCCAAAAAGTCAAAAACACGTAGTAGAAACTAGAAAGTATTCATCCTTGAAAAAAAAAAAAATCCTCCTAGAATGCATCAAAATATCAACAACAAAATGCCTGCAAAGTAGAAGTGTGAAAGAGCCTTTCTTAATTGAAAAACAACTATGAGAGCCCTTCTTGAGTATGTTACTATCCTTTGTCTATGGGTACACTGAGTGTTCATTATTAGCTACTTCTGTCATCCATATCTTTCACTTTTTTACTTTACAGAGTAACACAATTTTTTTGATCAAGGAAGATGACCAGTTTTGCGTTTCCAAGAGAGAGAAACATTTTGAGATAAAAATCAACAAAGGACATTGGGAAGCGAAGTCTGCAGATCCTGTAAGTGCCATAACTCGTGCCAAGTTATTGCATACTAGTCTATAACACTATGCAATTATAGCCTCTTGTATCTCCTGGAAGATAATTATTTTTTTACCAAGACGGATTTACTTTATACAAATAACCACAACCAAAGTTTCCTCACAACAGTAAGTATCAGAGGAAAGTAAATGAGGACACCACATAACCATTTAGATGATAATATGCAATGAAATTATTATTTTTTTACAACCATACGCAATGAATTTTAGCCTGAAAATCCCTACAAGATCAGTAAATTGGATGCTGAATGATTGAAAGAGAGTCCGATCAACAAGTTCAAATTATCCCCTGATATAACTTTCAAGGTTGGGCCAAAGCAGTATAAGATATATTCTGGAAAAGAACAATGCTTACAATGTCAGTTGGTTTGTTCTTGTTATACTCCTGACTTTTTGATGCAACAACCTTCTCCAATGTCTCTTGATCCCAATCCTCCATTGTTCCCTTTCCATCTTTTTATAGACAAGAAATGTCAGTCAATAAACACTAAAACCATTATAAAGATTATTATATGGGAAAAGAAAAGTTAATGCAAAATGTCAAATGTTAATGTGCTGCTTAACCACCTTCATCACGCTTGTCGCTGAAAATATCGATCTTCTCTCCCTTTCGCTGAACATTCAGATCATGAGAGAACTTGCACTTAAAACCCTTAGCACATTGCCCCGCCTTAAAGAACTCACATAAGATAGATTTTGGATCAACACCTGAACACAAATTCCCAACATTTTTAAGATATATGATATTTTTTTTGCAGCATTTCATATGAAAAAATGAAATAAGATCAAACCTTTAGAGCAAGAGAGAGATTGTTGTAAGTTGTCCAAAACAAACTACTACCCATAAGAGAATGATAATCAACTATGAAGAATTAAAAAGGGTCTCCTGAAATAACTTGATGGGCTAATATTAATCCATATTTGGAATTTCCATAATAGCGTTACAACATTTATCAGCTTTATAAAAACTGGCAAAAAGTCCAGTTTGTAATTCAGCCTTCAATAGACCCAGTTTGATATAGGAGAAAGTAGATAACTGCCACAAAGTCTTCCTACACTACATTCCCAATTGTTTCAATCCAACAAAGCCAAAGTAACTCGTTAATATTGACACTACGACACACCGATCAAAAAAAATAGTGACACACACAGAAATAAGACAATGAAGAAATCAATCACAAGAACAATACCAAGAGGCACTTTAGGCTGGTTAATAGCGACTTTGAACAATTCGTTAAGCTCTTTCTCTCTGGCTTTCTCTTCTTCCTTCTTTTTCTGTGACAAATTAAGCTTAAATGTCAATATATATGCAAAATAACAATAACAACAACAACAACAACATACCCAGCAAAATCCCACAAGTGAGGTCTAGGGAGGGTAAAGTGTATGCAGACCTTACCTCTACCTCCCAGAAAAATAATTGAGGTAAGCTATATCTATTCGAAAAATCACAAAACTATATTCAAATCAAAAAGCTAATTGGTTTCAGCTACATGAATCCTCGATACTCTTATTCGATTACTAAAATTTCACCAAAAAACATGAATTCAAAAGAGATAAGCTAATTGAGATCAGCTATATCCATATCATATAACTATTCGAAAAATCACACAACTACATTCAAATTAAAAAAAAGAAAGCTAATCGAAATCTGCTAGATGAAGCCTCGATAATCTATTTGATTCCGAAAAATTCACAAAAAGAAATACAAATAGAAGACAAAAAAGAACAAAAGGAGATTGTGAGGTAACCTATATGCATCCTATATATCTACCGGAAAAATCACACATTTAAGTTCAAATCAAAAAAAGCTAATCAAATTCAGCTACATAAATCCTCAATACTCTTATTTAATTACTAAGATTTCACCAAAAAACATAAATTCAAAAGAGATAAGCTAGTTTAGCTCAGCTATATGCATATTATATATCTATCCGAAAAATCACACAACTACACTCAAATCAAAAAGCTAATTGAATTCAGCTACATAATGAATATGCGATACTCTTATGCGATTTCTAAAATTTCACCAAAAAACATAAATTCAATAGAGATAAGCTAGTTAGGGTCAGCTATGTGCATATTATTGTAATGACCCAAAGTTGTTATGTCCCATGTGGCAATTGAATAATCGTGCAGTAGATGTTTGAAATAAATGGTGGAGATCGTAAGGAATCGACGGTGGGGATTAATACATCAAACAATCCAGCTCACGCCAGCTCAGCGCCAACTCAGCTAAATCTATAAATAGCCTAACCCAAATTGGGAGAAGCAGTTATTGAATTGAGAAGCAGTTATTGAATTACCGGTACTCTTCTTCCTAAATTCTTCTCTCTAGAATCTTCTTTCTCTTCTTCTCTTCTTCGTCGTCTTCCCTATCTAATCCTAAGCTCGTTACAAGCATCAATGGCGGAAGTTGCAGAGCTAGCTATGGAGTTTTAGTGTAGTTAATCTTTCAGTTGTATACTTGTAACCGTTGACCCTTCTATTAATAAAATTCCTTTTCATTACTGAAATTCACAATTCATAGTCATCGTGTTAAGGACATTACAAGTGGTATCAGAGCAACGAACCCGTCTCGACTGTGGGTAGTAATTCGAAGAAGATGTTTGAGGAATCGAGAATTGCCAATCGAAGGACCCTTATGGATGGAATGACAGGAATAGTTGTGCATGTTAATCAATTGCAGAAGAGGTGCGAGACTTGCATATGCAGTATTGACTGTCGTTGCACCTCTTGTGTCTATGGTTGTGTACGCAGCATTGACTGTCATTGCTACTTTTGTCGTGATGATTGTTCGGGGAAACAGAATGAAGGGGAAAACCAGGTTGAGATGATGGAATCAATGGGGGAAATTGCTGAACAAAAGGATAAATCTAGTGTGGGTGTATGTTTTCCTGAGAAGTGCAATGAGTTGAACAATTGCATCGAAATTGAGGCAGAGGAGCGAACTGCAGAAATTATTTCTCTTGCACCATTACTAATTCGAAGTCTGGCAGAGATGAAAGTTATCATGACTATGGCGAAGGTTGAAATAGCAGGTAAAACATATGTCAACTTGCTCAATAATGAGTTAAATTTGCAAACTATTAGTGAAATTTCTTTGGTGGGTGGACGAATCTCTAGAAAGGTAGTAATGAAAAAGAAATGGAAGGGAAAGAAACTAAGAGTTGCTTCCAACTTGTTTGATGAAATGTCAAAAAGAAATCATGTCCAAGCAGTGCATGTACTCATAAGAATTAAGGGCAAGTTCTCACTTGTTTTAGTTCAAAAGGGGCTGATTTCTCCTGTATGGGATCCAGGGATATGTTGGGGAGATGTACAGGCTTTAAGTTTGATTGTCGAGAAACTTGAATTGAGCTTAGACGATCCTCAAGTACAGATGATGTATTTAATAACTGAGGTAGCATTAGGCCCTGGTGTTAATTGGAGAGAGAAATCATACTTTTCTAATCTTCACTATAATGGACTCAACATGGTATTTCCAGTTAGAAATGACAATGTGCTGCATAGTGATTTCAGTGGCCTTCCAAAAGATAATGCACCTGTCACCCCTTCTACTTATGTTGTCGGCTGGACAGAGCTTGCTTTGAGGAAAGGATTAAGTGAAACAATTATTTCTCATAGCCCAGGATTGTTCCCCGGGTCAGTTGATATGGCAAATATGGCGTCTTTAGCTTATGCCTCCGAAATGGAAAATGGTAAAACTTATACAGTTTTTGACCCGAGAGGAATGGTATTCAATTGGTTGCATCAATTAAAGGAGTTGCTTGACAGGACTGCAACTTGTTGTTGGTGCCTCACTTTCTTTATTTCTATAGTTCCTTCTTTTGTGCATTTTCTGGATTATGGCCGAACATATAGTCCTAACGGCCCCGAAGTTGTGATGGAGTGGAATGAGAGGCAGTTTATTTGGGTGCGTGATGTTTACCGGAGGAGCATCAAATCTAATGATAGTGGATTGCAATATAATTTTTTAATATGTTCCTTACTTGAGGGGGGTATCATTGTTGTTGTTGGGTTGGCTACTTCTCAAATTGATATAGTGCATAGAGGTCTAGTCGTGGGTTCAGCTGAGGCAGTCAAGAACAAGGGTCTTAAGAACATCAGGGGACACAACCTTTCCTTCATTCCTTTCAAGTCATTTTTCAGGTTCATGGGAGCTCGTAAAGATGGGAAACTCCAGATTTCAAGTCCATTTAGTGCCCATTGTCAATTACTTATTTACTGCGATATGGATGACAGAAAGAGGAATGGCAAGACAGTTCTAGTATTTGATCCAGGAGGATTGGACTATACCATTAAATGCCTTGACATAGAAGTTTTCTCATGCTTCCCATCAAGACATATAAGTTCTCATGCTGAAAACACAAGGTGTCTGGACACGGGCTTTTGGAAACAGTGTAGTTGGCTTAAAGGTGGTGAAGCCTTATATGTTGGGTTCCAACACATACCAGGCCAACTAAAAATTGTTGCAAGTTTGTTTCTCAGGAATAATTCTCATCAAGTTGATATTCTTAATTTTGGTGGTTCATATAATGGCCTTCCATGTTATGTCAACGGAATTACGCTGATGGTTACCGGTGATTTCTTAATGCTCTCTCTTTACTCTATTGACTATACTTGTACTTGCTCAGTGAATGTTGCCAAGAATGCAAAGACGAGAGGTAAGAGGCCATTAATGGATTTAATTGATGCCTACAAAGTGACTTTTCAGCCTGATGAACTTGTTGGGTTGCACTGTAGATTCCAAATTTCATGTGTTGGCATTAATGATTTTCCTTGTTGGTACCATAAAAATTATAATTCCATGGGACAATTACACTTTACTAGAAGTCTGCACAAAGGTGTAATTGTTAGCTTCACTGTTGGGTTGCTTATGATCAACTTTATTGGTGTGTCTTGCTATTGTCCTCGTGCAGTTAGAAGACAAATGACTAAGACATCTAGTGAGACTTCTAAATACAAGAGCTGGCTCAGTGCATTGTCTTGGTTTATTAGTGAATACAAACATTAGCATGAGAGTGTTGTTATTGGCGTAGCCAAGGTTCCTCGTGGTGCAAGCAGGGCCTGATTCAGGTTAGGAAATGAGACGGATTCAATTTCCTCATCATTTGATAGGTTGATAATGCAGCTTAACAATGCTTCACTTCAGCAGCTTGTTCACCTGTGCTACTGTAGTTGGTACTGGCAATTCTGTGGATGTTCAATTCTTCCTGTTGCAGACTAGTAAGAACCAGCCATTATCACGGTCGAGTGCATCGTCCTTGACCTTGAGGACAAGGTCGATTTCAAGCGGGAAGGATTGTAATGACCCAAAGTTGTTATGTCCCATGTGGCAATTGAATAATCGTGCAGTAGATGTTTGAAATAAATGGTGGAGATCGTAAGGAATCGACGGTGGGGATTAATACATCAAACAATCCAGCTCACGCCAGCTCAGCGCCAACTCAGCTAAATCTATAAATAGCCTAACCCAAATTGGGAGAAGCAGTTATTGAATTGAGAAGCAGTTATTGAATTACCGGTACTCTTCTTCCTAAATTCTTCTCTCTAGAATCTTCTTTCTCTTCTTCTCTTCTTCGTCGTCTTCCCTATCTAATCCTAAGCTCGTTACAAGCATCAATGGCGGAAGTTGCAGAGCTAGCTATGGAGTTTTAGTGTAGTTAATCTTTCAGTTGTATACTTGTAACCGTTGACCCTTCTATTAATAAAATTCCTTTTCATTACTGAAATTCACAATTCATAGTCATCGTGTTAAGGACATTACAATTATATATCTATCGGGAAAATCACACTATATTCAAATTGAAAAAAAAAAAAAAAAAAACTAATCGAAGTCAGTTACATGAATACTCGCTACTCTATTCGATTTCAAAAAATTCACCAGAACACATAAATTCAAAATAAGACAAAAAGAACAAAAGATAGTTGAGTTCAGCTATATGCATATTAAATATCTATTCAAAAAATCACACAACTACGTTCAAAATCAAAAAAAAAAACAAAAAAAAACTAATCAAATTCAGCTATATAAACACTCGATAATCCATTTAATTTCAAAAAATTCGCAAAATAAAAAATTTAAAATAACACAAAATTTACTAACAAAGATTCTCAGTACCTTGGCATCAGCTTTTTTGGGGTCGACTTTAGGCACAACATTTTGCTGTAAAGACTGGACATATTTCTGAACATTTTTGCTCTTATTCTTATTTTTGAGACCGAAAGTTTTGTCTTCTACAACTTTCTGCTTCTTTGCTATATCGGCTTTCGATTGCTTCGGCGGCATATTGTATTCTCATACAAAAATCCCCAAATTACGTCGGTAGATTCGTCGGAAAATCGGATTTTTTTCCGGCGAACTGAAAACCCTAGGTGGATAAATTAGACGAGTGTGGCCGGCGGCGGAGGTGTTTTGGGGAATTTTGGTGAGAGGGAAGAAGGTTAAAATATCATATCTTTTTCAAGTTTTGTAAATGATGATATTGGTCCTAATTTGTTTTGGGAGGTACACTATAGTTAACTCTTTTTGTTTGCAGCTCGGTGCACTAAATTCTCGCTATGCACGTGATTTGGAAAGAGATCAAACCATAAAGGTCTATTATACGCAGGTCTATGTTGTTTTCACGATTTGAACCTCTAACCTCTTGTGGATGAAGTGGAGGCTTGCTTCTGGAGTTTTATGTGACAAGAAGATACCACCAAAACATAAAGGTAAGTTTTATTGAGTGCTGGTTAGACTGACATTATTTTGTTGGGTGAAGTGTTGGTCAATCAAAAACTCTCATGTTCGAAAGATGCATGTTGCAGAGATGAGGATGTTGAGGTAAATATGTGGGCATACTAGGTACGATAGAATTAGGAATGAGATTATTCGAGATAAGATGGGAGTGGCCTCCGTGGTGGACAATATGAGAAAAGCGAGATTGAGATGGTTTGAACATGTGAAGAAGCTAGGTGCAGATGCCCAAGTAAGGAGGTGCAAGAGGTTGGATATAGTAGGTACGAGAAGGGGTAGAGGTAGGCCGAAGAAGTATTGAGGAGAGATGATTAGACAGGACATGGCGCATCTTCAGGTTACCGAGGACATGATCTTACATAGGAGGATATGGAGGATGCGTATTAGAGTAGAAGGTTAGTTGGGTAGGAGTGTTGTCTTGCTTTAGAGGTTTTAGGCTTGTTGTTGTTTGTCGTGTACTAGTCCTTGCTAGTGATATCTATCATATGATGTTGTTTATTGTATTTCGATTATTGCACTATTTGTGGTTGATTATTATTTCTTTATGGTAGACTTTACACCGTTCCCATGTTAGTTGCGTTGTTTTCTTCTCTGTTTTCCTCTACTTTGTACATGGATTTGCTACACTTGAATCGAGGGTCTTTCGAAAACATCATCTCTCCCTCCCCGAGATAGTTGTAAGGTCTGCATACACTTTACCCTCCCCAAACCTCACTTGTGGAATTTCACTGGGTATGTTATTGTTGTTGTTGTTGTTGAACCTCTAACCTCTTGATAATGTGACAACAACTTTACTAGTTACTTCAAGACTCTCTTTCACTTAAGGCCTGTTTGGAAAGCCACTCTGGTAATTGGATTTGGTGTAATTAGGTGTAATTACACTGTCTGACATATTTGATTGGCCAGATAATTACTTGATCAGCAGGTAATTGGGTGTAATTAGCAGGGGATAATTACACTCTTCAATTCACAGGGGGGAGTTGTGTATTACTGGTAATTACATGGTGTAATTACAAGCTGATTATTTTCTAATTTCTTTCTTTTATTTCTATTTTTATTTTTTTTCATTTTAATTCTTTCTAGATTTATTATTCTAATAAAAATATTTTTTATTTTATATTATTTATATTTCATTTCCTTCTCATTTCTCAACCTTTACTTCTAGTGATCCCATACAATTTTTCGTATTATCTATTTTATTTTTTTTTATGTTTATTTTTTTCATGTAACATAATTTAATTAGTATTCTAATTATTAAATTAAGTAGAATTCATTGTTGGATAAAGTTATAGACTTGAGTTTTTCTTTTCTTTTGAATCATATTTACGTATGTTGAAATTTGACATAAGAATATTATTTATTTATTTTGCATTTTGAAGTTATGTTATATTTTCACTTTCAATTTATTTGTTTTACTAGTATTGACATGATATTTCACATTACAAGCCATTCATTTTTTAGTTAGAATTGATAGATTATCTTTTTGTCAAATGTTTTAATAATTTTATGACATTATATTTATAATATTAATCCTTTTATCAAACAAGCATTTCATGATGTTCTTAAAAGTCATGTACTTTATGTTTTCATGATTAATTTAATTAAAATATACTAGTTTGAAAAATATAAATCCATTATTTTTTATAAGAACATATGTTTATTAATTAATATAATTCAAAAGACAATATATATATATATATATATATATATATATATATATATAATATTTAATTTAATATCATTTATAAAGACACTTATTTGTCTCATATAAATTTTTAGTTTTTGATAATTAACTTTTATTTAAAAAATTGAATGTAACTATGTAATTACACTTGTGCAACCAAATAGTACACTTGTAATTACACTGTGACAAACAAACAGATCGGCGTAATTATTAGGTTGTGTAATTACTAGGCTAGTAAATACTACCCTAGTAATTACACCAATTTCAATTACTAGGTGAACAGACCCTTAGTATTTTGTTGTTGTTGTAAAATTTGGACTCATTTGGTTTTAAAAGAATATTCACTTCATTTTGAAATGATTTTTCTCTTTATCTGAAAATAAGTTCTAACTATAAAAGTTTTTAATTCAATTTAGAGTTATACTTTTTATTTGAAAACACTTTATAATTTATTTTTCGACTCACTTTTAACTATTAGGGTTATTTTTAAATTTCAAATTTTGCTATAATTTTTTAATGTTTATAAAACAATCTCATCTTTATATTAATTACCAACCAGCGACTGGGATTAATAATGTTGTTTTACTTCTCGATCAGTTGACCGAGAAATATATACTCGAGAAGAGATTGTTCCTTTAGGATATTCCAATATCTCGTTTGTGAATTACTATGATTTGCCCATTATTGTATAAAAATTTAGAAAATTTTGATAGTTTTTATAACGTGCAGGATTTTTATGTTTATAAAAACTTCAAATTACATATTCAAATAAAACTTCATCTTTAATCAATATGATTTTATATCAAATGTCCAAACGGGACATTTAAATAAAAATACTAAGTAATGGATTAATCTATATTTAAAAAAATTTAAAATCCCAAATCTTTTCTTTTAAAAAAATATGTGGTACGAAATCATGATTTAAAAAATCATAATTCTAAATCAAATGTACAAACCACATAAAACTCATCACTTAGAAATTGCATGTGTAAACGTAGCATAAATAATCATTTCCTCACCAAAACAAGTAGAGAGCAATGTGCAAACTCCTCAGCCTTTCAAATTCAATCCCAATAATACCCAAAATATTTACTACTCATTCCGTCCCAATTTATATAACATATTTTACTTTTTAATCAATTCTAAAAAAAAATACTATATACTTTTATATTTAATAATAATTTAATTTTAAAATATTTATTTTATCGTTAATAAAATAATTTATAGTCACTCAAATATACCATACAAGAGGTAGTACAATTTACAAATCATGTTACAAATGGACTTGACATTCATTCAACAGAAAAAAAGAGAAAAACGGTTGGTTAGGAAGTAATGAGAGAAGCTCTGGTAATACTTCCATCTTCTTCCATTACTCTCCCGCGCAACTCCTCCCCTACTCCGCCGCCTTATCGCCACCGTCGCACCACCGCTAAGCCCAAGCCCAAACCAAAGCCCAATCATTCTCCATCTCACTTCAATTCATCCATTACTAATTCTCAATCTCCACTTCTATCCCCACTACGATGGCATCCTTCTTCAGCTAAAGAGGGTACGTGTTCGGTCGAACTCAGTAGCTTTGGTCCAAATTATGTAGTAGTATTTGTTTCATAAAGAATGTGTCTTTTACTTTTTTTTTTTGACAAATTTTTGATTTCATTTTGGTATATTCTACGTATTTTTAATTTAAGACCACACAATTCATCAAAAGTTATGTACTTTTGTTGAACTATGTGTCAAGAGAAAAACGAATTGAGATGGAGGGGGAGCATTTGTCTTAACAAAATTCATTCATTATGTACTAACGTTAACATAACTAAGGACGTATTTGGCCATGAAAATTGTGAAATTTGAAACAATTTTTTTTTTTTTTTTAAGAGTGAAAATTGGAGTTGTGTTTGGTTATAAATACAAATTAGAGCTGTTTTTCGAATTTTTGTGAGTGATTTGGAGTGAAAACTATCTTTTTGGTTTTTACCAAACTGAATTTGAATTCTGGAATTTTCTGAAATTTTACGGCCAAACATAGTTGTCGGAATTCAACTCCAGAAAAAAAAGTAATAGGTGTTCATGGCCAAACAACAGTTGTGTACTAACTTTAACATATCTAAGGGCATATCTGGCTATGAAAATTGTGAAATTTGAAAAAAGTAGTTTTTGTTTTTAGAGTGAAAAATGGTATTTGGGAATTAGAGTTGTTTTTGAATTTTTGTGAGTGATTTGGAGTGAAAAAAAGTAAAGCAACTTTTTGGTGATTTTCAAACTGAAGTTGAATTGCGGAATTTTCTAAAATTTTATGGCCAAACATGATTTTCGGAATTCTAACTCCGGGAAAAAAGGTAAAAAATATTCATGGCCAAATGGCCACTAAATTCCGAACCATAAATTTCAAATCAAGGCTCTACCTCTGCAGGTAATTGTAACAGTCTCAAATACTATGCTGAGATGGCCTCGAAGCTCGCGCAGGATGGGAGGTTCAATGATTCGTTGATGATTGCAGAGAGCGTTGTGGTTTCGGGAGTAAATGCGGTGGAATTCGCGGCGTTGTTGAATGTGAAGCTAGTTTCTGGTGGGATTGTTCGTTTGCTTGACGAAGGAAAGGTAGGGAGCGTTGTTGAGCTTCTGAATGGTGCTCGGCAGCTTGGAATTGATCCGTTGAAGCTGCTTGATGGAGATGCTGTCAATGCCCTTTCTCTAAAGTGTAGGCGGACTATGGAATGTGGCGAAATTGAGGAAGTTGTGAGCTTGATGGAAACACTTAAAGGTAAAAATTTTGTGTTTTCTTTATGCTCTTCATTGTGTTCCAATTACTATTAAGGTCTTTTTGAATGGATACATACAAGATATAATATGTTTCCAACACCCAAAAGGTGTGGCCTAGTGGCCAATGAGTCTCATGTTCAAATCTTAGCAGAGGCAATAACACTAGGTGATTGCCGTCTGTCCATAACCTTGATGGACAGAGTTACCTGGTACCTATGGTGGGAGGTGGCAGATATCCGTGAATTTAGTCGAGGTGCACGCAAGTTGCCCCAGGCACCACGGTTAGCAGGAAAAAGATGTTCCCAAGTGTAAATTTGTTAATCCAAAAGGGCTGAAATGACCAGTGTTTGAGTTTGTATCTCAAGTTCAAACTTTTGTCAACTACATTCTAGTATATCTAAAAGGTGCAAATGCTTAAAATTGATAGATTCTCTTGAATTGCTTCTAGCCAAATTATTTTCATTGAATGTGCTCTTGAAATTCTTGATAAGTACATCGGCATTTGATATTTTTTACATATGTTACTGCTTCAGGATGTGGTATGCCAATTAGGGATTTAGTGAAGCCGTCTGAGGTTCTAAGAGTTTGTGTCAGCCAAAGAAAGCCAAAGGCAGCTGTAAGGTATCACTTTTTCCAATTTGGCATGATCTGAAATGTTCTTGATATGTAATCTATGCTCCATTTGCAATGACTGTACAAAAATAAATACATAGTTGTTTGCTTGTTTTTATAAATTAGTAATAAAATAATTGTTTTTTTATGAGTATACAACAACAACAACAACATACCCAGTGTATTCCCACATAGTGGGGTCTGGGGAGGGTAGAGTGTACGCAGTCCATACCACGACTTCCGCAAAAGTAGAGAGGCTGTTTCCGATAGACCCCCGGCTCAGGACAAGAAATCAGTTTATAAAGACGTAGTAAAACAAGCAACAAGATGACATAACACACACAAAAAGAAAACAGAAACAAGACACCCATAGAGTAGTACTACACCAGGTCTAACCGAAAGCACCCGAACCCCTCAGACAAAGAACTCAAGGTGTGTGCCAAGCACTACGACTACTAACCTGGCTACAGCCAAGCACCCTATCCTCTAGCCAGGCCCCACACAAAAGAACTAGCCCTCTACCCTAATCCACGTCCTCCTCACCTTCCTGTCTAAGGTCATGTCCTCTGTAAGCTGTAACTGCTCCATGTCCTGTCTAATCACCTCCCTCCAACACTTCTTGCCTACCTCGACCCCTCCTAAAACTATCCATAGCCAACCTCTCACACCTCCGAATTGGAGCATCCGTGCTCCTCTTCATCACATGCCCAAACCATCTCATCCTCCCTTCCCGCCTCTTGTCTTCCACCGAGACCACTCCCACCTTCTCTCGAATAGTCCCATTTCTAACCCTATCCCCCCTCGTAAGACCACAGATCCATCGCAACATCCTCATTTCCGCCACCTTCAACTTTTGTATGTGGGATTTCTTCACTTGCCAACACTCCGCTCCATACAGCATGGCCGGTCGGATTGCCACTCTATAGAACTTGCCTTTAAGCTTTGGAGGCACCTTCTTATCACATAGAACTCCAGAGGCGAGCCTCCATTTCATCCACCCTGCTCTAATGCGGTGTGTAACATCCTCGTCAATCTCTCCATTCCCCTGAATCAAAGATCCCAGATACTTAAAACTATCCCCCTTACGAATAGCCTGGGGATCCAGCTTCACTTTCACTTCGTCCTCATGCATCGACTCACTAAACTTACACTCCATGTACTCCGTCTTGGCCCTACTCAACCTGAACCCCTTAGACTCCAGGGTCTTTCTCCAAACCTCTAATTTATCATTAACACCTCCCCGAGTCTCATCAATCAGAACTACATCATCCGCAAATAACATACACCAAGACACCTCCCCTTGAATAGACCGCGTCAAAACATCCATCACCAAGACGAATAAAAACGGACTAAGAGTCGATCTTTGATGCAACCCTGTCAAAATCGAAAAGTGCTCTGAATCACCTCCCACCATCCTTACACGGGTCTTCGCTCCATCGTACATGTCTGATGTAAGCCACGAGGACTCCTCTAGCCTCCAAGCACCGCCAGAGAACCTCCTTAGGGACTTTGTCGTATGCCTTCTCTAGATCTATGAAAACCATATGCAAGTCCCTCTTCCTCTCCCTATATTGCTCTACTAATCTCCTCACGAGGTGAATCGCCTCTGTCGTCAAGCGACCTGGCATAAATCCAAACTGGTTCTCGGAAATAGACACTATCTTCCTCAACCTCATCTCGACCACCCTCTCCCATATCTTCATTGTGTGGCTCAACAACTTAATACCCCTATAGTTGTTGCAACTCTGGATGTCGCCCTTGTTCTTGTATAGTGGGATCATCGTACTCCATCACCAAGCCTCGGGCATCTTCGCTGTCCTGAAAATTCCGTTAAATAGCTGGGTCAGCCACCCTACGCCTTGCCCGCCAGTGCCCTTCCAAAAATCCACCGGGATCTCGTCAGGCCCCGTCGCCCTACCCCTACGTATCCTCCGAATAGCCTCCTTGACCTCCTCAACCTTTATACGTCTACAATACCTGTAATCGCGACAGCCCTCTGATTGCTCCAAGTCCCCTAACACAATGTTGATGTCCCCCCTAAAAAAGTATATCATAAGCATTTTCCTTTTTGTCTTTTTATATAGTGTATCACCTGATAAGTTGTCTTGACAAACTCCATATCCCTAAGCATGTAACATATGCATTTGCCTATTATCTTATTGGAATGCCTAGATTTTTATTGTGTTCAGACGCATTATCAGTGATATGCTTAGTTAGCTTTGGTTTCCCAATCTTCACATAGACCTCTTAAAGTTGGTGTTTTGGTTCAAACTCTCAACTAGTTCTCCCAAATAGAGCAGTTCTTCACATATGTCTTGTAATGCTGACTCCCCAAAAAGAATTTAAGGAGGATATATACATTTGTAGTCATATTGAGAAATCAATCATCTAGGATATGTTTGACTAACAGGTGGCACGAATAAAAATACATTGTCTGTTCATGGACATTAAAACATAGAGATATGTTCACCAAAGGTGTGGCCTAGTGGTCAATAAGGCAGAAAAGCCTTGGCAGCTGGTTCAAATCCCCACAGAAAGAAAAAAAGCAGTGCAAATTTTTCTATCTGTCAATCTTAGTGGACATAGTTATCCTGTAGCTATATTGGTGGGAGGTAGTATGTATATTGTGGATTAAGAGGGGTTTTAACCAGGCACAACCAGTTAAAAAAAACTCTAAAAGCAAATACAAGTAAAGATAGTAGTGCTTATGGAGGGATTGGGATCAATCAAAATGCACATTGATACTTGGATATCTTTAGTAGATATGCTCCAGAATATGGTTTTAAGATTCTTTTTCCCCCTAAATACAACAACAGCAACAACAATATACCCAGTGTATTTCCACCAGGTGGGGTCTGGGGAGGGTAAAGTGTACGCAGTCCATACCACTACCTCAGGTGAAGTAGAGAGGCTGTTTCCGATAGACCCCCGGCTCAGAACAGATAACTATAGCCGACAAAAACAAAACAAAAAACAAACAACAAATTAGATAACACAACGCTAGGTGATACAAGAAGCAAGAATCTGCTAAAAAACACAATCATCACCAAAGCCACGCGAACCAGAATCTGCTAAAAAACAACAAGCACAGATACAAACAAACACTCCTTCAAACACTCCTTCCTACTAATACGTACGTCTCCCTACTCCCTAACCCTCTATCCTAATCCGCGCCCTCCACGCCTTTCTATCGAGGGTCATGTCTTCTTTAAGCTCTAACTGCTCCATGTCATGCCTAATCACCTCCCTCCAATATTTCTTCGGCCTACCTCTATCCCGCCTAAAACCATCCACAACCAGCCTCTCACACCTCCGTACTGGAGCATCCGTGCACATCCTCAATACATGCCCGAACCATCGTAGCCTCACTTCCCGCATCTTGTCGTCCACCGAAGCCACTCCCAACTTCTCTCGAATACTCTCGTTTCTAACCCTCTCCCTCCTGGTCAGTCTACACATCCATCGCAACATCCTCATCTCCGCTACCTTCAACTTTTGGATGTGGGAGTTTTTAACTGGCCAACACTCCGCGCCTACTCCATAGCCGGACGAACGGCCACTCTGTAGAACTTACCCTTAAGCTTCAGAGGCACCTTCTTATCACACAAAACTCCCGAAGCTAGCCTCCAGTTCAACCATCCTGCACCAATACGGTGCGTGACATCCTCGTCAATCTCTCCATCCCCCTGAATCATAGATCCCAGATACTTAAAACTACTCCTCTTCTGAATGGCTTGAGACTGTAGCTTCACTACCACTTCCTCCTCCTGCGTCAAGCACTGAACTTACACTCCAAGTACTCTGTCTTGGTCCTGCTCAGCCTAAACCCTTTCGCCTCTAAGGTCTGTCTCCAAACCTCCAACTTATCATTGACTCCTCCTCGGGACTCATCAATAAGCATTACATCGTCCGCAAATAACATACACCAAGGTACCTCTCCTTGAATCCGCCGTGTCAAAACATCCATTACCAAGGCGAATAAAAAAGGACTAAGAGTTGACCCCTGGTGCAGCCCAGTCAGAATAGGGAAGTGCTCCGAATCTCCTCCTGCCGTCCTCACACGTGTCTTCGCTCCGTCGTACATGTCCTGAATCGACCTAAGGTACGCCACAGGCACACCTCTAACCTCCAAGCACCTCCACAGAACCTCTCTGGGGATTTTGTCGTACGCCTTCTCCAAATCAATGAACACCATATGCAAGTCCTTCTTTCTCTCCCTATATTGCTCCACTAATCTCCTCACAAGGTGTATGGCTTCGGTAGTCGAGCGACTTGGCATGAAATCGAACTGGTTCTCCGAAATAGTCACGATCCTCCTCAGCCTCAACTCTACCACCCTTTCCCACACCTTCATAGTATGACTCAACAACTTGATTCCCCTATAGTTGTTGCAACTCTGAATGTCCCTCTTGTTCTTATATAGAGGAATCATCGTACTCCATCTCCAAGCTTCCGGCATCTTCGTCTTCCTAAAAATGTCGTTAAATAACTTTTTCAGCCACTCCAAACCTACCCTGCCAGAACTCTTCCAAAAATCCACCGGAATCTCGTCTGGCCCAGTCGCCCTACCCCTACGCATCCTACTAATAGCCCTCTTGACCTCCTCCACCTTAATACGCCTACAATAACCATAATCACGACACCTCTCCGAGTGCTCCAAGTCCCCCAGCACCAAACTTCCGCCTCCTTCGTCATTCAAAAGTCTATGAAAATATGACTGCCACCTCCTCCTAATGCTGGTGTCATCCATCAACACTCTGTCATCTTCGCCCTTGATGCACTTCACCTGATCAAGGTCACGTGCCCTTCGCTCCCTAGCCTTGGCCAACCTATACAACTTCTTATCCCCACCTTTCTCCTCTAAAGCCGCATACAGGCACTCGAAAGCTGCCGTATTCGCTGCTGTAACTGCTAGCTTCGCTTCTTTCCTAGCTAACTTGTACTCCTACCTTTTCATCCGCTTCTCCTCGTCATCCTTGCTTTCCACCAACTTCGCATAAGTCGCCTTCTTAGTCTCCACCTTCCTCTTGACTTCCTCGTTCCACCACCATTCCCCCCGGTACTTGCCAGCTCGGCCTCTCGAGACACCCAACACCTCTCTAGCTGACTCCCTGATGCAACTAACAGTCTTCTCCCACATACTGTCCACATCCTCTGTACTCTCCCAAGCCCCCAAATTCGACAACTTCTCCCCTATCTCCAAAGCACTGGCCAAATTCAAACTCCTCCACTTAATCCTGGGTCGATCCTCCACAGTTCTATTCCTTCTGCCCTTCTTGAATTCCACGTCCATCACCAATAGCTTATGTTGGGTCGAAAGATTATCGCTAGGTATGACCTTACAATCTTTACATAGCACTTTATCACCCTTCCTAAGGAGCAAAAAGTCTATCTGCGTCTTGGCTACCGAACTACGAAAGGTAATAAGGTGGTCCATCTTCTTGGGGAAGCACGAATTCGCCACCACCAAACCAAAAGCTCTAGCGAAATCCAAAAGTGAGGCGCCTCCCTCATTCCTCTCCCCAAAACCGAAACCTCCATGCACATCGTCATAACCTCTCGATAAAGACCCAATATGCCCATTGAAATCACCTCCTATGAAAAGCTTCTCGGTGCCCGGAACGCCTCTTACCACCTCCTCCAGAATTTCCCAAAAGTTCTTCTTCTCTTCCTCATCCAAACCCACTTGCGGAGCATAGGCACTAATAACGTTCCATGTAGACTCACCAATGATCAACTTAATCATCAACAACCTATCATTAACCCGCTTGACCTCTACCACCTTCCCCCTAAGCTCTTCGTTTACTAAGATACCTACCCCATTCCTATGCGTCACGCTACCCGAGTACCACAACTTATACCCGTCCACATCCCTCGCCTTGGTCCCTACCCACTTGGTCTCCTGGAAACAGGCTATACTAATCCTCCTCTTCCTAAGAATCTTCACAAGCTCTATGAACTTATCTTGAAGAGTTCCTATGTTCCAAGACCCAACTCTCAACCTATAGGCTCCCATGTCCCGCTTAACCCTACTACCCTTCACCCCCAACCCCGAGCTCCACCCAAAACCAGACTTTAGCCCAGACCCATACCGCCCCCCGGGCCCCAGCCCTGACCTATGACATGACCCTAGTCTCCCATCGCCTACCAAAGCCACTACGCAGAAAGAGAGGGAACAAAAAAGGCGTGCAAAAGGTAAGACAAAACAAATAAGTAACGCTTAAATCAGCAGTGAAAATTGAAGTAGGGTCAACGATCCACAAGGTAAGACAACCGGAGAAGTACAAGATAGCAATCAGGGGTCACTACCAACTAGTAAGACAACAGTAATGACACTTGAAACAGGCAATACCCCCAACAAATATATGCACGTCTCCACTAACTACTACAATATCACAGAGAAGCAGAAGCAACAATCCGGATACAATCCGTATAGTCACCAACGAGGATTCAAAAGAGCTAAATGAGTGGAACGAGGGAACCTGATACGCTGTGTCTGCAGCGTTCACCTGGATCTTGGCCGAGCTGTTGAGTTCCGACAATTTGTTGAAGAAATTGGTCGCCGGAATTTGTTCCCGAGACTGCTGCCCGTCAGTTCAGCTGCTGGCCGGTGAGTCTGGAATAACCTGTGGCAAAAAGACAGCACACAAAAAGGCCGGAAAATGTTGTTTCCGGCGAGAATTCCGGCAGACTTCGCCGGAAACAGCACGATCTGAAAGTGGGGATCAAGTCGTCGGACGAACCAAGATCGGAAAAGAAATTGGTCGCCGGACTAAGCTTGATCTGGATCGCCGGAGAAGAGATCGGCTGTGGAGAAGGTCACCGGAGTTCGCCGGATCAGTCAGATCTGGTCCCGTTCGGGCAGATCTATTTCTGTCAAGTCGTCGCCGGACACCGACGGGGCGGCGTAACTCCGAGGCCGAAAAGGACAGGGGGTGGGGGGGGGGGGGAGGGGGCTGGCCGGAACTGGAAGGGTTGGGAGGGCAGACTTACCTGTCGCCGGAGCTTACGCCGCCGTCGTCAGAAGGGTGGTTCAGTCACCGGCTGTTAGCCGTTAGAGAAATAGAGAGAGAAATATATTGACATTGTTTTGATGGAACTTGTTGGTTCTCAAGCTCATCTCTTTTGGCGACAACATCCTGTTTGAATTAAGGTTTACTTGCTATTTTTCAAGAGTCCATTTTTTTAGAATCAGAGAGTTGTATGATGGTGTTGGGATGAGTATGCGTTTGGTAGAATCACTAGTTTAGGCGAACTTCTAATTTTCCTTAATGACAACTTTTTAGTGTTGTAATGAAATTGTCCCGAATGGACTTGTCAAGAAAAGAAACATTGACCTGAATAGAATAGTGTAGATACAGAGGATTCATATAGAGAGGCCACAGCTATGGCCTATGTGGATGAGGCATAAGTGATTGATATTCATCTCATATACCATCTTTGTGACATGTTCCTGGAAAGGAGTTAGAGTAGTGATTTTTTTTTTGTTCGGTACATTTGTTTCTGTGGGTGGCTAAAGCCTCTTCAGTCGAACATAAGTAACTTGTCAGTGACACAGTGATAGTAAGTCCTATTTATTGGCCTGCCTTCTTAGTATTCCTTGGAATGTGTTAGCAACTCTCTTTTTTAATGATCAAAGAATGGTTAGAAACTCTTTGTTGCTTGTGACTGAATTGAGCCTTTGCAGCAGATACAAAACATACCTGCACAAAAGAATGATATTTATTATCAGAACTTTTGGTTCACTTCACTAGAAGTTCCGGATATCTTATGTTTAGTTGGTTGGTTTATTTTCTCTCACTGATCTTGAGCTTTGTTTGCTCCAGATACTTGTCAATTTCCTGCATTCATTATCCAATTAATGGTTTCGTTTCTTTTGTGCTTTGAGTTTGATTCTCTTGGTTTTGTAACTGATTGAGAAATGCGTTAAACATACTGGTATAATAGAGGTTTTTACTGTGCAAGTTCAATCATAACTCTGCAGGTATGCACATATTTTTCCACATGTGGACATTATGATCTGTAACATAATTCTTGAATTTGGGAAGAAAGGTGATTTGGCGTCTGCTCTAACTGTATTTGAAGCAGCCAAGCTGAAGCAGGACACCCCGAATTTGTATATCTACCGCACAATAATAGATGCTTGTGGTCTTTGTGGTGACTACTTGAAGTCCAGGTCCATATATGAGGTATATTGTACACCTTGTGAATCCTAGATAAACTTGTGCGTCTGACAAAAAATCAGACTTCCTGTTAAGGTGACCCAAGACTTAATGCTGGCAATCAATAAACTATTCTTTACTTATCAAAAAAAAGAACGAGTACGCATCCAGTCAGCGCATAGCGAATGAAAAAAGCGATCCAATTTTATGAGAAAGAAAACCTTGTTATTTCCCAAAGATTTTGTTGAAATGTCTGTTTTGCGGAATCAGTTTCTTGTCATGAGTAAGAAGGGATTTGGAGAATAATACAGCTGTCTGGTAGTAGGGGAATGGTGCATCCCACATAGTAAAGGAAGTCAGAATAGCCTTGACTTCATTTTTGGTTTAATTACAGAGTGAAACACTTTTGTTCTTATTCCTTATTTTTATTTGTTTTTTTGGATTTGTTGAATAACTAACTTATTCTCCCTTCTCTAATAAGTTAAACTTATATAGAAGTTAGAGCATGTAATTAGAACAGAGTCCAACTGGATAGTGGTCTCAACTTTCAAGTTTGAGTCTCACTGCTACCTGTGATGCCCATACCAAAAAATTTGCCTGCCCATATGCTGGATTACCGATTACCGAATAATTAGATAAACAAGCATCTCTCCTCTTTGACATATTTTACAGAATAGGTGGAGGTCATATGCAACACACTTACAAAGGAACAAGTAGAATGATCATTTGCATTTTTTTGGGTTGTATTTCGGTTTTATTCTTGGTCAATTCATGCATCTATAACATTAAATTTCAGTGCAGGGGTTAATCGCTAGCAAGTTTACACCAAACATTTATGTCTTCAACAGCCTCATGAACGTAAATTCCTGTGACTTGAGTTACACCTTGGACATATACAAGCAAATGCAAGTAAGCTTTTTCTTACTCTCTTTCTTCCACATCACAAAGCACACATGCACAACATCGGCAAGTGTTACTCGTGCACAGAAAAAAGCAGGAGGTGAAGGATGGATGGTCTTTAGTCTTTAACACTAGTTTAGTACCATTAGGGGAAGTTTTCATTGTTCTTTCATTAGGTGAAGTTTCCATTGTTAACCTCCAGTTGTCCTCTAGCTGTTCACACAAGCAGAAAGGAAGTTTGTCTTACTTCTCCTTTCCATTAAATTCCAAGAGGGTTTGGAAAGCTGAAATGGACTGCTGGATAGCACTCTTTTACTTCCTGACCTTATAAGGGAATAACCGATTTTATTCCACCGAACCTTTCCCGTTTTATCCCATACAAATACCATGTACGATCTAAAGTTATGTTTCTGCTGGCACAACGTGATATCTTGTTTTAATCTTCAACTTGTTTCGTAATGCATCTACATTTGCAAAGTTTGGCTTGTACTAAAGAAATCTAAATGTAGTCTCCAACTATTTGTTTTCATATTTCAGCTCTCTTTTCTGATTTTTAGTTGGGCATCTTGTTTCTTTTTTCACCATTTATCTTTAATTGTAATCTTGTTAGCTGAAAATACTGATGAGGAGCATCTTTATTCACCTCGTTTCTCGTCTTTCAGAAACTAGGTGTTCCACCTGATTTGACATCTTACAATATCCTTCTGAAGTCATGCTGTCTTGCTACAAGAGTTGATCTGGCCAAAGAAATTTATGGGGAGCTGAAGCATTTAGAAATGGCAGGAGCATTGAAATTGGATGTCTTCACATACAGCACTTTAATTAAGGTATAACTGGGGCCTTCAGGTTAAGCAAGAACCATGTTAAACATCTAAAAACTTGTGATGGAATTTATACATGTCACCCACAGGCCACAACTACGAACAAAAAGCTGTGAAGTCTCAAATTTTCTTTCTGCAATATTTAACTCGAGATGTCAAAGTGCCTCTCACTGAATATCTCACTTTACTGTATTGTACTAGAGGTAAAGGGCTTATTGGATAATCATAAAAAATGGAGTGTTTTTTTGTACATGGATACAGAAATTAAATAACACATTTACTGGTTTCACTATCTCCTAATTGTTTCTGCACATCCAGGTAAAGCTGTTGTGTGATACTTTGTGATTACATAGTCACATCCTCTATATTTCTCATCATTACATAGTGAATATGATGTAGAAAGCGCTAAGAACTTTTCTATTTCAATTGTATTTTTGGTGCGAGGAGAAAGTTTTAAGTTGTACTGATGGTCAAACTTGGTGGAAGACAATGTATGACTCAAGCAGTGCCAGATACATCTTGCACTTTTTTTTCACACCGACTTTGTGTTAACAAATGATACTTCTTGACTTATCCCCAAAAAAGAACATATTCATGTTCTCTGTCTTGATTATATAGGTATTTGCAGATGCAAAAATGTGGCAGATGGCACTTGAAATAAAAAAAGATATGCTATCGGCTGGCGTCACTCCCAACATCATCACTTGGTCTTCATTGGTCAGTGCCTGTGCCAATGCAGGCCTGGTAGACCAAGCTATTCAGTTATTTGAAGAGATGCTTCAGGCTGGTTGTGAACCTAATTCACAATGTTACAACATTCTTCTTCATGCGTGTGTTGAAGCCTGTCAATATGACAGGGCCTTTCGGCTATTCAGGTCCTGGAAGGAACTGCAGAAGGACAATTGTGAAGATTTTGGTAGCAAGATGAATAATAATATTGATCTCTCCCCCACACTTATGGTTTCTGCTAGTATACTCACCCACACATCTGCTTCACCTACGAGGGTTCCATTTAGACCTACTACTGCTACCTATAATATTCTGATGAAGGCCTGCGGAAGTGATTATTACCGAGCGAAAGCTTTGATGGAAGAGATGAAAGAAGAGGGTCTTTCTCCAAACCATATAAGCTGGTCTATTTTGATTGACATCTGTGGAGGCTCAGGAAATGTAGAGGGTGCTCTGCAGGTAATTTAGTCCATTTCATCTAATAGTAACAGGAACATGGCAGTTGGATCATATTTAACTGGTCTTTTTATTTAAAGATGAACTGTACCAAACTAAGCTATCACTTTGTGCAACCATTGGAGTTCACTTCCCTCAGCTAGCATGCACGTTGTGCTATTTTTTAATTTTCATTTAATTTGAGATAGACACGCACATTACAACAACAACAACAACAACAACATACCCAGTGTATTCCCACCAGGTGGGGTCTGGGGAGGGTAAAGTGTACGCAGTCCATACCACTACCTCAGATGAAGTAGAGAGATTGTTTCCGATAGACCCCGGCTCAACGCACATTACATTAAAAAAAAAAAACAAGTTAACTGTAGAAATTATTTTAAAAATAAAAACTAACATGTAATGCTGCATTAAGAGGATTAGTTGATGAGTTCATTCACAAATGAATAGATAAATAAACTGAAGAGGGGGTGAGCCCATTATCCACCAAGTTTCAAATTTTGCACCACTGGCCCGAGGGGTTTCTCAGTTACTAAAAAAATAATAGATAAATAAGTGAAGATAGAAAGTGAAAAGATTAACAGAATGGTCATGCCCAAAGCTCAAGACTTTTTCCTCCAAAACCTTTAGTATGAGGTCCCATTCTTGGACATAAATTTTTCAAAGTTATGTTTATGTGCACAACTTGAAGAATAGACAGAAAACATATGATCCCATAAAAACTTGGTATGAAAAATGCAATTTTGTCATAGGAAAAGGCTTTTACCGCAATCTGAATCATAACTATTTCATGGAAATGCAGATTTTGAGAGCCATGCGAGAGGCTGGTATTCAACCTGATGTGGTAACCTATACAACAATTATCAAGGTTCTAATCTTTCTTTCTTTTTAATGGCATATTACTTCATGAAAACTTTTGAAGATCATAGTCAAATACGGTTGATATGATTGATATGGTTGATATGATTGATTCTTGTATTGTTTATTCCTCTTCACTTCACAGGTTTGCGTGGAAAATAAAGATTTCAAGAGTGCATTTTCATTGTTTGCAGCAATGAAAAGATATCAGATAAAACCAAATATGGTGAGTTAATTCGTCTAGCTTGCAAAATGGCATCATTAAATTTCTACATAAATTATTTGAGTTTTTTCTCTTTGTATTCGCAAATTTTTTGCGTCGAAATGACATTTTTAGTAGAATAAGTGTGATTTGGTACTTAGGTGCTCACATGTAGCTTGGATCAGCTTTATAACCTCTATAACATTTTGTAGGTCACATATAATACACTTCTTAGAGCTCGTAGCCGATATGGATCTTTACAGGAAGTACAACAATGCTTAGCTATATATCAGGATATGCGGAAAGCAGGGTATGTAACTAGAAATCTTTTAGGCATAATGTCCCTCTTCTTATACTTTGATGTTCCGTTGCAGTCTGAGACATTCCCATTTTGGGGGATGGGTATTTGCTGTTGACACCTGTTTTTTTATTCTCTTAAAATTAAATGTGCTCTTCTTTCCCTTTGCGACGGGTTAAATGGGCAGCAGAGCCTGCTCCGGACAAAACAAAAAGAACATACACTAAGACGGCGGAAAGGTTAAGATTTTGAGGAAGTAACGAAAAGAAAGAAAAACTGGCCATCTTGAAGCAGTAATCATCATCTTCATAAGCCATTTGCTAGTGCAGACTTATTCCGATGTAATATCGAGTGAGTTCATCCTGATCATGCGATGGAAATCCAATGTAGTTTATTGAACCACATGGAACCATTAACAGTTGGAAATACTGAGATCCTAAAAACTAAGTGCAACATAGTTCTCAAAAGTATCCTTGCCGGTAGGTCGTCTATGATTATACTTTTCTGCTCAAATTGACTTGAAATAGCATTATCAAGGGGCTGGGTGCATGTGGAGCTGTTAACTTTGGAATTCTGTTAGTTAATTTCCATTTTGATATTTGAAACAGCCTCTCTACCTCCAAGATAGGGGTAAGGTCTGCGCACACTCTACCCTCCCCAGGCCCCACTTTGTGGGATTACACTAGGTAATGTTGTTATTGCTATTAATTCCATTTTGGGTGCACATGGAGTGTTGATATGTGAACGTGCAATTTCAAGGGGGTCTTAGGATAAAAGACACGTGAATCAGAGGTAAGTATGTGAAAGCCATGCTTGGGAGGTGTCGTGAAGGATTTTGAGACAACATTCCCTGTAGGGACGTCTTAGTTGCTAAACTATATGGAGGCACATCTATTTCCAATAGCAGATGAAACTCCTCTCTTTTTCGTGTGTGTTTTGGGTTCATTTTGTACCGTCAGTGTTACCATCGGTCTAAGAAAAGAATCCACTTAGTGATACTCTCTGTAGTTCATGAGTCTAAATTTGCTAGTCATAAACATTGCAGGTATAAACCCAATGATTACTATCTCAAGCAACTAATTGAGCAGTGGTGTGAAGGCGTAATCCAAAATGGCAATCAGAGGGAAAACAATTTCAACACTCGCAATAGAACCAATTTAGGGCCTGAAAGTATGATTCTCGAGAAAGTTGCAGAACACTTGCAGAAGGACAGTGCAAATAGTATATCCATTAATCTTCGGGGGCTTAGTAAGGTAAAGATGGTTCTAGCTAGATATTCGCATAAAAGATTTCTGGAAAAGTAAATTAAACATGTTTCTCTGGGTTTACTGTTGTGACCTATATCATTTATCCCTCCAAATATCATTATCTTGTTAGGAGGATTGTCTTATACAATCATCTGATCTTTGTGGGGAACGTTCATAGTTAAACGTATTGTCTTGATTTATTCCATCAAATTTTTGCATATTGACAGGTTGAAGCCCGGATAGTGGTTCTTGCGGTTTTGAGAATGATCAGAGAGAAGTACACTGCAGGTGAGAAATTGCAAGGACTATATGCTTTTACTACAATATGATTGACCAAATGGTACATTTCAACATACTAGTGGTTGTGATCAACGATCCATAATAGTACAAATATGCATAACATTACAATCAATTTGAAAACCTCGTGGTTTTGGCTGCAGGAGATTCAATTAAAGATGACGTGCAGATCTTTCTAGGAGTCCAAGAAGTAGGTATACGTGCTGTCAGACACGAAAGTGCAGTTAAGGAAGCGATAATCAAACTTTTGCAACATGATTTGGGACTTGAGGTAATTTCAGTAGCACCTAGAATTGGAAATGACAGAAACCAGGATGTGATAAACCATCCGGACAAGCATTCAAACATGGAAGAAAATGCAGAAAGAGTTACTTTACGAGCAAACGTGCATTCTCCAACTAGGAGACCAGCGGTTTTGCAAAAACTGAGGATAACTAAGCAATCACTGCAATCCTGGCTAACAAGAAGATTAGATGCTTCTACAGTGCAATGATAGGTGAGAAACATCCTGTGTATAGATTTTACGAACTCTTGTTTTTTTTGTAGAGTTCTTTGATACTTATTCTTTTAGCAGCTAAATAAATAGTATTGTATACTCGACAACGCCATGAGCTGAAAACAACACATTTTACCATCAAATGTAAACCAAAGTAACAGAAGAAAGACGATGTGTTCTTAT
This sequence comes from Capsicum rhomboideum, assembly GCA_031232105.1. Taxonomy (NCBI): domain Eukaryota; kingdom Viridiplantae; phylum Streptophyta; class Magnoliopsida; order Solanales; family Solanaceae; genus Capsicum; species Capsicum rhomboideum. The sequence continues at coordinate 139,102,028 of CP124711.1, read as the reverse complement.
TCTTGTGCTCTTCTCATGTATATATAGCTGTTTCATAACATCCCAATATGCTTGCATCATCTTTGCATCTATTAGAGCAAAAGCTGCACAGCCATGGATCAAAGAAAGCATCATATCACAACAACAACATCAACATACCCTGGGGCCTGGAGAGAATAGGATGCACGCTGACCTTACCCCTACCGTTGTGGGGTAGAGAGAGTTTCCAACAGACCCTCAACTCGAAAAAAGTGCAATCAAGGTACGTCTTAACTATAATTGTGAATTAACACAACAATAAACTCCATACAAACATAAAAAAGCGCGATACGTCTAACTTTAACAGTGAATTAACACAACAATATTCAAGAAACAACAAGATTTGAATTCTCATAGCCAATCTTGTTCTTGCAGCTTCAATGGCAAATATACTTCAGACAGATACTGAAACCCAAACGAACTCAATGCCTGAATCTCAGCCTTTTGCTTAGTCTTCACCATCAAATTCAACTCCTCAACCCAGGCCGGATTCTTCTTCACAAAATCCTCCTCCAACAAATCTTTCCCTGTCTTAATATCCTGTTCAGTCATCGGCAACCTACACTGCTCCGGTATCTTATACTTGTCCAAATCACTCGGCCTAATACCCAACCACTTGATATCCGGTGTAGTCAAGTTCCCACTATCATATGACATATTCTTCGATCCACACCCATACACCGACAATATCTTCAACCCATACGGATCACTGTCCACCAATGCTAGAACAGGTAAATTCAACTCCATCTTCATCTTCCTCAAAAACAACCTAGTCGCCACATCCGGTTGCCCCTTTGCTGTAACAATAATACAAGGAAATCGATTATAAAACCGATCCTCAGACAATCTCATAAACGCAGCATCCTTCTCAACCAACAATATATACAATGCATCACTCTGCATATCTCCAACTCTATCGATATTCGGAGGTATAGCCTTCCCTCCCATTCCCATTTTCGTGCAATCGATCATATCTCCATTATCACTAAAAATCAATCTACCTACAACAACACCTTTCTCAGCTGCAACAACGTTCAAACTCGATCTAGTACATCCAACAATACACGAAATATCATCCAGAACGCCATCAGATTGCGTCTGATCCTGAAACAACTTAACATCGGTGTAGAATAAATCACGCTTAGTGACATGGATGTTACTTGTGCATAACTGATGAACAAGCTGCAGAATCCGAAGAGTAATTGTTGCCTTACGAACGGTGGATACGTTACCGAAGTTTCGAACTGATGACTTGTCTTTGAGTACAATGCGGTCGAGTTCCGATACGTAGAGTTGATTAGCGGCGGAACGTGAAGGGACGGAGAAGGAGAAGCCGTCACCGGAGAGGATGGATTTGGCAATACGGAATGCTAGAGATTCGATTTCGGATTGGACTTCGTCGATTGGGAGATCGGCGACTTCACGGCAGGTGGAGGAGAGGCCGACGTCGGAGAGAGTTAGGGTTTTGGAGGAGGAGGCGGCGGCGGAGGAGGATTTGAGGGTTTTTAGGGTTTGGAGGATCACGGAGTCGGATTTTAGTTTGGATTTGAAAGGGCGGTTATCGGAATCGGCGTCGGGTCGCCGGCGTTTATTCTTGTCGGCCATCGGCGCACGGCGGCGGCGGCGGTGGTGGTGGTTAGGTGATAGTTGAAACAGGCGGGAAATGAATTCAGGGAGTACTAAATGAGGATAGGTGGTGTAGTGTTTTAGGGCTTGGTTGAAGTTGAGGAAATGGTAAAAATGGTCCCTTATGTTTGTGATGTGTTCAAAATAGTCCTCTCAAATAATAATTCTGGTCATTTAGGACATCGAGCATGTTGAGTTTGTCGAGTACATGATCTTAGATATGAGTATTTGGAGGTTGCAGATTAGTGTAGAAGGTTAGTTGATAGTTGAATGTTATCTCGTTTTTCCACGGGATAGGCTTAGTGCTCGTATTGGATCTCCCTTCTTAGCGTGGTATTAGCACTATTCTCGTTATCTCTTGTTTTTTGAACATCACGTTATTTTGGGGTCATATTGTTCATTCTTTTGCATGTTGTCTAGTTCTTCATTTCACATAATTTCGTTGTTACTGCTCTTATTTTTGTATTCCCTTTTCAAATTACTCAAATATGCTTTAAGTACAATGCCTATTGAAAACAGTCTCTCTATCTCTACAAGGTAGAAGTAAGGTCTGCATACACTCTATCCTCCCCAGATCCTACTTGTGGAATTACATCGGATATGTTGTTGTTGCTGTTGGTCATTTAAGTTTGTCTCAGGGGAGTACTCTGTCCAATACTTAACAAACTTTGATTGTTAGTCTTTTCATTTTTGTTTGTCATGTTGTTGTTCAGTTTGTGGTGCTTGCTGAATTGGACCCTTTTAGTGCCAGGTTTTCAATCCTTCGTGGTTTTTCGACTGACTGAGTTGGTGCTCCAACAATTCATAGGCAAGTTCGGCAACTTGCTCCACAGGGAAATTTTAGATAATGGTTTAATTATTGGAGAAAAAACAAAAGCCAACATGATTTTATCTGTTGCATAGTCTTTTAATGAAGGATAAGACGTTCAAACAACATTTCTAATATATATATATATAGATAGATATATAAGTCATAACTTATAATTATTAATAGATAATTATAATTACACCATAAGTCATAACTTAATCATGATAATTTTGTACTCCCTCTATTCCATAATAAGTAAATTGGTGAGGTATTACACACCTATTAAGAAAAGAAAATTAGGACATAAATTAGACATTACTTTTTATTTTTGTCCTTTTTAATTATTGTCAAACTACTCTTGAAAATTCAAAACATTGATCATGATAACTAGTTCCAAGAAAATAATTCAAAACAAAAAGTAAATAGGAGCAATTAAATTTCTTGAACTCATCACATAGGAAATTCAAATGAAGGGTAAAAATGGAAGAAAATTTCAACATTACTCTTCAAGATTGAACAATTAAGTTAATTTAAACATTGAAAAATATCTCAACAATTCACTTATTATGGAATAGAGGGAGTATAATCTAGGGTGAATACTCTGGTGCTTAAATTACTTCTTGTATATGATCATAAATATATTGTTTGAGCTAAGATTTTGAATGGAAGTCCTTGATATGGAATTCAGCTTGTTACAACTTTTGTCCTATACCTTTTTAAGATAAAAGTTAGTAGGGTTTGGCCATGAAAACTAAAATATTTTGGAGTTGGAATTGGAGTTGAAGTTGGAGTTATGTTTGGCCATGAAAATAAATTAGAGTTCTTTTTAACTTTTTATGAGAGAAATAGGAGTGAAAACAAGTTTCCAAAAACAATTTTCACTAAAGTGAAATAATTCTTATGGTCAAACACCCACAATTTTCACTTTTTTCACTAAAGTGAAATAATTTACCGGAAAAAGGTGAAAAATTCTCATGGCCAAACGGGCTCTTAGTATATGGTTCATTTTTTATAATTTATAAATTACGGTATAAAGAATATTTTATAATAAATTAAAAAAATTATAAGAAAACGTTGGACTATAATCTAAAAAAAATATTGTTGTATAAACATTTGATGATAACTAGTTTAGGGCACGTGCGTTGCATGTGTGTGTCACGTTAATATAATTGATTGCATACAAAAAGAATGAAGTATATAATGTTGCATAAAAGTGTGTGCAAAGTGCATTTTTATCGAAAGTGTTTTTAAAAAAGGTATTATTGAAAACTGTTTCACCAAACTTCTAAAATCAGCTTATTTTGAATAGTATCTTTCTAAAATCAGCTTATTTTGAATAGTGTCTTTCAAAGAGAATATCTAATACTCCCACCGTTTAAAAAAGAATGACCTAGTTTGAATTGACACAGAGTTTAAGAAAATAAAAAAGACTTTTGAATCTTGTGGTCCTAAATTAAAGTTATGGCAAATGTACCAAAATACCCTTGAATCTTGTGGTCTTAGATATGCCATATGAAAAGTTGAAATTAAAGTATTGCCAAAAAAGGAAAGGAGTCATTCTTTTTTAAATGGATTAAAAAGAAAAGTAGGTCATTCTTTTTTAAACGAAGGGAGTTGTATCAATATTAATAAGTGGTGATCCGTTTGGACGACCAAACGGATCTCCACCGTCCACGTGCCCCTCTGATCCGACGGATCTGATCCGACGGATCTGATCCGTTCCTCCACCTCTTGGTTTTAATTAATTATTTTAGCTCATTTCGGTATTAGAAAATTAATAATATTTAATTAAAAAAGGTAAATAAATACAAAATGATGAATTAAGGGATGAACCCACCTGCTTCAATCCGGTGATTTTACTATATCACCCCTAAGTAATTATTATAAATCGTTTGAGTATTAGAAAATTAATAATATTTAATTAAAAAAAAGTAAAATAGACACAAAATGATGCCTTTTAATAAGTGTGGGTCTTTGGTATGACCAAAAAGATCTCGGCCGTCCACGGCCTTTGATCGAACGGATCTTATCCGTTCCTCCACCTCTTGGTCTTAATTAATTATTTTAACTCATTTAAGTATTAGAAAATTAATAATATTTAATTAAAAAAGGTAAATAAATACAACATGATAAATTAAGGGGTCAACCCACCTACTTCAACCCCGTGATTTTACTATATCACCCCTAATTAATTATTATAAGTCGTTTAAGTATTAGAAAATTAATAATATTTAATTAAAAAAGTAAAATAGACACAAAATGATAAATTATATTACGTTAAAAAGTAATATAATTAACAGCTTCAAATATTTAAATAACATAAAAAAGTTGATCGACTCTCAAAATTATATCGGTGACGCATAAATTGGGACAACGGTGATATATATTATTTGAAAGACATAAAATTAGTACTATAAATCATAATAATCAACAACTTAGAATATTTTAAAATCATACAAAAGTTTGATCCGACGTGCCCCTCTGATCCGACGGATCTAATCCGTTCCTCCACCTCTTGGTCCTAATTAATTATTTTAGCTCATTTCGGTATTAGAAAATTAATAATATTTAATTAAAAAGAGTAAATAAATACAAAATGATGAATTAAGGGGCGAATCCACCTGCTTCAATCCCGTGATTTTATTATATCACCCCTAATTAATTATTATGAGTCGTTTAAGTATTAGAAAATTGATAATATTTAATTAAAAAAAAAGTAAAATAGACACAAAATGATAAATTACATTACGTACAAAATGATGAATTAAGGGACGAACCCACCTGCTTCAACCTGGTGATTTTACTATATCACCCCTAATGAATTATTATAAGTCGTTTGAGTATTAGAAAATTGATAATATTTAATTAAAATAAAATAAAATAGACACAAAATGATAAATTACATTAAGTTAAAAAGTAATATAATTAACAGCTAACGATCTTGGCCGTCCACCTCCCCCTTTGATCTGACGGATCTTATCCGTTCCTCCACTTCTTAGTCCTAATTAATTATTTTAACTCATTTAGGTATTAGAAAATTAATGATATTTAATTAGAAAAAGTAAATAAATACAAAATGATAAATTAAGGGACAAACCCACCTGCTTCAACCCGGTGATTTTACTATATCACCCCTAATTAATTATTATAAGTCGTTTGAGTATTAGAAAATTGATAATATTTAATCATCCCTTTTAATAAGTGTGGGTCTTTGGTATGACCAAAAAGATCTCGGCCGTCCACGGCCTTTGATCGGACGGATAATAATATTTAATTAAAAAAGGTAAATAAATACAATATGATGAATTATGGCGCCAACCACCTGCTTCAACCCCGTGATTTTACTATATCACCCCTAATTAATTATTATAAGTCGTTTGAGTATTAGAAAATTAATAATATTTAATTAAAAAAGTAAATAAATACAAAATGATAAATTAAGGGACAAACCCACCTGCTGCAACTAGGTGATTTTACTATATCACCCCTAATTAATTATTATAAATCGTTTGAGTATTAGAAAATTGATAATATTTAATCCACTTTCTCACTCATCTCTATCACTTTCACTTGGATATCATTATTTACATTTATTACATCATAAAATTATCAGGTCAAAAATTATTTATGTATCGTGAGAAAATAATAATTAGACACCCGTGCGGAGCACGGGCACCCTTATCTAGTTTTTCAAAAAAAAAATAAAAAAAAAATCTTTCTTTGGCTGAAATTCCGAGACTATATCTTTATCAAGGACCAGACAAACACATCTTGATCTATAGACATCTTCTGATTTTTTTTGAAATTGACTTTAATAGTCTCTATATTATTCAATGGTGAAGCATAGTAACAGTAGGAAGTGGCGGTTATATTAGTTGGTGATGCTATGACTTTAAAATCTTTTCTAAATAAAAAATCAATGGATCGGACAAAGAGAGTGTTTAGATTGACTTTTTAAAAGTAGCTTATATGCTTAAAATGTAATGGAAGAAATAAAGCAATCCTGTGGCAGATGCAAGATGGCATGATAGTGTCATTACCTGAGCAGCATCACTGAGTTCAGGTAATGGATTTCCACTATTGTATTTTACTTTGATAAGTTCCTCCATGGTGCATCCATAAAATATGTCATTCTTCTCAAGTTGTTTGTTAAAAGCTTCAACATAACTACGATGATGTTCTCCCCAATATACCTCAACTATCCTTGTTGGGTTTGATTGATAAGAAGTGAATGGAAAATGGAGGTAAAAATATGGAAGAAAAGGTGAAGAGTAAGTCTTCACTTTAAGGAAGTGAAGTTCTCCCAAGCCTCGTGCCGTCGTCGTAGTCGCTCGCTCGGATTCGGATTCAAATTTGGATTTGGCAAATGATCGAGAGACTATCTTTTTGGACAAAGTTTATTTGAAACTTGAGAATTATTGATAATTTAATCCAAAAATCTGATAGGAAATCATTTCTCCATATGCGGACGCACATGAACGGATGCGGACGCATGTCACAACGCGCCTCGAAGGGACGCGACCTTTCGATGCACTGGTTGAAGCTGAATTGGCGACCTGCGGATCAGGTGACCGGCGCAGGTCAAACCAGTTGCTACTGTTTTTATGCCAGACATTGACTTGCGGACGCAGGTCAGGTGTCGGTTCAAAACAATATATCTTTTCTTCAACCATTGCTTCTCTTCTAAAGTACCACCTCTTAGGCTATAAATATGTATGTTTTCCTCAGATGAAGGATATACGAAATTATTATTTTCATAACTCCAAAACTACTTTCTTCTTTACAAAAGAAATCAAAGTAAGTGTGATTTACTCCATTAGTTGAGTTCGACGAAGTTCAGCAAATTCCATTGCCGGTTTTACTGAATAGTGTTCTATTATATTCTGGGAGAAATTAATCCATACCTTGGGCAATTGTGAGGGGATTATATTCTTTAAGGAAACACAGTCTAACTGTGGCCTTAGAACTTTCATTTTTATCAATTTTCTGGTTTTTTCGGGTGAAGGAAACAACAATCTTAAAGAATATAATTGTATTTTGTTTACATTTTTTCTGCTTCATCTCTATTTCTGTTTGTGGTTGGAGATTAAAGTTAAAGACTTTCTACTCCATTTTTTTAACTCGGTTTGAAGAACATAAAAACTTCATCGAGTTAATAAAGTTATTTCTATCGATTCGAAGAACATAAAAACTTCATCGACTGAATAAAACCACATTGATAGTTAACCAGTTATTGAACTTTGTTTGTGTGTGATCAAACAGAAATAGAAGAATCAACTAATGGTATGATGGCTTTTGCGTCAGTGGCAACGAATGCTAGTTCGTCAAGCCATGTTACTCCAGCTATGTCTGCAACGGAAAAGCCCAAAAAGTTTTTCGAAAGTGATTTCAAAAGGTGGCAACAGAAGATATTGTTCTATCTGACCACTCTAAGCTTGCAGAAGTTTATTGCAGAGAACATTACAACTCTACCGAATGAGACTCCGAAAAAAGAACGGTTTATGGTGATCGAGGCATGAAATCACTCTGATTTTTTGTACAAGAATTATATCCTAAATGGATTGGAAGACAGTCTATACAGTGTTTATTGCATTTGCAAAACTTCAAAGGAACTTTGGGATGCTTTAGACAAAAAGTATAAGACAGAATATGTCGTACTGAAGAAGTTTGTAGCAGCCAAATTTCTTGAATTCAAGATGGTTGATAACAAATCTGTCATGAATCAAGTCCAAGAATTGCAAGTGATTATACATGATTTACTTGCGGAAGGAATGGTCATCAACGAAGCTTTACAAGTAACAATTTTCATTGAAAAGTTGTCTCCTTTGTGGAGGGACTTTAAGAACTATTTGACACATAAGCGAAAGGAAATGATTTTAGAGGATTTGATTGTTCGTTTGCGAATTGAAGAAGACAACAAAAATACAGAAAAGAGAGCAAAAACAAAGTCTTCAATCGCAGGAGCAAACAATGTTGAAACTCCTCAAAATAAGAAAAAGAGAAAAAAGTAGGATGATGAGAAGGAAACACCCAAGAAGAAAAAGTTCAAAGGAAATTGCTACAACTGTGACAAAGTTGGTCATATGGCTTTTGTTTGTCGTACTCCAAAGAAAGATAAAAAGAAAGAGCAAGCAAACTTGAATGAAGAAGTAGACAACCTTTGTGCAATGCTCTCTGAATGCAACTTGGTGGGAAATCCAAATGAATGGTGGTTTGATTCAGGTGCTACCCGTCATGTGTGTTCCAACAAGGAACTGTTTTCATCTTATACTTATTGTGAAAAAGGCGAGACCATTTGTTTGGAAAATTCAGCAACCGCAAAGATAGAAGGAACGGGCAAGGTTGGCTTGAAGATGACTTCGGGCAAGATAGTGACCCTCAATAATGTCCTTCATGTTCCCGAAATGCAGAAGAATTTGCTCTCAACATCACTTCTAGTCAAGAATGGTTTTAAGTGTGTGTTTGTCTCCGATAAGGTTGTAATAAGTAAGAATGACATGTATATAGGCAAAGGTACCTCACCGAGGGCCTCTTCAAACTAAATGTAATCTCTATTGATATGAATAAGATTTCTGCTTCTTCTTACTTGCTTGAGTCAAATCATTTATGGCATGCACGTTTAGGATATGTAAATTATAAAACCATGCGAAAATGATTAACTTAGAATTATTACCTAAGTTTGAAAGTAATAATGTAAAATGTCAAGTATGTGTGGAATCAAAGTATGCAAAGCATCTTTATAAGTCTATTGAAAGGAATTCAAATCCCTTAGACTTAATCCATACAGACATTTGTGATATGAAGTTTATACCATCTCATGGTGGAAAAAGATACTTCATAACTTTCATTGATGATAGCACTCGAAATTGCTATGTTTATCTACTTAATAGCAAAGATGAGGCAATTGATGCTTTCAAGCAACACAAGAATGAAGTTGAAACACAACTTAACAAGAAAATTAAAATGATTAGAAGTAATAGGGGTGGTGAATATGAATCTCCTTTTGAAGAAATATGTTTGGAATGTGGAATTATTCATCAAACAAATGCCCCATACACTCCACAATCCAATGGGGTTGTGGAAAGAAAGAATAGAACATTAAAGGAGATGATGAATGCTTTGTTGATAAGTTCTGATTTACCACAGAACTTGTGGGGGAAAGCTGTTCTAACAGCTAGTCAGATACTCAATCGTATACCTCATAGCAAAACAAAGTCCATTCCATATGAACAATGGAAATGAAGGAAACCCAGATTGAAATATTTTAAAGTGTGGGGGTGTTTGACTAAATTGCAAGTTCCTAAACCCAAAAGGGTTAAGATAGGACCAAAAAATAATTGATTGTGTTTTCATTGGTTATGCAACCAATAGCAAAGCATATCGGTTTCTGGTTCATAAATTAGAAAATCCCGACATTCATGTGAATACGGTAATTGAATCAGATAATGCTGAATTTTTTGAAAACATTTATCCGTATAAAAATGAATGTGAGTCGTCTAGTGAAAAATCTAAACGACCTCGGAAAGTGTCAAAGGGAAGTACACCTAATGAGGAAAGTTCAAGACGTAGCAAACGTCAAAAGACTTTAACTTTCTTTGGTCCTGATTTTTTGACATTTTTAGTTGATAATGAGCCTCAAACGTTCAAGAAAGCAATGTCTTCTTCAGAAGCACAATATTGAAAAGAGGCAATCAATAGTGAAATAGAATCCATATTGAACAATCATACATGGAAATTGGTTGATCTTCCTCCAAGAAACAAACCATTGGGTTCTAAATGGATCTTCAAAAAGAAAATGAAAGATGATGGCACTATTGATAAATATAAGGCAAGACTAGCTGTCAAAGGTTTAAGACAATGAGAAGGTCTTGATTATTTAGACATATACTCGCCGGTAACAAGAATCACATCTATTAGAATGTTGATAGCATTAGTCGCTGTGTATGGTCTTCAAATTCATCAAATGGATGTGAAGACAACCTTCTTAAATGAAGAATTAGAGGAAGAAATCTACATGGAACAACCTGAAGAGTTTGTAAGTCCAGGAAAAGAAAAGAAGGTGTGTCGACTTGTTAAGTCACTTTATAGACTAAAACAAGTGCCCAAGCAATGACATGCAAAATTTGATCAAACCATGTTGTCAAATGGATTTAAGATCAATGAATGTGATAAATGTGTTTACATCAAGAACATTCCTAATCACATTGTCATTGTTTGCTTGTATGTGGATGATATGTTGATAATGAGTAAGGACATTGCCGATATAAATGCTACTAAGCGTATGCTTGCTAGCAAGTTTGATATGAAAGACTTAGGATTTGCAGATTTGATTTTAAGAATTAAAATTCTAAGGACTCCTCAAGGTCTAGCTTTGTTTCAAACTCATTACATCAACATGGTACTTGAAAAATACAAGTATTTGGACTTCAAAGTTTCCAAAACTCCAGTTGATGTGAATCTTGCTCTCACAAAGAACCAAGGTCAAAGCAAGTCACAATTGGACTATGCAAGAGTGTTGGGAAGTTTGATGTATATCATGAATTGTACACGATCAGATATAGCATGTGCTATTAGAAAATTAAGTCGGTACACAAGTAATCCCGATCAAACTCATTGGATGGCAATGAAGAGAGTTTTGGGGTATCTAAAACATACTCAAGACTATTCTTTGCATTACAACAAATATCCAGCGGTAATTGAAGGATATAGTGATGCAAATTGGATCACCGGGTCAAATGAAGTGAAATCCACAAGTGGATATGTGTTTACTCTTGGTGGAGGAGCAGTCTCTTGGAAATCATCCAAACAAACGTGTATTGCTCACTCTACAATGGAATCTGAGTTTATTGCCTTAGACAAGGCGGGTGAAGAAGTAGAATGTCTTTTTAGAAGATATTCTTTTGTGGCCCAAACCAGTGGCTTCTATATGCATACATTGTGATAGTCAAGCGGCAATAGGAAGAGCTGAAAATGTTATGTATAACAGAAAGTCTCGTCATATACGACGAAGGCATAATACCATTAGACAATTACTCTCTAGTGGAATTATCACAGTTGACTATGTGAAGTCAAAGGATAATGTGTCGGATCCACTTACAAAAGGCCTAACTAGAGAGGCGGTTGATAAATCATCAAAGGGGATGGGTTTATGGCCTAGAACAAGTCATTGTAATGGTAATTCTACCTAGTTAAATGGAGATCCCAAGGTCTAGGTTCAAGGAGATCAAACAAAGTTACGAATGACGGTTCAACATTGTCACTAAAGTATATCAATTTCCATGATATGATAATGTTCAAGAAACAAGGATAAAGCTTAAGGTTTGAAATTTTTTAATGATTTCTAAGTTTGGCAGGAATGACCAAATAGTTTGTCTATAGGATAAAACGGTTAGGAATCACCTATGTGAGTGTGAAGTGGAAACCGCTTCAAGGATAATAAGAGCAAGGCCAGTTCTCTACGCACTCATGAAACCAAGACGTGCTCATGGCTGAAACGAACAAAACAATGAGAACCAAGAATGGTTAAGGTTTGATTGTGTGACATATGTTGTCTAGGTATACGTAAAAGCTCGACGGTTCAAGGATATCAAATCTATCGATTGACCAAGGATACCCGACATATGTTCACTATGGAAAGTTCAAAGGGAAACCTACTTACCCAAATGTGATTGATCCTTATTTGTAGATCACACAAGTTTTTATATAAAATAGTCATTCCCCATTCATGTGGGGGATTGTTGGGTTTGGTTGATAAGAAGTGAATAGAAAATGGAGGTAAAAACATGAAGGAAAAGGTGAAGAGTAAGTCTTTACTTTAAGGAATTGAAGTTCTCCCACATTGGTGGGAGAAAGAGACTTATATATTGGAATACACTCCTTCATGTGGATAGTGAGGCAAGAACAAGACAAGCCTCGCGTCGTCGTCATCGTCGCTCGCTCGGCTTCGGCTTCGGATTTGGCAAATGATCGAGAGACTATCTTTTTGGACAAAGTTTATTTGAAACCTGAGAATTATTGATAGTTTAATCCAAAAATTCGATAGGAAATCATTTCTCCATATGCGGACGCACATGAACGGATGCGGACGCATGTCACAACGCACCTCCAAGGGACTCGACCCTTCGAGGCACTGATTGAAGCTGAATTGGCGACCTACGCGCGCATGTGGCACCTGCGGACGCAGGTGACCGGCGCAGGTCAAACCAGTTGCTACTATTTTTATGCCAGACACTGACCTGCGGCCGCATGTGGCCACCTGCAGGCGCAGGTCAGGTGTCGGTTCGAAACAGTATGTCTTTTCTTCAACCATTGCTTCTCTTCTGAAGCACCACCTCTTAGGCTATAAATATGTATGTTTTCCTCAGATGAAGGATATACGAAATTATTATTTTCATAACTCCAAAACTACTTTCTTCTTTACAAAAGAAATCAAAGTAAGTGTGATTTACTCCATTAGTTAAGTTCGACGAAATTCAGTAAATTTCATTGCTGGTGTTGTTGAATAGTGTTCTATTCTATCCTGGGAAGAATTAATCCAAACCTTGGGCAATTGTGAGGGGATTATATTCTTTAAGGAAACACAGTCTAACTGTGGGCTTAGAACTTTCATTTTTATCAATTTTCTGGTTTTTTCGGGTGAGGGAAACAACAATCTTTTGGCTCATATACGATTCTAGTGCATTCTATAACGTAGCCAATACCAAATTGCAATGTATTTGTTACATATCTCGATGTGATTTTCGTGTAAATTTTGGGAGTGTCTCCAATATCAATGCTTCCTATATTTCATTCCTTGACTATCATGTATTGCGTACCAAAATTTAGAATTAATACTCATCAAAAATTTCATCACGGAGAATGCGGAATATTAATTTCTTTTATAAAAGCGTTTGACTCTTCATTTTCTAAATGGAATCATGCAATAAATTTTATTCCATTCATGAATATTGCTATTGCATATAGTTCAAATAAAAAAGAGATAAAGCTATCAGTGTGATATATGAAGTAATAATATACAATAATATCATGAAGTTTGAACAGATTACCCTTGGTCAATTTTAGGTAGAGAAGTTAATTTTTACAGTTAGTGCATGTTAAAGTTTTTACCGTGATTAGACTTTTACTTGGAATCAACAATAGCTCTAAATATGATACTTATTAGATTACCTCTCTGTCACGTGCATAAATCCAAAAAAGGATTATCATATATCCTTTGTAACTATGTGCATGATTTTAATTTCTTCTTTAATGAGAACATGAGCTTAGATAGGAAGGTGCGGAGGAGGCGAATTAGGGTAGAATGTTAGTAGAAAATAGTGCGCCCATGCTAGTAGTAGGAGTGTGTGGTTTTGTTAGTCATTCGTAGTGATACGCTTGTAGTGTCTTGTTCTTAGAGTTTTAGTGTTATTTGTTGTTTCAGGTAGATCGATTGAATTTGTATTTTGTGGTAGTCTTGTTTAGCTAATAGCTATTATGTTGTTCCTACTTATTATCTCTTGTTCTTATATTATGTCTTTTTATGTTATTTATCTTGAGCCGAGGATCTATCAGAAACAATCTCTATGCCTCACCTCTGAGGTAGTGGTATGGACAGCGTACACTCTATCCTTCCCAAGCCCCACTGCGTGGGAATATATTGGGTATGTTGTTGATTTTCTTCTTTTCTTCCATCAATTAAAAATCAAATATAAAAAAACATATGAGGCTTTTATGGCCTGTTTGATCAAACTTTCAAAATCATTTTATTTAGGAAAAAGGTATTTTTTAAACAAAAATACTTTTGGTGAGAAGACGTTTATATTTGGTCAATAAATTTAAATAGCATTTTGAGCAACAATTAATGTTTAACCAAACTTTTTAAAGTGTCTGTACTTGGTCACACATCAATCAATAAAACTATATACACAAGAAGAAGAACATTATTAAAAAATAGCAATTGACGTTAAAGTAAATACTACAGTAAAACCTCATTATAATGATATTTTATTATAACTGCCTGAAATTGTAAATATTAGAATTCATTACGCGGTTCAAATAAGAAAATATTTAATAATCAAAATTTTAGTTAATTTAAAGTACTAAATATTAGAAATTTATTTAAATTACAATTCTATCCATTATTAAATCTTTTTTAATGGTAAAAAAGCCGAACAACATTTTGCTAAGGACCTTATAGTGCTGAAATCATATGACATGCAATTTAAAAAAATTTAAGTTGTATTTTTATCTTAAATATGAAAAGTCATAATTTGTGAAAACTATCAAATCTTTCCAAATTTTTATACAGTCTTACTAAATGAGCAAATCATAATAAATAAATAAATTAAAATCTATGCAGTCGAAAGTTTCCACATAGTTTCAGTTAACATTGTACTCTTATTATTATTTATAAAATATAAATTAATACCATGAGGGTAGTAGTTTATTTATTATGAATTTAATTTCATAACTATTTAAGAGCACATAAAATTTTTCAAGCTTTTTGTTTTTTAAGTTTTTGCAGTCCTCTTCCTTGTGTCTAGTTCTTAGGAAGCTCGAGTCTTTCGAGTCCTCTTGTCTCCTACGATGTGAACTATAACATAACATATAATAACAAAAACAACAGATAGTGATAGCTCAGAAATTACAACAAAATAATATGATTAATTAAATTTAATCTTTACACAAAAATTTCTCAAAGCCCGACTGAACATTCATCAACCACTTGTAAACCACAACAAAACAATATGATAATCGAGATATCAAAACAATACAATTAAATCTAATATTTACACAAAAAATTCCTCAAAGCCTGATCGAATGTTCATCTACCACCTTAATTAAGCAGAAAAAACAACAGATAGTAACAGAACCAAAAGTACAATAATCGAGATATTAAAACAATACGATTAAACCTAACCTTTACACAAAAAATTCTGTAAAGTTAGACCGAACATTCATCTACAATATGACAACAACAACATACCCAGTGTATTCCCACAAAGTGGGGACAATAAACCTAATCTTTACACACAAAAAAAGTTCATCTACAATATGACTTGAACAAAAAAGAAACTACAACAAAATAATATGATAATCGAGATATTAGAACAACATGATTAAACCCAACCTTTGTAACTATAGACGCTACCTTCAAAGCTCATCGGAAAAGTAGTTATAAGAATATCTCTGCCATCAAAATTGGAGACAATAAAAGAAACAACACCAAAATTGAAGAAAAACTGCAACAATATTAAAAAAAGAATTAGTAAACTAATTGGAAAAAAAAAAAAAGGCAATACTATATTAACCTCAGTACGTTTTAATAGATGGAGAAACAAATTGACTGTGCATTTGACCCCTAGCAACTGAAGAACAACACTATTGACAATAGGTGGGCATCTTCCATGAAACAAGCTTCTTCTTCATGGAATTATTTTGAATGCACGAAAACCTGCATAAGTATGAAAGAAAAATCAGGTGTAGAACTAAAACTCGATCAAGTACATATTACATTAACTCTATTCAAATAATCTTGAGCAACTTCCACACGTCAAACATATATAAGTCAAAAAGCAAGTTTTCTACTTTGCAGCACGGATTTAAAAGAAACAAATACCTTTAAAAGTTCATCTATCTTCAAATTAAAGATTTGTTCTGCAATATCGTGTCTTTATTATCATCTTCATCGATCTTTAACATCCCTATAAATCAATAGTAATGCACCTAGAAAGCAAACAAGTGCAACTTGAACGACTACTCTTATTAACAAATAATATTTGGTGCATGCACACAGAGACATGCCGAACAACAATGCACGCGGGGTAGGGATAATAAGGGCCAAACTCAAAGGGTTTATTATACACAATCTTACCTTGCATTCTAATCCTTTCCATTTCTCGAAAAAAAGAGGAGCCAGTCCTTTTCTTCTACTACTTTATTTTGTATTTTTTCTAGTTGAAAGATTTCTTTAAGTAAGATAGCATTGGTTCTATACATCCCAAGAAGCTCATGATATGGTGCCCGGCTTTGCGACTAGACAAAATTATCCACGATTAGTGAAGTTTGGAAAATTTATCTCATTAACAAACCTACAAAATCCCATCATTCTCATTATTAGCGTATTAGAATTGGGAAAAAAAAAAAAAGAGGACTGATTAGGGTTTGATTAAATATTGAAACTATATATAGTAGGAGTTTGTTTTTATAAGGCTTCTACATTTTGACTCAAACTCTACAACTAAGTCATCTTAATGACGGTTGTATAAACTCCTATAATCAAATTAGCATATATAGTACTCCCTCTGTTTCAAAAAGAATGACCTACTTTCCTTTTTAGTCCGTTTCAAAAAGAATGACCCTTTCCTTTTTTGACAACACTTTAATTCCAACTTTCCACGTGGCATGTTTAAGACCACAAGATTCAAGGGCATTTTGGTACATTTGTCATAACTTTAATTTAGGACCACAAGATTCAAAAGTCTTATTTATTTTCTTAAACTTCGTGCTCAGTCAAACTAGGTCATTCTTTTTGAAACGGAGGGAGTAAGAAATATTTAGTCGAAAGAAAAAAATATTTTCCTCTTACCATATATTTTAGGACTCCGTAATTTTTAAAATTATAGACACAATTGAATAATAATTTGAAGAAAATAGTGAAAAGACGATTTTTTCTATTGCGATGTCTTTTAATAAAGGATAAAAAATTCGAATCAATTTTCTACAGATCTTCACACTTTTAATATTTTATAGAATATAGATATAGATTATAGATTAATATTTTATCTAAAATCGAGCAAATGATAGACCTTTTTAATATTATTTGCAAAAACTATTTTTCAAAAATTATATTTACATATTTTTACTAAAATAACGACAATAGCGGAACAATAAATCTTCTTTTGGAGAAGACATTTGTGCAAGACATTCATTTGGTTTGAAGGGTCAGAAAGTCAAATTAGCACAACGTATTCGAACTTGCGCCCGAAGTCTTTGACCATCGCCAACACAACTTTTTTAATTAATTAAACTAAGTAGGCGTTTGGCCATGAAAATAAAATATTTTAGAGTTGGAGTTGGAGTTGTGTTTGGCCATGAAAATAAATAGTGTTTTTTGTGACTTTTTGTGAGAGAAGTAAAAGTAAAAAAAGTGAAAACAAGAAAAAGTTGTTTTCATTTTTCCGAAAATAAATTTCACTTTGGTGAAATGCATTTCATGGCCAAACACCACTACATTTCACTTTTTTTAGTAAAGTGAAATTTATTTTCGAAAAAAAGTGAAAAAAATCCATGGCCAAACGGGTCCTAATAATCCTCGCTTTGACATTGGCATGTTAAAAAAACATACTTTCTCCGTCCCAATTTATGTGATGTAGTTTAACTCGATACGAACTTTAAGAAATAAAGAAAGACTTTTGAAACTTATGGTCTAAAATAAGTCATAGATATTTGTGTAGCTATAAATTATTTCATTAAGGGTAAAATAGACATTTTAAAGTCAAATTGTTACTAAATGTAGAAATGTGTCATTTTTTTTGGAACTGATTAAAAAGAAAAATGTGTCATATAAATTGGGACAGAGAGAGTATAAAATTTGTGATTAAAAATGAAATAAATATTTAACATCAAATAATATTAAATATAAAACATACTCCCTGTAGTTCATATTAATTTATTTTTTCGCTTTTAATACACTCTATTTATATAGCTTATCTATTAATGCCAAAATTAAAAATGATTTTTTTTTAAAACAAAAAAACACAATATTTATAGTTTAAAAAAATTATTTTTAAAGATAAAAAAAAATAATTAACGCTGTTAAATTGACAAGTAATTTTAAATAAATATTTTAATAATATGAAAATATAACATGGGACGAGGGGGTATTGTTTATCGAAATGAACTAAAAATCATTGGATTGTTTATCAAATGAATTGAAATATATAAACATACTCCCTCATCTCATTTTATGTGGCATCATTTCGTTTTTAGTTGTTAAAAAAAGAAATCTCATCTTACTATAATTGAAAATAATTTAACTTTTAATTTTTTTTATTCTTAGTGAAATGATTTACAACCACATAAATATCTACATATTATGTTAGATAACAATGGTGCCTTTCATTTGTTAAATAGTGTGTCAAGTTAAACAATACTCCCTCCGTCCAATTTATGTGATGTACTTTGACTTTACACGGAGTTTAAGAAAGAAAGGAAGACTTTTAAAACTTGTGGTCTAAAATGAGTCATAGATATTTGTGTGGTTGTAAATCATTTCACTTAAAGGTAAAGTGAGTATTTTAAAGTTAAATTGTTACCAAATATAAAAATGTGTTATTTTTTTTGAAATTGACTAAAAAGAAAAGTGTATCATATAAATTGGGACAGAGGGAATACCACATAAACTAAAAAGTGAGTAGTTAAAAATCATTTCCACTCCAAGTCCATTCTTCTCCCGCAAGGAAATATAGAGGGGACGTGTGTTTTAATTCTTTGAATTGTTAATACCTCAAAAGTCTCACCGAATAAAAGTCTAGTAGACGAATAGTTCTTTACGTTGCTGGAGAAATTAAAATCGAGTCTCCCAACACCGTTTTGTTTATTAGAACAGTGTTTCTAACTACAACAACTAGACCATTTCCAGCAGTTGATGCAACAGATTCGTCATGAACAACGTAGACAACCATGAAAAGGCTGAGATTGCCTCCTTAGAGCTGCGGAGTTTGAAGGTAATTTCTTCCCTTGGCCGCGGAGGTAAAGGAGTGGTGTTTTTGGTTCAGACGGAGGACGGTGAGTTGCTTGCTCTGAAGACTATATTGAGAGCTTCCATTGAGAGGAGGAACAAGGCCAGTAAGAAAAGCGAATATAGAAGAATTTGGCTCGAGCGTGACATGCTCAGTTCATTTCAGCATCCGCTTCTGCCTAAACTCAAAGGAGTTGTATCAACGGAGAAGATTGTCGGATATGCCCTTGATTACTGTCCTGGTGGTGATCTCAATTCTCTCCGCAAAAAACAAACTGAAAACATGTTCTCCGATGATACTATAAGGTGATCATGCATAATATTTGGTGAATCTTATACAATTGGTTACTGATTAAAATGTTGTTTTTCATATCTATAACTACAGATTCTACGCGGCGGAGTTAGTACTAGCATTGGAGTATCTACATGGATCAGGGATTGTATACAGAGATTTGAAACCAGAAAATGTGATGATTCAAGAGAACGGTCATATAATGCTAATCGATTTCGATCTCTCTACAAAACTTTCACCTAAAACTCCAGAAACTAAGCAAATAAAAACAGCCAACCCTCCTAAACTATATGAACAAACCGCCGCCCGGTTCTCTCTGTTGAACGAATGTTGCAATTCGGGAACCTCTCCAGATGATTCAGTTCACTCAGCTCGGCTCACTCCTTACTCGGCATTGGAGTCGATGGAGAAGTCAAATTCGTTCGTCGGAACAGAGGAGTATTTATCACCGGAGATCATTCTAGGCAACGGCCATGATTTCTCGGTGGACTGGTGGTGTTTAGGAGTTGTGTTGTACGAGATGCTGTACGGAACGACGCCGTTTAGGGGCTCCAATCGGAAGGAAACCTATTATCGGATACTCTCCAAGGCGCCGGATTTAATAGGTGAAGCGACGCTGTTGAGAGACTTGATAAACAAGTTACTTGAAAAGGATTCGAAACAGAGGATCTCGTTGGATGAAATCAAGGGTCACGATTTCTTCAAATCCGTAGACTGGGATTTTATACTGCATCTTCCGAGGCCGCCATTTATTCCTGATATTACAGATCTGGACAGGAATAGGGAAATTGATATTGAGTTATTTGTACAGGGAGTGTTTCAAGTTGAAGAGGAGGAATATGATGAGCGCTGCAAAAATAATTCGCGAGCTAACGATGGTGATGAAGATAAAAACAAAGGTATAAGTTATCCCACCCAACTTGATAATTTTTTGATCTTCTGAGTAATCTTCTTAGTATATTCTCATCTGAAGTACAGAATGAAGCATGTTTCTGCAAATGTAGTATGTTGCTCATACATAATACAGGATTAAATAATTTTTGTAGTGGCATGAATATCCATAGACCCTTTTAAATTTGACACTGGAATTCTTTATTTTGCAATTTGCATCATCTCATTCTGAAAGAGAGATATGCGCTGCCATTGGAATTTTTGTTCACGTGGTAATTGTAGACACGTGATTTTTGACCCTTATCGAACTTTAACCTATTTTAACTTAAAAATTGTGAAAAGATGTCCGGAAAAAAAAAAAAAAGTCACATTTTAGTATAAGTTTTGTTTTTTACTTTGCAAAATAAAAGAAAATTTTTCTAAAAAAAAATAAAATATGTTTTCTTTTAATTTAGATTTTAATAAATAAGCTAGTAATCTTAATATTCTCTTAATTATATTTTATTTTTAGTCTAGTTATAAATTTTTCTTAAATCTTCTTAATATAAAAAATTAACTAGATAATATTTTTATTATTCTTTATTATTTTTTATAATTCAAAAAAAAAAATCCTAAAAAACTACCCACCTACACACCCCTACCCCCACAAAATCCCCAACTTCCCCACTCCCTCACATACCTCACTCCCCCATTCCCTACAGAATTCAACACACACACACACACGATACTCACACTACACCCTCACATGCACACACACTCCTATATATATATAAAACAACACTAAAACTAAGGGAGGAAAGCAGTAAAGGAGGATAGAGATTAGGAGGAAAACAGAAAGAAAGAAAAAGTGAGAAAGAAAGAAAAAGTTAGAAAGAAACAAAAGTTAAAGGAAAAAAGAGTAAGAAGAGAAAACAGAAAAGAGGAGAAGAAACAGAAAGAAAAAACGAGGAACATACGGAAAAAAAAATAAAAAAATATAAACCTTCCACCAACAACCAATTTACACCCCTCACGTCGAAAAGAAAAATAAGCAAAGCAGAAAAGTGAATGGAGAGAATGAGGTTTGTTTGTGGTTCTGAGTTCGTGGTCTTGAAAGTTAACCGTTGTTAATTTTGAAAATCAGTAGATTGGAGTTGCTTCTTTATCGTGAATTAACCTCGCAAAGGTAACACTCAATTTCTGTGTATAGTTTAATGTCATTATATATGATACATGATTCCAATGTTGCAAAGTTGTTCATATTTTAGATGTGTTAATTGATTATTTCTTTTGACGTTATAATATGGAATATGTTCAAAGAAGAATTTGTACGATTAAATTTAAAGTAAAATTGGCTATGCAAGATATTTTATTTTAAAATGACTATGTTAATATCCGTGATTATCATGTTTATCTTGGGTAGTAAATTGAAATTAAATGTTAGGTTAATGATTTTGTTCAAGTCTATGTTTGTGTTGAGTTTATTTCCAATATTTGTTTAAATGGGTTTATGACATATTCTCGAAAGTTTAACGAAAGTATTGAGGATTAAATGCTTTATAGTTGACAGGCATTGATATGCTTATTTATTTGACACGACAAAGAATAAAATAATCTCATAATGGCTTGTAGTTTTTTTTTGTTTGTCCAAATATGAACATGCAGTCATTTTCATCAAGCCAAATTTGCTACTAAGTTAAAATATGATGTGCAGTTAATATTTGTTTGAACACGTACAAATGATTCACAAATATTATATTTTTCAAAAAAAATAGAATAGAATGTTAATATAGATATTTTGTTTGGATTTCACTTATAGTTGAATTCGTGAGAACAATATGCTTTAATTTGTTTCAAGTTTCCTCCATTTTTTTTTGAAAGAGTGAATAAAGTTAGGCAGTAAGCGCTAAGGCCCAGATCAATTTTGGTGTGATCATATAAATTGAGAGGGAGTGAAATGAGTTATAGATTAATCAAAATCTCGTTGTGAAAAGAGAGAGAGAAGTGCAATTAATTAATATATTGAGGTGGATCATGTGTGCGGTTATGCTCCTTGGCTTACTTCATAATTACAAGGCTCCGTGTATGGTTACGCTCCTCAGCCGAAAACATAAGTCACAATTTCTTTCATAAGCCTTAGGTAAACTGAGCAACTAATCAAACCTAATGTATCCAAAAGAAATTAACTTAAGCCAAATATAAGTCAATAAAGCGACCGTGCTAGAACCACGGGACTCGAGGGATGCCTAACACCTTCCCCTCGGTCAACAGAATTTCTTACCCGAATTTCTGGTTTGCAGACAAATAATAAAGAGTCAACCTCCTTTTGATTAGGGATTCAATAACGGTGACTTGGAACACCATAACTCAATTTCAAATGGCGACTCTATAGATAAAAAAAATAATCCCTATTGAAAACCGTCACTTTAATTGGAAAAACCCTTCGACCCGACAGAAAAAGGGGTGTGACATCTCTGGCGACTCCGCTGGGGACCATTTAGTAGAATTCGAGCTTTGTGTATTGACTTATTTTTTACTTTCTTTAATTCTTGGATATATTGAGCTTGTTGGCCTAATGTGCTCTTTGCTTGCTTGTTTACCGCTTTAATATTATCTGAATTGCAATGTAAACTGTCTTCTTTCACGCACCCATCTGAGTCTCTAAATATACCTATCACTATTTACTGTGTGTGCGGCTACGCTCCACAAAACCTTCTATCTGAGACAAACCAGTGTTCGGTTACGCTCCTGGTTTAAGGAATATTAGTCACATATGTTAGGCGGGATTGGATCATCAGTAGAATCGGAATAGCTCTGCTTCCGGTAAACTGACCTTCCCCGGTCCGAGTTGTCCACTTGGATTAGCCAGTCTAGACACCTATTTTCATCAGGTTAAACCAAGTAGAATTGAAACTCTGATGTGACTATCCCTATTAGGCTCCGCTTTATCTGCATCATGTGCATTTGACTTAGTGGAACTCGGCACAGGGGCCGAATCCATCTAGGACAGGTGTCCCTCTTTATATGACCAACATGAGCATCCTATGTACTCTTTGATATGTATTTGGAAGGTATGTATGATTGTTGACCAGCTTTAGGTTACTTAACAAAATAAAAGAGAGAAACTTCTTCTGACCTTTGCAACTATTTTCCTTAACACGAACTACGCACACTTGATTCTCACCTTGATGAGATACGTAGGCAACCCTCATCGGGTTCGGTGCTTTTCTTAAAAAAAAAAAAAAATTTGAAAAGTTGAACCCTGACATATTCGTTCTCACAAAGACAAACATAAAGTATTAAGGTGGTTGGTTTGTGGTTAAGCTGGTATCTCATCCGTACAATACCAGATCCAAAGGAAAGGGCAAAATGACACACAAAGAGGGGACAGACTCTGATAGCGAAGAAGACCAAAATTAGTTGATTCAACGAGAATCTGCATCGATAGAAGAGAATAAGTTATTGAAACAGCAGATGACAGAAATGTATCAAGCCTGGATAAATGGGCAAGCGTCACCTTCCTCAATTCCTGGACTTTTGAACACGACTGTCCTAATTTTCACTCGGGCCCAAACTGATGATCCATTTTACCCACCAGGATTTGACCCATATACTAATATGCCTAGCACAGTTGGGACCTCCACTGTGCGCCTCCCAAATTCATCTCTCACAAATAACCCGCTCTTCATTCCCGCAGTACCAACTACTATAGATCCTCAACCAAATCTGATACAGAAGTTTGCTGGTGAGCTACCTCGTGATCAATTCTATTCCACTGGAGTAACTTTTAAGGTCCCGAAATCCTCCAATCCTACTTATCTGCACAACTCTTCTATTGTGATTGAAAAGACGACGAAAAATGAGGAACAAGAGGAGATGGCCAAAAAAATGAGAAGTTTGGAACAAAGCATGAGGAACATGCAAGAACTAGGAGGGAACAAGAGTGTTTCTTACAAAGATCTGTGCATGTTCTCCGATGTCCACTTGCCTCTAGGTTTCAAAACCCCGAAGTTTGACAAGTACGACGGCCACGGTGATCCTTTAGCTCATTTGAAAAGGTTTTGTAATCAACTAAGAGGAGCAGGGGAAAAGAAGAGCTACTTATGGCTTACTTTGGAGAGAGTCTGGAGGGGATAGCTTCAGAATGGTTTATCGATCAAGATATCTCTCGTTGGCATATTTGGGATGACATGGCTCGAGATTTTATCCAGCAATTTCAATATAATATTGACATAGTTCCAGATCGTACCACTCTTGCCAACATGAGGAAAAAGACCACTGAAAATTTTTGTGAATATGCTATTAGGTGGTGGGAGTAGGCTTCTAGGGTCAAGCCACCAATGAAAGAGACAAATATGATTGATGTTTTCCTTCAAGCACAAGAGTCTGATTACTTTAACCACCTACTTTTTGCAGTAGGTAAAACATTTGTTGAAGTAATAAAAATCGAAGAAATGGTTGAAAATGGCATCAAGTCTGGGAAAATTGTAAGTCAAGTAGCCCTTAAGGCTACAACTCAAGCAATTCAGAATGGTTCAGGACACTTTGGGGTCAAGAAGAAAAATGCTGATATAGCAATGATCGCGCAAGACCTTCCATACTCTGTCGTCCCATCTCAGTATCTAGTCTATAGTGCACAACCATATGTCCAGCCATCAATCTATCCCCAATGGCGTGCACCAACACATCAAAATCCTCGTCCTTATTCTCCAAATGTTCGAGCCCCCTACAACCGCGGTTCAAGGCAGGAATATGGAGGAAATAACGGGCCTAGGGATAAATTCACACCAATTAGAGAGTGTTATGAAAGCTTGTTTCAGAAATTAAAAATTTTGAACATGATAGAAGCTATTCCTCAGAATCATGCAGATCCACATTCAAAAGGTTTCAATCCTGCTGCACGTTGTGAATACCATTCTGATGCTCCAGGGCACAGTACTGAAGAATGTCGATCTTTGAAAAGAAAAGTGGAGGAGATGATTCAGGCAAAGATGATTGTAGTTCAAGACAGTGATTCCCCAAACATTACTAAGAATCCTCTGCTAGCAAATAATGACGTACACTTCATTGAGATGATATGTGATGGCACAAAATGTAGCAATCCTCTCAATTCTCCAGAAAAGGCAACTAAAACTGATGGAGGCTCCACTAAGGATGATGTGCAAACTAGTGGCTGAGATGGCAAGCTTGGTAATTAGAAAGTCACTCATTTCTTCTCTAGGAAGGAGTGTGTTGGTAGTTTATTTTGTCGTCAGTGCTATTATGCAATTTAGGTTTTGTTTTGTTTGTTTGTTGAGTCAAACCCTCTTATCCTTTTATTTTATTGGTTTAGTGAGTCTTGTCGTAATTGGTTGTTTGGGTTATTTCAGGGTCGTAGCCTAGAGTCCAGTTTAGTTATCTTGTTGTCAGACCTTTCTATCTTTACTCAATGAAATGCAATTTTATATTCCATTTAGCGCTCTTTGTATGTATTTCTTTTCATTTTATCTTTAGTGACGTGACATGCATGCAGAATTTTTGGCCAAATCTTAAAATCATATCTAGTCATGGAATGGATACGTCAAGAGAGTTAAAAATGAAAAGAAAAAATTTGATAAAATTGGAGAACTGAAACATTTTGACGATAGCAGTTCGAATTGATTCAATAAAACAAAACAAATCCTGGGACAAGTTTGATCTAAATCAACACATGTCATCTGTTGTGAGAAGATATTGCCAAAATGAAGACTTCTAATGGACGATCATGAAAGGAAAGTGGCATACATGTTCATCAATATAACTGTTGTGATTTTCACTTCTAATTCTTAAATGCATGCTTATACGCGTCATTGTTAAAAATTGAGATGACGAAGGCATTTTATTCTGCTATCCAAACAATGTTCATCCTTTGCTATCCTTTTTTTAGCCTTAATTGTATTTTTCTTTCTTCATATCCCTCTTTTGGAAGCTATAGAGCCAGAAAAGGTTTGAGAAAAGTTTCAAGAAAAAATAAATAAAATCAAAAAATTACGAAAAGAGATAGAGAAAAAAAGTCAAAAAAAAAAATAACTTCTTGAACTACGTTTGACCTGATTCTCGCTCTGAAGAGATACGTAGGCAGCCCTATCTTGGGGTTCGGTCCAACCAAGAAAAGTTCTGAAAATTTCCAGTCACAGAAACTGGGGCAAAAAAAAAAAGAGTTTTTATTTTTTCCAAAAGTTGTAGGTCTTAACTCCGCTATATGTGTTATCTTTGAGCCTTCATTCCATCCCTTTCTTTCTAACCCTGTCCAAAAGTCATGTTACAATCTAAATAAAGACCTTCTGATCAATTTTTAAGAATGACAAGTAAAGTATACTTTCAGTGATGATTATTATGAGGAGCAATGTCATGTCACTTGCATAAAAGAGTTTTATCAGAGGGGGTCCCGCAGCACCATAAGACATCATTGAATTGAGAGAAAGTGAAAATGAGAGAGTCTTATTGGTGAAAACTCTCGCGGACACCATAAGACGATGGTGAGGGAGAGATATAAAAAATAAATTAGAGAGACTTGTTGGTAAAAACTCTTTAGGGCACCACTAGTCGCTTGAATGTTGAGCGTCTAATGCAAAGGTCGCAACGTAGAAGCATGACTTCAAAGTCTGAATGTTCAAAAAGAATAAAGTTCAGATTGGATTGACAGATCAGGTCATTTAATTCAAAATGCATGTCACGATCATTAGAAGTGACTATCACGTTTAAAAGAGTCTTTTCTTTCTTTCTCCCTGTTTCCTAAAGGGATATTTTTTTTTGTCAAATACTCCTTCTTTTGATCGCTTTATTCATTTTCATTTTTCTTTGAGTCAGTCTTTGTTAAAACAAGCAAGAAATGATTTCAAAATTTGCTATCAGTTTCTCAATTGTCAAAGCGAAGTCTGGCCAGCACATCAAATGTAATATGATTGGAGAAGAAATGATATGCACCATAATTTGTTGTGGTTGACAAGTTTGAGAATGAATATAAGATTCAGTGTTCATAGAACGAGGACAATACGACAGATATTGGGGCCTGAAATCTTCAATTAGAGGTTCCTCAATGAGGTTGTTTAAGCAACAAGCACAATCTACCCAAGTCGAAATTGAGTTGAACATGGCAACAACAGAAGCTTTTACACTCACAGTCAAGCCACAAACCGACCACCGTTTTAAAACTCAAGCTTGCTTTCTTTTCTTAAAACAGGGACAATTTTGTTGATATAAAGACAATTTTAGAGGTTCGATCTTGCAAACAGAATCAAGTAAAAACGCTCACTCTTTTTTTATTTCATGCATATATCATTTATTTTTTCATTCGTCTCCTAGGATAAACATTTTCTAGCAGTAGACAGTTATTTTTTCATTCGTCTCCTAGGATAAACATTTCCTAGTAGTAGACATTTACTTTCCATTCGTCTCCTAGGATAAACATTTTCTAGTAGTAGACATTTATTTTTTCATTCGTCTCCTAGGATAAGCATTTCCTAGTAGTAGACATTTATTTTTTCATTCGTCTCCTAGGATAAACATTTTCTAGTAGTAGACATTTATTTTTCCATTCACCTCCTAGGAAAAACATTTCCTAGTAGTAGACATTTATTTTTCCATTCACCTCCTAGGAAAAATATTTCCAAGTAGTAAACATTTATTTTTCATTTGTCTCCTAGGATAAGCATTTCCTAGTAGTAGACATTTATTTTTTCATTCGTCTCCTAGGATAAACATTTTCTAGTAGTAGATATTTATTTTTTCATTCGTCTCCTAGGATAAACATTTCCTAGTAGCAGACAATTATTTTGCATTCGTCTCCTAGGATAAACATTTCCTGGTAGCAGACAATTATTTCGCATTCGTCTCCTAGGATAAATATTTTCTAGTCGAAGATAGTTATTTTCATTTTTCTCCTAGGATATACATTTCTTGGTCTGAGTTTATTTATAAAGTTTACAATTGCTAATAACTCACAAAATTTTCCAGTGAAAACTGGGGCAAAAAAAAATAAAATTATTTGTTTCTTTTGTTTATGATGTCTTGCAGGTTTTTCCTGGTAGAACATGATCTTGATGTCCGAATACACAGTCCCAACTCTTACCAGACGTTCAATATGTCCGAATACACAGTCCCAACTCTTACCAGACGTTCAATCTCAATGACAATCAGAATTAGCTTTGAAATGCATGTAGCGGCCCGGCATCCTGACTTCAGTTTATATTCAACTAGTGGTCAAGAAAACAAGCATTCAAGAACTATCTATAACTGTTATTTGAAAGAGCGTCTAAGACTCAATCTAAGTTTCAAATTCGAGTCTCAAACCACAGTTTCAAGATCAAGGTACCCACTAAAAGAGGGTGAGACGGTAACTGAAGATCCAAATGGGAGAACCACAGGAAGACTCAAGACCAGAAGAGTAGATAAGATATTGTATTTTTCCTTTAGTGTATTTTGTTTATGTAATGACGGGAGCCACGAACCGAAACCTCGACAGGACCTCACTCGACTCTCCATCTCAATATGTTCCACCTCCCTTCTTATCCCTGGAACTACACGTGACCTGATTCCCTTATAACCCGGGATACGTAGGTTGTCCAAAACCAGGACTCGGTCGCATCTTTTCTTTCTTTTCTTTCTTTTCTTTTTCATTTCAAATAATAGTAGGGTCAAAACTTGTCTCGTTGTCTACTTCTTTGTCTGAAAACTCTTCGTGTTCTCATACAAAGAGGGGCAAATGTATACACGTGATTTTTGACCCTCCTCGAACTTTAACCTATTTTAGCTTTAAATAGTTATTATATGTGTAATCTTCGTTTTAGCTTCTATTTCATTTTTAGTAGGTTTTCTTTGAAAAATTGTGAAAAGATGTCAAAAAAAAAAAAAACAGTCACATTTTAGTATAAGTTTTGTTTTTTACTTTGCAAAATAAAAGAAAATTTTTCTAAAAAAAAATAAAATATGTTTTCTTTTAATTTAGGTTTTAATAAGTAAGCTAGTAATCTTAATATTCTCTTAATTATATTTTATTTTTAGTCTAGTTATAAATTTTTCTTAAATCTTCTTAGTATAAAAAATTAACTAGTTAATATTTTTATTATTCTTTATTATCTTTTATAATTCAAAAAAAAAAAATCCTAAAAAACTACCCACCTACACACCCCTACCCCCACAAAATCCCCAACTTCCCCACTCCCTCACATACCTCACTCCCCCACTCCCTACAGAATTCAACACACACAGACACACGATACTCACACTACACCCTCACGTGCACACGCACTCCTATATATATATATAAAAAACAACACTAAAACTAAGGGAGGAAAACAGTAAAGGAGGATAGAGATTAGGAGGAAAACAGAAAGAAAGAAAAAGTGAGAAAAAAAGAAAAAGTTAGAAAGAAACAAAAGTTATAGGAAAAAAGAGTAAGAAGAGAAAACAGAAAAGA
Source organism: Capsicum rhomboideum (assembly GCA_031232105.1). Lineage (NCBI taxonomy): Eukaryota > Viridiplantae > Streptophyta > Magnoliopsida > Solanales > Solanaceae > Capsicum > Capsicum rhomboideum. The sequence goes on along the minus strand of CP124711.1, from coordinate 139,072,258 downwards.
GGAGAAGAAACAGAAAGAAAAAACGAGGAACATACAAAAAAAAAAAAACACAAAAATATAAACCTTCCACCAACAGCCAATTTACACCCCTCACGTCGAAAAGAAAAATAAGCAAAGCAGAAAAGTGAATGGAGAGAATGAGGTTTGTTTGTGGTTCTGAGTTCGTGGTCTTGAAAGTTAACCGTTGTTAATTTTGAAAATCAGTAGATTGGAGTTGCTTCTTTATCGTGAATTAACCTCGCAAAGGTAACACTCAATTTCTGTGTATAGTTTAATGTCATTATATATGATACATGATTCCAATGTTGCAAAGTTGTTCATATTTTAGATGTGTTAATTGATTATTTCTTTTGACGTTATAATATGGAATATGTTCAAAGAAGAATTTGTACCATTAAATTTAAAGTAAAATTGGCTATGCAAGATATTTTATTTTAAAATGACTATGTTAATATCCGTGATTATCATATTTATCTTGGGTAGTAAATTGAAATTAAATGTTAGGTTGATGATTTTGTTCAAGTCTATGTTTGTGTTGAGTTTATTTCCAATATTTGTTTAAATGGGTTTATGACATAGTCTCGAAAGTTTAACGAAAGTATTGAGGAATTAAATGCTTTGTAGTTGACAGGCATTGATATGCTTATTTATTTGACACGACAAAGAATAAAATAATCTCATAATGGCTCGTAGTTTTTTTTTATTTGTCCAAATATGAACATGCAGTCATTTTCATCAAGCCAAATTTGCTACTAAGTTAAAATATGATGTGCAGTTAATATTTGTTTGAACACGTACAAATGATTCACAAATATTATATTTTTCAAAAAAAATAGAATAGAATGTTAATATAGATATTTTGTTTGGATTTCACTTATAGTTGAATTCGTGAGAACAATATGCTTTAATTTGTTTCAAGTTTCCTCCATTTTTTTTTGAAAGAGTGAATAAAGTTAGACAATAAGCGCTAAGGCCCAGATCAATTTTGGTGTGATCATATAATTGAGAGGGAGTGAAATGAGTTATAGATTAATCAAAATCTCGTTGTGAAAAGAGAGAGAGGAGTGCAATTAATTAATAGATTAAGGTGGATCATGTGTGCGGTTATGCTCCTTGGCTTACTTCATAATTACAAGGCTCCGTGTGTGGTTACGCTCCTCAGCCGAAAACATAAGTCACAATTTCTTTCATAAGCCTTAGGTAAACTGAGCAACTAATCAAACCTAATGTATCCAAAAGAAATTAACTTAAGCCAAATATAAGTTAATAAAGCGACCGTGCTAGAACCACGGGACTCGAGGGATGCCTAACACCTTCCCCTCGGTCAACAGAATTTCTTTCCCGAATTTCTGGTTCGCAGACAAATAATAAAGAGTCAACCTCCTTTTTATTAGGGATTCAATAACGGTGACTTAGAACACCATAACTCAATTTCAAGTGGCGACTCTGTAAATAAAAAAAAATAATCCCTATTCAAAACCGTCACTTTAATTGGAAAAACCCTTCGATCCGAGTGAAAAAGGGGTGTGACAGTAATTTTTTGAAATTCATCATAAAGATTTTATTTTCGAGTGGTATTTTCGACCCACTACTTTTATAAAGAGAGAATTTGCTAACGCTCTCTCTAAAGCCGCTGCCAACTGAACCCTAAAGACCACCAGAAATGGCCAATCAGGCTAATGGTCAGCCTGTTCCTATGGCTGGCCAGTCCCCTCTTGCTATTAGTGCTGATAATTTTCCTTCCCTCTGTTACACTTAACATAGAAATGAGTAAATCCAGGAACCTAATCGAGGAAGTTGAAGCTAAGTTAAGGCTGAATAGCCGAAGTAATTAGCTAAGAACAGAGGAATTTGATAAGATGAAGAGGAGAATTGTACTGAATTTTTATTAATGAATATCAATCCTTACAAATGAGTATTTATAGCTGCATCTCACAATTGAGTTAAGATCACTAGTAACCGCCAATTGGATAACCACAATCGTACAAACTGAAATGCTACAGTAATAACAGATTTTTGACTTCAGCAGCTAACTAACTAATTAACAATTAATTCCACCTCAGCTTCCAGCTCATCCTCATTCTCAAATGTATATCAATACCCCCCTGTAGAGAACATCCTTGTCCTCAAGGATGGAAGGTAGGGAATCGGTGCTGAAGTTCAGATGTAAACTCCCAAGTAGCAAGTTGAGGATCAATGTCAGTCCACTAAACAAGGACCTGTGCTACAGCCTTGTTACCTTTCTTCACCAATCTTCTATCCAGCACCATTTCAGGTAAGGGACAACAAGGACTAGACAAGTGAAGGACATGAGGGTGATTCAAGCTATCTGGCAGTGAGTGACACCTTTTCAACTGAGATACATGAAAAGTAGGATGGATGAGCACATCTCTAGGAAGCAATAGTTTGTAAGCAACAGCTCCTATCTTAGCATCAATCAAATAAGGGCCATAGTACTTAGCAGCAAGTTTGTTGAAAGTCCTTACTGCCACTGAGACTTGTCTATATGGTTGCAACTTCAAATACACCCATTCTCCCACCTCAAAAGATTTGTCTGATCTGTGCCTATCTGCAACATCTTTCATTCTTTGTTGTGCTCTAGAAATATGAAACTTCAATAGTTGGATAATTATTTCTCTGGATTCCAAGGATCGGTCTACCATCTCAATGGCACTTTCACCAACCAAGTAAGGTAAGTGAATAAGAGGTTTTTGACCATACAACACCTCATATGGAGTGCACTTGATAGTAGAATGGTAAGTGGTGTTATACCATCACTCAGCTAAAGGAAGATAAGTAGACCAATCCTTAGGCTTATCTGAACAAAAGCACCTTAGATAAGTCTCAACAGTCCTATTAACAACCTCAGTTTGACCATCAGTTTGAGGATGGTAAGTTGTTGATCTCTGCAGCTGCACACCCTGCAGTGTGAAGAGTTCCTGCCAAAAAGCACTCAAGAATATAGGGTCTCTATCACTTGTCATTGTCGCAGGCAATCCATGTAGTTTGAACACATTGTCCAAATAACATTTAGCCACTGATTGAGCAGTATATGGGTGCTGCAAACTTAAGAAGTGACTGTACTTACTAAGTCTATCCACAATCACTAAAATAACATCTTTGACCTGAGATTTAGGTAATCCCTCAATAAAATCCAAACAAATATCAGTCCATACTCCCTCGGGCATGGGAAGAGGCTGCAAAAGACCAGGTGAAGCTGTTGCATCATATTTATGTCTTTGACAGACATCACAACCATTGACAAAGTCCCTTACATCTTGATTGAGTGATTTCCAATAAAAGAGTGATTGTAGTCTCCATGTGGTTGCATCCATACCAAAGTACCCTCCTTGAGTAGTACTGTGCCAAGTATCAATAATCTGTTTTCTCAACTGCACATCCTCACCAAAAACTAATCTACCTTTCCACCTCAACTGATCATTGCACCATATATAGGACTTGAATGGTTGTGTCTGCAGTTTTTCAATTATAGACTGTAGGGTAGGATCTGAAGTTCAAGATTCCTTAATCTTGAGATATAACTCATCATTGGAGGTTTGCAAGGATATAGACAAAACCTCAGCATTAGGCAGTCTGGATAGAGCATCAGCAACCTTATTTTCAGCCCCCTTCTTGTACTCAATAGAAAAGTCAAAGGACATCAACTTGGAGATACTAGCTATTTGGAAATCAGTGTGAATATGTTGGTCTAATAAGTGTTTAAGTTCCTTTTGATCAGTTTTAACAATGAAATGACCATGCAATAGGTAGTGAGACCACTTAGTTACAGCAAACATGAGAGCTAGCAACTCTCTATCATAAACAGACATAGCTTGATGCTTAGGAGACAAGGACTTACTTATATAGGCAATAGGACGCCGTTGTTGCATCAAAACAGCTCCAATTCCTTTGCCACTAGCATCAGTTTCCACCGCAAATATCAGAGAGTAATTTGGTAATGCTAGTACAGGTGCTGAAATTAAGGTTTCCTTTAATGTATTGAAAGCTGCAGTAGCCTGATCATTCCACCTGAATCCTTCTTTCCTCAGCAAATCATGTAAAAGCCTGCAGATAATACCAAAGGCATGAATGAACCTTCTATAGTACCCAGCTAAGCCCAAAACCCCCCTCAATTCTCTGATATTAGAAGGTAATGGCCATTTCTGAACAACAACAATCTTTTTTGGATCTGTAGAAACCCCTTCTGCACTGATATAGTGACCCATATACTCAAATTTATCAACTCCAAAAGCACATTTAGACAGTTTAGCAAAGAGTTGGTATTGCTTCATCAACTCAAATACTACTCTGAGATGTATGAGATGATCAGTCCAAGTTTTGCTGTAGATGAGTATATCATCAAAAAACACCAATACAAACTTTCTCAGTAGGGGTTTAAAGACAGTATTTATCAGACTTTGGAATAAAGAAGGAGCATTGGTTAGGCCAAAAGGCATGACCAAAAACTCATAGTGTCCTTCATGAGTTTTAAAGGCTATTTTGTAACTGTCTTCCTCAACCATTCTTAACTGATGATAGCCTGCTCTAAGATCAGTTTTGGAAAACACTGATGCACCACCTAATTAATCCAGTAAGTCCTCAATCATAGGTATAGGAAATTTGTCCTTGATGGTCATCTGATTTAAGCTTTTGTAGTCAACACACAACCTCCATGTCCCATCTTTCTTCCCCACTAATACAACAGGTGAAGCATAAAGACTGGTGCTATTTTGAATAACACCTTGGTCCAACATTTCTTGTACCAGTTTATCAATTATGTCCTTCTTGAATGCAGGATATCTATAAGGCCTTTTACTGACAGGATTAGCTGATTCCAGTAAAGGAATTCTGTGATCAAGAGCACCTCTGTGAGGAGGTAAAGTGCTAGGCAACTCAAACAAGCAAGAGTGATTCTCCAGCAAATTCTCTAACTCTGGACTAGATTCAGTTCCCTGAGGCAATTGAATGTTGTAGCATTAAGTATCTTCTGTTGTAAGGTCCATGCAAGACATCATGAATAGCTGTACTTCTAGACCTTCTTGCTTGGCTATAGCTTTAGCTCTAGTAGGTTTGAGTTGGTTTGTAACACCTCTCAACACATGTCTTTTACCTTGATACACAAATTCTACTGATTTATTCTTGAAATCAAACAAGATTCTTTCAAGTGTATTTAACCACTGCGCACCCCCAATACAATATCCACATTACCTAGTGGTAATAACAAGAAATCAGAAGAAAAAGTGGTGTCTTGCAGCAACTACTGAAGATTCCTGCAAACTGAAGTAGTTTGTACCTTCCCTTCATCTGCTACGCTAACACTTTGCTCCATAATTGCATTAGCTTTGGACCCTAGCCTTGCAGCTACATCTTGATCAATAAAGTTGTGGGTGCTGCCTGTGTCAATCAACACTTGTAGAGGCCTTTTCTCATGATAACCAGTCACTCTTATGGTTTGATAACTTGTTGCACCAGTAAAAGCCGGCAAGGAGATAGACATGAACTCATCATTCTCAAGCTGCACTTCTGGTTCCAACTCTTCTATACCCTCCATTTCCATGCTTGTATCTTCTGTATTTATCTCCACTAAATACAGTTGTTTAGCATTCCTACAATTGTGGCCTTGCACATACTTTTCATCACAAAAGAAACATAGTCTTTTGGCCCTTTTCTCATTCATTTCTGCGGCAGATAACCTTCTACCCACTGGTTTGCTGGTTCTTCCTTGATTTGTATCCATTGTTCTCTTAAATGTAGAGTTGTTGTTGGGTTGTTTTGGGGAATAATAAGGGTTATATGAAGGCTTCTGAGGGTGAGAAGGATTGTAGGAAGGCTTAATGTTAGCAGGAGTAGGTAGTAAGCCATTGGAGGCCCTGGGAAACATCTTAAGATTCCAAGACCTGACTTGAACCTCAAACACTTCTTCTTGTAATCTAGCAACCCTATATGTATGCATAAGTGTCTTTGGTGATTGAATCCTCATAGCCTTATTCAACTCTGGTTTTAAACCCCCCAAGAAACAACTGATTGCATTTTCATCAGACAAGTTAACTCTAGATACAAGCCTATCAAATTTCACCTGGTATTCCCTAACACTACCCGTTTGCTGCAAATTTTCAAGGCTTCCATGGGATCTTCGAACCCATCACAAAACCTTTCATTCAATGCAAGTACATACTCTGTCCATGTAGGTTCTACTACTAGTTTCTTGAATTCACAAAAGTTTTATGCCAGGCTATAGCCTCACCATCAAAATGGATTGAAGCAACCTTTACCCTTTGATCAAAAGGAATTTCTTCCATAGAGAAAAATTGGTCAACCTTATACAACCACGTCCTTAATTCTTGACCAGAAAATCTAGGAAATTCAAGTCGAGTGAATCGAGTGAAGGAATTACCATGAGAGCCCTGACCATGAGTGAACACTCTATTCCTCCTCTCTTGCTGCAACTCTACTGAACTAGCTTTTCCATTGTCTGAATCGACTCGAGCTTGTTCTCTCTCTACTCCCTTCTGTGCCATAGACCCAATAACTTCCCTAATTTCCCCCAACTCTTTATCAGTTTGTTGGTTTCGTTCATTCATGTGCATCATCCCATCCATCAGTTTCTGCAACTGATCTTGAATTTTTGTCAAACGATCATCCATTTCTTCTACTGGTCTCTCAGAATTTTTGTTGCGGTTCACCATTCAAACCGAGAATCGCGAATTCTGATACCAATTGTTACACTTAACATAGAAATGAGTAAATCCAGGAACCTAATCGAGGAAGTTGAAGCTAAGCTAGGGCTGAATAGCCAAAGTAATTAGCTAAGAACAGAGGAATTTGATAAGATGAAGAGGAGAATTGTACTGAATTTTTATTAATGAATATCAATCCTTAATGAGTATTTATAGCTACATCTCACAATTGAGCTAAGATCAGTAGTAACCGCCAATTGGATAAACACAACCGTACAAACTGAAATGCTACAGTAATAACAGATTTTTGAATTCAGTAGCTAACTAACTAATTAACAATTGATTCCACCTCAGCTGCCAGCTCATCCTCATTCTCAAATGTATATCACCCTCCCTCTCGCAAAAGCTATCGAACCTACTTCTTTGCCTAACGCTACCTCGCCCACACATGCTTCAACATCAAAACATGGACAATATGCAGATTTACCGAAACCATTGATTATTAATAGCCCTAAAGCCCTACAAAATCAAACAGTGGAACCAATTCCAATCAAGAAGCTTTCATATGTCAATGGAGTACCAAAAGTAATATGGACTGAAGAAGAGGTTGATCGTATGAATACGATTGAGAACCTGCAGTATGCAGTAATTGGTAAATTCTTATACGGTTGGCCAAAGTTAGAAGAACTGAGGATTCTAATTCCTAAACTTATCAACTTGAAAGGTGATTGTTAGATAGGATTCTTGAGGAATCGACATATTCTTATAAGGTTCAATCTAATGGAGGATTTCGTTGACATACTGTCTAAAAATATTTACTACAGTACTGCTAATGATGGATATTCCTATCAAATGAGGCCCTTGATATATGATGCTAAATTTAATATGAATGAAGAAACGACCCAAGCAATGGCCTAGATTTCATTCCCAAATCTAAAACCAACATTCTTTGTAAAGGAATCCTTGTTCACACTAGCCTCAGCAGTTGGAAAGCCAATACATTTGGATTTGGCGACAGTGAAAAAAACGAGACCAAGTTGTGCTAAGGTGAAGGTTAAGTATATGACAGAGTTTCTTGGTACTTTTTGATGAAAGTTCTAAGAAAAATGAGCTTCTCAAACAGGGTGGTGGAGGTGATTTGGAGGTTGATCTCAAATAACTACTACTCTGTTTCGTTGAATGGTTAGGCTGTTAGATTTTTCCACTCTACTAGGGGGGTGAAATTAGGGGACCCCCTATCCCCAACACTCTTTATCTTATCTTCTGAGGTTTTAACAAGGGTTCTCAATCACTTGTTTGAAGATCCTTCATATGTGAGATATGGAATGCCAAAATAGAGCTGTGTTGACTTGACACACTTCTTAAGAATAAATAGAATGACAATTTTACTATATCACCTTTGAATATAACAAATTCAATGTATTTGGAAAATATATCAAAAAATGACTATAGCTAATAAAAAGGATAAATTAGAAACTTAAATTATCTCTTAATTTTCTAAACTAGACAAATAAAAATAGACATCTGTTTTTAATATAATGGAGAAGTAAAAGCGAACGGATAGAGTAAAACTAATTAATGATGAACTATATATATGGTTCACACGAGTAGTGAAAGACTGAGCCTGCTCATGTTCTCATGTTTCACACAAACCCAGACTAGGAAGCTTGAAAGTCATATCATATCATATGGATTTAGAAAGTCCGATAAAAAAAAACAATAAAAAAGGATTGGGAAGGCTTGAATGGATGGCTTCCAAGGTCAGAGCTCGATCCTACACAATTCAGACCAACGAGTATCTGTTTATACTTAATGCACTCATAAGCGTTCGCATCGGTGCCCCAGCTTCATGTTAGGGGCACAATTTAAAAAAACAACTTACTCTATTGACGTAATATTCGTTCATAGTGGCCAGGTGCATAACATTCTTTATAGCCGCTATGAAAGCTCCCAATCTCATTCACATTCTAAGTTCGTTAGTATTAACAATTACATATTATTTAACTTTGATCAAGTAGTAAATGTGTGTGAACGGCATTTTATTTAGTATTCTATTCATTAATTTGACGTAAACACATGCATAGAGTAAGTTTTTACCATATTTTTCGCTCCGTAACGTCTTTCGTACACATATTTATCACTTATCTGAAGTAACACCATATGTACATACTCTCTTTAATTATTATCAATTAAAGTAAATTTGTTTGCCATTGCTTTGTTTTACATAAATACCGTGTGTGAATAAATTTTTACCTTTCGACAAATAATAGTTACTTTTCATGACATACCTTCGCTCCTTTTTACCAAAGAGTGCACATTTATTTTGGCTTGAGTGCACCATAGTATATGACTACGATATATTTAGGCTTATGTTGGTTAGATAGGGCGGAGGTAGATGCCTAGATACGGGTTTGGCCACACGTCAAGTAGTTCTTGCGTAAACATGCATTACATTTAGAACTCAGTTATTAGCACTTAAAGTCGTCTTCCTAAAATTTAGATTTTACAAAATTGAAATCTTGACTCTGGCTCAGTCGATAAATGGATAAATGCCTCCTGTGTGAAATTTAACCAATGAAATAGAACAAAAAACTTCACTGGAACTTATTCTGTTTAATTATGATACACATATACAAAGATACATTTATGTGTGTGTATGTACACATAATATATGAACTGACTTGATTAATTAGCCTTGTGCACAGCAAGCACTCAAGATTTCTGTTATATCTGGATCATCCCCTGCTTCTTTGTCCTGTCACAATCCAGTAGATAAAATTAAACAAAGAATTGCCCAAGTTTCATAGGATAAAATCAACCGGGGAGTAGGCATTGTCAAACATAGCCCTCGCGACATACTTCCACCCTGCGTATTGCAGCATCACCCCACGACTGCACGTGTAGGCCATCGGACCCTTGCCTGCGAGGCTAAACCCAAGCCAAGAGCACAAGTCTAAACAGAACGGACTCTTCAGAGTGGTTCTTTGAGTGCTCATTTTGGTTATGTTGAATTCCGCATGGCGTTGAGTAAGTAAAGTCTAAACTAACTAGTCGCAGAGCATGAAGCATCGAGTTGTTCTCACTCAATGACCAATTATTCAACGGAGCCTTGAAAAGAAAAAATTCTAATCTACATTGGTGCGTAAAAATTTTGTATCAAGATTGAGAAGACGAAGGAACGGAGATTAACCTTGTGTATGTATGTGATATTATTTTTACCAGGACCTGCAACAATAATTCCTCCTTGTCGCCTGACAATTCAACAAGCAAATTAGTGACATTTAATCTGGTACATAGTCTCCAATAATGTGAGAAAAGACATGTTACCAGCACCAAACATGCATCTATGACGTTTTACGCAGAATTCTACAGATTCTAAACGACCAAGAATGTCATATGCACCAAACTTGATTCAGTGTTTGGGAGTTGACCATCAAAATCGCGTAACTTCTAGACATAGTAAATATCCTCCAATTACAAGATATTTACTCACCCTAATAGCTAACGGATCAGAAGATAATAGCAAACAACAACATACCAGCGTGATCTCATAAGTGGGGTATGGGGAGGGTGGAGTGCACACAAACCTTACCCCTACCTTGTGTAAGGTAGAGAGGTTGCTTCCGATAGACCCTCCGTTAAAAAAAATGTGATTTCAAAATCAGGTTTGAAAAAATACCGGAGTAAAATAAGCTATGATGAGATCAGAAGATAATTGCATCTGCGGAAATTGACCTACCAGCCACCTCGTGTCCTAGTGTCCTTTTCAAAAGAAAGCTCCCAATCCTGTCTATAGCCGTCCATGTATGCTTGTATTATTTTCAGACCTGCCTATATTTGACGTAAATAAGAATAGATGAGCAAGACAACTATTAGAATACATTGAGAAGCTGGAAATGTTACATTTTATGAGCATCTATCTAATTTGCATACCCCGGGAGTGAATGTGGTTGTAATGCCCGACACAAAGCTCAGAGCCTCATAAGATCTATAGCTTGGATCAGCATAAACTTCTGAAATAAGGACGAAACTCAGTCAAGGTGTCGCTTTTTGAACCCCAGATGCAGAAAAAATTGTAGCAACAGCTAGAATATATTTAGAATAGAACGAGAATTATCCGCATTAGACAAAATATATCCTACATTCCTCACCGCCTCACATTTGTGTATGCTAAAAGTTTTCTTTTAGGGGAAACTGTGACTTAAAGTGCAATAGCATTCGAGCGAGGTCACTGGTCTTGTGGAGCATATATATCACTGAACATAGCTAGAACCGAGTTCATGGAATCTACGGACTTCCAGTAACACGAACTGAGCCACTGGTGGACACAAAAGAGGATCTTTTATTCAAAACTTACCTCCTTTAAACTTTGTTTGCTCGTAGAATTTTCTGGCCTGGAAACAAGAAAAAGAAGGGGATACGAGTCACAACTCAATCCAGTTTTCGCATGAGGTTAATGAGCACCAAACGGAAAAGAACCAAAGGACAGCAACATAAGTTGAGATGAGCTAAACAAAAGAAGGTCCTTGTAATAGAGAAAACTTTTTATTGTTCATACACAAAATGATTATGAGAGTTAATAAGCAAGCTTTAAAGCACAATGATGTTTTTGGCGAAAGGAAAATGCTAGGTGTCATAACAGTTTAAGAATTTTCTCAAAGGGAAATGAATAAAGAAAGCTAAACCATGGATAAGCAACCCAGTGCAGGAAGCTTCACCGCTATATATATACCTGATCAACACTACCAGGTCCAATTAAAACGAGTGCAACTCCAGCTGCATCCATCTTATCCTGTGAATGAAAGACGGTATAAGGATGTAAACTGTAGTGATGGTCAAATTAAAAGGCGACCCTCAACAACAGATGGCAGAACTTAAGGATATGTCCACTATCATCTTTGTGGTCAGAATAACTTGATGGACATATTGGAGAGCCATAATCTAAATAAACGACAAATAGAAAATCTATTGACCAACACGATCTTCATACTATGATATGCATGTCATGATAGACAGTTAGACACGGCAACTTATGCTATTCTCACGACTTAACTCATCAATATTAGAAAAGGATACTAGTGACTAAGAATAGTCATTTGGACCTTGGAAATATATTAATCAGCTTTGGATAGTTTCGGCGAGCATAAAAAACAGAAAATTTGGCCACAGAAGATAATTTGGAGAACTAAATGCGCACCAAAAGTTAACTGCTTCACCTGTGTTATAAATGTACGAAGCACGCTTCTCACAAGATAATCTAATGAAAAGAGATTTTAATCTAAGAAGAACATGTTGGCAAGAAAAAACGATAAACTATTAATGTAGCCAAGCAGAAGCATTACCTTCTCAGCTGCAAGATAATCAGCTCTTATGCGACAAAGGACACATCTGCAATCAGGAACTAGAATAAGTAGAATATGTGTCACCAATAACATGCTTTTTGAGAATCAGTTTTTGAAGAAATAGAGCATAAGGCCACGGAAAGGTTACCCAAAATGACGAGCAAAGGCGACGACTGCTTTCCTATCTTTCCACAGATCCGAAATAGGTACTCCTTGTCCTTTCAGATCAAATACTTGCACATCGTCCAACACATTGATAGTGTCCTCACTCACCACTTGAGTCTCTGTTCCTATTTCAACCAGTATTCAGGTATTTATTAATAAAGTAAGCATCTTAATTATCATCAGTTCATAGAATCATTTGCACCCAAGGGTGCGACCTAGTGATCAATGAAGTGTGTTGAGAACCATGAGATCTCGGGATCAATTTCCAACGGAAACTAAAATACTAAGTGATTTCTTCTCATTTGTCCGAGCTTTGGTGGACAAAGTTACCGGTACGTGTACTCTCGGGAGGTAGCAGGTACCTCGTGGAGTTAGAGACAGCTAACCCCTTGACTCCCTAGTTAATCTGATCAGCCTAAGCTAAACTGTAGACCTACAATAAAAAATTAAGCTTAACTAAGTATCCATATTAAGCTTTATTATCCATTTTCCAACATTACTCCTTCTATCCCAATTTATATGAAGAGGTTCAGCGTCTGAGGGTCAAAACACTTAAATTTGACTATGAATTTGGTTGTAATAAAAACATTTACATATTTGAAAACTACACAAAAAGTACTACAAGATAACATAGTTAATATTTTTTTTAAAAAGTTTGAGAAATTATAGTCTTGAGGAAAAAAATTGTTCAACTCCTCACCCCCAAAAACTAACACCTTCACATAAATTGAGACCATGGTGGGACTAATATTTTGATGTAATTGTTCTACGAAAAGAATCAAGCCTGCACGTGAGAGTCGCCGAGCAGCATTGCAGTATCGGTTCGGCATAAAGAGTAGCTTAGGCTCAAACCCAGTAGTTGTATTTAAAAATTCATTTAATAGGTATAATTCGCATAATAACATTAGACACGATACATATACAAAAACTCAAACTTGGCCTTAGCTAGGCAAGTAAACACTCCAACTTTGAGAGGGCGCATTAAACACCTCAACTTAGTTCAACTAGCAACTAAACACTCTAGCTCCGCTTCTAGAGGGGTGGAATAACTACAATAAATCAATAAATAAAAGTGTACTACTTCTCTAATTCACCTAATAACATTAGACATAATACAGATACTCAAACTTGGCCTCAGCTAACAAGTAAGCACTCCAATTTTGACCATGCACTTCTAGACACTTCAACATAGTTCAACTCGCAACTAAATACTCTAGCTCCGCTTCCAGAAAGGGGTGGAATAACTTCAATAAAGAAAAGTGTACTACTTGGCCTTAGCCGGCAACTAAGCACTCCAACTTTGAGATTGCACATCTAGACATCTCAATTTGTTCTCAACTGACAACTAAACACTCCAACTCATCCCACTATGTCTCTTGGACACCTAACGCTAACATGGCACATAAGTTGAAGTGTTCAACTGACACATTCGAGACGAGTTGAGTTGCATAGATGTATGTGCATACTGTGCATACTCAAAGTCGGAGTACCAAGTTTGAGTGTTTGTTTATATATATATATTATGTCATAACATTACTGAACACAAAAAGGACAAGCTTGTTGGAAAGTAGAACGGAACGGAAGCATTCCCAAATCATACTGCTTACATGAATTATAGATAATAAACATAAACACGAAGTTCACACAAAATGTGCTTAAAATTTAACCAAGGATTACCTCTTGAAGCGTGAGCAGATGCCTTGAAGCAAGTCCGTCTTCAGTTCTGCGGTCTTTACAGTGATTCCAAATTCACAGCCGAACTCTCTCAATACTTGGGTGAGCAAGTACTGAATAGAAAACTAATTGTCTTTCTAGGTTAAGAAGAACCTCTATTTATAGAGATGTTTTCCCAATCCAATTCCAAATTGGAACCAAGAAAAACAGACGCATGATTTTCTCCTTGAACCAAAAAACATACGTGTTTCCTCCTCTCTCCTTAGAAATAGGATTCCGAGTTCTAGTTTAATATGGGCACTGTAGAGACCACGAAATTAATTACTGAGGCTCCCTACTATGGAAATAATTCAAATATCAATTTGAATTATTCTTACCATAATAAATTACAATTCATTCCACTAAAAATTCGTAATTGCACCCCTCCAATTTTATTTCAAAATTCCCCATTAATCACTTATGTAATTCCCCATGTTAAGATTACAGATGCTAATCAATAAATTAAATTACTGACGAATTTAATATAATGATTAATTTCCTTTAGAGCAATGCTTAACTTATTTCATATGTCGGATTCATGAATCCACCGGTCGGATTTACACATGAAAACTTATAAGCTTCTCATAAAAGGCGTATCATCAATCTCTATACCGAGACATGGATTCTATCAACTAACTTATTATTTCACCAATATATATTGTTACAAAGTCACAAAAGATATGTATAGGATTGTATATGATAGAATAGCTGATTTATAGGGATTTCAATATCTAGTTACTATAATTAGCTTAGTCTCTTTATGTATTTATATTGTGTATTCTTTGAGGAATAATACAAGAAATTCTCCATACCCTTTATCTTTACATGGTATCAGAGCGTAGGCTCGTCAATGGTGCTTCGTTTCTGTTTCAGTTCGTCGGCTTCTGTTTGTCCGACAGAAAGAGGTTCGAATTTCCAATAGAGCACTGTTAAGTGATCATTTTGCATCACCGTCACCGTAGAAGGAGGCGGATCATCGTTTACTGCCGGAATAGCCGTCGCCGGCAACTGGTTGTAAAGAGAGTGGCCTTCACGCGCCACCTAAATTTCTCGACTGGCCATCACGCGCCGGCGCGTGGAGGCGCGTGCACCTACAGAATTTGTCGGAGATCAAAATTCCGGTGTCTGATTGTCTTTTCCGGCGTATCCCCAGTGTTCTCTGATTTTTTGGTCACTTCCAGGTTAATTTTTATTTTTTTCCTGTAGCTTCGTAGTTCAGATCTGGCCTCTTGTCGCAGATCTGGTTTTTTGGTTCATGCTGCTGCCATTGCTGATTTCTGAATCTATATTCGATCAACATTGCTTTGTGGATGCTTGTTTCTCATTGTGGTTCCTTTGTGCCGCATTGTTTGAAATTTGACATTTGACTCTCGGCTACCATTATTTTGTTGGTATTGACAATTGGTTTAGCTTGATCTGTTTGCTGGCTTTTCCCATATTTTTTTGGATATTTGAGTTGGAAAATAGAACTCAGATAATTAGAAAGGAGGAAATATGGTTACGAATCAAAATGATAAGACAATTTTGGTTTCGGTTGAGGAATTCACTAAATTCTCTCAATATCAGAAGTCCTTGAAGGAATTCACTTCAGTAAGTACCTTTGCTGGATCAGACAAAACATGTCTTATCTCCTCTTTCAATAAATGGGTGATTGATTCAGGTGCCACAAATCATATGACAGGTAATCCTAATGTTTTCTCTAGCTTTCAATCACACAAAGCAGCCTCTTCGGTTACTGTAGCTGATGGATCAACATGTAATAGTGTTGGATATGGAACTGTTCAACTAACTTCAACTATTACTCTGTCATCTGTGTTAAGTCTACCAAAATTGGCCTTTAATCTGATTTCTGTTAGCAAAATTACCAGAGAGCTTAATTGTTATATCTCGTTCTTTCCCGATTATTGTATGTTTCGTGATCTTGTGACAAATCAGGTTATTGGTAAAGGACATCTGGCAGGTGATCTTTATATTCTTGATGAGTGGGAGTCTCCACCTGTTGCTTGCTCTAGTGTCGTGTCTCCATTTGAGGCACATTGTCGATTGGGACATCCTTCGCTACCTTTGTTAAAAAAGCTTTGTCCTCAGTTTCGGAATATTCCTTCCTTGGAATGTGAGTCATGTCGATTTGCAAAACACCACCGCACCTCCGTAGGCCCAAGGGTTAATAAGCGGGCTGAATCAGCTTTTGAATTAGTTCATTCTGATATTTGGGGACCATGTCCTATTGTTTCGAAAACTGGACATAAGTACTTTGTCACTTTTGTAGATGATTTCTCTTGAATGACTTGGATTTATTTTATGAAGAGTCGCTCTGAAGTGTTTACTCACTTTTCTACTTTCTGTGCTGAAATTAGAAACCAATTCAATGTTTCAGTACGTACTCTGAGAAGTGATAATGCTAAAGAATACATGTCAGAATTATTTGGGACGTACATGAGACAACACGGTATTCTTCATCAGTCTTCATGTGTTGATACACCTTCTCAAAATGGAGTTGCTGAGAGGAAGAATAGACATCTACTTGAGACAGCTCGGGCACTTTTATTCCAAATGAAGGTTCCTAAACAGTTTTGGGCAGATGCGGTCTCTACAGCTTGTTTTCTAATTAATCGAATGCCATCATCTGTGTTAGACAGTAATATGCCTTATAGTGTTCTTTTTCCAAACAAGTCACTATTTCCGGTGGAACCTAAGGTATTTGGAAGCATATGCTATGTTCGAGATGTCCGACCGTCTGTTACCAAGTTGGATCCCAAGGCATTGAAGTGTGCTTTTCTGGGTTATTCTCGCCTTCAGAAAGGATATCGGTGTTACTCTAATGAACTTGGCAAGTACTTGGTGTCAACTGATGTGGTATTTTCAGAAACTTCACCATTCTTTTATGCACCTCCTACTTCTACAAGTCAAGAGGAGGAAGATGAGTGGTTAGTCTATCATGTTACTCGTGCTTCAACAGAAAAATCAGATGATGTTGCTCCTCTGTCTCCTAGTTCTTCTGTTGAGCACCGTTCGACTATTATGCCTCTAGCACCTCCTCCATCTGTGTCAACAAGACCTCCAATTGTTCAAGTTTACTCGAGGAAGAAAGAGGCCAACAATACATGTCCTGCACCAGTTTCATTGTCATCAGATCCTCTTACAGTTGATCCTTCAGAAAATCTTGACCTTCCCATTGCTCTTCGCAAAGGTACACGTAATTGCAAGTCCATATATTCCATTACTAATTTTGTTTCCTATGATCGTTTATCCTCCACGTCTAGATCTTTGATTGCTTCTCTAGACTGTATATCTATACCCAAAACAATGAAGGAGGCTTTGAACCATCCTGGGTGGTCTGATGCAATGCTTGATGAAATACATGCCTTAGAGGAAAACCACACATGGGATTTGGTGGATTTACCTAAGGGAAAGAAAGCAGTAGGATGTAAGTGGGTCTTCACAGTTAAAGTTAATCCAGATGGCTCTGTAGCAAGACTTAAGGCCAGACTTGTGGCTAAAGGATATGCTCAGACTTATGGGGTAGATTATTCCGTTTGTTCATTTCTCTAGCTGCTTATGAGCATTGGCCTTTGCATCAGTTAGACATCAAAAATGCATTCCTTCACGGTGATCTACATGAAGAAGTGTACATGGAGCAACCACCTGGTTTTGTTGCTCAGGGGGAGCATGGGAAAGTTTGTTATTTGAAGAAATCCTTGTATGGCTTGAAGCAGGGTCCTCGGGCTTGGTTTGGCAAGTTTAGTGAGGTAGTTCAAGAGTTTGGGCTAAAGAAGAGTAAATGTGACCACTCAGTCTTTTATAAGCAATCAATTGCTGGCACAATCCTTTTGGTTGTATATGTTGATGATATTGTTATTACAGGAAGTGACTTTGTTGGGATTTCTTCTCTCAAATCCTTTCTGCATACGAGATTTCACACAAAGGATTTGGGCTCGTTGAAATACTTCTTGGGAGTAGAAGTAAGCAGAAGCAAGAACGGAATCTATTTGTCTCAAAGAAAGTATAGTCTTGACCTGCTTGCAGAAACTGGTAAGTTGGCATCCAAGCCATGCAGTAGTCCAATGGTTCCTAATGTGCATCTTACGAAACATGATGGTGATCTTTTTGATGATCCGGAGAGATACAGGAGATTAGTTAGTAAATTAAATTATCTTACTGTGACTCGTCCGGATATTGCTTTTGCGGTAAGTGTTGTTAGCCAATTCATGTCTGCACCTACAATCAAGCATTGGGAAGCATTAGAACATATTTTATGTTACTTGAAAGGAGCTCCTGGACTTGGCATATTGTATAGCAATCATGGTCATACCCGCGTTGAGTGCTTTGCAGATGCTGACTATGCTGGATCCAAGATTGATAGGAGATCGACTACAGGCTATTGTGTCTTTGTTGGAGGAAACCTAGTCTCATGGAGGAGTAAGAAGCAAAGTGTTGTATCTCGATCCAGCGCAGAATCCGAGTACAGAGCTATGTCACAGTCTACATGTGAGATTATGTGGATACATCATCTTTTACTGGAAATTGGTCTAAAGCATCATACACCAGCAAAACTCTGGTGTGATAATCAAGCTGCTCTTCATATTGCCTCAAACCCAGTGTATCATGAAAGAACTAAACACATTGAGGTTGACTGTCATTTTGTTCGTGAGAAGATTCAGGAAAATCTTATTTCCACTGGCTACGTGAAGACAGGAGAGCAACTAGCTGATTTGTTCACAAAAGCGTTAACTGGAGCTCGAGTTGATTATCTCTGTAACAAGCTGGGCATGATCAATATCTATGCTCCAGCTTGAGGGGGAGTGTTACAAAGTCACAAAAGATATGTATAGGATTGTATATGATAGGATAGCTGATTTATAGGGATTTCAATATCTAGTTACTATAATTAGCTTAGTCTCTTTATGTATTTATAGTGTGTATTCTTTGAGGAATAATACAAGATCGACCCATCTCAGAACTCACCTTTTAATAAATTAAAATGATAAATAATATTTACAGATCATAATAATTATATCAAGATTGAGAATATAAGTACATTTAACAGCTTAGAGAATATGTTTTTATCAATCGGTCTAAAACAATTATCTCTGTTCGGTCCTGTTCAATACATACAAAATGCACTAGTACGAGAAGTTAGAAATATACCATTCTCGTAATCAAGATAAATTACATTTAATCGCGTGCTACAATCATTCTGATGGTTTGTCCAAATTTTCATCTACGATTGTGAACTGTAACTTTAACTTATAAGAACTGATGATTTAATCTTCTGCGTACAAGCTTAAACTCTATACACCAAATCATCTATTATATAAGTTGAGTACACATATATGACAATGATCTATTAAGTGTAACAAAATGCATGATTTATAGAATATCATAACAAAGCTAACCTGTGGAGCTGAAAGTAGCAGAGGAAGAAGACCTATGGTTGGCAGAAATGGCTGAAAAATTGGTCGTTAAGCTGAAATTACAGTTAAAACTAAATGGGTTTGTTGTGAAATTAACATTGTGAAGTTGGTTTTGACGAAAACTTCTGCTAACTGCAACAGTGGCAGAGAGAGAAATCGCCATTGATGTAAAACAGGGGATTCTTGAATGGACAAAATTATGGTATGTCAAGAGATTATTCATGTGGAAAACAAAGCTTACACGTGGTTAAATCACCCCTTTTTAAAAATAAAACTCCTCCGAATTTCCGAATTTCAAGATTCAAATATGTCTATATTTAATCGAAATTTTTTCATATATTTTTTAAATATTTTAAATTATTTATTATTGTGACTTAGACTATTTTTTTTTTAAACTTAATTTTCAAATATATAAATTTTATTTCAAAAACTCAAAGATTTCATGCTTTAATTTACGGTTAAACTTAAACTGTTTGACTCTTGGGAATCGAAAAGTGCCACTTATATTGGGATAGAGAGAGTATTTTAATTTATCGGGTGTGTTTAGTAGGAGAGAAAAAGTTTTCTCAAAAAAATAATACTCCTTCCGTTCCCTTTTACTTGTCACATAATTATATTTCACTTCTCGAGAATCAAACTGTATGAATTTTGACCAATATTATTGAGGAGGCAAATTCTCCCATAACAGACCCAGCCTTTACTCTGATTGGAGCTTCTCCCCTTCTACTCTCTCTATTTCGATAGAAAGGTTGTATTTTTTCATCATGTTAATATGAAAAATAGATTGTAACTTATAATATTTTTCATATAGTTTCGGACATCTACAGTTTAAAACTAAAAATGTTAAATTATTCTAATTCAATTTAGTTTAAAAAATTTATCAAAATTGATTCTCGTGAAGCGAATTGTGCCTACTAAAAAATGGAGAGAGTATGCAATCAAGTTTCTAATTTATTTATGATATTTATAAAGTAAGTAAAAGAATATTATTTTTAAAAAATATATAAATAATCTAAATAAATATTATAAGGTGGGGTGATTAGAGGTGAAGCGATTACGAGGTCGAGATAATGTAGGGGTAAGAATGGGATGAAGTGTTACATTTTTTTCGCCTATTTTTCTTGAGTTTCTAATAAAAATGTTACATCCAAGATATATAAAGAGTGAATATTTTAAAATATTTTTCATATGTTATTGTGGAGGCAAATTCAAAGTTTAAAATTTATGAATTTTTATAACAACTTTAAATCAACACAACAATTATACTTGAATTCACATTAACTCATATGTGACGCTCTAGATTTGCCTTGGCCATATGTTAATTTTATTTTATACAGTAGTAGAAGAATAATGAGAAAATTATAGAAAAATACACTTTACAAATGTACATTTCATTTTCGTAGCCCAAGAGTTATATTACATTACATGGCCCAAAATTAGATTTGACCCAAATCTACAAACTAACCTTTTTGTTGGTTATATAGGGAAAACAGACTCTTCCTTCAAAATTGAAGTTTCTTCTTGCCCGATTTTCAGCTCCAAAATCTCTCAAAATAGCTTCATACTCCTTCATACTCAACTCGAAATATATACAATATAACTCAAAATTTTCGTTTATATAAGTAATTGATGAAAAAATTCAACATTGTTGCAAATTTTTTTCTGTCATTCGAGCTTCAATTTTGAATTTCCATAAATAAGTTCGATTTTGAGTAGGTATGGTTACAAAAGTTCGGTTATGTATTGAGGAGCCCAAATTTGAAATTTTGGATGATTTGGTGTAGTTTATAAGGTGTTTTTGAATGAATTTGATGCTTGGATTTGAGGAAAAGACGAAGTCTGCTTTTTTGTACAACAATGTATATATTTGTATACTGTATTGTATATTGTGTATATATTTGTATATTGTATTGTATGTTGTTGTATATACAGTACAGTCTTTTTGTTTTGTTGATTTTCTTGTTCCTCTTCATTCTATACACACTTATACAATGCAAATACATTGTTTATACATTAGATATACGTATGTATAGATTTGTATATATAATTACTGTAAATAGTAACTTAAATTCAGCTTTCGAGTTGCATGCAAAGAATTCAGGAAATATACCCTCCTTCTTTTAACACCTTTTATTTGCAAATAAAGTAGCTTTGAGAGCCATTTGGAATTCCAAGTCATCAGACTACCATTGTTTCAGCCTATGTGCCTCAAGGAGCCTCTGCTTTTCTTTTGACACCACAAAAAGCTTTATACCGTTTAGCCTATTTCCACTCGGTTTTGCTTCTTTCTACTTACTACCATTGAAACTACTATTTTGTACTCCATCTGGATAAGTATAGTAGTTGAAGATGTAGTCACTTGTGTTAACATACAAATGAGGCATAGGCCAATGAAATAGATGGTGGATCGAAAAAATGTGCTTCTGAATTTGTTGATGACTGTTGTTAGCCTTTTTTACTACATTTGGCTAAGGATGTAAAGTAACTTTTTTTTTTCTATACAATTGGGTCATGTTTGTTAATGTAACATAAAGTGAGCTATATTTTGTAATGTAACATTACTAGTTACATTTTTTTTGTAATTTTCCCAAGAATAAAATGTAATAATAGTATTTTTAAAAAGTTACCTTAAAATTTAAATAATGTATTACATTAATAATTAAATATATTTAGTTAATACGTTTGAATTAAAAAAAAATGTTAGAACTAGAAAAATAAGATTATAGTCTTCCCATCAAGATGATTTTGTTCTCTAATCTCAGATTTTAATTTATCACAAATTTTGTAGTTCTATTCTTTTTTGAATTTCGCATATAACAAAAGTTTAGCATATCAAAATATCCTTTTCAACCTTTAATAGTAAAGGATGAATGTTGTAAAATATCTTTAAAGTGCAACCAAATTATCTAAAGATTTATTAGAAAAATCGTGTAAAAAAGGTACATAAGAAAGAATATTCTTGCACCATGGCATATTCGAAAATGGAGATTATTGATCTTTATGGGACAAATTATTTTAATTAAATCCTTCTTAGTACTTAATTTGGTCGGGTCTTCCAATTCCTGACCCAAAGAACTTGACAAAGCCCCGTTTAGCTATTAATTAATAGTTCAAAAAAAAAATAAAAAAAAATCACCAAACTTCATTATTCTTCATTTATTTTATTACATTATTTAGACACGAAGTTCAAAAACAAAATATTACACACTTAGGGGTCGTTTGGTAGAGTGTATTAAGAAAAATAATGCTTGCATTAACTTTGTGTATTACTAATACCTTATTTGGTACACTTTTTCACCCTATGTATTACTAATGCTTGCATTAGTTATACACTCTATTTGGTATTAATGAGTGTATTACTAATGCATTCAAATCCATGGTATTAGTAATGCAATGAATTCTAATGCATGCATTAATATGGTTAAAGTCATAATTGTCCCTTAAAATATTTTCCATATCCTTTCCACCATATCTATGGAGGGTATTTTTATAGAAATTATGTAATTCATGTTATTTTTAATACACCAAACCAAACACTGCATAAGAAAAATACAAGTATAACTAATACAAGCATAACTAACGCAAGCATTACTAATGCAAGTATTACTAACACATAATATTTTGTACTATTCTTATACACCCTACCAAACGACCCCTTATAATCTTAATATGTTATCTGTTGTGATTTCTAAAATCTCAAATTATTTTTCATTTTACATGTTTAAGATAAATTAATTATTTTTTTATTTTAATCTTGATAGTAATTGTCTTGAGGAGTACAAACGCCTCAATAGAGCAAATATTTAATAAAATAAAGACATAAATGAGGTTTCGTTTTTCTACATAAACTATCACCATCTATGCACTAAAACACGCATTGACTATCGATTGTTTCAATTTTCTATCTAATTAATTAATAGTTTACGTAATAAAATGAAACTACGGATAGTTAAAATATGTTTTAGTGTACAGATGATAGTTCAAATAGAAAAAAAAAAAGAAATTCATAATTGAAATGTGAAACTTCAAACAAAATAATAATTCAAATATATTTTTTCACCATTATATCTGGAACTATCACTTTTTTAACTTTTCTTCAACATACTTCAATATCATTTACCCCCTTTCTCTTCCGAAAAAAACAAACAAACAAGAATTAATATAAATAATTGTTCATTCAATCGCTTAAACTAAAAATAAAATATAAAATATATGTATAATCAACATATAATTTATATATATAATTAATAAAAAATAAATGGTAAATCCGACGAGCTATTTATGAAAATTATCTTATTTTTTCTCAAACTCCAACACAATATTATCCTAATACCAACTTCCAAACTACTTTAAAAAATACTCTCTCCATTTTAAAAAGAATGATTTAATTTGATTGAATACGAAATTTAAGAAAATAAAAAAGACTATTAAATTTTGTGGTCCTAAATTAAAATTATGACAAATATACTAAAATGTTCTTGAATCTTGTAATCTTAAATATGTCATGTGAAAAATTAAAATTAAAATATTACTAAAAAAAAATAAATCATTTTTTTTAAAATAGACTAAAAAAAGTGTTTCTTTTAAAACGGCGGGAGTAAGAAATTCCAAATCAATAAAATTCGGGTCAATCCACGTGACCCATTAACCTTAATACCTAGAATTTTTCAACACTCTTCCTATTTACTAGGAAAATCGCCTCCCTTATTTCTCCCCCTGTTTTCTCACTTTCCCCTTTCACATTTCCCCAAAAAACCTCAAAAACTTTCCGGCAATGGCGGCCATGATCCGCCTATTCCGATCATCATCTTCTTCATACAGTAGGTATTTATCTACAGCAGCTGTATCGGAAACTGTGAAATCCCAAATTTACCCTCATAATTCTGTTACTACTAGTGTTGAACTTAAGGGTAAAACTGTCCAATGGGTTTTCTTGGGTTGTCCTGGTGTTGGAAAAGGTACTTATGCTAGTCGTCTATCGACCCTTTTGGGTGTTCCTCATATTGCCACTGGAGATCTTGTTCGTGATGAGTTGAAATCTTCAGGTCCTTTGTCCAAACAAGTATGTATTTGAGCTGTTTGTCCCTTTTTTTTTTTTACTTCAAAATTTGGGTCTAATATGTCAAGTCAAATTCCTATTTTTTTCTGTCTGGTTGTAAGATTACAGTATATATGTAATCTTAGAGATTGATTTTCGTCAAGAATGATCTATGCTTTGTGTATATATACATATTTTAATAAAATTTTGTTTGTGTGTATACCTTTGGAGTTGGAAAGATGTCAACTTTCTGATTGAATAAAGATATAGGAGTAACTCTTATACAAGTATTATTTGGTGCTAGTAAGGTTAGATCTGTATTCCCTGGTCTCTTAAAAGGAGAATGGAGAACCAAAGATTGGGAGAAGAATTCCCTATGAGCTTTTTTCCTCTCCAATTTCTCTCTTGGATTCAAGAAAGGAAATAGACAAGGCAGATATCCTTGCAAGACTCTCAAGATCTATAGCTGCTATAGGTGATTCTTCCCATCTGTCCTAGCCTTGGTGGATAGAGTCACCTGATATATGTTGCTGGTGGAAAGTGGCAAGTATCCCGTGGATTTAGCCGAGGTGCGTGAAAGCTGGCCTAGACACCACGGTTATCAAAAAAAAAAAAAAAAGAAGCTGCTTGGCTTGGTCCAACAATGAATCTAACATGGAAGGCTGTTACTGTGCCTTCCTCCTATTGCTGAGCCTTATCATCCGTTACAGGAGGATGGATAGAGGCATCGGGAGCTCAGTGATTGCCTTTCCGTAAATATTATCAGGCGTCCCTTGCTCAGGGAGATTTCTGAAAAGATTATTGACACACAATTCCAAACGGAGCTGAAGATAGAGGAAGCCCTTCGTTCGGAAAGTGTTCAAGAAGAGTCCATTCTAGAGAAAAGCCACCAGATTAGGTGATGGTGCAAATACATCATGTGTTTTTAACCCAACTCAGGCCAAAGAACCTTATTCTCAATGGTCACCACTAACCAATTCGACTCCATTGTGGAGAAACGACTCCAAATTAAAAAGAAAATGGAGTTCACACTGCTGTCCAATGGTTGTTCCGTTCCTTTCTAATAAAAGCTTGGAACATGTTCTGGGCGAGCCTTCACATGAGGTGAACGGTACCTGTATTGAGGAAATCGTTTTGTCTCAATCAATCAAGAGTGCCTCAACTGGATACATTCACTTATTTCACACTGGATCCTGGGGTATGGTAGACTAGAGTGGATCTAATTTAGGAGAGCAGAGACTGAGAAAGTTTTATGCATTCAGTTAATGTCCGGAAAGAAGTTCTAGTACTTGTTGATGGTGGGAGATAGAGGGTATCCCGTGGAATTAGTTGAGGTGCGCGGAGCTGGTCTGGACGTTAAAAAAAAAGAGTCCGAAAAGTAGTTTGTGATAAACAATTTAGGGATTTTGGTGGAAACTAAATGAAAGGGGGTCTTATCCCGATGTTTACTTACTCCTATGTTGACCAAGGCAAAAAGAGTAGAAAAGTGCCATAAAGCTGTGTTTTTTTTTGCGCAACAGCTTCTTGTAGTATGAAAAAAGAGACAGTGAGTTGAAAAAAACTACAAAGCGCAAATATGTAAAAGTCGAATATGTTTAATTTTATTTGGTTTATAGGGTAGTAAACCAACATAGTTAGTTTTGGTTATTATTATTTTAAAACCAACTCAAGCCAACCCCTGATTTTAATTAGGAGAATATATTTATATGAAATATAAGATCAATTATACTTGAGAAGTTTTGCTTATAAAGAGAATTAATATTTATAGCATATATGTCTTGTATGCTATAATGTTGTCAGAGGGCAAGACTATTCCTATACTTTTGGGGAGTTTTTTAGTCATGATTGAGATTCATATACAAGTACAGACTACAGAATACAGACAATTTCTTGTACTTCTTATTTATATTTTAATTCTTGTATAATATTAGCCTGAGACGATCTCGAAATGGAGCTACATGGTAAGTGAGGATTCATATGGCTGACCCCAACTTGAGTTTGGGATTGAGGTGTAGTTTTTGTTATTATATGTGTTTCCAGCTTTATTGTGTTACTTAGCGAAATTGGTTCATCTCCTGATCGACGAAATTGGTTCATCTCCTGATCGACTTCATCCTCTTTCAGCTTGCAGAGATTGTCAACCAAGGGAAATTGGTTTCAGATGAGATAATACTGAATTTACTATCTAAGAGGCTTGAGAGTGGGGAAGCTAAGGGTGAAGCTGGATTCATACTTGACGGATTCCCCAGAACCGTGAGACAAGCAGTGAGTATACATTTATTTTCCTGCATAAAATTCTGTCAATCTCATTTGTCTATGTTTTACCTCTTGGCTACTATCTCCAAAAACCTTAAATGAGATTGGAACGTTATGCTCTGGTTATCTGTGAAAAAGTAACTAGGCTAGGACAGTGAGAATGAATTAGCCATTCCTGCTTACCAAAAACGAGAAAAGTAAGAAGTTAGAGGCTAAGTGCTGCTCAAATTTAGTTGTCAATGTTAAGTGCATTAGCCTGAATATTGGGAGGCAAGAATGATGCTTGAAATAATGTATTGTATTAATTACTTAAGAACTTCATAAAATATGATTTTGTTACCAAAACTTCATAAAATACGATTTTGTTACCACTGTTAATTAAAGGAGCTTCTTGAATGCTGCTGGGAATTTTTACCTGTTCAGGCAAGAAAGTGAAGATCCTTGCAACAGCTAGGTTTGGTACCTTTTTGTCTATGAAATGGTATCCCCCTCCCTGTATGTGGTGGCGGGGATTTGAAAAGATGATAGAAGTGATAAATCAGTAGTCTACTTCCCCATTCTAGTCACTTCTCCTAGTACATTAGTGTAATCTCAATTTATGTCAGAGGTATTAGACACAGTTTTGTGCATGTTCTATAACATTCGCGCCTATTTCTGCATCAGGAAATATTGACTGAGGTGACAGACATAGATTTGGTGGTTAATCTCAAGCTTCCAGAAAGCGTATTGGTTGAGAAATGCCTTGGTCGAAGGATTTGCAGTGAATGTGGAAAGAATTTCAACGTGGCATCTATTGATGTCGCGGGTGAAAATGGGGCTCCTAGAATCAGCATGGCTCCACTTAATCCTCCCTCGCAGTGTATATCAAAGTTAATCACTCGAGCAGATGATACAGAAGACATTGTCAAGGAAAGACTTCGTATATACTGGGACAAGGTATTGTTCTGATATCTGAACCACAATATTTTCAAGGCACTAGAACTTAAATATGCATTTTTTCCTTGACGTGAGTAACTATTCTCAAAGCAACAACTTTTCCCCTCGAATAGCTCCAGATATTGTTGGTTAATGGTCATTCAGCATCTATGCTATTATCATCTTTCTCTAGAAAATGATAACATAGAACAGCTATATGATTTCCGTTCTCTTTTATGATTGCAGAGTCAGCCTGTTGAAGACTTCTACCGGAGCCAAGGAAAGTTACTGGAATTTGATTTACCCGGAGGCATCCCAGAATCATGGCCTAAGTTGCTGGAAGTTCTCAACCTTGATGAGCAAGAATATAAACTGTCTGCTGCAGCTTAGTTGCAATTAGCTGCTTCGCATGTGTGCGTGCGATTAACAATTTTGCAGAAAAAGAACATAATCATTGGTTTCCCTTCTATTTCCTTTTTCCTCTTAAATTAAGTCAAATAACAAACCATTTGAGTGTACTTGAAGCCGTAAAAATACGGTGGTTGCCTTTGTTGAATTTCGAATTCGTATGAAGAGGTCTGTTGTACCATAGTTTCAACAAGAGTTATAAAGATGATTATTTTTTCCATTGTGTAATAAGCTTATACTAATGACACATACTGATTTAATACTTTTAGATAAATGGCATAATCTGATATAAACAACTGATATGGTTTTATTTGGTGCATTGGTAAATTAATCTGTTGGTTCATCCTTTGGCATTTTCTCTGCTCCAATTACAATTGAAGATGTCAATTGGCTTCTTTGTCTGTTTAGTGTTTACTATGTAGAAGAGAAAGGGAATTGGCTTTGAGCTGAGGGTCTTACGGAAACAGTCTCTCTACCTTCCCAAGGTAGGGGTTAGGTTTGTGACTGCATACACACCGCCGTTGAAATTGTTTTAGTTCCCACTTTTCACCTCTGCTTGGTTAGAGAGGCTTGAAAAATTGTTTCCATATATTGTTGCCTCAAGGTTTTGTTCAGTGGTAATGACATAACATGTGATGTATGAGTCAGATGAAGCCTAGTATTTATATTAGGAGGAGGATAGTGAGGCAGGTCCATACTTTCCCGAATTCTAAACCTGTGCTTCAGAAGCACATATGAAATTTCTCAACCTGGTGTAATATTGTCCGATTTGGGTCAAATTCGCATGATTTTCTCGAGAGACCTTACACTATCAAGAGTATCCAACAGTAACTTCTTTTCTTTTCGACTTTCTATTGAGACGTTAACAAGAATATTACAGCCATATTAGGTATGTAGAAAGTTTTGCTTTCGTGAATTCATTGACATATGCATAAGTTAGGCATTTGCACAATGTTTTCTCTTTAATTTCTCCTTGGACCAAACTCCAATCCAAATAGTTTGTTCTTGCATATACATACTATTGCTTGAATTCTCTCATCCTGCATTTGTTAGAGCAAAAACAGAAAGCCCCACTGGGAAAGAAAGTGAAGAACAACTCATTCATCCACATTTCAATTGAAGAGGTAACTTCATTTGTATATATTTTTCTTCATCATCATCATCATCTAGACTGAAGGGTGGTTAGCTGAATATACTAATTTGTCGGAAAATTATATTTTGTATATAGAAACTTATACTGCATGTATAGGTTAGAAATTGCTTTTTATACATATATTTTTAACTATTAAACATCCTTAATGAAATTCCTAATTTCGCCACTGACTTATCTTATGAGTCTATGTTTCTGCTTGCTTCTTGATGAGAACATGCATCCACAACTTTCATCCTACAAGAAGAATTTTGTAGAGGAATACGTAGTTGTGTTCATTTTGTTCGATTTCTACTGTCTTCATTCATGATCTTCTTGTTCCCTGTAGTGAAGTGTTCTCCTGCCCCGGTCACCTAGATAAATCTTGCCATGTTAAGTTAGCAAGGGCGAAGCTAGAGCCTAGAGGGATGGAAGAAGTTTCGAATGAATCTCCTTCATCTGAAAATAAATTTGTATATATTCTATTTCTTTTTTACGTATGTATAGTAGATAATGAAACTTTAAGGTAAAAATTCTAGTTGGTTGTTTTATATTGTTAAAAGAATAATTTTAAATATATACTACATAATAATTTTTTATATGACATGTCAAACAAACAACAAACGAATAATCTCTACATTATAACTCCTGTAATATGATCCAGGCATGCATTACAATTCATACGATATTAATTTTTGTATAACTAATCATTTGCATGACTAATGCATTACTTGCTTCTAAAAAAGTGACACCTTAGGTACAAACAAAAAGCCCTACGGTGAAAATCCAATTACTTTTACCGGACCTTGTATATGTTAAAAAAATAGAAAATATAATTGAAGAAGAAATGATTTTAACGTGTGAAAGAATCGACTTTCTTTAAAGAAATAGACTTTAAATTTTATGCACCATTAGGGGTCGTTTGGTGTAAGGTATTAAAACAAATAGTCCCGGGATTAAATAAATAGTCCAGGGATAAAATTTTTGGTGTCATGTTTGGTTGTCAAGTTCGGGATAACTTATCCCGGGATAAGTTATCCCTCCCTTTTGGTGGTATAGTAATCCCATCATAATTTATCTTGGGATAAAGCCATGAAATGACAAAATTATCCTCCAAACCCTATGATTATCACTTTTCACATATATATATATGGAGGGTATTTTTGTAAACAAACAATATATTCTTAGAAATAGTACAATGCATATTATTTTTAGTACCACAAACCAAACAACCACTAAAAAATAATACCAAGATAACTAATTCCAGGACAACTAATCCCAACATAATTAATCCCAACATAACTAATCCCAACATAACTTGTCTTCAAACCAAACGACCCCTTAGTGTATAAGTTTTTTACATCATCAGGTAATTTTAACTTGCTATAGCAGGTCACCTATTTTTCCCAATTTTTTTTTCTTTTTAATATAAATTAAAAAACTACTTTTACCTTTTCCCTCTCTCTTTTCCCTTAAAATCCTCTATTTCCATCTAAAGTAATTGTTCCGTTTTCTCTCTCATTGTTTCTTCTACCACACTAACCCTCTTATTCTCCTTCAATCCATCTTTCCTGTGACATTCAAGCAATTGGTATTTGAACCACTTACAACTTAAGGAAGTTTCTAAGCTCTCACTATCAACGATTAGGTCTTTTATGCCAGTAAACAAGAAAAGAATCTAAAATTAGTTTGAAATATATGATGACATACCGTTAAGAAGAAGAAACTTGTCCCAACTTTCAAAAGTTTGAAAAATTATTTTTTACAAGGTCCAACCTTTGATGCGTTGAAGAATTACTTAGAGACAATGAAAAGTACAGAAACGTCATAATCATATTAAATTTGGAAAAGAAAATAATTTGGCTATGGAAATAATTTTGGTTTGAATCCAAGTAGAATTCTAATTGTTGTTGAGATCTTTTTTTGGGTACATTACTGATTTTCTTTTTCTATAATTTTTAAAAATATATTATTATGGTTAAATATCACTAATATTATCTGATGGTGTAAAAAACTGATGCACTGACGGTGCATAAAATTTAAACTCAAAAAAATATTGTATGTATTCATTGATTAAAATACAAGTAATATATGAATCAAAAAATCCATCAAATATTAGAATCCAATTATTACTCCCTCCGTCTAAAAAAGAATGATCTAGTTTGACTTTGTACGGAGTTTAAGAAAATAGAAAAGATTTTTGAATCTTGTGATTCAAAATTAAAGTTTTGTCAAATGTACCAAAATGTCCTTTAATCTTATGGTCTCAAACATGTCACGTAGAAAGTTAAAATTAAAGTATTGTCAAAAAAAGAAAAGAAATCATTTTTTTTAAAATGAATTAAAAAAAAAAGTAAATTATTCTTTTTAAAATAAAGAAAGTATTAATATTTGAAATTAGTGTAAAAATACCTATAAATTTCAAAAATCTTGGATCCTTTGGTACCAACAACTAAAGTCATCCAATGTCACATCAACATTCTTTACTAGACAAAACGTTAAAATGAATAATTCAACTAATCTTTTGGTCATGGAAAATTCTAAGCTTATCCAAACAAATAATCCAGAAAAGAAACGTGTCTAATTATAAGCCAAAAACATGAAAAGAAAGGGTAAAAGAGGAAGTACATAGAAAATTTTAGTGGATTAGGAAAGTCCTAAATAGATGGTTAAAGTGATAACTAGACAAAAAGAGTACTATTATTGGTAGATGTTAAATCATTGCCTAACATATATCCATTAAACATACGATAAAATTAATTAATTCAATAAGAATAATATAATTGAAGAAAGATTAATTTATTTTATTTCAGCATCGACTTTTTATGTAAAGATTTTTGCTCAATGTACTATATAACGTTGAGAAATGACATGCTTATTTTTGTATGATGCTTTAACCAAGAATATAGTGTTTTGTTAGTTCTTTACTTTTTTTCCCCTTCATTATGGTAAGACTTGATCTGAATCGTAGTTCAAATTCAAGTTGGTTTAGTGAAGGCAACCACAAAAATTATCAAATGGGTCAGTCTTTTAATTCTCCCAAATTAGAATATCAAACGAGGACGTTGCAGATGTTCGGGGAGGACACGACTTCTTCTAAGGCTAGAAGACACCCAAGACTATAGCATGTCGTGAAAGAAGCATTATTTAAAGATAGCGAGAAGGATTATGGTGGTAGAAAGAAAAGTGATTTCAAAATCAAATTTAACAAAAATAAGAGTAAAAGCAATAGAGAAAATATCAGAGAACGAAAAGTACTGACAACAAAATAGTATAAATAGCTCAAGTAAAAGATAAATAACGATAGTAATACAAAATGTAGAAAGATAGTAATAGATAATAATAATAATAAAAATAATAATGATACTAATAAGTAAAACCTGAACTTTTCAAAAAAAGAAATTACTCGACTATCTACTTACATGTACCCATCGATCCTCGATCTATATACTTTCCTATCTAGGAATGTGTCATTATGTTTAGAAATTTTGTGGAAATTTTTAGTTGTAGATTCATATTGATCTTAATAACTCACTACCTTGAACTCATTAGTGTAAAATTTACATTTTCCTCCAAATTAATAACCCAATCTTGTAGAGTATTCAATTGAAAAGTTGGAAATATTAAAATTAGTAAATTATTGTAAAAACTTTGTGACTTTGGTTTTGACAAGTTTCTAATTTGTTGATCTTATGGCTGATATCAATTTGAAGCCTTTGCATAAAGAGATATTTTCCTTTTGCATTTCTGCCTAACCACATGCAAAACTATACTGGACAGCTGCAACATGTTAAAAGAGTTAGTTTGATTCGCGGATTAAGTTATTTTGAAATTATAATTTTAAAATTTTAATTTGTAGACTAATTTATTCATTAGTTCGAATCACTATCTCAAGTGAGGAAAAAAAAAAAATCACACAAAATTTCTAACATTTTTTTCATGTGAAATATATATCGAATCACAAGTTAAATTTCAATTTTCAAATACTAATTTTCAACGTAATCTCAAATATTTTTTTCGTTCAATATCATGAAATTCATATCTAAATGCCTATAGATCCGGTTTGTCCATAGATTATTTTTCCCTTTGTCGATTTTATTTAAAATATATTAGTATATGATTATATATCAAATTGATTTTTGGCTAATTTTTGAAAATGAATTTTCAAGTTTGAAAAACTAGTTTTAATCCGGGATGTGTTTGGTACGAAGAAAAAGATATTTTACAAAAATATTTTTATCAAAAAATAAGTGATTTCCTTACTTATATGTTTGGTAGGTAAATGATTCAGCAGTTGACATGCAGTGACGGAGCTACAGCTTAGCAAGGGTGATCAGCCGAACACCCATTGCCGAAAAATTACACCGTATACTCTTTTTATAACAACTTTTGTACTCTATTTTAAACAAAAATAGCCGCCCAACAGCCCCAACTTTTGTACTCATTTTGAAGATTAAGAAAAAAAAAGGGGAAACAAACAAAAATAGTCAGTTATTCAAACCCATTTAATGTTTTGAGTTTACTAATACAATGAAAGTTTTGGCCTATGACTTTTTATTTTACTGTACCAATTTAAAGGAGTATTACTTCCTCAGTGCATCTTTATTTGTTAATATTTAACTTGATATCTCTTTAAGAAATAATAAATAAATAAGTAATTTTACTATATCATTTTTATTATTATAGGTCATCTAAATATCGAAAAGTGAGTAGTCTGTAATAACAAGGATAAAATAGGGTAAATTATCTCTTATTTTTTAAATTGAACAAGTAAAGTTGGACAACTATTTTTAGTATACTGGACAAGTAAAGATGGATGGATGGTGGCGGAACCAAGATTTTCATTGAGGAGGTTCAAAAGTGCACACACGAAATAGCCGAAGGGGGTTCAACATCTACTATATATACATAAAATTAATTTTAACCATATATAAATAGTATAATTTTTCGTTGAAGGGCCCCCCTCATTGTATGCTAGCTCCGCCCCTGTGGACGGAGTATTAATTTTCTTTTTATGTTGCATAATTATTCTTTTTTCATTTCTCTGCATTAGCTTTGATGTGTGTTATTCTGTATATAACTCTAGTAGCTAAAACTGTTTTTGTTGACTTCTCTGTTAGTTTGGATTGATACCATTAATAGTTTTATAATTAGAAGTTTTGATATGATTTGTTAAATAATATGAAATTTAAATTTAATTTTAAATCTTGGTGCACCCACTCATCAGTTAAAAAAAATGTTTTGTAAACCTACCAAGCAAAAAAATAATAATTTATTCACTCCTTTAAAATTTGAACACCCTTGACGAAATTTCTAGCTCCGCCACTATTGCCACGTGTCCTTCTGCTAAATCTTTTGCGACTTAGCACACAGCCCCTTATGTCTCGTGTTAGATTTTGTCCACGTAAGCATTGCTTACGTGGAATAATCTTGTCCTACGTGGCACCTTCTTGGCCTGCAATTTGTCCACGTCATCTTCTTGGAAACTTCCAAGACTTTCTTCTGCTTCCGTAGTACCAAAATTTTCTTTCATGTCTGAAAACTAAATAATACAAAATCCTTAGTAATAGTCTTTTATTATTATTTTTTTTTTTTTTTTTTTTGGCATTTTATCATTATATTAAACTACAATTTTCACTTTGAAGTTCAATTTCTTGGCCCCTTGGCTTTGGATGATGAAAGGAGCTTTTGGCTGTTGATTTCTGCTATTGTTGATGATCTCTAAAGGTGCATTTCTCTTATCTTTATTAGTCTTTGTTACTCACTCCGTTTAGAATTACTTGTCACTAATTTTGTAATTGTATTTCCACTTTTACCTGTCATTTTAGACATATCAAGAAAAGATAATTTTTTTTTTTCTATTTTACCATTAGCATTAATTGTTTATTCTCTAAATTAGTTTTAAGATACAATAGTAACTATAAATTAATAGGGATATTATGATAAAATAGTCATGTTAATAGTTATTTTCTTAATGGGTGTATTAAGTCAAAATGTGACAACTAAAAGTGAACGGAGGGAGTATTAAATATGCATTCAAGTCCATGTCTTTTTTTTGCTTTTGGGCAATTGAAATTTATTGCTTTATGTTACCAAGATTTGTTTTTTTTAATAAATGTGGTGTTTGGACCAGCTTGTGTGCACCTTGAACTAATTTCACGGGGGTACCGGCTAACTATGTGCACCCAGACTTGGACATATGGGAAGAAATTATCTCGTGTTTTTCCTCCGTTGTCATTTAAACCTGAAACCTCATTATGATTTTCGAACCACTTCATTGACTACTAGGCCACACCACCCATCAAGATTTGATTTTTCGGGTTGTTGATTCAAGTTTATGTGTTGAGTGTATGGAATAATCATTAATGTGATAATGGAAAGTAAGGGCTTATCTATTTTGCTCAAGTTATGTGTACATGTTGTGCTGCATTTGAGTTTTCTATTCAAGTCCATGTCATTTTGCCTTTAATTTTGAGCATTTGAAGCTTATTGCTTTATTTTATCAAGATTTGATTTTTCTGGCTGTTGAGGCAAGTTTATGTGTTGAGTCTATGGAATAATGGAATTTAAGGGTTTATCTATTTTGCTTTGTTCTAATTGATGTTTGTTACCTGCATTGGAGCCCTGTCTAAACCGTAATGCCCATTTAAGGGGGAAGAGCTCGAACCCCAGGCCTCTAGTCAAGTGTGAAGGGATCCTATCCATCCCAACACAATCTTTGTTGGTTAGTTATGTGTGTTGTGCTGTAACTGAGTTTTCCATTCAAGTCAATGTCTCTTTGCCTTTTGGGCATTTGAAGCTTATTGCTTTAGCCTTTATGTTATCAAGATTTGATTTTTCTGGCTGTTGAGGCAAGTTTATGTTTTGAGCGTGTGGAATAATGAAATTCAAGGGTTTATCTATTTTTCTTAAGTTATGTGTTGTTTTTTGGTTTCCCACCCAATGTCCAGTAACTGTATTGGAGCCCCAGCTAATCTTAAGGCCTATTTAAGGGGGAAGCGCTTGAACCCGAGACCCTGGTTAACAGTGAAGGGAACTTGTCCATCCCACCACAACCCTTGTTTGTTAGTTATGGGTGTTGTGCTCTAACTGAGTTTTTGATACGAGCATGGCTAGCATGGGGAATACTAGGATGGACTTCTATATATGGATGATAGCTTGGAGCCCGGAGGAAGGCATGAAGAAACAAATACACAAGGTCATGGGTAATCAAGATGCTATTTGGGCAATCAAGAAGGTCCCTTGTGGATTATTTACTAAATAGTCACTTTTGGGCTATTTTTGTAATAGACTTTTTGTGAAAAGGCAAGGACTATAAATAGTTGCCTTAGCCATTTTCTTTACTTAGATTTTGGATGAATTGAAAATTGAAAATTGAGCCTTTCTTTCCTCACTTCTCATCTCTTATTCCTCAACTATCCTTTATTTTTGTTGTTTAATTCCGCGTTCCGATATCAATTTTAGTCACCTCCGACTAGGATCATTATCCATTTTCCATTCAAGTCAATGTCTTTTTGCCTTTTGAGCTTTTGAAGCTTATTGCTTTATGTTATCAAAATTTGATTTTTCTGGCTGTTAAGGCAAAGTTTATGTGTTGAATGTACTGTGTATTGAATGATTATTGATGTTAAAATGGGAATTAAGGGGTTTATCTATTTTGCTTAAGTTATTATGTTGGTGCTATGCAACTGAATCATATGCTTATTGTTACTTCCTTTGTTCCAATTTATGTGATGGTGTTGATTGGGCACAAAATTAAGATGGAAACAAAATCATTTGAAACCTGTGGTCTAAAATAAGCCATACATATTTGTGTGGCTATAACTTCTCATTTGGGTAAAATGAAAAGTTTAAAGCAAAATTATTACTAAATACAGAAATGTGTCATTCTTTATGGGACTGACTAAAAAAGAAAAAGTGTCACATAAAATGGGGCAGCTATTAGTAGTCTGTGTTGTTAATGTGTTGATACTCTTGTTCTGATCATACAGGTAGGAGATGAGAAATTAGATAGGGCTTTTGAGGAATTCTTGGGTAAAGCCTTACAACGGTTCGGTTTAATTTGCTATCCCTTTTCTTTTGGATATTGATGATTAACTTAGTATATTGATGCTGTTGGTTTTGTTATTCAACTGATGGTTTTAACATTTCAAATGTGGAATAGGTTTGTATTTGAAGGATTTGGGTTCTTGAAGAAGAAGGTATGTGCTCTTTCTTTTCATTGACAAGGATTTACAACAACAACAACATACCCAGTATATTCCCACCACGTGGGGTCTGGGGAGGGTAAGTGTACGCAGTCCATACTACTACCTCAGATGTGAGATAGAGAGGCTGTTTCCGAAAGACCCCCGGCTCATTCATTGACAAGGATTTATCAAAGGTTTTACTGGCAGTCCAATATCCCCTCTTCCTTATCATCAGTGTTGGTAAATCTGGTTGACAGGGAGTGTTTCAATGACGATCGAGGGTGATGGAGAATTGCGAGACGAGGACGAAGTAACTGGCAATAGACTGGTGCAAGAGAGGGAAAATGTAATTAAGGATTGTGAGTTGAAGGTTGAGACTGTTAACGGTGATGTACAAGGTGGGGATGTGGGGACATTACAAGCTAAAGGTTCACAGTTGCAACAGCAGGAACAGAGTCAAGAGACAGTAATCGGTTGGGAAAGATTTTTTCATGTTACCTCCATTAAGGTGCTGCTGGTGGAGAATGATGATTCTACGCGACATATTGTTACTGCTTTACTTCGAAATTGCAAATATGAAGGTCTGTTTCTTCTTCCTTTTTTTTTTTTTTTTTTGTGTGTGTGTGTTTCTCTCTTTCTTTACGAGTTCTCTTCGTCATATTAAATATGTGAAGTTGAACCATCAGCTGTTTTTTATTGTCTGAATATTCAAGAGCTACGATGTTGAAGACTAATTCAACAAGGTTTTGTAGGTAGATATGGAGTTGTGCTTGTTAGATGTAGTGTGAATAGATACTAAATAAACCTCACTTGAGCTGCATAGTGCATTGTCCTTCCTAATCAGCTAAAACAATTGCTTAGTAAAGGGGTTAGAGAAGTTGGGTCTATTGGATTAAGTCCGGCACTGGCTTGTTAAGAAGCGGGTTCCACTTGTTAAATAAGAGATCATATGTGATTATATGTATGAGACTAACTAATTGCCCATGTTTTTATCAACCATATTTGTTCCAATCTCTTTTTATTTACCTCTCTGTTCATTTGAATGCTGACATTGCAAGATGAATTCGACATTTCACAATCATTTTTCTTCATAGAACAAGCAATACATGTCAACTATTTAAGTTGGAGCCAAGCTAACGGCTTGAACTTGAGACACCCACATCCCAATATCAAGCTCGAGATGGTTTAGTTGCTGACCCTAGTTCGAGGGTTCAAGACTTCTGCTGTTTAAAATCTCTAGTTTAGCTGAAGATTGAGTTAGTCTTACTATTCCCAGAAAAAGGAAGGAGAATATAAGATTATATTTTACGAAATGCAACCAAAACCCTTTGATATAATTCCATTGACTATCAAGACTAGATATCATCAATCTAATCGAGTCTAATGTGTAAGCATGACAAAGCCTTCATTTTTGCCTGAAATCAGTTCGTAATCTCTAATATTTCCTTATACAAGTCAAATTGAATCATAATTTGTACAAACAGAAAAATAAAATTTCATGCATATCCACTGGATAGAATAGGAATTCTGATCCGTACTTCCTTGAAATCTGAGATGTAGCACGCAAATCCAAAAATCTAGTTTCAGGCATGAGGATTGACTGACCCGGTGAGAACAACAACAACAACAAACCTAGTGTAATCGCACAAGTGGGGTCTGGGAAGGGTAGAGTGTACTTAGACCTTATCAGTTTCAAAAAAGAGTGTAGGGACACCTTATCCCTACCATGAGAAGGTAGAGAGGTTGTTTCCAATAGACCCTCAGCTCAAAGCTGGTGAAAAATGAATCGAAAAAAAAAGCATTATGTCAGCTAAAAGGGGTGACAGCATAATACACTTGGTATATAATATCATAGACTGACAGATGAAATTACTAGCCGAAATACTCTAAAATCTGTTTGGATGTGTATGGACCATTATGCTTGTCATTAGAACTGCAAAAACCTCGTGTTATGTCTTGCAATTAAGGTTAACTGAAAATCCAAGAGCAACTGAAGTTGAAGGCTAGCAATATCTTTAATCAATCTAGTTAAAGTAACCTGGATTTGTATGTTGATAAAATACGAAATCTTGTTGAGTATCGCTAAGCTATAACTATCAATTCAAACTATAAACTGGCCACAGACATGTGGCAGTGTTTGTCCTGGTGAAGTCTCAAGTTTCATCACTTGTGATGTTCAGTTGAGAAAATATTTCTTGTTTGGTAAATTGATAAACTTTAGTTGAAACAGCTTAGTTGACTGGCCAATATCCGTCTTTTCCATTTCTTTAATTTTTAATTCATGACTAGACTATATCTGTTAATTGTTGAAAATATATTTTACTTGTCTACTACTTTACCATCTTTTATGGCTCTTATTATCTCTTCGTTAATTGGTTATTTGCAGTTATACAAGCAGCCAATGGATTGCAAGCCTGGAAGATATTAGAAAACCGTACCAAACAGATCGATCTAGTGTTAAGTGAGGTAGTAATGCCTTGTTTATCAGGCATAGGCCTTTTATGCAAAATCATGAGCCACAAGACACACAAGAATATTCCTATTATCAGTAAGTAATCTGCTGTTGTGAAACTTCTACTCCTCCCATTCCAATTTAAGTGTCTTAGTTTGATTAGACACATTGTTTAAGAAAATAAGAAAGACTTTTGAATCTTGTGGTCTTAAACTAAATATGTCTGTAATATACTCTTACACAAGCCATGTAGAATGTTGGAATTAGAGAGTTATCTGAGGGTACTATTTTAGGGGGAAAATACTCTTACTGTTTTGCTTTTGATTTTCACATTTATCCATATTTTCATCTACTCCTGATGAGGTCA
This sequence comes from Capsicum rhomboideum, assembly GCA_031232105.1. Taxonomy (NCBI): domain Eukaryota; kingdom Viridiplantae; phylum Streptophyta; class Magnoliopsida; order Solanales; family Solanaceae; genus Capsicum; species Capsicum rhomboideum. The sequence goes on along the minus strand of CP124711.1, from coordinate 139,032,193 downwards.
TGTGCAGTGATGTCATCTCATGATTCGGTGGGTTTAGTCTTCAAGTGTTTGTCAAAAGGTGCAGCCGATTTCCTTGTAAAACCGATACGAAAGAACGAGCTCAAGAACCTATGGCAGCATGTCTGGAGAAGGTGTCAAAGTGTAAGTCACCACTATTTTCCGTTAATTCATAACGGATAACATTGGCCCATGATCTGCTGTTCATTAATGAGACAGAATTTGTTTACTAGCTTTCTTTCTTTCTTATAAAATATGCATTGCACCCCTCTGTTGTTGATTCATATCCATTTCTCAGTCTAGTAGAAGTGGGAGCGGAAGTGGTACACAAACCCAAAAGTCTTTAAAGTCAAAGAACAGTGAACAATCTGGCAACAACAGCAGTAGCTATGATGGGGAAGATAATCAGAGAAATGCTCCTCTTGGAAATGGAAGTGATGATGGAAGTGACACACAGGTATTGCAATTTTCTTCCTCTTTTCTAGTTCATATTTTTATACATATTGGGATGATAAAGATTGCACTCAGGCATGTTGTAATTTTACATATTATTTCATAGAGTTGATTGAAGTAAACTTTTCGTTGTTCCTTGGAAATGAGCATCTTAAAACGTTCTGTACCACGTGTTATTTGTTTAATTGTTTGCTCTTGCTGTTAAAGTAAGACAAATATTTATCATTATTGTTACTGATGATGATGCTCTGTTCGTTTAAATATTATAAGCAATCAAGTAAAAGTATTGAACTATATCATCTTTTTCGCCTTTTTGCTTTTCTTAATCTAATTGGTAGTTCTCATAATGATCATACGCTGCATACGATAACATTCATTTAGAAATGTCAATTGTCAATTGTAAGATCGTTGAGGGGATTTCTTGTTTTACAAGATTAACACTTCATAAAATTGTGTAAATCAGGTTCTGAGAGTATATTAATTCAAAACTAGGTGATCTCTTTTCATATGCCTAAGCTTTAGTGGCCAAAGTTATAAGGCCAAAGTAATCCGGTACCTATATTGGTGAGAGACAACAGGTACACGGTGGAATAGTCGAGGTGTGCACAAGTTGGCCCAGATACCACCATTATTAAAAAAAATAGTGTATATAAATTTGACCATGACAGTAAGTTAATGAGCTACTAATAAGGACAAATAATCTGTTGTTTGAGGCAATATTGACCGTAAGCAATTTGGTAAGGTACAGTGTAGCTGGATTTCTTTTATAGTTATTGCACCTATGCTACAAGGCTAGAAACATAAAGGAGTGCGGATAATAAATCCCCGTTGTACTAATTTTTTATAGTAATTGCTGAAACTGAGAAAGGGCTTGTGTCTGCAATTTTGCCTTTTTTCATTGGCAAGAACCAGCGCAATGTTTAGCTGTTTTTCTATTGTATTTTTAATTTTTAGCTTCTCAACAAAGGAAAGTGCAATGCTCTGCAAGTTTCGTATATTTGGCAAAAGCTTTAATATTAGAAAGAACTAATTATCCAAGCTTCTCGCTGAAGGGAAAAATAGCAAAAGAAAAGTCAATATGCTGTGTGTTCATCGTGTATCACATTACCTTGCATGATTTAGCATAGTAGTTCTTCATATGCAGTGTCAAATTCTTAAATCTTAGTTACCATCAGAAAGTCCAGAGAGTTTATATGGTAAGTATTTCTTTTTTACTATAAAACTTCTATTTTGCAGAGTTCTTGGACAAAACAAGCTGTTCAAGTTGATAGCTCTCAAGCAGTGTCTCCGTGTGATCAAGCGCTTGAGTGTGGAAGCACCACTTGTGTGCAAGTTATCCGTTCAAATGCAGAAAACTCTTGTCACAGGGAGGCAGACATGAACCCCTCAAGAGATTGCCAAAAAGAACCTCGTAATGACTACGACTTATCCTTTTTTCCTCCTCCTGTTCTATTCTGTTTGCTGACTGACACGTATTGTTCATGTTACTTTAAAGGTAACTCTGGAAAAGGCAAACCTTCTATTACCGGCTCCCTTAGAGATCCAGAGTTAGAACCTGTAAATGCTATTGTGCTTACAGTCGAACAGCTTGACGCAAGACATAAGAGTGAGCTGGAAATAGATTCAAATGCAAGTGGTTTGAAGATGGAAAACCAAATTGGTAATCGTCCACTCAGTGAATGTCATATTATGACTGCTGAGGTGTCTCATCCTCAGATTGAAAAAAGAGAGTTGAACAGAGTTGTGGATGCATCAGAACTCGATAATACTTCCACCGGGGACTCCAAACTCTATGTCGTTGAGCTAAGCTCGAAGAGGCTAAGAGGTCTCAGAGAATCAGGGATAACTTTTCAAGACGATCGCAATGTTTTGAGACGATCAGAACTTTCAGCTTTCTCAAGGTTGGGAGACAAAAACTACCTCTTATGCTTTCTTAACTACAGCTGTATGCTTTCTAGAGTTAAAACTTTTATTTTCTTTCTTGAATGGAATATTTGGAGATTTTACCTTTTTTTGATGGTTGTACGATTTTACAGGTACAATTCATCCTCAAATCATACAAAGACTCCTAATGAGATCACTCAAAGTAGTTCTTTAATTGAGAATACCCTGGAAATTGCAAAGAATAATCCAGTGCATGATATTGAAGCTCATATGAGCAAAAAACTTCCTCCAGAAAGCTCTCACAATGTTATAATACAGCATTCTCATCAGCAGAGCGACCATCATCACCTCCATAACCTTAATCAACATTGCACATCGAACCATGACGATTTGTCAGTAAAGAAGCTGGGTGTGGATGGTCCACATTGTGCTTCATCAAATATTTTCGCTGGTTCTTGTGAAGGAAACTCTGAATATCAAAGTATGAACAGATGTGCTTCTGGGAGTAACCATGGAAGCAACAGGCAGAACGGAAGCAGCAAAGCAGTAAATGCTGGAGGCACAAATGGGAATAGTGATTCTGGGTTAGCTGGCACAAGTATAAGTGGTGGTGATGCAAGTGGCTCTGGTTCTGGAAATACGATGGATTCTTTTAAACTTGTGAGAGCAGCTGCCTTGACCAAATTCCGTCAGAAGAGGAAGGAAAGATGCTTTGAGAAAAAGGTAAAGAGTGGACATAGTATAGCTGGTAACATTATGATGATTATATATTAGCTTGAGGTCATCATAGGAATCAATAAACTTCAAATCCTGGATCTGCTTCTGAAAAGCCATAGAGCATCACATTGTATACCTAGACTAGTTGGTAATACTAATACTTTTCTTCCTTGAAATTTTGTCTATTAGGTTCGATACCAGAACAGAAAGAAATTAGCAGAGCAGCGACCACGTGTTCGAGGACAATTTGTCCGGAAGATAGAGCAGAACAACCCAACTAATACTGCAGATGAATGAGTCAAAGCCATTTTTCCTGATCCTGTTCACAAGGTATCTTTTATGTGCAGCAAAGCGAAAAACTTTTGTGAAAAGCTTAGTCATATTGAAACTTAATTTTTTGCGGCATATTGCAAGAACAACAATCATTGAGTTATTATAGGAGGAAGTTCTGTTTTTTCAATGAATAGCCTTCTATAATAAACAAAATTACTTAAATACTGTTCATTTCGTGTTTATTGAGGTACTTATTGGATTGGATTCGGCTTAGCAGTGAACTTCTGTTCTTGACCTATTGACAGTTGAATTAGTTTATGTTGATCTCTGTGAAATTGTGTGGATCCATTTCCACTGGTGGATGTACCAACATATCTTGTCATTAATACATAGATAGACACCTTAACTTGATCTCAACTAGCAACTAAACATTCCAACTTTGAGTATGCACATCTAGACGTCTCCAACTCGCCCCCATTGTGTCTCGTGGACGCCCAATGCTGACGTGGCACCTAAAATATTGGAGGTGTCTAGATGATCATTTTGTAAGTTGGGAGTCTTCAGTTGCCAGCTAAGGTGTCAAACTCAACTCGAGTTTTATACCCTTTTTTTTTCGGGAATGAAATGGACCAAAATAGAGCGGAATGGATAAAGAGGTTCATCTAAGCCGATAACCGATCCCAACTAATTTGATTGAGGTATAGTTTGATATTAAAAGGTTTATCAACTCAGGAAGAGCTGTTGTTCTGTTAGTTTTGAACATATTTCTTTTTCACTACCATAGGGATTAGGTAAAAATGAGAAGAGTAGGTATAAAAGATCCAATAGACCATGCTTGGCAGTACAATTTCTGCATCTCCATGACCAAATTCGCCTATATTAGGATTATTTCAATGATTGATCAAATTTGATAGATTTGTCCTCGAAAGCAAGAATGTAAAGTACGTTGGAGCATTTATGGAAACCAGAGGTTCAAGGTGAAGGGGTTCTTATTCTGCCTTTTTTTTTTTTTTTTTTTTTTTTTTTTGCTCTGCATCACCACTTCTATGCTGCTCGGTCTCTCCAAAAATGTTGTCGCAACCGTGTCATATTCTGCAAAAATGCACTATTGTTTTAAGTATTCGACACATATCCATCGATATTTTTGAAGAGTTCGAGCAACATAGAATCACCAGCAACATTATGAATTTGTGCTACTTTGTTAAATGAAGTATTCAAATACCGTTGTTGGAGAATATGACACGGGTGTGACAACATTTTTGGAAAGTCCGAGCAATATAGAATCAGCAACAACATTATGGGTTTGTACAACTTAGTTGAATGAATGATTCAAGTATCCAAAAATGAATGATTTGTCCTAAAAGATTCAACGATGGCTATATAGAAGAGATTTAACAAACTAGAGAAGAGGTAGGTGGCTTTGATCATTCACTCATAATCTATTGCTCCCACACTGAATGCATTTATACTCACTGAACCCAAATTACAACTAAGAATCCGAAGAGCAAGGTAATAACATTATCTAAGCATAAATCTATTGCTCCCACATGGATATATATATCAACCTGGATCCCAAACCAATATTTTGTTGGCTGTCCAAATAGTTGGCCTATTCGCGGTTAAGCCCCTGACGAGTTAATAACTTAAATGGTCACTCAATTTTGTATTTTTATCCCAGAAAAACACTCTAACTTTGGATTTTACTCAGAAAATCACTCAACTTTAGATGTTTTACTCAAAAAGTCACTCAACCCATTTTATTATTTTTAAACTAAATTTTGCTTATGTGAAATTTTTTTAATTACAAAATTCTGGAAAATACAAAATATCCATTTAATGACTCTTTTACCCTTTTCTTCATTCCCCTAAATTATCTTTGCCACCTCTTCCTCACATTTTGCTTTTCCAACTCGCTTGCTAAACGTAACACGTATTTCAACCATTTTTATTTCATATACACCCTTATCGATAGTATTGACTCACGTAGGAGATGGGAATTAACAGGACTGCCTTGTCCTCATGCTTTGTTTAGTATTCGTGGAAATAGTAATAGAATTGAAGATTATGTGAATGTGTACTACAAGGTTGAAATTTTTAAAAATGTGTCCTCATATTTCATTAACCCAACCAACCCCGAAGATCATGGGTCAGAAGTAATGACTGGTCATGTGACCATTAATCCATTAACCCTGAAGATCATTAATCCATTATTTTGTTTAAACTTATGGTCATGTGATTTTAACTCAATAGTTAAAAAGTGTTAATATGACACTATACAAAGTGTGTTGTTTTGTTAAAATTTGTGCTCGTATGACCTTTACTCATTAGTTGCATGTGTTATCTTCTAAGCAATATTTTTTGTTAAAGGATGTTGTTTATTCAGTGACGTTTGAATGGTAATTTATAGACTATCTTTTATCAAGTGATGAATAAAGTTGCAAATACATGGGTCAATACTTTGGATAAGGGTGTATATGGCATAAAAATGGTTGAAATACGTGTTACGTTGAGCAAGCGAGAAGGAAAAGCAAAATGTGAGAAAGAGGTGGTAAAGATAATTTAAGGAAATGAAGAAAAGAATAAAAGGGTCATTAAATGAATATTTTGTATTTTTCATAATTTTGTTATGAAAAAAAATTTCACATAAGCAAAATTTAGTTTTAAAAATATTAAAATAGGCTGAGTGACTTTTTGAGTAAAACATCTAAAGTTGAGTGACTTTTTGAGTAAAATTCAAAATTGAGTGACTCAACAACTTGGCCATCCTCTGTCCAAATAACTGGCCTATAAACATTATTTGATATTTGAGTTATCCATGTTCACAACGGAGAATGAAACTCGCTGATTCTAAATTTTGAATTTGTCACCAATGGCTCCTTCCGTTGATGACATGGAGAATTGCATTTCCCAATGTTTACAAACAAGAAAATGCCACAACCAAAACTTGAATTCTGTTGTATCATTTTCAAGAATACATATATCTATGTCTGCTGACAAATCACAAAGAGTAATTGATCAAATTCGGGGAAGTTCCTATGAGAAAACGCTTATGATACTTCAGCACAAACTGTATGTTGAGCCACTAAACCTGAGAAAAAAAACAGTAAGCTTTATGAATATGATGAAAATATCTAGTGAATTATCTTATATTTGTCAATATATGTGGGTCCTAGTGACTGGGAATATATAAAGGGCAGCTCGGTACACTAAAGCTCCCGCTATGCACGGGGTTCGGGGAAGAGCCCTACCATAAGGGTGTATTGTACGCAGTCTTACCTTGCATTTTTGCCAAAGGCAATTTCCAAGACTTGAAACGTGACCTTCTGATCACATGATAGTAACTTTACTAGTTACTCCAAAGCTCCTTTCAAGCCTGGGAATATATATTCTACTTAATTTAATTAAATACAAGTATAGGTTTGAGTTTTGACTTTGCCACCTAAACATAATAAAATAGTAACATATTTGCATTTTAATGAGCAGAAGGCAAAAGAAGACAAATTGCTTTTTATTGACTTGCATATATCACTGTTTGCCCGTGGAGAATCATGAAGTTAATTAAAGATATATATCTCTTTATTTATTATCTTGTACCCCACCCCTTATTTTCGATAACAACTTATTTACATCGAATATTTATAATGATTAACCCTACTGACTTCGAATATGAAGGTATGATATGTGTTGGAAATATGAATCATTATGTCCCTTAAGCCATGCTCACAAATTGCATCAATATTTGACTTTGCTTATTAACTAATCATATGATTAAACGATATTATTTTTGTTTTGATATGTAACTTGCTAAGCTTAATTTTCTTGATTTGATATAAACTTGTGGATGTTCTTGTTGATTTTGTATTGTCAGCTCCATTGAAAAAGACCTGTATGTGACATTTTGACGTGTGTTAGTTATTTCAACAAGAGTAGAATTCTAAGAAATTTGCTGTATTGGTCCATGGTATATTAATATTTTTATTTTTTGTTTCTTGCTTGAAGTTTTATCATTTGGTATTTGCTACAAATTAAACCAACGTCAACAACAATATATCCAGTATAATTTCACATAAATGGAGTTTGGGAAGGGTGATTGTACGCATGCTATCTTGTGAAGAGAGCATGCTTTGTTTTCAATAGATTCAACAACAATGTATCTTGTTAAGATAGAGAGGTTGTTTTCGATAGGCTCTTGATACAATTAGTAAAGATTTGCTACAAGCCATTAATAAATACTCCGTATGTTTCAATTTGTTCGTCTGATTTTGATTTGACAGGTAGTTTGAGAAGGTAAAGAAGACTATTTGAATTTTGTAGTCTAAAACAAAAGATATATAAAATGTATAAAAATACTCTTTAATCATGTTGTCTTAAACATGTCATGCAAAAAGTTAAAATTAATGAGTTGTTCAAAAAAAAAAAGACATTCTTTTTTAATGAAAGTAAGACAAATAAATTGAAACGGACGAAATAATAATCTTGTGGTAATATTTTTCAAAAGTACTCTTAATTAACTATATCTATCTACTATCCCTTTCAGCTGTGGATCACCAAGTTTAGTGAAAAATGAAATTTGGAGAATATATTGTTTTGAGCCACACAATTATTCAACTTCATCGTACGTAGGAAAATAAAATTGCCAATAGTTCATTCTCTTTCTGAATGTGACATTGATTGGTACAATGGTATCAAATATCATGTTCAAGGTTAAAAATGTCGTCACGTGAAAATTAAAATTGTTTGTCTTGTTCAATCCATTAAAGAGTTGGGACTCTTAAAAGACGAGTCGTTATTTAGGACTCATTTGATCATAGATATTGCAAGTAATTTTTGAAATTTTTTTGAAAGGAAGAGAGTATTAGTTTCACGAAAGGTGCTTGGAATAATCGAGAGTAGTGGATTCTTTTTCTTCTTTATAATTTTCTTAGTGAATATGATTTTTTTTTAAGAAGTATCAGCTTTAATAATTTGATAAAAGTTACTTGTGTAATGATCTTTTTTAGGTCAATGAAAATATTTTCGATATCATGTAACATTGTGATTTATTCATTGACAAAAAACAGGGAGAAATATTGTTTTAATTAAAGAATCTAATGACGTGTTAACAGAGATGACTTTATTGATAAGAGAACTAATTTATCAATTAAATGCTTTTTAGGTAGGAGATGCTAAAAATTTTCTTGTACTATATAGCTCGTAGATTTTGAAGAAGAGTACACATACAATAAACGAATTTTTATAATTTTAGTTTTATTATAAAAAATAGTCATAGCCAATAGGAATTTGATTTTTTTTTACAAACTAGATCTGATGACCATTTCATTTTATAATTTTTCTCCTTTTATTGATGATCATCTCATTTTTATTTTTTGGTATGAGAGAGGTGATTAGGCGGGATAGTACATATTTGTAGCTTATCGTGGACATGAATTTAGATAAGAGACAAGAAAGAGTTGCTCAGATGGTAAGAACCCCTCACTTTCACCTCAAAGGTTGTGAGTTCGAGTCACCAAGGGAGCAAAAGGGGTGGGAGCTCCTAGGGGGTTCAAAAAAAAAAGAATTTAGATAGGAAGATATGTATGTCGAGGATTATGGTAGAAGATTAGTAGGTAGTTGAGCGTTGTCTTGTTTCCTTATCCGTAGTATTATTATTACTTTCCTACAATTTTATTCTTTGATTTTAATTATTAGTATTACATGTTTTTGTTGGGTTCGAAATCGGTTGGACATCATGCGAAAGCTAGTAGTTGCAACCCATAGAGGCGATAATTCAGATGATAAAGAAAATTATAATAAAAAAATATATTATTTGATATGATTGGCCAACAAGCCTACATATTGTAAACTAAATCAAAAAACTTAAAATCTATTGGGAGAAAATCGCCCCCTAAACAAGACTCTTTTAACGACTACATTGTGGATGCTATTGTGTTATGGTATGAGAAGAGGGGTCTTCTATTTATAGAGGTTCAAATCCTTTTCTCCAAGAAAGAGGTTAGCCAAATATGGAAGAGTTTTATATTTTCCTTTTAGAAAAAGTAAAAGTAATTATGGTATTACTTTTATTTTCCTTCCAAGAAAAGTAAAACTTAAATTTGATACGAAAATTAGGGCAAAAACCCTAACAGTTTTCTCTTGGCTTCGATTATCATCTAATTTGTTGTTGCTATATTTTTCTTCTCCATTATTTGCAATTTTATTTTTTTGTTATTGTATTTGATTTACATACTTGATTTTCGATATGTTTTACTTGAGTCTTAAGGTATATCAAAAACAACTTTTATGTCTTCACAAGATAAAAATCAAACTGTATATATATATTCTTTAATCATGCTAATGCATGAATTAAAATCCATTACATTACTAATACCATGAATTTTGAGGTATTATTAATACATACCTCAATACACAATAGAGTTTATAACTAATGCAAATATTAGTTATACATAGGCTTAAAAAATGTATCAAACAAGATACTAATAATATATAAGACTAATACATGCATTATTTCTTTTAATACACTCTACCAAACGACCCTTAAAGGTATATAGAATGTATCAAATATCTTTTGCGGAAAGTTAGAATTAAAAAGTTGTCAAGAAAGAACAAAGACATTCATTTTTTTAAAAATGGACTAAAAACAAAGTAAGTCAAACAAATTGAAACGAATAAAATAATAATCTTGTGGTAAATATTTTTCAAAGTTTGTATATTAACTATATCTATTTAAATTGCTGTCCCTTTCAGCTATGGACTACCAAGTTTAGTGAAAAGATGAAATTTGGAGAATGTTATAAAATACATTGCATGTGGATGTCCACTACTCTAGATATAAATCCTCCACAACTCCTCAACCATTATGATAGTAACTCCCACTCTTCCATAACCTTTCCTCTTGTCTTCCCTCATAACTCTCAAGGATTAATGTCATGTTTATGACACCCTTTGATGATCCTCAATGTAATTCTATAAATAGAAGACTTGTGTATTATGTTGGTGACACTTGAAAGACTTGATATTTGGATGAATAAGAAAAGGAAAAATTATGCAAAATGTCCATTGGGATAAATATTTACACAAAAAATAACCCACTTTTTTGTTTTTTACCAAAAGTAGCCTTTCAGCCACTATTCTTACCATAAATGGCCACTCGGCCAAATATTTTACTTAAATAGTAGCAATTCGGCCTGACAGTAGGCAAATAGTAGGCCACTGCTTTGAATTCATTTCAAAGCCCTTTTTTTTATTTAAAAAATCAAAAATATAAATTTATTGTCTTTTTTGATAACATTAAGAAATATGTAAAAAAAAAAAAAAAAAAAACATGTAGACACCCCTTAATCTCCAACCGCAATGACAAAAAATATGCATGGAAAGAGTTACTAAGATATTAAAGAAACATCACAAACATATAGACGTCCCTTATTGTCTTTTTTTTTTTCAAAATTAAATTTACTTTTCTGTCTTCATGCATTAATTAAAAGATAAGATTAAATATCTTTTTTAGCTAATAACAAAAGTTTTTAAAGTTAATTTCTAATAGTGTAGATTATAAGAATTTCATGTCTCTATGGATATATCGATACACGTTTATATACCATTTATACAATATCGATGCACGTTTATATATTATTTATATAATATCGATACTTTACATAACTTTTATACAATATCGATATATGTTTATACACTATTTTTACAATATCGATAAACGTTTACACACTATTTATACAATATCGATAAACATTTATACACTATTTATACAATATCGATACATGTTTGTGCACTATTTATACAATATCGATACATTACATATACTCTACATAACCATTTGTACATCATATATGCATGTTTATACACCATTTATATAATACCGATACATTACATAATTATTTATACAATTTTGATACATGTTTATACACTATTTATACAATATCGCTAAACGTTTATACACTATTTATACAATGCCGATACACGTTTATGCACTATTTATACAATATCGATACATTACATATATACTACATAACTATTTATGCAATATCGATACATTATATATACACTACATAATTATTTGTTCATCATATATACATATTTATACACCATGTATACAATATTGATACATGAAAAAAAATTGCACGGAAAGTGTTTGAAAAAAAAAAGAGCAAAAATAATTTTTAAAAAAATAAAAATTAACGCTTTAAAAATAAAAGAAAAAATAAAAGAAGCATAAATGGCCTTGGGCCAAATTGAGCTTTGTTGAGCCCATGACCCTTTTGGCTATTTTTTCTGTAAATAAAAAGTGGGCTACTTTTTATGTAAATATTTTATTTTTCTGTATATAATTGAAATTTTCCCATAAGAAAACTCTCTTGTATTGTTTCTTCTATTGTTCTTGCTATCTACTTTTCTAGTTCATATTGTTATTCTTTTACCTTAGTTTTAAAACAGAGAATATATTGTTTTGAGCCACAATTATTCAACTTCATCGTACGTAGGAAAAGAAAATTGCCAATATTCATTCTCTTTCTGAATGTGACATTGATTGGTACAATGGTATCAAATATCATGTTCAAGGTTAAAAATATCGTCGTGAAAATTAAAATTATTTATCTTGTTCAATCCATTAAGGAGTTGGGATTTTTCAAAGATGAGTCATTATTTAGAACTTGTTTAATCATAGATATTGCAAGTAATTTTTTAAAAAGTTTTAAAATGAAGGGAGTATTAGTTTCACGGAAGGTGCTTGGAATAATCGGGATTAGTGGATTCTTTTTCTTAGTTAATATGATTTTTTTTAAGAAGTACCAACTTTAATAGTCTCTTACTTTGCTATTTAAATTAAAAATAATCAGAATATATATAATATTTGTATAATCATATATAATTTATGTATTACATTTATTCGTTGAAATGAATACATATATAATTTATGTATTACATTTTATTCTTTCATATATAAATATGAAATGAAAGATCGATAAGACAAGTGTAATAGTGTTGGACTATCTTAATTTAATAAATTATTTTATGTGTTACTCAATTTTATTATTTTAAAAAAATGAAACGGACTTTAGGACATGTCATGTGTTAAAAGATCACCAAATATCTACTTACTTGCCACGCACTAATACATATGCTGGTCCATTTTTTTAAAAAATTTGGTCAATAAATGCTAATTCAATGAGTTAATATTTGGTGGGGTTAAGGTCTGATTTTTTCTAATAAAAGATTAGAATAAATAGTATTTTTTCCGTTTACTTTTACTGGTTACATTTTGACTTTACATACTCATTAAGAAAATAATTATTGATATAGTTATTTTATCATAGTATTCCTATTAATTGATATTTACTATTGTATTTGGAGAATAAACAATTAATATTAAGGGTAACATAGATTTTTTTTAAATCTTTTCTTGATATGTAAAAAATGACAAGTAAAAATAAAAACTCAATTAAAAAATAAGTGACAAATAATTCTGAAGGGAGGAAGAACTATTTATTTATTAGATAAGCTCAATAAAGTAAATTTGTCATGTAATCAAAATAATCTTTAATCAAAGAAAAAAAAAATACAATCATGTTAGTCCTTTATATATATCACGTAATCAAAATAGTTTTTAATGGAACAAAGAAAATACAATCATTTTAGCCTTAATATATATCGTGTAATCGAAATACTCGTTTATATATGGAAAAAGTAACATTTAGTGATTTTATAAGTGACATGATGATCATTGAGTGACTTTTTATTATAAAACAAACTTGAGTGACTTTTTTAAAATAGTTACTCCTCCATTTTAAAATATTTGTCATAATTTCTTTTTGTATTGTTTCTATATTAGTTGTTTTATGTTTTTCTATGCTTTATATCTGGATTTGTTACACTCAAGTTGAGGCTCTTTCGGAAGAAACTTTTCTATCTTTCCAAAGTAGCGGTAAGGTCTACATAAGAATCAAATAATATAAACTTTGATCAATATTTTAAGATGTATCTTTTTTTCATATTGATATAATTTTTTTTTGTAAATTATAATATTTTTCTGTATAGTTTTTAAATATTTAAATATTAAAAAATTAAAAAATTAATTTCAAAAAGTGAAACATGATAATTAGTAAAACGGAGAGAGCATTATTAACTGAGTACTAAAACATGATAACAAAGGTTGCTTTTCGAGATAAAGAGAAAATAACTCCACAAAAGTTTAAATTTCAATATTTATGTCTTCCCCTTTTCTCCACAAATATGAATTACTCCCTTTGTATATCTTTATTTGCCTACTATAAGAAAATCAATAGATAATTATTTATTTTATCGTTAGTTATTAATTATAATTATTATTTAATATATTTATTAAAATATTAAATTAATTATTTCCTTCATCTCAAATTAATTGATATATTTGCTCTTTACACAACTCTTAAGAAAAAATTAATAAAGGATGTAAATTGACTAATATAACTTTATTTAATCTTGATTAGATGAATGGTTGGGAAAAAATAGTTAATTATCTTTTGAATTCTTAAATATGTAATTATTTTAAGACAATTTTTTTTTATTAAATATGTCAAGTAATTTAAGATGAAAGGAGTATATTTAAAAGGTTTTATGGTAAAATTAACTCTATCATTTACTGTTTTTACGTTTCAACTATTGATGTACAGAGGGAGTATTACAGTGTAAAAATACCAAAAAAACCACAAGGTTAATACTCCCTCCGTTCCATTTTAATTGATCATTTCAACTAAAACTAAATATCTCATATTAGTTGATAACTTATTAAATTAAGATAAAATTAATATTTTTTTTTTCTTATTTTATCTCTATAATTAATAACAATTCAAATATTCATTTCTATACCCAATGAATATTATCAATATGGATAAAAGGTAAAATTATAAAATTTATTATTTTATTTATGATTTTTTAATTATTGTATAAAATAAAATGTGTCCAATTAAAATGGTACGAAGGGAATATATGTTTTCCCTTTTCTGTGTCGCTTTTCCTTTTTCCCTCTCTGCGACTCTTCAATAGTATATACACAGAATATATATAGTGTATACATAGAGAGAAGTAGAAGAAAGAGGGAGAAATGGGTTGGTTTCCATGTTCTGGAGCAGTGAACAACACCTCAAAGAAAAGGAAGACGACGAAGAAGAAAGATTCGACTAATTCAGTCCAACTTGGTTCTGGTAACTAGTATAAAAATTGCATAAGTTTCATATAAGAAGACTAATTTAATGATTCTGTGAGATGGGTTTGTTGTATTTTTTGTGGAATTTCTTGATTTTATGTGATTCTTGGAGCTTTAAATTTTAATGATTCTGTGAAATGGGGTTGTTTCTTAAGATGATTTGGAGCTTTTTTAGTGTTCTGTGAAATGGGTTTGTTGTATTATTGTCAATTTTTTTAGTCTTTAGATGATTTTGGGAGCTTGAAATTTTCAAATTTTAATGGTTCTGTGAAATGGGTTTGTTGTATATTTTGTGGAATTTATCGTATTTATGTGATTTTTGGAGCTTCAAGATTTTAACTTTTAATGATTCTGATTCTGTGAAAATGGGTTTGTTTTATTATTGTCAAATTTCTTGTCTTAAGATGATTTGGAGCTTCAAGTTTTAATGATTCTGTAAAATGGGTTTGTTGTATTTTTGTCAAAATTTAGATGATTTGGAGCTTCAACTTTTAGTGATTCTGTGAAATGGGTTTGTTGTGTTGTTGTTAAATTTGTTGTCTTTAGATGATTTGGAGCTTTTTTAATGTTTTGTGAAATGGGTTTGTTGTATATTTGTCGAATTTCTCTTCTTTATGTGATTTTGGAGCTTCCAGGTTTCAACTTTTAATGATTCTGGGAAATGGGTTTGTTGTATATTTTGTGGAATTTCTCGTATTTATGTGATTTTGGAGCTTCAAGTTTTCAACTTCTAATGATTCTGTGAAATGGAATTTGTTTTATTATTGTCAAATTTCTCATCTTTCATGATTTGGAGCTTCAAGTTTTTAACTTTAATGATTCTGTGAAATGGGGTTGTTCTATTATTGTCAAAATTCTCAGTCTTTAGATGATTTGGAGCCTTTAATGCTCTGTGACATGGGTTTGTTGTATACAACAACAACAACTTCATACCCAGTATAATCCCACAAAGTGGGTTACCTCAGAGGTAGAGAGGCTGTTTCCCGTTTGTTGAATTTCTCGTCTTTTTGTGTTTTGGAGCTTCAAGTTTGTAACTTTAATGATTCTGTGAAATGGGGTTGTTTTATTATTGTCAAAATTCTCAGTCTTTAGATGATTTGGAGCTTTTTAAATGTTCTGTGAAATGGGTTTGTTGTATAATTGTCAAATTTCTCGTCTGTAGATGATTTGGAGCTTCAACTTTTAATGATTTTGTGAAATGGGTTTGTTGTATTATTGTCTAATTTCTCGTCTTTATGTGATTTTGGAGCTTCAACTTTTAATGATTCTGTGAAATGGGTTTGTTTTATTTTTGTCCAATTTCTCAGTCTTCTGATGATTTGGAGCTTCAACTTTTAATGATTCTGTAAAATGGGTTTGTTTTATTGTTGTCAAATTTCTCAGTCGTTAGATGATTTGAGGCTTCAACTTCTACTGATTCTGTGAAATGGGTTTGTTGTATTATTGTCGAATTTCTTATCTTTAGATGATTTGGAGCCTTCAGTTCTGCGTTATTGCTTCTGATTCTTGGATATCACCTATGCACCATTTTTTTAGCTAAG
The DNA here is from genome assembly GCA_031232105.1 of Capsicum rhomboideum. Lineage (NCBI taxonomy): Eukaryota > Viridiplantae > Streptophyta > Magnoliopsida > Solanales > Solanaceae > Capsicum > Capsicum rhomboideum. Next base: position 139,016,134 of record CP124711.1, on the reverse strand, counting down.
GCCTAAGGGTAAGACTTCATTTTTCTTGTTTCTCCTTGAAGGGTAAAATTTATGGTTAGGGACCTTTATGTGAGTGTGGAGATAAATGTGACGTATAGAGGGATTTTAGGTGTCTAAGAATTCCCAGTTGCCTAAAAAGAAGGGGGGAATTTATCAACAGTGGAATAAAATGAGTCCAAATTGAGTGAAATGATATAGAGGATTCATATAGCCGACCCCAATTAATTTAGGATTGAGGGACAATTGGTTGATTGACTGCTTTAAGATGTCCAGTTGCCACTATTTGGTGGCTTGGATTTTTAACCCTTAGACAATTATTGGTAGGTTACAGTCAGTTTTCTTGGTGATATTAAGGGGAGCACCCATGATCTGTAGCTGTAGGGTATTAAGGAGGTGCAGAAGAATGAATCAGAATGTAGGATGAAGGGTTCTAGGGCTAGTTTTATGGCTTAAGTTGGCGCATATTGCTCTTCAATATGAAAGTGGTGAAGGTTGCTGGCCAGTGACTAAGAACATTGTCAACTGTGCTGTAGGGTGAAGATGTCTCTTCAGGGTGTATATAATTTTTAAGGGCCCGTTTGGCCATGGATTTTTTTCACTTTTTTCCGGAAATAAATTTCACTTTAGTAAAAAAAGTGAAATGTAGTGGTGTTTGACCATGAAATGCATTTCACTAAAGTGAAATTTATTTCCGGAAAAGTGAAAACAACTTTTTCTTGTTTTCACTTTTTTTACTTTTACTTCTCTCACAAAAAGTCAAAAAGAACACTATTTATTTTCATGGCCAAACACAACTCCAACTCCAACTCCAATTTCAACTTTAACTCAAACTCCAACTCAAACTCCAAAATATTTTATTTTCATGGCCAAACGCCTACTTATTTCATGGAACTCAATTAAGTCAACTGGGGAATTTCATCAGATATATTATGCCAGGGATATATAAGATAAAATGGTAAAGCTGTCAGTAATCTTGAGGTTAATTGGCATCCAAGGGTGTGGTTAACAGTTAATGAAGCTATAATAGATTATGAAAAACCAAGGCTCAAATTTCAGTAGAGACAAAAGACGTTAAGTGATTTCTTTCCATCTATTGTAAACGTTGGTGGACAGGTTTACCCAATAAATATGTTGATGGGAAGTAGCAGTACTCGATGGAATAGCCGAGGAGTGAGAAGTTGGCCTGGATACAATATTTGTTTAAAAGGGAGTTTTGAGGTCAATTTTTCCTGTCTCCTTTCTGGAAGAGGAGCAAGCTTGCTTCTTTCCTTTCCCGTTTTTAATGTTTTCATCGGTAGCCAAAAGATGAGATATACTACAATGAAAACAAGAGCTGTTAAACTTTGTCGACTATGCAAAATTTCTTCAAGAAAAAATTAGGGGCTTTCTATTAATCATCCAAGAGTTTCAACTTTTTATTTTACCATCCAAGTTTCAACTTTTTATTTTACCATCCAAGTTTCACAAAGTTATTTTATTCTGCAAATTTGAACTTCTCTTTTTTCTTTTTCAGTGTTCCAACTTCCATCAGGTGACTCTAGAAGGTTTTCATTTCTGAATGGACCCGGTTGATAGGGAATAATAATGAGCGTTGCATAGTAGAAATGAATACTGAGTTAGCTAATCCAACCATGTTGTTCTCACTTCTTAGTGTATCTTGCATGAATGTCATGTTAGAAAATTTGTAGAAAACACTCAGTTATTGAAACTGCACAATTTCCCAGTACATTTAGTGGTTGTATCAAGTTCTGTATCATGCATTTCCCGCTATTCAACTAATTGAAAGGTGATCTAGATCCTTTCGCCAGCTTCTTGATGTCCCATTTCATTTGGCTATATTTGATGTTTTTGAACCGTAATTGTTTGATTTCAGTTCCATGTTTTTCTTTCCTTTTATAATTTCTGTTTTGATTTCATGTTCAGGAAAGTTGAAGGGAAAAATTCAGTTAGGCTCAAAGGAGTTTGTTAAGGATGGCGAGTCTGGTCAAATTGCCGCCAAGATTTTTACATTTCGTGAATTAGCAGCTGCTACAAGAAACTTTCGAGGTGATTGTCTTCTTGGAGAGGGAGGATTTGGAAGAGTATACAAAGGGCGGCTTGATTCCAATCAGGTCTTTTTCTGTCACTTTTTTCCTTTTCAGTAATGGAATGAAGTTCCGTTTTTTGTCTCCAGTCTGGTCGTGCCCCCAATCCACCAGATTTTGGTTGAACTCGCTATTTTCTCGCATAGTGTTCACAAGGGAGACTAGTATCGTTTTCACTATTTAATTTCCTATCTTCTTGCTTTAATAGTGCCAAGTTTACCCTCCTCTTTATGGAAGGACGGAATTGACCTTGGTTGTTTATCACTTCCTTTTTGTTTACTATAGTAATAATGATAATGACGATGATCTATTGGTAGGGATGCAACTTGTGATGTGTGGGATATAGTTGCATGTCACAGGTTCGAACCCGCCATAGACAACAACTTGGTATTGTCCATCGAGTTTCAAACCGCGCGTCGCCGGCCCTTGTGGGTTTCTCCTTTATAAAAGAAATATATTTAATGATAATTATGGTAATAAATTTTTTTATTGTTATCCCTATTGCTATTATTTTAGTTATTTTATCTTTGGGTACCGTGCTTTATGATATTTCTTTGGACATTTAAGATATGGGGGCATGGGCTGGAGCTATGCTTTGACACTTTTTCACATTTATTTGCTATAGATTGTTGCCATCAAGCAACTTGATCGTAACGGATTGCAAGGGAACAGGGAATTTCTTGTTGAAGTGCTGATGCTAAGTTTGTTACACCATCCTAACCTGGTAAATTTAACCGGCTATTGTGCTGATGGAGATCAAAGACTTCTGGTTTATGAATATATGCCACTAGGATCACTGGATGACCATCTTCATGGTAATTTCTCTTTTATCGGTCACCTCTTCCGTTGTCTTCATTTTTCGGATGAAATGTGGATTTAAATCAAGTATTTGCAGATCTTACGCCTGGTAAGAATGTGCTTGATTGGAACACGAGAATGATAATTGCAGCAGGAGCAGCAAAGGGCTTGGAATATTTACATGACAGAGCAAGCCCACCTGTAATATACCGCGATTTAAAATGCTCCAACATTTTGCTTGGTGAGGGGTATCACCCGAAGCTATCTGACTTTGGATTGGCTAAGTTGGGGCCTGTTGGAGATAACACTCATGTATCTACTAGAGTTATGGGTACTTACGGGTACTGTGCTCCAGAGTATGCCATGACTGGTCAGTTGACGTTAAAGTCGGATGTTTACAGCTTTGGAGTCGTCCTATTGGAGATCATCACTGGCAGGAAAGCAATTGAAAATTCAAAAACTGGAGGAGAGCACAATCTTGTTGCATGGGTAAGATATTTTCATATTATATACGTTTATCTTGTTGTCTTCGCGGTTGTGTGTTAATTTAACTAAATCGAAAATAATCAAATAAATGCAATTATGAAACTGTGTATATGGCAAACTATCTTGAACGAATTTGAGTCAAAGGCGTGCATATGGCAAACTATCTTGAATGAATTTGAGTCAAAGGCGTCCATAGTTGGTGTAATATGATTTTGGTTTGAAACTTACTTAGCAGCCTATTTAGAAGCAGATGCATTTGAAAAACCTGAAGATGTTGCTCGGACTCTCAAATAAATACCTCCGGAGTCATGTCGGATCCTCCAAAAGTAGTGCGTTTTTGGAGGATCTGGCACGGGTGAGGCAACATTTTTGGAGAGTCTGAGCAACATAGCTTGCAGCGAGGTTCAGTTTTCAGTTACTGGAGCACTTAATAATGGAATTTGGACTAGCCATATTTTTTCCATGAGCCAAGGATCTATTGGGAACAGCCTCTCTACCTTTGAGGTAGGGGTAAAGTATGCGTACGCTCTACCCTCCCCAAACCCCATTTGTGGGACTACACTGGGTATGTTGTTGTTGTTGGACTAGCCATATTTTATCATTTTTTGTGTTTGGGGGGGAGGGGGGTATATATTGTTTTTGCTAATAGAAAACCAATTTATATAACGAAGTTCAAAGATTATAATCATGCTCTCTTTACCAGGCAAAACCGTTGTTCAGAGATCGGAGAAAATTCTCACAGATGGCTGATCCGTTGCTTCAGGGCCAATATCCCGTAAGAGGCTTGTACCAAGCTCTAGCAGTTGCAGCAATGTGCGTTCAGGAGCAACCTAACATGCGTCCAGTCATAGCAGACGTCGTCACAGCTCTGTCTTACCTTGCTGCACAAAAATTTGACATGAGTGATACTCAGGGAGTTCAAAACTTGCGCTGGACACCTGCTACTCCACCTAGAACGAAACGTGATGGTGATAAACGACAAAAAGGTGGCAGCAGTGAACCTAGATGGTGATAGGAAGACTAAACAAGGACAAGTACATAATATCAAGACGAGTGACCTCTTGGATAACAGCTAGTTCAACCAAACAGAACTGTATTGGCATGACCATTGCCAAAATTTTGTACCTCGGAAGTCAGACTAGCTACGGTTATCTTCCCTGATATCGAGCATGGTTTGCATTTCACATTTAATCATGAGTACGTAGTTGACCCGTGTTGGTGCAGTTTATGGTTTTGCTCATTCTTGGTGGTCCTGCATAGCTTGGGAAGGTATTTTTGTTGTACAAGCAGGCACGCCTTATTGTATTGTGAAAAGGCAAATTCTGATGTATAATTACAGAATCAGTGATTGTATTTATGTTCTTTTTAGCCATATCGTTGTGATCAAAGACATTATTGAGTATTGAAATGAAATGGACTGGGTAGAGTTGGATAAATACAGAGGATTCACATAGCTAGCTTAAATATTTTTTTATACTATCAGGCTAATTTTACCTTTTGTAACAGGTAACCTATTTTATATTGATGTCTCCATAAAGAATAACACATTATTTATCTTCAAACGTTGTAGGAGTAATAAAATCTATTAGCAAATTAAAGTAAAAAAAAAAAAAAGGTAACTTGGTAGAGTCTATTTTCGAATTATATTGGTGAAAAGATAGACAGGACACATGAGAATCACTCTAGAAACTAGATTGGAGCCTAAAGGGTCAATTTTTTGAGCTAAAATTCCAAAGACACAATTGATTTTGAAAGAAACCAAAAGGGACAAAACGCTTTTGGTTGAACGATTTGTCCCTTGACGACCTTGTCAGTGTGGGACTTACACTTATAAATCGCTGGTGGCCAAGTAATTTATAAGTTGTTGGTGGTCAAGCAACTTGTAAGTTGTTAGGCAACTTAAAGTTGCTGGTGGCCCAACGATTTCCTATTAAATTTTATTTTTTTACGACCTTCTCTATATAAGCAATAAGCAGTTTCTACTCATCTCGTGTTTAATTTTTTTTTGTCGCGTTCTAAAATTTCTTGTTTAAAAACCATTTTCAGTTTCAGCTTACTCTTGAATTAGTTATAGAAGTTATTTGTTTCTTGTTTTAAAAATGAATGAGGATAAAGTAAAAGTAGCTTTATATTTGGGTGGTAATGTTTTATATGAAGCCGGTTCTGTAAGATATAGTCGATGACCTGTAGTTGTGCAAGTGTTTCCATTATCTCTTAAATATGAGCAATTACAACACTTACTAAGGAACAAAATGGGTATAAGTGATGTAACACCCCAGGTGTTACGAACACATGAAAATATACAATGGTTGGGGTATAAGGCTAAATGAAGAAAAGGTGAAGAAGCGTGTACTGGAAACGAGCATGCGAAGATCAAAAAAAAAAAAAAAAAAAAACGAAGACAGGACTCACGTGACGTGAGTCACACTCACGCCACGTGAGTGGTGCTGTGAACCAACTTCAGAAAGTTGGAAAAAATGCTCTGATTTTCACGTTAGGACCCACGTGGCGTGATTCCACTCACGTGTCGTGAGTGGGTGCCGTGGATAACTTCAGAGACTTGAAAAATAGGGTCTGAGTTCCACGACACCACCTACGTGGCGTGACTGGGTTCCACGACACCAGTCACGGCACCGTGAAACTTTGCCGGCTTTGTTGACCAATTTTGACTAGATGAGATATTTGAGTGTGAGACCCATTAAATGTGTTGGGCTGGGTCTATAATCTGTATTTAAGGCCCAAATATCATGTAACAAGACATGGGCCTCAACAATTAAGGAAATGATCCATTTAATATGGATCACATATGTGGCCAAGGACACTTTGACTTGAGAGCCTATATAAAGGCATGAAAAATCAGATTTTATTCATTATCACTCTCATCTCTTTCTAGATATTTCTCATATTTCTCAAAAGCTCCTTATCTCACAAAACCCTAAGGCAACACCACTTGTTGGGACAAAAATCATCCCTTTGCAAAATAGGTAAGTGTCTACTCTCATGGTTGATTATATTATAGGCTTGAGATAGTGTATATTGTTTATGTTGGTAAGGTGTTGAGTAGTGTACTTTTGATTTTTCTAAAAGATGTGTCATTTTCATGACTTAATCTTGAAAGGAATCTTGAGATATTGAAGGAAGGATTGGATTGACATATATGACTTAATTAAAAGGCTAAGGTATGTAAGGTTTCTCTTCCCTATGACCTTTGGTCACACCTATTGTTCGTATTTTGCCCGAACTTACCATCCCTCCGAAATGTCGTAAAGTGTCTCATTCCAAGTAAATGCTTAGCAATTGTTGTTTGTATGCCTCTTATTCATTGCCTATGATTTTCAAGTGTCAATAATGTCGCAACCACCAATGTATCACTCTCTTAACGAACGAATTGAAGTAATGCATATAGGTGTTTATTGAGTACGGGTGGTAGCTCGAGGGGGCGTAAAGCCCATCATAGAGACGATCCCGCTTGATTATTGGACACAGGGGGTATCTCAAAGGGGTGAAAACCTGGCTAGGGACGAGCCTGCTTTAATGGTTATGGGTGGTAGCTCGAGGGGGCGTAAAGCCCAGCATAGAGACGAGCCCAAATAATGTTATGACCCACTGATCAGTTGGGGCCCGGGTACGATATGAGACATTGATGATAATGAACATAAAAGTAAAGTAATGAATGTAATGTACATGGTTTCCCACATACAAAATGGTGGTATATCCCTATTGGTTATTCACTTGTATCTGATTCTATTTGGGTTCTTATATGTCATACAGTTGCTTATCGCCTTACATACTCAGTACATATTTTCGTACTGACCCCTTGTGGGACCTACCTTACTTATTGCAGGCACAGGTGCTAGTAGACCTCCACAGTAGGTTACGAGTTATCTGCGGACTATTGGTGAGCTCCAGGTTGATTCGGAGCTTTCCGTGTCATTGTACATGTTTTAATACTTATAGTATAGCATAAGGCGGGGACATGTCCCGACCTTAGTGCTGGTTTTGTATATCTATTAGAGGCTTTGTAGACAGTGAGTCGTCAAGTGTAAAGGTGTTTTACTCTATATGATGTTGTGGGCCCCAACGGCCAAGTTTCATGTCTTTATGAAAGTTATTTTCATGACTTCCGCCATTGGTATCTTGTACTTATTTATGATAGAGTGTTGTCCATTTAGTGGCATGCATATGAGTATACGTGAATGAAGATTGGTTCTCTCGGGCTTTAACGGCTTCGGGTGCCAGTCCGCCCCAGCGGGGTTTGGGGCGTGACAAGTGATTTAGAAGATGTAGCGGTTATCACTGGACAATATCCAACGTCTTTTTTAGCCAATGGATATCGTTGTAACGTCTTTCTTAGCCAATGGATATCGTTGTAACGTCTTTTTAAACCAATGGAGTTACAACAATATCGTTGTAGTTACAACTTTAGATAAATGACTAAATTTTAAATTTAAAACTTTAATAAAAATAGCCTGTTATAACTCCATTAGCTGAAAAATACATTACAATGATATCCATTGGCTGAAAAAGACGTTACAACGATGTCCATTGAGTTATGATATCCATTGACTAAATTCAAGAGTAAGCTGAAACTTCTGTAGAGCTTTAGAAAGTGATTTTTAAACAAGAAATTTTAGAAAGCAAAAAAAATTAAACACGAGAGAAGCAGAAACTGCTAATTACTTATTGCTTATATAGAGAAGGCTGTGGAAAATAAAATTTAATAGGAAATCATTGGGCCACCAGCAACTTACAAGTTGCTTGGCCACCAGCAACTTATAAATTGCTTAGCCACCAACGATTTATAAGTGTGTCCCACACCGACAAGGTCGTGAAGGGACAAATTGCTCAGCCAAAAGCGTTTTGTCCCTTTTGGTTTCTTTCAAAATCAATTGTCCTCTTTGAAATTTTAGCTCAAAAAATTGACCCTTTAGGCTCTGGGCTCGTAATAATGCAGTGCACTAGTGATATTATCTGCTTTGAGTCAAGGCTTGTACAAGTTCAAAACAAGTGTTGTGCCAATATATATGATTTTCCAAGGGTATCGCATACATGCACCATATTTAGGGGGACTTAGTGCCCTCGATGAGGTTTGTCCACTGTCATCCCAAAAATGTGGGATTCATCTAAACTCATTTGAAAACTGAGGTTTGCCCCATCGTCAATCAATGTTGCACCCAGAGCAGCTCTAATACAATGTAACATTCCAACCGTTAGCGAGTAGCACGATTTTAAAACACGTATCTAAAATCTAAGGTTTCCTTGCTTATACGAGCATCTCTCTCATCTTCTGTCGATGTGAGATTTTTCTAAGGTGTTAGATATGTATGTGACATTTACGAAAGGCAAGTCAAACAAAAGAACTTTTAGTCTGACAAGCTTCTGATGAAGTGTACACGATACCTTATCCTTAGGCAAATCGCATATTAAAAAAAGAGATAAAAATAAAGTGCTATATAAAACAAGCGCAAATTCACATGGTACTAATCAGTGAAATCCATTTCTGGTATATATAATAATCCTACATATTTCAATAAATTTCTTCTTCTGTCTTTTTTTTTTTTTCCAATTTTGCATGTATCTTAAACAGTTTAATTAGGACCCATTTGGTCATGAAAATAAAAAACGTATTCACTTTATTTGGTATTTTTAATGTTGAAAATAGAGCTGGGGTTGTATTTGGCTATTGTATTTTGGAAATGGGGTATTTTTGAAGTTAAAAAATATAAAAAGAAAAAAATTAGAGTTCTATGAAAATTGGGTTATTTTATGAAAATAAAAAAGTTAAGATTTTTTTTGAAAAATAAATAAATTTAAAAGTGCAAAAAGTGAATCCAAATATAGTGTGTTTTTCAAAAATTCATATATTGTGAAAACATATTCGAGAATATGTACGACCAAACAAGTATTCCGACATAAAGTGAACATATTCCGGAATATTGTGAATAATATTCATGGCCAAACGCCTACTAAGGCAAAGTTATGATATTTCACTTTTTCTGATCATCTTGAGCCTGCCCTTAATTTGCATTGTTTCTTCTCCTTCTTCTTCTTTTTACTTTACAATTTATTCAGAATCCAACAAACTGTCTTTTATTTAGAATCCGTAAACTCAAAATTTTGGTAATTGGCACAGCCTCTGCCTGGCCTGCCACTGTTTGTGACTTGACTAATTCAAAGTAATGAACCAGTTAGACCTTTTCAAAAAGTAAGGTGAGGTACATGTCACATTTAGATGAAAAAACTCTCTTAAGACTTATTACCAAGGAGTACATTTGTGTCACTGTCATATAAGAAAGTTCTTAGGAAGTAGTCAGATTGACTTAAGCTGAATGCTTAATAGATTTGTCATTTTGTTAGCCTTCCTATTACTCTACATGTTAAAAACATTACATTACATTGGTTTATGTTAATAATCATATTTTTCCCTTTGTGACATAAGGCTAAGAATTCATTATTATACCTTATGGAGGCAGTTGATATTGCAGGATCCAGTAACATTGCAGCAAGGACTTTGACATTCAAGGAATTAGCCAATGCAACTAGAAACTTTGGAGATGATTGTCTTCTTGGAGAAGGAGCTGGCAGTGGGAGAGTATACAAAGGGCAGCTTGATGAACAGGTTAGTGCAAAGTAGTGGACATTTTAAATGTCATCAAGTAGAATACAGCTTTGGCAGATCGCTTAGCCCTGTTCATCTTCGGTGAGCCATTACGCACTCTTTCAAGTACCCTTACCTCATTCATCATTGAGCGGTCATTTAGGGGCCTTAGCTGATGATTCTAGCTTTTTACAAAAAAATTTAAAATTCTGTTTTACTTTTTTTTTTTTTTAGTTGACCCCAACTTGTTTGGAACTGAGACGTAGTAGTTGTTATTGTTGTTGTTACTTTTTATTTACAGGATTCTCAGTTGAACTTATTATACGCAAGAATCCAAAACCAAAGCATCTTTTACGTTGTGTAACCGTCTGTGGAAGTGAGCCAAGAGCCATACAAGCTTGGTTCATTAAGAAAATGCCAACGCCTATTGAGGATATCAATCGATCAATCAACTATGCCTCAGTCCCAAAGTCAATTTGCTTCTTAAGGACTTGTGAGAATACAAACAAAATTAGTGCTCGTATCCTCCAAAAATGTTTATGCACCCATGTCAGATCTTCCAATAATGCTTTTTGGAGGATCTGACACACATCCGCCGTTATTTTTGACGAGTCCGAGCAGCTTTTAATTCCATCCCCCTGTTTCCCCCCTCTAAAATTGGATGGAAAGAAGTAAGTCAATAATGTAGTTCACCAGTATCATTTGTTAATTCAGTTGTTTCTTTGTAGAATAGGCTTCATGAATTTGAAATTTGACCACTGAACTGTAGTGTGATGTTTTGTCTATCGGAGATAGTTTCTCTACCCCAAAAGTTAGAGGTAAGGTCTGCGTACATCACATTCTCCCCAGATCCCACTTGTGGGATCACACTGGTTATGTTGTTGAATTGTAGTAATACTCTTGAATCTTGATTTACAGGTTGTCGCCATCAAGCAGGTTGAGCCAAATGACAACCAGAAATTTCTTGTTGAAGTGTTGGTGTTAAGTTTGTTATACCATCCTAATATTGTAGATCTGATTGGCTACTGTGCTGATGGAGATCATTGTAGATTTTTGGTTTACAAGTACATGACACTAGGGTCATTGAAAGACTATCTTCATGGTAATCTTTCTCAGGTTCATGCGCCTTTTTTCGGTATATTTGATCACTTCAGATGAAGATATTGTTTAGAAATTTATTGATTTTTCAGCAGATCTTTCACCTGATAAGAAACAACTTGATTGGGACACTAGAACGAAAATTGCCCTTGAAGCAGCAAAGGGGTTGGAATATTTACATGATAAAACACAGCCATCGGTAATACACCGTAATATCAACTGCTCCAACATCTTGCTTGATGAGGGATATCAAGCCAAGTTATCTGGCTTTAACTTGGCTAAACTGGGGCCTATCGGTGGCAAACGCAATATACATATGAAATTCGAGGGCACGATTGGGTATAGTGCACCCGAGTATGTCAGGACCGGGGAGTTGAGTTTAAAGTCGGATATTTACAGCTTCGGGGTTGTCCTTCTGGAGATCTTTACAAGGAAGAGAGTGGTGAAAACTTCAACAGATGGAGAAAAATGCAATATTGTTGAATGGGTAAGATTATTTTGCTCTGACATTAATTTATCTTTTTGACTTCAATGAAATGGTTGTTCTAGTTTTCCTAAACTCTCTTGTTGAAGTTGGTCTCTACTACATTCAAGTAAAGTCCAACTCTCTTAATGGAGAAAGGGAAGGATGAGGTAATGTATATGTTGCTCGGACTCTTCAAAAATGCTGCCGCACTCGTGTCGGATCCTCCAAAGATACACTACTTTTGGAAGATCCGACATGCACCCGACAACATTTTAACATACTTGGTTCTTTTAGGAACGAAATTGTTTCTAAATAAACAACTTTCTGGTAGACAAATTTGTGATACTTGTAATATTCTGATGTACACATTGATATTTTGCATGCCAGGCAAGTCCATTGATCAAAGAAGAGACATTCTCAGAAATGGCAGATCCAATGCTTCAAGGTCACTATCCAGCTAAAGGTTTGGAACAAGCTCTTATAGTTGCACAAATCTGTATTCACGAGCAACCTACCATAGCAGAGGTGGTCGCATTTTTTACTCTCATTGCTTCTGGAAAGTATGATTCTGAAAGTCAGGATGTTCAGAACTCGACCTGATCAACTTCTCCTAATGCTCGTCCAGAATGTGGGCAACTGGCAAGTTCATATGAAGTATATGAAAACTCTTCATATGTTTTGGCCACGTCCTTTTCTGAGCTGAAGAAAAAAGTTTGGATCTTTCAATCTTATGTCGTGAGGTATGTGACTTATGTTAGGTCCATAAGATACTTCTAGGCTTTTAGCAAAGCTTGTTATTCTCAATAGTCATTATGGATGAATCATAATTAGCATTATGAATGGCCAGTGTAAGGTGTGTTTGATGTAAAGTTGTGGCTACATACTTGAGTGCATAAGTGTGTATTTTGAAACAAGAAATGATAATGGAATATGATCAACAACAACATCAACATACCCAGTGTATTCCCACCAGGTGGGGTCTGGGGAGGGTAAAGTGTACGCAGTCCATATCACTACCTCAGATGAAGTAGAGAGGTTGTTTCCGATAGACCCCCGGCTCAGAACAGGATAATGGAATATGATCATGTATATATAATCTTTGATATTATTCTGTGAGCTTTTGGACAAATTCGATATGAGCAAACTCTTGAAGCATCAGAACGTCTGTAATGGCACGTCTCTAGTGCACTTGAACCAACTCAAAAGTGAAGTTATTTTCTTATTTCTTTGATAACCTTTACAATTGCAATAAGTAGTTGAATGCACAACAAGATTAAAGCAAATCAAGGACAAAACCATGTTCCAAAAACGAAACAAAAAACAATAGATTCATCTTCTTGTATAATTCTTATATGATGTGCAAATTCACTTATCATCGTTCTTGTACTCTTAGAAGATTATACTTGAAGAACATTTTTCACCTTGTTACTGATAGTTGATCTCTACTGTACCTATGTGAGTTTTGCAGAACTTGGTCCAAATTTAGATAAAAGATGAGGATTACTATAGATTGATGACAACTAAAAGGCCTAGCGAAATATTGTTTCTTTTTGCTCATTGAGCCAAATGGAAGTACTTTTTCTGATCTATTTGGAGGGGCTAGGGTGATAGACAATGAAGGGATTTGTAATCTTATGTTACCATCTATAATTGGTAAAAATGACCCGACAATTTTAACTTAAAACTCATTCACAACTAAGCAAAGTCGAAGCTCACATTTCATAACTGCTACAAAAAGATACCAAATTTCTTTACATTTAACTGTACAAAAGAATCAAATAACTGTTGAAACAAAATTGAGCTGGGAGGTACAAGTTACACTCAACAGGACGTCGGAATGACCTACTACACATGCTACCAATTGAGGGTGCAATCACCACCTCTTAAGTTCAAAATTTCGGTATACACCTTCAATTAGCAGCTGCATGTTTACTATTCTTGCTGTCTGTTAGCTTCATTCTTCGTAGTGCTCATTCTGGTCCTTCATCCGCAGATTTAGTTTCGTTAAGATTGCTTGGCTTCGCCTGTCAAATCAGCTAAAATCATCATTCATCATTCTTAGGACTAACTTTTTTTTTTTTTTTTTTTTTTTTGTTCTTAGGTAATTGATACAGAAAGTTAGAGCAGGCCCTTTAGGAAGGGCAAAAGGGCAAAATAATAACCATTTAAAACAATCATGATTTGTGAAAGAGATGAATCTCCTCATGCAAAATGTAAAGTCTCGTCTTTATGACACTTCTATTTCATATTGGTAATGTTGTCGCTTTTTATACAGGATTAGGCATGTCTGGTCCCCCATACTTGTTTTGTGAAGGTTAGCCATTATGTCCCCCTTCTTCGTGTATTTTCGTATTGGATAGTAATATACGAGTAGGAGTCATGGTCTGAAGCCCTGAACATGTGATTTCACACCACTAATTAGTGCATCTTCATTAGTTACACCAACTAAAAACTTTTACTTATATTTGTCATTGCCAAGAAATGCTCTCCTTTAATATAATTGTGGAGTCCAGACCATCTGTGCCCACCTTGACTAATTCCGCGGGTCTCCCAACAGCAGAGGTACCGGTAACTCTATCCACCAAGGACAGATGAAAAATATCACCCAGTGTTTTTTGCCTACGCTGGGAATGAACCTAGGACCTCATGGTTCTCAACCTACTTCATTGAACACTACGCCGCCACACCCTTCGGTGCAGATTGCCAAGATATGCTCTTATTTATCATTTGTTTGTGTTAACAATAGCTAGTACCCTACAAGTGAGGGGAGTGTCAATAGTACCTTGTTCCTATCACGCCAACCAAGGCCGAACGATAGTAGACCTGTCCTTTTTGCTGGTACACCTTGCGGAGAATCTGGTCTTGTTGCCCTGACAAATACATGGTCACTTTAATCATCTATACACCAAACTAACAAGAAACAAAACTCTGAAAGTGATTTTGAGTAACACATTCCTGAACATGTACATGAACCATATTTTATTACACAATTATCTCTTGGCATGTACAGTGATTCTTTCAACATGAGTTTTACTTGAGAAATACCCCTAACTATGAAGAGTTCTTAAATTATTGTACTCTTCAACTCTCCGTCAAAGAGAGAATACCAACCAACAGTTACCAACTTTATGATATTATTGGAAGAACACATCTCAAACTCTCAACAGCTTAACAAATAACGATAAGACTTGTTATGATAGACATAGGAGAGTGCAAGGATGCTGAGATACTCCAAGACTAAGTAAAATGCTTGTGTTACTAGATTTAACTTTTTCTTTTACCAAATACAAGTGTTAAAAGTATCATATCACCAAATAAAGAAAGAGTAGGCCGAGGGAAACAAATCATAAGTAAATATAATTCTTTTGTTTCCTTTTCCTACACTTGGGCAACAAGCGGCACCATACACGGTTTGCTGACACTTTGGCTAGATCTTTTCAGTTTACGAAAATTAGATGATCGCTTAAATCATTTAATGATATTACACCCATATTGTGCAGAAGGTTTTTCCTAGTAACAGAAATTAAGTTAGCAGCTTGTCGAATGAATCTATTTTGCATCCACGTTGCGCTTGGAATTACCAAACTACGATATTACTTTTCCAGTAACATCTCCCTAGCCAGCCACCATAGTCATTGAATTTCTATTTTTCTGATGTTTTCCACCCTTCATTGACCAGATCATAAACCCATGTGTGCTTCATAATGTAAATATCCTGATTTAAAGAATTATCTTATATGCTTACTTCATCAAGTAATTTTCTTGTGATATAGAGTTGTGCAGCTGGCTATTATCGATTTACCTAATCCACTATCAACTTGTGTTGTTCAGTGATGGTTCCCTGGTTCTTCAGAGTAAGAGTAGATTTTTACATTAAATTGTTTATTCTCCTCTTTCGAGATGTATCCTGGATAAAAGTTAAATTGAGGAAGTGTGAGTGAATCACTATCAGGAAAGCTCACAACATAAACTCCCAAGCAGAGTGGTTTTCCGGCAGGTTCTTAGCCAACTAACAACCCCTTAGCAGACTGTCTGGATTGCTCCATTGGTTCTATGCCAAGTAAATGAATAGGTGTATCTCTAGGTGCTAATAATAAGAAAGTGGAGTCATGGAACTATTGAGGTGAATCGAAGTTGGCGGTCGAATGAAACAATATCTTTCTAGAGGAGGCGTTGGATTTAAAGAAATCTCTATCAAGTCCCCCCGAATATCAGATGACTTCTTTTGTACATCCAACGTCCATTTTCTGAAAGGGCTCTTAGCTGCTGGAGTTTCTTTTGACTGTAGAGTAAATTGGGCAGGGCCATGGATTACAAATGATACCAATTGATTATTTTGGTGCATTTTTTTCTGGAAAGGAACAGGAAAGCTTTTAGTGTCCGCATAGTCCATCAGAAGTTAAAAAGGAAACATTGACATTTTTCTACACATCTTGGATGCAGAAGAACCAAATTCATAAGAAAAAAGACGTAAAGTTTAGAATAAACTCAGAACTCTCACACACCGTGGGGAAGATAGAGCTTTAACTTGACCAGATTCGTACTGCAAGGTAGCTTCAAGCATCGATTCAGCCATGACAACTCTCTTCTCCATCTGAGCAACAGAAACCATAGCCTTTTCATACTTTTCCTGCATGGGAAGAGGTTGTTCAGGAACTTTTAAGTATCGCATTATAAAACTTCTAAGCTGAAACTGTAAGCTAAATGCAACTACTTTTGGCTTCACAAGAGAGCTTTTAATTGAGAAACATCGCTATTTCATTACTTCTTCTCAAAAACCAATGGCATTAAACGGCACAAGAACGATAAGTAGTAGTGACAGACTCACAAGCACATTCTTGGTGCTGGGCCTGTTATATAAATAAAGTCTTATCAAATAAAAAAATTACCCAATGAACTACTGGATACCTTCCCAAGCTGCAATTAGTTAGTAAGAGTTTTGAGCACTAACCTCCATGAATGTGCTTATGCATCAAACAATTGTAATAGTTGCTTCAAATAAACAAACTAAATTGTTCACTGGTTTTGGATATCAAACCTGAAGAACATGTACGGCATATTTTTGAGCAGCCACATCCTGCTCGGCAGCAATCCTAGCATCTTCTGTTACCTTCTGTTCTTGCTCAACCCGCATCAAAACCTGCAGGTCATATCTTAAGCATGTAGATATACCTTTAAGAGCAGATTTACAGGAAGCAGTTTGTTTAACTACCTCAAGCATTTGTTTCTCCTGCTCTTTCTTATCATTAAGGGCTTGTCGCAGTTCATCCACTTCTTGCTCCAATTGCTCAACCTGCAGATTGTTGACAAGGCATCAGACAGATACGTTGACAACAGAATTTTCTTTGTTTCGGGAATTCCAGAATAAGCGGAGATTTTATGAATACAGATAATAAAGATATACTAGAAAAGTCTGTTTACAAGTGAACTTTTTGTCCATGTTTAAAGTGCATATAACTTACATTTAACCAGCAACATGAGTACTAAAATATTTGAACGTATGTAAGTACATATACCCTAGCACTTAATTGTCGTCGGTTATCTTCTTTGACCATCTCCATAAGCGCCGTCTCCAACTCTTCAGCTCTGGAAAAGATAATTACATACAATTTTATATTTAGGTTAAAACTTCCCTTTTCGTGTTTTAGCATTGTCAATAAATATATTTGTGGACGCACGCCATGATTTAATCACAGGAACAAAAGTACTACAGGAGATTCCGCATAAAAAATGAACCCAAAATTGGGCTTTAGAGATAAAAATGCAAACCTCAGGGTAGCTGCTCTCTTGTCCTCCAGTGTCCTACAGAGCTCAACCTTCAACCAAACAACCTGCATAAGAGCTGTTAATAATTGCACTTCAAAATAGTGGTCAGTTACTTTAGTAACTAAAACATCATCATCATCATCATACCCAGTGTATTCCCACCAGGTTGGGGGGTAAAGTGTACGCAGTCCATACCACTACCTCAGATGAAGTAGAGGGGCTATTTCCGATAGACCCCCGGCTCAGAACAGATAACCATAACAAACAAAAATCATAAAAACCAACAGCAAAAAGAGATGTCACATCGCCAGATAATCAAAGCAGCAAGACACTCACAGCGTAACACTATAAACTAGTTATTCAAAATCACAAATATCACCAAAACAACGCGAACAAGAATCTGTCAAAGAAACAACAGGCACAGATATAAGCAAGCACTCTTCCCTGCTAATACGGGCACCTTCCTACGCACTAACCCTCTACCCTAATCTGCGTCCTCCACATCTTCCTACCAAGGGTCATGTCCTCTGTAAGCTGTAACTGCTCCATGTCATGCCAAATCACCTCCCTCCAATATTTCTTCGGTCTACCTCTACCCCGCCTAAAACCATCCCCAGCCAGCCTCTCACACCTCCTTACCGAGGCATCCGTGCATCTCCTCATCACATGTCCAAACCATCGCAACCTCACTTCTACCCCGCCTAAAACCATCCCCAGCCAGCCTCTTACACCTCCATACCGGGGCATCCGTGCACCTCCTCATCACATGTCCAAACCATCGCAACCTCACTTCCCGCATCTTATCTTCCACCGAAGCCACTCCCAACTTCTCTTGAATAATCTCATTTCTAACTCTATCACTCCTGGTAAGTCCACACATCCTCATCTCCGCTACCTTCAACTTTTGGATGTAGATGTGTTTAACTGGCCAACACTCGGCTCCATATAACATGGCCGGGCGGACGGCCACTCTGTAGAACTTACCTTTAAGCTTCAGAGGAACCTTCTTATCACACAAAACTCCCGAAGCGAGCCTCCATTTCAACCACCCTACACCAATACGGTGCGTGACATCCTCGTCAATCTCGCCGTTCCCCTGAATCACAGACCCCAGATACTTGAAACTCCCCCTCTTCTGAATGGCCTGAGAATCCAGCTTCACTACCACATTAGCTTCATGCATCGAATCACTAAACTTACATTCCAGGTACTCCGTCTTAATTCTGCTCAACCTAAACCCTTTAGACTCAAGGGTCTGTCCCCAAACCTCCAACTTATCATTAACTCCTCCCCGGGTCTCGTCAATCAGTATCGCATCATCAGCAAACAGCATACACCAAGGCACCTTCCCTTGAATATGCCGCGTCAAAACATCCATCACCAAGGCAAATAAAAACGGACTGAGAGTCGATCCCTGGTGCAATCCTGTCAAAACGGGGAAGTGCTCTGAATCTCCTCCTACTATCCTCACACTCGTCTTCGCACCGTCGTACATGTCCTGGATCGACCTAGTGTACGCCATGGGCACACCTTTAGCCTCCAAACACCTCCACAGAATCTCCCTGGGGACTTTGTCGTATGCCTTCTCAAGATTGCCACTGAAGCTTGCTGGTAAGAGGAACTGACAGATTTAACACGAATATAAAAATTCCATTAATACATAAAAGTGTAGCAAATAAGAAAGGGAAACAATTGGCATTCTAAAAGAAAATCCAGGGTTTTCCATTTGTTGAAATGCGAGCCGACTGCATCAAACTTAATTGGAACAGATTTCAACAACTGAGAAATCCCTGGTTGATTAGCTGGTCCAGCCCCAATTAGCACACAGGTTAGGAACTTGGAATACAGACCCAGCCCTCAGCAAGGTTTGAACTCGTGATGTGCGCCTACTACAGATCATGTGGTGTACTTCCTTTACCATTGGGAGAATAGATTTCAATAATCTACCCCATTTGCCAATTTTTTCTTCATGTACTAAACACATATAATAGAAACCCCAATGCAGTTATGCACACAGTTCTACAAATGAAGGCAGTAACAAGATTTGTCCATGAAAAGATGGGCAGCAAATTCAACTTTCATTAGAATTAGGTTGGGCAAGAAAATCCCTCCCAAGTTCAAGGAGAAGTTGGAGATTCAGTTGCATATTTAGCAGATGATACAGGAACTCCCTCTCAGCATTGATCCGTCCCATACACATAAGACAAACAAAGACTGTATCCGCATGTGGTTCCTTAAACTATGAGATAGGTCAAAGCCAAAAAGACCAAAGGTTATATACTTTGAGATTTTTTTGAGATATTCGACATCCAAATCATATAACCCCTTTCTTTCCCAATCGCGGGTAATGCCAGGACAATATAAAGTTCATAAAGACTATTTTTCTCAAAGTGTTAACACTGAATGTACAACTGAAAGTACGCATATCAAATTGTCATCCTCAGCTTTTAGCTAAGCAAAATAAGGTGAAGAAGCCCATAAGTGACTCTTCATTGGATATGCTAAGAGAACTGAATAAATAACCTGTTCTTGAAGACCTGGAAGGGAATCCACATGTGAATCTATGTTTAGACTGTTGAGAAATTCATCCACACTTGCGGAGTTGGAATTTGAGTTTGATATTTTATTGCCTGTTTTCTTGTCACCTGACTCTTCCTCCGGCTTTGTTTCTTTCATAAATGATTCAGGATCATGCTTAAAACTATACAGCTTGGAGGCAAGACCTTTCGGATCTTTCTTAACAGGCCTTCCCGTTGATCTCTCCTGAGTAACTGCAAGCACAGCTGGCCGATGTTTTTCTCTCAGTGCTAACAACCTATCTTCAGTGACATTTAAGAAACCCATACAAGCTGTCAACACAAGTTGGCTACTATCGAAAGTTGAGCCAGTAAGGGATTGAAATAAGGTGATTGCATCCCCGGCATCCTTAGTTGTAACTACAGCAGGACCTGCAAGATTTTGTTATGATCTTAATAATTGTCTAAGATACAGTTGCTCCCATCTAAATGAGTTTGGCATGTAATAAACATCAATCACAATGAAATGTACTACCATACAACTCCATCAAAGCAAGTGCTGTTCGAAAGAGCATGACACGATTTCCCTCAAAGAGAAGCACATCCCAAACTCGGAGAACTGGAAGTAAAACAACCCATCGGGAGTGAAAAGTAATCAAAAAACTTTCAACAAGAACATGAACTGTTACATTAAAGCTAAAGTTTAATACACAGAACAAGAACCTTACCACTTTCCCAGGGAAGCACATTTACAAAAATTGAAAGAAACCAAGGTCCAGAAATCCATGCCACTTGCATTCCCAAATATTCTAGATGATTGACTGCAGCCAAAGGATAATCTAATAAGAAACGGCAATTGGATTTGTTTTGATGAGGAAAGCAAACAACCAAGATAAAACAGATATAAGCCATGGACAAACCAAGTTTCGGAAACCTTTCACGCACTAACTCCTCAAACACCAGTTGATCCACCTAATGGGAAAAAAAGGATCATATGCATGAGAAATGATCATCCTGCATAATCAGAATCAGGTGTATGGTTATGCAAACCTGGGATTCTATCATCTCTTGTGAGTAACAGCCGTCAAAGTATTCATCAATAAGACCCACCAATGCCCTGGAGATTTGAAACAAACCAGTCTATAATATTAGTTTAGTTCCAGTGTTTGTATAGGTACTAAAATTAAAAGAATGAAGGTCTCCATATCAATCTCAAGAAATGTATAAAATACTTCGGTAGACGGTCATAACCATTACTGTACACCTATGTTGCTTGGACTCTTCAAAAATGTCAACAGGTGCGTGTCGGTTTCTCCAAAAGTAGTGTATTTTTGGAAAATCTGACACGGGTGCAGTATCGAAAGTGAAGAGTCCGCGCAACTTAGCTGTACACAAACATACATGTATTTTTACGAGTCACATGGAAGAAAACGCATATTCTAGGTTGTCCTTGGACAGACAACAGAATTCAAGTAGCTTCTGGTATTCCACCATAATATCAGCTTTGCACAGGCAGTCTTCTAGTTGCAGATTTGACAACTTAACACCAAATTGAAAGAAATCCACAAGTAACAAAGTTGATAAAGAGCAAGACTACTTAAACAAGTAATAATTATAACGCATTGAATAATTTTGTACCAGTCTCAAAAAAACAGTGCATTGAATATAAGTGTAAGATAGATATGGTACAATACAACCTTATAGGAACTGATAATAGAATTGAAGTTTCTGTCAATAGAGAAAGGTGTGAAAGAAAAAACAAGAGAAAAATCTTAGCGATCTCTGAGAAAAGGAAATTAGCTTGTGCACAAAAGGATATTATTACAAGTCACAAGCATATTGTGTGTCCTAATAAGTCAGGGTAGGACTAGTCGAATAAGCAGTACAAATCATTCTTCATGGATCATGCAAGGCAATGGTGATATGCCAAAGCTAAGAATGTTATAGCATACTGATTAATTAAAGTTTTAGTAGGTTTAAAAGAATGAGTTAAAAATGCCCAAAGCAATTGTAGAATATCACCCAAGAGCGACAACTCATATATGAAAGCGTAAAAGGGAGGTAGAGGAGGGCACAAAATTCTGTTGCCTTTGCTCTTTCTTTTGGAGGGTGTTGGGCAGAGGTCGGAAACAGGTATATCACCTGTTCATCACCTTACAAATTCTAGTTCTTTATCTGTCTCAAGAAAATATAAATGTTTGCTAAGTAGGACCCTCCACATTTACATGGTTCAAACAAAAAAGGTAAAAGTTGAAATCACCATTAGCAAAGCGAGATACCATTTTTTCTAAACTAAAGCTAGTTCTCACCAAGAAAAAAACCTTCGCAAGTTAAGGCCAGATACATGTATCTCCATCTTCGCAAGTTAAGGCCACACACACACCCAAAAGATTGATGTTGACTATGAATGGTCATGCTTCACTTGCACACCGTATTAGAGCAGGGTAGTTGAAATGGAGGCTCGCCTCTAGGGTACTGTGCGATAAGAATTTGTCCCCAAGACTTAAAGGTAAGTTCTACATAGTGTTGGTTAGACCAGCACTATTGTATGGGGCATAGTGTTGGCCGTTCAAGGATGTCCACGTTCTTCATGTTCAAAAGATGAAGGAGCGGAGATGAGGATGTTCAGATAGATGTGTGGGCATATTAGAAGAGATATGATTAAGAACGAAGTTATACGGTACAAGGTAGCATTTTCTATTCCAATGAGATTTGGCATCAATTCTCAATGTTTTGAAAATAAGTAAACTCAAGTCGGATTCCCCATTTTGACTTTGAGGTTGTTAGAATATCAAGTGAATGTGCCTAGATTCATGCACATCAAGATTAATTGTACATGAATAAGGAAAATCATATAGAATATTCTATAGGACATTTTAGGATAATTTGTATTTAATTAGCTTACCTTATTAGCATAGGGATTCATTACCTATCATACTATACATAGCCTAGAATTCCAATATAAGGAGCACCTCTTTTACATTATTAACCTATCATATTATACATAGTCTAAGATTCCTATATAAGGACCACGTCTTTTACATTATAATCCAAGTCAACGGAAGCTTTTCTATTTTCACACAATTAATTTTAGCATTCCTCAAAAAAAGAAAAAGATAACATTGGTCAGATGAACGACACACTTAGGCAACAGGCTTGACGGTACCAAAAGTTATTCGAGTCTCTAACAAGATCGTAGATATGCTGAGACCATGTTGAAGAAGTTTACTCTTTAGATGAGATGGTCATGTGAAAATAGAAAAGTTTCTCATTGACTTGTTTAACAATGTATATAGGCGCTCCTTATATGAGTCTTAGGTTATACACAATAAAATAGCTAATTAATCCTATTGTAATAAGGTAATCAATATCCTACAGTTTAACATTTCAAAGAAAGTATCCTATAGAAAATTTCATTAGATCTTCCTTTTTCTAAAATGAAGAATATTCTATAAGATTTACTTTAGCCGAATACAATGAATCTAGATGTGTATGAACCTAGACAAATATTCACTTGATATTCTAACAACTGTTTTTGATAAGTGAACAATTGTTCTCCTTAGTGTTATGCCATGAATCTGGGAGCTTGCACAACAGTTATTGCAAGCTCACAGTTATTGTTGACTAGCTCTTGATCATCCATCAGATGGAACCCAGCATCATACTCAAGAAATAACGAGAACCGAACTTCCTTAAACTTGTTGGTACTTGGTAAGGTTATTCACCCTACTCTCCAGCTGACATAATAGATACACCATTGCTAGTGAATGAAAACAGAGTACTTTCTCAATCCTGTGTAATCTTTACAAACTTTGGACTAGCATAAAACCTTTGGCATGGAATAAAAGAACTCCATTGCATTCCAGTAACATCGTCTCCCAGGGTATATACAGACATTACATGTGAAAAGAAGATACAAAAATTTTCATGGGGACCTTACCAGAATGCATTTTCTTCTGGCATCATTAGAAGTAGGATACCAGCAAAAAAGTTCATTGCCTGCAAGAAGATAACAGAACAGATGAACTTACTATGGTATGGGATAGCTTGGACAAGTGATCAAGTTTTCATCTCTACAGATAAGTACATCATAGCTTAGAATGCAGGAGGAGAAAATAGACAATAAAATTCCATGCATGTCAATGGACAAATAAAAAGAATAAGTACCACCACAAATGGTAAGTTATTCCATCTGATCTTGTAGCTGTTAAGGAAAAATAAATCATGTTTAGTCAATGCACCCTCGTATTCTTAAAACTCATAGCCACAATAATGAGTGCATTCCATCTCAGTTTTTTCCCTCTTACTAGGGAATTTCAAGGTATTCTCTTCCATCTCATTTTTTACGAAAAATTGAAGGCACAAGTGTAAAAGCCACTAGAGGTGTGCTTCTTTCTTATAATTTTAATAAAATCAACCACGCTCCTTTTAAGTGTCATTTGATTACTGAGGAGAAACTTAATTTGCTAAAACTTTCGGGTCTGCAGCACGACCCCTGACCAAGCACGTGAAAGTATTTTGTTAATGAGTGGTTATGGGACTTGATCTTAGGACCTCTACCAACTCTGCTGCCCTGCTGAAATTTTATGAATAGTTAATCTGAAAATAGGTTGTGAGAGAGGGAGTCTTTTATTTGTTTCTTAGGTCTGCAACAATAAAGTTCTTAATCTACTGCACCTATAGCCTTAAGACTTAAGTTTGATGCATAAGTTTCACAGGCTTTTTGTTCTTGAGCTTGGTGTAATCAATATACCTAAATCAGGTTAGTTGAATAACTGGAGATATAATAGATGGATCTGATGCAACCGAAATACTATCAGGCAATTAAACAGCAGTCCTGATCTACCAACAAGTTTACTATCTGTGATTAAAGAAAACAAGGACAATAACTTTGATAACTGACACAAAGATTTTCTAAGTTATATGGAGATCTCCTAGACCTTGGGAACATTAATTTGTGTCGACTAAGTCTACTCTATGACTGAAATGGTTTCCAGGACTACAACTCCATTTCGAACAAGCACCCTCGTGTATTGACTACAACGGGCGGGTATTGACTCACCCAAAAGTTACTTGTGTTGAAATGGGTTGGACTGAAATTGGCTAAAAAGTGGGTCATAACCCAACCCGCCAATTCTTACTAAGTTTAAATTTCTTTGTTTGTTCTTTTATAATTTTTTTAATACCTAATAATACTATTTTTTTCTTTTCTTCTCTTTTTTTTTTTTTTGAGTCAAAGGTAACCAATTGTATTAAACCATAATGTAGCACCTGAAGAAAATGCTAGGTTAAGAAGTTTTCAAAAATATATTTACAGCCAAAACAGGAGCCCTTAAGTTGTCTTACAATGTAAGAAAAGTGCTCATTATATTCAGCAGTCTGCCCACATAATAGACACCTTGGACAAATCTGAATACCTCTTTCTTGTGTTAAACAAGCTTTCCTAATCATCAGTCAAACAAAACATGAGACCTTCATAGGGATATTTGCTCTACAGAATTTGTTCCAAGGTCAGTTTAACTTGATTGGGCCTCTGGGGTTTAGGTAACAATAAGCAGATTTGACTGAGAAGATGCCCTTGTTAATCCATTTCCATCTGAAACTGTCTGGTCTCTCATTTATATCATTAAAGGATTCCACCAACTGTAACATTGCAGAAACAATCTCAATTTACCAGTCATTAAGCGCCCTCCTGGATTTTGAAATTTAAGTTCCACCTTGATGATTCCAACAACTATTTTTTTCTTTATTTTCAATTTAAGTGCCCTTCTTTATATTATTTTTTTTAATAACCCTTACCATACACAAATGAACCTATACCAGTCTTAATTTTCTCTATTCCTCATCCCACCCCACATGATGGGGGTGTAGAACACTGTAAAATGCTTTCCTTCTGCCTTGATTCAAACAAGTCCCACAATGCACAATCTTAATTGAGCACAACCTTCAACCATAATATGGAATGCGTAATAGTTTTTAACTTGCTTAACAAGTACTCCCTCCATCTCAAATGAACCCATCGGCATAAAGATTACAACATTATGAATTGAATCAAATGAGAATTGAGTCCTAGGTTGTTGCCAACAAACAAGTCCTACATGTATTCAAGCAAATTAAAGTGCATAAAAAGTGAGATAGCTTATAGGAAAGGGGTCAAATCAAGACCACATAGCAAAGGGGGGGAAAAAAGGAGATCCCATATTAAGACCATAATAAGAAATATTAGACCATTATACGTTGGAACTTTTTTAATATGGAATAATTAAGCTAGTAAAGAGAAAAGCCCACGGCTATTGGTTGCTATTTACGAAAATGGGCCAAACACATTGAAACACACTAACAGAAAAAATCATATATTGCGAAGGAGATATCCATACATTAATACCCATATAGTTAGTAGTATTAAATCAGCAGCTTTAGCTCCGCAACTCATGGTTTCCACACTTGTCTACATGTTCTCTCCATTTTTATACCAATTTTTCAGGTGCTATATAAGCACTTATATCTTGGAAGATATCCTTATCTAGCATGTCAACTTGGCACAATTTATAGCTTCCTTCATCATACTAAAATCATGATTTGAAAACAGCAACTTGAGGAAACGAAAGAAATGGTAAAGGAATACTTGCTGCAAAAAGCCACACCTGGCAATACCCTACATCTGGATTGTGTCGAGCATATGCTATAAGTAGACGCCTTAAGGAATTTCGACCTTTCTCATCTAGTGCAGGATGTCCAGGAAAGGTTCGAGGAAGATCCTGTAAATACCCGAAGCATTAGCCTAGAGAATAACATCCCATGCATGCAAAGAAAATGCAAACATGAAATGAAAGTAATAATGTACATGCAGATATGTGTGGACAGTTTAATGTCAGTAAGTAAAGAGAGCAAGAGAGAAAAGAAAAATCAAAGAGACAAATAAAATGGATGAAAGTAGATATTCCACACCGAGTCAAAGAGGATGAACATCCATTGGCAGCTGGAAATGTATTAGTGCGGAAGATGCTCAAAATGAGATAAAATTGGTAAGACTTGATTTTGGACAAGTGGAAAAGAGCAACTCAAGAAAGGTTGAAGATGACGAAGATTATATCAGAAGTATCTGTTACAAAATTGTTGAATGACCAACCAGAATGGACCCTAAAAAGAAGTAGCACCTACAAATTGAAAAGACTGAACGATAAAGTCCAGGGCCCATGCATCTAATGACCTTCTCAATCTGCTTTCTCAATTTCTCTGGCACATGAATGCTTTCTTTACTCCGTTGCTTATTCTCTTCAGCCAATGACGATCCATCATGCTCCTGACCGTTACCAATATCACTTTCTGGATCAAGCAAATCCAAGTAATATCTTCCCAGCCGACGGGCTCTAACTCCAACAAAAGCTTGCCATACCTGGACAATCAATTGGGCTTAGCTACAAGATTGTTTCTGATACTGGGTTTCAGAAAACCATTAACTGGTAGAGATGCCAAGCAATACCTCTCCCCTAAGATCCCTTGGAACTCCTCCACGAACAAGGAACTCTAGCTCTTTCCAAGGAAAGGAAAGTTCTGGAGGAACTCCACTGCCTGCAGTACCTACTTCTGCAGAGGTACTTGTAGCATCACCCAATTCTTCATTGACAGAACATTCTTCTCCATTTTCTTCTTCTGACTCCTCTGGCTCTTTAATAGTTGCTAGATGATTGTGAACACCAGTTGACAGTTCAACTTTCGTCTTTGGTATCTTTTTCACACGAAAGCTCATCAAATGATCAATGAGACTCAAGGATGCTCTAATTTCAGCCCACGTATAAGCCTCACAGGATTTTTCTGGTAGATAAGCTGGCAACTTCCTTTTAAGATCACTTTCCGCTTTAATGTCTGAAACTGGATTCTCTCCCGCTGAACCATCGCCTTCTTCTTGAGACACGTGCACAGGAACCGTTTGCTGCTGCTTTTTAACTTCAAAATCCACAATCCGGACGTCCAACGTCTCTGAAGCATGTGGCTGACTTGATTCTTCTTGGTTATCAAGAAATTCCTTCCACTTCTCTGATCTTTCTTCTTCCTCTTCCTAAAAATGTACATATAAAACTGTGTTAGGAATACTCTAGTGACAGACCAGATGATTGAACAGACTACGTGCATTTCTGCCAAACTATTGCTGTTTTCTACCTTTGCTCTTTTCGTTTCTTTTTCTTTTTCTCCTTTTTTTATAAGGTAAATAATCATTGATGTGAGAAAAAACTCTATATATAAGCCATATGCCAAAACATAGAGAACCTACACAATAATACAGTTCTCTTGAAATGTCACTCAATCTTCTATACAGGCATAACTCCATGCGTGCACCAAAACTAACAAACAGCTCTACCCTTGTTCTTAAAGGGCAGAAGCTCCTAATATTTTCGAAAAGTAACATGTAACCTCCCCTACTGCTGGACTAGCATGGCACCTCGTAAAGCACTCAAATTAACTTCAGTTCAACAAAGTACTTTATTTTAGTAAAATCCCAAACTTAAGTTGAAGTCTCCGGGCCATAATTAAAAAAATTTGCAGTTGTTCAGTTCTTCAAGAGTTAATCCTTTAGAAATGGCTATGTGGTGTTTCGCCTACTCTTTTCTGTATTCCTTGCTTCTGATAGTGTAAGTATACCTATCCTATAATTCCTACTGCGTTCCGCTTTTTAAAAAAAACTACTTAGGGGGAGTACTTCTTAACTGTAACCACTATCTAGAAGTTCTTCAGTTCATTCAGATGAGAAATTTGTTGATGCTTTGTATTTGTTCTACTAATTCCACTTCCGATTGAGTTACAATGAAGAGTCAAGGGTGGTCCACTGTAAAATGTTAAAAACAGGGAAAAGCCGCCTGGTGAAAACTATAAGGTGCCTATAATGTTCCTATATATTTTTGCAAGCCAAACCAGAATATTTGCCTTAATGTACTTAGAAATACCTGTGCACAGGAATGTCAAATGTACATTGGCTAAGAGAGTCCGTAACAAAGGTTACTGTATTGAATATCTACGGATTTGCAATGGAGCTTCACCGTAAAATGGAAGCAACATAAGAATTACAATTAAATGGAAAAATGATCTCTTCAAATATTCTGATTTTCTCCATGAAATTACCTTTTGCTTAATATATATCATATCTACTGTTAAGAAACAAGGGTTCACTATGAATTAATAGCACAGTTTGCAATCATTCGATAATATCAATAGCAAGTGACTAATGGCAGCAGAGCCAAACACCAAGCAATTACCCTATATATAGTAGCGTACTCTCGGTATCTTTGAAGATGTTGTGGTCTCACAGTAAATCCATATGCATCCCTGCCAAAAGAATAAAAGATTATGCTTTACATTTCTATTAATTTTACTTTCTCAGCAAAAGTTCAATCGCCAAGTAAAGAAAACCAAAACTTTAACCATAGTTATTGTGGGTGAAAAGTAGCATGAAGGTACAACAACAACAACAACATTTGAATCCAGCTAAAATTTACAAAATATGCGCTTCAATTAGCAATTCAACCAAATTAATTTGTTAAGGACCAGAACACTTTTACCTGGAATCAACATCCAGTGAACGCTTACTCAAGAAGGATAACAACATACTTCATCAAAGTATCTGATCCTACCGCCCATGTCGCTCTTTTTCACCTCACGCGAATTCAGATCACAAAAACACATATATGGGCATTCTTCTCACCAACTCATTCCCTCCTCCCACCAAACTTTTGGTGTCGAGAAGGTTCATCCCCAAATTCTAATAAATATAATCAAATGCCTCTAAAACCTATAATCACTTCTTATAAAAGATAAACAAAATCTCAAAAGATCTAATAATTCAGCAAAAATCTTGAATCTATCTCTATATCTCAAGTTACAACCAAAATAAATATACACAAAAATAGCTATCATTTAGTAATAACTGATCAATCAATACGTTAACTCGCGCTACCCAATCATCAAAAAAAAAACCAAAAAATGGTTCTTTCCCTAAATTCTAATATCAATGTAATGTATCAATGGTTAATCATCAACTAATGACTCATCATCATCAATCAAAAAAATGAGTAAAAAATTTCCCCCTAAATTAAAATACCCATTTTATCAGAAAAACTCAAAATTAATTCTTTTCTCTAAAATTCAAAATATCCAAGTGTAAATTTCCCATGCATAAACATTTCTTGAAATTCGGGTTTAATTACACCTGTATAATAGCTCCAAAACTAAACATACAAAATGCACTTATACAATAAAATAACAAAACCCCATTATAATGTTACATATTTTATTACAACCCAATACATCAAAAATCCTAAATATTTATAAATTCAAATACCCAAGTGTAAATTTCTCATGCATAAACATTTCTTGAATTTCGGCTTTAATTACACCTATATAATAGCTCAAAAACTAAACATACAAAATGCAACTATACAATAAAATAACAAAAACCCATTATATTTTTACTTGTTTTATTACAACCAATACATCAAAAATCATAATTATTTATAAATTCAAATACCCAAGTGTAAATTTCTCATGCATAAACATTTCTTGAAATTCGGCTTTAATTACACCTATATAATAGCTCAAAAACTAAACATACAAAATGCAACTATACAATAAAATAACAAAAAACCATTATATTTTTACTTGTTTTATTACAACCCATTACATCAAAAATCATAAATATTTATAAATTCGACCTTATAATAAGGGTAAAAAAGTGTAAAAAATGTACCTTTTGGGCTCAAAATTGGGGGAAAAGGGGGAATTTTTAACCGTCATTAGTGGGAATGTAGGGTTTTTCGGATGATCGAAGGGCTAAAATTTTCGTCTGGCATTCAACAGTTTCTCCTTAAGCTTCTGCTTCGGTTTCGCTCTGTGTTTAATTTTTTTTTGTTTGGGGTTTGTGTAGTATATAGTATTTGTTTGGGGGTTGAAATGTAAACTGAAAAAACTTTTGGGGAGCGGGAGTTTTATGGTAGGTTCGAGAAACAAAAGATCACGTGCGTAGGGGTGAGCATGATATTCTAGGCTTGTTCATCGATCGGTTCGATTCGATTTTTTAGATTTTCGATTTGGTTTATTGGTTTTTTATTTTTAAATATTTTAGAGTGATAATCAAATTAATAAGATATTTATTATGAATTTTTAATTTTTAACAGTTTGAATTAAATATTTTGGTTTTTAATTTTTTTTTTTGCTTTCTCTTGCTTTTATTTATTCATATATAAACGATCTTCATACGTAAAAACCTACATGAATTACAAGCAAAAGAAAATTCAAATAAGTTATTGCTAAAACAAATTTATTTTCTTTTTAATTAAGTAGCAAGCTTGAACGCAATAACATTATAGCAATATCTCAAAGAAAAACAAGGTCAGTTCACAATTCACGTTGATGGGTAAAACCCCAACAAGCCAACGACTTCAGAAAAAAAAAAAAAAAAAGACAAGAACTATAAAATGTAAAAGAAAATAGAGTTTGTATTAAAATCTAAAGCCAATATTATATAATTAGATAGAAAAAGATAATTTTAGCATAATCTTATTGGGTTATCGGTTTAACCATTAACAAAAACCTTAGAATCGGGAACCGAATTGATAGTCCAAGAAGAAAAAGTTACAAAATCATTTAAAAATCATTAACCAAATAATCCGATACCGATAAACCAGTAATAATTTTTTCGGTTTGATTTATTAGTTAAATCGGTTTTTGCGCACCCTTAGATACTTCCTCCATTTCATTTTACTTTGCCCTTGTTTCAAAAATAGATGTTTCATTCAACTTGGTCATTTTCGAAAATCAATGGACTTTTATTACTCCTTTCGTTTTATTTTACTTGGCCCTCTTCCAATTTGTGAAATAAAGAGAAGTTTATCATTCTTTCGATACCACCCCTATCATTAAATGACGGCATAAAGTATTACTCCTCCCATTTCATAGTTACAAACATTATTAATGTTTTACATGGTTCAAGCTTTTATAAGTTCAAATCCAAAAAATGATTCATGAGGTTAAAATATTTATAAGTTCAAACACACGAAATCATTCACAAGGTTCCAAATTTTATAAAGTTCTTTCGTGTTTCAAGTAGTAGTAGTTTTGTTCAAATTTTTTCTTCCCATTAAAATGTGACTATTTAATAACCCCCAAAATACGGAAGTTAAAATCAATCACGGAAACTAAAGGAAACGATAGAGATTGAAAATACGAAAAGTAAAGGATAGAGATAAGATAGATAATAAGACACAAAAAAAAGAGGAAATCGAACGAAACCAAAGGGTATATTAAACCCTAAAACTTCAATTGATAAATCCTACAATAAGCACCCTATTCCTATGAAGACCTTGAGGGAATCGTAACTCCCTCGCAACCCCGTTTCTAGGCAAAAGTCAACATACGCTTTTCCAAGCACTCACACTCTCTCAAGAGTTTCATAACATTAATATTCATCAAAAACTAAGGAAAATAAAGCTAGGAACTTGTATTTATAGTCTTGGGCCTTTTATTACATTTAATGGTCCCAAAAGTGACCCATTTCAGCAAGTTGGGGCATCCGCCCACACAGATGGGACACCTGCTGGCGCATGTGAGGCCGCAGGTGGCCCCAGGTCACCATTTGGCTCCTCCTAACTCTCCGACGACCTCTCCAATGGCTCTCGATCCATCTCGAATGCATTGGGCATCACACAACACTCCTTAAGTGGTGTCAAGATGGTTTAAAACACATCTAGCTTCATCAATAAACCTCAGAGTGTTTATAGTTCTCGTGCTTGCCTTTTAGTAGAGGTCTCGAGGTGATTTGATTCTCTTGACTCCAAGCTACCCTCCACACATGGTATTGAACTCTTGGGAGCTTGAAAAGGGTCCTACAAATATATTCTTGTATCCTTGAGATGATCATGGCTAGGATCCCTTTGTGTCGGCCTTGAATTAGAGTTCTTAAAAGGTTTATGCCGATTTGGCTTGTATCACTATCTTCCTATTACATTTCAAACATTGTCTAAAATCTCACAGCAGACTTGAACATTGGTTATTCCATTTAATTTTTGTATCAAATGGACGGATTGGACTAAATTTATCGGGTCAAGATGAACCAAATAAATAAGGCATGGTGGATCAAAGCTACTTGGACTGACATAGGAGATGGGACTTGAGAGGGCCAGTGAGATTGATGGTTGAATTGTTTTTATTGTGTGAATAATTTTGCATTTATTCTCATTTGTACTATGATGTGATATCTATTCATTTCTTCATCTAGTCATTTTCATGAGAGCACATGTGAATTTTATGTCACTTGTTAGTGTATAAAGATACTCCATCCGTTTTAAAAAGAATGATCTACTTTTCTTTTTAGTTCGTTTAAAAAAGAATGATCCTTTTCTTTTTTGGCAACACTTTAATTCCAACTTTTCACTTTAAGACCATAAGATTAAAGGACATTTTGGTACATTTGACATAACTTTAATTTAGGACCACAAGATTCAAAACGTCTTCTTTATTTTCTTAAACTCCGTGTCAAGTCAAACTAAGTCATTCTTTTTGAAACGGAGGGAGTAGTTTTTTGCGAATATAAACATAAGAAGATATTAACCAAAAAATAAAGAAAAAAAAAATGAGAAGATAGTGTATTGAATATTCAGGTAGAAATTTGTATTGAATATTTTAAGATGTGAATGAGAAAAGTTTTATTTTTTCAGTTGCATCTCCCCATCTCATCCATTTTGTTGCTTAATAAGTTTAGAGGTTAGTCACATCTTTATGCATTGAATGCATTGTTTTCTCCAAAACAAACATAAGTGTTATTTACTTTGTTCCTTGAATTCGCTGATTCTGTAAATTAAAGTTTCTTTTTATATAAGTATTATTTTTCGTTCTATTCTGAAAGGAATTAATTTGTATACCTTGAACAACAATGATCAGATTGAATTTTTTAAGGATACACAAAAAATTTGTAGGCTCAAAATATTTTTCTTGTTTATCAGTTAAGAGAACAATTATATTACTTTAGTCCTTATTTCTTATATATATTTTTTTTAATTTCCTACTAATTTATCTGCTAATATCTACTATTTTTACTGATCAAAACAGCTTTTGAAAAAAAGGAAGCTCCCAAGGAGGGAACTAACGTTTGATTAGCTAGTTTGTGAGGCAATAGCTTATCAAATCAATTGATCAATAGTTGATTCAAGAGGATGATCTGCCACGCACTATCTTCATTCCTACTTCCTAGTACTACCTTGGAGCTAAAAACAACAAAATTGGAGAACTCAATTGCTTAAAACTATCGACTTACAACAATTCAAGATATGTGTAGACCAACCATTTTAATTTGGTGAATCTAAAATTTGTGGATCTACAAAGTATAAGACTTGAATTCACTAATTTGTAAAATAAAATAAGTCTCAACACAATTTAAAATTTTAAATTTGGAGTGTTATCGTCTTTGAGATTTAAAATTTCACGAAAGGAACAAAAATACCTTTTAACTATACTAATTTATCCAATTAGACAAGAATTATAGCATATTTGGCCAAACTTCTAAAATTAGTCTGTTTTAAAAGTGTTTTTTAGAAGTGCTTTTCAAAAAAGTACTTTTGAAGAGAAGCGGTTAATGTTTGAACAAGAAATTTAAAAAACACTTTTAAACAGCAATTAGTGTTTGGCCAAGTTTATTAAAAATATTTTTAAGTATATTTTTTTTAACTTATAAAAAAACTGTTTTTTACTCCCCCAGAACACTTATTTTCTTTCAAAAGCTTGGTCAAACACCTCAATTTTTTAAAATAAATACTCTTGAGAAAAAAATAAGCACTTTTAGTGAAAAATAAACTTGACCAAACATACTATTAATATTTAAGATTCAACAATTAGAAAATAAGGGTAGAAGTCGTCCAATTTTTAGATTGCAAGGACATTTTTTATACCACAAGTACCGGAAGGTAAAAATTCTTCATTTCCGATAGTTGAAGAAATAATTTTGACCCTTTTTTGTAAAATAAAAGTTGAATGCCCATTTGTGCAGTGGCGGAGCCACATGTAACTAAAGTTCGTCGAAAAATTACACTACGTAGTTAGGTAAAAATATTTTTTTTTTTATGTATATAATATTACATATTGTCATCTCTTGACTTCTTTGTGAATCTTTTTCTTTATATTCTAACACTCGTGAGTGAATATTCTGGTTTCGCTACTGCATTCGTGAAATTACAGGCAACAAACATTCCAATATATGAAAGTTACATCCATGATAATCCAAGTCTCTCTTAACATTAAAATACAATCCAAGTCTCTCTAGCATTAAAATACAATACCAATACTACAGGTAAAGAAAACACAACCACTTTATTGGAGAAACTCCATAACATATTTGATACCAAAGCGCCAACCCCAGTAATTTTCACGAATGATTGATCAATGCATTCTTGAAGTTTTAAGACTGCTGTAAAAAAATTATAGTGAAATGTCAGCAGTTATATATACAATTCTCAAACCAAAAAAAAGCAAAAGCAATCTATCTATTATCGGTTACAGAACGAGTACCAGAAAGCGATTCTTATAGTATTCAACGAGTCTCTTCGGTTCCAAGACCTTTGTCTGCTTGTATGCGTCGAGCTTATTCACTTCCTGTGAGATGATTAAAGTACAATTAGAAAAGAGCAGGCTGATGCAGGAAACATCCCACATTCACACAGGATTTGGAGAATGCTGCACACTGAAGGGGTGTAATGTAGGCAGCTACCCTAACACAAATATTAGTGGTTGATTCCATGACCTGTAGGTCACATGGAGACACAATTTTATTGTTGTTCCAAGGCTCCCTTTCGTTATATAGCACATGAATTATATGTGAAAAATGCAAAACAAGTGGTGGTTCAATCACTATTTGTTCCAACTTTACACACAATGACACAATTATAATTCTAGCTATCTAAAGCAACAACCAGCTAGCCTTGAAGTTTAAAGCTATCACCAAATAAAACAAAGGCAATTTCAACAATTTCTAGTCTTGGTCTCCATGTTTTTCGAGTGTAAGTCATGGACCCTTCTATTGTGATGAACATTCCACGATACAACTTCTCATGCAAGTAATTGTGTATAAGAATAATAATACTCCGTATATAATATCAAAATTAGTCATACCTCGATCCATTTGGCTAGCTTTGGCCTCCCAGATGTGATGTCGTAGTTAAACACCTCTTGCAAGAAAATTTGGAACCTTTCAATAAATGGAACATATGCTATGTCAACCTACAGCACATCAGAGATTTCACGTCAGTATACCATGATGAAATTTCAAATTGTCACAAAGAAAATACATCCACAATACTCTGTACTGGTTGTCGAGTATTTATGTTTTTTGGGGCAAAGCTACCATCTCACTCTACACACACGTCATTGGAAAGGAAAACAAATGAAAGAAAGTAATGACCTGACTGAATTGACCAAGGAAGAAAGGTCCATCGTCAAATTTGTGGAGAGCTTTTTCTAGGTAATCGAATTGTGCTCCTGTACAAGCGTGAATACCGTTAACTTACATGGAAATGTTTAACAAAGAATACATAATGAGCTTTAAAGAACAAAAGCTCAAATCTCACCAGCCAGTGTCTGTACATCTTTTTTGAACGATCCATATACTTCTGGGACAAATGTATCACTATAAGCTATCAATTCTTCAGCAAATTTCCGCTTTTCAGGGTCCTGCGTCAATTTGCCAATTTTTTATTTTTTTTAAATCAATTTACAACTTATGATTCTCCTAGACTGACAGGACAAAAATGAACTTTTGCAGCTTACATCCGGCAAAAGTGATGGCCCTTCAAAGTTACTATCGATATATTTGATCAGATCCAGACTCTCTCCAGTCACTTTGTTGTTATGCTCCAGGGATGGCACCTGAGAGGAGTATAAAATATAAACAACCCGAAGCGTAAATGAGATGCTCTCTGACGATTTAAACATCTACTTGCTTCAAAGTCCTTATATAAAAGCTTATGTGCCAGATGGATGATAGATGAGACTAGGGCATATATGCACTGCCTCAGTCAATAATCATTGAATTCGAAGAGGAACAAAAATCATTTTCGTAAAAATTCATGTACATTTTCTTCAGCAGTTTCTGAACAATCTACAACGAGGCCAAATGCATGTCAAAATATTAGCTCAAGATATCACTTGGTATGAATATAAGTGAATTGGGCAGGCAAAAATTATGTTCTTTATGTGGAAGAACTACCTTATTCGGGGCGTAAACTTTTTCCTTGTACCAAGCAGGCCTGTTCTGAAGATCAATTGGAACTAACTCGACCTTGTCTTGCAAACCCTGCAATTCAAAGTGTTTGAAATTTTATCTAGGTAATCAGGTCAATTAATAGGTATAAGAACACACCGGCAGAATAATTTCAAGGAGGATAGACAGAGCAGTTGAAAAATGCGTTCATCCAAACCCAATATTTTTTACATCAAACATGGATACCTATGTGAAAAATCACTAAAGTTTTAACGAGTATTAAAATCTGAACCCATTATTCTAAAAGTATAATAAGTTC
Source organism: Capsicum rhomboideum (assembly GCA_031232105.1). Taxonomy (NCBI): domain Eukaryota; kingdom Viridiplantae; phylum Streptophyta; class Magnoliopsida; order Solanales; family Solanaceae; genus Capsicum; species Capsicum rhomboideum. The sequence continues at coordinate 138,978,770 of CP124711.1, read as the reverse complement.
AATGCTAAAAACCATTAAAGGTTGGACCATCAATTTAACTTCTGGATCACGACAGTTATAAGTCGAGAAATCATAATTAATTTCAGTATGATAGCATGGAGAGCGAGCCTCGACAAGATAGTAGAGTTGTTTCTTTGGTGACATTTAAATCACCGATTTAGAGGCAGGAAAGCAGCCTACTTGGAGAAATAAAGTGCAGGCTGCAAAAAATATTTGTCATTTTACCCCGATACTAGCACAAGTTGGATAACCCTCACAAGTAGCCACTTCCAAAATTCATACCGGGCAGAATGAAGCAGCACACCCAAGGGCTCGTTTGGTTTAGAGACAAGTTATGCAGAGATTCTCATGCTACCTTCTATCCCCTTGAAATAGTACTCCATATAGGTTTTGTAGGCAATAAAAATGCCAACCAAACTATGAGTTATAAAATGCTGAACTTTATGCAAGTTTCAGAAAGGGGCAACAAAACATTGTATTACTAATGTATAGTTTTATGCAACTGTTATAACATTAACACCTTAGCAATGTAACCAAACGAGCACTAAATTTAGAAAGAGCAACATCTAACATAAACAGAACTTAGCCAAATTTAAAAACCAGTAGTAAAAACACTAACCTTGAAATTCCTGGTAATCCATGCACGCTGAGCAAAGGGGCATTGATAATTGATGTACAACCTTCACAGAAGACAATATACTCGGATCAAAATCTTCACTCAGATAAATAACACCATAACAACGACAAAGATCACATTTTTCTTAAGGCAGACAAGAAAGAATTTAAGAGATAGCTAATCAAACCTCGTAGTTCCATCGAAGAGAGACGGGAGTTGGGAAGTAGAATCCAGAGATGGTGGTAGAACTTCTTGTACACTTCTGTACAAATAAAAGAATAACCCCATCAACATCCATATCAAAAGCAAACTAAAAAAATCAACTTACATACAACATACATATACAATCATTACTTAATCCAAAATTTTAACTCAATGGCCGTATTGAATGTCACATAAAGGATTTGAACTTGTGATCTAGCCAATTTTCATAAAGAAATGCTCTCTGCTAGAAAACTTTTATTTTTGCCCTATTTAAACATAATAATTGTTTTGTTGCACCTAAGGGTGTGACCTAGTAGTCAATGAAATGAATCAAGAATCATGAATTTCCATGTTCAAATCCCAATCGAGACAAAACTACTAAGATGTGAAATGGATCAAGAATCATGAACCATGTTCAAATCCCAATCGAGACAAAACTACTAAGATGATTTCTTCCTATCTATTCAAGCCTTGGTGTATTTATACACTATGTTGCTCGAACTCTCTAAAAGTATTGGAGCATCCATGTCGGATTCTTCAATATAAAATATGTTGTTCAGACTCTTTGTGTTGATTGGAGGTAGTAAGTACTCCATGAAAATTAGTCTAGGTGTGACACAAGTTTGGCTTGAACACCCCACTTATAAAAAGATTAATAATTCTTAACAAGGGAATTCAACTGAACCTTCAATTGAACTTAGCACCACCTCTGACTAGGGCATATTTACCCTATGGTGATGTATGTCAACTACTTTTTTTTTAATAATCGTGGTGTTTGGACCAGTTTTTTCGCACCTCTACTAAATTCAGAGCTACCTATCACCTCCCACCAGGAATATATATTAGGTAACCTTGTCCACCAAGACTAGGACAAATAGAAATAATCACCTAGTGCTAAAACAGATAAAAAAAATCACCTAGTGTTTTTTTTTTATGTCAGCTCGAACTCGAACCTGAAATCTCAAGGCTTTTAACCCACTAGGCCACACCCTTGGAGTGGTGCATGTCAATTATTTTTTTTTTGGTTAACAACTTTTTTAATCACTACTTAATATAAAACATAACAATAACTAATCTCACAAGTGACTTTTAGGAGGTGGTGTGTGCAAACCTTATGCTATTTCAAAGCAGGTATGAATTTAAAATACTTAAATATAAAGTACAAGTCCTTTAAAATTAAAAAAATGTACTTTGAAACGTAACTCAATCCTAGCAAATAATTTAATCTTAAATTCGTCATGAAACATGCACAATTTTATATGACACGTAATATCGAAAAAGAAATAAATCTCAAACTTAATTCAATAACTTAAATGACCGACACTTGTAATCATCCCTCAGTGGTCACTGTTAATTAACTATTTGGAACAAATTAAAACTCATAAAGAGGAAGTAAATTAAGACTTACGGGGCAGCCATTGACACCGAATTGAGAGAAAATTCTTGAAATGTGAATTGATGAGAATTTTGGGAACTTTATATAGGATTGGAGAATGTTGTGTATGAGCAGAGCAGTGACGTAGTTATGATAAAATGGAGGGGAGTTTTTTTAATGTGTGTGAAGGTCCATGGTAAGGAAAATGGGGATGAGCTTCATTGGCCACACGATATATACGTGAAGTTTGTAGAATTGGGAAATGGATGGTGAGGATTTTTTAGAGTTATCTGATAGACTTACGTCATTAATGGCGTAAAAGTGATGAAAAAAAAAAAAAAAAAAAAAAAAAGGGCAATCCTTATGTAAAGGTGTTTAATTGGAATTGATTTCAGAAAATTTTTACTCAAAAAATTACTCCATATGTTTTAATTTGTTTATCTAGATTTGCTTTGCTCAGTTTAAGAAAAAAAATAAAAATTAAATCTTGTGATCTTATATTAAATATGTATATATGTACTATCAAATATCTTTTAATATTATGAACTTAAAACATGTCACTTAAAAGTTTGAATTAAAGAGTTTGTAAAAGAAAAATATATTTTCTAAAATGAACTAAAAAGGAATTGAAATGGAGGTCTATTGTTATTTTTTGTGTTTTATTCGAGTCTTTTATTAAAGGCATTTCATTTACTATATTCAAAATCTTAGTCTTTAGATCTTACCAAATTATAATTTTCAAGAAAAATATTTTCATTCGTACCAAATACATCCTTAGTTTTTTTATCGCACTTTTGAGAAATTTCAAGGCATGATTCATGAATGTATGTAGACGTTTTATTAGTACAAATGCCTAAAAATGCAATGATATTTTAACTTCTTTTGAAGGTGTGGAGGTGGGACATCCTCCCTCATTTTGAAGGTTCTTTTGACTTTGCAACAAAATTGTGCATTTGTTATATGCATTTGGTCAAATAAAAAAAGTAAATCTTGACTTGTTATGAACTTATTATTTGGTTATGGGTCTTTTTTTCTTCTTATATGGATAAATAAAAATTCAAATTTGAACCAATTCACCTTTGCCCATAGGCCCAATTCTATGGAGCATATATATTGTGTGTTTTTTTGTCTTATTTTACCATCCACAAAGAGAGTTTCAGCAGCCACAAAAGAGTGTGTGCAGATTTTCGCTCAAAATTTCAGCCTTAATAGCCAACTTCAAATTGTGATTCTCGCTTCGTTTCTTTTCCGATTGAGCTGATTTTTGGACAGCTTGTTCCTCTCATCTCAATCTTTGATTAGGAACTGACAGAGTTGGATTTAGTGCCCCGCAACTCCAGTTTTGCATCCGTGAACTGTAGCTGCGATTTTGGTGATTTTGCTCCTTTAATTCTCTAGTTTTGGTGTTGTGATTTATATATTATTGCTCGTTGTTTGGCACTTATTTGGTGACCATTTTGGATAACATTATTGTAACTCTTGGTGATTATAGTGGAGGTTTTTGGTCCCGTGATTTTTTACTATTCACGCTGAAGGGTTTTTCACATAAATCTGGTATCTCGTGTGATTGGTTTATTTTATCCTTACTTATCTATTTTGGTTGATATATTTGCTGCCTTATTATCATTAAGCTTGGGTTTGTTTGTCTTCTCTTGGTTCAAATTGAAAGGAAAAGTTTAGACTTGGGTATTCTTCTGCTACCCTATCATGCACTATTGTTAGTGCCCTTGCCTTTCCCAATAGAGTGGTATCAAAGAGTTGGTTCTTATTGATTGTCGATTTGAATGATGGAGGCAAATATGAGCAAAATAGTGTTTTTGAATTGTAGTAATTATCATACTTGGAAAGAGAAGATGAAAGATCTCCTATTGTCAAGAAAATGTATTTGCCTGTCTTTGCTTCTAATAAACCTCAGTCCATGACAGATGAGGATTGGGAATTTGAGCACTTGCAGTTTTGTTTCTATATTAGACAATGGGTTGAAGATAATGTTAGAAATCATATTATGAATGAGACACATGCCAGAAGTTTGTGGGACAAACTCGAGACACTTTATGCTTCGAAGACAGGCAATAACAAGTTGTTCCTGTTAAAACAATTGATGAATAATATCAGGTACAAAGAGGGCAGTCCTATTTCTGATCATATTAATGATTTTCAGGGTGTCCTTGACCAGCTATCCGGAATGGGTGTAAAATTTGATGAAGAAATTCAGGAACTTTGGCTTCTTAATACTCTGCCAGACTCTTGGAAAACTCTTCGAGTTTCTTTGACTAATTCTGCTCCCAGTGGTGTTGTAACTATGGAATATGCTAAGAGTGGTGTCTTAAATGAAGAAATGAGAAGAAAATCTCAGGCCTCATCTTCTTCACAGGCCTCATCTTCTGCATCTTCACACTCTGATGTTTTGGTTACTGAAGATAGAGGGAGAAACAAGTCCAGAGGTCCGAATGACAGAGGTACAAGTAGAAGCAAATCCAAGTCCAGATACAAGAATATTACATGTGACCATTGCCACAAGAATGGGCATATCATGAAATATTATCACAAGTATAAAAGAGATATGAGACGACAAAAGAAAGAAGGCGATAATGAGAATCGTGTTGCTGTTGTTGCTAATGATGATCTTCTTGTTGCTTGTGGTGAAAATGTCATTAATCTTGTTCATGATGAGTCTAGTTGATTTGTGGATTCTGGTGCTACTTCTCATGTCACGCCCAAGAAGGAATTATTTTCTTCTTATACTTCAGATAGTTTTGGAATGTTGAAAATGGACAATAATGATGAGGTTGAGATTCTTAGCATTGGCACTGTTTGTTTGGAAAGTAACAATGGTTCCAAACTAGTTCTCAATAATGTCAAGCATGCTCTGGATGTTCTCCTGAATTTGATATCTGTAGGGAACCTTGATGATGAGGGTTATATTAATACCCTTGGTGCTGGCCAATGGAAGCTTACTAGAGGTTCAATGGTTGTGGCTCGTGGTGACAAGTTGTCTAACTTGTATGTATTTTAGGGCTCCACTTCTAGAGGCTCAGTAAACTTGGTAGAGAATGATACTTCATCAGAATTATGGCATAGAAGACTGAGTCATATGAGTGAGAAGGGAATTGACAGTTTGGCTAAGAAAAATTTACTTTCTGGAGTGAAACAAACAAAGCTGAAGAGATGTGTTCATTGCTTAGCCGATAAACAGAAAAGAGTTTCTTTTCAAAGTTATCTGCCTCTAAGAAAGCTTGATTTGCTAGAGTTGGTACATTCTGATTTGTGTGGTCTTTTTAAGGTAAGGTCTCATGGTGGCGCGCTTTACTTTATGACTTTTATTGATGATCATTCTCGCAAACTCTAGGTATTTCCTTTGAAGTACAAGGATCAAGTACTTGATGTGTTCAAGGGTTTTCAGGCCTTGGCTGAGAGACATATAGGGAAGAAATTGAAATGCATCCTCTCAAATAATGGTGGTAAGTTTATTGATTCTTTTGATAGATATTGCAGAGAGCAGGGTATTCGGCATCAGAAAACTCCTCCAAAGACTCCTTAGTTAAATGGTTTAATAGAAAGGATGACCAGAACTCTAGTTGAGAGAGTTAGATGTATGCTTTCAGATGTTAAGCTGCCAGATTTCTTTTGGGCAGAAACACTTAATACTGCTGCTTATGTTATCAATTTATCTCCTACTGTTGATTTGGATGGTGATGTCCCTGACAGAGTTTGGTCTGGTAAGAATGTTTCTTATGATCATCTTAGAGTCTTTGGATGTAAAGCCTTTGTGCATGTTCCTAAGGATGAAAGGTCAAAGTTGGATGTTAAAACTAGGCAGTGTATCTTTATTAGTTATGGTCAAGATGAATTTGGCTATCGTTTCTATGATTCAGTTGAGAAGAAACTTGTTAGAAGCCGTGATGTTGTGTTCTTTGAAGACCAAACAATTGAAGATTTTGACAAAGCTGAGAAGGTTGATCCTCAGAGTAGTAAGAACCTAGTTGATGTTGATCCAGTTCCTTTGACTATTGCACCTAAAAAAAATCTTCATAATGATGAAAATCAAGTTGATAATGAAGATGGTGATCATGTTCAGGATGATGATGTTGATGCTCTAGTGCAAGTTGATGTGGTTGATCAGCAACCAAATATTATTGATGCTCCAGAGAGTTCTCTCAGATGATTTACTAGAGAGAGAATACATTCATCTCGTTATTCTCCCAATGAGTATGTACTCTTGACTGACGGGGAAGAACCTGAGAGTCTTGATGAAGCCATGGAAAGTGAAGAAAAAGAAAGGTGGTTTGATGCTATGGAAGATGAAATTAAATCTTTGCATGATAATCATACCTTTGATTTAGTTAAACTACCTAAAGACAGAAATGCTTTGAAAAATAAGTGGGTTTTGCGGGTGAAATATGAAGATGGTAATCCAGATGTTGAGCAAACAGATGTTAAAACTGCTTTTCTCCATGGTGACTTAGATGAAGAGATTTATATGGAGCATTCGGAAGGTTTTGAAGTCAAGGGAAAAGAGAATTATGTTTACAAATTGAAGAAGAACTTGTATGGTTTGAAACAAGCTCCCAGGCAGTGGTGCAGGAAGTTTGGTTCTTTTATGAGTCAGCAGGACTTCGAAAAGACTTCTTCAAACCATTGCGTTTTTGTGCAAAAATTCTCTGATGGTGACTTTATTATTGTGTTAATTTATGTTGATGACATGCTTATTGTTGGTCATAATGCTTGCAGGATTTAGAAGTTGAAGTAAGAGTTGAGTAAGTTTTTTTCTATGAAATACTCAGGACCAGCAAGGCAGATTCTTGGCATGCAGATTGTCCATGACAGAAAGACCAAGAAGTTGTGGTTATCACAAGAGAAGTACATTCAGAAAGTACTTCGCAGGTTCAATATAGACAAAGCTAAGGTTGTTAGTACACCTTTAGCTATGCACTTCAAATTGAGCACGAAACAGTGTCCTTCTGTTAATAATGATGAGAAGTAAGACATGAAGAAAGTTACTTATGATTCAGCCGTTAATAGTTTGATGTATGCAAAGGTTTGTACAAGACCAGATACTGCTCATGTTGTTGGTATTGTTAGCCGTTTTCTTTCTAATTCGGGAAGAGAGTATTGGAATGCTGTGAAGTGGATTATGAGATTTCTTTGTGGCACTTCTAGTCTGAGTTTGTGTTTTGGTACAGGGAAGCCTATTATTTGTGGTTATACTGATTCAGACATGACTGGTGATGTTGATACTCGCAAGTCTACTTCAGGGTATTTTGTTACTTTTGCAGGGGGAGCTGTGTCTTGGTAATCTAGGTTGCAAAAATATGTTGCTCTATCTAATACAGAAGCTGAGCTTATTGCTGCCGTTGAAGCTTGTAAAGAGTTGCTCTGGATGAAGAGGTTCTTGGGGTAACTTGGTTATGCTCAAGAGAGATATGTGCTTTATTGCGACAGTCAAAGTGCTATACATCTTGGTAAGAATTTTACATTTCATGGTCGGTCTAAACATATTGATGTTAGATATCATTGAATTCAAGATGTGTTGGATTCTAAGTTGCTTGAACTTGAGAAGATTCATACAGATGATAACGGTTCTGACATGATGACTAAAGTTTTGTCAAGAGGGAAGTTTGAATATTGTTGCATGATCGTCGGGATGACGGCCTCCTCCACATAGTCGCGAGGGGGAGAATTGTTGAGTTATGGGTCTTTTTCCTTTTCTATATGGATAAATAAAAGCCCAAATTTGGACCAACCCACATTTGCCCATACGCCCAATTCTATGGGGCATATATATTGATCTTTTTAGGTCTTATTTCACCATCCACAAAGAGAGTTTCAGCAGCCACAAAAGAAAGAGTGTGTAGATTTTGACATCAAATTTAGTAAAAGCCATAATTTAAAACTTTGTGATAGTCAGTGGACTAATCTCTATCTTCATATGTTGTTAGAAAGAATTCGAGAATGTGTCTCTAAGAAAGAGTTTTTCTAGTTCTAGATAACATATGGTTCAAAGATTATTCTAAATGCGAATTGTTGAAGAACCCTTTCAGGAACGGATCTCGGAGAAGTGGAATCGTGGTTACATCCAAAGTGAGAAGATGGTAAGATTAATGGGTAGTTATTACAATTTACATGCATGTGTTGCGCCAAGTATCAAATTTGGATTGTTGGTCATGGTTTCTTCTACTTTGATCATTTTTACTATTTTTTATGCTAATACTTTTTTTTTTCAATACTTTTATTACAACCCTTTACTATTACATTTCTTTCAAATTGTTCTAAAAATATAATTTTCTATAGCTCAAAATCTATCGGAGGCATCCTTTCTATCCCACAAAAATAGAAGTAAAATTTGTGTATATCCTACTCTTCATAGACTTCACTTAAGAAGACTATGTTGGGTATCTTGTTATTGTTGTTGATCACTTTTACCATTTTGGTTTCCAAATTCATAGATGATTGTGTTTGTGGTATCCATTTATCTTACTAAATCACACCACAGACACATAAATATATTTTTTATTATTTACTAAACAGAGTTTTATATTACAAAACATAACAAATCTGGAATTTTAAATGTCCCACGTCTTTTGGCTCAAACTTAGAAATATTATTTTGGGGATGAAGATCCGGTCAAGTACAATTCTGTCAAATAATATTCAATGACCTTGTAGATTCATGCTATGTGTATCATAAAATTATTTATGGTTGAGATCTATTTTAATTTATATATACTCATAAAAAGAATTTAAATGGCAAAAATACACTAACCACAGTTAACTTATAACCTACACTCTTATCTTTTAGATTTTTTTTTTTTTATGTTTAAAATGTAAACTGAAACAAAATGCACTAATAAATTTTCTCAAGAAAAAAAAAATTTAAATGACAGAAATATTTCTCCCAATTTTTTTGACCAGCCAAATCTCTTCCCTTTTATAAAGATTACACCTATCACTAAAAGATATGCATTTATCTTTTATAAGTATCTTTTTCCTTCTCCTAAGAAATCTAATTATGACATAGAAACATCAAGTCTTTGAAAATAAAAGGTTTTATTCTCTTTTTTCCTTTTAATGTTAGTTGTTGTTTGGTCTTATTAAGTTTGATTTATTTATTTATTTTAAAATTGATTATTATTTTTTATTTTATTTTTTAAAAAATAATAAAAATTGGGGTAGGGGAAGGGGAATGGGGGAAGGGATTACAATATGTGAAATCGAACCCTCACCAATAAGGTGGGAGTTCAGGTAACTAACCAACTAGGCTACTAAGATTCCTCTAAAATTGATTATTTAATATTTGTTTGATCTAGTATTATATATATATTTATTTATTTATAATCTAGATAAAAGGAAAGAGATTTGGTTCTTGAGAAAATTCACTGGTGGATTTTGTTGCAATTTATATTTTAAATATAAAAAATATATATATATTTTAAAAGGTAAAAGTGTGAGTTATAAGTTAACTACGGTTAGTGTATTTTTGTCATTTTAAATTCTTTTTATGAGTATATATAAATTAAAACAGATCTCAACCATAAATTATTTTATGATACACATAGCATGAATCTACAAGGTCATCGAATATTATTTGACAAAATTGAACTTGACCGGATCTTTATTCTTATTTTGGGATTAATCTCATTTGTTAGTAGTTACTCATTTAATTCCACTTTACATCTCTCTTTAGGAATGCACATCGATCGGTTCGATTTTATATATTATCGGGTTGGTTTATCGATTTTCAATTTGTAAATACACTAAATCAATAACCAAAGCAATAAGATATTTTCTATCGGTTTTTGATCTATCGATTTTTGGTCCTTAACGGTTCGATTTTTAGTTTAACTGATAAGAAAATGCTCATATAAAACCAATTGATTTTTGGCACCTGTTTCAACTATAAACATTAAGGAATGAGGCCTAATTCTACTTTAAAAAACAAAAGACTATTCAAAATTCACTTAAACTAATCTACATTAATAGCTTTTTAGCTATTACTTTTTCTGCTTCTACACTGAATTTTCCCTACATTAAAGATATTGGGATCCATGAGTTGACAGAAAGAAAATATTTTACTCTTTTAAAAGGATAAGTTATTTATGGCTTTCTCGTTTCTCGTTGCTATTCCAGCGGATGTTTCAGGATAGCAACTTATTATCCTGAATAGGGTTTTGTAGATGTGAAGACACTAATATATAAGTAGGGGTAAAGTAGTAATTTAATATAGTTTTATTGGGTTATCAGTTTACCCAATAACCCTTTATTAAAAAATAAAAATCGAACCAATAACCCGATAAATAAAATTATTAAAAAACTATTAACCCAATAATAATAAATCAATAGTATTTTTTTTGGTTCGATTTATTGGTCGGTTCGTTTTTTCGCACCCCCCTCTCTCTCTCTCTCTTTCTCTTTATTTTTTCAGATTTTCTTGACAAAATCTTTTCTTTATCGTGATAATTTGTCAAAATTATTTCTTTTTTTTTTTCAGGTTACTAAATTGGTGTAGTGACTGGCGAATATCCTTAATAAAAATCTTGGTTGCGCCATTACTTACCTCATAAATGAAAAAATAAAAGTTACAAACAGTAATGACAATGAATTGTACATCCCTTTAAATAAGTGTGGGTCGTTTTGGATGACCAAAACGATCCCCGCCGTACACATGTTTTTGATCCACGGACGTTATTCTTCAGATGACCAAGGCCTTTATTTCCTCTCCACGTGCTCCAACACTGCAACTTTTTCTTTACTACCACCTGCCAAAAATTGACTTTACCAAATTTTCGACCAAAACGATCCCCACCGTACACATGTTTTGATCCACGGGGCTTATTCACATACCTTTATTTGCTCTCCACGTGCTTCAACACTGCACCTTTTTCTTTACCACCACCTGCAAAAAATTCACTTTACCAAATTTTCCAAGACAAGTTTAATTGCTGTAATTTTCCATCACAAGTTTAATTGTTGCCGACAAGAATCCGCCTTCTGCTTTTGGTACGTTTCTTCGTTTCTTCTTCAGCTCCTTTTTGCTGTGTGCTGATATTTTGATGCTGGAACCTTAGGCCTAAAGGCAAATTAATTGTTAAGGTTCAATTTTGTTGCAGGCTTTCTTTTACCTTTCTTTTTCCTATTTTCTTTAATGATGTTTTTAACTTTAATGGGTCGTCCACCTGTAGCTGTTGTTCCAAAACTTTTACTTATCAAGAAGGTAGATCTGTGTTTTCCTCCTTCTCTTCATAAATATAATAACCGTGATGTCCAGGCCAACAAATCAACGGAATACTTGCCACCTCTTACCAGCGTTTTGTTTCCTTTGGTGAGGAAAAACCTTGCGATTTTTCCCTTCTGTCTTTACTGCCTTAGTTTTGCATGAATCTAATTACTTGTATGATTATATCAGTTACTTCAGTTATTGATATCAAATCAATATCAAAGAAGACCTTGGTTATAAGATATATACACAACCATTAAATGACAATCTAAAATTAAACCCAAAAAAAAACCAAAAAAGTTTGGAATTCTGAAAACTTCCTTTTCACTGCTGGATGTTTTTACTATTCCAATGTTACACAATACAAATTAATGCTTGGGGTTTGGTTAGCGGCGTTGTTTTCCATTGTGGTTGCTATTTGGACTCTCCCGTTTCTTTCGTGAATTTATTTCTTCTTCCTACAACCTACTAATTTACTCTATATATTTATTTAGCAGCTTCTTTCAGCCTGATCAAAAAATGGCACAAAATCTTAGTATACGTTCGATAACTCCTGAAACTCTTAATTGGACCTGTAAGGTCCAAGTTGTTGATATATGTGCAGGAGAAAGTAAAGAAAAATGAATCAAATATCTCAACATGATACTGCAAGATGAATAGGTTCTTCTTCTCTTTTTCCCCCTTTTACTTCTAAGGTAATTTGTTACTCTTTCAGCAACTTTCATTTTTTAGCTTTTATGATTTAGTAATATTTTCAAGTGTTTGCAGGAGGACCAAATAAAAGCTATTGTCTATGGCGACGACATTCCCTGTTATCAAGACTTGATCAAGCTTTACCATACCTACTACATAACAGGAGCACGCATACAACTACCTTATCTGAAACATGAAAGACCCTTGCATACATTTGAGTGGATACTTGATAAGAAGACAATAATTGATCCAATTGAAGAAGATCGTGCTGATACATTGCCCCTTCCTGTGAAGCTTATTGTTACATCTTTTGGAGATATTAAACGTGAGGTCCTCCAAACTCTCACTGATGTGTCAAAGCTAGAATTTGGTAAGTCCGCTTCATTCTCTTTACTCAAAGTGCATATATAAATTCTAACTTCTATTGTGTACAGATATACTAGCCATTGTTGTCAACTGTTCCCCACCACGATATGTTCCAAAGGTAGACAAAACGCTGCAAGAACTCATTGTCATTGATACACTGTAAGTATATTTACCCAGCTGTAACCTTTTTACACTTTCTGTATATTTTCACTTACAATGAAAAAAATATTAACTAATATTGTTCATTTGGCAGTAAACAAACTTTCACATTTACTATTTGGGAAGAAGCAATTATGGAAGACCAAGGCAAAAAACTCCTGCAACAACTCTCTGAATATCCTATAATCCTTGCACGACGTATTGGGACATCAATATTTAACGGTAAATTATATTCAACAACACTTCTCATATATCCTAACAATTTTATTTCATTTGGCAAGTATTTGTTCTTCCAACAAATTCGACCCTAGAAGCTTCACGCAAACCTAATTTCTGTTCTTATTACACACAAAAATGTGTTAATTTTGTATTATATTTTCATACATTCAGCTTTAACTTATTCACATTTATTTCCATTGGCATAGGCGTATCGCTGACAACAAAATTTAACACATCAATACAAATCGATCCTCCTTATCCGCAATGCCAACAACTACGAAGATGGTATCAACATACTCTGTATATTCTCATTATCTATTTCCCTACATTAATGTTATAAACAATTTAACATCTTCGTCACATACAGGGTTATGGAAAACAAGGAAGTATTTACTTCATTCACTTTGAGAAGTACATCGAAATCGGGAGCTCTCATCTCCGTTTCAGTGGATGAAGAAGTAGTTCCAATTGCAAATATCGATACTCAGCAACATGTTAGTAACAATTTTTATCCATTATTTCATATTAGAATCTACTATCACAATCATTATTTCCACCTTTTAATTTTAGGGACAAACATTCTCAATTGAGGCGAAGATATCTTTTCCACACTACCTCAGCTCTTTCTATGTCTTACACTGTTCAAAATGTGGACAAGAAGTACGCTATCTAATTATACGAGAAGTTCACTGTTTGAACTGCCCTGAAAACCATATGTTAGTCCCCAGGTATTTTGGAATCTATTTGTGCCTATATATTTATTAGCTTCTTATTGTCATCACCAAATGCTAACGTCTTAAACATATATTTCTGCAGGTGTCGATTTGAAGTCAATCTGAAAGATTCATCTGGCTCAGCAGTTGGAATAATTATGAACGAAGAAGCAGAAAAGTTGTTATCCCTCACCACAGAAGAAATCTACAAAAGAACTCTTGCTCCAGTATAAATTCTAACTTAACAACTCATGCGTAATATTCTCATAAATAATCTTACGAAAAAAACCTTACATATATATTTTTGGTTTTCCCAGAGTGAATACCCACCGATCCACGATGTTCAGCAAAACTTTAGACACAAGGTATTTTCCATTCGAGCAAAAAAAGCATTTGCCCATGCTTCCTCCGTAGCATCTCCAAAAGTATATATTCAGTTGTGCAGTGAAAAGCACACTGATGTTCATTCTCTGCAAGCTTCAGAGGCAATTACTATTCATGAAGCAGGTAAGAGAAAACAGAAAGTAGATCTACAACAACAAACTGGGCAAACTGAATCGCTCAAAATAAAGCAAAAATTGGAGCCACCGACTCCAACAAAAACTAAATGAAGGTCATCAAAACATTTCAGCTATTCACTGTTTGCATAATTACATACAAACGTTTTACATGAAAGTTTATTTTTACTCTTCAAAAAACATTATAGGCTGCTCAACTTTTTTGACAACTTTTTTTGACATCTACTGAACGCAGGTCAGTACTTATAGTCTTTTCTTTGGTTTTCCTTGAGTTCCTTTCTTTTTTGTTTCCTTTATCCTTAATAATACCTTCAAAATTTATAACATGTATTTCTCCCAAGTCTTTTTTTGCAAGGAAAAGAGGGTTGACTTAATTTTTTGATAGCTACGGTACAAAGGTAAACAACATTTTCTTATTTCTTTATTCTTTCCATAAGCCAGAATAAAAGAAAGATAGATATTCCAAATTGTTGAGGCTGACGAACATACATATCCTGGTATAAAAAACGTACATACTTTCTGTAGTACCGTAAATAATCATTATGAACATACAATGAGTAATAATACTGTAGACATGCAATAAATAATATACATTATGCTGTTGGCTGAAACATAACATGTGTTGTTCAATTTATTCAGATTTGTTTTCAACTCATAGGATACTCTAACTTAAGTTATAGGATTTATTTTCCTATTATCAGTTTAGCATACACTTTTCCTTAACCTAAGTTGCTCAAATTCTCCAAAAATGTTGCCACATCCGTGTCGGATCCTTAAAAAATACACTATTTTGGGAGGATCTATCACACACCTGTCGACATTTTTGAACAGCCCGACCAACATAGTCCTTAACTAAACTCTAGAACTACTGTGTAATTTTTTGGGCTGACTATATGGGCGATTTATCCTTCGCTTCTGCGTTCTTTCAAGTTATAACTTCAAGGAACAAATGTCATCGAATGAAAATAGCTGAGTAAAGTAGGGGAGATAATTTCTTCCATGTTTTGGGTGAATTGGAGATAAATTCTACAGGCATTCCTACTTCTGTTAGTTTACTGCTCTAATTTCTTTTCAGGTCATAAAAAAGGTTTCAACCTGGAAAAGTATTTTGATGGGCTGCCAGATTCAACTTCCAGGCCAATGCAATATATATAGCACTACCTACAATGTCTCTATTTTGGTCTTCATTGTAGAACAAGCTACTTTTGTCAAACTCATTCCTCATGTATTATCATAATCTTATTTAAAAGGATTTTTGTCCTTTTTATCCAACTCCCTGTATAACGTCCCGCAAGAATCATGTAACATATTGTAATATATATTATGTAAAAGGATATTTTCTTTAATAATGCTTTTTTTTAATTACATCACTATTTCATTTTCCTTCTGGCTTTTCGGTTTGCAATCATTAGTTGAAGGAACTTCCATTTATGTACTACTAGCTTTTTAAGCTCCAATTTACGCTAGGTAATACATTCTTATTAACTCGGCTAAAATAATAGAAACTTTTCTATTAGGCATAAATTATTATGTTTTCATTATCTTCCCATTTTTACTATTTCATTCATTGCTCTTGAACTGAATAAGCTAATAACTTTATAATGCTTGCCTGAAATAACGCAAATAGTTTAAACTTCGATACAATAAAAGTTTTATCTTAGCAGTAAGAATAAACTCTAAAATTACCTTTACATAAAAACTTATCTCAAATGTCATCGTCTACACTTAATACATCCTACTATCCTAAGTGTAGATCGTATGGACAACCAAAACCTTTGATTAGACGGACCTTATTCATTCCTTTACCTTTCCACTATTAGTTGTTCTATTCTATATCAACTACTCCCTTCGTCCCATTTTATGTGTCGTCATTTCCTTTTTGGTCCGTCCCAAAAAGAATGTCATATTTTCTTATTTGACAACTCTTTATTGACATCATTCCTATTTTATTCTTACTGGGTCCCACTTAATAAGAAAAGACAAATAAAAAGTAAACATTAAAGTAACTTTAAGAGGGGCAATTTTGTAAACTTTACAAAGGCATCATTTATTTCTTAAACTCCGTGCCCGGTCAAAAGGCGACACATAAAATGGGACGGAGGGAGTACGTATTATTGCTACTGTTTGAAGCCAAATCCCTTTAACTATCCACCCGTTACATTTCTTTTGTTTCCACGTGGATCAATACTGCTCACTTTCTCCTTTATGACCTCCAGCAAATTTTTAACTTTACCAAACTTCATTTTGTTGCCATATTTAGAAGAGGAGTCTGATTTTTATCAAAATCAAAAAGAATCCTTCTACTGTACTTTTTTTTTTCCCATCAAAGCCTTTCATTTGTTTATTCTTGGTTTCTTCTTCATATTATTTTTGTTTTGTCTTAGTATTTTGTTGCTGAATTTCTTCGATTTGAACTATCAGGTATACTTAAAAGTGGACCTACGTTTTGGTTACTTTGTTGCGTCCGCAAAAGTTTTCTTGTTGTGCTGAAAAGTAAGGTATCATTTCTTCTTTCATTCGTTTACTTCTTCTTTCTCTGTAAATTAACGCTTCGACTTTTGGTTCTAATACTTCCCCGTTTTCTTTATTTGTACGTTTATCTTCAATATCAGATGCCCGATAACAAAAGAAAGATAGATATAACCCAAATTGAACTCTCAAATGCTACAAAAAAGGCTGAAAAAAACCTCAGGAACCGAATTGCTTACCAAGAAATGTCCACGGAAAAAAAGACGGCTCTTTTGGAGCGACATCGAGTCCAATATTCTGTTTCTAAGAATCGTGCTTCAGCAAATCTTTCTGCTGGTTCTTCTGGTCATATTACAGATAAACTTTCGCTTGCTTCTTCCAAGGACCAACCAACTCCATGTAACACTGTCTACGAAATAGGTTAGCAATAACTGAATTTAAGACTTTCTAACTGCTCCTTAATAGTTACTAAAAAATTACAATAGCAACTTACTCACTGTATCTTAATCCGTAACATTACAGGATCAACCTCAGGAACATGTAATGGAAGTTCTATCTTACGTCCACCCCAACCAATTACTAGAGGTCTATTTATACCACCATGTGTACTTATTTCTACTATCCTTTCATCTGTTTCACTCTTGTTAAATTATACTGCCATTTTGTAGAGCATCGATCAACACAATTGCGTTGTTGGAATATCAACCCATTACCATGTACCCCTGCTCTTTTAAAGAAAGTTTCAAATTGTAAATTCTGTGCAGCTAGAAGATTTCAATATGAATCTCCTGGCTTCTATTGTAGTAATGACTCAATAAAATTAGTTTCACATCGACTACCTCCTGCATTAAGAAGCTTATACTTTGGAAATACTGACGAATCCAATCATTTTCGTACTTATATAAGAACATATAACAACATGTTTGCTTTTACTTCACTTGGAGTAAAGTATGACAAAAACTTAGCAATGAGAACTCAAGGTATATATACATTTAAAGTTCAAGGACAAATGTACCATTTTATAAATAACCTTATCCCTACCAATGATAAACCAAGAAACTTGCAAGTTTATTTCTACAACAATGAAGATGACATGATTAACAAAATGATTTTCTCAGAAAATCTCAATAGGTTAGTTATTACAAAGTTAGTAGACATTCTAAAGATCAATCCATATTCTATGTTCCTAAAATCGTTGACAAGCATTCCCAACTTACCTGATTTCTACATCGCACTTAAATGTGACTCCACGTTAGACCAACGAACATACAATTTACCTACCGTATCAGAAGTTGCAGCTTTATGGGTTGACGATGAATCAAATAACAGTATTTCTACACCACATATTCGAATTTACACTCATTCTGATACCACTCAATTATTACACTATTATTATGGTTGTTATGATTCATTACAATATCCTTTGTTGTTTCCCCACGGAGAAAATGGTTGGCACTGTGGTATTAAAAAAATCATGCGACAACCCATCTCTACTAGAAATCGTTCTTCTTACAATCATGACCAACTTCCTTGCGTCTCTAACTGGTGCTCAATTGATGGACTGCTTAATGTAGAAGAACAAATCTTACAAAAAAAAAAAACAAAAAAAAAAACACTGTCTCATGTCGTGAGTATTACTACTATAAACTTCAGATTAGAGATGGCGAACAAAATGAAACTTTACATTCTGGCAGATTACTTCAACAGTATTCTGTGGATGAAGTCATAAAAGTTGAAACACAAAGATTAGATTTTTTGTTATTCAATCAAGGTTTGTTTAGGTTTGAAGTATTGTCAGGACTTAGAGATCTTTTAAGACAAGGAGAAAGAGACGCTTCAAATATTGGCATAAAAACTTTCCTTCCTGCTAGCTTTATTGGAGGTCCACGAGATATGCGACGCCGATATATGGATGCTATTGCATTAGTACAACATTTTGGAAAACCAGATGTCTTCTTGATGATGACATGTAATCCTTCGTGGCCAGAAATACAAGATTTCTTACTTCCAACCGATGAAGTCCAAAATAGACTCGATTTAATAAGCCGCATATTCAAAGCAAAGATTGAAGAATTAAAGTCAGATATACTTAAAAAACAAATCTTTGGAAAAGTTGCTGCTTTTATGTATACTATAGAATTTCAAAAACGCGGTCTTCCTCATGCACATTTCCTTATCATACTTGCTACCGAATACAAATTATTAACCCCAGAAGCATATGATAAAGTTGTTTGTGCTGAAATACCAGATCCTGCCATATATCATTATTTACATTCCTTAGTTATTAAACATATGATACACGGCCCTTGTGGAATTTTAAATTCCAAAAGCCCTTGCATGAAAAAAATAGGACAATGTAAATTTAAATATCCTCAATGTTATGCTAATGAAACATCTAAAGGAAAAAATTCGTATCCAATTTATAGAAGACGCAATACTGGCAAATGTTTCAAGATTAGAACCCAATATCTTGATAATTCATGGGTCGTCCCATACAATCCATATCTTCTAAGCAAATTTAACTGTCACATAAATGTCGAAATTTGCTTAGATATTAAAGCTGTCAAATACATTTACAAATATATTTGCAAAGGACATGATAAAATTACTTTTAATATACATAATAATGATTCTGACACACAAATAGATGAAATAAAAGATTACACATCAGTTAGATGGGTTTCACCACCAGAAGCTACATGGCGTTTGTTTGCCTTTTCTATTACTGAAATGAATCCTGCTGTCTATCATCTTCAAGGACAACAATTTGTCTCATTTAAGACAACTGCAAATCTAAATTCAGTATTGAGTAATCCCACAATTAACAGAACAATGTTAAAAGAATTTTTTTCCATGAATAAAACAAATGAATCTGCTATTGAACTTAACTTATTGTACAAAGACTTTCGCCAATACTTTGTTTGATCAACAAGCGATAAAATGTGGACAAAAAGAAAATAAGGCAACGTCATTGGCCGTGTCGTTACCTGTCATCCAACAGAAGGAGAAAGATATTATCTCCAACTATTGTTAATGAACATAAGAAGTTCAAAATCTTACAAAGACTTACGAACTGTTAATGGCGAATGTTGCACTGCATTCCGACAAGCCGCTGAAAAAAGAGGCTTGCTCGCTTGCGACAATAACTTAGTTGAATGTATGTCTGAAGCTGCTAATTACCAAATTTCGTACTGTCTTAGACATTTATTTGCAACGCTATTAGTATATTGTAACCCGGCTAATCCGAAAGATTTATGGCAAAAATTTGAAAGACCCATGTCTGAAGATTTTACAATTATACCAAATATACAAACAAATAACATTCATTACTTAGTCCTAAATCACATAAACGATATCTTACATTCAATGGGCCATAATGTAAATGAATTTAAACTAATATCAGAAAATATTTCTCCTTCTACATCTTCTACGATAATACAAGAAACTCAAGACATCCATTTGGAACGAAATATAATTGTGACTAATGAAGATTTGCTACTATATAAAAAATTGAACAAAGAACAAAAAACAGAATATGATACTATCCTTAACCGAATATTTCAGAATAAATCAGGAGCTTTCTTTATTGACGGTCCTGGAGGAACTGGAAAAACTTACCTATATCGTGCCTTATTAGCTACTGTACGATCTAAGGGATTTATAACATTAGCCACGGCCATTTCTAGTGTTGCAGCTTCTGTACTACCAGGAGGACAAACTGCTCACTCACGTTTAAAACTCCCTATCAACGTAGATGAAAATCGCGATTGTAACATTAGCAAACAAAGTTTACTTGCTTCTTTAATTCATGATGCAAAACTAATAGTATTGGACGAAGTATCAATGGCAAAAAAAAAAGCTTAATGAAACTTTCGACTTATTCTTAAGAGATATTATGGACATAAATACAGTCTTTGGTGGAAAAGTCCTAGTTTTTGGTGGCGATTTTAGACAGACTTTACCCGTTGTGCAAAGCGGAAAAAAACAAGACTTCATTAATGAATGTCTATTAAACTCAAACATTTGGGATCATCTTGAAAAACACCACCTGTCACAAAATATGCGTGCAAGAACAGACCCTACTTTCTGTAACTACTTACTACAAATTGGAGATGGCAAAGAAAATGTAAACGAACATGGTAAAATTGAAATTCCAGAATCTTTTCTTATTCCATTTACAAATGAGAAAGAATCATTGGATATTTTGTTTAACACTATTTATCCTAATTTAAACATACTCATCCAAGATACATCCTCTGTAACATCCCGCGCTATTCTAACAACCAAAAATGATTTTGTAGCCGAAATTAATCAAGCATTCATAGATAAATTTCCTAACACAGCTATCACATTTGTTGGAACTGACGAAACTATAGAACCAAAGGATCAAAGTCAGTATGAAGATTTTTTACATACTTTAAATCCTTCTGGTCTACCTCCGTACAAACTAATTTTAAAACAAAATTGCCAGTTATCCTACTCCGCAATTTAAATCCTTCTGAAGGTTTATGCAACGGAACGCGTCTAATTTGCCTAGATTTTAAGACTCACGTTATTAGTGCCAAAATAAAGACAAACATGTTTTTATTCCTCGAATACCATTGTTATCTTCAGAAAACGAGAAATTACCTATTCCATTTAAAAGAACACAATTTCCAATTCTACTGTGTTTCGCTATGACTATAAATAAAGCACAAGGTCAAACACTAGATTTTGTTGGAATTTATTTACGTGAACCTGTATTTTCACATGGTCAACTTTACGTCGCTTGTCTCGAGCAAAAAGTTCTGATTGTGTAAAGATACTAATTCGACCAGCAACAACAGACAACCATAATGACCATTCTACTTACAATGTTGTATACAACGAAATTATTAAAAAAGCATTCTCTTAACATTGTGTAAGTTATTACTTCCATTTTTTTGGTTTCTATTTAATTCTTCTATCCACGTTCTTCTACTTTAGTATGTAGTTTTACTATTCGTCTTTTTCAGATTGATCAAAAAAGCCAATAACTATATCTTACAAGTTGTAGATATACGTGGAACAGAAAAATTAATATCTAAACATGATTATTGAAGATATAAAACAGGTACTTCTTCACTTTCTAGATTCTTTTACTTCTCAACTAACTTGTCATTCCTAAGCAACTTTTTATTTAAATTTTAAACTTCAACAGATCAGAATCCTGAATTATCCCAAGTCAGCAAATCTCGACTTTTTTATGGAGCTGTAGGCCAGACTAAGTATGTTGTTGTTGTTGTACCATGTTAGCTATAACGTTGTTTTTTCATTAAATGCTACTTCATGTCAAGTAGACATTTAAAGTTGTGAATTTTTCATTGTATGTAAACATGTACAACAAGATAAAACGAATTTTAGGTTTCATTACTTTCTTCACTTTCTACACCATTGTTTGTTTATCAAATAATATAGACTCTGCAAATTACTGTTTTTACTTGGATGTCTGCAAAATGATGATATTGGATATCTAGTATAAATAAAAGACACGAGAATCAACGGTACCTGTCAGATACTATTCGTAGGTTTAAACTTATGAAGTAACGGTGCCTCACCGTGTACTATTCTTCTTAAACACAATATGCCCTGGCATATATAGTACAATCTGGTTAAATTTATCAAAGCAAAAGTTTTAATTATTTCACTATGGTGTCTCTTGTCCTATGGAGGCAATAGACATATATTCTATTTTATAACTCGCTAATATTAAGTTTCGTACTCCTCTCGATATCATTTTTTAAGGTGATTATTAATCGCGCATCCGTTGAAGTATAAAGATCGTTCAACTTTAATGGACATATTGGTCTATTAATACAATAATTCTGTTATTAAATTGGAATTTTTTTAAAAAACAAACTATAATGTTTGTCAAAACTCTTGTAAAAAGTACATACTAAAGCTAAAAAACAATTGAAAAAAAAAATACTGTAAGTGATAAAATATAATTATTAAATCAACAAATACTAAAGAAATCAACAGCTTATATCATTCTGGGATATGTTGATCTAAGCTAAAGTGGTATAGAGATATTGTCAGATGTCATTTGCAACCCGTGAAACTTGCAAAGAGATTGAGAAACTATTGAACTTGACACATCCGATTATCAAAGACACACCTAAACTGAGATCATATCCTCATGAAATAGGAATTCTAAGTCAATCGAGGACACTAACTGATTATGTTATTGGGAGAAAAGCAAGGAAATAATTGAAATGTCTTGAAAAGTTGAAACAACAAGGAGGAGTTGAGGTAAGATCTGAAGTGTTGTAGGCTCTAAAACCACCCCAAAACACACTATCAATTAACCTTGGAGTACTTGCATTAGAATGCTATTTTTGGATCCTATTGTCGGCTATTTTTGGACCCTCTTGTCGGATATTTTTGGACCCTCTTGTCGGCTATTTTTGAACCCTACTGCCAACTCTAGGGGAGTTGTCTTACCCAGAAGACTTCTCTATAAGGGGTATGGTCGACTTGGAGTATGTAGGAAGAGAGTTCTTAGGGTCAAAAGTGTTTACTCTAAAAATGGTACAATCGAATTTGTTTATAAAGTCAACAACAACATGTCTTAATTTAACCACTTTTTAGATCTAATTACTGCGTAGGAGTAGATATTGAGCATCTCTGAGTCCTCATTAGCATGATCAGAAGTTGATAAACTTCTTCCAAGAGTATAACACAAAGTAAATATAACTTAAAGCTTAAAGATAAAGGTGTCTCAATAAAATTTGTGATCTAAAACAAAATTTTAATCAAAGGCCTTAAGTATATATAAATACATACAAGAAATAATAATTTACAATTGCTTTTTTTATTTTTACATACTTGTTGTTTTTAATATAATATTTTTAAAGGACATAAAGCTTTTAGTTAAACTCACATAGTAATATAAAAATAAAGAGTAATTCTAGTTAATAAGATTTTAGGGATGTGTTTACAATACATTACCATGGATGGTTTTGTAAAAACTTTATTTATTAATCCCAAGATTTAAGTTATTTAATTAAAAAATTTAAAATATTTTTGGTAAAAGATAGATAGTTTTTTTTTTTTCTTTTATACAAAATTTTAAATTTTTTTCACAGTCTTCAATATTGTTTTAAGTGAAAATAAAATTATTAAATTCACCATTCAATATTTATGGGGCCTAAAGCAAGTAATTTACTAGCTTCACCCTTGAGCCGCTTTCCTTAAAGATAAAATGTTGCATTGCTCTTGTATATTTTTGCATATTGTGATCCCCTTACAACCTGAATTAAATCAACTATTTATAAGATACAAGGTTTAGGTCGTTAATCGGGAAATTACATTTATGTCCAAAAGTACTAAGACCTACCAGGATATGCTAGGTGCCAATTCTGTTACTGGTTCCAGTCGATATTCCTGCAAGGCCCAGTTCCATACGAGGCTCGTGTTAAGATTTACTTCCTTTTGATTTATGATTTTCATTAATGGTAGAATATATTTCTCCTTAATTAGTCTAGGAATATTCTAGAATATTTAATTTTCTTCTAAGTCTAGTGTTTAGTTTCCTTTTAGTTTGGTATCTACAAGAAAAATAACATATTTTAATTTATTTTATTTCATTTAGTTCTTTATAAATAGAGATGTAGTCTTCTATTTTTTCAATGCAAGAAACAATTATTGTTCATTCTCTTTTTAATTTTCTCTTACATTTATTCAATTCCATAACTGTAGTATCACAGCCTTCATCGATCTTCATGAATTTGTGAGTTTTACTGAAAACCTAAAATCAAAAATAATTTTTAACCCTTTAAGGGCTCATTTTTAACCCTCTAAGGACTCATTTTTAACTCGCAAGAGCTCATTTTTAACCCGTTAGGGCTCCAATATTTTTAACCCGTGCTCACTTTTAACGCATTGGGCTTCAATTTTCAATCATACCTATTTTTAACCAAGCTTCTATTTTCAATCATACCTACTTTTAACCATGGCTAGCAACAATCTTTCTTTGAGTGCTCCACAAATCTTCACTAGCGAAAATTATCAAATTTGGGTAGTGAAGATGAGATCTTATCTTGAATCGTATGACCTATGGGAAGTTGTAATGGAAAATAAACCCATACAACCACTCTCTGAAAATCCTATTCGTATCCAGGTCAAAGAACATTCAGAGAAAAAAGCCTAAAAGCACAAAGCCAAAACAATTTCAAAATTAAGTTGCAGATTCAATTTTTTCTAAAATCATTGCATGTGAGACAGCAAGTGAAGCTTGGGAAAATCTCAAAAAAGCGTACCAAGGGAGTGAACGAGGCAAACAAAATCATATTTTGATTATGAAAAGGGATTTTGAATCCCTAAAAATGCAAGAGGATGAAACAATTGCTAATTATTTTGACAGGATCTCTTTGATTGTTAACAAAATTAGGATGCTTGGAGAGGATTTTAAGGATAGTAGAATAGTCGAAAAAGGTCTTGTGACTATTCCAGAGAGATTTGAGTAAAACATCTCCTCTTTGAAAGAGTCTAAGGATTTCTCTACTATTTCTCCTGAAGAACTAATAAGTGCTCTTCAAGCACAAGAGAAAAGAAGAGCTTTTAGACAATCTAAAGTTGTTGAAGGTATCTTCTACGTAAAACACCAAAAAGGAAAAGTAGGTAATCCTCCTTGCAAATACTGCAAAAAGAGAACACACTTGGAAATTTTTTGTCGGTGGAGGTCTAATGCATTATATGGAAATTGCAACATAAAAGGTCATGTTATAAAAGTGTGCAAGTACAACAACTCTCAGAACAATTCAAGAGCCCTTGTAACAGAAAATGAAACTGAGGAACTGTTTTAGATTGCAACAGATTAAGTGTTCAAACTCAAATTGGATACACCAACTTGAGTTTGAGGGCAGATGTTAAAATTTACTTCCTTTTGCTTTATGATTTTTCATTAATGGTAGAATATTACTTCTCCTTAATTTAGTCTAGGAATATTCTAGAATATTTAATTTCCTTCTAAGTCTAGTATTTAGTTTCCTTTTAGTTTAGTACCTACAAGGAAAATAACATATTTTAATTTATTTTATTTCATTTAGTTTTTTATGAATAGGGATGCAGTCTTCTATTTTTTTCGATGCAAGAAACAATTATTATTCATTCTCTCTTTAATTTTCTCTTTCGTTTATTCAATTCCATAACAGCTCTTTCGCGCACATGAATCCTCTGACAACCTTGTCTCTATTGTCTTGTTGTCCACGTCACCTAGTAGCTCGTTGCATCTTAAGCTTTTACTCGGGAATTCATTTCTTATGACTGAAGAGATTTCATATATCTTTGTTCCTAGTCGAACCTTTTCGGAGCGTGTTCATCTCTCCCTGAGTCTCAGGGCTTAAACACATTTTGCTCCATATAGAAGCCCATCTGTATCTTAGTCTCGGTGTTTGCCGAAGTCGAGACGCAGAAAGAATAAACTCACAATCTTACAATCACTACCCTCTCTCATTTATGGATGTTAGGCGACTTTCTAGCTCTAATTATCCTTGCCACATGCCCGACCTTGCTTTGGCGTGTAGCCCAGGTAGCGTTGGGACCCTGCCTCTTATAAATAAGAGTTACTCAGTGAAGTGTCAATCTTTTGCTCTTCTTTTTTTCTCTTTGCGCCGATTCTCTTAGTCCTTGTCAGATAATTTGCGCCTCGATCATTGGTCTTTCCCGTCTTTCAACATGTCTTCTTCATCTTCCATTTATGTCAGAGGTGTTTCTTATAGGGGTGACCCTAAAAGGAAAATTAGTGATAAAGAGGATAACTCTTCTCGCGAGCCTAGTGTTGATAACATTGTTCCCTGGATCTTCCACCTCAATGATGATTTCAAATTTCAACCCAGTGACCCTATAAATATGAGGGTTGTCGGTGATTTTACGTCCTTTATTAGCCAAACTGTATCCCCATTGTTCACCGAGACTGCGATTGACCGAAAGGCGAGTTTTGCGTGTTGGCTTCTAAGGGCTCTGAAAGCATCACTTCTCCCAAGCCCATCTATTCCTTTGTCCACACCTACAAGTTTACCATGGGCTTTGGTAAACCCACAAATTGACAACATTATCACGTCCGTCTTTGTAACTTTTGACTTGTGCTTAGGGTAACTAAGCCCAGAGATTTGGAGAGACGTCACATGTCTCTGAGCCCTGGCCTTAAGGACTAAACAAGAATTTCACCTCACTTACCTTTTGCTTCTTTACTTTCCTCGGATCGTTCACGGAGGATTGGTGAAGTTGGTGGGCCATGCTACTTACTCAACCTTGAAGAGTTTAGATGACGCCCGCGATAGAGGTTGGATCAACAGATTCATGGTCGTTGTCACCGAGGATCTTTCTAACTCGTCGATTCCAGAGTTAAAGAAAATATCTCGTACGTTCTACCTTCCATCATCCCTTTCGCCTTGCTTGATATTTTTCAACCTCTTACTGTTGTCTCATTCTTTAGTGTATTGTTCACCCCCCCCCCCCCCCCCCCCCCCCCCCCCACAAACTGGTGTGTCGGTCGAATTTTTCGTCTCTAGAATTATAAATCGATCAGATCAAAATGAGTTGAGTTAATAAATATAAAACCGCCCCAACTTTGAACGTTAAACAATCATATTTTTATTTGCTAATTTTACCACCTTTAATGAAAAATTATATAGTTACATAAATATTACTACAATATTTTTATTTCAAAAATAATTTTTGTTCCCATTTTTTTTTTTGTTTAATCAATGCACCAAGGACAAGGAGGGGATTCTTTCTTTCTTTGTCTCCTATTTTTCCCCCCTAAAAACCCAAAGGTCCAAACTTCACTTTAGCAACTGTTGCCGAAAATTGAAGCTAACTCACATTATAGCAATTCCTTATAATGACTACAACGGCGGCGCAGATTCCGGAAAACCCTATCAAAACCCTAGTTCACTCACCGGATCCAAAATCCACCGCCGCCGTTTCCGAACCTCCGCCGAAATCATTACCGTCAGACGGCGGCGTCAAGGAGCAGGGGAAGTTGGATCCTCCGGTGGCGGATGGCGGCGGCGGTGGTAAGGAGACTGATATACAGAAGAAGATGAAGCGAGCTGAGAGGTTTGGTACGACGGTTCAGCTTTCTGAAGAAGAGAAGCGGAATACTCGAGCTGAGAGGTACCTTTTTTTGCTCATTTAAATTTTGTTCCACTTTTTAGGGTTTGGTATTTTAGCTTAAAATTGTTTACCTTTGTCGGAATCCGGAGTAGATATAGATAATTCGTTTTAGTTTAAGATTAGTCGGTTCGTTGTTTGGTTAGCTTTAGATTTAATATTTGTTTAAATGCTAAAATATCTGCTAGTATTGGATAGGATGGGCACGGACAAATGATTTTGTTGCATCTATTCTAGCCTCGGTGGACAGAGTTATACCTGGTACTTGATTTTAGTGGGAGGTGGCAGGTATCTGTGGAATTAGTCGAGGTACTCCCAAGCTGGCCGGATACCAAAAAGAAAAGTTGGGGACGAACAGAGTGTATGTGTATCTATAGCTGACGCAGGCGTGTTTGGGATTGAGGCATAGTTGATTGGTTGTTGAAGTCTGAATTCTACAGTCTGAGAGGGTACAATAGCTGAACTACTTGATATTAGGTTCCTAGACATTGGGGTGTAGTTGACTGGTTGGTAAGCCTTAGCATTTTGTTCTTGTTGTGTTTGTTTCCGAGGCATGGTAGCTGAACACCCTGTTTAGGTTCCTAGATGATGGGGTTGGTCATATCTTTATGTGTGTATATATGTAGCTGATTCATACTAGTTTGGAATTGAGGCACAGTTGATTGGTTGTTAAAGTCTGAATTCCTGTCTGAGAGGGGACAGTATTGTCAAAAAAAATCCCGTCTCAGAGGGCACAATATCTGAACTCCTTGTTTAGGTTCCTAGACATTGAGACATAGTGGACTGGTTGGGAAGCTTTAGCGTTTTGTTTGTTGTGTTTGTTTCCTCAATTTGTGAGGTATAGTAGCTGAACACCTTGTTTAGGTTTGTAGACGATGGCGTTGGCATATCCTTATGTGTATCAGTGCTATCAAAAGCAAAAAGTGCAAAAAGTTTTAAGGTTCTTTGGAGATTTAAGTGCAAAGCACAAATAAAGCGTGGGCTTTAATGAAAAAGGCTCAAAGGGAGAAAAACACACAAATATATATGTATAGTCCAAGACTAATAAATATAAGCATGAATGACAAATATATTTCACTTTTTTTTAATCCTCAAAAAAAAAAAAAGAAGTGAAATATCAATTGTTTAGTGTCTCCTCTTTAGTAGAGGCTGATAGGCAAGGAAAAATGTGCCTTGGAACCTTGATGATGACACTGAAGCTCACATTAAGCGAGGCGAAGCGCTCAACACATTTTGAGCCTCGCTTCAGGGCTTAAACGCGCTTTAAACCCGTCTTTGACAACACTGTTGTGTATATCTATAGCTGATCCATGCTAGTTTGAGACTGAGGTGCAGTTGATTGGTTGTTGAAATCTGAATTCCACAGTCTGTGAGGACACAGTAGCTGAACTCCTTGTTTAGGTTCCTAGACATTGAGACATAGTTGACTGGTTAGTAATCTTTAGTGTTTTGTTCTTGTGTTTGTTTCCACAATTTGCGAGGCATAGTAGCTGAACACCTTGTTTAGGTTCCTAGACCAGGGTGCTGGGCATATCTTTATGTGTGTATCTAAAGCTGATTCATGCTATTTGGAATTGAGGCGCAGTTGATTGATTGTTAAAGTCTGAATTCCACAGTCAGAGAGGGTATGGTAGCTAAACTCCTTGTTTAGGTTCCTAGACATCGAGGCATAGTTGACTGGTTGGTAAGCTTTAGCGTTTTGTTCTTGTTGTGTTTGTTTCCACAGTTTGTGAGGCATAGTAGCTGAACACCTTGTTTAGGTTCCCAGAAGATGTTGTTGGGCATATCTTTTGCTGTACATTACAACCATATACCAATTATTTAAGTGGTGGGCTAAATTTGTGTAACAGGGTCATAATAGAGAAGTAGCAGTCCTTATTTATATGAACTACAAGAATAACTATTTAACCATGCCATAAAGGGGTCATACTCCAAACAGCGCGCAGAATTCGTGCTGGGAAGGCGGTTAAAATTGCCCTTTGTTTTTCTTGTCTTGTGAGGTAGTTATCTCTTAGAAACTTAGCCTTGTGTTACCTGAAATGGGTGTATGTCCCCCGAGCAGAATGGATTAAAGCAGCCAACCATGCACCCCTCTCCTTTCTTAGTAGAGCTTGAAAGTTGAAGGGCTAAATAGTATCTTTTTGGATTTATGGATCCTTATATAAAATATTCTTGGAATTCAAAAAATTTTCAGCATGGGAATCCTCAAAATTTCTTCTTTCTTTCCAGCTGCCATACAGTTGGTCTTCAAGCCTTACATAATCCAACAAGCATATCTTGTGTCTGTAGGGAAATGGGATACCCAATAGCCGCAGACATTAAACTCACATGAGAATATATCTTAATTTGTTCTTACCCCCTTTTGTTTGGACTATTTTGTGTCAGGTTTGGCACTGGATCTGCAGCTCAGGGTTCAGATGCTTTAAAGAAAGCTGAGGAGCAGAAGAGGAAAGCTAGGGCTGAGAGGTACGCGTACTGTCAATTTGGGCTATCGCCAGCTGAGTAGTTTACTTGTTTATGAGTTTGTTGATAGATTTTGGTTCTGTTAGGTTTGGGCTTAACCAATCTGATAGTGCTGATGAGGAAGCTAAAAAGAAAGCTAGGCTGGCAAGGTTCGCACCTCCTGCGAAGGCTGATCCTGTGGAGGAAGATAAAAGGAAAGCTAGGGCCCTCAGGTTACAATGAGACCTTTTTTTCTTTTTGCTTTATGTCTGAGGGTCTAAAATATGTCAGCGTCACATTGGTTTATGACTTTGGCTGATACTTAGTGTTATTTCACAGATTTTCACAGTCCCAGTCTGGTTCCCAATCACAAGAGAACGGCAAAGAAAAAATTGAGCAGGTTTCATTTTCTATACACTATAAGTGAAGTTTGTGATTTGAAATGAATTGGCAAAGCATTAATCAGTATGTGTTTGCTTGAATTTTTATGTGATCATATGTGCACTATCCATGTGTTGCCTTACTTTTACTAGTACAACTTTCTATTAATGATTGCATATATTCTTATTTCAGGAGACCGTGGAGGTGGAGAAGGCTGGAGGAGGAACATGAACCATTCTCAAACTCCCTTCAACAGCAAAACTTGCTTATGATGTATAGTTTATTGTTGCTGCGGAATGGTTAGGAGTTTTGTTAAGAGTGTCTTTAAATTCCCTAAGTTTTTTGTTTTACCCGTTTTTTTGGAGTTTCTTTTTCAGTTTTGGCAGGGTAGCAGTAACATTTTGCTAGTTCCCCAGTAGCAGGACCATCCTTCAAATTAGGGGAAAATGGCTTTTGTTGTCTCCTAGGTTAGCCAGTAGTGCTAGGATACATGGACTACAACCTCCTTAGTGTCAATCTGTCAGAAGTGACCCATAGACAATATTTGAAAATCAACTTCTTTTAAAAAAGAAAAGAAAAAGAAAAAGACTTATCTGAAATGATGAAACTACAACCTAAATATTTCCTACTTGAAACCTTTGTTTTGATGACTTTATCATCGGGCTTTGCTTCATCAATCTGCAATAGTTCTTTCACATTCTTGTGGTTTTGCCTTACACCAAAAAGAAAAAAAAAGAAGAAAATGTTGCATGTTGCATATCAAGGATCAACTGGTTATAGCATTTATGATTTCTCCAAGTGCTTTATGTAGTACTGAAGATACTTGATCTTATATGTTCACTCTTGTTGGGACAGGTATTTACACAATTTTGATTAGATCCGGATAGTCCTTCATGACTTGTCAATGGAAAGTAAATAGATTTTGCAATTTTAGAAGATGAACATTCATCCTGGAGGCATCATATGTTAATTCTAGTTTGACATTGTTAGTGATATTCTTGTTGGCCTTCTTAGTAGGAAAGGTAAGACTAGTGTTTATTGCATTCATGGATCTCCTGAATGATATTAAGGGCCTTCATTTTGTATAAGAAGAACTACTTGATTGTGCTACATCTTTGCGGAGTTTTTAAGTTGAGAAATGGTTTTACTGTCACATTACTGCCCGTATGGTGATGAAGTCATCAAATCCATATTTCTATATATTTAAGCTGGTGTTTTTGGGTTTTATTTACGACTCTTTTTAACAAGGTTTAGTAGTGAAAAAACTATTTTCAAGTTTCCTGTTTCAAATTTTGATGTTGTGGGTCATATGCAACAAATTAACACCAAGGAGGTGTGTTCAAGTACCTAGTATCACTGGGTGAATCCCGTAGGCTGTAGTTAATAGATGTCCAAGTTAGTATAGAACGACCTTTGAAGGCTTGCTATTTTGTTCTTGGTTATTGAAGTTCAGTAGCATGTGGTAGTAGTACTTTGGCTACTTGAATTGTAAAGACAGTAAATTTGTAGGTGACATTCTGATTCTGCTCTCTACTAACTTTCAATGCGCTTGTGGTAACTTTTTTTAATTTACCTTCATATGAATACCTCAGGTCCAAATTATTCATAACAAAATTTGGAAGTTCAGGCCAAATCTGAGGCTTGTTAAACGTGTCAATTGTTATGGTGGTTGCTTTAATTAATCTCTGGTGTCTGGTGCTGCAATTCAGTTTAGGGACTATAAGCACTTTGACATATTCTGTTGGTAGGGGTTGGATTACTTTTAGCAGTTTGAACCTCAATGTTGAGGTACCAAAGATTATCTTGGGCTGGTTGGTTATTTACTGTCATATCTCGTATCTTATTTCATTAGCTTGACTATAACGAGATGGAGTCTATTATATGAAAGAAATTTATGGTTCACGACTCACCTGAGATTTTCTAACTAGTAAATGGTTGGATTGTTATCTCTACATCGAAAGGCAAGTGAAATTCATTGCATACAACTTCTAACTATACTGAGATTATTGCTGATGGGTTGTGGTTTTGCTTAGACTCTCCAAAGATATTGTCGTATTTGTGTTGGATTCTTCATTCCGACAATGTAAATGTTGGTTGGTCATTTTTCTTCCATGCGTGTAGGTAGAGAAACTATTCTGTTTCCCATTTGACAAACATAAGTTATATGCTGAAGAAAATATCTTTTCAGCTCTTTCGAGGACTTTTTCATGTGTTGCTAAATTAATCTCGCATAATGAATTGATCCATAATTGTATGCCGCCTTAGTAAATTTATTCCTACTTAAAGACTTGTGATAGAGAAACTATTTTGTTTTCCACATAAACATAAAATTATGCGCCAAAGAAAAATACCTTTTCAGTTCTTTCCTAGACTTTTTCATGTGTTGCCAAATTAATCTCGTAGAATAAACTGGTTCATTTGTTGTATGCCTTGCTTCTTGGTCAATTTATTCCTACTTGGACTTGTCATAGAGAAACTATTTTGTTTTCCAACGTGACAAACCTAAGTTATGCGCCAAAGAAAATATCTTTGCAGCTCTTCCGTAGACTTTTTTCATGTGTTGCCAAATTAATTTCGCATAATAAATTGATCCATTGTTGTATACCTTATTTCTACTCAGACTTGTCATACGTAGTACTTTCTTTGGTAACTCCTACAGTACAGTGAAAAAAACTACATGAATTAGATCCACTTATTAAGACAGATCACTGAGAAAGGTAGCCGCTGCTTCATTTCATATAGTGATAACATTTTATCTTTCTTAGCTCCACCCCGATCATTTTTATGTTTTTGATTCTTTAATCTA
Source organism: Capsicum rhomboideum (assembly GCA_031232105.1). Lineage (NCBI taxonomy): Eukaryota > Viridiplantae > Streptophyta > Magnoliopsida > Solanales > Solanaceae > Capsicum > Capsicum rhomboideum. The sequence goes on along the minus strand of CP124711.1, from coordinate 138,945,460 downwards.
TTTTCTCGTTTTGCTCCTTTGGTGATTCAACGTGACAACCTCAGGATTGGAAGTGGAAGGTGCTTACTGCTTACCATCCGAGAAACCCAATTTTTAAAAGGCCATTGTTTACCTTTACGTCACTGTCATGCATAAACTAATCTAACAAGTCCTTGTCTGAGTCTATGTTTACTTAAAAGTTATTATAGAGAATTTGTCTGATCAATTGAATAAACAAGCACTTGGGGCACACGAGGTATAATCGCGTTTAATTTTAATCGTTGAATTTAGAACCTTGAACAAATTAGTTGCGATAAGGCAGAGGAATGGCGAAATTCAAGTCAAGAAAGATCTTGGCAAAACAACAATTTTTCATATATACAAATTGCGAAAACTGCAGAACATAACAAAAGTATTCTTTCTGCTAACGATTGCTCCACTTCTTTTCATGTCTAACGCGCTGTTCTCACAGTACATCGTGGTACTTCTTTTTACGTTGCCAGTAACACGAGACTGTTGTGCACATTACATTGTTCAGGAAGGAACGATCAATCGATAATCGAGGAAGATAACACCACATAGCAATTAAATTACAAGCCTAAGAACCATAAAGAAACTGAAGGAGAAAACATAACAAGAAACTTGAGGCCTCCAAAAGACGAGCTCTCTTTTTCTGATTGAAGTGGGAATCCGGAATGTCTTGGGACTATCGTTTGGGAGAAGCGGGCATACCGCCTCCTCCTCTAATGGAAAGTATCGGACTGTGAGACGAGCTTCTATTCATGGAATAGGGATCCAGAAACACAACCACAACCGTGATATCATCGTGGAAATGCCTCCTTACACCTCGATCGATCTTCTTCAAGTCTGAATATCTCATTTCTCTTTTCTTAGCTGCCACTCGAAGAGCAGCTTTGATCAGTCTCTGTGCGATCCCCTGGTTCGCGAGTAAGAAAAAAGAGACACCCGAGTTAACAATCTCATTTAATCAGGACGTTGAAGAACAACAGAGCAACAAAGAGTTCATTTCCCTCTTAAAAGTAGTAGATTTTGAAAAGCACTTTTTACAATTCATATCAGAAATTCCTACGCAAAAAGATAGCGCTAGATGTTTCGAGCTTTCGATGACGTTTTAAGTAAATCTTTTGTGCTAGAAAAGGCTCTTTCAGCAAGTAAAATCCCTTCTGTATCATCGACTCTTTAGATAGTTATGCAGCAACAACATACCCAGTGTTGTCCCACAAAGTGAGGTCTGGGGAGGCTAGAGTGTAGACCCTCAACTCAAGACTCTTAGATAGTTATACAATAACATCAACAACAACATACCCCATGTAGTCCCACAAAGTGGGGTCTGAGGAGGGTAGAGTGTACGCGGATCTTACCCCTACATCAGAGGTAGAGAGGTTACTTGCGGTAGACCCTCGGGACAAGACTCTTAGATAGTTATACAACAAAAACAACGACGACAACAACAATAACATACCCATTATAGTCCCACAAAGTGGGATCTGGGAAGGGTAGAATGTACGCAAACTTTACCCCTAAGTCAGAGGTCGAGGCTGTTTTCGATAGACCCTCAGCTCAAGACTCTTTAGATAGTTATATAAAAGACAAATCCTATTATCAGTGATTGAATGCTTACATTTCGGGGTTGATTGTGGACAATATCAACAGCCTCCTGGTTGCTAAGATGTTCCCAGAGACCATCTGAACCGAATATGAGGAACTGATCTTTGGCAGTCAATCTGTGAATGAAAATTGATGGTTCCGCGCTGAGGATTGGCTTGGAGAAGGATTCGGGCAACCTAAACTTTGCCAACAGGGGTGGCTGATTGAACTCTGCCTTCTTAAGATAGGCATCACCAATCGACCTTGAAACCTGTAAAGAGGATAACAAAGGCACATCAACTCTTGTGTCGCTGACACCTTCAGTAGCGAAGATTCCTTCCAAACCAAGAAAGCTTAATGCACCACAATTAGTCAAATATTTAAAGCTCCAACGACAATTGTCTCAAATCTCATTTTGTTACAGGCATCAAAGATAAATAAGCAGACTTGTACTGCATAAAGAGTTGATCTCAGGACAAAACTACTTTTAGGTTGCTTACTTGCAAAGATAATCAACTCCTAACCTTAGATTTATATTATAGCGATAGTCTCTACTAATAACAATCACACAAGAACTCTAGCTAGTAATGACTAAGCAAATTTCTTTCTATTCGGAATGGTGCTTGGATAAAGCTCCAATATTAGCTGCAAATAGTTTTCTTTTGTTTTTTCTAGGTTGTACACCTCAAGAGTAACTTATATCAGGCATATTTTTTGGAAAATCAACATGAGATGGCCTAAAAATGTGACCTTAACGGATAATCACCTGTATGATACCCTTCACGCGCCAAACTTTGTGTTTGAGAAGCACAATCTGTGAATCCTGGGGATGCAATGATCTAAGCTCATCTCTCACAGACTCGTTATTAGCATTGTGCTCCATTGACAATTGAATAGCTGTCACGCCCCTTACAGCCTTTTCTGCTCTACCTAACACCACACGTGAATCTCCGGCATTGGCAACATATAGTAGTCCATTGCAGATTACACCCACCAAACAGCAAGATCCCACTGATGCAAGTTGTGGCTTCTCAAACCATTGTTGCTTCACAAGAGACAAAAAATCCTCATCCGTCGTCAAGAAAGCTTTTCTTATGACATCTGCAGACATTTCTTGATGCTCCGTTGCAAATTCTGTTAATGAAGGTAAATAGAAGAGCTGTTATATTTTATTCTACTCAAAAACTTTACAGAATACGAATTTCAGGGAATAATTATAAACAATTTTGGAGGATAATTGAGTATTATCAAAGGCATGCTTAAGCCCTGAATGAGGCTCAAAATGTACTGAGCGCTTCGCCTCCCTTAATGCGCGCTTCAGTGTCGTCATCAAGTTCTAAGACATACTTTTCATTTCCAATGAGCCTCTTCTGAAGAGGCGATACTAAACAATTCATATTTCACTTTATCGTAATTTTTTTTTTCAATTTTGTTCATATATTTGTCATTCATGCTTATAATTATTAGCTTTGGACTAGACATATATAATTTTATCTTTTCTCCCTTGGCGTCTTTTTTCATTAAAGCCCACACTTTATTTGTGCTTTGCGCTTAAAGCCCATACAAACCTTGGAGTTTTTTTTGCACTTTTTGATTTTGATAACACTGGGATAATTAGATTTTTTCGACAAAGTTTCAGGGTGAATTGACACATAGTAGTAAGATTGAAAGCACAAAAAAGTTAGGAATTCAGATCATAATACTTCAAAAAATATATGGTATCTAGAGATGACACCATATAGATATATCTTCCTCAAGTGTGCCTTTACTGGATCTTTATTGCATGTATCAAAAGCTTAGTCATTCTAATATTTCAATTCAAAGAAGAAAATAGCAAGCTGAGACGTTCAAATCTGATGGCAGTTGCGTTTACATAACTAATAGAAGTGACAACCAGATCTTATATCTCAAAATTTTATTCAACGTGCCAAATAGACAACAAAATGCATTAAGAGCACCTCTTCATTATAAACTATCCAATCAGCTAATACACAGCCAGGAAGTGTAGGAAAAGTATTTCTGAGAAGAAATCGAGCTCGTGTCTAACTAAAAATAAAAGAGCCTAATAAGAGCAGTAGTTAATTGTAAGATCTTTAGTGTATTCAAGGTGGTAGTACAGCAATATTGTGTATAAATACTATAAATTTGACAAAATACCCTGAATATTCTGTCTATCAAGTATAATCAACAACAACAACAACAATATAATCCCACAAGGTGGGATTTGGGGAGGGTAGAGTGAACGCAAACCTTGCTCCTACTTTGTGAGGGTAGGGAGGCTATTTCCGATAGACCCTCCGCTGAAGGAGAGAAGAAAAGGAAGCAGTAATAACAAGCAGTAACAGCAACTGTCTATCAAGTATAATCACTAGGCAATATTCAGCAAAATCTTAGTAATCACCACATGCAGACACATCAAATATTGTGGAAGGCATCATTTCAGACAGCACAGACCATTGCAAGACCGATGTACTTAATTGTATATGAAGTTGGCTAGATTTTTGGGATCTTAATGTACATGGATATACCACTTTTGTGAAGTTAAATCATTCTTGGTGCATTACCAATGAAACATAACAGAAATTGCAATTAGCACAATCTGTAAAGTCTAAAGATCAGATCTACCAAACTGAATTACTTTTGAGTATTTATGTCAAAACATAATCAGCATTGGCCTTCACATCTTTGTACAAGTCAAATATTGTGAAAAATCATTGTATTTGTTCAATTAGATCAATCAATTCAAAATAACAGATACCACAGCATAAAAAGTACACTTCTGAACTACGACATAAACACGATATCAAGAATCAAAATGATAATAATAAGCATTTATGCAATCGAAAAGGAACATGACAAGCTTACTCTTAAGATTGGAGAACAAAGTGTTGTTTGCAAAACTTAACCAGCATTGGCATTCACAAGTCGCAACTTTGTACACGTTAAATATTGTGAAAAAGCATTGTATTTGTTCAATTAGATCAATCAATTCAAAATAACAGATACCACAGCATAAAAAGTACACTTCTGAACTACGACATAAACACGATATCAAGAATCAAAATGATAATAATAAGCATTTATGCAATCGAAAAGGAACATGACAAGCTTACTCTTAAGATTGGAGAACAAAGTGTTGTTTGCAAAACTTAACCAGCATTGGCATTCACAAGTCGCAACTTTGTACACGTTAAATATTGTGAAAAAGCATTGTATTTGTTCAATTAGATCAATCAATTCAAAATAACAGATACCACAGCATAAAAAGTACACTTCTGAACTACGACATAAACACGATATCAAGAATCAAAATGATAATAATAAGCATTTATGCAATCGAAAAGGAACATGACAAGCTTACTCTTAAGATTGGAGAACAAAGTGTTGTTTGCAAAACTTAACCAGCATTGGCATTCACAAGTCGCAACTTTGTACACGTTAAATATTGTGAAAAAGCATTGTATTTGTTCAATTAGATCAATCAATTCAACATAACAGATACCACATCATAAAAACTACACTTACGAACTACGACATAAACACGATATCAAGAATCAAAATGATAATAATAAGCATTTACATAATCGGAAAGGAACATGATGGGCTTACTCTTAAGATTGGAGAACAAAGTGTTGTTTACGAAACGAGATGTCTCGGGTCCTCCATGTCCATCATAAACTCCAACAAATGTACCACAAGGACCTGATTCAAGAGAACTCAATGGCCCTGATTCAAGCTGACTCTGATCCTCCATCAAATTATTAGCTTGTATTATTGCCATTGAAAATTCTCCATTTACATGAACCCCCAAATCCTTATACCACATTAAACCATCAACTCTACCCCTAGTATCCCCACCACCCCTCCCTACACTACCATCCCCCTCAACAGAAGGTTTCCAACAAGGTTTAACCATTATCCTATTCTATTTTTTTTTGCATACAATTTCAATAAAATTGTCCAAGAATCACATAAAACATATAAATTATCCAAGAATCTTGATAAAGTTTGAATCTTTTTCAATTTTCCCTATATGGGGTACTTACCTAATTTATCCAAAAGAACCAGCAAACAAACTATTTATCAAAAACCTCAACCTCAAACCCAGTTGCTCCTTATTTTCCACAACCCCAAATCCAATTCTTGATACTCTTATTATACCAACAACCCCACAAACACAACAAGAACTAGACACCATTAATATGTAAAAAAACAACAAACCTGCAAAGTAATGAAAAAAAAGACCAAAAGGGTATGGGCTAAAAATTTTGAACCAGAAATTTTGTCCCCAAAAACAAGAAAACAATACCCTTTATTTGAGTTCAGAGAATATGGTACAGTGGGTGTTTTTTTGCATACCTTGAACCTAGTTTTTTTTCAATATTCTTGTATATTTATGTGGACCTTAACATAAATATTATTGTAACAAAATTGAAGTACAAGCTTAGCTGTGAAAACACATAAAAGATTGATGGTGACAGAGTTTGTTCTTGGATCAGAGGGATCAAACAGGGAATGGATAACAAAAAAAATATTATTTTTTTTTTTTTTTTTTTTTTTTTTGGAAGTTGTTGATCAGAGGATCTTTTGGATGGGTGTCAGAGGGAGATCTCAGATTATAATTATGATGATACAGAGAGACAAAAAATTTAGGGTAAGATAAAAATCTTTTGTTTATTTATGCTTGTTATATAGGTCTTTTTGCTGTCAATTTTAATATTTTTTTTTTCTATTTTTCTTTATCTCTTTTATTGTCTTTCAAGTAATTGTAGGTCATGTTGCTTTCTAGAGGTTTCTTTTTTCTATTTTTAACCCTTGTTTCGTTATTTAAGTTCATATCATATCGTTAATATATTTAATAAAATATTTAAATATAATGATAATACTATTAGGGGTCGTTTGGTATGTCAGATGGGATAAGTAAGAATACCGCATAAGGTGGGATATTTCATGAGACTATTTTATCTCATCATCATCCACATTGGATAGTAATCCCATCGTTTTTGTATAAATAATGGGATAAAATAATTCCGTGACTAAATAATACTTCATACCAAACATGGAATAAAGTTAATCCCAAACTTTATCTTGAAATTATTTTCTTTATCCCTTATACCAAATGACTCCTTACTATTACTAAATAATACCTCATACCAAATAATGTTTTTACTCCCTGAGTTATTGCGTTATTCCAATTTTAATCTTTGTGATATCCGACTAACACTTTTAACCTTCAATTAAGTAATGCATGCTATTTTGATCCCTGGTTAACCGATCTCATCAAACTAAACGGAATGATAACAATTAGTAATGCACTTTGGACACAACACTTACAAGTTTTCATTTGCATGTTAGTTGTCTAAATAGTAAATAGCTAAAATATTTTAAGGAAAAAGGGTAAAATTTACCCCTCTACTTTAAAAGATTAGCTAAATATATCATTAGTCATACTTTGAGGTCAAATTTATCCTCGTTATTAAGAAACTTTTCACATGTACCCTTCTTTCTAACAGAAAAGCCCAAATCAACGTTAAATACCCCATTTTTTAAAAATAAAACACACATTAATCTAATCCGTCGGACCTGATTCCACCCATAAAAAAGACACAAACAAATATACCCCTCCCTCAATTCTGTTGGTTGAATTTCCCCAACGAACAAATATACTTCTCTTTCAACGTGCAGCGCTAGAAAGTCTAGTTCGTCAAACAAATACCTTTTATTTTTGTTCATTTTAGCTCCAACAGTCCCCTGTAATTCAATCAATGTTAATTAATTAAGGTCCATAAATAGAAGTGTATAGTTCAATCATGCTAGAAAGTCTAGTTTGAGGGAGGGGTATATTTGGTGGGAAAATTCAACCAACAGAACTGAGGGAGGGGTATATTTGTTTTGTCCTTTTTTGTGGGTCGGGTCGGCGAGTTATATTAGGGTATGTTTTATTTTTAAAAAATTAGGGCATTTAACGTTAATTTGGGCTTTTTAGTTAAAAGAAAGGGTACAAGTGAAAGTTTCTTAACATCGAGGATAAATTTGGCTCCAAGGTATGACATCAAGGGTAAATTTGACCGTAAAGTATGACGAAAGGTATATTTAGTCAATTTTTCAAAGTAGAGGGGTAAATTTGGCTCTTTTTCCATATTTTAATTATACTCACTGTAATAATTATTGTACAATATTAGTTCAAGATAATTACACTACTTAATACTTGGTAATAATAAATCCATCTTTCACATTTTAGAGTACAATTTCCTTTACTGCTAATTTTTTTTTCCTTCTTTAAAAGTATCTGACCTTATTTGAGCTAAATTTCATCCAATTATGAAATTCAAATTTATGTAGAAATTTGTGATTTGAATACATTTTGATCCGATTTTATTAATTCTTGAATTGTCTTTTCAAGTTTTCCCCAACTTAAGCTAGGGCTCTTATGGGCTTTCCTTTGAGGTAAATCGAGCTTCAGTTCTTCAATTTTTGCTTTTTTTTGTCGGCATTTTTTAAAAAGTTTTTTTTTTCCAATTATTGAAATGAGTATAATTAATATATTTTATTTATTTATTGTTCAAATAACAAAGTGCAAATAAAAACTTGTATGTGCTATGCCACATTCGAATCCTCATGACTTCCACATTCGATTCATGCAATGTGTCACTGAACTTGCATTCCACAAACTCTGTTTTAATCTCGCTCAACCCAAAATCTTTAAACTCTAGAATCTTATCTCCAATTAACCTCAAATCTATCATCAATTAATTCGCCGCGAATTTGTCAATCCATAATATATAATCTGCAAATTATGAAACTCTCCTATATATCTCACGCAGATCTCAGCTACTTCATATACAAAAAAAATTTTCCACGTATTTTTCATGACCTATATTGATCAATTATGAACTTTATGAAGATTGTTACATTTATCACCTCCTAAGCAAAAAGAAGTTTAATTAGTTAGTTTGATCATAAGTTGCATAGATCTAATCCCAACCAAATATAGGTACGTGTTCCAATTTTAGTAGTGTAACGTAAGAATATTCCAGCAATAATAATGTTGATGCTATAGTCTAGGGGTGTGCAAAAATCGAACCGATAAAAATACTATTGGTTTATTGTTATTGAATTAACGGTTTTTTTAAAAAAATTATTGGGTTATTGATTCGGTTTCGGTTTTATCTTATTGGGTTATTAGGTGAAACGATAACCCAATAAAAATATACTAAATTACTACCTACCCCTACTGATATATATATATATATATATATATTACGTATTTATATTAATTTCTCTTTACTTATTATATTAGCCGTTCATTCAATTCTCTAAGCTTTTTCAATTTTCTCTTTGGTAAACCTTTTCTATATAGTGGACTTCTTTTTTTATGAAATTTGGCACTGCAAGACTTATGTCATGTTAGATGCTACTGTTTTTATTTTGTGAGCATTCTTATTAATGTCATGTTAGTTGCTACTGTCACACAACATTGAAAATCATTGTGCACAATTGATATTTATTTCATGAGAATTTTCTTATCGGTAAAACCAAAAATCGAACCTTTAAGGACCAAAAAAGATAAAAAATATCTTATTAGTTTGGTTATCAGTTTAACTTATTTAAAAATCAAAAACCAATAAACTGAACCAAACCGACCGATGCACACCCGATAGAGCCTTGTTTTTCTACAACCTACTGTATAACAATATGATATTAGAATATATTTTATGTACAGAATTATTTTTTTACTCGTAGATATTGTGTCGTGATGAGACAGACAATAGAGACATTGATGTCTAAGAAAGTATTGCCTGTTTACATGGAAGAGTAAACAAGTGAATTTAATTGGCACAATAGTATATGCATTTGCATAAAGTTTTATTGAAACATACAAACACCCTTTAGCAATTTGTTGCTTTGGATGGTTTCCTTATACTTCTGTCTCAAATTAATTATCATGTTTCTATTTTACACGCATTTTATTAAGAATTTTTTAATTTATTTTACCTTCATTTATATTTTAAGATATGATCAATCTTTAAACATATAAAATAATAATTTGAAGCAACTGTTTTTAAAAACCATAATTGATAATTTGAGATGCAGAGAGTATATTGTTGGAGTGCTTCTATAGTCTAGTAGGGATGTAGTTTAATTTGTCTGCTACCATATAATATATTTGTATAGTCTTTCGTATCTTGCTAGTATTATATTTGGCTAATTGATCTATCATTTTGTTTTATTCACTATATATAGTTATTTTGATCCACTTGTTCCTCTTCACGGTTCTCGATTCTGATTGAATTAGGGAGGATTGATCATATTGCCTAGGATAGGGTGAGGTTACGTTCTGTGGTGGAGTCAAAAATTTAACGAAGAGTGTGTAAATTTTTTTTTATCGATTGTTTTAAGAGTATAAAATTAAATATACACTCATAATAACTATCATTTAATTTTTGTACATCACATAATTTTTCAATAAAAGATGTGCACTGAATCTATCTTCGCTTAAGGTGGCTCTTCCCATGGTTACATTGTTAAACATGTAAAGTCTCTTGAAAGTTTCAATTTTTATCAGCTCTCTCAACTAACAATGTGCTAATCCTAATAAGCTTTCAAGTAACTTGATCACATCTAAGTTCCCACCCAATTATAAAATAATTGGGATAGAAAGGAAAATATCTATCTTTTATGGAAAGAATTGTTCGAAAGCATGGAACGTGTATGGGATAAAATATCTATCTTTTAAGTTACGTGATATTTTTGAATTCAAGTAAATAAGATAAATAATTTTTAATTCGGCAAATATAGATTTGTTAACCAAATGATAAACTGCATCATTTGTTAAATGACAATGGTATATATATATATATAATCTTTTAACGAGGGTATCTACTCTAAATTGCAAAATTGAAAGATATACTTATCCTTTTTCCCTGCTAGAAAAATTAAGTTTACAGTCCAATGTTTATAGATTCTCAATACAAATATATAGTTAACACAAATGCTATTAAATTTACGTAAATTCAATCCTTTAAAGCTAAATCCACCTTTGCACTCGATAAAATTTTTGTTTCCGCCACTAGATTAACCTTCCCTTTCTTTACTTCATAGTTCAGTCTGGATCTTCAAACTGGCTGAACATAGAGTAGTGTAAATTATCAGCACGAAGCCAATCTATTTTATTGGTTGCTTCATTGAAAGACACAAAATTAACTATTTTATTGGGAACTTTATTAATAATAAAAACTAAAGTGCAGACATACAAGTTTGGTTTGTGGTTAAATCAAAGGACACATGTGCTAGCTTTTTGTGAATGTGATATATATCTTACTATATATTTTCCTCGTTTCAAATTATTTGTTTTAGTTTTTTCTGATCCATTCAAAATAAATATCTCTAGCTTTTTTTTTTTTACAACTTTTTAATTTCAGCTTTCAAGATATATTAAAGATCACAAGATTTAAAAGTTTTTTTTATTTTTTTTAAATTTTATATGAAGTCAAAATCAAGCAAACAAATTGAAATGGAAGAGTATATATATACATGGTTTGTTTGTGATGAAAAGTACTTCTATTTGGGTGAAAATTACTTTGTAGGGATTCTTGAAAACAAAAAAACAAACATGATTGATTAGTTCACAAAGTTATTAGGCAATGATTAGGACTTATGTTTCAGACAAACAATGTGAAAGTTGTTTAAAAAACATCATCATTGTTTATGGTCTATAATATTGTTTGTTAAAGGTACCTTTTAACCTAGTTAGTAGAAAACATGTAGTTAATAATTTGGCAAGTGTCACTTCTTGTACAAAACTTGATTGCAATATGAAGTTTACATATTAGCGCAACAAAAAACAAGAAAAACGATTCGTCTCGAAATAAGTGTCATTTTTACAAAATAAATTTATCCCTAAATAAGTGTCACCTTAAAATTTCAAACTTAGTACTCCATCTTCTTAACAATATTCAATTTTCAAACGACATTTATTAAATAGGGATATTTTAGTAAATTGTAAATGAACGAGATTTTTGATAAGATAACACTCAAGTTTGATAGAAAGGGAATAATATATGAGTTCAATATGTACAAATGTCAAATAGTAGGAATTGAGTTGATAATTATTGGGCTAAAATAATTAAAGATACTTTCATGACGAAATAGGTAAATAACTACTTTTAATAGTATTTGTTATCAAATATTAACTACTATTTTAAAAGATATTACTCCCTCCGTTTAAAAAAAAAAGACCTAATTTAACTTGGCACAGAGTTTAAAAAAATAAATAAGACTTTTGAATCATGTGGTCATAAATTAAAGTTGTGTCAAATGTACCAAAATGCCCTTTAATCTTGTGGTCTTAAACATGTCACGTGGAAAGTTGGAATTAAAGTATTGCCAAAAAAGGAAAAGGTCATTATTTTTAAAACAGACTAAAAAGAAAAGTAGATCATTCTTTTTAAAACGGAGGGAGTAATATTTAACTACTCCCTTGACACAAAAAAAAGTCTTGGAAAGAATTAACCCCAACTAAAATATGGAATCGCTCCAATAAATGTTATTGGAATTCGAAGGATTAAAAAGTGAAACTCAAGAGTTTCATGAAGTTCAAAATTAATGAAGGATTCAACCTTTATAAGTGCTAAATTCAGGAACATATTCATAATATTCAAATGTTTATAAGTTCTTTCGTAGCAAGGCCGTAAATTGGCCATTCCATCTAATTTTTACATGTACTTTTAAATAGTAATATTGTTCGCTTAGAGCCAAGTTCTAATGATTTTTTCCAAAAGGCTTCATCTTATTAAGAGTATACAATATCTTATAAGTAACTTCTTTCTGCTTTTAATTTTTTGTATGGGACTTTATTCACACACCCAACGATATCTCCTCCACATGACCCATTACCATCCATAGACTAATATGGAGAGGATAAGTTGTGTGTCACTCAGATGTGCCAAAGTCCACTGACTTTCTTTGTGTGTATGCGTCTTCAAAGCTATGGGGTGAGATAGTAAACCAGCTCATAGACGGTCAAGATACTAAGTCGGTCTCCACGCTGGCACTTCGCAATCTCTCTTCTCGCCAAACTATTGACTCTAACACTAATTATTAGGCTAAAGCAATCCAAGGATTTTCTCAACATGTTATGATATTATCTGCTTTGATCTAAACTCACACGATTTTCCTAAAAAACTTCACATCAGTACATCTTATTGTAGAGTTTTCTTTTTTTTTTCTGCTTTTCATGTGAGACTTTGATCACACACTCCCGACACAACTCAATAGAAGCAAAGAGATAATTCCACACCTCCCGAGTTTTTTTTGTATGTTTTATTATATAATTTTATATTGTTTCAAAACATATCTTGAACAAGGGAATTAATTACTATCCAGAAGGTTGGACTTTGTTTTTTAATCAAATTTTAAAAAGTTTTTAAAAAATAAATTAAAACACAAAACTGTATGCTGCTGGGAGATTTAAATATGATTGTGCAAACCAAAAGAAATTTTATTGCATAATGTTCCCCAATCTGTTTCCAATTTGTTTTATAAAATTAATTTTCTAACAACTATCCCATTTTGCAGAAAGCAACAATAATGTTATCTTTGTCAATTGGACGTGTGTTTTCCATCAAAACTAACACCACACCACACATTGATTTGAATATTTTCAAAAAAGAAGATGAGAAATAAGGAGGATAAAATATTTCTGACATATTATTGTTGTCAATGTGCATTTCTTATATAATTGACGTAACTGGTAAACTTGTTGTCATGTGACCAGGAAGTCACGAGATCGAATTATGAAAACAACCTCTTGTAAAAATATAAGGTAAGATTTCATACAATAGTCCCTTGTAGTATGACTCTTCTTTGAACTTCATGCATAGCGAAAGCTTAGTGCACTGAACTGTCTTAATCCTCATGCGCTTCTAATATAAATAATCTTTATTATTTGCAACTAACTTTCTACTTGAGATTTGAGTCCTCCATTTTTTTAATTCCACACCGGCCTGGTTCGCGTAGTGCCAATAATATAATATCGTGTGTAATAACTGTGAGTTCTATTACCTAAGGCAGGGGCAGAGCCACCTTTGGCGAAGGGTGGTCAGATGCACACCCTTCGTCGGAAAATTATATGGTGAATAGAAGTTAAATACTAGTTATTATGAATACATATTTAATTTTGCACACTCTTAATATAATTGAGAATAAAATTTGCACAACCTTCACCAAATTTCTGACTCCGCCACTGACCTAAGGGCAATTGCAGTTCATCAAATCAAAAGTTCATCTTGTATAGGCATTATGAACATTGCACATACAAAAACATTATTCCCTCTCGTTTCATTTTACATGTTTAAGTTTGACTAAGAGTTGACTCAATTAATTATAGGACTTAAAAGCAAATATAAGAGGCCTAAAATGTTTTAATAGGTTAATTTTAGATAAAAAAAATTTACGTTGGCAATCTAACCATCTTGTACGTACATTAACCATTATTGGCTACCTAAACTTCCACCAATGGAGATATCCGCCAAGGTACTCCACTCATCCAATTTAATAATGTTTTAAATAATATTCAAGGTCTGAACTTGAATTTCACTGGAGAAAAAAAAATAAAAAAAATTAGTAAATGAAAACTTGAAATAGAGAATTTGAAGTACACCTCAAATCTTTTTTTTTTTTTTTCAAACTTCAAATTCTATATATCAAGTTTATTTTAAAAAAGAATCAATTTGATAAGCAGATGTTATTTAAAAAAATTTAAAAAAATATCTATAAACATGTCAAATAAAATTGAACATTTTAAATGATTCAAATTTATTTTGAAGTGAAAAAATATGGCTTGATACAATGTGTTGATTGAACTTGCATTTGATTTAATTTTTTGCAACACATAGTAGGACCAAGAAGATAAATAATTGATGGACATGACATTATAAGCCTAACTTACCAAATATTTATGGAAATATCATCACTTAGTTTTGTTACGTCACCTTAGCAATAATTTTTAGCCTGTTTTGGATTGCTTTTTTTAAAAAAAAAAAAAAATTTTTTTTGAAAAAAATGTTGTTTAGTAAACTTGTAAAAGTGATTATAAAAAAAACCAAAATCAGTTTTTCTATTGTTGGGAAGAAGCAGAAAATTTCTGCAGAAGCAAAAAATTATTTTTTTTATGACAAAAATATCCCTATCACACAGACATATCAAAATATCCCTTATTAATTAATTAGCATATTTTATAAGTTTGATTTTAAAATTTTATACTTTATATTTACATCATAATTCTTTATTTCATTTTATGATTTATATATTATTATTTTACTCTTCACTCCTTTTCTTTAAATAAAATCAAAAATATCATTGATGATGATGATCGAAGAATATATAACTCTTTATTTTTTATTATTACTGACAATAAATGACAGATGAATCACTTTGCAAGATCAAATGGTATTTTGGCAGCACTTGTAAATATTTTTTCTGAAATATTTAATCTTGTTAAATAAATAATTCATGGAAAGTGAAATATTTGTTACCATGTAGTGTACATGAATATCTATGTATATAAATATTGATTAAAATTTTTATAGTACGTAACTTTTGAATTAAATAAAAATAAAAATTTTAATTAAAAATATTATAATATATATTTAAAATAAATTTTCTCTATAGAATGATTTTAGTAGTAAAAGTCTATTGATACATGTCCTTTTTCGTCATTTGTCTCTCAAAAGCATTTCTTGAAAAAGATTATCCAGACACAATCTGTTTATCAAAAACACTTTTCAAATGAATTTACTAAACACAAATTGCTTTTTTTCAAAAGAACTTTTCTAAAAAGCTATTTTATAAAAGTATCTCTCAAATCAGGAGTTTTCTAACAGCAATACCAAACGACTCTTAAGACATGTGAGACCATCTTTTGGTTCCGCTCAGGGCCGGCTTTAGCCTAAAGCCACTGAAGCTAAGGCTTTAGGCCCCAATTTTCGGGAGCCTCATTTATTAGCAATTATACGTTTATAATCCTATAGATTTTTTCATTAGAAAATATTGAGTACTTTTTAATATTTTTTTTGTTTATTTTAATGTCATTTTAGCTCAAAAAACACATCATTTTAGGAATTCAAGGTTAAAGTTGACAATTATTTTCAACTTTACCCTTAACATTAAAGAAGATTTCTTTTTAATACTTCTCTATTCTAAAAAATCATCTAATAAATAGGGGTAACTTAGTAAACTATACCTTATATTTGTTATTTTGCTTAATTAATGAACGTGAAAAAATTAAAACAATAGTTAAAGTGGGATGGAGGGAGTAGAAAGATAAGAAAATTTTCAATAAGATAAAAAGTTTTTATTATTTTTCAAATGCTTATATTGCATATAGAGTTCCTATAATAATTGTGTCTCAGTTCAAAGGAATTTTTTCAAATTAAAAGTGTTAAAATATTTCTTAAGATCAGCAACATCTGGAGATACTATCAATTGAAAAGGAATTATTCGGAGAAATCGATTATAAGTAATTTTATTCATAACTTTGTATGTCAAAAAGCTATCCAAATAAAATTCAAATAAAAATAATATATATATAAAAAATTTCTTTAAAGCCTCATTTTGACATTTCGCTTTAGACCACTAAGTATTGAGCTGTCCCTGATTCCGCTGAATATATCCGATATTTATATCAAGGCTCGACATGCATGTGAGATTAAATAGTCTTGAGTGAGAGCAGAGTAAAATAAACTAAGAAAATAAGAAAAAAACAACTAGCTCATATTGAGTGTACAATATTCTTAATTTGCCTAACATGCCTAGCAAATCGCATACTTCAAAAGTTGATTTATAACTTCTCATTTGAAACTTGTTCAAGTATATATTACTCCATCCGTTTTAAAATAATTGATCCTCTTTCTAAAAATATTTATTTTAATTTAATTGTCCCTTTTATGAAATCAAACGAATATTATTATGTTTTTTCAATATTACCCTTAACATTAAATGACTAAACAAAGTGTATATACTCGAATTTATATTTTGCACAAATAATAAGGCTAATTTCATAAAATAAACCCCTAATAAATATTTTTTTTAAGGAGAGTGTAAAGTTAACAAGGGTCAATTATTTTGAAACGGAGGGAGTAGTATATGGTAAGTATCAAACTCATCATTCTTGTAAATATCTAAATGCTGCGGATATATAAATGTAACGTGAAATTCAATACCCAATTATACTAATTTTATTTCAAATGAAGAATAAAATTGGATGAAGAATATGGAGTCTCCATGAAGAGAAAACGCAGAGCTTGTCAATTAACTATTGAGTGAGGGAATATTCTAGGCATAATACATAAGCATATACCCATTAACTTGGTCTCAATTGTAGTGGTGGAGCTAGAATTTTCACTAAAGGGGTTCAAAAAATAAAAAGTAAACAGATAATGTGGTCGAATGGGGTTCAACTTCTACTATATGTACGTAAAAAGTAATTTCAACCATATATAAACGGTGTAATTTTCTATCGACGGAGATTCGACCCTTGTTAGCTCCGCCCCTGCTCAACTGCATTTATGCCCGCCAACTTTAAGTGTGCACAAGTAGACACTTGAACTTGTATAAAGTTGAACAAGTAGACACACACGTCTATGTGACATTTTCATGTCAATCTCTCGTGAATTGCCATGTAAATGCCACATAGGACACGTGTGTATACTTGTTCAACCTTATACAAGTTTGAGTGCCTACTTGTGCACATCTAAAGCTGGAGGGAATAGATGCCAGCTGAGGTCAAATTAAAAGACACATTTATGTATTATGCCAATTTTCTATGGTGAATTTTGTATTCGTCTACAAAACCTTCGTCTATATTGATGTAAGCCAATGTAGGTTTCCATAAAAAATAATGTTAATACACCAACTATAGGTATACAATACAATGTGTCTTAACGATCCCCTCACTTAAAATGGAAATAGACTTGAAGAAAACATGAATGCACATACCTAAAATTTATTTTAAAACAACATTTAACACTCAAGCATGTAAAATTTGGAAACAATTGTTCAATAATTCTTGTAAGTTTCTGAAAACATGTTCTTTCTTTTCTTTTTGGGAATTCCCATTTGATTATGACTTACTCTATTAAATAATTCTGAATATGTCACCATATGATCAGTTGATGGACAATCCCAATCCTTTTTTAAAATTTTTTTTATCTTAGTGTTCGGATCGACTTACACGCACATCGATTAAATCTATGGGATACCCGTCACTCACAATTCACGGTTACTAATCTCCTGCTCTGGCACACGTAGTTTTAACTTTGAAACATTTTGAACTCATCATATGACAGTCTTCACTTTAAAATATGAAATAAATATTTTAAACAGCTCATAAAAATTAAAGCATAAGAAAAACTTTGAAACAACATGAATTCATAGCAATTAATAAGCTTTCATCTCCACCCTTCTCCAATTAATTATCAAATTTTTGTCAGCGACAGAACTCGAACTCATGAAATATAATATCTCATACATCGCGCGTTACACTTTTACCATTAAACCGAAGTCCGCGGCAAAAGTGCCTATGGTCTTCACTCTTCTGTCCTAATTTATCATTTGATCAATGCATATTAACTCACCTAGCTACCAAAATTGTCATATAGTAACAAATTCGAATAGTGAGGGGAATAATTAAAATCCCTATAAGGAAAGATGGTAATCAT
Organism: Capsicum rhomboideum; assembly: GCA_031232105.1. Classification (NCBI taxonomy): domain Eukaryota; kingdom Viridiplantae; phylum Streptophyta; class Magnoliopsida; order Solanales; family Solanaceae; genus Capsicum; species Capsicum rhomboideum. Next base: position 138,927,155 of record CP124711.1, on the reverse strand, counting down.
AATTGGGACCATGCACAACAAAGAAGGAAAAAAATGGAGATTAAGTGATGGTGACATATATCTACATTCATTGGATGTGTAAAGTACAGTACAGTACATATATTGTACAAAAAAGAGCAAGAGACATTCTAGTTTATGTCCAAGTTCAATTGATGAAATCCTCTTTATTACCCCTATGGAAATTCACACCAATTGTTACTTTTACCTTATAAGCTTAATTATTAAGTTTACCATTTTTGTGCACATTTGCATTTTGTGACCTTCTGATGGTGTAATTTGTCATTAGACATAGATTAGGAAAGTTATAAAAGGACGTTCAACCTAATTCTGATAGAGCATTTATGCAAAATAGTGAGAGTCTTGACAGCAAGTAATTAAGTATTAATTAGATTAGTTCCACTAAAATATTGGTGTGGAAACTGATTTTCGAGAGAGCTGTTTTTGCTATCGCTTCGATAATTATCTAACGAGAGAGAGCTGATGCAAAGTTAGTCGATCGATGAAGTCACTTAAGTGATACGAACAATCCAACCTTTTTGGTTCGAAGCTTTGCCGGAAAACTTCGACTATACAAATGATAAATCTAGCCTCGTAATTTTAAAATTTTAGAAATGTGACCAATACCATGTGACTAGGAGGTCATGGTTCAAGCCGTGGAATAGTCTTTTACAGAAATGCAGGATAAGGTTGTGTACCATAAACCCTCGTGGTCCAGCACTTCCTCGAATCTCATGCATAGCAAGAGTTTTAGTGCATCGGAGTTTATATTTTAGATCTGTCTCTGTTATCGACCCCTACTAATAAAATTATTGGCTCTAAATGTTCACATTTCTCAACCATAACATGAGTTCAACAAATTGGAGATCAAATTTCATCTTAATTATTTGGATTGTAGTCTTGTAGACTAGCTAGGTCTCTAGTCTAGAGATACAAGGCACAACAAATTGGAGACAAATTGCTTCATCTTAACTACTTGTAGACTAGGTCTCTAATCTAGAGATACAAGGCAACAGATTTGTCAACTTTGCTGTGATATTAATAGTCCTTTTTCATATTCCTCTCATCCTAATGTTTTATGATTTTATCTAACGATTATTTTTTATCATGGTAGAAAATCAGAGATAATCTTAAATATTTCCAAATTATATATAATATGGACAAATTCAAATAAAAAGGGCAGACCGATGCACTAAGCTCCCGCTATGTGCAAGGTCCGGAGAAGGCCCGACTACAAGGATCTATTGTACAAATTCAAAAAAGGACTGAAAAAAGATAAGTCATTTTGGTAATAAACTTAAAATCGAGTGATGGAGAGTGTACATATATACCCTAACATTTCGACTTTTTAACAGTTTTTAGTTATAGTTTGGCCAGGGAAAAAGGAGGGGAATATATGAATCTTTGTAGGTTCATCGATGAGCAATCACATGAAATGGATATAATTTCTTTATATTTAACCAAAGTTTCAAATTCGAGCGCTAGAAATAAAAAGAAAAAAAAAATCTCGATTGAAAATGTTTTTCCTTAAATGGGCCTTAGGCAGGCCAAGAAATAATTTGCTAGTGAGAAATTGTTAGCAACAATTGGATTTTCAAAAACAACATTAGTCCCGGCAGTTTGGTGCCTAATTACAGAAAATCCTGACATTTTGCATATTTACAGAAAATCTCCTTTTTTGGGCTGTCTAGATACATAATTTATTCTCGATATATTCCATTGAAATACATAATTACCCACGCTGTAATCATTCAAAGATACATAATGTATGTATCTTTTAAACAAAACTCACACTGATATACATAGCGATACATAATTCGTTCCCGATACATTCCATTGAGATACATAACTGATAGTTGAGATTTTTGTAATTACTTTGTAAGAGTGGAAATTTGTGTAAATATGATAAGTTAAAGTGTTTATTTATATTATTTTTCCTTAATGTTATTGTATAAAGAATTTTATTATTCTATTATGGTTGTTTGGAACTTCTAATATTTCTCTCACTTTTGATCTACAAATATGTTAGGTTTTTCACCTTACAATGTTAAAGTCCAACAGTCTAAATTTGGGTTTTTGTTCGGGCCAGTCTATTAAGGCCCAAGTCAAATTTGGGCTCCTTATATCAACGGACAACGACTCTATCACGCAGTCAATTCTATTGAACTAATCCGTTGTACAAGTTAATCGTACCAGGGTTTGAATCCCTTTCTTTCTATTGATGACTTGAATTTTTTTTTCTTCAAATTTTCAATTCTTTGGTTCTTATTCTTAGTTAAATGTGGAATAGACCAAATCCTTAAAAGAAAAAAAATCTTGAAAGGAAAAACCTTTCACATCCAAAGTTACACGAAGAGTTTGAGAGTAAGCATTCACGGTTTCCAAGATGATTTTTTTGAAAAAAAAAAGGATAAATCATTTGTTTTTCTAACGTATATCCTAATTTGACATTGATCAATGAAGCCCTTGTAATTAAAAAATAAAAATATCTACATTCTTACTTATCCGGCCTAAAAGTACCAAATGCTTCACAGGAAGTTGCACAATACATATGCCTGGCAAATCAAGGGGCATAAAATAAGTCCTCCCTAATCCCTGATAATGGCGAATCCAGAATTTCAAGTCAATGGATTTTTTTTTTTACACATATAGAGAGTCCGAGTTAGATATAATGAGTATTCTTGAACTCGCTGTGTCTAATCTAGATCCATCACTGGTCCTATCCCTCTATTTATGTCTTCAAATTTTGTCTACCCAAACTGGGCCATGACCCCATCCTTTACCTAATCAACTCTGCATGCTTCAATCATGCCAAAAGAACCAAAAAAAGGGAGACTGTGCTGGGGCATGAGCCACATTATGCCATATGACACCTATAAAGCAAATGAATTGATTGACATTGAGGGTGAGGGTGAGGGTGTGTTCGGTTCGGAGGAAAATAAAAAATATTTTTTAATTTTCTTATGCTCGGTTGATCAAAATTTTTTGAAAAATATTTTCTCTATGAAAATAAGCTTCTTAAAAAATGAGGAAAATGACTTTCATGATGGAAATAAGAAAACCAAGTTTCACAAGTAGCATCGAATCCCCCCCCCCCCCCCCCCCCAGCCTCCATCTCCACCACCCCAAACCCTACCTCCCACCCTCACCTCTCATAATACTTGTCTAGATTATATACAAATGTTTTTCGGATAATATTTTTTGCTTATATACCGAACACAAGAACATAAGAAAAAAAAACCACTTAGTTTTCTAAAAAAGAATTTTCAAGCAAAACCATTTTTTTTCATACCGAACACATCCTGAAGCTAAACTAATGTCGTTTGGATCCTCCAAAATAATGTTGTATTATATATATATATATATATATATTACGTTTTGAAAGATCCAACACACGTCTGATAGTACTTTTGAAAATTCAAGAGTGACATAGAAGAGTCAAGGGAGGACCTAGCGCGTTGGCTATGAATTCGGTCAGATCCAATCGTTTTGAACCAAACCTTATATTTGTACTAGAAAATCCACTGGATATGCACAAATTATTAAATTAGAACCTAATTAACTTCAAACGACTAAAATCACAAATTCATAAATTTCAAATTCTGATCCCGTCTCTACATAGAGCTCAACTAGCTTTAATCATTTGCCTTCTCTCCATTTGAGTTTGAAGTTTCTCTTTAGCATGCCTCAGTGCATCAAGAACTTCTCTTACAGTATCATCAAGAACAATTGGATCAATATTTTGCTTTGTCTTTGGCTGATCCATAGGAACTAATGCCAATGAATTGTCCTCTTGAAAATCCACTTGGTTTCCTCCATTTTGCTCTTCCTCCATAATTGAAGATTTCAAACTAGAAACATAATAACAATAATGTTATGAGATTTTGATGGTTTCACACTATGTTGCTCGGACTCTTCAAAAAATGTCGACGGGTGTGTGTCAGATTTTTCAAAAATAGTGTATTTTGAAGAATCCGATACGGGTGCGGCATCATTTTTGAAGAGTCCAAACAACATAGGTTTCTTCACATGAATAAAGACCTTTAAAAAGATAACATTAGGTTTTATTTGCAAATTAAGTATAAGTTTAACTTCAATACAACGATGATCTAATAGTATCAGGTAAAACAAAAGCTATGTTAGTCGGGCTCTTCAAAAGTGCTGATGGATGCTTGCTCGTACCGTTCAAAAATATTGTCAAATATGTGTTGGATCCTCCAAAAGCTATGCATTTTTGGAGGAACCGACAAGAGTACGATAGTATTTTTAGACGGTCCGAACAACATATGTTAGGAGCGTGACATTTCCTTCATAGTTGTGCATTTTTTTAAGGAACCAAGACTATTGCGGCACCATTTTTAAAGGTTTCAAGCAACATAGTTTAAAAGATAAAAGGGCAGCCCGGTACACTAGTTTAAAAGATAACCATTCTATAAAAAGTGAGATTTAATTACAACTTGAAAATAATGATGTTTACCTGCTACAATATGTTAAAATAAACTGATAGTAAAAATAACTTTTACAATATCAGGGTAATATAAGTTAAAATCATTGAGTATACATACCTATTGCCTTCTGACTTTGAGAATTCAAGTTCACTTGATTTTGCACAATGTTCTTTTGCTGAAGGATTCTCATTATCTTGGCTAGAAGCTATGTTGCTCGGATTCTTCAATAATATTGTCTCTGTGCCAGATCCTTCAAAAGTAGTGTATTTTTTAAGGATCTGACACGAGTGCGACAACAATTTTGGAGAATCCAAACAACACAGACTAGAACAATTGTTTCCAACATTTTCATAGCTTGATTTTGCACAATGTTCTTTTCCTGAAGGATTCTCATTATCGTGGCTAGAAGCTACGTTGCTCGGATTCTTCAATAATGCCTCTGAGTGCATGTCAAATCCTCCAAAAGTAGTGCATTTTTTAAGCATTTGACAAGAGTGCGACAACATTTTTAGAGAATCCGAGCAACATAGGCTAGAACAATTGTTTCCAGCATTTTCATAACTGGATTTTGTACTCCCAACAGATTCTTGACACACTGTATCTTGTGAATTTACAATTGATATTTCATCTGAAATATAAGATATATTCTTGGACTCAAGTTTCTTTGTCAGAAATTTAAGCTTCTTCTCAGCTTTGTTTCTTGATTTAGTTTCTTCTCTCAATTTAGTCTCCAGTTCAATCATCTGTAATTTTTCAAAGAATTATACTAGTGTTACTCCAATTGGCAAAAAAAATTACAATTTTTTTTCTTCTAAATTTGAAAAAAACAACATTTTTTTTAAAATTTAGCAGGCGTTTGGACATAAAAATTGTGATATTTGAAAAGTAGTAGTAATTGAAGTTGAATTGTAAAAATGTACTTATTTGGAAATTGAAGTTGTGTTTAGACGTATATTTAATAGCCGTTTGGTCATGAATATCTTTTACTTTTTTCTGGAATTGAATTTCGAAAATCACATTTGAACGTGAAATCACGAGAAAATTCTGAAATTCAACTTGAAGTTTAGTTTTTCACTCCAAATCACTCACAAAAATCAAAAACAACTTCAATTGCCAAACACCATTTTTCACTTTGAAAACAAAAATTACTTTATTTCAAATTTCACATTCTCATGTGTCAAACTGTTGAACTTTGAAAAAACAAATTTTCAAATTTGAAAAAACTCATCTTCAAAAAATCACTCCAATATAAATGACCAAACATTTTTTTTAATTTTTTTTTTCAAAATAAGGGAAAAAATTTCAATAAACAAACAGGTTATTTAACCAACAACATTAGCAAATTTTTACTTAAATCAACAGAGGAATGGAAAATTAGAAACCTTGTTTCCCATATTTAGTGCCTCTTGTTTAGCATTTCTTGAAGCCACTCTTTCAGCAAGCAATCTCCCTCTTAGACATTCCACCTTTCTCAAACTATCTTCTTCTTCTTCCATTTTCTTTTCACTGAAACAAAAAAAAAAAAAGAATTAACCTAAATAGTCATCCACCTAAGCGCGTTTAAATTAAAAATAGTCGTTGAGTATATAATATATGTATAATTCACCCATGTATAATCTATGTATATCGATTAGAAAATTACAACAACAACAACAATATACCCAATATATTTACACAAAGTGGGGTCTGGGGGAGAGTAAGTGTATGCAGTAGGATTTTCACTAAACACATGAAGAAGTGAAGTAAATCCAACATCTACTATATCTATATAAATAAAAAATAATTTAAACCATGTATAACGTGTGTAATTTTTCGTCGAAGGAAGTTTGGAAACAGAAATGTGCCAAGAATTTCCAAAAGAAACCCAAAAAAAAGAAGAGAAAAGAGTAAAGGAAGCAAATTAGAACTACACATTTGAGTAGTTTCAACATTCAAGAAAGAACAAAAGAATGAGCTAAAATATATATACCTCAATTTTCCATTATTTGCATCATTTCCTTCAAATGTCATCTTCTTATCTTTTCCTCTTGTTACACTCCAAGCCAAATAAAATCAAGAAAGTAGGTTGTTTGTAGATTTTGAATATATTTTAATCAGAGGACTCAACCAAATCAGTAAAACATCAAAGGAAAACACCTTTTGTTTTTACAAAGATGGTCACACATGACACACACACACTGTCAGTGAGAAAGGGTAAAGGACTTGTCAATTATAAGAAAGCAAGGACTCGTTTGGACATGATTTTTTCAGAAAAAAAAACTTTTGAGTTTTCTTTTGTAAGTGGGGTTTGACCATGTTTCGTGAGAAAATTAAGTGGAGGGTGACAAAAAAGTCTTTAAATTAAAAATAATGATAACTTTGACTAGCTAAGGTCAAAACTTTACTTAAATTTTGATTAAGTTAATTGGGGTGTAAAGTGTAAATTTTTAAAACTTATAATTGTTTAAAAAGTATTTTCTTTCATTCCAAATTTCAAATTTTAAAATTTCTCCGCTTCCTTATCTTTTCATTATTTCTCTCTTCAAATTTCTTTCCATCCCATCTTCTTCTTCTTATTATTTTTTTCTTTCTTTCTCCGAATTTTCCTCTTCCTCCGTCTTCTCTTCTTCTTTCTCTTTCTCTTTTTATCCTCGTTTATCTTCTTTTTTTTAAATTTTTATGGACTATTTTTTTTTAAAATTTTGAGAACTTTGAATTATTTTTTTTGATTTTTTTGTAAATGATTGTAGAAATAATGTAGAAAATTAAGCAACTACCATAGTTGCTATATCAGTTACGATAATTGCTGCAACAACTACTATTAGTTTCTGCAACAACTACGATAATTGTTGCAGCAACTACTGTTAGTTGTCGTGTTACAACAATTATTGTAGTTGTTGTAGCAACTATCAAAGTTGCTTTAACAATTATTGTAGTTGTTGTAGCAACTATCGAAGTTGTTGCTGCAACAACTTCAACTTCGATAGTTGTTTAATTTCTGAAAAAAGATGTGGTGGAGGAGGAGCCTACGAAGAAGATGTCATTTATGGTAAAGAGGGAGGTGGTGGTGGTGCTGGTTGTGACGCCGAAGTAGAAAGTGGCAGTTGTTGCGGTATTGATAATGGTGATGGTGGAGGAGAAAGAAGAAGAATAGACTGCGATGGTATAGGAGGAGGAAATGGTGGTGGATCAGGAAAAGGTGGTAATGGTGGAAGAAGAGGAGAAGGTGACAGCGGCGACAACGACAAAAAGGGTGTGGAGGGGATGGGTGGTATGGTGTAGGAGGAGGAGTGGTGATGGCAGCAGTGGTGGCGACAGAAGAGGTGTGGATTGGGTGGGGTATGGTGGAAAAAGTCGGGATCCTTGTGTAAATAATAAAATTTGAGGGTTTTAAGAATAGTGTCATTAAAACTAATATTAAAATTATCATCTCTACTCAATACTTAAGACTTGTATCACTCATTTTTAGTTTTGAAACTTTTTTGTCACTCTTAATTAATTTTCTCGTGTTTCATTGTAAAATTTGAAAAATGTTTTTATTTTCAATGTGACAAAAATGATATTTAGAAAATCGAAATTATTTTTGAATTTTTGTGAGTAATTTGAAGTGGGAAGGAAGCCTTGGAATAACTGGTAATGTTGTTGTCATGTGACCAAGAAGTCACAAGGTCATGCCGTGGAAACAATCTCTTGCAGAAATGCAAGGTAAGGAAGACTGCATAAAATAGACCATTGTGATCCGGTCATTCCCCGAAACCCAAGCATAAAGAGAGTTTTAGTGCACCGGGCTATACTTTTATTTTTGTGAGTAATTTGGAGTGAAAAAAGTAAAAATATCTTTTTTGTTGTTTTTCAAATTCTTGAAATTTTGAAATACAACTTCAAGTTAAATTTCAATTTTTTTTTTTGAAATTTTACGACAAAACATGTTTCTGAATTCAACTTCAGAAAAAAGTAAAAAAAAATTCATGACCAAACGTACCGGGTTAAGATTCTGTTTATTTAAGGTGCAGAATTCTGTTTATTTAGAAAAAGAAAATAATAATATTATGTATTTCGAACTTTGAAATCATTACTGTTTAGAATAAAAACTCCAAAGCGTAGACAGACCATAAATTGTCTGTGTCTATTATTTCACATAAAGTTGCAGTGCCAGTATACTTCTACTTCTCATTAATGCTACATTAATAAGTTATTTTGACTTTTATTTCAACCCAAAAATTTATTTAAGTCATTTATACAATGATAAAGAAATAGGGTGAAAATGAGGGGGGCCTTCTCATTTATTTTCTCAATAATGCCGGTATGACTATGGTTCAAAATTGAGGGGGAGAGTTTGATTTTTAAAGTAAAGTTGAGGGGTGAAAATAATTTTCACCCTAAAGAAATAAAATAAACCATTTTTAAACAAAATATATTTACTTTAAATTGTATTAATAAAAAATATATTTAAATCTTCTTCCATTTAAATAAAAGGTGGAATACATAGTTTATCCCTGATTTTGAGGTTTTATTTTTAGGAAATGAGGAAAATGACTTCAAGTAGGAAAAACAAGTTAAACAAGAGACGTACATATTGATTGTGTCATCCTCACTAGCAACATATCTCATATTTACTCATCCCCGTATCCCCCGCACCCTTATCATCACTTTTACCTCTCATAGTATTTGTCTAGATTATATATAAATGTCTTTAGAATAATATTTTTACTTATATATAAACATAAAAAAAAAAAAAAAAAAATCTACTTATTTTTCTAAAAAGTATTTTTCTTCGTACCGAACACAGCGTATTTTTATTTTTTGTTAGTACTAAGAAATCTGAAGAAACTTTGGTTAGATTCAACACATGATTTTCCTTGCTTTTGTCCCTTTATTTTATTAGGCTTCATTCTTTGCTCGTGTTAGTCTTCTTTCACATAGGTAAACTTAAATTTGCCTACAGAATCAGGACAATTCTTCAATGCAATCATAAATTTCTACGTGGGTGGGTGAGGTTACGTATAATAAACTCTTAAAATACGGTCCTTCCCGAATCATGCACATAGCGGGAGGGCAAATTTTGTTTTATTTCCTATGATTAAGGGGCAACTTGTCTCCCTTTACTCCTACTTTTTTTGTTACTTCTTTTACTCGTCATTTAGGGTGCAGCCAGGGGCGGCTCTACCCTTTTGGAAAAAAGGCGGCCGTCTTAGGCTCCCAAATTTGAGGGGCCTCATTTTTTATAGTAATAATAAATTACAATTTTTTTTAAAAAAAATTAAATATTATTTGTAGAAAAAATAAACTTTTTATATAAAAGAAATTAAGAAGGAGTTTGATATATCTAGTCTAGAGAGTATTATGTCTCAAGAAAGATTTACTGCATTGACTATATTATTAATTGAAAAAGAATAATTAGAAGAAATTGATTATATAATTTTAAAATTAGATTTTATAAAAATAATTAATTTTTCTTAAAAACTTAAAGCCTCCGTTCGATTTTGACCTTAGACCATGGATTTGCTTGAGCCGCCCCTGGGTGCAGCTTTCAGGCTACTTCACTTACATTTTATCGAGTAGAAATAAGGTAATAATCCCTCGTTGCCTAAGAGCTCTTGGTAATACATATTGCTTTAGACTGTTTATTTTTTAGCTGAATGTCTATCGAAAACAACCTTTTTACTTCTAAAGTAGTGATACAACCTGTGTATTTGCCTACCCACGAATTCAGTAGTAATTCAAAAATTATCATAATCGAGAAACCAATTATATTAGTTTTTAGCTCCCTGAAAATATCTCGACTTTAGAAATAATTTTTTCTCTATAGAATTAGGCTTGAGGAAGGAGAAGAAATGGTAAAATTCCAACCTTACAATGGTAAGATACAAAGTGGATGAGTCTCGTAATTCTTCAAATGGTCATCAAACATATAATTAGTTTTTATCTCAAAGATATTAAACTACAGTGTATTTTATCATTATAAAGTCACTCAACTAATAGATAATCTCTGCAAATATTTATAACCGAAAACCAACTAGATCATGATTTTCACATATTTCGTGGAGATGTCATAACTATTCCAAAAATGAAAAGTTCGACATAATTGTAATTTATTTTTAGAAATTTGAATGCAATTACTAATTCATGATCTGGTATCTATAGAATAAAACTTCATTCTCAATTCTACGAAAACTTTTTATGGAAGTCTTTCATTAGCTTCTCTTCGGTGCAAGTTTGACTTGATTTTCCCAAAATGTATCCTCATTCTTCTTCTGATGATCGATTCGGTTCAACCTCTGATCAAAAGCAAGTTGCTCCTACTAATGTGTCATTTTGTGCTAGTAAGAACATTCGAGGAAAACTAAAATGGATACAATGCTAACGTATTACATGTCATCGCGTATTATGGAACAATCTGCTATTACCAACCACTACCATTCAAGCTTAGGATCTGTAAATTTTTCTGAAGAATTTTCACACTATCAGAGTCAAGCTTGCATTTTTATAGAAGAAAAAGTACATACTATCTAAGATTGAACATGTTTTGATCATTGAGCCATGCAACATAAGTGTTCATGTATACTTCCACAGGAACTGAATTTATTAATGATGTAGAAGCTCTCAGCTCTTACACTATCTGAATAATCACGCTCCTTATTGAAGAGAACCAAAACAATACTGCATCGTAAAACATTGCAACATATGTCGAGAAGAGGAGTATACGAACAGAAGTGGATTTCCCAGCAGGGAAGTCAAAACTTGTGGGGCGCTGTCTATTCCATCTCTCGAGCACCGAGGAAAATCCCCTTAGATGAGTCAAAGATGGTTTTTCAATGGTTTCAAGAGCATCTGCTAGTATATTTTCCCAGATGAGGACCATTTCCCAGTCACTAAATTACTCGAATTACAGTGATTGCGATGCTCGCTCTACTTAAAGCTAAATTACAAACGTTAACACCATATAAATGTTTCTGTATCCTAGTAGTAAATGACATTGGAGTTCAAACACCATAAGATAATCCCAGTAAAATAGATGTTATAATCAACCAACTCCAGTAAGTAGAAAAAGGAGTGGTTTTTGTACAAAATTTAGGAGGATGAACCCGTTGTTCGTGAAGAATCAACACTTAACGAAGACAATCCAACTGTATCAGGGCTTTTTAGCTGATCAAGTTGTTTCTTACCACGACGAAGTAAGTACTCGATATAAATAAAATTCTTACGGTCGACTTGCTTAGAATTTTTGCGGAACTCACTGGATACAACTGACTCAATTTGCCTCCTCTCTTCAGCAGGTTTGGAGCGGGCTGCTCTTAAGAATCCCCTATATAGAGCAAGCACTTGCTTCTGCATCCCAGATAGTCGCCTTGGTCCACTGGAGGCTCCCATTGCAACTTCAGGACGAGCAGAGGCGGATCCAGGATTTGAAAATTTTTGGATTCCTACAGGGATCTCAAGTTAATACTACATAATTACTGAGTTCACAGTCATATATTCAGTAGATTTCGTTAAATGTATATACATGGTCTAACAAAAACTACTGAGTTCACGTGAATCTGTTACCAGGCCTCTAGATCCCCTAAGGGCAACACTCTTTATACTAGTTTCAATTGTACGCATGGAACGAAGTTTGCCACTGTTTTGGCACTTTGCTATGGAGTGAAAGAACAGAGATTGTACAATCAATTATAACGCAAAAGTTTATTCAAAGAACAACAAAAGAATACCGTGATTTGATTAACTAGTCTTCAAAATCTGAACACAATTATAATCTGGCCTCGTTCCTACCAATGAAATAGAACGATAACAGTTGTTGAAGTTTTTAACCTCCTTTGGATATCAGGAAGGAGAAGTTGTTCTAATTCCAGAACGAGGACCTCACGCTGAATGGGCACAACCTCGAGTTTGGGAACACACGGTTCTGGATCTCTCGCAGGAGAGAAATCAAGATGGCCATATGAGGAAATTAGCCTTTTCTTAAGCATTTAAAAACATCAGACTATATTTTCCTGTTTCTTCAACTTCATCAGAACAAAATATTTCCTCCTTTCTTCGTATAAAAACTGACATTTGGTTGTACTGATCTCTTACTTCCAGGAAATTATTCATGTTATAGAATACTTCAACACATTGCTGAACAACCAAGGACGGACATGTTTATTTAAAAAAAAAAGTATTAATCGGGAAGATAGAATCAATTTATTAACTCAATAATTATTTCGAATACATGGCAGGCCAATTTTTTTTTCCCGATTGTATGTGACCTAAGTTGCTCAGACTCAACACTTTTGGCCATCGGGAATCATTCAACTAGGGATCCTTGCTCAAAGATGTTCATTTCTCTGTGTATCATATATATCACAAAGCTTGCGATAAGAGAACGGCATTTACGCTAAAATCCATTTCTAAAAGAATAGAGTGAATGAGAAAGATAAGGACTTTGGAACCGCTAAGGAAAGGGGGTCGCCATAGCCATGCTAACACTAACACTATGATATCGTACACAGGTGGATTTAAGATTTGAAGCTTATAATCAACATACAACCAATATAGCCTCACAAGTGGGGGGTATGGGGAGGGTATGATGTACCACCTTATCTCTACCTTTGTGGGATAGGGAGGTTGTTTCCAATAGGCCCTCGACTCAAAAGCGAAGTTTCTGAAGCAGGAAAAATACAACAGCATATCCAGTATAATCCCACAAGTGGAGTCTAGGAAGGATTAGAGTGTACGTAGACCTTATCCTAACTCATAGAAATAGAGTCGCTGTTTCGGATAGACTCTCGACTTATAATAAAGCATATCCAAAATACGATACCAAAATAGCAAGATACAAAGCAAATGAAACAATTGATAATACCACACATTAAAGAATAAGGAACTAAGCAATTACTAACTACTATTACTAATAGAAGGGGACGGGGTAACACTAGCTCCCTGACTTTCCCACATAAAGTACGGCAACACTCAGCTACCTACTAACCATAAATTTAATCCTCGACCTCCATACTTTCCTATTTACGAATATGTAGTGAAATTCTTAATACAAAATTTACATGTAAATTTGATACTTTCGTCACCAAAGACAATCGGGTCATGCTCTCTCTCGGTGCATGTTAAGCTAACGTGCGCCATCCATGGGGAAGAGGGCGCGTGTTCCGTCATGCAAGGCACTCATGGCTCAAGAAGATGCTCCGGTACGGCGGGGCAAAGGTACGAAAACTACCCAGAGGAACGGAAGGCTAATTGGGGGCGATTTGAGTTATCCAATCACTGGAACAGTGCCGGCAGGCGGAAAACAGGGTAATGCTCAACCTAGCTCAGAGGAGGCATCGTCGTCGGGGACAAGTGATGAAGTAGGCACAGCAGGATTCTCTGGTGTTCGGGGCCCTGATTTAGGAGGGAATTTGGTCAAAACAAATATAGTGCGAGAAACCTCACTCATTGATAAAGCCCAGGAAAAAGCTCGGGGTAAGCTAGCTCAGGAACAATGGAATGTGATGATGCAAGCTACTCCTAGTGTAACTTCTACTGGGAAGAAGTCATGGGCAGATATGATCGAAGAGGAGGAGAAGGGATTTCAACCGAAGCAGGTATCAATTTGGGACTCTTTTGATATGTCCAAAGTGTCTAATGCTGGGTTCAAACTAGAATATGTAGCTACTTCGGTTGATGAAAATATTGTGGAAATTGAACTTGATGACATTAGCTCAGAAATCGAATATTGGAAGAACTCAGTTGTCTGCTATGTTATGGGTGCACACCCCCCGTTTGTTGTAATGCAAGGTTTTATACAGAGATTGTGGGCTAAATATGGGATTAATAAGATTTCAATGTTACGAAATGGGATATTATTAGTTCGATTTGATGATGTTATAGAAGGGGGTATTTACCATTTTGATAACAAGCCTTTTATCGTGAAGGCTTGGAGTCCAGATATGGAATTTACGAGGGAGGAGCTGTTAACAGTTCCCATTTGGGTGAAGTTTCCTGGATTAGACTTCAAGTATTGGAGTCCAAGAGGTTTGAGCAAGATAGGGAGTTTAGTGGGTAAACCACTCATGGTTGATCAATCTACTGAAAAGAAGCTTGGGCTTAATTTTGCGAGATTATTGGTAGAGGTGGCTATGGATTCTACTTTACCAGATGTGGTCATCTTTAGGAATGAAAGAGGTCAGCTGGTGAGACAAAAGGTCCAATATGATTGGAAGCCGATTTTATGTAAACATTGTGGTAAATATGGTCATTCTGCGGACAATTGTAGGAAGAAGCAGCCTGCTAAAAGAGTGGTACCAAATGTGCAGGGTCAAGTTGATGACAAGCAAGGTACTAAGCCTCAGCAACAAGGAAAGCAGGTAGTTCAGATGACTGAGGCTGAGAAGGTTCAGACTGTGACTGAGAGGGTTCATGCTGAGGTTGAGACAGTGAAGGTCCAGCCTGGACAAATTCAAGGGAAATCTGCTACTATAGGAGCTCTTTGGGTCACTCCTCAGAATCGAAGTAGATTGCCACAGGTAACTGATTCGCTGGTTGAAAGTCCAAACTCATTTGAAGTGCTGAAAGAAGTTGATCATGGATCTATAGCAGAGTCAGTCACAATTGGGAAAGAACCACCTATTCCCTCTTTAGGGAATGGTTAATCTCATTTGTTGGAATGTTAGGGGGCTTAATGGCCCCCATAAACAGCAGGAAGTAAAGCTGCTGTGTAACAAGGAAAAGGCAAATTTTGTTGGTCTTTTAGAAACAAAAATAAAGAGGAATAAGGTTGATGAAATTATGAGGAAGATGTTTGGAGGTTGGGCTTTTCTATCCAACCTTGATTTCCATTATAATGGGAGGATCTTGATGATTTGGAGGCCTGACATGTATAAGGTGCTGCATACTAGCTCTACTGCACAGACTATCACTTGTGATGTGGTGTTTATTCCACTAAATTTGAACTTCCAGGTAACTATGGTATATGCCTTTAACACTAAAGATGAAAGGAGGGACTTATGGACTACTTTGACAGCATTGAGCACATGTACAAAACCTTGGCTGGTATTGGGGGACTTTAACTCTATTCTCCATAGTGAAGATAGGATTGGTGGCAACCCTATTACTTGGGCAGAAATTGCTGATTTTCATGATTGTGTGTATAGTTGTGATTTGCTAGAACACCCTCATCAAGGAAACAAGTACACATGGAGTGATAAAGGAGACAATCAGAGAGTTTATTCAAAAATTGATTGGATATTTATTAACAATATTTGGTTGAATCAGATGCCTAGTTGTAATGCCATATACCTGCCTGAGGGTATCAGTGATCACTGCCCTGTTAAAATTTCCTGGGCTGATGATAGACTAATAAAGAAGAGATCATTTATGTTCTGCAACACTTGGACACACCATCCCAGATTCTATGAAGTGGTGAGAGCTGGCTGGGAGAGACCAATTGATGGTTGTCTTATGTTTCAGATAGTAAGGAAGCAAAAATTACTGAAGTATGATTTGAAGCTACTAAACAAGCATACATTCCGGAATATTGAAAATGAGGTAAGGGAAGATAGAGAGGAATTTTTTTTTTTTTGAAAAAGTTAACTGGTATTATAAACATAGAATTACACCAATAGTGTACTTCAGTAGTAATTACATCAAAAAATAAAAGGAAGCTTATCACCTAACTCCCTCCTAAACTTTCTAAGAATAAGGTAAAATCCCCCTGATCCTTAGGAACAGTATGAATACACCAAAAGTAGAGGGTTGCTAAACAGTTCATTTTAACACTTTCGAAGGGAATGCTCTTGTTCTCAAAACATCTCTGATTTCTCTCCCTCCATATTGTCCACCAGATGCAGGCAGGGACAATCTTCCATCTCTCCTTATGTACGGACTGATTTCCATCTCTATTCCAACATGCTAGCACTTCAAAAGTGTTTCTTGGCATGGACCAACTAATACCCCTTAGGCTAATGAACCACTGCCATAGCTTCTCAGTCACTCTACAATGCAAAAAAAGATGGTTTACTGTCTCTATCTCTGATTCACAAAAAAAGCATCTGGAGCATAACTGTCTTCCCTTTTTCATTAAGTTGTCTTGAGTCAAAACTGCTTGTCTTGCAACTAACCAAATGAAACAGGCCACTTTATGTGGTATCATCCCTTTCCAGATCATTTTCCAGGGCCACGATTCCTTTGCTTGAGAGGAATTGTTTAAAGCACAATCTTTACTACAGCTAAATCCTCAGTGTCAGGTGTTACAGAGAGTTGAAAGAGAGAAATACTTAAAGTTCAAAAGGAGCTCTTTCTTTGCAGAAAGTTTTTTGCAGCAAAGGGCTAAAGCAAGATGGATTAAACTAGGAGATGATAATACCAGTTATTTCCATGCTATTATCAAGCACAAGAAGTTGCAGCAGTCAATTACTCAACTCAAAGATGGGCAGGGCGATTGGAAGAGAGATCCAGATAGTGTTGCTGAATTATTTGTTAGTTACTATAAAGAACTTCTTGGTCAGAAAGTAAGCCACAGAACTGGTGCTTTTATCAGTTTTATTAGACAAGGTCCCACATTGTCTGAGATACAGAAAAGAGCACTACTAGCTCCTTAAGCTGAGAAGGAGGTTAAGACAGCTTTGTTCCTCATTGATAGTAATAAGAGTCCTGGGCCAGATGGCTTTAGTAGTGGGTTTTTCAAGGCTGCTTGGAGTATTATAGGGGCTGATATAACGAAGGGTATATTACAGTTTTTCAGGAGTGGTCATCTGTTACGGCAGCTAAATACTACAAATATTGCCCTTATTCCAAAAATTGCTACTCCTGAGTATGCTGCACAATTCAGACCTATTGCATGTTGTAATGTTCTTTACAAAACAATATCAAAGATGATCTGTGTTAGATTAAAGAAGGCAGTAAATTACATTGTGGCAGAGAATCAAGCTGCATTTGTGCAAGGAAGATCACTTGTTCACAATGTCTTAATCTGTCATGATTTGTTAAGGCACTACAACAGGAAGACCTCACCTAGATGTTTGATGAAGATAGATTTGAGGAAAGCCTATGATATGGTGAGTTGGGAGTTCCTACAGGAGGTGTTAGTAGGTTATGGATTTCCCTCTGATTTTGTGAATCTCATTATGACCTGTGTAACATCTCCTCACTTTACTGTCAAAGTTAATGGTGAGGGACATGGATACTTCCCAGGTAAGAGAGGTTTAAGGCAAGGAGATCCAATCTCCCCTTTGCTTTTTGTCTTGATCATGGAATATTTGTCAAGAACTTTGAAGAGCATGAGTGATCTGCCTGACTTTACTTTTCATCCTATGTGTAAAGATTTGAATCTGACTCATTTAGTCTTTGCTGATGATCTCATGATATTCTGTAAGGGGGATCTGAAGTCTGTATCAAGAGTAATGGAAGCTCTCAATCACTTTAGTTCTACCTCAGGGTTGGTTGCAAATTTGGAGAAATCTAGTATCTTTATGGCTGGGATAAAGGATGATGTGCAAGCTGCAATCCTGGAAAAAACTGGATTCACAATAGGGGTTTTTCCTATCAGGTATCTTGGGCTGCCATTGTCTCCCAAGAAGTGGAATAAGATAGACTGTAATATGCTGATAGACAAGATCACTAGTAGGATAAGGACGGGATATGCTAAACAATTATCTTATGCAGGAAGATTGCAAATTCTTAACTCTGTATTGTTTTCTATCTATAATTTTTGGGCTGCAATTTTTGTTTTACCTCAGAGTGTATTGAAAGAGGTAGATAACAGGTGCAGACAATTCTTATGGGGAGGTAATGCGGAGAAGAGAAAGATTAATCTAGTGGCATGGGATTCAGTTTGCGTGCCTAAATGCAATGGTGGCCTGAGTATCAAGGGTAGCAGGCTTTGGAATTTGGCTGCTGTTGGTAAACTATTGTGGCAGATTGTGGTGGATAAAACTTCTTTGTGGGTGAAATGGGTGCATGACATTTATATAAAGACTGACCAAACTATCTGGGAACATAGACAACCTCAAGACTGCAGTTGGTATTGGAAGAAGTTGAATTCGTTAAAGGGTGTAATGTCAGGTTGGTGTACACAAGGGCAGTATAATCTTACTAGTGGTGGGAGATATTCTATAACGAGCAGCTACATGGCTCTTCTGGGAGCACCAAGGAGATTGGACGTTGCTAATTTGATATGGAACTCAGTAGCTCAACCAAAGCATGGGTTTATTGCATGGCTAGCAGTTAAAGAGAGATTACTCACTAAAGGTAGACTAATCAAACTCAACATTCAGGTAGATGAGGTGACTTGTTGTTTATGTACATCATCAGTGATGGAAACTGCCAAGCACTTGTTTGTTGAGTGTAGCTGGTTCAAAGCTGTTAGGCAAGGTTTACAGGATTGGCTTGGAATTAAGCTGCAGCAAGGAAATGTGAAGCAAGTATTTGAAGGTATTCAGAGGAAACATTGGAAATGCTTTCAGAAGAAGATTGTAGCAGCAGTTTGGGGGGCTTTGATTTACCACACATGGAGAGCTCGCAACTGGAGGATTTTTAGAGGACAAAGTGTGCATACAGAGAGGATTATCATTCAGATAAAACAGGAAATTTTAGTCAGATTAACTATACCTTGTCATTATAAGAAATTTCTTAAATGTAGTGGGCTCATGCATAGAATATACATGTAACTAGTAGTTTTTTTTTCAAGGCCTTGCCTATATTCCCTGATACGGGAATAGATGGTAGAGGTGCTCTTTAGTTTGTTCTTGATGATGTTTTGCTCGTCAATGGTAATATTTACAGTGTTACTAAAAAAAATTCTTAATACATATACCATATCTTAGCAAAATTACTGAATTTGCGTGAACTCATATGTTATATGCTATCTCTAAATCATGGATCCAGTAAATTCTAAGACACAAACTGTTGCTGGTTGGGAGGTGATAGTTATCCTATAGATTTAGTCAGGTGCGCGAAAGTTGGCCAGGACCACGGTAATAAAAAAAATAAAAATCCAGACATAAACTGTTGCTGGTTTGGAGGTGTCTAAGTATCCCGTGGATTTAGTCAGGCGTCAAAAGCTGGCCCGGACTCCACGATTATAAAAAATAAATAAATTCTAGACACAAACTACGAAAAAATTGTAGAACAAGATTTGGGCATTTTAATCTCTCAACATAAAATTTAATTCTAAATTTGAAAAATAGGAAAATGGCATACCTTGTAAATTCCGACGCCGTTGAGGTCAATTTTTTTGTTTTTCTTTCGGGCCGAGCTGAAAGAAATCAAAGAGTTTGGGGCGATAGGGGAAGACGATGGAAAATAACAAAAATGGCACCTTATATTTAGTATGAGGTTTAAAGTAGTCCCTTAAGTATTATTTGAGCAGTTTTGATTCTTTATATTGTCAAAAGTGAACACTTTTGATCTTCATCAAATATGTCTAAACTCTAATTATTAAATTTAATCGATCCCGTGAAACTAAAACTTTTTAATTTTGAAAATGCAGTTTTGTAGTTCAAGTAATTTTTGGTCTATTTTAAGAGTTTAGTCATTTTTTTAAGTGGTAATTTCTTTTTGTGTTTGGTGTAATTTTTGTGTTGCGATTTCTGTAATTTTAACGTAAATTTCTAGTTAAAATAAATGTTTACACAACAAGAACAAAATCTCAATGTAATCCCACAACTGGTCCGAAGAGGATAGAATATGCGCAAATGTTATCTCAACTTTATGACGTAGGAAAAACTGTTTTCTGATAGACCCTCAGTTTAACTAATACTTGTCAAGCAGTCCGGAAAGAAAAAGAGGATACAAACATGAGAACAATCACAATAACAACTTAATCAAAATGGAAAGCGTTACAGAACAAACAATAGAAAGAACAATAATAAAAATAAAATAATTCCTTAAGCGGTACACACAATATCTGCGAAAGTTGAAATTGAAGATCAAAGACTGTAGCATAGTGCTAATAATATTGAAAAAAAAAAGAAAGATTTAAAATGACCACCAAGCCTATTTCGTAGGGAAGCGAGAGAACGTTCAACTACCAACTAACCTTCTACACTAATATGCTACCTCTAAACTCTGCTATCTAAGGTCATGTCCTTGGTAAGGCCAAGGTGAATCAGGTCCTGTCTAATCACACCCTCCTCCCCTCCTCCCCCCCACCCCCACCTCCCTATCCCAAAAAAGAAAAGAAAAGAAAAACACTTCTTCGGCCACCCGACTCTTCCTCTCTTGACGCCTGCCACTACTAATCTCTCACACCTCCTCAGAGCATCTTCGCTCCTCCTTCTCACATGTCCAAACCATCTCAGTATCATTTCTCTCATCTTATCCTCTACAAAAGTCAATCCTATCTTGTCTCATATCTCACCATTTAAACGTTTACAAGTTTTTGTTAAGTCATATTTTATAATTTTTTTTAAAAAAAGTGAAAAAATATTTTTAAAAACTATGACCAGATACATTTTAAAACTCCAACTCCAACTCAAACTTCAGCCAAATCTAATTTTTCAAAAATATTTAGAAATCTATGACCATTACCCAACTAAAATTAAAAGCCTAATTTTTACTAATTTCATTCCTCCTCCAACTTTTTACGCAGAAAGACAGATTCACCCACAATGTTGCAAAATAGAGCAAATTCACTCCCTCTCATGCACCTCATCCTTATTTATGAGAGTTGGTTTATTTTTATCCCTTAAATATAACCTTGAGCATATTTCGTCCCTTATCTATGCTAAAGTGGGGCACTTTTAGTCCCACTAACTTAACAAAGTTAAAAACTAACGGCTAGGACCATTTTTAACAGAGCAAACTAACAGCTATAAGCATCCCACTTTCATTGACAAAATTGAGGTTTATACGTTCAAAAAATTTGAGGTTTCTTATCAACAATATTTGAACTTGTCTGGGTACCCATAATTGAATCATTTTTTTTTTTTTTACAGAAAACAACATACAAGTTTCTGAAATGTATCATTATCTTCAATGCTTACGAAGGAACATTCTTGAGCACTAACATACATACTTTCTCATCTTATAAAGGAACCAAATCCTTTAAAAACCAACATATATCTAAAAAAAAATTCAAACAAATATTTTCTTTCCTGCCAAAATAGCTTCCAGGTGATGGTTTATTAGAATTAGTATTCAAGCAAACCAAAATTAAATAGTAAATCAATAGCTTTCAAAGTTACGTTAAACCTCACACGTTTTATCTTCACTTAATAACATAATAAAAATTAAATCAAAATCAAATAAAGAGTTAATAAATTAAGCATCTCCTTCACAGAGAAATATGTTAACCTTCTGAGAAACGGTAGCTCTTTACAAATTAAGCATCTCCTTCACAGAGAAATATGTTAACCTTCTGAGAAACAGTAGCTCTTTACAATAGCTAAAACAAAATGAAGATTCATTAAAATCAACTCTTTTACATCAATCTTTCGCAACAAAAAGTAACCCCTTCTATGCACATAAACATATCCATTTAGTGTGCTTTGCATATCGACCTATCCATGTAGTCTTCAACAGCAATCTTGACTCATTTTTACCAATCTTCAATAGCAAAAATAACTTTTTGGAGCAGTAAAGCTATTCTTTTAGAGCAGCAAAATCATCCTTAAATGGCAGCAAAATCATTCTTTCAGAGCAGCAAAAGTTTGTCCTTCAACAACGATAAAAACTATCTTGTTACGGCAGCAAAATCTATCTTTTACAGCAGCAATTTACATACTAAAAATTGTGTCTCCAGACACTCCGCTTTCTTGAGTTGTTTTCATATGATCCTGGCTAGCAGATCCTCTTTTCACCTACATTTTAAAAAAAATTCAAGATTAACTTATTAATAACATGATTAAATAGAATGTAACAAGTAATAAACTTTACCGAAAGCTTTGTAGGAGCAACAGATACAGTAGGAAATAAAGATTCTTGTTGCATCGTTTCATCAATATCATGAGAATCTGGATAAACAGATTTTAACTTGCAGGTTCTTATATTATGGCCTGGAGTGTGGCAGAAGCTACAGTCCAATTTATTTTGCTTCCTTCTCATTTTTTGTCTACTTGCTCCCACTTCATCTGGCTCTTTTTTTCGAAGCTTTTGTTTTTTTCCTTTGGTACTTTGTCTTACCAACCGTGGAGGCAAAGGAGGTATATTTCTCGACTTAGGCCACATCTCTTGACCGTTCATAGGTAGAATAGAAAATGAATAGATTTTCCTATAAGTTTCTACCTTATAACAATCATCCACGTATGAGTTAATGTCATCATGTTTAGCCCAAATCGCGGCAATGACATGTTTAAAAGGAATTCCTGTTAGATCCCATATTCTACAACTGCATTTTCTATTAAGCAAATCAACAGCCCAATTGCTCATTATGCTTGCCCCTATTATCTCATAATTCCACTCATTTGACTTCCTAGGAATAAATTCAGCTGCCTTAGCTTGATTTTTCTGCAATACATCCTTAATCCTAGGGCAAATATCACCAACTTTCCACTTGGCACCTTTATCCCTATTTGCTTGCATCCTCGACATAAGTAGGTGCCTTAACTTCTCCAATAAAGTGATGATCGGCTTATCTCTAGCATCAAGGATCCTGCTATTAAAACATTCACATATATTATTGACCAAGATATCACATTTCACAGTTTCAGAAAAGTGAGATTTAGACCATTCAGTAGGTGATTTGTCCTTAAGCCAATCAACAACTTCTGAATCAAGATTAAAGATGTCAACCAAGCAATCATCAAACCACTCTACTGTTGTAGCCCTTGCAGCCTTCCAAAGAGCATCCTTGAGTGAGATACCAGTGAATCCAGCCCTCTTGAAGTTGTTATGGAGGTGTCTCACACAGAATCGATGACTAACATATGGTAATACTTCATTGAATGCTTCAATCAAACCTTTTTGCTTGTCTGACATGAAGGTCCAAGTAATAGTATCATCAATGTCTAAGTCAATCTTCAAATAATTCAAAAACCATCCCCATGATTCCTTTGTTTCCTTCTCTTCAACCGCATATGCTATTGGAAAGATATTGTTATTTGGATCAATTCCAACAGCAGTTAGCAGTTGAGTCCCGTACATTGGACCCTTAAGCCAACAACCATCAACCCCAATTATTCTTCGACAGCCACTCTTGAACCCCTCTTTACAACAACCAAAACAAATGTAAATTCTCTGGAATCTCTTAGGCTCGTTGGGTACCTCATTTTCAACCAATTTCATATAGACAGAGGTATTTGGATTTGTCCTGCCAATTTCATTGCAATAGTCCCACAATACCTTGTATTGAGCATTAAGATCTCCATCAATTAGTGCAAGTGCTTTTCTCTTAGCCCTTCTACATTGTGATAATGTTACCTGAACTCTTAATTCCAAACTAACGTGATCTCTGAATTCGGACACTGCCCAAGACCTATTTGTGCTTATGGACTTAAAGTATCTTCGGGCAATATAAGAAGATGTAATTGCTTTGTTACGATGATTCCAATTCTTACAATGATGAGTGGGATTGTATGTTCTGATCTGAAATGTGCTATCTCGATGCATTCTTGAAGCTAGAATCTCCCAGTTGCAATTTGGATGACCACAAGTTGCTCTCACTCTGAACCTATCATTCTTGCACCACTTTATATACTTCCCTTGGTTAATTTCATAAGTAATTACAGCATATTTAAACTCATTCTTGTTTCAAATATTAGTTCTAATGCCAGCACTGGTTTATCCCCATCTGTTTTGGGATTGAACTTCGGAAAGTCAAAATGGTCACCATCAGAGTCATATTCTAAACTCTTTGTATCATCCGAGTCAACACAATCTGAATCACCTTCTTCAGCAGCCATCTTTTTTCTAACTTCTTCACTGAGTTCGTACCTATGCTTCACATTTTTATTTCTTCCCAAGATATCATTATCGTCTGAAAAATCATTTTCTGAGTCTTCAAATTCATCATCAGACCAAGAATTCTCATTGTGTATTTCTTTCTCTTGTTCTGCTCCACCAACTTCATTAGTATGTATACTTCGTCCAATATATGAATCAAGATGTTCAAAATATACATCGACCACCTTGCTATCTGGAATACTTTTGAACACAACTGTGGCTTCAACATCAGTAGATATAAGTCGCATTCGATTACCATATCTCCCACACAAATGCCAGAAAGTAACCGAATCTCCCTCATAGCCACATAGTTCGGCCATGTACTTGAATTGTGACAAACTCAACTCTGTGCCGTTAACATAGTCAATAAAATCTACACGCCCACCAATATAATATTTGTTAGGTTGATGCTTCATTGTACCACCATGTGTTACTTTTATACTGAAAAAAGAAGCCTCATATGTAGAGTCTGCCCAAAAAAAAATAAAAATTAAGCTTATGTTAAGACTTTTTGTAGTGAAAATATAATATTCATCATCCAAAAAAAGCAATGCAGTAGAACTAAGATAATATTTAGCAATGCACAAAAATAGTGAAGAGAACTCAGATGTAATATTTAGCAACCTTATTATAATATAATGAAGCTATCAAGTATTTCATTAAAAAAAAAAGCAGTAAATGTACTAAAGAATGAGAAACAAAAATCAGCATATAGTGAAGAATCACTTTTTTTAGTTTAATGAAAACTCAGTTGGTGTTTATTACTAAAATCTTACCATAATTGGGTATTTCACAGCCATGAGATCTAACAATCATCGCTTGGAAAGAAACAATTTAGCTCCTTCACTTAGTTTTCTTCTTGTTACAGAGAGGCTAGGGCTTTGCTTTGGTAAAGTAACTCTTGCGTATGAAGGGGAAAGGGCAAAGGGAAATGGGTTTGTCTGATGGTTTTGTGTTTAACATCACGTGGGTGTCAGATGAGTCAGCACCGTTACTTTTTAAACGGACTCTGTCGAAGAGATTAAAAGTGCTCCACTTTAGCATAGATAAGGGACGAAATATGTTCAAGGTTATATTTAAGGGATAAAAATAAACCAACTCTCATAGATAAGGGATGATTTTAGCCCAATACTCTAGGCTCATTTCAACAAGGCCTCAACTTGTAACACAAAAACAAAATAGCCGACTGCCTCTAGATATCAGGGGTCATCAACTTCTATTATCCTCTCTGCAGTTATGTGAGATTGTAGTTGATGAATTGGATTGAAATATATTCAGTTTTATCCTGAAATACACCAAAACAATTATATAGCATTGAAACTGCATGTCTGCATGCATCATTTGATTGGGTGAAATCTTGTTATTTTCCTCATGCAATTGCGAAGGAATGTCAAACGTTAGAGACGAACGGAAGATTTTAAAGATGTTGCACGTCGATCAGCATTGTCTTTGGGATATGATGAGGTACATTACACTCTGTTTGGATGGTTGTTACGTATTGTTTCATAATGTATCATATTGTGTTGTGTTGGATTGTATTGTACTGTATTCGAGAAAAAATATGTAAGGAAATGGTGCTATCACACCAATTAGGTTGTTACACAAAATGAGACTTTTCATCGTATGATACAGTAAAATTTAAGTAACAATCAAAACAAACATTGTGTTCAAACTAAACAACACGATACAATACAATGTGTAACAACCATCCAAACAAGAACAGTAACTTATTTTTTTAAAACTCAAAACAAGTTACTTATTTAGTTCATTGTTTTTCTCTATTTTTGATAGAAAGAACTATGTTGATTGTTGCGTGTTGTGACATTTCTAGAAGAATCTTCATCCTAATATGATCCCTAAAGTCCTTTGGCCTATGGTGTAGAGTTTGATCGCGCATGTAGCTTCAGTAATTTCCTTATGTATCAATTGTTTAGATACTTGGTTTTATAATTGAATTGATCAAAAATTTATGTGTTTGTAAATGTCTGGCAATTTTGTTTTCATTGCAGATGATTTATCATTATCATTCTCTTATTTACACGAGAATTAGTATTCGGTATAATTGAACTTCAACACTCTCTTTTCCCCTCTTATTTAGCCTATGTTATACTACCACCATATCTTAGTTTATATGTCCTCTGAACTTGCATCTTTGTTGGCAGTCTAACAGCTGCCTTATGATCTTTTATCATGCATAAACCTCGGCAAAGGTCTGGATTCACCGGAGTTGCACTTAGTACGGTATAATTTTTTTTATACCTAATGCTTATCTTCTTTTGATATGTTGCTTGTGGTTTGAATTTTATATCCTTCTGTTAATAAATTTCATTCGTCAACTGGAAAGCATTTGAACACGAGAGCAATTTTTGATGAAACACAAAAAGGATAATGTGGATTTGCTTCGTACAAGTGAACAAGAAAGGGATAACATTGAGCATGAAGTAAGATACATACTTTGATATTTGTTTCCCTTTCTAAACCTTTTTCGTTCTTTTTTTTTTTTTTTTTTTTGTATGAATTTTAGAGCAGAACTATTAGCTAGACTATCTTCTTCTTGCTACTATGTTGATTTACATAGGTATATATTTTTCTTGCTGCATGATACGTTGATATCAAATATATGATGATGAAAACAAAAGGGTGTTTTCGTTTGCCATAGGATTAGGCCATATCACAAGGGTGAGGTTGGAGTGGCATTACATATTCAAGACAATGGTATTGTTTTTCCTCTATTAGGTGGTGATTAGCAACAACAACAACAACATACCCAGTGTATTTCCACAAAGTGGCTATTAGGTGGTGATTAACAATTTTGTTATTTAAGAAAATATCAATCATCTTTCAATTTTAAACTAGTTTGAACGGCTATAGGAATCTTTTATGTCTATTCCGTAAGATTTGCATCCATTTTATTCCAATACTCAAAAAATTTTCTGATAAGGCTAATCAGGGGTTATCTGAAGTTAAATGTTTAAAAAGTCTCACACTTATCTCAACTAGGTTCAAATGCAAGTGGAAGAACAATGATACTTAATCCCAATCAATTGGTATTATTCGTATGGTTCCTTTTCTTCCATTGCGTTATAAGCTTACAACATGATTCTAAGTCTACCGCGTACCTTTTGGAATTTTCAACCACCATAGTATCACATCTTTGAAGTTGGCTTTGGGAAGTTATGCAGGTAATGCCCTAATCATCTCAGATAATATATTCTGTTATGTTACTCTATGTATGCAACTTACTCTATGTGATGTGGTAATTTATAATCTTGTCTAATTGTGTATGGCTCACATCAATCTATACAACTATATTCATACACCACTCATCTTGTGGACATGATGTTGGCTTTGAGACCTAAGATTCACTACATATAATAGTGCTAGTCAAAATTGTTATATAGTGTTGGAAGATTAATTCAAAGTTGTAAGAAACCAAAGTTATTTAGGATTTATAGTTAGTTTTATATAGGACTAGGTTTACCAGTTTCTAATCAAATTAGGTTTCTTACTATTATAAATAGGTCTATTAGTAGCTATTTTCATGTAGAAAAGAAGTAGGAGAGAGTATCAAGAAATTTATGAGATGTTGAATAAAATAGTTTCCTTCAAATTAGTATCAGAACTTCTATGATCTTAGTAGAGAATCAAATAGCTTATCCCAATTGATGGGCAGTGCTAGCTAATGTGTGTCGCGCGTCTTGGCAATAACTATGGTGGAAAACGTCAGATCAATAGTATATGCATGAAATATAATCATGTTGCGAATGATTGAACAAAAAATATTACAAGTTTAAAGAGGTGCAAGCAAATATGATGCAAGAGGAAGGAATTCTTGTCCAAAAGTTAAGACGATTGTGGATTAAAAAGAATTGAAAGTTGATTACTAGTGAATCAACAAAATTGGATGTTGGAATCAAGTGCTTCAACAATTGGGCGTTGGTGACAAAGTGCATCAACAAAACAAAAGAAAAAATGGAGGTCGGAGACAAGTGCTTCAACAGTCCAGAGTTGGTGACAAAGTGTATCGACAAGTGAGAGTTGCAGACAAGTGCTTCAACAATTGGAGGTTGGTGACAAGTGCATCAATAACATCAAAAAAATTATTAACAGGAAGTTGGTGGCTACCGGACGATTGAGGGTAGTGGGTGGGAAAGTGTGTCCGGGATCTGCAATTCCCATTTCATGGAATCTTAATCCCAAACTCTTTCTCCTGGACCTTGAATAAGTGTTAAGTAGCTCACTGTTCTACTAAGTGCTTTAGGCTTAGACCACATTTGTGATTTTTCAAACCAGGTGAAGACCCGGGGGAATGATGGAATAAATTGGTCCTCATACGCATCTTGAAGATTTTTCTGAAGTTCGATCTTATATATAGTAATGAGCTTCTTTTTAATTTTTCTTTATATTGCTTAGCTAATTTTTAATATTCTATAAACAATATTAAATGTAGTTAATACATTAATTACTAAGAAAGTTGAAGGATGAAAGCCAATGGGAGTTAAATACTTAAATTGGTGGTTTGAGTTTTCCTACTCCAAGTTTGGCTATAAACTATGACCTACTGAATTGATACTTCTGCATTAAAGTACTCCATTTGATTCTTTTCCCTCCTTTTACTATAATCAATTTCTTATGAAACGTTGAAAACTACATCTTTATTTACCGACTCTGTTGATATATTTGATAAAATTGTCTTTTTTTCCTGCTTTGTCAAGTTGATGTCTTCATTAACTTTTGAGTCAGGAGAAAGAGATCCCTGTCCACCTTTATGGTTGACTGCTTCTTGTGCAGCTTTGTTTTGACTGGAAGGATCTTACTAACACAAGCTTCTGCAGGTTAATATTTTTGTAAAATCATGCAAAGAGAAGATAGATGATCTTAATAATAGTATAAATGACTAAATGAGGAAGATGTAAATTCAAAGGGGTGGCTTGGATTCGAGGGCGAAATCTGAATGTTGATACTATAGCACATCAGCATGGAGTGGTATGGTTACTACATACAATAGTCATGAAATATTCTCATAATTGATTATGATTGCTTCATGATATATCTCTTTCCATTTTGCTGGTATTTGGAAATTCTGAAGTAATTTTGTCGATATTGTTTGAATTAAAGATATTATCAAATGACCTGCGATGTTAGAGGAGTTAAGTTGTGTTCTTGTCTTTGATGTAGAATATTCTTCTATCCATGTGACTGTCTTTTTGATAACGGGTCCTTGTGCTCATGTTATATACTTCGACTTAAAGATTTATTTTCTTTTGGGATTTGGAAAGTTGATGTTTAATGTAATTTCTGCAATCACCAGCATACTTAGTTGTTATTTCTCCCCCATTCTCTGTTAAATTTGACAAGATTCTAGAACTAGTGTGAACGTTTGACTAGAACTAGTGTGAACGTTTTGAAAAAAGGGAACTCTTCTTTAGGAAGAAATGTCCAAGTTCAACGTGTAGTCGAAATCTTTGACTACCATTAAATGATTTCACACGTTGAACTTTGACATTTGTGTTTTAAAAAAAGGGAATTCTTCTTTAGGAAGAAATGTCCAAGTTCAACGTGTCGTCAAAATCTTTGACTACTATTAAATGATTTCACACGTTGAACTTTGACATTTGTGTAATGAAGATGTCACTAATGAAATCAAGATGATGATGATGATGTCACTGATGACATCGAGATGATGATGATGATGTCACTGATGACATCGAGAAGATGATGATGTCACTGATGACATTAAGAGAAGGAATTCACTTCTATAAATAGGGGCACTTAGTTCATTTGTAAATTAACCTCTCTCACTTGCCTTCTCATCTTTGAAGGCATTTGAATCTTCTTTCTCTCTTGTAGTATTTCACTTGTATTCTTTTGGAGTGAAATAAAATGTAGTTGATTGTGTTCGAGGAGTAGGCAAAAAATAAAGTTTTGCCGAACCTCGTAAATTTCTGATGTTCTCTTATTGTTCTCTCATTTACTATTTATATAGCTAACTTTAGATATAGTAGTTGCGACTTAATCGCACTCTATATATTCGGCTTCCGCAACATTCTCTGTTGGTGTTTCCTACTTTCTATGAATAACCTGTTTGAAATAGTGAAGTTGTTGAAATGACCTCTGTTATTAGCGGTAATACTTTACAATTGTTGTCTTTGTTATGATTCTATTAGGAGAGTATCCTTGTTCCTATTTCAAAGTTTGATCTCTTGCTACCGCAGATTTTCTTCCCCTGAATTTTGCTTCTTGGAAAGTGGATGTGGTTGTTCTGTGATCTGCACAACAGATCACCGAGTCGTATTGTCATGCTCCTGCACCTGATATCGAGTAATTGAAATCACTAGATTATTTGTTTGCAAACCACCTCCCCACTGAGGATGTAAAAGGGAAAAAAGAGATCTTTTCAATAGAGTGCCAATGCATTTAGAAGGATACCCGCCGTAGTTGAATATCCTTTAGTAATATATACGCATAATAGTGCATTGTTGTGCTTGTCATTCCTTGAGTCTTGATACATATCACCATATTCATTGTTTGTTTTCATACTGCAGGTTTTAATCTTAAGTGAAAAGCTTCACTCTGCCACATCACAGTTTGACCAGTCGCGAGCAATACGCTTTCAAGATGCTATTAACCGAGTGACACCAAGAAGGAAACGTAAGAATGGTACCAAATCAAATGCTGCAGAGACCTATGCTTCTAGTAATTTGGACCTTGACGTGAAAAGGGACTCCGAGGTCAGGAACCTTGACAAGCAACACCTATAAGAGTCCAAGAACAACTTTTGGACGATGAAGCATGTACCTCCAGATAAGTGCGAAGTTTGCTGATATAGAGGATTTGGCTCTCGTATGGAAGCTAAAATCACGATGTACTATGTTCTGATACTCTTACCTACTATTATTACTCACATGATGCAGGTAGAGCTGGACAGTCTACTGGATTCTGTTCAAGAAACAGAAACAAAGACGGTGGAAATATCTGCTTTGAACCATCTTATGTGATATGTCTACTCATGTTTTGCAACAGGCCCAACAGATAGAGCTTTTATATGAGCAGGTTAGCAATATTATTGCTACTTTACTTTTTAGTTGGATAGAACTTCTGTCTTGTTAACATAACAAGTCATTTTTTCTCTCTTCTGTTCAAATAATCCGGACAATCTTTGTATTTTGTCTATTAACTTTGCCATTTATAACCATTTCCTAGTTAGAACTAACAAACATCACAATTCATGGATCTTTCATTATTCCATGTCTAAATTTTATGCCATTATACTTTTATTTTGCTCATTGAGCATTTTGAAGCATGTCAAGCAATCGGAATACATGCATGACACAAGAATAGAATAAAGAAAGATTAGAAGACAATGAAACAATAGAAGAAGTGTTTGTATATGATCAACCAGGTTATATTTTCTCTGTAGTGTCTTGCTTTTGATTTCTATCATCATATGTTGTTTATTGTGTTTAGGTATCGCACAATTCTGTGGTTGTTACTGTTCCTTTGTTTGTTTAACTGTCGTTTTTCCCTTTTCATACCTATTTTGATTTGTTGTACTCAAGCCAAGGGTCCTCCAGAAACAACCTCTCTATCTCCACGAGGTAGGGTTAAGGTTTCTTTACACGCTACCCTCCCTAGACCCCACTTGTGGGATTTCACTGGATATATTGTTGTTATTGGCAGATCATGTCATTATAAATTGTATCTGCTGTATTCATAAGTTGCCTTGTGTAATTAGCTTCGAACTTCAGTTGGTATGAATTTTATGGTTTCTTATTTCAGGCAGTTGAAGCTTACCCAAAATGTGGAACTTGGTAACAAAGAACTGTCACAAGCCATTCAACAGAACAGCAGTAGCAGAACCTTTCTTTTGCTCTTTCTGTTTGTACTTACATTTTCAATCCTCTTCCTAGATTGGTACAGTTAATTATTATAGGATTTTGCGCTATTCTTTTGTCTTACAATTAACAAGAGTATGGAGTATTTGCCGCCCGCCGCAGAGGCGTATCCAGGATTTTGAGAGGATGGGTGCAGTATTATGAAATACTTCGAGCGTGGGTTCACACATCTATATTTAAATATTTTAAAAAATATATAATACTACTATATATGATCTAGGGAGGGGAGCATGGGTTCACGTGAACCCGGTGACCCCTACCTAGATATGCCTCTAGTATTTGAAGTGCAAATTCAGTGATGCAACGCATGAGGCAGACGTGGAAGTGAGATTTGATACGCAGGTTGTCCCCAAGAGAAAGTTTGAAGTATCTTGAGTCCTTGATCTAAGGAAATTAGGAGATTGACGATGGATATTACACGTTGTATTGGTGACGATGGATATTACACGTTGTATTGGTGCGGCGTGGATGAAATGGAGACTTGTCTCTGGAGTTTTATGTGATAAAAAGGTACCACCAAAACTTTAATGAAAGTTTTATAGAGTGGTGTTTTGATCAACTATGTTGTATGAGGCGAATTATTGGTCAGTCAAGAACTCTCATGTTCAGAAGATGCAGGTTGTGAAAATAAGGAGCTGAGATGAATATTTGGGCATATACTAGGAGTGATAAAATTAGGAATGAGGGTATTTGGAACAAAGTGGGAGTGGCTTTGATATTTGTATAAAAGTATATTTACTCAAATGATTGAAATATCCTTGTAGATATTTACATTAAAATAAGTAAAAGTAGTTTTTACATAAAAAGGAGGAATGATGGAATATCATTGAGAGAGATTAGAAGTTATATCACAAAAGATATTAGGAATAACATCGTAAAAAAATTTGGTCAAATTAAACCAAAAGTGCTTTTTGGTCCTCAAAGTTGATGATTATGACTTTTAATTGATTTTAGTTTATAATCACTTCACGTTTAATTAGTTTTGATGTTCATCAAATACTTCAATACATAAATCAAAATCAACTTATAAGCTTAGTCAAACACCTCTTCACTAATAAAGTAAATTCTCAACCAATTTTGAACTTGAGGTGTAATTGATTAATATATAGTATTGTTTAACAAATGCCAATGTAGGATGTAACATAATTTGAAAAAAAAAGACTTAACTATATTGTGCTAATTCTATTAATTTTTTTTTTTTTTTTTTTATTTTTTTTTTGGCTCTTGGATAGAAATTAAGCAATTCCTACAAACTTTGCACTATCACTCATCTTGGCCACAACCTCCCACAACCGTCTGATCTCAGCGAAAACATCATCGGACGGTAGTTGATACCTGCAACATGGACACGTGTTCCTCTTTTTCAACCAAGGTAATATACATATCCAATGAAACGTATGATGACATGGCAATTTACAAACATCTATTCCTTTTTTCATCTCTTCTTTACATATAATACATTCCTTCCCGTCGTCGTCGCCGCCACTCACTTCTACTGATGGTAGTGCCACCACTACCGCCACCGACGTCGCCACCTCTTTCCTATCTTTTGCTCCAATACCTTCACCTGTATTATCAGAAGCGAATTCAAGATTTAATCTTTATGAATTCAAGATTTTGAGTTCTTTAAAATATGAGGTTCAACTTATAATATTATAAATACCAAATTTCGAGATTTTCACACATATATGGATAGCTAATTAAATAAAATAAAGCTTTTGGATCATCTTTTTCGATCAGATAACGAGCGATCATTCATCAATAAATACTAACTTAAGTGGCTAGGAAATGAGTATTTATTCCTAACGAGAATCGAACCCATGTCTTCAACTTAAATTAAAACATGATGTCCTAATTGATAATTGGATCAAAGGGACCAAAAGGCCATACTTCATTTAGCTCAGGTTCGAAAATAAAAGTGGTTCGTTTTGTTTCTATATACAATTCGAGCAAGATTGTTTTTTTACGCTATCGTGTCACCTCAAAAATGTATCCACAAGCAAGCCTCCTTATTTGTAATGTTGAAAATAAAACTTAATTAATTACCTGTTACAACAGATAAAGATGATCTAATAATGTAAAAATTTCCGACCAATTCAATTCAATCCATCTTTAATAAACATATATATGCCACTATATATATACCTGTATGTGTCATGGCATTGATAAAGTTCTTGGACTTTGCCAGCACCTCAATAAACTTCATTATGACTTCTCTGTTGGAACAACTAATGCTAGAGAATTTTAGTGCATCTTTAGCTATGTATTGACAAATAACAATGCGCCACCTGTTAGGGAACAAAAAATCAATAGAAGTTTTTGAAGCATGAAAAATTCACTTTCCTTAAAGAGATATCACAGGATGATTTTACTTCATATCGCTATAACAACAACAACAAAAAAGAAAGAATTAACTATAAATTCATCATTAATCATCTGTCGCTAAATAGTCTATAGCTAACATGATCCCTTAAATAGGATTAGGGCGAATTTTTGTTATTTTAGTGAGAGAAATTGTCTATTGCTAATTCCTGTTATTTTTACAATATATATATTTCAAACTATCTAACGCGTACCTTGATGGAGGGAGATCTAGTGCTTCTGGATCATGTTGACGTAGTTCACAGAGAAGGAGGAGGAGGAGAACCGCGTCTAAATCCCGGTGTTTCATAGTGGTGGTTGATGGTGGTGGCAAGATTGTATCATTGTGCATGAAATGAATGAAAATAGCTAGTTGGGACAAAAGGTATTTGGCAATGAGGAGGGATTTGTTGTGTAGAGAGAGAGAGTGAACGTGGCGTAAGGTGAGAGAAAACAAGGTCGGAGATGAGAGGAGAGAGAGAATACGGCGGTGATGACGGTGGTGGAGGGAGGAGAAGTAAAGGGTTAGATCAGAAAGTTGGTGGGAAGTGAAGGTGGAAAGTGTAGACATAATAATAGTTTCTGAGGGAATTTGATCTAGTTTTTCCATTATGGGAGATCATGTGGTTTGGTTTGGTGGGAAAGTTTGGGAGTTTTTGGGATGTGTGGGATTTATAGGGACTCAAATTGCTTTGCCAAATCACATATGACACTATTAACTTTGTGATTGTTACCATAGATCTAAGGGAAATATAAATATATGACACTATTAACTTTGTGATTGTTACCATAGATCTAAGGGAAATATAAATATATGACAAGAATAAAGATACAAGTTCAAAGTAAAACATAAAGATATTATGTAAAATATATAGACATACACACTAGCAATGTAATTTAACTTGGGATTTCATCCATCTCAATTTATGTGATACTGTTTGACTTACGGAGATTAGGAAAGAAATGAAGCTAGCGTTTGATCATAGATTCTGAAAGTAGATTTTGAAAATTCATCTTCAAATATTTATTTGACCATGAAATTTAATCAGATTGTGAAAATCTGATCTTCAAATATTTTCAAGTTCCCGAAAACTGATTTATTTTTTGATTTTTAGGACTTCCACTCACAAAATCTCAAATTATTTTTAAGTAAATTGCAAGTCCAAACACAACTTCAAATTCCAAAAATATCAACTCCAACAACTCAAATATTCAAGTTTTAACTTCAAAATCTATGGCGAAACGGGACCAAAGACTTTTGATATTGTGTTTTAAAACAAGGCTTAGAGATCTATCCATGTGGTCATAAATCATCTCAAGGACAAAAGTGAGAACTTTTAGAGTCAAATTATTTTTAAATACAGAAAACTAATAATTTTTAGGACAGGGAGTAAATTTATTGATATTTTGTGGCAACCAGCACCAAGAAAAAGAAAGGAAAAAAAATGTCACACAAATCTTGTAATGATGGGTAACCAATTAACAAAAGTTGTTCCAGGGTTCTTTGTAAACTTTTAACTAAAGCAATAGAAAGAGAGGGCAAAGAGTTCCATAGAAAAGGAAAAAGTAAAGGCAAAAGAAAAAGAGGGGTATGGATTGGAACATGTAGTGGTGCAATCACTTTTAGACTAAAAATCTAAAATAGAATAAACATAGCCAGTGGGTTTCACACAATCAATTGAACATCCCAAGTAATTGGTACTACTCTTTTCCTTTTCTTCTTTGATTGAGAAAGTATACTAGTAAAAAAAGGTAAATCACAAATATGTGGGAGTTTTAGATAATAATTACAGTACGCAACATAGGTTTCAAAAAATTATAATATTTGTCGTATATCTCAGATATACATCGACTAAGATAGTGTATCTGAGATATACATCGGTTAAGATCGTGTATCTATGTATCTTTGGATACGCGTTCTATACCAGAAAAAAGAACGTGTATCTTCAGATACCCGTTATCTAAAAATACACAGGTATTTGCTATGTTAAGAGTTGTTAGAACGTATTTGTAATTTTTTAAAGTTAGATGTGGTTATGTAAATTAGGTTATGTAGTTTTTCCATTAAAAATAAAATAAAATAAAATAAAATAAAATAAACCTTGTGACCACCTAAGAAGATTTAGATTTACACCAATATTGTTATTTTCACAGTAAAAATGTAGAGATCAATCAACAACGCCTCAATAAATAATTGATCAAGATCAGCCATACAGGCTTCTAGAATCAGTCTGATCTATTCAGGCTTAGTGAAAATGTAAATGGCATTGTAAAAGGTATTTTCCTACTACAACAAGGACTTGACATTTCCATTCATATTATGGGACAGGAGGACAAAAAGCTAAAAATTCGGTTAGAGATGAAAGGTGCATTATTAAACCGATAACAACAAAAACTACACTTGATCTTAGCTAAAACGCCTAGAAAAGGTATAGTCTCATCTGTCCAAGTCTTGGTGGACATAGTTACCAAGTACTTGTGCTGATGGGAGGTAACAGATATCTCGTGGAATTAGTCGAGGTGCACACTAGTTGGATCAGACACCATGATTATCGAAAAAATAAAAATGAAAGATGCATTATTGAGTCAATGTATGGGGGACAGAGATGTGGTTTTGGAAAAGCCTAGGGAGATGAATTAGGTAGAGTAGAATGGAAGGGAATGGCTGGGAATATTGGCCTTTGTCCAGAAGCATGTGTCCAGTTTAAACATCCACAATAATTCCTTTCTTTTCATTATCTCTGTTTAACAACATGGTGAAAAAGAACAAGCAGAAGAGAAAAAATATCAATTTGGCCCACTCATGGAAAAATATGTACACCTTTTGGCCCTACAAAGAAAGTCATAATAATTTAGTTTGGTGCAAGTTATTTCCCACTGTAGCCTGCACTTATCAAGGGCTCTCTCTTTTCATATTTCATAGCTGCTTTTTGGGCTTTGTGCACCTTCTTGTGATAAACAATGGTATATAGACTTGTGAAACATTTTCTGCATCAAAAACTGAGATCATTATAATTGCTAGGTTGCAAGAAGACACCGCATTGGATCACGAACTATGTGATGCATCAGGCAAAAAGCATCAGCCACTTGAATGGGCACGGCGGTGCAGCAACCGCAATGAAGAATTTCTCTATGTGAGATTCAGAAGGATAATCAACTTTCACATATCCTAGTAGTATAAACAAAGGTCAAGCAACTTGTGTAATTTAAACAATACAAGATCCGTGAATCAAATAAATGAGCATACTTATTATATCTTGAACATGCAAAAACGCCATACGAGGGAAGAAACATAGATTGTAACAACCTCCCCCCACCCCAAAAGAAAAAAAAGGAAGAACATTCGACAAGCTTATAACGAATATTCTGTTAATGGTGAACTAACATTACTTGTGATCATACTAAAGGAATCACGGTCTAATCTCACAGAAAGGTAGTAGATAAAGCTCTCCTGGTTCAAAAATGTCCCCTATTAACCTAACAGTAGTAGGATCGCATATTTCTAGGGAAACATAGAAAAACAATCAGATAAACTGGAGTTCATACTATTTTACTGGTTTCTGTCTGTGATACTCCGTTAAAAAAGAAATCAGGGGACACGCACGTACAAGATGAAAGTGTCAAAGCCCATCAGAGAAGGTAGTTACTACTCAAATGTGTATAGTGCTTATTGTTACCAACATACCAGAATATCTGGTGCGAGACCTCCAAAAGGACTTCCGGAAGCTGGCGATCCTCTCTCTCCAAAGTATTTCTTCAACTGAACAACAAATATTATTCCCAGGGGAGCATAAATGTGTTTACATCAAAATACCCTCTGGTTTCAATTTGTGTTTTTGAACATGTCTGTTCGTTACTATTTACTCGCTTACACCATATTTGAATTCTTTCTTGAGCACTTTTACCGCTTGAAATGTTGCGTCTTGAGTTCCCACAGAGTGGCTGGATTCATGCTATCAATACAGGAAGAGTATTAATGCTTGCTAAACGGCTTTCCACTTCCTCATGATTAGACAAGGAAGCCAAATCTTCTGAATAATGACACGGAAGAGTTGATGGCGACCCTGTAATCTTGCTTGCATGAAGCCCACGATATTACTTCTTCAGTACAACCTCTTAATTATAGCAGCAGAACTGTCACATGGCTTCCTCCTTAAATTCATCCACCATCACGTAACCATCATCCCTCATCGAACCAAGCAATCTTTCCAGTACCCCATAAACCTCTCCAGAGTTCTCATTTGATTCATCTGTTGCTACAAAACTTTTTAAGCCTTGACATGTTTCCATCCAACTACTACCAGTAATCTTCTTCAATCTAAATTTTTTCATTTTCTTCCTGAGCTCCTGAGCTTCTTCCCACCTCCCAGTTTTTGAATATAAATTTGCCATGATGGTATAGTTTCCAGTACTTTCAGGTTCCATTTCAAACAAATGACTACATGCAAATTTACCAACTTCAACGTCACCATAAACCGAAGCTCCATTAAGTAGTGCACCCCACACCCTTGCACTAGGTTCGATTGGCATCTTTCTGATGAAATCAACTGCTTCAGATAGCTTTCCTGCTCGACTTAGAACCCCCACCATGCAAGCATAATGTTCCTCCAAAGGCTGAATTCCATACTTCTCTAACAACTCAAAAATTCTCCAAGCTTCTTCAATCAGTCCTGAATGAGCGCAAGCTGCCAATACAGCAGTAAATGTGACGGAATCTGGCCTTATGCAATGACTCAGCATCATGTTAAATAGATCAAGTGCGGCCTTGGCATCTCCATGGTTAGCATACGCTGAGATAATTGCCGTCCAAATAATGACACTCCGATCTTTTGTGTGATCAAAAACACGCCATGCTGATTGTATAAACCCCAGTTTTGCATAGGTATCAATAACTCCGGTTGCGACAAAGATATTTTGATTACAGTCACTCTTAATGGCATAAGCATGCACTTCTTTCCCTCCTTTTGCAAATGCTAAATCGCAAATTCCTGGAAGAATACTTGAGAGGGTCACCGCGTTAGGTTGAACACCTGATAACTGCATCTCACGAACTAACTCTAAAGCTCGTTCACACAGATTATTCTGAACTAGACTTGATACCAGAGCATTCCAAGTATTCAAGCATGGTTTCTCCATTTCATGAAAAAGATTAACAGCTTTATCAACAAATCCATAATTCATGTAGCCTGAAATCATTGCACCATAAGTTATCTCATCTCTCTCACCCATCTCTTCAAAAAGCTCTCTTGCATAGTCCAAGCTACCACATTTTGAATACAGAGAAATAATCGAGTTAAAAACTGAAATATCAACTTCAATCCCGTTTTCTATAACATACCGATGAATTTCCATTCCCAAAATTAGATCATTTGATTGTGCACAAGCTTGTAGAACACTTACCACCGTGACCCCATCAGGTCTAAACCCTTCTAAACACAACATTTCTCTATATAATCCTTTGCATTCTTCGTAAAACCCACATTGAAAATAACCCGATATCATTGAATTCCACGACACTACATCCCTTTCAGGAATTTCATCAAACACACTTTTTGCCAATACCATAGCACCAGACTTAGAATAAGAACTGATCAAACCATTCAATACAAACACATCCAAATCAAACCCATTTTTAACGACGTAACAATGAATCATCTTAGCCAAAACAGGGTCCCCCAACACCCCAGAAACAGCTTTCAATACACAAGTCACCGTAAAATTATCAGGCTTCAAATGGGGTGACTCAAAATTCTCGGACAATAAAGAACCGAACAGCTTAAGAGTTTCTACATGATAATTCTCGGAAGAGTAACCAATCATAAGAGCATTCCAAGAAAATATATTTTTCTCGGGTATTTCTTTGAACACATGGTGGGCTTGTTTTAAATGTTTGGTTTTCGCGTAGAAATTGATGAGTTTGGATGCAAGGAAGTTGTTGGGGATCGTTGACAAAACGACAAGACGAGCATGGAGCTGCTTGCCTTGACGAATCAAACAACGTTCCTTGCATAGTTGTAACAGATAACCATACAATGAGTAATCACATTGAGAATAACCCGATATAATCGAGTTCCACGACATTCCCTCCCTTTCAGGAATTTCATCAAACACATTTTTTGCCAATACCAAATCACCCGACTTCAAGTAACAATCAATCAAACCATTCAATATAACCACATCCGAATCAAACCCATTTTTCACAACGTAACAATGAATCATTCTCACCAAAACAGGGTCCCCCAACACCCCATAAACAGCTTTCAACACACAATTCACCGTAAAATTATCCGGCTTCACATGGGGTGACTCAAGATTCTCACAAAACAAAGAACCGAACAGCTTGAGCATCTCTACATGATAATTCTCGGAAGAGTAACCAATCATAAGTGCATTCCAAGAAAATATCTCTCTCTCAGGCATTTCATCGAACACATGGCGTGCTTCTTTTAAATGTTTGGTTTGCAAGTAAAAACTGATAAGCTTTGATCCAAGTAAGTTATTTGGGATCGTTGAAAAAAGTACGAGACGGGCATGGAGCTGTTTGCCTTGACGAATCAAGGAATGTTGTTTGCATAGCTGTAAGAGATGACCATATAATGAGTAGTCAATATTAGTATAGTTGCTGAATCTGTTGAGGAAGATGAAGCTTTTACGGGCTTCGTTTAGCATGACGATGAGTGCTACCGGCTTCGATGAACCTCATTTGGTTGAGTTATGGAGATTTTCATGATCAAATTTGGTATTTCAACTGGATTTGGCGCGCTAATTTGAGATTTGAAATTTGAAATAGTCCGTTTCTTTGCTATTTATATTAGTCCATTTATCTCAATTTACGTGATATAGATTTATTTTGAAATTTATGATTTTGATCATTCAGATTGATCATTTATACATCGAGATAAGGCACAAAAATATATTTAAAAAATGAGTTAGAGATAATAGAATCTCTGTAAAGTTTAGGCATGTCACTGTAATTTCAAATTTATGCCTTATCCCTTTATATGTCTATGACTTTTTTCTTTTTTTGGAATGGATTAATAAAAAATGTGTCATATAAATTGAAACGGAGTGAGTAATTTCATATGAATAAAGTATAAAAGTATAATAATAAAGTATAACACGACTCATAAAATACATGAAATAAAAGTCCTATGCGGAGAGTAAACTTTTTTCTATGATAAGAATTGTATAATTTTTATTGATGGATTACTCACAAATCATATCATATTGTCACGATTTTAAAGGACCAAAAGAGAAGAAATACATTTTAGGATAGTGACATGTTAGTCATTAGAAGCGAAGTTGGGATTTTTAATTTATGATTTTGAATCACAATTCTTTTTACTTAAGTAACATCTTAGTCATTGGAAGCGAAGCTAGAATTTTTAATTTATGCTTTTGAATTACAATTCTTTTTACTTACGGAGTTTCAAATAAATTATCTATACATATGAAATGATTTTTTTAAAAATATTTAAATACATGACTTTATCCTAAACTATTGAATTCCCCCGAATTTGTAATTATAATACTCGCTTCGATCACGCTAATCATGACAATCGATATACTTCATGCTATATTGATCTAGCTGTCATGTTGAATAACTCATAAACTATACCAAATCGCCATAATTTCAACTTTTCCCATTCATGGTACCATACTCCATTTGTTTTCTATTATGTGCCTCAATTTTATTTATTTCATTTTACTCACTATATATTTTTTCTTTTTTTATTCAACTTTTTTAAAACATGTCCTAACAGATGAAGTGGTAAGTATTCCTTCAACCATAACCAGAGGTCTCGAATTCGATTCTCCTTGGGTACGGAGTTGCCTTTGTTAGAGAGTGTTTTACCCCCCCCAATGTGGGACTTTCCGACATGAATCCGGATTTAGTCGGGTTCCAATGTGGGTATCGGACACCAGGTGGGAAACCAAAAAAAGATAAAGTAATTGTTGGTGAAATTACAATTATAATTGAAAATTAAAATGAAAAAATAAAAATCTTTAGGTTGAGACCGGACATTTCGATATCTTTAAGGAGATTCAAGCTCATTGCATAAAACTTTATCAGTCCAACAATAATTTTCTTGACTTGTCCAGTCCAAAATACAACATCATATATAAGAGTTGAGTCAAAAGCTTCAATTAAAAAACACACCTTCCTTTAACTAAATAAAACTTTCATTTTAATGTAAGATCACCACTATTTATAGGTGAAGAATTTTTTCTTAAGAAAAATTATAGTCACTTCTTACCACCAACTAACGTGAGTAAAGAGGCATAAAATGCCACTCGCGTTTTTTTTAAATGTTGCACCAAGAATTGTAACATGAACCACATAAGCTAATATAGGGCAGCCCGATACATTAAAGTTCCTGTTATGCGTTGGGTTTGAAGAATGGCCGGACCACAAGAGTTTTTTGTATGGATCCTCCGGTGAACCCCTGGTCACATGACAACAACTTTACTAGTTTTTCAAGCACATAAATTTGTGACATACAAGTAATAGCAAATGTATATGATTTTATATTATATTCAACCTAACTATCTTAGGTATCTAGTTAAGTTCATAAATGACCTTAAAATGAGTTGATTTTGATATTTTATCCCCATAAAATAAGTCTTATAAAAATAGCCTCCATAAAGGGTATCTTTTTTTTTTGGCCGCGCTTAATAAATCTTGCACATAAGTCAGTCATTCTAACTCTTGCGTATAAGACAAACGTTCATGACATTCCAATACAATTACCCTGCACAATTGACCAGAAGTTCTGCCTTATAGGGAAATGTTAGAACTCATATATGTTTCCCATAAAACAGACGTTCTAACTCTTGCCTATAAGACAAACATTCATGATATTTCAAGACAATATAGACCTGCTCAATTGACCATAAGTTCTAACTCATAGGCAAACGTTAGAACTTATTTATGGGGGACAAAAATTCAATACCA
Source organism: Capsicum rhomboideum (assembly GCA_031232105.1). Classification (NCBI taxonomy): domain Eukaryota; kingdom Viridiplantae; phylum Streptophyta; class Magnoliopsida; order Solanales; family Solanaceae; genus Capsicum; species Capsicum rhomboideum. Next base: position 138,883,671 of record CP124711.1, on the reverse strand, counting down.
CATACTTTTGGGGATAAAAGTTCAAGACCGGATATTTGGAGGACAAAAATTCAAGACCATACACTTTGGAGGACACTAGGCGTAATTTCGTGACTATCTTGTTCAAGACTATACACTTTGGAGGACACCAGTGTTTTAAAAGACAGAGTCCGGACTCGCCCCAGGGCAAGGCACTGGTAAAACGCCTAGGGACTCATGTGTGGGACTTAGTTCTGTGAGGCTTACGTCCTAAGCGCCCAACTGTACGTCCTGAACACGACTAATGCCCAACGTCCGGGCTCGCCTAATAGTTCTTACACAAATTGTGTCAAATTCTTTAGTCAACGCTGTTGATACTCATAATTCTCTACTAATTAAATGATGCTTAGTAGTTTTTTTCATCTGTTTAAATAAGAAAATTAAAAGTAACTAGCTTATGTACTAATTGAGAACGTCGTGAGGGTGAATATGACTTACCATTTCTATTTAAAATATATATCCGAATTTTATATATTCACTTGTCATTGATCGTTATATTTTTGTCCTATATTTCAAAATTATCATATTTTATTTTGTTATTTGAAAGTATTTTTATTTTTATTAATGAAAGAGTTTATGTTTTAATTATAATATTAATAATTTATTGATTATTTCTTTTAGGGAGGTAAATTGCATAGTATGATAGTCATATATTTTAATAAATTATTTCTAGAATCATTGAAAATTTTGTTGTTACTTATATTTTTAGTAATCAAATTATAAAAATAAAGATACATGAGATATATACCTCGTAGATCCTTAGGACTTACGCCTCATTTCTCGAGACTTACGCCTCGATCCATGCTATATAAAATGCCTCGCCTCACTCCTCCGCCTTTTAAAACACTGGAGGACACTAGGCGTAATTTTGTGACAAATTCTCTGCTGAGAGGGGTGGGCTCATATATAAATGGGCTAGTTTTTCAAATTCAAAAATCACCAGCCCAAATTCCTCATAACCCTTTGCAAGACATTTGGCCCGCCAATTTCAAACGACGCCGGAGAGTAGCTATATCTACTTCGCCGTCGAATCTCTTTTTCCGGCGACATCTTATAGTAAGTTTCCTCATTCTCTCTCAGAAATTATTTCACATTACGTGAAAGATGCAATTTTTAATAGTCCCTTCGTTCATTTTTACTTGTCATCTTTCGCTTCTCGAGATTCATTACTTGTCATCTTTCGCTTCTCGAGATTCAAACTGCATGAACTTTAATCAATATTTTAAGATATATTTTTTCATCGTGTTAATATAAGAAGGATTGCAACTTACACCATTTCTCGTAGTTTTCAAACATCTATAGTTTAAATTTAAAATATTAAATTAATCTACTTCAATTTAGCTTTGAAGTTTAATCAAATTAAATTGACTTTCGTAACACGAAACTTTTAAGTAAAAATAAACGGAGGGAGTAAATGCAAATTTTCGTGTGTGGTTCATATTTTTTCATTTTATATTTACTTTTCTAGATATGAAAATATTTACTATGTGCATGACATTATTGATGATTATTGTAAATGTTTTAATATTTTATTTTTCTACTAGTATATTTCTTATAAATGATTATTACATAATATTAGAGAGTGATTGTTATATAGAGGTAAATTTACAGCGAGTGTATTGCTATAATAAATATCACTATTGTTATAGATAAAATGTTGTTAGAGAGAAGCAAAATATAACATGAAAAATCATTTCTAGAGAAAATCAGGCCGTTATTAATGCAATGTTGTTATAATGTATGACGGTTATAATGAGGTATGACTATTTTATGTTGTACTTACATTTGCAGATATGATACTGGCATGAACAACAACAACATACCTAGTATATTCCCACAAAGTGGGGTCTGGAGAGGCAAAATGTACGGCAGTCCATACCACTACCTCAGACAAAGTAGAGAGGCTGTTTCCGATAGACCCCTGGCTCAGGAGATATGATACTGACATGAAGATCCGAATAAAGTGGAGTGGATATAGAGGATTCCAACTAATTCAGGATTGATGCATAATTGAATGATTGTGGTAGTATTTTCACAATGATAAAAAGGTTAGGATTAATCCGGAGCTATGTCAACCATAGCATACAATCTCATTTCAAAAATGAGCAGTCAAGTAATGATCATATAATCTTTTTGTGTAAGCAAAAGTTATTTAAACAAGCTTTAGAGGCATTCGAGTTGTTAGAAAGGAAGACGTCTTATAATTTGTATCCAAGCACGTATACTCAGCTAGTATCTGCGTGCTCGTCTATAAGATCCTTGCAGTATGCTAGAAAAGTACATAGTCATATCGTCGCATCGTCAAATTATGAGCCAGACATGATTTTTCAGAATCATTTGTTGAATATGTATGGTAAGTGTGGGTCGTTAAAGGATGCTCGAAAGGTGTTTGATGAAATGCTTGAACGGAATTTGGTAACTTGGACTTCGATCATTGCTGGGTACTCACAAAATGGTCAGGAGAATGAAGCGTTAAATCTTTACTTTCAAATGCGACGGGTTGGGCTTATACCGGACCAGTTTACATTTGGAAGCGTGATTAAAGCGTGTTCAAATATGAATCAAGTGGAGTTAGGGAAGCAGTTGCATGGCCATGTTGTTAAATCGGAATATGGTTCTCACCTTATTGCTCAGAATGCACTGATTGCGATGTATACGAAGTTTAGTCAAGTTAATGAGGCGTTGACAGTGTTTTTGCGTATTAAATCAAAGGATTTGATTTCTTGGAGCTCAATGATTGCTGGATATTCACAGCTTGGTTATGAATTAGAAGCTCTGTCCTGCTTCAGGGAGATGCTTAGTCAGGGAATTTACAAACTGAATGAATTCGTTTTTGGAAGCATTTTTAATGTCTGTAAAAGTCTTGTACAAGCAGAATATGGAAGACAAATACATGGTTTAAGTATTAAATTTGGGCTTAGTTTTGATGCTTTTGCTGGTTGTGCTGTTACTGACATGTATGCCAGATGTGGATGGTTGTGTTCCGCAAGAACTGCATTCTACCAGATAGGAAATCCTGATCTTGTATCCTGGAATGCTCTGATTGCGGGTTTTGCATACGGAGGTGACCCTGATGAAGCTGTATCTCTCTTTTCTTGGATGAGAACTTTGAATTTGACCCCAGATGATGTCACAGTTCGTTCTTTACTTTGTGCTTTTGTAAGCCCATCTGCACTCTTTCTTGGAAAGCAAGTGCACTGCTATGTTATCAAGAGTGGATTTGATTTAGAGATTTCTGTCTCTAATACATTACTTTCGATGTATGCCAACTGTTCAGATCTTCCAGACGCATATAGAATATTCAATGAGATGAAAAATAAGGCAGATTTAGTCTCGTGGAATGCCATTCTTACAGCTTTTCTACAACAAAGAGATTCAGGAGAAGTCTTCTCATTATTTAAAATGATGCTTCTTTCTTCTAATAAGCCTGATCATATTACATTAGTTAATATGCTTGGGGCTTCTGGAAAAATAGCCTCATTGGAAATAGGAGACCAGGTTTGTTGCTATGCCATTAAAAATGGGTTAAGTGAAGATATCTGTGTCACAAATGCTTTAATTGACATGTATGTGAAATGTGGACATATGACCAGCGCTAAGAAGATCTTTCATACTATGAAGAACCCTGATGCGGTCTCATGGAGTACTTTAATAATGGGGTATGCTCAGTTTGGATACGGAGAAGAGGCTCTAGATCTCTTCCAGAAGATGAGATATTTAGCTGTCAAGCCAAACCAAGTTACCTTTGTTGGGGTTTTGACTGCTTGTAGTCATGTTGGACGAGTAAAAGAAGGGTGGCAGTTGTTCAGAGCTATGGAAATGGAGTTTGGTATTGTACCAACTAGAGAGCATTGTTGCTGTGTGGTTGACATGCTTGCCCGAGCTGGCTGCATAGAAGAAGCAGAAGCTTTTATCAATCAAATGGAACTTGATCCTGATATTGTGGTGTGGAAAACTTTGTTAGCTGCTTGTAAGACACGTAACAATCTTGATGTTGGCAAACGAGCTGCAGAGAAAGTTTTGGAGATTGATCCCTCAAATTCTTCTGCACATGTGTTGCTCTGTAACATTTTTGCTTCTACTGGCAGTTGGAAGGATGTTGCATCACTGAGGGGTCAGATGAGACAAAAAGGTGTCAAAAAGGTTCCAGGTCAAAGCTGGATCGAAGTCAAGGAACGGATCCATGTCTTCTTGGCTGAGGACTGTGTGCACCCAGAAAGGGACAGAATATATTCCATGCTAGATGAACTATGGATGCAGATGCTGGATGATGATTATTTGCCCCTTCAGATTTAGCTTTTAGCGGTAAAACATTTGGCCAAGATGAGTATCGAATATACACTTCTTGCAATGTCCACATTGTGGAGTTGCACCTTTACAGAACCACATTTGACTTATGCAGGTGTTTGAATTGGTTTTCTGGATATTATGAGATCTGGAAAGTGAAAAACAAAATTTTGCCACATAGCTATCCAGAGACATGCTTGACTAGAGAGACACTGAAGCAGCAAATATTCTTGTAGAAAAGGTGAAAGCAGTTTGCTGTTTTCCAAATAGCTAGTTGTTATTGTTTCATATAGAGATATCAGACTGCAGATTAACTGAAGATACCATGGAAGATTGCTGCCAAATAGAGAAAGATATGCAGATAGCATCAGGGAGAAAAATTGGAATGCAATGAAATATTGGAACTCAAATTTCAGGAATGAAAGATGGCTCTACTGTTTAGATGTGTAGACACACAAGAAGCAGCAGTCTGCTCTTGTTACTCCCAGCATCACTTGTACATCCTCATTTTCTGTCATACATCTTCTTTGTTTTGTTCAAATTGCACCGATTACACGCCTGAAAAATAATAGCCTACTGTTTGAGAAGTATTGTAACAACACCTGAAAGTTTGCAGCGTGTGACGGTGTGAGATTGAGTCCTCGAGATTCAGTATTCTTGAAGCCAAGGAGCCACTTCAGGATATGGTAAGTAGAGCTCTGTGAGTGTTCTCATCAAGAATTGCACTGATAAGGGCCTTGCACTTAATGAGAGGCACAGAAAAATCTAGTCATGGGTAGGTCCACTCCTTTCTCAGTAAATGCTCACCTTGTTGAGAAAGATGCACTGCCTGAGGCAGCCTTCATCCAAAACTCTTGTGAAATTTGTTGATTCTTTGCTTACTGGCTGAAAGAAAGGCCAAGAGATACTTCCATAAAACTTGTAATCTTCTTATACCACCTGAGGAGTGGATGCAATGTACCAACTAAAGCGGCAGATTAAAAGAATCACGAGTCGTAACTCTCAGAACCATTAGCTCCCTTGAAGTGAGGAAGTAAGCTTGTATTTGCAGAAAGAAGGTCTGAGGTACTCGATTCCTGATAGGGCTTTCTCATATGCAGCCCCAGGTGGTAACCATATTCTCAAGACCAAATGACCGCCTGATTACTATGTCTGGGAAGAGATGCAGCACCTAGATTGCCTGGAGGCAGAGAATCAAAGCTGATCTCTTTGGTTAGACTCACAGTTAATTATTGTGGTGAAGTTCACTAAACTGTAAGTTTTGCTTTGGACCATTTGCTCTAAGAAAGTTATTACTGTGTAAGATTTCAGAAATGGGTCTTTTGGCCTATTTTAATGCTCATCCACAGAAAAACAGATTTCCAGAAAAACGAACTCTTAAATTTGAGCACTGCAGATTACACTTCAGAAACTTCATTGCAACAGAAGGCATTTGATGTTAGAAGGAGTTGCTTAAAGTGTTCTGAGAGGAGACTGCAACATAGGCCTTAGACTGAACCGATCTAAGGTGGCTATATGGGTTAATGTCTTTGCATCACTATGCTTTGTGAGTTTTTGAGCAATATATTCGTTGTTTTGTAGTGTAATGGTTCAGCAACCTATGTAGGGATATTATTAAAGATTAATACATCAGTTCTAGATTCCAAGACCCTTGTTTATCCTAAATCAAAGTGGAAATTTCGAAAACAATGCACTGAATACTAACATATTGTATTTTTTATGGTAGGTATCAGTTAGTATGACTTTCTAATGATACGTACTCTGATATGACTAGACACTTAAATATAAAGAAATATTGATTCTCTGAGGCTCCAATTCACAAGATGACATGCCTTTGCTCTTTTACTTGAACGCTACATCCGGTTACCAGTAACAGATATAAACCTCGATTGATCAATCTCTAAATCAGTTATCCTACTTTGAAAGAAACATCTGGAGTCCAGCTGAACATCCTCATGCACCTTTGGTTGCATTTACATCTCTGTTAGCACGTTTTGCTATTCTGTTGCCTTGAAATGACTTGAGTGACTCCTTGAGCAAAGGAGTTCTGAGATTTTCAATAGATTCCTTACTTGGCACGTTAACTCTTTTCCTCCTCATAGTTGATCCTGACGGTTCATCAACCTAACCATAGGAATCCGAAAAAAGGTCTTAGCTGAAGATAGCATGTGAATAATGGTAAAAGAATAAGTTCAAGAAAACCAAAATATTCTTATTCACAGATGACCATTAATTGGTAATTTTCTTCTGGTGGAGAATTCCAATATTGTTATAAAGGCAAAGAAAATAAACTCATCATCCTGCTATACTCGAGTCGAGAACTTGAAATGAACTAATTTCCTATTCAGGTATTTCAATGGAAACTCCCATAAATGATAATTTTTGTTGAAATGGTATTCTTGCTTATTTCAGTGGCCCTTGATACAGGAGAAAGTATCGGCACTAGATTTTCTAAGTGGAAATCGGTTCTTGAATGGTGAAGAGAGAAAATTTTAACTATAAAAATAATATATTATAGTAGTATTAAGGTGTAAACTGACTGAGTATTGAACTTTTTAGTTTTAATGTCAAAAATCTCATTTATACTTGCATAGTTTTCTGAGCTTTTACCTTGTACTCATCAGTCAATACCTTTCCTGCATTTTCTGCTATTTGTGATACTTCGGAGGAATGACTGTCTTTCATCTGTTTCATACCCTCAACACAAGGATGAATGAATGAATAAATCTTCTCACATTCATCCTGATCAAGTTTCAGCAGACCTACATCAATTTCAACTGTATGAGTCTGTTGCAATAAGACTCGATCATGTTCTTGCAATATCAGAGGAAGAAAAAACTGCTATTTATTCACAGGCAACATACTTTCCATAGCAAAAGTAAGATTCCTATTGGAAATAGCTGTTTCTTCTAGTATGGAAGTCAATGTGGAGGAAAACTGAGTGCTGATCTTTCCATTTGATTCCATTGTGCGCCTGAAGATAGTGAGGTAAAAATAAAAAATAAAAAAATTTCAGCTAATAATTGATTCAGCTGAAGTGATATCTCACTTCATGATGCAATCAATTGAGTTGATATTTCCTGTTTGTTGGCAGAGGAGAGATTCTTGGGCATTTCTCCATCCATCTTCAACCCCCTTTGATTTTTCCAAGCTGAAATTTAAGATGAAAAATGTAATAGCTTTCTGAAGGTATACAATCCAAAAGCAAAATAGAAGTCTTATCAATATATATAATTGGAAACAAACTCAACCAGCATTCAATATGTCCAGCTAGGCTACTCTTCCAAAATTCCAATCTAGTTGAATCCCCGATATGTTCTTCTTCTGTGTTTTCAATGTAGCTTGTCCATTCTTCATAGGCAGAATTAGTGCAACCTTGTATGTTTGAGAACTCAGCATTTAGATTTCTGGTTTTGATATTAGAGCACTCTCTAAGGCCATTGACTGCTGTTTGAACCTAAAGAAAAGGAAACATCGAAGTGTTTGATAAAATTCTGCCTGAAAAAGTCGGTCTTATAGTTGTTTCATGCTATTACGAATAAGAAAATTCATGAAAAGGCTTTGATACTGGTGTGAGTTCCATTCACAATTTTAACCTTTATGGAATAGCATTCTCAAGCTGTGACTATTTAGTATAAATTCTAAAACCATAAAAAGTATGTACTATGTACAAGTTGCAATGGAGAAGTATGTACCAGCCTTTTCTTCCTGGTATTAGAAGCTGATATAAGCTCTGCAACTTTTTCTATCAGTTGCCGTTCTTCACTTGCTGCCAGCTCCTACAGAAATAACTCCAAGGGTGAAAAGAAACCAAGATTGACATCTTCATTTCCAATGCGGGTCCGGAACAACAATACCTCAAACTTCTCCTCAAGGGTACAGAGTTGCTGATCATTAATCGATTGTGATTTTTCATCCATTAGTCTCAATTTTGAAATATATGTATTTAAGGTCTTGAAAAAGTTGAAGAGAGCTTCAGAGGTTAATTGAATTTCTTGATATCTTCTGGTGTGATACTGATGATGGAGAAAAATAAACAAAGTTAGATGCACAAATTAAGAGTATCTGAAAGAAAATTTATAGCATGCTTATGTACCTGTTGTTCTTGTTGCACAAAAGCATTTATCTTCACCTCAAGTTCATTAATGCTACCTTGCAGACCGTTGAGTATATCATTAACATCAGCGGAAATCTTTCCAACAAGCTGCACTAGTATGCAGGCAAAATTGAGTGATGAAAAGGTGGAAAGATAGTAACACTGAGTGAAAGAAGTATCTCTGCTTACATCCATAAAGGCAGAAGAATGCTTTGATACTTCTGAATTCACTTTGCTAAAAGCTAACTGAGAATTTTCATGAAGTTCTTTGGCTGGAACAGCTAAATTCTGGATATCAGATCCATACTTGTCTTTCAGCTTCTGGAGCTGAGCCTTCAATTCATCTGTAGCCTGCCGTTAAAATCAAGAGAGATTAGTTCCATTTTCAGGTCACATATAATCAGAGTACCGTATGTCAAAAAAATTTCTCTGTACCCTCTTTTTTGTAGCTAAGAAGGATTGTGTATCTTCTAATAGTACATTCAATTGCTGCTCTTGTTTGGTTACAGAAACTGCTGTGTTTCTCTTTAAAATTTCAAGCTGCTGAGTTAATTTGTTGTGGAAACTTTGCACAAGGATTCTGTTTCTTTCCTCTCTAGTGTTGCTATTCTCTGTTTTATAAGAAACATGTTAGAAGAAGAAACTGATGTCAACCAGATAAAGACTAAAGACCAGAAGAGATAGTAGTACGAACCTGTTTTGGCGAACAAGCTGGATATCTCTGATTCTGCATTCTCTACTTCAGCTCGAAGCTCAAGTGCTTTATCAGTCATTGCCTTCTCTGAATAACCAAGGATAAAATATGCAGATTTCAGTAATTTCAAGAATAAACTTCTTCGATATACCAATGTGCTGTTAACTGATACATATTTATTCCTACACAGTGTAGTATTCAGGAAAGCTCTGGGTCATCTTTATATTTCAATTAGTTGCTTGGGACACACTTCAGAGCTTACTTACCAGATTTAATGAGATTGGATACTAGATAATCCTTCTCTTGAATCGTTTCTTTTGCTCGGGTATATTTAGTTTCAAGATCATTGAAAGCTTGTTCAGCTTGAACGTTCTTGAGTTCACTCTGCCATAAAATAGAGGCTGGGAAGTTTAGTTTTCTTCCATATTCTGGCTATATTGGTAAAACATAGACACGAGAAGTAACTTGTTCAAGTAAACATTTTACCCGATTTCTCTCAAGTTGTTCGGTTAAATCTGCTGTCAGTTGTCGCTGATAATCATAAAGATCCTGAAGCTCTAGCAGTTTCTGTTCAGAATGTGTAGCTTCTCAATGATCTTGGAATAAATTAGGACTTACATAAGCTGCCTACAAGATCGATCAAGTGATACTTACCTTGTTTTTGGACTCTAAATCAAGTTCTGCGGACTTCAGCTTCTCAGCTATCGCCTAAAAAGAAAAAAGAAAAAAAGCATTTGAGAAATAAAGTTATGTTACTATTTTACAGATCAAGAGTAGCACTCCAGATATATTGATGGTAATAGCACCTTCTGAGCTGCCTCTTCACTCAGGTAACGATCTTGTGGTATGTAGATTCCGTTCTTCTCCCTTGTTGCATGTAATTCTACAGTGCAAAGAAGAATGCCTATTGTTATAAAGTGCAGCCAAGTGCATGAAGCACCCCACATTCACGCAGTGTCCGGGGAAGGGCCGCACCCCAAGGGTGTGATGTAGGTATCCTACCCTGATGGCAAGCATCAATGACTGATTCCACGGCTCAAACCCGTGATCTATAGGTCACAAGGAGACAAACGGTACCCCTTCAATGCCTACTGTTATAATAGCACATAAATTAATAAATTCTCAAACTACAGATCTCATTATAACCTTGCTTTAGGCGGTCCATCTCCACATACAAATCTTTGATTACGGCAGATTTTGTCACCTTCTGGTTCACCTGCAAATAGTACTTGATGATGAAATATTGGGTTATCTAAAGTCATTCAAAAACAAGTTTCCAAAGAATAAAATTGACTACCTCTGGCCTGTTTTTAATTTGTTTGGCACGATTTGCATAGTCAAGAGTACTGAGAGTCTCTTCCAAGCACTGGATGGATGGTGAAACCGTGGCAATTATGCATGTCTTTGTTTTTCCTCCTAGTGAATCCCTTAGAAACCTTGTCAGCTTGCTATCCCTGATATCTCGAGAATTATTTTACAACTGTTGCTTCTGTATTATAACATTTGTTGCAATGTATATATAATGACTGAACAGGTTCTATACCTGTATGGAACATGTCCAGAGTGATCAACTAAAGCATTGATGACCCTGCCCAAGGTAAGCAAGCTCTTATTTATCTCACCAGCCTCTCTTGCTCTTCCCTGGATTTTAGAGAAGTAAATGCCATTATGAACCTCAAATCTCACTGTAATAAAGTGAAGGATTTAACTTAAAATACATGACATAGTAATGAATGTTGTTGTTGTTGGTGTAATTTAACTTGTTATAGTAGGTTTCCTGCTATGTTTTCTAGGTAACTAGTTCCACTTATATTATGCAGTTACTGGTAAAGGTTCTGCCATGTGACCAGGAGGTCACAGGTTCAAGCCGTGGAAACAGCCTCTGGCAGAAATGCAAAGTAAGCTGCATACAGTAGACCCTTGTGGTCCAGCCCTTCCGTGGACCCTGGCGCATAGTGGGAGCTTTAATGCACGGGGCTTCCCTTCTTTACTAGTACTTATCTTTCAGATGATCCATAGTGTATTTTCTTTTACATATCAGTGTATAGAAGTTAAACTCGTAAGTGAAATGGTATAATAACTTCTTTGGATTATTCTGAGGAGATTATTGACAGGAGAAGTTCCATTAGTGTACCTCTTTTGCACCAGAACGTAAAATGTTCTCGGATCCAGCAAGGTCAACAAGATTCAGTTTTCCACACTTTATCAGTTCCAGTCCCTCATGAGTACATTCCTTAACAAGTAAGGTGATGGAAAATATTGAATGAGACCTATTGCTTTGTTTATTGAGAAGTGTCTCAGCTGTATGCTTATTCGCAGAGCCTTTCTCCAAAAGTTTGTATATTTCATCTGCAGTTGATACCGTCAACTCTTCTAGACCTCTAATGAAAACTGCGCCTTTTCCATCTTCCATAAGGGCTAATGGCTTTCTCTGCTTCTCATCAATCGGTTTTGATTCCTCGTCCAGGGAAAGAAGATCTGTTATTTCCTCATTGTAGATCTCTATATACGCAACTTTCATTGTGTACTCAGCCTTTTGCGACTCCAAAATGTCAAAAATATCCTGGACAGCTCTAGGGATTACTCCAGCGTTCTTGTGAAATTCCCCATTCTACAAGCATCAACATTGATAAAGGATATAAAATATGATAAGCAAACAAAATCAGAGTGCAGAGCTACAATATTAGGTACGTCTTCGGCAAACTCAATAACTTTTGCTTAGACCCTGTATTTGTATTAGGAAATTCAATAGATATAACTAAAAACGAACTACAAGTTCGCTGGCAAGTTTAGAACCCATGAACTTCAAATCCTAGTTCCGCCTCAGTCAAAATAACAGTTACATTTGAGGAAAAATTCAAAAAAAGATGAAGAGAGAACCAGACAAAACCTTCTCTTTAATTCCTTCCCCTTCCATTGTGTAAGTTTTTCCTGTTCCAGTTTGGCCATAAGCAAAAATAGTACAAGTATATCCCTCAAGAGCCTCCATAACAAGAGGAGCCACAAACTGATCATAAAAGTCCTTTTGCTGAAATGATGGGCCACAAACCTAACAAATATTGTGGCATCAAGGGGTTCAAATCAGCGTTACTACACAAATTTTCGTAATACTGAAAAGGTGTAGAACAGATCTAAACTTAAGACATTATAAGAAGAAAACCTTGTCAAAGAGAAAGGTTTTGTTTATTTGCTTAATAGCTGTGTTCAAGGTTGCAGTGACTTCTTGTTTCAGCTCGTCGCATGAGATCACTGAAGGGCCTTTCACCTTCATTTCATCCTCATTCGGAGGCCTGAAACACAAAAATGTCACTTGCTAATAAGTCTCAATGGTAACTTGATGAGTTGATCCACCTACACCGCTACACGTCTTGCTTTTAGTGTTATATTTTTCTTACCTCTCAGTAACAAATGATCGTGCAAGACATAAATTAGTTTGGATCTTTTTGATGAAAAGGGAAGAGGTAGGCTTCTTGATTATTCAGACCTAAACTAGCTACATTTTCTTTAATATTAATGTAGAACTCCAAACATGTGAGCTTATTGCCAGTACTTAGATAAAGGAGGAAAGTTGCGGTAGGCTGACAACCAGCATACACTTATATGGATCGACATGGAGTCATGGACAATAAGGATTCCCAACTTGGTTTTGGGATTAAGGGATAGTTGTTGTATGACATGTAGAATAAGCAATGGAAAATTGTAACTGGTTCATACCTGCAACGCAGTATAACCTTCACATTAACCCCTTTTTCATCATTTGATCTCAATTTGCATGGTTTTTCAGTTGATGACCAGAGTGTTTGCGACATCAAGAAAGGAGGTGGAGTCCCTCTTCTTTGATGATTCGATTTCGGAGTATCCATCAAGAATGCCCTGTAATTCTCCCTTCCTTTTAAGAGAAGGCGTTGGAAAAGAAGGTTGTCAGAATCCCAGATATGGAGTTAATGTTTATGAAACAAGGGCAAACACATATCCTTGTCACGGGGTGGAGGGCACCTTTGGTACTTCAATAGAGCGAGCTGTTTGATTGTGACTTCTTTCGTTGGCGACGCGTTTGGAGAAGCGTTTGCCCGGTAACCAAAATCTTACTCTGATTATGTCGTGAGGCTGACTGGATTGGTACTAACACTAAGACTGCAATGCAAATTCACAGAACAAAACATGAGAAATGAACAGTGTCCAAGTTTCTACATAAGAGAACAACCTAACAACAACAACAACATACCCAGTGTAATCCCACAAAATGGGGTTTAGGGAGAGTGGTGTGTACGCAGCCTTACCTCTATCTAGTGAAGGTAGAGAGACTGTTTCCGATAAAGCTCCTGTCTTTTACCCCTCTTCTTTTTTGGTTGTTTTATTATAACATAGATTCTTGATTATTACCTTTATGCAGATGGAAACTTGCTGGTAGACAGTGGCCGGCCGGCCGCTTGGATATTACAAAGATTTGGTTTATCTAACACCAGGAACAATTAAGGAAAACAATAAGATTTAGTTTGAATATTAAAACAAGAGGAGAAACAGAAAATCTAATCTATGGCGTTACACTTTTGTTGCATAATAAAGAATTACTGTTCTTGATGAGCTTTAACTACTTTATTTACGTTTTGGTTCATTAGTCAATGAGACGTTAGGAAAAAAATGACATTCACTTGTGTTTTGGGATTTGTTTATATACAGAAAAAATAGTCATAGAAAGATGGATGGATTACAATCTCAACTTTTGTCATTTTGCTAATTTAATTGGTAGCATATTGTAGTCAACTATACCTAACGAGTTCTACTCCCTCCGATTCAATTTGTTTGTCTGGTTTTACTAGCCATAAAATTTAAGAAAATAAAGAAAACTTTTAACTTTTGTGATTTTAAATTAAAAATATGTAGAATGTATCAAAATAACCTTTAATTTTGTAATCTTAAACATGTCATGTAGTAAGTTAGAATAAAGAGATGCCAAAAAAGAAAAGACGCATTCATTTTGAAACAAACTAAAAAGAAAAGTGAGACAAACAAATATACTAATTTTTTCAGAGTAGAAAAAAAGCTGATTTTTTTTCTTCTGAAAATAATCTCCACTTCAACTTAAAAACATTTTCGCCTAAAAGTTTGACTAATTACGTTATCTATCTAAAATAAGGTAGTAATATTTTTTTTTGTGTCACCAAATATTTGCTGATTTGACAAAGTTTGGATTAATCATATAAATTACTTATCATTGTTAAAACTTATTTTTTGTGCAACTTTAGTTTTACCACAATCCATTATTAGGTGATTTCTACCAAGGGATACGTTTGGACTATTATTTAAATTAAATACTGTTCCTAGTTTCGTGCGAAATGATATTTTTAAATTTAATAAAAAATAAAATCAAAATATTTTTAAGTTGAAAAACAGAGATGGTAAAATGACACCAATAATTGTGACATGCAAGTCACAATAAATCACTTAAATATAGATTAAGGTCTTATTTTTTTTGGTTAATATTAATATATTTGAACCTAAATACACATCACACTGATTATTAAGATGTGCATTAAATTAAGATTTAAATACTAAATAATTAAGATTGTTTTTTTAAAATATAAAATTCAATAAAGTATTAAATTAATTTAATACTATATTAATTTTTTCAAAAATTGAAAAAAATATACAGGGTTGATGGTGATGATTGCTGGTGGTGATGGTTGTGACCGAGGATGGTGGTTGCTAGCGTGGTGGTTGCCTGAACTTATGATGTGGCTGTTGGTTGCCTCAAGGGTAGCTACCTGTACCGCTCTCAAGAGGAGAGTTGCTAGGATGATAAACACCCCTCACTTGTGAGTTCGAGTCATCAAGGAAACAAAATTATATTTCATTTTCAAGATATGTTTTATGTTTTTTTAAATAATATATTTAAATTCTAAATATTTATTGTAAAAACTGTGGCAAAAGAACTTATGATGTGGCTGTTGGTTGCCTCAAGGTCAGCTACTTGGTAGAGCTCTCAAGAGAGAGTCGCTGGGATGATAAGCACCCCTCACTTCCAATCGAGAGGTTGTGAGTTCGAGTCACCAAAGGAACAAAAAAGGGTGGGAAAAAAAAACTTCAATTGATATGCATATGTTCTTAGATAGACTCTTTCTGCTGAATGGTAGTTGTTCAAGCAATGAATTTTCTGAAATGCTATGAATTGTTTTATTGTGTTTCATTATTTTCTCTGTCTGTGCTGCTGATGAATTATCCCGTGTTTGGTTGTTGATGTTAGCTAAATCCAGGAAAAAAGTTATACCAAGAGTGTGACTTAGTGGTCAATGAAATCGGTTGAGCACCACGAGGTCTCAGGTTCAAATCCTAGCAGTAGTGACAAAAACACTAGGTAATTTCTTCCCATCTGTTCTACCTTTGATAGACAAAGTTACCTGATATCTGCTACTGGTGGGAGGTGACAGCCTGGCAGGTATCCTATGTAATTAGTCGAGGTGCATACAATCTGATCTGAATAACATGGTTATCAAAAAAAAAAAAAAAGTTGTACCAAAATCATGGAAGTATCTATCCCATATTGAAGGTGGGGTTATTTATCCCGGTTTTAATCTTGGTTATAATCCCAAGAAGCAGGATTATAATCTTGGGATATCCCAGTTTCGAACCAAACGATCCCCAAGTGTTATAGAGGCAAACCTGAAGTTTCAAACCATAAGGAACCAAGTGTTATAGAGGCACATGGAGGGAGGTCTCTGAAATTATTCCTTTTATTTATTATCACATACTCAACAGAAGAGTTTGACTTTCTGGTTTTATGACTTATGGTCATGTTTCAAACATAAAATAGTCCCATATATAACATCATTATTGATTTAACTATTTAGCATGTCCTTTTCCTCCAGCAATGTTTTACATGTCCTCTGAAACCCAAGCAAATAATTATTCACATTGGTCTATTTAATAACTAACATCCTTGCACCTAGTCTATTTCATATTTCTTTATTTTCGAGTCTTCTGTTGATGTAAGAAATTATTTTCTTGAGAATGGCATTAATTCATATTGTATCCACATAGTTTAGTTGCTATATGGCTCATCCAAGATAGAATAGACAAGCCTCAAATTCAGTTGACTTTTAGTGAGACGCTTCAAAGCATTGGCCTGATTAATCCAGATTTGTCGTATGGCATGGCTAGCACTAAGAAAGCTAACCATAGTCCTTGTGATTCCTTATCTATGTCATTTAATCATGAATCCGATTTGCTTAGCAACAGACACTATATCAATCAATCAACAGCTTGTGGATGGTGAAACTGTAGTTTCAGCAGGAGGTATCTTTGAGCTTGGCTTCTTCAGTCCTAATGGATCCGAAAGCCGATATGTAGGGATATGGTACAAGGGATTACCAGTTGAAAAAGTTGCGTGGGTTGCAAACCGTGAAAGACCAATAATTGGATCAAATGGAGTTCTTATGATTAATGCAAGTGATGGAAATTTGGTCCTTGTGGATGATAAAAATGTGTCGGTCTGGTCTACGCAATTAGTTAATTTGACATCCAACAGTACGGTTGCTGTATTGACTGATCAGGGGGACCTTGTTCTTCAGTATCAGAACAAGTTTAATGAATCTGCATCTTTATGGGAGAGCTTCAATCATCCATCAGACGCACTCTTGCCTCGTATGAAGATAGGGCTGAATACTAGAACAGGGGAGCAAATAGTTGTCACGTCTTGGAAAGATGAGAAAAATCCATCACTGGGAAGTTTTAGCACTGTTCTGGTGGATCCTCAGGAACTTGTACAAGTAGTTATTTTGAATGGCTTGTCGAAGCATTTCAGATCAGGGCAGTGGAACTGGAGAAATTTCATAGGAGTGCCTAGCATGACTAAAGACTACCATAATGGCTTTCAACTACTTAAGGACAACAATGGGGAGGAACTTTATTTTTCTTATGCTATACACAGTTACTCTGCTCCAACACTGATATACTTAGATTCCTCGGGAGCACAAATTCAAATGGATTGGGATGCAGAAAAGAATAAATGGTTAAGGGTGCAGGTTGTACCTAAAGGTCAATGTGACTTGTATAACACATGTGGTCCTTTTGGAAGCTGCAAGAATACTGATTCGCCAATATGCAAATGTTTGAAGGGTTACGAACCAAAGTCTATCGATGAATGGAACGAGGGGAATTGGACTAGTGGTTGTGTCCGCAAAGCACAGTTCCAATGCGAGGAGACAACCACGAGTCCAAATTCTGATATTGAGAGAAAGAGGGGGGATGTGTTCTTACCAGTTTCAGGGATGAAACTACCAGATTTCTCACATTACCTACTTACATGGGATAAAATGGAATGCGAAAATTCTTGCTTGAAGAATTGTTCTTGTTTGGCATATGCTTATGTGGATGGAATAGGCTGCATGATTTGGGGAAAAGAGCTTATTGACCTCCAAGAGTTCTCCCATGGTGGAGAGCAACTATACATTCGCCTCGCACATTCCCAACTTGGTAGATACACCAAACCTATGTGCTCATACTCTCCAAAAAAGTTGTCGCACCCGTATCAGATCCTTCAAATATGCACTATAGTTGGAGGATCCGACACGAACCCGACAATACTTTTGAAGAATCCGAGCAACATAGCATCAATCTTCTCTATAAACGTCCTATTTTATTACTACTTGAATGAATCTTCAATTCATTTTTGTTTTGGTTTGGTAGTCTGCCTGTGTTATCTGTCTCTAATCATTTGTTGGATTCACATCCTCTTTTTATTAAGGTAGTGTCTGGGTTAGCTTTTGTGCGTTTGGACTATTCCTAGAGACGGAGCTAGGATTTTGAGTTTATAGGTTTTGGATTTTAGAAAAGACAGTTTGTTGGGTTCTGAATAAATTACGTAATACATATTAAATGAATTTTTAAACACAAATACAGAGTCTAGTCCGAGGCTACTGGTTCTGCTGAACCCGTATACAGGCTTGTAGCTCCGCCCCTGACTATTCCACCAAGTACTTTCTACCTTTCACCAACAAAGGTACCGTGTAAGCTCACCAAGACTTAGGTAGATGTGAAAATATCACCTAGTGTTAACATTCTTGCCTCTGCTGGAATCTGAACTTGAGACCTAATGTTTTGTTGGATTCACATTTAGGCTTCATGTTTTCGTTTTTCTTCTAATCAAGTTGCCTTTTTTCATGCAGATAACAATAGTCAAATGGGAGCCCGTATTGCAATTATCGTTTCAGTGACAGTTGGCCTAATTCTTATTGTTTGTACAATATATGTATTGAAGATCAAAAGAAAAGGTAAAAGAGCCAGTCAATCCCTTTGGAGAAAATCTTTAATTTTTACTAATTTTATCAGGCATTGGAAGTTTAATCCCTTTTGTAATAGCTTCAAATCACTCTTCAGCAGCAAATTTGCTTCATAACAGTTTTACTCAAGGTAGCAGTTCAGAATTACCTGTTTTCAGCTTCAAGTACATAGAAACTGCTACTAAAAACTTTTGCGCTAGAAATAAACTTGGAGAGGGGGGATTTGGACCTGTTTACAAGGTATATATCACGTGTCTGCTTTATTCGTCAAACTTCAGCAGAAAAAACATCAGTAGCAAATTTCACATAGTTTATACTCGTTTGCTTATTAGTTGAAGTGGAAGGGGTCCTTGGCGTATCTGGTAAAGTTGCTTCCATGTGACCAGGAGATCACGGGTTCAAGCCGTGGAAACAGCCTCTTGCAGAAATGTAGGGTAAGGCTGCGTACAATAGACCCTTGTGGTCCGGCCTTAATTCCCCGGAACCCGCGCATAGCGGGAGCTTCAGTGCACCAGGCTTCTTATTAGTTGAAGTCATGTGTGATTCATATATAGGGGGTATTACCAAATGGACAAGAGGTTGCTATTAAAAGACTTTCGAAGAGCTCAGGCCAAGGCATAGAAGAGTTCAAAAATGAGGTTACACTAATTTCTGGACTTCAACACAGAAACTTAGTCAAGCTGATGGGATTTTGCATTCAGGGGGAGGAAAAGTTGCTGATCTATGAATACATGTCCAACAGAAGCTTAGACGTTTTCATATTCGGTGAGCTAATTTAGAAGACTTAAAAAGTTCTCTTGATAAATGATGGTTACTCTAATTAATTGGTGTGCTTGGCAGGATCAAGATCTAATGATAAGGAAGCGCTGAGTTGGAATCAACGGTATAACATTATTGAAGGGATCGCTAGAGGTCTTCTTTATCTGCATCGTGATTCACGACTAAAAATCATTCACAGAGATTTGAAGACGAGCAATATTCTCTTAGACGAAGATATGAATCCCAAAATCTCTGATTTTGGAATGGCTAGGATTTTCGGAGGGAATCAAACGATAGCAAATACCAACAGGATTGCCGGTACCTAGTAAGTATTATTAATTTTCCATAGCGGTGAAATTCATCATAACTATATTGTATATTTGTGTACCAATGCAGTGGCTATATGTCCCCTGAATATGCAATACAAGGCATTTTTTCCGAGAAGTCGGATGTCTTCAGCTTTGGTGTCATATTGTTAGAGATTATCAGCAGTAAAAGAAACAGCAGCTATTGTCACTCTGAAGACTCTCTCAACCTCCTGGACCATGTAAAAAAAAAAAAAAAACTGAAAGGATTTCTCATTTTCTCATATACAGTCAAACCTCTTTATAATAACATCGTTTGTCTGGATATCTTTTAGCTGCTATAAAGAAAATGCTGTATAGAGAATATATATAATATAACGTAACATGTAAAAACAGTTCCATAAAAGACTTGGTTGTTATTGCGAAACGTTATTATAGAGAGGTCTGACTGTACTTGAATATTCTTTGTCTATCCTATACTACTATTTTCACCTGACAAAACTAATATCAATGGATTTAGGCATGGCAACTGTGGAATGAAGGCAAGATGCTGGAGTTTCCGGATCCGAAGGTGGTTGGTTCACTTGAAACACCAACACATGTTGTTAGATGCATCCTCGTGGGCTTGCTATGTGTACAAGAACATGCAAATTACAGGCCAAATACAGCTACAATTGTTTCCATGCTCTGTAGTGACACAGTGCTTCCTTCGCCTAAGCGACCCGCATACAGCAAAGACAGAAGCCCTGATGATTCAAATCTTTCACCTTGGTCCAGAAATTCCATTTCTATTTCAAATGTTGAAGGACGTTAACTTTAATGTACTGTCCTTGTCCAAGTTTGAATCCTAATTTCTTTGGTCATTTGTGTTGTGGAAAAATGCTTTTGGTGTCAGTTTCAATAGTAGTGAGTAGTGACTTTTGCATCCAAGGATATATTCGAACCAATCATATACTTTATTGAGATAGGCAATTCTCCTTCTGAGAACCGTATATGAGACTTTCATCTCGTACAACTCGAGCTAAAACACCCAAATACTAGTTACAACGGATATGAAATCCTTGGTGATATTGGTTTTGTATAGTTGGTTAGAAAATTAAGGTGTAAGTATGTAGTTTGCAGCTTCCATTTGATATTTATTGGAGTTGATTGGCTATTTATGTTGTCATGATGTTGGTTAATTGCATATCTTGAATATAGAAAACAACCTCTCTGCCCCACAAAATAGGAGTAAAATCTGTTGTGTACGTCATATCCTTTCCAGACTCCACTTATAGAATTCCACTGAACACTTTATAACTTGAAACATAATTGACAAGGATACACTGGCAGTGGTGGCAGATTTGCACAAGGACTGATCCCGAAACACAGGTCTTTCTTTATGGTTATGAAATCGGTTTGATTGAAAAGTAAGTTGATGATGCCATAAGTCAAACAGGTGGGTGAGGGGAGAGTCCTTCACTGCACTTGCTGTAGAGAGGGTTAGGATGATTTGAGGCTAGTATTTGTATTTTGTCCCAATCTAAAAAAAATTGCAAAAATAGTCTTGGCGCTATCCAGCAATAGGTACCAGGAAACTCTATCCACCAAGGCAAGAACAGATGAGAAGAAATCACCTAATATTTGTATCTGTTGGGAATTGAATCTGAGACCTCATGGTGCTCAACCCAACTTCATTGAACTACCAGGCCACACCTTTGGATGCAAATAGTTTGCAAGTTTTGTCGAATAGGTAAATGTCTCTTATGTTTTTCAATTATTTACAAGTTTACAAGTTTACAAATTTTGCGTATCTTATTAAATTTTTTTCTAGATTTGTCAGATACACTAATCTTGGTTGTGTTGTGAATTAATTGTTCACAAGTTTTATTGAACGGGCTAAACTTGATAGAATAGCATCAAACACATTTTTTGGAGTTCATTCTAGATTTGTGTTTGGTTATAGTTTTCTGCAAATTTAGTTGTTCGAATATACTTTTCTTTAAAAATATGAAATATGATTTATATACCTGAAACATACTACCAAAACTGCTATAACATACTGCCAAATCTACTATAAAAGAGTAATAAGTACCTCATAACGGATAGTCACATAACGTCATAAATTGAGGTCCATATTTTTTTTTTAAAGTACAAACAAGTTTCTTCACAAATTCAAATGTCACGATTAACTAATTTCTTATACCAGTTATACTTATATATAATGTAATAATGTATATAATAGTTATTGGCTACTTTTTGTTTTTATAAAAATTTAAAACTTTAAGTTAAAATTTTGAAAAAGAAGAATAAATGCAATGATTAACAAGTGAGATGAAAAAAAAAAAGTAAAAATAGTAGAAATTTTACCCCCGGCCGGTCACCAGAGTTGTGTAATAATATTTGAATTTGCAATCATTGTGGGGAGTAGAAAAGGTTTTCTAATTAAAGCAAAAAATCTTATTTGAAGTTACAAATATTGCATAGTTTTAAATACACCTCACTGTGGATGTCCATTACATAAAATTAAGTAGGCAGGTTGTAAGTAGCTCAAGCACGCAGTTTTTTAAAAATCCTCGCAACTGCTTCCTCATGTCTCAAGCTTGCAATCAAGCAGATAGCTTGCAAGTAATTAAATCAGATTGTTGCAAGTAGCTCGAGGAGGCAAGTTGCAAGAAACTTTTTGAAAAGCCTTGCAATATCTTTTTCAGGCTTGTTGTTTCAGACAGGTTGCAAGTAACTTAAGCAGGCAACATGCAAGCTGCTTCTAAAAGCCTTGCAGTTACATCCTAAAACGCCTTGCAACAGTTTATGTTCTTCTATAAATAGGAAGTCAATTTGTTACATTTGTATATTAGGTCAAAGTTGAATAATATATCAACATCTCTATATTTGTTTCTGGTGTATTTACTTTATAGTCTTTATTTTATAACATGCATCAAATAGTTAAAGGAGCAAAAAGGGTAAGCTCGGAATATAAAGAACTTTTATCATTTAAACCTAATTTGGTTATAAAAAATCAAAATAAGAGATATTTCAAAACATTAGTGAACCAAGGTGTCGTTTGGTTCATGGGATATCGGATACTATTTTCGGAGTTAGTTTATCTCATATTTGATTGTGAGTGCTAGTTAAAACCAAGATAAAAGATATACCAAAATCCTGGAATGATTTATCCATATAGAAGGTGAAATTATTTATTCCAGTTATAATTCCAGGATTATAATATTGGGATATTCCAGTTTTGAACCAAATGACCCTTAAGTGTTATAGAAGCAAACTTTGGGACGTCTTTGAACCCTTTTATTTATCGTAATCAGAACATCACATACTCAATAGAAGAGTTTGACTTTCTGGTGTTGTGACTTATGGTCATGTTCAGCCATAAAATAGTCTCATAAATAACATCATCATGACTTAACTATTTAGCATTTCCTTTTCCACCTGCAATAATGTCTTACATGTCCTCTGAAACCCAAGCAAATAATTAATTAGATTGGTCTATTTAATAACTAACATCCTTGGACCTAGTAAGTTAGTAATATATCCTGAAAACTTCACGGAGGAGTATTTCATATTTCTTTATTTTAGAGTCTTCAGTAGAAAATAAGTAACATCCTTGTGGGAATACACTGGGTATGTTGTTGTTATTGCTGTCGAGGTAAGAAACTGCTTTCTTGCGAGTGGCATTAGTTCATATTGTATCCACATACTTTATGTTGGGGATAAACTCTGCCAAGAAATAATATTTGCGGTAATAACAGCGGAATAATAACGTAGCATCAAGATACAGTAATCAATAAGAATTAAAAGGGATAACAAGGACAAAGATTTGTTGGGTTCTAAAGTGTATTGTGAATGGAAAAATACAGGGAAGAAAAATGGAGGAAAAGTGAAATGTGAAGTTCACTTTTAAGAAGTCAAGTTCTCCCACATTGGTGGCAGAAAGGAGCTTTCTTGTGTATTTATTAGAATGCATTCCTTCATGTGGATAGTGAGGCAAGAACAAGACAAGCCTCGCGCCGTCGTCGGCTTCGGCTTCGGATTTGGATTTGGCAAATGATCGATCAAGAGACTATCTTTTTGTCAAAGTTTATTTGAAACTTGAGAATTGTTGATAGTTTAATCCAAAAATCCGATAAGAAATGATTTTTCTCCATTTACGGACGCACATGGAATGTGCGGACGCATGTCACAACGCACCTCGAAGGGTTGCGACCCTTCGAGGCAAAAGACAGACTGTTTCACGCGAAAAGACGACCTGCGCGCGCAGGTCGTCACCTGCGGATGCAGGTGACATTTTGCAGAAGGCAACAAACATTCTGGAAGAGACCTACGGCCGCAGATGGACCACCTGAGCGTGCAGGTGGGTCCGCAGGTCGGCACCGGTTCCAGAAAAGTGTCTCTTTTCATGAACCATTGTTTCTTTTCAGAAGCAACTCTTTATGGCTATAAATACCTGATTTTTCCTCAGGTATTGACACGAAATTATTGAAAGAAAAACATCTTCTTCTTCTTCAAAAACTCAAGTGTGATCAATCAAACCATTGAGTGTGTTCGAAGTTCGGTAGAATTTGAGGTACCACTATTCTACTGAAGTGAATCATTTTATCCTAGGAGGAAAGATTCCATAACCTCGGGTACTTGAGGGGAATAAATTCCTTAAGGACACATCGTGAATTCGGTGGACTTGATTCTAACTTTTTCTGTTTCATCTTTTTTCTTACGGTTTTGCTATTTTCCAGAAAATAGTAGAAACTTCATTTTGATAGTTCATTATTGTTAAACTTGTATTTGAAGTTTTTGAACTTCTTTATTGTTCTTGAACTTAAAGTTGAAGATTTTAGTGATTAAAAATACAGATATTTGTACCCGGAAACAACAATTTTAAGGAATTTATCAATCTGTCTTTTTTGGTTTCTGGAGATTAAAATCATTTGGTTTTCTACTCTATCTGAACTTGCTAGTGATTTGAAGATATAAAAACTTCATCACTAGTCAAAGATCATTCGGTTAACGATTTGAAGAATATAAAAACTTCGTCGTTAAACTAGAAACAAGTTGTTTAAAGTTCAAAAACTTTGTTGTTAGTATTTAAAATACTAAATTGGTTGTCTCTTTGTGACAGCAAAATGGCTAGTGAAATTCAAGTCAATGATGTAAATATGAATGTTGCAGCAACAAACATTGCTACTTCAAGTCGTACAAATGCTGCTCATGCCATGGCACCGGCGAAAAAACCAGGAAAATTTTATGGTATTGATTTCAAACGTTTACAGCAGAAGATGTTCTTTTATCTGACTACATTGAGTCTACAAAAGTTCATCACAGAAAGTGTTCCTGTATTGCCGGAGGATACTCCGGAAAAGGATTGCTTTGTAGTAATTGAAGCTTGGAAGCACTCAGATTTTTTATGTAAGAATTACATATTGAGTGGCCTACAAGATGATCTATACAATGTGTATAGCATGATGAAGGCCTCAAAGGACCTCTGGGATGCTTTAGAAAAGAAGTACAAAACAGAGGATGCTGGAATGAAGAAATTCATTGTTGCCAAATTCTTGGACTTTAAGATGGTAGACAATAAAGCTGTAGTTACCCAAGTCCAAGAGTTGCAAGTCATTATTCACGAACTCCTTGCAGAAGGTATAATTTTAGATAATGCCTTTGTTAAACATTTTAAGAATGTTATTAATTTTCACTTAACCTTCGTTTTAGGTTTGATTGTGAACGAGCTTTTCAAGTAGCTGCTATAATCGAAAAGTTACCACCTTTGTGGAAGGACTTTAAAAACTACTTAAAGCATAAGCGAAAGGAGATGTCAGTTGAAGACCTCATTGTGAGGTTGAGGATTGAAGAAGACAATAAGGCAGCTGAGAAAAGGTCTCGTGGGAATTCTACAATAAATGGAGCAAATATTGTGGAAGAAGATCCCAACAAATCAAAGAAGAGAAAGAAAGCACAAGCACAACTAGGCAATCCTCCTAAGAAGAAATTCAAAGGAAATTGCTTTAATTGTGGCAAAGCTGGCCACAAGTCGGTTGATTGTCGGGCTCCGAAGAAGGGCAAGAAAAAGGATCAAGCAAATATGGCTGAATCCAAAGAGGAAATAGACAATCTGTGTGCTATGCTCTCGGAATGCAATCTTGTTGGAAATCCTAGAGAGTGGTGGATTGATTCAGGTGCCACTCGCCACGTGTGTGCCAACAAAGAACTATTTGCATCATATGCTCCGGCTCAAAATGATGAGAAGATATTTATAGCCAACTCCGCTACGGCAAAGATTGAAGGAACATGCAAGGTTTGCTTGAAAATGACATCAGGCAAGGTGGTGACACCTTACTTGAGTCAAATGATTTATGGCATGAACGTTTAGGACATGTCAATTATAAAACCTTGCAAAAACTGATTAACTTGGAAGTTTTGCCTAACTTTGAGTGCAGTAAATCAAAGTGTCAAATATGTGTTGAATCTATGTATGCTAAGCATCCGTATAAGTCTGTTCAAAGGAATTCCAATCCCTTAGACTTAATTCACATAGACATTTGTGATATGAAGTCGACACCATCTCGTGGTGGGAAAAAGTATTTCATAACTTTTATCGACGATTGCACTAGATTTTGTTATGTCTATTTGCTGAATAGTAAGGATGAGGCAATAGATGCATTTAGGCAATATAAAACTGAAGTTGAAAATCAGTTGGATAAAAAGATCAAAATGATAAGAAGTGATAGGGGTGGAGAATATGAATCTCCTTTTATGGAGATATGTTTGGAAAATAGAATTGTCCATCAAACTACGGCCCCGTATTCACCTCAATCAAATGGGATTGCGGAAAGGAAAAACCGAACATTGAAGGAAATGATGAATGCCTTACTAATAAGTTCAGGTTTACCGTAAAACTTGTGGGGGGAAGCTATCCTTACAGCAAACCGAATACTCAATCGAGTACCCCATAGAAAGACACAATTTATTCCATATGAGAAATGGAAAGGAAAGAAACCCAACTTGAAATATTTCAAAGTGTGGGGGTGTCTAGCCAAAGTCCAAGTTCCTATACCTAAAAGGTTGAAAATAGGACCAAAGACAGTGGACTGTGTTTTCATCGGATATGCTACAAATAGTAAAGCATGTCGATTTTTGGTTCATAA
The DNA here is from genome assembly GCA_031232105.1 of Capsicum rhomboideum. Classification (NCBI taxonomy): domain Eukaryota; kingdom Viridiplantae; phylum Streptophyta; class Magnoliopsida; order Solanales; family Solanaceae; genus Capsicum; species Capsicum rhomboideum. Next base: position 138,857,104 of record CP124711.1, on the reverse strand, counting down.
ATTCGAATATCCATGATAATACGGTAATTGAATCAGATAATGCTGAGTTCTTTGAACACATTTATCCATATAAGACAAGACAAAAGCTGTCTAGTGAAGGGTCTAAACGACCTAGGGATGAACCAAGGGAGAATGAACATAATGAAGAGAATCCAAGGCGTAGTACACGTCAAAGAACGTCGACTTCCTTTGGATAAGATTTTGTAACATTTCTTCTTGAAAATGATCCTCTAACGTTTAAAGAAGCGATGTCGTCTGCGGACTCATCCTTTTGAAAAGAGGCTGTCAATAGTGAGATTGATTCAATCTTGAGCAACCATACTTGGGAGTTGGTTGATCTTCCTCCAGGAAATAAACCTTTAGGTTCTAAATGGATCTTCAAAAGGAAAATGAAAGCTGATGGTACTATTGACAAATACAAGACAAGACTTGTAGTGAAAGGCTTTCGACAAAAAGAGGGTCTTGATTATTTTGCACATACTCGCCAGTAATAAGGATAACGTCCATTCGGATGTTGGTTGCATTAGTTGCGGTATATGGTCTTGAAATCCATCAAATGGATGTGAAAACTGCATTCTTAAATGGAGAATTGGAGGAAGAAATTTACATGGAACAACCTGAGGGTTTGGTGGTTCCTGGTAAAGAAAGAAAAGTGTGCAAACTTGTTAAGTCACTTTATGGACTAAAACAAACACCCAAACAGTGGCATGCAAAGTTTGACCAAACCATGTTGGCAAATGGATTCAAAATAAATGAATGTGATAAATGTGTTTACATTAAAGACACTCCAAATCACCAAGTCATTGTTTGTTTGTATGTGGATGACATGCTGATCATCAGTAGAGACATTTTTGACATAAATGCTACAAAACGAATGCTTGAGAGCAAGTTTGATATGAAAGACCTTAGAGTTGCGGATGTGATCTTAGGAATAAGAATTCATAGAACTCCACAAGGGTGGGTTGGCATTGTCACAGTCTCATTATATTGAAAAGGTACTTGACAAGTTCAAGTATTTGGATTTCAATATTGCCAAGACTCCATTAGACGTGAGCTTTGCACTTCAAAAGAATGAAGGTGAAAGTAATTCACAATTGGAGTATGCAAGAGTGTTGGGAAGTATGATGTATATCATGAATTGTACACGATCGGATATAGCATGCGCTATTAGTAAATTAAGTCGGTATACGAGTAATCCCAATCAAACTCATTGGATGGCAATGAAAAGAGTTTTGGGGTATCTTAAACATACTCAAGACTTTGCTTTGCATTACAACAAATATCCAGCGGTAATTGAAGGATATAATGATGCAAATTGGATCACCGGATCAAATGAAGTAAAATCCACTAGTGGATATGTGTTTACTTTAGGTGGAGGAGCAGTCTTTTGGAAATCATCCAAACAGACTTGTATTGCCCGCTCTACTATGGAATCTGAATTTATCGCGTTAGATAAAATCGGTGAAGAAGCTGAATGGCTCCAAAATTTCTTGGAAGATATTCCTTATTGGCCCAAACCATTGGCACCAGTATGCATACACTATGATAGTCAAGCGGCAGTAGGTAGGGCAGGGAGCATGATGTATAACGGTAAATCTCGTCATATAAGACGGAGACATAATAACGTTAGAGAACTTCTCTCTAGTGGAATTATCACGATTGACTATGTAAAGTCAAAGGATAATGTGTCGGATCCACTTACAAAAGGCCTATCTAGAGAGGGAGTTGAGAAATCATGGAAGGGAATGGGTTTACGGCCTTGGAAAAGTCGTCACAGTGGTAACTCTACCTAGAGGACTGGAGATCCCAAGATCTAGGTTCAAAGAGATCAAACAAAGTTGTGATTGACGGTTCAACATTATTAATAAACTCAACCTGTTCTCATGATGAAGACAATGTTCAGGAAACAAGGATAAGACTTATGGTTGGTAGTCTTTTAATGGTTTCTAAGTTTGGCAGATTTGACCAAATAGTTTGATCTATAGGATTGAAACGTTTAGGAATCACCTATGTGAGAGTGAAATGGAAGCCGCTTCAAGGAGAATGATAGTAAAGGCCTATTCTCTAAGCTCTCATGAAACCAGGTCGTGTTCATGGCTGAAATGAACAAAACCGTGAGAACCATAAATGGTAAAAGGTTGGTTGTGTGACTTGTGTTGTCTAGGTGTACATTACATCTACCTATTGACCGAGTGCATCCGATGCAAGTTCACTATGGAAAGTTCAAAGGGAAACCTACTTATCCAAATACAATTAGTCTTTGCTTGTTGATCACACACTTGTCTGTATATTCTTTGTTGCAATAGCCATTCCCCATTCATGTGGGGGATTGTTGGGTTTTAAAGTGTATTGTGAATGAAAAAATGGAGGGAAAGTAAAATGTGAAGTTCACTTTTAAGAAGTCAAGTTCTCCCACATTGGTGGGAGAAAGGAGCTTTCTTGTGTATTTATTAGAATGCATTCCTTCATGTGGATAGTGAGGCAAGAACAAGACAAGCCTCGCACCGTCGTCGACTTCGACTTCGGCTTTGGATTTGGATTTGGATTTGACAAATGATCGATCGAGAGACTATCTTTTTGGACAAAGTTTATTTGAAACTTGAGAATTGTTGATAGTTTAATCCAAAAAACTGATAAGAAATGATTTTTCTCCATTTACGGACGCACATGGAATGTGCGGACGCATGTCACAACGCACCTCGAAGGGATACGACCCTTCGAGGCAAAAGACACATTGTTTCACGCGAAAAGACGACCTACGCGCGTAGGTCGTCACCTGCTGATGCAGGTGACATTTAAGAGACCTGCGGCCACAGATGGACCACCTGCGCGCGCAGGTGGGTCCGCAGGTCAACACCGGTTCTAGAAAAGTTGTCTCTTTTCATGAACCATTGTTTCTTTTAGGAAGCAACTCTTTATGGCTATAAATACTTGATTTTTCCTCAGGTATTGACACAAAATTATTGAAAGAAAAACATCTTCTTCTTCTTCAAAAACTCAAGTGTGATCAATCAAACCATTGAGTGTGTTCGAAGTTCGGTAGAATTTGAGGTACCACTATTCTACTGAAGTGAATCATTTTATCCTGGGAGGAAAGATTCCATAACCTCGGGTACTTGAGGGGAATAAATTCCTTAAGGACACACCGTGAATTCGGTGGACTTGATTCTGACTTTTTCTGTTTCATCTTCTTTCTTACGGTTTTGCTATTTTCCAGAAAATAGTAGAAACTTCATTTTGATAGTTCATTATTGTTGAACTTGTGTTTGAAGTTGTTGAACTTCTTTATTGTTCTTGAACTTAAAGCTGAAGACTTAGTGATTAAAAATACAGATATTTGTACCCGGAAACAACAAGATTTACTTGGAAAACCCTTCTGAATGAGGGAAAAAACCACGGGTCCGAGAGGAGCAAAATAATCCACTATAGTGAGGAATTTTACACTTTGTAGGTTCGAGTAAATACTCCAGTAACCACTACACACTCAAAAAGGAATAACCCTCTTGTTGATTTTTTCCACCTCACTATAATACCGCTCACACTCTCTATTTTTCCTTACACTCTATGTGAAATGCTTTCCTTGGAGTAACTGGTAAAGTTGTTGCCATGTGACCAGAAGCTCACGGGTTCAAGCCTTGGAAACAGCCTCTTGCAATGCAAGGTGAGGCCGCGTACAATAAACAGTTGTGGTCGGCCCTTCCCCTGACCCTGCGCATAATGGGAGCTTTAGTGCACCGGGCTACCTTTTCTATGTGAAATGCTCTCACAACTAATGAGAGCTAATTTTTTTTCTGTGTTTAAATGAGGAGCTGAGGCCCTCTATTTAGAGCAAAAGGGCCAATCTTTTCACCAATCAAATCAAAATGCTCCCAGGATGTTGCAAGTTGCTGCTGCAATTTGTTTTCTTTTTCTTCACGTGAGTGTAGACCCTATCATTTTAATTAGTTGCTATATGATCCATAAAAGATAGAATAGACAAGCCTCAAATTTTATTTACTTTTCGTGAAATGCTTCAAAGAAACTTTCTTTTTGTTTATGTTTAACCATCCTCCGCAATTCATTGGCCTGATTTATCCAGATTTGTCGAATAGCATGGCTAGCACGATTAGAAAGCTAACCATAGTGCTTGTAATTCCTTATCTATGTCATTTAATCATGAATCCGGTTTGCTTAGCAATAGATACTATTTCAATGAATCAACAAGTTGCAGATGGTGAAACTGTAGTTTCAGCTGGAATCTGAACTTGAGACCTAATGTTTTGTTGGATCCACATTTAGGCTTCATGTTTTCATTTTTTTTCTAATCGAGTCGCCTTTTCTCATGCAGATAAGAGTAGTCAAGTGGGAGCCCGTATTGCAATTATCGTTTCAGCAACAGTCGGCCTAATTCTTATTGTTTGTACTATATATGTATCGAAGATCAGGAGAAAAGGTATAAAAACCAGTCGACTTTTACAGTTCTTAGAGGCACAACTTCTTTCTGCCTTTTGGAGAGACTCTTTAATTTTTACTAGATTTTATCAGGCATTGGAAGTTTAATCCCTTTTTGCATAGCTTCAAATCACTCTTCAGCAGCAAATTTGTTCCAGAGCAGTTTTACTCAAGGTAGCAGTTCAGAATTACCAGTTTTCAGCTTCAAGTGCATGGAAACTTCTACTAATAACTTTTGCGCTAGAAATAAACTTGGAGAGGGGGGATTTCGACCTGTTTACAAGGTATATATGACGTGTCTGATTTAATCGTCGAACTTCAGCACAAAAAACATCAATAGCAAATTTCATGTGTGATTCATATATAGGGGTAATTACCAAATGGACAAGAGGTTGCTATTAAAAGACTTTCGAGGAGCTCAGGACAAGGCATAGAAGAGTTCAAGAATGAGGTTACGCTAATTTCCATACTTCAACACAGAAACTTAGTCAAACTGATGGGATTTTGCATTCAGGGGGTGGAAAAGTTACTGATCTATGAATACATGTCCAACAGAAGTTTAGACGTTTCAATATTCGGTGAGCTAATTAACAAGATTTAACAGTTTAGTTGATGAATGGTGGTTCACTCGAATTAATTTGTGTGCTTGCTAGGATCAATATCTAATGATAAGGAGGCGTTGAGTTGGAATCAACGGTATAGCATCATTGAAGGGATAGCTAGAGGGCATCTTTATCTGCATCGTGATTTACGACTAAAAATCATTCACAGAGATCTGAAGACGAGCAATATTCTCTTAGACGAAGATATGAATCCCAAAATATCTGATTTTGGAATGGCTAGGATTTTCGGAGGGAATCAAACGATAGCAAATACCAACAGGATTGCCGGTACCTAGTAAGTATTATTAATTGTTAATAGCAATGAAATTCATCACAACTAGATTGTCTATTTGTGTACCAATGCAGTGGTTACATGTCCCCTGAATATGCAATACAAGGAATTTTTTCCGGATGTCTTCAGCTTTGGTGTCATATTGTTAGAGATTATCAGTAGTAAACGAAACAGCAGCGGCTATTGTCACTCCGAAGATTCTCTCAACCTCCTGGACCATGTAAAAAAAAAATGAATGAATTTCTCATTTTCTTATGTACAGTCAAACCTCTCTATAACTGCATCATTTGTTTGAATATTTTTGGTTGTTATAGTGAAATGCTGCATAGAGAACATATAATATAACATAACATGAAAAATCATTTCCGTAAAAAGCTTGGCCATAATTGTGAAACGTCATTATAGATGATGTCTCCTATAGATAGGTCTGACTATATATACTTGAATATTCTTCTTCTATCCTGTACTTCTATTTTCTTATGATAAAAGAAATATCAATTGATTTAGGCATGGCAACTGTGGAATGATGGCAAGATACTGGAGTTTCCGGACCCGAAGGTGGCTGGTTCACTTGAAACACCAACACAAGTTGTTAGATGCATCCTCGTGGGCTTGCTATGTGTGCAAGAACATGCAAATTACAGGCCAAATACAGCTACAATTGTTTCCATGCTCTGCAGTGACACAGTTCTTCCTTCGCCTAAGCGACCGGCATATAGCAGCAAAGACAGAAGCTCTGATGATTCAAATCTTTTACCTTGCTCCAGAAATTCCATTTCTATTTCAAATGTTGAAGGACGTTAACTTTAATTTGTCCAAGTTTAAATCCTAATTTCTTTGGTCATTTGTGTTTGTGAAAAAAATGCATTTGATGTCAATTTCTATGTATGACTTTCGCATCCAGTCATATACTTATATTGAGATATGCAGAATTTTCCCTCTGAGAACCGTATATGAGACTTTCATTTCATACAACTCGAGCAAAAACACCCGAATACTAGTTGCAACCGATATGATATCCTTGGTGATATTGGTCTTGTATAGTTTGGTTAGAACAATTAAGGTGTATGTATGTAGTTTTCAGCTTCCATTTGATATTTATTGGAGTTGATTGGCTGTTTATATTGTCATGGTGTTGGTTAATTGCATATCTTGAATATCAAAAACAACCTCTCTACCCAATAAATATAGAGGTAAGTCTGCGTACATCCTATTCTTCTCAAATTCTACTTCTGAAATTACACTGAATATGTCATTGTTGCTATTCATATAAGAAATCTAGGGCACTTGGAGACCAATGGAAAGAAAGATAACATGAAACATAAGTTGACGAGGAGACACTGGCTGTGGTGGGAGATTTGCACAAATAGGATGATTTGAGGCCAGTATTTGTACTTTGTCCCAATTTTAATTTTTTTTGCAAAAATAGTCTTGGCGCTATACAATCAGAAGAATGAAAAAACTACGCTTGTTCAATTATTAAGTTTTGTTGAGTGGGTTACACTTGATACTATCTTCTTTTAACATATCTTGTTAAATTGTTTACAGATTTTGCGATGCAGTCACAACTTGGTACTTTTTTTTCCTACATATCTTGAGTAGTTGTTCACAAGTTTTGTCGGACAGACAAATATTGCCTATGTTGTTCAATTGTTTATAAGTTCACAAATTCTGCGTCTTGTTAAATTGTTCACTAGTTTTGTTAGATACATAAATTTTGCTTGTGTTACGAAGTTCACAAGTTCTGTTGAACTGTCTAAACTTGACCAATTAATCTACAACCAATTAGTTCTCTTATTAGGCATAATTGGGTGTGATTGTCCCATTTGTCTATGTAAACTTATGTGCTACATGAATTACATGTATTATTCTATACGTCCTAATTGATGTGTTTAGAAATATTCTTATTAGAGGAGTCAAACAAATTCTTCTTTGACCACACTTTCCTTAACTATATTTTAAATTTTTTAACTACTATAATTTATATTACGTTTTACGTAACTAGTATCAAAAATATAAACTTTATTTTCAAAAACTTAAAAAATCTATGTCCGACTTCACATCAAAATTTTAGTACTTTGACCCTCGTACTCTGAATCTCGCCACACAAAGTGGAGTAGAGGTAATAATTATCTTATACAATTATTCTGTCAAGTTTTTATGGAATTTAATCTTATTTTAGAAAAGAGAAAATTTTAGAAAAGTAGTATAGGAAAAATTTATGTAAATATTCATGTTTTATGAAAACTAGAAGCGGCGTTATATATCAACTTAAGCCCACTATACCATGAACATATCGTACGTGGAATTATTCATACTAGCAACATCAAAGGGAAATAATAATTATAGACGTACATTTAAGGGAAAAGGACATCACATGGCCCATCAAAAAATAAATGGCCCATGTTTGGGCTATTGGAGATGGAGTGGCCAATCGGCCCAAACTAATTCCAAAAAATGGCCAGTCGGCCCAAACTAATTTCAAAAATGGCCAATCGAACTGTATCAATATGGTATATGGGTTGCATCAATATGGTATAAGGAGTGTATTAATATGGTACAGAGACTGTATCAAAATGGTATAAAAATTGTATCAATATGGTATATGAACTATATATACATATGTTTTTCTGTATAAACTATATGAATGTGGCATGGGACTGTATCATTATGGTATATGAACTGAAAAAAAAAGAAGGCACTAGCAGCGACAAAAAGGCCTAAAATGGCTACCTTTTGGAATTGCAAAATCAATAGCTATTTCGTGGAAATAATTTTGGGCGAAGTGACATTTACGTCCTTTCTCCTACATTTAAGCCCTTAACATTTTAGATAGGAGACCGACCCGACCCACTTGTCAGGCTTAATACGGGAATTTTATTTAGTACTAGTAACATGTCATAAGTAAACACACTTTAGTAAGGACGTTGTCCGACCCAATTGCCTACAGGATCATAGTTGCAAGAAATGAACCACCACCCGTTATTGCAACGAACCCGACCACAACCTAGTCGTACTGAGTTGCGCCAAACTACTTGAGTATAATGTCTGCACACTCCGCCAACACATTGGTTGGTAGCATAGTCGTAGTTAGGCTTCTCAGACACCCACAACTCCACGGCACGCTTCCTCGGGAAACCGCCACTGACCTTGGCAAGGTTCTCTCCTGCACCAGAATGAATCAAGTTGCAATCACCAGTTCTTGAGTTGGCGTAGTTTTGTGCTCGGGATGCCAAGCCGGCATCCCAAGTCATTGGCTCGACCCCGACTTGGGCACGGGCATTGTTGTGAACCGCAAGATATTTTAGTGGTGAATTTTGGGCGTCACAAGAGTGAAATATGGCTAATACCATGAGACAAACGAGTAATAATGGAATGTTGAACAACCCCATTTTGTTTTAGGTCTAGTGGAGAGAAAATAAATCTAAGTTATTGTGATCATGAATGTGAGTTTAGTAGTGTATTTATAACTAAACATTGTGGAATTCACGAAAAGAAAAGAAAAACATTGTGGAATTTTGTTTGGCATGTGAAGAAAATTCAAAGGAGATGAATATACATTGTATATGTCGTATGATTTGGGGAATTAATATAGAATAGTCATACTTTCATTTAGGACGTTCATTTTCTTCAAAATCATTGTTATCAAGATATTGTTAAACAAGACTAATTAAGTATTTGGACTTCAAATTTAGTGATCTAAAGTTTTATAATAGTCTTAGGATAGGTGTGATCGATTTAATGGACATTTGTTTGTTTAAAACCCGTTTGGATCAGTGGATGGTAAAGGAAAAATTACAAAGATATCTTATATTTAGAGTAGGAAAATAGCTAAAATTACATAGATATCCTATATTTAGAGTAGGGAAATAGCTAATAACTTTAAGTGTTGAAATTGACTTATAAATAAACAGTTACATGTATGAATAAAAGTGTTGAAACTGCTAATAAACGGTTGATGCGTTTGGTAAAAAAGTATGGATGTTTTTTTTGTTGGAATGACTAAAATATCCTGAATTTTTTTTAAAAAAATTATAAAGGCATAATACATAGATAGAAATCTTAACTTGGCCATAACTGATAATCAAACACTCTAACGTTAAGAATGCACATCTAAACACCTCAACTTATCCTCACAGAATAGAATATTCGAAGTTCGAACTAATAACAAATTTTTAGGCGGAATGTTCACATTATGTAGAATATTTCACTCTCAATAGTTATATACAGTCTATAAAATATAGAAAGGTGGATATGCCCATAACGTGTGCGTATCAAATAAACCAAGTCCTCGTAGATTTTTATTTTTCCACTAGAAGGGGCTCACATATGTAATTAGGCTCCAAAATCTTAGGGGCTCCAAAAAAAATTCGTTTCTCACACTATGTTCGATATCTGTTTAGGACTACCGCTTAATTCGAATTCGTACCATGGAAGGTCCATTTAGAGATAGAAGTTCTCTTTAGCAAGATTAGTGTGTTTCAATTTTGGGGCTCAAACCAAAACCTCTAGTCCTCTAGTTAAGGTCCGACTTTTACCTTTCACAAATTTATAAGTTATTTTTTCTTTTAAAAGATATCTCATTAAAATTTGGTTTTAAACCATCAATCTTATTGAGCCGTCCTGAATGACTTGAATACCCCTCGCCATCGAGATAAAATTATTCTATGAGAGAGAGAAGACTTAGTATTTGCTAGTCATTGAAAGCAATTTAGAAATTAAAACAAAAAAACAAACTGATGGATCGACACTTAAACCAGAACAAATATTTGGTCCTTTGCATAGAAATTAACTGCCTCACATCCAGGCAATTTCGCGTTTGTTGTCGTTCTTGTAGACTTTGCACGGTCTTTATTGTTAGTTGCTATATTGTCTTCACTGTTTCCTTCTCCTTTGTACTTGAAATTTCTACACTTGAGCCGAGGGTCTTTCGGAAACACCCTATCTACCTCCATGAGGTAGTAATAAGGTATGTGTACACTCTACCGTTCCCAGACCTCACTTGTGAGATTTCACTGAATATGTTGTTACATCCAGACAATTTCGAATAAGAATTAAAGGCACCGAGGAAAATTGGAAATAAAGCATGATTTTCTGGAAGATGAGGCGAAAATGTATATATTTTTTGGAAGGAAATAAAGCATATAAAGGTCTTTATATGGAAGTGTTAAAATGGAGAATAAATAGTTGATATGTCTAGTGAAAAAATAATGATTATTTTTATTTTAAATATTTTGAATTTTAATTATTATGAGTTATATTACTTTCTATATAGTTTTTCAACTAATTTATAAGTAGAATTCAAACAATATTTCACGGCTGCTATTTTTTCATTGTTGAAAATATAATATTTGATGAATCCATTCGTTTGCAAATCAAATGAAGTCAAAAAGAGTCAAAAGTATATATACTAGTAAACAAATTCTTTATATAAAACAATGAAAACACGTAACTTAAAAAATATATAGTATCATATACTAATTTTTAATGCAATAAACCAAACATCCAATAGGAAATAATTTTGCACTATAATTATTAATTTCTTCCTTACTAATCCTCGCATAACTCTCCTGTCTAAATAAGCATGCATTACTAGTTCATATAGATAATTAATCTCTGCATAGCTTTGAATTTTTTATTAACCCGTAGTTTGGTAATTTTAAAATAACTCTTTGATACATCATCATATTTATTTGACTACGTTAACATTAAAATAAATTGTTGAGTTTGGAATTAGTTGTTTATTTTGGGAAAGACTTGCAAGTTTGGGTCAATTGCAATATTTTAGGGTAACTAAGGGATTAATTAACTTAATCTAGAATTGTTCTATGGAAAATTACAATTCAAGTGCCACCCTAAATTGGACATATATAAATGGTCTTAATTTATTTTGGAAAAAATAGTTCTAAAACGATATTGTTAGAAATTGGGATTCTACCAATCGAATTTAGGTTCCAAAATTGATGGAATAGTATCAAGAGCGTTGATTCAAGATGAATCCGATTATTTTTACTGTTTATTATGGTACTAGGTAATTTTAATTAATTTGGATTATTAAGTAGAACAATATTAATATCCTCTAGGCAATTATATGTCTGAAAATATTAATTATTAATTGGGAGTTAAAAAAAAAAAATTCTTCTTGGACTACACTTTCCTTAAATATATTTAGAATTATTCCCAAATTATATTACTTTTTTAGTTTTCAAATATGTAAATTTATAAACATACACACTAAAAGTTTTGTACTTTAACCCTCGTATTCCGAGTCTAGCCACACTACAATACACACTACTCCCTCCGTCCATCTTTACTTGTCTACTTTTTTATTTTGAGATGTCCAACAATACTTGTCCAGTTTATAAAATCGATGGATAATTTACCTATTTTACCCTTGGTATTAAACATAATACATCATTCATCACATTTTTCAAAGCAAAAAATTTATTATTTTCAAAGGGTGATATAGTAAAATCACTCTTCTATTTATTTTTTCTGAAGATATGTACCAAGTCAAAAGTGGACAAGTATTTATGAACGGAGGGAGTAATAAAAGTTTTGTACTTTAACCCTCCTACTCGGAATCTCACCACATACATGGGATAGATGTAATAATTATTGTGTCATGTTTTTACCGAACCTCAGTCAAGTAACATAAATATCATATTTTAATCTTATCTAAGAAAAGAGAAAATTTTAGAAAAGTAAAATAGTAAAAACTTTATGTATTCATGTTTTATGGAAACAAGGAGATGAATTATCAACTTATGCCCACTATATCATGAACATATGGTACGTGGAATTATTCATACTAGCAAACATCAAAGGGAAATAATAATTATAGACGTACATTTAATCCCTTAACATCTTAGATACGAGACCGGCCCAACCTACTAATCAGGCTTAAATTTTAACTCCTTGACATATCATATGGGAGTTTTATTTAGTACTTGCAACATGTCATAAGGAAACGTCATTTTAGTAAGGACGTTGTCCGACCCAGTTGCCTACAGGATTATAGTTGCAAGAAATGAACCACCACCCGTTATTACAACGAGCCCGACCGCAACCTAGTCGTACTGAGTTGCGCCAAACTACTTGAGTATAATGTCCGCACACTTTTCCGCCGGCGCATTGGTTGGTAGCATGGTTGTAGTTAGGCTTCTCAGACACCCACAACTCCACGGCACGCCTCCCCGTGAAATCGCCACTGCCCTTGGCAAGGTTCTCCCCTGCACCAGAATGAATCAAGTTGCAATCACCAGTTCTTGAATTGGCATAGTTTTGTGCTCGAGATGCCAAGCCGGCATCCCAAGACATAGGCCCGACCCCGACTTGGGCACGGGCGTTGTTGTGAACCGCAAGATAGTCTTGTGGAGAATTTTGGGCGTCACAAGAGTGAAATATGGCTAATACCATGAGACAAACGAGCAATAATGGAATGTTGAACAACCCCATTTTGTTTTAGGTCTAGTGGAGAGAAAAGAAATCTAAGTTATTGTGATCATGAATGTGAGTTTAGTAGCGTATATATAAGTGAACATTGTGGAATTCACGAAAAGAAAAGAAAAACATTGTGGAATTTTGTTTGGCATGTGTGAAGAAAATTCAAAGGAGATGAGTATACATTGTATATGTCGTATGATTTAGGGAGTTAATACTCTATGCTCTAAAGAATAGTCATACTTTAATCTAGGACTTTCATTTTCTTCAAAATCATTGTTATCAAGATATTGTTAAACAAGACTAATTAAGTATTTGGACTTCAAATTTAGTGATCTAAAGTTTTATAATAGTCTTAGGATAGGTGTGATGGATTTAATGGATATTTGTTTGTTTAAAACCCGTTTGGATCAGTGGATGGTAAAGGAAAAATTACATAGATATCATATATTTAGAGTAGGGAAATAGCCGCTAAAATTACATAGATATTCTATATTTAGAGTAGGGAAATAGCTAATAACTTTAAGTGTTGAAATTGATTTATAAATAAACAGTTACATGTATGAATAAAAGTGTTGAAACTGCTAATAAACGGTTGATGCATTTGGTAAAAAAATATGGATGTTTTTTTCGTTGGAATGACTAAAATATCCTGAATTTTTTTAAAAAAATTATAAAGGCATAATACATAGATAGACATCTTAACTTGACCTCAACTGGTAATTAAACATTCTAACTTTAAGAATGCACATCTAAACACCTCAACTTGTCCCACTGAATAGAATATTCGAAGTTCGAACTAATAACAAATTTTTGGGCGGAATGTTCGCATTATGTAGAATATTTCACTCTCAATAATTATATACAAGTTTATAAAACATAGAAAGGTGGCTATGCCCATAACATGTACGTATCAAATAAACCAAGTCCTCGTAGATTTTTATTTTTCCACTAGACGGGGCTCACATATATTCTAAACAGGGGCGGATCTATGTGTATGGGTGGGGGTGCCACGACACCCGATCACCTCGATTAAAACTTTGTATATATATGTCTTTTCTATGAACGTGCAAATGGCTTCCGTTTTTTTTTTTCTTCTTTTTCCTTTGTGCTTTTTTTACTTGTTGTTCTTTATTAATTCAAATCAATTTTTTTCTTTAATTAATCTCTTGATTGTTTCTTACTTCCTCTTAATTAATCTCTTGATACGAGTGTATGTATATCTTATATCAATTAATGAGTATTAAATTTTAAGCATTACACAAATATTGATGAAATCTATTTAAACGTCACATAAATATTAATAAAATATATTAAATAGTAAATTTAAAGAAAGTTTTAATTTTTTAAAATAACGAATACTATTACTATAGATTTTTAAAATTTTTTTTAAAGGTTTTTTCGATCTTTCACCAATGTTCGCGCTAAGTGAAGATTACTGGATTGAAGCCATAATTTTTTATTCTTTTTCAACTATATATCTTCAACAACACTGTCAACACATTAAGACAATAGAATATGAATATATATAAGGTAACTGTATTATATGGTTAATACAAGTGTGATCATATGAATTTTAAATATATTAGTCCAAATAAATATGGTGGATTGATATAATTGGATTAATTATTTAAATCCAATAAATATGGATTTAATTAAAGTCCAAAATTCATCGGGCTAGTCCATTAATTTGGGCTACAAATAATGAGCCCACTTGGTTAAGCCCAATATGTCATCTTAGTCTAGAGGCCCAATTTGGCGCCAAGTGTGCATGCCAAGTCAAGTAAAGGAGCAAATAGGACCGTGCCACATATCAAAATGATGCAGCAAGCCTAGTGAAATTAAAGGCCCATAAAAATGCGCCATGTCACTTAAATCTGATTGGCCAAAAGAAGCTCATCTTCACCATGACTCTTTCCTTTCCACAACTATAAATAGGGGCCTCATAATTCAAGAAAAGAGGAACAATTCGAACAAGAAGCAAGAGAGAGCTCGTGGATCAAACACCACAAATTTCTCTACAAGCTACAAGTTCAAGCATTCAAGTTCATAAACAACCGAAGATCAAGACGAAGATTCAAGATCAAGCTCAAAAGCCCTTGAATCCAAATTCACAAGTCAAGATCAAGTTTATTAAATCCACAAATCAAGTTCAAGTTCATCAAATTCAAGATCAAGCTCGAAGCCCTTGAATTTATATTTAGAAAGGCGAATCGGAGGATTCATAGAGATTGTAACACTCACATATTGAAATCAATAAACGATTGTTGCAATATTTTTCTGTCCTGATTATTATTTTCTCGGTCACGAATTTTATTGTCTACAAATTCTGGCACGCCCAGTGGGACAATCTCTACCTCTCATCTCAACTTTCCAACTTCAAAGTTCCAGAATACCGAAATGACTTCCAAGAAGGTCAACTCTCAATCCACTGCCCCTAAGGCTGCGGATTCCAAGTTCTCCGCCGAGGTAGAAAACATCCTTGATGTTACTTTTGTAAGCATTGGGGCTATCACAAGGAGCAAGGCCAACATGATGGGGCAACAAACACATCGAATGTCGACAACATCAACTCCAGTTTTTGGGACTTCAACCCCAAAAAGAACAAGGTCATTTACAAGTGCTTCAGAAGAAGGAAGTAGTGTGGCAGAGAAAATCAAGAAAACCCTGGCTCTACTTGATCTCTCTGGTTCAAAAAACTCTGGGACAAAGAACGATGGTCATTCAACCAACATGTCATCTCCACTTACTCCACGCGAGCCAAGGACTTCAGAGGTCAACTTATGTGAAAATCCGTGCTACTCTCCGATGTCTCCAATAATCATGCAAACAATGGTAACTGATGTCTCATCCATGGAGGAGCAACTTGCGAATATGGCGAAAGCGATTGAAGGTTTGACCAAGTATGTGCAAACTCAAGACACTCGGATTGATAAGTTGATGGATCGAATGAAAGACTTAATAGATGGAGATTCTAGCCATGCACCTGGAAAGGCTCCAGAAGTTCAAGAGATAGATCCTCCTACCAAACAAACACCACCTATTAAGGAGGTGCCAGTCGCTTCTGACGGAATGATCCCAATTGATTTATTGAAGGAGTTCATTAAAGGGACCCTTAAGGACAAGTACGACGTTACTACCAAGTCTTCCCTGACGTATGCTAAGCCTTACACTGCTAGGATTGATAGCTTCAAGATGCCTGTCGGCTATCAACCCCCCAAATTTCAACAATTTGAGGGCAAAGGGAATCCAAAGCAACATGTCGCCCACTTTGTTGAGACATGTAACAATGCCGGAACATATGATGACTATCTCGTCAAGCAATTTGTCCGCTCCCTAAAGGGAAATGCCTTTGATTGGTATACGGACCTCGAACCCAATTCAATTGATAGCTGGGAGCAACTGGAGCATGAGTTCCTAAATCGCTTCTATAGCACGAGGCGTACAGTGAGCATGGTAGAGCTCACAAATACTCGTCAAAGAAAGGATAAGCCAGTTATCGACTTCATAAATTGATGGAGGAATGCTAGCCTAAACTGTAAAGATAGGCTCAGCGAAACTTCCGCAATAGAGATGTGTATCCAAAGAATGCACTGGGAGCTTCTCTATATTTTGCAAGGCATTAAGCCAAAATCCTTTGAAGAGTTATCTACCCACGCTCATGATATGGAGTTAAGCATGTCTTCTGCCGGAAAAGGAGTAGCACCCATCCATGACCCTTGAAAGGGAAAGGACAAACAGGAACCCAGGAGATGGACCAAGTTTGTCCCCAAAAGCGACAACAAAAAATCCATGAATGTCAATGTGTCTCCTGTGAAGCTCACCACAAAGGTGAGCAAGAAACAAAGCGTAAAGACTACTTCTCAAGCGCGTCAAAATCAGAAGTTGACTTTCAAGGAGATGCAGGAAAAAGAATACCCATTCCTTGATTCTGACGTTTCTAAAATTTTTGATGAACTTCTCATTGATCTACCAGAAATGAAGCGGCCCGACGAAGCTGGAAGAACTGATGACCCAAACTATTGCAAATATCACAGGCTTGTGGGTCACCCTTTGGAGAAATGTTTTGTCTTCAAGGATAAAATAATGCAACTGGCTAATGAGAAGAAGATCGTGCTTGATGATGAGAAGGCTAGTTCTCATCAAATCTCCATCACTTTTGGCTCACTCGATCCGATCCAAATATGCAACTTCAAAGAGCGTAATGAGGAGCCATTAAAGCATGACAAGTCTCTAATTGATGAAGATGATGATGAAGGTTGTACTTTGGTGACTAGGCGAAGACGCAACAAGATGACAAGCCTACGAAAAGACTCATCCAAGCAGCCAACCAGAAGAAGAATGGTGAAGAAACCGAGGAAACAGAGGCTGGTTGGGCTGCCAAAGAGGGCGAGTGTAGTGGAACATCACCACCAAAAACCACGGTGTCCTGTGACCTTGGAAGAATTCTTTCCAAGTTGGTTCTGCGCCAAGACTACTCAAGACAACATTGAGGCATCTTGTTTCAATACTGACAAAGAAGAAGCAAAGGACGAAAGCCTATTGATGGAACCTCCTTCTCCTGAAAGTCCTACTAAATCTTTTCACCAAGAAGCACATGTATGTAATGCAAAAATCACATTTACAGACGATGATCTCCTGTTTGGTGAAACACTACACAATCGTCCCTTGTATATGGTAGGTTATATTCTAGAGAAGAAGATAAATAGAATCCTGATAGATGAAGGGTCTGGAGTAAACATCCTGCCTATTCGCACACTGAAGGAACTTGGCATCACAACTGATGAACTTACTGAAAGCCATTTGATGATCCAAGGGTTCAATCAAGGAGGTCAGAGAGCCATAGGATCCATCAAGTTAGAAATCCATATGGACGATTTACGATCAAATGTATTGATGCATGTGATCGATGCCAAGACTTCATTGCTTGGTAGGCCTTGGGTACACGAGAACAAAATTATTTCATCCTCCTACTATCAATGCTTGAAGTATCTTGAAAATGGAGCGGAGAGAAAGATAGTGGCCGATGATAAGCCATTCACTGAAGCTGAATCACACTTCGCAGATGCAAAATTCTACTTGAAGAATTATGTCGTGAAGGAGAAAAAGGTGAATGATGTCACATCAACCAAGTGTGATGATCTTGCAACTAAGAAGGTCGAGGTGTCTGTTGAAAGCGTTGTCATTAAAAAGCCTCCCACCACTTCAAATAAAGGGAATGTCGCGTACTTAAAGAAGAAGGCAACTCCTGTGCTCCGCTATGTACCAAAAGTGGGGAAAGAAGTACGACACTCATCCGATGTCCAAGGTAATGTACTAGGGGGGCTAACTCTTCCGGTAAAGCGAATAGATGTAATAAATTTGTCCTCAAAGCCACTTGAGAAATTGGTGGCTCAAAATTCACCGCGAGATATGACTCTCCCTTCAAAGCGTACGAAAGAAGGTTTTGATCCAAATGCTTATAAGTTGTTCATAAAGGCTGGATACAACCCTAATGAGCCATCAAATTTGGGGAAAATCCCATCAGAAGCTGCTACCAGGCAAGCACGCGAAGGCTTAGGGTACATGCCGCCACCGCCGGTGCGCATCTCTATTAGAAGGGTGGCTAGCGACTACATCACTGTGGAAAAGGATTCTACTACTTCCAGCAAAAGGCCTTCTGTCTTTGATCGACTGGGAAAATCAACCACAAGAACTTCTGTGTTTGAGAGGTTGGGTCCACTGAAGAAAGAGAAGAGTAACAAACCTCAAAAAAGTTATCAAGACACTATGACACACTTTTCACCTCGAATCCAAAAGGATTTCCAAAGTTTGATTCCTTCTAGAATGAGGCGACGAACGGAACTTGTGGTTTCGTGCAAGGAGGTGTTAAAGGCAAAACTTTATACTGTGGTTTATACCAAGGAACATGAGGAAGATAAAGAAAGTGTGGGCTCTTCATATCATATTACAACCCAGAGCGAGTACGATACATCATCTCAAATAAAGGTTGAAGAGTCGAAAGATATTTCCTGGTGTTGCCATATATCGGTCAATGACAATGATCCTCAAGAAGAGGAAGATGCTGGAGATGCTCCGTCAGAATTTGAAGAAGGAATAAAGACGACGACAGATCCCCTAAAGGAAGTTAATCTTGGCACTGATGAAGACCCAAGACCAACTTTCCTAAGCACTTTTCTAGAAATGGATGAAGAAATCGCTTACATGGACTTACTCAAAGAATATAAGGATGTCTTCGCTTGGAGTTATAAGGAGCTGCCTGGCTTAGACCCAAAAGTAGCAGTTCATCAGTTGGCAGTCAAGAATGGAGCTCGTCCTGTTAAGCAGGCCCAAAGACGTTTCAAACCCGACTTGGTTCCATTGATTGAAAATAAGGTTAACAAACTCATTGGAGCAGGCTTTATTCGTGAAGTTAAGTACCCCACATGGATATCAAGCATTGTTCCAGTACGGAAGAAGAATGGCCAAATTCTAGTTTGTGTCGACTTTAGGGATCTCAACAACGCATGCCCTAAGGATGAGTTTCCAATCCCTATTCCAGAGTTGATGATTGATGCTACTACTGGTTTTGAGGCAATTTTTTTTATGGATGGATCATCCGGCTATAACCAAATCCGTATGACACCAAAGGATGAAGAGCTCACTGCATTTCGTACGCCTAAAGGTATTTATTGCTACAAGGTGATGCCTTTTGGTTTGAAGAACGCTGGTGCCACTTATCAAAGGGCTATGTAAAACATCTTTGATGATCTACTCCATAAAAATGTTGAATGCTATGTGGATGACTTAGTGGTAAAGTCAAGAAAGAAGAACGACCACTTGAAAGACTTGAGAATGGTATTTGAGTTGCTCCGAAGATATCAGCTTAGGATGAATCCGTTGAAATGCGCCCTTGGAGTTACTTCCGAAAAATTCCTTGGCTTTATTGTACGACACCGAGGAATTAAAATTGATCAACACAAGGTTGATGCAATTTTGAAGATGCCCGAGCCTCGAAACATTCATGAATTAAAAAGTCTTCAAGGGAAGCTAGCATATTTAGGGAGGTTCATCTCAAATTTGGGGGGAAAATGTCAACTATTTAGCCATCTCATGAAGAAGGGTGCCCCTTTCGAATGGGACCAAGCTTGTAGTAAGGCCTTTGAAAATATCAAATCTTACTTGATGAAGCCTCCAGTTCTTGCGGCACCTATACCTGGAAAATCGCTGATTCTCTACATCGCTGCACAAGAAAGGTCAGTTGGAGCATTATTGGCCCAAGAAAATAGTGAAGGTAAAGAGAACTCTCTTTATTACCTGAGCAGAATGATGACGCCAAATGAGCTGAATTATTCACCTATTGAAAAGTTGTGTTTGGCGTTGGTCTTCTCAATCCAAAAGATGAAGCACTACTTTCAAGCTCATGTTGTTCATAATAACTGACAATGGCAATCCATTTGATGACAAGCTGATGAACAAGATTTGTGATCTCTTTGGTTTCAAGCAGCGTAAATCTTCTATGTACCATGCTGCCGCCAATGGTTTAGCTGAAGCATTCAATAAGACTTTATGCAACCTGTTGAAGAAAGTTGTCTCCAAATCCAAACGAGACTGGCGTGAATGAATGGAAGAAGCTTTGTGGGCATATAGGACGACTCACCGCACACCGACGCAAGCAACCCCATACTCGCTTGCTTTTGGAGTTGAAGCAGTCCTACCACTTGAGCGTCAAATACCTTCTTTAAGACTTGCTATTCAAGAAGGGCTCACCGAAGAAGAAAATGCTAAGTTGCGTCTTGTAGAGTTAGAAGCTCTGGATGAGAAAAGGCTACAGGCTCAACAAAATCTTGAATGTTATCAAGCCCGTCTATCTCGGTCTTTCAACAAAAAGGTTCGCTTGAGATGCTTTCAAGTTGGAGATCAAGTCCTAGCAGTAAAGAGGCCCATTATCACTTCTCATAAATTTGGGGGCAAATTCACCTCAAAATGGGATAGACCATACGTCATACAAGAGGCTTATTCAAATGGCGCTTACAAGCTTGTCGATGTAGATGGTGTGAAAATTGGTCCTATCAATGCCAAATTCTTGAAGAAGTACTATCCTTGAGGTAAGATGATGCTCCTTAAGGCACGAGCATAAACTGCATGTCTACTCCTGGCCCGCAAGAGTATAAACTGTGTACGGCTCAAAAAAAAAAATGTCCGCTAGGTTGAAAACCTCGAAAGAGGCGGCCTAGGCAAAATTTAGGACTTTAAAAAAAAAAAAAAATGTCCGCTAGGTTGAAAATCTCGAAAGAGGCGGCCTAGACAAAAGTTAAGACCTAAAAAAAATAAAATATATACACTCTTCCAGAATTACGTTGTGACTTGATCCTCTTCACCGAGGTATGTAGGCGCTTAGAAGTTTCATTCTAAGTTCAGTTGCATGAGTGTCAAAAAATACATGTCCCCGCTTGATCCGCCACACGAAAGTTAAGTCTGCAAATATTCTGATTAAACTTCAGGCTTACACAAAATATTCATGACTCAATGAGGGCAGAGCTCCATATAAAAGGTAAGCTTCTGCAACAGGATTTGAGACCCTCAAGTTCTCCGAGCCTACAAGTTGAAGTTGTAAGTCTTCCAAGCCTGCGAATTGAAGCGTGCATGTTGAAGTCAAAATTCACCCAAGTCAGTGACGTTGAAGTCTCAGGTTCACCATAGCTGCATGCTAAACTCCTCAAAGTCAACAATTCTGCAAGATGAAATCTCAAATCCACCAAGTCTGCAAGTTGAAGTTGTCAAAATTGCAAAGTTTGCAAGCTGAAGTCTCCAAATTCGCCAAGTTTGCAAGGTGGAGCCGTCAAAACCTCCAAGTTTCAAGTTGAGGCCATCTAAACTTCCATACCTTAAGGTGGACAAAAATTTGTCCCTTTGCACCTTAAGCTGGTTTTTTCACGAGTTTATCTTTAAAATGATCTCTAAACTTCCATGCCTTAAGGTGGACAAAAATTTGTCCCTTTGCACCTTAAGCTGGCTTTTTCACGGGTTTATCTTTAAAAGGATCTCTAAAATTTCATGCCTTAAGGTGGACAATATTTGCTTCTTTGCACCTTAAGCTGACATTTTCACGGATTTGTTATGTAAAGGGACCAAACTTGAAGCCGAACTAGTCAGGTCTCAAGGTGACGGAGGCGAAGTTAAACTCTCGCACCTTAAGCTGACCTTTCATGAATGCTATTTGTTTCAATCCTGCAAAAGAAGAAAGGAAAAGACAACAACAACAAAAAAGGCACAAGAAGAAGAGAGATTGTTACCTGTCAAGACGTTTTAAACTTGGAAGCCATACATCACCAACGCGGATAGGCTTAAGACAAGATGTTTTGGTGAGAATGAAGCCCTTGAATTCTGGTTTCCATCAATCAAAACACCTTTTTGATGGTGACGGTCTGACATCATGATATAAATTATTTAGTGAGACAATGCAAATCTGAAATTCTCTGCGAGACAGAATTTAGGGTTACCTTCAAAAAAATTTCTAGAAGAAATTCTAAATTTTGGATATGTTATAGATGCATGTTTATGGTATCTATAGAATTAAGCGGACAATGATTTCGGTACTCCCACATTGATAAACAATTTTTTTGGTGTCGTCGCGCAAATCTGAAACTGCCGGTGCGCCAAAATCCAAAGTTGAATTCGGGATAACATCTGAAAAGATACCGAATGTATTAAATTATGAATTTTGGATATATTATAGATCTGGATGTCTAGTTTTGGAAGAATCAAGCGGCTTGTGATTTCTTCATTCCTACATCAAGATATGCAAGTTTTGGTGAAGCTATGCAGATCTGAAATTCTCAGCATGACAGAATTTAAACCTAAGTTTCAAGAAATTGTATAGAACTAAATTGAAGGAGTTTAATTCTGAATTTTGGATATGTTGTAGATCTCGAAGTCTAGTTTCTGTAATGTTAAACCGTTCAGGATTTTGATATTTCTACAATGAGATATGAATTTTCTACCACTAACATGCTGGGCTGAAAAAAAAGTGACGAAAATTAAAAGAGAAGAATATATTACCTGACATTGTTCTCCTTTGTGTGACTCCCGATGCTGCAATATCAAAATAATAGAGAGCATCCATCTATTTATAGATGCAGCAAGGCATTAATAGTCTACTTGTTGAACTAAAACTAGGAGAACTTTTCAAGTCCTTAAGGAGGTGGCATACTCCTAATTGGAGTGGAATTGGGACAGTTCAAGTTTATAGGAATATAGACATCCTAATTCTAATTGGAGAATGATTGGTTATGGAGTAGAAGAATTTCATTCCCGAAATGGAAAGGAGTATCCTGAAGACGCGCAAACAAGGAAAAAGTCAAGTCAATACTTCGAGCCTAGTCTTCGAAAGATTAAATATCTCCGACAAGTCTCGAAGTGAGGGCATTTGTGATCATATGAATTTTAAATATATTAGTCCAAATAAATATGGTGGATTAATATAATTGGATTAATTATTTAAATCCAATAAATATGGATTTAATTAAAGTCCAAAATTCATCGGGCTAGTCCATTAATTTGGGCTACAAATAATGAGTCCACTTGGTTAAGCCCAATATGTCATCTTAGTCTAGAGGCCCAATTTGGCGCCAAGTGTGCATGCCAAGTCAAGTAAAGGAGCAAATAGGACCGTGCCACATGTCAAAATGATGCAGCAAGCCTAGTGAAATCAAAGGCCCATAAAAATGCGTCATGTCACTTAAATCTGATTGGTCAAAAGAAGCTCATCTTCACCATGACTCTTTCCTTTCCACAACTATAAATAGGGGCCTCATAATTCAAGAAAAGAGGAACAATTCGAACAAGAAGCAAGAGAGAGCTCGTGGATCAAACACCACAAATTTCTCTACAAGCTACAAGTTCAAGCATTCAAGTTCATAAACAACCGAAGATCAAGACGAAGATTCAAGATCAAACTCAAAAGCCCTTGAATCCAAATTCACAAGTCAAGATCAAGTTTATTAAATCCACAAATCAAGTTCAAGTTCATCAAATTCAAGATCAAGCTCGAAGCCCTTGAATTTATATTTAGAAAGGCGAATCAGAGGATTCATAGAGATTGTAACACTCACATATTGAAATCAATAAACGATTGTTGCAATATTTTTCTGTCCTGATTATTATTTTCTCGGTCACGAATTTTATTGTCTACAACAAGCTTACATTTTTAACCTAAAAAATCTCTTTTTTTTCTCAAAATTTTAGAGAATAAGGCCTTTTATTTCTTAAAAAAAATAATTGAATTGCTTAAGTATCTTTAATCTTAGAATATCGAAAAAGGAACACTACTATTTGATCGATTTGTTTATAAAAATCAAAAAAGATGAATAACCCGAATTGTAACCCAAAATTGAAGGAACCGACCCGTTTATCCTATTTGAACGATATGGCACCCAGAACCTCCAAATCCTGAATCCTCCTCTGGTTCTAAAGTACCCTCGTGAATCATGATGAAGCAACTAAAACAAGGACTTAATTAGGCTCCAAAATTTTAGGGCCTCCAAAAAAAATTCGTTTCTCACACTATGTTCGATATCTGTTTAGGACTATCGCTTAATTCGAATTCGTACCATGGAAGGTCCATTTAGAGATAGAAGTTCTCTTTAGCAAGATTAGTGTGTTTCAGTTTCGGGGCTCGAACCAAAACCTCTGGTCCTCTAGTTAAGGTCTGATTTTTACCTTTCACAAATTTGTAAGTTATTTTTTCTTTTAAAAGATATCTCATTAAAATTTGGTTTTAAACCATCAATCTTATTGAGCCGTCCTGAATGACTTGAATACCCCTCCGCATCGAGATAAAATTATTCTATGAGAGAGAGAAGACTGAGTATTTGTTAGTCATTGAAAGCAATTTAGATAGAATGAAAACAAAAATTAAACAAACTGATGGACATGCACTTAAACCAGAACAAATATGTGGTCCTTTGCGTAGAAACTAACCGCCTCACATCCAGGCAATTTTGGGTTTGTTGCTGTTGTTGTTGTTTCTTGTAGACTTTGCACGATTTTTCTTATTAATTGCTATATTGACTTCACTGTTTTCTTTTCCTTTGTACTTGAAATTTCTACACTTGAGCCGAGGGTCTTTCTGAAACAGCTTATCTACCTCCACGAGGTAGAAATAAGGTATTCGTAAACTCTACCCTCCCCTACAGACCTTACTTGTAAGATTTCACTGGGTATGTTGTTGTTGTTGTTGTTACATCCAGACAATTTCGAATGAGAATTAAAGGTACAGAGGAAATAAAGCATGATCATTTTCGGGAAGATGAAACGAAAATGTATATATTTTCTCGAAGGAAATAAAGCATATAAACGTGTTTATATGGAAGTGTTAAAATGGAGAATGAATAGTTGATATGTTTAGTAAAAAAGTAATGATTATTTTTATTTTAAATATTTTGAATTATTAATTATTATAACTTATTAGTATATTTTTTATTTAGTTTTAAAATATTTTATAAGCAAAATCCAAACAATATTTCACGGCTGCAATTTTTTTATTGTTGAAAATACAATAACATATTTGATGACTCTATTCGTTTGCAAATCAAATGAAGCCAAAAGAGAGTCAAAAGTATATATTCTAGTAAATAAATTCTTTATATAAAACAATGAAAACACGTAACTTAAAAAATATATAGTATCATACACTAATTTTTAATTCAATAAACCAAACATCCAATACAAAATAATTTTACACCATAATTATTAATTTCTGCCTTACTAATCCTCTCATAACTTTCCTGTCTGAATAAGCATGCATTACTAGTTCATATAGAATTATAGATAATTAATCTCTGCATAGCTTTGAATTTTTTACTAACCCGTTGTTTGGTAATTTTAAAATAACTCCTTGATACATCATCATATTTACTTGATTACGTTTACATTAAAATAAATTGTTGAGCTTGGAATTAGTTGTTTATTTTGGGAAAGACTTGCAAGTTTGGGTTAATTGCAGCATTTTAGGGTAACTAAGGGATTAGTTAACTTAATCTAGAATTGTTCTATGGGAAATTACAATTCAAGTGCCACCCCAAATTGGACCTATATAAATGGTCATAATTTATTTTGGAAAAAATAGTTCTAAAACGATATTGTTAGAAATTGGGATTCTAGCAATCGAATTTAGGTTCCAAAATTGATGGAATAGTATCAAGCGCGTTAATTCAAGATGAATACGATTATTTTTACTGTTTATTATGGTACTAGTTAATTTTAATTAATTTGGATTATTAAGTAGAACAATATTAATTATTAAGGCGAAATGGTCTACTGGACCCTTGTATTTGTCCGAGTTTGTAAAGTGGATACCTCTACTTAGCCTTTTGTCATCTAAACCCCTTAACCCATCAAAATACAAGATTTTAAACCCTTTTTTCGTCTAGTCAGTAGTGTGTGTAATATAACCGCTCCACATCATTTTTAAATGCTACATCAAGTTCCAAGTCATTTTTTAAATGCCACATAAGAAATTAAATATTAAAAATAAATTTAATTAAATAAGCCACTTTTTACAAATTGTAGAAAAATTTCAATAATCATGTTCTTGATGTTTGCTCACAAATTGAGCACCAAATTCATTCTAAATAGTTTAAATTCCTCTCCAATTAATTTAAATTATCAACTATAAGTTCAAAAACACAATGAATTTTCAATTTACAATTTTGAACATCTTTGACAAATCCATAAAAACTCATTTTTTGTTCTTCAAACTTGAACTTCAAGCCTTTTCAAGCCTCCTACTCGGAATCTCACCACATACAATGGGATAGATGTAATAATTATTGTGTCGTGTTTTTACCGAACCTCAGTCAAGTAACATAAATATCATATTTTAATCTTATCTAAGAGAAGAGAAAATTTTAGAAAAGTAAAATAGGAAAAACTTTATGTATTCATGTTTTATGGAAACAAGGAGATGAATTATCAACTTATGCCCACTATATCATGAACATATGGTACGTGGAATTATTCATACTAGCAAACATCAAAGGGAAATAATAATTATAGACGTACATTTAATCCCTTAACGTCTTAGATAGGAGATTGGAGACCAGCCAGACCTACTAGTCATGCTTAAATTTTAACTCCTTCACATATCATATGGGAATTTTATTTAGTACCTGCAACATGTCATTAGGAAACGTCATTTTAGTAAGGACGTTGTCCGACCCAGTTGCCTACAGGATTATAGTTGCAAGAAATGAACCACCACCCGTTATTACAACGAGCCCGACCACAACCTAGTCGTACTGAGTTGCGCCAAACTACTTGAGTATAATGTCCGCACACTTTCCCGCCAGCGCATTGGTTGGTAGCGTGGTTGTAGTTAGGCTTCTCAGACACCCACAACTCCACGGCACGCCTCCCCGTGAAATCGCCACCGCCCTTGGCAAGGTTCTCCCCAGCACCAGAATGAATCAAGTTGCAATCACCAGTTCTTGAGTTGGCATAGTTTTGTGCTCGAGATGCCAAGCCGGCATCCCAAGACATAGGCCCGACCCCGACTTGGGCACGGGCATTGTTGTGAACCGCAAGATAGTCTTGGGGTGAATTTTGGGCGTCACAAGAGTGAAATATGGCTAATACCATGAGACAAACAAGTAATAATAAAATGTTGAACAACCCCATTTTGTTTTAGGTCTAGTGGAGAGAAAAGAAATCTAAGTTATTGTGATCATGAATGTGAGTTTAGTAGTGTATTTATAACTAAGCATTGTGGAATTCACGAAAAGAAAAGAAAAACATTGTGGAATTTTGTTTGGCATGTGCAGAAAATTCAAAGGAGCTGAGTATACATTGTATATGTCGTATGATTTAGGGAATTAATACTCTATGCTCTAAAGAATAGTCATACTTTAATCTAGGACTTTCATTTTCTTCAAAATCATTGTTATCAAGATATTGTTAAACAAGACTAATTAAGTATTTGGACTTCAAATTTAATGATCTAAAGTTTTATAATAGTCTTAGGATAGGTGTGATGGATTTAATGGATATTTGTTTGTTTAAAACCCGTTTGGATCAGTGGATGGTAAAGGAAAAATTACATAGATATCATATATTTAGAGTAGGGAAATAGCCGCTAAAATTACATAGATATTCTATATTTAGAGTAGGGAAATAGCTAATAACTTTAAGTGTTGAAATTGATTTATAAATAAACAGTTACATGTATGAATAAAAGTGTTGAAACTGCTAATAAACGGTTGATGCATTTGGTAAAAAAATATGGATGTTTTTTTCGTTGGAATGACTAAAATATCCTGAATTTTTTAAAAAAAATTATAAAGGCATAATACATAGATAGACATCTTAACTTGACCTCAACTGGTAATTAAACATTCTAACTTTAAGAATGCACATCTAAACACCTCAACTTGTCCCACTGAATAGAATATTCGAAGTTCGAACTAATAACAAATTTTTGGGCGGAATGTTCACATTATGTAGAATATTTCACTCTCAATAATTATATACAAGTTTATAAAACATAGAAAGGTGGCTATGCCCATAACATGTACGTATCAAATAAACCAAGTCCTCGTAGATTTTTATTTTTCCACTAGACGGGGCTCACATATATTCTAAACAGGGGCGGATCTATGTGTATGGGTGGGGGTGCCACGACACCCGATCACCTCGATTAAAACTTTGTATATATATGTCTTTTCTATGAACGTGCAAATGGCTTCCGTTTTTTTTTTTTCTTCTTTTTCCTTTGTGCTTTTTTTACTTGTTGTTCTTTATTAATTCAAATCAATTTTTTTCTTTAATTAATCTCTTGATTGTTTCTTACTTCCTCTTAATTAATCTCTTGATACGAGTGTATGTATATCTTATATCAATTAATGAGTATTAAATTTTAAGTATTACACAAATATTGATGAAATATATTTAAACGTCACATAAATATTAATAAAATATATTAAATAGTAAATTTAAAGAAAGTTTTAATTTTTTAAAATAACGAATATTATTACTATAGATTTTTTTAAAAAAATTTAAAGGTTTTTTCGATCTTTCACCAATGTTCGCGCTAAGTGAAGATCACTGGATTGAAGCCATAATTTTTTATTCTTTTTCAACTATATATCTTCAACAACACTGTCAACACATTAAGACAATAGAATATGAATATATATAAGGTAACTGTATTATATGGTTAATACATGTGTGATCATATGAATTTTAAATATATTAGTCCAAATAAATATGGTGGATTAATATAATTGGATTAATTATTTAAATCCAATAAATATGGATTTAATTAAAGTCCAAAATTCATCGGGCTAGTCCATTAATTTGGGCTACAAATAATGAGCCCACTTGGTTAAGCCCAATATGTCATCTTAGTCTAGAGGCCCAATTTGGCGCCAAGTGTGCATGCCAAGTCAAGTAAAGGAGCAAATAGGACCGTGCCACATATCAAAATGATGCAGCAAGCCTAGTGAAATTAAAGGCCCATAAAAATGCGCCATGTCACTTAAATCTGATTGGCCAAAAGAAGCTCATCTTCACCATGACTCTTTCCTTTCCACAACTATAAATAGGGGCCTCATAATTCAAGAAAAGAGGAACAATTCGAACAAGAAGCAAGAGAGAGCTCGTGGATCAAACACCACAAATTTCTCTACAAGCTACAAGTTCAAGCATTCAAGTTCATAAACAACCGAAGATCAAGACGAAGATTCAAGATCAAGCTCAAAAGCCCTTGAATCCAAATTCACAAGTCAAGATCAAGTTTATTAAATCCACAAATCAAGTTCAAGTTCATCAAATTCAAGATCAAGCTCGAAGCCCTTGAATTTATATTTAGAAAGGCGAATCGGAGGATTCATAGAGATTGTAACACTCACATATTGAAATCAATAAACGATTGTTGCAATATTTTTCTGTCCTGATTATTATTTTCTCGGTCACGAATTTTATTGTCTACAAATTCTGGCACGCCCAGTGGGACAATCTCTACCTCTCATCTCAACTTTCCAACTTCAAAGTTCCAGAATACCGAAATGACTTCCAAGAAGGTCAACTCTCAATCCACTGCCCCTAAGGCTGTGGATTCCAAGTTCTCCGCCGAGGTAGAAAACATCCTTGATGTTACTTTTGGAAGCTTTGGGGCTGTCACAAGGAGCAAGGCCAACATGATGGGGCAACAAACACATCGAGTGTCGACAACATCAACTCCAGTTTTTGGGACTTCAACCCCAAAAAGAACAAGGTCATTTACAAGTGCTTCAGAAGAAGGAAGTAGTGTGGCAGAGAAAATCAAGAAAACTCTGGCTCTACTTGATCTCTCTGGTTCAAAAAACTCTGGGACAAAGAACGATGGTCATTCAACCAACATGTCATCTCCACTTACTCCACGCGAGCCAAGGACTTCAGAGATCAACTTATGTGAAAATCCGTGCTACTCTCTGATGTCTCCAATAATCATGCAAACAATGGTAACTGATGTCTCATCCATGGAGGAGCAACTTGCGAATATGGCGAAAGCGATTGAAGGTTTGACCAAGTATGTGCAAACTCAAGACACTCGGATTGATAAGTTGATGGATCGAATGGAAGGCTTAATAGATGGAGATTCTAGCCATGCACCTGGAAAGGCTCCAGAAGTTCAAGAGATAGATCCTCCTACCAAACAGACACCACCTACTAAGGAGGTGTCAGTCGCTTCTGACGGAATGATCCCAATTGATTTATTGAAGGAGTTCATTAAAGGGACCCTTAAGGACAAGTACGACGTTACTACCAAGTCTTCCCTGACGTATGCTAAGCCTTACACTGCTAGGATTGATAGCTTCAAGATGCCTGCCGGCTATCAACCCCCCAAATTTCAATAATTTGAGGGCAAAGGGAATCCAAAGCAACATGTTGCCCACTTTGTTGAGACATGTAACAATGCCGGAACATATGGTGACTATCTCGTCAAGCAATTTGTCCGCTCCCTAAAGGGAAATGCCTTTGATTGGTATACGGACCTCGAACCCAATTCAATTGATAGCTGGGAGCAACTGGAGCATGAGTTCCTAAATCGCTTCTATAGCACGAGGCGTACAATGAGCATGGTAGAGCTCACAAATACTCGTCAAAGAAAGGATAAGCCAGTTATCGACTTCATAAATTGATGGAGGAATGCTAGCCTAAACTGTAAAGATAGGCTCAGCGAAACTTCCGCAATAGAGATGTGTATCCAAGGAATGCACTGGGAGCTTCTCTATATTTTGCAAGGCATTAAGCCAAAATCCTTTGAAGAGTTAGCTACCCGCGCTCACGATATGGAGTTAAGCATGTCTTCTGCCGGAAAAGGAGTAGCACCCATCCATGACCCTCGAAAGGGAAAGGACAAACAGGAACCCAGGAGATGGACCAAGTTTGTCCCCAAAAGCGACAACAAAGAATCCATGAATGTCAACGTGTCTCTTGTGAAGCTCACCACAAAGGTGAGCAAGAAACAAAGTGTAAAGACTACTTCTCAAGCGCGTCAAAACCAGAAGTTGACTTTCAAGGAGATGCAGGAAAAAGAATACCCATTCCTTGATTCTGACGTTTCTGAAATTTTTGATGAACTTCTTGAGCTGAAGCTCATTGATCTACCAGAAATGAAGCGGCCCGACGAAGCTGGAAGAACTGATGACCCAAACTATTACAAATATCACAGGCTTGTGGGTCACCCTTTGGAGAAATGTTTTGTCTTCAAGGATAAAATAATGCAACTGGCTAATGAGAAGAAGATCGTGCTTGATGATGAGAAGGCTAGTTCTCATCAAATCTCCATCACTTTTGGCTCACTCAATCCGGTCCAAATATGCAACTTCAAAGAGCGTAATGAGGAGCCATTAAAGCATGACAAGTTTCTAATTGATGAAGATGATGATGAAGGTTGGACTTTGGTGACTAGGCGAAGACGCAACAAGATGGCAAGTCTACGAAAAGACTCATCCAAGCAGCCAACCAGAAGAAGAATAGTGAAGAAACCGAGGAAACAGAGGCTGGTTGGGCTGCCAAAGAGGGCGAGTGTAGTGGAGCATCACCACCAAAAACCACGGTGTCCTGTGACCTTGGAAGAATTCTTTCCAAGTTGGTTCTGCGCCAAGACTACTCAAGACAACATTGAGGCATCTTGTTTCAATACTGACAAAGAAGAAGCAAAGGACGAAAGCCTATTGATGGAACCTCCTTCTCCTGAAAGTCCTACTAAATCTCTTCACCAAGAAGCACATGTATGTAATGCAAAAATCACATTTACAGACGATGATCTCCTGTTTGGTGAAACACTACACAATCGTCCCTTGTATATGGTAGGTTATATTCTAGAGAAGAAGATAAATAGAATCCTGATAGATGAAGGGTCTGGAGTAAACATCCTGCCTATTCGCACACTGAAGGAACTTGGCATCACAACTGATGAACTTACTGAAAGCCATTTGATGATCCAAGGGTTCAATCAAGGAGGTCAGAGAGCCATAGGATCCATCAAGTTAGAAATCCATATGGACGATTTACGATCAAATGTATTGATGCATGTGATCGATGCCAAGACTTCATATAATATATTGCTTGGTAGGCCTTGGGTACACGAGAACAAAATTATTTCATCCTCCTACTATCAATGCTTGAAGTATCTTGAAAATGGAGCGGAGAGAAAGATAGTGGCCGATGATAAGCCATTCACTGAAGCTGAATCACACTTCGCAGATGCAAAATTCTACTTGAAGAATTATGTCGTGAAGGAGAAAAAGGTGAATGATGTCACATCAACCAAGTGTGATGATCTTGCAACTAAGAAGGTCGAGGTGTCTGTTGAAAGCGTTGTCATTAAAAAGCCTCCCACCACTTCAAATAAAGGGAATGTCGCGTACTTAAAGAAGAAGGCAACTCCTGTGCTCCGCTATGTACCAAAAGTGGGGAAAGAAGTACGACACTCATCCGATGTCCAAGGTAATGTACTAGGGGGGCTAACTCTTCCGGTAAAGCGAATAGATGTAATAAATTTATCCTCAAAGCCACTTGAGAAATTGGTGGCTCAAAATTCACCGCGAGATATGACTCTCCCTTCAAAGCGTACGAAAGAAGGTTTTGATCCAAATGCTTATAAGTTGTTCATAAAGGCTGGATACAACCCTAATGAGCCATCAAATTTGGGGAAAATCCCATCAGAAGCTGCTACCAGGCAAGCACGCGAAGGCTTAGGGTACATGCCGCCACCGCCGGTGCGCATCTCTATTAGAAGGGTGGCTAGCGACTACATCACTGTGGAAAAGGATTCTACTACTTCCAGCAAAAGGCCTTCTGTCTTTGATCGACTGGGAAAATCAACCACAAGAACTTCTGTGTTTGAGAGGTTGGGTCCACTGAAGAAAGAGAAGAGTAACAAACCTCAAAAAAGTTATCAAGACACTATGACACACTTTTCACCTCGAATCCAAAAGGATTTCCAAAGTTTGATTCCTTCTAGAATGAGGCGACGAACGGAACTTGTGGTTTCGTGCAAGGAGGTGTTAAAGGCAAAACTTTATACTGTGGTTTATACCAAGGAACATGAGGAAGATAAAGAAAGTGTGGGCTCTTCATATCATATTACAACCCAGAGCGAGTACGATACATCATCTCAAATAAAGGTTGAAGAGTCGAAAGATATTTCCTGGTGTTGCCATATATCGGTCAATGACAATGATCCTCAAGAAGAGGAAGATGCTGGAGATGCTCCGTCAGAATTTGAAGAAGGAATAAAGACGACGACAGATCCCCTAAAGGAAGTTAATCTTGGCACTGATGAAGACCCAAGACCAACTTTCCTAAGCACTTTTCTAGAAATGGATGAAGAAATCGCTTACATGGACTTACTCAAAGAATATAAGGATGTCTTCGCTTGGAGTTATAAGGAGCTGCCTGGCTTAGACCCAAAAGTAGCAGTTCATCAGTTGGCAGTCAAGAATGGAGCTCGTCCTGTTAAGCAGGCCCAAAGACGTTTCAAACCCGACTTGGTTCCATTGATTGAAAATGAGGTAAACAAACTCATTGGAGCAGGCTTTATTCGTGAAGTTAAGTACCCCACATGGATATCAAGCATTGTTCCAGTACGGAAGAAGAATGGCCAAATTCTAGTTTGTGTCGACTTTAGGGATCTCAACAACGCATGCCCTAAGGATGAGTTTCCAATCCCTATTCCAGAGTTGATGATTGATGCTACTACTGGTTTTGAGGCAATTTTTTTTATGGATAGATCATCCGGCTATAACCAAATCCGTATGACACCAAAGGATGAAGAGCTCACTGCATTTCGTATGCCTAAAGGTATTTATTGCTACAAGGTGATGCCTTTTGGTTTGAAGAACGCTGGTGCCACTTATCAAAGGGCTATGTAAAACATCTTTGATGATCTACTCCATAAAAATGTTGAATGCTATGTGGATGACTTAGTGGTAAAGTCAAGAAAGAAGAACGACCACTTGAAAGACTTGAGAATGGTATTTGAGTTGCTCCGAAGATATCAGCTTAGG
Source organism: Capsicum rhomboideum (assembly GCA_031232105.1). Lineage (NCBI taxonomy): Eukaryota > Viridiplantae > Streptophyta > Magnoliopsida > Solanales > Solanaceae > Capsicum > Capsicum rhomboideum. Next base: position 138,822,803 of record CP124711.1, on the reverse strand, counting down.
ATGAATCCGTTGAAATGCGCCCTTGGAGTTACTTCCGGAAAATTCCTTGGCTTTATTGTACGACACCGAGGAATTGAAATTGATCAACACAAGGTTGATGCAATTTTGAAGATGCCCGAGCCTCGAAACATTCATGAATTAAAAAGTCTTCAAGGGAAGCTAGCATATTTAGGGAGGTTCATCTCAAATTTGGCGGGAAAATGTCAACTATTTAGCCATCTCATGAAGAAGGGTGCCCCTTTCGAATGGGACCAAGCTTGTAGTAAGGCCTTTGAAAATATCAAATCTTACTTGATGAAGCCTCCAGTTCTTGCGGTACCTATACCTGGAAAATCGTTGATTCTCTACATCGCTGCACAAGAAAGGTCAGTTGGAGCATTATTGGCCCAAGAAAATAGTGAAGGTAAAGAGAACTCTCTTTATTACCTGAGCAGAATGATGACGCCAAATGAGCTGAATTATTCACCTATTGAAAAGTTGTGTTTGGCGTTGGTCTTCTCAATCCAAAAGATGAAGCACTACTTTCAAGCTCATGTTGTTCATCTCGTGTCTAAAGCAAATCCCATCAAGTTTGTAATGTCGAAATCAGTCCTTAGTGATCGACTTGCAAGGTGGTACCTTCAGTTTCAACAGTTTGAGATCATATACATCCCTCAGAAGGCCGTAAAGGGACAGGCATTAGCAGACTTTTTGGCAGACCACCTGATACCTGATAATTGGGAGCTAACTGATGAACTTCCTGATGAGGATGCAATGGTTATTGAAGTTAGACCTCCATGGAAGATGTACTTTGATGGTGCGGCACATCGTGGTGGAGCTGGTGCTGGCGTAGTGTTTGTCACTCCTTAGGAAGAGGTTATCCCATACTCCTTTACTTTGACACAATGTTGCTCCAACAATGTCGTTGAATACCAAGCGTTGATACTCGGACTTGAAATGGCCGTCGACATGAAACAACTACAATTGCAAGTCTTTGGTGACTCCCAATTGGTGATCAAGCAGCTCTTGGGAGACTATGAAGTCAAAAAGCCCGAGCTACGTCCATATCATAGTTATGCTTAGAAGTTGATAGGATGGCTTTGAGAAGTTACCCTCCAACACGTGCCAAGAAAGGAAAATAAGCAGGCCGATGCATTGGCTGCTTTAGCTTCAACCCTTACTCTTCCGAATCAAACACGAGTTACTATCCGCCAAGAATGGGTAGTACCACCACCGGATGAGGAGGAATACAGAGAAAACAAACTTGAGCATCTCATCGCTGTGTTCGAAGCCGTAAAGGTAGATTGGCAACAACCAATTATTGACTACTTGTGTTATGGAATACTTCCTGAAGATCCAAGAAAAAAGACTGACATCCGTCGTCGTGCACCTCGTTTCCTTTACTACAAGGACACGCTATACAAAAGGTCATTTGAAGGAGTACTCTTGCGATGTTTAGGAGAGGAAGAAGCGGTTCAAGCTTTGCAGGAAGCACACTCGGGAGTATGTGGATCTCATCAGTCTGGCCCAAAGATCCACTTTCACATAAAAAGGATGGGATATTATTGGCCAACAATGGTGAGAGATTGATTGGACTATGCTAGATGATGCAAAGCCTGTCAATTTCATGCGAATTTCATACATCAGCCTCCTGAAATATTACACCCCACTATCGCATCTTGGCCATTCAATGCTTGGGGATTGGATGTTGTAGGACCACTACCAAAATCTTCTGGTGGACACTTGTACATCTTGGCTGCGACAGATTACTTCTCAAAATGGGCCAAAGTTGTTGCTCTCAAAGAAGTAAAGAAGGAGAATATTGCAAACTTTATCCGAGTAAATATCATCTACCGCTTTGGAATTCCCCATTACATAATAACTGACAATGGCAATCCATTTGATGACAAGCTGATGAACAAGATTTGTGATCTCTTTGGTTTCAAGCAGCGTAAATCTTCTATGTACCATGCTGCCGCCAATGGTTTAGCTGAAGCATTCAATAAGACTTTATGCAACCTGTTGAAGAAAGTTGTCTCCAAATCCAAACGAGACTGGCGTGAATGAATGGAAGAAGCTTTGTGGGCATATAGGACGACTCACCGCACACCGACGCAAGCAACCCCATACTCGCTTGCTTTTGGAGTTGAAGCAGTCCTACCACTTGAGCGTCAAATACCTTCTTTAAGACTTGCTATTCAAGAGGGGCTCACCGAAGAAGAAAATGCTAAGTTGCGTCTTGTAGAGTTAGAAGCTCTGGATGAGAAAAGGCTACAGGCTCAACAAAATCTTGAATGTTATCAAGCCCGTCTATCTCGGTCTTTCAACAAAAAGGTTCGCTTGAGATGCTTTCAAGTTGGAGATCAAGTCCTAGCAGTAAGGAGGCCCATTATCACTTCTCATAAATCTGGGGGCAAATTCACCTCAAAATGGGATGGACCATACGTCATACAAGAGGCTTATTCAAATGGCGCTTACAAGCTTGTCGATGTAGATGGCGTGAAAATTGGTCCTATCAATGCCAAATTCTTGAAGAAGTACTATCCTTGAGGTAAGATGATGCTCCTTAAGGCACGAGCATAAACTGCATGTCTACTCCTGGCCCGCAAGAGTATAAACTGTGTACGGCTCAAAAAAAAAAAAATGTCCGCTAGGTTGAAAACCTCGAAAGAGGCGGCCTAGGCAAAATTTAGGACTTAAAAAAAAAAAAAAATGTCCGCTAGGTTGAAAATCTCGAAAGAGGCGGCCTAGGCAAAAGTTAAGACCCAAAAAAAAAAAAAAATATACACTCTTCCAGAATTACGTTGTGACTTGATCCTCTTCACCGAGGTATGTAGGCGCTTAGAAGTTTCATTCTAAGTTCAGTTGCATGAGTGTCAAAAAATACATGTCCCCGCTTGATCCGCCACACGAAAGTTAAGTCTGCAAATATTCTGATTAAACTTCGGGCTTACACAAAATATTCATGACTCAATGAGGGCAGAGCTCCATATAAAAGGTAAGCTTCTGCAACAGGATTTGAGACCCTCAAGTTCTCCGAGCCTACAAGTTGAAGTTGTAAGTCTTCCAAGCCTGCGAATTGAAGCGTGCATGTTGAAGTCAAAATTCACCCAAGTCAGTGACGTTGAAGTCTCAGGTTCACCATATCTGCATGCTAAACTCCTCAAAGTCAGCAATTCTGCAAGATGAAATCTCAAATCCACCAAGTCTGCAAGTTGAAGTTGTCAAAATTGCAAAGTTTGCAAGCTGAAGTCTCCAAATTCGCCAAGTTTGCAAGGTGGAGCCGTCAAAACCTCCAAGTTTCAAGTTGAGGCCATCTAAACTTCCATACCTTAAGGTGGACAAAAATTTGTCTCTTTGCACCTTAAGCTGGTTTTTTCACGAGTTTATCTTTAAAATGATCTCTAAACTTCCATGCCTTAAGGTGGACAAAAATTTGTCCCTTTGCACCTTAAGCTGGCTTTTTCACGGGTTTATCTTTAAAAGGATCTCCAAACTTTCATGCCTTAAGGTGGACAATATTTGCCCCTTTGCACCTTAAGCTGACATTTTCACGGATTTGTTATGTAAAGGGACCAAACTTGAAGCCGAACTAGTCAGGTCTCAAGGTGACGGAGGCGAAGTTAAACTCTCGCACCTTAAGCTGACCTTTCATGAATGCTATTTGTTTCAATCCTGCAAAAGAAGAAAGGAAAAGACAACAACAAAAAAAAAAGGCACAAGAAGAAGAGAGATTGTTACCTGTCAAGACGTTTTAAACTTGGAAGCCATACATCACCAACGCGGATAGGCTTAAGACAAGATGTTCTGATTGGTCAAAAGAAGCTCATCTTCACCATGACTCTTTCCTTTCCACAACTATAAATAGGGGCCTCATAATTCAAGAAAAGAGGAACAATTCGAACAAGAAGCAAGAGAGAGCTCGTGGATCAAACACCACAAATTTCTCTACAAGCTACAAGTTCAAGCATTCAAGTTCATAAACAACCGAAGATCAAGACGAAGATTCAAGATCAAGCTCAAAAGCCCTTGAATCCAAATTCACAAGTCAAGATCAAGTTTATTAAATCCACAAATCAAGTTCAAGTTCATCAAATTCAAGATCAAGCTCGAAGCCCTTGAATTTATATTTAGAAAGGCGAATCAGAGGATTCATAGAGATTGTAACACTCACATATTGAAATCAATAAACGATTGTTGCAATATTTTTCTGTCCTGATTATTATTTTCTCGGTCACGAATTTTATTGTCTACAACAAGCTTAAATTTTTAACCTAAAAAATCTCTTTTTTTTCTCAAAATTTTAGAGAATAAGGCCTTTTATTTCTTAAAAAAAAAAATTGAATTGCTTAAGTATCTTTAATCTTAGAATATCGAAAAAGGAACACTACTATTTGATCGATTTGTTTATAAAACTCAAAAAAGATGAATAACCCGAATTGTAACCCAAAATTGAAGGAACCGACCCGTTTATCCTATTTGAACGATATGGCACCCAGAACCTCCAAATCCTGAATCCTCCTCTGGTTCTAAAGTACCCTCATGAATCATGATGAAGCAACTAAAACAAGGACTTAATTAGGCTCCAAAATTTTAGGGCCTCCAAAAAAAATTCGTTTCTCACACTATGTTCGATATCTGTTTAGGACTATCGCTTAATTCGAATTCGTACCATGGAAGGTCCATTTAGAGATAGAAGTTCTCTTTAGCAAGATTAGTGTGTTTCAGTTTCGGGGCTCGAACCAAAACCTCTGGTCCTCTAGTTAAGGTCTGATTTTTACCTTTTACAAATTTGTAAGTTATTTTTTCTTTTAAAAGATATCTCATTAAAATTTGGTTTTAAACCATCAATCTTATTGAGCCGTCCTGAATGACTTGAATACCCCTCCGCATCGAGATAAAATTATTCTATGAGAGAGAGAAGACTGAGTATTTGTTAGTCATTGAAAGCAATTTAGATAGAATGAAAACAAAAATTAAACAAACTGATGGACATGCACTTAAACCAGAACAAATATGTGGTCCTTTGCGTAGAAACTAACCGCCTCACATCCAGGCAATTTTGGGTTTGTTGCTGTTGTTGTTGTTTCTTGTAGACTTTGCACGATTTTTCTTATTAATTGCTATATTGACTTCACTGTTTTCTTTTCCTTTGTACTTGAAATTTCTACACTTGAGCCGAGGGTCTTTCTGAAACAGCTTATCTACCTCCACGAGGTAGAAATAAGGTATTCGTAAACTCTACCCTCCCCTACAGACCTTACTTGTAAGATTTCACTGGGTATGTTGTTGTTGTTGTTACATCCAGACAATTTCGAATGAGAATTAAAGGTACAGAGGAAATAAAGCATGATCATTTTCGGGAAGATGAAACGAAAATGTATATATTTTCTCGAAGGAAATAAAGCATATAAACGTGTTTATATGGAAGTGTTAAAATGGAGAATGAATAGTTGATATGTTTAGTAAAAAAGTAATGATTATTTTTATTTTAAATATTTTGAATTATTAATTATTATAACTTATTAGTATATTTTTTATTTAGTTTTAAAATATTTTATAAGCAAAATCCAAACAATATTTCACGGCTGCAATTTTTTTATTGTTGAAAATACAATAACATATTTGATGACTCTATTCGTTTGCAAATCAAATGAAGCCAAAAGAGAGTCAAAAGTATATATTCTAGTAAACAAATTCTTTATATAAAACAATGAAAACACGTAACTTAAAAAATATATAGTATCATACACTAATTTTTAATTCAATAAACCAAACATCCAATACAAAATAATTTTACACCATAATTATTAATTTCTGCCTTACTAATCCTCTCATAACTTTCCTGTCTGAATAAGCATGCATTACTAGTTCATATAGAATTATAGATAATTAATCTCTGCATAGCTTTGAATTTTTTACTAACCCGTTGTTTGGTAATTTTAAAATAACTCCTTGATACATCATCATATTTACTTGATTACGTTTACATTAAAATAAATTGTTGAGCTTGGAATTACTTGTTTATTTTGGGAAAGACTTGCAAGTTTGGGTTAATTGCAGCATTTTAGGGTAACTAAGGGATTAGTTAACTTAATCTAGAATTGTTCTATGGGAAATTACAATTCAAGTGCCACCCCAAATTGGACCTATATAAATGGTCATAATTTATTTTGGAAAAAATAGTTCTAAAACGATATTGTTAGAAATTGGGATTCTAGCAATCGAATTTAGGTTCCAAAATTGATGGAATAGTATCAAGCGCGTTAATTCAAGATGAATACGATTATTTTTACTGTTTATTATGGTACTAGTTAATTTTAATTAATTTGGATTATTAAGTAGAACAATATTAATTATTAAGGCGAAATGGTCTACTGGACCCTTGTATTTGTCCGAGTTTGTAAAGTGGATACCTCTACTTAGCCTTTTGTCATCTAAACCCCTTAACCCATCAAAATACAAGATTTTAAACCCTTTTTTCGTCTAGTCAGTAGTGTGTGTAATATAACCGCTCCACGTCATTTTTAAATGCTACATCAAGTTCCAAGTCATTTTTTAAATGCCACATAAGAAATTAAATATTAAAAATAAATTTAATTAAATAAGCCACTTTTTACAAATTGTAGAAAAATTTCAATAATCATGTTCTTGATGTTTGCTCACAAATTGAGCACCAAATTCATTCTAAATAGTTTAAATTCCTCTCCAATTAATTTAAATTATCAACTATAAGTTCAAAAACACAATGAATTTTCAATTTACAATTTTGAACATCTTTGACAAATCCATAAAAACTCATTTTTTGTTCTTCAAACTTGAACTTCAAGCTTTTTCAAGCCTCCTACTCGGAATCTCACCACATACAATGGGATAGATGTAATAATTATTGTGCCATGTTTTTACCGAGCCTCAGTCAAGTAACATAAATATCATATTTTAATCTTATCTAAGAAAAGAGAAAATTTTAGAAAAGTAAAATAGAAAAAACTTTATGTATTCATGTTTTATGGAAACAAGGAGATGAATTATCAACTTATGCCCACTATAACATGAACATATGGTACGTGGAATTATTCTTACTAGCAAACATCAAAGGGAAATAATAATTATAGACGTACATTTAATCCCTTAACAACTTAGATAGGAGATCAGCCTGACCTACTAATCATGCTTAAATTTTAACTCCTTGACATATCATATGGGAATTTTATTTAGTACTTGCAACATGTCATAAGGAAACGTCATTTTAGTAAGGACGTTGTCCGACCCAATTGCCTACAGGATCATAGTTGCAAGAAATGAACCACCACCCGTTATTGCAACGAGCTCGACCACAACCTAGTCGGACTGAGTTGCGCCAAACTACTTGAGTATAATGTCCGCACATTTGGCCGCCAGCGCATTGGTTGGTAGCATGGTCGTAGTTAGGCTTCTCAGACACCCACAACTCCACGGCACTCCTCCCCGTGAAATCGCCACCGCCCTTGGCAAGGTTCTCCCCAGCACCAGAATGAATCAAGTTGCAATCACCAGTTCTTGAGTTGGCGTAGTTTTGTGCTCGAGATGCCAAGCCGGCATCCCAAGACATAGGCCCGACCCCGACTTGGGCACGGGCGTTGTTGTGAACCGCAAGATAGTCTTGGGGTAAATTTTGGGCGTCACAAGAGTGAAATATGGCTAATACCATGAGACAAACAAGTAATAATGGAATGTTGAACAACCCCATTTTGTTTTAGGTCTAGTAGAGAGAAAAGAAATAGCTAAGTTGTTGTGATTATTAATGTGAGATAAGTAGTGTATATATAAGTGAACATTGTGGAATTGTTTTTCCAAGTGTGAAGAAAATTCAAAGGAAATTAGTGAAAAAAATGACAAAAATGTCTCTAATCTTTGGTAGTAGGATTGAAATAGTCCCTTATGTATGATCGAAGCAATTTTGATCCTTAAATTTGCCAAAAGTAATCACTTATGGTTCTTTAAGTTTTTCAAAAGTGAACACTTTTTAGTCTCGATAAGATATTTACCGAACTATGATTGTTAAATTTAACCGAAAATGGGAAAATTATTAAATTTAAAAATTGTGAAATTTTGTTTTGCGTGAAGAAAACTCAAAGGAAATTAGTACGTAAAATGACAAAAAGGGTCCCTTATTTTTGGTAGTAGGTTCAAAAATAGTCGCTTATGTATGATCAGAGCAATTTTGGTCCTTAAGTTTGTTAAAAGTGATTACTTTTGGTCCTTAACGTTTTTCAAACGTAAACACTTTTGATTTCAATCAGATATTTATCAATTTCTAATTGTTAAATTTAAACGAATTTATGAAAATCGTTAAATTTAAACATTGTGGAAATTTGTTTTGCATGTAAAGAAAATTTAACGGAGATTAGAAAATTGCATGTCGTGTGATTTAGGGAATGAAGAATAGTCATACTTTAATCTAGGACGCTCATTTTCTTCAAATTTATAGCATTAAGATAAGGTTAGACAAGACTAATCAAGTATATGGACTTCAAATTTATTGGTCCAAAGTTTTTAAGTACTCCTTCGTCTATTTTTACTTGTCCGCGGTTGATTTGACATGCCCTTTAAGAAACAATAAATAATAGAGGTAATTTTACTATATTACCCTTTGAATATAATTAGTTCATTGCTTAAAATATATTTTGGGTAATGAATATAGTTAATAACTAAGGTAAAATGGACACAAATGGGTAAATTATACATTGGTTTTCAAACTGGACAAATATTATTGGACATCTATTTTCAGTAACATGGACAAATAAAGATGGGCGGAGGAAGTGATTGGATGTGTGATGAATTGTCGTATGTAAATTCGGGTGAATGATTCCATTTAGGTATAACCATCATCAGAGGCGGAGCCAGGATTTGAGGTTTGGGAGTTCCGAATTTAATACAGGACAACAACCTCAACTAATATATAATAATCGACAAATTAAAGAACGAGTAACGATAATATATATTCAAAAAGAAATGAACCACTTAAACACTATATAAGTAAAAAGAGAAAAACATGTATTGCAAATTGCAGGAATTTTGCTTTCTACATTTTTTAAAATTGTTAATCTTATGTTTTATAAAAGAAAAAAAACCCTGCATAAATAGAATAGGAGAAAGAGAGAAATGTATACTTGAAAAAAGAAAAGGAGATCAATAATTACCTTACCTTCCTTAGAAAAAGAGAAACAGGAAAAACTAAGCTGACATCTGGGATCGAACCCACAACCTAGATGCTCAAAACCTTGTCACCCACTTCATTACCACTGGACCATTAATTTATTTTTGTCAAGGGGTTCGCGAGTTAATATTTATATATATTTCCTAAATTTTCTAATACAAATACGGGATCTACGTAAAAGCTACTGGGTTCGGCCGAACCCCCGTATACTACTCTAGCTCCGCCTCTGACCATCATCCAATTTTTTATGCTCATACTTGACCTGTTGGTAATTCAAAGTTTCAAACGCTGTAAAAAATGGCTAACAATGTCCTTCTTCATAGTGCATTTGATTTAGAATAAATATATTCTCGAGCCTTCTCTTTAAATTTCAAAATGGATATTTTTGCACGAATCTGAGCAACTACATATTCTGATTCTACATATTAATCGTTTTGAATTGAGAGCAAAATTTCTGTTGGAATGTTTAGATTAGGTAGAATATTTTCACTCTCAACAGTTATATATAAATTCATAGACCCATAACGGATCTGTGTCAGATGAATCAATTCACAAAATTTTATTTTTTCATTAGATGGGGCTCGCATATGTTCTGCGGTTCCCTCAGCATGTATCATGGTCGGCCAGATCGTGAAGCAACTTAAGCAAGGGCTTTAGGTTTCAAAATCTTAGGAACCCCAGATTTTGTTTTTTGATTTTTCACACGATGTTTAGTATTTATATTAAAGCCCTGATTAACTCGAATTTATGCCATAAAAGTTCCATCAAAGGGAGAAGTTTTTTCTAGCAAAATTTATCCCCCTCCTCATAATCTATCCCCTCTCTTATTTTCCTATCTCGTACCTCCGATTATTTTAAAAAGGAAAAGGAAAAAGATTCTAATTTACCCCTCAACTTTGCTATTTGGAGTTGATATACCTCCCGTTTAAAAAGTGGCTCACATATGTGAGTCATTTATGTAATGATGGGGGTATATATGAGCCACTTTTTAAACGAGGGGTATATTAGCTCCAAATAGCAAAGTTGAGCCGCCCATGCTGTGAATACTCTTCTGTTATGGGGAGAAATTATTCTCTGAGAGTGGGAAGACAACTATTTGTTAGTCATTGAAAGCAATTTGGATAGAATTTAAACAGAAAAAACAAACTGATCATGATGGACACTTAAACCAGAACAAATAATTGGTCCTTTGTGTAGAAATTAATTGCCTCTCAATATCCAGGAAACTTCGAATGAGAATTTACATTTGTAGTGATTTCGACATTTTGGAATTAGCTGAATTTAAGTAGTTTTGAAGCATCAAGTTAAAGTGTTTTGTAAGTGTTGAAGCTGAATTTATGGATAAACGATCACTACATATTTAGATAGAAGTGTTAAAATTAGAGCCGTCAAAATGAGCTTGGCCCAACCCAATCAGCTATTATGGTAGGGTTGGATTAAAGATTTTTCAAGCTCATTTAAAACTGAAGCTTTTAAACCCTACCCCAGTTAGCCCTTAGCCCTTGAGGCTTGACCGAGGTTGGGCCAGGGTCAGCCCGTGGGCCGAAAGTATGATTTAATTCAAATTAAAATGAATATTAAAATTAAGAATTTTTTTTTAAAAAAAAAACTAAAAGTAACATACACAATATACTTAGGGGTCGTTTGGTAGCTGGATATAAAAGACGTTATTCATGTATTAAACTATGTACAACTTATATAATGTTTGATAGGTGGATAGGAAATAATTAAGTTATTCATGTATAAAATTAAATAATACTCCATATGAATTGTAGATGAAGATGAAGATGAAGATGTTAAGACAACTTTATCAGAGGTCATGATCTTGAAGAAGACGATATATTAGTCTCGGATACATAATAAGTGCTTGTGAAATCTTTCTGAGGAGCTTACTTTATTAATTTTTTTTTATTTAGTTTTAAATTTAACATTTGTTTAGTAACCACTATTTATATTTGGCTGGACTTTTTATAGCTTGAATAATTAATTAGTTTCATGATTTTAGTTAACAATATATTCTAAGTATTGTTATTTGTTAACTGAAGTTTTAAGCCATAATTGTTCTTCAATAATCAATTTACAGGTTTGCTTTTTTCAAATTTTTTTACTTATATATTTGTTAAAAAAGATTGTTATTTTTTTCTTTTAATATTTTTTTGCTAGATTTTTATCTTAGAATTATTGAAATGACATAATTATTTGTTATATTTGATTTGAAAATCTTCTCGTTTTCTTGATGTTATATATTTCAAATATGAGATTGTAAGAATTTTAAGTTTGAAAAGAAAAAAATTTCTTAAAAAAATGAAGGGCTAGCTCGGCCCAGCCCTTGACCCTTCTAGGATTGGTTGGGTTGGCCATTTTAAGGCCCTTTCTTGTGAAGGGCCAGCCCGCCCCAGCCCATCAAATTTCTTGGCCCTTGAGGCTTGGGTGGAGTGGGGCTAGCCCATTTTGACAGCTCTAGTTAAAATGAAAATAAACAGTTCAATTTTTAGTGAAAAATAAAGTAATGAGCATAAGCACCGCTATATTACATCGCCACAAAGTGGTAAAGACAGGTTTTGTATCAAGAGGGCTAAAAATATATAAGAAGTAAACACGCAAAAATTACGAGATTATAAAAAGAATGGGGCAGCGATGCTCAAGAGACTAACCTTGTCTTTTGTTGTTTAACATCTCTTCCTTCTTTGGTCTTGCTCCATCGAGGCATTCTTAAAAAAATTGTCATTTTTTATTCTTTCACTTCTACTTCATTTTAAACTTTTTGTTTTTGTTTCTTTAGAATTAGTATTCCTTCAGTCATATATTACCATTAAAAATTGTCAAGGTTATTAAAAAGGTGTAAGAATTGAATTACAAATATTATAATGCATATTCAGAGTAATCAACAAAAAAAAGTATGCTACAACATCAATATCAATATGCTAAATTACAACAAATCCAGTATATTCCCACAAAGTGGGGTCTGGGATAATTTTATAGAGCTCACTCAAACTTTGGCTCACAATATTACCTCCCTTTTAGTTTACGATATTTCATTTACCTTCCTTATTTTGGATATATTTTGTGACAATTCTGTAAATCTATTTGTATATATTAATGTTAAACTAATCACTTTGACTGATTTGGCCTTTTTAAAATCAAACTCTTTTAGTTAATTCTTTAAGGAAAAAAAAAAGCCCTAAATGTCGAAGTTCTCCTAATTTTTCTTTGTAAATGTTGTTTACATGCTGTTGATCAACGGCTCCATAATTTCCCCTCCGATTTGTGGAATATTGGCAAAGGTGAAAAGACTTCACGTCTTTCAAAAATAAATCATGTCCTTTAGTTCCACTATAGTTACTCAACGGATAGCGATGACCTACAGGGAAGAGCAGTGGCGAAGCCATAAATTTTATTGAAGGTGTTCAAAATTTAATATATATGTATGAAAAATAATTTTTGGCCTATATATACTTTGTGTAATTTTAATTTCTATATACATAGTATAATTTTTTGATGGGCCACCCTCGAGTACATGTGGCTATAAGCCACTAGAAGAGGTTCACCTGGCTCAACCCTTCGATTTTTCTCATCCTCATCATTCCCTAGCTATACTCATGTTCGCAAGCTTTTTTAGTCGTGTTATCTCTTGTTGAGTTGAGCTGAAATTAGTTTTGATGATTCATTGATAATTATAAAAGAATCAGGTTTTTAACGAGTCTCTGGGAGAAACTAGTTATGCTGAGTTGCTGACAATTGAGTTATAGAAGTATTACACAGACATATTGAAGATCAGGTCCTTAATTATAGCAAATGACTGAAAACAATATTGATCAGATGTTATGAAGCAAATTTCAAGTGCAAGAAGGATTCCTTGAGGAATTAGGTTTACGGGTCAAATGTGTGCATCAAGAATACATGTTCAACATGGAAATAATAATGTCACACTTGCATAAAAGGAAAGAACTTTGAATTTATGTATAAACTATGTAAAACTCGAGACAAATAAGTAGAAAAAAGTGTAGAATAGCAGATTCAGAATAAAGCGCCACATTGCGTATCATAGCATCTCCTCTCTTTGAGCTTGAGGCCTCACTTCCTTTGGCTCTCATATTATGGTGTGACAATATTGGTGCTTCTTATTTATCCATCAATATATCTTCCATTTTTGTAGAGCTGTCAAAATGGGTCAGCCCTACCCTGCCCCACCCAAGCCTCAAGGGCCAAGAAATTTAATGGGCCGGGGCGGGCCGGCCCTTCACAAGAAAGGGTTTTAAAATGGCCAACCCAACTCAACCCTAGAAGGGACAACGGCAGGGCATGGCTAGTCCTTCATTTTTGTAAGAATTTTTTTTCTTTTTAATCTAAATTCAAATTTAAAATTCTTACAATCCCATATCTGAAATAGTATAACATCAAGAAAATGAGAAGATTTTCAAATCAAATATAGCAAATAATTATGTTGTTTCAATAATTCTAGATAAAAATCTAGCAAAACAATATTAAAAGAAAAAAAATAACAATCTTTTTTAATAAATAAATAAGTAAAAAAAATTGAAAAAAGTAAACCTGTAAATTGATTATTGAAGAACGCATATGGCTTAAAACTTCAGTTAGCAAATAGCAAGACTTAGAATATTTTGTCAAGTAAAATCATGAAACTAATTAGCTATTCAAGCCATAAAAAGTCCAACCAAATATAAATAGTGTTTACTAACTAAGTATTAAATTTAAAACTAAATAAAAAAGAAATTAATAAAGTAAGCTCCTCGAAAAGATTTCACAAGCACTTATTATGTATCCGAGAAAAATAAATCGTCTTCTTCAAGAACATCACCTCTGATAAAGTTGTCTTAACATCTTCATCTTCATCTACAATTTAAATGGAGTATTATTTAATTTTATACATGAATAACTTAATTATTTCCTATCCACCTATCAAACATTATATAAGTTATACATAGTTTAATACATGAATAACTTGTTTCATATTCAGCTACCAAACGATCCCTAAGTGTATTGTGTATGTTACTTTTAGTTTTTTTTTTAAAAAAAAAAAAAATTTAATATTTATTTTAATTTTAATTAAATCATACTTTTAACCCATGGGCTGGCCCTGGCCCGACCTCGGTCAAGCTTCAAGGGCTAAGGGCTAATTGGGGTCGGACTTAAAATTCCCAATTTTAAATGGACTTGAAATTTCTTAACCCCAACCCTACCCTAATAGCGGGTTAAATTGGGTTGGGCCGATCCCATTTGTCAAGCCCATTTTAACGGCTCTACATTTTTGCACTAAATATGTTGAAATTGAATTTCATTTTATTCTGGATAAGGTTATACAGTGTGATTTCATGGTTCAGTTCTTCTCATCAAAGAATCAAGTGGCTGAAATATTTACTAAGTCTCTTCTGACGACTAGGTTTCAATTCTTACAAGACAAATTCAAGGTACATGAGCGACCTTCAATTTGCAAGGGACGTATCGGAGCATCACTGTCGTCATTATTGATCGTAGGAAAAAGACTCAAATATACCATCGAACTATTAGAAATGGCTCATCTATGTCATCTGTTATAGGTTTGGCTCATCTATGCCACCGCCTTTAAAAGTTTGGCTCATTTATGCCACTGCCGTTACAGAAAGATTCATTCATACCATTATTTTGTAACGTTATGTATTGATGTTTTGTGGAAACAAGACGATTTGCCTGTTTGGTCAAGCTTATTTTTCCCCAAAAGTGCTTATTTTTTCTCAAAAGTGTTTATTTTAAAAAACTGAGGTGTTTGGCTAAGCTTATGGAAGAAAATAAGTGCTTTTGGGGAGTAAAAAAAGTAGTTTTTCATAATCTAAAAAAAGTAGTTTCTCTCCAAAAGCACTTTTGAAAAAAACACTTATGAGAAAAATATACATAAAAATACTTTTAAAAGCTTGGCCAAACACTAATTGCTACTCAAAAGTATTTTTTTAATTGTATTGGTCAAACACAAACTGTTTCTCACCAAAAGTACTTTTTTGAAAAAAGCACTTCTGAAAATAAGTTGATTTTAGAAGCTTGATCAAACAGGCCAGATGCAGTACTTAATTATTATCAACTTAACCCCACTATACTAGAGGTGGGAGATATGGTAGATATAGCAATCAAATATTTGATAAAGTGAGATTTGATATTCTGATATTTGATAGGTATTTAGAATTTTGGGCATTTGGTACGAGATTTGATATTCTGATATTTGATAGGTATTTAGAATTTTGGGCATTTGGTACGGTATTTAAAAATTATCGAATATCCAAGTTATATATAAAAGTCATATATGTTAATATGGCTAATTTTTTAGATTTTGGAACTTTGACTACTTTATATATCTTGATTGAGATGTCCTTTTTTGTGTAATTGATTAACGAAAGGAATTATTTTTACTTTAATTTTGAATATTTCTTAATTTGTAAGGTATTTGTATGATATAATTGGGACGTTTATTGAAAAACCAAAGTCATAAGTCTTTATTATATGGGTATATGTAAGTCGAAGTCGAACAAATTAACTAAACATGATTGTTGATTTACTGCAAAATATTGAAATGGAACTTTAAAATACTGAATTAATTTTGTATGATTAATATTTTTAAAAACAGAAATTACCGAACCGAAATTTTCAATACCATCATCCCCTACACTATACCATGAAAATATGGTAAATGGAATTATTCATACTAGCAATATGAAAGGGAAATCATAGTTATACAAGACCATTTAATCCCTTAACATCTTAAGTAGAGTCTATCTATATCAAACCCCTTGACATCTAAGATGGGAATTTTATTAAGTACTAAGATATTATAGGAACATGCCATAAGTAAACACACTTTTAGTACGGACGTCGTCCGATGATGTTGCCTGAGGGAGCATAGTTGCAACAAACGAACCACCATCCGTTGTTGCAACGAGCCCGACCACAACCTAGTCGGACTGAGCTACGCCAGATTACTTGAGTATAGTGTCCGCACGGCCCACCAACGCATCGGTTGGAAGCATAATTGTAGTTAGGTTTCTCCGCCACCCACAATTGCGCGGCACGCCTCCCCGTGAAGTCGCCGCTGCCCTTGGCAAGGTTCTCCCCCGGACCAGAATGAATCAAGTTACAATCACCCCTTCTTGAGTTAGCGTAGTTTTGTGCTTTGGTTGCCAAGGCAGCATCCCAAGACATAGGCCCGACCCTGACTTCGCCTCGGGCATCATTGTGAATCTTAAGATAGTCTTGTGGTGAATTTTGGGCGTCACAAGAGTGAAATATGGCTAATACCATGAGACAATCGAGGAACAATATGTGTTTGAACAACCTCATTGTGTTTTAGTTCTAGTGGAGAGAAAATAAATCAAGTTAATTTGATTATGAATGTGAGATTAGTAGTGATGCATATATAAGTAAACAAGCTAATTACGGTGGAATTTTGTTTTGCATGTGTATGAAGAAAATTCAAAGGTGATTAAAAGAAGGTTGACTTGGAAGTTGTTCAGTTAGAGGAGGACACCCCAAGCTATGTTTTTGGGGTTTATAGAAGACTTTTAGGAGCTCGTACCGCTACTCATGCCAAATGAATATCAGATTCTTTTATCGAGGGAAGAAAATGACAAAAATCGCCGGTTCCTTATCGTTGGTAATAGATTTAAAATAGTCACTTATATATGTATCATCTGAGCAGTTTTGGTCGTTTAAATTTATCAAAAGTAAGCACTTTTGATCCTTTAGGTTTGCCAAAAGTCATTACTTTTGATCTCTATCAGATAATTACCAAACTCTAATTATTAAACTTACCTAGAAGTATGAAAAATGTTAAATTTAGACATTGTTCAACTTTGTTTGGCATGAGTGAAGAAAATTCAAAGGTGATAATTAGTACATTACATCTCGTGTGATTCAGAGAATTAATACTATATGCTTTAAAGAATAGTCATACTTCAGTTTAATTAGCACGTTCAGTTAATTAGTACGTTCATTTTCTTCAAAATCATATTATCGAGATAAGGTTAAACAAGACTAATTGAGGAGATAAGTATTTTTGGACTTCAAATTTTCTGGTCCAAAGTTTTTTTTTCAGTAATAGGATAGGTGTGGTGGAGCTAAATGACTTTAAATTTACTGGTCCAATTTTTTTTGAGTCTTAGCCCATATGACAGGTGTGATGAATCTAACTGATATACTTTGTTTAATACTTTCTCCGTTTCAATTTGCTTGATCTAGTTTGACTTGACACGTAATTTAAGAAAATAAAGAAGATCTTTGATACTTGTAGTAGTAAATTAAAGACATGTCAAATGTACCAAAATGTCCTTTAATCTTGTGGTCTTAAACTTCCTCATGCAAGAAGTTGAAATTAGAGAGTTACTAAAAAGGGAATGAGTCATTCTTTTTGAAATAAATTAAAAAAGAAAATATGTCAAACAAATTGAAAGAGAGAGAGCAGTAGTTTATTGATTGCCATTGTAGCAATTCTTGTCAATATTTCTTTCTTTGAGGGGTCATATGCACAAATTAATCTTTGTTAGTCGGGACGATGAGTTTCAAATACAGATGATCAGACAAGAAAAAAGAATTTTTACTCTGTATTTGGATAAAATTAATCTACGAGAGAGAGATGTAGTATTTTATCATAAAAATATTAGTTTAGCAGATTTATGAGTTCTTTCTCATTGAAATTAAGAGAATCTATAACAATCATGATTTTATTGATTTATGTTACCGATCGTCAAAAATCCTCCCGAAGAGGATGGATTTTGTCTCCACATGCATCCTAAAACCTTCAAAAGTTGGAAACGTTTTCTTTGTAAAGCTAACCCTAATTGTCATATTAATGTGGAAAAATCATTTTTTTTTTTTTTACATTCATAATGATGTATGGACCCATTATAAGGTGGGATTAGAGAGATTAAAGAAGAACAGACTAGATAGAACACCTCTTGTGAATGAATTCGGCCAAATAGTTATTTCCAACCAGAGAAGACTAACTATTTGTCACTCACCAAAAAGCAATTTATGAAAACAAATTGATGGACACTTATAAAACCAGAACAAATAGTTTGTCCCGTAGAAATTAATTGTTAGGCAATTAACTAAGAATGAGAATTAAAAGACGCAGAGCTGGAAATAGTATATACACGACTTTTTGTTGATGAAAAACGTTTCCAAAATGTTGGAACTTATGAATATGTAATTACGTATTTAAATAAAATATTAAAATGGAAAATAAACAGTTACGAGTACTATGTTTATTGAAAAATAATAATAAGCATTTTTTCTAATAAAATGATTGAAATGTCATTAAGCGGTTAACACTAAAATGAGCTTGACAGAGAATACGTATAAAACCGTGTGTAATGAGATGTCTGCATGCTTGATAATTGACTGTAGTCCTATATATATATATATGTCTGCCACGTGTCTGTTCAATATACTTTTACTGACATAATATCCACACAGACAATAAAAATTTCAAATTAAAGTTTGAATTTATATTTTTAACCACAGTTAATTAAGTGTAATTAAGTGATAAATAGGTATAGAATAAAAAACTATTCACCTGTATTTCAGTATCACAAAAGTCACTAAACTATTTTTTATAACTAAAAAGTCATTCAACTTTACTTAAAGTATAACCGAATATTTTCTTGATTACAAAAAGAATTTCTTAGTAAATTGGTGTAATATTCAGATTAAATTGAATATTTTTTAGTAGTAAAGAAATCATTTAATGACTTTCTTTGAAAATTTTGTAAATGAAAAAAAAAAAAAAAGACTAAAAATTTCAAATTCGATTTATTTCAAAAGTGGCGCGAGTTACTAACTTCATTTTATGAAATTGGTGTCATGTTGACTTGTCTCAAATGTATCGAGAAGTCGTTTCGTAGGATGTATAAGATAGTATTGAATAAGATGTATTAGTAATGTTAGTATTAATTATGTTGTCATTATTTCTCGTGCATTATTTGGATTTCAAACATGGGCGCGAGTTCACTCGCATTATATAATTTTGAAAATAATTATTTATTTACAAAAACAACATCCATAAATACACAAAAAATGTGAAAACGATTTTGACGGGCAATTTCCATATAATTTTTGTTACTTTAGGAATTGAGACAAGATTTTTTGTTATTTGTATCAGTGTTCTCACTTACTGAAGTTTTTGAATAAGATCATATAAGTACTTTTTATCTGTATTGTAGCTTCAACTAAGTCTCGACTAATTCAGATTGGTACATGCATTACCGCCCCAACTAACCAAATCATGCACGGCAGAGCTCATTTAAGCCCCAACTAATCAAATCGTGCACTGCAGAGCTCATTTAGAAGTAACGCTTTCAAAATGATTTTCTCAATACCAGCACTCGAACGCGAGTCCTCTGGTTAGAATTAGAACATATAATATTACTCTGTTTAATATGATCTTTACATCATCCTAAAACTTGGTGAAGAAATGAGCAATCTCCTTTTTCGTTATGGCATGAGAAAAAATTTATCACTCACCAAGATAAAGAAGCCATTGAAGGACCAAAGAGTTCTTGATATCTTAGCTCCAAAGAAGTCAAATGTGACCAAAAATCACCAAAAAAATCATCTTCAACTCATTGAGGACCTTCTTCAAACACCTTCTAAGCAAAATTGCAAACACCCATTTGATGGAAAACCGTCTTTTTCGTGTTCAATGGAAGGTTATGAGCAAAATTGCAAACACCCATTTGATAAAAAAGGCGATTCAATCTCATTATTATTTAAGTTTCATAAGGAAGGGTCAAAAATTGGGGTGAGTTTAATATCAAATGCTATGAGTTTATGCGCGTCTAAAAGGGATTTTAGTATAGGGATTCAAGTACATTGTTTGGTGATTGTTAATGGGTTTTTATCAAATGTATATGTTGGTAGTTCTTTGATCACTTTTTACAGTAATTTTGGCGGAGTTGTAGATGCGTACCAAGTGTTTGATGAAATGCCTGTGAGAAATGTTGTGTCTTGGAGTGCTATAGTAAATGCATTTGCGTTGGAGAATGAGTTGGATATGTGTTTGAAATTGTATAAGGGTATGATGGGGTTGGGGTTGAGGCCTAATGAGTTCACGTTTACGAGCTTGCTGAGCGCATGTATGGGTAGTGGGTGTTTTGGTCATGGAAGGAGTATTCATTGTCATGTAATTGTTATGGGGTTTGGGTCCTATGTACATGTTGCAAATGCCGTTTTATCGATGCATTGTAAATGTGGGGAAATAAAGGATGCGTTTGACATTTTTGAAAGTATGAAGAGTAAAGATTTGGTGTCGTGGAACTCGATGATTTGTGGATATGGACAACAAGGACATGGAATTCAAGCGATTGAACTTTTTGAGAAAATGAAGCAGCGAAAATTGAGACCTGATTCCATTACTTTCCTTGGGGTGTTGTCTTCTTGCCGTCATGCAGGTTTAGTTAAAGAAGGCATGTCGTACTTTTATTCAATGGTTGATTATGGTGTGAAGCCAGAGCTAGATCATTATTCATGTATAGTGGATCTTCTTGGACGAGCACGTTTATTAGAAGAGGCTCGGGAGTTTATCAAGAAGATGCCAATTCAACCAAATGGCGTTATCTGGGGTTCCTTGCTTATGTCGTGTAGGCTTCAGGGGAACTTTTGGTTGGGGATTGAGGCTGCAGAGAATAGGCTTGCACTGGAACCATGGTCCACCTCTACTCATTTGCAGCTGGTAAATTTATATGCTGGTTTAGGATACTGGGATCAGGCAGCTAGAGTGCAGAAGTTGATGAAAGACAACGGACTTAAAAGGGATCCTGGTTATAGTTGGATCGAGATTAGCAATCAAGTCTTTCGATTTACTGCTGAAGACATATCGATGGGACATAGTAAATCAATTGCTAGTTTGGTGGATATTTTGGTGGATCACATGAGAGGCTTTGGCGTAGAAGAAATTGATTCCAGTGAATAATAATATCGAGTAGATGCCAGATTCTTCTTTTCATATATCAGGGATAACCAATTTGACTTGGGACAACAGCATGAGTGTAAAGAAATTGTTAAGAAAATGGATTTTGAGCTTAATTCAACTCCTAAAGCTAGCTCTCAATAGGCAAAGATTGCCGAAGGCTATATGAGAAGACGACAAAGCCATTTCCTCAACATGTATGAGTCAGTCTAACACACCCCCTCATGCCAAGTTATCTCATGAGGCAAGGGTTTTCAGGACCATATTAGGAGAGATAATCCTATCTGTCAAGCATATTTCCCCATGAATAGTAATGTGGACTAGATATGAGATTCTTGCAGTGCTGTGGCAGATTCTTCTTTGCATACGTCAGGGATGACCATTTTGAGAACAACTGTATGAGTGCAAACAGATAATCATGTTCAGTCAAGCAAATGTTCATCCTTCATATTACCCAGATACAAATGGCTTAAATTGTGGCACACTTAATAGCAACACAGGTACCTGGTCGTGGTGGTATATTTGAGTTTAAAGTTGGAGGAATGAGCAGAAATGCGAATCGGGGAGCATTCTGTTGGGGGCTTGGCAAATCTGAGTGGAGGACAATGCACTTCTAGTGTTTTTTACCCTTGTATGGAGACTGCTAGAAATGGAAGATAAGAATCCTGTTCAGCAAGCAGTGGCATTTGACATTTTTCTAATGTAGAAAGTTATCGAGTACTTTTGGTGAGACTATTAGGGGATTCCTGAGTAATCTATGAGGATTTGGATCGCTGCTTGATAACTCAGGCTTAAAACATGAAGTTTTAGCAATTGAACATTAGTCACCACCACACCAAGAGAAGAGTAACAATGGTTCAGAGTGAGCATTGTCCAATTGTGTGCTTGAATGCCTATCTGGAAGCAGGTAATATCAAGTTCTGATTAAGTTTGTAGTCCTTGAGCATGCTGTGTATCGAAATTATTTAAAGCCAGCAGATGATTTTGAAATAAGAGACGTCTAATGTCAACAGTTTGGTAATGAATTTGCAATCTCAGAACAAGTGTGAACAGAATTTGCCACCAAAATTCTATGAATTGTGTCATTCACAGACAGCAGGTGATAAAAAAATATGAAACTAGTTCAGATGCTACTTTGATGACTAGTTACCTCTTTTTCTACAGTCAAGAAAAATCAGCGCGAAATGGTGAGATGAGAGCTCCGTAAGTACCAGAAGAATCGTTGTGTTCTTGATGCTACCCTGATATATAGTGTTGGTTTTAGAAGGTTAGCAGGATTCATTGGTGAAACTAGAATTACTGCACTAACTTTGCCTTGAATAAAAACAACCTCAAAGAAATAAGGGCCAGAAGGAGGATATTGCTTGTCCGTGGATCATTTCTTTCTGAAAAGGGCTCTTTATTTATTGAATTACTTTAGATTGCGCATTACAGCGTGCAACAGAGAAGACGTGATACTGAATCTGTGGATTGAAAAACAGGAAGGAGACTACAACTATTTCTTTGCAAAAGTGAAGATGATATAATCAAACTACTGCTGGCTCATTTTGATCTTCCAGGTCTAGGTTTAATAGAGAAGGCCAGTGACCGAAGATGCTCTCCACAAGTCTCATTTCATCCCAGCTATCAGCACATGAAGCTTCAGAAACTTTCCTCACTTGGTAATTATAGTCTTCATCCTTGTATCCGGCATCCAATTGCCATAATCCCTGTGAATCACCTGCGTAATGGCTGCCATGCTGAATTACTTCACCTGCAAACAGGTCATCTGATTTCTCTGGGCAGTTTCCACAGCTAGGTACATTATCATCTCCCCAGCCGCCAGCAAATAAGGATTCAAACTCCACTAGCCAGTTGTTCATCCCGTCATTATAGGGCAAAAGAAGTTCATTCCCGTATAAGGTATTTCTTGAGCAGTGATTGTTGTCTTCTTCCTCATTCGCCCAAAAGTTATTGTCCTCATAGAGTCTGTCCTGATTGAATGGAAGTGGCTCATCATCACCATAGCTTCCGTCATACCAAGTGAGGTAATAAGACTCACAGGAGCCACATTCAAGCTCACGGCATACTGAACCCGGATCACACATGAGAAGATCACAGAAATCAAAACTCACTACCACACAATGATTTATTCGTGCTTCCACCCGAAGAAATTGTGTTGTAAATAACCTGAAAAGGAGCAAAAAGAAGGAAGATAATCTGCTGGTGCAGAGAGTATGGTCTTTGGTTCTGATGCTCTCCTATCAATTATATAATACAAAAGTAAAAACATGTTTGAAATAATGTTGTATGTCAACTACGCCTTAATTCCAAACTAGTTTGCTCAACTGTATAATACTCCGCGCCTTTCAGGCTATCTTTGCCATAGTATTAAGAGAATTCATTATAATTCAGACTATTTTTAGTTGTTTGGCGAGAAACTCTTATCTTCCCGAGATAGGGGTAAGGTCTGCGTACACTCTACCTTCTCCAAACCCCACTTGTGGGATTTTACTGGGTATGATGTTGTTGTTGTTGCTTAGAAACTCTTAAAAAATGTATATTTGGATTAATTAATTTTACTCTTTTTGGATGGAGTCTGTTTAAGAAAAAGAGGCAAACCACCATGACAAAGGGAAAGGGGAAAAGTTGTGGAAAAGCATCTTAGCTTATCTAAAACGAATCATTTACATGAAGATACATGGGAATTGGCCTGCCCATTACCCCATTTGCACCAGAAAGAAGATCAGGAAACCAAAATCAGAACAGTCATCAGGCCTTTTCCAGCCCGGGTGATACAACACGGGGAGAACTATACTCCAAAAGCTAGCTATTGAGGTTGGAGAACCCACAGCTATATAAATCTCACATCAGCTCCCCATTAAACCGATGTGGACTCAAGTTTCATACCTTGCAATAGGATTGTAACACTGGATCCCACCAACCACTCAGACGGCCCGGTTTGAACTACCACAAATGACCTTATAAATGTAACCGTCACCGTAATTCTCACTACCTGTTATTGGAATCTATACAAATTCGAGTAAATTTCACAGGTGTCGTTCATTCAACTTTGATTCCTCTCGCAAAGTTTACGGGTATATTTGATACTTTTCACAAATGAATTTTCTTTTGCTTCTTTAATCCAACGACTATTTTGGAGTATTGCCTTAATGATCAAATTATTTATTTTACTATCTTGTTAAATCTATCATAGATGTCCCGATTCTTTTTTATGTAGATACAAAGAACAAGTTACAATTTGGTCACAAAATTATTTTGGGAATAATAAAGAATATTGAGATTTTGGGAGGGTCTGTTTAATTTAAATCAAGCTTGAGTTTCACCATTTGTTTAAAACAAAGCTTATGTCTATCGTCAATGCAAATTAGTATAAATTTTTTTTTTTCTTCCATGATACAAGCTCATGTGCTAATCAATAGAAGGGCATTGATACACTCATGAAGGAGTCTAATGCGAATGAAAATCTTCTTGATGACGAAAGAATTATAAATATCTACTTATGGATCAGAAGGGCAAATTTAAAACTCATGAAAGAATGTAATGCAATTGAAGAAAGTCCTCTTGTTGACGAAGGAATCATAAATATCTCCTCTATGGATCTATTTGCTTATCATTATTTGGCCGGTTTCTTTGTTTTCATTTCATTTTTTGCTTCCAATCCTTAGTGTGAAAATATGTAAAATAAAAAGAAGTGTGAACAGAGTAAAAGAGAATGTCAAAAAAATTAAAATAAAAAAAAAATAATAATAAAATAAAATTAAAAAATAAAAGAAATTCAAATTATACCTTTTAGGGTGGTGACGTGGCATGCTATGTGGTATCCACCTTACGTAAAAGGCAGGAGACGTGAGATTTTGTTCCTAAATTTGCTTATGATGGGGTAATTTTTAACAATATAATGGAGGTTAAATATAAATTGTTTTTGAAAGTAAAGTCGTTGAATTAAAGAAGGCAAAAAATTCATGTATGAAAACTGAAAAGGATTAAATAATACATCTTTGAACTTTACAAGAAGGATCAAATATACCCTTCTATGACTTTTACTTTAATAAAGATTAAAAAAATAAGTTTAAACTTGATTTTTTTTCCACTTCCATCAGCCGAGAAGGTATATCTAGGATATTTGTGTAACAACAGGGGTACAAAAGACCATTTTTTAACGAATGGTATACCATCTCTAAATTATAAAGTTGAGGGATATAAATTATCAAGCAACTAATCAAATACAAATTCTGTAACCAACAATGTCGAATACATTTGTCAATTGATAAAATCTTGACATAAAATATTACTGTACTCTCTTTATTTCTAAATAAGTGGTATTTTAACCCTTTTATTTTGTTTCTAAATAAGTGATATTTAGCTAATTAAGTAGACATTAATGATATTCTTCCAATTTTACCCTTCTTTAAATAAAGAGAGTTTTACATAACTAAGAAATTATTAAAAAATTATATTTTTTTCAAGATATTTATTAAAGGTAAGTTAGTAAAAACAATCTTTATTTTCTAGGAATAAGCATTAGTAATAATTTATTTTAAGTGTGTGTAAAAGCGAAAAAATACAACTCCATCCGTTCCTAAATAATGTGAGAATTTGGGTCAAAAGGTGAAGAGGCAGGGACGGATCTATGTTGAAGGTTGGGGGTGCCACGACACTCGGAACCTCGGAAAAAATTATGTATATACATATGTGTATATATCTGTAAAATATGAGTATATAGCATTCTTGTCACCCAGAATGAATAAGCATTGAATGGTGCCACTGGCAAGCTCACAAGCTCTATACTTTTCCTTTTTAAAATTTTTTGTCTCTCTTTAATTCTTCTTTCGCTTGCTATTCTTTATTACTCCCAAATTAACTTTTTTTTTAGTTTTAATTAATTTTTGACGTCTTTACTTCCTCTTTCTTTAGTATTAATAATATCTTACTATGCGTATTGTGTGCGTATTTCATACCAATGAGTATTAAATTTTGAAATGTTCCATGAATATTGCTTCATAAAAAATATATTTAAATATTAAACTATAACCTTTTTAAAAAGTTAAGTTTTTAAAAATGATGAATATTATTATGTTAGAGTTCTTAAAAATTTAAAGTTATTTCGATTTTTCACCGACATTCGCGATAATTGAAGATAACTGAGTTGAAATTATAATTCTTGATTCTTTCTCAACTATATATCTGCAACAATACACAAAGATGATGGAGTATGAATATATTGAGGTAATTGTATTAGGTGGTTTATAAAGGTTCAAATTTTTAATAAACGTGGAAATTTTTTTTCCTTTCTCAAAGTTTTCGTATCGGAATATCTAAAGGAGAACATCACTAAATAAATTTGTATATTTGATCGATATGTCTATATAACTCGAAAAGATAAATAATACAAATCGTAACCCAAAATTAAAAACCGACCCATTTATCGTATTTGAGCGATGTGACATCGAGGACCTCCAAATTCTGGATCCGCCTCTGTAAAGAGGGTATGGTATGATGAAGACAAGATAATTAACAGTCAATTTATTGTATAAAATGCCAAACAAAAATGTCATTTCATATAACAATAGAATAAAGGCAGAAAAGAATATATTGCATGGGGATTTCATACTGTCAAACTCATGAATGAATTTTGGGCCTTACACAAACTAGCTCATGAAGTGAGAATTACTCAATACCTTATAAGGAGATAACGACGTCTCATTTCCTCCACCAATAGTAACCCCTTCATCCAGCATTCAATGTTGGACATATAATGCGTGAATAATATGACACGGGAGGATCAATATTGGGAAAACCAAGAAGATGACTGGGTCAAGCTTTTATATCATGATAAGAGGATGCATCTTGAGCCTAATACAATCCCAAAAACTAGTTCACATAGTAAAAATAAAGAGACAACAAGCTATGCATATTACCTGGTTCATAGAACATTTGTTTTATTAAACTCTAGAGAAGAATTTAGCCACAACTGCCAATCTATTTATTAAATTAATTGAAGACTTCATACGAGTAGTTTTGATTACAATTTGTCACTTGACATGTGCATTAAGACTAAATAGACCATGAGCACGGGTGGCCCAACACAAGAGATCCAGATTTCCAAATGGTCATACCAGAATTTTCATTACGGAAGTTCAAAATATAAAGAAGTAAACACATGAACTAGTCGAAGGAAATTTAACATCTATTATATTTCAACCATGTATAAATAATATAATTTTTTACTGAGGGAATTCGAATGAACCCCCCCTAGCCCAAGCTATATAGCTCCGCCCCTAATCATGTAACGTGACCTTGTAAAAGAACTCCATAATTTAGATTAAGTTTTAAAAGAACGTTCTTGTTAAATTTGAATGAAGACATGCATCATGCATCTGGAAAAAATAATGCTCATACATCAAATTCTTGTAACTTGAACCCTGACTAATCTATCTTCCTCCCCCGTGACGTTTTCAAAGCGATCACTATCCTTGTTTTGCTTTCTTCTTGTCTTGAATTTCTATAGAACGGCGTATTAAAATATAAGATATGCAATCATGTTCAAGACAAAATTAGTGAATATTATCCCGGAGTGTTATTATTTGGAAATTGCAACACTTGGGAACTTAAAAGAAGTGGAACGACATAATAACCCAAGAAAGTAGCATATTTCTCATGTCTTCTCTAGATGCAGAGATCTTGCTGCTACCTCCGAGTCTAACAAACTAGTTTTCTAGAAGATTTACTAACCAAGTGTTATTCTTTTATACATACTAAAAAATTGTAAAGCACTATCATCGTCGATCAAAACATCTTTCGAAGAGGTTAACTCTACTTTCATTGTGATGTTTCTTTTCTTATACTTTACATAGTCCGAATACAACCTAGCACACCTAATGGTGAACATAAGAAACCAAAATCATTCCTATATTGTTGATGACCAAGGTTCATAGTGATTCGACTATAGCCCTGCAACCTCAAAAAGATGAAGAAGAGTATAACCTACATAAGACCCTGAAAAGTTTAATGGTTTTATGATTTTATTTTCACTTAAAACAATATTGAAGATTGTAAAAAAAAAAGTTCAAAATTTATATAAAAAAGAAAGAAAGAAAACTAGCTACCTTTTACCAAAAATATTTTAGAATTTTGAATTAAATAACTTAAATTTTCCTTTTAATAAATAAAAATTTTACAACAACATCCAAAGGTGATGTATTGCGAGCACATGACTAAAATCTCACCCACTAGAATTAACTTAATTAGTTTTATAATATTGTGAGGTTAACTAAAGGCTTAACGTTATTTAAAACTATTACATTAAAAACTAAAAGTATATGTGTAAAAATAAAAAATACAATCATGATTATTTTTGTGTGTGTATCTATATATATTAAGGGCTCTTATTTATATTTTTCTTTAGACCTCTAATTTTATTGAGATATCAAATACTTATCAAAAAACAACTTTCAATATCAGAATCATAAGTAGAGAGTAAAACATACATCACGCGTAAACCATCGTCACAGCGTGTTCACCAACGGAAGAGGAAAACTTACACCACCTTTCAATCATCACGGTGTCTTCGTTGACTGAGGATCAAGACAAAGCATCCAACATAATAATATCCCCGTCTACTGATGAAAGCAACATTAAATATCTAAAAGCATGTAAATAGTTATGCGGGTTGACAAGACCACTAGGGGTGTTCAGATGAACCCGTGAAATAGGATCAACCCAAAAAATCGAATCAAATCAGGAAAAAAAACCCGACTTAGGTTTGATTTAGTTATGCGGGCTGACAAGACCACTAGGGGTATTCAGATGAAACCGTGAAATCGGATCAAACCAAAAAATCGAATCAAATCAGGAAAAAAAACCCGACTTAGGTTTGATTTAGTTTGATTTGGTGATAAATTTTTAAAAACTGACAATATGTGGTTTGGTTTGGTATCGAACAAAAAAAACCGAACCAAACCAAATCAAACCGACAAATATAATACACATACATATAATTATATATGTATTAAACATAGATATTTTTTATTTACACAAAATCCAAATTTTTTATAATAATAAAAGCTCCGACCCATTTCATTTTTAGCCCATTAATTAAGCTGATTAACTGAAATAGAATTATAAAAGCCAGAAGATTAGAAGTGGAAAAATCCTAGTCTAAATTTTTTTCTATAGATCTTCCCTACTTTAGTCTAAAACTTTTCCCCATCAAATTTTCTTATTCATGTAATATGAATAGAGAAGACGAACAAACTCTCAACAAAAAAATGCTGAAATACAGTGGAAACACAAATACTATGCATTAGCTGTTTTGATTTATATGTTTCTCGAAAAAATATTGCGAGCGGAGAATATTATTTGCTTTATTTTTTATTACTTTGAAAAAACAAAAAATAACCATAAAAACCAAACCAAACCAAACCGATAAAACTGAAATCGGTAAAATTTATACTATATTGATTTGGTTTGATTTTAAAATTAGAAAAATCAATTATATTGATTTGGTTTTTTTAAAAGTCAAAACCGAGTCAAACCGCACCATGAACACCCCTAGGATTTTGTCTACCAAATCACAGTTTTGAGCAAGTGTTATAGACACTGGGACTGCAAATTAGGCAGACATGGACTTCAATAAGATTTTGACAAGACATCAATACATCATCTAACTATCACACATTCTTCAACCATCACCATCATTGTCAACATCGTCGCCACCTCCACCGACATCAATACATCATCTAACTATCACACATTCTTCAACCATCACCATCATTGTCAACATCGTCGCCACCTCCACCCCCGTCATCAACGCCACCACCACTTCCACCACCTCGTCAGGGCCGCTATGCCACTACCACTACTACTGTCAATCCTTACTACCAACTACCTCCACCATCACAATTAACACTGTCAACAACTACCACCAACCCACCCTCAACCACCACACATTCTTCAATCATTACCATGAACAATAACATCAACCAACTTCACCATTACAACGCCACCATCACTGTCAATCATCACCATCAGGACAGTCACTACAACACTAACTACCTCCACCATCACAACTATCATCATCACAGTTACTAACCACTAACACCAATCATTACCACCACCACTACAAACCATCTCCACTGCCACTAGCAAACATAAATGTTTCATTTTTCATTAAATAACAATTTTATTTTATTAAATTTATATTTTTCTAATGTCTAAATAATTTTTTATTTGAATTGTAATAAATAAATTATGCACATTCAGATGTTGAAAAGCAAATACTTTTAATTATTCAATGTTCAGATCAAGAGACAACATCTTAATCACCCACATGTATATTCAGATTCAGACAGCTTAATCTTAATAATTAAAAAATAAGGCCTAAAATAAAAAAAACACAGACAGTGATAGAGTTGAAAAAGACACTAAAAATTGAAGAAATAATACATCTTGTACTAATATCACTTGGTGCATAAGCTAAATTCTTTTATGTACCAAAACAAACAAGCTAACCTCTTTCCTCAAAGACCTATAATAGTAATTTTCTACATTCAAGGAACTTAAGAAAGCAACAATTATATGGTCTATAGCAGTGCACTAAAGTATCCGCTATGTGCGGGGTTCAGGAAAGGGCCGGACCACCAGTATATACCATAGATAATAGATGTATAGAGGATACAAAAAGATGAATAGACTGAAATGTTATGATACAAAGCAAACATGATCATGTCTCCTTTTTTTTGAGTCAAAACATGACCATGTCTCCTCCCACAAATTCTGGTAAAGATTGGTCATACAATAAATCTGACATTAGAATAAACATAGGTCTCTACTCATTGAAGTTACTGTCTCACTGTATTCTGCTGAAGACGATCCCATGCTAAATCATGAACATCTTCAGTCGACTATGATGATTCATTGATCTGCCTAGCCAAAAGATCTTCAAGTGTTTAATTTGCGCTTTCCCATCAGATTCTGAGTATTCCAGATCCAATTGCAGCGCACCAGTTCATTCTGCACGTGTAGAACTGATAGCGATAGAACACTATATAAAATGACAACTATGATGATGCACCAATCTGCATAACTACTGCAAGAGGCTGCAAACACTGATTGACACAAAATGAATCACCTGAAACTCAAAAAGTATAAATTGATTAAAAGCCTATAGTTTCTCGTGTCAATTCAAATAGCTTGAGAGACTAGAGATACTAACAAATTAGACGAACAAGCTCACAAAAGAGACTAGTCATTTATCAAATTGGGTAGGAATGTAAACATATGTTATGTCCTAAGATGCTCTACGACTAGGTGAATCATATTGTCGAAACATCAGAAAATTTTAGAGTTTGCAGACATGATTATAGAAGATATCTAGAATGTTTCCAACTTGAGTATATCAATAAGCTAATGGAGATATAAGGACCTATCTAGACACAGTAAAACAGAAACAGATGAACACAGGTATCAAATCTAACATTCAAGAAAGATGCTCCATAACTTTTTCATTTGGAATATATTAATGAACTCTTTTTTTTTTCGGATTCCTGGAAAATATGTTCCTCTCCTAGTAACCTAGTTTAAATGTATACTCATTTCCATAAAGAAAATCCCATAAAAATTTATTTCCTATTTTAGTATGTTTGGTTTACACTCTTAAGATTGTAGTGCTTATGCTTTAGTTCAGTGGAGGATCCAGGCTTTTATGTCAATGGGTGCTCACTTCTAGGGATGGCAATGGGGCGGGGCGGGTGCGGGTAAACCCGCATAAACCCACAAAGATTTCGCCTCCTCCCGCCCCGCATAGCATAATTTTTTGTTTTCGCCCCGCCACGTCCCACATGAATCCGCGTTGCATAATTTACTATTCTTTTTAATTAAAAAGACGTACCAGTTAAAGAGCTTTATATTTGAAAGATTAAACATTTTATTTTTTAAAAGTTAAATGTTTGAAACTAAAATGCTATTATATTAGGGATTAGAGGTGTACATGTTCAGCCTTACTGTTTGGGGGGTTTTTAAGGAGGAGGCTACTACTATGGTTGATTGTTTTAGTATCTAAACAGTTCAAGAAAGCCCCTTTACGTTTTCTTTTTTTGTTCTTCGACTTATACCTTATGTTTACTTGTTTTTGTGCTTTTATCTTGACTTCAAATAAGTCATTTGGTGTGTCTAGCCTACTAATTCGGATCCCAAAAAAATTAGTAATTTCTAGAAATAAAAATAAACAGACGAAAATAAAAATGATTGAAAATATATGTAAATACGTAATTATTATATACTATGGTAGAGTCGGTGTTAATAATCCATTTATAAAATCAGACAATCGAACAACGTTTGACCCAAGAAAGTGTTAATTAAACAAAGAAAGTGAAAAAGAAAAGGAGACTTGAAGAAAGAAAAGATAAAAAAAACTTTGCCCCAGTCAAGTATCGAACCGTGCAATCCCTCAAAACACCCTTAATTTTAGCAGCCAGACCAACGCACCCATCACACATTTGAGTCAGTGGGTGCTCCTGGTTCTATATATCCCTTTATCGAGATATTTCTATACAAATATATATAGTTTCAATCGGAGTCAATGGGTGCTCGAGCACCCGGTAGCATGAACGCGGGTCCGCCCCTGCTTTAGTTCTATGTTTCTTGGACCCTCCAAAGATATTGCTGCACCCGTGTTGGATCCTCCAAAATGCAGTTCTTTGGAGGATCTGACACAGGTGCGGTAACATTTTTTGAAGGGTATGAGCAACATAGAACTAAGACATAAGCACTACAGTTTGACATTTGGAGAATCCGACACACACCCGGCCATAGTTTTTATGAGTCCGAGCAACATAACCTTGGTTCAAAATAATGTGAACAACTTACAGAAGAAATAAAAACATGAGTATGAACAGATGCTATGTTTTACCTGATGAGATACCTTTAGCAATCACATCCAACAAGATGAAAAAGAATTATACCCGAAATTCGGAATCTGTCAAGACAGTAAAAGCATCTTGGTGACTTAAGCGCCTTGAACTAAAATCTAGTGCACCAAAAGAAACGAGAAGCTACCTCGGAAAAGGAAAGCAGAATTAAGTTGAACTCCATATTGCAGCATTGAAATTCTCCAACTCTTTTGAGCTTGATCCATATACCGATTTAATTGTGTCTATGCAACAACTGTAAACGAATCATTTCATCAATCAAAACAGTAATATTGAATAGATTTTCACTGGTCAAGACTCGAGACTTCCACAAAGTATGTAGGCAACGAGTAAATAAACAACATCAACGAATTACCTGCAAGCTTCCTTGTTGAATTTTTTCTTTTCAATCCCATACAGTGTCTCAAAGATGTCCGGTTCCACCCGACAAAAATATGGACGATCTAAAGCAATGTGAAGAAACAAAAATGTCTTAAGAAATTCACCAATATAACAAACGGGGAAAATAAATCACCAGAGATAAATAATGATATCTCCTAACTCCAATAGGGAAGAAAACAAGTTTCACCTGCATAAATGGAGCATTTTCTTGTGCTTTTCTCGAAATGTATGCACCATCCATCAGAACCTACCAAGCTGTTGAATAACTGAGAAGAAAAATCCACATATAAAAGCTTCAAACTTTGTATACTTGTCATTTCATCTTGGATGTGCTAAAATCTACAAATAATAATAATCTGTTCATATTGGAGTCCGAAAATATGTAACACAAAATATACTACTTCTATCACAACTTTTAATAACTCAAATTCATTCAACTCTCAAAATCAAATAATACAACTCATCTATCTTACAAATTCAATCATATCTTGACAATTTACTAGAACAAATACAACAACAACGACTAGGTAGCAACCCCAAACAAGTTGGGGTCCTCTATATGAATCTCCACTTCTTCATTAAAGTTCATGTAATAGTTACAACGATTCATAATGAATTGACAAGTTAGCAGCTATAGAAACCATCCTCCTTTATTGGGGATCGGGAACAGCAATGCTAGCAAGCTCACACACGCGGAGACATGAAATTCTCTAGGACTCCCTCCATTCACTTTTACTTGTCACACATTTCACTTCTCGAGAGTCAAATTGCATGGACTTTGACCAACATTTTAAGATGTATTTTTCATCATATTGTTATGAGATTCGTATGGTTTTTGAACATTCAAATTTAAAATATTAAATTAATCTAATTCAATTTAGCTCGAAGAGTAGTCAAATTAACTCTCGTGAAGCGAAACGTAACAAGTAAAAGTGAACAGAAAGAGTACTACAACTATAACATATAAATCGAATTGCCATAAAAGGGTCCAAGCCCATTCAAATAGCTTAGACATAATACATAAATGTGTCCTTTAACTTGGTCTCAGCTGACATCTGTGCCTTCCAACTTTGGGTGTACACAAGTAGGCACTTAAACTATCATAAAGTTGAACAAGTAGACACACGCATTCTACGTGGATTTCCCATGTAGGATGAGCGTGTCTATCTATTCAACTTTATGATAGTTTAAAAGTCTACTTGTACACACTCAAAATTGGAAGGCGTAGATGTTAGCTGAAGTTAAAGGTCACGTTTATGTATTATGTCAATAGCTTATATAACATGATAAATGTAGCATAAACCATCATATTTCCATCAAACCCACATAATTTAATCTCAAAATAATGATTTGTCACGTAGGAGCGTGTGTCTACTTGTTTAACTTAAAGTGTCTACTTGTGCACACCAAAGTTGGAGGGCATAAATGTCAGCTGAAGTTAAATGGCACGTTTATGTATTATGCCAATAACTTATATAGCATGATAAATGTAGCATAAACCATCAAATTCATCAATTTAAACACAAAATAATGAACAATAAGAGCACCTCAACATCAGCAGGGTCATCAAAAATCTCTTCAGCTGAAGGAAAATTTGGCCCTTTTTCAAGTTTACAACATGCACCACACTTGTCTACACACTGCCATTTGGGTTCTTTGTTTCTACTGTTAAATCCGGACGTCGTTTTCTTGACGGTGGCCGCCGGTGGTGGTACACCGGTTAATTTTTGCTTAATACCAATTTGGGTTTTAGGGTTTGGTCTATGACGCGCCGCCGTGGGAACGGTGGCGAAATGCGGCAGAGCCACCGGAGATAGAGAATGAGACATTGGAGTTTTTTTTGTGGATTGATTGGGGGGACATTGGCGCCATATAAAAATCTTTAGGTGGAAGTGCAGAAATAGCCACTTTTGAGATTGTTTATATTTTGGCCTTATTTTCCAGATTTTGCAAATATGACCTATGTACTACAAAAGAGAAAGAACAAGAGATTATAGATATTACAACACCTTGGGAGTAGTAGCATGAGATGCACGCGTTCTACATGTTAAATCGCGTGAAATTCGTCATATAGGACACGGATGTCTATTTATTTCGCATTATAATAGTTTAAATGTCTATTTGTGCACACTTAAAGTTGGAGAACATAGATGTTAGTTAAAGCCAAGTTCAAGAGCACATTTATGCATTATACCTTTTTGAATAGCTCTAGGCGATTTATGGAATAATTGAGCTTATTGTAAGACTACTTATTTAGGATTTGTTTGGACGTGTAATATAAAATAATGATTTGAAATCGGAATGAAGTTTTATTTGCACATATAATTTAAATCTGTCTTGGCGATATAATTGATTAAATTTTTATATTTTGACTTTGAAAATCGATTGTGTAGGCTTATGTTAAATAAATATTGGTGTAGCACAAATTCCGGCTAGTGTCTTTAAAGTTCAAATTGTTGAAATCAAAATTCTCATTTTATCAAAATTATAAAATGCATCTTCGTCTGCGTTTATTTTCTCTCGCAATATCAAGTTTTTATATCAACCTCCATCTCCAAGCTCACTTGTTTGTGTTTGAAGCATCTCATCAAAGAAAGTCCGTCTAACTTTAAAAAAAAAAAAATCATTATTATGTATCAAATTCCATTCAAACAAAGGGTGAAGAGGGGCTTCGTATACCCTCTTGAGCCATATTCATCGCCCTAGACTTACAATTATTTCATTTCATTCTATTGATTGGTTCTAGCCCCAAAGAACATATACATGGAGCTAACTTTTAATTTTTTGTGTTAGAACACTTCTCTCCAATTTTCAATTGCCGATTCGCACTTCTCTTCAACTATCAATTGTTGACATAATGCGCAACTTGCAATTGTTGAAACATTTCTTTTCAAACTTTTCATTATCGACACACTTCTTTCCAACTCTTTCAACTTTTTTGCATCTTTCTACCTCTCAATCTTTTAAACAAGAGTTTCTTCTTGTGTCATATTTGTTTGCACCTCTTTACACTTGCAATCTTTTTACTCGAGCCTTCTCATTACTGGCCCGCATTAGCATATAACTAGAAGGCATAATTCTTGTGTGAACTAACAAACTTATAAACTACATAAAAGGTACTTTACGCTTAAGTTCTTATAAGAACAACATACCCAGTATAGTCCCACATAATCTCACAAAATAGAATGTGTGTGTGTGCGGGAAGGGAGGGGGGGGGAAAGAGTGTGCACAGACTTACCCCTACCTTAAAGTAGAGAGGCTGTTTCCCATGGAAACTCGCAACTTTGAAATACTTTTTGGAGAAAAGAAAGGCACTTCTTCTTACAAGAACAGCTGCATAACAGATGACTATATGAGACGGAAATCATCAAACATTTATCGTACCAACTTACGACAATCCCAAATATAGATGCAAGTCAATTCTTTCAAGTTAAAAATCTCATTAGGCCTTCAAAAGGTCCAGCCTTGACAAAATGTCCACAAATGCATTCAAAAAGATTCCACCAAGTTTCAAGGTGATTCGCTCTCTCTACCCGAGCGCTGATTATGAAACTCACCTTCATCCTCCTCATCATCATCTACATGGTTCCTCTGGTACTTGGGACTCGGGCTTCGACTTCCACCATTAGCTTCAGCAGGACTGTCATCATACCTTCGAGGAGCTGGGCTATCCCTTCTAGGACTTGAAGGACTTCCACTTTTCTCTCTGGGGCTTTGGCTATAGGCACCTTCTTCTCTGGTTGGAGAAGGAGGACTCTCTGCTTCCATAGGGCTTCTATCTTCGGGTGTTGGGCTGCGCTTCCTCGTCTTGGGTGGAGGACTGGGGCTAGGACTTGGACTAGCCTTTATTGGCTCCGGGCTCCTACTGTAGCTTCTTGATCGCTTGACCTGGTCGATTTGTGCTCTCTTTGGTGGAGGGGATCTTGATGGACTGGAAGAACAACGAAAAGAGCTCAGAAACTTTTCTAAACGTGTGTTTGAACATAAATATTTAGTTGAAGTTGAAACAACAAATTTCCTAAATTTGAAGCTGAAAAAGATTATTTGAATGTTGAAGTTCAAGTACTCGCAAAATATTGATGTGCCAAACTTTAACTTGCCAATAATGACTTCAGAATTTGCAAGTGAAGTCAATGGGCGAACACCCGAGCAAAATAGCAAATTTCTAAGCACAAATGAATGCCATCAGAACACGTGTCAAAACTCACCTATAGCTGCGACTTCTGCTATAACTTCGACGAGGAGAACGTGAGCGTGAACGTGACCTAACAGGTGAACGTGAGTAGCTGCGATCACGCCTACTGCAACGAACATCACTAAGTCAAGAAACTCAAAATGAAAAGATTAGGGGCGGAAAATAAAGCACTTGCTTCAAAGTGGTTTACGTACCTGAGTTTTTTAGGACTATTTGGGCATTTCCTTTCTATATGACCTCTTTCTCCACATCGATAACACTTGTTCTTCCAATCCCCAGCTTTGCAATCTCGAGCCCAGTGACCTTCAAGGCCACAGTTGAAGCAGCGACCTGACCCAGGAGCGGGTCCTTTGCCAAGATATTCACGCGAACCGCCTGGTCCACGTGGCACCTAGAGAAACAATCATTATCCGAAATCTGAATCAGCCGAGATGTATCATAGGAAACCAAGTTCAACAATTTATTCATTTACTTAATTATTTTGCGAATACGATCAGACGACGATCAACAGTTACTACTACAATAAGCCCGCTTTCGTCAAAACAGGATAGCACAATTTGACGGTGTGTTGAAACAAGAATTGCCTTCCTCTTTTTGGGGGGGAGGGAGCACAATAATGTTCAGCATCCATGTATAATTCAACTTACAAGGCGGAGAATATAAAGAGCAGTTATAAGAGAAAGAAAGAATCGGGGTTATCTAGCAGCTATACTGGAGCCCTATTCACTAGTCAAGGACAGCAAATTGACAGAGGAAAATTCCACAATATACATGTATAGTATATACTTACTCCCTTGGCAAATTCCACAATTATGCGGCGTCCATCAACGTCACGGCCGTCTAAATAGTATCTTGCATCATCAGCATCTCGAGGATCACTAAACTCCTGTTGTAACACATTGTGTAGCAAACAAAAGTTTTCTTGACGGGGATGGTTGGGGGATCAAAATGGGAACTAATGAAAAATATTAACACCATTATAAAGGGAAAATAGAGAGATGATACATACAACAAAGGCATAGTCGTGCTTCATGTCCACATCCCGTACTCTGCGGAAATGGTTGCCAGAAACAGTAAGGCCATCATTACTTACTTAAGCACAGGAAGTTCATGAACATTTGCCCCTCAAGATGAACTATACACCAGTTTGAGATTGTTGGGAATTCCATAAAAATACGCAAAGACATTATAGAAAGGACCGCCAAAGTCTCCTAAAACCGGGCAAGACTCCACCAAGGCCATTATACAAAGAATCACAGAAGTCTCCTAAAACCCGGCAAGACTTTCCATCAATTCCACCAAGGCCACCTCTCAAGATTGACCTTCAGGCCAGGCAAATGCCTATAAACCGTCAACAAGATCATTCAAGTTAAACTCACAAGCATTTGGAACACATTTTCCTTTATATATAATAATTGATAAGATACCCGAGTAATAGATATGCTTGGAAGGAAATTCCAACACACAGATGGAGACTTAAAAATGTAAACCTCCACCGACTTTCTGCTGGTTTGCTAAACCAACTGTGCATTTCTAAAGAGTCCCCCACAGAAGATTATGAGTGATTTCCAAGATCAGAACAGAAATAAGAACTTGAGCTTTATGACAAACAATTATTAGGGCACACAGAGCAGGCAGCTATGATCTAGTATCATATAAAATGGTTGAACAGGACAAAAAGTAAGAATAAATCTACCTTCCAGATGAAGGAAAAGAAATATATGAGAAAAAGGAGAAAAAATAGTTGCGCAGAAATGTTTCCACCAGCACCCTCTTCCAATTTTACAAGCATAGGTGATCCATCGAGTTACGACCTAAAGCTAAAACCCTAAGGAACCAAGAATCTCATCAACAAATAGACATATCCTTCTATTGTAGTTAAATGAAGCACTTTCAACGAAGGAGCAACTTGGGTAAGATTGCATTGAACTTAAGTAGATCGGACAAAGTCCTGATTAGACAACAATATATAAAAGGAAAAGATCACCCAAGGTTATTTAGGACATCAACAAACAAAATTACATGGTTTTAATAATAATTTTCCACAGCATTTCCGCAATTTCAGTTGCTAAATGGCAACTGGCTACATCAAAAGCAGTAAGAAAGCAAATGACACTGATGACCTTAGGCCTATACAACAACATGCACGATGTTGCAAGAATCTGGAAAAATAATTTTTTTTTACCTCCCATATTTACTGAATACACGCTCCAGATCACGCGAACGGGTCCGCGAAGACAAGTGTCCCACATAGAGACGAGTGCTATTTCCCATCCGATCATCATAACGAGGCATCTTTACAGCACAATTCTCAAACTGACAACAGGCACAGGACAAATATAGTGTTATAATATTATACCTCATTCGTTCACAAACATTTTAAATCACCCAGCACAAGATGTTTCTGAGACCAGGTAAAACATGCCAAAAAGTAATCTAGAGCAAAAAAAGAAAAACAAACAAGACAACACAAAAAGTAGACAGAACAACCACCACAAATTCACATCACTAGATACCTAAACCTAACATTACCAAAACTCAACAAATATCCACAAAAAAAGGGAATTAAACCTTCATTTTTTTTCTTAATTGTTTCCAGGAAAATCCCAACAGAAATTCCCCCAGTTAGAGATCATGAACTGTTACAAAAAAAAATTACAGCTACAAACATGAAACCTTTTAACCCAGTCCAACCCCACAACATTTATTTTTTTTTAAAAAAAAGGGACAAAATGCTATAAAAGCCTAAGCTTCTTAGGTCCGCCATGAAGAAAGAACTAAAGATACTTAGACCTAATATTAACCAAAATTCAACCAATATTCACAAACAAAAAAAATAAGGAATTAAACCTACAGCAAAAGAAAAACCCACAGCATTTCAGAAACCACCACTACAATTTCAACATGCTATAAAAGGCTCAATTTTTTTAGGTCCGCCATGACAAAAGAACCAAAAATATCTAAACCTAACATTAACCAAAACTCAACAATTTTTCACAATAAAAGGATTTAAACATTGTCTTTTCTTAATTGTACAAACATGTAGTTCTTTATACCCAATCAACCCCACAACAAAATTCTAAAAAATTGGGACAAAATGCTATTAAAAAAACGCAGCTTTTTATTAGGTCCGCCATGACTAAAGAATTAAGAATACCTAAGCCTAACATAAACCCAAATTCAACAAATATACACACACAAAACCAACAAGGAATTAAACCTGCAACAAGATATCCCGTGGAATTAATCGAGCTGCGAAAGCTGGCCCAGACACCACGGTTATCCAAAAAGACTGCTACAAACATGAAATCCTTTTAACTCAGTCCAACCCCACAACAAAATCAAAATGCTATAAAAACCTCAACTTTTTATTAGGCCCGGCATAACGAAAGAATTAAAGATATCTAAACTTAACATAAACCAAAATTCAACAAATATTCACAAACAAATCAATTTAAGGTACTACACCTACAAAAGCTAGCCCGCACACCACGATTATCAATAAAAACACACAGCATTTCATACACAATACAATTTCTCCCTAATACAAAATCAATAATTTTCGGGCAATTAATTAAAATTAACGAATAAAAAGCAAAAAAAAAAAAAAATTACCTAAAAGGGC
Organism: Capsicum rhomboideum; assembly: GCA_031232105.1. NCBI lineage: Eukaryota > Viridiplantae > Streptophyta > Magnoliopsida > Solanales > Solanaceae > Capsicum > Capsicum rhomboideum. The sequence goes on along the minus strand of CP124711.1, from coordinate 138,781,547 downwards.
GAAATTCGTTTGTTGGCTGCTTACCGAAACCCTGTAAAAGACTGAAAATTTCAACGAAGAAACTCTCTTATTATGGAGCGTTATCTTTGGTTGAACCGACAGAGAAAGTGAACGGCTGAGATTTAACTGTTGTAATATCGGATGGTTAAAATTGATTGTGGCCCAAAATTAGTATATGGTTTAAAAGGCCCATTTTATTGAGCCCAAAATGAGAAATAATTTGGAAAAAGAAGCCCAAAACCCAAAGTGAAAATTAATTCGAAAAAAAAAAAAAAAAAAAACTCTACTCTTTTTATCAAAGCCAGGTTTCGATCCTGGGACCTGTGGGTTATGGGCCCACCACGCTTCCGCTGCGCCACTTTGATTGTTGAACATGGTATGCAAAGTTTAATATATAATGTGCTATTGTATTGTACTCCCTTCGTCCCATTTTACGTGGTCTACTTTGACAGGGCATGGAGTTTAAGAAATAAGAGAAGAGTTGGTGATGTTTACCAAATTGCTAAAAATGCACTACTACTATCTTTAATTAAGTGGACCTTGAGGTCTCAGGTTCAATTCCCAACAGAGACAAACACTAGGTGTTTTTTTTCCATCTGTTCTAGCCTTGGTGGACAGAGTTACCTAGTACATGTTGCTGGTGGGAGGTGGCATGTATCCCCTGGAATTAGTCGAGGTGCGCGCAAGCTGGCCCGGACACCACGGTTATCAAAAAATAAATAAAAATAAGTGGGCCAATAAGGGTAAAAGAGTAATTGTGCTTTTAAAAAGTTACCAAATAAGGAAATGTGACATTCTTTTTGGGACAGACCAAAAAGGAAAGTAGGCCACATAAAATGGGACGGAGGGAGTACTATATTATTTTAATGAATACAATGTTTGGATTGATTGTATCGTTTTCCGTTGTTACATAATCTCACACATCAATAATTTGAAGGATTAACCTACTGGAAAAGTAGGATTTGGGGTAGGAGCTAGGGCTACTATAAAAAGGTATGATAAAGGATAAAATACGATTATTAAATAATAAGTAAAGGTAAAATGAGAAGGGGAAAAAAAAGGTAACGACGCAATTCCGCCAAATCGGTGGTTACATAAAATGGGGTTTTTCATGGTTACCTACTGATGGAATCAAACCATACCATATAATATAATATGTTTGAAGTAACAATCAAAACAAACATAGTATTGGTAGTAACGATACAATACAATTGCATTTTACTCCTCACAGACAAATACTATGGATGATTACCCTTAGAATAAATCATACTGAAAAATGTGAAAATTGGAAGGTGCATATTGAAATACCTTGCTCAATTATAAATCATTTTTTTGAAAGGAATATGATTTATCAATTTGTTCCAAAATCCAGCTCTAACTCTGCAAGAAACAAATTTTATCGTAAAATATTAGTTTTATCGTAAAATATTATAAGTTATAGATAGACAATACTATTATCTCTTATGTCTTGTACTCTTATTACGACTGTTTTTGTCTTGAAATGGAGTCTATCGGAAACAACCTGTCTCCTTCACCTCTAAGATAGAGGTATAGACTACGTACACTCTATCCTCCTTAGAGCTCACTTTATAGGAATACACTGAGTATGTTGTTATTGTTGATAGACCAAAAGGTTTTCCTTCTAGCTAGCCTTTACCTCTAAAAGGAATACATTTCATTGCAAAATGTTGTCGAATAAAACACAATTAATTAGTTTAATGTAATTAGATGTTAGCACATATGAGCAACAATAAAAGTGATATAGTGGATTAATTTGTGGTCAGTAGAAGATGTATTTAATTTATAACAACTGACAATGTAATAAAAAATTTGCACAATTTAATACTTCGCTATAAAAGGTTTCTTCTAATAAACTTTTAAATTACTGAGATTCATATAACTGTTTCAAACTTATTTGAAAGACCGTGACGTAGTTATTATTTTCAATACATATAAGTTAATGCACAATTAGTACTGTGAGAAATAGAATCCCCAACGGATTAGAATAACTTGTCTAAAACTATCTATAAATTGTTTGGTTCATGCTATTGATGTGAATTGGATTCAAAAAAGAGATGCCTTCATGCCATTTTCATGATTATACTTGAAACGTCTTTGGAAAAAAAAAAAAAAAAAAGATGTAGCTATGTTGGAAAGATAATTATCTCACTTGCAAGTAGAGGTGGACCCACGTGTATGAGTGGGGTGAACGTGCACTCATTAACTTTGAAAACTAATATATATTTAATTGTGCAGCCTTATAAACAGACATGCACACCTTGAGCATTATTTGAAGTTGTCGCTTCCATACCTTCGATCCATTTTCGAATTACGTCTTTGTCACATTTCATTGTTATTTTTTGTTTTAATTTAAAGGGTTAAATACAACATAAGTGATGCATCTAGGATTCGAACTTGCATCAGTTTGCACAATCTTAACCATTGAACTATCACTCTTGTTTGAACAAAGTTAAAGTTTAATTATTATCTTAGAATCCTTATTTGACCTATATACTTGTACTTTCGGCCACTGCACACGCCACTAATGACCAATCAGAAACAACCTTATCCCTCAGTCATCATTGAAAACTTCGCTAGTGCCTATATTTAAATAATTATATTCCCACGATCATTCAAATCCTGAATTAACCTCTGCTAGAAAACATCATATCTGAACGAAATTAAATAAATGACAAGGACATCAATTTTTTTAACCACAAGTAACATATATATAATCATAAGCTAACCATCTGAATACAACTTGATGAATATTATTTTAAAAAAAAAGGAAAAAATAGCTACTCAATTAAAACTAAAACAAAAAAGATAACCATTAGTAAACATATTTCCCTCAAAAGAGTTTTTTTTCCTTGATTTTTTTTACCTCCTCTTATTTTTACTTCCAATCAACAAAGCAAAATAGAAGAGGATCCTAAAGAAAAATCCCAAACCAATAGTGATCCAAAAACAAGTCCATTTGTTCAAGTCAGTCACACCACTTTGCTTCAATATGTCTGTTCCTGTTGTCAAACATGTTGTGCTTGTTATGTTCATACCTAAAGTCTTGCTCATGTTCTGCAGCAACTTGATCTTTAAGGGCTCAGGGACAGCCCTCAATGGCGAGACGTCGAAAATCTGGACACCCTTTACAAAACACTTGTAAGGATCAGAAAATTCATTTTGTAACACCCCTTGATAAGGGTATTTCACTAAGGATATGTAGTGAAACCATATCCAATAAGGAGGGAGGCGATCGCGACTAATGAAAAAGCCACTGAACAGAAAGAAATAAGCTAAGATCGCGACCACGACTGTGAAGGCCATCATGATATTGTAGATGACACCAGAGAGGAATGTGACAAATGAACTCCCAGCCCAAAATGAGGCAACCAAGAAGAGCAAGAAGTAAAGGAAACCAGAAGCGCCACCGGCTAGTCCAACTGACCAATAAGTTGTGACAGCAAAGGCAATGGACAGGACTAATATGGATGGAAGTGAGATAATGGCATGTGAAACAACATAAGAAGAACGACGATAAGCATTGTAAGCAGTCTCTCTCATGAAAATGTACCTTTCTTGAAGAAAAACAGGAATGGCTTCAGCACAAGTGTAAAAAGTTGTGGACATTGCAAAGGCAAAAAAGCCTAGCCTTTCTTGAACCCCTTTTGGAGAATTGTCCAATTTCCAAAAAGTTGTGGCTAAGATAATCCCAGTGACAACGACAGCGCCAAAACGCATACCAAATAGCTCAGGCATTCTCATGGAATTCAACATCGATCTTTTGGCTATCACAACCATATCAACCCAAAATGGATTAGCAAATTTTGGGACATTTGAAGAAGAAAGATTTGGATCGATATTCGTTGCTCCTGAGACTAATTTCCCTCTTGAAACACTTGCACTTATGGCATCTTTGAGTGATGGTTTTTGTCCATTGTAAAAGCTACTGCTGCTAGTAGTGGAGTTTCTTGTTCTTTGCCATGTTCTATTGAATTCCATCAAATTCTTGGTTCCATTTGGAGTTCCTTCGAGTTCTCTGATGAAATCCAAAGCAAACTCTATCCTGTTTTCATTTTCAGGAATTGGATTCCCAAATTCAGCAAAAAATTGTTGTAGACTTGAAGGAGGGCTAGTAAACACCGTGTGTCCACGCGAAAGGATGATCAAATGGTCCAAAAGACTCAAAATTCTATAACTTGGCTGATGAATTGACATGATCACAATGCTCCCACTTTGTGCTATTCTTTGCAAGACTTTTACCACCATATATGCACTAGTGGAATCAAGTCCTGAAGTTGGCTCATCAAGAAACAGGACAATAGGGTCATGAATTATGTCAATGCCAATAGAAACGCGCCTTCTTTCGCCACCAGAAACTCCCCTATGGCCTTCATCACCAATCACAGTCTTGGCAGCATTTCTAAGGCCTAATTGATCGATCAACGCTTGAACTCTACCTTTCTTCTTGGACTTAGATAAAGTCCTTGGAAGGCGAAATTCAGCTGAGAACATGAGTGTTTCTTCAACTGTTAACATTGGGAACAAAAGATCATCTTGCATAACATATGCTGAGATAACCTTGAGAAGCTTTGATTGAAGAACTTCACCATTCAAAGTAACATTCCCTTTAAGGCTTTCCCTTGATATTCGATCTGCAAGGGCATCGATTAACGTTGATTTTCCTGAGCCACTAGCTCCAAGAACAGCCATGATTTCACCTTCTCTGGCTTCTCCTGATATGTCATTCAACAACACCTTCATGTTATTATTCGATGGAAACTCGTCATCCTTATTACCCCTCCTCAACCACCTAGGAAGTGATATTTTGTTTTTGACTTTAACACTATAGGTTAGATTGTGGAAGGAAAGAACTAAGGGAAATGATGAAGGAGTATTAGCAAAATTGGAGTGATTCCCAAGTTCAAGAACTTGGTGGTTTTCCTCAGCAGAGTCGCCAATGCGTTTCAATAGCTCACCTAGTGTGACAGAGACACTGTGCCTTGGTTTTCTGCCCAATTCTTGAAGTTCCATGTTGTTTCTTGTGCCTAAAAATGGAAGATCACTGGCCGAAGACGTTTCATCGCCTCCCCCAAGACTAGACATGTTTGATCAAAGGTTTTTTCTAATGTTTATGGATGTATATTTCTTACTAACTTTGTCTAAAAACACACACACACACTAAATAGAAAGGCAAAAGTGTATGAAAGGTTCTTCAACAAATTTTCTCCATGTTGAGTCACTTTCTTTGTGTATTTTGGCAAAGTGAATGTCTTTGTTGATGCCTTAGTACAAGAATATAATGTTAAAAATGTTGTGTTTTCGTGTAATGTTGAGGTTTGAAAATTATAGTAGTAAAGTAAGTTCAGTAGGTGGCAAGTTGGATGCCTTCCATTGAATAAGTATACAAGTGTATACGTAATTTACATCATCAATTACCAGGTCTATTTCTACCTTGAGGTTTCTTGAAGGGATCTATGTTGCTAGGATAGGGGTGAGGGCATCCGATACGGGTGTGGATCTAGAAGTTCAATTTGGAGATATGAATAGAAGCATAGGTATGGACGATAAGATACAACCAATAAATATATATTACGACATATATCAGCATACATTTTGATGATTAATTGAAGTTAATCAATAAAAGCTATTATTATTAAATTTGTTGTAATATTTTGTTCATAAGTTATATATCATATAATAGCAAAGTGTTCCTAATATTTTGTTCATAAGTTCTCTCTAATAATAGCCAAAGTGTTAATAATACTTCGCTCATAAGTTATAGTGTTCCTATATATACGACATAAACTCTTAACCAAACCAAATACCATATCAACCTAGACTTCTCAGTTATAGGTGAAATTAAGATTTTGAGTTTATGGATTCTGAATTAAAATTCTTTTTTATATTCTGAGTTCTGGATAAATTATTTTTACGTATTAAATGAAAATCTTAATACAAATATAGAGTTCAAGTCAAAGTTACTGAGTTCTGCCGAACCCATAATCGTCATTGTGGCTCCGCTCCTGGACATAGGTATAGTCAAAACACCCAAGTTGGATTGTCCAAATCCATTATGGATCATATACTCCCACACCCAAACCATGTTGGGTGTGGCAAGAATTTTGAAGGATTTGAGCAACGTAAAAATAACGCTTACTAGCCTTTTTCTGCTCTATTTTTTTAAAAGTTAGCCATTGTCTTTCAAATTTCACAGGTGAAATAATGTCTTAGAATATCACCCGCTTAATTTAAAAATTCATGACAACAAATATTTCTTTTAATTACAGAAGGCTGAAAAGTGGCTATTCGTGAATTTTATTTTGAAATAATAAAGAAAATAGAAACCATCAGATGTCATAGATGTAAGTTGTAACTAACCATATTCAATGGGGAGACATTTATCTTTTTTAGAGAAGAAAATATCAACTACTTAGTCTTCTAATTACCTAATAAATTCCTTTCAAGTAATTAGAGTAAATCATAAGTCTTGAAACTTCATCAATTGGTTAGTTGAGAAGTAATTTACAACAATGAATTTATTGAACATGGCTAAAATGTTAAAAGCTTCACATCCAATTAACTTAAGGTTTGAGCACCAAAGAGCATGGTGAGAATTGAGATGGTTGGGATCCATCCACATTTAATCAAGGGTCGGGTTAGAGCTCTAAGAATAAATACTTCTTTCGTCTCAATTTATGTGATATCGTTTGATTTGACAAAAGTTTTTTAAGAACGAAAAGGAAGTCTTTTGAAATTTGTGGTCTAACACACTAGTCTTTGATGATTTGTGCGTCTACAAATGATTTCATTAAGGATAAAAAGAAGAATTTTAAACTTAAATTGTTTTCAATTATAAAAATATAATTTTTTTAAACGAACTAAAAAGGAAAGTATACTACATAAATTAGGACAGATGAAATAACATTTTAATAAGGGATGTTTTAACCTCTTAATAGATCTCTCCCATGGAAACTAATTCTAAATTACGAAAGGGCATGGTGAGATGGTTGAGACTCACATCCACTCTTAATCAATAGTCGGGTTCGAGGTTTAAAAATAAATAACATCTCATTATAGAGCGTTTTATTCCCTCAATAAATCTCTCTGGCAAAAACTAATCATGAATCATCAAAGGCTATGACAAGATAATGGGACTCATCCACCTAAGATCAGTAGTCAAGTTCGAACTTCAAAAATAAAATAATATTTTGATAGTAAGCATTTCACCCTCGTAACAAATCACCCTATCGAAAATCTTAATTATATGAATCAATTAATTTCGAATACCAAACGTCAAAGGCCTAAAAGATGACACAAGGTTTGGTAACATAATGTAACTTAACCTTTTGTGCAAAAGAAAGAAACAATATAATATCCATTGCCACTTGTAGTTGTTGCGTGTTATATTCTTACAGTAGCCACTGCTACTTCTTGTGTTTTTTATAGTTACTGATAACTATAATTTATCTAATTTTTATTGAATTATTAGTCACTTCCAAAAATATGGTGACCAAAAAATTCCTAATCTCTCAAGCACACGCCTTCATTTCTTTACGAAATCAATTTGTATAAATGCCATTATTTTTAAATTTTTTTAATGACTGTGGTGTTCGGGTCAGTTTTCGCGTACCTCGACTAATTCCACGGGATATCTATCACCTCCCACCAATAACAAATATCAGGTAACTCTATCCACCAAGGCTAAAATAGATGGGAAGAAATCACTTACTCCCTTTGTTTTAAAATAGTTGGCTCTTGTTGACTTGACAGTTCCTTTAAGAAAATATTTATCAAGAGTTTATTTTACCAAATTAGCCTTATTAATTATGCTTTGAAAATAAATTTGAGCATACACTTTATGTAGCTATTTAATGATAGGAGTAGTACACTAGTATTAGAAGAACATACTAGATTGAAATGATAAGGGTATTAGAAATTCTCTTGATTTTAACTTGGACAACTAAATTGAAACAAACTTTTTTAGTAAGAGGGCCAACTATTTTGAAACGGAGGAAGTAGTATTTTTGCCTCCGCTGAGATTTGTATATATGCCATTATTTTCACTTGATAGGAATGTGTGCTAATTACAACAACATACCTAGTATATTCTCACAAAGTGGGGTCTGGAAGGGTAAAGTGTACGTAGTCTGTACCACTACGTCAGAGGTGAGATCGAGAGGTTGTTTCCGATAGACCCCCAGTTCACATGCTTACAATAAAAAAATTTCAATTTTTAATCTGTTCCTAAATCCCTTTCTTATTAATCTGGTTTTTGTTTACTTTAGGTGTGGATGTTCATCTACTCTGGACCTAAGAATTCCTATAGCTCTCCAAGTCAATAGAAAAAAAAAAAATAGGAATCACCTCATTCTGTGCATATACTTGGTTTACTTAATTATGCATTTTTTGGGTACAAAGGATACGTGGTTATATGCGTATTACAAGCCAGAATATATATACTCATTTTACTTGGTCTTTGTAATCTCCAAACGCCAACAAGAACATACTCGTGGTCAGTGTAGTCCCACGAAGTGATGTCTCGAAGAGGAAAGTAGGGAAAAAAAATAAATTGTGTGTGTGGAGTCTTCGGTTATAAATGAACCTATTGAAATTATTGCTCCTATTTATTGATTCCTCTAGAAGGCCATGGGATGAGTTGATTTCCACATCCTTGTTAGTTTGAAACTTGTAATCCACCCATAATCGACGTAGGGTGTGTTAAATGTTTAGTATGGAGGAATAGTGTGTGTAACCAATAGTGTGTGTAACCAAAATATAGGTTGAAAATCCCACCAGACAAAAGATTAAACAATACCATGACTAACACATACACTATATTTTCTAATACATTCTAACATGTGACCAGGAGGTCACAAGTTTAAGCCGTGGAAATAGCCTCTGACAGAAATACAAGGTAAGATTGCGTACAATAGACCCTCGTGGTCCAGCCCTTCCCCTGACCTCTACATAGCATGAGCTTTAATACACCGGGCTGCCCCTAATGTAAAATCTACTTAGAAGGGAATATTTTAACTAGATATAAAGAGGACATCTAAAACTGAGATGATGTGAAAATTAACTGACAGTACCAGCAAATGCACATACTAATTTACCTGCCCAAAAAGACCAAACAAAAAGGGTGTGGCCTGGCCGTCGATAAAGTGAGTTGAGAAATGAGGTCTCGGGGTTCAAATCCCCACAGAGACAAAAAAACATTCGGTGATTCTTCTCATTTGTCCTAACCTTGATTGACAGAGTTCAGAAAAAAAAAAAAAACATTTCATCTGTCCTAGCCTTGGTGGATAGAGTTCAGAAAGAAAAGAAAAAAAAAGACCAAACCAAAGTCTATAGGTAGTCACTTTCCATTTGTCAAGTTAAAAGACCCTTGACTTATACTTCCACAACTTGAAGCAAAATATATTTTCTTTTGGGGTTTGGCATTCCTCTAGGAATACAATGATTTTACACAACACGTTCCCCCTGTTAAGTTACACTATACAAACTGTCTCAATAGTCCCTCCAAGAAAAAGATTGAAAACAAAAGTCATGTACAAGTGTTTTATAGGGTATACCATGAGAAGGGGATGCTTCCTTTTTCCTCCCTAAATGACATGACTAAGTGGTCCAATGCCCAATTCATCTTCTACGTCATCGCTCTCCTCAAATAGCTTCAAGAATCGAGCTTGCTCTTGTTGCTTCTTCCTCTTTTGCCAAAATTTGTAGGCTGTCACTGCTCCAAGAACTACAAAAGTCGTCACTAACACACAGATGAGCAGCACTAGAGCCCAGTGCATTCCCTTTGCCTCATTCCTTGGGCCATCGGTGTGATTTGAAGCTAAAGAAACCATGCAATAACACAGACAATAAGTTACAGATTATAGAGAACAAATTACAAAGATTCTGAATAAAAGGACAAGCATCCATATGGGAAGAATAGTCTAGATGCTATAAATACAAGAATTTTGTAGCACAGATAAGTTAATGTTTAAATAATTTGTGAATTTATACTCCGTTAAATTGGATCATCTCATTAACAATGTCAATGTATGTCATACAACAAGCTGAATTTTAAAGATCAAACAAGGATTCAGTAGAATCGTTCCTAATTTACACAAACTCAAACCATCATGGATTCCGTGAGCACCAAATTCCCTAAGTGCCACAAAAGTCTGTCAGATGGGACATAATGAAATACTCCCTCCATCCACTTTAACTTGTCCACTATACTAAAAGTAGATGTCCACTTTTACTTGTCCATTTTGGAAAACCAAGATATAATCACGTAGTTCCTCATTTACCCTTCTTATACAACTATAGTCATTTCCCAAAACATGAATTTATTATATTCAAAGAGTGATATAGTAAAATTATCATTCTATTTATTCTTCCTTAAGAGATGTGTCAAGTCAATACTGGACAAGTAAAAATAGATGGAGGGAGTAACATTTTGAACAAAGATGGCGCGAAATCCAAATCGTCATCATAGCTTGCAAGGGACGTGCAACCTTCCTTTTATTCAGTTTCTTCTGAGAATAAGTCACATTAACGTCAATTATAGAACCAGGGAAAATATTTTTATTTACGTCTGTGTCAACGCCCCTAAGTGAATGTCGGGTGGTACCATTGTCTTTTGATTGCAAGGCCAATTACAGGAACCAAATCCTACATCAAACTGAAACTCGAAGATTTACCCACTAGTCTTTTTCTTTAGAGCAATTCTTTTCTAGAAAAAGAAGGGTGAGAAGCAACTAGTTTTGCTTTCCCTCCAAGACGCACTACGTATCTTTCAAGAGATAGGCATAATTTTTGTTTACTTTTTTGATAATTGAGAATCCCTATGAGGTAGTGGTATGGACTGCGTACACTTACCCCCCCCCCCCAGACCCCACGTGGTGGGAATATACTGGGTATGTTGAGAATCCCTATGAGTTATGGCCCAACTCCAACTGACCCACATGTTGCCCTATATCCTGCTCCTACTTGAATGTCAGCCCTCTTGTCAGTGGCAGGGTTTGAAATAGAGACGTATCTATCCATATACTTAGTTAGATGCTTATGTTGATCAGCGTCAAGAGATCTTAGACAACATAAATGAATTTCCTTAAGTACTGGCAAATATATGTAACAGCATTTATGAGGGGGGGTTTTCTTAAGCATTTATGAGTTTATGTGCAGTAAAATGTCAAATAGCGTCAAGTTCATTGTTATTACACAGAATACACCGCATTAACCAAGGAGAAGAGGAGACAGCAAAAGATTGAATACTCACCACCTTCAAGAGGAACACAGTCTGGACACAAGAATGTGGCATTGAACTCTTTCTCCTTGAAATGGATATACTTCCCATCAGGACTAGTGAAATCGGAGGCACAGAACTCCCACTCATCAAATATATCATCAGGCTTTATAAATGAGTCTTTCTCATATATCCCGCATCGTTTGCACTTTTTTTCTTCAAGTTCTGTCAGAGGCTAAAAACATAAAAACGCGACATCATCAGCTTCCAAAAAAAAAAAAGATATCTTGGGTCATGCACATTAGATCAGAAAACTTGTGAACTTCTAAAAGAACAGACATAGACAAGCTTCCGAGCTGCATCAGAAACCTTCTTCCCTTGGAATACAAATTAAATTCTTAATTCTTCCCTTGATGCATAAAGCAAACAAACACCATAGTTTATTAAGAATAGGACTATCCTCTGCCAGAGAGCCACATATATGACATCGGCTTGTAACTTACTGAGGATTGTTCTGACTAAACTTTAAGTACTCATATGTATCACGGAGAAAGACTTGGACGTAAATTATGAAAAGAAAGATCATATACGTTGCTCTGAGTACTGGTGGCAAGTCCTCTCAAGATTTACATGATCAACTATTTAGTTCCATTTCCTTCTCTTTTTATTTTCTAATTTTTTGGGTGCACGTGTGGTTGGGGTTGGGGGAGAGGAGACGGTTCCACTTTGTAAAGTTCCCTACGCATTCATCCACACACTGGCTATGCCCATATCATTCAAAGAGATCTTCTGGTAGAAATATGCACACAATTGGAAGTTTATGCATTTGGTAATGCTTATTGCCTTCATACACAGTTATTCCAAGGTTGAAACCTAGAAACTCCACCTCCAGAAACCCTTCTCTTCCATCTCCCAACTTCACCTACCAATACCATTGCCACCAGGTCAGCTCCCAGACAACTCATCTCCCAACAATTGTCCTCAGTCAACTAGCACTTCTCTTCCCAGGCCTGGAAATGTCCTTGATATGCTTCTTCCACATCATGCAACACCAATATTTCATCCTCTGCCCCCTCTTATTTCATTTCCACCAGTAACTATAGCTTAAGCTTCTTGGAAATCCTCCAGTCACGTAAGAATGAAAACCTGTAAGCCTAATCCCAACATCTATACCTCGAAGGAAAACAACAAAGGTAAATAGAATAAAAAGAAGTGAGCTCCCCACAACTACATCAGCCCATGTAAATCAGTGTTATTAAGCATTTTGAAAGAAGAAATGACTACAATGCACTGAGAGGTGGGATACTAAGTTATCTGATGAAGGATGATTTCTTCCGAGAGGGGTTCAAAGCTTCTATGACAGACATTTCCTCCTCAATGAGGGGTAATGGGTAAGAGACTGTTACCTCTTTTGCCCATCAACCGTCCAGATTAACTAAATACAAAGTTTTGAAGAAAATATCTCGGGAGGTAACCTCCACTAAAGGGGCAATTACTACCAAAATAACTTCTAAACCTTCTAGGGTAGATATTGATGAACTTTTTCCCTGAAATTGTACACCTAAATAGAACTGGACTCCACACTTTTCTGATTCACAGATTTGACCTTAAGGAAGAAAATGAAGAGTTTTCAAGAGCACAGTTTTTATTCTACTGACTACATTAGAAAATTTTCTTGTTTTAGCTTTTCCTTGTCTCAACACGAATTTAAGCATGAGCAAACTTTAGTATTGGCAAATGGTACGTCAAATAAAGGGCATAAGTTTGAGAAGATAAATCTGGTTATACTCCACCTCTCTTTGAAATTAATAGAAAAAATTTCAAGAGAATGATATAGTTGGAAATATGATGAACCAACAAATTTGCAGTAGTGGTTAAGAAATCATTGACTTTAAGGGTAGTTTGCCCAATGAAAGGGCTTGGAAGCCATTTGTAAGGAATTGAAAGCGTTTATTGTCTCGATTCAGGGATCAGTATCGTCTTCCTCAGTGGCTAGTAGACATGAATGTACCTTCCAAGAGCTAATGCACTGGATATCGGGGCAACTGCATCTAGTTGCTAGAAACAGTGGATTGGCTATCAATTTTATTTTTTTTGATTTAAAACAGGAAAAGAAAATCTTCCTTCTCTCTTTATTACTTTATTCATTTTACTTAACTATTTTTCCTGATGTGTGCTTTCGGTAGGTTTTCTACCTTTTGTTATACTTCTTGTATACGAGCATGTTTTTTTGCTAGAACATCAATGAAATTATTACTATTTCATAAAAAATTCTATTCGTAGTAGATTAAGAGAGTCAGCATAACTCCCTCTATGTCCAAAGGCGTAGCCGGTCTCAAACCCAAATAAAGGAGGAGGATTGTTATAGGTTTGACAATCTGGTACAAAAATAGTCAAACTACGATCAATCCTCTTAATCATAGGGTTCGTTTGGTAGCTAGTATGGAGGTGAGTTATGCAGGTATTAATCCCGAATAAGCAATACCTCTTTTAGTAGCTGGTTAGGAGGTATAACTAATACATGTATAAGTTACGAGGAAATCTATGTATTATTTTACGTATGATAGAAAGTGGAATTACTATGTACATGAATAACTAAACCTTGCATAAAATAATACATAAATTCCAACAACAACATACCTAAGGAAAAACAATTACAAATTCTCACTTTTAACAACAACAATAACTATATACATGAATAACTAAACCCTGCATAAAATAATACATAAATTCCAGCAACAACATACCCAACAACATACCAGTTACAAAGTGGGTCTAGGGAGGGTAGAGTGTACGCAAACCTTACCTCTACCTTAGAGGTAGATAGGTTGTTTTCGATAAACCCTCAACTCAAGGAAAAATAGTCCAAAGTAATCCAAAAAAAAGAAATAACAGAAGTATAAGAAACAACAAATAATAACAAAAAACAACAAATAGTAATAGAACAGAAACTACCATACTACAATGCGATAATCGAGGTACTAATAGAGTGTATCAGAAATCGAAGGGCAAAAACTACCGAAGCAATAATACTATGGCTACAAAACCACAAGACAACGCACTACTACCTACTAGTCTTCTACCCTAATTTGTGTCCTCTCCGCCCTCCAATCTAAGGTCATGTCCTCTCCCCAATACTTTTTCGATCTGCCTCTACATGTCCTGTAACCATCCATCTTTACAGTTGGGCATCCATACATCTCTTACTCATATGACCGAACCAACTCAGCCTCACTTCCTGCATCTTGTCCTCCACCGAAGCCACTCACACCCTATTACGGATATCCTCATATCTAATCCTATCTTTCCTAGTAACTAATCTCTGCATAACTCTAGTCAGCTACCAAACAACCCGTATAGGGTTCATATAGTCAACCATACTAATTTGAGTTGATTGATTGAACAAAGTCAGTATTTTTAGCAGATGGTTTCAGATTAATGAGGAAAGAAACTAAAAATTTAAACATTTTTCCAAGCAAAACAATTCCATAACTACAATGTAACTAATTCCAGCAACCAAGAAAAGTACGCGGTAAGTTATATACAAGGAATCATCGGGTAATAACAAAAATCGAAGGACAAGAAACTACAAGAGCAATACTACGACTACTACTATGAACGAACAAGAAGACAATGCACTGTTACACACCTGCCAAGACTCTTCGCCCCTGAAGGCATACAATACATGTTTCTTCTTCACATCAGGCAAATATATTGTTCTATTTTCATCTTTACACTTAAAATAAACTTCTGGTGCTGCTTCAAACAATTCATGAGTATTATATATTTCAATCGAATCTAAAGTTACAACCGCCGCTCTAATCAAC
The DNA here is from genome assembly GCA_031232105.1 of Capsicum rhomboideum. Taxonomy (NCBI): domain Eukaryota; kingdom Viridiplantae; phylum Streptophyta; class Magnoliopsida; order Solanales; family Solanaceae; genus Capsicum; species Capsicum rhomboideum. Next base: position 138,766,484 of record CP124711.1, on the reverse strand, counting down.
CCTGCACAACAAAACAAAGACATAATTTTTCATATTAGTGTACAGAAATTCGATTCCTTTATGTTCGAACTTTTTATTTAGACATTCGAACTAAGTCATATTTCAATTGGATACTTTTAACTCCTAATAAGTTGTTTCAATTAAACAATTCCTATTTAAATTTTGATTATATTTTTACGTAGTTCTTATTTGTATTAACTACATAAAATATTTTATTTCCTTTAGTTATACGCATTTGTCTCACTAAGCTGTAAAACCTCAGATATTTTTTTCTACTTAAAGGTTGATGTGTATAATATAAAAAAAAAAATCATGAGTATTATATATTTCGATCGAATCTAGAGTTACAACCGCCACTCTAATCAATCCTGCAGAATTTTAAAAAAAAAAAAAACGAAAAAAACAAAACATAATTTTCCATCAATTAGTTCACTAAAATCAGAAATTCGATTTGACACTCGAAATAAGTCATATTTCAATTGAACACTTTAACTCCTAATAAAATATTTCAATTAAACACTTCTATCTAAATTTTGATTTTCTTTTTTTGCACTGTTCTCATTCAACATAAAATATGTCATTTCCTTTAGTCATACACATTTGATTTCTACTTAAGGTTGATGCGTATAATTATAAATTCATGAGTATTATATATTTCGATCGAATCAACCCTGCACAAGAAATTTATTAACAGCATAATTTTTCATTGATTAGTTCACTAAAATAATAAATTCGATTCCTTTAATTTCGATTTTTTTTTTCATGAAAATTACCTGGAAGATAGCTGAGAAGAATCGAGCTAAAGAAGAGCAAAAGAAGAGGAACCCTAGGATTTAAACGACGACGCATCGGTCTAAAGGAGAAGAATTTTTTAATTTTTTTTTTTGCTTATTGTGCAAGGAATTGGGTGTCTGATCGAAGACGATGAAGATAAATTTTCTAGCTTTTGCTCTCCAGATTCGTTTGTTCCTTTTTAATTAGTAAAGTTTCTAAGGAGGTTACCTAGTTATATTGCAGCTCGACTAAAATGATAATTTTAAAAATGAAAAAGAGCCTAAAACGTTCTTTATTTATTAAAAATGGTATAAAATATCTTTTATCTATCTTTAGGCTCTGTAATATATTCACATTTATCTTTGGGCTCCATAATGTTCTTCACATTCACCTTTAGGCTCCAAAATATACTTTATTTAATATTTCTAATATTAAATTGAAAAAAAAATATTAATGATGTGTCAATTTCTCATTGGTCTTTATTTAACTAATTAAAAAAAATTAACCTGCTCATTTTTTAAAAGAAAGTCATGAATCCAAATTTATTATTCAAAAAAAAAAAAAACATGAGATTTACCTATATATTTATTTTATTTTTTTATTAACTTTATTCACTTGATTAAATTAAGCTTATAAATTTTTTTAAGACATTTCCTTCACAATTCAAGAAAATTATAGCCACCATAGTAATAGGTTAATAACAGATTATAAGTTGAAAAATAATAAAATACTTTTTTTCTACTTGTAGGGAAAAAATAAGAGAGGAAAATATTAATATTTTCTTAAAAATAAAACATTTCGAACCAAACCGATAATAGCCAAATTGATGGATATGAATTATATTTGATTTTAATAATTAAAAAATTAACTAAATTGATTTGATTTTAGTTTTAACCAAGAAAGAACCTAAACCAAATTATGAATACCCCTAATAAAAAATATTGCATGTGAGTTTTAATATTGATTAATTTAAATAATTATATAATTATAATGCATTGCTAAACTAGCAAACTTAATCATTGTTGCAAATATTTTATTTATTTTTTATAATTTCTTGTTGTATATTAAACTATGTAATACTTGACAATTATCTTTTAGAACATTATTTTTTTCTTGAAAAGAGTTACTTTGTTCTATTTTGTTAAATATAATACGCATATTTTTATAATTTAGCAATGAAAAGTTGAAACGTCATTAATGAAACTTTTTTTTCAATTTAATATTGAGGATGTTAAATAAAGGGTATTTTGGAGCCCAAAGATGGATGTGAAAGACATTTTGGAGCCTAAAGGTGGATGGAGGATATTTTTGTACCACTATCAATAGGTGAAGGGCATTTTAGGCCCTTTTCCGTTTCAAAAATAAGAAAAGGTAAAAGTGTTTTCTCCCCAAAAATAAAAAAGAAATTCAGATTAAATTTTTAATAATTTTTACGTGCACTTAATTATGTACTCCCTCTGTCTCAATTTATACTTTCTCTGTTTCAAAATACTTGGCCTTCTTTCCAAATTTATTTGTTTCAATTACTTGTCCATTTTCGCAAATCAAGAGTGTTTTATTACTTCTTTTTCATATTACCCTCAATATTAAATAACTAAAGAAAATAGTAATAGTTAGATTTAGTGTTTCAAAATATAATTAATATCGTTAATTTTGTAAAATACACTTCTAATTAATGTTTTCTTAATGGGTGTGTCAACTCAAAAGAGGCCAAGTAAAATGAAACGGAGGTAGTGTGTCTTATTTTCTTTTTTAGTCAGTCTCAAAAAATGATTTTCTATATTTAGTAACAATTTAACTTTAAAATGTCTATTTTATCCTTAATAAAATAATTTATAGCCACACAATATTTTAGACCACAAGTTTCAAAAGTCTTTCTTTCTTTCTTAAACTCCATGTCAAATCAAAGTAACTCATATAAATTGGGACGGAGTGAGTAGTACTTTCTTTTTACCGCCCCTAGAAGCTCCTATCCCTTTTGCTTCCTTGGTGACTCAAACTCATAACTTTTGGGTTGAAAGTGAGGGATGCTTACTATCTGAGCAATTCCTTCTTATCAATCACGTAGTACTTAAATTCATATATATATATATGGAAAAAAAATAAAAATAAAAAATAAAAAAGATAGTTTGATGCACTAAAGCTCTTGATATGTAAGGATCGAATCACAAAGGTCTATTACACGGAGTTTTACCTTGAATTTCTGTCGGAGGCTATTTCTACTGCTTGAACCTGTGATCTTCTAGTCACATGACAACAACTTTAATTTATAGTTACTTAAAGGCTCCCCTTTGAATTTTTTTAAAAAAAAGAATACTAAATAAATTTGTTAGATTTATTATTATTTTGATAAATTGACGATTTAGATTTGTTATGTGTGATATGCGTAATTTATGTTTCAAATTTTGAGTCTATTTGGGTGTTGGGTCATTGAAATTAAAAGAATAATTTTTTTATATAAAAAAAAAAAATTCATACACACATGATCAGAGGCGGAGCCAGGATTTCAACAAAGGGGGTTCATTATTTGAAGAAAAAGTAATCGAAGGGGGTTCAACACCTATTATATATACATAAAAAATAATTTTAATCATGTATAAATAGTATATTTTTCCGTCGAAGGGGGTTCGGACGAACCCCCTTGCCAAAGGCTGGCTCCGCCTCTGCACATGATTGAAATTTTAACATATTTTTACATGTTGACTGAAGTGCATGCATACATGAAAAATTCAAACACACATGACATGACTGATATTTTAGTCAATTCTAGTATGCGTTAAAGTCATGTTTGACTGAAACATACATGCAAACATGAAAAAAAATTAAAAGGAAGTTTACGTTTTAAATTTAAACTTATTTAAAGTAGATTTGAGTGTTAAATCGTGTGTTAACAAAAATTTCAGACATATATGACTAAAATTCTAGCTAATATTAACATGTGTTTCAGTTAAGTATGATTGAAACACATGCATACATGAAAAAATTAAAAGGTACCTGACAAATTTATTAGATTTGTCTTGTTTTGACAAAATTTTATGAGTAAATAAAACTATCACGCGCCTAGAAAAGATTGTCTAAAATCACTTGATTTAGTTAGCGCCGCGGTGTACTTTGATAAATATTTGACGATAATTCAAATAGAAAATTGGCACATCTAATAATTCAAATATAAAACTAATAAAAACATAGTACTTCATACTCCATATGTTTTTTCATGGTTCACTCTATTTTAAGTCATATATATTGTTCTGCATCGCTTATATTTTATTCATTATATTCACCATGTTACGTAGCCTTCTTCTTTTAACTTTTTTTTTTTTTAATTGAAAATTGAAGTTTTATTTTGTCGCACCTTATCATAAGTCATAACACATAAAAGAAAGTTTAATTCCTTATTAGTATTATCATAAAAATTAGAGTATTATTATAAAATGCTATAAAATAAAGACAAAACAAGAGAATTAGATAAGAAACTTATAGAAAAAATTCTTATTATTATTTCCAGTATATATAATAGGTCATACTCCATAAAAGACCCTATTTATAGCTGAAGATACATCATTACATAGCTTGTTACAACAAATCAAAATTTGTTATGACAATCCAAAATTTGTTATGACCATAAACCTTGTTGTGATCATTCAAAACTTGTTATGACCATAAAACTTCTTGTCCTCATCCAAAACTTGTTAGGACCATAGAACTTGTTATGGACATCCACTCACTCAAAATAAGTGGATTCATAACACTCCCCCTTGGATGTCCATTAACAGATAATGTGTCTCATTAAAATCCTACTAGAAAAAATTCAGTGGAAAAAGACCTACTGAAGGAAAAAGAGTACACACATCTTTTAATACGATTTGAGTGTTGCCTCATTACAAATCTTACCAGAAAAATCCAATTGGGACAAAACCTTGGTAAAGGGAAAAAAAGTACAATGCGTATTTTACTCCCCCTGATGAAATCCGCGATTCAGATGGTTAAGTCTTCGCATTCCAATCTTGTATACTATCTTCTCAAAAGTTAAAGTTGGTAAGGATTTGGTGAATAAATCTGTTGGATTATCACTTGAACGAATTTGTTGTATATCAATATCACCATTTCCTTGGAGATCATGTGTGAAGGATAATTTTGGTGAAATGTGCTTCGTTTTGTCTCCTTTTATGAAGCCTCCCTTTAATTGGCCTATGCATGCATCATTGTCTTCATATAGAACTGTGGGTGTCTTGGTCTTGATATCACACTTCAGGCCACATTTCTCTTTAATGAAATGTATCACTAATATCAACCATACACACTCTCTACTTGCTTCATGAATAGTTATTATCTCATCATGATTTGAAGAAGTTGCAACAATAGACTGCTTTGTAGATCGTCATGATATAACAGTACCTCCATATATAAATACATAGCCTGTTTGAGATTGAGTTTTATATGGATCAGATAAATAGCCTGCATCAGCATGACCAATAAGATCTGCACTATCTTTGTTAGTATAAAACAGACCCATATCAATAGTCCCTTTTAAATATCGTAATATATGCTTAACTTCGTTCCAATGTCTCTGTGTAGGAGAAGAGCTATACCTGGCTAGAAATTTAATAGAAAAGGCTATATCAGGCCTTGTGGCATTAGCAAGATACATAAGTGCATCAATAGCACTGAGATATGGTACCTCAGGACCAAGAATCTCTTCATCCTCTTCTGGAGGTCGGAATGGGCCTTTACTCACTTCAAGTGATCAAACAACCATTAGAGTACTTAAGAGATGTGCTTTGTCTATCTAAAATTGTTTCAAAATCTTTTCAGTATAGTCAAATTGGTGGATAAAGACCCCGTCTGCAAAATGTTCAATTTGCAAACCAAGACAAAGTTTTGTCTTTCCAAGATCTTTCATCTCAAATTCTTTCTTTAGCTATTCAATCGCATTTTGGACCTCTTCTAGAGTTCCAATGAGATTTATGTCATCAACATAAACAACGAGTATAACAAATTTTGATGTTGTTTTTTGTAATAAAAATAAAAGGACAAATGACACCATTTATGTAACCTTCATTTATCAAGTACTCACTGAGGCGATTATACCACATACACCCTGATTTTTTTAAATTGTACAACAATCTTTGTAATCTGATTGAGTAATTTTTTTGAGATTTTGACCTATATGCTTCAGGCATCTTTAATTCTTCTGGGATTTCATACAAATTTCATTATCAAGTGAACCATAAAGATAAGCTGTAACCACATACATAAGATATATTTCAAGATTTTCATGTACAACTAGATCGATGAGATATCGAAATGTTATTGCATTCATAACGGGTGAATATGTTTCTTCATAGTCGATATCGGGTCTTTGAGAAAATCCTTGTGCAATAAGTCGTGACTTGTATCTTACAATTTCATTTCTATCATTTCTTTTCTGCACAAAGACTCATTTTATAGCTAACTGGTTTTACACCATCAGGGGTTTGGACTACAAGTCCAAAAACCTCACGTTTAGCAAGCGAGTTCAGTTCTGATTGAATTACCTCTTGCCATTTTGATCAATCATTTCTTCGTCGACATTCTTCGACAGATAGAGGTTAAAGATCATCTTTATCTTGCATAATGTTAAGTGCAACATTATATGCAAAAACATTATCTACCGTAATTTTGGATTGGTCTAAATTTATCTTATCTCCGCTAGAACTTATTGAAAGTTCTTCATTCACTTGAATCTCGAGATCACTGATTTCTTGAGGAATATCAGGATTAATTAGATCTTGAGTCTCTTCATGAGATTCTTTTATAGTGTCATTTTTATCATTTTTCGTGCTTCTTTTTCTAGAATTTTTGTCCTTCGAATCCAATGGTCTACCACGCTTCAGGTGTGTTTGGGATTCTGAAGCTGTGACACCGGTAGATAGTCCTTTTGGGACATCAATTCGGACAGGCACATTCACTGCAGGGATATGTGACTTAGTTATTCTTTTAAAATCAGTAAATGCATCTGACATTTGATTTGCTATTTTTGTAAGTGAATAATCTTCTGAACCTCTTGTTCACATATAGGGGCACATGGATCAAAATGAGATAATGATAAAACTTTCCATGCAATTTCTCTTTTGAGTTCCTTTTTCTCTCCCCATAATTACAGAAAATTTGTTTCATCAAATCGACAATCTGCAAATCGAGCAGTAAATAAATTTCTCGTCAATGGTTCAAAGTAGCGAATTATGGAGGGTAAATCAAACCCAACATATATTCCTAACCTTTTTTGGGGGCCCATCTTAGTGCGCTGCGGTGGTGCTACTAACACATATACAGCACAAGCAAAATTTCGTAGATGAGCAATATTTGGTTCATGACCAAAGAATAATTGTAACGGAGAGTATTTTCTATAATGAGTCGGTCTGAGACAAACAAGTGATGCTGCATGTAATATAGCATGACCCAAACAGTAGTGAGTAGTTTTGTTTTAATAAGTAGTGGTCGTGCTATCAATTGTAGACGCTTAATAAATGACTCTGCAAGGTCATTTTGAGTTTGAACACGAGCTACAGGATGTTTAACTCTTATCCCAACTGATACATAGTAATCATCAAAAGCTTGGGATGTAAATTCTCTAGCATTATAGAGGCAAACAACCTTAATGGGATAATCTGGGAATTGCACCTTTAATCGCATTATTTGTGCCAATAATTTCACAAACGCTAGGTTGAGAGACGATAAGAGGCACACATGAGACCATCTTGAAGATACGTCCATTAGGACCATAAAGTATCTAGATGACTCACTGGATAGGTGAATAGGTCCACATATATCCCTATGCATACATTCTAGAAAAAGAGGGGATTCAATGCTAACTTTCATTGGCGACGGCTTAGTTATCAATTTACCTTGATAACAAGCAACACATGAAAATTCATCACTTGCAAGAAAGTTCAGGTTCTTTAACGGATGCCCATTTGAATTTTCAATGATTCATCTCATCATTATTGATCTAGGGTGACCCATTCGGTCATGCCAAAGCACAAAGGTATTTAAATCAGTAAACTTCTGGTTTACGATTAAGTGTACTTCAATCATACTAATTTATGCATAATATAGGCCAGAAGATAAAGTTGGTAATTTCTCCAACACAGATTTCTGGCCTGAGACATACTTGGTAATACCAAGATATTCAACATTTATTTCATTTACTGTCACGCCCCGACTTCCAACGAGGCGTGATTGGCACCCGAAGCCGATAAGGCCCGAGAGAACCAATCTTTGCTCATGTACTCTCATATGTATGTTCGCGTATGCATATCATTTTATCTCATGTAATTAAATATCGTTAGCGAAAGTCATGGCAATACGTGCAATCTATGAAACTTGGCCGCTAGGGCCATCTCGTCAAAATGAACGTACATCTTTTACTTTCACGATACCCCACATATGTCTACAAAGCCTCTAATAGATACATGACCATGTCTATACAATACTTACAAAATGCTAAAACCTAATGAACACATATGACTTGGGAAGCCCCGAAGCAACTAGAGCTCACCAATAATCTGCGGATATCTCGCCACCTACTGCAGAGATCTACTAACACCTGTGCCTGCAGCATGTAAGGTAAGTTCCCCAAAAGGGGTCAGTACGAATAAAGTACTGAGTATGTAAGGCCAGATGAAACTAAAATAGCACATAAGTACTTCCAAGAAATTAAGCGTAAGAGAATAATCAATATGGATATACCTTCGTATAAAAATATGTGGAACCAGGTTCATTACTTCTATTAGTCTCAATACTTGCTCAATCAGTCGCGTCACTATCACTTTCTTATAACCATCTTTATGTTTATTTACATCTATACACGTGAGGAAAAATATTCTCATCTCTTTACAACTATTTTCATTGCTCTTCACTCAATTAGGTATTACCGGACCTCCAACTTTGGTGGGCTAGAAGATATCAATATAATACCGGGCATCCACATTTAGTGGGCTATCATATCTGTAAATATAATACCGGACATCCAGCTGATCAGTGGGCTATATAATATACCGGACATCCAGCTGATCAGTGGGCTATCATAGATAATATAAGTACCGGACATCCAGCTGATCAGTGGGCTATATAATATACCGGACATCCAGCTGATCAGTGGGCTATCATATATAATATAAGTACCGGACATCCAGCTGATCAGTGGGCTATATAATATACCGGACATCCAGCTGATCAGTGGGCTATCATATATAATATAAGTACCGGACATCCACCTTTAGTGGGCTATCATATATAATTATAATACCGGACATCCACATTTAGTGGGCTATCATATATAAATATAATACCGGACATCCACCTTTAGTGGGCTATCATATATAAATATAATATACTATTGGGATTATTCCATCTTGAACTTATACCTTTTTGATTGTAATCCATTCTCAATGAAACATATAGTAACCATACGTACATTACCTCTCTACAAATCTTGTATCCTTTCCATAGTTAGGAGAGTAACACCTTAAAGATCATGACACTAAAGCTCATACTTATATACACATCTCACCTCACTATCTTACTTCATGGGATTGACATCTTCACTTATGAGGAATAATTATATTAACTTGCACATTACCTCTCTTAGTACTCTTATGAGATTGGTACTAAGATAATCCTCATACTATAGGAATTTGGAACATGACATAGTTGGAAAATGCTTTTTAAGCATAACTAGATTCTCTTACATCTAACTTTCTTTGAGGTAGTTCTTTTAGAAACTTCAACGTTATGGCAACTTTCCTTGAAGCTTTGGATCATTAACCAATGAGTGAGAGACATGAGAATAATTTGGCAACATAACATTATTGGAACCATTGGACAATAAGCAATGAGCAAGATACATAAGTATAACCACTATTAGAACATTGGAACATGACCTCATTTGAGTTTTTGGAACACTAACCATGAATATGAGACATGTGTAGAACTCTATTGGAACTTTGGATCATGACACTAATTGGAACACACCCATATACTTTACCTTACTCTTGTACTTTATGAGATTAACACCTTAGCCAAACACGTACTTACATGCCCATCTCACTTCACTCCTTTATCTCATGAGGTTGACAATTTCACTCTTATTACTCTTGTGAGATGGATACTCTTACAATTGGCACAAGGATGATCATCATACCATAGGACTCATAACATGATTGGAACAATGATATTTAACTAAACAAGCTCTCTTTACCTCATTGCTCTTATTGGGATAATTCTCTTAGGATTTCCAACATGTGACAACTTAAGAACTTCCGCCCATAAATAAGGACTAAGTGATTCATGATTCGTATAGGAGGAAAACACATATGACTATCAATAGATCAACCCTAGTTGGAATACTATAGACCCCCTTGGTATAGTACACTTTTGGAACCTTAACATAATAATCACTAAATACGATACATGTGGATACTAACTATTCACCACCCTGCGGTGCAATACCTTAGACCATTTGGAACTTTTGACATATTAGCCAATGAATGTGAGTCAACCAATGGACATGAGTCAATCAATAAACATAAGTTATACGATTCACCATTGACCAATGAATAAGGAACATATGAGTAACTCTCGCCAACTATCGAATATGAAATACCTTAGAGTATTTCGGAATCAAGTGAGTGCTATGACAGTGTGAACATCATGTGTGGCAGAAGGATATAAAAGTAACCTTACATACCTTGTCTTCCCAATGTAAGTACACAATCAAATATGTGAGAGCAACAATTCCGCTCCTTCTTTACGTTTCACTCTACATTACATAATAGAACCAACATTAACCACCAACTACCTTACAAATGCATACAATAACAACAAGTCACATGTTTGGCTTTAACATGCCATTTCCCCTTGATAATACCATTTTCGGCATGGTCATATCAATAATACCACAACATGCCCAACATTGACCAAAATATCATTTATGAATTTATTCTCTCAATAATCCCACAATATTCCATACATTGACCAATACATGATAACCAAGATCATGTCACACCAACATCATACTTTACACTTCTCCATCACCACAACATCACAATTATGCCATCAATTTACTTCAATACATCTCACAACAACAAATCGGCCAAAATCCCATAATTTACACTTTTATGGAAATAACAAGTTTAATACCAAAAATAACACCATACATGTTCATATTTTGTCCATACCATGCTCTTTCATCAAAACAACAAGTCATAATTCAAGTTACAATCCCATGGATAACACATCTTTTTAACAAAACCAAAAATGCCATGTCCAACACTTCCAAGCATAACCAACATGACCTACATAATTTCTCATGCTCATAATATGTTAAAGTACAAGAATAATCACTTACCCAAGCTTGGAAGATGATGATCTTGCTCCAAAAGTGCCTTAGGGTTTGAAGAGCTAAAAGAGCTCTCTTGAAAATTCTAGAAAATGAGAGAAAGTGATGTGTGTGGCTAATGAATTAAATCTGATTTTTGGCCACCTTTTATAACCCCTTCAAGTCATCCTTAGCTATTAATTTCCATCATTGACAAGTCAAAGCAAGAATGGGTCCTTTTGACCCATTGGGCCTTTCATGTTTTGTTCATTTTTGGTCTCTAATTAGGCCCAATAACCCATATCATCTTGACCCACTAACATCAATGTATAATTCACCATATATATCATGTTTGCATAATTCCATAATGTCACAACAATATTCTCTTACGAGATTCCCATTCGTCACCTCGCTCGCAAAAATAGGAAAGTCTAGTCGTCCTTGGCCTCATTAGACATTTTTGGATCACTATTCATGTTTCATAATTTGATCATGTAAGAGTATGTAGGAATGTATTGAAGTGTTTGAAGCTTTAAAAATGCTCAAATAACTCCAAAGAACCAAAAGAAACCATCTAGAAATCGTCGTAGAATTGCGTTGCGAAACGAGCCCGGAAAGGTAAAACATTTGTTCCTTGCTCCACTGCTGCAAAACAAGCCAGTGGCGCAAGAAATTCACCCTCTCTGATCTCAGGGGCTTGCGCCACACCCCCTGAAATAGGGCAGTGGCGCAAGTTTCCATGTCTTGCTGAATTTTTCGGCAATGTTTCCAACACTTGCGTATCGTCCAACACCTTATCAAAATACTATCAAATACTTACTTAGTGACCTTAATCATCAAGTAAACATGACTCCAAGTCACCAAATGGGGTTAAAATGTGTACGGGGTATGACATAAACGCTTCAAGAAGTCACAAAACACTTCCTATGAAAGGCTCGTCACATGTACACGGCCAAATTTTAATTTTTTTCTCATCTTTACCATTTCCAAATACATACTTATAACTCTCGACACTTAAGTAAACATTATTCACTATCATCAAGTAGGGTTGGGAAGGTACGGGGTGTTACATTTACTGTCTCAACAGATATCCATTTCGGCCAGTATCTTTAAAACTTAAAAAAATTCTTGGGGATTTAGGAGAGAACAAAGCATCTTCTATAACAAGTTTCGTCCCCTTAGGCGGAAATATAGTAACTCTTCCGGAGCCTTCAATCAATTTTGAATTACCAGAAATTGTTGTAACATTTGCTTTTTGTCTAAGCAAGTAAGAAGAGTATTTTTCATCTTTAAATATGACATGCGTTGTTTCACTATCAATCACACAAATATCCTCACGATTGGTCATTGATCTAAATAAAATTTGAGGAGTACCCATATATTCTTCAAGATGAAAATATAAACAAAGTAAACATCATAGTACTACTACCATACAACATATTACATAAACTTTATTGTTTTACAAGACTTAGAGAAACACGACCAACAGGAACGTAAACTAATACAACCAACAGAAATGTAAAATATTTAGACTGTTACAGATTCGTCACCAATAAGGTGATCTATATTTCCGTCAGGGATTTCAAAGAAATCTGCAACACCTAAATGCATAGACTTAAGATTATCTTCAGAGATAAATTTTTCTTCTGCATTACTATCTATTTTCTTCAGAGATGCTCGATAGAGATCAACCAGGTGCCTTGGCGTACAACAGGTACGTGACCAGTGCCCTCCACGTCGATAGCATTTATTTTTTGGATTTTTTCTTTGCACCGCTTCAGGCTTTTCACCCCCTTTTTTTACACTGCTGGTGCTGAGGGTTATTATTCAGTGCAAGACGATCACCATGATTGAAATTTCTTCCTCGACCACGGCCACGACTGGAGTCAGGACCTTTTTCACGTCTGAATTGGTGAAAATTTACACCATTCACTTCAGAGAATGGTGTAGAACCAGTTGGTCGACTTTCATGGTTTTTCATCAAAAGATCATTATGCTGTTCAGCAACAAGAAGATGCAAAATTAATTCAGAATATTTTTTAAACCCCATTTCTCGGTATTGCTGCTACAAGAGCATACTCGAGGAATGGAAGGTGAATACGTTTTCTCCAGCATATCATGATCTGTTATATTTTCTCCGCATGAATTTAACTATGATTTAATTCTAAACATGACAGAATTATACGCAGTTATATTTTTAAAATCTTGTAATCTCAAATGGGTCCATTCATAACGCGTCTGTGGAAAAACGACTATCTTCAGGTGGCCATATCTATCTTTCAAACTATTTCACAGTACAAGAGGATCCTTAACAGTGAGATATTCCATTTTTAAGCCATCATCGAGGTGATGAAGGAGAAATATCATGGCCTTAGCACGGTCTTGATTCGGTGCCTGATTTTTATCTTTGATTGTGTCTGCCAAACCCATCGCATCCAAATGAATTTCGGCATCAAGTGCCCAGGATAAGTAACTTTTGCCCGATATATCTAGTGCAACAAATTCAAGTTTAGATAGATTCGACATTATTTTAAGAAAAGTAAGTTCTTACCTTCTTTACCTTGTATTCGCTCGAGATGACAGGTTTTTGTGCTGATAACGTGTTATAAAATGCTATAAAATAAAGACAAAACAAGAGAATTAGATAAGACACTTATAGAGAAAATTCTTATTATTATTTCCAGTATATATAATAGGTCATATAGAAGACCCTATTTATAGCAGAAGATACATCGTTACATAACTTGTTACAACAAATCAAAACTTGTAATGATCATAAACCTTGTTGTGATCTTCCAAAACTTGTTGTCCTCATCCAAAACTTGTTATGACCATAGAACTTGTTATGGACATCCACTCACTCAAAATAAATGGATTCATAACAAGTACAACTTTTCAAACTATTTAATAGTATAACTTCAGAAATTAAAAGTAACAAATAATTGAGCATACACAACCAATGTATACGCATCATACAAAGTGAAGGGTGTCTTGATTTATGCGTTCAAATTTTGAGAGTCAGATTTTTAATTGTTAGGTGCTCCATTTTATTTTCCCATTGAGGTCGAACCTAAACCTGTGCTCAAGAGATAGTTGTCCATACACTGATAAGGGATGTATGGATTCTCGAGAAGAGAGGAGCCGTGGTGGTCCCTTTGACCATAAATTTGAACATAAAATTTTAAGTTTCTTAAAATAAAAATGACATATACGAAACTATTGTAAACGTATAAGTCACAATAATTAATAACAACAACAACAACAACAACAACCCCAGTATATTCCTACAAAGTGGGGACTGGGGAGGGTAAGTGTATGTAGTCCATAACATTACCTCAAAGGTGAGATAGAGAGGTTGTTTCCTATAGACTCCCGGCTCAAAACAAAAACAGTTCAGAAAAAATAAACAGAACAAAAAACATTACCTCAAAGGTGAGATAGAGAGGTTGTTTCCTATAGACTCCCGGCTCAAAACAAAAACAGTTCAGAAAAAATAAACAGAACAAAAAACAATATGTACTAACACACCAAATGATATCATAAACAAGACTATCACTAAGTAATACGACAAACGATACCATACTCTCAAACAAGACTAGCATTATAGCCACTAGCTCGGATAACAAAACAAAGTCCTCATACTTACTATAAGGACACACTCCTTTCTACTACCCTTCTACCCAAATTTGCATCCTACATGTCATGTCTAATCAGCTCCCTCCAATATTTCTTTGGTCTACCTCTACCTCGCTTGAAATCATCCCTAGCCAACCTCTCACACCTCCATATTAGGACATCCGTGCACCTCTTCATCATATGCCCGAACCATCTTAACCTCGTTTCCCACATCTTGACTTCCACCGAAGCCACTCTTACCTTATCTCGAATAACCTTATTTCTAATCCTATTTTTCCTTGTGAACCCACATATCCATCATAGCATTCTCATCTCCCCCACCTTCATCTTTTGGATGTGAGAGTTCTTGACTGACCAACACTCCACCCTATACAAAATAGCTGGTCTAACCACCACTTTGTAGAACTTGCCTTTGAGTTTAGGAAGCACCTCTTATCACACAAGATTTTGGAAGCGAGCCTCCATTTCATCCATTCTGCCCTAATACGATGAGTGACATCCTTGTCAATCTCTCCAATCCCCTGGATCATAGAACCAAGATACCTTAAACTATCTCTCTTTTAGATGGCCTGAGTATCAAGCTGCACAACCATATTAGCCTTATGCGTCACCTCACTGAACTTGCACTCCAAATACTCTGTCTTGGACCTACTCAATTTAAACCCTTTAGACTCTAGTGTTTGCCTCCAAATCTCCAACTTAGCATTTACTCCACCATGGGTCTCATCAATTCAGACTACATCAGCCGCAAATAACATACATCATGATACCTCACCTTGAATTTTTTATGTCAAAACATCCATCAGTAAGGCAAATAAAAATGGGCTACGAGTCGATCCCTGGTGTAACCCCCATCAAGACAGGAAAGTACCCTGAGTCCTCTCCCACAGTCCTAAATGAATCTTGATTCCTTCGTACATATCCTTAATCGCCCTAATATACGCCACAGGTACACCTCTAGACTCCAAGCACCTCCAGAAAATCTCCCTTGGGACTATATCATAGGTCTTTTCTAAGTCGATGAACACCATGTGCAAGTCCCTCTTTCTCTCTCTATACTGTTGGATGGCCTCATTAGTCGAGCGTCCTGGCATGAATCCGAACTGATGATTCTCAGAAATAGTCATAATCCTTCTTAACCTCAACTCAACTACCCTATCTTAAACCTTCATAATCACAATAATTGATAATTCAAAATATTTAAAGACATATGAAAAAATTGTGGGAAAAAAAAAACTCATTAAATCTCAAAATTTGAACAATATTGCATAAATTAGAATGAAAGGAGTATATTTATTATACCATATGATAAATGAGTTTAACTTATTTCCATTGTCGGTGGAAACTTTATTTTACACAATCAGCAATTTTAATAGGTAATAGCTAATTACCATAATATTTTCTTAAAATCATTTCCTTAATTACTTACTTTTTTCTGGATTCGGCTCTACTCTATTAGTTTTTGCTGAAGGAATTATCAATATACCTTTCGATGGATGATATGTGGATTGATAAACATGAAAGGTTGAGATTGCTTTCTAGCTTAGTTTCTATTTTTGGTGTATTCTTTAATAACGATAATCTTTAAAAACCTGAGGTCAATTTTTAAATATTTTTTGGTAGCATTATGATATTATTAATGATAGTATTAAAAGATATGGAGCCAATTCCTTAGCATTTCTAATATTATGATGTCAATTCTTTAACAATTTTTTTTGGTAGCGTTACTGTTACTTCATAATTGTATTATTAAAAAAAAACTTCATTCTCTTCTCTAGAATGCAAACAAAGCAAGTTGTGCCCAATGTCATATTTGTTTTCTTACTTTACATTTTAATAGATGTTTATTAAGTTTATAGAATTAAACTTGATTTAGTTTTATTTGAAGAAAATAACTAATTAATGTTATAAATTGATAAAATAAAAAATAATTCACTCTATGCATCTTTTGTGTTACTCAAAGTGATATTCCATAGCTGGAGAGAGAATTCACAACTGATACTATAATATTTTTTTATGTATCAAACTATCAACCACAAAACTTCCAACATGTAAGAAAATTTATAATAGATCAAATCATGTTGTTGTCTTGAATTAGTTGTTATTCTTGGTTTATTGACTTATTCGCTAGTCAAATATAAATAATGTCAATTCAATAATAAAAAGTTTATTATAAAATTAGAAAAGAGAATTTACTTAATATTGCCATCAATAATATTGTAATGCTACCCAAAAAAAAAGTTAAAAAATGATCCCATGTCTTTTAAAATTAATTATCATTAATACAGAATACACAAAAAATAGAAAATAAGCTAGAAAATAATCTCAACCTTTCATGTTTATCAATCCACATGTCATCCATCGGAAGGTGTATTGATAATTACTTGATCAAAAACTAATGAAGCGAAGCCGAACCCCTTTTTTCTCTCTCCACTCCTTAATCTTAGGTCTAGCTATTTCCCTGTTATTCTCGTTTCCTCTCTCCTAAACAAAAAATTATACTAACAATTATTTACAATGAATTAGAATCATACTCAACAAATTAAAAGATGTTGAGTAATTTTCTTAGTCCCGTTTTATTTGATGATGTTTAGATTTTGAGAATCAAATGAATAACTTTTTATTAATTTTTTTTATGTTTGTTAAATATCTTAAAATATTAATTATTATAACTTATACTGTAATAATTTTTTATATTTTTCAAATATGTAAATTTTATTTAGAAAATACTAAAACATTCAATTTCGTCCAGTTGTACGATCAAAATTAAAAAGTTTGAATTGTAAAAAGTGAAAAGTATCATATAAATTGAAACATAGAGAGTACTATATTATAGAATAGTAATGTTGATAACTGATAGTGATTGCGTAGGTTTATTTTGTTAATTTCTTTGAAGGTTGATGTTGCCAATGGATTCAAGTTCGATGGTGTTGAACAACAATAAAGTAGAAATTGATGATCAACGAAAACAAAGACATATTGATCCTTCCTAATTTTAATAACAAAGTCATAATGCGAAAACAAAAAATAAAATAAAGAAAGAGTAAATATAGAGTCATTGTTAATTGCTTTGAAGGTTGATGTTGCCAATGGATTCAAATTCGATGGTGTTGAACAACAATAAAGTAGAAATTGACGATCAACGAAGACAGGACATATTTATTTTAATAACAAAGTCATAATGCGAAAACAAAAAATAAAATAAAGAAAGAGTAAATATAGAGTCCAAGTTGCCTCTACAATTATTTTCCTTATTTATAATTTGAATATTAAAGTTAAAATAATTGAAACTTGTGTAAAAAATAGTTTCCACTGACGGTGAATACTAGTTAAACTCAAATGATAAATTTTCATAATATTCATGAATATTATTAGAGGCTGAGGCCATTGCTTTAGAAGTTGTTAACCGTATTCTAATCTCCACCATCTTTTGCTCCTTTCTTCAAGTTGTTCCTCTTATATTTAAACCAAATCAAAACCAAGATTTCCAACATTGCTACTTCCCATTGCCATTGCCATTGTCATTGTCATTGTCAATAGTCATTTTTGTCAAAGGTCAATGTCAATGTCAATGGCACCATCAACTTTTTTGGTATTGTCCATCTTATTAATCTTCATTAATGTTTCCTCACAATCAGATCCACCACCAACATTTGATTGGCTACAACAAGAATACCTCCAAGCTCACAATGATGTAAGAAAAAGTGTTGGTGTTCCTCCTTTGGAATGGGATGCCAAATTAGCCGCTTATGCGTTTGATTGGGCTAATCAACGGAAGGGCGATTGTGATTATAGGTAAGGATCGATATACAATATACGTAGTTAGACCCTCGAAAGGCTTGGATCAATAATTTGGACATGATATGTAGCTAAATTTAGGGTGATTTGCACAAATAGGATCTTCGGGTGGCACTGTTTAAATTTTAGTCTCGTTTAATAAAAAATATTTATGGTGCAAAAGTAAAAAATATACAATATAAACTCATTGGAACAATACTTTTGTCCAACTTGCTAACTAAACAAATTATAAAAGGAATAAACAAATAATTAAAAGATAATATTAAGTTGGTTGAATTTGGATTATAACCCATTGTTCAAACTGTTGATCTAATCTTAAAGTGGCCAACTTCTAAATACAAGGTCAAAAGTGGTTATTAGGACAAATCAGCTCGTCTTGACCAAAACAAATTCTATACATACTATGAACTCAACTCAACCCATTTATTGACTCAACATTTACACTTTTGTCCCTAAATATCAACTTATTTGAAGGGCCAAACGTGCAATTTTATGATTAAATTTAGCCTAATCCGACCATTTGACACTCACAAAATTTATTTATTACAGGCGCCATTCGCCCGGGCCATACGGAGAAAACATCTACTGGGAGCTCTACTCAGCGACACCTGCAACTGGTATTGTACAAAAATGGTTCAGTGAGAAGAAGAATTTTGATGAGGTGAACAATGTTTGCAAATGCAAGCCAGAGAGGGCAGGATGTGAATGTGGCCATTATTTAAATATAGTATGGAAGACTACAACAAAAGTTGGATGTAGTGGCAATGTTTATTGCAATAACCAAAAGGGTCTTTATATTGTATGCTCATATGATCCTATTGGGAATTATAAAGGTGTCAACCCTTTGAATCCTGGTAATAATATACCAACTAATTCCTCTAACCATTGAAGTAGTTAACGCGCGCTAGCTGCGCGTTAATCCTTCAGTTTTTGATGTAATTTAATTTTGGTGTAACAATTAATACCTCTGCTGTGTGAGGTAGGGGTAAAATTTATATACACTCTATTATTCCCAAACTCCACTTTTTGAGATTATACTGAGTTGGTTGTTGTTGAATCAATAAATAATAATGTTTGATTTTATAATCACATTGTAAGGATTTGCTTTTGTTCTTACAAAGTTTTTAAAGAAGATTTGGTGTATACGCCCTCAATAAGACTTTAATTAACTAAAAAACCTTTATTTTATTTTCCTAACTAGTGAATTTGACAGCTCTTCGCGCGGTCATTAAAAATCTAATTAGATTTATGATTTTTTTCGTAAAAAAACCTAAATTGAAAAAATAGATATATATATATATTTTTCATTTTGATCATCCTCTGTAGTCAAATTTGATTTTGTTTCCTATTATTTATTCTGTTAATTTATTTTCTTACTTTTTAATGTTTTATTTCTAGACTCTTTTCTTCATATTTTTTTCTTTTTCTTCTTTATTACTATATCTTCATTCTCTAATTTGAAATCTAGTGGAGGAATAATTCCAAAGTTTTTTGGACTTGAAAAAAGATAACACTTTTTCAAGAAATGTAAAATTATAAAAGAAATTTTTATAAATAGAATTATTTGCCCATATTGTGTAATATAGTAAAATTTTGCTCAATTCTGAAACGCATTTTTGTTTTATAACGTAGCGGAATACATCATTTTTGTTTCATAATATAGCGAAATGCACCATTTTTGTTCCATAACATTGCGGAATACATTGTATTCGTGTTCATAATAATAGCAAAATATATTGTATTTGTATGCATAATAAGTATATCCACGTGTATACAATTTTTGTAATGGAAAACATGTATCCGTGCGCATAATAATAGTTAAATACAGTATATCTGTGCACATAATAATAGTTAAATAAACTATATCGGCACGTATCCTATATCCTTGTAACGGAATACTATGTATCCACATATTTATAATACTTTTATCTTTTAAGCGGAGTACACTATGTCTACGTGCATTATAATAGTGAAACATTGTATCCGCAAGCATAATAATAAGTAAAATACACTGTATCATGTGTCCGAAAACATAAGTATTGTTAAATGATTAATTTGTGATTATATGTTAGTGTATTTAACTAATCCAAAAATATATATAAGAATAAACTATTAACAAATCAATTACAAAATGTATGTAATAGATAGTGAAAAAGTAGAAGTGAAAACCACAAACAACAAAAGGCATACTCCTTTGCAAACTTGGATAACATAGCATGAAAATGCGTTAGATAGTGAAAAGCAGAAGATATTGACTCAGACGTCTCTTTCTTATTGAAGACTGTGACAACTGAAACTCATTGGCAATGATTTACCACTATTAAAAATAATTAAGAGAGTCGAATTTACTAAGCCACCTACCAAGTTAGAAACACGGAAAATATAATAAAGCAAAAATATAACACAAATTTTCATACCTAAATCCAAGTAAAAAGGACAGGTCAGTGCACAAAGCTCCCATTATACACGAGATCTCCAGAAGGATAGAACCACAAGGATTTATTGTATGCAGTCTTTACATTTCTGTAAGATGTTGTTTTCACGACTTGAGTCTGTGACCTTATAGTCACATAGCAACAACTTTACCTAAATCCATAGAAGTGTTCAAGAAAATTGCTTAGTATTCTGGTAGAAAATAGATCATAGAATTGAAGTATATCAATGAGATTCTTGCATCAATATAAATGAATTCAATAAGGACGGATCAAAATATCATAATAAACAATAAAAAAGCTCCCACTATGCATGGTGTCTCGAGAAGGACAGAATCATAAGAATTTATTATATGCAGTCTTTACATTTTTGTAAGATGTTGTTTTCGCGACTTGAGTCCGTGACCTTATAATCACATGACAACAACTTTACCTAAATTCATAGAAGTGTTCAAGAAAATTGCTTAGTATTCTGGTAGAAAATAGATCATAGAATTGAAGTATATCAATGAGATGCTTGCATCAATATAAATTAATTCAATAACGACGGATCAAAATATCGTAATAAACAATAAAAAACAGTGAAACATCTTGCTCCAAAATCACATCGAACTTTAATAAAATGATCAAACTCTATCATCAAACATATCTTTATAACAACATTCAATATTTCAAAGATAAGTCAATCATCATACATCAGAATTCAAAAACATTTAAATCAGTAATAGAAAATCTAACTTCATAGAAAAAAAATTGAAAAAAAACAAACAAACAGTTTTTGAAGAACTTTTCGATTTGTGTGAGAACACTGAACTGAAGAAGATGTGAACTTATTTTATAGTAAAAAATCTCCATAACCCCATTTACATGGTGACGTTACATCCGTTTGGAGACATTTGATATTCATATGTCATCAGTGCGACATTAAGAGAAGGAATAGTGGAGTATTGATTATTGAGTGATTTATTATTGTTACAAAGATAATTTAAAAGTAGTAGGAAAAACAAAAAAAAATCTCCAAAAAAGAAAAAAAAAAGATAATATAAATGGAGGCCATAGAGAGGTGCCACATCACCTTTTCTATGACCTTCCTTTATATTATATATAGATTTTTGTTTCTTGTCGGTGACAGAGCCAAGAATTTAAAAAAGAGGATTCAAAAAGAAATATTTTTATGCCAAGAAGATTTAACAATTTATATATATGTAAAAGAATTGTTTACCCTGCATTATAATATTTCAAGGAAGGGGTTCAGTTGGTGTACCCCTCTGCCTCCGCCCCTCCTTGTCGTAAGTAGAGGTGGCAAAATCAAACCCAACCCGACCCTATCCGTTTAAGTTTGGGTTGGTTATTGGTCCGTCCATTTATTAGCTTAACCCATGTCAACCCAACCCCTTTAAATCCGTTAAAATTTGAGTTGATATGTAACCCGAATTGATTTTTGAGAAATCTTGTTAAAATATTTTAAAAAGTCTTTTTTTATTTGATATGTTATATATAGTCATAATAAAGAAAAAAAATAATTTTATTCTGTACTAAAAATTTATAAAAGAACAAATAAAATAATTAAAACTTAGTAAGAATTGGACGGGTTGGGTTATAACCAGTTATAATCCGTTTTGACCAACCCATTTTGACCCAAATAAATTTGAGTCGGGTTGGGTCTTGATCCATTTTAACTCACCCAAATTTGACTCAACCCGCCTAATTGTCACCTCCAATCGAAAGTTTGAAATTAAGAAAATGACCTTAATCAGCCGCCAAGAAGGACATCCATCATTGACCATAGGTTGATGTCACTGCTACTTAGTTATTCTGACAAAATTATTTTTTCTCATCAATAATGAGGTTGAAAATTGACCAATATGGACGTTGATTAGCGATCATGGGTTAATAAACGACTAAGAAGGAAGTTAATTATCAACGGCAGGTTGATGAACAATGTTTGCAAATGCCAACGTGAGAAGGAGGGATATATATATATGAATGTGGCCATTATTTAAATGTAGGTTTGCAATGATCAAAAAGGTGTTTCTATTGTATGTATACTAGATACTGGAGTCCGTGTCAGTCCGTGCCCAATTTATGTTTTTTTTTAATCCCAATTTATGTGACACAGATGAAATTTAAAAAGTCAACCAAATTTTTGTATGATTTTTAAATATTTTAAATTATTAATTATTGATTTATAGTACTTTTACATAATTTTCATATACTATATGTTACTCTTTTTGTCCCAATTTATACGTAGTTTTCAAGTAATATATGCTACTTCTTCTATCCCAATTTATATGACATTGATAGAATTTGAAAAGTCAAACAAATTTTTTAAACATCTTTTAAATATTTTAATCTGATAATTATTGCGATTTATATTACTTTTCACGAAATTTTCAAATAATATATTTTAATTTATGTTGCACTGATAGAATTTTGAGTCAACAATTTTTTTTTATGCGTCTCCGAATAATTTAAATTATTAATTATTGTAATTTATAATACTTTTTACGCAATTTTTAAATATATAACAGGTTAAAAAAATTTTTTTAATTAAGACAAAAAATTAAAATTATAAAAATGTCCTCGACCAGAAGCAGACATGACAACCGTCAGATTCCTGATGATAATAATTTTTTTACTATCACCTTTTTATATCTAATTTTTAAAGTGTAACTTTTATTAGGGGCGGCGATTCAAAAGAATAAACGACCTAAAGCCAAAATTTAATGTGTTTCTTGTACTTTGATGTGATGTTTATTCGTCATCTTCTTGTATTCTATCGATCGAAATGTTGTGGTGGTCTTGCAATAGCGTTACTATAAGTAACATGACATGCAAGATGTGTTCTTTAATTTTGCTAGCTAATAAGTTGTGCCAATTAGTGCATGATCTAAGAGAGCATCATTTTTCTACCATGAGGCAGTAAATTCCATTTAGATGCTGTTATTAATTAGAGTGTTATCTACTATAGTTGTACAATTTATTAAATTTCTAGTACTTTTAGATAAATTCTGGAACATCAGTATTAGGGGTGGACATTATTTGGATTAAATCGAAAAACCAAACCAAATCAAACTGAATTTTAATTTGGATTGGTTTTTTAGTTTTTTGGTTTGGTTTCCGATTAAAATTTTACTTTTTTTGGTTTTTTGGTTTGGTTTTGAATTTAGAAGAATAAAAATCGAAAAACCAAAAAAATCAAATTATTTTTATATTATATTACATATATAATATTTAAGTTTAGAATTAGGGTTTGAGTTTACAATTTCAGCCCTTTTAATTATTACCTTTGCTCGTAACTTATATTAGAAAGTATATTTATCAATATTATTACTTCATGTTGCACCTGTATTTCTTGTCCTCATTTTATTCTCACTGCTTTGCGTATTTATCGACGTTTTTTCCGCGAGGCATGATTGTCCAGCAGGTTAAAGGTGTCTATGTGCTTCCTCGACTGGGAATGGAGGTTGGTTAGAGGATAGAGGGAGTGAGGGACTGATGGGTTGCCTATTATGAGTAATAACTATGCTATAGATAGCAGTGACAATGACATTAGCAAATTAGAGCAAATAACAACTAGTGTTGCTACTATATCTAGTGTCATAGTTAATGTTGATGAGAACTTTTCATTGACTGGCATGAGCACTTCAGTAACTTTGACTTCTTTATTAAAAGATTTAGCTATAAATCCATCAATATGGATGAATATAATCAAGATGGAACAACAGAAATCTGCTGATGCTTATAGAACTATAACACAAACTTCAATTTCTAACTCTATTCTTGGAGCAGTTCCATCAATTCTAGCATGTAAATATAACTTTGATTATGCTATTAACTATTGACATAACCGAATACCGAACCGAAAAAACCAAATTGAAAAGAGAAAAAACCGAACCGAATTAAATTTATCATGGTTCGGATTGAGTTGCACATTTTCAAAATCGAAAATTGAAAAATCAAAATCGAATAATACAAGATCAAACCGAAAGATCGAATGCCCCACCCTAATCAGTATGGAGCTAATTACTTCAATCAATCATGTAGTATAGCATTTGTAAAAGTGAAAATTAACTCAAATTGGAGTGAATTACGAGGAATGAAACAAGAAGTACTCTCTCCGTCCTATTTTAGTTGGTCATCTTACTAAAAATAAATATCTCATATTAGTTGATCACTAATTACTAAATCAAGATAGAATTAATTATTTTTTTTTTCATTTTACCCCTACAATTAATTACAATCCCAATGTGCATTCTCATGCCCAATGAATATCATTAATATGGGTAAATAGTAAAATTCATCATTTTATTTACGAAAAAGGGTCAAAACTACCCCTGAACTATCCGAAATGGAGCAAAAATACAATCCATTTGTTTTTTGGCTCAAAAATACCCCTCCATTTATTTTTTGGCTCAAAAATGCCCCTCACTTTAATGAAGTGCCACCAAGCACACCACGTGGAAAAAAAATGTCACATGACCAGTCCACGTCAGCATCCCATTTATGAAAAAGGGCCAAAACGACCCCTAAACTATTCGAAATAGAGCAAAAATACCCCTCTATTTGAATTTTGGCTCAAAAATACCCCTCAATATTTTTTTGGCACAAAAATACCCCTCATATTAACTGAGTGCCACTAAGCACACCACGTTGAAAAAAATTGTCACATGACCAGTCCAAGTCAGCGTCCTATTTAATACCTAGCCAACCCACTTAACCATCCAACTTAACTGTCATTTAATACACGTACCCGACCCGTCTTCAAAAAATCCGACCCGTCCTTATAAGTACAGGGTAAAGATAGATCCACCCTTCATTTCACTTGAACTCTCCAAAAAAAAAAACGATGCAAACTAGGGATTCTGAGGGAAAATAAAGCTCTTAGTACATAGGTTGAAACTCGACCCGTCTTTATCACGTAAAAGAATATGGGAGAGTTCTACCCAAGTACTAAGGGCTTTCTTTTCCCGCAGAATCCCTAGTCTGCATCATTTTTTTATGGGAGAGTTTAAGTAAAATGAAGGATGGATCTATCTTTACGCTTAACTTACAAAGACGGGTCGGGTACGAGTATTAAATGGGTTGTTAAGTTGGATGGTTAAGTGGGTCGGCTGGCTATTAAATCCGCTGGGTATTAAATGGGATGCTGACAGTAGTTTTTTTCCACGTAGTGTGCTTGGTGGCACTCTGTTAATGTGATGGATATTTTTTAGCCAAAAAATAAATTGAGGGGTATTTTTGAGCCAAAAACCAAATAGAGGGGTATTTTTGCTCTATTTCAAATAGTTCAGGGGGTAGTTTTGGTCCTTTTTCATAAATGAGATACTGACGTGGACTGGTCATGTGACATTTTTTTTTTCCACATGATGTGCTTGGTGGCACTCCGTTAAAGTGAGGGGCATTTTTGAGCCAAAAAGTAAACGGAGGGGTATTTTTGAGCCAAAAAATAAATGGAGGGGTATTTTTGAGCCATAAAATAAACGGAGGGGTTATTTTGCTCCACTTCAGATAGTTCAGGGATAGTTTTGACCCTTTTTTGTTTTATTTATGATTTCTTAATCACCATATAAAATGAAATATATCCAACTAAAATAGGACGGAGGGAGTAGCTAGTTTAATTAAGTAGTGTATGCTATTTTCATTATGTTATATATAGCTCAACCAAATTGTCCCTCAAAAATTAGTGTATCTGTGGGTACTATACTATCAAATAATGGTATTGGCATGCTGCCAATAAATGGTCGAATCAAGTGATTTACTTAATTATCATAAATGCTAGTAAATATTAAATAATAATTATTTTAAATATATATAATATATGAGAAATAAATATATATAATATATGAGGTTTTTTTGGGGAAGAAACATAATTTTATTGATTAACAATGTGGGTACAATTTTATTTGTTCTCTTGATTCTTCTTTCTTGATTATCTTCGTAATTGGAGCGCTGAAGCAACGTGTTTCTCGACTAGGAGGATACGAACTTCTTTAGGATTTATTTGATCTCTATGAATTTTATTTTTTATAAATCTTCTTGAAGTATTTAATATTCGAGATGATAACTTTATTTATTCTTACTAACGAACTTAATATTTTATGAATCTTCTTAAAGTATTTAATTCTCGAGAAGAATCTAATCACATAAAATTTGGTGCCTCATCATTTCTGTTGCCTAAAGCTATGATGACTCTAGCTGTCTTGGTGTTGAGCCTCCCCTGGTACCTAGGCAGGTCTAGATCTCTCACAAAGTTGGAAAATGCAAGGTGTAGTAGTTTATGGTGTTGATCAATATTTTCCAAATTTTTGTTTGTTTGGTAAAATTTTTGAAAAGTATTTTCTCTTAAAAAATAGTTTCATGAAAAAAAATCTTCCCTAGTAAAAATAGAAAAAACACATATAAATGACATTTCACATTGATTATGTCATCCGCATCCTCCAACATAGGGGTGGGCGTTCGGTAATTCGGTTCGGTTTCGGTTTATTTATTTCGGTTTTTTTGGTTTTCAGTTATAGGTATGTGTGTACCGAAAACCGAACCGATTTAGTTCGGTTCGGTTCGGTTTCGGTTTATAAATTCGATTTTTTCGGTTTTGGAAGAAGAAGAAGAGGAAAAACAGAAAAAATAAAACGGTATCTGAAAATGGAATCGTCTTTCGATGTGAGTTTGGAATCACCACTGATTGCGTTATTGTTCGAGTGTTGGTGAGTTTGGAATCGCCGTTGTTCCAGTGTAGGTGAGTTTGGAATCGTCGTTGTTCGATTGTTGGTGAGTTTTTCGTGTGTAGTGAATTCACTGAATTAGGACTTAGGTAATTAATTAGGTTTATGTTTTAAGCGGGTTGTTGGTGTTGGGCTTAGATTTAACTCATTTAAGTGGGTTGTTGGTGTTGTATATAAATAAATTACAAATTTCATTATATATATCTATAAAAATTAAAAAAAATAATTATTATATTTTAAATTTCGGTTTAGCCGAAAAATCGAATTACCTGAACCCTATAACCGAAAACCGAACCGAAATACCAAAATTATAAAAAAACAAACCGAAACCGAACCGAAAAACCGAAACCGAAAAACGGAATTAATTCGGTTAGGTCCGGTTTTTTGATTTTTCGGTATTTATGCCCACTCCTACTCCAACATACCTAATCTTCATATAACCCTCATCTCCACCACCCTACACCCCTACCTGCTGCCCCACCTCCCATAATATTTGTCCTTATTATTATAAATACTTTAGGATAATTATTTTTGCTAATGTACCAAACACAAAAAATAAGTAAGTGTATTTAGTACGAAAGAAAATATTTCCTTGGAAAATGTTTTCTAGAAAAATAAGTGAAAAACTTTATTTTGTGTGTGTGCGTTCAATATGTAAGCAAAAAATATTATCCTAAAAATATTTATATATAATCTAGCTAGACAAAAACTATAGGACACGGGGGGCGCCGGGGCAAGGGGGGGGGGGATAAGGGTTTGGGTTGGTGAGGATGGGGGCTACAGGAGTGTAAGTGTTGAGGTGAATATGAGGTGTGTGGGAAGCTGAGGAGGACCAATCAATGTGGAATACAAATCTATTTACCCTACTTTCACTAGAGAAGTTATTTTCCTCATTTTTTAAGGATCTTGTTTTCCTAAAGAAAATGTTTTCTAAAAATTTTGACCAATCAAACATGGAACAATTAGAAAATATTTTTCCTCCATACCGATCACACAGAGGCGTATCTAGGATTTCGAGTGGATAGGTGTACTATTATAAAAATACCTTGAACGTGGGTTCACACATCTATATTCAAATATTTATAGAAAAATACAACACTACTATATATGATCTAAGGAGGGAAGTATGGATTCATGTGAACTCGGTGACCCCCACCTAGCCCCTGCAATACACATGCTTTTAGAATACTTTTTTTTTTTTTTTTACCTTATACACTGAATACAAGAAAATAAATACAAAACTCACTTTTTTTCTTAGAAAACATTTTCTTTCGTACCGAACACACCCCTAATCTCATATTTTACTCTAAAAGTAATTAAGCACATTAAATAACTTGATTTAATTTTCACTTCTATATAGCCTGCCTAACTAATGACCACACTTAATAGCCTACCTTGAATACAGAATCAATTACCAGACAGACTGGCTGGCCCACTTGTACGTAATAGAATCGAAATCAAGGCAAATTCCCTGCTCACATATCACTACCACAACCCTAGCTAATTATCTCATATTTTATTCCAGGAGTAAGCACATTAAATAGCTTGATTTAATTTTCACTTCTAAATATCCTACCTAACTAATTATAATAAGTAATAACCACACTTAACACTAGTTCATTCCCTCTATATATAAATATTGTACGTACAGGAATAAGATTTCCCATGCATAGCTATTTAATTAATTTCCAAATGACAATGCTTCAAGTTCAAAATCTTTTTCCTCTTAACAGTACTATAAGGATAACAACAACTAAGTTGTTTTCTAAAAACAGTCATTTCGGTAGAAAATTTAATTCATACAATAAGTCCCATCTACGTTTTCTTCCTATTCTATTAAAGCATTGGGTGATCATCAAGGAGATGTTTTAGCTAATAATGGAATGGGAGCTAATAATGGAATGGGAATTGTTGAGTTTTTTGAAGCCAAAAATCTTCTTGTTACTGATGCTACAGGATTTCTTGCAAAAGGTAATTTCATTAGTCAACATTTGCAAAAATTCTTACACATTAAGGGTGTGTTCGGTATGGAGGAAAATGTTTTCTCGAAAATAAGTGAGTTTCTTACTTATTTTCTACTTTCACTAGCTAGAGAAGTCACCTTAGTCGTGGTACGTGTGAGTTATAAGGCAATAGGTATATATCCACACATTGTGTTATTTCATCTCTCTTATTTTTATAAAAAGATAATAAGATACTAAATCAAAGAATAAATTGTTAGAGAGATTAACACAATTTTATTAACTTAATTATATTCTCATCTCATCGTTTCCAATGAAACAATTCTTTTGCAGTTCTCATTGAAAAGATGCTAAGAACAACACCAAAGATAAACAAGATTCACCTCCTTATCAGAGCAAAGGATAAGGAAGCTGCATTTGACAGATTAACAAGTGAAGTATGTTGATTTATGAATGCTTTTTTTTCTTCCATATTTACTTTTTATTTTTAATAAATACAAGTTCCAAATTAAGTTGCTGGTAAAGTTGTTGTCACGTGACCAGGATGTCACGGGTTCAAGCCGTGTAAACAGCCTCTTGCAGAAATGCAAGGTAAGACTGCGTACAATAAATCCTTGCGGTTCGGCTCTTTCCCGAACCCGCGCATAGTGGGAGCTTTAGTGACCAGGCTGTCCAGATTAAGTCACTAATTATGCATGCATTCTTTTTTTTTTTTAAATAGATAATGGAGTCAAAATTATTCAAATTCTTAAAAGAAATGCATGGGGAATCTTATGAGTCATTCATAAGAAGTAAATTGATTCCTGTGGTTGGAAATATTCATGAGCCAAACCTTGGTATGGATAGCATTATTGCTCACTACTTAAAAAATAGAAATTAACGATGGACAAACACGATAAGCAAATAGCAAAATTTATTAATAATTTTATTTAGCGATGAATTAGTGATATGATAATATTCTCTTAGCTAGCTCCGAGGCACGAGCAATTTAGCAATGGATTAACGGCGAAATTTGCAGTGAATTTCGAATTTTTTTTAGTGTTATCTTATGTTGATTGTAATGAATATTATATTCCAATCAGGAAGCTTTAATTAAATTAAAAAGAAAAACGATTAGCTTTGTGTTATTAACTTGCTTTCGTTGCGTGACCATCTCATCTAAAAGCTTAATATGTTGGAAAGACACTACTTTTATTTATTTAATTGTATTTTAACACACCCCTTCACGTGCGGCTTTTTTTTTTTTTTTTGATGAGCCAAGCATGTGGAATTTTTTTTTGATAATCAGCGGAGGATGTGAGACTTAAACTCACAACTTACTTTAATTTGTCTATTGTGATATCATGTTGAAGTGTGTGATCGTTACATTTATAAATTATTAGAAAGAACATGTGTACTTTTATTTATTTAATTAGTTGTTTTCAACAATGTCTAGGTATGACTTAGCTCTTGAAGCTAATGTGAATGGTCCATATCAACTCATGATGTTTGCCAAGAAATGCAAGAACTTGAAACTCCTCATCCATTATTCATCCGGCATGCATTTGAAAATTCATTGATAGAGAACAACAAATGTGTTTATCTTAATACAGTCAGACCTCTCTATATAATGACGTTGTTATGTAGAAGTTTGACTATATATACATTTTACAAAAAGGAAGTTAATTACTTATTCAATTTTATTTTTTTCCGAATTTAAGCGTATGCCAATGGCGAAAGAGAAGGCCTAATATATGAGGAGCCTTTCACCATGGGAGAAAGTATAACAAAGGAAAAGGTCACATCACATTTTCATTCTACTAAGTTTCCATCCCTCAATGCTGCCAATGAGTTGGTTTTTTTTTCAAAGTTGAAGAATGCTATTGAAAATAATGACACCTTCGACAAAATCACGAAAGACTTGGGATCTGAGAGGACTACATTGCTCTTTATAACTAATCACGTGATTCAATAGGTCAGGTTCACTTACTTTTTTTTGTCGATTTCTAACCTTTAGAGAATGGATTGAATTGGTATTCTCACACAAAGTTTGTGATTGTTTGATAATGAGCGAGGAACATCCATCTTGCTGCTAAACAGGATAGATTGAACTTTTAACTCATTAGATACTTTTTATGAATGCACGTCAATTAAGTATCGTAAGTACATTGCTTCCCGATGTTCAATCATTTGATAACTAATATACTTTTTAATATAGCGAATACAAATAATCACGTGATTCAATAGGTCAGATTCACTTACTTTTTCTTTTGTCAATTTCTAACCTTTAGAATGGATTCGATTGGTATTCTCACACAAAATTTGTGATTGTTTGATAATGAGCAAGGAACATTCACCTTGCTGCTAAACATGATGGATTGAACTTGTTACTCATTAGATACTTTTTATGAATGTCAATTAAGTATCGTAAGTGGATTGCTTTCAGCTGTTCAATCATTTGATGACTAAAGTCATTCTTAATTATATTATTATGATTGTTAATATAATACAATAGGGCAAAGTTATATGGATGGCAAGATACATATTATGATTGAATATAGCGAATATAACTAATCACGTGATTCAAAAGGTCAGTTCACTTACCTTTTCTGTTGTTGATCTCTAACCTTTCGAAATTCGAATGGATTCGATTGGTAATCTCACACAAAGTTTGTGATTGTTTGATAACGAGCAAGGAACATCCATCTTGCTACTAGACAATATGGATTGAACTTGTAATTCATTAGAACTTTTATGAATATCAATTAAGTATTGTAAGTAAATTGCTTTCCGTTGTTCAATCATTTGATAACTCAAGTCACTCTTAATAGGGCGAAGTTATACGGATGGCTAGATATATATTCATTGACAACATAAGGGAGGACATACCAATAGTCATTATTCGTCCCTCCACGATAACAAGTAGTTATGAAGAACCTTTTCCAGGATGGATACAAGGATTCAGGTCCCCTAATTATTTTATTCAACTTTAATTTTCTTCTAATTTGTTTATAGTTTTTATAAAGTTATTTCTGATTTTTTTATGTTCTTCTCTTTGACAGGGTAATTGACCCCCTACTTATTTTCTATGGATAGGGGGAATATCCATGCTCTTTTGGGGATTTGGCTCCTCTCCATTTCCCCTCTCTCCATTTTTCCCAAGTTCCCATTTAGATGTGTGACACCTAGGTTAAATGGAGAGGAACCGGATCCTAATAAAGGGGTACTCTCTTCTTCCCCGAAAGATATCTTTTGGTTTCACGTTAATTTTTTTTTATAGTAATACCAAAAATAACCACATTCAAATTTGATTTGCAATACAAATCCATGAAATGAATTCCAATATTTATTTTCCCTTACAAAATAGTGGAAGCAAAGTTTGTGACACAAAGGAAATGTTGTTTCCCTATACACACTTAGGAAGATCCTATTCTGCCTTTTAATACATGTTCTTTCACTCCAGGAATGTGAATTCCTAAAAAGTAATCTCTCCAATTTATCTTTGACAAATCTATATCAAAACTTTTTCTCTCTTCTTCAGACATATCTTCCATTAGTTTTCTCATGTTGCCATTGTGAAACCTTGCAAAACAACCACCCATAGAAAAAAAATGAGGACAGACAATTTACTATTCACTAGATACTCTATAGCAAGCATAACTTTTATCTTAAAATATTTTTAAAAAAAAGTTTTTCAATTTTTTCATATCTGATTGGTCAAAACATTTTTTTCAAAAAATATGTTCTTTAAAAATAAAGAAAAATGACTTCTCCGATGAAAGTAGGAAAAACAAGTTTCATATAAGCACTGATATGTCAAGTTTATTGTCTCCTCTCCACACCCACCCCAATGACCCATTCCCCACCATTTGACCATCCCACTCACCCCCGAACCGCTACTCCCCAACCCACATTCACCCCACATTATTTTTGCTAGATTACATATAAATGTTCTTGGGATTATATATATATTTTTTGCTTACTTACCAAACACTAGAAAATAAGTAAGAAACTCATTTATTTGCTATGAAAATATTTAGAATGAAAAATATTTTCCTTCATACAAAATACACCCTAAGTCAGGAACGGAGCCGACCACAATATAGTATACAGGTTCGGCTAAACCCAATAAATGTGTTCCAAACTTTGTATTTGTCTTAAGAAATCCATTGAATATGTACAAATTATTAATTTAGAACCCAGTAACTTAAAAGAACTCAAATTTCAAACCCACAAAATTAAAATCCTAGCTCCGCCTCAGTCCTAAATAACAACCATTTGAAAGTTAAACAAATTAAAAGACACACAAATTAAATCGATTTTCTATACTACTTGTAAAATGCTAATGTATAGTAACGAGAGAGTGTCATCATACCACCCTTTGTAGAATGCATATGGTTCATAAACCTTGCTAAAGTTCTTCAAATATTCCACCTTCCTTTTAAACCTTATTTGCATTTTTGAATGGTCAACTTCACTCAACTCTTGTACTTCATCATGTTGCTTGAGCAATTTCTTCGAAATATAATTCGAAAAGTCTGACATATTATCAAAATACTTCATCTTCTTAACCTTCACTTGATCTCCTTTTGAGTTAACAAAAGGAAAAGAATGGAAAAACTCATAGCAATAGTTCATAAGTTGTGATGATGATAAAGGATTCATAGAGGATGATGCTACATGATAGACATTTAGCTCTGGATTTTGTAAGTGTCCATGTTTGGCAGTAGCAGCCATTGTAGCATTTACAACCACATCAACTGGAACCTAAATCAAGTGGTTAAACAAGTTGTTAGATAATGAAATTTTCATTGGAGCAATCACTAGTGGAGTGCTCTCACCCCTCCTAATTTATGTAATGTTGTTTGACTGATACGAAATTTAAGAATGAAAGAGACATTTGTGAAACTAGTGGCTAAAAAAATATATACATATTTATGTAGTTATAAATCACCTCATTAAGGTAATTTGTAATGTTTAAAGTGAAATTATTAGTAAGGACCCATTTAGCAATAAAAATTATTCACATTTTTCCGGAATAGTTTTTCACTATATTTGAAAATTAGCGTCTGGTCATGAAAATTCCAAATCCAACTTCAAGTTGCTCGCTTTTCACTTTAGAAAAGTTGTATTTAAATATGTTCAAACATGAATATTATTTCAAATCTTTTTGCAAGAAGTATAATAAACATAACTCCAATTCCATAAATTTCAAATTAAATTTAAAATATCTGAAAGAATTTCTTTCAGAGATTGCCTGAAAAAAGAATAGGGAAACCTCAATAGCTTAGTTGGTTGACTATCTGAACTTTCACCTTGTTGGTGAGGGTTCGATCCCTACCTTGTAATTTCCTTCTCATTTCTCCTTCCCCTACTCCAAATATTTTTTAAAAGAAAAACTGAAAAAAGAAATTGTATTACATAAATTGAAACAAAAAAGTATTTAATTATTATCATATTTGACCCTTATTATGCAAAAATACTTTAATGACAGGAATCCTAAAACTAAAATATATTGGAAAAGTATACCTACCACATCAACAAGACAAATTGGATCACCAAGAACACCTGGAAAGTCCCCTTTTCCATAGAAAACAATTGCAGGGTCGATTACTCTGTGAGAGAAAAGAACATAAAAATCAGAAACTTCATAAAAACTATAAGCAAATTAGAAGAAAATTAAAGTTGAATACTATAATATAGGCACAGTACATAAACGTGCACTTTAACTTGGCCTCAACTTGCGTCTTTGCCCTTCAATTTTGGGTGTGTACAAGTAGACACTTAAATTTGAATAAAGTTGAACAAGTAGACACATGCGTACTCATACCTGACAATTCACGTGAGATGTCACCTCGGACGTACGCCAGTAGGACACGTGTTTATTTGTTCAATTTTATGATAGTTTAAGTGACTATCTGTGCACACCCAAGGTTGGAGAACATAGATGCAAGTTGAGGCCAAGTTAAAGGACACGTTTATTTATTATTCCTATACTATATGGTACCTGAATCCTTGTATCCATCCTGGAAAAGGTTCTTCATAACTACTTGTTATCGTGGAGGGACGAACAATGACTATTGGTATGTCCTCCCTCATGTTGTCAATCACCATCTCACCGATGGCCTTTGTGAACGAATATATATCGTGCCATCCATATAACTTTGCCCTATTGTATTATGTCAACAATCATATAGTATAATTTATTTCGTGTGAATCTTGTATCCATGAAATGTATGTATATAATTATAACGAGATATGAATCTTGCATTACTAGCTTTATTTGTTACTCCTCCGTCTCAATTTACGTGACACTTCTTTTTCTAGTCAATTCAAAAAAGAATGACATGTTTTCCTATTGAGTACTCTCTCCTGTCACTTTTACTTGTCATATTTGGACTTGACATGCTTATTAAGAAAATAATGTTTGACATGACTATTTTAGAATACTACCTTTATTAATTGGTATTTAGTATTAGGTTTTGAAAAATGATTTGGAGAATAAGTAATTAATGCTAAGAGTAAAACATGAAAAAAAAAGTTATTTTTTCTTGATATATTAAAAGTGACAAGTAAAAATGAAAATCTACTTTTTGAAATAGTGGATAAGTAAGAGAGAACGAAGGGCATAACAATTAAAAGTTTTTCTTCCATTCTTAAATTTCGTGTTCAGTCAAACACCATCGTATAAAACGAAACAGATGAAGTACTATTGAGTCTCCGTTATCTTCTGTGTTCTTCGTACTTCTCTTGAGTGGGAGGCTTAATTTCTTCATAAATGATAAGCTGATTTTTTAACATGAAAGTTTGGGACTAAAGAAAATTAATTATTTAACTCTAAAAATTAAAGAGCAATGTACCTCTCATCTCCTAAGTCTTTCATAATTTGGTCGAAGCCATTATTTTCAATAGTATTCTTCAACTTTGAAACAAAGTCCAACTCATTGGCAGCATTGAGGGATGGAAACTTAGTACAT
Organism: Capsicum rhomboideum; assembly: GCA_031232105.1. Lineage (NCBI taxonomy): Eukaryota > Viridiplantae > Streptophyta > Magnoliopsida > Solanales > Solanaceae > Capsicum > Capsicum rhomboideum. The sequence continues at coordinate 138,729,845 of CP124711.1, read as the reverse complement.
GGAGAATGTGATGTGACCTTTTCCTTTGTTATGCTTTCTCCCATGATGAATGGCTTCTCATATATTAGGCCTTCTCTTTGACCATTGGCATATGCTTTAGAGGAAAGAAGTTGAATAAGTAATTAAACTCCTTTTCAATAAAATGGAGATACAGTTAAACCTCTTTATAACAGTGTGCTTTTTGTAAAATGTGAATACATAGTTAAACACATTTGTTCAATTTTCAAATGCATACCGCTCGAATAATGGATGAGGAGTTTCAAGTTCTTGCAATTCTTGGCAAACACCATGAGTTGATATGGACCATTCACATTAGCTTCAAGAGCTAAGTCATACCTACAAATTGTTGAAGAAGACGCAATGAATTAAATGAAAAATAAAAGTGTGTGTTCTATAACAGTTTTTTGATGTGATGGTCACACATGGTATATTAGAGTAGGTAGAAGTGTTGAGTTCAAATCTCACCATCGCCATCCATTATCAAAATAAAACTTCACGTCTTTGGCTCATTAAAAAAAAAGAAGCAAATTAAGCCCCTGCTTGAGGTCAGGGGCATGTTAAAAATACAATTAAAATGAATAGAAGTGTGTTCTCTCCTAAGACATTTGGTTAAGGGTGAAGCAGTTTTATCACTTCACTACAACCCATGTTGGTTAATTTAATAAGTTAAAGCTCCCTGATTGGAATATAATATTCATTGCAAGTTGCAACGTAAGATAAAGTATCATGCAACCAATTTCTTTAAATAAATTGTGTATCCTATAAAGAACTCAAAATATAAATAGAATTAACCTCAAGTCCCATGTGGTGTTTGCTGCAGAGTCAATGATCAAATCAATTTCTTGAGCAATTTGGTGAGCAGTAATAGTATCCATACCAAGATTTGGCTCATGAATATTTCCAACCACAGGAACCAATTTACTTTTTATGAATGACTCATAAGATTCTCCATGCATCTCTTTTAGGCATTTGAATAGTTTTGACTCTGTTATCTGATTGGAAAAAAGATAATAAGTATATATAGTCAAATATCTTTATAACAGTCATTCTCTATGACAACATTTCACTATAACGGTTAAGCTTTCTTTGATACCGATTTTTCATGTTATGTTAAATCAGATATTATCTAGCTTTAATAACATTTCTCTATAGCAACATAACCAAAAATTATCTGGACAAATGACGTTATTATAGAGATGTTTGACTTTATAATGATTTTGGAGCTTAAATGTAAAATAAAAGTATGGAAGAAAGAAAGCATTCATAGATTAACTTACTTGACTTGTTAATCTGTCAAATGCTGCTTCTTTATCCTTTTCCCTGATAAGGAGGTAGATCTTGTTTATCTTTGGTGTGGTTCTTAGCATCTTTTCAATCAGGACTGCAAAAAAAAATATTTTATTGGAAATGTTAGAGAATATAATTAAGTAAATAAAAATATATTCACTCTAATCAGTGGCGGGGCCACATGTAACTAAGGGGTGTCGGCCGACACCCCTTCGTCGAAAAATTACACTCTGTAGCTAGGTAAAAATATAATTTATATATATATATATATATATATATATATATATATATATAAATATTACATATTGACACTCTTTAGCTTCTTCGTAAATTTACTTCTTTATATTTTGACACTCCTTAGTGAATATTCTGGCTCCGCCACTGTCTCTAATAGGTTAAGCTTAAGCTGTAATTAGATGAGCAATGGTCTCACAGGCAGAAGTTCTGGATTCAATTCTCGTAATGTAAAGATTTTGCAAATGCTGATTAATAATGAAAGAGTTTAAGTAATATGATTTTTACATTATCAAATCATCTTTATAAAGGTGACATAACTTATTCTCAAAGATTTCAAATCCCACACTTTATGGAGACTTAATTACCTATAAAAAAATATTTGTACTTACTACGGTTTATAAAACTTTAACTCTTAACGAAATTACCTTTTGCAAGAAAGCCGGTAGCACCAGTGACAAGAAGGGTTTTGTCTTCAAAAAACTCTACAATTCCTATTCCATTACTAGATTTGGGAGCTAAAACATCTCCTTGATCACCCCTTGCTTTAATAAAAGAGGAAGAAAACATAGATTGGCCAATGACATGATCAATTCCTAAAGTTAAGTGACAAATTTTCTTTGATCTAACTTTGTATGTATTAAATTTGCTATTGAAATGACTACTTTCAGAAAACAACTTAGTTGTTGGTACCCTTGTATTAAGGGAAAAGGGATTTTGAACATGAAGCATTGTCATTTGGGATATATATAAATTAAACAACTAGCTATGCATGGGATGGGCAATCTTTTAGAATTTGCTATAATCTTGCTGTACATTATTTATAGATGGAGTCTTTCAATCAAGATGCATGTGATATAAATTAAATGGGTTTTGAGAGCTAGTGCTAAGTTTGGTCATTAGTTAGGCAGATTGTTGAATATAATTATGGTGAGTTATGTTTTGATAATTAATAAATATGGCCACCAATCCACATGTTGCCCTTACATAGTTTCTCTAATATGGATTAGGCAGGTTAAGTGATGATAATCAATCCACATATGGCAATTTCATCTTCCATATTAGTTTTTGTGATGATAGTCAATCCACATATATGGTAATTGCATGCACTTTCCATATTGCCTAGATCCCTAGTCTCATAGTGTTGGAAAATGCAAGGTGTAATATATTGCTAGATCAATTTATATTCTAGTGTAGTTTAAGGAGCTAGCTATGGCTATTGTTGAGCTCATTGGCTATTAGAGCAGAACAACAAGCGAAATTGATAGCAGTACATAACATATAAAAGAAGAACAGTACTACTGTGATCATATGAACAGTACTACAACAACAACATACCCAGTATATTCTGACAAAGTGGGGTCTGGAGAGGGTAGAATGTATGCAGTCCATGCCACTACCTCAGAGGTGAGGTAGAGAGGTTGTTTCCGATAGACCCCCGGCTCGAGACAAAAGAAGAACAGTAATAATAACTAAATAATGTGATAAATGAAGCACAAAAAATCACATGTGATAATCGAAATCGAAAAACAAGAAACTAAGTAGTAGTTTGGTATGAGGGATAAGGGATAATAATCCCAAAATTAAATGTAGGATTATTATTATCCTTTGTTTTGTTAGAGTTATTAGTTAGTCCTAAGATTATTTATCCCACAATTTATACTATAGTGATGGGATAAGTCATTCCATGTATATGGTGGGGAATCCTCACTGGGGATAACTAATCCTATGGGATATTCAAATGCATGAGATAACTTTGTTTGTCCCATCCCCATACCGGCCAAACGACCCCATATATAAGAGAATAGTGATAATGCTACTCATAAGAAAGAAGGTCCTCATCCAAGTACGGCCACCAAGCTTATCCCGCAGGAAAGCAAGAGAACGCACAATTAGCTACCAACTAACCTTCTAGTCTAATGGCCCTAATGATCTGCGATAATGTCATGTCCTCAGTAAGCTCAAAATATATCATGTTTTGTCTAATCACCTCTCTCAATACTTTTTTCGAACCCTACCTCTACTGAATATATCATTAGTAGATTTAATATAAGAATATAGGCGAATTTAGAATCTAAAGGGAATCGATGCACTACTACTTTTATCGTAAATTTGTCATTATTAGACTGTAAATTTGACTGGAGTTATACATTTGATCGATTTAGTTATTTTGAAAGGTAGGGAGTAAATTTTTTTATGTTGCATGTTTTAGGATTTACTAAGACTTTTTGATGTTTACAATTAAATCTCGAGAAAAGACATAAAGTGATCACTAAAGTTGTCTCGAATTTGCTAAAAGACACTTTAACTTTGCGGGCGACCTATTACCCCACAAAAGTTATACAGACCGTTGTAAATAGACCATTTTGATCTATTTTCTCATCAACCTTGTACTATAAAAAGTCGCGTGTTGGACACTTTCTTTTTTTAATTAATTAATTAAAATAAAGAATTAATAAAGGTTGGGTTTAACCCTTTAACCCGACCCGAAACCCTTCAGCTCCCCTTTTATTCAGATATTTCTTTTCTCTCTTTTCATTTTCTCTATCTTTTCTCTCTCTTTACTCTTTCTTTTTCTTTGTCGACTGAAATGGTACTTTGAGAGGGGGATTGAGCGTATAGTACAGGTAAATTACAAATTTTATTGGTCAATTTCTTGGAAAAAATAGTTGATTAAATAAAAATTGAAGATTTGACAGATTAGGATTTTTCGTATTTAAGTAGTTTTGTTAAATTTTGTATTTTTTGAATATGTATTTGTGAATTTTTGGGGAAAAACACATTTGTAGCGATTATTTTAGTGGAAATCGTGTTAGTATCAATTTATTGAGTTATTTTGTGCTATGTATTTGATAATTCCTACTGTTAGGATTTAGTAGTGTTATGTTGTGCTATCTATATGCATGTATATATAGTTGTTACTGTTAGGATTTCGTAGTGTTAGAAAACACACTTGTAGTGATTTTTTTGTGGAAAATGTCTGAAAATAGTAATCTTAAAGTTTTGTATTTATATGTTTGGACTGTTGAGATTTCAGATTTGTTTTTTTTTTACTAATTTCAATGTGTTTGTGTGGTTGAAATGTTGCATTGTCAGGAATCTTTCTATGACTTTTGTTCTGATAATCTTAAGATGATATCATGGGGGGCAAATTGTATTTGGTCTCCCACCTGATTATATTGGTGGGACTGTCACTGAGTTCTATCTAGAGATGTTGATAAAATGTCCTGTTTTGAGTTGAGAGACTACATAAAGTATCTAGGATATACAATAGAGAGTGTGACTTTTTTAATTTGTTAAGTGGGATGAGTTTTTGGCAGAAATTAAATGTGATAAGGTTATTTGTGACATTGTCAACAAGTTAAAAAACGGAGATCAACTTGAGGTGTATGTTTCTCATGGGGTCAATGAACCTTGTCAGGCCCCACTTGAATTAGCGTTTGTCCCCAATGTGAGGGACAGTAGGGTAGGTGAGGAATATTTAAACCCTTTTAATGAGGCTAATACTTTTAACCCTAATATTCAGCCTCCTTCTACTTCTTTTCCTTTTAACCCTCCTGCTGAAACTTCCAACCCTCCTAATCAGCCTCCTCCTTCTACTGTACCTTCCAACCCTCTTGATCCTACAATAGATGAGGATCCAAGTGATGATAATTTAGAAGATGATTCAGAATCTGAAGGGGATACTAGTGAAGAAAGTGAGGTTGACAGTGATGTCCATCAAGAGTATGTTGATATAAGGGCAAGCAAGAGGCATTTTAATAGGTCATAAAGCACTTCAGAACAAATTCATGTTGGTGAAAAGGGTCCAGATATAGGGTATCATGAGACAAATGTTGGTATTAGGGATAACCTAGTTGGTAAGCCAGGAGGTGATGAGCCTTACTATCTAAGTGATGAAACTTCTAGCTTTTAAATTAGATGATGAAGTAGGTTGGGGAGATGGTGAAGAGGTTGATCAAGTAGTGCACAAACCTGTGAGAAGGAAGAAAAAACCAAATAAAGTTATTTTCTATGCAACTTGTGAAAAGATTGTTTGGGAGTTAGAATTGGTTTTTCCAAGTGTAAAGGAATTTAAGCTTACAGTAATCAGATATGCAGTTCAAGAAAAGATTCAAATTGAAAAATATGTGAATGAGCCTGGCAGGTTTAGAATGAGATGTTGCAAAGAGACTTGTCCTTGGTTGTTGTGTACAAGTAAGGATAAAACTAGTGGAGATCTTATAGTTAAAAGATACAACCCTGTCCATATATGTCTGACATCAGCTTTTAACTATCTTTGCAACTTAAAGTTTCTGGCCATCAAATACAAAGAAAGAATAACTCAGCAGCCAAAAATTAGAATTGTGATGTTGTAGGAGATTATTAGAAAGAAGGTGGATATCTATGTTGGTAGGAAAACTGTGAGAAGAACTAGGGCTAGAGTGCTACAAGAGATTATGGGTGATCACATTGTGGAGTATGGTAGAATTTTTTATTACAAGGATGAGATTTTGTGGAGTAATCCAGGTAGCACTTGTGTTGTTAAGGTTGGAGAAGCTGATGAAAGAAGAAGACTGTTTTGGAGGATTGCAAAATCCATATTTGAAGCTGAATTGAAGGAGAATATAGAAGAAATGAAGTTGTTAGGAAGGGATTGTTTTGATGCTCTTCTATGGTACAACTTGGAGACATAGTGCAAAAGGTACTTTGAAGAGCATAGCAAATAAGATGTTGTGGACAACAATATGGCAGAGAGTTTTAATGCATGGATACTGCCTGCAAGGTTCAAAACAATCATTACAATACTTGAGGAGATTAGGGTGAAGATGATGAAAAGAAATGATGAGTTGAGGCAGTTTTCAAACACTTGGATCACTGATATTTCTCCCATGACTCTGAAGATTCTCCAAGAAAATATTGACAAGTCAATGCAGTGCAACTTATCTTGAAATGGGAAAAGGGGTTTTGAGATTGAGCACAAGGGTTTCACACATACTGTGGACATTATGAGTAGGAGTTGTAATTGCAGAGCTTGGCAGCTTAGGGACATTCCTTGTCCTCATGGTGTTGCTACCCTTCATTACAAGAAATATGAACCCATAAATTTTGTGGCTAGCTGCTATCAGAAGGATACCTACCTCAGCACATATGCTCATTTTATTCAGCTAATGAACAACATAAAAATGTGGCCAACATCAAATAATCCAACTGTGAAGCCACCAAAGGTTAAGAAGCTGCCTGGAAGACCAAATAAAGTTAGAAGGAAAGAGGCTAATGAAAGAAGGGAAACTAGGAAGCTTAGCAAATGTGGTGCTGTTATGACTTGCAGCAAATGTGGTACACAAGGACATAATAAAAGAGGATGTCCTACAAGAGATCAACCTGGTCCAAGTCAATCAGCTGGAACATCTTCTCAGGCACAGATATTTTTATTGTCATTATCTAATGTACAGTTATTGAAGTACAAAGACTAATATTTCAATACACAAGCTGGAGCTTCCACCGGCAGAGGAAAAAGCAGAGCAAGGGGCAGTATTTCAAGTCAGTCAGCTGCAACTTCTTCTCATAAACAGGTATATTTATTAGTTTGTAATTATCATAATGTTTTAAGTATATACACTAATATGTCAATAATCAGGCCACCACAAACATTGGAAGTGGTAGAGGAAGGGGCAGTGTTACAACTGTTCCAAGTGTTTCGACTGTTACAACTGTTCCAAGTCAATCAGATGGAACTTCTGTACCCATACAGGTAATTTATCTAATTATTTATAGAATATATATATATACTCTAACATTTGAATCTCAATAAACAGGCTAGGGTATGTGGTAGATGAAGAGGAATAGGTAGAAGAAGAGGGGTGCCTCAAGAAAGACATGACAATGAAGCCATAAGTAAAGGAAGAGAATGACTCAACAAAGCCAAATCAGTTGTGGCAGTGGAAGGGGCCTAGAAAGGGGGATGCCTCCTCAAAGACAAGAGCATGAGGATACAAGTGGAGGACATACAAGACCTTTTAAAAGGCCAAGGATGGTAGGGGTTGGAATATACCAAGTTGAACATGTCTTTACCACTCTTAATGTAAGTAGTAAGTATAATTTTGCTTGAGTTATTCACATTTATGTCTTTTTAATCTCTATTTTGTCTATGCAGCCTGGATTGGCAAGTAAAAGGGTCATTAACACTGGTACAAGGGTGAAAAAGAGGGTTGATGTAGTAACTGGTGATATTGGATACAGACCAAAGCAAAGGTTTAAATGGAAGGGGAAGTCAGTCATAACCAATAGCAAACTTGAAAGTATGAGGGCTAAAAAAGTTATACAAACCAGGTCTGGAGCTGCTGCTAATAATCAAAGCAAAATCAGTTCAAGTAGGAAGACTCATGTGCCATGAAGTAGGGCATGTTGCTGATGTGATATTTTTGGCAGATTTGTGGTGTTGTTTATATTGTCTCAAACAATTATGATTTGTATTTTTTTGTAATGTTCTTAATACCATTTTGATTCTGTTGTTTAGTTGAAACTATGTTTTGTTATCTCAGTTTTGTTAGGTATCTCTGTTTTGTTAGGTACCTTTAGATATCAAACTATGTCTTGTTAGGTACCAAACAAAACAAGGTCAAGCTTTTGGTTGTAGTTCTCATTTTGGAAGTAAACATTGATTATGTTGGAACGAAGTTTTCATTTTGTTTTATTGTGGTTGCCTTGTTACTTTCAGTAGATGTATTTGTAGTTGACTATGTATGAATAACAGGTTTTGAATGCTCTCAACTAGTTATCAATACCACAATACATTGATACAAAACAGGTTGCATAAGCCTAATTCAAAGTGATAGAAAACATGTTGCATAAGCCTTGCACAACCAAACAAAATTACATCTTGTTAAAGCCACTACTATTCCGACAAGAGAAAGCAACAAAAGCAACAACCAAAGTAAAGATGTAAAGTAGAACAAGAGAACAACTACGGCAATTTCAGTTGCACACAACTACATTTTCCATCCTTCACATTCTTGGTAATGCTTAAAAATAGGAAAAACACCACGACAATCATGACGATGAGCTTCCAATTACAACATTTGCTCTTCTTCTTCTCCTTCATCACTCACTTTCCCTTACTTTCATAAAATGCCAATGCTTCTTCCAACTCCTTGATTCTCTTCGCCAATCTAGGAATAACTAACTTGGATTGTAAATCAATTCCTTCCGGATCCCTCCATCTAAAGAACTTGCATGATTTCTCCTAAAATAGATCATAAGCAAAACAATTTAACAGAAGCAGGAAAAAAATAAGAGACTATGTATAGAACATACACGATAGCGTGGATAGGACTAGAATCTTCTAGTTGGGTTGTCCTCTGACCATGACGTTTGCATTGCAAGTAAGTCTTTATGTTTGCATCGCATTTTCACATAACATGCAATCATTCTCATCATTACAGATACGATTCAAGATTGCATTTGACATTAGAAGAATTTTTCCCCTCAAAACCTAATCAGAAAATATAACTTGATTTCAAAAATTTTAAACAAATTAAGATGAAATTAAAGCTCCAACGGCTAAAAAGTAAGAAGAAATTAGAACATCCATGAAAAGTTGTTACCTTTTTAGGCCGATTCAATTGAGAAGAGCTTGAGAAAAGAGTCACTTTTTTTTTCGAAGCTCCAACGGCTCTTTCAATGGAGATTTTGGAAAATCGATTCTATTAAAGAGAAGAGAAGATAGGGGTTTAAAATAATTGACAAAAAAAATTACACGTGGCGTTTTTAAATTTGTGATCGTAGCAAATTTTTCAGCCTCACGCGCGTCCTTTGCGTGAATGCAAACATGGGCTCAAAATCGATCAAAATAGTCTATTTACAACAGTCTGTATAACTTTTGTGGGATAATAGATCGCCCGCAAAGTTAAAGTATTTTTTAGCAAATTCAAGACAATTTCAGTGATCACTTTATGTCTTTTCTCTTAAATCTCTTCTACATTATTTCATCAAATCTAGCGGTCATGGTTCAGTAATTATTTTACAAAGACTAAAAATATTAATTTTTGGCAAACTTAAAAGATTAAAATTATTAACTAAGTACATACTTAAGAAGTAATCTTATTTTAAAGATACCCTCAAACATAAAAGAACAAAAAAAAAATTGGCCTTCAAAACACAGTGTTGGCCGAAACTTCACTTTTTCAGTCAGAGAGGGTTTAGCTTCATAGTTGTTCAAACATGATGGGTTTATTCCGTGCTGTGATTAAATCCAACCGTTCAATTCAAATGGGTTTTCAAAATCAAGGGCTGACATTGTCCCTCAGTAGACAATTATCTACCCAAATGGAAACACCAACACCACCCCAGCAGCAGCAGGAAAACAACTCATCTGATCCATTTCTACAAAACCCATCTACTGGTACACATTAATCTTCAAAATATTCACATAAAAATATGTTCTTGATATTATATTTATTGTTAAAGTGAAAAAGTTCACTTTTTTGTTTATTAAAATTTGGTTTTGTAAATTTTTTTGGATTTTAGATGCATAATGCAAGAAATTATGGATACCCTTTTGCTTATATGTGATCTTAAGCAGTCTTGTTAATTTATTTGTCTTTTTTTTCCCCAAAATATTTTAGTGTTTAGGGTTTAAGAGTTTAGGGGTCGTTTGGTAGCTGGTTAGAATTATGTAGGTATTAGTAATGTAGATATTAATTATGCAGGTATTAGTTATGTGGATATTATTTATGCGGGTATTAGTTATGCAGGTATTAGCTATTCCACGTTCTACTCTGCATAAGATAGTACATACCTGTATTAGTTATGTGGGTTTCTAAATTGCAAACCAAACATCGTATTAATTTTATACATGAATAACTTACTTTCTAACTAGCTACCGAACGTTGTATAACTTATGCAGAAATTAATACATGGATAAACTACCTCTTTATTAGCTACCAAACGACAGGGTTTAAGGTTTTGGCTGTTCTGCTTATTCTTTGAGCATTTTATATCAGTCTACTTTCACAGGGTAGCCTATCTACTGGTACACATGAATCTTTAAAATATTACCATAAAAATATGTTCTTGCTGTTATTTTGTTAAAATTTGATATTTTTTCAGTGGTTTTGTTATTTTTTTGATTGAATATGCTTAATGCAAGATGGATACCCTTTTTCTTATTTGTATCTTGCTGTTATATTTATTCTTAAAGTTCACTTTTTTGTTTATTAAATTTTGGCCTTTTTTTCAATGGTTTTGTAAATATTTTGGATTGAGAGGTAAATGTAGATCGAAGAAATAGTGGGGAGAGGTGATTAGACAAGATATGGAGTAGTTACAGCTTACCGAGGACATGACTTTAGGAAGGCGTGGCTTACGCAAATTAGGGTATAAGGTTAGGATGTAGGAGTGTGTTCGTGCTAGTAGGTAGGAATGTTGTCCTTATTAGTAGTTGTAGTGCTATGCTAGTACTTTCTTGTTCGTGGAATTTTGTTCATATTTGTTGTTTCGGGTAGATCGATTGTAGTATTGTTTTGTGGTAGTATTGTTGCTCATTGCCATAGGGGTTTATTGAGGGTTTGGTTTAATAGCTATTCCAAGATGATGGGTTTATTGCGTGCTTTAACTAAATCTAGTCGTTCAATTCAAATGGGTTTTCAAAATCAAAGGCTGACGTTGCCCCTCAGCAGACAAGTATCGACCCAAATGGAAACACCACCCCAGCAGCAGGAAAATAACTCAGCTGATCCATTCCTACAAAACCCATCTACTGGTACACGTTAGTCTTCAAATTGTTACCATAAAAATATGTTCTTGATTTTGTTATTGTTCTTAAAGTGAAAAAAATCACTTTTTGTTTATTCAAATTTGGTTATATTTCAATGGGTTTGTTAAATTTTTGGATTGTTTATGCATAATGCAGGAAATTATGGATACCCTTTTGGTTATTTGTAATGTTACTCAGTGTTTAGAGTTTAAGGTTTTGGCTGCTGGGCTTATTCTTTGAAGCATTTTCAAGGGTTTAAGGTTTTGGCTGTTGTGCTTATTCTTTGAGCATTTTCAATTTGCTACTAGGACAACTCATCTGATCTATTCCTCCAAAACTCATATACTGGTGCACATTAATCTTCAAAATATTTCATAAAAATATTTTCATGCTGTTTATATTTATTGTTTGAGTAAGAAGTTTACTTTTTTGTTTATTAAAATTTGGTTTTTTTCAATGGTTTTATAAATATTTTGGATTGAGAGGTTGTGAGAGGTTGGGTATGGATAGATTCAGGAGAGATAGAGGTAGACCAAAGAAATATTGGGGAGAGGTGATTAGACCGTATATGGTGCAGTTGCAGCTTATCAAGGACATTAACTTATATAGGAAGGTGTGGTGGACGTGAATTAGGGTAGATGGTTAGGAGGTAGGAGTGTTGTCCTTATTAGTGGTCGTAGTGCTATGCTTGTAGTTTCCTGTTCTTGGATTTTTGTTGATATCTGTTGTTTCGGGTAGATCGATTGTAGTATTGTTTTGTGGTAGTATTGTTCTGTTATTATATGTTGTGTTACTCCCTATTGTCTCTTGTCCCTCTATTACATCTTTTTCTAGATTGTTTTTTTCCTTGAGCCTGGGGCCTATCAGAAACAACCTCTCTACCGTTGAGGTAGTGGTACGGACTGCGTACTCTCCACCCTCCCCAGACCTCCATTTTGTGGAAATACACTGCGTATGTTGTTGTAAATATTTTGGATTAAATAGCATAAATGCAAGTTATTATGCATACCCTTTTGTTTATTTGTAATGTTACTCAGTGTTTAGGGTTTTAAGTTTTGTCTGTTGTGCTTATTCTTTGAGCATTTTCAAGGGTTTAAGGTTTTGGCTGTTGTGCTTATTCTTTGAGCATTTTCAATTTTCTACTAGGTCAACTCATCTGATCCATTCCTCCAAACCCCATCTACTGGTACACATTAATCTTGAAAATATTTCCATAAAAAATGTTCTTGCTGCTATTTTTATCCTTAAAAGTGGAAAAGTTAAACTTTTTTGTTTACTAAATTTTTTTTTTTTCCAATGGTTTTGTTAAGTTTTTGGATTGTATATGCATAAATGCAAGAAATTATGGATACCCTTTTGTTTATTTGTAATCTTACTGTCTTTTTTAAAAAAAAATATTTCAGTGTTAAGGCTTTATGGTTTAAGGTTTTGGCTGTTGTGCTTATTCTTCAAGCATTTTCAATTTGCTACTAGGACAACTCATCTGATCCATTCCTCTAAAACCTATCTACTGGTACGCATGAATCTTGAAAATATACCCATTAAAAAATGTTCTTGCTGTTTATATTTGTCATTAAAGTGAAAAGGTTCACTTTTTTATTTATTAAAATTTGGTTTATTTCAATGGTTTTGTTAAGTTTTTGGATTGTATATGCATAATGCAAGAAATTATGGATACCCTTTTGGTTATTTGTAAGCTTAAGCAGTCTTGTTAATTTACCTGTCTTTTTTTCCAAATATTTCAGTGTTTAGGGTTTTGGTTGTTCTGCTTATTCATTGAGCGTTTTCAGTTTTCTACTAGGTAACTGTTTCCCTATTGAGGGCTTGAGAATTTTGAAATCATTGTTGAGTGGTTACGAAGGACTTGTCAAGTTTACCTAGCTTTTCACATATTTTAGTGATTTAGGTTTTAGGGTTTTAGCTGTTTGCTTATTGTTTGAGCTACTTCAGTTTACTGAGGATATGATCTTAGATAGAAAGGTATGGAAATCGAAGATTAGGGTAGAAGGTTAGTAGGTAGTGAGTGTGGTCTCACTTTATGTGTGAGAGACAGGGTGGCTAGCCTCCTATCCTTATTAGTAGTATTAGTTTCTTATTCTTCAGTGTGTATTAATATATTTTGCTTCATTTGATTTGTATCTTGTTGTCATATTTTTAGACACCTTGTGATTTTAGAAACTCATGGCATGAAATATTTTGTTGGATTTAGTTTTATTGAAAAAATTGTGAATTTAACACTTAAGTGGAGGCAACAATCATCAATCAATCAATTACATCTCAATCCACTCTAGTTGGAGTAATTGGGTTCAGTTATATGAATACTTTGTATCCTTGTTGCATGTGTTCCTATGAGTTCACTTGCTGTTGTAATTTGGCAATCTTTATGCTAACCATCAAACTGCTCCATCCTCTTCCTTTATCCAAGTTTCAAGCTTGGTCTAGTTATGCTTCACGAAGCTTACGTAGGTGGAGTTGCAGGCAATAACTAACATTTAAAAAGTTATGAATTCCATATATCCACTTTCCTTCGCGTCAATTCCCTTTATTTCTACACATGAAGAGTGGATTGTTGGTTTTAGTAGGGACAGGAATTATTTTACATCAGGCTACTTCCGCAGGGCAGTAATAGCAATCTTGCATCTTTGTTCATGCCAAATGGATATGCAATCTTATGTGAGATTGATCCAGGATCTTGGTCTTTCTATTTCCCAGGTTTGGTTTATGGGAGAATTTCTGGCATCGGAAGGCATACAAGGAAGAATGACATTAGTAGCATGTTAGGGATCTCTAAGTTGAGCCCAGATGCCGTTAGGTTTGAGTACAACGCGAACTATGCTCCAGTTGCAGTGTAAGTTTTCTAATATGGTATAAGGTTTAACAATATCTATGAGGTAATATATCTTATCATTGCGGTTTTGATTTCTGAGCACCAAAGGATGTGATTTAGTTGTCAGTGAAGCTAGAATGGATCATGGGACAGCAGGGTTTAAGGCCCTGCAGGTCTTGGTGATTTCTTTTTATCTTTCTAATTCGTGATGGACAGATTTACCCGGTATCTGTGCTCGATACTTTTGTGATCATCTGATTGCTTTTCAAAGGTCGTAATATATGCACCTCCTTGTGATGAACTTTTTCTCTGGCAAGGATTGTAGGGCTCTTTTTTCTTTATTATTTCCTTTTTTTTTTATGTTCAAGACTTGCAAGTGCTTGCATCCATTTTAAAATAATCCAACTATAATTTAATCATGGGATAATATGTATAGATCTCCTCAACTTGTCCCCTTTTTCCAACTATGCACTTAAATTATTTTCAGGGGTTTCAATACCCCCTGTTCTTATCCAAAGTGTATCTATTACCACCTTGACTATTGACATGAAAAAGAAAGTGTTTACAATTACACATGATGCATATCCAAAATATACAGCCTCTTTACACATGATGCAATTGACTCAAATGTTTCCTTTTCAAAAATCCTTTCTCCTATATGCACCCATTGGTGTGATCCAGTGGTCAATCAAGTGGGATGAGAACCGTGAGGTCTCGGGTTCAAATTCCAGCAGAAACAAAAACACTAGGTGATTTCTTCCCATCTGTCCTAGCATTGGTGGACAGAGTTACCTGACATCTGTTGTTGGTGGGAGGTGGCAGGCATCCCATGGAATTAGTCGAGGTGGGCGAAAGCTGGCCCGGACACCATGGTTTTCAAAAAAAAAAAAAATCCTTTCTCCTATATAAAATGCACCACCTGCCTTTTAACCCATGCTTTTTTTCTCCCTTCTCGCTCCCGCCCATCTTTGTCAACTGCCACCTCTCTTCCTTCAGTCTCCCTCTATGATCCAAAACCATTTCTTCACTCAAACTTTCTTTACCGTTTCTTCATTTTTCTTTCTACTGTGAAACTAAAAGATAATTTAAAGTTACCCATCATTCCTGGGCTCAAAATTTTCAATACCCAGCATAACACAAATTTCATGAACAAGAGAGGAACCATGGTAAATACTTCCCATGACATCTGAACATTTTCTGCTTTGTTAAATTGTTACTCACAGTAGCACCACCCACCCTCCCCCAATTTTTCGCTCTCTTTCTTGCTTCACCAAACTGAATTGCCACACCCAAGACCCAACTTTCAAACTACAGAAGACAATATTAAATTATAGGCTTTTGGCTCAAGCTGAGCCATCACTGCCATCCATATTCCATGGTGGCTGGGATCATATCTCTAACTACATAAATTTTACTTCTTAAATGAAATAAAGGTGATTTTATTTCTTCTAGAGTATTATGTTTTGTTTTTATGTTTGAAGAAAAGCAGCTAATTGACTAAAAATAAGGTGAGTTATCCCGTTGTATCAAGAAAATGGAGCAAAAAAAGAGGAGCAAATGAAATCCATCAAAGTTGAGCTCTATCGGTATGTGTTTGTGTGTGGGGAGAGAGGAGGGACATATCTGTTTGCGTGTGGGAGAGAGAGGAAGGACATATGGGAGATGAATAGAGACTAGGAAATGTGAAGAAGATAGGAAAAATAAAAACGGTAACCGAACAATGCATATTTATACCTCGTTTAGTACATGTTCATTTAGTACATGTATTACGCTACCTTGTGCTGCAAACCAAACGCCCCCTAGGAGTTTCAGGATATATCATTTGTTATCATATTGAATGTTTTGCTTCATTTTTTACATGATTTTTCCAGCAATATTGACTAATAGCTTGTTGAGGTAATTTAAATTACACTACCAATACTTAGTCAATGCAGGTAATACATTGTTTTTTAGTTTATACCAGTTCCCTAAGGATGTTTCGTGTCACAATTGTTTCCTTTTCCACCAATAGTTCTTGAAGTTGTCAATTTTGCTTGTTTGGCCTTTTACCTTTTTATGAGTTGCACTTAACACAACAAAATACCCAGTGTAGTCCCACAAAGAGGGGTCTGGCAAGGATAGGATGCACGCAGACCTTACCCCTACCTTAGAGGTAGAGAGGTTGTTTCCGATAGACCCTCGGCTCAAGGTATGAGTTGCGCTTATTGTGAAGAATAACCTTTGACTCTTTCCTGTATGCATTTTTCTGTACTTAGTTGTTTGTTCAACGAGAGAGTAGTTTAAGCTTTTTTGTCCGATTACTTGATATATGCTTCTTATGAGTAAATTACTTTAAGAAATAAAAATGCTTATGACTGCTCTGTTCCCTATTTTATCTCATGAATAGGATGATTCAGTTCCCTTCTCGGAATGCTTATGAAGCTACACTTAGGGCAGTTGTTCGGAAGAGTGGCTTATTCAGAATGGAAATGGTACTGTTTCTAATATACATCTGCTTGGTTATTAGTCTCTGGAGTGTCGCGTACAAAATTATCATTTGCTTTACCTTTTTTGATGATTATAGGTTGATCGTCAGAAGTGGGACACTTTGCCACGCTACGATGGAAAAACTGTAAGTCCGGTCTCTAATGTTTACTGTCTCCATCCTTTTCTCTGTGTGTCGGGGGTGTGGCAGATGGTGGTGGAAGTGCTGCTAATAAAAATAAAAACCTCGACTAATAAGAGACAAAAATATACTTGGTGATTTCTTTTTATCTACCTAAGTCTTGGTGGACATAGTTACTTGATATTTGTGTTGGTGAGAGGTAACACTTACCCAGTGTAGTAGTCGAGGTGTGCGCAAGCTGACTTGGATAGTCGGGTACTATTATTATTAAAAAGAACAATGAGTTATTCTTTCTTTATGAATGATGAGGTTCGTGATATCTCTACCTCCATGATGTAGGGGTAAGGGCTGCATACACTCTACCCTTGCCGAACCCCACTTTGTGAGATTTCACCGGGTATAGTGTTGTGGTTGTTGAAGTTCGTGATAATTTAATGTAACAATTCAATTCATTCATTTCTAATAGTGATGTGAAGGCCTTTGAAGCAAAAATCTAATGACGATTGTCGGGATTATCAGATTTTATTGCTAGGGGTCCCTCGTAATGCACTAGCCGATGATGTGGAACGTTTCCTTGCTGGTTGTCAGTATGATGCATCTTCAATCCAAATGTCTGCCAGACAACCGCGAGGTTTTGATAGGTATCGAAGCTTTACCACTCACATTTCGGTGGTTCTATTCACTCTTATGTGTTCTCTGTTCGTTTATTAGATGGATTTCTGGCTTATTTGTTGCAGACAACCAGCTCGAGTGGTCCTTGTGGAGTTCCCCTCACAGGCTCTAGCTACACATGCATTTATTACGAAGAACAGAGGCTTCTGTCTTAACAGCCAAGTTGCAGTGCGACTTCTGCCCTAGTTTCGTCTATCTCCAAGATAATCTACGTTTTGTTTCCCTGTTGGCGATGCCCAATTGCTAGGATGTCGATGATAATTTGAAATGCTTGGATGTCCACCTGTTTGTCCAGGCTTCAATGCTTCCGACTGAGAACTAGTTTCATTTACTGTAGGAAAAGATGAGATGAAATTTGAAATAATATAGCCTTGTCAAATATTTTGATCAACATTGCGTTGCAAAAACTGTCCAAGGAAGGACCAAAAAGGAGATGCTCTTAGCTTTTGCTTAGATTGTTTGTTCTTTGCTTGGATTTTTTTATCTTAGCTTTTGCTTGGATTGTTTGATCTAGTCATCAAGTGGTATATTTTAGCAAAAGTCCATTCATTTTTATGATATGGTTTGCTTAAGTGTCGATGATATGTGTCATCATGATAAGTGGAGGAAGTCGATAGTGTACTTGATGATTGATTGACCTATTGATAATTGATCGATCGCATAATAACAGTTTCGCAAAATTTAAGACAGCAACATTTTACTTTCCATGGCACCGAACTGTAACCATGCCCAAGGCCCAACTAAATACTCAGTGTTCTTTTTTTTCTCCCTTAATGCATCAACAATCCCTTAAACTTGTCCATAAATTTCATTTCTTTTCACGTGTAGTCAAATGTCTATTAGGTAATTAAGTTAATCATATAACATATTTGTCATCTTCTATAGTTATACATATCAGGCTCAATTGGAAGATACTAAAGTTTTGCAGCTTATTGAGGTTGTATGTATAATTGGAGGGGATGACGTATTGTAAGTGATTAAATTATCTGCGTAATGAACACTTAAAAATACCCGCACAAGTTATTCTAAAATTTGAATAGGAAGTGTAATAAGAACAACATCACAACGACAAGGACAACCCAGAGACTTCTACAATGGACAACTTGTTCTAAACATTCAGAAGTAAAACAAAATACACCAAGCACAGCCTAGAGAAACCTTACCCACACGCAGAGAAATGAGAAACACTCTTAAGATCATATATAATCCTCCTCAAGCTGAACCATGAAATCCCTTGAAACCCAGTAGCCCTTGAATCAACAAAATTGTCAACACATAGCAAAATAACCCATTTTGACATGCCTAAATTCAGCCTAACCCGTCCATTAGCTACGCTAGGTCACTGTATAAGTGTACAACACTTGAGCCAGTCTAGGATGAGCATACTCCAGTGCATCCTAAAGTCATCAAGAGTATAATTTAAACAAAAAAAGACAGAACAAGAAACACATAACGAGATAGACGATAAACCGTCATCACTCATCACCATCCGAGCTACCAGCCTAAAAAATTAAGCACGGCTAAGTTAAGTTCCTCTCCGGTGTGAAGTCCACACATTAGTAACAACATGCCCAGTTACAACAACTTATTGAAGTTAGTGAGGAAAAGCCTAGGAAAGACAACCAAAGCGATAGATGAAACTAAATCATGGTAAGGCACTATTACTTGAAAAATGAGGTTTTATATAACAATTCCATGACATCAGAATTCCATTATACAAAAATAAAAGACTGTATTCCAAAGTTACCAAACAACAGTGAATTGTAATTCATCTCGGTAAACCTACTACCATTCCAGTAAAACTCACAATGTTAGGCTGGGAACTGTATAAAATGGCAGGAAGAAACCAGCCACCAGATTTCAAAATCACAGCTCAAACTCCTCATCCTGAAGAGCCAATGCTGCAGCGTCTTCTTCCTCGTCATCAAGAACAAAGTACTCATTCCTCTCCACTGGCCTAAACATGTAAAACATGACAATGTAAAATGCTAAGCTCACTATTTCCTCTGCAGAGTATGCCACCCATTGGTACTTATAAGCGGAAATTGTCCTCAACGCAAAAACCACAATCCTTGTGAAGTACAAGTATCCAATCACCACAATATAAAACTGCCTGAAAAGAGTCAACTTTGCCAAATTCCTTGCTGCCTTCCCATCGATCTTGGAAGTTTCCCTCAATGACCTAATCGACCACACAATGGGGAAAATAATAGCACAGCAGCACACAATATCAACGATCAAAAAGACCTGATTCCATGTCACCCAATCCCTAATAAAAGGACCTGTCTCACCAATAACAACCGAAGCCACATTAGCCAAAACCTGAAGCGGAATCACAATCATCAACACCTTCTTTTCCCTCTCTTGCAAAAACGGCTTCAAGAACGACCACCCAGTACCAATCAAAACAATAACAGTGAAAAGCAAAACCACACGCATGGACTGGAAAATGTAGAACAACACATCCCATCCATGTGCAGTCCCAGTAACCTTAACATAATGTTTATCCTCAGCAGCAAAAAGCAAATTCAAAGCCTTCATTACAACCAAAAGTGCCATAAGTCCATGAATCCTATGCACAGATACCTTATTCTTCAAACACACGAACACCCAGACGGCCAAGAAGCCAAAATAGACCAAGGAAAACAAAAAATACAAAGTTGGCAACTGAGTAAGACCTGCAGAAAGAGGTGAAGATTATGAGAAGTAGAATATGCAGAGAGATGAAAAATACATAGTGGGTACCTGCATTACGGTTATTTCCACCAAAATGGGTTGTCATGTTATCATATTATTGTGAGATTAGCACAACTAGGATCATTTCAGGTTGCTATTTAACTTTTGTCCCAGTTTAGTAAGTTTTGCAAGAGTAGGTTGGCAAGGCATAGCTTGCTCAAAGTGGCCCTAGCCAGGGCACAACTTGTTTAAAGTTATATCGGGGCGGAGCATAACTTGTTTGAAGTTATGCAAGTCCGGGCATAACTTTAAACAACTTATACCCCGCCCCAACATAACTTCCGCTTGGTCTTATATATGCAGAGCTTTTAAAACTGGGACAACTTAAACAGCCCTCAAAGTACCCATTTTTACATAATAATTGAATATGACAAGTTAGAAGTATTACAGTAATATCGTTCTAATAGTTTATTAGAACGAAACATTTCCTTCAAAAATGTTTATTCGGGAAATCATTTTTTTGATCATTTGTTTGTGTTTGGCTAGTATAATAGTGAGTAAGACATGCTAATTGTACAAGAAATACCTTTTTTTTGAAAGAATGAGGGGGTATAACAGTACAAGGATAGTGTTTTTTTATGATACTTCTGAATATTAAAGGTTGACAACAATTGAAACAAGTAATACGGATTAAGAAATGGACATTTGTAAAAGAAATGACTTTAACACTGATTAAGAAAATGGCTTTAACATTTTGATGGAAAATATTTCCTTTGTAGAAAGCAATTTTCAGACTTCAAGCACAGGAAAATGATTTTATTAAGGAAAATATTTTGCTTTTTTTTTTTTTTTAATAATTCAGGTAACCAAACAAATTCCATCAAGGATAATATTTAGTTTTCACAATTCAAAGTAAACAATGAAAACTGATATCATCAAGGAAAATATTTGGTTTCCACAATTCAAGGTAAAAAACCAGAAAATGATTACATCAAAGAAAATATTTTCCGGGAAAACATTTCCTGGCGTACCAAACCAAAAGAACCCTTTCACCATCATATTTTGCAGCCTTATGATGCAAAAACTCAATTGATCAAACGCACAAAATTCCCATTCTTCAAACACCCATACATCCATATACCCAAAAACGAAAAATGAAAGAACCCAAAAAAAACACAAAATGGTCAATATTAACAGGGGCAAATTTATAGGCCAAATTATGGGGCATGTGAAACCGTAGTCTCTCCATAAAATTAGATATTTTATATATGTATTTTCTAAATTGGTATGATATTATCTGCTCGCATCCATGCTACAAGGAGGAGGTTAAATGGTGCACTTAGTTGAATATTGAGTTATTTATCTAAATCCACTTTTTACATTTTGCTTCCTCCTTTTTCCTAGCGTTCACCCGTGTGGTTCTAGAAATCCTAGATTCGCCTCGGACAATATATCAAAAAATATACAAAATGGGCAATATATATTTTAAAAGAAAAAGGGGGGGTTGGGGAGGTGGGGGTGGGGGGTTCAGCCTAATGCACTATAGCTTTCGCTATGAGAGTCTGCAAAAGGACCAGACCACAATGGCCTATTCTACGCCACTTTACCCTGTATTTTTGCAAAAGACTATTTCCACGGCTTGAAAATGTACAATATAACTAAAACACGAAGTGGGTACTCGAAGGTTTGGACCACAAAGGTCTATTGTATGCAACCCAGTGTTATCAAAAGCAAAAAGCGCAAAAAAGCTCTTAGGTCAGTTGGGGCTTTAACCGCAAAACGCGAATAAAGCATGGACTTTAATGAATTAAAGCGCAAAGGGATAAACTGTACAAATATATATGTATCGTCTAAGATTAATAATTATATGCATGAATGACAAATATATGACAAAGAAATTGAAAAAAACTACGATAAAGTGAAATATCAATTGTTTAGTGTTGCCTCGTCAAAAAAAGGCTCATTGGCAAGAAAAAGTATGCCTTAGAAAATTGAAGACGACACTGAAACGCACATTAAGTGAGGCGAAGCGCTCAACACGTTTTGAGCCTCGCTTTAGGGCTTAAGCGTGCTTTAAGCGCACCTTTGATAACACTGATGCAACCTTACCTTGCTTTTCTTCAAGAAGTTGTTTCTACAACTCAAACCCATAACCAACAAAAATAACAAAAGAATAACATAAAATGGGCCAGACCACAAGGGTCTATTCTACGCAGTCTTACCTTACATTTCTACAAGAGGCTATTTCCACAGCTCGAATATCATAAAAAAATATAGTTCCCATTTTAACCATGTTTTAGAAATTCTAGATTCGCCTATGGCAATATATTAGAAAATATACAAAATGGGCAATATATAAAAAACGGGGTCAGCACAGTACACTAAAGCTTCCTCTATGTGTGGGTCTCCCTAAAAGGCCAGACTACACGGGTCTATTCTACGCAGTCTTAACTTACATTACAAGGGTCTATTCTACGCGATTTGAACCCATGACCTTCCGGTTACATGACAGCAAAATACCCCCCCACCCCCACCCCACCCCCCACCCCAAAAAAAAAAAGAAAGTCAGACTGGTGCACTAAGCTCCGCCTATGTGCAGGGCCTGGAAACAGTTGGACCACAAACGTCTATTGTACACAGCCTTAGCTTGCTTTTCTGCAGGAGGCTGTTTCCATGGCTCTCAACACATGACCAGAAGTCACATGGCAGCAAAATAACCAGCAAAACGAACAAAAACAACACAAAATGGGCAATATTATCAGAAAATATACAAAATGGGCAATATATAAAAAAGGGGGTCAGCCCGATACACTAAAGCTCCCTCTATGCGTGAGTCCCTAAAAAAGCCGGACCATAAGGATTTATTCTACGCAGTCTTACCGTATATTTCTGCAAGAGGCTGTTTCCACAACTTGATGGAATAATATAGATTCATACAGAAGAACAGGTTCTCTATTGATTCAAACACTGTCAAGATCATAGGAAGAGGGAAGAACAAGGGAGAAGATCTTATTTAAAAGAAGACCAATTATCTAGAAATTCCTCCAACTCACTTTTCTTTGGTTGGATCATAGGACAATCGGGCTACTCCATCAACTCAATTTCGTTGCATAAGTGAGGTTTATAGTAAAATCTGGAGAATATGAACTTCTCGCATTCTTCTTTTTGGAGGGGAATATAAAAAGATACAAATTTGGCAAACTAAGCTCCTGCTATAAGCAGGGTCCGGAGCCGGACCACGAGGGTCTATTCTACGCAGTCTTACCATACATTTCTACAAGACGCTATTTCCACAGCTCAAACATCATTTTTCACAAAAAAAAAAAATACAAAACAGTCGATCTCAAAAATACCTGCAGACAGATAATCCTTAACACGCCCATCAAGATTATAAAGCTCAGTACGAACATCCATCGACACCTTCGATTCGGGTGCACAATTCGCGAAAAAAAGCGAATACTCATTCGGAGAAGTAACAGGATAAGCACGATCAAACGACGAATTAGGCGGAGGTGAAAGATGACCAAACGTGAAAAGTTTTTGAATGAAATTGGAATCAAGTACACAGAAATTAGGGTTTTGTTGTAGTTCAATTAAGACTTGAATTAGGGATTCTTCGGAAAGGAGAAAGAATCCGAGACGAGACGGGTCGGGTGATGCTACGGAGGAGATGACGGAAACGGAAGAGACGGAGATGGAGGTTTGACCCGTATGTGTGAACCCGAACCGTTCGAAGAGGATCATGGGCCGGTTATCGGATCGGATCTTGAGCCTTTTTATCTCGCCGGCGGTGAATGAGGAGAGGGAGAGGAGAAGGAGGAGGAGGAGGAGGAAGGGTAATTTGGTCATTTTCACGGCGGCGATGGTGACGGAGTACGGCGGCGGTGAAATGCGCGGGGAGCTTTTTGGTGGGGAAAGTTGGGAGAAAATGGGGAAAGGGAAATTTGGAGGAAGATTTACAGGAGGATAGATTTGAAATGACGATAGTGACCTTATAGTGTGTTAGATCAGATGCATTAGGTGGGATCCAAAACCAAGAGAGGACTTTGATTTTATTACTATTATTTTTTTATAATCGTGGTGTCCGGATCAGCTTTCATGTACCTCGACTAAATTCACGGGATATTTGACCCGTATGTGTGAACACGAATCGTTCGAAGAGGATCATAGGTCGGTTATCGGATCGAATTTTGAGTTTTTCTTATTTCGGCGGTGGTGAATGAGGAGAGGGAGAGGAGGGGTAGTTTGGTCATTGTGGATGGTGGTGATAGAGGAATGTGGTGGCGGAGTACGGCGGAGGAGAAAGTGCGGGGAATTTTAGTTGGGAGAAAATAGGGAAAGGGAAATTTGGAGGAAGATTTACAAGAGGAGAGGTTTGAAATGACGATATTGACCCTATCGTGGGTTAGATCTGATGCATTAGATGGGGAATTTTGGGATCCAATACCAAGAGAGGACTTTGTTTTTTATATAAGCAATATAAATAAATGGATGAGAAAAAAACAATATGAATAAATAAAAGAAAAATAAATAGATAAAGTGGACAACAACAACGACGTATTCACTGTAATCTCACAAGTATGATCTAAGGAGTGTGGTGTATACATCATCTCATTTGCAGTGTCTCATCTTTTGAACGTTTGCGTCGTTGACTGACCAACACTTTGTCCATGTATGAGGCAAAATTGAATCTTGTCAAAGGAGCGAATCAAACCACGACACGTGATAAAATCAAATTTTAAGAAACGTTTGTGGTGATTTGGGGAGAATGAAAAGGACCATCTCTAGTGTATCAAAAAGAGCCTCGAATGCCTGCCCAAAAAGGCTTCACCCCAGGAAAACCGTCTTATAGCTAAAAGCAATCATAATGATTCTTGGGAGCTCAACAATCAACCTCAAGTCATACGCCCACATACTCTAATTCAGTCGAGGCGTCAAACACATAGAAACATATTATAAAAATAGTCTTTTTAGTGCTAAGTGTGTAGACATTTCGCATTGAGAAGTCGGTTCATTTTTTATGGCTTATAAAAAGAAGTTTTGCAAAGAATAGAAGGAATCACAAAATTCCAAGAAACTTTATGTTATTCTCTTGTTCCTCTTTCTTGAGCATTTTTTATAGGAAAAGCCTTGAAACTCCCACATTTTAGTATCGAATCACGATCTTGATATTTTAGTCTAAAAAAGTGAATTTGATTGACCTTAATTTACTTATCTTTAACCTCTTTTCAAAATATCGCTTAACCAAATATATCAACCCCTAATTGAATCAGATAGGACACACCTAATTAAAAAATTGTGACACCTCAACTCAGAGTAACTTTCGTCACAAGAAATTAATGTAATCATTAACTACTCCTTATGTTTTATTTACATAATAACTAAAACAATCAAAGCTTGAAAAACCAATGCTATTATTAGTAAGATCAGTGGTGGAGCCAGAATTTTTACTAAGGGGGTTCAAAATCAAAATAAGTAAGCACACGAACTAGCCGAAGGGAGTTCAACATCAACTATATATACATAAAATATAATTTTAACAATATATAAATAGTATAATTTTCCGCCGAAGGGGGTTCAGATGAACCCCCTAGCCATAAGGTGGCTCCGCCACTGAGTAAGATTGTTGTAAAATCAACCTAAAAGAATTAATTAAAGAAGAAAGCAAAACAATAAGGAGAAAGAATAGAAGAGAGCTTTTTTTATTTTTTCAAGTATCAAGTATTTCTCAAATGTTTCAAGTGTACGCAGTATTAGCTCATATGCCTCTATTTATAGTGTTCATAAAGGCATACAAAATGTTGTCATGATAACATAGCATTAACAATGAAGATTATGAGGGAGGTTAAAGGGTGAGAGTTATATCCATAAAAGTGGTGGAGTAGTGGAGGATTAACTATACATTATGGAGAAGAATGATTGAAGTAACTTCTTAGAAGTTATGGACATCCACATAATAATATAATATTTTATAACAAAAATGACTATGTATTGACTTTTTAACCATTCTTTTATGATGATGGTGTCACTAAGAATATGAAATTTTACATGACACTTAGCCTAACAAAGGTCATAACAAAAATAGACAATTTTTATCCTCATAATTTTAGTTGGTATACTGTATATAATCAATAGAAAAGGCTTATGAATTAGAGAATTGTAAAAAAAAAAAAAGATCCAGGTCATAACATAACTTGCATTCCAATGTCATTTATGTCTTAAAATTTCAAGCAAACAAAAACCAAAAACTCAACATAGCCTTAAATAAAACAAACAGGCCACTGCATTAGAATGTACTCATCAACACCAAGCAAAAACAACACAAAAGTAATACTGAGTCAGTACTGCAGGAGGAAAAACCACAAAAAACAATATGGAGGGCCCAGGAACATAACATGAAAGGAAACAACTAAGGACTATGGCTGGGAGGAGGAGGAGGTTTTGGTCATCGTAGCTTTTATAGGAGTATCATCTGATCCAATGTAGCATTACTTGCCAAGTGTATCTGCTTATGGAGTTGGAAATTCTCAACGTGAGCATCTTGAAGATCTTGACAAAGAACAAGAATATCCCCTTCAATAGTCACAACTCGGGCTTGAGCCAGCTGAAGCTCTGCAAGTAGATTGCTCTTGGTAAAATGTTGAGGGTTTTTGGACGCGGATTAGGGTAGAGGGTTAGTGAGTAGGAGTGCGTCCTTACTAGTAGGGAGGAGTGCTTTGTTTGTCGATGTACCTGTAGTCATAGTGTTATACATGTGTCTTGTAGTTTCTTGTTTGTGGTGTCTCCCACTCACACATAGTGGGTCAACTCTCATTCTTATTCCGTAACATTCATACTTAACGACTAGACCGTGTGACCAGTGCATACTTCGAGAGCTTCATTGCTATACATCTGTTAGGAATATACAGCATCTCGATCAATGAAACTTAGAGTAGATTATAGTACGCAGTACCCTAGATCATTTACCACATTCATATTTCTCATCATCTCTTTTTCTTAATTTTGAGTTCATCATTATGTCCTTGTCTCACAGACAAATATAAAGGACGTCAATGAACACGATTAATGTGATAATATACAATGATCTTTCTCATCTCATGAATCTCTTAATCTCAACGTGATATGCTTTTCTAGTAATGTCCCGCCGGACCGAATCAACCATGATCTCTTGGCAACATCCTAAGATAGCAAACACCAAATTGAATCTCAAGAAACTGATTAAAATCATGAGGGTACAATGTGGAAAATTACTTATAATTTTCAGGGCTTCACACGATAGCAAGTAGAGACTAAACTTGTATCGCCCTTATGGGTCACTATATGCATACACGGTATGAAACATGTATCACAGTATTGACTCCTTTCCCATGGAGCGTATGTCTTTGATAAATTAAATACTGTGCAGATGATAGTTCAGACAACCCATGTCTAACTTTGAGTTCACAAATCTACTCAATCATTTTATTCTTCAGAACTCACATCTGGCATTAGAAACAGACTAACTCATTTTAATCACATATGATTAAATACAATCTAACAAACGACATTCTGATTATAAACTTTTAACTCTCTTTTATCATCACTTCTGACAATAATAAGTTTATAACTGTCTCATCTCTACTTGTCACTTAAACAATAGAGGCGATTGCCTGTGTGAATAGGCCAATCTTTTTGTCTGTTTGACATACTTTGGATCCTCAGAAATTTATGTACATCACATAAAAAACGATATATGTATATAAACCAACAAGATGAAAAATTAAGCATAAATCAACATTAACTTCAATAATGTGAATATATATGAACATGATTGGGAAAATAAAAATAAATATATCAGCATCTACATAAACCCAACGACTTTACATGTCTTTCATAAACATCACATGCTATGGGTTTTGTTAAGGGATCTGCTATCATTTGATGTGTAGATATGTATTTCACGTTCACTTCCTTTTGTACAACCATGTCTCTTACAAAATTATACTTTATGTCAATATGTTTCGTCTTTCCATGATACTTTGGATCCTTTGTGTAGGTTATTGCAGCCTAACTATCACAATTAATTGTGATAGGTTCAACAACATTGTTATACACACCCAAGTGGACCAAAAAACGTTTAAGCCAAATAGCTTCTTGCACAGCAGATGAAAGTGCTACGAATTCAGCTTCCATCGTAGATAAGGCTATACATGACTGCTTCTTGCTACTCCATGATATAGCACCATTGTTAAGCGAGAAAGCATATCCAGAAGTGGACTTTCTCTCATTTAAATCTTCCCCCCAATCAACATCAGTGTAGCCTTTGAGTTGCAGATCATTTCCTTGATAACATAAGGAATAGTCGACTGTGCCTTTGAGATACCTCAGTATTCTTTTAACTGCTTTCCAATGTTGCGGTCCTGGGTCGGATTGATATCTGCTAACTAACCCAACTGCGTAACAAATATCAGGTCTAGTACATATCATAGCATACCTTAGACTTCCGACTGCGTTGACATAAGGAACTTTTCTCATTTGTTCCTTCTCTTGTGGAGTCTGAGGGCACATCCTTTGGTTTAAAGCTTCACTTTTAGAAACTGGAGTGTTTATGGGTTTGCAATCTTGCATATTAAAGCATTCTAAGAACTTTCTTAATGTAAGGTTCTTGTGAAAGAGATAACAATCTCTTCGAACGATCTCTAGAAATCTTAACTCCAAGAATGTATGACGCTTCACCCATATCTTTCATCTCAAAAGTAGATGATAACCACTCTTTTATTTCTTTTACATACTCTATGTCACTTGCAGCTATAAGTATGTCGTCTACATACAATGATAAGATTACAAACTTATCTTTGGATCTTTTGATGTAGACACAATGATCTTCATGAATCATAATGAAACCATACGATATTATCGCATTGTGAAAACGTAAGTACCATCGTCTAGAAGACTGTTTAAGGCCATAAATCGATCTTCAAAGTCGACATACTTTATTTTCATCGCCTTTTTTCACGAAACCTACAGGTTGTTCCTGTTATACCCCATTTTAACCGAGGTCAAACGGTGTACGATATATTGGTGATTCTTATACAAATTTAAAAGAGTCGCCACCTAATTATTTTTTAAGGTAAATTAGGATAGCTATTATGCTAAGGTGATTCTAGGTAAGGGTTCTAATTATCCTAAAGGGAAGGTGTAAGGCACCCTTTAAGATCCGTTAACAACGGTTAACCGGCCAAACTTAGGTTAATTAATAAAAAAAAAATTAAAGGAATGTTAAGAAATGTGAAAAAGCCGAATAAATAAGTAAGAAAATATTTTTTAGCTTGAGATTAGTTAATGAAAAACTATTTTGTTACATTTAGAATGAAATGGCTAGGATTTAAAAAAAAGTCACTTGGTTGAAAATAGTTTACTGGTGCAATCTATGGTTTTGAAAATCCGCTCATAAATTTAACAAGTATCTTTTACTTGGAAAAACAAGTTATAGAGCAATATTGAGTTTAAATAAAAGATTGGTTCTATTTAAAAAGCATTTGGAAGTGAGAATCTACTATTATATATGATAAGAAAATATTTCTGCCTAAAGCAAAAAATACCCGGACCCAATCCACTATTCCATATTACTAACTATTACGAGCCAAGAAACAAATATATCCAAATCACACAAATAAGTTCACAATGCATAGAAAATCACCAAATGGATAAATACTAAAATAGAAGTTGCCGAAGGAGATTCCCAAACGAGAGTTTCGCTTGCTTTTCTTGCTATTTGAGTAGCCTAAGATATAAGATGACTTCCATGTGCGGGCATGATGGTGCGTCGAGTCTATGAGACTCGATTTTGCGGGAGTCTCGAAATTGAGACTCTATTTTGCTCCGAAGGTGTTCATGCAAATAAAGAGAAGGTAAATAAAATTAGACAAAAATCTTAACAGTGAAGGCAAGAACAAAGCAAATTAAATCATATGACATACTCAACTTCAATAACAAGATAACATGCAAGCAAATAAAGAAAGTCAAATAAACACTCTTGGAAATTTAGGCAGTAGCTTCGAGCCATATATGAACGAAAGAGCATGACTTTAAGTCAGTATACTAGAAATCCATTTATTGTAGCAGTGAATACAAAAGGAAAAGCAAATCAAAATCATTGTGATAGTTTCAACTCTAACGACAAGAATAAACATAGAGCAACAAAATAGAATAATGTAAACATTTCTTTTTAAAAATAAAAAATAAAAAAAATACTGTCAAATACTCTTCTACTTGAAATGAATGCAGTAGCTTTGAGCTATATGTGAATAAATGACCTTCAATTAGTACTCTAGATGTTCATATATATTTGAAATTGACCACTAAGCAGAGGCGAGTTTAGACTTACCTATAGCCATATTATCCAATGTGATGATGCAAATATTCTACCATATGTTAGTGCATATTATTTGCAAAAATAAAGAATTAGCCAACCACTCAGGCAGATAAATGGAGACACGAATTGAAACTTTTCCTAGTTGTATAATCAAAGATCTGCCTCTTAAACACAGAGAGAGTGGAAAACTTTTAATTTAAAGCCTTAACTATAGCATACCTGTTGCCGAGCAGTGAACGGGAGTGTTTTGGTCACCGGTCTAGGCTCGAACTTAAACGATGAAGAGCTCGATCACGCTGAGGCCAGAGATCGAAAGCTTAAGGGCAAAGATACTACTATAACAGTGAATTTTAAGAGAGTGAGGATGGCCTGAAAAACTTGTTATTTCTGAAAGCTAAAAGATAGCAGGTATTGCCAAAGCTTTGAGGAGAGATGGCGGCTAAAGAACCTCCTTTTAATGGGGTAAAATACAAGTATTTATAGGAGTAGAAAAAGTAGGGTTTGATTTTGAAATTCAAAAACAAGAGAACAGAGGGGTCACGGGCTAGCTTCAGATTCTGAAGCTTTAGCCGTTGGAAAAATCTTGGATTAGATATCCTTGATTCTTTGAAAGCAATTGTGCTTGAAAGGGTATGGCTAGCTCGTGACTTTATTGGTCTTTATTCTGCGAAAATCGAAGCAAGAGAGAAGAGGAAAGGATTGTCTGTCTCTCTCAGAATGAGAAGTGGATATTTCACAAAAATGGAGAGATTGCCTCTTCTACTTGATGGAGTTTTGCTTGAAAGGGGAAATGGAAGAAGCAAACAAAAGGGTGTGGGTGAGCTGTTGTTTGGGAATATAGGTTTAGGTATTAGATTGGGTTAAGTTTGGATTTGGGCTGCAAATAGGCCGAAAAAACATGGGCCTTTTCCTTCTTTCATTTAAATTATTTTGGGATTCTAACGTAATAACTAGTAAAATATATATTATACGAAGACGATAATAATTAATATGTAGAAATAGAGTATTAACATTATCGCTTCCCACTAGTATAGAATATGAAACATACGAAACTTAAAATTGGGACGACAACAAACAATTTTTAAGAAAAAGATGTAAGAATGTTCGTAGCGACTTTCGATAATAAAAAATATGTATTTTTTAATAGTAATTATAGAAATAGTAGTAAAATAAAGTAAATTGATATGTTATTAGTTTAGAAGCCCCGAGGAAAATAATTTAAAAGAAAGGAGGGTCAAAATTGGGTGTCAACAGCTCCATATAGATTTCTTCTTCTAGTTCTCCATTGAGAAATGCAGTTTTCACATCCATTTGATGCAATTCAAGATCCAACATAGCCACTATTGACAAAATTAATCTTATTGAAGTAAAGCGTACAACAGGTGAAAAAGTTTCTTCATAATCAATTCCTTCCTGTTGTGTGTACCCCTTAGCTACTAAGCGAGCTTTAAATCTTTCGATACTACCATCTGCCTTACGTTTGATTTTTAGAATCCATTTATTTCCAATAGCTTTTCGGCCTATAGGTAGATCAACCAATTTCCACACTTGGTTATATTTCATTGACTCCATTTCCTCTTCCATTGCTTTTAACCATTTTTCTTTAGTGGGGCATGTAAGAGCCTCATTTATGTTTCTTGGCTCTTCATCATCCGGAGTAACTATAAATGCTTCCCCTTCGATCTCAAATCGACGACGGGGAACTTGTGGACGACTTGTTCGTTGAGATTGACAAATTGATTTATCAATTGGTAAGTTACTCCCACTGGGACCAACAATATCACTAGGATTTGTGAAAATAGGAACTGATCCATTATCATCAACATGACTCCCACTCAAATCCATTGGAATGTCAGTAGTGGAAGCGGTCTGGTCCATAGTTTCAGAAAGAGATAAGTCCTTACCTATCTCCCCCTGCTTAGGAAAATCATTCTCTATGAATGTAACATCACGTGACTCAATTTCAGTTGCAGTGCCACTGTCTTGTTCACCTATGAACACATAACCCTTAGACTGTTCAGAGTATCTTATAAAGATACACTTCTTTCCCCTTGGACCTAATTTTCCATATTGGGAAGAAGGTCTATGTATAAAAGCAGCACAACTCCAAGGCTTTAAAATGCTCAAATCGGACTTTTATTTAGTCCATAACTCATACGGTATAGTTGTAACTGATTTAGAAGGGACACGATTAAGTACAAACGCAACATTGACCAACGCATCACCCCAATAGGTGATAGGCAATTTTGCTTGCGGCATCATTGACCTAATCATTTCTAACAAGGTTCTATTTCGTCGTTCCGCAACACAATTTTGTTGTGGAGTGTAAGGATTAGTTAATTGTCTTTGAATTCCTTTTTCATCACACAAACGTTTGAACTCATCAGACAAATACTCTCTTCCTCGATTGGTTCTTAGAGCTTTAATTTTTCTATCTAATTGATTCTCAACCAAGTTCATAAACTTAATGAAGCAACTCAAAGCTTCAGATTTGTGAGAAATCAAATATGCATAACCGAATCGAGTAAAATCATCAATAAAAGTGATGAAGTAAATAGCACCATGTCTTGCCCTTACATTCATTGAACCACAGATGTCTGAATGAATTAATTGCAATGGAGTATAAGCTCTTGTGCCTTTTCCAAATGATTTTCTTGCAGTTTTTCCGGCTAGACAAGATTCACAAATAGACAATTCTACTTTATCTATTGTGCCAAGCAAACCTTCTTTAGCTAAGCGATTCATTCTTTGTTGACCAATATGGCCAAGCCTAGCATCTCATATATTTACATCATTCTCACAATTTGAAGTTGACGTAAACAAGAAAAAACTAATATTATTATTATTAGGACTTTGAACAATATCCAATACAAAAAACCGATCATAAAAATAACCAGTGCCATATTTTGTCTTGGCCAAATACAAATCCATACCATGTTCATGAAAGAAAAAATTAAATCCTAACTTAATCAACATTCTGACAGAGACTAGATTTCGACGTATTATTGGGGTAAATAGTACATCATGTAGATATAGAGTCCGGCCACCACGCATTTCAAGTTTGCAGGTACCAATCCCTTTTACCTCCTCTCTGGAGTTATTTCCTACATACAACCCTTTGGATCCTTGTGGGATTCATCGAAAATCTATGAAAGCATCTTTATCCGTCGTTATGCGCTCGGTGGCTGCTGAGTCTATAATCCACATAGGAAGTGATTCAGTTAAAAAAGCAGAACAAGAAACATTTACATCACTATGTAAATTAGAAATAAGGTCGTGTACCTTTTTAGGCTCAGGACAATTACGAGCAAAGTGTCCCTTGTTCTCACAGTTGTAGCACTTGAGCTTAGCCATGTTCACCTTTTTCTTTTTCTTTGGAGCAGAAACATTTTCATCTCTTTGTTGATTATTATTAGGCTTCTTTGAGACTTTTCCTTTCCCCTTCTTTTGAGAAAATTCACCACGCTTGCGTTTGTTACTATGTCCACTTTTTGGATCTGAACTAGTCATATACGCATTTGTAGCGACATTATCTACTCCAAGGCGCTCTTCCTCGAGTTCCAAATGACGCTTAGCATCTTCCATAGTTTTGATGCTACTATTGTGGGTTAAGTGCATTTTCATGTTTTTTCGGCTTTGGGGTAGGGAACGAATCACAGCTTGGAGTTGTTGCTCTTCGGTCAACACATGACCGACATTTTTCAGTTCATTTACCATAATTGACATATGGCGCAGATGCTTACGCATGGTATGATCAGGACGTTTCTTATAAGTATCAAACTTAATAGTAAAAGCCCTTAACTTAGCAACTGAAGTATGACCAAATTTTTCTTTTAATTCAGACCACATGTCCTTCGTATTGTCATACTTTCGAAATTCTCTCATGATATCATTATCCATGTTGCTTAGCAACATAATGCGAGCAAGAGAATTTTTCTTTTTCCAAACTTCATATGCCTCAAGATCTTTCACATGTTGGGGGGTATCACCATTTTCAGGAAGTGTCATAGACACATTAAGAGCTTCAAGAGTCTCTTGCTCTTCCAAGACATATTGGATTTTCATACTCCATATTTCATAATTATCACCGTTGAGCTTATCACCTTTATTAAGCTCCACAACAATATTCTTTGTAGCAGTTGACATATTGATTTAAACAATTATAAAGTATTATGAGATAACTTTGTACATTATTATAGCCTAAATTCATATACATAATACTTCTTAAAATATTCAACTATGTCAATATTCATTTCACATCATCTTCAGATTCGAAAGTTCACTAAGTTCCCAATCATCATCCGAATTCCAACATGTCATAAATCTAACACAATCAATCATCTAAGAATTACTTATCTTAAATCACATAAATTCAAGATTAAACAAGCATAAATTCTATAACTATTATAGAAACACTCAATTAAGAATATATTACATGAAAAATATAAATTCAAACTAGTCATGTGGAAATAAGATGTCACATTGACTATCACACAAATTAAATGCACCAAGATATAATTTATTTATTTTTCACAACACATGGAAAAAAAAATTGAAACCACCATAAAGAGACACATGCACAGTGGCGGAGCTAGAAATTGATGAAGGATGTGCAAAATTTATTCTCAATTATGCTAAGAGTGTGCAAAATTAAATATACATTCATAATGGCTAATATTTAACCTCTATTCACCATATAATTTTCCGGCGAAGGGTGTGCATCTGACCACCCTTCGCCGAAGGTGGCTCCGCCCATGCACATGCATGCCTACTAACACTGTATACACACATATGTACACATACAAGTTATATCTATGTGTGTTTTTAAGTATATATTGATGTGGTACTCTATTCAAAAACAAAAAGCTAACACGGACTGCCAAAAAAAAATGCTATTGCCCACTGTAAAGACAATGGAATTACTCAACTCCACTTATAAGAATAACATGGCAGCCATTCATGACACATGTCCAAACAATCGACATGTGTAAAAACTAAAACCATTCCTTTTCCTTTTATATATATACTAGATAAGGGTGCCCATGCTCCGCACGAGTGTCTAATCATTATTTTCTCACGATACATAAATAATTTTTGAGATGAGTGAGAAAGTGGATTAAATATTATCAATTTTCTAATACTCAAACGACTTATAATAATTAATTAGGGGTGATATAGTAAAATCACCTGGTTGCAGCAGGTGGGTTTGTCCCTTAATTTATCATTTTGTATTTATTTACTTTTTTTAATTAAATATTATTAATTTTCTAATACTCAAACGACTTATAATAATTAATTAGGGGTGATATAGTAAAATCACGGGGTTGAAGCAGGTGGTTGGCGCCATAATTCGTCATGTTGTATTTATTTGCCTTTTTTAATTAAATATTATTAATTTTTTAATACTTAAATGAGTTAAAATAATTAATTAGGACCAAGAGGTGGAGGAACGGATAAGATCCGTCCGATCAAAGTCCGTGGACGGCCGAGATCTTTTTGGTCATACCAAAGACCCACACTTATTAAAAGGGATGATTAAATATTATCAATTTTCTAATACTTAAACGACTTATAATAATTAATGAGGGGTGATATAGTAAAATCACCGGGTTGAAGCAGGTGGGTTTGTCCCTTAATTTATCATTTTGTATTTATTTACTTTTTTTAATTAAATATTATTAATTTTCTAATACCTAAATGAGTTAAAATAATTAATTAGGACTAAGCAGTGGAGGAACGGATAAGATCCGACGGATCAAAGGGGGAGGTGGACGGCCAAGATCGTTAGTTGTTAATTATATTACTTTTTAACGTAATGTAATTTATCATTTTGTGTCTATTTTACTTTTTTTTTTAATTAAATATTATCAATTTTCTAATACTTAAACGACTTATAATAATTAATTAGGGGTGATATAGTAAAATCTTCAGGTTGAAGCAGGTGGGTTCGTCCCTTAATTCATCATTTTGTACGTAATGTAATTTATCATTTTGTGTTTATTTGACTTTTTTTAAATTAAATATTATCAATTTTGTAATACTCAAACGATTTATAATAATTAATTAGGGGTGATATAGTAAAATCACGGGATTGAAGCAGGTGGGTTCGTCCCTTAATTCATCATGTTGTATTTATTTACCTTTTTTAATTAAATATTATTAATTTTCTAATACCGAAATGAGCTAAAATAATTAATTAGGATCAAGAGGTGGAGGAACGGATTAGATCCGTCGGATGACGGGGCACGTGGACGGTTGAGATCCGTTTGATCGTCCAAACGGATCACCGCTTATTAAATAGGATGTATCTATATAAACTAGATGTTCACAAAAAAAAAAAACACTATTTTTTTGTTATAAAAATCTTCTGTTCAATAGTGTCTCCTCCAAGAACGTTGCGTTTGTTCCCGAGAAACAAGTAACGATAAAAATGAAACTTTAAAGGTTTTAGCCAAAACAAGAGGGGAAATTCTTTAAGTAAGTTTATTCACTTTAACTTTCTGAACCACAAAGGTTCTTGTTACAGAAGAGAGGAAAAAGAATTAGTGGCTGACACTTGTACGTGGCCAAAAAAAAATTTCGAAACTACCGTTGTCACAAACAGTACTCAGAATATGTACCATAAACAATATTCTAAATAAAAAATAGTTTCATAAGAGTAACAACACAGATGTTAACTTTACGCTATATCCCTCGTAACGATGGTGATGAAACACAGACTAGGAAACAATTAAAACCTGACTCTGATATCAATGAAGAATCCAATCAAACACACAATTTGCAGGATTATTGAATATTGTTTCACTAGTCTAATAGTGCAATCACATGTATATAAACACTAACTATATTGAAATAGCCACAGTCTATGAATCGTACCTTGTTACAGAAGATTGTTTCAATTGTTTCAGAGAAAATAACTTTTCTCCAAGGAATCTTTGAAGAGAGCTTTTTGACAAATGAAGTTTTCTCTTTCTTTTATTTTTTCTTGTCTGACAGTAGGAGCTTTTTGTTTTTCTTGAGAGAGAGAAAAGTGTCATTGTTTCTGTCAAAAGAAACTATTTATAATTCTAAAGGGACACAACTCTTCAAATAGTTGTGTCTCTTCCCTTTTATTAATAATATAAATTTATAATATATTAAAAGTGTGAAGACGCTTAGAAAAGTGATTTGAACTTTTTGTCCTTCATTAAAAGATTTTGTAATAGACAAAATTGTCTTTTTACAATTTTTTTTTTATATTTAAAAATTAATCTTAATTTTCACTTTGGGTTCCTTTTAGGTTTAGGATAGTAAAAAGAAAAAAATATATTTTATTATAATTAATTATGGAGTTCTAAAATATATGGTAAGAGTTCTAAGATTTAAAATAAGGATACTATTTAAACAGGATCCTAACGTGCACTAGCAGGAATAAATTACATATAGGCAGTCATGTAAACCATATAATGTCATCCTATAAATATAATATATTCCTGATCTACTTCTCCCTTCGTGCTTGAATAATCATTCAAAGAGCTTTCTCTAGATTTTTTTGATTGTTCTTTTTTTTTTTTTTTTTGTATAATTTATGACTATATTGGCGGAGCGTAATTCTCAATTCACTTACTTTTCACTTTTGCATTCTTTTGCAGGATAAATCTATCTCATAAATTTGATGAAAGTATTTTGGATGCTAAGAGTCAAGAAATCTCCATATAGTTGAACGTCCTCAAAGTTGGAAAGTCCATCTATATATGTTGTGTTAATTTAGACACAAGCCCGTAAGTTATTTGTTCTTGATAGAATTAAGCGATAGGTACTTGAATTAAAAGGTAGGCAGATCCTTGAGGTATGAAAGTTATATATTAAACTTTGAGGAGTTTGTAGCAGTGTTAACCATAGCTAATTGTTTTGTCTTTCACTTGAGCAGGATTCGACAATAATTTTAAGTCGCGGTGAATGTAAAACTTTTTTTGGAATCCTTTTATTCGCGAGGAGTTGGATGAAAAGAAACTCTCACACCCGGTTTTGTAGTAGAGATAAAATTCATAATTAGCTTTTCATGTTTGTGTGAAATCAGGTTACTGTGATTTTTGATAAAATACTCCTTTCATAAAGTCATGCAGAGAAAGAATAAGTTTAGTTCTTGTATAAAAGAAGTCATTGTTGCAAATTATATGTTTCGAACAATTTTTAGCATTTTTATAAACGAGTAATGTGGGTAAAGAAAATTAATTATTGGTAAATTTTATATTAACTAGCATGAAATATATCGCACCGTACGTATTCAAGTTCTTATGTGAAATTGAACCACCTTTTAACTTTTCAATCAAGTGCTACTCCTATGAAATTTTTGTGTAATAAATCATGGGAGTATTATTAATATAAAACTAAGTAGTAGATTGCAATTTGGTGCGCACGTAGTAGAAATTATGGAAACAAATAAGGTGACAAAAGATGATTTGAATTTGGTGGATATTATAGTATTGAAATTATGGAGTAAAGCAGATTCATGTACTGGTAAGTAATATATGTATGTAGAATGCAATTATATGTTTATGTACTTTCCTACGTAGTACAAATATGTTAGGGGGTTTTGTATGCCATGAGTGCTTAGACATGTATTATTCGTCCCCTATTTTTTATGTTCTATAGTAGACGATGTTCCTAGAAGAAGCATGTCATTTGACAGGGAAGAAATTTTTAGTGCTCAGACAAAAAGAACATTGATAATCCCAATTTTATGTTGCTCGTGTATGTAGGTCTGCTCTTGAAAACCCAACTCAAAGGTATACAACTCATTGTTTATATGTGTTCTGCTTTCAACAAAGAGTATATGTTCCTCTTGTGTAAAACTACATTAGTAAGATAACTTTGATTGACTTTAGAGGCAAAGTCAGGGTCGTGTCATTTATCGAAATCGTCGTCTCCATATGAACAATGAAGTTTTAATTTAGGAGATGTGGTAGGAAGTCCATAGAGAACGTGCACCTCACGTCCACAAGTTGCAGCTTGAATATTATTTTGGAACATGATAAATAATTGTAACACAAAGAGGATTTCATTAAGAAGTGAAGCATGTTAAGGAAATAACTATGTTATAATGCTTTTGAATAATGTGAAATTTGTATGTCTTTTATGGTATAAATATAGGTAGCAATTTCTTTTTTTATGATTTTAGTTAATGAATTTTTTTGAGAAAAGGGACAATATTTTACTTGCTGACGTTGGGCCATTCGATATGAGTGTGAAAAGGGACAATATTTTATTCAAGGGGCGGAGCTAGAAAGGGCCCACTGGTTGATTCGAACTCTCTTTGATGAAAAATTTCACCATTTATATATGGTTAAAATTAATTTTTATGTATAAATAATAAATGTTGAATCCCCTTAGATCTCTTCGTGTGTTTACTTTTTACATTTCGAATCTCTCCTTGGTGAAAATTTTAGCTAAGCCACTTATTTTATTATGGTATATATCAGAAGCTTAAAAGTGATAAGGAGCTCTAAATTTGATTTTGTCAAAATAGATAAGTAAAATCATATATGAATGTAAAGATGACAATGGGGCGGGACGGATGCAGGGCGAGGTGGGTTCAACTATTTTTTGAAAAAAAAAACAGGCGAGACGGGATGAGTTGGGGATTTACTTTTTAACTATAACCAAAATATGTACACATACATGGCACTCACAGGGGAAAAGGATAGTTTGTAATTTGATAAAATTGAAAAGCTTTCAATTGCCTATAGTAATTGAAAAATGTGCGAGGTTACCGCAATCATACATCCCACCCGTTCCATTGTCATTCCTACATGAATAAATTATAATGCTTTTTACGTGCTCAATTAGAAAATAAACTCCTAAAATAGGAGAATTAGAAAAAGACAATAATTAACCAATTAATTTTAAAAAAATATTCTAGGTAAAATTTTGAACACTTTTAGTTTTAAGACTTTATATAGCAAGAGAAAAAAAAAAGATTTTTCAATATATTTTATCCCTTACTTGAATATTGGTGTGACTTTGGAATTTCAAAATGGCTAACTCCTCCAATTTAAATATTAGAATTGTGGTAGGTCGCGTTACTAAAAGGAATTCTAATTTATCATGATTCGTAAGTGATAGAATCTATTTATATGTTTTATATATATATATATATATATATATAAAAAAAATTAAAAGAAAAGAACTTGAATAGGGGTATATTATTTATTCTTTCTTTTATGTTATTGAAGAAGACATCGAGGCATTGCAGCTTGATTCATCTGGTATAAGTTTATGACCTCAGATATATATACACTTTATTACATAGTGCGTAAAAGTGAAGTTAATATAACTGATAAACTATTTAGGATCATCTTACAAGTCTCTTCTTTAAGGAGACATGGTGAATGTACTTGTCAATGCCGGCTCAACCATGTAAAAGAAAAGGCAACCGCCTTAGGCCCTCCAAATTTGAGGGCCCTCATTTTTTTAGCAATAATATATTATAGATAATTTATTTAAAAAAATTAAATACCATTTGTAGAAAAAATAATCTTTTTATATAAAAGAAAATAATTATTAGAAGAAGTTTGATCTATCTCGAGTACTATGTCTCAAGAAAAATTAAATGCATTGGTTATATTATTAGTTGAAAAAAGAGTTATTAAAAAAAACTCGATTATATAATAATTATTAACAACTTTGCATCCCAAAAAATTTTAAAAATAAATTTTATAAAAAACATATTGATTTTTCTTCAAAATTTATGGCCTCCATTTTGATTTAGCCTTAGGCCACTAATGAGTTTGAGCCGCCCACACCCCCTAGTGCTTGTCTGAAGTGTACTTGAATGTCAACAGAAGATAGGGTGATGACCAGTGTTTTAAAAGGGGTGAGGCGTAAGTCCCAAGACATGGGGTGTAAGTTTTATGGATCTACGGGGTGTATATCCCATGTATCTTCATTTTTATAATTTTATTACTAAAAATATAAGTAAAAGCAAAATTTTCAATGATTCTACAAAGAATTCAAATAAATCACTAATAATATAGAAAAAAAAATTACAATAATAAAAGAACTTGCTTTCTTTATTTACATATTTTAGAAAAAATTACTACCATATGATAACATAAGGTATAGATATCATTACATCAATAATAAAAAAATTGATTATAGCAAAAAATACTTTTTTGAAATAATAAATATCAAATTTAATGCCTAGGCGTACATTTTTATGCTTGGGACTTACGTTTTTACTCCCGGGACTTACGCCCCAAATTCTAGGACTTACGCCTTATGGATCTACGTTTTTTATTTGCGTCCCGGGCATTTTTACTACGCCCCGCCCGGGACTCGCCTCGAAAGCTCCTTTGAAAACACTGGTGATGAGGTGATGACTACTTCATGGACATTTTGATTTTCTTAAATAGGAGTTGATTACACAAAATTGTATTTATAATTTTGATATATAAAATGACTTCTCTTTATTTGTTTTGTAATTGTAGTTTATTTTCAATGTCTACATTTATATTTTAATTTTTTTCTTATAATTTTGTGTCAAACTTCTTTTTTAAAAGAATATGCAAAATACACGTGCAACGCACGTACACTAAACTAGTATATAAACAATTATACACTATTTCTCTCTTAATATGGATCCGGGTTGACCCAATCCAATTTTCTTCATGGTGTTTTGGTGATATGTGTGATTTTGGATAGATAGTTCATAGCATTACTCTGTGCGTGTTTTGTTTCTTTTATCTAGCGGTGTGTTATTTCATTTTGTTGTTTGTTTTTATGTTTTCTGCTTGTTATACAGTTATTTGTCCTGAGTCGGGGGTCTATCGGAAACAACCTCTCTACTTTATCTGAGGTAGTAGTATGGACTGCGTAAACTTTACCCTCTCCAGACCCCACTTTGTGTGAATACACTGGGTATGTTGTTGTTGTTGAAACAAGGGCAAGAGTAGACACATTCGCAGAGTGGGAGGCAGACTGGGAAGATACTACAAGAGATCTATTACCAAGAGACTCAGCATGAACCGAGTTTCCATCAGAGCTAACATCAAGAATAACATGGTCAGGACTAGGTTTAAAAGTTCCCATTGGTGTTTTACTGTATTTCTTAATCAACTGGCAGCATTTGTTAGTGTTAGTGTTTAACAGAGGAGAAAAGAACTAAAAAGGAAAAAGAAAGAGACTTGACTTGGAAATATGTGATTTTATCCATCAAGGAAAGCTTGCTTAAATACATGAAGTCAGTAATTAATTGTTGCTAAAAACCTGCTAGACTAAGTCTACTGCTAACAGAAAAAGAGAAACTGAACTTAAAGATAGCTAACAAACTTTAAATAAAGTAGGAAAGAGAAACGAACTAGTCTGTTTTTATTTTATAGAAAAAAAAATAGTCGATATTATTATTACAGAAGACA
This sequence comes from Capsicum rhomboideum, assembly GCA_031232105.1. NCBI lineage: Eukaryota > Viridiplantae > Streptophyta > Magnoliopsida > Solanales > Solanaceae > Capsicum > Capsicum rhomboideum. Next base: position 138,687,059 of record CP124711.1, on the reverse strand, counting down.
CTATCGGTTATTATATACAACAATAATTATTTTAATCAATTTTTAGTTGATGTTTATTTTTATTGACTATGAAGAACAGATTGTATAGAAGCACAAAATAAAAGTGATTATACAGATGCACAAAATGATTATAGAAGACTTTGTAAGTTATTATATACAAAGTGATTAAACTTTCAAAACTCAATGCTATGCTTTTTGCTTACCCTAAAAAGGACATGATGCAGTCGTGTATCACATCGTATATATTTTAACTTAATTATTTTTTAAGGGAAAAATTACGTGACATAGAAAACATCAAGGTATAATTACATGATGTAGATAATATTTAAAATAATTACCATTTACAGCTAAGTTTTAGATTAAATAGTTAAATATTTAAATATACATTTTCTTTATATTTGTATATTTCGGGGCTCATATACAAATCTCGGGGCTTATATACAAATTTTTAATTTTGGGAGGACTCTCTAATTTCGACGCTCATATACGTTTGTATTTGTATACAAAATAAATTTGGGGGCTCATATACAAATCTCTAAAGATTTATATTTGTATAAATCCTTTCCATCAACCCGTCTGATAATATTAAATAATAAATCATGAGAACATATTAAGAATTACAAGTAGAAAGCTAAAAAAAATAGGCAATACTTATAAATAAATAAAATAAAATTAAACCAATGTAGACTATGGTACATTGTCATGCACGTACATTCATGATATATATATATATATATATATCATGAATAAAAATTTACATTCTTTTTTACTATGATATATGTGCATAGTGATACATTTGCATGTATCATGAAAAAATAATTAATGAATTGATCTTCTTCTCCATCTTCACACTTCCATTCTACAAAATCTCCATTAACACCACTTCCCATTAACTCTCTCAACCTCCATTAAAAAGCAGTCAAATATACCAACAACTCCTCCACTCTCCATCGTCTTCCCATCATGAACTCCATCTTCGGCGAGCTCGAGTCGCTAGAAACATCATCTTTGTCCCACTGTTGCTTCACTTCCACCGCCGCACCACCTCCAAACACGCAAAATCAGCCACTATACTCATCCTCAATTAAAAAAAAACAACTTAAAAACAACCATCAACTTCGGCCGGCAATACCATTAATACACCCATTTTATTTTCTCCATTAAACGACCAATCAGACTCCACTTCCTCCTCTGTAAACTCTCCATTCCTCACTATCTCAAATCCATTTTGTCAATTTTCTCACATACCCACTTCGTTTTTCTTCCTATTTTTACATCAATACACATTTTTGGGGGAAAGAAAAAAGATGAAAAAATTGAAATTTATATGTGGGAAATTGATGAAGATTGAAGAGAAAGGGGGAATCATGATTGAGAGAGGTTACCGATTATTTTGGACAAACAATATTTGAAAAATATACACATGCGTTTGATGTGGACGGATTTGGTGGAGATTGTGCGTCTTTAGTGGAAGTTGTGCGAAGTTGTGGGTTCTAATATGTATCAAGTATTAAAGGGAGGATAAAAAAAATGGAATTTTATGTAATTGTTTAAAAGGAATGGGATTTTATGCATTATTAAATATTAATCAAGTGACTAAAATCAATATTGAAAATGCGGAATTAACCAATAAAATTAAAGGATAGTTGAGAAATAAGAGATGAGAAGTGAAGAAAGAAAGGTTCAATTGAAGAACAATTAAACCAAGTGAGAAAGAGAACTCAATCAGATGCACGAGAAACAAAATTGAATCCACAATATGATAACTCGATGATCAATCAAGAGAAGAAGATAACACAAGCAATTCGGGAATCCACCCTAATCACTCGATCTAAGCTAACAATTGGAATTGAACCCAATTACTACCCTAACCTAGAGTAACCAATTGTCAAGTCTATTCAAGACAATTCAATCATCAAAAATCTAAGTAAAGAAAATGGCTAAGACAACTATTTATAGTCCTTGCCTTTTAACAAATAGCCTATTATAAAAAATAGCCCAAAAGTGACTATTTAGTAAATAACCCACAAGGGACCTTTTTGATTGCCCAAATAGCATCTTGATTGCTCATGACCTTGTGTATTTATTTCTTCATGCCTTCCTTTGGGCTCCAAGCTATCATTCATATATGAAAGCCCATCCTAATATGTCCCACGCTAACCATGCTCGTATCATCCGACAATGTGAGTTCGTTAAAGGAGACGATTATTGTTTGGTGGTTGGTTCGCTGAAAAAAATAGAAAAAAGAGAGATGGTTGTGAAGTTGTTGGTTGCTCCGGCGACTTGAGTTCGCCAGAGCAGATGAGAGTTGTTTAATTAGCTGTTGTTTGATGGCTGATTCGCCAAAAAAATGAAAAGAGGGAGGTGATGGTTCTGTTGGCGGCGGTGGTGAAGGTTTGACCGGAGTTTAGTGGTGGTGGACGAAAGAGAGAGGAGGTGGCTGGTTAGAGTTGTTGTTTGGTTATGGTGTTTTTCTGATTGTTTGCTGGATTTCAGTGGCTTGAGGTGGTGTTTTTCCGATTATTTGGTAGTGATTTGATCAGGGATGATGGGTCCGACGGTGGTCTGGTGGTGGTGATTCACCGAAGAAGAAAAGGTGAAGTTTTGAAAAGTTATATTAAAACTGTATTAAATGTAAACATCGTTGTAATACAATTCGAATTCAATATTATACATTATTATAAATTCGATAGTTGTTATTTCATAACAAATATAACACACTTCTAAACAACGTGAACTAATTTAAACTGTAATGAAATATTTGAAATTCACATATAATACTTATAATACATTTGCATTAAAAATATTTTAGTTATATATATATTTACCACGTATATTGAAATATGTCTATAATACGTATAATATATTGAATTCAAAATGTATTACAATTGTTCCTATTTTTTCTCTTATTAATGATGTTAAAAATGCATTATACTTGAATTTCAAATAGTTAAATACTATTCAAATTAGTTTATATGTTACTATATTAAAACTGTGTTAAAAATGTATTATATATGTATTTAACTATTTTTTGGTAAAAAAAAATTAGGCTATTAGCTGAAAGAATAAAAATATAATATAATTGATAAATTAAATAAGGCTATATATTTATACTATTTATGTAAATTGCCCAAATTTATTTACGTGAAAACATAATATTTAAATAAAGTAATTTAAATATTCAAAAATATAATATTTTTTTTTTGATAAACTTGTTATATGATAAGAAAAATGATATATTCATGCTTTCTAGTGATGGTAGAGATGGCTTGTGGTGGTGATGACTGATGATGATGGTTGGTATTAGTGCTGGTAATAGTGGTAGTGTTAGTTATGTGATGGAGATGGTTGGTGTTGTAGTGACTGACACAATGGTGGCAGTTGATAACGATTGTGGTGGTGGATTTAGTAGTTGTTAGCAATTGGCAGTACTAGTGTGATGGTGAAGATGGTTACAATAATAGTAGCGACTGATATTGGTGGTAAAAGTAGCTGTGACAACGATAATGGTAACAATGAATATAATATAATTTATACTGATGAAAATAGTAGGTATGGTAGCGACTGATAGTTGTAGTTGCGATTAGCAACAACGACTGTTGTTAGTGGGGGGTAGAAGTGTTTGTTGTGGTGGCTGGTGGTTGGCGACGACAATGCTGATGGTGGTTATGATGGTAGAGGTTCTTAGTGGCGTAGTTGGTAATTGGGATAGAGCGGTGGTGAGATTATCCACACAAATACTACCTCATAATGATATTAAAACTCTATTCAAGATGTTAATGATTAAAACCTATTCAGACCAAATAAGTGTTTTAACTTTTAATATAAATAAATGCACTTAATAGCCTAAGATTTGAACCATTCAGATTCTAACCTCCATTAAATACAAACAAATAAAGCCTAAACTAATAGTGGAGCCAAAATTTCAATTAAGGAGAGTTCAAAAACTGAAGAAGTAAACACATGAACTAACCGAAAGGAGTTCGACATCTACTATATATACATAAAGAATAATTTTACCCATTTTCCATCGAAGAAGGTTCGGATGAACCTCCTAACCATAAACTGATTCCGCCCTTGGCCTAAATATACCATATCACGAGGACTTAAATTATAATTTACTAATAATTGAAGGACCAAAATACTATTATCACAAGTTTATTTTTTAGAAATTTGTTTAAATATTCCAACCAATTTGCATTAGCCAAGTAAATGGCTGCTCACGAAAAATATTAAAGAAATGAGAAGGCGATACTTCTTAGGAGGTAACGATCTAATTCTAGAATCCCTTTTCTTGAGAACTAGAAAACATAATTTAAACTTTATAAAAAATAAAGTAATTTTAAAAATATATAATAATACAAAATAAAAGTATATATGAAGCCTCAAAATTGAGTTAATGGTTAAAAAATACATTTGAATTATCACGTTTTCACAGTTTGATAGCTCAACTACCTAAACTATTACTTTATTTATCGTGTTAACCAAATATTGTTTCTGTTCGAGAATAATTGTGTGTAGATCAACTCAGCATTAAAATTTGCTTTAATGCAAAAATAGTGATCGTAGACAAATAAAATAATGAATAACTGTTGATAAAACTCGCAAAAATGTGACATGAAACTTGCAAAAATAATTTTTTAAATATATAATTTAGTTCTAAAAAATAAATTTAAATATATAATAATAGAAAAGTAAAAATATACATGAACCCGCAACAACTTACATTCGAACTGCCCAACAGAGTGCAATAATTGTCTTAACCTCGTTAACCATGGGAAACCAAAAATAATACTGAATTTCCAAGTATGCCCTCCTCAACAACCCAAATTTACACCAACAATGAAGATAAATATGTAATTTAAAAAAAAGCTTAAGGGTATTTATGGAATTAAACAAAACCTCCATTGAAAGGTCAATACCTATTTATTTTCCATTTGCAAATTTATAAAAAAAAAATTGCACATTAGGAATTTTGATTTTTTAGAGGTGATTTTTTTTTTTGGGGGCAAGTTGGAAGGAATTTATTGACTCTGGTTGTGTATGTTATCCAAAAAATTCATTAAATTTTTCATTATTAGTCCAAATTTCAAAGCTCTATCCCTTTTGTTCCAATTTTTTTTTTTTTTTTTTTGGCTGTATTTTGACAATTTTGTATATTAGAAAAATCAACAGAAATCACCTACTTTCAAGAGAGAAAAATAATTAAAAAAAAAAGATACCTTCATAATATTCCTGGTATAGTCTTCTTGAATATATATAAATTAGAATAGAGGAAAATTTTTGATAGTAATTTCTAATTTCTTGTTTTTGTCAACCCTTTATTTCAGCTGTGAGATTAATTTCATTTTTTGATCCATCCATTATTGGAGCTGTAAGTATGTGATTTTCAAGATTTATTTTGGTTCTTATGCATTATATTGATTTAATTCTTATTATGCATTATATTGATTTAATTCTTACTTATTTGGGTTTTTGTAATTTCAAGAATCTTGATGTAAAGTTTTGTTCTTTAGGGGTTTTAAATTCTTGAATTTGTCATTTGGTTTTTTTGTATTTTGAAGAATCTTGATGTAAAGTTGTGTTCTTTAGGGGTTTCGAATTCTTGAATTTGTCATTTGGGTTTTTGTAATTTCAAGAATCTTGATGTAAAGTTTCGGAAACAGCCTCTCTACCTCCACGAGGTAGTGGTAAGGTCTGCCTACACTCTATCCTCCCCAAACCCCACTTGTGGAATTTTAGTTGATATGTTGTTGATGTTGTTGTTGATGTAAAGTTTTGTTCTTTAAGGATTTTATATTCTTCCTGTATTAGCTTGAATTTAAGTCATTTGTTATACCATGCATGGTCACAATTTTTTTTAATCTGTTGCATGCAGGTATTCTTGTATTCTGTTTTCCTCTGCTAGATTGTGAGATCAAGCTCAATTAGATTGTAATATAGGATTATTGTGTAATTTTTGGGGGTATTAAGTTTCTTGGTAGTTGAACAGATGAATGTTGTAGGTAAAGTTAGTAGCTTTATAACACAGGGTGTATACTCAGTTGCCACACCATTTCACCCTTTTGGTGGAGCAGTTGACATAATTGTTGTAAAGCAGCATGATGGAACTTTTAGGAGTACCCCTTGGTATGTTCGATTCGGGAAGTTTCAAGGTGTTCTTAAGGGGGCAGAAAAAGTAGTTAGGATAGAAGTTAATGGCAAAGAAGCCGATTTTCATATGTATCTTGATAATTCTGGTGAAGCATATTTTATCAAAGAGGCTACCTCTGACGATGGGACTGAGGAAAATGGTGTCTTGAAGGAATCCGATAGTATTAAAGGGGAAGGGGATACTAGTAATCTTGGTAATGGTAAAGAAAGTAGAAAAGATGACGAGCTGTCTAAAAATGAGGAGGATGAGTATAATGCAGCTGATTTACCATTACGAGATGAACGTGTTACATTAGGTATGGATCGATTAAATAGGGTAGATTCGGATGCTGACCGAAGATTCTACGAGTTTCAGGATGACCAATGTTCTCTGGATGATTCGGTTGATTTATCAGAATATGGTTCCAGTAGATATGATAATTTGGAAAATATGGAGCATGTTTTAGAATCACAGGACTCCAGTTCAGAAGTTGTTCTAGTGAGCGTGGATGGCCATATACTGACAGCACCCATCTCATCATCTGAAAGGAATACGGAAGATGTCGAATTAGACACACCTCAGTTTCATCTGGGGCCTGGTCAGGGGACTGAATTTTGTGATGATAGCTCAGAGTTTAATTCAGGTGATGGTACATGGGCTGACGATTATTTCAGCGATCTGAACGCATCCAAAGTTGCATCAGCAGACACTTGCAACGTGAAAAACGAGAGCACTACAATTGAGCACCAGTTAGAAGTTTCTGAAGTAGATGGGAAGCATCTTGATCGAACTCCAGAAAATGACCTGAAGAACGGGGAATCAGATCCTTGCACGAATAGTACTGTGGATAGCACAGTATGCAGCATTAAGAAGGATGAGGTTTTCAAGAGCTGTCTAGAGCTATCAGCATTAGCCATGCAGGCTGAAGATGAGGTTAATCAGTCAGATACGGTTTCTCAGTCGGATATTCAGGGAGTTGTTGAAGATGTAAAGGAGACATCTCAAAGGAGTCCTACTGCAATCAGTGAAGCTGAAGATAGTCATCCTGAGAAATTGGGAAATAAAAATGGCACTCATGATTCTGACAGTGTAACCCTTCAGAAAAGTGACTTGGACTCGGAGCATAATGCTTCAGACAGTGCAAGAGACCATCTCTTTGAGAATGATGAACACTCAAAGGAACAGGCTGATGTAACAGTACCAGCAGAGCAGACACAAAGTGGCCAGCAAGGATCAGACGAAAGCACTGAATGTGATAATTTGGAGCATCAGACTGAAGCTTTGCTTAAAGGTACAGAAATTGATTCAAGCACAAGAAGGCCTGCCTCTTGTTTTTGATTAAAATTATAGTGTCTCATCTAGTTGTTCGAATTAATTTCATTTCTCACTATGTTCACGCATTTTGTTAGTGATATCTGCAGGAGTAGAGATATCTCTTTGTAGGAACTTGCTTCATGCTGGAATGGGTTTCGTTGCATCTAGAGAAGCCTTTGAGGCAAATCGCATTTCTGAGGAGGAATTCAGAAACTCTGCAAAATCCATAATTAATAATCCAAATTTAGCTGTCCGAATTCAAGGAAACTATTTACCGTGGCACAAAGCTGCTCCTATCGTTCTCGGGATGGCTGGATATAATATGGAATTACCAGTTGACTCTACTGATGTCATACCCGTTGAGCAGGACAAGAACCTAAAAACAGGAGAGGATGATAGTGGGTTGCCTTCAACTCCTAGTCGACGATGGAGGCTTTGGCCAATACCATTTAGAAGAGTTAAGACAATTGAGCACACTAGCAGTAATTCATCAAATGAAGAGGTGTTTGTTGATTCCGAATCAATCTCACTGAACCAGCCTACAGAACAAACAGCAACACCACATGGAGGAAAGGAATCTCCTCGCAAGCAACTTGTGAGAACAAATGTCCCTTCTACTGGTCAAATCGAATCTTTAAAACTGAAAGAGGGTCAGAATTTGGTGACTTTCGTTTTTTCCACTCGAGTCCTGGGGGAGCAAAAGGTTTGTTGTGTTACTTGTGCCAAATTTGTTAACTAAAAAAAATGTAGTCTTTTTATTGTTTTGGTTCCTATCACGTTGCTAAACCAACTTCTTAAAACAGGTTGAAGCCCATATATATTTGTGGAAGTGGAATACTCGGATTGTAATTTCTGATGTTGATGGGACTATTACCAAGTAAGCTTTTTTGATCACTATATCTCAAGCTGTAAAAGATTGTTAGCCTTTACATGCTATCTAAGAGGTTGTCTCTTACCTGATGAGTTGCTTGCAAGACCCTATCATGCTTGAAACTTAACAAATTAAAGCCAGTTGAATCTTGAGATTTTAATAGGATAGGCTAGTTTTACTTGTCCAAACTTCTCACCTTTAAGTTGATGTGAGAAACCAATATCTTTTTGTAAGGGTTTCTACTTTTTGGTATACTTTTTGTATTCGGGCGTGTTTTTCCCTTCGTTTAGTAGATTATAATACGATATCCAAAAAGAAAGAAGCTGATCTGAGAGCATAAAAGAATATCATAAAATAGAACTGTTTGTTGGAACGTCATCTCATTGTGGACACACATTATGTAATTATCATAGTTGACCGGAATGAGGACATGTTTTCTGACTTACCTTAACAAGTGGATATTTTATGTCTAGGTCTGATGTTCTTGGTCAGTTCATGCCGTTGGTTGGAAAGGACTGGACCCACTCTGGAATTGCTAGACTTTTCTGTGCAATCAAGGTATTCCTTTTCTCTGTCCTATGTTTGAACTTCTCTTTGTCTTCAAGTAATCACATCAATTAAGTTCTAAACCATGTGCACGCCTGCACATGAATATATACATATCATTCTTTTGTATTTTGATAAAATACTTTAAGACAAAGTGACAACCAATACTTTCCTCCAATGCAAACATGTTATCCAAGGTTTCTAAGATGGCAGTGCTGAAGTTGGATGCTACTCTGTTTAAGACTATGGATCTGGTATCTAAAATCAGTTCTTTTGTCAAGCAAATTTTATTTCTTTAACCACGGAAAACACTTTCCTAGACATGTAGTGTGATAACAGCAGCATCAAGTACCACCAAGTGTATTCATTATTGTCATATCATGATGATTATTCACGCATCGTTTTTCTATTAATACATTTCCTAGGATGTAGCAAGTCAACTGCTGTATTGCCTTTGTGATATCCATATGAATGTAGATATCAACAAATTTTGGGAATTCATGTCCTTGAACCGTTTTCTGACTAATTGTGGGAAGAAAGTATTGTATGCTATAATTCAGATAACTATTATGGAAGTATGAAAAAAAAGTGATTCCTCTAGCATTTGATATGAAATAAAAATGATTCCTCTAGCATTTGATCTTTACCACATCAAATGCTATTTAATGATGAAATTATTTCATGAAATGAATTTGTTGACCATCTAAGCTAATGGTGTATTCGGAAAGTAAAATTTATCCTGAATTGTTGTTTCTATTAGTGTTACCTATGGAAAGATTGTCATTTTTCTTTTGTTATGTGGAAAGGGTTCAGTTCTTCTTTGTGCTGGATAGGGAATGTGGCAATTCAGGATTTGATGCTTCAGCATGAGAAAGATGTTGCATGGTGGCTATACCATCACACTTAATGTGATTGATAAACATGTATGCCAGAGATGAGCAGGAAATCTATTTAATGTATATAGAGAGGAAAGTAAAACGTTGATGATATCATATAGGGTTTATCTAAAAAAAAAAGTGGGAAAGAATAAAGTGTTAATACTGGTGGGAGGTGGCAGATATCCTGTGGAATTAGTCGAGGTGCGTGCAACTTGGCCCGGACATCACGGTTATCCAAAAAAAAAAAAAAGGAAGAATAAAGTGTTTATAAGCGAGCATGGAAGAATCAGATATCCTGTGGAATTAGTCGAGGTGCGTGCAAGTTGGCCCGGACATCACAGTTATCCAAAAAAAACAAAGGAAGAATAAAGTGTTAATAAGCGAGCATGGAAGAATCTTAAGAAAATTAGATAGAGGAGCCTGTATTCAAGTTTCCATAACTTTAGATAAAGTGCGGCAGCCTAATCCACTAACCCATTCGTACAGGATCACAAGAACCTTATAGTAGATATTTGCTTAGGTGAGATCTGCGAAGTTACATACCTCACGGTAGAGTATTTGATTCAACATATTGGACACTATACAATGTAAAGAAGTAGAGTGGAAAAGTAATATGTATATAGTATGAATTCTTATATCTCCTTTCCCTCTTTATTATTTGTTTGTTATTTTGTAGATATGAAGTAGCATGATTAACTAACATGAAGCTGGCTTAATGTTTATGGTTTCTCACTTCCATTTTCATTGATGTTGAACTATATCGCTCCATTATTTTATAATCGATGTGCTTTCTCTTAATTGCAGGAAAATGGTTATCAGCTGCTCTTTCTCAGTGCACGAGCAATTGTTCAAGCTTATCTGACCAAAAGTTTCCTGTTCAATCTCAAACAGGTAATCATAACCCCGTTTACATGAAATACCGATGACTCTAATTTTTAGTTTTCTAAAAGATACAGAAAATTTATCAGAATCCCAAGTGAGCATGTTGGTTGGATTTTCTGTTACATGTAGGACCATTTCTCTATTTGTGTCTGCCGTCCTTGCGCAAGGCCATGCTAATGTTCTCTATATCTTTACAATTCTATAAGATGTTTCCGAAGGGACTCTGTCATATGTAGGGCTGTAAATTATTTGGCTTAAACCAAGAAAGTCGACCTAGCCAAAAATCTTGGTCTGTTTGGTACTGCTTGTTTGTTTTTTTGGTTCAACTTGGTTTCGGTTTGTTTCGATTCTGTGCAGGGATTTTTATTTCCCAATGCTGTTTCTTTTTTCTTTCTTTTTTAATTTAAAAAATGAGAAAACTGAAAACTGAAATTAAAGGTATACATAGTTTATTAAGGTTTCAGTTGTCTCCACTTTCTCCTCACTCCACCTCTGTCTCTATCTCCCTCTTCTCCACACTTCAAGGCAGGAATAGAATGAGATCAGATGAACATCCCTAGAAATGTCCGTAGAACCTTGTCAATCTGAGATCTAAACACCGATGGTATTGCGAACCATATAAAAAATCTTTTCTATTTCCTGTCTTAGCAAACATACTACCTAAGAAGGACTTCAAGAAGCTTTTTCCAAATTTGGTGAGGTGGTACAGGCATAAGCTTATATCCATGGCTATGCATGAAACTTCAAAAGACTGATTTTTTTTCATTTATTCGATAGTTGCTACTTGCTATGTCAATCAGCATCGATCCCAAACTACTTTTTGTGTTGACCGTCAACTACCCCAAACCTCCTCCGTATCAGGCTTGGGACCTACTATGCATAGTTTGAGTTTTAAGGTTGCTATATTAGTTTTTTTTTTTTTTTTTTAATATGAGACAACATCAACAGATCTCCCTTTAAAGTTATCAGTTTCAAAAAAAAAAATCAACAGATCTCCCTTAGCAGTTTTTGTGAAGCACAGCTGCATTTTTGTGGATTTCTATAGTTTTGGGAAATTGAGCAACTTGATGGTGAAACTGAAAATCCAGAAAACTGTCAAAAAAAAGCAGCCTTGTTCTCAACTTGCCTTTCTCACTGTTAGATCTAGTTTTTTCTTATGTAAGTTGTTCTGAGATTTCAAGTTCTGACTTTAATCCAGCTGTGTTCTACTACTGTAGTTTGTTTTCAGACCTCTCGTGTGTTTATTCTGTGCATTTTGTCTAATGCTGCTGTTGCTCAACTGTACACAGTATACACCGCCTTGAGAATTCTTTGATCTGGCGTCTGTTTTGCTTGTCCTTTCTTGTAGAATTCTGATTGTGCAGCAGATTTCACTGACCAGAAATGTGTAAAATGATCTGTAGGATGGGAAATCTTTACCACCTGGACCTGTTGTTATTTCACCTGATGGTTTATTTCCCTCATTGTATAGAGAAGGTAAGTACATATTCGCCTTTAGTTTCGTCAAAGTGCATTATCTATGCATTTCAATTTCACATGTTTCTTGGTGCTTGTTTTCAACGAGAGTTATCCGAGATCTTCAGCTCTTTGGCTGGAGCAAGTCTATTGACTTTTCCTACTTATATGATAAAGAAGTAATTGGCCTATATTTGATCTCTGATAAAATTTGCGTGTTCTCTTCTATGTCATGGCAGTTATAAGAAGAGCTCCTCATGAATTCAAGATTGCATGCTTAGAGGTAAGTACCCCGAGAGTGACAGTTCTTTCAGCATTTCACTCTAAACCCAATTCTATATTTGGTAGTTGGTACAATACTGATCACATTTTAGAGCCAAAATACATTTACTCAAATTTTATTTGTTTAAGTGCAAAAATCCTTAATAATATTTTATCATTCACCTTTTGTTGGGTACTTGCAATAAATATGCACTGATTTAATAAGTTTCTCGAAAAGTTGAATTTTTTAAAGCTAAAAATCTAAACAAAAAGAAAATGAAAAAATATGGGACAAATATAAGAAAAACACAACAGATACTGCAAGTAAGCCCCCAAGGTATCACAAAGGGTCTTAGAGTTGGAGTGACAATATTGAAAATCAAGCTTTGAAATCCAACAAAAGCAACAGTAGTTAATTCTTCTCATTTGCCTAAGCCTTGATGGACCGTTTTGTCTGGTACATGTGTTGGTGGTAGGTAGCAGGTTCATGATACATGTGAAACCGTGAAAGCGACATTTTGCTCTCTAATCTAGTAGGCTGAGCATGACGTTACAATCTCACACCTCTCCTTGAAATTACTTATAAGTTACGTCTCATTGCTGAATTGTGATTCAATCTTGTCTAATCCAGAGAGTCAAATATTGTATCAAATGGAGCTTATAAATCTTATATTTGCTTAATCCAGACACTAATGCTGCATACCAAATGACCCCTGGTGGATTCAATCCTTTTGGATCTCTTCAATCGTTTGCCATCTTCTAATGTGTTCTTCTACGTTTCAGGACATTAAAGCACTTTTTCCACCAGATTACAACCCTTTTTATGCGGGCTTCGGGAATAGGGACACGGATGAGCTCAGTTACAGGAAAATTGGAATTCCAAAAGGCAAAATTTTTATAATAAACCCAAAGGTTCTGAATCTCTTCCTTTTGATTTCTTGTAAAAAACGGAATGTACAATTTGTCAAGTTCCACTCTTGTCTAACATGTTGAATTGGACTTACAGGGGGAGGTAGCGATTAACCACCAAATCGATGTGAAATCCTATACTTCCTTGCACACTCTAGTTAATGACATGTTCCCTCCTACATCCATGGTTGAGCAGGTTGGCGATGACTCTATTTTTAGTATCTCATCTTTGTTAGTTTTCAAGTAATTCTAGCATCGTTGCCACTTATAAATTTAAGAAGTTTAGAGCCATTTTGCACCATGAAATGCATGTTTATAGGACTAGTTGTCAAACATCAAATTCCTGTTATATTCTAGTATCATGTCTTTCAATCTTAGAATGCATTGTCTTTCTTATTTACCAGTTCGCTAGAACTGAAGTATATTGTTTTTATTCCTGTTTATTTTGCCTGGTGGGAATACACTGGGTATGTTGTTGTTGTTGTATTTTGCCGGGTGGGCGTCCTCAATTCCACTAGGGGAATTCATAGTTAGTGGTGTTAATTCTATGAAAGAATTAAACAAATAACTGAAAATAATTTTTTTTCCTAGTCAATCTCATTTAGAGACTCGACTTGACAGTAGAAAACTAAAAAAAAGGGCAGCCTGGTGCATTAAGCTCCCGCGCATATGCGCCAGGTCCATGGAAGGGGTGGACCACAAGGTCTATTGTACACAGCCTTACCCTGCATTTTGTAAGAGGCTATTCCATTGCTCGAACCCGTGACCTCCTGGTCACATGACAACAACTTTACCATTTACGCCAAAACTCCCATCCGTGACAGTAGAAAACTCTTTCACTCAAAATCAATCCATGTTCTTGGGGTCAAAACCCAGAGAAGAAGATTTAAGCTTGTATAGTTTTAGTAGTATTCTTAGCAATTAGGCTGTTACGGTGTGTTGCATGATCGCGTTTTCTTTTCTTTTAGGGGGAAAGAAGAACCTTTTTGTGGGAGGGTGGGGGTGAGGAATGGTTTGACATGTATTGTCATTCTTTTCCTTTTCACGCGTTCGGCAAAGAACCAAACTTTTCATTTGCTGGTTATCTTGGATCTTTGCCTCTAGTATATGGTCTTTTAACGGGGCGTCTCCATGACATTTTTCTGGATTTTCGTTGTAAATGCAGGAAGATTTTAACTTGTGGAACTATTGGAAAATGCCCTTGGTAGACGTCGATAACTTGTAGAGATTTCTTCCTTCCTCATACCGATGGAACTTTTTTGTTGACCTGGAAGCCGATGACATGTTTACCACCTGCAGTTTCTTGAGATCTCTTCCCTCGTATTGAGGGATCTTTTTTTGTTGATCTGGGAAGCCGACGACATGTTTAGCAGCCGGTATATGTATAACCACCTGCAGTTTCCTTTGTAGAAGAGCTGACATTCTTGTTTTTTTGTTTCTATTATTAAGGTGTATAAAATTCAGCTATGTAGGTCCTTATTAATTCATATATTGTACTCAAAAAGCATAAAGTTCTTACTGAATAAAATTTTTCCTTTCTACTTCTTCAAGTTCATTTGTTGGTCTTCACTGAAATTTCCCTCTAAAAGTTCAAAGGTGCTTTCTTTCCTTATTGCTCACAGTTCATGCTCCTGTTGCAAAGGAAACATGAATATATAAACTAGGTAAAATTCACAAATAACCACTTTTTTGTCCATATAATTGAAAAATAGTATCGTCACGGAGTTTCAAATTTCACAGTTGAAACTCAAAAGACTACATGGAGTTTCTCCTTGAAATTTGAAACTTCATAACAAAGGACTATTAAGTGGCTATTTTTTCCAATTACAGGTTGAGTTAATATGGGCCAACTTTGACACGCAAAATTAATCTAGACATGTGTTTATGGAATTGCATAATGAATTACAGTCAAATTTCTCTATAATATCTGTTTTACTTACTAATAAGAGGGAAAGCACACAACTCAGCGTCAACATGTATGCTTGAACTGTGTGCTTCTTGGATGAATAAGCTACTTGGCCTGGTGGCCAAAGCTTGACTTTTCATGTGGAAGGTCTCTAGTTCGAACGTTTGTGGAAACACTTTATTTTTGATCAATGCAAAGATTTTCTCAAAGCAGCTACAGGGCCCATTAATTAATGCTTGGATTGGTCTACTAAGATCTCTTTTATTTCCTATAGTTTATACTCTTATTAGTAAGTAATTTTCATTTGCAAATTAATGTTTTTTTTTAAAAAAGGTAACATTATTTTTTTATTCTAAATTATATGACACAATTTGAATTTTTTAAATAGTTAAACAATTTTATTTTCGCTTGAAGTTTAGACATAAAATGTTTAATATTTTTGAAATAACATGTACATGTTTGAAAACTACGTAAAAAAATACAACAAGTCATAAAAATTGACAATTCAAAATAATTAAAAGATATATAAAAAAATTATGATCAAAGAAAAACTTGATTAAATCACAAAATTTGAAAGGTGTCATATAAATTGAGATGAAGAAAATATTATTTTCATTTATAGATACTATTAACAGTTTAACTAACATTATACTTTAAAAAAATATTTACTATATGATTTCATATTATTGAGCCCGTGCCTTGTACGGACATCTCACAACTAGTTCTATAATAAGATTTTACTATAACAATCAAGTTTTTCTAGGAATTGATTCTCATGATTTGCTTCGTTTGAGTCGTCGTAGCTTAAGTGCAGGTGGGGGCCTGGGGTTTTCTCTCATGACTCCTTTTAAAAGAGAATTAGAAGAATAACAATGAACTCAAAACTAAAGAAGATTCGCAACTTGAACAGGGTCTTCCTCTCAATATCTTTAACAAGTAGGTTATTTTTCACTGCCAGAAGATCCCATTAAGGCAAGATTTCACCTTCCCAGTATACCTTTGAGTATCTACTTGTAATTTTCGTACTCAAACTAGGTACGTACCTTCGATAATTGACTCGACAATAGAAGCGAATTCAAGATTTGAGTGCAACGGGGCATTAATAACTTTAGTATGCCAATTACACAAGGGTTGGCGTTGTTTTATAGCTTATTTCAACTTTGTTTAAGCTTTAGGTCTAGTTGTTATGGTTTTCCATGTTGGCACCTTTATGTTGTGTGTAGAGTTGTGGATCATGATTGATAGTAAACAAATAGAAGCAGGTTTTCCACGAAAAGATACAAAGAGTGTTGTCATCGAGATTTAAACTCCGGCCACCCACTCGCATCAAGAGCCAAAGGGGCACAACGACCGGATGCTCCAATCTAGTAGATGTATTTGAGGGGTCCTTTTAAAATATATGATAGTCCTTCAAGATATATACACACACATATATATATAAAGTTTTTTCCGATCTTAACGGGTGCATGTGCACCCCTTATTATAGGCTAGATCCGGCCCCGCTTGGCAAGATTGTTGTAGGAGCTCGACTAATCTTCATCTTGTACTCTAACATCCGCTACATTAAAATAAGATCTATACAAGAAAGAGCACTGTTCTAACCCTTTGCATTTTTTTTAAAGTTTTATGATCTTTTGACAAGAGATCTTCACTTTTTACACATAAGAATTAAGAGATGTTCATTTTTACAGATAAGAAATATGAAAAGGTTATTTTCTTCTGATCATTTTTATAAGAGGATAAGACATCTCATTTCCTCTATTAATTAGTGACATCCAGAAAATGTTCGGATCAAAATATGGCTTTCAAACTAACTTTCAAATTATTGGATGCTGCCAAAGAGATTAGTGATGTCATACACACACAAAAAACAAATAGAATGAAAGAGACCCTATTTTTTCATGTTATGCTACATAATATATTTTGTATAATAACATCTCACTATATATAAATGGGAGGCTTTAGATTTGAAACCCCTTACATGCTTTCTTAGTCAACCCGTCGCACATGATTTGCTTTCCCTAGTGCGATTTATCGTTTTTGTGTAATTTGTAGGTTATTACACTGAAGTATAATTTACCTTGACGCATTCGAAGAATAACAATTGCAAATCCCTTGTCATTAAAAAAATAACATTATATTATATTTCCTCCGTCCATCTTTACTTGTCCATGTTCGACTTGACAAATCTTTTTTTTTTTGAAACTCCAGGAAACTCACAACCTCTGCCACGACCTCTGTCCTTCGGGTGAGCACTTTGTGGTAACCTACTCACTGTGCAATAACTCATAAACCAAGCTCATGCTTGAGCAGCAAACGAAGGTTGAATTCGATTCCAGGTCTCCCACATGAGATATCCACCCCCAACCACTCAACCATGCCCTTGCGGGCAGTTGACACACCCCTTAAAAAGCAATAAATAAAAATAAAACTTTATTATATCATCCGTTGAATATAATAAATTCAATGCTCTGGAGAAATACATTGGGTAATGACTATAAGTAATAACAAGGATAAAATAGACACAAAATGATAAGTAAATTATTTCTTGATTTTTCAAATAAACAAGTAAAGTCAGACAACTATTTTGGTATACTGGACAAGTAAAGATGGATGAAGGGAGTAAAAATAGTGGCTAAAATCTAAGGTTCCGTTTGGCCATAGATTGTATACACTATATTCCGGAATACGTATTCACTTTATTCCGATCCGGAATACTTGTTTAACCATAAATAAACCAAACACAACTTGAAGTTATATTTGGAAATTTGAAAACACCATTCACAATATTTGGTTTCACTTTTTAATTTATTTGTTTTTCAAAAAGACTTATAATTCTTTTATTTTCATAAAATAACCCCATTTTCATAAAATTTCATTTTTTTAAAAAAATTATTTTCACCTTTTATATTTTTCTAAAACATACATTTAAATATTAATTCTAAAAAATTATAGTCAAATACAACTCCAATTCTATTTTCAATTTCAAAAATTTCAAATAAAACGAATACGCCAATAAAGAACATAGCACGTATAAAAGGGAGGAAAGAGAAGGCGCGAAAGGAGAGGCAAGAGACCCGAACAATCTGACCTCTTCTCTTACACACAAAACCAAAATCAAAATTCCAATGTCTCATTCTCTTTCTTCTTCTTCAACAAAATCCAGCGGAGAATTTAATCATTTGATCGGCGATGTCATGGCTGAGATCGGCGGTGAGCAAAGCTGTAGAAGTTGGCGGTGCCGGCAACAGAAATCTCTCACGCAATCTCCGTTACTACGCCGATTCCGTCGTACAACAAGCTAGTAATGCTGTCTCCGGCGGTGCCAAATTGTTCCTTGATCGCGCCGTATGACAATTTCTTCTTGCATTTCTCTTACTACATTCATGCATACATATGTGTGCGGAGGCTGAGCTAGAATTTTGAGTTTACGGATTATTTTTTTTGAATAGATTATTTATACATACTCGTCCAGAGTCAGTTTGACTAATTTTCAAAGTTAAATTAGATTAGATTAGATTTATTTGATATTTTAGAATTAAAATTGAGATAATCAAAAACTATTCTCATATCAATATGATGAAAAAATATATCAAAAGGAAATTGTGACAAGTAAAAAGGAACGGAGGGAGTACATATTAAGTAATGTCGGTGCCAAGTTATTCCTTGATCGTTCCGTATGACAAATTCTTCTCTCCTTTCTAGCTCTCCATATATGCATATGTGTTTAGTGAACGAGCTAAGATTTTGAATTTATGGATTTTTTCTGAAAAAAATTATTTGTATGTATTAAGTAATGCTGTCTCCGGCGGTGCCAAGTTATTCCTTGATCGCTCCCTATGACAAGTTCTTCTCTCTTTTCTCTCCATACATACATACACATAGGTGCAAAGGCAAAGCTAGAATTTTGAGTTTACGGATTTTTTTTTTTTTGAATAGTTTATTTCCTGTTGTATTCTTTAACTAAATGCTTGGGTTTTTCCTTGTGGTTTAGGGGTCTCGGAGTTTTCAGAATTTTAAGCAAGCGGTGAAAACATTGGAAGAACTTTCTGTTTCATGTAGAGGTATAGAGAGAGTTCAGCTACTACGAAGATGGTTAGTTTCTTTGAAAGAGATTGAGAGACTATCGCTTCCTCTGCCTGTTAGTGAACTTGTCTCTTCCCCAAAGAGTATTGATTCTATTTATACCACCGATGATAGCAAGAATTCTCCTCGTGAGCCAACTTTGGTGAGTAAGTCATTGAACTGCCCACTTTATGAATTTTCCAGCTTTATGGAGGATGTTTATATTTCATTTATCGCTCAATCTTCAGGAAACCCCATGACATTATGAGAACAATATTTACATGATTTCAGTTTTAGTTCACATGTCTCCTTTGTGTTAGCTTTGGAAATTCATTCTTAATCTGTCATTGTGGCAAGTTCTTGGAAAATTAGGTTGATTCATGTAAAACAGATTACAGCAACTCACAATTCAGCTTTCAATTATCTGGTTCCCCTTTCTCAGTTCCAGGATATGGCAGCCATATACCTGTGTTTACTATCTCTCCATAGCTTATTGTTCCATGAGAGCACAGTAATTCCCCACTCCCATCATATGTTAGATATAAAGTGTAGTTGTTGGGTCATTAAGTATCTTCACCACAAGATATGTTTTTTTAAATGGACTCTTCTCATAAACTGTATTTTAATCATAGATCAACTTCCTCGACTATTTTGATTTATACCTGTTATAATTTGCTCATGCATTTTCTTACATTACCATGAACAGGTTTTATATTATGATCCTGATATTGGCGGAGAACCATTGAATTTTAGAGATGTGTTTCTCAGCAGTCAAGCTCTTGAAGGCATGATACTTTCAATGGTAAGCAAAAAAACACCTTGGCTAGTTGGTGTTACGTACGTGCTTGATGACTTGACAATTGCTCCTCTACATGGTATCATTTCATCCCAATGCTTCTATTTTTTTAAAAAAATCAGAATCCACCGTTGCGATTTTGGGGGTGGAGTGGGGGTGTTTGGTACCTTTACCCGTATATTAGAAACCAAGAAGTGATTACATAGGGGTGGTAATATGGGACGGAACCTTGTAAAAAGTATGAAAATTATCCACTTCTTACAGTGGTGTTGCCTATATTGTGGTGTGTGTCATACAGTGATTCATATACCATACTTAAAAGAGACTCCTCTTTTTCACATGATCTTATGTTAGACTATGTAAGCCTCCAAAAGATTCTATCTTACTATACAAAGATCTATATGTCATGACCTAAATACAAAAGTATTTCTGACTTGCCTAATTCTGGAATTAGGCATTTTTCTGCTGTCCATCATCATCTTTGCCTTTGCCATTCCGTGGATATGAAATTCTTCATAATACCATGTTTTTCATGAAGCTTCAAGCTGTGACTCGCCAATGCATCCACAACACTATTAGCTTCTCTAAAGCAATGTTGGATTAACATTTCACTCAACCTCTTCAACATGTTTCTCAAAGCATCAACAATATCAATCAAGTGCCACGGAGGATTTTATTTAGCAATGATCCAGTTAACCACCAACAAAGAGTCAAGTTCAATCATTAACTCTGAAACCTCGTATTGATGCACCACTGGAGCCCAATTTCTACAGCCTTAGCCTCAGCAGTGTTATTATTATGTTGCAAACCAAACATTATATTTTTTATGTGGAATTTAACTTATTATCCTTTTGTGGCCAACCAAGCGACCCCTTAAATTCAGAGCTTCTCCCAAGTTTGCCTAGCTACTTCCCCCCAACTGGTCTTCTTTTTCTTTTAAGGTTGAAGAGGTGTACAACTCTGGTAAATGGGGCTGCAAACTCCCAATTTGTGCCACATGTATTGGAATCTCTCATTCTTCATGTGAAACCTCAGAAACAAAAATTCATCATCTTGAATATACATCATGAGTAACCCTTTTGTACATTTTGTATTTGAAAATGACAGAGAAGAGCTGACCTTTTGTACTCCTGAAGAAGAGGAGTGTTCCCATAGCATATCCATAGATAATGAGCGGTTAGGAAAACAACTTTTTCTCTCATTCTACTACCAAATCTGGATTTATAGATTCATGTTCTCCATCATCTTCTATTGAAGCCTCATCTCTATTTCCAATAAGCCCCTCAGAGCTTCCGGAAATAGTCAAGAATATTTTCTATGGCACTCATCAAAGAAGAAATGGGAAAAGTGACCCTCACTGGGGAGCATATGGCATTGCTCTTGCATGTGTAATTCCGTTTTCAATATGGTTGAAGCATAATATCAGCTGTAGAGACTGCTTTATCATCTTGAAAATGTTCTGCTTCATCTTTCAGTAACATGTGTGTTCTGTTTGTAGGATTAATTGGTCTTAACTTTTTTGTTTGAAACAGATTCTTGAAGCACCTGATACAGAAGAAATTTCTTTACTTATGGAGATATTTGGGTGATTTTCCATTGTTGATCCTTCAAATTTCTTTTTGAGCTTCTACCCTCGGTTGGATTGGGACCAATCAGTTATATGAAGGGAACAGTCACTTCAGAAATGTGTGCTGAACTCAAGAGAAAATGATAAACAGAACTATTACCAGGTTTATTTGGTTTCTGATCTATTTTGTTCACTCTTTAGGCTCTGTCTTACGGGTGGGAAAGAAGTTCGTGAGGCAACCATGAGCAGCATAAAAGTTTTGGCAAAAGCTTTCTCAAGCTATAAAGAAGAAGTGCTGGTAAGGGAACAAACTCCTTATGGATGTCTGGCAGTGATTTTGCTCTACGATCTAAAGAGTTATGGTTTGTATGTTATTAAACAAAACTGTAAGTCCGTCAATCTTCCCATAATTCATCCCAGGCGAAGAAGGAAGAGCTGCTTCTCCATGCACAAGGTGCAATTGCTGGGCTGAAAATTAATGCAGATATAGTGAGGTATGAAGATCTTTTTTCCTTTTATCATGATGGAACTTTCTCCATGTTTTATATGCAAGTTTATTCTTTGACAAGAAACATTTTTTCTCCATTTCTTTCCATATGTCCACTACCAGTTTTTGGTCTCATTAATACTTGCGTATACACACTTCTGGTGTATATTTATGTCAGTTTGTACCTTCCACCTCAATTGTTGTCACCGTAGGCTAATCTTGTAAACTATTATGATTGCTGCCATAGATTTGCTATTCTCTTCTTTGATTCACTTCTTTTAACCTATCCAGTACCTGGAGATTAGTGACTGTCTGTATATATTTATAGTGGTTTGAACAATAAACTTAATAACTCGGAGAAATCTTTCTAGCTTTTATTAAGTAGAGTTTTTTGGGAAAAAAATTCCTCTCCTTTCCTGACCCCTTCTGAATATGGGCATTTATTTCACTATTTTTAGATGTTTTAGTTAAAGTTTCATGTGAAAATTTTGGGGTGCATATCATTACGGGTGAAGGACTTGTCTGTCATTGTGTAGGAGATCCACCGGAACATCCTTTCCTGAGCTTGGACTTGAAACATTAAGTGATGTGAGTTCAGGAACCTGACAGGATGCCTAGATATTACTCCCTGCATCCCCAAAAGAAGTCCCTTTTTCTTGTCGGTTGGATCCAGATAACATGCTAAACTCAACAAAAAGGGACATCAGATCCACTTTTACCAATCTCAATATAATTCTTTTAATTCCTTTTTCTATTATATTCTCCAATTATTTTTTTTAAAGAAACATAGTTTCCAAAATTGAAAAGGTAATTCTAAGGTCGTCATGTTCCCCCAACAAATACTCGATAGTTCACTATTTCAACCCATCTCTTAATGATGTTGGCAATTCATATATGTTTGGAATTTTAGGAATATAATCCAGATCTTGTAGTATCTTTTGATTGCTTCATAAGGCTGATCTTCAAGACCTAAATTCGGGTTTGTTAGGCTCTCTACTCATGAATAGCTAGCTGTAAAAAATGCATGCTTTCCAAAGAGATTAGTGAAGAAGATAACCTTATCATCTTTAAAGCATAAGCTTTAATCTATCCAGAGAGACCAGAGAGTATAGTGTAAGTTACAAGTAGAAGCTTGTTACAGAAACAAGACCTTGTGCAATAGCTCATGCTTTCATTATATTAAGTAGTTCAGGAATCATAGTATTTGATTATGCTCTTATGACACAACTAAACAGTGATGATATACCGTAGCATAGTATTATTTAGTTGTTTGCTAAAACTCAGATAGTCATGCATTTCTTTTGCTATTTGCCTGCATAAACTGCAATATATAATTTCTCTTATTTTGTGATCTGCAATCAGAATAGATTCTGAAGTCTCAAACATACATCAAAAACTAGACAAGATGGTATTACAACTTCCTTCAAGCAAACCTGAAAAGGACTCGTCTAGTGCTGCAACTAATGCAACGTCAGAGGCAAGTCAGATTTCGATTCCCAGTTTTTGTTCTTTACCAAATTATGCTATCTAACAATGAATTTGCAAGAAACACCGTAGTTGAGAAACCAGAAAATTTTCTTGAGGGGTGGGGGAACAAAAGTCTCAAGAGGTATTATCTTAGCAATAAAATATGAGTGTTCTTAATGAACTTTGACTTGTTCCTCTTGTCTAATAAATAGATTGCTCATTTCTAATTATTGTACTCACAAAAGAATGAGCTTAATATCTTTGTTTGGCTTGGAATTGGTTCATTCAATTTTTCATTGTAAAAATTTGTATGTCGTAAAGTCTTATAGGAAGTAATGTACCACACATTTAGAAATTAATTTTTTAAGAAAATATTTACACATCATGGCAGTTGCAGAAGAAGGTTTTCAACTTCCCATGAATACCTGTGATACAAAGAGGGATGAGGGAGTAGCATTTTGAAAAATAAATACTCCTTAATCAAAGGACAGAAGGACGCTTATGAAGAAAATGTCGTTTAACTTCCCATTGATATGGTGCCATTAAATAGGATGGTCATAAAAAACACACAAAATGGGATGAGGCAGTAGTTGCTTGACAAATAAACACTCTGTAAACAAAGGGCTAAGGGTCAATATTGAATCAATTCTGATAAAGGAAAATTATAATTCGTATCATGACTATATAGAAATAACTATTTGATAAATTCTGGAAAGATTTCGCGCTATATATAAAAGGAACTCTTGTTTCACACTCGGAAATTGACAATTAAATCATCTGTTAAAGTGAAATGAAAACATAACGAGGGAATGCCATGTCTTGGTCATTAAATTTCGGTTCGTTCTTTTACTTCTTTTATACTGGGTTTCCTTAAACATTTAGGTATACCTATGAATTGGAAATCATGGGAAAAGGTAGTAAAGAGAGAAAAAAGGAAATCTAATATTTGCAACCAAGGGTGTGGCCTAGTGGTTCAATGAAGTTGGGTTGATCACCATGAGGTCTCTGGTTCAATTCCCAACACCCAACAGAGACAAACATTAGGTGATTTCTTTCCATCTGTTCTAGCCTTGGTGGACAGAGTTACCTGGTACTTGTTGCTGGTGGGAGGTAGCAGGTATCCCGCGGAATTATTCGAGGTGCACGCAAGCTGGCCCGGACACCACGGTTCTCAAAAATAAAAATTAGAAATCATATTGGATTAGAGTCATTTTAGAAGTTAGCTGAAAGGTTTGTAAGAAACATAGACATATAGTGGTATCATTAGATGCATAATATAAAAGATCAGGTATCTGAAACTTTCTGACACGATTTCCTTCCATATATATGCAGGATTTTCAGATAAATTGATCTGTTTCCATATATATGCAGGATTTTCAGATAAATTGATCTGTTATTGTAGTAAATACTGCAGAGTTTAGCAAAAAGAGGTCCAAAAAAAATGCTGACATTGTCTTACTAATGTATTGCAGTGACCGCATAAGGGTAGTCTTAGTAGGCACTCATAAGGTATATGGTGCAACTGCCGTATATATGGGAAGGACATCATTAAATAAATGAAAATATTCCTGTCTAACAGTTAAAAGGCAATTTTTCTAGTGAAATAATCAATAATACAATAGCAGGAAAGGTCCTCTTCTCAATTTTATGCTTTTTCTTGGGAGGTATGGAGGAATTACTTGGGTGCGATAAGCTGAGATGAAGTGAAATAATTTACAGTAATAGTTTTCTCTGTTTGTAATTTAATGGTCTCTTGAATAAGGGCGATTATCTGCTTGTTCTGGCTTTTGCTTTATCTTATGAAAGATCCAAACAGGGTGTACACTTAAATCATTCATAGTATCTATTTTGTAGCAATAATTTTCTGATTTTAGCGAATTATCATCACTTCTATGTGAGAGGCATAGAACCCAGAAAACTTCTTAGTGAAGCAGATTGCTAAATAGTGTGACAATTTCATTTCCTACCTGTAAGCTATAATTAAATTTAGTCGACTTCAGGGTAGCTTTAATAAATCCTATTTTTACTCTGTATACTCTTCTTGCTGATTGCTATAGCGAACAAGCAACCATTGAGATAAAATTATATGACTGAGGCGTTTTTTAGATGATTGGAGGTCATTCTATATCAGTACAGATTATGCGGCTAAACACTTGTAAGACACTCTTCAATATAAAGTCCTTTAGTAGTTGCTAATATTTTCAAAAGTTGTTGCATCTTTTGTACGTTCCTGTTCTTATTATCAAGGTTTTTTTTTTTAAAAAAAAAATGGTAACAAGCTTGTATTAAATTCACAAAAGAGCTGTGAAGCCACATTTACAGGTAAAAGGGAGCAAAAACTGCTAAGCTAGAAGGGGAAAACTACTAAAAAGACTACAGAGACTCTAATACATGTAGAAGAGCCTCAGTGTCTTCTATGTACTCTTGTTTACAAAAAATGAAAAACATAAATACAACTTCCATTTTTTGGACTGAGTTTCTTTTGCCTTCAAAACATCTTAAATTCCTTCCTCTCCAGATAGTCCACCATATGCATCCTGGAATTATGCTAAATCTTCTCTTTTGAGCTTTTGTGTCCCCCTTTCTGGTCCAGCTGGATAGCATATCCAGTGTACTCCCTGGCATTGTCCAGCTCAAACCTATCACTGCTAGGAAGATGTCCCAGGGTTGAGTAGTCACTCTGCAGTGCATGAACAAGTGACTATTTTGTCTCTGCATTTCTTCCACAGATTGAACATAGTTGTATTCCCCTTCTTTGAAGCTTATCCTGTGTAAAACAGGCCTTCTTGACTTCTAACCAAACAAAACAAGCCACTTTATATGGGATTTTGTCTTTCCATATGTGCGTCCATGGCCAAAGATCATTCATATGTTGTCAGAATCCAGGATGCAGTATGCTGTTTTAACTGAGAAATCACCAGAGTTGTGGCCTCTCCACCATAGTCTGTATTGGTTTTGGGTAGTTAAGTGAATTGTGCAAGTGAGTTATGAAATTCTGCAAACCTGTCCACCTCCCAGTCATTGAGAGCCTCATGAAACTGAGGTTCCCCGAAATAAATCTCTGCTATTGTTTTTCCATAACAAAATATTCAGCCATTGGACGGATAGTCCTAGCAGCATATGCGGATATATGCTTTTCCACTATGATATAATCTTTAGGCATATAAAAGAAAACAAAACTTAACTCTTCAAAGAAACCGTAAAAGATAATATCTCCAGGAAGAGCTTTAGATTCATTTGAATTGATGGGAACTTTTTGGAAATTTTTTTTGAAACTGGATGCTTTTTCTATGGCAGGCATTGAAAGAAGCACTCTCCCAACTCCAATTCTTATCCAAGATGGAAGCACTTCTATTACAGAAGAAGTCTTTGCTCGGCAGGGATGTTCCTGAAAGTCAGTCCAAAAGGGTATGCTTTCTAAATGATGACATGGTATTTTCCTGGATCTGAAGTGCTATATATGCCATGAAAATAGGATCAGTTGAGGTGAGGGTCATACCCCTAAACCCTGGCACGATACCTGCCTGAAAGATCCGCACGAATCACCTTTTACTGGAGATGATACTTCTTGTGGAGTTGTTCAATGTTACTTGCTTGGTTATAAGAGACATTTTCTTTTATTGAGGTGTCTCTACAACTAGATCACGTCCATTTAGCTTAGGTTTCAATAATGAATCTCTTACAGTATCCTATGAGTTACTACCTTTGTACCACAAAGAATTACCTGGTTCATGCTGCATGAGAACAATAATATTTGATAAAAGGGGATAAGCTTGGGGATAATGTACCTAATCCGCTAAAGTGTCAAGCATTATTATTTTCACTATTCCCTGTTTTAATATAGAATTTATTAACTATCAGAAAGAAAATACACAAATTTGCATCCATTTGACAAGTTTCTTACTCCTGTATTTTACTTTCCTGAATACTATCAGCACCACTAATAATAGTGATCAAAGAAGTAAAAATAAATAACGCTGTACATCCAAATAGTGATTTTGCTAGGGCCTTTGGGTTGTGGGTGGTGAATTCGAGCTTCCCGAAAAAGGAAGAGCACCTTATTACCTTTCGTAGTTCGGTGGCCAGGACTCAGATAGACTTTTTGCTCCTTAGGAAGGGGGATAGAGCGGTATGTAAAGACTGTAAAGTCATACCTAGTGAGAACCTTTCAGCCCAGCATAAGTTGTTGGTGATGGATTTGGAAATCAAGAAAGGCAGAAAAAAGAGGGGCGTGGAGGATCGGCCCAGGATTAAGTGGGGTAGCTTGACTTTGGCAAGTGCTTTGAAAATAGGGGAGAAGCTAACGAATATGGGAGCGTGGGAGAGTAGAGGAGATGTGGATAGTATGTGGGATACGACTGCCAGTTGTATCAGGGAGAGCGCTAGAGAGGTGTTGGGTATTTCGAGAGGCCGATCTGGCAAACACCGGGGGGACTGGTGGTGGAACGCAGAAGTGAAAAGGAAGGTGGAGACTAAGAAGGTGGCCTATGCTAAGTTGGTTGAGAGCAAGGATGACGAGGAGAGGCGGACGAGTAGGGAGGAGTATAAGGTAGCCAGAAAAGAGGCCAAGGTAGCGGTTACGGCAGCTAAGACAGCAGCTTTTGAGAGTTTATATGCTGCCTTAGAGGAGAAAGGAGGGGATAAGAAGTTGTATAGGTTGGCCAAGGCTAGGGAGCGGAGGGCCCGCGATCTTGACCAAGTGAGATGCATCAAGGGGGAGGATGGTGAAGTGTTGATGGAGGATGACCTCATTAGGAGGAGGTGGCAGTCCTATTTTCATAGACTTTTGAATGACGAGGGGGACAAAAGTCTCATGTTGGGGGACTTGGATCACTCAGAGAGGCGTCACGACTATGGTTATTGTAGGCGTATCAAGGTGGAAGAGGTCAAGGATGCTATTCGTAGGATGCGTAGGGGTAGGGCGACTGGGCCCGACGAGATTCCGGTGGATTTCTGGAAGTACACTGGCGGGCCAGGTATAGAGTGGCTGACAGGGTTGTTTAACATCATTTTTGGGGCAGCGAAGATGCCCGAATCTTGGAGATGGAGCACGATGATTCCATTATATAAGAACAAGGGGGACATTCGGAGTTGCAATAACTATAGGGGTATCAAGTTGTTGAGCCATACTATGAAGGTTTGGGAGAGAGTGGTAGAATGGAGACTGAGGAGGGTAGTGACTATCTCAGAGAATCAGTTCGGTTTCATGCCAGGTCGCTCGACTATTGAGGCCATTCACCTGGTAAGGAGATTAGTGGAGCAGTTTAGGGAGAGGAAGAAGGATTTGCATATGGTGTTCATTGATCTTGAGAAGGCATATGACAAAGTCCCCAGGGAGATTCTGTGGAGGTGTTTGGAGGCTAAAGGTGTGCCCGTGGCATACACTAGGTCAATCCAGGACATGTACGACTGTGCGAAGACGAGGGTGAGGACGGTAGGAGGGTATACAGAGCACTTTCCCGTGTTGACAGGGTTGCACCAGGGATCGACTCTCAGTCCGTTCTTATTTGCCTTGGTGATGGATGTTTTGACTCGACGTATTCAAGGGGAGGTGCCTTGGTGTATGCTGTTTGCTGATGATGTGGTACTGCTTGACGAGACCCGGGGAGGAGTGAATGATAAATTGGGGGTTTGGAGACAGACCCTTGAGTCTAAAGGGTTTAGGTTGAGTAGGACTAAGACGGAGTACCTGGAGTGTAAGTTTAGCGATTCGAGGCATGAAGCTGATGCGGTAGTGAAGCTGGACTCTCAGGCCATTCAGAAGAGGGAGAGTTTCAAGTATCTAGGGTCTATGATTCAGGGGAACGGTGAGATTGACGAGGATGTCACGCAGCGTATTGGCGCAGGGTGGAGGAAATGGAGACTTGCTTCGAGAGTTTTGTGCGATAAGAAGGTGCCCCTGAAGCTTTAAGGTAAGTTTTACAGAGTGGCCGTCCGCCCGGCCATGTTATATGGAGCCGAGTGTTGGCCAGTTAAAAACTCCCACACCCAAAAGTTGAAGGTAGCGGAGATGAGGATGTTGCGAGGGATGTGTGGACTTACCAGGAGTGATAGAGTTAGAAATGAGATTATTCAAGAGAAGTTGGGAGTGGCGTCGGTGGTAGATAAGATGCGGGAAGTGAGGTTGCGATAGTTCGGACATGTGACGAGGAGGTGCACGGACGTCCCGGTATGGAGGTGTGAGAGGCTGGCTGGGGATGGTTTTAGGCGGGGTAGAGGTAGGCCGAAAAAATATTGGACGGAGGTGATTAGGCACGACATGGAGCAATTACAGCTTACAGAGGACATGACCCTTAATAGGAAGGTTTGGAGGACGCGGATTAGGGTAGAGGGGTAGTGGTGCACGGACGCGGAAGGTGTCCGTTTTTAGCAGGGAAGCGTGTTTGCTTGTATCTTTGACTGTTGTTTCTTAGGCAGAGTCTTGTTCGCGCTGTTTTGGTGTTATTTGTGATTTTGAATAACTAGTCTATAGTGTTGATCTGTGAGTGTCTTGCTTCGTCGAGTTGCTAGCGATTTGTGACCCTTTTTGCTGTTGGTTTTCATGATTTTTGTTGATGATGTTTACGATTTCTTAGGATTTGTATGATTCTTATGATTTTTGATTTATGATTTTTATGATTGTTTTATGTTGTTTATGATTTTTGATTTATGATTTGTTATTGTTATCGGTTCTGAGCTGGGGGTCTATCGGAAACAGCCTCTCTACCTCATCTGAGTTAGTGATATGGACTGCGTACACTTTACCCCCCAGACCCCACCTGGTGGGAATACACTGGTTATGATGATGATGTACATCCAAAGCTCATTTCCTTTATTAGTACAATATCTGTTTAGAACTAATCATCAGCTAAACATCAAAACCAATTATGCACTTGCAAGAGTAGGACAAACAAAGACCGATTCTGCACTTGCAAGAGTAGGAAAAATAATGGTGTAAAGGGGACCGGCCATCCGAGGGGTAGAATAAAATGGGGATGATGATTCTACTAACTTTCCTAATCATTAGGAAATGACACAAAAAAGTTAATAAGCCTGAATATTGCAATTACCTATAGAGGTTCTCTTTTCCATACAGATATTTTGATCTGTTCATTTGTTCATTTGAACTGTCTTTTCTCTTTTCTGTATTAATAGATTTTTAAGCTGAAGGTTTTATCAGAGTCTCTTTCAGGCTCTGTTTCAAAAACTGAAGAGCGCATTTCAGAGAACAGGTTCGAGTTTCTTTCTTTTGTCATTTTTACTCTCTCTCTGTGAAAAGAAACTTCTAAAAGAGATTAGCAATCACTGTGATCTTACCCTCTCTCTCTGTTTCTCAGTTAGAAAGAATATTTATTTGGGCTTTTCTTTTGCAAATGCTTCAGTTCTGATCTATAAGTAACTAAGTCATCTTAGGTGGTTAACTGAAAAGCTTAAGTGGAAGGAACACTGAACATCTAATCCTTCAGTGTCAAATGTTTAAATCTGACCCCCTATAGTACGTTAGAGTGGTCGCAAAGACCATGTGCAACAGTAGTGCAAATTTTGTATCTGGCATACTTATGTTTCTCAAAAGGAACTTATTGTTTTCTGTAGTTTCTACCCCAAGGGTTGTCTTACATTTTAGTATTCCGGTGATCTCATACTTTAACACTGTAAACTTACTAGCATTTCATAGAAATATGCTCATATTATTTTATTTGTGCCAAGTTATTCCTTGTGGGAAATTTTGAATTTCCTATTAAAGGAGCCATCATTTTTCTTTTAGTGTGGATATCTAGTTCTCATTTTAAAATTCTCTCCACTTTCATCCATTTCTTCCCTGCAGAATCCAAAAGGAAGGAGCTCTTAAGTTCCGAGTAGTAAAAACCGGCGAAATCTCCCAGCTTGAGAAGGTAAGATTTCTTTGACTTGTTCCTAATGGACATTAGATTAACTGTTTGTGGTCAGTTAATATTCATGTACTGGCAACTGATTTGGCGGCATGATTAGATACAGATTCTTTGAAATTCCTAAGCTAGTAATTGTCCACCTTTGATGTATTTCAAATTCTCTGCTTCGACAGGTGTTCTCCTGATTTCTTTCTATTATCATCATAGGTTGCTCTTTTCTACTACTGGGTCAACTTGCAAGTTTGTTGTTAGGGGAAAGACTTAAAAGTCTTTAATAGGTCAGTTAACTATAATTATAAGATTAAATAATTATGATTGCAGAGAATTAATACATTTAAGATGAGGCAAAACATACTTATTTTATACAGATGCATGGATTTACTAATAAATCTGAAGGAGCCATGAGTATATATGAGCTTATAAGCTCCTCAAAATAACATATCTCCTTATCTTAATCCTGGCACACAAACATTTGTTTCTTTACTTATTATTTCTGAATCTTGATTTTGTTCATCTGTCCATTCAGTTTTTCTTTCATTTTGAGTTAGATTCACAATTGCTGGAAAGAGCCAGCCAATGTTAACTGTTTCCCACATGTTTTCGTATCTCAATGACCTCTAGTTCTTGGGAATGAGATAAAAAATATTTCACTTTGTAATATTTTTCTTGATCAGAGATTGTATTTACCTGTTGAGGTATGATTTTCTTTTCTAGGAACTTGAGGATGAAATTAAGGGTCTTGAGAATCGGAGAGATGAACTTGAAGCAGCACTAAAGAAGGTAGCCAATGCTTTCTCTTCTTTACCGAAAGTGCGTGTTTGTCTCTCATAGTAAAATATGTTCCATCAATCTTCTATTTTGATTTTGTTGCATTACTTGGGTTGGAAAACCAGTTCATCTGCGCCATCTATCATTTGATGGCAGCTTGTTAATTATACAATATTGTGTCTCACTTGATATACATAGAGATGGGATAGTGGTATACTCTTGAGTCTAAATCAGGTAGAAGAATAATTATACAGCATTAAGTTACTGACTCGACGTATATTTTTCCTCCGCAAGGAGACACCATCACAGATTGAATTGTATTTGTTCCTATAACTAGAAAAACTGTACACCCTTCACATACTGCAGAGAAACTGTGGGAACTTGGGGTTTACATAATAGGCTTGTAAGCTCCTTAGGAGTATGGTCCGACTTACCCTTTGGAAGGATCCTGAGGGTCTAGTCGCTTGAAAATGGGGAGCAGAGCCTTCTTTTGCTTTTTGTATCCCTCAGATTCTGCAATGACATTCCTAATGGAAGGATCCTTCCTACTAGTTCTTTAATGCATGTAAAATAGTATAGTTCTATGTAACAACTATCTCAGTTTTTTTTTTTTGTGGGAACTGATGAAGTTGGATATGCTGGAGACCCCACCAAAAAAAAAAAAATCAGAAAAAGAAATACTTACAAAGATGCCTAACAAATCTACAAGCTGTTCTGTTTCCTCTAAACCTTTTTCTTTACACCAAAAATTAAAAAATACAATAGAATTCCACTCAACTTTCTGAAATGGAATTGGACCTATCTTCAAAGCTTCTGCTGTTCCTCTCTTTCCACACAGTCCACGGATGCAATGAGGGATAAGTCTCCATCATATCTTATTATCTTTTCATTCTGGCTTCCTCCTCTTCTGATCCAACTAACTTAATAAATTTGCAGTATGCTCAGGCATTGTCCATTTTGTCTCTGCGAGACTAAGAGGATGGCCCATATCGGTGTTGTAAAACTTCAGTGCAGAAAAAGATGTCTGTTGGACTCTTCTGCATTTCCACAAAGTTGGCATCTGGAAACAATAATTAACCCATTCTTCTTCAATACTTCAATGTGTCAAATAAGCCCTTCTAGCAACCAACAACGTAAAACATTTTACTTTGGTTGTGCTAAATTTTTCCATATATTTCTCCATAAGCATTGCTGGCTTCTATTGTGCTGTTCGTTAGCTATTTTGTAGGCTTTGTTGACAGAAAAGTATCTCAGTTTTTCTTAAATGAAGTTCTTTCCTACTTAAAATATTCCGAATGGGCATCACATGTATACACTTCCTGATCATGGAGAAGGGGCAAACAATTGCGTGCTAAAGGTAGACAAGTACCTGTGAGAAACTTCTTTCAACGGACACTTGCAATCATCCATATTTGTAGACAAGTACCTGTGAGAAACTTCTTTCAACGGACACTTGCAATCACCCATATTTGTATCCCATAAGCTTTCTCTTAAATTCCACTAGCCAAACATGTGGGGTGGGGGGTTAAGTGCCCCATATTGTTGAAAGAATGAGTTGTTGTCTCATTATATGGTCTTGGGCAATCCTCACCTCATGAGCTAAGCTTTTTAGGTTAAGGTAGGCCGAACGTCCATTTTTTCTGCATAGTATCAAAGCTTAACTCTTGCGAGCCCTTTTTCACAATTGCCTTCCTCTTCATATTCTAGCACTATGGCTTCTCTCCCTCTCAAAATTCTTCCCACCGAGTCACTAGCATTGCTCCATACCCACTTATAAGCCTCTAACCCGATCAAATAAATAAATAATCCACGAGTAAGCCCTAGAACTAAGTCACATATGCAGGGAGTGCTAGAGAATGCAACACTTGCCCCTTGTCAGTTGTATAATAGTTTTCAAAGGGGTTTATAGCATCTTAGGTCACTCCACCCATAGCTTTAAGGTTTCGGGTTGGGTTCTCAATTTTTTTAGCAGCAATTCTGTTCACTTCAGGAAAAGAGACATCTGAAAATATAATGAAAAAGAAATGAAGTGATGCAGCTTTAATGATGTTTGAGTAAAATGACACAGCTTCAATAAAGTTCGAATAAAATTGGTCAGCTTCAATTAAGTTAAGAGTTGCCTGAGCATCGAGTGGTTTATGGAAAGTATTCCGGAAAAATGTGTCACCTGAATTAAGAAGCAGGAAGAAAATAGTCTATGATATTCCCTTATATCCACATTCAAGCATGAATGTTGCAAAAGTTACTCCATTGAACCTGGTCATTGAGAATTTGAATTTGTAAAATGCAAGAATTTTTGTTTATTGATTATGAACTACACAATGCTATACTGTTGTCTGTTAGTATTTCTAATCATCATTCTTATCACTGATTATGCTGTGTTCAATGAGTACTTGTGTAGGTCAAAGTTGCACTGGTTGCTGCAAATGGCCGTCTTCACAATGCTAGGGAGGAAAGAGAACAGTTCGATGAAGCTAATAATCAAATTCTTGAACACTTCAAGGTGAAGGTAGGGCAACGATGAACAGAGTAGGGTCTTGAAATTTATCTTATAATGAAGTTAATGCACAATTTTGTAGGCTGCAGGATGACCATCTTTGTATACGATCTAATATCTTCAATCCTAAATTCAGGAAGATGAGTTGTCTAGATCGATGACCTTATATAGGGCAGAAGCAGATGTTTGTGATGCATTTATTAGTTTTCTAGAAGACTCCTGGACTTTTGAGTCCTCTTACATCAAACAAAAGCAGAACCAGGTCAAGTATGGAGCTTCTTTCAATGTGCCTTCCGGTTCTGTTTTCTTTTTACTGGAAAAAGGTGTTACCATGTTAGTTTGACTGTTCTGGCTCGCTAAATTCTGAGTTTCAGTAAAACTGAAACTAAAATAGCTATACCACTATTTCAATATGCATGTGATATATCCTTGAATAGTAGAATTTCTTGGAGAATGATTACTTAATGATATGCTTTTCAAATGTCAAGTGATGAATTGGACAAATGTGAAGATTATTTGGTGAACTTGGCAATCCATGTCTTATCAACATACAAGGTATGATTGTTTCGATGTGGCGGGTCTAAGATTAATGCTTTGGATGTATCTGACAGTTGAACTGAGAAAAGTGCGTTTTTTTCCTTTGCACTTGACAGGATGAGCTGGGGCCTTCTATTTCAAACCTTAGAGAACTTGCGGAAAACTTGAAACGGTATCATAATTCACATTTCTTTGAAGTATCCTTCTAGAGGGAATCGTGTTACTAAATTCAGATTGCCAGGTCAGAGATTATGAACAATGAGAAGACGGAAACAGTTGAAGAGAAGAGAAGGCTAGAGGAAAAATACCTGAATGCAGAGGCTAAGGTATATTGATATTTATTTCTCTGACATATTCGGATCTGTTCACTAGTCTCAAGTATGATCATTCTCCACCGGAAGAGTTTTTATATTTTACCGGGGGTTTTGATTTGCTTGACACTCTTGTTCAGTCTGCATTTATTTGTTTCTACGTGTAGTACTTATCGCTAACTTATGTTTTTTTTTTCTGTTCTATTCATTCTTTTTTCTCTCCTTTTCTTGCTATTTCTCATCAGTAGATATTCTGTTTATCTTTTTTCCTACAATTAATTTGCAGTTAGTAACAGTATTCAGTGTAGTGGACGGCATAAAAAGACAATTTTATGGGCAAGACAGCGCGATCTCTAGGTGATGAAGTGTAATTATTTACTTGTTTTATATGAACTAGTGGTAGTTGCATCATGTAATGATAACCTCAAGATTAATAATACGACTTAACCAGGAAAGGTGATCAGAAACTGAAAGAGTTATTTGATACTCTTCAAAAGCTAGAAGATGAATTTGAATCCATTAATAGACCAAAGCTGGAAATTGAGACCCTAGCAAGGAAGACTGAGGCAAAATCGAAAGAGTCACTTGAAAGTTCCCCTCCTCCATCTCCTACGCAGCAACCAACCGATGAATCTGCATCCTTTGTGGATGCTCTTCCACGAATCCAGACGCCAAGGCCTGACCGTATATCCAATCCAGAAACTATGGCACTAACACCAAGGCGATCGATGAGAGAGAATGTCAGAAGAAGTCTTTCATTAGCTATTAATCAAACAACAGGGACTTTGGAGTCCAGTTTCAAGTCGCCAAAACTTCGCAAAGGGAAGTCAATGGATCCAGCTGCTGAATTGTCTAGATTGAAGCTCGAGCTGGAACTCGAGAATGATAGTAGAATACACCCTTCTGAGGAAATCAATGACTGGGAATCTGATGTGATTGATAAAGAAAGATTACATTTTGAATGAACTTCCCAACCCCAATACAGGTTCAAATCTGTACCCTTTTGGTACCTTCTTGAACCAAAAGATGGCGAAAACTGTGGCAATTCGATACAAAATGTATTGCCATAGCCTATAGCTCATTTTTCTTTAAACACTAGACCTTGGGGATAATCTCTTAAATCACTTTACACTTAGTTTTTCGTGGTATTAGATGAATCTTTTGTACATAAAATACGTTGTTTTTATGACGTCCGGCGTTAATTCATCGTGTACACATGGATTCCCTCTATCTACTGTCCTTTTCGTAACTTTACTGGATAGCTGTTGAAGAGTACTTCAAGTAAAAACCACAAGGAGGTATGGTGGAATGGTTGGATCCCCGTCATTAACCAGAAGTTTCGGGTTCCATCACTGGGAATGGAGAACCTTTTGGTAGGCAACAGTTCACTCCCTTTGTGAGCCTACCTAATACGAATCTAGATTAGTCGGACTAGTGTTTTAAGAGCTATTCAAGTGAAAGAAAAGTTACTTCTTTTTGGAGTGCAAAAGCTGAAGTAGTGTTAATAGGAAGAGGGCAATGGAGACTGGGAGTTGGGCCAGTTGAGGAAGGTTGTCAGTTGGGAGCATGTCTAGTTTTGATCTTTGTCAGATTGAAGTCATGTGAGGAATCTGATGTGGAATAGTAGTAGCAGTAGCAGAAACAACAGTCACAGGCCAGAAGCACATTCAAGATTTTGAATTTGATGAGTTCAATTTTTAGTATCTTACCACTGAACCCATTACACGTTTGAAACTATGGGTCCAAAATATAACAACAACAAACAACATACCCAGTATACTCCCACAAGTGGAGCTTGAGAAGGGTTATTACTCTCACCTCTCACTACGCCACCCCAACAGCTGGGACTGATTCCTATCCTTTTCTATCTACCTTCAGAAGTAGGGCGAGTGAGTCCGTTCCTTTCCAGTGAAGGTTTTGGGATATGTGACTAGATGCATAATGTATACGCAGCTTTATCCCTATATTGTGAAGGTAGAGAGGTCGTTTCTGATAGACCCTCGGCTCAAATCAAGCATAACAAAAGTTCAAAATCTGATTGTTTGTGAAAATTTTAGTACTCTCACATATATTTTTATATTTTGTAATGGAAACCTGGGTTCAGAAGAACCCATTACTTGTATTGTCCATCAGTCACAGACAGGCAGCTCAGGAATGAACTAGAAGTTTTTGATGAAATCAATCCAAATTATTAGTGCAAATCTCTTGGTTCTCTCAAATCTTTTTGTTATTTATCAAATATCATTAACAAACTACATTTTGTACCCATTCCATGTTCCCTTCTCCCTATTACTTCTCTCTATATAGTGTATGGGCAAATTTTGAAAATTTTTATCGTCTCTCATAATTGACATTAGTTGTGTGAGGCTTCTTTTTATCTCAAGTCAGTGAATTCAGAAGGATAAGACAATGGATTGAAGGCTTGAAGGCTTGAAATGCACAATTTTCAAATATAGTAGCCAAATCTTTACTATTGAAAGAACTTAACAAGGAAGATATCATCTTTACCTTTTTTGATAATCGAGAAATTTTCAAAGGTCAAAAGTGTATAATATGAAATTTGGTGAACTCGTCTCTCTATTATTCTTCATTTAAATATCAAGTTTTTATTTGCGACAAATTTCTAACTTGCAACATATAGCTAATTCACACACCATGCATTGTGTTCTTATCATTAGACTAATGTAGATCCAACTTTCGATTCACTCGTGGGATTCGATCGGTTCGAGCACATGCTTAGGTTCAATCTCAATGAAAAAAATCAAATGGAGCACCTAACAACGCATCTTCACAAAGCTCTAAGATAGATATCATCAATTTTACTTTTCTTTATATTCATCCAAACAAATCGATCCCCTAGATCATTTCAATTTTATTATGCTATCGTCAATAAAGAAACCTAAACTAAGTAATTTCATATGAATTCATGACATTAGACTTTGAATTAAGACCTTTTATAACATTCACTAAGATAGTCTTGCTCACTCCCTTCCTTACCGTCAAGACTATTATGATGTAGCCTATTAAATATTTATATTTCACATGCCCCTATTCACAAACAGGGAAGACAGAGGAGATTTTTTTTGTGTAGGGTTGGGGGGTTTAAAATGGGATAAAAACAAGAACCTCGAGCATTGGAAGCTATACCATTTTTATATGTTTGAATTCAACATTTCCAAAAATTGGAAAGGCAAGACATGTACCCTATGGCAATGAGTAAGGTTACTAGGTTAGTAGTCTCAAAAGTTGACATCTCAAAAACAGTAAACGAAAAAAAAAAAAAAAAAAAAAATTTTTTTTACAACAACATACCCAGTGAAATTCCCAAGTGAGATCTGGGGAGGGTTGAGTGTACGCAGACCTTACCACTACCTCGGGAAAGTAGAGAGGTTATTTTCGAAAGACCCTCGGCTCAAGTGTAGCAAATCCAGGTACAAAGAAGAAGGAAAATTGGAGAAAATGCAACAACTAACAGAGAACAGTACAAAGTCTACAAGAAAGAAAAAATAATCGACAACAAAATAATGCGATAATCGAAATAAAATAGACAACACAATAATAATTTTTTTTTGAAAAAAAGAAATGCCCCATCACTGGTTTGACCAAGTCAACTGGACAATGTAAATTAGTAACAGAAAAGAAGATATTCAAAAATCCTATAACAGAATTCAATTTTTCTTTTTCTTTTTTTGGTGCTAAAAACCAAGTGTTGAGGAATGGGCTATTTCTTTAATATCCACTGCATAAAAATTGTTTGTTTAATTAAAGTTTTGCTGCATTGAGGTTGTGGGTTTTGCAGACACTGGCCATTATTATTCAATTGTTTTGGTCTCTGATTATTAAAGCTTTGTTCTTTTGGACACAAGTGCAAACCACAAATCCAATTTAGGAAGACCCTTTGGCCTGCTCATTCAAATTTTGGTGTACAACTTTTGATAAATGTCCCACTTTAAAATTTAAAAATAATACTCCTCTCGTTTCAATTTATGTGATGGTATTTGACTGAATACCAAGTTTAAGAATGAAAGGATGACTTTTAAAACTTATTATCGAAAATATGATAGATATTTATGTGATTATAAATCATCTCATAAAATGAGACATTTTAAGTGGTCTAAAACAAAATAAATATTCTTGTCGTTGTTGTAAAAATAAAAGAGTATTGCATAAATTGAGACAAGGAAATAATAACTAAGCTCAATCCCACGTAAGTTTAGTCAGTTACATGAATCTTCAATATTCAATGTCGCTCAATTTAAATCCATCTTAATCCAAGATTGTGAAACTTTTAGTTTTTTCCGAAACTAAATTTCGATTACATTCTTTGTTATTATATAAATCTCCCTAGTTCTGATGAAAACATTTGGAAGAAAATATGGAAGTTGAAAATGCTACCCATGGTCTTAAATTTTGCTTGGCGGGCATTGACAGTAGTGCTACCAACGGGGATGACTTAATTGCTGGAAAGATCTTTTGTTTGTCTAGCATGTCTTCAGGAATCCGAAACCATTTCCTATTGTCTAGTAACGTGTAAATAAGCAAAATAAATCTGGCTTAAATCATTTTT
This sequence comes from Capsicum rhomboideum, assembly GCA_031232105.1. Taxonomy (NCBI): domain Eukaryota; kingdom Viridiplantae; phylum Streptophyta; class Magnoliopsida; order Solanales; family Solanaceae; genus Capsicum; species Capsicum rhomboideum. Next base: position 138,646,974 of record CP124711.1, on the reverse strand, counting down.
GGGATGACAGAGTAGGAAACTCATTAATGAACTAGTTTACGACACTTGAACAAGCTGTGACGCGTGATCAGTTTCATGAGGCTATCATGCTTCTCTGAGAGTCTGGAATACACACAACAATCCGATCTGGAATGATAAAACTACGCGACAGACAGTGTAATACATAGAGCTAGTGGTTTCTGGAAAGAATGGATTGCGACGCGTATTAATTATAATAGTTAGTTTGTATCTGAACAAGATTTTGTTGTTAAATGGTTTCCTCCTGATTCAGATATTATGAAATGCAATGTTGATGCTTTGTGTGATGCTAACTCTGGAAGGGCAAGCGCAAGTATGTTGATCCGAGATATTAATGGAAATTTTGTTAGAGGAGTTTAGTGCACCATTGGAAGCTTCACATGATGTGTTAATCGCTGAAATCTTTACAGTCAGTGAAGCTTGAAGTTGGTTGAAGAACCGTACCACTACCGTATGACCCCGGTTGTTGTTGAGATGGATTATCTTTTGGCCAAGCAAGCATTGAAAAAATCAGAGAGCGATAATTCTTATTTTGACATTATTGTGCAAGATTGTAGAGTACTCATGTGTGACTTCACGTTTATATCTTTATCTTTTGTAAAAAGGTGCGCCCACATGTTAGCTAAGGCTGCAAGTTCTATGTCTAATACTGTGGAGTAGATTGCACATCCTCCATCTTTAATTCATGAAATACTCAATTACGATTTGAATAATATTTGAGCTGCTTGTTTTTATTTTAAAAAAAGAATTACATAAATCTCTAAGATATTAAAATCCTAGAGCATTAGTTTGATCCAAAGTTAACTTAAAATTGGCTTTAAAAAGCAATAAAGTATGTGCATATGCAAACGCCGTCTGTGGTTAAAAGCCATGCGCTCTACCAGCTGAGCTAAGACGGCTGGTTAATGGTAAAATTATTTATTAATTTACTAGTGAAAAGATTCGCACTTCGCGCGATTGTAAACTATATTTTCTTTTATAATTACAAAAATCTAATATAATTTTTTATATCATAGATAAATAAATAAATAAAGGTACATACATTATATCAAGTTTAGTTTAAAATACTTGTTTCTACCTAGAAAAGAAAATTTACGATATAAATGTTGTATTGTAATATTATAGCCCCTCTCTCTCTCTCTATCGAAAGAAATAAAGAAAGAATATCTACTCCATTTGAAGTGTAATTTATGTGTTATAAACTTCTATAAATTTGTCCTCTTTCAACTTAGGGTATTTGGTCATCTGCACACCATTCATATACTTTATATATTGATATCAACTAATTTATTTTCAACAAAACATCATGCATTATCTATAAATTCAAAATATACTAATTTCTTCTACTCAACAATAATTTGATGGCTAAATTAGAACAATGTCGAAACAAAGACCAAAAATAAGGTCTATATGAAATAAATGGTAGAAAAAAAAAACTAAAACATAAGTAAGTACATTTCTGAAGAATAATACAACTTTATATATACATATAAGGAATTAGGTGAATATGTGTGTATTAATTTTGTAAAATTAAACTGCAAAGTATGGGCGAATTTTTTTTTAATCTAAAAAGGTGAAAAATCCCATGACCTTCCACAATTTATGACTGAAGTAAATTAAACATACTAATTGCATAATAAGTGTAGTAGTCCAAACAGTTAAACTAAAATAATCTATTAGCCTCTATTATACTTTTATCGTAGAATTTAAGGAGATCAATTACATTACTTTGTAATTACATCATCATGATTGTTGGCTGTTACATATTTTTTAAAAGGAAGAAATAATTTAAAATATATTTAACAGAATGAAGAGCAAAGATAAAAATGTGAGAAATCACCTAAATCACCTTTTTGAGTTAACAGAGGCATCATGTCACGCTTCTAACGCCTACATATATATATATATATATATATATAATATCGTGCAAAATTAAAGAAAATATTTTTTTATTGATCAAACATTTGTTTCATGATTTAATGTGATATTACAATAATTACAACAGGTGAAGTGAATAATATTTTAGCACATCAAATTTCATCTATATGTTTTCTATACTTTTGATCATTATCTAATTGATTTTAATACAACTCTCAATTAATTCAATACAATAATTTTTATTAGCTCAAAATCCAATCGAACAAAGACAAAAACAAAAACGTATAATTAGCAAAGAGAAACCTTCAAGTGCCTTTGTTTTGCAATAAATGCATTTTAAAAAAGTTTGAAATTAAGTTTCTCCAGCCTAATTTGAAGTTCTCATCTAATCCTAAAATGGAAAAAGTAACATCCTGGGCTTAAAAGAAATTAGATTGATATTTATTCGATTAATAAGAAAACTCATACTAAATGAGTTATGAGGAGAAAGTTAGGAAACAATACAAAATTGAGGATAAAATCATATGTACAAAGCAAAGTTCAAATAAATAAATAAATTAAACTATGGGTTACATGATGGTAAGATGATCAAAATTTTTGCTAAAACTGCATTTTACTATAAAATTTGGCTGAAAATTAAAATGTATCTAGCTATATTTCTATGCACTTCTAACATGTCATTTCTAACTAATTCCATTATCATCTCTCTTCCATAGATATTGTTCAAGGAAAAAGCTTGTCCGAAAATTTGTGATTGAATTCGTACTCTGCGAAAATTCACTGTAAAAAAGAAAAAAGAAATAATTAAATTCAAAAATTCATGAAATAAATACGAATTAAAAAATAAAAAACTTCTACCTTCAAGTATTTCTTAAGGACGATAAATTTCTTCACTGATATTGTTTAAGAAGTCAACCAATGAAAGTTTGAATGTTCAACTTTTCCCACCGAACGCTTTAAGAAAAAGAATACATTAAGAATCAAACTAAATTTTAAGATTATATATGGAGCAATCATTCTATAGATAATTATTGAAAATTGAAATTCCTAAAAAGCAAATCACCAAAATATAACTCTTATGGAGTAACCTAAAAAGTAAATCAACCAAATTAAAAATAACTATTATGCAATAGTAGAGAGTATTGGTCTACTCATGAAGATCTACCAAAACACCACCACCACATATTTATGCAGAGTTGTGTGGTATGTGCATAAATATTGCATATGGAAAGAGAACTCCAATCTCTATTTATAGAACAACAATATGGAATACCAAATGACTATTAATATAATTTAGGAGTTATGATTATCAAAAGTCATGAGAGTAATGAAAATAAAGACCTTTAAGTTTTTTTATATTAAAGAATATGAATAAATGAAATGTAAATATGTTGAGGCTTTTTGTAACTCATTAGATATTAATATTGTAATAAAGATGATAATTTTTAAATTAGTAAATAAATTGATTAATAAATAGAATGAAGGGAAAAAATTCAAAAAAAAGGAGAAAAAAGATAATTGGGAATAGAGGTCATTGAGAGGTGCCACATCACCTCTTCTACATTCTTCTTTATTAGTATATATTGATTGTGATAAGTAGGTAAATTATTTTGATAGAAAGGTATTTGAATGAGTTATGTTTAGTTAAAAATAAAATGTGAAAGTTGAAATAGTTTTGTACATAAACGTCATTCAGAATAAAATTTGTGAAAGTTGAAAATTCGTGAACAGAGACGAATATTTCATTTGAAATACAACTCCAAATTGGTATTTCAAATTTTCAATACGTCGTTTCAAGTTCAAATTTTAAAGTTTAGTATTTGTAAATAGTCACAATTAAACTACTATTTGCAATTATTGAAAAGATCCAAGAAAAATGGCTTCACCAGTTTCATGCATTGGACCTATTGTTTGCTTTTCATTATTTTTCCTTTTTAGTGCAAGTATTTCCATCTGTGCATTTTGCCTAGACCCTAGCAATTTTAAATTTGTTAATCTTTGAGTTAAATATTTCCTTGACATATATTTCAGATTTTGTGCATCAAATTTATCACTCTCATATAGGTTGTGCAAAAACCGAATCGATAAAAATGCTATTGATTTATTATTATTGAGTTATTGTGTTAACGGTTTTATAAAAAAATTTATTGGGTTATTGGTTCGGTTTTGATTTTTTCTTATTGGATTATTGGGTAAATCGATAACCCAATAAGAATATACTAAATTATTAAGATTCAGTTTCTTTTCATGTTAGTTGTTACTATTTCTATTTTATGAGTATTTTTTTATCGGTTAAACAGAAAACCAAACCGTTAAGGACTAAAAATGATAAACCGAAAACCGATAAAAAATATCTTATTGGTTTGGTTATTGGTTTAGCATATTTAAAAATCGAAAACCGATAAAATATAAAACCGAGCTGAACCGACCGATGCATACCCTCATATGTAATATTTTATTTTTCCACTTTAATATTGTCCCATTGGCTTCGGTTATCATAGTATTTGTTGTTGTTATTGTTCTCTTCTTCATTGTTTTTACTTTTTAGTATAAATTCTTCACTTATTGTATTTGCTTTACATATCTGATTCCAGTGGCAGAGCCAAGATTTTCACTGAGGGAGTTCAGAAGTAAAATACGAACTAGCCGAAGGAGGTTCAACATCTACTATATATATATAAAAATTAATTTTAATCATATATAAATAATATAATTTTCTGTCGAAGGGGTTCGGATGAAACCCCTGGATGAAAGGTGGCTCCGCTCCAGTCTGATTCTTGACATGCTTTACTTTGAGCCAGGAATTTATCAAAACAGTCTTTCTACCTTCTTAAGGTAGACATTATCCTTTTCAAAACCTTATTTGAGAGCTTATATTGAATATATTGTTATTGTAGTCAGTGAAAAGGGGAAAACAAAAGAAGTTAAGAGTGGCATTTGTCACTTGTGATTTGTGAATAACTATGACCATAGAGTAAATGAAGTGAACCAGCATGAATACTGAATAGTATGGAACATAGTAGATAGAATAAATAACCAAATAAATAAAAGTAAGTCAAATAAACTTTTTTCTCATCTTTTTCTTAGGGAAAGGGAGTGGGACATTGTTGTACTTGGATGAATATGAAATTCAGAGGCATTTAAAAGTTTTTTTATTTTCCCTCTAATTTCAAAGAAAAGAAAATTCCTGTCATCTCTATTTAAGACTTGTTTGATCAAGTTAATGAAATCAATTTTAGTATTAAAAGTATTATTAAAATAGTTAATGTGGGAATTGCGAAAGCTAATTTGAATACCACATGCTATTAAAAGGTATAATACATAACAAACATTCAAATTCGATCTCAGCTATCAAGTAGATACTCAAACTTTGATAATGCACATCTAAACATCTCAACGTGTCTTCATTGTATCAGTTAAACACTCCAACTGACAAACTAACCGTCTAGACATCTCTTTAATTTATATGTCACGTCAGCGTCAAATATTCACGAGACATAATAAGAACGAGCTAGAGTGTTTAGTTTCTAGTTGAGATCAACTTAAGGTGTCTAGATGCATATTCTTAAAGTTGAAAGTGTTTACTTGTTAACTAAGGCCAAATTTGAGTATCGATTTATGTAGTAGGACTTATTAAAAAGATAGAAAAAAGTTTACTGACATTTCCTTCAAATTTTTATATGCTTTTCTGTCTTGGCATCATCTCTCACTTTAAAGTACCTCTGCTCTTCCCTCTCACATTTGCTCAACTCCCCATAAGCATCTTCTTCACAAACACACACAAAAAAAAACTCAGAAAACAATAAGACTCCTGTCTTTTGCTCACCTTAAATGGCCACAAAAATCAAGCATTCAAATGAAGAAGAACAAGAAGAAGAAGATTACATAGATATGGAAGTTACCTCTTCTTCTTCTTGTTCTTCTCCACAACTAAGCAGAGAATTTGAGTTCCAAATGGCTTCTGTCTCCATTAATGACAAAGATACACAAACAACAACAACTTCACCCGCTGATGAACTTTTCTATAGAGGCAAACTCCTCCCACTTCATCTCCCTCCAAGGTTAGAAATGGTCCAAAAACTTCTTACAACTTCAAAGAATGAATCTTTTCAACTAGGACAACAACAAGAAGATGAAAAATTTACTAGCATTAGTACCAACAACTTGACTAATACTAGCACCCCTTTTGAATCTTGCAACCAAAAACTTCTTCAAACCTCAAAGATTGAATCTTTTCAAGAAGCAAGATTTAGCATTAGTACCAAGAACTTGATGAATGCTACTAATACTAACATCCCTTTTGAGTATTGCAACATTTCACCATCACAGATGGTCCAAAAACTTCTTCAAACCTCAAAGATTGATCAATCTTTTCAACTAGGACAAGAACAAGAAGATGAAAGGTTTAGCATTAGTACAAAGAACTTGATGAATGCTACTAATACTAGCACCCCATTTGAGTCTTGCAACATTTCACCATCAGAGTCATGTAGAGTGAGTTGTGAACTCAATCCAGATGAGTATTTCTTTGAATGGTCAACTGAATTCAGCTCATTTTTCAAAGACAACCATCCAAAGATGAAATCTTGGTCCAAGAAACTTAAGTTAGTGAAGCAATCTTTAATTAGCCAAAAGTTAAAAGCTTCAACTTCAAAGGCATATCTCAATCTCAAGTCTTTGTTCAACAAATCTACTTGTTCAGATCATCAACAAGAAGTTTCTAATGGTACTAAAGATTGTTCAAATAAGTACATTAAGGTATGTAAAAGAACCCCTTTTGGCCATATTGGAAAATGTACACATAATTCACCAACATTAGCAAGTGTTATAAGAGACATTGAGAGTACTAATGAAGACAATGTCAATAGTCATAGAAGATCATTTTCAGCAGCAATCAAGAAACATTCACCAACAAAATGTTTGTCATCTTCTTCATCTAATGGCTCTTCTTCATCATCTAATGGTTCATCTTCATCATCATTTTCATTGAATTCTAATGGATTTTATGAGTTGAATTTTCTTAAGAGAAGTAGTAGTGCAACTACAGAGATTGAAGGGTCAATTGAGGCAGCCATTGCTCATTGTAAGAAGTCACAAGAACTTTGCAATCCAAAAAGGAAATTGATTGAAGTTGAAGGGATTAATTCATTGTCTATTTCCAAGATTGCAGCTACTGAGATTCAAGAAAGACCAGATCTTTGTAGATTTTGAATAAAGTTTTCTTTTTTCTTTTTCTTTTTTGGTTAATGTCAAAGGACTCTACAAAAAAAATCCCCAAAAAAGAAGTTTGCAGATTATATGTAATTAATTCATTGTTTTAGTGTGTATATTTTCATGAGTTAATGTAATTTTCCCTTTCTTTACTTTCCCTAATCTTGAATTATGTTGAATTTTTGGCCACCTTATGTTAGAAGTTATTGTAATGAGAAAAACATGCTCCTATATACATGTTGAATGGTGTGACTACCTCATCTAAGAAGTTATTGTAATGAGAAAACACGCTCCTCATAGACATGTTGAATTGTCTGACCACCTTATCTAAGTAGTTGTTGTAATGAGAAAACATGCGTTGAATGTTGTGACCACCTCATCTATGAAGTTATTGTAATGAGAAAACATGTCTCTCATATACATATTGAATTGTGTGACCATCTCATCTAAAAATTTAATATATTTAACGAAATACATTATTATGTAATCAACAAAATATTGTTTGTTTTATTAAATATGTTTGTTAGTTATTCATATTGACTACTATTACAGCTTGTACAATCTTGAGGGATTATTTTTAGACTCGTAATAGGCAAGTAAGCAGCTAATTGAGAATATTAGACATGAAATATTCGTTAGTTAAAATAATAGCCAGCAGCTATATATTTTTGTATATTATTGTATGATATACATAAAATATACATTTTTCATACAAAACAATACATATTTTTTATATATTTGGTTAACGAATGTAATTATTTTACCCGATCGGCGAATAAGTAGGAGAGGAAATTGACCTTTTTGCACTCACTTAGATGATGGAAACTTTTATAAGAAGTGATAAACTTTGTACTAGCAAAAAAGGGTACTATAGAAACTACAACTTTTCTTTAAGACATTGGCTTTTTTACAACAGCCTTTTTCCACAACTGGATTCTGCTCCACTTTTTCTCACTTGTTTTATTGATCATTCAAGTGCTATGGACTCTGCCAATAGTAAATGTGGTACTATAACTACTATTGTACAAAATTTTTTAGTATAGAAGTGAGGAATCTCTCAACTTTTACTAAAGAAAAAGTGAAAGCTGTTATTTTTTCTTTTTACAATATAAAAAGTTTTGTTCAGAGTATTATTAAAAAGTATTAAAGTCCTTTTCAGAAAATTTTGTAAAGAGACTTAAAAGTCAAAATATATGAAGGGTTATATAAAACTAAGAGACCACTGATAGTGGTGTATTACTATGGATCCAACTTATATACACTAAAAATATACGAGTAAATAATTTTTACATGGCTTACATTGTCCTTGTTTGGATGGTTTGCTACCTAGTGTATTGCATCGTATTGTTATTTTAAATATAATATTTATTTTGATTGTTACTTAAGATTTATTGTATCATATTGTTAATCACCTTTACATAATGGCAAAAGATCTCATTTTATGTAACGATCAATTTGGTGGATCATGCTGTTATCTTTTTTTTTCCTCATTTTGTCGGTGCTTATTATGCAATAATCCTTATTTTATCCTCTCACTTACTTTTTTTTATAATAACTCTATCACGTACCGTATTTTTCTTTATAATATATAGATTTACTTTTCAAATTGCTAATGTATGACATTATATTACAATAAAAATGATACTATCTATTCAAATATTATATTCATCAAAACAATATAAATACAATACATCATTATGAAACGATATGTAATAACCATGACAATGTCAAAATCTTCTTCAAGGGAAGTCAAAAATAATGAACCATATATATCTGGTGTCGAGGGGATTTAACATAATACAAACATACATTGAATCCCCTATGACAAGAGTAGCTTTGCCCCTAATATTAATGTATTTTAGCATGTTGTAACAGGCTACATATCTTATTTTCTAGTTACTAATCTCACTTACTATGAATACTTACAAAAGGTTGTCTTTTAGGTGATCCATTTACATTTCAATTGTATAAAAGCTACTACATAAAGTAATATAGTTTTTTTTTTAAAAAAAAAAAGGAGGGGGGGATTCGGCCGAAAATTATATTATTTATATATGATTAAAAAAATTTATGTATATATAGTAGACGTCGAACCCCCTTCAGCTAGTTCGTATGTTTATTTCTTTATATTTTGAACCTCTTAACGAAAACTAGGAGGAGGGGGACCAGTTGATAATGACATACATAATCCAAAGATGTTTCATTATATCATGCTCAAGTTTCCACTGACTTGACTTGACCATCTGAGATATTCTTAGTAGGTAAGATTTGTTGTCTTGCAAACCTATTGAGTTATGCACATTTTAAGATGATCATGATTACTAAGTCTTTCTTTTTTATCCTTAGTAATCTCTCTATTATATATGACCTAGACTAGACAATCACCTTTGGGCATCATCATTTCTTATGAGAGCATGACCAACAAACATTAGCTTAAGCAACTTTATTTTAACATTTGAATGGTTACATGACCCAATAACAATAATAATAACAATAACAATAACAATAATAATAATTACCACGCCTCAGTTTCAAGTAAGTTATATAAATTCGTATTGTTTCGTCTAAACTTATCTTAGTTTATGACCATATTTCGACGTACTCTCCAGTACTTTCAAAGGCCTTTTTTAGGTGAGCTTCGCAAAAAAAAGGAGCCAAAAATGCGATGAATCGAATTGGGGTGCAAGTAGGGATGTCAAAAAAATATGAAAAAATCGATCGAACCTAACCGTATCGAAACGATTTATATTATTTTTGTAATAAAACTGTGGACTTTTATTTAAACGTATAACTGTCCCGAACAATTGGGATGGTCTTTCAAAATTTATAAAAAAAATCAAAAAATTTCCGAACCGAACCGAATAACCTTACATATATGCAAATGTATTTTATATATTTACAATATGTTAAATTTAATATATAAATATATTTTATAACATTTTTCAAATATAAAATATAACCTAGGTCCTAGGCTACCGGTGACACCCCTAATTGGGTCTTTGCCCTTTAATTAGCCTTTAATTAATTAGGTCTAAAAATAAAAGATATACTATAATAAATACTCCATCAAACAATACGGCAAAACTCCTATCGAAAGTTTGAGATCAAACAATACGGCAACAAGGTTTTTCACTAAATTACTTCTCATCCAGAATGGAGAAGATATTGATATCAACTATGAAGGCTTCATTGGATAGATATAAAGAAGTTGTTGGTGTTTTCAAGTTTCACGTCACAATGATGCCTTCATTTTTGTAACATATAGTAGAAAAATTGCAGAACTACTAAATGTGTTTTTTCCTCTATGGACTTTATTGAGTTGATTTCTTTTAGTAATAAATAAACGTTTTAATAATGGTATATTTTGAGGTGAAACTTTAAAAGTAAAAAAAAATATGAAAATTAACCGAACCGTACCGATACCGAAGAAAAACTGAGATGATGGAATGGTTTTGAAAAGTTAAATTTTGATTATATAAAATAAAATAATCAAAAAATTAATATGATCTAAATTTTATAAAATAACCGTCCGAACTGTATCATTTACACCCTTAGGTGCAAGTATTGTGGAACGTAACATTAAGGCTCAACCTTTCAGGCATTCGCTTAAGTATAAGTTCAGACTTTCTGGGCCAGAAAATTTTCCCAAATTGGAAGCAAAAATACTTTATAGTTATATTCCCTATCTAATATTTACAAGCTCATTGGAAATTCTCAAATTAAAAAAAATAAATCAAAAGTCAAAGGTATTGTATGTTCAGTTGTTTGTCTTAATTTCATTTATTTTTTTTTAGTTTTAGTTTTTTGTTATGAAATTTCTTTTGATAACACTATAAGTTCTACATGACAAGCCTTTTTTTCCCTTACCAATCTTAATTTTTTGATCTAGACAATCACCTCTGAGTATCATCATTTCCTATGGAACCACCCCCAACCAAAATACTATCCTAATCAAGATTTTTAATTTGGATTTTGAATGGTTACGAAACCAACTACAACAATAATTACTATTATGCTTCAATCTCAAGTAAATTTAAATTGAGTAATATAAATTACTTACTACCGTTCTTGTAGCTTCATTTAAGCTCATTTCAATTTATGAGCACGTCTCAATGTAATGGAGGAATCAAAATCTTCATTAAGGAACTTCAAAATATAAAGAAGTAAGCAAGACGAAACTCAATATCTACTACATAAACAGAAAAAGAATTCTGATATTGTATATACAATAAAAAAAAAATTGACTAAAGGATTGGATAAACTCTCTCGCGTGCCCCTAATTCCACCTCTATCCTGGCGTACTCACAGTTAATGAGGAATAATTATTATAAATTGACAAGACCTTGATTGTAAACATACTATTACTTATCCAAATTTGGAGCCGACAATATATGTGATCAAACTCACATAGACGAAATTAATAAAAAAATCCAACCAAAATTAAAAAAAAAAAAGTATGAAAAACAAAAGATTGAAAGGTATTGATCAAATGTCTATGAGATGTCTTCATTAACCCATTGAAAGAAGGTCAGATGAACTTTCATGCACAAACAAATTCTCATTACATGTGATGTGTTCCTATTACTATTTTGATATTGACAAATCAATACTTTAGGAAAGCTTGAATTCCATGAATTTCTAAAAGGTCTAGGAATAATAACAAGTATATGAGAGAGAAGCAAACAAAATGTCACCACTAGGATAGAAGCTAATTACTCCCTGAACCACTAGCTTTTAATGTTACATATTATACCACTAAAAGAAAAGTTAGATATATGGTTAAGGTATTTGGACACATAGTTAAGGCATCCAGATACATAGTTCAGTCGTAGTAGGTCCATGTACCTCAAATACATGTGCATGCATCCCGAGGGTTACGGGTAAGTCGCATGTATTCAGGGGGTTATGACATGTATCCACATGTATATGGGGGAATTGTTAAAAAGTGAGATATTATGTAATTAATTTAAAGTAGTGAGAGAATAAATAGATATGGTAAGGGTGTTTGATTATTTAGGTAGTTTTCCCATAAATATTTTAGGAAATAATAATTGTCAACAATAATAACTACGCTTTAATTTCAAATACGTTGAGATTGAATATTTAAATTACCATAATTCATATCGCTGCATTTAAGCTCGTATCAATTTTAATATTACAAAAAAATGAGGTTTTTTAATGATTATCCCGAAGGAATGAAATATTTAGTCGTCTATACCTATTTTACAAAATCCTCACACTGCAACTGTTATATACATTGTATACGTTCGAAGTATACAATTCACATTTTGCATATCTTAGTGTATACAATAGTAAGAAAAGTTGAATCACCAACAAAGGTTGTGATGGAGTGGTAAGTACTCCTTCATCCTTAACCAGAGGTCTCGGGTTCGAGTCCCCTGGGTACGGAGTCGTCTTTGTTAGGGAGTGCTTTACCCCCCAATGTGGGACTTCTCGACACGAATCTGGATTTAATCGGACTCCAATGCAAGTACCGGACACCGGGTGGAAACCCAAAAAAATGAAAAGTTGAATCATACTGCAGATATACAACATGTAAATTATTTATACTAAAGATATATAACATACATATCATTTGGGTATTTTGTAAATATTTTCCTAGATAGGATTGAGTATAATAATTTTCAAAATGAGCATTTTCGCATAATTTTTTTGGCCGCCTTGACATACAAATTAATTTCTGATACTAGAAGTTCTCTGCATTTTCTAACAACATCAAGTCTATGACAAAGCAAAAAGACTCGTACCAATCGAGCATTAGACTTAAAGTAAACGTACTAACTTAATCTCAAGTAGTTTGATATCACCATCATGGGATGGGTTGTGGTGCAGTGGTGGGACTGCTCCACCCATAATCAGAGGTCTCAGGTTCGAGCCCTGAAAATGGAGAAAATCCTATTGGAAACGCCACCCCCATAATGGGCCCTACAATGCGCGATTCGGATTAGTCGGGGCTCCAATGCAGATACCGAACACCGGGTGGGAAACCAAAAAAAAAAAGTACTTCCTTCTTGTCTTCCTTGTTTACTAATCAATTATAAGTTGTAAGTTGCAAAATTATTCTACCTACATTTCTGTTTTATCTTTTTAATTTGGAAGTTCCGAGTAATTTGCTAGCAAGAAACTTATATTCCACGAACATTATGTTGTTTGGATCCATTAGAAATAGTCGTATTCGCGTCGAATCCTTGAAAAATGTCAGTCGTATTTTAGCAGCCCCAACAAAGTTGTAATAACTAGTAAACCAATCTCCTTAGCTTTTTCTTATGTTTACTTCTTCATTTTTTTAAAACTCCCTTAATAAAAATTTTGGTTCTGCATTACCTTTATGAAGTACATGACCACTATTCCTAAGAAATATGACATACAACACATACTCAGTGTAGTCTAACAAATCAGTGTAGTCTAACAAGTAAGGTCTCAGTGTAATCTAACAAGTGGGGTCTGAAGAGGATAGAATGTACACAGACCTTACCCCTACCTTGGGAGGTGGAGGGCTTGTTTCTGATAGACGCTCAGCTCAAGAAAAAACATTTCAAAGCATGTCGAAAAAAGAAATAACGGGAGTGAAAAAATCATGCCAAAATACTATAAAAAGCATGTCAAATCATTTGAAAAAAGAAGAAGAAATATAACAAGAAAATAATACGATAATCGAAGTGCAAGAAAGCACAGATAAGGACAAGAAACTAATGGATTAATACAAAAAATTCTGATAGAAAGAACATAATAAGCCAAATAGGAACAATCAAATCAGCTGGTAAAACAATGTCTACATTCATATTATATTGGTCATTCTCAAAGAAAAAAGAGTGAACATAATCAGTTGGACCCTTCATTCTGTGGTTTATTATTAATGTTTATTCTATTCCAGAAAGTTTTTTGAAATTTCTCTGAGAATAGAGATGCATGTAGAAGGAGTCTAGGCGTAACTGATAAAATTGTTGTCATGTGACCAGGATTTGAGCTGTGGAAATAATCTTTTGTAAAAAAGCAAGATAAGACCGCGTACAATAGACCCTTAGACCCTTAGGTTCTGATCCTTCTCCGAATCCCCTGCATAATGGGAGCTTAATGCACCATGTTGTCCTTTTTAAAGGGTTTGATCCTTCTCTGAATCCCCACGCATAATGGGAGCTTAATGCACCATGCTGTCCTTTTTCTAAAAAAAAATAAAAATAGATGTGCATGTACTTCTGGACTAGAAAAAGATATCAGCAGCAACAATAGGACCATTTTAGTAGTGGAGTATGTGGTGTAATGTCTAGATTTTGAAAGATATAAAGCAAGAAATGTTTTCTTGAGGATAATATATATCTGCAATAACATTATCTAAAAACTAATATTCATCTTGTAGTATCTAATTATAGAATGAAAAAATATTGTCATAAAATTTAATCATTCATTATACTATACAGCTACTTTTCCAACAAAGAATCTTGGAACAGTTGAACCAGAATATCTTACTTCTGAGTTCTAACTCTGCATCTCAGATTTTGTTAGGAGTAGGTTTGGTATTTTTTTAAAAAAATATTTTTTACTAATTAAAGCGACCAAAGGCAAAATCTTTGTGGATCGTGGCAACAAAGTCACCCTGTCACCTACAATACTCGTCGCACATCTAAACTAATCGAAGCGACCAAAGCTAAATCTCAGTAGATTGTGGCAACAAGGCCACTATGTCACTTACAATACCTTACCTCGTCACGTATTTCAGTTTGTTGATCTTCTTTTGGTACTAATTTCTAAATTAACAACTTATAAATATGTGATGCGATATGCATATATACTCTTTTTTTTGTTTTGTTTTCGAACATGCATTGAGGCCCCGACCAATTCGAAAGCACTCCTTGACAAGATTTTGTTTCATATCCAAAACTCAAACTTAGAGACCTCTGATTAAGGGTGGATAAATCCTATGTATCCCACCACCACTATTGTTGGTCATATACACACATACTAATCCATATCCAACTCTAAAGGATGATATGACTAGATTGTACTCAGTAAAAAAAAGTTATTAATCTTGGAAACTAGAAGTTTGGTGTAGGAAAATGTCAATCACAAATTGTATGTCATATCAATGTTTCATCTCATGCTCCTAACCCCCAAACAATGCAAACCAAAACTCGAGACAAAGGAGAAAGAAGTTGGTATATGAGACAACATATAGAGATTGGTTGTGATTGCAGACCATGTGGCAATAGCTTTTGGAATTTGTCTTGGAGCTTTTTATAGTATTTTGGCATGACTTTTTCACTCCCGTTATTTCTTTTTTCGACATGCTTTGAAATGTTTTTTCTTGAGCTGAGCGTCTATCAGAAACAAGCCCTCCACCTCCCAAGGTAGGGGTAAGGTCTGTGTACATTCTATCCTCTTCAGACCCCACTTAGACTACACTGAGACCTTACTTGTTAGACTACACTGATTTGTTAGACTACACTGATTATGTTGTTGTATGTCATATTTCTTAGGAATAGTGGTCATGTACTTCATAAAGGTAATTGCAGACCATGTGGCAATAGCTTTTGGAATTTGTCTTGGAGCTTTTGTCTCTTTCATTTGATCCCATTTCAATTTCCTCTACCCACCAAAATCAAATTTTCACGAAAATAAAGGTAAAAAAATGTGCTTGAATGCATTAGATGACCAATAAATTTGTCTGGGACCAATCCTTAGGACCTACTGCAGCCTTTGAAACTCAAGGATAATGCGCCCCCCTACACTCGAATTGTGAACTAAGCCACAGGGGTCCCTCAACAGTCAATCCTTGCCGCTTAAACTAAGCCCTGGGAGCTTGAGGAAGGGTTGAATATTAGCATCAACAAATTCATGTGGATAGACAACTCCAAATCTCCAACCGAATTACATTATAGCAGGGTAACAGAACATTTGTTTACCCTTTATTTGAACAAATGGTAGCAATATTAACCATCAAAATGCATGGCATTGAGTTTTTCCCATAAGAAACTCATCAGACTAGACTGTAAGCAGAGTATGAAGCTGTAACACCTACAGTATGTCATTAATAGGTATCCGCGAATGTGCCTTGTGTACTACGATTCTTTTGAAGTTATACAGACTATCTACAAAAAATGCCACACAGAGCATCTCACAAGATATGTAGCCCCCAAGGGTATCTTCCTCCGGATTACCCTTTGTTATTCAAAACTACACCTAGACATAAAAGTTGCAAATACACATGCCCGATGAGTAGGGACGTGGCTGTATCGCTTTGGGCCTACACCTAAAAAGATGAAAACATTGCACACTAGAGTAGAGAGAATGTTTCCATTAACACTAAAGGTTGAGCCAGTTGCTGTCAAAACACTGATTCTCATGCCAGATATGGCAAATGATTATTGATGCAAAAAATTCTAACAGATTTCACTTTAACTATTGAGTCTACAACTTTCAAGAGACTCAAACCAATGATAACAACATGACTTGTCAAACTTAGCATGAGGATCTAAAGTTTCATGTTGACAGAAAAAATCCAACTTAATAATGTATACATGATATCAATAACTATCATATAGTTTATATACAGTATGGCTTTCTTAAATGAGTCTATTAATTACACCCCCTTCATTCCAGTTTATGTGCAAACTTTCCTTTTAGTTCGTTTCAAAAAGAATGATAGACTTCTAAATTTAGAAACAATTAGCTTTATAACCACCAAATGTTATGCCAGGCTTAAAGCCACAGGTTTCAAGCTATGCCATGTTTAGACCTCATGTTTCAAAAGTCTTCAGTTCCTTGTTAAACTTCATACCGATTCAAACTATGCCATATGAAATTTGCACATATTCATTGCTGTTCCTGTAACATGATCATATAAAACACCGACCACCACAATGCTTCTAGTGTTATTTTCGTGAAAGAGATTGCTTGTATGGTCGTTGCCACCAAAGTAAGTAGACCATGTAAGAAATAACACAAACTTAACATTCTGGGTATCAACACACAGAACAAATGAAAAATGGATGCTCCAGTAGTGGGGTTCAGAGTAATGCTAAAGCTGCAAAATAATAAAGAAACATGGACAAGAAACTCGGAAGTGATTTATTCTCTATTTCTTTCATCAACGACCTCTATATTGAGTGTATAAAAAGAATTACAAACATCCAATGTCATAATAAATAATTAGTATCATTTATTCACTAATTTTCCAAAATTTGTAAACCCCGTTCCTCAGGGTTAATACAGGACAAAAAATCTTCGACAGAAAAAATTCATTATATAACCTCAGTAAACCAACTATATATCCCTTCATTTTTCTGTTTTCATTCAATTTAATCTAAAACATTAGTATAATCATAATGGAAATTACCAAAATTCCATCATTTCAGAAAAAAAATCATACCATACTCTATAATTGGCTGAGTCTTATGCCCTCGCTGTAGCAGGAGGTGCTGCATCATCGCCCTCTTCCTCCTTTCCTTCCATCTGACTAAGCAACTGCTTATTCTTCTCAAGAGCAGCTGCAACTTCAGGAGGCATATACTTCTCGTCGTGTTTAGCCAACACTTCAGTAGCTGCAAAATAACAATCCCCACTTCTCGCCTTCACAGTTACCTGTAACTTTTTCTCACTCAAGATTTCATTCTCTTTCTTCTTCATCTCCTCAGTAAATGGCTTTATAAACCCTTCTACTACAACGGAATGCCCTTCCCGAAAAAGATCCGGTAACGACCCATCATACTTAACCAAAATATCAGTAATCAAATCAGTTATCACGAATTCCATTTCTGGGGAATTGGGTATTGGTGTTACACTATTTTCTAGTACTAATCCACCGAGTCGAAATTTGGATTTCGTAGGGTTTTCAGCATGCTGTGATAGAGCATCTGTAGGGGTTACATAGAATACAAGTTGGTCTTGGAATTGGTTAAGGACTATTACTATGAATCCTGCTATGCAGCTGAATGTGATGGCATAGGTCCACAGTCGGCGGGTTTGGAGTTGCCGGGCTCTGGCTGCGATATCGGGCCGGGCTGAACGATGGGATCGGGCAGGCCGGGAGAGTGTGGAGAAGGATCGGAGGGTGAAAACAGTTTGGTTGGTATTGAAATGGGGAAATACTAAGTGCTGCGATTGATGGTGGAGAAGTGAAATCAAAGGGTGAGATTTGGGGAGAGAGGTGGTGGTAGTGGCGGTGGTGCTGGTGGCGGCAGAACGAAGGAAACGTGAAGCTAGACAAGAAACTAAACGAGAAGAGAGTTTCGAAGACATTGAGATTTTGTGGAAATTATCGGCTCGTGGATGGAGATATTAAGGTGGGAATTAGGGTTAGGGGTGGACGTTTGGTATTTCCAAAGTTTCGATAATTCTGTAATTGGTAATTGAAAGTAGATACCAAATACCAAACTTCGAAAGTTCGGTCCGGGAATGGTAAATCAAACTTCGGTACGGTAGGTCGGTAATACTAAATTATTGGTGTATATAAGCCTTAAAATTAAGTGATAGTGTAAAATTTATTTGTTATTGGTGTATGTAAAAATTTATTTGTTATTGGTGTATGTAAGTTGAATCGGCTAAGAAATAATATGGAGAGTTGCTAATCCCAGTCCTGGAAATTTCAATCAGTACAAGCCAATCCAAGCCACTATCATGCACAGCTGCAATACATGAAAAAAGATAATTAGATAGGAAACAACAACATACCCAGTGATAATTAGATAGGAAAGAGTAGGAAAAAAATTTCCCCTTGTAATAACCACATATACTCTTGAAATTTTCGCACATAAGAAATTATTTGCAATTCTCAACTTTACAATTTTGCTCCAGTTTAATCTGTTTACTAGGTAAAGGTTTGACTAATCTCTCTAGAAGTATCACCCCAAGTGCAGAAAGATAGCATCGGTTCACATCTGTTTTGCAGATGATCTGCTTCAGGCTTGCTTTGACAATTTCTATTGTATCTGGTTCAAAAGTCAATATGCATAAAAGTTCTTTCTATTTGGCTGGAGTCTCTCCGGAATTCAAAGACCAAATGTTAAGTGAGCTACAGTTTTCTTTGGGTACTATGCGTTTCAAATATTTAGTAGTACCTCTATCCTCTAAAAACCTATCTATTAGACAGTACATACCATTTGTAGAAAGGATAGCTGCAAGGGTGAGATCTTGGACATCAAGACTTTTATCATACAGTGGCAGGGTGCACTTAATCAAAAAGTGTATAATGCAAACCTACTGGGCACAAGTTTTTCTTTTACCCAAGAAGATCATTAACCTAGTGACAGGTATCTGTAGAAACTTCTTACGGACAGGCAGTGGTGATTATTCTAAGAGAGCTCTTGTGGCCTGGGACACAATGTGCCAGCCTAAATCGACAGGTGGTTTGAACATATTACACTTTTATTTCTGGGAACAAGGCATCAATCTTCAAGTTACTATAGGCAGTAGCAAAAAAGGACAAACTATGGGTCTGATGGGTTCATAGCTTTTACATCAAAGGGAGAACACCGGTACAACACCATCTCCTAAACAATCTAGCTGGTTAAAAGGAATTTTTTTTATGCAAGGTCTTGGTTGACTGCTTGTTCAACTTGTTGCCCTGAATGGGACAAGTTCTCACCGCCTTTTGGTTTCAATATCAAGAGAGTATATAAGTTCTTCCTTCCACAATTTCCAAAGTTACATGGAAGAAGCTTACTATGGCGAAGGGATACCTAAACATCAATTTATCCTCTGGCTAGCTCTGCCCCCGGAGGCTATCCACAGTTGATAGATCGACAAAATGGGGAATACAGGTGGATCCAAATTGTTTTACGTGTAATGTTCAAACTGAGGAGGCTCTCCCATCTACTGTGCGATTGGTCCAAGGCTACACAGGTACGGGACAGATTGCTGAAGGATGTCAATTCGTGGGAGGATGGAAATTTGGGGCTATTAAAGGCTGTTAATAACAGATCACCTAAGAAAACCATGGGATTATTAAATGTTGCTACTGTCGATTACCTCTAGATGGAAAGAAAGCTTCGTAGATTTGAACAAAAAAAGGAGGGAGAGTGCCCCCATTTTGAAGGAAATTGCCTTGGAACTACATATGTAGCTGGCCAAAAACATGCTACCTGGAGAATCACTTTGAGTACCCTACAAGGATATGCTTACATTCTGTTTGGATGGTTGTTACATATTGTTTCATAATATATTGCATTGTGTTGTATTGTTTTAATAAATACAATGTTTGTATAGATAGTATCGTTTTCCATCGTTATATAACGTCACACGTCAGCAATTTGAATAATAAACCTACCAAAAGAAGTAGGGTATGGGATAGAGGTACTATAACAAGGTAGGGTACAACAACAACAACATACCCAGTGTATTCCCACCAGGTGGGGTCTGGGGGGGTAAATTGTACGCAGTCCATACCACTACCTCAGGTGAAGTAGAGAGGTTGTTTCCGATAGACCCCCGGCTCAGAACCGATAACCATAGCCGACAAAACAGAAACAAACAAAAAAAAAAAAAAAAAAATATAGATAACACCAGTGTTCAGGGATGCGTGATGCGGAAAAATGCGACAAGGGTTCGCATCACGCATTAAGCGATGCGTGAAGCGATGCGACCGCATCATTGAAGTGAAGCGCAATTTAAAAAGAAAAAAGACCTAATAGAGCATCCAAACAGTAAAACATTAGTGAAAAGACCACAATAACTATATAACCAACAATAAAGACAATATATATAAGCAAAAGTTTAAATAAAGCATAAGAAACAAATCAAACAAAAGTCTCAACAAAAAGAAAAGAGAAAGAAACAGCAGCAGAAAACAGAGGGAAGAAATTGAGGAAAACAGAGAAAAAGAAAGAGGAAGAAGAAGGAAGAAAACAGAGCATCAGTTAAAAAAAAAAATAGAGTTGAACAGTAAAGAAGAAGGAAGAAGAACAGAAGTGAAAAAAAAAAGAAGAACAGAAACAAAGCAGCAAAACAGAGGAGGAAGAAGGAAGAAGAAAGAAGAAAGAAGAAGAAGAAATATTGCCTTAACAGAGCAGCAGAAAAACAGAGTTGTCGCAGCAGCTGCAGTGATGTCGCAGCAGCTGCAGTGTTGTCGCAGCAGCTGCAGTGATGTCGCAGCAGCTGCAGTGATGTCGCAGCAGCTCAGTGATGTCGCAGCAGCTGCAGTGATGTCGCAGCTTCAGTGAAGAAGAAGAGAAGTCGCAGCAGCTGCAGTGGTGTCGCTAACCCTAAAATATTGTAGTACTAATGTGCGTCTCTTTCTCACTTAAAAAAATAAACCCGGCTCTTTTTTTATTTAAAAATAGCCCCATTAAAAATAGACCCATTAAAAAAACAACATGATGCGAGCTGATGCGCTCGCATCACGCATCGCATCGCATCACGCAACAGAGGGTAATGCGCCCGATTCAGTCAGATGGCCTCGCATCCATAACTCGATGCGTCAAGGGTTCGCATCGCATCGCATCGGCGCATTATGCGCTGATGCGCTCGCATCATGTGAACACTGGATAACACAGCGCTAAGAAGCAAGGAACTGCTAGAAAAACACAATCATCACCAAAGCCACGCGAACCAGAATCTGCTAAAAACAGCAGGCACAGATACAATCAAACACTCCTTCAAACCCTCCTCCCTACTACTACGCACGTCTTCCTACTCCCTACCCCTCTACCCTAATCCGTGCCCTCCACACCTTCCTATCGAGGGTCATGTCCTCTGTAAGCTCTAACTGCTCCATGTCATGCCTAATCACCTCCCTCCAATATTTCTTCGGTCTACCTCTACCCCGCCTAAAACCATCCACAGACAGCCTCTCACACCTCCGTACTGGAGCATCCGTGCGCCTCCTCAAAACATGCCCAAACCATCGTAGCCTCACTTCTCGCGTCTTGTCGTCCACCGAAGCCACTCCCAACTTCTCTCGAATACTCTCGTTTCTCACCCTATCCCTCCTGGTCAGTCCACACATCCATCGCAACATCCTCATCTCCGCTACCTTCAACTTTTGGATGTGGGAGTTTTTAACTGGCCAACACTCCGCGCCATACAGCATAGCCGGACGGACGGCCACTCTGTAGAATTTACCCTTAAGCTTCAGCGGCACCTTTTTATCAAGAGTGCAAAAATATTTAAATCTGATACGTTAACTTGTTTTGGAAGTAGAGCAAGAGTTTTCAAATTGAGAGTACTCTTTTCATTAGCCATCTTTAGTGTGTAGAGTTCATGGCCCTAACGTTTCTATCAGCATCTTTCTTATCAGAGTTGGGGCATTTGCTGTTTGTCCAGCATCCATGAAGATCCATTGGAAATAGTCTCTCTATCTCATAGAGGTAAGGTCAGCGTACATTCTACCCTCTCCAGATTCCACTTGTGAGATTATATGGGTATGTTACTGTTGAAGTAAGTAAAGACAAAATGAGGGGGAAAAAGAAGAAGGAAAAAACGCGATCACACCAAATCGGTGGTTACACAAAAAATGGAACCTTCCGTCATTACCTAATGATGGATTTAACGACACGATACAATAAAATTAAAGTAAGAATCAAAACAAACATTGTATTTAAACTAACAACACAATATAATACAATAGGTAACAACCATCCAAACAGGTTGTTAGTTGATAGGAATACTTGTATAACTAACTAATTATTATTGTTCTATTGCTTGATCTAGTCGTAGAGTCCAAGAGGTCTAGTCTTTGTAATTATGCCCATTTACAACAACATATCTAGTGTAGTCCCACGAGTGGAGTCTGGGGAGGGTAATGCGTACGCAACCTTACTCCTAATATTATGTTCATTTGGTTGTATAAAATTTTGGGATCTTTACCCAAATAGCTGGCCAGCTTCCCTATTTACTTTTTATAGCCAATATGCATAGATTATACACTGGTTATACACATAACATACATGGATTATACATCCATCGGCTATTTTTAGTTTAAGTGGTTTGGTGAACGTCTATTTAGGTTAATTCTTCTTTAAAAAAATTCATAAAATATCTCTAGATCTTTTTCTTAAAATAGGAAACTAGAGATATTAGTAGCATATTCAAATAGTTGCATCTATTTCTTGTAGACATAATTCTAAGTGTTGAAATCAAGTACCAAACAATCGAAAATATTCCAAATTAATTTAGTCATCAAATTAGGTTAATAAATTTCAGATTTTGCAACAAATTTTTACAGTTTTATGAACAAAAAAAAAAAAAAAAAAAAAAAAAAAAAACTCCCTGAGTAAAGGAAAACAAGAAGAATTAGAAGGATAGAATACCAACCTGATGCTATAGTCAGACTCCGATGAGAATCGCTACGTTGTTCTTATTGGAAAAAAATCTTAGCCCTAAATTCTATATTTGCTCTCTTTGGTCTTTAGTTTTGATAATATGGGTTTCTACTGATGGGCCTATGTCACATATGGGTAATGGACTAATGGGGTGGCCTGTATTCACTAACGGCGTTTGTTTTGCGGGATGAGATATATAAGTATATGGAAAAATAACATAAACATATATCTGAACTTATTATATTTACATAAATATACATCTTTACAAAGTAATTATAAAAATCTCTACTAATTATGTATCTTCGTTGGATGTATCGAGAGTTAATTATGTGTCTCGACAGACCCAAAATCAAGATTTTTAATAATTATGTAAAATGTCGGAATTTCTGTAATCAAGCTCCAAATTGTTGGGATTTATTTGTTTATACTAAGGATATTTCATAGGTTGGAAATTGGGACATCTCACAAGTTTATTTTATCCCACCTTCGGAATAGTAATATCATTATTTTAGTATAAATGGTTGGATAAAATAATTTCGGAACTAATTAATACAACAACTACATATAAAATAAAGTCAATCTCAAATTCTATCCCGGAATTATTATTCTTATCTCACGTATTAAATGAAAAATAATTATGTATACCGTAGTACTGAATACCAAATGGTACTAATGTCTCGTACCAACTACCAAAATTGATCATCGTATTTTTGGAATTTTACTCCCAAATACCAAATTATCGAAATTTCTAATTTGGCTTGGTAATTTGATTTTCAGTGAATTATACCCCGCCCTAATTTTACTTGGCTTGCTCACACATTACACTATTTTTCAACTCGGAGCCGTAGTAAAATGCCCATAATTCTAAGTAGCATTTTAGTCCTTCTGTTCCAATTTATTTGACACATTAACCTTCTAAATTTGGAAACGATTAACTTTATAACTACATGGATGTTATGACATGTTTACGACCACAAGTTTCAAAAGTCTAATAGCTACAAAAATATTATGACATGTTTTCGAAAGTATTAGTTTCTTTCTTAAACTTTGTGCCAACTAAAACTATGCCACGTAAGTTGGAACAGAGTCAAGTGAATGAATGAATGAACATGAGGAAACTGAAGTATATAATAGAATTACAGAGTTGAAAACCAATTATATGTACACAGCAGAAAGATGCTCAAAATTCTAGTACAACAACAAACCCAGTGTAATCCCACTAGTGAGGTCTGGGAAGGGTGTTATATACGCAGCCTTACCCCTACCTTGTGAACGTATGCTCATAATTCTAGTAGAGCATAAAATTTTACACTTCACTTATCTTGCTAACTACACTGTATTTCACTTGGAACAGTACAGTAAAATGCTCATAATTCCAAAATCCTACACTTCAATTATCTTGCTCATATACTATACAAAAACTAGAGCTATTGCATTGAATCTTGAAGTGTAAGGATCAAAAAACTTTATAACACAAGAATATACATTGGCTAACAACTAGATACAAGGCCTGGAAGAACTATATGGCATATAGTTTCTTGTACTCATCTTCAGGGATCTCTGATTCTGACATGACAGATACGGTCCGTGACAGCGACTTGCTACTCCGAGCTGATTTGCGTTGACTTCTCAAATTCGAAGACTCAATCCGATGCATAACTATCCAGTAACACAGTGTCCCTAGTGTCGCGACCATGATAAAAGTTCCCATAAAAGTAACTGCATTTGCCATCCATCTTTCCTCTTTGCCTACAACGATATATGATAGTGCAAGAAATGCTACGGAGACGAATACACAAGCCAACCACATTAGCTTGTTGATAATCGCCATCATTTGCTTTTTGGCTCGTCTTTCAACAACCACGATTGATGTTTGAACCACCACGACAGCTAATGATATGAAGAGTGCAAGAGAGTCAAATATGAAGAAAATTGCAAAAGAGGGTTGAGGAGCAATTCTTCCTTCTCCTATTGAGTATCCTGGAGGAACATCCTTAGGGTTATCGGTATATTGGCCTGGTAGATTAAATATGGCAGCAAAAGCAACAGTAGCAATAAGAACTGCAACGACCGTGGTAGAGTTTATTGCATTGTTGAGCCCCTCCCAGTGCATTTTGTTCAGACGCTTCGCTATGTTCTTCACTCTTTTTTGTGTTTGGAAAGTGTGCTCGAGCTGATTGTGAACGTCGTGTTTTATGTCACTAACAGTTTGTTTCAGTTCTTTGGCTGAACGCGTTGGTAATGCTATGTTCATATTCTTTGCTGTCAGGATGCCATGTTCCTTTAGAATCGCTGCTATCTCTGAATTTCGTGCTTTCTCAGCAGTGTCGAGAGCAGTCTCACCAGATTTATTGATAGCATCCCACTTCATTCGTTTGTCCTTTACGAGTGCTTGAACGATCTGAACTAAATTATTCAGATAGTTAGTCGAAGACTTGAACCATCTTTGAGGATTTTCGTTACCTTAAAAGATGATGGTATAAAAATTCTTTACATTGTCAGTGCACCAGATTGATACATGGTAAAAAGTACAGCTCAAGCAAATGTGTGAACAATTAAGTAAATGCATAACCAATCAAAACTTTCCTCAGAAGAAACTTCGTGTGGTAAATTTGAGGCACATCGACATATTTTATTGCATTTCAAGTTTTCAACCCTCTTTAATTCATTAGTATTAGAAAATCAAGCCAGATACCAAACTGAGACAATTCATTCGAGTCATCAACTCCGCCTATTGATAAATGTAGGGGGTAAAACATTACAAAACTTAGGTGTTGTATAGATTTGTCATATCAGCACGAAAGTAAGGTTGTGTTATTATCAACTTCAAATTGCAAGAAATACTAATCATGTGAGGTGTGTGCGACATTCATTTAGGTCTCTCTATAATAGTTCTAACAGTCATTTACGGGAGTGAGACAAAGAAGATTGTGTTACAAGAGCAACATGGATTTCCTCTTTCTCTAAGAAGATGGTCGTGCAGCTTTAACATCTGTGTTGGGTTTTGAAAAGAAGATTGTTCTGCGTTTTCATTTGAATTGGACTCTCTAGCACAAGTATAACAGAATATTAGCTAATATAGACAATGAACAAAGCCAGGCTATACATGTGCAGTTTATGCGTCAAAAGTCTTTTTTTTCTTAAACTCCGTGTCAGTCAAATACCATCATATGAAATGAAGCACGAGTACAACATAAATATGAGAAATTACCTCTACACGGCCTTTCCGTGTTGCAATATGCAAAGCAGTATTACCCTTTCCATCAATAATTGTAGCCAAAGCAGGATCTGATTGAATAAGCTCATTAACCACATCAACACGATGGCCTTTGACTGCCATATGAAGAGCTGTTTGTCCCTTTTTATCTCTCCAATTCAAAATCCCTTCTTCTTTGCTTAAAAGTGCCTTCACAACTGCCACATGTCCATTTCTTGCTGAAGAATGAAGCGCCGTCTTCCCATTGTTCTTCGGTATGGTGGCTAAACTACTATTAGTCTCCAAGAGGAAATTGACAACCTCAATATGGCCTTGTGCTGCAGCAGTGTGCAATGCTGTGGAATTTGACTGATCAAATGTAACTGACAGCTGAGGAAATGCCTCCAATAGTACCTTCACCATTTCTGCAACAAGAAAATCCAACCTTTTAGTAAAAGGGTCTGGTGCACAAAGCATCCCGTGTTAGCAGCCCGATGCAAATCCAGCCTTTTAGTATCTTGATCAAATTGTCATTACTAGCTAAAGTAGAACTACATCTAAGTATAGAAGGAAAATCAAATTTAAAATTTAACATTGTTTTCCCATTCATTATGAGAATACTTTTCTTTCAATAAGGGAAGTGCCCAGCCAACTTCTGCACACTTTTACTATTCAACTGATACCTGGTGGCTGGTACCTTCCACCAGCCTAAGTACCAGATAACTATACTCACAAAGAAATTATGTAGATAGGAAGAAGTCAACTAGCTTTTTTTTACTCTGTTGGGATTTGAACCTAGTCTTTCAAGGTTTCCGCTTATTTTATTCGACTGTTAGATACTTGTGAGAAATTTCATAAGTTCATAGATGTCTTTCTCCAAAAGAGTTTAGATTTTTCATCCAACTTCAAGTTTAGTATCTAAATATGTTTACAGAATATGATTGGAGATAAGAAACACAATGTAAGCTTATTATCGGAGGAAGAGGCAGAGCCAAAGGGGTGCAAGGGGGTTCGTTCGCTGAAAAATTACGCTAGATGGAAAAATGATTTTTTTTTTATATATATATAAGTAATTGAATCTTCTTGGCATAAGAACTTTTTTTTTTTTTTTTTTGAATCCCCTGACTTGAATTCCTGGCTCGGCCGATGATCAGAGGAAACCTAGAAATCAAGATGATTTGTGATTCCGGTGGTGAATTGCCAGCTAGTTCGTGTTAGCTTAGGATTTTATTTCTGTTTGTTCTCATTCAGAAAGATTATGTATTCTTTTTCAGACAAGCTTGTATTATTCTACTCTTTGATTTGATGCTCATGACTAGTCTTACCCACAGAATAATTAAAAAAACCACAACAACAATTACTACGCATCAATCCCGAACAAGTTTGGATCCACGAAGGATAATGAAAAACAACTAAGACAACAAATACTGACCAAAATCACCCTATTTAGCAGCAACATGAAATGCATCATAGACATTTCATCTTACCAACAGAATAATGAAAAAAAAAACACAACATCAAGTACAACGCCTCAATCCCAAACAAGTTGGGATCCGCGAAACATAACGAAAAACAACAAAGATAAACAAATACTTACCAAAATCACCCTGTTTAGCAGCAACATGAAATGCATCATATCCATTTCTAGCCTTAATACTAGCTGAACCAATATCATAATACTTAATCAACTCCTTCACTAAAACTAAATCACCAGATTCAGCAGCAACATAAAGTGCAGTTTCACCAGACTGATTCTGTTTAGACAATAATTCAACCAATTCTCCTTCACCACAACTAGTAATAATCTCTAAAGCCAATTCAAGATTGCCACTTCTTACAACTGAATGGATTTGTGTGTCTCCTCTTTTTCCTGTTAACTGTTTAGTCATCTTTTTCGTAGGAACATTTTGCTGCCCAATAGAGGAATCCATATTTTACTTCAGCTGAAATTTGTAACAGTTCTTTAAAAGTAAAGTTTCACCTTTTTATGGTTATCAAAGTCTTTGAAGTCAACATGTGATATAAGTGCACTAACCAACCAAGAATGTGATGGGGCAGTAATTACTTTTTTATCTTTAATCAAATATCTCGAGTTCGAGTCACGTATATGCAATTGCCTTTTTTGGAGAGTGGTTTACTCCAATATGGGACTTTCACACGCTCGAATCCGAATTAGGCAGACTCTACTGTGATACTAAGTGGGAGACCAAGAAAGTTAACTACTTAAAAAGAATGTCATTTTTTTATAATTAAAAACAACTTAACTTTGAAATTCTCCTTTTATTATTCTTAACAAAACGATCTGTAGTAATAGAAATATCTGAGATTTATTTTAGACTATAAATTTTTGAAGTCATCATTTCTTTTTAAAATTTTATGTCAAGTCAAATAGTGTCACATAAAATAAAATGGGGAGAGTATTTATTTATGACATGACCAAAACCATCTTCTTTCATTCTTAATAAAGACTTCAAGTTCGAGCCTTGAATATGCAATTGCCTCTTTTACAGATCAAAATATCCCAATATGAGATTTTTTGACCGAATTTAATCGAGTTTCAACGTGATTTTAGATGGAAAACTAAAAGGTAAGTACTTGCTAGTTACTACTATGATTTTCTACTCATCTATGACATAGCCAAAGTACAAACTTTTTTTTTACACTAGCACAATGGCTTTTAGATAATGGCCACTAGTTATTTTTTTGGCCAAGTTGGTCCACACGCTTGGTCTATCATTCAGAAAAATACAAGGACATAATGGTAGGGTCAGTTCTTGAAAATGAATTTTAAAAAAATCATGTGTTTCCTTTTCTATATAGTATTGACAAATTTTCCACAAGATTCTCAGGTTGATTGATGGGCGGGGATAAAGGATTAATAATTTTGGAATAAATTACGAGAGTATTTACAATTTTATATTTGAATTTAGTAATCCTATGATTATTTACATCACAGTTGTGGTATTATTTTTATGTCATATTTTATATTAGCATAGAGGATTAGTTGGGTAGGAGTGTTGTTTTGCTTGTCGAGAGTTTTAGGCTTGTTGTATTTGTTATTGTACTAGTTATAGTATTGTAGTCTCTGTTTGTGATATATATCATAGTTTGTTGTTTATTGTATTTTGATTATCACCCTATTATGTTGTTGTTTTTACTTCTCTTTTGTAGACTTTGCACTATTTTCTTGCTATAGTTGCTATACTTTCTTTATTGTTTCCTTCATCTTTGTAACTGAATTTGTTGCAATTGAGCCGAGGGTCTTTCGAAAACAATCTATCTATCTACACGAGGTAGTGGTAAGGTCTACGTACACTCTACTCTCCCCATACCTCACTTGTGGATTTCACTAGAAATGTTATTATTGTATTTTATATGGGATAACAATCTCGAGATTAAAAATTCCGAGACAAACAAAAAAATGACACTTTTGTCCATCTTCAAAGCTTATCTCCCAAATTTTTCCAAGAATGATCAGGTTTAAATTAAAATAAAAGTGTCTCAATTTATCCGGTCTAAAACAAATAAGGAGTATATGTTTTATTACTTTATAATATACCTCGTGTATCTTATTTTTGAATCCAACTTATAACCAAACATTACCAATAAAAGTATACCCTCTAAATAATTATAATCTTGACTTTATCCTCCCAAAATAACTTATTCCCAACCAAGATTGAAATTTTGATGATCCAACCTACTAAGAAGTGCTTAAACACAATTGAGCACTATAAAAAAGCAAAATTTAAGAAGTGAAAATGGGTAGTTGAAGAAATAAAGACAATTGAAAAGACACTATCACTGCAGAATTTGGCTAGAAAGATAACACATGGTGGGATCATTTCAAGATTACAACAAATGTGGTTTTGTACTTATTATTAATTATATTGTTTATTAGTACTGGTATTACCTTATTACTCCTTACCCCTCATTTTATGTCACAATATTTGATGAATATGATGATACTTAAAAAGTAGATGAAGACTTATGACACAAATACAGAATATACATAAAATATCGAAATTACTTTTATTATTGACAAGTGACAATTAAACGAGGGATGATGCAAGTTATAAAGGGGATTTCAGGATTTGATGAACATTATGGATTCGAGCTTATGATTCTATTATAGCCCATTAGATTTGTTGGGTTCAAAACTTATTATTTCCTCCGTTCACTTTTACTTGTCAGTGTTTTACTTTTTGAGGTCAACCTGCATGAACTTTGACTAACATTTTAAGATATATTTTTTCATCATATTAATAAGAGAAGTATTGCAACTTATCGCATTTTTCGTATAGTTTTCGACCATCTAAATTTTAAATTTAAAATATTAAATTATACATCTGAAAATGTTGATCAAAGTTCATGCAGGTTGACCTCGAAAAGTGAAACAGTGATAAGTAAAAGTAAACATAGGGAGCATATGTTTTTATTTAAACTAAATCCTCTGAAGAATTCCACTTGTCCTTTCGTACTCTTTCTTCACATAAAAATATGAAGTTTTATATCAAATGTCAGGAAGGACAAATGAAATGGTAAGATTAGTCTCAAATATAAAAATATGACAATCTTTTTTTACTCCTTTTTCTTTTGGTGTGTGGTTGAGAGTTTGGGCTTGATCAAATAGAAAAATGTACGCCAATAGGCTTAGATAAGGTGCACGACATTTTACATGAATTTCATTTCGAAAATAGTAAAAAACTTTATAAGACATAACTTAAGTTTACATGATACGCACACTTTGAGGCTCAATGTAACGTAGTCCAAAAGACAGATTTATGAGACTTTAGATCTAAAACAAATAATACATGTCATGAACTTGAGTCGCAACAAATATGATGGGAGGGAATAAATCTTTGTCGAAATAGACCAAATTAACCAATCTTTAGGAATCATGGTCACACTTTACTTTAGTTAATCTTTTTTTTTTTCCAAGTGTGAACTAGTTTTTGACTAATTACTATTGGAAAGGGACTTCCAACTATAGAAAAGGTTTATTGTGGCTTTTTGGATGGTGAAAATGGTTTGTATTATTGGTTTTATAGAAAGAGACAACAAACACACTATTGGTCAGAATAATCAGAATATTAATGCATATAATAGCCAGTCAAGCCCGCCATTGTTTAAGGGCCACTCGTGGGTTCATATATTTTACTCCAATTATGGCACAAATTAATGACCCGTTTGTGCATAAAAAAATTCATTTTTTTAAAAAAAAATTATTTCACTTTAATGAAAAAAATAAAAATTTGTGGTGTTTGGCCATAAAATTTATTTCATTAAAGTGAAATTTTTTTCTGGAAAAGTGAAAATAAGTTTTACTTGTTTTCACTTTTTTCACTCCTACTTCTCTCACAAAAAGTCAAAAAGAACTCTAATTTATTTTCATGACCAAACATAACTCCAACTCCAACTCCAAAAAATTTAATTTTCATGGTCAAACGCCTACTAAGTATTATCAATGCTACATATTATACTAATACTCCCTTCGTCCCAATTTATGTGATGTAGTTTGGCTTGACACGAAGTTTAAGAAAGAAATAAAGACTTTTGAAACTTGTGGTCTAAAATAAGTGATAGATGTTTGTGTGGTTGTAAATCATTTCATTAAGGGTAAAGTGGGTATTTTGAAGTTACATTGTTACTAAATATAGAAATGTGTCATTCTTTTTGGAACTAACTAAAAAGGAAAGTATGTCATATAAATTGGGACAGAGGGAGTAGTATTTTATGATAAGACTAAGGGCTCATTTGGTTGGGGAACAAGTTATTCCGGAGTAACTTATCCCGGAATTGTTATTCCACGCAGGATAAAAATAACACTACAATATATCCTGGATAACCAATCCCTAGATAAGTTATCCCGCAATTTTATCACAACCAAATGGTTGAATAAGCTCATCCTAAAGTTAATTCGGAAATAAGTTATCTCCCATCCCTCCTATCAAACGAGCCTTAAGGGTTGAAATTTGAATACCTCTTAAAGGGAAGAAAAAAAAAAAAGCAAGATAGAGGGGGAGATGTATTCCTTGTTAACTAGGAATTTTCATTAATTTAGTGGTGATTTTTCTTTCCATAGACACAGATTGGAGTCTAACGCTTCTTATATCTTTAGACGATCGAAAATCTATTTTGGATTCGGGGGCGGATCTATGTACAATCGTGGGGTGCCACGACATCCGGACATCTCGGTTGAAACTGGGTGTATATGTGTATATGTGTACTTAAACGTATAAATAATAACCATGGCACCAGTAAACACAACTAAGCGTGTGGTGCCAATGGTGAGACGTCAAGTTTTATACTCCTGTGTCACGTGATCGAGCCTCAGGTACTACTTTCTTTTGTAAAATAATCTAAAGTTAGCTTTTATTGTTATAAAAAACCTGTTGTTAAGTAGGTATCAAACCTTAAACCTTTATGAAAACAAGAATGGATAAAACCAACAGGCCATGGAGCATCTTGTGTACAAAGTTGATGTGTATCTTATTTATATTCAGCTTAGAGATATTGATTTCACTTGCACAAAATACTATGTACTTTACGTTCAAAGCGATGTGGCACCCGGAAGTTTCGAATCTTGGAGCCGCCTCTGTTTGGATCCTTCTCAAGCTTTATTAACATCTTTTGAATTAAGCTTCCGATTGATTTAGTTGGTGTAGACGAGGAAGGATCAACTGATACTAGATAGAAAATATTTTCGATTGAGGCTCACGAACTTATTAAAAAAGTCACTTTAAGATTTGGTTTTTGATCGATCGATCCGGTTGATGCACAAAACATGACTTTCTCTTTAGTGTGTAATTTGAAGGGTCATTAACATAATAGCCATATACAAATAAAGACAGTGAAATAAAACGTAGTAAGAACGTAGTATCAATGTAATTACAATCATATTTATCAAAATATTGATCAGAATGACAAACTTTCCTTTTTAATCTATTTCAAAAAAAAAATGACCCTTTCTTTTTTTGATAATACTTTAATTTCAAGTTTCCATATGTCATGTTTAAGACTATAAGATTAAAGGACATTTTGATACATTTGACACTTTTAATTTAAGACCACAAGATTCAAAAGTCTTATTTATTTTCTTAAACTCCGTGTCAAGTCAAAATAGGTCATTCTTTTTTAAACAGAGGGAGTATAATTTTAGAATAAATTGTGGGTTTTTAAAAAAAATATTTGATATTATTTACCATGAATTTGGTACAATTAAATTTGTAGGTGAGATAAGAACACACGTTACGATTCAATCTTGTTTTAGATTTGATTTGCTAGCTATTAGATTATTAGGTGATGAAAGGAAAGCAATCAGCTACAAGTAAAACAGACTAAAGGGATAAAGTAAACAAATCTGAGAGAGTCAATGCTACACCCGAGTATAACCGAGAACGAAACCGTGTTGCTCGAGAACAACGTTAACCAACTATACAGAAAATCAACAGCAAAGGGAAAGCTTGGGAACCAAGTAAACACTATTCTATTGATTGAGAGAGAGCGAGGGAGCCGATCCCTTTACAAGTGAGTAAGGACGACTATTAATAGTTTACGAACTTAGGCTCTAACCAATCACAATTCAACAATAACGCCCTAAAGGACTAAGACCTATGCGGGCTTGCCAGGTGTTCGCTTCGTTAGTGGGCTAGCTCATATTTGATTAGGGCTCTGCTTTGCACATACTAGTCCGTACTTCTGGAGAGCCTGACACGTTTGTTCCCTGGCCTATTTGTTTTCTTTTGTCATGTCACTAATGGTGATGAGTTGTTATTGTTGCCTTTATCCTTTATGAGAGGACGCCTTTGGTGCGAACCCTCCTAGATAGAGTCTTTCATAGTCATAGCGTCCGTCGTGACGTCACGCATCCGAGTTGCCTATATTCAGATTTTGCCCATACATATATAATTTTTATTTGAATGATCAATTTTGAGACTATATATATTATAGTTATATGATATTATTTTTATATCGCACTCTATGTGAGATAATAATTTTGATATTACTGGATAAACAACAAAATGACATGTGCTCGATCATATCAATACTTCTCTCCCAAAAATTTTAATAAAAACAAAGTTAAAACTAAAAACAAAAGTGTATCCCAATTTATTCAGTCTAAAATCAAATACAAATTTTATGTTCAAATTTAGTCCAACCAACTAGACATTTCCAATAAAAATATGTCCACTAAATAATTTTGTCAGCTTTTAATCGTCATATTAGAATGTCAGAATAACTTATTCCTCTACCAAACTTCAGAATTTGATAATCCAACTTATTTATAAGTGCTTAAACACACAATTGAGCACTATACAAAAGCAAAATTAAGAGGGTAAACAGGTGGTTGAAGAAATAAAGACAATTGAAAAGACAGGATCATGTAGAATTGGCTAGGAAGATAACACATGGCTGATTACTGGTGGGGTCATTTCAAGCTTCCAAGATATGTGGTATATAGTACTTATCATTATTTGTTTATTATTATTAATACTACTTTACCACGCATTATGTCTCATTTTATGTGGCAATATTTAATGAATATGATACTTTTGACACATACAAAAGATAAATTAATATCAAAATTACTTTTACTATTGACATGTAATCGTTAAATGAGAGGTGATGCAAGTTACTAGAGGGAGATTCATAATTCGATTAATATTAATGGATTCTAGTTTATGATTCTATCATAGCTCATTTGATTTATCGAATTCAAAATTCATTATTCGTCTTTACTTAGTAACTTCCTAAGTTATGAAAGTAAATTATTAGGACAGGTATAAAATCTTTAGCTATATGCTCAACTCTAGAGATAAAATCCTGAAGCATCTTTACTACTCCTTTTATTGTTATGTAGTCGTCATTGAATCATCATTGATGAGAAACTTTTGAGGTACTCTTTTTCTGTCACTTAACTGTATCAGAAGTCTTTTTTTCGGGTCTACTTAAACATGCATATGTTTAGTAAATTAGATAGTGAAAGTGTACATCTACTTAAGTATCCCAACAAATATTTATCAAAGTAAACCAAATTAACCAATCTTTAGGAATCATGTACCTACTTTGCTTTAAAAAAAAATTTCAAGTGTGAACTAGTTTTTGACTAACGTTAACTAATTTATGTTGGAAAGGGACATCCAAATATAGAAAAGGTTTATGTGGCTTTTTGGATGGTGAAAATGGTTTGTATTATTGGTTTTATAGAAAGAGACAACAAACACACTATTGGTCAGAATAATCAGAATATTAATGCATATAACAGCAAGTCAAGGCCGCCATTGTTTAAGGGCCACTCGTGGGTTCATATATTAAAAAAAAAAAAAATTAACATAAACATATACCTTAACTTATTATATTTACATAAATTCTCATCTTTATAAAGTAATTACAAAAATTTCAACTAATTATATATCTTTATTGGATATATCGGGAGATAATTATGTATCTCGACAGACCCAAAATCAAAAAAAATATATCGGGAGCTACTTATATATCTTTACAAAGAAAAAATGTATCTTTATTGGATGTATTATGTATCTCGATAGATCTAAAATCAGAAAAAATGTATCTTTGCTGGATATATCGGGGAGCTAATTATGTATCTCGACAGACCCAAAATCAAGATTTTCAGTAATTATACAAAATGTCAGAATTTTCTGTAATTAAGCTCCAAATTATGGAAATTTATGTTGTTTGCCCTATATTTTACTCCAATTATGGCACAAATTAAGTATTATCAATGCTACATATTATACTAGTAGTTTATGATTGGATTAATGGTTGAATAATACCTCTCTAAGAAAAAAAAAAGCTAGATCGAGGTTTGACTTATTCCTTGTTAACTAGGAATTTTTATTAGTTTAGTGGTGAGTTTTCTTTCTATAGACAGAGATGGCAGTTTAACCAACTACCTATCTTTAGGAGGCTGAGAATCTTTTTTTTTTTATCCTCCTCGAGGCTTTCTCGCATTCTTTGAATTAAGCTTCCGATCAATTTAGTTGGAGTAGATGCTGAAGGATCAACTGATAGTAGATAAGAAAAAATTTCGATAGAAACTCTCGAACCTGTTATTAAGTCACTTTAAGATTTGGTTTCTGATCGATTCTCTTGTAGTGTCTAGTTTGAAGGGTCATTAACATAATACCCATATACAAATAAAAATGGTGAAATAAAACATAAGTATCAATGTAATTACAATCATATATTTATCAAAATATCGGCCACATTAATATTGACTTCTCTGACAATATTGTAAGACAATAAAATTCGCGATCGAGAAAATAATAATCGGGACAGAAAAATATTGCAACAATCGTTTATTGATTTCAATATGTGAGTGTTACAATCTCTATGAATCCTCTGATTCACCTTTCTAAATATAAATTCAAGGGCTTCGAGCTTAATCTTGAATTTGATAAACTTGAACTTGATTTGTGGATTTAATGAACTTGATCTTGACTTGTGAATTTGGATTCAAGGGCTGTTGAGCTTGATCTTGAATCTTCGTCTTGATCTTCAGTTGTTTATGAACTTGAATGCTTAAACTTGTAGCTTGTAGAGAAATTTGTGGTGTTTGATCCACGAGCTCTCTCTTGCTTCTTGTTCGAATTGTTGGTCCTCTTTTTGAATTATGAGGCCCCTATTTATAGTTGTGGAAAGGAAAGAGTCATGGTGAAGATGAGCTTCTTTTGGCCAATCAGATTTAAGTGATGTGGCGCATTCTTATGGGCCTTTGATTTCACTAGGCTTGCTGCATCATTTTGACATGTGGCACGGTCCTATTGGCTCTTTTACTTGACTTGGCATGCCACGTCATTTGACACGTGGCGCCAAATTAGGCCTCTAGAATAAGATGACATATTGGGCTTAACCAAGTGGGCTCATTATTTGTAGCCCAAATTAATGGACTAGCCCGATGAATTTTGGACTTTAATTAAATCCATATTTATTGGATTTAAATAATTAATCTAATTATATTAATCCACAATATTTATTTGAATTAATATATTTAAAATTTATATGATTACAAATGCTCCCACTTCAAGACTTGTCGGAGTATTTAATCTTTTGAAGACTAGACTTGAAGTATAGGCTTGATGTCATAATATTTGTGTAACAAAAGCCACGGACCAATACATGCCATATCAAATTATAATATATTTTAATTAAATATCTGATATGTATGTATATAATATTTGATTCATGTTAAATTTAAAGTGATTGGGGGCTGATAATACTATCGCCGGTGCATGTTTCCCAATTTGCATGGGATTGGCACTTTGTAGTTTGGCTTAGGATTTTTTTATTTTTTTTTTCAAAATTTGGTGTTGCCTCCACACGTCCCTAGCTTTAAGCTCTCCAATTAGATTCAGGATGTCTATATTTCTACAAACTTGAACTGTCCCAATTTCATTCCAATTAGGAGTATGCCACCTCCTTAAGGACTTGAAAACTTCTCCTAGTTTTATTTCAACAAGGAGGCTATTAATGTCTTGCTGCATCTATAAATAGATGGATGCTCTCTATTATTTTGATATTGCAGCATCAGGAGTCACACAAAGGAGAACAATGCCAGGTAATATATTCTTCTTTTTTAATTTTCGTCACTTTTTTTTCCAGCCCAGCATGTTAGTGGTAGAAAATTCATATCTCATTGTAGAAATATCGAAATCCTGAACGGTTTAACATTCCAGAAACTATACTTCGAGATATACAACATATCCAAAATTCAGAATTAAAATCCTTCAATTTCATTCTATACAATTTCTTGAAACTTAGGTTTAAATTCTGTCATGCTGAGAATTTCAGATCTGCATAGTTTCACCAAAACTTGCATATCTTGATGTAGGAATGAAGAAATCACAAGCCGCTTGATTCTTCCGAAACTAGACATCCAGATATATAATATATCCGAAATTCATAATTTAATACATTCGGTATCTTTTCAGATGTTATCCTGAATTAAACTTTGGATTTTTGGCGTACCGGCAGTTTCAGATTTGCGCGACGACACCAAAAAAATTGTTTATCAATGTGAGAGTGCCGAAATCATGATCCATTTAATTCTATAGATACCATAAACATGCAGATATAACATATCCAAAATTTAGAATTTAACACCTTCTGGATCATTCTAGACAAATTTTTGAAGTTGACCCTAAATTCTGTCTCTCAGAGAATTTCAAATTTGTGTTGTCTCACTAAATAATTTATATCATGATGTCGGATCGTCACCATCAAAAGATGTTTTGATTGATGGAAACTAGACTTCAAGGGCTTCATTCTCACCAAAACATCTTGTCTCAAGCCTATTCGCGCTGGTGATGTATGGCTTCCGAGTTTAAAACGTCCTGACAGGTAACAATCTCTCTTCTTCTTGTTCCTCTTTTTTTTTTTGTGTGTGTTGTATTTTCCTTTCTTCTTTTGCAGGATTGAAACAAATAGCATTCATGAAAGGTCAGCTTAAGGTGCGAGAGTTTAACTTCGCCTCCGTCACCTTGAGACCTGATAAGTTCGGCTTCAAGTATGGTCCCTTTCACCGATGTACTTATGCAATGGTCAGCTTAAGGTGCGAGAGTTTAACTTCGCCTCCGTCACCTTGAGACCTGACAAGTTCGGCTTCAAGTATGGTCCCTATGCAACAGTCAGCTTAAGGTGCGAGAGTTTAACTTCGCCTCCGTCACCTTGAGACCTGACAAGTTCGGCTTCAAGTATGGTCCCTTTTACCGATGTTCCTACGCAATAGTCAGCTTAAGGTGCAAAGGGACAAATTTTTGTCCACCTTAAGGCATGGAGATTTATAGATCCTTTTAAGGATAAACCTGTGAAAAGGCCAGCTTAAGGTGCAAAGGGACAAATTTTGTCCACCTTAAGGCATGGAAGTTTAGAGATCTTTTTAAAGATAAACCCGTGAAAAGGCCAGCTTAAGGTGCAAAGGGACAAATTTTGTCCACCTTAAGGCATGGAGATTTATAGATCCTTTTAAGGATAAACCTGTAAAAAGGCCAACTTAAGGTGCAAAGGGACAAATTCCGTCCACCTTAAGGCATGGAAGTTTAGAAGGCCTTAACTTGAAACTTGGAGGTTTTGATGGTTCCACCTTGCAAACTTGGCGACTTTGAAGACTTCAGCTTGCAGACTTGGTAGATTTGGGATTTCATCTTGCAGAATTGCTGAACTTTGATGACTTTAGTATGCAGATGTGGTGAACCTGAGACTTCAACGTTACTGACTTGGTGAATTTTGACTTCAACAAGCGCACTTCAATTCGCAGGCTTGGAAGACTTACAACTTCAACTTGTAGGCTCGAAGAACTTGAGGGTCTCAAATCCTGTTGCAGAAGCTTACCTTTTATATGGAGCTCTGCCCTCATTGAGTCATGAACATTTTGTGTAAGCCCAAAGTTTAATCAGAATGTTTGCAAACTTAACTTTCGTGTAGCGGATCAAGCGGAAACATGTATTTTTTTGACACTCATGCAACTGAACTTAGAATGAAACTTCTAAGCGCCTACGTACCTCGGTGAAGAGGATCAAGTCACAACGTAGTTCTGGAAGAGTGTATATTTTTTTTTGGTCCTAACTTTTGTCTAGGCCGCCTCTTTCGAGATTTTCAACCTAGCGGACATATTTTTTTTTTTTTTGAGTCGTACACAGTTTATACTCTTGCGGGCCAGGAGTGGACATGCAGTTTATGCTCGTGCCTTAAGTAGCGTCATCTTCCCTCAGAGATAGTACTTCTTCAAGAATTTGGCATTGATAGGACCAATTTTCACGCCATCTACATCGATGAGCTTGTAAGCGCCATTTGAATAAGCCTCTTGTATGATGTATGGTCCATCCCATTTTGAGGTGAATTTGCCCCCAGATTTATGAGAAGTGATAATGGGCCTCCTTACTGCTAGGACTTGATCTCCAACTTGAAAGCATCTCAAGCGAACCTTTTTGTTGAAAGACCGAGATAGACAGACTTGATAACATTCAAGATTTTGTTGAGCCTGTAACCTTTTCTCATCCAGAGCTTCTAACTCTGCAAGACGCAACTTAGCATTTTCTTCTTCGGTGAGCCCTTCTTGAATAGCAAGTCTTAAAGAAGGTATTTGACGCTCAAGTGGTAGGACTGCTTCAACTCCAAAAGCAAGCGAGTATGGGGTTGCTTGCGTCGGTGTGCGGTGAGTCGTCCTATATGCCCACAAAGCTTCTTCCATTCGTTCATGCCAGTCTCGTTTGGATTTGGATACAACTTTCTTCAACAGGTTGTATAAAGTCTTATTGAATGCTTCAGCTAAACCATTGGCGGCAGCATGGTACATAGAAGATTTACGCTGCTTAAAACCAAAGAGATCACAAATCTTGTTCATCAGCTTATTATCAAATGGCTTGCCATTGTCAGTTATTATGTAATGGGGAATTCCAAAGCGGTAGATGATATTTACTCGGATGAAGTTTGCAACATTCTCCTTCTTCACTTCTTTGAGTGCAACAGCTTCGGCCCATTTTGAGAAGTAATCTGTCGCAGCCAAGATGTACAAGTGTCCACCAGAAGATTTTGGTAGTGGTCCCACAACATCCAATCGCCAAACATTGAATGGCCAAGATGCGATAGTGGGGTGTAATATTTCAGGAGGCTGATGTATGAAAGTAGCATGAAATTGACAGGCCTTGCATCTTCTAGCATAGTCTAAGCAATCTTTCACCATCGTTGGCCAATAATATCCCATCCTTTTTATGTGAAAGTGGAGCTTCGGTCCAGATTGATGAGATCCACATACTCCCGAGTGTGCTTTCTGCAAAGCTTGAACTGCTTCTTCTTCTCCCAAACATCGCAAGAGTACTCCTTCGAATGACCTTCTGTATAGCGTGTCCTTGTAGTAAAGGAAATGAGGTGCACGACGACGGATGTCAGTCTTTTTCTCTGGATCTTCAGGAAGTATTCCATAACACAAGTAGTCAATAATTGGTTGTCGCCAATCTTCCTTTACGGCTTCAGACACAGCGACGAGATACTCAAGTTTATTTTCTGTACATTCTTCCTCATCCGATGGTGGTACCACCCATTCTCGGCGGATAGTAACTCGTGTTTGATTTGGAAGAGTTAGGGTTGAATCTAAAGCAGCCAATGCATCGACCTATTTATTTTCTTTTTTTGGCACGTGTTGGAGGGTAACTTCTCCAAGCCATCCTATCAACTTCTGAGCATAACTATGATATGGGCGTAACTCGGGTTTTTTGACTTCATAGTCTCCCAAGAGTTGCTTGATCACCAATTGGGAGTCACCAAAGACTTGCAATTGTAGTTGCTTCATGTCGACGGCCATTTCAAGTCCAAGTATCAACGCTTGGTATTCAGCGACATTGTTAGAGCAACATTGTGTCAAAGTAAAAGAGTATGGGATAACCTCTTCCTGCGGAGTGACAAACACTACGCCAGCACCAGCTCCACCACGGTGTGCCGCACCATCAAAGTACATCTTCCATGGAGGTCGAACTTCAATAACCATTGCATCATCATCAGGAAGTTCATCAGTTAGCTCCCAATTATCTGGTATTGGGTGGTCTGCCAAAAAGTCTGCTAATGTCTGTCCCTTTACGGCCTTCTGAGGGATGTATATGATCTCAAACTGTTGAAATTGAAGGTACCACCTTGCAAGTCGATCACTGAGGACTGGTTTCGACATTACAAACTTGATGGGATTTGCTTTAGACACGAGATAAACAACATGATCTTGAAAGTAGTGCTTCATCTTTTGGATTGAGAAGACCAACGCCAAACACAACTTTTTAATAGGTGAATAATTCAGCTCATTTGGCGCCATCATTCTGCTCAGGTAATAAAGAGAGTTCTCTTTACCTTCACTATTGTCTTGGGCCAATAATGCTCCAACTGACCTTTCTTGTGCAGCGATGTAGAGAATCAACGATTTTCCAGGTATAGGTGCCACAAGAATTGGAGGCTTCATCAAGTAAGATTTGATAT
Source organism: Capsicum rhomboideum (assembly GCA_031232105.1). Lineage (NCBI taxonomy): Eukaryota > Viridiplantae > Streptophyta > Magnoliopsida > Solanales > Solanaceae > Capsicum > Capsicum rhomboideum. The sequence continues at coordinate 138,604,419 of CP124711.1, read as the reverse complement.
TTTCAAAGGCCTTACTACAAGTTTGGTCCCATTCGAAAGGGGCACCCTTCTTCATGAGATGGCTAAATGGTTGACATTTTTCCTCCAAATTTGAGATGAACCTCCTTAAGTATTCTAGTTTCCCTTGAAGACTTTTTAATTCATGAATGTTTCGAGGCTCGGGCATCTTCAAAATTGCATCAACCTTGTGTTGATCAATTTTAATTCCTCGGTGTCGTACAATAAAGCCAAGGAACTTTCCGAAAGTAACTCCAAAGGCGCATTTCAACGGATTCATCCTAAGCTGATATCTTCGGAGCAACTCAAATACCATTCTTAAGTCTTTCAAGTGGTCGTTCTTCTTTCTTGACTTTACCACTAAATCATCCACATATCATTCAACGTTTTTGTGGAGTAAATCATCAAAGAAGTTTTGCATAGCCCTTTGATAAGTGGAACCAGCGTTCTTCAAACCAAAAGGCATCACCTTGTAGCAATAAGTACCTTTAGGCGTACGAAATGCAGTGAGTTCTTCATCTTTTGGTGCCATGCGGATTTGGTTATAGCCGGATGATCCATCCATAAAAGACATCGCCTCAAAACCCGTAGTAGCATCAATCATCAACTCTGGAATAGGGATTGGAAACTCATCCTTAGAGCATGCGTTGTTGAGATCCCTAAAGTCGACACAAACTCGAATTTGGCCATTCTTCTTCCGTACTGGAACAATGCTTGATATCCATGTGGGGTACTTAACTTCACGAATAAAGCCTGCTCCAATGAGTTTGTTAACCTCATTTTCAATCAATGGAACCAAGTCGGGTCTGAAACGTCTTTGGGCCTGCTTAATAGGACGAGCTCCATTCTTGACTGCCAACTGATGAACTGCTACTTTTGGATCTAAGCCAGGCATCTCCTTATAACTCCAAGCGAAAACATCCCTATATTCTTTGAGTAAGTCCATGTAAGCGATTTCTTCATCCATTTCTAGAAAAGCGCTTAGGAAAGTTGGTCTTGGGTCTTCATCAGTGCCAAGATTAACTTCCTTTAGGGGATCTACTGTCGCCTTTACTCCTTCTTCAAGTTCTGACGGAGCATCTCGGACATCTTCCTCTTCTTGAGGATCATTGTCATTGACAGATATATGGCAACACCAGGAAATATCTTCCAACTCTTTAACCTTTATTAGAGATGATGTATCGTACTCACTCTGGGTTGTAATATGATATGAAGAGCCTACACTCTCTTTGTCATCCTCATGTTCCTTGGTATAAACCAAAGTATGAGTCTTTGCCTTTAACACCTCCTTGCACGAAATCACAAGCTCCGTCTGTCGCCTCATTCTAGAAGGAATCAAACTTTGAAAATCCTTATGGATTCTAGGTGAAGAGTGTGTCATAGTGCCTTGATAACTTCTCCGAGGTTTGTTACTTTTCTTTTTCTTCAGTGGACCCAACCTCTCAAACACAGAAGTTCTTGTGGTTGATTCTCCAAGTCGATCAAAGACAGAAGGCCTTTTGTTGGAAGTAGTAGACTCCTCTTCCACAGTGATGTAGTCGCTAGCCACCCTTCTAATAGAGATACGCACCGGCGGTGGTGGCATGTACCCTAAGCCTTCGCGTGCTTGCCTGGTAGTGGCTTCTGATGGGATTTTCCCCAAATTTGGTGGCTCATTAGGGTTATATCCAGCCTTTACAAATAACTTGTAAGCGTTTGGATCAAAACCCTCTTTCGTACGCTTTGAAGGGAGTGTCATATCTCGCGATGAATTTTGAGCTACAAATTCCCCAAGTGGCTTTGAGGGCAAATTTATTGCATCTATTCGCTTTAGCGGAAGAGTTAGCCCCCCTAGTACATTACCTTGGACATCGGATGAGTGTCGTACTCCTTTCCCCACTTTTGGTACATAGCGGAGCACAGGAGTTGCCTTCTTCTTTAAGTCCGCGACATTCCTTTTATTCGAAGTGGTGGGAGGCTTTTTAATGACAACACTTTCAACAGAAACCTCGACCTTCTTAGTTGCAAGATCATCACACTTGGTTGATGTGACATCATCCACCTTTTTCTCCTTTACGACATAATTCTTCAAGTAGAATTTTGCATCTGTGAAGTGTGATTCAGCTTCAATGAATGGCTTATCATCGGCCACTATCTTTCTCTCCGCTCCATTTTCAAGATACTTCAAGCATTGATAGTAGGAGGATGAAATAATTTTGTTCTCGTGTACCCAAGGCCTACCAAGCAATATATTATATGAAGTCTTGGCATCGATCACATGCATCAATACATTTGATCGTAAATCATCCATATTGATTTCTAACTTGATGGATCCTATGGCTCTCTGACCTCCTTGATTGAACCCTTGGATCATCAAATGGCTTTCAGTAAGTTCATCAGTTGTGATGCCCAGTTCCTTCAGTGTGCGAATAGGCAGGATGTTTACTCCAGACCCTTCATCTATCAGGATTCTATTTATCTTCTTCTCTAGAACATAACCTATCATATACAAGGGACGATTGTGTAGTGTTTCACCAAACAGGAGATCATCGTCTGTAAATGTGATTTTTGCATTACATACATGTGCTTCTTGGTGAAGAGATTTAGTAGGATTTTCAAGAGAAGGAGGTCCCATCAATAGGCTTTCGCCCTTTGCTTCTTCTTTGTCAGTATTGAAACAAGATGCCTCAATGTTGTCTTGAGTAGTCTTGGCGCAGAACCAACTTGGAAAGAATTCTTCCAAGGTCACAAGACACCGTGGTTTTTGGTGGTGATGCTCCACTACACTCGCCCTCTTTGGTAGCTCAACTAGCCTCTGTTTCCTCAGTTTCTTCACCATTCTCCTTCTGGTTGGCTGCTTGGATGAGTCTTTTCGTAGACTCGTCATATTGTTGCGTCTTCACCGAGTCACCAAAGTCCAACCTTCATCATCACCTTCATCAATTAGAGACTTGTCTTGCTTTAATGGCTCCTCATTACGCTCTTTGAAGTTGCATATTTGGACCGGATCGAGTAAGCCAAAAGTGATGGAGATTTGATGAGAACTGGCCTTCTCATCATCAAGCACGATCTTCTTCTCATTAGCCAGTTGCATGATTTTATCCTTGAAGACAAAACATTTCTCCAAAGGGTGACCCACAAGCCTGTGATACTTGCAATAGTTTGGGTCATCAGTTTTTCCAGCTTCATCGGGCCGCTTCATTTCTGGTAGATCAATGAGCTTCAGCTCAAGAAGTTCATCAAAAATTTCGAAAACGTCAGAATCAAGGAATGGGTATTCTTTTTCTTGCATCTCCTTGAAAGTCAACTTTTGGTTTGGACGCGCTTGAGAAGTAGTCTTTACACTTTGCTTCTTGCTCACCTTTGTGGCGAGCTTCACAGGAGACACGTTGACATTCATGGATTCTTTGTTGTCGCTTTTGGGGACAAACTTGGTCCATCTTCTGGGTTCCTGTTTGTCCTTTCCCTTTCGAGGGTCATGGATGGGTGCTACTCCTTTTCCGGCAGAAGACATGCTCAACTCCATGTCGTGAGCACGAGTAGCTAACTCTTCAAAGGATTTTGGCTTAATTCCTCGCAAAATATAGAGAAGCTCCCAGTGCATTCCTTGGATACAGATCTCTATTGCGGAAGTTTCACTGAGCCTATCTTTACAATTTAGGCTAGCATTCCTCCATCGATTGATGAAGTCAATAACTAGCTCATTCTTTCTTTGACGAGTATTTGTGAGTTCTATCATGCTCACTGTACGCCTCGTGCTATAAAATCGATTTAGGAACTCATGCTCCAGTTGCTCCCAGCTATCAATTGAATTGGGTTCGAGGTCCGTATACCAATCAAAGGCATTTCCCTTTAGGGAGCGGACAAATTGCTTGACGAGATAATCACCGTATGTTCCGGCATTGTTACATGTCTCAACAAAGTGGGCGACATGTTGCTTTGGATTTCCTTTGCCCTCAAATTGTTGAAATTTGGGGGGTTGATAGCCTGCAGGCATCTTGAAGCTATCAATCCTAGCAGTGTAAGGCTTGGCATACGTCAGGGAAGACTTGGTAGTAACATCGTACTTGTCCTTAAGGGTCCCTTCAATGAACTCCTTCAATAGATCAATTGGGATCATTCCGCCAGAAGCAACTGACACCTTCTTAGTAGGCGGTGTCTGTTTGGTAGGAGGATCTATCTCTTGAACTTCTGGAGCCTTTCCAGGTGCATGGCTAGAATCTCCATCTATTAAGCCTTCCATTCGATCCATCAACTTATCAATCCGAGTGTCTTGAGTTTGCACATACTTGGTCAAACCTTCAATCGCTTTCGCCATATTCGCAAGTTGCTCCTCCATGGATGAGACATCAGTTACCATTGTTTGCATGATTATTGGAGACATCGGAGAGTAGCACGGATTGTCACATAAGTTGATCTCTGAAGTCCTTGGCTCGCGTGGAGTAAGTGGAGATGACATGTTGGTTGAATGACCATCGTTCTTTGTCCCAGAGTTTTTTGAACCAGAGAGATCAAGTAGAGCCAGAGTTTTCTTGATTTTCTCTGCCACACTGCTTCCTTCTTCTGAAGCACTTGTAGAGGACCTTGTTCTTTTCGGTGTTGAAGACCCAAAAAACTGGAGTTGATGTCGTCGACACTCGATGTGTTTGTTGCCCCATCATGTTGGCCTTGCTCCTTGTGAAGGCCCCAAAGCTTCCAAAAGTAACATCAAGGATGCTTTCTACCTCGGCGGAGAACTTAGAATCAACAGCCTTAGGGGCAGTGGATTGAGAGTTGACCTTCTTCGAAGTCATTTCGATTTTCTTAAACTTTGAAGTTGGAAAGTTGAGATGAGAGGTAGAGATTGTCCCACTGGGCGTGCCAGAATTTGTAAGACAATAAAATTCGCGACCGAGAAAATAATAATCGGGACAGAAAAATATTGCAACAATCGTTTATTGATTTCAATATGTGAGTGTTACAATCTCTATGAATCCTCTGATTCGCCTTTCTAAATATAAATTCAAGGGCTTCGAGCTTAATCTTGAATTTGATAAACTTGAACTTGATTTGTGGATTTAATGAACTTGATCTTGACTTGTGAATTTGGATTCAAGGGCTGTTGAGCTTGATCTTGAATCTTCGTCTTGATCTTCAGTTGTTTATGAACTTGAATGCTTAAACTTGTAGCTTGTAGAGAAATTTGTGGTGTTTGATCCACGAGGTCTCTCTTGCTTCTCGTTCGAATTGTTGGTCCTCTTTTTGAATTATGAGGCCCCTATTTATAGTTGTGGAAAGGAAAGAGTCATGGTGAAGATGAGCTTCTTTTGGCCAATCAGATTTAAGTGATGTGGCGCATTCTTATGGGCCTTTGATTTCACTAGGCTTGCTGCATCATTTTAACATGTGGCACGGTCCTATTGGCTCCTTTACTTGACTTGGCATGCCACGTCATTTGACACGTGGCGCCAAATTAGGCCTCTAGAATAAGATGACATATTGGGCTTAACCAAGTGGGCTCATTATTTGTAGCCCAAATTAATGGACTAGCCCGATGAATTTTGGACTTTAATTAAATCCATATTTATTGGACTTAAATAATTAATCCAATTATATTAATCCACAATATTTATTTGGATTAATATATTTAAAATTTATATGATTACAAATATGTTGCACAGGTGTCCCTCCAAGATTATTCACTAGCTCTGGAACCAGGGGTAAATTTACATTAAAAAATAAAATGGGATACGTGTGAATTCGTGGTCTCTGCATAAAATTAAGTGTATATTAACTTGGTTAATGATGCACTTAGTTAAAGATTAAGTTATTTACCTTAAGAACTAGGGATTAATTCCCACTAAATAAATTTTTTCTTCTATTTTTTTAGTGATGCACCCATGATCTAAAAATCCTAAAATTGTCTCTGTCTAGAACAGTGTTAACAGTAGAAACGTAACTCTTTTTATTGTTAAAAGGATTATCATTTCTGCAAAGCCATATGTTCTAAGCACGAGGCATGCTATTACTTGTTCCTTGGGAATTAGAGTGGATATTCCGGTATTGTTAGTTAGGTTATGAGTATAATAATACAAATATACAATATTGGACTTGGTTTTCAAGCTAAGGATGTTCTTACATAAGAATTCATATCAAATAAATAAGTTCATGATTTATGGTCCAAATGATTGAAATTTTATACACATTTTTATTTGTGTTTTTGTTTGTTCCAACTTTTTTATTAATCATTTTCCTCTATTTCATTTCCTTCTATATTATATTATTAACATTTTCATTAATCTTATTCTCCTCTTTTGTTCTTTCTGGATGGATGGAAACCCCGCCCCGATTTTGTACTATTTTTATGATTAGACTAAGGGTCGTTTGGTAGAGTGTATTAAAAAAAATAATGCATGCATTAGTTTTGTGTATTACTAATACCTTGTTTGATACACCTTTTCATCATATGTATTACTAATGTTTGCATTAGTTATACACTCTATTTGGTATTAAGGAGTGTATTAGTAATGCATGGAAATTATTGGTATTAGTAATGCAATGGATCTAATACATGCATTAGTATGGTTAAAGTCACAATTGTCCCTCAAAATCTTTTCCCTATCCTTTCCACCATATTTATGGAGGCTATTTTTATAAAAAAATAATATTTTTTTTTTGAAATTATGCAAGTAATGCTATTTTTAATACATCAAACCAAACACTGCATAAGAAAAATGCAAGCATAACTAACGCAAGTATTACCAATGCAAGCATTACTAATAATACACAATATTTTGCACTATTTTTATACACCCTACCAAACGACCCCTATAAGAGGGTTGAATACCTCTCAAAGCAAACAAGAGCTAGATCTAAGGGGATGACTTATTCCTTGTTAACTAGCAGGAATTTTCATTAGTTTAGTGGTGAGTTTTCTTTTCATAGACATATATGACAGTCTAATCAGTCTTTAATTTTAGGATCAAGAGTCAGTTTTTTAATCCTCGTGCCTATTTTTGTCTTTCAAATTAAGTTTCTGATTTTAGTTGGTGTAGACATTGAAGGATCAGCTGAACTAGATAGAAAATTAAAGGTTTTCGATCAAAGCACTCAAACCTATTCCAAAATCATCGTAGGATTTGATTTTCGATTTTCGATTTACTATTCGATTGATGTACAAAATGTGACTCTTTTCCTTAGTGTCTAGGGTCGTTAATATAATAGGCATATACAAATAACTACGATGAGATAAAACATAGTAGACCATATTTATTGAAATATCGGTTACAATATTGACTTCTAATAATGTGTTGCACAATCCTCCAAAATAATCAAGTAAAAATATCCATTTTACCTAGGATATGTGTATTTATCATTTACTACATTGAGCGTAGAGTATGTAGGAGTCAAAAATATTCAATCTGCAAAGATGTGATGTTCAATTCGTTAACCAATTGCAATCCATGCAATAAACCAAGCAATTTTGCTTAAATAATAGAGGTAGAGGTTCAAAATATGAAGAAGTAAAGCCGAAGGGGTTCAACATCTACTATATATATACATAATTTTTTTTTAATTATGTATAAATAATATAATTTTCTGCCTAAGGAGGTTGGCTGAGCCCAAGCTGGCTCCGCCCAAGATTCTAAGAACACCATATATTTCTCCTTTTTCAAAGATATTATCATAAGCACCATGCATCTACATTAAGCATGATAACCAAGTTTGAAGTATTGTTAGAAATATTCATAATTCTATTAATCTATAAATGGTAGAAGCAGCGTTGAAATTTGAGTAAGCTTTCCTTGATTGGTGGGCCAAAATTTTGAACATAAACGTGGGGCTTGTTAATCACTTGTTCCTTGGGAATTCTAGAAGATATTGTTAATTATGCTATAAAATAATAATGCAAATATACAGTATAGTTTCTCGAGCCGATCAAAATTTATCGAAAATAATTTTTATATCTTCTAAGATAGAGATAAGATCTGCGTACATACTAGCCTTTTCAAACCCTATTTATGGAACTATACCAAATATATTATTATTATCGTACAAATATGCGTACACACTATCCTCCGTGATCCCGCTTATATGTCTACACTGAATATATTGTGATATTGTTGCACAAATACACAATATAGTGTATACTTTTGGACATAGTCTTCTAACTTAAGTATGTTCTTACATAAGAATTCATATCAAATGAGTTTAGGATTTATAGTCCGAATGATTGAAATCTTATACACGTTTCTATTGGTTCCAACTTTTTTATTAATCATTTTCCTCTATTTTATTTCCTTCTATATTATTAACGTTTTCATTAATCTTATTCTTGTCTTTTGTTTTTTTTCGGGGTACCTAAAATATTAAGCTTCAGGCTTTAGCACACAAAACGCTAATTTTAGTGTTAAAGAATTACTAAACCCAAAAAAAATCGTTAACAATTGAACCCAAAAGATTTATTCTATTTTAAAAATCGATTTAAAATATTCGTTTGTCACTTCAAATGGGTTTAAACGAACCTTTAACATAATTAGCTAATTATTCAAAAATATATTTCAGCTAAAACAGAAATGAACTTCTAATATTGATTTATTTAAGTATAAAATGACCAAAAAATTTATGAACTAGAACCATGAGATCCTCAATAAAGAGAATCCCATGCAAACGGTAATCTTTAGTAAAACCCCATAAAGTTTTTCTGTTCCCCAAGCTTGAATTATGATAGTTAAAACGGAAAAGGATAAAAAATACTCCTAACCTATTAAATTAGGTTCAAATTTACTCTTCATTCACCTATTGGGTCATTAATAACTCCAAGGTTAAATTTTGCAAAAAAAAAAAATACCCCTACACTAACCGTGACTGAGAGGAAATTATGTGGGCCTAGTGTATCGATCTTTACTTGAAGCTTTATCTTTAGGGAATGGCTAGTGTATCGATCTTCACTTCCACCTTCACCTCTTGCATCACGTCACTAAACTTGGACTCTAGGTACTCTGTCTTCAGGAAATTACATGGAATGTCTTTCATAGTGGGTGATTTTGTATTTTTGTCCCGCATAAGAAAAATCTTTAAAGATTAACCTTCCTTCATTTTTATATATACAAGTATATTTTTGTCCCTCTACCGTCTACACCTTAAATGTTTTTACTCTTTCCATGCTCATTTGTCTTTCAACTTTTTTTTTTCTTCTTTTTTTTTCTCTTTTTTACTGTTACTTGATTTTTATTTTTTATTTTCTCTTTTTTTCTTGTTTTAATTCATTTGTCTCAACCTTTATTTAATTTTATTTTTTTTATTTCTCAAACATTATTTATTTTTCATTTCTCTTTTTTTAATTCATTGTCTCAACATTTATTTTTTTTTACTTTTTTTTTCACATTTTTTTTTATTTTTCTCAAACTTTATTTTTATTTTATTTTTTTTCTCAACTTTTATTTTTTTTATTTTTCTCTTTTTTCCTTTTTCTTAACCTTTATTTTTTTTTTCTTTTTTCTCAATTTTTATTTTTTTCCTTCTCTTTTTCTTTTTTTCTCAGTTTCTATTATATTTTGCTAATGAATAGAAAGTTGGATAATCCGCAAAAAAGATCTTCTTTCTTTGACATCAAAGTAAACTTAAAGGCGTGACTTGCCATTTGGAAGTCCTTTGGGATAAGTCTTGCCTCTAAGAAAAGAGTTATAGAACATTAATTTGTTGTTTGTAAATCCTTGAACTAATTAAGTCTTACCTCTAGGGCAAGAGTTATAGAGTATCTCATAAATTAAGACATAATGAAATAGTGTTAACTCTTGCCCATGGGGAGTAATTTATTTTTTTGGGAGATTTTTGGGCTAAGTCTAGTTTTAGAGGCATGACTTGTATAGAACATTTCATAAATCAAAGACTTAATGTGGTAGTGCTAACTTTTGTCCATGGGGGCGTATAACTTGTTTTTTGAAAGTCTTTGGGCTAAGTCTTGCTTCTAAGGGAAGAGTTATATAACATCTCATAAATCAAGACACAATGTGGTAGTTTCAACTCTTGCCCATGGGACATAACTTGTTGTTTAAAAGTCCTTGGGCTAAGTCTTATCTCTAAGGCTAGAGTTATAGAACATCTCATAAATCAAGACACAATGTGATAGTGTCAACTCTTGCCCATGGGGCATAACTTGTTGTTTGAAAGTCATTGGGTTAAGTCTTGCCTCTAAGGTAAGAGTTATAGAGCATTTCATAAGTCAAAACATAATGTGGTAGTGTCAACTCTTGCCCATGGGCTGTAACTTGATGTTTGAAAGTCCTTGGGCTAAGTCTTGCCTCTAAGGCAAAGTTATAGAGCATCTCATAAATCAGGACTCAATGTGCTAGTGTCAACTCTTGCCCCTGGGGTATAACTTATTGTTTGAAAGTCCTTGGGCTAAGTTTTGCCTCTAAGGCAAGAGTTATAGAACATCTCATAAATAAAAACACAATATGGTAGTGTCAACTCTTGCCCATGGGGGGTAACTTGTTGTTTGAAAGCCCTTGATCAAAGTCTTATCTCTAAGGCAAGAGTTATATAGCATTTCATAAATCAAGACACAATGTGGTAGTGCCAACTCTTGCTCATGGGGCATAACTTGTTGTTTGAAAGTTATAGGGCTAAGTCTTGCCTCTAAGGCAAGAGTTATAGAGCATTTCATAAGTCAAAATATAATGTGGTAATGACAACTCTTGCCCATGGGGCGTAACTTGTTGTTTGAAAGTCATTGGGTTAAGTCTTGCCTCTAAGGTAAGAGTTATAGAGAATTTCATAAATCAAGACACAACGTGGTAGTGTCAACTCTTGCCCATGGGGCATAACTTGTTGTTTGAAATTCCTTGGGCTAAGTCTTGCCTCTAAGGCAAAGTTATAGAGTATCTCATAAATCAAGACTCGATGTGATAGTGTCAACTCTTGCCCAGGGGGCATAACATGTTGTTTGAAAGTTCTTGGGCTAAGTCTTGCCTCTAAGACAAGAGTTATAGAACATCTCATAAATAAAAACACAATATGGTAGTGTCAACTTTTGCCTATGGGGCGTAACTTATTGTTTGAAAGCCCTTGGTCTAAGTCTTGCCTCTAAGGCAAGAGTTATAGAGCATCTCATAAATCAAAACACAATGTGGTAGTGTCAACTCTTGCCCATGGGGCATAACTTGTTGTTTGAAAGTCATTGGGCTAAGTCTTGCCTCTAAGGCAAAAGTTATAGAGCATTTCATAAGTCAAAACATAATGTGGTAGTGTCAACTCTTGCCCATGGGACGTAACTTGTTGTTTGAATGTCCTTAGGTTAAGTGTTTCTCCTAAGGCAAGAGTAATAAAACATCTCATAAATCAAGACACAATGTGATAGTGTCAACTCTTGCCTATGGGGCGTGACTTGTTGTTTGGAAGGAATAGAAGAAAAGAAAAGAAAAAAAATAAAGGTTACGGAATAATAAAAAAAAAGAAAAAATAAATAAATAAAGGTTGATAAAATAAATAAAAAATCAAAGAAAATGAAAAATGAAAAAAGAAAAAAAAAATAGAAGTTGAGAGAAGAAAATGAAAAAAAATAAAAGAAAAAAAAGAAAGGTTGAGAAAAAATAAAAATATAAAGAAAAAAAGTCAAAATAAAAAATAAAATAAAAATAATGTTTGAGAAAAAAAATGAGAAAAGAAAAAATAAAAACCAAAGAAAAATTAAAAAGAGAAAAAAAAAAAAAGTTGAAAGGAGAAAAGGAAAAAAGTAAAGGTTGAGATTTTTTTTTTAAAAAAAGAGAAAATAAAAATAAAAATCAAAGTAAAATAAAACAGAGAAAAACAATTGAAGTTGAAAGATAAATGAGCATGGAGAGTTGTTTAAAAATATTTGATATATACAGGGGCAAATATGTATTTGTTCCGTACATAAAAAAGAAGGAATATTAGTTTTGTAGGATTTTTGTTATGGGGGACAAAAAAACAAAGTCACCCACTGTGGAGGCTATTTATGTAGTTTACCCGTCTGTCTTAGTCCTGCTTAACCTGAAATCTTTGAACTCTAAGGCCCCTCTTAAAACTTCTAGTCTATCATTAACTCCATTGCGCGTCTCATCAGTCAATACTATGTCATCTGCAAATAACATACACGATGGAACCTCTCCTTGAATATGTCGTGTTAATACATCCATCACTAATGCAAAAAGGAACGGTTTAAGGGATGATTCCTGGTGCAACCTCATTACGACAGAATTGGTTCTCTGAGATAGTTACACTCCTCCTCATTCTTATCTCGACCACCCTGTCCCACATTTTCATATCGTGGCTTAGTAGCTTGATACCCCTGTAGTTATTGCATTTCTGAATATCACCCTTGTTCTTGTATAATAGCTCCATAGTACTCCACATACATTCCTCTGACATCTTAGCCATCCTAAATATGACATTAAACAACCCAGTCAACCACCCTCTATACCTGCCTCACTTGTAGTCTTTCAAACGTCTATTGGAATTTCATCATGTCCAATGGTTTTTTCCCTCCTCATCTTACGAATAACCTCTCTAACCTCCGATGCCTTTATGCACCTACAACACCCAAAATCTTTATGCCATTCGGACTGCTCTAACTCCCCTAGCATAATATTCCTGTCCCTTTCCCCATTCAATAACTTATGGAAATACGATTACCATCTCCGTCTAACGTGTGCCTCTTCTACCTACACTTCACCATTCTCAAACTTGATGCACTTCACTTGGTACAAATCACGGGCCCTCCTCTCTCTTACCTTGGTAAGCCTATACATTTTTTTCCCTGCCTTTGCACTCGAGTTCTTCATATAAATGCTCAAGAACTTATCATTTTAGCTGTCGTGATCACTAGTTTTGCTTCCTTTTTCGTCGTCTTATACCTCTCCTTATTCCTCCTCTTGCCCTCCTCGTCTAAGCTTTCCACTAAGACTTTATAAGCAATCTTCTTGGTCTCAACTTTTCTTAGGTCTATCCATTCCACCACCAATTCCCTTTATGGCCACTAGGCCAGGATTGTCCCTCGAGACCTTAACTTTTCCTTAGACCTCTCCCTATTTCAGGATTGTTATATCATTCTTAATATAAGTAAAAATAACACTACTATCCTCAAATAACTAATTTTGGATAAGTTATCCGTCATTTTATCCCAATAAAACATAGAATAAGTTCATTCTAAAATTAATCGCGGATTATTCATTTTCCCTCGTACTAAACAAGATTTTAGAGGTCGTTTGGTATGACTAAATTATTCTGGAATTATAATGTTGGGTTATAATTTCTGGACTAATTTATTCCAACTAGGAGATATAATAAAATAATCACAAACTATATGGAATAAGGTAATATATCACCGTATGGCCATAAGAATTAAATTTTTACTATTTTTCAGAAAAAATATTTCATTTTATTCAAAAGTGTTTCCAAAAAGGTATGATCAAATACAACTCTGACTCCAACTCTAACTCTAAAAATTCCAAATAAAGTGAAAAACTTTTGATTTTTTATAGCCAAACACCTATTAAATCTGGGATAAGATTTATGGTACATTTATAAAAAATAATATAAATTTATTCAAATTTAATCTTGAGATATTCTATCCTTATATCAAAGGATACCTTAGTAGGCATTTAGCCATGAAAACAATTTTTTTTTGGAGATGGAGTTGTGTTTGACCATAAAAATATAAATTGAAGTTGTGTTTGAATTTTTGTAAGAGACGTGAGATAGAAAAAAGAGAAAACAAGTTAAACTTTGTTTTCATTTTTTTCAAATACAACTTCAAATTGTATTTGAAATTCTTATAATCAAACTCCATTTTTGGGATAAAGGGAATTTTTTTTGGGAAAAAGTAAAAAGTTGTTATGGCCAAATGGGGCAGTATGATTTATGCTGCAAAAAATAGTGTCGGCAGCTTTCAGTTTCAAGAATCATAGAGACAAGAGAAGACAATTTAATGGAAAAAGAGTGTCAAGTCTTTTTTGTCATTAAACATCACAAAAATTAATCAAACATCAGTTACTAGTTGTAATAAGTACAATTAATCAAGAACTCAATTCTTGATTAAATGGGTAACCACCATGGTCATTTTTCTCACAGAAAACATCATAATCATAATCAACAAGGCCCCCCATTTCCTTTACCTACAAGACCCACAGATAATTACTCTGTAGAACAAACACAGAATACTGGGAGTACCCAAATGGGTTTGGCTTTGCCTTATGCTCATGTGGACTCTAGTTTGCGTGGTCTTGCTGGTAAAGCTGAGGGCTTTGGTGGTTCAGCTGTTGGTGGACGTGATGGTCATGTTTATCAAGTTGTTAATCTTAATGGTTAGTTTTATTTGATTTCTTGTAATATGTGTTTGGCTTTCAGAATTTATGTTTGTGGCTTTAGTAATTTATTTATGGGTTGGAGTTGTTTGTTGTGTTAAGTTTCACTATTGTTTGTTATGTTAAGTTAATTTATAAAAGAAAGGGCAGCCCGGTGTACTAAAGCTCGCACTATACGCGGGGTCCGGGGAAGGACCGGACTACAAGGGTCTATTGTCCGCAACCTTACCTTGCATTTCTGCCATAGGCTGTTTCCACGGCTTAAAAACATGGCAGCAACTTTACCAGTTACTCCAAGGCTTCCTTTTGTGTTAAGTTAATTCATGCTTGACCTTAAATGGAAGTGATGATTCATATAGCTGACCTCAATTTGTTTGGGACCGAGGCGTTGTTGTTGTTGTTTTAAGTTATTCTATGCTTGACCTTAAATGGAATAGTGATGATTCATGTAGTTCACTCCAGAAAAGGTTCAATCTTTTCGTCATTAAACATCATAAAAATTAATCAACATCAGTTATTAATAATACTACCATTAATCAAGACTCATTCTTGATTAAATGGGTAACCACCACAGCCATTTCTCTCGCAGAAAAAATCAACACCATAATCAACAAGGGCCCCCATTTCCTTTACCTACAAGACCAACAGAACAAACTCATAATACTGGAAGTACTCAAATGGGGTTGGCTTTGCCTTATGCTAATGTTGACTCTAGTTTGCATGGTCTAGCTGGTCAAGCTGAGGGATTTGGTGGTTCTTCCATTGGTGGTCGTGATGGTCATGTTTATCAAGTTGTTAATCTTAATGGCTAGTTTTATTTGATTTCTTGTCTTTGTGGATTTAATAATTTATTTATGGACTACTTGTGTTGTTGTGTTAAGTTGCATTGTGCTTGAACTTACATGGAATAGGGATGAGTCATGTAGTTGACCCCTATTTGTTTGGGACTGAGGCGTAGTAGTTGTTGTTGTTGTTGTAAGTTACACTATGCAGTCTATGCTTTGACCTTAAATGAAATAGTGAAAGATTTATATAGCCAACTTGTTTGGGACTGAGGCATAGTTGTTGTTTTTGTAAGTTACACGATGCTTTGACCTTAAATGGAATAGTGATGATTCATATACTTGTCCGCAATTTGTTTGGGACCGAGGTATAGTTGTTGTTGTGAGTTACTTTATGCTTGACTGTAAATGGAATAGTGATGATTCATGTAGCTGACCTAACTTGTTTGGGACTTAGGCATAGTTGTTGTTGTAAGTTATTTTATGATTGACCTTGAATGGAATAGTGAGGATTCATATAGTTTTCCCCAATTTGTTTGGGACCAAGGCACAGTTGTTGTTGTAAGTTACTTTATGCTGGACCTTAAATGGAATAGTGAAGATTATAGCTGACCCCAACATGTTGGGACTTAGGCATAATTGTTGTAAGTTACACTACTCTTTCACCTTAAATGGAAAAGTGAAGATTTATATAGCTGACCTTAACTTGTTTGAAACTGAGGCATAGTTGTTGTTTTACATTATGCTTGGCGTTAAACGGAAGTGAAATGTTTATATAGCTAACCTAACTTGTTTGGAACTTAGGCGTAGTTGTTGATGTAAGTTACACTATGCTTTGACCTTAAATGGAATAACGAGGATTCATATAACTGACCCCAATTTGTTTGGGACTGGGCATAGTTGTTGTTGTAAGTTACACTATGCTTGATCTTAAATGGAATAACGAGGATTCATACAACTGACCCCAATTGGTTTTGGATCTACGCATTGTTGTTGTAAGTTACTTCATGCTTGACCTTAAATGGAATAGTGATGATTCATGTAGCTGATCCAATTTGTTTGGGGCTGAGGCATAATTCTTGCTGTAAGTTACACTGTGCTTTGACCGTAAATGGAATAATGAAGATTTATATAGCTGAGCTCAACTTGTTTGGGACTAGGACTGAGGCATAGTTGTTGTTATTGTAGCTGTTTTTGGAAGTTACACGATGCTTTGACCTTAAATGGAATAGTGATAGATTTATATAGTTGATCCCAACTTGTTTGAGATTGAGGCTTAGTTGTTATTGTTCTTGTAAGTTACACTACGCTTTGACCTTAAATGGAATAGTGATGATTCATGTAGTTGACCCCAACTTGTTTGGGACTAAAGCGTAGCATGTTGTTGTTGAAATAGGTTACATAATGCTTGACTTTAAATGGAATAAAGATAATTCATATAGTAGACCCCAACTTGTTTGGTTTGGGACTGAGGCATATTGTTGCTTCTGTAAATTACACTATGCTTCGACTTTAATTGGAACAGTGATAGATTTATATAGTTGATCCCAACTTGTTTAAGACTGAGGCGTAGTTATTGTTGTTGTAAGTTAACTATGCTTTGACCTTAAATAGAACAATGAGGATTCATATAAATGATCCCAACTTCTTGGGTCAGAAGCGTTGTTGTTGAAACATGTTACACTATGCTTGACCTTAAATGGAATAACGAGGATTCATATAGCAGTGGATCCCAACTTGCTTGGGATTGAGACATAGTTGTTGTTGCTGTTGTAAGTTAACTATGCTTTGACCTTTAATGGAATAGCGATAGATTTATATAGCTGATCCCAACTTATTTGAGACTGATGCTTAGTTGTTGTAAGGTACACTATGCTTAAATTCAACTATTGGTGGTCGTGGTCATGCTTATCAAGTTGTTAATCTTAATGGTTAGTTTGATTTTAATTTGTTTCTTGTCTATGTGTCTGGCTTGATAATGTTCCCTAAATTCGCCACTGGGTTGAAATTTTTTGTTACAATGGGGTATGTTTGACCTTAAATGGAATAGTAAGGATTCATATAGGTGATAGCAACTTGTTTTGAACTGAGGCATATTTCTTATTGTTGTTATTGTTGTTGTAAGTTATACAATGATTGGTGTTAAATGGAATAGTGATGATTCACATAGCTGACCCAACTTGTTTGGGACTGAGGCGTAGTTGTTATTGTTGTTAGTTACACTATGCTTGACCTTAAATAGAATACTGAAATTTATATAGCATGTTATTTTATGAATGTTTCCTTTTTATTTTTAGAATTGGGGAGGGAAAGGAGAAACAAAGGAGGGGGTTACACGGCGGGAAATTGAACTTCACCAACGAGGTGATAGCAACCAAAATACGAAAGACGAAACAAACACGAAAATTAGAAGAAAACTATAGAATTGAAATGCGGAAAATAAAGGATAGAGATAGCGATAGATAGATAGACACAAGAAGATAAAGAAAAGGACAACCAAAGGATGTATCAAATCCAATGACCTCCCTTTAGATTACCAACAAGCACCTAACTCTTACGATGACCGAAAGGGAATCATAACGCCCTTGCAACCACCGTTTCTAAACAACACTCAACATAAGCTTTTCCAAGCTCTCATGCTCTCTCAAGAGTCATACAATATCAATAGTCATAAAAATCTAAGCAAGAGGAAGGGAAAATACTACTATTTATTACACATGGGCCCAAAAGTGACCCATAAAGAAGATAGGCCCATTAAGGGACTTTGGCTCCATAACATCCTCCGGGCTCCAAGCTATCATCCATATGTGAAGCCCCTCCTAATATGCTCCAAGCTAACCGTGCTCGTATCACGTATGGTGAAAAGGAGCAATCTTTTTTGCCGCCCATTGTTACCAACTAAAAAAATGAGTTAGTTTATCTGAGCATGGATATAGAGGAAGATGATGAAATATAGCAGGTACTTATGATGGATTTGTGATCAGATTGTACTCCTGGTACCGCCAAATTTGGCTGTGCTGAGCTTCTAGGACACATATCTGGATGATTATTTAATCAAATACTTGCTGATTCCTTCTATATCCTTTGTTTAAATCAGCTTTCCTGTTCCGCTCTTCTAAATTTTGTGCCTTTTGACACTTTTACTAAATGGGTTATTTAGTATAGCATGTTTGACGTTAAATGGATTGTGAAAGATTTATATAGCTGACCCCAACTTGTTTGGGACTGAGGCATGTTTTTTTTTTTTTTTTGTAAGTTACACCATGCTTTGACTTTTAATGGAACAGTGATATATTTATATAGCTGATTGATACAAGTCAAGCTATTATTCAGCTGGAATCAAGTGGATTAGTAGTTCAAAAAAGTAGTTAGGAAGTCTGTTTTTACTGTTCATTACTGTTTAGTCTGTTTTCACTGTGCACCGGCAGTTAAGACTGTAGCGAGTTCATATTATTAGTTGAGTCGGTTATAGTAGTTGGAAGCCAGTTGTAGTACTGACTATATAAGTAGCATATGTGTAACAAAGAAACTCATTCATGATATACAATTACTCATTTCTCTCAAATTAGCTACATTCTCGGTTGATCCCTGAACTAGCAGTCCCCTTTCTCGAGAATTCCTTCTCCTGCATTGACTAATTCTCTTGAAAAGTGCATCAATTGGTATCAGAGCTAGTCGATGCTTGACTTGAATGGTGAAATGGACGACAAATTTGCTAAAATACAAGACCAGTTACAGAAATTAATGGATGGAATGGTGAGTATGAGTGAGCGCAATCAACAAACAGATAGAGAATTGGGGGAAATCAGAGAATTCATTGGAACAATGGCGCAGAGGGACAAAGAAAGGAAACCTGTTAGGGTTGATTCCAATGGTGGTAGAGCTGGACCTGCAGATGTACAACATGAGGAAAGAAACACAGATGCTCCTCAGAGTTTAACCTCTCATGGTAATTTTTTTACCCGGTACTCTAGACTTGAATTTCCTAGGTTCTCTGGGCAAGATTTGAGGACTTGGTTGTATAAGGTCGACCAATCTTTTCAATGGATGAGGTACCTTTTGATCAGAGGGTTAGGGTGGCCTCTATTCATTTTGATAATGAGGCCATTGCATGGCATAAGTCTTATTTGAGATCTATAAATTCTGTGTTAGAACCCACACGGACTGAATATGTTTTGGCATTGAATGCACGATTTGGGGAAGGGTTTGAAGACCCCATGGAGGCTTTAAAGAACTTGCACCAGAAGGTTAGTGTTAAGGAGTATCAGGCTGAGTTTGATAGATTGTTAACTGGGGTTAATCTGTCAGAAGAAAATGCTATTAGTTGTTATTTGGGGGGGGGGGGGGGGGTTTGAAACCTGAATTAAATAAAGCAGTTAGAATTCAAGCTCCCAAGAATCTTTTGCAGGCCTATAAGGTGACTAGGTTGCAAGAAGAGGTATTTGAGGCTCAAGCTCAATCTTGGGGCTTAAGGTTGCCGGCATTACTGCCTACCCCTACTACTGCTAGGCAGTGGCGGAGGCAGGATTTTTATCAAGGGGGTTCGAAATATAAATAAGAAGTAACGCCTGAAGGTTACATGATGACAAATCGGGTCGGGTGGGGCGGAGCGGGGCGGGACAAAGGACAAAATTAATCTTAACCGCTAAATGTAATTCGCCTTGTCATACTTAAGTTAAACATTTCTTCCTACGTTTGCCCTGCTTTATTGAGCCCTACATAAATCTTGCGTGTTTTTTTAAGTGTTTTACTTTATTTTGAACTTTTTATTTTTTTCTTTTAAAGTACTGCTCCTTTAATCATATAGTAGCTTTGAAAATTTATACTATATATATGTATAACATACATATTATATTTTCACATTTATAATTTTTTTCTATATACTTAAAAGATGTATCTATAAATGTTCTTAAATGGAAATTGTACTCTCTCCATTAATTACCTTATTTTAAGAATTATTAATTATTATTTCTATTTAATGAATGGAGAATACCTCTAAATTAATTACCAAATAAAAATTCTCTAATTTTTAGTACTGGAATATAAGCTTTTACTAATGGAAAGAAATCATGGACCAGGATGAGGGAAAGAAATTGTGGGCCAAGTTTGGGAACAATGAAGCTTAAAAAAAAGGAAAAAACAGGCAAGCTAATGGGAATCAAACCAACAACCACCGTGAATTCCTGAACCCCCTTAACCACTGAGTTACACATTTCAATTGTGACATGGAGGTTCATTTATACTATATATTTACGTAAACCAAAATTTTAACCCTACATATACACTGTAATTTTCCGGCGAAGGGAGTTCGGGTGAACCCCCGCCCGCCCACCTAGCTCCGCCCCTGCTACTAGGCCCTTTTATTCTTCTAGGAATTCTTTAAATTTACCTGTTGCTAAGAAGACCTTGGGCCCAACTAATGGTGGATTCAATAAATTTCCTGGAAAGAGGTTGACTGCAACTGAAATGAAATAAAAAAGAGCTAAGGGAGTATGTTTCTTTTGTGATGAACCTTATGTACAAGGGCACAACTGCAGAAGTAAGAAGCAACTGTGATAGCCGAAAAACTACGGAAGCTAGAAATCAACTACGAAAACAAAGAATAATCGAAAGATAGATAATTAAATTAGACACAAGAAGAGAAATAATCAAGAACAATAGGATATATTAAATCCTACGACCCCTAATTACATTCATCAACTAAAATCCTATGACCCCTAATTACATTCATCAACTAACACCTAATTTCTACGGTGACCAAGAGGGAATCGAGACGCCCTCGGAACCACACGTTCTAAGCCAAACGTCAAAAAAAGCTTTCCAAACTCTCTCTTAAGAGTTGTGTTCATTAATAATCAAACTAAAACTAATCAAAAATAAACATGGGTTGGGTATTTATACCCTTGGGTCATTTATTACATTTTTGGGCCCAAAAAGTGACCCATTCTTCAAAATTCAGTGTGGCTGCCGAAATAGGCCACCTGCCCACGCAGGTGAGGGACGCAGGTGCCACTGCCCACCATCTGCATCCGCAGATGGCTCACCTGCGCCCGCAGGTGAGCTTTCCAGTGTGCGCAGGTGAGCTTTCCAGTGCACTCCATGTGCCGTTTTGCTCTTCTTTGCCTCCGTCTGATCCCTCCAAGGTCCCTAGATCCTCTTTAGATGTAATTACCAACACGTAGCACCCTTTGGATGGTAGTAGGATGTCATCAAGTACCTCTCGTTTAACGAACAATCCTTGGAGCGCTTGGAGCTCTCGTGCTTGACTTCTAGTGAATGGCTTAGAACGGATTTGGATTGTATCAAACTGTATATGGTAGAAGTGTTAGCAGAAGATTAGGATTTAGACATAATTGACTGAAGCTGATAATGATGAGTGTATGACTATCTCACTGCAGGCATTTATAGGGGTCTCGGGCTATCCAACTGTAAGGGTTACAGGTTATCATGAGAAGAGACCTCTACAAGTATTGATTGATACTGGTAGTACCAATAATTTCATTGATCAAGCAATGGCTGCAAGGTTGGGTTGAAAGTCTGATTCCATCATTGAGCAATCTATCAGTATTGCAGGTGGAAGGAAGGTACACACCACTTCAGTATGCAGAAATCTACAGTGGCTATTGCAGGGTACCACCTTTTCTTCTGACTTCCTAGTGTTACCTTTGGGAAATGTTGACATTGTTTTGGGGGTTCAGTGGTTGATTACCTTAGGAAGGATCTTGTTTGATTCAAAAATAGATCTATTGAGTTCTGGTACAAGGGAAGGAAGCATGTGTTGAGAGAAGCTGTGGAGCAACTTAAACCTACTAAGGTTACTGGGGTGCCTAAACAAGAAGGGAAGGATGTTCAGTTGTTCATGTTGTCACTCATGAATACTGAATCAGAAGAGAGTAGCTGCTACAATATACAAGCTACTCAGGCTGATAATGTGGCTCCATCTTTGAAAGAATTGTTGACACAATTTTCAGGCATTTTTGAATTGCCTAAAACATTATCTCCTCATAGGGGTGCATTTGGTCATAGAATTCCTTTACTAGAAGGAGTTAACCCTGTCAGCAAAAGACTATATAGATATCCTGCTTTCAAGAAGGATATTACAGAAAAGTTGGTGCAGGAAATGATGGATCAAGGTGTTATACAACATAGTACTAGCACTTATGCTTCTCCTGTGGTGCTAGTAGGGAAAAAAGATGGTACTTGGAGGCTTTGTGTGGACTACAGGAGCTTGAATCAGATGACTATTAAAGATAAGTTCCCTATTTCTATGATTGAGGATTTACTTGATGAATTAGGTGGTGCTGTTATGTTCTCTAAAATAGACTTAAGGTTTGGTTATCATCAGTTAAGGATGGCTAAAGAGGACACTTACTAAACAGCTTATAAATCTCATGAAGGACACTATGAGTTCTTGGTAATGCCTTTTGGCTTAACCAATGCTCCCTCTTCCTTCCAAAGTTTGATGAATGCTGTGTTTAAGCCCTTAGTTAGGAAGTTAGTATTGGTATTCTTTGATGACATATTTATTTACAGCAAGTCCTTAGTGGATCATGTGCATCATGTTAAAGCTGTATTTGAATTAATGCAACAATACCAGCTGTATTCTAAGATGTCTAAATGTGCTTTTGGTGTTGATAAGGTTGAGTACTTAGGTCATTATATTAGTGCTGAAGGTGTAGCAACTTACTCAAAGAAGATTACAGCTGTCCAGCAGTGGCCTATACCAGCTAATCTCGAGCAGTTGAGAGGATTTTTAGGCTTGGCTGGATACTACAGAAGGTTTATACAAGGATTTGGAACTATTTGCAGACCCTTGCATGATTTACTGAAGAAGGAAGGGTTTGTGTGGTTTGATCAGGCAACTGAGGCCTTTGCTACATTGAAGCAAGCCTTGGTTTCTGCACCTGTGCTAGCTATGCCTAACTATGCTCTGCCTTTTGTTGTAGAAACAGATGCAAGTGGAAAGGGCATTGGTGCTGTATTGATGCAGCAGGTTCATCCCATTGCTTATATCAGCATGTCTTTAGCTCCCCAACATCAAAGTATGTCTGTGTATGATAAAGAGCTATTGGCCCTTATTTTTGCTGTTACCAAATGGTCTCATTACTTTTTAGGAAAACATTTTGTGGTTAAAACTGACCAAAAGGCATTGAAACACTTGTCTGATCAACAAATTCATACTGACTTTCAGTTTGCTGGGATAAATAAACTCATGGCTTCTGATTTCTCCATTGAATACAAGAAGGGAACTGAAAACAAGGTTGCTAATGCCTTGTCTAGAATGCCTGATGCAGAGCTATTGGCTATATCTCTATTAACTCCACATGATGACTTATACTTGAAGATTAAAGCAACTTGGTTGAGTGATCCTACATTGCAAGACATTATTGCAAGATTACAGGTGCATCCTTTCAATTCCTATACATGGTGTAATGATCAGTTAGGATGGAAAGGAAGATTAGTGGTGGGAAATGATCCTCAACTTAAGAGGAACATCATGGAATTATGGCACAATTCTACTCAGGGAGGTCACTCTGGAATGGATGCTACACTATGGAGGTTACAGTCACTGTTTTATTGTAAAGCATTAAATCATGATGTCAGGAATTTTATCAACCAGTGTGATATATGCCGGAGACACAAGTATGATGCAACAACTTCACCTGGTTATTTACAGCCTCTACCTACCTATTCCTGAAGGTGTTTGGACTGATATTTGCCTCGATTTTATTGAAGGACTTCCAAAGTGTCATGGTAAGGATGTTATCTTGGTACTGCTGGTCAGACTAAGTAAGCATGCTCATTTCTTATGCTTGCAACATCCTTACACTGCTCAATCAGTGGCTAAGTGTTTCTTGGACAATGTTTTCAAATTACATGGCATGCCATTACATGGCATGCCTTTTACCATGACAAGTTATAGAGACCCTGTGTTTTTGAGTTCTTTTTGGCAAGAGTTGTGTACTCTTCAAGGAGTACAGCTGCAGAGGTCCACAGCTTACCACCCTCAAACAGATGGCCAGACTGAGGTGGTTAATAGGACTCTTGAAACCTATTTGAGGTGTTTTTGTTCAGACAAACCAAAGGAGTGGGCTGATTATCTTTCCTTGGCTGAATGGTGGTATAACACCACCTATCATTCTGCTATAAAATGTACCCCATATGAGGTTCTTTACGGTCAAAAGCCCCCTATTCATTTGCCTTATTTAGTGGGAGAAAGCTCTGTAGACATGGTGGATAGATCACTTGAGGCTAGAGAGGCTATCATACAGTTGTTGAGATTCCACATGGCTAGAGCTCAACAAAGGATGAAGAATATAGCTGATAAACACAGGTCTGACAGGTCATTTTCAGTTGGTGATTGGGTGTATTTGAAATTGCAACCTTATAGACAAATGTCTGTAACTGTTAGACCATTCAATAACAGTAATCAAAAAATTGCAACCTTTATAGACAAAAGTTTTTTTTTTTTTTTTTTTTTTTTTGATCTTTATTAAAAAAAACTAGCTGCTAAATACTATGGCCCTTACTTGGTGGAGGCTAGAGTGGGGTCTGTTGCTTATAGGCTTTTACTACTTCAAGATGTCTTGATTCATCCTACATTTCATGTGTCCCAACTGAAGAAATGTCATGCTGTGCCTATGTCTTTTACTCACCCTCCTGTTCTCCAGTTATCAAGTCCCTATTGTCCTGCTCCTGAGTCAGTCCCGGATACAAGATTAGTGAAGAGCGGTAACAAAGCTGTGGGACAGGTACCGGTTAAATGGACTGGTGTTGATGCTGCTCATGCTATTTAGGAGTTTACTTCAGAGTTGCAGCATAGGTTTTCTGATTTCCATCCTTGAGGTCAAGGATGCTCTTTATCGGAGGGGTATTGATACAAGTCAAGCTATTATTCAGCTGGAATCAAGTGGATTAGTAGTTCAAAGAAGTAGTTAGTTTACTGTTCATTACTGTTTGGTCTGTTTTCACTGTGAACTGGCAGTTAACACTGTAGCGAGTTCATATTGTTAGTTGAGTCGGTTATAGTAGTTGGAAGCCAGCTGTAGTACTCACTATATAAGTAGCATATGTGTAACAAAGAAACTCATTCATGATATACAATTACTCATTTCTCTCTTTTTCATTTCTCTCAAATTAACTACATTCTCAGTTGATCCTTGAACTAGCAGTCCCCTTCCTCGAGAATTCCTTCTCCTGGATTGACTAATTCCCTTGAAAGTGCATCACTGATCCCAACTGATTTGAGACTGATGTGTAGTTGTTGTTGTAAGTTACACTATGCTTTGACCTTAAATGGAATAGTGAGAATTCATATAGTTGAGCGTAGTTGTTGTTGTTGTAAGTTACACTATGCGTTGACCTTAAATGGAATAAGTGAGGATTCATATAGATGATCCTAACTTGTTTGGGATTGAAACATAGTTGTTGTTCTTGAAATAGCTTACACTATACTTGACCTTAAATGGAATAACTGAGGATTCATATAGCTGATCCCAACTTGTTTGGGACTTCAGCGTATTTTTTGTTGTTGATGAAATAGGTCACACTATGCTTGACCTTAAATGGAATAGTGAGGATTCATATAGCTGACTCCAACTTGTTTGAGACTGAGCCTTAACTGTTGTTGTTGTAAATTACAGTTTGCTATCTTGAGTTGGGAGGGACAGGTTTTTTCTTGCTTAATCGAAAATGCAGCGGAAAGTGCTTGATTTTGGATTTTGATGTTGTTCTTAAGTAGTTTGGCTGGTAGAGAGATCTTTTGAATTGGTTTGACACAGAAAGGACTTTCCATTTCTCTAAGTTATTCTACCATAGTAAAAGCTTCAATTGATCAATCAATTATATATGTCTGAACTCTGAATCCTAAATTAGTTCTGATTGGCTATCAGAGAGCTCTCTATCACCATTTGGCTCTATTAATGTCCACGACAGTAATGCTAAATAATTTCCTTTCAAGGCAAATCAGGTGACTCTATATCTCACAGTCCCCGGAAAGTTTTCTAATCCGAACTTGTTGGCATCGTCTATATGGACCATTGTCTTTTATTGTGTTTTGTTCTTAGCTAAATATGCATTGATTTTGGATAAAGTAGCTAAGTTTGCATTGAACCAATTGATTCATTTGAGGAAACTTCCTGTCTTTGATTTTTTCATTCCCTTTTTCACTGTCAATCATCATATTATCAGACTTACGTCTTACGGGCTGGTGAATATGCACAAAATTCATATAAGGTGTTCTGAGACAACTTTAATTAATCGTGCCTTATTATTGGACAAAATTCATTTCCTTCCATCTCATTTGCTACATAAGATTTCCTATCTGTGGTACTGTATGAATAGGTTGTACTCTAGGTTGGATGTTTGCAGCTGAGCTCATTGTCATAATTAAACATTAGTGAAAAAATAATTAGAAGATCATCACAAGTTGGAATAACTCCATTGGAAAGTTAGCAGTATTGCGGTTCGACTTGATACCCTGTCATCTCTCTGCTTTTTCTCTTCGCTTTCTTATCTTTCATGTTTTCCGTCCCACATCTTCCTCGT
This sequence comes from Capsicum rhomboideum, assembly GCA_031232105.1. NCBI lineage: Eukaryota > Viridiplantae > Streptophyta > Magnoliopsida > Solanales > Solanaceae > Capsicum > Capsicum rhomboideum. The sequence goes on along the minus strand of CP124711.1, from coordinate 138,577,808 downwards.
ATACCAACCCCCTTCTACCAACACCCCTGTAACTACCATGGTGCCACTTGTAAAAAAAGGGATTACTTTTAAGACAATTTTCAATTAAATTTGTTTTGGTAGAGGATCTCTCAAGAATGGACAAGTTTCTAGAGCATGGTGGGAGGAGGCAATGGTGTAAGATGATTTAATAGCACGTGGGAGCGAGGACGGGGTGGAGTTCTCTTTCCCAGGGAAGGTGAGGTGGTACCGGGGCAAGCAGTATCAAAGGAAGTGTTGACGTTGCACTTGTTTTATTATTTGTTACCCTTATTAATGTAACTTGCTTAAGGTGCTAGCTAGGATTTCCTTTTAAGGTTTATTAAGGGGATGAAATGGAAAGTAATAAGTTCAGACAGAATAAGATAACAGGTTGGAGCATTCTCCCTGGTGGATTTATAGTCGTGTGATTATCTTGGATTGTTCAGTGTCTCTGATAATACTATTGGACTTATATTTCACATATTATTGTAGATGATGGGCCTGGATCACTTCGAGATGGATGTCGTAAAAAAGAACCTCTGTGGATCGTCTTTGAAGTTTCAGGGACCATTGAGCTACGTTCTTATTTGAGTGTGTCGTCTTACAAAACTATTGATGGGCGAGGCCAAAAAGTCAAACTCACAGGGAAAGGTTTGAGGTTGAAAGAATGTGAACATGTTATCATCTGCAATCTAGAGTTTGAGGGAGGTAGAGGACCTGATGTTGATGGCATTCAGATTAAACCAAAATCAAGGCATATTTGGATAGATCGTTGTAGCCTTAGCGATTATGACGATGGATTGATTGACATCACAAGAGAGAGCACAGATATTACTGTTTCTAGGTCAGTTGAACCGGCTTTATCGTATATCTTTGTTATGGCATCTATTTTTGTATATTGAACCTTGTTTCTGCAACCAGGTGTCACTTTTCAAAGCATGATAAAACAATGCTTATTGGAGCAGATCCTTCTAATTGTAGTGACAGATGTATGAGGGTCACCATTCACCACTGTTTTTTTGATGGAACTAGACAGCGGCATCCTCGAGTTAGGTTCGCCAAAGTACATTTGTACAATAACTACACCAGGAACTGGGGAATTTATGCTGTTTGTGCAAGTGTAGAATCACAGGTAGTACTGCTTTTAGCAACATTGTCCTTCCCCTCCCCTCGTTTTTTTGAAGTGCGGGAGGGTTGTGTAGATTCAGTAATATTTTTCATGCTGTTGTTGATAATTTAACTCTATCTCGTGTCAGATATATTCACAATGCAACATATATGAAGCTGGACAAAAAAAAGTGGCCTTCAAATATCTCACAGAGAAGGTAAATCTACTAACTAATACTAGGAGTATTTTATTTTGCTACCAAAAACCATGGGATAATCATCTACTATTTTCTTTAATGCAAAAAAATTAGCAATTCATTCTCTGAAACAACTACTTGAACACAGTAGATTTGAGCAGTCTTAACCTTTAAACTTGACGTGCTAAAAAGTTAGAAGAAGAATTTAAGACCATCCTTCTTCCTGAAGTCCTAACTTTTCTACTGCAGTAGTACCATCTCAGGGGTTCTAGCTTTTTGCCTTAATACGAGAGCTTAGGTCCGAAAAAAGGGAAATGAGGATGGGAAGCAGAAAGAAGCATCCGTGCCATTGCATAGTTTATCTTTGCAAAACTTTAAACCCCAAAACTGCAATTGAAATTTTCAATCTATATTCTAATCTATAATTAAGTTTAATTCAACTTGTTTGGGACTGAGGCATAATTGTTGTTGTAATTAAGTTGCGCTCCATGTAAACTCTGTCTATATGGAGTCGCAAAGTATAACTGGTGGTGCCAATCCTTGGTAAGAAGAGTGTTATGGTAGGTTGATGACGAGGGTAAACACCGCCATACTATGAGGAATCTTCCAAGTATTGAAACATGAATATCCAGATTGAGTATTCTTATTCATCTATAACTTGGATTGAAGCATAGTTGGTTGATTAATTGAATTGGTGCTTATTCAAAGGGTATGGTTGGAAAAACAAAAGGCAGCTCTACAAATTAAGAGCTAGCCAAAGAATACAAAGCTATGTTCAGTGAAGTCGAGTAGGGTATCTGCCTCATTTACATCAATCATTTTACACGAAAAAGCTAGCCAAAGAATACAAAAGTAGTGCATTTTTGGAGGATCCAATACGGGTGCGGCACCATTTTTCGAGAGTCCGAGCAACATAGGTGATAATCCCAAATTGCCTTCAAAAAGTCTTTAGGTGCCTTTCCCTCTGTACTACCCGACAGACCCCCTTTTGTAGTTCTTCATCTTCACCTAAATTCCATCTCTCTTGTCTATGTTTTCATGGGTAACAGGCTTCTCTCTCTTGTTTTTTTTTCAAAAAAAAATTTAATCTAGAGGATTTTAAATGTATAAAATTGATTACCTTAATTTCTGCATTTTGTTACTTGAAAATGCTTGTGATTGCTTCTCCTGTCAGAGTCTCTCAGAAAACTTTTTTCTTTCTCTTGATTCCATCCCAAACAAAGCTTTGAATTACTTTGGACAAAGTGTTTAGAACAAAAGAACTGAGGAAAGGAAAAGAGCAAAAGATGAGGAAGAATAGAAAAAAACCCAGCAAAAAGAGCCAATTGGGCTTGGACGGGGGGGCATAAAGACTGGTGTAGCGTAAGGGTAGGGGTAGTTATAACTTAGGAAGAAAGAAAGAATAAAAAGAGATCAATGGTGGCGTTTGACGGATGGGGTCTGTTGAGGTGAAAAGGAAAAATGTGAAAAAGGAGCAGCTGATCTGGGGAAGGGTTTCAAGGCATGAGGAGGAGAACTGCATGGAGATGGTGTTGCTATGCGCTTGTGAAAGTAATGCCCCTCAGGCCTAACTCAACCTCAAAAGCTAACTCAAGAGATGAGAATTGCTCGAGACCATATGAGAAGACCAATTTCTATCACTCCTGGCATGATTAAGCATGCCAACTGGAGTGTGGACAACATAATATGGAGGCCCAATATCAAGTAAACCAAGAATTGAGATGGGATTGACTTTGGTATTATGTGAAGAAATGGATCATGGGCCTAACTCAACTTCTAAATCTAGCTCAAGAGGTAAGGATTGTTCAAGACCATATAAGGTGGCCAATTTTCCATCCACTACCGCTGTGGGACTTCAAATGGAAGGACAGGAAAAGGGAAAATAGGGATTCCTAGACAAGGAAAGGGAAAATAGGAAAACTAGTTTCCTGAAAACATAGTTGAGTAACTTATTGCCACCTCTGCAGCACGTCTCCCGTTAAGTTGATTCTTAGAAGCGTTGAAATTAAAAAAATACTACAGTAGCTAAACAAAACAAACAGACAACAACTAAGCGTCAATCCGAAGCTAGTACTGTCGTAGCTAAGAAGTTAGAAATAAGTTAACCTTAAATTCAGCTACTCCCTCCGCTTTATGATTCTTAACCTGATTATAATCAAAAGATACAGATTCTGATGATGAGATTGAGGGTCTTGTAGGTAAAGCTTCATTCGTTCAATGGAAGGTAACATGTGGTCCCTTCTCTAGCAATGGATTGTGATAACGAAGTCTCTTTGGTTCCACTGAGTAGGGGTGGGTATTCGGTTCGGTTTCTTTGAACTTCGGTTTGGTTCTTCGGTTTTCGGCTTTTCAATAATGTGCACCGAACCGAAAGTTCAGTTCGGTTCGGTTCAATTCGGTTTTTCGGTATTTATTTGAATGGAACAACTAAAATATAATAGAAACTATATTTCAAACTTCCACCAACTGTATTTACTTCGAGCAGCAGCCACTGGCCACTGCCAAGAAAGCAACTAGCAGCGGCCACTGTATTCGACTTCTGCACAAAGACCATAAAATATGCCATTACAGCCCCTTCACTTCTCCAATTCCAATTTCTCCATTGTCCGTTTTATGTGTGCACTCTTTTTATCACCTCTAACTAATTAATTAATGGGCATCCAGTGCAAGTTGAGCAGAAAATAATAGCAAACAACTTAAATGAGCACTGCCAAGGAAACACAGTTTGAATTACAAAAGAGAAGAGAAGAGAGATGTAGAGAATCCTAGGCAGAACTCATAATTAAACACTAATGGGCTTGGGTTGCAATCTGTAATTGGTTGGGCTTGAGTCTTCGGTTCTTCGGTGCACCGAAGTACTAGAATCCTGAAACCGAGAACTGAGCCGAAGAACCGAAATATTAAAAATTAGAACTGAAGAACCGAACCCGAAGAACCAAATTTATTTGGTTTGGTCCGGTTTTTGGGTATTTATGCCCACCCCTACCACAGAGTCTTTGGGTGCCTAACTTTTTGAGCTTTTCCTGCCTATTTGTGGCAATGGGAAAGCTACATTTATGCTGCCCGTCTTAGAGTTGCTTGATGTGCCTAGTCCGATTGATAGAGATCCACATAGAGATTAGTGTTTTACTTTGGGATAAATAGAATAACCATATATGAGAGCATATAGTAATGTATTATCTATCAGAAAATAACATTATAATTAAATCATCGATTTGGAAATGTTTCTTCTAATATCTCTTTGTTCTTGTGAAGAAATGGGCATTGGGCAATCCTCACGTCTTGAGCTAGCTTTTGGGTTGAGTTAGAGGCCCAATGTCCTTTTCTTTACAATTTTTTTACTTGTTTTTTATGTTTTTTGGTCTAGCTCAAAACAAATTTACCCCCCCATTCTTCTCCTTCATCACTGGTTCTTTTCCAGTGGAGTTCTATGCTGTTGCTCTTAAAATTTGAAAAAGAGAACTTGGTGTAAATTGAGCAAATCCAACGTCGAGCTCACTCCAGTGGCGAAACTAGAAATTTTATCAAGGGTGTTCAAAATTTTAGTGTATATCTCTAAATGTTGTTTTTGACATATATACGTATTATTTTCTATATGCACAATATAATTTTTCGACGAAGGGTGTTCGAGTTACCACCTTTAGGTCAATGTAGCTACGCACCTGGCTCATTTCACACTCACCTTTAAATTTTTCTTTCATATTTCCTTATATGCATCTTTAGTTATACTAGTGTGTTCCCTTCGTTTCGATGCCCCTCCCTCCAGTTGCTGATAAATGCATCTAACATCAACATATAGAATCTGATATTCAAAAGGTGAAAGTGGGACCAACTGTCAGACCCCAATGATCCCCCTACCCCCAACAAAGAGGTGCTCCTCCTTCAATATATGGCCTGGGGCTTTTTGGTGGTTGTCCCGTCTCTATCAGCCAGTTGTATAGAGCGCCCTTGAGGTCCTTATTATGGGGCCTAATTATTTCATATTTGTCTCCAACATTATTAATGGAAGTGGAAGTCATGTGAGGAAAGCTCTCGGCACTTTTAAGACTCTGTAAGGTGTCTTTTCTCGCATATTCCAAACGATAACTTATTGACGTTTGAAAATTTCTTTTGCTTACGTACCACCAATTCTTAAAGCTGCTATCTGTAATGATCTCTGTAGCTGAAATAGTCACTTTCACCACCTAACTGGCCTCTTTAATAGTCACTTTCACCACCTAACTGGCCTCTTTATGTCATCCTACAGGCAGCTGACAAGGAGGAAGCATGTACTGGTAGCATTAAATCCGAAGATGACTTGTTTGTTTGTGGAACTCAGGCTGGTCTATTGTCTACTTGCAATGAAAATAACGTCTTCAATCCATCCGAATTCTACAGAACCTGGACTGTTGAACGTCCTAGCGATGATCTCAAACACTACCTTCAACATTGTACAGGATGGCAGTGTATCCCCCGGCCAAATTGATCAGCCTCGTCTCCAGCTGTTTAGAATTATGTAAATTTAACAGAGACGATTACTTAAATGTGTGTGCATATACGACTACAACCTCATTGATCGTTCGCCGTGCTGTTGCTATCTCCTATCTTGCCTTATAGTTTATTTTTGCTGCCACTATAGCCATGTATTATATTATATGTTAACATAAGCTACAATTGAGTGAAATAAACATGGACATTCTAAACCCAGGAGTTCCAAAATTTATCATGCTTCCAGCCTCTTTTGGTATGAATTATCGCATATAAACCAATTTGTTTACTTAAGGCGTTTGGCCATGCAAAATAAATTGGAGTTCTCTTTTACTTTTTCTGAGACAAATTGAAGTCAAAAAAGTTCACTTTTCCAAATACAATTCCAAATTGTATGTGGAATTGTTATGGCCAAATACTACAATTTTCATTAAAGTGAAATAATTTTCCAGAAAAAAGTGAAAAATTCTTATGGCCAAACGGGCCAGAGTTCCAAATCCCACAGCTAACATTGTGATTTCTTCTCACCAGTTTAAGCCTTGATGGTAACGTTAGTTTTGTAAAGATATGGCACTTGAGTCCAGATATAATGATTTGTCTATTATCCTAACAAGTTTAAGCCTTGATGTTACTCGATACATGTGCTGGCTGAGGCGAATGTAAAACACCACTTATGGGCACATCAAAGTCAATAGCTTTGGCTCGAACCTTGTATGTGTAACAAAAATTACTGAATAAATACAAAAAATTAATTTTGGACCTAGTACACCAAAAGAGATTTGGTAGAATCTTGAACTTGAAGCCATAATCCGCCTGTGTGCTAGTGGAATGTATATTATGGAATCTTCAAGGTTTACGTAAGCTAGTTCAGACACCACCATGTTGGCCAGATTGACACTCTATACTCTATATAGTTGCATGACTTGGAGAACTAATTCCTCCGTTTATTTTTACTTATCCAGGTTTCTAAAAAAAGATGTCTAAAAATACTTGTCTAGTTTGAAAAATTAATGGATAATTTACCATCTTGTGTCTATCTTACCCTTGTTATTAACTATTACTATTCATTATCCAATTAATTTTCCAAAACATTAAATTTATTATTATATTTCAAGGGTGATATAGTAAATTTACCCATATTATTTATTGTTTCTTAAAGTGTGTGCCAAGTTAATACTAGATAAGTAAAGATGGACGGAGGGAGTAAAGTTACCTAGAGTTATGAGCAGTTTATGCTTTTTGGTGTTGCACCATGCAGTGCAATGCTTGCACGTTACATTATTCATGAATTTCATGATCAAAAAGGTGCATCACTATTAAATGGTTGACAATTTCTCATTGCATGTGCACAATTTACCTTGAGGTCTTTTGCAGGAAAAGTTCAAATGTCTAACCAAAGAGGAGTTGAAGAAATCTTATCATATGACTTTTGCCAAAACTAAGCAGACTTTGTAGTTTACTGACGTTTTCAATATACAATCTTCAAGTGGTGTAGGAATTAATTGAGTTAGGGAAATAGGACATTAAATTGTTGACTTGACTTGCTCTTGAATTCTTCATAGGTAGGGTACTCTTTAAATGAGTTATGACACTTTATGTGAAGTGTTAGTGATGGATAAATAAAGTAGAGCTACCTTAAATGATCATGACAAAATGCCAGCTTGGGGCTGTTGTTTTTGGTTTAAGAAATGGTGGTAAAATTAGTCCATAAAAATATGATTTCGCTAACTTATTCATTTGTTAGCCCAAACCCATTGTGAGACTACTCCATGGGGCAATTAGTTATATACTCGATTTTGGGATTACCATTTAGCGCTAGCACATTGTGTAAAAAGTGTAAATTTGACATTTGCTTGTGCAACCAAACTTCAGATAAAATTTGGCTTGATAGTTAAAAATTTTAGCCGAAGAAGAGTTTAATTAACAAAATGTCTAAACTATGGCTTGACAATTCCATTCTTTAGACATTTTTATCTGAATTTTGGCTTGACAATTACACACTCTGGATATTTCACTTATAATACCTCATCTTATTTTACACTCATGATACATTTTTTCATTTCGTTTCACTTCACTAATAATAATTAATACCTCAATTAAAAATTGAAAGTATATGGCCAAATACTAGCTAAATTTTGAATTCGTTTTCAAATTTATTCTCCAAGTGGTGTTGGGATTAAATGAGGTATGGTGAAATGGCAGTGATTATGATAGATGACATTTTCACTATTTGTGTGACCGGCACTGCTAATACTCTCTTTAATTACAGGCACAAAGTCTTTCCCACTTTATGACACATTAATTTTTCATATCGAGAAGTCAATTTAATTAATTTCGAAATTAAATTGAATTACATTAATTTAATATTTTAAAATTATAATAAACATTAAACGGTAAGTTGTGATTCTTCTCATCTCAATATGGTGAAAAAATATGTCTTAAAATATTGAATAAAAATTCATATAATTTGACTTTCGAAAACTGAAACATGAAAAATACTTTATAACGAAGAGAGTATTTATGTGTGGTGCAATGCATGGATGTACATGTGTGCGAATTTAATAGTACCTATAGTCACAGTGGTAAAATTTTCATTAAGGGGTTCAAAATATGAAAAAGTAAGCACACAAAGAAATCAAAAGGGGTTCAACATCTATTATATATACATAAAAAATAATTTCAATGCATAAATAATGTATTTTTCGCCAAAAAAATTTCAATGAACCGTACCCCTCAACCCTTTCTAACCCCGACCTTGACCCTAAACCTACTCATAGACATTTCTGTACTGAAAATATAAGGATAAAGAAATCTAGAAATTGGATTTTACTCATAAAATGAGCAACTTGAAGTCGTAAAAGTCTCCTAAAAGTCTGGTATTTGCAATTTCCTATTCCCTAAAATTAGAATGTTTGGTACGTAGACTAAATTATTTTAGGATTATAATCCTGGGATTAAAATTCCTGGACTATTTTATATCATATGGGAGGTGGTATAAAATAATCCCATGGTTGATGGGTTATACCGAGACTAACTTTGGTATTAGTTTTATACCATGTTTGGTTGATGGTATAAATTAGTCTGGGAATAAATTTATACCATCAACCAAATATGGTATAAATTTTATCCATGGGATAACTTAAACTTCTTCATGGGATATCCCACCTTATACCTCCTACCAAACGACCCTAAGTCTATGGGACATTGAATTTGTCACCGAACTCGTAATTTGGGTAAGTTATTGAGTTCGTGACTAAATAATATTAATATATATTAAATAAACTTTTAATAAAAATACATAATAATAAAAGTTTATTAAATATTGGAGTATTATCTAAGTAAAATTTATTGGATTCGTTCTCTCTCTCTCTCTATAATATCTTGTACGAGAATCAAGAAGTCTAGAAGATTACGTATGGATTCAACCAAACTCAATAATTTTAATTCAAACTTCAAATGTGTTTAAGGAAACTTACTATATATGCACAAAAATTAAATTCATAACTCAATTACTAACATCTAATATCACTATTCTAAATTTAGACACGTAAAATTTTAAAAAATGAGCTAGCCCGTCAGGGCCCGCACTCCACAGAGTGATGGATTGGACTTGCTGTTTTCTGGCTAGTCAAATTCCAAAGCCCCGGGTGGGCTAGCCCAGGTAGACCGGGTCAGCCCGTATTGACAGCTCTTCATAGTACTCTAGATATATCAAATTCTTCTAATAATTATTTTCTTTTGTATAAAAAGTTTATTTCTTCTACATATGGTATTTAAAATTTTTCTAATATATTATCTATTATTTATTATTGCTAAAAAGATGAGATCTCTCAAATTTAGGGGCCTTAGGCGGTTGCCTTTTCTTTTGCATGGTTGAGCCGGCACTGTTAGAGATCGATCTACGATATTAAGTGTATGGAATTCATACAACGACTTCAAGTTAATATTATACAATAACTGGAATTACAGTCAAATATTTATTATTTATAAATATTTAGTGGAGTTCATAATTAGGGTCGCCATAATCCAATATAATCTCATAATTTAATTTAAGAAGAGTATAGGCAGACATTATCCGTATCATGTTAAAGATAGTAAATAAGTAAATGTACTATTTACACATTGTATTTAGTCAATGTTCGTGACTTGTTTGTAAAGAAAAAGAAAAATAATTTTGTATTGACTTAGATATATGGATTTACGCTGCGAACGGTCAGTTATATTGACTTTTCCTTTTTTTTCCAGATTAAAAGACAAAAAGATTAAGAAATCTTTCTGTTCCATCCAGAGTAGTTAAATCATATGTTTAATAATATTCGCATAATTAGGCTTATTTAATTATTATTACCAGTCTTTCTTGATATAATTGTATAGTAATACACAAAATAACTTATCCGATACAAAAAAACTGCATAAAAGTTGACATACGTGGTTTTGTATATTAGGTCATTGTCTATTTTCTTCTTATCCGATGTCTAGAATCTACATTGATTTCCTATTAATTAGGGGTATTCTAACATAACTTTGTCGATCCTTGCAGAGGTTATTGTAATTAGATATATCTATGGGTAAAAACTCCATTACTTCATTGATTAATCGAGTAACAACAACGACAACAAACAATAACAACAATAACAACAAATTTAGTATAATCACGAAGTTCGGGAAAGGTCACAAACCTTATAGCCTCTTCCTTGTGATAGAAAGGAGACTATTTCCTATAGATTCTCCGCTCAGTCAGATATAAAAAAGAAATGATAATAACAAACAATAATAACAACAAGATGATAAACGAAGCAAGAAAACATAAATCAATACGTATTAGGGATAAGAATAAACAATATGAATATCATTCTATTTGTTCCTTTGATACTTCTTTCTTGATTATCTCCGTAATTCAACTCTAAAAGATACTCCAACAGGAAACATCAAAAAGAAAAAATACACACCAATTTGAACATGGCATCAATTTCATGAGTTTTAAGTTTTAATGGCATAATGACATTACTCTTTGTTTCTCTCTGACAATGTGAAAATAAAAATCATTTAGCTTGTAATTAAATATTGTCCTATATATTTTTCAGAAATTGGAGGAAATTATTTAACCAACACTGACAAAAATGATCAATTAATGACATGTACGCCAATCATCCAATTTTCTTTGTCCATATGAAAAAGTCAAGCCGAGTAACGTATGATAATTGATAAGCTTTACACTGTTTCATTGAAAAAGTGTTTTACTTACATATTCGTTTTATATTTTTCCAAAGACATGTAAAGTTGTTGCATGTCATGTCACCAGAAAGTAGTGGTAGAGTTAAAATTTTCATCAAGGGGCTTTAAAATTAAAAAAAGTAAATATATAAATTAATTGAAGGGGTTCAACATCTACTATATATACATAAGAAATAATTTTAACCATATATCATAATATAATTTTTTATCAAAGGGGGTTCTGAACCCCCTGGGTTAAAGGTGGCTCCGCCACTGCCAGAAGGTTTTGGGTTCAAGACGTCGAAATAACCCCTTACAGAAATGTAAGGAAAGCCATCATACAATACACCCTTGTGATTTGACCCTTTACCGAATCTCATGCATAGTGAAAACTTTAGTGCACCAAACTGTCTTGTTTTATACCTTTTTTATTTTCATTTTTTTTTTCAAAGTGTAAGATTACCCTAGTAACTCCACAACTAAATTACGATTCTATTATATTCTCTCATTCCCATTTACAAAACTGGACTTCACCCCAAAAAAGTTGAAAAAAATAAGGTTACTCATTTTAAATAGCTAAATATTATATTGTGTGTATTGATTAAATATTAATTTTATATATTTTTAGCAAAATTTTTGACTTTGGCATTAGGCGGAGGATAAAATGTTTAGTTTGAGACAAGGTGTTTCCCTTTCTAAAGGTTCATTAAATTAAATGAACTAGGACACAATACAACAACAATATCATTTTCATTGTAATTTTACAAATGGAATCTGGAAGGAATAGTACGTACACAAATCTTATCCCTAGTTTGAGATATAGAGAGAGGTTGTTTTCGATAGATCCTCCGATCAAGGACAAGTATATCAAAATAGTTCAAGATAAAAGAAAATAACAGAAGTGAAGAAGTCATAACGAAATACTAAAGATAGCATGATAACTACTAGTACATAATAATTCTATAACTAAAGTACAAGAAACAACAAATAATAACATAAATCGAAGAACAAACAACTCACAAGAGTAATACTACGACCACTAGTGTATGGAAGGATAAGTGAAACAACAGTCAGGTATCTGCCAATCTTGTAGCTTAATCTGTGTTATCCATTGCCTCCTATCTAAGGTCATGTCCTTGGTAATTTTTTTTTTTTTTTGGAACCCCAGGATAACCCGTAGCCACTACAACCTCTGCCCTTCGGTTGAGCACTTTGTACGCACTGGGTAAACCCCTCACTGTCTTGTCTAATCACCTCTCTCACTACTACTTTGACTTAGCTACCTCTACCATTGTTGAATCCTCTGCATTAAAACATTTGTGTATCTCCTCTTCACATAAATTATCTCAGTCTTATTTCTCGCATCTTGTCCTTCACCGAAGTCACTCCCATCTTCTAGGATATCAATTACTCCCTCCGTCCCAATTTATATGATGTAATTTGACTTGACACGGAGTTTAAGAAAGAAAGGAAGACTTTTGAAATTTGTGGTCCAAAATGAGTCATAAATGTTTGTGTGGTTGTAAATCAATTCATTAAGGGCAAAGTGGGTATTTTAAAATTAAATTGTTACTAAATATAGAAATGTGTCATTCTTTTTGGGACTAATCAAAAAGGAAAGTGTGTCATATAAATTGGGACAGAGGGAGTAAATAACGTCAAAGCAGATAACTGGATATGAATATTTCAAATACTCCCTCCGTTTAAAAAAAAGGACCTACTTTCCTTTTTCGTCTATTTAAAAAAGAATGACCCCTTCCTTTTCTGGCAATACTTTAATTTCAATTTTTCACATGACATATTTAATACCACAAGATTAAAGGACATTTTGATACATTTGACATAACTTTAATCTAAGACCACAAAATTCAAAAATTTTCTTTATAATTCTTACACTTCGTACCGATTCAAAATAAGTTATTCTTTTTAAAACGGAGCGAGTACTTGTTAAACAAGACACGTGATTATATATTGTGGGAATACGATCTTTTCAATCATATTCCAAGAAAGCAGCACGTACAATTCCAAAACTAAAGTAAAAGCCAAATTGTTTGAATTAGCTCAGATTTTCTTCATTTTAAAATAATAATAATTCAATTAAGTTGACCTTTAAGAGTCCGTTATTTCACAGTAATTCTATATTCCCGACACGTGTCACCAATGAGGTCCATTGTTGACTCCCAAAGTCCTGAGGCCCCTACAATATGTATATTTATGATGAAAACTTCAAAGCATTCTAATTTAGGTGTTATTTGGATTTGAGTTTTAAAATATTAAATTAATTTAATTTAATTTAGTTTCAAATATCAGTTAAATTGACTCTCAAAAAGTAAAAAGTTTAACATAAATAAGAATAGATACTATACTATTCCATTAATATAAGGATAATAGAAGATTCAAAATTAAATTATTTCTAAAATAAAAATATTTTTTTTATGCAACATAATCCCTCTATTTCAATTTATTTGACTTAGTCAGAATTTCGAGAGTCAAATTTCTTTATTTTTATCGTAAATTCAAATATACAGTCTTCAAGATTTTTGAAAAACATTACATATATTACATAAAGTACTCTTGTCACAAGATTCCCTTCGTTCACTTTGTGAACTTTTATTTTATCCCTTCCTAAGAGGCGCGAGGGTGCTTACCATCCAAACAACTTATTCTTGTCGTCCACCTTGGACTTTGCATGTCCCTTAAGAATTAATAATTGACCTGAATATTTTACTACAAATTTTATATTAATTGATGTTGTATACTTAAATTTTGATAAATAATTTGAAGAATAAATAATTGATGTTAAGAATAAAATATGAATTTATGTTTTTCTCTTGATATACAAAAAATTAAGAATAAAAATGAAAAAAAAAAAATATTTTGTAAAAGCGAAGGATATATTTTTCACATACCTATATATGGATGGAAAGGAAAAAAAAGAATATAATGTGAATAGAATCCAAAACCAACTTTTACCCATATCATTATTGTACGGATTGCGCTTTCTCTTTCTATATATATATACACATACATATATATATATATATCATCTCTCAATCCCCATTAATCATTTTAAATCCATCACAAAGCTTCAACCCTACCATTGAACTCTTCTTTCTTCATTAAATCAAAAACAAAAAAAATATCATACCTCAATAATCAACAATTTTGAATATATACTATACGTTAGTCGAAGACGATCGATCGATGGCACCGCGAATAGGGATGAGAGAAATTTGTTCATGTTCACCAAAAAGCTCATCAAAATCCGACACTCCTAATTCTCCATCCACTTCATTATTCTCTTCCCCATCACGTTTCTCGTTTTCGCCATCTCGTCCTAGTTTTTCTGATTCAGTAATGGATCGGACACTCGAGATGGCGGAGCCGATGATAACAAAATGGGATCCTAACACCACTACCTACGCTAAAGTAACTTCTCTTTTCTACGAGAATAGAAGCGAAGCCAAAAATTTCGTTAAGTGTGTCTACAAATTACAGAAGGCGATGCTCTTTCATTCAACAGAAAGTTCGAAATCCGATAAGCTCGTTCGTGCTCAATCGCTCATGCAAATTGCCGTTAGGCGGCTTCAGAAGGAGTTTTACCAGATTTTATCAATGAATAGAGCTCATCTAGATCCGGAATCTATAACTACTGTCTCTTCTCGAACGAGTACGCGATCGAGTTTATCTGAGTTTGAAGATGAAGAAGATGATGATCGTATAGTAGTAGTTGCTGGTGAATCCATTTCCGAAGTTGAGGATGTATCAAATGTTGCAATGGGGGATTTGAGATTGATTGCTGAGTGCATGATTTCTTCCGGCTACGCGAAGGAATGCGTCAAGATATATAAAGTTATACGTAAATCGATCATCGATGAAGCGATTTATAGACTCGGTGTTGAGAAATTGAGTTCTTCACAAGTTCATAAAATGCATTGGGAAGTTGTGGATCTGAAGATCAAGGATTGGCTTCGGGCAGTGGAAGTAGCAGTGAAAACATTGTTCAACGGTGAGAGAATTCTCTGTGATCACGTTTTTTTATCAAATGATTCGATAAGAGAATCGTGTTTTACTGAAATTTCGAAAGATGGAGCAATGATACTGTTTAGTTTCCCGGAAACTGTAGCGAAAAACTGTAAGAAGTCCCCGGAAAAAGTGTTCCGTTTGCTCGATATGTACACCTCCATCGCGGAACATTGGCCGGAAATTGAAGCTATATTTTCTTCTGATGCAGATTCCGGTATTCGATCTCAAGCATTGACATCACACGACAAGCTCGGCGAGTCTATAAACACGGGGTTGACTGAATTAGAAGCAGTTCTACAGAAGGAATCATCGAAAACTACGATCGCCGGAGGTGGAATTCATCATCTCACCATCGACGTAATGGATTACGTAACTCTACTTGCTGATTACAGCAACGTTCTCTCCGATATTCTCGGAGAATCTCCTCCTCCGGCTAAAAGTTCATTACCGGAATCATACTTTGGTATTGCTGATTCCGATGAGTCTCCGGCACCGGCGATTTCACTTCGATTCGCTTGGTTGATTCTCATTCTTCTCTGTAAACTCGATGGCAAAGCGAAGCATTACAAGGACGTATCCCTTGGGTACCTCTTCTTAGCCAACAATATCCAGTACGTCGTCGTAAAAGTCCGATCATCGAATCTCAAATACCTGCTTGGTGAAAATTGGATAACAAAGCACGAGGAAAAGGTCAGACAGTTCGCGTCTAACTATGAACGGTTAGGATGGAGCCACGTCATTGAATCCCTCGAGCATGACCCGAACGAATCAATGGATTCCCAACAAGTGAAGGAGATTTTCAAGAGATTCAATTCTTCATTCGAGGAAGCTCACCGGAAGCATTCCTTGTGCGTAGTAGATGATAGTAATCTCCGCGATGATTTGAAAGTGTCCATCGCGGAGAAAATACTACCAAGGTATAGAGAGTTTTATAATAAATATAGAAATGCTATAGTAAGAGAGAGATATTCAGCTCATGTGGTTAGATTTTCCCCTGAGAATGTAGAACATCAGTTGTCCGATTTATTTTTCGGACCTATTGAATTAGAAAGCTGTTTATCATTTGAGTTTTCTCCATCGCGATTGGGATAAAGAAGAAACTATAGTTCATTTATTTTTTGATCTTGCTATAACTTGTATATTATTGTGTTTTACAATACATGAAGATCATATTATAAATATGTATAGATTGCAATATTTGTTGATGTGTTCAAAAATAAAGCAGTGATAAGTATTTCATGAATGATGATTGTTTTTCTTTTGAGGGAAGCTACACACCTAAAATATTTTACCTAGTTTCATCTATGAACAGGATGCAAGTTTTTTATCTGAACTATCACCATCGT
Source organism: Capsicum rhomboideum (assembly GCA_031232105.1). Taxonomy (NCBI): domain Eukaryota; kingdom Viridiplantae; phylum Streptophyta; class Magnoliopsida; order Solanales; family Solanaceae; genus Capsicum; species Capsicum rhomboideum. Next base: position 138,561,451 of record CP124711.1, on the reverse strand, counting down.
TCATGTAAGAAAATGGAACAATTGATAGTTGAAGTGCGTTTTGATAAATAGTTGTGTGGTAGGGGTGTACATGATCGGTTGGTTCGGGTTTTTTAAATACCAAACCAAACCATTTGTGTCGGGTTTTTAAATCTATATACCAAACCAAACCAATAAAATTCGGGTTTTTCAACCTCGGGTTTTTTCGGATTTTTCGATTTTCTCGGGCTTTTCGGATTTTTCTGTTAAAGTCTTTATACAAACATATAATTAACTTGTGCTTCAAATATTTCTTTAGTTCTAACAAGATACAACTATCTTAGGTGTTCCTTAAGAAAATAATACAAAATATGAAATGAGTTATAACTATAAAATATTCAACAAAAAATAATAATAAAATCGTATAAAATAAATATTGCATATTAATAAATTATAATAAAATAATCATAATTTAAAAATATTAAGTCATGCTAAAATAAGTCTAGTAAGTATTAATTACATAACTAAATATTAAATAGAAAAATGAATTTAGGTTATGTATTTATGCAAAACTAAAGAAAAAATATCCAACCTTATTATCATTCCCAATGTTTTAATTGAATATTTTTTTTAGCATTAGTATTGATTTGGACTTTATTTGAGCTACTAATATCTATGGGCTATAAAATTTATTGGACCATTAAAAATTCTAAGTTTAAACTTGAAATAATATGTTGAAAGATAAAAACAATGAAAAAGTCTAAGAAATATTTATAAATTACATCAAAATAAATATTTTTATGTATTAAATATTTTTAAAAATTGTATAAATGTAATCTCGGATTGGTTCGACTTTTTTTAGTGAAAACCAAACCAAACCAATTATAGTTGTTTTTTTTTTTTCAAAACCAAACCAAGTCAAACCAAACCATTAGTCGAGTTTTTTTCCGGTTTGACTCGGTTTGCAGTTTGGTTCGATTTTCGGTTCGGTTTTGTTCACCCCTAGTAGGTGGTAGTTCAGGTAGGAAATTCGCACACCTTCAAATATGAAAACTCATAGAATCGGAATACTTTTGGTGTGTTCTTGACCATTAACTCTTTTTTTTTCTATAAACAAAGATGTCTCTTTGGAATTCGATTTCATTTTTTATAGCAGAACTTGTATTGGATTTTATTTCATCACTGAGACCGAATTAGGGACGAATATAGCATGAAAAACATGTATTAAAAACGTTAAATATATCATGATGATGCTGTTTTGGACTTTTCTCCGCCATCTTTATACTCATTCGGCCAAACCATTAGCTCTAATATCAGTTGTTAAGCTAAAACGGGAATATTCTTAATATGGTGTGATAGTTATTCATTTTAGGCCCAATCCATACGATTTTCCTCAAAAAGTCTCAAATCGTTAAGAATATTCAACACGTAATAATGATATTTTTTTTTCCAGCTACCAATATGTGATTTTATTCGCAAACCCAACAATATACTGGCAAAGTTTTCATCTCTCCCATAAATCATAGTAGAGTACTAAAGATAGGTATTAGACAAAAAAAAAATAGTCTCTTTTTATGTTATGATACGCAACTGCACTTGCATGCAGCTTGTGATTGTTCATTGTCATCTAATTTTTTCACCAATATATAACTACAAATACTGTAATTTTTTTCATATTATTATCGGAATAATTTTTTAACAAAGAGAATTCAATTGAACCCAGTTTCTCCACCCCTCCATCCATCTGTCAATGCCCACAAGGTCCACAACTAACTTTTTTTTAATGTCCCTTCTTGGAAAATGTCTACAAGTTATAGAAAAATTCGTGGAAAATTTATGACAACTGACTCGTTAAAACAGTGATATATGTTATTTATGTTCATGGATTTTGAGATTACGTGATATGAAAGTAGAGTGTTTTGAATGATTAATTTCACATTAAATATAAAGTCTTCGTCATTTGAAAATTCTCCGTCATGATTAAAAATAATAAAAAGATAGTTGTTATTTGTTATAGGTTTAATCACGTAGAATTTGACTCATTTTCCTATTAAACGAAAGGTATACATGAAAACATGAAATTAGCTATGGAATTTATCAGCATTCCTAGTTAGTCCGTCTCTAAAAATGCTCCTAGCTAATTGAATTTTCTTATAATCCGTCGTTAATCCATAACTAAATGAAATTAGCATGAAATTTTTACTGTTTAGCTACAAAATATTATCCATCTCTAATACCTCGTTTTCTAGAAGATAAACCAGACAGATGCCTAGTGGCCAAAGAAACGAAAGAATCGATTCCCATGTAATTATATTGTACAACATATATATATATATGTATATACATGAATTCATATTCCGGGTGTATTATAATTGCACAATATTTGTTGGTGTTTTCAGAAAGCAGCGATGAAGATTTCGTGAATTAGTTACGATTGTTGGAGGAGTATATTTTAAGAGATACGCAAAAAAAAAAAAAAAAAAAAAGACAACAACAACAACTTTTATGTATGCATATATATTACTAGTATATATTGTATTCTGTTGACACTATGTATATATGTACTATTACGATACGAGCCCATGACACGTGCAGTGGCGGAGCCACCTTATTCCCAGGGGTTCATCCGAACCCCCTTCGGCGGAAAATTATATTAATTATATATGGTTAAAATTATTTTTTACATATATATAGTAGACGTTGAACCCCCTTCGATTAGTTCGTGTGTTTACTTCTTTCGATCTTGAACCCCCTACTTGAAATTTCTGGCTCCGCCACTAAACACGTGTTATTTGTTTTGACTCAATATATCTTCACAGATTTGTCCCTTGCGTAGTTAGGCTACGCCATTATCGCGCCTAAAAAGCTCTTCATTTTCTTCTCCGATTTTGATGCAGGATTCACGTTTAGTGTCATGCCTACGGCCTACCTCTTATCCAGAAGATTAATTTGCCATTCTGAAAAACTGTCAGTTCTTTCTTGAGATCTGCCTTCCTCGGCCCACCCTTAGCACCCTGAGTCATGAGTTGTCACGTATATTTCTTAGTGAAAATCGTGATTCTAGATTGCAAATCCCATTAAAGGAGGAGGTGCTTCATATCAAAAACTTTTTCATTCTCAGAACTCGAATCCACGAGAATTTTGATTAAGGGTGGATGGATCTTATCTATTCCACGACGATAATCCTTATTGTTTTCTTCGTTTCTCGCCCAATGTCCAAGTTTGGATATATATTTTTATATCGAAGGAAAATAATTCATCCGCCTGCAAATAAATTTAAGTTTTATTGTAATGCAACATTAGATTGAGCATGCGTCTGGACATAAAAAATGTGTTTTTTTTTTAAATTTTTTTTAAAATAGTATTTGAAAATTGGAGTTGTGTTGATTGGACATGAATACAACTTGAAAAAATATTGAATTTTTGTGAGGGAGGGTTTGTAATGAAAAATGTGAAAACAGATGGAGTACTATTTAGAGTTTTTTTGAATTCTGGAGTTCAACTTCCAAGTTAATTAATTTTCAGGAAAAGTATAACATTTTATGTATAAATATACAATTCTGGAAAAAAAAAATGAAAATCCAAACGGCCCTAAACTTTTGACCCCATTATATTGCATGAATTTTTGAGATTACGTGACATGAAAGATGCGTGTTTATATGAATTCACATTATTTATAAGTTATTACTTCCTCCGTCCAACAATACTTGTCCACTATTGACTTGACACATATGTTAAGAAATAATAAATAACAAAGGTAATTTTACTATATCACCCTTTGAATATAATTAATTTATTGCTTTGGAAAATTCATTAGATAATGAATACTCCCTCCATTTAAAAAAGAATGACCTACTTTCCTTTTTAGTCTGTTTCAAAAAGAATGACCCTTTCCTTTTTTCGCAATACTTTAATTTTAACTTTCCACGTGGCATGTTTAAGACCACTAGATTAAAGGATATTTTGGTACATTTGACACAACTTTAATTTATGACCACATGATTCAAAAGTCTTCTTTATTTTCTTAAACTCCGTGTCAAGTCAAACTAAGTCATTCTTTTTGAAACGGAGGGAGTAATATTTAATACTAAGGGTAAAATGAGCAAAAATGAGTAAATTATCTATTGGTTTTTCAAACTGGACAAGTATTGTTGGACATCTATTTTTAGTACAGTGGACAACTATTGTTGGGCGGAGGGAGTATATAGAAAGAGAAGTTATTATCATATTATTATGAGCTAGGATTGACCTAAAAGGCATTAGCGGTCACAAAAAAAAGCCTTTACAAAAGTCCCATTTTGAGAAAGTTTTTGTTTGAAATTTAACGAATGTCTTAGCGCATCCTATCGCTATCAAGAACAAGATTCAAAGCTCTAATTAATCTTCCTAACTTTGGTTAGTTGAGGAATAGCATTATATTAATCCTGTAAATATAAGTTTTATCGTAACGCGACATTAGATTGAGTGGGCTTTTGGACATAAGAAATGTGAAAACAGTATATATTTAGAGTTTTTCGAATTTTGGAATATATTATGGTATTCAACTTCTAGTTAAATTCAGGAAAATCATAACAATTCTATGTCCAGACATAATTTCAAAAATACTATTATGTAAAAAAGTAAAAATTATCGATGGCCTAACGACCCTGAGTTTTTGACCCCATTGCATGATTTTTTTGACATTACGTGATATGAAAGAAGAGTGTTTATATAATTCACATTAAGTATACGTTGATATATTATATACAAAAAAGAGAAATTATCACATCATTATGAGTTTAGATTGACCTAAAAGACATTAGTGGTCACATAATTTTACTTATGTGGTCTTTAATTTGAGACAAAAAAGCCTTTACAAAAGTCCCGTTTGGAGAAAGTTCTTGTTTGGACTTTCACGAATGCCTTAGCATTCGATCTCCATCAAGAACAAGACTCAAAGCTCGAATCTTCTTAACTAGGGTTAGTTGATTGATTGGATATGAATCCAGATATTTGATATTTCGGAATTTTTACTTCAAGTTTAATTCAAGAAAAGTATAACAATTTTATGTACAAACATAATTCCGAAATATAATTCCAGAAAAAAGTGAAAATTATCAATGGCCTGAATTTTTGACCCCATTGCATGGATTTTTTAGATTACGTGATATGAAAGAAGAGTGTTTGGATGAATTCACATTAAATATAAGTTGATATTGTTGGTGAAAATCATCCAAAAAAGTGAAGACATGGAAAGACTTAAAAAAAAAGAAAGTTGCCACATGAATTATAAGATGCGACCAGGGGCGTATCTAGGTGGGGGTCACCGGGTTCACGTGAACCTATACTCTCCTTCCTAGATCATATATAATAGTGTTAAATTTTTCTAAAAATATTTATATATAGGTGTGTGAACCCGCGCTCGAAGTATTTTCATAATAGTGCATCCATCCACTCGAAATTCTAGATACGCCTCTGGATGCGAGGTCACCACATGAAAGAGTTGTAAGGACTAAGTGGCGACATGAGATATAGGAGTAAGAAAACAAAAGGTCACTCCCTGCCACTAACGTTGATGCAGCATATTGATATAAAAATATTAAAATGCTCAAATACACTATCATATATTATATACAAAGAGAAGTTTTATTATCATATTATTATGAGTTTAGATTGACCTAAAAGGCATTAGTGGTCACATAATTTTACTTTTGTGGTGTTAATTAATTTGAGACAAAAAAGCCTTTACAAAAGTCCCATTTTGGAGAAAGTTCTTGTTTGGACTTTAATGAATGTCTTAGCACTCGATCTCCATCAAGAACAAGATTCAAGGCTCGAATTAATCTTCCTAACTTTGGTTTGGGAGGGAGCATCATATCTTGTTGATTTTCCTTTCCCACTATCTCGATCACTTGCAGTAACAATCCGAATTTCTCAACACAATACAAATATATGTTATATTTATTGAACCCAAATTACAATAGAGATTTCGAGCATCAAAGTAACAGTGAATGGAAATCTTAGAATAACAGAGGAAGAAGGTGACTAGAAGGGGATGAGATACTAGACCACAGGGAGATGAGAGAATAACAGACTAAGCTAAAGCTTCAATATAATTCACATTTGTTATTTCAACAACACCTTTTTAAGGTGAATTCTAACCCTTCCTGGACTCACATAACGTTTCATCCGGATCCCACACATAATTGGCCACTTTACCTAAATTGTCCTTCAATAAGTTCACAACAATCGCACTCATTTTATTTGTAAAATTATAAGTTCAAATACAATATTGGTTAAATATTTGATAGGTTTTAACATATATAATAATATATTATGCTTCGTGTCAAAAGTCATTGCAAATAAATTTGAAACGCTAAATTCACCGACATGAAATTTGGCTTTTTTTATGTACATAATAGAAGCGGAATTTTATTGGTTTCTACATGTATTTAATATTCTTTATATTTTGAATCATTTTAGTGAAAATTTTGGCTCTCCAACAATTCTTTGGAGATATACTTATATATGTAATGATACTTAAAATGTGAAATTTGGAATTGATAATTGTGTATGTTCCTTTAGGCTCAAGTTTTTTTTTTTTTGGTAAACACCTTTAATCTAACTTTGGTTAGTTGAGGAGTAGCATTAATCCTGTAAATATAAGTTTTATTGTAACATGACATTAGATTGAGTGGGCGTTTGGACATAAGAAATGTGAAAACAAGTATATATTTAGAGTTTTTCGAATTTTGGAATAATATTCTGGTATTCAACTTCAAGTCAAATTCAGGAAAATCATAACAATTTTATGTCCAGACATAATTTCAAAAATACTATTAGGTAAAACAGTAAAAATTATCCATGGCCTAACGACCCTGAGTTTTTGACCCCATTGCATGATTTTTTGAGATTACGTGATATGAAAGAAGAGTGTTTATATGAATTCACATTAAGTATACGTTGATATATTATATACAACCAAGAGAAATTATCATATCATTATGAGTTTAGATTGACCTAAAAGGAATTAGTGGTCACATAATTTTACTTATGTGGTCTTTAATTTGAGACAAAAAAACTTTTACAAAAGTCCCATTTGGAGAAAGTTCTTATTTGGACTTTTATGAATGCCTTAGCATCCGATTGCCATCAAAGAACAAGATTCAAAGCTCCAATCTTCCTAAATTTTGTTAGTTTAGAGGGCGCATCATCTCTTGTGTCCCACTATCTCGAACTCTCATACTCATTTTATTTGTAAAATTATAAGTTCAAATTTAATATTAGTTAAGAATTTAATTAGTTTTCACATATATATTATGCTTCGTGTTAAAGATATTGAGTTCAAATAAACTCAAAACATTAGATCCACCAACTTGGATGTATAGGGATGAAACAAGAGGAATACAAGTGGGTCAAATTTCGATTGACCTAAAAGGCATTTGCGGTCACATAATTTTACTTTTGTGGTGTTAAATGTTAATTAATTTGAGACAAAAAAGCCTTTACAAAAGTCCCATTTTGGAGAAAGTTCTTGTTTGGACTTTAACGAATGTCTTAGCATCCCATCTCTATATATCAAGAACAAGATTCAAAGGTCGAATCTTCCTAACTTTGGTTGTTTGAAGTAGCATCATATATTGTTGATTCTCCTTTCCCACTATCTCGAGCTCTTACACTCTATTTATTTGTAAAATAATAAGTTTAAATATAACATTGGTTAAATATTTGATAGGTTTTCACATATATGTTATGTTCTGTGTTAAAGATATTGAGTTCGAAATAAATCCGAAAGGCTAGATCGACCTTTAATAGGGATGAGCTATGGAAACATAAGAGAATCAGAATTATCTTTTATGTATATATAGTAGATGATGAACTTCATTACTTCCTTCAAGTGTTTATTTTTTTAGCTTTTCAATTAATGACCTTAAGCCATGACCTTTCAACGGCATACAATAGACCCTTGTGGTTTGACCTTTCTTCAAACCTCGCACATAATAAGTGCACCGAGCTATCCTTTAGTAAACACCTTTAAGCCCAAGTTAATTCTTTGTTACCCTTGCAAGTTGCAATTTGCGATGAATCTCCAAAATGTTAAATTTTTTAATATGTATACTGACGATGACCAACAAAAACTAAAATTAGGATATGTCCAAATAGGGAACCTATAAATGTTTCATTTGCATCTTTTTCAATTTTAATTTTCACCCAAAAAATCTGATTGACTTGAAGCTGTCCCATCAATAAAGTCAAGAACAATTTGAAAATTTTCATATTATTAATGATAGCAACTATACATGAACCAAAGTAAACAAATAATTCAATACTGATATGACAAATTCTAGCCACATTTTTAGTAATTTAAACCTTTAAGTGAAAGAACGAGCCCAACATTCATTTCTTCAAGAATATTGATAATTGAGTCTACTAAAAGAGGGACCAACCTAGTCGTGGTAATTAGAGGACACCTCTGATTAATTATCTTCACTTCTAATGTGACACATCCCCTCCGAACAACAACAATAATATACCAGTATAGTCTCACAACGTGTTTCATTTGCGTCTTTTCCAATTTTCAGTTTCACCCAAACAAATCTTATTGAAACTGTCCCATCAATAAGGTCAAAACAATTTGAAAATTTTCATATTATTAATGATAGCAACTATACATGAACCAAAGTAAACAAATAATGCAATATAGAATGACAAATACTAACCACAATTTTGGTAATTCCACAATTTTGGTAATTTAAACCTCTAACTGAAAGAAAGAGCCCGACATTCATGATTCATTTTATTATGAATATCCATAGTTGAGTCTACTAAAAGAAAGGCCAGCCCCGTCATGATGATTAGAGGTCACCTCTGATCATTCATTTCTAATGTGACACATTCCCTCCCGGTTATATGGTTTTTCACATAATATGCATTTCTCGAATAATGACTTAGAAAAAATGTGTTCTTTTCATCTTTGTCAATATTTCATTTTAATCAATCGATCAGTTTGTGATAGAAACTTGAAAGTGTCACACCTCAATTAGAGGTCAATTTTATCAAAGACAAACAATGTTAGATGTTTTTTTTCTTTCTCTGATTAAATTTCGGTTGGTAGAGAACTTACGTACCCATGTTGGTGAGAAATAACAAAAATGCAATGAAATAATAATGTGTTTAAACGGAACTAGTTTAGACTCAGAGGGAGATAAAATGAAGTTTATAAGTTCGGAATTCTAGAAAAAACATAAATAGAGTACGTATTAAATAGATTTATAAATATAAATATAGAGTCGGACCTAAAATTACTGAATTCTGCTGAATTAGTAGACATGCCCCGAGTCCGGTCACTATCGTTATTAAATTAAAGAAAAAAAGTATTCTTAGCTACTTGATAGGAATTGGCAAAAATACAAGTCAGTCAACTAATAAATATACTCAATTAATTTTAATTAATTCCTACACGACTTAGGCATTTTATTGAGAAATTTAGTAACTACTAGGTCTCTGATTTGATTATGCATGTATTAAATTTCCAAAAGTTGTTGGTTAAGATTCAGTTTCCATAATATACGGACGACTCTGTAATAAGTCACTTATTCGAGTCTCTGAAATGGAATAAATCATATTGGAAGCATTGCCTCGACAAAATAGGCCATACAAAGCGTGAATTTAGATTTAGTTGGGTCACAACGTGGATATCAAACACCGAATGGGAAACTAAAAGAAAAACGTCATTTTTTCTTGGTTAAAATTGATTGTGAAACAAATTATTATGTACTACTAGCTAGATATTTGAATTTAATCATACAAAGAATTATTTAGTCATATTTATACCATATGATGAGATGAAAGATCCTTCAACCCTTAACTACTAGTCTCGGATACTTTGAATTTTGAAAATGAAAAAAATCTTGTTAAGAAGCATTTTCCCCTTTTCGAATTAATCAAGCCAATAAATTTCAAATATCGAATAACTATTCTAAAATGGAAAAGGGCATTGATGTAAAGATCCCGCTTTCGACGTAAGCCAAAGCTACAAGTTGCAAAAATTGCATGAGAAGAACATGCTTATCTTATCAATTTTTGGTGCCTCCTTCGTGTCTGATATTTATTGACTCGATTAATTCAAATTCACATCATAAAATGTTTACTATAAGAAATTTTAGCGTTACCTAGTTGAAGAAGGCTCCATTCTAAGAATTCGAATTTGAGATCACTGATTAAACGTACAAGTGCATTTTGTGGTGCATATCCAATCATAACACGAGGAACTTGCATATAGAAAAAAAAAATCCATCCATATAAGTTGTAGCCAAACTTTAGGTGCAGGATATTTTTCTTTTTATATAATACGACTTCTTGTTGTTGTATGTGACAAAACATCTCATTTCTATGTTATTTATTTATCCTTCTTAAATCTTATAATTACACACAAGAGTCAATCCAAATTGATCTTGTAAAAATTTGCTACAGAACGTGATGGATATGGAGCATTTTAATATTTATTAAGTTGTCTCATTTGTCATTTTGTTCATTACAAGGATGAATACCTCATTTATAAATAGAGGTGGTCTTGCATATTTTTCTAAGTACAAGAAAATATAAAGTGCATATAAGAGAGTAATTATATTAGCGAAAGAGAGAGTTGAGATAAAAAAAAAATTCTAATTCTCCAACTAATTCACTATACAAAAGAGAGTAACTATATTAGTGAAAGAGGGAGTTGAGACAGAAAATATTCTAAGTTTCTAGCTATATTCACTATATAAAAGAGAGTTTTATATGTTGAAGGAAGGTGTTCTTATGGTGGAACTTTGGACTCTTCAACTAATCCGGAGTTGCTTGAGTTGTACATCGTTGTTGGGCTGTTGTATCCTAGAGGGGACAAGTCAAGAGTGATACTGCTAGATCGGTGTAGATTATACCGCAGTGGGCTCGAATCTCCTTAAAGAGAGTGAGATATCGCGCCTCAGCCAAGAAGAGGATTATTTTATTTTCTTCACTTTTGTTATTTTACTTGTCAACTGTAATTATTGTTATTTGTGGTATATTACACCAACAGAATGAAGAATACATTTATTTTTTAAACGATTCATATCATCAAGTGCACTCATTTCAAATTTCAACTCAATTAAATGATCGTTGATCTCTGGCTGGACTAGGGAAAGAAGGAGGGGAGAGCCTTTTTTTTTTTTTTTTCCTTTTAAGAAGACATTTCGTATATATTAACTGACCGTTATAAGATGTATTTCCTCAGTATCTGAATAAAAATCATGATTTTGCTACTAATTAACTTCAATATTACAATGGGACAAAGGGAAGCATGAGAAGACTTGATAAAAGACAACTTTTTTCTAGAATGAGATTTTTCAAAGGCAAACCATAGAAATAAGTAGAAAGCTTAATTGAAATCAGCCTCGACTCAGACACATATTATATTGATTATTTTACATGATGATGACTTTTCTTCATCAAAAAAGCCAAGTAATTTTTAGTTTAAAAAACGTGTCTCTTTTACCATATCACGCCGTCTCAAAGTGTATAGTATTCAACAATATTACTTTCTAGAATGAGAAGTTGTTTCCTTAAGTATATTTTCTAGAATGAGGAGAAGAAAAAGCATGTAGGAGCATTACTTTGTTCGCTTTGTCAGGTAAATTTTTGTTCCTGATATTATCTCTCCTGATGTGTTCATATATACATTTAAGAATTTAAAGTGTGAGATTTTGACTGATCAACGCTCTGGTTCATATAATATAGTTGGTCTAACAATCATTCTATAGAACTCACCTTTAAGTCTCGACGATACTTTCTTATCACATAGGACACCAGATGCTAGTTTCCATCCACCTAACTCAAATATAATCATTGTTGACCCAACATACTTGAAACTTACTCTTTTACGATGACATGTTTATCAATCCTCACATCCAGAGTTTTGGTAGATGTAGCGAAGGCAGTACTGTTGTATACGTGAGTAGTATAAATCTCATTCTTGATGGTGGTTATAACACCACAAAATGTGGCTTTGCCTACAACAAATTAATTGTTCCAATCAAATTTCTATTAGACCTCCAAAACTGCTAATTAAGGATCTTGTAAAACCAAATAACTAATATTGTTAAAGGAATAAGTGAGATTAAATAAAGACGGGAAAGAAAGGAGTGATGATGGAGTCAGAATTTTAACTGAAGGAGTTCAAAGTAAGAAGAAGTAAACATATGGAAAAGCTATCTGGGGTTCAACATCTACATGTATACATAAAAAAAAATTAAAAATTTAAGCATATACAAACAGTGTCAAAGGGTTCGGATGAATCCTTCGGCTCAACTTGACCCCTAAGGAGACGACAAAGTAACATTACAAGCCAAACAACAGTTGCAAGAATTTCAGTAACCATTTGAAACGAGCAACTTTTAACTTGTAACTAATGTGCTTAGATTGGTTAATGGAAGGCATCAAATTAAGTTAAAAAACTAAGTGTTATGGATTCACAAATTATTTGATAAGTAAAATAGGACGGAGAATTGAGAGCATAGACACAAGAAGAAATCATAGTAAACTTTATAAATGAATCAGTACATTCAATTTAAATTAGCTATATCACCAATCTAATAGAAAATAAGTTGTATCGATCTCCATAAGGTTCCTCATTGCTAGTTCTTCACTACGGACTTCCATAGGCTCATGTTCCGAGATAAAATTGTAGGCTTTTACTTCTTTTAATTGATTATGACAAGGCTTGCTTCCATGAGAAGTAAAATGACTCGAATTCTTCATGTAAATTAAACGGTCCATGAAGCATGTAATCATTTCAACAGTTGAGAAAACGTTGAGCCTCCTAGGATGACAACTCCATAGCAACGCATCCACAAAACTTGGGCATGGACTTACATCTTGAGATGATCTCATATATACATCTAAAACGACCACTTGACAGATAGCAACACTATGGTGCAGTTGCAAATGATTCATGTTGATACGATTGCATTTGTCGAAAGAAAGAGAAACCTGAGACCAAGAGGTCAAGTTTGATAGGAATTTCCTCAACTTCCAAAACCATGCAGCATCAATTAAATCATCTTTGTGACATATAAGATCCGTTCGTGAGTTCTTCAATTGACCAGACTCTTTTACAATTTTAACCTTAGAAATTTCACTTCCTTCATACTTAAGGGATACCAAATTCGAACCAAAACTTTCAGGGATTGACTCCTGCAAATGTTAAATCTTTTTCTCAACTCTCCATGAACATTATCTAATACCAAACTCTCAAGGACTTGAGATGTAGAAATAAGGTTTCGGAGAAACCCTTCAGATACTTTCATATGAGATAGTTGTAAATATTTTAGATTTTGACGTTCAATAATATCCAATAGAGCATGACTCCCCGAATATGTCAAGTGTTCTAGAGTTGGCGCTTGAATTTTAACGCTCCAGTTCTGAGCAATAAAACTTGTTGAAACATGAACTGACTTGATGTTATGAAGATTTCTCAGCTCAATCTTTGTCAATAAACGACAACGCACAATCCTTAAATCGACAATCAAGGGACAACAATTAAACAAAGTTTGAAGCATGTTGTCGTCCAAACAAACATCATCCAGCGAAAGCTTTCTCAAAGAATGACAGTTCACCAGTTGATTAGTACTAGTAGATAATAAAAGATTCGTTAAATCACAACCACTCAGGACCAATTCTCTTATAAATTTTGATGCCAAGAAAGTGGAAATAGGAAAGGGGTACGAGGGGACATCAAATTCACATACCAGCTTTTTTACGCCATTCTGAAGAGCAATATCAAGCCACTTATTAATACGAGGAAAAGAAAAAACTAGATGATATTCAGAAGATGAAATTAAAAGTTTTAACTTCTCTATAGGAGTTTTTCTTTCCCTATATCTCTCCATGACTTTGTCCACTAATAATCTACTATCATTGCGTTTACCATACTCAACTTTGAACTTCAATTTGGGATAAGTGAACCATGCTTGTAGCCATATTTGGCACACAAGGCTTGATTTGGCTGCTTCTTTATAACTAAGGCAGGAGAATATTTTGTGAATGAGGTATTCAGGCAATTTGTCACTTATAGACCCTTGTGATCCGGCTCTTTCACAGACACCGCACATAGCGAGAGCTTTAGTGCACCGGGCTGCCGACATGGTGAGAACTGCTAGCAATTACACAAATATCGTGTAGAGGAATGAATTTATATAATGTAGATTTTGTAATCACATTCCAATAAGGAGAAAATTAGACCAAACCCTTTCCTGGGCAGAATCGGCTCACCTCTCTCTATTTAGAAAATTGTGGATTTTAAATTACTTAGTTTTCTGGTTTTATGTTTCTAGAAATTTTTCTCCAAAAGTGTTTATCTTTTCTATTTTGTATTGATCTTTTACGTATTAGGAAAAAGAAAGTTGGAAAAATAATTTGTAAGAAATCAAACTTATTTAGGATTTAATATTTATTAGTTCATGTATAAATAGAATTTATATTCAAGTTTACATAGAAATAGGTTTCTAGTTTATTGTCAAATAAGGTTTTGCGAGACATACTACATTGAAAAAAAAAACGACATACCACATTGGAATTAAGGTTTAATGAATAGTCAACCACTTAAATTTATCGGAATATTTCATCTAGACATTTAAATTAAGTCTTGTTTTAATTGAACACCTCAATTCATAATGAAGTGTTTCAATCAAGCACTTTAGGTTTAATTTTTCCTTTTTTGGCATGTGGTTTTTTCTTTTTTGGCATGTGTTTTGAATCGTCTATTAAGTAGATAAGTTAACCATATAAAATATGTTATTTACTTTAGTAAAACACACTCGTCTCAATAAAATATGTTATTTACTTTAATAAAACAAACGTCAACAAGCCTATAACAAATTAATTGCTCCCATCAAATGGCTATTAGAACTCCAACAAAGCTAAGGGGTCTTGCAAAACCAAATAACTAATATTGTTAAAGGAAGTGAGATTAAATAAAGACATGGGAGAGAAAGAGTAGTGACAGAGTCCGGATTTTTATTAAGAAAGTTCAAAATATAGAGAAGTAACTATAGAAATTGAAGAAGCTAAAGAGAATTCAACATCTGCTATGTATATATAGAGAATATTTTTAATCAAGTATAGATAATGTATTTTTTTGTCAAAAGATTCGGATGCATCGATGCAACTCTTAACTTGTAATTATTGTTCTTAGATTGTTCAATGAAAGACAGCAAATTATTATTATTATTTTAAAGAAAACTAAGTGTTACGAAAAACCAAGTAAAAGAGGAAGAATTGAGAGCATTCACACAAGAAGAAATTATAGTACACTTTATAAATGAATAAGTGCATTCAATAAATTAGCTATATCACCAATCTAATAGAAAATAAATTTTATCCATCGTCGTAAGGGTTGCCAGCTCTCCAATATCAAGTTCCACATGCTCATTTTCCGAGAGAACTTTGTAGGCTTTTACTTCTTTTAGTTGACTATGACAAGACTTGCTTCCTTGAGAAGTAGAATGACTCGAATTCTTCATGTAAATTAAACGGTCCATGAAACAAGTAATCATTTCAATAGTTGATAATACGTTGAGTCTCCTAGGATGACAACTCCATAGCAAAGCATCCACAAAGCTTGGGCATGGTCTGACATCTTGAGATGATCTCATATATACATCTAAAACATCCACTTGACGGATAGCAACACTATGGTGCAATTGCAAATCTTGCATGTTGATCTCATTGCATTTGTCGAAATAAAGGCAAACCTGAGACCAAGAGGTCAAGTTTGATAGGAATTTCCTCAACCTCCAAAACCATGCAGCATCAATTAAATCATCTTTGTGGCATGTAAGATCCGTTCGTGAGTTCTTCAATTTAGCGGACTCTTTTGCAATTTTAACCTCAGGAATTTCACTAATTCCCACATACTCAAGCGATACCAAATTCGGAGCATCAATCTCCCGTATGCAATTACAATGTATAATCCTCAAGACCTTTAGGGATTGACTCCCGCAAATGTTAAATCTTTTATACAACTCTCCAGAAATGAAATCTAATTTCAATCTCTCAAGGACCTGGGATGTAGAAATAAGATGTCGGAGAAATCCTTCAGATACTTTCATATCTGATAGTTCTAAGGATTTTAGATTCTGACATTCAATAATATCCAATAGAGCATGACTTCCGGAATATGACAAGTGTTCTAGAGTTGGCGCTTGAATTTTAACGCTCAAGTTCTGATCACTATAACTTGTAATAATAACTGACTTGATGTTTTGAAGATTCCTCAGCTCAATCTTTGTCAATAAACAACAACTCACAATCCTTAAGTCGGCAATCAAGGGACAACAATTAAACAAAATTTGAAGCTTGTTGTTGTCTAGACGAACATCATCCAGAGAAAGTTTTCTCAAAGAATGACAGTTCACCCGTTGACGAGTACTAGTAGATAGTAAAAGATTCATTAAATCACAACGCCTCAGGACCAATTCTCTCAAAGACTTTGATGCCAAGAATATGGAAATAGGGAAGGGGTATGAGGGGCCAGAACCCTTACATACCAGATCTTTTACACCATTCTGAAGAGCAATGCCAAGCCACTTACCAATACGAGGATAAAGAAGAACTTGATTATATTTAGAAGGTGAAATCGAAAGTTTAAACTTCTCTATAG
The DNA here is from genome assembly GCA_031232105.1 of Capsicum rhomboideum. Taxonomy (NCBI): domain Eukaryota; kingdom Viridiplantae; phylum Streptophyta; class Magnoliopsida; order Solanales; family Solanaceae; genus Capsicum; species Capsicum rhomboideum. Next base: position 138,544,833 of record CP124711.1, on the reverse strand, counting down.
GAATTTTTCTTTCCCTATATCTCTCCATGACTTTATCCACCAATAAGCTATTATCATTGCCTTTACCATACTCAACTTTGAACTCCAAACTGGGATAAGTGAACCATGCTTGTAGCCATGTTTGGCACACAAGGCTTGAATTGGCTGCTTCTTTATGACTAAGGTAGGAAAATATTTTGTAAGGCATTCAGGCAATTTTTCACCTATAGACCCTTGTGGTCCGACCCTTCCCCGAACACCGCGCATAGCATGAGCTTTAATGCACCTGGCGGCCGACATGGTGAGAACATCTAGCAATTACACAAATATCGTGTTGAGGGGTGAATTTATAGAATGTGGATTTTGCAATCACATTCCAATAAGGAGACAATTAGACCAAATCCTTTCCTAGGTAGAATCACCTCTATTAAGAAAATTGAGGGTTTTAAAATTACTTAGTTTTCTGGTTCTATGTTTCTTGAAATTTTATTTATTTTGAATGAATTTATAACGTATTAGGGAAAAGAGTGTTGGAAAATAATTTGTAAGAAATCAAATTTAATCAGGATTTGGTATCTATTTAGTTCATGTATAAATAGAATATATATTCAAGTTTACATAGAAATAGGTTTCTAGTTTTTTGTCCAATAAGGTTTTGCAAGACATACTACATTGGAATTAAGGTTATAGCACCTCAAATGTAGATTTAATAGAAGCCTAACAAATCTATTTGCTCCCATCAAATACCTATTAGACCTCTATCAAAGCTAAGGGATCTTGTAAAACCAAATAACTAATCTTAGTAAAGGAAGTGGGATTAAATAAAGACAGGGGAAAGAAAGGAGCAGTGACAGAGTCGGGATTTTCACTAAGGAAGTTTAAAATATGAAGATGTAAATATAAGAAGAAGCTAAAGGGTTTAACATCTATTATGTATACACCAAAAAATAGTTTTAACCATGTGTAAATAATATATTTTTTTGTCTGCCGACCAAAAAAGGCAGAGGGGTTGGGCATAATGGATACTTTTGCTGGAATGAAGCTGCTATTGCGAAGTACGTCTGAAATATTGCTCAAAAAGAAGATAACTTGTGGGTTAAATGGGAGAACCACATATATTTAAAGGGCCAAGAGTGGTGGCAGTATCAAGTCCCTAATGATTGTTGTTGGTATTGGAAGATAATCAATGAAATAAAGAAGGTATTTGCTTCTGGTTATGTACAGAATCATTGGCTCACACCCGTAGGGAAGTATACTATTCATAGTGGCTATGTGTGGAGACGAGGAGAGAGTATTGTATGGACACATTGGAGAGGAGTTTGGAGTACGGTTTTTATTAATCTAATATTCACCAATTTATTCATCCGAGATCCTAATTGCATCAAACAGTAACCGTTACATGGACCTGAAGCAAAGTTGGAAATGTATTACAACTAACGGCAAGATTCACAGCAGAATCTAGTTCCAGTAAACATATGTTTAGTTACATTGTGTTCAACATTTTGCAATTGGAACAGAGGGATACAGCAATAGAACATCAGCAGTTAACCACAGGAGTTGCCCTTCTGCTCAATTGGTTGTCCCTTGATTTGAACAGCACTACCTGTCCTCTTTGCTCCAGCTGGTTGGTAACCCATTTTTTTCTTGATCTCTCCAGACATCGTTAAGAAAGCCTGCTCCACATTAATAGAGTCTTTTGCACTTGTCTCAAGGAAAGGGGTAGCTCATACCTAGTTCATCTACCAAAGCCTCTCCCGTCTGTGTGTCCACAACCTTGTTATTTTCTACCAAATCGCATTTGTTTCCCACCAGAAGCTTGAAAACACTCTCAGTTGCATATCTGTCAATTTCATTCAGCCATTGCTTGAATATGTTGAAGCTCTCCATTTTAGTTACATCATAAACAATAATAACCCCATATGCTCCCCGATAATAACTGCTTGTTATAGTTCGGAACCAATCCTGGACAGCAGTATCCCAAATTTGCAGCTTGATTGTCTTTCCATCCTGCTCCACAGTCCTAATATTGAAATCAGCTCCGATTGTGCTAATGTAACTGTCATCATCAGCGAATCGGAGAAGAAGACAGGATCTGCCGACAGACGAATCACCGATCAACAACAGTTTGAACAAGTAATCGTATTCGTTGCTCATTTTGTGATTCTTCCCTTTTTTGGCTACGGAGAAAACAGTTTTTTTTTTCCTTTTTCTTTTTGTTTGGAGTATGGTTAATGTTCCTAAACACAGCTTCATATGCTGGATTATGATGCATAACAGGTTATTGACTTAGGAAGGAAGATGGAGATGAGCCAAAGTGACCTATGTCTTCTACGTGGTAGTGCTCCGGAGACAAGAAAGCACTTATTTTTTGAATGTACATTCTCCCAGGATTGTTTGAATGGGCTTCTGGACTGGTACAAATCAGATTGTCAGTGAGAGACGTACTAGGAATCTGGACAAGGGTTGCACGGATGGCAAAAGGGAGAGTCAGTAGAGCCTTTATATGGGCAATAACGGCAGCGATGATCTATAACATCTGGAGGGAGAGAAATGATGCCCTATGGAATGCTAATGTACCACAACCAATTAAGTGCTTGCTGAAACAGTTGATGGAGGAAGGGAAAATCAGAATTTTGGAGATTCTAAAGAAGAAGAGGACATGTAAAGACAGGGGATGGATAGAGAACATATTCATTTCAGGCTTGTTAACGAAGTAGAAAATAGCTACGAGTTGAGTTGTATTTGAGACTTGGTTTTATGTGGAATAAGATGGATAGTTCGACCAAAAACAAAAGTAACATTACAATCCAGACAACAATACAAGAATTTCAATAACCACTTGAGACGAGCAACTATTAACTTGTAACTAATGTGCTTAGATCTTTTAATGAAAGGCAGCAAATTAAGTTAACAAAGAAAAAACACAAAGTGTAATAGGAAGGAGAATCGAGAGTAAAGACACAAGGAGAAATTCTAGTAAACTTTAATAATTAATAAGTGCATTCAATTTAAATTAGCTATATCACCAATCTAATAGAAAATAAATTTTATCCATCGCCGTAAGGGTTGCTAGCTCTCCATTATCAAGTTCCACATGCTCATGTTCTGAGAGAACTTTGTAGGCTTTTACTTCTTTTAGTTGACTATGGCAAGACTTACTTCCATGAGAAGTAGAATGACTCGAATTCTTCATGTACATTAAACGGTCCGTGAAGCATGTAATCATTTCAACAGTTGAAAATAGGTTGAGTCTCCTGGGATGACAACTCCATAACAAAGCATCCACAAAACTTGGACATGGCGTTAAATCATGATATGAACTCATATATACATCTAAAACAGCCACTTGACGGATAGCATCACTATGGTGCAATTGCAAATCTTGCATGTTGATCTCATTGCATTTGTCGAAATAAAGGCAAACCTGAGACCAAGAGGTCAAGTTTGATAGGAATTTCCTCAACCTCCAAAACCATGCAGCATCAATTAAATCATCTTTGTGGCATGTAAGATCCGTTCGTGAGTTCTTCAATTTAGCAGACTCTTTTTCAATTTTAACCTCAGGAATTTCAGTAATTCCCCCATACTCAAGCGATACCAAATTCGAAGCATCAATTGCCCCTATGTCTTTACAAAGCAGAATCCTCAAGACCTTTAGGGATTGACTCCCGCAAATGTTAAATCTTTCATTCAACTCTCCAGAAACAGATTCTAATACCAAACTCTCAAGGACTTGGGATGAAGAAATAAGGTTTCGGAGAAATCCTTCAGATACTTCCATATGTGATAGTTCTAAAGATTTCAGATTCTGACATTCAATAATATCCAATTGAGCGCTCTCTTTCAGAATACCCCTGGAATATTTCAAGCGTTCTAGAGTTGGTGATTGGATTTTAACACTCGAGTTCTGGTCATTAAAACTTGTTGAAATATAAATTGACTTGATGTTTTGAAGATTCCTCAGCTCAATCTTTGTCAATAAACAACTCTTAATCCTTAAATCGACAATCATGGGACAACAATTAACCAGAGTCTGAAGTATGTTGGCGTCTAAACGAACATTAGACAGAGAAAGCTTTCTTAAAGAATGACAATTCACCAATTGACTAGTACTAGTAGATAATGAAAGATTCATTATATCACAACCCTTCAGAACCAATTCTCTTAAAGTTTCCGAAGCCAAGAATGTGACAATAGGAAAAGGGTACGAAGGAACAGAAACCTCACATACCAGATCTTTTACACCATTCTTAAGAGCAATGTCAAGCCACTTATCAATCCGAGGAAAAGCAAGAACACGATGATATTGAGTAGATGAAACTGAAAGTGCAAACTTCTCTATAGGAATATTTCTATCCCTATATCTCTCCATGACATTATCCACTATTTTTCTATTATTATTGCCTTTGCCATACTCAACTTTGAACTCCAAATTGGGATAAGTGAACCATGCTTGTAGCCATGTTTTGGACACAAGGCTTGAGTTGGCTCTTTCTTCAAGACTAAGGTAGGAAAATATTTTGTGAATGAGGCATTCAGACAATTCGTCAGTTATCGACATGGTGGAAATTGCTAGCTATTACACAAATATTGTGTAGAGGAATGAATTTATAGAATTTGGATTTTGTAACAAATCACATTCCAATAAGGAGACAATTAATTGGACCAAACCCTTAGTCGGTTCACATCTATTAATAAAATTGTGGATTCAAACTTCTTTTTTTTTTGGGTTTTATTTCTTGAGAAATTTTATTTATTTTGTATACATTTATTACGTATGAGAAAACAGAATGTTGGAAAAATAGTTGGAAGTCATAAGAAACCAAATTTATTTAGGAGTTGGTATTTATTTAATTCGTATCTTAAATTCTTAATAGGATTTATATTCAAATTTACTTAGATGTAGGTTTTTCATTTTATAGTTAAATTAGGTTTTTCAAGTCATATGATATTGGAATTAAGGTAATACCCCCCCCTCCTACCACCCCACCACCCTCGCACCACACCACCCCCACACAAAAAGCGCCAAAGGGATGTAGAGGATTGATTACGCGCAAGCTTAAGCAGAGTAAAGACATTATCTGCAGCTACTATGATTCGTGTAGTACTTGATCTAGATCTAGACTTATTTGCAATTTGTTTGTCTTCGTTACTATTTAATTACTATTTAGACAGAAAAAAGATAGTTTCTTTGATCATAAACTTTTCAAATACTTTTAAAATATTTTTAATTGCTAAATATTATGATTTATAATATTTTTATTTAATTCTTTTTTTTTAGTTTATGTAAGTAATAGTATTATTAATTATCAAGGCGTTCAGCTCAAACAATTACAAAAAAAAAAAAAGGGAAATAAACATAACCATACTAATTATACACTAGGCGGCTAGTCATAACCCTAGCCAAGTGCATGCTTCAGCTAACAAATAGAACCTCCAAACAACTATGTCTGCTTATCTAATATTATCTTGGATAGTGATAAAATTGAAATGATGAATCTAGAAATCAATTGTATTTCTAGCAATATTGATGAACATGCATTGAACAAACTGATTACATCTTGTAAAGACAAAAGAAAAGTTCTGGAGAGTTTATTCTTTAGCTCTAATTATCCAATTACAAAGTTGATACCCCTAATATAGTCCAAGTAACCGACTTCTAACAACTTAAGGGTAAAAGACTAAAAGCCCATTTGTCTATGTAGTTAATCACCAGACTACCTCTTAATATCTAACACATGTACTTCAATATAGCTAATAGATAGCAATCTAGTTTTGCCATGTAGGACTTGTAGGTTGGGAGTAGACTAGCTCGTAGATGAACATCTTCAATTATCTGCTTTGTAATTGTCTCTACATTCCTTGCTGAATTTTGAAAGATTCAAAAATTCCTCTCACTCCACACCTGGTACTCTATCGCAGTCAATCCCATTTTAAAAACATCAGCACCCTTACTAGTGCCCCTGCAGTACTTTTGAGCCTAAGCTACCTTATCCTTCCAGCCTTTAGGCCATCTTTGAATGCCCCACCACTTTAAGATTTGGTGTCATATACCACCAGATACAGGACATTGAAAGAATAAGTGTTGGATAGACTCGACTTCACCAGTGCATAAAGCACAAGTTAGGTCACTATTCTTTTTACATCTAGCAATTCTGTCCTTCGATTGTAGTCTACCATTCAAGGCCAGCCAAAGAATGAAATTCCATCTGGGCAGCCTTGGTTGCTGCAGACTACCTTTCTCCACCCTACCTTTGGGTAATTACCCTGAAGTACCTGGTATATTTTCTTAATGGAAAACTTGGCCATAGTTGTAAACTTCTGCCTTGTGATCCCAGCATCCTCCACGTATTGCTTAGCTTTAAAAATCTTTCTGATCATCCATGAGGCTGTCTTTGGCATAGTTGACCATGCATTGCCTTGTTTGATGTAGTAAGTGTGCACCCAAACCACCCATAGCTTCTCTTTCTTCTGGCATATATCCCAAAGCAGTTTACAAATAGTTGTTTTGTTCCATAAATACACGTTCAGCATAGACAACCCTCCAACCACTTTAGGAGTACACACCTTGTTCTAGGCTATCAAAGATTTTCTTGTAATTTCAGTATTCCCAGACCAAAGAAATCTCTTACAAATCATCTCAATAAATTCAATAATTTTTTTTGAAAGGATAAATACCTGAGCCTTGAAAGTTTGGATTGAAAAGAGAACACTCTTCAATAGCTGTGCTCTGCCAGCATAAGACAAGAACCTGGTTGTCCAAGAGCAAATCCTACCAAGTATTTTGTTTATTAATGACTCACACTAGACTGCAGATAATCTCTTAGGGGTCGTTTGGTGTAAGGTATTAAAACAAATAGTCCCGGGATTAAATAAATAGTCCAGGGATAAAATTTTTGGTGTCATGTTTGGTTGTCATGTTTGGGATAACTTATCCCGGGATTAACAATTAGTACCGGGATAAGTTATCCCTCCCTTTTGGTGGTATAGTAATCCCATCATAATTTATCTTGGGATAAAGCCATGAAATGACAAAATTATCCTCCAAACCCTATGATTATCACTTTTCACATATATATATGGAGGGTATTTTTGTAAACAAACAATATATTCTTAGAAATAGTACAATGCATATTATTTTTAGTACCACAAATCAAACAACCACTAAAAAATAATACCAGGATAACTAATTCCAAGACAACTAATCCCAATATAATTAATCCCAACATAACTTATCTTCAAACCAAACGACCCCTTAGAGTTTAGAGGGACCCCCAGGTATCTGAATGGGAGATCACCCTTTTCAAATCCCAAGACCTCTAATATTTGGTGTAGCACCTGTACAGTCACTCCCCCCCAGATATACTGAACTCTTGGAAGGGCTAGCCACTAGTCCTAAAGCAGCAAAAAAGACTTTCAATTTGAAATATATTTTAATCATAATTTTTGAAAATATTTTATCAATTTTTAAAATTATTAACTAGTGTGAATTATAGTATTTTTTATATCTCTATCTATCTATATCTATAATCTATAATCTATAATCTATATCTATAATAATATATTAAAAGTGTGAAGGTCCTTAATAATGTTGTTTGAACTTTTTGTCCTTCATTAAAAGACTCCTCTTTAGACAAAATTGTCTTTTCACTTATTTCCTCCAATTATTAATTAATTATTGAAAAATAAAGAGTCCTATAAAATATATGGTAAGAACAAACTTTCTAGGAGTTTATTCCTATACAAAGAAAAAGTTCTCATATATTTAGAAGTTTTATTTCACATATATTTAGGAGTACACAAAGAAAATTTATATTTTCGGATTTTGTATAAGAAAAAAAGTTTCATATATTACTTTTCATATATTTAGAAGTTCTCTCATATATTTTAGGAATTTATTCAAAATAAACTTTTACTTATTATATGGTGAAAATTTAGCTCCAATTCTAAATTGGAATTGCAATGCCGTTGCAATGGACTTTCCATATAGGATACATGGCCAAGGTGAAGTCCTTTATTTTTCGAAAACTCAATCCAATTTCAAAGTGGACTTTCACGCGATAAACTCATCCAATTTCAATTTGGATTCAAGTTCTAAATAAATATTTTATTTATATAGAATAATAATTAAATGAAAATAAATGGTAAATGACGATTTTGTCTATTGAAGAGATTTTTAATGAAGGGCAAAAAGTTCAAATCACTTTTCTAAGGGTCTTCACACTTTTAATATATTATAGATTATAGATATAGATATAGATTATAGATTATAGATATAGGACACCAAGTAAAAAATTGACGTAGGTTAAAATAATAAGGAAAAAGGGTTTAATATTAGAATAAGTAGGAAACTTATTGGTAATCAACTTCTAATATTTAGGAATAATTCGCTTTGATTTGGTTTATTTGAAATCCATGTTATTCAAATATAGAAAATAATTTGTGGAAGAAAAATAAAAAACTTTCATATTTAGGTAATTGTTTCTTAGAGGAAAATGTTTTGGATTTCTATAAATTGAGAATTAGTTCTTTCTACAACAATACAATACCATCCACATTTTAGTCAAATCAATCTCGTCAAATACATATTACCTCTATATTAAGAGTTTCGTTACACACACATCAATGCAACCAAACAATACTATGTACGAAGAGACTTTTTTTTTCTCTTAGTATTATATTTTGCTTTAATTATGTGTGTGTTTGTTTTAATTATATGTGTGTTGGTTGATGATTTTGTTTACGCTTTATTAGTTATTAAGTTGACAATCTGTATATGTATATAGGGATGCTTTGGAAGTTGGAAGAGAGATGTTGGTTTAAAGATTGAATCGTAAAGTGATGCTAGCTCGGCCCTAAACGAGTTAGTGGGATTATAGACAATGTCGTTGGTTCTCTTTTTAAAAAAAAAATAAAAAAATCAAGTTGACAATATTTGTATTTATGTAGATATGCTTGAAAGTTGGAAGGGAAATATGTTGATTTAAAGATTAAATTGTAAAAGGACGCTAACTCGGCTCTAAACGAGGTGGTTGGAAGACTTTTTTTCTCGTAGTATTATATTTTGTTTTAATTATGTGTGTGTTTGTTTTAATTAGATGTGTGTTGGTTGATAATTTTGTTTACTCTTTATTGGTTACTAAGTTGACAATCTGTATATGTATAGGGATGCTTTGGAAGTTGAAAGAGAGATGTGGATTTAAAGATTGAATCGTAAAGGGATGCTAGCTCGGCCCTAAACAAGTTAGTGGGATTATATACAATGTCGTTAGTTCTCTTTTTTCAAAAAAAAAAAAAAAAAAAAAAATCAAGTTGACAATTTTTGTATGTATATGTAGATATGCTTGAAAGTTGGAAGGGAGATATGTTGATTTAAAGATTAAATTGTAAAAGGACGCTAGCTCGGTTCTAAATGAGGTGGTTGGATTATGTTCAATGTTGTTAGTTCTCTTCTTCTTCTTTTTTTTCATTTTTTTTTTTTGATAATATGTTCATGCATTTTTTTTCTTAGATCGGAGATTGTTTTGATCAAGCTAAATTTATTTATTTATTACAAGAGGAGATTTGAAGAGAAAATAAAATGTCATTTACTAATTGTCTTCAATTATTATTGGGAAAAGGGGTCATATTTGCCCCTATGCTCTCGGAAAAGTGTCATATTTGTCCTTCATTATATTTTTTGGTTAAGTTGAAAGGGAGATATGTTGATTTAAAGATTAAATTGTAAAAGGACGCTAGCTCGGCTCTAAACGGGGTGGTTGGATTATGTTCAATGTTGTTAGTTCTCTTCTTTTTCTTTTTCTTTTTTCTTTTGATAATATGTTCATGCACTTTTTTTTTAGATATGAGATTATTTTGATCAAGCTAAATTTTATTTATTTATTACAAGAGGAAATTTGAAGAGGAAAATAAAAAATGTCATTTACTAATTGCCTTAAATTATTATTGGAAAAATGTCATATTCGCCCCTGTACTCTGAGAAAAGGGTTATATTTGCCCTTCGTTATACTTTTTGGTTATATTTGCGCTTATAAAAGTGGGGTCACAAGACTTAACAGCTCAAGGATAAATATGTGCCCAAATCTAGATAACAAGGACAAATATAATCAAAAAGTATATCGAAGGGTAAATATGACCCTTTTTCGATAGTATAGGGGCAAATATGACCCTTTTCCCATTATTATTTAACTATGTTTCTAATATTTAAGATTAAAGAGTTCTGAAATATATGGTAAAAGAAAAATGGGTTCAACAATACTATTTGATAAAAGTAAAATATATGGTAAGAGGTATTATGAGAATTAATAATTAAGGAGTTCTAAAATGTATGAGAATTAATAATTAAGGAGTTCTAAAATGTATGAGAATTAATAATTAAGGAGTTCTAAAATGTATGAGAATTAATAATTAAGGAGTTCTAAAATGTATGATAAAATAAAAATATATTTAAAAATTAAAAGGTCCTGAAATATATGATAAGAGAATATTATATGTTAAGAGTTCTATGATATGAACATGTTTTTCTTTTTCATTGATGTACGTGACGAAAAGAAAAATAATACGTTTTCTGTTGCCTTCGTGAGCATGTTAATACATTCACTTTTACTTTTATTGTTATTAATTTGCTATTTGTTTGATATAAGCCTATTTATCAATCAATATTGTAAGTAAGAATTTCCTCTTTCTAATAGATTAATTGGCCATGATACTGCTAACAATATTATTGTGATTTTGAAAAGAGACCCAATCCTATTTTTCATATTAGATTTAATAAAAAGATCGTGTTGCAAGATTCATATTAGATTTAGGAGTTCTTATTATTTGTTACCCCTATATAACGCGTGACTTTTATTTTCAAAAGGCGTTGATAATCAGTGAATTAGTTTTAAACTCTATTGCTTATTTTGTCACAATTTTAACCTCATTTAACTAATCTAATATGTGTTTGGAACTATATTGTCACATATTATTAAAAAAATTGACAAAAAATCGAGTTAAGCAAACAAAAAAAACTGACAAAACAGACCAAGCTCAAAGTGATGAAAAATTACTAAATTGATTAGTTTGGTTCCAACATTTTAAAATCAAACTTAATTGGTTTGATTCCTAAATGAATTGCCCAATCAAACCGTGAAATTTTGTTTTAACGTCCACTACTCTTTTTCATCATTAATTTTTTTATTTAATTTTTTTTAATTTATTGATACGTGCAACGCACGTACACCTAAACTAGTTATATTAAAAGTGTGAAGGTCCTTATAAATGTTGTTTGAACATTTTGCCCTTCATTAAAAGTCTCCGCTTTAGACAAAATCGTCTTTTCACTCTTTCCTTCAATTATTATGACTTCAATATAAATATATTAGTAAAAAAGAATGCGACTTTTTCCTACGGTTCCTGTTATTTTTGGCAAAGTAAAAGAATCACCATGTAGGAGTACTCTTTTGGTTAGGACTGTTGTTATTTTTGGCAAAGTAAAACAATCGCCCTAATATAAATCATATAGTCAAATCCTTATGAATCCTGCTTTAAAAATTTCAAGGTTTTTTTCACCAACTTTGTGTAGCTTTGTCTCGAATCTCGATCTCTAGCTTTCTTTGTTCTCTAAGTTATCATCATTCAACTTTATTTGCCTGTTGTTTTGACCCCAACATCATGCTCATAATTTGAGTTCAATCGTATTCTATGGGTACATCAATAGCTTGGGCTCACCGAATTAACACAGTTCACGTGAATATCGTTAAAACTATTGTGCTGTTAGATCGATATATAGATGAATTGATGCATACAAAACACTAATTTTATCTTAAACGTGTTTTAGGATTGAATTTAGATAACAATTTTTCAAGAAAAAATAAAGCAAACACAAAATAGCAACAAAAAGTAGGATTCGTGTCAATTTAGGTTTGTTCCAATTCTGACCAAAAATGCATAATACAAGTGCAATGCATTATGATCCGTTCAAAACACTAAATTTGTCTTAAATGTATTTTCGAATTGCTTTTACATAACAATTTATGAAGAAACAATAAAACAAAACCCATAAAATAGCGAAAATATTAGAATTTGTGTCAATTTAAGTTTGTTCGAATTTTAACCAAAAATGCTTAATACACGTGCAACGCACGTACCCTAAACTAGTAGTTTTTAAATATCTAAAGTAGTTATTAGACCAATTATGTTATGACTGAGTTAGATGTGGCAAAGGAAGTACTTCGCGAGTGATATTCTAATTTCTAATTAATACAATGCTAAGGGATCTTGTAAAACCAAATAACTTATCTTGTTAAAGGAAGTGAGATTATACTTCCCCATTTCGTTTTAGTTTATCCTCTTGCTAAAAATATTTGTTTCAATTTAGTTGTCTCATTTATGATATCAAGAGTATGTTGTATATATTTTTTCCATTTTACCCTTAGCATTAAATAGCTATATAAAGTAATAATAGTCAAATTTAAAATTCCAAAACATCATTAATAAGGTTAATTTAGTAAAATACACCCCTAACTAAAGTCTTCTTAAGGAGTGTGCCAAGTCAACAAGGGTCAACTAAAATGAAACGGAGTGAGTATAAAGGCGGGAAAGAAAGGAGCATTGATGGAGTCAGGAATTTCACTAAGGAAGTTGAAAATATGAAGTAAACACCCAAGAAGTTAAAGGGGATTCAATATCTACTACATATACATAAAAAATAATTTTAACCATGTATAAATAATAGTATAATGGTTCATCAAAGCGTTTGGTTGAATCCCTCAGCTCTACCTGGCTCAACCCCGGAATGGAGACGGTAAAAGTAACATTACAAGCCATCAAGTCAGCAAATTAAGTTAAAACAAAAAACTAAGTTTTACGGATTCATAAATTATTTGATAAGTAAATAGGAAGGAGAATTGAGAGCACACACACAAGAAGAAATTATAGTAAACTTTATAAATGAATAAGTGCATTCAATTTAAATTAGCTATATCACCAATCTAATAGAAAATAAATTGTATCCATCGTCGTGAGGGTTGCCAGTTCTTCAATATCAAGTTCCACATGCTCATATTTCGAGAGAACTTTGTAGGTTTTTACTTCTTTTAATTGACTATGACAATGCTTGTTTCCATGAAAAGTAGAATGAATCGAATTCTTCATGTACATTAAACGGTCCATGAAGTATGTAATTATTTCAACAGTTGAAAATAGGTTGAGTCTCCTAGGAAGACAACTCCATAGCAGAGCATCCACAAAACTTAGGCATGGCCTTACATCTTGAGATGATTTCATATATACATTTAAAACACCCACTTGACCGATAGCAACACTATGATGTTGTTGCAAATCTTTCATGTTGATCTCATTGCATTTGTCGAAACAAAGGGAAAAATGAGACGAAGAGGACAAGTTTGATAGGAATTTCCTCAACTTCGAGAACCATACTGCATTAATTAAATCATCTTTGAGACATATAAGCTTCATTCGTGAATTCTTCAATTTACCGAACTCTTTGCAATTTTAACCTCAGGAATTTCACATACTCAAGCGATACCAATTTCGAAGCATCAATTGCTCCCTATGTCTTTACAAAACTGAATCCCCAAGACCTTTAGGGATTGACTCCCTCAAATGTTAAATCTTTCATTCAACTCTCCAGAAACAGATTCTAATTTCAATCTCTCAAGGACTTGGGATGTAGAAATAAGGTTTCGGAGAAACCCTTCAGACACTTCCATATATGATAGTTCTAAAGACTTCAGATTTTGACATTCAATAATATCCAATAGAGCGACCTGTTTCAGAAAACAATTATATGGTTTAAGCCACAAATTGATCAGATAAAAATTAATGTTGATGGTAGCTACTTTGGACATAATGCGAGAGCCGATATTGGTGGTATAGCAAGAGACAACCAAGGGGATTTTTTGTTTGCATTAGCTTCCCTAGTGCAATGCAAAGATCACTATAGTGCTAAAGCCATGGCTGGACAGTTTGCAGCGCAACGGTTGAAGAATAGAGGATACAGTAAGGGTGTTGTGGAAATAGATTCATTGATGATAGTAAACATGATGAAGGAAAAGACCTCAAACAACCTTGACTTGAAGGTTGTTGTTGAAGACACTAGTAACTTGATTGATGATACTGAGATTTCCTTCTCCCACTGCTATAGAGAAGCCAACATGGTGGCTGATTTTCTAGCTAAATTAACCACAAACCTTAGTAACCTTACTCTATACAAAAACATTGATCAGATCCCGAAAGGTGCTAAAGGTCTCTATTTTTGGGATAAAATGCAGGTGCTTAACATGAGGATTAGATATGATAAGGCCAACTTTTTGGTAAGTTAATTTGTAGCCTTGAGAGCTTTGAGAATGCTTAGCAAGTTTAGCTTTGTCATTCTCCTTTTGCTAGATTGTTTTTTAAACAATCACTGATGTATATAGGGGGTTATGTACCTTGGTGTTGTGCGTCCTTCAATAGCCACAGAACTACAAGCAGCTGCCATGGATCCACCTTGTTTATCACCCAGAGAAGGAGGAGTCATTCTTTTGTGGTAAAGCAAGATAGAAGCCAAGCACCTGGTCTAGTCCCCCCCATCTTCTGTGGTTATCATAATTAAATAAAATGTCCAGTGTTTGACTATTATAAAAAAAATAAAAAAATAAAAAGGAGATTCAACATCTACTATGTATTCATGAAAAATATTTTTTTGTCAAAGGGTGTGGATGAACCCCTCGGCTTTATCTGACTCCGCCCTGAAAAGGAGATTGTGAAAGTAACATTAAAAGCCAAACAACAGTACAAGAATTTCAGTAACCAATTGAGACGAGCAACTTTTAACTTGTTAACTATTGTTCTTAGATTAGTTCATGGAAGGCAGGAAATTAAGTTATTAAAAAAAACTAGGTGTTACGGGTTCACAAATTAATTGACAAGTAAAATAGGAAGTAGACTTGAGAGCATAGATACGAGAAGAAATTATAGTTACCTTTATAAATGAGTAAGTGCATTCAATTTAAATTAGCTATATCACCAATCTAATAGAAAATAAATTGTATCCATCACCGTAAGGGTTGCTAGTTCTCCACTATCAAGTTCCACATGCTCATGTTCCGAGAGAACTTTGTAGGCTTTTACTTCTTTTAGTTGACTATGACAAGGCTTGCTTTCATGAGAAGTAGAATGACTCGAATTCTTCATGTAGATTAAACGGTCCTTGAAGCATGTAATCATTTCAATAGTTGAGAATACGTTGAGTCTCCTAGGATGACAACTCCCTAGCAAAGCATCTACAAAACTTCGGCATGGCCTTACATCGTCTTCAGATGAACCCATGTATACGTCTAAAACAACCACTTGACGGATAGCAACACTATGGCGCAATTGAAAAACTGCCATGTTGATCTCATTGCATTCGTCGAAATAAAGGGACACATGAGACCAAGAGGTTAAGTTCGATAGGAATTTCCTCAACTTCCAAAACCATGCAGCATTAATTAAATCATCTTTGTGACATATAAGATGCGCTAGTGAGTTCTTCAATTGACCGGACTCTTTTGCAATTTTAACCTCAGTAGTTCCAACATACTGAAGTGATACCAAATTTGAAGCATCAATCTCCCCTAAGTCCTCACAATTCTGAATCCCCAAGACTTTCAGGGATTGACTCCCGCAAATGTTAAGTCTTTCATTCAACTCTCCAGAAACAGAATCTAATTTCAATCTCTCAAGGACTTGGGATGTAGAAATAAGGTTTCGGAGAAAGCCTTCAGATACTTCCATACGGGATAGTTCTAAGGATTTCAGATTCTGACATTCAAGAATATCCAATAGAGCATGACTCCCGGAATATGTCAAGTGCTCTAGAGTTGATGATTGGATTTTAACACTCGAATTATGAGCATTAAAACTTGTTGAAATATCAACCGACTTGATGTTTTGAAGATTCCGCAGCTCAATCTTTGTCAATAAACAACAACTTGCGATCCTTAAATTGACAATCAAGGGACAACAATTAAACACAGTTTGAAGCAAGTTGTCGTCTAAACAAACATCATGCAGAGAAAGCTTTCTCAAAGAATGACAGTTTGCTAGTTGACTAGTACTAGTAAATAATAAAAGATTCATTAAATCACAACCCCTCAGAACCAATTCTCTTAAAGATTTCGATGCCAAGAATTTGGAAATAGGGAAGGGGTACGAGGGGCTAGAAATAGGTAAGGGGTACGAGGGGCCATAAATTACTTCACATATCAGATCTTTTACACCATTCTTAAGAGCAATGTCAAGCCACTTTTCAATACGAGGAAAAGCAAGAGGTTGATGATATTTAGTGGATGAAACTGAAAGTGCAAACTTCTCTAAAGGAATTTTTCTTTCCCTATATCTCTCCATGACTTTATCCACTAGTAATCTATTATTATTGCCTTTACCATACTCAACTTTGAACTCCAAATTGGGATAAGTGAACCATGCTTGTAGCCATGTTTGGCACACGAGGCTTGATTTGGCTGCTTCTTTATGACTAAGGTAGGAAAATATTTTGTGAATGAGACATTCAGGCAATTTGTCACCTATAGATTCTTGTGATCCGACCCTTCCCCGGACACGCATAGCAGAAGCTTCCGTGCACCGGGCTGCCGACACGGTGAGAACTGCTAGCTATTACACAAATATCGTGTAGAGGGGTGAATTTATAGAATGTGGATTTTGTAATCACATTCCAATAAGGAGACAATTAGACCAAACCCTTAATCGGTTAAACTCTATTAAGAAAATTGTGGATTTTAAAATTACTTTTGTTTTTTGGTTGTATGTTTTGGGAAATTTTATTTATTTTTTGTATGCATGCATTTATTACGTTTGAAGAAAAAAAATGTTGGAAAAATAATTTATAGTAGTAAGAAACCAAATTTGTTTAGTTATTGGTAGGATTTAGGATTTATATTCAAATTTACGTAGAAATAGGTTTTTCAGTTTATAGTTAAATTAGGTTATTGCAGACATACGATATTGGAATTAACTAGTTTATGGGAACGTGCGTTACACGTTTATTCTAAATTATTTAATACAAAACTTGAATTGCTAATGATTTATATAAGGTAAAATTTACCTAGATTAAAAAGAACTTTAAGTAATTTTAAAATATAAACTATAAGAATAATAATTTAATGATAATTATTGAAGGAAAAAAAGTGAAAAAGATCATTTTGTCTATTGTAAAAACTTTTAATAAAGGACAAAAAGTTTAAACAACATTTATAAAGACCCTACACTTTTAATATAGTATAGATAGATATAGATATATCTAGATAGATGTAATAATTCCAGAAAAGAAAAAAAAAGTCAAATGAATATATAGAGGATTGATTCGTGTATTTATGTTAAAAAAAAAAAAACTCGTTATGGATACAAATTGCAACTAGGCACAATTTGGATTTTGAATACAAATTATTACTGTCTATGGATGGGAGTTTTGGGTCGTTGAAATCTAATTATTTGTCTTACTAAATATTGTTTTAACAAATATAAGCTCCTAATTATCCTATTTAATTTAGATTTTAATTAATTACAATTCATAGTTTCTCTTGTCAATTAAATACAATTCATAGTCTCTCTTCTTTATTTTCTCTCTTTCTCTATCTGCTATTTCTCTTCTTTTTTTTCCAGTTTTTTTCTTCTTTTTTTTCTTTTTCTTTTTTCTTTTTTTTTTCTTTTCCATTTTTTTTCGTTTTTTTCTCTTTTTTTATTTTTTCTTTCTCTTTTTTTTCCTTTTCATTCTTATTTCGTTTTTTTTTGTCATATTTTCTCCTTTTTTTTTCTTTTTTTTTTTTTGTATTTTTTTCTCTCATTTTTTTTTGTTGTTGTTGTTATTGTATTTTATATTTTATATTTATTTGTATCATACTATATACTTTAAATTAATTTATTATTTGTGTTTAAATAATTTAGTCGTGAATATATATAATTTATCATTTGTATTTGCATACAAATAAGTATATGAATTAATTATATTTGTTGGAGTCTAAAATATATAAATATGTAATATATTATTTAATACAAATATATCGTTAGTATTTGTATTAATCATTAGTATATGATTAGTACAAGAAATGAAAATGATGATGTAGGGAAATTCACAAGTTCTTGTTCAAAGTGTAAGCATAAAATTGAACTCGTATGATATTGCTTACCAGCTTACTTGAAAATTGAAATCACTTAGTACCCGTTTGGCCATAGATTTTTCAAGTAGTTTTTGGAAAAAAAACTTGGCAAATAGTGTTTGGCTATATAATTTGTCATTATTTGGCAAATATTTTTGATAAATAATCCAAATACTAGAAAAACTAGTATATGGGCCAAATTTCATTTTTTTGGGAACTTTTAAAAGTTCAAATTTTACATCAAACTTTTATCTTATATAAAAACACCCACAATTTATTGATCCCAACTAACATAAATAAATTTATATGCAATTAGATAGGAGTTATGGTGTATGTCTAAATGAAACAATTTAGATATCTAAGTTCAATCTTTCAAGAGTGCTAAAACATATCCTTTGGCCAATAGAAATGCTAAGCAATAGAAACGTACAAATCAAAGTGAAAAGGCAAATTATATTATAATACAAAGTAACATGAGTAGAACTTATTACAAAGCAAATGTTCCTTTTTAACGTTCCTAAGTGTTGCTGCATATTTCTTATTTTTGATAATACAAACTTATGGTTATTTTAATAGTTTTTAAAACTTACGGGTATATAAATCAACAACAACAACAACATACCCAGTGTATTCCCACAAAGTGGGGTATGGGGAGGGTAAAGTGTACGCAGTCCATACCACTACCTCAGATGAAGTAGAGAGGTTGTTTTCGATGGACCCCCGGCTCAGGACATATAACAGTAAAACCAACAAAAAACATAAAAATAAACAATAAAATGGAATAATAACCGCTAGACAAAAAAGAAACAAGACACCCACATAGTAATACTATAAACTATTTATTCGATATGGGTATAAATCACATTTCTTAAAAAAGTGAAATATGTTTCGCAAATATTATGGTCAAACACATGATGAAACTTCACTCAAATCTTCACTCAAAAATGACTTGCCAAAAATATTTGAAAATCTATGGTCAAACGCTAGCGTAAATTTTTTCAGTTGTTTCCTTTTGTTACATTAAGAGGGGTGATTTAAAAAATCTATGATTTGTAGATTCTGAATCTTAATGTAGCTCGTTTTGCTTAAAATATAAGATTTAAATAAAAGCTATTAAGTTGGTCCGAGCCGTATCTAATATTGTCATACCACTTAATTATATAGTTAATTTCCTTTTTCTTTTATAGTTTAACATGCATATATCTTTTAGAGGTGGGAGAAAAGAAAATTATAAACTTTGTCCTTGTTGAATCTGCACTTACTGATTCTGTCTCTCTAAATGAAATCACTGGAGAGTTGTTTTTATCCAAGTGTGCACATTAAATTACTGTTTTAGGAAGCGAAACACAAACTTATTTTCGTTATTCCGGATTCTTATTGAACATAGTAAAATTAAAATTGATAATAAAGTCAGTAAAGTTTTCAGAGTAACTTGCAATTTGCACCATTAACATATGTATTGTTTTGCGATTTACACCCAATAAGATTTCTTATCATTAGTATTTGGCTTTTCTAATGAGTATGGTACTATCATTATTCAGACATAGTACCCCAAACATTATATTATTGGCTTGTGGATCTCAACAATTAATCATGTCATGGAAAGCGTAAGCAAAAAAATAATATGAAATCACTTACCTCATCTTTTTTAACAACTTGCTTATAATCAACTAACATTCCTAGATATTTTCTGAAATTTTCTCAGTTATTACATATTTTAGGAGTGGGAGAAAAAACAATAACCTTTGTCCTCAAGGATATTTAGATTAGTGAATGGGGTGATGTCATAGTAATTTTTCCAATAATTGACTATTTTTAATTAACACATTTTCTATGGTCACAACAATAATCATACCTAATATATTGCTCCGCGGTTCAAACACGTCACTTTCAAGAATTCATTAGACCAAATTAAGATACTAAACAATTTAACAAATAATTCTAATTTTATATTTAAGACACTTATACTTCGGGTTAACTGGTTTTGTCCCATATTGGAGAAAGGAGAATAATTTATTGAGTTTAAATAAAAAGGGAAAAGGGCGTCAAATTTATCTTTGGACTATTCAAAATGGATTTGTTTTACCCTTCATTATGTTTTGGCTCAAAATTAAAATATCCTCACTGTTACGTTTTGGCTCAAAAATGGCATTCAACTAGCAAATAGCTCAAAATATTTTTTTAACTAACGGTTGTTCCAGAACAAGGAAAAAAGAGATCATTTCTTTCTTTTCATTGTCTTTGAAACAGTGTTCTTCTAGATCGAAAAAAGTTGGGTGATTTTATATGCTCTAATTGTTACTTTGAATTACTAATTAGAAAAGAACAAATTGTTATATCGTTGAACATTCTGAATAAATAGATCAACCTTTTTTTATAATGTGAACATATATATCCCATCATTATAGTATAAATGGTGGGATTAATAATCTTGGGACTAACTAATATCTCTATCAAACACAAACGCATGCAGGAAAAATAATCTTGCATTTTATCCCCTAATTATTATCTCTTATCCCTCGTACCAATGATCTCTATAAGATTAGCTTGTTGAAACGGTTTTCGACAAACTATTTTTATCAAAAAATCTCATATGTACGTTCATTCAACTAGCATAAACCAATAAGGAAATATTCAAAACTCACTTATAAGTACCTTTCCATCTAAAAGTTTGCTTTTGTATGCATAGAATTACAAAGTCATAAATCCAAAATTAATAAAATACTCTTATCACCCATTTTAAACACACCAAAAGCTTTGTGCAATTTATACACCTTTTTAATATGAATCATATTTCATGTGTTATACATAATTACATGAGATAACAAAAAAGAATAAACAACTATAGCTTTTTCTTCACCGCAATCGTGATGGTGTTGTACGTGATGGGGATGACTCAACTGACGATGAACTTCCTGATTCAATGGGTTCAAAAATAAATCGGACAAGTGATGTCCTACATCCTCAGGAGAAAATCTGATCATATGACTAGAATGTCTCTCCTTTACTATCACATCTCTATGTTTATTGTAAAACTCTCTATAAACAGCAAGTATTTTCCTCGCGATTGACACTTTCAAGTCATCGTGGAGCTTATTATTAGGTATGACGCACTGTGATTGCTTCCGATGAGGTTGCTCGAATGACGAATTGAATCTCTTGTTGTGGAGCCACTGTAAAATGAAAAATATAATTAAATTTTTTAAAAAAAATATACAACAACAACATACTCAGTATATTCCCACACAGTGGGGTCTGGGGATATTAAGTGTACACAGTCCGTACCACTACCTCAGAAGTGAGGTAGAAAATGTAAAAAGTAAAAATAAAAAAAGAAATTAAAATAATAGAAATAAAAAAATAAATTCAAAATAAAAAATTATGACAAAAATAAAAAGAAAGAAAGCAAAAAGTAATCTTGTAATTACCAGCTATTCTTACCTTCCCCTGCGAATTGACGAGTGTAATTACCCCTCCCAATTACATACAAATTTTTGCTAAAGCTGCATTTATTTTTATTAAGATTAAGACGCCTGAATCTAATATGATCACATGCATCTGAATGATTAAGATGTTGTCTTTAAATCTAAATACTTACCTGAAAAGAAATAATTACAGACTTTTAATCAATGTCATTTTACACTCAGGTACAATTTCAACTACTATATCACATTCAATTCACACTCCAGCAAAATAGAAAATGGGGAATTTATTTTGAAAAGATTGCTTGAAAAGATCAATATTTCAACTATAAATCTGATCAGACATACTTGGAATTTTCCTTAAATACAGTTAACATGTTACGATAACATTAAATAGTCTGAGGTATATGCAATACCTCATTTGTGGGTAGTGGTGGATATGTCACTTTAATCTGTAGAGACATGATATCGATAGCATCAATAAGTCGTTCATTAAATGTTTTGAAGTCCCTGTTAAGAGTGTCTCTATTGAGTACAATTATTTTAATAAAACAGTGAAAAAATATTAATATTCAATTAACATTGAAACTTTGAAAATTGATTAAGTTTAATATTTACAATTTTTATTGACATCCAAATCATACATGCATGCTTTACCATCAGCACCATAGAGGACTCTAATATGTGACTTCCCGTAATAATATTCACAAGTGTATTGTCAAAAATTCTAAAGCAACCTGTCTAAACAATTTTCCCAAATAAATCAAATTAACTTTTTAGACTTCAAAATGATTAGTAAACAATTTTTTTTGTTATATTTACTGGAAGATCATCCTATAGTAGTCAGAAAAATCAAGGCATACTCCATTGACGATCTAACAAATGTTTTGGAATCGTCATCTGAAATGGTTTTGCCCTTTTCGAACCTTCACATACGATTCTTATCGTTCAAATGATACAATCTCTCAACGAATAGTAAAAAACTTCCATCATTAGAATTAAGGTCACTAGCAATAACAACTGGTCTTGCTATAATTTGATAATGCTCTATCATTGGATTTCAAATTGTGCATGATTATGTCATAGAAGAAGATTTTATTGGCAACAATTGTCGTAATGCCAAAATTAAGTGGTAATGCCAAAATTAAGTGTACTGACTCTCATACATGATCTGAAGCAAGCATTATTAAGTACAAAAACATTGAAGAGTCTAAAAAACAAATGGCCCGATCACTAGCTAAAAGTCGGGACACATGTTTTTTTAGCTAAAAACTAGGACATTACGGAAGAGGAAAGCTAAAAAAAATTTAGCTCAAAATTTTTTTAGCCCAAAAAAAAAAAAAACGAGCCCGGTCACTAGCTAAAAAACAAATGACCATTATGGGAGCGGACTTTATTTTTAGCTAAATCGGGCCATTTTTTGTTGGCTTTATTTTATTTAGCTAAAAATGGTTCGGTTTTAGCTAAGAAAACAATTGGCCACTAGCTGATGTTTTTTTAGCTAAAAAATTGGGCCACATGTTTTTTTAACTAATAAATCGGGCCACATATTTTTTAGAGGGTTTTACATGAATATGCAATCTTAAAAAGCATATTACATATTTTTAGCCTTATTTTTAAAATAACAATAGTAGCCAAAGAATAATTACATACTTAATCAAAATTTAAAGCTAAATGAATTTCCTTTTTCGCCTAAATTAATTCATTAAAAAAAAAGTTGAAATAATTGCAATTAATTAGGTAATGATAAATTCCTATTAATTTGTTAGGTCTTGCATTAATGTGGCTGAGTAATTTTTACTTTCCTTTTCTATAACCTTTTATTTTATTTTGTTTCTACATTGATAAAATACTTATTTAATTTTTTTATAAATTTGGAAAATGAGGCTTATATTTTTTTTGTCAAAAGTATATGTGATAAATCTATAATAGCAGTATATATCAAATATTATAAGTATGTAAATTGTACACTTGAAATAATTCGACAAATATAATATTATTATAGCAATATATATTAAATATTATATGTATATATGGTATATTTTTAATGATACAACAAATGTAAATGGCATAGCAGCAATATATGTTAACTATAATTTTATCACAAAAAATATATCAGGTATAATATAGTATTTTATTTATATTTTATTATTATTTTTAAGTTAATAGATATATATTATTATTATTATTATTATTATTATTATTATTATATTCATTGAATATAAACAGAATACATAATATAAAATTATTTAAACAAGCATATTGTGAACTATAATAACATTATATTACATGAAAAGTAATAGTATATAGTGTTATATTATTTAATTATTTAGTATATGATGAATATAAATGGTGTATATCATTTATTGAGAAAAGGGAAGAAAAAATTACTAAGAAAATTTACTAAAATTATGGAACAAATATTAATGGTAGGAGAGAGAAGTCGGAATAGATAAGAAAGGTAATAAGGTTAAATTCAGAATTTATGAGATCTCATTTAGTTATTAGCATATTGATGGAATTCTATACATATGCTAAAATTGAAATTAATTGTGCTATTTATGAAAAGATGTAAAAGTTAGGCCATTTATGTCATTAAATTATATAATATGTTGCACAATGTAAAATTCTCTATTTTTTAAGCTAAAAAATTGGGCTATTTGTTTTTAGTTACTTCAATACTTTTACACTGAATGACGCTTGCTTCAGACTATATGTGAGAGTCTACATACTTAATTTTGACAAAACAACAATTGTTGCTAATAAAATCCTCCTCTATGACATAAACTTGCACAAATTGAAATTCAATGTAGAGCATTATTAAATTATGACGAGATCAATTGCTATTGATAGTGACCCTAATTCTAGTACTGGACATTTTTTATACTATTCATTAAGAGATTGTGTCGGTTGAACGATAAGAATCGTATGTGAAGGTGTGAAGGTTTGAAAAGGGCAAATTCATCCTAGATTGCGATCCAAAAACATGTGAAAGATTGTCAATGGAATATGCATTGATTTTTCTGATTACTATAGGAGGATCTTTCAGTAAGTATAACAAAAAAAATTTACTTATCATTTTGAACTCCAAAAAGTTAACTTATTATGTTTGGGGAAATTGTTTAGACAAATTGCTTTAGGATTTTTGGCAATACACTCTCGTGAATATTGAAGCCCTTAAAGAACACACTCTTAAGTTTCACAAAGATTATCCCCATAGATGTCACAGATGTGGCTACGTTTTCTTGAGTCACACCTTTTTTGTGCACACTGAGAAGAAATGGTGTATATGTGGTGTTAAGTCAACCACAACGTAAGTTAAGAAAAAGGTGGCGGAGAAGAAGCGCAGGAAGGATGGTGGTGAGATTGAACTAGCTGCAGATGACCTTTCACCGGATGAAGATATATGGCTTGGAAACTAGTGGTGGCAGAGGAAGCGGGTTTCACTTTTTTGTTTTGGGAAACATTGTAGCAGCGAAAGCTTAGGGTTTCACTTGTTTGTTTTGGAAAGCATTGGATCGTCTTCGTCTTTTTGGAAAGCATTGGATCGTCTTCGTCTTTCTAAATCTATGCAAAACTTAATTATTTTATGTTTTATGGTATGTAGTTTTAAGTCTATGAAGCTACTATGTGTTGCAGTTTTATTACGGCATAGTTAAACTATAACTTATATTATCAGAGAATTGGTTACTGTTGTTTAAAAAGTGTTGGAATGGGTGAAAAGGTTGGAGAAGTGGTCAATGGTAGTTTTAGCAATATCATGATTGCCTTCAACCCAAATGCCCTGAGATTTCTTTGTTCTGTGAATATGAAACCTCTTTTTTCTCCTTGACCACAGTATAGAAATACTTTTGAGTAAGCATCTCCCTCCTCAGCCTAAATAATTCTTGCTTTTTGTTTGAGAATTGCATCTTGCATTTTCAGCCATTTAGTATAATCAACTTAAGCTTTGTAGACAGATTGTCTATTGGCATCAGTGTTGAAATTCCCATATATTATTTTCAGATTAGCCAAATTAGTCTCTAGTTGTTTTCAGAGCAGGCCAAGCGGTCGCTTTAGGCCCAAAACTCTTGTGTGTGTGGGGGGGGGGGACAATTTTGGATAATAGTGTAGTAGCCTTTGAGGTTAACGTGTAGTGGGATTATTTTTCATTTTAAAAAGTATTGAGTACTTTAAAGAAAAGATTGAAGTAATAGTTTTTTTTTTTTAGCTTAAGTCATCAACGTCCCTTTAAAATTGTCCAAAAAATTTACTTAGACACCTCAACTAAGACTAGCACCAATTGAACACCTAAATTATTCAAAATGTGTACATATTAGGCACAAAGTGCTGGTGTGGCAAGAAAAGTGCTCCTCACTTTTTTTAGGCGCGTGAATTGATCCCAAATAATATTTTATTTTTATTTTTATTGAAAGATTTACACTTTATTTGTTTCATTAATACATGACACTAAATAAAAAAGTTAAAATAATTATTTATTAATTTTTGAAAATAATAATTTTTTAATAAAAAAAAGAAAAGCAACCTCACTCAGGTACAACTTCAACTATTATATCACATTCAATTCAGACTCCAGCAAAATAAAAAATGGGGCAAAATTTTTGAAAAGATTGCTCGAAATGATCAATATTTCAACCATAATCTGATCAGACATATTTAAAATTTTCCTTAAATCCAGTCAATATGTTACGATAACATTAAATAGGTAGCGATATGATCTTTATAGCATCAATAAGACATTCCTTAAATATTCTGAAATTCCTCTTTAAAGTGTCTCCATTGGGTACAATTGTTTAATAAAACAATGAAAAAATGTTAATAGATGATTAACATTGAAACTTTGACAGTTCATTAAGTTTAATACTTACAACTTTTATTGATATTCAAATCATACATGCGTGCTTTACCATCAGCATGGATCATAAAGGACTCTAATATGTGACTTCCCATAATAATATTCATGTCACGCCCCGAATCCCATCGAGACATGATTGGCACCCGTAGCCGATAAGGCCCGAGAGAACCAACCTGTGCCTATGTTCAATCATATGCATATCATAATCATAACCACCATTGCATAAGAACATGAAAGATGAATAAAGGAAAACATGGGACATATTTATACATACACATGAAACATGGCCGTTGAGGCCATCCAGTCAAAACAACATATGTCCTTTACATTAATACACCCACATCCGTCTACAAAAGCCTCTAACAAGAGCATTGACCAAAATGAACCATAAGTCGGGACAAGTCCCCGCTTTACACAATATGTACATCACCAAAACATATATACATCCTGACTCGGAGAAGCCCCGAATAAGCTGGAGCTCACCAAAGAACCGCTAACAGTGGCAATCTACTGGGGAGGCCTACTAGGACCTGCGCCTGCAGCAAGTAAGGTAAATGCCCCGAGAGGGGTCAGTACGAAATAAGTACTGAGTATGCAAGGCTCAGATGAAACTGTACAACACATGAATATTTCAATGAACATGCCAATGAACTCAAAACATATGAATAATCAATGTGAATAAGTCACCATGTTACGTTTTGGAAACCATGTGGATTGCTTTCATTACTTGCATTACTTTCTTTATCTCAATACTCACTTGTCATTACATATCACAATGTGCCCGGGCCCCGACTGATCAGTGGGTCTTTCATATCATATCATTGTGTAGGGATCGAGTCGAGCTAGGCTTATGCCCCTAGACTTGCCACCCATACATCAATGCATCGGGATCGAGTCGAGCTAGGCTTACGCCCCTAGACTTGCCACCCATAAATCCAAATCTCGGGATCGAGTCGAGCTAGGCTTACGCCCCTAGACTTGCCACCCGTACTTGATCATTGACCACATTTGCATTACTTTGTTCATTACTTTGAGATTGATACTTCGATAGTCATAACATCACTTTGGAACTTTGGAACACAACATTGTTGGAAACTTTGAATCATTGACCAATGAGTGAAGGACATGTGAATAAATATTAATGAGAAATATCATATTACTAGCACCATGATACCATTGGAACCATTGGACAATAATCCATGAACAAGAGACATAAGTATAGTCACTATTGAAACATTGGAACATAACCATATTTGAGCTTTTGGAACATTAACCATGAATATGAGAAATGGGATTCACAATTGTTCAATGAGTAGGAAATATATGACAATGACCATGGATAAGTGCATATGGGATACCTTAGTACATTTCGGAATAGAACTAGTGAAATGTCAATGTGAACACTATTGGCCGTAGAAAGATACGGACAAAGTAACCTTGCATACCTTGGATTCGCAATACGAATCTACAACCTTAGATGCGTAGACAATAATCCCACTCCTTCTTTATGTGTCTACAAATACATAACGAAATTCACATTAACCACCAATTACTTTACAAATGCATACCATGTCAATGAATTACATGTTTGGCTTTAAACATGTCATTTCCCCTTGACAAAACCATTGATCATACTATTATTCCAAAAATTCCATAATATTCCCAACATTGACCAATACATGAAAATCAATACATTTCACCACAATACTTCTCCTTTACACTTTCTTATCCATAACACATCACAAATAATCCTTCAAAGCACCTTAATTTAACTCATAACACATATCGGCCAAAATCCCATAATTTTCACTTTTAGCCAAGAACAAATTTAATGCCAAAAATAACACCATACATGTTCATATTTTGTCCATACCATGCTTTTTCATCAAAGGCACAAGGCCTAATTCAAGTTCAAATTACCAAGATGACACATCTTTCACCAAAGGCAAAAATACACTATTCATCACCTTGCCAACACAACTAGCATAATATACATAATCTCCCATGCATATAATATGTTAATCCATGAAAATAAACACTTACCAAAGCTTGGAATAGGATGATCTTGTCCAAAAATGCCTTAGGGTTTTTGGGAGTCCAAGAGGTGTTCTTGAGATTTTTCTAGAAAAAGAATGAAAAAGCATGTGTGTTTTGCCTCAATAAATCTGATTTTTGGGTCCCTTATATAGTGCTCAAGTAATCCTTAGCCATTTGGGAGCAATAATGGAGTGGTCATGGCAAGAATGGGTCAAATGACCCATTTGGGCCAAGTCTTTTATTTCATTTTGGGCCTAATTTTGGGCCCAATTATACATATCCATGTGACCCATCAAATTTCATGTATTAATCACCATCTATCTCATGTTTACATAATTTCATAATATCACGACATTATTCTCTTACGAGATTCTCATTCGTCGCCTCGATCGCAAAAATTGGAATTCTAGTCGCCCTTGGCTTCATTGGACATTTTGGATCACTATTCACATTTCATGATTTGATCATGTAGGAGTATGTAGGAGTATATTGAAGTGTTTGTAGCTTTAACAATGCTCAAATAACTCCAAAGATCCAAAAGAAACCATCGAGAAATCGTCGTAGAATTGCGTTACGAAACGACTCCGGAAAGGCACAATTGTTGTGCCTTGCGCCACTGCTGAAAAACAAGGCAGTGGCGCAAGAATCCACTGCCCTCTGAACTTCTTGGCTGCAGGTGGCTTGCGCCACACCCCTGAAACAGGGTAGTGGCGCAAGTTTCAGCCCTTTGCTGAAATTTTCGGCCACTTATCCAATGTTTACGTATCGTCCAATCCCTTATCAAAACACTACAAAATACTTACTTAGTGATCTTAACCATAAATTAGACATGACTTAAAGTCACCAAATGAGGTTAAAATGTGTGCGAGTTCTTACCCAAATGTTCCACGGAAACACCTCCTGCGAAGGTCTAATCGCACATGTTAAGTCTGATATCAAATGTTTCACCAATGACACTATAAAACACATATGCATGGCATCTCAACACTTATGTAGATATGATCCCAAGGTATCAAGTGTGGTTATAAAGTACGGGGTGTTACAATTCACGAGAGTGTATTGCCAAAAAATCTAAAGCGACCTGTCTAAATAATTTCCCCAAATAAAATAAATTAACTTTTTGACTTTAAAATGATTAGTAAACCATTTTTTTGTTATATTTACTGGAAGATCATCATATAGTAGTCAAAAAAAACCATGCATACTCCATTGATGATCTAACACATGTTTTGGGATCGTCATCTAGAATGAATTTGCCCTTTTCGAACCTCTACATATGATTCTTGTCTTTCAAACGATACAATCTCTCAACAAATAGTAAAAAACTCTGTCACTAAAATTAGGGTCACTAACAATAGCAATTAGTCGTACCATAATTTGATAATATTGGATTTCAAATTGTGCAAGATTATGTAAAGGAAAATTTTATTGGCAACAATTGTCATAATACAAAAATTAAGTGTATGGACTCTCACACATGATCTGAAACAAGTGTTATTGAGTGTAAAAATATTGAAGTGGCTGAAAAATAAATGACCCAGTCACTAGCTTAAAAATCGGGCCACATATTTTTTTAGCTAAAAAATTTTTTAGCAAAAAAGAAAATCAGGCCCGATCACTAGCCAAAAATAAATAAATGGCCATTATGAAAGCAAGCTTTGTTTTTTTTAGCTAAAACCATATCTCTTTTATCAAAAATCGGGCCTGGTCACTAGCTAAAATAATTTAAAGTAATTGAAAAACAAATGATCCGATTTTTAAGATAAGACCGAACCATTTTTTTGGCTTTATTTTATTCAGCTAATAATGACCCGATTTTACCTAAGAAAGCAATTGGCCACTAGCTAATGATTTTTAGCCAGTCACTAGCTAAAAAATTGAACCACATTTTTTTAACTGTTTAGATAGATTGCCTTAGAATTTTTGATAATACACTCTCGTGAATATTGAAGCCCTTAAAGAACACACTCTTAAGTTTCACAAAGATTATCCCCATAGATTTCATAGGTATGGCTACGTTTTCTTGAGTCACACCTCTTTTGTGTTGCATACTAAGAAGAAATGGTGTATCTGTGGTGTTAAGTCAACCACAACACAAGTTAAGAAGAAGGTGGTGGAGAAGAAGCGCAGAAAGGATGGTGGCAAGATTAAACTAGGTGTAGATGACCTTTCACCCAATGAAGATGAATGGCCGTGAAACTAGCGGTGGCAGGGGAAGCACAGGGTTTCACTTTTTGTTTTGGGAAGCATTGTGGGCTTGTGGAAGTGGAAGCTTAGGGTTTCACTTGATTGTTTTAGGAAGCATTGAATCTACTTCGTCTTTCTAAGTCTATGCAAAATTTAAGTATTTTATATTTTATGTTATTAGTTTTAAGTCTATGAAGCTAATATGTGTTGCAGTTTTATTACGGCATAGTTAAATCAAAAATGATGTTATCAAAGAATTGATTAGTGTTGTTTAATAAAAGTATTTGAATGGGTGAAAAGGTTGGAGAAGTGGTTAATGACAGCTTTGGAAATATCATGATTGCCTTCAACCCAAATGCCCTGAGAGTTCTTTATTTTGTGAATATGAGACCTTTTTCTTTTCTCCTTGACCACACAACAGAAATACTTTGAGTTAGCATCTTTCTTCTCAGCCCAAGTAATTCTTGGTTTTTGTTTGAGAATTGCATCTTACGTTTTCAACCATTATAAGCTTTGTAGAGGGATTGTCTATTGAAATCAGTGTTAGAATTCTCGTAGATCATTTTCAAATTAACCAAATTAATCTCTAGTTGTTTCACTGTTACAAAGACATCACCAATGGTCTCTTTAGACCAGTTGCTATGGCATTTCGAAGTAGCTTTCAGTTTTTGCTGGAGAACCCATTGGGATTTTTTTGAATATTTATGTCCCAAAAATGTTCGACGAGTTCGTCGTATCCTTCTTGCTTAGTCCAAAAATTAAGGAATCTGAAGTATTTAGCGATATCATTATTCTTATTTCCAAACTTAAAGGTGATGAAACTATGATTATGTCACGCCTCAAATCCCATTGGGGCGGACAGGCACCCGTAGCCGTAAAGGCCCGAGAGAACCAATCTATGACCGAGTATATTCATATGCATGCCATTAAGTGAACAAAAATTCTGCCACGTACAGATATAATATATCGAGGACGAAAGTCATGTAAAGATGTTCAAAATAGATACAAGACTTGGCCGTTGGGGCCACAATGTCTAAAAGGTAAGACACTTCTACGTTTGACTTTACAATGTCTACAAAGCCTCTAAAAGATATATAACCATGACTAAGGTCGGGACAAGTCCCCTCCTTATACAACTACTACACAGTACCAAAAATATATACAAATGACTCGAAAAGCCCCGAATCAACCTGGAGCTCACCAATAGCCTGTAGATGACCCGAACCCTACTGTGAAGGTCTACTAGCTCATGTACCTGCAGCAGGTAAGTTAGGTCCCCCAAGGGATGTCAGTACGAAAGAATGTACTGAGTATGTAAGGTTATAAGTAACTGTATGAAATATAGAAACTCAAATAGAATCAAATACAAGTGAATAGATAATACTGATATACCACCGTACTGTATATGTGGAACCATGTACATTACATTCATTTCTTTCCTTTTACCTTTATATCAATATACATCATACAATGTCCGGGACCAACTGATCAATGATAAATAACATTGGGATCGGCTCGAGCTAGGCTTATGCCCCCAGAGCTACCACCCATAAATCAATAAACCAGGTTTGGCTCGAGCCAGGTTTTCACCCCCAGAGCTACCCCCTGTATCCAATAATCCATCGGGATCAGCTCGAGCTAGGCTTTCGCCCCCAAAGCTACCACCCGTACTCAACCAAATATGCATTACTTCATTTCTTTAATTTTTTGTGAGATTGTTACATCGGTGGTCATAACATTATTGGAGTGTCACGACCCAATATTTGAGTCATGATGGCGCCTACCGTAACCCACCAATAGGCAAGCCAAACCCTATCCCGGAGCGACAAGCAACGGGCTAACGGGCGGAATCTCATAAAACAGAGAAGAAGTAGAAGTAACCATATAGAATACATACTATAACGCTAAATATATAGAATCAGAATATGTATATATGCCAAGACTGAGAAGGAAGAGGACAGTATATAAAGTCAAGAACCCTTCCCAAGACCTGGTGAGGTCGGTACATGAACCACTACTAACATACCCAAAACACAAGACAGAAACCAAAAATGTATAACAAGTACAATAGTCTCGAGAGCAAAAGACTATACAGTAGAAGATAGAGTAGGATCTGCCTCGGACATCAGTAAGCTCACCCTGCTCCGGAGTCAATGCTAAGAAAAGAGTCACGTCACCACCGTCGACTAGTGCCTGGATCTGCATTGGGGAAAAAGATGCAGAAGTGCAGTGTGAGTACCGGGGCAACGGGTACTCAGTAAGCATCGTCGGCCGACTGAGCTCAAAGTAATATAAGCAAGCTAAAATGCGAGGGTGCATGCTAAGTCCGGGGTATAAGTAATAAATACATAAGTAACTGCCGAGGCGTGTAGATATGCTTAGGAAATAAATAAATGTGATACCGAATAATTGAGTAAATAAATGCGTATGTAAACACACAAGTCAAACATAACCTATCTGGGCCCCTATATATCCGAATATCCCTATCCGGCCTAGAAGGCCTAAATCACAGCAAAACACCACCACTAAGTTTATAACACCAGCCCACAACACTAGCACAATAGCATACATATATCACACATAAGCCCAATCTAAGTGCAAAGGAAGGTAAACCTAGCCTACCTGGACGCCTGCCGCGAACCTGCCAAGAAAACCAGCTAAATAGGAGCCTTTCCCTTTCGAGAGGCCTCAGACTGCTGCCACGCTACCAAAATAATAAATTACATGTTATAACATGACCATTGATACCCATATTGCATTAGTTCGAAAAATAAAATCCCACGTAGGGCCCGCTTGCGAAATCGCAAAACTGAAACCGTCAAAGCATCCCAAACAACTCCGTGACCAATAGCCACAACTAGCACCGCTCAATTTGAGCCCAAAATATAGCTCAAACATCAATACCAATCCCAAAATATACACGAAAATTACCGTAAAAATAAGAAAACGTATCGTAGAAATAACGAGAGCGAGTCCACGGACTCAAATATATAAACCCCTAAGCTCAAACCTCAATGGATTAGCTCAATATTGAGCTTATATGATCAAAAATGGTGAGGGAGTTAGACGAAAACAGTGAGGAAAGTAACATTTTTGTCCAAAACATAAATTGTGCACATATTCCTTTGCATCTAATTGTTCTTTTGACAATTGGCAGCCACCACACTATAAGTGGTTTGCTGGCCATTCCCTCCATCCACACGTGTGGTGGAGGTTTCAGTATAAAGGAAATATATTGGTCCCGCTATGTATATTTTCGGGTATTGCATAGGTTCGTGGTAAAATAAATATAATATTTTGAATATACCATAATTAATAGAAAATTATTTCTAACAAAACCTCTATAAAATAAAAATATTATTTTAACATATTTAAATTCACTATCTCCGCTTAAATTATTTATAGGTTATAAAACTATTATAAAGTAGTATAGATGTATCATAACAAAAATTTTTATAATTTTCAAA
Organism: Capsicum rhomboideum; assembly: GCA_031232105.1. Taxonomy (NCBI): domain Eukaryota; kingdom Viridiplantae; phylum Streptophyta; class Magnoliopsida; order Solanales; family Solanaceae; genus Capsicum; species Capsicum rhomboideum. Next base: position 138,510,743 of record CP124711.1, on the reverse strand, counting down.
GACATTTTCGAAAGGTAATTAACTATGTCATTTTACCAAATTCAAATTTACTTTAATATTTTACAACGTGCTCGGTCTAAATAATAATCTCAAACGAACTGCCCGGGAACCGAACTGTCAGTCCCAGCAAATCATAAATAACTTGGGGCAGTTATAGAAAAGCTCTAAACACTGAGAACACACGAAAATGAGGGAAATGACCGAGAAGGTCATTACAATATCCACTACTAAAAGGACTTTCGTCCGCGAAAGTCAAGAAGAAGCACATACCTGAAGACGTGAACAAGTAGGGATACTGGGATCGCATATCACGTTCAAGCTCCCAAGTAGCCTCCTCAATCGGACGGTGACGCCATTGTACCTTAACCACTGGAAAGTCCCGGGAGCGTAACCGTCTGACATCTCGATCTAAAATGGACACAAGCTCCTCCACAAATATTAGTTTCTCGTCTAACTGAACCGAGTCCCATTGAAGCACATGCGACTCATCCGAAATGTATTGTCGCAACATAGAAACATGAAACACTGGGTGGATAGCTGAAAATGCCAGAGGTAAAGCTAATACATAAGCTACCTCTCCAATTGTTCGCAAAATCTCAAAGGGTCCAATATATCTGGGGCTAAGCTTACCCTTCCTACCAAACAGCATCACGCCCTTCATGGGCGATACTCGTAAGAAGACCCTATCACCCACCCTGAATTTCAACGGACGACGTCTACGGTCAGCATAACTCCTCTGTCTACTCTGAGCTATCCGTAGCCTATCTTGAATCACTCGAAATCGGTCCAAAGATTCTCGGAGTAAATCTATGCCACGAGGACTGACTTCTGAAGTTTCGAACCAGCCAACTGGAGATCGACACCGTCTGCCAGCCATTTGAATACAGGAATGAAAGTTATTATTATACGCGAACTCGGCTAAAGGTAAGAATTGATCTCACTGACCCCCAAAATCAAACACACATGTGCGGAGCATATCCTCCAATACCTGAATCATCCTCTCCGACTGCCCATCGATTTGAGGGTGAAATACAGTGCTGAGGTCCACCCGGGTACCAACTCTTCCTGGAAAGTCTTCCAGAAATTGGAGGTAAACTGAGACCCTCGGTCTGAGATAATAGATATTGGCACTCCATGTAGGCGGACCACCTCCTGAATATATACACGAGCTAACCTCTCAACACTATAGGAGACTCGAACAGGGATAAAGTGTGCAGATTTAGTCAACCAATCTACAATAACCCAAATACTATCAAACCCACGGGAGGTGCGAGGCAATCCAACAATGAAATCCATAGTGACCCGCTCCCATTTCCACTCGGGGATGGGTAATTGCTGAAGTAAACCACCGGGTCTCTGATGTTCGGTCTTTACCTGCTGACAACAAAGGCATCGGGCTACAAACCCTGCTATATCTCTCTGCATACCACTCCACCAATAGTGTTGCCTTAGATCTCGATACATCTTAGTTGTCCCAAGGTGAATAGAATATCTAGAACTGTGCGCCTCGTGCAAAATCAACTGAATCAAATCTCCAACCCTCGGAACACAAATACGGTCGTCAAACCTCAAAACACCATCAAAACCTAAGGTAGCTCTCTCAGACTTACCCTTCAATACCTGATCTCGAATGCTACGGAGACCACTATCCTCAAACTGACGACTCTGAATCTGCTCCAGCAAAGTAGATCTCGCACCAACACAAGCGATAACCCTTTCGGGGTCAAAAATATCCAAACGTACCATCGAGTTAGCTAAGGACTGAATGTCCAAAGCCAACGGTCGCTGAGAGACAGGAATGAAGGCTAAGCTACCCATACTCACTGCCTTCCGGCTCAAGGCGTCCGCTACCACATTCGCCTTGCCCGGATGATAGAGAATAGAGATATCATAGTCCTTCAACAATTCAATCCATCTGCGCTGCCTCGAATTAAGATCCCTCTGAGTCATTATATACTGAAGACTGCGATGGTCTGTAAAGATCTCACAATGCACACCGTATAGATAATGCCTCCAAATCCTCAGTGCAAATACTACCGCTGCTAATTCTAAGTCATGAGTAGGATAATTACGTTCGTGCACCTTCAGCTGCCTCGATGCATAAGTAATAACACGACCCCGCTGCATTAAAACACATCCCAGACCGATACCAGAAGCATCACAATACACGGTGAAACCCTCGCCCTCAACTGGAAGAGTCAACACAGGGGCAGAAGTAAGTCGATCCTTGAGTTTTAGAAAGCTCGCCTCACAATCCTCAGACCACTGAAATGGAACCTCCTTCCTGGTCAGTCTGGTTATAGGAGATGCAATTGAAGAGAAACCCTCAACAAATCGGCTGTAGTATCCTGCCAACCCAATAAAACTGCAAACCTCGGTAGGTGACGTGGGCCTAGCCCAACCTCGGATAGCCTCAATCTTCGCTGGGTCTACCATGATACCGTGTCTGGACACAACATGGCCCAAGAAAGCTACAGACTCAAGCCAGAACTCACACTTTGAGAACTTGGCATACAACCGATGATCTCTCAAAGTGTGGAGCACAATCCTCAAATGCTGCTCGTGCTCCTCGTCACTCCTCGAATAAACCAAGATGTCGTCAATAAACACAATCACAAAGGAGTCCAAGTATGGCCTGAATACACGATTCATCAAATCCATGAAAGCTGCTAGGGCATTAGTCAATCCAAAAGACATCACCAGGAACTCATAATGGCCGTACCGAGTCCTGAAGGCTGTCTTTGGGATGTCCTCAGCCCTAACTCTCAACTGATGGTATCCAGATCTCAAATCTATTTTTGAGAATACCGCTGTACCCTGAAGTTGATCAAATAAATCATCGATACGAGGCATAGGATACTTATTCTTCACAGTTACCTTATTCAACTGCCTGTAATCAATATACATTCGCATAGACCCATCCTTCTTCTTTACAAACAGAACTGGAGCACCCCATGGAGACACACTCGTCCTGATAAAACCCTTCCCCAGAAGATCCTGGAGCTGAGTACTCAACTCTTTCAATTCAGCAGGAGCCATACGATAAGGAGCTATAGAAATAGGTCGGGTGCCCAGCTCAAGGTCAATAATGAACTCTATATCACGCTCAGGAGGAAGGCCAGGTAGGTCAGTCGGGAATACATCAGAAAACTCACGAACAACAGGGACGGAGTCAAGCGATGGACTCTTAATACTAGCATCCCGAACATAAGCAAGGAATGAATCATATCCCCTCGACATCAATCTACGAGCCCGAACATATGAAATAATCCCTGTCGGTGTGCGGCTAACAGAACCCTGCCACACCACCTGCGGTACGCCAGGCATGGCTAAGGCCACGGTCTTGGCAAAGCAATCCAAGACTACATGATGAAAAGACAACCAGTCCATGCCCAGGATCACATCAAAGTCTACCATGTCCAATACAATAAAATCAACCTGAGTCTCAAACTCCTGAATAGTCACCAGACATGATCTATATACCCGATCCACTACCAAGGAATCACCAACGGGGGTAGATACACGTAAGGGTACAGATAATAACTCAGAACATAAATCCAACCGTGGTGCATAATAAGTAGATACATAAGAAAACGTGGATCCGGGATCAAATAATGCAGAAGCTGGCTGATGGCATACGAAAATCATACCTGTAATCACCGCATCCGAAGCCTCAGCCTCCGGCCTAGCCGACACAGCATACAACTGATGCTGACTACTACTAGTCTGAGCACCAACCTGACTACCAGTCCGACCTCCCTGCGCTCTACCTCGAGAACCCTGGGGACCACCCCGATGACCCTGTGCACCACCTCTACCTGCTGGAGGTATATATCTGAGGGGCTGTGCTGTCTGAACTGAAGGCTCAATCGCCATGCGCTGAGGACACTCACGCGCGAAATGACCGACAACCCCACAAGTATAACATGCCCTGCTCGGCCTAGAAGGTCCAACTGATCCGGTATGGACACCTCTAGTCGATGAACTGGACTAACCACGTCCCTGAGGCTGTCTAACAGAACCACTATAGACGGGCTGACCCCTATCAGATATTTACAAAGCTGACTGTACGGGCCTACTGGACTGACCCTGTCGCTGAAAAGACTGCTGAGGGTACCTACCCTGAAACTGGAAACCACGACCTCTGAACTGTGAACCACTATGGCTCCCACTGAAACTACCATGAATACGAGGTCTCTTATCGCTGCCCCCTTGGGCCTCGCGATCCATCTCCTTAATAGAGTATACATACTCGGTAATCTCTGCGAATGACTTTCCTGAAGTCACTAAACTCTGGGTAGCTCTGCAGAGTGGCAATCTCAGTCCCCTGATAAAACATCTAACTCTCTCATACTCATCAGGCAGAATAGAGGTAGCGTGCCTAGCAAGATCATGAAACCTCGCCTCATACTTGGCGACAGCTAATGAACCCTGAGTCAATCTGGAGAACTCATCCCTGAGTCACTCCCGCATAGTACGGGGCATATACTTTCCCAAGAAAATCTCAGAGAACTGGGTCCAGGTAACCGGCGGAGATCCTGCTGGCCTGGAATCAAGATATCCCCTCCACCATCTCCTCGCTGCAGTATCAAACTGATATGCCACGAAATCAACACCACGAGACTGTACGAATCCTAAATTCCTCAGTCTATCCTCGCAGCTGGACAAGAACTCATATGCATCCTCACCCGGAGTACCAGCAAATCTCGATGGAGTCAACCTCAAGAAACGCCCCAACATCCTCTGCTCATCAAAAGACATAATAGGCTGATCTGTAACCGGCTGTGGAGCTACCGGCGCTGGCGGAATCTCAACTCTGGGTGTTGCAGCTGCAGGCTGCGCCCCAACACCAACTCCCTGTACTGCTGGTTGGGCTCCCTCAGCTGACGGACCTCCAACTATCCCTAACAACTGAAGTAATGGACCTCGGAGCAAAGAAGCATCAATAAATCCAGGTGGAGCCTGGGCTACTCCCTGGCCCATCGACTACTGTGGAGGCGGAACATCTGGAGCTATAACGGGATCGGGTAACTGATCCCTAGCATGATCTCGTCCTGGGGCTGCTGCTCTGCCCTGCCCCCGACCTCTGGGTCGACCTCGGCCCCTAACAGGAGCCCTCGCTGTAGGCTCGGGGTCCTGACCCTCGGGTCTCGCACCATGCGTCCTAACCATCGGCATAAAGAATGAACCAAATGAAAAACAGAAACCAACATATACCCAACGCACGGACATGAGTCAAGAAAATGAGAGACTCCACTAAGAATGCTCTGTAGTCTCCCGAAGATAGGATACAGGCATCCCCGCACCGATCCACAAGACTCTACTAAACATTGGCTCATGTACCGACATTACCTACACAACCTAGGCTTTGATACCAAGCTGTCACGACCCAATATTTAAGTCATGATGGCGCCTATCGTAACCCACCAATAGGCAAGCCAAATCCTAGCCCGGAGCAACAAGCAACGGGCTAACGGGCGGAATCTCATAAAACAGAGAAGAAATACATGCTATAACGCTAAATATATAGAATCAGAATATGTATATATGCCAAGACTGAGAAGAAAGAGGACAGTATATAAAGTCAAGAACCCTTCCCAAGAACTGGTGAGGTCGGTACATGAACCACTACTAACATACCCAAAACACAAGACAGAAACCAAATATGTATAACAAGTACAATAGTCTCGAGAGCAAAAGACTATACAGTAGAAGATGGAGTAGGATCTGCCTCGGACATCAGTAAGCTCACCCTGCTCCGGAGACAATGCTAAGAAAAGAGTCACGTCACCACCGTCGACTAGTGCCTGGATCTGCATCGGGGAAAAAGATGCAGAAGTGCAGTGTGAGCACCGGGGCAACGGGTACTCAGTAGGCATCGTCGGCCGACTGAGCTCAAAGTAATATAAGCAAGCTAAAATGCGAGGGTGCATGCTAAGTCCGGGGTATAAGTAATAAATACATAAGTAACTGCCGAGGCGTGTAGATATGCTTAGGAAATAAATAAATGTGATACCGAATAATTGAGTAAATAAATGCGTATGTAAACACACAAGTCAAACATAACCTATCTGGGGCCCCATAAACCCGATAGGCACACGGAAGAAAACAATAACCCAGCCTGGCCCCCATAAACCGGCGGGACACACAAAAATAGTAAATGCATAGTCACCAGTGTCTCGAAGCTGTATCAGTATCCAGTAACCACAATAACCAACAGGAGTGCACCGGGCTTGAACCGACACCAATGGGTAATAACAAGAGGCCAGACGCCGGAGTCGAACCGGAAGCAGTGGGTAATAACAAGAGGCCACATATATATCATATCTGCCGGACTCGAACCGAAACTCATAGAACAACAGTATCATAATCATGGTACCCAGTACCAAAACTCTCCAATCATATCATAACCAGATGCCGGACTCAAACTGAAACTCATAATAATCAGTGGCCGGACTCGAACCGAAACTCATAGTGTACCACAATCCGGGGTCGAACTCGAACCGGAACACCCAATAGTCAACAACCAAAATCATCATACCTGAATCAGTAGCCGAACTCGAACCGGAACTTATCATAGCTAGTAACCAGAACAGAATCAAATGTCATATCATATAAGATAAACGGGGAACGCCCTAGTTCCAAGTCAATACTAGTTTATAGGTACAGAAGCTAACCCCACAACATGCTACAAGTCAATCTCGGGGTCCTTCTAGGTCAAATATCTACTATAAGAAATATTTATATACAAGTCTGAGTATACATCATAAGTCATGGAAAGGTAGGTCCGTATTCTAAATCAAACTAGCCGATAGGCCAACCGGGTATAATCAGGGTGACTCGATCCCGTCAGAACCCTAACAGGTCATAGAGGCTTAACTAAACCCAAAGATGTCAAAGTTCTGACAAGTCGACCAAAAGGGTAACGGGGCCCACTAACGGGTCCCGAAAACTAAGTCTAGTTATACCTGTCTAAGTCTGGGCTAAGTCTGCCTAAGCCTGGACTAAGGTCCAACAATAACGTTCTCCAACCAGAAATCAACACAACAATACTATCCGACCCCAAATAGGTCATCTGTGGTGTACCTCGAGGATAACGGGCCTTGAATATATCCGAATAGCCCTATCCGGCCTAGAAGGCCTAAATTACAGCAAAACACCACCACTAAGTTTATAACACCAGCCCACAACACTAGCACAATAGCATACATATATCACACATAAGCCCAATCTAAGTGCAAAGGAAGGTAAACCTAGCCTACCTGGACGCCTGTCGCGAACCTGCCAAGAAAACCAGCTAAATAGGAGTCTTTCCCTTTCGAGAGGCCTCAGACTGCTGCCACGCTACCAAAATAATAAATTACATGTCAAAACATGACCATTGATACCCATATTGCATTAGTTCGAAAAATAAAATCCCACGTAGGGCCCGCTTGCAAAATCGCAAAACTGAAACCGTCAAAGCGTCCCAAACAACTCGGTGACCAATAGTCACAACTAGCACCGCTCAATTTGAGCCCAAAATATAGCTCAAACATCAATACCAATCCCAAAATATACACGAAAATTACCGTAAAAATAAGAAAACGTACCGTAGAAATAACGAGAGCGAGTCCATGGACTCAAATATATAAACCCCTAAGCTCAAACCTCAATGGATTAGCTCAATATTGAGCTTATATGATCAAAAATGGTGAGGGAGTTAGACGAAAACAGTGAGGAAAGTAACATTTTTGTCCAAAACATAAATTGTGCAAATATTCCTTTGTATCTAATTGTTCTTTTGACAATTGGTAGCCACCATACTATAAGTGGTTTGCTGGCCATTCCCTCCATCCACACGTATGGTGGAGGTGTCAGTATAAAGGAAATATATTGGTCCTGCTATGTATATATTCGGGTATTGCATAGTTTCGTGGTAAAATAAATATAATATTTTGAATATACCATAATTAATAGAAAATTATTTTTAACAAAACCTCTATAAAATAAAAATATTATTTTAACATATTTAAATTCACTATCTCCGCTTAAATTATTTATAGGTTATAAAACTATTATAAAGTAGTATAGATGTATCATAACAAATTTTTTTATAATTTTCAAAGACATTTTCGAAAGGTAATTAACTATGTCATTTTACCAAATTCAAATTTACTTTAATATTTTACAACGTGCTCGGTCTAAATAATATTCTCAAACGAACTGCCCGGAAATCGAACTGTCAGTCCCAGCAAGTCATAAATAACTTGGGGCAGTTATAGAAAAGCTCTAAACGCTGAGAACACACGAAAATGAGGGAAATGACCGGGAAGGTCATTACAATGAGCTTTGGAAAAATAGTCAACAAATAAGAGACACATAAATAACAATTGCTAACAAACCTGAAATGAAATACTTTAAAACATTTAGGAGTGGAACAAGTTCGGTAACGATGTGAATAATAGGTGTGGCCAAAGGATATGGAAAAGAGTAACCTTACATACCTTATCTTTCCAACATGTGACTACAAAAATTCAGCTCTTCCTTAAAGCATTACTCTATAATATGAATACATAATGGAGCTCACATTAAAAGCCAACTACTTTACAAGTTCATAAGGCGATAATTAGCTACTTGGCGGAAAGTAAAAACTATCCAACATCTCAAACACGTGGTATATCATTCCACCTTCCTTTCTACTACCATATAACTTCATTCCACACTCCTACAATATAATTTACTACCCCACAACACCAACAATACCAAAACAGTCCACACATTAACATAGGCATCACAAACCAACAAGATTTCTCACCAAGTGTATACTTCACATTTTTACCTCAATGCAACTCCACATTTTTATTCCATCAAGTCACATAAATACCTTCCACAACAGTATACCAAAAACAGTCCACACAGTTTCATAATTCACTTTAACATAATAAGAAAGTATTCTCCTTTCACTACGCCAAACGTTTCATGCACAACTACGTATAAACATTTCCACAAGTCATACACAAGGAGTAACGACTTAGGTACAACACCACACTTAAACATACTAAAATTTCATCCATCTAATTCAATTCCTTCAAGACCTTAAGTCTCCTTTCAAGTTTAAACCACATAGAGGGCAAATCCTTTACCAATTTAGCAAAAGTGGACTGCTACAAATAAAGTGGACTGCTCAACACTTTTTAAACATACCCAACATGATTTACAAACCTCTTATGCATATAATATATTAATCTATAAGGGTAAATACTTATCGAGGCTTGCAAGTGGAAGATTTGTCCAAAAATCCTTAGAGAAAATTAGGGTGGCTAGGGTTTGAGAGAGGAAAAATGTTTGATTGAAAATCGGATTTTTGGCAAGTGAAATGTGTTGAAAATAAGCTGAATTTCAGCCTTATAAAGTCCCTCCAAACCTCCTCTCGTATGGTCTCCCTTAGCTAATTATTTGATCAAAAAGTCTAAGTATACTTGTTCCATTTTTAAATGGATCATCTCCCTTTTTGGGCCCATGTCTTTTAACTTAATTTTGGACCTCAATTGATTCCATTAGCATAATATTAATTAAGCCCAACAAATTTAGTGGGTAATACACCAACTATCTCAAGTTTAAATAATTTCATCAATGTTAAGGTAGTCAAATAAGTTCGAAAATGTACGGGGTGTTGTATCCTTTCCCCCTTTGGAACATTCGTCCTCGAATGTTAGTAACATTATCCAATCTAAACAAGTTCAAGTGTAAGTTCATTCTTCATTATCACATAGACATAATACTTATATATACTTACTTTTTATTGCTCCAATTCCGCATCTTGAACTTTCTCTTCAGTTTGAAATAAATGTGGGTACTTAGACTTTATCATTTCCTCAGCTTCCCATGTGATTTCTTCTACTTGCTGATTTTTCCATAGCACTATTATAGAAGCTACTTCCTTATTTCTTAACCTTCTAACTTGTCGATCCACAATAGCAATAGGTACTTCTTCATAGGTGAGATCTTCTGTAACTTGTACATCTTCAGTGGGAGCAATGTGAGATGGAAGTTCTTGGGGTAGTTCTAATTCATACGCAACTTGACCAAATCTTCAGATAATCTTATATGGCCCTATATAACGTGAACTCAGCTTTCCCTTCTTCCAAATCTCATTACCCCTTTCATCGGTTACACTTTCAAGAATACCCAATCACCCATGGAAAATTCTAGCCCCCTTCTTCTAACATCGGCATATGACTTGTGCCGACTTTGGGCCGTCTGTAGCCGCTGTTGTATCACCTTACCCTTCTCCATAGCTTAATGAACAAGATCTGGCCCAAATAAGGCAGTTTCACCCGCTTCAAACCATCCAATTAGTGATCTATACTTTCTTCCATATAAAGCTTCGTAAGGCGCCATTTTGATAGTTGAATGATAGCTATTATTATAGGAAAATTCAATAAGAGATAAATGATCATCCCAACTACCTTTAAAGTCCAATGTGCAAGCTCGTAGCATATCTTCCAGTGTTTGTATAGTACATTCTTCTTGTCCATCTGTTTGAGGATGAAAAGCCTTACTTAAATTCACTTGGGTTCAAACTCTTCTGAAAAGACTTCCAAAAGTGTGCAGTAAATTGAGCTCCCCTGTCTGATATAATAGAGATTGGAATTCCGTGTAGTCGAACTATCTCTTTAATATACAACCTCACATAATCTTCAGCTGTGTAGGTGGTCTTGACGGGTAGAAAGTGTGCTGACTTGGTAAACCTGTCAACTATTACCCGTATGGAATCAAATTTTCAAAGTGTACGAGGCAAACCTGTGATGAAATTCAAGTTGATCATGTCCCACTTCCAGATTGGAAAATCTATACATTGCATATAACCTCTAGGCATCTGATGCGCTACTTTTACTTGTTGAAAATTTAGACATTGGGCTACGAATTCTGCAATGTTCTTTTTCATGTTACCCCACCAATACATTTCTTTCAAATCATGATACATTTTGGTGGCTCCCGGATGAATAGAATATCGTGAATGATGTGCCTCTGTCATAATCCACCTCCTTAGCTCATCTACATCAGGTACACACAATCTACTTTGGCACTGAAGCACTCCCTCTTGTGTAAGATCAAATGTCTTTGTCAAACCTTGTTGTACATTCTCCTTCAACTGCAATAAAATAAGATCCGCATACTGTTTTTCCTTCACTTCAGTTACTAATGAAGATTATGCCGCGTTTTGCACCATAATTTCTTCATTTGGAGTTTCAAGAAGACGAACCCCCAAGCTGGCTAGTTGATGTAGATCCTTGACTATACCTTGTTTTTCCGTAAGCTGGCCATCAGTGCTTCTTATTGCTTTGCGGCTTAATGCATCGACTACCACATGTTCTTTTCCCATATGGTATAAGATATCGATATCATAATCTTTTAGTAGTTTCAGCCACCTCCGTTGCCTCAAATTTAGGTCCTTCTGCTTGAAAATATGCTGCAAACTCTTATGATCGGTATATATGTCAACGTGAACCCCATACAAGTAGTGGCGCCATATCTTTAAAGCAAATATCACAGTTGCTAGCTCAAGATCATGTGTCGGATAATTTCTCTCATGTGGTCGCAATTGTCTTAAGGCGTAAGCTATCACTTTACCATGCTGCATCAATACACATCCCAAATCAACTCCTAAAGCATCACAATATACCGCATACCCTTCTGTACCTTCTGAAAGTACCAATACAGGTGTAGAAGTCAACTTATCCTTCAGATCTTGGAAACTCTTCTCACATGCATCGTTCCATTGAAACTTGGTTGCCTTGTGTGTTAGCTTTGTTAAAGGTGTCGAAATGGAAGAAAACCCTTCAACAAATCTTCTATAATAACCTGCCAACCCGAGAAAACTACGAATCTCTGTAGGCGTTGTAGGTCTTGGCCAGTTCTTCACAGCTTCTATCTTTTGAGTATCAATCCTTATTCCTTCATCCGACACAATATGACCCAAGAATGCTACAGATTTTAACCAAAATTCACATTTAGAGAACTTTGCATATAACTTACAATCATGAAGAATCTGTAACACCTGTCGTAAGTGATTAGCATGGTCTTCTTTTGATCTTGAATAAACCAAAATATCATCTATAAACACTGTCACAAACACATCTAAGAATGGCTTGAACACCCTATTCATCAAATCCATAAAAACTGCTAGTGCATTTGTTAACCCAAATGACATAACTAAAAACTCATAATGATCATACCGTGTTCGGAAAGCTGTCTTAGGTATATTTTTTTCTCTAACCCTTACTTGATGATAACCCGATCTCAAGTCAATCTTTGAGAAGCATTTGGCACCCTGTAATTGATCAAACAAATCATCGATTCTAGGAAGGGGATATTTGTTCTTGATTGTTACCTTATTCAGTTGTCGATAATCAATACACATTCTCAACGTGCCATCTTTCTTTCGTAAAAATAACACTGGTGCACCCAAGGGGACATACTAGGCCTTATGAATCCCTTGTCCAACAAGTCTTTTAATTGCTCCTTCAATTCCCTTAACTCTGTCGGGGCCATTCTATATGAAGGAATAGAGATAGGCTGAGTACCTGGAATCATATCAATACCAAACTCTACTTCCCGTTCTGGAGGCAAACCTGGAAGATCTTCAGAAAATACATCAAGGAATTCATTTACCACTGGAGCCGATTGAAGAGTCGGTGGCTCCACATCTGTATCTTGCACTCTTACTAGATGACATATGTACCCCTTGGATATCATTTTCTTTGCCTTAAGATAAGAAATAAATTTACCTCTCGGTGCTCCAACATTACCCCTCCATTCATGGATGATCTTTTGTGGAAAATAGAAATGTACCTTCTTAGCTCGGCAATCTACCATGGCATAACAAGAAGTCAATCAATCCATACCCATTATAACATCAAAATCTACCATCTCTAGCTCAATAAAGATCAGCCAACGTATCGTGATCGCAAACAATTACTATGCAATTACGATAGACTTTTTTAGCTACAATAGATTCACCAACTGGTGCAGATACTTCAAATGACTTGACTAGTAATTCCGGTGTTCTTTTGAATTTTTCAGCAATCAATGGAGTGATATATGATAGGGTAGAGCCCGAATCAATCAGTGCATATGCATTATGTGAAAAGGTGGATAATGTACCTGTAACCACATCAGAAGAAGCCTCTGAATTCTGCCGATCTGCTAAAGCATAGGTATGGTTCTGGACTCCACTAGAATTAGTTGCTCCTCGAACACCTCTACCACACCCAGTAGGCTATACACTCGATGAGGATGATGCAACGGCTGATCCAGTAGGTCACGCCATACTACTCGTGCCCCTCCGTGGGCACTCTCTCATTATGTGCCCCGACATACCACACCAGAAACAAACATCTTTCCCAAGCTGACATGCACCTAAATGAAGCTTTTCGCAGTGCTGACACGGCTGACGAGAAAACCTCGATTGGCTCATTCTTCCTTGTTCTTGATACCCTGTTGTCTGTGAACCTTGAATCCCACTACTTTGCCCAGCTTGACTGCCTATAAACCCTCGAAATTGGGATGGAGTACCTGTTGTAGAATAAGAAAATGAGGGTCTAGGCAATCTATTAAAAATTCGAGGCCTAAATTCTCCTAAGGACGTCATGAACTGTCCTATAGGTTTAGCCCTCTTTGACGGTCCTCTTTTAAATTCTTGCGTTCTTCTCATTTGCCTCTGATCCTCCATCTTCTGTGCAAAAGCTTGTATCCTGGCTATATCTATGTCTCTATTCAAAGCAGCAATAGTACATTCCCTAACCAAATATGGATCCAATCTATCCACATACCGATGAACTCTATCGTCCATAGTAGCTACTACATTAGGAGCGTACCTGGCCAAAGAGTTAAACCGAAGACTGTACTCTCTGACGCTCATATTACCTTGACGAAGATTTAAGAACTGGTCTGCATGAGCCTCTTGGATATCATATGGAAGGTAATGATCAAGGAATGCCGCTTTGAATTCTTCCCAACTAGCTGGAAGTGCATCGATACCCCTAGATCATTTTCATTCTTCGTAACATAATATAGCCTCCCCTTTTAATCTATATGCTACAAGCTCAACTGTTTCTGTACCAAATACATGCATAACATCTAAAGCCCTTTGAATTTGGTCCATGAAGTCTTGTGGGTCTTCATTAAGATCTAACCCGGTGAATGTGGGAGGATCTAATTTAAGAAAATCTTGTGTCCGCCGACTAGCTGCCCTATCCGCACCGTCATTACTTGTAGTTGGGCCAGTTTGTCCTTGATTTTGTGCAGCAACTATATGAGTCAACATTTGCACCGCATTCCTTAAATCCTGCTCAGTAGCATTAACAGGTGGTTCTGGGGGTACTCCTCTCCTTCCTGGCTCTCCGGGAGGTGGAAGAGTAGAAGAAGCCCGCGATGCAAACTTGTCTTCAGCCTCACCTTAATTAGCTTGTTTAGGTGGTGATTTACTGGTTTCTTCTCCGGTAATCCTGTCTACCTTCTTACTTTTACCCTTATTTCTCCTTGTAAACGACATTTTGCGATACTGAGGAAACAAAAAAACATAAAACAAATTCAGTGGTTAAATATGACTCCACCTACAACTTTGGCTCTATTCCACGATCTAGAAAATGAAGAAAAGAGACAAATCCTAAATTTCCCATAGCCTCCTACGTATAGATGTGGTGCACAATACATCTATAAGCAAGAATCTACTCCGACACGACTTTGTAGACACCCTAGGACAACCTACTCTGATACCACTTTTGTCACGCCTCAAATCCCATTGGGGCGGACAGGCACCTGTAGCCGTAAAGGCCTAAGAGAACCAACCTATGACCGAGTACATTCATATGCATGCCATTAAGTGAACAAAAATTCTTCCACGTACAGATATAATATATCGAGGACGGAAGTCATGTAAAGATGTTCAAAATAGATACAAGACTTGGCCGTTGGGGCCACAACGTTTAAAAGGTAAGACACTTCTACGTTTGACTTTACAATATCTACAAAGCCTCTAAAAGATATATAACCATGACTAAGGTCGGGACAAGTCCCCTCCTTATACAACTACTACACAGTACCAAAAATATATACAAATGACTCGAAAAGCCCCGAATCAACCTGGAGCTCACCAATAGCCTGTAGATGACCCGAACCCTACTGTGAAGGTCTACTAACTCCTGTGCCTACAACAGGTAAGGTAGGTTCGCCAAGGGATGTCAGTACAAAAGAATGTACTGAGTATGTAAGGCTATAAGTAACTGTATGAAATATAGGAACTCAAATGGAATCAAATACAAGTGAATAGATAATATTGATATACCACCGTACTGTATATGTGGAACCATGTACATTACATTCATTTCTTTCCTTTTACCTTTATATCAATATACATCATACAATGCCCGGGACAAATTGATCAATGGTAAATAACATTGGGATCGGCTCGAGCTAGGCTTATGCCCCCAGAGCTACCACCCATAAATCAATAAATCAGGTTCGGTTCGAGCTAGGTTTTCACCCCCAGAGCTACCCCCTGTATCCAATAATCCATCGGGATCGGCTCGAGCTAGGCTTTCGCCCCCAAAGCTACCACCCGTACTCAACCAAATATGCATTACTTCATTTCTTTAATTTTTTATGAGATTGTTACATCGGTGGTCATAACATTATTGGAGCTTTGGAACAATAGTCAACAAATAAGAGACACGTAAATAACAATTGCTAACAAACTTGAAATGAGATACTTTAAAACATTTCGGAGTGGAACAAGTTCGGTAACGATGTGAACAATAGGTATGACTAAAGGATATGAAAAAGAGTAACCTTACATAACTTATCTTTCCAACATGTGACTACAAAAATTCAGCTCTTCCTTAAAGCATTACTCTACAATATGAATACATAATGAGCTCACATTAAAAGCCAACTACTTTACAAGTTCACAAGGCGATAATTAGCTACTTGACGGAAAGTAAAAACTATCCAACATCCCAAACACATGGTATATCATTCCACCTTCCTTTCTACTGCCATATAACTTCATTCCATACTCCTACAATACAATTTACTACCCCACAACACCAACAATACCAAAACAGTCCACACATCAACATAGACATCACAAACCGACAAGATTTCTCACCAAGTACATACTTCACGTTTTTACCTCAATGCAACTCCACATTTTTATTCCATCAAGTCACATAAATACCTACCACAACAGTATACCAAAAATAGTCCACACGGCTTAAGAATTCACTTTAACATAATAAAAAAGTATTCTCCTTTCACTACGCCAAACGTTCCATGCACAATTACGTATAAACATTTCCACAAGTCATACACAAGGAGTAACGACTTAGGTACAGCACCACACTTAAACATACTGAAATGTCATCCATCTAATTCAATTCCTTCAAGACCTTAAGTCTCCTTTCAAGTTTAAACCACATAGAGGGCAAATCCTTTACCGATTTAGCAAAAGTGGACTGCTATAAATAAAGTGGACTGCTCAACACTTTTTAAACATACCCAACATAATTTACAAACCTCTTATGCATATAATATATTAATCTATAAGGTTAAACACTTACCGAGGCTTGCAAGTGGAAGATTTGTCTAAAAATCCTTAGAGAAAATTAGGGTGGCTAGGGTTTGAGAGAGGAAAAATGTTTGATTGAAAATCTGATTTTTGGCAAGTGAAATGTGTTGAAAATAAGCTGAATTTCAGCCTTATAAAGGCCCTTCAAATCGCCTCTCTTATGGTCTCCCTTAGCCAATTATTTGGTCAAAAATTCTAAGTATACTTGTTCCATTTTTAAATGGATCATCTCCTTTTTGGGCCCATGTCTTTCTACTTAATTTTGGACCTCAATTGAGCCCATTAGCATAATATTAATTCAACTCAACAAATTTAGTGGGTAATACACCAACTATCTCAAGTTTAAATAATTTCATAAATGTTAAGGTAGTCAAATAAGTTTGGAAATGTACGGGGTATTACAGATTAGAACCGGACTTGTCATTGTATTCTACTCTGTTGATCTGATAAGTATCTACCCACGCTTCATTAATGAAAATTATATCCAGTCTTTTACTAATTTTGTTCCTCTCCCTTCTACCATTGCACCATGTGAATGGATTACCAGTATTACCAAGATCATTAACCATATTTATTCATACACGTGATAAAGTCAATACTTTTGCACTAGGAATAAAAAAAAACCCTTTCTTTCCATCAGCACTGAGAATGGAATTGAAGTCTCCTAAGATAGTCCAAGGTCATTGATGGACCTCAATTTCCTCTATAATATTTTCCTTTTTCCAACTTTTGATCTTGCATTGACAGCTGTAATCTAGAAAGTATTGCTACCTTCCTCCACTTTGAATGTGAGTTGTGGTCTGGTGTTGTAAATCACAATGTAACTAATGTGATTATTCCAAAAACATCAAATTTTTCCAGTGGTGTTAGACATAACATGGTCAAAACTCAGAATTCTTTTAAAATCCTTCGGATTGTTCGAGGATAGAAAAGGTTCTTGAAGTATTACCATGTCGGCCACTTTGTGAAAGTTGATCAGTTTCACCAATCTTTCAGTAGCACCTTCAGAAAGTATACCCCTGATATTCCAATTTATGATGTGAATCGTAGAGAAACAATTGGGGGCTGTGAGTGGACATTAACTTTGCTGGTATGAGATGCCTTAGATTGATCTCTTATACCTGTACATTGAATTGTCTTGTCATTCCTGGGGATAGGCCTTGTTGATGGATTACCTCAGTAGTTTCCTTCAGAACATGGTCAGTGATGTTCTTGGATGTAGGTTCAAAGACTTCAAGAAAACTATCTGCAACTCGTTCATCATCATCTTCACTAGTTTCCAGGTTGCTCTCTGCTCGGTCCATATTGGAAGGCTCTGCATGATCCTCGGTAGACTCAGCTGAAGTGTACGTAAGGTGTGAAGTGAAGAAAATAAAAAAAGATATAGCTTGTTTATATCCACAGCTAACACAACTCTGAATCAACGTCTCACTACTACTTTCATTTTTCTTTTATTTTAAAATAAATTAACGTCTGGGCGATTTCATAACCTGATCTTTCATTAACCAATTGACCTTACTTCGTAACCTTAATCTTCCTTTCTTTATAAGGTTTAATTTTGGCCCTATCATATAAGTCTACCCCAATAAAAATTTCTTATCATTAGTATATGGCTTTTCTAATGAGTATGGTACTGTCATTATTCAACTAATAGGACCCCAAACATAATATAATTGGCTTGTGGATCCCAACAATTAATCATGTCATTGAAAGTGTAAGCACAAATTCATATGAAATCACTAATTACCTCATCTTTTTTAACAACTTGCTTATAATCAGCTAACATTATTCCTAGTTATTTCCTTAAATTTTCTAAGTTATTTCGTTTTATTACATATTTTAGGAGTGGGAGAAAAATAAAACAATAGCCTTTGTCCTCAAGGAAATTGACTATTTTTAATTAGCTCATTTTCTATCGTCACAACAATAATTATACCTAATTATATATCTTGCTCCACAGTTCAAACATGTTGCTTTCAAGAATTCATTAGACCAAAGAAACTAAGCAATTTACTAAAATATACTTCTAATTTATATTAAAGACATTCGTACTTCGGTCAATTGGTTTTGTAGTCATTGCTAATATTTTTGTGCCATGTTCCAAATTCATTTTTTCTTTACAAGTGAGGTTCGAAAAAAAGTATTTTTTTTGTTTTTCACCCGGTGTTCGATATTCACATTAAAGCCCGATTAAATTTAGATTCGCATCGAAAAATTCCACATTGGGGTAAAGCGCTCTCTATGGTTAAGCTCCAAATTCCTGCAAACATATGTTTGTTTCTTTGCATTACTACTACTACTTTTTTTTTAATATATTGCAGTATGTATCGTCAAAACTCACTAATTAGTATCTCTCGACTCTCTTCATCTAAATTGATAACTGAGATTTTGAATTCCAACACTTTGGCTTCTGTAAATTACAAAATAATAAATTAATCCAGAATTTATCAAATAGCTTCATCAATGATTGATTTACGTATAACTTTGTAAATCTGCAAGCACTCTAACGTATAGCCAGAAGAGATCATACACTCCGCTATCAATTTCAAATCCGCCATTATAACATTAGAAAAATCCTCAACTTCAGAAATTGATTCACCGGCTATTGCAGCACGATCATCATCAGCATCATCCATAGGAGTGTCAAATAGGCGTGTTGGGTTGAAATTAGAGATATTAAATAGGTTGAATTAGATATTGAATTGGGTCATGACCCGTTCAAATTTACCTTAGGTTGAAATGGGTTAAAAATCGAGTTGGATCTTGACCCGCTTAGTCTAAAGAATATTAACATATATAATATTTACCCCTTGTAAGTTGTAACAACAATTTGAATATCAACTCAAGAAAATAAATTTGAGTGGGGTTGGGTAGGGAGTGGGGGGATGGGGTAATTAAAAAGAAAAAAACAATTGGGGGGAAGGGGTAAGGGGTTGGGATAAGAATTTTTTTAAAAAAAAAAAAATTAATTTTTTGGGGGGAGGGGAGTGGGGTAGGGGTGGGGGTAGGGAGGGGGTGGGGAATGTTGATTGAGGTAAGAACCTTTTTAAAAAAAGAAAAGAAATTTATTGTTTTAAAAAATAATTTTTTTGGAGAGAGGGTATGCAGTATGAGGGGGGGGGGGGGTGCAGGGGTTAGGGATGGGGTGCAAAGGGGTTGGGGGGATATGGAGGTTGGGGTAAGAAATTTTTTTTTAAAAAAAAAAGAAATTTAATTTTTGGGGGGAGGGGGGTTGTGGAGGGTGGGGGTGGGGGTAAGAATTTATTATTTTTTTTTAAAACAAAAAAGAAATTTAATTTTTTGGAGGAGGGGGTATACCGTATGAGGGGTGAGGGGTGCAGAGATGGGGGTGCGGGGGGTGCTAAAAAAAAAAAAGAAATAATTTTTTTGGGGATGGGGGTATGTCGTATGAGGGGTTGGGGGGTGCAGGGATGGAGGTGCGGGGGCTACAAGGGGGTTAAGGGGATATGGGGGTTGGGATAAGATTTTAAAAAAAAATTAATTAATTTTTTTTTTGGGGACGGAGGTAAGCCGTATGGGGGGTGGGGTTGTGGGGTAAGGGGGAATGGGGAAGAAGTGGGGTGGGGCAAGAAATTCTTTTTAAAAAAGCTTTTTAAAAAAATAAAAATAATTTAATTAAGAAAGGCGGGGGGGGAGGGGTAAGTTGGGGTGTGGTGGGGTCGGGGTGAGGTGAGGTGGGTGATTTCTAGATTGGTATAAACACATTGTCACTTATTTTTCCTACTTTCATTAAGGAAATCATTTTCCTATTAAACGGGTTGAAGTGGAGATTGAATTGGCCTCAATTGAATCAAATTTAAAAAGGGGAAAAAATTGAAATATACATTCCTATATTGTATATTGCAAATCATAGCAATACTTCTTAGATTGTAATTAATAACAACTTTTAAAAATATATATATTTTTTTAAATAAAAAAACCATTAAGAAAAGAAGTTAGTTAACAAAAGGATATCAATCACCCCCTAATTTCTCTCTTGAAACGGTTTCTCTCTCCCCTCCAAATTTTTCTTTCCTTTATTTTCTCCCTAATTTGTTATACAATTCCACAATTCTCTCTCCCTCTTCTTCTATACACGATTCTCTCTCCTTTTTTTCACTTTATTTTATTCTATACTTTTTCCGCATATATATTTCCTCAAAATTAATTGAAATTCTCCATAGAAAAAAATACAGTAATTAATATGTGATAATCTTCTCTCCATGAATTTCTCCTCATAAATTTTTTTCAGTTCTTAATCAATTTCTTCATCATGCAAATTATCATAACCTTATTTTCTCATTGTTTTTAAAAACCTCGGTTAAGAAATATTCCATGATATAGAATCTTGATTCAAAGAGATAAGGAATAAGTATTTAAACTGGTATCACCTAAATTGAGTATCACAATCCATAGATACCAGTTTATATATTTAGTTCATACTCATTCCATACAAATGTGACATTTTGTATATGATATTGGTACATAACATGGTTTAAACTTGGTTGGAAAAATTAAATGAAATGTAATACACATAAAGAGTTTTTGTATGTAATGCGTATAAACCTGGTTTTCAAATAAACTCACATAAAAATCACAATATTTTTTACTATAGTTTTAATAAGACTTACATACATTGAGATCCTGGTAAGAAATACCATTTAGTAAATGAGATGGATATATAAACTGATTTCAACATAGTTTGTTATATCATTCCTCATTAGCAAATTTTGTATCATTTTCATACACTAGACTTTATAAGATTTTATATTATTTTCATAACCAGTAAGAATAAATCATTTATACGTAACACCTTCTCTTTCAATTTCATACATTTAACAATAAAAATACAGTGATACCATTTAGAGCATGTCATTGTTATACAATGGGGCTTCTCTCTTCCACAAATTTAGGACTCTTTCGAATGACAGTAGAATCGAACTTATGAATAGAAGACATGAATCATACCAAAATCAAACTCAACCTTAAATAAAACTGATTATACACAAGAATCGAATATCAAACCTAAATTGAACTAAATATATACACCCAAGAGCAAAAAACGGTGAGGAAAACAAAATAAGAAACAGTGTAAACACGAAACCATAAAGTAACTTTAATGGGGAAGAGGAGTGAAATAATGGGGAAAATATATTTTACCAAATAAAGAATAGAAAGAAGAGGCGAGTAAAGTTGAAAAAGTAAATTAATGTTACTTTCTCGGAAAAGTTAAGAAACGTGTATAAATAAATATAATTAATTGATCAGATTTTACTCCTCTAATAACTATATACACGATAATTAAGGTAAGTGGGAAAGATAAACACAAATATTCAAGAAAGATTTTAATTGATATATATCTATTAAATATTTTTTTTTAAAAAAATGAATTTAAAAATATATTTGAAATGTGCTACAACTTGCAATTATTGCAATTAAAAACTTAATTCAATAATTACAAAAAAATATTGTTACAAGTTGCAATAAATAATTTTAAAAGTATATATAAGATAATTTTAACATTTAAAAATGGGTTGGGACTTAATGGATTGAGATTTACCCAATAGTAAATTATCTTGAATTCAACCCATTAAATTTTGAGCGAATTGAATGGGTCAACTCAATTTTGAGCTCATTTCGACATCCCTAATCCTCGACATCAAACTCAGAAGTGTGACTCTCGCGCGTGACACGTAGGAATATTATTGAGGAGTTTGAATTAATCAAAAAGGTTTTATTATTAACACGTTGCTTCAATAACAAGTAGTTTTGAAGTATGTATTATAGTTTTTTTTTTGTTGCTTATGAAACCAAAATGGTGTAACAATATAATGTTCGATTTGGCACGTGGTTTATAAATCTACACCAATAAAAATTTCTGATCAGTAGTATATTTTGACTTTTATAACGAGTCTGATTTATTATTCAAGAAATAGGGCCCAATTTATGTCATGGAAAGTGAAAGCACAAAATACATATGTAGTTGCTTACCTCATCTTTTGGTTTGCTTTTTATCAGCCACCATTCTATGTTATTTCCTGAAATTTTCTCACTTGTTTCTTTTTTTTACGTAAGTATTTAATTTGTCCTTAAGGCTCTTTATGTTAGTGATCTCATCGTACTATTATCAATAGTTGAGTATTTAATTAACACATTTTTTCTATCTTTAGAATAATTATACCCAATTGATCCACAGTTCAAACATGGATGTCACTTTCAAGAATGCATTAGACCAAATAAAGTATACTTAACAATTATAAACCAACCACTACTAATATATATTTAAGACACTCCGGGTCAATTGATTTTGTGCATCATATTTAATTTACTAATATTCTTTCCAATTTCTTATGAAGAAACTAATTAATTATGCTCCAATTGCACTTTTAGAAATGGTGATTTCAATTGTCAGCTATATGTCGTTTTAATTTCCAAAATGATGTTGTATGTTTGTCAGATTCTTCAAATATGCATTATTTTTATATATTTAACTAGCAAATATAATTATCTTTGACCGACTGCCCAAATGTGTAACTTATTTCCCAGAGATATAATGTCCTTTTTCGAAATGGTCTATTTGAAAGCATTCTATTTTTTTGGTTGATAACTTTACTTAATTCTTCTTTATAAGTTCAATTACTGCTTCATTTTGGCCCTTTCTTTCTTCCTTTTAATTGTCTTTGGAACCGTGTTCTTCTGGATCGATAGTTTTGCTTATTTTATTATATATATATATATATATATATATATATGTTCTAAAGTTGTTTAAAGCATAAGAAAAACAAGATGTGTTATATTCTCCAGAGAAATTAATAGATAAATTATCTCAATCTGAAACGCTGACTTTTTATGTTACGGTTAGTGCTACTTGTAATTAACTAATTGTGAAATAAGAGCAATTATAAGTTGAGCATATCTTTAATTTGAACATTCTGAATAATTAAGCAGATCATCATAGATATATTCCTCATAGATAAGGATAATTATATTAATGTGATGTATTTGAGGAATCAAAGATCATTTCATGCATTTATAGACTTAGAAAATTTGGTTCAAATACTGTTACTTGTTAATACACTAGGTCATATCTCTTAAACAATGAAAATTGAATAAATTCCGATATTTAAAAGATAAGAGATGGAAAAATAATAATATAAAAAAATATAAATATTTTGTGCACCCAAAAATGGACCATCGACCTGAAAGACTTGCAAATGACTAAAGGAGAGTAGATAGACTAGTCTAGTTATTCTTTGATTCCCTAACATAATTTTTCAATGTAAAACCATAACAATTGTTCACATGAAATCTTTATTCATTTAGGTTAAAGGCTGGTCAAAGATTTAACGTTTATGGATTTCTCTGTAGTGATCTTTAAATTAAGATATAAAAATAATTGGGATCACAGTTAAATGTGTGAACCCTTAGATTTCCAAATAAATCTGCACTTGATTTAGGTAGATATTTATATACAATGACGTACACAATATTTTTATGCAAATGATCACCACAGTCGATCTTTTATCATAATTGACTCATAACTCATAAGGAGGATTGGAAATAAGCCGATCATAGATAAGTTTTTTCATATTTCAACTCTCCCTCATTTCGCTGAAAATCATGATAGTTGATCTTTTCATGGAGATTATTAGGAACGAAAGTATGCATGAGGTTAAAAACAACAATAAAAATGCCTCTTATCTTACAAGTATCAATTTAGGACCACAATTATTTTTAAAGCTTTCTGTTCTATTTTTATTTTTTTTAATAGGGAAATGGTAAATGAGGAGGAGATTACAGTATGAGAATCGAATTCTCACAGACTAACCCCACAACTCTCTAGCATTTGTATCAATAATATTTACATAATTCAATGAAACATTATGAAGTCGTTTGGTTGGGATATTTTATTTTCCATTAATCCCTGTGAGATAATAGATACCGTTTATTTTTACTTGTTTACTATTTTTAAATTACAATTTCACTTTTTAGCATATCAATAGAAAAACTTTTTTTCCTTATATTTTATCTTTAGCATCAATATTTATTCCTTAAATTATTTCTCAAGACCTAATTATACATACTAAACTTCAATTAGTATGAGTATTGTGGTAAAATATCTATAGCAACCATTATTTTTTAAAGGGGTGCAAGTACAAACTGGACAGGTAAAAATGAACGAATAGAGTACATTTTATTTATTAGAATATTGATTTGGTCACATGGTCAAAACTTAAATACATGCTACTTTGAAAGTCAAAGAAAAGAGTTGATACTATAAAAAAACAAATTAAAGGCTAATAATTTGAAAACAAAAGAAAAATGATTACTGATCATGGATAAAGGTGTTATATTTGTTTTTTAAATTTATTTTTCTAAAATAAAAAATAATAATGAAAAAGTCAATAGCAGTTTATGTATTCGCCGACATCCAAGAGAGAAAAGACAAAAGTTACAAATAAGGCATGACGAAATATATTGCTTATCATACATCTTCTTTTGACTATCAACTAATTGCTATTTACTAGTAAAATTTCTTTTCTATGATACTATTAGTAGGAGTTATTTACTTGCTGGAATTTTCTCAGTTATTTCGTTTGTTACATATTTATAACTAGTATTTTTTTTAAATTCAGAGTATGCAGATTTTAGGAGTGGTAGAAAGAAAATTATAACCTTTGTTGTTAAGGTTCTTTAGGTTTGTGGTGGGTTTTGATGACATCGCACTAATTATTTGTCTTATAAATTTATAATGTGAAAAGGCAAATGAATTTATAAGTCGTCTGTGTAAATGATTTTTACTACCATTCGGTCATCAAAATAATATTCATAAGTAAACTTCTTTGAAAGTTGAGATTTGAAATCTTGAAAGTTAGATATATTACCAATTATAATTCTATAACAAATAAAAATGACTTATTAATGGTATAAAATTATGTTGATGATATATATTATTTAAATTCAAAGTGAAATTATAGACTACAAAATTACAAATAAGGCATGACGATGAAGACCTGCTTAAAATTTAATCAGAAAGGGAGATTATATTATTATTACAAATAAACAAACATCCAAAAAAAAAAGTCGTTATGCCAGACATTAGGAGAAACCATCTTTTCTTTTTATTTCAACTTGCTAGCTATTTACGAACAAAATCCCATTTTTTGTATGAATTTCTCTATCATTCTTATCATTAATACTGATTATATATATAGAGCAGAATCTGTATATTCCAATCAGGAAACTCAATATAACTAATGAACCTCCAAATTCCTGCAAACATATGTCTTGTTAAGCAAAGAAGTTATATACAATACTACTTCTTTGGCTTCTATATGCATAGAATTAGAAGCCCAAATTTATGAAATATTCTTATCGACCAATTTTAAACATGGCAAAAAACTTTGTAAAATTTATAATACACCTTTTAATATGAATCATACTTCATGTATTATACATAATAACTAACAAAAAAGTATATTCTCTTCACCGCAATCGTGATGGAGATGACTCAATTGAAGATGAACTTCCCGATTCAACGGGTCCAAAAAATAAATCGGACAGGTGATGTTCTACATCCTCGGGAGAAAATCTAATCACATGTCTAGAATGTCTCTCTTTTACTATTATTTCTCTATGTTTATTGTAAAATTCTCTATACACAGGAAGTATTTTCCTGGCGATTGACACTTTCAAATCATCGCGGAGCTTACTATTTGGTACGACGCACACAGATTGTTTCCGGTGAGCATGCTCAAATGACAAATTGAATCTCTTGAAAATCTCCTTCACTTGTTGCGGAGTCACTGAGGCGTTCGGGTCATGGGGGAGGGATTCAACGACGTGGCTCCATCCTAGCCGCTCATAATTTAACGCGAACTTTTTGATTTTTACCTCTTGTTTTGATATCCAATTTTCACCTAGCAAGTACTTGAGATTCGACGAACGGACTTTTACGACGATGTACCGGAGATTGTTGGCTAAGAAGAGGTACGCAAGGGATACATCCTTGTAGTGCTTCGCTTTGCCATCGAGTTTACAGAGAAGAATGAGAATCAACCAACCGAATCGGAGTGAGATCGCCGGTGCCGGAGACTCATCGGAATCAGCAATACCGAAGTATGATTCCGGTAATGAACCTTTAGTCGGAGGAGGAGATTCTCCGAGGATATCGGAGAGTACGTTGCTGTAATCGGCAAGTAGAATGATGTAATTCATTGCGTCAATAGTAAGAGGATGAATTCCACCACCGGCAACTATCATCTTTGAGGATTCTTTTAGTAGAGAAATTTCGAACTCAGACAACGCCGTCCTTATAGACTCGCCGAGCTTGACGAGTGACGTCATTGTTTGAGATCGGATGACGGATTCTGAATCGAAGGAAAATGTAGATTCAATCTCCGGCCAGTGCTCGACAATGGAAGTGTACATATCGAGCAGACGGAACACTTTTTCTGGCGACTTCTTACTGTTTTTCGCTACAATTTCTGGGAAACTAAACAGAATCATGGCTCCATCTTTTGAAACTTCAGTAAAACACGTCTCTCTAATCGCATCATTGGATGCGAATACGTGATCGGAGAGAATCCTCTCTCCGTTGAACAATGTTTTCATGGCTACATCGACCGCGTTAAGCCAATCCTTGATCTTCAGATCCACAACTTCCCAATGCATTTTATGAACTTGTGAAGAACTCAATTTCTCAACACCGAGTCTATAAATAGCTTCATCGATGATCGATTTACGTACAACTTTGTAAATCTTCAAGCACTCTAACGTATAGCCAGAAGAGATCATACACTCTGCTATCAATCTCAAATCCGCCATTACAACATTTGCAAAATCCTCAACTTCAGAAATAGATTTACCGGCAATTGCAGCACGATCATCGTCATCATCTTCGACATCAAACTCAGAAGTACTCGATCGAGTACTTATCGAAGTACGAGAAGACACAGTGGATATAGATTCAGGATCCAAATGCGCTCTATTTATTGATAGAATCTGGTAAAACTCCTTCTGGAGTCTTTTCATTGCAATTTGCATCAAAGAATGAGCACGAATGAGCTTATCAGATCTCGAATTCTCAGTTGCGTGAAAATGCATCGCCTTATGTAAATTATTCATAACCTTGATGAAATCCTTGGCTTCTTTTCTGTTCTCGTAGAACAGAGAAGTCACCTTGGCGAAGGTAGTGGTGTCGGGATCCCATTTCGTGATCATCGGCTCCGACATCTCAATCGTCCGATCGATCACGGCTTCTGAAAAACTCGGCCGTGAAGTAGATGGAGAAGTACTATCAGGTGTGGGATGTTTTGGAGAAAACCAATTCAAAGTTCTCATTCCTTTTCTCGGCATCGTGTTATCTGTATCGAACTTATCTGTTCCAAATGAGAGAGAGCGAAATATCAGAATTTTGGGTATTTTGGATTGTGATTTTTTTTTATGAAGGAAAATCAATTTGATGGATTATTCATGGCGGTTAGAGGGGGTATATATAGAGGGAAAAAGTGAGGCGTGCAAATTGTATTGGACTTTTTGGGAGTATTGGAGTATAGTGAGGAATAAATCCAATAATTAGATGTCATGGAAAGCGTAAGCACAAAATTCAAATGAAATAGCTTACCTAATCTCTTTTAGCAGGTTTCTTATCAGCCATCATTCTATTTTATTTTTTATTTTTTTGGGTGACATTTGCTCAGTTGTTTCCTTTTGTTGCATATGTATAATTATATATATATATACTAGGTACTTTTAAGTTACTTTATCTGTTACTTCCTCCGTCTTATTTTATATGACCTACTTTTTTTTCTGATCCATTCCAAAAAAAATATTCTATTTCCTTATTTGGTAACTTTTTGAAGGCGCAATTACTCTTTTACCCTTATTGGTCCCACTTAATTAAAAAGTGAATGCATTACCTTTTATTTTTTAAGGACAATATGGTAAACATTATCAAGTCAAAGCTTATTTCTTAAACTCCTTGTCCAATCAAATTAAACCACATAAAATGAGACGGAGAGAGTATAATTTATGAGACATTGATAAAATTTTATTTATATTTTTATCTGTCATACTTTTAAGTTACTACAAATTTTTATGTATTTTTTGAATATTTAAGTTATTAATTATTATAATTTATATACATATTTAATGACTAATCAGTAAAATAAAGAAAGTATCAAAAAGCTTCCACCTACTATGTATTACTCCTTCGTTTTAATTTGTTTTACTTTTTTTTTAGTTCGTTTAAAAAAATATATATATATTTTACTATATTTTCCAAATCATCTAATATTAATAGTAGTTGATTATACTCCATTCGTTTTAAAAAGAATGACTTAGTTTGACTTGATACGGAATTTAAGAAAATAAAGAAGACTTTTGAATCATGTGGTCATTAATTATCAAAAAAAGTTAGAATTAAAGTATTGCCAAAAAAGAAAAGGTTCATTCTTTTTGAAACAGACTAAAAAGAAAAGTAGGTCATTCTTTTTTAAATAGATGGAGTAATAGTAGTTAAAAAAAAACAACCACACACACATGTTATGAGATACATGGGCCCATAAAACACTAAAGTATTGATGTCAATGTGAAATTACGAAAAGGACCCCCTGACCAAAAAAAAAATTGAATTAGTTAGTTACTCCTAATGTTCTGCATTGTAATCTAATTAGCTATTTAAAAACCTTACTAAAAAATGGTTCCTGTAGAACGAAGAAAAAGATTGAAAAAGATCAACATTGGTCAAGTTTTTATAGCAGTTTCAATCGAGATAAATTTCACAAAGCAACTTAACTAAAAAATTCCAATTCACTCTAATTGATGTAGTAATTTTTAGTGTTCGTCCTTTTTTCCCCATTCATTTTAAAATAATATCATTTTCTCTTTAACTAAAAGATTACAGATTTTGTGTAACTAAGAAACTTATATTAAATAGACAATTAGTATTGAAAATATAGACAATTAGTATTGCATATTTATTAAGCATTTGTTAAGAAAAATGCAACAATTAGTATAGTATATACTTCCTCCGTTTAAAAAAGAATGACTTACTTTCATTTTTAATCTGTTTCAAGAAGAATGACCCTTTTCTTTTTTGGCAATACTTTAATTTCAACTTTTCACGTGACATGTTTGAGACCACAAGATTAAAGGGTATTTTGGTATATTTGACATAACTTTAATTTAGGACCACAAGATTTAAAAGTCTTCTCTAATTTTTTATACTCCGTGTAAAGTTAAATTAGGTCATTCGTTTTTAAACGGAGGGAGTAGTATTTATTAAGTACTCCTATTTTCTAAGAAAAATGCAAATTGTATATTTCTAGCGGGTCCCATATATTTCCCTAAAAGCTGCAAGTTTGACACTCATAATGTTGTAAAGCTCGTGCGAGCTGTGACGTGTAGTTGTTTAAAAGTCAAATGTTTGATTTTAAATTTTCTTTTCATTTCTTTTTAAGAGACTGTTAGAAATCTTAACTTAAATTTTTGTCGTATTTTTTTTATTTTAACTTAATATCAAGTGCTTATAATGGAACAAATCTTATTTCCAACACAAGTACTGATATATATTAGAAAATCGCTGAATGAAATATATGAATTACTAATGAAAACACTCCAACAAGTTACTCGGGCCATTTTCATTCACTTCTTCTAACCCCTACAAGACCTTACAGAGTTATCTTGATTCACAACATATAAGCCCTTTTTTTAGTTTATTCAAATATTTTAAAAGTGCTTAAAAATTATTTTGGCTTAAAAGCACACTAATCCAAACAGATTTGAACTTTAGTATGCATATATTTTGAGAATGGAGAAAAATGAAAACTATAACCTTTGCTCTTGGGTATTTAGGTTTGTGGTGGCTTGATGCCATAGTATTATTTTAAATGATTGACTATTTAATTAACACATTTTCTATCATGAGAATAATTATACATGATATGGACTTGACAATTCTCACCTCATCATACGTTAATTTAGAGTTGAGTAAGACATAAAGTTCATTCCTTATCATGGTCTCGAAGTCAAATCTAACACATATCAATTCTTGATTTACCTAAGTTACCGAGGTTGGGGAGAAGGTTTAGATTTCCATATCGTTAGTGCTTTGGTGTTCTTATTTGATCTTGACCAATAATTATCATCTTTTTGAAAGTTTAGTTTCATGATCATTTCTTTGTCCAATAAAATTCTAGGTGTTTGGCCGTTCTACATTATTGAGATCTTTGTTGTCAATTAAAATTTAATTCATACCTTCATTCTATTTTTTTAGCTTGTTGTTTGATTCTTCTCATTGTCTTTGAAAAGTGTTCTTCTAAACTTGTCTGATTTTATTATATGTTCTAATTATGTAGTTTATAGGATAAGAGAAAAGAGATGTGTAGTTATATATCAAATTAAAGATATAAATTATCTTAATTTGAAGCAAAAAAAAAAAAAAAAAAAAAACTTTGAAGATTTAAGTGACTTTGGTGCTACTTATAACTAATTAATTAAAAAAAGAACAAGTTGAGCCTATTATATCCTTGGAACATTCTGAATAAGCAGATATATCACCCAAGACATTATTTCATCCCTAAACTTATCTGCACAACTTACTTTAGATCTTTAACTCCATCGGTATTTATTTACCCCTCTTAATAACTTTAAAGTGAATTAAAATGAAAAATTAACTAAATTAGCAGCCCATATTAAAATCAACCCCAAAATTATAGTACCACTCTCACAATGCGAAGTGCATTACACACGCGTCATGTCAGTGCCACCACCCAAATTTCTTCATCTGCAGACCCCCACCCCACCACACACACTCTCTTTCTCCTTCTTCAAATTCCTTTTCTCCTTATACGGACAATCCCCTATTTATAATCCAAAATTTTGAAAAACTTCAACTAACACAACTTATAATTTTAAAATTTTAAGGAAAAAAAATCAAATCCACAGGCTACATGCATATGAAATCTTTGAGCATTAACAAAAAAAAGTATTAAAAAATTAAGCCTTGAAGATTATAAAAGTTGAGAAAATTGTTCTTATGAAAATTGAATTGGGTATTAAAAAAGAAGTTATAGTTATCTCTCTTCTTTTTCTTCTTCTCAATAATGAAATTTGTGAAGAATATGTTAAAATTTGTAACTTTTTTATACACTATTATTTTTTTTTATTTATTTTTTGGAGAAATTGATGTAATGGGTGGCAAAAATGGGGGTGGGGGTTAGAAGGAGAAAGGGGATGAAGGAGGGAGTGGGGAGTTTGCAGAGAAGGGCGGGGGGGTTGGTTTTGAAGAAGAGAGGGCCTGGGCAGAGTTTTTTTTTAAATATTTTTATTAAATATATAATATTTTTTAGGGAGATCACCTTTTATTCTTTAAAAATCATTTATTTATTTTTTCTTTTCTTTTAATACAATTTAAAATTATTAAAGGGGATATATAATTATACGTAGAATTAAGGATCTAAAGTAAATTATGCGGCTAAATTTAGGGTATGAAATGATTTCTTTTCTCTTTATTCTAATTCCTACACCACAGATAAAGAATGATGTGAACATGTATTTGAGGTATCATAAACAATTCATACTTTTTATAGACACAGAAAATTTGGATCAAGTGCTACTTATTTTTTTTTAAAAAAAAGAATTTGTCAATTATAAGTCCCTTGCATACCTTTAAAAAACAAAAAAACAAAAAAAGGAGAGATAAAAGATGAGAAGATTACTTCCTCCGTTCCTTTTTAATTGTCATATTTTATTTTTCTAGAGTTAATTTGACTAATTTTTAAAGCCAAATTAAATTAGATTAATTCAGTATTTTAAAATTAAAATTTAAATATTCAAAACCTATATTAAAAGTACTATGAGTTGTAATTTTTTATTAAAATTAAAATTTGATTACACCTTTATTATTACTTTTGTTTTATTAATCATTATTTATAAGAGATTAAATGTTGGGCCTCCAGTACTCACATTGGAGTCCAACTAAATTCAGATTCAAGCCGGAAAGTCTCACATTGGATGGTAAAGCGCTTTCTAATAAAGGCGACTCCATATTTTGGGGGACTCGAACTCAAGACCTCTGTTAAGAATGAAAGAGTACTTACCACTCCATCACAACCCTTATTGGTCCTAACTTCTTATGTTACTTTAGTGCAACTTATAATTTACTATTTTTTTTATTAAAAAAAAAAAAAAAGTTGAGCATGGTATATCTTTGAATATTCTGAATAAGCAGATCAAAATATATATTCCTCAAAGATAAGGATATATAATTAATGTGAACATGCATGCTGCATTTGAGGAATCAAAGATCATCACTTCATGCATTTATAGACTTAGAAAAATTGGCTTCAATGTTACTTGTTAAAACACTATATCTAGCTAGGTCATATCTCTTAAACAATGATAATTGAAGAATAACTAAATTAGACTCAATCTGAAATTAGTCCATCTTCGATAAATTCCTATTTTAGAAAAGTATTTGTGGTTTCATGTGAATAAGTGTTTATATATGGTTTTACATTGAAAAATTATGTCCACATACTTTAATTAGAGAAAAATAGACTAGTCTACATACTCATTTGCAAGCCTTTCAACTCTGTGGTCCATTTTTGGGTCCTCAAAGATAGTTGTTTTGTACTCCCTCCCTTTCTTTCTAGTTGTCATAATTTTCTCTTTTAGAGTGAAACGACATAAATTTTTATCAATATTTTAAAAATATATTTTAATAAAAAAATTACAACTTATAGTACTTTTCATATAGGTTTTGAATATTTAAATTTTAATTTTAAAATACTGAATTAATCTAATTTAATTTGGCTTTAATAATTAGTCAAATTAACTCTAGAAAAATAAAATATGACAATTAAAAAGGAACGGAGGAAGTAATCTTTTCATCTTTTATCTCTCCTTTTTTTGTTTTTTTGTTTTTAAAGGTATGCAAGGGACTCATAATTGACAAATTCTTTTTTTTTTTAAAAATAAGTAGCACTTGATCCAAATTTTCTGTGTCTATAAAAAGTATGAATTGTTTATGATACCTCAAATACATGTTCACATCATTCTTTATCTGTGGTGTTGGAATTAGAATAAAGAGAAAAGAAATCATTTCATACCCTAAATTTATCCGCATAATTTATTTTAGACCCTTAATTCTACGTATAATTATATATCCCCTTTAATAATTTTAAATTGTATTAAAAGAAAAGAAAAAATATCCCCTTTAATATATCCCCTTTTGTCCCTAATGGTCTTTATGTTTGTTGTGGTCTTTATGTTTGCAATGCATAATCAAACATTATCAGACAATTTTGGTTTCACAATGATAGGGAGTATATATATTACATGTATTTTCTTTCAAAAGATTTCATTTTATAGTTATATGATTCTTTTCACCAGAGAGATCGTTAGCAAAACAACGCAAGATATCTATAAATAAGATATCATGATATCAGTTATCACTAGCTATAGTAATTTATTCGTTTGTTCAGTATTTCTTCAAATATTGACATTACTTACCAAAAATTTCAATTACCAAAATAGCACGCGTTGTGCAATACTTGGACAAGAAGTACGAGGGAACTTCCCTATCCCATTTTCAATTCTTCTACTAATAATATAACAATAATAATGATAAGAAATAAAGGAATCATCTATATGGAAATGGGATTTTACTAGTAATTAATTAATCTTTATTAGCTAAAAATTAAAGATTCAGGCGAGTAGAGGTAGACCGGAGAAATATTGGAGGGAGGTGATTAGACATGATATGGAACCGTTACAGCATACCTAGGCGAGGACATGACCCTAGATAGAAAGGTGTGAAGGACGCGAATTAATGTTTTGTTTTGTTACTACAACTATAGTTTCTTGTTCTTATATTAGGTCTTTTTTCTATACGGTATTTATCTTGAACAGGGGGTCTATTGAAAACAGCCTCTTTATCTCATCTCTGGGTTAGTGGTAAAGACTATATACACTCTACACTCCTTAAACCTCGCTTCTTAGGAATATACTAGATGTGTTGTTGTTGTTAGTTAAAAATTAAATAAAACAATTTTATTTATAGTCAAAATGGGTGTGTTTTGCTAATATCTGGCTGGCATAGCGACTTCTTTAGATGAATGTTTTTGTTAATTTGTTTGCAATATATGCATCTCCCTTTGTGATACTCATGATGGATCCACAATATGTCACGTTTTGAATTTAGGAGAAGTCAATAATTTTTGTTTAGTAATAGTATATGATATGATAAGCAATTCGTCATGCCTTATTTGTAACTTTTGTTTTTTTCCTTAGATATGGGCTTATGTAGAAAACGAAAACTCTATTGACTTTTTTTATTTTTCGAATAAAGAATAAAAGACTGAAGATAATATTCCTGTACTTCAACGACCCAAGATCATGGTCAGTTATCATTTGCTTGTTACTTTCAAGTAATTATTTTTGTTAATTATGTATCAACGTTGTTCATTTTTTCCTTATTTTATCTTTATTATTCTTAGATAAGTAATATGACTAAATATAGTATATAAAATAAGTTACTCAGTGAAAAAGACTTGTAGTAATAAAAGCTGCACATCATGATAAGTATTTATTCAGCTCCAATTTGTTTGGCACATAATGTTTATCAAACGGCCAACTTGAACTTGGCCAGTATTTTGAGTGAAATAATTAAGACCTACTTCAATTAATTCATGAACAAAAAGAAAATAATTTTAGAGCAACTTTTCTCACATAAAAAAAAATAGAAAAAGAAAGAAGGAAAAAAGATAAATATTTCAGTACCAATATAAATGATTGTTTATTTTATATCTCACAAAGTGCAACAACTATTTTTATGCAGGCATAATATGAAAAACATACAAATTAATATCAATACATATCATTGACTTTTAAAGTATTCATTTGATCATGTGACAACATAAATATTTTATTCTAATATATAGATTATTTTTTTCAACATCTCACATAGATGACTGAAAAATAAAATGTCAAAAGTCAAAACCCACCAAGTATATATTATAAATCAATAGCATAGCTTTTTTTTTTTTTTCGAATATCCTCTGAAAACACCTTCATCAATTTCATATTTTATACTGAAAAATAAAATGTCAAAAGTCAAAACCCACCAAGTATATATTATAAATCAATAGCATAGTTTTTTTTTTTTTTCGAATATCCTCTGAAAACACCTTCATCAATTTCATATTTATAAAATTCCTATTGAATTATTTATTTATCCTTCTCTTTTCTTTTTCTGTTTCAAATATATTCCAAGTTAAGGTAATTTCTAGATCATTTCAATAGCTTAAACATAAATACATTGAATTAGGACATTATAACTTTTAAGCAACAGAAAAACTAATATATATAATTCAAAAATCCTTGTTATAAAAGCAACGTGTGAATATAATACGGAGTAAGAGCTTTTGAATAATTCAAACTCGTCAATAATATTCTTACGTGTCACGCGTGACAATTTGCCCCCCTCACATTTTTCCTCTATATATACCTCATCTAACCCCATGAAAACGCATCAAAATTCTTCTTTCTTCATCCAAAAATCACAATCCAAAATATTCAATATTTTGATAATTTTCGCTCTCAAGTTTGGAACAGATAAGTTCGATACAGATAAAACGATGCCGAGAAAAGGAATGAGAACTCTGAATTGGTTTTCTCCAAAACATAATTCAGCAACGGATACTACTTCTCCATCTACTTCACAATTCTCTTCTCCTACGCGTTTTTCTCCTTCACGGCCAAGTTTTTCAGAAGCAGTGATTGATCGGACCATTGAGATGGCGGAGCCGATGATCATGAAATGGGACCCTGACACTACTACCTTCGCCAAGGTGACTTCTCTGTTCTATGAGAATAGAAAAGAAGCCAAGGATTTCATCAAGGTTGTGAATAATTTACATAAGGCGATGCATTTTCATGCAACTGAGAATTCGAGATCTGATAAGCTTATTCGTGCTCAATCTTTGATGCAAATTGCAATGAAAAGACTCCAGAAGGAGTTTTACCAGATTCTATCAATAAATAGAGCGCATTTGGATCCTGAATCTATATCCATTGTGTCTTCACGTACCTCGATAAGTACTCGATCGAGTACTTCTGAGTTTGATGTCGACGATGATGATGATCGTGCTGCAATTGCCGGTGAATCTATTTCTGAAGTTGAGGATTTTGCAAATGTTGCAATGGCGGATTTGAGATTGATAGCTGAGTGCATGATCTCTTCTGGATATACGTTAGAGTGCTTGAATATTTACAAAGTTATACGTAAATCGATCATCGATGAAGCTATTTATAGACTCGGTGTTGAGAAATTGAGTTCTTCACAAGTTCATAAAATGCATTGGGAAGTTATGGATATGAAGATTAAGGATTGGCTTAACGCGGTTGATGTAGCCATGAAAACACTGTTCAGCGGAGAGAGGATTCTCTCCGATCACGTCTTCTCATCCAATGACGCAATTAGAGAGTCATGTTCTACTGAAGTTTCAAAAGATGGAGCCATGATTCTGTTTAGCTTCCCGGAAATTGTTGCGAAAAACAGTAAGAAATCCCCAGAAAAAGTGTTCCGTCTGCTCGATATGTACACTTCCATTGTCGAGCACTGGCCGGAGATTGAATCTACATTTTCCTTCGATTCAGAATCCGTCATCCGATCTCAGGCAATGACGTCACTCGTCAAGCTCGGCGAGTCTATAAGGATGGCGTTGTCTGAGTTTGAAATTTCTCTACTAAAGGAATCCTCAAAGACGATAATTGCCGGTGGTGGAATTCATCCTCTTACTATTGACGCAATGAATTACATCATTCTACTTGCCGATTACAGCAACGTACTCTCCGATATCCTCGGAGAATCTCCTCCTCCAGCTAAAGGTTCATTGCCGGAATCATACTTCGGTATTGCTGATTCCGATGAGTCTCCGGCACCGGCGATCTCACTCCGATTCGCTTGGCTGATTCTCATTCTTCTCTGTAAACTCGATGGCAAAGCGAAGCATTACAAGGACGTATCCCTAGCGTACCTCTTCTTAGCCAACAATCTCCGGTACATCGTCGTAAAAGTCCGTTCATCGAATCTCAAGTACTTGCTAGGTGAAAATTGGATATCAAAACAAGAGGGAAAAATCAAAAAGTTCGCGTTGAATTATGAACGGCTAGGATGGAGCCACGTCATTGAATCCCTCCAGCATGACCCGAACGCCTCAATGGCTCCACAACAAGTGAAGGAGATTTTCAAGAGATTCAATTCATCATTCGAGCAAGCTCACCGGAAGCAATCATTGTGCGTCGTACCAAATAGAAAACTCCGAGATGATTTGAAAGTTTCCATCGCGAGAAAAATACTTCCTGTGTATAGAGAGTTTTACAATAAACATAGAGATGCAATAGTAAAAGAGAGACATTCTAGTCATGTGATTAGATTTTCTCCGGAGGATGTAGGACATCACTTGTCCGATTTGTTTTTTGGGCCGGTTGAATCGGGAAGTTCATCGTCAGTTGAGTCATCCCCATCACGGACAACACCATCACGATTGCGGTGAAGAAAAAACTATAGTTGTTTATTGTTTTTTGTTACATATCTCATGTAACTGTGTATGATACATGAAAAATGATTCGTATTAAAAGGTGAATACATTGCACAAATTTTTTGGTGTGTTTAAAATGCATGGTGATAGGAATATTTCATAATTTTTGATCAATTATTTTGTAATTCTATGCATGCAGAAGCAAAGGTTTAGGAATTCAAAGTCTCAGTGAAGCATTATTTTAGACGGATACTAATAATAAGCCAAAGAAGTAGTATTGTATTATTGTATATATCGGTATTAATGATAAGAAATTAAGAATGATAGAAATTCATATACACCCGTAGTATTAAAGGCACATACACACACCACAAAAAAAGAAAAAATCAACGGAATTTGATGGCAATAACTATACTCGATTGATGTTAGTAACACACCATTAACATTCAAATTAGCCCATGTATAATGATGAGTAAAACTTAGTTTAAGAACAAGTTATTGGGAGCAATACATAAATAAAATTGCATATTACGTAATATATCTTACAAGATGTTAGGAGTATATTTGAACTATGTTGGCCCAACATATAAATCTACCCCAATAAAGATTTCTTATCGTTAGTTTTTGGTTTTTCTAATTCTATTAACAAGTATGATTCTATCATTATCAAATAGGACCCAAACATAATATAATTGGCTGACTTGTGGATCTCAACAATTAATCATGTCATGGAAAGCGTAAGCAAAAAATTAACCTATGAAATCACTTACCTCATCTTGTTTATCACCCCACCATTCTAGTTATTTCCTGAATTTTTCTCTGTTGTTTCCTTTCAATTACATATATTGTTAATTTAATTAATTTTCTTTCCTTTTTTAACCTTTAATTTGTCCTTAATGGTCTTTAGGTTTGTTGTGGGACGTGGACGTCATCGATGTGATTGGTGTGCTTTTAGCAGCCGCTAATAATGTTTGTTTTACTTCGTTCTTCTAGATATTATAACTCATAGGTAGATTATTACACCTTTATCATTATTTTTGTTTTACTAATCATCATTATTTATAAGAGCCTATTGTTGGGTCTCCAAAAATTAATGGATAATTATCTCAATATGAAACGCTGAATTTTCATGTTACTTTAGTGCTACTTGTAATTAACTATCAACAATGACCAAGTCGAGCATATCTTTGAACATTATGAATAAGCAGATCATAATATGTATATTCCTTATAGATAAGGATATATATCATTAATGTGAACATGCATGCTGCAATTGAGAAATCAAAGATCACTTCATACATGCAATTATAGACTTAGAAAATTAATTTGGTGGTTCAAATGTTATTGTTAAAACAATAGCGAGGTCATATCTCTTGAATTGAAAGAGTAATTGAATTAGACTCAAACCGAAATTAGTCCATCTTAGATAAATTCCTATTTTAAAAAAGCAAATTAAAGAATTATATAGATAAAAGATGAAAATAATAATAATAATATAAAACAGCTACTATATATTTTGAGCACCAATAAACCTGAAAGACTTGCAAATGATCGCTAAAGGAATATGTAGACTCGTCTATTTTTCTCTTTGATTCCCTAAAAGTGGATTATATACATGGACATAATTCTTCAATGTAAAACCATAGTACTTGTTCACATGATCAAAATTTTATTAGTTTAGGTCAGAGGCTTATATAAAATTTTACGTTTGTGAGTTCTTATGATGATCTTAAATTAAGATATAATATAATTAATTTTACAGTCAAATGCTTATCAATATTCAATAAATTTCATTATATGTATTATATGTAGAGAGAGTTATATGCATAAGTCATAGGAGTTCACGCAAATCCGTAGGTTTAGGTTCCCCAATAAATTCCCACCTGGTTTAGGTTGATCTGTATATTCAATAACACAAAATTTTATGCAAATTATCACCACATACAACAACAACGACAATACAAAGAGTGGTGATGAATCAAATTTATATATTATTGATTTTGTCACATGGTCAAAACTTAAATACATACTTTGAAAGTCAAAGAAAACTTGATACTATAAAAAAAAGGCTAATTATTTGAAAACTACAAAAAGAAAAATGGATTGCTGAAATGCTGACCATATATAATGGTGTTGTAGCTTTGGGGTACAGCGATATTTCTTCAGTCTTATATTATTTTTTTTCTATTAAATATGAAAATTAAAGTAAATATCAGTTTATATTTTCGACGTAAACCGGTATCTAAGAGTGACATAACTATTTTAGCACATTTTCTATCGATTATACTTCCCCGTTTATTTTACTTGTCACGTTTTGCTTTATGAAAGTCATTGACTAGACTTCGAAGCTAAACTGAAGCAGATTAATTTAATACTTTAAATTTATAATTTAGATGTTCGAAAATCATATGAAAAATGTTATAATTTGCAATCATTCTCATATTAATTAATATGATGAAAAAATACATCTTAAAATGTTGCTCAAAGCTCATGTAATTTGATTCTCGAGAAGCGAAACATGACAAGTAAAAATGAATGGAGGGTATACCTAATTGCTCAACAGTAATTAATAATTATGTCACTCTTAAGAATTTATTAGACGAAAGAAACTTAACAATTAAACCAAATAAATTATATATATAGATGATAGATTTTTGATTGTTCTATTCTTTGTTTGCATACAAGTTTTCTTTTTCTTAAGAGGAAATTAGAAATGTTCAACTTTCACTTTAATTTAGAATTTATGAAATCAATTCTAAAATCATGATGGCAAGATTTGAATATCACAAAAAGTTCTAAGATAGTATACATATATGATATGTATCTATTTTAAAAAAAATGAAATTCGAGGTTTTTTTTTCTACCTATTCCGTGTTATTGAGAACTTTAACTACTTTATTTTCTTTACATATTTAATTTTAGATATGCTTACTCAAGCCGATGATCAATCAGAAACAAATACACACCAACATCCTTCTCAGACCCACTTATGAAATTACGTTGGATATATTGTTGTTGTTGTTGTATGTTATTGATAACTTTTAAATTATATATTACGATAAGAATAAATTTTTATAGTTGAAACTATTTATTCTCGAGAAGGTCTCGTTGCCATACGTTGTTCTTCGTTATATTTTTTTTTTGCTTATTAATTTGTTAATTAGGAGTATATATTACTTTATTGATCTGTCGTTTAATTTCTTTTGCTTTGTCTTTGAAACCGTGTTGTTTTGATCTCCATTAATTTCTTTAATTAATGGATATAATTAATTTATATTATTTTAATGCTAGTTGTAACTTAAAAAATAGCAAGTTGAGAATAGTATATATGTATATATATCTTTGAACATTCTGAATAAGCAGATCAATCCACTGTAATTATACGTATTTCTCTGAGTCTCAGATAAGGATCATGTGAACGTATGCATTTGAGGAACAAAAAACAAAAACATATGCATTTGAGGAATCATACAATTTCATTCATTTATAGACTTAGAAAATTTGGTTCAAGTGCTACTTGTTAAATCACTAGGTGCTAGCTATAGCTCATTGGAGTTTAAGTTTTATACATCGTCAGATCATTCAAATGACGTATATCAATAGGCAAACCTATGTAAAATATGATATTTAAAATTTTAAAAATAAAATATATTACCTGTTACAACGGGTGAAAATAACCAGCTGGTAGTACAAAATAGTGTATAGCGATAGTGTAGAATTTAATTTTTAACCGCAAAAATTATGGGCAATTGAGGTTCAATAGGTGGAAGGAGAGAAAATTTAAATCATTTACAATAATTTTAGTGACATTTTTCACCTTTTTCTGAATTAGAATGAATTGCTGAATTATTCTATATAAAGCACTCGATTCGAAATTAGTCTGAGGTCGATCATATGAGTCCTCTATAATCATTTAGCTATTTTTAGGTCCATTCTAATATTAATTTCTATTTAAAAAATAATATATATTTTTAAAAAAAGAACAGATAGATTAAAGATGGAAAAAATATATACTATATGAGCACTCAAAAATAGACCATGTACTTACTAAAGGAGTAAATAGACTCATCTTGTGGACATAATTTTATCAATGTAAAACCACAACACTAGTTCACATGACCTTATTTCTTCAAATAATAAGGTCCGTTAGTTTAATGTAATTACCGATTCGTTGCGAATAAATATTTATGGATTAAAACTAAAAGAATCTCATTCATCTTACCACATCTTTCAGCTAGCTTAAACCTTTTCATAATTCTATGAAGTATGATTGAAAAAATAATACAGTAATAATAATAATAATGCGTCTGTTCTCATTACTCCGTATTTGTGTTTGATTTCCTTTTTCAAATATATATAGAGTCCGTGAATGAGAAAGGAATTGCTTCTATTAAATTACTTCTGTGGAAAATTATTCAACTTAGTTAGATTTTCAAAACTCTAGAAAATAAGCAAGGAGAAACCAAGTTATACACGAAATATATATAAACCACGACAATATAGAAAATGATTGGTTAAAAATTAAAAGCATTGGACCATTGTTGAATCAATTACTGGTTACACACATATACATCTTTCATTTTCTTTACAAGTACATTTTTCTCAAATTGACATGCATTATTTTCATTTAGTTCTATACATAATAATCTAATATACTACTCAATTGGTACCTTATACTTTTGGAAATTGTGAATGATATTCAAGTGCCTTGCTACGTGGAATATCTTAGATGAATTTGAGTTCTATGAACTTGTAATTTTTTGACGAACGAAGTTCAGATGAACCCTTTTGCATTCCTGGCTCCAA
Organism: Capsicum rhomboideum; assembly: GCA_031232105.1. Lineage (NCBI taxonomy): Eukaryota > Viridiplantae > Streptophyta > Magnoliopsida > Solanales > Solanaceae > Capsicum > Capsicum rhomboideum. The sequence goes on along the minus strand of CP124711.1, from coordinate 138,467,777 downwards.
CCATGATTATGACACCTTATAAATAGCCCATAACAATATTTCTTGCAAGTCCTTATGTTATTTTCACGTTAAGGACTTATTCATGCTCAATGTTTATATCAAATCAATAGTTGCACGACATGTACTTCTTTTGAAAAAATAAATTTCTTCCACTTAATCATGATTAATTAATATATATTTTCACTTTATTAATCACTAAGTAAGCAATGGTCGCAATTGTTGCCTTTTCACTAAGAAATTAAATTGGGTTGTGAGGACTTGTAACTATTTAAAATTTCCCTTTTTATTTTAGTGATGTCATATTGTTCAACACCCCCCACCCCCACAAAGCTTTAGTTAGATTTGCAAACTCTTTAAAATAAGCAAGGAAAAAACAAGTGATATACAAGAAATATATATATATATATATATATATATGAACCACAATATAGAAAATGACTGCTTGAAACTTTAAAAAGCATTGGACCATTGTTGAATTATTTGCTGGTTATATTATTTTCAAACATCAACGTACATTGTATATCATTTTATTTGTGTGGTTATTTATAACAACATACATTAATTTCCTGATTCATGTGCTACATATTTCGTTTTCTTGAAAGTACATTTGCATTTTTCTTCTTGTTTATTTTTTTTTCTTTCCTTTCATATTAAGGTTGGTATTTTCACTAGTGGATAATTGTTGCAAGATCAATTAACCAGTCGACTTTTACACACGAGCTTACTCGATCGTCTATAGATTTGAATTTTCCTTCTGTTCGAGAGGAACTTTTGAGTCAGTTCAAATCTCAATAGGTTCAAAATTACCACACATTTCTCTGGATCATCATATAATGTACTTGTACATTTTCACAGAGATGACTTCTCCTTGTTTTGATAATGTCATATCCACCTTCTCCCTATGCAATCAAATGGAAATCGAAACAAGACACATGAATCACTTTAATCCAAATCACATTGATGATAAGTGTTAGACTATATTAAACATGACAACAAATATCACATCTATAGGAAAAAGTAAAACGACCACATTGCATACCAATTTTATGATATGAAAAGCATAGAAAATTGTTTTGTGAAAATACCTGATTGAACTTGAGGGCATGCCATTCTCCATCAAGTATAGCTGGACCAATGAAGAAAATAAACAACTTAGTATTATATTGTCTAACAAATAAAATTATTTGTTCTAATTAATCTACTTCAAAAAATTTACATTTGTCTCTTCTCGTTTGGTTTCTTTCTTTTATTTTACATAGCTTTCATTCTCTTTTAATCAAGAAAACATTTAACCATTTTCATAAACAATAGTCTACAAAACTAAAACCTGTCGAATAATATGTGAAATTTATAAAAATCAAAAGATAGCAAAAATAATTCAAATAAAAGAAAAAATAGAATTAAGAAGAAGCAGAACCATTACCTTTCTATCTATTCCAGTAGTTTCTCAAAAATCCTCGAAATCAAGAATGTTTTCCAGCACCAGCCAAACATAGTGGAGTAGATAATCAGGGGTGACTCAAGGGTGAGGCTAGTAAAACGTTTGCTTTAGGCACCCAACATTTTGAGCTTAGAAAAATTTTAATAATGAATTTTATGGTTTTAATTTCACTTAGAACAATATTAAAGATTGCAAAAAAAGTTACATAATTTTTAAAAAAAAACGAAAGAAAGAATTACTTTTTATCAGAAACATTTTAGAACTTTAATTTGAATTAAGCAACTCAAATTGTCATATTAATAAATGAAATTTTTACAATAGCATCTAAGCTAATGTATTGTAAACAAATGGCTAACATCTTTTTAACTAGAACTAATCCTTACTTTTTATAAATAATTATTACTATGTGAAGTTATACACTAAAAATAAAATAATACACTAAAAACAAATACTTGTAGGTAAGAATAAAAAAGATAACTCTAAGTAATAATAATTATTATTATTATTTGTAAATATTTAAGGCCTATTATTAATATTTGGTTTTAGATCACTAATTTTATTAAGGTGTCCGGCTAAAAAATGAAGGATAAGCAAAAGAAAAATAGAGGTGTTATAGAAAAATAGAGGTGTTATAGTAAATTGATAGAAAAGTTACACCTATTTTTAATAAGATTTTTCCCTCAAACTTCCGAGTTCTATGTGCAAAGGGAAAACAATATTTGGCAACTTTTTACGTATAAATAAAAAAACTAATATAAATAATATTTGGCAATACACTCTCGTAAATATTGATACCCTTAAAGAACACACTCTTAAGGTTCACAAAGATTATCCCCATAGATGCCACAGGTGTGGCTACGTTTTCTTGAGTCACACCTCTTTTGTGCTGCACACTGAGATGAAATGGTGTATTTGTAGTGTTAAGTGCAACCACAACGTAAGTTAAGAAGAAGATGGAGGACAAGAAGCGCAGGACGGATGGTGGACCATCTTGATGACCTCTCACCAGATAAAGATGAATGGCCTGGAAACTAGTAGTGGCAAAAGAAGCATAGAGTTTCACTTTTTTGTTTTGGGAAGCATTTGTTAGGGTTTTTGTCCTAATTTTCTTATCAAATTTTGAGGTTTACTTTTTTCTTAAAGAAAAAGTCAAAGTAATACCATAATTACTTTTACTTTTCCTGAAAGGAAAATATAATTCTCTTCCATATTTAACTAACCTCTTTCTTGAAAGAAAGATTTTGTACCTCTATAAATCGAGGATCCTTCTTCTTATTCCATAACACAATAGCATCCACAATGTAATCGTTTAAAAGAGTCTTGTTTAGGAGAAGATTTCTCTCAATAGGTTTTATGCTTTTTCAATATTAGTTTTTAAGTAGGTCATTTGACCAAACAATATCAATAATATGTTTTTAGTATGTTTTTGGTGTCATCTGATTTATCGTCACCATGGTCTGCAACTAATAGCTTCCGCATGACGCTCTTTCGATTTCGAACCCAACAACATTGTGGCAGGGGAAGCATAAGGTTTCACTTTATTGTTTTGGGAATCATTGAATCTACATCTTCTTTTTAAGTCTATGCAAAATGTAAGTATTTTATGTTTTATGGTTTATAGTTTTAAGTTTATAAAGCTACTCTGTGTTGCAGTTTTATTACGGCATAATTAAACTAAAAATTATATTATCAAAGAATTGGTTATTGTTGTTTAAAAAAAAGTGTTGGAATGGGTGAAAAGGTTAGAGAAGTGGTCAATGACAGCTTTGAAAATATCATGATTGTCTTCAACCCAAATGCCATGAGAGTTCTTTATTCTGTGCATATGAGATCCCTCCTTCTTTTCTCCTTAACCACACTATAGAAACACTTTGTGTTAGCATCTCCCTCCTCAACCCAAGTAATTCTTGTTTTTAGTTTGAGAATTGCATCTTGCATTTTCAGCCATTTAGTCTAATCAACCTAAGCTTTGTAGAGGGATTGTCTATTGGCATCAGTGTTGGAATTTTCATTGATCATTTTCAAATTAGCCAAATTAGTCTCTAGTTGTTTCACTGTTACAAATGTAGAGAATAACAGAAGAAAGGTATAGTTGGGGAAATCTTCAGCTAGTCCAGATCGCTAACTAAGATTGGAAGATTCAACTAAGAAGAGGAAGCTATGTAAGGAGAACTTGGTTATAAAGGAAGACTACTTGAATTGGATTGATTTTTAGTTGGTAACAAATACCTAATGTCATCCCCTATTTATACTTGTTTAGGGATGATTCTAGATATTGCAAATCTAGAATATTCTATCCTCTTCCATAAATATCTCTCTCATATATCTAATACTCTAGAATATCTAGATCTTTCCTAATTACAAATATCAAATAGACTACACTATAATTTTTTAGATTCTTCTACCTAGAATAACTAGATATTTCTTCAAAAATGATTATCCCAGAAATTACACTAGACTATTTTAGAAACTTTACTAGAAAATCTATGCTATCCAAAAAATCAACTTTAATATTTTTCACACTCCCCCTTAAAGTGATTTTTTGGAAACTACCCAAGCTTGTTGTGAAAGAACTCAAACGAAGTTTTGAACCGTACCTTGGTGAAAATTTTAACAATTTTTTTTGACTTCTTTTGCTTCTTCAAATAATGAAGATTTTTCGTCATTGATTGACCCTGCAAAGAAACGTGAATATGTACGGACAAACTTTTTATCTCTGTAACATACCGGCTTCACAATATTTCCTCTACTTAGACTTTTCAAACCAAATGACTCATTTCCGTGTTGAGTTTCATGTTCTTGAATTTACAGGCTCCTCCTTTCTATTAGCTCCCCGATAATTATACCATCTAAAGAAACGTCTGTGATAGGCAAGTTTGGAACTCCAGGTTTCAAGATTTTAGAACCTGTTTAGTTCGACGCAATTCCATAACACAAGAAAATTTCATTATGATGAGTCGCCGATGATTTGATCTTCAATTTCATGTGAAGCCTTAGAATCATAATAGGAGCCACCACCAAATTCCTTTTCCAACTCCTCAATCATACTATATATCTCTTCATCTGAAATTGAGACTTCAATTTCAACTTCTTTATTTACTTTCGATGTTTGCTCTGCGTTGGTGATTGACCTTGATATGGTATATGACTGACCAGAGACTTCAACTTCCACTACATCTCCCTGAATGCTTTCTCCAAAAAGTTCACCACTGACATTAGTAGCTACAGACGTTGTCTGCTCAGGTTCTACTTCAACATCCTTTACGTTCAAACTGTTATTACCAATTTCAGGATATGCTTCTTTAATTTACTTGGTAGCATCTACCATGTCACCAGTCTGAACGTTCTCATAATCTTCTTGCTTCTTGTTGATGACATCAATACCTTCCTTCTCCACGTGATGGATTGTATTATATTGCGAATCTATGATCCAGTCTCATTTGAAACTAAAGGAAGCCAAGACATCTATTGCTCGACTCTCAGCTACGTACCAAGCACCTTTCCAGTCTTCTTCAAGTGGAAATTGTAAATGATATTCAAGTGTCTTGCTACGTGGAATATCTTAGATGAACTTGTAATTTTTTGATGAACGAAGTTCAGATGAACCTCTTGCGTCCCTGGCTCCACCCTTGATTGCAACACCTTATAATTAGTCCACAACAACATTTCTTGCCAGTTCTCATGTTATTTTCTCGTTAAGGACTTATTCATGCTCAATGTGTATATCAAATTAGCAGTTGCATGACATGTACTTTTTTTAAAAAAAATAATTTTTTTCTACTTAACCGTAATTAATTAACATATATTTTCACTTTATTAATCACAAAGTAAGCAATGGTCGCAATTTTTACCTTTTTCACTAAGAAATTAAATTGTGTTGTGAGGACTTGTAACTATTCAAAAAATTTCCTTTTTATTTCAGTAATGCCATATTGTTCAACCCCAACCCACCCCCCACCCCCCGCCCACCGCCAAAGCTTTAGTTAGACTTTCGAACTCTTGAAAATAAGCAAGAAAAAATCAAGTGATATACAAGAAATATATATATATGAACCACAACAATATAGAAATTAGAAAATGACTGGTTAAAACTTAAAAAGCATAGGACCATTGTTGAATTATTTACATATACATGAACCACAACAATATATATAGAAAATGACTGCTGGTTAAAATTTAAAAAAGTATTGGACCATTGTCAAATTATTTGTTATATTATTTTCAAACATCAACATGCATTGTATATCATTTTCTTTATGTGGTTAATTATAACAACATAGATTTCGTGATCAATGTGCTACATCTTTCGTGTTTCTTGAAAGTACATTTGCTTTTCACTTCTTGTTCTTTCTTTCCTTTCACATTAGGGTATGTTCTCTCATTGAAATATGAAAAGACAAATCTCAAGTCTAATTTAACTTCGAAAATTAGTTGTTGGCCTATGAAGATTTTTCAATGTGAGACTCTAACATCTCTATGCACGTCCAGAATAGAATATATGGAACGTGTATGTACGTACAATATAATATTATAAGATGGAAGCTCAACATATATTAGGCAAAACCAAAAATAGGGATAAGTCTATTTCTGATACTAACACAAAAATAGATACGAAAAGTAACAACTAGCTCATTATGTGAAAATTGCTTAAGGAGTTAAGGTTTTCAATTAACGTGTGTGACTCTACAACTGATAACTTTCAACTTTTAGCTTATACGCTACTCTCTACGTTCGTTTTTACTAGTCACTTATTTCTAAAATAGATTTTCATTTTTACTTGTCACTTTTGACATATCAAAAAAAAATATTATTTTTCTATGTTTTATCTTTAACATTAATTACTTATTCTCCAAATCATTTTTTAATATCTAAAACTAAACATCAATTAAGAGGGATAGTATGGTAAACTAGCCATGTTAATTATTGTTTTCTTAATGGACTTGTCAAGTTAAAATATGACAAGTAAAAATAAACGAAGAGAGTACTTTTAAAAAGCCAAGCAAACACCCTCTTAGTTAGATGTTCAAACTCTTGAAAATAAGCAAAGGAAAAAACAAGTGATATACTAGAAATATATATATGAACCACAATAATATAGAAAATGACTGGTTATAACTTAAAAAAAGCATTAGACCATTGTTGAATTATTTACTGGTTATATTATTTTCAAACATCAACATACAGTTGTATATCATTTTCTTTGTGTGGTTAATTATAACAACATAGATTTCATGATCAATGTGCTACATCTTTCGTTTTCTAGTACATGTGCATCTTCTTCTTGTTTTTTCTTTCCTTTCACATTAAGGTTGGTTTTTCACTAGTGGATGGTAGTTGCAAGATTAATTAACTAGTCGACTTTTACATATGAGCTTACTCTATCGTCTATCGATTTGAATTTTTCTCCTGTTCGAGATGAATTTTTGAGTCGTCTGAAATCCTAATAGGTTCAAAATTACCACACATTTCTCTGGATCATCCCATAACATATAATGTAGCTCTACATTTTCACAGAGAAAAAGATCTTTTCGTAATGGATGACCCTCGAAATCGTATTAGGATGTCCAACCAAACATCCTAAATAATTTATATTTTAAACAAATTATAATATTTTAATTGTACGTTATGAACATCAACGAATAATGCAAATACTATTGGCAATTAAGCATAAATCATAATATGTCTGTTTAATCAAGAGATGTTACCACTAATACATCATTATCGTGGAATAGGAGAGTATGTAGCCCAAATTGACTGATGAGAAATCTTATCAAAATATTTTAAAAAGACATTTGTTTTATTTGATATATTATACTCTACATAGCCATAATAAGAAAAAATCAGTTTATTAGGTATTAAATAATTATTACAGAACAAATAAAGCAATTAAAACTTAGTAAGAATTGAACGTGTTGGTTATGACCAGCATTTCAGCCCAAACAATTTTTGAGTGAATCAATAACCCGTTCATTTATCAATTCAGTCTATTTTAATCTGTCCAAATTCAGCCCAACTCATCCATTTGACATCTCTAGTAATTGTGTATACTGAATCACTACTTTGAAAAATTATTCAGCTTTAGCTAGATTTTCAAAACTCATGAAAATTAACAAGGAAAAACTAAGTGATATACAAGAAATATATATATGAACCACAACAATTTAGAAAATGACTGGTTAAAACTTAAAAAGCATTGGACCATTGTTGAATTATTTACTGGTTACATTATTTTCAATCATCAACTTACAAGTGATTAATTATAACAACATAGATTTCCTGAACAATGTGCTACATGCATCTTTCGCTTTCTTGAAAGTACATTCGCATTTTTCGTCTTGTTCTTTCTTTCCTTTCACATTAGGGTATGTACTCTCGTTGAAATAGGCAAAACGACAAATCTTGAGCGTCTAATTTAACTCCAAAAATTAGCTCTTAGCTAATTAAGCGAAGATTGTTCAAAGTCATATAAAAAACTGATATTAGCCTTTAATAATATGAGATTCTAACACCTCTCTGCGCGATCAAAACTGAATATATGGAACGTGTATGTACGTACAATATAAGGTGAAAACTTAACCTATATATTAGGCAAAACCAAATATAGGGATGAGTCTATTTCTAATACCATGTGAAATAAAAATGGATACGAAAAGTAACAACTAGCTCGTGATATGAAAACTGCTTAAGGTCTTCAATTAACCTGTGAGACTAACGTTAAATTTTTATTTTTTTTCTTCTTCTAGACATATTCTTAACTACGATGCACTATCAAATCAAAACATCTTAGTCGATTAACTTGTGGATGGTATAGTTGCAAGACTAATTAACTGATTGACTTTACATGTGAGCTCACTCGATCGTCTATCAATTTGAATTTTTTTTGTCGACTCAAAAAGGAATCTATTACTCCCTCCGTTTTAAAAAGAATGACCAACTTTCCTCTTTAGTCCGTTTCAAAAAGAATGACCTTTTCTTTTTTTGGCAACACTTTAATTTCAACTTTTCACATGGCATGTTTAAGACCACAAGATTCAAAAGTCTTATTTATTTTCTTAAACTCCGTGTCAAGTCAAAATAGATCATTTTTTTTTAAACGGAGGAAGTATCTCTTTTAGTTGTTACGAGGTTCAATCAAACAACCTGAAGCCGTATATTTATTAATTAGGTGCATTTTAATGGCCCCACAAATTCAACTTGGTCGACCCGCCCATTTGACACTTCTAGTATTTGCCTATATTGAATTACTACTTTGGAGAATTAGTCAGCTTTAGCTAGATTGTCAAAACTCTTGAAAGTAAGCAAGGAAAAACCAAGTGATATACAAGAAATACATATATTAACCACAACAATATAATATAGAAAATGACAGGTTAAAACTTAAAAAGCATTGGACCATTGTTGAATTCTTTTTGCTGGGTACATTATTTTCAAACATCAAGGTACAATATACATCATTTTCTTTATGTGTTAATTATAACAACATAGATTTCCTGATCAATGTGCTACAATCTTTCGTTTTCTTGAAAGTACATTTGCATTTTCTTCTCTTTTTTTGCTTTACTTTCACATTAGGGTATGTACTCTCGTTGAATATGAAAAAGACAAATCATGAGTCGTCTAATAACTCCAAAAATTAATTCATATCAGAAACTGATATACTCCCTTAATCAATATGAGACTTTAACACCTCTCTGTACGTTGAGAACTGAGTATATGTAATGTGTATATACGTACAATAAAAGATGGAAGTGCAACATGCACGCATTAAGCAAAACTAAATATAGGGATGAGTCTATTTCTGATACCATTTGAAATAAGAATAGATATGAAAAGTAACAGATATGAAAAGTAACAACTAGCTCATAGATGTGAAAATTGCTTAAGGTCTTCAATTAACGTGTGAGACTAACGCTATAACTTGTTTGTTTTCTTCTTCTAGGCATATCCTTATATTATTCCTTAACTACGATGAACTATCATATCAACACATCTTAGTCAACTAACAAGTGGATGATATATAGTTGCAAGACTCTCGATCGTCTATCGATTTAAATTTTTTTTTTTCCTAAACTCGAAAGGAATTTACTGTCTCTTTAATTGTTCGGAAGTGGAATTAAATAACCTGATGTATATTTCACAGCTACTGCAAAGAAAATAATTAGTATTTCATTTGTTAATCTTTATTTGTCCATTATTGATTTTGCAGACTCCTTAAAAAATAATAAATAGTAGGGTTTACTATATTACTATTTGAATATATAATAAATTTGATTATCTGGGAAATGCGTTGTGTAATGAATAGTATTTAATAGCAAGGCTAAAATGGACATAAAATGGTAAATTATCCATTGATTTTCAAACTAACAAATATTAAGGATATCTATTTTTAATATACTGAACAAGCAAAGATGGACGGAGGAAGTATATATTAACTGTGCGTTACGAACATTGACAAAAATGCAAGTATTGGTAAGTGTAATATGTATGTTTTTAGTTGTCTTAATCAAGAGGTGTTACCCCTCAAAACATTCTTATCGTGGAATATATAGGAGGTACGCAAATCCGCTAGAAAGCAAATTATTATATTAATTGACCACTACAAAATTAATTTGCGACAGATAACTTTTGTCGCTAAACAATAAAAGATTTGACAAGATTTCTCGCGAAATCTTGCTAAAGCTATATATAACCTATATCCGTGAGCTTTGTATAGGGCAAAAATGAGCAAAACACATAGTCGAGATAGATGAAAACACATGGAAGGTCGGATTGGCCATGGTTAGATATGAAGGAATAAGACCGGACCAAAAGGGAATATTCGAAGAAAGGGCCAACGGGCAACATCAACCGTTAACAGATTTGCTCCATAGACAAAGTTGAATAATATTACTCCCTTCGCAGCAAGTTTCATTTACTTCTCATTCAATGTAAATTAAGAGGGCATGATTCTCAGTCATTAAAACCGGATGATTAACCCCTATAAAAGGAGTTGGACCTTCATGTAGAAGAAGGGTGTCAAGTGGGCCGGTTTGACCCGGTACCGGCCCACTTAGCCTGGCCCACTAAGCCATCGGACCGGACCCGGTATTGGTGGTGGGCCTGGCAGGTTTTTAGGGGGTTGGACCGGACACGGTATTGAAACCGGTGGACCGGCCCAGTTAAAAAACGGGATCGGGTCCACCGGTGCACCGGCCCGGCCCGGCAAGTTTCTTTTTTAAAAAATAAAAAATCTGGGCCGTTGGGCCCCAGCCTGCAAAGGCTGCTTTGGTCGGTTGAGGCCCAACGGCTATAATGTCGTTGGCCCAACGGCCAAACAGCCTTTTTAGGCTTTAAATTTAAAAAAAAAAAAAAAAATTCAAATTTTTTTTTTCCTATAAATACATGTCATTTCAAAAAATATTTCCTACAATCTCAATTCTTATTCTCTCTCAAATTTGCTAAAATTATCTCATAAAGTATTCTATATATTTTATTATTTTGCAATTACAAATACTACGTTGAAGTTTCCAAAAGTATTCAATTGATCAACTTTCGTGTACTTCAAAAATTTGGTATTATCGTTCCATCTCTTACTTTTAATTTTTAATTAGTGTATTATTTGTTGAATATTTATTTGGATTTTTTTTGTGTTTTTTGAATAATTGTTAGTTTAATTGGTAATATGGATAAATTAAGGAAAGTCGGTAAAAGTGTTAGAAATTTTTGTCCCGGAAGTGGTAGTAAGAAACAAATTGGTTCCGGTAGAGGTAGTTCAAATACTCGATATACTCGTGTGCCTCCGGTACCAATTAGCGAACCATTTGAGAATGAAATACGTGTAGGTGCTCACGATATGAATTATTTTGAGGCTCAAGAAAATTATGGTATAGAAGTAGAGAATGAAGTAGACTCTGTTGATTTAGATGAAAATGATGATGATGTTGATGTTACACCCGAATCTGGTAATGTTAATGTTCAATCTGAATCAGTTAATCTTTCTCCCCGGCCCCCTGTAAGATCTCGTAAAAAAACTAGTGTTGTGTGGAATTTTTTTACCCGAATAGAAGGAACCACTCAGGTTGAATGCGATCTTTGTCAGAAAAAATACGAGCATAAGACCGGGGGTAATAAAGCAGGTACGGGTCAATTGTCGAGACATTTGAAGGATATCCACCCAATAGAGCTAGTATATATTGAATGCAAATACATGTGTATTTTCTTTAAAGTAGTATATATTGAATGTATATATGTATGTATATTCTTTAAAATAGTATATATTGAATGTCAATACATGTGTATACTTTTTAAAATAGTATATATTGAATATATATATGTATGTATATTCCTTAAAAATAGTATATATTGAATGTAAATACATGTGTATGTTCTTTAAAGTAGTATATATTGAATTTACATATGTATGTATATTCTTTAAAGTAGAATATATTGAATGTAAATACATGTGTATATTTTTTAAAATAGTATATATTGAATTTATATATGTATGTATATTCTTTAAAGTAGTATATATTGAATGTACATACATATGTATGTTCTTTAAAGTAGCATATATTGAATGTATATATGTATGTATATTCTTTAAAATACTTTATATTGAATGTAAATATGTGTGTATGTTCTTTAAAGTAGTATATATTGAATGTACATATATATGTATATTCTTTAAAGTAGTATATATTGAATGTATATATGTATGTATATTCTTTAAAGTAGCATATATTGAATGTATATATGTATGTATATTCTTTAAAATAGTATATATTGAATGTAAATACATGTGTATATTCTTTAAAGTAGTATATATTGAATGTATATATGTATGTATATTCTTTAAAGTAGTATATATTGAATGTACATACATATGTATGTTCTTTAAAGTAGTATATACTGAATGTATATATGTATGTATATTCTTTAAAATAGTATATATTGAATGTCAATACATGTGTATATTTTTTTAAATAGTATATATTGAATGTATATATGTATGTATATTCCTTAAAAATAGTATATATTGAATGTAAATACATGTGTATGTTCTTTAAAGTAGTATATATTGAATTTATATATGTATGTATATTCTTTAAAGTAGTATATATTGAATGTAAATACATGTGTATATTTTTTAAAATAGTATATATTGAATTTATATATGTATGTATATTCTTTAAAGTAGTATATATTGAATGTACATACATATGTATGTTCTTTAAAGTAGCATATATTGAATGTATATATGTATGTATATTCTTTAAAATAGTTTATATTGAATGTAAATATGTGTGTATGTTCTTTAAAGTAGTATATATTGAATGTACATACATATGTATGTTCTTTAAAGTAGCATATATTGAATGTATATATGTATGTATATTCTTTAAAATAGTTTATATTGAATGTAAATATGTGTGTATGTTCTTTAAAGTAGTATATATTGAATGTACATATATATGTATATTCTTTAAAGTAGTATATATTGAATGTATATATGTATATATGTATATATATTCTTTAAAGTAGTATATATTGAATGTACATACATATGTATGTTCTTTAAAGTAATATATATTGAATGTAAATACATGTGTATATTTTTTAAAATAGTATATATTGAATTTATATATGTATGTATATTCTTTAAAGTAGTATATATTGAATGTACATACATATGTATGTTCTTTAAATTAGTATATATTGAATGTATATATGTATGTATATTCTTTAAAGTAGTATATATTGAATGTACATATATATAAGTATGTTATTTAAAGTCGTATTCTAAGTAGTATTATATTAAAAAATAATCCAAGTTCAATTTTTTTTAGTAGGGACCCGGCCCGGCCCGGCCCATGTAAAATGCACTAATGGGCCGGTTGTCCTTTAATTACTGTTGGGCCCGACCCAGTTAGAGTTAAGACCAGACCAGACCCGGCCCAAGCCCGGTAAAATTTACCGAACCGGAGTCGGGTTGACCCGGCCCGGCCCCGTTGACGGGTATACTTGAAGGGCATCCAATTTTCTACTCAGCAATCAATTCATACGCTATTAGCAAAGCATTCATATATTTACTTATTTCTTCTATTGTGAACTTGTATTGTTCTTCAAGCACAAATTAAGCTTGTCTGAAATAGTCTGCATCAAAGACACCTCCGGATTCAGGCTGATGATCAGGCTTTATTTATATCATTTAAATCACGTTACAAATTTAATTGTACCTATTTTAGGATAAATACAATCACGGGTTATTTTCTTTTTTCAAATGGATTATTTAGCAATGGGAGTATGGTTCATGCTAGTTGTTACCAGATTCCGTCCATTAGGACCAAAAGTGTACCGCTTATGAAAACTGCAAAGATCATCAGTGCTTCAATATATATCGGCTGGACGCCTTGGAGACACCATATAGATTGCATCGTTGGCAATGACATCTTACTTATTTTATCGATCTTAGAAATATAAAATCCGGGCATTTCAGGTGGGACAACACATACAAAGAGACCCCACCAACAGTCAAATAATTAATTAGTGAACCTTAGAGATAGTCGCACTTAATGACAAATCACAGTCATATTAGTAAAAGCTTGTGGTAAGAATGACTTTCGTTCTAGTGCTAGAAAATAAGAAAGTTTTAAATTTATTAGGTTCTGGTCCCATCTTCTCTGAAAAATCTGAAAGCTTGCCCCTAACATTGAGGAGGCCGTAGATCGAGTTTTGGGGATTAAAAGTAATCAGAGCTGTAATTGTTTGTACTTTTAAAGAACTCAAACGTGAAAATGGGATAATAATATGATATGATGACAATGTTCTAGGGACTATTTTGAGTTTATGTAGATGTAAGGGATATAGTGGAAATTTTTTAACTCTAATTTAGTAAATAATATTATAAAGCTGCAAGTAATGTCAACAAGGACCGCATAGCGCAGTGGATTAGCGCGTCTGACTTCGGATCAGAAGGTCGTGGGTTCGACTCCCACTGTGGTCATTTTTTATTTTTCATTATTATATTTTCTTTTAAACATCTAATATTGGTAATCTATATATATATAAAGGAAGGTCATAGACAAAGTGATGTGGCACCTCTCTATGGCCTCCATTTGCATTTAATTTTTTTTCTCTCCTTTTTTGGGCTTTTTTTAAAAATTTAAATCAATTATTTTATTGTGAAAGCATATTACCTAATTTATTACAAATAAATATTTTATTAATGAAGGAACATTTACAACAAAGACTTTTCACATGTCAATTTACAAGAAGTAGCTATTCATAACTCACACCTCTTTAATTTCTACTCTCAATAAATCTATTTCTTTTTTCTTTTTTTTTGACCTTCTTGTAATTATAAATTATAAAAAGATAATATTTTTTAATATCTTAAATATTTTTCTATTTATTATTTCATATATTTACAATGAGTAACTATTCATAACTCATATCTTTTTAATTTCTACTCTTAATAAATTTATTTTTCTCTTTTCTTTTTTTTACCTTCTTTTAATTATAAAATGACAATATTTTTTAATATTTTAAGTATTTTTGTATTTATTATTTAATATATTTATAATGAGTAATTACCCATGATTCACACCTCTTTAATTTTTACTTTTAATAATATTCATAACTCTCATAATTTTCATGTCCATAACTTCCAAACTTTAATGTGTAAGTTTATGATGTCTTGTGGTATTTCAGTATTTTACCTATATAAATTCATATTTAGTTTCATAGATACTCCCATTCAAGATTATCCTTTCTCTTCTTCATCATTTTGGTTTATGAATTAACTAAGATGAAACAGAAAAGAAGTATATGAAGGTGAGAAATACTTCATTTTCAGTCTTTCTTTTCATTTTTATGTACTTGAGCATACCTTCTTAATTTTAGCATCTTTTATTTATGTATATATCATTATCCTCCAAGCAAGTATGATCAAGAAAAAATCTTCACAATAATGAACAATGTGCCATTAGTATGTGATTGTTCTCTTTAAAAATCAGTTTACAGTTGACACTAATTTTATAATCATATAGTGTAGTTTGATTACAATATTGAGATTTTAAGAGATGCTGACTTTTTTTATGTATAGTTAAGATTTATTTCTTCTTTTCGATTCAATTATTTTTTTATTGGTATGATACTTTATTTATGTTAATTTTTTTTTAAGTGGTAGCATATGATGAAGAAATTGACATAGGGGGCAAAATATGATGGCGGATCTACTTGCAAAGGAAGATGGTGGTGAATATACTTGCAAAGGAAGATGTCAGAAGAAAAAAAAAAATTATGAAGCATAATTAGGGACTACTTTTGCTAGAATATTTTTACTTTTGGTTTGTATTGATAACTTAACTACATATATTGAAAATGCCACTCATTTGGTCCTCTACTATCCTTTTTTTTTTTTTGTTATGAAGCATACTTGATATAATTATCCCATTCCAACCAAAAGAATTATGATGAGGAGTTTCATTTTTATTATTCTCGCAAAAAAATAAAAATCAAAAGACAAAATATTAATTCTATGATATCATTATTTTTTTCTTTGCGCATGTAAAATTTTGTTTTGTCGCTATATTCTTTTTATTTGAAATGTATTCATATTTTTCCTTTTTCATTTTTAATTACTTTGTGAATTAGAGTAAGTTGTTTTTGTGTCTTAACAACATAAAAACAATATCACTTATATATTATATAATTGCGGTCTTTGAATCTATTATGCAGCTAACTCATTTATCTTTTATGTTCATTTTTTGACTTTCCCTCTTAGTTTCACCATTCATTAATTTATTTTTAAAAATAAATTAATACATAATGATTAATGTATTTAATGTCTAATAAAAGTATACATTCAAATTGTATATAACTCATATCTCTTCATCTTACTTATAACTTCTACTCTTAAATATTATTCATGACTCATGTGTGTTTCATTTTCATTATTCTTAAAAATATTTATTTAATGTTTAAAAATTATAATAAACAAATGTAATAATAAAGATCTAATGAAAAAGTTCAAAAGCTTTTTTAAAAAAAAAATAAAATAAAGAAATCAAGATTTGTATAGAGAATCAAGCACTCCTACAAAAGATGGAGGGAATTGAACAAAAAATAATATTTTTAATATAATATCATATATTTTTATTTAAAAATATGACCTCTTATTTCATTTCCTTCACCACTGTAAGCCTTTTATTTTACTGTATATCTATGACGGATCAGTTTCTTCTGATTCCTAATAGATGGATGGTCATGTAGGTAACATATGAATGGAGGATTTCTACAGGGTCTTCCCGTGCGCTCGACTAGCAAGGTGATTTTGTAGGCGAACGAAATAAGTTTTTGGAGGATCGCGAACGAACTATAGCACAACCTAAATCGGCCTCAGGCCCTACTTAGTTGACTGATAATGACTAATAGTGTGTACTTAAAAAGATGCAAAGAATTTTTACTATGCATGTTAAAAAATATATCATGTTCTGGATGAAGACAATATATATATATATATATATATATATATATAAGAACTAAGAAGTAAAAATATATAAATTAATTAATTTTTTTTATAGTCGTGCGAAACGTGGATAATTTCACTAGTATATATATATAAAGGAGGGTTATAGATATGCCTATGTGGCACCTCTCTATGGCCTCCATTTGATTTACTATATTTTTTCTCCTTTTTTGACCTTTTTTTGGGTATTTTTATATTTATTAAGTTTCATTAAATTCTTTAACAACCACATTAATTTATTGTGTATAACTTATTATATTAATTATTAATTATTTTATATAGAAGTGAAAAGTCACTCCAATTGTGTCTTTTCCATTTCTATTCTCTTTCAATTACTCTTCTTTATGTGTGTGTATGTATACAGAGTGATGTGCCATTTTTTTTCCAAAGAAATTTATTTTCTTTTCTTTTTTTTTTGATCTTTTTCTAATGATAAAATAATAATTTTTTTGATATTTCAAGTGTTTTTTTCCTTTTTATTTAATGTATTTATAAGGAGTAACTATTCATAACTCTTAAATTTATACTCTTAATAATATTCATAACTTCTATAATTTTCATGTCTATAACTCCCACACTTTAATTTGTAAATTTATAATGTCTTATGGTATTCCTCTATTTTGCCTATATAAACTCATATTTGTTTCATGAAGACTCCCATTCAAAGTTATTCTTTCTCTTCTTCATCTCTTTGTTTTGTAAATTAGAACATATATCAGGAAGGGAGTATATGAAAGTAAAAAATATTTCTTTTCATTTTTATGTATTTGTGTTTTGTAAATTAGAACATGTATTAGGAAGGGAGTCTATGAAGGCAAAAAATATTTCTTTTTATTTTTATGTATTTGGTATTCTTTCTTATTTTTAGCTTCTTTTTTTAACGTATTTGTTATCCTCCTCCAAGTAAATATGATCAAGAAAATTTTCATGAAAATCAATATTGAAGTAATTCTTATAGTAGTACGGTCGATTTTTTTTCTTTTACAGATGTATTGTATAGTTTAGATTTCTTTCCTGTTTCCTATGTAATTATTTTTTATTGGTATATTTGGAACTGAAATATTATAAATATCATCTATAGTGCATTATCATATTAACAATTGTCTACATTTTTCTTGTGTTTTATGTTATTACAATTAAATAATTTATTTTATTTATTCATAATTGTATTAAAGCTTTTTCTTATATATAAAGGACATAGACAAGCTGATGTGACAACTCTCTATGACTTTCATTTTTTTTTACTTTTTTTGACATTTTTTTTGGTTTTTTTCCTTATTTTATAATTAAATAATTAATTGTATTCTATCCTATTTATTAAATTTCATTAAATTTTTTAACATCCACATTAATTTATTGTGTATAAGTTATTATATTAATTATTAATTATTCAATATAGGATGAGAACTTTACCAAAGCTTTAGAGAGCAGAATATGATGATTGATCTACTTGCAAAGGAAGATGCTAGAAGGAAACTTTTTGAAGCATAATTAGAAATTACTTTTGCTAGAATTATTTTGATTGTGGCTTGTAATAGTAACTTAGCTATACTGACAATGCTACTCATTTAGTCCTTTACGATCCTACTTTTTGTTATAAAGCATAATTAATATAATTATATTATTTTAACTAAAAGAATTATATAAAGATTTTCATTTTTATTTTCCTCGCAAAGAAAATTAAAGATGAAATAATTTATTCTATGATATCATTGTTTATTCTTTTGCGTATTTAATTATCTGTTTTTATTGCTATTATTTCTTGATTGAAATGTTTTATATTTTTTTTCCTTTTCATCTTTTATTACTTTGTGAATGTAATAGTGTAGGTTATTTTTTATGTCTTAGCTGAATAACTATGAAAAATAATACTTATATATTATTTAATTATGATTTTTTAAATAGTTATGTGACATATCTCTTATGCAGCCAAATCATTTATCCTCTTTTTTTTTTTACTTTCCCCCTCTGTTTTCATCGTTTATTTATTTATATTTTTACAAATAAAATCACTGCACAGTGATTAATGTATTTAGTGTCTAATAAAATTATATATTCAAGTTGCTTGTAACTCATATCCTATTATTTTCTTTATAACTTTTACTCTTAAATATTATTCATAACTCCTGCTTAATTTATTTCATTTTCGTAACTTTTAGAAACATTTATTTAATGTGTAAAAGCATGCAGTAAATGAATGTAACAATAAAGACACAACATGAAAGTTTTAATCAATATTTTCATAGAAGATCAAGTACTCCTACAAAAGATAGAGGAGATTAAAACAAAAAAATAATATTTTTAACTTAACACATAGATTATTGTTTCAAAATATGACCTCTTATTCCATTTACTTGATACTTAAAAAGAAGCAAATGATTTTAATTTTGCATATTGAAAAAAAATATCATGTCTCGAATTAAGTTAAACATCTAAAGTGTCTTGACTTGAATATAATGTTATATACTACTACTTCATTAAAATAAGAAACTATCAATTTATAAAATTAATTTTTTTAAAATATATAAACAATGAAATATATTAATTTATTAATATCTTATAGCCGCGCGAAGCACGGATAGTTTCATTAGTTAAATATAATAATAATAATAATCTAGACCCTAAACTGAATAATCCAGTAATAAATTGATACTTATATCTTTTCCAATGATTTTTAACACCGAAATCTCATGAGGAAGGACCCTTGCCCTTACTTTAGTGAGGCGGAGAGATTTTTTCCGATAGATCATTGGCTTGAAGAAAATATTTCCATAGCATAATATATTATAAGGATAACATGAGACAAGACTTCATATTGATGCAAATTATGCCGCAAAAAATAGAAATGATTCATGTTGGCCAATTCAAACCATAACGCATATATAGAAATGATTTGCCAAAAGTGGCAAACATATTTCATTCTTAATCCAATTTGGCCATTTCTTTCTTAATTCAAACGATATCAAATTATCCTGCATAAATAAAAACCCATTCAAATTATGTCATGTCTATAAAATAATACTATGATAGAAGTGTGAGCCAAAACTCTTTTTATTGATATTTTTTCCCCGAATTTCTGCTTTATTCAAGTCTTAATTTTCATTGATATTTTTCTCCGATCCAAGACTCACTTTGTGGTACTATACTAATATGTTGTTGTATTTTTCTTCGATTTCTGCTTCGTCCTAGTTTGGGAAAAGAACACAAATAGCGCTTCGGCTAAAAATATTGATACGAAATGGCCATTGAATTTTAGTTACATTTTCTAGCCATTCGATGGCAGCTGGCATATTTTATATAATACTGATACAATTTCGATACACATCTTATACAGATATATATTCTATACAATAAAGATACAATTTCTATATGCATCTTATAAATATATATATTTTATACAACAATAATACAATTTATATGCACGTCATATAAAAAAATGCATATGATACAATTTCTATACAAATCCTATACATATATATATATATTCTATACAACAATGATACAATTCCTACACACATTGTATATACAATTTTTATACAACAACTATACAATCTTTATACATATTCTATACTCCACTAACAATGAAATTGAGATGGAAGTTGTAGATTTAGTGAAGAATTTAGTATTTCCCAATTTCCAGCTAATCAATTTGAATTAAACTTCCCGTAAATTCGTTGCTTTATTTTTTTTAGGAACTGTATCAGTATGATATATGAGCTGTATCTGAACTATCTGAGAATGACCCAAATTAGGAAAGGGTCATTTTGTGGAATTCAAATGGCGGACGCCATATTTTGGGCCACCTTTGAAATGACTATTTTTGATAGAAATATTTTTCCAAAAGGGTCATATGGTGTCCTTTTCCCTTCTAATTTTCACTAGAAACCGATTCGAACGAGTGGCTAGAAGCGGCACCTAAGGTCAATCCATAAAAGAAGATGTCCAAGTCCATTACCAACAGAGGCCCAATGCATTGTCCAAGGCCCTGATTACCATGGGCTCCCAAGGCCCAATATTAGGAATTCCAAACTCAAAGAGGAATAAAACAGGCAAAATTTCAGAAATAGCTAAAATTTAAGCAATAAATGAGGCGTCATAGTTAAAGTTTGTCTAATTACATGACGCATTTATAGTTTGATAGCTAAATATATAAATTAGAGATTATATATACAAATATAAATTCGCTTTAGAGATTTGTATATAAGCCTCGAAATCCGTTTTATATGCAAATACAAACCTTTAGAGAGTTGTATACTATCTCGGAAATATATAAATACAAAAGAAATATATATTTATCTATTTAATCTAAACCTTAACTACAAATGATAATTTCTTTAAACATTAGCTACGCTTAATAATTATGTCTTGATGTTTTCTACTGCACGTAAAATGTAGAGACTGGCAAAATTTCACATATAGTCAACTTGTACCCCTCTTAACTAACTTCTTAGTCTAAGTTATAATAATTACATTTTATAGATTTCAATTAGTGATTAAATGTATTTAAGACTCTAATATACAAATATTAACTAACAGATTTTATTACTATTTCATTTATATTTAGAGATAAAAAAGAAAGGGGAGTGATTCACTTCCTTTATTCTCCCCAACATATTTTTTTCAAATCTTTTGTTTCTTCCTTTTCCATATGGACTGTTATAGCTTACCTTTTAATTTTTGAAATACAAAAATAGAATTTAAACTAAAATTCCTCTAATTTCTTCATATAACTTTAGAATTTAAAATATAATTTCAATGTATTTATACATTCAATATATTTATCCACGAAAATTAGCTATGAATAGAAATACAAATGTTAAATTGATATAAATGAAAATTGACTCTGAATTTAATATTCAAATACAAATACAAACGCTTACAACTCATATCTTCAAAATAAATACTAATTGATACAAATTCAAAGGTATAAAATGGATATAAATTTAGATTATATGTATAAATACACAAACTCAAATGTATAAATGTATACAAATTCAAAATATATGTGAAAGAAATATATCAAAATAAATACAAAAATACAAACGCACTAATAGAAATATACAAACAAATTCACTTTATGACTAAATATAATTTATACAAAATACCTTTGAGTTATATACAAACACATGATAGTTGTATACATATATGTAATGTATAAAATTTGAACCAACATATTTTATACAAACCAAAAACTGATTATACAACTTATATGTATATCTGTATATACCAGCACATGACAATTGTCTAATTGTATATGACAGTTATTTGTATACATAGATACATCAAAAAATTGACATGGTATACATACTTGTGTGTAACTAACAGAAAAGAAAGATATATAGACATATGTATATCTATTATATATACATTCATACGAATATACATGTGGGTATATACAAAATATCTTTGAGTCATTCACAGTGTCGTTGCTCCCCCCCTCTGGAGTTAGAATTCTCGGAACCTTTTTCCTTTTCCTTTAGTTTATACAAAATACCAAGACACAAATTATACAAACTGAGATATACCTAATGTCTAATAGAAGAATAAACATAGTTTGTACAAACCAACTTCAAAATATACAATTTAGTTATATACAAACACATGATAGTTGTATACCTATATGTAATATATAAAATATGAACCAACATATTTTATACAAATCAAAAACTGATTATACAACTTTGTATATTTTATATGTGTATATATATATGTATATGTCAACACATGACAATTTTCTAATTGTATATGACAGGTATTTATATACATATATGCATCAAAAAATTGGTAGATATATATATGTATGTATGTATGTATGTATGTATACGTATTGAACCTTTTTTCGTATGAATTGAACGAAAAAATTTGAAGAAACGTTTTTTGATGTAATAAATCTTTGGACAAATCACAAAAATATACTATTTAAGAGTCAATCTAACAAAATCTACCAATAGTTTCTACTTTTCAAGGAAAAAGATTGAAGAAGATGGTGGAAAATTTTAGAAGAGAGAAGTGTGAAGAGAGAGAAAAATCAAATAAATGGAAAAAGATATGTACATATTCTGAAAAGTGGCTAATTTTCAAAATAAAATCAAAAAATAAAATTAAGTGTTTAATTAAGTCAGCTAGAATTTAAGCTAATTAGATGAGAGAGATTAATTGCATGTTATACAAGCTATCATATTTGTATATGAGGATCCACTTAAATAGTAGTTTTTAAACTAATTTTTAACTATGCCAAGTAATTATTTAAAACATTAATCATGATAGATAATTAAGAACCCTTTTTATCTATGATATGTAATTTTTCCTTCTATAAATTGCTAGCTAACTTAAAACACAATCAAGTTTCAGGCACACCATAAATGATGCCAAGTCACTTGTGGCCCAAAGTGGCCCATTTTGGAAAAAAAAACAAAAAACTCCAATCTAGTGGCTAATTTTCAAAATTAAATCAAAAAATAAAATTAAGTGCTTAATTAAGTCAGCTAGAATTTAAGCTAATTAGATGAGAGAGATTAATTGCATGTTATACAAGCTATCATATTTGTATATGAGGATCCACTTAAATAGTAGTTTTTAAACTAATTTTTAACTATGCCAAGTAATTATTTAAAATATTAATCATGATAGATAATTAAAGACCCTTTTTATCTATGATATGTAATTTTTCCTTCTATAAATTGCTAGCTAACTTAAAACACAATCAAGTTTCAGGTACACCATAAATGATGCCAAGTCACTTGTGGCCCAAAGTGGCCCATTTTGAAAAAAAAAACAAAAAAACTCCAATCTATATTTTTATATAAAAAATGTCGGTGAAATTACTGTATAACCTAGGTATAATTAATGTGTATATATTGTAGACTGATTATATCATTATAAAATAACTTGTATACGCTTATTATACATTGATAAACTATAAACATCTAATGAAATGCCATATAGAATTTTCACCAGTTTATATTTAAAGCAGTGAGACGGGTGCTTTTTGGACAGTTACCTCAATATATATATATATATATATATATATATATATATATATATATATATATATATATTCAAAATTTAGTATGCAAAAAGTTATGGCCCAAAAATTTAACAAAAATATGCAGTGTATTCTTACTAGTGGGACTCAGACAGAGTAAAGTTGTACACAAATCTTATTCCTACCTTGTGAAGATAAAAAGACAGGTTTCGAAGAGAAAACTTAACATATCATATAGAGCAGAATAACGTGATAAACGAAGCACAAAAAAATAGGTAATATCAGTAGCCAAATGACAAAAAAAAAACTACAAGAATCTCTTCATCTTTAACACACAAAGTCTCGGGTCTAAATCATGAGAATATTGCTTTTGATAGGAAGATGTTTTATCTCAAAACTAGGACTTTTCAAAGTGAATTTAAATTAGTCATATCCTAAAAGAGATGGAAAAACTACCTAACTAACCAAACATTCTTACCACATCTACTTATTCTCTCACTACTTTATAAATTAATTACATAATATCCCATCTTAACCCGCCCCCTCCCCTCCCTCCCACCCCTGATACATGCGAATACATGCAAATGTATCTGAGATACATGGATATAATACGATTGAACTATGTATTCGGATGCTAACCACGTATCTGACTCCTTTTTTAGAGGTATAATATATAATATTAAAAACTGGTGGATAAGAAAGTAATTAACTCCTATACTATATTTACCCATCTTAACAATACCCCCGATACATGCGAATATATACACATATATCTGAGATACATGGATACACTGTGACTGAATCATGTATTCGGACGCTAACCATGAATACATGCATAATTACATCGATCACCAGGTGGGAAACAAAAATAACTCTTCTACCCCCATTGGGATTTGGGCATGAGTTGGACTTGTATCCATGTAGGAGCCCAATCCATTTAATATCTTCCTCTTTCTTTGTCTCTCATTATGAATGCTCATTAAAATCATCAAATTCTACAATAACACTATATACTTTCTTACTTCTCTACAACAATCATTTACATCATTCTTACATTAATAAAACCAAACATTTCACCTTAAAACACTCAAAACACACACACACACACCAGTTACAAATCTCAAATCCAATTTGATTATCCTATTGATCATTCTTGATTTGTACCGAAACTACTATCCACCAAAGTAAATTTTAAATCAAAATGAATAATAAGTAATGACAATTTAATTAAATTATTCTTTAGTTAATATTTTTATTAAGGATCGTGTAAAATAAAATAGGACAAGTATTTAGTAACGAGGGATTAGATCATTTCATCTTCTTACATTATTAATCAAATCAAAAACATTTCTTTCACCTTAAAACACTAAAAAAAATCACACACACACACACAAAACTTCAGTTACAAATCTTGATTTTCCTATAGATCATTCTTGATTTGTCAAAAAAAAAAAACTACTATCCCAATTAGCTATGAAATTGCACAAACAGTCAAGCAGAAGAGATGAAGAATTATCCAATCCACCATACTCACCAAAATCCCTTAAACATCCAACAAGATCTCTTCCAAGATCCATCAATTATCTCCTTAAAGAACAAAGACTTTTATTCATTCTTATTGGTATACTCATTGGTTCAACTTTTTTCATCATTCAACCAACTCTTTCTCACCTTAGCACATCTTCTGAACCTCATTCATCAATACCCAGATCATATAATTCAATAAATCATGAATCTTTATCAACATTATCTTCATATAATAATAAAGGTTTCAACTTTAAGGTCAATGGAGGGGGGAATACTGGGAGGGTACCTGTTGGTGTTGGAAGAAAAAGGATGAGGATTGTTGTAACTGGTGGTGCTGGATTTGTAGGGAGTCATCTAGTTGATAAGTTAATTAAGAGAGGTGATGATGTTATTGTGATTGATAATTTCTTTACTGGGAGGAAAGAGAATGTTATGCATCATTTTGGGAATCCAAGATTTGAGCTTATTAGACATGATGTTGTTGAACCTATTTTGTTGGAAGTGGATATGATTTATCACTTGGCTTGTCCTGCTTCTCCAGTTCACTACAAGTATAATCCTGTCAAAACTATTATATCCTTTTTATTTTAGATCATATCTTGTTTTATTGTTTAGATTCATCAGATTTATGCCTCTTTTAGTTTTATGTATGTGTGTGCCTACATGATACTTAGCGTTTGGTACGTAGATAAAATTTGGGATTAACTTTATCCCATGTTTGGTGTGATGTATTAGCTAATCCCAGGATCATGGATATCCCTGCTTATCCCATCCCGCATACCAAACGACCCCCTAGTTCAATCTTATTGATGAGTGCTCTTTGATTTGAATATTGGATTTGTAGTAATCCTGTAAGAACTTTCATTCTTCCTCTATTTTAATTTGTTTGTCTGGTTTTGACTTGACACAGAGTTTAAGTAAAAGAAGACTTTTGAATCTTGTGGTCTTAGGCTAAAGATATGTTGAATGTACAAAAATTTCTTTTAATCTTGCAGTCTTAAACATGCCACGTGGAAAGTTAGTATTAAAGAGTTGCCAAAAAAGGAAAGAGACATTCTTTTTGAAACGGACTAAAAAGGAAAGTAAGACAAACAAATCGAAATGGAGGTAGTATCACTTTCTAGATCACGTCTTGGCTTATTGTTTCTAAGATTTCAACTTTAGGGTCAGTGAGGGTACTATTGGGAGGGTACTTGTTGGTGTTGGGAGGAAAAGGATGAGGATTGTTGTAACTGGTGGTGCTGGATTTGTAGGGAGTCATTTAGTTGATAAGTTAATTAAGAGAGGTGATGATGTTATTGTTATTAATAATTTCTTTACTGGGAGGAAAGAAAATGATGAATGTGATGCATCATTTTGGGAATCCAAGATTTGAACTTATTAGACATGATGTTGTTGAACCTATTTTGTTGGAAGTAGATCAGATTTATCACTTGGCTTGTCCTGCTTCTCCAGTTCAATACAAGTATAATCCTGTCAAAACTATTATATCCTTTTTTGCTTAATCATATCTTGTTTTATTGTTCAGATTCAACAGATTTATGGCTCTTTTAGTTTTGTGTATGTGTGTGTCTACATGATACTCAGCGTTTGGTACGTGGGATAAGGATAATAAGTCTTGGATAAAATTTGGGATTAAATTTATCCCATGTTTGGTGTAGCATATTAGCTAATCCCAGGACCATGGGATATCCCTGTTTATCCCATCCCGCATACCAAACGACCCTTTAGTTCAATCTTATTGATATGAATGTTCTTTGATTTGTTTATTGAATTTGTATTAATCCCGTGAGAACTTTCATTCTCCTTCAGTTTTAATTTGTTTGTATGGTTTGGACTTGGCACGGAGTTTAAGAAAGTAAAGAAGACTTTTGAATCTTGTGGTCTTAAACTAAAGATATGTAGAATGTATCAAAATGTTCTTTAATCTTGTGGTCTTAAACATGCCTCGTGGAAAGTTAGAATAAAAGAGTTGCTGAAAAAAGGAAAGAAGCATTCTTTTTAAAACAGACTAAAAAGGAAAGCAAGACAAACAAATTGAAACGGAAGGAGTATCATTTTCTAAATCATGTCTTGGCTTATTGTTTCTAAATTCAATCGGCTTTATGTATAAATACCTCTTTTGGTTTCGTGCTTGTTTGTGCTAACTTGATCATTAGTTAAATGCTATGGAAAAGAGAGTTCTTTGATTAGTGTTGTTGAATTTTGGACACGTTTGAGATCCTTAACTGTGATTACAAGACCAATGTGATGGGCACGCTTAACATGTTGGGGCTTGCCAAGAGAATTGGTGCGAGGTTCTTGCTTACTAGTACAAGTGAAGTTTATGGTGATCCACTTGAGCATCCTCAAAAGGAAACGTATTGGGGTCATGTGAATCCAATAGGTGTGCAGCAACTAACAAATACCGTTGCTTTTTTTCTTCCTTTTTTTGGAAATAACAAAAGTTATTTCTTCAGCTGATTTTAATGATTTTTGAGCATCTTGAAACACCTAGGTGTTAGGAGCTGCTACGACGAGGGAAAACGGACTGCGGAAACCTTGACTATGGATTACCACCGCGGTGCAGGTGTCGAGGTATAATGAAGATTTGCCTTTTCACAGATAAATATAACATGTGATGGTGCTGAATGCTTCTGTGCAAAATTATCTGCTTAGTTGGGTGCTATAAAAACTAAATGTAGCATTTTTTCCCTGAAGTGCTGAGTGAAAATGCACTATGAATTACTTTACTTTTCGTCTTTGATCTAGGAAGATCAGTGCGTGCTTTTCATGCCTTTTGGAAAATCTTTACTGATGTATAATCTTTATATGCCGCTTAGATGCCTAGAGTAGGTTGAAAATTTTGGTGATTTAGACTCTAGAACAGTAGAGTGCATGCTATTATCTTCTCTTCACCTCTAATTTTTATGCTGTTATGCCCACAAAACATAATGACCACCAGGTTTTGGATATTAGAGGTTGTGTATACCTGTAATGTTATGAGGAGATTCAGTGACCCTTTTTTTGAAACAAAAAAAGGGGTCAAAAAAAGGGTCACTGAATCTCCTCATTCTTGAAACATAGAAAGCAATGGCAAGTGACAAAAGATAAATATACGGTGGTATAGTAAAGTAGTAATGCCGGGAAACGTGCATGCTCCACATGTACAGCATGGGTGCACTAGAATTTTATAGCTTTGAATCTTCGTATGTAGGTGCGCATTGCTCGGATTTTCAATACATATGGACCTCGTATGTGTCTAGATGATGGACGTGTTGTCAGCAACTTCGTTGCCCAGGTTCGGTCTCTCAGCTAGTAATATCATTTAGTTTAACCTGAGATCACCTTTTACAGTCCTTTTATATTTGTTATTATTCTAAAACCATGTTTGCAGGCCATTCGCAAGCAACCAATGACAGTATACGGTGATGGAAAGCAAACACGAAGCTTTCAATATGTCTCTGATCTGGTACTTCATCTTAATGAGTTCTCTTCCCTATTCCCTGTCTCTGCTTAGCATGTTATTGTTTTTCTTATGCTTATTAAGGACATCATATGGAAGTAGATAATATTAGTTGAATGTGGTCAAGGGTGGCTGTAGTAGAAGGTACTAGTTACTTCAAGTGAATTTGATCACTTGTGGTAGGGATGGTAGTGAAACCTGACTTGAGTTCTCGGAGACGTAAATATATTTTACCTATGTTTTGAGCATGGTAGGAAAAGCTTTCGACTATTTAGATGACAAAAAACTATAGAAGTTGTAATTCGTGTTATGAAAAACATTCTAAGTTCTCCTAAATGGGACATTTTTCTTTTTCTACTTATATATCTAGTTTTCAGTTACCTTTTGCATCAGGGTATTACAAAGTGAAGCTCTAAAATTGGGCAAGAAGTTAAACTTTTGAAGTTCTCTTCAAAATTTTAAGTTCATAGATAGGAAAAATGGTTTGCTAAAATTTGAAAGATGTATACTTAATGATTACAAAAAGATAAAGAAAAAACGATATTTGGAAGATGTATTCACTCGCATATGCCAAATTGACTACCTAGTTTGACTTTTATGATATTAAGAAAATAACACTTTGAATTGCTTAGCCCCCAGCACATGATGTGAGGGTTAGGCACACATCACAGTTTCAAACCTTGCTGCAACACAAGATTGAATAATGTCTATGTGGTGATGGAAAGCAAACATGAAGGTTTTAATAATGTTCCAAAATGGAGCGAAGGGCATATACTTATAAAGATTCTTAGACTATACCAATTGCGTTAAGATTTTGCACTGGATGCCCAATTTTTTCACAAAAGTTCCCGGTTTCGTCATTCCTACTATATTGCAGGAATTAAATTTTTGAATTAAAATTTACATGTCAAAGGTGGTTGTGATTAGATATGGTAGCCGCTATGTTGTCCCATTGAATTCTCTATCTCACACACGTTTGCAAATTAAATGAAGAGGATTATCTCTGCTGGTCTAACTCTAACTAAGTCTAAAAGTTCCTTTGGTAGATTCACATTGCATTTGATTCTGAAAGCAGGTGATGATACTATGCTGATATTATCTATGTACTTAGCTGCATGCTGATTATTTTTCCAAAACTAATTATGGCAAATATACTTGAGACGAAAATTGTGTTTGTTCAATGATCATGTCTGGCAAATACTAGTCGAAGTCCTAAATATTGAGGAAAGAATCTTCGTTTAAAAGTGAGGCTTACTAAACATAAAGTAGTTCTTTTGGGATGAAATATCCTGTGAATGGAACCTTCCATGGTTGGTGACACTCTTTTTTCTTTTCTGTGCTAAATATATAATTGACCTTCTATTAACACTTGGACTTGTTTAACTATGATTCTGAAGCTTGTTGGCCAGACTGAGCTAGGGTAGTGTTGGATTTCGTGAGATCTCCATAGTTTAAGTCGGTTGTGGTCCTTTGTTGCCATGATTAAAAGGAAATGAAGAATGTATTCTTGTTCAGTTGACATCAGGGATCTTTCTTGAGCCCACTCAAGTATCCTAGTTATAGATGAGTTAACCAATAGTACAAGGGAAGAAACTTCATTGTGCATGCTATTTGCCGATAATATTGTATTAATTGACAACACTATTGGAGGAATCAACCATAAATTAGAACAAAGAATCATTCTAGAGAGTATAGAAGTAAGACAAAATATATGCAAGTTTAGCTTCGTAAGAAAGACATAGTTGAAATGAGATTATATGAGATTTCGGTGCCTAATAGAAACAATTTAAATATCTAAGCTTAGTTTTCCAGGAGAATGGTATGGTAGATGCAGATCTAGCACATAGAATTAAAATAAAGCGACTGAAATACAGGAGTACTATAGAAGTATTATGTGATGGGAAGAAACTTAACAACGTGAAAAGCCAACAACGCTGTGGGAGTAAAGGTTGAGCCTTGGGGCAATGTTATATCAGAGTAAATATTGGACCTCTAAATCTTTATAAAAAAATATTAAACCTCTAAAATTTTACTAGATAAATTTTGTATTAGTGCAAATGTCAAGGTAGAAATGTGGTTACAAAATTGGAAGAGATTGGAAATGATAACATTTGACAGATGGTCGACCGAGCATATGGAGGTCCATCTCAGGACTCCTTCGACAGTGTTATCTATTAAGACAATATTATATGATGGACTTCCATATGCTCCGCCCACAGGTGCAAATATGTGATGAATAAGGAGAACTCGGTAGACCTAAGATCACATGTTGGAAAATTGGTCTCAGAAGACAATATATCAAAATTAACGTGGACGCTGTTAAGAAGTACCATTGAAACAAATAATTCATATAGACAATTCCAACTAGTTTTGATTGAGTTTGTTGTTTACACTTGCACTAGCTCTTATTTATGTCCATGTAGGATAACTGTGAGATTTAAAGAACTTTTAGTTTTAGAAGAAATGTTGCTCGGACTCTTTAAAAATGTCAGCGGGTGCGTGTTGGATCATTCAAAAGTAGTGCATTTTTGGAGGATCCGACACGGGTGCGGCAATATATTTTGGAGAGTCCGAGCAACTTGTCTGAAGACTCGTGATTTTTCTTAAAAGACAAATTATTTAGTATTAGAATGAAATGGACCTAAATAGAGTTGAACAGATATGAAAAGATTCATATATCCGATCCCACTAAGTTGTGACTAACGTTTAGTTGATTGATTGACGTTTTATTTAAAACTTCACAACTATAAACTTGATTAATGTTTATAGAGAGTCTAGATACTCATAAGATACGGCTTCTTTGTATTGAGTTTTGCATATATTTAAGATAATTAACTTTTTTTTTTTTGATAAGGTTGATGGATTGATGGCCCTAATGGAGGGTGAACATCTTGGCCCGTTCAACTTGGGAAACCCAGGAGAATTCACCATGTTGGAGCTTGCTGGGGTAAGTCATGGTTCTTTATGCATGTGTGTAAATGTCTACAGATATGTTTGGGACTGTTTGTACGGTCAATTTGTGGTGAATGTTACTCAAAAATCAAGTTGGTTTCTACTTGCTAAAGGAAAAAAAATCAAATTGTTAATATATTGTACTTCATATGCCTTGAGCCGAGGGTCTATTGGAAACAGTCTCTCTACCTCCCAAGGTAGGGGTAAGGTCTGCATACACTCTACCCTCCCCAAACCCCACTTCTGAGACTACACCAAGTATGTCGTTGTTGTACTACATGTAGTTATCTTAGAGCATGAAATGTCTTAATCATCTTATCAACTTATATATCTAGTTATGAGTGCTAAGATTTGTTATGAAACAGGTGGTTAAAGAAGTGGTTGATCCCAGTGCCAGTATTGAGTTCAGAGCCAACACCGCGGATGATCCTCACAAGAGGAAACCCGATATTAGCAAAGCAAAGGAGCTACTAAACTGGGAACCAAAAGTATCGTTGCGAGAAGGGCTTCCCCTCATGGTTAATGATTTCCGCAATCGCATCTTGAATGAAGATGAAGGCAAAGGGAACTAAACTAGGATACCTATAAAAACACAGTATGTATAGCCTGAAACTTAGTTTATTGTTTATTGCACTCGAAGTTGATATGCATTCTTTTTTTCCGTCATTTTTTGTATTTTCGTTGCAATAGCAGACGGATTGCCAAGCGATATGCTCTATAGCCTCATATGTTTTCTTCTCCATTTGTTTTTTTTTCCCCATTCTACTTCTTGTAATTCCAAAAATGTTTTGGATTTGATTTCTATTTTGGGCAACTACCCTGTGATGTTTTAAAGAAAGTGTTGTTGTTTTGATGATCAATAGTGGATATTCTCCAACTCTCCATACCTTTTTTTTTCCTCTGAACACTTGTCGTCTTATTGTTGTTACTGTTTTTTTCTCCATTATTTTCCACATGACTTCTTCACTATTGTATTTCCTTTTCTTACGGATTTTGATATGGTATACTTGAGTTGAGCGTCTATCGGAAACAACCTCTCTACCTTCAATAGGGAGAGGTAAGGTTGCCTACACACCACCCTCCCCAAACTCACTTGTAGGACTACACTAGGCATGTTGTTGTCGTCGTATTATAACTTGTTTGGATGGTTGTTAATCACCTATGATAAGTATAATGTTTTGATTGTTACTTAGATTTTATTGTGTCATATTGTTGAATTTGTTGTTATGTAACTAAGGGAAGTATCATTTTCTGTAACAAAGCAATTTGGAATAGTTGCATTGGTATAATCCAAATTTTCGTGTGCGTAATGCTTCTCGGGTTAACTAAGTGATACTTTTGGCTATTGGATTTTTGCCATTTAGGGTGCAATATTTTGGTGGTTTCTCGTCTAGTTGCACGAAACTTGTATTGCTCCACCACAATATTTTCATGTATTCCCTCTGCTACAAAAATCGTTTTTGTTTTCTAATCCTCCGGTTACTAACATGTTTTAGTTCGCCAATTACCAATTTTTAGATAAGATTTTGTTGAGCTTTTCTTACTTTCCTGTTAATTATGCATGAAAAAGGGAAGAGGAAATTAAAAAAAAAAGAGGTTATTTTTTAATAGGCATTTGATTCTGGGGGCAAGAGAGAAGGAGCAAAGCGAAGTATAAGTAAAGAGACATAAGCAGATTCAAAGGGAAAAAAAGCAAGATGACTACCTTCATTCCTCTTTTTAGATCGACAGTACTATAAAAAGAAAAAAAATAGAAATAAAGTATTATTATTCAAGAAATAATATGAATTAGAATAATAATGTGCTATAGTTAACTTAGTAGTTAGCACCAATCAAGATTCCCAAAGAAGTCATCCTTTTTCAAAATGAAATAGTATTGTGGTGTGGGTGGCTTAGTGGATCAATGAAGTTGGGTTGAACGCCATGAGGTCTCAAGTTTAATTTCCAACAAAGACAAACACTAGGTGATTTCTTCCCAGTCCGGACACCAGGGTTATAAAAAAAAAATAATACTTGAAAAACATTATTTTGCAAAGTGGGTGGACAATCATTTTCTAATCCTGGCTGCTCAAATTAAATTTCCAACAGCTTCCACATGACAAAGTATTAATTACTCAATCGATGATGACATTGAGTTCCTCTAAGTACAAAATGCATGTGTTTTGAAACTTGAAAGTACAAAGTCATTAGTGATTAGGTTGTTACACAATCAAAGGAAAAAACAGTTAATTCTTAAACTTTTTTTTCGTTTGACAATTGAAGGTTAAAATAATCTTACATTCAATTGATTGTGTAATTTTATTTTTTTTATAAGTTGTTCGTTCCAACATGTTAATCACTCTTTTTTCCTACCCGAGGTTGAGGAGAGTGAGTTATTTTGTCTAGTGTTGAGCGCTTAAGAATGAGCCTAATAATGTAACGTGCATAGCTTATCACCTTGACGCCTACACTAAAGTGCTAACAAAGCACCACAAAGCACACAACCTTCACCGAATTTCAGGATTTTAGGCTAGCCTTAAAATTTTATTATCCTTCATTTTGTTCATAAATATTTTTAATACTTTCACGGCGTTCAACTTATTTGAACTGAGGCATATTAGTCATTGTACTAATATCGATCGTTGCATAATTAGTGATATTTCCATCTAGATCGTGGAGGTAATTATGACCTATGTCCCCTTCTAACAGTGTTTAATATTACATTCTATTATACCGTATGTCATTAATCTTTGGAGACAAATTATATAGTCATATATATTCAAAATAAAGGAATTAGTGAGTTCCTTTCTTTGCATGTATCCAATCTCATTGTTTCGAAGTCATGTTGTTATAATAATTAACTACATTTTTATATGTTTTGAGTATTAATTATATGATAATATCCATTTTTAGAAATAGAAATTTGTCAATAATATTTTGCCTATATATTCCAATAATTAGAGGAAAAAAAGAGAAGTTAGTTATTATAAGATGAAAAAAAACATACAAAATTATTGACTCTGTGGTGGAGAAGACAAAATTGTTTCAAGCATCGATTGAATCCGAAGAATTGTTGCAAATAAATGCACATATTGCAGGGATATAGTTGAGGATATGGTGGAATTGTGAAAAAAGAAAAATTACCTGCCCAAAATATAGGGTCGTTTATTTTTTCCTCCCACTAACTATATATTAGGGTTTTTGACTTTTGTAGTAATTAGATAAAATTATATTAAAGATCCTATTTTTACTACGAAGTAGTTGTTCGTAAATATTTTCTGACACTTTGATGGCCTTCAACTTGTTTGGACTGAGGCATAGTAGTTATATACTTCCTTTAGTCCAAAATAATTGAATTGTTATTTAAGGACATAAATTGTAGGCTACTTTCCACTTTTATCCTTTTAATTATTATTAACCTATTCTCCTAGAAAATGTGTAAATGAAAGGGTAAATATGTAAAAAAAAAAAGTTCAAACAATTATCTTGGGCTTTGAAAAATTCACTTATTTTGGACATTAAAAAATACCTCAACAATTCAATTATTTTGGATTAGAGGGAGTATTGTTATTGAACTAATATTGCTCTGTGCATATAATTAACGAAATCCCCATCTAGATCGTGCAGGTAATTATGACCTATGTTCACTTCTAACAGTGTTTAATATTACATTCTATATTGCGTGTCATTAATCTTCATAGGTGAATTATATAATCATATATATTCAAAATAAAGGAATTATTAAGTCCATTAATAACTTAAATTCTATATGTTTTGAGTTTTAATAATAAGATAATATCCATTTTTTCAAAAAGAAATTTTTCAATAATATTTTACCTATATATTCCACAATTAGGAAAAGAAGAGAACACTAATTAAAAAACAACTTGCTAATTAGTATAGGTTTGTTACCTCATTAGGATTGGTAAGATAAGGCCTAGCTCTCTTGCTTGTACTTATTAACGTTGAGGTTTTCAATTTATTATTAATTAAAAAAAAATTGTTATACACTCTGTGGTATAAATTCAATTTTAAAAAATCAGTTAGTTATTAAAAGATTAAAAAAAAATCGAAACACATACAAAATTATTGACTCTCTAGAACATAATAATATGGAGAAGAAAAAATTGTTTCAGCGCCCTTGCAAATAAATGCACATTTTACGAGAAGATAGTTACAGATATTATGGAATTGTAAAAAAGAAAACATGCCCAAAATTAGTAGGGTTTAATTTTCTTTTCGCACCAGCTGTAAGGGAGGTTTTTTGACTTTTGTAGTAATTGGATAAAATTAAAGATCCTATTTTTACTACAAGTTGTTATTATGAGTTGAAAGAAAATAATATAAATATCATCTTCACCCAAGAATTAATCCTCATATTTTTCTTTACTATTTTATTTCCTTCTTCAAGAATCAAGAAAATGAATGACTATGAAGATGCACTTCTTACTCTTTCACTTTCAATCAACTCTTTGCCTTTAAACTTAGGTGCATCACCACTTCCACTACCACCACCTCTTCCTCCTTTTATTAGTAACATCAACAACGAAGGAGCTCGTACGAGAGTTGGTTTGACTCATGCACGAAATCGTAGGACATCTACACAATCTATTAAAGAAGGAAAGAGTGAAACAATCACTCCACCATATCCTTGGGTGACCTCGAGACGTGCCATAGTGCACACTCTCGATTATCTCATCTCGAATGAAATTACTGTTATATCGGGTGAAGTTCAGTGCAAGAAATGCGAACAACAGTATGAAATTCAGTATGATTTGCAAGAGAAGTTCAAAGAGATCGCTACGTTCATCTTGAGAACTAGGAGTGTGATGCATGATAGGGCACCAATTATTTGGATGAACCCTAATTTGCCTAATTGCAAATATTGCAACCAAACCAATTGTGTTAAACCAATTATCTCAGAGAAAAGGTCAATTAATTGGCTATTTTTGCTATTAGGGCAAACAATTGGATGCTGCAAGATAAGTGAATTGAAATATTTTTGTAGGCACACAAAGAATCATAGAACAGGTGCTAAAGATAGACTTGTTTATCTTACATATATGGAGCTATGTAAGCAATTGGATCCTAATGGACCCTTTTGATAAAATAAATGTTTCTGATAAATAAATGTTTCTTTATAAGTCTTAATTTTAATTGTGAATTTCTATTTAGAGTTTAGTCTCTATCATATCCTACGTTATTCAAATCCAACAAGATCTTAAGGGATATTGTCAGTTTTGTGTTGAGGATCTATTGGAAGCTCGGATATTGTCAGGTTTACTTGTGTAAATACAAAGATAAATAATGTAAGAAAATAATGAACGTTAGAATTAGTTGATCTACAAATGAGTTGCATTCAGAGAAAAAAAATCACTAAAGATTTTCATACATATATAAGGAATTAAACCCATGAAGAATAAAAGAAGATTTTGTTTTCCTTTTTATTCGTAAAGTCTGTAAAAAGTTGATCGAAATTTGATTTTCCTTCATTTTATTCATAAATATTTTCTGATACTTTCTTGGCCTTCCAGAGGCGGATCTAGGATTTAAGGGTTGTGGGTTCCTTAAGCAAAAATAAAAATCTAATATAGTGATTGAGAGGGCTTGAACCCACAACCAAGAGGTCAACAAAGCTTTAGAAGGCTCCTTCTCTACCACTAGACCAATAACACACTTCATTTATGGGTTCCCAACCTATATTTGTTATATATTTACTAGATTTCTCAATATAAATACAAGATACGCACGAAAGTCACTGGGTTCCCGGGAACCCCCACCTACCACCTTGAATCCGCCCCTGTGGCCTTCAACTTGTTTGGATTAAGGCATAGTAGTTGTTGTACTAATATTGATCTTTGTATGATTAACGACATATCCCCATCTTGATTGCGGAGGTAATTATGACCTATATGTCCCCTTCTAACAATACTGTTTAATATTATATTTTGTTATACCACAAGTCATTAATGTTCAGTGAGGCGAATCATATAGTCATATTTATTCAAAATAAAGGAATTAGTGAGTCCCTTTCTTTGCATATATCCAATCTTGCAGAATTAATTTCGAAGTCATGTTGTGGTGTAATAACTACATTTTTATAAGTTTTGAGTATTAATAATATGATAATTCATTTTTTAAATAAGAAAATTGTCAATAATATTTTGCCTATATATATTACAATAATTAGATAAAAAGAGAACATTGATTAAAAACTAAGTTGGTCACTACAAGATGAAAAACCACATATAATATTGATTCCAGAAATATAGTAATATGGATAAGACAAAATTGTTTCAAGCATCAAAAGAATTGGAAGTAAATGCACATTTTACAGGAAGATATAGTTGCGAATATGGTGGAATTATTTTTTTAAAAAAAGAAAAATTACCTGAGTACCCAAAATTACTAGGGTTTAATTCCCCCACCCCCCACCAACTGTAAGGGTTTGGACTTGTGTAGTAAATGGATAAAACTAAAGATCCTATTTTCCCTACGAAGTTGTTATTATTCATAAATATTTTCTGACACTTTGATGGGCTTCAACTTGTTTGGACAGAGGTATAGTAAGCACTAGTAAACATAATCACGCTTCGCGCTGTCCTGATTGATCTTATTAAATTAATGAACTAATTTTTATTTTTACTTCAAATTCTTCTTAAAATAAAATTCAAAATATTTTCTCGTACTCATATAAATTTCTGCCGATTTGTGATTAAGAGGGAAGTCCTAAAGTAAATAATCCCTAACAGTTTTGTCTAACTAATTAATCACTAAATTTCTAACAATTTTTTCATTTGAGTAAATTCTAATTACAAAAATAATATTTAATATGTATTAATCCCTCATAATTGCACTGGTAAATATTCCTTATGTCTCTTAATATTCTTCTTAATACACTATATATAATTGGGAGAAAGTAAATTTTGTACATCCTCTAATCTAATCTGCCTATTGATTTAACATGTTTTTCTTTTTAGGAATATGTTATTTGAAATGAAGAACTAAGTATTTCAACAATAATATCTTCCCCTTTAAACTTTTGTCTCTCTTAATATTCTTCTCAATACACTATATATAATTGGAAGTGAATTTTGTACATCCTTTAATCTAATCTGCCTATTGGTTTAACATGCTTTTTTTTTTGAGGAATATGTTATTTGAAATGAAGAACTAAGTATTTTAATAATAATATCTTCCCCCTTTAAACTTTTGTCTTAATATTTGTCTTTTTAGTTGTATGAATGTAACAACATCAAATATTCTTTCCCCCTTTCTGCTATTGAACATTTTTTAAAAAAGAAACGCACAATCTTCTCAAGATAATATAATTGAGTGATTCACAATAAAATTTTTATGTAAAACAACATAATAAAATGAGTATGCCTACTAAAAAGAACTAAAGGATAAACATTTATAAATAAAAATGACAAACCTTTTGAAGATCTGATTTAACATACATAAAGAATTCCATCTTTTCCAACACCTGATTTATTGAAAAAGATTTGTATTAATGATATCAAGGTTAATTAACTTAAAAAGTACTACAGTACTTAATAAGTATACCTGAAATTACAATCTTGAAAATTACCTCATTATATGTTGGGAAGAACAACTTCAACTCTTCATTTCAAATAACATACATTCCTAAGAAAAAGGCATGTTAAACCAATAGGCAGATTAGATTAGAGGATGTTCAAAATTTACTTCCAATTATACACTCCCTCTAGTTCTAAATAAGTAAATTTTTGAGCTATTTTTCAATGTCCAAAATAAGTGAATTGTTTATTCTTCAAGAGACATGTTGGAAATTTCTTCCAATTTTACCCTTCATTTACACTTTCTAGGTTATGAGTTCCAAGAGACTTAATTGACTTTAATTTAGTGTGGCTGAAATTTCAAGAGTAGTTTGATAATATCTAAAAGGGTAAAAATGAAAAGTAAAGTACAATTTATGTCCAGTTTCTTTTCCTTAATAGGTGTGCTTTGAGACAAAAATTCACTTATTTTGGACTAGAGGGAGTATAGTGTATTAAGAAGAATATTAAGACACATAAGAAATAGTTACCAGTGCAATTATGAGGGATTAATACACATTAAATAGTATTAGGAAAAATTATGCAAAATGTCCATTGAGATAAATTTTTACACAAAAAATAACCCACTAATTTTTTTTTACTTAAAATGGACAATCGGACAACTTTGTTACCAAAATTGGCCAGTCGGCCATTTCCTCTACTTTCAATGTTTTCTCTGTTTTGTTTTGCACCATTTAGTTAGGCAGTGTTAGACCATTTGGCCATTTCTATCTAAGTTAAAAAAAAAAAGAAAAAAAAAAACTTTTTAACTGTTTTTCTTTTTTGTGTTAAAAAAAAAATCTATTCGTTGTTTAAAATTTTTTTGTTGCTCCTTTTTAAAAATCTTTTTTCTTTTCTAATTGTTTCACTTCTTTTATGGAAAAAATGATTATTTATATTGTTTTATTATTTTTTGTTTATACTTTTATTTATTAAGTTGGAAACACATGAAAGTTAAAATAAATATCGACATCGATACATTACATAATTATTTATATAATATCGATACACGATTATACACCATTCATACAATGTCGATACATTATATACCTATTCATACAATATTGATACAAGCTTGTACACTATTTATACAATATCAATACATTACATAACTATTTATACAGTATCGATATTACATATACACTACACAACTATTTGTACATCATATATACAATATCGAAAAGAGAGGTATCCACTGTTCTATTTGAAGACAAAGATGTGGTCTGAACTGTGACGTCAAGGTATCCACTGTTCTATTTGAAGACAATGCAGCATGCATAGCTCAATTAAAGAGAGGCTTTATAAAGGGAGATAGAACAAAACACATCTCGCCAAAGTTGTTCTTCACACATGATCTCCAGAAGAATGGTGATATTGATGCACAACAAATCCGTTCAAGTGACAATCCAGGAGATTTATTCACTAAATCTTTACCAACTTCAACTCTTGAGAAGATGGTACACAAGATTGGAATGTGAAGACTGAACCATTTGAATCGGGGTCTTCATCAGGGGAGTAAGAATACGCGTTGTACTCTTTTTTCCCTTAACCAAGGTATTATCCCACTAAATTTTTTTGGTAAGGTTTTTAATGAGGCAACACTCAAATGCGTATTCAGTAGATTTTCTTTTACGTGGCTATCCAAGGGAGAGTGTTGTGTAATATGTGAATAGCCACATGGCCAAAGATAATGACCAAGTAAATGACTTGTCATTCCCCACCTCTTGTATCTAGACTTATACATAAGCCTTACCATTTGTATTGAGTGAAAAATATAAGAAGAGTGAATGAAATACAACATTACTCTATTATATCCTCTTTAGTTATATTTTTACCTTTTGTTACTTTCTTAGATAGTTTTACAACA
The DNA here is from genome assembly GCA_031232105.1 of Capsicum rhomboideum. NCBI lineage: Eukaryota > Viridiplantae > Streptophyta > Magnoliopsida > Solanales > Solanaceae > Capsicum > Capsicum rhomboideum. Next base: position 138,426,496 of record CP124711.1, on the reverse strand, counting down.
AAAAAACTAAATTTTAAATTGCCTTTCTTAAAATAAGCTAAAACCACTTATTTAAGCTTATTTTAGGCCACCAATTTTGTGAATCCACCCTTGAATAAAGAGTCATTTTATATCCTTGTGGATATTGGAAAACAACCATTGCATTATACTCCGTCCCTCCGTTCTTTTAAATTGTCATGTTTTATTTTTCAAGAGTCAATTTAATTCAAAGCTAAGTTAATTTAGATTAATTTAATATTTTGAAATTAAAATTTGGTTACTCAAAAATTATAAGAAAAGTTATAAGAAAAAGTAGATCTTAAATGTTGGTCAAAGTTTATATTATTTGACTTTAAAAAAGAAAACCATGACAACTAAAAAGGAATTATGGAAATATTATTAATGTAAATTTGAGATTATTTCGTTTCCATCCTTATCATGTAGTAGTCAAGATAGGAACATTCTTTAATCATGTCCTTATCATATAGTCCAAATAAAAATACTCTTCTTTAATGACACATATTTTACAATAATAAAGAATATTTTTCAATAATGTTACACACTTTTCTTTATCTATATAAACAACATAGCTCTTTCCCAATTTTCTCACATTCTACTACACATCGAAATCCTGAATACGGCTCTGTGATAAGATGGATAAACAAAGTACACTTTCGAAAAACCTTCTTCTTTTGTTTTTGATAACTCTTTGTTATTCTTCTAGCCATGCAACTACTAATAGAAAGCTATTAGATTTGAAGTCTCAAATTGAGACTAAATCTAGAAGTGATTTTGCTCACATGTTACCAAAGTTTGTTCCCATACCTCCATCTGCTCCATCTTGTAAATCAAGTGGCGGCGCGCCTCCTATGTGTCCACCTGATATACCCTAATTTTAATGTTCATTGAAATTATATATAGTGTGGAGTGAGGGTTACTTCATTGTATGTGCATCTAGATTATTGCACCATACTATTGGAAGGAAGTATTTTATTTTATAGACTAGTTTGAAATTATTGAAATGAAATAGATTCATCGTTGGATAGCAAATTTACTATTTGTGATTCTAAGAAAATCTTCCTCTTATTCTTATTCTTCTTCTTTTGTATGAAAATTGTTTATTCATTGTTATGGTGAACGAGTTGTGGTTATGGTAGTTCTTGATGGTGGTATGATGGTGGAAAAGTGGTGATTATGATTTGTGAAAATAGAAGATAGGAAGAAAGATAAGAAGGAAGATTTTCAAAATTCTTGATCTTGTGATATTTGTTAGAGGTTGAATGTATAAATTGTGTTATAAAATTATTGCTAATATTTTAAACTATTGTTCTTCCATTACATAAGATTACGAGGCCTGAAATAGTTTTCTAGTTGTTTAAAAAAAATTAGTTTTATGATTTCTTACAAGAAATCTTTATTATAACACATATGAGATCTTCAATTTTTTCACATAAGAGATATGAAAAAGCCATTTTTTCTATTTAAATTGTAAAGACATGAGATATCATTTCGTCCTAATTTTCTATCCCTAAAGAAATCCCAAATATAAATATAATCAATACAAACGAGTCTCAATTTTTCTTGGACACTTCAATCGTGCTATGAGCGAACAACTCTGAAGAAATGATAAAAATTAACTATGAATAAATTATTTAAAGAAATGGATAAAATAGAAAATTTTGACACTAATTAAATGGTTTCTAATAATTCATGGAATCATACCAAATTTCAAAAATACTACTCACTCCGTTTCAAAATGATTGGCCCTTGATTTGGCACTCTTCTTAAGAAAATATTTATTACTCCCTCCGTCCCATTTTAGTTGGGCATATTTCATTTTACACGGTGATTAAGAAATCATAAATGGAGTGATGATTTTTGCTATTTTACTCTTTACCCATATTAATGATATTCATTGGGCATAGGAATGGACATTAGAATTGTAATTAATTATAGGGATAAAATGGAAAAAAATTAATTAGTTCTATCTTGATTTAGTAAGTGATCAACTAATATGGGACATTTACTTTTAGTAAGGTGACCAACTAAAATAGGATGGAGGGAGTACGGGGTTTATTTTTATCAAATTAGTCTCATTAATTATGCTTTGAGAATATAAATTTGAGTATATACATTTTGTGTAATCATTTAATGATAGGGGTAGTTTTGAAAGAACAAACAAATATTTTTAGAAAGAGGGCCAACTATTTTGAAACGGAGGGAGTAATATTTGTTTTATGAAAGAAAATGTTCCAATTTTTCTTTCAACATTTGAGATATGGAGATGAAATTTATCTTTTCTAGGAGAATTTCCTACGGACATTCTATTTCTAATAAAAAGTCTCACACAATTCAAAGTGAATCAGTTAAGTAAATGAAGTTTAAAGAATTAATTAGACTGTTGAAGACAGTTAAGAGTTAACAAAATCTCAAAATATCTGCATAATAAACTTACAAACTAATTAACTTCAAAAAGCTTTTAAAAAGAGCCAAGTTGTTAGGTTAGTGCTATGTACGTGTGTTCACTCTTCAAAAAACTTTTAAAAAATGTCAAGTTGTTAGGCAAGCGCTTACCATCATGCCAAAAGTTATAGTCGATAGCAAAAGCGTAACTTTATTTCTAAACTAAGTCCACCAACCAAGCTCCATGTTCGATCATGACTCTGACCCGAATGACTTCAGCCCCCTCATGGGCCTTGCCATAGGCAGGATGTTAATGTTACCCAACAATCCCCCTTTCAACACATGCCTCATGTTGCATGTAGCTCTTGAGTTGAATATGAACTTAGCTCTAAAACCACTTGTTGTGATCAAGCGCTTACCATCATGCCAAAAGCTACAGTTGATAGCAAGAGCCTAACTTTATTTCTTAACTAAGCCCACCAAGCCAGCATCATGTTCAATCATGACTACTCTGATTCGGGCCACCCCATCCCCCTCATTGTCCGTATCATAGGTAGGATGTTGATGTTACTCAACAATATTTTGTTGACTATTATGCTTATAATGATGATAAGTAAATTATGCTTATCCAAGTAAATTATATTTATAATGATTATTTAGCATTTGACATGATTATTTAGCATTTGACAGGATATAAATTACTGCTAAATTACCATGTTATAATTGTGAATTGATATCCTGTATTAGTGTGTAATTTTCGAGTTGCAAGAATATAAGCAAAGAAGGAGATTGAGGTAATAATGACGACAGAAATAGATAATTAAATTTGTAGTTAATTGTTGCTTCTAGTCATTTCGATCAAATACATTCTTCTAGTCAAATAAAGAAAAGAATAAAGATATGTCAGTGACTTAGAACGACAAAGCACTCTCTGAGGGCATGGAATATCTAAAACATCGATGGTAGCTACATTAAAAAAGATGGAATGTCCGGGGTTTTAATTATGGCTTTCTCTATTTCTGTGAAATGTAAAAGCAACAACCAGGCTAAAGCTCTTGAGGCTAATGGTTATAAAAATATTAATATTGAACTATATATATTCACTAATTATTGTCAATATGTTGATTGCAAGGGATACCAATAAGCCTAAATACTGAAAAATATAATCAGAGACACTACAAAGATGATGGAAAATGCAAAGGTCAACATATCACATTGCTATAGAGAAACTAATCAAGCTGCGGATTTTAATTTCTTGCTAAATTGACATCCTCGAGAGAAAATAGCACCTTGTATCATTCTTTTCAACAACTTCTGAAAGAAGAAAAATACTATTTCAACTTAATAGATGGCAACTTCTTAGTATTAGAACATGTAGAGTGGAAAAATCCTTTTTGTATAGTTAGAAAATCATAATTTTTTGAAATATTGCAGTCAGCCTTGCATGTCTTTTAATTGGAGGTTAGGTTCATGTCCCCATCTACTTTTGTATGCATGTGTTTTCGAATAAACATAATAGGAGTCAAGGCAAATCCTCCAACAATAAAGGCCTACCCTAATGGTGATGACTTAAATTTTTTTTTTTTTTAAAAAAAGTAAGGATATATTAGTGAAATAACTGTCATCTCAAAGAAGTTTTTCAAAATAAAGATCAATAAAATCATACCTATAATCAACAAAATCCAACAAAGATTAAATAAATTAGTTACATTGTCAAATTGAAAACAAATATTATAAGGAATTGATTACAAAAAAAAAATTAATAATATTGCATCTCTTATTAAGGTTTAGCTTGAACCCACCAATTCTATTCAACTGTCTCCCTCCGAATAAAGAATCATCAAGATATCCTTGTGATTAGTGAAAAACATCAATTAAACCATATTTGTCATAAATTTGAGATTATTTCGTATTCATCCTTATTAAAGAGATCAATTAATCATTCAACTGTCACATCACTACATTTATTTCATTTTCTAGAATAAAGAGGCAAAATGTCATAAATTAACTCCCCAACTCCCTTGTCCTTTTGACCAAGAAATAAAGTCAATATAGGATTATTCTTGAATGATACATACTCCCTCCGTCCATCTTTACTTATACATTATTGACTTGACACACACCTTAAAAAATAATAGATAATAAGGGTAATTCTATTATATTATCCTTTAAATATAATAAATTTAATATTTTAAAAAATGCAATTGCGAAATGAATAGTATTGAATAGCAAGAAAAAATGGACATAAAATGATAAATTATCCATTGATTTTTCAAACTAGACAAGCATTGTTGGATATCTATTTTTAATAACATGGATAAGTAAAGATGGACGGAGGGGGTACTCCTCGGACCTCAATTCCTTTTACTTATCACAGTTTCCTTTTTATAAAGTCAAACAATATGAACTTTGAGTAATATTTTAAAATGTATTTTTCATCATATTGATATGAGGAAAATTGTAACTTATAGTACTTTTCACATAGTTTTTGAATATTCAAATTTTAATTTTAAAATATTGAATTAATCTAATCTAATTTAACTTTGAAAATTAGTCAATGACTCTCTATAAGCGAAACGTAACGAACTCTTTTAGAACGAAGAGAATGCATATCTACCAACAGAAAAAAAGGTCAGTAATGATGTTCACACACTTTCTTGATTCTATATAAACAACATAGCTCTTTCACAATTAAAAATCATTCATCTACACATTTTTAAGTTATACTCTATGATATGATGAACAAAGAAAGTAGACTTTTTAAGAGTCTTCTTTTTTTGTTTTTGATAACTCTTTGTTATTCTTCGAGCCATGCAACTACTCATCGAAAACTATTGGAAATAAAGTCTCCAATTTATAATTTTGGTGATATGTTACCAAAGTTTGTACCTTTACCTCCATCTGCTCCATCTTGTAAAACAAGTCCCGGCACGCCTAGGTCTACAACGTGTCCGCCACCTCCGCCACCGGTTCCCGCCTCGTTGCCACCTCCGCCACCGGTTTCTGCCTCATTGCCACCTAATGCACCACCACCGAGGACGGACGACAACAATCGTGTCGTCCGTCCATCGGAATTATATGTATAGGGGAGTTTTGGTGTTACTAGGCTGTATGTGCATTTTAAATTGAATGTATAAACAGCTTTCTTAAGGTGCCAAAAAGGCATTAAGCTTAAAAATAATTTCACATGAGTGCTTGATTTTTATACTGCACAAATCTTATGAAAGTTTTTGCATTTTATGTCCTAAACCTATGCTTCTTTTTTTATGTTTTACCCCTAATAGTTTCTCTTTTTTCCAATTAACTACACTCGATCCATACTATCTGTCTTCAAAGTTTACACAGCCCTTAATACATATAGGGATTGTTTGATTGGTGAATAAGTTATATCGAAATTATAATGTTGGAATTATAACATGAGGATTTAATCCCCTCCCACCAAAAAAATATAAGAAGGAACATATATTTCTCTTGTTTGTTATAAATAACAACATATCTAATGTAGTCCGACAAAATGGGACCTGAAAAAGATAGAGAATATGCAGACTTTACGCTTAACTCAAAGATAGAGAGATTGTTTGCTTGTTTCCAATAAACTCTCGACTCAAGAAAAAACAGTCTACAACAATCCAAAAGAAAAAGTAACGAAAGTGAAAGATATGATGTTTTATAAATAAAGAGCAAAAAATAGTAACCTTCACTGTGTTCCCAAAAGTTAGATTCAGAATCTAGAGGAAGATACCAAATTTAAACATTATATTTTTGAGTCGAGATTGTAACACCATGCATTTTATGTACTAAATTCGAAAGTTATACTTTCTACATTTTTTGTACCTCTTTAACATACAAAAAAACTAAAACCATCCTTTGTGTTAGGGTTCAACAACCACCCCGATTGAACTATTTGAACCCACCCATTATCGATGGAATCAGAGGTACTTCAAGCGAACATAAAAAATTATCAAAATTTTGGTCGAAATTTCCTAAAAAAATTAATTTTTTATGATTATATCAACAATAATCCGGCAAAAAGAAATTATGCAGAGTAACGTGGATGAAATAGCACTGTATTCAATTTGGATGAAAAGAAGCTACCAATGTTAAAAGCGTTATACACCCAAAATTGTGATTATTTTCATCCAAATAATAATGATTGGAATTGGGTTTTGGCACATAAACATTTAATACTTAGTTTTCATTTTAATAAAAATCATAGCTAAGCTCTAAAGTTACAACAAATGAAACAAAACTTTTGCATTCCCTCTCCTTCACTTGAACCAATTATACACTTTAAATACTTCCAAACCACATAGTACACTCACAAGAACTAGTACGAAGACTAATAACAACACGCGCCATAACATGTCGGTCATCTGCTAAAGAATTACTATAGAACCAAAAATTGCTGCATCTGTGGTGGGCAAAGCCTCGTATTTTCATGATCCATGAGGCTCTATAAAAAGAACTCTGCCAAGCAGCAGAAACGAGGCCATAACTTGTAGAGACGAAACAAGAACATGGCAAGAAAGACCCCGAGTGGTGATTTATCAACCAAGGGATCACGAAACTGCAGAATCGCCATAAAGATTTCTTCATGAAAATGTCAAACCTCACGAATAAGTTAGCTTTTCTAATCTACAGAGTCTTCTTTTTTGTGGTTTTACCCTTACTTTTACCACCCTTCTTGTTCTGTGCGCCACCACGTTTGTGGTCCTGCACTCTTTCATGGGGATTTACCTCCTTGAATTGGATTGGCTTTATGATAATACCGCTCCTCTTCACCACCTGTAAGAATTATAACATAAGTAAACACATAAACCACCTCCAAATTGTAGTCCCAAACATTTCAGATACAGGCGTTGCCTCTTTTTTAATATTTCGGTTTTGGAAGGGCGGGATGGGGGTTTCAGATACAGGATTGTATTCAACAACAGATACAGGATTGTATACAACAAGATATAGGATTTATACTTCAGGAAATAAGAATAAAAACAGATAAAATTAGATAGAGAAAACTAAAATTAGATGGTATGCTTCAGGACAGACCTCTGGGCGAATAAGAGCTGGAACTACTGTTAAGGGGTTGGATTCAGGTCCAATGGGCATCCGCATGCTCTGCTCAAAAACTTCTTGGGAAGTATAGGGGTAAGGTAATGTCTGCGCGTGTAATTTTTCAGCCTGCATGGGAAAATAGAAATTGAGTAAATCGTGGTAACAGTTGTACACTTTAAGCAAAGACAAGCAACACTGAAGACACAGAAAAGCATCCCTTAAATAGGTCTGAGACAGGTTAGGAAACCTGAAGAACAATTTGTCGCGAGGATAAATAACAAAAATAGCCTAATGCATGTCTCATCGAGAATCTGAACATCTCCAGCACAGACAACATGAGCGTTCCCAAATCTATATAAAGTAAAGGATAGTGCTTCCAAAAAGACAGCAGGTCCATAACCTTCTCTGTTCTTTTGTTTATTTACTTTGTTTGATTAGCGATCCAACTTCTCCTTGATTGCAGAAAGATGATTTTAATGTCACTAAATATTAGGTTGATTTTAATTTCACTAATTTAAAGCCAAGGGAAAAGGCAAATAAAATAAATTATTATCAGGCGGGCACATAATCTGCAATCACTATCAGTAAAGCCTAAGTTTAGCCTCAACATCTAAAATCCAAATTGGCATCAATCACGAGAATACAACAACATACCCAGTGTATTCCCACAAAGTGGGGTCTGGGGAGGGTAAGATGTACGCAGTCCATACCACTACCTCGGACGAAGTAGAGAGGCTGTTTCCGATAGACCCCCGGCTTAGGACAAATTTGTCAAGAATCACGAGAATGTTGATTCTTAAATCAGGTTTAGGATGAAATTTGTCAATAACCAACCTTCTTATCCCTCTTTTCGGAGATGATAACATGATTCAGATTTGCATCTTTTCTCTTCTTGAGAGCTTCATCCCTTTTCTTTTTGGCATTATCATGTTCTTGAAGCATCCAAGAAGGCGGACCTCTCTTCTTTTGTATATTGGTCCACTGACCCCAACCAGGCAGTAAAACGGGCCTCTCGGGCTCTGGAATTTCCTCATTCAAGGCATCTTGTTTTTCTCTCTCGAATTCGTCTTCAACGTCATCACCAGCAAAAGCACGCCGAATAAGTTCTTCTTGAGAAGGGATTTCATATGTGGACTTGGTCCCAGAAGTTAAAATCCCATCAACCATTTCTCCTCCACTATCTGTATCGCTATCCCCATCAATTTCCTGCAAACAGAATAAAGAGTCAATCGTAATAAACAGGTCAGAGAAAGTTGTATTGTGGATTCAGTATATAGAGAGATTACCTCCCCATCAGGTTTACTAACAACAGGTTCTGTGATCTGTAAAGAGGTTGAACTTTTTGCATTTGCAGATTTTGTCTGCTTCCCTAATACTGATGTATCGTTCATCTGTTCACCAAATATACCAATAAGACTAACTTTGTCATAAGGAGTAAGAAAAATGATTTTGAGACAACAAAAGCCGAACCTTTTTCCACGAGTCGTCTGCAAAAATGGAAACTTCGTATGATGTCTTTGAGGATGGGTCTCTGGCAATGTCGTCAAAACTCTGAAACACAGGACAAAATCAAACCTTAATCATCATAAACTACGCCGAAAAGAGGCCAATATGAGATGGTACATGGTACTGCAGGATTTGTTGAAGTTCACAATGCAATTACCTTAAACAGAGAATCATGAGCAATCTCAGACTCTTCACGAAGTGAATTGGGATCAAAATGAACTTCCCTCCCGGAAAAATTATTTTCTTCACGAGCACTGATGCCAATTTCTCTGGCATCTGTCTCACCTTCACTATCACTGTCACCATAGTAATTGTCTGATGTCACTTTCGTTTTAGGTTCAGGTGCCTGCTTTTTTTGAGCACCAAAAACCCTCCTACCAGTCAAAATATTTATTCCTTGAGCTTTTGGCTTGTTCTTATCTTCTAATTCTTTCAATGATGACTCATACTCTTCTAGAGCAAACTTTGCTTCTTCATCGGCCGCCTCTTTCCTTCTTTTCATTCCACGGACCTGTGAAATGGCAGTACCATAGATGAACTTCCAAACCTCAAAAAATTTAGAGCAAGCAGTGGTACAAAGGGAAGATTGATAAAAATACCATGAAAGGTAAGGAAAGCACTCCTGACGCTGGCAATTCTTCGTCCCCTTCTAAGACTTCAGCGGTCTTGTCCTTTGCTTTCTTCAACAGTTTTACTGCAGTATCCTGATCTGATCCATCAGAAGTCTCATCAAGGTCATCCTCATCACTGCTTTCTTCACTACTACTGCTCTCTTTCATGTTATTTGCTTTTCTGGACAAAAGGGCATGTTGACTCAACTGTTCAGCAATAGCAGCTCGTGTTCCTTCATCTTGCACATCCAAGCCACGTTTTAAGATGCGCTTTGCCCACTTGGAGCTGTTCTTGTGCTTCAGGGTCAAGCGTTCCTACATAAAATTTAGTCGCAAAAGAAACAAACTCAATCAGAAATAACCAGAAAAGCAGAAAAGACTCCTACACAAGTTCACGCAAGTAATGAATGAACTTACCTCTGCCCTTTTGAATTCTTGCTTCATTGCCTGTTCTTTGGCTGCTTCTGGATCTGTTTCAATTGTAGTACCTGCTTGTTTCAATCTATCTTTTTTTAGCAAACGATGATACACTTTTGATTTTATCTTCTTGACTCGTTTTGCCTTCATTTCATGACGGAAAAGAAGACTACGCATCTTAGCAAGCTGGTCTTGGCGCTCCCTCACGTCTTCTACAGATATCTGCCAAAGTGGTAAACATTAAATATAATACAAAAATTTACCGGGACTGTTTTCCTCTATAAAAACTGAATGAATAACCATCGGTATGAAATAAGTGCGTAAAATTTTCTGGCCTCCATACCTTATTAAGTTCAAGCAGTCTTGCACCATCTTTTCTATGAGCTTCAACGACCTCATGGTCATTGAAAAGAGAAGCAATTTTTTTCTCAAAATCACTTCTTGGTTCAAATTCAGCAGCTATTGCTCCTACAGTAGAATATCCCAAGTCCTTATCTTCGTCAAAATATATAGTCGGTGCCTCTCTGTTTCTTTTGACATGAGGTTCCCATTTCGTAACATCCTTCTGGACGAAACCATAAGCCGCACCTCTTTCCAATCTCTCTTGATCTGGTTTCGGAAGAGGTGCATGAATGGGCATGGACTTCTTCTCCATCCGACTCATGCTCTTCCTAAGTTTGCCATGGTCAGACTTCCCATGGAGGGGGTCCAGAAGATCCTGGATGCTAATGCGGCCATCCCCATCCAAAATATCACGACTGGGATTATACTCAGACTCTGAATATGCCTCAGATATGATAACATCATTTTTATTCTTCTTGCCTATCATACAAATCTTTTGATCAGTCCTTCTCATCATGGATCACACAATATATTCAAAGAAATGACATGTAATGACAAAAATTCCTCTTTCGTCCCGAGGTTGAAGAGAATGCACGGTTTTGTGGAAAGCGGATCACTTAATGAGCATGTTTCTCCAAAAAAATAAAGGGAAAGAAATATGGAATTGCACAAAACGGAAAAGAAACTAGCATTTAATTGATTTCCACATCACATATGTACAAGTAGCACATACAAATCACGGTTACAAAATATATGAACGAATTGACTTTAAGAAACACATCATATTCTACTAGTAATTGCAAGCATGAACCTCAAGAAATGTCGGTAGGAAGTTTACCATCAAAAGCATCAGTCGGAAGTCCAGTAATTTCTTGCAATAATCGTGAATGCCTTCCATCATCCTCTTCTTCTTCCTCATCATCATCTCCTCTCCGACCACCCTCATCATCATCACCATCTTCTTCATCTGATGGTACATTTTCATCCTACATTAAAAAAAAAAAACAATGCCTATAAATCCACCATAACCGAAAAAAAGATTGTGAATTCTCTATTCCCATCTTCTGCAGCTAATGCAAATCAAATTTTAAAAGGGAAAAACAAGTACTCATTTTGTACTAAATGCTTCCCAATTCATACTAAGTGAACTTAGACTAACATTTTAAAAAGTACTTATTCCTCATTCAATGAGAAAGTGCAACTTATATATCTTACCAATAGGTTCATAATATTTAATTCAGTTGGGAATATAGATGATTTAGTCTTTAGTCTCCATAAGAAAAAAGTGTCAAATAAATTTGGACCGAAGGACTAATTAAGCATATTCTTAACTGATTCCTCCTTGAATATTCACTCCAGTCCAATGTTATTCTTCGATAATAAAACTTATAGCCCGTTTGGCCAAACTTCTATAATTAGCTTATTTTGGAAAGTGTTTTCCAGAAAGTACTTCTTGTGAGAAGCAGTTTGTGTTTAGCTAATCAATTTGAAAAGCACTTCTGAGTAGCAATTAGTGTTTGACCAAGCTTTTTAAAAGTGTTTGTAAGTGTATTTGCTCGAGATTGCTTTCCAAAAATGTAATTTTGAGGAAAAGCTACTTTACTTAGCTTCGGAAAAACAACTTCTACTACTCCCAAAAGCACTTATTTTCTCCTAACAGCTTAGCCAAACACTTCACTTTTTCAAAATAAGTACTTTATGAGGAAAAAAATAAGCACTTTTGACCTCCTAAAAGCTTGGCCAAACAATCTATTAGGCATAAGTCGATACTATGACGTACTTCTTGTAGTTGAAGGGACCAACAAAGAGAGAGGCTTTCAGTAATGAAGGCTTCAGTTGAGTGCTCTAACATCTTAGCCCGCAAAAAGGAATTCTTCCGGTTGCAATCATATGTGAAACCAGACCCGTTGAAATAGAGAATCGAAATCACTACATATATATAAGTTTTTGAGTTTCCAATTGAAGTGAAATGCTAACAGAAAAACTAGCCCATCTTCTAACAACAAAAATGAAGTTTTGAAACAACAGAAACTAAAAGAAGCTGAAAGTTTGCTACAGCTTGTTTGGATGGCTGTTACCTGTTGTCGTTACTTATCATTTAATAATCCTATTTTATCATTTACCCTACTTTTTTATAAGAGTTTTATATTAGCTTTACCTTGTACCCAGCTTTTCTTGAAGGTTTATCCTTTAAATTATTGATGTGTGATATCATGTAACGATGGAAAACGATACAATCTATCCAAATACTGTATTTATTAAAAAAATAAAGTGCGTTGTAATACAACACAATACAATACATTCTAAAACAATATGTAACAACTATCCGAACAAAGTGTTAGCTCACTACTCTATCTCCATCAATTAAATGTTCGGACTAAATTTCTACAACAATGGAATGAGTTTAGCATGAAAACACCAAAAGAAGGCACTACTATGCACACTATCCAAACAATTTAAATTTACCAGAAAAAATTGACAAATTTGCAAACACAGCATAAATTCGAGAAAAAATTAAAAAAAATTCTGATAATCGTGGAAGGGGAGTCTTAGAGTAAATAGTAAAGTGGTTGTCGTAGCAGAAATGCACCGGCCCTTCCCCAAATCCCACTTATAGCAGGAGCTTTAGTGCATTTGGCAGCTTTTTTTTTTATAACCATGTTGTCGGGGCCAGTTTGCACCTCAGCTAGCTACACGAAATACCAACCACCTCCCAACAACAACTATACCTATGTATCAAGTAGGGGTTATTTTGGTAGCTAGTAAAGAGGTAACTTAATATTCATGTATTAATTTTTGTGTGAGATGTACAATATTTTGTAGCTAGTTAGGAAGTAAGTTATTCATATATAAAATTACTACGACGTTTGGTTTGCAATTTAGAAACCCACATTACCGTATTGGTGTATTATCTTATGCTAATACCTCCATAACCAGCTACCAAACTATTAGCCCACTATTTTACTGACCACTAGGCCACGCCATCGTATACCAATTAAATCAAAATGAAACAAAACCACAACAAATAATCCATAAATTGAGTACCTCAAAGTCATCAGGAAGCTCATATTGATAATTTTCAACAGAATCAAATCTCCGATTTTTCTTAGACTCTTCTTCAGCAACACCTTCTTCATACTCATACAAATCATTAACAACAACATCATCAGTACCAATTTCATCATCATCAGAATCTGCATACCTTTTCGGTAATCGAAGTTCCTTTAACATAGCATTAGGTAAACGTGGACCCGTCCTCTTTCTTCCTCCATCTTGATTTTTCTTCTTAAAATCTCTGCTTTTTCTCTTCATCCCCGCCATTACGGTGAAGTTAAGTTGATGTATTTCACGCAGCGCCGGCGGGGAGTGGCGGTGGAACAAGGAATTAATAGTAGTATAGGGAGGGATATTGAAGAAAACCTGGGTAATTATATTTGGGCCCACCAATTTGTATTGGGCTGGATTGCTATTTGCTGCTTGGACTTTGGCCCAATGACCATAAAATTTGAAAAAATTACATCACAGCACTAATTCTTATCATATCGTCATAATATTCCATATCTTTTATTTAATTATATTTCATCCCATATTTTGTATGTATTCAAAGAAACTTGTGTGTGAGATGATGTATCATGAGTTAACTTATGTATAAATTAAAATTCGAGATTTTTATAATTATTTTAAGGGATTGAAATTTTAGATAATAATGGTAAAACAAAATATCAAGACCAGTCCATTTTAAGGTCAATTCTGAACCTAAATGACCTTTGACACATATAATAAAATTTGCGTATAAGTAAAGAAATTTTAACGGGAGGTCTTAGAAAGTACCTTATAATTCACATTTTGTATTATTTTCTTAGAAAGTACCTTATAACTATTATATCTTACAACGATCGAAGAAATATTAGCAGCACTAATTATATATTGAAGAAAAATAACCCCGAAACTGAAAATCTCGACTTTGTTGATCTAGTTTGGTTTATACACGTAAATAACTACTTAATACAATTAATTTGATTTGGTGAATAAAAAAAAAAGCAAACAATTCAACCTGTGTACGCCCCTAATTGCAGGCGAAGCGTGGATTAAATACACTTGACGAAATATAGTAGCGAAGAACCAAAAGGAGAATACAACTAATTTAGTGAACTAAGACGGATTTTTATATACCAATTGTTGCTCAAACAATACAGCAGAAATTACCAATACACCAATAACTGTCAATTATTTCCTTTTCCTACTTAAACCATTATCATCTATTAACTAGATATATTTTAATACATGATAGTGATAATTCAGATAGAAAAATAAAATAATTAATAGTTAGGCGTGAAACTCGTGAAGAAGTGTGTTTAACCATCATCTCTATATAAAACCAAACATATACATGCACAAGAGTTCTCAATACGCTTTTCGATATATGTATGTGCACGTGTACGTATAGTGAGTATAGTAAAGCACATTTAACCCAAAGTAGCCACATAACTCTTTAATCTTATCTTATATGTTAAGAAAGATTGAGTTTCTTTGTAGCCTTCTGCCTTTTCTTCAACCCAGACACTGAGGGCTCCTTCGGTGTGAGTGATAAGGGATAACTAATTCCGGGATTAATCGTAGAATGAGTTTATCCCATGTTTGGTTGGAATAAATTGCGGGATAACTTATCCCTGGATTGTAGTGTGATAACTAATCTCGGGACAACTTGCCCCCAACCAAATGAGCCCTGAGACAAGTAAATATAAAAGGAAAAACAGATTCAAATTGTACTTCAACTAGCTTATGCTTTTTGCTGTACTTGCAGAAATCAAGTTCAGAATGCTTATACTTCATGTAACCCGAGTGCCCGGACCGGATACTGGCATTTTAATGTCATGGAGCTATACTATAGTTAATACTAGGCTGATGCAACATTTGTATTTTATTAGTTATATCTCCTAAACCTTCGATGTTTTGTTATCATCGAGTATGAAACTACCACCTACATTGCACCTACATTGCTACAACTTCTTCTATGAGGTCCTCTATCAACGATTTCTCAATGTCCTTACCTATCAGATCCACGTCTTCCTTGAGTTCTAGCCAATGCATATCTTCCACAATATTAGCGGGTGTGTCCTCGTTTGCAGGGTCTTCATGGCTTTTCAGCAGTTGATGCAGAATGTTTTTCATCCCATAAGTCTGCCACTTCCAGTTAATACCCTCTATTGGCTTCACCCAGGGACAAGGATCGACGTTCTTCCTAAGAATCTCCAGTAGGCCCAAGTTTATACGGTCAAACAGTAGCTTCCTTTCATACCTTGGTCCAGTCATTTCATCGGTGTACTTCTTCTCAAGATTGTCGAATATCCAGGGACTCAAAGGACACTCCAGAGAGTGGCAAGATGCTGCGAATGTATCAGGGTCGAATGCCTTCAACCCAGAGTTGGTTAGCACATCCATTGTGTAGGAGGATTGCCAGCTCTGGGACCTTAAACTACAACTGTCTTCAAAGGACTCAACCTCATCATCACTTGCTACTACATCAGCATAAGCCTCTGACTCCATCTTGAGGAGCTTCAGTTGCATCCGAAGCCCTGGTGAGAATAGAAGTATGTGAATAAATAATTCTCAAAATACCTCAACAAAGATAATGTACTAAAACTTAAGAATAACGACCTGCAATAATAACAATAATGATGAGAACTGACATAAGGGCTCAAACACTAGAGTTGTCATCACACAAAACTCTTCGATTGCACAGGAGATCGGACGTAATATATTTGGCAAATAACTGCTAAACATGGTCAAGAAATCACACGTACCATTAAGTTCAGCACTGACTCTCTCAAAGCATTCTGAACCAGAAGACGCATCTTCTGTAAAAGGAACCTCCAGAACAGAAAGTGGACTAGGATGATCAGCCTCCTTGGAGCTTACTGACGACTCAGGTTCGAGTTCAGGTGCAGGTGCAGGATACTCCAAAACAACAGAAGCTGTTGCAGGTGATGGTGGTGATGGTTCCGGAAGTGCGTCCTATATATAACAGAAAGCTCCACAATAAGATAAATATGACTTGAAACTCTGAAAAACATAAGTAAATATGTTTTGTAAGCATATAAAACAAAAAATCCTAGGTGCTTTAAAACCCAATTAATCCAACTCCGCAGTCTGCCCACTACTTTTGTTGAAACTTACTTATCTCCGGAGCAACTAATGAAACTGTTCATCTCATTTAAACATCATGAAACCTAAAGCAGAGACATTCATTTACTCCAAATACTAATCATCCATCTATGTCCGAAGAACGTAACAATAGGCAAATTTTACCCCCCAAAAAATGTATTTTTGAGTGCCATCTTACTGCGAGGGCATTCAGCAGGATGAGCATATGTACTGTGTGGCATTTGGTACATCTTATACACCATACCAGCAAGACAAGATTTTCAAATTGATCGAAACAAGAAAGCTTTTGCAGGAAGTTAATAGGCAAGAAAATAACCACTGTACATATAACTTCTTCTTGATGAGTTAGTATTATGCAATGGGCAAAGAAGAAGAGGCAGTTAACATGCAGATTAGAATAAGTACAAAAGATACAAATGCTTTACAAGTGAGAGCTGATGCAACGAAAGCCCTTTCAACTACCATCAACTCACAGTGTTAACTTAAAAAATAGAATATCTTGCAGACTAATCCCAAGGCTGGTGTCTCAATTCCTTCTAGAACAATGAAAAATTCTACCATACCAATAGCACCAGCTATATAGCCATGTCTGAAACATCTGAACCAAGTAACCCCCCCCCCCCCCAAAAAAAACACTACAGTATATAGTCATTGCTTAATACTATCAGATTGCTCAACTAGAAATTCTCAAAAGTCACATCAGCCAAACATGAAATTCTCCAGCCAGAACCCATAAATTTTCTGTCTTAATATTACTGGATAGGAAAGATGCATTTAGTGCTGGCCATGCTGTTATGATCGATTTCGAAACTAAGTTCCAAAACCTTTTCATAACTTTGGCGAAAAATATTTGCTTTTGAACAAAATAGAGAGTCACCACTTAAACTTTAGGAAAATTAAGAAACCAATTAAAAAAGGTATTTTTAGAAAACCTTTTATTGAAATCTAGAGTTTGGGCAAGGGTTCAAGTTATTTTCTAAAGAAGGTATTAGGCACTTTCACAAATCCACAAAGCGTGGTTAGTGACGGATTAAACATACTTGGCTAACTTTGAAAAAATCTTAAGTTATTTATGAAATATCTTATTTAGACCGAATAGAATTTATTTGGTACTTATCCATTTATTTTATTCCAAATAATGGAATAAATTAAATGTCAAAGTTTCGAAATAATTCTAACTTCAACAATTTTATCCAATTTAAGCCCTTAGGTTAAATAATTAACACAATTACTTAAACGTGGATTTCAAGCTAACTACTCACTATGAAAGAATATGGATAATTCTCAAGTTAGTCTCAAAGCTTAAATTTGCTTAAATGAATTTAAACTTAGATAAATGATCACGAGGTAGAAATATTAAAGTGACTTTCACAATATAATTAAACTTGATATAAATTTGAATAACTCCATGGGAATTCATCAGTGATTGTGGCCATTTCTGAAAGCAATAATGTCAGAGGAATAGGATGCCAAATAAGGAAACTTCACCAACTATCGCTGCAACATCTATGTTCTATGAAGATTCTAAACCACTACTATGCAAACTATCGCCAAACCAAAATCACATCAGTTACCATGTCAAAGACAAGACAAACAAGGCAACCCAACAGGTTTGCAGCTAGTGAGAAAGAATGAAAGAGATATGCCTACTATGCTTAAGTTATATACATGTGAAATTACACAAAATGTAAAACATCTTCAAGAGAATTAACAAACCTGTAGAATTGAGATCTCTTGGTTAAGAGGAGAAGCATTGCTACATTCTGCAGGGAGCTTCCGAGGCATCTCAACAGAATATTCTGAAGAGAGGGTAATACTCTCAGTTTCAGCATCATCTGAAGCATTAATATAACTCGCGCCATTTGCAGAAGGCACTTGAGAAACTAAAAGCAGCATCTCAGATAGGAACTCATCTAGGTTCTCTCCTAGGTTCATATCGATTCTCTGGCATAGCTTGCCTTTTGACGAGGAGTCACTGCCAAGACGACAGGAATGCAGTTTCTTCTTGCTGGATCTAGAGTCTTTGGATAAGAATTCATCTCTCAAATTAAGCATACCATCCAATGACCTACTTCTGCGATGAGTTACAGACTGTTCCCTATCTACAGGCTCTTTGGAAATTGAGTATTGCTTATTAGAAAAAACTTCCCGCCGTGCTCTGGTTCTATGCTTTTTGCTGCAAAAAGATGGAGAAGTTGACCTGCATCCTGATGAATCATTAATACATACATCCTTCCAACCATCCCTGCTACTAATACCCAACGGGAAATCCCATTCAGTAGTTCCTTTCCTGCCACCAGATTCGTTGGTGGCTTCTTCAACATGCACCATGGTATCACAATAATCGCGTTTCGTTAACCCATCAGGTAAAGAAAGCATTTCACCAAGTGTACTACTCTTTCCAGCCATTTCAATGTCTTGATAATATTGAGTCATCTTCCACCTCTCAGACAACCTCTTCTTTGCCTCCCTGCCCACTGATGATTCAGAAGAACCCAGCGATGAAGATTTTTTCAGATTACCCCTACCAGATGACTTCCTACTAGACAAAGTTGTAATGTCTGACTCACCGGTCGAATCACTTTCATAAACATCACAAGAACTTTCATCTCCAGCATACCCTTTAACACCAGAACCCCTAAAATATGCATCCCTACCATCAAAAGGCCCAAAAGAGTCTCGCATCCGCCTCGTAATTTCCTTTGCAACATCTCTTGCTTCATTTGACTTGGGCCTTGTGATCCCCATATTCTTCGATGAATTTTTCTCTTCCTCTGGTCCTGCTCCCCCAGGTGAAGCACGAGGATGTTGTGCATGCTTCCTCATGTCAGGGTGATATGGAACTGAAGTAATATCACTTTGTGTTATCCCGAGGTTTGGTTTCAGAACAACAATTCTTGTTGGTAGAATGTTTTCCTCCTTTCCTTCAGAAACAACTGGTGACGACTTTTGGGAGTTATGTCCACTATGATGATGCTGTGACTGGAGTAAGAGACCATCAAGGCGCTCTTTCTGCAAGTTGATACCGTGTTTACATGAGCCGCCTCTACCAGATTTGCAGGATTTGGCACTGCCTTCATACTTTACAGAATTTGACGGCTTTAAAACTGCTATGTGACTGCACGTAGAACTAGCAGTGTCAACTTGAAGATCCTGCAAGTGTTTCACAAACAAGGAATCTGGTTCCTGAAGATACTTTAACAATAATTCCTTCTTTGATTCAAGCGCCTCAAGAGTGTCATCAAATTCTTTTGAGTTCTGAAACCTTTCATCAGTTGAAAGACGTTTTGCATCCATAAACTTCTGCTGTATAAGTGCCATATCAGGAGTCGCAAATATTCCTGTTTCACTCCGTCTTGATGAATGACGACGGTTGGCAACATGTGACGCTTCCAGATCCTCATACACATCCTTGAATTCTTGGTGCTCCATGGAGCTTCTTTTACTTGATTGTTCATCGAATAGGTGTCTCCTCCTGGGATCTATCTGTTCATTTCTATGTTGGCAGATGTCTGAAAACCTTCTCTGTTGTCTACCAATATGCTGTGGAGATGGCATCCCTTCAAGTCCCATCAATCTGGCAACAATGCTGGGCGGCCTTCTCTTTGCTCCGCCTTCTTTTGCCATTTCTTCAGCAAGCAACTTCTTAATTGGTGTCCCAGTAACTCGTTTGGAAGAGCCCTTTCCTAAATCAAGAATAACCTACAGATAGAAAAATATTTAATGAATGTCAGCTAAAACTATTACTTATATGACGAATAATTAATCATAGTATATTCAAAAATGCTGATTTATCTATACAGATTGGCTAACCATATCTCCCCTAGTAGTTCCATCACAGTAGGAACGAGAATTGAGAGTCACGTTTGGTGTAGCAATCTGTTTTTGAACTAGTTTACTTCCTGGAAACGAGATCAGTTAACAATGTCAGTACTCACTTTTCATATAATCAATTAAAAAAAAAGAGGTTGCTGCAACTCAGATTAAAATTCAAGCTGCGGAATAAAAGAAAAGTAAAATTTCTAAGATGCTCAGTAACCAGGATTTTCACTAAGGAGGTTCAATATACGAAGAAGTACACGCACGAAGAAGCCAAAAGGAGGTTCAAAATCTACTATTTATACATAAAAAAACAATTTTAACCATGTAAAAATAGTGTATTTTTCCATCGAACAGGGTTCGGATGAACCCCCTAAGCCCTACCTTGCTCCGCCCCGGTGCTCAGATAGCTACGGAAGACTAAATCTAAAAAAGGAAATTAACAGCACCATTCAAGAATTTATGTTAGTGAACCTCAAGGAGGAGAAAGTGAAGTACAATAGGGTTAAAGAAAACACCTTTAAGTGAATCAACTCATGACCTATATCACAATGATAAGAAAAACACAAATTGGAACAAAAACAAAATGATGGTGTTGCCACTACATAAAGGGCCTAATCATTCATACAAATGCAGCTTAACTTTAACTAAAGTAAGAATCAACCACAACAACAACAAACCCAATGTAATCTCATCCCGTAAGTGGGGTCTAAGGAGGGTAGTGTGCATGCAGACCTTAACCCTAACTTGGAAGGTAGAGAGGTTGTTTCCGTAGACCCTCAGCACTAAAGTAAGAACCAAAGAGAGTAATTTATGAAGCCAAATATATTTTACTAATACAGAAATAATAACAAAAGTCATACCTCTTGGGCATGTACCATAACAAGGGTTAAAACAAATTTCCAGAAAGAAAAAAAAAACAAAGAAGAAGACAATAGAAGGAAAAAAACCATTAAATGTACCATTTCATCTTTCAAAATAGGAAATTTTGAAATAAAAAAGGTAAATAGTCAATTACTTATCTATATAATTGGTTTTGCTTTGCAAATTAAAAACTAAAAAAATGGCATTCTTTAAGACAAAGAAGATCTTACTCAGTCAAAAAGTAGTATTAATAAATTATCATCAGAAAAAAATTAGATTCATTTGAACCTATATCGTTCAATCACATACAGAAAAATTCAGATAACGTTTACAGTAGCCAAAATTATCAAAATGTAGAACTAAATAAATAAATTCCAGAAATCATCTTCCATTTTTCGCTTTTGTTAGCTTGGTCAAAGAGATCACCAGGGCTGCTCCTTCCTAAACCATAGGTCTCGATTTCAAATCCTAGGTATGAAAAAATACTTGGCAGGGAGGCCATCCCCGAATTGGCCCTACCAGACGCGAATCTAAATTAGTCGGACACAGACACCAGATAGGAAACCAAAAAACAAAGACACATTTTTAGAAACGATTTCTTCGCTTAAAAATATTTATCATAATTTAATTTCCTTTTCATTCATTCAAAAAATTCAGTTCATCAAAGTATCATTACACTTTCAGAAGCAAATTTTTCGCTAAAAATTATACTACTATTTTAATTTCTATTTTCGTTCATTCAAAAAAATTCAGCTCATCGAAGCAACAAGTACTCATAATTCTAACTAAAAAGTGAGTTTACTCCCTCAACCAGAAGTCTTAATTTCGAGTCCTACATATGGAAAAATACTTGTTAGGAACTAGGAGGCGCTTCCCCTAAATGGCCCTACGTGGCGCAAATCCAAATTAATCGGACTTCAAAGCAGGTACCGGACACCGAACGAAAAAAAAAAAAAACTACAGAGAGAGTGAGCATTCATAGAGCTGTATACTTTAATTCTTCACAAAAATCTCATAAAACAACCAAACAGAGAATGATTAGCCATAAAATTTTAAATAGAGCTAGAGAGAGAAATAAACCTTCCATAATTCCCGAAGCACTTCTAGACTTTCTGTGACGACTTTTCTCCATTGTTCTTTTTCAAACTCCAGAGACAACAAGACAACAAAAAGCAAAAAAAAAAAAAAAAAGTAGAAATGATTTTGAAAAAGAGGAGAGAGAGAAAGTAGGAAAAGAAGAAAAATTAAAAAAAAAAAAAGGGATTATTAGATCGTAAATCTCGGAAAAAAGGAACAACAGAACACCTCGAAAATCACCACCAGCTCCATTTCTAAAATTCAAAAACACAAAAAAACTATTTTAAAAAAAAAACAAAAAAAACCTAGCTGCTCTAGAATCTTCTTCTTCTGGTTCTTCACAGCTCCGCCATTTTTGAAAAAGACATTGACAACGCAGACACAGAGAGAGAGAGAGAAAGAGAAATGAAGAGAGAGACAGAGTGATCACATTATAGATAGAGAAACAGTGAGAGAGAGAGAGGGGGGAGGTGGACATTAATGAGGGGCTTCTTTATCATTTTGTAGCTGCTATGAGAGTTTTTTCTTCTTTTGGGTGTAGAGAGAAACTACTCACTCTGTGTGTGTGTGAGAGAGAAAGAGAGTGAGAGAGAGAGAGAAAAGAAATTTGAATTGGAAAAAGGGATTTGAAATGAGGAGAAAATGAGGACAAAAAGGTCATCGAGTGTGAGGAGGGAAAATTAGGGAGTGGTTTGGTCCTAAAGTTGTGGGTATTTTGAAAAGGCATAATAACATAAATTTGTAATTTAATTTAGCTTCATCTGATATTTATACCCTTTAATTTTGGATATATATAAATAATTATTTAAATTTATATAAAGTTAGAACAAGTAGACACATGCATTCTACGTGGCGTCTTGTGTGGCAATTTATATGAGACGCCACATAGAATGCGTGTGTCTACTTGTTCAACTTTATACAAATTTGAGTGTTTATTTGTGCAAATTCAAAGTTGGAGGACATAGATGTCAAGAGAGGTCAAGTTGAAGAGCATATTTATGTATTAAGAAATAATATTCCCTCGTTCCTATTTACTTGTCGTCCTTACTAAAAATAGATGTTCCTTAATACTCCCTCCATTTCAAAATAGTTGACCCTCTTTCTAAAAATATTTGTTTCAATTTTGTTGTCCCGTTTATGTAATCAAGAGAATTTTATTTATTCTTTCAATAATACATCTATCATTAAATGACTACACAAAATATATATATACCCAAATTTATATTTTTAAAGTATAATTAATAAGGCTAATTTGGTAAAATAAATCCCTAACAAATATTTTTTTAAAGAAGTGACAAGTCAACAAGGGCTAACTATTTTGAAACGAAGGGGGTACTTGTCATTTTACAAAACTTAGGCATAATTAGTTGTTGTTTCCAATTTTATCTGTAGTAATAAATATGGAGAGATACTAATATAGTGCAAAAAAAAACATTAAATAAAAATGAGTAATAAATAAGAGTAATTTAGTCAAATTACCTTCTAGTTAATGCTTTTCTTAAGGGGTGTGCAACTTAAAAATGTGACAAGTAAATAGAAACGGGGGGAGTAAAGAACTCCATTTGTTTCATTTTACTTGGTCCTCTTAATAAAAGTAGTAGTTTCAATTACTCAGTTAATTTATGAAATCAAGAGAAGTTTATTAGTACTAATTTTCTTTCAATATTATATCTATCATTAAATGAATGCAATAAGTATTGGTAGTTAGATTTAGATTTTTAAAATATAATTAACAAGTTTAGTTTTAGTAAAATAAATTCCTAATAAATATTTTTTTAAAAAGAGTGTCAAGTCAACATGAAGCAAGTAAAATGAAATGCATAGAGTACTCGTACTTTGAAAATCTGAGTTGAATGGGAAAGTTCCATATGACTCAATATATCTGACAGGTCGCACTATATGTCAGTTTTATCATTTGCCGCTAATATAAATTAGAATTATTTTACATTTTTTTTGAGTAATTTAAAGTAAAAAAAAAGAAAATAATATTTTGGTATTTTTCAAATTTCAAAAATATAACTTTAAATTAAATTTTGAATTTTTTCAAAATATTATGGTCAAACGTGTTTTTTGAAATTCAACTTCGAAAATAGAAATTTATGTCCAAACGACCCTTAAGAACTCCACTTGCTATTTTCCCTATCTGTGCGGGTGTAGTAGAGTAGAGAGGAGTGTGTACTGCGTGGGGTTGTGGGGGTTAGTGGGACCTACGTGCTAAGTTTTGAACGCCACGTCACTTGATTGGTAATACTACTTTATTTGTATTTTCTTGCCATGACTTGAAGGGCAGTATTTATTTTTGAAAATTACTTGTCACATGTTTGGTTTTATATAAACTTGTTTATACTATAATGGAGAAATTTATTTTAAAAAGTTTAGCTATTTAGATAAATATTTTTAAAAATAAATAAATACTATTGATTAATAGTAAAATTTACTTTTTTAAAGGTTGAAAAAGTAGCTTTTTTCGACGTCCAAAGCCGAAATCAAATTTGGTTAAGAATATGACGAGCAATTGATTGTCATCGCATTCATTAGGTTAATCTTATTCGAGCATAGACCAAAACGAGCAATCGATTCTCATGCATTCATTATGGTGATCTTATCCGAACATAGACAATAACGAGGGATTGATTCCTCAACACATTCATTAAGATAATCTCATTCGAGCATAGATAACAATGAGCAATTGATACTCATCACATTCAATAAGGTAGTTTATGCGACCGTAGACAACAAAGAGCAACTAACTCTCATCGCATTCACTAAGGTAAACTTATTCGAACACAGATAATTATTTAGTTACTTCACTTAGCTTTCAACGATGCAAAGAAAAAACCTTCACTATTTAGACGTCTTTAGGTCGTATAAGTTTTTCCAGAAGGTCAAGTCGTAAACCTAGTAAACTATAATAAGTTTTTGGTATAGTTTTTAAAATTTGCTTAACTATCATATTTTTTCGAGAAATATATTTTTTGAAGAGTAATAATTTATATTTGATTAATCAATATATAAAATGCTTTTAACTATATTAAAACATGAAAGACCAATTTATCCTTAAATTTCATAATTTTTTTAAGCACTTAATTGAGCAGTGGTTTAATTTATTATAAGTTGCTCCATGCATTTATTTAATTTAAATAATTTATATATACAACAAATGCCAATTTATTTTCACTTTAAAGCCAAGTTCTTCTTATAAATAACTTTTGGAGACAGTACTACTGTGCCTTAAAGGAACATTCCTGCTTCTGGTACCTTTACATTATTTGTCAATTTTCAAATTTCAAATATAAGGTGGATAAAAGCATTTATTTTCACTTCTCATGGAAGACTACATTTTTTAATTTATTTTCTAAATTTTGACCAATTCAATGCAGTAATAAATAAGATAAATTCTTAATGACATACAGTAAAACCTCTCTAAGTTAATACTTGATAAATTAATAAACTCTTTAAGATAATATTTTCCTCTGGTCCCGACTTGGGCCAGTAAAAAAAATTACCGATTTCAATAAGATAATATATTTTCGAAAGACCCCTATATAAATATATGATCCCATTAATATTATAAATTAATATTTTTTTAAAATTACAAAATTATCTAAGACAATTTAGTGAAATATGATTATAGTGTTTTTGTTTTTTTGGTTAAAATTTAAACCTAGTTGAAGTTCATCTCTAACTTTTCTTATTGCATCCAAAAGTTTCGGTATTGTCTTCTCGAATTGCACCAAAAAATTGTGAAGAGTTCTAAACGCAATAAGTGCTTCCTTACACGTAAATGGTTTCAAAGGTATTGTATCGTCTTCAACTTCATCATCAACATTGTTTTCTCCAATGGTATCCACAATTTCTTCTAAGCTCTGGACCTCTGAACATGTATCATTTTCACCCGTGTAATCCAACAGGCTATTGACATCCATTTTATTGTGTTAATCGAGATTATTAATCATGACATCAAGTTCATGAATGTCATTTTCACAAGTGGGTTCGTTTAAATTCCTTCAGGCTTCATTCCCCAAACGAATTTTGCAGTATCGATACAATGTACTTTATGTATAATGAATTTATTTTTTACATTAATTCAGTTAATATGATACATAAATTAGTAAGATACAATCTTTTTGATGTAATCAAAATTAACCTTCATTGAATCTCGAAAATACTCTTTAAATTAATAAATATTAATTTATCGATTAAATAATACCTCTACAAAATAATAATATTTCATGGTCCCGACAATATTAATGTAGAAAGGTTTTACTGTACTTACTTAGCTTCAATCCAAAAATTAATGGCTATTGAATCTAAAGTAATCTTACATAAGGGAATGTTTGTTAGTTGATTAAAGTTATACAAGGATTAGTACATAGAGATTAGTTATGAGAAAATATATGTATTACTTTATGTATGAATTAGTTATGCATGATTTAATTACTGATGTATTAGTTATTCTACCTTATGTCTTGCACAAAATAATAAATAAATTTCCTGATAACTTAATTATACATGTATTAGTTATACGAGTTTCTAAATTGCAAATCAAACATCGTGTTAATTTATATGCGAATAACTTACCTCCTGACCAGCTACAATACGTGGTATAAATGTTTAAAGTTTTCAACCTTTTAAAAAGTGAAAATCCTTAATAAATAATTTTGGTAAGGCTTAAATTTGATTTTTGCATAATTGAGCGTTGAACTACTTTAGGTCTCGAATAATTATTTCGCTGTTAAAATGGTTTTGTCTGATTAGATCTTTTTTTCAGACGACTTCATTATTAGGACATAAATCGTTGATAAATATATTTATCTTGTCACTAATTAAGTTTAAACATCTAATTTACAAATCGTATCAAGTTTATAGGGCTATTTAAATATTTATCCTATTATCTTCACTTCTCATCGAGGATTTTGACTGATTCAATATAATAATAATTGTAACACCCCATGCCTTCCCAACCCTACCGTGCCTTCCCAACCCTACTTGACGACATTAAATAATGTTTACTTAGGTGTCGAGAGCCATAAGTATATATTTGGTAGTGTTAAGGAGGAGAAAATCTAAAATTTGGCCTCGTACATGTGATTAGCCCTTTGTAGGAGATGTTTTGGGATTTTTTTCGTGGGACATTTGTGGGGTTCAAAATGTAATACCCCGTACATATTCCAACCTCATTTGTTAACTTGGAATCATGTTTACTTGATGATTAAGATCACTAAGTATGTATTTTGTAGTGTTTTGATAGGGTATTGGATGATATACAAGTGTGGAAGAAGTAGCCGGAAAATTCAGCAAGATGTTAAAACTTGCGCCACTCCCTGTTTCAGGGGGTGTGGCACAAGCCACCTGATTCAGAGGGCATCCATTTCTTGCGCCACTGCCTTGCTTTTCAGCAGTGGCGCAAGGCACAAAAAGTGTGCCCTTCCGGGCTCGTTTCGCAACAAAATGCTACGTCGATTCTTCTATGGTTTCTTTTGGTTCCTTGGAGTTCCTTGAGCATTGTTAAAGCTTCAAATACCTCAATACACTCCTACATACTTCTACATGATCAAACCATGGAACACAAGTAGTTATCATAAATGTTCAATGAAGCCATGGACGACTAGAATTTCTATTTTTGCGATTGAGACGATGAATGAGAATCTCGTAAGAGGATATTGTCGTGATATTATGGAATTATTTAAACATGACACATATGATGTATTATACATGAAAATTGGTGGGCTAAGTTGAGATAATTTATTGGGCCCAATTTGAGGCCCAAAAATGAGCCAAAATGAAAGGCCCAAAGGGTAACTTGACCCATTCTTCCACTTTGACCAAGCAACCATTGCATTTAATGCAAGGAAATGACTAAGGATGACTTGAGCACTATATAAAGGTCCCAAAAATCAGATTTTTATTCCTAAACATACACAACACATTTTGAGAATTTACAAGACATTTTCTTTTGGTTCTCTCAAACCCTAAGCCTTTTTCCTTGGAAAAAATCATCCTATTCCAAGCCTTGGTAAGTATTTATTCTTATGTATTAATATGTTATATACTTAAGATGGTGGGTATAGCATGATGGTTATGTTGGCAAGATGGTGAATAGTGTATTTGTGCTTTTGGTAAAAGATGTGTCATCTTTGTGATTTGAACTTGAAAAGAGACTTGATGTCTTGATGAAAGTGAATGGTATGGATAAAATATGAATATTTATGGTGTGATTTTGTTATTAAACTTGTTATTTTCATATAAGTGTAAATTGTGGGATTTTGGCCGATATATGCTATGAGGTGTATTAAGGTAATTTGATGGATTATTTGTGATGTGGTGTGGATAAGAAAGTGTAAAGGAGAAGTGTTGTGGTGAAATGTATTGATTATCATGTATGGGTCAATATTGGGAATATTGTGGGATTTTTGAAATAATAATTTCATCAATGGTTTTGTCAAGGGGAAATGGCATGTTTAAAGGCAAACATGTAACTCATTGACGTTATATGCATTTGTAAGGTAGTTGGTGGTTAATGTGAATTTCGTTATGTATTTGTTTTGTAGAGTGACACATAAAGAAGGAGCGGGACTATTGTATGCATATCTAGGATTGTATATTCATATTGAGAATACAAGGTATGTAAGGTTACTCTGTCCGTATCATTCTGCGGCAAATAGTATTCACATTGACTTTACGCTTGTCCTATTCCGAAATGTGCTAAGGTATTCGATATCCAGTTATCAATGGTCATTATCATATGTTTCCTACTCATTGATCAATTGTGAATCTCAAGTCTCATATTCATGGTTAATGTTCCAAAAGTCCAATAAGGTTATGTTCCAATGTTCCAATAGTGATTATACTCTTGTCTCTTGTTCATTGATTATTGTTCAATGGATCCAATAGTGTTATGTTTCTAACAATGGTTGTCCATATGTCTCTAACTCATTGGTTAATGATCCAAAGCTTAAAGTAAAGTTGTGACTATCATAGTATCAATCTCAAAGTAATGAACAAAGTAATGCATATGTGGTCAATGATCAAGTATGGGTGGTAGCTTTGGGGGCAAATGCCTAGCTCAAGCCGATCCCGAGATTTGTTGGATCAGGGGGCAGTCCTAGAGGCATAAGCCTAGCTCGGACCAATCCTGACAGGGGGCAGCTCTAGGGGTAATAACCTAGCTCGAGCCGAACCTGATAAGTTGATTGATGGATGGCAGCTCTAGAGGTACTAACCTAGCTCGAGCCGATCCCGATATATATTGATTCATGGGTGGCAGCTCTGGAGGCATAAGCCTAGCTCGAGCCGATCCCAACATAACGCTATGTTATGTTAAAACTCACTGTTCAGTCGGGGCCCGGGTATCACAGGTCACAGGCAAAGATGAATAATCATAGAAGCAAAGAAGCAAAGAAAGTAATGAAAGCAATATTCATGGTTCCCAAAACACAGAATGATGACTCATCTATATTGTGACTTATCCATATTGCTCATTCATTTGTACTTGAGTTCCTTGACATATTTACATATCATGCAAGTTTCATATGGCCTTACATACTCAGTACATTCTTCGTACTGACCCCTCTCGGGGAATTTACCTTACTTGCTGCAGGCGCAGGTACTAGTAGGCCTCCACAGTAGGTTGCCAGTGTTGCAGATCTTTGGTGAGCTCCAGTTAGTTTGGGGCTTCTCCGAGTCACAGTTGTACATATGTTTTGGTGTTGTACATGTTGTATAAAGCGGGGACTTGTCCTGACTTTTAGTTCATTTTGGTCAATGCATTTGTTAGAGGCTTTTGTAGACGGATGTGGGTGTGTAAATGTAAAAGGTATATGTCGGTTTTGACTTGGTGGCCTCAACGGCCAAGTTTCGCATATGTATATATATATGATGTTCCATGAATTCCATTGTTGGTATCTAAAGCTATTATGTGATTATGGGTTTCTTATGGCATGCATATGATTGAATAGAGACAAAACTTGGTTCTCTCGGGCCTTGTCGGCTTCGGGTGCCAATCACGTCCCGATGGGGTTCGGGGCGTGACAATAATAATGAGATAACCTCCTATTAAATTAGCCCAAAATTAATTTCATGTAAATTTTAAAGTGTACGAGCTTTCCAACATAAAACAGTCTTTGGCACTTAAGTAGTTAAGGTTTGGAATCCTTGCAACTATGATAGAAAATCGTCTTCTTGTTGCCAAACTCTTCACGTTTCTTTTGAATTAAAGTACGTCGCGGCTGTTGTATTTTAGTCGGTCGCCTGAAAGAGTATTTTGATGTCACTTAGGAGAAGTATAGGGAAGTGTGCCTGAGTCTTCTATAATTATAAGTAGTTGTGACTCGGTCTAGCTAGGACAGAGCCATCCTAAAGAGACTTTTTATTGCTCTAGGTTTCCACAAAGTCATATCATGGTAGGGCATCGGTAAGCTGCAAGTTTGCTCCTTTCTTCCCGCTCAAAGTTTCTTGTAAACCTGTCACAAAAGACACGACAACTTCTAATAACTCGTTCATTTTTATATTTATAAATTAATTTTGCCCCTAAAGTGAACTCCTCCTCCTCCTCCTCTTTGTATTCTATTGATCAGAAGCATCCAACAACGTCACGCCGACCAGTAGAAAGAGTGTTTCTACTAAGCTAAGCTGCTGTTGGGGAACTCGGTATAAGAGATTTTCTGCTTCCGTCTTTCTAGGCTTCACAATAGCTCCCTTTTTCTTTTCCAATTCCTTCTTTTTGTTCTACTTAGGTGGAGCAATCCGAACTCTCGACATAATATAAAAGAGGACCACAGAAAAAAATGAAAGTTCTTGATAAATAATTTTGCTAACGCTTAAAATTTTTGCTACATAATCAAGCTAAGAACTACTTTAAGTCATCGTGTAATTATTGTCCGACTAAAATTGGTTTGTCCGGTACCATCTATAAATTTTCAAATAATATTGCCTTTTTTTTTATGACTTCATTATCAGGATATAAATTGATGATAATACATGTATTTAGTTATTAATTAAGTTTAAACATCTAATTTACAAATCGTATTAAATTTATAGGGCTATCTAGGTATTCAATTCATTATCTTCACCTCTCATTGTGAACTTTGACTAATTCATAATAATGAGATAACGTCCTAATGACATACTTAGCTTCGATCCAAAAATTAATGATTACTGAAAAAATAACCTTGTGTAAATGTTTAAAGTCTTCGAGCTTTTAAAAGATGGAAATTCTTAGCAATTAAATTTTTGTAACACTTAAAACTTTTCCGCATAATCGAGCTTTGAACTATTTTGAGTCTCATATAATTATTGTCCTACTAAAATGGTTTTGTCGGATTATTTCTATAAAATGCAACTACAAATATCTTTTTCTCATACGACTTCATTTTCAGGATATAAATAGAGAGTAAATATCTTAAAAGGTCACTCAACTTTGAGGAATTATCTTGGAAAGTCATTCATCTTTGTTTTATATCAATAAAATCACTAAACTTTGAGATATTCTTTTATAAAATCACTTAACCAAATTTATAATAAAAAATTATATAACATGATATCAAATAAATTATTTTTTATGTTATGTAAATTTTAGATCCCACAAATAAAATAAAATTTTCAAACACTCATACTTTACACCTGACCTACCAACAATCCCGTAACTATTAAAATTATAAACCTAGAAATTTACGGGATTTTACGTTACTCTTTGAAGTCAATTTTTTCACGAAAAAAATCAGACCTTCAGATGTCAGTTTGCATTTCTCGATTTTTTATGCTAAAGAAATTATTAAATAAATAAATTAAAATATGTATATCGTATGCGTATAGGAATGTGATCTCTTTTTTTTTTAAAAAAAAAAAAAATATTAAATAGACTCACTTTTCCTCTATTCAAATAAAAGAAAACATTAAATGATAAATAGAGAAAGTAAAAAAACACGCACACACACAAAAAAAAGAGTGAAGTATTAAAAACGCACCTAAACTATCTTCTTTTTTTGAGTTTCACACCTAAACTAGTGGAAGTGTGAGAAACACACCTAAACTATCACTTTTAGTTTGAGAAACACACCTAAACTATAACTTATAGTTTGAGAAACACACCTAAACTATCACTTATTAGTTTGAGAAACACACCTAAAAGTTGATTAGACCAAATATTTGCTTACAAACTCTTTAGGTGTGTCTAGCCATTAAAAATCAGGCCACGTGACATATTTTTATTCTTTTTTACTAACACATTATATTTTTTATTTTTAAAATATTTTTATTCATTTTGAGGTGTGTTTCTCAAACTAATGAGTGATAGTTTAGGTGTGTTTCTCAAACACTCAATAGTTTAGGTATGAAACTCAAAAAAAGAGGATAGTTTAAGTGTGTTTTTGACACTTCACTCAAAAAAAAAAAAATCTGAAACTGAGTTGCATTTTAATTTTTTTTCCCCATCAAATTTTTTAATTGATATTTCTTTTTTTTTTTTCCCTCTTCCATCGTCTATCTATCTATCTATCCATCTCAATTCTTTATCCTCAAGAATCAAGATAAATTATAATTCTGGAATGTGTTGCTTTCCCTCAAATCTCTTCTTTATGTGTTTTTCTTCTATTCTTTTAGTATTATTTTTCTTTTCTGTTATAACTCCAAAAAAATCACTTCCCCTTTCAAAAGATTACAACTATGGGTTGGTGGATCAAGTGTAAGATATGTGTTTTTTAAAATTTTATTTTATTTGTGAGATTCATATTTATATGACATAAGAAAATAATTTATTTTATCAAGTCAAATTATTTTTTTATAATAAATTTGGTTGAAGGATTTTATAAAAGAAAAACTCAAAGTTGAGTGATTTTATTGATACATAACAAAGTTGAATGACTTTACAAGATAAGTTCTTATAGTTGAGTGACCTTTTGAGATATTTACTCTATAAATAGATGATAAATTCTCTAACATATAAAATTTATAGGGCTATCTAGATATTTAGCCCATTACCTTATTTCTCATAGAGAACTTTGTGCGATTCAACGCAATATAATAATGAGATATATTCGACATATCTACTTGGCTCCAATTCTAAAATTAATGATTACTGAAAACTAAAGCAACCTTGTGTAAATGTTGAGAGTCTTTGAGCTTTCAAAAAAACGGAAATTCTTAATAAATAATTATGGTAACGTTTAAAATTTCCGTTGCATAATCGAGCTTTGAACTACTTAATTAGGTCTCGTGTAATTATTGCCCTACTTAGACTATTTTATCTGATTCTCTCTATAAAATTTCAAATAATATTGTCTTTTTCTTGAGACAGTTTCATTGTAAGAACATAAATAGATGACAAATATAATTAGGAAAAGTTACATGACCATGTAAACATAACTACTATATCTATTATACATAGTTATAATTTTAAAATATTATCTAATATAATTATACTTAGGGATTTATAGCAAATCTCTACTCTCTCTCTCTCTCCTTCTCCCGCCCGCCTATCTCATGCCTCCCTCCCCCTCTCCCTCTCTTTCTCTCTCTCCCCTCTCTCCCTCCCTCTTGCCTTTCTCTCACTATCTCGCCTCTCTCTCCTTTTCTCGCCCCCTCTTTCTTTGAATTATATATTGAGATTTCATTCTAATGATTGTATCCTCTAATGGTTCACTCTATTACCCTTCAAGATTGTATCCAATAATGGAACTCCATAGTAGAGATATATAATTCATTCAATTTGTATGAATTATATTCTGTCAAATACAATGCAAAGGACAAGATCGAGATAGAGGCTTAAAAAATTTGATGATACATGTATCAGGTTTTCTAAACATAATAATGTGAAAAGAGCTGAAACATTGATACATGTATCACAATCAGAACTGTAGGTTTGATACGTGTATCAGACTATTAGTGATATGTGTATCAGTGACACAATACTTAAAAAAATTGATATATACTAATGATACATGTATCAGGTTTTTTAAACATAATAATTGTGCATAGAGTTGAAATAAGAGTACATGTATCTGGTATATATCGATAAAATCTGTGTCTAGAATCACTCCTTTCTCTCTAAAATTTTGCTTGGTCAATCTTGCCCGCCTCTCTTCTCTCTCAAACTATTGTATCAGCCTATATCAATATGTATGTATCAATCTGTATGTATCAATTTGCATTCGTTGGACACAGTCTGTATCTAGCATCTCTCCTCTCTCTCTCTCTCCAAAATATCGCTTGTCTCTCTTCTCCCTTCCTCCCTCACAAACTCCCTAGCCCCTCTTCTCTCTCAAACAATTGTTAGATTTGAAAAATATAGTCAGGTAAGGTAATTAGGGTCCAAACTATAGTTATTTTTGAAAATTCCTCATACATTTATCTAGTCACCAATTACTTGTTAACATTTAATTAACAAATCTTGTCATGTTTATAGGGCTATCTCAATATTTAGCCCACTATCTTCACTTCTCATAGAAGATTTGACCAATTCAATGCAATAATAATGAGATCACCTCCTAATAACATACTTAGCTCCTATGGTTATTGAATCCAAAGTAATCTTATTTAAATGTTAAAAGTTTTGAAACTTTTCAAAAATGGAAGGTCTTCATCAATAATATCGGAGAATATAGTTGTATTCCGTTTTTGAGAAGTTCAAACACTTTTAATAATTTGAATTTTTTAAGAGTTACCAAAATTATTAAAATTTTCACAGTGGTATTCGAGCTCTATTTTGGGTCTTGAGTAACTATTCTCAGAGGCGGATCCAGAATTTGAAGGTTACGGGTGTCATACCGTTTTAAATAGAGATGTATTGATCAAATCAATCAAATATTTAACCCATTTTCGACCTTATTAATAGAAACTTGGGACGATTTGATTCGGTTATTCATCTTTTCGGTTTATAAAAATAAATGGAGGGAATAAAAAAATGAAAGAATTATGAAAACTTAGTTAAGAAAAGAATTAACTTCCAAAAATATATGTTATATTCTAAAAACACCCAATATAATTACAAGTTTTTATATCCTAAAAACACTCAATAATGGAATAATTATTTATATTTATAAATACTTCACACTCTATGTAACAGACTAAACATGAAGAGGCCCGAAAAATTTTAAATACATAATTTCAGTAACAAAGACGAAGTCTTATGTAGTTATGTCAAAGTATTAGCTCACACAATCTAAAAAGGCCAAAGAAATCAAACAACATTTCGATATAATTTTTATGTCATCCTTTATTGTAACATGTATTTTATTTTGTTTATTAAAATTTTCAATCAGATTTAAATTATTGTAGCTTGAACTATTGTTTTCATATGCGTCCGAATAATTTAGATAATAGAATAAATAGTAAGAGAAACTCACTATCGAGCTTTCGAATGTTTGATGAAAAAGGGGGGAAAATGTCAGCAAAACTCAAACTAAAAACTTTTACAACTTGATATTAGATGAATGTGTTTTGTTAAATATAAATAGTAATGTGCAAAGACACATTGTCCTCCCCATGGCCTGTTGGACAAGCTCGTCAACCCTTATTCAAGGGGCCTGAGTTCGAATTCGGAGAGAGATTTTTTGGGAAAAGAACCGAAAATGCATGCATCATGAAAAAGAACAAACAATTGTGCTATTTTGGATTCGAACTCGTGACTGAGAGGCACCAAACTTGACCCTTTTCCAGTGGCACCATCCGCGGGGGTGCCAAGTTAATCCTTTATATAAATGTTATACACATATACATATATATATACACGGAGTTTCAATCGAGGTTTTCGGGTGCCATGGCACCCTCAACCCAATACATAGATCCGCCCCTGACTATCCTACTAAAATGATTTTGTTCATGTCATTCTATGAAATTTCAACTAATATTATCTTTTTCTAGACGACTTTATTACGAGGGCGCGAATCTAAAATTGCTTCTTCAGGTATAATTAGTAAAAAAAAATCATAATTTCATCTACGAAGAGAATGCTAGTATTAACTCTAGGGAGAAGTTAGAATAGCTATGTATTTTTAAAATCAAATACAACTCTTACTTTTTTAAAAGGAAAAAAAAAATGGTGCCTTGTAAGTTGTAACTTCTATTATTTTTGAAGCATCCTCCATTATTTCTTTTTTATTTATCTATTTTTAATGAAGCAGAGTTGGTAGTTCAAGACTTTATGAACTTACATGAATAAAGAAATATTTTTTAAATGTTATTAGAATTGTTTAAAAATTGTTGGTGAAACCAGAAAGTTAAGGGTAGTTTTTACCACATAATTTCTTGACTTGCCCTACCCACCATCCCAAAAAAAAAAAAAAAAAAAAAAAAATCTTAGCTTAAAAGTAAATTGGAATAAAATAGAAAACAAGAAATTGTAGAAGTACTTTCTATCATTTTTATAAACATCACAAAATTACACCAATCATTGATTTGGCAGGAGCCAAGGAGGGCATAATACACAGTAGATTATACTATTATAAAAAAACTGCTAAAAGTAATTTTCACTATAGCTTTTACCACAATGTTGTTACTGAGAGGACAATACTCTATGGATTTGTTTAGTTTGAAACAAGTTATGTCAGGATTAATTATTTTGGGATTTAGCTATCATAAAATTAGTTATTTCATTTTTAAATTGGGATAAAAATAACACTACAATCCCGATATTATCTCATGCATTTCATTCCAACCAAACATGAGATAAACTCATTCTAAAATTAATCCCGAGATTAGTTATTCCTTATCCCTTGTACCAAATGAGCCCGATATGTGAGTTTGAAATTTTGAAGGGAAAAGTTTTGAATGCAGTACGTGAGGAGTTTCAACCAGGTAATTTGTTTATTAGAACTTTCAATCAGGGCAGAGCGAGATAGGGTCCGAACTCTCTTCAACATAAAATTATAGGAGTATTTACATAGTTAAAATGATTTATTTTTAAATATATAGTAAATATTGAATTTTCTTTGACGTCTTCTGTATTTAATTTTTCATATTTTAAACCATTTAATAAAAATCATGGCTCTGTCATTGCTTTCAACTGCTATTACAATATTAGTTATCATATTTCCCTTTTGTGCATCCCTTAAAAACTTATAAATAAAAAGTTTATTACTACTCTGTCCGTTTTATTTTATTTGATATTTATATTAAAAATAGATGTTTTATTCTATTTGTCTACTTTAGCAAATCCAAAGAGTTTTATTACTTTTTAAACTTCTCATACTAACCATAGTATTAAATAACCACATAAGGTAATAGGAGCGAAATTTAGAATTCTAATGCATATTCATAAAGTTAGTTTAACAAAATACAATCGTAATACAAACTTTCTTAAAGGGTATGTCAAATTAACATGAGTCAATTAATATGAAATTGTGGAAGTACTTTGGTAAAGATATGACACCTGGGTCTGACTAAATCCGAAAAGCTAGCTTAAGAGGGGAGAATTGCTCAAGTCCATATAAGCAGACCGACAATCCATTCCTATGACTTTCACCCACTCTAACACCCCCCCCCCCCCTCCCCCCCCTTCATGCCCAGACCCAACTGGAGCATGAAGCAGGAGGCCAAATGGGAATGAACCTGACTCTGATATCAAGTAAAGATTTGACATTGACCTAACTCAACCACAAAAAGTTAGCTTATGAGAGAAGGATTGCAAAAGTTAACTCATGATGGAAGGATTGTAGTTGGAGAGTCGTATAATGGGTGAAAGTTCCACATTGATTGGAAAATGGACTGACCGTCTGTTTACATAGATTTAGGCAATCCTCACCTCATGAACTAGTTTATGAGGCGAGGATTGCCCAAATCTATATAAACAGGCCTTCAGTCCATTCTCCAATCGATGTGGGACTTTCACCCATTCTATCACTCTTCAATTGCACCTTATTTAAGAACAAGACTAAGCTAATTTTATTTTTAAAAAGGACAAATTTGGTCAAGCGTAATTATTTTCATCTTGATTTTGCGAAATAACAAGTTAAATTGAGCCAAGTATTTTTAATAATCATAACAACTAATATGACACTGAAAAAATATTTTCACTCTTTTTTTTCTTCCTCACTACTATTAATCATGAAAATTTTGGAGCCTTTTCAAGACTTTCTTTTTTTGCTTGTTTGCATTTGAATGGAGAGCTAACAACGGATGGAGCTTTTTCATTCTCTTTATTTATTGTTTGCTATTCGGGCAATAAAATCTTTTCCCCTTTCATATTTGTCATGGCCAACAACAATATGTGCAGTGTAATCCCGTTAAGTAGGATCTGAAGAGGGTAGAATATGCGCAGATTGTACCACAATCTTAGAGATAGAGATGTTGCTTCCGATAGATCCTTAACTCAAACAAAAGAACAGTCCAGAGCAATATAGAGAAAAAAAAATAACGAAAATGAAGACAGTCATGATAAAATACTACATTTGATTTTATTTTTCTTATTTAGAGTTTCTTCGATCGATCAGTGCCTTCTCCAACATTAACATAAACTTTTGGAAAAAAAGATGTAAGAAGAAAAACAACTTTAAGCTGATGATAATTAATTAGGTTTAATTTAATTTGAAGTATCTATTAAAAAATGAGATGCATATGAGTCAATCAAATTTTAATTTATTTTTCGTCTCTCACATGTCTTCAGGAAAGTGAAAGAATTCAGACCCTAAAAATATGTTTATTACATTTTAAAAAAAATTGAGGGATGATAGGACCCCCAAAGTTTAGATCCTCTGATGACTTGCTATTAAAAAAATGGGGTTACATTATTGTTTATATAATTCCTATGTAGCAAAAAAATAATAATTAAAATTCTAAATTCAGACTAACAAGAAACAAAGAAATGCACGTGAACACAATTTTAAAATATACTAACAGAACATGTATAATAAGTATATAATTTTCAAAGGATAAATTATGTTTAAAGGACCATATGTTTAGGTTTTTGTATATTCTAAAGCCATCAACTTTACTATAAGAATCACTAATTAATTGTTTTTTTTTCAACCAATGTCTGGTATCTGCATTAGAGCCCAACTAAATTTGGATTTGTGCCGGAAAGTCCTACATTGGAGGATAAAATACTCCCTAGCAAAGACGCTCTGTACCAAGGAAAATTCGAATCCGAGTCTTCTGATTAAGAATAAAGAAGTACTTAGCACTTCACCACAACCCTTTTTGGTCACTAACTAATTTTGACACTTCTTCTTATAGTGCTTTTGAAAAAGAAAGCTTATATATAAACGTCATTTTCTTGTTCTTGTTGTCCACATTGCTATTGTCACTTTCACGTTAATTGTCAGTCGAATCCTTTATAATCTAAATTGAAAAGGTGCTTTGACAAGTACAAAAATAAAATATACCTAATTTTATGATAAGTTAACTATAGTTAGATTG
Source organism: Capsicum rhomboideum (assembly GCA_031232105.1). Classification (NCBI taxonomy): domain Eukaryota; kingdom Viridiplantae; phylum Streptophyta; class Magnoliopsida; order Solanales; family Solanaceae; genus Capsicum; species Capsicum rhomboideum. The sequence continues at coordinate 138,386,912 of CP124711.1, read as the reverse complement.
ATGATATGTTTAATTAGTCTAAACTTCGAACAACTTTGATGACACTTTCAATTTCACTACTAACGACAATGTTCTCGCATTTCTTTTGGAGACAAATAACTTTGTACTACAAAAAAAAATAAAATGTAAAGATGTTTTAATTAAAAGGTCTTATAATGTGATTTAATATATTTAGCTTCTTTATTTCAAGTATATAAATTCTATCTTAAAGGTTTGCAGATTCATGAAATATCCGACAAACTTTGTCGGTTAATTCATTCTATTGAATAAAATAATCGATGACGTTCGTCGATTATTTTAAAATGCTCAATGAAATATTATGAAATAACTGATGAGTCTATTGTGTACAATATCCTAAGTAAATATTTTTTTACTTATTAATTAAATCGATCTATACTGTCATTTACCTTTTTTCTCCTTTAAATTGAGGGAAAATATGAACGTACTTTTAATTTTATTATTCGAGGGAGGCTATTGGAAACATATGAGTACTTTCATCAGTTATTATCACTGACATAAATATTTTTGGCAGAACATGTTTCTTTGATTTTTAATCGGACATCCTTGATTATATATATATTCATCGATTTTGTCTCTCAAAAAAATATGTATTTTCAACGATACCTATATCGAATGAAAATTAAAATTAAATACTTCAAACCTTGTTAACTAATTTATTGTGTCATTTTTGTTGAGAGGGATAAATAATTTTTATACATATTTTTTTCCCTTTGATTGACATGATGTTACATGATTTTTGAAATGGAAAGGGGCATGTGGTGAGGAAATGTGACAAGGATGGAGTTAGTATGGTGATGGAGACAAGATGAATTTGCTTGAATGGAGCCAAATACCACATCTCTTTGAAGTAATTTTTTAAGAAATTGACATTTGAAAAAAATACAAAACATCGATATCGAATCTTCACCTTTGAAAAAATCACTCTCTATGAAAAAGGCTATCCTATGGAGGCCTACTTAACCTCTAGGTTTTCTTGTCACTTATAATTCATAAGTGGTACTTCAAATTTAGGGATTGTTTGGTTCGAAGATAAATTATAGGAGTTATTGATTCGAAGTAGTACATTACACATATGCTTGACAATAGAAAGGGTTCGATTCCCGTTATATGCAATGTGACAAAAATTATTTAGGAAATTGTGTAGTAACACTGTATTATTTGTTTTGCACCCAAGGGTAATTAACAAAGTGGATGAGAACCATGATGCCTCAAGTTTATATCTTAATAGAAATAAAAATGTTAGGTGATTTCTTCTTATTTGTCCTAATTTTGATGAATAGAGTTATCTGACACATGTTACTAATAGAAGTTGATAAAATTAATCGAGATGAATACAAACTGACCCGAATACTATGATTCAAAAAAAACACACAACTATATTACTAGTATTTGTTTTCTATTGGATGTTCCTTGAGGTACATGCAGCATTATTTGTTCATGTCTGCAACATGGTACTGTAGGATTAGATGGTGAGTGAATGTCACCTCTTTTTCAGTGTGTGCATGAATGGTGAAGGCAATGCCATATAGCCCCCCCATAAGGGAATCATTTGTCTTCTCCAAGACACAAATTTTAACCCATTATTTCCATCCTACCATAATAATGTTTGTCCCCATGTTGTTTTTATTATTATTATTTTCACTGTTATAGTTTTTTCATTAATTATTAGATCCCTTTGCAAGTCACCAAACGTTTGGTAGTATGTGTAAAAATAGTCAAAGTGAAAAAGGCTAAAAGCACGCCACCAATAAGTTGCTTGCTTCATGTGTTATAAATCACACTTGAAAATAATCCTACTTGATACACTCGTAGTTTATCTTCCTCACTTCCCGTCTCAATTTATGTAATGTTATTTGATTGGATATAAAGTTCAAAACAAATAAATAGATTTTTGAAATTTTGAGACGGAGTTTGATAGAACACATAGTTTAAGATCAGAAGCAAAAATAGTTTTTTTTTTGGTCTTATGAGTATAAATCGCCTTATTATAAATAAAACAAAAAGTTTAAAATTGGATTATTTTTAAATAAGAAAAATAGAATATTCTTCTAAAAACAGATTAAAAAGAAAAATAGGACGAGTGATACTAGAACTTATCTTCTAGGGCAAAATTTCCTCTCTCGTTCTTCATCCCTTTTTTTATCCCCTTCTCTTTTATATCTTAAAAATTAGAAGAGCATTGGAATTTCTTGAACTATTTTAATTTCCTACAAGTTATTTGTAAGGAAAAAGCTATAGTTAAATCTAACCTTTTTGTGTTTGTGACGTCTCTAACGGAGGACGAATAGATGAGGGTGGTTGAATGACGGAAGAGAGTAAAGAGTTTTATGGTATATACGTTTTTAGGGCTCGATATAACGTAGCCTAAAAGATGGATCCATGCATATCTAGACAAAAAACGAACAAAAAGTGTCACAAGCTTGGTTCACCGTTCATGACAATGTCTTTTAGGGGTCGTTTGGTAGAGTGTATAAGAATAATATTGAATATTGGTGTGTTAGTAATGCTGGTATTAGTTATACTTGCATTAGTTATGTTGACATTAATTCTTATACACTGTTTGATTTGATGTATTATAAATAATGTCTTGTATAGTTTTTATAAAAAAATATTTGCTTACAAAAATATCCTCTACACTCCTTTAGTTTTGTAAAATGAAATGAAAGTAAAATTCTTTCAATATTTTTCATTCAATTGTTTTCAACTTTTTTTAAAGAGCACAATTTTTAATATATAAAAATTCAATAAATAAAAGTTTCGTCATGTTTGACCTCCAGTGAAATATGACAATATATAAAAATCCAAAATGCACAATTTTTTTCCCCAGTAAAATCAAAACTCCAGTGTTTCATTTTTAATATATTAAAATTCAATATTCATTTTTTTGTTCAATTATTTTGCATATTAATTTATTTTATTGGAAATCCACAAGCAAAAGAACTTGGGAAATGTTGGATTTGAGGGGCAAGGTTGTCATTAATCAAGTTAATACATGTGTTGAACTCTTTGTATTACTAATAAATAGGAAAATGATGGTATTAGTAATACATACATCAATACACAATAGAGTGTAATGTACATTAGTTATACATATGATGAAAAATGTATCAAACAAGATACTAGTAATACATTAAGCTAATACATGCATTAACTTTTCCAATACACTCTACCAAACGACCCGATCGAACCCTTTGTCCTATATGCATGAATTTATTCGTTTGGTCCTATTTGCCCCTCTTATAGAGTAATACTATAACCACCCTAACTATTTAGTGGTCCTATTTCCCATTTGTGAAAAAGGTAAAATTTAGTGTGCATTTGATCATGAAAATAAACTATTATTCATTTAATTTAGAATTTTTAAAGTCGAAATTGGAGTTGGAGTCTTCTTTTAAAAGAGTAATATCTCAAAATAGACAATTTTTAAATATGTATTTACGTAGTCGATTTGGTTCGAATTTTTCCTGTTATGTTTTGCTAAATGAAAATCAAATCAAATTATATCGATTTGTAAAATTTAAAATGAAAATTAAATCAAACCAAACAAAATGAAAATTCAACTTTTTTCTTTTATTTAATTTGATTTTCGATTTGGTTCGATTTTTACGAACACTCCAAGTCTCGAGCACTAAACTAAAACTCTAAAAGAACCTAACTAAGAAGACTTTGGATTTGTCCTAGTTATATAGAGTAGCCAACGTAGTAATGTTAATTAATTTTTTTACTGAGAGTGTTGACAAGTTAATACAACTTCTTTAGCAAGGATGGAGCTGTTTAACTGAATAACTTTGACTTAAAGCAACAATTAGTTAAAGATAAAGTTTAAAAAAAGCAAATTGTCTTAATTATTAAAGCTGTGTTTTGTAGGTCCAAATCCACTTATGATTACTTTTATTAATCAATGTCCACAAATTAGGGTTTCATCAAGTAGTCACCCTTGTAAAAGGAATCAATTAATCTTCTAGAATTAACCTAAATTATTCCATTGGTGACCACTTACCACCAAACTGAGGTTAACTAGTGATAATATTTATGTAATGGTAATATGGTATGCTAGAAAGGCTAAAAAGGCTTTTTCAAAAATAACAAAAATTGCCTAAGGTCAATTCTTCGATCAAATATAACTACAATTAGCATTGAAAAACTAATCGTGCCAGTTCTAGATGATAAAACTAACCACAAGAATTATTCTATGAAACTCACTACACGTGGCATATGAACACGTCAAGATAAATCTATTTCACTTCTTAAACAAGAACAAATAGGACTATATCTCATTATCCTAAATATTACAAATCAGCTGGGATGGAGCTAGCGCCTCGATAACAGGTTCGGCTGAATTCAGTAGCTTTGATCCAAATTTTATATTTGTATTAAAAGTTTCATTGAACGTGTACAAATTATTAATATAGAACTCACTAATGTTAAAGTACTAGAATTCTGAATCTATAAGCTTCAAATCCTCTGTAATACCAGTAGTCAAAAAGTCACAAAATGAGCCAAAAAGTTATCGATTACAAAAATCTTTCTTTTTTATGCACCTTGCTTCTTAACTTCATAAAAACTTTCGGAGGGTATGCTCAACTCAACACTTCACATGCGAGAGACTACCAAACAATTAAGCTAAAAGTTTCCACAAGAATAGATAGATTTCAATTTGTTTTGGATTGAGGATATAGTTGTTATTGTTGTTATTGAATTTTCAAGATATCTCTTACAACATATATATGATTTCACTCTCAAGATCTACTTTACCCAAAAAAAAAAGGTTTGATTTTGTGATGGCTGCAATATATACATTGAAACAGAAAATATTCTACTATCCAAAAATCTTTAATAAAATTTTGTATAAGAGATTTTCTGTTAGCAGAATCTAATTGGATATATAAAAACAAAAATCCAAATAGGTTAAAATAGTACTCAATAATGCCAACAAGATGCCAAATCTTCTTAGATACATAGGCTTTAAGAATTTTCATCAAGAAGGCAGTAATAAAGAGACAAACCTACTTTTCCATTTATATTTTTGTCCCAACTAGAAGCTTAACCATCAATCTACTAGGCATATAGAAAAGAGAACTTACGTGGTACCTCCAAATATTCATATTGAATTATCACTTTAGACTTTGGCATGTTAAAGTTGGTATCTTAATTAAATGTGGGATTTTCGATCTATTGGAAACAACTTCTCGCTATCTCATACAAACAACCCAACCACCTCTTCATTGTTAGTTGACAAATTCGATTTGTTATTGTGTTAGGAGTTTAATTCATGGTCAAAGACTCAAAGTACTGATTTTGTAACATTTAAATGGTGAAAATCATATTAGAAAGGTAATCTATCATTGATGAACAAACTTGAAGAAGTCAATATATTTTTTTAAAATCCCCAAGAAAAATTAGTTGATTTACTAAAGCAATTAGGTGAAATAATGATTAATTAACTTGCAATAATTTTGTATAATTATTGGAAGAAGATGAAAAGTCTAATATTTCACTGTTTCAATTCAATCATGAAATAAAAGAAGTGACATTTTGTCCTCGAACCACTTCTTTTTAATTATATTCCTCCAAGCAGTCCTAGCTATTTTTATTACAACCAAACATTTATAATTTAATTCAACCATGAAGAAATGTGCACTATTCGAAGAAAAAAATAAATTGGTGCTTTCTATCAAATCAACAAATATTTTCCCCGAAATTGAAAGTACATATTACAAAGTACAACAATATGGGGCAAAATGCATTTGGAGTTTAATACAATTTGTAGTCTAATCAAGTCGATCATAGATTATTTTAATTGATAATAGCAATATGAATCCTCTCAAACTTAATTAATTACACTTCATGCAACTCAAACTTACTCTTTGAATAAACTATATATCGACGTACGAACCTTACGCAGACCTTACTAACTATCTATGTGGGATAGAGTAGTGACGGATCCAGAATTTTCATTAAGGGGGTTTGAAAAAAACAACATAGTGCGCCTGCCTAGGACTCTAGTCTTGTGTCCAGGAAATTCAAAATCTCTATATATACACTAATAAATAAATAAAAAATATCCTTGCCCCCTCCTAGATTTGCCCCTAGGATAGAGAGGTTATTTTCGATATACTCTAAGCTTTTTATCAAACTATATCTACCTCTTGATTTTTTAACTACTACTTATCTAGAATATATATGCCGATTTTACAAATCTATCTATAAATTGAAGCAAACTCTCCAAAAAAATATTCACTTATTTCAACATTATATTATGCACTAAAGTTGGGGCGAATTTATGTATAAAAAATGGGTCACGAAAACCCGTGGTCATCCGACTAAATTTGATATATTATTTGTATAATTGCTGTTTAAGTTCTCGGTCGAGGGTTCGACCAAGAGCAGCAGCACCTCCGCCCTTTTTTATTCAATTAAAACAGTTTTTTAAAAAAATTCTAAAGCCCTAAAGGCTAAAAGTCAAACGGCGACGTTCCTTTTGAAAACATCGTGTTTTCTTCTTCTGTTTAATAGCAGTAGTCTCCTTTTTCTATTTATATTTTATCCAAAAAAAAGCTTAGAACTTCCCATTGAGACAAAATCCACTGTTAACATGTAGCCACTAAAATCAAATTAGAGAAATCTTGTTTATTTACTTTTGAAGCTAATGTTGATTTTGTATGTTGCTATTACAAGTGTGGAAAGAGCATTCTCCTCAATGAAGCTTATAAAAAATGATCTACATAATAGGATTGGTGAAAATTTTTTAAATGGTTGTTTAGTTTGTAAAATAGAGCGTAAGATATTTGCAACCGTAAGTAACGATACTATTATAGATTATTTTCAAAATATGAAGTATCGTCGAGTTCAATTATAAACTGCTGATATTTTTGTGATAATGTAATAAATTATCCTTTGTTCGTCAAGTTGTTCTCATTATGAAATTTTAGATGTTATCTTTAAAGCAATGATGCACCCATCTTCTTAAAATCCTAAATTCGCCTCTGCTCTGAAGGACAATGATGTCAATAAGAATTGCCTACTCCATCAATTCTAAATTGAAGAATTTTATTTGCAGAGAAAAGGCAAATGTAGAGATTGATACGAAAACTGATTGACCCTACTTTTACAGAGAAAATATTACTACCTTTCATGAACAATATACTCCATCCGTTACAAATTTGTTTGTCCTACTTTCCTTATTAGTACGTTTAAAAAAAATGACTTTTTTCCTTTTAGCAACTTTTTAATTTCAATTTTTCACGTGTCATGTTTAAGACCACAAAATTAAAGAATACTTTGATATATTTGACATACCTTTAATTTAAGACCACAAAATTTAAAACTCATTTTTACTTTCTTAAACTTTATATCAAATTAAATAGATCAAATAAATTAAAACAGATGGAGTATGAAATTTCATGACTCTTAGCAAATTCTAATTCTCATTTTCCAAATTTTGTCGGTGTAACTTTTGCTGGGTAGAAAAAGAACTTGTCGCAGTAAACATGACGTGAAATAATAGTATGATCATTGTCTCATAATTTTCTGCCAGCAAACAGAGCTGAAAAAGAAGAAACAACTGCTAACAAAACAAATAGGAATCTGTTGATAGATTTTCATATTTATTATGGCTGGTGTTGTCATCATTATTGGTTTTTCTTGTAATTTAACTTATAATGTGAAAGACTCTCACCGATTTCGATAAATAATACTCACTCCATTCTATTTTATATGGCTTAATTTGACTGAACACGAAGTTTAAGAAAAAAGATTTGACTTAATAATGTTTACTATATTATCCTTTGCAATTAAAAATATATATATATTAATTTTATTTAAAAAATAAACGATAATACATTCACTTTTTAATTAAATGGGATCAATAAAGGTAAAAGAGTAATTGTGACTTTAAAAAGTTGTCAAATAAGAAAATGTGACATTCTTTTTGGAACGAACCAAAAAAGAAAATAAGTCACATAAAATAAGACGGGGGGAGTAGTAAATTGTTTTGATGGTGCAATTACATAGTAAAATTTGAATTCTCCTTTGAAGTACAAAACTTTAAGATATTTTCTCATAGGTACATTTTTACTTTATATCGTTAGTACTTTTACTTGACATTTATAGCACCATGACTAAAGTGGAATCCAATGTATACGTCTCCATTGGATGGATCCAATATACCTTTTCCAAGGGCATAAAGGCACGACTGTTATGGATCCATAACATAATGCCAGGCCAAACTAGCGAAACGGCAGGAACATCGGGTTTTTCGCCCCTTTCGGTGGGTGTTAGCCCACGGATTGTATCTTTATAAGGTAGAGATGTTATCTCTGATAAATTTTTGACTCAAGACAAATGTTTTTCAAAACATATTTGAAAAACACAAGGGTAAGAAGTTATGTCAGTTGTGCTACCAGAAGCTATAGTGATATTAGAATGGGAGTACACGCATTTTGAAATGGGCTTACTGCTTAAATGTTTTCAGCAGTTATTTGCTCCCACTTGGGTACTACTAAATATTAAGGGGGTGTTTGCTACATCGGATAAGGAAAATAATCTCGGAATAAAATTCGAGATTAACTTTATTCCTTGTTTAGTATGCAACATTAACTAATCCCAGGAATGTTTTGTGCTAAAAGGGTAGGATTATTATCCCATATGCAGGGTGGTATAATATAATCCCAAGGAATATCCCTACTTATTCAAGCGCCGGAGTACCAAACGGCCCCTTATTATAGCATGAATACATTGAGGGGAAAAAGTTTTGTCAATGCTCTATACCAATATGAGATATGGACTGAACTACCTCACAACGCTTTTGGTTCCTATTGATTTCAAAATTTAAAATACCATTGATGTCTTAATTTTCAAAAAGCTATGTACCTAGGCCTGTTTCTTTGTCTCGTTTTTCCACTTTAAGGTTGTCTTTCTTCTCTACTTTCACTTTTGTTTGCTAACATTTGACACATCTTCTTTAAATTGAATCAAAACAAAACTTTTTATTATTATAAGAGGTATACTACTAAAAATAAACCAGTGAACTTATAAATTAAAGAAATAAAATTACGACAGAGAACTAAGTCACTAAGGACTTGTATTTACATGACAAAACTTAGGTATTTATATTAGGGCGTAACTCATAATGCATCGGCCAAGTACTCAACTTTGTTTAGGGGTATGTTTTTCACATGCAAATTAATATATGAGAAGCGGGAGCCAAAATTTAGAGTTTATGGATTTTAAACTTGTCACCAAACTCATAATCGTCATAATTACTTGAGTTCGCAACTTAATACTATTCATATATATTTAATAAATTTCTTAATACAAATAAGTGATCTTAGACAAAACTTATTGAGTTGGGTCCGAACCCATAACTAATATTATTTAATGAAGTAAAACCTATGCAAATATCAAGGTGATATATCACCACTTTCAAGAATTCAAATTCGAACTCTTAATTTCTGAAAATTCAAATATAGATAATAGAATTTTCGCATCCTTCTCTATATCCCCCCAAAAAACCATATTGCTAAAAATTCACTATCGTGCGGTTTCAAACGGATCTTTATATGAAGTGAACACATGACAATAAAAAAGAAGTTATCCGGCACTTGTGTTGTTGTGCTAGTGGGAGGCAGCAGATACCGGATGAATTAGTCGAGTTAAGCACAAGTAACCAACAACCTCAACTTAAGCTGATTCATGCAGTACCTAGCTAGATAAATAATAGTTGAACCTGTGAAGAACCTAAACTGCACAACAACATACCCAATGTAATCCCACGAAGTAGGGTCTAGGGAGGGTAGAGTATACGCAGACCTTATCCCTAACTTGGGAGGTAGAGAGGTTGTTTCCAGTAGACCCTCGGCTCAAGAAAAAAGAATTAACAGGGGTAAAGGAGTCATGTCAAAATACTATAGAGATCATGTCAAAGCATCCTTAAAAAAAAAAAAAGAAGCTGCTAGATTTAACAAGGAAAACAAGATTTGCAGTCAGTGCCAAATTGAGCTACAAACCAACTATGACTCAAGACTCAAATAATAGCTAGGTTTGTGCCAAAGGAATCACCAATATAAAACAAGCAAAAACACAGTACAAAACAAGAACTAAAAAGCAATACATTTTTCTGGTGGTTGGCTATCCACACTAAACCACATCTAGTCATGAACATAATAACTGGTGAAGAATTAACATCCAACTCATACTACAGGAATTGACTACAACAACAAGTATTCTGTGCCCCGTCTAAATTGTGCTCACTAAATTTGTTTTCCTTCAAATCTATTCAAGGATTAGAATCCCAGATACAGGTTAGACTTAGAGCATTGATGGTTAAGACTTGCTTTAAACTGGTTATCGTTGCAAAGGAAGAACAGGAGCGAAGTACAAAAAAGACTAATTCCCATGGAATAAGATTCACAGATGCAATCTTGGTAAGAACCAATAAAGCATTCAACGTTCAATGGACAAAAACGGAACGTTGACAATGAAGTAGAGTCATTCCTCAAACTACTCTTTACACATTTGTTTTGGAAAAGGACAGCTCATATCAAGCACATATCGTGGAAATTTCAAAAGATTTTGAAGACAAAATCATAAAGCATGATTCTCACTTCCATTCCATTCTTGATTAAAGGAACTATGATATCATGTCGTTCAGATACCTGCTGAAACTTAAAGACCTTAGCACCAATTCCCCTCACTTACAAAAAGAATTCTTTCTCTGAACCTAATGCTACTCCACAACTCATATAACAATAAACCTATGCAAACCAGACAAACAAAATTGAAACATCTTCTAAGCTAAAACCATTATGTAACTAGTAACAGATAGAGCAAAACATTTTCCCCCATATCCTAATGCACTCATGGTTAGACTTGCTTTGAAACTGGTTATCATTGCAAAGGAAGAACACGCGCGAAGCAGTGGCGGAGCCAGGATTTGCGTTGAGGGGGTTCAAAATAAAACATGCTAATGGTGCTGACAATAAGCATGTCAAATCACATATGAACGGATCGGGTCAAATATAAACGGGTCGGATCAAATATGAGAGGCTACACTTGTTTTCGGTATTGAATAGTAAAGTAATAAGAACTTGGGAGAATTAAACAAGCAAGGAACCAAAATCCATAGCTTATTCACTTTACAAGATTTTAATCACTAATTTAATTAATCAATTAATTTATAGTCTTAACTAATAAATAAAAAAAAGGGATGATTAGCAGTTTAGCACAGGCAATTATAACAAAGACGAAGAGGTTTTATGTGGAATAATGATCTTTGTAAGTCAGAATTTCAATATTAAAGTATGTTTTCTTCCAGAAATCGAGGTGTTTTTTCATTTATTTACAAAAAACACTAAAACGCAGCTATAACATTGACAATTTGCTGGTAGCCAGATTCGAACCCGTGCCGCGTCCTTCAATTTGAACCCCCTTGGCCGATGAACCAAACCCTTGGCTTGTGCTGAAGGGGTTCAATATTAATTATATACACATAAAACATGAATCTGATCCTATACAAACGGTGTGATTTTTTGACTCCCCCTGAACTCCATGTAAATCCGCCACTGGCACGAAGTATAAAACCGGTCCACTAAAGTCATGGAATAAGATTCTCAGATACAATCACGAGAAAAACCAATCAAGCATTCAACGGTTGATGAGCAAAATCGGAACGTTGACGATGAAGCAGTAATATTCTTCTCTTTACATCTATAATAATCTATGCAGCTAAGATTCCAGTGTAACCTTTGTCTCTTCCACCTCAAAGCCACAACACATATCAAGCACATTTTTTTGGAAAAGGAGAGCTCATATCAAGCACATATCATGGAATTCCAAAAGAAAATTAAGAAGAATTAACCCGAATAGTTGTCCACTCATACGCATAAACTTAAAATAGCCGGCAGATGTATAATATATGTATAATTCATGAATAATATGTGTAAATTATACGTATCTGGCTAGAAAAAGTGAACAGTGAATCCGATCGGCTATTTGTGTAAAGATCCCAAGAATTAAAGACAATATCACAAAGCATGGTTCTCACTTCCATTCTTGATTAAAGGAACTACAATATCATGTCGTTCAGATACCTTTTGAAAATTAAAGATTGTTTATCACAATTCCCCCCACTTACATAAGAAAAAATATTTTTCTGAATCTAATTGCTACTCCACAACTCATTAACAATAAACCTATGCAAACCAAACAAACTAAATCGAAACATCTAGTAAGCTAAAACCATTATGTAACTAGTAACAGATAGAGCAAAACGTTTTCCACCATTTCCTAGTGCACTCATGGTTAGACTTGCCTTGAAATTGGTTAGTGGTTATCATTGCAAAGGAAGAACAGGGGAGAAGTATCAAACCGGTCCAATAAAGTCATGGAAAAAAATTCATAGATGCAATCACGAGAACAACCAATCAAGCATTCAACGGTTGACGGACAAAATCGGAATGTTGACAATGAAGCAGTCATATACCTCAAACTTCTCTTTAAATCTATAATACTCTATGCAGCTAAGATTCCAGTGTAACCTCTGTCTCTTCTACCTCAAAGCCACAACACATATCAAGCACATTTGTTTGGAAAAGGAGAGCGCATGGAATTCCAAATGAAAATTTAGAATAATTAACACGAATAGCTGACCACTCAACCGCATAAACTTAAAATAGCCGGCAGATGCATAAAATATATGTATAATTCATGTATAATATGTGTATAATTATATATAATTACTACATAATGTATGAATCCAGCTAAAAAAAGTAAAGAGTGAATCTGACTCTAATCGGCTATTTGTGTAAAGATCCCAAGAATTAAAAACAAAATCAAAAAGCATGATTTTCACTTCGGTTCTTGATTAAAGGAACTACGATATAATGTCGTTCAAATAACTGCTGAAACTTAAAAGAGCCTTAGCGCCAATTCCCCTCACTTACATAAAAAAATCATTTTCAGAACCTAATCGCTACTCCACAACTTATATAACCATAAAACTATGCAAAACAAACAAACTAAATCGAAAACATCTCGTAAGCTAAAACCATTATGTAACTAGTAACAAATAGAGCAAAACATTTTCCACCATACCTCAACAGAACCAAAATGCCTCATTCTACTCAACTTTTTACGCCAGCTCTCTCGTTCTCCACCCTCTGTGCAAAAACCTTCGTAGCAATCATATTCTCATCGAAGTACCTAGCATACGGATGCCCTTGTGGTACAAGTCTCCTATACTTCTCAAAACACTTCTCCGCCTCATTATTCTTCCTCAACAACGTATATATAATCCCTTGACACAAATATGGCCTAAAATCCCTCGGCTCCTCCTTAACCAACTCCTCATAAACCTTCAATGCGTCATCATACTTCCCTTCGATCACTCGAATTTGCGCTAACAACAACTTAAAATCCCTCAAATCACTCTTCTTATTCTCCTTCTTACACAATTTCATCCCCTCCTCCACCTTCTTCTCAATTTCCACCATTTCCTCAATCGATGCATCATCGTCTTGTGAAGCAGCCATAACCAATCCATGATAAGCCTCAACACGTAAAGGGTCCTTTTTCAATATCTCATTGAACCCAACTTTCGCTAATTCAACCTCACCAAAGTTCACATACAAATGTGACTTCAATAACGGCCATTCTACCTCATTAGGTTCTAGTTCAATCAACTTATCAATAACGCTAATAGCCTCCATCATTTTCTTGTTCTTTATTTTGATTTCCATTAAACCCCTTAACGCTTCCACGTCATTCGGGTTCATAACCAAGCGTTGTTCGATTTCCCTCTCCTTTTCCTCCTCCGAAACTGCAGAATCATCTTGTAATACATCAGCTTCCGTAGTTACTGGTGGGGAGGAAATTGCGGGTTTTGGAAAGACGACAAAGCGTGTGAAGAGAAGGGTAGTGGCGGTAATTGTTGCAATGAGTGTGGGTTTAAGGAAGGAAAATGGGTTGTTATTAGGGTTTTGTGGGATAATGGGTTTAGGGATTTTAGGATTTTGTGAAGAAGAGGAAGAGGAGGAGGAGGCTTTGATGGAGAGTGAAGAAGGGTAAAATGGTCTAAAGGAAAGACAAGAGATGGGTTTAGTATAAATTGGACGAGGATTAAGAAATTGTTTTTGGACAATTTGGGTTTTTTTGGAACAGACAGGGTTTAAGGTTGTCATGTTTGTTGTTGTTAGGGTTTAAGGAGGTGAGGAAGAAGAGTGTGTAAATGAGGTGTTAAACCCTAATGATAATGGTGGGATTTTGGAGATTTGGTGAACAGAAGGGTTGATAATGGAGAAAAGAGGAAGATGTGGGCCTTTTGGGGCTTGTTGGGGGTAGGCCCGATTGACACATATGTATTGGGCTTTTTGCTTTAGGCCCATCAAAAGTGACTACACTTAGACCATGGTTTTGTGGCCTGTAAAAAGGTTGCGGGTTAAGTTCACATATAACATTCATATGAGGTGGTCTTGATTTTTTGGTCTGCTTAAAAAAAAATATAGTCTTTGCTTCGGAGAATTGGTTAGGCAAAACTTTTGTTGTCCATCGGGAATGGGCATAATTTAATTTTTTTCTATAAGGCAAAAGTTCATGATATTACAAGACAATGAATTTGCTCAATTGCGAGCTTAAGTTTGGTGGAAAACAGATGCAACACTTTTGTCGCCCATCGGCATAGGTTCTAGTTTTTGTTTATAAAGTAGAAATTCAGGACATTTCAAGACAATAAACTTGCTTAATTGACCACAAGTTCATCTTATGGGCAAAAGTTAGAACTTATGTCTGATAGGCAACAATAATTCTTCCACCAAATATTTTCATGTTAAGGTTATTCTTTGTCAATGTGGCGGTTAGGCATCTTTAGACGAAAGAGTTGTCTTTCTGGATTGGTCGTTATGTATCACCACCTCTCACCTATCCTGCACATTTGATGAAGCTATCGTTAAGGTACACGGGGTCTTACCGTCTAGTCGCTGAGACTCCGCATCTTCACGAAGAATTTAATTTCACTAACTCCAAGGGTACCCTATTTGGAAGCCTAACAAAAATATCTAAAATTACATATGAATTGAATTCATCTATATTTGCTTGACTTTCAAACTTCAATCATTTGTGCATGTACTTCAAATAAAAGTGATTGTATTTCAATCGTATATATGTGAACTTTTGACAAAATAAACGAATTCAATCACATATGATTGAAATTTAGCAATGTGTTCTAGCACATATTAAAGGTCCTCCAAATAAGGAAAAGATCGACACTCAATTTGAACCTAATTAGTACTCCCTCCGTTTCATTTTAGTTGGACACATTTTATTTTATACGGTGATTAAGAAATCATAAATGCAATAATGAATTTTACTATTTTATCCTTTATCCATATTAATGATATTCATTGGGCATAGGAATGAACATTAGAATTGTCATTAATTGTAGGGGTAGAATGGAAAAAAAATAATTAATTCTATCTTGATTTAGTAAGTGATCAACTAATATAAGACATTTATTTTTAGTAATGTGCCCAACTAAAATGGGACGGAGGGAGTAGCAGTTTAAATCTCATCCACCTTCAGATACTTCATATGACAATTCATATAAGAGATAACAAGAGATAATTGCCTCGATTTGCACCTTTAAGCGTTAGATTTTTTTTATTTTTTATTTTTAACTAAAAGGCTTTAAGCGTTAGATTACTCATTCAGTTACAAAATAAAAGCTTAAAACAAAAGCAAAGTGCAACAAGCAGAGAGAGGGAGAATAATAGATTCTTATTACTTCTTTTTCTTTCCATCCGTGTGTGCCTATATTATAAAGTAGGAAATGGCTATTTATAGCCAAATATAATCTTGGCCAACAAGTAGCCTACAAGCGGTGGAAGATGCTTGGAAATCAAGCTAATACTTGATCATTACTCTTAGCCATGTGGCAGGCCAAATGGCTACCCACATGTTTCACAACACTCCCCCATGAATAACTTTGTAAAAGAAAATCTATTGAATACGCATTTGAGTGTTGCCTCATTAAAAACCTTACCAAGAAAACTCAGTGGAATAAAACCTTGGTTAATGAAAAAAGAGTACAACGCGTATTCTTACTCCCCCTAATGAAGACCTCGATTCAAACGATTTAGTCTTGCATTCCAATCTTGTGTACCACCTTCTCAAGAGTTGAAGTTGGTAAAAATTTAGTGAACAAATATGTTGGATTGTCACTTGAACGAATTTGTTGTACACCAATATCACCAGAATGTGTGAAGAATAATTTTGGTGAGATGTGCTTCTTTCTGTCTCCTTTATGAAGCCTCCCTTTAATTGGACTATGCATGCAGTATTGTCTTCATGTAGGACGGGGAGTACATTGATATCATACTTTAGGCCACATTTTTCTTTAATGAAATGTATCACCGATCTCAACTATACGTATTCTCTACTTGCTTCATGAATATCTATTATCTCAGCATAATTTGAAGAAGTAGCAATAATAGACTGTTTTGTAGATCGCCACGATATAGCAGTACCTCCGTATGTAAACACATAGTTTATCTAAGATCGAGCTTTATATGGGTCAGATAAATAACATTCATCTGCATGACCAACAAGATCTGCACTATCTTTATTAGTATAAAACAGACCCATATCAATAGTCCCATTTAGATATCGCAATATATGCTTGACTTCATCCCAATGTCTCAGTGTAGGAGAAGAACTATACTTTGCTAGCAAATTAACAGAAAATGCTATATCATGTCTTGTAGCGTTAGCAAGATACATAAGTGCACTAATAGCACTGAGATATGGTACTTTAGGACTAAGAATCTCTTCATTCTCTTTTGGAGGTCGGTACGAGTCTTTACTCACTTCAAGTGATCGAACAATCATTGAAGTACTTAATAGTTGTGCTCTGTCCATGTAAAATAGTTTCAAAATCTTCTTAGTATAGGCAGATTGATGGATGAAGACCCGTCTGCTAAATGTTCAATTTACAGACTAAGACAAAGTTTTGTCTTCCCAAGACTGTTCATCTCAAATTCTTTCTTTAGATATTCAATTGCTTTTTGGACCTCTTATGAAGTCCCAATGAGATTTATGTCATCAACATAAACAACGAGTATAACAAACTCTGATGTTGTTTTCTTAATAAAAATATAAGGACAAATGACATCATTTATATAACCTTCATTTATCAAGTACTCACTAAGTCGATTATAGTACATACGCCCTGATTGTTTTAGACCGTATAACAATCTTTGTAATCTGATTGAGTAAATTTCTCGAGATTTCGAACTATATGCTTCAGGAATTTTTAATCCTTTTGGAATTTATATATATATATTTCATTATCAAGTGATAACATTCAATATCAACTACGTGAGTCGTGACATCTTCTGGTGTCTGGACTAAAGGTCAAATAAACTTTATGCTTACATATTTTACTTGATAATTATTTCTACGTCAGCGTGCTTAAATAAACGTAGAATTCAGATCCTCATAATCTTGTACAATATGGCACTCTATATTGTACTAGATATCATCGACAAAATATTTAAATCGGTTCATCATGTGACTTAACTTATTGAGATCTCACCACTTCATTATTTTTCTTAGGTACCTAAACTGCTTATGAGGATATATGAAGTGTTATGCCGTAGGCTCTTCAAGAGCATATTGCCTCCTTATTATGATCATTTGCTCCATTTTCTTTTCAAGGATTATTTTATTTAGAACCGATTGGTCTACCATGCTTCATGCATGTTGTAAACTTTGTCCTTCAGGGACACACAATAGGAGCATCTGCAGCTAAATATGAAATCAATTTTGGGTTAGCAAATACTTCTAGTATTTACTTGAATTATCTTTTAATGAGGATCGTACTAATGATAATTCGCAACATATTTCTTAGCTGCTTATTATCTCCCCCTTATGTTAGGAAAACTAACATATACTTTAATCTATTTTGGAGAATCCATCTTTGTGCATTATGGTATATCCATTAATTACATATTGCACATCAAAAAGCTATTAGATGGAATATTTAGGTCCCGACCCTGAACCAATTAAGAGTAGGATGAATTGATCATAATTTATTGGTCTAATGCAATAAAATGCTATTGTATGCAATATATCATATTTCAGACCAACAAATGAAGTCTTGTTCTCATAAGCAGTGGTTTAGCTATTTATCGAAGACATTCAATGCCAAACCATCTTGAATATAACCAGCACTATCAAGATCAATTGTCTTGATTACACAATCTGAAAATTATACTCTTAACTCAATTTAATTGAGCAAGAAACTTTACGAATGTCAAACTACAGATTGGCAATAAACGTACATGTGACCATCATATCACATTACAGGTGAACGGACCCTTATTCACCTTTTATACTTTTTAGAATTTAGGGAATTCAGTCCCAACATTAGTTGGTCCAATTAACTTAACGTGAGAATTCTTGAAGAATCTTCTAGTTCTTCAGTATATATCTAATACTCAATATGCTCATCTTCAGGATGGCAAAATTATTCATGCCAATAGATAAAAAATATTTGTACTAGTAAACTCCACGTTTATCATGGCATGTGCTATTTACTCGAGTAAATTTCAAAGTTTCGAGTGTGGTTTGCAAGATTTTACTATTGCACAATTTTACCACTTCGAAAGTAAATTTTAGAGCATTTATTACTTTGGAGTAAATTTTAGATTTACTACTTCAGGAATAAATTTCAAATTTGCTACTTCAAGAGTAAATTTTAAAATTCTACAATCAATTATACAAATATCCTCACGATTTATCATTGATCCAACTAAAGTTTGAGGAGTATCCATATATTCTTTAAGATGAAAATATAAACAAAGTAAAAGTTATAGTATTACCAGCAAACAACGTATTATACAAAACTTTATTACATGACTAGAGAAAGACAACTAACAGGAATTGTAAACTAATACAACCAACAGAAAAGTAATATACTTAGACTATTACAGATTTGTCATCGATAAGGTGATCTATCTTTCCTTCAGGGAGTTCAAAGAAATCTGCAATATCTAAATGCATAGGCTCAGCATTATCTTCAGAGATAAAGTTTGCTTCTGCATTATTATCCATCTCCTTCAGGGATGTTTGGTAAAGATCAACCAAGTGCCTTGACATACGACAAGTTCGTGACCAGTGCCCTTTTCCTCCACATCGATAGCATCTATTTTCTGAATTATTCCTTTGCACCACTTCAAGCTTTTCACCCTTTTTCTTACACTGCTGGTGAGAAAGGTTATTATTCGGTGCAAGATGATCACCATGATTGAAATTTCTTCCTCGACCACGACTGGGGCCAGGACCTCTTTCACGCATGGGTTGGTGAAAATTTACAGCATTCACTTCAGGAAACGGAGCAGTACCAGTAGGTTGACTTTCATAGTTTTTCATCAAAAGATCATTATGTTGTTCAGCAAAAAGAAGATGCGAAATTAATTCAGAATACTTTTTAAATCTCATTTCTCGGTATTGTTGCTGCAGGAGCATACTCGAAGAAGGAAAGGTGGAGAATGTTTTCTCCAGCATATCATGATTTGTGGTATTTTCTCCGCATAAATTTAACTGTGATTTAATTCTAAACATGGCAGAATTATACGCAGTTATATCTTTAAAATCTTGTAATATCAAATGAGTCCATTCATAATGTTCCTGTGGAAGAACGACCATCTTCCGGTGGTCATATCTATCTTTTAGATTATTCCACAATATAAGAAGATCCCGAAGAGTGAGATATTCCATTTTTAATCCCTCGTCGAGTGATGAAGGAGAAATATCATATCCTTGGCATGGTCTTGATTCGATGCCTGATTTTTATCTTTGATGGTGTCTGTCAGACCCATCGCATCCAAATGAATTTCGGCATCAAGTGCCCAAGATAAGTAGGTTTTACCCGATATATCCAGGGCAACACATTGATATTTAGATAGATTCGACATTACTTTAAGAAAAATAATTTTTTTACCTTTATTACCTTTAAAAGTATTTGCTCGAGATGACAGAGTCTCGTGCTGATAACGTGTTATAAAACAAAAGCTTAAAACAAAAGCAAAGTGCAACAAGCAGAGAGAGGGAGAATAATAGATTCTTATTACTTCTTTTTCTTTCTATCTGTGTGTGTCTATATTACAAAGTAGAAATGGCTATTTATAGCCAAATATAATCTTGGCCAACAAGTAGCCTACAAGCAGTGGAAGATGTTTGGAAATCAACCTAAAACTTGATTATTACTCTTAGCCATGCGGAAGGCCAAATGGCTACCCACACGTTTCACAACACATTCCTTGTTTTTGTTTTTTTTGTATTCTATTTAATCGTATGACATTAAATTACATAAAAGTGTATCCAACAATGTTACATTATAAAATATAGTGCACTGGACATTACATTAACAAAAACGGTCCAATTGTATAAGACCAAAATATTACTTTACAATCTGTAGCGCAATGTTCATTTAGCATCTAGTAGTTAAACTAAAATATATAATAAGATGAACAGTGACTTATCGTCCAATTTCCCAAACTTCATTCATTCAAATTTCAATGGTACATGAGTTAGCAGTTTCGTTTAAGGGACACCTGTAGATCATTTTGAGAACAATTTGTCCAAAGTTCGAATTTAGAGCCAATGTGTTTAAAATCTGTAGCCCAACTCCAACAATTTTTTTTGATGTCCAGCCATTATTGAAGTTCCAAGCTTCAAAATTTGAAAATCGAATTTTCATAAATAAGTTCTGTTCCGAGTAAGTATGATTGCAAAAGATCGGTTATGTATTGAGGAGTCCAAATCTGAAGTTTTGGATGATTTGGTGTAGTTTTAAGGTGTTTTTGGATTAATTTGGTGCTTGGATTCGCGGAAGAAGACGAAGTCCTTTTTTTGTATACATTTGTAAATTGTATTGTATATTGTTGTATATACAATACAATCTTTTTATTTCGATGATTTTCTTGTTCCTCTTCACTTTATACGCACTTAGACAATGTAGATACATTGTTTAAACATTATATATAAATATGTATATATTTGTATAATTATTTATATTATTGAATAATTGTATATTTAACATTATACAATATAATAAAAAAACTGTATTGTATATACAACAATTTACAATACAATATACAAATATATACACCGTTGTACAAAAACCAAACTTCATCTTCTTCCTCAATTCAAGCATCAAATTCATCCAAAAACACCTCAAAACTACACCAAATCATCCAAAATTTTAGATTTTGGCTCCTCAATATATAACCGATCTTTTATAACAAAGCCACTCGAGACAAAACTTATTTACGAAAACATTGGAACCTCAAATTGTAGCAAAAAATTCAAACAATGCTGAATTTTCCAGCAATTGTTGATGTATATGAAGTTTTCGAGCTGTATTGTGTATAATTCGCTTTGAATAACAATTTGTTTGAAGTATTTTGGTAGAGAATTGGGAAAAGAATTGAAGTGAAAATCGTGAAGAAGAAGCTAAAAATTTGGTATGAGAAGTGTTGTTCCCTATATAACTGGAAAGAAAAGTTAATTTACAGTGAATGACCAAATCAGATTTTGAGTTATAAAGTGTAAAGTACATTTTTGGCTATAAAAATATAAAATATATTTGCTAGTTATACTTTTATGTAATTATCCCTTTATTTTATATGAATTTAAGATTAGAAAAGCACCATTAACATCTTAATTTAAGTTCGAGATAATCTTTTGTGCAATAACTCTATCTGGGGATATTAGATGTACTAATACTGCATCTTTGATGCAAATTAATGTCTTTCCATTTGTCCATTTTTTATAGATCGAAGTTCGTATTATGTACAAATGAATAGTCAAAATATCTATATATAAGTTGAGCTCAAACATCACTGATTTTAGAAAAACACTTAAATTTATTCACAAACAATCTTTTTAATTTTACAAGATAGAAATAATATTATTGACATATCACCCTCTTCAGACTTCGCTCGTAAGATTACCAATCCATATGGAGCTAGCTTACAAAACTCGAACTCATTTAAATTCGTGTACCAATTAACATGGACTCAATTGCCAAATGTTAATTCGCTTTGTGTAGCTAGTGCCCACAATACATCCAAATAAAAGTTCCACAATTGATGACTACTTAGAAAAGTCACTTTTCACACAACTCAAGATTATGATACAAACAAATTCGGCCATTTCAGTTTTTTTATTTTTTTTTAAAAGTTGCATGAATACGATTGATTTCGTTTCAATTTATGTGATTTAAAAAAAAAACACTAATGTATTATAAAAGATATACTTTTTTATTTAAATATAATTAGTTTTTAAGTTGATCAAAAATAGTTTATTAATTTTTCTTAATTAAAAGTATCAATTACTTATTATCAATTTCAACATTTTTATCTCAGCACATAATTATTTATATATAAAATTAATTTAATGATTAAAGTACTTATCAAAATATAATATATATTTCTATTTACAATATAATCAGCTAATTCAAATAGACTATTGAAAATAATAAACATTTCATTTTTTTTACTTATAATAAAATGATTTATTATAATCATATAAATCTTTATACTTGTTTTGACAACAGTTTTCAAATATTATGGATCACCAGTTTTAAAATTGGTACAAATGGAGTACAAAAAAACAAATCAAAGATAACAACATGGACTATTATAACAATGGCACGTGGAGAGAGGAGGTATTGCCGACTAAAGAGCATGGCAATAACGTGTCAAACAGTTTTGCTTGTCACCATCACAAATCCCAACATCACCTTCTTCCGTTATTTTTTTTACTTGTCACATTTTAATTTTTAATATAAGAGAAAGTTGCTCGAATAATAAATACTCCTGACTTCTAATATTACGATATTGGATTTGAGTCACCATATATATAGAAGTAAAAGGGTGGAATCTCCTAGGAAAAGGTTAAAAAAATATTTCAATTTTCAAGAGTTAATTATAAGAGCTTTAATTACTCTATATAATAAGAGGGAATGGGAGAGGAGCTTGGGGTCAGCCAAGGGTAGTTCTGGAATTTTACCTTGATTATTAAGTTAAAACTTAATCCATCATTGGACCATACTAACCCCCAATGCTATTCTATATGTTTGACACGTTAGTTCACCTACAAACCTTAAGAACTAAAATGACTATAATGCCCTTATACCATGAATTTTTGTATGTTTTATTTTTTTTAATCTATTATATATTTGTAAATTACGTACAAAGTACTATAAATTACAATAACTAATAATTTAAAAATATTTGAAAGACATAAAAAATTTGGTTAGTTCTCCCAATTTTATCGGTTCCACATAAATTGAGACAGACGAAATAATATATATTATTTAAAAATTATTAATAAGATTAATTTAGTAAAATACACTTATAATTATAATTTTCTCAAAGAGTGTGTCGGGTTAACATGAACTAAGTAATATGAATCGAAAATAGTAGCCAACTAAGAGCGAATGAGAGCTGTTTTGAGGAGCTTAGGGTCAAGTTTCAACAATGACAACTAAACTCTTCAAAGTCCCACTTATTACATAATTAAGTTTAAAAAATGACAAGTAAGCTCCTCAAAATTCCTCTTATTACTATTTTAAAAGACATAATAAAAAAATAGAATGATTCCCGAAATTCTATCGATGTCGCATAAATTAAGACAATTATTTGCAAGTGATATAAAAAGTGCTATAAATTACAATAATTAATAATTTAAAATATTTAAAAGACATAAAATATTTGATTGGCGGTCAATTAATTAAATAAATTGGGACATAAAAAGTAACTTATATTAGTTAAAAAATACGTAAAAAGTACTATAAATAATAACAATATTTAAGAATATAAAATATAGAGAGAGTATCATATATTATCTGAGAATTATGTAAAAAAAATCACTACAAATCACAATAATTAACAACTTAAAATACTTAAAAATTATACAAATAATTTTAATCGACTCTTAAAATTCCATCTATGTAACATAAATTGGGATATAACAGAAATTATGTAAGAAATACAATAAATCATAATACTAATTAACAATTTAAAATATTTAAAATCATACAAAAAATTGATTGACCATCCAAATTTCATCTGTGTTGCATAAATTAAGACTAAGAAAATAATATATATTGGGCCCATGCTGGCACGGGCTCTCCATTTCTAGTCATATTAATATGAGGGAATTGTAAATTATATTATGTATTATATTATTTTAATTCAATTTAACCTCAAAAAATAGTTAAATTAATTCTCATAAAATTACATGTGACAATTAAAAAAACCCGAAAGGAATATCATTTTACTATGTTAATCAGTCAATAGATTCTGTTTTCAAATTTTAAATTATATTTTAAATACTCTTTAGATCGTGACATGATAGTAAAGAAGAGAATTCTTCTCCATTCATTAAGTCAAGTAATTTATTATCGAAAATTTATCTATCACCTATCATTTATATCATGTTATGCTTGCTTTTTCTTTGAATAGATGTCTAATAATATCTTAATCAATCAAATTCACCATTAAAAAGGGAAAGAACCTCAATTTTAAGTTAGATCGATTTCATTATTCACGTATTTTTCCTTATCCATCGATTACTCACTCGAATTCAAATTCAGTTAGCACATATCAAAAAAGAAAAAGATATTCATCTTATACTGCTTTTTATAGAAAACTTTAACTTTTTCCCTTATATGAATATTTACGCAAGTATTCATTCAATTAATGCATAGCGATTGAAAAAAATTATTTATCTTACATTGCTCCATATATAAAATTGCTTCTTTTTTATTTAAAAAAAAATTTATATAATAACACTACTTAACTTATCATTTCTACTTAAAACCTCTATTCTTTTATTTAATTACGTTCCATCCCATATTTTTCTTTCTCTCTCTAAAATTCACGAATACATCACAGAAGAAGAATGTGATGTATCCATATAAAATTAAATGATATATTCAAAAAAATGTGATATATTCGTATAAAAATTAAATAATATATCCATATGGACAAAATTAAATTTTTTTAGTAATATTAAAAAATATTAAGATTGAAAATAATTAGCTTCAAAAGATTAAAATTTATGTAACTTTTACTTTATTTAATTACTCAGAGTATACATCCAATCAGCACAGAGCCAATGAAAAAACCGTTCATCTTACACAATTCCATATATAAAACCTAAAAATCTTTTTCTCTTATTTAAGCAATTCATATTTGTAGGAATAAGACAACCTAGGACCACCTTCCTTTGAACCCTATCTTGTTGTTTTATTATTTGAATGAACTAACCATAGAGCTAGTTTTGAAGACTCACATCAAACACCATTATCCCAATACTAGAGAAGAAGGCAAAATTTGCTAATGCTAATAACAAAAATAATGTATAGTTGTCACTTGTCATTGGAATCCTTATTATTAGAGGAAGATTCCAACATCATACTATGGATTCTTTGTCTTGTAATCTCCACTTGTATTGATGATGATGATCTTTTTTCCTCTCTAGTTTTTTTGTTGTATGCATCAAAGAACTCTTTGTTCTCCTTCTCCAACTCCTTCCACACTGTATATATACACAATTACATTATTATTCAACTTAATACACAATACTCTCTTCGTTCCGTTATATTTTATGTGACACACTTTTCTTATCAGTAGCTAAATTAAAATTAAATTTCAATCGTATAGAACTGAATAATACCACAAAGGGTATCAAGGGATGGCCAAATTTCATTTATTCTCCGTTAGAGATCTCAAATTTAAATGATAGAAATAAAAAACCTCCGATAAGAAGCACTTTTCTCATCATGGCTTTACGTTGGGCAAATTTGATTGTCACCCCACCAAATACTGACAATAATAATAATAATAATTATATCTCAATCCCAAATAAATCAACTATATAAATATCCATTTCGCCTTTTAAACTTATATAATATCATCGTCATAATAAATAAAATAAAAGCAAAAAAATACATTAGAATATATATATATATATATAAATAATACTAATAATCAATAATAATAAAAATTTCATACGAGTAAAAACTTTTTTTTTGGTTTTCCAACCGATGTCCGGTATCCGCATTGAAATCCCGACTAATCCCGATCGCGCACCCCAGGGCCCATTCTGGGGGTGGCGCTTCTAACAGAATTTTCTCCACACACAAAGCTCGAACCCGAGACCTCTGGCTAAAAATGTAGTAGTCCCGCCACTACACCACAAGCCATGTTGGTGAGTAAAACCTATTCACAATTAGTAGCTGTCACCTGATTTATTGTATTCTTATGCCTTACCTCCCCCTCCCCCTCCCCCTCCCCCACCCCTACCCCCCCATCCCTTCAAAGAAAAAGAAAAGATCAGAAGCAAAGAAGAGGAACAAAGTGGAGTAGTTACCAGTGGAAGTGATAATGGGGAGGATATTTGCATGTTTGGAGAGTGCATCCATGCATTCTTCTTGGCTCATCTTGAATAATATACACTCTTCTATCAAGTGTTGCACCTGCATCCACCACCTCCCTTCTTCATTACTATATAAAACATAATTTTTTTAAAAAAAAATTAAGGAGTTTTAACTTCTATATATCCCTAATTAATATATAGTATCAAAAATATTTACACACTCATAGCAAATTAGACTAATTTTGTAAAATCTATTACACAATCAGTGCATATAACTTAAATACAACAACATGCATATACTCAGTGTATAGGGTCTAGAGAGGATAGAGGTGAGATAGAGAAGTTGTTTGAGGTAGAGAGACTATTTTTTCGATAGACCTCCGCTCATGCTAAAAACAGTCTACAAAAAGACATAATAGAAGTACAAAAAACAATAGATAGTAGCAAAACAACATATAATATAGTGCATATAACTTAAATCCATCCAAAAATAAAAGTATTACAATACAAGATGCTAATAAATAAATATTTACCATGTGGATGTATTGAGCAGAAGAATCACCCATTCTATCTAACTTGCACAGGATCAAATGAAGAAAAAATCAATTATATAAACTCCCTATTTTTCTCTCTTGAGTTTTTCTTTTTCCTTTTCTTTTCATAAACATGAAGAGGAGAAAACAAGAAGTTAAAGGAGAAGCATTTGAGTAGAAACTATGAGAAAAGGATAATAAAGAAAGAAAGAAAGAGAAGTACAAAACATTGGGCATATGTTGGTGACTGCACAAAACATTTATGGAAATATTTTTTATTGGAAAATTTTCAAAAATATACTCTCCGTCCAAAACAATACTCTCTCTATTTCAATTTAAGTGATATTTTTTTGAATTTCAAAAGTCGGATGAATTTTATTATTTCTTTTGTCTCAATTTATTAACACATTTCATTTTAGCTAGTCACAAAAAAATATTATTTTTTATAATTAAAAATAGTTTAACTTTAATTTTTTTTTCTACTCTTAATTAATACTTTAATTTATAATCACATAAATATTTTTCTTTTTAATTTCATTTTAATTTATTTATCTGATTTTGATTAGATACATAATTTAAGAAAATAAAGAATTTTTTTGAATCTTATTTTTTAAGCTAAATATATATAAAATATACTAAAATCTTATGACCTTAAACATATTATGTGGAAAGTTATAATTAAAAAATTATCATAAAAATATATTTTTTAGACAAATTAAAATAAAAAATAATAAAATAAAATAAAATAAAATAAGTAATTTGTGTTTTCAAAAAACTTAAAATTTTTACATCTAAGTTCACAATCGAAATTAAAAAAATTTACTCCAACTTTCAAAATTCTAACGATATCGCATAAATAAAGTATTTTAACAAAGATAATATGGACCGGTGGAGTATCATTCATTGTATATATTTACCTAGTATTAAATTGCAATAATAATAATTAATTAATTAAATATTATTTTAAGAATGGTGAGGTGAATGGTGATACCATTCTTGTAATGAGGACTCAAGCCCCACGTGGTACGAAACCTACGATTGGCTGCGATGGGATTAGGCCAGATTTTTGTTACTCTTATCCTTCCGTTTCATATTAGTTGTCCTTTTTTTTTTTTAAATATTATCAATAAAAAATATTTTATCTTTTAAAACTTTACAAATTTATCTAAATTCAAAAAGAAATTAATAGTAAGAATAGAAAAAAAAATAATTAATATTTTTTGATTTTATAATTAATGAGTAATATGAAACAATTAATATGCGACGAATGAAGCATCCCGCTTCAGTAAAGTCCACGTGACAATTAGGGCCCACATACCTACTGTGTTTGGCCCAAAGACGGTTCTCTAGTGGGCCCACCAGTCTTACCTAATCATGGGCCCTCAAAGCCCAGAATAGTTAGCCAGCCCATGTCGTCAAAATTCCGTATGGATCATTTTCTTGGGGTTTGGTTTGGGGCCGGGGGGAGGGGGGAAATTTCCATCCGGTGTTCGATATTTATATTAGAGCTTGATTAAATCCAAATTTACATCGAGAAGTATCACATTGAAAGGTAAAGAGCTCCCTAACAAAGGCGACTTCGTACCCATATGGACTCGAACCCGAGACCCCTGATTAAGGATAAAGGAATACTTACCACTCCACCATAATTATTATTGCTATGAAGGGTATTTTAGTGTTATTTTACTGTTGAGGGTATTTTTAAATAGAGGATAAAATTGACCCATTTTATATAATTCAAGAATATATTTGACCATTTTCCCTTCTATAAAAACAAATTCATTTAATTTCATTCTTTAAAAACCCTAACATTTTGAGTTTACATAATTGACCAAAACGTCTGCACTGAATTTTCTTTCAACTATCTAATATTGAAAATCCATTTAATTAATTCATATTCGCATCAAGAATGACCCATTAAGAGAGAAGCAAATTTCTACAAAGAACTTTTTTCACTTTAAGCTCAAACTCGAAACCATCAAATTAGTGGCGGAACCAGAATATTTATTAAGGGGTTCAACAAATTAAAAAGTAAATTTACAAAGAAATCAAGAGGTGTCAATAATTTGATATATATATATACAACAACATATTCAGTGTATTCCCACAAAGTGGTGTCAAGGGAGGGTAAAGTATTCACAGTTCATACCACTACCTCAAATGAGGTAGAGACGTTGTTTTCGATAGACCCTCGGCTTAGGACAAATAACAGTATAACAAACAAACCAACAAAAAACATAAAAACAAACAACAAAATGAGATAACACACCACTAGATAATAAAAGAAACAACACCCACTGAGTGATACTATAAACTAACTATCCGAGATCACAAATATCACCAAAACACAATGAACAAGAAACTGTAAGACACATACAAAGCACTCCTCCCTACTAGTAAGGACTCAATCCTACCCACTAACTCTCTACCCTAATTCGCGACCTACACGTCTTCCTATCAAGGGTCATGTCCTCCGTAAATTGTAACTGCTCCATCTCATGCCTAATCACCTCCCTCCAATATTTCTTCGGCCTACCTCTGCCCCGCCTGAAACCATCCATAGCCAACCTCTCACACCTTCGTACTGGGGCATCCGTGCACCTTCTCATCACATGTCCGAACCATCTCAACCTCACTCTCCGCATCTTGTCTTCCAACGAAGCCACTCTCACCTTCTCTAGAATAATCTCATTTCTAACTTTATCTCTCCTAGTAAGTCTACACATCCATCTTAACATCCTCATCTCCGCCACCTTTAACTTTTGGATGTGTGAGTTCTTAACTGGCCAACACTCTGCTCCATACAACATAGCCGGTCAAACTGCCGCTCTGTAGAACTTACCTTTAAGCGTAGGAGGCACTTTCTTATCACACAAGACTCCCAAAGTGAGCCTCCATTTCAACCACCCTACACCAATACGGTGCGTGACATCCTCGTCAATCTATCTATTCCCCTGAATCATAGACCCAAGATACTTGAAACTATCTCTCTTCTGAATGGCCTGAGAATCCAGCTTCAAAACCACGTTAGCCTCATACGTCAAATCACTGAACTTACATTCCAAGTACTCCGTCTTGGTCTTGCTTAGCCTAAACCCTTTACACTCTCGGGTCTATCTCCAAACCTCCAACTTATTATTAACTCCTTCCCGGATCTCTTCAATTAGCACTACATCATCAGCAAATAACATACACCAAGGCACCTCCCTTTAAATGCGCCACGTCAATACATCCATCACCAAGGTGAATAAAAACGGACTAACAGTTGATCTCTGATGCAACCCTGTCAAAACAGAAAAGTGCTCCGAATCTCCTCTTACCGTCCTCACATGAGTCTTCGCTCCGTCGTACATATCCTGAATGACCTAGTGTATGCCATGGGCATACCTCTAGCCTCCAGGCACCTCTCTGGGGACTTTGTCGTAAGTCGTTTCAAGATCAATGAATACCATGTGCAAGTCTTTCTTCCTCTCCCTATACTGCTCCACTAACCTCCTCACAAAGTGAATGGCCTCGGTAGTCGAGCGACCTGACATGAAATCGAACTGATTCTCAAAAATAGTCACGATCCTCCTCAGCCTCAACTCAATCACCCTGTCCCAAACCTTCATAGTATGACTCAACAACTTGATACCTCTATAATTGTTGCAACTATGAATATCCCTCTTATTATTGTATAATGGAATCATCGAACATAGTCCCCTTGTTCACCAAACTACATAGGGTAATTTTTCAACAAAGAGATATTGATCGACATCGATAAATAAACTAGAATGGTATAAAAGATTGATATACCTTATCTCACGTACAACACACAAGATTAGTATCGAAGATCGATATACCTAACCTTACCTACAAGAAACTAGATTAGTATCCAAAAATAGTAAGATGCAGCTCGCATGAAAATGAAATTAGCTTGGAACTAAGGGTAAGTTACATATTTAATCGAACGGTCAAATTTAATTACATTCGCTGAGAAAATATATAAGAAAATAAATATTATTTTGTATCAAAAATATATATTATAAATTGTAATATATAAGAATATATATATATATATATATATGTATATATATATATATATAACCAACATGGGTTGTGGTGCAGTGGTGAGACTGCTCCACCCTTAATCAGAGGTCTCAGGTTCAAGCCCTGCGTATGGAGAAAATTCTATTGGGAGCGCCACCCCCAGAATGGGCCCTGCAGTGCGTGATTCGGATTAGTCGGGGCTCCAATGCAGGTACCGGACATCGGGTGGAAAACCAAAAAAAATAAAAAAATAAAATAAAAAAAATAAAAAAATAAAAAAAAATAAAAATAAAAAATATATATATATATATAGTTAGCTATTTTTTATGCGAGGCTATTTATTACACTAAAAGGGCAGCCTGATGCACTAAAGCTCCCGCTATGTGCGGGGTTCAAAAAAAGTAAAAACTTACCCGCACCTGGTGTTTATGTCAAACTAATGTAATCTACCATGCTTAAGTGATTTAATGAAATAAAATACATGTTAATTAAGTATGGTTAACTAAAATAAACTCTACATTCAAACACATGGCATATATGTATTGGCTTGGTGTAAATACCACGTGTGGGTAGGTTTTTTCCACAAAGTCTATTGTACGCAGCATTACTTTACATTTTTACAGGGACTATTTCCACGACTTAAACCCATGACCTCTTGATCACATAACAACAACTTTACCAGTTACTCCAAGGCTCCCCTTCGGACTATCAATTACTCTAACTTACAAATTCTAATATTCTACACTAACATGTGCACTTTCAATAAATAGATGGACCACTATAATTTCCAAATGGAGTAATCACATCCCAATCAACATTCCATCTTAACCTCTCATAAATGCTACTACTAACATGCTAAGAAAGCTAAATTGGCAAATGGCAAATATGACATATACATAATACTTCCTCCCAAACTTCTAACCACTATAAACCACATAATCTACATAAATATGTTTTAGATAATTACTTAAACCAAACATTCATTCAACGTGTCATTTCATCACGATCTTATAGTACGACAAAATTATGATCTAAATAAAAAAATATTTTTGAACATCGACCTGAAAAAAATATTTTTTTCAATTCAAATTTGTAAGTAGTTATAGGAGAACATTTCCATCATTTGCCAAATCACCTTTTATAACTTTACAACTTGAAAAAAAGTATGAGAATAAAATAAAAGGTAGCTTATTATGGTCTATTACCATTAAGATAATTAGAGTTAGTAATGTATCACTTTCTCCTTCTATATGCAACTCCTTTTTGATTAAAAATTCATTAGGTAAGGCTGAGAGGAGAATTTACCTTTCTTGAATTAAAGTATCATTATGATTGGATAAAAATAAAGAAAAAAGTAGACGAATGTTATTAAAAAGTTAATCTAACATTGTCATTGGATATAAAAAGGAAAGTAGAATGGGTCTAGAATTCAACAATTGATACTCCATTCCCTACAAAAAGAATGAGTTATTTTGACTTGACACGAAATTTAAGAAAATAAAAAAAACTTTTAAATCTTGTGGTCTTAAATTAAAGTTGTGTCAAATATACCAAAATATCCTTTTAATCTTGTGGTCCTAAACATGTCATGTAAAAAGTTGGAATTATAGTATAGTCAAAAAAGAAAAAGGTCATTCTTTTGAAATGAACTAAAAAGGAAATTAAGTCATTCTTTTTTATTAAGGACTATCAAGTTTGAATCCAACTATTCAAAAAAATAAATGTATGTGATTCAACAATCAATGTAATATTATCGTTGATTAACGAAAAAAGAAAAAAATAGAATTGGTTTAGGATTATTAACATCAAATTAATATAATTTTGGGATTCAACAATTATGAATTTCACTATTTTTAATTTTCTAGAAAACTAAGACGATTTAGTATAAGGAGTTGAACACTTCTATTTTTTTAAAAAGTCAATATTCCACATCTTTTTTTATCATAAACTTGTGATAGTATCTAATAATAGATATTCATGTATTTTTAATAGACAATGAAAATTAAAAGATTTTTATAAAATAGAACAAGTATTAAACTTAAAAACTAATGAAAACAAGTAAAATATAAGAAGGGAGAGAATAGAGCAATATTGTTTCATTTACTATTTTTGTACATCTACATTACAATGTAGAAAGGGTGATTATTTATAGCCAAATTTATACTTAGCCAACAAGCTATTTACAAGGAGTGGGAGATTACTTGGCTTCAAGCCTAACCTAACTCAAGGCACATGGCATCAACTAATGACACATGGCATCCACTAATCTTCATAACACTCCCCCCTTGAATGTCCATGTAAAAGAAAATTTATTAAATACACATTTGCTTGCTGCCCATTAAAAATCTTGCCAGAAAAATCCAGTGGGATAAAACCTTGGTTAAGAAAAAAAGAGTACAACGCGTATTCTTACTCCCCCTGGTGAAGACCCCGATTCAAATGGTTCAGTCTTCGCATTTCAATCTTATGTACCATCTTCTCAAGAGTTGAAGTTGATAAAGATTTAGTGAACAAATTTACTGGATTGTCACTTGAACGGATTTGTTGTATATCAATATCATCATTCTTCTGGAGATCATGTGTGAAGAATAACTTTGACGAGATGTGCTTCGTTCTATCTCTCTTTTTAAAGGCTCCCCTTAATTGGGCTATGCATGTTGCATTGTCTTCAAATAGGACAGTGGGTACCTTGACATCACACTTCAGGCCACATCTTTCTTTGATGAAATGTATCATTGATCTCAATCATACGCATTTTATACTTGTTTCATGAATAGTTATTATCTCAGCACTATTTGAAGAAGTAGCAACAATAGACTGTTTTATAGATCGCCATGATATAGCAGTACCTCCGTATGTAATTAAACACATAGCCTGTTTGGAATCGATCTTTATGTAGAACAGATAAATAACCTACATCTGCATGACCGATAAGATCTACACTATCCTTGTTAGTATAAAACAAACCCATATCCATAGTCCCTTTTAGATATCGCAATATATGCTTAACTCCGTTTCAATGTCTACGTGTAGGGAAAGAACTATACCTTGCTAGTAAATTAACAGAAAATGCTATATCAGGCCTTGTAGCATTAGCAAGATACATAAGTGCACCAATAACACTGAGATATGGTACTTCAGACAATTATACCATATACGCCCGGATTGTTTTAAACTATATAACAATCTTTGTAATATGATTGAATACATTTCCCGAGGCTTTGAACTGTATACTTCAGGCATCTTTAATACTTCTGGAATTTTCATATAAATTTCATTATCAAGTGAACCATAAAGATAAGTTGTAACCACATTCATTAGATGTATTTTAAGATTTTCACGTATAGCTAGACCAATGAGGTATCGAAACGTTATTGCATCCATAACTGGTGAATATGTTTCTTCACAGTCAACACCGGGTATTTGAGAGAATACTTGTGCAACAAGGCATGCCTTGTATCTTACAATTTCATTTCTCTTATTTCTTTTACGCACGAAGACTCATTTATGGTCAACTGATTTTACACCATCAGGGGTTTGGACTATAGGTCCAAAAACCTCACGTTTAGCAAGTGAGTTTAATTTTGATTGAATTGCCTCTTGCCATTTTGGCCAATCATTTCTACGTTGACATTCTTCGACAGATAGAGGTTCAAGGTCCTCACTGTCTTGCATAATATTTGGCGCGACATTATATGCTAAATCATTATCCACCGTAATTTTCGATCGATCTAGATTTATCTTATCACCGACAAAACTCATTGAAAGTTTTACATTCACTTGAATTTTAGGTTCACTGATTTCTTCAGGAATATCAGGATTAATTAGATCTTGAGTCTCTTTATGAGATTCTCTTATAGTGTTACTTTTATCATTTTTCGTACTTCTTTTTCTAGAATTTTTATCCTTCGAACCCAATGATCTACCACGTTTCAGACGTGTTTGGAATTTAGAAGCTATGGCACTAGTGGATAATTCTTTTGGGACATCAATTCGGACAGGCATATTCACTGTAGGGATATGTGACTTATTTAACCTTTTTAATATGTAAATTTGTCTACCTTTTAATTTGCTATTTTTTGTAAGTGAATGATCTTCTGGACCTCATGTTCATATATGTACGTGGGTCAAAATGAGATAATGATGAAACTTTTCACGTAATTTCTCTTTTGAGTTCCTATTTCTCTCCCTCTGATTGCGGAGAATTTGTTTCATCAAATTGACAATCTGCAAATCAAGCAGTAAATAAATCTTCCGTCAATGGTTCAAGGTAGCTAATTATGAAGTGTGACTCGAACCCAACATATATACCAACCTTCACTAGGGGCCCATCTTAGTGCGCTGTGGTGGTGCTACTGGCACGTATACAGCACAACCAAAGATTTCTAGATGAGCAATATTTGGTTCATGACCAAAGACCAATTGTGACGGAGAGTATTTATTATAATGAGTTGGTCTGAGACGAACAAGTGATGCTGCATGTAAGATAGCATGATCCCAAATAGTAGTGGGAAATTTCGTTTTCATAAGTAGTGGTGTCACGACCCGAAATCCCATTCGGGCCGGACTGGCACCCGAAGCCGATATGGCCCGAGAGAACCAATCTTTGCTCATGAACATTCATATGCGTAACCTCGTATGACTCTTATTATACCTCATGCGCCTATGCGGAAGACATGAATCTGGTAACATATGTCATATATACATATATATATATATATATATATATATATATAAATAAAACTTGGCCGTTGGGGCCATTACATCGAACTGAACGTACATCTTAAATCCATATACCCACATATGCCTACAAAGCCTCTAACAGATTTACAACATCAAAACGAAGATACAACTATGACCCAGAAAGCTCCGAACCAAGTAGAGCTCACCAAAACTCCGCAAATGATCCCCAGTCTACAGAGGAGGTCTACTAATGCCTACACCTGCAACATGTAGGGTAAGTTCCCCCGAGGGGGTCAGTACAAAGAATGTACTGAGTATGTAAGGCTATAAGAAACTGTAATAATACACAAATACTTCATGAAATCGAGCGTAAGAGAATAGTCAATATGGATAGACCTTCGTTCTGAAATATGTGGAACCATGTTCATTATTTTCATTATTCTCATTTCTTAATCATCCATTCTTATCGTCCTCACTCTTATAACAACCTTCATAATATATTCATGCAAGGAATATACTCTCATTTCTTTTTCAACTATCTTCACTACTGTTCATCTAACTAGTTAGTGGTTCATAATATAATACCGAATATCTAGCTGATCAGTGGGCTCTAATATAAACCGGACATCCAGCTGATCAGTGGCCACACTAAATAAATAGAATAATAATACCGGACATCCAGCTGATCGGTGGGCTCTAATATAAATCGGACATCCAGTCGATCAGTGGGCAATACTAAATAAATAGAATAATAATAATACCGGACATCCAGCTGATCGGTGGGCTCTAATATAAACCGGACATCAAACTGATCAGTGGGACATACTACATAAATAGAATAATAATACCATAGCATGATATTGGGATTTTTCCACCCGAGCTTATGCCCTTTTGATTAGATCCATACTCAATGAAACATAAAGCAACCATGCATACATTACTACCAGGTATACTTCTTTCCCTTTCATTATTAGGAGAGTGATACATTGATGATTGAAACATTATTGGGAACACATAAATATATGACTTCATTCTTTTACTTTCATGAAATTGATTCAATGATAGTCATAACATTATTAGAACTTGGAACCAACAAATATACGTTACTTACTTCCTTTTTTTGTAGAGATTGGTACTTTTGCTCTTGAGATATTGGTACAAACATAATCATAATATTATTAGACTTTGGAACAACATTCTCGGAACTTGGAGTTATAATATATACACACTTTTATGATACATTTTGGAAACACACATATATGCTTTACCTCGTTTTTCTACTTCCAAGAGATTGACACTTTTACTAATTCTTATGAGATCTTTTATAAGTAAGTATATAATACCAGGCCTCCACCTTTGGTGGGCTATAGTAAATAACATAGCATAGTATTGGGATTATTCCATCTAGAACTTATACCCATTACTAGGTTATAAGAATGACACGCTTAAGATCCTGACATTAAAGCACACACTTATATACACATCTCACTTCACTCCTTTACTTCATGAGATTGACATCTTCACTTATGAGGAATAATTATATTAACTTGCACATCACTTCTCTTATTACTCTTATGAGATTGGTACTTTTACTTGTGAAAAATTGATACAAAGGTAATCATAATATTCTTGGATTTTGGAACATGACATGATTGGAAAATACTTATTCAAGCATAAATAGATTCTCTTACATTCTTACTCTCTTGAGACAGTTCTTTTAGAAATTACAACGTTATGACATCTTCGGAACTTCAATCAATGAACAAGAGATAAGTGAATCATAAGTCATCTAAGAATAGGACACATATGGATAACAATATATGTCAACCTGAATTGATATACTTCAAGGCTCTCGGAATTGAAACAAGTCCAATGTCAATAGGAACAATATGTTGTAGAAGGATACGGAAAGAGTAACTTTACATACCTTGTATTTTCAATACGATTCTACAATCTTAAGTGTGCATACAATAGTCCCGCTCCGTCCTTATGTTTCACTCTACAACACAAGTACATAACGGAATCAACATTAACCACCAACTACCTTACAATGGCATACAATAACAATAAGTCACATGTTTGGCTTTAACATGTCATTTCCCCCTTGACAATACCATTCATGAAATTATTATACCAATAATCCCACAATATTTCATACATTGACCAACACATGATAACCAATAGCATGTCACACCAAGTTCATACTTTACACTTCTCCATCACCACCACATCACAATTATTCCATCAAACTACTTCAATACACCTCACAACAACAAATCGGCCAAAATCCCATAATTTACACTTATATAAAAATAACAAGTTTAGGACCATAATCACACCATAAATGGTCATAT
The DNA here is from genome assembly GCA_031232105.1 of Capsicum rhomboideum. Lineage (NCBI taxonomy): Eukaryota > Viridiplantae > Streptophyta > Magnoliopsida > Solanales > Solanaceae > Capsicum > Capsicum rhomboideum. The sequence continues at coordinate 138,348,850 of CP124711.1, read as the reverse complement.
TTTATCCATACCATGCTCTTTCATCAAGACAACAAGTCATATTTCAAGTTACAATCCCATGGATTTCACACCTTTCACAAAATCACAAAGTGTCATATTCAACACTCCCAAGCATAACCAACATGATTTACATACTCTTACATGCATATAATATGTTAAAGCACAAGAATAATCACTTACCCAAGCTTGTAAGATGATAATCTTGTCCAAAGATGGCTTAGGGTTTGAAGAGTCACAAAGAGGTCTCTTGAAAATTCCAGAAAATAAGAGAATGTGATGTGTGTGTCTAATGAATTAAAAATCTGATTTTTCCCCTTTTATATAAGCCTTGTGTCCATGCTTATCTAGTCTCACATGTGTGTTTACTAGTCAATGGAAGAATGGGTCTTTTGACCCATTTTTGGCCCATGCGTTTTTCTCATTTTGAGCCCTTTTTGAGCCCAATTCACTTAACCCAATAAAATCAATAATTCCTTATGTTTAACTCATTTAATACGCGTTACGATGATATTCCCACTCACGGGATTTATACTTGTGGCCTCAATCCCAAAAACAAGCAATTCTAGCCACGTATGGCCTATTTTGACCATAAGGGTAAAATCGTCATTTTGATGCCAAATTCGTTCTCGAGTAATTTTATCATACCAATATAATACTTTAATCATTTCATGTATATGCTCATGGTTGTAGAAGAAACATGGCAAAAATCGGCTCAGTACGTCCCCGGCCACCCTTGGAACTTAAGAAAATTTCCAACTTTGAAAAGTGGCCAAAACCAGCGTGGCACGCCCTTGGGCGCGCCAACTTGCTGCCTATGGACTAAAAATTTTAGCCCAGAGCGGCGTGGCATGCCCTCTGGCACGCCCCTCCCTTAAAATTTTTGAAAATTTTGTTTTTCGACTTTTTCTTCGCGGGTTTGGTTAGATACTTCAAGTCCTATTCTTTAACTTACTTCTTACCCTTAATATCCTTTGTTTTGAGGTCCTCTTAGACTCATTTTGAACCCCACAAATGCTCCATGAAAATCGCAAAACACCTCCTACGCAAGGTTAATCACATGTACAAGGCCAAATTTCAATTTTCTCATCACTAACTTTACAAATTACTTACTCATGGCATCTCGACACCTAAGTAACCATTGTTCAACGTTTTCACACAGGGTTGGGAGTATACGGGGTGTTACAAGTGGTCTTGCTATCAATTATAGGAGCTTAATAAATAACTCAGCAAGGCTATTTTGAGTATGAACATGAGCGACAGGATGTTCAACTCTTATTCCAGCTGATACACAGTACTCATCAAAAGCTTGGGATGTAAATTCTCCAACATTATAGAGGTGAATAGCCTTAATGGAATAATCTGGGAATTGCGCTCTTAATCGTATTATTTGTGCCAATAATTTCACAAACGCAAGGTTGCGAGATGATAAGAGACACACATGAGACCAACTTGAAGATGAGTCTATTAGGACTATAAAGTATCTGAATGACCCACTGGATGAGTGAATAGGTCCACATATATCCCCATGTATACATTCTAAAAAAAGAGGGTATTTGACACCAACTTTCAGCTCTGACGGCTTAGTTATCAATTTGCCTTGATAACAAGCAGTACATGAAAATTCGTCACTTGCAAGAATCTTTAGGTTCTTTAACGGATGCCCATTTCAATTTTTAATAATTCATCTCATCATTATTGATCCAGGGTCACACATTTGATCATGCCAAAGCACAAAAGTATTTAAATCGGTAAACTTCTGATTTACGATAGAGTGTGCTTCAACTGTACTAATTTCTGCGTAATTTAGGCTAGAAGACAAAGTTGACAATTTCTCCAACACACATTTCTGGCTTGAGATATTCTTGGTAATGCCAAGATATTCAACATTCATTTCATTTATTGTCTCAACATGATATCCATTTCGGTGGATATCCTTAAAACTTAACAAGTTTATTGGGAATTTAGAAGAGAACAATACATCTTCTATAACAAGTTTTATCCCCTTAAGCAGAAATATAGTAGCTTTTCCGGAGCCTTCAATTAATTTTGAATTATCAGAAATTGTTGTAACATTTGCTTTTCTTCTAACCAAATAGAAAAAGTATTTTTCATCTTTAAATATGGCGTACGTTGTTCCACTATCAATTACACAAATATCCTCACGATCGATCATTGATCCAAATAAAATTTTAGGAGTATCCATATATTCTTCAAGATGAAAATATAAACAAAGTAAACATTATAGTATTACTAGCAAACAACTATTACACGAACTTTATTTATTTACAAAACTAGAGAAACACAACTAACATAAACATAAACTAATACAACCAATAGGAAAGTAAAATACTTAGACTATTACAGATCCGTTACCGACATGGTGATTTATATTTTCTTCAGGTAATTCAAAGAAATCTATAATGGCTAAATCCATGGGCTCAAAATTATCTTCAGAGATAAAGTTTGATTCTACATTATTATCCATCTTCTTAATGGATGCCTGATAGAGATAAACCAGATGTCTTAGCGTACGACAGGTACGTGACCAGTGCCCTTTTCCTCCACACTGATAGCATTTATTTTCTGAGTTTTTCCTTTGCACTGCTTCAGTCTTTTCACCATTCCTTTTACCCTTTTGGTGCTGAGGGATATTATTTAGTACAAGACGATCAATCTGATTAAAATTTCTTCCTCGTCCACGGCCATGACCACTACTGGGGCCAGGACCTTTCTCACTCCTGGATTGGTAAAAATTTGCAGCATTCACTTCAGGGAGTGGAGCAGTACCAGTATGTTGACTTTCATGATTTTTCATCAAAAGATTATTATGTTGTTCAGCAACAAGAAGATGAGAAATTAACTCAGAATACTTTTTAAAAATTTCATTTCTCGATATTGCTGCTGCAGGAGCATACTCGAGGTAGGGAAGGTGGATAATGTTTTCTCCAGCATATCATGATCTGTTATGCTTTCTCCACATAAATTTAACTGTGATTTAATTTTAAACATGGCAGAATTATATGCAGTATTATCTTTAAAATCTTGTAATCTCAAATGGGTTCATTCATAATGTGCCTGTGGAAGAACGACAATCTTCAGGTGGTCATATCTCTTTTTTAAATTATTCCACAGTATAAGTGGATCCTTGATAGTGAGATATTCCATTTTTAAACCCTAATCAAGGTGATGACGGAGAAATATCATGGCCTTGGCACGATCGTGATTCGATGCCTGGTTTGTATCTCTGATAGTGTCTGCCAGACCCATAGCATCCAAATGGATTTCGGCATCAAGTGCCCAAGATAAGTAGGCTTTGCCCGATATATCTAGGGCAACAAATTCACGTTTGGATAGATTCAACATTATTTTAAGAAAAGTATGTTCTTACCTTTGGCTCGAGATGGCAGAGTCTCGTGCTGATAACGTGTTTTAAAATAGGACAAGTATTAAATTTAAAAAACCAATGAAAATAACTAAAGTATAACAAGGGAGAGATTGGAGAAATATTATTTCATTTACTATTTTTGTATAGCTGCTTTACAATGTAGAAAGGATGGCTATTTATAGCCAAATTTGTACTTAGCCAACAAACTATTTACAAGGGCTGGGAGATTACTTGGCTTCAAGTCTAACCCAATGCAAGACACATGGCATCAACTAATGACACATGGCATCCACTAATCTTCATAACAAAGATTGTGTTTTTGTATAATTCTTTTGTTTTTGTATGCAACTTTTTATATCGACCTAACACACATGTACACTAATCTAGTAGATACTCCCTCCATTCCTTTTATATATTTCCTTCATTTTTTGTGAGTCAATTTGACTAAGTTTCAAAGCTAAATTAGATTAGATTAATTTAATTTTTTAAACTTAAAATTTAGATATTCAAAAACTATATGAAAAGTACTATAAATAATAATTTTCCTTTTTTTGACTTGATTAAGAAATACATCTTAAAATATTGATCAAAATTTATATCGTTTGACTTAAAAAAGAAAAGGGAGCATATAAAAAGAAATGGAGGGAGTATTATATTAAGAATCAAAAGTAAATAATACATTCTCCTAATTTTAGATAAAAAGAAAATAATTATTTTATAATTTAAAATAAGTACAACAATAACATACCCATTATATTCCCACCACGTGGGCTCGGGGGGGGGGGTAAGTGTACGCAGTCCATAGCACTACCTCAGAAGTGAGATAGAGAGGCTATTTTCGAAAGACCCTCGGCTCAAGAAATAACAGTGTAGAAAAGAAATAGTAAGGGACAAGATACGAAATGTAGAACCACACCCAATAATAATATAAGCAGGACCCACCAAGTAATCCAACAAATAAATAATTTAAAATAAGTGAATTAATGAAAATATATTTGAAAAATTTATATTTATGATAAAAAAAAAGTTATCTTGAAAAAAAAATTGTAACTTTGCATTTTACAAGAAGCAGAGATAATTAGCTTCAAAAAACATACTACATATTTTTTTCTCCAAAAAAGTTACTTATTTTAAAGCACCCTCTCCCCTAGTTCTCCTTTATTATAAGGATAAATTACACAAACCCTCAAACATAAGGATCATTAATACATACAATTTCACACCTTTTCAAAAATTACATAACATCCCAGATTTATAAAATTGTACTTGATACATATCATGCTTCCCACAACCACAAACTGCTCCATCATTCTTGCCCCAAATCGCACATCACAATATTTTAAAATTTCTCATCCCAAAATTATCGGCCCTTTTTCTTCAATCTTCATCAACTTTCTACATATAAATTTCAATTTTTTCATCTTTTTTCTTCTCCCAAAAAAGTTAATTGATGTTAAAATAGGAAGAAAAACAAAATGGGTATGTGAGAAAATTGACGAAATAGGTTAGAGATAGTGAGAAACATGGAGTTTACAAAGGAGGAGGTGGGGACTGATTGTTCTTTTAATGGAGAAAAATAAATGGGTGTATTAATAGTATTGTTGGCAGAAGTTGATGGTTTTCTAATATTTTTTTTTAATGGAGGATGAGTATGGAGGCTGATTTTTTGTGTTTGGAGGTGGTGCGGCGGTGAAAGTGAAGCACCGGTGGAACAGATGAGATGTTTCCGATAACTCGAGTTTACCGGAGATGGAGTTGTCACGACGACAAAACTGTGGAGAGTGGAGGAGTTGTTGGTGTATTTGGCTGCTCTTTAATGGAGGGTGATATAGTTAAAGGGTGGTGGTGTTAATGGAGATTTTGTAAAATGAAAGTGTGAAGATGGAGAAGAAGATCAATTCATTAAATTCTTTTTCATGATACATACCATTGTATCATAATGCACATGTATAATAGTAAAAAAGAATGTAATTTTTGGTTCATGATACATATGAATGTACTTGCATGCTCATGTATCAAAAATTGTCAATTTTTTGTGTATCTAGTAGGTTAGTACGTGTTCATGATACATATGAATATATATTCACGCAACTATATTGTTCTTGATATCAAAGTCCATCAATTTTTATGTATCAAAATCATTTTATCAAAATGAATTAATGTATCTGTCACAAGTGTCAACTAAAGATGCATCAGACATATGTATCAGATAAATGTATTTGATATATATATATATATATATACATATCAAAAACTTATTTTTCCTTCCCATAATTTAAGGATGATACATACGTTTGAAGTCTAATACATGCAATTTATGTATCAGATAAAATCAGTGCTATATATCATATATATATCATACATATGTATCAACACATAAACATGTATCCGATGCCTGCCATAATTACTGTACCTTTTCCTAACATAAACATGGATTACAATTATGTAGCTGGAACATTTTCAATGTAGTTTCTGGTATCTTTTCATATATATATATATATATATATCAGAAATATGTATAGAAAAATAATCTCTAAGACATATGTATCAAACATAGGCACACGTATCATGTACATAATATAATTTTTGGTAAATATATTTATTTCTCTAAACAAAAAAAATTCATCAAAATTTTTTATGCATTTCATTACTTATATTTTTGATACATTTTTAGGTCTAGCCGTCTTCGGCTAGAACGGATGGAACGAACAACAGTCAATTCATTGATGTAAAAATAGAAAGAAAAATGAAATGGGTATACGAAAAAAATTGATGAAATGAATTTGAAATAGTGAGAAATGAGGAGTTTACAGAGGAGAAAGTGGGATCTGATTGATCGCTTAATGGAGAAAAATAAAATGGATGTAGTAATGATGTTGCCGGCCGATGTTGATGGTTGTTTTCTATTTTTTTTAAATGGAGGATGAGCATGGTGGCTGATTGTGTATGTTTTGAGGTGGTGCAGTGGTGGAAGTGAAGCAACGGTGGGACAGAGGTGATATTTTCGGCGACTCGAGTTCGCCGGAGATAGAGTTGTCACGACGGAAAGACAGAGAGTGGAAGAGTTGGTGGTGTATGTTGACACCCAATTTTTGCTCTCCGTGCTTAAAATTAACGTCTTCAGACTTCCTGATCGTTAAAGAGCACAAAATATAATTTTTACACATTTTATAATTTATTGATAATTATCCTTATTTAGGAATTTTTACCATTTTATTGTCATATTTTAACTTTTCACAATTTATTGATAATTATCCTTAATTTCATAAATATTAGGATTTTTATCAATATATTTTCATTTTAATTCTTAACAGTCATCTGCACATATACAATACGAGCAGTATGATTTTTATTTTTAACCACACAATACATTTATTTTTACATTTAAATTTATACTTACATTTTTTAAAATTATATATACATTAGCTATATTTTTAGGCACAGTCCATACATATCAAATAAAGTAAATTCGCCGATATTCAAAACCCACACTGTGTATATTTTTCGAAAATAAAATTACACGATGTGTAATATCTTCTTATCCAATCATATTTTTTATTTTTATTCCTCTAAAAAAGGAAAAGAGACACATTCCTTGATTTTCTCAACCACCATATTTTCACTACAAACCATCTTCCTTTTTCTTTTCTTTTCTTTTCTTATCCACACACATAATAGTAGATTTTTGCTCCCTTAATTTTAGGCCTTTTTGAAGACTTCATCCACACATACACACACTCACTATATTTTAACTTTTTCTTCTTCTCCATTATTTTCAACTTTTGACTTTTTCTATCACTTTTTCAAGATTCAAGGGATGTGTTTTTGACATTTTGGAAAAGAAATAAACTTGATAAGATCTTACCTCTTTCTTTTAAATACTAACTCATCTCTTTTCATTCAAGAGGACACACACGCACACTCTTCTCATCTCCCTTTGCTCCCCCTTCTTCCTCTCTTTTTTCTCTTCACTCCATGACACTAACCAACACCAACACCACCACAATAACCCTCTCTCATTTCTCCCTCCCTTTTTATTCTCTTAATGCTCCCCTCTTTCTCCATCATTTTTCCTTAAAAAAGAAAAATATTATTGCTCACTTTTTAGAGTTCTTTCTTTTACTCTTAGGATCACAATTATCTCTCCTCTCATGTTCCTTGTCTTTCTTCTCCAGTGGACTACTTATCGAATTCAACAAACCCCACTTCATGACTGTGGCTACATTTTTATGTATACATATTTTTATTGAATCTTATTTCTTATTGTATTGCTTCTGATATCATAATCTTTGTCCTAATTTTTCATGTCTCCAATGGCCTATTTTTCTTTCTAATCTTGCTTATCTTTTGAGCAAAATCACACATTTTGCTATGACTTTCTTCTAGCGGTTAATTTTTGTGCTATTTCTTTGACCACTCTAACGATGCTTGTTTGTTGTTCTAATATTTTTTATGCTACTTTGTTTGGCTATAATGAAATTTTTAGACCATTTTCTTCTTAACATTTTATTAAATTAATAATGAGCAAATACTACATTACATGGCCAATGACAATATCTCTCCGTTGGATTTTCGAGGCCTCCCCTTAACAAAAGACGGATTTTATTTTCTCAAGTTTACTTATTTTATATCAAGTATCAATACATGGCCAATGAAAAAATTCCCGTCGATTTTTGAGGCCTCCACAAATAAAAGACGGACATTACGTATACAAATACGTAACAAAAATAAATAAATTTGGGCGATGACCAAATCAGTATATTACCACGACAACACAAAAGTTTTACGATTCGTATCTTGGCAAAACGATTTAGGACTGCCGATAATTTGAGCAACCACTTCGTAGCCATGGCATATCGAAAACTTCATCTGAGCCCACTAGATAATAAATATTATTTTTCATATATACATTTACATACATATATGCACACATATTTTTATAATTATTTATTCATTACTAATATTTCTAACAAGTGTTTACACAGGTTCTTGAGGATACTTCTCTGAAAAGGACATTCAAAAAAAAGTTTAAATTTTATGTTTGTATTTTACATTCTTACAATTGTACAAATATTAATCATAGTGAAAACTTTATTTTTGGGGCGTTGGGCGGGGGATATTCTTTACTTACGTAACCCTCACCAGGCGTTTAGGCAAAACTTAGGCCGTTAATAGTTATATAAAGAATCAAACTGATTCAGATATTTAATCAATTAATTCACACTTTTTTCTATTAGAAAATATTGTGCAGTCTTTTCTATCAAAAAATAAACATTCATTTTATTTAATCTTTTCTCCCGTTAACTTTTGTCAAATACAAAATATTATTTGAATACTTTTTTTAGTATAATACCAAAATTACTTTGCTTTCCATACATTACACACAAAAGTGATTTCCTTTCATAAAAAAACACTTTTTCACATATATATTTTTATACATATTTTATACAACATACTTTTGCTTATTTTTATACATATATATTACGATAATAAAGTCTATATATGCATTTGACATATTATGTTTTATACATGCATTTTTTACATTATTACGTATTTTAATTATTCATACTTCTCAAAAAATGATTTTTACCTCCTTCCTCTTTGATAAATTTAGTCTAGTTGGGTACCACATTTTGTGGATTCTGAAGGATGCCTAACACCTTCCATTCGGAATAATTTGAGCCCTTACCTAGAATCTAAACTAGTTTTTACAGATTAAAACACAAGTCCTACATGTCAATAATTAAATAGGTTTCCTTATTTTCCTTAAAAATTAAGTGGCGACTCTGTACAAAATCAATTCTTTTAGAGTCCATAAGTCATGCTTGTTTTAACCTTGGTGAAAAATAGAACATGACAGTGTATTTGATTGCTTTTCAATGGAGGTTGAGAGAGTTAATAGGTAGTTGTGTTAATTGAGATTTTGTAATATGAAAGTATGAAGATGGAGAAGAAGATAAATTCATTAATTTACTCCCCTAAATAAATGTGATGTCGTTACTTCCTTAATTAACTAACTGATTAGTTGAAAATCTATCAAAACAAATATGTATCACTGCTAAACATATGTATCAAAAAACGCCATTTATGGAATTTTATGTAATTATGAAAAGTTGCGATAAGAAATGTAATTGTCTCCTTGACTTATGGGATTTTTGTAAGTTACCCATTATAAATCAAAAAGTCTAGTACACAAAGAGGCCCAGATCTAAAAAGAACCCGGGCCATAAAAGAAAAGGAAACAAAGAAAAATAATTAAAATCCTAAAAAAAGGAAAGAATAAATCATTCAGAACCCCATTAACACAAATTCCCTATGCTATTAGCCTAAAATCGATATTTCAAACTCAATAAAATCTTCAATTTTTTTAACAGAGATCATTATCAACAGATGATCGAAGTCATCTCTAGGCCTTAACTTTCTAACATCCCGTCTAAATGCTCAAAATCAAGCCAAAAGTCCTGGGATCCGAACCAACAGTTCAACAAACCCCAAAACAACATTTTGGAGTTAATGAAGCTGATGGAATTCCCATACAATACCTAAAACTCTGAATGTTGATCAAAGTTAACCATTCCAACTCCAAAACCTTCCAAAATGAAAAACTTTCGAAATACTCAACCACTACTAGAAAAAATCAAAAAGAAAAGGAAAAGAATCGAAACATACATCCTTAGATTGTATATTGCAAGTCATAACAATACTTCTTAGATTGCAATTAATAGCAACTTTTAAAACAAAAAAATAAAGAAAAAAATATTTTTTTAAAAATAAAAAAACCATCCTTAAAAAAAGAGGTTTTCTCTCTCCTCCGAGTTCTTCTTTCCTTTATTCTCTCCCTAATTTGTTATATAATTTCACAATTTTCTCTCCTTTTCTTCTATACACGATTCTCTCTCCCTTTTTTCACTCCATTTTTTTCTGTACTTTTTTCACATATATATTTCCTCAAAATTAATTGAAATCCTCCATAGAAAAAAAACATAGTAATTAATATGTGGTAATCTTCTCTCCATAAATTTCTCCTCATAAATTTGTTTCAGTTCTTAATCAATTTCTTCATCATACAAATTATAGTAACCTTATTTTCTCATTGTTTTTAAAAATCTCGGTTAAGAAATTTTTCATAGATATAGAATCTTGATTCAAAGAGATAAGAAATGAGTATATAAACTAGTATCACCTAAATTGGGTATCACAATTCATAGATACCAGTTTATATATTTATTTCACACACATTCCATACAAATGTGACATTTGTATATGATATTGGTATATAACATGATTTAAACTTGGTTGGAAAAACTAAATGAAATGTAATACACAAAGAGTTTGTGTATGTAATGGTTATGAACCTAATTTTCAAATAAATTCACATTCACAATATTTTTTATTGTAGTTTTAATACGAATTACATACATTGAGAACCAGGTAAGAAATACCATTTAGTAAATGAGATGGATATATAAACTAATTTCAATATAATTTGTTATATCATTCATCATTGACAAATTTTGTGTCATTTTCATACACTAAACTTTATAAGATTTTATATTATTTTCATAACCAGTAAGAATAAATCATTTATACGTAACATCTTCTCTTTCAATTTCATACATTTACCAATAAAAAATACAGTGATACCATTTGGAGCATGTCATTGTTATACAATGGGGCTGCTCTTTTCCACAAATCTAGGGCTCTTTCGAGTGGGAGTAGAGTCAAACTTATGAATAGAAGACATGAATCATATCAAAATCAAACTCAACCTTAAATAAAACTGATTATGCACAAAAATCGAAAATCAAATCTAAGTTGAGGAAAATAAGAATGGAAAGAAGAGGCGTGTAAAGTTGGGAAGGTAAATTAATGTTACTTTCTCAAAAAAGATAAGAAACATGTATAAATAAATACAATTAATTGATCAGATTTTACTCTTCTAATAACTATATACACAATAATTAAGGTAAGTTGAAAAGATAAATACAAATATTCAAGAAAGATTTTAGTTGATATATGTCTATTAAACAATTTTTTTTTTTTTAAAAAATGAATTTGAAATCTGCTATAATTTATAATTAAAAACTTAATTCAATAATTACAAAAAAATATTATTACAAATTATAATAAACAATCTAAAATTTATATATAAGATAATTTTCCCAAAAGAAAATCAAAAAGTCTAGTATACAAAGAGGCCCAGATCCAAAAAATCCCCGGCCCATGAAAAACGAACAATTAAAATCCTAAAAAAGGGAAGGAACAAATCTCGAAACCCTAATTTCTTTGCTCTGAAGACTGAATATGAAGCAGCTAATGAGTAAGCAAACATTGTCAAAATTAAGTAGGCGTTTGGCCATAAATATTATTCACAATAATTTGGAATACGTTTTCACTTTATTTCAAAATATTTGTTTGGTCATAAAGATAAAAAATGTATTTCGGAATATATTTTCATAATTTTTGATTTTTTGAAAACACCTTTCTAGGTGTTTTCACTTTTTTTTTTTTTGCACTTTATTTTTTCTATCAGTTTATAAAAAAACATATTCAAAATTTAAAATATTTTTGAAAATATTATAGCTAAATACAACTTGAACTCTATTTTTAACTTAAAAAATATTAAATAAAGTGAATACGTTTTTGATTTTCATGGTCAAACGAGTCGTAAAAGGTACTACAAGAATTCTTCTATCTCATAATATTCGGGAAAGCCGCAATCGCTACATCCTCCTCCACTATTGAAATGTGCAAGAATTGGGAAAATGGAAAAATGTTGGGGTAGTAATAGATTGTTGATTAAGTAGTGAGTCAGGACAAGATGATGATTCGGCGATGATGAACGAGTTCTTGTCAAGATTCGTTTGGATAATGCGTAGAAAGCTGATAGAACAAGTATATCAATTGATGCGATGCTTTTGGTTATTGTTGGCTTTCCGAGTTGGAAAAGCAGCAGGGGATGATAGTTGCAGGGTCCTCCTTTGTGGAAGACAGTGTGGGAGGTGAGCAATGTAGTGTTGGAAGATATGGAGAAAGCGAAAAGGAAGGAGAAAATGAAGAAGTTTCTTCAGGATGAGCAAGTTAAGGACATGTGTAGGTTTGCTGGTGAAGTTGGTGTGCGTGGAGATATGCTTAGGGAGTATAGGTTCAAATGGGCACGTGAAAAGATGGACGAGACTGAGTTTTATCAAAGTCTTGAACAACGTTTTAAGGAAGAAGAGGAGGAACAAAAATTGAACTCATATGGTGGTATTGTGGCCGTGGAGCAGGACAGTTCTGCGGATATGGAGTCTAAAGTTGTCTCTCTTCCAAAAAGGCGGGGCGGCAAAATTAACTACAAGATTTATGGACTTGATTTGACGGATTCCAAATGGTCTCAAGTGGCTGATAAGATTCATGAGGCTGAGAAAATCATATGGCCTCAAGAACCAAAACAAATAGATGGCAATTGCAAAATTATTACTGTCCACTTATTATAGCAGAATGGGTACAACTTCTCCAACCTAGCAGGGTAGACTGGATAAATTTACTTGATACATTGAAGGAACGAAATGCTTGTCTGTATTTGAAGGTATTCTTTGAATTATTCTTGCTTTTTAATTTTCATTTTTCCCATTGTTTTAGTGTCAATTGTAGTCCACGAACAAATCTGAATGGCGGCCATGCAAAAAGTGGGAGACTTTTAGTTAATATTTCTTAATATCACTTGTTCTTGAATGCTTTTTCTTCTTAGTGATAATGTATATATAAGTATTGGGCAAATTAGGTTTCTTCTAATTTCTTTTGCTTGTTATCTTCACACGTTGGACAAATTATATATATCTTTTTCTTTTCTTTCTTGAAATGGTATGTTTTTATTACATGTTAGACATATTATCTTGAGATAAAAAGTATATGTAGACTTGCCATCTTAGGCATTGGCGTAGTGCTGCAATCTAGATGTTTCTCTTGTTTCCTTTCACCCTGCGAGGAGCTTAAACATAGAGTTAGATTAGTTAGTGAAATGCTTACAAAAAAAAAAGTTAGTAAACTTCTGCCAATATAGAAATCTTTCACTAACTGTTCCATTCAGTAACAAATGTGGTGACTAATCTGAATTTAAGTTTCTGCCTATAAAAGAAAATCTGAACTCAAGTTGTTGAGTATTGGCTAACTCTGACTTTAAATAAACATGTTAGATTGCAGAACATGTGCTTGGTGAAGAGTCCTTCCAAACAAACATACGTGACTACTCAAAACTCATTGATGCCCATGCTAGAGATAATCGGCTAGAAGATGCCGAGCGAATTATCAAAAAGATGAGTGAACCTGATATTCTCACATCAACAACCATGGTTCACATGCACAGCAAAGCAGGTGATCTGGATCGAGCAAAAGGTGCATTTGAGAGCTTGAGAACTCGAGGATTCCTACCAGACGTGGGGGTTTACAATTCCATGATTCTAGCCTATGTAAATGCTGGCGACCCAAAGTTGGGTGAATCATTGATGAGAGAAATGGAGGCAAGAGACATCAAACCCTCTAAAGAGATCTTTATGGCCATCCTGAGGTCATTTGCTCAGCATGGTGATGTTAATGCAGCCCAAAGAATAGCAACTGCAATGCAATTTTCAGGATTTCAGCCCACTTTAGAGTCATGTACGTTACTTGTCGAGGCATTTGGAAAAGCTGGTGACCCTGATCATACAAGGCATAATTTTGATTACATGATTAAACTTGGACACAAGCCAGATGATAGATTCACTGGTAGCATGATAGCAGCTTATGAGAAGAAGAACCTGCTGGATAAAGCCTTAAATCTTTTACTGGAGCTTGAGAAAGATGGCTTTGAGACTGGGGTGGCTACTTATTCTGTTTTGGTGGATTGGATGGGTAATATGCAACTAATTGATGAAGCTGAACAGCTCTTGGATAAAATTGCTGAGCAGGGTGAGGCTCCCTAGTTGACATGTATGCAGGAGCTAATGTTGAGAAAAAGGCTCTTCAAGCTCTTGGAGTTTTGGAGGCAAAACAGGAGCAGTTGGGACCAGAAGAATTCGAGAGGATTATACGATCACTTATTGCTGGTGGATTTTTACAAGATGCTCAAAAATTCCAAGGATTGATGGAAACTCGGGGAATTGCAGTATCTGAGCAACTTAAAGTAACACTCAAGGCGTCTCAAACTTTTCTTCGCAGGAGACCATCTGTAAGATAATGTTGATCGCTTGCATACAAGGTAAGTTAGTGCTATCTATCTTGGGAGTTGACTCATGAAAGTGTGTTTTAGTGGTCTGAAGCCTATAAGAATCAATTGCCTCATTGTGATCCAGGAATCACGATGAGGTTGTCTCCATAAATTTAAAGCAGCAGGTTGATTACTGTTCCGGAGCGTTCTACGACCATGCATCCCATGCCTTCTGATTTGTAGTTGTTCGTCTACACAGAATAGCTAATAAATTCGAATAGCTAATAAATTCGACTTGTAAATGTTTTCTCCATTGTTAGATGTATCACTTGTGGTTGTTATGATGTCTGCGGCTCTTTCATTTTTTAAACCCTTTTTTGCATAGCTTTGTTACTCCTGGGAGTTGAATTGACATATATGATTCAGATTTACTTTGAAATAAACATTAAGAGGACTGTGATAAACTAATTTGCCCGTCCACTAAAACTGCCTTTGGTTTTAGTAAAAATATATTTCTTTGAGGCTACAGGACTAAGTGGTGCTTTAGCTTTTCAGGTGTGATCTAACAAACACATAATTCATGGGAATGTATAAGTTGTTGATGGCCGATTTTCCACTGAACACTTTTCTAGGGAATTAGAATGCTGCAATCTCTGAACTCCTTAAAGTTGGAGGATAGATTGGATTAAGTGTGAAAATGGGTACTTTCCTGAATGATAAACCTTTGTTATGTCTCTTAATCACATTCTTTGAGATATTTCATAGCTAGTATAATTGGAGATATGGTTGGTCAGAGAGATTGTAACAGTTGTCCAGTAAAAGACGTTCTTTCGCTTCCATCCAACTGGATTTTCAATTTGTTCTTGGGATGGCATTTTTGAATTTTTAATAGACGGCTCATGCTACATATGCAGAATTCATGGGAGAGTAGTTTCTCCGGTTTACAGATAATGAAACAGGTCAGTTCTAATTCATTTGCTTGCACTTGTTAAAATCGTCCTTCAAAGTTTTCCACACCTTGCTTTCCTCTGGCATGTAGGCGTCATCATATCATGAACAATTAAGGTCATACATGAATGCACTAAATTAGTGTTGTTCCTAAACTTCCTGCACATTTAAAGGCATGTTTCATCACCAGCAACTTGGTATATCTTTTCACAACTTGTTCTTGAAAATCCTTCTTAAATCAGCTTGTACAAAGGGTATTAGTTCTTCTGCTGTACAAATTATGTAGAACTTGTTTCTACTAATTGATGCTGCAATCTGTGACTATCAATTGTCAACTATTGAGTGGCTTAAAGTCGAAAAAGAGATCTCACATGGCATCTTGAATGAATTGGAAATATGGAGGCTCAGGTAAAATACTTGTAAAAACTAGTTTGTTGCTCAAATATGCCCCATAACTTGATTCTGGAAAACGGAAACATAAACAATTTTAGGTGTCCTCCAACATGATCCATGTATCTATGTCCTACTAAAATGCTGTAATTTTATGCCATTAAAGTATCTGAGCTTATTATAGGCACATGCTCTGTTGACTCCTCTTTAACTTTGATAGGAAGATGACTCGTTCAATAATTCGTACCATAAGGGGGCAGCACATATAGTGCAAGTCTTTGAGAGCTTATTCGACATATGACCTCTTATGCATTCATCGCACATGACTTTACGACTAACAATATATTGCAGGATTCATCGTGACATGAGCTTTTCTCATGTGCGCCGATGCTAAATTAGTAGCTGAACAATTATTTTCCTTTTGGAAGTTGTTAGAATTAATGAATATCAATGGAGTAGACTCGAAGGTCAACAATAATATGTTATAGTGAGGGATAAGTCTATTTATTGATTTTGAATTATCTGACCGAGTAGTCTTTGTAATTGTTTTTTCTAAGGCATGCAATGAGTTGACACTATTTTGTATGCTATGTATTGCTTTCCATAGTGCATTATTTCTTTGTTGTTACTGCTTTCATTTCCCGTAATTGTTCGAGTTTGTAAAGTGGACATCTCTACTCGGCCCTTTGTCATCTGAACCCCTCAACTCATCAAAACATGAGATTTTAAACTCTTTTGGCAGTTGACTAAGCTTAGGTGGCAACTTAATGGGTGAGTTGGAATTAATGCGTGATTTCACGCGTATAGCATATAGGGCGCGTACCTACAAAATTTTTTAATTAAAAATAATTTTTTTTCTTAAAAAAAGAAGAGAGAAATGTAACATTCTTCTTCTTTGCTCCAAACACCCTCTTCCTTTACCCCACCCCTCCATTTCCCCCCATTTTTCACCACCAAAAAACTTCAATTAATATCTCAAAAAGAACATTGAAAAAAGGGAGAACCTCGACGACGAACCCAAACAAGATACTCACTGTTTGATTTGGATGGACGGTCGGTTGGTTTGGATGGAGCTAGTTCACTGATTGGTGGTGATTTTTCGACGGAGGAAGGCGTCAATGGTCGAGGTGACTTAGTTCACCGGTAGATAGTGGCCGACGATGTTCATGTGGACTAGGGAAGATGAACTTGGAGGTGGGTGTTTTTTGGTATTATTAATGGATGGAGTATTGGTTGTTCTAATTGTATGTGGAAGAGAAAAGAAAAGAAAAATGGCGTGAGGGAGTTTGGTGGTGGTAGAAGACTGTGGGTGGGTTGTGAGTTGGGGGAGGTGGAGATGGTGGTTGTGGGGATGGTGCTATCGGTGGTTGTGGGTTTGGGGAGGTGGAGGAAGGTGAGATAAATACATAAAAAAAACCCTAAACTTGTCCGCTCAACTCACTTTAGCACTTTAACTTTACGAACATTTAAATACCCCCCTAAACAACTTTGGAGTGAATTAAATTCTACCCTGAAAGTATAACACCAGATTCATAGGGTGAGGTGTATTACACGCGCGTGCCAAGTCAGCTACATGTCAGCAACGTATGTGCCACGTAAGCAATTTATTTAAAAATTAATTTTTTACTTATTTCTTTTCACACTTTTTTTTAATTTTTATTATTCCTTTTTTTTAACACTAATTAATTTTTAAAACCCCACATGACTTCATTTCCTTTTACACCCATGTAAACAAGAACATCAAAATTACCATCACCAAAAATCTGTATATTTTTCTAAATAATTACTTAATAGATTGTTCAAATTTTCATTGGGTATTGCAATAGGTTTCTTTCTTTAATATTATTTAAAAAGAAATATTTGTTGGTTGTTGAAGGAAAAAAAAAAGAAGAATTGACCCCACTGGAAATGGTGAGAGAATGAAGAAGAAAGGGATGAAAGGGGTGGGGGTTGAAGAAGACAAAGAAATAGGAAGGTGGGTTGAAAATTAAAGGGTGGGGTTCATTTATTAATTTTTTTAAAAGTAATTAATCAGAATTAATAAAGATAGCCCCACATTTTCAGTTTTGAATTATTAAACACACTCTTTTTTTTCTTTTATATTTAATTTTTTATCCACGTCAGCTTTAGGGTGGAATTTAATTCACTCTAAAGTTGTTTAGGGGGGTATTTAAATGTTCGTAAAGTTAAAGTGCTAAAGTGAGTTGAGCAGACAAGTTTAGGGGTTTTTTTTTATGTATTTTCCGTTTATTTAATATTATTGATTAATAATTTTAAAAAATAATTAATAAAAATTATGACATGGCATTCATTTATGTGACGTGGATCTGACATGCCATTTATTTTAGGGCGAGTGAGCTACACACATGGTAAGAGGGGTTTAAAATCTTGTGTTTTGATGAGTTGAGGGGTTCAAATGACAAAAGGCTAAGTAGAGGTGTCCACTTTATAAACTCGGACAAGTACAAGGGTCCAATAGACTATTTCGCCTTTCCTTTTTCAAACTGCTTTGAGATGTTTTTCTTGAGCTGAGAGTCTACAACAACAAATCCAGTATATTCCCACACAGTGGGGTCTGACAACAATCTTTCTATCTCTATGAGGTAGTGTGAGGTCTGTGTACACAGCATACTCTACTCTCTCTAGATTCTACCTGTGGAATTACATTGAGTAAGGTATTGTTGTGGTTGAGAGGACACTAATCAGTAATCAAGTACTGAGGTAGCCCATGCTCCCTCCGTCTCAAATTACTTGTCATGTTTGCTAAAATATTGTCTCAAATAATTGGCATGTTTAAGAATTCAAGAGATAATTAATCACTTTTTTTCGAACTATACTCATATTAATAAGGTTGAATCTTATTAATTAAGATTAAATAAGGTCATATTAGTCAATTTGCACCCCTTATTAATTTCTTCTTAAGAGTTGTGCCAAAAATAAACATGCCAAGTAATTTGAGACGGAAGGGCCTAAACAAGGTCCCAATAATTATAATCTGACATCTTTCCTTTAATTTCAGTTAAACCTGATTAAAATTAGGTGTGAAGGCCATTCCTCTTGATTATGATAAACTCCTAATGGAAGTTACAGAGAGTAACCATGATGCTAATTTTCATTTGTTAGGTATTGAAAATGATAAAACACCAACTCACGCACACATTTGGTCTTCTTAATTTATATATTTCCATATAAACTAATTAGCTAACCATTAACTTGTAATCAATATTATAAAATAGACTAATAAGTCAATTAAGTGGACTGAGAACCATCTCAACAGGGGTGGACGGACCCACATCGATCCGAGTGGGTGTTCGAGCACCCTTTGCTTTCGTCCGGAACTTATATATATTTATATAGACGGTTAAAATAAAGGTTAAAGGAACTGCTGAGGACCCATTAACACAAAAATTCTGTGGTTGTTGTGGTTAGAAAGGCCCCTGAAGAGTCAAAGAGAGCCCTTTGGTCATGGGATTGATTCACTCGACAACTCAAAGCTGATCGGTACAATTCGCGTGCTTGCCTAACTTTTACAGGCCTGTTTATACCCAGCTACAATCTCTTCCCGTATAAAAGAAAAAATGGCCCCTCGGCCAATCCTCAATCGACAGCAACTGCTCAAGTTGTTGAATTCTCTTATTTTTCATTCTGTTTTCCATTTTTTACTTTCCTTTTCCAATTCCCTTGCTTTTTTTTTTTTCTTTAAATTTTCCTTCTTCGTGATTTTTTCTTTGTAATAGAACATAGCTCCTTTTTTTCTCTTAAATTTCATTTTTCTACAAATGCTTTAGCCCTCTTTTTCCTCTTACTAGTTTCAATATTTGGTTTAATTTTCAGTTGTAATTACCACTTCTCATTTATTTTCTCGAATAACTCTTGGCACTAAAGAGGTGTATTGATCGATTAAATCTAAAATCATTTTTCTTGCAAAATTTTGTTCACAAAATAAAATTTATGTTAAAATATAAAGCTAATTTTTACTTGTAGAAGTTAAGTTAGTGTAAGTAACTGTAACACCCCGTACATTTTCGAACCTAATTGATTACCGTAACATTTAAAAAGCGGGGACGTGTCCCGACTATAGGTTGGTTATGTCTATGTATCTGTAGAGGCTTTGTAGACGTTGTGGGATAAATGAAGGAATGTAAGGTATGTATGCTTTTGTCGTGGTGGCCCTAACGGCCAAGTTTCATATATATGTCATATGTTTTCCATGACTTCCGCCATTAGCATCTTGTATCTATACGTGATAGTGATGTTCCTGGAGTAACATGCATACGAATGTACATGAATGAAGATTGGTTCTCTCGGGCCTTACCGGCTTCGGGTGTCAGTCCGCCCCGTTGAAATTTGAGGCATGACAGTAATGATGTTATCATTCATTGTTTTCAAAATATAAAAATGCCGAGGATAAAAATGGATATGTATAATGATCTTTTTCTAAAATGATAACGTTAATTATAAATTTACATATCAAATATTTTTACAATCAATTTTCTTATAGTTGTACACTTATACTTGGTGCATTGTTCGCGGTGGCGGAACCAGAATATTCAATACGAGGATTTAAAATTTTTAAAGTACCTACAAAGAAGTTAAGTGAATTCAACACTTAATATATAAATATGTAAAAAATAATTTTATATATATAATGTAACTTTTCGATGAATTAGCTACCTCTTGGTGTCCTAGCTTTGCGCATGCTTGTGGCTATAGGACATAATAAGTACAATCGAACACCCATAGCTTTGAAATCCAACTTTGAAATCCTTGATCCGTCACTGCATCTCAAGCTCAAATTCCAATTGAGTTGAGTAGTTAATGTATCATGTAAAACAAGAAAAAAAAAATTTATCTTCCCTTGACCAGGTAAAAGTGTAGGAGGACGCGTATTAGGGTAGAAGATTAGTCGAGTAAGAGCATTGTCTTGTTTGTCGAAGGTTTAGGCCTATTGTGTCTGTTATTGTACTAGCAGTAGACAAAAAATCTCGAGAAGAAACTCATGACAAATTCTTGGTCTCTATTATTGTTGTCGCAGAGGCTATGTCTGTTTAATCTGAGCATCTCTATAAGAAAATGAAGGCCGAAGTACATTAAAGAGAGAGTTAGGTAGAATATTAAAACAGTAGACATAAATTTTTCCTATGAAATTAGAAAATATAAAGAGAACTTGAAGATGATTAGGACGAAATTGAGATAAAAGCTGACCTGAATTTTAAAGAAGAAGAAAATTGGAGGAAAAGTTAAAAAATATTCACCTAAAGAGATGGATGGAACTTCGAAACAGGGAAGGAGTAGCAATTAGCAAAGAAAAATTGTGAAGAAACCTCCATTTGACCAAAAAAATTATCAATCCATCTAAAATTTAGAATCGATAGTACCTAAAATTAATCTTTGAAAGAAGACAGAAGAATGGCAAGCAAAGAGGAAGAAGACTTGGGCAATATCAATTCTTGTGTTGTTTGGAATGAGAAGGAAGATGGATGATTCTAGAGTTATGAAGAGAACGTATTTGTTAGTGTAAATTTATAGTATTACCCTTGGTCGTCCTTCAACTCATGCTTCTATATAGTAGAAATTATTTTTTTTTTTTTTTTAAAATATAAATAAATTTAGTGGCCTTTTAATTTTCATCAAGACTATTAATAATGATTTAGAATTAGTTATGAGTTTACAAACTTAATAATATAAATCGCATTCGAAAAGTAAAATTATAAAATCCAAGATGACATGATGTTAAAAAGCTGAGAACCATTTTTTAACTTATCCAGATATAATTTTAGTTGTAACCAAGATAATTTATTTTATTTTATTTTACTTTACATTGTAATATTATTTTATATATTTATATTAAAAAGGATTAAATCAAGTTAACAAAATTTTGATCATTTGTTCCTAATACAATTTGTTAGATGATGTTGTATTAGATTTTATTTACTCTGAAGATGTAAATAGATTAATTTAAAATTTTAGAATAGCATAAAATATAAAAACTAGGCAGTAAAAGTTCTAATCTAAATTTTATGTTATTTAAATAAAAATAAAATCATAAAATTTATTATTAATTAAATATAATAATTTGGGACCTCAAATTTTTGGAGGCCTAAAGCAAAATTTTTATCAGCCTTCTCTTGAGCCACCTGATTGTAACACTCAATCAGTATTTAAGTGTATTTTCTACACATTATTAGAGAAAATAATATGACTGTGTGAGAAGTATAAATTAAAAATCTTCAATATATTTTTAACTTGATACATAAAAGATAGTATTAACTTCTCTCATAATTTTCATTTTAACTCGAAAGGTCAGGCTTCTTAGTTCCTTTTACACCTTTCCCATAGTATTATCTTACTTGATTACATAATTTTCATTTAATAGATAAAAGTTGACATATTTGGGTTACATGCCAATCTAAGCAGGGGCGGACCCACAGGTAAAAAATGGGTGCTCTAGCATCCATTGACCTCGTCTCGGAATAGGTATAATTATACAAGAAATTGAAAAAAAAGGATATAATAAACCAGAAAGCACCCACAAACATAAAGTTTGAGTGGGTGCTTTGGTTTAAGAGTGGTGTTGAAAGCTTTTAAGTGATAGCCTGTGCAAGTTCGAACCCCACTGGAGTCCTTTTAGGCATTTTTTTTAGTTCTTTTATAGCCACTGTTTTGACCCAAATCCCAATGCAATTTTTGTGTTACCTTCCTCTCTTTTTTTTTTTTTTTTTTTTTCTTTTTTACTTACACATAATTTACCATAGCATAGAAAGAAAGAAATTCGGCTTCATAAATAAAGAATTAAAGACTCCAAAGTTTGACCCCTCCTGAACATTTTTTTTTTACCCCTCCTGAACATGAACTTAACCAAACAATTTTTTTTTTTAGTCGGTTGCGTTTTTCATCAAAGCTCACGATGTCCATAATACAAATATGACTAGTTTTAATCAAATTTTTTCTTTGTCATGATCAAATAATTGTGCACTTATACTATATGATTAGTAGTAACTATACGTTCAAATAGATTGAGCACCCACGAACCCAAAATCCTGGGTCCGCCACTGAATCTAAGCAAGAGTAATAACTACTTCGGAGGGGTGACAATAGAGGAAAAGGAGTGTATAATTTATCAGTTAGACATTTCTATAGAGAATTTGCCTTTCAGATGTTTGAGTATATCTCTAACCGCTAAGAAGTTAAAGTGTATTACAATGACAGAGTAAATCATATCTTGGACAACTACTAAGTTGTCATATGCTGGGAAGGTTCAATTATCAAGACAATGGTATTTGAAATACAATCATACTGTATACAATTTATTTTGATTTCAGCAAAAGTACTTAAAATTGTGAAAGCATATAACATAAGTTACATTTGATCGAGATCAAATGAGATCACTAAAAAGGCACTAATCTCATGGAGTAGAATGTGCCTAAAAATTAATAGATAGACTTTATTTGTTTGATCTTAAATTCTGAAGTAAAATAACAGTAATAAAAATGTGTTGGATCTAGCAAATAAACATGATAGATTGTTTTACCAACACGAGCAGGATAAATTTCATCTACATGAAGCAGGTAGGAACACGTCCAAAAATCCCTTGAAAACACATGATGTTGCAAATGAAGCTAGATCAAAAGTAATGTTTACTCTGTGGGTGCAGATTCATAGCTATTTAAATATAACAAACAGGTTGATTAGATAGAGGGTATAAAAGTGAATCAGGAGTGTCAAACATGTATCAATGCACTGAAAATCAATGTGCATTTGTTTCTAAATGTGTTTATGCAAACACATTGATGGCTAGACTGTTGTAACGATTGCTGATTACGGATGCTCAACCTATAGTGTTATGAACCTAGTCCACCCAAATATACATAGCACGTTCACATAAGTAGTTACTGGGCTAACAAGACCTATTAGGCCGAGAAAAAGCAATAGGGCCGGGTCTATTTGAGATTCGGGTTGAGTAGATGGTGTGCGAACGGTTCCATTGAAAGGGGTAGTTGTCTCTGATTCAGGGTTAGACAAATTATGTTGAAGCTTTGGCTTAATCTGAAATTCTCTCATCTCCCTTCAATTCTATGGTGTCGTATTTCATCCCCTTCTGATTACCTGCTTCCTCTATTATTCTTAGATTTCCCGTTAGTATTGTTCATTGTTACTTTGTTGCTCGCATTCTAGTTGTAATTTGAATTCACTAAGTACAATATACACTAGTATTGTGTTTGAGAAATTCGGATTGTTACATATAGGAAGTGTCCAGATACAAAAAAAATATGAGACAAGGCAGAAAAAAGTTTGCTTGTACAAAGATTATGAAAATGGTGCACCCAAGGGTGTGGCCTAGTGGTTCAATGAAGTTGGGTTGAGCACCATGAGGTCTCAGGTTCAATTCCCAACAGAGACAAACACTAGGTGTTTTCTTCTCATCTGTTCTAGCCTTGGTGGACAGACTTACCTGGTGGTACATGTTGTTGGTGAGAGGTGGAATGTATCCCGTGGAATTAGTCGAGGTGAGCGTAAGCTGGCTCGGACACCACGATTAGATTTTTTTTTTTTATGAAAATGGTGTATACAAGTAGACTTGCAACAGAAATAGCATGCAGTTGCAATATTAAAACATCTGAGAAATTGAATAATGTCTTTCAACAGTTGAAATTTTAATTATAAATGTCAAGCATAGATGGCTAGTGAAAGAACATGTATATGAGCACCTATTTAAATTTAGGACAACAAATTGAGATGTAGTTATACTATAGAACTTGAATTTCCTACGTGGTGATTAATACAAATTGATTAGTTACCAAAAATAAGTTAACATATTTATAATATATGCAATTTAAATTTTCATATATCTATGTGATTTGAACTATATATAATTATCATTTATTGATAAATAAATAAATATTATCAATAGGTCTATATAATAAAATTCGAGATTTTATGTATGATGTGCAAGTTATAATTGAAAGAGGTTTGAGCATCTCAGAATGCCAATTAATTTCCTTTCTTTTTGTCATTTTTTTTAGCAATCTGTTTGCATTGAAAAAAAACATTGGTAAGGCTTTTTAAATATTTAGCCTCGTTGAATTAAATTTTCCGCTAATGAGAATAACTTAGAAAAATATTGTTTAGGCTTGCTGAAAATTGTCTAAGGAAATTAATTATTTACAAAATTTGGAGTTGTTGAAGATTTAAACTGGTCTTGAGTAAAAATTGCAATTGAAAATAATAAAAGAACTTCATCACTCTAGCTTATGATGTTTATTATATTTTTATATAAGATTAATAAACTATTTATAAAACATATAAATATCATATAAAAATATATAAGAGTGTAAAAATATTATTACAACAAAATTGTCAGTATTGAAAGTAACTATTGGTTCGGATTCATTCATAATGCTGCTAATTAGCTCGTCATTAGTCTATTAGCGTGTCCTATTCCTAAATCTATTACAAATGTTGGATTTTATTTTTTTTTAAAAAATAAATTAATAGAACCTCTAGGATTTACCAAAAAAAAAAATGTATATCATCCGTCCATCCGCTTTCTAAGGGTTATCGACGATCGGTGACATGAGCCGTGATTGCTGAAAATCTACTTTCATTATAGAAAAAACCATAAATCTTCTAAATTAATATTTACCAATTCAAATGCTTCAATTAGCTATACTATATAGGGTAAAAGATTATCAAGACATGTGGAAGAACAAATATGAAATATTTAAACGTCAAAGGAAACAAGTATAATTCATCTCAAAGGAGCGAAACGAGACTAAAGCGAAAGCACTCGAAGAAAGAAACAACGGATAGCATCAATCGTTACTGATCCAATCCGGGTGTATCGCCAAATATTACGTCTTTATAATTAAATGTTATTGAATTACTCCTATAATGTAATTATATGTGAATTATAGGAACGAGGATTCGCCCTATAATTTGTAATAGCGAGGAAATAACGTTTTTAGTCCTTGAATTATTGTGTTATTTCAATTTTGATCCTTGTGATATCCGACTAAAAACTTTTGACCGTCAATTAAGCAATATGTGCTATTTTGATCTGAAGACTAACATCATCATCAATCTAAACGGACTTATAACATTATTAAGGGCAATTTAGACATGATATATAGAAGTTTTCATTTTAACATTAGTTATTAAAATAAAAATAAAAAATACATATTAGTTATATTCACTGCATTAGTTATTCTACAAATAAATAAATACATATTAGTTATTCGCTTTCGCGCTTCTTGAGAATCAATTTTTTAATTAAAATAATTTAAATTATTACATAACATGAACAAAGATGACATCTTCCTCCACAAATCTTCATATCTGAACTCAAGTCAGCAGAAGCTCAATAAGAAGATAATTGGAAGATTTCAGAGAGATAACTCAATTGAGTTCAACAAATTGATGCAAAACAATCCTTATCTATTGTGTGGAAGGATTATCAAAGTCCTGTTAATTGATGCAAAACAATCCGATGAGGATAATCGAACAAGGATTATCCGAGTTATGTTTTTCTATCAGTTGTATATTACAAAAAGGCATAATTTCTCTAATATCCAAAGTGCCCTACTAACTTTTTCAGTCCGTTTAGATTAATGATATCCAATATTCAGTGGAACAAAATAACACATATTGCTTAATTGAAGGTCAAAAATGCTTAGTCAAATATTACGAGGATCAAAATTAAAATAACACAACAACTCAGGGACTAAAAATATCATTTCCTCTATATTACAAATTAATGGAATGGTTCATGATCAAGAATTTCAAGTATGAGATAAATTTCTTTTCTTATTCATTATTTTCTCTTCTTTCCTCATTTCACATATATACCTCTTCCTCTACTTATATCTCTAGTGTATTAGTTGAAGATTTCAACATAAAAAGTGATGGATGAGCGGTAATGGTTGGAGAAGGGGGCAAATACGTCCTTTTGTTCTCAGTTCGTGAGAATTGCTTCCATCACTATCCAGTAGTGGGCTTTGGTGTTCGCACCTCAAATCCTGATTTGTTCGATAAGACTAGATCCATCAACAAACTTAGGTCCAATATTTACGTCTATGAGCTAGCCATCAACTAACGAACATTCTTTTACCACGTCTTTTCCCTATTGGGCATAGACTTTTCTTCGTTAGACTCCTATAAGGGCTTGTGTGAACACACCTCCCCCCCCCCCCCCCCCCCCTCCGGTCAAAGCTTATTTATCCAAGAATGAGAACTCGTTTTGCTTCTTTCCTCATTTCACCTATACCTCTTCCTCTATTTATATCTCTCGCGTATTAGTTGAAGTCCAACTAGTTAAAGTTTCAAATTTTAGCATAAATATTAGGGGTATTTTTATTCAAATATTCACTTTACATCAAAAATAATTATTTTTAATTATATTTTAAACGGTAATTATATATCAACGAACATTTTGAAAAAAAACTAGTTATCGAGACTAAAGGACAACCCGGTGCACTTAAACTTTCACAGGGTCTAGTACACTTTTACCTTGTATTTCTTCTAAAGATTGTTTTCACTCACGTCTTGAATCGATGACGTTCTGGTCACATGGAGCCGATTTTTACAATTTTATATGCTGTAAAACGTCCGTTACCTCTTTTATTTGGGCTTTAACATTTGGGCCTCAAGCACTTGCGCCTAGCGGAGCCCCTACTATAAATATCCATACTACTTGACTTCCCCAAACCCTAATCGCATAGCAGCTTCTTCTTCTTCTAAGGTATACTAACTCCTCTGTTTCCTTCAAACCCTAATTACTACTTTAATCAAACCCTAAATCTTACATTTTTCGTTTATATAATAAATAATTCATTTGTTTGTAGGTAAGGTGGTGAATTTCTTTCAGGGTTTCAGAATTTGTACCTATCCAAATGGCTCCTAAAGGTACATTTTTCACTCTTATTTTTTTTTTTTTTGGAGTTTGAGATTTGGTTAATGTATGTGTTGAATATGTTAGTTATGTTGTCAGAAATGTGAAAAGTTTTTGTCTTAGGTGTTGGAAATAGGTCTAATCTGTTATGCTCTAATTGTTGGAAGTATTGGTTGATTGAAGTATAGTATTAGGTGTTGGAAAATAATTTGGGGGAATAAATAAAGTATTTCTCGCCTTGTTTGATTTTTTTAGATTTATTTAAGATATGTTTTGAGTATGTTTATTATGTTGTTAGATATGTGAAAAGTTGTTGTCTTTATGTGTGAAATTATGTAATTAATTGTTGGACTTAGCTCTAATCTGTGATGTTGTTTGTTATATGTGCTGATTAAGCTTATTATATTTGTCGGAAATGTGAAAAATTGTTGTCTTTATGTGTGCATTAGTATAATGAATTATTGTCATTAGCTCTAATCACATCTTTGTTACTTCGGAGTTTGCACGTCCTTTAAAAGCATCAATTATTATGAGTGTTTTACCATAGTATACATAATAATTCAAGTGCAGTCTTAGGTCTTGAAAAATAATTAATTTGGAGGTTAAAACATGAAAAAGAATGTTTAGCTAAAAGTTAAAATGTATTTTTTATATGTTACCTTCTCAGAAAAAGAAGTGAAAATGTATTTTTAGTATAGTGGATAAGTAAAAGTGAACATAATGAGTATGTAATTGGTGTTAATAGCACATTTGAAAAAGATTTCAGTATTTTTATTGTTATTTATGGTAGAAGATATGAATATATTTGTTGGGGGGTAGTAGTAGCTTTAATGTTGTGATTCAGTATTGTCATAAGATAATGCTTTGGTGAAGCTGTGAAGACCTTAGTTCTATTTCTCCGTTTGATTTCTTCTTTTCTAGTGGCTTAATTTTGCTATTCTTTGAAATATATGTAAGAATATGTACTGAGTATGTTTATTGTGTTGTTGAAAATGTGAAAATTTGTTTTTATGTGTGCAGTAATATAGCTTATTTAGTGATAACATTGGTGGTTGGTAACTTTTGTGAAAGATTCTGCATTTCTATTATTATTTATTGTAGGACATGAATATACTAAGGATTTGTATCGATTGTTAGGGGTAGTAACAAGATAATGATTGGTTGAAGCCGTGAAAACCTTATTCTATTTATTGTTTTTGGTGTGCGGGTGAAAAATGGAGTTTGAGTTATTCTGTTGGATAGTGTTGTTGCATGGCGTTTTCCTGGATTTTGCTGAGATTATTGGAAAACCTGCTTTGAGTCATTGGTTTAAGTATAACCGGAGTTTTAATTTTTGTGTAAAGCCTGATTAAATTGGTGCATTTCAGGAATTTCTTGAATATAGAATAATTGACTTGATTGTTGTTGTCTATAGAAAGTGGTAATAGGTTCTGTAAACTTGATAAATGAGGCATTGTTTTAGTAACAATTGGAGCTTTGATATTTGCAAAAAGGAAAGCCTGATTAATTGGAGCAAGACAGGTGTAGTAGGGTTTTATAATTGGTGCATTTCAGGAATTTCTTGAAAATAGAGTAACTGCCTTGATCAGTGTTGTCCTTGGCAAGTGGGCCCTTAATAGGTTCTGGAAGCTTAATAAGAGAATTTCTGTTTTGGGTTGAGAAAGTTCTTCTTTATTAGGCTTGAATTATTTTATGTGGCCTATTTAATATGTCAACTATGGAATCACTGGGCTTAGGATAAGAGTCGATATTCTGGTTTGGCACATCTTCTAACATCCTGCTACCTAAAGACATTAAGTCCTGCTGCAGGTAATTCATGTAAGACTAGGAGGAACAAGGTTAGAGGGGTGTAGATAAGTGTGGGTTCTAAATATGCTAGTAGGGAAAATCAATTGTACTACTTGCTAAGATTGATTTGAGGAGTGGATGTTGATTAATTTGCTGCCTTGTACTAATAAAATCCTAATACTGGAATTCTTAACTTCAATTGCAGCTGATTCGAGCAAAAAAGCTGACCCTAAGGCCCAAGCCGTCAAGGCTGCTAAGGCTGTCAAGTCAGGATCAACCTTCAAGAAGAAGTCACAGAAGATAAGGACAAAAGTGACATTCCACCGTCCTAGGACTTTGAAGAAGGATAGAAACCCCAAGTATCCTCGTGTTAGTGCACCTGGAAGGAACAAACTTGATCAGTATGCCATTCTCAAGTATCCTCTCACCACTGAGTCTGCAATGAAGAAGATTGAAGACAACAACACCCTTGTTTTCATTGTGGACCTCAAAGCTGATAAAAAGAAGATCAAGGATGCTGTTAAGAAGATGTATGACATTCAGACAAAGAAAATCAACACCTTGATCAGGTATATTTCTGCTGTGCTGCTCTTCGTTCCAGTATAATCTTAAAATGATAAATTACTATGGTGTATCATGTATGTAGTACTTTTATATGAAAATTGGTCGACGTCCAACCATTCATGTCAAACGATGAAAGAATGTCAACCTGCTCAAGGACTATATTTCTTTCAACTGTTATCTTCTGTTGTTCCGCATGTTGCCTTGGTCATTCCTTGCTAAGCTGCTTTTTGTGTTCCTTGTCCAGGCCTGATGGTACTAAGAAGGCATACGTGAGGTTGACTCCAGACTATGATGCTTTGGATGTCGCCAACAAAATTGGGATCATCTAAATTAGTTACCTGCTTAGTATTTTACCAGAAGTTAGAATATTTGATTTTGAGTATCTTGAAACACTTGAATGGAAGTGCCTTGTGTTTTGAATTTTGAATTTTGCTTTTCAGAGACGTGTTTTGTTCCATATTATATGAGAATTCAACCTTATGCGCCATTTTCCTTTCTATAATCCTTAATCTTATGAGTAAAGGGTCAAGAATCGTGAAAAGAATGTGAGCCTTGCATTAGCTCTTTGGTTTTATTGATCGTCATATGTTTATTGAATCACTTTTTCGGTTGCATAATTGTTGCCTTGTTAGGATGATAGGAGAACACAGTTTCGACTTCTCTTTTGGTTATTAAATTATGCTATCGTGGAATGGATGTTAATTGGTATACTAAAGATCTTGAGTAACCAGCATAGATGCTTACTATAATGTGTCTAGTGGTATCAAGAGGTATGCACTATCAATTGTTAACCATATTTTTGCAACTACATTTCAATCATAAACCATTAACTTGGTCAGAACTTCTTGAATGACCGTGACCTCTATCACTGTGCTTTTTAGGTTGAGCAAGAAGTTGAACTTATACTTTCTTTACACGACATCAACATACGCTGTGAAATCGCACGTGGGGTTAGGGGAGGGTGGAGTATAAATCCCACGGGGGTGGGTAGCGAAGCAACCAACCGGGTGGATTTAACCGAAACCTTAATACCTCTTTCTCCTCATGTAAGTGTTCAATTTACTTGATACCTATACTGGAGTACATCAAGAAACTTGACTTGGTACAGCTTCGAATGAATATATACAGTTCATTGATAATTTGATACCTATGCACAGTACATCACGAATCACAAGGTGGATGGGGTATGACAGCTTCGTTTTCCCTTCTGTGTTGTGTCTGCTGGACATTGAAGTGTGGAGCTATGTATCAGCATTCTCGAAGAAAATCAGTTTCTTGGCTCTTCATTGCGTGCTCGAGGAAGTAGCCAAGAAGTTCATAAATCTCAGGCTTGTGGGCATGTCTCTTGGCTCCGGTAACAAATACATGAATTTTGCATTTGATTTCAATCCAACTGCATCCAGGGACCGTCTTCAATCCCTTTTCCCTCATTTCATTCCTCACGATGGACACGCTCTGCCACCTTCCAGCAGCAGAATGTGCATTCGAGAGCATCACATATGATGAAACATCTCCAGGCTCTAAAGCCAATACCTTTTCAGCAGCATACTCCCCTAACTTCGTGTTCGAGTGAATCTGGCAGCCTCCCAACAATGCCTTCCAAAATCCTAAACCTGGATCAAAAGGCAAATCATGAATAAATTTCTCAGCTTGTTGAAACCTCCCTGAACGCGATAACAGATCAACCATACATGCATAATGCTCAGATTTCAACAGATTAGCGTCCTGAGTTCTTGCCTGCTCGAAATACGAATAAGCCTCATCAACTAAACCAACATGACTACACGCCAGTAACAAACCAAGAAAAGTGACACCATTCGGCTCAACTCCCATCTCTTGCATCCTCTGAAACAATTCAATCGCGTCTTCCCCTCTCCCATTTTGAGCATGAGCACATATTAGAGCATTCCAACTCACAACATTTCTTTCACGCAGTCTACCAAAAACGCGAAGACAATCCTCTAAACTCCCACATTTCGCGTAAAAACTAACAAGAGAATTCCCCACAAACACACCAACCTCACCCAAGTACTTCAAAGCACAAGCATGAAAACTCTTCCCCCTTCCTAACGCCGCAATATTTGCAGCTGCACTAAACAAAGAAGGAAATGTCGGTTGATCAGGCACAAAACCTCGTCTCAACATCTCAACAAAAAGATCAATAGCCTCTTCGTTACGTCCTTTCTTGCTGTAACCACTAATCATAGCATTCCACGAAACAACATTTCTCTCAGGGATCACCCGAAAAACCTCCATAGCTTCATCAAACCTCTCTTCTTTAAGATACCCACACAATAAAGTCGTGTACGAAACTACATTTGGTTCATCGGTATCCTCAAAAGCAACTCGAGCTTCTTCAACGCTACTCAACTTCACGTAAAGATTCAAAAGCGAACTACCCACGTAAACATTTGCGTTAAGCCCGAGTTTCATTGCAACACCATGAAGTTGCTTTCCTAAATTTGGATCATCGAGAAACACGGATGACTGCATAACAACGCTGAATGTGAACTCATTGGGTTTAACATTCAACGCGAACATTTTTGAGAACATAGCTATTGCTTTCTTGTGTTGATTCGATCGAGCAAAATGGCTAATTAAAGATGTAGCTGATACTACATCTCGTTTGGGCAATTCATCGAACAGTTGGTATGCAATGGGATCAGTATGACTAAGGCATTGGAATCTTATATGTACTGGTTGATATAGTAAAGATAATCGAGTAGAACGGAACAAGTACAAACAATTCATGTAACTGAGTTTAATTAGTTTCGAAATTGATATGAATTTATGAGATAAGAATTATCAAGTTTTTGCACTTAATGCCACTGCAGTTGTCTTTAATTTTCAAAATACTTCAACTTTTACTTGTCACTTTTGCGTTTTTCGATATCAACCTGCATCAATTTTGATCAACATGTATAATTTAATATTTTGAATATAAAATTTAGATAATCGAAAATTATATGAAAAATAAAATAAGTTGCAATCCTTCTTATATTGATATGATAAAAAAATATATTTTAAAATATTAATCAAAGTCGATGCAGGTTAACCTCAAAATAACGACAAATAAAAGCAAACGAAGAGAGTACTTGTCATATTTTTTTTAAATGAGATCTTTTTTGCTTTGCAAAATGAATATAACAGAACAACCTTTTTCAGATTTGTTTTTAGAGAAAAATGAGCTGAGAGTCACATTGAAGTTTTCAATTAAATAAATGGGACAAGTGGATCTCATAGTATTATTAAGTTAAAAAGGATAAAATCGTTCAAACAACTAGAGACTGTATTAAAAAGGTAAATTTTTTTTGTCACTTTTATCTAATTTTAAAAACTTGAAGGACCCTCACTTAATTAGCAAATTTATTTGTCACTTTTAATTCAAAATCCTAATTTTTTATGTATAAAATTAAATATTTTTATATGTAAAAAGCAAATATTTCTTGTCAAAAGTGATAAAACTCATTTTTAAAAAATAAAGGATTAGAAAAACAAGTTCTCCTAATTAAGTAGTAGAACAATTAATAATTATAATAAATTTGTGAATATGCATAACCTAAGGGAACAAAAGTGTACAGTTGAAGATAAAGTGTATAATTTTATCAATAATTAAAAATCAAATATATTACAGGGATCATTCATTGAAAACAAGTTATCTTGGAATTAACTATCCGAATTAGTTATCCTAACCTAAAGATACAATAAAAATAACATTATAATTTTGAATAACTACTCACATGATAAGTTATCCATGCATTTTAAGCCCAACCGAATATGATACAAGCTCATACTAAAATTAATTAATCCTAAAATTAGTTATCCATATCCCCTAACCTAATCCCTAATCCATAGCTTTCAGCTCCGTTTCCATTAAAACAAATCTTTATTTTGGCTCTCATCTTTCTGCAGCCTCCTCCAATGGCGATAGCCGCCGCCATTACAGTCCCTCTAACGACCCCAATTCGCCGCCGTTCTCTTTCTTCTATTTCCATTAATCCAATTCGATTCTCTTCTCCGGTCAATTTACAATCCAATAATCTCAAATTCGGCGGCGCCAGTAGAGCTGTGAATCGAAGCTCTAGTAGTTTCCGAATTTCTGCGGCATCGTCAATGAAAATCGAAGCTCCCGAGAATAGCTCGTCGGCTTCTTTCCTTGATCGTAAAGAAAGTGGATTTGTTCACTTTGTAAAGTACCACGGCCTCGGCAACGACTTCATATTGGTAATACATAACACACATTGCTCAATATGAGTAGAATATAAAACTTTCCACATTTATTTTCCTTTATCTTGGTCAACTGCATCTATTTTGTGAATCAAAGCTGCCGTATTTTCACGTTTTTCTAATTTTGTTCCTCATTTGTAATGTTAGTTTAACTAATGATCCTATAACGGTTTCTCTATTTGATGGTGTTTTACATTACAAAGTTTAAGTTGTTAATGTTCCTTGTGTGATAAGAGTGGTAGTGGAAGAAAATAATGAAAATCAGTTAAAAAGTTAGTTACTATGTGGAAATTTGTTTGAAAAGTATTATACTTCAAAGTTTAACTTTAAAATTAAATAGTTAAAGGAATTTGAATTCTTGAAATAGTGAAAATAGAATGGTGTAAACTAAAATTGTATAAAATAGTAAAAATAGAATGGTGTAAAATACTTTGAGACATTCAAAAAATGAACAAAGTTGCATATAAATAAGAAGAAAGGTAGTAGTTAATTATCTTCCTCGTGTTTTTGAGTTTGAATATGGTGAAATTGTATCTTGGAGCTTTATGGTTTTTTTTGGTTTGCACTCTTTCTTGAATTACCTTATCCATCTTGCCATTCTCTTTTCCTGTATTTGCAATCTGCTAAAATGCTGCTTCTTGTTCAATAAAATGTGAAAAGGATGAATTTTTACTCTAGTGATGGCTTGTTTAGAGATTAGTCTTGGAAAAAATGCAGTCTTGCAGAAGATAGCTCAAGAGTTTTTAATCCTTTTTCGAGGATTTGTAAATCCTATGCTGGTTTTGGACTGAAAGGTTTGAGTTTATTTTGCTGTAGTATTGCTGGTTTTTAATTAACAGTTGACAGTTTAAAATGTTGAAACTTTGGTATATCATTTATTTGATTAAGCTCACAATATTTAAGGTCTAGAGACCAAAATCCTATGTTTATGACTCATGAATAACAGTCCATATCTGGAATTTTGACATTTGAGGAAATACACATAAAAGTATGGGTGCGAAAGAGCCATGGTTCTTTGATTGGATGCTTATCCTCTATATGTTTGTTTTGAGTAGGTTGACAATAGAGATTCAACAGAACCTAAGGTCACTCCTGATCAAGCTGTGAAAATGTGTGATAGAAATTTCGGTATTGGTGCGGATGGGGTAATATTTGCAATGCCAGGTGTCAATGGCACTGATTATACCATGAGAATCTTCAATTCAGACGGAAGTGAGCCAGAGGTAACACTACATGTTCCTTGAATCTAGAATTGATTGCATTTCTGTATCAAGGAGTAATTTGACCTCTAAAAATTGTGTCTTTGTGTTTGCACATCTATGATTGAGAAAAGGATAGAACGTGTTGAAATGTATCTTGCTTTCTGTTTCGGTCTCTCTCTATCTTTCTGATTCCTTACTTTACTTTCTTTTAGTCATGCCCTTTCTTTCCTTGTTTGGTGGCATGAAAAAATAAAGAGGACTTCAGAAGAAAAGAAAATTGTGTTGGCAGCAATATATGATCCTTTTGCTCATGGAATAAAGAGCAGAACATGCGTTGTTTTTATTTTCATAAAGTACGAACTTGCTTTAATATGTAATTAGGTCATCCCTTCTTGTTATTGTCCTTTTATTTTCCCTTTTCTGACGTAGAATGAAAGGAAGCCTGATTGGGGAATCTTAGTAGCTCAGTTGGTTGGCTACCAACTTGGCTACCTGAACTTTCACCTTGTTGGTGAGGGTTCGATTCCCCACCTTGTAATCCCCTCCTCCATTTTCCCTCCCCCTACCCCCAATTTTCAAAAAAAGAAAAAAAAAAGAAGGGAAGCCTGATTGAACATGTATAAATTGCTCTCTGCAGCGAACCGGTAGGGCCCTCCCTGTATACATTGCTTTTATGTCAAAAAATTCCTCTCTCCATCTACTCAGCCTCTTTCATTCATCTTCCTTTTATCTTATAGTCCCATTTGAAGTTGAAACTGATTGTTAACACATATTTCCCTTTGTCTACAAACAGATGTGTGGTAATGGAATTCGATGCCTTGCCAAATTTATAGCTGAGCTTGAGAACTTCCATGGAAAGAAAAGGTGTTTACATTCTATTTGTTTCTCTATGTACAGTAATCTACTTTTGTAGAGCCTCAAGCATTTGCCTGGTATTTACTGCTTTATATTTTTGAATTGCTTTCTTTTACTTGTTTCTAAGTGTTGAAAACTTCTGGGGAATTTGAAGTTTCTTTAAACCTACTTATTTGGTGCTTTCGAGGGGTACATTTTGAATTTGCTTGACGAATTTACGATTAGCGAATATCATGAATAATCAACAGTGGTTCCGTAACTTGATCATGCTGTTCACTTCTGAGAACTGAACTACCAAGCAACAAAGCTGTTTTTTATTTGTGCTACTTATTATTTGAAGTGGTATCATGAAAAGCTCTACATAAAGATCCTAAGCACCAGATGCTATTTAGTTGATGTTTCAATATCTGTACAACTGAACGTATTCTAGTAGCTTGGGTGGTTCAATGTTTTAATAAGCCCTTATTCAGAATATAAATGCATCTCGGGACTGCTGAAATTTTAATAGTTGCGTGAATATGACCATTGGGTCTCTGAATGAATTAAACAGTGATAAGAATAATTTATTGCACCTTGTTGTTCAGTACGTTTAATCTGATCCTGGTTGATAGGACTAATTGATTGAATATTGTTGTGGCTCACCAATCCTGGTGTTACTGCATCTTGTGAATTTGATTTCCTTAATTAGTCTGGCTGACAGGCTGTCATCTCTTTTTAATCTTGTAGTTTCACCATACATACAGGAGCTGGACTTATTGTTCCTGAAATCCAAGATGATGGAAAGGTAAATTCCATTTTTCTCAGCCATTTAGCTAGATTAAGGGCTCTATCGCATGGATCGAGCAAAATGAATTGATAAGATCATATAGGTCACCCAATTAGATTGGGATTCACAGTTGGTTAGTTTATTGAAGGAACTGCATGCTGTTAGGCATTCAACACTGAAGTTTGATGTCAGATTATGTTTGAACTAATTGGAAGGCAATCACATGGTTTCCTTTTTTTTTTTTTCTTAAAAAAAACAACTTAATATTTGTTTCTAATTTCAGGTTAGGGTTGACATGGGTGAACCCATTCTGAAGGCATCAAATGTGCCCACTAAACTACCCCCTAATAGAGATCAATCTGTTGTTAAATCAAGACTAGATGTAGATGGAAGAGCATGGAATGTAACCTGCATTAGCATGGGTAATCCTCATTGTGTCACTTTTGGTACAGAACAAAGCCAGGTATTTTTCTTTGGCTTAGTGCTATTTGCTCTACCCTTCTCGTGGAATCAAAGGCAGATGGTGCTATGTTGATTTGAACTGTTGTTGTATACGGATAGTAAAATATTTCCGTTATCTCTAAAAGAATCAGGACTCTAGCCTATGAAAAGGAAGGATGACTTCTATTATTTCACACAATTCTTTTGTCCATGCCTTCTCCTCTTTACCTTATATTTTGGCTGTAAGCTGAACATGGGAGGGCTAAACATTGTACCAAGCTGTTCTCTCTGTAAACTGGCCATTTAAATATCTCATGTTTTATTTAAGAATTCAAGTCAATCATTCTATTTTTTTCTAAGATGAAATGGAGTAAGGTAATCATAGGATTTTAATTTCATCTTTTTCTTAATGAATATTAGTCATTCTGTTTTCCATTCCAATTTAGTCATTATCTGATTAATTATCTCACTATTTTAACAGTAAGCTTCTGCTTGTGCAGAAATAGAAAAAAAATTCACCAAAAGCTTGTGGCTCTCCCATTTATCGGGTTTTGATTGCTTTCATTTTCTGCTTACTATGCCACAGGATTTGCAAGTAGATGAACTAAAGTTAGCAGACATTGGTCCAAAGTTTGAACATCATGAGATGTTTCCTGCTCGCACTAACACAGGTCAGTTAAAATCTCAGCGTGGAGAAATTTAATATCTTTAATGATGCAGGAGTTGATCTTCAAGTCAGTCCTGTTATTTTTTCTTCAAAAAGTTTTTTGAACTGCACACCAAGAAATTTGGTGGCTCTATCTCATCCCCTGTCTATGCTGAATTAGCATGATGTTTCATTTGAAAATCTCCCAAATCCAGAAGTAGCCGTGGGGACAATTTTCTCTCATTTATGAAAATACTGAGAAAGCAGAATTTGGGTTCACATATTGATCACATTGTTCAAGTTCGTTACCAGAATAAATTTTTGGTCACTAACAGAGTCAAACACTGATTCTAAACTTTGCTAACTGAATTTACCATAACTCATTGATCTGCACTTCCCTTTTCTTTTTCCATTTTCCTTTTCTCTTAGGCAGAACTTCCTTAGGGTGATCAAATGATAAGGCCATGACTCCAACTTCTCTTTTTTCCCCTTCTTAGGCCAAAGTTCTTTCCAAAACGATGGATTTTCCTATTTATAACCTTGGAATTTGCCTAGAAAGAAGTTTGAAAATCCCCTTAAGAGGCGCTGCAGCAAATGGAATCATGGCTGTAGCACCTTGCTTATGTCTGAGGTCAAGAAATCCGGCCCACGGATTGGCCAGTGCCATGAGTGTTGAGAAGTTATATTTCATGAATATAGGTATCTCCTGCTCACTCCAAAAAGTTGAAGTTTCTTATTTTATACCCCTTGGAATTTGCCTAGAAAGGAAATGGAAGTTTGAAAATCCCTTCAGAAGGTGCTGCAGCCATGGAAATGGCTACATGACCTTGGCTTATATCTGAGTTCAAGAAATCTGTCCATTGCTGCAGCGCCATGAGTTTTGAAAGGTTATATTTCAATAATATAGGCATCTCCTGCTCATTCCATACGGGCTACCTTTTTCGTACTAACAGTACTGCACTGACACCATGTATCATCCATAAAATTGCGCAGTATATCCTTTGAAGGAACACGTCTATACCTCAGAGTTCACAAATTTGAAATGTGTTAAGGTGACATTGCTCGAGAGGAAAAATATGTGCATCTGTACATGTATACAGTGAAGCCCCACATCAACACCCCAAAAGAAAAAAGAAAATCCAGGAAAACTAACAAGATCGTTCAATGAACCGTGAAGACAGAATTTAATCATGAACATGTGAAGGTCAAAATGATTACAACCCAAAATACTCAACACATTAGCAAACTGAAAATCTGCACTTTCACCAACACGCCGACCCCGGACCACAATATAGTAGCTAAATCTCTCTCTTTAGATTGTCTTTTATTTCTTATCTACTATTTTTTCTCTGCTTGTTTTGCTTCATGGAGCTCCTCTTGTGTTCTCATTACCTTTTTATCATATACTTCTTCTGTGATTGCTGTAATAGATAAAATACAAAACCCAAAACCGAGAAGAAAAAAGATTTTAAAAGAAAAAACTACTGTATGCTCAACTTGCATTAATAGATAAAACCTTGAAATGGACTATTTCAAACATGTGGAGAGGAATGGTAGGTTTTCAACTCCTTGAAAAAAAACCTATGGTTGAATTTAAACGACTAGAATGCAAGGTAAGACTGCATAAAATAGACCCTTGTGGTCCGGCCCTTCCTGGACCCCGTGCATAGCGGGAGCTTTAGTGCACAGGGCTGCTCTTTTTTTTTTAACCTAATTATGTTATAGCATCCTATGTGAACCACCAGATTGAAAAATATGGTTTACTTCAGGGAATTTCAATGCCTGATTTTTTAAGCTTAAGTGTTCAGTACAAGTACAAACTGCAATTTCCTCTCAGTGATGAATGGTATATGTTCAGGGTAACAGTGTAACCTTACAGTTAATCTTCCATAGCCTTTGTTAGACCAACATTAGGAAGTACGACACTTGAAAAGTACTAGTCATATGCCTAGCAGCTAAGCGGCATACCTGTATTTCTGTCCTTGCCAATAATTGCTCGACTGAAGGAACAATATCTTCCTGTCAAAAGGTTTGATATGGATCATTCAGAAACCCATGTCATGCCTAAGTAATGTCTAGCAAGATGCACACTATTGATAATTGTGGTACCTTTGGTTCATTGTATATGGTATGGAGTGAATCCAGAAGAGGGTAATGAAACAATGTTGATCAAAGATCCTCACTAAATGCAAGAAGCGGAACCCTGCACTAAAGAGAGTAGAGAAATGTCTGCAATTGAAGAATAATCAGATTCAGGTCTCATAGTGACCAGTAATTGTAATAGCATTTGGTGGTGTTTGCAGAGTATATGCAACTTTGTTGAAGGTAATAAGATGATTTTATGGATTGGGAAACAGTAATTGCACACTTTTCACCTAATAGTAGCTAATTAAAAAATATTATAGCCGTTGACGATGCTTAAGTGGAAACAAAAGTAACAATTAAATGCAATCTTTATAACTAGAACTAAATGAAAAATTTGAGATGGTGTTGGAAGGAAGAAAAAAGGATGGGAAGAGGGGAAAGGAAGGTGAAAAAGGAAGGGACTAAAAGTAAACGCAAACAAGAATAAACAAAAAAATTTGAGAGAGAATGAAAATGAAATATAAGGATGCAACTACATGACCAGTGTACCTTTTTTTTTTTTTTTTTTTTTTTTTTTTTTTTTTTTTTTTTTTTTTTTTAAAAAACCAGTGTACATTATTGTTTGTTTCTTTGGGGGTTTTTAAACAAAAATGCATTTTTAGTAGTTGGAAACGTACTAAATGTAGTTGAACTGGTCTACATTATATAATGTGGCTTTGGAAAGAATGAAGAGTGAGCGTTAGCAAATATATGTGTGATATTTTAGTTAATCTTTGGTCTTATGTACTCTACTCTGACAAGCTGTTCATGGTTATTGACCTGGATTAACTTTTCTTATCTAAAGTGACTGAGTGCTTGTCATTTGGCATGCATTATCCAGCAGCACTTCTTTGACTGGCACTAAAGGGCTCTAGGTGCACTTCCAGTATCATTATTGGTGTAGGGTGATGCAATCTTTAAGTTTGTCATCTGTGTTCGAGATGTAACTCCCTGATTAAGAGTGCACTTAATTTCTGTGTTTCAAGCACTTGCTGCTATTTGATACAGATAAAGGATTACCAAATGTGTGTTTATGGCCATGCTGTTTCATTTGTTATTATTTGATGAACTCCTTTCTTGCATTTTTTGGCGGATATTGAAATATTTGTTTGATTTGCAGAATTTGTTCAAGTCTTCTCCCCAACACACCTTAAAATGCGTGTCTGGGAACGTGGTGCAGGTTTGTTTTTTTGAACAAAAAAAAAGAGACCTTTACCTTTCAAATAATTTGATGTATTAGATTGGCCAAGTTACTTGCTAAATATAACTGTGAGTTTATCCTTTTTGAGTATAGGCGAGACACTAGCCTGTGGGACAGGAGCTTGTGCCGTAGTCGTTGCAGCAGTGCTAGAGGGTCGTGCTGCAAGGGTAAGAAGTTGATTATTTTTGGGTTTTAATGCTGGGAAAAACGAAAATCATGTAAAGTATGTGCGACTGTCTTTCCCATTTATTTATTTGCGCTACTGATTGCTCCTTTGATCTTTGCTCTTCTCCGTTTCCAAAGCAGAGCTGTACTGTTGATTTACCTGGTGGGCCACTCAACATTGAGTGGAGTGAGAAAGACAACCATATATACATGACGGGGCCAGCAGAGGTAGTTTTCTATGGGTCAGTTCCTCTTTAAGCCCCTAAATGTAAGTGTTGTTTGTACTTCATCCGTTCTGTAAGTTTACTTAGGTCTTGCAGAATTCATAAATTTGCTCTAAATGTATGACAACTTTGTTGGAAAATGAAAGAAAAGCAGATGAATTGATCTTGGATAAGCCAGATTACTTTCGTTGCTCCCTCAAGTTTAACTCTTTTCTTCTTTGCATATTCTTTTGCCGTGATTTCTCAAAGATGTGAACTTAGGAAGTACATTAGTTTCATATTGGCTCCTCGAAGTTGTACCGGTATCATCATTGAACGGAGGAGATCGTTCTTCTCAAGGAGGACGCACACACTATCACTAACAGAATTAATTGGTTGTGTTGAGCTTTAGGCAAATAACATTAGACATAGATCTGTACATACCATGTATAAGATCAAGCCTGGGCACTGACAAACCTGGTTTGCGGCAACAAGTAAAATGCTAACATCTAAAGTAATTAGTTGAAATTAAAAATCTTTTTTTATTATGTAATTGCTCTGTGTTTCACAGAGATCACATGTTGATGGATATATGCACCTACGTTATGTGTAGATATCGAGTATCTTCCTTTAGTTTTTAGTAAGTATTGAAATAATGTCCACCCTCGTAAATGAAAATTTTAACCCTATGGCTTTGTTAAAAGTACCAATAATCCTTTACATATGCGCTTTGGAATTGTTGGTTGTGGGTGGTTTTCATTTTTGAATGTTAAAGTGAGATAGTTTCAAATGAAGCTCAAAGGCAAATGTCCTTCTAGAAACAATGTTTCAGACTTAGGGAAGCAAGACCTTAATAACTTAAGACCGCAGATGTAGTCCTCTCCTTGAGTTTAAAGTCCTTTGAGGTAGATTCAATATATCTTCTCATTTAAAACCAAAAAAAGATAAACACAGATTCAAGATTCCTTATCATCATGCTACATGGGCAATAAAAGGAATCATGGCTAATGAGCTTTGAGCGTCATTGCTTTGCTAATTCTTTCTATTTCCTATAACTAAAACTGTTGAAGTTGATAGATCAAATACAACATACCCAGTGTAATCCTGCACGTGGGGTACGAGGGAGGTGGTGTGTGTGTAGACCTTACCTCTCTTCTGTCTCTCCCTCACACTGATTATTAATGGGAGATGACGAGAATATGACTTCTATTTTAAAAAAAATAAAAGGCAGAGAGTTTCTTAATGATACATTTTTTTTTTAAAAGATCACGCCAGATGGTTTTAGACCAAGATCGCTTTTCGCTGAAATATTCATGTAAAATGAAAAGAAATGAAACTTCCTTGAAAAAAGGATTTAAAATATTTTAAATTAGCAGTGTAGAAATAGTGTTAAAAAATACTACTGTAATTAGGGCACGTACTTTAATCGTAATCCCTCTTAATCACATGATTAAGGCACGTAATGCAATCATAACTCCAATGTAGTTGTAATGATTAATGGACATATTGCAGCTGCTAAACAAATCTGTATTGTACTCTAAAAAAGATAAATTAATGCACTTTGCAAGTGTGTGCATGCGCGCAAATGCTTGGAAGGTGGCCAACTCGAAGAATAATAACCACTTTAATTAACTAAAAGAACGATTAATTCGTTTTCTGAGTTAATGGTCAAAGATATATTTTTATGTTTTTCGCGAATTTCACACCCTAACTATTAGTTGTTTCATTTTCCTACCAGAATTATCATGATCAATGTAATATTAAAACACACTTCATTATCCGTTGTTTTCTTTTCCTATCTAACTATCTGTTGGGAATTTAGAGTCGAAGGATTCAGTGGATGACAACTGTATCAGTATTTAATAATATGTAATTAGTAGAGTTAATTATACAGTTAGTTAGGCAGTTATGTAACTAATCCGATTAGACTAGTGTAGCCTCAAGTAGAGTAGTATATAAGCAACATTATGCTTCCTTACTCTGTAAGTTTTCAGATTGAATAAAAAATATTTTTCAATTCCTCTTCTCTCTCTCTTCAAGCTTCTCTACTCTTCCATGACTAAGTGTTATCAAGGTATCAGAGCTCGGTATACTGGTCGTTTCGGTCATGGCGGAAGGTAGAGATTGACGAGAGTATACTATATTCATCCCAATTTTCCCAAATTTTCTCCATTTCCATAGCAGTTTTAGCTCAATTAGGGCAAATTTGATTGTGAAAACTTGGTGTGTGTTTCAGCATTGCTTCGATTTCTCCTTCTCTCTGTGATTTCTCTCGATTCTGAGTACTACTATGGCTCTCCACATTGGAGAAACTGTTTCATCTCAGACATAAAATTCACAGAGCACTCATCAAGTACATCACAATCATCCGCTATATGTCCATCCTTCTGACACATAAGGTGTTTTTCTCGCTTCTATTAAACTTCAAGGTTCTGAAAACTATTCACTTTAGAGTAAATAGATGAAACTAGTGCTACAAGGTAAAAACAAGCTAGGTTTTGTTCTAGGCACATGTAAAAAGGACCAGTATGATTCTAGTCTTCATGATTTATGGGACAGATGTGATGCTATTGTATTAGGCTGGATTATGAACATAGTTTCTAAGGATCTGATCAGTGCTGTCATTGACGGATCTGATGCACATAAGGTGTGGGAAGACCTTGGAGAAAGATTTGACAAAGTAAATGTATCTAGGACTTT
The DNA here is from genome assembly GCA_031232105.1 of Capsicum rhomboideum. Lineage (NCBI taxonomy): Eukaryota > Viridiplantae > Streptophyta > Magnoliopsida > Solanales > Solanaceae > Capsicum > Capsicum rhomboideum. The sequence goes on along the minus strand of CP124711.1, from coordinate 138,304,191 downwards.
TTTTCTTCACAAGAAGATTGCTACACTCACTCAAGGCACATCATCTGTCTCTGTTTACTTCACAAGGTTGAGAGAACTTTGGGATGAACTTGAGGCACTAGTCCCTCCACCTAATTGTCCATGCCCTGAATCGAAGAACTATATTGAACATTTCTACTTGCAGAAGTTATGACAATTTTTAATGGGGATAAATGAATCTTATGATCACTCGATAAGCCAAATCCTTATGATCTATCAGCTTCCCAATATCAATCAAGCCTATGCAATGATTGTTAATGTTGAGAGTCAAAAGAAGAGTATACTTAGTAATACAGGAGGTCTGTTACATGAAGTTGGAGACTCAACTGCTCTTATGAGCAACAAGGGTTCAAATCATAACAACAGCACCACCAGAAGTTTTAATTCTGGTTACAACAGTGGATTCAGACCTAGAAACAATCCTGGCAGGCCAGGGATGTTTTGTGACTACTGCAAGATCAAAGGTCATACCAAGGAAGTGTGTAGAAGGCTGTATGGATATCCACCTAATTGGAAGTCCAAGAAGAAAGGGAATCAGTCAGGATCCTATGCTCATAATGCAATGAACACATGCTATACTTCAGTTCCTGATGAGAAACAATCCCATGTTCAATATCCAGACCCTCCATCAACATCTAGTCCCTCACACTCTGACTCATTCTTTTCTAAAGATCAATTTGCTCCTTTCTTCACTAAAGAACAACATTCTCAAATTTTACAGATGCTTCAAAGAGGCAAGGATCATATCTCTGAGCCAGTTGCTAATACAGCTAAGGTTGGCATGACATGATCAAGCTCAAGTGCAGGTAGTACAGGTACTGTCACTGCTTCCCTGTCTCATCTCATTCAGTCTAACTGGATAGTGGACACTGGAGCCTCTAACCACATGGGTCACAATATTCATCTACTTAAAAAGGTTAAAAGATTAGATGCACTTAAGGGAGTAAGGTGCAATTACCAACAGGAAAGGAAGTACGAATCAATCACATGGGTGATTCACGTGTGTTTCAGGATAAGTCTGTACAGGATGTGCTATATATACCAAATTTCAAATATGATATGCTCTCTGTCTCAAAATTAACCAAAGAGTTGCACTGTATAGTAGGATTTTTTCCTGATTATTGTGTCTTTCAAGATATCTCCACTGGGAAGGTGATAGGGATTGGTAAAAAGGATGATGGCTTGTACATCTTGCAGGCAGATTCTTATAAGGATGCAAGCCGAGACTCTGCAAGTTCAACTTGTGTTTCCAATAATGTACATGCAAGTTGTTATACTTCTTCTGAAAATGATGATGTTAATAACATATTATGGCATAGAAGGTTAGGTCATGCGACTCGTGTCCTTGAATTACAACATGTACTTGTTAAAGATCATGTTTGTACTGTTTGTCCTGTTGCTAAACAATCAAGGCTATCATTTCCTACTAGTGTGTCTACTTCTACTCATTCATTTGATTTACTACATGCTGATGTTTGGGCCCCCTATAGAGTGCCTACATATAATGGTAAAAGATTCTTTGTTACCTTGATTGATGATTACTTTAAATACTGTTGGATTTTCTTGTTAACTACTAAAGTTGATACAATAGTAATCTTCAAAGATTTTTTAGCTCATGTTAAAACTCAGTTTGAGTGTATGGTCAAATGCCTAAGAACTGATAATGTATCAGAGTTCTTCAATGATCAAGTATGTAATGTGATTAAGAAATATGGGATTCATCATCAAAGTTCATGTGTTAATACTCCTCAACAGAATGGGGTGGTTGATAAAAGACACATGTCAATATTAAACATGGCCAGGGCACTTAGATTCCAGGCTCACATTCCCTTGAAGTATTAGGGTTAGTGTGTTTCTACTGCTGTTTATTTATTAAACAGACTGCCTAGTAATGTGTTAAAAGGCCATACCCCTTTTGAAAGGCTGTTTCACAGGGTTCCTCTTTACAACACTTGAGAGTGTTTGGGAGTCTGTGTTATGCTACAAGGGTGAAGAGTATGGACAAGTTTAGTCCTAGAGCTGTTCCATATGTTTTCATGGGATATTCTTCCTCTCATAAGGGATATATCCTCCTTAATCTCACTACTAAGGAGTTCTTTGTTAGCAGGAATACTGTCTTCACGGAATCTGTCTTTCCTTTCCATATATGACCACTTCACCTTCTCCTATGTTCCTTGTGCTTGAGTTTACAGATGATACACTACCTGAGCCTCTAGTTGTCACATCTTCTCACCTTTTGCCTGTACCACCTGCTTTGATGACAGATTATGTCATTCCTCACATACAGACCATATGATTTTACTCTTTGTCCAATTATGTCTCATATGAGCACCTTACTCCTGCTTATAGAGCTTCCTTAACTACATTCTCTGCTATCACAAAGCCCATTTATTTTGTTGAAGCAAGTAGTGATCCTTTATGGATTCAAGCTATACAGGCTGAGCTTGATGCTTTAGCTGATAACCACACTTGGTCAGTTGTACTCCTACCATCTGGCAAGACTTTTATTGGGTGCAAATGGGTGTTCAAGGTCAAATATAAGTCCTTAGGGGAAGTGGAAAGGTATAAGGCAAGGCTGGTAGCTATGGGCTATAGTCAATAAGCTGGTCTTGATTATACTGAGACCTTTTCACCTGTGGCTAAGATGGTAACTGTGAGGACCACAAGAATGGTGATATTCTCATAATGTTGATATATGTGGATGATTTGCTAGTGACTGGCAGCAATATAAGCCTCATTCAACAAGTTAGGCTTGATCTACAATCTAGGTTCAAGATGAAAGACTTAGGCGAGCTAAAATATTTCTTAGGTATTGAATTCTCTAGATCTGAGCAAAAAATTCATTTATGCCAAAGAAAATATACCCTGGAACTTTTGTCTGAGTTGGGGTTGACAGGAAGCAAACCAGCAGAAACTCCTATGGAGTTCAATCAAAAACTTACATCAGTAGAGTTTGATAGAACTGCTCATCCTGAAAATGTTGAACATGATACTTTAGTGGTAGACAAAGGAGCTTATCAAAGAGTAGTAGGAATACTTCTCTACTTGACAATGACTAGGCCTGATTTGGCCTTTGTGGTGTAAGGTCTTAGCCAGCATATGCATGCACCTAGGATGTCACACATGGAAGCATCCATGAGAGTGGTTAAATACATTAAAGGAACAACAGGACTTGGCTTATTCATGCCAGCAAAGAGTGATCTAAAACTGATAGCTTATTGTGACTCTGATTGGGGGTCATATGTGGAATCAAGGAAGTCAGTCACAGGGTATGTAATCAATCTTGGAGATGCCCTAATATCCTGGAAATCAAAGAAACAACAAACAGTTTCCAGGAGTTCTGCTGAAGCTGAATTTAGAAGCATGGCTTCAACTGTTGCCGAAGTTGTTTGGCTAACTTTTTTGCTAAAGGAGCTGGGAACTGAGGTTAAACTTCCTATAGATTTATTCTGTGATAGCAAGGGTGCTATACAGATAGCAGCTCATCCTATATTTCATGAAAGAACTAAGCACCTAGACATTGACTGTCATTTTGTTAGAGAATAGATACAAGCAGGACTCATTCACACTCAACACATTGGTACAAAAGAGCAACTTACTTACTAAAGCACTATGCAGACCACAACATGATCATTTAGTGACCAAGCTGGGGATGAAGAGCCTGTTTTTATCCATCAGCTTGAGGGGGAGTGTTGGGAATTCAGAGCTGAAGGATTCAGTGGATGACAACTGTATCCGTATTTAATAATATGTAATTAGTAGAGTTAGTTATATAGTTAGTTAGGCAGTTATGTAACTAATCCGATTAGACTAGTGTAGCCTCAAGTAGAGTAGTATATAAGCAGCATTATGCTTCCTTACTCTGTAAGTTTTCAGATTGATTAGAAGATGTTTTTCAATTCCTCTTCTCTCTCTCTCTTCAAGCTTCTCTACTCTTCCATGGCTAAGCTTTAACACTATCACGTCATTGTTCAGATAGAAAAGAAAACAATTGATAGTTGAGGTGTGTTTTAATACATAGATGGTGATAGTTCAGATAGGAATAAGGAACATGTTGATAGTTTGGAAAATTTAACAGTTAATGTTTGTTTCTAATCGTTCTCTCTCTTTATATCCTATAAAAAAACTGAAAGGACAATGGAGTAGCCGAAATATAATTTTTTCACTTGTTAATTTTTTTTTATGTAGTGCTTCACATAATTGTGACACTAATTGTATGAGACTTATTTATCTCACAAGTTAGTGAATCAAAAGTGTAAGATTTCAAATTCATTTACATTTGATACGAAAAAAAGCTCACACAATTGACATGAATTATGTGAATCACATCATAAGTTTTTCCATTCTACATCATGATAAAAATCAGAGTACTGCTAGGACATGCAAATGATCAACATTAATTTGATGAACAACAAATTAAAGTCAAACGTTTCCGACTTTATGTGTTACGATTGCCACATTAGTGATTAATTGTCTCCAATAATTTGCCCATAGTGGAAAGGTCAATTATCTAAAAATGATTTAAACCACATGCTTTCTTTTGACTTAAAACCAAAATCCATTTTAGGTAAGTGGAAAAACATTTATTAGGAATTCGTATATTCCATAGTATAAATGAGATTTGAGATGATTATTTAGTTGTAAAAATGTCTGTTACTAGAAAAACAATGTTCCAAGTTCAAATACAATAATCATGTTGAGTTGTTAAGTCTCGGGTGCTTATTGGGTGGTTTTGATTTGATTTTTTGCACTTAACGATTTGATTTATTGGTTATCGATTTTTATGTTAAACTGGGCGCTACTGAACCAATAAGATATCGATTGATTCTCTTTGGCTTAACAGTTATTCCTCAACTCATCGGTTAATTGGTGTATCTGATACAAAAATTAAAACCAAAAAGGAGTAGCTTTTATGTGCTCCACCAGACACTAGTGACTTCTCGTCTAATGATCTAAACCCATAAGATGTCATTATTGCTGTCAACAGATCAGAATACGGTTGGTAGACAATGACAATGATAGTGGGATGAATAGTGAATGGAGACAAATATTTTGGGGCAAAGGAATTTATAGTGAAGTAGTATTATTGGTTGGGTTGGGCTAGGGTGGGGAAAACGAGTAAAGCGTCAAATTAATGGGTTATCGGTTTATTTGATACAAAAATTGGACGATTCGAAGATAATATGTTATTTATAAAATTCTAAATCACTCTCAAATCATTAATTCGATAATCTGATAACAATAATTTAAAACACTTTTCAATTTGGATTATCGCTTGTGGTTCGGTTTTATACACTCCCAGAGTCCTTGTTGAGTTCACATCATTTGGGGTTTAAATGATTTGTGTTTTTATATGATCTTAGTCCTTGGACAATTCTCACCTTTAAACTAGCTTTTGAAGTAGAGTAAACTTTCCTTCTTGCCCAGCCATATAGTAAGGACGATATGTATGTACTCAAAATTTCATAGAAATAAGTCATTTTGGATTTGTCTCTTTCTTTTTCTTTTTGGATAAATTTGTTTCCTAAGTCATTTTTGGACATGACATAAGTGTATCCTTTAAGGAACCCAGAGACAAGAACTGAAACAAATTACTCCCTCCTTTTATAAAAAAAAATAAAATATATGTTCAGATTTGATACGGAGTTTAAGAAAATAAATATTAAGATTTTTGCATTTTGTGGTCTTAGATTAAAGATATATCAAATGTACCAAAATGTTGTTTAATTTTGTGGTCTTAAACAGTCATGTGGAAATTTTGACTTGAAGAGTTGCTAAAAAAAAAGGATAATTCTTTTTTAAATGACTAAAAAGAAAAGTAAGTCATTCTTTTTGAAATGAAGGGAGTTCTATATCTTCTCTAATTCCAGCAAAACATTTCAAACGAACACATTGACAAGTTGATAGCACAAAAATTTATGAGAAATTTTAAAAAATGAATACTAAATTAATAAAGACATTCTACCTAAAAATGAGAAAAAAAAGTATTAAAGAAAAACAACATCTTGCCAATTGTCACCTTGAATGTAGAAAATAGTTGCACGTTACTAATTCTTATTTAAAATATAATTTACCATTAAGTCTCCTGCTCTTTTTATTAAGTAGTTAAATTAATCCTGAATAAAATTCAAGGATGCATTAATCTTATGTATTTGCCACGTTTGGTTATATGGTCAACTAAACAAGCACGAAGCTTAATCATATTGAACTTCTTCTTCTTCTTCTTCTTTTTTTAAATTATTTTTTTAGTTAATTAGTGTGTGTTTAACTTGATTGTATTTTCACTCTGAATTATTCTTAGCACTTTTTCAAACTAAATTAACTTTTAAAATCAGTAACCTTGACAAGTGTATTCTGGTTAATTTAATTAAAGCAATGCAGCCAATCCCCATCACTGTTTGGTGGTCGAAATAATAAAACATTCTGCTCATTTTCGCCTTGAGCCGAGAATATATCGGAAACAACTATTCTATTTTTACAAGGTAGATAAGGTTTGCGTACATCTCATCCTCTTCCGACTCTATTTGTGGGATTATACTGTCCATGTTATTTTTATTGTTTGCCCTTTTTCTCCTTGAGCTGAGGGGTCTATCGGTAACAACCTCTCTACCTTTACAATGTAGGAGTAATTAGGTGTGTGTACACTCTATCTTTCGCAGACTCCACTTGTGAATTACATTGCGTATGTTATTGTTGTTGCTTGCTCTTTTTCTCCCTTTCTCAATTATTCTTTAATTCTTTTTGTTAGCTATTAATCTCGGCAAACTTATTTGACTTTTCGGAGCTAAATTTTTTTTATTCGACCCTACTAAAATTTAGTGTATTCATCGTTCTAATTAGTTCGTTTAAATATGGATGCATGTGAACTACTACCATTTATTCTACGTTACAAATCAGTATTTGTTAGTTAAAGTTACTTACAATTATCCTCAACTTAAATGATGTTGTAACTATATTTGTTAGGTATTTGTAAATCTATAATTATTTGTGGTTCAATTAAAAACTGAACAAATAATTAGTCATACGTTTCTGACTTTATTGTATATGACCACAAAGCAAATATGCACCACATGTTTTCTGTCTTTGACTAAGAGCTAAAATCCATTTTAGCTTTTAGTCAAAGACAGAAAATATTTATATAATTAAATTATTTAAATTTATTATAATTTAAATATCTAATTATATAAATATTTCATTATGCCAGTATATAGAAACTAATCTCCAACAATATAGTAAAATTTGACTAAGAGCTAAAATCCATTTTAAGCAAGAATTTATTAGAAATTTTACTATATTGGTGGAGATTAATTTCTATATACAGGCATAATGAAATATTTATATAATTAGATTATTTAAAACCAATCAAATTGGGCCAGGAATTGATTTGCACAAAGTATTGGTTCATTCCTTCTGGCTAATAAGTTTAAATTCATGGACTTAGCTATATAATACACCATAAGTTTAATATAGATAATTATATATTGGTTCCCTTTATTTTTTGTTTATTGGAAGTTAATTTATCCATTAATCTTTATTTTTTTGACAGCTGGTCCTCTTTTAAGTATCAGACAGAAATTATTTGATCAATGAAGATTTTCTTCTCATTATATATTGCATCTTGTGTTGAAAGGCATTCAAGAACAACAACTTATTAGTGCTTAATTTGGCATCGGTCAAGATTTAATCTACTAAAGAGGGATTAAAAATACTTTTCGTCCTTACTAAAAATAGATATGCTTGTCATTTAGAAAATCAAGACATAATTATTTGTTTTTTTTTTCACCTTTACCCTTAGTCATACATATGGAAAGATATTAATATAGTGCAAAAAGACAAGTATCAAATAGAGAGGAGTAATAGATAAGGATAATTTAGTCAAATTAGCCTCTAGTTAATGTTTTTCTTAAGGGGAGTGCAAATAAAAATAATGGTGACAAATATTTAGGGATAGAGGGAGTAATAAATTAAATCTTCTCATATAGAGGTGAATAATTTACTTTCAAATGTATCTTCATTGTAACAACTAGAATTTTTCAACACAACACTAATATTTATTATATTCACTGAATCCAAATTATAACTGAGAATTAAAATAATAAGGTAGTCGTGAACAATATACTAATGAGGAAATCTTAAAATGACAGAGAAAGAAGGTAACTAAAAGAAGATGAGATACTAGAACATAGAAGAAAGATGAAAATAACAAACCTAGCTAGCCAAAGCTTCAACATTGTACTTAGCATGACCTTTTGCAGCACCGAATTTTCTTTTAATAGCTAGATTGTTCTCCCTTCCCTCGAGTCCCACACAAAATTTTTCAATATCCCAAACAAGCCCTTTATGTTAGTCTTTTGGCCAATCGTGTTCGAACTCTGAAGGAAAAAATTACTTCATTTAATTTTTAGTGTGAATTCGAACATCGATTTATTTGAAAAAATAAAATTAAACATTTAGAAACTACATAAAACACTCTCATAATTTTTAAAATTAAAATATGGTTACAGAAAATAGTTTTAAAGAATTCATAGTACGTAAAAATAGTTTGATTCCCAAATAATAATTATGGCATATGTTAATTTATGTATCACAAATGAAGAAGTATCAGCCTTACTAGACCCGTCGTGAGTTATTAACCGAATTTGAATAAAAAATTATTTCTACCAAAGAAGTTGTCAACTCCTTCATTAGGTAGGCTTATATTTGAATTATCATCATCTTCTTGCTTTCTTTTAACTTATATTTTTTAATTTAAGAAAATGGATTTTTATGTAAAGAATAAATATACAACATCAATAAAATCACAATTTGATTTTCTGATCTGAATTATCATCGTCGTAATTGTCCTTTTAGGTCTAGACATGCACGAATTTGTCCCTTGGAATTTAATCTAAGGGATGCCTGAACTTACTCATAAGGTTTCTAAATTTCTTCCCCTATTTTGATGTGGGATTCACCTAAGGTATAATATACATACGCAGGCCCCTTCTTCAACAGGGACGGCTCAATATACCCGGTGGCTTAAAGTAAAACTTCAAAATGAGGCCTTAATTTATTTTCTCATGATTATTTTTTTTTATATATATATATATATATATTATTTGAAGTCTATTTTTAGAAGTTCTTGAGATTCAAAATTATGAATAAAATTGTTTTATAATGGGTTTCTCGAAATAATTCCTTTTCAATTGATAATATACCTAATTCATTCAATTTCTCTTGAGACGTTGTTGATTTTAAGTAAGATTTTATCAATTTTAATTTTAAAAACTTCTTTCGGCTTAGGATTGTTATAGGAACTCTATAGGCAATAGATGCATTTGAAAAATAATAAAATCTTTTTAGCTTATTAAAATATTTCTTAACTTTCTACTCCCTCCGTCCCACTTTAACAGTTATTTTAATTTTTTTCATGATCATTAAGCAAACTAATAAATACAAGATACAGCTTACTAAGTTACTCCTATTTATTAATGTTTTTTTTAAAATATTGAGTAATATTAAAAAGAAATCTTCTTTAATGTTAAAGGTAAAATTAGAAATAATTATCAATTTAATCTTGAATTCTTAAAGTGATAATTTTTTTGAGCTAAAATGACATTAAAATGAGACTAAAAAGATATTAAAAAGTACTCAATATTTTCTAATGGAAAAAATCTACAGAACTATAAACTTATAATTACTAAAAATGAGGCCCCCGAAAATTGGGGGCATAAAGCATTGGCTTCAATGGCTTCATGCTGAAGTCGGCCCTGTTCTTTAGATACTTGCCCTCCATCGGCGGCATCCCATACACCCATTCCTTGGGATTTGGAGTCCTCGCTGAGGTTTGCCTCACCACCGTACTGAGGAGTGTATTGCTCTAATACCACATCTATAATGATTTTGATTCAACTGTTAAAGTACTGTCTGCTTTGGGCCTAGAGATGCACGAACTTGTCCTTTGAGATCAAACCCAAAAGACGCCGCAACGGTTGATTCTGAACTCATTATTATAAGTTTCCTAACTTTAATTTCTTCACTCATTATGATGATTCGCCTAAGATTTAACGTACATCCTTTTTCATAGGCTTGCCTTCCGTCATGGCGTCACAAGGGATTAGTATTTTCTACTTTTTAAGCATTTTTTTAAATTAGTTTAGCTTTGTGTTCAGAAAATTTAAATTATGTTATTTATGAGCCTAATCTCTTACTTTTAACAAAGAATTCAAAAATTAAATCTTTTCTAAGGCTCCTTTTTAAAAGCCAATGTTTCCAGGAGGAAGGTATATTTCAACCTCATTAGTATACACATTTTCAGGTAAAAAGATAATACTAACAAAGATAATGATGAAAATAAAAACAAAAAAAGAATAGCATCACCGTATTAGAAAAGCCAAAGTCTGTTAAAAAAAAATTTTGGTTGTTGACCTAATCGAGTAACTCTAAAGCATGATAATTAAATAATATTATATATATATATATATTATAATATTGTTGTCAGATATCTGAAAATATTCCTGTAATCCACCATACATTTTTAATCTTTATTACCAGGATTTAAGGTTCTTGATTTTTTGATGAGTCGATGTAAGCAGAAACGAATTCAAGATTTAAATTTAATGGGTTCAACTTTTAAGATTCTCAGTAATAAAATTATGAGTTCACGTCTAATTGTTATTGAGAATTTAGTAGGTTTTACATATATATTTATATACTTTGCGTATCGAAAGTTATGAATTTAGATGAACCCTTTTAGGCTACCTTATCTATAAGTGCTTTAAATCATTGATTATAAAATAATTAACGTCAAAATCAGTATGATGTACAAACTGAAATCTGATTGATAGTTACAATTAGAGGAAACAAGCTGTAACTTGGTCTTATAATTAAGAATTAATAATATTTCAATCTAGGAGACAAAAGTCACCGGCCTATAATGTTAGAATATATCTATTGATTTTTTCTTTTACATATACATCTGTCATGAGACCTAAGAATTTCAAGAAAACTATATATTTATCCTAAAATTATATGTTTTATTTGAGCCGAGGATCGTCTATCGAAAACTACATCTTTACTTTTATAAGGTAGGGATAAGGCTGCGTATGCATCATCCTTTCTAGCCCCACTTATGAAATTACTCTGATATATTGTTGTTGCTTTTTAGGATGAAGGTCTCCTTCCCAAGTTGTACATATGACTTAACGGTTTTTCACAAAATATTATACGTATCTATGAGATCGAGTAAAAAATTCTGTTTTCTCACTTTAAATTGAGTATTGTTTCCCTTCCATTCCTGCTAGGATTGGAACCCGTGTATCATATTCTGATGAACGTATACCTTTGTGATCATCAGAGGTGGTCCAAGATTTTTAGTTTATGAGTTCTTAACTTTAATTATTTTTTATTACTGGATTTTGGATAGATTATTTGTACATATTAAAGTTTTTTTTTTGGACACAAGTAAGAAGCTAAGTTTGAATCAAAGTTACTGAGTTCTATTGAACCAGCCAAGTTATATACTGTTAAGTGGTTAATTAAGGTCATTTATTTGTAATTACTAGTGGTGCTCGGAATAGCTTGCGCAATAATTAAGATCATCATATAAACTTTATTTTTATTAGCCACTATAATTTACTCATGAGATTATTATAATACTAATAACTAGAGGATTATGATGTTTTATCTAACTTATGTTTGTCTTGGTTTGTTAGCCACTTAGCTTCTTTAGTCATTTGATGATAGATGGACTAGGGGAATATAAGTTATTTATTTAAGGAAACATGTTGGAGGACATGAGATTTACTTTGTCTTTCCTAAACTCCTTGATTAATTGCTAATAGGTCTTATCATTCAGTGTAATTAAAGAAACATTCGACGTTCCTTAAGTTTAATTAAGGTGTTGCTTTAAAAAGACAAAGCATGAAAGTGACTATAAAAGCAGATTCATTATAATTATTTCCCTAAATCCCTCCCTCAGCAAATAATTAGGTGGAGTGGGCAAGACAGAGAAGACAGAAAAATACAAGTTCAAACTTCAGTATTTTCATTACCTGCTCCAGTAAAGGAAGCATTTCCAGTGAATAAGAACTAGAATTGAATTTGGTTGGGAGCTAAGAGAGATTGGAAAGATTTAAATAAGAGTGTGCCTAGCGTCTTTCGCTCTCTCTTATTAGAAGAAGGAAGGGGCGCGACCCCATTCAGTTCGATGAAGTAGCTCTTTCAACTAATCCGTACTTTCCCTCTCCTTACAGTGGCTTTCAGCTCCTTTCCTGGATTAGAAAGAAAGCTCCCAATATGCTACACAATAATCTTTTCTTTTTTTTTCATTCGTTGTTCAATACCTGCATTGAGGCCTTGATTAATTTAAATTGAGTAAGACCCATTTAAGAAAAAAAAAACTTTCTAATAGGATTTTTTATACTCGGGCTCGAATCCAAAGACTCTGATTAAGATAGGAGAGAAGACATTGACATATAATAAGGGATATATACATATAAAGACACACAGAGAGAGAAAGATCAGCGCGCATGCACGCCTGAATTGATTTTGAATATGTTTCATGTGTCCAAATTCTGATGGAAAATTTTGTCGATGATCATTCAAGTGAATGATTATCACATAAAAGTCACTACTTGTGACTTAAAAATCATCAACCTAAACTCCGATTAACTTAAAAAAAATAGAAAGGTCTGAAATTTATATATTTAGCACCGAAAATATCATGTACAAGTTAACTTAGGAGTTTATTCAAACTCTATAACTTTAACTTGAATAAGCACAAATAATTAATTTCAAATTCAGTAAATTAAATTAGTTATTATATTGTAGCATTTTGAACTCAAACTCATGATGCTCAAATAGTAAATCCAGCTCCGTAAGAAATATTATATTTAGTTTTTCTTTTTCTTTTGAATTCTTTATTTTAATGGAAAATGCTTCTTTAGCTTGTGAGGATATTGTGTAGTCATTGGAATTCTTTTACAGCAGACACACACACGAGACATAGGTTGTAAAAGCTACAATTAAGGGAATATATAGATGTGAAGTAGCCAACTTGATACATAATTAGCCATTCACTTTTCCTCTTTAGACAGATCAATAAGAAAAGCAAATTGAATAAATAAAATTGAATTTCTATGTCAATTTTTTTTTCAAGCTATAAAATCAGTCTGTAGGCTAAGACTGCGTACAATAGATCTTGTGATCTCCTTACCGGAACTCCGCGTATAACGGGAGCTTTAGTGCACGGAACTCACTTTTATGAGTTGCTTTCGTTCTTTAAGCTGTTAATTATATATAGAATTATTAATGTTGAATCATTATCATCACAAACTGAAATTAGATCATGTTGTAATTAGAGGAAACAGGAACATGTGTTAATCGACTAATTAAACAACAAGCCTACAATTAGTATTATAATTCCATAATCAACAATATCTCAATCTAGGAGGCAAAATTCACCGGCCTAATATATATAGGCTCTTAGGTGAACTACATATAAAAATAATTGGTTAATTTCTATAACGTACATTTGTCATGAAAGATAAGAATTTCAAGACAACTCATGTTACCTTTGCCACATAACTTTGAAGTTTTTGTGGTGCTAATTTTCTCTGAATACTAATCTATATTATATGCTATGGCTGCGATTCATAAATTATTAGAGATTTTGAATAGGGATAATTACAGACCAAACGCTTTGGGGGAACTAGTTTATAAGATAGCCGGGAAATGTATGAGTTTTGTATGTGTAAGTATAATATGCATATACTATACATATAATTTTATATACCTATACATATAATATACATAATTAGTGTATAGACTTTGGATATTTCGACTGCATTAGTACATAAGTTTGATCGAATTGTACTATTGGTTAAGTTTCCTTTTTAAATATCGTTGCAAAGGTTTAGTGGTCGATGAGTATTTTGGACTAAAGAAAAAGTGCTAGAAATTCACTTATTTTGGAATAATAAGAAGTAAATGGTGGTAAATTTGACATTTTCCTTTTCTTAATTAGTCGTCATGTTAACCTGTCGTGAGTTGAGGATCTACCAAACATAACCTCTTAACCTCATAAAAGATAAGATAAGGTCTATTTACATACATTTCATCTTCCCTAGACCCCAATTATGAAATCACACTAGTGTATAATTGTTGTAATTAGTAGTCGTGTTTGTTAGTTGAGCTACTCACGTAGTCAATTGAAAGACCAGGTGTTAATTTGATAGTTATTAGTTATATAAAAGATGTATATTTGTTCCTTAGACAAGTTTTGTCTACCCCAAACTCCTTTATTTAATACATGATAACAAACTTTTTATCATTCGAGTCTAATTATAATTTCCTAATTTTCAAAGAAACATCATGATCCTTTAAGTTTAAGGTTAATTTGTCCCAAAAAGTCCAAGCATGAAAATGACTAATTGGAGAGAAATTAAATTAATTAGTTATCAATCTACCTCTGAATTCTTAGTTTAGCAAAAACGACACGACATCAATGTAAAGTTGTCAAAGGAAAAAAATAACGCATCAATGTATTTTATCAAAACTGGATATGAAAAAGGAATCAATACATAATATTATTAATTCTTTAAAGATGAAGAGAGAAACAAAAAATAGCACTACTGTATAAACGAAGAGTTTGAGAGTAACACAATCTCTAAGATGATTTTTTTGAAAAAAAAAAAAAGAAGAAAAAAGAATAGTATTTCAATAGAGGTTCTCGAAATAACATACTCTATAAGTTATATCTCTAATCTTCTATACGGGATTTATAATTTCCATAGTTATTTTTTTAATTTTTGAGATATGTCTGGATCATCATGAGATACTCATTGATCTTTTGAGATAATTTCTTCTCATGTAATTTTATTATCTCTATATTTTTTTCTTTATAAACACCTTGAATCATCATGTTTAATTGTCACATCTAAGAATCAATGCATCTAGAAGTTATCCTCTATAACTACTAATAAACTATACCTTTTGACAAATGCATATGCTTATAATTTCTTAGCTTATGTCTAGTTTTATTTGATCGCACATTCACCTTAATATTTACATTTTTGTAACACTCGAATTATGGATATGTTAGACTTTAGAGGTCCAACATTCACTCTCATATAACCTTATCGCCATTTTATAGAACTTGATTATCACTTTGATAGGTAGAAAGAATTCTCAAAAATCAAATTATTTTAAACAGGAAAAGGGTTCCATTGGAGTTGTATTTTGGAGAGAAATGATTATGGGTCTTGCATCTAATCATTGTGAGAACAATGATTGTAATAAATATATATATGTGTGTACAACTTAATTATGATTAAAGGAATAGTTTCCTATGCTTTCTGCGATTTGAAGTGTAAATTAATTGGATTAATTATCTAAAAAGTATAGTACAGATGGAAGAGGATACGATATTATTAATTGCACTTCTATCTCACCTTTTAAATTCTTTTTTCAAAAGAAGAATTAATCTCAATTCAGTCCCTTCTAACTTAATTAGTTACTTATACAACAAGATGTTAATCATCAAAATCAATTTTAGCTCGGCTAGGCCTTCTCGTGAAGTCCGCCCTGGCTAGGTCTTCTCGTGAAGCCCCCCTTGGCTAGGCCTTCTCGTGACGCGAGCCTAACACACGAGGAAAAAACACCTGATGCTCCAATTGATCAGTACATGAGTTTCTGTTTTTCACCATCTTTTGGCCAATTTATTTGTACAATTCATATATACTATACTATGTTCTAAATACTTTACAACCATCGTGTGGATCAATACATATACCTTGAGAGTACTTGAATCACGTTATTAGACTCGTAATATTCGTAATTAAGACTTAAACATTACGGTCTTTATGGTCTAAATTTTAGACTAGAGAAGTTGTAAGTGCCGAAAATCTGAAGAATTAGACATACGAAGAAGTCAAGAGAATTTAATTTCTATTATATATACATAAAAGATAATTTTAGTGTTGCACATACTATGTAGTTCTCTGCTGAACTGAAGAGGATTCAAATAATTAGACTCGTAATAATCGTAATTATTTATGGATCGATCAGGAAGGTTCAACATTTCTTCTTCTTCCTTTAAAAGTAGAAAAACAAAAACAAAGAAATAGAGTCAACACTCCTTTCTCATTTGTACTTAATTATTAAATATTTGTTAAGTTTTTGGTAGTGTCATCTGTCATGATCAAAGCTTTAATAGAGACAAATAATTATAACTACTTTTAAAATAAATAAATCACTTGCTCTGGATTTTAGTTGCATTTTGACATTACACCATAAAAGTGCACTTGATCACATGAAACATGTTCTCACATATACCCCAATGCAAGACAAATAAAATGAATTAATTAGCTAATAATTTACTGCTATGAGTATCATATGGCTTAGCTAATTAATTAATTAAGTATCTTGAGAAATTTAAAATTGACAGATCATAGAGAAATAAAAGGAGAGGAAACTTCTCGTGTTGATGCTTTCAATTTATATATAGTGGCAAAAACAAGCATGGCGAATTATTTAATATTTATAAGTGAATATAGTTTAATTAGTAGATAGTTTCAAAGAGTAATATTATCATATAGAATGGGTGAAAAGAAGTGTGAAATTGCATGTCACTACTAAATATGGAAGTTTCTTCGGAGGAACAAATTAATTAAAATAATTAATCAAATTAAGTCATAAAAAACATTAATCTTTGCAATAATTAATGGTTTGGCCAAGGCATAATGACGGCAAGAATATTAAGAGTATTGAAAGTTATTTGGTCCCATTAATATTTTCGCCACTTTAACTAGTTTAATTAATTAATTAATCAATTAATCAATGCCTCCATCTGGTATTAGAGTTTAAGAAAATAATTTCCTTTTTTTAAAATTTAATCATTCAATATCGTACGCTCACTCGTTTTAGGGTGGAATGATTCAATCATCCCAACATAATTTTGTTTTTTTCTTTTGTCTTTCAAAATATTATTTTTAGAACGTTCTTTTTAAAAAATAAATAAATTATAGTCTTGGTAAGTAAAATTAAAGTCGCGATCTTCGATTTTCAATATACATAAAGGGACAACATTCCTTACGTCTTACTAAGCAAAACACGCGTTAAATTTCTTTTCTTTTATTGATTATTATATTTTAGATATTTTCATTAGCACAATGGTAAAAGAAAAAAAAAATTGAAAATTTGATGTCACTAGGAGAGGTAATTTTTCGAACAGTCACTCAACTAGTGGTAATTAGATTTTCGTCATTACGGGCTTATTGTTCCTACCTAACTACATGATAGTGGTCTAGGGAGCGCAATTGCTAGAACACGAGAGAATAAGAGTAATGATTTCAGCAAGAGCAGCCAGACGGACTACTACAGTGAGCTAGTGACTATTAGAGTAGAGTTAAGTCAAAAGGTATGATATAACAGCCTTTCTGAGCAAGCCTCTGGGATCTCCTGTAAACCCCCCATGATGTGGTAAAGGGAGGATATTAGGGGAAGCAGTCACATTACTTTGTATTGTAACAAAAAAGTCACTCAACTATTTCTATTTCACGTACAAAGTCACTCAACAATTGATATTTCACGTACAAAGTCACTCAATAAATTCAATATATATAGCTTAAATTGGTTGAGTAACTCTGTAAGTGATATAATAGTAATTGAGTAAACTTGTAGGTGAAATAACAATAGTTGAGTGACTTTTTTTGTTACAAACAAAGTTGGATGACTTTATGAGATAATTCCTATCAGTTGAGTGATTTTCTGAGATAAAATCGGTTAGTTGATAGACCACCTGAGAAATGAACTCATCACTAGGGTTCATATTTGCTTGAAGATCATCAAATAAGAAGCTTCCTTTAATGATTAGAAGTCCTAGAACAATAATTCACTAGTCCACTTAGCATAGAAAATGAGATATGATCGAATTTTTAGATGAGCATTTATTAATTTGGACGGAAGTTAATTATCATCACAATATATATTACTAATAAGGGGATTAATTTATGTGTTAATTAATTAATGAAATCTGCTTTTCCCCCTCTAATTCAGTTAAGTAATAAAGTATTCTGTCTATGATATATAACAGTGGAGCACCAACTTAGACATTACAATTCTTCCTGTCACATGGGAACAATTTTCAAGTTAATTAATTAGCATTATTTTGTTTTTAATTACTGATTTTGGTTGAGTTGGTAAGCAGTTTAACACATGATTGCTTAATAATTAATTATAAATCAATATAATGTAGACAAAATTTGTGTGATTTTTGTTTAGTTTAGTCTAAGCATGATTACTAAAATTAACTACAACTAATCAAAGCGGTCCATGAATGTATTTCCACAAAGTATTGGTTCATTCCTTCTGACTAATAAGTTCAAACTAATGGAGTTAACTATATTATATATAAATATTACATTAATAATTAAATTAATTAACTTCAGACTATGTATGTTGGAGGGTCCCTTTTGATTTTAGTTAACTGCTAGTTATTACTTATTATCCAATTAATATTTCCTATAAATACGTGTTGAAAGGCATTCATGAACTTCAAGGTAGTGCCTTAGCATGCATCAATATTCAAGATTATCCAATATACTGATTAGTAAAATCTTCTCATTTATTATATGAATGAATATTATTAAGTTCAAATACATCAAATAATGCGATAACCGAAACATAATAAACAACAAAGACGATGGTCTTTCGGAAACAACCTCTCCACTTCCACGAGGTAGTGTTAAGGTCTGCATATACTCTACCCTCCCCAGACCAAGCCTCACTGGTGAAATTTCGCTGGGTATATTATTGTTGTTGTTGTTGCTATTAAGTTCAAATACATCGCCAAAATTAATAGTACAAGTTCTTTGTGTCAGGTCAATAATTTTTGGTGAATTAGGTTTCTTAAACCAAATCAAATTGCACGAAATCACATTTAAAATTAAATTGATTTGGAGACTTCATATTATAAAAAAAACAGTTTGACTCCAAAATAAAAACTATGTCCTATGTATAAGTTGAAATAAAGTGGAGCAATAAAACCCAACAGCTATGTCTATAGTTGGTCCAATTATTATACTAGTATATGTTTTGGGTCGTAACCTGATTTAAATATTCAGGAAGTAGTACTTTGATAGATCCTTATTTTAGAGAATAATTTCTTCTTTTAGGTTATAGAATTAGTTTGAAACTTGGAAATACAGCTAAAATCGAGTAATTGTAGGGGTGAAAAGGTTAGAGGTAGTCTATTAGTTAGAGTTATAACCTGAATTCACTTATTGCTAAGTGTATTCTAAGTTAAAATTCCGCCAAGAAGGATCGTGATTTTTACTCCATTGAGCAAGACAAGCTCAAAAAATTGACAATATAATTCACCCCATCTCCTCGTATGTCTAAGTGGTGCTAAGATAAAACGTATAAGTTGAATCGAATGGAATAATAAAGTCTAAACACTTATAGCCCGTTTGGCCAAGCTTAATTTTCTCCAAAAGTGTTTATTTTTTCTCAAAAGTGCTTATTTTAAAAAATTGAGGTGTTTGGCCAAGCTTATTGAAGAAAATAAGTGCTTCTAGGGAGTAAAAAAAATAATTTTTCATTAACTAAAAAAAGTAACTTTTCTCCAAAAGCACTTTTGAAAAAAACACTTATGAAAAAAACTACACTTAAAAGCATTTTTAAAAGCTTGACCAAACACTAATTGCTGCTCAAAAGTGATTTTTTAATTTTATTGGCCAAACACAAACTGCTTCTCACCAAAAGTACTTTTTTGAAAAGTACTTTTGAAAAAAGCACGTATGAAAATAAGCTGATTTTAGAAGTTTGGTCAAATAGGCTATTAATTCGTACACCATCACTTTTTTTTTTTAGTTTCACAAATTAAGAATCATGAATATTAGGAGAAAGACAAAATTGGAGGGATCGAAAATGTTTAACTAATGTTGCATGTATTTTTATATTTTTGTTATCTTCATTATAAATTGGATTGAGAAGTAGCTATTGTTGCTTGGTATGCTTGTGTTAGGAAAATTTAAGACCATATATTACTTAAGAAACTAATCTCCTGCTTTTAACCAAGAATTCAAAAGTTGAAATCTTCTTAAAAGCGAAAGTTTTCAGGTAAAAAGTACTATATAAAGTAATTAAACTAACAAATTAAGATGAAGATGAAGATAAAAAATGCTAGAATCATCCTACATTCCTGTGGGAAAAGCCAAAGTTTGGTATGCTTTAACCTAAATATCGAGGTACTGTTAATCGTGAATTATGGATTATATATTTTTAATTTATACTATTGTGAGTTATCTAAAAAATATTATTGTCATCCAACTTTACAATTTTCAAGCAGTCTAATAAATTATTTGGCCAAACTTTTAAAATCGCTTAGTTTGAAGAAATACCTTTTTAGATACTTTTGAAGGTATAGCAGTTTCTATTTGACTAATCAATTTCATAAGCACTTCTACTAATATTATATCAGCAATTTGTGCTCGATTAAGATTCCAAAAGTGTTTCTATGAAAAACCTAGTTTTTAACTTTTAAAAAACAACTTCTGCTACAGCTCAAAAGCACTTATATTTATTCTTAAAAACTTAACCAAATACCTTAATTCTCTAAAATAGGTACTTTTTTTTCTAATAAAGAAAAACACTTTCAAATAAGCTTGACCGGCCAAACACGCAATAAGTTAGCTAAGCCACCCCTTTAGTCATTTGATAATGGACTTGGGGAATATTTGTTATTTAAGGGAATATATGTTGGAGGAGATGAGATTTGTCTAACCTAGGCTAAACTCCTTGATTAATTGCTAACAAGTCTTGTCATGGAGTTTAATTATTATCATTTCCCACTTTTTGAAGCACATAAGACGTTCCCTAAGTTTAAAGTGGTGCTTTTTAAAGTCAAAGCAAGAAAATGACTTCGAAAAGCAAATTTAATTTCATAACCATTAATAAGCTAACACGACATTAACATTAGTTGTTTATATAGTTTGACTTTGAAAAATTTCATGAGCCCCTCGAGGTTGTGGTACGGGCGTACGAGTCAAAGTAATTTTGGGCTTCTCAAATTGTGTCATTGCATGGATCGTTACCATCAAAAATTGCTAATTTTGGATGAAATCCATCAGAATTTAATTTGTTGATAATATTTTCAGTGTATTTTTTCATCGAAAACCCTTTACTGACAAGTCAAATTCCAACATAATTTTCGTTAAAATACCAAGTTTCGGATAATGCACGAACAACACAAGACTGTGATAGTTTCTTTTATATGTATTGTTGTTATTTTATCAAATGTTTCCAAAAGAAAAGGGTTTACAATTTAAAAGCTCTTTCTTTTTAAGTATAAACATGAGATCATATTGCATTTCTTTCAGCATAGTGAAATTTTCTCTCTATTTTAGCCGTAACATATATAAGCACATCGATTACCTTAAATTCAAAAATATTATATTCTATCATTGCAATAGATTAACACAAAGTAATTCATCATGTTCAAACATGAACTGATTAGAAGGGTTCGCTCATGCTGAAGTGAGCATGCCCACTTAATGATTGGTCCACTAATTCACACAAATTTTCTAATTATCACGAACAACAAGAGAAGCATCCCTAATTAAATCGATGAAATCACTCGCTTCCAATTGACGATCAAGTGTGAGCACAAGGATATATTTTTTGGAGTTTATCAGTACCATAAGGGGTCGTTTGATATGCGGGATAATGTGGGATATTTCAGGATTAAGTCTGAGATAAGATTTTATACATCGTTTGACAGACGATATAAATCTATCTACCAAATGCTATAAATCTTATCCCGGTTTAATCATGGGATCCCATCTCTCGAGTGGGATAAATTAGTCCATGAATTATAATTTTAAAACTATTATATTAGGATAAGTTAGTCTATATACCAAGCAACCCATAACACTCTTTTAAATCCTAAACCCACTACAACAAATTAAAATCAACCTTTAGCGGCAATAAATATGCACTTTAATAAGAGTGTTAAAATTTTTACCGGCATTAGTTAAATGTCATTGGATCTAATGTCGCTATAGGCTTTAGGAGCATTTACAAAGAAAGCTACAATGTAATTGTGACTAATAAATGCCACTAAAACACATATTTAGCGATAATTAACCTATTGTCGTTAATTAATTATCGCTAAAGATCATTTTTGGAGTAGTGACCGTGCGATTGGACTTCTCTGTGCCTATTAATGCTACTTTCTCATAATAATATTATGTTGTCACTTGAAACAATTTGGGTAAAACCGTGGAAAATATAAAAATATTTATAGTAATTTTTTGTTTTTGCACAGCAAAGACACACATGAGACACAGCTTGTAAAAGCTATAAAGGGAATACATGGATGGGAAGTAGCCAACTTGATAATACATAATTGACGCATTCACTTTTTCTATGATAACATATTGATGTAGATATTAATATGAAATGAACTAAAAATGAAATTGAAATTTAAAAAAGGAAATGATTCAATCAAATTCAAATATTCCACATCCCTTTTTAGTTTTTATTTATTCCATTCTTCTTCATTTTTATTTGAAATCTTCCTTAAATATTAGCAAATTTGAAACAAAATAAGTAAATTTTTATTTGAAATCTTCCTTAAAAATTAACAAAAAAGTGACTACAACTAATACAATTCCTAAGTTTGTGGAATTCTCCTAGAAGTGAATAAAATCTTCCTAAATAATAGTCCACCAAAAAGTAAAATACTCAACATATTAATAGTAAATTTAGGCTAATACTTATTGTGCTTCTTCTTCTGCGTTCCATGTTTCTTCTTCTTTCTTGTTCTTGTTTCTTCCTCTGCTTCTGCTTTTTCTTGTTTCTTCTTCTGCTTCTTCGTGCTTTTGCTTCTTGTGCACCTCCTTCTTTTTCACCCTCAGATATCAATGAAATTTAAAACGTTTATCGGAAGTCTCATTCTATTCTACTTCTACAAATTCATATTTCACTAAACTCATATTTGATTCATGAAAAAGTGAGATGGTGAATGTATATTGTATGTTTGTTTATATAGTTGTGTTTAAATTTTAATGTTGTAGAAACCTTTCAAATTTTATTAATTAATGGAGAATTATGTTGTTATGAAAACGGAAACCTTTTAAATTTTATAATTTAACTAATGGAGAATTATGTTGTAACTGAAAAAATTAAATGAACAAAAGGCCTAAAAACCCAGATGACTAAAACCCTAAAAAACCAGAGAAAAGGAAAAAAAAGCTTAAAAAAACCAGAAAAAAGATAAATCCCAATGCTGGCTTTAGAGGCATGTCACATCAGCGGGCTTACATTCTCCTTTATTATTATATATTGATTGGAGAGCATAAAAAAAGGGCTAATGGGCTATTAATAAGTAGATGTGGAAACAGACAGCTCCTTGCTGTTAAGCTTATTAAAGATGAGGACATCCAACATCATCTTCTTAGAGCAATTATTGAAGACAACGACTATTTATTGAATGTCAACAAGGCCACTATCAAACACATTTGGAGAGGCCAAAATGTGCCGATTTTCTGGCAAATGAAGGACACAAACATAATGAAGCTTCAATAATCTAGGGAAATGTGATCAAGGGTATGAAGTACCTTCTCCTAGCAGATCGAAGTGTTATCGCTTTTGAAAGATTGTAGACTCTTTTAACTTTTCATGTATACCAAAAAAAAAGTATTATACTTTCTAATTGGGCTTTTTCAATCTAAATTATTTGAGAACAATAAAAAGGGCAACCTGATGCACTAAAACTTTCGCTATGCACAAGGTTCGAGAAAGAATCGAACCACAAGAATCTTTGTTTGTATGTGGTCTTACTCTGCATTTCTACAAGAGGTTGTTTCTGCAGTTCGAACAATATTATTAATGAAGAGTACAAGACTACAAGTTCTTAATAGGAATATATGGATGTGGGAATTAAGTTTCAACAATAATTGCACAGAAATTGAATTTATAAATATCTTTTTTGTTAATTTTCTTATTTAACCATTCAGTATTAGAAATCAAGTGGCTCCATTAATTGAAATTCGTATTGAATAACTCTATAAACATTCCACAATGTCTGTTATATTTTATATAACCGTAAATAATTCTTTTTTCAGAAGACGAGTAATTAATTAATCTTCTTCTAGTCTCATTACCAAAATTTTAATACTATTAGTCTTCTTAAGTTGACTTCTATAACGCTAATTGCAATTTAGATGATAAGTACTTCCTTCGTTCGAATTTACTTGTCACATTTTAACCTGACATACCTGTTAAGAAAACAATGATTGATACAGTGATTTTACCATATTACCCCTATTAATTGATGCTTAGTAATGTGTATTGAAAATGATTTGGAGAATAAATAATTAATGCTAAGGGTAAAACTTGAAAAAAAAAAATATTTTTTCTTGATTTATCAAAAATAACAAATAAAAATGAAAATCATTAGAAAAATAATGATAAGTAAATCCAAACGGAGGGAGTGTATATTTGTACAGTTGAAATACACTTTTGAGTCAAAGATTTTCGATAAGTTCAACACAATGTATTTATTTTTATTTTTTGAGGAAATTAATTTTAAAAAGGAGCATAAAGTTGGTAAACAACGAAACACTCAGATAATTCAGGTGTTACTTTAATATGAGTGCTTTTATGTAATGTACTAATCCAAGTCAATTCAAATAAATAATTACTCCCTCTGTTATTATTTAATTGTCACGTTTCATTTTTTATTGATTAATTTTTAAAGTTAAATTAGATTAGATTGATTCGAGATTTTAAAATTAAAATTAAAATATTCAAAAACTACAAAAAGTACTATAAATTGTAATTTATATCGTTTGACTCGTAATAAGGAAACTATGACAACTGAATAAAGGAAGAGAGGGAGTACTAATCTTAAGTTTACACTAATCTATTTTTTTTTAAAGATTTGTCTGGTCAAATGTCAACACTAATAATGGGTTAGGTTAATTTTGGCATGATTTTATAGAATCCCTTCAACCAACCAAAATTGGCCACGACCTTAATAGTATTGGGAGATGACTTAATTACATTATTTAGTAATTAAGTAATGGAGCATTAATCTTTTCAAAGTTTGACAACTCCTCTTACTCAAAATATTTGGTATTGGGGTGGGGGGTTCACTTTTATTGCTGTTAGGGGTCGTTTGGTAGGAGGTATAAGGTGGGTTATACCGGTATTAAAATTTGGGCTTAAAATAATATCATGTTTGGTATGCGGGACTAATTATACCCGGGAAAAAATTATCCCAAAATCTTGGATTATATTATTCCATCCTTTTGGTGGTATAACTTAATACCATCCTAAGCTATTCTTGGATAAAATTATATTAATGACTTATATTATATTAATGACTATTAATTCTTGCATTAATACCATCCAATATAATTAATTTATATTTAAGTCATTGAAATATCAAGGTTAAAATTGAAAACAAAAAATTTATCCAACTTTGTTCAACTTTAAACCAAACACATGTTTTGAATTATATATAGTATATCCCATCTTTCATCCAATGTACCAAACGAAGGACTAGTACTAAATAATCTAGGGATTATTTAGTCCCGGAATTATAATCCCAGTACTATAATCCCATGATAACTTTGACTGCGTACCAAACGACCCCTTAATTACCTAATAAAGCATGAGATTAAGTTTCTGTTTGGAAAGCCACCTGTTAATTGTAATTGGTGTAATTACTGTTGTTTTTCGGGTTTAATAAAATCTGTATTTTATAATAATATCTTCAATCACATGTTTAAAATAAATAAAGAACAATCACATGAAGTTGTAACTTTGTATTTAACCAACAAGAACTTCAACTTTAAGTTCAAGAACAACAAAGAAGTTCAACAACTTCAAACACAAGTTTAACAACTATAAACTATCAAAATGAAGTTTCTACTATTTTCTGAAAAATAGCAAAACCGTAAACAAAAGATGAATACAGAAATGGAGACTCAAGTCCATCGAATTCACGGTGTGTCCTTGAGGAATTTATTCCCCTCAAGTACCCGAGGTTATGGAATCTTTCCTCCCAGGATAAAATGATTCACTTCAGTAGAATAGTGGTACCTCAAATTCTACCGAACAACGAACTCACTCAATGATTTGATGATCACACTTGAGGTTTTTAAGAAGAAGAGAGTGTTTTTCTTGTACTAAATTCATCACCATACCTGAGGAAAAATTCAGGTATTTATAACCAAAAGGTGGTGCTTCAGAAGAGAAGCAATGGTTCACGAAAAATCACACTGTTTCTGTACGCCGCAACCACCTGCGCCTGCAGGTTACATTACTGCATTAAGCAGAAGCTTCTGCGTTGGCCTAGCACCTGCGCGCGCAGGTAGCCAGATGCGCGTGCAGGTCACTGCGTCATGTCCAATCAGTGTGTCTCTTGCCTCGAAGGATCACGTCCCTTCGAGGTGCGTTGTGACATGCTTCCGCATATGCTCGAGTGCGTCCGCAAATGGAGAATATTTTTGTATTGGATTTTTGGTTTAAAAAGTTCACTAAATCTCACGTTTCAAATGAATTTTATCCAAAAAGATAATCTCTCGATCGATCATTTTCCAAATCCAAATTCAAATCCAAAGCCAAAGCCAAAGCCAAAGTCAAAGCCGAAGCCGAGCCGAGCGAGCAAAGGAGTGCATGAAGGAGTGCATCTCAATATATGCACAAGAAAGTTCTTTTATCCCACCAATGTGGGAGAAACACTCTTCTTTAAAGTGAAAACACAATTCATTTTTTTCCTCCATTTATTTCCTCCATTTTTCATTCACATTTCACTTAGGACCCAACAATCCCCCACATGAATGAGAAATGGCTATTTCATTTAAAAATATTCGAACAAGTGTGTGATCAACAAGTAAAGACTAATTGCATCTAGATAAGTAGGTTTTCCTTTGAACTTTTCGTAGTGGACTTGCATCGGATGCACTCGATCAATCAGTAGATGTGATATCTTTGAATCGTCGAACTTTAATATACACCTAGACAACACAAGTCACACAACCAGTCTTTTACCATTTATGGTTCTCACAGTTTTGTTCGTTTCATCCATGAACACGACCTGGTTTCATGAGAGGTTAGAGAATAGGCCTTTACTATCATTCTCCTTGAAGTGGCTTCCACTTCACCCTCATATAGGTGATTCCTAAACGTTTCAATCCTATAGATCAAACTATTTGGTCAAATCTGTCAAATTTAGAAACCATTAAAAGACTACCAACCATAAGTCTTATCCTTGTTTCCTGAACATTGTCTCCATCATAAGAATAGGTTGAGTTTATTGACAATGTTGAACCGTCAGTCACAACTTTGTTTGATCTCTTTGAACCTAGATCTTGAGATCTCCAGTCCGCTAGGTAGAGTTACCGCCGTGATGATATGTCCTAGGCCGTAAACCCATTTTCTTCGATGATCTCTCAAATCCCTCTCTAGATAGGCCTTTTGTAAGTGGATCTGACACATTATCTTTTGACTTCACATAGTCAATCGTGATAATTTCACTAGAGAGAAGTTCTCTAACGGTATTATGTCTCCATCTTCTATGACGAGATTTATCGTTATACATCATGCTCCCTGCCCTATCTATCGCAGCTTGGCTATCACAGTGTATGCATACTAGTGCCAAAAGTTTGGGCTAATAAGGAATATCTTCCAAGAAATTTTAGAGCCATTTAGCTTATTCACCGGCTTTATCTGATGAGATAAATTTAGATTCCATTGTAGAGCAGGCAATACATATCTGTTTGGATGATTTCCAAGAGACTGCTCATCCACCTAAAGTAAATACATATCCGCTAGAGGATTTCACTTCATTTAATCTGGTGATCCAATTTACATCACTATATCCTTCAATCACCGCAGGATATTTGTTATAATGCAAAGCATAGTCTTGAGTATGTTTTAGATACCCCAAAACTCTTTTCATTTCCATCCAATGAGTTTGATTGGGACTACTCGTGTACCGACTCAATTTACTAATAGCACATGCTATATCTGGTCGAGTACAATTCATGATGTACATCAAACTTCCCAACACTCTTGCATACTCCAATTGTGAGTCACTTTCACCTTCATTCTTTCTAAGTGCATGGCTCACATCCAATGAAGTCTTGGCAATATTGAAATCCAAATACTCGAACTTGTCAAGTACATTTTCAATGTAATGAGACTATGACAATGCCAACCCTTGTGGAGTTCTATGAATTCTTATCCCTAAGATCACATCCACAACTCCAAGGTCTTTCATATCAAACTTGCTCTCAAGTATTCGTTTTGTAGCATTTATGTCAGAAATGTCTCTACTGATGATCAACATATCATCCACATAAAAACAAATAATGACTTTGTGATTTGGAGTGTCTTTAAAGTAAACACATTTATCACATTCATTTATCATGAATCCATTTGCCAACATGGTTTGGTCAAACTTTGCATGCCACTGTTTGGGTGCTTGTTTTAGTCCATAAAGTGACTTAACAAGTTTGCACACTTTCTTTTCTTTACCAGGAACCACAAAACCCTCAGGTTGTTCCATGCAAATTACATCCTCTAATTCTCCATTTAAGAATGTTGTTTTCACATCCATTTGATGAATTTGAAGACCATATACCGCAGCTAATGCAACCAACATCCGAATGGATGTTATCCTTGTTACTGACAAGTATGTATCAAAATAATCAAGGCCTTCATTTTGTCTAAAGCCTTTCACAACAAGTCTTGTCTTGTATTTGTCAATAGTACCATCAGCTTTCATTTTTCTTTTGAAGATCCATTTAGAACCTAAAGGTTTATTCCTGGAGTAAGATCAACCAACTCCCAAGTATGGTTGCTCAAGATTGAATAAATCTCACTATTGACAGCCTCTTTCCAAAAGGACGAGTCTGCAGACGACATCACTTCTTTAAACGTTAGAGGTTCATTTTCAAGAAGAAATGTTAGAAAATCTGATCCGAAGGAAGTCGACGTTCTTTGTCGCTTACTACGCCTTGGATTCTCTTCATTAAGTACATTCTCCCTTGGTTCATCCCTAGGTGGTTCAGACCCTTCGATTGATAGCTCATGTCTAGTCTTATACGGATAAATGTGTTCAAAGAACTAGCATTTTCTGATTCAATTACCGTATTATGATGAATATCCGAATGTTCGAATTTATGAACCAAAAATCGACATGCATTACTATTTGTAGTATATCCGATGAAAACACAGTCCACAGTCTTTGGTCTTATTTTCACCCTTTATGGTATAGGAACTTGGACTTTCGCTAGACAACCCCACACTTTGAAATATTTCAAGTTGGGTTTCCTTCCTTTCCATTTCTCATATGGAATAGAATGTGTCTTTCTATGGGGAACTCTATTGAGTATTCTATTAGCTGTAAGGATATCTTCCCCTCCACAAGTTTTGCGGTAAATCTGAACTTATAATTAAGGCATTCATCATTTCCTTTAACGTTAGGTTCTTTCTTTCAGCAATCCCATTTGATTGAGGTGAGTACGGGGTCGTAGTTTGATAGGTAATTCCATTTTTCAAACATATCTCCGTAAAAGGAGATTCATATTCTCCACTCCTATCACTTCTTATCATTTTGATTTTTTTATCAAACTATTTTTTAGCTTCAGTTTTATATTGCCTAAATGCATCTATTGCCTCATCCTTACTATTCATCAAATAGACATAACAAAATCTAGTGCAATCATCAATAAAAATTATGAAATACTTTTTTCCACCACGAGATGGTGTCGACTTCATATCACAAATGTCTGTGTGAATTAAGTCTAAGGGATTGAAATTCCTTTCAACAGACTTATACGGATGTCTAGCATACTTCGATTCAACACATATTTGACACTTTGATTTACTGCACTCAAAGTTAGGCAAAACTTTCAAGCTAATCAGTTTTTGCAAGGTTTTGTAATTGACATGTCGCAAATGTTCATGCCATAATTCATTTGACTCAAGCAAGTAAGAAGAAGCCTCAACTTTATTCATTTCAACAGCCATCATATGAAGTTTGAACAGACCCTCATTGAGGTATTACTTTCCTAAATACATTTCATTCTTATTTATTTCAACTTTCTCCGAAACAAACACACATTTAAACCTATTTTTAACGAGTAGTGTTATCAACACTAAGTTCTTCCTAATAGTAGGAGCATGGAGAACATTGTTGAGAGTCAACACCTTGTCAGAAGTCATTTTTAGGAATATCTTTCCACTTTCTTCAACCTTGGTTGTTGCATTATTTTCCATGAAGATCACTTCTTTGGGACCAGCGGTATCATAAGTAGCAAAACTTCTTTGTCCGCACAAACATGTCTAGTGACTCCTGAATCTAACTACCGTTCATTTGGATTTCCAACTATATTCTGTGATCATTGCACACAAATTTTCAATCTTTCCAGTTGCTTCTAACATGTTTATCTTATTTCTTTTCTTGTTCTTATTCAAAACTTGACAACTTAGAGCTTTGTGACCAACTTTACTACAATTGTAGCACTTGTCTTTGAACTTTTTCTTGTTCTGCTCTTTCTCTTGTCTAGAAGAATTCTTCCTCTTCATATTATGTGCAACATTATCTTTAACAAGATTTATACACATCATTGTTGATTTCTCACACAACTTAATGTCCTCTTCTATCTTGAGACGAATCACAAGATCTTCTAAACCAAACACTTGATTTTCAAACAATACTTTTTCTGGAACATGAGGATATCCACTTGTGAACATTTGTATTTCAAATTTGGTCAGCCAAAAGAACATCATTTGTTGCCATTCTTTGAAGTTCACACCGGAATATTTTTTCAGCTTCTTTATCGTTTCTATTGCTTCAGCAATATCTGAACGACTTAATGACGCAACATTGGTTGTCGTTGGGACAACGCCAATCACAGCCGAATCTATTCGTTGTTCAGTTTCATTCGTCATTTCCTTGTTAAGCTTTGACAAACACTTTAGTATTTCAGAATACTAACTATAAAGACTTTAATCTTTAAACACTTGTTTCTAGTTTAACAACGAAGTTTTTATATTCTTCAAATCGTCAACCGAATGATATTTGACTTGTGATGAAGTTTTTATATCTTCAAATCACTATCAAGTTCAGACAGAGTAGAAAACCAACCGGTTTTAATCTCCAGAAACCAATACAAAGAGTTCAACGAATCAGTGAAGTTTTTATATTCTTCGAACCAAATTCACACATTGATTTCTCGATTAAATTTTTATATTCTTCTAACCGAGGGAGTAGAAATCAAAAGATTTAGTCTCCATAAAATCGAAACTATACAGATTAACAATTACTTCTAAATTCCTTAAGATTGTTGTATTTCTGGCTTAGTAAAATCTGTATTTTCTAATAATAGCTTCAATCACATGTTCAAAATAAATTAAGATCACCCACATGAAGTTGTAACTTTATATTTAACCAGCAATAACTTCAACTTTAAGTTCAAGAACAACAGAGAAGTTCAACAACTATGAACTATCAAAATGAAGTTTCTACTATTTTCTGGAAAATAGCAAACTGTAAGAAAAAGATGAAGACAGAAATAGAGAATCAAGTCCACCAAATTCACGGTGTCCTTAAGGAATTCACAGAAATGAAGACGAACTCACTCAACGATTTGATGATCACACTTGAGTTTTTTAAGAAGAAGAGAGTGTTTTTCTTGTACTAAATTTGTCAGGAAAAATTCAGGTATTTATAGCCAAAAGGTGGTGCTTCAGAAGAGAACCAATGGTTCATGAAAAACCACACTATTTTTGTACGTCGCGACCACCTGCACCCGCAGGTTACATTACTGCACGAAGCAGAAGCTTCTACTTTGGCCTGCGCTGGCACCTGCATCCACAGGTCGCCAAATGCGCGCGCAAGTCACTGGGTCGCGTCCAACCAGTGTGTCTCTTGCCTCGAAGGATCACGTCCCTTCGAGGTGTGTTGTGACATGCGTCCGCACATGCTCGGGTGTTTCAAATGAATATTGTCCAAAGAGATAATCTCTCAATCATTTGACAAATCCAAAGCCGAAGCCGAAGCCGAAGCCGAGCCGAGCCGAGCGAGCGACGACAACGGCGCAAGGCTTGTCTTGTTCTTGCCTCACTATCCACATAAAGGAGTGAATCTCAATATATTCACAAGAAGTTCCTTTCTCCCACCAAAGTGGGAGAAACACTCTTCTTTAAAGTGAAAACACAATTCACATTTTTCCTCCATTTGTTCCCTCCATTTCCCATTCACATTTCACTTAGAACCCAACAATTACTAGGCTAGTAATTACTAACCTAGTATTTACACAGCCAAGTAATTACGATGACCTGTTTGTTTGCCGCAATGTAATTATAGTATAATTACAAATATACTGTTTGGTTGCATAAGTGTAATTACATGGTTATATCAAATTTTTAAAATAAAAGTTAATTATCAAAAATTAAAAATTTATATTAGACAAGTAAGAGACTTTACAAATGATATTAAATCTATCTATCTATCTATCTATCTATCTATCTCTCTCTCTCTCTCTCTCTATATATATATATATATATATTAATTAATTAATTAATAAACATATGTTCTTATAAAAATATAATTGGTTTATATTTTTCAAACTAGTATATTTTAATTAAATTAATCAAAAAAACTAAAAGTACATGATTTTTATGAACATCATGAAATGCATGTTTGACAAAAAGATTAATATTATAAATACAATGTCATAACATTATTTAAAGATTTGACAAAAAAAATAATCTATCAATTCTAACTAAAAAATGAATGGCTTGCAATGTGAAATATCAAGTCAATACAAGTATAAAAAAAATTAGAACTGAAAATATAACATAAGTTCAAAATTTTAAAAAATAAATAATACTCTTATGTCAAATTTCAACATAATGTGCATAAATTTGATTCAAAAGAAAAAGAAAATCTAAGTCCATAACATTATTCAATAATGAATTCTACTTAATTTAAAAATTAGAATACTAACTAAATTATGGTAAATGAAAAAATAAACATAAAATAAATAAAAAAATAAATAATGCAAAAAATTGCATGGAATCACAAGAAATAAAGGTTGAAAAATGAGAAGGAAATGAAATATAAATAATATAAAATTATATATATATATATATATAATATTAGAATAATAAAAATAAAAAGAATTTAAAATAATAGAAACTAAAAATAAATTAAAATGAAAAAATTAAAATAGAAATAAAAGGAAGAAATTAAAAAGTAATCAGCTTGTAATTACATCGTGTAATTACCAGCAATTCACAGCTCTCTTCTGTGAATTGGAGAGTGTAATTACACCCTATCAATTACACCCAATTACCTGCTGACCAGGTAATTACCTGGTTAACCAAACATGTCAGATAGTGTAATTACACCCAACTACACCAAATTCAATTACCAGAGTGACTTTTCAAATAGGCTCTAAGAATCTTTAAAGAATATTAACCAATTGCTCTTCCCATCGATTTGGCTTATATCATGTTTACGACATTTCATATTTTTAGTCTAGTCTAAGGACACACCCGGAAATTTCTTTCTTTTTTTTTCTTTTTTTTTTTTTTAAAAAAAAATGTTGATTGTTTATAAAGGAATCTTTAGTAACTCTATCTAACTGAAATTTTACATTATTGTCGAGAGTTCAATTTCTATAAACTCCTCTCCCATTTTCCCTTCCCTATCCCCAATCTTAAAATTTTTAAAAACATAAAAAGTATTCCCTCCGTTCTTTTTACACTTTGTTTGGATGGTGGTTATCCATGGTATAGTATGGTATCGTTACTAAGAGTATCATGTTTGTTTTGATTATTTTTTAAAATATATGGTATGGTATGGTTTGATTCTATGGTTAAGTAACCATGAAACGCCTCACTTTACATAACCACCGATTTGGTGGTATCACATCGTTATCTTATATTTTTTTTCTCATATTACCATTACTTAATTATTTACTAAGCATATTTTATCCTTTATTCTAAAGCCAAATTTTAATAAGAGGTTTCAAGTATATTCAATAAAATTAAATTTTTGTGTGCATCACACGTGTATCTAGTGTGCCACATATGCATCTTGTGCGACTCACGACATCTCGTGCGACGTACATGCATCTCGTGCGACTTATGTGCATCTTATGTGCACTCCATGCACAATACGTGCATCCCGTTGTCAATTAGTAAAAATATTTTTTAAAAAATAGGCTCGACCATAAAGGCACTAAAGCAATGGGTTCCCAAAAAGTTAGGGCCCCAAGCCATTGCTTTAGTGCCTTTATGGTCAAGCCGTCCCTGCCCGTCATTGCAGTTCCTTTATCTTCATAATAGTCGTTTAAGTGGAGAAGTCCGAGAATTTTCTAATGCATCTTCCTCTATTATGGAAAAACTTGCTTTGAACAAGAACCATCTAAATGGATCGATCCCCCGCTCTATCTTTAAACTCAATAAGCTTTCAGAGCTCTTACTTTCTTCCAACTCCTTCAGTGGGAATATTAATATCGAAGTGTTCAAGGGACTTCCTAGGCTAACCCACCTTGACCTTTCTTACAATAACTTGAGAATTGATGTGCACAGAAGTAATTCAACCTCATTTGCCTTTCCCCAAATGATCATATTGAGGTTGGCATCTTGCGAGTTGTAATAGTTTCTGGATCTGAAAAACCAGTCAAGTACGTATGCATTAGACCTTTCAGACAACAATATTTCAGGACAAGTACCCAGCTAGATTGTTCTGATTTCAGTTATTTGAATCTTTCTTGCAATTTCCTAAAGTCTCTGGAAGAACCTTACAACATACCTACAAATAATTGGAGGGTCATTGACTTGCATAACAACAGGATCAAGGGAAGTATACCCATTCTACCTACTGCAACTTCTCTTACTTACTTTTCAGTTGTCAATACCCTCTTCCATATGCAATCTAGATCATCATCTATTTCTTGATATGTCAAACAACTCCATAAATGGAAAAATACCTCCATGTCTATTTTAAACGTTTGACTACCTCTTAGTGCTGAATCTGGGAAGAAGCAGACTAAGTGGTATCCTTCTTGATACTGTTTTGTCGAACTGCAGTTTGAAAACTTTAGACCTCAGCAGCAATAACTTAGAAGGAAAAGTTCCAATATTTATGGAAAGATGTGTTTTTCTAGATGTTTTAGACATTGGATACAACAAGATAAAAGATACATATCCATGCATGTTGAAAAAATTACCCAGTTTGCACGTCGTAGTCCTAAGGTCAAACAAGTTCTATGCAAATTTCCAGTGTCATACAACTAATGCAATATGGCTGAGGCTTCAAATTGTAGATATTGCTTCCAACAATTTCAGGGGTGCACTGCTACCACAGTACTTCTCGAGCTGGGAAGGCATGATGAAGAGCAACAATCCAAAGCCACAACTCTAGTACTTACAAGTTGAACTCATCGGCAAGGGCTTGTAGATGAATTTAACTCTTAAAGGTCGGGTGATAGAGATTGTGAATATTTTTATTCTTTTACATCAATGAATTTCTCATGTAACAACTTTGAAGGAGAGATACTAGAGGTATTGGGAGATCTCAAGTTGTTTTACCTTCTTAACTTCTCACACAATGCATTGATAGGAATAATACCAGACGCCCTCGGAAAGTTAGCTTAGCTTGGATCCTTAGATCTTTCGGTAAACCAGTTAAGAGGGAGAATTCCAGACGAGCTTGCAAGTCTCACATTCCTTTCTTTCTTGAACCTGTCTTTTAATCAACTACCTGGTAGGATTCCAAGAGGCAACCAACTTCAGACATTCTCAACAGAATCCTTTGAAGCGAACACAGGGCTATGTGATTTTCTGCTGAAGAAACTATGCAGTAACATCAAAGTGAATGACAGGGGTGGCTCAATAAATTTGATG
Organism: Capsicum rhomboideum; assembly: GCA_031232105.1. Taxonomy (NCBI): domain Eukaryota; kingdom Viridiplantae; phylum Streptophyta; class Magnoliopsida; order Solanales; family Solanaceae; genus Capsicum; species Capsicum rhomboideum. The sequence continues at coordinate 138,268,254 of CP124711.1, read as the reverse complement.
GCTTAAAGCCAAATCTTAATAAGAGGTTTCAAGTATATTCAATAAAATTAGTTTTTGTGTGCATCACACGTGTATCTCGTGTGCCACACCTGCATCTTGTGTGCCACACGTACATCTTGTGCGACTCATGGCATCTCGAGCGGCGTACGTGCATCTCGTGTGGCTTACGTGCATCTTATGTGCACTTTGTGCACAATACATGCCTCCCGATGTCAATTAGTAAAAATATTTAGAAAAAATGGGGCTCCCAAAATATTGAAGCCCCAAGCCATTGCTTTAGTGGCTTTATGGTCGAGCCGGCCCTGCTTATGAATCAAATTGACTAATTTTCAAAGCTAAATTAGATTGGATTAATTTAATATTTTTAAATTAAAATTTGGATATTAAAAAGCTATACAAAATGTACTTTAAATTGTACTCCCTCCGTCCCAATTTATGTGATGTACTTTGACTTGACACGGAGTTTAAGAAAGAAAAGAAGACTTTTGAAATTTGTGGTCTAAAATGAGTCATGAATATTTATGTGGTTGTAAATCATTTCATTAAGGGTAAAGTGGGTATTTTAAAGTTAAATTATTACCAAATATAGAAATGTGTCATTCTTTTTGGGACTGACTAAAAAGGAAAGTGTGGCATATAAATTAGGACAGAGGAAGTAATTTTTTTCATATCAATATGATGAAAATACTTTTTAAAATATTGTTCAAAGTTCATACTTTTGACTCTAAAAAAAAACTGTAACAAGTATAAAAGAACGAAGGGAGTAGATTTCTTGTGAGGAATTCTGAATCGCTCATTTGATTAATTATCTGAACTTTTACATTAATAATGAAGGTTCGAGCCACCCCCACCCCCCGGCCCTCCCCGCCCCATTTCCTCTTCGGCCCTCCCCACTATATATTCCCAATTTTAAAAACCAAAAAAGTAGATTACTTATGAGGAAATAGTAGCTAGGGAGCACTGTAATGTCTGTTAAGGTTAATCAAGGCAAACTAACTATTTGTCCAATAATTATAGCTATAATTTGTTTTGATGTTTAGCCTAATTTGGCAATTTTGAAATTAAGAATAAGGCATAATTTGCCTACCCAAAAGTGTGATAAAGAGCCTAGATAGCAAAAATTCATGCGTTACATTTCTATTTCTATTGGTGTCAACATAAGTGAATATTTCATTCTTATCCACGTTTTAGTTTAAATTTATATAGCAGCAACAGCAGCATTTGTACAGAATATTTATATAATCAGGTCATTTAATTATCCAATTAAAATTGATCAAATTACCTTGAGGGTCTAAAAATATTTTACACCATCACTGTAAGTGACAGTAAACTAAAACTTTAATTTGAGGTTGATTTATTCTGAATCCCCATTATGAGATAAACTAAAGGACAGTCCGATGCATTAAAACTCTCGCTATACGTAGAGTTTAAAGAAAGGCCGGACCACAAGGGTTTATTATACGCAGGCTTAATGACTTACCTTGAATTTCTGCAAAGACTATTTCTATGACTTGAACACATGACCTCCCGATAACATGACAACAACTTTACCAGTTACTTCAATATTTTTCATTAAATTAAATTAAGTGTAATGATTGTAAACTTATCTCAAAAGTCAAAACTAGGCAGGCAGGAGCATTCAGTGTTGTGTCAAATAAGGGAAAGGATGAATATTTAAACTACACCTGCCATCTGCCTAAAATTTATTATTAAATCTGTGGACGATGCTAGGATTATAATGTGAAATTATAATATAGGAATTAGATAATGATGGAATTATTTAGTGAATATATTTTCATGGATAAATATTTTAGTTTATTGGACAAAAATGAGATCCACATGCAATTATAATATTTTGTTTGATTTTTAACACTATAAAGTTGGATAAATTTTTATTTTTGATTTTAATAATTTAAAAGACTTTGAGAGAGAGTTTAAGAGAAGTAGACTGTGTCACCTTTTTTTTTGGTTTTAACATGAAATTAGTAATCTTAAGATTGTTTTCCAACAATGTCCAAAGTATAAAAATCAAAATCAAAATTGTGATATAAACAATCATGACATTGCTTATATCTTAATATCAAACTCAACCAAGCGGAATAAAATAATAGATCTCATGCTTTATCTTAAAATTATTATTTATTAATTTATCCTTGTGACCAAAAGACCCCTAGGGCATTTAAAACCTTATAACATGAAATCGATTACCTGCAAAATTAACATCGTAAAAACTTAATTATACTAGGTAAAACAAAAAAATTACCTGGGTATTTATTATCAGGTGTACTTTAATAAATATAATACAATATACTAGCTATATATAGATGTATATATGGAGGCTGCAGTGCAGGTACATTTGTATTTTGACAATAATATTTAATCATCACTTGGGGATAAATAAAATATTGGGTTTTATTTTGCTGTTTTGTTTTTTTTTTAAAAAAAAAGAGCCCTCAGCGATTTGTAACATCAGAGTTTAATGTATCCTCAGCTACTATATCTAGCTACTACTTATGAGGCCTAGTATAATAATGCGACATCTTATCCCAAAATTATTACTCCCTTAATTTAGAGACGGAATTATAATTTAAAGTTTATAATATGAGTTTTTGGATTTAAAATTCTAAGTTATTGTGTTCTAACTTACAAATTTATACATATTCAATAAATTTTTAAGATAAATAAAGAATTTGAATTAAAACTATTAAATTCAGTTGAACCCATAATCGACGTTCTAGCTTTGCGCCTGCTCTTGTCCCCTATCTAGTTATCCTTATATAGACCCCTTAGGTCATTTCAAAGCTTATAATAAGTAAAAACTTAGGGGTCATTTCGTAGTTGATTAGAATTATGCAGATATATTAATGCATGTATTAATTATATATATGTAGGTTTTAACTATTTTATCTTCTATCGTGCATGAGATAATATGTCAATTCTCTCATAACTGATATATGTATCAATTACAACTTACGAGTTTCTAATATTGCAAACCAAACGTCATATTCATTTTATACATGAATAACTCATTTCCTAACTAGCTACCTGTAGCAACTGCAACCAAATTTAAGGAACCGTAGCAACACTTAAATTGATTACTGAAGAGGAACAATTACAAAAGGAGATCTGATAGTTCAACTCAAAAGATGTCACCATTACAATAGAAAAAGTGAAGAACAAGATAGAAGGGGGATGAGAGAACTTAGAAGATACAAGATGAGAATTAGAATGTTGCTATCACTTCTTTGCTGCTTTTTTCTTTACGTGCTTGTCTCCCCTTTAACCTAAGACATAGTCTTGTAACTTTTTATTGGGTTGTTTGGTTCGTTGGCTTTTCCTAATTGTCTCTGGCCCACTCTCAATTCCCTCACTGACTTGGGCCTCATGTGTTTGGGCTGGCGGATCCATAACAATACCTTCCTCCCAATCAAGAACCTTGTCCTCAAGGTTCGGTGAATGTGGCTCTGCAACAGGAGCATGAATCAGGGGTGTCACTTGTTCAGCAGGTGTTCCCACACATTTCTTAAGCATAGAAATATGAAAGACAGGGTGAATGCGTGCATCAGCCGGGAGATCTAGTTTGTATGCTACAGAACCAATTCGTTTCAGCACCCGATAGGGACCAAAATACTTCCGGCCGAGTTTGTGGTGGTGCTGCAAACGAAGGGAAAGCTGCCTGTAAGGCTTGAGCTTCACAAACACCCAATCACCAACTTCCAATTGCAAATCTGTTTGGTGAGCATTAGCATATAACTTCATACGAAGTTGAGCTTTGGATAAGTTGTTCTTAAGCAGCACCAAAACCTCATCTCTTTTCAGCATGTATTTCTCGACTAAATCATCTGCAGCACTACCCAACACATAACGAGAAACAGTAGGAGGCTCACGTCCATACAATACCTGAAAAGGTGTCACTCCGGCAGAAGAATGAAAAGAGGTGTTGTACCAAAATTCAGCCCAAGGTAGCATCGGTACCCACTCGTGAGGACTCTCTGAAACGAAGCACCTCAAATACTGTTCAATGCACTTGTTCAGGGCTTCGGATTGGCCATCAGTTTGCGGGTGATACGCTGTACTCATAGCAAGAGAGGTGCCTTGAAGTCTATTAATTTCCTGCCAAAAAGAGTAAAGAAACCTCGGATCCCTGTCAGTTACAATTATTCGCGGAGGTCCATGTAGCTTAATGACATTAGCAACAAAGGCTAAAGCAACAGAATGCGCGGTGAAAACAGAGGGCAAGGGAATAAAATGCCCATATTTTGACAAGCGATCTACAACCGTCATGATTGTGGTTTTCCCTTTAGAACTCGGAAGGCATGTGATGAAGTCCATAGCGATCTCCTCAAACACCACATTCGGTATAGGCAATGGTTGCAGAAAACCTGCAGGGCTGCGATTCGTGTCCTTCATTTGTTGACACACTTGGAAAGTAGTCACAAAAGCTCGCACATCTCGCCGCATATGGGGCCAATAAAAATTAGATGAGAGACGATGAAAAGTACGGGCAATCCCTGCGTGCCCACCAACTGGGGAAGAATGAAATTCTTGTAATAAACGAATGCATACAGGGGAATCAGATGGGATAACCAGTCTGCCTTTGAAAAATAATAACCCTTCTCGAAGGACATAATCAGAATAGGTAGCAATTTGGTGCTCAATGCCGTGTTTAATGGTAAGCATTTCAGGATGGGATTGTGTGGCCACTCGAATTTCATCAATCCAGTCAAAAGTTCTAACAGATAAGGCATGGAAAGTCCCATCAACAGGTCTAGAAAGGGCATCAGCTGCTTTGTTAAGTCTTCCAGCACGATATATGATACGAAAATTGAATCCAACCAATTTCCCCAACCATTGTTGCTGCTCAGGTGTCTGAATAACTTGGTCGGTCAGATTTTTGAGTGATTGTTGGTCAGTAATAATGGTGAAACGCCGACCTAATAAATATTGTCTCCATTTACTAACTGCTTGAGTAATGGCATACATCTCGCGATGGTAGGTCGATGTTTTTTGCATTCTAGGACACAACTTTTGGCTATAAAAGGCAATAGGATGGCCTTTTTGGGACAAGACTGCACCCACACCGACACCAGAAGCATCAGTCTCCACGTTGAATTCCTGAGTGAAGTCTGGTAATGCCAAGACTGGAGTGCAACTCAGCTTAGCCTTCAAAGTCTCAAATGCTAGCTGCGCGGCACCTCCCCATTTGAAAGGCTCTTTTTTGAGTAAATCAGTCAAAGGACCAGCAATTGTGGCATATTGCTTAATGAAACGCCTATAATATCCCGTGAGCCCTAAGAAGCTTCGTACCCTTTTAACATCTTTTGGAACTGGCCACTGCTGGATAGCGGATATTTTAGAAGGGTCAACCGCTAAACCCTGGCTGGAAATGACATGACCAAGATAGTCAATCTGAGGCTGCCCAAATAAGCATTTAGAACGTTTAGCAACCAATTTGTGCTCACGAAGAATCTGGAAAACCTGAGTTAAGTGGTGCAAATGATATTCCCAATTCTGACTATAAACTAGAATATCGTCAAAGAAAACCAAAACAAAATGACGAAGTAACGGCTTAAAGATGGAATTCATTGTAGCTTGAAATGTAGAAGGAGCATTAGACAAGCCAAATGGCATCACAAGAAATTCATAGTGCCCTTCATGGGTGCGAAAAGCCGTTTTTGCCACATCCTCGGGACGAACACGTATCTGATGGTAACCAGAGAGTAAATCCAACTTAGAAAAAAAATTGGCACCATGTAATTCATCAAAAAGTTCATCGATAGTTGGAATAGGAAACCGATCACGCACAGTAATGGCGTTCAAGGCACGATAGTCTACACAGAACCGCCATGTGCCATCTTTCTTACGGACTAATAAAACAGGAGAAGAAAACGGACTGGTGCTAGGACGGATGATTCCATCAGTGAGCATATCTTCAACCAATTGCTCCATTATATGCTTCTGAAAATAAGGGTACCTGTAGGGCTTAACATTGACAGGTCCTGACCCTGGGTTGAGATGGATAGCATGATCTAGTTCACGCGCCGGTGGTAATCATTGAGGTTTGCAAAATACATCGTCATATGTCGCCAAAAGGGGTTCCAATTCTGGTGGATAAGGAGGCGGACCTGGACTCTCACTTGTCACCATCTGGATGCAAAAATAAGAAGACACTGCGTCAGTTTCACATAGTCGGCGTAACGTATGTAATTGTACAGGTTGAGCCTCATTTGGAGGCTCTCCAATCCAGCTATACTTTTTTTCCTTGAGGTAGAACTCAAAGAGACGTCGAGAGTAATCTTGGAGAATTGGCCCCAACGAACTCAACCAAGACACCCTAAGACGATATCCGCCCCGTGTAGAGAAAGGACAAATAAGTCAAGCACAAGATCACACCCCTGGATCGACAATGGGACTTGTCTTGCCACCCCCTCACAGCGAAGACGCTGACCACTACCAACCACCACGGAAAAAGGAGGCGTCGACTCAACAGACAGATTCAAAAATTTGGCAACGCGCGCTTGCACAAAATTGTCAGTACTTCCCCCATCGACCAATACTTGCACCGGGGAACCCCGAACATGGCCATTAAAGCGAGGGGTAGCGCGAGAAATACCACCAGATAATGCATTATAAGAAATAGTGGAATGAGCTTGAACCTCCAAACATTGGAGTTCTTCAGCTAGGAAATCGTTAGCGCAAAAAGAGTCTGGCAACTCAAGTGAGGTATCAGAAGACTCCTCCAAAAGGAGTAGCTGAGGTAGCACCTTGCATTTGTGTCCAGTGGTGTATTTCTCATCACAATTATAGCATAACCCTTTGTCTCGTCTAGCTTGGAGCTCAGAGGCTGTGAGACGCTTGAAAGGAATTTTAGAAAAACCAGACGGTGAAGCTGGTTTAAACAAAGGCAATGGAGGCGTAGGTGTAGGATTGGGTAAAAGGGGTTGGGTCTGAGCAAAAGCAGAACGGACTGGCCCTTTAACATAGTTCAACTTCTGCTCATACATATGGGCTAGACGTATGGCCTCTTCTAAAGATGTGGGCTCTCTAATAGCAACTTCATCCTGAATATCCAATCGAAGTCCCGAAATAAAACACCTAACAAAAAACTCATCGGGTAAGTGTACTGTTTCATTAGATATAGCCTCGAATTGAGCTCGATACTCCGCCACAGTAGATGTCTGTACAAGCTTTGAAAGTCTGCCCTCTGGAGAACGCAAGGGCTTATCCCGAAATCGAAGACGAAGCTTCTCAGCAAAGTGTGGCCAATCAAAGAGTTGTTTGTTGCGAAACATCCAGCGATACCAATCGAGGGCCTCACCCTCCAAATAGAATGACGCCAATGAAAGTTGATGAATCGGTAGGATGGAATAAAACTCAAAATAGCGCTCAGCTTGAAACAACCACGCCTCAGGGTTTTGACCATTAAAACGACTAAGTTCCACTGCTGCTGGTTTGTGTCGGATTGTGAGAGGACCAGCAGAGTTAGATCCCTGAGATAAACAAACATCCGCCTGCCTTGGGCGAACAGGATCAGCACCAGCAGCAGATTGAACAGCTACAGTTGACATAAAATTCTGCACCAGCTGACTCAAGTTGTCCAAACGATTTGACAACTGGGAAAATTCTGAGGACGAACCCGACGGAACATCGGAAACCATCTTAGAATTATCCATGGAGTCCAAAGCAGTGAAAGCACCAATGTAGCAACTGCAACCAAATTTAAGGAACCGTAGCAACACTTAAATTGATTACTGAAGAGGAACAATTACAAAAGGAGATCTGATAGTTCAACTCAAAAGATGTCACCATTACAATAGAAAAAGTGAAGAACAAGATAGAAGGGGGATGAGAGAACTTAGAAGATACAAGATGAGAATTAGAATGTTGCTATCACTTCTTTGCTGCTTTTTTCTTTACGTGCTTGTCTCCCCTTTAACCTAAGACATAGTCTTGTAACTTTTTATTGGGCTGTTTGGTTCGTTGGCTTTTCCTAATTGTCTCTGGCCCACTCTCAATTCCCTCACTGACTTGGGCCTCATGTGTTTGGGCTGGCGGATCCATAACACTACCAAATATTCTATAACTTATACAGAAATTAATACATAAATAAATTACCTTCCTTTGTTTATTACATTAGGTAAAAACTATACCGATGTGTAAAAATTTTACACTGTGGTATTTATGAGTTGTACTTTCTTGTACTAAAACTATTAATTCAGTTGAATCCGTAATCGAAACTCTAGCTTCGACCCCCTTGCTCATGTCCCTTCTATCCAGTTATCGTTATAACGACCCCTTAGGTCATTTAAAAGTTTATAATAATAGGTAAAAACTTATTACATAAGGTAAAATTTATTACACGTTTGTATTTATGAGATGTACTTTCTTTAATGTATTCTCAGCTACTACTGAGCCGTGATCAGTATATTTATAACAATTCAAAATGGTTTTCACTGTCATATATATATTGATCAGTTGATTAAATGTTGGAATATATCTAATTTATTAGTGTGTTCGTGTGAAGCATTTAAAACCTTAATAAAAAATTGTTACTCCCATAACTACCAAAACCCCTATGATTTAACTTCTAATAAATATTTTTTTACGGCCCTTCAATTTTTGTGGTGTCTTTAGAGATGGATACAAGATTTAAATTTAATTTTTAAAGATTGTATGATAAAATGTATAAGAATAGTGCTAATAGAGCGTATTTATAGTGTTGACATTAGTTATGCTAAGATTATTTCTCATACATTATATGGTTTGGTGTATTAAAATAACATGCATTGCACAATTTCTTAAGAAAAATATTTGTTTGCAAAAATAACCTGAACAAATATGATGGAAATAATGTGGAAAAATGTTTCGAGGAACAATTGTATCTTTAACCATGCTAATTTAATGTTGGGTTCTAAGTATTGTGAATGGAAAATGGAGGGAAAGTGAAATGTGTAGTTCACTTTTAAGAAGTAAAGTTCTTCCACATTGGTGGGAGAAAGAACTTTCTTGTGCATATATTGAGATGCATTCCTTCATGTGGATAGTGAGGCAAGAACAAGACATGCCTCGCGCCGTCGTCGTCGTAGCTCGCTCGGCTTGGCTTGGCTTCGAATTTGGATTTGGATTTGATCGATTGAGAGACTATCTTTTTGGACAAAATTCATTTGAAACTTGAGAATTAGTGAAGTTTTTAATCCAAAAATCTGATACGAAAATTTTCTCCATCTGCGGACGCACTTGGCATGTGCGGACGCATGTCACAACGCACCTCAAAGGAACGCGATCCTTCGAGGCAAGAGACGCACTGTTTGAGAATAGGTACGTGACCTACGTGCGCACCTGGCAACCTGCGGGCGCAGGTGCCAGTGCAGAAGCTTCTGCTTTGTGCATTAATGTGACCTGCGGACGCAGGTGGTCGCGACGTATAGGAATCGTGTGATTTTTCATGAACCATTGCTTCTCTTCTGAAGCACCACCTTTTGGCTATAAATAACTAAATTTTTCCTCAGGTTTTGATATATTTTTGGTGAAGTAAAAACACTCTAATCTTCTAGAAAAAACTCAAGTGTGATCATCAAATCGTTGAGTGAGTTCGTTGTTCGATAGAATTTGAGGTACCACTATTCTACTGAAGTGAATCATTTTATCCTGGGAGGAAAGATTCCATAACCTCTGGTACTTGAGGGGAATAAATTCTTTAAGGACACACCGTGAATTCGGTGGACTTGACTCTCCATTTCTGTCTTCATCTTTTTCTTTACAGTTTTGCTATTTTTCATAAAATAGTAGAAAATTCATTTTGATAATTCATAGTTGTTGAACTTGTGTTTGAATTTGTTGAACTTCTTTGTTGTTCTTGAACATAAAATTTGAAATTTTTGTTATTTAAATACAGATTTTGTAGTCAGGTCTCAGAAACAACAATAAATGCATTAAAACCCTTGTATTACTAACAACTTACAAAATATATTTTTACACATATATTTTGAATCAAATATACTGATTTTACACATATATTTCGAATCAAATATACTGAATTCAAATTAACTTGACAACACAATACTCTATCCAACCCTCGATATCAATTTAGGAACGTCTTACACAAGTTTTCCCATCAACCACTTGTTGAGACCAATTAAATTTTGTCCATCTATCAAAAAACTCGTGGTGTTACTAAACTCTCTACAATTTTATTTTATATATATATATATATATATATATATATATATATATATATATATATATATAATAAGAGGGAATGTTTGAGGAGCTTAGGGTCAAGTTTCCAAAATGACCACTAAACTCCTCAAAATCCCACTTATTATTATTTAAGGACTTTTCCAAAATTATTTATATTTATTTAAAATTTACGTAAAAAAAATACTATGAATTATAATAATTAATTTCAAAATATTTAAAAGACATAATTAAAAAAATCGATTGATTTTCAAAATTCTATCGGTGCCGCATAAATTAGGACAATTATTTTAAAATGATATAAAAAGTGCTATAAATTACAATAATTAACAAGTTAAAATATTTAAAAGACATACAATATTCGATTGGCTCTCGAAATTCTATCATTTTACTTTACTATATATAATAAGAGGGAATGTTTGAGGAGCTTAGGGTCAAGTTTCCAAAATGACCACTAAGCTCCTCAAAGTCCCACTTATTATTATTTAAGGACTTTTTCAAAATTATTTATATTTATTTAAAATTTACGTAAAAAAAATACTATGAATCATAATAATTAATTTTAAAATGTTTAAAAGACATAATAAGAAAATCGACTGATTTTTGAAATTTTATCGGTGCCGCGTAAATTAGGACAATTATTTTAAAATGATATAAAAAGTGCTATAAATTACAATAATTAACAAATTAAAATATTTAAAAGACATACAATATTCGATTGACTCTCGAAATTCTATCATAGTTACATAAATTGGGACATAAGAAGTACAGTAACATATATTATTTGAAAAATACGTAAAAAGTACTATAAATCACAATAATTAACTATATAAAAGATTTAATATGTGAGAACATAAAGTAGCTTGGGGTCGAAAAGCTAATTGACTGCTTCACCCTTCTATTTTTATTTAATTTTATATATGTATTATTGCATATAATTATTTGTATATATCATATTTATCTCTTTATTGTTGGAAATTGAGTCTATTTGTATTTAATACTCTTTCCGTTTATCTGAAAATTACAAAAAAATAATAATATAAATCGCAATAATTAACTTAAAATATTTTTAAACAAGTAACATATATTGGGCTTAGGGTCAAGTTTTAACAATGACAATTAAGTTCCTCAAAGTCTCACTTATTACTATTTGATACTAAGCTCTTCAAAGTCTCTCTTATTACTATTTGAGGACGTCTCCAGAATTACTTATATTTATTTAAAATTTATGTAAAAAAAAAAGCTACAAATTACGATGATTAGTTTTAAAATATTTAAAGGGCATGATAAAAAAAATGATTGATTCTCGAAATTCTATCGGTTTCGAATAAATTGGGACAATTATTAAAAAATGGGAATGAGAGGAGCTTAGGGTGAACTTTCAAAAATCACAAATAAGCTCCTCAAAGTCCTACTTATTATTATTTGAGGAGCTTACGGTCAATCGGTGAAATGACCATTTTGCCCATCTACTTCCTCAGAATTACTTATATTTATTTGAAATTTACGTAAAAAAAAATAAATATGAATCACAATAATAAATTTTAAAAATATTAAAAATGCATAATAAAATTTTTTTACTGATTCCCGAAATTCTATCGGTGCCGCATAAATTCGAACAATTATTTGAAAGTGGTATAAAAAGTGCTATAAATTACAATAATTTACAATTTAAAATATTTAATAGACATAAAATGTTCGGTTGGCACTCGAAATTCTATCATAGTTACATAAAGTAGCTTGGGGTCGAAAAGCTAATTGACTGATTCACCCTTCTATTTTTATTTAATTTTATATATGTATTATTGCATATAATTATTTGTATATATCATATTTATCTCTTTATTGTTGGAAATTGAGTCTATTTGTATTTAATACTCTTTCCGTTTATCTGAAAATTACAAAAAGATAATAATATAAATCACAATAATTAACTTAAAATATTTTTAAACAAGTAACATATATTGGGCTTAGGGTCAAGTTTTAACAATGACAATTAAGTTCCTCAAAGTCTCACTTATTACTATTTGATACTAAGCTCTTCAAAGTCTCTCTTATTACTATTTGAGGACGTCCAAAAATGACAACTAAGCTCCTCAAAGTCCCACTTATTACTATTTGCGAATTTCTTCAGAATTACTTATATTTATTTAAAATTCACGTTAAAAAATTACTATAAATTACAATAATTAATTTTAAAATATTTAAAGGGCAAAATAAAAAAATGATTGATTCTCGAAATTCTATCGGTGCCGCACAAATTGGGACAATTATTTGAAAATGATATGAAAAGTACTATAAATCATAATAATTAGCAACATAAAATATTTAAAAAAACATAAAAAATGGGAATAAGAGGAGCTTAGGGTCAGCTTTAAAAAATTACAAATAAGCTCCTCAAAGTGATATAAATTATAATAATTAACAATTTAAAATATTTAAAAGACATAAAATGTTTGGTTGGCTCTCGAAATTTTATCATAGTTACATAAATTGGGACATAAGAAGTAACATATATTATTTAAAAATTACGTAAAAAGTACTATAAATCACTATAATTAATAACATAAAATATTTAATATGTGAGAACATAAAATAGTATAGGATCGAAAAGTAAATTGACTCATTCGCCCTTCTATTTTTATTTTGTGGCTATATATAAAGTAGTAAGTATTAGTGAAATCTAATTCATGTAATTTGACCAACGAAATCGATAATTTTTCTCTTCTCGAAATTCTATCAGTGCCGTATAAATTGGGACAATTATTTTAAAGTAATATAAAAAGTGTTATAAATTACAATAATTAACAAGTTAAAATATTTAAAAGACATAAAATATTCAGTTGGCTCTCGAAATTCTATCATAATTACATAAATTGGGACATAAGAAGTAACATATATTATTTGAAAAATACGTAAAAAGTACTAATTAACAATATATCATATTTATCTCTTTATTATTGAAAATTGAGCTCAATTTTCTCTATTTGTATTTAATACTCTTTCCGTTTATCTAAAAATTATAAAAAATAATAATATAAATCACAATAATTAACTTAAAATATTTTTAAACAAGTAACATGTATTGGACTTAGGGTCAAGTTTCAAAAATGACAATTAAGCTCCTCAAAGTCTCACGCTATTTGATGTGTTTCAGAAATAACAGTTAAGCTCCTCAAAGTCCCTCTTACTACTATTTGAGGACGTCTCCAGAATTGCTTATATTTATTTAAAATTTACGTAAAAAAAACTATAAATTACAATAATGCATAGTAAAAAAAAATGATTGATTCTCGAAATTCTATCGGTGTCGCATAAATTGAGACAATTATTTGAAAATGATATAAAAAGTACTATAAATCATAATGATTAACAACTTAAAATATTTAAAAGACATAAAAAATGGGAATGAGAGGAGCTTAGGGTCAACTTTCAAAAATTACAAATAAGCTCCTCAAAGTCCCACTTGTTATTATTTGAGGAGCTTAGGGTCAATCTGCGAAATGACCATTTTGCCCATCTACTTCCTCAGAATTACTTATATTTATTTGAATTTTACGTAAAAAAAAAAAACTATGAATCACAATAATAAATTTTAAAAATATTAAAAATGCATAATAAAAAAAATTGACTGATTCCCGAAATTCTATCGGTGCCGCATAAATTCGGACAATTATTTGAAAGTGGTATAAAGAGTGTTATAAATTACAATGATTTACAATTTAAAATATTTAAAAGACATAAAATATTCGGTTGACGCTCGAAATTTTATCATAGTTACATAAATTGGGACATAAGAAGTAACATATATTATTTGAAAATTACGTAAAAAGTACTATAAATCACAATAATTAACAACATAAATATTTAATACGTGAGAACATTAAGTAGCTTTAGGTCGAGAAATAAATTAACTGGTGCACTCTTCTATTTTTATTTTGTGGCTATATATAAAGTATTAAATATTAGTGATCCAATTCATGTAATTTGACCAAAGAAATCGATAATTTTTCTCTTCATTATTAGTTACACCTATTTTTTGAGATTTGTGCCTTATAATAAATCATAATACTAATTAACAACTTAAAATATTTAAAATCATACAGAAATTGATTGATCGTCCAAATTTCATTTGTGTTGCATAAATTGAGATCAAGAAAACAATATTTGTTGGGCCCGTGCTGGCACGGGCTCCCCGTATCTAGTATATATATATATATATATGTCATTAATTAATGTTCATAATTATAATAAAGTCTGGCATATATAAAGCAAAAGTCTTAACATTTTTTTTGGACGTGTAGACGTAGTCTCCTCGTTTTATATTACATGGCCTTTATTAATCTGACGCATTCCTAAAAAAAATTTTAGCCAGAAGTTTATTTTATTAAACTAACCTTATTACTGATGCTTTGGAAGTCAAAATTTAAGCACTACTACTTTATTTAGTTATTTGATGCTAAGCGTAGAAATGAAAAATATAATAAAATTCTCTCGATTTTATAATTTAGACAAGTAAACTGAATTAACTATTTTTAGCACGAGGGTTAAGTAATATGAAACAGACGGAGTACATGCGCATGTGCGGCTATGCTTAAAGGACGAAACAAGTGAAGTACGTATACGCATTGCTATGCTATGTGCCCAATTAATTGACTTCATTTTACTTTAATTTCACCATTTTTGGTAAAGGAAAATGACTTTTCATCTTCTTTTTTTTTCTATTTTTCCATATGTTTTTGTTTACTTTCTAACTAATAATAAGAGGTCATTCTCTCTCTGGCGTCTAATATGTACTTTCTTCATTTCAATTAAACCACTAATTTTTACTTGTCATATTTTGTTTACAAGAGTTAATTTGACTAATATTTAAAGTTCAAATAAATTAATTTAATATTTCAAAGTTAGATGTTTGAATATTATATAAAAAAATATTATAAGTTGCAATTCTTCTCATATTGATATTGATATGAGAAAAAAAATAACATTTTAAAATGTTGGTCAAATTTCATGCAATTTGACTCTCGAGAAGTGAAACATAATAAGTAAAAAAAATGGAGGGAATGTTTGTGTAATTTTGATTTGGCATGGAGTTTAAGAAAGTTAAAATATATTTGAATCTTGTAATCTTAAATTAAAGAATGTTTTTAAATCTTGTAGACTTAAACATGTGAATGTTTTTAAATCTTGTAGTCTTAAACATGTCTTGTGCAAAGTTAAAATTAAGAGTTATCAAAAAGGGAAAAAAAAAGGTATTCTTTTTTAAATGAATTAAAAACAAAACAAACAAATTGAAAAATAGAGGGAATTATTTATTTTTCCCCTCGAAATGTAATTAAGATACTCTTTTTGAAATTCCTTTCATATGATTATTCCTAGACTAGAAGTTTTGAATATATATATATATCCCTTTTGCAAGTTTTATTCAAAAGTCTAAAAGTTTTTCTCCCTTCTAGAACTTTTTACCAGATTGAAGTCTTACTTTATTTTTATCTAGTGGAGTCTTTTCAAGTTTATATCCTTTTCCTGGTACTTGTTAGGAAAGATTTGTACTTCAAATAAAAGTGATTTTATAAAGATATATCGAAACAAAAATATAATTTAATATTGAATTGTACATAGTGATTAATAAGAATGCAAAATTCGAATTCGAGAATTTCGTTGAGTTCATTGATCAAGTCTAGTTGGACCTTTTCTCTTCTCCTATTGGCTCTTAGAAGAACAAAGAAAAAAAAGAAAATAATACTTTATATATCTAGTTTTAATTTGCATTAGCATTATTCAATTTTATTTTATTTTTCATTGAGCTTTTGATTCATTTATATTTTCGTTGTTAACATACACTATCAGCTATCACACAGTGGAGATTTACCCAGTGCGCACAAAATACTCACCACATAGTGCTTAGCCGAAGGGGAAAAACTGTGGCAGAGATTGTAACGACTGCGGCTTATCCTGGGATTCCAAAAAACATACACTATCGGCCGGAAAGAACTAACGAAGTTCACCAATCAGATCTATGAATGCCAGACTCTGGCCATGAGGATCGTCCTCAGTGAACATATCACCTACCACATAATATAACAGACTCAAACAAGCTAAGTACCTCTAAAGGATACCTAGTAAGACCTCGTTTATTTTCATAAATATTAAGAGGTATGAATCTGAATGCATATTTAAACGATTAAAATGTTGTTTCTAAATGAACAATGAATGATTAATACTTGTTTGTTTTTAAATTCGTAAGACCTTTCACCTTGTGGCATTTGTTAAAACCTTGGTCTTGTCATTAGAGTCATAATTGATCCAAATAAAAACTTTAATTAAAAATTATGAGGAGTTACACTTATCTTGAAATCTGTCTACCCCCCCCCCCCCCCGACCCCCCTGTTTTTTCTAGATATAATAAGTGCATGTCTTCTGCTAAGATTATGAGACATGTCGTAAGTATAGGAACCAATACATTAAAAAAACTAAAAAAAAAAATCTAATGTAAATCCTAAATCCAGCAAAGCATTTCAAAATTAAACACTTGGCCAAACTGGTATCATAAGAAAATTGTTATAATTTCCCAGCTGTTTATCTCTTTAATACGCCACATAAAAAAACAACTTACCTCATCAGGCAATTATACATTTTTATAAAGCTCAATAAAATACATATGTTAAAGGAAATAATGTCTTGCCTCAATGAATGTGGAATTTTACAGTGAATTGATTAGCTTAGTCACGGATTCGTGTTAATTATATAAATTTATAGTAATAAAATTTGAGGGTTGTATTGTTCTATGTTCGACACGTTTAATTAGACAGTCAATTAAAAAAACTTTAAAGTAAACCATTGACATTATCTTAAATTTTAATTAAGTGTATAAATGGATTACTACTAGATTCACTTTCACTGTTAAATTCATAGGATTAAGCACTTTTTCAAATTAAATTAAGCTCTAAAATGAGTAACTTAGACAAGTGTCTGATTTGGTTAATTAATTTAATTGAACACAATCTAATCCTCGTCACATTTTGTTGGCTGAAAGAAAACATTGGTTTTCTAAATTTATTAATCCCGAATCCACATCCATACTCTTTTTTAGAGCTGTTAATACGGGTCGGTTCAGTCCATCCGGATTAGCCCACACGGATTTTAAAACTTGACGGGTTAGGCCGGGTTGGCCATTAAGATGACAGGCTAGAAAACAGCAAGCTCAACCCATCACTTTGTGAGCTGCAGGCCTCGACGGGCCAACCCGCTTTATAAAAAATATTATTTTGATAATCTCTTTAATTTAAATTTTAAATTGTTAATAACATAAATATTTATAATAAAATATTACACGGTATTACTACTTGCTAATTAAGTTTCAAATTCATAAAAAAAATTAAAAAAAATCTTAATAATCTGAAAAACTAAATAACTTTTGACATGATATTATTCGAACCAAATAGAGATATTAATAAGTAAACTAAATAGTTAATGAGTAGCAATATAAGTATATAACTAGTTAAATAAAAATATTAACCTAATTTGATTTCAATAGTAATGTATTAAACTTTGAATATTGGAAAATGAGATTAGGCTTCTTTCAGTTTCTTAGTATGAATGGTGAGGGTATTCTGCCTAAATAGTAGACACAAGTAATAAATAGGAGAATGCTAAAGATCTGAGTCACAATGACTAAGGTCTACAGTACAAAGGAGAAGACGATTGTCGTTGTTGAGAGTGAACGCGACTAAATCTTAAATAGTAAATACTGATTTCTTAAAAAAAATTAGAATTTTGTATTTTGATGATTTACCTATTTCATAAGCATAATTAATATTTACATATTTTGAGGTTGAATTCCTCGGGTTATATTTACTACTCTGTTTTATTTTATTTTTAATTATTTTTTATTTGGCTCATGGGCCAGCCCAACCCACATCACTCAAGTCCCACGGGCCAGCAGGCTTATTCGGGCCGGACTAAAAAATCTTGTTCTTAAACGGACTGCAAAAATCTAAACCCAATCCTATCAAATTACAGGCCATGTCGGGCAGACCCATCGAGCCGACTCAACGGCCTGATCCATATTGACGGCCCTACTCTTTTTTCTCTTTCAATTTTCATTTTTTTAATTAGTAAAAAATGTACGGATTAATTAATGAAATTATTGTTTTTAGTTGTATACAACCAATTTACGCAAGTTATAGGACTTTTTAATATTGAAAACTGATTTTAATAAAGACAAAAAAGACTTTTGTGACTTTAATTTTTTGATTGTCGTAACGTAATTACAGTGTAATTCTTAGTGTCATGTTTGACAAATAAGTTTAAAATAATTTCAACCTCTTTTTACGTTTCCCTAAAAGCTCCACCTTTTTTGCTCCTTTTGCTGACTCGAAGCCAAAACTTTAAAATTGGAGTTGGAGAATGCTTACGACGTGAGTAATCTCCTCTTGTTACACTTTTTCAACTTAAATTAACGTAAACCTCGACAAGTGTCTGATCCGGTTAATTAATTTAACTAAAACACAATCTAATCTTCGTCACATTTTGTTGGCTGAAAGAAAACAATTAATTTTCACAATTCATGACTCATGAATCTATGTTTTGACTTTGTTTAATTATAATGCAATTGTATGGATCGATGATTTCAATGAGAATCACAGCATTCCTCTTGGAAGCCATTATATAGTTTCTCCGTTCATTTTTACTTGTCACGTTTTACTTTTCAAAAGTCAATTTGACCAAACTTTAAAACTAAATTGAAGTAGATTAATTTAATATTTTAAAATTAGAATTTAGATATTCAAAAACTATACAAAAAATGTTATAAGTTGCAATCCTTCTCATATTAAAATGATGAAAAAATACATCTTAAAATGTTAGTCAAAATTCATGCAGTTTGACTCTCGAGAAGCAAAACGTGACAAGTAAAAGTGAACAAAGTAAGTAATATTTAATTTTTGTTAAAATCACAAGCTACTCTCAATTTTTGCTGTTAATTAACATATTTTAATAAAGAAATCATAGTGTTTTATTGTATTTTTTAAACATTTAAACTTTTTAAAATTAAATTACTGTATGAAAATCGTCTAAAATAATGTGATACATCTTTTTTCTTCTGTTAATATATAGACAATACATTTTCTATTCTTATATGTGAGAATAATATAATACTCTTCTCTTTTTGTAAAAGCATACATTAAAGAATCAATGAAAAAATAGCTGTATTAACAAAAGCAAATTATTTAATGATGACCAGTAAAATTAATTGGGCCATCTAAAGTGGTACAAAGAATATTTATTCAAAAGTTTCTTTGCTAAGTATGCTGTTAATTAAACAGTGATAAAGCCACAACATTGTAATAAGGGAGTTAAATGAAAGGCTAATTTATGCAAATATTTTTTTAGGCTTACCACATATTATGAAAGTTGTGTAAATATACAGTCTTGAGAAATTGCTCTTCCAAATAATGTCAGATTCGAGTTTAATATTTGTTAATATTTTGCTCAATTTTACGGACAAAATATAGCTTATAAATCTAAATCGTCATCTAACTTTTTTTTAGGATTGTGTAAATTAACGGTTAAACCGATAATCCAGTCGATAATTGAGTTATTTTCAGTCGATAATTGAGTTATTAGATTAACGGTTTGATTATCGATTTACTATCCCAAATTATCGGGTTATTGGTTCGGTTCTCGGGTTGACTATTCTTCTTAACGGTTGACTCGATAATCCAATAGTAATTTATTAAATTATAACTTTACCCTTCAATATATAAAGTATCTTAGGAAGAAGATGAATCTGGTGTCAGTTAAAAGTGAAAGGAATGTTATTCAAATCTAAACTATTGGTTACTTTAGTTGGCCTAGTTATATCCGCTCTTTCTCTTTTACCCACTCTTTTCTATCTAAACATACTTATGACTTGCGAGATTTTTCGTGTGAGATCTTAACGGTTAGCCCGATAACCGAACTGATATCGATCAATAATCGATTAACCAATATCTTAACGGTTCTTTAATGATTTAGCATGTGTACAAACCGATAACCAATAAATAGAACCGGTAACTTTCAAAATCGAATCGACCGATATGCAGCCCTAATTTTTTTCTCGTATGATCCAGACCTTTTAGATCACGATTAGAAAATCTCTTTGGATCAAAGTGAAAAAAAGTTCACGAAATGGAGTAAAAAATGATTAGAGCCAATGTTGCAATGCTAATAACGCATGTAAAATGTTTATAATGCTTCTATTAATTAAATATATATAATAATGTTTGCCTAATGACCTGAACAATAAACAGCATTTAATATGTTCCTCATTTGGTAATCTCATTACCTGGAAACTAGCTAGAAGAACCATATTCCTTTCTACTATATACTTTTTGGATTTAAAGAATATATATTTACTATAGAATTCTTTTACACTATTACTAATATATTTCATGATCTAATTGTATAAATTTTATAAACTTAGTATATATAACTTAAACTAATATGTATATTTTTAAAAAAAATTGTACTTATGGGTAAACAGAAATCGAATTCTAAGTGTTTGGTTTTAAAATACAGAAGATCTATTCGTAGCTGAATCATAGTATATAGGTGTTTATGATTATTAACCCTAATAATTATCATAGATTTTTAAAAAATATTTGTTTTAATAAAATGACAATAAATATAAGACATTTCACTATAGTTGAGAGAGACAAATATAATTTTGGTTGGCTTAAGAATCTCTAGAATATCTTTGTAAACCTTAATTACTTGTATTAACAAAAAAACAATCCATGATTCTCCTTTATTTAAGCCAACCAGTTTCGAAATTATGGCAGTGATCATACAAATATTTTAAAATGAAGCAAAAAAGACAAAACTTCCTCTACATACAGCTCCATTCTATGGCTCAAATCACAACCAATGAAATAATAACACGTAAACAAATTCCATGTCCGTGTTTAATCAGGAGTCTCGGGTTCAATTTTGGGTGTAAAAATATCATGTTAGAGAGTGCTTTCACCCTTTGGCAGAGGCAGAGAGGTGTGTGAGCGCCCCATTCATCGAAAAATTATAGTAGTATATAATATCACTATACCATATAAATGTTGAATCTCCTTTAACATAAGATCTTTATTTTGAATATCTGTATTTAAATTCTTACTTCATCATTGCCTTCACCTTAAATGGGCCTTACATGACTTGAATTTAAATTAGTCGGATTTCAATATAGGTACATTGGTTAGTGGGATGAATGAAATCATTCCTCTCTTAATCAGAGATCTCGAGTTGAGTCTAAGGTATATAAAAATCCTTGTTAGGGAGTACTTTCCCCTTAAATAGATCTTACGACTTACGCAACATGAATATAAATTAGTCGGGATTATTTTTGGAACCCACTCAGAACCTCTATCACAGCCTCTACTCTTTGGGTGAATATTTTGTGGTAATCTATTTACTGTGCAATAACTTACAAAAAATACAGGAGATGTAAATTGCACTAACCAAGTCCTATGGAATTATCGGACGCTGGATTCTTGAGAAACAAAAAAATAGGTCCAATTTTACTTTACCTTTCTAACCCCTTCAATATTTTTTAGGACATCAATATCCTTCTCTCTCTTTCTTTCCATTGTATATATAAATAGAGTACCAAGTTAAAGTTTTTTGCTTTTCCGAGGCAAATAAGCCCTCTGCTCATTTCACAAACCAACCTATATTTTCTTTCTTTTTCTCTCTGCAAAAAACACAAGTGAAAAGGAAAGATCCATAAATATGAATTACCAGTAGCAAAAAGGCTCTCTTTTTTCTTCATCAACAAAAAGTTATATGTCTTTTAGTTCCATTCAAGAAACTACAAAAAGTTCAAAATTCAAGAAATTCTACCCGATCCATAAATGTAAGTGCCCCTCCTTCTTGTTGTCAACAAAATTAAATTCATATTGCATTATTTGTGCCTTGGTTTCAACTAATATAAGCAATGTCATTGACTCTTTTCTACAAAAAACACCATTTTTATTAAGTACTCTGTTTTCTCTGTTCTTTGTATACTATTTTTAGTGGAGCCAAAGGTAAAAAACACACCTAAACGATCCAGTTTTCGTGTTTTATATCTGAACTATCAGATGTGCGAGTTTTCTATATTAATTTTCGCCAACTATTTATCAATTGTTCTGTTTTTATACTAAACGATAATGATATTTCAGGTAGAAAAAGAGAACAACTAATAGTTATTGTCTGTTTCGATAAATAAATATGAAATTCGAAAAATCGGATATATCTGTGTTTTTGACTATCATTTATTCAACTTCCTTTGTTTCTGCATATTCTTCTGTGTTTTTTTTTTCTTGGAACTTTACTTTGGTATGGGTATAAAAATTCCTCACTGATTTTTGAGTTCAGAATATTTATATCTCACATGGGTTTTCAGAAATTTTGATCAATTTCCACCATTCTTTTTTTGTTTTCATGAATTTATTCCAAGTGAAATGAGTCTTGGCTTCTTCTCTCTCGTTGTTTTCCCTTCTTCGTAATATTTTTATTTGAGGCAGGATCTATCGAAAACAAATTCTTTATCTCACAAGATAGTGGTAAGTCTGCATATAATGTAACGCCACGTGTGAAATTACAGTGTATATATTATTGTTGTTGGTTCCAAAGTGAAATGAACTCAAAAAAAAGTTATGAACTTTATTACTGTACTATTATGGGGTTAAGATTTTGATCTCCAACTTTTTGTAATATTTTCTCCTTTATATTTGCTCACCATCTCCACTCTGTCTTCCATTCTGTAAAGTCCCCTAAATAAAGAACTAAATCTTCAATCTAAAGTAATTTTCTGGCTTTCTTTCTCTATTTTACTATTTTATATTATATGTTTATTTATCCTAGGATCTTTCGGAAATAATCTCTCTGTCACCACGTGGGATTGGTAAGGTTTATGTATACCATAGGTATATTGTTGTTGTGTTTTATGTTTATTTAGCAAATTTTATTAAAAAATATTTTTTAAATTTTTTTTTGGGTTGGTTTCTTTGTGTTTACTCTTTGTTCTCAGAAGCTGTCTCCAAATCCCCTGCAAATTGTTTTCTCTCTTAATATAATTTAAAATTCACCATTGAAAACTCCATTAATGACTTGTTTATAGCACTAAACTATGTATAGTTGACATATATTTCAAATTTTCTTTTGTGTTCTTAAGTTGACTTAAATACATAGTACTGTCTTATAATCAAACTATCAATACCATTTTCTTCATTTTTCTTTTCCAGCATCATTGGTAGCTTATTGCAGCCATGAAAACAGAGCAAAAATTATCCAAGGTATCATTTTTCTTTTTGTCTAAATAACTTTTTTTTTTTGGGTATATATATGTATTTTTGTGTATTTATGTTTTATGGTTACCCCACCAATTGACGTGGTGGCCAAAGTATGTGGTGTAGTAAACGATGTTATTTCTCTCTTAATCAGAAGTTTTGATTTCAAGCTTGTTCGAGAGTATCCAGAATGGACCTTACTTGGTGTGAATTCGAATTAGTCGGGTTCTGACATCGGATCGGATGAGAAACTGAAAAAAATTGTTATATGTTTTACACACAGTAAGGGTGTGTCTATGTGTTCTTGAAAATCTAATGAGTTGATCTTGACTTTTTTTTCTTCTAAATTTTGCAGTTTTCGTGGACTGAAGTAGTAGTTAGGAAATGGTTGAATATGAGGAGCAAATCTGAGGAGTTTCATTCAGATCACATAATAGATGGTAATATTTTCACATTTATTGAATTTTTCAACTTTTTTTTTAAATGTATTTTTTAAAATTAATTTATGATAATAAATATTGATTTTAATTTTATGGTTTTTTTAGATGGTAGAGGAGAAAGAAGAAGGAAGAGTTGCTCCGACGAAGGGAGTTGCGCAGTCGTGCCGGAGGAATTATCCGGTAAGAATCTATGATCATCGGAGGAGTTTTAAGTAAATATTTGGGCATGTTTCATTGTGAAAATAGAAAAATAAAAATAAAAATGATATTTTGAAAATTGAAGTTGTTGTGTTTTGCTTTTAAACTTTCTAAAAATAAAAATGATATTTTGAAAATTGGAGTTGTGTTTTGCTTTTGAACTTTCATGGATAATTTGGAGTGAAAAAATAAAAATAGATTTTTTCAAAATTGTATTGCTAGATGTGTTTTTCCAAGTTTAGCTTTGGAAAAAAGAAAAAAAAAAATCATAATGACACCACTGAAGTTATCTCAAATTTTTAAAAAGACAAACCATTGTAAATACAAGCTTTTGACCCATTTTCTCACCAGCTTTAGACTCAAATTCACGTGTGTGTGATACAATC
The DNA here is from genome assembly GCA_031232105.1 of Capsicum rhomboideum. Classification (NCBI taxonomy): domain Eukaryota; kingdom Viridiplantae; phylum Streptophyta; class Magnoliopsida; order Solanales; family Solanaceae; genus Capsicum; species Capsicum rhomboideum. The sequence continues at coordinate 138,243,732 of CP124711.1, read as the reverse complement.
CTATTTAAAAAATTTGGAGTATTATTAATTTAATTTAATAAATTTGTTTAATTTAATTTAATAAATCTGTTAAATAAAGGTCGATTTTAAACAAAGCACACCTCTTGTTCCTCACTTTTTTTCGTTAGTGTTTCGATTCCATTTTCTCTCTGCTAAAAGTGGGAAAAAAATAAAATTCTTAGAGATGAAAAATGTTGTGAAAGCTTACGTCATAAGGAATTAGAAAAGAGAAGACATGATGAATTCAAAATCTAATCATAATTGATAACTTGATTTCATAACTTTTAAACAAAATAAGAAGAAATTAAAGCTAATACGTGAATTTTTTTAACCTTTTTAATTTGATTTCATTGAGAAGGAGCGAATTTTTTTGATTAGATCTTTCAAGATTCTCCAACAATCATTAATGGAGAATTGGGGAAGAAGAGAAGATGACATTTATTAAAAAAAAATAAAGCCCTTTCTACGTGACATTTTTTAATTGGTTCCTGCAGAAAATATTGCTCATTCACGTGCTTGACTTGCGTTATAACACACATGAGCTGAAAATCGGTCAAACACTTATATTTACAACGATCTTTATAAGTTTTGTAGGGTAATAGAACATTCCTAAATTTGAAGTGCCTTTTTAAAAATTTAGGATAATTTCAGTAGTATTTTTATGATTTTTGTCTCAAAAAAAAAATGAAAAATTTTCATGGACAAACGGACGTTAAATATTTTCCGGTGAAGTGAAGTTTTATTGAGTAATCGGATTTTCCGTTGATTTGATAGAATCATAAATGGACTGCAAGCATCTCTGCCGTTGATTTGATGGACTTTCTGATTTGACACAATATATAATCATAATATAAGCTTTTTATATGGTTTAGTATCTAATCATTGCTTCTCCTTGTGCCACGTGTGCATGGTCCTATCTCTAGTGTTGATCATTCCTTTTTTCCAGTTTTCACCAGTTTCTATACACTAGGCTCAAGGGCAATCTATGGAATAGTCTTGTGGTTATGATAATTTTTTTTTTTGTTCATTAGAGTATTACTCATTAGAAATATCTATTATATTTACATTTATTCAGATCAATTAATAATTTAGTATTTATTTTCAATGTATTTGGTTAAAGTTGAAATTTGTATTAGTCTTTATATTATTTAGCATGAAATTGTGGAAGAAAAAGGTCAACATAGTCATTAATAATTTGAATAAAACAAAAACAACGCAAAAAGATCTTGCGTGTTATTTTCAGATTTCTTATGTGACGTATTAGATAAATTTATAAAAGACTACAAAATCAATTGACTTAAAATTACAAATGAGAAGATATCGGTTTTATGATTAAAAAATTGATCAAGAAAGTTGTTATTGTAAATGGCATAAAATTGTTTGTTATGTCATTTTCTTCGATTTATATTGTAACTAGTGAGAGAAGATCATTTCCTCAAATTATGATGCAATTATTATTATTATTTTGATAAAAAGAAATTAAACTGAGTTATTTCATATTTGACAAGCAGAAAGTTGGTTCATGGAAAGTAATGGAGGAATTGATGTGCCAATATTGGAGAAAGAGACATCCACTCTCACTGATCATCAAAACCTTAGGTAAGCCAAGAACAATAAGTATATATTTATATATTTCCCTTTTTGGGTAATTCCCCAAAGTCTAGAATTTGATGCCTACCCATGTTAAGGTTCATGATTAAATCTTATTATTTGATTAAATTAATGTAAGATGAGAATAAATTTGGAATTTAATAGGGCCGTATATTTTGCTTGCGTACCTCTTGGCCATGTGAAAATTGCCATCTCTTTTAAGTCATTGGCATTATTCATTAAGTACTTTTTGGCCATGTGAAACTACAGTTAGCTGGTCTCCATAGCCTTTCTGAATAGATACTACACTTATTAGTTTACTTAGAGCTACTTTGGTACGAGGGATAATAGATAACTATTCTTGAAAATTTAGAATAGATTTATCTCATGTTTGGTTGGAATAAAATTACGGAATAACTGACTCCAGGATTGTAGTGTTATTTTTATCCCAGTTGAGGATGGGGTAACAATCTTGAGATAACTAATCTAGGGATAACTTATCCCCAACCAAACGAGCCCTAGAAAATAATTATTGTATCCCAAGTACCTAGCTAGTCTGGTGCAGCTATACTTTAATTTGTCTTTGTCAACTAATGGATTCAACTTGTTCTTTGTATTGTTTAATACTTTTGTTAATGTTGGAAGCTTCTAACTTTAGCTCCTTTTGATGATTAATCTTTGTGCCAGTTTTTGTGTTAACATAACTTTGTGATAGGCCTGTGGTGCAACAAGTACACTAGTGTAATATGCATAAGTGCAGTAAGATGTACGAATTAATTAGGCTTTCATCATATGGTCTTGACCAATTCACTTCTCTTAGCCTAGTTTTTGAGTTGAGTTAGGTATTAATTTCCATATAAAGTCTAATGATATCAGTGTTAGACTCATTCAATTCTTGTTTCATTCGATATTAGGCCCACATATTATCTTCTTTATACTCTAGTTGTCAGGTCTAGGCGTGCGTGGAGAGTCTAAGTTAGTAGTCCCACATTAATGTGAGACAACTTGTCACCTTCCATGTTCGATAAAAAGTCTAATCACATCGAGTCTATTGTACACACTTTTACATATATCCTTTTAATAAGAAGTTCCCACGGGTCCTAGTCGCATGACATTATTCTTCGCGTTGCATTAATGCTCAGAAATGAAATAAATTCCTTGAATTTTTTTGTTGAAAATAATTTTATAAAAGTGAGCAAAAAGTAGTCATGATAGTGAAAGTTGAACTTACATGCAATTATTATGTGACTTTGATATATATTTATTTTTGGATGTGTTTTGTCTCTTGAAAAATTCTTATTCTTCTTATGATCTATAAATAATGAGTAGGATGTTCGTGGGAACATGGAATGTAGGAGGCAAGTCACCAAATGAAGAATTGAACTTGGGTGATTGGTTGAATTCCACCGCACCAGCCGATATTTATGTACTCGGGTAACATCCTAAATTTCATTTAGACGCTTGAACTATGATTTATTTCAATTGAGAATTTGAACATACGATTGAGTGTACGTTCTTATTAGATAGTAATTCTGGCTCAAATTCTGAAAAAGCTTCCGCTGTCTTTTTTAACACTCATTACATAAATAAATTAATTACTTAAAATAGATCACTGTCTTAAATATACACATCAGCCTTATTAAGGCGTAAAGTCACTTGCATATTCTAATCGAGTCCATATTCTATGATGTGAACCTCTTTTATATCAAGTGGCATACTAGAAAAGACCTTCTAACCCCACTTCTATGAACCCCACTTCTATGAACAGGTTCCAGGAAATTGTCCCTCTAAATGCAGGCAATGTATTAGGTCCAGAGGACAGTGGTCCAGCTGCCAAGTGGCTTTCGTTGATTCGCCAAGCTTTGAATCGCGACACTAACTCCCCCGTCCTGTCCCTCGATGACATGCACCAACAACAATCTAGTCTTAAACCAAGGGTCAGCTTCTCTAATTTGATCAAATTGGACAATGAACTCGAACGAGATGATTGGGAGAGGCTATTGAGCATGAATGACGATGCATCGTCTAGTCCAAATTGCCAATCGAATAGATATAATTCTTCTAGCCCAGGGCAAAATAGATATTGCTTAGCCGCAAGCAAACAAATGGTTGGGTTATTTTTGTGCATATGGACTCGGACCGACTTGTATCGACACATTAGCAATTTGAAGGTTTCATGTGTTGGAACAGGCATCATGGGCTATCTTGGAAATAAGGTACAAGTTACTCCAAAGATTTATTTAAATTTATGTCATGCTTATTTATGAACATTTCTTGATTTTGATCATCGTGTTACATCTTTTTCTTGATAGGGTTCAATATCAATTAGTATGACATTGCATCACAAGACATTTTGTTTCGTTTGTACTCATTTGGCATCCGGAGAAAAAGAAGGCGACGAGATTAAAAGAAATTCCGATATTATGGAAATATTGAAGAAAACGAAATTCTCCCATAGAAGGATAATAGGAAAACTGCTTCCTCCTGATCACATTTTGGATCATGAGTACGTATTTACTTCTTTTGTCTTTGTGATGTACATTCGATGAAATTGGAACGATACATTTATAAATGCATAATGTTGTATAGTGACTAATTTGTCTTGCATTCTTCTTTGTTAATGTAGCAAGATTATTTGGCTTGGAGATTTGAATTACCGGCTTGCATCCGGTTGCGAGGACACGTACGAATTGGTAAAGAATAGTGATTGGGAAGCACTTCTAGAAAAAGATCAGGTAAGACAACTGATATTAACAACAACTGATTTTATTACATGATAGTTTATGACATTCCTTTCGATCTATTATGTGTGTTTGCATCTAACGTTGGGTAAATCTTATATAATGATTGTCCTAGATTTTTCAAAATGAATATCTAACTTTTTGCTTAATGTTATGGCAGTTAAGGATAGAGCAAAGAGCAGGAAGAATATTCAATGGTTGGAAGGAAGGCAGGATATACTTTGCACCAACATACAAATACCTTTATAATTCTGACCATTATGTTGCTCATACTTGTACTTCCAAGGGAAAGAGAAGGACCCCTGCCTGGTAAATTTTCCCAAATTTACTCTATTTTAATATTTCATACTAGTGGAATGTTAATTTCTAAAGAAATTAGCGATGGATAAATTCTATAATTAAATAGTAACATTCATCGTTAATTTTATTTTATAGATAGATTATCAAGAAATGATGTTAGCTATGAGCCATTCAGCGACAAAATGCCTAGCTAATTTCGTATTTTTGTAGTCCTTGTTTTTAATTAATATATTAATCAAGTGCATGCATTTGATACATTAATCAACCGACATTGTAGATTTCTATGTATAAAGTACTAGATAATTAACACTAGATTAACATGATCCCATTAATTAATTAACTCTATTTAGTTATATATTGTAAAGTACTTTTATACAATCATTTTTCAATTGACTATGTACTAGTAGCATTTTTCAATTGGTTAATATTCCATACTATACTATGTTCATCTTCTTTTATGTCCTTGAAATCCCAAGTCAAAGGTGTAGAAAATTAGGGAAGGATTTTATTCAATAGGTTTATCTTTTTTTTTTTTTTTTTTTTTTTTTGATAACCGTGGTGTCCGGACAAGCTTCCGCACACCTCGATTAAATTCACTGGATAGCTGCACCTCCTGTCCACTAATGTTAGAACTAATGGGAAGAATCACCTAGTGTTTTTTTGTCTCCCGTTGGTCCAACCTTTTTTATGGTTTGGTGTAGGGTGGGGGGTGGGGGTGCACCGACCTTCTGAGGATTATACTTAATTAAATGTGAGATTAAGAAAAAAGTTGAAGCACTTTCTACTTTTCATATATAACATTGCACCATTAACGACAATCTTATACTAAAAGATATGTCATTAGTGTCAACTTTATGCTTAAACTAGTTAAACATATGTAGAAAATTTGATAATTTAATCTGACAGACAAATAAATTTCACTAATATTGATCGTTTTCCCACACTAGAAGTCTACCTTGTAGGCCCAAACACTAATCTACATTATCTCTCTTTGTCTGTTACACCAAATTCTGAATATCTTGAACTATATTCTATTCCATAAATTTGAACTATAGCAGAAACATACCTTCATTATACCTGCTCTTTCTTTCTTTGTTCTTTTCTTACTTTTTTTGGGGGGAGTGGTTTGGTGGTAGGTACTTCCCATCCGGTGTCCAGTGTCCGATGTTCGGTATCCACATTGAGATCCCGATTAATTCGGATTCATATCACGTTTTTTATCATGATCTTTTTTCTGTTCAGGACTCGAATCCGAGTCTTCCAAATAAAGATAGAGAAATCCTATCATCCCATCGTAACCCTTCGTGGTGGTATAGCAAGAAAAACTATTCACTTTGTTTGAACATCATAGTTGAAGACTACCAAAATTTTCAACTTCCAATTATGTTACTCCATAATAATCAATTATGATAATCTCAAATTTTAATTAGATAGAATTGCACATTGAAACTACTGTGTTTTTTGTCAAGAGAAAGCCATACATAGGTAACAAACATATTAAACATGTTAGATTTTGTTCCACACTTCTAATTTTTTTTTCATAGGACCTAGATAAAAAGTTGCAATTTTAGCCTTTTCCACGAATCTTGGACTTAAAATGCTTTTATGTTGTTTGGTTCTTGTATTCAAGTACCATATTTTACTCATTTATGCAGACAACAAATTGTACTAAAACCTATTTTTTTCTTAAAATAACAGGTGTGACAGGATATTATGGAAAGGTGAAGGACTAAAGCAAATATGTTATGTTAGAGGTGAATCAAAATTCTCAGATCACAGACCTGTCTACTCACTTTTCTCTGTAAATAATAATTTAACCCAAAAGTACCACAGTATAAAAGAATATTTCACCACCCTTTAGTCCCAAAAGCCCGAAATCACTCAACAAATACAGTCCAAAAAGAGCCCGAAATCCTTCAAACAACATCAATAGCGGCCCGGCCCAGCCCTTAGGGGCATCCAATTGTAGCTTTCTGACAAATGACAGTCTGACACGTTGGCCCTGCCCGTTCATTGTGCATAGTGGGTTTTTGACACGTGGCTATCAAGAAATGATGTTTGGTATTGCCATGGCTATGTTGATAATTAGCAATTGGTTGAGAAATTAAGCTCACCTTTTTGCAGGAACTTTTCTTTTAAACCTTTTCTCTATATTTCTTTGTTTGTTTTGTTTTTTATTTTTTGGTCTTTTTGTATTTGGGAAAAGAAGAAAAGTAAAGTTGGAATGCCTAATTATGGCACAGGTGAAAAGGAGTTTTTTTTTTTTTTTTTTTTGAAATATTGGTTGAGGAACTTGAGGGAAGAGGAGCATATGGCCTCTCGTCAATTTTGTAAACATAATATATTTGGTTCTTTAAATGAATTTTTTTTCACCTTTTATGTATCTAGTTTTGGCTATGTATATAATTGCCATGCCTATTTTTTTTATTTTTAAGTGATATTGTATGAGGTAAAAATCAGGGCCAGTTGCATGGCCGAATTGGGGAGAGACATTGAGGAAGTGATAAGTCAGGTTCAACTCAGCCACGATGAAATACTGAACATATTTTCAGTTGTGACCAGAGAAGGTCCGCGACAGAAAGATGAAGCCCAACGTAACCGCTATTGAAATAATATCTGTGATTCTCATTCCCAATTGTTACTCATCGATCACAGATATGAGTCAGTACAAGTTTTCATGAGGGCCGAGTTCCACGGAAGCTGCTCCTTAGCATTTAGCTATGCATAGCCCATTAGTGGTTTCATTATGTATCATATGATTCACTGACTAGTAATACATTGTTTTCTTCTATTCTTAAGCTCTGTTACTCATTGTTTCGTTCATTATCAACCAATGATGATGCTATCAAATTCTAGCACCGGACCTTTGGATGATTTTTTTTTTTTTTTTTTTTTGCCTTCTTGTTTAATTCCATTTCACTCTATATTTACTATCAACCTAGTTCACACTGACTCAGTTATATTATCTAAAATTATGCATCCTTGATCATTTCAATTATACTTCTCTGTCCTTAAGCTACGTTGAAATTTAATTTTATCTTTTTAAGGGTAAACAAATGTCAACAGATGTTGAAATTAAATACACTCTTCAAGTAATCATGTCATTAGATATTTTCATGAAAGACCATTCAAAGCTATGTATATAAAAATGCCAAATATCCCTAGTGTAATATAACAATTGAATCTCTAGGATATCATGCTCCTTTTATAGGAAAACAGTTTTAGCTACACTTAAGATCTCAATAAAGTCGTATCTCAATAATAAGATGGTACAATTCACATTAACAACTCAAAATATCATATATGATCTAGTGTATGCTTGCCCCACAATACACTAATATTTTGAGTTCTAAATCATGATATTCGAAATGCAAGTGTTCGAGAGTAAGTCTCGCTTGCCTTATAACCGATACGAAAACTTCTCTTGAAATGGTAAAATTCCTTCAAACGACCTCCAATAGTCTCAGCCTATTCAAAAACATAAATCACGGATTCTGATTAATCTAGAAACACAGAACTCGTAATTTTAAAAGACCTCTGGATCAAAGTCAACTTTTGATCAACTCAAAACCGCTCTTGAATCAATGGTTCGAAATCCAAAAGTGATTGCATGAACACATTACCCATAAGCACACGAGATTACACTTCAAAAGAAAGTCCATTTCGGTATTCAAATCCCCAAAATACATGCATGTCCTAGATCTAGGTTCAAAAATCTCAAATTTCACTTCTTAAATCTGTGTTTTTGGCATAAATATTCACGGGTATACATTACACTATTTGTTTATACCACTTAACCTGATGTTTATAGGTGAAGATTTAGCTCAAGACGCCTTAAATTCGAGCTTCACACTCCAAAAGAAAGACAAATTTGTAGTTAGAAGTGTCAAAATCGGTATTGCAAACTCTCTATCTCGTTGCTTATTGAAATAACAGTGGCCTAGCTTTCACATACTTGATCTTCAATCCAACATAGCAATCAATTGCTAAAAAATTCTTTTTTTAATGCCATAGCAAGCCATCAAAATCAAACTACAAATAATTAGTCTCCTTTGAGACTCACTATCATTCTATTCACCTTAGAAAACTTTCTTGAAGTATTATTCTCATAAAAGCTTCTAAGAAATAGTTGCTATGTGTGAGATTCGGGGGTATTCCATTCTGCCTCACGTAAAATATATTCTTATAGCTTTAAAATAACATTGTAACTATATTCTCATACTCAATTATATTATTCATTGGTCATTAGTGAAAAGTAACTAGTGTACATAGCATTCATTAGCAGCACTTCAAAGATTTAAAAGATTATAAAAGTATTAGGGTTATTACAAATGTGGAGGATATGATAAGGGAGATAATAGTTTTATGACGCTTTTGAATTAGAATAGTTGATAATAATATGTAAGTATTTGTTAAAACAATTGAGATAAAGTAAGAACATAACTATTATACTTTTATAATGAAAACGAGTACTCACCGATATTCCTAAAGTGACAAAAGTCATTTTTTTTATAATTGAAGACATTTTGTTGAAAATGATTCTATCAAGAAAATATTGCGCTCAATACTAAACCAACAAAAGGAAAAAAGAAGAGTAAACAACAAAAAATCCATTAGTATAAGAGCTAATTACTCCCCCAAACACTAGTTTTTGAAATAACACTTATACCACTAAAATTGATTCTTCCAAATACATGTGCATCTATGTGTGTATCTGAGTTTCATAATTTCAGGTATCTGTGTATTTGAGTTTTATAATTTCATGTATATGCGTATCCGAGTTTTGTAATTTCATGTATCTGTGTATATAAGAGTTTCATAATTTCAAGTATCTGTAAATCATGTATCCAATATCAATTTCACCTGCGTATCCGAAAATCAATTTCATCCAATATATCTGACATCAATTTCATCCAATGTATATCCGATATAAGAAATGTAGTATATCTATATCTATGTATTGTGTATTTGTGTATATGAGATTCACAATTTCATCTAGTGTATCTTGTATAAAAAATTTAGTGCATCTAATGTATCTGTGCATGGTGTATCTAGTGGATCTGTTTGTCAGATTCATAGATACACATATACACAAATACTTTAACATTATATCTGACTTAGAAAAAGAAGATTCATATATACAAATACATGAATTTGGATCTAACAAATCAAGTAATGGTGCTAGGACTCGTTGCCATTTAAGGTGAGTCGACAGCTTCATCAGCCAAATCTGGCCATTCAAGAACAACTCATCAGCGGAGCTCATGATCCATCCTTGTTAAACCCCCTCCTCTATGGGAAGTTTAGTGGAGAAGTCGAAATCTTCAAAAGTTGATGAAATTTAAGTACTGGCAACATTCTTCATACTAGTAGATTTGATTGACCGCGTCTAGAGTAAAGAGGAGAAATGACAGGAAAGGAAAGATAGAAAAGGGAGTAGAGAAATCAGAGAATGGGGAGTGGGGGAGGAAAGAGAAAATAATTTTTGAAATTTTTTATCAGATACACAAAATATGGTGGGAAAATATTAAAAAGTGAGATATTGTGTAATTAATTTAAGTAGAGAGAGAATTAGTAGTTATGGTAAGAATGTTTGATTATTTAGGTAGTCTTTCCAAAAGAAAAAATAAGTTTTCGCTTATCTTGACTCAAAAAAGGAAAAAAATTAAATAGGTCAAATAATTTTTTTGGTATGGTCAACACTAGACATGTCCATTAGGCAGTGGAAGTACTGTATAAGCACCTATCAAAAGAGTTAAGTGTTTCTTTATAAATTCAGCCTTTTATACAAAAAAATATTTTCCTGTATCTCCTTCTTGTTATATCGGAAGAGGATAATTCTTAATCTGTTGAAGAAATAAATAATCCAATGACACCTCCATTTTTTGGTATGCTAGAAGAAGTTTGTGTGCTGCTTGTTGATAATGAAACAGATTTTACTACTAAGATGGTCGATTTACTAAAGTCCTATGACTATAAAGGTGACATCTCTACAAATATATAAAACTTATAACTTTTGGTTTTTTGATATACCTATTTTTTAATTTCCTTTTTATAAGAAATTTAATTGATATGATGTTTCTTATCTCATTTGTGATTTTAACATCGATCTCTTTTTAGATTTCATTTATATATCTTATAAAATCTTAGATTTTTCTTTTTGTTGTTGTCATAACACTATTACTATGCTTGTATATGTTGTTTTTCTAGTCAATATTGAGTTTTATATGATTATAAAGAATCAAATTAGATTTTTTATTTTTAGTTCTTGCGATAAGTGTGTACACACTCGTTTAGCTTCCTTCACAAAGATGTGTAAGATTTTTCAAAGAGGCTTGATAATTTTATGTCAATATCTGTGTCATTGCAATTTTATGAAATGTTGAAGGGAGACAATTTTAACTTTGAATCAACTTACATTTGGATTTTACACTTGAATTTTTTGTAGAAATAGAGGAAAATTTTTCTTTGTCAATTGTCTGGAGTGACATAGAGTTAGAGGAGAAAATTAAGTAACTTTCTTAAAATAATTTTTGTAAATGTAGGATCTTTGATTTTTAACAATTTATCTATCATTTTTTTAATTTTTTTTTTTGGAATAGTGGAGGCACAAGATTAGGGTAATGGAAGAAAGAAAAAGAGGCGAGAGAAGAACAAGATCTAATTTTTTTTGATCTGACTATTATTATTATTGATCTTGGGATGATTTTTTTTGTCATTTATTGAATGTAGCCAAAAAAGTGGGAAGATATAATTTTCATGAAATAAAAATATTTAGCTTTTTATAACCGACAACTATTTTAAAACGGTAATTCTCTCAACCTATTTTGCCCTTCAAAAAAAATGTATATAAATAAAAATCTTGTATAGTTTAGGTGTATTTTATGATTTTTTTTTCTAATTTAATTTTCTTTGATTTCTCAATTACTTTGTTAGTATTCATTGACTATTCCCTGTCCAAGTTGTATCAAATCATTTTGTCTTGAAGTTCTTTTCTAGTTAATTGGAATAAATTCTTTAAATATATATTTCGATATGATCTTCTCTATTCTACAATTCATTTAATTATCTTAAATAATATTGTGTATAGCTTTATTATGTGAACTGTCTAAGATTGCACACATCGAACATAATATAAGTTGATTAATATGTGCAATTGCATAAAATAAAATGCAACAACATAACTTAAAAAATTTATAATTAAATTTATATATGAGAAATAAACAAATTCACAAGCTAATTTTGTCTATAATATTTTTCATTGACTTTCAAAGAGAATTGATACAGTTACGACGGTTGATGTGCCTTCAACAGCAATATCAATGCTCTCCAAAGAAAAGCAAAAGATCGATGTGATGATACTAAATGTCCATTCATCAAGTTTGCTTTCTTTCGACCTCTTAGCTCAAGCTGTGACCTTGAATATAGTTTCATTCGGTGAGTATTTATTCTCCTTTTCTACTATGATGCCTACTATGAATTAAGTCAGTTATATTAATTAATGCACTACAAAAAAATTAGCTATAGAATTCAATTTTTCAGTAAATTATTCATAGCAAAATGAATTTTCCATAATCCATTGTTAAATAAGATTAACAATGAATTTTTTATTTGGAGACATCAATTATCAGTTGTTTATTCTTATTTTTTAGTATATGATAAATGATTGTTGTGTAATGTTATCATTATATTGAATGAATTCAGTGAACAAGTGTGAAATTAACTATTCTCATAATTTATAATTTAATTTAATTCTCATTAATAGCTTCTCGAAATAATTATGCAGTTGTATGTGATGAACTCAATGAACTAGTAGCAAAGAAGGCTTTGAACGAGGGCGCTTATCTTTACTTTAAAAAGTCATTTGACGAGGAAATTGTAAAATACTTATGGCAGTTTGTATTGAGGAAAAAATTACAAACAGAAAAAGCAAGAGAAAGATCAAAAAAAAATAGAGATCAGATGAATGTTGATGGTATTTATAACAATAATATTGTTGGAGAAAATGAAGAAGAACTCGAAAAGAAGAAAATTGTGTTTGATACTGAGGAACAGAGCCATAATATTCATGAGGCTGAGAATAGTATCGTATCGAATGGAAAATACAAGCTGGAAAAGAGGAGAGGTAGAAAAAGCATGAAAAAGATTGCTGAAGGAGAAAGTCAAAATAGTGCTATTAATAAGGTTGTTAGGCGAAAGGACTACATAAAATGGACTGAGGATCTTCATGCCAAGTTCATGAAAGCTGTAGAACAACTTGGTGAAGGAAGTAAGTTTACTCCACTATTAATTTAATTTCTTGAAAATTCATTTATATAGAATGACACGAACAATAAAAATTCATACTTATAATTAACATCAACTTATTTGAAATTTTGTTGTATTTTTCATGTACCTCAACTTGATCTGGAAATATTATAGTTATTAAATTATACTTGCATTCTTATGAAATATGTAGATTGTTACCCCAAAGAGATTCTGGAAGTAATGAATGTGTCTGGTATTACCAGGATGCAAATCGCAAGTTATCTTCAGGTACATCTTTAAAAAAATTCAAGAGATAAATTATGTATCATTTGTGTGTGTATTGTATAGGGAAAACTTTGCCATTTTTTGTAAAGTTATTTACTCATATTGGATTACCAGAAATTGTTTTGCTTGGAAAGATTTTTTCATCAAACACTTTTGCGAGAAGTAACTTTTTTGCTGCGACTATCTTACTTTTAGTTTTATAGCAAAAGCAAAATAAAAAATCTAATTTTATTTTGCTTTTGCTGGTATGTATTTAGACATATTCTCAATCTTTAGTACTTAAAAGTCTTATCAAAACACTGACTAATAAAAGAGGATTAGTGATAGACTTTTGTTACATGTTTAGTGATAGAAGATAGTTATTCGTTGTTAATCTCTATTATTTTATAGTTAAAAGAAAAAATTTATTATCAATCCTTAATTTATATTGTTTCAGTATTTTCTCATTTGTTAGTAACGAATCATAAAAATATTTTCTATTATAAATGACATTGATTGTTTCAAAGACACCTATATAATAATGAGTTCAGATGATAAATATATTCATGGTCTAACTCTCTTTTTATCTTTTTTCTTATAACACCTCTCAGAGATGTCGTCGTAACAATTGGAGATCTCCAAAAGAGCAAAAATCTATTCTTCACACTTTAGGTCAGGAATCCGTAAGTGGTTCTCATGAAAAAAGAAATAATTTTCAAAAATTTGGGAGAGTGCCTCATCTTCAAATAAATGTACCAAATCTGCAACATAACCTAAATCAAACCCAAAGAGGTGCAGCGTTTTCATTTCCAACTATTAATACCAATAATATTTTTGCTCAAGGAGAGATTTCAATTCAACAACAACGCTACCCCCCACAACTTCAGGTTCAACCCCACTACCTCAGCAATGACAATCCACTCAGTAACTCATTTTTGTCAGCTCAAAATAGCATTGGCGGTGGGCTACAACAACAACATGGATCACTATTTGAAATGCTGAGTTCACAAAGATTACAAGGCCCAATTATTGGGAACACCAATTATACGTCTCGCATGACTTTTAACAGTGAGAATCATCATACTCAAAGTGATTACAACTTGAATCACAATGTGGCCAAAGGAGCAACATATTCGGGTAGTGAAATAATGTTTGGTACAGACATGGAAAATGCCTCAATTAATGGCTACAATTTGAATGCCAATGTGAACAATGTGACAACATATTCAAGTAGTGCAATGATGTCAGATACTTATGTTGGAAATACGACTATTAATACTTTGGGAGCAGCAAATACAACTTTACAACAATATGTTGGTGAATCAAATATATCTCATCCAAGGAATATTTTTGCGGCATCATATGGTTATCTCTTCCAAAATCTTGGACCTCCAAGTGTTAGCCTACCTAATGAACAAGGCAGTACGTTTGATCAAGTTTACTCTAATGATCAGGTTAGTGTTCTAGCTAATTTTGTATTATAAATATATATATTTCGTGTTTGATTATTGATATTAGCTAAAATCAAAACTTTTGATTTTTTTTTATATAATATATCCATATCAGACGGGGGATTAAATCTCATTTTTCCTGTATTTTTTTAGGATTATTTTATTTTTTGTAGCAACAGATATTTTATATATATAGAACTTAAGGAGGTTTACAAGGGATAGCAGTAACACTGCTGCTGCTACAAAGCATTAACAAAATAGAATTAGTACTAGAGTTTTGGCTCAGAGGCCGGCAGAATAGAGTCATTACTACTAGTATTATATATTACAGATTGGTTCCCTAAGCTAACTAACTTATTACATAATGACCATGAAACTAGTTTACTATATAGGACTCCTTCACGATCTTGCTTCAGCTGGGCTTTAACATCGTCGGGAGGAGATAAAAAAATATGATTAGAGCTGATCCTTGTTAGTTGAGAACCTAATCTTGATAACCCATCCGCCACTCCATTCGCTTGTTTGAATTTATGTAGCACCGCTGGATTCCCCAAGCTCCTCAACATTGACCTACAAGAATTTACAATGTTAATATAAGGGGAAACAGGCTGTTGAAGGAAAGTAATGGCTTCCACTGAATCTGTTTCAATCTCTAGGGGACAAAGATTGTGATTTTGAGCTAATAGTAAGCCTTCATAAAGAGCTTCCAGTTCAACCATAACATGGCAGTGAGCCTTGCTTTTATTGTAGTAACCAACAATCCAATGGCCATTGGCATCATGGATTACACAAGCGAACGAGAATGAGCAAGGCGAATCTAGGATTTAAAGTTTGTGGGTTCCTTAGGCAACATAAAAATAAAAAATAATGATTCACAGGGCTTGAACCCACAACCAAGAGGTCAATAAAGCTTTAGCAAGCTCCTTCCCTGCCACTAAACCAATAATACACTTCATTTATGGTTTTCAAACTTATTATTCTTATATATATTTACTAGATTTCTCAATATAAATACAAGATCCGCACGAATGTTACTGGGTTCCAGGAACCCCCACCTACCCTTCTAAATCTGCCCCTGAGAATGAGTGATGTAATCAATGATGTTGCTACGAACTAAGGTCGTTTTAGAAAAAATATTTTTATTTTTAAAAACATTTTGATTCCTATTTAACCAAATATTCCAAATAGCAAAGAGAAAGATATCTAGCCAATCCGGCGAGTCCTCATGGAAGGGAGGATTTAAATTCTTTAAAGTATGTAGCCAGTGAAGGTGGTGTGTATTCATGTGAGAGATGTTGATACCCATGTCTAGCCAAAACTTCTTTGCTATATAACAATGAATAAAAGCATAAGCACCAGTCGCCGGTTCCAAGTTACAGATAGAACAATAGGGATTCGATGCTAAGCCTATGTAATGAAGGTAGGCAGACGTAGGGATTTTCCCATATAAGCAAAGCCAAAGGAAAAGTTTAATCTTGTTCAACGTTCGGAGTTTCCATATCCAAGAAAATTCATAAGTAGTAACATTAGGGTTGATAAGGGAATCGTAAACAGATTTGGTGGAGAATAAACTGTTCTTATTGTAAGCCCAATAAGGTTTTTTCCAGTTACCAATAGAGTTATTTGGTCGGATGATGGCGGCTTTAAGGATAATATCATTCGGGATTATAAAGGAAACTTCACTCCAATCCCAGCAAGTCCCATTCCAAATGTCTGATAAACAAAGGTTTTCCTCCCTTTGATGCAAAGGTCCATGGAGAATGTGTCTTAGAGGAGGGGTATCGGGGACCCAATGATAGGTTCGAATATTAATAGTATTCCCCGTGGCCGGAGCCCTAGCAGTGGCCTTGTTACAAATGGCTCCACCTAAAACGATATTTTTCTAAGTAAAAGAACAGAAAGAGGCTACTTGACCACTATTATACTTAGATATTAGAGTACGAGCCCAAAGAGAGGAATATTTGGTGAACAACCTCCAAGCAAGGCTAGTGAGGATAGCTTTGTTCTTATTTTCACAACTTTGGAGGCCAAGACCCCCACTATCCTTTGGGGAGGTAAATTTTTCCCACGTGACGTAGTGAATTTTCCTTTTATGAGAAGTAGAAACCCCAAATAAAATCTTGACTTTGATCGATAAAGTTACAGATTTTCTTGAAAAGTTTAAAATATTGCATGGTATATGCCGGGATGGCATTTTAGGGTAGATTTAGCAAGTATTAGTCTACCAGCTTGAGATAGAAAATTGGTTTTCCAGGATGAGATTTTTTTCCTCATATTATCTAAGAGAAATTGAAAGTCCTTACATTTGGGTTTTTGGTAAGGATTAGAAAACCCAAGTACTTTCCAAAAGTTTCCGAGGGAGATATATTAAAGAGATCCTTAACAAGGTTTTGGATCGAATTGGGACAGAGCTTAGAGAAGATGGCTTTAGATTTGACTGCATTAATGTTTTGTCCCGACAATGTGCAAAAATAGTTCATGCAGTTGAACATAGTACGTATAGACTTGTGATTAGCCCTAGTGATGAGAGTTAAGTCGTCCGCGAGAAAGAGATGAGAGAGAGGAGGTTCATTGGTACTAAGGGTGATAGGTCCAATTAGAGAATATTCACTTGATGATTTATGTAAGTAGATAAAAGCTCCATACACAGGATAAAAATATATGGGGACATGAGATCCCCTTGACGGATGCCTCTTGAAGGAGAGAAAAAGCTTGTTTGGGAACCATTGACCAAGACAACAATATTGCTAGTAGTGATACAATTCATTATTAAATTACTAATTTTGGGCAGAAATCTAAAGTACAGAAGAAGTGCGATAGACAAAGGATCATTCAAGGCGGTCAAAGGTTTTTTCTAGATCTATTTTAAGCATAAGACTACCTTTTTTACTAGTTGTGTTTCTAAGGTAGGTCATAAGCTCTTGAACAATAATCACATTATCACAAGCTCTTCGACCTTTGAGAAAACTTGTTTGGTAAGGCCCTATTAGATTAGTAAGATGCGGCTTGATTTGATTGACAATAATTTTAGTAATAATCTTGTAGATAGTGTTACACAAGCTAATAGGGCGATAATTTTTTTAATTGATTAGCATTAGGGAATTTGGGGATGAGACATAAAAGAGTATCGTTAATGGAATTGGGGAGTGTTTGGCTATCGAAAACGTGATGACATAGATCCATGAAATATTTCCCCACAATTTTCCATTGAGATTGGAAGAAATGAGGATGGAGACCATCCAGTCCCGGGCTTTAAACGGTTTGAAGGAGAAGATGGCTTGAATAATTTCAATATCCCTAAGGGGATTATCAAGATTAGTGAGATCAAAGTTATGGAAACTAGTAGAGGAACTTTTAATGTGCTTCCAGTCAGAGGTAGAGTGGTCAGTAGTGAAGCAGTAAACAAAATAATTTTACGTATGATTAGCAATCTTAGTCGGGTCCGTAATCCAATTATCTTGAGCATCCTTAAAGTAAGAAATTTTATTTCTTCTTCTTCTATTAAGAACCGAAATGTGGAAGAATTTAGTATTAGCATCCCCTCGAGTAAGCCAATTTATATGAGATCTCATACGCTAATAATCCTCTTCCAGTTTAAGAATTTCATATAGTCAAACTAGAGGCTTTTTTCTAGGGTCTGCAGGAAGTTACTAGTAGGGTAAGCAGGGGATTTTTGAATACCATTCAAGCGAGCCCTTCGTAAATCGGAAAGTATTTTGATAATTTTTTTTAGTATATATATATATTAAGTTGTCATTTTCCTCCTTTGGTAAAATAATTTTTCCATATGGATATTTGTTTTTTAAGAAAGTATTTTTCGTCACACCCATAATTTTCTTTACGTTTTACTTTAAACCTACATATGCAGGTGGCAGGGACATCAAACGTCCGTTTTTTGGGGCTAGCAAATTATTCGGATGAATCATCAATTTGATGCTCCAATGTTGTCAAGATTATAAATGAAAACTCTCATAAGGGCTATGTTTGCAGTGACAAAAGTTATTTTTTCAAGTCTAAGTTACATCTTACATATTTTTGGACACTATTTTGTTCAGTATAACTTGGATTGATGGTTTGTTTTTGTTTTTTCATTTGGAACTAATGGCCGGTATTAAATTACAGACTTTCGTTAATTTCTTGACTTGGAATTATTATTTTGTTTAGTATTGAATCCATTTATCCAGCCATTACATAACCTTTTGATTGGCTGATGATATATTATATATGGGATCATTTATTTGTGGAACCAATTATATTGTATCTCAATTTGCATAACCTTTGGTGTATCCTTAACATCTATGGGACATAGGTCGTAAATACAGTAACAATTTAATATTATGGTAGTAACGAGCAAGAATCTGCAACAAACAAGGGCGGGGAAACAAGGAATAGTGAAGGTGTTAATTCTCAAGTTGGTTGTTACACGGAATTCGGTATGTGCAAATTCTTAACATGCTAAGTTGTTCGAACTTTTCAAAAATGTTGCCACATTCGTTTTGGATCCTCCGAAAAATGCACTACGTTAGAGGGATTCAAGATGAACCTGAAGACATTTTTGAAGAGTCCGTGCAACTTAGTTAGTAACATGCATGATTTTGGGAATAGTGAAAATAAATTTTCTTTCAGGCAGGACAAAATGATCAATAGATTTCGGATTTGCCCTCGATTGATGTAAAACACAACTAAATATTCACGTATATATAAGTAGTTTTATTAGGCGTATCAGGATCACGATGAGCATATAATACTTGTTAGCATTATTGATTATGATCATCAACACAACTCAGGGGAATATTTGAGTAAATCATTGTAAGGTGGAGATGATTTAATAAAGTCATTCGAGGAGTACTTACGTAGGCTACATAATGTAGCTAAGAAAAATGAAGAAAGATTTAAGTATGCCCAGTACGCTTGCCAACTTAGAGGAGAATTCAGTTTGATGATAAGGTATATGTCAAAGATAGCGAGACAATCGCTACTTATGAAACTGATAAGGATCAAATTACTAATCGAAGAAATAAAGTATGAAACTAAGATAACAAGGATAGAATTGATAAGATTGATAGATAGACAGACACAAGAAGATAAGAAAAGGATTCACAAGAAGATAAGAAAAGGATAACTAAGGGATATATCAAATCCAACGACCTTCCTTAAGATTATCAACAAACACCTATCTCTTACAATGACCACGAGGGAATCAAAACTCCCTTGCAACCACCGTCTCTAAACAAGAATCAACATAAGCTTTTCCAAGCTTCACTCTCTCAAGAGTTTCATAACTTCAATATTCATCAAAAATTAAGGAAAAATGATAGTGAATACTACTATATCTAACCATGGGATATTTATTACGAATATGGGCCCAAAAGTGACCCAATTCAGCAAATTTAGGCCACAATGGCCACATGCCCACGCATGTAGGTGAGGGCACAGATGCCATCTGTGGGCCCACGTCAGTGCGCATGATCCATCTGTGGGCGCAGATGACCACCTGCGGGCGCAGGTGAGGGTACATGCCATTCCAGAATGCTTTCTAGCTCCTCTTGACTCTCCAACGACCTCCCCAATGGCTTTTTTGACTCCAAGCTACCCTTCATGCATCGTATTGTACATTTAAGGGCTTGAAAAGGGTCCTCCAAATGTGTCCTTGCATCCTTGGAATGATCACGGCTTGGATCGCTTTATGTTGGCCTTGAATTATAGGTATCAAAAGATTAATACCGACTTGGCTTGTATCCCCTTCTTGAAAAGGATTCGACCTCGAATCCAAACCTTGCAAAACCATAGGAAAAACAAGCAACCACAACATCCTCATGGCATGAGGGTTAGTGTTAGCAACAACAAGTTTATCACCAAACCAAGGAAGAACACACTTAACATATAACCAAGCATAAAAATGATCAATCAAGGGTTTGTAACCCCACAAAACAAAACTACTTGGTTATTAAAGAGACTTTGACAAAAGGGAAAACCAAAAGAACCAGTAATTAGTCAACCACACATGAAAACCCACATTGGTTCTATGTTTCAACAAGAACAAAACCCCTTTTAAGTCAAGAGTCACATGATAATTCTCATAGCCAAGTGCAATGTCATAAACAAGGTCATCTCGAGTTAAAACCCCACTCAATGTACTAGCTATCTTCAAGAATGTGATTACTCCCAAATCATCACCGAGGTCAAATACAAAGGTATCCCCCGCACAAATGGGTAAACATAATGAATTTAAGCTCATATAACCTCTCTTCTTCAAGGAACTACCCAATGGAAGTGAGGTCACCAATAGAGTCATGCTACTAGTGGGAATGAAAAACCTATTAGAAACCAAACTAATCCAAAACAATTGATTCTCCCAAGAAGTTGGGTTCCCTCTAGTTATGGTATTAGGCATGCTCCATAGAGTCCCATTTAATACTTCAACTTGACCAATCCTATGAAGGTGACTAGAAGCATCCAACAACCATGGACTCTTCCACAAATAAGTAATTGACTTAGCATCCACAAGTTGTAGTCCATACAACTTAAGCACAAGTGTGTCAAAAAAGGATGTAAATATGTAAACAACACCCAAAAGTGACACATTTACCCTAGGGTTCATAAGAATCATACCACCTTGGAGTAAGGGGTCATCAATTGCAAACAAGCAATAAAGAAAGGTATCACAAAAAGGGAATTCATCCAAGGTGTTTTCAAGAAAAGACTCACTCTTTGACCTAGAAGTAATAAAACCTTGGTCAAGAATGGAAATACACAATGGTGAATTCTCTTGGACCATTTCATTGCTCCCCTTTTTTAAAGAACATTCATTTTTGTTGGAGATTTTTTCCTTCCACAACTTTGGTTCATCAAGTGGATTATACATCCTCAAGAATGACTCTCCGTCATAGGGAATAGTACCAACAACTCCAACTAAATCTTTCTTGTAATCTTGAACAAGCACCAAGTGGGGTTTCTTACATCCACCATATTCTAATTGGTCACCATGGATAGAGTGGCCATAGACATGGGTCTAAAAAATACTCATTTTCCCTAAAGGTGCCACCAACACAAAAAGATATACTCTCATCACAAGCATACGCATTGTCAAAGGCAAGTAAAGAGTAAAGAAAGGTGTCACGCAAATTGATTTCATCTAAGGTATCCTCAAAAACATGCTCACTACTATGTTCAAGAACATTAACAAGAGTATGCTCAAGAATTGGAACACTCCAAGAATAAGAAATAATCGGAACACAAAGACCACGTTCCATTTCTTCACAATCCTTCCCCATAAGAGTACTCTTATATTTCAAGAAGAGATTTCCATCTTTAGGAGGAATGTTGTCACACCATAGTGGGTTGTTATATAGAGTATAGACCTAAGGAATAACTACATCACTAACATGATCCACACCACTAGGTAATTCACTAGGAGTGATTTCATCATCCTTAAATAAGATATTGTACTTAAGGAGAAAAGGATCAATCCAAGAAGGAGAATTGGAACATGTAAGTTCACTGTCAAAAATACAATTATCATTTTTTGAAGAAGTTTCAAGAACATGATTATCCCTATGAGCCAAGCAAATAATAGAATCTTTAGCAAGAGGCATGCTCAAAGGGTCACTCCTAATCAAATGATCAACATTTTTCATATTATCACTAACTTGAGGTTTAATAATCACATCAAAAACACCCTCAAGTAGTGGACTAGGTTCACAAGCAAGTTGATCAACATAGTCTTCATAAGAAAATGTATTATCATTCAATACAAAGGCTTCAACACTAGGTGAACTCAAATCGATCTTATAAGAAGAGTCAATTTGGTCATCAATAGGACCAACTAGTGTATCGACACTCTTAACTAGCACACTATCAACACGAGGTAAAGAATCATTATGCTCACATAAATATAAACTACCACTCACTCTTTGTTTATTAGACAATTCTAAGTGTTAAGTTTAGCTCTTGTACCTTGAAGCACGCAAGAGGGATTTTCTTTACCTTGATCCCAAGCTCTTAATTCTGAGGGGTAGAAAGCTATATCGTCTATCACATCTGTAGATGTCGACTCCTTGTTTGGGACTAGTGTTCCTTCATTCTTCATGATTGTACCTATACAAGTGTCCTCACTAAGAGAAGGACAAAATAAATGGTTAGATTGGATTTGTGGTAACCCTCCCACTTCACTCTTCACAACCTCTCTTTTTTCCACTCTTGGGTTACCATTTTTCACTTCTTTACTCCTCTCAATCTTTTTTCTCTCATTATCAAGGGGCTTGGAGTAAGTGTCCACATTTCTTTGGGGCTTGGGAAAGGTAGGTGGGGGAGAGATGATTTCTCAATTGGCTCGCTACCACCTTGATCCAATTTTTCTCATTTGGAACTCCATTTTCTTCAAACCAATTGGTGCCCATACATAAATGACCAAATTCCATGGGCAATACATCATAACAAACCTCCTCATAAATTTCATGCCAAGTGTAGGGAACCTTTCTGCTTCTAGTAACTTCATATCCCTCCATGGTATATTGATAACGCTTCAGCACTTAAGGTATCCTCAAATACTTGATTGCAGAAGGAGTGATGTAGTTGGCGTAGCACCAATCATCTAGAACAAGAGTGAACTCTGGAGTCCCATAAATTTCCACCTTTTCTTTGAGAAATTGTCTTCTTGGATCAATATTATAAATCTTCATGTATCCTTCCAGCATATAGATGGCCTTCATAAACCTCTTCAAGGCACTCCATATTCAAGTGGACCCTTTTGCAAGTTCCCACTATCTTAATGCTTGACCTCGAAAGTGCTTAATGGCATATGTGGCTTGTTTGACTTCTCTCATATCATAGTCCTTGAAAAATCTATCACATTGCCATTCTCAATCAAGGTAATCCTCGGGATCACGTTCTCCTTTGAAGATAAGAAGAGGTGCTTTCGGGAGATTACGACTCTTAATATGCCTTTTATATCCACCTTGGTTCCTACTTCTCAATGTTTGAGAACTAGAACAAGAAGGATAAGATATAGTATCCCTAGACATTAGAGATGCAAACTCTCTGCTTTCCATTGGATGACTTCTACTTGAACTAGCATAACCACTTGCACCACATTGACTAGGATAAGAAGTACCACAAGACCATGAATACGAATCTTCACTCGTCTTATGGATGTGATAGCATCCATAGAAGCTCAACATCAACTAAGGAAGCTTTAAAATTTCCAAGAGGACCCATGACAAGGTCCCAAACAAGGAAATTTGAAGACAAGCTTAATGGGATGGAGTTGGTAATTAAAAAGTGTCTTATAATGGAAGAAGATCTCAAGCCTAATAAGGACACTTTCTCCAAGTCTTACATCTATTTGGAGGCTCAAATTAAAGTCCAAGATGAAATAGAATTGGGCTCAAATCTGCCCCAAAATGGAGAAAAAAGACTGCAACATTTTTTAATTCATTTTTAGAATTATATTTAAGAGTTGTTTAATTCTATGTTGACTTCCTAGGTCTTTGTGTGTGGCAACCTTCTATTCCATTTAATAGTTGTTTTCTTCTATGCTGACTTTATTGGATGACGTGTGGTAGTGTTCTAGGCCCTAGAAAGTATCACTTTATTCAATGTTTATTTTGACCAACCCCTTCCTTACTACTATATAAAGGGATGTTTTATTCCGTTGTAAATCAGATTTTGAAGATTAATATATTTGAGAGTTCTTTTGAATCTTTGAGGTAGATTACCTTGGAATTTATCTTTCAACCTAACTAGTTCATAGTTTAAGATAGTAAGATAATTTCTTTCGTTGATATCTTTGGTTTCTTCTTGGTATTCTTAGAAGGCGATTAGTACTTATACTAATTGTTGTCTAACATTACTCATAAAGCGGTCAAGATCCATTTTTCAAACTTGATTAGTTTCTCAAGTACGGGCGTTTGTTTTATTCAATACCAATTCGTTGTTACTTGGATTCAAATCCCTATCTTTTAATTCTTATTTAGTATTTTCTGTTCGTTTTCTAGTTTTTCTTCTGCATTTGTTTTAAGTTAACACTCTAGGTACTATACCTCAAATCATCTTCATGCTTGGAGTGGGAAGTGGAAGACTCTTCACATGCCCTATCGTTCTCATGAGAACCATCACAAGCCTCTTCATCTTCTCTATATTCACTATAAGAGCTAGAGTCACCATTTGCCTCATATTCTTATCCGAAACAGTAGCTCTCATTCCCAAATGGCTCTTGATCATCGCTATATTCATAGCCTCCATAACCGCCATCTCCATCATAGCCATAGCCTTCATCACTACAATCATAATCTCCTATGTCGTAGTCACATGTATCCGAGGTTACTGACGACATAATTCCTTATAACTCCTTGTACCTACAAAACGAGCAAACGAGGTCAGTAGAAAAAGCTCTTCACTAACACTCGTAAGATTCTCACCTTTGTATGCCTCACTATTGGATCGACTAATACTGAAGATTGCTTATACTTTGGTGGTACACAAGATGTCGATTGCTACTCTTGATTGGAGTAGATTCTTGTTGAAAGAAGAACGGGCAACTCGATTAAAGCAAAAGGACTAGAATCAAAGAATTAACTACGAAATAAAACTAGAAAACCACACAAAGAAAACGAACTCAGAAAGAACAGACTCTAAGACTAATCAACCAACTTAGTAGATCAAATACTAGTTATTAATTAGTTTAGGAATCAAGAAATGAGATTAGGAATCAAAAATTGAAAGTAAGATGTTGGAACATAAGCAAAATTGGATTTTGAATGATGGAGATGTGTTTTGGTGAGGTGCGGACGCAGGTGGTGACATGCCCTCGCAGAAGGTGTCCGCAGGTCAAAACCAGTGAGCTGGAAAGTGACTTGGGAAGCTCATCTGCGGCTGCAGATGGGTCACCTGCTGGCGCAGGTGAGGGCGCAGGTGCCCTGGCAGATTAGCTGGAAACTCCGAAATTCAAGCCTTTTTGTGGGTCCTCTTGTACTCTCTTTCCTAGTAACTTCCCCTTTTGGGATATTCTTTGGTACTAACACTTTTTCCTTGCTTCTTTTGGCCCTTTTTTGGATCTAACAATAATTTTTTGATGAATCTTTCTCTTGAAGATATGAATATCCTCAAGAACACCAAGAACTTCAAATTTCCAAACTAACTCATTTTTGCCCAGAATTTCACCAAACTTCAGATTTATGTTCACTTCAACGTGGAGAACACTTTTTAACACTCAAATCCACACCAAATTTTTTATATTTTTAAATCCATTTGCAAATTTCTTCAAGCTCCAAACTCAAAAATGGTGGGTTCTCCAAAACCTCTCCAATGAACACCAAATTTCAGATCTAGGGTCCTTTTGATTTGGAAAATATTTTCTAGTAACTCTTATCTCTCAATTCTAACCCAAATTTGATAGATCTAAGAACCCACTTTACTTTTTCTTCGAGCTCAAGAATACAACAATGGGGTTTCTTCAAATCCACTCAAATCAAGCCCAAATTTCAGATTCCGACTCCAATAACACTAGATGAAACAAATCTAGTATAGAAACTACAAAAATGACTCAAAACACAAAAATATTTTTTGGGAAAAATGAATTTTCCAGTTTTTTCTTTTTTTTTTTTAATTTTCGATTTCAATACCACAACCCAAGACTAGAATCTTGGGAACAATCCTAAGCTCAGCTCTGATACCAAATGATAAGGATCAAACTACGAAATGAAAAAAATAAACACTACAACATTTTAGGCCTTCAACCACCCCTAAAAAGTGTGGCCTAAACTATCAAAGGCCACACTTTTTGACTTTAGGCAACGCTTTATCGGGGGTGAGCTAAAGAGGCGTAACCTTTAACTTTAGGTCACGCTTTTCAAGTGTTGTCATAGTAGCTACGCTTAAAAAGCGTGGCCTATGAGGTACAAAGGCCACGCCTTTAGAACTTCATATAGCAACACTTTTCATAACCTCAACTACATTTTTCAAGCGTTGCCTCTACATTTATAGGCCACACTTAAAAAGCTTGGCCTTTGCACCCCACCCTATAGCAACATTTGTAAAGTGTAGTCTGTACCTTAAAGGCCACAATTTTATTTTGCATATTATTATCCTATTTAGATGATCTCAAGCTCTAAATTATTGTCAGATTCGTTTAAAAATAATAATTCAAATGCATAGATTTGCAATAACTTCAAAAAGAAACATGTCTTGTATTATGTAATAAAAAAATATTTTCAGATGTTCACTAACAATGAATTCCACAACACCAAATGTAAATTGAAACAATATAATTGTCCAAAAAGTCTTGATAATTCACTTCAATATATCGAATTGACTTGTGGCCATCGTTTTAAATTGGATCACCCGCATTGTCCTACACATTCAAAATGAAATTAAAAATTAAAATAAATCAATATACATCATGTATACATATAATATCATGAATAATACAACATCATAAATTAAAAACTTGACTGATTTTCATTCATTTTGTTACGATTCAACAAACAATGGACAACTTGTAATAATTGAGGCAAAATACAATACACCAAATAATTGATGAAACTCCAACTAATCTTCAGAACAAAATTTCCAATTTCAAACTGAATTCTCATTCAAGGTGAAAATAACCTCATCATAACAATCTCAATCAAGCTACCTCAACTAACAGGTGCAATAAGCCAATAACTCACAAAAAATGTACTCAAGTAGTTAAATTTTAAAGAACTCTTTAACAAGTGCTAACTCTTCTCTCTTTCTTATTCATTTCTTTTCTAGGGACATGTCATACACAGATAATATAAGAGGCAATCTCAAATCAGCACACTGCTGAGAGAAACAAAGAAATGAGCCAAGTTACACAATTCAATTTTACATGACACCATTACTATCTGAGAGTCCCAAAACTTCTTCCATCCAATATGTCTTAACAGATTGTAACCATCCAGATCTATTAAGTTCCCGCTCACAATATCCCTACTAGGAATATTGGAGATAGCTAGGCATAGAAAATCAAAAGTCTTCTTAAAGCATGCTTGCCAACAAAACAAACCTCTGTGTAGTTCTTGTCAAGAGCAATGGCAAGACTGCAACCTGCAATGGCGTCAACAATTTAGCCAAGAGCTTGGTGAGCAGCAGCTCGATTATAGAAACAAATAGCTGCAAAAGGACGTGACTCAACACTACAGGATATAGCAACAGTATAATGTTCAATAGCCTCCAAACATTTTCCAGACTTAAATGCCTCGTATTCGGTTTTTTAATTTTTAGGGAGGAAAACAATAAACTACTTCAGAAAAGCTAGTTGAAACAGAACCAAACTGAAAGAACAGTTGAATTCTACAACCAAAAAGACGGGGAACTAATAGTCAATAATTTTGGAACCCAATATCAGATAGAATCAGAAAACAACAGGTAAATACCTTGCACTGCAAAAGTTCACGAATAGTGGCTACTAAAGGAGATGATGATTCCCGGGTCATGTTTCCATATCTACAGAAAGGTGGAGCAAAATGCTCAATATCAATCATGAAATCAAGAGGAAGAGAGTTGAACATGTTTATTGAAAATCCATGTTTACCTTTTCCAACAGAAACCATTTGCTCTTGTTTCTCAATTAAGTCAAGGGTCATCTCAAGCTTTTGTCGTATATAATTTATACACCACATTAGATAGATATCATATTTATGGAACACGATTCACTTTCAGGATGCCTTAGTGGTGAAATGGTTCACTCGTGAGACTCAAAATCTTGTATTATCTAGAAGTAAATAGGGCTTACGGAACAACTAAATATCAATTTTTTTAAGTGAGTTAACCTGTAAAAAGTTAAAATTGTAAAATAGCCTGACTCACCGCCCAGTTGGATGTAATGCTAGCACTATTGGAGAAAGCCTCTGTACATTCCATGCAACTCCTCCCTTTGAAATATATGCCCAACTATAAGACTACTTGATTAGAAGAAGAAATAAAATCAGCTACCGCTAAGATATTCACCTCATAAAATTTTGCTTCTCAGCTCGTCTTTTCATATCGTCAAGTGTAACTTGATGATAGAATATTTGAGAACCTCAACTACATCAAGAATCATTTAAACAGATCAATGAGAATAGAACAAGGTATTACCTCTAACGTTAGAATTTCCTAGCTTGGGCAGTTCATGAACCTGCAACCTAATCTTAATAACATCTTAAGGACACACAAACGTAGCATCAATTACTCCTGCAATATGATAATTTTCCCAAATCAGACCAAGCCCTTGGATCACGTATCAAAATTTCATATATTGAACTCGTAACCCTTCCCAACTAATGAATCAAACATAAAAAAAAATTCATGTCCAAGCTAGCTAATCAATAAGAAATCTTCCTTAGAAAGTAAAAAAATAAATCCTTCTTTCTTTTAAATCTTACCAGCTGCAACATCGTACCAGAAACAAGGCAGGAAACTAGATCTTTTACAGCCCTTGCAGTTACAATGGAATTGTGTGCATCAGAGACACAAGGACCATGATCAACACACAACATGACACAAATCTGCCACGAAATCAACCATGACAAAGCATATTAAAGTTTAGAAATAGAATAATAGTTGTTGGCAGAGAGTGATGGTTAAAAATAAGATCAATACCAAATTTGATTGAAAATGTGCTGGTGAAGAGAGACTTATCGCTACTTCATTCTCATCCGACAACTAAAAGTCTTAATTGATTAGAGTTAAAATAGTACTGCAGCTATAAGGAGCACGAGAAAATATACAAAAGCAAACTTACCCGAGATGGTGACCGAGTTCAGTGAACAACTCCTACATCTGCCCCAAATCAATGAGTTATACATTGGGTTCTCTGGATCTAGAGAAATGGACGATAAATAGCTAGGCTAGCTTTTGGTTAGTAAAAGACATTAGTAATCCACATCATGATTTATTCTATATTTATTTAGACTCCTTTATATTCTACAGGTGGTAAAGAAACACAAGATAAATAAGGAAAAGAGAGAGAAGCACAAAAATGATATATGGAGACTAACAATCTCTGAGAGGTGAGAGTTTTAGCAATATAACTAAGACACAAAGATGTTCATAAAGCTAATTCAAGCAACGCCGAGATCAGCATAGGCAGCTCCACTCAAGCTTAGTGTAGCACCATATATTTTAGACTATGAAGTCATGTGCCCCTAAGGCACAGAAGGTTGATAACCTAATCTATTATACCACATCTATTAATGGGAGGTCTAAATAATAATTGAGTAAATAACACAATAACCTACTAGATACCACAGATCATATATCAACCATCAGTTAGTGCACAATAAATAAAGAAGGTACAACTTACTCTTCCTGAAGTTCTTTCCTCAAAAATCATCTATTTTAAGATGTTTTTCTTTTCGCAACCTTTAAAAAAAGATATTTAATAGAATTTATTATAAGTGTATTTGTCTAAATTGCATTTTATCTCTCATTAAAATCTCATTTTATAACTAACACTTCACTTACAGAAGAGGTAAGGGTAGATCTTTTCTGGGGAAAAAAAAGTAATAATGTCTTGTTTTTCTAAAATGTCTATTTTGAAACAACATCAGTTTACCAACACAACTAACATCGAGATCGAAGAGAATGATAATAAAAGTGTAAATACCTCCTTGCCATAGAAAGTTTGTAAGGATGAGGCAACATCGCTAATGCATCTACATTCTTCTCCAATTATACAGAAAATTCATTAAGATTTTTATTTGTAATGCATTATAAAGTTTTTGTACTATTACAGAGTTGAAGAAGGATTGGAGTGCTGATAAAATGTGCAAATCAAAGAGGATAAGAAGGGAACAAATTCAAAAATTCAAAAAAAATGAGAACGGAGAGAGAAGAAGATAGATAAAGACAGGATACCTCATATACTCTCTATAGCTTCTCTGCCCTAGATTCCATGCACTTATAGACATACATAGTGACTCATGGTGGAAGTGAAGTAAGATATTGCAGTTATCATTCATCTGCTATGAACTAATTTAACTTGTGGCATTAACCAAATTCAGTTTAGCAACTCGCATATCCCACCCAGTAACTACACTTTCAATTAGCGACAATTGAAATAACTTCTCTACCCAGAAAATCAAATTCAAACAAGCACATTCTTTAATTCATATACTGGCGTGAGCAATTCAGCTATTACATAAGTAAAGGACTGTTCACTTCAGATTTTACACTGGTCATACCTAATAAGTGAATATAGCTATACAAAATATATACTGAGAACAAAAATCTGAATTATTCCAGCATTCAGTACACCAGAAAACACTTCATTTCTAGCAAAATCGAACACCAAATGCTATGCAATACATCAGTCAAAACATAAAATATATGACTATTACCTCCCTCAGTTGCAGCAGCTGATCTCGAGTATACCTAACACGCTCATAGCCCTCAAAATGTGAGTCTCCAGTCTACAAGGATAAAGGGAAAGTCAAGACGCATATCATAAAGAGTTCTTAAAATTGAACCTCAACAATGAAAGTAAATTAAAATTACAAGCATCAATAATATACTATAAGACCCAATTTAAAGAGGCGTTTACTACTCTACATTTTAAAGAACACTTCCGCAGATAACAAAATAGAAGAAGAAGATGTGAATCCAATTCCCCTTCTCCTGCATATAAGAAAATTAAGTATGCATTCTACATATTTTCCTACACCTAAGTACTTAAAACAATGAAACCAAGTTGCTCTCAGAATTCTTAAAGCCGAAAAATTTTCCCCCAGAAGGCAAAAACTGCAATTTCATACACTAAGTACATTTTTTCTCCTATTCTTAGGCACGAACTGAGAAAAATATGTCCTTTGCTCTCTTTCTTCCTCTTCATAGGCACCAACAGAGTAAAGTACCAGCACTAGAATAAACAATGTCGCTTCCTTACACTTCAATTGTAAGTTTTCGTTTTAACTTAGGTGTACTAGAAGAACCCATGTAAGATTTCTAGGCTTTTCTAGACTTAGGTGCAAAATCTAGCACCTGATAACATCGTCGAAGATAGATATATAGAACCAAATGATGCGGATATTTCTACCTGATAACATCATCAAGGAGAAGACTGCACCAATTTGTCGAGGAGGAGACTGATTTGGGCGAGAAGAAGGCTCTGATTTACTAATTTGGGCGAGAAAAAGGCTCTCCGATTTGGGAAAGATTGACTTTGGCCAAAAAAAAACCCTATTACAGTTCTTTTTTATTTGCCTTTTAGCATTTGTGGGAAAATGGATTTAATCTCTTTTACAATTTTTTTTGGGTTAGAAATTGGGGGAGAGTTAAATATATGGAGGGAACATAATTATTTTAATTAAAATTTTATGAGAATTTTAAGGCCACACTTATAAAGTGTTGTTTTTTGAATTATAAAAATAGCACACTTCAAGAGCGTAGTCATTTGTGTAATTAGGCGTTGCCAATTGTATTATGATTTGACAACACTTATAAAGTGTAGCTTATACTACTAAAGAGCACGCTTTATAAGTGTTGTCTATATTATCGTGGCGAAAAGCGCTATTTAAAGGCCACACTTTGAAAGCGTAGCCATAGATACTTTTAACAACACTTTTCAAGCGTTGCTTAGAATTAGTGTGGCTAAAAGCCCAAAAATGTTGTAGTGAAACTACGAAACCAAGATAACAAGGATAGAATTGATAAAATCAATAGATAGATAGACACAAGAAGATAAGAAAAGGACAACCGAAGGATATATCAAATCCAACGACCTTCCTTAAGATTATCAACAAACACCTATCTCCTACAATGACTAAGAGGAATCAAAACTCCCTTACAACCACCGTTTCTAAACAAAAATCAACATAAGCTTTTCCAAGCTACACTCTCTCAAAAGTTTCGTAACTTCAATATTCATTAAAAACTAAGGAAAAATGAAGGTGAATACTACTATTTATAGCCATGGGCTATTTATTACAAATATGGGCCCAAAAATGACCCAATTCAGCAAGTTTAGGCCGCAATGGCCACATGCCCACACAGGTGAGAGCGCAGATGCCATTTGTGGGTGCATGTCAGTGTGCAGGCTCCATCTATGGGTGCAGATGACCACCTGCTGGCACAGGTGAGGGTGCAGGCCGTTCCAGAATGTTTTCTAGCTCCTCTTGACTCTCCAATGACCTCCCCAATGGTTTCCTTGACTCCAAGCTACCCTCCACACGTGGTATTGTACTTTTGGGGGCTTGAAAAGGGTCCTCCAAACATGTCCTTGCATTCTTGAAATGATCACGGCTTGGATCCCTTTGTGTTGTACTTGAATTATAGGTATCAAAAGGTTAATGCCGAATTGTCTTGTATCAGAAATGGTCATCAAGAAATTTCGCTACCCTAAGACAATTAGAGTTACTGCCGCAAAGTTTCCATTCAGATATCTTTTAATGCTTCTTCTTTCTCGATCTTCTAGACTCCATACATTGTGTTATCAATCGAGCAGAATATTGTATTTATCATTGTTGATGGGACATTATAAGAACGCACAATGTCCAAAACTGTTAAAATTGGTCTGGTCACGTATTTGTTGAATAGGAAATCATCTTCTTCCTGCAGTATTTGTTGAAGGATTTCTGGCTTTTGGACTAAGGGTGGTGAAATATTCTTTTTTACTTTGGTACTTTTGGGTTAAGTTATTATTATTTACATAAAAAGTGAATAAACAGGTCATTGATCTGAGAATTTTGATTCACCTCTAACATAACATATTTGGTTTAGTCCTTGAACACCTTTCCATATATCCTGTCACACCTGTTATTTTAAGAAAAAAACTGTGTTTTAGTAAAGTTTGTTTGCTGCATAAATGAGTAAAATATGGTACTTGATGCAAAAATAAAACAACATACAAGCATTTTAAGTCCAAGATTTCTGGTGAAAAGAAGTTTAGTGAAAAGGCTAAAAGTTGCAACTTTTTGCAAAGTACAATGAAAAAAAAAGTGTGGAACGAAATCTAATAGTATGTTTAGTTATGTTATTAGTCTATATATGTATGGCAATCACAACACATACATCAGTAATATTTTTTAAGAGTTTGAGCAACATATATTGAACTTGTGGAACGAGCTTTTGTACAATCCTTCCCTAATTTTCCACATCTTTGACTTTGGGATTTCAAGGACAGAAGGAAAGATGAATATAGTCAACTGTGATCTCATAGAAGTCAATGTGAGTGCATAGTCAATTAACAAAAGATTGTACAAAAGCTCTACACAATATACCTAAATAGAGTTTAATTTCATTATATTAAGGCTAGCTATAATTCCAGTATACTTCGTAGATAATTTCATTCTTTTTTTTTTGTGCATCAACAAAAAAACAGTAGTTTTATGGTGAAAATTTACCTAAACATTAATGGATATTAAACTTGAAAAAAATTGAGTTAATTTGGGAAAATTTACCAGGCAGGGTCCTTCTCTTTTCCTTGGATGTACAAGTATGAGCAACATAATGATCAGAATTCTAGAGATATTTGTATGTTGGTGCAAAGTATTCTTCCTTCTTTCCAACCATTGAATATTCCTAACTATCATAACATTTTAAAAAAAATTAATATTCATTTTGAACCAGACTTAAAAGAAAAAATGACACGTCAGACAAAGCATAGAGAATTTTTTTTTTCTCTAGAATTGCTTCCCAATCATTGTTCTTTACCAATTTGCTCGTGTCTTCACAATCGGATGCAAGCGGCGGTAGTTCAAATCTCCACTCCAAATTATCTTTGCTACATTAACAAAAGAAGAAGAATGCAAGGCAAATTAGTCATTATACAACATTAACACATTATGTATCTATAGTTGCATCGTTTCAATTTTATCGAATGTATTGATTCCTACTCATTGATTGCTTTGTGAGCTTGTGAGCATATGTCTGCTTCCCAAGGCTGAGCGTAGGCATATGGCTGAGAGGAGGGACCTGGTCATGCTCTTGATTGATTGTCAAGCATATTCCCTAGTGGTAAACCCAAAGAAGAGTGCCTATGACTGACATGACTATTTTCTGTCAAAGGTGTTCGCTGCCCATGGGATTAATGTTGTAAATCTTACGGAAAAATACCCTCTTCACGAACACTTGTAATAGAACTCACATAGCTTGAGGCCTGTTAGACATTGTTCTTAAGGATATTTCATCCGGTATGGGTGTATCC
This sequence comes from Capsicum rhomboideum, assembly GCA_031232105.1. Taxonomy (NCBI): domain Eukaryota; kingdom Viridiplantae; phylum Streptophyta; class Magnoliopsida; order Solanales; family Solanaceae; genus Capsicum; species Capsicum rhomboideum. Next base: position 138,208,993 of record CP124711.1, on the reverse strand, counting down.
CCAGGATTCAACAAGCTCTTCTAGTATAAACTAGGAGCACAAAAGCTAACAAAGATCAACAAAAAAGAAAAACATAATAAGAGAAAATGAAGAGAAAGAGTATCTCTATTATAATCATCCCACAAAAGTAAAGTTGAAGGAATATATACACCACACAGGCAAGATGATATAGGCCATTAAGGCTGTTACAAAATGTATATAGACATGATTGTTTGTAATATACATAGGCATAATTAGGTAGCAGATTTGTAGGAATCAGTTTTTATTTCCTTTCCTAAGTTAGCACCTTTGTATTGTATTTATACCTTGCTTACCCGGTGGAATAAAACATTAATTCACTTCCATTCGATTACATGGTATCGGAGCCTATAGGCTCGTTCTTGTTTCCGCTCTATTTTGAAAAGCTCCATCCTGTTCTGTCTTCCTGCCAGAAGAGGCTCGGATTTCAAATTTTTTTTAAGGGTTCATTTTATGTCACCACTACCATAGGATGAGGAAAAATATCTTTTACTACCAAATCAACCATCCTCGAAAACTGATGTGAAGCGAGTGGACTTCACGCGCCACCTAAGCCTCTCGTTTGTCTGTCACCCGCCGGTGCATGGAGGTGCGTGTTCTGGAAGACTTGTTCGGAGATTGGATTTTCAGCGTACCCATATTTCTGTCTGGATTTAAAACACTATTTGGAGAGCTTTCGTCACTTCCAGGTTCATTTTCCTCCCGTAATTTCTGCGATTCTGATCTGCTCTTCTGCGATTCAAATCCTGTCTTTTTTTTTTTGTGCTGCTGTGACTTTTTCTGCTCTATATTAAATTAATATTGCTTTGTGGATACTTGTTCCTCATTACTGGTTCCTTTGTTCCCTGCTGCTTTGCTTAGAATCTATTTTTTTTTTGAATCTCAGATACAATTATATTTTTGACATTTGAATTGAAATAATATAACTCAAAAAAGGAAATATGGCTGCAAATCAGAAGGGTAAGACAATTTTGATTTTGGCTGATGAGTTTGCAGAGTTCTCTCAGTATCGAAAATCTTTTAATGAATTCACTTCAGTAACTACTCTTGTTGATTCAGGAAAAACATGTCTTGTCTCTTCTTCAAAGAATTGGGTAATTGATTCAGGTGCTACTGATCACATGACGGGTAATCCTAATATATTTTCTACCTTTCAATCACACAAAGCACCCTCTCAGGTAACACTGGTTGATGGATCAACATGTAACATTGTAGGATCTGGGACTGTCAAGCTACCTCCTTTATTACATTGTAGCCTTCAATTTGGTTTCTGTGAGTAAACTTACAAAGATCTTAAATGTTATATTTTGTTCTTTCCTAATTATTGTCTATTTCGTGATCTTGTGACACATAAGGTTTTTGGTAAAGGACATGTAATTGGTGATCTCTATATCCTTGATGAATATAAGCCTCGATTTGTTACTTGCTCAAGTGTCATGTCACCATTTGAAGCACATTGTCGATTGGGACATCCTTCTTTACCTTTGTTAAAGAAGCTTTGCCCTCAGTTTCAAAATATTCCTTCTTTAGACTGTGAATCATGTCAATTTGCAAAACATCATCACAACACGTTCAGTACAGGGGTTAATAAACGGGTTGAGTCCAAGGGTTAATAAACGGGTTGAGTCAACTTTTGAGCTAATACATTTTGATGTTTGGGGACCATGTCCTGTTGTTTCCAAAACTGGACATAAGTATTTTGTCACTTTTGTGGATGATTTCTCTCGAATGACTTGGATTTATTTTATGAAAAGTCGCTCCGAAGTGTTTAATCATTTTTGTGCCTTTTGTGCTGAAGTCAAAACTCAATTCAATGCTTTGGTGCGTATTCTAAGGAGTGATAATGCTAAAGAATACATGTCAGAATTGTTTCATTCGTACATGAAACAAAATGGTATTCTCGATCAGTCATCATGTGTTGATACACCTTCTCAAAATGGAGTTGCTGAGAGGAATAATAGACATCTACTTGAGATAGTCCGGGTACTTTTGTTCCAAATGAAGGTTCCTAAACCATTTTGGCCTGATGCAGTATCTACGACTTGTTTTCTGATTAATCATATGCCATCGACTGTACTTGTTGGTAATACACCTTACAATGTTCTTTTTCCAAACAAATTATTATTTTTGGTGGAACCAAAGATATTTGGAAGTACGTGTTATGTTCAAGATATTCGACCATTTGTTACCAAGTTGGACCCTAAGGCATTAAAGTGTATTTTCTTGGGTTATTCTCGTCTCCAGAAAGGGTATCGATGTTATTCTACTGAGCTTGGCAGATATCTGGTGTCAAATGATGTGGTATTTTTAGAGACTACATCATTCTTCTAAACCCCTCCTAGTTCTACAAATCAGGGAGAGGAAGATGAGTGGTTAGTTTATCAGGTTACTCATATTGTGCAGTTAGGTGATGTTATCCCTCTGTCTCCTAGTTACTCTATTGAGCACCAACCGTCTACTATGCCTTCTGCACCTGTTCCAGCAAAACCTCTAATTGTTCAAGTTTATTCAAGGAGACGAGAGACCGATGATACATGCCCTACACAAATTCCTTTGTCATCAAATCATCCTCCACCTGATCCTCCAAAAAATCTGGACCTCCCTATTTCTCTTTGCAAAGGTACACAAACTTGCAAATCTACGTATTCCATTGCTAACTTTGTTTCCTATGATCGCTTATCTTCTATATCTAGATCCTTGATTTTTTCTCTAGATTCTGTTTCTGTACCTAAAGATGTGGCGAAAGCTTTGCATCATCCTGGATGGTCAAATGCGATGCTTGAGGAAATACATGCATTACAGGAAAATCACACATGGGATTTGGTGAATTTACCTAATGGAAGAAACCAATGGGATGTAAGTGTGTGTTCACAGTCAAAGTTAATCCAGATGGTTCTTTGGTAAGACTTAAAGCCAGGCTTGTGGCTAAAGGATATGCTCAGACTTATGGAGTGGATTATTCAGATACTTTCTCTTCGGTTGCCAAACTTACTTTTGTCCGTTTGTTCATTTCTCTAGCTGCTTCTGAGAATTGGCCTTTGCATCAGTTGGATATCAAGAATGCCTTCCTTCATGGTGATCTTCAAGAGAAAGTATATATAGAGCAACCACCTGGTTTTATTGCTCAGGGGGAGTATAGAAAAGTGTGTCATTTGAAGAAGTCCTTATATGGTTTAAGTAGAGTCCCCGAGCTTGGTTTGACAAGTTCAGTGAGGTAGTTCAGGAGTTTGGACTTAAAATGAGAAAATGTGATCACTCTGTTTTTTTCAACTATTTGCAGCTGACACTATTCTCCTTGTTGTATATGTTGATGACATTATTATCACAGGAGGTGATTCTGAAGGGATTTCTTCCCTTAAGTGTTTTTTGCATACTAAGTTTCGTACGAAATACTTAGGCCAATTGAAATACTTTTTGGAAGTAGAAGTAAATAGAAGGAAGAAGGGAATTCTTTTGTCTTAGAGAAGGTATATTCTTGACCTACTTGCAAAAACTGGAAAGTTAGCAGTCAAACCTTAGAGTACTCCAATGGTTCCCAATGTGCATGTTATGAAAGATGACGATGACCTTTTTGATAATCCATAGAGATATAGGAGGATAGTTGGGAAATTAAACTACCTCACAGTGACTCATCCGAATATTACTTTTGTGGTGAGTGTTGTTAGTTAGTTCATGTCTGCACCTACGGTCAAACACTGGGTAGCTTTAGAACAGATTCTACGTTACTTGAAAGGAACTCCTGGACTTGGTATATTGTATAGCAATCACAATCATACTCGTATTGAGTGTTTTGCAGATGCTGATTGGGCTGGTTCCAAAATTAATAGAAGATCCACTACAGGATATTGTGTCTTTGTTGGAGGGAACTTGGTAGCATGGAGGAGTAAAAAGCAAAATGTTGTATCTTGATCTAGTGAAAAATCTGAGTACAGAGCTATGTCACAGTCAACGTGTGGAGTTATGTAGATACATCATCTTTTAACTGAAATTGGGTTGAAGCATCATATGCCAACAAAACTCTGGTGTGATAACTAAGTTGCTCTTCATATTATCTCAAATCCAGTGTATCATGAAAGAACTAAACATATTGAGGTTGACTGTCACTTTATTCGTGAGAAGATTGTGGAAAAATTGATCTCTACTAGCTATATGAAGATAGGAAAGCAACTAACTAATTTTCTCACAAAGGCGGTGAATGGGACTCGAGTTGATTACCTTTGTAACAAGTTGGGCATGATTAATATCTATGCTACAACTTGAGGGGGAGTGTTACAAAATGTATATAGACATGATTGTTTGTAATATACATAGGTGTAATTAGGTAGTAGATTTGTAGGAATCACTAGCAGATTTGTAGGAATCAGTATTTATTTCCTTTCCTAAGTTAGAACCTTTGTATTGTATTTAAACCTTGCTTACCCATTGGAATAAAACATCAATTCACTTCCTTTCGATTACAAAGGCAAAGGGTAATAGTTTTTGTGGTAATCAAAGGAGATTAATGAGTTAATAAATAAGGTCAATGGAAATGATAATAAAAATTAATTGCACTATCAATATAATTAGCCATTAAGGCTATTATGGGAGCTAACAACTATATGCCATTTGACATAAGCAATTAATATGAGTCAAAGCTCATGATTAGGATATATTACCAAATAATATAGAAATAATAAAATATAATTTATATAAATAATGAATATGATCATTCTTTTGAGATACTAAAATATTTGACCTACAATTAAATGTGGTGATGGAAAAATGTGTACCAGGCAGGAGATGATCGATAAAAACACTCTGGAGATGTGTGGATTTGGTGCACCTGGTACTGTGGTAAATCTTCTTGTTGAATTACAACTTGCGTAGGCTCATTTTATTACGCTAGAAGGTGTGATTCACAGTCTGCGGCATGACTTGTAGGTTGCCCAGATGGAGAATTCCTAGCTATGAGTCAAGATGACTGATGTACATCGTGCTAACAATGCTCGCCTTGATCACATGATTCTCCCGTTAGATTTCTCTATGGTACGACTTACCCCTTCACTCCCTTAAAATCCAGCTTCCAGCTCCCTTATTCCCAGGCCTTGTTCTATTTTGTTTCTATGCATCTTTTGAACAATTTTTGTGATGCCTTTGTGTTTCTTTTGTTGGTACTATCTAATGAACATGCGTATTTTCCTTTTTAGTTGTTTTCTCTCTTCTCTTATGGATGTCTAATATCATTAGACATACTAATTGCATATGTGTGTTGGATCCGTGTTGTCCTAGTGACCATGAGTTGTCTTTGCTTGCTTCTTGCTATTTTTACTAATACTTGCACTACTCTTTTCAATGATGCCAAAAGGGGGAATCATGTAATAAGATTAGATCTAGCTTAGTCCTGATGTAAGCTGTGAATGTGTGCATTATTTATCTTTATCAAAAAGGGGGAAATGATAGGTAATGGGGTGTATGGTTTTGATTATCGATAAAAGAACCAGGTTCAAAATTTGCTTATGGATTGTAGTTACAGATAAAGCCACTGAATAATGGACAGAACAATTTATAGAAGAAAGAAAACATAAAAGAAAAAATGTATCAGCAAACGAGTCGATATCCTAGTTGGAAACTATCTCATATGATAAGGGGTGTACTAAGAAAGGGTTTGTTTACACAGTCAAACTCCACAAGAAAACCCCCTACACAGTCGAACTCCACAAGAAACTCCCCTATTAAACCCTCGGCGACAACCTCTCGGAGTGGGCATTCTTGCACTCACAAAAAATAGGATTCTCCTAAGGCAAGAAGCAATGCAGTAGAAGATGGAAGAGAGCTAAAACAAACCTAGAGCAAGAGTTTAGATTTGTGTCTTTATTGTTGGGTAATAGTATAGTTACTGAATTGTGATTGTTTGTTATTACTGAAATTCATATGTTACTATGTGAGGCTTGTAACAAGAAGATGGCATGTCTTCTTGGAGAGTAATGTGTTGAGGTTGAACAGTTATGGTTTAACTATTTGTAACACCCCGCACTTCCATCATGCCTTGTTATGCCTTTTAAAGCTTAAAAATAGACCTATATTGTAACGATCGGTTCCGTCGTTACTGAAAATATCTACAGTAAAGACATATGCCTCTCATTCATGATAAGTGTTAGGATTAATTCTTTAGTATGAGAGTGCATTTGATATGTACTAAGGTCATACAATACCCCTAGCGCAAAGTTAAGTTGAAAGTATCCTTGCCGATTTAGTTTCGGGCTAAGTTTAAACTAGGGTCAACTTAAGACAAGCACTACTCCTAAAATTTAAGGAGGTAGGGATCCTAATACTCACCAAATTAAATATCTCTGATTCTTCTTTCCAATGCAACCGACCGTTCGTCAAGATGCTTTTTGAGTAAAACGTTTTGACAATTTTACTGAAGACCGTCCGTGCTAAAAAGTTGAGAATGCTGAAGTGGGTTAGGTCGCTATAACAATGGCATTTCTCTATAGTGACACAATAATAGTTTATAGCCTATTTTTGATGGGTTTCAGCCCCCAAACTCCAAAAATTTCATTCCTAAGCCCTAGAGGGGCGATTTTCTCTTGGTTTGGGTGGAAATCCTTCATTGAGGTAAGATTTTTACTCCTTTGTAACAACGTTTAATTCGTTCCTCTTCTAGAATCATTAGAATGGGGAATTATGGTGAAATTCTTATGGTTTAGAACCTTAGGTTCATGAAATTATGGGAAAAACCCTTGGGTACATGTATTTTCACCTATAATTGATTATAGTTTGTGAATTAACTCCTTCTAGTATGGAATTAAGGTTCAAAAATAGTTGGAGACCTTGAATTCAATGGTGGAACCTTTAGCCTATAAACTCCATTAATGGATTTGGGTTGAGCTTGAAGGATCTATTTGATGGTTAATTGACCCGTGGATAATTTGATAGATCATAAATAAGGGTAGAACTAGTCGGTTTGAATTCCTAAAGTATTTGTTTGAAGAGTAGTTTATTAATTACTTTTATAATTATTATCTGTTAGATGATTAGCCTTCAAAAATGTGAAGAAGAAGGAGGATCATCCGTGTTACAGCTATTTGTTGCAACAGCTTGGTGCCCAGGTAGGTTATGATTTATGAGTAGTAGACTGTGGTTAGTAGTCATATCCATAATGTAGATTTGATGAGAGAAATCATGCTTAGACCTGCGGGCATGGAGTTTGGATAGATAAATCATGGAATTACTGTAATAAAGGCTTAAATGTGTATTATTATGTTGTGTATGAATCCTTGATGAGTGTTGTGCATTTGTATGACATCATGGTGGATTGTAATCTGAATTATGTGAATATAGATGATAATGAGACTGTGTTAGCCTATAATCTAGTGATTTAGCCTAATTACAATAAAAAGAATGAACTTGATTTTAAGTGTATTGAAATATGAGATAATCTTTCTTAAAGTTAGTGATGAGAATTGAATATGGTAGGAGTAGGCAGTGACATAACTTAAAAGCCTAAAGTCAAGTTAGGCTAAAGGTTAAAGAGTAAAAGGTATAAAGGTGTTTGACTAAAACTAGATCATAAGTTGAATAGAGTTGAATGATTGGCTAATGGAGTAGGTCTTGAACTTAGTAATGACTTGAAAGTAAGGAAGCTAGATAATAGTGGAATCCGAGGTCTCGGAATAGTTAAGGAGGATTGAATCAGTGAATGAATTTATAAATGTTGGACTAGAGTTTAGACTCCTTTGAATTGAATATGCACTTCTAAAATGAATACTTGAATTTAATGAATATGGCTTGATAATGCTTACTTGAATAAGTCGGGGATTGGTCTTCGGACATGCTATAATTGATGAAACCAATGATTCATAGGTACTTGTGATTTAGCTTGTTAAAGTATGATTGTTGTTTACATGAATTGATTAACTCAAGTTGACCATGTATATAATTGGGTGGTTGTTTATTGTTGCAACGAATACTTAAGGTATGTAATTGTTAAATGATATTATAAGTGTTAATCACATATAATGAAGTTATATTAAAGGCTTGTTGACTGTACAACTATGATTGCTTATTCTCATTGTGGTTGTGATTGTTGTGATCTCAATTATTATTGTGGGATGTACCATTATTTGGACATCTTCATGGGATTGGTTGATATGATTCATTGGTTGGATCGGATACCACACCGCTATAGTACATGGATAAGAGCTCATCCTCTGCAGGTCATGACTAGTAGGCAGCCATAAGACCCTTAGCATGTATGTACAAGATATGTATGAGTGTGACGGTTCCTTGAGTAGATCGGGTATATGATTATTGTTATTGTTGTTGTTTCTACTGGTTCCATGAGTGGACCAAGTTATATTGTGGTTGTTGTTGTGAGTTTCTTGAGTGAATCAGATTATGATGTTGCTTGATATATTTAGGATTCTTGTGTGGTCCGCTTACTTGTCATTTATTTTGGGATTCTTGTTATTAGAGTCATGGTTTATTGACTTGGATATTGTTATAGCCAGGGTTGTTGACTTGGTCATGGTTTGACTTGACTTGTACCTGACTGAAGTCGTAGAGTTACTTAAAAAGGCTAAGTATCATAAAATTGAGGTATTTATCATAATGTGTGTTCATAGTTGTATTTGTTACATGGTGATGATTATTGGTTTTCATTTATCATTGAGGCTAATTGAAGCGTAAGTGCAATAGATTGACTTAATAACTATTGGGGTCAAACATGTGTAAGTTAGGATGGATGACACTTGATGTGAAGTTGATGAATGATCAACGGAAATTAGAATGGAAACATTCTTAGTTAAAACAAGGGATACATATAGCATAAGTGGATGAAAGTGTTACAAACTAAATTGTTATATAAGTTGTCATGTTTTCTTTTTGTGATTTCTATATTGTGTTTACGTGATCTAACCCTGGTTGGCCAATAATACCTACCAGTACGTGTTATTTGTACTGATACTATTCTTGCTATACCTTTTTCAAGGTATAGTCTTTTGCAGGAATTAGTGTTGGTTTCTTAATTGTTGCGGATAACAATTCTTCAGCAGCTCCCCCCCCTTTTAATCATGGTGGATGTTGTGTCAAGTTTTAATTTTCCCTTAAAAGCTCTTGTACCTTTTCAGACTAGGTCCTTGGGTAGTTTTCATTTTTTCCGCAATTAATATTTGTAAAGATAGTCGTAATAAAGTTTGGTTATTTCTATTTAATAAAGACTTCCGTATATCTTCTTAAATGGTTGTAACAGGTTCTCTTATCTCAGTGTATTAGAATAGGTTCCCTCATGATTCAGTGATTTGGGTCGTGATAATTTGGTATTAGAGCCTAAGTTACTGGTTTCTCGATACAAGAGCAAATGTCGAGTAGAGTCCTACGAATTGGTGTGTTGACGTCCACATCTAATCTTCGAGAAGCTATGAGGCATTTTAGGAAAATTATTTCACTTCTTTCTTTTCTCTCGTGCAATTATTCAGCTGTTGTATGGGTTGAGTCCAATTATTATCTCTTGATTTCAATTGGTATCTGTACTAGGCAGGTGGATGTCACCTTACTCTGCTTGGAAGGATACAAGCAATGAAAATTGGAACTGGGAAGGTTCCAATTAGTATCTGGCCGTAAGGTCTGTGTATAACACATTAGATAACCAACTTAGGGTCATTAAGTGCCCGAGTAGAGATTATGTTAATAGATATAAAGAATGAATTATTGATTTTGGAATTCTCTGAATTCATATGTTTGTGATTTGTAGTTGATTGATTAATTTTGAATTGGAAATAGGTGAATGTTGCAAGTTGCCATGTGTTGTGTGGTGTGTGAAGGAATTTGACTACGATTGTTGCTTGTCTTGTTGGTAGTAACATAAAGGTTTTATTTGGTACTTAAGGTTAATGGAGTTTGATGCTTATGTGAATCGTAGTTGGTTAAATCAACAAAAATATTGTGAATTGTGAAAGGTCACAACTTGCTTATGTATTAATGATTAAAGAAATTCTTGTTATGTGATTTAAGTGAAAAATGGTATGCTAAATGCTAGGCATGGTCTTATCATTGATAAAATGGTAAGAAAAAAAATGGTATATACTTATGGAAACTCTTGTTTCAAGTGGTTGGTGTATGAATAAGTACCATAGGAAAAGGGCTATTGTTGCTTGATAGCGGGAATTGCCGTAAGAAAATTTTATGTTAATTCATGATTGTGAATTAAGAAAAATTTGTTTTGGCTTTAAATTTTGTGATAAATTAAAGGTTTAATTGATGATTGGATTGTCGGTTAAGTAAATGAAAGGGTGAATATAGTAGCCCCTGGTATGAAAGTTAATTGTTTGATGTGGGTGATGTTGTAGGTTGAGGTAACATTTATATTTGAACATCAGACTTTATCTGACTGTATGATTTTTATTGTTGATTGAGTAACTACTTGCATTTTGATGATAATGTGTAGTTGATGAGGAAATCGTGAGATTATGGTGGAATTAAGATCCTGAGTATTTGTGAAATTATGGCTGTCTATTGGTAGAAATAGTCACTCATGTATTGATTACTAAAATGACTTGTCATTGGCTGTTTATTATTTGACATTGCTCATATGCTTATTATATGACAATAATTATTGATTGATAGTATTCCTTGGGAATGGTATAATTGAATTGCTAGGATTCTTGCAATGAGATAACTTGATTATGTTGATGATCTTTAGTTGTAGGGTCGGATGAGGGAATGGGGTTATTAGATATGTTCTTGAATATTCATGTCCCTCTCATTGATCATGGTAATACTTGGTTGTTATTGCACTTGAGTGATTGAGGTATGTTGGGCCGGTAACTTGACTAGTTGTAAGCTAGTTGTGGGGCTAAAGGAGTTTGGTTGTCCTTGTGTGAGAACAAATAAGTTTAGCATACACAAATTCGGGTTAAGCTTTCCTCGGGTAGGAGTTAAAATTTTTAGGCTAGGCTAGTCTTGGATGAAATTTGTGCGAGGTATGGTCTAGGATAATTCGAGAATGGATTTGGTAGATGTAGTAAAGTTTAGCTTGATTTTATGTTAGCTAAGACGATAAGGAACCCTTAGGACTGTTTGGAATCGAATTCGGGCTAGTAGAACTCCCGATATCGATCTTGACATAAAAGAGTGTAACACCCCGTACATTTCCGAACTTATTTGACTACCTTAACATTTATGGAATTATTTAAACTTGAGATAGTTGGTGTATTACCCACTAAATTTTTTGGGCTGAATTAATATTATGTTTATGGACTTAATTGAGGCCCAAAATTAAGTAAATAAGAATGGGCCCAAAGTGGAGATGATCCATTTAAAAATGGACCAAGTAAATACATCATCTACTTGGACTTTTTGACCCAAATTGTGGCTAAAATTGGACTTGAGAGAGAGGGTTAAGAGGGGCCTATTTAAGCTGAAATTCAGTTCATTTTCAACACATTTCACTTGCAAAAAATCAGATTTTTCAATCAAATATTTTTCCTCTCTCAAACCCTAGCCACCCTAATTTTCCTAAGGATTTTTTGGATAAATCTTCCACTTGCAAGCCTTGGTAAGTGTTTACTCTTATATATTAATATATTATATGCATAAGAGGTTGTGTAAATCATGTTGGTTATGTTTAAAAAGTGTTGAGCAGTCCACTATTTGTAAAACAGTCCACTTTTGCTTAATCCTTAAGGATTTGCCTTCTAGTTGGTTTAAACTTGAAAAGAGACTTAAGGTCTTGAAGGAATTGAATTAGATGGATGAAATTTCAATATGTTTAAGTGTGGTTCTGTCCCTAATTCATTACTCATTGAGTATGACTTGTGGAAATGTTTATACGTAATTGTGTATGGAACGTTTGGCGTAGTGAAAAGAGAATACTTTCTTGTTATGTTAAAGTGAATTCTGAAACTGTGTGGACTGTTTTGGTATATTGTTGTGGAAGGTATTTATGTGAATTGATGGAATAAATATGCGGAGTTGCATTGAGGTAAAAATGTGAAGTATGCACTTGGTGGGAAATCTTGTCGGTTTGTAATATTTATGTTGGTTTGTGGATTGTTTTGGCATTGTTGGTGTTGGGAGGCAGTAAATTGTGTTGTAGGAAGGTGGAATGAAGTTATGTGGTAGTAGTAAAGAAGGTGGAATGATATACCATGTGTTTGGGATGTTGGATAGTTTTTACTTCCCGTTAAGTGACTAATTACCGTCTTGTGAACTTGTAATGTAGTTAGTTGTTAATGTTAGCTCCGTTATGTACTTGTGTTGTAGAGTAACACATAAGGAAGGAGCTGAATTGTTGTATTCACATTTTGGAAAGATAAGGTATGTAAGGTTACTCTTTTCCGTATCCTTTGGCAGCACCTATTGTTCACATCGTTACCGCACTTGTTTCCACTCTGAAATGTTTTAAAGTATCTCATTTTAGGTTTGTTAGCAATTGTTATTCATGTGTCTCTTATTTGTTGACTATTGTTCCAAAGCTCCAATAATGTTATGACCACCAATGTAACAATCTCACAAAAATTAAAAAAATGAAGTAATGCATATGTGTTTCAGTACGGGTGGTAGCTTTAGGGGCGAAAGCCTAGCTCAAGCCGATCCTGATTGATTATTGGATACAGGGGGTAGCTCTGGGGGTAAAAGCCTAGCTCGAGCCAAATCTGATTTATTGATTTATGGGTGGTAGCTCTGGGGGCATAAGCCTAGCTTGAGCCGATCCCAATGTTATTTACCACTGATCAGTTGGTCCCAGGCATTGTATGATGTATATTGATATGAAGGTAAAAGGAAATAAATAAGTGTAATGTACATGGTTCCACATATACATTACGGTGGTATATCAGTGTTGTTTATTCACTTGTATTTGATTCCATTTGAGTTCTTATATTTCTTACAGTTACTTTTAGCCTTACATACTCAGTACATTCTTTCGTACTGACGTCCCTTGGGGGACCAACCTTACTTGCTGCAGGCACAGGAGCTAGTAGACCTTCACAATAGGGTTTGGGTCATCTGCAGGCTATTGGTGAGCTCCAGGTTGATTTGGGGCTTTTCGAGTCATTTGTATATATTTTTGGTACTGTGTAGTAGTTTTATAAGGGGGGAACTTGTCCCGACCTTAGTCATGGTTATGTATGTCTTTTAGAGGCTTTGTATACCATTGTAAAGTCAAACGTAGAAGTGTATTACCCTTTTTGACATTGTGGCCCCAACGGCCAAGTCTCGTATCTATTTTGAACGTCTTTACATGACTTCCGTCATCGATATATTATATCTTCACGTGACAGAATTTTGTTCACTTAATGGCATGCATATTAATGTACTCGGTCAGAGGTTGGTTCTCTCGGGCCTTTACGGGTACGGGTTCCTGTCCGCCCCAATAGGATTTGAGGCGTGACAAAGAGTTAGTTCGAGATTTCTTGGATTTAATGTGTGTTGTGAAAAGGGGGAGTTTGGAAGAAAATCAGACATTCTATCTTGCCCATGTAGCTATAGCGACATGCTTCAAAGCGGAAAAAGTCGCGCTATAGCGGGATCAATGTCACTATAGCGACATAGGTCACTATAGCGACATAGGTCACTATAGCGATGTTAGCAGGGTAAATCACTGTTTTATTAGAATTTTTTTTCTCCCAAAATGTTTCATTATTTCTAAAAACCCATTTTGGGGAAGGGCAAGGCCGATTTAGGGTGATTTTGTTGATAAACGATAGCGTGTGGGCAAGTAAGGTGCTGCATAAGCAACTATAAAAGTAGTGACTTTCTATTTCCAACCTCGTGCTTCTCTTCACTCAATGCCCGTTTGGGGACAAATGAATGGTAAATTGGTACTGTTGTAACAACTGATTTTGTTGTTACTGAAATTATCTATGGTAAAGGAATGTGCCTCTCATTCGTCATAAGTTTTAGGATAATTCTTTAGTATGGGAGTGCATTTGATATTTACTAAGGTCATATAATACCCCTAGCACAAAGTTAAGTTGAAAGTATCCTTGCCGTTTTAGTTTTGGGCTAAGTTTAAACTAGGATCAACTTCAAATGACACTCCTACTAAAATATAAGGAGTTAGGGGTCCTAATACCCACTAAATTAAAGATCTCTGAGTCTTCTTTCCAATGCAATCGACCATTTATCAATCCGCTTCCTGAGTAAAAAGTTATGACCATTTTACTGAATATTGTCTGTGCTGAAAAGCTGAGGGCGTTGTAGCGGGTTAGGCCGCTATAGCGACGACACATCGCTAGTGATGCAACAACAACTTATAACCTATTTTTGATAGGTTTCAGCCCCCAAACTCCAAAATTTCATTCCTAAGCCCTAGAGAGGCAATTTTCTCTTGGTTTGGGTGGAAATCCTTTGTTAAGGTAAGATTTTTATTCTTTTTTAACAAAGTTTATTCCGTTCATCTTCTAGAATTATTAGAATGGGGAATTTATGGTGAAATTCTTGTGGTTTAGAACCTTAGGTTCATGAAATTGTGGGGAAAACCCATGGGTACATGCATTTTCACCTCGAATTGATTGTAGTTTGTGAATTAACTCCTTCTAGTATGGAATTAAGGTTCAAAAATATGTAAGTTGATAGTTGGAGACCTTGAATTCAATAAAGGTATAACCTTTAGCCTAAAAACTCCATTAATGGAGTTGGGTTTGAAGGAACTATTTGACAGTTAATTGACCCTTGGGTAATTTGATAGATCGTAAATAAGGGTTGAACTAATGGGTTTGAATTCCCAAAGTGTTTTTTTGAAGAGTAGTTTATTAATTACTGTTATAATTATTATTTGTTAGATGATTAGCCTTCAGAAATGTAAATAAGGAGGATCATTCATGTTATATCTACTTATTGCAGCAGCTTGGAGCCCAGGTAGGTTATGGTTTATGAGTAGTAGACTGTGGTTCATAATTGTATCCATAATGTAGATTTGACGGGAGAAATCATGCTTAGGCCTATGGGCATGAAGTTTGGATGGATAAAACATGGAATTAATGTAATAAAGGCTTGACCGTGTATTATTATGTTGTGTATGAATCCTTGATGGGTGTTGTGCATTTGTATGACTTCATGGTGGATTGTAATGTTAATTATGTTAATATAAATGATAATGAGACCGTGTTAGCCTATAATCTAGTGATTTAGCCTAATTACCATAAAATGGATGAACTTAGTTTTAGGTATATTGAAATATAGGATAGTATTGCTTTAAGTTAATGATGAGAACTGACTACGGTAGAAGAAGGCGATAACATAACTTAAAAGCCTAAAGTCAAGTTAGGCTAAAGGTTAGAAAGTAAAAGGTATAAAGGTATTTAACTAAAACTAGATCATAAGTTGAATAAAGTTGAATGATTGGCTAATAGAGTAGGTCTTGAACTTAGTAATGACTTGAAATTAAGGGTTACTAGATAATAGCAGAATTCCAAGTCTCTGTACAGATGAGAAGGATTGCATCAGTGAAAGAATTTATGAATGTTGGACTAGAGTTTAGACTCCTTTGGGTTGAATGTGCACTCCTAAAATGAATACTTGAATTTAATGAATATGGCTTGATAATGCTTACTTGAATAAGTCGGGGATTGATCTTCGAATTTGCTGTAATTGATGAAACCAATGATTTATAGCTACTTGTAATTTAGTTTGTTAAAATATGATTGTTGTTTACATGAAATGATTAACTTGAGTTGACCAAGTATATATTTAGGTGGTTGTCTATTATTGCAATGAATACTTAAGGAATGTAATTGTTAAATGATATCCTAAGTGTTAATCACATATAACGAGTTCTATTAAAGGCTTGCTGACTGTACAAGTATGATTGCTTATTCTCATTGTGGTTGTGATTATTTTGATATCATTATTATTGCTGGATGTACTAGTATTTGGACGTCTTCACGAAATTGGTTGATATAATTCATTGGTTGGCTTGTATACCACGCCGATACAATACATGGATAAGAGATCGTCCCCTGCAGGTCATGACTAGTGGACAACCATTCGACCGTTAGCATGTATGTACAAGGTATGTATGAGTGTGACCACTTTTTGAGTGGACGTGGTATATAATTATTGTTATTATTATTGTTTATATTGGTACCATGAGTGGACCAAGTCATATTATGGTTGTTTTTATGGTTTCCTTGAGTGAATAGGATTATGATGTTGCTTGGTATATTTGAGATTCTTGTGTGGTCCGGTTACTTGTTATATATTTTGGGATTCTTGTTGTTAGAGTCATGGTTTGTTGACTTGCATATTGTTAGAGTCAGGGTTGTTGACTTGGTCATAGTTTGATTTGACTTTTTGTCTCTTGACTTGTACTTGACTGAAGTTGTAGAGTTACTTAAAAAAGGCTAAGTGTCATAAGCTTGAGGTATTTATCATAATGTGTGTTCATAGTTGTATTTGTTACAAGGTGATGATTATTGGTTTTCATTTACCATTGAGGTTAATTGAGTCGTAAGTGCAATAGATTGACTTAATAACTATTGGGGTCAATCAAGTGAGAGTTAGGATAGATGACACTTGATGTGTTACAAACAATGGATGACACTTGAGGAATAAGAATGGAAATACTCTTAGTTAAAACAAGGGATACACATAGCATAAGTGGATGAAAGTGTTACAAACTAAATTGTTATATAAGTTGTCATGTTTCTTTTTGTGATTTCTATAGTGTGTTTATGTGATCTAACCCTGGTCAGCCGATGATACCTGCTAGTACGTGTTGTTTGTACTAATACTACTCTTGCAATACCCTTTTCAAGGTATAGCCTTTTGCAGGAATCAGTGTTGGTTTCATGATTGTTGCGGCTAGCTATTCTTCAGCAGCTCTCACTCCTCTTACTCCTGGTGGAAGTTGTGTCCAGTCTTACTTTTCCCTTAGAAGCTCTTATACCTGTTCAGACTAGGTCCTTGGGTAGTTTTTATTTTTTCGGAATTTAATATTTGTAAAAATAGTTGTAATATAGTTTGGTTATTGCTATTAATAAAGACTTCCACATATCTTCTTAAAGGGTTGTAAGGGATTCTCCTATCTAGGTGAATTAGTATAGGTGCCCTCAAGATCCGGTGATTTAGGTCGTGACATATATGACCCTTATATAGAGTGGGAATCGTTTGGGATGAGTTTGAGAACATTAAGAAAGGTTTATACGTTATAATAGACCCATGCATCACATCGTAGAAGGCTAAGCTTGGGAATCTGCTCGCACAGCCAAGCGGGGAACTCACTGGTTCACCTCTGCTGTGGACTGTGCTCCGCACAGGGGGAGGTTTTTCCACACATGTTCATCTATAAATGTGTTTTTATATACGTATGAATGGTGATTTAGGGTTGAGAATGTTTTGTACGAAAGATTAAAGATTCAACCCTTGTGAACCCTTTTTCTATGAAAATTGCTCCTAATCATTATTTGAACTTGAGATCTGGGATTTTTACTTGATCTATGAAATCTTGATATTATGAATTTAAGTTGGGATTTGTTGGGGTCGAGAACTAATATTTTTCTTTTACAAATCACTTTTTTATTCTAAATATGGTTTTGGTGGAAGGAATTACCCCATCCCTTGGTTTTGTAAAAATATTGAACTTATGTTGACTCTTAAACCTTTAGTAAATTTCAATTGTGTTTACACTTACTCTTCAATAATAGGGCTAACAAAATAACGAACACTATGATAATGTTATGACATGATATGTTCGGTTTGCAGGTCTTGGTATGATGATACCAATTTAATGAATGCCCGTATAAAAGACTTAACTTATGAAAATGATTAACGTTCATGAAAATGTAATAAATGTGCTTAAAATGAGTTAGGTAGTTCACTGAGAAGGTGTAAGTCCTCGTGACCCAATGCCTGAAATCTATGTTTTGCCGACATAGAGATGGTTTGCTCCTTAATTGGATGACCTTATGATTTCCCTCTATGAGAATGACATGATGACCTAAATGATGTGTATATCAGTCCATGCGGCAAACTTGGATTGAGGCCCCATCACATATAGCCCATGGATTAGATGATATTGGTGATATTGCCTAGTTCAGAACTATAGTTACTAAATGCTTATGTCTTATATTTTTAGTCACTTTTCGTGTTTCCTTCTCATGACTTATGTTCAGTAATATGACTTTCTTTATAAATTGTTTTGTCTCTTCCCCTGGATTGCATACCAGTACTCATCGTATTGACCATTCCTGAATGCTACATGTCATGACCCAAAAAGTGGATCATGATAGCACTTATTGTGGCTCAGCCTTGATAAGTAAGCCGATAACCCAAACTGATAAGAATTCACAAAAAAGACAACAATAAAGGACAAGTGAGACTTCTAGAATGAAGTCAAGCCAATACAAGTATATTAAGTGTGGAACTGAAAGAAATACATAAACCACCCCAAAATCTGGTGTCATAAGGTAATCATATCTAATACAATATCTGGAAACTGAAAATACACATCTGTCTTTAAAAACCAAAAATAAAGACAAATAATGATAAATGAGGTCCGAATCGGCCCCGAACTCTGAAGCGGATCAGTACCTCGAAGTCTGGAAATCTCTGCTAGAAATCAACCTCCACTTAAGGTGTTCATACTAGAATATGAACCAAAAGGGCACAGTAGGGATGAGTATGGGTCCACTTGTACTCAGGAGGTATCATAGGCCAACTGAGCAAAGTAGAAAATAAGATAAGTAAAATATACTATGAGCACATCACCTGCAAGCAGAAAAAGTCCCAAACATTAGCTCACACCGTCTTCACTAACAGTTCTACTATAATATCGAAGTAAACAACAAAAGTAAACACAGAAGTATAAGAAAAGAACACAAGTCAAGCACAAGAGAGTCATTGAATATGTGAATGCAATGCAATGATGTTGATGATGGGGTTGAATGGAGAAAGTCATCTCATGACTTTCAGTACACACCTACCGAGTTCGCAACTCCATAATAGGACCCATGGGGGGATCGGAACCCATATACTTTAACTCATATCTCAATTTCAATCTCAGCACATCTCACCTTTTCGTCTTATGTTCACAAAGAGGTTTTTTCATGAAAATATCTCATTTTCTTTCAAAAATTGTGTTCCTCAATAGTACCAGTATCTCATGAATGTATATGTATGGAATGAGGATATATATATATATATATATATATATATAGGTGAGCTCAGAAATCAACTCAATATGTACATGATTCATGATTCATCAAATAAAAATGGGCACCATCTTTGGAATAAATATGCGTGTAAGACATCATAAATATCATATCAACCCTTAACTCGGGAATTTTCAATCATGATAAAGCAATCAATTCTTAATAAGGCCTATAATAACAGTTTGAGCCCCCGCACGAGCATCATATCTAGCAACAAGACATCTAAATGCACAAACAAGGCCAAAAGATGTCAAATAGGGCCCTCACTCAGGCTACATGCAATATCAAACATCTCATATCAACATCCAAACCAAATAATCCCCCACACGAGCACATAACAATAATTATAATCTCAAAATATAAACCCCATATCCAATCTCCCCAACCCATAGCATGCTTTACCGATATATTAACTACCCAGCTCAATCTGAAAGAAGTTAACCCATAACCTACCTCAAAATGATAAAAAATCGATCCAAAGTGCTTCAGCACTGAGCCTTCCCCTTACAAATGGCTTCAGATTAAACTACAATATTCAAATATAGCATCTACGCGTTAAAAGAAAGCCAGCGATACCCATATTTCCCATATTTGGGTCGGATCCAAAATGAACTTTGAAAACGGGTTTTGAAAACAAAGGGGGTAAAACAGGAATTTTTCTTTAGAAATATATTACCCATGATTAAAGTAGCTCATAAAAGAAAACCCAAGTAAAATGGGATTAAAACGAGTGTTTAATTGATGAAAAACCCTTTTGAAACTTTTCGGGCAAACCCCCCCAAAATCCATTTCAAAATCATGATTTAAAGAATGTTTAAAAGATATAATCGAAGTAAAATGATGGAAAAAGGGTTACGGAGTTTACCCAAGCTTGAAAAGTGAAGAAAATCGCCCAAAACTCTCAAACCCTAAGCTCCAATACTAAAAAATGGTGGAAAAACATGAAAAAGAAGCTTATATACTGATTTCAGCGATGGCCTCTAAAGTGGCTAAATGATTGCTTAAGCGATCATCGCTTAAGAGGCTAGGCCGTCGCTTAAGAGACCAAGGCTAAAGGGGTCGGCCTTCGCTTAAGCGTCCAAATGATGAGGCCTTTACTTAAGCGGCTAGGGGACACCTTGGCTGGCTGCTAAAAAGACTCAAAGGTCACATAAGAGACTCTCGCTTAAGCGGTCACACCAGCTGATACCCAACACTAGCAAAGTTGGTAATTTGTCAAATTTTTGATTGGACCCTCGGGATTCTTTTGGAATATCGTGAATGCAAACAAACTATGCTACTAGGCTAATTTCAACATTTCGGGCTCAATGGCGATGTCAGATTTTTGAAAAAAAGATTTTTTTCAACAAAATGACCCCCGGTACCCTATTTCACAAATTTCTAAACCAAGGGTCGAAATGAGATATAAAAGCCACAAAACTAAACCAACTATTCTACTAACCTAAAATCAATGTCCCGGATCTGCTGGCACAGTCCGTTTTGCCATCCGACATTCAGAACTACAAATATTGACCAAAGTCAACTATTGGCTCTCAAAGCCTCAAAATGAACTCAAAACCATCCAAGGCCTTTTGGAAGACCTTGAGAACTGTACCAACCATCCCCATACCCCAAAATCAACATGTAACAACTACGGGGAAGGACAAAATGGTCAAAACATATAAAAATGGAAAATCACCAAAAATAGGTCTTTACACTACATTATTTTATGATGTAGGTTCGAAGGCATTTTCTCGTGGTTCTGTGCAACATTAGGATTCTTTGAGACAGATTCAACAAGTGGTGAGCCCTCCATCTACCGAAAGGCATATGATTTTCATGTTAGACTTTAATTTTTAGTTTTATGGTATCGTCAGAGCTATGTCCCGACTTAGGTTTTTCATTCGCTTGTTAGAGATTTGTAGACTTACATAGTTGTTGTCACGATGTTTAATTTCAGATTTAGATAAGTTTATTTTATATTTAAATTAGATTTTCTCTATTAGGTCTTTCTTCCACAAATATTAGTAAAATTCTCATGATGATACACTAAGGGGTTCTCTCGGGCCTTTAATTTATTGGTCTTAGTGCCCGTTAAGTCCAGAGTCTAGTTTTGGGTTGTGACACTATTGAGTTGAGGTACTAGAGTTAGTCCCTTAGATTATAAAGTTGTAATCTGAAACCGCTCATTGAAGCTTGTGGAATTTGGTTGGAAATCATACGCACTGTAGGCGTAGTTGTTACTTCCTTGAGCAAAGTGTTTTTCCATGATAAATCATGTGTTACTTACCTTCACTGTTCTATTTATTGTTATAGGAACGAGGTTCCTAGTTCGAGTATTTGACATAATTTCAACCCATAACTCCATAAGTTATATCACTCAAGTCATAAGTTAGTTCCTACAAAACTTATGCCAATAGAGGCAAAAGTTTTCTAAATTTAGGCAAGCCAAAACACAACTTATGTCAGACGATGCCAAAGCTCTCTAAATTTATATCGAGCGAAATAAGGTCATAGATAATGTACTTTAGGCCACAAATTTTCATTAAATAAGCAGCATAGCAAAAATTAAAGACTACTATAATTGAGGACAAAAACTAAAATCACCCCAAAATAGGAGCAATTTGTGCAAAAACTTTGATTTTTTATCTACTCATGGCTCATTATATGACACTTATATATGGGAATAAAATATTCCTAAGACTAAACAAAAATATCATCAAATGCGAAATAAAATAATTTTATGGGACCAACCAAACGACCCATTTGGTCTAAATACTTGGGATGGGGTGGATAGCCGTTAAAAGGAAAGCACAAGCAGGGGTGGCTCAAGGGTGAGACTAGTTAAACCCTTGCTTTAGGCCCCCAAAATTTTGAGGCCTCAAAATTTTTAATTATAAATTTTATGATTTAATTTTCTTTTCGACAATATTGAACCATAGTTTACCAAAGGTACAAAATCTATACATACATACATATATATATATAAATTTTGAGGCCTCAAAATTTTTTAATTATAAATTTTATTATTTAATTTTCTTTTCAAAAATATTGAATATAGTTTAAAAAAGGTACAAAATCTATACATACATACATATAAGAGGAGAAACTATCAATTTTTCTTTTGTAGAAATATTTTAGAAATTTGAACTAAATTACTTAAATCTTTATAGTAATAAATAATATATTTACAAAAACATCTAACGCAATGTATTGAAAATAAATGGTTAACATCATATAAACTTGAAAAAGTTCTTACTATTATAAATAATACTAATATAACTATGTGAAATACAATACTACACTGAAAACAACAATTATGAAAAAACAAAAAAGGCCAATTTTTTTTGTGTATGTGTATATTTTTAGGGCGTTTGATTAAAATTTGGTTTTAGGTCACAAATTTTATTGAGACGCCAACACCAGTGCATTTTATGTAAGTCAAAGAGGAGATTCACATCTAACATAATGTCTGAAATCTTTAGTTTAACATCTCCACTTTTGTAAACCATCAGCTTGCACTTCTATCCCTCTTCCTCAGGCAAAAATTTTTAGACAGAAAAAAGGGGTTTGCAACAAATGTGGAACCTATGCATTCAAGCTGAAGATGGGCATTTGTTCGATGTGCAAAAATGGAGAAAATACTACGACAGTAAAGATGCCTTATGCATTCAAGCTCTTAATCCAGGTTAACCGTTGAAATTTACTGTGGCGTTCTCTTTTACCTTTAATGAGAAGCATTAGTAGTCATGCTATGATATGTGTAAAGAACACATGCTTCAAAAGACTTATAACCACACAAATATCACGACATTTTTAAGACCACAATTCTCGAAAGTCTTCCTTTTCCTTCCTAAACTCATTCTACATGATTTAAATATTTTAATATTTCATAGTCGCCTTTCATGTCCTTAAGAGTAGGATTAGTCCAATCTATATATGTCATTAAGTGATGTTACAGTTAATGTAAAAGTACAAGTATTAGCATTTTCTCTAACAAAAAATTATGCTTCCATTTGGTACCACTCAAAATTTTGTAGCAAGATGCCTAACGTGAGAAGTGATTCCTGAGCTTCTTTTTACTTGTCTCCTTTTTCGAGACTTAAAAAACCTCTGTGGAATGTATCCCATTATTATTGTCTTGTTTACTTTTATCTTGATAGTAATGCATTCTTGTTATGCAGGAGCTCAAATCAATGAATATTGTCCTGCGACTCAATCTGACTGATGATGATTTGGTGCACAATGATCGAAACCTGCAAAACAACATAAACAAGCAGAGATAGATATTCAAACTTCTTTAGTGTCAAAAACCTTACAATTATAATTTCAAACTTCTTTAGTTACTTATATTCATTTTGTTTCACCTTTCAATCCGAGAGGTGTAAGCCTCAAGGTGTGGGGCTTTATCCTTAATATTATAATTTATAATGTAGTAATATGATATAATAACAAAAAAAATTATTGCAAAACACTTTAAATAGTTTAAACAAATTAAAAATATGATTAAAGAAATTTATAGAACATAAAACTTCTAACATTATTTTACAAGTATAAATAATGCGATCATGTAGTAATAAGTTATTATGCGATGCAAATCAATTATAACATCTAATCTTTCAAACAAATAAAAAATCATAATTTAATGAAATATATTACTATCATACTATGCAATTTACCTCACTAAAAGAAAATAATTAAACATTATCAAGATCATAATTAAAACATCACTCTTTCATGACAAAAATAATATTACTTTCAAATATAGAAATAATAAAATATATGATAATTTCAATAACATAGGACAAAAACATGAAGACCTTTTTAGAGGCCACTAAAAGTAAGCCTATCAAATGGGTCAAGTCGGCCCAGTTCCGGCCCAATTAGACCCCCCCAAAAAGAGACCGGACTGGACCCCACCCGAAACCGATAAGGGTAGCGGGTTTAGGGGCAGGGGAGGGCACTGGGCCGGACAGTCAATGGAGACCGGTAGACCAGCCCATGTCATAGACTGGACCAGGCCCATCGGTGCACCGACTCGGTCCACATTCTGCCAATTGGACCGTTGTCAGTCCAAACGGCTATATAGTCATTGGCCCAACGGCCAATTGTGCATTTGAAGCACATTTTTTTGAAAAAAAAATAATTTTAAGTTTGAAAAAATTCCCTATAAATACTCCATTTCATAAAATATTTTCCCACAATTTACAATCTCATTCTCTCAAATCTTAATCTCTCTTAATTATTCTAACTATCTCATAAAGTGCTCAATTATATTATATTATTTTGCAATTACAAATATCAAGTGGAAATTTTCAAAAGTACTCAATTGATCAACTTTTGGATACTTCAACAATTTGGTATAATCGTTCCGTCTCTTACTTTTAATTTTTAATTAGTGTATTGTTTTTTGAATATTTATTTGTATTGTTTTTGTGTTTTTTTGAATATTTGTTAGTTTAATTTGTAATATGAATAAAATAAGAAAAGTCGGTAAAAGTGTTAGAAATTTTTTTCCCAGAAGTAGTAGTGATAGTAAAAAACAAATTGGTTTCGGTTTCGATAGAGGTAGTTCAAATACTCGATATACTCGTATACCTTCGGTACCAATTAGCGAACACTTTGAGAATGGTTCTCATGATATGAATTATTTAGAGGCCCAAGAAAATTATGGTATAGAAGAAGAGAATGAAGTAGAACCTGTTGATGTAGATGAAAATAATGATGATGTTGATGTTACACTCGAATCCTGTAATGCTAATTGTCACGCCCCGAATTCCAACGAGGCGGACTGGCACCCGAAGCCGTTGCGGCCCGAGAGAACCAATCTTTGCTCAGGTACAATCATACGCATGCTACTCAATAAACATCACCACCACAAATGGATATAAGATGCCAATAGCAAAAGTTATGGGAAATACATGATAATTACGAAACTTGGCCGTTAGGACTATCAAGACAAAAACATACATTCCTCACATGTCCTTCATTTGTCCCACAACATCTACAAAGCCTCTACACATGCCTAACCAAAACCAACCTAGAGTCGGCACAAGACCCCACTCTATACACATATACAATACCAACACAGTACCAAAACAAATGCACATATGTGACTCAGAAAGCCCCGAAGCAACTGGAGCTCACCAACGCTCTGCAAATGACCTGCAACCTACTGTGGAGGTCTACTAGCACCTGTGCCTGTAGCAAGTAAGGTAAGTCCCCCAAGGGGGTCAGTACGAAGAATGTACTGAGTATGTAAGGCCATAAGAAACTGTATCAATACATGAGAACATCAATGGAAATCAAATATAAGAGAATAGGCAATATGGATAAACTGTCGTTCTGTAAGTGTGGTACCATGTACATTACATTCATTACTTTAAACAAATGACCAGCTGATCAGTGGTAAAGAGGATGACCCATGCTGGGTCCTTTCACCCCTGGGATACGGTCCTCTTAAATACATAAATCGGGATAGACCCATGCTAGGTATTTTAACCCCTGGGATACCACCTGTGATATTGGGATCGACCCATGCTAGGCTTTTTTATCTCCCCTGGGATACCACCCGTAATATTAGGATTGACCCATGCAGGAGTTCCTATCACCCCATGAGATACCACCCGTGATATTGGGATCGACCCATGCAGGTGCTCCGGTCACCCCATCAGATACCACCCAAGAATACTCATTAATTATACATTACTTCTTTCTTTCGTTATAAGAGCGATACATGGTGATTGTACATTATTGGAACTTTGGAACCATATCCTCAATTATGTAATACATGAATAACCAATGATCAATGAATGAGGAAAATGTGACTAATAATAGATGACAACCTGAAATGAGATACCTTAGAACATTTCGGAATGGAACAAGTATAATGTCAATGTGAACAATATGTGCTGCAGAAGGATACGGAAATAGTAACCTTACATACCTTATACTTCCAATATGAATACACAACCCTATACGTGAACACAATAGTCCAACTCCTTCCTTATGTTTCACTCTACAACACAAGTACATAACGGAGCTCACGTTAACAATCAACTACCTTACAAGTGTATAAAACACCAATGAGTTACATGTTTGCCTTAAAATGCCATTTCCCCCTTTACAATACCATTCACGGCATTGTCATACCAACAATACCCCAATCATGCCATACATTGACCACAACATCATATACCAATAGCATTTCACAACAAGTTTCTCCTTTACACTTTGTCATTAACACTGTATCACAATTAATCTATCAAGTCGCCTCATAACAACATATCGGCCACAATCCCACAATTTACACTTGTAGAAAAATAACAAGTTTAGAAACATAATCACACCATACATGTTGATATTTCATCCATACCATTCACTTTTATCAAAACCTCAAGTCACCTTTCAAGTTTAATTCACAAAGATGGCACATCTTTTAGAAAAGGGCAAAAGTGCCCTATTCAACCTTGCCAACATAACCATCATGATCTACACAATCTCTCATGACTATAATATATTAAATCACAAGAAAAAAATACTTACCCAAGCTTGCAAAGTGATGATCTTGTCCAAAGTATCCAAAGAAAATGGTTGCCTTAGGGTTTGAAAAATAGAGAAATGTTTGAGAAATATCCAAAAAGGTATGAGAGTTTGTTTGAATAAAATCTGATTTTTCCTTGTCTTATATAGCCTCACAAGTCATACTTAGCCATTCCTTGGCATTAAATGCCATATTTACTTGGTCAAATGGAATAATGGGTCATTTTGCCCTTTTGGGCCTTGCATTTTGGCTTCACTTTGGGCCTCCAATTGAGCCCATTTACACATATTAACTTAGCCCACCAAATTCCATGTATAATTCATCATATATCTCATATTTAAATAATTCCATAATGTCACGACAATATTCACTTACGAGATTCATGTTCGTAGCCTCAATCTCAAAAATAGAAATTCTAGTCGCTCATGGCTTCATTGAACATTTTTGATAAATACTTGTGTTTCATGATTTGATCATGTAGGAGTGTATTGAGGTATTTGAAGCCTTAAAAAGGAGTAAAGGAACACCAAGGAACCAAAAGAAACCAAGGAATAATCGACGTTGCAATACATTGCAAAACGAGCGCGGAAGGGCCATACTATTAGTGCCTTGCGTCACTAGCTGCAAAGCAAGCAATGGCGCAAGAATTGACTGTCCTATGAACCTGAGGCTTGCGCCACACCCCCTGAAATAGGGAGTGGCACAAGTTTTACTATTTCTCTGAATTTTTTTCCCTTTTTGCTAACACTAGCATACCATCCAATACCCCATCAAAGCACTACGAAATACTTACTTATTGCTCTCAACACTAAGGTAAACATGGCTCAAAGTTGTCAAGTAAGGTCAGAAAGGTATGGAGTGTTACACTAATGTTCAATCTGAATCGGTTAATCTTCCTCCCCAGCCCTTTGTAAGACCTCAAAAAAAAACTTGTGTTGTGGGAAAGTCTTATACTCGAATAGAAGGAACTACTCAGGTTGAATGCAATATTTGTCAGGCAAAATATGAGCATAAGATCGGGGGTAATAAAGGGGGTACAAGTCAGTTGATGAGACATTTGTAAAATCTTCACAAAAAAGCTCGATGAGGTAAATAATGGTGGTACAGTTGGGGGCCAACTCAAACTAGATTGAACCCAAAAATCGGTAAATTAGTTCAGAATTATAATAAAATGAGGGATCATGAAGATTTAGCAAAAATGATAGCTATGGGTTGTTTGCCTTTCTCTTTTACTTCTTCTGAAGCTTTATTCATTATATTCAGGCAATTTATAATCCTATGCCTGACGGTATTTCTAGAAGTACTTGTCGGTCAGATATTTTTAGACTCCATGCACAATATATTTATTATTTATCTGCATTATTAAAAAATATTCCATATAGAGTTGCTCTAACTTCTAATCTTGGTCGTGCTGTTCATAAAAATAATTATTTAATAATTACTTGTCATTGGGTAGATAGTAATTATGTTATGCAAAAATTTATTTTAGCATTTTTGTATGATGAAGACCATAGACACACTGTGCAATTTATTTCTGAATCTATTACAAAAGTTGTAAGATATTATGATATTGACAGTAAAGTTTTATGTATATCTTTTAATAATGCATGTAACAACAACATTGATATCGACTTGTTAAAAATTAAACTTTCTCCACTGTTATCCAAAATATTTCATGTTAAGTGTGCTTGCGATATATATAATTTAACTGTAAAAAACGGTCTTGCTTTTTTTGAGCCTGCTATGGAAAAAATTAGGCTTGCAGTTGGCTTTATTGAAGAAAATAATAGAAAAATTAAACTTATCGAATTTAAATGAAAATGTAAGCAAAATGGACTTAGACCAAGATTAATGCCTGAAGAAATAGATGTTAGATGAAATTCTACTTATGATTTCTTAAATACTTGAAATATTTATAAAGTTTCTATTACTATGACTTTTAACCAATTTGCTAGTGCTTTTTCCTGGAGTATCTTACAAGATTCATATTGGGCTAAAATTAATGATGTTGTTAATTTTTTAATTTTTTTTTATTTAGCAACGGTTGAATTTTTTGGTGCTTATTATCCTACTATTTGTAATATTTTAGCTTATTTAGCCTATATTTCTTTATTACTTAATGAATATAAGTCTAAACCAGGTTATAAAAATGCTATTGATGCAATGACTGGTAAGTTTAAAAAATATTTTTTTCCTTTTTCCCCTATTTACTTAGTTGGTGCTATAATAAATTCATGAATGAAATATAATGCTATGTTCAAATTTTCTTCTCTTATTTATTTTGCTTTAGAAGTAAAAGCTGATGAACGCAATATACAATCATTATGCTGATTTTTTTGACAATGCTTTACCGTCACATATTACTCCATCTCCCGCTCCCCATCCTTATTAGGAACCATCATCTTCTAAAATGCAGGCACATAATATGTCTGTTTATGGTGTTTCTGATCTATCTGTTTGGAATAGATTGTAGCCTTCATCGCAAAGAACTGTAAGTCGGGAAGAACTTAAGTATTATCTTAGTCAGCCTACAGAGGATCCTAGAGGAAGAATCAACACACTTGAATGGTGGAAGAACGATGAAAGACAATATCCTGTACTTTCAAGATTAGATAGAGATATATTGAATGTTCCAATGTCAACCATTGCATCAGAGAGCGCTTTTAGTCAAGGACGACAACAGATTGGAGACAACCGAAACTCAATGGGAGGCAATGCCATGAATGTTCTAGTTTGCCTTAGAGACTGGATTAGAGCGGAACGAAGAAATCAAGGAATGTTCGTGGAGCCAGAAGACAAAGAAAAGATCTTGAAGAAAGAATGACTTCAAGAGAGAATTCAGCACAATCAAGTCCAATGCATGGCTTTGGTGCCATTGATTTTGACAATCCTCAGCCAATTCCCGTTAATATTAACATGGGTGAACTGAAAAAAATGATGAAAAATTTGTAGAATTTACAATTAATCTATTAAATTTTTATTTTTCAATCTAACTTTGTGAAATTAGTGAGATGTAATTGCAACATTGTAACTTGTAAGTTTTGAAATATTTTGCAATCAATCAAATGTAAGGTTCATTTACTCTTTACATATCTTTTCCATTTAAATTGAATATCTGTATGAATTAAATACTTTTAATATATTATTATCAAAGTTTACATAAACTTTTAAAACAATATATTAAAAAATAATGTTAGCAAATATTACTTAAACAAGTATTGACATATAAAAATTCTATATAAGTTTAACTTTTGAGTAGTATATGTCAATACTCAAATATATTGAAGCATTATTCTTTTAAGAAGTATATGTTGCTGAATATTGTATGTATATTTTTTTAAGTAGTAGTTTATGTTGTTAAATATATTCTTGTATATTATATTAAATAGTAGTACATGTTGTTGAATATATTGTGTGTGTATATATATATATTCTTATCAGTAATTATACTCTTTTAAGTAGTAGTATTATATGTTGAATATGTTGTATGTATATTCTTTTAAGACTTAAGTAATAGTATATGTTGTTGAATATATTGTATGTATATTTTTTTAAGCAGTAGCATATGTTGTTGAATATATTGTATGTATATCATATTAAGTAGTATACATTATACTTATATTATCTTAAGTAGTGTTGTTGTTGAATATATACATATATATATATATATATGTTGTTGGCGATAATAATTATGGATGATTCGTAATCCGTGATGATATTAAGGTAAGACTTCAAAAGTTCAGGAAGGTGATCCAGTGTTATGATGAAAGTCATAATGGTAGTCCTGTTTTGCCCGCTTAGCCAAGGGAGGCATCAAGGCTGTGTGGGGACTGTGGTTCACTGGATTATCTTGGCCAGAGTTTTATAAGCCTGTAAAAGTTGCCTGAAATTTCATCAAGCGATTCGTTATCTATGGTATCAGAGCCAGTAACCACAGTAGTCATAGGTGTTAATAGTTCAACACATTTTATCATAATGAATGTCATTAAGAGACGCTCTACTGTTAAAAACAGTAGCAAAGAAGAATATGATATGCCACAACACTTAAATCTTCTTAATAAATGAAGTATTCCAAAAATCCAACTCAACATTATATACGAGATAGGTACTTTTGAAAAATTAGGTTTAAAACAGATTGTTAAAACAATTGAAGAAACCTTAACTGTTGACAGTGATCATGCTACTTTTAGATTATTATCTGATAGTGATTTAGCTCCTTATAGAGAGACTCATAAATTTCTGCATATTAGATTAATCCAAGTAGCTTTTAAGCCACTTACTTTGAGAAGCTTATCCGAAAGCTTTATAACAACTTTAAGGGATGGCAGAAACCAAAACTAGAAGAAATCTCTGATAGGGACGATTCAAATCAGTTTGGCCTATGGCCCGATTTATTTTAATTCTTATACTACTTTACAAATTTCCATGAATGATGATAATTCGTTGAATGCTTTAATATTAAGTGTTAAGTTGCATGGTTATGATTATGCACCAGGTACTGAAGTTATATCTATCTGCTATAGGATTTATTATAAACCTCTTTATACTCTAAATCCTATGTGTAAAATTATGGATTTTAAAAATGAAATAATTTTAATACAAACTAATTTTGGTAGATCTAAAGTTACTACTAGGAGACCTATCAAATGGGATGAAATTGACTTTCCCAAGGAATGGGTCGTGGAGGAGGCTGCCCCTCCACAAGCTAGTTCGAGTAGTGAGATTACTGAAATCGAACAAGCTCCTGATGGTACTGTAAAAATTAGATTTTCAGAACCTATTTTTAATACTAATAATAACAGTTTGTATTATAAACTTAATAGATCTCCTGACTAACTAGATCTATCCCTTATATTTCCCAAGTTAATTATATTGTGGATTATCCCTCAAGAGCTTCGACCTCGCAAATTAGGGATGACAATAGAGTTAATAATATTTAGATTGGTAAAAATAATATTGTTGCTCCAGTTAATGACAAGGATCCTACGACCTTTGAAATGAATTTTCCTACTGGTTTAAATGATTAGAATAACCATTGATTTTAGTTTGGGATCTCCAGCAAGAAAAGAAATTTCTGAAGAGTTTAAGCATCCCAGATGGGAATGCTTTAGAATTTTTTTTTTTTTTTAAATTTTAATAATAAGGAAAGGAATTATTTTCAAGAAAACTTTTATAAAGATCTCTCAGGATTTAATAAAATCATTGCTTTTGTCCCATGGTTTATGACTAAATATGTGGACAGTTACATTTCTATGTTGGAAAGGGATTACAGACTTAGTAACATTGAGACTACTAGATCTGTACTACCTCCCCAACAGTCTTTTCAAATAAAAAAAGATGATAAGATTGTTTATTTTTCAGCTTTCTCTAAATTATTCGAGGATGACACGGGTTCCATAACGGCCAAACATGTTAGTATTATTTTTAAGAAATAGAACTATGCTAATATTTATATGAGTGTGCTAGGAGAACATAACATTTCTCTACATGAGAAAATTGACAGGGTTCTTAAAGGTATGCAGAATACTAATGCCACGAAGGACCCTGAAGCAATTATTGCTTTGTCTAGTATCCAACCTCCTTGTAATATCAAAGATTTTAGGCTGAAAAATGTGACAAAATTGGAAAGGGTTATAGAGGCTAAGTTCAAGGACCTTAGGCTTACCCCACTAAGTAAGGATTTCAGCCCAAATACTGAAAACTATTCGGGAAAAATCTCAGATGAGATAAATAAGATCTCGGAGAGGTTTGCTCATAAACCAGTAAAGAGGATGTACTATTATCCCAGGCTAACCCCTCAAGATTTTTTGTTAGAGGAACAAGAATTGGTCATCTCTAACAGTTATAGTGGTAAAGAAATCTATGAATGGAACATAGATGGTTATACTGAGAGACAAATCTATACATTAGTTCATAGAATGTTAATGTAAAGTACAATCTGTAAGCAAAATAAACATGAGGATAAAAATATTGCATAAATGATTATAGCAGGTTTTACTGGTCAATTGAAAAGATGGTGGGATAATTATCTTACCATAGAATAACGTGGGAAAATCCTCACGGCAGTAAAATGAGAAAATGAGAGTATAATTCAAAATGCTGTCTATACTCTAGTTCTCAATATAATTGAACATTTCTCGAGTCGATGGTCAGATAATAGTGTGACCATTAGAACTCTGCTCCAAAACCTGAGGTGTAAAATCCCTCTCTTCCTTTAGGTGGTATAAAGATACCTTCCTATCTAGATTAATGGAATTACCGGAATGCAATAGCCCATATTGGAAATCCAAATTTATATATGGTTTACCCATGCTCTTTGCTGAAAGAATCATGAAGGCCCTGAGGGCAGAAGCAACTAGTCTTAACTATGAGGGCTACTCATATGGGAAGTTAATAAGTGCTTTCACCTAGGAGGATCTATCTTTGTGCAATGAGATCAAACTTAATCAGCAAATTAAGAGATAAAGTCTTAATGAAAGACAACTATGAGAGTTTTGTGAACAATTTGGAATGGATATTCCAAAGAAAACTCCTATGAAGTCAAAAGATCATAGGACGAAGAAAGAGAAACATTCCTCAAAAAAAGGAGTACTACACTCCTGAAAAGTATTATAAACGTCAGAATAAGAGGGCTAAGAGGAAAAAGGCCTTTAAGGATAGAAAAGATGTAATAAAATCCTCGGCAACGCCTAATGCCTGCTATATATGTGGTAGGATTGGACATTATGTGAAAGATTGCAAAGCAAATGAAAAAATAAAGTTCCTTGACATAGATGACAAGATGAAAGATTCTTTATGTAAGATTCTTTTAAATTCCTCCCCGGAAAATAGTCCTAATCAAAGTGAGTTTGAGGATTCTTCTATAGAAGAGGAATTAAGAGCACTCAAAGAATTAAAAGTTCTCCAAGATGCTGATTATATTTCATCCTCTTCAGAAGACGATTGTATTCCTTACCAAATAGGTCAACCTTGTGATAACCAGAAAGAAACCGATGAATTTTATGCTATTTATTCTCAGTTTAAGGATTTGAACATAAATGTCCTTCAGGAGGATAATCTCATAGAACTTTTGAAAATAATCAAAGATCCTGAGGTTAGATCTCAGATTATTGACAAAATGGAGATACCGTCTACAAATGTTGTGAATAAGCAACAAGAGGTTCAATCTCAAGAAGGAACCTACGCCATGGTTGAATTAAAGAAGATGTTGAAAGACAAGAATCAAGTTGAATATACACCAACTACTCTCCAAGACCTGATAAGGGAAGTTGACAACCTCAAAAAAGAAATTGACCACCTTAAAAGGAATAATATGGTAGTCGATGAAAGGATTTCGATCCTTGAGGATAAAAATTTGATCATAGATTTTCAGAATGAGCTGGAAAATGTCATGGATGAAGCTGAAACCTCTAATGAGAAGGAGAAGTTTCTAGGCTCATTAACAGAAGATGACAAGGAAGAATTTCTCCAAATTTGGAATTAATAACTTCTCAAAAAATTTATACTAAAGTTACTCTTTTAATTGATTATAATTTTAAAAAAGAATTTACTGCCCTAGTTGATAGCGGAGCAGATTTAAATTGAATCTGAGAAGGGCTTATACCTTCTAAATATTTTCATAAAATTACTCATAGCCTCCGCAATGCCAGTGGAAGTAAAATGAAAATTGATTTTAAACTTCCAAAAGCTTATATTTGCCATAATAAGGTATGTATGCCTGAAACTTTTGTATTAGTAAAAGATATTTCTAATGAAGTTATATTAGGTGTACCTTTCTTTATTCATATTTTTCCTATTACCAGCTGGTATCATTCTGGTGGGGATATTATCCTCCAAAAAATCTTCTTCGTATGAAAGAATGACCACATGTTTTTTACTTTCCCAAAAAATATTTGGATGGTCACCACGTATATGTAAAGCAAACTGATTTTCAAAAATATCAATTTTCTCCCTTAATTTGGGAGTCTGTAAAATACCTTTAATAGAAAGTCTATTGATTTCTTTATTTATTAATAGGAAAAATATGAATAAAGAAAGGTACACCCAATATAACTTCATTAAAAATATCTTTTACTAATACAAAAGTTTCAGGCATACATACCTTATTATGGCAAATATAAGCTTTTGGAAGTTTAAAATTAATTTTCATTTTACTTCCACTGGCATTGCGGAGGCTATGAGTAGTTTTATGAAAATATTTAGAAGGTATAAGCCCTTCTCAGATTCAATTTAAATCTGCCCCGCTATCAACTAGGGCAGTAAATTCTTTTTTGAAATTATAATCAATTGAAAGAGTAACTTTAGTATAAATATTTTGAGAAGTTATTAATTCCAAAATTTGGAGAAATTCTTCCTTGTCATCTTCCTTTAATGAGCCTAGAAACTTCTCCTTCTCATTAGAGGCTTCAGCTTCATCCATGACATTTTCTAGCTCATTCTGAAAATCTATGATCAAATTTTTATCCTCAAGGTTCGAAATCCTTTCATCGACTACCATATTATTCCTTTTAAGGTGGTCAATTTCTTTTTTGAGATTATCAGCCACCCTTATCAGGTCTTGGAGAGTAGTTGGTGTATATTCAACCTGATTCTTGACTTTCAACATCTTCTTTAATTCAACCATGGTGTAGGTTCCTTCTTGAGATTGAACCTCTTGTTGCTTATTCACAACATTTGTAGACGGTATCTCCATTTTGTCAATAATCTGAGATCTAACCTCAGGATCTTTGATTATTTTCAAAAGTTCTATGAGCTTATCCTCCTGAAGGACATTTATGTTCAGAGACTTAAACTGAGAATAAATATCATAAAATTCATCGATTTCTTTCTGGTTATCACAAGGTTGACCTATTTGGTAAGGAATACAATCGTCTTCTGAAGAGGATGAAATATAATCAGCATCTTAGAGAACTTTTAATTCTCTGAGTGCTCTTAATTCCTCTTCTATAGAAGAATCCTCAAACTCACTTTGATTAGGACTATTTTCCGGGTAGGAATTTAAAAGAATCTTACATAAAGAATCTTTCATCTTGTTATCTATGTCAAGGAGCTTTATTTTTTCATTTGCTCTGCAATCTTTTGCATAATGTCCAATCCTACCACATCTGTAGCAGGCATTAGGCGTTGCCGAGGATTTTATTACATTCTTTCTATCCTTGAAGGCCTTTTTCCTCTTAGCCCTCTTATTCTGACGCTTATAATACTTTTCAGGAGTGTAGTACTCCTTTTTTAAGGAATGTTTATCTTTCTTTCTCCTATGATCTTTTGACTTCATAGGAGTTTTCTTTGGAATATCCATTCCAAATTGTTCACAAAACTTTCCTAGTTGTTGTCTTTCATTAAGATTCTGTCTCTTAATTTTCTGATTAAGTTTGATCTCATTGCACAAAGATAGACCCTCCTAGGTGAAAACACTTATTAACTTCCCATATGAGTAGCCCTCATAGTTAATACTAGTTGTTCCTACCCTCAGGGCGTTCCTGATTCTTTCAGCAAAGAGCATGGTTAAATCATCTATAAATTTGGATTTCCAATATGGGTTATTGTATTCCGGTAATTCCATTACTCTAGATAGGAAGGTGTATTTATACCACCCAAAGGAAGAGAGGGTTTTACACCTCAGGTTTTGGAGCAGAGTTATAATGGTCACACTATTATCTGACCATCGACTCAAGAAATGTTCAATTATATTGAGAACTAGAGTATAGACAACATTTTGAATTATACTCTCATTTTCTCATTTAACTGCCGGGAGGATTTTTCCACGTTATGCTATGGTAAAATAATTATCCCACCATCCTTTCAATTGACCAGTAAAACCGACTATAATCAGTTATGCAATATTTTTATCCTCATTTTTATCTTCTTTATAGATCGTACTATACATTAACATTCTATGAACCAATGTACAAATTTGTATCTCAGTTTAACCATCTATGTTCCATTCATAGATTTCTTTACAACTATAACTGTTTGAGATGACCAATTCTTGTTCCTCTAACAAGACATCTTGAGAGGTTGGCCTGGGATAATAGTAAATCCTCTGTACTGGTTTACAATCAAACCTTTCCGAGATCTTATTTATCTCATTTGAGATTTTTCCCGAATAGTTTTCAGCATTTGGGCTGAAATCCTTACTTAGCGGGGTAAGCCTAAGGTCCTTGAACTTAACCTTTATAACCCTTTCCAATTCCGTCATATTTTTCAAATTCCGTCATATTTTTCAGCCTAAAATCTTTGATATTAGGAGGAGGTTGGATACTAGACGAAGTAATAATGGCTTCGGGGTCCTTCGTGGCAATAGTATTCGGAATACCTTTAAGAACCCTGTCATTTTTTTCATGTAGAGAAATGATATGTTCTCCTAGCACACTCATATAAATATTAGCATAGTTCTGTTGCTTAAGCATAATATTATCATGCTTGGCCATTATGGAAGCCGCGTCATCCTCTAATAATTTAGAGAAAGCTGAAAAATAAACAATCTTATCATCTTTTTCTATTTGAAAAGATTGTTGGGGAGGTAGTACAGATCTAGTAGTATCAGTGCTACTAAGTGTGTAATCCCTTGCCAACATAGAAATGTAACTTTCCACATATTTAGCCATAAATCAGGGGACAAAAGCAATGATTTTATTAAATTCTGAGAGATCTTTATAAAAGTTTTCTTGAAAATAATTCCTTATTATTAAAATGTTTAAAAAAACAATTTCTGAAGCATTCCCATCTGGGATGCTTAAACTCTTCAGAAATTTCTTTTCTTGCCAGAGATCTTGGACTAAAATCAATGGTTGTTCTAATCATTTAAACCAGTAGGGAAATTCATTTCAGAGGTCGTAGGGTCCTCGTCATTAAATGGAACAACAATATTATTTTTACCAATTTGAATATTATTAACTCTATTATCATCCCTAATTTGCGAGGTCGAAGTTCTTGAGGGATAATCCACAATATAATCAACAGGGGAAATATAAGAAGGGATAGATCTAGTTAGTCGGGATACCAAATTAGATATATTTAGTTTAGAATACAAACTGTTATTATCAGTATTAAAAATAGGTTCTAAAAATCTAATTTTTATAGTACCATCAGAAGCTTGTTCGATTTCAGTAATCTCACTGCTCGAACTAGCTTGTGGAGGGGCAGCCTCCTCCATGACCCATTCCTTGAATTTATAATATATATTTTTTTAAGTAGTCGTATATGTTGTTGAATTTATAATACATATATTCTTTTAATTAGTAGTATAATATATATATATATATATATATATATATATATATATGTGTGTGTGTGTGTGTGTGTGTGTGTGTACGTATGTTAATTTTATTATGTAGGAATATATGTTGTTGAATATATTGAATGCATATTTTTTGAAGTAGTATATATTGAATATATATTTTTTGAAGTAGTAGATGTTTGAATATATCTGTATGTATATTTTTTATATATTCTTTTAAATACTATATATTGAATGTATACATGTATGTAAATATTTTATATATTCTTTTGAGTAGTATATATTAAATGTATATATGTATGTATATCCTTTGAAGTAGTACATAAGTGTTTATATGTATGTATATTCTTTAAAGTAGTATTTTAAGTAGTATATGTGTATGTATATATTTTAAAGTTGTATTTTAAGTAGTATATATTGAAGGTATACATGTATATGTATATTTTATATATTCTTTTGAGTTGTATATATTGAATGTATATTCTTTAAAGTAATATATATTGAATGTATATATGTATGTATATTCTTTAAAGTAGTATTTTAATTAGTATGTATTTAATGTATATTAAAAAACCCTTCAAAATTCAAATTACTATTATTTTTTTTTAAGTCTAGGCCCGAAAAATCTACCCAATAAGCCAGACTAGTTAGGCCACCCCGGACCGACCCATTAAGATCGGTCAAACATGCTAAAGGGGCCTGGGCCGGGCCATCGCGGAATTTATAACTGTTGGGCCCGGCCCGGAACGACCCTGTTAGAGACAAGATCGGACCAAACCCGAACCATGACAGGTAAAAAATAACGAACCGGGGCCGGGTTGACCCCAAACGGCCTGGTTTACAGGTTTAACTAAGAGCCCATATATGGAACATTTAACCCCTTGAAGGGGGTGGAAACATGAGGGTTTTTAAACGTTGCACTTCAACTTCCAAGATTGCTCTCTCCTTGGGATTGGGAAGGGTCAAGACTTTTGCAAAGTTGTGAATCTCATCGGTGCTTGAACTTGATTCTTCAAAGCCGAAACTCCATTCAATTAGCCTAGCATAAGATTTTCCCTTGCTTAGCTCCTTTTTGTAAAGGGCAAAAGCTAAAGCACTATATAGAGCTCTTTTATTATAGGGCAAGGAGTCTGCTTCCTAAATCCCATTTTAGGGGGCAGGTATTGCACTCTACACGATTATAATCTAAGTAAATAGATTGGGCAGATGAAGAAAGAAGGAAAGCGCTTTTGAAATTGGAAGCCACATGAAATCAAGTTTCACCTTAGCTACTAAGAGGCTTCCTCTGGCAACAACTTTAATTTTCCGAAGATTGTTTGAGCCTATGTTCAAGCCAAATCCACTACTAAGGCTGGAAGGAATGCCCACCAAGTTCAGATAAGGAATGTTTTTCCCCAACCATTAAAGTAAAGGCTCGACGAAGGGAGGGAGATGTGGTGGAGGAAGGAAAACGCTTTCAGAGAACAGATATTTTATTGTTCAATAATGAAGAAGGCCAAGGATGGTCTACAATGCATTTTATCTGAAGGAAACACACTTTTTTGATTGTCGTGGTGTTACCGGGCTCTTTCCTTACAGTCAAGTGGCTTTTAGCTCCTTTACTTGTTTCGCTCTTCCTATTGGTACGACAACCTTCGAGCTTTGCCTATCCTTTCTAGTAAGAAATTCCGGCTCGGCCCGGGAAAGCGTTAAGACATAAAATTAGGTCATATATTTTTAAAAGAAATTTTATCCACGCTAACAGTATTTTTAAATAGTAAATTAAATATACCATACTATAGCTTGTTGTTTGAGTTATTTTCAGTCTTCCTATATTTATAGATGAAAAAACTATCATGCATATTCATTTATAAACAAATAGGTAAATTACCCGCGCTTTGCGTGGTGGTAAACGACCTCATTCATAATTATTTTCTAATATCCGTACCTTTTAGATATTGTACACATATGAAACTTATTTGTCTTCACTTTTAGAAAAATCATTCAATTCATCACAACAATTGTAATATAACCAAAACTTTGTCCATATATGGAAAACACATAATCGCTATAAATTACGTTTTAAATGTAATTCGATAGTTATAGAAGATGAACTAAAAAAAATTTCAAATTGAACTGCAAAAGGGATGTCATTTATAACACACATAAAAAAAAAGATAATCTCTCTTAACACTAATTTCATGCTAAAAACTAATTCAAAAGAACATAGAAGAAGGATATCTCATCCTTATGAATTTTAAGATAAATCCATGAAAAAAGATCAGGTTTACACATACTCTTGGTCTCTAGTGATGATTACAGAACAATAGCCAACTAAACTGTAACACCCCGTAAATTTCTGAATATATGCGACTAAGTGAAGGAATTACTTGAACTTGAAATAAAGGGTATATTATTGTAACACCTCGTGCGTTTTTGAGTTCAGCCGACAACCGTAACATTTAGG
This sequence comes from Capsicum rhomboideum, assembly GCA_031232105.1. Lineage (NCBI taxonomy): Eukaryota > Viridiplantae > Streptophyta > Magnoliopsida > Solanales > Solanaceae > Capsicum > Capsicum rhomboideum. The sequence goes on along the minus strand of CP124711.1, from coordinate 138,168,635 downwards.
GAAAAATGAAAACATGAGAGAATTGATGAATTTTATATTTAATTGTGGGCATTAATAAGTCTTGTTTTGTTGGGCCCCCCCAAAAAAAATGAAGCCCAAAATAACAAGAAGACATAGCCCAACATGGGAAATTTGACCCATTCTTCCAATTTGATCCATTTGACCAAATCAACCCTTGCATTAAATTCTAAGGAGAATATAAGAGAGACATGAGGGACTATATAAAGAGAAAATCAGATTTTTTATACCATTGAACTCTCATGCCTTTTCTAGACTTTTCCAAAAAAATTATCTTCTTTGCTCTCAAGAACCCTAATCACTCCTTTGGCCAAGATCATCAAGTGGTAAGACTTGGTAAGTGTTTATTATGATGGATTAATATATTTCATGCATAATATATGGTGTATATTATGTTGGTTATGTTGGTGGAGTATTGAGAAGTTCACAATAAGTGAAATGTTACATGTTGCTAAATCGGAGGGTGGTTGTCTTGTAAACTTGACTATGGACTTGTGGTTTTGAAGAAAATGAACTTGATGGATTCAATATTGATATGTGAGATGTGATTACAGTCTTGACTTGTTTTATTCTTGTGTATAATGTTTGGAATTTCTATTGTGAAATTGGTTATGGTTTTGGTGGCGTATTGGCTGTAAAGTGTAGTTTTGAGTGTTGTATGTGTGTTGTGAGACCATGGTTGGTAGTTGGCATGTTATATGATCAAAAATATGTTAAAATGAGGTTGGTTATGATCATGGACCATTAATGGCATTAAAAGACCCCAAAAGAAGCCATTTTGGACCAAACGGGCATCCGCCCCCGCAGACGGAGGCACCTGCGGGCGCAGATGCCAACGCAGATGCCTATGGCTGCTTCCAGAGGGCATCTTCGCATGCAACTTGGCCACCTGCGGGCGTACGTGGCAGCGCAGGTCACCTCCAGATTTTCGTTTTGTATGTTTTCATCTCCCGTTGATCCCCGAAGGCCCCTATACCCTTTTTGGATATAATTAGCAACTTGTGATGTCGTTTTAATGACTTTAAAGTATCGTATGAAGGCATTTTGGACTGTATTACATGTGGATGGTTGTTCATATGTTGTTATGAGGCAAATTGATAAGCGTAAATGTGACGGAATGGAAATGCGAAGGCATAAAGGGTAAGTGTGATGCGAAATGCTATTGTTATACGAAATCTTGGTCAATGTGTGTAATGTTAAGGTGTTGTTGGTATGATAATGCAGTGAGTTTTATTGTAAGGAGTGAAATGGAGTTGTATGGCGGTCATATAGTTCATTATCGTTTTGTACGCTTATACGGTAAATGATCGTTAACAAGAGTTTCATTGTGGACTTGTATTGTAGAGTGAAACATAAGGACGAAGCTGGACTGTTGTGTTCATATATAGACTTGTGTACTCGTACTTGGAAGTAAAGGTATGTAAGGTTATTCTTCTATATCTTTCTGCAACATATGGTGTTCACATTGTCTAGTACTCATTTGATTCCGAATACTCTAAGGTATTCCATATCCGAGAGTTGGCTAGAGTTACTCATATGTTCCTTATTCATTGGTCAATGGTGAATCATATGACTCATGTTCATTGGTTGACTTATGTTCATTGATTGACTCATGTCTATTGGTTGACTCACGTTCATTGGATAATATGTCAAGAGTTCCAAATGTTGTAAGGTATTGCATCTCAGGTTGGTGAACAATTGATAGCCACATGTATCGTATTTAGTGATCATTATCCTAAGATTCCAAAAGTGTTACATTCCAAAGGGGTCCTATAGTATTTGAACTAAGGTAGACATATGTTGTCATGCACAAGTGTCCTACTCCTAGATGAATTACGATTCTCTTATCTCTTATTCATTGACTGAAGTTCCTAAGCTGTCATAATGTTGTAAATTCTAAGAGAACTATCTCAACAAGAGTAATGAGGTCAAGATGGATTGTTTAGTTGAATAGCATTATTCCAATCATGACATGAGTCCAAGTTCCAATAGAGTTATATACACGTCTCATATTCGTTAGTAATGTTCTAAAAGTCCGATGAGGTTATGTTCCAAGGTTTCAATAGTGGTTATACTCATGTGTCTTATTCATTGATCATTGTCCAATGGTTCCAACAGTGTTATATTTCCATGGAGGCTATGATCTAATAATGTTTATTTGCATGTTTCTCACTCATTGATTATTGATCCAAAGCTTCAAATAAAGTTGTGACTATCATTGTATCGATCTTTCATAAGCAAAAGTATCAATCTCTCACAAGTAAAGGTATCAATCTCAAAAGTAAAGAAATGAAGTAAGAATAAAGTACTCATATTGATTGTTCATGGGTGTTATCCATGGGGTACAAATACCCGCATGATGATGTTAATTTATCCATGGGGTGAAAGAACACACCTGCATGACGATGTTAATTTATCCATAGGGTGAAAGAACACACCTGCATGACGATGTTAATTTATCCATGGGGTGAAAAGAACACGTGCATGATGAGGGCCCTAATAGTATATGAGCAATGTAAAAGTAAAAGTAAAGTAAAGGCAAGAGAAAGAAAGAACGTAATGTACATGGTTCCCCATATACAGAAAGAGAGTTTATTCACATTTGCTATTTCTCTTATATTGGTTCTATGGTTGTTGTGATCGTGAATGAATGATCGTAAATGGCAATAACGGAAGAATTGTACATAATTTCCGTACCTTGAATTTTCTCTTATAATTATTTCCATGGAAGTTCTTATGTACTGATTTAGTTTTCTTATGGCCTTACATACTTAGTACATTCTTCGTACTGACCCCTCTCGGGGACTTAACTTACATGTTGCAGGTGCAGGCATTAGTAGGCCTCCTCAGTAGATTGCCAACTGTTAGCGGTTCATTGGTGAGCTCCAGCTAATTCGGGGCTTCTCCGAGTCAGAGTGTATATATGTTTTGGTGATGTACATGTTGTATAAAGTGGGGACTTGTCCCGACTTTTAGTTTGTCTTGGTCAATGCATCTGTTAGAGGCTTTTGTAGACATATGTGGGTATATGAATGAAAGAAGTGTACGTTTAGTTCGATGTAATGGCTCCAACGGCCATGTTTTATGTATATGTTTATGGCATATGTTTCCATGTTTATGATTTCCACATAGTTGCATAAGGAAGAATAATATTCATATGAGGACATGCATACGAAGGTTCATGAGCAAAGATTGGTTCTCTCGAGCCATATCGGCTTCGGGTGCCAATCATGCCTCGTTGGGATTCGGGGTGTGACAAAAGTGGTATCAGAGCAGTTCATTCTAAGGGTGTCTACAAAGCCGTGTCTGAGTAGAGTCTTACTTATCGATATGTTGTGCACCACATTTATAAGTAGGAGGCTACAGGACATCTAGGATGTTATTTCTTTTCTTCATTCTAGATCGTGCAATAGGGCCAAGGTGGTAAGTGAAACCGTATCTAACCATTGGTGATTGGGTTTCTTTGCTATAGTAAACTGTCGATGACCAGAAGAGATAAAGGCAAAGGTGAGCAGGTAGATATGTATGCCGATGAAGGAATGAGTAAATCACCACCTGACCGTCAAGTCCTTTGATGTCCTTACATCAGTTGGTGACTTTATTATAGTTGAAAGGGCATATCGTAACGGGATAGTAGATGTTTGTGATCATGTTATGATGGTTGATCTTATGGAGATGGAAATGAAGGAATTTTCATGTTGTAATGGGTATGAAGTGATTGGCTTCTTGTATGTCATGAAGATTGAGAAAGACTTAGTAAGTATCTATAAGAGTATAGGTATGAATATATATATGGAGAGGTATTTTTTGCATATGAGACGACGTTGTTAACATTCGAGGATGAATGTTCCTAAGGGGGGGAGAATGTAACACCCCGTATGTTTTTGAGTTCAGCCGACAACCGTAACATTTAGGGAAAAATGAAAACATGAGAGAATTGATGAATTTTGTATTGAATTGTGGGAATTAATAAGTCTTGTATTGTTGGGCCCAAAAAAAAAAAATGAAGCCCAAAATAAGAAGAAGACATAGCCCAACATGGGAAATTTGACCCATTCTTCTAATTTGATCCATTTGACCAAGTCAACCCTTGCATTAAATGCTAAGGAGAAGATAAGAGAGATATGAGGGACTATATAAAGAGAAAATTAGATTTTTTATACCATTGAACTCTCATGCCTTTTCTAGACTTTTCCAAAAAAATTATCTTCTTTGCTCTCAAGAACCCTAAGTCACTCCTTTGGCCAAGATCATCAAGTGGTAAGACTTGGTAAGTGTTTATTATGATGGATTAATATATTTCATGCATAATATATGGTGTATATTATGTTGGTTATGTTGGTGGAGTATTGAGAAGTTCACAATAAGTGAAATGTTACATGTTGCTAAATCGGAGGGTGGTTGTCTTGTAAACTTGACTATGGACTTGTGGTTTTGAAGAAAATGAACTTGATGGATTCAATATTGATATGTGAGACGTGATTACAGTCTTGACTTGTTTTATTCTTGTGTATAATGTTTGGAATTTCTATTGTGAAATTGGTTATGGTTTTGGTGGCGTATTGGCTGTAAAGTGTAGTTTTGAGTATTGTATGTGTATTTTGAGACCATGGCTTATAGTTGGCATGTTAGATGATCAAAAATATGTTAAAATGATGTTGGCTATGATCATGGACCAATAATGGCATTAAAAGACCCCAAAAGAAGCCATTTTGGACCAAACGGGCATCCGCCCCCGCAGACAGAGGCACCTACGGGCGTAGATGCCAACGCAGATGCCTATGGCTGCTGCTATAGGGCATATGCACGCGAACCTTGGCCACCCGCGGGCGCAGGTGCCAGCGCAGGTCACCTCCAGATTTTCGTTTTGTATGTTTTCATCTCCCGTTGATCCCCGAAGGCCCCTATACCCTTTTTGGATATAATTAGCAACTTGTGATGTCGTTTTAATGACTTTAAAGTATCGTATGAAGGCATGTTGTACTGTATTACATGTGGATGGTTGTTCATATGTTGTTATGAGGTAAATTGGTAAGCGTAAATGTGACGGAATGTAAATGTGAAGGCATAAAGGGTAAGTGTGATGCGAAATGCAATTGTTATACGAAATCTTGGTCAATGTGTGTAATGTTAAGGTGTTGTTGGTATGATAATGCAGTGATTTGTATTATAAGGAGTGAAATGGAGTTGTATGGCGGTCATATAGTTCATTGTCATTTTGTACGCTTATACGGTAAATGATCGTTAACAAGAGTTTTATTGTGGACTTATATTGTAGAGTGAAACATAAGGACGAAGCTGGACTGTTGTGTTCATATATAGACTTGTGTACTCGTACTTGGAAGTAAAGGTATGTAAGGTTATTCTTCTATATCTTTCTGCAACATATGGTGTTCACATTGTCTAGTACTCATTTGATTCCGAAATACTCTAAGGTATTCCGTATCCGAGAGTTGGCTAGAGTTACTCATATGTTCCTTATTCATTGGTCAATGGTGAATCATATGACTCATGTTCATTGGTTGACTTATGTTCATTGATTGACTCATGTCTATTGGTTGACTCACGTTCATTGGATAATATGTCAAGAGTTCCAAATGTTGTAAGGTATTGCATCTTAGGTTGGTGAACAGTTGATATCCACATGTATCGTATTTAGTGATCATTATCATAATATTCCAAAAGTGTTACATTCCAAAGGGGTCCTATAGTATTTGAACTAAGGTAGACATATGTTGTCATGCACAAGTGTCCTACTCCTAGATGAATTACGATTCTCTTATCTCTTATTCATTGACTGAAGTTTCCAAGCTGTCATAATATTGTAAATTCTAAGAGAACTATCTCAACAAGAGTAATGAGGTCAAGAGGGATTGTTTAGTTGAATAGCACTATTCCAATCATGACATGAGTCCAAGTTCCAATAGAGTTATATACCGATGAGGTTATGTTCCAAGGTTTCAATAGTGGTTATACTCATGTGTCTTATTCATTGATCATTGTCCAATGGTTCCAACAGTGTTATATTTCCATGGAGGCTATGTTCCAATAATGTTTATTTGCATGTTTCTCACTCATTGATTATTGATCCAAAGCTTCAAATAAAGTTGTGACTATCATTGTATCGATATTTCATAAGCAAAAGTATCAATCTCTCACAAGTAAAGGTATCAATCTCAAAAGTAAAGAAATGAAGTAAGAATAAAGTAATGCATATTGATTGTTCATGGGTGTTATCCATGGGTTACAAATACCCGCATGATGATGTTAATTTATCCATGGGGTGAAAGAACACACCTGCATGACAATGTTAATTTATCCATGGGGTGAAAAGAACACCTGCATGATGAGGGCCCTAACAGTATATGAGCAATGTAAAAGTAAAAGTAAAGTAAAGGCAAGAGAAAGAAAGAACGTAATGTACATGGTTCCCCATATACAGAAAGAGAGTTTATTCACATTTGCTATTTCTCTTATATTGGTTCTATGGTTGTTGTGATCGTGAATGAATGATCGTAAATGGCAATAACAGAAGAATTGTACATAATTTCCGTTATAATTATTTCCATGGAAGTTCTTACGTATTGATGTCGTTTTCTTATGGACTTACATACTCAGTACATTCTTCGTACTGACCCCTCTCGGGGACTTAACTTACATGTTGCAGGTGCAGCCATTAGTAGGCCTCCTCAGTAGATTGCCAACTGTTAGCGGTTCATTGGTGAGCTCCAGCTAATTCGGGGATTCTCCGAGTCAGAGTGTATATATGTTTTGGTGATGTACATGTTGTATCAAGCGGGGACTTGTCCCGACTTTTAGTTTGTCTTGGTCAAAGCATCTGTTAGAGGCTTTTGTAGACATATGTGGGTATATGAATGAAAGAAGTGTACGTTTAGTTCGATGTAATGGCTCCAACGGCCATGTTTTGTTTATATGTTTATGGAATATGTTTCCATGTTTATGATTTCCACATAGTTGCATAAGGAAGAATAATATTCATATGAGGACATGCATACGAAGGTTCATGAATAAAGATTGGTTCTCTCGGGCCATATCGGCTTCGGGTGCCAATCACGCCTCATTGGGATTCGGGGTGTGACAATTATGCATGTAAGGTGTTGGGCTACATTCATCTTATTCTAATGAACCTAATTAAGGCCCAAAAAAATTAATAAGAAAGACATGGCCCAAAAAGGGAAAATGCCCCATTCATCTTTGACTTGATCAACTTGTCATTAATGACCAAGTGTATGGATAAGAGGGACTCTTGATAGACTATATAAGGCTTCAAAAATTCAGATTTTAATCACACAATACCCCTTTCACATTCTTGTAATTTCTAGACATTTCCAAGAGACCAAAAGAGGCCATTTAAACCCTAAGGCAACTACACTTGTTTTGACAAGATTATCACCTTGTAAGTATTGATAAGTGTTTATTATTGTGGTTTAATATATTATATGCATAATAGGGTATGTAAATCATGTTGATTATGTTGCAAAGTGTTGAGCAGTCCACTATCTTTAAAACAGTCCACTTTTGCTTTCGGCTAAAGGATTTGCCTTTTTGGGGTTTAAACTTGAAAAGGGGTTTAAGACCTTGAAGGAATTGAATTATATGGACTAAATTTTAGTATATTTAAGTGTGGTTCTGTCCCTAATTCGTTACTTTTGTGTATGGCTTGATGGAAATGTTTTTACGTAATTGTACATGGAACGTTTGGCGTAGTGAAAAAAAAAATACTTTCTTGTTATGTTAAAGTGAATTCTAAAATTGTGTGGGCTGTTTTTGGTATATTGTTGTGGAAGGTATTTATGTGACTTGATGGAATAAATATGTGGAGTTGTATTTAGGCGTAAATGTAAAGTAGAAACTTGGTGTAAAATTCTATCGGTTTGCAATGTCTACGTTGATGTGTGGACTGTTTTGGTGGTGTGTGGACTGATTTGGTGGTGTTGTTTTGCAAAAACAGTAAGTTATAGTGTAATGTTGTGGAGTAATGTTATTTGGTAGTATAATGAAGGGGGGAGTGATGCACCATGTGTTTTGGAGGTTGGACGATTTTTACTTTCCGTTAAGCACCTACTTACCGTCTTGTGAACTTGTAATGTAGCTAGCCGTTAATGTTCGCTCCATTATGTACTTGTGTTGTAGAGTAACACATAAGGAAGGAGCTGAATCATTGTAGTTACATGTTGGGGAGATAAGGTATGTAAGGTTATTCTTTTCCGCATTCTTCTGCAACATCTATTGTTCATATTACCATAACACCTGTCCTATCCCCAAAGGGTTGTACAGTGTCTCCTTCCTCTAAATGGTTTAGAGTATCTCATTTCAGAGTTAGTAGTACTTGTTATTCACTTATCTCTCATTCATTGAACATGGTTCTAACGTTCCAATAATGTTACGTTCTAAAGTTCTATAGTTCTAAAGTTCCAATAAAGTACAGTTATCAATGTATCACTCTTATAGCTAAAGAATGAAGTAATGTGAGTAATTGTGTGATGGTTAATGTTGAGAATGGGTGGTATCTCATGGGATTAAAGGAACATCCGCATGAATGTCGATCCCGATTATTATAGCATGGGTGGTATCTCATGGAGTGAAAGAAACACTCGCATGAATGTCGATCCCATTATTACGGGTTGTATCCCATGGGATGAAAGGAACATCCGCATGGATGACGATCCCGATTATTATGTTATTTTCCACTGATCAGTTGGGCCCGGGCATGACATGATTGATGATTGATGATGTACAGTATAGTAAAGTAAAGTAAAGTAAAGTACAATAAAGTAAAGAAATCAATGTATATGATTCCACACATGTACCATATGGTAGTTTATTTATATTGTTCGTTCACTTGTACTTAATTCCATTAAAGTTCTTATATCTCATACAGTTACTTATAGCCTTACATACTCAGTACATTCTTCGTACTGACGTCCCTTGGGGGACTTACCTTACTTGCTGCAGGAACAGGTACTAGTAGACCTCCATAGTAAGCTGCGGGTTATCTGCGAATTATTGGTGAGCTCCAGTTCGTTTGGGGCTTTTCGAGTCGTATGTACGTGTTGATTTTGGTATTGTATTACAGATGTATAAAGCGGGGACTCGTCCCGACCGTAGGTTTGGTTATGTATCTGTTAGAGGCTTTGTAGACGTTGTACAATTAAAGGAAGGGATGTTGTACCTTTTTGACCATATGACCCTAATGACCATGTCTCATGTTTATAAAATGTTCTTATTTGATTTCAATTATTGATATGTTGTGACCATAAGTGACTGAATGCTAGCCCATTGACGACAAGTATGTGACGTGTATATTGGTTCTCTCGGGCCTTAATGGCTTCGGGTGCCATGTCCGCCCCAATGGGATTTGAGGCGTGACATAAACAAACCAAAAACAGCTTTTAGCACAACACCATTTTCACCTCCAGCCTTAGTTCGAGGCACAGTAAGAAAGGCATTGTCTTTAAAATAAATATTTGCTCTAATGTGCGCTCAAATGTAAGTTTTAAGAAACCATAAAACATCTTAATTGGTTTGTAGAAGTTAGAGCGAATGAAAAAGTGAACATGAATAGCAAAAGGAAATTATCGAAGTGCTTTAATTTTTCCAATACTGAAAAGGAAAGGAGTAGTTGTAGGAAATAAAGGAAAAGATAACACAAAGATATAAAAAGCTGGAAATTTGTGAAAAACGAAAAGTGCAAATGCTATTCTTAAAGAGATTCCATTGAGATGATGTTATATGTCTTGAGCCGGGGGTCTAGCGGAAATAGCCTCTCTACTTCATCTGAGGTAGTGGTATGGACTGCGTACACTTTACCCTCCCCAGACCCCACTTTGTGGGAATACACTGGGTATGTTGTTGTTGTTATTCCATTGAGATGATGAGAAGCATGACATATTTTAGTCTCAGCCGAAGAGCTTTCACAACCTATAGTGTCATTGTTTATGTTTCTTTGGTTACTGCCAAATGCAAATAGAATAAGAGGTGCATACATTTAAGTATTAACGCCTTTTTCAAAAGGCCACTGTACCAAAAAAATGTTGGTTGTAATTTGCAAGGACTGAAGCATACTTCACAGACTTTGATCTAAAATCATGGATCTGCACAAGAAATTGCAGTTAATTCAGTACGTGTTTTATTCATACACGTTGATTATTGTTCAAGAATTGAAACCAATCTTACCTCTTGATTGTTTCCTAGGGGTGTCACAGTTAGGTAATTAAGTTGTCATTTGTAAACCTAAAGATCAACATGAAAAAAATCTTCCGTTGGTTAAACAATTTATTTCTTCTTCAGCTTCTTTTGTTTTGCTCTTTTGTTTCTTGTTTCAAGTGGCAAACCATGAAATTAAGAAACCTCATCGGCAAGAAGTGGTCTTTTCACAAGTATTGCAAAACTTCCAAGTGTGATATCATATTTGTTGCAGAAGAGGACTCGATTAAGCAATTACATTAGATGGTATAACTAAAATTAGCTACTCCATTTAAAAATACTGAAACTTTTTGTTTAGATGTATGAATATAACACACGACAAAAAAGATGAACTACACCATTTCCTTTGTCAAAACAGTTCAATGTGGGGGAAAACTTTACGATCAGTACTACTACATGAAATATGCATATCTGAATAATTAGAACAACACCAAATATAATTGGTGTCATCATTTATCTTATTATTCAACAACTACTAAAGGAAGGGAAAAAATAGCACTTAATGCATAGAGAATGTACTCTTAATATTTAATTAATCGGGATGTTACTTCAACTCTAGATGGACAACAGGTATATGCATTTGATGATGTTGAAACTTTTGAAGAGACTCTACCTCAAGCATATAGCTTCTAAATGTCACAAGTATAATTATTTTTCACCATGATAAACAACAAACTTTTAAGTTAGTCTTTAAATATTAAAAACAAAGAAGAAGAAAGAAATGTTACGTCGCACTTTTGTATGTTGATAGGAACAAAGAAAGCATTAATCTATATCAATTATCCACAAAGTCTGCGTAGTTACTGGCCAAACTGTAAATTCGGAGAATGAAGGATGACGTTAAAGAATACATCATCAAGGACAACTCAACAACTCACTTCTTCAGATTTTGTTCCACTTGGTGCAGCCTTCATAACTCCTTTAAACGTAAACATTAAGTTTTAAATATTTGAGTACTCAATATCAGGTGAATGATAAAATAAAACTCATTAAGGAATAATTACAAAAACTAATACTTCATCTATATAGTCTCTGCTCTGTTTTCTAATAACAGAATGATAATAAAATTTGGGCAAAAACATAAAACATACTTAATCTCATGGTGAACAGTTGTGTCTATGATGGAAAGCAGTTTATAATATTCGTTGAGGCCTATGATATTCCAATTTCTGCCAGCAAAAAAGGTAAAATAAAGAAACATCCGTAAAATTGCATAGTAAAAGAACTACACATAGAGAAGAACTCGAAAAATCAATCAACAGTATTAAGATGACAAGCTAGCGTAGGTCCCTAGTTTTGCATGTTTACAACATCAAACTAAAGGCAAAACTCATTTATCTGGTAGAAATTTTGATCTTCTACTCTGTAGAAGCTTTTCAATCTTTATGTTAATAATAAAAGAAGGTTAACACTTAAAACATATTTAATATTTCTTATAAGATAACCTTAAACTTTCTCATTCCACTCATTATTTCATAAAATGCAACTTATCTGGAATAGACATCGAGATATATATACCATTAACTTGGATAAAAAACAAAGAGAAAAAAACAAATGCAATTATGCATAATACAGAGTTAATACACATAATAAATCTGGAGGCTTCCATAGAAACTGATAAAGCTATTCTGCATATGTTACTGGTTAGCCAAGATGTAAAGTAATTAAAAGAGCTTAAAGAAATTGGAGATAAAAATAAGTCTCTTCAAAAACTTATTAAAGTTTGTGATTTTTCCTTCTGTCAAGACATTTTAAAATGGCAAGAAGATGGCCAGACACCATTATTTGAAAAATGATTCATATACATGGAGATCACACAAACATAACCACCATGTATATATATATATGATGATGTATCATTTAACTCTCAAATAGAGCAATAAAAGTGAACCATATAAAAAAATAGAGTTTAATATAAGGAACCAAAACCAATTGTGCTAAGATCAAAAAAAATTATTATCATATAGTCTATGTTATAAATGTATTTGTATTATAGTGAATGTTTACTTGTATATTTATTAGAAGAAGGTAACTTTGGGACTAAGCTAGTTTTTCCTATAAATAAAGGGTTTTTTTCTTCATTCTAATTCACCTCTCATCCCAAAAATACAATCCCTAAGAGAAATAAGAAGTGTTCTATCTTCTCTTCCTTATTATTTTTGTCTTTTCTTTATTAGTTTATAACAAGTTATCAGCATAAAGTCTCTACTTCAAGGTTAAGTTGCACTTCTTACGAACCCATGTTGTGAATCTCATAAGTTTGCTTGGTGGTATTAGATCAAAATTAAAGGTTAATTAACCCATCAGGTAATTATTTTTCTAGGATTTTAATTTTTTCAATTGGGAAATTTAAGTGAGAGGCAACGAATTATGCTTGGGTTATACCATCACCTTTTGCAAACTGTATATAGTAGATTGTTCCTTTTTCTTTGGAAAACAAAGATGGTACATGATTTCTACTATTGTTTGTTTTTCCAATTATTAGTAGACTATGATGTAATGACTCGGAGTTATTTTTCTTTTAAAATCAAACTATATATGAGAAGAGAATTTTTAGGTGATATTCTCATGATTTATTTTATTCGATTTGCTTGCACTTACTTTATTGAGGCGGTGCAGAAAATTTTATGAATGCAAATAAGATCTAAGTGGCACTATTAAGAGCATATTTGAGTGGCTCTAGGATGATCAATTTCGGTCCCTTTTGACATATTATGTCATTGGTTAAGGGTAAGATGGTGGATTCAAATCTCATGGCACAAAAAAGGTAAGACATCGGGTTAGAGTCCCGATGCACCATGATGATAAGATGTTGGGTTCAACTCCCATCGATTTATGACCTAAGACGCCTTTATATGGATAAGACATTGAGTTTGAATCTCAATGCACCATATTTTTCATATAATGATGGCTAAAGTAAAATAATGTGTTTTTGAGAAAAGACATGAAATTTATCCCATTGAATATGCTTCATTCTCTGATGTGAATGTGGTAGCAGTGCATAACATGTCTGAAAGAAGACAAGTGATTGAATGTACGAATATAAGCGTGGAAGGACAATATGATAATAATCATCAAAAGTGATGATATTTTCATACGCTTATTATGATTATAAGATATGTTAGAGAAAAAATCTCTACATTATATGTAAGCCTCAATTTGCTCCCAAAGTAGCAATATCTCAAAAAATATTCTAAGCCATCATAATTTGATAGGCTTAAGGCACGATAATATTTCATTCATGGGGAATGAGAATTTCAATTGTTATAAGTACTCCCTCGGGTGAATTTGATAGAAGTAACACCTCCAGAAGAGGTAGAATAATTGAGAAAAAATATTATAAAATTTATTCCCAAAGTAGTAAATCCAAAAATTTATTCATGTAATAATGAATCTGAAATTTACTAAAGCAAAAATCACATGTCATGGTAAACTTGGAGTTTACTAGTACAAATAAGTTCATAAGTTGGCATGAACGATTTGCCATCACGAAGATATGCATATTGAGTATTAGACATATGTTGAAGAACTAGTAGATTCTTCAAGAATTCTTTATGTTACTTGTTCTCATGATAAGTTGGTTGAACCTGTCACTACCCAATTTACCGAATCGTGAGGGCACATACTCTATACCACCTAGATAGGAGAACCCCTTTACCACCCAACCAACATACATGCAGAAGTCTTTAATCATTGAAAATAACCAACTTTCAATACAACAGTGTTACAAAAATAAAAATGCGTAAATGGAAACTACCCTAGGACCTAGTCTAAACAGGTACAACAGCTACTAAGGAGGAAATGCTCAAGACACAGCTTCCACCATAAATGGGATAGTGAGAGCTGTTGAATGATCACTATCATGACAGTCAAGAAACCAACACTGAATCCTAAAAAGACTATACCCCGAGAAGAATATAGCAAGAGTAGCATCAGTACAAACACTACTGGTAAGCCTCATCGGTTGACCCAAATTGAATTACACGTATATAACATAAATAACCAAAAGAAACATGCATTCTTTTACCCCTGTTCCCAAACCCTTAAGACTACCCCATTCTCGTTACTAAACTCTAGTCGCAAACCCCGAAGCACAACACCTCCCCTTACAACTCCACTACCCCTGAACCACTAAGCCTAACCTCACGCCGGGGATTACCCTAACTTCAAAAAATCACTACGACAAGGAAAATCCTAGGTATGAATCCTTGATTTAGTAAGTTGCATAGCATACCTGGAGAAGACTCGCCCAGACATGTAACCTGTCCTTCCGGCCTGAATACTAGATCGAAATTAATTCTTAACCCACACCCGGTCTACTCCCCTCCTACTAGCATAAGACTTCTTACCTAACCCCCACCTCATCGGTCATTCTACAACCCGATGCAATATAATGAGTCAAGACAATATAGGAGATAAGAATTAAACTATAGACCGACCACCCTTAACCATATTGCAGAACAATAAATTAATCCAGACTCAAAACAAACACACATTCAGAATAACAAATCACAAGGAATCTAGGAGAGCATACCAACAAGCCAACACCTTAGCACCAAGTCAAGTTTAGACAAACTACACAAGCAATTTCAAGAGACGGTTAATTAACTCAGACCAAGGTCAAGCCTGGCTGAATACAACACCCAGGGCATTCCAATACAACATAGAAATACATTCCATAAATACCAGTTGAAGGATCATACTTAATTCCAAGATCAATGTCAACATGCCATGACTCCATAAATCAAGTATATGGTAAACACTCGGACTCAACAAGGATCCCACGTATATGCAGCACATAGATATATCCTTGGTCCACTCACGGAACCGTCAAACTCACCTGACCCCCATACATACACGCTATGGGTGATGATACACCCTCTGGACATGACCTATAGGGGAAAATTACCGTCCATGTACTAAAAGCCCATACATAAGTATCTGCCATACTTATTTCACCAACAACCTGTAAGAATATTCCAAATCCCAAAACATTCCACATTTTAGAAATAAGGCAAGTCAATCATTAAACAAGTAAAGCCATTGCATTGACCACACCAACCAACATGCATTAACCAGCCACACCACAAAGTAGTTAATATGCACACATATTACAAGTTGGAATAACTACAATATCGTCACCTACACCACCGGCCAGGGCCTTAGCCATAACACACCCACTATACCACACTCCTTCGACTACTACAAGGATTACCACATTAGAATCTTTAGAGGTTCACTATTACCCTGCTTAGTGCAATTAATTACCTTAAGGATCGATTAAAAATCAATAAAACATCATCTCCCAATCCCAATGACAAGTATGAAATCATGAAACATCTAATTCATAACACAAGGATAGCATAAACATAGTAAGTATATGAAGTTTGCCCAAACTTTAACCAATTTTAGCTATCCTAACTCCCTGCCTGAAGTCCTAGACATGAAATCTCCCATCCATCTATGTTATAAACATGCTCTCTAACCTAGATCTAAGCTACTCAATTAACCGTAGCTTACCTGAATGTCAACTAGCTATAGGATGGATGAACCCAATGCAATTCTAGCCTGAAGTCAAGATCATAGACGCTCTAATCCTAAAAAATCCATGGGTTTGTACCCATCTCCACCCTCTTTCCCCCTTCTCCACCTTTCCAAGCCATGGGAGGCAGCCTTTAGGGGTTTTGGATCCTCCCACATCCTTTGTTTTAACCAAATGGAGAAAAAGAAATAAAACCCGCTTAAGTGGGGTTTTGGACTGTGTCTCCCCACTATAGTGGGAGGCCCACCACTATAGCGGAGTAAATCCTGCTATAGCGGGCTGAAGTTAGCCCGACCCAAAAGTTCAAGTCCCTGAATTTTAAATACTCGCGGTCCTATGTAAACTTTCAATTATCCTACCAATAATTTCTGAACTCCGTATTAATATCGAGGTATTTCCTAGTAATGACAGATTCGGTCGTTATAGAATCAACTAATGTTGGGATTGGATCCCTCAAAATTCTCTAAAGTATAAAAGGTGAATAAAGGTCCGTTCACCTATCATGTGATATTTTGAAAAGATGCATCTTCAAGATGATCACATATACATTTATTGTCAACCAGCTGTCTGACATTCATAAAGTTGATTGCACAATACAAATTGAGTTAAGAGCATAATTTTTAGATTGTGTAATCAAGATAATTTATCTTGATAATGTTGTTTTGGCTTTAAATGCCTCCAATAAATAGCTTAACATTTACTTATGAGAATAAAACTGGGGCCCACGCCCCGAGGGCTAACTCGACTTAGTCAATGGTCGGCCTATCACCCAAAACAAGTTCGGGAACCTCAAGACCCAAACCAAAGGTCTACCTAACCTAAAGTTGACATTTCGGATCTGATGAGATGGTCAGAAATGGCCTCCGAGGTCGTGTAGCAGGGGTTTAGGCCCGGGAGCCATACTTGACTACCAGAAAATTCAACGTAGGAAAGTGATTCTAAAAGTAAAACGAACTGTCAGGTAACCGTACTATCAGTCCCAGAAAGTTATACACAACCTGAAGCAGTCATGGAAAGGCTATAAATATCATAAACATGCGTAAACACTGGGAATGACCTGGAGGGTCATTACATATGTCTCAGTCCCAAATAAGTTAGGATCAGCTATATGAATCCTCATTTCTTCATTTAATCTCATATCATATCACATCATAATATACGTTAAAATATATACGAATAAAACTATTGCTAATAATAATAATCCTTGGGAATGTATTATGTGAGTAATTTACCCATCCCGCTGGATTTGACCTTTAGGAGGAATTTTCAAGATATAGAGATGACCGAGTTTCAAAACTTGATCGATTTGCTTCACAAACAAAGCATTTCACAGGATAGCATTTCACAAGATGTAGGCTACCTTCTTCTACATTGTTGGGTTGCCTCCAGGTTATGGTGGGAAATTCTGGGATGGTTTGGAATCTCTTGGCTGATGCCACGCTCTGTAAAGGGTTTAATATTTAGTTTGTGTGTTGGGAGAAGGAGAAGGAGTAGTGCTTGAAGTGTTGCTCCACTTGCACTTATGTGGGTTGTTTGGAAATAGTGAAATAAGAGAGCTTTTGTAGGTGTATAGATGAATTTGTTCAATTGAGGAGTAGCCTCTTATCCCTTGTTTATTTTTGGTGCACCTATGAGGTTCCTTGTTGTATAGAAGATCAGGGTTCTTTAGTAGAAAGCCATCTTTTTTTTTTTTGTAGGTTTTAACTTTTTGGTATACGTATGGTATACAAACGTTTTTTCTACATTCTAATGGAATTTAATTACTATATAAAAAAAGTAATTTATGCACCACCCTGTGGTATTTGGTTGCCTTGTTAAGACATCAGAACTATTAATTAAAAGGGTAATCAAGCAAGTATAATTTATATTGGCGAACAGTATTGACCAAGGCACATTTTCTTTCTTGACTTTTTGTACTAAAAGATTGTGCTGAGTTTGTGCCAGAAGTTTACTCTATCTATGGCCTATAACTAGAAGGAAATGTCTTGTTGTCTATAAGAACAGAGGGAGGTAGAAACAAAATATGCTATAGCAAGCTTAGGCGGTGGGACTGCAGAGCTAATAGGAAATTTGTCTTAATGTCCCCTAAAAAAGGGGTTTGCAACAGATGTGGAGC
The DNA here is from genome assembly GCA_031232105.1 of Capsicum rhomboideum. Classification (NCBI taxonomy): domain Eukaryota; kingdom Viridiplantae; phylum Streptophyta; class Magnoliopsida; order Solanales; family Solanaceae; genus Capsicum; species Capsicum rhomboideum. The sequence continues at coordinate 138,150,732 of CP124711.1, read as the reverse complement.
CTAATAATGTAGTAGATTGGGCCTCAGCTATCTGCTAGTAGGACTACATAGCTAAATGAAGGAACCTTAAATCATCAGAGATGAGGGGTTTGAAACAATTACATTTGCTCACTAACCACTCCCGTTTCTAACCATCCCCGTCTCTGCTCTTTTAATTAGTACTTGTAAACTTGATTGAGGTTTCAAGGTACTATATCCAACACAGTACAAAGTTGTGTCATTGTTGTATTTTTGTTACATTCTTCATTATGTGAGGCAGTGAGCAATGTGGTATATATAATTACTATTTTTCCTAAAAAGGCGACTGTAATTCTCTGATTCTTCTGTATTTCCAGATACTAATGGAATGTCATTACAATCTTGCATATTCATGGGGTCATTATATTACCAAAAACTGAAACACATGGTGAGACCACTGCTACTAGCTTGTTGTCTTGCTTTCAGAACTTAGAAACAAGCATATTCGACATTTCTTTTTCCTTTAATGCTTAGGTCATGGATAAAATGCAAGTTCAACCATTGGGTATCGTGATACTGTCACCAGAAAGCTTTTTAAAGGTAGTAAATGAAGTGGAGGTCTGACAACTCCCTGTAAATTTTATCTTCTTCAGGTGTAGAAGTTGGAGAGATGGAACGTGACATGCTTTGCCCTTCTCGGTTATTATCTCTCTTATGTGATACTTGAGTGTGCAGAAAATGGAGTTGGACTAGTAGTCCCTTGAGTCTCTATTTGTATATTTCTCAATTCTGAGCTTTTATGATTATTTATTATCGAACTCAAAATTATTAGATGATTATGACCATTATAAAAGTTAGAAAAATTCATATCTATCTTTGGTCTAACTGAAATTACTCAATTTTGCCCTTAGTTACACTTTTGATCCGTTTAGGTTCTTGCCGTTTGCAAATTGTCTCGTATTTGACATCGCCGTTAGCAAATTGATGATTCTAATAGCAAAATTTCTTAATAACTACTTCTAGATCATATCAAGAATTAAGTATGTTTAAAAGATATTAAGTATTTAACTTCACATAGTAATATTATTTATAATAATAAAAATTACTTTAAATTAATAAGATGTTAGCATGTGTTTGTAACAATTATCTTGGATGTTGTTGTAAAACTTTTATTTATTAATATGAAATTTTATTAATGTAATTCAAAGTTTTAGAATGTTTTATTGAAAAAGTAGGTAGTTTTTCTTTCTTTCTTTAATTATAATTTTTGTACTTTTCTGTGAGAGATCTACCCGTATATAACATACTGGAAAGTCACCAACTAGTACAATCTAACAATGGTGTATGTTAATTTCAAACGCTAACACTTTTAAGTTTTCTAATTCAACTTTTAACTTTGAAATTACATTGTATATCATCTTCAATAAAAATGCTAATCCACACATTTTTTTTAAAAAAAAAACTATTTTAATATACCCCACTTAATGGGCTAAATTTAAACTCTTTTTAACCATCGATTTCTCTTAAAATTACACTTTCCCAACAAATCGATAAAATCTTTAACCAGTTTCTCTATATTCTCCTAAAGTTCTTAGACCGAATATTTGATTTCACTCAATTTTTTTAAATATATAAAATAATATTGGTACAAAACTATATATCACATCTCATTTAATGTCATTTTTATCTAATAGAGGATTGACTACGGTTGTTAAGACTATAAAACTTTGACTATCCTATTTTAATTGAAATGTTCTTTTTGGTGTAGTTGATTCCGAATTGAATCGGTTGTACTTTCTTTTTAATTTTTATATGTGCATAGTGCTAGTTTGATGTAACTGAGAAGTTCTTTGAAAAGACAAAATTATAATTCTATATCATATGGGTTTATGTTAGTCGAAGTCATACAAACTGTGATTATTGATTTAACGTACCAAAAAATATTGAAATTGAACAGAGTAGCCCGAGACCATCGACGATGGTGATTGCGTACAAAGGACAGACAAAAGGACGATGTGTCAGGTTATTCAGATGTGCAGACCACCCCCCGCTGAACCGCGTCTGACACACCCTAATTGGTTGAAAAAAAATTTAATTTTCTTTTAAGAAAATTTTGTAGGGTGGGGGTGGGGGGTGGGGGGGACTAGAATTTTTTTTTTTTGGTGGGGGGCTAGTAGGGGGTAATAGATTTATTTTTTTGGGGGGAGTGGGGGCTAGTAGGGGGTTAAGAAAACTTTTTTTAAAAAAATTAGGAGGGTGGAGTGGGGGTAAAAAAATCATTAAAGTGGTTCCAATCACTTTTACTCAATCCATATTTACCCATATAATATATGGATAATATATGGATAGATTGCAATCTAATCCATTTAAGATCAATTCATATTCAATCCATCCAAATCCAATCCAATCCGCCAATTTTGCCATCCCTTTTAATTATCAAAGGAAGCTTCTTGTTTGATGATCTGCCACAAATATGAAACCTGGTGACATAAAAAGAAGAAAAAAATTCAGAAATAACAATAGTTTGAGTCTTAATATCAAACATAATGATAGTTTGGATAATTATCAAACATAGCGAGAGTTTTTGAAATTCGCTCTGTATTGGTGATATAACAATTTCTGAAATTTGTTATGTATCGTGATACAACAATTCACTCTGCATTAGTGATACAACAACATATAAAAAGTGAATTATTATATCACTAAGACAAAGTGAATTGTTGTATCATTGATGTAAAGGATGGTCAATCGAACACCTTGGCCGAAAAATTATATTATATATAGAGAAAATTATACGGTGTGTGTATATATATATATATATATATATATATATATGTACTAAATATTGAACATTGAACACCCTTAACGAAATGTCTGGCTTCACTATTATTGGTAGTGAGCAAATTTGGGAAATGATTAAGCTTGTTTTGCTTGGTTGATTACTTGAAAGCAAGTTCCTCTCATTTGCCTAAGTCTCTATGGGCAAAGCTACTTGGCACATGTGCTGGTGGGAGGTAGCAGATAGTCATACAATAGTCGAGGTTAAGAAAAGCCTGCTAAAGCCTTGATGGGAAAAATTACTTGGTGCCTGTGTTGTGCTGGGGCGAGGGAGCGGGCGCCTGATGTAATAGTCGAGGTTCAGGAAGGCTGCCCCCGGAATACTGTCACACCCCGAATCCCATTCGGGACGGACTGGCACCCGAAGCCGTTGAGGCCCAAGAGAACCAATCTTTGCTTAATACCTTCATATGCATGTCTTATATTATATCTCATGCAACTATGCGGAAGTCATGGAAAACTTATACAGTATATGAAACTTGGCCGTTAGGGCCATCATGTCAATATGAACATTCATTTCTTACATTCATCTTCCCACATACGTCTACAAAGCCTCTACAGATACATAACCATAACCAACCTAGAGTCGGGACAACACCCCGCTCTATACATATATACTATGCCAAAGCAAATGTACATAGCAACTCGGAAAGCCCCAAACCAACTGGAGCTCACCAAAGACCTGCAAATGATCCGTAACCTATTAAGGAGGTCTACTACCTGTGCCTGCAGCAATTAAAGTAAGCCCCCCCAAGGGGGGTCAGTACGAAGAATGTACTGAGTATGTAAGGCTCATAAGAAATTGCATCAATACATAAAAACTTCAATGGAAATAATTATAAGAGAATACTCTATATGGATAAACATCATTTTATATGTGGAACCATGTATATGTCTTCTGTTATTTTCGATCATTCAATCATACTCTTATCCTTCATATAATATCTTCCATATAATATCTTCATTCAAGAGATTTGCCTTTATTCAGAGATTCTTCCATTCAAGAGATTTCTTACTTTGCTTTTACGCTCATAGCAAGCAGTGGCGCAAGAAATGGTTCCCCTCTGAATCAGGGGGCTTGCGCCACACCCCCGAAACAGGGAGTGGCGCAAGTTTGGCCACCTTGCTGAATTTTTTTTTTTTCCTTTTTTTTGCAAATACGAGCATACCATCCAATACCCCATCAGAGCACTACCAAATACTTACTTATTGCTCTCAACACTAAGTAAACATGAATCCAAGTGATCAAGTGAGGTCAGAAATGTACGGGGTGTTACAAATACCACATATCAAAAAGTAATAATATCCTTACTGTTCTTGGTTTTACTTCCCCTCCCATTTTTGTGGCATTGTTCCTATATGGGGATTAAATATTTTCTTAACGTTCTATTTTTAGAATGATTTTTTTAACATTCTATTAAGAGAGATTTTGATTCATGGTACTTTGTTCTATAATTTCTGAGTATGTCAATTTGTTTTCAAAATTGAGGAATCAATCGATGTCTGAATCCACACTGAGTATTAGATGCTTTCATTCACATACCTGAAGCCAGGGACTCTGTCATTCTCTTTTCAGTTAGAGCCCGGAGGGAGTATTTAATTGGATGTCTTACCCTTTAACGAGGTAGTGAAATTGAGATTAGAGCTGAGCTGGAGTCGAAACAATTCAAGAGTTTTTTATGGAAAAATGTTCATAGCACTACGTGGTTTGAGCTGTTTCACGAAATAACTGATCATCTTGTGTATATCTAGAGATTACATCTATTCTGAAAAGGCCAAATACAAAGACGCCATGTTGTTTGTTTTTCTGATTGTCAATAAGTGTTTAATTGGCACACATTAGCTGAAGTTGTAGTGTTAAACAATAAAGATATCAGTTAAAGTGTCTAAATGAAAATTGGTGGCAACTTTAAGCGAGTATCTATGTGTTTGGCCTTCTAAAACTATGTTCAAATCTTGGATAGAAAAGGGCGGAGTGTGAAGATTAGTTGACTTGCACCTTCTGGAGATGATTAACATGTTCTGTCAGTGCATTGAGTCGACCTAGCAAGTAGTATCGAGGCACACTATTTCTCTTTTCGATGCCTTAAGTATTATGCTTACAAGTTACTTTTATAGTGTCACTTTATATGTTAGAAGCAATACTTCCGTGATAATTAGAAGCAGTCCTAAAATAAAGCTTCAAATTTGTCGTTTTGGGTTCATATATCTTCAAATTTCTTGTTGATCTGGAAGTGCATCAATTCTGTTATGTCTAATCTATCTCATGTGAAGAGAATAAGTTGTATCCATAAGTTTTCTTATGGAAATTTGGATGCTCATCTAGGTTCAATAAAACATATGGAAACTCAAATCATCAAAATTTAAGAAGCCAAGTCGTCGTCGTTGCCTTTACTAGGTAGATGCCTCAGCATTTTTTGAAGATGGTCTCTGATGAAGGGACTATCAACTTTACATGCATGTGCTTCATAGATTTTTAGAAGATGGTCTTACATATTTGAACTGTTCGTAGGTTTTGGTCATCCTCTGTGGGCCAAATGCCGTGAAAGTGAACTTCACCGGCAACATTTTGACTCAGATAATGAACAAAGAATCTTCGAGTCTGCTCATTGTGATCATTCAAAATCAAATGACTAATCCAGCTATGAAAGCTGTGGAGCTCGTCCAGGGGTGGCTCAATACTTTTGGTGGCCTAAAGCCACACTCCACTAGAGGCCCTCAATATTTTTCTTGAAATTTATTTTTCTAACTTCTTAAAAGGCAAAGTTACAAATAATTATTTTATAATCAATTTCATTAATTTAGCAATTTTTTTTCAATTGATAATATACCATATTCACTCAATCTTTCTTGAGACATTATTGATTTTAAGTAAGATTTTTTAGTTAACATAATTGAATTAAATAACTGGATTCATGTTAAAAAATAGTGTTTACTTTGTCACACCTCTTCACAAATTTTGAGCCTACTTTTTGGTCAAATCAAAATTTTAAAATTATTTTTACTCTTGTAATTTATTTATTTTTTTAATTTTTTACAAAAACCACGGAGTTATATTTATACAAGATGAGGCCCCCAAAAGTTGGGGGCCTAAAGCCTAGGCTTTAGAGGCTTTACCCCAAAGTCGGCTCTGAACTCGACTGCAATGGTAAGATAATGCACCAGCAGAATAAGAGAAATATAGATGCTTTAGTTTACAGTAGGATACATAACGCAGCGTAAATCATATACCATGGCAGACATGCCTTGCCTTCATCAGCATCTGAATGTCATTGAGGGAAAACTACTCTCATATACACAAGTAGAATCTTCACCCTTTTTCAACGTCCATGCCATTTCTTGTCGTTGGAGAGGCCTAATCATCCTTTCATTGACTACCTGATTTTACGCTCTTCTTGAGGTAGGGGCACAAGAACCAGAGATGTAGAGCATAACGAAAAACACTAGAATCAGTATTTTGGAAGTTTTCTAGGAAGTTAGGCAAAGTTTGAGAAACGAAAGTTTGCCGGGAGAATGACAGAAAACATGTCCTATTGCCTCACTTTAATTTCAATTCCTCGAGCTGATCTAACAATCTAAAATTAGAGGTCAATGTGACTACGAAAATCCTCTCGGATGCCACGTAATTGCAATTTCCTTAAATTGGGAAATAGTCCAAGACAAATCCAAATACAATACAGAGGATTCCATCCCGAAGAAATTACAAATTTTGCAGAAAGATGCGGGAATTCGACAAGAACAACTATTTTTACCTCTTCTGCTATTTTCCTAACTTGATGCGGGAAGGTGTCAAGTCACCTTAAAGACAACTATATGTAATTGGTTATAAAATTGGAACTACTTGTGAATTCTTTTTCTAGTATCGGTTGTATAAATTAAATACACTCAGTAAATATATTGATTTCCTCACATTGGTACAATCAATATAGTCAGGAAACCAGAAAGAGCATGACTAGTGACTTCACATGAAGCAGAAATTTAAATGCAAAAAGGTCATACTTCATTATCTGAATCTTTGTACTATCCACTATATGTCACATCAATAACAAATGAAAGTTGGCTTTAATGATCACTTCAACTATAACCTATGTTGCTCTCACTCCTCAAAAAGTGTATGTCGTTCCTCCAAACTTTGATGGATCGACACAAATGTAACAACAGTTATGATAACACTATTAGCTTGTCACTTACCAGTTAAACAGGGTAATGCCACATTTGGGTGTAGCACCATTTTCAATCTGCTTTACAGTTACCAAAGGATCGTCTAACACGAAAAGCCGATTTTGTAAGTTCATAATGTAGATAGCAAAAGTATAACTGACCTAGAATGAATCCAGAGCAGTCCTCAAGCATTTCTCTTCAACGATTCCAGCAAAGCAAAACTTTAAATCAGTATACCACCACAAAATGCATATTAAAATTGCAGAAATCACCATACCTGAAGACGATGATGGAAAGACTATTCACCAATTTTGAGTGCGGCCAGAAAGAGTTTTGATTCTCAATTTCACCGAACAATCTCAATTTCAAGCACCAAAAGTTATCTCAATTTCACCAAACAATCTAAAAGAACTTTTGTAGCCTACCAAGGTGGAAAGCAAAGGGTAAAAAAATGTCGTCGGAGATAGACAAAGCAGCAAACGGCTTGTCGGAAATTGATATCTCTAGCCTCAATTTTAACGAAACTGAGTTCACCCCCGACGAATCACAAAAGCTAATCTCCAGCATAGAACGTGGAATCTCCGACACTGTGGAATTAAGCCTAGGAAGCTCAACTTCCGGCGAATGCCACCGTGATAATTGCAAAGATTGACTACTCGAAAAATCAAATCTCCACCAGAACAAAACCTCCAGCAAAGTAACTTGGAGAAGGCATCGGCGTTGGTTGAGTTTTGAAGGCATTGGCCATAGTGATTTGAATTTTGAAGAAGATATGATTTGGGTTGAATCCTTAATTCGCATCTATTGCCGTTAAAAGAGTATATTTACTTACGGCAATAGGGTTATTGCCAGTAATGTTTAGTTTTAGAAAATATATTAGCAGCACTTATTTAATAGCCATTAAATAAGTGTCGCTAAATAAGTGTCACTAAAAGTGTTTTATGCGGTAGTGAAACAAGTCAAAGGCACGATGTTGAATAACACGAACATTATCCAAGCAATATTGGACAAGCGATTCTATGAAATTACTTGGGAAATCTAGAGACTCTACACCACTATGAAAACCTTGAGAAAGTCTAGGAAGCAAACCCAAGGAACAAGCAACAAAATATCTAGCATAGTGTAAACCGTCGATAGCAACTGCCACAAGAACGAATTTGTGCACGTTGTTTGTAATTCTGAACTTAAGTTCCAAGGACGCAACACCCAAATTCCTTGAGGTTAACAAATTAGAACCAGGATCAAATCGAAAATCTAATTTGAACTGATAAGGGGAAAACAGATATAAGAATAATATATCTGCAGCATAAGCAAGTGCACTGAAGTGATCAAATCTACCTCTGCTTATATTATTGTCATAACTGCAAGTGGAAAGAATGCATGGCATCTCTTCCATTCGCAGTGCAAGCCCGAGTCCATATTGAGGGTAGATTTTGAGGAATGTCTAACAAGTAAATGATTCCAACAACTATCTAAAACTTTGTGAATATCAAACATGACAAGTTCACAGGGAAATAGATACTGTAGAATTAATCCATAATGAAGGCTTATGTGCATTTGCAATAACAAATTATATACGTTCGTCTCTAATGGTAACAATTTCCTCTTCATTATTCCTGTCTTGATTTTTAGCATCATCTTCACAACCATTTACCGCAGCAATTCGGGAGACAGAATTTAGTAGATCAATAGGGGGAATGGAAAGTTCAATAGGCTCGCTGAAACCGAGAGGATTTGAATCTTTGTACCATCAGACAATTCATCAAACACCTTACACGCATTGGTATTGCTTTTGCATTCTGATTGTTCACCATAATATTTCGGTTGGTTATGTTGCTCCAATGTGAATGAATTCGTGTTGCCTGGGAAGAGTATATCTGACTCACCGAAGCTCGAAAAAATATATAACCACAAAAACATACCCAGTATATTCCCACATAGTGGGGTTTGGGGAGGGTAAGTGTACGCAGTCCGTACCACTTCCTCAAAGGTGAGGTACACAGGCTATTTCCGATAGACCCACGACTCCAGACAAAAAAGCAGTTCAGAAAAAGACATAATATAAGAGCAATAATTATTTACACACCAAATAGTAACATAAACAAGAATACCACAAAGTAGTACTGCAGTCGATCTATCTGAAACAACAAATATTACAAAACTCCACAAACAATGCCCTACAAGTATAGCACTAAGATTACTAGCACAGATACCAAAACAAAGCACTCCTACCTACCAGAGCAAGGGCACACTCCTTTCTACTAACCATCTATCCCGTATCCTCCACACCTTCCTATTTTGGGTCATGTCCTCGGTAAGTTGTAACTGCTCCATGTCTTGTCTAATCACCTCCCTCCAATATTTCTTCGGTCTACCTCTACCTCGCGAATCCATCCATAGTCAACCTCTCGCACCTCCGCACTGGGGCATCTATGCACCTCCTCGTCACATGTCTGAACCATCTCAACCTCACTTCCCGTGTCTTGACATCCACCGAAAGCACTGCCAGCTTATTACGAATAACCTCATTTCTAATTCTATCTCTCCTAGTAAACCCACACATCCATCGTAGCATCCTCATCTCTGCCAACTTTATCTTTTGGATGTGAAAATTTTTGACTGGCTAGAACTCCGCCCCATACAACATAACAGGTCTACCCGACACTCTGTAAAACTTACCTTTAAGTTTAGCAGGCACCTTCTTATCACACAAGACTCCAGATGTGAGCCTCTATTTCATTCACCCTGCGCCAATATGGTGAGTGACATCCTCGTCCATCTCTCCATTTCCCTCGTCAATCACATAGAAGAGGTTTCACAAAGTGAGCCAGGCAAAAATTTCTAGAGTTTGTCAAGACTAACTTCAACAACTTCAAGAAGAAATAACTAGACTTTGTTAATTATCTAAGTTATCCTGAAATACTCCCCCCGTTTCATTTTACTTGGCCCTTGTTGACTTAGCACACTTCTTAAAAAAACATAAATTATGGGTTTATTTTTCTAAATTAACATTATTAATGATGTTTTGAAACTCTAAATTGACTACAACTTTATGTATTTATTATGTAACACCCCGTACCTTCCCAACCCTACTTGATGATGCTGAATAATGTTTGCTTAGGTGTCGAGGGATATAAGTATGTATTTGGCAATGCTAATGACGAGAAAATTTAAATTTGGCCACGCACATGCGAGTAGACCTTCGTAGGAGGTGTTTTGTGCTTTCGTGGAGCATTTGGGTAATACCCCGTACACATACTAACCTCATTTGGTGACTTGAAGTCATGTTTATTTGATGATAAAGCTCACTAAGTAAGTATTTTGTAGTGTTTTGATAGGGTATTGGACGATATGCAAGTGTTGGAAAAAGTGGCCGAAAAATTCAGCAAAGTACCAAGACTTGCGCCACTCCCTGTTTCAGGGTGTGTGGCGCAAGCCACCTGATTCAGAGGGCAGCAGGATCTCGCGCCACTGCTTGCTTTGCAGCAAGTGGCGCAAGGCACAACATATTGTGCCCTTCCGCGCTCATTTTGTAACGCGATTCTACGTCGATTCTTAGATGGTTTCTTTTGGTTCTTTGGAGTTCTTTGAGCATTGTTAAAGCTTCAAATACTTCAATACACTCCTACATACTCCTACATGATCAAAGCATGAAAGATAAATAGTTATTCAAGATGTTCAATAAAGCCATGGGCGACTAGAATTCCTATTTTTGCGAATGAGACTACGAATGAGAAACTCGTAAGAGAATATTGTCGTGAGATTATGGAATTATTGAAACATGCTATATATATGGTTGATTATACATGGAATTTGGTGGGCTAAGTTGAGATAAGTATTGGGCCCAATTTGAGGCCCAAAGTGAGCCAAAATGAGAAGAAAAGCATGGGCCAAAATGGGTCAAAAGACCCATTCTTCCATTGACCTTCTAGACAAAGTATTAAATGCATTATTAGTGGCTAAGGATGGCCAAGAGGGTCTATATAAAGTCCCCAAAAATCAGATTTTTAATACACACAACACACATGCTTTTCTATCTTTTTTTCTAGAATTCTCAAGAAAGCTTCTTTTGGACTCTCAAACCCTAAGTCCACTTCTTGGGCAAGAGCATCATCCTACAAGTATTGGTAAGTGTTTATTCTTGTAATTTAATATATTATGTACATGAGAGGTTATGTATATCATGGTAGTTATGGTGGCAAGGTGTTGAATAGTGCACTTTTGGTTTTTGATAAAAGATGTGCATTCTTGTGAATTAAACTTGAAATATGACTTGTGGGTTTGATGAAAAGGCATGGTATGGATGAAATACCAACATGTATGGTGTGATTACATTAAGAAACTTGTTATTTCCATAAAAGTGTAAATTATGGGATTTTGGCCGATTTGTTGTTGTGAGGTGTATTGAAGTAATTTGATGGCATAATTGTGATGTTGTGGTGATGGAGAAGTGTAAAATATGAACTTGGTGTGACATGATCTTGGCTATCATGTATTGGTCAATGTATGGAATATTGTGGGATTATTGGAATAATAAATTCATAAATGATATTTTGGTCAATGTTGGGCATGTTGTGGTATTATTGATATGACCATGCCGAAAAGGATATTATCAAGGGGAAATGACATGTTAAAGCCAAACATGTGACTTGTTGTTATTGTATGCATTTGTAAGGTAGTTGGTGGTTAATGTTGGTTCCATTATGTATTTGTGATGTAGAGTGAAACGTAAAGAAGGAGCGGAATTGTTGCTCTCACATATTTGATTGTGTACTTACATTGGGAAGACAAGGTATGCAAGGTTACTTTTTCCGTATCTTTCTACGGCCAATAGTGTTCACATTGACACTTCTCTAGTTCTATTCCGAAATGTACTAAGGTATCCCATATGCACTTATCCATGGTCATTGTCATATATTTCCTACTCATTGATCAATTGTGAATCTCATTTCTTATATTCATGGGTAGTGTTCCAAAAGCTCAAATTCATTGTTATGTTCCAATAGTGATATTCCTTATGTCCCTTATTCATGAATTCTTGTCCAATGGTTCCAATGGTATCAAGGTGCTAGTAATATTATATTTCTCATGATGTTTATTCACATGTCTCTCACTCATTGGTTAATGATCCTAAGTTTCCAACAATGCTATATTCCAAAGTTCAAAGTGATGGTATGAATATCAAAGTATCAATCTCAAAGTAATGAACAAAGTAATGCAAATGTGGTCAATGATCAAGTACGGGTGGCAAGTCTAGGGGCGTAAGCCTAGCTCGACTCGATCCCGAGGTTTGGATTTATGGGTGGCAAGTCTAGGGGCGTAAGCCTAGCTCGACTCGATCCCGATGCATTGATGTATGGGTGGCAAGTCTAGGGGCATAAGCCTAGCTCGACTCGATCCCTACACAATGATATGATATGAAAGACCCACTGATCAGTAGGGGCCCGGGTACATTGTTATCAGTGAGCATTGAGATAAAGAAAGTAATGAAAGTAATGAAAGCAATCCACATGGTTTCCAAAATGCAACATGGTGATTTACCCACATTGATTATTCATATGTTTTGACTTCATTGACATATTCTTGTATTGTACAGTTTCATCTGAGCCTTGCATACTCAGTACTTATTTCGTACTGACCCCTCTCGGGAAATTTACCTTACTTGCTGCAGGCGCAGGTACTAGTAGGCCGCCACAGTAGGTTGCCAGCTGTTTGCGGTTTATTGGTGAGCTCCAGTTAGTTCGGGGCTTCTCCGAGTCACAGTGGTTCATATGCTTTGATATTGTACATTGTGTATAAAGCGGGGACTTGTCCCGACTTTCAGTTGATTTTGGTCAATGCATCTGTTAGAGGCTTTTGTAGACGTATGTGGGTGTATGTGTATAAGATGATAGATGAAATCTTGACTTGATGGCCTCAACGGCCAAGTTTCTCATATGTATATACGTCATATGTTCTATGCTTTCCGATTTTAGCCCCTCATGTTTCTATGTGATAGTAGTGTTTCCTATGACATGTATATGAATGAATAGAAGCAAAGATTGGTTCTCTCGGGCCTTGTCGGCTTCGGGTGCCAATCACGCCTCGTGGGAGTTCGGGGCGTGACATATTTAATACTACGGATAGAAAGAAAAAATATAACAAAATTATCTTAATTTCATAAATTGGACAAGTAAATTGAAATAACTATATTTAGTATAGGGGTCAAGTAAAAATGAAATGGAGGGAGTACATACACATGCAATATCTATATATTATTAAAAGGAGAGGACAAAACCTCTACATTAAGCCAAGTGGCAGCCCAAGAATAAGCCACTTGGTAGTTTAGTATTTTTAATTTACTTTAAACATTTTTTTAATAGATAGTTTGATATTGCCAGTTTTTGAAAATACTCTTTTTAATTTACTTTTTGTATTTTTTAAATAAATTCAAATTTTGACAGATAGTTTAATGTTGTCAGTTTTTTTTAAAATTCAAATTTTAAAAATTATATAGATGAGTTTAGTTCCTAATATACTACTGCCAAAAGAAATGAACTTGCGGTATGCTGTTGGAAAAAATACTAAAAGAAATCATAGAGAGCTTACGGAAAGTCGATCTGAGTGCAATGACAAAGAGCATTATCCTGTAGACATTAAGGATATACACCAAATGTTATTGCTAATGTAATAACCCAATTATTTTAATGAAGGGTTAATTAGTAATTTAGCCCATAGTAATTTTTTTTTATAATTGTAATAGAAAATTAATTGAGAGTGGCCCGCACCCACCATTCCTTTATTAGTAGCGTAAGAGGGTAGGGCATCTACAACCGATTAGTATTCCTGTTCTCAATTTATCTAGAAAGCAAGAGACGATATTCGGGTTGGGTCGTAAAAGTGGAGATTTTGTTTCAGGTAAATCTATTCAAACCTCATCTTCCTGTTTGTGACTTGTATTATTATGTTGTTAGGATGGAACGGAGTTGCTTTGAGTGGCAAAAATTTAGTTGTTGCAAAGTGGGTTACCAATAAATGGATCACGTATTATTGCTTTAGTGGAGAATTGCATGTAATGATTGCATAATGATAGAAAGGGTGTGATTGGAGTAGTGATTGGGGCAGTAAATTGTTAATGATTATTAATCCACGGTGTAATAATGAGTTGAAAAAAAAAATAACATAATGATTAGGTAATAATTGGTTGAGCCTCTTAGTGAATTGTAAAGTTTTGACCTCTGTTTGTATATCTTAAATCCACTAGTTCACTGGCTCGCTGATACTCTTTGGAAATTCTTGGTGTTTCCCTTGGATTGTCTATACTCAGTTGAGTACTATTATTTTGAAACGCGAGTATTAATTTATTGGGTAGAAATACTCATCAATTCAGTTTGTATAGTGATTGTAAGGGTATAATTTTTCTTATGGGTTAAGGTGTGAGATACTAAGATTTAGCTCTAAACATAAAATTAGGGATATTAAGAAGTGACCCTGACTAGATAATTGATATTTTTGATAGATTGAAGCCATTGGAGGTTGGTGGGTTGGTGTTCTACGTATTGCAAGATTGAGAAACTTGTCATTAGCAAGGTAAGTGAGACTTTAAGCTTTGGATGCTTGCTTTTCAAATTTGTTTTAAAAATGTGTTTTATCTGTCCGGTCCATGTGTTGGGACGAGCATGTGCTTGGCAGAATTGGCGGTCTTGGAGGTTAACTGCATATACTTTATGTTCAAGAATACTAAAACTCCCTTTATAAACTATTTCGTGATGGGATGTGATTGTGTACTATGAGATCGGGGCATTGTGTATGCTTCCTTGAACATTGTGTATGCTTATTGATTCTACCGGGGCATTGTGTATGCTTTCCTTGAGCATTGTGTATGCTTCTTGATTTAATATGGGACATTGTGTATGTTTCCCTGAGTATTGTGTATACTCTTGATATATTTGGCGCATTGTGTATGTTGCCCAGAACTCATGGTGTTGGTCAATTATTTTAATTGCAATTTATGATAAGTACTTGGTGTAATATTTTTATGTTCTTGGCGTGGCTGTATTTTCTAACACTTGTCCCAGGAGTATTTAAAGTAGCGGGTCGAGGATCTTACTGGGTTATATTTATATATAGCTCACTCCTTACTTTCATGTCTACAGATACTGTTGCGGGAGGTGAGACTAGTGGTTGACGATCCGTTCGTGAATATTTTGTTGCTGAGGTGAGCCTTCGCATTGTTCGTGGAGGCTGTCGTTTCAGCTCTAGATATTTCTAGATTATATTTCTTTTCGATGGGTTTGCATGCCCGAAAGTTGAACTCATGTAACTCTATTTAGATGCTCCATGGTTTTAGAGTGGGATTTGGGCTAGAGTTTATTATTTAAGCGATTGTTGGTGTTCATGAATTGATATGGGATAGTTGGTTGGATAATTTCTTTTGCTTTAATGACTATTTTTGGACATGCATATGTTTTATCTCAATGGTTATAGACATTGTGCGTGAATGAACTATTGGTTCTCCCGACAGGTCGTGTTAGCGGGTGCCAGTCACGTTTAGGGGGTATTTTGGGACGTGACAGCTAAATTGAGATGTAATTGGTCCAAAAAATAATCGATCCCATATATAGATTTAATTGGTCCAAAAAATAATTGATCCCATATATAATATATAATCAGTCACCCAAAAGGTTATAATGTAATGCCAGGATAAATGGATTTGATACTAAATAAAACGATAATCAAAAGTCAAGATAATAACGAAAGCCTGTAATCTAATACTGACCATTAGTTCTAAACAGAAAAATAAAAACAAACCAACAATCCAAGTCATAAAAAACAAATAGTCTCCAGGAAAATGAAAGATAAAATTTGCACTTGCGTAAACTATTGTCACTGCAAAGAGCCCTTTTGAAAGTTGCGACGGATATTCTCACATAGCATTGGATAATGTTGAGATTCATCAAGCAAATTTGCTATTCTTTAAAACTGGATACTCGGTGTCGATAGCACCTATATAGGTTTAAGGTAAAATCTATAGAAATTACAACTGTGACGAAAATTATTTTTCTGAAAAATAAGTCAGTATGGAATAGGTGGTATAATCAAAGATAGATATAAAATTTTCATCATGGCCTTCTCGTGGAGTGTACACTGTACCAGCAATATCCTAGCAGAAAAAGAAAAGAAAACAGTGTGTGCTAAGATAATTTTTTTCCTCAAAATGCTTTTTCTGGAAAAAAATTTCGGCCAAATCAAATACACCGGAAAAAATATTTTCCAAATTCAACTTCAGCGATATTAAGCAAAGTTAGAAGAACTAACTTGATCATCAAAGAAAACTTGATCAAACTCATTGCTTTGTTCATTAGGTAGGTCAAAACTTGGAAGTTCAAGATTCTGGAAGAGAGAATTCATATCATAGAGATCGTAATCTAAAAACACATCAGAATGTTCTTTCTCATTTCCTGGATCAAACTTGTTTTATTTACTGAAATATTAAAGGAAATTAACATTTGCTTAATGAACAAAACATGTTTGATCCAAGCAACATCGTCAAGGCACTAGATGCAGGTGATTCAAATGAGAAGGAAAATTTTGATGTGTTTTTCAATTTTAATTTCTATGATTTGGATTCTACCTTCCAGAATCTTAAACTATCAAGTTCTAACCTACCTAATGAACAAAACAGTGAGTTTGATCAAGTTTTCTATGATGATCAAGTTAGTTCTTCAATCTAACTTTACATAACATCACGGAAGTTGATTTTTGATTTTTTTTTTTTTCGATGTATTTGATTTGACTAAAACTATTCTTCCAGAAAAAGCCTTTTGAAGGAAAAATTTATCTTAAAACACAGTTTTCTTTTTCTTCTTGGATATTGCTGGCATAGTGTACACTCCACGGGAAGGCTAAGATGAAAATTCCATTACTATCTTTGATTATACCTCCTATTCCATACTGACTTAGTTTTCAAAAAAGCATTTTTTCGTGACACTCGTAATCTCTGTAGATTTTACCTTAAACCTACATACGTAGATGATAGCGACATAAGTGTCTAGTTTCAAGGAATGGAAAATTTTCCGGACGAATCTCAACATGATCCAATGCTATGTGAGAATATCACTGACAACTCTCAAAAGGACTCGTTGTAGTGACAATTGTTTACTCAAGTGGAAATTACATATTTCATTTTTCAGGAGACTATTTTGTTTTGTATGACTTGGATTTTGGTTTGTTTTTGTTTTCTGTTTACAACTAATGACCGATATTAGATTACATGCTTTTGTTATTTTTGAATTGGCATTATTGTTTTATTTAGTATTGAACCCATTTATCCGAGTTCAATTTCGGGAAAAAAAGAAGCACAAATGATATTTAATTTGTAGCTAACTCTTACTCTTTGTCATATACATGATTGGTTTCATCTGAGTTTTTCCAACCTTCATAGTTGTTGCATCCTTGATAGCTTTTTCAACCTTTGTAGTTGTTGCACCCCGCGTTGCATCCAACAACTTCGATTATGGCAAAAATGTCAAACTAGGCTTTCAATGTAGATGCTTGCGTCTGATGGAGTCATCTTTTGGATTGTAAATCATGAAAGTTGATTGATTATGCTCAAACAAGATTTCTCCTTTATTTGACATGCAAAAGAGAGGAGAAAAATGATATCTCTTATTATGATCATAAGAGTGATTGATGCCATATATTTTTGCCCAAGATTCTTTTAATCCAATACTCCTTTATAATCCATACTTCTATTTGAAGGCTCGGATTATTACAATGACTGGGTCCCCACACTATTGATGTAACTAATAGAAAATTGGAGAAGGTGGAGAAACCCTCCTATGAAGAAGGAGATTTAATTTAATGCCATGCGTGGGAGTGTTGGCAAGTGATCTTTCTATTGTCGGTAAAAATCAGAATCTTCAAACAGATGTGTGGATTATGAAGGAGTATGGGGTTAAAGAATCTTGGACAAATATATATATATATATATATATATATATACAAACACCGTCAATAGCATTTATGATCATCCTAAGAGATTTTCTCTACTTTTTTGCATGTCAAATGAAGGTGAAATCTTGTTTGTGGGTAATGAAAGGATTCGAATGATGAATACTACTAGCAAAAATTGAGAGTGGCTACTAGGTTTGTGTAACACCCCGTACCTTCCCAACCCTACTTGATGACGTTGAATAATGTTTGCTTAGGGGTCAAGAGATAGAAGTATGTATTTGGTAATGCTAATGATGAGGAAATTGAAATTTGACCACATACATGCGATTAGACCTTCGTAGGAGGTGTTTTGTGATTTTGTGGAGCATTTGTGTAATAACCCGTACACATTACAACCTCAATTGGTGACTTGGAGTCATGGTTACTTGATTATTAAGATCACTAAGTAAGTATTTTGTAGTGTTTTGATAAGGTATTGGACGATCTGCAAGTGTTGGAAAAAGTGGCCGAAAAATTCAGCAAAGTACCAAGACTTGCGCCACTCCCTATTTTAGGGGGTGTGGCGCAAGCCTCTGATTCAGAGGGGTGTCATTTCCTGCGCCACAAGCTTGCTTTGCAGCTAGTGGCGCAAGGCACCATAAATGTGCCCTTCCGGGCTCGTTTCGCAACGCAATGCTAGGTCGATTCGTATATGGTTTCTTTTGGTTCTTTGGAGTTATTTAAGCATTGTTAAGGTTTCAAATACATCAATACACTCCTACATACTCCTACATGATCAAATCATGAAACACAAGAATTTATCAAAGATGTTCAATGAAGCCATGGACGACTAGAATTTCTATTTTTTTGCGATGGAGACGACGAATGAGAATCTCGTAAGTGAATATCATCGAGACATTATGAAATTAATTACACATGAGATATATGGTGGATTATACATTGGATTTAGTGGGTTAAGTGGATATATGTTATTGGGCCCAATTGGAGGCCCAAAACAAAGCCAAAATGCTTAGGCCCAAGGGGAAAAATGATCCATTCTTCTACTTTGACCAAGCCAATATGGCATTTAATGCCAAAGTGTGGCTAAAGATGACCACAAGGCCTATATAAAGGCACCCAAATCAGATTTTTATTCAAGGAACCACACATGACATTTTTAGATTTTTTCTACAAAAGGGCTTTTTCTCTCAACTCACAAACCCTAAGGCAACCATTTCTTGGAGACAAGATCATCACTTTGAAAGCTTGGGTAAGTGTTTATTATTGTGATTTAATATATTAAGTACATGGGAGAGTATGTAAATCATGTTGGTTATGCTTGGAAGTGTTGAATATGGTACTTTGTGTTTTTGTGAAAGATGTGATATCTTGGTGATTTGAACTTGAATTAGGATTTGTGCCTTTAATGAAAGAGCATGGTATGGACAAAATATGAACATGTATGGTGTTATTTTTGGTGTTAAACTTGTTATTGTCTATAAGTGGAAATTGTGGGATTTTGGCCGATATGTGTTATGAGTTGTATTAAGGTAAGTTGATGGATTATTTGTGATGTGGTATGGATAAGAAAGTGTAAAGGAGAAGTGTTGTGGTGAAATGTGTCAATTATCATGTATTGGTCAATGTTGGGAATATTATGGAATTTTTGGAATAATAATTTTATCAATGGCTTTGTCAAGGGGAAATGGCATGTTTAAAGGCAACCATGTAATTCATTGTTATTATATGCTATTGTAAGGTAATTGGTGGTTAATGTTGGTTCCGTATGTACTTGTGTTGTAGAGTGAAACATAAGGACGGAGCGGGACTATTTTATGCACTTAAGATTGTAGAATCATATTGAGAATACAAGGTATGTAAGGTTACTTTGTCCGTATCTTTCTACGGCCAATAGTGTTCACATTGACATTTCACTAGTTCCATTCCGAAATGCACTAAGGTATCCCATATGCACTTACCCATGGTCATTGTCATATATTTCCTACTCATTGAACAATTGTGAATCCCATTTCTCATATTCATGTTTAATGGTCCAAAAGCTCAAATAAAGTTATGTTCCAATGTTTCAATAGTGCCGATACTTGTGTCTCTTGTTCATGGATTATTGTCCAATGGTTCCAATGGTATCATGGTGCTAGTAATGCTATATGTCTCATTGATATTTATGCACATGTCCTTCACTCATTGGTCAATGATTCAAAGTTTCCAACAATGTTATGTTCCAAAGTTCCAAAGTGATGTTATGACTATCAATCTCAAAGTAATGAACAAAGTAATGCAAATGTGGTCAATGATCAAGTACGGGTGGCAAGTCTAGGGGCGTAAGCCTAGCTCGACTCGATCCCGAGGTTTGGATTTATGGGTGGCAAGTCTAGGGGCGTAAGCCTAGCTCGACTCGATCCCGATGCATTGATGTATGGGTGGCAAGTCTAGGGGCGTAAGCCTAGCTCGACTCGATCCCAACACAATGATATGATATGAAAGACCCACTGATCAGTCGGGGCCCGGGTACATTGTGATATGTAATGACATGTGAGCATTGAGATAAAGAAAGTAATGAAAATAATGAAAGCAATCCACATGGTTTCCACAATGCAACATGGTGACTTACTCACAGTGATTAGTCATTTGTATTTGAGTTCATTGAATTATTCATGTATCATACAGTTTTATCTGAGCCTTGCATACTCAGTACTTATTTCGTACTGACCCCTCTCGGGGAATTTACCTTACTTGCTGCAGGCGCAGGTACTAGTAGGCCGCCACAGTAGGTTGCCAGCTGTTTGCGGTTCATTGGTGAGCTCCAGTTAGTTCGGGGCTTCGCCGAGTCACAATGGTTCATATGCTTTGATATTGTACATTGTATATAAAGCGGGGACTTGTCCCGACTTTCAGTTGGTTTTGGTCAATGCATCTGTTAGAGGCTTTTGTAGACGTATGTGGGTGTATGTGTATAAGATGATAGATGAAGTCTTGACTTGATGGCCTCAACGGCCAAGTTTCTCATATGTATATACGTCACATGTTCTATGCTTTCTGATTCTAGCCTCTCATGTTTCTATGTGATAGTAGTGTTTCCTATGACATGTATATGAATAGAAGCAAAGATTGGTTCTCTCGGGCCTTGTCGGCTTCGGGTGCCAATCACGCCTCGTAGGAGTTCGGGGCGTGACAAAAAGTGGTATCAGAGCGGGTCGTTCTAAGGGTGTCTACAAAGCCGTGTCTGAGTAGAGTCTTGCTTATGGATGTGTTGCGCGCCACATCGATAAGCAGGAGGCTACGAGACATTTAGGAGTTGTTTCTTTCCTTCACCTCTAGATCGTGCAATAGAGCCAAAGTTGTAGGTGGGCACATATGTACGTATTGACATTGGTTTTATTTTGTATAGTCAAATGCGGAGTATCAGACAAGATAAAGACAAAGGTGAGCAGGTTGATATGCCTGCCAAAGTAGAAATGAGTAAATCACCACGTGACCAAGTTAGTCAAGGTGGAGCTGACATGGAATTTGTTATACAGGTCTCTTTATCCAAAAGATAGAGAAGTATCCGCAAAACCATCTATAAATGCCACTGAACGGGATGTAAGAAATATAGTGGATATGTTGACTCAGATAGTTGTTGTATAATGTCATGGGCAAGCTGGCCCAATAACGAGTGATGATGGCGCGGCTAGGGCAGCTAGTCGCCGCACATACGATTTTCTGAAAAATTAAACTCCCCTCCCATGTCCACCGAGTCGGATATGAATGAAGACCCACAGGACCTTATAGATCACACTAAAAGAGATGTTATGCATGTGACACGTGCAGTGATGTACTTTCAGCTAGTTGGGAGGAACTTTAAATGATAATCTTTGACTAGTGTCTTCCATATGGGTCCGAAAAGCTTATGCGGACCAATTGATAAATCTTTGCTAACGGATTATGAGTATCAGAAAGTACAGTCTTCGATTTAAGTCTTTGGCTAGGTATGCCCCAAAAGTGATAACCATTATGACCGATAGAATGCATCGGTATATAGACAAATGGATTGCACCATTGTGACCTTGAAAAGAGATATGGATATAGTCCGAATATAGACATTTTGCACAGATAATGAAAGAATAGAGGCAACAGAAAAGGACAAAACTATTTGAAGAAGGGTCGCCAAAGAGGGCTAGACCTATGGGACAGTTTACGGCGTCCCAGGGAGAAGTTAGGCCTCGAGTGTTTAACAGACCGCCTAGATCATTATTCCCTTAGTCGATAGTAAATGTTTTACCTCGATTCCAAGGGTTTAGATACAATCGAATTGGCAAAGAAGTGAGATTCAGAATTCATTAAGGACAAGCACGTAGAAAGTATGAACCAGCCGAAGTCTCTTTGTCAGCCGTGTTAGTGCTGCGGAAGTTATCATCTAGGTGAAATGTTGGTTGGGACCAAATGTTGTTATTGGTGTGATATGTCGGGCCATAAAATTAGGCTTATCCTGATGAAGCTGCAGGTACCGTATATGTATTGATTGAACCATATTCGACAATTGCATATGTTATTTCATTAATTGTTAAAAATTCAAACGGGCACCAGAATTACTAGATATGTCATATGAGGTCTATACCTTAGTCAGAGAATCTATTGAAGTTAAATCATAAGTGCATAGTAATTTTTTGTGGTCATGAGACACCGGTTGATCTTATTGAGCTGGAAATAGTGGATTGTAATGTTATAACGGGATTGTGCCATAGTAGATTGCCGAACTAAGAAGTTATATTGTTGTTTTCCCCAAAAGAAGAAATATGGGGGCACAAAGAGGAAAAAAAGTTGTTCCCCATAGTAAAGTAAGTAAAAGGGTACGCTAAGGGATACATATGTCACTTGGTAAGAGTGAAAGATACTGATGTGAAGCCACCAACTCTTCAATCAGTTCTGGTGGTAAACGAATTCCTCGATGTATGAGCTGGTATTACTGCGATGTCAGGTACTTAGCCTATGTTTTAATTCTTCATATAGTATGGCCCCGATAAAGTTAGAAAACGTTGAAAGACGTGGTGAACGAGGGATTCATAAAACCTAGTATGTTCCTTTGGGGTGCACCAGTGATAATTGTACAAAAGAAAGACAGTACACTGAGAATGTGTGTCGATTATCGACAACTAAATAAGATGACAATTACGAATCAATATTCCCTCCCCAGAGGGGATGATTTGTTTGGATAGTTATGGGGTTAGAAAAAAATGGTGAAATGAATGATGAAATGATGAAACGAATGACGATAAAATAAAACTGATGATGATACACCCCAGACAATATTACACACATGGTATGGTTATTATGAATTCCTAGTATGTCAATTGGGTTAGCGAATGCACCTGTAGTTGTTATGGGTTTAATGAATAGGGTGTTCAAGACACTTTTCAATATGTGTGTGACCATATTCGGTGATGGTATTCAAAAAAAAAAAAAAAAAAAAAAAAACCACAAGAGGACTATGCATTGTATAGGATGAAGAGATGGAAGTTGTCACACAAAAGATAGAAATGGTGAACAATTGGCTAAGGCCTACGATGCTTACAGAGATCCATCAATTTCTTGGGTTGGTTGATCATTATATGAGAATTATAGAAGGATATTCTTCTATCCCTACACCCTTAACAAAGCTTATACACAAGGCATTCCAGTAAAATGATGCATGTGAGAAAAGTGTCCAAGAGGAGAAAGATAAAGTAACTTTCACACAAATTGTCAGTGCCTTCCGAAGGCATAAGAATGTTATGCAATGTATGGTATGCTTCCGGGGTTGGCCTCGGATGTATATTGATGTAGCATGGTAAAGTAATATCATATGTGTCAGGACAATGGCGGCCACATGAGAACACAAATTATTACCAAACACAAGACCCTAAACTAGCGGCTGCGATATTTGCTTAAAGTTATGGTGTCACTATTTGTAAGGGATTCGTGTTGACATATACTGGTCATAAGAAAATGGAAAATATTTTTGAACCAACGGACTTAAGTCCGAGGTAGCGAAGGTGGTCTGAACTATTAAAAGATTAGGATATTGCTATCTTGTATCATTCGGGAAAAGTAGATGGGGTAGTTGATACATTAAGCTGCAAGGCAGTAGAGAGTATGAATGGTCAGCTCACAGAAAAGAAAGATATAGTCAGGAAATCTATATTAATGAGGCAATATGGGGTCTTGTTTCTTGAAACTCCAGATGAAAGAATTATAG
Organism: Capsicum rhomboideum; assembly: GCA_031232105.1. Classification (NCBI taxonomy): domain Eukaryota; kingdom Viridiplantae; phylum Streptophyta; class Magnoliopsida; order Solanales; family Solanaceae; genus Capsicum; species Capsicum rhomboideum. Next base: position 138,126,626 of record CP124711.1, on the reverse strand, counting down.
TGTCAAATGTGGTAGGATTTTCATTGATATTGGAGATAAAGGGAAAAGCAATATGTAAATTCCATTTTTAGTTCAATTGAAAAAAAATATGTACAGCAAAGTCGACGAGAGTATTTGAGCAAACATAAGAGGGAGTACTTTAACGCCAATGTAGATTGTGCGCACTGGGTATAGATGAGTTAAGAAAATGAATTACGACAGAAGAACATCGTTCACAGTATTTCATTCACTCGGAAGCAACCAAAATGTACCATGGTGTAGCAGAGAGGTCTTGGGAAGGATACTTGAGAAGCACATTGTAGAACTTGCAGCTTAAGGTCCACGCGGTCACTAATTGACAGTATAGCATCAGAAGTCTGTATGGTTTATGCACTATATTATCCTTCCAGTTTGAAAGTGGAACATGAATAATATGGATTTAATCACAGGGTTGTCTCATACACTGCGAAGGTTGATTCCATATCAGTGATAGTTAACAGACTTATCGAGTCAGTGTATTTCCTACCAGTGAAGACCATCGATACAGCTGAACGTTATGCAACGTTGTATGTTACGGAGATAGCACGATTACATGGGATTCCACTCACTACTATATCAAATAGGAGAGCTTACTGTGCAAGTCCTTTCAGTAAAGCATGGGTACACAGGTAGATGTAAGTGTGGATTGTCATCCTCAGATGGATGGACAAACAGAACACATTATACGAAAATTTGAAGATATGTCACGAGTTTGTACATTGGACTTTAAAGGTAGTTGGGATGAACATCTATGGTTTATTGAAATTGCTTACAATAAAAGTATCAAAAAGGCACCTTACGAAGCTTTATGTGAAAAAAAATATAGATCATCAATTAGATGGGTTACAGCTGACTGAATTTGCTTTGCTCGGGTCAGATTTTGTTCATCAAGCTATAGAGAAAGTAAAGGTGATATAACAGCAGCTACAAATAGCCCAAAGTCGATACAAATCATATGCCGATGTTAGAAGAAGGGAATTAAAGTGTGCCATAGGTGCTTAGGTATTTTTGACAGTGTGACCAATGAAAAGGAAAGAAATAATGAGAATCGGAAAGAAAGGGAAAGTGTCCAAAGATTTGGGCAAATTGCATATCTGTTAGCACTAGTCCAAGAACTCTTCACAGCTCACTCAGTATTTCATTTTCGCTACTTTGATAGTGTATAGGAGGTGATCTCGTATTGCTCCCAGTGGAGATGTACAAATTACGAAAGACCTCACATGTGAAAAGGTATTGCTTACTACTCTAGATCGATAAGCAAAAGCAGTAAGAAATAAAGTAGTAGCTTCCGTAAAGGCAATATTGGAGAAATTAGCACGTAGAAGAAATTACGAGGGAATCCAAAGAAATAATGGAATCATTGGACATGAAAGAAAAGTTCAAGATACAGAATGGGAATCAAAATAAGTAAGTCTTTACAAGTGTTATATGTGTATACGATAATGTGAAGGATTCACCTCGACTTAAGTTGTTACAATGAGACGATGTTACTAACATTCGAGGACGAATGTTTCTAAGGGGGGAAGAATGTAACACCCCGTACCTTCCCAACCCTACTTGATGACGTTGAATAATGTTTGCTTAGGGGTCAAGAGATAGAAGTATGTATTTGGTAATGCTAATGATGAGGAAATTGAAATTTGACCACATACATGCGATTAGACCTTCGTAGGAGGTGTTTTGTGATTTTGTGGAGCATTTGTGTAATAACCCGTACACATTACAACCTCAATTGGTGACTTGGAGTCATGGTTACTTGATTATTAAGATCACTAAGTAAGTATTTTGTAGTGTTTTGATAAGGTATTGGACGATCTGCAAGTGTTGGAAAAAGTGGCCGAAAAATTCAGCAAAGTACCAAGACTTGCGCCACTCCCTATTTTAGGGGGTGTGGCGCAAGCCTCTGATTCAGAGGGGTGTCATTTCCTGCGCCACAAGCTTGCTTTGCAGCTAGTGGCGCAAGGCACCATAAATGTGCCCTTCCGGGCTCGTTTCGCAACGCAATGCTAGGTCGATTCGTATATGGTTTCTTTTGGTTCTTTGGAGTTATTTAAGCATTGTTAAGGTTTCAAATACATCAATACACTCCTACATACTCCTACATGATCAAATCATGAAACACAAGAATTTATCAAAGATGTTCAATGAAGCCATGGACGACTAGAATTTCTATTTTTTTGCGATGGAGACGACGAATGAGAATCTCGTAAGTGAATATCATCGAGACATTATGAAATTAATTACACATGAGATATATGGTGGATTATACATTGGATTTAGTGGGTTAAGTGGATATATGTTATTGGGCCCAATTGGAGGCCCAAAACAAAGCCAAAATGCTTAGGCCCAAGGGGAAAAATGATCCATTCTTCTACTTTGACCAAGCCAATATGGCATTTAATGCCAAAGTGTGGCTAAAGATGACCACAAGGCCTATATAAAGGCACCCAAATCAGATTTTTATTCAAGGAACCACACATGACATTTTTAGATTTTTTCTACAAAAGGGCTTTTTCTCTCAACTCACAAACCCTAAGGCAACCATTTCTTGGAGACAAGATCATCACTTTGAAAGCTTGGGTAAGTGTTTATTATTGTGATTTAATATATTAAGTACATGGGAGAGTATGTAAATCATGTTGGTTATGCTTGGAAGTGTTGAATATGGTACTTTGTGTTTTTGTGAAAGATGTGATATCTTGGTGATTTGAACTTGAATTAGGATTTGTGCCTTTAATGAAAGAGCATGGTATGGACAAAATATGAACATGTATGGTGTTATTTTTGGTGTTAAACTTGTTATTGTCTATAAGTGGAAATTGTGGGATTTTGGCCGATATGTGTTATGAGTTGTATTAAGGTAAGTTGATGGATTATTTGTGATGTGGTATGGATAAGAAAGTGTAAAGGAGAAGTGTTGTGGTGAAATGTGTCAATTATCATGTATTGGTCAATGTTGGGAATATTATGGAATTTTTGGAATAATAATTTTATCAATGGCTTTGTCAAGGGGAAATGGCATGTTTAAAGGCAACCATGTAATTCATTGTTATTATATGCTATTGTAAGGTAATTGGTGGTTAATGTTGGTTCCGTATGTACTTGTGTTGTAGAGTGAAACATAAGGACGGAGCGGGACTATTTTATGCACTTAAGATTGTAGAATCATATTGAGAATACAAGGTATGTAAGGTTACTTTGTCCGTATCTTTCTACGGCCAATAGTGTTCACATTGACATTTCACTAGTTCCATTCCGAAATGCACTAAGGTATCCCATATGCACTTACCCATGGTCATTGTCATATATTTCCTACTCATTGAACAATTGTGAATCCCATTTCTCATATTCATGTTTAATGGTCCAAAAGCTCAAATAAAGTTATGTTCCAATGTTTCAATAGTGCCGATACTTGTGTCTCTTGTTCATGGATTATTGTCCAATGGTTCCAATGGTATCATGGTGCTAGTAATGCTATATGTCTCATTGATATTTATGCACATGTCCTTCACTCATTGGTCAATGATTCAAAGTTTCCAACAATGTTATGTTCCAAAGTTCCAAAGTGATGTTATGACTATCAATCTCAAAGTAATGAACAAAGTAATGCAAATGTGGTCAATGATCAAGTACGGGTGGCAAGTCTAGGGGCGTAAGCCTAGCTCGACTCGATCCCGAGGTTTGGATTTATGGGTGGCAAGTCTAGGGGCGTAAGCCTAGCTCGACTCGATCCCGATGCATTGATGTATGGGTGGCAAGTCTAGGGGCGTAAGCCTAGCTCGACTCGATCCCAACACAATGATATGATATGAAAGACCCACTGATCAGTCAGGGCCCGGGTACATTGTGATATGTAATGACATGTGAGCATTGAGATAAAGAAAGTAATGAAAATAATGAAAGCAATCCACATGGTTTCCACAATGCAACATGGTGACTTACTCACAGTGATTAGTCATTTGTATTTGAGTTCATTGAATTATTCATGTATCATACAGTTTTATCTGAGCCTTGCATACTCAGTACTTATTTCGTACTGACCCCTCTCGGGGAATTTACCTTACTTGCTGCAGGCGCAGGTACTAGTAGGCCGCCACAGTAGGTTGCCAGCTGTTTGCGGTTCATTGGTGAGCTCCAGTTAGTTCGGGGCTTCGCCGAGTCACAATGGTTCATATGCTTTGATATTGTACATTGTATATAAAGCGGGGACTTGTCCCGACTTTCAGTTGGTTTTGGTCAATGCATCTGTTAGAGGCTTTTGTAGACGTATGTGGGTGTATGTGTATAAGATGATAGATGAAGTCTTGACTTGATGGCCTCAACGGCCAAGTTTCTCATATGTATATACGTCACATGTTCTATGCTTTCTGATTCTAGCCTCTCATGTTTCTATGTGATAGTAGTGTTTCCTATGACATGTATATGAATAGAAGCAAAGATTGGTTCTCTCGGGCCTTGTCGGCTTCGGGTGCCAATCACGCCTCGTAGGAGTTCGGGGCGTGACAGTTTGCCTCGTTTTGGTTTGCTCCTTTTTGTCGGTGGATGGGAGGCTTCAAGGTTTCACTAGGGTTAGGTTCTTAAACTTTTTGTCAAGTTGCATACTTAAATGAATTGTTTGAAAATTATTTATATAGTATTAGGAATAATTTCACGGGCTTTTGGATTTTGGTCGATAGTACTTGTATTTCTTATTGTTCTAAAATACTAACAAATCTACTTTCTTTCATATTTAATTCAAAAAAATATACTTCCTTTGTCTCATTTTATATGACACACTTTCTTTTTTAGTTCGTCCCAAAACGAATGTCACTTTATTATACTTAGAAATAATTTAGCTTTAAAATTCTTCTTTTACAAGATTAATTAAACTAAGTAAACCCCTAGCAAATGTATAGCTACAGTGAGAATTCTTATAAAAAAAATTTCAAATTAAATTGAAACAACTGATAGCCCACAAGATCATTACATCATGTACATAAATTGCCATACTGATAGCTAGCTAGTAAATTAAAGCAACCTTAATCTAGGGAGAAAAATATAGTAAGAGATGATGAAATTAAAGTGAAATCACTACTAAGGTTTTCATAGGCGAGGACACACGATATATCAAATTATTCCTACAATAGTAAATATATATCTTTTAATATAGAAAATCAATGAAGTGACAAAATTTAGTTATTTAAATATGAATCTTTAAAAATTTCAATGAAAAAAACATCTATAGACACAAACCTAAGCTTTTGGTAAAAAATCAAAAGAATTAGCAAAGGCATACCTTTAAGCACAATCAATGGTTTCAAGAAGTAGCTAATGGAGCAAAGACACCACAATCATACACTAAATACATTCCTCCCATTATAATTACTGGTTTGTACTTTAGAATTGTGCCTGCCAAAAATAGTACAACATGTTTATGACCATACTATCATTATAAACAATTTTAAGATATAATTACGCAAACTTAACTTTACCTGAGTCTGAATTTTTCAAAAAAAAAACTGATAGAATTTGGATCAACTATCTGCCCGTCTTCATCTTGATCATAGCTCCGTGCAGTGCTCCGAACTCTACGTTTGTCAGAGTAGCAACATGTTTTCGAGAGTCATGACACTCTAAGTTCAACATATCTAAATATCACAATAGAAATCCATTTTATAACTTTTTTTGATATTTAAAAGAAACAGAATAATAAATTTTACGAAAACAACCTCTATATTTTTCTAGAGATAGAAGTAAATTCTACCTACATTTTGTTTCTTCGGATTCCACCCATGAAATTATAGATAATATACTGTTGTTGTTGTTTGTTGTTATTGTTGTTGTTGTCTCTCTCTTTTCCACTCGATCGGCCCGAGGGTCTTTCAAAAACAACCTCTCTATTTCTCGGGACATAGAAAAAAAGATTGCTTGCATTCTACCACTTCAGATTTCACTCATGAAATTACATTGGATATATTTTTGTTGTTGTTGTCGTCTCTTTCTTTTCCACTCGATTAACCCAAGGGTATTTCCGAAACAGTCTCTCTAACTCTCAGAAGTTAAAGGTAAGATCACTAAATATAGACCGCTCTTATAAAATTACACAGAATATATGGTGTTCATTGTTGTAAGCTCTCTTTTCCATTAAACTGCATCTACATGGACAGTTGATTGCAGGGAGTTGAACCAAACAAGCAAGTTATGAAAAAGTGAATGACTGGATGCAGCTTTAGACAACTTTATGAAAAAATATTGAAATCCTCTGATTACATAAAAAAAAGTTTACCAGGGGATTTCAATCTTTTTTTTATAAAGTTGTCTAAAGCTGCGTCCAATCATTCGCTTCTTCATAACTTACTTGTTTGGCTCAACTCCCTGCAATCAACTGTCCATGCGGATATAGTTTAATGGAAAAGAGAGATTTCAACAATGACGATGATATATTTCAGTGTAATTTCATTAGTAGGGTCTAGATTAAGTGACCTTACCTATACCTCTAAGAGGTAGATAGTCTTTTTAGGAAAGACCCTCGGATTAATCGAGTGGAAAAGAAAGAGACTACAACAACCAAAAAAAAAAAATCTAATATAATTTCATGAGTGGAATCTAAAGTGGTAGATTCCAAGCAAACTTTATTCCTATGTCCACAGAAATAGAGAGGTTGTTTTTGAAAGACCCTCGGGTCAGTCGAGTGGAAAAGAATAGCCATGCTTCTCCTAATATAATAAGAATTGGTTTACCTTGCGACAATATAATCCTAAGTCTAAATAAGTAAACAAACCTAAACTAAGTCGGTATGTTGTTCAAACCTGGGAGGTTGCTGCATATATATTGTTTCTCTGAGTCAGCCATTGCTTGATGAACCTGATCTTTCTCATTATCTTCTTCTCTCATATCATACCCTCTCAGTGAATTGACAAACTGAGTAAGGGTTGGATATGGCACTTTACCTAGCACAACAGTCCTAAAGGTTTTGTATTTATTTCCAAGACCTTTGACAAAGTTTATAACTTTTTCATCTTCGTTACTATCACAAGTGCCCCTGAATTCCTTTATGTATTCCTCCACCAATTTTGATGCCGTCGTAATACTCTGAATTTGTTTCTTCAATTGAAATTCTTTGTCCTTGCTAGCTTGTAGGTAATTATCTTTAAGTCTCTCCCAAATTTGTTTGGCGGACGTGCATCCAATGATATGAAACATTGATTCTTCAGTCATGGTTCCAGTTAGCCAACTTCTCACCAAGACGTCTTTTTCTTCCCATTCTATAAACTTAGGATTTTCTTTTTCTTCATACTTTTCATTTACCACAATCTTAGATGGCAGTTCGTTCACTATAATGTCACCAATCTTCAAGGTCTGCATCAACTGACTTATTTGGGTTCTCCAAACAAAATAGTTTGAAGATTTCAATTTTATGGGGCATATAGCTATGAATTGATGGAGAGATCCTGGAGAAAGAGCGAGAGTGGAGGAAGATGAGCTTGCCATTGAAAAAAGGGAACAAAATTTAGGATAGAAAATTGTAACACCCCGTACTTTTCTAACCTTACTTGATACCTTGGGATCATATCTACCTAGGTGTTGAGATGCCAGGAGTAAGTGTTTTATAGTGTCATTGGTAAAACATTTGATATCAGACCTAATATGTGTAATTGGACCTTCGTAGGAGGTGTTTTATGACTTCGAGGACCATTTGTGTGATACCTCGTATACATTCTAACCTCATTTGGTGACTTGGAGTCATGTTTACTTGATGATTAAGATCACTAAGTAAGTATTTTGTAGTTTTTTGATAAGGTATTGGACGATATGCAAGTATTGGAGAAGTGGCCGAAAAATTCTGCAAGGTATGAAAACTTGTGCCACTACCCTGTTTCAGGGGGTGTGGCGCAAGCCACTGATTCAGAGGGGTCTGATTTCTTGCGCCATTGCCTTGCTTTGCAGCAGTGGCGCAAGGCACAAATATTGTGCCCCTCCGAACCCATTTTGTAACGTACTTCTACGGCGCTTCTTAGATGGTTTCATTTGGTTCTTTGGAGTTCTTTGTAACACCCCGTACCTTCCCAACCCTACTTGATGACGTTGAATAATGTTTTCTTAGGTTTTGAGAGATATAAGTTTGTATTTGGTAATGCTAATGATGAGAAAATTGAAATTTGGGCACATACATGCGATTAGACCTTCGTAGGAGGTGTTTTGTGATTTCGTGGGGAATTTGTGTAATACCCCGTACATATTCCAACCTCATTTGGTGACTTGGAGTCATGTTTACTTGATGATTAAGATCACTAAGTAAGTATTTTGATAAAGTATTGGACGATATGCAAGTGTTGGAAAAAGTGGCCGAAAAATTCAGCAAAGTACCAAGACTTGCGCCACTCCCTGTTTCAGGGGGTGTGGCGCAAGCCACTGATTCAGAGGGGGTGCAATTCTTGCGCCACTACCTTGCTTTGCAGCAGTGGCGCAAGGCACAACATATTGTGCGCTTCCGCGCTCGTTTTGTAACGCGATTCTACGTCGATTCTTAGGTGGTTTCTTTTGATTCTTTGGAGTTCTTTGGGCATTGTTAAAGCTTCAAATACTTCAATACACTCCTACATACTTCTACATTATCAAACCATGAAAAGCAAGTAGTTATCAAAAATGTTCAAGGAAACCATGGACGACTAGAATGTCTATTTTTGCGATTGAGACGACGAATGATAATCTCGTAAGTGAATATCATCGAGACATTATGAAATTAATTACACATGAGATATATGGTGGATTATACATTGGATTTAGTGGGTTAAGTGGATATATGTTATTGGGCCCAATTTGAGGCCCAAAACAAAGCCAAAATGCTTAGGCCCAAGGGGAAAAATGATCCATTCTTCTATTTTGACCAAGCCAATATGGCATTTAATGCCAAAGTGTGGATAAAGATGACCACAAGGCCTATATAAAAGCACCCAAATCAGATTTTTATTCAAGGAACCCCACATGACATTTCTAGATTTTTTTCTACAAAAGAGCTTTTTCTCTCAACTCACAAACCCTAAGGCAACCATTTCTTGGAGACAAGATCATCACTTTGCAAGCTTGGGTAAGTGTTTATTATTGTGATTTAATATATTAAGTACATGGGAGAGTATGTAAATCATGTTGGTTATGCTTGGAGGTGTTGAATATGGTACTTTGTGTTTTTGTGAAAGATGTGCTATCTTGGTGATTTGAACTTGATTTAGGACTTGTGCCTTTGATGAAAGAGCATGGTATGGAAAAAATAAGAACATGTATGGTTTTATTTTTGGTATTAAACTTGTTATTGTCTACTAGTGGAAATTATGGGATTTTGGCCGATATATGTTATGAGTTGTATTAAGATAATTTGATGGATTATTTGTGATGTGGTGTGGATAAGAAAGTGCAAAGGAGAAGTGTTGTGGTGAAATATATTAATTATCATTTATTGGTCAATGTGGGAATATTATGGAATTTTTGGAATAGTACTTTTATCAATGGTTTTGACAAGGGGAAATAACATGTTTAAAGGCAAACATGTAACTCATTGACATTGTATGCATTTGTAAAGTAATTGGCGATTAATGTGAATTTCGTATTGTATTTGTGTTGTAGAGTGACACATAAAGAAGGAGCGGGACTATTGTATGCACCTCTAGGATTATATATTCGTATTGCGAATCCAAGGTATGTAAGGTTACTTTATCCGTATCTTTCTGCGGCAAATAGTGTTCACATTGACATGTCACTAGCCCTATCCCGAAATGTGCTAAGGTATTCCATATCCGGTTAGCAATAGTCATTGTCATATATTTCCTACTCGTTGATCATTGGTAAATCTCATGTCTCATATTCATGGTTAATGTTCCAAAAGTTCAAACAAGGTTATGTTCCAATAGCGATTATACTTGTGTTACTTGTTCATGGATTATTGTCCAATAGTTCCCATGGTGTTATGATTCTCATAATGTTATGTTACCAAGTTATTCACATGTCTCTCACTCATTGGTTAATGATTCAAAGTTTCCAATAATGCTATGATCCAAAGCTCAAGTGATGTAATGACTATCAAAGTATCAATCTCAAAGTAATGAACAAAGTAATGCATATGTGGTCAATGATCAAGTACGGGTGGCAGGTCTAGGGTCGTAAGCCTAGCTCGACTCGATCCCGAGGTATGGATTTATGGGTGGCAGGTCTAGGGGCATAAGCCTAGCTCGACCAGATCCCGATGCATTGATGTATGGGTGGAAAGTCTATGGGCATAAGCCTAGCTCGACTCGATCCCAACACGATGATATGATATGAAAAGACCCACTGATCAGTAGGGGCCCGGGTACATTGTGACATATGTAATGAGAAGTGAGCATTGAATGTAAAGAAAGTAATGAAAGTAATGAAAGCAATCCACATGGTTTCCAAAATGCAACATGGTGACTTATTCACATTGATTATTCACATGTTTTGAGTTCATTGAAATATTCATGTATTGTACAGTTTCATCTGAGCCTTGCATACTCAGTACTTATTTCGTACTAACCCCTCTTGGGGAATTTACCTTACTTGCTGCAGGCGCAGGTACTAGTAGGCCGCCACAGTAGGTTGCCAGCTGTTTGCGGTTCATTGGTGAGCTCCAGTTAGTTCGGGGCTTCTCCAAGTCGCAGTGGTTCATATGCTTTGATATTGTACATTGTGTATAAAGCGGGGACTTGTCCCGACTTTCAGTTGGTTTTGGTCAATGCATCTGTTAGAGGCTTTTGTAGACGTATGTGGGTGTATGTGTATAAGATGATAGATGAAGCCTTGACTTGATGGCCTCAACGGCTAAGTTTCTCATATGTATATACGTCACATGTTCTATGCTTTTTTTTATTTTAGCCTCTCATGTTTCTATGTGATAGTAGCGTTTCCTATGACATGCATATGAATGAATAGAAGCAAAGACTGGTTCTCTCGGGCCTTGTCGACTTAGGGTGCCAATCACGCCTCGTGGGGGTTCGGGGCGTGACATTCTTTGAGCATTTTTAAAGCTTCAAACACTTCAATACACTCCTACATACTTCTACATGATCAAATCATGAAACATAAATAGTTATCTAAAATGTTCAATAAAGCCATGGGCGACTAGAATTCCTATTTTGGCGAATGAGACGACGAATGAGAATCTCATAAGAGAATATTGTCACGACATTATGGAATTAGTTTAACATGAGATATATGGTGAATTATACATGAAAGTTGATGGTTTAAATGGATATGTGTTATTGGGCCCAAAGTTAGGCCCAAAATGGGATTAAAAGACATGGCCCAAAGGGGGAAATTGACCCATTCTTCCACTTTGACCACAATTAATGCCAAGGAATGGATAAGCATGACTTGGGGTCTATATAAAGGCCCCAAAATCAGATTTCCACTCACACAAACTCTCATGTCTTTTAAGATATTTTCTTGAACATTTCTCTAGTTCCAAACCCTAAAGTAATATTTCCTTTGGACTCTTTGGTAAATATTGGTAAAGATCATCCTATTCCAAGACTTGGTAAGTATTTATTCTCATGGATTAACATATTATATGCATGGGAGATTATGTATATTATGTTAGTTATGTTGGCAAGGTGGTGAATAGTGTATTTTTGCTTTTGGTGAAAGATGTGTTATCTTGGTGATTTGAACTTGAAAAGAGACTTGATGTCTTAATGAAAGAGCATGGTATGGATAAAATATGAATATGTATGGTGTAATTTTGTATTAAACTTGTTGTTTTTCTAAAAGGTGTAAATTGTGGGAATTTGGCCGATATGTGCTATGAAGTGTATTAAGGTGAAATGTATTGATTAACATGTATTGGTCAATGTTGGGAATACTAGGGGATTTTTGGAATAATAATTTCCCCAATGGTTTTGTCAAGGGGAAATGGCATGTGTAAGGGCAAACATATAGCTCATTGATGTTACATGAATTTGTAAAGCAGTTGATGGTTAATGTGAATTCCGTTATGTATTTGTGTTGTAGAGTGACACATAAACAAGGAGCGGGACTATTGTACACACATCTAAGATTGTATATTCGTATTACGAATACAAGGTATGTAAGGTTACTTTGTCCGTATCTTTCTGCGGCAAACTCTCATTGACATTATGCTTGTTCCATCTCGAAATATGCTAAGGTATTCCATAGCCGGTTATCCATGGTCATTGTCATGTATTTCCTATTCATTGATCATTGGTGAATCTCATGTCCCATATTCATGGTTAATGTTCCAAAAGTCAATAAGGTTATGTTCCAATGGTTCCAACAGTGTTACGGTGCTAATAATGTTATGTTTCTCACCATGATTATTCTCATGTCTCTCTCATTGGTTAATGATCCAAAGCTTCAAGCAAGTTTTGATTATCATTGTATCAATCTCAAAGGTAAAGAAATGAAGAAAGAAAAAGTAATGCACATTGGTTATGTTATTTTATCCATGGGGTGGAAACACCTGCATGATGATGTTATTTTATCCATGGGGTGAAACTACCTGCATGATGATGTTATTTTATCTATGGGGTGCAAGAACACCTGCATGATGATATGATATTATCCATGGGGTAAAAAGAATACCTGCATGATGATGATATTTTATCCATGGGGTGCAAAGAACACCTACATGATGAGGGCCCTAACAGTATATGAACAATGTAAAAGTAAAGTAAAAGCAAGAGAAAGAAAGAACGTAATGTACAGGGTTTCCAAAGTTCAGTAAAGTGACTTATCCATATTGATCATTTATTGTATTTAAGTTCATTGACAAATTTATTTATCTTACAAGTTTCATATGGCCTTACATGCTCAGTAAATTCTTCGTACTGACCCCTCTTGGGGAATTTACTTTACTTGCTGCAGGCGCAGGTACTAGTAGGCCTCCACAGTAGGTTGCCAGTGTTGCGGATCTTTGGTGAGCTCCAGTTAGTTCGGGGCTTCTCCGAGTCACAGATATATATATGTTTTGGTGTTGTTCATGTTGTATAAAGCGGGGACTTGTCCCGACTTTTGGTACACTTTGGTCAATGCATTTGTAGAGGCTTTTGTAGACGTACGTGGGTGTATAAATGTAGAAGGGATATGTCGTTCTTGACTTGGTGGCCTCAACGGCCAAGTTTCGCATATGTATATATATATATCATGTTCCATGAATTTCATTGTTGGTATCTATAGCTATTATGGGAGTATGGATTTCTTATGGTTTGTGTGAGATTGAATAGAGACAAAGCTTGGTTCTCTCGGGCCTTGTCGGCTACGAGTGCCAACCACGTCCCGATGGGATTCGGGGCGTGACAAAAGTGGTATCAGAGCAGGTCGTTCTAAGGGTGTCTACAAAGCCGTGTCTGAGTAGAGTCTTACTTATCGATGTGTTGTGCACCACATTTATAAGTAGGAGGCTACGGGATATTTAGGATGTTGTTTCTCTTCTTCATTCTAGATCGTGCAATAGAGCCAATGTTGTACGTATAATTGTATCTGATCATTGAAATTTGTTTTCTTGTTATAGTAAAAATGTCAATGACAAGAAAAGGTAGAGGGAAAAGTAAGAGGATTGATAGAGTTGCTGGAGAAGGAACTAGTAGAGCGCCGCCTGAACCAGTTAATCAAGGCGGCGCTGAACCAGAGATGGCATCACAGGCTTCATCTACTCTTCCAGCTTCAGAAGAGTCAAGAGGAAGAAATGTACCAATAGAGCCACCAGTAAACACTACAGACCAGGATCTCAGAAATGCAGTACATATGTTGACACCGTTAGTGGAAGCCCAGAGTCAAGGACGAGCTGGTCCAATGACACATGATGATGATACGGCTAGAGTGGCAAGTCGCAGAACACAAGATTTCTTCAAATTGGACCCTCCTATCTTCACAGGGTCAAATCCAAAAGCAGATCCACAGGACTTCGTGGATCAAATTCAGAGGGCCTTGGAAGTTATGCACGTGGCGGGGGTAGAGAGAGTTGAACTTGCTGCGTACAGATTGAAAGGAGAGGCAATATTGTGGTACGAGGATTGGAAGAAATCCCGTGATATTGGTGCAAATCCCCCTATGTGGGAAGAATTTAAAGTGGCTTTCCTTGATCATTATTTTCCCTATGAGATCCGTGAGGCACGTGCGGATCAGTTTCTAAATCTCCGTCAAGGAAATTTGAGTGTCCGAGAATATAGCTTGCAATTTAATTCCTTGGCTCGATATGCGCCAAATGTGGTGGCTACGATGACAGACAGGGTCCATAGATATGTGGACAGACTAGAGCCATATTTGGTAAGAGATTGTACCATTACGGCCTTGAACAAGGACATGGACATAGCTAGAATACAAGCCTTCGCCCAGAAAATGGAAGATCAGAGACAGAGACGAAGGGTACATGAATTTGATAGGGGACAGTCCAAAAGGGCTAGATCAGTGGGACCGTCTATGGCGTCCCAAGGAGAGTTTAGGCCACGGGGTTTTAGTAGACCACCTAGACCCGCATCCTCTTATTCCACAACAGGCGCTCCGCCTCACTCCCGAGGGTTCAATATACCAACGTCCATTGTTGGCCACCAAAATAATTTTCTGCACCGATGACACATTCAGTCGCTCAGCAACAATTTAAAAAATTTCAGTCAAATAATTTCGCAATTGAACTGGACAAACTCTTGCAAAGCAAGCAAACAAGCCAAAGGCACTATGTTGAATAACACAAACATTATCCAAGCACTTTTATGAAATTACTTTAGGAATCTAGAGACTCTATACCATTATCAAGACCTTGAGAAAGTCTAGGAAGCAAGCACAAGGAAGAAGCAACAAAATATCTAGCATAGTGTCGACCATCGATAGTAACTGACAGTTATGTTGGATGTGAGAGTTTTTGACAATAGTAACTCATCTCCGCCACCTTTATCTTTTGGATGTGAGAGTTTTTGACTGGCCAGCACTCTGCCTCGTACAACATAGCAGGTCTAACCGCCACTCGGTAAAACTTGCCTTTAAGTTTAGGAGGCACCTTCTTATCACACAAGACTCCGGATGCGAGCCTCCTTTTCATCCACCCTGCGCCAATACGGTGAGTGACATCCTCGTCTGTCTCTCCATTTCCCTCGTCAATCACATAGAAGATATTTGACAAAGTGACTCAGGCAAAAATTTCTAGAGTTTGTCAAGAATAACTTCAACAACTTCAAGCAGAAACAACTAGACTTTGTAAATTATCTAAGTTATCCTGAAATACTCCCTCGGTTTCATTTTACTAGGCCCTTGTTGATTTAGCACACTTCTTTAAAAAACTTTAATTATGGGTGTGTTTTACTAAATTAACCTTATTAATGATGTTTTGAGACTCTAAATTGACTACTACTTTATGTATTTATTTAATACTAAGGGTAGAAAGCAAAAAATATAATAAAATTATCTTAATTTCATAAATTGGACAAGTATATTAAAACAACTATATTTGGTATATGGGCTAGGTAAAAACGAAATGGACGGAGTACATACACGTGCGATATTTTTTCTAAAAGTAGGCAAAAATTAAATGGTGACATCAAAATTGAATATATGTGCACTTCACCTGCCTTCTAATATGAAGAGGTTTGACAAAGTGAGTTGGGCCAAAACACCAATTTGAGGACATCCAATAAGAAAATCTGACCGGTAAAAGAAGCTATTTTTCTGTTTTCTTTGAAAACTGGTAGTAATGAACTTGCGGTGTGCTGTTGGAAAAACACTAAAAGAAATCACAAAGAGCTTACTGAAAGTCGATTTGAGTACAATGATAAAGAGCATTATCCTATAAATGTTAAGGATATACCCCAAATGTTATGCTAAATTGAGATTTAATTGGTCTAAAAAATAATCGATCCCATATATAATATATAATCAGTCACCTAAAAAGCTATAATGTAATGCCAAGATAAATGGATTTGATACTAGATAAAACGATAATCCCAAGTCAAGATAATAATAAAAGCCCGTAGTCTAACACTGGCCATTAGTTCTAAACAGAAAAACAAACCAATGATCCAAGTCATAAAAAACAAATAGTCTCCAGAAAAGTGAAAGATGAAATTTCCACCTGAGTAAACTATTGTCACTGCAAAGAGCCCTTTTGAGAGTTGCCACAGATATTATCATATAGCATTGGAGCATGTTGAGATTCGTCAAGAAAATTTGCTATTCTTTGAGACTGGATACTCGGTATTGCTATCACCTACATAGGTTTAATGTAAAATCTATAGAAATTAGACAAAATTTATTTTTTGAAAAATAAGTCAATATGGAATAGGTGGTATAATGAAAGATAGCTGTAGAATTTTCATCATGGCCTTCAGAAAAAGAAAAGAAAACTGTGGGTTCTAAGATATTTTTCCCCTCAAAATGCTTTTTCTAGAAAACATTTTCAGCCAAATCAAATTCACTGAAAAAAATATTTTTCCAAAATCAACTTCTGTGATAATAAGCAAAGTTTGAAGAACTAACTTGATCATCAAAGAAAAATTGATCAAACTCATTGCTCTGTTCATTAGGTAGGTCAGAACTTGGAAGTTCAAGATTCTGGAAGAGAGAATTCATATTATAAAGATAAAAATCTAAAAACACATCAGAATGTTCCTTCTCATTTGAATCACCGGCATCTGATGCCACGACAATATTTCTTGGATCAAACATGTTTTGTTCACCGAAATACTGCAGGAAATTAGCATCAACATCGTCGAGCCACTAGATGCGGGTGATTCAAATGAGAAGGAAAATTTTGATGTGTTTTTCAATTTCG
The DNA here is from genome assembly GCA_031232105.1 of Capsicum rhomboideum. Taxonomy (NCBI): domain Eukaryota; kingdom Viridiplantae; phylum Streptophyta; class Magnoliopsida; order Solanales; family Solanaceae; genus Capsicum; species Capsicum rhomboideum. The sequence goes on along the minus strand of CP124711.1, from coordinate 138,109,843 downwards.
ATTTCTATAATATGAATTCTCCCTTGCAGAATCTTGAACTTTCAAGTTCTAACCTACCTAATGAACAAAACAGTGAGTTTGATCAAGTTTTCTCTGATGATCAAGTTAGTTTTTCAATCTAACTTTACTTAACATCACGAAAGTTGATTTTTGAATAATAATTTTTTTTTAATGTATTTGATTTGACTGAAAACTATTCTTCTAGAAAAAGTATTTTGAAGGAAAAATTTATCTTAGAACACAATTTTCTTTTTCTGCTTGGATATTGCTGGTATAGTGTACACACCACGAGAAGGCCATGATGAAAGTTCCATAGATATCTTTGGTTATACCACCTATTCCATACTGACTTAGTTTTCAAAAAAAATATTTTTTCGTCACACTCATAATCTCTGTAGATTTTACCTTAAACCTACATATGCAGATGATAACGACATAAGTGTCCAGTTTCAAGGAATGAAAATTTTTCCTGACGAATCTCAACATGGTCCAATGCTATGTGAGAATGTCGGTGACAACTCTCAAAAGGACTCTTTCCAATGACAGTTGTTTAATCAAGTGGAAATTATACCTTTCACTTTTCAAGAGTCTTTTTTGTTTTGTATGTATTTGATTGTTGGTTTGTTTTTGTTTTCTATTTGCAACTAATGAGCGGTATTAGATCACCTGCACTTGTTATTCTTGACTTGGGATTATCGTTTTATTTAGTATCGAACCCATTTATACAAGTCCAATTTCGCCTAAAAAAGAAGCACAAATGATATTTAATTTGTAGCAAACTCTTACTATCGTATAGTTGTTGCATTCTTGATTGGTTTCATCTGAGTTTTTCCAACCTTCATAGCTGTTGCATCCTTGGTTGCTTTTTCAGCATTCGTAGTTGTTGCACCCCACGTTGCATCCAGCAGCTTCCCTTATGGGAAAAATGTCAAACTAGGCTTTTAATGTAGATGCTTGCGTCTGATGGAGTCATCTTTTGGATTGCAAATCATGAAAGTTGATTGATTACGCTCAAACAAGATTTCTCCTTTATTTGACATGCAAACGAGCGGAGAAAAATGATATCTCTTGGTATGATCATAAGAATGATTGATGGCATATATTTTTGTCTAAGATTCTTTTAACCTAATACTCCTTTATAATCCATACATTTGTTTGAAGCCTCGGATTATTACAATGATTTGGTCATCACAGCTATTGATGTAACTAATAGAAAATTGGGAAAAGTGGAGAAACCCTCCTACGAAGAAGGAGATTTGATTTAAAGCCATGTGTGGGAGTGTTGACAAGTGATCTTTCTATTTTGTGTAATAATCGAAGTCTTCAAACAGATGTGTGGATTATGAAGGAGTATGGTGTTAAAGAATCTTGGACAAAGATATATATATATATATATATATCCGTCAATAGCCCTTATAATCATCCTAAGAGATTTTCTCTACTTTTTTGCATGTCAAATGAAGGTGAAATCTTGTTTGTGGGTAATGAGAGGATTCCAATGATGAATACTAATAGAACAATAGAAATTTTATAGCTTGAATTTTGCATCAAAAATTGAGAGTGGTCGATAGTACCCTTAAATGAAGGGTTTGAAAATTATTTCTATAGTATTAGGAATGGTTTTTTTTTTTTGGATTTTGGTCAATTGTACTTGTATATCTTATTGTTCTAAAATACTAACAATCTACTTTCTTTCGTATTTAATACAAAAATGTATACTCCCCCGTCCCATTTTATATGACACACTTTTCTTTTTAGTCCGTTCCAAAACGAATGTCACCTTACTATAATTAGAAATAATTTAGCTTTAAAATTCTTCTTTTACAAGATTAATTAAACTAAGAAAACCCCTTGCAAATGTATAGCTACAGTGAGAATTCTTATAGAATTTATTCAAATTAAATTGAAACAATTGATAGCCAACAAGATTATTACATCATGTACATAAACTGCCATACTGATAGCTAGCTAGTAAATTAAAGCAACCTTAATCTAGGGAGAAAAATATAGTAAGAGATGATGAAATTAAAATGAAACCATTACTAAGGTTTCCATAGGCGAGGATACATGACATATCAAATTATTCCTACAATAGTAAATAGGAATCTTTTAATATAGAAAATCAATGAAGTGACAAAGTTTAGTAATTTAAATATGAATCTTCAAAAATTTCAAAGAAAAAAATATCTATAGACACAAACCTAAGCTTTTGATAAAAAAATCAGAAGAATAAAGCAAAGGCATACCTTTAATCCTAATCCTCTTCTCATATAAACCGAGCACAATCAATGATTTCAAGAAGTAGTTGATGGAGCAACGACAACACAATCATACACTAAATGCCTTCCTCCCATTATAATTCCTTGTTTGTACTTTAGTTTTGTGCCTGCCAAAAATAACACAACATGTTTATGACCATACTATCATTATAAACAATTTTAAGGTATAACTATGCAAACTCAACTTTACCTTAGCTAGGATCTTTCAAAAAACAAATGATAGAATGGGGCTCAACTATCTGCCCATCTTCACATTGCAGCAGATAGCTATAGCTCTGCACAGTACTCCGACCTCTACATTTGTCAGAGTAGCAACATGTTTTCCACTATCTATACCAAAATGGGCAGCCTCTACCCCAATCAACCTCACGTCTTTATCATCAACAAACTCGTGAAATAGTCACATAGCATTTGAGCCTCCACCAACACATGCAACAAGCACGTATGGTTTTCCACCCCTTTTTTCACTGCTTTTATTGAAGATTAATGGATAAAATTGTAGTGGAGGGGACTAAACCCTGAACCAAACAACAACAACAACATATCCAGTATATTTTCACTAAGTGGGGTCTGGGGAGGGTAAGTACACGCAGTCCATATGACTACCTCAGATGTGAGATAGAGAGACTGTTTTCGATAGACCACCGACTCAAGCTACAACAGTCTAGTAAAGAAATAGTAAGGGGACAAGAAACAATAGGAATAACCACACCCAATAATAACTCACCATGAAATACGACAAATAATAACACACTCTGAAATAATACTAATACTATAGCTACAAGCATGGCTAAAAAAACAAAGTCCTCCTACCTACTAACAATGACGCACCCTTCCTACTATCATTCTACCCTAATCCTCCTCCTCCACACCTTCCTATGTAGGATCATGTCCTCGATAGGCTGAAGTTGCTCCATGGAACGAATTAAACGCTGAACCTCATGCACAAAACTATAAACTAGTAGTGGAGGGGACTAATCCCTAAACCTCATGTTATTCGTAGTTGGTAATATTAGGGAAATAAAGTTAACTTACATAGCTTATTGGCAATAAAGTTTACCTAAGGTAAATTCTTAATTAATATTGTGGTACTAAATATGAGTATATTGAAACAACTATATTTAGTATAGGGGTCAAGTAAAAACAAAACAGAGGGAGTACACACACGTGCGATATTTTTCTAAAAGTAAGCAAAAATTAAATGGTGACATCAAAATTGAATATATATGTGCACTTCACCCGCCTTGTAATAAGAAGAGGTTTGACAAAATGAGTTGGGCCAAAACACCAATTTGAGGACATCCAATTAAAAAAACAATTGGCCCCAAAAACTTATGACCGGTAAAAGAAGCTATTTTTCTGTTTTCTTTGAAAAATGGTAGTAATGAACTTGCGGTGTGCTGTTGGAAAAACACTAAAAGAAATCGCAAAGTGCTTACTGAAAGTCGATCTGAATGAAATGATAAAGAGCATTATCCTATAGATGTTAAGGATATACACCAAATGTTATGCTAAATTGAGATTTAATTGGTCCAAAAAATAATCGATCCCATTTATAATATATAATTAGTCACCCAAAAGGATATAATGTAATGCCAAGATAAACAGATTTGATACTAGATAATATGATAATCCCAAGTCAAGATAATAATAAAAACCCTTAGTCTAACACTGGCCATTAGTTCTAAACAGAAAAACAAACCAACAATCCAAGTCATAAAAAACAAATAGTCTCCAGATAAATGAAAGATGAAATTTCCACTTGAGTAAACTATGTTACTGCAAAGAGCCCTTTTAAGAGTTTCCATGGATATTCTCACATAGCATTGGAGCATGTTGAGATTCGTCAAGAAAATTTGCTATTCTTTGAGACTGGATACTCGGTGTCGCTATCACCTATATAGGTTTAAGGTAATATCTACAGAAATTACAAGTGTGATGAAAATTATTTTTTGAAAAATAAGTCAATATCGAATTGGTGGTATAATCAAAGATAGCTATAGAATTTTCATCATGACCTTCTCGAAGAGTGTACACTATACCAGCAATATCCCAGCAGAAAAAGAAAAGAAAACTGTGTATTCTAAGATCTTTTTTTCCCTCAAAATGCTTTTTCTGAAAAATATTTTCAGCCAAATCAAATACACCAAAAAAAATATTTTCCCAAAATCAACTTCCGTGATATTAAGCAAAGTTAGAAGAACTAACTTGATCATCAAAGAAAACTTGATCAAACTCATTGCTTTGTTCATTAGTTAGGTAAGAACTTGAAAGTTCAAGATTCTGGAAGAGAGAATTCATATCAGAAAGATCGAAATCTGAAAATACATCAGAATGTTCCTTCTCATTTGAATCTCCCGGATCTGGTGCCACGAACAATATTTCTTGGATAAAACATGTTTTGTTCACCAAAATACTGCAGGAAATTAGCACCAACATCGTCGAGGCACTAGATGCGGGTGATTCAAATGAGAAGGAAAATTTTGATGTGTTTTTCAATTTTGATTTCTATGATGTGGATTCTCCCTTCAAGAATCTTGAGCTCTCAAGTTCTAACCTACCTAATGAACAAAACAGTGAGTTTAATCAAGTTTACTCTGATGATCAGTTTAGTTCTTCAATCTAACTTTTCTTAACATCACAGAAGTTGATTTTTGAAAAATATTTTTTTTCCGTTGTATTTGATTTGACTGAAAACTATTCTTCTAGAAAAAGTATTTTGAAGGAAAAGTTTATCTTAGAACACAATTTTTTTTCTGCTTGGATATTGTTGGTATAGTGTACACTCCATGAGAAGGACATGATGAAATTTCCATAGATATCTTTGGTTATACCACCTATTCCATACTGACTTTGTTTTCAAGAAAATATTTTTTCGTAACACTCGTAATCTCTGTAGATTTTACCTTAAACCTACATATGCAGATGATAGCGACATAAGTGTCCAGTTTCAAGGAATGAAAAATTTTCCTAACAAATCTCAACATGATCCAATGCTATGTGAGAATGTCGGTGACAACTTTCAATTGGAATCTTTACAGTGACAGTTGTTTACTCAAGTGAAAATTATATCTTTCACTTTTCAGGAGACTTTTTTGTTTTGTATGTCTTTGATTGTTTGTTTTTTCTTTTTCTGTTTACAACTAATGACCGGTATTAGATTACATGCTTTTGTTATTCTTGACTTTGAGATTATCGTTTTATTTAGTATCGAACCCATTTATACAAGTCCAATTTCACCTGAAAAAGAAGCACAGATGATATTTAATTTGTAGCAAACTCTTACTATCGTATACATGATTGGTTTCATCTGAGTTTTTCCAACCTTCATAGTTGTTGCATCCTTGGTTGCTTTTTCAGCCTTCGTAGTTGTTGCACCCTGCATTGCATCCGGCAGCTTCCCTTATGGTAAAAGTGTCAAACTAGGCTTTCAATGTAGATGCTTGCGTCTGATGGAGTCATCTTTTGGATTGTAAATCATGAAAGTTGATTGATTACGTTAAAACAAGATTTCTCCTTTATTTGACATGCAAAAGAGCGAAGAAAAATGATATCTCTTGGTATGATCATAAGAATGATTGATGACATACATTTTTGTCCAAGATTCTTTTAACCCAATACTCCTTTATAATCCATACATTTGTTTGAAGGCTCGGATTATTACAATGATTAGGGCATCACTACTATTGATGTAACTAATAGAAAATTGGGAAAAGTGGAGAAACCCTCCCACGAAGAAGGAGATTTGATTTAACGCCATGTGTGGGAGTGTTGGCAAGTGATCTTTCTATTTTGTGTGATAATCGGAGTCTTCAAACAGATGTGTGGATTATGAAGGAGTATACTGTTAAAGAATTTTGGACAAAGATATATATATATATATATATATCCGTCAATAGCCCTTATGATCATCCTAAGAGATTTTCTCTACTTTTTTGCATGTCAAATTAAAAGTGAAATCTTGTTTGTGGGTAATGAGAGGATTCCAATGATGAATACTACTGGCAAAATATAAATTTTATAGCTTGAAGTTTGTATCAAAAATTGAGTGGTCGATAGTACCCTTAAATGAAGGGTTTGAAAATTATTTATATAGTATTAGGAATGTGTTTTTTGGATTTTGGTCAATAGTATTTGTATTTCTTATTGTTCTAAGATACTAACAAATCTACTTTCTTTCGTATTTAATACAAAAATGTATACTCCCTCTTTCCCATTTTATATGGTACACTTTCCTTTTTAGTCCTTTCCAAAACGAATGTCACCTTACTATAATTAGAAATAATTTAGCTTTAAAATTCTTCTTTTACAAGATTAATTAAACTAAGTAAACCCCTTGCAAATGTACAGCTACAGTGAGAATTCTTACAAAATTTATTCAAATTAAATTGAAACAACTGATAGCCCTCCAGATCATTACGTCATGTACATAAACTGCCATACTGATAGCTAGCTAGTAAATTAAAGCAACCTTAATCTAGGGAGAAAAATATAGTAAGAGATGATGAAATTAAAATGAAACCATTACTAAGGTTTCTATAGGCGAGGATACATGACATATCAAATTATTCCTATAATAGTAAATATGAATCTTTTAATATAGAAAATCAATGAAGTGACAAAGTTTAGTTATTTAAATATGAATCTTCAAAATTTTCAAAGAAAAAAATATCTATAGACACAAATCTAAGCTGTTGATAAAAAAATCAGAAGAATAAAGCAAAGGCATACCTTTAATCCTAATCCTCTTCTCATATAAACCGAGCACAATCAATGATTTCAAGAAGTAGTTGATGGAGCAACGACACCACAATCATACACTAAATGCCTTCCTCCCATTATAATTTCTTGTTTGTACTTTAGTTTTGTGCCTGCCAAAAATAACACAACATGTTTATGACCATACTATCATTATAAACAATTTTAAGGTATATCTATGCAAACTCAACTTTACCTTAGCTAGGATCTTTCAAAACACAAATGATAGAATGGGGCTCAACTATCTGCCCATCTTCACATTGCAGCAGATAGCTATAGCTCTGCACAGTACTCCGACCTCTACATTTGTCAGAGTAGCAACATGTTTTCCACTATCTATACCAAAATGGGCAGCCTCTACCCCAATCAACCTCACGTCTTTATCATCAACAAACTCGTGAAACAGTCACATAGCATTTGAGCCTCCACCAACACATGCAACAAGCACGTATGGTTTTCCACCCCATTTTTTCACTGCTTTTATTGAAGATTAATGGATAAAATAGTAGTGGAGGGGACTAAACCCTGAACCAAATAACAACAACATATCCAGTATATTTTCACTAAGTGGGGTCTGGGGAGGGTAAGTACATGCAGTCCATATGACTACCTTAGATGTGGGATAGAAAGGTTGTTTTCGATAGACCGCCGGCTCAAGATACAACATTCTAGAAAAGAAATAGTAAAGGGACAAGAAACAATAGGAATAACCACACCCAATAATAACATAATCAAAACTCACCAAGTAATATGACAAATAATAACACATTCTGAAATAATACTAATATTATAGCTACAAGCGCGGCTAACAAAACAAAGTCCTCCTACCTACTAACAATGACACACTCTTATTACTATCCTTCTACCTTAAATCCACCTCCTCCACACCTTCCTATCTATAGTCATGTCCTCGATGAGCTGAAGCTGCTCCATGAAGGGGACTAAACCCTGAACCTCATGCATAAAACTAAAAAATAGTAGTGGAGGGGACTAATCCCTAAACGTAGCTCATGCTATTAGTAGTTAGTAATATTAGGGAAATAAATGTTTACCTAAGGTAAATTCTTAATTAATATTGTGGTTCTAAATATGAGTACCACGCTATTCAAATTAAAAAAAGATTTATAAATCAAATTTTTGGTTATTAAAACTGTATCTTAGCATACAAACACCCAAAAAATTCTACGTTTGAAGTGTTGACTTCTATTGATTTCAAAAATATTTCTAAAGATGGAAGAGAATGAGATTATCTAAACGTGTTTTCTTCAAGTAAACAACCCTACTGATACTCTACAATAAAAATTACGAAAACATTCAACCCGTAGCTCCAACCATCTTCTTCTCTCAGTCATTTAATCATAAAATTATCATAACTAATATTTAGAAAATAAAAACTTGATTAAAAAAACCAAAAATAAATTTTTCCAAAGTTCCATGACAAATCTCAACACAAATATTGCCCCAACAGGGACTGTGCCTCAATTCTCAAAACCTGTGATATAGTTATCAAAGATATAAGATCTAACAAAAAACACAAGTGATTATAATAATTTTCTCACTCTTTCTACAATTAAATTAATTGACATTAGTTTAAACTTTCAATTCCATTATTCTTTACTAAGAAGAAAGAGATCTTAATCAACATTATCAAATAAAAAAAGAAAAACTGATATTCTCTACTTTTTTGCATGTCAAATGAAGGTGAAATAATGAGAGAATTTCAATAATGAATACTACTGGCAAAATAGAAATTTTATACCATGAATTTTGCATCAAAAATTGAGTGTGGCTACTAGGTTTGCCTTGTTTTGGTTTGCTCCCTTTTGGCTGCAGATGGGAGGCATCAAATTTCATTAGGGTTAGGTTCTAAAACTTTTTGGCAAGTGGCATACTTAAATGAATTGTTTGAAAATTATTTATATAGTATTAGGGATAATTTTACGGGCTTTTTGGATTTTGATCGATAGTACTTGTATTTTTTATTGTTCTAAATACCAAACAAATCTCCTTTCTTTCATATTCAATTAAAAAAATATAGTATACTATAATTAGAAAGATATAAATTTGGGTGTATTAAAAATTATATTGTAATTAGATAGAGATAAATTTGCCCCTCATATAAATTTTTATATTTATTTTGCGTACCATCACTCTTTTATTTTAATATTTTCATTAGATACTTATAACAACAACAACATACCCCGTATATTTGATGTCTGGGGAGGGTAAATTGTTCGCAATCCGTACCACTACCTCAGAGATGAGATAGAGAGACTGTTTCTGAAAGACCCTAGGCTCAAATTCTAGAGAAGGACCGAATATAAAAGCAAGAAACAATAGATAGAAACAAATAACAGATAATAGCAAAAATAGAAAAAGGTCATATATACCTCCGAACTATTGAAAATGGTACGTAAATATCCTCCGTTATACTTTTGGGTTATTTGTACCCTTGTCGTCTAACTTTGGGTACGTATTGTCACACCCCGAGTTCCAACGAGGCGTGATTGGCACCCGAAGCCGATAAGGCCCGAGAGAACCAATCTTTACTCACGTCCAATCATATACCTACCATAAGAAACATCACCACCACGTAAGTATATAAAATGCTAACAGAGGAAATCATGGAGCATGATATATATACATATAAGAAACTTGGCCGTTAGGGCCATCAAGTCAAGAAGGACATACACCTCTTACATTCATATACCCACATATGTCTACAAAAGCCTCTAACAGAAGTACATACATGACCAACCTAAATTCGGGACAAGTCCCCGCTTTACATAACATTTACAATACCAAAACCAATGTACAACTTAACACGGAAAGCCCCGAACCAACTGGAGCTTACCAAAGATCAGTGGATATCCTGCAGCTTACTGGGGAGGTCTACTAGTACCTGCGCCTGCAGTAAGTAAGGTAAATTCCCCAAGAGGGGTCAGTACGAAGAATGTACTGAGTATGTAAGACAAATAGTAACTGTGTAAGATATAAGACCTTTCAAGAGTTCAAGTACAAGTGAATAATTAATGTAAAATAAACCATGATTCTATGTACATTTGGAAACACATATCTTGCTTTCTTTGCTTTCTTTGCATTTGCATTCATTTGTCATTAACCATTGTCATGTGATACCCGTGCCCCAACTGATCAGTGGGTTATAATATATCATTGGGATCGTTCCAGCCAGGCTTATGCCCCTTAGAGTGCCACCCATAAATGATATATCAATAGGATCGTTCCAGCCAGGCTTATGCCCCTTAGAGTGCGATCCATGAATAATAATAGTGGGAGCGTTCCAGCCGGACTTATGTCCCTTAGATTGCACTCCCCAATTGAACAATTATGCATTACGTCTTTACTTTTGAGAAATTGATACATTGGTTACTATTGCATTATTGGAACATTTGGAACAATATTGGAATATTTGGAATAATATTGGAACATCTATGTAACACATGAATAATAAGTGATCAACATATGAGGAATATGTGAGTAACAAGATAACTACTTGAGTTGGACTACTTTTGGACATTTCGGAATAATACAAGGACATTGCCAATGTAATCAATATGAGCTGCAGAAGAATACGGACAGAGTAACCTTACATACCTCGTATTCTCAATATAAATACTCAATCCTATACGTGAACACAATAGTCCCTCTCCTTCCTTATGTTTCACTCTACAACACAAATACATAACGGAATTTACATTAACCACCAACCACTTTACAAATGCATATTTAAAATTGTCATTTCCCCCTTGACAATACCATTGATGAAATTATCATACTAATAATCCCACAATATTCCCAACATTGACCAAAATATCATAAACCATTAGCATGTCACACCAAGTTCATACTTTCCACTCTTCATCACCACAACATCACAATTATTCCATCAAATTACTTCAATACACCTCACAACAACAAATCGGCCAAAATCCCATAATTTACACTTATATGAAATTAACAAGTTTAATAACATAATCACACCATACATGTTGATATTTCATCCATACCATGCTCTTTCATCAAAATCACAAGGCATATTTCAAGTGTAAATCCCATGGATAACACATCTTTTAGCAAAAACACAAAATGTCATGTTCAACACTTCCAAGCATAACCAACATGATCTACATACTCTCTCATGCATATAATATATTAATCCATAAGAATAAACACTTACCTAAGCTTGAAAAATGATGATCTTACTCCAAAAGTTGGCTTAGGGTTCTTTAAGAGTTGAGAGAAATTTTGGGAAATTTCTAGAAATGTGTTGTGTGTTCCTTTGAATAAAAAATCAGATTTTTCCTTTCATTACGTCACCAATTCCATACACTTTTTCCATAACAACAATTTCCAAAAATGACACATAAAGAGAAATCAACTTAGGGCATAACCATATCATACATGTTAATGTTCAAACCATCAATCTCACTTCTTTCAAGACCACAAGGCCACTTCCAATTCAAATCACCAAAATAACACAACTTGTGTCATATAAACAAAAGTGCCCCAATCAACCCTTTTAGACATAACCATCAAAATCCATACCATCTCTTATGCACATAATATATTAAAACACAAGAATAGGCACTTACCAACACTTACAAAGTGATGATCTTGGCAAAATAAATGTAGTTGCCTTAGACTTGAAAAGGGTTTCTTTTGGTTTCTTGGAATTCTCTAGAAAATATAAGAAATGGCAAGGTGTGTTGAATGATAAAAATCTGATTTTTTTGAGCTTATATTTATCATCCTTAGCCAATATTTAGTCAAGGATGAGGTGTCCAAGTGGGTCAAGGAAGAATGGGTCATTTTTCCTTGTTTTGGGCCATGTCTTCATGTAAATTTTTGGGCCAAGTTTGAGCCCAATAACCAATATGCATTAAATCCCACACTTGCATGTATTATATACCCTTTATTACACATTCACTTAATTTCGTCACGTAGACATTCAGAAAATTTTGGGGTGTTACACGTATATACCCCCGAACTATTGAAAATGGTACGTATATATCCTTCAGTTAGACGGTTCGCGTCACGTGTCCTCATTCGAAAGAAATTAACTCCTTTCCCCTTAGCAATTTATCCCCTGACTTGCCTGGGAAATGCCCTACCGCCGAAGTTGGAAGCGAGTTTCGCCCACGTTTTCTCATCCTAAAGGAATGTTCTGTGACCACATTGGTTTTGGTTCGCCAAGAAATAGGCGTGGGCGAAACTCGCTTCTAACTCCGGCTGTAGAACATTTCACCGGCAGGTCAGGGAATAAATTACTAAGGGAAAATGGGTTAATTCCTTTCGGATGAGGACACGTGGCGCATGCCATCTAACTGAAGGGTATATACATACAATTTTCAATAGTTTGGAGGTATATACGTACCCAAAGTTAGATGGAAGCATACAAATAACCCAAAAGTAAAACGGAGGGTATTTACGTACCATTTTCAATTGTTTGAGGGTATATATGACCCTTTTCCGCAGTAAAAATAAATCTACCGCAAAGTAGTACTACACTCGACCTATCCGAAAAACAAACATCACCAAAACTCCAAGACCAAGACAGTACTAGCAAAGCACTACAACAACTAACACAGAAAACAAGATAAAACGCACCTACCTACTAGCACAGACACACTCCTACCTACTACCCATCTGCCTTAATTCGTGTCCTCCACACCTTCCTATCTAGCATATATGAAACCCAAACATACTACCCATCTGTCTATTCTTAATTTCTACCCTTGCTAAGTGTAGATCAGTTGTCTAGGAGCAATGTTGTGTCGACAGGAACTGAGTCTGTGACTAGTTGGCTGGGTTTTGATTTCTTTGTACTCATAATTCTCACTAGGTAATAAAATGTCCATAATTACCCCAAAAAAAAAAAAAAAAAAAAAAAATCCGGACGCGAGTCTCCATTTCATCCACCCTGCACCAATACGGCGAGTGACATCCTCGTCAATCTCACCATTTTCCTGGATCATCGACCCAAGATACTTGAAACTATCTCTCTTCGGAATGGCTTGAGTATGGAGCACTAACTTCACAGGAATAAGCAGATCAAAGGAAAAACCATAAAAATACGAAAAATATGCCGTGCCGCCACCACCACCATTTCCAAGGATCATTATATACTTATATGTTTTACAAAAAGAGTGAAGTCATTTGATGTTACGTGATACTGCATGGTAAGTTTTAGCTAGAACATGTTATAATTTATTGACTTGTATTAAGTTAAATAGATACTTCAATCAAATAAACTTGTGGATACACAAGTAGGCGCACAAAAGCATCAAGAAATATTTACAGTCCAAACCAAAAAATATCTGAAATAGAAACAAATTTATGCATTCGTATTGATGCGGCGTGGATGAAGTGAAGACTTGTATGATAAAAAGATACCACTGAAACTTAACACGGTTATCAAAAAAAATTTATAGCTATATTATTCTTATGACATTAAATGATTAGCTTCACAGCGAATATTTGTTAGTAATATTTATTTATATCGGTAAAACATATGTTAAGCTAACAAGATATTAGTATGTGATTGGATTGAGTTGCACATGAAGGCAACTTCTGGTTTTTACATTGCTTAAAATGGACGCCAAAATTACAAAGAAGATCACCTACTTTCTTCATGGAGGCTGACATTTTTCAAGGAAAAGTGAGAGATACCTTGAAGAAAAATAGAGACCAACTTATTAACTTTATATATGAACAAATATAACCCATTAATCACATATTTGTTTCTTGTCTACACTAAATTGATTCAGAACTAATTAATAAGCACTCATGTTTGAAACTGCTTACCAACTAAATCATAAAAAGAACCCTTTCTTTCTATGTTTAACTAATTAACTGGAGAATTGTTTTCATGTGACAAGAGGATTTTTTTTTTTTTAATTAAAGGCCAAAGGGCCAGATTTTATTAAATAAAAAAGAGCACATTTACATCAAATGATCAGGCCCAAGTCAAAAGATGACCCAGCCCAATCGTAAAGGAAGGAAACAAAAGCTAAAAGAAAACAAAATGAAATGAAAATTGATTAATTAACAAATTGATTAATCCCCATACTAGTACTTATTAGTACTCCCTCAGTCTCATTTTAGTTGGGCACATTTCATTTTACGCGGTGATTAAGAAATCATAAATGGAATGATTAATTTTACTATTTTACCCTTTACTTATATTAATAATATTCATTGGGCATAGGAATGGACATTGGAATTGTAATTAATTGTAGGAGTAAAATGGGAAAAAATTAATTAATTCTATCTTGATTTAGTAAGTGATCAACTAATATGGGATATTTATTTTAGTAAGATGACCAACAAAAATGGGACGGAGGGAGTAATATATTTTGATGATAACTTCAGTACAAATTAATGAATGCTCATGAGAAATTTATAACGTATTTGCTATACTATATTCTTAGATGGAAGCTACGTGGACCACTGATCAATTACTTGTAACACCCCGTACTTTATAACCTCACTTGCTACCTTGGGATCATATCTACATAGGTGTTGAGATGCCATGCATATGTGTTTTATAGTGTTATTGGTGAAACATTTGATATCGGACTTAACATGTGCGATTAGATCTTCGTAGGAGGTGTGTGGTGATTTCATGGAGCATTTGGGTAAGAACTCGTACATATTCTAACCTCATTTGGTGACTTTAAGTCATGTTTACTTGATGATTAAGATCACTAAGTAAGTATTTCGTAGTGTTTGGATAAGGGATTGGACGATACGTAAACATTGGATAAGTGGCCGAAAATTTCAGCACTTTGCTGAAACTTGCGCCACTACCCTGTTTCAGGGGTGTGGCGCAAGACACCAGCCTGCAGAAAATTCAGAGAGGCTGCATTTCCTGCGCCACTACCCTGTTTCAGGGGGTGTGGCGCAAGGCACAAATATTAGGCCTTTCCGGACCCGTTTTGTAACGCAATTCTACGACGCTTCTTGGATGGTTTCTTTTGGTTCTTTGGAGTTATTTGAGCATTGTTAAAGCTTCAAACACTTCAATATACTCCTACATACTCCTACATGATCAAATCATGAAATGTGAATAGTGATCCAAAATGTTCAATGAAGCCAAGGGCGACTAGAATTCCAATCTTTGCGATAGAAAGGACGAATGAGAAATGTTTAAAAGAATATTGTCGTGACATTATGGAATTATGTAAACATGAGAGATATGGTGAATAATGCATGAAACTTGTTGGGTTAAATGGATATGTCTTCTTGGGCCAAATTAAGGCCCAAAAGTGGAAGAAATCCATGGCCCAAATGGGTCAAAAGACCCATTCTTCCATTTGACCTTCTAGACACATTATTAAATGCCAAGAATTGGCTAAGGACAACATGAGAGGCCTATAAAAAGGGGCAAATCAGATTTTTATTGTACAAAACCTCTCATGCCTTTAAAACATTTTTCTCAACATTTCTCATTTCCAAACCATAAAGCAAAATAATTCCTTGGGACTCCTTGGACAAGATCAACATATTCCAAGCCTTGGTAAGTATTTATTTTCATGGATTAATATCTTATATGCATAAAAGAATATGTATATCATGTTGGTTGTGCTTGGAAAAGTTGGTCATGGTACTTGGTGATTTTGTATGAGATTTGTGGTATATGGAATTCAAGTGTGAATTAGGCCTTGTGCCTTTGATGAAAAAGCATGGTATGGACAAAATATGAACATGTATGGTGTTATTTTTGGTATAAAAACTTGTTCTTGTCTAAAAGGGAAAAGTATGGGATTTTGGCCGATATGTGTTATGAGTTGAATTAAGGTGCTTTGATGGATTATTTGTGATGTGTTATGAATAAGAAAGGGTAAAGGAGAAGTATTGTGGTGAAATGTATTGATTTTCATGTATTGGTCAATGTTGGGAATATTATGGAATTTTTGAAATAATAGTATGATCAATGGTTTTGTCAAGGGGAAATGACATGTTTAAAGGCAAACATGTAACTCATTAACATGGTATGCATTTGTAAAGTGATTGGTGGTTAATGTGCATTTCGTTATGTATTTATGTTGTAGAGTGACACATAAAGAAGGAGAGGGATTATTGTATACGCATCAAAGGTGGTATATTCGTATTGTGAATCCAAGGTATGCAAGGTTATTTTGTCCGTATCTTTCTACGGCCAATAGTGTTCACATCGACATTTCTTTAGTTCTATTCCGAAATGTACTAAGGTATCCCATATGCACTTATCTATGATCATTATCATATATTTCCTACTCATTGATCAATTGTGAAGCTCATTTCTCATATTCATGGTTAATGATCCGAAAGTTCAAAGAAGGCTATGTTCCAATATTCCAATAGTGTCTATACTTGTGTCTCTTGTTCATGGATTATTGTCCAATGGTTCCAATGGTATCATGGTGCTAGTTATGTTATATTTTTCATTGATATTTATTCACATGTCCTTTATTGGTCAATGATTCAAAGCTTCCAACAATGTTGTGTTCCAAAGTTCCAAAGTGATGTTATGATTATCAAAGTATCAATCTCAAAGTAATGAACAAAGTAATGCAAATGTGGTCAATGATCAAGTACGGGTGGCAAGTCTAGGGGCGTAAGCCTAGCTCGACTCGATCCCGAGATATGGATTTATGGGTGGCAAGTCTAGGGGCGTAATCCTAGCTCGACTCGATCCCGAGGGTGGCAAGTCTAGGGGCGCAAGCCTAGCTCGACTCGATCCCTATATGATGATATGAAAGACCCACTGATCAGTCGGGGCCCGGGTACATTGTGATATGTAATGGCATGTGAGCATTGAGATAAAGAAAGTAATGAAAATAATGAAAGCAATCCACATGGTTTCCAAAGAGTAACATGGTGACTTTTGAGTTCATTGAAATATTCATGTGTTGTACAGTTTCATCTGAGCCTTGCATACTCAGTACTTATTTCGTACTGACCCCTCTCGGGGAATTTACCTTACTTGCTGCAGGCGCAGGTCCCAGTAGGCCTCCTCAATAGACTGCCAGTGTTAGCGGTTCTTTGGTGAGCTCCAGCTCATTCGGGGCTTCTCCGAGTCAAAGTGTAGATATGTTTTGGTATTGTACATGTTGTATAAAGCGGGGACTTGTCCCGACTTATGGTTCATGTTGGTCAATGCTCTTGTTAGAGGCTTTTGTAGATCGATGTGGGTGTAATAGTGTATAAGACATGTTGTTTTGACTGGATGGCCTCAACGGCCAAGTTTCATATGTATGCCTAAATATGTCCCATGTTCTCCTTTATTCGTATTTCGTAATATTATGCAATGGTGGTTATGAATATTATATGCATATGATTGAGCATAGGCAAAGGTTGGTTCTCTCGGGCCTTATCGGCTACGGGTGCCAATCATGTCTCGATGGGATTCGGGGCGTGACATTACTGTTAGGACTAGGGGTGAAATTTAAGTGAAATGAGTTTATTTAAACCACATTTAATTAATTGACTCATCCATATTTTAAATGAGTATATATGGGCTTCAATCTATTTTAAAAACTCATACAAATATGAACAGAGTGGGTAAAAAAGTAGAAATAACATAAATCCCGACAGTTTGGAGCTCAATTACAGAAAATTCCGATATTTTGCATAATTACTGAAAATTTCGATTTTGGTTCCATCGAGATACATAATTAGCTCCCGATACATCCAACGAAAATACTTTTTTCCTTTGTAAAGATACATAATTAGCTCCCGATACATTTTTTTCGATTTTGGGTCTGTCGAGATACATAATAAATCCAACAAAGATACATTTTTTTCTTGTAAAGATACATAATTAGCTCCCAATACATTTTTTCGATTTTGGGTCTCTCGAGATACTAATTATCTCCCCGATACATCCAACGAAGATACATAATTAGTTGAGATTTTTGTAATTATTTTGTAAGGGTGGGGATTTGTGTAACTATGGTAAGTTAAGGTGTATTTTATGATATTTTTCTGGTAAAATATGAGTATCCATATAAGCCCACAGATCACCCACTTATGCTTAAAATCTCTAATTACACTAATTTTTTTTTTTTGTAAAAAGAAAACTAGGGGAGTGGGTTGGGCTTGGGTGGACTGAGGGTGGGGTGGGCTAGGCTAGGGGGTAGGGTGGGGTGGGGGGAATTTTTTTTGGTTGAAAAAAATTTAATTTTTTTAAAGAAAATTTTGTGTGTGTTGGGGGGGGGGGGGAGGCTAGTAGGGGGTAAGAATTTTTTTAAAACCAATTAGGAGGGTGGGGTGGGGGTAAAAAAATCAAGTTGATATGCATATATAAGTTCTAAAATTTTTAGGCTTTAGGAGTTAAAGTGAGTTCCAACCATTTTTACCCAATCCATATTTAACCAAATCCATATATATTTTATTTTTGGCAATCAACTGTGAAAATTACCATACCAACAAACTCAAAGTTACATCTAAAGAGCATCTATAGTCTAACTACCATTGAGGTATTAGACTCATAGACCTTGCCAATCTCTAATTACAAAGCCTGTTAATCAAACCTCTACAATGTCTAGCCTTCTTATCTATAAACAAGTGTAATCTTTCCCTAATTACAAATTTAATCTGTTGAATGACATATCTCTTATCTGCTCTACATTGCCTGAAGACAAGCTGGTTCCTAGTAATCCATATGTGATATATCATAGCTCCATAAATAGCAGCCACACCTCCTTTCTAAACTTGTTCTAGATCTTTTGTTTGATTTGAAACAACATTTCCATAACACTATGAGCTAACATGGTTAGGCCAAGCAGTTGCTGGATTACCTCCCATACTTCCTGAGTCTAATCACATTAAAAAAACAAGTGTAGTGCAGTCTCTTCACTATTAGTTTCACATAATCCACACGAGGTGTCATAAGGTCCCATTCCCAAATGAGTCAATCTACCTTTTGTTAATAGCCTGTCCTGGTATGCAAGCCACACAATGAATCTGTGTTTTGGCAGTACAGTTTTTGTCCATATAAGTTCAGCCACTTCCATCTTTTGTACAGGTCCCAGTAATGTTAAATAACTCACAGAAACTTAGTACTTACCACTACTAGTAAGACAATAGTGTGCCTAATTATATTAACTCTGCATCTTAGTCTTCATTTTATGTAGTACCTTCTAGTACCAGCTGCAATCTTGAGGAGGTGAGTCTATCCAAAAGTTTTCTCCTTCTTTCATATACACACCATTCACCCACTTAACCCATAAGGTATCTTTCTTCTCCATCAGCATCCAGATGAGTTTGCCTACAAAGGCTAGATTCCAGTTTTTACAATGTTTAATGTTCAGGCCTCCATCATGCTTTGGCTTACAAATCTTTTCCCATGACACTAGAGCCATTTTCTTCTTCACTTCTGTACCTCCCCAAAAGAATTCTCTACACTGCTTGTCCATATCTTTTATCACACTCTTAGGAAGCGAGAACACAACCCTCCAGAAGTTATGTAGTGAGAACAATACTGAGTTGATGATTTATAGCTTACCAGTATAGGACAAATGGCTTGTTGATACTGCTCTTATCTTGCTTGTAATCTTCTGACTTAACTGATAACATTCTAGTTTATTCCACTTCTTAGGAGACAATGGTAACCCTAGATATTTAATTGGAAATGTGCCTTCAGTAAAACCTGTAATGTTTAATCGTTTCACTCTTGTAGAATGATTCATACAGGCAATGTATATACTAAACTTGTCTGTATTTGCCTCAAGACCAGTGGCTTGGGAAAAATGATTTAAAGCCTACATCATCCTCTTCACAGATGCTTCATTCCTTTTACAAAACAACATCAAGTCATCAGCAAATGTTAGATGAGTAAGCTACAATTTCTTACATATTAGATACAGTCTAAAATCAGGAAGAGCACTCATTTTCCTTAAGATTCTTGTCAGATATTCCATGACTAGGACAAATAACAAGGGGGATATAGGATCCCCTTGCCTCAGTCCCTTCTTCCCTTCAAAATATCCATGGCATTCACCATTAATTCTTAAGGAGAACTTAGTTGTTGTCACATAAGTCATCAATAGCTGACAAAATTGCATTGGAAATCCAAGACCATGTAAGAGGTCCTCCAAGAAATCCCATCTCACCATATCATATGCCTTTCTCAAGTCAATTTTCATGAGACACCTAGGAAAAGTTTTCCTTTTATAGTGTCTCAACAGGTCATGGAATATAAGTACATTCTGAATTAATGATCTATCCTTGACAAAAGCAACCTGATTTTCACCAATCAAATCTGGCAATACCTTCTTTAATCTCCAACAAAGTAGCTTGGAAATACACTTGTATACCATATTGCAATATGACATAGGCCTGAATTGGCTTGCATTCTCAGGCCTGGATGTTTTAGGAATCAGTGTGATTACTATTGCATTCAGCTATTTGAGTAACTGTCCATTATGCAGAAAATCCAGAACTACATCTGTGACCTCTTCTCCCATAATAGACCATGATTCCTTGAAAAAACCACTACTATAACCATCCAAACCTGAACTTTTGTTGATGTTGATGCTAAACATAGCCTTTTTCACTTCATCTCTAGAGTAAGGTTTAATCAACTCCACCTGCTGCTCTATATTAAATATATAACCAGCCTGGAAGAATACCTATGATATAGGACTTCTGTGATCATTACCCTTCTTCCCTAGTAGCCGCTCATAATACTTCACAAATATGTCTAATATTTTATCCTGCTCAGTATACATTTGTATGTCATCCCCTCGCAACTAAGTAACAACCTCATGCAACCTTTTTTGTTTAAAAACAGTGTAAAAGTACTTAGTATTCTCATCACCTAATTTCAACCAGTTAGTTTTACTCCTTTGTGCTAATGTCATCTCAGTTGTATAGCTGATTCTTTTAAGCAATGTAGCTGCTACTTTCTCCTCTTCCTGCAGTTGCCCACATAATGGATCTAGGTGCATTTTGGCTTGGGCATCCTGCAGCTTACATCTTGCTTCACTCACCTTATTCATGATGTTTTTAAAGTATCTGGTATGTAACAGTCTCAACTTTACTTTCAACAGCTTCAACTTAGTTACAACTCTGAACATATGGCATCCCTGTACTGGAATCTTCCACCCTTCCTGAACCATAGTTGCATAACTAGAATGAGTGCTCCACATGTTACAGTATTTAAAAGTTGGCTTCCTTATTGGTTGCACCCTTTCTAATCTCACATATATAGTGGAGTGATCACTCACCCCCTCTTTCAAAAAGTGAGCCCTACAATCTGGCATATCATCAAGCCATTCTCGATTTACAAAAGACCATCTGATCTTGAAGGTGTACCATCTTCTGCAGACCACCATGAGGACGCTTCATTAAACACACATTTCGAAGTGTAACATCTTCCAGTTGTAGGATCACAACATTTTCATCCTTTGATTTTATTATCATATCCTACAAAGATGCACCTGACAACTTTTTTTTTCAATTTTGCTATGCATATGATCAGGTATAAATACATAGCACACACATCCAAAGACACGAAAGTAATTAACTATACGCTTAACGTTCCACACTCTTAAAAGGTGATATGAAACCCAACCTTTATTGTGGAAGCCTATTGATCACAAAGGTTGTTGTCTTCATTGCTTCTGCCCAAAATCTTCCTTGTACATTCTTTGCATGAAGCATACTTCGATAGATTTCTGCAAGATGTCGGTTCTTTCTCTCCGCGACCCCGTTTTGTTGCTGAGTATAAGCATATGTGAATTGATGATTTATTAGATATTTGCAAAGAAACTCTAGAAACTCCATTGAGGTATATTTGCCTCCGTTATCACTTCGTAAACAACCAATTTTCTTGTCAAGATCTATTTCGACAACCTCCTTAAACTCCTTAAAGTTTGAGAAAGTGTCGGATTTTTCCTACATAAAATACACCCATACATACCTAGAAAAATCATCGATAAATATTACCATATACTTCATTCTGCCAATTAATTGTTGCTTTACAGGACGAAACACATCTGAATGTATCAACTTAAGTGTTTCTTTTGCTCTAAATTCAGACTCTTTATATGGTAGTTGATGTGCTTTTCCATACTGATATCCTGCGCAAGTTGTGTCTATTCTTACTTCTAGTTGTGGCAGTCCCTTGAGTATTGATTTCTTCATCATCACATTAAGCTTGGAAAAGCTAACATGACTTAGTCGCATATGCCAAGATCAGTAGTCTCATTCTTCCTCACATCTTTTGTCTGTGGTTGTGCAACCTCGCTGCCATTGATGACCTCACATAAGTCTTGGCCCTGCATATAAGACATCATACACGTTGACCATGTATTGTAGTTTTCATGTTTGAGCTTCTTGATTCCACCAACAACTCCTACTTGCTGCATATCAGTCATTGTGTGGGAAGAAGAAAAACAAACTTTTGTCAAATAGTTATGATGTTTTACCGGCTTTTGATACCAGAATGTTGAACACAATTGAAAGTAATAATTTATTACGTGAATAACATCTCCTTATATAGGCGTACATCAGAGACCTAATACTACTCCTAAATTGACTAGGAAACAAATAGCTACCAAATACTACATTAATTACCTAGAAACTATTACTCCAAAATTGACTAGGAAATAACTAACCAAAATACTACAAGGAATTGGCTAACATAACTAGGACTTCTATTGTGTGTTGAGTTTTATCCATGTGCTGGTGTTGTAGTCTTTAACAGGGTGTGTTGTTTGAAAAAACACTAAAAGAAATCGCAAAGATCTTACTGAAAGTTGATTTTAGTGCAATGATAAAGACCATTATCCTATAGATGTTAAGGATATACACCAAATGTAATGCTAAATTGAGATTTAATTGATCCAAAAAATAATCGATCCCATATATAATATATAATCAGTCACTCAAAAGGTTATAATGTAATGCCTGGATAAATGGATTTGATACTAAATAAAATGATAATCTCAAGTCAAGATAATAACAAAAGCCTGAAATCTAATACTGACAATTAGTTCTAAACAGAAAAACAAAAACAAACCATCAATCCAAGTCATAAATAACAAAATAGTCTCCAGAAAAATGAAAGATGAAAATTCCACTTGAGTAAACTATTGTCACTGCAAAGAGCCCTTTTAAGGATTGCCACAGATATTCTTACATAGCATTGGAGCATGTTGAGATTCGTCAAGAAAATTTGCTATTATTTGTAACTGGATACTCGGTGTTGCTATCACCTACATAGGTTTAAGGTAAAATCTACAGAAATTACAAGTGTGACGAAAATAATTTTTTTTTAAAATAAGTCAGTATGGAATAGGTGGTATAATCAAAGATAGTTATGGTATTTTCATCATGGCCTTCTCGTGGAGTGTACACTATACCAACAATATCCTAGCAGAAAAAGAAAAGAAAATTGTGTGCTAAGATAATTTTTCCCTCAAAATGCTTTTTCTGGAAAACATTTTCAGCCAAATCAAATACACCGAAAAAAATGTTTTCCCAAAATCAACTTCCGTGATATTAAGCAAAGTTAAAAGAACTAACTTGATCATCAAAGAAAACTTGATCAAACTCATTGCTTTGTTCATTAATTAGTACGTCAAAACTTGAAAGTTCAAGATTCTGGAAGTGAGAATTCATATCATAGAGATCGAAATCTAAAAACACATCAAAGTGTTCCTTCTCATTTGAATCATTCGCATCTGGTGCCACAACAATATTTCTTGGATCAAACATGTTTTGTTTACTGAAATATTACAGTAAATTAGCATTTGATTAATGAACAAAACATGTTTGATCCAAGCAACAACGTTGAGGCACTAGATGCAAGTGATTCAAACAAGAAGGAAAATTTTGATGTGTTTTTCAATTTCGATTTCTATGATATGAATTCTACCATCCAGAATCTTAAACATTCAAGTTCTAACCTACCTAATGAACAAAACAGTGAGTTTGATCAAGTTTTCTCTGATCATCAGGTTACTGTTTCAATCTAACTTTACATAACATCACGAAAGTTGATTTTTGAAAAATATTTTTTTTTTCTGATTTATTTGATTTGACTAAAAACTATTCTTCCAGAAGAAGCATTTTGAAGGAAAAATCTATCTTAGAACACAGTTTTCTTTTCTGC
Organism: Capsicum rhomboideum; assembly: GCA_031232105.1. Lineage (NCBI taxonomy): Eukaryota > Viridiplantae > Streptophyta > Magnoliopsida > Solanales > Solanaceae > Capsicum > Capsicum rhomboideum. Next base: position 138,085,681 of record CP124711.1, on the reverse strand, counting down.
TTGGATATTGCTGGTATAGTGTACACTCCACGAGAAGGCCATGATGAAAATTCCATAAGTATCTTTGATTATAGCTCCTATTCCATATTGACTTAGTTTTCAAAAAAATATTTTTTCGTGACACTCGTAATCTCTGTAGATTTTACCTTAAACCTACAAACGCAGATGATAGTGACATAAGTGTCTAGTTTCAAGGAATGAAAAATTTTCCTGACGAATCTCAACATGATCCAATGCTATGTGAGAATGTCAGTGACAACTTTCAAAAGAACTCTTTGCAGTGACAGTTGTTTACTCAGGTGAAAATTACATCTTTCATTTTTCAGGAGACTATTTTGATTTGTATGACTTGAATTTTGGTTTGTTTTTGTTTTCTGTTTACAACTAATGACCGATATTAGATTACACGCTTTTGTTATTCTTGAATTGGGATTATTGTTTTATTTAGTATCGAACCCATTTATCTGAGTTCAATTTCGGCAAAAAAAAAACAACACAAATGATATTTAATTTGTAGCAAACTCTTACTCTTTATCATATACACGATTGGTTTCATCTGAGTTTTTCCAACCTTCATAGTTGTTGCATCCTTGATTGCTTTTTCAGCCTTTGCAGTTGTTACACCCAGCATTGCATCCAGCAGCTTCCATTATGGCAAAAGTGTCAAACTAGGCTTTCAATGTAGATGCTTGCGTCGATGGAGTTATCTTTTGGATTGTAAATCATGAAAGTTGATTGATTATGGTCAAACAAGATTTCTCCTTTATTTGACATGCAAAAGAGCGGAGAAAAATGATATCTCTTGTTATGATCAGAAGAGTGATTGATGCCTTACATTTTTGTCCAAGATTCTTTTAATCCAATACTCCTTTATAATCCATACATCTATTTGAAGTCTCGGATTATTACAATGAAATGGTCATCACTACTATTGATGTAACTAGTAGAAAATGGGGGAGGGTGGAGATACCCTCCAATGAAGAAGGAGATTTGATTTAATGCGAGGGAGTGTTGGCAAGTGATCTTTTTGTTTTCTATAATAATCAGAATCTTCAAACATATGTGTGGACTATGAAGGAGTATGGGGTTAAAGAATCTTCGATAAATATGTATATATATATATACATACATATATGTATATATATACATACATATGTATATATATACATACATATATGTATATATATACATACATATGTATATATATACATACATATATGTATGTGTATATATACATATATGTATGTGTATATATATATATATATATATATATACACACACCGTCAATAGCCCTTATGGTTATCCTAAGAGATTTTCTCTATTTTTTTGCATGTCAAATGAAGGTGAAATCTTGTTTGTGGGTAATGAAAGGATTCCAATCTGTCCATGATTCCAACAACTAGCTAAAACTTTGTGAATATCAAACATGGCAAGGTCACAGGGAAGTAGATACTGTAGAATTAATCCATAATGAAGGCTTATGTGCATTTGCAATAACAAATTCTATACGTTCGTCTCTGATAATAACAATTTCCTCTTCATTATTCCTGTCTTGATTTTTAGCATCATCTTCACAACCATTTACTGCAGCAATTTGGGATACAGAATTTACCAGATCAATAGGGGGAATGGAAAGTTCAATAGGCTTGTTGGATGTACCGAGAGGATTTGAATCTTTGTACCTATCAGATGATTCATCAAACACATTACACGCATTTCTATTGCTTTCTAATTGTTCACCATAATATTGCCGTCAGTTGGTTATGTTGCACCAATGGGAATGAATATATGTAGCCTGCGAAGAGTATATCTGACTCACTAAAGCTCGACAAAATTTACAACAATAACATACCCAGTATATTCCCCCACAATGGGGTCTGGGGAAGGTAAGTGTATGCAGTTAGTACCACTATCACAAAGGTGAGGTAGAGAGGCTGTTTCCAATTTTCCCAGCTCAAGACAAAAAACAGTTCAAAAAAAAGACATAATATAAGAACAATAGGTACTAACACACCAAATAGTAACAGAAACAAGACTACCACAAAGTAGTACTAAAATCGATCTATCCGAAACAACAAACATTACAAAAGTCCACAAATAATGCCCTACAAGCATAGCACTAAGATTACTAGCATAGATATCAAAACAAAACACTCCTACAAACCCGAGAAAGGATGCACTCCTTTCAACTAACCGTCTACCCTAATTCACATCCTCCACACCTTCCTATTTTGGGTTATGTCCTCGGTAAGCTGTAACTGCTCTATGTAATGTCTAATCACCTCCCTTCAATATTTCTTTGATCTACCTCTACCTCGCCTGAATCCATCCATAGCCAACCCCTCGCAACTCCGCACTGGGGAATCCGTGTACCTTCGTGTCACATGTATGAACCATCTCAACCTCGCATTCCGCATCTTGACATCCACCAAAACCACTCCCACCTTATCTTGAATAACCTTATTTCTAATCCAATCCCTCCTAGTAAACCAACACATCTATCATAGAATCCTCATCTCCACCACCTTCATCTTTTGGATGTGAGAGTTTTTGACTGGCCAGCACTCCACCCCATACAACATAGCAGGTCTAACCGCCACTCTGTAAAACTTGCCTTTAAGTTTAGGAGGCACCTTCTTACCATACAAGACTTCGGATGTGAGCCTCCATTTCATCCTCCCTGCACCAATACGGTGAATGACATCCTCGTCAATCTCTCCATTTCCCTCGTCAATCACATAGAAGAGGTTTGACAAAGTGAGTCAGGCAAAAATTTCTAGACTTTGTCAAGACTAGCTTCAACAACTTCAAGCAGAAATAACTACTTTGTCAACCATGACAAAGATTCAGAGATGCCCTGTAGACTTTGACTCTCTTAATCTTGGTTTCCTAGAGTTCAAATGGGCCAACCTCAGAGTGATTCACAAACAATTACATCTAATTTTGTTTGGCATATCTATTTAGAACCTTAACAGTCCACAATCCTAGTTTATTCATTAGGGACACCCTAGTCATTTCTCAGGTCTGCACCACTCAATTTTAATATCTTAGCTTAAAGGCCTAGCATTCTGACTCTGTTGAGTGTCAACATCCCCTTCATTTTGCAGAGCATAAAAGGGGTTTGTTATGACTGTGCTGGTCTTCAGTACAGTCAACAGAGGTCTAGGTGGTGCTTCACTACCACCCTTCTCCTTCCCCTAGTTTAGTCCATCAATGTTGACTGCCAATTTAGCCTGATATGGTACCACTATCCTTTCCTTCTCAGTTTCCATTTGTCCTTCCCTTAGCTTCTTAGCTAATGCCCCATCTCTCCGATGTCTTCTACACTCAGTGTTATCATGGCCAAAGTTATTGCATCTGGTAAACATAATTGTCTTCCATTCGTATCCACTTTTACCATTTTAATTCTCAAACATAATTCTTGTAGGATAATTTTGATTTAGTGGCATTTCTACCAACACCCTACCAAATGCCAACCAGTGTAGTTGCCTTATTAGCCTTCAATGGGTTGTGAACCAGCCTAACAATCTTTGCCAATGTTGATTTCCTCATGTGCTTGATATCCAAGCCTATTAACCTGATCTAGATAGACATGTTGTTCACTTTTTCCTTTGTAACTTCAATGTCAGGTCTACAAGGCTTAACCACTATGGATTTCCGTCATACATCTACATCTCTACAAGAATAAAGACTTTTAACGACCACTACTTTGCGAGGGGATGCTGATCCGGTCGTTATAAGTGTATTTATAGCGACCAATTTTTTTTCCGGTTGCTAAAGTCAAGTTGTAAGTCAAATAACAACGAAAGGATAAAATCCAGTCCTTAAGAAAACCATATTCAGTCGTTAAAGCTAATACTTCAAACTTTTTTCAGAAAATTTCGCACAAAAACTTCCACACTAAAAATATTTTCTCATAATAAACTACTCTCATGTTCCTATCAAAAACGAAAAAACTTCTCTCTTGCTACATCTAGGGCTTAAAGAGCAACATTTTCAGCAGATTTCTCCAAACACAAACAGGACACTGGATTGTGCCTGAGCTTCATCGCAAGTCAGATTTGTCACTTGGTTCTCCAAAAAAAAATAGATTTGGCATTTGAGTTTTATGGATTTCATCTCAAGCCAACATAGGGTTTGTTCCGGTCAGTGTTTGATTTATCTATCTACAGACAATTATTTATTGTTATTTGGTATTTGAGTGTAATCGATGAAATTAATTCTAGTATTTCAATTTTCATTTGAATATAAAGAAAATTGATGTCTCAGGGAATTTCCTATTCTGTCTTTTTCTTATGAATTTGGCTAAAATTTTGAAATGTTTTGTAGACCTTTATAGCTATGTATGGATAAATTTGTCTCAATCTTAGCATGAGAGATTTGAAATTGTTACATTACAACTTCTATTATATTGTGCCTTTTTGGAGGTTTGGTTCTCTTGCCTAGTTTTGGACTCCCTAGCCTTGATGAATGACTTCGAATCTATGTGAGGTGTCGACACATGACTATTAGCGCTTTGATTTTGAGGTGTTTTTTAACATGATGTCATCAAGAGCTTGTTGTCTGGAGAGATCAAGGTCATTGCAATAGTTGGGTGCTAAGATTACGGAACCCCTTTTCTTGAGGTTGTGTTCGTGATTTCAGAGATGCTCCCGAATTCGAATTCTCAACTTTCTCTGTTGTTTACACGTTTCAAAGGTAAGACATTTCACCTCTCCCATCTTGTTCTGTGTTTTTCCTAAACCCTTACCAGTTGAGAATCACAAATGAGAAACCATCCCATGTCTGTTATTTCAATTCTAATTATATTCTGTTAGAGAAAGGTTGATCATAGTCCTTAGAATTTGGTGTATTCCAGCAATGCAATCTTCTTTTAGTGCTTTTGCTACCTCTGCAATGTAATTTTAATATTTTGGCCATGTTTAATCACCTCAGGAATGTTTACAATATTTAAATCTTTAGTAGAATGGCCTTTATGTTGTACAAGATTCTCCATCTGAACACTAGCTTTTACATGGTTAGTTCTCAGAGTTGATACGTCGTTTCAAAGTTCAAAACCCTCAGCTACACCAAGTTCTTTCCCAAGTTATTTAGGACTTAGCGACGCACCGGATGCCACACCAAAAGCTTGTTTATCCCTTGCATCAATTGAAGACTATGTAGATTCAATCAGTCCACTCTGCTTCTTGCTTATCGACGCATCTGGAGTGAATTTATACTGAATTTTAAGCGTGACTACACAAGTCCTTTCACGTTGTAATGTTGCATATCTGTGTCCATAGAATTTGGAGATCCAATCCTTAAACCAGCAGTTTTTTCTCATGATCAAAGTCCTATGTTCACCAACATTATTCTCGACATCCTGGCCTTTGTCATTGAGCTTCTCCCTTACCAAATCTTCTTGCATATTACTATCAGAATTTTCATCGTGAATAGCTACATCATTATCAAAAATAGTAGCTAAAGCTAATTGTTTTCCACTTGTATTTTCAGCTTCAACTTGCCTTTCCTCATTAGTTCGTTCATCCACGATATCAATTTCATTTTTCAAAATTTGTCTAGCACCTGTAAAGCATCTTCAGGTAGCACCTCTGTTTCCAACTTGCATTTCAACCTTGCAAATTAAAGTAGCTCAAGCATCTTTTACTAGAAATGTTCTGATAATTCTTAAGTTTACAGATATTTTTAACTACAAACAGTGAAATGGTCAGCGAAAGGGAAGAGTGAATACATATTAGGAAAAAGGAGAACTTGAATGTCTAACTAAGAATTATATCTAAACAGAAATGAAGCTACTGCATAGGCCATTTTCTAGTGTGATGTTTAAATGTGATCACTAGGTACCTCATTCTTCAGTAACAAAGTGAAACATTATACTTAGAATTGGTTTTGGAAACTAGACCTAGAGATGGTGTAATTTAACGACTCTTTAAGATAAAAATGAAAATCATTGTCTTAGAAAACAACTTTAGATTATTTAGCAAACATAATTGCATAGAGCTATTCTTTCTTAAAAGATTTATACATCATATTAAGAACCCAAGGGTGTGGCCTAGTAGTTCAATGAAGTTGGGTTGAGCACCATGAGGTCTCAGGTTTAATTCTCAACAGAGACAAACACTAGGTGATTTACCTGGTACCTATTGCTGGTGGAAGGTGGCAGGTATCCCGTGGAATTAGTCGAGTCGAGGTGCGCGCAAGCTGGCCTGGATACCATGGTTATCACACACACACAAAAAGATTTATACATCATATTGCTCATGACTATCTTCTATGACTGTAAACCAATAAAAATCTTCCAAAATCCCATCACCTCCGCTTTCTGCTGGAAAGCTGTATAGATTTTACCTTTTCATTTTCTGAAGAGATTTAGGCTTACATTCTTGAGGAGTTTCCATAGATTATTGTTTTTGGCTTCAATAAAACCTATTAAGTGTTTTTTTATAAGGTAAATATAAGACTTATTAAGTATCTCTTTTTGATTTTAGTTATGGTACTTGCTAGTAGTCAAGGTTTCTATTTATGATTGTCAAAAAAGAAAAGGTTATTTAGTTGTGTGCTATCTACTGGTTTCGTCAAAATCAGTGGCCATTTTTATTTATAAGAACTTTTTTATGTTTTACTTGGGCTTTGCAAACCTACTCTTTGTAGAGTGTTGACAATGTACCACTTTAACTATAATTTTTTGGAGAATACAATGTCGTGTTTTTTTTAATTTTTTTTATTTCTTGTCTTCCTCAAGCATCTGCATCTGAACCCCCCCCCCCCCCCCAGAAAAAAAAAAAGTGAGAGATGAAAAAGCATAAAAACCTCAATTTTTCCTCTTTATTCTTCTTTTTTGTGGAAAATGCTCGAATGGAAGATTATGTTTGAGGCCATGGAACCACTGATATTTTTCTGTAGCTTGTTAAACTGATCAATTTCTTCTAATTTATGAATGCTTGAGAGTGTAATTTTTACTTATCTTGCGTTTGAAGTTTTCTTTTCTCTGTGCGCATTGTTATACTAATATGTATTGGTTGTGTGTATATATATATCACCATTCATCTGATTATGGCACCTGATAATCGATAAGGAGCTGAAAGGTGGTGACTCCTTGAAATCTACATTATTGGAGAAGCTGAGCTTGATTGCTACTGAAAAAGAAAATGAATCACTAAAAGGATACATGAAAGGGCTAGAGAGTAGATATGAAGAGCTAGAGAGTAAATACGAAAAGCTCGAAAGTGCAGTCTTTGATCAACTTACATCATCATCTTCAAGTAAACAATATATAGATTAAATCACTTGACAGGTTAGTAGACTAAAACTTCATTAGTTCTCTGTAATTAAATTATTGCAATGTTTATATGATTTTTTTTGGTTATTTTACAGAGTTTTCTGAATTTAAACAACAATTTTCAAATAATGTAAGTAAGAGAGACGATAGATACATTACAATTTATTTGATTGACAACATCCAAATGTTCCTCTAGAATAGGAGTGTAGGTCTGACCATTTATTTGATTGACAACATCCAAATGTTCATCAGGAATAGGAGTGCAGTCCCGATATTGCTCATTTCTAGTAAGCTTCATTTTCTCTTCCGAGGAAAAGTAAAAAATCTTGCTTTTAGCGAAAACATCATCCATAAAACTCCTAGCTGATACAATGATTGACAATATAGAAATCCCGAATCTTAAAAGCTTGTGACCAATAACAAACACATATGATCTAATGGAGCAAATAAAACATTCAATGGGATATAAACGAAGAGGAACGAAAAGAAAAGTTTCATAAGAAAGCAGAGATATGGTGACTCATCTCTACAACAAATATATGAATTTATTAAGAATGTAGTTAATACAGGTACCAGCCTTTCAATTTTTTCAAATATCCTACAGTTCCTTTCAGTCCAAATTGTATGTACAAATTCATTATTGACTTGTTTAATATTTGAGCTCTACTAGTTCTCTCCTTAGTAGTTCGAATTATTATCTGCAAGTGTTGTGCTCCTGTGACAGTCTGTAGAGGATTCCACTGCAGCCATTGAAGTAGTCTATCCCATAGCTTTTTTGCGAAGCCAATCCACTTTATTTAGATTGCCATGAAGGAAATTCTGAAAGCTAGAGAGTAAGTAACTTGTAGGATTTTGTCTTCTTTTTCAAGGGGAAGGAGCTTTCCCAATAATGAATGCTAGTGAGTTTTCCTCTCTCCCGAGATGATTTTCTCTATACTTTCTGCTGTCTCACAAGTTATAACAATTCAACCTTGATTCGGCATATACATATGAGCGTGTTTGAATGCTCTATAATGTTGGTCATCTTCTCTTCTTTTAGATAAATTTTAAAAGTAATAAGACATCATTTAGGTCTTATTTTTCTTCTTCAATGATTAACATTTTGTTACTAAACTAATGAAACTTGTTCTTTAAACAGATCCAAGAGCTTGAAGTTTGAAAAACCTATCCATGACGAAAGTGCAAAGCAAGTTGAAGTACATGGGTCTTATATACATATGTTGCAGTTTTATTCCCTTTTTAGGAATTCGTAGAAATGATGTCGTTTGTTTGGATTGGTATACTTCTTTAGTAATATGATGTGTTAGTTCTTTGTAGTACCAATGAATGAAATTTTATATGAATATCAGTTATTTGGTTTAATATCGGATGTGTTTACTTTTATTATTATATTTCGTTCTTTCGTTAAATGGGCACTAGTAAAAGAAAATGTGGTCGTTAAAAATAACATACAATTAACGAAAGGAATTTTGGTTGCTAAAACCTCTTCTAACAATTGAGTTCGTTGGTGTCTTTAATAACTTTTAACGACCGGAGGTCAAATTAGTGAAGGGGAAATCCCGTCCCTAAAAAAATGTATAACGACCGGAATTTATGTGCTTGCTAAAGGATCAGTAACGACTGGATTGCAAATCTGGTTGTTAACTTTTAACAAAAAGGCTTTTAATGATCAGTGACGACCGGATTTTTTCCAGTCGTTGTTGACTTTTAGCGCCCAGATTTGGACTTTTAAAGACCAAATTTCCCCTCGCTAAAGACCAAATTTCTTGTAGATAGCTTTCCCCTTCTCTTCTAAGCATTATGAAATCAAACAAAAAAACTCGGTTAACCTTTCTACTTTATCAATCCCAAATGCTTCCATATTGTGTTAAAAAAAACCCTCTATTGTCAATTGGGGAGGGTTCGATCATAGGACACAGCAAAAGCCCTCAGCTACTAGTATCGAGCTAGAAATTTTGCTCTACAAATTAACAACATTAGGGGCGATGATTTGAAAGTTGTCAATTTTACTACTTCCATTGGTTTCTTCATCAACCAAATCAGCCCATGAAGCCTGCCTATAACTTGGCGACCATATAATCATTATGTTGCTGCTACATGTTTCTGGAGTTCCTACTGGTGTTACCATAGTTGATATTTGATTCATATTAAACGATACAATCCATTGCAGGACATTGAGGTTCTTTATCTTCCTAGCATCACTTGATGGTGGGATACCTTTCTTCCCACAATTTACACTTGGATCACCCCCGTGGATCGATAGCCTTCTCCCTCTAGTTTTGAATTTTCTAGCCATTTCAGTTGTCGCCAAGAGGAGATCACATCTCCAGAGAGAAAGTTAACAAACTCTACTTTGAAACAAACATTTACTTATTGTTAATCCTAAACAATATGTACCTTCTTTTTGTATGAACCTATCTAATAATTTTTATAATCTGTCGTTAAATAAGATTAGGGACGGATTTTCATTGTTTAGCAACATAAATTGTTTATCAATAATTTCTGTTTTTGTTAGTATATGATAACTAGTTATTTTGTAACATTACTATTATAAAGGATATAATTCAGTAAATATAGTTGAAATTAACTAGTCACATAATGTTTACAATATGACATAGATATCGTTTATGACTTCATTATTATAGCGGATAAAGTTAATTATTTTAACCAATACACTACAAAAAAAAAAGAGTAATTAACTGTGAAATTTATCGCTAAATAGCCTGTAGCTAACATGTTTTTTTGAAAATGTGTAGTTAAGTAGGATTACTAATGAATTTTTACTGTATAGCGACAAAATTAACCGTCGCTAATACTTCTTTTTTGTAGTGATATGATAAACATTTATTTTGTAACATTGATGTTATAGTAGATTGGTAAATATATGTGAAATAACTCTCATAACATTTATAATATAATTTAATTCTAATGCTAGCTTTTTGAAATAATTATCCAGTTACATGCGATGAACACAATGAACGCTTAGAACTAATGAAGGCTTTAAACATTGGAGCTTATATTTATGTAAAATAAAACACTTGACGAGAATATTGTGGATTATTTGTGGCAATTTGTATTGAGGGGAAGAATCCAAAAGGAAAAAACTAAATAAGGATTAGAAGAAAATGGAGATCATCATATGAATGTTGATGATCTTGGTAACAATTACATTGTTGGAGATAATAAAGAACAAGCTGGAGAGAAAAATAATGTGTCTAATACCAAGAACAGAGCAACAATATTCATGAGGTTGAAAATGATGTTGTATCGAATGATAAATATAAGTGGATGGAAAAGAGAGGAGAGAAATCATAAAAGAGATTAATGAAGGAGAAGACACAAGTTGTGCTATTAATAAGACCCTTAAGAGAAAGGAATTCATAAATTGGACTTATGATCTTCATGTCAAATTCATGGAAGCTAAGCAACACCTTGGTGATGGAAGGAAGTTTACTCCATAATTACTTAAATTTTTTGACAATTCATTTTTATGGAACGTTGTGAACAATGAGAATTCGAACTTATAACTAACATCAACTTGTTTAGAATTAAGGTTGTAGTAATTTTAGAATTAAGGTTAAACACACCAAACAAGTTGACGTTAGTTATAAGTACAAATTCTCATTGTTCACGACGCTCCATAACAATGAATTGTAAAGAAATTTAAGTAATTATGAAGTAAACCTACTTCTTTCACCAAGGTATTGCATAGCTTCCATGAATTTGACATGAAGATCATCAGTCCATTTTAGGAAGTTCTTTCTCTTAAGGGTCTTATCAATAGCACGACTCGTGTCTTCTCGTTCATTAATCTCTTTTATGATTTCTCTCCCTAGCTTTTCCATCCTCTTGTATTTTTCATTCGATACAACGTCGTTTTCAACCTCATGAATGTTGTTGCTCTATTCCATGGTACTAGACACATTATTCATCTCTCCAACTTGTTCTTCATTATCTCCAACAATGTAATTGTTACCAATATCATCAACATTCATCTGATGATCTCCATTTTCTTCTAATCTTTATTTAGTTTTTTTCCTTTTGATTCTTCCCCTCAATACAAATTGCCATAAATAATCTACAATGTTCTCGTCAAGTGATTTTTTTACATAAAAATAAGCTCCAATGTTTAAAGCCTTCATTAGTACTAAGCGTTCATTGTGTTCGTCGCTTGTAACTGGATAATTATTTCAAAAAGCTAGCATTGGAATTAAATTATATTGTAAATGTTATGAGAGTTATTTCACATATATTTACCAGTCTACTGTAACAACAATATTACAAAATAAATGTTTATCATATCACTACCAAAAAGAAGTATTAGCGCCGGCAAATTTTTGACGCTATACAGTAAAAAATCATTACTAATACTGCTTAACTACACGTTATCAAAAAAACATGCTAGCTACAGGCTATTTTGCGATAAATTTCATATCTAATTTCTTTTTTTGTTGTTGGTAGTGTATTGGTTAAAATAAATAACTTTATCCACTATGAATGCCAAGAGATACATATGTCATTTGGTACGAGTGAAAGATAATGACGTGGAACCATTAATTCCACAGTCAGTACCGGTAGTCAATGAATTTCTAGATGTATTCCCAGAGGATCTTCCAGGTTTACCCCCAGAACGAGAAGTGGAATTCGGTATTGATGTGATTCCAGGCACTCAGCCTATTTCTATCCCTCCATATAGAATGGCTCCAGCGGAACTGCGTGAATTGAAGGAGCAGTTGAAAGATTTGCTGGATAAAGGCTTCATTAGGCCTAGTATGTCCCCGTGGGGTGCACCGGTATTATTTGTGTGAAAGAAAGATGGCACCTTGAGAATGTGCATCGACTATCGGCAACTGAATAAAGTAACGATCAAGAATAAATACCCCCTTCCTCGCATTGATGATTTGTTTGATCAGTTACAGGGTGCCAGGTGTTTTTCAAAGATTGACTTGAGGTCGGGTTACCATCAAGTCAGAGTTAGAGAAGAAGATGTACCCAAGACAGCTTTCCGAACACGGTATGGCCATTATGAATTTTTAGTTATGTCATTTGGGCTAACAAATGCACCGGCTGTGTTTATGGATTTGATGAACAGAGTGTTCAAGCCATTCCTAGACGTGTTCGTGACAGTATTTATAGATGACATCCTTGTTTATTCAAGATCACCAGAAGACCATGCTTATCACTTACGGCAAGTGTTGCAAATTCTCCGTGACCGTAAGTTGTATGCAAAATTCTCCAAATGTGAGTTTTGGTTGAAATCAGTCGCGTTCTTGGGTCACATTGTATCAGATGAAGGTATACAGGTTGATACCCAAAAGATAGAAGCAGTGAAAAACTGGCCAAGACCTACGACACCCACAGAGATTCGCAGTTTTCTGGGTTTGGCAGGTTATTATCGGAGATTTGTAGAAGGGTTTGCGTCTATTGCAGCACCATTAACAAAGTTAACTCACAAGGCAATTAAATTTCAATGGAATGATGCATGTGAAAGAGGGTTTCAAAAATTGAAAGATAAGTTGACTTCCACACCAGTGTTAGTACTTCCTGAAGGCACAGAGGGCTATGCAGTGTATTGTAATGCTTCCGGGATTGGTCTCGGATGTGTGTTGATGCAGCATGGTAGGGTGATAGCATATGCCTCACGACAGTTGCGGCCACATGAGAAAAACTATCCCACACATGATCTTGAATTGGCAGCGGTAGTTTTTGCTTTAAAGATATGGCGTCATTATTTATATGGGGTTCACGTTGACATCTATACGGATCAAAAAAGCTTGCAATATCTTTTTAAGCAGAAGGAACTCAATTTGAGGCAACGAAGGTGGTTAGAGCTTTTAAAAGATTATGACATTGATATTCTTTATCACCCAGGCAAAGCAAATGTAGTAGCTGATGCATTGAGCCGTAAGGCAGTAGAAAGCACTAGTGGTCAATTGAATGAAAAACGTGACATAATCAAAGATTTGAATCAATTAGCCAGCCTGGGAGTTCGCCTTATTGAATCCTCAGATGATAGAGTTATTGTGCAGAATGCAGCAGAATCCTCCCTGATAGCTGAAGTGAAAGAAAAGCAATTTGCGGATTCTATTTTATTGTAGCTAAAGGAAAATGTGCAGTAGAATTTGACCAAGGCATTTGATATTACACCCGAAGGGGTGCTTCAATGTCAAGGGAGGTTATGTGTACCGGACGTAGATGAACTGAGGACACGAATAATGACAGAGGCACACCATTCGCGCTATTCCATTCATCCGGGTGCTACTAAAATGTACCATGAATTGAAAGAGGTGTATTGGTGGGGCAACATGAAAAAGAACATTGCAGAATTTGTCGCGCAATGCCCGAATTGTCAACAAGTGAAAGTGGAACATCAGAAACCGGGAGGTTACATGCAATGTATCAATCTTCCAGTCTGGAAGTGGGATATGATTAATATGGATTTTATTATGAGTTTGCCTCGTACATTGCGGAAGTTTGATTCGATATGGGTCATAGTGGATCGACTTACCAAGTCAGCGCATTTTCTACCTGTCAAGACGACCTATACAGCTGAGGATTATGCGAAGTTGTATGTGAAGGAGATAGTACGATTGCATGGTATTCCACTTTCTATTATATCAGACAGAGGAGCACAGTTCACAGCACACTTTTGGAAATCTTTTCAGCGGAGTTTGGGTACTCAGGTGAATTTGAGTACGGCTTTCCATCCTCAGACTGATGGACAAGCCGAACGTACTATTCAGACACTTGAAGATATGCTACGAGCATGTACGTTGGATTTTCAGGGCAGTTGGGATGACCATTTGCCTCTTATTGAATTTGCATATAACAATAGCTATCATTCAAGTATTAAAATGGCACCTTATGAAGCCTTGTATGGAAGGAAATGTAGATCACCAATCGGATGGTTCGAAGCAGGTGAAACTACTTTACTTGGGCCAGATATTGTTCACCAGGCTATGGAGAAAGTCAAAGTGATCCAACAGCGATTACAAATGGCTCAAAGTAGTCACAAGTCATATGCCGATGTTCGAAGAAGAGGGCTTGAATTCGCCATAGGTGATTGGGTGTTTTTAAAGGTGTCACCGATGAAAGGGGTAATGCAGTTCGGAAAGAAAGGAAAATTGAGTCCACGTTACATAGGCCCCTATGAAGTTATTAGAAGATTTGGGCAAGTCACATATGAAGTAGCCTTACCTCAAGAACTTTCCTCAGTCCATCTGGTATTTCATGTGTCGATGCTTCGGAAATGCATAGGAGATCCGTCTCGTATTGTTCCCGTAGAGGATGTTCAAGTTACAGAGGATCTCACTTATGAAGAGGTGCCCATTGCTATCCTAGATCGACAAGTAAAGAGATTGAGAAATAAAGACATAGCATCTGTAAAAGTCCTTTGGAGAAACCAACACGTAGAGGAGATCACATGGGAAGCGGAAGAAATGATGAAATCCAAGTATCCCCATCTATTTCAAATGGACCAAGAAGTTCACAGTGCGGAGGTGGAACAATAACAAGTAAGTATTTAAAAGCATTATGTGAATGTGTATAGGTATGTTAAAGTAAAGATGCATTTGTTGTATATAAGACATGTTGTTAACATTCGAGGACGAATGTTTCTAAGGGGGGAAGAATGTAACACCCCCTACTTTATAACCTCACTTGATACCTTGGGATCATATCTACATAGGTGTTGAGATTCCATGCATATGTGTTTTATAGTGTTATTAGTGAAACATTTGATATCGGACTTAACATGTGCGATTAGATATTCGTAGGAGGTGTGTTGTGATTTCATGGAGCATTTGGGTAAGAACTCGTACATATTCTAACCTCATTTGGTGACTTTAAGTCATGTTTACTTGATGGTTAAGATCACTAAGTAAGTATTTTGTAGTGTTTGGATAAAGGATTGGACGATACGTACACATTGGATAAGTGGCCAGAAATTTCAGCAATGTGCTGAGACTTGCGCCACTACCCTGTTTCAGGGGTGTGGCGCAAGCCACCTGCAGCCCAAAACTTCAGAGAAGGCTGCATTCTTGCGCCACTACCCTGTTTCAGGGGTGTGGCGCAAGGCACAACACTTATGCCCTTTCCGGCGTCGTTTCGTAACGCAATTCTACGACGATTTCTCGATGGTTTCTTTTGGTTCTTTGGAGTTATTTGAGCATTGTTAAAGCTACAAACACTTCAATATACTCCTACATACTCCTACATGATCAAATCATGAAATGTGAATAGTGATCCAAAATGTCCAATGAAACCAAGGGCGACTAGAATTCCAATTTTTGCGATCGAAAGGACGAATGAGAATTGTTTAAAAGAATATTGTCGTGACATTATGGAATTATGTAAACATGAGATAGATGGTGATTAATACATGAAATTTGATGGGTCACATGGATATGTATAATTGGGCCCAAAATTAGGCCCAAAATGAAATAAAAGACTTGGCCCAAATGGGTCATTTGACCCATTCTTGCCATGACCACTCCATTATTGCTCCCAAATGGCTAAGGATGACTTGAGCACTATATAAGGGACCCAAAAATCAGATTTATTGAGGCAAAACACACATACTTTTTCATTCTTTTTCTAGAAAAATCTCAAGAACACCTCTTGGACTCCCAAAAACCCTAAGGCATTTTTGGACAAGATCATCCTATTCCAAGCTTTGGTAAGTGTTTATTTTCATGGATTAACATATTATATGCATGGGAGATTATGTATATTATGCTAGTTGTGTTGGCAAGGTGATGAATAGTGTATTTTTGCCTTTGGTGAAAGATGTGTCATCTTGGTAATTTGAACTTGAATTAGGCCTTGTGCCTTTGATGAAAAAGCATGGTATGGACAAAATATGAACATGTATGGTGTTATTTTTGGCATTAAATTTGTTCTTGGCTAAAAGTGGAAATTATGGGATTTTGGCCGATATGTGTTATGAGTTGTATTAAGGTACTTTGATGGATTATTTGTGATGTGTTATGGATAAGAAAGTGTAAAGGAGACGTATTGTGGTGGAATGTATTGATTTTCATGTATTGGTCAATGTTGGGAATATTATGGAATTTTTGGAATAATAGTATTATCAATGGTTTTGTCAAGGGGAAATGATATGTTTAAAGCCAAACATGTAATTCATTGACATGGTATGCATTTGTAAAGTAGTATATGGTTAATGTGAATTTCGTTATATATTTGTAGAGTGACACATAAATAAGGAGAGGGATTATTATCTACGCATCTAAGGTTGTATATTCGTATTGCGAATTCAAGGTATGTAAGGTTACTATGTCCGTATCTTTCTGCGGCAAATAGTGTTCACATTGACATGTCACTAGTCCTATCCTGAAATGTGCTAAGGTATCCGATATCCGTATATCACTAGTCATTGTCATATATTTTCTACTCATGGATCATTTGTGAATCTCATGTCTCATATTCATGGTTAATGTTCCAAAAGCTCAAATAAAGTTACGTTCCAATATTCCAATAGTGCCTATACTTGTGTCTCTTGTTCATGGATTATTGTCCAATGGTTCCAGTGGTATCATGGTGCTAGTTATGTTATATTTTTCATTGATATTTATTCACATGTCCTTTATTGGTCAATGATTCAAAGCTTCCAACAAGGTTGTGTTCCAAAGTTCCAAAGTGATGTTATGATTATCAAAGTATCAATCTCAAAGTAATGAACAAAGTAATGCAAATGTGGTCAATGATCAAGTACGGGTGACAAGTCTAGGGGCGTAAGCTTAGCTCGACTCGATCCCGAGGTTTGGATTTATGGGTGGCAAGTCTAGGGGCGTAAGCCTAGCTCGACTCGATCCCGATGCATTGATGTATGGGTGGCAAGTCTAGGGGCATAAGCCTAGCTCGACTCGATCCCTACACAATGATATGATATGAAAGACCCACTGATCAGTCGGGGCCCGGGTACATTGTGATATGTAATGACATGTGAGCATTGAGATAAAGAAAGTAATGAAAATAATGAAAGCAATCCACATGGTTTCCCAAAATACCAAATGGTGATTTATGCACATTGATTATTCATATGTTTTGAGTTCATTGACCTATTCATTGAAATATTCATGTGTTGTGCAGTTTCATCTGAGCCTTGCATACTCAGTACTTATTTCGTACTGACCCCTCTCAGAGAATTTACCTTACTTACTGCAGGCGCAGGTCCCAGTAGGCCTCCTCAATAGACTGCCAGTGTTAGCGGTTCTTTGGTGAGCTCCAGCTCATTCGGGGCTTCTCCGAGTCAAAGTGTATATATGTTTTGGTATTGTACATGTTGTATAAAGCGGGGACTTGTCCCGACTTATGGTTCATTTTGGTCAATGCTCTTGTTAGAGGCTTTTGTAGACCGATGTGGGTGTAATAGTGTAAAAGACACATGTTGTTTTGACTGGATGGCCTCAACGGCCAAGTTTCATATGTATGCCTAAATATGTCCCTTGTTCTCCTTTATTCGTATTTCATAATATTATGCAATGGTGGTTATGAATATTATATGCATATGATTGAGCATAGGCAAAGGTTGGTTCTCTCGGGCCTTATCGGCTACGGGTGCCAATCATGTCTCGATGGGATTCGGGGCGTGACAGTCGCAAACTATATCTATATCATATTGTAAACATTATGTGACTAGTTAATTTCAACAATATTTACTGAAGTATATAAATGATAATAGTAATGTTACAAAATAACAAGTTATCATATACTAACAAAAAACAGAAATTGCTGATAAACAATTTATGTTGTAACAATGGAAATCCGTCCCTAATCTTATTTAGTGATAGATTATAAAAATTATTGTTTACCCATGAGATATTTAATATT
Organism: Capsicum rhomboideum; assembly: GCA_031232105.1. NCBI lineage: Eukaryota > Viridiplantae > Streptophyta > Magnoliopsida > Solanales > Solanaceae > Capsicum > Capsicum rhomboideum. Next base: position 138,067,551 of record CP124711.1, on the reverse strand, counting down.
TAGGAACAAACTAATAACAAATTCCATAGCTAATCTTTCTTTTTTTGGTAGTATATGAATAAAATAATTGACTTTACCCACTATAGCAGTGGATGCCATATGTCGAATAGTACTTGAATAAGTACCTACAGAGTGAAACACTATCCAAGGCTATAGCTTGAGCCAAAAGTTGGAAAGGAAGAAGATAAGGTGATTGAACATTGATTATCATTGGAACTGAAAACCCCTTTTATGCTTTGCAAAACAGAAAGGGATATTGACACTTAACAGAGAGAGAATGCTAGGCCTTTAAGCTATGATATTATAATTGAGTGGTGCAGACCTTGGAACTGACAAGGGTGTCCCTAATGAATAAACTAGGACTGTGGACTGTTAAGGTTTTAAATAGATATGCCAAACAAAATGAGATGCAATTGTTTATGAATAACTCTAAGGTTGGCCCATTTGAACTCTAGGAAAGCAAGATTAAGAGAGTCAAAGTCTACAAGGCATCTCTTAATATTTGTCATGGTAGAGAGGTTGTTTCCGATAGACTCAAGACCAAAAACATTTCAGACAAAAGACAGAATATATGAACAATAGGTACTAACACACCAAATAGTAACAGAAACAAGACTACCACAAAGTAGTACAACAATCGATCTATCCAAAACAACAAAGAAAAAGATATAATAAAATTATCTTGATTTCATAAATTGGAAAAGTAAATTGAAATAACTATATTTAGTATAGGGGCCAAGTAAAAATGAAACGGAGGGAGTACATACACATGCAATATTTTCTCTAAAAGTAGGCAAATATTAAATGGTGACATCAAAATTGAATAGCTGTGCACTTCACCTGCCTTGTAATAAGAAGAGTTTGACAAAGTGAGTTGGGCCAAAACACCAATTTGAGGACATCAAAAAAACACAATTGGCCCCAAACACTTATGACCTGTAGAAAAAGCTATTTTTTTGTTTTCTTTGAAAATGGTAGTAATGAACTTGCGGCGTGCTATTGGAAAAAACACTAAAAGAAATCGCAGAGAGCTTACTTGAAAGTCGATCTGAGTGCAATGATAAAGAGCATTATCCTATAGATGCTAAGGGATATACACCAAATGTCGTGCTAAATTGAGATGTAATTGGTCCAAAAAATAATCGATTCCATATATAATTAATAAGTCACCCAAAAGATTATAATGTAATGCCTGGATAAATGAATTTGATACTAAATAAAATGATAATCCCAAGTCAAGATAATAACGGAAGCCCATAATCTAATAATGGCTTTAGTTCTAAACAGAAAAACAAAAACAAACCAACAATCCAAGTCTTAAAAAACAAAATAGTCTCCAGAAAAATGAAACATGAAATTTCCACTTGAGTAAACTACTGTCACTTTAAAGAGCCCTTTTGAGAGTTACCACCGATATTCTCACATGGAGTTGTTGCTGCTTTGAACTCTCTCCTCTATCAAAATCATATTTTGATAGTGAGAATTGAAAATGAAAGCTCTAGGCTTCTTTGGATTTGATTTGGAACATTTGTTTCAATACTGAGACATTATCCCAAATCAAATTCAAAGAGGCCTAGAATTTTCATTTTCAATTCTCAATACCAATAATGCCTTTGATACAGAAGAGAATTCAAATCAACAACACTCTATTGCCCACAACTTGAGGCTCAACCCCACTACCTCGGGAAACCCATCCAACAATCAAAGTCATACATCTTTCATTTTTTAGGAGACTATTTTGTTTTTATGACTTGGATTGTTGGTTTGTTTTTGTTTTTTGTTTACAACTATTGACCGATATTAGATTAAATGTTTTTTTATTCTTGACTTGAGATTCTCATTTACTTAGTATCGAACCCATTTATCCAAGACCAATTTCGCCACAAAAATGCACAAATGATATATAATTTGTAGCAAACTCTTACTCTTTATCATATGCATGATTGGTTTCATCTGAGTTTTGCCAACCTTCATAGTTTTGCCAACCTTCATAGTTGTTGCATCCTTGATTGCTTTTTCATCTTTCGTAGTTGTTACACCCCCCGTTGCATCCAGCAGCTTCCATTATGGCAAAAGTGTCAAATTAGGCTTTCAATGTAGATGCTTGCATCTGATGGAGTTATATTTTGGATTGTAAATCATGAAAGTTGATTGATTATTCTCAAACAAGATTTCTCCTTTATTTGACATGCAAAAGAGCGGAGAAAAATGATATCTCTTGTTATGATCAGAAGAGTGATTGATGCCTTACATTTTTGTCCAAGATTCTTTTAATCCAATACTCCTTTATAATCCATACATCTATTTGAAGGATTGAAACAATTAACTATTCCCAATACACGTATTAGGAACGTGGTTCCTAGAATCGCAGTAAACAACAAAAAGTAAAGTACAACACAAATTTTATCGTGGAAAACCCCTTGCTCAAGGGAGTAAAAAACCACGACCTACATTGTGTAGGATTTCACCACCAATCTCCACTAACTTCAAAGGAGCTTTGTTCAAGATTACAACCCAGCAATCTTAGAACCTAACTCCTAACCTATGACTCAACAGTTTATTACAACTGTTCAACCCACTACACGAGCACTCCAAGAAGTCAAACCCACTTCTTGTTATAACACCTCACAAACAAGAAGTCAAACCTACTTTTGTTACAACACCCCACGATTAAGAAGTCAAACCCACTTCTCGTTTCTCGCACTCACAACTAAACAATGTTCAATAATAGAAAAAATTACAACTCAGAATCTATCATATTACAGACTCGAAACTCATCAATTTACTCCAACTGATGAACTCAACAAAGACTAATAACTCTAGCTTTTAACTACTGAAACTTCAACATTCAATTGTGCAAACTAGAACACAGAATGTGAACCAGGTTCCTGTGTTGCTGTGACAAAGTCCTGAAGTTTTTGCTCCAATGGCTATTGCTCACAAGATGATAAATTTCGTGGATATGCAATAGATGCGACTCTCAATAGTCTTCATTCCATATATATGATGGAGATTTTCCATGCCCTAGAATATCACGAATTAGGATTTTTTCTCCAAATAGAACTTGGTTTCCTATAAGGAATTATGTGATTCCTTTTCTTGTAAGGAGATTGCATCCTATAAGGAAACTTTGACTCCTTTTTAGACTCTATCTCTCCTATTTTTTTAATTTCTTTCCTTCTTTGCTCTTTATTTCTTCCCTTCTTTGCTCCTTTATTTGATTCCTTCTTTATTTCTCTTCTTCTTGGCTCTTTTATTTCGCGGATTCAATCTTCCTTATTTGTACCTGATTTCCTTGAGCATTCAAGTCACCTATTCTGGGACCTGGTTCACCTGATACAGCATACAAATATAACAAGCAGTGAACCAGCTTCTTATTTGTCAATCATCAAAACTACAAATGTGTTCTTCTACCCCATTTTTGATGATGACAAACAATGCATCATATATTCCTTTCTCATGCCATATAACTTCCCCATTTTCGCATCATTGAAAATCAACAACCAAAGACCCGAATAAACATACAATGAGTGCAATATCATTTTAACTTATGGCCACTGGGGTAACACTATTCAGTACACACTTACTGACAATAAGGTAAGTCAATCTGAGGATATTAGCCATCTTACACACACAACCAAGCTATTTGGAGAAGGAATACAATAAAGTATACTTGTACCAATTTAAGCCCGTAGGACCCCAATCAAAAGCATATCATATTATGAGTATGTGACAAAACACAAGCACAACAAAGAAGTCGGTCAAAGGAGCTATAGAACATATATTGGGAGGAGGGTTACTAAAGTTGAGGGAAAGAGGAGGTGGAATGTTTTTTCATACCATTGTGCACTTTTTGATCCTGTAACATTTTTTTTAACACAATAGTTCATTCTCAGCATTCATGAGGTCCACCTTTAGCTGAGTATTTTCAACTTCAAGAAAACTGTGCATTTGCAAGATGTAGGTCCAGCAACAACCGAGTGATGGAACCTTTTTTTTAAGAACCTGGTTCAAATGCATAGAACTCTTGCTCCTCTAGGGTATTATTGTCAAATAGTTTTTTCTTGATGACATTCAGACCCCAAATTTCAAGATGGAGTAGATATGGTTAAAGGACTCATCGAACTTGGTACAACAATGATGGATTTAGCAATAATAAGGGAACTACTAGTATTTTTCTCCTAAGAAAGTTGTTGCCCCTAAAAAATGGTTAGGTACAATTGGAAAAGTGACGTTACTATTTGTGAGTTGTGAACCTGGTTCAGATGGAGGAGGTGGTTAGGACGATAGAGGCACTGAAAGAGTGGGGCTAGGTTCCCCCTCAATTGGAGCTACGGAGATTTTAAGAATCAAGTCCTCTTTAATTGAGTAGTTTGGGATTGAAGGATGCTCAATATTTTTTTAAAAAAAAAAGGATTCTTGGTGCTTTTTGTCACGCCCCGAACTCCCACGAGGCGTGATTGGCACCCGAAGCCGACAAGGCCCGAGAGAACCAATCTTTGCTTCTATTCATTCATATACATGTCATAGGAAACACTACTATCACATAGAAACATGAGGGGCTAAAATCGGAAAGCATAGAACATATGACGTATATACATATGAGAAACTTGGCCGTTGAGGCCATCAAGTCAAGATTTCATCTATCATCTTATACACATACACCCACATACGTCTACAAAAGCGTCTAACAGATGCATTGACCAAAACCAACTGAAAGTCGGGACAAGTCCCCGCTTTATACGCAATGTACAATATCAAAACATATGAACCACTGCGACTCGGAGAAGCCCCGAATTAACTGGAGCTCACCAATGAACCACAAATAGCTGGCAACCTACTGTGGCGGCCTACTAGTACCTGCGCCTGCAGCAAGTAAGGTAAATTCCCCGAGAGGGGTCAGTACGAAATAAGTACTGAGTATGCAAGGCTCAGATGAAACTGTACAATACAAGAATATGTCAATGAACTCAAAACATATGAATAATCAATGTGGGTAAGTCACCATGTTGCATTTTGGAAACCATGTGGATTGCTTTCATTACTTTCATTACTTTCTTTATCTCAATGCTCACTGATAACAATGTACCCGGGCCCCTACTGATCAGTGGGTCTTTCATATCATATCATTGTGTAGGGATCGAGTCGAGCTAGGCTTATGCCCCTAGACTTGCCACCCATACATCAATGCATCGGGATCGAGTCGAGCTAGGCTTACGCCCCTAGACTTGCCACCCATAAATCCAAACCTCGGGATCGAGTCGAGCTAGGCTTACGCCCCTAGACTTGCCACCCGTACTTGATCATTGACCACATTTGCATTACTTTGTTCATTACTTTGAGATTGATACTTTGATAATCATAACATCACTTTGGAACTTTGGAACATAACATTGTTGGAAACTTTGAATCATTGACCAATAAGTGAAGGACATGTGAATAAATATCAATGAGAAATATAACATTACTAGCACCATGATACCATTGGAACCATTGGATAATAATCCATGAACAAGAGACACAAGTATAGGCACTATTGGAATATTGGTACGTAACTTTGTTTGAGCTTTCGGAACATTAACCATGAATATGAGAAATGAGATTCACAATTGATCAATGAGTAGGAAATATATATGACAATGACCATAGATAAGTGCATATGGGATACCTTAGTACATTTCGGAATAGAACTAGAGAAATGTCAATGTGAACACTAGTGGCCGTAGAAAGATACGGACAAAGTAACCTTGCATACCTGGTCTTCCCAATGTAAGTACACAATCAAATATGTGAGAGCAACAATTCCGCTCCTTCTTTACGGTTCACTCTACATCACAAATACATAATGGAACCAACATTAACCACCAACTACCTTACAAATGCATACAATAACAACAAGTCACATGTTTGGCTTTAACATGTCATTTCCCCTTGATAATATCCTTTTCGGCATGGTCATATCAATAATACCACAACATGCCCAACATTGACCAAAATATCATTTATGAATTTATTATTCCAATAATCCCACAATATTCCATACATTGACCAATACATGATAGCCAAGATCATGTCACACCAAGTTCATATTTTACACTTCTCCATCACCACAACATCACAATTATGCCATCAAATTACTTCAATACACCTCACAACAACAAATCGGCCAAAATCCCATAATTTACACTTTTATGGAAATAACAAGCTTCTTAATGTAATCACACCATACATGTTGGTATTTCATCCATACTATGCCTTTTCATCAAACCCACAAGTCATATTTCAAGTTTAATTCACAAGAATGCACATCTTTTATCAAAAACCAAAAGTGCACTATTCAACACCTTGCCACCATAACTACCATGATATACATAACCTCTCATGTACATAATATATTAAATTACAAGAATAAACACTTACCAATACTTGTAGGATGATGCTCTTGCCCAAGAAGTGGACTTAGGGTTTGAGAGTCCAAAAGAAGCTTTCTTGAGAATTCTAGAAAAAAAGATAGAAAAGCATGTGTGTTGTGTGTATTAAAAATCTGATTTTTGGGGACTTTATATAGACCCTCTTGTCCATCCTTAGCCACTAATAATGCATTTAATACTTTGTCTAGAAGGTCAATGGAAGAATGGGTCTTTTGACCCATTTTGGCCCATGCTTTTCTTCTCATTTTGGCTCACTTTGGGCCTCAAATTGGGCCCAATACTTATCTCAACTTAGCCCACCAAATTCCATGTATAATCAACCATATATATAGCATGTTTCAATAATTCCATAATCTCACGACAATATTCTCTTACGAGTTTCTCATTCGTAGTCTCATTCGCAAAAATAGGAATTCTATTCGCCCATGGCTTTATTGAACATCTTGAATAACTATTTATCTTTCATGCTTTGATCATGTAGGAGTATGTAGGAGTGTATTGAAGTATTTGAAGCTTTAACAATGCTCAAAGAACTCCAAAGAACCAAAAGAAACCATCTAAGAATCGACGTAGAATCGCGTTACAAAATGAGCGCGGAAGGGCACAATATGTTGTGCCTTGCGCCACTTGCTGCAAAGCAAGCAGTGGCGCGAGATCCTGCTGCCCTCTGAATCAGGTGGCTTGCGTCACACACCCTGAAACAGGGAGTGGCGCAAGTCTTGGTACTTTGCTGAATTTTTCGGCCACTTTTTCCAATACTTGCATATCGTCCAATACCCTATCAAAACACTACAAAATACTTACTTAGTGAGCTTTATCATCAAATAAACATGACTTCAAGTCACCAAATGAGGTTATTATGTGTACGGGGTATTACCCAAATGCTCCACGAAAGCACAAAACACCTCCTACGAAGGTCTACTCGCATGTGCGTGGCCAAATTTAAATTTTCTCGTCATTAGCATTGCCAAATACATACTTATATCTCTCGACACCTAAGCAAACATTATTCAGCATCATCAAGTAGGGTTGGGAAGGTACGGGGTGTTACATTCTTCCCCCCTTAGAAACATTCGTCCTCGAATGTTAGTAACATTGTCTCAATGTAACAACATAAGTCAAAGTGAATTCTTCATATCATCATGTACACATGTATCACTTGTAAAGACTTACTTATTATGACTCCACTTCCGTATTTTGATCTTTTTCTTCCGTGCATAACAATGATAAATACTTTAAAAGGTCATTATTTCATAGGTCTCCCTTGTTACTCCGGCATCTCTTAATTCTTTCACTTATCGATGTATCATAACAATTAGTAACAATAAGTACCTCTTTCACATGTGAAATCCCCTGTAATTTGTACATTTCCACTGGCAACGATATAAGATAATCGCCTATACACTTTCAAAGCATCGCATATTAGATACTGAATGAACTGTGAAAAGTTCCTGGACTAGTGCTAATAGACACGCAATTTGCCCAAATCTTTGGACAATTTCCTTTTCTTTCTGATTCTCATTATTTCTTTCCTTTTCATCTTTAATATCGGCATATAATTTGTATTGACTTTGGGCCATTGTAGCTGTTGTTATATCACCTTCACTTTCTCGATACCCAAGCGAAGCAAATTCCGTCAACTGTAACCCATCCAATTGATGATCTATATTCTCTTTCACATAAAGCTTCGTAGATGCCTTTTGATACTTTTATCGAAAGCAATTTCAATAAACCATAGATGTTCATCCCAACTACCTGTAAAGTCCAATGTACAAACTCGTGACATATCTGCAAATGTTAGTATAATGTGTTCTGTTTGTCCATCCATCTGAGGATGACAAGACGCACTTACATCTACCTGTGTACCCATGCTTTACTGAAAGGACTTTCAACACTATGCAATAAAGTAAGCTCTCCCCTTTGATATAGTAGTGAGTAGAATCCCATGTAATCGTACTATCTCCGTAACATACAACGTTACATAATGTTCAGCTGTATCGGTGGTCTTAACTGGTAGGAAATACACTGACTCGGTAAGTCTGTTAACTATCACTGATATGGAATCAACCTTCGCAGTGTATGAGACAACACTGTGATGAAATCCATATTATTCATGTTCCACTTCCAAACTGGAAGGATAATATAGCATAAACCATACAGACTTCTGATGCCATACTATCAATTAGTGACCGCTTGGACATTGAGCTACAAGTTCTACAATGTGCTTCTCAAGTATCCTTACCAAGACCTCTTTGCTACACCATGGTACATTTTGGTTGCTTCCGAGTGAATGAAATACTGTGAACGATGTTCTTCTGTCACAATTCATTTCCTTAACTCGTTTATACCCAGTACACACAATCTGCATTGGTGTTAAAGTACTCCCCCCTTGTGTTTGTTCAAATACTCCCGTCGACTTTGCTGTACACATATTTTTTTTTCCAAGTGAACTAAAAATGGCATTTACCTATTGCTTTTTCCTTTATCTCCAATATCAATGAAAATCCTACCACATTTGACACTATAATTCTTTCATCTGGAGTTTCAAGAAACAAAACCCCATATTTCCTCATTAATATAGATTTCCTGACTATATCTTTCTTTTCTGTGAGCTGGCCATTCATACTCTCTACTGCCTTGCAGCTTAATGTATTAACTACCCCATCTACTTTTCCCGAATGATACAAGATAGCAATGTCCTAATCTTTCAATAGTTCAGGCCACCTTCGCTACCTCGGACTTAAGTCCGTTGGCGTAGAAATATATTCCATTTTCTTATGACCAATATATGTCAATACGAACCCCTTACAAATAGTGACACCATAACTTTAAGCAAATAGCGCAGCTGCTAGTTTAGGGTCATGTGTTTGGTAATCATTTGTGTTCTCATGTGGCCGTCATTGTCGTGACGCATATGCTATTACTTTACCATGCTACAACAATATACCTCCGAGGCCAACCCCGGAAGCATTACCATACATTGCCTAACGTTCTGATGTCTTCGGAAGGCACTTACAATTGGTGTGAAAGTTACTTTATCTTTCTACTCTTGGACACTTTTCTCACATGCATCATTTTATTGGAACTTGATTGAATTGTGTATAAGCTTTGTTAAGGGTATAGGGATAGCATAAAATCCTTCAACAATTCTCGTAATGGTCAGCCAACCCAAGAAAATGATGGCTCTCTGTAAGCATCGTAGGCCTTAACCAATTGTTCACCATTTCTATCTTTTGTGTAACAACTTTCATCTCTTCATCCTATACAATGCATGGTCCTCTTGTGATTTTTTTGAATACCATCACCGAATATGGTCACACACATATTGAAAAGTGTCTTTAACACCCTATTCATTAAACCCATAACAACTACAGGTGCATTCGCTAACCCAATTGACATACTAGGAATTCATAATAACCATACCATGTTTGTAATGTTGTCTGGGTATATCATCATCATTCTGTGTTTTTTGTTTTTTTTTCATTTCGCCGTCATTCATTTCATCATTCATTTCACGATTTTGTTTTCTAACCCCATAACTAACCAAACAAATCATCCACTCTGGGGAGGGAATATTTATTCGTAATTGTCATCTTATTCAGTTGCCGATAATCGACACACATTCTCAACGTACTGTCTTTCTTTTGTACAATTAACACTGGTGCACCCCAAGGGAACATATTAGGTCTTATGAATCCCTTGTTCACCACGTCTTTCAACGTTTTCTGTTTGTTTCCCCAATTCCTATAACTTTACCGGGGCCATACTATATGAAGAAATAAAAATAGGCTAAGTACCTGACATCACAGTAATACCAGCTCATACATCGAGGAATGCCTTTACCACCAGAAATGCTTGAAGAGTTGGTGGCTTCACATCAGTATCTTTCACCCTTACTAAGTGACATGTGTATCCTTTAGAGTATCCTTTTACTTACTTTACTATGGGGAACAACTTTTTTTCCTCTTAGTGCCCCCACATTTCTTCTTTTGGGGAAAACGACAATATAACTTCTTAGTTCGGCAATCTACTATGGCACAATCCCGTTATAACATTACAATTCACTATTTCCAGCTCACTATGATCAACCGGTGTCTCATGACCACAAACAATTACTATGCACTTAAGATATACTCTTTTAACTATCATAGATTCACCGACTGATGTATAGACTTCAAGTGACATAACTAGTAATTCTAGTGCTCGTTTGAATTTTTTAACAATTAATGAAATAACATATGCAATTGTCGAATATGGGTCAATCAATACATATATGGTACCTGCAGCTTCATCAGGAGAAGCCTAATTTTTATGGCCCGACATATCACACCAATAACAACATTTGGCCCCAACCAACATTTCACCTAGATGATAACTTCCGCAGCACTAACACGGCTGACAAAGAGACTTTGGTTGGTTCATACTTTCTACGTGCTTGTACTTAATACCCTATTGCCCATGAATCCTGAATCTCACTTCTTTGCCAATTCGATTGTCTCTAAACCCTTGGAATTGAGGTAATACATTTACTATCGACTAAGGGAATAATGATCTAGGCGGTCTGAACACCCGAGACCTAAATTCTCCCTGGGACGCCATGAACTGTCCCATAGGTCTAGCCCTCTTTGGTGACCCTTCTTCAAATAGTTGTGTCCTTTTTCTGTTGCCTCTGGTCTTTCATTATATGTGCAAAAATGCCTATTTTCGGACTATGTCCATATCTCTTTTCAAGGTCGCAATGGTGCAATCCATTTGTGTATATACCGATGCATTCTATCGATCATAATGGTTATCACTTTTGGGGCATACCTAGCCAAAGACTTAAATCGAAGACTGTACTTTCTGATACTCATAATCCGTTAGCAAAGATTTAGCGATTGGTCCGCATAAGCTTTTCGGACCCCATATGGAAGACACTAGTCAAAGATTCTCGTTTAAAGTTCCTCCCAACTAGCTGAAAGTACATCACTGCACGTGTCACATGCATAACATCTCTTTTAGTGTGATCTTATAAGGTCCTGTGGGTCTTCATTCATATCCAACTCGGTGGACATGGGAGGAGAGTTTAATTTTTCAGAAAATCTTATGTGCGGCGACTAGCTTCCCGAGCCGCGCCATCATCACTCGTTATTGGGCCAGCTTGCCCATGACATTATACAACAACTATCTGAGTCAACATATCCCCTACATTTCTTACATCCCGTTCAGTGGCATTTATAGATGGTTCTGCGGATACTTCTCTATCTTTTGGATAAAGAGACCCGTATAACAAATTTCATGTCAGCTCCACCTTGACTAACTTGGTCACGTGGTGATTTACTCATTTCTACTTTGGCAGGCATATCAACCTGCTCACCTTTGTCTTTATCTTGTCTGATACACCGCATTTGACTATACAAAATAAAACCAATGTCCATACGTCCATATGTGCCCATCTACAACTTTGGCTCTATTGCACGATCTAGAGGTGAAGGAAAGAAACAACTCCTAAATGTCCCGTAGCCTCCTGCTTATCAATGTGGCGCGCAACACATCCATAAGCAAGACTCTACTCAGATACGGCTTTGTAGACACCCTTAGAACGACCTGCTCTGATACCACTTTTGTCACGCCCCGAACTCCCACGAGGCGTGATTGGCACCCGAAGCCGACAAGGCCCGAGAGAACCAATCTTTGCTTCTATTCATTCATATACATGTCATAGGAAACACTACTATCACATAGAAACATGAGGGGCTAAAATCGGAAAGCATAGAACATATGACGTATATACATATGAGAAACTTGGCCGTTGAGGCCATCAAGTCAAGATTTCATCTATCATCTTATACACATACACCCACATACGTCTACAAAAGCGTCTAACAGATGCATTGACCAAAACCAACTGAAAGTCGGGACAAGTCCCCGCTTTATACGCAATGTACAATATCAAAACATATGAACCACTGCGACTCGGAGAAGCCCCGAATTAACTGGAGCTCACCAATGAACCGCAAATAGCTGGCAACCTACTGTGGCGGCCTACTAGTACCTGCGCTTGCAGCAAGTAAGGTAAATTCCCCGAGAGGGGTCAGTACGAAATAAGTACTGAGTATGCAAGGCTCAGATGAAACTGTACAATACAAGAATATGTCAATGAACTCAAAACATATGAATAATCAATGTGGGTAAGTCACCATGTTGCATTTTGGAAACCATGTGGATTGCTTTCATTACTTTCATTACTTTCTTTATCTCAATGCTCACTGATAACAATGTACCCGGGCCCCTACTGATCAGTGGGTCTTTCATATCATATCATTGTGTAGGGATCGAGTCGAGCTAGGCTTATGCCCCTAGACTTGCCACCCATACATCAATGCATCGGGATCGAGTCGAGCTAGGCTTACGCCCCTAGACTTGCCACCCATAAATCCAAACCTCGGGATCGAGTCGAGCTAGGCTTACGCCCCTAGACTTGCCACCCGTACTTGATCATTGACCACATTTGCATTACTTTGTTCATTACTTTGAGATTGATACTTTGATAATCATAACATCACTTTGGAACTTTGGAACATAACATTGTTGGAAACTTTGAATCATTGACCAATAAGTGAAGGACATGTGAATAAATATCAATGAGAAATATAACATTACTAGCACCATGATACCATTGGAACCATTGGATAATAATCCATGAACAAGAGACACAAGTATAGGCACTATTGGAATATTGGTACGTAACTTTGTTTGAGCTTTCGGAACATTAACCATGAATATGAGAAATGAGATTCACAATTGATCAATGAGTAGGAAATATATATGACAATGACCATAGATAAGTGCATATGGGATACCTTAGTACATTTCGGAATAGAACTAGAGAAATGTCAATGTGAACACTAGTGGCCGTAGAAAGATACGGACAAAGTAACCTTGCATACCTGGTCTTCCCAATGTAAGTACACAATCAAATATGTGAGAGCAACAATTCCGCTCCTTCTTTACGGTTCACTCTACATCACAAATACATAATGGAACCAACATTAACCACCAACTACCTTACAAATGCATACAATAACAACAAGTCACATGTTTGGCTTTAACATGTCATTTCCCCTTGATAATATCCTTTTCGGCATGGTCATATCAATAATACCACAACATGCCCAACATTGACCAAAATATCATTTATGAATTTATTATTCCAATAATCCCACAATATTCCATACATTGACCAATACATGATAGCCAAGATCATGTCACACCAAGTTCATATTTTACACTTCTCCATCACCACAACATCACAATTATGCCATCAAATTACTTCAATACACCTCACAACAACAAATCGGCCAAAATCCCATAATTTACACTTTTATGGAAATAACAAGCTTCTTAATGTAATCACACCATACATGTTGGTATTTCATCCATACTATGCCTTTTCATCAAACCCACAAGTCATATTTCAAGTTTAATTCACAAGAATGCACATCTTTTATCAAAAACCAAAAGTGCACTATTCAACACCTTGCCACCATAACTACCATGATATACATAACCTCTCATGTACATAATATATTAAATTACAAGAATAAACACTTACCAATACTTGTAGGATGATGCTCTTGCCCAAGAAGTGGACTTAGGGTTTGAGAGTCCAAAAGAAGCTTTCTTGAGAATTCTAGAAAAAAAGATAGAAAAGCATGTGTGTTGTGTGTATTAAAAATCTGATTTTTGGGGACTTTATATAGACCCTCTTGTCCATCCTTAGCCACTAATAATGCATTTAATACTTTGTCTAGAAGGTCAATGGAAGAATGGGTCTTTTGACCCATTTTGGCCCATGCTTTTCTTCTCATTTTGGCTCACTTTGGGCCTCAAATTGGGCCCAATACTTATCTCAACTTAGCCCACCAAATTCCATGTATAATCAACCATATATATAGCATGTTTCAATAATTCCATAATCTCACGACAATATTCTCTTACGAGTTTCTCATTCGTAGTCTCATTCGCAAAAATAGGAATTCTAGTCGCCCATGGCTTTATTGAACATCTTGAATAACTATTTATCTTTCATGCTTTGATCATGTAGGAGTATGTAGGAGTGTATTGAAGTATTTGAAGCTTTAACAATGCTCAAAGAACTCCAAAGAACCAAAAGAAACCATCTAAGAATCGACGTAGAATCGCGTTACAAAATGAGCGCGGAAGGGCACAATATGTTGTGCCTTGCGCCACTTGCTGCAAAGCAAGCAGTGGCGCGAGATCCTGCTGCCCTCTGAATCAGGTGGCTTGCGTCACACACCCTGAAACAGGGAGTGGCGCAAGTCTTGGTACTTTGCTGAATTTTTCGGCCACTTTTTCCAATACTTGCATATCGTCCAATACCCTATCAAAACACTACAAAATACTTACTTAGTGAGCTTTATCATCAAATAAACATGACTTCAAGTCACCAAATGAGGTTAGTATGTGTACGGGGTATTACCCAAATGCTCCACGAAAGCACAAAACACCTCCTACGAAGGTCTACTCGCATGTGCGTGGCCAAATTTAAATTTTCTCGTCATTAGCATTGCCAAATACATACTTATATCTCTCGACACCTAAGCAAACATTATTCAGCATCATCAAGTAGGGTTGGGAAGGTACGGGGTGTTACACTTTTCTTGGAAGAATTGGTTTTTCAAGGATGGATCAGGTTCAACAGTGCTTAAGTTTTACACATACTTAGGAAATACATGCATTGAAAGGGATGGCACATACTGACTGAAAATAAGGAACCAGGTTCCTATTGGTGAGTTCCTCAATTATTTGTTAATGAAGTTAGTAAGAAAGTAATGTAATATCCGCAGACTTTTTAGCCACTGTCGAAGATGTGTCTGAGGTGTGTACCTGTAACAGTATGAGACTGAGTTATTAGATATACAGTATATATCCAATCAAGCATAAAATTGTTCATGTACTAGCCAATTATTAAGGAAGTCATGATGATGTGTCAATTCTTCTTAATAAGACGAAGCTCCAGGAAAAGATAAACCAGGTTAACATCACATTGAACCTTCTAACTATTCAATAGTTCCTCCTCTTTTACGTTCACCATTCATATTCTCAACAATCGTTCCCCCTGTCTCATGTACCTCCTCACTGTTATAAGGATCACAACTGATACTGTGAGTTTGATCATTCTCAGTAACTGATTGGGAACCAGGTTTTGCCTGTGTTGACCATTTGTAATCTTCATCATTATCTCCAGCAATACCAAATCCTTCTTTGTCAACCTGCTCTTCATGATCAGGATTATCAAGATTTTCATCCACAAGAATAGTTTTTTTCATCACTTTTTTGCAAATCCTTCAAGTTCCTATTACAGTTCTATTTGCAAGAATCAAGTACCACATTGGATGAACCAGGTTCCTGCTTTAAAGTTTCTCAGTTGTTGTGAGTGGACCTTCAATATTGAATCTTGAACTTTCTAACATTCTCCCTTATTTTTTATCACTTTGAGCATTACTTCACTGAATTCAGTGTTGGGTAACTCATGAACCAGGTCTTCATAACTTTTTCTTTTGGAACTAGGTTTCCAGAATTTGAGTTTATTTCAAGACATTCAGCCAATGTAAACAACATATTATTTCCTTTTTCATGCATTTGAAAGACGCTAAGCAAATTATCCTTCAACTTTTTTTGTCTCTTTCCAAAGGCTACATTGCCACCTTGGAAATATGTGAGTGAGAGGAAATTCTCTAGCATTTCTGTCATGTATCTGAGCATGCATTATTCAGATACCATGATTTATGTTTTCCTCTCACTTTCACTTGAAACACTAGTCAAAGATTAGCTTTGGGAACCCAAATTAACTTGGGCCCCTTCCTGTGAGTAAAAGGATGAATGAGATCTCTTCTAGCCTAAAAAGGCAAATAAAAAGACTGCTTCTTTTGAGCATTTGTATTGTAAGGACCTGATCCTTATTTAACAAAAATAGAATGATTCATCTGATAAGAACCAGGTCTCTTTTTGACAAAAATGATGTTTTAATGATTTACCCAGATTTGACCTTGACATTGTTTTCTAAGCTGGCCTTCCGTTCCACAGTGAGTACACAATTTCAATCCAGCAGGGTTACCTTGAGAGTACTTGTGTTCTTCAAGTTTAAAACCAATCCCATGTCTAGTGGTGGTTTGACTAGCCTAAATTTGAGTTAACAGAGTTGAGGACCTAGTCCACTTTCTGTTATGTTCTAACTCATCTTTAGTCCTTGCAAGATTTTCTTGCAGCAACCTATTCTTTTCAGTAATATCTAGAAGATTTACAGTCAATTTCTTAATGTCATCTTCCAAGGATTATTGAAGAGTGGTTGCTTGGCTTTTTCCTTTAGAAGAAAATTCCTTTAAAGAGTTTTTTAAAGAACAGTTTTCTTCATCAAGAGTTTGATAGTCCATTCTTAAAGAGGTCATCCATGGTTAGGTGTCCAAGTTACGACCCTCGGATACAGCTTCAACCTTCCTTTCCCATGATTCTGGTAACACACTGAGAAGATTTCAGATTGCCTTCTCGCTAAGAACAACTTCACCAAGTGAGTAAATCTCATTTAGAATTGTCGTGAACCTGGTATGCATCTCCTGAATGGTCTCTCCCTTTTTCATCCTGAATAATTCATATTTTCTGTTTAGTACATCAATCTTAGACTTTTTCACTTGACTGGTACCTTCATGAGCTATTTGCAAAGTGTTCCAAATTTCCTTCACAGTGGAACAAGAAGATATCCTATGGTACTCATCGGGACCAATGCCACATAATAGGAATTTTTTTGGCCTTTGCATTATTTTGAACGTTTATCTTGTCATTATCATCTAGTTCCAATCTTCATTTAGGAACCCGTGTCTTTCCATCTTTACCAAGCTTGGTTGGGATAATTGGTCAATCCAATACAATATTCCAAAGATCTTGATTCTCTCCGGTGATGAAGTCCATCATCCTGTTCTCCCGCCACCCATAATATTGTGCGCTGAAGAGGGGTGGTCGAATTTGTGAAGCACCTTCCTGAGATGTTGGTGAGGCAGCCATCTGATCCTTTTCAAGGTGTTAGGCTTTAATTGAAATGACTTGCTCTGATACCAATTGAAACAATTAACTATTCCTACCACACATATTGGGAACCTGGTTCCTAGAATTGCAGTAAATAGCAAACAGTAAGGTAAAGTGCAACACAAATTTTATCGTGGAAAACATCTTACTCAGGGGAGTAAAAAACTGCAACCTACACTGTGTAGGATTTCACCATCAATTTCCACTAACTTCAAAAGAGCTTTGTTCAAGATTACAACCCCGCAATCCTAGAACCTAACTCTTAACACATGACTCAACAGTTTACTACAACTGTTCAACCCACTACATAAGCACTCCAAGAAGTCAAACCCGCTTCTTGTTACAACACCTCACAAATAAGAAGTCAAACCCACTTCTTGTTACAACACCCTACGAATAAGAAGTCAAACCCACTTCTTGTTTCTCACACTCACAACTAAGCAACGTTCAATAATAGAAAAGATTACAACTCAGAATCTATCCTTTTATAGACTTGAAACTCATCAATTTACTCCAACTGATGAACTCAACAAAGACTAATAACTCTAGCCTGTAACTATTGAAACTTCAACATTCAATAGTGCAAACTCGAACACAAACTGTGAACCAGGTTCCTATGTTGCTGTGACAAAGTCCTGCAGTTTTTGCTCCAATGGCTATTGTTCTCAAGATGATAAATTTCGTGGATATGCAATAGGTGCGGCTCTCAATGGTTTTCATGCCATATATATGATGGAGATTTGCCATGCCCTAGAATATCACGACCTAGGATTTTTTCTCCAAATAGAACTTGGTTTCCTATAAGGAATTATGTGATTCCTTTCCTTATAAGGAGATTGCATCCTATAAGGAAACTTTGACTCCTCTTTAGCCTCTATTTCTCCTTTTTTTTATTTCTTTCCTTCTTTTCTCTTTATTTCTTTCCCTCTTTGCTCCTTTATTTGATTCCTTCTTTATTTCTCTTCTTTTTGGCTCTTTTATTTCGTGGTTTCAATCTTTCTTATTTATACCTGATTTTCTTGTACATTCACGTCACCTGTTATGGGACCTGGTTCAGCTGATACAACATATAAAAGATAACAAGCAGTGAACCAGGTTCTTATTTGTCAATCATCAAAACTACAAATGTGTTCTTCTACGTTTCAACAGGCTCAGATTATTACAATGATTGGATCATCACTACTATTGATGTAACTAATAGAAAATTGGGAAAAGTGGAGAAACTCTCCTAGCTATGAAGAAGAAGATTTGATTTAACGCCAATGCGTGGGAGTGTTGGAAAGTGATCTTTCTGATATATGTAATAATCAGAGTTTTCAAAAAGATGTGTGGATCATCAAGGAGTATGGAATTAAAGAATCTTGGACGAAGAGTTTGTTTATATATATATATATATATATATATATATATAGACACACACCATCAATAGCCTTATGATCATCTTAAGAGATATCAAATTTCTCTAGTTTTTTATATGTCAAATGAAGGTGAAATCTTATTTGTGGGTAATGAGAGGATTTCAATGATGAATACTACTGGCAAAATATAAATTTCATATCTTGAATTTTGCATCAAAAATTGAGAGTGACTACTAGGTTTGCCTCGTGTTGGTTTGCTCCTTTTTGGCTGTAGATGGGAGGCTTTCAAGATTTCATTAGGATTAGGTTCTTAAACTTTTTGCCAAGGCTCAATATTTTAATAATTTTAATTAAGTTCATGACTTGTGTAATAAAGGAGAAAATCTTGATGTATTACATATATAAAGTCAATTACAAGATTAATTAAATTAAGTAAACCCCTTGTACATGTATAGATACAGTGAGAATTCTTATAAAATTTATTCAAATTAAATTGAAACAACTGATAGCCCACAAGATCATTAGATCATGTACATAAAATACCCACAAGATCAATAGATCATGTACATAAACTACCATACTGATAGCTAGTTAGTACTTAAAGCAACCTTAATCTAGGAAGAAAAATATAGTAATAGATGATGAAATTAAAATAAAACCACTATAAAGGTTTCCATAGGCAAGGATAAATGACATATTAAATTATTCCGACAATAGTAAATATGAATCTTTTAATATAGAAAATCAATGAAGTGACAAAATTTAGTTATTTAAATATGAATCTTTAAAAATTTCAAAGATAAAAAATATCTATAGACACAAATCTAAGTTTTTGGTAAAAAATCAAAAGAATAAAGCAAAGGCATACCTTTAATCCTAATCCTCTTCTCAAATAAACCGAGCACAATCAATGGTTTTAAGAAGTAGCTAATGGAGCAACGACACCACAATCATACACTAAATGGTTTCCTCCCATTATAATTCCTGGTTTGTACTTTAGTTTTGTGCCTGTCAAAAATAGCACAATATGTTTATGACCATACTATCATTATAAACAATTTTAAGATATAGCTATGCAAACTCAACTTTACCTGAGCCACGATCTTTCAAAAAACAACCGATAGAATGGGGCTCAACTATCTGCCCGTCATCATCTTGCAGCAGATAGCTCATAGCTCCGTGCAGTATTCCGACCTCTACCTTTGTCAAAGTAGCAGCATGTTTTCCACTACCCTAATCAACCTCTTTATCATCAACAAACTCATGAAATAGTCCCATAGCATTTGAGCCTCCAACAACACATGCAACAAGCACGTCTGGTTTCCACCCCATTTTTTCAGTCCTTTTATTGAAGATTAATAGAGAAAATAGTAGTGGAGGGGACTAAACCCTGAACCTCGTGCACAAAACTATAAAATAGTAGTGAAGGGGACTAATCCCTAAACCTCATGCTATACATAGTTGGTAATATTCCGGAAATAAAGTTAACTTACATAGCTTATTGGTAATAAAGTTTACCTAAGGTAAATTCTTAATTAATATTGTCGTACTAAATATGAGTACCACGATATTCAAATTTAAAAATAAAAGATTTATTAGTCAAATTTTTGGTTATTAAAACTGTATCTTAGCATTCAAAGACCCAAAAAATTCTACGTTTGAAGTGTTGACTTCTAAAGATTTCAAAAATATTTATTGAGTCAGATGGAAAAGAATGAGATTATTTAAATTTGTTTTCTCCAAGTAAACAACCCTAATGGTACTCTACAATTAAAATTACGAAAACATTCAACACATAGCTCCGACCATCTTCTTCTCTCAGTCATTTAATCATAAAATTATCATAAATAATATTTAGAAAATAAAAACTTGATTAAAATAAATAAATAAATAAATTTGACCGAAATTCCATGAAAAAACTCAACGCAATATTGTGCCAACAGTGATTGTGCCTCAATTCTCAAAACCTGTGATATAGTTATCAAAGATATAAGATCTAACAAAAAACAAAAGTGATTATAATAATTTTCTCACTCGCAATTAAATTAATTGACACTAGTTGAAACTTTCTATTCCGTTATTCTTTACTAAGAAGAAAGAGATCTTAATCAACATTATAAAATAAAAAAAAGAAAAACTGATATTCTCTAATTTTTTGGATGTCAAATGAAGGTGAAATAATGTGAGGATTTCAATGATGAATACTACTGGCAAAATAGAAATTTTAAACCTTGAATTTTGCATCAAAAATTGAGCATGGCTACTAGGTTTGGCTCATTTTGGTTTGCCTCATTTTTGGCTGCAGATGGGAGGCTTCAAGATTCCATTAGGGTTAGGTTCTCTAACTTTTTGGCAAGTGGCATACTTAAATGAATTGTTTGAAAATTATTTATATAGTATTAGGAGTAAGTTCACGGGCTTTTTGGATTTTGGTCCATAGTACTTGTATTTCTTATTGTTCTAAATACTGATCAAATCTACTTTCTTTCATATTTATTACTACAAAAAAAATATACTCCCTCCATCCCATTTTATGTGGCTTACTTTCTTTTTTAGTCCATCTCAAAACGAATGTCATTTTACTATAACTAAAAACAATTTAGCTTTAAAGTTCTCCCGTTACTCTTTTGAATTGACTAGTTTTCGACATGTGTGTTGCACGTGTATCCCTAATTATTTGATAAATGACATAAAGTTATTGAGATATGTATTTTGAGAAACGAAAGATAAACAGAAAATTAGCAAGATTAAATTACATTGGAGATGTCATGCATGCATATAAAAAGAAACAATATTCATTAATTAGCAATTTTAAAAATATAAAAATACTATTTTAATAAAGCTACTCCTGAAGGTGTAATATAGTGCAATCTCAGTTATTTCACTTCAAGGCATATAAAAAAGTCATACAAAATATTCTTACATTATATAATAGGATCTCGATATTGATCCCAAATCCCCACATATGTATGTTCAGTAAAGACAAACTATTTCAATTAAGAATATGAGTCAAAATTGAATTCGGTTACAACAATATTAACCACAAAATATGGAGAGTAATAAACTTACCGAAAGGATAAAAAATCACAACTTCATTACATGAACATAAAAACACATTATACTTGGTAACTTTTTTTTATTTATTATGAAGTAATGTAATTTATTGATGAAAACATCAATGCTAATATACATTTTAAGAGGAGAAAATAACATTACCGGGAATCAAAAACTCTAGGGAAAAAAAATGAAGAAGAAAAGAATTACATGAACTTACAAATCTGATCATAGGAGTATTGTGTCTTCTTTTTTAAAAACTTATATGTTAAAGATGACTTTCTTAACCGATGGAAAGATAAACCAAAAGTCCTCAGGTAAGAGGTGAAGCATTAAAATGATGTTAAATATTTTTCAATTGGATAAGTAGCAGAAAATGAAAAATACTCGAATGAATAGAAAGGTGGTAGTAAATGAATCCAATTGTTGCCGCCTTTTCACTTACTATGGCAATACACGTTCTTATTTTACTTTTACTTTTTCAGGTTTTGATTTGTAATAAAGTTTTTATTCGTTATGTTTATAGAAGGTAGAATTTCATCTTTGCACTCAAATGTTCTTAAAATAATAAATAATTAAAGGGTGAAATAGTTATTCAATGTTTAAAGGTTATTTTGGTCTTTTAGCTTTGGAGTTTCCTACTTTTAGAATAAGTATGATTTACAAAAGAAAGTCACATTCTTGAAGTTTTTAGACTCATCCAAAGGGATAAAACCATTTGAGAAATGTTGAGTCAAAAACTCGTTTTAAGGTATAATGACCTTTGTATAGTTAGTGAACGCTATTTCCAAGTCTTTGTTCACCGATAAGAAGTTGGGTTTATTAGCAGCACAATCTTGTCATTAATAATGTAATAGCTTTGATTTGATTTTAAAAGCTCCCTCCAAGCTTCAACATGAGCATTAAAAAGAGTTGTTTGGATTTTTGTTCCATGTGTCGGCCGAATGGACTATTAATAGAGTGGATAAAGGAGCTGGCATGATAGCAATTATTGTGTCTAATACAAAATTAGGATAGTATTACCTCTTCGTCAATAAATATTAGTTGTCATCAAATAGCCTCCGCATTAGGATTTTTATAGGGTTTTATTAAGCTTCTTCGAATGACTAAACCTTTAATCACCCATTCGGTTGCAGGTTGCTTCAACTTGCTAATAGGTACGCATTATTTTCCTAAATCTTCTTCGCTTGCCATTTAGATTAATTGTGTAGTAACTTCGACGAAGATCCAATAATAATATATAGTTGAAATATAAAAAAAAAATGCTTATGTAATATATGTCTTGAAGAAGCTTAAAATTGCCTATAGATTGTAATACGGGACTAATACATACACTATTAAAATTTTGATTTGATTAAACAAGCAAGCAAGTTCAGCTGGTAATATGTATGACTATATTACTTAAATAGTTTATAATAAGTAACTACACAAAAGTGTGAATTTTTTACCAATTTTGTGACGCCTTCATCCAAATAGCCTGTTAAAAAAATACAAAAAAGAAACATGTATCAGCAACCCATAACTCTATTTTGCAGGAGCAACTTTACCCATAAATAAAAAATGAATAAGAAGGAGAGATCGGAACCTAGATATAGAGCCAGAAACTAAATAAATAGCATTGTTACATACCTGCTGAGTTGATTCAAACCAATGGTGAGAGTTAAGCATATGTTTGATGTCTATTTATATAATATGTTAAATGGACAAAATTTATTATAAATTCATCATTAGTGTTATTTGATAAATGAAGGCAAACCAAAAGTTATAAAAAGGGCTAAAAAGTTAGGTGTAAATAGGATCTCATTAAACCACAAACTCCCTATTAATTATTACATTAATTACCTCTCATTATGTGTATTGTTTTGGACGTTTCAGTATTGTTGTGAATGATATTAGTACTAACCTATTTTAATGGAGCCAAGAATTGTGAAGTTTTGATTATTGGAAACTGGTGGGTTACTTCTAAGTGTTAATGCAGCCAATAGATGGGGTTATTGTTAATAGAAGTTGGGGGGTCCAACGTGTTAATGGGAAGACAGCCAAGTATAGACGGATTTTGTGTATGGGAATTTGGAGGGGCTGAAATGAGGGCTGTAGTTAATGCAATAATATAGAGTTTAGGTTTAGAATAAGGGGTAATTAAATCAACTAATATTTGAAGGGTACTATAGTAATCTAACTTTTAATTAAGTGGCTTCCCACTTTTAGAATATTATAGATTTATAGGAGTTAATATCTCAAAAGGTCATTGAACTATTAGAAATTATCTTACAAAGTCATTGAACTTTGTTTTCTATCAAAAGTATCACTCAACTTAAGTTTTTTATTTTCTAAAGTCACTAAACTACATTTATCATTGAAAAGAAAATGACATGACAAAATAAATTATTTATTTATGTCATATAAATATGGAACCCATATTAAAAAAAAAATTCATTCCTTTTCATTTCTATACCCAATCCAGACCACAATTGGGTTTCACCTAAAAACCTAAAACCTTATTTCCCGCTTCTTAAATTAGAGCGAATTATTGTCTATAAATTACATCCTTCATTCATTTTTTCTTCTCACCTATTTTTAAAATGGATTTTCATTACAAATTTTGTTTTCATCAAATAACCCTCAACATTAATTACTTATTCTTTAAATGATTTTTCAAGACTTATACTAAACATCAATTAATAGGATTTAGTGAGGCAAACTAATCATGTCAATTATTATTTTTTTTTAATGAGTGTGTCAAATAAAAATAAATGGAGATGTATTTAGTGATAAAATTTGTAGCTATTTTCCCCCCTTGTTAGAGCATAGACATAAATAAAATAAAGGGGAAAAAATCAAAGAAATGACAACGATTTAAGTCTTGTCCTCATCGCATTTGGTTCCATCAGAAATTTTTCAGAAAGAGAGATTTTACAAGTAAACAAATTAAAACTTATGAAATTGAACGAAGAGATAGACATCAACATAGATTGTGTTGTGATGGTTAAAATTCTTATATTCTTAGTTTGAGGTTCAAATTTCTTATTAAAAGTATTGCTCTCATAAATAAGCTCTATAATATGTGAATATTGTGAATTCAAATATAATCAAACTTTTAATACGGGAATCGACATCGAGTGAAAAAAAATAATGAAATAATAGTTAAAAAGCCTTGAAAATAAAAATGAAAAGGAATAGCTATTTTTTTTAATATGGGGGTTCATATTTACATGACATAAATAAATAATTTATTTTGCCATGTCATTTTCTTTTAAATGATAAATGTAGTTTAGTGACTTTAGAAAATAAAAAACTTAAGTTGAGTGATACTTTTGATAGAAAGCAAAGTTCAATGACTTTGCAAAATAATTTTCAATAGTTCAATGATCTTTTGAGATATTAACTCGATTTATAGGCACACAAATATTGTAAGGATTGTCTTAGATTACAAATTTCCGAAGTCTTTCTTTTTTTTTTCTTAACGTATCAAATCAAAGTATGCCACATAAAATGGGATGGAGAGAGTATATTATAACTAGAAAGATATAAATTTGGGTTTATTAAAATTATATTATAATTAGAAAGATATAAATTTGGGTTTTTTTTTTGGAAAAATTATGCACCATAGATAAAATAAGTTTTTAATTAGCTGGCATGGTTAAAGTTTAAAATAATTACTTAACATGGTTAAAGGTAGTTGAAATAACTGTTATTTATGTGGGCCCATATATACAAATGGAGTAGTATATATATGGGTTTATTTTAAATCAGAAAAATATATTCTCAAATTAGAAAAATATATTCTCTCACCAAATTGCTGTTCTTGCGTTGATTTAAAATTAGGCAAAACCTTTCCTTTTCTCACCTTCACTTTGCTCTCTCTTTCTTCTTCTTCCGCTGCTGAAGAATATTTACTTCTTTGTTGATTTTTTGATGATATTTTAAGCAATTGAAATTTGGAATTAATTTTAAAATATGTTTGCATAACAAAACTTAGATTCATATTGCTACTGTTAATATATGGTGAGTTGAAATAAACATGTTGCTTTGATCAATTTGGCAAATCTCACCGTGAAGCTATACGTATTCACGAAGAGATGGCGGTGGATCTATTGGGTGTGAAGGTCGGGGAATCTCATTCTTCGGTGAAATCTCATGGGGCAGATTCGCCACTTCTTCGTCTTCGCATTTTTTGGCGACCCTCACCCATCTTCCTTGCCGCCTCCTTCTCTGACGAAATTCCATGGAGACAAATTCCCCTCATCCTCGTTGCCTCATTTTTTGGTGAAATCCCACGAGGGCAGATCTGTCTCTTCTCCGTCCTCGTTGTTTATATAGTTGAAATACATTTATACAAATCTATATTTGTATCTCTGAATTTTTTTAGTCATAAAGTGAATTTGTTTGTATATTTGTATCAGTGCGTTTGCATTTTTGTATTTATTTTATTATATTTCTTCACACTTTAATCGATTTCATTTTGAATTTGTATACATTTAGACATTTGGATTTGTATATTTATACATATAATCTGAATTTGTATCTATTTTATACAATTGAATTTGTATTAATTCGTGTTTATCTTGAAGATATGAGTAAACATATATTTGTATCTCTGAACTTTTTTTGTCATAAAGTGAATTTGTTTGTATATTTCTATTAGTGCATTTGTATTTTTGTATATACGTGTCCTTAATTGTATATAATTGCATGAACATATATATTATGTATACTCGTTTGATTAACTATATATACATGTCCTTAAATTTATATACATTTCTGCGCACATGTATTCTTAATGTATTTTGTATATGGATTATATATACTTAAAGCCTTAATATTCAATATTTTGTTGTTTCCATTTTGTATACATATACATTTAATTGTTATTTGTATACATGTGTACTCTATAAATATATGGATTAATTTCATTGAATCCATTGATACTATTATATACATATGCATATACATATATGGAAAGAGATTATTATGGGGAAGTTAGAAAAAATATTGGATGTTGATTGCTATCTCTTGCCTTATTAATCTCTATTGTAACTGAAAAGGGAGGAAAAAAAGGTTTTATGTTTTTTTGTATAAATAATCCCTAAATACATGTAAAACACTATTTGTTGTCTATAGATTGTAATTATTGAAAGTTAAACTAAGAAGTAAGTTAGAAGGGGTCTAAATTAGCTATATGTGAAGTTTTGCCTTTTTTTTTTCAATCTCTTAATTGCACTTCGCAGGGAGGTAATTGTCGCAATAATAACACTCTACTATGGTTGTCGAGGTAAACTATACTCCTTTCAAAAGGGGCTTCCTTACAAAACTCGTGGGGGTACAACAATCTCTCGTGGTGGCACAACGACCCCATCCTTGACCATCTCCACTACCGCTACCTCTTCCCTTGTCTAGGAGATATAACTTAATGCTAGATCCCCTTTCCTTTCGTTATCCACCTCAAGCTTCTTCAAATTATTGAAAGTTCGAGTTCTAGTCATATGATAAAGGATAAAATGTTAGATTTGTCGATTAGGACCTAATCGTCACACACGAATGGAAGAACAAGAAAGAAAAATGAGACACACCCTATCACGCTCTCGTAGAATCTCGATTATAGAAATGGCCGACAACATAACCATAATTGAGATTCTACTACTAACGTGTGCTCCATTAGTCACAGGAACAACCTAGACTCTGATACTAACTTTATCACGTCCCAAATAGGACCGTGACCGACGCTAAGGGGATTACAATTCCAAAGCAAGCCTCATCAGTATTCTACAGAAAATCGGGCAGAGTTTCCCCTATTTTGGGCTTATCCAAAAATTCTTATCTCAATTTAATGACACAGCTAACCAATCATCACCAAAACAATGTAGCAAAATCATCAACAACCCATTCACAAAATAAAACTACTAAATCCATCTCCAGGTACGAGAAGAAGTCAAATACTTCACACGTCTACAAAAATAATACTCATGACTCAAATAAAGAAAATGACCAGGAGCGACTCTAAAACTTCAATGGACCATAACAAATAAATGAACTTGTGCCCACGCGAATAAATGCGGGGCTCACCACGAATATGTCAACTCGAACACTCTAGTTAACGAAACCCTCACCAATATCACCTGCGTTCTCTGAAAAAAATAGCGAGGAGTGAGACGCTAGCTCAGTGAGTAATAACACTTAACCATAACCATTTTAATGGCGACAAGTCACAAAACATATTGGTATGATAATCAGAAAATATCATGAAATAATGCTCTTTCAGAAAATGATAACCATCATATAAGAAAATCAATTTAACAATTTGGTAAAAACCAACAATACTATCATATCAAATATTACATATTTGGGAGGTTTCCAAGAATGAATCATGTAATCAGTGTGGCATTCTACTTCAAGAAATAGCCACTAACAGTGGACCCCTCTGTAACATCCGAAAATCCTAGCTAAGATTAGAACCCTGCTTCAAGTACATGTAGAATCAAACACCATGTTTTTTTAGTATGGGAAGTGCTTTATACATGTAATAAGTCCACAATTAACTCCTAGCTTATAGTCAAGTTGAAACATTCCTTACCGATTGATTTCTAGTGATAAATCTCCCTATAGTCAACTTTTAATGAGACTAACTCCTAGATTTTGAAGTATTTTTAAGATAAGGACTCACTAAATGATATACATATGAATTATCTTTCCAACGCATCCAGATTCACCTTAATCCGATGTCGGAGCTAAGAGTTATGGTCTTTTTAGTGAAGCACTATCCAGCAGTGACATACCACGACCCAAGGTACGATCGTGGGTTGAAAGGACGATCGTACCTTGCTCTCGTCTGATGCAAAACTGACCCAAAATCCATAGAATTGACAAGGTCCCTTCAGTACCCATGAACACAACCCACGATCATGGTTTGAAAGAACGATCGTGGGATGATTCGTTCATTATAAGGTGCAGAATTTTTCAGCAATGTTTAAAAGGGGTATTCCGGTATTTTTCCGTCATTTAACCACTTAAACTACGTCGTTTAAGCTATCATAAGGCTGAATATAAATCCTAAACTACTCCTGGTCCTTCATTCCCTCAAAAATCAGTTGACACTTAGGAGAAAAATCAGAGAAACATGCGATCCAACTCTCCAACAAGCCAAAACCTAGGGTTCATCTTCAAGCTCAAATTCTCAAGCCTTCAGTCCGAGATTTCTTTAGTTTAGGTATGTGGGTTTTCAATAAGGGATTCCTTTAACACTTATGTCCAAAATTTAGTTTTAAAATACGAATTTAAGTTATGATTTCTATGAACTCATGATCTAGGGTTAACATTCAATTATTCCAAATTCTTGAAATTCGATTCTCTCATGTTATTTTATTATTATAGTTCCCATTCAAAGTAATTATGCATGATTCTCATGGTGTTAACTCAATTACTTTAATACATGAAGAATTATGCATGTTTCATAGATTTCAACCCCTTTCAAAATGCATTACGCATGATTTGATAGATTTAAGTATATATTAGTTTAACACGACATGCTTTTCCACAAATTTCTTTATCTTTACAGACTTGTCAGTTTATGGCTCCTCAGTTAATTGATATTTAGTATTTTTGAATTGTGCTATGAAATTCCCCTTTTCTTTTCAATTATTAAATTTTTATTATTAGTTGCATTCTTCAGAGATGGAGGGTTATGAACACCCGATGACTTAGGATATCATGCATTGTCAGTTGAATACTTAGTCCTTCAATTTTCATGACTTAGATTGCTTTCAGATAAAGCACTTATTTTTCAGTCTCAGAACTTCAGTATTATTGAGCTATTCAGTATATCACTTATATTCAGTTAGGAGTAGTACTTAGCACTGAGTGGATGCAGGGATGAAGGCTCTCCCGTTAGTTAGGCTGAGACCTTTAGCAGAAGTCCTTAATTCCCATAACTACGGCGCCACTGTAGGTTCTAAAGGTTCACCCGTCAGACTAGGCTTGATACCATAGTCCTTTTGGACATCAGTTTAGTGGTACCACGTCAGATCAACCTTTATCTCTTGCAATGTATATTGGGCCCTTTTCGATAGGGATTATATGTCGAACTCCATGTTTAGCTCACATGGTTATATGTCGGTTAACAATAACTCCCACGGTTCAAACTTAGTTATTGTATGACTATGTATTCAGTTTATCCAGTATAGTATTGATCAATTACATGTTTTTTAACTGGGTCATTGCATCAGTGCATATCCCACGGTTTCAGACTCAGTATTTGTACATAACCTTCAGTTTAGTTTTACTTACTTTTCTACTGGGACTTTTCATACTATCACTGCATATCAGTATTTATGTATTTTATATAGGGTCATTGAACTACAGTCATCTCCTTGCATTCAATTTGCACTCAAAATAGTTTTACAACATATTCAGCATTCGCTATAGATCAAATATAATAGTTATGCTTCTACAGCTTCCCAGTTTACAGAAATGTTTTAGCTCATGATTCATAGATTTCACTATGCTTCACAGATTTTACGTAGAGACATGTTTTAAATGCATATTTCAGTAAATGGTTCACATCCATGGTTTTAAAGCATGTTTTAAGTGTTTTCGTGACTAGTGCATATCTCATATACTCAGTACATTCAAAATTACTGATCGCATACCTCTTCTGTCTACATTTTTCATGTGATGTAGATTCAGGTGCTTACTATCAGAATCATAGTCAGGCAGATCACAGCTTCCAACCAACAGGTGATGAGTTTTCTTTATTCGAGGACTTAAGTCAGTTTGCAATTTCAGTATTTCATTTCTATTCTTATGTATTGATTAGGGATAGCTATGGGTCATGTACCGGTTACCTACAGTCAGTATTAGTAGAGGCTTCACAGATAGTCAGTCAGAGTTGTCATATTCAGTTTCCCTTCTTTTCAGATTATAGATGTTGTAAACAAACTTTCAAATAGTAAATGTATTAAACCAGTTTATCTCATGATTATGCTTCCACTCAGTCAGTATAGCTCATATATATGTTTTAATCAGTTATTCATGCATTATGCTAGTACCATGGGTTAGCTTAGGATCACATGTGATTCTAAGCACCGTGTTATGACTAGGGGGTAGTCTCGATTTGTGACACCCTCGTAAAGGAGTCAAATATCTTATCAGTAGTCCCTATTCGAGGGAGATCAGTAACAGTATGCTAGTTCTACCTTCCCACTAGCAAGGGCTATAACAGTAATCTGTAAATACAACGTGCACCAGGTCTAACGAACCCGTCGCTAGCTATGGAATCCAAATCAAGGTCTATTCCCATTTATACTTTTCTTTGTAACTAGTATTCAATTGTAACAAATATTTCCAAAGCAATACAGGAAACTTTAGTTCTTAGCAAAACATCTCATATATCAAAAATCAACAAAGCACTTGTCAAAATACTTCCAAAGTCAGTATAAGAATCTTTATTGTGATAAGATCATATCTCAAGTAACTCTATAACTTGTCTCGTAATAGTAAAACCTTTCAAATAGTGAAGACATCTCGAATAACCATATCAATATTATATTATGTAAAAGACTTGTCCCACATGCATTTTCAAAGCATTCGGTAACTCTTATTTTCTTCAAAATCATGTATAAACTATGCAAGTTATAAAAACATAAATTGTGGTAAGATTACTACTCACAGTACACTTGTCGGAATACCAAATTTGTCACCTCGAACGATTTGTATGACTTCCTTCGATCAATATATAACCACATCATATTAATCTTGCGTTAATTTCTTCATTTAGACAAATTCAAAACTAATTTGGATTATCCAAGCCTTGGGATCAAGGTTTGGCTCTCAACCAGTCAATATACATCAATTTAAGGTACCATTCTCATATGTATTACAATCATCAGTTCACTAATACCAAGTTTTAATCCATGATTTACCCATTTTGAAGAATTCCCTGAACTCACTCAACTCAAGTAACACTAGATTGAAATTCTTCAACTCTAACCATGAGTTTTCTTAATTCAATTAGTACCTCTGTTAACCAATATGATTACTGTCAAACCAAATCAAGTCAATTGATTTCTCACTACGTTCAAGCCACATCAAAATTATATAACTCAAATCCAGTTAATGTTGTATCCCAAAGTTACACCTTACTACCCATATACTTGACTCTGATGATTAATTCTTCGGTACCTATGTGAATTATCTAGACTAAGAATCATGGCAGAGCTGGAAAAAAAAATAAGTTTACCTCGAGCCCAAAAGAAATCTCAAATGAATTTCCCTTTTTTTCTTTTCTCGTGGAACGTATGCTCCCTCTTGTTTCACACTTCCGCTCTTTTTATCTCTTTCTCTCTCTAATCAATTTGTTTGTTATTAGGCTGTTGTAGCATTGAAATCCCCTAATCCCTTCTCTTTTCTTTCCTTTTTTTTTTTCCTTGCCAGACGGGCACCCTTTTTGGGCTTATTTTGTTCGTGTATCTTTGTTTTTCTTTTTACTAAATATATAAATACTTATTATCCATCGTGGGGTATTACAGTGACTCATCTCTACAACAGATATATGAATTTATTAAGAATATAGTTAATACAGGTACCAGCCTTTCAATTTTTTCAAATATCCTACAGTTCCTTTCAGTCCAAATTGTATGTACAAATTCATTATTGACTTGTTTAATATTTGAGCTCTACTAGTTCTCTCCTTAGTACTTTGAATTATTATCTGCAAGTGTTGTGCTCCTGTAACAGTCTGTAGAGGATTCCAATGCAGCCATTGAAGGCGTCTATCCCATAGCTTTTTTGCGAAGCCTATCCACTTTATTTAGATTGCCATGAAGAAAATTCTGGAAGCTAGAGAGTAAGTAACTTGTAGGATTTTGTCTTCTTTTTCAAGGGGAAGGAGCTTTCCCAATAATGAATGCTAGTGAGTTTTCATTTCTCCCAAGATGATTTTCTCCATACTTTCTGCTGTCTCGCAAGTTATAACAATTCAACCTTGATTCGGCATATACATATGAGCGTGTTTGAATGCTCTATAATGTTGGTCATCTTCTGTTCTTTTAGATAAATTTTAAAAGTAATAAGACATCATTTAGGTCTTATTTTTCTTCTTCAATGATTAACTTTTTGTTACTAAACTAATGAAACTTGTTCTTTAAACAGATTTGAGAGCTTGAAGTTTGAAGAATCTATCCGTGACGAAAGTGCAAAGCAAGTTGAAGTATATACATATGTTGCAGTTTTATTCTCTTTTTAGGAATTCATAGAAATGATGTCATTAGTTTGGATTGGTATACTTTTTTAGTAATATGATGTGTTAGTTCTTTGTATTAACAATGAATAAAATTGTATATGAATATCAGTTATTTGGTGTAATATCGGATGTGTTTACTGTTATTAGTATATTTAGTTCTTTTTTTAAATGGGCACTAGTAAAAGAAAATGTGGTCGTTAAAAATAACATACAATTAACGAAGGGAATTTTGGTTGCTAAAAGCTCTTCTAACAATTGAGTTAGTTGGTGTATTTAATAACTTTTTAACGGCCGGAGGTCAAATTAGCGAAGGGAAAATCCTGTCGCTAAAAAAATGTATAACGACCGGAATTTATGTGTTCGCTAAAGGATCAGTAACGATCGGATTGCAAATCCAGTTCTTAACTTTTAATGAAAAGGCTTTTAACAATCAGTGATGAGCGGATTTTTTCCAGTCGCTATTGACTTTTAGCGCCCAGATTTGGACTTTTAACGACCAAATTTCCCCCTCGCTAAAGACCAATTTTCTTGTAGATAGCTTTCCCCTTCTCTTCTAAGCATTATGAAATCAAACCAAAAAACTCGGTTCACCTTTCTACTTTATCAATCCCAAATGCTTCCATATTATATCAAAATTCCCCTCTATTGTCAATTGGGGAGGGTTTGATCCCAGGACATAGCAGAGCCCTCAACTACTAGTATCGAGCCAGAAATTTTGCTCTACAAATTAACAACATTAGGAGCAATGATTTGAAAGTTGTCAATTTTACTACTTCCATTAGTGTCACGCCCAAGCCTACACCCTGGACGTAACTGGCACCCGAACCATGAATGGCTTGAGAGAACCACTTGCACTGGCATGCAACCAATAAAGCTGAACTTTGTATAAATGCGAAAGCTGGAAACATGGGCTAACTTTTGTAAACAAAATAAAATAAATTAACTTAAACTTTCATTGACTGAAACATTAAAAATGTTTATAAACTGATACAACTGATTTGACTTGACTATGTCTATGAAGCCTCTACTACATTATAAATACGCCAATGTTTATTTAACAAAAGAAACTATATGGGATACTGATAAGTCCTCAGAAGAATGAGAACTCCCTCAAGCTGATGTCATAGCCTACTGAAGAGTCTGTACACGAACCTGCATATCTGAAAGCTGGGCAGTACATCATTCAATGATGCAGCACAAAAAGAGCGCCAATACTTTAAATGTATTGGAACATAATAGCGGAATGAAAACTGAACTAAAGAAACTTTTGAAGTAAATCATAACATATGACATGAGTAAGGAGATATGAGACCAAAGACTTACTGACCTTTTCTTGCAAAATTGTCGGGACTAAAGTAGTGCAATTGAATAAGTTATTTAAAAACATTAAAAACACATAAAAACTTAAATAGTAAACTTTGTGAAATGTGAACCCGACAACAATAATTACAATATTGTAATAAAACAACTTTAATACAATTCATCAACTAAAACTGAGACTAGAAAATGAATGACTGAAGTCTGGACAAAACTTGAAAACAATGCTTCATAAAACTTTCTTTAAACTAGTGGTCTCGGTCAATCATATATTCTCTCAAAATAAGTAAGTTTTCTTTTGGAGAGTTTCTCTTAACCGACATAAACCATGTGAGCAACATGGAGTCCAATGTCTTGCCCACATTGAGAAGAGCCGTCTTCTACCTTGCCAGGGTATAAGACGAAATCATAACTTATGGATCCAAAACTTAGCCCGAAGGCCCATGGTGGCAACGTGATTCTGAGGCATGTGACCTCGGACTCATACCCAACTCGGTGCTAAATAATCTTCCCAAAACATACTAGTTGCTCATAATATAGTCTTAAAAACATTCTCGAAACCATATTAGTATCTAAAATATCGTATCAAGAAATATATCTTTCTCTGCGAGCCTTGGCTCTAAATCTTTATAACTTTGCTTTACTTTTCAAGATACGATAACTTCTTTTCACTTTTCAAGTCATGAAATTATGCATAAGGATTTTTTATAAACTTCTCATAAATTGACTACTTTTGAATATACTTAATAACAAGACTATAGTTAAACCCATTGGAGCATCAAATCAACTTTCAATACAAATTCCCAAGTCATAAGCTTTATATGAAAACAATCTCTTGGTAATAGAAATTAAATTCAAGTTCAAGAATGACCTTAACTCGGTGAATAACTCACAATACTTAAAGTATATAGAAGGAAATTATGGCAAAACTCAAGAACAACACTTAAAATATTTGAATCTTAAAATCCTAACTTGAAATCATGACTTAACATGGAACTATGACTCACTTATGGGGATGAACAGAGTTTCCCACAAAAGGTATTGCTCTTACGTACCTCGGAGATGAACTATGGAGAAGGATCCTTTGGATTTGGAGCCCTAGCTTGAGTATTCTTGATGCTTGAATGTTTGAACTTTGAAAGGATTTGAGAGGATATTTTTAATCCATATTAGGGTAAATAGAGAAGTGGAAGACGCTTTAGAAGGGTGGGGGAACGGTTTCTAAATGGAAAAGGACTTCTGTACCCCTAAAATTACAATTGAAAACAAAAATTGAAAAAATATAAAGTCGAGGGAGGGGGTGTCCACCGCACCCCTCATTGTGCACCACCACCACGTACGCCGCATGTCCAATCGTGCGGCACCAGCTGTGCCTCGCATGGCCCATCGCACACCTTGGACAGTGTCTCACTAAAACGCCCATAACTTTTTACTCCAAACTTGGATTGATGAACGGTCGGTGGAATTGGAATAAAGACTCAAAAAACTTTAATTTGGTAGGTACTAGGACACATAACTCATTATATTCTAGGAGTAATGGTCGTTGGAAGTTGACCCAAGTAAGAACGTCTACTAAAACTCAATCTATAGGAAAGTTCTCAACTCAACTTTGAGTTAGGAGATTTCTTTGACTTCAATTCATCTACAAAGATGTTACCACACTAATAATCGATCTTCACACTTATATATAAATAGAAATCATTGGGTTGGGGTCTATACACGTATGAAGGATGGTTTAAATTCTAGCCCAAAAGTGTGGGGTGTTACAATTAGTTTCTTCATCAACCAAATCAGCCCATGAAGCCTGCCTTTAACTTGGCGACCTTATAATCATTATGTTGCTGCTTCATGTTTCCGGAGTTCCTACTGGTGTTACCATGTTGATATTTGATTCATATTAAACGATACAATCCATTGCAGGACATTGAGGTTCTTTATCTTCCTTGCATCACTTGATGGTGGGATACCTTTCTTCCCACAATTTACACTTGGATCACCCCCGTGGATCGATTGCCTTCTCCCTCTAGTTTTGAAGAGGATGGAGAGAATAATAATGTGTCTAATACCAAGGAACAGAGCAACAATATTCATGAGTTTGAAAATGACGTTGTATCAAATGATAAATAAAGCGGATGAAAAAGAGAGGAGAGAAATCATAAAAGAGATTAATGAAATAGAAGACACAAGTCGTGCTATTAATAAGACCCTTAAGAGAAAGGAATTCATAAAATGGACTTATGATCTTCATGCCAAATTCATGGAAGTTATGCAACACCTTGGTGATGGAAGGAAGTTTACTTCATAGTTACTTAAATTTCATGACAATTCATTTTTATGGAGCGTTGTGAGCAATGAGAATTCGTACTTATACCTAACATCAACTTGTTTAGAATTAAGGTTATAGTAATTTTAGAATTAAGGTTATAGAAATCAAAATTGAAAAATGCATCAAAATCTTCCTTCTCATTTGAACCACCCGTGTCTGGTGCCTCGACGATGTTGCTTGGATCAAACATCCTACGAGGTAATTCATAACAATAAAAATTTATTTTGATTTATTATCTCTACATTAAGCCGAGGTACATGTAATTAAATACAAAAATTATTATTTAGCGACAGATTATAAAAATTATTGTTTACCCATGAGATATTTAATAGTTAGCAACAAACTAATAACAAATTTCATAGCTAATCTTTTTTTTTGATAGTATATGATTAAAATAATTGACTTTACCCACTATAGCAGTGGATGCCATATGTCGAATAGTACTGGAATAAGTACTTACAGAGTGAAACAATATCCAAGGCTATAGCTTGAACCAAAAGTTGGAAGGGAAGAAAATAAGGTGAATGAACATTGATTATCATTGGAACTGACAAACCCCTTTTATGCTCTGCAAAATGAAGGGGATATTGACACTCAACAGAGAAAGAATGCTAGGCCTTTTAAGCTATGATATTAAAATTGAGTGCAGACCTTGGAACTGACAAGGGTGCCCTAATGAATAAACTAGGATTGTGGACTGTTAAGGTGTAACACCCCGTACTTTTATAACCTCACTTGATACTTTGGATCATATCTACATAGGTGTTGAGATGCCATGCATATGTGTTTTATAGTGTCATTGGTCAAACATTTGATATCGGACTTAACATGTGCGATTCGATCGTCGTAGGAGGTGTGTTGTGATTTCGTAGAAGCATTTGAGTGAGGACTCGTACATATTCTAACCTCATTTGGTGACTTTAAGTCATGTTTACTTGATGGTTAAGATCACTAAGTAAGTATTTTGTAGTGTTTAATAAGGGATTGGACGATACGTAAACATTGGATAAGTGGCCGGAAATTTCAGCAAAGTGCTGAAATCTCAGCACAAACTTCAGAGAGGCTGCCATTTCTGCGCCACTACCCCTGTTTCAGGGGTGTGGCGCAAGGAACAAGGAGTAGGCCTTTCCGGACCCGTTTTGCGACGTAATTCTACGACGATTCTTGGATGGTTTCTTTTGGTTCCTTGGAGATATTTTAGCGTTGTTAAGGTTTCAAATACCTCGATACACTTCCACATGATCAAACCATGAAACACAAGAATTTACCAAAAATGTTCAAGTAAGCCATGGACGGCTAGAATTCCAATTTTTGCGATCAAGGCGACGAATGAGAATCTCGTAAGAAAATATTATCGTGACATTATGGAATTATGTAAACACGAGATATATGGTGAATAATACATGATATTTGATGGGTACATGGATATGTGTAATTGGGCCCAAAAATTAGGCCCAAATTGGAATTTAAAGATTGGCCCAAAGGGCAAAAAGACCCATTCTTCCCATTGGACCACATGTGATGCCAAAGGAATGGCTAAGAATGACTTGGGGTCTATATAAAGACCCCAAGGTCAGATTTTCCTTCACAAAAAAAAAAAGACTCTCATGCCTTTTTGATAATTATCAAACATTTTTTCTCATTTCCAAACCCTAAGCAAAATAACTCCTTTGGACTCCTTGGACAAGATCAACTTATTCCAAGCTTTGGTAAGTCTTTATTTTCATGGATTAACATACTATATGCATGGGAGATTATGTATATTATGCTAGTTGGGTTGGCAAGGTGATGAATAGTGTATTTTTGCCTTTGGTAAAAGATGGGTCATCTTGGGAATTTGAACTTGAATTAGGCCTTGTGCCTTTGATGAAAAAGTATGGCATGAACAAAATATGAACATGTATGGTGTTATTTTTGGCATTAAATTTGTTCTTGTCTATAAATGAAAATTATGGAAATTATGAGATTTTGGCCGATATGTGCTATGGGGTGTATTAAGGTGATTTAATGGATTCTTTGTGATATGGTGTGAATGAGAAAGTGTAAAGAAGAAGCTTTGTTGCGAAATGCTATTGGTTATGATATTGGTCAATGTATGGCATGTTGTAGTATTTTTGGAATGGTCATGCCGAAATTTTATTGTAAAGGGGGAAATGACGTAATAGGCAATTAGGTACCTTTTGTCGTCTTTTACACTTGAAAGGTGTTAGATGTTGACGTAAACTCCGTTATGTGCTTGTGTTGTAGAGTAAGGGGCTGAATCATTATATTCCTTAGGATTGCGGATTCTTATTGAGAGGCTAAGGTATGTAAGGTTATTCTTGTCCGTATCTTTCTGCAACACCTATTGCTTCCTTTGCCATTGTACTTGTACCTATGCCGAAATGTTCCAAAGTGTCTCATGTAAAGTTGGTTGCCTACATATATTTATTCATGTGTCTCTTGAACATTGAACATTGTCCCAAAGTTCCAATAATGCGATAACCAACAATGTTTCAATTTCATAATTTAAGAATGAAAGTAATGCGTATATGGTTGAGTACGGGTGGTAGCTCAAAGGGGCGAAAGCCTAGCTAGAGACGATCCCGATGTATCACGGGTGGTAGCTCAAAGGGGCGAAAGCCTAGCTAGAGACGATCCCGATTGATTATTGGACACAGGGGGTAGCCCAAAGGGGTGAAAACCTAGCTAGGGCCGAACCTGCTTTATTGATTTATGGGTGGTAGCTCAAAGGGGCATAAGCCTAGCTAGAGACGATCCCAGTATTGTTATTTACCACTGATCAGTTGGTCCCGGGCATGATGTGATTATTGTTGATATTGAGATAATTGATAAAAGAAATAAAGAATGTAACGTACATGGTTCCACACATATGGAAATGTTGGTTTATCGATATTGCCTATTCTCTTATCCTTGATATACATTGGTGTTCTCACTTATTGCTACAGTTTTATTGTGGCCTTACATACGCAGTACATTTTTCGTGCTGACCCCCTCGGGGGAACTTACCTTACTTGTTGCAGGCACAGGCACTAGTAGACCTCCGTTGTAGGTTGCGGATCTTTTGCGGACATTTGGTGAGCTCCAGTTGGTTCGGGGCTTTCCGAGTTTCCTATGTATATTTGTTTTGGTCTTGTGTATATATATATAGAGCGGGGTGTGTCCCGACTCTAGGTTGGTTTTGGTTGTGCATCTGTAGAGGCTTTGTAGATGTTGTGGGTCAGACGAAGGGTATGTAATGAACGTATGTTTTGTCTTGATGGCCCTAAAGGCCAAGTCTCATATTTCTCTTATATTTGTCATAAATTCCGCTTTTGGCTTCTTATATTTAATTGTGGTGGTGATGACTTTTGAGTGGTGCGTATGGGTTGTTATGGACGAAGATTGGTTCTCCCGGGCCTTGTCGGCTTGGGGTGCCATGTCCGTCTCGTTGGAATTTGGGGCGTGACAAAAAGTGGTATCAGAGCGGGTCGTCCTAAGGGTGTCTACAAAGCCGTGTCTAAGTAGAGTCTTACTTATCAATGTGTTGTGCACCACATTTATAAGTAGGAGGCTACGGGACATCTAGGAGTTGTTTCTTTTCTTCATTTTCTAGATCGTGCGATAGAGCTTATGTTGTAAGTGGAATTGTATCTAACCATTGGAATTGGTTTTCTTATGTGATAGAAAATGCCGATTGCACGAAAAGGAAAAGGTAAAAGCAAAAGAATAGACAGACTGGCTGGAGAGGGAACTAGTAGACCACCACCGGAACAGGTGAATCAAGGTGGTGTTGAACAAGAGTTTGCATCGCGGGCTTCTCCTACTTTACCCGCAGACCCGCCTATGAATGCTACTGACCAGGACTTGAGAAATGCAGTGCATATGTTGACGCAGATAGTTGCTGCACAAACACAAGGACGCGCTGGCCCAACGACAAATGAGGATGATGTGACTAGAATAGCGAGCCGCAGAACGCAGGATTTCCTGAAACTAGATCCTCCACTATTCACTGGGTCAGACCCACAGGCAGATCCACAGGACTTCGTGGACCAAGTTCAAAGGGCCCTAGATGTTATGCATGTGACTGGTGCAGAAACGGTTGAACTGGCGGCCTATAGGTTGAAGGGTGAAGCGATATTGTGGTATGAGGACTGGAAACGGTCGAGAGGCATTGATGCACTTCCAGCTGGTTGGGAAGACTTTAAAATGGCCTTTCTTGATCACTATCTTCCTTATGAGCTCAGGGAAGCACGTGCAGATCAATTTCTAAACCTTCGACAAGGGAATATGAGTGTTCGAGAATATAGTCTGCAGTTTAATTCTTTGGCTCGATATGCTCCGAACGTAGTGGCTACAATGACCGACAGAATCCATCGATATGTGGACAGATTGGAGCCGTATTTGGTAAGGGATTGTACCATTGCTGCTTTAAACAGGGACATGGATATTGCAAGGATCCAGGCCTTTGCACAAAAGATGGAGGATCAGAGGCAACGAAGGAGAACACAGGAATCTGAACGAGGGCCGTCAAAGCGGGCTAGACCTATGGGGCAGTCTATGGTGTCCCAAGGGGAGTTTAGGCCCCGAATGTTTCCTAGACCGCAGAGACCATTATTTTCTCATTCCATAGCAGGTGCTTCCTCTCAGTTTCGGGGGTCTAGAGGTGGTTATGTTGGGCAAAGCAGTGGGGC
This sequence comes from Capsicum rhomboideum, assembly GCA_031232105.1. NCBI lineage: Eukaryota > Viridiplantae > Streptophyta > Magnoliopsida > Solanales > Solanaceae > Capsicum > Capsicum rhomboideum. Next base: position 138,026,077 of record CP124711.1, on the reverse strand, counting down.
TCGAGGCTCGCAGACCACGGGGTTTTTCCGTCAGCCATGTCAGCACTGTGGAAAGTTTCACCCAGGGGAATGCCGACGTGGGATGAATACTTGTTTCTGGTGTGGTATGCCAGGGCACATGATGAGGGACTGTCCACGAAGAGGCTTGAGTGGTGTGGCACGACCTATGGGGTCAACCGTTGCATCTTCATCATCGGTTCCTTCCGTAGGCCGAAGTGTGCAGCCTGTCGGTCGTGGTAGAGGTGCTGCAGGAGCAGCTAGTTCCAGTGGAGCACAGAATCGCACTTATGCTCTAGTGGACCGACAAAATTCGGAGGCATCTCCTGATGTAGTCACAGGTATATTGTCTATATTTTCACATGGTGTATATGCATTGATAGATCCGGGCTCTACTTTATCATATGTTACCCCGTTGATTGCTGCAAAATTTGAAAGAACACCGGAATTCTTAGATAAGTCTATTGAAGTGTCTACGCCGGTTGGTGAATCTATTGTTGCAAAAAGAGTATATCGCAATTGTGTGGTAACTGTGTGTGGTCATGATACACTAGCGGATCTTATTGAACTTGACATGGTGGATTTTGATGTCATAATGGGTATGGATTGGTTGGCTTCTTGTTATGCTACGGTGGATTGCCGAGCCAAGGAGGTACATTTTCATTTTCCACAAAAGAATATTCTTGAGTGGAAGGGTAATGTGGGGGCACCGAAAGGCAAATTTATTTCCTATCTTAAAGCTAGGAAAATGATAGCTAAGGGGTATATATGCCATTTGGTGAGAGTGCAAGATATCAATATGGAACCACTAACTCCTCAGTCGGTACCGGTGGTTAATGAATTTCTCGACGTATTTCCTGACGATCTTCTAGGTTTACCTCCAGAACGGGAAGTGGAGTTTGGCATTGATGTGATTCCAGGCACTCAGCCGATCTCTATTCCTCCGTATAGAATGGCTCCAGCAGAATTGCGTGAATTGAAGGAGCAATTAAAAGATTTGCTGGACAAGGGCTTCATTAGACCTAGTATGTCCCCGTGGGGTGCACCAGTATTGTTTGTCCGGAAGAAAGATGGCACCTTGAGGATGTGTATCGATTATCGACAATTGAATAAGGTAACGATCAAAAATAAATATCCTCTTCCTCGCATTGATGATTTGTTTGATCAGTTACAGGGTGCCAAATGGTTTTCAAAGATTGACTTGAGGTCGGGTTACCATCAAGTCAGGGTTAGAGAAAATGATGTACCCAAGACAGCTTTCCGAACACGGTATGGCCACTATGAATTTTTAGTTATGTCATTTGGACTAACAAATGCACCAGCTGTTTTCATGGATTTGATGAATAGGGTGTTTAAGCCATTTCTAGACGTGTTCGTGACGGTATTTATAGATGATATCTTGGTCTATTCGAGATCACAAGAAGACCATGCTAATCACTTACGACAGGTGTTACAAATTCTCCGGGATCGTAAGTTATATGCAAAGTTTTCTAAGTGTGAATTTTGGTTAAAATCCGTAACATTCTTGGGTCACATTGTGTCGGATGAAGGGATACGGGTCGATACTCAAAAGATTGAAGCGGTGAAGAATTGGCCAAGACCTACGACGCCTACAGAGATTCGTAGTTTTCTTGGTTTGGCAGGTTATTACAGGAGATTTGTGGAAGGGTTTTCTTCTATTGCCGCACCATTGACGAAGCTAACACACAAGGCAATCAAGTTTCAGTGGAACGACGCATGTGAGAAAAGTTTCCAAGAGCTGAAAGAGAAATTAACTTCCACCCCAGTTTTAGTACTTCCCGAAGGCATAGAAGGTTATGCAGTGTATTGTGATGCTTCCGGGGTTGGCCTCGGATGTGTATTGATGCAGCATGGTAAGGTGATAGCATATGCCTCACGACAGTTGCGGCCCCATGAGAAAAATTATCCCACTCATGATCTTGAATTGGCAGCAGTAGTGTTTGCTTTAAAAATATGGCGTCATTATTTATATGGGGTTCATGTTGATATTTATACGGATCACAAAAGCTTGCAATATCTGTTCAAGCAGAAGGAACTCAATTTGAGGCAACGAAGATGGTTAGAGCTCTTGAAAGACTATGATGTTGATATTCTATACCATCCAGGGAAGGCAAATGTAGTAGCAGATGCATTGAGCCGTAAGGCAACGGGAGGCACTAGTGATCAGCTGACAGAAAAGAAGGACATAATCAAAGATTTGAATCAATTAGCCAGCTTGGGAGTTCGCCTTATTGAATCCTCAGAAGATGGAGTTATTGTGCAGAATGCAGCGGAATCCTCCGTGATAGCTGAAGTGAAAGAGAAGCAATTTGCGGATTCTATTTTATTGCAGCTAAAGGAAAATGTGCAGCAGAAATTGACCACGGCATTTGATATTACACCGGAAGGGGTGCTTCAATGTCAGGGGAGATTATGTGTACCGGACGTAGATGAGTTGAGGACACGAATTATGACAGAGGCGCATCATTCGCGCTATTCCATTCATCCGGGTGCTACTAAAATGTACCATGAATTGAAGGAAGTGTATTGGTGGGGCAACATGAAAAAGAACATTGCAAAATTTGTCGCGCAGTGCCCAAATTGTCAACAAGTGAAAGTGGAGCATCAGAAACCGGGAGGTTACATGCAATGTATCACTCTTCCAGTCTGGAAATGGGATATGATCAATATGGATTTCATTACAGGATTGCCTCGTACATTGCGGAAGTTTGATTCTATATGGGTTATAGTGGACAGGCTTACCAAATCAGCGCATTTCCTACCGGTCAAGACGACCTATACAGCTGAGGACTATGCGAAGTTGTATGTGAAAGAGATAGTACGATTGCATGGTATTCCACTTTCTATTATATCAGACAGAGGAGCACAGTTCACAGCACACTTTTGGAAATCTTTTCAGCGGAGTTTGGGTACAAGGGTGGATTTGAGTACGGCTTTCCATCCGCAGACTGATGGACAAGCAGAACGTACTATTCAGACGCTTGAAGATATGCTACGAGCTTGTACGTTAGATTTTCAGGGCAGTTGGGATGACCATTTGTCTCTTATCGAATTTGCTTATAACAATAGCTATCATTCAAGTATAAAAATGGCACCTTATGAAGCTTTGTATGGAAGGAAATGTAGATCACCAATTGGATGGTTTGAAGTGGGTGAAACTGCTTTATTGGGCCCAGATATTGTTCATCAGGCTATGGAAAAAGTCAAGGTGATCCAAGAGCGATTACAAACGGCTCAAAGTCGTCACAAGTCATATGCCGATGTGAGAAGAAGAGGGCTTGAATTCGCCATAGGTGATTGGGTCTTTTTAAAGGTGTCACCAATGAAAGGGGTAATGCGGTTCGGAAAGAAAGGAAAATTGAGTCCACGTTACATAGGCCCATATGAGATCATTCGAAAATTTGGACAAGTTGCGTATGAGTTGGCACTACCTCAAGAACTTTCCTCAGTCCATCCGGTATTTCATGTTTCGATGCTTCGAAAATGCATAGGAGATCCTTCTCGTATTGTTCCCGTAGAGGATGTTCAAGTTACAGAGGATCTTACTTATGAAGAGGTACCCATTGTGATCCTAGATCGACAAGTGAAGAGATTGAGAAATAAAGACATAGCTTCCGTGAAAGTCCTTTGGAGAAATCAACAAGTAGAAGAGATTACATGGGAAGCGGAAGAAATGATGAAAGCCAAGTATCCCCATCTATTTCAAATGGACCAAGGAGTTCACAATGCGGAGGTGGAACAATAACAAGTAAGTATTTGAAAGCATTATGTGAATGTGTATAGGTCTGTTAAAGTAAAGATGCATTTGTGGTATATAAGATAATATTCCTAACATTCGAGGACGAATGTTCCTAAGGGGGGAAGAATGTAACACCCCGTACTTTTATAACCTCACTTGATACTTTGGATCATATCTACATAGGTGTTGAGATGCCATGCATATGTGTTTTATAGTGTCATTGGTCAAACATTTGATATCGGACTTAACATGTGCGATTCGATCGTCGTAGGAGGTGTGTTGTGATTTCGTAGAAGCATTTGAGTGAGGACTCGTACATATTCTAACCTCATTTGGTGACTTTAAGTCATGTTTACTTGATGGTTAAGATCACTAAGTAAGTATTTTGTAGTGTTTAATAAGGGATTGGACGATACGTAAACATTGGATAAGTGGCCGGAAATTTCAGCAAAGTGCTGAAATCTCAGCACAAACTTCAGAGAGGCTGCCATTTCTGCGCCACTACCCCTGTTTCAGGGGTGTGGCGCAAGGAACAAGGAGTAGGCCTTTCCGGACCCGTTTTGCGACGTAATTCTACGACGATTCTTGGATGGTTTCTTTTGGTTCCTTGGAGATATTTTAGCGTTGTTAAGGTTTCAAATACCTCGATACACTTCCACATGATCAAACCATGAAACACAAGAATTTACCAAAAATGTTCAAGTAAGCCATGGACGGCTAGAATTCCAATTTTTGCGATCAAGGCGACGAATGAGAATCTCGTAAGAAAATATTATCGTGACATTATGGAATTATGTAAACACGAGATATATGGTGAATAATACATGATATTTGATGGGTACATGGATATGTGTAATTGGGCCCAAAAATTAGGCCCAAATTGGAATTTAAAGATTGGCCCAAAGGGCAAAAAGACCCATTCTTCCCATTGGACCACATGTGATGCCAAAGGAATGGCTAAGAATGACTTGGGGTCTATATAAAGACCCCAAGGTCAGATTTTCCTTCACAAAAAAAAAAAGACTCTCATGCCTTTTTGATAATTATCAAACATTTTTTCTCATTTCCAAACCCTAAGCAAAATAACTCCTTTGGACTCCTTGGACAAGATCAACTTATTCCAAGCTTTGGTAAGTCTTTATTTTCATGGATTAACATACTATATGCATGGGAGATTATGTATATTATGCTAGTTGGGTTGGCAAGGTGATGAATAGTGTATTTTTGCCTTTGGTAAAAGATGGGTCATCTTGGGAATTTGAACTTGAATTAGGCCTTGTGCCTTTGATGAAAAAGTATGGCATGAACAAAATATGAACATGTATGGTGTTATTTTTGGCATTAAATTTGTTCTTGTCTATAAATGAAAATTATGGAAATTATGAGATTTTGGCCGATATGTGCTATGGGGTGTATTAAGGTGATTTAATGGATTCTTTGTGATATGGTGTGAATGAGAAAGTGTAAAGAAGAAGCTTTGTTGCGAAATGCTATTGGTTATGATATTGGTCAATGTATGGCATGTTGTAGTATTTTTGGAATGGTCATGCCGAAATTTTATTGTAAAGGGGGAAATGACGTAATAGGCAATTAGGTACCTTTTGTCGTCTTTTACACTTGAAAGGTGTTAGATGTTGACGTAAACTCCGTTATGTGCTTGTGTTGTAGAGTAAGGGGCTGAATCATTATATTCCTTAGGATTGCGGATTCTTATTGAGAGGCTAAGGTATGTAAGGTTATTCTTGTCCGTATCTTTCTGCAACACCTATTGCTTCCTTTGCCATTGTACTTGTACCTATGCCGAAATGTTCCAAAGTGTCTCATGTAAAGTTGGTTGCCTACATATATTTATTCATGTGTCTCTTGAACATTGAACATTGTCCCAAAGTTCCAATAATGCGATAACCAACAATGTTTCAATTTCATAATTTAAGAATGAAAGTAATGCGTATATGGTTGAGTACGGGTGGTAGCTCAAAGGGGCGAAAGCCTAGCTAGAGACGATCCCGATGTATCACGGGTGGTAGCTCAAAGGGGCGAAAGCCTAGCTAGAGACGATCCCGATTGATTATTGGACACAGGGGGTAGCCCAAAGGGGTGAAAACCTAGCTAGGGCCGAACCTGCTTTATTGATTTATGGGTGGTAGCTCAAAGGGGCATAAGCCTAGCTAGAGACGATCCCAGTATTGTTATTTACCACTGATCAGTTGGTCCCGGGCATGATGTGATTATTGTTGATATTGAGATAATTGATAAAAGAAATAAAGAATGTAACGTACATGGTTCCACACATATGGAAATGTTGGTTTATCGATATTGCCTATTCTCTTATCCTTGATATACATTGGTGTTCTCACTTATTGCTACAGTTTTATTGTGGCCTTACATACGCAGTACATTTTTCGTGCTGACCCCCTCGGGGGAACTTACCTTACTTGCTGCAGGCACAGGCACTAGTAGACCTCCGTTGTAGGTTGCGGATCTTTTGCGGACATTTGGTGAGCTCCAGTTGGTTCGGGGCTTTCCGAGTTTCCTATGTATATTTGTTTTGGTCTTGTGTATATATATATAGAGCGGGGTGTGTCCCGACTCTAGGTTGGTTTTGGTTGTGCATCTGTAGAGGCTTTGTAGATGTTGTGGGTCAGACGAAGGGTATGTAATGAACGTATGTTTTGTCTTGATGGCCCTAAAGGCCAAGTCTCATATTTCTCTTATATTTGTCATAAATTCCGCTTTTGGCTTCTTATATTTAATTGTGGTGGTGATGACTTTTGAGTGGTGCGTATGGGTTGTTATGGACGAAGATTGGTTCTCCCGGGCCTTGTCGGCTTTGGGTGCCATGTCCGTCTCGTTGGAATTTGGGGCGTGACATAAGGTTTTAAATAGATATGCCAAACAAAATGAGATGCAATTGTTTATGAATAACTCTAGTTGGCCCATTTGAACTCTAGGAAACCAAGATTAAGAGAGTCAAAGTCTAAATAAAATGAAAGATGAAATTTTCACTTGAGTAAATTACTGTCACTGCAAAGAGCCCTTTTGAGAGTTACCACCGATATTCTCACATAGAGTTGTTGTTGATTTGAACTCTCTCCTCTATCAAAAGCATATTTTGTAGTGAGAATTGGAAATGAAACCTCTAGGCCTCTTTGGATTTGATTTGGAACATTTGTTTCAATACTGAGATATTATCCCAAATCAAATCCAAAGAGGCCTAGAGTTTTTATTTCCAATTCTCAATACCAATAATGCTTTTGACAGAGGAGAGAATTCAAATCACCAACACTCTATCGCCCACAACTTCAGGCTCAACCCCACTACCTCGGGAAACCCATCCAACAATCCAAGTCATATATCTTTCATTTTTCAGGAGAATATTTTGTTTTGTATGACTTAGATTGTTGGTGGGTTTTTGTTTTTTGTTTACAACTAATGACCAGTATTAGATTACATGCTTTTTTTACTCTTGACTTAAGATTCTAGTTTATTTAGTATAGAACCCATTTATCCGAGCCCAATTTCACCCAAAAAAATGCACAAATGATATATAATTTGTAGCAAAATCTTACTCTTTATCATATACATGATTGGTTTCATCTGAGTTTTTCCAACCTTCATAGTTATTGCATCCTTGGTTTCTTTTTCAACCTTCGTAGTTGTTGCACCCCGATTGCATCCAGCAACTTCCTTATAGCAAAAGAGTCAAACTAGGCTATCAATGTAGGTGCTTGCGTCTGATGGAGTCACCTTTTGGACTGTAAATCATGAAAGCGGATTGATTACGCTCAATCAAGATTTCTCCTTCATTTGACATGCAAAAGAGCGGAGTAAAATGATATCTCTTGGTATGATCATAAGAGTGATTGATGGCATACATTTTTGTCCATGACTCTTTTAACTCAATACTCCTTTATAATCCATACATGTATTTGAAGGCTCGGATTATTACAATGATTAGGTCAGCGCTACTATTGATGTAACTAATAGAAAATTGGGAGAAGTTGAGAAACCCTCCTATTAAGAAGGAGATTTGATTTAACGCCATGCGTGGGAGTGTTGGCAAGTGATCTTCCCGATTTGTGTAATAATCAGAGTTTTCAATCAGATGTATGGATCATCAAGGTGTATGAGGCTAAAGAATCTTGGACAAAGATATATATATATAGAAACAGATGCAGAGACTATGTATAGATATATGGAAACATTTTTAGGAGAATCTACCAAAGGATTATGGGAAGCCTTTAAGACAGAATTTCCTCAAGAATTTCAAGACTTAGTAAACATGGGAGCTAATCCCTATAATTTTACAAATAAAATACTATGCATAGATATATGGAAACATTTTTAGGAGAATCTGCCAAAGGATTATGGGAAGCCTTTAAGACAGAATTTCCTCAAGAATTTCAAGACTTAGTAAACATGGGATCTAATCCCTATAATTTTACAAATAAAATACACAGTTTAATAACAGGAGAAGATCCCAATAGTGGTTTATTAGTATTACAAAGAAAATCCTTGATACAGTTAGAACAATTAAGTATTAGCAATTGGCATCATATAAAGTTAGGTAGACTCTACCTCTAATACTCCTAAAGAAGAGACTAAAGACATGATTAAACCAGAGAAAGAAACATCAGATATTTCAAATTCAGACTCCGATCTACCGGTTCTTATGGTTGTAAAATTCCTACTCGGTACTTCCTCTTCCTGTTTCTACAATGTTAATAGGTCAAGGTAATTACTAGAATGCTAAGTATATTCCCCAATTTTAAATGACTAAAAATTTATTTTTATTTTTTATTTTTATTTTTTATTTTTTTTTAAGGCTGTCTACTTCTACTTGTTATTTAGTTTGTCGGTATATCTACCTCTTTCATCTCTTTCTCTTAAACTCATTTTCTAAGTACTTGCTTCCTTAACCTCACCCTGGATGACACATGTCCTGCGGCTCTCTTGGCCATTAACGGACTCAAATCCTAGGAATTTATGGGTTAATCCATCGGAGTTGCTTAGACATTTAAGAGACTAACCATATACTAAAGGTAGATTTGGACAACTAAACATAACTTTTAAAGATAGACATGATAAAATATCAACATATTAAAATATCAACATATATTCATGATATTAACATAAAACATAAACATAAACATACAAACATGGGGAATAATACCTACTTCTAGTAAAGCTTATAAACTACTTACATTGAGTAGAGCGGATAGAGGGTTCCCTTTCGGGATTCCCCGAAGTTGCTCCTATTGGAACTGGAAAATTAAACACTCACAAGAAATCATAAATCCAGAATATACGGGAATAGAAGAGATATTTGTTCCGCCGGTGAGATCAAAGGTAAAGTACAACCAAAAGCCCCTGCTCATCGAACTATTTTTGATAGTAATCGTGATGCAAATGACCTCGCCAAATTCAAGGTCCTTTTTCTTAAATTTTTACTTTTTTTAACTGGTTGAAGTTTTTGATTTTTGTTAATTATCATCAAATGCATTGGTTTAGATGTATTTAAGAACTTAAAATGCTATGAGTTTTGTGTATTTCTGGATGGTGACTTACTTATTCAGAAACACTCTCAGACCTCGACCAGATATGTACCGAGCCTTCTACAGGAACAAATCCTGAATCAGAGTGTGATTACTGTCAAGACTTTATTCTTTCACATATGTACACGCATATTCTTTATTGCATTGTCATACATGTCTGAAGGGTCTCTTTTATATTATCTCTTGCCTGATGGTTGTATTACTACTGTTCTTAAATAAGCCCTTTGGGTTTGTTGGATATACATAATTGGGTCGGGTTCACATGAGTTTCGCCGCTGCGAATATCTTCCTCAATTTCAAACCCAGCCCTGTCGTGCATGTCGATATCAAATTGACTTTCACAGAAATTATTCATCAATCAGATCTTGACTGTGCTGTAATTTCTGTTTAAATTGTTAGTAAATGTTGATTGGGTAATCCATAAGGGTGTTGGACTATGATTTTCAAACTTGGATGGCCTGCTTGACTGAGAAATACTCTGAAATATGTAAAAACATGGACCACGTAGCCAAAAAGCTTTAGTTTTCTGAGAGGCGTTTGTGATTTCCTTGCTGCATCATGTGCAGTAGAAGAGAAGGCCACAATTGTAACAGTTTTGCTTCTTCCTTTTAATTCTAAATGAATGCTACATATCCGCAACTTGATTTGTTAGTACTAGATGCTGATTCATGAAAACATATTGTTGTTGTAGTACTTGACCAACACGAAATATGTGTCACTTATCTGTCTCTGTATATTTGCTATCTGTTTGCCTAGAAAGTTAGAAGTGAAAAGAAGTATTTTGAGATAAAACTTCACCGCTGCTTCTTGGGAGGAAAAATATTGAATTGGTTAGTCCAAAGTGAAAAGTATTAGAATTTGAAAGAATTAGAACTTCCGTAAAGTTATTTTGTATTACTTCGTTCCTCACATGTCACTTAGAGAGTTAGTTGACTCTTGTGATTGATTTTCTTTCATTTGACATTATTACAGATAAGAAACCATAGTAAAGAGCTATTGAGCCATCCATGAGAAAGCTCTAGTGTAAAGTAAGCCCGGGGACATTATGATAATTCACGTTTGATTGGTTTACGTATTTCAATTTTAATTTTTTTTTCCTCTTTCTTCATTGAGGAACCAACCCCACAATCATCGAAAAAGGGTTGGACATAGCAATAAAATTTATAGATTCAAAAATGGACTGAGAAAGGATTCGAATTGGATAGCCAATGTGAAAGGTACTAGAATTAAAAGAATTAAAACTTCTTAAAGTTATTCTTGTTTTAGTTTGTTCCTCACATGTCACTTGGAGAGTTACTTGACTATTGTGATTCATTTTCTTTTACTTGACATTATTATAGATATGAAACTGTAGAGGGAGAACTATTGAGCCATCATGAGAAAACTCTGGTGTAAAGTAAGTCTGAGAACGGTATGATACTTCACGTTTGATTGATTTATGTATTTCAATTTTAATTTTCTGCCCTCTTTATTCATTGCAGGACTTAGATCTATTTTCCCCACCCCATAATCATCCCAAGAAGTAGGAAATGTTTTTGCTTGGCTTGGGTTGGACATAGCAATAAAATTTATAGATTTTGATTATTTTTTTATCTGCTTATTTTCTATTAAGTTGGAGCAATATTTTAAGTTTTATATGCCACTAAACCTTTTAATTAAGTTTAAAGTTGTCACAACATATAACAACACTATTTTTTGATCAATCGTCTTGACTTCTCTTTGATAGGTTTGCTGTCGCATCGAAAATGTGCACACTTGGTGCTTTTTATTTGTCTGAACAATGAGACATGACCCATTTAGTACTCCATGAGTTCTCATCTTTGAGAAGGATAGAAAATTTAAGGTTCCTCTTTGTTAGCTCCTTTTTGGAGTTTATTTTTGTTAGTTTCCGGCTTATCATAATAAATTTCATTTTTTGTATATTCCGATAGTTTGATCCTGCCGAAGCTGAACAGAAACCAATTGACATGGTAGTAGGCAAATCTCCATTTCAGATGGCTTTACGGTAGCAATTTAACGGAAGTGTTGATCTCAGTTGATTAGAAAGCTCTTAAGCCCATCCAACTGTGATTTGCGCTCAATAACATGGTAAATGATTTTTCTGATATCATTGTTATATAGCATGTTGAAATTGCTAATGCTAGAGAATTAGCACCCATCGCCCAGTGTACCAGGTATAAGGAATGAGATAGTGTTAGACACCTTTAAATAATTTTTTGTCTCAGGATACTAGCCTTTGTAATTTTCTATTTAAAAAATGTCGTTTCACCTCAAACTAGAATAGCTTGGAATTGATGGTAGGTTTAGCTTTGACCACTACCTTGTGTATTTAATGTAATAATTATAATTATTACATAAATAGAGGGAGATTTGGGTCTTAACTTTGAAACACACGAGGTGAACAAGATCATCTACAACAAACTAATGATATTCTAGAGTGTCCCTATTCTATCACCAACAATAAGGACATAACAATGGTACTTAAGCTTAATACTAGCCTTATACAGTATATACAATGGTTCTATACAAAAAATGGGAGAAGTATAAGAGCAAAATTTCTTCACAAGATAAGTCCTGAAATTGGCTGATAAACTTAGGGTCTTTAAGCATAGTACCCGCCTTCGTTGTTAATCCAAATGTAAATTTAATGATTAATCTTTTGGTTATACATATTGTGATACCTTGAAACTTAATTAATAGATTTATATGTATGAATTCTTAACAAAGTAGCATATTTTAAATATTAACACCTAAGTTGGTTTAGAGGCATACAAGTTTGTTTAATACTACTTACTACGAAAATGCCATGAAATGAACCTTCAAATGAGAAGCATGGACTTATTGGTACGGAGGACATGTGGAATTTGCAGGTGATTCTATAAAAATTTTGCATTTGCTTATTCAAATAAAGGGGTCGTGATTGAAGATGCACATTATGACAAGTTTGTTTATTGTCCAGATTTTAGTTGACAAAGAAAGTACAACTGGATGTATATATGTTGAAGCTTCACGAAATGAGATGCTACTGAAATGCTGGAGTGCATCTATTATTTGTAGTCTCATTGTACAGGCCAAGAGAATTTTACTTTTAGGTTGTTACTTCAGAGTATGTTGACGCTATTGTTAGAAATAGTCTGCACACACTCTATCCTCCCCAGAACTCACAAAGTGGGATTACACTGAGATGATGTTGTCCGTGGTGCTACATATCTCTGTATTAAAATTACCTGAAGTACAAAAAAAATCATGTTGTGCATGTAATAAGACAAAGCTGTAAATCTTTTTTTAGCCTTTGTCCTACTTTTTTTTTTACTACAATAAAGACAATTTGGATTTGCTATTGTTTCTAATCTTCTATCTTTCTTCTTTTCTGATCCTTTGTAAATTATACAATTTCTCAAATCCGTCTAACCTTTCATTATTATAAAGAGTTGTATAATTATTAAATTTTTAGTTATTTTTTGAAAAAATAGTTTTTATAGTGCTCCCATTTCCTAAATAGTATATATGCACATAATTAACTCTGCTTTTAATCACTTCAACTAATTTAAAACTTTGGAGTCGTTTCTTTAAGATTAAACTGGGAAAGATTAGATTCACTTTCACTATTACTTTCTTGTGCATAAATTGTAATATGATATAGCAACTTAACGATTTTTTTAGTCGATCAAAATTTAAACATAAAGTATTTAGACGTATTTTGGTTTCTTATATGATCGCGAGTACTTTCTCTAGTATATTATAATTAGAAAGATATAAATTTGGGTGTATTAAAATTATATTGTAATTAGAAAGAGATAAATTTTCTCCTCATACGTAAATTTTTATATTTATTTTGTGAATCATCACTCATTTATTTTAATATTTTCATTAGATACTTATATATTTTACAAAGAGAGTGGAGTCATTCGATGTTACTTGATACTGCATGGTAAGTGTTAGATAGAAAATGTTATAATCTATTGACTTGTATTAAGTTAAATAGAAACGTCAATCGAATAAACTTTAATTTGTAGATACACAAGTAGGTGCATAAAAGCGTCAAGAAACATTTATTACCGTCCAAACTAAAAAATCACTTAAATATAAACAAATTTATACATTCGTATTCAAGAAGACTTATTTGTAGATATCATTTAACTAACTTAATAATAGACAAATTTATTTACACTAATAACGTATAAAACTCAAACACCAATTTTAATTAGCTTGTGATAACATGTGTGGAAAAGTAGATGGTGTTGCGGCTATACGGTCAGACATCTCTCAGTTGGTAAATGCAATAAACAATCTGGTCACCAGCCAAGAGTGTTAGCTAGGTACAACAGGTCCAGCAGGTGCAACTAGTATGTGAGTCTTGCGGAGAGAATCATGCATATTCGGGATGTCCTTTGAATCCCGAATCTATTTATTATGTTGGCCAATAGAATCGTGGTGGTGTTTTTCAGGGGAATAATTACAATTAAAATTTTAGAAACCATCCTAACCTCTCTTGGGGTGGCAACCAGCAAAGACCACACTATAACATCCAACAACCTTATGTTCCGCAGCCAAGCAATTCTTTAGAAGAGACAATGAAACAGTTTATTAAGCAGACTCAAATTGTTAACAAATGCAAAAGTCAATTCATGAGCTTGAGCAACAAGTGGGGCAATTAGCGGCGACACAGAACACTAGGCCACATGGGGCACTCCCGAGTAACACCGAAAAGAACCCAAAAGAGAATGTTAGTGCAGTTAGTCTGAGAATCTGAAGAGAACTTGAGAACTTAAGCCACCACCACCGTTTCTGCAGCGATTTCAAAAACAGAAAGCCGACTCGGCTTGGAGAAAATTTCTTGATGTCTTGAAGCAGGTGAATGTTAATATTCCGCTGGTGGAGTTATTGTAGGAAGTCCCAAAGTATGCTAAATATCTGAAGGATATTGTGGCTAATAAAAGGCGTTTGATGGAGTTTGAAACCATCGCACTTACTGAGGAGTGAAGTTTTCGATTGAAAAGCAAGATACCGCAAAAGATGAAAGATCCAGGTAGCTTCACCATACCCATTTTCATTGGTGACAGAGAGGTTGGGTTGGCGCTGTGTGATTTAGGTGCTAGCATAAATCTGATGCCAACTTCATTGTTTAAAACATTGGGTTTGGGAGAGCAAAGGCCGACAACTGTGACATTGCAGCTTGCAGATAGATCTCTGGCATATCCAGATGGAATTATTGAACACGGGCTAATAAAAATGAGACCATTTGTTCTGCATGTGGATTTCATTATTCTTGATTATGAGGCCAACAAAAAGGTACCTATTATTCTTGGTAGAGGTTTTTTAGCCACTGCAGATGTTGTGATTAGAGTCAAGTCGGGAAAAATGTCCATGACTGTAAATGGTGAAGAGACTGTGTTCGGCGTTTTCAAAGCCACAAAGCTTCCAGCTCATTATGAGGAGTTAAAAGCTATCACCGTGGTGGAACCTCAGATCACGGATGTAGAGCTTGACTACTTCCTCACGTATAATGACCCATTAGAAAGAGCTTTGTTATATGGTGAGGAGTTAATTGAAGATGAAGAAGTGGAAGAATGTTTTCACATCCTTGATGCGACTTGTGATTATGTGAGAGGAGATACCCTATTTGAGGAGCCTGAAATACCGGTGACATGGAAGAAGCCAAAGCCTTCAATTGAGGAGGCTCCGGTTCTTGAGCTGAAACCTTTGCCATCTCATGTACGTTATGCATTTTTGGGCAGTAATGACACACTGCCCGTAATCCTTTCTTCATTATTGTCTGATGCGCAGGTTGAAAGAGTTCTCAAGGTGCTGCGGGATAGAATTAAGGCAATTGGTTGGAGCATAGCTAATATTCGAGGAATAAATGGTTCATTTTGCATGCATAAGATATTACTTGAGGAGGATGCCAAGCCTAGTGTTGAGCAGCAGCGACGGTTGAACCTGATAATGAAAGAAGTTGTCAAAAAGGAAGTCATAAATTGTCTTGATGCATGTGTTATATACCCTATTTTGGACAGTCACTGGGTAAGCCTAGTCAATTGTGTCCAAAAAAAGGGTGGAATTACAGTTGTAAAGAATGATAGTGATGAGCTAGTACCACAAAGAACTGTTACAGGGTGGCAGATTTGCATTGACTACCGCAAGTTGAACACTACAACCCGAAAAGATCACTATCATTTGTCATTTTTGGATCAGATGTTGGATAGATTGGTTGTCCATGACTACTATTGTTTCCTCAACCGGTACTCAGGCTACAACCAAATCATGATAGCACCAGAGGACTAAGAGAAGACCACGTTTACATGTCCAACCAAAATAGAGGCGATCAAAAAATTGCCACCACCATTATCAGTAAAGGGAGTGCGCAGTTTCTTAGGGCATGTCGGTTTGTATCGCAGGTTCATCAAAGATTTTTCAAAGATTGCGACTCTGATGTGCAAGGTACTAGAAAAAGATGTTAAGTTATTGTTTGATGAGTTCTACTATCGAGCTTTTAAGGAGTTGAAGATGAGATTGGTTGTTGCTCTAATAATTATTACACCAGATTGGTCTCTACCATTTATATTGATGTGTGATGCAAGCGATTTTGCTATTGGGGTAGTTCTTGGGTAGAATAAAGATAAAAGGTTTCACCCTCTCTACTACACAAGAAAGATATTGGATGCAGCACAGAAAAATTACATGGTAACAGAGAAGGAATTGCTAGCAGTGGTGTACGCTTTTGACAAGTTCAGATCTTATTTGGTGGGCACCAAGGTAATTGTGTATACTGATCATATAGCAATTCAGTAGTTATTCACAAAGAAGGATGCAAAACAGAGACTTATTCGGTGGATACTACTACTTCAAGAGTTTGACATAGAAGTTCGGAATAGAAAGGGTACTGAGAACCAGGTTGCAGACCATTTGTAGAGATTAGAGGACAGAAAGCATGTTGATGAAGGTAGTGATATCATAGAAACATTCCCAGATGAACAATTGTTCGCTGTAGATGCAGAGGAACTGTCTTGGTATGCTGACATGGTTAACTTTTTGGTAAGTGATGTGTATCCTCCTAGTGCAAATAAAGAAAGCAAGAGGCACCTCCGTCATGATAGAAGATTTTTTATGTGGGATGAACCATATCTATACAAGTTGGGGCCTGACCAACTAGTAAGAAGGTGTATTCCCCAAAAGGAGGTAAGAGCGATAATTGAGAGTTGTCATTGCTCCCATTATAGTGGCCATCACAGTGGTGACAGAATGGTGGCTAAAATATTACAGTCTGGTTTTTATTGGCCCACTTTGTTCAAAGATACGCACGCACACATTAGAGCTTGTGACAATTTCCAACGGACAGGGAACATGTCCAAACGTCATGAGATGCCTCTGAATGGGATTATGGAGATTGAATTGTTTGATTATTGGGGAATTGATTTCATGGGACAGTTCACTTCTTACAAAAGAAACAGGTACATCCTAATTACAGTAGATTATGTGTCTAAGTGGGTGGAAGTAGTCGCACTTCCCACAAACGAAGCAAGTGTAGTGGTCAAGTTCTTGAAAAAGAACATTTTTACTCATTTTGGAACCCCGAGAGCTATCATAAGTGATGAAGGTATGCATTTTTGCAACAGCTTATTTAATAAATTATTGGCCAAATATAATGTGAAGCATAAGGTGGCTACCGCGTATCACCCCCAAAAGAATGGTCAAGTTGAGGTGTCGAATCGGGTGATCAAAAGGATTCTCGAGAAAACTGTTAGCATAAAAAGAAAAGATTAGTCTCCGAAATTGGACGATGCTTTGTGGGCTTACAGGACTGCCTACAAAACCCCTATTGGAACCTCTCCATATAGGTTGGTCTTCGGTAAGGTATGTCATTTACCGATAGAACTGGAGCATAGAGCTTATTGGGCCATCAAACGGTTGAATATGGATATGGATGTTGTGGGGAAAAAAAGATTGTTACAGTTACATGAGCTCGATGAGTTTTGTTTCCATGTGTATGAAAATGTGAAGTTATATAAAGAAAGAACCAAGAGGTGGCATGACAAGCACATTTAGAGTCGAACTTTTGAGCTGGGTCAACAAGTGTTGTTGTACAATTCAAGACTGAAGCTATTCTGGGGAAAGTTGAAGTCCAAGTGGTCAGGACCATTTGAGGTAGTTCGTGTGACGGCACATGGCTTGGTAGAACTGAAACCAGTGGATTCGAATAAGACGTTCTTAGTGAATGGTTAACTAGTAAAACATTACTATGGAGGTGTCGTTGAGCGTAAACAAACCTCTATTTCTCTCAAGGATGATTGAGAGGACATGTGTCATGCCCCGACGTTAAATCAAGCGCTGCTTGGAAGACAACCCGTGATTTATAATAGAATTAAATATATATATATATATATATACAAAAAGCATCGTTCCACGACCTTAAATAAGGCGCTCGTTGGAGGGCAACCCAATTTAATTTTCTCCTTAACTTTGTGTATTTTTTATTTTTGTAGGACTTGAAACTAATCGGATATAAGGCAAAAAGAAAAACAAATGTGCTACTCTTGCAGAGCTGTGCAGCCAAACTTCACAAAGCTTGCAAAATTCGCGCCACCTCTTGCTTTTGCAAGTGTGGCGCAAGGTGAAGAACGTTACCTATGCAACCAAACTTCAGAACGCTTGCAAATTTCGCGCCACCTCTTGTTTTTGCAAGTGTGGCGCAAGATGAAGAACGTTACCTATGCAGCCAAACTTCAGAACGCTTGCAAATTTTGCGCCACCACTTGCTTTAGCAAGGGTGGCGCAAGGTAAGTAAAAAAAAAAAAAAAGAGAGAAAAACGTTTTTGTTTAAAGCACACAGAACACCCCCTTTTTCCCACTTTTCACACTTTCACTCGTGCAAAAAACATAAACTTCCCCAAAACGTTAAAGAATTCTTCAAGTTGCTTTACTTTTCACACATCAAGGACACAAGTAAGTAATTTCTCACCCTCTTTCACCCTTATTAATGAGATGATTTCATGATTTTCCATTGCCCTTTTCCCCAAAGTAATGTGTTCTTGAACTTTAAGTGGGGGGGGGGACGGTTTTGGGCGTGTGAAGGGTGGGATTTACTTGAGTTTGATTGTGTTGGGTTGTTTAGGAATAGAACTATAACTCCCTATGAAAGAGGGAGGGTTTCAGACCCTCCATTATTCTTGAAAAAAAAATTAAGTTCTATGCCCAGAAGGTGTTCGATAAATTGCTTTGGCCTAATTGTGAAGTGTTTTTTTTGAATTCTTGAGTAGCAAAACACTCATTGAAAATTGTCGAACCCCTAGGCATCCAATTAAATCAATAAATTGCAAGAAATTCAAGTAGTAGTTTATTTATTTCTTTTCTTTTCATAGCTAGTTTATGTGTAGTTTTCTTAGTTTGTAGATTACTTAAGGCAAAAATGTGGGGTCATTTAGACCCATATTCCTTGTTGATGATATAAGTACTAAGGTTGATTATTGCTTTTATGATATAGGTATCATGGGTCGTACAAAGGGAAAGATTATGGCTTCGTCTTCTTCCCAACCTCCAAGTAAGAAAAGAAAAGAGTCTACAACCCCCCCCCCCCCCCTTGTCAAAAGAAGAACCACAAAAGGGGGTAGTAAGAATCTGATGATGCCCATCCCAAAGCCTCAAGTAAAGACCATTTTTGGGTATACTCATGAAAGGGCCATTGATGAACACACTAAAAAAAAGAATTTCCCACTGATCCATAAAGTTGTTACAGACATGGGGTGGTCTGAAATGTTTAAAAACCCTGGGCTGGCGAATCTTGATGTTGTCTAGGAGTTGTATGCCAATCTTTTTGCCTACCCTGCTCCGAGGGCTTATGATGACTTTGTGATGGTAAGGGGTATCAAGGTGGAGGTAACTAGATCCAGCTTGTGTCGCATACTCGGAGTTCTGAACCATCCAGCTCATAAATTGGATGAGTTCATAAAATGTCCTAACTACAAAGCTATACGGGAGTTGCTCTGTGGTCCATGTTCTACTCATAGGTGGGGAAGATCGAGCAACAAATCCCACAGCTACATGCACATAAGCAAGTTTCAAAAGTATGCTAGAGTGTGGTTGAGATTGATTAACAATAGAATCATGCCTACCGATCACTACACTACTATTAGCAAAGAGAGGGACTGTATGATCTACTTCTTCATGACAGAGCAGCTGGTTAATATCGTGCATTGGATGTTATAAGAGATATACAAAGTTAGGGAGAATACACACAAGCAGTTGTATTTTGGCAACACCCTCACCGCTCTAGTTTTGTGGTGTACAACTAACATTTTTTACCCCAAGGGAGACAGGATCCTTCATGCACCTACAGACACCGTGGATATCTCCAATGTGCAAGGCCCCGGTGAGGGCCCGAAGAAGAAGCAGACACTGGCAGAAGAAAGGGAGATCCAAGCTAACATATTAGCTCGAATACACTATATGATAGAATGGCAATGTCATCAAGCAGGGATGGATTTCACTGAGATGAATGCTAAATTTCCCTTGCCATCCACTTCACGAAAGATTATGGAATATGACTGTGAACTCCTAGAAAGTGAGGATGTTAATACACAGGACCGAGTGGATAGTGCCGAAGAGGAGGGAGAAGAAGAGGAGTCAGTCGTATCTAGTGATGTGGAGGATGGGGAGGAGCAGACTGAGGACGATGTTGATGTTGATAGCTTCAACGAGGAGTAGGCCCTAGAGGGTCGTAGGGAGTATTTCTTACCTCACTTTTGTTTTGATTTTTACTTTAAGTATGCATTGAGGACACTGCATGGATTAAGTGTGGGGTGGAAAATGTTGTCTTGTAACACCATTCTTGAGGTCGGGATGTTTATGCCATAGGATTTTATTTGCTTTCAAAAATTCAGAAAAGGAAAAAAAAATCAGAAAAAAATAAAACACAAAAAGAGTTTTTTGTTTGTTTTTGTTTTCGTAGATTTTTAGTCCTCGTTAGCGGCATAAACATCTGCCCCTCTGTTTTTCTTTTTGGTTCTTTTTCGATGGGGGCCTTTGAACCGAGTAGTTTTTTTTTAGTTTTAGAAGTAGGAAAGTCAGTCCGGTAGTTAGTAGAGAGTCGTGGGACCAATTGAATGCTAGGTGCGCAAACTAAGTGCTACACACGACTGAATGACGCGAGTTGGTTTTGAAATTCAAAAGCATGTTGTGAAAATTGAATAACTTCTTTTAAGACACCTAGGCTCATTTTCTTGACTCTTATATGATATTTTTAGCTTAAATTTAAACTTGTGTCGTTGCTTGATTGAAAGACGATATGGATCCATCATGAGTCGAACATGTGCGATGTATGTAAGGATTTTGTGATATTCCATGCCGTCATATTGTTGTCTAGAACTTGCCCGGAGTGTTTGCAAAATGAAATGAAGAATGCCAAATTTAGGAGATGATATAGGCATTTCTTTGGTTAACAAAATTTTTCTTTCTCCTCTACTTGACCTACCCATAATTGATATTCCTAGCTAGCCCCATTGAGCCTTTAGCCCTTTCTTTTGGTAGCCACATCTAAAGCTAAATCCTTTTCTTTCAATGGACATTTAATTTGATCCAAAACTCCTATGCACTTTCGTTAAACAATAAGAGTTGAAAGGGGTAAGAAAAAAAAGATGGGGGTAATAGTTTGTAATGACCTTCCCGGTCATTTCCTTCATTTTCGTGTGTTGTCAGCGTTTAGGGCTTTTCTATAACTGCCCCAAGTTGTTTATGACTTGCTGGGACTGACAGTTCGGTTCCCAGGCAGTTCGTTTGAGAATATTATTTAGACCGAGCACGTTGTAAAATATTAAATTAAATTAAAATTGGGTAAAATGACTTAGTTAATTACCTTTTGAAAATATTTTTGAAATTTATATAATGTATAAAAGTTTTTAGTTATGATATATCTATACTATTTTATAATAGTTTTATAACCTATTGATAGTTAAAGCGGAGATAGTGAATTTAAATATGTTAAAATAATGTTTTTATTTTATAGAGGTTTTGTTAGAAATAATTTTCTATCAATTATGGTATATTCAAAATATCGTATTTATTTTACCACGAACCTATGCAATACCCGAATAAGAAAATAAAGAGATAGTTGGAGGAGTCACCTCCACTCCCACGTGGAAGTGGAGGAAAACCTCATCACCACCAATTGATAAAGGTGGCAGCAAATGGGATACTTGGCAGATATGAGTCATAATGACTCATGCCAAACTTAATCTTTTCTTCATTATTAGCCGACTCATACATATATACACTATGTTATACAAGTTAAAGTCCACCATGAATGTTTTCCCACGTTAAATATCATAGAAGATATTGTGATGTCATATTGTATTCCAATGGAAATTAATTATCTACATCAAGTTATTCAAGCTCAGAACTCACGTGGTTGATAGTATCGCGTCATTATATCGTAAGTTTTTCGGTTAATTTTAGCTTAAGTCGCGTATTCGAATTGTTATTTAGTGGTATTGTTGAAATTGGTATTGGTGTTTGAGCTATATTTTGAGCTCAAATGGAGCAGTGTTAGTTGTGACTATTGATCACGGGGTGATTTGGGACGCTGTGACGGTTTTGGTTTTGCGATTTCGCAAGCGGGCCCCACGTGGGATTTTCAGACATTTTCCGAACTAATGCAATATGGGTATCAATAGTCATGTTTTGACCTGTATTTTATTATCTTGGTAGCGTGGCAGCAGTCAGAGGCCTCTCGGAAGGGGAAGGCTCCTGAATAGTTGGTTCTTTTAGCAAGCTTGCGGCGGCGTCCAGGTAGGCTAGGTTTACCTTCCTTTGCACTTAGATTGGGCTTATGTGTGATATATGTATGCTATTGTGCTGGTATTGTGGGCTGGTACTATAGACTTGGTGGTGGTGGTTTGCTGTGATTTAGGCCTTCTAGGCCGGATAGGGCTATTCGAATATATATTCCAGGCCTGTTATCCTCGTGGTACCCCACAGATGACCTATTTGGGGTCGGATAGTATTGTTGTTGTTGTTGCTAGTCTGGGAAGACTATTGTACTTGTTACACATATTTGGTTTCCGTGTTGTATTTTGGGTATGTTAGTAGTGGCTCATGTACTGACCTCACCAGGTCTTGGGGAGGGTTCTTGACTTTATATACCGTCCTCTTCCTTCTCAGTCTTGGCATATATACATATTTTGATTCTGTCTTTAGTGTTATAGCATGTTTATAAGTATAGTTACTTCCACTTCATCTCTGTTTTATGAGATTCCGCCCGTTAGCCCGTCGTTTGTCGCTCCGGGCTAGGGTTTGGCTTGCCTATTGGTGGGTTATGGTAGGCGCCATCATGACCCAAATATTGGGTCATGACATAGTTGAAGGTGGAAACCTATAGAAAAATCTAAGGGTGAAAGTGCGTAAAGGAAAAATCATGTGCCATTAGTAAGGAGTTAAAAAAAAAAAAAAAAAGTAAAGTGTTTGATGATTAAAGCGCTCCTTACAAATTGTGTGCGAGCTTGCTTTAAGAGATGGAAAAACAAAGAAATCTTTGGGTGAGAAAAATAGAAGAAAGAGTTGGGTGATTGAAGAATGGGTAAATGATGAAAATTGTGATGTATTAAAGTGCATAGGGAAGATAGCCACTATTTTGTCCAAAATAATTCCTACTCATCCCTTAGCCTACGTTACAACCTTTAAAGTCCTACTTGATCTTAAGTTTGATGCTCTTATATTAGTGGAGTAGTACACTAAGGGCAAGCTTATGATTCATCATATGTGACATGTGAACTTCATTCTGAGAGTGAGCGTAAACTTATTTTTATACACATGTGTATGTTGTTATGTATTAATGAGTGGATATGAGTGACTCTCTGTATGAGGGCACATGGTTGACAAAAGATAGGTGAAGTGTTTGATCTCTTGGTTAGGTAATGTGTATGAGTTTGCAAATATCGTGGAGTCTGCTCTTGAGGCTAGGAGGTTTTGGAGAAGTTATTTATGAGTTTTGACTGAGAATGAAGCATGTATAATGAAGAACTTGCTATTGTTTGATGTGGTCGTGGTGGCCTTAGTTTGAGCAGACCTGTTCATTGGTATAGTCTTGAGAGTCATGTCTAAGTCATGAGTATATAGCTTACTCGAGGACGAGTAAGGATTTAAGTGTGGGGTGTTGATGCAAGGCTAAATGTTATATTATTTTACTATCATTCACCTAACATTTGTCCCTTTTTAGTATCTTTTTAAGCATAAATGTTGGATGATTACACTCATGTGTTGTGTTTTGTGTTTGCAGGAACATATTGAGGGATTTGGAGAGTAAATGATGGAAGAAGAGGCAAGAACGTCATAAAGCGGCATGTGGAATACCAAGGAAGTAGCCAAACTTCTACAACTTGCGCCAAGTGCCTCGCCTTGCAGTTGTGGAGTGAAGAAGATGCCTACTGAAATTTTGTTGAAGCCAGCTATGCCACTGCCTTGCCTTGAAGCAGTGGTGCAAGATACACACTGCTGCAGAACTTGTTGCGCCACTGGCTTGCTTTTTGCCAGTGGCGCGATTTTATGGAACTCTCAATAATTAGAACATGTTGCGCCACTAGCTTGCTTTTTGTCATTGGTGCGAGAGAGAGAGATTTCCTAGTTCAAGTTGGAGACGGACGTGTTTTATCCCCAAGCACCCTAGGGTCTATAAATAGGAGCTTTTGCGTAAGAAAAAAAAGCACATTGATTTTGGAGCGTGGAGTTGGGCAAGAAAATTCTTTCTTCCTGTTTATTTTCTTTTCTTAATTTCTCTTGTGAATCTCATGAACTTTTGGAGATTTTTGCAAATCATGAGTAGCTAAGTCGTTTGCTCTAGGGTTTTGTTATAAACATGATGGTTGACGTCTGACTATTGTTCAATTATATTAAGTTTTCCTTCTTCGAGTTATTTATTTCTTCTTGATTTGAATTATTCGTTTGCTTGATCACCTTATGAATATTATCTAGGGCTAGTGTGTTGGACTTGAAAAAATGAAACTACAGGTGTAAAAAGAAGAAATAGGGCTAGTTCGTGAACCTTATAGGGAAAGGAAATCGATTTGTCACAGAGGATAGAAATATACCCTGTGACCTAGTTTAGTTGATACAGACGATATCTTAATGCGCTTTACTATTAACCGACGACCATAGAAATATAGGAATTAGAGATAGTCGAGTAGTCTTAGAGTTGTTGGAAAAACGCTCGATAAGAGATTTAAACCTGCAACCAATAACTCTGAAACTAATAGACGTGACAATAGGACGACTCAACCGGATTGTTCGAATCGCCAAGACCCTGGAATTCTCTCCAAAATTGTCTTGAAACCAAAATATCTACAAAGCATGAACCATACTTTCCGTACGTTCTAGTTAAGTTGTAGCATAGTTAAATCTCAAAGAATTACTTGTTTCTTTTCTCGAATAGTGAAATAAGAATTTGAATTAGACGAGTGATCTTCCAAGTCTCTGAGGGTACGATATCTGGACTCAACGTCCTATACTACTTGAACGGCCACGTGCACTTGCGTGCATGATTGGACGCAACAAGCACCAACTCAAAAAACTTAAAGTGAAATTATTAAAATACCCTCAATTCATTTAATGAACTCAAAGTTATTTAATTACGAAAATACCCCATCTAATACCAACTAATTTATAAAACCCTGGAGATGTGGCTACAACAGTTTTGAAGAGACACAAAGACGATTCTGGACAGACGCCTCAATGGTCAGGCCTTCAGCAATTGCTACGTTTAGTCTCCTTGAAACTCGGTTTCACATGCCATTCATCTTCTCTTTTTGGCAAAGAGTTATGCTCGGTTACTTATAGTTTACTAATCTTTCAATATTTTTCTATTAGTCATCTTCTTCAACCAGTTTATGCAATTTTAGTTTGTGTTCGGGTTTCTTACATTGTCACTATCTCTTCCATCTAATTCACAGTTAGAGCTCTGCGAAACTGTCTGCGAAATCGAGTTGTAAGTTTCCTTCTATTAAACTATTTTAACAAAAAAATTCATATCTTTTCACCCTTCTCATGCTCCTCAAATTTGGGTCTCCACAGATGTAATCTTATATTATATATGCTCCTTATTTGGTTTCAAGATATTTCAGTATGTATATCTAAAACTTAGACTGTGTAACTTCTCCATAATGGTTAAAAGATTTTCAACTAAAAATTTTGACTGTGTATGAATGTTTTTAATCCTTTAGCTTCATATGCTTTTTTCTTGCCTTTGTACTAATCATTTTCCTGGAAAACTCACAAATTACTATTCAACTTTGTGAAAAATTTATTTTCCCCCGTAGGTCGTATGTGTGTGTGTCTGTGAAATACCCTTAAAAGTGACATAAATAAAGGTACCGAACCCATATTTTCAAGAAACTCTTAATTTTTTAACCTATCAAGTTCAAATATTGAATCCACCTCTGTTTACAGGTGGTTTCTATCGAGGCTAGGGCAATGTACAATGTTGGTTAACAAACAGGTGATGGTAATAAAGATAAGCTCAAGGTTTCTGCTAGCTGTATGCATTATACAGCTTATGATGTTGATAACTGGAAAGGAATCCAAAGATACAATATCAATGTTGTGGTTGGTTGTCTCCTTTTTGTTATTTCACTAAACTTTTTAGTCATTTTAACCATTGCTTTTGGTCAATTTTCACTTCTAAACGCTAACATATAACGTGTTACAAAAGGTTAAATTAAACTATCAGTGTATATAAGTTAAAGTTCTTCTAGTAAAATAAGATAAGATGGTTGCTTTTGTGGGTAGGTAACACAACAAGATTTAGATGATACATTTCAACATCCATTCAAGAGTTGTGTACTTGAACGAGATGTAACCAGTGTGATGTGTTCATATAATCAAGTCAATACACTTACATATGCTTAAAAGAGATACATAGTCACGGATTGTGATTCATAAGAAGAGATTTTTAAATCTCAATGCTACACCAGAGGAGGCTGCACCTATGGGTTTCAATTCAGGTGAGCCATTTTCAACTCTTTATGCTTGGCCATTTGGGAAATAATGCATTTGAATTAAAAATACAAACTGAAGCAGTGGAAAAACAATTGAACCACATCCTGACAACCAAAAAACTGGACAACTATATCACCTACATTAAACATTGGCTGAAAGATGATAAATTTCAAATGAATCCTTACATTGGTTAACAAGCCGTTGACCTCTATTATTATTTGCTTCGAAGGGATAAAAGAATCAAAGGCTTGACACGGCGTCATATGTGGCGAGACTGGGAACCACTATGGAGTTCTCGATGATCCTTATAAAAGGCCTGTCAAAAAAAAAAAAAAAAATCAAAACTAATATCGTCGAAAGGTATTAAGCCATTAAAAATAGGTAACGTATTAAAACACACATACTTAAATGTGATACTATCTTGAATGTCAAAATGTGCTTATGTTATTTTTGTATTTAGTCGATAAATGTATCTTGAATTTTATTCCCTGTACCACTTTTGAGTTTTATACTTTTTGATGGAGCAAAATAATTGATAGGTTGCAGCGTCAAGGAGTACACTGAATTAACTTCTAGAAAGGTATGAACTTTATTTACACCATCCTTTTCTATACTTGGCAGAAAATTACTCAAAAAAGGGATTAGTTGAAAACGTATCTTTTAAATCATACTTGTGTTTTAAACTACTGGATTCTAAACAGAAATCCCAACAACATCTTCAACAAAAAAAGGCATTTGTTTTCTGTTTTCTTCGTATATTTCTCAAAATATAAATCCTTATTTTTTAGCTACAATGTCCAACGACATTCAATTTTGAATAATCTACGCATAACAAATATCATATCTAAATTCATTATCTCAACGAGTCTATAGAGTATGGAGTAATTTAGGACTATGAGTACACTTTGTGTCTTCTTTAGAATTATAAAAAAACATCAAGAGAGTTAGTGCCAATTAATGTTGAGGATGAAGACAAATTCTTGAGGATTGGGACATAAAAGGGCCAAAGAAACACTGTAGATCAATGTTCAATAAAAATGCGCCCATCATGCTGCTTACAAATTTGGACCCTTCAAATTGTTTATGCAATGGTATAAGGTTGATTTTTAAAGAATTTGACAACAATGTCATACATGCCGAAATAACAATAGATCAATTTGTTATCAAGCATGTGTTTATTTCAAGAATTTAACTATTGATCCCTGTGAATGAAGGATATCCTTTTAAATTTATTTGGAAATAATTTTCAGTATGTCTATATTTTGCAATGACGATAAGAAAAGCAAAAGGGCAAAAAATCTCCAATTTTGGGTTATATCTATCACAACATGTTTTCTCACATGGTCAACTTAACATAGCACTTTCAAGAGAAATATCAATGGTGACGAAAAATTTCTTGGTTATGACAGAACTGTCATGACCCAAAAACAAGGTCATAATGGCACTTATCGCGGCCTAGCCTTGATAAGTAAGCTCATCACCCAAAAAGGTAAGAAAACCTCAAACATAATAAGAATAAAGATAAGATGAGACTTCTAGAATGAAGTCAGGCTAATACAAGTCAAAATAAGCGGAAGTCTGAAAGAAATATCATAAATCTCAAAATATGGTGACACAGGTGTAGAGCATCTAAACAACCATTTGAATACTGAATAATACAATATTTGCCTTTGAGTCATAAGTATAAACAAATAAGGATAGATGAGGTTAAATCAACCTCAAACTCTGGAGTGTATCAGTACCTCAGAAACCCAGAATCTCTACACAAAGATCAGCCACCACGCGTGGTACTCCAACTGAGATCTGCACTGAAAGGGCACAGTAGGGGTGAGTACGGTCCACGTGTACTCAATAGGTATCATAGGCTAACTAAGTAAAGCAGAAAATAACATAAGTAAAATAATACTATGAGCACGTCACCTGCAAGTAGAAAAGTTCTCAAACGATAGCTCACACCGTCTCCACTAATAGTTCTAATAAAAATACTGAACGAGACAACACAGATATACACGAAAAGTATACAAAAACTAAATACACGTCAAGACAAGTAAAAGAACCATGAAAGATGCATATGCAATGCAATGCAATGATGATAAATGAATAGTGAAAGTTATCGCATAACTTTCTGTATACACCGACCGAACTCGCAACTCCCAAGATAGGACTCATGGGGGGTTCGCAACCCATATACTATATCTCAAATCTCAAATATCAGCCCACCTCTCGGGTTTGTGTTCACGAAGAAGGTTTTTATAAAAAAAAATGTCTCATTTTCTTTCAAAAACAGTGTACCTCAATGATACCGATATCTCATGAATGTATATGTATGGAATGAGAATGTAATGCTTACAATCAAATCACTATGAAGATATCTAATCCATTCAATACGTATATAAGTGAGCCCAGAAATCAACTCAATATGCCCACAATTCTTGATATCAACTCTAGTTAGGCCCCATCGGAATAAATATGCATGTAAGACATTATTAATATCACATCAATCCCACGGGCGTTTCTATCATGATAAAGGCAACAAATGCTCAAGAAGTCCGACAATAATAATTCAAGCTCCCGCACGGGGCATCATATCTAGAATAAAGGCATTTAACTGCACAAATAAGGTCAATGATGTCAAATAAGACCCCACACGGGCAACACGCAATATCAGACATTCATAATTCAACGACCATAAGAATACAAGCCCCCACACAAGCACACAACAGTAATAATAATCTTGAAATGCCATTCCCATATCTATTCTACCCAACCTATAGCATACTTTACTAATTTATTAGCTACCCAGCTCAATCTGAAGGAAGTTAAGTCATAACCTACCTAAAAGTGACGAAAATCCCTGCCTAGAATCTCAACACGGAGCTTTTCCTTTACGAACTACCTCGTCTCGAGCTAAAACTATCAAAAATATCATCTACGCATTAAATGGAAGCTAACGATAGCCATATTGGCTATATTCAAATTGGGTCCAAAACGGGTTCGAAAAATGAGTTAAAAAATGAAAGGGGTAAAACCAGAATTTTCTTTTAAAAATACATTTTCCAAGGTTAAAGGAGTCTGTAGTAGAAAATCCATGTGAAAACTAGTGAAAAACGAGGTACAAATCGAAGAAAAACCATTTTTAAGCTTTACCGACAAAACCCTCAAAAATCCATTTCAAAATCGAGATTAAAAGATATTTTTGAAGACATAATCAATGGAAAATAGTGAAAAGATGAATTTAGAGCTTACCCAAGTTCAAATGGAGAAGAAACCCTAAAAATGGCTCAAACTCCAAAGCTTTGAGGTTCAAAAATGGTGGAATTCGCGAAAAAGCCGTATTTATACTGTTTTGTGAACAATACCTCGCGAACAAGGTCAATCCTTCGCTTTCGTGAGGGTCAACATTGATCAGGCCAAATAATTTTCCTTCGCGTTGGCGAAGGTCCATGACTCAGACCATCGTGTTTGCGACAGCCCTGTCGCGTTCGTGAAGAAGGGAAGAATACCCGACTCGAACAGGTACCCTTCGCGAATGCGGTCCCACCATCACGTTCAAAATGAAGGGAAATATCCTTCTCTGTATTTGCAGTTATGGCCCATGTTCACGGAGAAGGTTTTTCACATGCACCAGATATCAGCAATTTGTTGATTTTTGCAAGTTGAAATGTATTCCGAACGGACCCTCGAGATTCATTCAGGACTCCACAGAAATAAACCATATATGCTACTAGGCTATTTTCGATATTTCGGACTCAATGGAAATGTTGGATTTTTAAAAAAGGATCATTTTGAATAATTTAACCCCCGAGATCCCCTTTAAGCTTATTTTAACTAGTTTTCACAACAAGGGTCGAAATGCAATATAAAGGTCCCGAACCTGAACCAACCCCGCTACTAACCCAAATTCAACATTCAGGATCTAATGGAATTATCCAGAACACCATCTGGCACTCAAATAATTGAATATTGACCAAAGTCAACTATGGGACTTTTAAAGCCCCTAGAAGCCACAATCTCTACCAAATCATTCTCGATCGCATCGGAGACCATGCTAACCATCCCCAGACCTCAAAATCAACATGTAACAACTATGGGAAAGGTAAATATGGTCAAATCACAATAGAAGCAAAATTCCACATATCAGGTCATTACAAGAACAACCAGATCGAAAGAGAGGAACATACCACAAGAAATACCATCAATAAGGAAGTACTCCCTCTATTTCAAAAAGAATGACCTAGTTTGACTTGGTACGAAGTTTAAGAAAATAAAGAAGACTTTTGAATTTTGTGGTCCTAAATTAAAGTTATGGCAAATGTACCAAAATGCCCTTTAATCTTGTGGTCTTAAACATGCCATGTGGAAAGTTGGAATTAAAATGTTGCCAAAAAAGGAAAGGGTCATTCTTTTTGAAACGGACCAAAAAGGAAAGTAGGTCATTCTTTTTTAAACTGAGGGAGTATTAATTAGGTACGATACGATTACATGTTTGAAACTAACCAAATTAAATTAATATAATAAATAACATGTAGCTAATTAAACTTTCATTGGTCGTCTTACAGGTTTGGGTGAATAAGAGACAATATGATCATCCACATTCAACTTTCACATAAGACTCTTCGCTATTCACTCGTGTAAAAAATTAGTTATTCAAAGCTATGCTACAATTATTTTGCTACTATTTTACAGAAAATAGTATTTCATGACTTGACATAAATAAGAGTCTACTATATTTTATCATGTTAAATTGGTTATTCAAAAAAATGATTGAATTGTCTCACTACTTTTCTCAGTAATATGCATTTTAGCTCGTCATATACGTGCAACGCACGTGCGGCAAAACTAGTACCATAAAAGGGAGCAACCATTGGATTATTTATTCTTTCAACAGATTGAGAATTATCCTTTTCCGATATAACAAGGAGGCAGCACAAGAATTATTTTTTTATATAAAAGGTTGAATTTATAAAGAAACACTTAGCTCTTTTGGTAGGTGCTTATATAGTACCTCTACGTCCTAGTGGGCATGTCTAGTGTTGACCATGAAAATAATTTTTATTTGACCTATTTGATTTTTTTCTTTTCTCCAGTCAAGCCAAGGGTATACTTTTTTTTTACTTTTTACAGATTTAGTATGGAGCGCAATGTTTTCTTGATAGAATTATTTTTCAAGAAAAAGTTTCAATTATAAGGAAAAATGACTTTTGTCACTAACGCGTATCAGTGAGTAATTATTTTCAGTAAAAAGGTATAATAATTACGCTCTTACTTTTTCTTGGTTGTTTCTACCAATACTTAAATATTATTATCAATAAATATAATTCAAAAGCATCATGAAACCATTATCTCCTATATCCTTCATATTGTATCATGACTAAAATTTGAAATTGATCTAGAAAATATTTTTCAAGACAAAATAATTTTCACCCAAGCTAAATTTGAAAAAGAGTAAGTCATAACTTACCTCAAAGTCAAACCACAAGTTCACATGATCACACAATAGCTTTTCCCTTTTGAATAGACTCAAAACACTCCCAGTCTATCAAAAATATATTCTATACGTGAATACGAGTCAATTAATACTCATATTGTGATACAATTTGTCACGACCCGAAATTCCATTCGAGCCGGACTGGCACCCGAAGCCGATAAGGCCCGGGAGGACCAATCTTTACTCATGCCCAATCATATGCATACCATAAGAATCATCACCACTTCGTAAAGACATAAAATGCGGAGTGCGGCAATCATGGAGCATTACGTATATACATATAAGAAACTTGGCCGTCGGGGCTATCAAGTCAAGAAGGACATACACCTCTTACGTTACATACCCACATGTGTCTACAAAAGCCTCTAACAGAAGTACATACTAACCATCTTAAATTCGGGACAAGTCCCCGCTTTACACAACATTACAGGACCAAAACAAATGTACATATAAGACCCGAAAAGCCCCGAACCAACTGGAGCTCACCAAAGATCGGCAAAAGATCCACCACCTACCGTGGAGGTCTACTAGCACCTGTGCCTGCAGCAAAGGTAAATCCCCCAAGAGGGGTCAGTACGAAGAATGTACTGAGTATGTAAGGCTGAATGAGATTGTATAATACGCAAATACTTCAATGGAATCAACTATAAGTAAAGAACCAATATGGATAAGTCATCACTCTATATGTATGGAAATATGTACATTAGATGGATTACTTCTTTTATTCTTACGCTCACTCGTCCCCGTCATCACTCACCTCTTCATCTACTACTCATTCTTCCATTCTCACAAAGCCCGGGCCCCAAGCTGATCAGTGGGAAAATAATATCGTCATGAAGGTGTTCATTTCACCCCATGGATACACCCATAATGATGGGATGGTCTCATGAAGGTGTTTCCTTCACCCCATGGATATCATCATGAAGGTTTCTATTTCACCCCATGGATACACTCATAATATTGGGATCGTCATCATAAGGTGTGTTCTTTCACCCCATGGATACACTCATTTATGAAAGATTATTACATTGAGGATTATGACATTTTTGGAAGCACACATATATGCATTTCGTTATCCTTCCCTTCATGAGACTGATACTTTTGATAATCGTAACATTATTGAAAGCTTTGGAACACAACATTATTGGAACTTGGAATCATGTCTATAAGTATGTTATACATGAATGACAATAGATCAAGAATAGGATATATATGATCAACACTAGATGATAACATGAAATGAGATGCCTTATGTCACGACCCGAATCCCATCGAGACGTGATTGGCACCCGTAGCCGATAAGGTCCGAGAGAACCAACCTTTGCCTATGTTCAATCATATGCATACCATAATCATACCACCAGTGCATAAGAGTATGAAAGACGAATACAGGAAAACATGGGACATATTTATACATACATACGAAACTTGTCCGTTGAGGCCATCCAGTCAAAACAACATATGTCTTTTACACTGATACACCCACATCGGTCTACCAAAGCCTCTAACAGAGCATTGACCAAAAAGAACCATAAGTCGGGACAAGTCCCCGCTTTACACATTATGTACAAAACCAAAACATGTATATACTCTGACTCGGAGAAGCCCCGAATGAGCTGGAGCTCACCAAAGAACCGCTAACACTGGCAATCTACTGAGGAGGCCTACTGGGACCTGCGCCTGCAGCAAGTAAGGTAAATTCCCCCAGAGGGGTCAGTACGAAATAAGTACTGAGTATGCAAGGCTCAGATGAAACTAAACAACACATGAATATTTCAATGAATATGTCAATGAACTCAAAACATATGAAGAATCAATGTGCATAAGTCACCATTTGGTATTTTGGGAAACCATGTGGATTGCTTTCATTACTTTATTTGCTTTCTTTACCTCAATGCTCAATGATAACAATGTACCCGGGCCCCTACTGATCAGTGGGTCTTTTCATATCATAACATCATATTGGGATCGAGTCGAGCTAGGCTTATGCCCCTAGACTTGCCACCCATAAATCAATACATCGGGATCGAGTCGAGCTAGGCTTATGCCCCTAGACTTGCCACCCATAAATCATACATCGGGATCGAGTCGAGCTAGGCTTACGCTCCTAGACTTGCCACCCATAAATCCATATCTCGGGATCGAGTCGAGCTAGGCTTACACCCCTAGACTTGCCACCCGTACTTGATCATTGACCACATATGCATTACTTTGTTCATTACTTTGAGATTGATACTTTGATAGTCATACCATCACTTTGGAACTTTGGAACTTTGGAACATAACATTGTTGGAAACTTTGAATCATTGACCAATAAGTAAAGGACATGTGAATAAACATCAATGAGAAATATAACATAACTAGCACCATGATACCATTGGAACCATTGGACAATAATCCATGAACAAGAGACACAAGTATAGGCACTATTAGAATATTGGAACATAGCTTTCTTTGAACTTTCGGAACATTAACCATGAATATGAGAAATGAGCTTCACAATTGATCAATGAGTAGGAAATATATGACAATGATCATAGATAAGTGCATATGGGATACCTTGGTACATTTCGGAATAGAACTAAAGAAATGTCAATGTGAACACTATTGGCCGTAGAAAGATACGGACAAAATAACCTTGCATACCTTGGATTCACAATACGAATACGAATATACAACCTTCGATGCGTATACAATAATCCCTCTCCTTCTTTATGTGTCACTCTACAAATACATAACGAAATTCACATTAACCACCAATTACTTTACAAATGCATACCATGTCAATGAATTACATGTTTGGCTTTAAACATGTCATTTCCCCTTGACAAAACCATTGATCATACTATTATTCCAAAAATTCCATAATATTCCCAACAGTGACCAATACATGAAAATCAATACATTTCACCACAATACTTCTCCTTTACACTTTCTTATCCATAGCACATCACAAATAATCCATCAAAGCACCTTAATTCAACTCATAACACATATCGGCCAAAATCCCATAATTCCCACTTTTAGACAAGAACAAGTTTAATTCCAAAAATAACACCATACATGCTCATATTTTGTCCATACCATGCTTTTTCATCAAAGGCACAAGGCCTAATTCAAGTTCAATTTACCAAGATGACACATCTTTCACCAAAGGCAAAATACACTATTCATCACCTTGCCAACACCACTAGCATAATATATATAATCTTCCATGTATATAATATGTTAAACCATAATAATAAACACTTACCAAAGCTTGGAATATGTTGATCTTGTCCAAAGGGTCCAAAGGAATTATTTGCCTTAGGGTTTGGTAATGAGAAAAATGTTTGATAATTAGCTAAAAGGCATGGGAGTTTTTATGTGAAGGAAAATCTGATCTTGGGGCCTTTATATAGACCCCAAGTCATTCTTAGCCATTCCTTTGGCATCACATGTGTTCCAATGAGAAGAATGGGTCTTTTTGCCCTTTGGGCCAATGCTTTAAATTCCAATTTGGGCCTCATTTTGGGCCCAATAACACATATCCATGAACTTCCAGGTATTATTCACCATATATCTCATGTTTACGTAATTCCATCATGTCACGATAATATTCTTTTAAACAATTCTCATTCGTCCTTTCGATCGCAAAATTTGGAATTCTAGTCACCCTTGGCCTCATTGAACATTTTGGATCACTATTCACATTTCATGATTTGATCATGTAGGAGTATGTAGGAGTATATTGAAGTGTTTGAAGCTTTAACAATGCTCAATTAACTCCAAAGAACCAAAAGAAACCATCGAGAAATCGTCGTAGAATTGCGTTACGAAACGACGCCGGAAAGGCTAAACTTTTGTTCCTTGCGCCACACCCCCTGAAACAGGGTAGTGGCTCAGGAAATACAGCCTCTCTGAATTTTTTGCAGGCTGGTGGCTTGCGCCACACCCCTGAAACAGGGTAGTGGCGCAAGTTTCAGCATTTTGCTGAAATTTCCGGCCACTAATCCGACGTTTACGTATCGTCCAATCCCTTATCAAAACACTACAAAATACTTACTTAGTGATCTTAACCATCAAGTAAACATGACTTAAAGTCACCAAATGAGGGTAGAATGTGTACGAGTTCTTACCCAAATGCTCCACGAAATCACAACACACCTCCTACGACGATCTAATCGCACATGTTACGTCCGATATCAAATGTTTCACCAAGGACACTATAAAACACATATGCATGGCATCTCAACACCTATGTAGGGATCAAGTGAGGTTATAAAAGTATGGGGTGTTACACCTTAGGACATTTCGGGAATGAGTAGGTACCATAACAAGGTGTACACTATATACTGCAGAAGGATACGGAAAGAGGAACCTTACATACCTTGTATTCTCAATATGATTCTACAATCTTAAATGGGCCTACAATAGTCCCGCTCCCTCCTTGTGTCTTATTCTACAACACAAATACATAACGGAATTTATATTAACCACCAACTACCTTACAAATGCATATGACGTCAATGAATTACATGTTTGCCTTTAAAAATGTCATTTCTCCCTTGACAATACCATTGAAGAAATTATCATACCAATAATTCCACAATATTCCCAACATTGACCAAAATATCATAAACCACTAGCATGTCACACCAAGTTCATACTTTCTACTCTCCATCATCACAATATCACAATTATTCCATCAATTCACTTCAATACACCTCACAACAACAAATCAGCCAAAATTCCATAATTTACATGTCACGCCCCGAATCCCATCGGGACGTGATTGGCACCCGAAGCCGATATGGCCCGAGAGAACCAATCTTTGCTCATGTACTCTCATATGTCATTTTAATTCGTGTAATTAAATATCAATGGCGGAAGTCATGGCAATATGTGCAATATATGAAACTTGGCCGTTAGGGCCATTATGTCAAAATGAATGTACATCTTTTACTTTCACCTTCCCACATGTGTCTTACAAAGCCTCTAACAGATACATGACCATAACCATATCTATACAATATTTACAAATGACAAAACCTAATGAACATATGCAACTTGGGAAGCCCCGAAGCAACTGGAGCTCACCAACAATCCGTGGATACCTCGTCACCTACTGCGGAGATCTACCAACACCTGGGCCTGCAGCATGTAAGGTAAGTCCCCCAAAAGGGGTCAGTACGAATAAAGTACTGAGTATGTAAGGCCAAATGAAACTATGGTAATATATAAGTACTTCCAAGAAAGTAAACATAAGAGAATAATCAATGTGAATAGACCTCCAACCTGGATGTGTGGAACCATGTTCATTACTTCTATTAGTCTTAATACTTGATCAATCAGTCGCGTCACTATCACTTTCTTATAACCATCTTATGTTTATTTACATCTATACACGTGAGAAAAATATTTCTCATCTCTTTACATCTATTTTCATTACTCTTCACTCAACTAGTTAGTACCGGACCTCCACCTTTGGTGGGCTAAAAGATATAAATATAATACCGGGCATCCACATTTAGTGGGCTATCATATCTGTAAATATAATACCGGACATCCACATTTAGTGGGCTATCATATGCAAATATAAATATAATACCGGACATCCAGCTGATCAGTGGGCTATATAATATACCGGACATCCAGCTGATCAGTGGGCTATAATATATAATATAAGTACCGGACATCCAGCTGATCAGTGGGCTATATAATATACCGGACATCCAGCTGATCAGTGGGCTATAATATATAATATAAGTACCGGACATCCAGCTGATCAGTGGGCTATATAATATACCGGACATCCAGCTGATCAGTGGGCTATAATATATAATATAAGTACCGGACATCCACATTTAGTGGGCTATAATATATAATATAATCTCAGTATCATAGACTATTGGGATTATTCCACCTTGGACTTATACCTCTTTGTGATCCAATGAAACATAACATGAAGTAACCATTTGCATGACTTAGTTCCTTAACCTTATGAGAGTGATACCTTAAAAATCATGACACTAAAGCTCACACATATGTATACACATCTTCACTTACGAGGAATCACCTCCCTTCTTACTCTTATAAGATTGGTACTTCTACATGTGAACGATTGGTACAAGGATAGTCAAACTATTCTTAGACTCCGGAACATGACATACATTACTTTACGTCTTTACCCGTGTAAGATTGACATCTCTACTTGCACAGGATACATCTTTGGAACCATTGGACCCATATTCAATGAACAAGATACATGAGTATAACCACTAGTGAAACCTTGGAACATAACCTCATTGGACTTTTGGAACATTACTAATGAATATGAGACATATGTATAACTCTATTGGAACTTTGGATCATGACATGATTGGAATAATGCTATTCAAACTAAACAAGCCCCCTTTACCTCATTACTCTTGTTGAGATAGTTCTCGTAGACTTTACAACATATGCTAACTTAAGAACTTCCGTCCATAACTAAGAACTAAGTGGTTCATGATTCTTCTAGGAGTAAAACACATATGAATCACAATGTATATCAACCTTAGTTGGAATACTATAGAACCCCTTTGGAATAGAACACTTTTGGAACCTTAGCATAATGAACAATGATTAAGACGCATATGAATGTCAACTTCTCACCAACTAGGAATGCGATACCTTAGAATATTTGGAACTCTTGACTTGTTAGCCAATGAACGTAAGTCAATCAATGGACGTGAGCCAATCAATGAATATAAATCAACCAATGGACATGAGTCAATCAATGAATATAAATCAACCAATGGACATGAGTCGTATGATTCACCATTTACCAATGAGTAAAGAACATATAAGCTACACTAGTCAACTACCGAAGACGGAATACCTTAGGGCATTTCGGAGTCGAGTGAGTACTATGACACTATGAATCATACTTGCTGCAGAAGAATACGGAAAGAATAACCTTACATACCTTTGCGTCTCACTATGAATACACAGGCTTATCTGGGAATACAATGGTCCAGCTTCCTTCCTTACGTCTCACTCTACATCACAAGTACATAACGAGGCTTATATTAGCAACCAACTACCTTACAAGTGCACAAGATGACCATGAATCACATAGTTACTTTAAAACGTCATTTCACTTTCTTACAATGTCATTTATCGCATCAACATGCCAACACTACCATAACATTCCACTCATTGACCAAGATTTCATATAACAATCGCATTTCAAATCATACTTACCCTTTACACTTTTTCCTTTATCATTTCGTCGTAATGATGCCTTTATCACAACATATAAACAACCATCCATACTTAACATAGTCCAAAACACCTCCCTACGACACTTCAAAGTCATTACAATGACATTACAAGTTGATTATTACATCCCAAAAGGGTATCGGGGCTTTCGGGGATCAAAGGGACACGAAAGCAACCAAAACTCAATTCTGGGCTCACCTGCACACACAGATGGCCATTGGCAGCAGCCAGTGCCATCTGCGCCCGCAGATGCCCTCGTCTGCGGGGGCGGATTCCCGTTTGGCCCGAAATGGCTCCGTTTTGGGTCTTTTAATGCCATGAATGATCCATGATCATAACCAACTTCATTTTAACATATTTTTGATCATTTAACATGCCAACCACCAGCCATGATTTCACAACACACCAAACATCACCAAAACGACACTTTACGGCCAACATGTCACCAAAACCATAACCAATTTCTCAATAGAAATTTCCAAACACTATGCACAAGTATAAAACAATTCAAGGCTATAATAACATCTCATATATCAATATTGAATCCATCAAGTTCATTTTCATCAAGATCACAAACCCATGTTCAAGTTTTCATGCCATAAATCATCCTCCGATTAGCACACACAAGTTGTGTTACACATAATGAATTTCTCATACTTCACCAACATAACCAACATCATCTACACAATATTCCATGCCTATAATAAAGTAAACCATGAGAATATACACTTACCAATACTCACCAAGTGATGATCTTGCTCAAAACAAGTGTAGTTGCCTTGGCTTAGAGAAGGGTTCTTTGTGGTCTCTTGGAATTATCTAGATTTTTCAAGAAATGGCAAGGTGGAATGAATGATTAAAAATCTGATTTTTGAGCATATATATAGCATCCTTATCCAACCACTTAATGGTTTACTTGGTCAATAAAAGAGAAATGAAAGAATGAGTCAAATTTCTCATTTGGGCCATGTCTTTGCAACATTATTGGGCCTTTATTGAGCCCAATAGCACAAGATTACTTTAGCCCACAAAATTAATGCATAAGTCCTCAACAATCTCATGGTTAAATAATTCCATGCATGTTACGGGAATTAACTAGGTTCGGACACATACGGGGTGTTACATTACACTTATAGAAAAATAACAAGTTTAATAACATAATCACACCATACATGTTGTTATTTCATCCATACCATGCTCTTTCATCAAAATCACAAGTCATATTTCAAGTGTAAATCCCATGGATAACACATCTTTCACAAAAACACAAAGTGTCATATCCAACACTTCCAAGCATAACCAATATGATTTACATACTCTCCCATGCATATAATATGTTATTCCATAAGAATAATCACTTACCCAATCTTGAAAAATGATGATCTTGCTCCAAGAAGTGCCTTAGGGTTTTGAGAGCCAAAGAAGCTTTCTTGAGAATTCTAGAAAAAAGATAGAAAAGCATGTGTATTTTGTGGGTTAAAATCTGATTTTGTGCCCCTTTTATAGAGCCTTGAAGTCCTCTTTAGCCACCTTGCTCAATTATTGGTTAGTCAAAGGAAGAATGGGTCATTCTTGGCCCATGTCTTTTGCCTCATTTTGGGCCTCTTTTGAGCCCAATTCACTTAACCCAATAAAATCAATAATTTCTCATGTTTAAATCATTTCATATGTGTTACGACAATATTCCCACTCACACGATTCATATTCTTAGCCTCAATCCCAAAAACAAGTGATTCTAGCCACGTATGGCTTATTTTGACCCAAAGGGTAAAACCGTCATTTTGATGCCAAATTCGTTCACGAGAAATTTTATCATACCAATATAATACTTCACTTATTTCATGTATATGCTCATGGTTGTAGAATAAACGTGACGAAAATCGGCTCGGTACGTCCCCGGACACCCTTGGGACT
Organism: Capsicum rhomboideum; assembly: GCA_031232105.1. Taxonomy (NCBI): domain Eukaryota; kingdom Viridiplantae; phylum Streptophyta; class Magnoliopsida; order Solanales; family Solanaceae; genus Capsicum; species Capsicum rhomboideum. The sequence goes on along the minus strand of CP124711.1, from coordinate 137,985,141 downwards.
TAAGAATTTTCCAACTTTTGAAAAAGTGGCAAAACCAGCCTGGCACGCCCTTGGGCGCACCAGCTTGCTGCCTGTGGGCTAAAAAATTTAGCCCAGAGCGGCGTTGCATGCCCTCTAGCACGCCCCACACTTAGTTTTTCAAAAAATAGTTTTTCAAAAAAATTCTGTTTTTCAACTTTTCTTCGCGGATTTGGTTAGATACTTCAAATCCTATTCTTTAACTTACTTCTTACCCTTAATATACTTTGTTTAGAGGTCCTCTTAGCCTCATTTTGAACCCCACAAATGCTCCACGAAAATCACAAAACACCTCCTACGAAGGGCTAATCACATGTACAAGGCCAAATTTAAATTTTCTCATCATTAACATTACTACATATATGCTTATAGCTCTCGACACCTAAGTAAACATTGTTCAACGTCATCACATAGGGTTAGGAAGGTACGGGGTGTTACACAATTATTGGGTCAAATAGACTCTCGAGATTTGATAAAAAAATTGAAAAATTCTTTGAAAATCATTTAACCCATAATATAAGGAACTCAAGCATGAAATTTCATCGAAAATGAAGCACAAATCAAACTGAAATCATCAAGAAACAATTGAAGAACCTTGGGATTAAAAAAAGCCAACTCCCTAAATCCAAGATAAAATAGTAGAAAATCATCAAATTAGAGATTAGGTGTCACGAACCAAACTCATCGTGAGTGGCACCCACACTACTCACCCGGTGGGAGAATCAACTATCCCAAAAATAACCACCTTAGAATCAATACTTAAAAGAGTCAAAGAACTAATCCATTAAAAGATATTCAAATCTAAAGCAAAAATATAAGTACAACTAGTTGCGGAATATTATACTTAACAAAACCATCCCTAGGACTCGAAAGTCGTTCGTACCAAAATATCTAAGATTGTCAAGAAGGGGATGCAACCCCCAAACTAAAAGAAAGTGCATAATGTCCAAACAAGGGACTATGTCATAAAGGAAAGATCTCATGGTAGCCGAATAAACCGCTCACCACTAAAATCTGAATCACCCGCTAGAATCACAGCTGAGGTCTTGCAGAAGTCGCTGAATATGCACTGCACTCACAAAAGTAAGAGTAGGTGTAGTATCATCACACAAGAAAACAACAGTGTACTGGTAGGGTCATTTGGACAATCCAAGATGAGAATATGAACACTTAACTAAAATACAGTACAACAAGTTAATCCATGCTCAAAACTAACATACACTTAGCACATCAAGTATCAAATAAGCAGTTTAGGATTACAATCAATAAGTCAATATATTATCACCAAGTCGAGTTCAGTCAAGCCAAGTCAAGTCAAATCAAGACAAATTAAAGAAATTACAACCATTTAAGTATATTTCCCAGTTCACTCATGGAATCAAACTCACCTGAACCTCGTACATACACGCTATGGGTATCACATCCACCCTCTAGTCATGACCTGCAAGGGATAATTTTCATCTATGTACTGAAACCCCAGACACAAGTGTCTGCCAACCTTATTCCACCAATAACCCATGAGAATGTTTCAAATACCGAAACATTCCACATTTAATAATAAGGTAGGTCAAAATCATATAATAAAGTGAAATCATTGCATTGGCCACACCAAACAGCATGCACTAACAAGCCACATACAAAGTAGTTAACATGCACATATAGTACAAATTGGATTAAACTACAATACCATCACCTACCTCGAACCAAGCCTGCACAACTCCTCTAAGCCGGAGCTTTGCCCTTTCGTGCAATTTTCGTTTGATCTCGATCTTAAAAATGCATACAATCGTATAGTTAATGAAATAACCTAGCGTGTTAGGAATTATAACTCACACCCTACTCCTAAGGCCAAGTTCATGATCATTCCCTCCCTGTTCTAGGGCTTTTCTACTGTAGTTCACATAAACTACCAATTTCATGGATTAATTAGTGAATTAACGGAATGCAAGGGTAAATTAACGATTAATACACAAAACCCATTACCTTATTACTTAATTTACTCCCTTGCACCAGTAAAACAACTAAAATCAGCCCTTAAACCCTCTCCGAACTCTGTAAATTAGCGATTCTAAGGCTAAATTATCAATTACGAGTTAACGGTGATGAAACTCTTACCTTAATGAAGCCAAATAAAGAAAATCTGGTGGAAATTGCCCCTCCTTTGTGTTAGGGTTTTTGCCTTGTTTTTCTTACCAAATTTGAGTTTTACTTTTCTTTGAAGGAAAGTCAAAGTAATACCATAATTACTTTTATTTTTCCTAAAAGAAAAATATAATTCTCTTCCATATTTGGCTAACCTCTTTCTTGGAGGAAAGGTTTTGTACCTCTATAAATTTAGGATCCTTCTTCTTATTTCATAACAAAATAGCATCCACAATGTAGTCCTTCACGAGTCTTGTTTAAGGGGAGATTTCTCCCATAGGTTTCATATTTTTTCAATAATATTAGTTTTTAATATGTAGGTCAACTGGCCAAACCATATTCAATAATATGTTTTTAGTATATTTTGGCGCCATCTGATTTATTACCGCCATGAGTTGCAACTATTAGCTTCCGCATGATGCCCTGATGATTTCGAACCCAACACTTTGCCCTAAAATGAGTTTTAGAAAAATAAACTATTTTGGGGAAAACTTAAACTAAAATTGCGACTTTCGCCGCTATAGCGACCGTTGACCGGGTTGACCGTCGCTATAGCGGAAATTTTTTTGTTATAACGACACATCGTTATAGTAGCATTGATGGGACAGAATGTCTAGTTTTTCCCAAAAATTCTAATTTTTACAACACACCTTGAATCCGGGGCATTACAAACAATGCCCTTTACGCTAAGATCAATTTCGGGAGTTCTACTTACCCAAATTCAATTCCGTAAATTCCTACGGGGTCCTTATCGTCTTAGCTAACTAGAAATCAAATCAAACACCACCAAACTTGTCCAATTCATTTCTGAATTTTCCTAGACCATACCTCGCTCTTATTTCGCCCGAAACTAGCCCAGCCTGAAATTTATAACTTTAAATCCGAGAAGAATTTCAACATGGAGTTTTAAATGAAAGGTCTGTACATAAAGGGAAATGGTCGTTACATTAGGAACCTACCCCCTTTCAATAACAAAGAAACCACATCCAAAATTGACTAAATCCAAGCTCTAGTGGTCCAACAATGATGGAACAAAACGTCAAATCACTGTAAATCATTGTTTAAGTTGTTGTAACTTATTTGTCACAACCACGCTTCCTTAGCACGATTGCACAAGAAACGGGACCAAATACTCAGTGCAATCACGATTCTACGACACCAATGACGCAGACCAATCCTATCCTCTAGCGCGATCGTGCACCAATGGTGCTGAAAGCTTGCCTGGCCTTCTTCCGCTATTATGCTCTAGCAACATCGTAGGCACTGACCAACTAGTCCCTTCAGTATGATTTACGCTCTAAGTGTGCAGTTGCGCTCAAGCCAAATATCAAAAAAATCAGTTAAGATCAAAACCTAATGTCAACACTCGAAAATTCATCCAGAACCCTCCAGACATAAATTAATAGTGCAAATCAATCATAAAACACATTCTGGACCTATTGGAATCATCAAAACAACAATCCAAGATTGTCTTGATCAAATGTTGACTATGGCTGATCCCAAACTTAAGAAACTCAAGATTTCCAAAGGGTCCAAATAACTCCTAAGTGCCTCAGGATCCTTGCAGACTATCCACCTAAGTCAAAAAAAACACCCTCCAGACTTAGCGGAATCATAAAAACATGAAAACAATCTTTTTAACCTCAAATGTTGAGTTTGGTTAACGACCCTCTCAAGTTCCATACTTTCAAAAACTCACAAACTCATTCAAAACACGTCCGAACACCACAAAACTCATACTACCCATATAAATATCATTTCAAAGTTATGGGGAGGGTCAAACGGGAAAAAAGAATTGAAAATCACAAAACGACCGTAAGGGTTGTTACATCTAATTATCTTAGATTTAGTGTTATTCCTCTTGAACAGTGCAAAGACGAACTAAACAACAAAAGGGACCAGTTTGATGAAGATAATAGCAAGGGTGAAATTTATAAATAAATAAAAAATACTTCCAAACCATTTCACAATATTCAGTTTTTAAAAAAGGCACAAACAACTATATTAAATAATGAGTAATTGAGTTGTAAGCCCTCTCATTAATCTTTGTAAAGGATTTGAATTTGGTTGTTACAATTTTGTTTAATTTTTGACGTTTTTTACTTCATAATATTATTTGTCACTATACATTTATTCGACTAATAAAATAAAACTAATTAGAACTCGGGTAATAAAAAGCAAAAGTGGACTCGATCAAAGATAAACAACTTTTTTGTTTGTTATTTTGTTTGATTTCTTATTTATAAGAGCAAAAGTAAATTAAAGTGAATGTAATGTTTCTAAACGTGATCACTATATATGTGTGCGCTCATTTGTATATTAGTATTCATATTGCTCATTAATTATATGTATTTGAGACTTGAGAGAATGATCTAATTGTGAAAGGAAAAATATAAGAAAGGAGGATTCTTGGATGAGAAGAGAATCTTGCACTTGCGCTAAATTGTTTAGTGAAATCGTAATTAAGTTGTCATTCTATATTTTTATAATGTTCCAAGTGAATGTTTGTTTGAGTATATTTAAATAATTTTTAAAAAACTATAACTGTAATTATTGTGTGTCATAATGTTGGTTCTAGTAAGTCAACTTTTGTTCCTTTCAAGTAAAACTCCACTCACGAATCTATATGAAAGAGACTTAAATTAAACCCGTCAACCGGGCCGGGCCAGGTCAACCCGGCTCCGATTCGGTAAATTTTACCGGGTTTGGGCCGGGTCCGGTCCGGTCTTAACTCTAACTGGGTTGGGCCAGGCCCAACAGTAATTAAAGGCCAAACGGCCCAGCACCGGCCCATTAGTGTTTTTTACATGGGCTGGGTCCCGACTAAAAAAAATTGAACTTTGATTATTTTTTACTATAATACTACTTAGAATACGACTTTAAATAACATACATATATATGTACATTCAATATATACTACTTTAAAGAATATACATACATATATACATTCAATATATACTACTTTAAAGAACATACATATGTATGTACATTCAATATATACTACTTTAAAGAATATACATACATATATAAATTCACTATATACTATTTTAAAAAATATACACATGTATTTACATTCAATCTATACTACTTTAAAGAACATACATATGTATGTACATTCAATATATACTACTTTAAAGAATATACATACATATATAAATTCAATATATACTACTTTAAAGAACATACACATGTATTTACATTCAATATATACTATTTTTAAGGAATATACATACATATATACATTCAATATATACTATTTTAAAAAATATACACATGTATTGACATTCAATATAGACTATTTTAAAGAATATACATACACATATACATTCAATATATACTACTTTAAAGAATATACACATGTATTTACATTCAATATATACTATTTTAAAGAACATACATACATATATATACTATTTCAAAGAATATACATACATATATACAATATTCAACAACATATACTTTTATACTATTATATTAAAAGTATTGAATTCATACAAGATATTCAATTTAAATGGAAAAAATATATAAAGAGTAAATGAATTTAATATTTGATTGATTGCAAAATGTTTGAAAACTTACAAGTTACAAGGTTGCAATTACATTTCACTAATTTCACAAAGTTAAATTGAAAAATGAAAATTCAATTGATTAATTGTAAATTCTACAAATTTTTCATCATTTTTTTCAATTCACGCCTGTTAACATTAATGGAAATTGGCTGTGGATTGTCAAAATCAATGGCACTAAAGCCATGCATTGGACTTGATTGTGCTGAATTCTCTCTTAAAGTCATGATTTCTTCAAGATCTTCTTCGTCTTCCGGCTCCACGAACATTCCTTGATTTCTTCGTTCTGCTCTAATCCAGTCTCTAAGACAAACTAAAACATTCATGGCATTGCCTCCCAATGTGTGTCGGTTGTCTCCGATCTGCTGCCGTCCTTGACTAAAAGCGCTCTCTGATGCAACGGTTGACATTGGAACATTCAATATATCTCTAGCTAACATTGAAAGTACAGGATATTGTCTTTCATTATTCTTCCACCATTCCAGCGTGTTGATTCTACCTCTAGGATCCTCTGTAGGCTGCATAAGATAATACTTAAGCTCTTCCCGACTTACGGTTCTATGCGATGAAGGCTGCAATCTATTCCAAACAGATAGATCAGAAACACAATAAGCAGGCATATTATGTGCCTGTCTTTTAGAAGATGATGGTTCCTCAGAAGGATGGGGAGCGGGGGTCGGTGTAATGTGTGACGGTAAAGCATTATCAAGTAAATCAGCATAATGATTGTATAATGTGTTCATGTAACTATTCGCATCAGACATAGCCGTAAACAAAGAAGGTTCTTCATTAGCTTTTACTCCTAAAGCAGAATAAATAATAGAAGTATATTCGGACATAGTATTATATTTCATACATGGATTTATTATAGCACCAACTAAGAAAATAGGGGGAAGCGAAAAAAAATATTTTTTAAATTTATCAATCATTGCCTCAATAACATATTTGTAACCTGGTTTAGACTTATACTTGTTAAGCAATAAAGAAATGTCGGCTAAATAAGCTAAAATATTACAAACAGTATGATAATAAGCTCCAGAAAATTCAACCGTAGTTAGATAAAATTTTTGCAAAAAATTAACAATATCATCAATTTCAGCCCAATCTGAATTTTGTAACATACAATCGGGAAAATCACTAGCAAATTGGTTAAAAGTCATAGTAATAGGAACTTTATAAATATTGCAAGTTTTTAAGAAATCATATGTAGAATTCCATCTAACATCTATTTCTTCAGGCATTAATCTCGGTCTAAGTCCATTTTCCTGACATTTTCTTTTAAATTTGGTAAGTCTAATTTTTCTATTATTTCCTTGAATAAAGCCAACTGCAATCTAACTTTTTCAGTAGCAGGCTCAAAAAAAGCAAGACCATCTTTTACAATTAAATTATATATATGGCAAGTACACTTAACATGAAATATTTTGGGTAACAGTGGAGAAAGTTCAGTTTTTAACAACTCAATAGCAGCGTTGTTGTTAGATGCATTATCAAAAAATATACATAAAACTTTACGGTCAATACCATAATATCTTGCAACTTTTGTAATAGATTCAGAAATAAATTTTTCAGTGTGTCTACGGCCTTCATCATACAAAAATGCTAAAATTCGTTTTTGCATAACAAAATTACTATCTACCCAATGACAAGTAATTGTTAAATAATCATTTTTATTAATAGCACGACCAAGATCAGAAGTTAAAGCAACTCTACATGAAAGATTTTTTAATAATGCAGATAAATAGTAAACATATTGTGCATGGAGTCTAAAAATGTCGGACCGATAAGTACTTCTAGGAATACCCTCAAACATAGGATTATAAATTGCCTGAATATAATGAATAAAAGCTTTAGAAGAAGCAAAAGAGAAAGGCAAACAACCCACAGCTATCATTTTGGCTATTTCTTCACGATCCTTCATTTTATTATAATTCTTAACTAATTGACCGGTTTTTGGGTTCAATCTAGTTTGACTTGGGCCCCCAACTGTCCCACCACCAGTTACCTGAGCTAGCTCTATTGGGTGTTTCTCCTTCAAATGTCTCGACAACTGACCCGTACCTCCTTTATTACCCCCAGTCTTATGCTCGTATTTTGACTGATAAATATCGCATTCAACCTGAGTGGTTCCTTCTATTCGGGTAAAAAAATTTCACACAACACTAGTTTTTTTACGAGATCTTACAGGGGGGCGGGGAGGAAGATTAACTGATTCAGATTGAACATTAACATTATCAGATTCGGGTGTAACATCAACATCATCATCATTTTCATCTAAATCAACAGAGTCTACTTCATTCTCTTTTTCTATACCATAATTTTCTTAAGCCTCAAAATAATTCATATCGTGAGCACCTACACGTATTTCATTCTCAAATGGTTCGCTAATTGGTACCGGAGGCACACGAGTATATCGAGTATTTGAACTACCTCTACCGAAACCAATTTGTTTCTTACTACCTCTACCACTACCACTTTCGGGACAAAAATTTCTAACACTTTTACCGACTTTCCTTAATTTATCCATATTACCAATTAAACTAACAATTATTCAAAAAACACAAAAAAAATCCAAATAAATATTCAACAAATAATACACTAATTAAAAATTAAAAGTAAGAGATGGAACGATAATATCAAATTTTTGAAATACTCGAAAGTTGGTCAATTGAATACTTTTGGAAACTTCAACGTAGTATTTGTAATTGCAAAATAATAAAATATATAGAACACTTTATGAGATAATTTTAGCAAATTTGAGAGAGAATAAGAGAATGAGAATTGAGATTGTAGGAAATATTTTTTGAAATGACATGTATTTATAGAAAAAAAAAATTGATTTTTTTTTTCTTTTAAATATAAAGCCTAAAAAGGTTGTTTGGCCGTTAGCCATTGGGCCTCAACGGACCAAAGCAGCCTTTGCAAGCTGGGGCCCAACGGCCCAGAATTTTTTTTTTTTTAAAAAATAAAAATAAAAAAAAACTTATCGGGCCGGTGCACCGGTGGACCCGGTCCGATTTTTTAACTGGGCCGGTCCACCAGTTTCAATACCGTGTCCAGCCTAGCCCCCTAAAAACCCGCCAGACCCACCATCAATACCGGGTCCGATCCGGTCCGGTCCGGTGGCTTAGTGGGCCGGTACCGGGTCAAACCGACCCACTTGACACCCCTAACTTAAATTTATTTGTTATAATTTCGTTTTAGAGTCTTAGTTTGTCATGCCCCACATGGTCCTTTTGTTCTTTTAAATTCATTTTTCAAGTATGAATCTTTCCATAGCTTTATTATATTGTTTATAACTTGCAAGGATAGGTGGCACGATTCCTGAGGTTGAGGATTGAGTGAGAATTTCAGTTTTTAAGATTTAAAATTTGAGAATTGTGAACAAAGTCAATATTCTGGGATAACAAGTTCAAATTCGAATTTTGACAGTTTTATTAGGTTCGGAATATGATTTTTGAGTTAGTTGGATGGTTGGTACAAGTCCTATCTTCTCGAGGTGTTTGAGAGTGATTAGGGCCTTTGATTGGATTTTTGAGATTTAAGGAAGCTTAGAATCAACCACAGTCAACATTTGATCCAGATAATCTCGGATGGATGATTTGAAAATTCCAACAGGTCCAGAACATATTTTATAATTGATTTGTATTGTTGGTTTGTGTCTGAAGGGTCTCGTATGAGTTTAGAGTGTCAGTTCAGAATTTGGTGTTTTGATATCGTTGAGCTTTAATGGTACCACCTGAAGCAAATGAGCTCTAAATGATGTTTTGATTGAACCATTAGATCTGTAGCGAGATTTCGTTGCCATTGCAAGAAGAATCATCACATTTGAGTTTATATATGAAAAGGGTGCGGACAATTATTGTTGGTGCAGTCAGAGTTGCAATCGCGGGGCTTTAATCCCGAACGTGAAGAGCCGCCACTGAAGGCTTCACAAATGCGACCTTTTGTCGCGAATGTGATGGGTTGCCACTGAAAGTCCCAACATTTTTATTAAAAAAAATACAAATTGTAGGAATTTAGTATTTTTCACATTTTGGGAGCTAGGAAATCGTGATTGAGGTGATTCTCTATGTGTTTTTATTAAATGAATGTGGGTACATAATTCTATCTTCATTTTGTTTATTTTCCAACAATATCCATTGTATTTTCACATTTTGATTTAAAAAGTTAAGATTTTGATCCCCGGAGATAAGAAATTGAAAACCGTTGGTTTGAGGATCAATTTGTAATGGGTTTTTGTTGATTTTTGAAACTTAAGATCCTTTTGTTATGAGTAAAATTGATTTTAGCATCGATTTTATTGATTTATCAATTATCTCATCGTTTTAAACTGTGTATGAACATGAAAACTGAAGATTTTGGATCTAAAGTGAAGAAATCATATTTTAATGATTTGAGGGTCAATTTGAACTATGTATTCAACGAAATTTCATATTTGAGGTATGAATTCCAACCATTAGGAATGATAATAATTAGTGAGGAAGTTTAGGATTTCATTTTCCAACCACATAGATATAATCACAGCACAAAGTAAAATGAAGCTTAGGGGAGCTTCTGCTGGTGATCGATCACTCTTGACTAAAAACCACAACAATTTAAAGAAAATAAATAAATTATTAAGAATGAATATCCAAATAATAACTCAATCACCAATTTACTGAATATCCAAATAATAACTCAATCACCAATTTACCAAAACGTCAACAAGCCTAAAAAATTAATTTGCCAATAATAACAATCCATTATTTTAAAAAAAATCTGCAATTACTTTTATTTATTAAATATCGAATACCAATTAAATATTTTTTAAAATGAATACAAATCAAATGAAACTTTTACATTCTTCGGGGTCGTTTAGTATGAGGTATAAGATGGAAAATCTACGATCAAGTTTGCTATTAAATTTATATCATGTTTAGCTGACGGTATAAATTTTATCTCGAGATTAATTTATATGATCAATCAAACATAATATAAATCTAATATCAAACTTAGAGCCCGTTTGGCCATAAGAATTTTTAATTTTTTTCGAAAAATTATTTCACTTTAGTGAAAATTATAGTGTTTGGTCATAAGAATTTCAAATACACTTTGGAATTGTATTTGGAAAAGTGGCAAGAAGTTTTTTTACTTCAACTTCTCTCATAAAAAATAAAAAAAACTTCAATTTATTTTCATGATCAAACACAACTCTAAATTTTTTTTAAAGTTTTAATGGTCAAACGCCTATTTAATTTTGAGATATCCTCTCTTATCCCCTTGAACATGAAATTATTTTACATTATTTCTCATATGAAATAAATTAATTCTGATAAAAAAATCTCGGGATAATTTAATCTCGTATCAAACAACTCATTAAGACCACTCTTGTAAGTGCGTCTCCAACTGCAAGTTGAAGGGCAATTCTTCTTTGTTACTCATCCCTTCAATACATCACTCCCTTCTTTCAATCTATCAAATCCAAACCGTTAATTCGAACAATGTCAACGTGTACGATCCAGATCTAACCGCGGCCAACATCAATCGTGCGTCCCACCACCATATATATTCTTATTATTACTCCTCTTCTCCTTTTATAGATCTCGCCGGTTACACTCTTCCGTACAGTCGCCGCCCGCCGTTAAAGTACAATTCTCTTTTTCCGATCAATACTCCGCCGGAGCCGGAATACTGAAAATACTTCGATCGGTACTTGTGTCTGTAATAATCATTATGCTTGTAGATATAACTGTATAGCTGCATCACTGCATGTCGGAGTGTTTGGGTTAGGGTTTTATGGATCATCGAATCGAAAATGTTAAGCAATTGTATGACCATTGGTTACAAATTAGAGTTAAATTGTACTCTCTATGTACATTTTTACTTATCATGTTTTATCGAGAGTTAAACTGTGTCTACTTTGACCAACATTTGGAGGAGTGTCACTTTTACTTGTTACATTTCGTTTTATGGAGTGTTAAATTGTATCTACTTTGACCAACATTTGAAGGATTGCAACTTATAGTATTTTTTGTGTAGTTTTCGAATATTTAAATTTTGAATTTAAAATATTGAATCGATTTAGTTCAATTTTAGCTCCGAAGATTAGTTAAATTGACTCTCGTGAAGCAAAATTTTTCGAGTAAAAGTGAACGGACTATGGAAAAGCTTAATGAATCTTAGCTAAGTGAACGAGTTTAATATCTGGTTCTTGTAATGTTGTTGTACTCCTTCTGTTCAATTTTACTTGCCACGTTTTGTTTAGCGAGAGCTAGCTAAACTGTATGGACTTTGACTAACATTTGAAGGATTACAACTTATAATATTTTCTTCGTGCAGTTTTAGAATATATAAATTTTGAATTTGAACTTTAAAATATTAAACTAATTTAGTTCAATTTAGCTTCGAAGATTAGTCTAATGAAGTGAAATGTGGCAACCAAATGCTTTGCTTATCGAGAGTTAAACTATATGTACTTTGACCAACATTTGAAGGATTGCAACTTATAGTATTTTTTAAGTATAGTTTTCGAACATTAAAATTTTGAATTTAAAATATTGAAGTAATCTACTTCAATTTTAGCTTTGGAGATTAGTTGAATTGACTCTCGTGAAGCAAAATGTGGCAAGTAAAAGTGAACGGTTTATGGAAAAGCTTAATGAATCTTAGCTAAGTGAATGAGTGTAACTTTTATTGGTCTATTTCGTCTTTCATCCTTCCTTCTGAATCAACTGCAATTCATAATCATATTTTTTGTCATTTTAGAAACGGATGTCAGGTAACTACACGAAAGACAAACATTGAGTTGGTCTAGTCTATATGGAGCAACTTATATCATTATCTCCTTCTCAATATACTTGGTTGACTACGAAAATTCTAATCAAATTAGTCTAAGAAGTATCATTAGATTAGATCAATTGTAAACTTGGAGCCCCCATTGTCAAATCATAGTGTTCATAATTTCTTTGTAATTTCAAAAAAAGATGTTATAATTTCTTTGTAAAAAAATCCTTAACGTTCATGATTCTTCTCTTTGACAAGCTTAGTTGGTCATATCAATGCTTAGATGGAACTAGAACTAATATCCCTTTGGGGGCAGGGCTTGAATTTTAAGCACTATTCCAAGACCTTCCAAGCATAATACCAAATTCTTGGAATTTTTATCTCCTGTAGCTGATGAACAGAGTACCGTTTTAGGAAGAAAAAGATGATTCGAAAAATTAAACCTGGAGTAGGTACTTGATAAGCTAGTGTTACTATTTACAACTTGTCGCAAACAGATATTGACCCTGTCATTGTGTAGTTGATACCTGATAAGTTAGTAGTACAGTCTTCAATTTGTCTCAAACTTGGAAAGGTAGATCAATACGCTAGAATTATGGTTTACAATTTGTCTCAAGCTTAGAGGGGTAGACATTTGATAAGCTATTAGTATTGAGACTGTTTTTAAGATTTATTGTTGATTCAACACATTTCTAAATTAAGTTCTCGGTTCCTTAAAATTCTCTATATTGTTCAAGTCAATTTCTTTAGTTTTGCGAAATATCCTCTCTTAAATCCTTAATCTCAAATAGAACTTGAATAAGAAAAGGAATGTTTGAGGGGATGTCATTCATCCTAGGAAAAAGAAGAAATGTCATTCACAATTGATTAACCTTGCATTTCCCCTTTACTAACTAGCACAGAGTTTCAATAAAAATCCTTTCCTCAGTAAAATCTCAAATCGCTATCTTTTCTGTTGTAATCTTTCCAGATCTTGCAGTTCTGAGTGGCTAAGTGAATCCATATGAAATGGCTTATGATAACTCCTCCACGCTTGAGCCCAAACGCTCCCATCAATGGTTCATGGATGGCGTCGAGCCTGAATTGCTTCCCAACAAGAAGCAAACCATCGAAGTACCTAATCACAGTTCGTTCTCTGGACTTTTAAGTTCCAATATTGCTCCCTGGGTGAGTACACCTGGTTTCCACTCAGTACCAGTACCAGGGCAATATGCAGAAAGGCACTTTGACAATGAAAACGCAAGATCGCTCAGCTTTGATGACAACATTGTTCCATCCGTTGGCATAGGCAACATGAATATCGCTAGAAAGGTGATGGAAGATTCATTTGGAAGTGATTCCTCATTTGGTTTATCCATATCCCATACACTGGAGGATCCTAGATTAGGTCTTAACTATAGTGGTATCAGAAAGGTCAAAGTCAGCCAGGTGAAGGAAGCTGAGAATTTCATGCCTGTTTCAATGGGTGATACCTATACCAGAGGGATCAGCAATGCAATGCCGACAGATCATGCTTTTAGTAAGACGGAGGATAATTGCATAGGTATAGGACTCTCTTTCAATGGAGGTGATGATCATATGATGTCATTAGGTGACACATTTAATAGGGAAGACAACAATTTCATATCTATGGGTCAACCTTTTAACAAGGTGGATAGCAATGAAATATCAGTGGGTCATTGCTTCAAGGAGAGCAACTCACTGTCAATGAGTCACCCTTTCTGTAAAGACGAAAGCAATATTACTATGCTAAGTCAAAGTTTTAGCAGAGAGAATGATAGCACTATATCAGTGAGTCCCTCATTCAATGACAATAATACTTCCATATCAATGGATCAGCAATTCAGTAATGATGATAGCAATATTACATCAATTGGCGAAACTCTTAATAAAATCACTGACACCACACGTATGAGCCACTGCTACAGCAAAGTCAATGAAAATACCATATCAGTGAGTCAGACCTATAGTAAAGTTGAAAACAATAATTTGTCAATCAGCCAATCATTTGGCAGGGGAGAAAGCAATATCATATCCTTTGGTGGATTCAATGACGACGATGATACTATAAATTCTTCTGGAAGGCTGATTTGCAGTTATGACTTATGTCAGTCTTCAGGCCAACAATCGGATATTGTGACTGGAAAGCAACTGGTTGAGTCTAATGTCGATACAGTTACAAGTGCTGCTCAAATGGCTGGCAGTAAGGAATTTATTTCTAAAAAGGAGGAGCGGAAAACAACTAAAAAACCTCCTTCAAACAGTTTCCCTTCAAATGTGAGAAGCTTGCTCTCGACTGGTATGTTAGATGGAGTACCTGTCAAATATATAGCTTGGTCCAGAGAGGTAAATTTAACATTTTATTAGTTTTATCTTTGCCACTGTGATGTTCACTAGATGACACTATTCTTGCTTTGCATGGTAGAAGGAGCTCCGTGGTATTATAAAAGGCTCTGGTTACCTCTGTGGCTGTCAATCATGTAATTTTGCCAAGGTACATTTGATGCCAATTTTCATTATTGCAGGACCAGCTTGTTGTACAATTTACTGATCAGATATGGTATAACTTCTACGTGTAGGCAATTAATGCTTATGAGTTTGAGCGCCATGCTTGTTGTAAGACAAAACACCCTAATAATCATATATACTTTGAGAATGGGAAGACAATCTATGGGATTGTTCAGGAGCTGAGGAACACACCTCAGGATTTATTATTTGAAGTTATTCAGACAATTACTGGATCGCCCATTAACCAGAAGTCATTTCGCATCTGGAAAGGTGTCCTAATTAACTGAGCTCTTAATAATCTAGAATGTGTATTTTTTTCTCATGTTGGCATCTTTTCTTATGTCTTCAGAATCTTTTCTAGCTGCTACACGTGAACTTCAGCGTATATATGGGCAGGATGAGGTCAGACGACTGTCATAAAGAGGAATCCACATGTAAGGTATGATGCAAAAACGTGTCTGCATCTGCATACCATATAATAGATGTACTCTTTAATGCTTTGCATCCCTATAAATCGTGGTTGATCCAGAATGGTTTTTGGGGACTCCATTGGCTGAAACTGCAGCAAGAATTCATGATACTAATCCTGCATAACGTGTATTTTCATAATTATAACTCTCCCGAAACCTGTATATTGAAGCCAGAACAAACTCATTCATACATTAAGAATTTAAAGATCTCAAAGTGAATTTTCATCAAACTTATTAGTTAAATCAAATTAATTTGTCTTGTCCATGGAAGCTATAAATTTTGTGGGCAAAGTTGGGAGTGGTTCCAAGGCAGTGACTGCAAAGCAGACATACTGGCAGTAAGATTTTGACCTAATTTGAAGTGATAAAGTCATTAGAGATATACAATATGTTGAAAAGAGATTATAACATATGTTTAGTGCCCCTTACAACAACA
The DNA here is from genome assembly GCA_031232105.1 of Capsicum rhomboideum. Classification (NCBI taxonomy): domain Eukaryota; kingdom Viridiplantae; phylum Streptophyta; class Magnoliopsida; order Solanales; family Solanaceae; genus Capsicum; species Capsicum rhomboideum. The sequence continues at coordinate 137,969,236 of CP124711.1, read as the reverse complement.
ACAACGACTTGCCTAGTGAAATCTCACAGGTGGGGTCTACGAAGTGTAAAGTGTACACAAACCTTACCTCCCCACCCCCCGCCCCACCCCCACCTCATGGAGGTAGAGAGGATGTTTAGAAGGACCCTCTGCATAAGTGTAGCTAATCAAAGTAGTTATGCAAAGGAAAAGGACAGTGAAGAAAACATGGCAACAGATAAAGGAAAGCAGTACAGAGCATTCAGAAAAGGAAAAGTGATTAAAGACATTGATAATGGATGGGATGCTTATGATTTTAGTTTCTTAATTGGAAAAATAGGCAAGTTTGACATTATTCAATGAACCGTGATATCTGCCTATGTTTTGGATTCACGTTTTCCGCATGCATCAACATTTATTTTCCCTTCACCCTAACAATATTTGAAAATCAAGGGGAAAAAAGCTATACAGAGAAAGAGAGAAGAAAACGGAAAAAATAGCATTTGAATGTACGTAGGGTTAGCTAGAGACATGTTTAAAATAGTTGTTACTCCCTATGTTTCAATTTATATGGCATAGTTTGACTCGACATGGATATAAGTTAAAACTGGAGATTTTTGAAACTTGTTGTCTTAAACATGGGAAAATAACACTTGTGTTGCAACAAAAGCTTTTCATCAAGGGTATTATGAGAAGTTTATCGCTGATGTTTCCAAATATTAATGTGTTATTCTTTTTCGAATGGATATGGATTAACAAGGAAATATTGTCACATAAGATTTTATGTGAAGAAGGGAGTAAAATTGTCCTTATAAATAAATATTCAATTGTTAAAACTGTAGTACACCGCTAAATAGGTAGCATGCTTCGGCTAAGGCAGTGTAAATTATCAATTATAAAGTACTCTTAGAGATGGCAAAACTTTTGAACTAGTGGCAAGAATCGATTAAGCCAGGACAAAGTAAAAAAGGATAGCTGATGATGAGATAAGGATAAGAGTATAAATGTGGAACATAAAGATTTAGGCAAGTGCATGTACACATTGAAATATAAAGTTCAAACACCTTTTCACTTCATATAGAATGATACTCCTTTCTCCCATTTATTTGACATGGGATTTAAAAATGCTAGTTTGATGTGTGTATCATATTGGAAGGAATTAGAGAAAATGTTAAGTAGAAGTTATAAAGTTTTTCAAGTGAAGCGAAATGAGTATAAGGATTATATAGTTGACCCCAACTAGTTTGGTTTGAAGTGTTATAGTTGTTTTTTTGCAAGTCGAAAATTTAGAGTACATTAGTTTATTAATCTGAATATTCAATTTGGTGAATATCGTATGTATTATCAGTTATTACAAATGAGTCAATTTTTTGAGACGTCCGAACATGAAAGTTTGTAACGTATATTGATGAGTAATAGACAACTCATTTTTGTATTGGTAAAAGTGAGACTAAGCTTGGCTGTTAGGACTTGAAAGTTGGTGTCTGTTAGTGGTGTAAGCTTCAATATTCAAATTGCAATTTTTGTTTCAAGTGAGTGCCAGTAGTATGCCTTTGAATGCTTGATATGGTTTTGAATTTTGAATAATTCCTCATTTCAACTTTCTCAACAGTTTGATACATAATCTGATGATATATGTGCTTGTTCCCATCACGAACTGTGATGTCGGAAGGGATGAGATGGCTTTCTCTTGTTAAACATGTGAGATGTTAGTTTTAGGTTCACTGCTCTCTAGTAACCTGAAGGTCGAAAATTGGTGAGGAGCCTAAATTGAGCGAGTTTCAAACCCTGTTATCTTAACATATCTGTTGCAGTAATTTGAGTTGCTCCACATTCACATTCATCATCCTCTCTTAATTTGTGGCAAGTCCTGCTTATCAAAATAAATCTCTAGCAAGTCGTTGCACAGATGGTTAACATAGAATGAACCAAGAACAAGAATGATTTTACCTTCTTTTTCCAACGAGGAAGAATATGGAAGAAGACCACAAAGCTTCTCATAATACAGTAAACAAGCAATGGTGCTATTGATTATATGCTTCTAATTTTGATGCACTAATGTGGCCTTCTAAAGGCCTTTAGCTCCCTCTGTTTAGTTCTTTTTATTTTCTCTTTTGGAATTTGGGGTAGACATCTATGTCCATCATTGATAGATAAGTGATCGGCGATCTAGTAGTATTTGTAACGTACCGTAATGTCAATTAATCCATATTGGTCCAAACCATACAACTGAATAACTGTTAAGACTGACTGGTTCAAACTTTTTAGACACTGATCTTTAGCACAGGAAATATTTTCAGATAGAACTTCGGTATTGTAGATCTGAAGTTCAAGAACCAACTTATCTACATGTCTGGGCATGATTATTGTTGTTACTATAGTTTATACAGGGTTTAATATCCATTCAACAAACCGAAAGAAAAAGCCTATTGGCGTAACATAGTTTAGTCATTCTGTAGTTCAGAAAGAAGTTTCCAAAAATGGTGGTTTAACTGGCCTAAATTTTCATGCTGTGTGAAATTTGGTTAACTTGAGATTATTTTTTCCTTTCCTTAGACCAGAAAGAAACTCCTCTTTATATATAAAAAACTAATAATTACTAATTGAAGATGCAGCTGAAGAGAAGCTCATTTCTTAGATGAAGAGGCTGTTCTATAGCGGATAGCCAGACCTCCTTAAGCCTCAAATAGAAAATCATTATATGCTTTCTTCTGCGGTAGCAGTTGTTCCTCTCGATGGATTGATGTGGATAACTGTCTGACTTAAATTTTCCTTGTCAATTTTGGTTTCCTGTGCCATTTCCTGTGTTGGTAGTGCTTGTTCATCGAGTGATGGAGATTTCTGATCCTTGCTTTTACCCCACAGGACAATGTAAAGGCCGACAACAATCACAACAGCACCAAGTACCCTGCAGAAAATGTTACATTATAGTTTGTGTTGGTCGTAGCTTATAAGAGCTTTAGGGGTTATAAGAATTACCTTCCCAGGTTTAGTTGCTCACGTAGAATGAGTGTACTCAATATAGCTACAATAACCATGCTTAATGGATTAAAAGCTGTGACGAAAACAGGGCCCCTATCTTTCATTATGACTCCTTGGATGTAATATGCAAGTCCTGAACAGAATATTCCCTGGATTGTGACATCGAAAGTGAGATGCTGTTAATAGGCTTAACTTTATGAGTGATCGGTAAAAACTATGCTTCTAGATAGTTTCCCCTCACTTCTCTCATGTTGCAGAGGTAAGTTGCTTGCTACAGTGGTTAGGGAACATTGATCTTTAAATTCATTTCTTGAATTTGACGAAGCATAAGCAGCTTCCAGATAACATGTTTTGTCACATATAGTTGGATAAACATCTAAAGAATGGATACTTTTAAAAATTTTGTATGCTCGTGATCTAAGAAGATTTAACCACATCGTATTTTGTGCATAAGCGTGACTTACACTGTATACAGCTGCAAGAAACTTAGAATCCCAGTTTATTGCCCACACTGCAGTTTTTCCTCTCTCCATTACCATTGCTACTATAGCTCCCTCAGTTGTTCCCAATAAGCATATCCAAGCAGTGAGCGAGAGCTCAGCAGGATAGGTCCGTAGTGTGATCGCCTGCGCATAGAGTACTAAAGTCAGATATAATACTTACTTGCTAATTACTTATTTCTAACTAAGTTCCATCTTTACCTGCAAAATCATGAATGCAGCCCAACTGAAGCACCCAATTGTTATCATGATGGAACCTTTGATAGCATGGCTTAGATTTAACCCACCACTTTGAGCTTCATGACCGGCATATCCTTTTGTCCAAAATAGCTCAACTATTGGGCCTCGTACCAGTGTCATGATCATGGCTCCTGCCACTGTGGCAACAGTCCCAACTATTTTGGCTTGGCTGCGTATGCTTGTAAGCTTCACCTTTTCAAGCCTAGAATAAATAATATATGTGCAAAAAGAATTAACATCATAATTTGGGTATTATTCTTTTGGCAAAATCCATGTTGAGGTTTTCTGGTTAATTTATCTTTGCTAGTGATCATGTATAATTATATATGTAGAATGAGACGAAGCATATAATTTACCTGAATATCCAGGCCATTATAAAAGTAATAGCAGGAAGAATGTTGCACATTGCAGCTGCAAAAGTTGCTGTTGTGTATTTCAGGCCAATAGAGTAGAGATTCTGGTCGATGACGGGCCTGTTGGTCAAGAGAAACGTGTTTATGTTAGATATTGATTAGATGGAGAAAAAGTGATTTGAGTGTTTTTTAAGACTTACTCCAGTATGCTAAGAAGTACCAACTTAGCAAATATTGAGAGAGTCATCTTTGGCCGTACTTTCCTGTTAAGAGATATTCAGCTTGCCATCATTCTCTCTAGGGGGAATAATAAGAAACACTTTTTGTATTTGTCTTTCTTCTACCAGGAAATAGACTAGAATTGAAGTTGCAAACACGTTAATTGAACATAGGGAGGGAGGGAGAGACATACTTGTCTAGAATTATTGCAAAAGGAGCAATAACCAGAGTGGCAACTGCATGGCGGTACACAACAAATACATAGTTGCTCATTCCTTCATTCAAGGCCACTTTGGTGAGGATATCCATGCCTGCTAGACCAAATTGGAGAAAAATGACAGCAAGGAAGGGTTTTGCTCTGTTGTATAGTTCAAGTACTGCCATTGTTTACTTGCAACAAAGCTCAACCTCTTTGAGAGCACTGCTATTGTAAGGTCAGAAGTGCAGCATAAGTAACTGCTGCTTTTCTGTATATATAGACAAATTCTCTCACACTATTTTCGTTCTCTCTGCCCTTTATCTGCTAAGCAGATCAGGACAAAATCTGTTGGATTTCATTTGTGTACATAATTTGTTTAATTAATTACTCGTAAGCCTTCCACTTTTTAAATTAAGTGGCCTAGTCACCCGGACCTACTCATCACTTGCTTCTAGGAAAAGTAAACTGGGACTGAGTACCCTTTTATTTTGTTGCTACTTTCTGTTAGTTGTCTGCTTTGTATGAGCTCAATGTTCTTGTATTGGTTTAATACGTTCTTGTATATCTTAGTATTTTGAATATTTAAAAAATGTATCTTTATTCCTTGAGATAATACTTGTTCCCCATCTGTGCTCATACTCATGGTTATTAATCCCTTTGCAGAAACTACTATGGTTATGTACACAACAGATTGACAACCAAGGTGTGTGGGTTGCCTGCTTGAAGTAACTGTGCTTTTCCTTTTGCTATTGGTTCTCATAGTTGATCACTCTATTATCCTCTTGATCCTTGGTAATAATTCTTGTCAAATAGTTATGCCTGTAAATTATGTCTTCCCTTTGGTTCTAATTTTTTTGGTAACAGATGTATGTAAATTAGCACATAAGTTTTTGCACGCTGGTTAATTCGAAGAGAATCTATGTGTTCGAAATTTCCCAACTGAGTGGTTTGCGTTGGTGTCATAGTTTATTAGCTAGACCATGGAGGTATCCTAGTCCTCTTTTGTGTTCTCTGTTGATTTGTTATTTATCTGCTCTCCCAATTGGCAGTGCACCAAACTTACCACTTCTGAATTGAATATTCTTTCGAATTTTTTTGTAAAGTTTGATACCTTGCTGTGGGCATAAATTTTGTTCCAAGTGCCTAGGTTAGGCACATGAATATTATGAGGTACACCATCATGAAGTTACAAACGGTTCCATTAAATATTCACTGGCCATTAGTCTTTTTAAATTAGTATTGTGATTGATGCAACCATATTGATTCTTTAGAAATCATAATCAATATGGTTAGACCAATCACATTGCCTATATCTTTTGCATAAAAAATCATAGGGGCTGAGTATTTACGTGACAAATTGCCTACCTTTTCTATGTTGCATTGTGTTGGTAACCTTTTTCTATATCACGTTTTTATTTAATGTATAGAATGATTACAACGTATCAAAAGATTGTAATGGGGTAGCTATTATAGAATCTTCTTTATGAAAGAAATATTCATATACACCATAGTGCTCTTTTACGTCCCACTTGAAAAATCATTGTTCCCATCATCGACTGTGATATGATCATTCAGATTAACCACTTGAATCTGTTTTTTACATTATTGTCAACTTTATAATTGATTGACATCGATTGTAGCGTCCGGGCGAAGTCATTTTTTGACATCGATGATAGCACCAGAGGTAATCTATTGGCTAATCAAATCTTTTGGAAGTTTATACAATAAGCGCTCGTCTGGGTTAGTGGATTGTAAATAGGTAATAAGTTTTTAAGTGCTGAAATTTGTTTGGATAAAAGTGTTGAAACTGAAAGTAAGTGGTGATATAGTTGGTAAAAAGATGATAAATTGTTCTTTGCCTCTTTTGTTAAAATAACTAAACTACCCTTAAATTATTTTATGAAAAATATATAAATTTAAGAGTATTTTTGTAAAGAAAGGAACGATGAATATGGGGTGGAAAAGTTTGAGATTTTGTTTTGGGAGGGTATCTTGAGAATTTTAAAAAATATTAAGAATGCAATAACATATCAGTATAATTCCAAAAAATGGGGTTTGGGGATACCTCTATGGCTCTACCTTAGAGATTGAGAGGTTGTTTTCAATAAACTCTTTACTCAAAGGAAAAAGTTCAAAGCAATTAAAAAAAAAAAAAAAAAGCCATAGACATACAAAAAATAGCAGCTAGTAACAAGATGGTAACTAGGGGCAGATCCACGTGGTTACAAGTGGGTTCAAATGAACCCGCTTCGTCCGAAATAATTCTAAAAAGTGGGGTTTGGGGATACCTCTACGGTTCTACCTTAGAGATTGAGATGTTTTCAATAGACTCTCTACTCAAGGGAAAAATAGTTCAAAGCAATTCAAAAAAAAAGAAGCCATAGACATACAAAAAATAGCAGATAGTAATAAGACGGTAACTAGGGGCGAACCCACGTGGTTACAAGTGGGTTCAAATGAACCCGCTTCGTCCGAAAAAATTACTGTTTATATAAGGAAAAATATTGTAAACTTTGAATATAAGAATTATTTGAACCCCCACTGAACGAAGTGCTGCTATGGCAAGTTCGACTCCCAGTAACAACATTTTTTCATGTTCTTATTTTGTTGTTGTTGGTATAGTCAATTGACTAATCATGTTACCGAAAAAATCAAAAATAATTGGCCAACCATATATGCTACTTAGCGAATTTATTACCTTAATATTTTCTTTCTTCTTTTTTTTTTCTATCACCTTGTACATTTTGTTTTCTTACTCAAATCCAACAAAAATCTAAAATCTACGTTACTAAAAAAACGTTTAACCTTTTATTAATTGAACTTTGGTACTCCCTTTCATAGCTTTTTTTAAAAAAACATGTAGTTATTTTTCGTTGAAATTATATATTTTTTTGTTAATTTGAAATTATATATTTTTTTGTTAATTTACTTTAATTTATTTAACATAAATGTAAATAGGTTCTTTGTAAGTTTTTATTTTTTTTTTCCTCAACAACAATAATATACCATTGTAGTCTCACAATATGGGGTATAGGGAGGATAAAGTGTACCCAGACCTTACCTCTACCATTGAGGTTGTGAGGCTGTTTTTAATAGACCTTCGGCTCAAGACAATAACAGTCCAAAAAAAAGTAATGGAAGTACAAGAAATAACAGACAGTGGATTACAATACTACAAGAAGATAATACTATAACCAACTACACAAAACAGCAGATAGTACCAGAAATCGAAGAACAAGAAACTACAAAAGTAATATTACGGCTACTATTATGGATTACTTCAACCTTTTTCTGAATTTTGTTAATAAAAAAAGTGCTGAGAGTTTTATTTTTTAAAAAAGAGTCTTTTTTTGAGGTTGCATTATTAACAAACAAACAAATAAATAATAGATCAGTGGGCAAATGCTTATTAGTCTCGATGTTACTTACATTATTCAGTATCACCATCTATCCATATTTACTGATTGAACCTACTTGAGTAAAATCTTGGGTCAGCCACTGACAGTAACTACAAAATAATATGATAGTTGAAGTATAAGATAACAAATAACAACAAAGATTGAAGGACCACAAACTATAGGAACAATGCTATAATTACTTGTATGAATGGATAACAAGATGGGACACTGTTATCTACTAACCTTCTATCATAATTCATGTTTTTCAAAATCTCCTACGTAAGGTCAATGTCCATGGTCTAATCACCTCTCTCCAATACTTCTTCGATTTATTTTTATCTCTACTGAAACTATCCATAGCCAATCTTTTACACCTCCACACTGAGGCATTCTGACATCTTCTTGTCACATGTCGAACCATTTCAATCTTTGCTTCCCCCATCTTGTTCTCCATGGAAGTCAACCTTGTCTTGGATATCCTCATTTCTAATTTTATCTCTAGTAGTATGCCCACATATCCACCACAACATCCTTACTTCTGCAACTTTCAACTTCTAAACATGAGAGTTCTTAACTGGCTAATGCTCCGCCCACACAACTTAGTTGGTCTAACTACCACTCTGTAGAACTTGCTTTTAAGTTTTGTTGGCACCTTCTTGTCACACAGGATTCTGAATGTGAGTCTCCTTCATTCATCATGCACCAATGTGGTGAGTGACATCCTCGTCAATCTCCCCATTTCCTTGAATAATAGAGTCAAGATACTCGAAACTTTTTGTCTTTCTCTCTTTTGGATTACTTGAGTATCAAGCCTCACTTTCACATCTGTCTTATGCATTACGTTATTGAACTTGCATTTTAAGTATTTCATTTTGGTCCTACTTAACCTACACCTTTTCCATTTCAAGATCTGTCTCCAAATATCCAGCGTAGTGTTAACTCTGTCGCAAATCTCGTTAGAATAAAAAAAAACATTAAGAATAAAATAATTTAAGAAAAACTTGATCAAACTAAAAGTGCTTATAAGTTGAAAGACCAATTCTTAACTTTTGGTTGATTTTAGCTTACAATCACTTGGTTTATAAGTACTTTGGCTATTTACTAGATAATTGAGCCAAAAAGCTTAGCCCAACATCATCGATTATTGTTGAAAAGATGGTCAAACTTGAAAGAAAGTTGCAAATAAAAAGAGGGTTCTTTTAATGAGTCTCCAATCTCCACATACCCAAAGATTGAATTATTGTAACCAATATGAGGTAGCTTTGAATTATACATAAAGCAATTTTTCTTTTAAAAGGACAAAAGAAAATATGCAATCAAGGGTGTGGCCTAGTGGTCGATGAAGTATGTTGAGTATCATGAAATCTTATGTTCAATTCCCAACAAAGACAAATATTAGGTGATTTCTTCCAATCTGTCCTGAATTACTTGGTATCTGTTGTTGGTGGGAGGTGACAAGTATTTCGTGAAATTAGTCGAGGTGCGCGTAAGCTAACCCAGACACCACTGTTATTACAAAAAAAGGACAAAAGAAGATGTGGCTTTCGGATAAAAGCTTAGGTCTAAGTAAAGAAGGGAAAAAGGGAAAGGAGGGAGTGGAAGTAACGTCTGATTGCAATTGTTGCCAATATGGGCTGTTGTGTTTTCCATAAGAGATAGGGCTTCCATTATTGCCATGACACCAACATTTTATTACTTTATGATCTCATACGTCATTTCTAGTATGCCATTTAAAAGATTTTATGCTTGAATTTCCAAAGTTGTGATTGGTCCAAAGGATTCAAACATTTTTTCAAATTAAAAAAAAGTTTGGTGCACTTAAGTTTATCCTACATGTGGGGTTTGAGGAATAACTGGATTCACAATGGTTTATTGTACACAATCTTACTCTGCATTTCTGCAAGTGGTTGTCTCACGCCTTGAACCCTTGACTTTCTTATCACATGGCAGTGACTTTATCAGTTATGCTAAGGACTTCTTCAATCAAATACATAACATATCTAGACGGTTTTTCGTGAATTTTCATAATTCTCTATGCAAAATGGGATATGCAATTTAAACAGATGCCCGAATTAAAACATATATCAGGGACTAAAACTAGGTGCAAAGAATTAATCAGATTGACTTGGTGAACAAAAACAGCAAAATAGAATAGAATCAGATTGACCTTAGTGAATAAATCAGAAAAATAGAGCAGATTATATTGTAAGATCACGGGGCCTATTGTATGCGGTCTTAACCAGCATTTCTATAAGAAGTTTTTACGGCTCTTTCAATCAAATATATTATATAGCTAGACGCTTACTAAATTTTCTTAGTTCTCTATGCAAAATGGGATATGCAATTGAAACAGATGCCCTCAATCAATCAAATTGAATAAATCAGATAGATAGAACAGAGAACGTGATTATTTTGTAAGATATTGCGATACAATTTAAATTAGACAAACATACGATTTAACAAATTAGTGTCGCATATTTTTTCCAAAATAATTAGATCTTTTAGATGATAAGCTGAGAGATGAGAGTAATTAACCTCTTTTCTTACCACCCACACACGTAGTTGTTCTTTTCTACCTTTCTATTACTTCATTCATGCAGCAAATTTTTACCACGTGAAACAAAGCAACTACCTTAACAAATTTTGTCCCCTCACACAAAATAATATTTTTCAAGTTTACCAAGTTTCACATACAAATAGGAAAACAATTCTTTATGATTATTCTTGGCTCTATTATTCATGGCATACTTGAAAAAGTGTTCGAACTGATATATCGTGAGATGAAAAAAAAAAAACATTATTATAATTGCCTACTCTTGATCATCTTATTTTTTTAATTGCAATTTTTATATTTCATCAATGCTACTTTTCTTGCTTTAATTCATAATGTATCTATTCTTTAAATCATCAAGGACCAATTTAGTTATTAAGTCATAAAAGTTAATGATCTTGTAGAATGTAGGTGTATGTTTTGAAGTCAATATATCCTCCATCATTTTACTTCAAAAAATGAAGCAATAAACAAATACTACCTTTTTAAAATCTTTGCGTAGGAAAATAAACCCCTTTGAGTGCACACAAATCCCTAGCCAAATTTTAGTATAAGCACTAACTACATTACTAGATTGAAAGTTGTTTCTTCTTCTTCTTCTTTCCTTGTGAATGCCAACAACAACAATCAAATCCAAAGTAATTTCACAGGTGGAATTTGAAATGGATAGTGTGTACGTAGATGTAATAAATCTCTTCAAGTAGGATTCAAACATACGATCAATCGGTTGACAGTCGACCACTCTATCAATTGAGGAATAACAATAGATTTGATCTCATAGGGGTTGTGAGGTACACCGGATGGGATTAGTGGGGATATTCCATGAGTTGGAATATCCGATGGGACTATTTTATACCATTCTCCATATGGTATAGTAATCCCACCATTTTAGAACAAATAGTGGGATAAAATAGTCCCAAGATTTGTTAATACAGTTAATCCCAAACTTTATCCCAGATAATATCCAGTGTACCAAATGACTCCATAGAGTTCAATTCCCGTCCCAAATCCCAACCCTATATATATTCTCCATTATGTTAACCATCTAATAACTTTGGCAATTTTCTTAGGTTATAAAGATTGGCAAAGTTATCTTTACTTTGAACCAATATATATGATGTTGAGAGAACATATTTTATCACCTTATCTCCTGCATGCATGATTCGCAAGAACAGCAAAAGATTGATAGTCAATCCAATATTGGAAAGAAACAAAGAAAAATTAATTAAAGATATTAAGTTATACACACTGATGATTGTAAAAAATATCTATATAATCAGGTTATTTGAAAGTTAATTATAGATAAATCTAATTAATAGCATCGGTTGATAATCCGACAAATGATAAGTTTATTTTGATTATTATTTAAATTTTATTGTGTCGTATCATATTGCACCGTTAAATTCGTCATCGGATAACGATGAAAATTTTTACTTTGGGTAACAATTGATTTGGCGTAATCGCATCGTTATCTTTTTTTCTCATTTTATCTTGGCTTATTATTTAATAATTCTATTTTATACTTTACCATATGTTTTTATAATAGTTTTACCTCATACCCTATCTTTCTTGTAGGTTTATCTTTCAAATTGATGATGTGTGATATTATGTAATGAAACGACGGAAGAAGATACAATCTATTCAAACGTTATATTCATCAAAATAATACAGTACGATACAATTAATACAACACAATGCAATATAGTACCATACATTATATTATAAAACAATATAGGAAGCAAGGAACTTTAAAAAATATGGAATAAATTCCCTTTTTTAATTATTATTATTTAAAAAAAAAAAAAAAAATCTCTCACTTCTTACTACATTCGTCTCAAATATCTAGTTCCTACTTTTAACCTTTCCCTAGATGGAGCCACCTCCCATTAAAAATAAATTAAAAGGAAAATAATTTGCATATTAATTTGCGATAGTAACATTGATTAATTTTCAACTTTAATTAGTTTGCGTTTAGCTAAATAATTTGAAAATCAGTATTGCCGATATTAGATTAGTAAATCTATATTTGTATAAAATTTCAAAAATACTTCAGACGGAAATTATTTTTTTTCAACTTCTAGAAAAAGAAAAAGAAAAAGAAAAAAAAAAAACAACTTATGCTACTACTCAAAAATATTTATTTTTTTTGGAAATCTTAGTTGGTTAGTTACCTGAACTCTCACCTTGTTGGTAAGGGTTCGATTCCCCACGTTGTAATCCCCTTCCCCTACCCCCAATTTTTTTATTTTTTTCTGTAAAAAAGCTTAGTCAAATGCTTTAATTCTTTAAAATAAGCATTTAGGGGGAAAAAAAAAACCACTAGTTTTCACTTTTCCAATGTTTGGTCAGACTCTTATTTGTAAAAGTAAATCTCTTTTCACCTTTCTTATTTTAAAATCTCTATGATTAGAATATAAAAAAGCAATAACCACTAATTTTAGATTAAAAATGATTAAAGCTATATCATAAGTCAAGATATTCCACTTAGAGAGGAAAGCCAAGTGAGACCCCAATAATAATCAAATAATGGGACAAGTGGCCTATAAGTTTCCTAGTATGTTGGTTAATATTTTAAAGATTGTGTTGAGTATACAAACAAAGTTCAGTTGATGCGTAATATAAGTTAAATAAAAATAGAATAATATTCTTAAGGTGGGATAGTTTGAAAGATCTTTGTATTTATTTTAGTTTGTTATTTTAGTTCTTATACTCTTTGGAGTTTCATTCGGGCACTTCAACTTGATCAAATTTGCTCTATTAAACTTCTTTAACCGTTTATCAAACTTACATGACATTAACTTAACTGAACTAGACAAAAAACGAGTAATAGACGCAAATAAAGAGAGTAGATATAATAATTTTATTTTTTAAGAAAACATGATAAAAAAGAGAAGGCAGAAAAAATATTTTTTGCCCATGAATTTTAAGATCTGATGACTGATATTGTAGATTTCCCAATGATACAATCCAAAATGCCTCCGGACCTTTTGATGGAATGATCATGAAGCGAGAAGTGTTTGACGACCCCTTAGTGTTATCCAAAGGGTGCCATGAGTTAGAGATTACATCCAAGAAAGGTAGAGGGGCTTTGGAGAGGTCAAAGGGAAGCAAAGACGAACCAAAAGGCCCTGGAGGGACCTGCGAAGTCACCTGCGCCCGCAGGTGCTGAGGTGCGGCCGCAGATGGCTTTATGGCCCATCCAGAGCCACCTGCGTTGTGACATGCGTGGGCGGGTGACCCATCTACGCCAGCGGATGACTTATTTTGCTGAAACGGGTCACTTTTGGGCCAATACTTGTAATAATAGCCCATGGCTATAAATAGTAGTAGGTCTCTTTCATTTTCCTTAGATTTTGATGATATTATGAATACACTTGAAAGTGTGAGAGCTAGGATTAGCTTGTGTTGAACAATCGTTTAGAAACGTGGGTTACGTGTGAGATTGATTCCCTCGTGGTTTACGTAAGAGATCGGTGCTTTTAGGTAATCAAAAGGGAGGTCTTGGATTTGATATATCCACAGGTTGCCCTCTTCTTTATCTTCTTGTGTCTATCTATCTATCTATCTATCCCTCTATCCTTTACTTTTCGTATTTTTGATTCTATTATTTTTTTGTTTTCGTACTTTATCCCTCTTTTGTATTTTGGGGGTTATCATTTGGTATCAGAGTCAAGTTTGAGTTCGTTTCCACGAATTCAATCTTGGGTTTGTTATCTAGAAAATCAAAAAGAAAAAAAAAGGAGTCAAAAACGTTTTCAACAAAAACCCTAAAAATATTTTTGTGTTTTTGAGTCATTTTTTGTAGTTTATATACTAGATTTGTTCCATCTAGTACTATCAAGGTTGGAATCTTGAGTTTTTGGTGTGTTTGGAAGAGATTTGAAGAAAACCCCATTGTTGAGCATGAAGTTCTTGAGAAAACGTATAGTGGGTTTTGAAATATGAAAGTTTTGGTGCGGATTTGGGTGTTAAAAATTGTTGGAAAGTGTTCTCTAAGTTGAAGGGAACCTAGATCTGAAATTTCGTGTAATTTGGAGCAAAAACGAGTTAGTTTGGAAATTTGGTATTCTTCGTATTCTTGAGGATCTTCATATCTTCAAGGGGAAGATTTATCAAAAAAGTGTTGTTAGATCCACAAATAAAGAAACAGAAAGTTGTTTGGGTGTTAGTACAAGAGAATATCCCCAAAGAAAAGGGACTAAGAGAGAGAGTGCAAAAAGGGCCCACAGAGCTGAAAATCAGAGGTTTCTAGGTGATCTACCCAGACCACCTGCGACGTCACCTGTCCACACAGGTCACCAATGCAGGTGAGTTCTAGCAGCACTGTTTTGCGGACATGCGAAGCCACCTCAGGTTCCGATATCCTAAATCCATTTCTTAATTCTTAAACTCATTTCTTGATTCCTAACTACTGAACAACTAGTATTTGATCTACTTAGTTGAATAATTAGTCTTTGAGTTCGTTTTCTTTCTTCGTCCATTTCTTTTGTGCTTTTCTCTTTTTTTGTTTCGTTGTTATTTCTTGGTTCATGTCACGCCTCGAATTCCAACGGGGCGGACTGGCACCAGAAGTTGTTAAGGCCCGAGAGAACCAATCTTCATTCATTTACACTCATACGCATGTCACTCAATAAGCATCACCATCACATAGAGATATAAGATGTCAATTGCGAAAGTCATGGAAAAACATATGATATATACATATACGAAACTTGGCCATTGGGGCCACCAAGTCAAAAACATACGTCCCTTACATCTCTTTCATTTATCCCACAACATCTACAAAGCCTCTACCGATACATAAACATAACCAAGCTAAAGTCGGGAGAATTCCCTATTTTATACAACATTTACAATACCAAAATAAATGTACACATGTAACTCGAAAAGCCCCGAACCAACTGGAGCTCACTAATGATCGGCAAATAATTCACAACCTACTGTGGAGGTATACTAGCACCTGTGCCTGCAGCAAGTAAGGTAAGTCCCCCAAGGGACGTCAGTACGAAGAATGTACTGAGTGTGTAAGGCTATATGAAACTGCATCATACATAATAACATCAATGGAATCAATATAAGAGAATAGTCAATATGGATAAACCATTTTTCTGTATGTGAGGAACCATGTACGTTATATTCATTACATTCTTTGCCTTTACATTCATTCATCTACCCATGCTAGGCTTTTTCTCCCCTGGGATGAGATTTATCTACCCATGCTAGGCTTTTCTGTCGCCCCTGGGATGAGATTTATCGTTCTACCCATGCTAGGCTTTTCTGTCGCCCCTGGGATGAGATTAACCCATGCTAGGTATTTTAACCCCTAGGATGTAATTAACCCATGCTAGGCATTTCTATCGCCCCTGGGATGTTACTGTGATATTGGGATCGACCCATGCTAGGTATTTTAACCCCTGGGATGTAATTAACCCATGTTAGGCGTTTCTGTCACCCCTGGGATATTACTGTGATATTGGGATCGACTCATGCTAGGTATTTTAACCCCTGGGATGCCACCCATGATATTGGGATCGACCCATGCTAGGTGTTTTTTCCACCCCTGGGATGCTACCCAAGAATACTCAAACAATTATACATTACTTCATTTCTTTACTTCTATGAGATTGATACATTAGTAGTCATAACATTATTGGAACTTT
This sequence comes from Capsicum rhomboideum, assembly GCA_031232105.1. Lineage (NCBI taxonomy): Eukaryota > Viridiplantae > Streptophyta > Magnoliopsida > Solanales > Solanaceae > Capsicum > Capsicum rhomboideum. Next base: position 137,953,176 of record CP124711.1, on the reverse strand, counting down.
AAAACGTAACATTATTGGAACTTTGGAACCATGTCCACAATTATGTGTCACATGAATAACAATTGATCAATGAATAAGGAACATGTGAATAACAATAGATGACCACCTGAAATGAGATACCTTTGAACAATTCGGAATGGGACAAGTACAATGACAATGTGAACAATATATGTTGCAGAAGGATACGGAAAGAGTAACGTTACATACCTTATCTTTCCAATATGAATACACAGTCATATATGTGAATACAATAATCCATCTCCTTCCTTACTTTTTACTCTACAACACAAATACATAACGGAGCTCACGTTAACAACTAACTACCTTACAAGTGCGTAAGACGACAATGAGTTATATGATTTCCCTATAACGTCATTTCTCCCTTTACAACACAATTCACAGCATAGTCATACCAACCATACCACAACATTCTACACATTGACCAAAACATCATAAACCAACAACATTTCACACCAAGTTTCTCTTTTACGCTTTCTCATTAACACTACGTCACAATTACTCCATCAAGTCACCTCAATACATTTCATAACAACAATCCCACAAGTTATACATATAGAACAAAAAAAAATTAAGGACATAACCACACCATACATGTTGATATTTCATCCACACCATTCACTTCCATCCAAACCTCAAGTCTCTTTTCAAGTTCAAGTCACGTGGATGACACATCTTTTAGCAAAAATGCACTACTTAACACTTTTAGACACCACCATCATGATCTACACAATATCCCATGCATATAATATATTAAATCACAAGATTAAACACTTACCCAAGCTTGAAAAATGATGATCTTGTCCAAAGAGATGGCTTAGGGTTTGAGAGCTTAAAAAAATATCTTGTGGAAATGTCTAGATTGGCATGTGTGTTTATGTGAATAAAAACCTGATTTTTCCTTGTCTTATATAGCCCCTCAAGTCATCCTTAGCCAATTCTTGGCATTAAATACCATGTTTACTTGGTCAACATGGAAGAATGGGTCATTTGCCCTTTTGGGCCATGTCTTTTGGCTTTATTTTGGGCCTTAAATTGAGCCCATTAACACATGTTAACTTAGCCCACCAAATTCGATGTGTAATACCCCAACAATCTCATGTTTAAATAATTCCATAAATGTTATAAAAATATTCAACTCACGAGTTTCATGTTGGTAGTCTCAATCCCACGAATAAGAGATTTGAGCCACCCATGGCTTAATTTAACATAATTTGATAAAATAATTATGACGACGAATTAACCCCAACATGGATGCCAAACTCACTCAAGAGTAGTCCTACTACGATGGAATAATGATACCATAACCCAAGAGTCCTCTTAATAGACGAATAATCGGAGAAGAAATTTGGCAAAAAGAGCCCCGGCACGCCCCTGGGCGCGCGTGGGACTTAGCTGAATTTCAGCTCTGGAAAAGGGGACCCTGAGCGTCCTGGCATGCCGCCTGGCGCGCCCCTTTGCTGTCCAGGCCATAAAAATTTTGGCCAAAAGCGGCCTGGCACGCCCCTGGGCGCGCCCCACACTTAAATTTTGATTTTCTTCCTTTCTTCGACGTTTCTTTGCAAACATTAGCACACTATCAAATACCCCATCAAAGCAATACAAAATACGTACTTATTGCTCTCAAAACTAAGCTAAACATGGTTCAAATAAGACATATAAACTCTAGATCACCAATCAAGTAGGGTCGAAAATGTACGGGGTTACAATTCAAGTTCGTGTTTATTTGCTTGAGTCATTTATTCCTCTTCAAACAAGAATCCATTCCAACCACGAGTAGTAATTGACACCACGTCTTTCATCGGAGTAGAAATGATTTTTCAACGCTAGCGACGTCTGTTGTGAGGCAAACAAAGGTGTGTACTCCGAGAGATTGCTAACTTGTTTGTTGTTTTTGTTTAGTATTTCTTTTTGCTAGGTACAATGGCTAAGGGGATTGAAATTCAAAATACCATGGGAAAGGTTACCATGGAAAACTTAATGACGGCTATCATGGGTATGAAGCAAGATATGAATGAGAAGTTTGATGCTATAGATAGCCGAATGGGATCAATAAGCAATCATTTGAGGTCCATAAAAAGGGGAGTGTCCAACTTGAACGAACATCCAAACTCCACCCTTTCTACTACTTGATTGTCCAAATAACAAAAATCAACTTGTTCAAGTCAAGGGAGTAGAGAGAGAGAGAAAATTGAGAAAGTGGAGAAGAACTTAGCTAAAGAAGGAGAGTTATATGCTAATTTTGAGCCAAGGCATGAGTTAGAGGAGGAGGACAAGGATCACCTAGATGTGGAACTTGTCAACCCCAAACCTTTGTTACATGCTAACCATGGTACTAGCATTTTGCCTTGTACCAATACCTTTCTTTTGCAGGTTCATGAACAAATGCTCCCAATGGAGGATCCAAATAAAATCCCTCACAAGCATAGGCTTGAAGGTCTAGATGAGTTCTTATATAAGGAGTCTAAATTCGATGAAGGGAGGTTTCTAAATCAACTTCTAAGGATTGATGGATGCTTGATGACAAGGGGTAAAATATCTAGCCCCATGGATTGAAAGAAGGAGTTCCCTACCAAGGAAATTCCTACAAAGAATCAAGAAAACAAAGCATGGTCCAAGTTGGTGCATGGAAGTTCAAGGCTTTGTTTCCAAGGTATGTACCTACCCCCTCCTATTCCTAGTGATCCTTGGAGGCATGATGATATTTTTCTCATATTGAGTAGACCCTTGAAATTGATTGATATCATATCATACCATGAAAGTATAAGTGTTTCCAAGATTTCTTCATGGTGTATGTTTTTTGAGCTTAAATTGTGTAGGCCTTGCAATCTAAATGCCCAATCTATTTGGTGTTGTGAGAAGAGTCTTTGGTACATACTTGATGCCCAGCTATTGCTTCCTAATCCTTGTCACACTTATGTGGTTGGATAAGTTGGAGTGATAGGAAGGATTCTTAGGAGTATGCTAAATTCCATGAATAGAGGCAACCCAACTTCTTGGGTATTCTCTAATTTCTCCAATAGCATGACTCCATTAGTGAATGCACTTCTCTTGGGGAGTTGCTTGAAGGGAAAAGATGTGATGTGCTTAACTTGTCTTTCCTCATCTTCTTGTGTACTTGTGTTTGAAATTAATTTAGATGAGAATGGTGTCCTTAACTCTTTTCTTGTCTATCTCTTGGCCTATGATGATAACCATATTTTTGTTGAAAATGCATTTTGTGTAAGCATGGGATGTCTTGAAAGGAAGGGTAATTTGTACCCTAATGACTTGACTCCGTCCTTGGTTGTTCCAACTTCTAGTGACTTGATTGCTAGCTTTCTTGAGTACCTTGATACTCTTATGTATGGAAACACCTTGGATGAGACTCATTTTCTTCTTACCTTTCTTTACTACCTCTTTGCATTTGATGATGTCCGTGTTGATATTGGATTTGTTCTAGATAGAGGTGGGAATCCTTGGGTATGGTCTTAAGATGGGATAAAGAAGCACTTGTGTCTTACGACCTCCGTAGTTTCTTTGTTTCATGATGCTTCTAATAGCCGACACCTTTGTGCATTTTATGATGAGTTTGTTTCATTGATAACAAAGGATCGTTGGTTGTATAACAAATGTGTGTCCCCTTGGCATGGATATATTATTGCTAATCCTTGTGCTAACCCTCGTGCTTTGAGGAAATCTTGGTTGTTTGTTCGTCTCTTGTGCTTTCAAGACTTAGATTCGAGGATGAATCTTTTTCAAGAAGGAGAGGATGATACAATCCAAAATGCCTCCGAACCTTTTAATGGAATGATCATGAAGCGAGAAGTGTTTTGACGACCCCTTAGTGTTATCCAAAGGGTGCCATGAGTTAGAGATTACATCCAAGAAAGGTAGAGGGGCTTTGGAGAGGTCAAAGGGAAGCAAAGACGAGCCAAAAGAGGCCCTGGAGGGACCTGCGAAGTCACCTGCGCCCGCAGGTGCTGAGGTACGGCTGCAGATGACCTTTATGGCCCATCCAAAGCCACCTGCGTTGTGACATGCGTGGGCGGGTGGCCCATCTGCTCCAGCGGATGACTTATTTTGCTGAAATGGGTCACTTTTGGGCCTGTACTTGTAATAATAGCCCATGGCTATAAATAGTAGTAGGTCTCTTTCATTTTCCTTAGATTTTGATGATATTATGAATACACTTGAAAGTGTGAGAGCTAGGATTACCTTGTGTTGAACAATCGTTTAGAAACGTGGGTTACGTGTGAGATTGATTCCCTCGTGGTTTACGTAAGAGATCGGTGCTTTTAGGTAATCAAAAGGGAGGTCTTGGATTTGATATATCCATAGGTTGCCCTCTTCTTTATCTTCTTGTGTCTATCTATCTATCTATCCCTCTATCCTTTATTTTCCGTATTTTTTATTCTATTATTTTTCTTGTTTTCGTACTTTATCCCTCTTTTCGCATTTTGGGGGTTAGCACCCAACCTTAATGGTGGACTGGAAAATTAAAAAAGAAATTAGTAATCTTTAAAGATATAAAAAAAAAAAAAAGTAAATCATTATTTTGTGATAGATAAGCTGACTTGGACACTGATGTGTCGTCCACATAAGTCAAGTGAATGTTACATGTCTCTAGATGTGTTTCTAATACCATTTTTTAATAGGTTCGGGTGTTTACTTGAAACTCTAACGAATATAGGGATCGGAATAATAAATCGAAACAAGTATAAAGTCTTTCAAGCTATTTTGCTTATTCTTAATATTATGATAACTCCTAAGAAAATTGTATGAATTTAATCCGACGTGAATAATATTATAACTCTTGGTTGGAGATATTCCATACATCCAAAGATTTTGAATTCGAATTCTTATCAAGATTCCTTTCGCTCGAATCCTTATCAAGTCTCCTAAAATACTGAACCTCGAAAAAATTTTAAAAAAAAAAACTCTTGAGCTAGCTTAGCCTAACAGACTGAAGATAATTTTGTTTCAATCAGAAAATGTTTGCCCCTTGGGATAATGATTAGTCCATTTGAGTTTTGTCATCGTGAATTGACAGGAATTTAATTTTGCTGACTAGAATTACATTACACACAAAAAAAGATTCACATAATAATTAAAGGCAACTTCTTTTGGAGTACCACGTGATTTATATATGTCTGAAGGAACATCCCCAGTGTCTCCTTTGAACATATATAAAGTTCCATTGGATATAACATATAACAATCCTATGTCACATTGATATTTGAAAATAAGTATTTTTTTCATGAAAGAATAATTCTTAGGTAAAAATATCTCCAACAGAAAAAAAGGCAAGGGCCACCCACTTTTTCACCTATTTATGCTTTTTTCAAGAGGAATTTTAAAAAATGACTAGTTAAACCTAATTAGAAATCTATAGCTATAATTTTGATATTTACTATTTATATAGCTAGAGAAGAGAGACGAGCAAAATTGGAGAGGCGAGCAAGATTTGAAGAGAGAGAAAAGAGAAAGCGAGATTTGAGAGAGAGAGAGAAGAGATGCTAGATATAGGCTGTATTCAAAGATTATATGTTGTATCAACGAATATAGTCTGTGCATACATGCTAATATAGGCTGAATTCGATACGTACAAGCTGATACAGTTGTATCACTTGTATTCGTATGCTCTTGTATCGCTTGTATTCATTCGTGATACAAAAATATAGGTTGTATTCGATACATACATGCTAATACAAGATTGTATGCTAATACAATCAGTAGAGTGCTACAATTGATACAGTTGATAAAACTGATACAAATATCTTCTTTGTTTCTATACATTCCATCCTTATATTTGCAGAATACAATTTATAAAATTGAATAGATTGTATTTCTCTACTATGAAGTATCCTACAGTGAAATACATAATACAGAGAAGGGGGCAAGAGAGGGAGAGGGAGGAGAGAGGCAAGTGAGAGAGATGTAACAATTCAGCCAGGATTTTTGAGTTGCAAAAAGAACAACACCCTAACAGGCTAAAACTCAAAAACTCATGCAACAGTTCAGCCAAGATCTTTTCGTTAGTTGGGGAAAGAATTCGCCCGAAACAATTGTTATGACAATCGTATCGAGAAGACACTTAATTTAGCTAGACAAGGTGATTGATAAATGGCATTGGCAACTCCCAAGGACAATCTTAAAATGCAAATACTCACACAAAACCCCCCCAAAAGTTTGTACAAAAACATCAGAAGGCAGTTTGTCCCTTCATTTATATAAGTCAAAAAAGTGGTGAGCATATACTGATCAATTTTTTGCAAATACTAAGAGCTGCCACCAAATACAAATAGATATCAGAAGAAAATAGATGTGAACAGAAAAATACAATCAACGGTGACAATGTTATAACAAAGATTAGTTTCACCCCTCCTCCCACTAAAATGGTCATTTTGAGGATGTATTCCCCATCATCCTGACTTCACTTGCTATCAATATTTCAAGAACCACAGCAAGCTGACTTTTGAGTGCCTTGAGAAGTTCCTGCTCCTTGGTCCGGTTGATTTATCCTGATGGTCTGAGGCTGCAAAATTCATGAATGCATGAGTCAGTGCCGCTAAATATTCCATGTCTAGGAAAAGGAGGAAGATAACATCGTGCTGATGTTGATAACTCATACAGTAGAGAATTAGAGAAATGAAAGATTCACAAAGTGGAAAAGGAGGATGGTATGCAACAAAGACTGAATCATGCACACCTATAGGAACACAGCTCCAGCTTACCGAGGACATGAGCTTAAATAGAAGATTATGGAGGACTCGGATTAGGGTAGAGGGTTAGTTAGGTGGTTGAGGGTTGTCTTGCTTAGTATTTCATACTAGTAGTCGTAGTATTACTCTTAAGAGTTTCTTATCACATTTCTGTTACTATTGACTGTTTCTAGCACTTCGATTATCATATTATTCTGTGGTAATGACTTCCATTTTTAGTATGTGTGATCATGCTTTCTTTAGCATTTTGTCTGATCTTCTTCACTTCTGTTGCTTCTTCTTTCAAACTGTTTTGTATTGTTTTCACTTGAGCTGAGGGTCTATTGGAAACAGCCTCTCTACCTTGTAGGGGTAGGGTCTGCATACACACTACACCCTTCCTAGACCCCACTAGTGGGATTATACTGGGTATGTTGTTGAAACAGGACAAACAGATATTTAACAAATTAGTGTGCGCTTCCAATTTTCGCTTAAGCCTTTTAGGAGGAACGAATCTTTGCTCAACGTTTTCATACACCAACATTTCACCCTCAAGCAGTCAAGCTTGGTCTTGTCAAAAGTTCATCAATAGAAATATCAATCATCTTTCCTTTCCATTTAATTTTCAGCATTCAAACTTGTCAGCCAGCACAAAGTATGTACACTATAAATGAACTTGGTCTAAAAAGTAATACCTCAGCCTTTGAGTCAGATTCGGCAAGCCTTTGTTTTATATCCCGGGCTATGGAAAAGAAAACCTCCTCAACATTCATATTTGTTTTCGCACTCTGCATTAAATATTACTAGGATCTAAGGAGAATTGCAATTGCAAATAATTACAATGCTGACAAAGAGTGATACTTACAGTTTCAAAGAATTTAATGCCGTATTCATCAGCAAGTGCTTGACCCTTGGATGTAGGAACAGCCTAGAGAAAAGGTTTATGTCAACTCAGTTGTCCAGTAGCTATACATAGCATGTATAAAACAACATACAAAGATCAGCAGATAAAAGAAACTAAAGAGGAGAGAGAACCCTTTTGCTTTCATCCATGTCAGCCTTGTTGCCGACCAGAATTTTGTTGACATTGTCGGATGCATGCTGTTCAATGTTTCTTATCCAGTTCCTGATGTCTAAACATGTAAACGAGGTTAGTTTTGAGCTGACCAGCAGAACTGTACATTATTCTAGCTTATAAGAAAAATGAATAGCTTCTCCATAACCTTAAAGGCCATGCTTCATTATAAAGAGGAAGGCAGAGTACAAGTCATAAAAGTAGAACATATAGTTTCTTTGGCAAATGCCTGATTAGAAGGGATTGGAAGAGGGAGATTCCCTTGTCATGACCTCAAACATGTGGTTATACCCCTTGAAGTCAACCCGTGTGCTTATAAAATCATCTGCTAAGTAAAAGGAACCACTCCTAAATTGATATAACAAAAAGTAAAAATTCCTTTTCCTGAGTGCAGCATGTGAACTTACTGTTAAAAGATGACTCATCAGTTACATCGTACACCAGCAATATACCCATGGCTCCACGGTAGTAAGCTGCAAGGCAGTAGGAATTACTAAAATGTGACGTTTGACATATTGATGCAGCAGAACAGAGTATTGACTTGGTCTATGTTTGCCAAGAAGAAAATTCAAATGACAAGATAGCAAGAAGAAATGCAGCACGACATGTTTCACCCACAAGCTTACCAGTTGTAATTGTTCGGAACCGCTCCTGACCAGCAGTATCCCAAATCTGCAGTTTGATTCGTTTACTGTCAAGCTCTATGGTCCTTATCTTGAAGTCAATACTGTGAAAGAAAACTTTTTATCAGAATAGGTCTCCCAAAAAATAAATACATAGGTCAATAATCATTTGTTCATATCTACAGTCCATCCATGTTTTTACCATCTCTTGTAACCACTGTAGTCAACTACCATGATCTACATTCCTACTTAAGAGGTTATGTACTTTAATAAGAAACATTACCTTGTAGAAACCTTGCCTTTATTTGATAAACAAGAAACCCTTTTTCAACAGGTAATGAGGTAAAACAAGGTGGTACCTTTCTTATCAACTATTCAACACATTTTCCTCATTTTGATCAATTTATGTTTGTATTTCTTGATCACCTTTGAGGTACAAGTATTAAGAGAGGGCAAAAAAAAAAGAGGATAATATAAGAGCATGTGCTAGTATCAAGCAGCATTTTATTTGCATTTTCATAATGTAAACTCAAGTTAAGAGGTTTGTGCTATTTTTCCATAAGAACTAATTATCTTATCAAATTCCTTGTTAGTCTGTCCTTTGATTACATTTGAGTCACAAGTGCTTTATGAAAAACACCAAAGAGGAAGAAGATGATGAGATAACGACAACGCAGTCCTTACAAAATAGAAGATGATTACCCAATAGTAGTGATAAAACTGGTTGTAAAGGAGCCATCTGAGAAACGTAAAAGAAGGCAACTCTTACCCACACCTGAAAATTCAAAAAGAATCTATTAGATCATCATTCAGAAGGACTTCATCTGAAAAAAAAAAAAAAAAAGAAAAAAAAAAAAAAGTCATTCAGAAGTACTGAACTATTAATAGGAAAGTTCAACATATTAGCAGGAAAAAGTGAACAATCTGTTGGAAAAAATAATTTAAACAGCTATTGATCTTCAGGTTAATTTGGCAGGTAACTGATATACATAATGACATGGTAACACTCTTGATACTGCCGCGAGAATATTTGAAAGTGAAAGCAAATGAATAGTGCTGAAAATTTAGCCAATTTTGTCGATGTGTCCCATCTTCAAACTGCTGAGCATGCTGCCACAAATTCACAATCATTGACACCATCATCTGTTTCCAGCAATTCTGCTACAGTGTACCTAAAATGTATTCCTAGATTCTAACTACCAGTCCAAAATCTCACAGATTCTTATCCAACTTGTAATTAAATCTTGCAGGCATTTGACTGCCAGCATTTTTCACTATAGAATCCATGTATAACCATATGTATCTTCCACCCAACTCTTCCCATCCCCCCTCCCCATGACAGGGGCGAGCGGCAACTGAGCAGGTTGACCTGATTACAACTTGTCAAAGCTTTCAGTCATGCCATTCAGTCTCACCTCCTTTGCCAGCGCCACATTCAGATACGTCGATGCCATTGACAAACGATTATTTGCGGAAGCGTATTTGCTCCGCTCAAACCCACACCTCATTTATATTGAATTGTCATTCCTTGCTTTTGCGGTACTATGCATTTTTTTTTTTCAGTTTCATATGTTCATTCCCGCATCTACTAATATAGTCCAATCTAGGGTGGAGAAAGACAACAGTCTATAAAACGTGTCCGACTGTCCAGAAGGAATTTCTTTCTTTTTTTATCAGGTGAAGTAAGATTTTATAAGAATCTGCACGAAGATGGTACTTTGAGGAATACAAAACCGTAGAGTATTACAATCACAACACTATTTCCTTAAACCTTACAGAAAAATCAAAAAGTATATCAGTCATATTCTCAACTTTACAGTCCTTACACCAAAAGCATAAATTTTATAAGCAACTATGTTTACATAGGAATTATGGTCTTTCTTCCCCTCAAAACATTTTTTGTTTCTTTCAAGCCAAACAGCACATAAAATGCAAAACGGGATATCTTTCCAAAGTGTCTTCAGAATCTTGCAAATATCTGTCCAAGCCAGCAACTCAGCATGTTTTAACCTCCATTGATATGACCCAACTAATTCCAAATAGGTTCAGAAACAGTGACCAAATAACCCAAATTTGGCTGCAATGAAGGAAAGGAAGACTAATAATTTTCGTTGAGCTCTCACCTAAGAAGCACCTATTACATAGAGAGAAACCTCTCTTTTGGAGTCTATCATGAGTCAAACAGGAATCCTTAGCGGCTATCCAACCAAACAAGCAACTTTAGGAGGAACATAGATCTTCCAGATCATTTCCCAAGGCCAGCTCAAATCCCAGCAGCCTGTTTGTTTTTGTAAATTAATACTCCGTCCCAAGTAACATGGCGCCGTTTGACTTGGCACAAAGCTTAAGAAAAAAAGGAAGACTTTTAAAATTTGTGGTCTAAAACAAACCTTAGACATTTGTGTGGCTATAAATAATTTCATTAAAGGTAAAAGGGAAATTTTAAAGTTAAGTTGTTTCTAGTTATAGAAAGGTGATATTTTTTTGGGGGGGACAGACTAAAAAGGAAAGGGTGCCACATAAATTGGGACAAAGGGAGTATAACTTTTAATAGAGAACTCTCCAAGAGAATCCTTCCAGCCTGAGTCTAGAGAGACAGATTGTAACAGCTCCATTAGAAGGCGCGCGTGTTTCCCAGTCATTTTGTCTTCTTTTAAGAAGTAAATGTCATCCAGTGTCAGAGAACCATTCATCAGCTACAACACTGTCCTTATTTAACGGCAAACTATATATAGTAGGAAATCCATTTTTAAGCACCCCAATATTCATCCACTGATCTAGCCAAAATCTTGTGTGATTCCATCACCCACCTTTAATTTGGTAAATGACTAAAATTCTTCCCACTAGCTACATATTTTGCTTCCAAATAGTAATTTCTGTTGGGCATAAGTGAGCACCTTCAAATCAGTGAACCTTCTTTCCCATATTTACTGAGCTCAACATCTTTCAATAGTCATTCCCTATTGTCACTTAATCCCCAGAGCCATTTACAGAGTAAATTTTTACTCCAGAACTTAAGATTCTCAACCCACATTATTGACCACTAGGCCACTCCCTTACAACAACAACATACCCACTGTAATCCCACAAGTGGGGTCTGGGGAAGGTAGTGTGTATGCAGACTGTACTCCTACAAGGTAGAGAGGTTGTTCCCGATAGACCCTTGGCTCAAGACTAGGCCACACTCTTGGGTGACATATTTTACAAATCTTCGATCCTATCTAATATTGTATCTACATTATGCACAAAGGGAGGAATAGGGGGCATCTGTATTGGTGCAAAAATATAGTCCGAAACCTATATCGACCAGATTTTGAACCGAAGATAACTAGTTCACAGACGTCTATAGTTTATACATGCATCAAATAAAATTCCAATAGATGATTAATTTGCTTAATGTCGCATTTCCCTTACTAAAATTTCTTTTATCAATTTTTCTCTCTGTCATTTAACAAAAGTAAATGAAACGGACAACAACAAGCCCAATTGTTCAGAATAAAAAGATCAGACAAGAAAATGAATAGAATTAAATAAGAAAAATAAAAAGATAGGAAAGTCAAAAACGACTGAAACAAACAAAAAACAGACCTAATAAGCATCAATTCAATTCTTAACTGTAATAAGCCACAATTCAATTTCTCGTTGACAAGGGAACTCGCAGCGGCTGCTCTTTGGGTGCGCATAGGGTAAAGTGTAAACCCAATGCTGAAGTGGTAAACCGCACCAGGCAAACCCCATACGACGAGCTCGACCGAGAAAGTTTCCAGGGGCGTTCGAACCTGTGAGCAACTCGGACACCCTTGCGGATAGCATTAATTCAATTTTTAACTAATAAGCATCCATTAAACATTTCCCTTCCTAGTCGCATAAAATGCAACACATAGAAGCAAATGAACCACAATTTCAAGCGCAAGAACAACACTAACAATGCTAACTACAAATTCCTCAATCTCTAATGGTATTTCATGTCTCAATGAAACCAAAAAAAAAAAAGGTTCCTATAAACTACACCCTTAGGCCGACCGATGTTCTCTAGCATCAGTTCACACATTTTTGTTATCACACATAAAACTGCGACTTAGAACTAAGGGATAAGCCATTAATTTGTTGAAAACCTTGAGGTCTCAAGTTAAATCCCAATAGAGACAAAACACTAGGTGATTTCTTCCCAACAACAGCCTCTCTACCTCCAAGAGGTAGTGATGAGGCATGTGTACACTCTATCCTCCCCGGACCCCACTTTGTGGGATTTCAATGGATATATTGTTGTCGTTGTACTAGCCTTGGTGACAGAGTTACTTGGTACATATTGCTGGTGGGAGGTGACAGTTGTTGGTGAAATTAATCGAGGCGCGTGCCAGCTGTCCCGGACACCACAGTTATAAAAAAAATATAATATATGAGCTTTGGAGTAACTGGTAAAGTTGCTGCCATGTGACCATGAGAGCACGGGTTCAAGCCTAGAAAATGCAAGGTAAGGTGGCGTACAATAGACCCTCGTGGTCGGGCCCTTCCCCGTACCCTGCACATAGCAGGAGCTTTAGTGCACCGGGCTGCCTTTTCTTTTAATCATATATATAACAAAGAACACTGAGGGAATAAGCTAACATCACAGCTCTACACCTAGATCGCATAGCAACACACCACAAAACCTATCACAAACATCTCATATACGATAAATTTGAATCAATCAACGCATAAAAAAAAATGAAAAAAAAAATGAAAAAAACGCAAACGAATTAAATGCATATACGATATACATTAAAAAAATAATATTTAAAAAAGAAAATTACCGCTGTCGCCGATCAAGAGGAGCTTGATGAGGTAATCGTAATCAGCTCGAGCTCTAGCGGGTGGAGCAGCCATTTTAATTTAATTTGTTTTTTTTTTCTCAGAAAATGATGAAAGGGAACTCCAACCCTATATATACACAAAAATCAAATCGAATTAAATTTGAATATAGTAAATTGAAATTCATGCGTGTATATATACACAAAGAAATATACGTATAAAAATATATACATACCGGATCGGAGAAGAGTGAATGGGAAGAGAAGAAAGATAGGAAAATGTGTTTGAGATCTAATAAATAGGGAGGCTGTAAAAGTAAATAAATATTATAGGAGGGAAAGCACGTCAGCACCGGTCGGCCGTTGATTTTATTTTACTTCTCTTTTTTTCTATTTTGGTTGACATTATTGTCTATTTTTTATTTTTAATCTTTTCTTTTGCGTTTTTCGTTTTCCTTTTTTGGTTTCTTAATAATATTTGACTACAAAAATACGATGGTTAAATTTATTAAGAACATGTATAGTATTTAAGATGTTAAAAATTGAAGAATCATGATATTCTTTTAGTTAAATGCTATTAACGTATCTCTTATATAGTTGAGTCATTTTAAATGAGATGGACAAGAAATGGATCAAATATTGGGTGGATTGAGTCCTGAATGATCTATGTTGATTTTATTTTTTAAAAATATAGAGATGTCGTGTCACTAAATAGGTGTCGAAAATATAATTTTTGATAAAAATAATTGTGGAAGTTAACTTGGCAAAATTGAATGACCATGAAAGTAACTAAGCAAAATTGAATAACATTTGAAATATAAAATGAAAATTGAATAACTTTAATAGTCAATTACTATAAATCGGATGATCATTCAGACATTGAACTCAACTTCTTTCGGGAAAAAAAGAAGAAGGAATAAGTTAGAAGTTGCATACATCAACAACAAAACTTCTTATTTTAATGGGTGATTAATGTCACAATTCTTTGTTGTTGCCAATTCAAGTGTTGAATCTTATCCCCTCAATAATCAAGGGGTCGTTTGGTAGCTAGTTATAGTCAGACATATTCTAATAAAATGAAAATTTATATTTGCGTAACTCTCCTCTAATCAGCTAAATGATTCCTAACTATATGAAATATTATTATGTAAAAAATATTTCACTGTATATATTTATAATTAAATAATATATTTCTTGATATAACATAGATGCACATTTGGAGAATCTCGTAACATGCATTTCAGAATTAAAAGCTGGAATTTTTTGCACAAGTTCTACATAAGAAAATTTAAAGTTGAAACAATAATAAAAACACAATTCATTTGTTTTTTAATTTCAACTTAGAGTGTGTTCTATTTGAAATCCCTCTTATGTCACTGTTTATATCATATGGACACATTGAGTTTGCTATAAGAAAACCATAACAATCATAAAACATGTGTCTCTTTTATTTGCATAATCAGTTTTTGTACTTTCTTTATCGAACTAAACATTTTATTTAACTAGGTTTGTTAACATAAAATGAAGGTTCTGACGTTCAAATGCGCGGATTTTAACTTTTGCTCTTCAAATAGGTTGATCTTTAACTTTTTGTCCTTCGACAATCAAATGTATGCCTAGTGAAACATAAGTTCTTTAGAAACTGAAGTTATGCTCTAGTATAACTTGTGCAATATTATGATACAAAAATATAAACTTATGCCCAAAAAAAAAAAAGTTATTTATTATGAGGGACATAAATTAAAGACCAACACAAAATAGGCACAAAATTACAAATTTATTTGTTAGCTTTCATTCTAGTTCTCATACATAATCCACATTATCTTTTTCTCTTTCTTTTTTATTTATAAGGCAGGGGCTAAAAACTCTGGTTGATGGGTGAAGAGTTGCCGTTCAAAGCAGACATATCCATAAGGCCCAAATATCCAACAAAATCATGGATCAAGGTCCACAATAGGCTCCAAAATGGAGTTTGGGCTGGGAAAGCCCATCATAACTTAGCCAAGGTACTGAGATTGGAAATATTTTTTTTTCTTCTAAAATAGCATAAATGGCCAGTTTTGGATCACTTATTAATAATTTCTCGATGTTTGAAATATAATTGAGAAATACTTTCAAGAGAAACTTTCAGAAACAACTAACATTTGGGCGAAATTCAGCTTCCTTAGCTAGACTTTGGCTAATTACAATTCGTAGTTGCATTTTAGTAGCTATTTTAATGATCAAAGTATTTTTCTCCCCAATTTAACATCCGAATACAAACACAAATGCGTCTCGTAAATACATATACAATTACGCATGATATCAAATACATACACATATGGTTGTTGAATGAAACTACGAAAATAGTTCAACTATATATATATATATATCATATCATACTTATTCTAAAAGTGGAAAGCAAAAAAGTTAAAAGTTGAAATACTAAAATGCCATAAAAAGTTGGTTGACATTTTTGTCCTTTAATTTCATCCTAAAATATTCTTTTTACTATTACAAAGATGTAAATATACCTAGAATTTTACGGTGGATTAATATCAAATTGGTACTTATTAGCAAGACAGCCAAAGAGTCCTTAACTAATAAGTATTGTACAATGAATTAGTCAAAAGGAAGTAAGACTTGAGTAACGGGCACCTTTTTGGTGGTACTATACTCTATGAATATACAATACATATGACATAAAACATCTCAAATACATAAGGCATCAAATACATACACACACATATATATATATACTATTTAATTTAACCTTACGAATTGTAACTATGCAAACCTTAGCTACTAATTATAATTACATAGGGATATTTCCTATGTCACGTAATTTATCCTATTTTTAATCCTTTAACTAAAACACGAATGTGCTTCAACATAGGGTATTGCAATGATTTGAATTATACTATCCACGTATAGAATTCAAACTCATTATTTTGCTGGCCACAAGATAAAAGTACGTTTAAAAGAAGTTAAATTTCCAAACGGAGCCTAAGTAGCCCCTTTCATTTCGTTATCAGACGTTAAAGTTGATAGATAACAAACAACCACGTAAGTATGAACAAAAAACACTTTGAAATTAAAAGGAGAGTAGATTGACCAAAGATTAATCAATTAGTATTATTTTATCAAAAACATGAGCAGGTCTACACAAATGTTTTACTTTGACAAGATCTTCATTAATGTTGACGTGGTAATTATAACAGCATATTCCTAGGTAGAAAAATTGATTGTCGAGATGTATTGTCAACATTGACCCATTCACTCGCGAGGATGATTGAGCTGGTTGAGCAGTTAAAATTATTCAAATAGAAGATTTCATATTTGAAATTCTATATATAGTTTTTCGGCCGAGCTTATACTGCATGAGATTTAAGTTTTAACTATTGCAATTTACTTCTCCCTCATAGTTTGCAAATTATTACATTAAAAATGAGATTTACCGTGTGCGTACCAGAAGGATAATTACATGTTGCCTTACGACAACAATTAATATAATAATAATAAAAAAGACGTTGACCCATTCACAAACAATATAAAGACCAGAAAAGTATATACCAAGATTCGGTCCCCTTAACCAAGCAAAGACGTGTGGTGCAACTGGCAAACATTAATCTATACAACTGTTATAATAAGGGTTTAATCAAGTTCTTTGTCTTAGAGTGTATAACTTTTTGTACTACCAAGTTAATCTAATAATTAGTACTAACTCATAATCAAAGATAAATCTATAATTTGAACTTTATATAGGTTCTAGATTCTTGAACCACGACTTTAAGTGACAAATACTAGCTAATAACTGAATTTTAAAATTAATAGATATACATATTAATGAATTTATCAACACATATACATGATTTGAACCAAAATTATTAAATGCTACCATACTAGTATCTTAAAGGCTACCTTCAACCCTGCATGCCTATAAAAATATGCAACTTTTCATAATAAATCTGATATGTCAATGTGAAATATAAGCAATATTCACCTATTATAATCGATTTAATTACACTAGAAAGAACCTTCAGTGGCGGACGAAGAGTGCTACTGTCGAATTTATGGGAACCCAATAACTTTTGTTTTAATACCAAGAAAGTCACTAAATATATAAATATTTGAATGTTAACTCAATTATTATTATATAGTATTGATTTGAAACTATACACATAAACTTCAAATTCAGACTCCGCTTTAATTACTTAAATTCTTATAATATTCCTTGTGGAAGATTATGATGTATCAACTGACCTTGGATTTCTTCAAATTTGGAAAATCTTTATTTTTGATGTTCTTAATTTAAGAAGAAAAGGTGAGAAGTGAGAACAATTGAAGTGTCAACATAAAGCAAAGGTGGGTGGAGTCGTCGTTATAAAGCCAGGTCACATGCATGCAAAATATGTAAAAAAAAGAGAAATTAAAGTGCACGGGGATTGGAAGTTACTTCAACGCTACTTATTCCATATATAATATCCCCACTCATATATTCCATGTTCTCCTTTATTTGGGAATTAAATAAATTATGAGGTATATATGTTTGGTACTGGGAAAAATATGCTTCACGGAAAATAATTTTTTAAAATAAAAATAATAAAAACGTATCAATTGAAGTTTTACAAGGAAAATATAGGAAGAGTGGTGTGTATGCAGTCTTACCCAATCTTGTGAATAGAAGCAGATCCAGGATTTGAGAGTAACGGATGCACCATTGACGTTAGTTTGGTGATGTTGTATAGCTAGCCACCGAGGTTCGAAGTCAAGCCACCCACACTCGCATAAGAGCCAAAGGGGCACAACAACCAGCTTGCTTGTGAAGGTAGAGATTTCTTTCGATAGACAGTTGACTCAAGTAAAATATATCACAATATATATAAAAAAAAATATAATGAAATAATAATATTTTTTGATTACGTAGTAAACACTAAAAAAAAAAAAAATTAAAAATTATTTGTTTTTGCAGAGGTAGGGGTGGGGAGGGAGCCCGGAGCATAGGTGGGGGAAAGATACTCATTAATATGAGATTCTATCTATGTAACTTATTTTTCATCCTTTCAATAGAAAATTATTTTCCTAATATTTATAGAACTTTTTTTTTTTATTTCTCATCCGGTGTCCGGTACTCGTATTGAAGCCCCGACTAATTCGGAACGGGCATTGCAAGACCCATTTTGGGGTTGGCGCTCCCAACAGGGTTTTCTCCATTCATAGGGCTCGAACCCGAGACCTCTGGTTAAGGGTGGAGCAGTCCCACCACTGCACCACAACCCATGTTGATAATATTTATAGAACTTATCCCATGTTGATAATATTTATAGAACTTATTTTTATAGAAAAAGTATTTTTTAAAACATATTAACTAACTAAACATAAGAAAATTCCTTCCTACAAGACACATCTTACGTTGTCACAAATATACATTTACAATAGCAGCGGATGCTTTCTTTGTGTGATACCAATATGTTTAACTGAATTCAATATTTTTAAGAAAGTTAAATCTGAAATTCAAAATTATTTTTTAAGAAGTTTAAATGTTGAATCTATCAAACTTAAATATTGACTTTAATAGCAATACCAAAAAATTTAAGTCTTAGTAGTCTCCTAATCAATGCTGACTCGATCTATCTTATCCTCCCATATCAACTATCCAAAAATAAGAAAAAGAACAAAATATAAAGTAGAAATTCGAAGAAAATGTCCTATGTTTCATGTTTGCAAGCAGAGGAATATATTTTGAATAACTCACCAAACTCAAGATATTTTTAATTTGTTAAAGAAAAATATGTATCATCTACCTCATTTTTAAATAATCCCAATTTATAGTAAGTACCAAACATGGGATATTAAAATTGAACAACATGCCAAACATAAGATATATTTTTGCTAAAGAAAAATAAGTTGTTTCCACGTCGGAATATGGACCAAACGTCTACTTACTATTTATTATATTTACATTTGAATTCCATAGTTTCTTTTATCGTATGATCACGAATATATTTGTAATCAAACGGTAATTATCTATTTGTAAAGGAAATCAATGAGTAATTATATTTATTGGAAACTATTGAAATTGAAATAAAAAAAGACCCCTAAAAAATCGTACATGAAATTTTTAGAAATTATATTTCCTCATCAATGAATTGTAAAATAAGAGGGAATCTCTATTTTACTTTTCTATAAGCAAAATAAATTTGAGTCTTTATCTTATTCCCTCGTAGCAAGATTTGAACTTCAAAAATATAATTCTTTCATGGTGATTTGTTATACCACTCTTTCCCAATTCAAAATTTTGACATTATTTCATATGTTGTTAGTATCTTTCAAATGAGTTTGTCATTTATAAAATGATAAGTATATCACAATTACATATTCAATGTAATTTTTTAACTAGAATTTGAGGAAAGACAAAATATACACAAATCTTATTACTATCTTTGTGGAATAGAGAAATTACTTATGTTAAATCATCAATTAAAAAAAAATATTCTCAGAACAAAATTATAAAAAAATATGAAAGCAAAATATATTAAACTATCTATTTTTTAAGTTGAAATTATTTTTATCAACTTTATCCTACTAGTATATATTTTGATACTTATAAGTTTTACTAGGTATTAAATTTATATTATTAAAATGAATATGATGAAGTGTTATACTGTTATTCTATTCCCTTACGCGAATATTCTATTCCCTCCACCGCACAAACTTCAATCATGTTAACGGTAACTTCTCACCATTCGTGTTCCGTCAAATCCTAAAGCCCACCGTTAGGAACTCCGTCACTTTCATCGTTTAGGTCCCACCATTCCAACATCATACCCAATAAAAATCTTCCACGTGTACGGGATATTTATAATATTCTCTTCCATCTTAGAATCTTCCCTCTTCAGGAAAAAAAATAAAAAAAAATAAAGATGGAAGTATGGAACGTAAGAATTGTGCATTTAGGGAGCGTTTGGCCAAAAAAATTATAAATATTTTAAAAAATAATAATTGAATTGAAATTGTATTTGATCATGAAAATAAATTGAAGTTAGTTTTGAATATTTATGAGTAATTTAAAGTTAAAAAAATGAAAAAATATATATATTATTTTTGGCATTTTTCAAATTCCCGAAGCATTCGGAGTTCAACTGGATTTTCAAACTTTATAACATGTTTTTTGGGAGTTTAATTTAGAGAAAAAGAAATTCATGGTCAAACGCCCCCTTATTATTATTAGTTTTTTAGCTTAAGAGGGGCTTAAATAGCTTCAAAAATTTAAGATTTATGAAATAAAATTTATACATTTAAACTTATATAAAAGTATTTTAAATATTGATAACTTAAATATTCAAAAGACATATCAATAGATTTTGACTAAAATTTAGATCCTAAAATTTTGATAAAAAATCTAGACATTAGATTTTGACTAAAAGAATTAGATTTTAAAATTTTCAACCATGTCGCATAAATTAAATTTTGATTATAAAAATTTTAATTATATCACGTAAATTGGATTTAGATTATAAAAATTTCAACTGTGTCATGTAAATTTGACCGGAGAAGAATTGTGCATTTTTCTCTTTCTTTTTTTAAGCTTAAAAGGTGCTTAAATGGCATAAGCGTTGAGCGGGAAGAAGGAGGGAAACGCGTTTTACATCTTCATCAAAGAAAGAAGAGAAATACTCTGTCCTTTACTCAACTTTCTAGGGTTTATTCTCTTTCTCTTTCTCTGTTTTCCATTTCTATAAATACTAGTCTCTTGTTTTGCCGTTGTTCATACGCTTTCATTTTGTAGATCTGAGCTGTGTGTTTTTTCCACCGACGCTCTTCCTTCTTCGTTGCTTCTCAGGTATTCATCGTTTTCTTCAACGCATTTTTTCGTTCAATGCGATAGTCATTCTTCAGTAAATGTGTTTGATTATCGTCATTTTCCTCCTTTTAGGCACTGCTACAACGCATTTGTCGTTTTCTAGTAGTGCTTTTAGCAGGACTTGTGCATAACGGGAGCTTTAGTGCAATTTTCTGCGCTTTTTGTTGATACATTTGTTTTTTATTTCACTTTGTTTTATGTTATAGAGTGACGTTTTTGTAGTTAATGCTTTAAGGACTTGACTTCCTTATTCATTTTTTTTTTTTGATTTTTGGTTTATTTGTAGAAATGTTTTTAGGGATCGGTGACTTTACTGCATTTTCTGCAATTTTTTTGAAGTTTTTTGTTTGAAAACGATTTTAATGTTCTGCTCTTTGAAAATGCGCGAGTGATTCTTCAGTAAATGTGTTTGATGATCCTCATTTTCCTCCTTTCAGTCATTTTTTTGATTTTTTTTTTTGTCGGTTTGTAGTGCTTTTAGAGATCGGTTGCTTAACGGCATTTCTGCAGTTTTTGCTGATAAATTTGGTTTTCATTTCACTCTGTTTTTGTTGTTCTTAGTCTATGGAGTAAATGTCTCTGTAGTTAATGCTTTAAGGACTTAATTTCCTTATTCCTTTCCATTTTTTTCGTTTTTTTTTTTCTTTTGGGTTTCGTTTTTGGTTATGCTTTTTAGGAATCGGTTTCTTCACGGCAATTTTGCTGATAATATTAGTGTATTTTTTTCTTTTTTTTTCTTCTTTTCTCTATTTTAGGCATTGATTTATTTTCTGAAGTTTTTTGTCGTTTTATCCGTATATGTGTATTTCATTTATTTGACGTGTTTTCGGGAGTTCATTTCGTGTAGTATTGAATGTTTTCTGCTTTGAGTTCTGCACGTATTTTATGAATTCATGAACGGAAACATCGTGAGTGATTTATGAATTCATGAACGGAAACATCGTGAGTGATTTTCGGCATGTCATCTACTCTACTCAACCGGAATTACTGGCAATTGTTCTGTTTGTTTCTTCTGAAGCTTACTACTACTTGAATAGCCCTTACCGAGAGCTTTTGTTCAATTATATACATACGCATCTACCTAGAGGTTCCTGATTTTTTCAACTTGTTAGAACTTATATGCTAACAAGTTTCGTAATTCGAGCAATTAACATTGCATACTAGAGCTAAAATGAGTTAGATCTGGCATTGCTGGTCGTCGTACCTATACATCAGGGATGCAAATTATAACCTCTATGTCGAATGTATATCTTATGCTTACATTATCTATTAGAATAAGGTCTTTTTCTTTGTCCGCAGGAAGATAATGATTTTTGATGTTATAGAAATATAATCCTGATTGATATTTCCTTGTTGTTCGAATTTTGTTTGTTTCAATCCTAGTCTGGGTCACTGGTCTATAAATATACATACATATTTCTTCCCTGTTATTTTGTTGGTGGACAACTTTGTTTGATGCCTCTGCTCCGAAAATTAACATTTGTTTTTCCATACCTATGGAGATTCTTACGTGCTACTAATACCTTGATGTCCAGCTAGCAATTATGACTCCACCTATCGAAACTCCAGTCAAGGCTTCAGTGCCCCAAAAGTTCTCCATTCCACCTCTTAATGAAAGAATACTCTCTTCTATGACAAGGAGATCGGTTGCAGCTCATCCTTGGCATGATCTCGAGATAGGTATTTTATACAGTCTGTGAAGGACACAACATCCTTTATCTCAATTTTGCAAAGAAATATCTTCTGGAATATTCATGATTAAAAATTTATGTTTTGCTGCAGGACCTGATGCCCCACAGATTTTTAATGTGGTAAGGATTCTTTGTATTGCTTCAAAACTTTGGAACTGATATTTAATAGGTTGCACCTTCATATCTTTATACGAATTAAGCAATTTATGCTTCACATATAGGCTGAATAGTTGCTCAGCATGTTTAGTTCTTCTTAATATATAGCTTAGGTGATATTAAGTCCAAAACATATTGTAAATCTTTGAGCTTTTAATTAGCAAGAAAGTATGATTGGTCTTCTAGGACAATGCTCTAAATTCTTGTTTAGTAGATACCTTAGATCAGCTGACGAAATCTGAGCCAGCCGAAATATCTCCAAGAAGTCTTCTTTCGCCCTCGCTCTGACTTTATGCTGTCCTATTTAACTGGTGCTTTGCGTTTCTAAAATTGTGATTGCTGTGTAAGGTGGAATTTTCACCTAGCTACCTTAGGACTTACCAGAGGCTAATATATGGTTGAAGTTATTTATGTTACCTGACATATATTTATATGGTTAATGTTAGTCCTTGTTTAAGAAATATTTTTGTATGTAACCTACCAATTGGCTGGTGCAGGTGGTTGAGATCAGTAAGGGGAGCAAGGTGAAGTATGAACTTGATAAAAAAACTGGACTGATCAAGGTATAAGTGGCATATTTTGAAATGAGTAAAATTATGAAAGTTTTGAACTAGTTATCTGAAACATTCTGTCGTTCCAGGTCGATCGTGTTCTTTACTCATCAGTTGTATACCCCCATAACTATGGGTTCATCCCTCGTACACTCTGTGAGGACAGTGACCCTCTGGATGTCTTAGTCATCATGCAGGTGAGCTGATGATCCTTTCCTATTGTCCTGATAAACAGCACATTGCATATAGTAGCTGATCGTTGAACTGCAGCTCAGAGTCTAAGAACTTGTAACTAAAGTCTTATGTTTAAGCAAGGGAGAGACTAAATACAGTTAGGTTGTAATCTAATCCACTCTTTAAAATTTAATACCAGTGCTGGAGACTGAAAAGCTGATCTGGTCCTGTGGTAGATCTTATTTTAGGCATTTGTGATCTCAGTATTTGCTTGGAATAATAAGATAGGTTTTTGACTTCAAATAACTTTCTCTATCATATGAATTATGTTATACTAATATAAAATCAATTCAATCTCACCTTAATGCTAAATTATGTGGACAGTCTGTTACCCTGTGTTGACTTCCCTAATATATGTTTTTGATCTGTAGGCCCACTTGGTGGGAATACACTGGATATGTTGTAGTTGTTGTATATGTTCTACAACTGTTGATCTTTCTTAAGAAGCCAAGCCTACAATAGTTTACTGGCGCAGTGCATGGGTCTCAAGAAAGTGGACTATTTTAACCATTTGTGGCCTTTGCGAT
Source organism: Capsicum rhomboideum (assembly GCA_031232105.1). Classification (NCBI taxonomy): domain Eukaryota; kingdom Viridiplantae; phylum Streptophyta; class Magnoliopsida; order Solanales; family Solanaceae; genus Capsicum; species Capsicum rhomboideum. The sequence continues at coordinate 137,928,985 of CP124711.1, read as the reverse complement.
GCATATAGTATCTAGCAAGTCAAAGAAATTAGGCTTTAGTGCTATGAACTGTCCTTTTAAGTTTTAAGAGATGCCTATCATCAGTTATTTCTCCTCTTTATTCTTACCATGCTAATTTACAGGAGCCTGTTCTTCCTGGTTGCTTTCTTAGGGCTAAAGCAATTGGTCTTATGCCCATGATTGATCAGGTATATATATCTACATTTGGAAGTAAATTTCTTTCCCCAATCTCCTCGTGTACTAACTCTAGTCAGAACTTCAGGGAGAAAAGGATGACAAGATAATTGCTGTCTGTGCTGATGATCCTGAATATAAGCACTACACTGATATCAATGAGCTGCCACCCCATCGTTTGGCTGAGATCCGTCGCTTCTTTGAGGATTGTATCCTTTTCCTAAATCACAAATCTTAAGAGCAGCATGTATTTTAATTTCCGATGTTTATGAATTTTCATTAGTGTTTGTTTACGAATAAGAATTTGAGTATATTGTTTGGTCCTTGACGAATGTACCAGACAAGAAAAATGAGAACAAGGAAGTTGCTGTTAATGACTTTCTTCCAGCTGCCAAAGCCTTCGAAGTAGTCAAGCATTCCCAGTAAGTAACACCTGCCGCCTTTTCAAACATTACCAGAAGTTCACTTTTTAACCCTTCTGCAGTTAAACAAATAAACGATATAATATGTTGATGAAAATTTAGTGCATTTGTGTTCAAGATGGTGAATAAGATTATATAATGTCCAGCTGCTTATGTATAAAAATGTTCTTTCTTCTCAGGGATCTGTACGCAGACTACATCGTTGAGAGCCTGAGGAGATGATAGTCTTTTCATCTTGCACAAGTCGTGAATGGTGGTCAATATATTACATTTCTCATACTAAGATACCATATTGTAGTACTGCTCTAATATTTTGTCTATTCTACTGCAAAGCACAGTTATACCATGTGCATATAACATGCTGCTATATACAATATGCTCATATTACTTCCCTTCCATACAGTCCATGATGATGACGAAAAGGAAACTTTCACGTTTCCCCTGGTCAAATTTTGTAAGATTTGAATTATCTCTCAATTGTCCGGTTTATGAAATGGATTATATACAAAGTTAAGTGTGTATGCACTCTGTTCTGTTCCTTAAGCTTAATAATAGCTTCTAAATTGCACCAATTGCTGTCTGTTTGATCTGTCCAATCTTGTAGTATTCGATTAACTGATTTTATAAACATTTTATATAGGAGTAATTATTACTGGAAGACTAATAATTTTATTCATCTATGAGAATCACTTTTTTTATAATAAAGCACACCTTTTATCGTCCAAGGAAAATCATGAAGTTCTGCGTTAATAGTGGGAAAATTGATGGAAAGGAACTTAAGTTAGTTCGGTTACAGACCTAAACCCATTACAGAATGACAAATTCATCTCCTGTGAGAAGAGCTTCACTATATAACGACCTTCCTTGTAGTAAGACTAAAGTCTCTCTACCTTCATGAGTTAGGGAGTCTACCTATGTTTTACTCTCTCCAAAATCCTGCTTATAAGATTACACTAGGTATGTCATTATTGTTGTTCAAGCGAATCCCTCTTATAAAATTATACTAGGTATATTTATTATTGTTGTTCAAACGAGACTAAAGAGATCTAGAAGAAAAACAAAAGGAATTATTGATATGATAGTAATTATGATAAAGTTCCATTACAACAATCACTAGCTTTACACTGGCAATAGTATTAAAAAACTAGCTCACTAACTATTAACTAACAACTTTTAAGCTAATATTCACGGAGATAATACCTCATATGATCACTCAATTGATAGCTTTTTTCTTTGCAAGTCACTTTATTTTGATTTTTAACCCAAAACTCACACTTACATAGATTGAATTACTTTGTAAGTAAAGCATTCATATTTGAGTGACTTTTGAGTTAAAGCCCAAAGTTAAATAACTTTCGAACAACTAAACTCATAGTTGAGTGACCATCTGAGATATTATCTCACATTCACGTTGAAATAAGAATTAAGAAGTAAATTCTAACACAAGTTAAGCACACTTTTTAACCTTTATGGTCAAATTGGGATAAATTTCTCGAATGTTAAAAAATCAGAAGTTTTTTTTTATCGAAGCCACAACTTTATTTTGTCAGTTGAAACAATTAGTCAACTTTTGTCATATCAAACGCATACATTGAATAAATAAAGAGCAGCCAGCCTTATGACATTGCAAAGATAGATAGAGGCATTAACTGGATCATCAGAATAAACTTCACCAAACACATTGCCATTATTATTAGGAAAAAATGAACAACAAAAATATGAAGAAAAACCACAAAGAGCTTACCTGAAAGTCAATATGAGTGCGATAATAAAAAGCATAACTCATAGATGTTAAGGATATATAGACCAAATATTATGCTAAATTGAGGTACAACATAATTAGTCTACAAATAATTGATCTCATATTATATATATCATCAATCAACCAAAAGGTTATATAATGGCAGGATAAATGAGTTTGATACCAAACAAAATAATAATCTCAAGTCAAGAAATTAATGACGACCTATAAACTAATATAGATCATAATTAGTTTCAAACGAAAAAACAAAAACAAACTAGCAATCAAGTCATACCAAACAAAATAGTCTCCGAAAATAAGAAATTAAGATACAATTTTCACTTGAGAAAAATACTGTCACTGTGAAGAGCCCTTATGAGAGTCATCATTGATCGTCCAATAGCATTGAATTATCATATTGATGATTCGCCAGAACTATTTGCTATTTCGGGAAACTGAACGTCGATGTCCCTGCCACCTGCATAAATATATTTTTTAAATACTGATAAATATCATTAAAACACTATCCGATTTGGTAAGGACTTGTTTGATTCAGAACAGAGATATTAGAGTTTATAATTTCTATCAATAGGGAAAATTAGATTTAACCATGTCTATTATGGATAAACAATACAAAAGAATAATTTAAAATTTATACTGATTTTAGACAATACTAATAATCAAACAAGAACTATATATAATACCAAATTAGATAGAAACATTAACCTGATTATCAGAATGAACTTGATCAAGCTCACTGTCATGTTCATTTGATTCACCAATATTCTGCTGGAAATTTGCATTTGTTGCTCCCAATTCATTAATAGTCGCATTTTCAACACAAGTATCAGACACCACTGCACTTCTTGAATATGTTGTCATATTGTCCAGATTGGCATTCAAGTTGTAGTAATTAATTGTCGCATTCTCAATGTTTGTGCCAGACATTATTCCGCTACCTAAATATGTTGCGTCATGAGCAGCATTGAGATTCAAGTTGTAATCACTTTGAGTATGATGATTCCTACTATTAAACGTCAGACCAGGCCTATAAATAATGTTCCCAATAGTTGGTCCTTGTAATCCTTTTGAACCCAGCATTCCAAATAACGGTCCATGTTGTTGTAGCCCACCACCAACATTATTCTGAGCTGGCAAAATTGAGTTATTGAATAGGTTGTCAATGCTTAGGTAGTGAGGTTGAACCTGAGGTTGTGGACGATAAAGTTGTTGAATCAAACCCTTTCCTCTAGCAAAAATACTGTTGATATTGGGTGTTGAAAATGAAAACTCTGAGCCTCTTTCCATTTGATCTAGGTTACGTTGTAGATTTGGTAGACGAGGCATTGTCCCAAATTTTTTAAAGCTACTATTTTGCTGAGAACCACTTGAGGATGCCTGACTTAACGAGTGACGAATAGATTTCTGCTTTCCTGGAGCTCTCCAATTGTTGCTACGACATTTCTGAGAGGTGTTAGAAAGAAAAAAAATAAAAAGAGAGTTATACCATGGATATATTTATCATCTAAATTCATTGTTAATTAAGTGTGCTCAAGACTACCGAAGTCATTTCTAAAAGAATATGTTTTTGGTGTTTGAAAATTGTGAACAATATAAATTAAAGATTGGTAGTAATATTATTTTATTGAACTACAAAATAATAAAAAATTGCAATAAGTAATTAACTTCTATCACTAAACATGTAACAAAAGTCTATTGATAATCCTATTTAATTAGTGAGTGCTTTGATAAGACTTTTGCTTCCTAAAGATTAATAATAATGTCCAAATATTTACTTTTGAAAGTGAAATAAAATTTAATTTTTTATTCTTTGTTTGATTAAAATTAAAATTATGATAGTTGCAGAAAAATAACTTCTCAAATAAGTGTTTGCTGAAAAGATCTTTTCAAACAAAACGTTTTCTAGTAACTAAATTCAATAAAATAATTTTATAAAAAATAATTTTTACAAAATAACTTTCCCCATACCATAAACACATAAATGATACATAGTTTATCAATTAAACTTTTTAAAGATGTACCTGAAGGTGGCTAGAGATTTGGGTACTGGTAAGACCAGGCACATTCATCACCTTAAGAATCTCGTTAGGATAACATCCTACATATTTCATAAGAATGTAAAGTTAATTTAGAACTAAAATATTTTCAAATCAAGCTGAGGTACATGTAAATATAACAATCACTATGCCTTAATTTAAAATAAATTGATGTTAGTTATAAGTATGAATTCCCATTGTTCATGTCATTCCATGTAAATGAATTGTCAAGAAATTTAATAATAGTAAAGTAAACTTACTCCCTTCACGCAAGTTGTTGTATAGCTTCCAAGAATTTGGCATGAAGATCGTCAGTCCATTTTGTACAGGTCTTTCGCCTTACAGCCTGATTAATAACACTTGTTTGGCGTGTTCCTTCATGAATCTCTTTCAAGCTTTTTCTACTTCTCTTCCTCTCTCTGTTTTGTTCTCCATTATCTCCAACAATATTATTGTTGAAAATATCATCAACATTCATTTGATCTCTAATTTTTTTTGATCCTTCTCTCGCTTTCTCTTTTTGTATCTTTTTTCTCAATACAAATTGCCACAAGTATTTCACAATTGTTTTGTCAAATGGCTTTCTAATAGAAAAATAAGCTCCTTCGTCCAAAGCCTTCTTTGCTACGAGCTCATTGTGTTCATCACATATAACTACATAATTATTTTGAGAGGTTATAAATTAGAATTAAATTATATTACATATTATGTGAATAGAAAATTTCACATATATTTATTGAATCTTATTTATTATACTTTCTTTGTTTCAATTCATATGATGTAGTTTGACTGGGAATAAAATTTAAAAAATATAAAATAATTTTAAAATATGTGATCTAAAATAAGTCATGGGTGTTTGGTGTGACTAAAAATCATCTCATTAAGGATGAAAGCAATATTTTAAAGTTAAATTATTACTAAATATAAAAATTGGTCATTCTTTTCGAGACTGCTAAAAAGGAAAGCATGTCATATAAATTTAGATAGAGGGAGTGGCAATAATATTGCAAAACAAACGTTTATCATATACTAAAAGATGGTAATTAACAACTGATAATTTATGGTGCTAAACAAAAAAAATTATTACTAATTTAATTAACAATGAATTATAGAAAATTCATTTAGTTATAAACTATTTAACAATAGATTAACAGTGAATCTTATAGCTATATTTTATTGTGTATTAAATAAAATAACCGACTTACCTATGATAGATATCATAAGTGGAAGAGAAGAATAAATACTTACCTAGTGAAATTATATCCAAAGTCACAGCTTGAGCTAAGAGGTGAAAATAAAGCATGTTCAACGAATGAACATTGATTATCATCACATCAATTTTTTCCTTTCCTTCGGAGAGCATTGACATTGCTGTTGAAGCCGTAGCAACTGTGTTAACTGTATCAATACTCTTTTCAAGTCAGTAAAAAAATTATACTCAAAATGGCCACTATGATTTATTTATTTTTCATATATAATTTAATTATAAATTTTCAGGTTATATTCTACACTTTAATTTATGCAATTGCACATATTAATCAACTTACATTATAATCGATGTGTGTAATCTTAGACATGTTCGCATAATTAAGCTATAAATAGTTTATTTAGGATAAATAATTGGATTAGAATAGAAAAGATCATGTATCAACATATTGCTAAAAAATCTAGGAAAAAGGAATTCAAATATGACATCGAATTTTCAGAAATTGAATAAATATGCCATCGTTAATAGATGGAATTATTTATGCCACGCCATGATACATTTGATTAGTTCATGCCACTAACCATTAATGGAGCCCTACTACTATCAAGTTTTGCCACGTAATATTATCTAAACCTTTCATTATTTATCAGTCCCCACTTTCTTTAAATTTACGAGTGGCATATGTCAGTCATTTCATTAAGTTTAGCGACATAGAATGAGTCTTTTTCCAATTCCATTTAATACATGACTCTCTTGAATAACAAAACTTGTTTATGTTATTTTATGTTTTAATATTGAAGCATGACATTTCACCTTTTAAAATCATATTCCTATATAAACCTCCATTTTTTTTTAATTTTGTGTAATAAACTTATAATATTATGTAACAAACTTATAAGAACAAGTTTGCCCCATATACTAATAACATTATTATTTTATATGAAAAGTTATACTCTCTTATTTAATTAGATTATGAATCTAATCTTATACTAAATCATTCATAATTTTCACATATTTTATGGCACTTTAAAAATATTTTAAAAAAAACACATAAAATTTATTTTTAAAAAAGACGAATATAAAAGAGAATACATTAATGAAAGTGTTGTTGGATATGAAAAATACATATGAGTGTGTGAATTAAGAATATGTATGTATTTTTATGATAAAAATTGAGGTATTACAATGGCTAGGATATGATATTGGCTTAAAAAAAGAACATAATTTTTTAAATTTAGAAATGACGGAATTAAAAGAGAATAATGAGGTATAATTGGGTAACCAAAGTACATATGAGTGTATTAATTAAGAGTATGTATATTTTTTCATGGTGGAATTTTGGGTATTACAGTGGTTGTGACGTGATGGTTGCTTTGGAAAATGACATAAAATATGTTTAAGAAAAAAAGATGAATTTAAAAGAGAGTACACTAATGAGGTGTAGCTAGGCATGAAAGTACATATGAGTGTGCGAATTAAGAGTATGCATGTCTTTTCATTGTGAAATTTTGGGTGTTAGTAGTGATTGAAACGTGTTAAAGGATTGAAAAAAGGTTCTAATATGACACCAAGCTTAACGAAATGGCTCACATATACCACTTATAGAAGGGAATGGAGTTGATACGTATTGAAGGATTTAGATAAATATGACAAATTTGATGGTAATAAGGCTCTGTTAATGGCTAGTGGCACAAATGAAGCAAATGTGTCATGACAATGACATAAATAAGCTCAATTATTAACGAATGACTTTATTGAGCTTATTTGGACAGGAAACATTCAATGAATACTAACAAAGTTATTGAGAAACCAAACAAAAACAAATAAGGAAAAAGTCATAAAATACACCTAAACTATAATGAAATTGTCAATTATATACCTTTTTTTGCAGGGTGAAATAGTTCAAGAGAATCGCCATTTCCAGATAGTTTTCGGATAAGATAATTGTAGCGTGTACTTATTCATTTCAAATATCAAGAAAATTGTCTAGTATAAAACTTTTAAGTAGAGGAAGCAATTAAATGACCATTAAAATTGACAGAAAAAAAAATAATATTTGACAAGTGTTAAAAATACTTTACTTCAGTCCCAATATCAAAAGATGTGACTTAAGGAGTGAATTTGTCATTAAACTAGATCTAAATATTTTCCTTTCAAATTAAGGGAAAAATTAATCAAACTAAAGATATTTTAAAATTCAAGGTGAGCCCGCGATCGAAAAGTTTTCAATAGATGCAATTTGTTTTTGTTGAATTACAAAAAAAAACCTCCTTGGAATTAAGAGGCAATTTTTATCAAACAAAAAAAATAGGAATTTATTATTTTATGAAAATCAAATCTCCCCACCTTTTTTGTGTGCATCCAATAAAAGATCAATATTTAAGTTATCTTGAGGTCAATAATAATGTTAGTCAGATCGGTTCATATCTTGTCCCCTTGCTCTTTCTCTTCCCTCCCATTACTCTAATTTTGTGCCTCCACCGTTCAAATAATTTTCTTAAAGTGATAGATAAATTGGTAAAAATCAAATATTTACACCTTTAATTTTTTTTTTGAGGAATTTAATTAATTTTCTCCTCCAACTCTATGCCACTCTAGACTAATTAACAAAGAAAATTTTTTTCTACCAAAAAAGTAAATATTAGATGTAGAATTCGAATATAAGTTGATTACTAATTAAAATTAACATAAGATTGTCTCTTCTCAAGAACACCCGATAAAATCACAATGACACTGATATTAACATAAAATTATTAACCTCCTATGAAAAATCATATATATATCTTTATAGAGGAAGATAATCGGGTGTATGACATGCTTATCGTAAGAATAAAAAATAGAGAATCTAATTTGATTCTTTATAACTATATAAAACTCATTTATTAACTAGAAAAACAATATATACAATCCTAGAAATAGTGTTATGACTACAAGAAAAAGAGAAATTCAAGACTTACAAGATATATAAATAAATCTAAAAAGAGACCGATGATAAAATCATGTATGAAATAACAAACATCATATCAATTAAATCTCTTATAAAATGAAAATCACGCAAAATTTAGTCATAAAAGAATCAAAACATATAATTTGTATATGTATTTTTAGAGATGTCACCTTTATAGTTGCAAGACATTAGCAGATGTACCATCTCATCAACGAACTCTTGATCACTATCGACTAGCATGACATGGACTTGTTCTATCATACCATAACAAGGATTTGTCATTGGATTAACTTTCCTTCAGATTGAGAATTTTTCGCTTTGGATTTAGTGAGGAGAAACAAGAAAAAAATTGTTATATAAACGGCGGAATTCATAGAGAAACACTTAACCCTATTGATAGGTGCTTATATAGTACCTCTATCGGCTAGGGCATGTCTAGTGTTGACTATAAGAAATTATTTTTATTTGACCTATTTAATTTTTATTTAGTCAAGACAAGGGTATATTTTTGTCTTTATTTCTTTATTTTTTCTTTTCCTTTTAGGATTTAGTATGGAGGGAATTGTAATCATTTTTTATTTAACAAAGCATTTTTAATTATAAGGAAAAACGACTTCTATCATTTATGGGATCTAAGTGATTTCATTTAAAAGGTATAAGAGTTATGTTCTTACTTTATCTCAATTGTTTTAACCAATACTTATTGTTATTAGCCATTAGAATTCAAAAACATCATAAAATCATTAATTATCTCCTGATTATGTCCTCCGCATTTTATTAACTTTTTTTTCAAGATAAAATATTTTTCATATTTTCTTATGTCATACCAAACCTTTTGTAATTTTGTTTAACCTATACCTTAAGGAATATGAGACCTTAATATTTGAATATGTAATTATTCACTTGTTACCTCCCACTTACAAATTCGCAGTACTATTAGTAAATTATTGATTATTTAAAATGATTTTGCTATCTTATAACTTTGTATACTTGGAACTTCATATCTTATATTGATAAGTTAACATATATCTATCGAGGACAAGCATTAGATCTATAACGACCCTCATAGTCGTCTTATGATTTTCTGCATATTTTTCATGTTTTACCCTTTCTTAAAGTTTTAGCATGGTATTTGGGATCTGGGGGATGACTGACTTGATTCTTGAGGTGGTTGGATGAGATTTAAAAGAGTTTTTCAATTTGAAAAGTTAAAAGTTTGACCAAAGTCAATATTTGAGAAAATGAGATTGAAATTGAATTTCGACAGTGCTTTTAGATTCGTAAGGTGCTTTTAAGTTAGTTGGACCATTGGTTCGAGTCTCGAGGTATTTGGATGAGATTCAGGGCTTTGATTAAAAATTTGGAAATGTAGAAGTTAAGAGTTTACCTCAATCAGTATTTGATATTTAGATGGTTCTAATAGGTCTAAAATTTTTTTTCAATCTAGTAGCATATTTAGTTTATCTTCATGGAATTTTGACGAATTTCGATGGTCCATTCAGAAATTTAAGAGTTTTGGCCTTTGTTGTTTCTGTTGTTGTTGGTGTAGCAGCAAACCTTCTTTGCATTCATGAGGCCTTGATCGCGATCTTGGAGAAGAAAAGCTTTGTCCTTCGCGATCGCGAGGGAAGGATCCGCATTCGCGAAGGGTGAAGCGGGTCTGGGTTGCATTTGTTCTTCGTATTCACAAAGAGTTGAGTGGGTAGGGTCAATTTTTGTGCTTCATATTCGCGAATATTTCTTTCTCATTTGTCAAATGTTGGGATCGATTCAGGTCTTGCGATTGTGAAACGTCTTCCCTGATTGCAAAGGGTAACTACCTAGCAGAATGATAAAACTCTATCTTCGAACTAGAAGTTTTATTTCTATATTTTGGAGCCAAGGAACACAGTTTTGAGTGATACAAAAGGGTGTTTTTCAAGATTTATTCATTAGGTATAATTTTAAACCTTCATTTATGCATTATCTGCTAATTTTTTTTATCAATTTTATGTTTAAATCACTTTTCACACTAAGGTAATACAAATCAAAAAGAAATGAGGTACATGATGCATGCCTCCTTTTTGATCCGTAAAAATATATACCTGCTGCCATATGTAGCTAGTTGGGATACATGGAGACTCGCAAGGTACATATACCATTCGTAGTAGGCCTCAGACCGGTCCAAAAAATGACCTCAAACACAACCAAAAATGGCTTTTGTTCCATCCAGAAATAACCTCGACCTTACATCGCCTTAAGGACCTCGACACCTTATCACCGAAAAAGACCCTGACACCATCTCATACTCACCCCAGAACAATCAGTAGTATGATATAATGCTTTAAACATAATCAAACAAGCAAATCAGATAAACTCTCAAGTATCAAATATTTGATACTTGGGTATATATCAGTGACCAATCACATCATTTACAATAATACTATAACTAAAATTAGGCTGACATAGGCATATAATTCAACAATTCATAGATACAATTTTAAATTTGCTTCACATAATATCGGTACCCGCATAAATGCTGGTTATCTCATTTATGCGAGACCTCTATTACCCATTACTCATTTACACAATCAACAAATACTAACACTTCAAAAATGAGTCAAAGAAAGTCTCAGCTTGATTTAAACGAAGTTCAAAGAATCAAATCAAAACTTTTTTCCTTCCGTAAAGCTTATATACGATTCCAATATGATCAAATACTTATTTTACATAAAAAAATGAATCCTTGGATACCTATATTGCAATACTTTAGTTTTGGACCATAAAAGTCAACTCAAAGGTCAATTCTGAGTTAACAAGGGCAAAATTGGATTTTTTAAAAAAGTTTTGTTCCCATAACGTAACTAACTCAAATATGAAAGTTCATTGTACATAAAGCTTAAATTGACCTTTTGTAATGACCCTCTTGGACAATTCCCTCGTTTTCATGCGTTCTCGGCGTTTAGAGCTTTCCTATAACTGCCCCAAGTTATTTATGACTTGCTAGGACTGCCAATTCGATTTTCGGGCAGTTCATTTGAGAATTTTACTAACACCGAACGCGTTGTGGAACATTTAAATTAAATTAGAATTTGGTAAGAAGATATAGATAATTACCTTTCGAAAATGCTTTTGATATTTATAAAATTCTTTAATTATGATATATCTATATTACTTTATATTAGCTTTGTAACCTATTAATATTTTAAGCAGAGATAGTGAATCTAGGTATGTTAAAATAATATTATTATTTTATAGAGGTTTTATCCGAAATATTTTTCTATTAATTATGGTATATTCAAAATATTATATTTATTTTACCACGAACCTATGCAATACCCGAATGTAAGTATAATGAGATACGGATTTAGTGGCATAGTCACCTACACTCCACGTGGAGTTGAAGGGGTTAGACACCATCCACTAAGATAGTGGAATACTGCCACATATCAAGATTAGCATACCATTTAAGTAATATGTGTAGTAGTGTATATGTATGTTTTTAGAAGAAAATGTGGGGTGGTTATATTCGTTGTCGGGAAAGAGTTCATATCTCTTATATAATATATATGTATTCATCCACTATATCATTCGAAATTCGCGCGAGCTACACTCCAACTTGTCACTTTTAGCATATCAAGACAAGACATTTTTTTTCATGATTTACCCATAACATTAGTTACTTATTTATTCTTCAAATTATTTTCAAGACCTAAGACTAAACATCAATTAATATTGGATAATATGATAAAATACTCGTATCAATTATTATATTTTTAGGAGCGTGCAAAATTTAAAGTAAACAAGTAAAAGTAAACAAAATGATTTATCATAAGCTTTGTAATTGTTTGGCAAATTTTTTGAAAGATCAAAAGTTTTTTTAAAAAAAGAATGAAGGTGTGTTTGGTCGAGATTTATTTAAAAAATGTTTTGGGTAGTAGTAGAAGCTCAATCTCGTCTTTCAGCCAGAAGTTAAGAGAAATAAAATCTCCAAAAAAAATAATTATTTAATTTCTTTGGGACAAAATTACCCTTACTAAAAATTATCTTTATCAAATTAATTTTTTTTTTCAATTTAATATTTAAAAGTATGGATCAAACACAAACTATTAACAAATACATTTTTCTAAGACACTATTATACAAGATTTATATATTGTGTATAGTAAGTGTATTATATGTATCATGTATAAGCACAGTTGCGAATGAAAAGGCTTAGTCGGTGTAATGTGAAAATATAAGTTAGGTAGATGTAATATTTTGTATTAAATCATATATTTTTGTAAAAAAATCCTCTTCTTTTTTTTCCAAAAAATTGAAGGTAGAGGAAGGAGATTACAAGTAGGGAATCCAATCCTCACCAATAAGGTGGACGTTCAGATAACTAACCAACTGAGTTATTAGTATTCCTCTGTAAAAAAAAACCCTTAAAAATGTGGATCAACAGAAATTACTAACAAAAGTATTTTTCAAATAATTTTAGTAAAATACAAATTAATATTCTTTCAGATTTTTTTTTCTTAAAAAGAATTTTTCTCAAAAAACAATTCATACTTGTAAAATAAGATATTTCACATCTTCCCCACTCTCTTTCTTGGTTCCTATAAACCCCAAAAACCTATGCTTAAACCCTTCAAAGTTCAAAAATCCAATCACCACCATTCCCCACCGTCAATCACCACCATTCCCCACCGTCAACCACCGCCAACCACCGTCAACCGCCATGAATTCCTACAACGTCACCACCTCTAAGGGTTGTTTGGTTGGGAAATAAGTTATTCTGGGATTAGCTATTCCGAGATTAGTTATCACACCCTTAAGGTGGGCTAAAAATAACACTGCAATCCCGGGATAACCAATCTCGGGATGAGTTATCCCATGCATTTTATCCCAATCAAACATGGTATAGTTCATCTTAAAATTAATTCCGAAATTAGTTATCTCTTATCCCTTGTATCAAACGAGCCCTAAGTGTATAATATGGTATATCATGTGTATAAACACAATTGCGAAAAAAGAAGAAGCTATGCGAGTATAATGTGAAAATATAAGTTACATAGATATAATATTTTGTATTGAACCGTATATTTTTATATAAATCCCTTAAAGTTATGGATCATACACAAATTACTAAAAAAATAAAATATTTTTCAAATAATTTAGTATAATACAAATTAATATTCTTAAAAAATAAACATGTTTCTCAAAAAGCAACTCATAAATTTCTACAACACCACAACTCCAAACTTCGACAACCTCCTCTTCCAATCCCTAATGAACCGACCAAACACAATTGTTTTGTATAAATTTGTATAATAACGTAAAAATGTGTATAAACACTTCTAATATACTATAATATATACAAGATCTATATATTGTGTATAGTAAGTGTATAATATTGTATATCATGTGTATACAGTTGCGGAAAATTAAAAAAAAAAAAGCTATGCGATTTAATGTGAAAATGTAGGCTATATAGATATTAATATTTTACATTGAACTGAATATTTTTTATAAAAATCCTTTTTTTTCTTATTCCTCCCTAGAAGCTTATACCTTTCTCTTCCGTGGTGACTCAAACTAAACTCACACCTTCAGGGAAGTGAAGGGTGCTTGCCATCCGAGTAACCCCTCTCATCCTTAAAAGTAATCGAACAAAAATTACTAAGGAAAGTATTTTTCAAATAATTTAGTAAAATACAATCTTCTGAGGTAGTGGTATAGACTGTGTACACTTTACTCTCCCCAGACCCACTCTGTGGGAATACACTAGGTATGTTGTTGTTGTTGTTAGTAAAATACAAATTAGTAAAAAGGACAGCCCGGTGCACCAAAGCTCCCGCTATGCGTGGGGTCTGAGGAAGGATCGAACCACAAGAATTTATCGTACGCATCCTTACCTTACATTTCTGCAAGAGACTGTTTTCATGACTTGAACCCATGAATGTAGTACTGCTCTAATATTTCGTCTATTTCTACTGCATGGGAAATTACTTCCCTTCCATACAGTCCACGATGATGACGAAAAGGAAACTTTCACGTTTCCCCTGGTCAAATTTTGTAAGATTTGAACTATCTCTCAATTGTCCGGTTTATGAAATGGATTATATACAAAGTTAAGTGTGTATGCACTCTGTTCTGTTCCTTAAGCTTAATATATAATAGCTTCTAAATTGCACCAATTGCTGTCTGTTTGATCTGTCAAATCTTGCATTATTCGATTAACTGATTTTATAAATATTTTATATGAGTAGTTATTACTGGAAGACTAATAATTTTATTCATCTATGAGAATCACTTTTTTTTTATAATAAAGCACAGCTTTTATCGTCCAAGGAAAATCATGAAGTTCTGCGTTAATAGTAGGAAAATTGATGGAAGGGAAGGGAAGTTAAGTTAGTTCGTTTACAGACCTAAACCTAGCACATTACAGAATGACAAATTCATCTCCTGTGAGAAGAGCTTCACTATATAACGACCTTCCTTATAGTGAGACGAAAGTCTCTCTACCTTCATGAGTTAGGGTAAAGTCTACATATGTTCTATTCTCTCTCCAAATCCCGCTTATAAGATTACGCTAAGTATGCTATTATTGTTGTTCAAACGAACCCTCCTTATAAAATTATACTAGGTATGTTTATTATTGTTGTTCAAGCGAGACTAAAGAGATCTAGAAGAAAAATAAAAAGAATTATTTATATGATAGTAATTATGATAAAGTTCCATTACAACAATCACTAGCTTTACACTGGCAATAGTATTAAAAAACTAGCTCACTAAGTATTAACTAACAACTTTTAAGCTAATATTCACGGAGATATTTGAAGGAAAAATTACATAACACCACATATTAAGTTACATAAATTACTTAAAATTCCTACCCTTTCAATAATTTATAAAAATCCCTGTTTTCCCTTTTTCAGTACAATCTTCGGATACATCCTCCATATCCCTTTTTTTTCGGATACATCCCCAAAAGAAGCGGTAACTACTCCAACAATGGCGCAAATCTAGCTACGCGGTTTTGCCGTTTCTCCTCAATTTCTGAAATTTGAATTGTCATCGTTCCCCCCAAATTCATCTTCACTTACATCTTAAGAAGTTCAACAACTTCTCTCAAAATATCAATTTAACATTTTTAAGAGGTTAGTTTGTTATCATTGTTTCTGAAAGTTGAGTAGATAGATTTTTTGAACCTTTATCGGTTCAATTCACAGTTCCAATCTCAATATCAATTTATACAATGGATCTAGATTCAGGACCATCTTTTAGTCTGAAAACTTCTCAATTAGATAACATCAACCGAACTGAAGATGTTGTTAATTTTGTTCCTGATGTTTTTGATAAGGACTCTGAAGATTTTCATGAAAATAGATCTAAACACCGCAACGATCCCGTTATGATGAAGAAGTTGAGTGAAGAGTTGACAGTAAAATCTAAAAAAAGATAGTTGCTGGTGCTAAAAAAAAGAGGATCTGGCTCTTTAAGAGGCGAAGTTCGTAACAAAAAAAAAAGCTGTTGAAGTTACTAGAAGAGACATCCTTCCAAAGGTATTACATGTTTGTATCGTAAGTAAAACAAACTGAGATACATCATTAGAATCTCAAGATTATCAATATAGCTCAGATCTATGTGTCTGATACATTTGAAAATTATGTATATGTTTTAGTACTGCTTATTGTGTAAAAAGGTAGAGTGTTATGTATCTCAAGTATATTTTTCAACTGATACTTTATTATGTATAATGAGATACATCAGTAAGAGCTGAAGATACATAATATACATTATATCTATGTGTTTCATACATATGTAGATTATGTATCTTTGGTTATTTCTTAGATTGTCAAAAACTAAAGTGTAATGTATCTCGAGTATTTTTTTCATGTGATACATAATTTATTACCCAGATACATTTAACTGTTAAGTAAAACATTTTTGTATCTCTCTTTAGTACTTTTTATATAGTAAAAAGGTAGAGTGTTATGTATCTGGAGTATTTTTTCATGTGATACATAATTTATTACCCAGATACGTTTAACTGTTAAGTAACACATTTTTGTATCTCTCTTTAGGGTATGAGTTATGTTATCAAAGAGATTTCACCACATCCTTTAAGGTTTGGTAGCTCATGCAATGCCAAGTTCCTAGATGATTTTAAACATATTCTGTCAAAAGAGATAATTGAGTTGTTAGTCGTTCTTATACTTGTATCACTAGCTCTTGGAGCTGTATTTCCTTTTCGTGAATGTTTTTGTCTTTATGAATTAGTTTTCAGACTTTTCATTGTCTTACCTTAATCCTCATAATTCAGATTTTCACTCGTCTTAATTGATTAAAAACTAATGGAGTTCGCCCGCGGGGAAAGGGTAGGTGCCCTCACAGCCTAGCGAGAGTACTTTTGGATCTTGACAAGAGCTTGGTGAAATTTTAGTCTCAAATATTTAAAGTTCAAATGCGATTTAGTGAAGATGATCAATATTTGTTATTTGCGAAGCAAAAATCTTAATAGTAACAACTTTGAAGCATATAAACGTTCTAAGTATATAAACTTATTGCTGACAAATTCTTTGATTGATAGGAGGATTATAAGTTGTACATGTAGTTGTTTAATTTATTTGATAAATTTTCATGAGCATGATTAAAATTATGCTAATAGAAGTATCAAATTTGGAATCCTATTAATATGTCCATTTACGTATTGTATACTATGTTTGATTTACGACCAAAAATCAACATACACCATTTATCAGATCTAATTATTTTAATTTTAGTGTTATAATTCCTCTTGAACAGTGCTAGACGAAAACTAAACAAAAAATAGATACAAGTTTGGCGAATGTAATGAGAAGGATGCAATTAAAAAAGACACAATACATAAACGTGCTCTCTAAATTGACTTCAGCGGACATCTCTGCCCATCAACTTTGAATGTGCAAACATAGACACTTAAACTTGTATAAAGTTGAATCCGTAAACAAACACATCCTACGTGGCAATTCGCGCGAGCTACACTCCAACTTGTCACTTTTAGCATATCAAGACAAGACATTTTTTTTCATGATTTACCCATAACATTAGTTACTTATTTATTCTTCAAATTATTTTCAAGACCTAAGACTAAACATCAATTAATATTGGATAATATGATAAAATACTCGTATCAATTATTATATTTTTAGGAGCGTGCAAAATTTAAAGTAAACAAGTAAAAGTGAACAAAATGATTTATCATAAGCTTTGTAATTGTTTGGCAAATTTTTTGAAAGATCAAAAGTTTTTTTAAAAAAAGAATGAAGGTGTGTTTGGTCGAGATTTATTTAAAAAATGTTTTGGGTAGTAGTAGAAGCTCAATCTCGTCTTTCAGCCAGAAGTTAAGAGAAATAAAATCTCCAAAAAAAATAATTATTTAATTTCTTTGGGACAAAATTACCCTTACTAAAAATTATCTTTATCAAATTAATTTTTTTTTTCAATTTAATATTTAAAAGTATGGATCAAACACAAACTATTAACAAATACATTTTTCTAAGACACTATTATACAAGATTTATATATTGTGTATAGTAAGTGTATTATATGTATCATGTATAAGCACAGTTGCGAATGAAAAGGCTTAGTCGGTGTAATGTGAAAATATAAGTTAGGTAGATGTAATATTTTGTATTAAATCATATATTTTTGTAAAAAAATCCTCTTCTTTTTTTTCCAAAAAATTGAAGGTAGAGGAAGGAGATTACAAGTAGGGAATCCAATCCTCACCAATAAGGTGGACGTTCAGATAACTAACCAACTGAGTTATTAGTATTCCTCTGTAAAAAAAAACCCTTAAAAATGTGGATCAACAGAAATTACTAACAAAAGTATTTTTCAAATAATTTTAGTAAAATACAAATTAATATTCTTTCAGATTTTTTTTTCTTAAAAAGAATTTTTCTCAAAAAACAATTCATACTTGTAAAATAAGATATTTCACATCTTCCCCACTCTCTTTCTTGGTTCCTATAAACCCCAAAAACCTATGCTTAAACCCTTCAAAGTTCAAAAATCCAATCACCACCATTCCCCACCGTCAACCACCGCCAACCACCGTCAACCGCCATGAATTCCTACAACGTCACCACCTCTAAGGGTTGTTTGGTTGGGAAATAAGTTATTCTGGGATTAGCTATTCCGAGATTAGTTATCACACCCTTAAGGTGGGCTAAAAATAACACTGCAATCCCGGGATAACCAATCTCGGGATGAGTTATCCCATGCATTTTATCCCAATCAAACATGGTATAGTTCATCTTAAAATTAATTCCGAAATTAGTTATCTCTTATCCCTTGTATCAAACGAGCCCTAAGTGTATAATATGGTATATCATGTGTATAAACACAATTGCGAAAAAAGAAGAAGCTATGCGAGTATAATGTGAAAATATAAGTTACATAGATATAATATTTTGTATTGAACCGTATATTTTTATATAAATCCCTTAAAGTTATGGATCATACACAAATTACTAAAAAAATAAAATATTTTTCAAATAATTTAGTATAATACAAATTAATATTCTTAAAAAATAAACATGTTTCTCAAAAAGCAACTCATAAATTTCTACAACACCACAACTCCAAACTTCGACAACCTCCTCTTCCAATCCCTAATGAACCGACCAAACACAATTGTTTTGTATAAATTTGTATAATAACGTAAAAATGTGTATAAACACTTCTAATATACTATAATATATACAAGATCTATATATTGTGTATAGTAAGTGTATAATATTGTATATCATGTGTATACAGTTGCGGAAAATTAAAAAAAAAAAAGCTATGCGATTTAATGTGAAAATGTAGGCTATATAGATATTAATATTTTACATTGAACTGAATATTTTTTATAAAAATCCTTTTTTTTCTTATTCCTCCCTAGAAGCTTATACCTTTCTCTTCCGTGGTGACTCAAACTAAACTCACACCTTCAGGGAAGTGAAGGGTGCTTGCCATCCGAGTAACCCCTCTCATCCTTAAAAGTAATCGAACAAAAATTACTAAGGAAAGTATTTTTCAAATAATTTAGTAAAATACAATCTTCTGAGGTAGTGGTATAGACTGTGTACACTTTACTCTCCCCAGACCCACTCTGTGGGAATACACTAGGTATGTTGTTGTTGTTGTTAGTAAAATACAAATTAGTAAAAAGGACAGCCCGGTGCACCAAAGCTCCCGCTATGCGTGGGGTCTGAGGAAGGATCGAACCACAAGAATTTATCGTACGCATCCTTACCTTACATTTCTGCAAGAGACTGTTTTCATGACTTGAACCCATGAATGTAGTACTGCTCTAATATTTCGTCTATTTCTACTGCATGGGAAATTACTTCCCTTCCATACAGTCCACGATGATGACGAAAAGGAAACTTTCACGTTTCCCCTGGTCAAATTTTGTAAGATTTGAACTATCTCTCAATTGTCCGGTTTATGAAATGGATTATATACAAAGTTAAGTGTGTATGCACTCTGTTCTGTTCCTTAAGCTTAATATATAATAGCTTCTAAATTGCACCAATTGCTGTCTGTTTGATCTGTCAAATCTTGCATTATTCGATTAACTGATTTTATAAATATTTTATATGAGTAGTTATTACTGGAAGACTAATAATTTTATTCATCTATGAGAATCACTTTTTTTTTATAATAAAGCACAGCTTTTATCGTCCAAGGAAAATCATGAAGTTCTGCGTTAATAGTAGGAAAATTGATGGAAGGGAAGGGAAGTTAAGTTAGTTCGTTTACAGACCTAAACCTAGCACATTACAGAATGACAAATTCATCTCCTGTGAGAAGAGCTTCACTATATAACGACCTTCCTTATAGTGAGACGAAAGTCTCTCTACCTTCATGAGTTAGGGTAAAGTCTACATATGTTCTATTCTCTCTCCAAATCCCGCTTATAAGATTACGCTAAGTATGCTATTATTGTTGTTCAAACGAACCCTCCTTATAAAATTATACTAGGTATGTTTATTATTGTTGTTCAAGCGAGACTAAAGAGATCTAGAAGAAAAATAAAAAGAATTATTTATATGATAGTAATTATGATAAAGTTCCATTACAACAATCACTAGCTTTACACTGGCAATAGTATTAAAAAACTAGCTCACTAAGTATTAACTAACAACTTTTAAGCTAATATTCACGGAGATATTTGAAGGAAAAATTACATAACACCACATATTAAGTTACATAAATTACTTAAAATTCCTACCCTTTCAATAATTTATAAAAATCCCTGTTTTCCCTTTTTCAGTACAATCTTCGGATACATCCTCCATATCCCTTTTTTTTCGGATACATCCCCAAAAGAAGCGGTAACTACTCCAACAATGGCGCAAATCTAGCTACGCGGTTTTGCCGTTTCTCCTCAATTTCTGAAATTTGAATTGTCATCGTTCCCCCCAAATTCATCTTCACTTACATCTTAAGAAGTTCAACAACTTCTCTCAAAATATCAATTTAACATTTTTAAGAGGTTAGTTTGTTATCATTGTTTCTGAAAGTTGAGTAGATAGATTTTTTGAACCTTTATCGGTTCAATTCACAGTTCCAATCTCAATATCAATTTATACAATGGATCTAGATTCAGGACCATCTTTTAGTCTGAAAACTTCTCAATTAGATAACATCAACCGAACTGAAGATGTTGTTAATTTTGTTCCTGATGTTTTTGATAAGGACTCTGAAGATTTTCATGAAAATAGATCTAAACACCGCAACGATCCCGTTATGATGAAGAAGTTGAGTGAAGAGTTGACAGTAAAATCTAAAAAAAGATAGTTGCTGGTGCTAAAAAAAAGAGGATCTGGCTCTTTAAGAGGCGAAGTTCGTAACAAAAAAAAAAGCTGTTGAAGTTACTAGAAGAGACATCCTTCCAAAGGTATTACATGTTTGTATCGTAAGTAAAACAAACTGAGATACATCATTAGAATCTCAAGATTATCAATATAGCTCAGATCTATGTGTCTGATACATTTGAAAATTATGTATATGTTTTAGTACTGCTTATTGTGTAAAAAGGTAGAGTGTTATGTATCTCAAGTATATTTTTCAACTGATACTTTATTATGTATAATGAGATACATCAGTAAGAGCTGAAGATACATAATATACATTATATCTATGTGTTTCATACATATGTAGATTATGTATCTTTGGTTATTTCTTAGATTGTCAAAAACTAAAGTGTAATGTATCTCGAGTATTTTTTTCATGTGATACATAATTTATTACCCAGATACATTTAACTGTTAAGTAAAACATTTTTGTATCTCTCTTTAGTACTTTTTATATAGTAAAAAGGTAGAGTGTTATGTATCTGGAGTATTTTTTCATGTGATACATAATTTATTACCCAGATACGTTTAACTGTTAAGTAACACATTTTTGTATCTCTCTTTAGGGTATGAGTTATGTTATCAAAGAGATTTCACCACATCCTTTAAGGTTTGGTAGCTCATGCAATGCCAAGTTCCTAGATGATTTTAAACATATTCTGTCAAAAGAGATAATTGAGTTGTTAGTCGTTCTTATACTTGTATCACTAGCTCTTGGAGCTGTATTTCCTTTTCGTGAATGTTTTTGTCTTTATGAATTAGTTTTCAGACTTTTCATTGTCTTACCTTAATCCTCATAATTCAGATTTTCACTCGTCTTAATTGATTAAAAACTAATGGAGTTCGCCCGCGGGGAAAGGGTAGGTGCCCTCACAGCCTAGCGAGAGTACTTTTGGATCTTGACAAGAGCTTGGTGAAATTTTAGTCTCAAATATTTAAAGTTCAAATGCGATTTAGTGAAGATGATCAATATTTGTTATTTGCGAAGCAAAAATCTTAATAGTAACAACTTTGAAGCATATAAACGTTCTAAGTATATAAACTTATTGCTGACAAATTCTTTGATTGATAGGAGGATTATAAGTTGTACATGTAGTTGTTTAATTTATTTGATAAATTTTCATGAGCATGATTAAAATTATGCTAATAGAAGTATCAAATTTGGAATCCTATTAATATGTCCATTTACGTATTGTATACTATGTTTGATTTACGACCAAAAATCAACATACACCATTTATCAGATCTAATTATTTTAATTTTAGTGTTATAATTCCTCTTGAACAGTGCTAGACGAAAACTAAACAAAAAATAGATACAAGTTTGGCGAATGTAATGAGAAGGATGCAATTAAAAAAGACACAATACATAAACGTGCTCTCTAAATTGACTTCAGCGGACATCTCTGCCCATCAACTTTGAATGTGCAAACATAGACACTTAAACTTGTATAAAGTTGAATCCGTAAACAAACACATCCTACGTGGCAATTCGCGCGAGCTACACTCCAACTTGTCACTTTTAGCATATCAAGACAAGACATTTTTTTTCATGATTTACCCATAACATTAGTTACTTATTTATTCTTCAAATTATTTTCAAGACCTAAGACTAAACATCAATTAATATTGGATAATATGATAAAATACTCGTATCAATTATTATATTTTTAGGAGCGTGCAAAATTTAAAGTAAACAAGTAAAAGTGAACAAAATGATTTATCATAAGCTTTGTAATTGTTTGGCAAATTTTTTGAAAGATCAAAAGTTTTTTTAAAAAAAGAATGAAGGTGTGTTTGGTCGAGATTTATTTAAAAAATGTTTTGGGTAGTAGTAGAAGCTCAATCTCGTCTTTCAGCCAGAAGTTAAGAGAAATAAAATCTCCAAAAAAAATAATTATTTAATTTCTTTGGGACAAAATTACCCTTACTAAAAATTATCTTTATCAAATTAATTTTTTTTTTCAATTTAATATTTAAAAGTATGGATCAAACACAAACTATTAACAAATACATTTTTCTAAGACACTATTATACAAGATTTATATATTGTGTATAGTAAGTGTATTATATGTATCATGTATAAGCACAGTTGCGAATGAAAAGGCTTAGTCGGTGTAATGTGAAAATATAAGTTAGGTAGATGTAATATTTTGTATTAAATCATATATTTTTGTAAAAAAATCCTCTTCTTTTTTTTCCAAAAAATTGAAGGTAGAGGAAGGAGATTACAAGTAGGGAATCCAATCCTCACCAATAAGGTGGACGTTCAGATAACTAACCAACTGAGTTATTAGTATTCCTCTGTAAAAAAAAACCCTTAAAAATGTGGATCAACAGAAATTACTAACAAAAGTATTTTTCAAATAATTTTAGTAAAATACAAATTAATATTCTTTCAGATTTTTTTTTCTTAAAAAGAATTTTTCTCAAAAAACAATTCATACTTGTAAAATAAGATATTTCACATCTTCCCCACTCTCTTTCTTGGTTCCTATAAACCCCAAAAACCTATGCTTAAACCCTTCAAAGTTCAAAAATCCAATCACCACCATTCCCCACCGTCAATCACCACCATTCCCCACCGTCAACCACCGCCAACCACCGTCAACCGCCATGAATTCCTACAACGTCACCACCTCTAAGGGTTGTTTGGTTGGGAAATAAGTTATTCTGGGATTAGCTATTCCGAGATTAGTTATCACACCCTTAAGGTGGGCTAAAAATAACACTGCAATCCCGGGATAACCAATCTCGGGATGAGTTATCCCATGCATTTTATCCCAATCAAACATGGTATAGTTCATCTTAAAATTAATTCCGAAATTAGTTATCTCTTATCCCTTGTATCAAACGAGCCCTAAGTGTATAATATGGTATATCATGTGTATAAACACAATTGCGAAAAAAGAAGAAGCTATGCGAGTATAATGTGAAAATATAAGTTACATAGATATAATATTTTGTATTGAACCGTATATTTTTATATAAATCCCTTAAAGTTATGGATCATACACAAATTACTAAAAAAATAAAATATTTTTCAAATAATTTAGTATAATACAAATTAATATTCTTAAAAAATAAACATGTTTCTCAAAAAGCAACTCATAAATTTCTACAACACCACAACTCCAAACTTCGACAACCTCCTCTTCCAATCCCTAATGAACCGACCAAACACAATTGTTTTGTATAAATTTGTATAATAACGTAAAAATGTGTATAAACACTTCTAATATACTATAATATATACAAGATCTATATATTGTGTATAGTAAGTGTATAATATTGTATATCATGTGTATACAGTTGCGGAAAATTAAAAAAAAAAAAGCTATGCGATTTAATGTGAAAATGTAGGCTATATAGATATTAATATTTTACATTGAACTGAATATTTTTTATAAAAATCCTTTTTTTTCTTATTCCTCCCTAGAAGCTTATACCTTTCTCTTCCGTGGTGACTCAAACTAAACTCACACCTTCAGGGAAGTGAAGGGTGCTTGCCATCCGAGTAACCCCTCTCATCCTTAAAAGTAATCGAACAAAAATTACTAAGGAAAGTATTTTTCAAATAATTTAGTAAAATACAATCTTCTGAGGTAGTGGTATAGACTGTGTACACTTTACTCTCCCCAGACCCACTCTGTGGGAATACACTAGGTATGTTGTTGTTGTTGTTAGTAAAATACAAATTAGTAAAAAGGACAGCCCGGTGCACCAAAGCTCCCGCTATGCGTGGGGTCTGAGGAAGGATCGAACCACAAGAATTTATCGTACGCATCCTTACCTTACATTTCTGCAAGAGACTGTTTTCATGACTTGAACCCATGAATGTAGTACTGCTCTAATATTTCGTCTATTTCTACTGCATGGGAAATTACTTCCCTTCCATACAGTCCACGATGATGACGAAAAGGAAACTTTCACGTTTCCCCTGGTCAAATTTTGTAAGATTTGAACTATCTCTCAATTGTCCGGTTTATGAAATGGATTATATACAAAGTTAAGTGTGTATGCACTCTGTTCTGTTCCTTAAGCTTAATATATAATAGCTTCTAAATTGCACCAATTGCTG
This sequence comes from Capsicum rhomboideum, assembly GCA_031232105.1. Taxonomy (NCBI): domain Eukaryota; kingdom Viridiplantae; phylum Streptophyta; class Magnoliopsida; order Solanales; family Solanaceae; genus Capsicum; species Capsicum rhomboideum. The sequence continues at coordinate 137,903,498 of CP124711.1, read as the reverse complement.
TCTGTTTGATCTGTCAAATCTTGCATTATTCGATTAACTGATTTTATAAATATTTTATATGAGTAGTTATTACTGGAAGACTAATAATTTTATTCATCTATGAGAATCACTTTTTTTTTATAATAAAGCACAGCTTTTATCGTCCAAGGAAAATCATGAAGTTCTGCGTTAATAGTAGGAAAATTGATGGAAGGGAAGGGAAGTTAAGTTAGTTCGTTTACAGACCTAAACCTAGCACATTACAGAATGACAAATTCATCTCCTGTGAGAAGAGCTTCACTATATAACGACCTTCCTTATAGTGAGACGAAAGTCTCTCTACCTTCATGAGTTAGGGTAAAGTCTACATATGTTCTATTCTCTCTCCAAATCCCGCTTATAAGATTACGCTAAGTATGCTATTATTGTTGTTCAAACGAACCCTCCTTATAAAATTATACTAGGTATGTTTATTATTGTTGTTCAAGCGAGACTAAAGAGATCTAGAAGAAAAATAAAAAGAATTATTTATATGATAGTAATTATGATAAAGTTCCATTACAACAATCACTAGCTTTACACTGGCAATAGTATTAAAAAACTAGCTCACTAAGTATTAACTAACAACTTTTAAGCTAATATTCACGGAGATATTTGAAGGAAAAATTACATAACACCACATATTAAGTTACATAAATTACTTAAAATTCCTACCCTTTCAATAATTTATAAAAATCCCTGTTTTCCCTTTTTCAGTACAATCTTCGGATACATCCTCCATATCCCTTTTTTTTCGGATACATCCCCAAAAGAAGCGGTAACTACTCCAACAATGGCGCAAATCTAGCTACGCGGTTTTGCCGTTTCTCCTCAATTTCTGAAATTTGAATTGTCATCGTTCCCCCCAAATTCATCTTCACTTACATCTTAAGAAGTTCAACAACTTCTCTCAAAATATCAATTTAACATTTTTAAGAGGTTAGTTTGTTATCATTGTTTCTGAAAGTTGAGTAGATAGATTTTTTGAACCTTTATCGGTTCAATTCACAGTTCCAATCTCAATATCAATTTATACAATGGATCTAGATTCAGGACCATCTTTTAGTCTGAAAACTTCTCAATTAGATAACATCAACCGAACTGAAGATGTTGTTAATTTTGTTCCTGATGTTTTTGATAAGGACTCTGAAGATTTTCATGAAAATAGATCTAAACACCGCAACGATCCCGTTATGATGAAGAAGTTGAGTGAAGAGTTGACAGTAAAATCTAAAAAAAGATAGTTGCTGGTGCTAAAAAAAAGAGGATCTGGCTCTTTAAGAGGCGAAGTTCGTAACAAAAAAAAAAGCTGTTGAAGTTACTAGAAGAGACATCCTTCCAAAGGTATTACATGTTTGTATCGTAAGTAAAACAAACTGAGATACATCATTAGAATCTCAAGATTATCAATATAGCTCAGATCTATGTGTCTGATACATTTGAAAATTATGTATATGTTTTAGTACTGCTTATTGTGTAAAAAGGTAGAGTGTTATGTATCTCAAGTATATTTTTCAACTGATACTTTATTATGTATAATGAGATACATCAGTAAGAGCTGAAGATACATAATATACATTATATCTATGTGTTTCATACATATGTAGATTATGTATCTTTGGTTATTTCTTAGATTGTCAAAAACTAAAGTGTAATGTATCTCGAGTATTTTTTTCATGTGATACATAATTTATTACCCAGATACATTTAACTGTTAAGTAAAACATTTTTGTATCTCTCTTTAGTACTTTTTATATAGTAAAAAGGTAGAGTGTTATGTATCTGGAGTATTTTTTCATGTGATACATAATTTATTACCCAGATACGTTTAACTGTTAAGTAACACATTTTTGTATCTCTCTTTAGGGTATGAGTTATGTTATCAAAGAGATTTCACCACATCCTTTAAGGTTTGGTAGCTCATGCAATGCCACTACAACAATATGCATATATAGCTACGAATTCTCAGCTACATATATGAAAATCGTAGCTAAAACCTAATAACAATCACGCCAATTGAATTTCCGTGGCTATTTACAATTTTGTAGAAAGATTTAGCTACAAAAATAAATTGGCAAAGCTAATTCCTCATTTTTGCTATAGTTTCTAACTAATGTGGCAATAGTTGTCCAAATAGCTACAAGTTTATTGCTACAATAAAACTTTGTAGCTAATTGTGAGTTTTTGCAATGCATTTAAAGTTATCATAGCAATAACAATCTTTTAGCCACAATAAATTACTTGAAACAAAATGTTGTAGCTAAATATATATTTTTGCTTCAAGATATGTTAATTTGTGGCAATAGTTACCTTAATAGCTACAACTTTATTGCTACAATAAAATTTTGTGACTAATTGTAAGTTTTTGCCACACATTTTATTCTATCGTAGCAATAGTAGCTTTTTTTAGCCACAATAAATTTTTTGAAGCAAGATATTGTAGCTAAATAGATATTTTTACTTCAGTCTATAATAATTTGTGACAATAGTTACCTAAATAGCTATAAATTTATTGATACACTAAAATTTTAAAGCTAATTGTAAGATTTTACCACACATCATGTTATCGTCACAATAGTAATCCTTTTTATCCACAATAAATAATTACTTGAAATAAAATATTATAGTTTAATAGATATTTTTACTTCAAGTTATAATAATTTGTGACAATAACTAACTTGGATACAATTATTTGTCATAATGAAATGATATATTCATAGTTCTATTATTGCAACAAAATTTTATAACAAGTCATAAGTTTTTGTCGTCGTTTGAAGTAGTCACAACTTTAATTTTTTTTAGCAACAATAAATTATTTGAAACAGACCTATTATATCTAAAAGAAAATTAATCATTCAGAGTATCAAATATCATGGTGATAGCTGGCTTAGGATCTGTTTAATTGTTATGACACAATGATATAGGCACTAATTTAAAGTGATAATAAAATTTTGTAGCTTATTATAATTTTTTTCTCATGCACTTAAATTTGTTATATCAATGATATGATTAACCTTAATAAATTTGTTATAATAAAGTTTTTAGTTAAATAAATATTTTATTCTCTTCATAAAAATATGACAAAGATTGGACTAAATGAATTAGATATTTTTTATCAAAAATAATTTTAATTTTAAATGTAAAAGTTTTTTTTTTCCTAAATATGTTTTAAATAATAAAGATTAAGATGCAGAAATACGATTCAATAATATGCGGTGCTTGATTATTTTAATAAGCATTTAGAGTAATTTAATAACTATAAAGCTTATGGAGGGGTAGTAAAACTTCATTTATTTTTATTAAATTTACGACGTATGAATTTCGATACACATTCGAATATTAAGATTAAGAAATCTCAATTTGACTATTCAGATATTGCATTAAAATTTAAATACTAAATAATTAAGATTGTTTATTATATTTCAATATTTGAATGTATAAAAATTTATCTTATTAAAAATTATTAAATTAAAATAAAATATTAATTCATTTAAAGGTTGTAGGTGGTGGTAATAATAATAGTAGTAATTGAGGGTTCTATTTGTAGTGGTTGTTAGGGACAATAATGTTAATAATTAGTGGTGATGGTGGCTGGCAATAACGACCAATGATGGTGATTGATAGTAATAGCATATAACAACTTATTTTTAGTTAAAACACTGAATATTGTTTTTGTGAACTTTGTACAAGTTGTAATACTCATTTGTAGCTTGTTTGAGGGGTTTGGGACGTGACTCGAGGTTTTCAGAAGAGCTTTGAGCAAGAAATTTCATTTTGATTGTTGCAATTTTTTTTGTGCAACCCATTTTGCAGATCAGGTATCGCATTTGTGATATAGCCAATTCTTATGAACCATTGGAATAGAAGGTTACAATTGTGAGACTGACCTACCAATTATGAAGAGGATTTTCTTTACCAATTACCAAGTATATAAAAGAGATCGGTTACAAGATTTTCTTTATTCCAACTCAATTTTAGGATAACTGAGTTGTTTTATTATTCGATTTAAAAGTTAATCCATTTTAATCGTATTTTCTTAATAATGTCTATGACAATCATTGTTAATTTTTAAGTTCATTCTGTTAATTGGATCAAATGTGTTCCATTCTAGAAATTTTAAAGGACTAAATACGCTAAAAATTATAGTAAATAAACCTTATATCATACTAGATACAAATTTGGAAAAATAACATAAACATACACCTTAATTTATCATAGTTACACAAATCTCCACTCTTACAAAGTAATTACAAAAATTTCAACTAATTATGCATCTTCGTTGAATGTATCGGGAGCTAATTATGTATCTCGACAGACCCAAAATTGGGAAAAATGTATCGGGAGCTAATTATGTATCTTTACAAAGGAAAAAATGTATCTTCATTGGATGTATTACTTATCTCGACAGACCCAAAATTAAAAAAAATGTATCGGGAGCTAATTATGTATCTTCGTTGGATGTATCGAAAACTAATTATGTATCTCGACAGATTCAAAATTAAGATTTTCAGTAATTATGTAAAATATAAAATTTTCTATAATTAAGCTCTAAACTGTTGGGATTTGTGTTATTTATACTAAAATTTTTGACTCAAAACTCTTTAAAATGGAATAGCTTATAGCCTCACCAAAAGTTCTATTTTCCCCAAATTCTGTACGCGGACTTTTTTCCCTCTCTTTCTTTCGCAGAAAAACCCTACAATATCCTCACCCAAAATCGTGTCCCAATTTTAAGTTTTCTCGCAGACATGTTGCATCTCCGTCACTGAATCAACGTCGGCCGTCGGTATTAACGACGTCTGCAATGAGGATTTCTCCTGAAGACTCATTGTTTTCTGGTACTCTATATCTATGTTTTGGTCTTTTAGGAAAAATTGTTTAAATTCGACTTTAATTGCAGTGAGGAAGATGTGGAATTCGCCAGTTCCTCTGGTGGACTAAGCGTGTTGTGAATAACTTGGCAGGTATGTTGTACGCATTTGTAAACAGGAAACTTTCAAAATTTTCCTAATTCCCATCCAGATGTATTCACAATAGCCAATTTACACTATTTTGTTTTCTATCAGTTTCATGATTGCTAATGAATGATAGTGTATGAATGACCTTTTACTATTGTGCTTAGAGTGTCTTTCAATTGTATATTAGCTCTTTGTTTGCCTGATACTGTAAATTGTACTGTCTTTGCATATATATATATAAAATCTGTCTCCAATTAATTTCATTTTCGTTTTGCGGGTTCCTTTGGATTATGTTTTGTCTCTGCTTCAGGCAGTTTACGGGGCTATGTTGCTGAGTTACTTACAGAGAGTTTTCTCGCGCCCTTAGGTATTCTCTATCTACCCGATTGGGCCCTCGGGTCAGTAGCTGGGCTCCGGGGCATTACTACCACTGCTACTATCGACCCAAGCCCAAATAAGGAAAAGAACGGTTTAAGATACAACTTCTATCTCAGTCTTGTCTTGCGACAAATGTTTTCCTAGTGCCTTTTGTTCGCAGAAGGTTTCATTTGCACCTGGACAATGTCCAACCCCCAAATTTTGATCACCTAACTGTGGCACATTATCTCGATCATGTGTAGCATTGTCCAGCACTTGTACTGCAACTTCATACATCAAACTTTCTTTTTTTAATGAATTATTCTTACTCCTTTTATTGGTGGATTCGACAAATCTATTACTAGAGCTATAATAAACAAGTCTAGATTTATTAGATTACTTGTATGCTAATGCATTAACCAAGACTTTGTTATCCTTTATTTTCATCTTGTGCAAGTTTTGTTTGCGAGATATATAGGGGTAACTGTAAAATTTTGTGATGGTTGGTGCAAATGACCATAAAATTTTGCATAAGTCTACAATTAAGCACCAAATCTGTAGTGTCCTTTCTACATGGACTTTCTAAGCATAAACCATGCGGTGAAATCTGGTTATTCGACAATATTTGTCTGTGAAATCATAAAATTTTGTAATGGTTGGTTCCGCTTGTAATTTAGAAATATTTACAAGCGGAACCATATGTACTACCAGAGGCACCAATACAATTTATAACCCCAGCCCACAGTATGAACATCAAGAAACTATTGAGAGCCAAAAGGCATTGCGACAAGATTTCTCATTTGCTAACAAGGCCACAAACTATTTAGTTGTGTAGAACTTTGGTAGATATATTTTTAGAATCTTTTTTATTCGATGTTCTTCCAATTGTTGGAATTTAATTAACTATTGATTGAAGTTGGGAACTACACCATGAAAAAGTAGACAGCTAATGCATCTATCATCGTCGCTGCTATTGAATTTTTATTCTTTTATATTATTTATTCTTCTCTATGATTATAGAATCTGGCTGCATTTAGTTTAGTTTTTTCTCTTTTCTACCGTTTATAAATTGTTCTTTTTGCAGCTGAATTTTCTTTCTTCAGTCACTGCAATCCTGTTTTTCATATTTTTCATGCAATCGGTTGATTTTAAAGTGTCTCTGTATGTGATATCTATTGTAGTTCTCTACAAGTTCAATATTTGAAATTGGCCAGAGTCTCAGCCTTAGAGATTTGAGAAGTCGCACTGTATTTAAATGTGTAGACTTGCAATATATTTTCAAATTATATTTCATCTTTTGACATAATTTTTTAATTATTTCAGGTCATACAGTCTGATGTTCGATGATTTAGCGGGAGAAAGTTTCGATATGATGAAAAGTTGCAAAAATTATTTGAGGACTACTATTTATTAGGATTAGCCACACAGAAGCTCTAGCCATTATTTTGATTGAGAAAAAATAATGGCTGAGAAAACAACGTGAAGAAGGGGTATGTATGCTCTCTGCCTCCTTGTTGACTGAAATGGCTCACTATTTTGCTAAAAAAAGGTTAATGGTATAGGCTATACCCAAGTACAATCCCATTAAAAAGAAAAGATTCAATCTCATCATTTGCCTTTGGTGAATGGTCAGCAATCAATTATTTATGAGATGCTTCAATAATTGTGCTTCCACCTATGGCTGCTTAAATGTAATATGTTATCCATCAATGTGTATTTGAGTGATCTGTTTTTATGTTTGATCACATTTTTTCGTTGTGTTGTCCTTTCTTTATTCTCTCCATACTTGGAAGGTGTAGAAATTACATGATATGTGGCGATCTCTTTTTTCAGCACAAAAGTGTTTGTGAGTTGGTGAAACTTGTTGTGAAGATAGCTTTCTATTTGTTCCGTTTTACAACAGTGGCCGCAAGAACACAATTATTTGCAATCACTATTGGACTTCACCTTGCTTATGGTATTTCATTTGTGCTTGCAGACTATCTTAAAGGTGCAGAATCGTTGTATTAGCTCTTCCCCTCAACAACAATTTCATCATTTTCATTCTTTTGGGACAAACTATAGTTGACTCTCAACATATCATAGGGAACTCTTTCTTCATGTGAGAGCTTATTCACCCCAGAAACATATTATTGGAGATGCATCGGAGTACCTCTTGAATTTTCAATGGAATGTCCCCTGTGATGTTTACCATCACTATCTAAAATCAAGTTACTTTGTTTTTCCTTCTAACTTTATTGTGTTTGTTGTAGAGGAGTTATGTAATGTGGAGGCTGTAAGTTTTAGCTATACAATTGTGTATCTGAATTTCTTTTGGCAAATTTTCGATGTCAATTTTAATAGAATAAGTTATTTCTAAATCTTATTATGTTGCTAGTTTTCAATATAATGTGCATGAATGTTTAGAACTTTTGAAATGTGTCGAAAGCAAAAGATTTGTGGCAGAAACTTTTGTTATAACTAACAATTCAAATATTTGGTTCCCAAATTGCAGTATAATAAAATTTAGCTCCAATTATAGTGTCGCTTGTAGCTATGAAACTTTGAATTCATAGCTAAACTTGGCTTTTAAAAGCACAGGTACACAATTCGACCTTTTGTGGCAAATATTTTAATTAGTATGGATTTTTAAATTTGTAGCTAAATATAAGTATTTAGCCATGAGACTGATTATAGAAATAGCCACAAACTTTGAAGTTCATGGCTAATACTTTTGCTACAAATACAACACCCTGTGGCTATAGTATGAAGATAGCTATAAATTTTGTTCGTCGTGGCAAAAGAATTAAATTATTTGCTATAAATGTATTTTTTGTGGCAAAAACTCTTTACCATCACAGCTACAACAAAGAAATTTTGTAGCTATAAGTATTAGTTCTTAGTCACGGACCATGTAAAGTTTGTAGCTAACCTTTAGCCACGCTACATCTAGTTACGAATGCTACGGAAAAAAAAATTGTGGCTAAAGTGTTTAGCCACGGAAATTTTCATATTTAGCTACAAAGTTTTTTGTAGCAATATATGCATTATTTTGTAGTGTGCCAAGTTCCTAGATGATTTTAAACATATTCTGTCAAAAGAGATAATTGAGTTGTTAGTCGTTCTTATACTTGTATCACTAGCTCTTGGAGCTGTATTTCCTTTTCGTGAATGTTTTTGTCTTTATGAATTAGTTTTCAGACTTTTCATTGTCTTACCTTAATCCTCATAATTCAGATTTTCACTCGTCTTAATTGATTAAAAACTAATGGAGTTCGCCCGCGGGGAAAGGGTAGGTGCCCTCACAGCCTAGCGAGAGTACTTTTGGATCTTGACAAGAGCTTGGTGAAATTTTAGTCTCAAATATTTAAAGTTCAAATGCGATTTAGTGAAGATGATCAATATTTGTTATTTGCGAAGCAAAAATCTTAATAGTAACAACTTTGAAGCATATAAACGTTCTAAGTATATAAACTTATTGCTGACAAATTCTTTGATTGATAGGAGGATTATAAGTTGTACATGTAGTTGTTTAATTTATTTGATAAATTTTCATGAGCATGATTAAAATTATGCTAATAGAAGTATCAAATTTGGAATCCTATTAATATGTCCATTTACGTATTGTATACTATGTTTGATTTACGACCAAAAATCAACATACACCATTTATCAGATCTAATTATTTTAATTTTAGTGTTATAATTCCTCTTGAACAGTGCTAGACGAAAACTAAACAAAAAATAGATACAAGTTTGGCGAATGTAATGAGAAGGATGCAATTAAAAAAGACACAATACATAAACGTGCTCTCTAAATTGACTTCAGCGGACATCTCTGCCCATCAACTTTGAATGTGCAAACATAGACACTTAAACTTGTATAAAGTTGAATCCGTAAACAAACACATCCTACGTGGCAATTCGCGCGAGCTACACTCCAACTTGTCACTTTTAGCATATCAAGACAAGACATTTTTTTTCATGATTTACCCATAACATTAGTTACTTATTTATTCTTCAAATTATTTTCAAGACCTAAGACTAAACATCAATTAATATTGGATAATATGATAAAATACTCGTATCAATTATTATTTTTTTAGGAGCGTGCAAAATTTAAAGTAAACAAGTAAAAGTGAACAAAATGATTTATCATAAGCTTTGTAATTGTTTGGCAAATTTTTTGAAAGATCAAAAGTTTTTTTAAAAAAAGAATGAAGGTGTGTTTGGTCGAGATTTATTTAAAAAATGTTTTGGGTAGTAGTAGAAGCTCAATCTCGTCTTTCAGCCAGAAGTTAAGAGAAATAAAATCTCCAAAAAAAATAATTATTTAATTTCTTTGGGACAAAATTACCCTTACTAAAAATTATCTTTATCAAATTAATTTTTTTTTTCAATTTAATATTTAAAAGTATGGATCAAACACAAACTATTAACAAATACATTTTTCTAAGACACTATTATACAAGATTTATATATTGTGTATAGTAAGTGTATTATATGTATCATGTATAAGCACAGTTGCGAATGAAAAGGCTTAGTCGGTGTAATGTGAAAATATAAGTTAGGTAGATGTAATATTTTGTATTAAATCATATATTTTTGTAAAAAAATCCTCTTCTTTTTTTTCCAAAAAATTGAAGGTAGAGGAAGGAGATTACAAGTAGGGAATCCAATCCTCACCAATAAGGTGGACGTTCAGATAACTAACCAACTGAGTTATTAGTATTCCTCTGTAAAAAAAAAACCTTAAAAATGTGGATCAACAGAAATTACTAACAAAAGTATTTTTCAAATAATTTTAGTAAAATACAAATTAATATTCTTTCAGATTTTTTTTTCTTAAAAAGAATTTTTCTCAAAAAACAATTCATACTTGTAAAATAAGATATTTCACATCTTCCCCACTCTCTTTCTTGGTTCCTATAAACCCCAAAAACCTATGCTTAAACCCTTCAAAGTTCAAAAATCCAATCACCACCATTCCCCACCGTCAATCACCACCATTCCCCACCGTCAACCACCGCCAACCACCGTCAACCGCCATGAATTCCTACAACGTCACCACCTCTAAGGGTTGTTTGGTTGGGAAATAAGTTATTCTGGGATTAGCTATTCCGAGATTAGTTATCACACCCTTAAGGTGGGCTAAAAATAACACTGCAATCCCGGGATAACCAATCTCGGGATGAGTTATCCCATGCATTTTATCCCAATCAAACATGGTATAGTTCATCTTAAAATTAATTCCGAAATTAGTTATCTCTTATCCCTTGTATCAAACGAGCCCTAAGTGTATAATATGGTATATCATGTGTATAAACACAATTGCGAAAAAAGAAGAAGCTATGCGAGTATAATGTGAAAATATAAGTTACATAGATATAATATTTTGTATTGAACCGTATATTTTTATATAAATCCCTTAAAGTTATGGATCATACACAAATTACTAAAAAAATAAAATATTTTTCAAATAATTTAGTATAGTACAAATTAATATTCTTAAAAAATAAACATGTTTCTCAAAAAGCAACTCATAAATTTCTACAACACCACAACTCCAAACTTCGACAACCTCCTCTTCCAATCCCTAATGAACCGACCAAACACAATTGTTTTGTATAAATTTGTATAATAACGTAAAAATGTGTATAAACACTTCTAATATACTATAATATATACAAGATCTATATATTGTGTATAGTAAGTGTATAATATTGTATATCATGTGTATACAGTTGCGGAAAATTAAAAAAAAAAAAGCTATGCGATTTAATGTGAAAATGTAGGCTATATAGATATTAATATTTTACATTGAACTGAATATTTTTTATAAAAATCCTTTTTTTTCTTATTCCTCCCTAGAAGCTTATACCTTTCTCTTCCGTGGTGACTCAAACTAAACTCACACCTTCAGGGAAGTGAAGGGTGCTTGCCATCCGAGTAACCCCTCTCATCCTTAAAAGTAATCGAACAAAAATTACTAAGGAAAGTATTTTTCAAATAATTTAGTAAAATACAATCTTCTGAGGTAGTGGTATGTACACTTTACTCTCCCCAGACCCACTCTGTGGGAATACACTAGGTATGTTGTTGTTGTTGTTAGTAAAATACAAATTAGTAAAAAGGACAGCCCGGTGCACCAAAGCTCCCGCTATGCGTGGGGTCTGAGGAAGGATCGAACCACAAGAATTTATCGTACGCATCCTTACCTTACATTTCTGCAAGAGACTGTTTTCATGACTTGAACCCATGAATGTAGTACTGCTCTAATATTTCGTCTATTTCTACTGCATGGGAAATTACTTCCCTTCCATACAGTCCACGATGATGACGAAAAGGAAACTTTCACGTTTCCCCTGGTCAAATTTTGTAAGATTTGAACTATCTCTCAATTGTCCGGTTTATGAAATGGATTATATACAAAGTTAAGTGTGTATGCACTCTGTTCTGTTCCTTAAGCTTAATATATAATAGCTTCTAAATTGCACCAATTGCTGTCTGTTTGATCTGTCAAATCTTGCATTATTCGATTAACTGATTTTATAAATATTTTATATGAGTAGTTATTACTGGAAGACTAATAATTTTATTCATCTATGAGAATCACTTTTTTTTTATAATAAAGCACAGCTTTTATCGTCCAAGGAAAATCATGAAGTTCTGCGTTAATAGTAGGAAAATTGATGGAAGGGAAGGGAAGTTAAGTTAGTTCGTTTACAGACCTAAACCTAGCACATTACAGAATGACAAATTCATCTCCTGTGAGAAGAGCTTCACTATATAACGACCTTCCTTATAGTGAGACGAAAGTCTCTCTACCTTCATGAGTTAGGGTAAAGTCTACATATGTTCTATTCTCTCTCCAAATCCCGCTTATAAGATTACGCTAAGTATGCTATTATTGTTGTTCAAACGAACCCTCCTTATAAAATTATACTAGGTATGTTTATTATTGTTGTTCAAGCGAGACTAAAGAGATCTAGAAGAAAAATAAAAAGAATTATTTATATGATAGTAATTATGATAAAGTTCCATTACAACAATCACTAGCTTTACACTGGCAATAGTATTAAAAAACTAGCTCACTAAGTATTAACTAACAACTTTTAAGCTAATATTCACGGAGATATTTGAAGGAAAAATTACATAACACCACATATTAAGTTACATAAATTACTTAAAATTCCTACCCTTTCAATAATTTATAAAAATCCCTGTTTTCCCTTTTTCAGTACAATCTTCGGATACATCCTCCATATCCCTTTTTTTTCGGATACATCCCCAAAAGAAGCGGTAACTACTCCAACAATGGCGCAAATCTAGCTACGCGGTTTTGCCGTTTCTCCTCAATTTCTGAAATTTGAATTGTCATCGTTCCCCCCAAATTCATCTTCACTTACATCTTAAGAAGTTCAACAACTTCTCTCAAAATATCAATTTAACATTTTTAAGAGGTTAGTTTGTTATCATTGTTTCTGAAAGTTGAGTAGATAGATTTTTTGAACCTTTATCGGTTCAATTCACAGTTCCAATCTCAATATCAATTTATACAATGGATCTAGATTCAGGACCATCTTTTAGTCTGAAAACTTCTCAATTAGATAACATCAACCGAACTGAAGATGTTGTTAATTTTGTTCCTGATGTTTTTGATAAGGACTCTGAAGATTTTCATGAAAATAGATCTAAACACCGCAACGATCCCGTTATGATGAAGAAGTTGAGTGAAGAGTTGACAGTAAAATCTAAAAAAAGATAGTTGCTGGTGCTAAAAAAAAGAGGATCTGGCTCTTTAAGAGGCGAAGTTCGTAACAAAAAAAAAAGCTGTTGAAGTTACTAGAAGAGACATCCTTCCAAAGGTATTACATGTTTGTATCGTAAGTAAAACAAACTGAGATACATCATTAGAATCTCAAGATTATCAATATAGCTCAGATCTATGTGTCTGATACATTTGAAAATTATGTATATGTTTTAGTACTGCTTATTGTGTAAAAAGGTAGAGTGTTATGTATCTCAAGTATATTTTTCAACTGATACTTTATTATGTATAATGAGATACATCAGTAAGAGCTGAAGATACATAATATACATTATATCTATGTGTTTCATACATATGTAGATTATGTATCTTTGGTTATTTCTTAGATTGTCAAAAACTAAAGTGTAATGTATCTCGAGTATTTTTTTCATGTGATACATAATTTATTACCCAGATACATTTAACTGTTAAGTAAAACATTTTTGTATCTCTCTTTAGTACTTTTTATATAGTAAAAAGGTAGAGTGTTATGTATCTGGAGTATTTTTTCATGTGATACATAATTTATTACCCAGATACGTTTAACTGTTAAGTAACACATTTTTGTATCTCTCTTTAGGGTATGAGTTATGTTATCAAAGAGATTTCACCACATCCTTTAAGGTTTGGTAGCTCATGCAATGCCAAGTTCCTAGATGATTTTAAACATATTCTGTCAAAAGAGATAATTGAGTTGTTAGTCGTTCTTATACTTGTATCACTAGCTCTTGGAGCTGTATTTCCTTTTCGTGAATGTTTTTGTCTTTATGAATTAGTTTTCAGACTTTTCATTGTCTTACCTTAATCCTCATAATTCAGATTTTCACTCGTCTTAATTGATTAAAAACTAATGGAGTTCGCCCGCGGGGAAAGGGTAGGTGCCCTCACAGCCTAGCGAGAGTACTTTTGGATCTTGACAAGAGCTTGGTGAAATTTTAGTCTCAAATATTTAAAGTTCAAATGCGATTTAGTGAAGATGATCAATATTTGTTATTTGCGAAGCAAAAATCTTAATAGTAACAACTTTGAAGCATATAAACGTTCTAAGTATATAAACTTATTGCTGACAAATTCTTTGATTGATAGGAGGATTATAAGTTGTACATGTAGTTGTTTAATTTATTTGATAAATTTTCATGAGCATGATTAAAATTATGCTAATAGAAGTATCAAATTTGGAATCCTATTAATATGTCCATTTACGTATTGTATACTATGTTTGATTTACGACCAAAAATCAACATACACCATTTATCAGATCTAATTATTTTAATTTTAGTGTTATAATTCCTCTTGAACAGTGCTAGACGAAAACTAAACAAAAAATAGATACAAGTTTGGCGAATGTAATGAGAAGGATGCAATTAAAAAAGACACAATACATAAACGTGCTCTCTAAATTGACTTCAGCGGACATCTCTGCCCATCAACTTTGAATGTGCAAACATAGACACTTAAACTTGTATAAAGTTGAATCCGTAAACAAACACATCCTACGTGGCAATTCGCGCGAGCTACACTCCAACTTGTCACTTTTAGCATATCAAGACAAGACATTTTTTTCATGATTTACCCATAACATTAGTTACTTATTTATTCTTCAAATTATTTTCAAGACCTAAGACTAACATCAATTAATATTGGATAATATGATAAAATACTCGTATCAATTATTATTTTTTTAGGAGCGTGCAAAATTTAAAGTAAACAAGTAAAAGTGAACAAAATGATTTATCATAAGCTTTGTAATTGTTTGGCAAATTTTTTGAAAGATCAAAAGTTTTTTTAAAAAAAGAATGAAGGTGTGTTTGGTCGAGATTTATTTAAAAAATGTTTTGGGTAGTAGTAGAAGCTCAATCTCGTCTTTCAGCCAGAAGTTAAGAGAAATAAAATCTCCAAAAAAAATAATTATTTAATTTCTTTGGGACAAAATTACCCTTACTAAAAATTATCTTTATCAAATTAATTTTTTTTTTCAATTTAATATTTAAAAGTATGGATCAAACACAAACTATTAACAAATACATTTTTCTAAGACACTATTATACAAGATTTATATATTGTGTATAGTAAGTGTATTATATGTATCATGTATAAGCACAGTTGCGAATGAAAAGGCTTAGTCGGTGTAATGTGAAAATATAAGTTAGGTAGATGTAATATTTTGTATTAAATCATATATTTTTGTAAAAAAATCCTCTTCTTTTTTTTCTTCAAAAAATTGAGGGTAGAGGAAGGAGATTACAAGTAGGGAATCCAATTCTCATCAATAAGGTGGACGTTTAGATAACTAACCAACTGAGTTATTAGTATTCCTCTTTAAAAAAAACCTTTACAATGTGGATCAACAGAAATTACTTACAAAAGTATTTTTTAAATAATTTTAGTAAAATACAAATTAATATTCTTTCAGATTTTTTTTTCTTAAAAAGAATTTTTCTCAAAAAACAATTCATACTTGTAAAATAAGATATTTCACATCTTCCCCACTCTCTTTCTTGGTTCCCATAAACCCCAAAAACCTATGCTTAAACCTTTCAAAGTTCAAAAATCCAATCACCACCATTCCCCACCGTCAACCACCGCCAACCACTGTTAACCGCCATGAATTACTACAACGTCACCACATCTAAGGGGTCGTTTGGTTGGGAAATAAGTTATTCCGGGATTAGCTATTCCGAGATTAGTTATCACAATATAACACTGCAATCCCAGGATGAGTTATCCCATGCATTTTATCCCAATCAAACATGGTATAGTTCATCTTAAAATTAATTCCGGAATTAGTAATCTCTTATCCTTTGTATCAAACGAGCCCTAAGTGTATAATATGGTATACCATGTGCATAAACACAATTGCGAAAAAAGAAGAAGCTATACGAGTATAATGTGATAATATAAGTTACATAGATATAATATTTTGTATTGAACCGTATATTTTTATATAAATCCCTTAAAGTTATGGATCAAACACAAATTACTAAAAAAAAAATAAAAAAATTCAAATAATTTAGTATAATACAAATTAATACTCCACAACTCCAAACTTCGACAACCTCCTCTTCCAATCCCTAATGAACCGACCAAACACAATTGTTTTGTATAAATTTGTATATATAATAACGTAAAAATGTGTATAAACACTTTACTCTCCCCAGACCCCACTATGTGGGAATACACTAGGTATGTTGTTGTTGTTGTTGGTAAAATACAAATTAATAAAAAGGACAGCCCAGTGCACCAAAGCTCCCGCTATGCGTGGGGTCCGAGGAAGGACCGAACCACAAGAATTTATCGTACGCATCCTTACCTTACATTTCTGCAAGAGACTGTTTCCATGACTTGAACCCATGACCTCCCGTTCATATTGTAGTACTGCTCTAATATTTCGTCTATTTCTACTGCATGGGAAATTACTTTCACGTTTCCCCTGGTCAAAGTTTGTTATGAAATGGATTATATACGAAGTTAAGTGTGTTTGCACTCTGTTCTGTTCCTTAAGCTTAATAATAGCTTCTAAATTGCACCAATTGCTGTCTGTTTGATCTGTCCAATTTTGTAGTATTCGATTAACTGATTTTATAAATATTTTATATAGTTACTACTGGAAGACTAATAGTTTTATTCATCTATGAGAATCACTTTTTTGATAATAAAGCACAGCTTTTATTGTAGGAAAATTGATGGAAGGGAAGTTAAGTTAGTTCGGTTACAGACCTAAACCTAGCACATTACAGAATGACAAATTCATCTCCTGTGAGAAGAGCTTCCTTATAGTGAGACTAAAGTCTCTCTACCTGCATGAGTCGGGGGTAAAGTCTACCTATGTTCTACTCTCTTCAAATCCTGCTTATAAGATTACACTAGGTATGTCATTATTGTTGTTCAAGCGAATCCCTCTTATAAGATTATACTAGGTATATTTATTATTGTTGTTCAAGCGAGACTAAAGAGATCTAGAAGAAAAACAAAAGGAATTATTGATATGATAGTAATTATGATAAAGTTCCATTACAACAATCACTAGCTTTACACTGGCAATAGTATTAAAAAACCAGCTCACTAACTATTAACTAACAACTTTTAAGCTAATATTCACGGAGATAATACCTCATATGATCACTCAATTGATAGCTTGTTTTTTTTGCAAGTCACTTTATTTTGATTTTTAACCCAAAACTCACACTTACGTAGATTGAATTACTTTGTAAGTAAAGCATTCATATTTGAGTGGCTTTTGGGTTAAAGCCCAAAGTTAAATAACTTTCGAAGAGCAAAGCTCATAGTTGAATGACCATCTGAGATATTATCTCGCATTCACGTTGAAATAAGAATCAAGAAGTAAATTCTAACACAAGTTAAGCACACTTTTTAACTTTTATGGTCAAAGTGGGATAAATTTCTCGAATGTTAAAAAACCAGAAGTTTTTTTTTATCGAAGCCACAACTTTATTTTGTCACTTGAAACAGTTAGTCAACTTTTGTCATATCAAATGCATACATTGAATAAATAAAGAGCAGCTAGCCTTATGACATTGCAAAGATAGATAGAGGCATTAACTGGATCATCAGAATAAACTTCACCAAACACACTGCCATTATTATCAGGAAAAAATGAACAACAAAAATACGAAGAAAAGCCACAAAGAGCTTACCTGAAAGTCAATATGAGTGCGATAATAAAAAGCATAACTCACAGATGTTAAGGATATATAGACTACATATTATGCTAAATTGAGATACAACATAATTAGTCTTCAAATAATTGATCCCATATTATATATATCATCAATCAACCAAAAGGTTATATAATGGCAGGATAAATGAGTTTGATACCAAACAAAATAATAATCTCAAGTCAAGAAATTAATGACGAACAGTAAACTAATATCGATCATAATTAGTTTCAAACGAAAAAACAAAAACAAACTAGCAATCAAGTCATACCAAAAAAAATAGTCTCCAAAAATAAGAAATTAAGATACAATTTTCACATGAGAAAAACACTGTCACTGTAAAGAGCCCTTATGAGAGTCATCATTGATCGTCCAATAGCATTGAATTATCATATTGATGATTCGCCAGAACTATTTGCTATTTTGGGAAACTGAACGTCGATGTCCCTGCCACCTGCATAAATATATTTTTTAAATACTGATAAATATCATTAAAACACTATCCGATTTGCTAAGGACTTGTTTGATTCAAAACTCTATATTAGAGTTTATAATTTCTATCAATAGGGAAAATTAGATTTAATCATGTCTATTATGGATATACAATACAAAAGAATAATTTAAAATTTATACTGATTCTAAACAATACTAATAATCAAACAAGAACTATATATAATACCAAATTAGATAGAAGCATTAACCTGATTATCAGAATGAACTTGATCAAGCTCACTGTCATGTTCATTTGATTCACCAATATTCTGCTGGAAATTTGCATTTGTTGCTCCCAATTCATTAATAGTCGCATTTTCAACATAAGTATCAGACACCACTGCCCTTCTTGAATATGTTGTCATATTGTCCAGATTGGCATTCAAGTTGTAGTAATTAATTGTCGCATTCCCAATGTTTGTGCCAGACATTATTCCGCTACCTAAATATGTTGCGTCATAGGCAGCATTGAGATTCAAGTTGTAATCACTTTGAGTATGATGATTCCTACTATTAAACGTCAGACCAGGCCTATAAATAATGTTCCCAATAGTTGGGCCTTGTAATCCTTTTGAACCCAGCATTCCAAATAACGGTCCATGTTGTTGTAGCCCACCACCAACATTATTCTGAGCTGGCAAAGTTGAGTTATTGAATAGGTTGTCAATGCTTATGTAGTGAGGTTGAACCTGAGGTTGTGGGCGATAAAGTTGTTGTTGAATCAAACCCTTTCCTCTAGCAAAAATACTGTTGATATTGGGTGTTGAAAATGAAAACTCTGAGCCTCTTTCCATTTGATCTAGGTTACGTTGTAGATTTGGTAGACGAGGCATTGTCCCAAAATTTTTAAAGCTACTATTTTGCTGAGAACCACTTGAGGATGACTGACTTAATGAGTGACGAATAGATTTTTGCTTTCCTGGAGCTCTCCAATTGTTGCTACGACATTTCTGAGAGGTGTTAGAAGGAAAAAAATAAAAAGAGAGTTATACCATGGATATATTTATCATCCAAATTCATTGTTAATTAGGTGTGCTCAAGACTACCGAATCATTTCTAAAAGAATATGTTTTTGGTGTTTGAAAATTGTGAACAATATAAATTAAAGATTGGTAGTAATATTATTTTATTGAACTAAAAAATAATAAAAAATGCAATAAGTAATTAACTTCTATCACTAAACGTGTAACAAAAGTCTATTGATAATCCTATTTAATTAGTGAGTGCTTTGATAAGACTTTTGCTTCCTAAAGAATAAAAATAATGTTCAAATATTTACTTTTGAAAGTGAAATAAAATTTAATTTTTTATTCTTTGTTTGATATAAAATTAAAATTATGATAGTTGCAGAAAAATAACTTCTCAAATAAGTGTTTGATGAAAAGATCTTTTCAAACAAAACGTTTTCTAGTAACTAAATACAATAAAATAACTTTATAAAAAATATTTTTTTACAAAATAACTTTCCCCATACCATAAACACATAAATGATACATAATTTATCAATTAAACTTTTTAAAGATGTACCTGAAGGTGGCTAGAGATTTGGGTACTGGTAAGACCAGGCACATTCATCACCTTAAGAATCTCGTTAGGGTAACATCCTACATATTTCATAAGAATGTAAAGTTAATTTAGAACTAAAATATTTTCAAATCAAGTCGAGGTACACGTAAATATAACAATCACTACGCCTTAATTTGAAATAAATTGATGTTAGTTATAAGTATGAATTCTCATTGTTCATGTCGTTCCATGTAAATGAATTGTCAAGAAATTTAATAATAGTAAAGTAAACTTACTCCCTTCACCAAGTTGTCGTATAGCTTCCATGAATTTGGCATGAAGATCGTCAGTCCATTTTGTGCAGGTCTTTCGCCTTACAGCCTGATTAATAACACCTGTTTGGCGTGTTCCTTCATGAATCTCTTTCGAGCTTTTTCTACCTCTCTTCCTCTCTCTGTTTTGTTCTTCATTATCTCCAACAATATTATTGTTGAAAATATCATCAACATTCATTTGATCTCTAATTTTTTTTGATCCCTCTCTCGCTTTCTCTTTTTGTATCTTTTTTCTCAATACAAATTGCCACAAGTATTTCACAATTGTTTTGTCAAATGGCTTTCTAATAGAAAAATAAGCTCCTTCGTTCAAAGCCTTCTTTGCTACGAGCTCATTGTGTTCATCACATACAACTACATAATTATTTTGAGAGGTTATAAATTAGAATTAAATTATATTACAGATTATGTGAATAGAAAATTTCACATATATTTATTGAATCTTATTTATTATACTTTATTTGTTTCAATTCATATGATGTAGTTTGACTGGGTACACAATTTAAAAAATATAAAATGATTTTAAAATATGTGATCTAAAATAAGTCATGGGTGTTTTGTGTGACTAAAAATATCTCATTAAGGATGAAAGCAATATTTTAAAGTTAAATTATTATTAAATATAAAAATTGGTCATTCTTTTCGGGACTGCTAAAAAGGAAAGCATCTCATATAAATTTAGATAGAGGGAGTGGCAATAATATTGCAAAACAAACGTTTATCATATATTAAAAGATGGTAATTAACAACTGATAATTTATGGTGCTAAACAAAAAAATTTATTACTAATTTAATTAACAATGAATTATAGAAAATTCATTTAGTTATAAACTATTTAACAATAGATTAACAGTGAATCTTATAGCTATATTTTATTGTGTATTAAATAAAATAACCGACTTACCTACGATAGACGTCATAAGTGGAGGAGAAGAATAAATACTTACCTAGTGAAATTATATCCAAAGTCACAGCTTGAGCTAAGAGGTGAAAATAAAGCATGTTCGACGAATGAACATTGATTATCATCACATCAATTTTTTCCTTTCCTCCGGAGAGCATTGACATTGCTGCTGAAGCCGTAGCAACTGTGTTAACTGTATCAATACTCTTTTCAAGTCAGTAAAAAAATTATACACAAAATTGCCACTATGATTTATTTATTTTTCATATACAATTTAATTATAAATTTTCAGGTTATATTCTACACTTTAATTTATGCAATTGCACATACTAATCAACTTACATTATAATCGATGTGTGTAATCTTAGACATGTTCGCATAATTAAGCTATAAATAGTTTATTTAGGATAAATAATTGGATTAGAATAGAAAAGATCATGTATCAACATATTGCTAAAAAATCTTGGAAAAAGGAATTCAAATATGACATCGAATTTTCAGAAATTGAATAACTATGCCATTGTTAATAGATGGAATTATTTATGTCACACCATGATACATTTAATTAGTTCATGCCACTAACCACTAATGGAGCCCTACTACTATCAAGTTTTGCCACGTAACATTATCTAAGCCCTTCATTACTTATCAGTCCTCACTTTCTTTAAATTTACAAGTGGCATATGTGAGTCATTTCATTAAGTTTAGCGACATAGAATGAGTCTTTTTCCAATTCCATGTAATACATGACTCTCTTGAATAACAAAACTTGTTTATGTTATTTTATGTTTTAATATTGAAGCATGACATTTCACCTTTTAGAATCATATTCCTATATAAACCTCCATTTTTTTAATTTTGTATAACAAACTTATAATATTATGTAACAAACTTATACGTACATGTTTGCCCCATATACTAATAACATTATTATTTTATATGAAAAGCTATACTCTCTTATTTAATTGGATTATGAATCTAATCTTATACTAAATCATTCATAATTTTCACATATTTTATGGCACTTTAAAAATATTTTAAAAAAAAACACATAAAATTTATTTTTAAAAAAGACGAATATAAAAGAGAATACATTAATGAAAGTGTTGTTGGGTATGAAAAATACATATGAGCGTGTGAATTAAGAATATGTATGTATTTTTATGATAAAATTTGAGGTATTATAATGGCTAGGATATGATATTGGCTTAAAAAAAGAACACAATTTTTTAAATTTAGAAATGACGGAATTAAAAGAGAATAATGAGGTATAATTGGGTAAGCAAAGTACATATGAGTGTATTAATTAAGAGTATGTATATTTTTTCATGGTGGAATTTTGGGTATTACAATGGTTGTGACGTGATGGTTACTTTGGAAAATGACATAAAATATGTTTAAGAAAAAAAAGATGAATTTAAAAGAGAGTACACTAATGAGGTGTAGCTGGGCATGAAAGTACATATGAGTGTGCGAATTAAGAGTATGCATGTCTTTTCATTGTGAAATTTTGGGTGTTAGTAGTGATTAAAACGTGTTAAAGGATTGAAAAAAGGTTCTAATATGACACCAAGCTTAACGAAATGGCTCACATATACCACTTATAGAAGGGAATGGAGTTGATACGTATTGAAGGATTTAGATAAATATGACAAATTTGATGGTAATAAGGCTCTGTTAATGGCTAGTGGCACAAATGAAGCAAATGTGTCATGACAATGACATAAATAAGCTCAATTATTAACGAATGACTTTATTGAGCTTATTTGGACAGGAAACATTCAATGAATACTAACAAAGTTATTGAGAAACCAAACAAAAACAAATAAGGAAAAAGTCATAAAATACACCTAAACTATAATGAAATTGTCAATTATATACCTTTTTTTGCAGGGTGAAATAGTTCAAGAGAATCGCCATTTCCAGATAGTTTTCGGATAAGATAATTGTAGCGTGTACTTATTCATTTCAAATATCAAGAAAATTGTCTAGTATAAAACTTTTAAGTAGAGGAAGCAATTAAATGACCATTAAGATTGACAGGAAAAAAAAAATATTTGACAAGTGTCAAAAATACTTTACTTCAGTCCCAATATCGAAAGATGTGACTTAAGGAGTGAATTTGTCATTAAACTAGATCTAAATATTTTCTTTTCAAATTAAGGAAAAAATTAATCAAACTAAAAATATTTTAAAATTCAAGGTGAGCCAGCGATCGAAAACTTTTCAATAGATGCAATTTGTTTTTGTTGAATTACAAAAAAAAACCTCCTTGAAATTAAGAGGCAATTTTTATCAAACAAAAAAAATAGGAATTTATTATTTTATGAAAATCAAATCTCCCCACCTTTTTTGTCTGCATCCAATAAAAGATCAATATTTAAGTTATCTTGAGGTCAATAATAATGTTAGTCAGATCCGTTCATATCTTGTCCTCTTGCTCTTTCTCTTCCCTCCCATTACTCTAATTTTGTGCCTCCGCCGTCCAAATAATTTTCTTAAAATGATAGATAAATTGGTAAAAATCAAATATTTACACCTTTAATTTTTTTGAGGAATTTAATTAATTTTCTCCTTCAACTCTATGCCACTCTAGACCAATTAACAAAGAAAATTTCCCCCCTTTTTCTACAAAAAAAGTAAATATTAGATGTAGAATTCGAATATAAGTTGATTACTAATTAAAACTAACATAAGATTGTCTCTTCTCAAGAACATCCGATAAAATCGCAATGACACTGATATTAACATAAAATTATTAACCTCTTATGAAAAAATCATATATATCTTTATAGAGGAAGATAATCGGGTGTATGACATGCTTATCGTAAGAAAAAAAATAGAGAATCTAATTTGATTCTTTATAACTATATAAAATTCATTTATTAACTAGAAAAACAATATATACAATCCTAGAAATAGTGTTATGACTACAAGAAAAAGAGAAATTCAAGACTTACAAGATATATAAATAAATCTAAAAAGAGACCGATGATAAAATCATGTATGAAATAACAAACATCATATCAATTAAATCTCTTATAAAATGAAAGTCACGCAGAATTTAGTCATAAAAGAATCAAAACATATAAGTTGTATATGTATTTTTAGAGATGTCACCTTTATAGTTGCAAGACATTAGCAGATGTACCATCTCATCAACGAACTCTTGGTCACTATCGACTAGCATGACATGGACTTGTTCTATCATACCATAATAAGAATTTGTCATTGGATTAACTTTCCTTCAGATTGAGAATTTTCCGCTTTGGATTTAGTGAGGAGAAACAAGAAAAAAATTGTTATATAAACGGCGGAATTCATAGAGAAACACTTAACCCTATTGATAGGTGCTTATATAGTACCTCTACCGGCTAGGGCATGTCTAGTGTTGACTATAAGAAATTATTTTTATTTGACCTATTTAATTTTTATTTAGTCAAGACAAGGGTATATTTTTGTCATTATTTTTTCTTTTCCTTTTACGATTTAGTATGGAGGGAATTGTAATCATTTTTTATTTAACAAAGCGCTTTTAATTATAAGAAAAAACGACTTCTATCATTTATGGGATCTAAGTGATTTCATTTAAAAGGTATAAGAGTTATGTTCTTACTTTATCTCAATTGTTTTAACCAATACTTATTGTTATTAGCCATTAGAATTCAAAAACATCATAAAATCATTATCTCCTGATTATGTCCTCCGCAATTTATTAACTTTTTTTTCAAGATAAAATATTTTTCATATTTTCTTATGTCATACCAAACCTTTTGTAATTTTGTTTAACCTATACCTCAAGGAATATGAGACCTTAATATTTGAATATGTAATTATTCACTTTGTTACCTCCCACTTACAAATACGCAGTACTATTAGTAAATTATTGATTATTTAAAATGATTTTGCTATCTTATAAATTTGTATACTTGGAACTTCATATCTTATTGATAAGTTAACATATATCTATCGAGGACAAGCATCAGATCTATAACGACCCTCATAGTCGTCTTATGATTTTCTGCATATTTTTCATGTTTTACCCTTTCTTAAAGTTTTAGCATGGTATTTGGGATCTGGGGGATGACTGACTTGATTCTTGAGGTGGTTGGATGAGATTTAAAAGAGTTTTTCAATTTGGAAAGTTAAAAGTTTGACCAAAGTCAATATTTGAGAAAATGAGACTGAAATTGAATTTCGACAGTGCTTTTAGATTCTTAAGGTGCTTTTAAGTTAGTAGGACCATTGGTTCGAGTCTCGAGGTATTTGGATGAGATTCAGGGCTTTGATTAAAAATTTGGAAATGTAGAAGTTAAGAGTTGACCTCAATCAATATTTGATATTTAGATGGTTCTAATAGGTCCAAAATTTATTTTTAGTCTAGTAGCATATTTAGTTTATCTTCATGGGATTTTGACGAATTCCGATGGTCCATTCAGAAATTTAAGAGTTTTGGCCTTTGTTGTTTCTGTTGTTGTTGGTGTAGCAGACAAACCTTCTTTACATTCATGAGGCCTTGATCGTGATCTTGGAGAAGAAAAGCTTTGTCCTTCGCGATAGCAAGGGAAGGATCCACATTCGCGAAGGGTGAAGCGGGTCTGGGTTGCATTTGTTCTTCGTATTCACAAAGAGTTGAGTGGGTAGGGTCAATTTTTGTGCTTCATATTCGCGAATATGTCTTTCTCATTTGTCAAGTGTTGGGATCGATTCAGGTCTTGCGATTGCGAAACTTCTTCCCTGATCACAAAGGGTAACTACCTAGCAGAATGATAAAACTCTATCTTCGAACTAGAAGTTTTATTTCTATATTTTGGAGCCAAGGAACACAGTTTTGAGTGATACAAAATGGTTTTTTTCAAGATTTATTCATTAGGTATAATTTTAAACCTTCATTTATGCATTATCCGCTAATTTTTTATCAATTTTATCTTTAAATCACTTTTCACACTAAGGTAATACAAATCAAAAAGAATGAGGTACATGATGCATGCCTCCTTTTTGATCCGTAAAAATATATACCTGCTGCCATATGTAGCTAGTTGGGACACATGGAGACTCGCAAGATACATATACCATTCGTAGTAGGCCTTAGACCCGTCCAAAAAATGACCAGAAATGGCTTTTGTTCCATCCAGAAATAACCTCGACCTTACATCGCCTGTAAGGACCTCGAAACCTTATCACCGAAAAAGACCCTGACACCCTCTCATACTCACCCCAGAACAATCAGTAGTATGATATAATGCTTTAAACATAATCAAACAAGCAAATTGGATAAACTCTCAAGTACCAAACATTTGATACTTGGGTATAAATTAGTGAACAATCACATCATTTACAATAATACTATAACTAAAATCAAGCTGACATAGACATATAATTCAACAATTCATAGATACAATTTTAAATTTGCTTTACATAATATCGGTACCCGCATAAATGCTCGTTATCTCATTTATGCGAGACCTCTATTACCAACTACTCATTTACACAGTCAACAAATACTAACACTTCAAAAATGAGTCAAAGAAAATCTCTGCTTGATTTAAACGAAGTTCAAAGAATCAAATCAAAACTTTTTTCCTTTTGTAAAGCTTATATACGATTTCAAAATGATCAAATACTTATTTTACATAAAAAATGAATCCTTGGACACCTATATTGCAATACTTAAGGTTTGGACCATAAAAGTCAACTCAAAGGTCAATTCTGAGTCAACAAGGGCAAAATTGGATTTTTTAAAAAGTTTTGTTCCCATAAGATAACTAACTCAAATATAAAATTTCATTGTAAATGACCTTCAAACCCTAAAAATACTATTTTATACCCTTAACCCCAAAATCTCCAAATTTCCAAATTTAAAATAATGATTTACGGATAAAATCATCAATAAAGTGTTATGGAATATAAATTTAAAGATTTTGAATCATACCCAATAAATAAATCATGAAATTTGCCTTTTAAATCACATAAAAATAAGTTCCCAAACTTCAAAAATTAAATTATGGAGTCCAAGTTCAAAAATAAAATTCTTAACTTTGTCCAGGTGCATTACTCAGCGAGATTGCAAGGTTAACTCTGTGACATGACCTGAACTCGAACACTTAACCCTTCCCCACAATTGTGACCTAGTCCACCATGATCGTGATGTACAAGATTCACTTCCCTTCATGATCGTGACTAGGCCGTCGCAAATGCGAAGGGTAAAGCCACCTGCACCATAAAACAATAAGGATATCTGAATAACCCTTATGGTCGTTTTTTATTTTCTATGCATTTTTATCATTTCAACCCTTTCTATAACTACCTTATGATATTTGTGGTTTACGAGTATGAGTGATGTGGTTCCTGAGGTGGTTGGACAGAAATTATGCAAATATTTTATTTTGGAAGATTTGGAAGTTGGTATGATTATCAAAGTCAATATTTGATGATAACGAGGTTGAAATGGAATTTTAACAATTCCATTAGCTACGAAATGTGAATTTTTTGTTCGTTGGACCTTTGATTCGGGTCCCGAGGTTATTGGATGGTTTTGAGTAGTTGGTTGGGAAGTTTGAAGTGTAAGGCTAAGGTTTGACTTCAATCAATATTTGGTCGATCAAGATAAGCTCCGTTTTGTGTTTTGTGATTTCATTGAGTGCGGAATGTCACTTCAGATCTATTAACATATATGTTCTGTGTTCATGGGGGTTTTGAACGAATTTCGAGGGTCTATTCGAGTCTTTAGACTTGTTGCATTTTAGCTGTATTGCTATTTTTGGTGTAGGTGAAATTACTTCTTTGCGTTCTTTAAGAAGAAGATAGGTAGTCATCGGTATCACGTGGAGGGGTCTGCAATTGCAAAGGGTAGATAGTTTGGGTTCCAGTCCACGATCACGATGAAGGAAATAGCTGGACAGATTTTAAAATCCATTTTCGAACTTAGACTCCATAACTCAATTTGTTGATGTTTCAGAACTCATGTTTGTGAGGTTCAAAAGGTAATTTTCAAGGATTCTTCTTTTGGTATGATTCTTAACCTATATTTATACATTCCCGAATGTTTTACTAGTGATGTCATCTTCAAATCTTGATTTTAAATTGGAATTTTTTAAAATTTTAGGGCTAAAGTTATGAAATCGTATTTTGATAATTTGAACTCAGTTTTTGATGTAATTTCATATTTAAATTTCTTAAGTTATGATAATATGATTTTCAAAAAATATTCTAATTTTGTCCTTTTGGACTCAGGATTGACTTTTTGAACCCGAAATTAAAGTATAATAATATGAGTGTCTATGGTTTTATTTTCTTATGTAGAATACGTATTTGACCAGATTGGACTCATTGGAGGCCCTAAGGAAGAATAAAGTTTCTATTTAACTTTTTGAGCGTCATTTAAAGCAAGTTGACATTTTTTTGACTCTTTTTCAAAGTGTTCATGTGTTAGTTGCTTGTATAATGGAGTGATGGGGAAATGGGGTCCCATATAGATATTGACGAGCATCTATTCGAGTATCGGTATTATGCGAATGATTAAAATAATTGATTAACTTATTTGGATTATCTTTCTTTACTAGCTAGAATGGTTATTGCAAATTAAATATGAAAGTGACTTATTGAGCATGCTAGTTGATGATTTTTACTTTTCCTTGAAAATTAGCTTCGATTATGATGATAATCAATAATAAATTTAGATTTTTGTATTTGTGGATCTAAAAAGAGAGTCTCTATTTATTGTGAAGTTTGAAAAAGGTAAACTTGAAATGATAATTGAATTAACTCATGAAAATAAATGCATTACTTGGAGTTATACTTGTTGATTATGGGATCGAAGCTGCATACATACACATCACGCATTACATTTCATATGGATCAGAGTGACATGCCTTCTCAATGTTATATGGATCAGAGTGGTACGCCTGTTGGGTATTATTATTAATATTTTGGGAACGGAGGGCACGTCTACTCGACATATGGACCTCGCGAGTCCTAGCTAAAATATACAGACCATCGACTGTATACACAACATCATTACATTCATCCATTCATTCCTTTTTATTTAGGTTGTACATGATTCTATTTGATGAATGTGTGTTTATATATTGTGTAATATGGTAAATGATTATCTGACTTCATTTGGTGGTTGATTTCTGTGTATATTTGAACTGTTGTTGGATCGCTATTAGTTTGTGTATTATTGGTTCTATGTATACGTCTAAGTTTAAGTGCATGCTTAGGTAGTATAGGGCAGAACCTCACTATTGCTTTAAAATAGTGCCAGTCGACGATGCTGCTGAGTACATGTGGATTAATACTCATGTTTGTTTATTTTCTGTTTTATTTGTGAAGGTCATGAGTCGGTTGTACCCGGATGTTGATCCAATACCTATGTTTGAGGTTATCATTCTTGGGATCCAAAAATAGTTGTTTGGATGATCTGTGACTGATGGATTCCCTCTATCCCTTGTTTCCTGTTTTTATCTTTCCTTTTTTTAGATTGTTGAAATAATCTTTGATGTATCAAATTTCTTTAGAGGCTTGTATTAGTGACTTCTGAGTTTTGAAAGGGTTATTGTTATTATTTTTCATTTTCAGTCTTGAGATTTCTATAAAAGATTCCTCTTATTAATTCATTCGGTTTATTTCATTGATTTCTACATTATTATGATATTCTTGAATCGTGGTTCTTGGATTCACTACTTACCTATCATAGGGGTAGATAGGTGTCATCACTACCTTGATGTTTGGGTCGTGACAACATCAAACAAAAATCTTTTCAAAAATCTTGAAAAGAACCTTAGAATTTGTTCAAAACTCCGTGAACAAAAACTAAATATGCTACTAGACTGGAAACAATACGTCGGACCAGTTGAAACCATCAGAACATTGAAAGGGTCATCTTGACCAAATATTGATCGAAATCAACTTTTAACCTCTAATTTTTTAAATTTCAATCCATCGACCCAAAATCTATCTAAACGCCTCGAGAATCTGTAATGATCCAAACCGTCGTTACGCTGAGATAGGAGGTAAAATTTGCACCTAGATTCCCTTTGGTTAATTTTTGAGAATTCAGGGTTAGTCTAGAATTGGCTTATTTTTGCGGATGTGTTAGTCAAATGAAATATGGTGCTAATTTGGTTTGTAATAATGGATTTTGATGTGATAATTAGATAGCCAACGAATATAGAAGGCCGTAGCAACTTTCGGCACCTGAAACAGAGTTATAGAACTCTGGTTATAGAGTTTACCGTGGAGGAGTTGGTTCGCGATGTTATAATTCGTGTTGTGTGTTCTAAAATAAACAAAATTGAGGAGAGTTTTCGAGTTTCTACCTCGGACCGCTGCAGTATTAATTATCCATTGCAGTGGTAACACATAGTAAAATTATAGTTTTAAAAATCAGAAAAATATTTCATTCCCACTTTTTCAAAAATAGCACGGGAGCTCTGGGAAAGGCGATTTTTAGAGTTTTTTTTTTTTTTTGGAGTTTTTCATCTTTGGAGATAAGTGATTACATTCTAGACTTGAATTTACTTCGTTTAACCTTAGAAAATCACTAGATACGGATTAATGGAGAAAATTGGAGTTTAACCCTTATTCATGGAGATTGATGAAAAGTGACTAGAATATGTGTATAATTTCAGTATATGATGATTCTAGGATTTTAGAAAACACTAATGGGACTAGAATTACAGTTGTTTATGCTAATTCAAGAAAAAATCATGAGGTTTAAGGAACAGAAAACCTTAAGATGAAGAAATAAGGTGGATTATGGCTAAAATCAGTGATCTTTGATTCCCAGTAGTTAAGAGGGGATGAATTATTAAAATGAGTATATATTCTTATTGTTATAGATCTAGAACGAGATCGAAAGGGCAAAAGTGTAGCTTAAAGGTGACTTTGAGCAAAGGAATTGAGGTAGGCTATGATTTTGTTGTAGCACTAAGACTTTCTTGGCTTTGTGGTTGTTTGTGAACTTGACATCTATGATTGCCTTCTAGCATGACTTGTGATTGATGGACTGTATTTCATTTCATATGCATTGTGATGATGTTGGATGATAAAGGGTTGGGTACCTTGCCGATACAGATATGATATGTTGTGATAAAGGGTCGGGTACCACGTCAGTACGTTATGATATTGTTTATTATGAGGAAAAGAGTAAGATATGATGCCACATCTTGCATACATGCACTCATTCATATGGTGATGAATTGTTGTTGAAAGTGATTAAGTGTAAAAGCTTGTGAAAGTAAACTTGTGAAATTCTCTTTATATGATGTCTTTAATTATGAGTTTTGTTATGATCGTTTTATACTTGTTTGGCTTACTTACTTGTACATTATTGAGTTAGTCGGACTATGATGCTTATCGATACTTATTGATGTACTGATTATAACGACCCAAAATGTTGTTACGCTGAAATAGGAGGTGAAAATTTCACCTAGACTTTCTTTAACTAAATTTTGAAGAATTCAGGACTAGTCTAGTTTTGGCTCATTTTTTAGGATGTGATAGTTGAACAAAATCTGGTGTTGATTTGTTTGGTAATATCGAGATTTGATATGATAGTTGGATACCAATGAGTATAGAAAGTCGTAACAACTTTTGGCACCTGAAACGGAGTTATAGAACTCCGGTTATAGCCTTTATCATGGAGGGATTGGTTTGCGATGTCAAAATTCATGGTGTGTATTGTAAAATGAGGACAACTGAGGAAAGGTTCGGAGATTCTGCCTCGGACCGCTGCAACAAAAAAAGTAACCGTTGTAGCGGTCATGGGAACAACAACGGCGGCCTCCAATAAAATCATGCAAACTACTACAGCGGTATCACTACAGCGGTAACGAGCAGTAAATTTTTAGTTTTAAAACGCAGAAAATGTTTTCATTCTCCACTTTATTAAAAACGCAATAGAGCTCTGGAGAAAGGCGATTTTCAGAGGGATTTCAAAGTTTTTCATCCTTGGAGGTGTGTAATTACGTTCTAGATTTGAATTTACTTCGTTTAACCTTAGAAAATCACTAGAAAATGGATTAATGGTGGAAATTGTGGTTAAATCTTAGTTCATGGAAAATTATAAAAAGTGGTGGAAATGTGTATAAATTCAACATATGATAATCCTAGGGTGTTAGAAAATACTAGTAGGACTAGAATTTTGACTATTTATGCTACTTTAAGTAGTGTTCAAGAAGTTTAAATGATAAGAAAATCCTAAGATGATGAAATAGGATAAGTTTATGGCTAAAATCAGTGACTTTTGAACTCTAGTAGTTAAAAAGGGATGAATTATTGAAATGTGTATATATTTTGTGTTGTATAGATCAAGAACGAATTGAACGAGAACAAAAAGGAAAAAGTGTGGCTTAAAGATGACTTTGAGAAAAGGAGTTGAGGTAGACTATGGTTTTGTTGTAGCACTTAAGACTTTCTTGGCTTTGTGTTTGTTTGTGAACTTGACATCTATGAGTGCTTTCTAGCATGACTTGTGATTTAATGACTGCATTGCATTTCGTTTGCATTGTATTGATGTGTTATGATGATGGGTCGGGTACCACTCCAGTACGAATGTGATAATGGGTTGGGTACCACGCCGGTACAATGTTATGTTGATGATGAGGTTGAGAAGGGTAAGATATGATGCATACATCTTGCATACATGCACTCATACATATACATTGAGTGCCTATTGTTGAATATAATGATGATGAGTTGTTGATGAAAATGCTTAAGTGTGAAAATATGTGAAAGTAAACTTGTGAGTTGTAATTATGTGATGATGTATAATGTGTTGTGTTGAATGATATCATTGGTTATGGGTTTTGTTATGATCGTTTTTATACTTGTTTGGCTTGTTTACTTGTACATTATTGAGTTAGTCGATCTGTGATGCTTACCAGTACTTGTTAATGTACTGATGCTACCTATACTCTTCTTTTTGTTGAATGGATCACATCTTCTGGTGGTTGACATATGACCTCGGCTCTAGATAGTGATCCAGACTTGATTTCGAGGGTGAGCACCATGTCCTAGCAACCTTCAAATCTTCTTATGATGTTTAGGTCCTTGTTTTGGGACTAAGACTATTTCCTCTTTTGTTATGTTTTGGATGTTGTGTTGGTTTCAGACTTGGTTGTTCTTTTTAGACGTTCTTGTACGGTGACTTCAGGTCCCGGGGATCGAAACAGATAGAGGTTTCCGCACTCTATTTCATTTTATGGATGATGATATTTCTAAATGATTACTAGTTATTAAATAAGACATTTTTAGAACTTGTTAAAAAGTACGTAAGCTAATACTATAATGAATGTGGATGTCACGACCCGAATCCCATTCGGGCCGGACTGGCACCCGAAGCCGATATGGCCCGAGAGAACCAATCTTTGCTCATGTACTCTCGTATGAAAATTCTCATATGAATCTTATTATACATCATGCAACTATGCGGAAGTCATGGAAAACATGTACAATATATATAACTTGGCCGTTAGGGCCATCACGTAAAAAGGAACGTACATCTCTTACATTTGTCTTCCCACAACCGTTTACAAATCCTCTACAGATACATGACCATGTCTATACAATAATTACATAATGCCAAAACCTAGTATACACATGTGACTTGGGAAGCCCCGAAGCAACTGGAGCTCACCAAAGATCTGCAACCTATTGTGGAGGTCTACTAGCACCTGCGCCTGCAACAAATAAAGTAAGTTCCCCCGAGGGGGTCAGTACGAAGAATGTACTAAGTGTGTAAGGCTAAAAGATACTGCATAATATATAAGCACTTTACTGGAATCATAACAAGTGAGTAATCATTATGGATAATTCTCCGTTCTGTATATGTGAAACCATGTTCATTACTTCCATCATTCTCATTACTTAATCATTCATTCGTTCATTATCATTCGCGAGACATCATTTATATGTATATACACTTTCACTTACGTGATATACTTTCTTACTTTTACAATTATCTTCATTACTGTTCATCCAACTGGTTAATCGTTCACAATATTTTACTGAGTCATATACATAATAATACCGGACATCCAGCTGATCAGTGGGCTATAATATAAATCGGACATCCAGCTGATCAGTGGGCTATAGTCATATATATAATACCGAACCTCCACCATTGGTGGGCTATAATATATAACATATAATACCGGGCCTCCACCATTGGTGGGCTATAATATATAATATATAATACCGGACCTCCACCTTTGGTGGGCTATAATAAATAAGTACATAATACCGGGCCTCCACCTTTGGTGGGCTATAATAAATAAATGTATAATACCGGGCCTCCACCATTGGTGGGCTATAATATATAATAACATAGCATAGTATTGGGATTGTTCCATTTGAACTTACACCCTTTAAATTGATCCATACTCAATGATACATAAAGTAACCATGTGTGCATTACTTCTTTACAATCTTCTTTCCTTTACATTGTTATGAGAGTGATACGTTGGTGATTGAAACATTATTGGGATCACATATATACATTACTTCATTCCTTTACTTTTATGAGATTGATACCTTTACTTTTAAGAGAGATTGATACAATGATAGTCATAACATTACTAGAACTTGGAACATATCATTATCGGAACTTTAGAGTCATAATATTGTTGGAACTTTGGAATCATGTCCACCCTTCATTTATTATTTTCCTTAACTCTTGCAACCAACAAACATACGTCACTTAACTTCTTTCTTTTGAGAGATTGGTACTTTTGTAGTTGTAACATTATTGGAAGCTTTGGAATATAACATTATTAATAAGAGACATGTGAGTAACATTTTTGGAACTTGGAATGATGTCTACCATTATGTGACTCATGAATAACATTTGGTCATTGAGCAAGAATCATGTGACTAACAATATATTTCAACCTGAAATGAAATACCTTTAGACATTTCGGAATGGAACACGTACGGTGATAATATGAACAATATGCTGCAGAAGGATACAGAAAGAGTAACCTTACATACCTTATGTCCTCAATATGAAAGTACAATCCTATATGTGATTATGATAATCCAGCTCCTTCCTTATGTCTTACTCTACAATACAAGTGCATAACGTAACCAACATTAACCACAAACTACATTCCAAGTGCATAACGTAGCTTACGTTAACATCCAACTATCTTACAAGCGCACAAGACGGCAATGAATTACATAGATTCCTTAGAACGTCATTTCACCCTCGTACAATGTCATTCATTGCATCAACATGCCAACAATTCCATAACATACCACACATTGACCAAGACATCATACATCGATAGCATTTCACACCACACTTACCCTTTACGTCTCCTCATTATCATTCCGTTGAAATTAGTTCCTCATAGCAACATATGAACATTAATCCATACTTAATATAGTCCAACATGTCTTCATACGACACTTTAAAGTCATTAAAACGATACCACAAGTTGATAATTACATCCAAAAAGGGTATCGGGGCCTTCGGGGGTCAAAGGGATACGAAAACATAAAAAATGAAAATCTAAGCTGACCTGCGCCCACAGATCAGCCACATGCGCCCACAGATGGCCTTTGGCAGCAGCCAGAGCCATCTGCGTTGGCATCTGCGCCCGCAGATGCCTTCGTCTGCGGGGGCGGATGCCCGTTTTGGCCAAAATGGGTCTCTTTTGGGTCTTTTAATGCAATGAATGTTCCATGATCATAACCAAGCTTATTTTGACATATTTTTGATCATATTTAATGCTCACAACCAGCCATGGTCTCACAACACACATAACACACCCAAAACGACACTTTCTTTTCATTACGTCATCAAATTTATAACCAATTTCACCACAACAATTCCAAACATTATGTACAAAAATAAAACAAGTTAAGGCTATAATCACACCTCACATTTCAATAGTGAGTCCATCAAGTTCACTTCTCTCAATACCACAAATTCATTTTCAAGTTTACAAGACAAAACCACCCTCCGATTTAGCAACATGTAACATTACAC
Organism: Capsicum rhomboideum; assembly: GCA_031232105.1. NCBI lineage: Eukaryota > Viridiplantae > Streptophyta > Magnoliopsida > Solanales > Solanaceae > Capsicum > Capsicum rhomboideum. Next base: position 137,867,469 of record CP124711.1, on the reverse strand, counting down.
ATATATTGAACTTCTCAATACCCCACCAACATAACCAACATCATATAAACCATCCACCATGCATAAAGTATAATTAATCATAATAATATACACTTACCAAGTCTTGGAAATGGATGATCTTGACCAAAGGAAAGGTTGCCTTAAAGTTTGAGTGAAGGAAAATATTTTGGAAAATTTCTAGAAATGGCAAGTGTATTGTGTGGATTAAAAATCTGATTTTTCTCCACTTATATAAGCCCTTAAGGTCCCTTCTTAGCCAAACATTTGGTCCAATAATAATTATCTACTTGGCCAAGATGAATGGGTCAAGTTTCCCATTTGGGCCAAGTCTTATAATTTGAATTGGGCCTTAAATTAAGCCCAATTGTACAAGGTTAATTTGACCCATCAAATTTAATGTATAATTCCTCAAAACTCCCATGTTTAATTAATTCCATAAATGTTACGATAATAACATAGGTCTGGAAATGTACGGGGTGTTACAGTGGAGATGACATCGAAGTGAGTAAAGGTGACCGTAGTATGGTTCTCTTGCCATAGGTTAGTGCGGGTACCAATCATGACGGTTTGGGTTGTGACAAAGATGGTATCAGAGCACTGAGTTCATAGATCTTATTGTACAATAACAGGTCTAGTAGAGTCCTACGGAATGGTACAGAGACATCTGTACTTTTCTTCAGGAGGCTACAGGGCTTTAGGAAAAGAATTCCCTTTTTCTTTCTTTCTTTCGTGCTATTACTTGATTTCAATTGGTATCTGGCGATCCAAATTGATATCTAATCCTTTCACTCTTATTCATAGATGGTGAATACTCGTTCTACCAGAGCAGCAACAGCACCTGCGGCACCACCCACACCGACTGCTGGGGTCGTAGTCCAGGGCAGGCCTTGAGTTAGAGGTAGAGCAAGAAGGAGAGGACAAGGAGCAACACCCGTTAGGGGTGGAGCACAGGTAGTCGGGAGATAGGAAAGGCAGAGATCACTGTCCCCTCCCCTACAACAGGATGCTCCAGGCCATGCTCAGGATGAAGAGGAGGTAGTTAGAAAGAAGAGATGATGGCTCCAGAGAATATGGTACCAACACCAAATGGTGCAGCTCAGGTGCCTTTGTCTGCTAAGGTGATTCAACAAATATTGGAATTCTTAGGTAGCTTCGCTGGAACTGGCTACGCTCTAGTGATCCCGACTATTCCGTCCACAACCCTGCAATATGCCGCTGCTGTAGTACCCAGGATGGATGCAAGTTCTAAAATAGGGGTGTATCCCCAACATGTACTTGGACTGGTAATGACTGATGACGAGCATAGGCTGTTTTGTAAGTTTATGAGGCCCCGATATTTCAAGGTATGGAGTCTGAGGATGTTTTTGAGTTCTTAATAGATTGTCATGAACGTCTGCACAAAATAGGTATTGTTGAAAATTATGGGATGGAGTTTGTTTCCTTTTAACTGCAGAATGAAGCCAAGCAATAATGGAGGTCATTTGTGGAGTACAGGGTTGCCTTAAATCTACTTACTTGGGTTTATTTTCAGAACGTATTCCTTGAGAAATATGTTCCCTGCACTTATTGTGACCAGAAGAAGGATGAGTTTTTAAGGTTGGAGCTCAGGGTAGTGGAGATGGCAGCCAAGGTGGTGAAAAAGCATATCTTTATGTCGTTTCGGCTTGTCCTGATGCGGAAGCTTCTAATATGGTGATCACAGGTACTATTCTTATCTGTGATCGTATGGCTTCTGTATTATTTGATCCCTGTTCCACCTTCTTTTGTGTGTTTATGAAATTTGCTATGGGTTGGGACTGAGACTGTGAATATCTTGATGCTCTTATGTATGTGTCTACATTGGTTGGGTTATATGTGTATGTTGATCAGGTATATCGTGCGTGTTTTGTGATATTCATGGGGTTTAAGACCCTGGCAGATTTACTCATCCTAGATTTGGAGGAATTTGATATTATTTTAAGGATGAGTTGGTTGTTTCCTTATCATGTTGTTCTTGATTGTTATGCCAAAAACCATCATGGTAGTGATACCCGGGAAAGAGAAGTTAGAATGGGAGGGTACATTTAAGCCTAATTCGGTGACGTTTGTGTCAGTAATTGAATGACACCTACAGAGCTGAGAGAGTTAAAATCCCAATTGCAAGAGTTGTTAGAAAAGGGCTTTATTCACCCAAGTGTTTCTCCTTGGGGTGCACCAGTGTTGTTTGTGAAAAAAAAAATGGTAGTATGAGGATGTGCATAGACTACCACCAATTGAATAAGGTGACCATTCATAACAAATATCCCTTGCCTAGAATAAATGATTTGTTTGACCAGTTACAAGGAGCTGCAGTGTTCTCTAAGATTGATTTGAGGTCGGATTATCATCAGCCAAAAATCTGAGCACAGGACATCCCAAAGACTGCTTTCCGAACTCGTTATTGGCACTATGAGTTTCTGGTTATGTCTTTTGACTTAACCAATGACCAACTGCTTTCATGAGCTTGATGAATGGAGTGTTTAAGTCCTTTTTGGATTCATTCATTTTTGTGTTTATTTATGATACACTTGTTTATTCTAGGAGTGAAGAAGAGCATGAAACTCATTTGCGTACTATGTTGAAGGAGAAATAATTGTATGTTAGATGTGAGAAATTTGAGGACACGACTTATTCCTTGTGTGAAGGTTCAATGAAGGAATCATACTATTGAGGAATCTACATAGGAGACAGAAGTGGACATGCGTAAGCGGTATCCGCAATTATTCATCAATGCAGGTACATTCTATTCCAGTTGTATGTTTTTGGGCCAGTTGTCATTCGGGGATGAACCAGTGGTAAATTGGTATCTAATGTAACGACCTAAAATATCGTTATGCTGAAATAGGAGGTGGAAATTTTACCTAGACTTCCCTTAGCTAAATTTTGAAGAATTCAGGGCTAGTCTAGTTTTGGCTTATTTTTGAGGATGTGATAGTTGAACAAAATCTGGTGTTGATGTGGTTGGTAATAGTGGGATTTGATATGATAGTTGGATAGCCAATGAGTATAGAAAGTCCTAGCAACTTTCGGCACCTGAAATGGAGTTATAGAACTCCGGTTATAGCATTTATCATGGAGGGGTTGGTTCGCGATGTCAAAATTCATGGTGTGCATTGTAAAATAAGGAAAACTGAGGAAAGGTCTGGAGATTCTTCCTCGGACCGCTGCAGCAAAAAAAGTAACCGTTGTAGCGGTCATGGGAACAGCAACGGCGGCCTCCAATAAAATCACGCAAACTACTGCAACGGTATCGCTACAGCGGTAACGCGCAGTAAATTTTTAGTTTTAAAATGCAGAAAATGTTTTAGACTTGAATTTACTTTGTTTGACCTTAGAAAATCACTAGAAAATAGATTAATGGTGGAAATTAGGGTTTAACCCTAGTTCATGGACAATAATGAAAAGTGATGGGAATGTGTATAAATTCAGCATATGAGGATCATAGGGTGTTAGAAAATACTAGTAGGACTAGAGTTTTGTCTATTTATGCTACTTCAAGTAGTGTTCATTAAGTTTAAATAATAAAAAAAAAACTGAGATGATGAAATAGGATAAATTTATGGCTAAAATCAGTGACTTTTGATCCCTAGTAATTAAAAAGGGGTGAATTATTGAAATGTGTGTAGATTTTGTGTTGTATAGATCAAGAACGAATTGAACGAGGACAAAAAGAAAAAAGTGTGGATTAAAGGTGACTTTGAGCAAAGGAGTTGAAGTAGGATATGGTTTTGTTGTAGCACTTAAACTTTCTTGGCTTTGTGCTTGTTTGTGAACTTGACATCTATGATTGCTTTCTAGCATGACTTGTGATTTAATGACTACATTGTATTTCATTTGCATTATATTGATGTGTTATGATGATGGGTCGGGTACCACTCCAGTACGAATATGATAATGGATCGTGTACCACGTCGGTACGATGATAATGGATTGGGTACCACGCCGGTACAATGTTATGTTGATGACGAGGTTGAGAAGGGTAAGAGATGATGCGCACATCTTTCATACATGCACTCATGCATATACATTGAGTGCCTATTGTTGAATATACATGATGATGAGTTGTTGATGAAAATGCTTAAGTGTGAAAATATGAAGTGAACTTGTGAGTTGTAATTATGTGATGATATATGATATGTTGTGTTGAATGATATCATTGGTTATGGATTTGTTATGATCGCTTTTATACTTGTTTGGCTTGTTTACTTGTACATTGTTGAGTTAGTTGACCTGTGATGATGCTACCTGTACTCTTCTTTTTTTGAGTGTATCACATCTTCCAGCTGTTGAAATAGGACCTCGGCTCTATTTAGTGGTTCAAACTTGATTTGAGGGTGAGCACCATGATCGAACAACATTCAGATCTTCTTATAGATGTTGACGTCCCTTGTTTCGGGAATAAGAAGATTTCCTATTAATTATGTTCTTGGATATTCTTGTTGGTTTCAGACTTAGTTTATTCTTAGATGTTCTTGTAAGGTGACTTCAGGTCCCGTGGATTGTAATAAATTGAGATTTTCGTACTCTATTCTCTTTATGGATGATGGTATCGTTTTGACAATGATCTTATTTAAATGAAAACCTTTCAGAACTTATTTAATACATGGGAATTTATATAATATGAGTAATAATTACGTGAGTAAAGGTAAGACTAATATGGTTCTCGTGCCATAGGTTAGGGTGGGTGTCAATCATCACCAGTTGGGTCATGACAGAATCAAACCAAAGGTCCAACTTACCCAAAATTACATTTCAGAGCTAACAGAATTGTCAGAATTCTATTTCACATATTGACTTTGGTCAACCATATTAAGTTTTCAACCATTTAAAATAAAATGATTTGCAAAATTTTTGACCAATCACCTCGAGAATCATGCCACCCATACTGATAGATCATAAATACCATAAAGCAACTACGAGGAGGAATAAAATAGTCAAAATACATAGAAATTTTAAAAACAACCACAAGGATTGTTACAACTGCTTGATTCGGCATCACTGGATTTCTAATTTTGTTTTAGTTAATATTTCTTTCTTCTTTTTGATACTTGTTGAGATCGAAATCAATAGGGTGTCATGCAAAAACTAATAGTTGCAAATAATGGAGACAATAAATCAGATGACAAGAAGGCTACACTAAAAACATAATATTATTATATTGTTTGACCAATTGGCTTACATATTAAAAACTAATAAAAAAATATTAAATCTATTAGGAGAAAATCTCTCTCGAAACAAAACTCTCAAATGCTAAAGGACTACATTGTGGATGTTATTATGTTGCATTTGAGAGCAGAGGATCTTCCCTTTACAGAAGTTCAAAACTTCTCCTCCATGACAAAATTAACCAAATATGAAAGAAATATTTTTCAACAAGGAAACATTTTCCACCAAGAAAATGAAGTAAAATACAATTATGCTAGAATCCAGGTAAAGTGGAAAATCCAGGACGAATCCTAACAATAATTGTAGTGTATTGACTTAAACATTCCGGATATTAGTCGCTCTTGTACTTGTGTATCACCAGTTCTTTGGGTTGTATTTCCTTTTCTTGAATGTGTTTTGTCTTTATGAATTAGTTTTCAGACTTGTCATTGTCTTGCCTTAATCCCCATAATTCAGTTGTTCACTCGTCTTTCTTGGTTAAAAACTAATGGAGTTCGCCCGCGGGAAAATGATAGGTGCCCTCATGGCCTAGCGAGACTTTTGGGTCATGACAAGAGCTTGGTGAAATTCCAGTCTCAAAAATTTTAAAGTTCATATGTCACTTAGTTAAGATGATCAATGCCTGTTATTTGCAAAGCAAAAAATCTTAATCGTAAAAACTTTGACGCATATAAACGTTATTAGTATATAAAGTTATTGCTGACAAATTTTTTGATTGATAGGAGAATTATAAGTTGTACATGTAGTTTTTTAATTTTATTTGATAAATTTCCATGAGCATGATTAAAATTATGCTAATAGAAGCATCGAAATTGAAATCCTATGGATATGTCGATTTACATATTGTATACTATGTTTGATTTGCGACCAAAACTCAACATACACCATTAATTAGATCTAATTATTAATTCCTCTTGAACAGTCCTACACGAAAACTAAACAAAAAATAGAGACAAGTTTGGTGAAAATAATGTCAAGGATGCAATTAAAATAGACATAACACATAAATGTGTTTTCTTACTTGGCTTCAGTTAACATTTCTGTCCATCAACTTTGGATGTGCAAACATATAACACTTAAACTTTTATAAAGTTGAACCTACAAACACATACGTCCTACATGACAATTCATGCGAGCTACACTTCAGCTCATCACTTTTAGCATATCATGATACAAGACAAAACATATTTTTTTATGGTTTACCCATAACATTAATTATTTATTTTTCAAATCATTTGCAAGATCTAAGACTAAAGATAATATGATAAAATACTCGTATCAATTATTATTTTTTTAGGAGCGTGCAAAATTTGAAGTAAACAAGATTATTTATCAAAAGTATTTTTTTAAAAAAAGAATGAAGGTGTGTTTGGTCGAGATTTTCATTAAAATACTGTTTTGAGTCTATTGTACAAGATTTACGTATTGCGTCTTTCAGTTAGAAGTTAAAGAAAAGAAAATCTCCAAAAAAATAATTATTTAATTTCTTTAGGACAAAATTACCCCTTTTAAAAATTATCTCTGTCAAATTAATTAGTCTTTTTCAATTAAATATTTAAAAGTATAGATCAAACACAAACTATTAACAAAGGCATTTTTCTAAGATACTACTCTACAAGATTTACATATTGTATATAATAAGTGTATAATATTGTATATCGTGTATAAGTACAATTGCGAATAAAAAGGCAGTGTCGTGTAATGTGAAAATATAAGTTAGGCAGATGTAATATTTTGTGTTAAATCATATATTTTTGTAAGAAATTCTTCTTCTTCTTTTTCCTTCAAAAGTTTTAGGACAGAGAAAGAAGATTACAAGGTGCAGAGTACAACTCTCACCAACAAGAAGGATATTCAGATAGTCAATCAACTGAGTTACTAATATTCCTCTGTAAAAACCCTAAAAAATGTGGATCAACAGAAATTACTAACAAAATTATTTTTCAAATAATTTTAGTAAAATACAAATTAATATTCTTTCAGTTTTTTTTTATAAAAAAGAAATTCCCGATAAGCAATTCATAAAATAAGATATATCATGTGATTGAACCCCAAAAACCTCTGCTTAAATCCTTCAAAGTTCGAAAATCCAATCACCACCATTCAACCACCATCAACCACCATGAATTCCTACAACGCCACCACCCCTAAGTGTATAATATGTATATCATATGTATAAATACAATTGTGAAAAAAGAAGAAGCTATGCGAGTATAATGTTAAAATATAAGCTACATACATACATACGATATTATTTTTTATTGAACTGTATATTTTTATAAAAATTCTTTTTGATTTTTTTTCCTTTATCCCTCTAAAGAAGCTTACACCTTTCGCTCCCGTGGTGACTCAAATTGAACTCACATCTTCAGGATTGGAAGTGGAGGGTACTTACAATCCGAATATAACCCCTCTCGTCTTAAAAATCTCCTAAAAGTATGGATGAAACACAAATTACTAACAAAAGTATTTTTCAAATAATTTAGTAAAATACAAATTAGTAAAAAGGATAGCTAGGTGCACCAAAGCACCCTATGACAGAAGTCGGAGAAGAATCAAACCACAAGAGTTTATTGTACACTGCCTTACCTTGCATTTACAAGAGATTGTTTTCACCCGTGACATCTCGTTCACATGCCAACAACTTTACCTGATACTACGCCAAATTAGTATTCTTTCAAAATATATTTTCTTGAAAAAAAAAAAAAAAAACAGGTTTTCTAAAAAAAAATTCATACTTGTATAAAATAAGATATTTCACTATTTCCCCACTCCCTCCCTCTCTTTTTTGGTTCCCATAAACCCCAAAAACCTCTGCTTAAACCCTTCAAAGTTCAAAAATCCAATCACCACCACTCCACCACCGCCAACCACCGGTCCACCGCCGTCAACCACCATGAATTCCTTCAACGCCACCACCCCAAACTTCGACAACCTCCTCCTCCAATCCCTAATGAACCGTCTCCAAATTCACCCTCCTTTAAACCACCCACCTTCACCACAATCCCTCGAAGATCTCCTCTTCAACACTCTCCCTTTCTCCTCCGAAGACGACGACAACGAAAACGGTGATGAAGACTCCACTTCCTTCCAATCACAGTTATCGAAAGAAGAATCCCGTGTCGAGAAAGAGATAATACGGACGATACTATCTGGGAATGTTGATTCGTTGAAGGCGAATTCGGGTCAAGCTGTTGTTATGGGTGAACATCAAATATGTATTGGGTTTCATGAAGATACGGGTTCGGATTATCGGGTGTGGGAATGGCACGGTCATATTATGCTTTTTGATGAGGAAAATGGGTATATGCCGGAATATATATATGGGAATTATTTTGAGAGAGTTAATGGGAAGATTGTGAAGGAGAAAAAGGAGGAGAAGGAAGAAGAGGAGAAAATTGGGAATTTGGGGTTGAGAGAGTTGATTGCATCGGGGGAGACGAGTAATGAGGGTCGGATTCTTAGGAGGAATATGAATGCTGGTTCTACAAGGTTTATTACTGAATCAACGCTTTTCTCCTTTTTCATTTGTGTTTTGCTCAAGTATTTTGAGTGTTTAGATATGTTGTTTATTGTGTTTCAGTTATCCTACTATTTTGTTGTTGTTATTGTTCTTTTTCTGAATGCTCTGCACTGTTTTTCTTACTAGTTGCTATGTTTTCTTCATTGCCGTTTTTCCTTTTCATAACTACTTTGATTTGCTGAACTTGAGCCGAAATATGTTGTTTAGTGTGTTTGGGTTATTGTACTATTTTGTTGTTGTTACTGTTCCTTTTCTAAATGCTCAAAATGAATACGGAGATTATCCCGACAATTCTAATGGGTAAAAATGATTCGTTAAAGCCAAATTCGGGTCAAGCTGTTGTTATTGGTGAACATCATATATGCATCGGGTGTCATGAGGATATAGGTTTGGATTATCGGGTATGGGAATGGCATGGTCATGTAATGCTTTTTGATGAGGAAAATGGGTATATGCCGGAATATATTTATGGGAATCACTTTGAAAGAGTTAATGGGAAGATTGTGAAGGAGAAAAAGGATGAAGAGGAGAGTGACAAAGAGGAGAAAATTGGGAATTTGGGGTTGAGAGAGTTGATTGAATCGGGGGAGACGAACAATGAGGGTCGGATTCTTAGGAGGAATATGAATGCTGGCTCTACAAGGTTTATTATTGAATCAACACTTTTCGCCTTTTTCATTTGTGTTTTGCTCGAGTATTTTTGTGTGTTTAGATAAGTTGTTTATTGTGTTTTGATTATCTTTATACTGAATCACCACTTTTTGCCTTTTTCATTTGTGTGTTTTGCTCGAGTATTTAGCGTGTTTAGATATGTTGTTTATTGTGTTTTGATTATCTTTATACTGAATCACCACTTTTCGCCTTTTTCATTTGTGTGTTTTGCTCGAGTATTTAGCGCGTTTAGATATTTTATTGGTAAACATCACATATGCATTGGGTTTCATGAGGATACGGGTTCGGATTATCGGGTGTGGGAATGGCGTGGTCGATGAGGAAAATGGATATATGCCGGAATATATTTATGGGAATTACTTTGAAAGAGTTAATGGGAAGATTGTGAAGGAGAAAAAGGAGGAGAAGGAAGACGAGGAGAAATTTTGGGAATTTGGGGTTGAGAGAGTTGATTGAATCAGGAGATTCGAGTAATGAGGGTCAGATTCTTAGGAGGAAAATGAATACTGGCTCTACGAGGTTTATTACTGAATCACTGCTTTTTGCATTTTTAGTTTTGTTATACTAGTTCATTTGCATCTATGCTCTGATGGTGTTTTGATTGAGTATTTAGCGTGTTTTGCTTTTGCATAATATCTGGAACTCTTTAGTTATGGATTGAGTTACGTGGTACTTGTTGCTTGTGGGAGGTGGTAGGTATCCCATGGAATTAGTTGAGGTGCCAGAAAGTCGGCTCGGACACCACGGTTATAAAAAAATCATAAAACTAAAAAAAGTTGTAAATGGCTTACAAAACTGAGTTGATAGAATCGGGAGATTCGAGTAATGAGGGTCGGATTCTAAGGAGGAATATGAATGCTGGCTCTACAAGGTTTATTACTGAATCATTGCTTGTCGCATTTTTAGTTCTGTTATATACTGGTTCATTTGCATCTGTGCTCCTCTTTTCTTGTGCAAATTGTGTTTTGCTTGATTACTTAGTGTGTTTAGCTTTTGCATAATATTTGGAACTCTTTAGATAAGGATCGAGTTTGCTGGTACCTGTGCCTGTTGCTGGTGGTAGGTGGTAGGTATCCTGTGGAATTAGTTGAGATGCCAGCAAGCTGGCTTGGACACCACGGTTATTGAAAAAACCCATAAAACTAAAAAAAAAAAAAGAAGTTGTAAATGGCTTACAAAACCAATAGCCTTTTGTTCGAAGTTAATAACAGGATGCAATTAAAGAATTATGTTCCATATGTTGAGATCTTTAGCATTATAATACTCTAAAATGTGACCATTAACACAACAATAAAACTAAAAAAAAGTTGTAAATGGCTTACAAAACCAATAGCCTTTTGTTCGAAGTTAATTACATGATGCAATTAAGGAATTATGTTCCATATGTTGAGATCTTTTGCAGTATACTACGCTAAAATTTAACCATTAACACAATTAAAAAAATGGTTAGATGGATGGTGAATGAAGTTCGCTTGAGTATTCATCGTGTTTTAGATATTGTTTTTCTTGTGTTTCGGTCATCGCACTATTTTGTTGTTGTTACTGTTCCTTTTCTGAATGCTCTGTACTACTTTCCTTATTAGTTGCTATGTTTTCTTCAGTGTCGTTTTTCCTTTTCATTTGCATCTATGCTCTGATGGTGTTTTGCTCGAGTATTTTGCATGTTTAGATATGTTGTTTATTGTGTTTCGGTTATCGCACTATTTTTTTTTTTTTGTTGTTGTTGTTGTTATTGTTCCTTTTCTGAATGCTCTACACTGTTTTTCTTATTAATTGCTATGTTTTTTTCACTGTCGTTTTTTCTTTTCATAACTATTTTGGTTTGTTGTACTTGAGTTGAGGGTCCTTCGGAAGCAACCTCTCTACCTCCACGAGATAGGGGTAAGGTGTGCGTACACTCTACCCTCCCTAGAATCCACTTGTGGGATTTCATCGGGTATGTTGTTGTATAATATCAGTAACTCTTTAGATATGTTTGCTTGTTCTGAATTGCAGATGTGCATCCCATATTAGGTTGATACACCATTATTAAAAGTCTATGTCAGCCTTACGTTCTTAGATAACTTCCACTTTCCCTACGTCAGTAGCCTTTTGTTTGAAGTTAATAACAAGATGCAATTAAGGAATTATGTTCCATATGTTGAGATCTTTAGCAGTATACTACTCTGAAATGTGACCATTAACACAACAAAAAAAATGGTTGGATGGATGGTGAATGAAGTTTGTCTTCAGAAGCCAGGACGAAAGTAAAACTCAACTCTGTCAAATTCTGGTTCTTCTTTTGGGGAATGGAGGATCGTCAACACTATAAATGAAAATTCACCAGTTGCTCAAAGAAATTCTGTATCTTAGTTCTGTTTGAACACAAAGGTTGATGTTAATTATAATGATAGGAAACTGTTATCTTTATCTTCAAAGAAACTATTATCTTGTGACAATTTTCTCCAAGAACCAAAATTAAGAGTTAAGGCTATTAGCATACTAAAGTAGCAATTTAATACATTTGAAGACAATATGAACAACTAGATACATCACATGGGTGCTAAGCCAGCAGGACTTGACTGAGGAGGAATATAACTATGTAGTGCAGCACTTTGTGATTTAACATGTTCCCTTAATCTTTGAACTGTGCTGAACAGCTGAAGTAATGCTTTATAATCTGATCTCTTAGGGGATGTTTGGTTGGTGGGATAAGGGATAACAATATCGGGATAAATAATCCCTCATTTTATTGCTCATCTGGTTATGGGTATTAGTTAGGCTCTGGAACCATTTGAACTAAAATGGTGGGATTATCAATCCCATATGGAAGGTGGGATAGCTAATTCCATGAGATATCCTCGTCTATCCCATCCCAGTAACCAGACGATACCCTTAATATGATATAAGGCCAACAAAAACAGTTGGCTCTTTGCTGGATCCATGTCAAATGGAGTACAGTAGTAATGTGCTCTTACCCATTGAAGCCAGAGAGACTTAGTGTGCCCCATATTCCTTTCTCAGGGATAACGTACCGTTCGATGTCTCAACTGTCAGTGTCACATTTTTGCAAACTGCTTTAATAACACTATAAAGGGTTAACTCCTCTAGGATGTAGGTGGGTTTTCTTTTCTTTTTTTTTTTTTGTTGGACGCGGGGTGGGGGGCCCCACTAAGATTTTGACCCTCTGCCTTACCCCATTTAGCATTTCCCAAATTTTGCCCTGCCACGCCCTGCCCTATGTAAGTTCAATTTTGGTTCTCAATTGTAATTTACCCCGAAGATCTTCCATGAAAGTAAAGTCACTCAATAATCTATGATGAAGCATTTTCTTTAACTTGTTTGTGTGTGTTACTCGTTTACTTCTTGTCAGATTCTTTTAACAGTAAATAGAAGCAGAAAATTGAGTCTGAATATGCAATCTTAAGATCGAGCTTATACTCATATTGCGGCAACTTTTGCTTTGCTTTAAATAATGTTTGCCCCATCTCCTGACCTGTCCCGTTAAAAATGAAGTCTTACCCTGCCCCACCCTACTCTTGACCACTAATTGTTGCCCCGCACCGCTCTGCCCCGTTAAGGATTTGACCTGCCCTGTAATCTCCTCTCTATACAAAATGTGCATATCATACAACAAAATTGACAATATTGTGTTGCTCTAAGAGTTTCAAAGTGTGAAACTGTGCTTTAATTTTTTGTTTTATTCTAACCCTATATTGTAAGAACAGGGACTGATCTAGAAATGTGTTCTGAAAGGGAGTGTAGGGGGTGGGGAGGGAACTTTTGTACCAAACCTTTACAAAATATCGTAAGATAATATAGTAATTCTTAATACAAAGGCATATCTGAGTAAGAAACTTCTACCAATTCCAACAACAACAAACCCAATGTAATCCCACAAGTGGGGTGTGGTGAGGGTAGAGTGTACGCAAACCTTACTCCTATCTAGATAAGGTAGAGGTTGTTTCCGATGGACTCTTGGCTGAAACGAACGATGAAAAAGAGGCAGCAGTAACAAGAAGAAACAACAAGAAGAAAATAAGATGGGACTCTCTAAGAACCCTCTAGGCATGTGTATTTGCTAAACATTTTTATCGAAGATCTTTCTCTCCAAATTTTAGCTAACATCCATTGTGTTTCACCTGATGCATTATTCCTATATATGATGATGTTTTCACTTACTAGTTGCTTCTTGTTTGCTTAAAAGTGATTTTAGCTGTTCTTTCTCCAATTTATCTTCTTCTAATATTTGATTGTTCTTTTATGCTGCGAAGAATAATTTCTCTTCCGTGTCTCTATTCGTTCTTCTTGACTGAGTTTTTCCTTGTTACAAACTGACAGGGTCTAGAGTTCTGCTGTTTTACACCAAAGAAACAATTTGAGGTTGCTGCATGTTTTCCCTTGGCTACATCAAGATTCTTTACATTCCCTTGTCCAAGCTCCTTGGTGTCCAAATAGCATATTTGCAAATTGTGATCTTGCATGATCTGTTGAAATATTGCATTGCAAAGAAAAAATAGGAGCTTGTAGCAGATGAGAATAGGTTTTTCTTTTCTTTAATTCACTCTTATTATTTTTTTCAATTTCTTTGTTATGAGTTTGAAAATCTGTTACAGAATAAGCTGCTTTCTTTCATATGCAAATGTACTTGATGCTTTTGTATGTAGAGAATGCTCCTACCTCGTTCGCTGCTCTAGCTAATTGTCCCCCGCCTCCTCTCCCTCCTAAGCGTGACTTTTATCTTTTGTATGGCCGTGTCTAAGGGCATATTGTTTGAAGGGGATTCTTCTTTTGATCAATTTGTAAACTGTTTTTTGAGCTTCTTCCAAAGCATAGGATCTTCTGGACTTAGACGATGATATCTAGTGAGATCTTTTGTGAATCGCAGAATGAAGTAGCACATTGGTGGTATTGTTTTTTCAATAAAATTCTCAGTAGAAACACTTTCGAGGTATTTGGTTTGTACCATCTGGCTGAAATACTCTTCTAACAAAAGATTGGTGAAAGTACTCAGATGAACTCACTATTGATATCCATCCCATTGCAGGGTAATCTTGTTTTACGGCTCATTTAGTAGTGTATAAGAATGAATAGTATTCAATTGGGATAGGTATATTAGTAGTAATGTTTGGGCTTAGTAATGAAATATGGAAATTAGGAAGGATAATGAGAACATTAAAATATGTTTGCAGCAAGTAGGTTTCACCCTGGTATTCTGTCAATTGTTGATAGCTTTAGTTATGTATACAACTAAAATCTATCAAAGCTCAATACATTTCATAAGCTAATTGTCGATTTTGGCATCTTCGCGGAGTATGTATTTGACAACAGTTCACCTTTTGGAACATCGCCAGGACTTGTCCAAGCATTTCAACACATCCTTAAATAGAAAAAGTAATTTTACATAGAATACAAATTTTGAAGGAGATCTCAGAGTAACTGGTAAAAGTTGCTGCCATTGACTAGGAGTTCATGGGTTCAAGACGTGGAAATAGCCTTCGGCAGAAATGCAAGGTACGGCTGCATACAATATACCTTTGTGGTTGGATCCTTTCCCAGACCCCATCCATAGCAGACACTTTAGTACATCGAGCTGTCCTTTTTTAATTTTACATTGAAAAGGATAAAGAAAAAGAAGAAATATTACTGTGATAGAGACCAAGAAAGAAAGAAAGCATTGCAAATTCTAGACATTCATCTACCACAAATACCACTGGGTTGCAATCAGATGTCAGTCTTAACAAAATTATACTGTCATATTTCATTTCCATCTACGGAAATTGGATTTTGACGAGTTCGCAGAGCTGCAATCTAGCATACATTTTCGTTTGAGATCTCTATTCAGAAAAGCAATAGCACTCGAGTCAATAAATATAATCAGATGGTAATTGTAGCATCACTGTCAATGTGAACATGTTGTTCCTAGATTGAGATAAAATAGTATATTGTTAAGTTTCATAAAGCAAAATAGAGGGCAGCCCGGTGCACTAAAGCTCCGGCTATGTGCGGGTTCAGGGAAGGGCGGCTGAACCACAAGGGTTTAGTGTACGCAGTCTTACCATGCATTTCTGCAAAAGGTTGTTGTAAGAGTGGAGGACGTGCTACTCATTGCCCGTTTTCAAAATAATAGGAGCATTCTCTATCGTCCTGTTGCAATAGATGAAATTGGACTACTCTCAGTTTAACTTGTTGGCAGAGTACACAAGTGCATACATACAACAGAATAGATATCCATAAACATTTAGAATACATTGCTCAAGGATCACCTAAGTTTTTGGATGGTGGAACTTGGATGATACACCAAATTTATAGGTTCATATTCATAGATAGTACTGCAAATAGGAAACATGCATTCATCACATATGAAATCGATATGTTATGCACAGAAGAATTTATTTTTTTAGAAATGTAAGACTCGTTCAGTTAATTAAATAACATGATCAAACACGAACAATCTCGAGATCAGAAACAGAGTTGCCTGGAAAATAGGTTTTCCTATTCGTTTTGGTTGCCATTGTGATGTTTTAATTCTAACAATTCTTTTAAGGCGCCACAAAAGAGCTACTAGAATTGACGTTTAACGTCTCAAACTCAATAGCAGGGAAGAAATTCAGTGGCCACAAGATGTAAAAACAAATTCAACTACCTTATGTGGCTTGAAAGTTGATCTTTATCATGCAATTTGACATATAGGATGCGTGCATCTCAGATTTCACGCCTACTTGTGCACACCCAAAGTTGGAGGGCATAGATGTCAGCTGAGGCCAAGTGAAAGGGCACTTTTTATGTATTATGCCACATTCATACTAATTACTAATGTGTTCCCATGGCTTTTCAACTAACCTGACATTGCAGCAGTGACCTACGAGAAGATAATAAGAAAAAACACTTCAGAATATTTATGTAAGATGAGTGGTAGAAACCAAAAAACTTTGTAAAATCTACATAAAAGAGAAATTGCTTATTCTTCTCAAAAATAGGTAGCAAGACTTGATGCTAATAATTAAGACCTTACCAGAATCTGCAACTATAACTCATTAAAGTTAAAAATAAACAAAATAAGCCAGCTTAACAAACAAAATATGTTTAGCAAAGATTAAACATAAATACTACATTCAAGTAAGGATGATAATGGGATCATGTTCTCGACAAAACTGCTAACATATTTAAACACGACAGGACTCTTGTTGTGCCCAATAAATCTTAAGCGAAAAGGCCTTGAGGAGGAGGAGGAGGAGGAAAGCAGAGAAACAGGAGCACTCACTTCACTTGTTGCTAAAACTTGTGCTACCTTTGTCTTGTCATTAATCCTTTCTGTTCCGAGCAACTTAACCACGACCTCAGCCACATCCTCCCCACTTGCAGAAATCTTGGTGAAAACCTTGTTAGCTTCATCGTATACCAAAAGATCATCGGATACCAAAGGATCTACAGGATACCAATGCATAACCAATTTTCCCCACAATGCAGTTTGTATTCTACTCTCCCCGCTAAAAGAAATTCTTCGTGGATTTTGTGGTAAAAGATATCCATATTTTTTCCTTCTAAAGTCGAAGTAGTAGATAACACAACTTTTGGAAGCGTACCAATAAAGAACCCCATTGAGGAAAATACATTCCATAGAGAATGGACATGAGTTAAAGATACGGATTTTCCTCCAGAACAGGTTGGGTTTTCCTAGGACTAGAATTTTTCCCTCTCTTTTTACTCGATGATAGGAGTAAAAAACATGAATCAATTTGTAGTTCCGTCCATCAAATCCCAAAAACAATGTAGGAGCTAGCGCGTTTTGCTTGCTTGTTACTATATCCCCATTAACAGAGGCCGGCAAAGGTTTCAACTCCCTTGTAGCGACATTGTGTAAATAAACTTGAGTATATTTATAGCTATACAAACAAACAAGTCCGTTGCAATGATTCGAGCAAATACTCATATGATCCTTATCGTAGCAAAAATAATCAAGCTCTAAGGAAAATACTCCCCGTTGATCACTTGTTTCCCTATCAGAAAATACTCCCGGTTGATCACTTGTTTCCCTATCACAATTTTGAGGATATGTTTCGAGTTGAAACAAAAGTCGGGCAGCTGAGGGGCGGGTTTGAGAACGAGCATAGTGTGATTGAATTATGTCGGGATGTTGTATCAAAGTATTCCAAACTTTAGAAATACTCTTGAATCGCATGAGAGACTTGACTGGAAGATATGTTAAGATCTCCCATACTATGTCATCACATAAATGTTGATGAATCTTCATAGCTCTGCGTGAATGAGAGGAAACTAGGAAAACGAAATCTATTTGTGGGATTGCGGGCTATTCATAACATGAAGCGGAAGACAAAAGTTCCTCAAGATAGATTTATTTGCATCTAAAGAATAGGTTTCAAGACAAACCTAGTGACGTCAGTGGTAATTCAAAGTTCTTCCATAGTGCAAACAAATTGGATTATGAATATATTATGCTGAAAATTTTCTCAAAAAATTGTTTTTTTCGTAATGAAAAACTTGCTATGAAACATGTTTCATCACCATTTATATAACATCACCCATTAACCTTTTCCTATATGGTTAAGGTGATAATTTATTTGGGGTAAAGTTTATTACCAAGAATAAACTTTATCGTATTTCCATAGAAAAAGTGAAATTTGAACATATCATAAGAGCTAGTTGGTATTGTATCGTCAAACAAGAAAACCTCTACAATTAAAAAAAGTTTTTAGGGAAATAAAATACACTTTAATGATAATAACAATTACACAAATATTTTATCGACAGTTAGTTATTTACCGTTGTATCTAGTGTCGTTAAGGATTTTAGTGACAATTAAATGGATGCATAGTAAAGCTCTCAATTATGGCCGCTCATCAATTAATTTAAATAAGGTAATAATATTTATTATTTATAAATATGTATATATTAATTAAATATAAATATGTATATATTAGTCGGTTTGATTTGATTTTTTATTTAGAAAAAAAATTAAACCGAATCAAATTATATTAAATCAATTCTCAATTTGTCAAATTGATTTGACTTGATTTATCAATTTGATTGAATTCTGTTGTATTTAAACACCTTTAGCTACTAGTAGTATTATTACTATATTTTGTTTTCAATTTTTTTTTTAATATTGCTCAATTTTAAAAGAAAAACATCTTAATAAATAAGGATAACTTAGTAAATTATACTTTATATTTATTACTTTATTTTATGGACGTGAAAAGAATTAAAGCGGCGGTTAAAGTGAGATTGGAGGAGAAGAAAGGTAAGACATATTTCAATCAGATAAAAAGATTTTATTATTTTTCAAATGCATATACTATTGCTTATTTGGTTTCTATAACAATATTTGGCTCATCTAAAAGAAGTTTCTTAAAATTAAAATTGAGAAAATCTTAATTAAGATTAAAAAAAAACGTTTCAAGAAAAATCGAATGAATTAGATATACTATCAATTGAAAAGCAATTCTTGGGATAAATCGATTATAAATATTCATAACTTTACATCTCAAATAGCTATAAAAATAGACTGCAAATTAAGGCCTAATTTTGAAATTTCTCTTTAGGCCATGAGTTATATTGAGCCACCCCTGATATTATCCTTCGTTAAAAGTGATGCATATATACTTCGTTTAATAAACAATGCACATTTATCATTGTCAATAACGGATGGTGTATATATACACTGGCCGTTTAACAAATGATGTATATATATCCTTTTCATTAACGGACAAAATTTTAAAATTCTAAATTTTTTTCTTTTAATTTTAAAAATATCACTTGACTTTAAAAAATTACCTCACTCATTTTCTTTGCTCCGACCAGACCCGAGTCAACTAAAGAATAAATCAATCTCTCTTTTAAATCGACCCTAAACTCATTTATGATTGAGTAGAAGAGAATTTGAGTTTTTTTTTCATTTGGATATGGGCTTGATCGGATCTGGAAGAGCAAGGAAAACTGGTGAGATAATTTTTTAAAGTCAAATTACATTTTTGGAATTAAAAAATTAGTTTTAAGATATTTTTTAATTTACTAAATATAGGCATGTTAATGAAAATGATAAATGTGCATCATTTATTTGTTGGCGTGAATGTATATGCATCACTTTTATAATGAGATGTATATTTGTTTTAGATTTTGGGATCTTTATTTTTTGTCAAAACTTAACAGATTTTATGGTCAAACAAATTCTATCAAAACTTTTTCCAAAAACCTTGTAATATCTATGATCGAACGAATCTTAAATCGCAAAGTTGAAGAGTATATTCATCCCTTTACCCTTGTACTTTTATGAGTCCTAATTTTTTTTCTTGTCCAAATACTTTAGGCTTATCCAGTCTGTCAACCTCACGCAACAGTACTATCGTGCTCTCCTCTCATTGGCCTATTCAATATCACACGGATCGCCAATCCTTCATCTCACAACCGTTGATTTACCCCAAAATCCAACGGTTCAAAATCCTCCTCCATCCAAAAAAAAAAAAAAAAGGCATTTCTTCAAGCACAAACCCCATATATAAACATCAGCTCACTGTGTTAACTCAAATACAACAAGTATCAATTTGTGTAACATATCAAAGCAAATTAAACAATTGTTGCAAATTGTTTGTTGTAAATAATTATCAGTTTGAAATGGAGAAGAAGGGTGCTGGAGGAAGGAAGGGTGGCGGTCCAAAGAAGAAGCCAGTTTCCCGATCTGTTAAGGCGGGGTTGCAGTTTCCGGTTGGTAGAATTGGGCGTTATTTGAAAAAGGGTCGTTATGCTCATCGTATTGGAAGTGGTGCTCCTGTTTATCTTGCTGCTGTGCTTGAGTACCTTGCTGCTGAGGTATGTTTCCAAAGCTTGAATTGTTTGCATCTGAGTTTGTATTTGGATTTTGTGGTATTCATTGTTAGATTTATAGGTTTGTAATATTTTTTGAGCTCCCACCTTTTCGCTTTCTTGGTTACTCGAACGTACAACCTTAGGATTGGAGTTGGAGGTTGTTTACCATCCGAGCAATTGTTATTATAGCTAAACTTATTTGTTGTGTTGTTACATTTGTGTTAGGTTTGAAGATTTTTTTGTTCATTTTTTTTTTGTTGCTTTGGCTAAAGGTTTTGATAAACCTTATGTGTTGATTGGAGTATGTGTGTGAGATTTGAAGATTTTACTTTTGTATAGAGAAAAATATAAACTGTGTTGAATTATGTAGTGTTAGAATGAAATTATTTGATTAAATTGGGATGTATGCAGATTGAGACCCGTCAAATCTATAATTGATTATCTTTGACACCATCAAACAAGAAAAAACTAATAGAACTACCACCTTAAGAAATTAAGGAACTTATTTTCTTGGAGAAAATGTTTTAAAAATATTTTGATCAATCGAACATGTGAACATCAGGAAATGTTTTCCCCATATTGAACACCCTTAGAGATCTTTACTTTCAAATTATTGATTGATTGACTCTGAGACCATGAACTTCGAAGTGCCTTGAATCTTGTCTTTATAGAGCAACAAGATAATGGAGACTTTGTGTAGGTTTTGGAATTGGCTGGAAATGCAGCGAGAGACAACAAGAAGAACAGAATAATACCAAGGCATGTTTTGTTAGCTGTGAGGAACGATGAAGAGCTTGGGAAACTTCTAGCCGGTGTAACCATTGCTCATGGTGGTGTGCTTCCTAACATCAATCCAGTTCTTCTACCTAAGAAATCCGACAAAGTTGGAAAGGAACATACTAAATCCCCATCTAAGGCAACCAAGTCACCAAGAAAGGCCTAAATTTGTGAAGAACAAGTACTTGTTTGGTGATTCAATGTTCTTTTATGCTCGATGGACATTGTACTAAAGTTGTATGATTTAGGATTTACGACTTGTTTGTTTCTAATAATCTGTTTATTGTATGTAGTTTTGATATCTAATTCTGCTTGTAGTAGGCTTTAAAGTCTGTTGAAAATTAGGAACAGTTTATTTGTTTTATGTTTTGTAAAACAAATGATTTGCAGTTTATGAAGTACTTTATTAGTGGTTATGTATGAAAAATTTCCTTGCTTGACTAGTGATGTTTTAGAATTATGTTTGGTCTTGTGATGCTGTTGGATTGATGGTAGTTAGGGCTGCTTATCGGGTGGATTGGGCGGATAATCACGCTTCATGGTTTGACCTATTGGTTATCGGCTTTTAAATGTATAAATTTGTTAGTCAACCAATAAGAAATTGGTTGGTTTGGTATTGAGTTAGCAATTATCGGGCGGTTTATTGGCTAAATCTAAAAGACAATAAAATCAAAATTATATCATATAGTCAACTTTCACGAGTTACTTCTTTCAATTCTTTTACACTACTTACCTTTACAATCTTAAATCTGTAATATTCCTTGCTGGTTTGTTGAAAATGGATTTAGATTCTCACGACACTTTCTCCTGATGGCCCCTTCAGCAACAGTAGATCTGCTTCACATAATCAAAAAATGAGGAAACTATTCCCAAGGCCTAAAGCACTAAAACATTCTAAAGAAGCATTGTCTTTTGCTTTGGAGTTTACCATAGATACATTTTATATTTAGAATAAAAATGTAAATATAATAATTTTTAATGGGTTAACGGTTTATCTGATAAGAAAATTGAGTAATCCATCCCTGCACCAATAAGCCGTTAAGTATAAAATTTTAATCTGTTTACCAATTGTTAGTTTGATAACCCAATACCAATAAACTGATAAGCCATTTTTGCGGTTGGGTTATTGGTTACGAGTCGATTTTGAACAACCCTAATGATAGTTCATAAATGTTCCACTCTTAGCAAAGGAAGTGAGATGACATTGATAAAGTTACTTCAATCTTTCAATATTTATCTCCACTTGATGTTTATATTGAATAATCATGTAAAATTGAACCTGAATTTTGATAGTCAAAACTCAAAAGTACAACACAAGTGGAGGTGGAGTAATATTCTATCACTATGTTTGGTTTGAATATAATGGGATTAATTATTCTAGTATTATTTTTTATTGATGAATTGGTTTGTTATTTGAAACATGATATGCGTTGTATAATGAAAACGAAAAAAGGCTAAAAATAACTCTGAACTATCCGAAATGGAGTGAAAATATCTTTCATTAGTTTTTTGGCTAAAAAATACCCCTTTGTTACATTTTTGCCTAAAAAATATCCCTCTCTAACGGAATGACACCAAGCACGCTATGTGAACAAAAAACACTACATGATCGGTCCACGTCAGTGTCCACATGGAAAACAACCCATTTAATACTACTAACCATCAGCCCATTTCTTGTCCATTTAAAACCCAACAACTGGGGAATCTGTTACTCCCCACGTTGAGTTTTTTAATAGTCATACTGGTGATGGAGATGGACCCGATCCATACCATTGTTGTTGTGCTCATTAGCAATGCAACACAATCAACATAAGTTTCACTCATTTCAAGAGAAAATTCAATTGTAACTATAAAAGAAAGCTATTTTTCACCAAACATAGTAAGAATCTGTACGACTCAAACGCCTGACAAAAATTGATTTGAAGATGGGTCGGAGTCGGGTTTTAAATGGACAAAATATAGGATGATGGTTAGTGGTATTAAATGAGGTGATTTGCCACGTGGACGCTGACTGGCCATGTGGCATTTTTTGTCCGCGTGGCGTGCTTGATGTCATTACGTTAGAGGGTTATTTTTGAGCCAAAAATTTAACGGAGGGGTATTTTTGAGCCAAAAAACTAATGAAGGGTATTTTTACTCCATTTCGGATAGTTCAGAGGTATTTTTGGCCCTTTTCCATAATTAAAATAATCCTTGGATAAAGTTAATTATTTAATATGAGATATTAACTAATCTTGGAACTATTTTATCCTATATAGAGGGTTAGATCATAGATGAAAGTAGTCGCATTGAATATCCTAGCTCGTGAGATATCCTACTTTCTCATCTGGTGTATCAAACGACCCTTAAATGTTCGCTACCATTTTTTTTTTGATTGACATACTAGTTAGGTAAAATTAGTTAATAATATTGTGTGCTGAGATAAATTAGCATACAATGTTTTCGATTGCCCATTTGAATACCACTTGGTAAGAATATTATGCTAATTCACCTCATCACACCTTATGTCCAAAAGTAGAAGGTTAGTTAAAGGGAAACAAGTTTGTTGTTAAGATTCTTTTGTCTGTTGTTTTTCTTCTTTAATTTCGTTTGCTAAAAGGAACTCATTGCAAGGCCGGAAGCAAAGAATAAATGAGGAAGAACATACAAATTATTCTTCCTTCCATTTAGGGTGTGTTTGGTATGAAGGAAAATGTTTTCCATGGAAAATGTTTTCCTAGAAAATGTTTTCATGGAAAACAAGTTGGTTTCTTATTTATTTTCTCATGTTTGGTTGGTAAGTGGAAAACATTTTTCGAAAAATATTTTCTAGTGTTTGGTTGGTGAATGAAAAACATTTTCTAGAAAATATCTTTGAGTGTTTGGCTAGAGAGTAGAAAATACATTTTAGGAAAACAGTTTCTGACACAAAAACCAACTTCAACGACCGATCTGGGATCCGACCCCGACACCCGAACAGGGACCCAACCTCGACCCCAACTCTCGACCCAGGAACCGACCCGGGACCCGACCCTAACTCCCGACTCTCGACCCAGGACCCAACCCCAACACCCTACTCCCAACTCGAGCACCGACCTAGACTCCCGACCCCGACATCCGATCCCGACTATCGAATCGGGACTCGATCCTAACACCCGATTTGGGACCCGAGCCCAACACCGAATCCCGACTCTCAAACCAAAACCCGACCACTACACCCAACCCTGACTTGGGACCCGACCCCAACTATCGATCGATACCCCAAATCGGGACCTGACCCTGACACTCGATCTGGGACCCGATCCCGACAACCAACACCCGATCAGAGATCCGACCCCGACACCCGACCTGGGACACGACTAAGACTGGGCATTCTGCCGGAATGGAATGGCCGGACCGGAATGGACCGGAATAGACCGGTAACGGTATGAACCGGACCGGAATGGAACCGGTACCGGTATGAACCGGACCGGAATAACCGGTATGAAACCGCGGTTCCATTCCGTTCCGGTAGTAACCGGTATACTACCGGAATGGACCGGAACGGAACGGAATGGAATAACCCGTACGGGTAATTTTAATATTAATTTTTTTAAAAAATAATTTTTTATATTTTGAATAAATAAATTATTTTTTACATTTTTGTTAAAGAATAAAAGTTATATTTTGTATTATGTATTTTAAGTTTAAATTTGGTTTTTAAATATGTTTTTTTTCTAAGTTTTTAAATTTATAAGTTATAAGTTTTTAAGTTTATATTTTTTGAAGTTTATATATTTGAATTTTAAAGTTTATATAAAAGTATATAACTTTGTTAAAGTTTTTTTTCTAAGTTTTTCAATTTATGAGTTATATAAGTTTTTAAGTTTATAAGTTGCTAATTTAAACACTCAAACTAAACAAAAAGGAAATGCATTAAGTAAAAGTATGATAAAATTAAAAATCAATACAATTTATTCAAAATTTCAAATTTGTATTACAATTTACAACTATTAGTAGAGAGCGCCTAATTTACGCAGCCACCTTCTAGGAAGGGTTCTGTTTTAACTAAGCCACGAATGTAAGCTAATAGTTGTATAATCCTATAAAGTTTTGTTCTAACTCTTGTAAATTTTGAGCAATAACCTCCGGTCTTGGTAAAACTTGTTGACGATCTTCAATTTCAATGCCATCGTCACTATTACATCCAATGACTGCATCTAAGTAATCTTCTTGTAATTTAGTTAACTTTGGAACTCCTTTATTTCTTCGTTCGACGTTGATCCAATCTCTAAAAGTCACCGATACCTCCAAACTGTCTTCTGCTAATGAATATCTATGATCGCCGATTTGAAATCTTGCCGCACTGAAAGCTTGCTCCGAAGCTACGGATGATCCTTGAATAGCTAGCACGTCCTTCACCATCTTGCTAAGTTTTGGATATTGATGCTCACGAGCCCTCCACCAATTCAATAGCTGTGGTACGCCTTCTTGATTTGTAATAGTGTCAGAACCCTGGTCATGATATTTAACAAATTCACATTTATGAGAAGAATGAAGACCAAGTGATGATTGTGCTCTACCATGGGCATCTAGTCGAGGCATAAAAGTTTGAGGAACTTCAACATTATCGAATGTGCAATATTTGTCATACAATTCCTTAGCACAAGTGTGAATGCTGTTTTGACAAGTTATCAAATCGGGACTTTCATACGGTTGAATATTTAAATTATGATAAATTCCTCTAACCAAAGCTTTTGCACCATGTTCTTTATATTCCGGGTTAAAAAGAATTGCAATTAAATAAAGTTTGGGGGATAGGAAAAAAATATTTTTAAATTTTTTCAACCATAGCTACAATAGCATTCTTAAAAAATTCATTAGTTTTATACTCTGCAAAAAAGGATGAAATAGACCATATATGTATTAAAATTTCAGAAATAGTGGGATAATACGATCCAGAAAAAACTTTTGTAGCATCATAAAATGATTTCAAAAAACCTTTAAGTGCTTCTATTTGATCCCAATCATTTTCATTGAGTTGATGACTAGGATAAGCGTTATGAGAATTAAACATCATAGTAATAGGTTGTCTATATTTATAAGCATCTTCAATCATTTCATAAAAAGAATTCCATCTAGTTTTAACTTGTTTTGGAATTTTTTTATACGGAAGTTGACACGATCGACAAAATTCTTTATATTGTCTAATTCTACTACTATTATGCATATGAAAAATCCAAAACACAGCATTTTCAACTTTATCACAAGTATTATCAAATAATTGAATACCATCCTTCACAACTAAATTTAATATATGTGCAGCACATTTAACATGAAAAGCATATTCACTAATTGGACAAATTCTAGTTTGTAGATGAGAAATAGCATTTAAATTAGCAGAAGCATTATCTAAAGTAATGCTAATCACTTTATCAGAAAGATAATAAAATTCTAAAATTTGACCTACAGTAGAAGCAATATAAACACCGGTCTTTTTATGTTCACAAATTTTATAAGCAATAATTCTTTTTTGCAAATTCCAATTATAATCAACCCAATGTGCAGTAACAGTTAAATAATCGTTACCGTTAGGACTACGACCCATATCAGTGGTAATAGCAGCCCTACAATCCATCATGTAAAAATAGCTACGAAGAAATTGCATATGTTTTTCTTGAAACTCAAAAATATCTCTTTTTACCATACTTCTTGAAAAACCTTCAAAACTGGGATTATATGTATCCCAAATATATGTTATAAAACCTTCATTTTCTCCAAAATTAAAAGGCAAACCACAGACAGCAATCATTTTTGTAAAATTTTCACGATCACGATCCCTATTATATGGTCGTTGTGTAACAGGACCATTCGGGTTTGAAGGGTTTAGCTCAGTTTGAAACATGTTTGACCCGGCAACAGAGGGTCCAGTGCCAGAGTCGGTAGTTTGACGGGAAGCCATAAATGCATTCCATTCTCTCGGATGTTTCTTAATCAAATGGGTTTTTAAGCCCCCAGTAGAACCTCCAGACCCGCCAGCTACATATTTCCACTGTTGTTTACAAATACCACACGTAGTAACAGTTTTTTCATCATTCAAATAACAAAATTTCCGCACAGCTGATTTTAAAGGACGTTGTGTCTTGGTCTTACCCCTAACCGGACAAATAGGGGGACGACTAGCTCCAACCTGAGGATTATCCTGAGTTGGAGCTTCGACACTAGCGGCGGCGGGAGTGGGACTAGTTGGTGTATCATCTAAACCATCATCCACATGTAATTCTACTTCTTCATCTAATTCATCTTCAAAATCATTATACAATCTTTCTAAAGCTTTATGGGGAATAGGGGTATTGCTATTAATTTCTATGATAGAGGGATGAGCAAAATCAATTTCATTAACATGTGTAAAATCATCCGTATTAAATCTAATTTGAGGCAAGTGAGAAGAACCTTGATTATTTTTTTTTACCAAATTTCATAAAATCTTTTGTTTTTTGTGCAATACTTTTTTTACCAGAATTTTTTTGAGAGGAATCCATAATATAATGAAATAAAATATGAAAGTAGCAAATTAAAACAAACAAAACACACCTAATAAATACGAAAAGTAAATTAAAAGAGTAGAGAGTGGAACGAATGTACCAAACGCCTGCCGTAAAAGCAGACGATTATAACCGAAATTTGAAACTTGAAAAAGATTGCTCCTCCAAAAGTCACCAAATTATACTTCAATTGCAAAATAATAATAATAATTATAGAATTTATAGATATTGAGACTTGAGAGTAGAAAATTGAGAGAGGATGAGAGTTGAAAAATTAAAATTGTGAATAAAATTTGAATGGAAAAGGGGTATTTATAGGATTTTGTAAGGGAGGGGGGGGGGGCTGGGGAGGCTGGGGGCATGGGGGGGGTCAATATAGCCGTTTGGGGGGCCCACTAGCCGTTGGCAACGATCCCCTACGGCTAGTTTCCGTTAGGTTCCGGAACGGACCGGACCGGTACCGGAATGGATCGGTATGGACCGGTACCGATTTCCCGAAATGAAACCGCAAAACCGATCCAAACCGGATACAGGTACGTTCCATACCGTTCCGAACCGGTTCCTACCGGAACGGTACGAATCGGTACCGGTATCGGAATGGATCGGAACGGTACCGGAACATACCGGTCTGGCGGCCACTCTTAGACACGACCCTGACACCCCGATATCTGACACCCAACTCGGGACACAACCCCTGCACCCGACCAGAGACCCAAAACCTGATATCCGATCCATATACCTGACTCAAAAACCGACCCGAGAACAGGGATCGACCCCGAATTTCGATCCGAGACCCGACCCCGAGATCCAACCTTGACTTTCGACTCGGGATCCAACCCCAACACCCGACTCTTGACCCCGACACCCTACACCCGACTTAGGACCTAATCCTGACACTCTACCCTGGACCCGACCCCGACCCCCAACACCGAATCCCGATACGAGACCCGACTCTAAATCTTGACCCTAGACCCGACCCCCGCGCTCGACCCGAGATTCGAGACCCGACCCAGGACCCGACCCAACACCAGACTCCAAACTCGAGACCCGACCCCGACTCCCGACACGAGACCCAACCCCAACAATCGACCTGAGAACCGGGATCGACCCGAATCTAGATCCGGGACCCGACCCCGAGACCCAACCTTAACACCCGATCCCGACACCGGTCCCGAGACCCGACCTTAATTTCTGACCCGAGACCCAACCTCGACACCCGAACCGAGACACGACCCCAACTCCCAACTCGAGATCCGACCCTGACCCTCAATCCCGAGAATCGACCCCGAGATCCGACCCTGACAGCAGACCCGGGACCCGACTCCCGAACTGGCAACCAACCCATGATCCAATCGCAACTCCCATCCCAAGACACGACCCCGACTCACGACCCCGACTCCCGAGTCGAGAATCGGGAGTCAGGGGTGGGAGTCGAATCCCGTGTTAGTGTCGGGAATCGGTAACCAAGATTTGGCTTAGGGTGAAAAGTTGAGGTGTGAGGTTGAAAGAGAGTTTTGAAAAATGTTTTCCTTACTTTTTGAAGGGAAGTCATTTTCCTTCAATTTGAGGAAAATAAGTTGATTTGGAAAATATTTTCCAAAACATTTAAGCCAACCAAACATGAGAAAATTGGAAAACATTTTCCAGAAAATGTTTTCCTTCATACCAAACACACTCTTAATAACTACTCCTTTTCCAACCAAAATAAGTACTCCCTCTGTTCCGTTTTACTTGATACTTATACTGAAAATAATTGTTTCAAATTATTTGTTCAATATATGAAATCAAAAGAATTTTGTTTTATTTTGCCCTTTCTACCCTTAATATTAAATAACAACATAAAGTAACAATATCCAAATTTAGAGTTCTAAAAGCATCATTAATAAAGTTAATTTAATAAAATACACCCCTAATTAAATTTTTCTTAAGGAATATGTCAATTCAACAAGGGCCAAGTAAAATGAAACGGATAGAGTATTCTCTTGTTTCTTGTAGTCCCAAAAAAGTAATCTTGCATTTTTTCTAAAGAAAATAGTATAGTACTCCTTCCGTTTTATTTGCTTGGTTCCTTTACTAAAAATAGTTATTTCAATTTACTTGTCTAATTTATGAAATTAAGTAAAAATTATTTTTAGTGTGTTTGAAAAGAATTAACTCATTTATATTCTTAAAAATAATTTAATATTTAACATCAAATTTTCCTTATTAATAATGATATTACATTTACAAACATATTTAATATCACAACCCCCTCCCCCCTGGTCCCTCTCAATCAGCAACCCCATATTTCATAGCTGGAATAATTTTGACTATTATAAAAAAACTTATTTGGAGACCAAAAGCGAGTGGTCATCTTCGGCAACTAACCGAGGTCATGGAGCCGGCATTAGCATGGGAAAGACCAATAACTATCGTTTAGCACACCGATTTGAATAAGTAGGGATATTTCATCTCATTCCATCTCATTACACTATTTATACCATTCTTTATATGGGATAATAATTTCATCATTTTAATATAACTGGTGAAATAAAATAGTCTCGATATTAGTTAATGTCTTATATCAAATATGAATATAAAATTAATCTCAAACTTTATTCTGTAATTATTTTTCTTGTCTAATGTACCAAATGACACTTACATGTCTAAAGGCGGCAACAACCGATCCGGAGCACGCTGATATACAAGGCCCAATGATGAAATATTCAGAAAATAAAACATAAACTTTAACTTAATATATTTACACAAATCTCCATTCTTATAAAGTAATTATAAAAATCTCAACTATTAGTTATGTATCTCAATGGAATATATCGGGAATGAATTATGTATCGTTATATATATCAGTATGAGTTTTGTTTAGAAAATACATACACTATGTATCTTTGAATGATTATGGGTAATTATATATCTCAATAGAATATATCGGGAACAAATTATATATCTCAATAGCCCAAAAAATGAGATTTTCTGTAAATATGCAAAATGTCAAAAAAATTTATAATTAGATACCAAACTATCGGGATTTATGTTGTTTACCCAAACATTCAATATTCAAGCCCAGCCCATGTTCCAGAAATATCTTAAATCTGGGAAAATGAAATCTAACCGTACTATACACGTGTACGAGCAAGATTAGCCATGTCACAAACCGCCACGTCACACTCATTGACCCAGTAATATTCTACTACTTTTAGGGGTCGTTTGATTAGAAAACTAAATTATTTTGAAATTATAATTTTGGACTAATTTATTCCATTTAAGAGTTGAAATAAAATAATTTTAAATTTGATGGGACAAAATAAATATTTCAGAATTAAGTATGAGATAAGATTTATATTATTTTTTTGGTTGACGATATAAATTTTGCTTCTCAATTGTCAAAGTGTATGAACTTTAACGAACATTTAAGATGTATTTTTTTATCATGTTAATTCACATTGTTTTGATATATTTAAATTAAAAATTTTAAATATTAAATTAATCATTTAATTTAAACTTTGAAAATTAATTAAATTGATTCTCATAAAATAAAATATGACAAATAAAAGAAAACAAATAGATTATAAATTTTATTACTACATCTTATAATCCCGAAGGTGTTCCATGTTCCATCTTATCCCGAATGACAAACAACCTTTTATTGAGATATGTCACCTTATCCTATATAGCAAACGAATCTTATTGAATTATCCATTTTATACCACATACCAAAGATACTTATTGATATACCATCTTACGTTGTATACCAAATGACCCTTTATTTTTAAAACGATCTTTATTGAAATATTTTATCTTATTCCGCATAAGTCATATCAAACTATTTTTATTGAATTATTCATCTTAT
The DNA here is from genome assembly GCA_031232105.1 of Capsicum rhomboideum. Classification (NCBI taxonomy): domain Eukaryota; kingdom Viridiplantae; phylum Streptophyta; class Magnoliopsida; order Solanales; family Solanaceae; genus Capsicum; species Capsicum rhomboideum. The sequence goes on along the minus strand of CP124711.1, from coordinate 137,836,160 downwards.
TTCACGCACCAAATAATCCTTATCGAGATATTTCATTCTATCTCGTGTACCAAACGACCCCTTATTCTTCAAACGTACTCAACACACAAAAACGGACTACCTATAAATACAAAACACTCTTTTGGTCTTCCGTTGAATCCGATGGTAAATTTAGGGCTACAATCATGATGGTCCAATTTCTAGTTTTCGTCCTTTGATTTTCGAGCAGTTCAATCTTCGTCAATCAATTGCCTTGTCTTTTCTTCGAAATTTTTGTGGTGAGGAATTTGGTGAATAATCGAAGGGCATCGGATCGTTGATAACGATGCATTCGGTGTCTCCGTTTGTTTTGGATCTGTTGACTAATTTACCTCAAGCTGCTGCTGTTTCTTTTTATGGAGTTTTGTGTTCTCATCGTTTGAAGCCTTGGCGTAATAGTTTTAGTTAACGTTTAATTCAGTCTTCGTTTTCGTCTTTTTTTTTTTTTTCTTCGTTTCTGTTTCAGCTGCTTTGTTTCGAGGGATTATTCAGCTATTTCTGATCTATAGTTGTAGCCGAATTTGGTGGAAATATTGTGTTATCGACATACTGAAAGGTAATGAATGATATGTGATTTGATTTTTGTAATTAGAGTATCAGTTGGTTAATTTGCTTGGTGCTTTATGGTTATTTAAATTACATAATATTTGTTTAGAGCTAAGTTGCTTGGACTCGGGTGCGGGTGTCCTATACGGGTGCGGATCTAGAGTCGGATTCTTCATGATTTCAATTTTAGGATTTGGGGATATGGATATGGGTGGAAATTTCACGAGGAGGTTCGGGGACATGGATCGGTACGGATACAGATGCGGGGATTCGGCTAAATTTAACTAAAATTACATAATATTTGTTTAGAGCTAAGTTGTTCTGACTCGGGCTCGGGTGTCCAATACGAGTGTAGATTTAGAGGTCGGTTTCTTCATGATCTCAAGTTCAAGATTCGGAGATACGGATACATGTATGGATATGGGTGCGGAGATCGGTTAAGAGTAATTCAAATATCTAATAATAGAGTTATGAAACCTAAATTATTTGATATTATGGGAAACTTGAGAAGAAAATATTGATCAAGAGGATATTCGGGGATATGGATACGTGTACGGATACGAATGCGGGATTCGGCTAAAAATAATTAAAATTTCTAAAATTAGAGGTATAAATGTACATTATGAGATATTGTGTGGAAATTTGGAGGAGAAAATATTGATCAAGATAAGAATCTTAGAAGGAGATAAAAGGAAAAGGAGTGATATAGAAATTTATGTATACAAGGTATTCCATTTTCTTCAAGTTCACCTTAGCTTTTGTTTTGATTATAGAAATCATGAAATCTTTCCGGACTTTCTCCGTTGATTTTGGTCAAACGTTTCCAAACTTGGTTGACCAGATCAGTTAAGGATCCCACACCCACACCCATGTTGTGTGACACATGTGCGGCACCGAAAGTAAAGATTACTTATAGGCAAGTTGGTATTTGCCCAATAGATATATAGCTGGTTAGTATGACCGTTAGCAAGAATTTTGGAAGTATTTGTTTGGTGTGCAAGCATCCCTCTTAAATAATGTTATGAGATTCGGTGCACATTTTTTTCCATTGATGGTAGATTTGCGTCCTCCTCGCAATAGATGGATCAAATCTTGAAGGATTTAAAAATATATATTGATAACTTGAGATCACCGGTTAAGTTCAACGTGCAACTAATTATCCTCAAAGTGGAGTTGTATAATATCTCTATTCTTTTCTAACAAATGTTGGTTCTTGTTTGTGCTGAGACTTCGCTTGCATGTTTGTGCAGATCTTTGCTGGTCTCTTTAATTGATGGCCGTTTGTTCTGCTAGTTACAAGTTTGACTCTGAAAGTATAAGTTGCTTTAGTGAGTCATCTAAGGAGACTCTTGGTTGTGCTTCTGGCAATTCAGGAGATCCTTTTGCAAGTGATCTTGCGCACCATTTCACTGAATCTCTGAATATTGAGGATGGTGAAGATTTCATTTACAAGGAAGATTCCAACACGTTGGAGGAAGATGGAAGTGAAGATATGCATGTAAATGACACTGACACTGGCAGTACGGACTCGGAAAAATGCTTGATCAAGTCCTCAGAATTTCCATGCTCTGCTATGAGCACTCCCCCTGCTGAGTTGGTTCATGGGAAGAGGGAGCAGGAGGCTGATGCTGAATCAACTGACTTGCCTCATTCACATTCCATATCTTTACCTGTGAGTTTTGTGTTCTGAGACGTTTAATGTCAATTTTCAAGCATATTCATTTTAATGATAAAGGGTTCCTTACAAATACAAAAGATCTAGAAGGTGTTTTGACTCCCTTTTTTTAATCAAGTGTTTAGTCCACTTAAAAGATGTATTTTGTTATATAAGACAACGTATTGTTGTCTGCTTACATTATTATTGCCAATTTTCAAGCTTATTCCTTTTAATGCTAAAGGGTTTCTTGCGTATGAAAAAAGAGCTAGAAGGTTTTTCGACTCCCTGTTTTTAATGAAGTTTATAGTCCTCTTAAAGATGTCTTTTGTTATGTAGGATAATGGATTGTTGTCTGCTTACATTAGTATTCCGTAATAGAGCCACGGATGCATTCTGGCCTCAGTTCATCGTGAACATTACTAGTGGGAAGTGTTAATGGTTTGTGTGTCATGTTTAGTTTCTTTCACATTTTTGGGGGATCGAGTATCTGTATTATGTCTGATTAATTTGTAGGAGAATAGTTGAACCATGGCCATATGAAGTGTGCTGTTTCCCTTCAGTCATACCCTTTATATTGCTTGTCTGCTCACCTTTCCCCCTTTGCTCGTAGGTTACTTTATGATTTTGTCAGTTCTCTTCTGTTAGGGCTGTCATACTTTCAATATGATGAGCCATCGTTTCCTTCATATATTTTCTTCCAACATATGTTGTGTGGTGCTTTGTAACCATCTTTCCCTCTGCTATTTGCACATGGCTCTGGACTCTGTTATGAAGCTGAAGCAACAGTATTTTGGAACAGCAGTTGGAGCGTATAAATACTAGTATCTCTTACAGAGGGCAATTAAGTTATTTACCATTGTATTGTTGGTTAACAATTGTGTTTTTCCCCTTTCTTCTTTTTTTGTTTTGTTCTCTCAGACAGCTTTGAAGCTTGTATCTGCCATTAAAGGTAGCCGTGAGAAACAAGGCAAACCACCCAAGAAGCTGTCTGTGACATGGGCTCCTGATGTGTACGACCCTATCCCGACAGCAGTATCGCATGTGCCAAGCAAGGTACAACGCCACAAGAGTGACCACAGGAAGAGTGGGAAGAATAAGCAGAAAAGTAGTGGCAAATCTTCACGAGGGAGCAAGGGAAAAGAAAAGAAACAAGGTCGTAAACATCTTGGCAGTACCAAGAGGAGTTATCATCCTCTTGAGGATCACTACATAATGACTTGTTCTAGCTTTCATTCTCTGGAGGATAACATAACTGCTCATCCTAGTGGGCTGCAGGCTGGTACCGTGGACTATGATATTGGCAGCACCCCGGATCCATTCTGTGGTAGTAGTTTTCTAAAGAAATCCGTCACAAAGTTGCATTTCCCAGTTGCAAAGGCTTCATGAACTTCCTTTTAAATCATGGTGTTCCCTCTTGATCGTTCCTTCTAGTTCTGTAAATAAATAAGTTTGACGCTTAACTGAGTTGTGGGAGTTGTGTTAAAGATTTGTTGTTGACATTTTTGTACTAAACCCAAGAACTTTTGCCCTGTTGGACGGACGGATGTCTATTTTTGTCTTCCTGTGTTTCATGTTGGTTTGAACAAGTCTTGTATAGTTGTTTCATTGCGTTTTTCCTAATATTGAGGTTCATACTGCGTTTTCCTAATATTGAGGTTCATGCTGCGTTTTCCTAATATTGAGGTGTTGATCATGAAAATCTTTTAAGTCTACTGCCAGCCCGGTGCATTAAAGCTCATACTATGTGTGGAGTTTGGGAGATGGCTGGATCGCAAGTGTGTGTGTGCAGTTTTGCCCTGCATTCTTGCAAGAGGCTATTCCCACTGTCAGTTTCTCCAAGGCTGTCCTTTATATGTAGAAATTTGTGCTATGTTAAATTACTTTCCGAAGTGCTCCTTAAAGGTCAAATAGGCCTCGTGCCGCATCTTTTTGGAGGTCCATGCTTCGTTAGTTTTGAATCATTCGTATAAATGTTTAATGTACATCAGCTTTGAGCAATTTAACTCCCAATCGCGGTAACAAGAATTATATAAAACTTGGAATCAGATGGAAAATAATTTATTAAAAAGATTGTACATTGCATACAAAATGCGAAGGTACATGCCATTTGAGTTTCTAGTCTAACAGATCTGTGAATGATGAAACAACTTCAAATAACAATTCTGATAGTCTTGTCCATCTAACAAAATTCTGCTGGTTCCAGCAGTATCCATACATATTACTTGCATTTGAATTTTACAACTAAAACACAAAAAGGCAGCCTGGTGCACTAAGCTCCCGCTACAGAACCGGAAACTGCTTTATTAGGAGAGACTTCAATCTTTGAATTACACGTCCTGTTTCATGTTGTGTACTCTGCATTAATTTTGACGTAATCATAGCTTAAGTCACAGCCCCATGCTAGTCCGCTTCCTGGACCATCACCTGTACAAGGAAAACACATCATTAATTTGTTTATACTCTGCGGGTTTCACACAGACTAATTAATTTATACTCCTGTGGTACAATATTTATGAATAACGTGGAGAGAAAAGCCACAAAACTACAGGGGATTCAAACGCCTTAGCCTTGCAAGTATACCGTCCTAGCTTTTTAACAGTAAAGCTTGCGCATGGGCAAGAATCTTGCCGCAAGATACTGAGATGAAGGTAAGAGACCATAGTAGTAACATTAGGTTGTCTTTGATGAACATCGGAAGGTGGAACCGGAGGATAAGAAAGTATAGTGGAAGAAGTAAGAACACACATTGCCATTGTCAGAGACCTTCATAGTTTGGAAGGGGGTGGGGGACACTATCAAACTAATGGTCACACACATATATAGAGCAGATAGATATTATCCCGTCCACCTGAATCTATGAACCCTTTCACGCTATCATGGAGATCAAGAAGGTAGATTTTTAAAACGCTCCTATATTGAGTTAGCAGGGGAGTGCTAAAAATGATAATTAGAGTGTGAAGGAGTTAAGAATAGTTGTTGAAAAGATGTCCCGTCAAGTCTGAAATACAAGGTTGCATAAAGTTAATCTATTCAATTCTTGGACGGTGAAATTTTTTACTTTTTTCTGGGTTGGAGAGTGGTGGTTGGCCCAAAAAACATATCAATTTGACTTGAAGCTTGGCACCCAAAATTTGACTCGAAGCTTGGAACAACAATTTTCTTGCCAGTACTGTTGTCAACACCTCAAGCAAACAGAGATTGTAGAGCATGTAGGAAACGAGTCTCAACTATGTCATCATAGAAAAAAAAATCAAGTCAATGCACTCTTCAAAAACTAGTTTCCGTAGAGACTCTTCTGAGTAATGATATCTCGAGAGCTATGTGTGATGCAATGGAGTTGGTTTACTTTCATCATGATATTCCACCAATTCAGAGGAAGTACAATATGAGTATGCCTGTTTATGTCTGTGAAGCTTACCGGTAGATATTTGAATTTCAACAGTGCCGTGGACTTCACCAGCCTTTCGGAGATAATTGCTAGCTGCAACCCTGCAAAAAGACCCAAGATTTTATGATGTCCAAAGAGAGACGGACAAAAAAAGAGAAAGGAGAAAAATCTATGGAAGAGCATCACCGTGCTAAAACATATAGAACAGTATAAATGAGGTGGTATGTACTTTAGGCTAGCATCCTAAATTGGCCTACTCAATAGTCAATACTGGAGGAAGAGCCACCAATTTGAGGTCTAGATCCAAACAACAGAATTATAGTACGCGTTGTAATGGCTAGAGCCTCACCAGGAAGACTAAACATAGAAGAGCTAAAGGAATTGGTTGTCTTGGTCAGAAAATAAGAGGTAGCATCAAACTTAACCAAAATGAGTTGGTTAGTGTGCTTGTAGGTGGCTGTTCAAGAAGCGTTTTAGTTCCCTCTTGAGACAAGAACTGACACGAGAAGGCAATTCCAGGTCCCATGCCTAATAAAGCAACACAAATGTGGTGTATCATTCTCCATACCTATCAAATGGAAGTGGTTGCCCTGCTTCCATAAGTACAATATCTCCGAGTGATATCCGAAGCTTGTCGGCGTTGAAAGGAATCCCTGCATAGCCAGCAGCACAAGCAATACGGCCCCAATTTGGATCCCTACCGTATACAGCAGCCTGATTGTAGAAAGGAAAGAATCAGTAAAATGTACTTTCTAGACAGCTTCAAGTAGATATGCAAACTAATTCACTTCATACCTTGACAAGTGAAGAAGAAGCCACTGAACGAGCAATCTTTGCTGCTTCCGCTTCGTTATCAGCACCATCAACCCTCACCTATGTCCAATTAGAGACGAGTAAAGCTTTAAAAATAAAGGTGATTTTAGAAGCCCCCCACTTTGTGGAAATATACTAGGTATGTTGTTGATTCTAGAAGCTACTTGTCTATATATGATTATCAACAAACTGACAGATAATACATAGGAAGCCACATTTAAAAATATTTTGTCAAATGAAAACACATGATCGTCCCTTCTTTTTTTTTTTTTTGTGATAAATGAGAAATCCCTAAGGCGAGTGCCATGCGGTTCAAAACTCGGTGGATAAGGGCCCGCCCCTTTACCCTTCTCCACCTTACGTGATTGTCCTTTATCATGCTAAGTAACAAAACAATTCAAATCTAGTGTCAGACCAGAGAATGAATTAATAGTTTAATACTGTGTGTATGCTATACTAAAACAAGCTACCTTCACCCTACCATAACCTGCATCGAAATCGAGCACTCCACCAGAGCTTGGAATCTTTCCTTATATAGCAAATCTTTCCACAAGGTAACTGCTAACTCCCACAAGCAGAGGACTCAAGCTAAGTCTAAGGTTTGGATAGATGGGAAGAAATCACCAAGTATTTTCACTTTCGCTGGGAATTGACCTGAGACCTCATGGTTCTCAACCCACTTCATTTATCATTAGTCCACAACCATTGAGGATTGAACCCGAGACAATTTATATGTATTTATTTCTATGACCAAGACATGATATCCTTTTCCATCTTTGACACCTTCAAACTATTCTTTTCGATTTATCCTTAACAAACTCAACTATGATAAACCAGTCATACGCTTTCTCTTTTTTAAGGTTGTGCGAACCGCACCTCGACTACCACCAGACAGCCTGCTACAACCCACAAGCACATGTCCCCAGTATACCTTCCCAACAAAGCTGAAGAAAAGAAATCACACTGAGGGTTGTAGTTGAGATCCGAACCTGGGATCTCTAGGTTTTATCTATGATCAGATAGCTTAGATGAAAAATATCAGATAAAAATTACTTCTCTACAATTTTTTTTGAGAATAAAAAAAAATTACTTCTCTATAATTAGTTGCTAAGCTTATGCATGTCTAAGAAACAAGACTAGGATCAAATTGAAGTTGGTCAATGCTCATAAGGAACTTAATGAAGAAATACTGACCTCAATCAAACATGTTGCTCCTTCACCATCCCAAGCTATTGATTTTGCTAAACCCTGCATTACCTGTAACAGAATCATGTTAATACTCCTGGAAGCTATAATGACATTCCTTTTATTATTATTATCATTATTTTCTAATAAGCTATTAGGATATTCCTTTGTTATCATGTTCATAGTACTTCACAGGTCATGTGACTCTTCGCTTGTGACCTGTAATTTTGCTAAGCTATGTAAATGCACTTGCTTGAGGCATACAATCTAAATCTATTATGGCGAAACCCATGACAAAAGAGTGTGCAAGCTGAACGATACAACACAAAGATCAAGTAATTAATATCATAGAAACAAATAGAAATATGTATCGAAATCATCATGCTGAAAGTCCATTCACAAATTTGACTCTTCTACTATCACATAAGACAAAAAAAGATGTAAAGAAGACAAACTTAATGGAAGTATATTGTTATGGAGTGACGAGAGAAGGTTGGAGTGCTAATTTCTCAGGAAATTGTCAAGGAGACAAGAATCGGATACTGCCTAGTAACGAACACTACATCCTGGTTGTGTTTATGTTGAGACCGACTAATCGATGAGAATAAAGCAGTTAAAAAGAAATAATAGCACATACAGCATCAAGGCAGTTTTGTAAGTGTTCTGCCTCAGAGGAGTTCAAAGAAGAAATCTCATATGATTCTGAAAGTCCACTGGCCAGAGCAATGACAGCATCATTGGTACTGCTGTCTCCATCAACCTGTCAAAATATATGCTCCTGGTTAGGCCATGCAACAGAGTCACTGAATACATTGAGATGACATAGTTGCATCTATTATACTTTTTTTTTTTTTTTTTTTTTTTTTTTTTTTTTGATTTGCACCGGGTGTCCGAGTCTCTTAGAGCCCCGACTAATCCCGGGGGTGCACAGAGTTGCATCTATTATACTCATAAAAAGAAATGTGGCAGAGAAAGCCTATTAACATGAATTCATTTGAAATATGTGAAAAGGCTGACTCAAATCAATCAGGCAATTTATTAGCATTATGGGGAAATGGATTTGATAAAATCACACAACTTAAACTAAAACCATTCTGGAAATGCAACCAAAAAAATAACACAAGGCTGCTCAACATAACAGAAAAAATAATACATCTTGGATATATCAAGCGAAAGAACTTCTACCAGTACTCTATGTATTAAAACACATGGTGTCAATCTCTCTTCCTCGGACCCACAAAGCAGGTGGAAACAACTTCCATAAGTTTCATGAATCTAAAGCTTTACTTTAGTCAGCTTAGATACAGGTTGCCAAAGAAGAAAGAAAATAGAATAAGGCGAATGTTTAACAATTTTGATCTATTTGACGATTAAGCCTTCCGTGAACTAAAAATTTTGCTGCTTCATTTGACAATCAAATACACGAAAAGTGTTCATATGCAACTCAGGGAAAATTTCTACCATTGAACTCCAGTCCTCATGCATGGTCAGAATAGTATGCATCTGAAGTGTTAAAATAATACAAATTTCTTACTTACAGTAATTTGATTAAAACTTCTATTTACAGCAACCTGTACCATCCTTCTCCAAACATCACTTGTGACTGAGGCATCAGTAGTTACAACCTGCAAAGTTGCTCGAATCCAGTAAGATACTCGTCTCACTGATTAGGTGGAAAAAAAGGAATTCTGAAGAGACTTACACCAAGCATTGTTGCCATGTTAGGATGAATCATACCAGAACCCTTTGCCATGCCCCCAATTCTTATTCGAGTTCCTCTAACCTGAGCATTAGTACAGAGATATATATCATGACAAACTCATTATAGTTTCTTTCCTTTCAGAAATGGGAACTTCAGGATACACAAACTACGGACGGTCTTGAGTCAGATTATACATTGATTTCACCTAGATGCTAAGTTACTGCTTTTGATGGTCCGTATTAAGCAAAACATATGTCAACAGCCATGCACTATCTAAAAATGTGACTGAACAATTTACTCTCATATCTACCAAAACTTCTTCCTGTGCTTAAACTGACTAACGGAAATTTGTCATTAGTTGTAAATCGAATATGCATAAAATCCACCAGTGACCTTTAAGTTCACAGGCATTTACTTTCTATGCTGCTTCAGAAAATCGTACTCTTAAGAAATGGTAAAAACTAACTAGGAGTTCCAGTAGGCAGAACATCTTTTAATCCCATGTAAAGGAAATTTGGTGTATCCTTAAACTACAGGATAGTTATTTCAAAACCTTAATTATGACAGTTAGTAGACCTAAACCCAAAACAAATAGCTTGACTCAAACTGTAATATAAATTAGGAGAGTAATGAATAATAGCATCCAAGAATCTTAATCATAACAACCACACCAATGCCGGGAAAAACTAATCTTCATACCTCTGTTTCAACTGCCACGCTCTTACTAACAAGATCAGTGGTCGTTATAGCTACAGCTGCAGAATTTGCCCTACAAATGCACATACGCGATCAGCAATCCCTCATCAGAACAGGTCATCTAGAGGGGATTGAAGTTCATTATAGAGAAGGAATGACTACAAAAATGATGGGTAAGTACAAATAGAGAAAGAATATGCTGCGGAAGAAGGAAATAGAATTACTATAGGATAAGATATGATGATGCCAATTAAACATATAAATTTGTGCATAAAAAAAAAAAAAGAAAAGGAAATTACCCCTCCACAGTCGGTGAAAGCTGCCTAACAAGGTGTGGGAGTGAGTTGAGAAGTGCTTCCTGCAAGTGATGTAAAACATAAAAAACGGGGTTACTGGTCAGGGGAAAAGCTTGCACGATAAAACCATACACATATATGACAAAGAAATGTAATTTCTAGGCATCCAACACTGTGCATTGCTATGTGCTATGTTGCTCAAACTCTTCAAATATGTTGTCGGGTGCATGTCAGCTCCTCCAAAAGTAGTGCATTTTCGGAGAATCCGACACGCATCGGCAACACCTTTGGACAGTCCAAGCAACATAGGCTATATGCAAGAAAGAGGTTCAAGCAATTAGGGAAAACCAATTAAGTGCAACATGTAAGCATTTACCTTCTTTATTCTATGACCTATTACACCAGTTGATTCGATTAAGACTTCGTCTTGCTTCAGTTGAAGTAACTGTCACAACAGAAAAGTGCTATCAGAAACCAAATATCTTAAGTCTAAACCAAGATGGACAAACTGCAAACCTTAGCTAGTGCACTTGAGCACTCTATTACATCCTGATAACCTGCATCACCCTGAAAAGGAAATCCTAAAACTCAAGTCACATTAACAAAAAATGCAGAAAGAAAGTGATATGACAGCATGACAACTTATGATTTTAGAGTCAATCACTTCTTTGTGAAGTTGGATGAGTCTGCTTTGCTTTTACTGCCCATCAAATTGAAACTAGACGAGGAGATACACCCTGCTTTGAACTAAAGCTAAAAATTGAGCTTCCAATAAAAACTTTCAGGAGAAATTACCGTTGCTGCATTAGCTTGACCAGCATTTATCAACACGGCACGAGCCTGAAAAGTGGTAGTATTCTTATAAGAAAAGACTTTAGAAGCAGTAAAGTTTGCTGCAAGCAATCTATAACATCAAGTTACTAATATATACTTCTAATAAGCTTCTTTTTTTTATAAAGTACTTCTAATAAGCTTCTCGGATTCACAAAATAGGAAAAAATCATGAAAGTCTGGGGTCATTCCTAAATATAAATCGAGATTTGTCCTTTTCTTCTATGAAACAGAAAAATACATAAAACATCGGCTTAAACGTGCGAAGAAGACCAATAAGATAGCATGATAGCTTATTTAGAACTCTTTTTTGGCTCAATAGTAACCAATTGCAACGACTTCTCTGCTTGTTGTATACATCATTGCTTAAATCAATATTGGGTAAACAAGCAGTACTCAGAGTATGGAACTACAATAGCATGTGAAAGTTGAGGGTTGACAGTTCTAGAGATGACAGAGTTCCTTCACCACAAGTGAGAGGCAAAATATTAAGTACAGAATCTCCTACATACCGTTTTAGATGCATTCAGCGCGCTTTTACAATATAGTACAGGTGCAGCTGCAACGACATTTGTAGTGAACGCCCCTGGATGAAAAACAAGAAAAAGGTGAGTTCTGATTCATCGGTTTCTATTGGTTTATTGTTAGATGTTAAATTTTAACACAATCGCCAAACAAATATGTTACTTTTTCATTTCAAGAAAGCTATATGTTCCTTTTCTCTTACATGGAAGGAGTGGGTGGGAGAAAGGAGGTAAAAGGTTTGAGCAAACAACAACATAGCTTTCCACTCATGAACCTACAAAACGCTCAACACTGATGACCTAGGACTATACCAAGGTAGCTTACCTGCAGATATGGCATCTACATCACAAGTGACGAGTGCAAGATCAGGCTTCTCTCCAAGAGCACGCAATCCACCATACATCCCAGCAGCTTTGAAACCCTTTGCAGCAGTAACACCACCAGGAATCTACACATTTGAAGCAGTCTAAGTTGTCTACCAACAAAATTAAATCATAGTCATGAATAATCATCCGTCCTTTTGGAAAAAAAAAACTAATTTCAGGAACAAGGCAACAGTAGTGATGCAGTGAAGTTCCAGAAAAAAAAAGACTATTCAATCCTATTTATATAAGTTTTGTCAAGAACCATATATTAGCAATGTATAGACGCACAAATATCGATATATAATGTAATAGATCTGAATGTGTTTAAGCTCAACATAGAACTCAGTTGTCTTTCTCCTGAAGTCGGACATAATTACATTACCACTACTTTAGAATGTTGACCCCAATTATCTATTTCGTCTCTAGCTACAAATGTTGTAGCAATTGTAAAATGCCTATAAGAGCAGCTTGTTTTCATTCCCCACTTTCTAGCACCAATGGGAAATACACCTAATTCATAGAGACAGCCTATATCTCAGGCGCAACTGTAAAGGAAACTAGAGTCTCAAATCTCATCAGATAAAACAATCGCACCAAACAAAGAGATAGCAATACTTGTTAACATTCAAATATGTTAGTATAGGTATTAGTGTGATATTTAGATTTCTCTTTTGCGTAAGCTGGTCCTGACACCACGTTGTGAAAAAAAAAGGTGTGATATTTAGATAAACGTCTAGCTGCAGATAACATTGGCCCAAATAGAGTGAAACATATATAGTTGAATCAGATAACCAACGACTAGTTTGCATTGAGGTGTAGTTGATTGATTGAAACAAGAAAGATATAAAGAGAGGAGGGAAGTCGTTCACCTGCTCCCATGGTCCTTCAGGAAGAAATATAGGAGCTGCTGGTATATAATTTGATGCCTCTTTTGACATTGATATAACTGTAAATACTTTAAAATCTCTCCGAAAACCCTTTGGCGAACCACGTACCTGCAGCTTAAAATTTCACACTTTTTACCTAAAAATCACATAAATAAAAAATCCCTTTAAAGGAGAGCTGCTGAATTTTGAAATAATCATAGAAAATGCAAGTAATTGAGCACCATCAATCCATTGCACGAATACAAAGATACTGATTACAAATAAAAGGACTTTTCTCACAACAACACCAAGATTCTTGATTTTTGGATTAGTAATAAGAGTTCCAACAATGTGCAGCATATAAGTTATAACCAACCATATTCCTTTCTGCAGAAATTATTCTAGGTAATCATAAAAAACTGATCTTTACACCATAAAAAGAACCCCTTTACATGAGAGCTACTGGATTTTGAAGTAATCACAGAAAATGCAAGCAATTAAGCACCATCAATCTATTGCACAAATCAAACATACTAGTAACAAACAAAAACTCTTTTTTTTTTTTACAATGACATCAAGATTCTCGATTCTTGAATTACTAGTAAGAGTTCAACGGAAAACAGCATATATCATACTCAATTCTGCAGAAATTTTTATGGGTAATCATAAAGATCTGACCTTTACACCATAAAAAGAACCCCTTTACATGATAGCTACTGGATTTGAAGTAATCACAGAAAATGCAAGTAATTGAGCACCACCAAGCTATTGCACAAATAAAAATTACTAACAAAATGAAGTGACTTTCTACACAATGAAATCAAGATTCTTGAATAAGTAGTAAGAGTTCAACTGAAGGCAACATACATCATACTCATTTATGCAGAAATTTTTATGGGTAATCATAAAAAAACTGACCTTTACACCATTTAAAAAAAAAAAAAAAAAAAAAATTTTACATGAGAGCTACTGGTTTTGAAGTAAAAAAAAGGTCAGCCCGATGCACAAAGCTCTCGCTATGTGCGGGGTCCGGGGAAGAGCCCACCACAAGGGTGTATTGTAAGCAGCATTACCTTGCATTTCTGCCAGAGGCTGTTTCCGTGACCTCCTGGTCACATGACAACAAGGCAACAACTTTACCAGTTACTCCAAGGCTCCCCTTTAGCTACTGGATTTTGAAGTAATCACAGCAAATGCAAGTAATTGAACACCATCAATCTATTGCACAAATCAAACATACTAGTAACAAATACATTTTATTTTTTTTTACAATAACATCAAGATTGTTGATTCTTGAATTAGTGATAAAAGTTCAATTGAAAGCAATATATATCATACTCATTTCTGTAACCAAACAGAACATTAGAGGGCAAGAAAAAAAAAACTGACCTTTACACCATTGAGGTCTGAGACTTTTACAGAGATAAAGTGAGGAACAGATAGAGACATTGTTTGGTTAGTCAGCTGAAGAGTTTTGGTGTAAGCTTTGAACTAAAATCTATGTGGGTCAATTTAACAAAGAGGAAATCTGCAAAACTATTAACACTGGGAAAGGCACAAAAGAAAGAAAAAAAAAAAAAATTAAGTGTTGCAGGTAGATATGATTCGGGGTCTAAATAGATGGGCTGGTTTGGTTTTTTACTAAAAATAAATTAAATTAATTATGTTGATTTATTAAATTTATAAATTAAATTTAATTAATATAAAATCTATTTTTTTTATTTAGGTTTTAGTTGGTTTTTTAGGTTTTTTGATTTTTCTCGATTTTTTTATAATCTTTAGTTTTTACAATTATATTGTAATTGTAGACAAGATCAAGTATATTTTCACTCATATGCTAGTGGAAAATCACAGTTATGGAAAATGGGGAGTGGAAGAAGGAGCGGAGAACTCTCCAAAAACTAAAAAGTAAGATAAAAAGTGACTGAAGAGTGAAAATTTTTAAGTTTTAAGTTTATATTGGGTTTTGGATCATTTAGTTATGAATTAATGGATAAATATTATAACTTAAAGGCTCAAATCTCAATATATATCTACATCTATTTTCTAAATATTAAAAATTAATAAAATTAATTTTAAAAGTATTTAGAAAATAGATTATAATTAATACTTTTTATGTATAAAAAGTTAAAATTATATATATATATATATATATATATAGAGAGAGAGAGAGAGAGAGAGAGAGAGAGAGAGAGAAATTATGTCGGTTTGGTTTGAGTTCGATTTGACTTTTCTTTGGTTAACACCAAACCAAATCAAGAATGGTAGGAGTTTTTTTCAAACGCCAAACCAATCAAACCAAACCACAAGCCGATTTTATTCTCGGTTTGATTTGATTCGTTGGTTCGATTTGACTTGACAGTTTGGTCTGTACACCCCTAGATATGATCAAGTGGTCAATGAAGTCCGTTGAGACCTTAAATTTCAGTACAGATGAAAAAAATAAAGTGATTCTTCCAAGATAATTTATTTTAAATTTGAATTTAATCTAAGTACATGAAATTTAGACCGAATACCACAATTATTAAAAAGAATTGGTGGTCAATTTCAGACATTTAATCATATACTCGTACTGGGAGTAGGTGTATAATAAAGCGGACAAAAAGTTTTGGGACAGCCTAAGTGACCTACGGCCTGTTAATTTTAATTAATGGGAAAAGGGTTCGAAATATACCTAAATTTTGATAAAAATTATTGTAATATGTCTGAACTTTGCGAGGATCTTATTACCCCCTGTACTATTTATTAGTGTATTTTAGTGACATTTATTTGCACGACTAGACCTAAATATGAATACGCGTGCACTGAGTACGTGATTGAGTTAGTGATTCAGCTAAATAAATAAAGATCACAAAAATACACAACTAAATAGTCAAGGGGGTCATAGAAACCCCGCAAAATTTGAAAGTGTTACAACAAATTTTCCCAAAGTTTAAATACTTTTCGAACCCTTTTCCCTTAATTAATTAATGGCATTTTTATTATTACGCTCGTTTTTTTTATGTTCATATGTAGCCCGTGATTCATGATTGTTTAGAGGGCGTTTGGCCATTGAATTTTTCTTCTTTTCTTTTGGAGTTGAATTTTGGAAATTATATTTGTTAAAATTAAAAATACTAAAAACCTATTTTTACTTTATTTCGTTTTGAATCAATACAAAAATTCAAAATCAACTACAATTTGTATCCAAACATACCTCCAAGTTTTAAACATTATTTTTCCCATTGAAAACAAAACTATTTTTCTCCAGATACTCATAATTTTCATGGCCAAACAGGTCCAGACTGTACTCCCTTTTTTTAATTTATTTATTATACTACCACGTTTTTGTGCACCAAAATTAAAAGAAGAATAAAATAATCTAAAATTTTAAATCTTAAACATGATGTGAGATTTAACTATAAAGATACGTCATTAAAAATAAAATAAAAGTTATCGTGGTACAAAAAGAATTTTAAATTTAAAACATGGTATGATTTCAACAACTACTAAATATATTTAACTATAGCTTTGTAACCAACGAGGGTTATGGTAATATGAGTAGCATCTCCTCTTAATTAGAGGTTTTGAGTTTGAGTTCTGAATAAGAAAAATCATGTTACAGAATATTTCTCTCTTAAATAAATCTTACGTGTTATAAACCTAAATTAATCGGACTCCTAATGCAAGGTACTAAACTATTATAGCTTTGTCTTGTAATCCAAGTTTATTGGGGAGAATATCAATATATCATACTCAATGAAAAGTAGTCGGCAATCCTAATTCTTGTTGAATTCTCAAAACTTATTTGGTTAATTTGCTCTTATTATGTTCCAACTGATAATCAAACTATGAAAATTTAAATGATTTGTACGTCCAGTACTTCAGTTTCATAGTTCATAGTTTATCATCAATTAAAATATCTCTTGACCTGATTGTGAGTAGTGCATAATTTTGAAGATTAACCTCAATCAAGTTTATTTATGTGAGCCCCCACAAAAAGAAAACAACAGAAAGAACTTGAAAAAAGAAACTTCTATTTATTTAACTAATTGGTGTTCAAAATCTTTGTCCCGACTAATTCAAATTTGTTGTTGGATAAATCCACTGAGAAGTAAAGTATTTTTTACCAAAAATACAAACTTGAATGTGAGACCTTTGATTAAGGATGATGAAATTTCGATCATCTTGCGTAAAGTGAAACTATATGTAACTATGAAATAGATGTGCATGTTTAACAATGATTATATACAAAAGGAATGTAGTGAAATAATTAGAATTCCTCCACTGTGTGGGTGAGTACCTCTTTTTTAGAAACGATTTTACCCTCTTAAGAGAACATATACCCAACATAAAGTTGGTGGTTAATGATATTTGATAGTAGAAAAACAAGTGGTTATATAAATTCAAATTTGGATCATGTTGAACAGAGTTTGGAGGTTCTAATCTGAGATTGCTAAATGCTCGGGAGTTACTCTATTCAATCATTTTCCTTCTTTTTCTGGTCGGTTGTTTAATGTTGGTGTAATATACCACAATAATTAAATTACAGTTGAAATGATAAAATGAACAAAAATGAAGAAACTGAAATAATAATCTTCTTCTTGGCTGAGGCACGGATGTCTCGCTCTCTTTAAGGAGATTTAAGCCTACTGCGGCATAATCTACGCCGATCCAGCAGTATCAACTCTTGACTTGTCCCCTCCATGATACAACAGCTCATCACGATATACAACTCAAGCAACTCCGGATTAGTTGAAGAGTCCAAAGCTCCACCACAAGAACACATTCCTTCAACATATAATTACTCTCTTTGTATAGTGAATATAGTTAAAGACTTAGAATATTTTCTTTGTCTCAACTCTCTCTTTCATTAATATAATTACGCTCTTTTGTGCACTCTGTATTTTCTTATACTTACTTCTCATCTTTTTCTCTACTTTCACTATACCAAAATAATGCAAGACCGCCACTATTTATAAGTGAAGATTCTTCCTTGTATTGAATAGGATGAAAGTGGAAACATAAATTAGGTAGATGAATAGTGTAGCGGTTACATAAGTTACTAGGTATAATGAGAAGAAAAATGAGTGCAATAATGTATAACGAGTAAAGGAATTTCAATAGAGGAAAATGTGGCCATCACCACGTTCTCTGCCATAAAATGGCCACTTAACTCCAAATGAGTTATTAGGCATATAATGCCACCCAAGAACTTGGAAATTCTGCACAAATAGTTATTGTAAAATGATGCACCTTAATATAGTATAATAATAATATTAAAATGCACCTACATTTAACTTTTGTTCCTATTTTAAAAAACTCTCAAGTATAAATTTAGTGCATAATTTTTCCTTCTTCCTCCTCCTCAATTATTCCTACTAACTAGATTCTTTTTTTAAAAAAAATGCAACTTTAGTGATCATGGCGGAGTGGAGACAATATCAAGTCTTGCCAATTAGGCATAACTTGTGGATTATTGCACAACACGCGATAGATTTGTCGATTTTGTAGAACTTGTGAATAATTTAAAGACACGTCGAATGAAGATTGCTTTAGGCAAAATAACATAAGCATACATCTTAACTTACCATATTTACATAAATCTCCACCCTTACAAAGTAATTACAAAAATCTCAACTAATTATGTATCTTCGTTGGATGTATCGGGAGCTAATTATGTATCTCGACAGACCCAAAATTGAGATTTTCAGTAATTATGTAAAATATCAAAATTTTCTGTAACTAAACTCCAAACCGTCGGGATTTATGTTATTTGTCCTTCTATTTAAAGTCATAACTTGCCCTGCGTGATTTGTAAAACCGTAATTTTTCATCATCTACTTTTGCACCATACACAAAATGGTATGGGCTAGGATGGGCAAACTATGATATGGGCTGACCCATCAAGTGAATTAGTGGGGCCCAAACTGTATGATAATGTTTGACAATTGTGAATTTTGCTCATTGAATCTGTCCTAAATTCACCTTCCAAATAAGAAATATTTTATGTCTTATCTTGACTAGACAATTTTTTTTTAAAAGTAAATAAAAATGAATGTGGTGATTTCAAAATTAATGTATTATGTAACAAAATACCTTTGAAATCTTATAATTTTACTAGGCGTTTGGTCATAAATTTTAAATACTTCTTACTTTATTTAAAATTGATGAAATTGAAGATAGAGTCTATTACATCTTTTTTCTAGACTAAGCTTTGTTTTGAGCTGAGGATCTATTAAAAACAACATCTTTACTTCACCTCTGAGGTAGTGATAGGAACTGCGTTCATTCTACTACACTCTACCTTTTCCAGATCCTACTGTATGAAAATATACGGAGTATATTAATGTTGTTGTTGAAAATAGAGTCATGTTTGACTATATTTTTTTACAAAAGAAAAAAAAGAGAATAATTTATTTAAATTTTATGAAGACGAAATTGAAAAGCAGATTTGGAGCCCTCTTCCAAATTTAAAAATCAACTCGTTGAGTTTGAAAATTTTATAATCAAACACTCTTTTTAAATAAAGTGAGAATTTATTTCGAACAAAAAAGCAAACAATTTTCGTGGTCAACCGCTACTTATAGAGTATCACGTGAATACTAACAAGGATCTTTCTACTTAAATGCCCCAATCTTAAAAACCCATAAAAAGAGCGGAAGTATTTTCTTTCTTTCATTTTTTACTTGTTGTATTTGAATTTGACCGTCAGTAAGAAAATACTTCTTCTGTTCGCTTTTACTTGTCACTAATTTTTCAAATTAGATTTCTACTTTTACTTATCATTTTTGACATATCAAGAGAAGATAACTTCTTTTTTCCTATTTTACCCTTAGTATTAATTATTTTTTCTTTAAATTAATTTCAAGACACAATGTAAACATCATTTAATAGGGGTATTATGGTAAAATAATCATGTTATTAATTGTTTTTCTTAATAAGTGTGTCATCTCAATTTGTGATGAGTAAAACCAAACGGAGGGAGTAATATACACGAATGTTTTGCCACATTACTTCTATTAATTGATATAAACTATTATAAAAGTGAAAATCTATTTTTGAAATAACAGACAATTTTAAAAAAAAAAAAACAGATGAAGTAATAATAAAAAAGATTCATATAGATTATCAACCGATCATGAAGCAAAAACATAAAGTAAAGTAACTAAAACGTTGAAATATCTAAAAATAACAATTCTTCATAAAAACATTATCTTAATTTTCATCCTTGACGTTGTTCCCTTGCATGTGACATTCCCTCCTTCTCCTTCTCCGTCTCCGTCTCCGCCGGCAGCGGAGGCAATGGAACTCCGCTAGCAGTGCGGCCGAGTCCAGATTTCAAACTTGGCGGCGGCGGAACAATCTTATTTTGCTCGCCGCCGCCATTGTCAGACTCGGCCGCGGCTAGCGGATCAGCTAACGAAATGTTCTCAAAACTAAAACTCTGAGATGGCCTCCTTTTGTGGCGATTTGCTCTCTCTGAAGACATTTTTTTGGTGAATAGAATGAATGAAAGTGTGAAAAAAGTAACCAAAAGAAATATTTCAAATGGAGGTGAGAAGTTGGTGTAGTGTAGATATATAGAAAAGTGGTTGTTGACTATCTATATATAGGCAAGGTGTAGTGAAGGAATGAAGTTAGCGTTTGACCATAAATTTTGAAAATTTATCTTTTGATACTTTTGAGTTTTCTGGCTTAGATCAATTTTATATATAGATAAGGTTGTAGTGAAGAAATAAAGCTAACGTTTGACCATAAATTTTCAAAAGAAAATTTTAAAAGTTTTCTTTAAATATTTTTAAGTTTCTAAAAAATATATGGGTAGGACATAGTGTAGAAATGAAGCTAATGTTTGACTGCAATTTTGCACAGTATATGTTGAAATTTTTTTAAAAATATTTTTAAGTTTCAAAAAATTAGTGCAGACTAGTTTTATATGACCTGTTTTAGATATGGATAGGATGTAGTGAAGAAGTGAAGGTGAACCTATTCATAGATTTTGAAAATTTATTTTTAACTATTTTCAATTTTTCAAAAACGAGTTCAAACTAGTTTTTGGATTTTTGAGATTTTTTCACTAATAAAATTTTAATTTTTTTTCAAGTAAAATACATGTCCCGACACAATTTTAAATTTTCAAGTTCAATTTTAAAATTTATGAACTAAGGGGAGATAATAATCCGGATTCTTTCTTCATTAATTACTTAAAAAAAAAATCCAAGTAAAATGCATGTCAAATACAACTTCAGATTTCAAAAATCACGACTTTAAAAATTTTAAATTTTAAATTTCAACTTCAGAATCTATGATCAAACTATAGAGACATAATTATTCGGGAAGAATCATTAATTACTTCAAAAATTTTATCTAAAACTCAAATATCATTTTTCTAACTTTAACTTCAACATATTATCCAGAGTCCAGACTCAGACTAACGAAATAACCTCTACTCTCCCACTTCCTTCTATTCAAGTTTGATCTTGTATTACTCCCTCCGTTCGCTTTTACTTTTTACTTATTTCTAAAATTGATTTTCATTTTTTACTTATCACTTATGGCATACCGAGAAAAGACAATTATTTTTTTCCATGTTTTACCCTTAGCATTAATTATTTATTCTTTAAATCATTTTTCAATACCTAACACTAAACATCAATTAATAGGGAAAGTGTGGTAAAATAGCCATATCAATAGTATTATTTTGTTAATGAACGTGTCAAGTTAAAATATGACAAATAAAAGCGAACGGAGGAAGTATTAAAAGTTTTGTTTGTGGTTTCCAAATAGACCCTAAAGTGTTTTAAAACATTAAAATCATTTTTCTCCTTTTGACTTTTGTGCCTTTTTTCTCGAGAAAAAAAAACAAAAAACTAAAGATGCAATATCACAATGTTTTTTTAAAAAACTTGTAGAAGATTGTGGTTGTTTAGAATATTTTTCCTTTTTCGACTTTGTTTTCCTTTTTTAGTGAAAAATGCATGGTCAAAATGTAAAACTTATAATCAAGTAGCTAAAAAAGACAAATTTTGAATGGAGTAATTCAGTAATTTAGCTAATATGTTGAGGTGATGTACTTTTAAGAAAATATCAAAACGGTCAAAGAAGCATATTTGAATGATTTTATTATATGAATAGTAATTACTCATATAGTAAAATTACTCACTTGAAATGTAAGGGCCCGTTTGGATTGACTTATTTTATGTGCTTTTAAGTTAAAAATAGTTTTTAAGTACTTTTGAAGTGTTTGGGTAAATTTAAAAAGTGATTATAAGCACTTGGTTTTTGGCTAAAATGCTTAAAATAAGCTAAAAGTCATAAGTTAGGAATCCTAACTTATGACTTTTGGTTTAAAATGCTAAAAAATAAGCCAAAAGCCATAAGTTAGTATTTCTAACTTATGACTTTTGACTTTTAAGCCAGAAGCCAAAAGCCCATCCAAACGGGCACTAAGACAA
Organism: Capsicum rhomboideum; assembly: GCA_031232105.1. NCBI lineage: Eukaryota > Viridiplantae > Streptophyta > Magnoliopsida > Solanales > Solanaceae > Capsicum > Capsicum rhomboideum. Next base: position 137,813,835 of record CP124711.1, on the reverse strand, counting down.
GTAATATCAAATAACGTGCGTAAAAACTCATTTGTGCGGTTGGAAATGATAAAATAAATCATTTCACAAAGAAGCGCGAATACACATTTTATTTTGGATAAACAACATAAATCCCGACAATTTAGAACTTAATTAAAAAAATTCCTACATTTTGCATAATTATTGAAAATTTTGATTTTGGGTCTATCGAGTTATATAATTAGCTCCCGATACATCCAACGAAGATACATTTTTTCCTTTGTAAAGATACATAATTAGCTCCTGATACTTTTTTTTGATTTTGGGTCTTTCGAGATACATAATACATCCAACGAAGATATATTTTTTCCTTTGTAAAGATACATAATTAGCTCCCAATACATTTTTTCGAATTTTGGGTTTGTCGAGATACATAATTAGCTCCCGATACATCCAACGAAAATACATAATTAGTTGGAATTTTTGTAATTACTTTGTAAGGGTGGGGATTTGTGTAAATATGGTAAACTAAGGTGTATGTTTATGTTCTTTTTCCTTTTATTTTAGGCCTGCAGTACTTCTTCGGTCACATATTAGCCGTCGTGTTTTTTATCGAGAGAGTCAATTTGATTAATCTTCAAAATTAGATTAATTCAATATGTTAAAACTACAATGTAAATATTCAAAAACTACCCAAAAAGAAGTTACAATTCTTCTCATATCAATATAGTGAAAAAATATATCTTAAAATGTTGATCAAAATTAATTTAATTTGACTCTCAAAAAATTAAACATGACAAGTACAAAATAATAACTTTAGTTCAGACTCTATATATTTATATTGATAAATCTATTAAATATGTACATATAATAAAATGCGGCAGTCAGGGCGAATCTAGGAGAGGTTGCAACTTGCAAGGAGGTTCCATCAAATTCCTTTCGTCAAAAAGAAACATATTGTATATTTATTTTAATATAGTACATGTTGACGCCTCTTGCCTTCTTCATATATATATGTTTGTTGGATAACACCGAGATCCTGCCTGAGGCAGGTGTTGGGAGGGGGGTTGTTGACGTCAATATCCTGCCTATGGCAAGACTAACAAGGGGCTGGCCCCGGTCGGAAGCATAATCCAATATGACGTTTGCTTTGCTAGCTTAGCTAATTAAGAAATTAAATTACGCCCTTGCTAGTAGCCATAATTTTAAACATAATAGTAAGCAATCGATCCTAACAATGTTTGTGTTCCTAATATTTTTTAAATTTTCTTAATAAAAATCTTGACTCCGCTATATCAATAACATAAATAAATGAGATAAGAATATAAAATCGATAACTTTTAAATTCAAAATCCGCCTCGACTCACAAAAATAATTTGGGATTCTTGAATCTTGCAAACATATCATCAAATTCAATGCATCCACGAAAATGGGTCAATAACATTAATGTTAGCAAGTCAACGTCGTGAAACATCGTGAACAAGAATGGGATGATTTTGTTTAATCCTTTTTTGTTTGTTTTATCATCTTGTGAATGCTGCAGAAATTAAATAAATTATTTTTGGTTATTGTAATTTATAGTAAGTTGACAGAGATTGGTCTTAATTTTAATAACTACAAGATAGAAAGATGTTAATTTAGATTATAGTACTGCACTTCCTTGGTTTTGTTCAAATTGTGTTTTTCGTAAGATTCATTGAATCTCTCTTGGTTTATTTTTTGTCTTTGAATTAGATTCAGTACTTGTATTTGGACATGGAATTTAACCAACAACAAAAAAAAAAAATTAGAAAAAAATCTTTGTTTTGTCATTTTAGAAGTTAAAGACAAAATTAATTATTTTTTCGTCATTTTACTTTTAGTAGTAATTGTTCTTGAAGACTACAAATAACTTGGTTATGTCATATAAACAGAGTAAATATTCAATGGAAAAAGATTATATCTTAAGAAATAAGAGTAAAATAATCAAATACCCCTCCTAATTAATGTTTTCTTAAGTAACGTGTAAATGAAAAATATGACACCTATTGTGATACGAGGAGAATTTAAGAACAGAAAAACGAAAAATATGACACCTATTGTGAGACAAGGAGAATTTAAGAGTAGAAAAACGATTTAGGACCATTCATTAATTTTTATACACAATTGTCGGAAAAGGGCCAAAACTACCCCTGAACTATCCGAAATAGAATAAAAATACCCTCCGTTTATGTTTTGGCTCAAAAATACCCCTCCGTTTATTTTTTGGCTTAAAAATGCCCCTCGCTTTAAGGGAGTGCCACCAAGCACACCACGTGAAAAAACAATGCCACATGAACAGTCCACGTCAGCATCCCATTTATGAAAAAAGGCCAAAATTACCCCTGAACTATCCAAAATGGAGCAAAAATACCCCTCTATTTTTTTTTGGCTCAAAAATACCCCTTCATTTGTTTTTTGGCTCAAAAATACCCCTCACATTAATGGAGTGCCACAAGCACACCACGTGGAAAAAATTGTCACATGGCCAGTCCACATCAGCATCCCATTTAATACCCAGCCCATTTAATAGCCAGCCGACCCACTTAACCATCCAACTTAACAACCCATTTAATACATGTACCCGATCCGTCTTCAAAAAATCCAACCCGTCTTCATAAGTAAAGTGTAAAGATAGATTCTCCCTTCATTTCACTTAAACTCTCCAAAAAAAAAATCGATCCAGATTAGGGATTCCGAGGGAAAAGAAAGCCCTTAGTACATGGGTAGAACTCTCCCATATTCTTTTACGTGATAAAAACATGTCGAGTTTCAACCCATGTACTAAGAGCTTTCTTTTCCCTCAGAATCCCTAGTCTGCATCAATTTTTTTAAAATTTTTTTAGAGAGTTCAAGTGAAATGAAGGGTGGATCTATCTTTACCCTTTACTTATGAGGATGGGTCGGGTTTTTTGAAGACGGGTCGAATACGGGTACTAAATGGCTGTTAAATTGGATGGTTAAGTGGACTGGTTGGGTATTAAATGGGACGCTGGTATGGACTAGCCGTGTGACAATTTTTTTCCACGCGATGTGCTTGGTGGCACTCCATTACTGTGAGGGGTATTTTTGAGCTAAAAAATAAATGGAAGGGCATTTTTGAGCCAAAAAACAAATAGAGGGGTATTTTTTCTCTATTTCGAATAGTTCAGGGGTAGTTTTGGCCCTTTTTCATAAATGGGATGCTGACGTGGACTGGTCATGTGGCATTTTTTTCCCACGTGGTGTGCTTGGTGGCGCTCCGTTAAAGTGAGGAGCATTTTTGAGCCAAAAAAATAAACAGAGGGATATTTTTGAGCCAAAAAACAAACGGAGGATATTTTTGCTCCATTTCGGATAGTTCAGGGGTAGTTTTGACCCTTTTCCGTTTTAACAATCTTTCATTTTTTTTAGCAATTTAAAGCAACTAGTGAATACCTTGATTTTAGGTTTTAATTTTATTAAAGCTTATCCCTCTCAATTTTATCAATTTTCTTTTCCTTAAAATACTTGGTTGGTTCATCATTAAAAGAAATCTATGTGGTTTTGGTGTTTGAATTTTAAAGTGAGAAATCTATTATTGATGAACAGATTTTACTAGACATTCTCTTAGAGGGAAGACGAATTAGAAAAGAAATCTAGTGTTCATTTCATTGCTAGTCTTGTTGGTGGAGAATGTTAATTCTGATGTTGTCCATCTAAAACTAATTCGAATTGATTTTGATATATAAGAAAAGTCGAATTTTGCAAAGAAGACGACTGCATGTGTCACACGTATATCATCATACATCATGTGTATATCTTGTATATATCCTACATATGGCATGTGATCAGTATTATATGTGCTACATATGTTATCATGTCATGTACATCAATATTATATAAATGATATATACGCAACATACGTATGATACATGACTCTATTCTTCAACCTCAAAATTCAATTTGTTTTCGACTCAAAACCTCATCAAATTTACATCAAATGGTCCTAACTTGAGATATAAGCTCCTTGAAATGTCCCCAAACTTTTGAATACTCAATCGAGAACATTACAATTTTCCAAACTCAAATTTTAGCTTTATCAACGACGACTTACTATGGTCCTTCGTGTTTTAATCACCAAAACAATGGATATCCATGTTTTTTAACTCTAAAAGTAATTCCAAACTCACCAACAAGCAATGATTCCTCACTTCAACTCCTAAATCAATTTGTAATTTTGAATTAGATTGTCTAAAATTCTGAGAGAAAGATAAGAAGAAAGATCACATTTTAAAGTTTCTTTGTTTTATTAGTTTTATTGGAGGTTATATATATGTTATATGAAAATTTTGTTGTTATATTTTGAAAATCGCATTAATATTTCTTTGTAATTAGAAGTTGTAAGTCTCTATAAAAATTAAACATGAACACCTTTAAACGAATAATTAGCATGTGAGACAAGTACAGTCAAACCTCCCTATAGTATCAATTTGTGAGGTAGAATGGTAATTAGAAGACTAATCTCTCATTTTTGTTTATGACTGGAGATTTTCAAGACTACCTTTGGATGATTGAATTCCTTCTACTTATATCATGTTAAGTCGTTTACTAACTACTTTGTTCACTAAGTTAGTTTATGAAATATTTGTATTTTGTTGTATTGTAAATGATATATGGTTGTTCTACTTTTGACCTGTAGGCTTTTTGTGCAATCGTAATAGTAGTAGTACGTAGTGTGGTAGTTGCATTTCACGAAACCAATTGATATCCACATAGAGAAGAATAGAGAGATGTCACGACCCAAAAAAAGGTCATGATAGTACTTATCGCGGTCCAGCCTTGATAAGCAAGTTCATCATCCAAAGATAAAGAAAACCGAAAATAACGGTACAACAAAACAAGGCGAGACTTCTAGAACGAAGTCAAACCATAATATATATATAAAAACGGAAGTCTGAACAAAATACAAAATCATCCCAAAACCAGATGTCATAAGTACAAGAGCATCTAATACATAATTGAATCTGGAGATAAAACTTCTGTCTCTGAAACCGAAATAAAGACATAACAAAAGATAGGATGAGGCCTGGAGTCAACTCTGATAAACCTAGAGTGTGCCAGTACCTCGAAATCACCAAATCCTCACGCACGAACTCAGCCACCGCGAGTCGTACTCATACTAGGATCTGCACCTAAAGGGCACAGTAGGAGTGAGTACGATCCACTTGTACTCAGTAGGTATCATAAGTCGACCAAGCAAAGCAGAAAATACTATAATTAAGAAAGTACTATGAGCACGTCACCTGCAAGCAGAAAAGTTCTCAAACGATAGCTCACACCGTCTCCACTAATAGTTCTAATAACAATACTGAAACAAAACAACACAGATATACACGAAAAGTATATGAAAACTACATGCACATCAAGACAAACAAAAGAACCATGAAAGATGCATAGGCAATGCAATGCAATGATGATGAGATGAATAGTGAAAGTCATCGCATGACTTTCTGTATATACCTACCGAGCTCCCAGCTCCCAATATAGGACACATGAGGGGTTCGTAACCCATATACTATAGCTCAAATTTCAAATCTCAACCCACCTCTCCAGCTTGCGTTCACGGAGAAGGTTCTTATAAAAATATCTCATTTTTCTTTCAAAAGTAGTGTTCTTCAGTGGTACCGATATCTCATGAATGTATATGTATGGAATGAGGATGTAATGCTCACAATCAAATTAGTATGAAAATATCCAATCCATTCAATACGTATATAAGTGAGCCAGAAATCAACTCAATATGTCCACAATTTATGATATCAACTCTAATTAGGCACCATCGAAATAAATATGTGTGTAAGACATCATTAATATCATATCAATTCCTAACTTGGGCATTTCTATCATGGTAAAAGCAACCAATGCTCAATAAGGCCTATAATAACAATTCAAGCCCCCGCACGAGCATCATATCTAGAATAAAGGCATTTAAATGCACAAATATGGCCCTCGCACGGGCAACACACAATATCAGATGTTCACAAGTCAACAACAATAAGAATATAAGCCCATACACGGGCACACAACAGTAATAATAATCTCGAAATACCATTTCTATAGTTATTCTCTCCAACCCATAGCATGTTTTACTTATTTATTAACTACCCAATTTAATCTGAAGGAAGTTAAGCCATAACCTACCTCGAAATGACAAAATCCGAGCCTAAAGTCCTTCAACACAGCGCTTTACCCTTCCGATCGACCTCGGAATCAATTAAAATATACAAATATAGCATCTACGCATTAAAAGAAAGCCAACAATATCCATATTGATCATATTTAAGACGGGTCCAAAATGAACTAGAAAAACGAGTTCAAAAACGAGAAAGGTAAAATCAAAATTTTACTTTAGAAATACATTCTCCAAGGTTAAAGGAATCTTAAGTTGAAAACCCATGCGAAAATGAGTTAAAAACAAGGTCCCAATTGAAGAAAAATTATTTTTAAGCTTTTCTAGAAAAATCCTCAAAATTCTATGTTAAAACCAATATTAAAGGGTGTTTTAATGATGTAAATCAATGTAAAGTAATGAAATTAAGGTCTTGGAGCTTACCCAAGCTCAAATGGTGAAGAAAACCCTAAAAAGCTTCCAAACTCGAAGCTCAAAATCTAAAAATGGTGACAAATCATGAGAAAGGGGCGTTTATATACAACGGTTGCCGCTTAAGCGGCTAAATGACTGCTTAAGCGATGCCTGGCCGCTAAAGCTGCTACCGCTTAATCTGTCTTGGTTCGCTAAAGTGGCTACCGCTTAAGTGATCTTGGTTAGCTAAAGCGGCTACCGCTTAAGCGATCTTGGTTAGCTAAAGCGGCTACCGCTTAAGCGGTCCTTGACAGCTTAAGCGGCTACACCAAATATCAGCAAATGCTGATTTTGGTGTAAGCCAACAATGCTTCCCACCAAAACAAACCATATATGTTATCAGGCTAATTTCAACGTTCTGGACTCAGCAGAGGTCGAATTTTTGAAAAAAGATTGTTTTTGATAAGTCAACCCCCCGAAACCCCTTAAAGCTTATAAACAAAGGATCGAAATGCAATATAAAGGTTCCGAACCTAAAACAACCTCGCTACTAACCCAAATTCGACATTTCGAATATAATAGAACTGTCCAAATCGCCAACCGACACTCAGAATATCAATTGTTAACAAAAGTCAACTATAGAGTTTTAAAGTCTCTAAAAACCACAAACTCACCCAAATCATTCCCGATCGCATCGAAAACCGTATCAACCATCTCCCACGCCTTAAAATCAACATGTAGCAACCACGAGAAAGGGAAAAATAGTCAAAATACATAAAAAGCAAGGTTATACAATTAAGGTTATTACAAGAGATAAGTTCATCATTTATCGGGATTTAAAATTGTAATCACAAATTTTTCTGCTATGAAAAAAAGTTATTCATAAAAAATAATTATATTTCTTAATTGATTTGGTTTGTACCAACAACTTTTTATTTGCATATAATCTTGGCCTGCGTGAAAAAGTGATTGATGTGCTCGTTAGTTTGTCAAAAGAGATTTCTTCTCCGTTATTGATCTTTTTATTTTTGTGTATAAGGTTGATTGACAGAAAGTGAAAAGGTGACTAATGTGTTGAATTTGTCAATGTGCTAGATAGTTTGTCAAAAGAGAATTCTTTATTATTATTTTATTATTTTTTGCATATAAGCTTGATCGACAGAAAGTGAAAAATGAATATAATATTGATTTTGTTGATGTGCTCATTAATTTATCAAAAAAAAAATCTTCATTGCTATATTTTTTTTCTGTATATAAGCTTGATCAGTAGAAAGTGAAAAGGTGATTATTGTGTTTGATTTTATTAATGTACTGTTTGTTTGTCAAAAGAGAATTCTTCACTACTATCTTTTTATTTTTGCATATAAGTTTGATTGGCAGAAAGTAAAAATGTGACTATTCTGCTAATTTTATTATTACGCTCGTTAGTTTGTCAAAAGAGAATTATTCACGGTTATCTTTTCATTTCTGCATATAGAAGTACTCATAGACACAAATTATATAGTTAATGATGAAACATATCTGGACCTTCAAGTTAACCCGCGTAGAGTAAATATGATGCTTTGTCACTGTGTGTATGAACACACTACCTTATTTTTTTTGGATATTGATACAGTGAAAAGAAAGATTGAAATATTGTTTATGTTGCATGATTGTCCTTTTATGGCTAAGGTTACTATGCATGCGACGACATGGACAAATAGAATAAAGTAATAACTCTCATTGAGCTAGTAATCTCCTTAATAAATTGGCCGAAGAAGAAACTACTCAAATCTCCATAGTAATAAATAATATTTTTATAATAACATCCTAGGTAAGTATTGAAAACACTGGGCTAACTAATACGCTATAGGCTGTTTGTACTTCTAGGCAATATAACAGTACCTAGGAGAAGTGAGTTAGTATGAGAAGGCCAAGTCCTTAACTTCAAATTCTTTTTTTTTATTTGCAAATAAGTCCCTAGAAGTTAGTTATGACAGCTCAACACTACACGTGACTGAGTTGTGGTCCTTCTTTCCTCTTCCACTACTATATCTCTATATCAGATAGCTGCAAAAAGGCATGATGAATGTGATTTTATTTCCCTTTTCAGTTTATTAATTCTCTTTTTCTGTTGAATATTTGCCAAGTACTATCAGTGGTATCAGAGTAATTTCCTCGCTCTGTGGGCAAAATTTTGTTTCCATCATGTCAAGTAAACCGCAGAAGGTGCTTACCCGCCTCGATCGAATGACGCTATAGCAGGGTCAATTGGAATTGGTGCACGAAACTGCTTTTCGTGAGCTAAGGGATGCACTTGGGGCTCGACTGAGCTTCGACAAGAACAAATAGAAGGAGTCATCATCATCGGACTCTGCTAGCCTCTATTCGCTGACGACTGGGTCTAGAAGTCTCTCAGGTATGCTACGAACCACTTTGCTTCCTCCTATTCCAAGGAGCTTAGATTTAATCCACAAAACCCTTCTGATATGCATCCCTTTAGGCCCCCTGCTCGACCGGCGAACAACAATCCAACCCCTTATAATCCAAATTTGAGCTCCCTTCAATTCCCCAAACCAATAACTCCAGTCACCGTTCATCAATCCTTACCAGTTTATACCACTATGCACACACCCATACCAAGTCCTCAATCCAATTTACGATCGACCCCTTATTCAGCTCCTTTTCAGTAGCCTTGCAACCCTTACATAACCACCCCATTCCAAGCTCCTTATACTCAATCTTTCCCTCTTTCATAATTTTCCCCTGCTCAACCTGGTTAGTTTTACCCTCAATATCATTATTTACCTCTATTTGCTAACACCCAAATATTGACTTGATTGTCCAGAGTTGAGTTTCCCAGATTTAATGGAAAGGGTTTCTAAGACTGGTGGTATAAGGTGGAGCAATTTTTCTCTTTGGGTGAGGTTTTACCACATCAAAGAGTAACTGTGGCAGCTATCCACTTCGATGACATAACCCTTTAATGACATCAGGCTTACCTCAGAAGTAGAGTACACCTTCTCTTTCCTTCGTGGGAAGAATATATAGGGGCTTGGGCTAATTGATTTGGGGCAGAATATGATGATTCCATGTCTGAGTTATTGAGTTTGAAATAAATTGGGAGTGTAGCTGAATTTCAGGATGCTTCTGATAGATGTATGACCCGCCTTAACTTAGATCCCAACCATGCCATTAGTATATTCTTGATGGTGGTGAAGCTTGAATTAGGAGATGCAGTAAGGATCCACAAAACCTTCTCCCTACCTCATGCGTACTATCTTGCTCATTTGCAAGAGTTTATATAGGCCAAGCAGTCCAAGGCCATGATGGGAACTTCTATATTTTCTAGTACTAAAAATATAGGCAGGACTCAACCTTTCAACCAAGGTTCTTCTACCTCCGGAACCAATCCTACTTATCACATTCCTAGACCTCCTAAAAATGGAATAAAGAGAAGGAGGTTATTTTCTATTGAGATTAATGAAAGCAGTGCTAAGGGCCTGCGTTTCTCTTATGATGAGAAGTTTGAGGCTGGCCATGTATGTAAAAATAAGGCTCAACTGTTCTTGATAGAGTATGAAGAAGAAGAAGGGGATAAGAGTGTGGAGGTTTGTCTAGTTGAAGAAGATGCACTCATAGAGGCATGTGAGATCTCTTTGAATGCTCTTATTAATGGAACAGTTGGTTATAGGACCTTGAGATTAACTGGTTTTTGTTAAAAGAGACAGTTGAACATATTGGTGGATCATGGATCCACCCATAATTTTCTTGATTATGATTTGGTGTCAAGAATGGGATGACCTTTAGAGCAATGTAAGCCTGTGTGTATGAGTTTGGCTGATGGAAATTCAGTTCAGATCAACAGGAAATACAAGGGTGTAGTAGGAAAGAAGGATTGGAGTTGGAGGATGTGTGTAGATTACAGAGCCTTAAATCAGATCACTATTAAAGATAAGTTCCCTATACTTATCATTCAGGAGTTATTAGAAGAGTTGGGAGGATTTAAAGTGATTCTAAGATAGTTCTTAGATCTGGTTACCACTAGATTAGGATGTCTAATAGAGATATCCATAAAACAGCTTTTAAGACTCACTCTGGCCATTTTGAATACTTAGTTATGCCCTTTGGGCTGACTAATGCTCCTTCCAGTTTCCAAAGTCTAACGAATTACATCACCAATTGAGGAAAACTATTTTAGTATTTTTTGATGACATATTGGTTTACAGCAATTCAAAAGCAGATCATGTGGTGCATTTAAGAGCTATTTTTGATGTCTTGAGGCAGCATCAGTTATTTGCTAAAAGATCCAAGTGTGTATTTGCTACCTATAGGGTAGAATATCTAGGCCACTACATCTCTGAATAGAGGGTAGCTACAGACCCTAAAAAGATCTAAGCAGTACTGTCACGACTCAACCCATCGGATCATGCCGAGCACCTACCTACACCTACCCCAGATAGAAGAACCCTGAATACCCCACCATTCAATCAATGTGGAAGTTACTACAATATTCACTTAGTCAATTTTGTCTATCATATTAATAACACATTAACAGTACAAATATGATTATTCAATCAATTTGTTTCATAACTCGTTTTAATACATATGATACATAAAATAAATACGAAAAATAACTACAAGTGACTCCCCAGAACCTAGCCTAAACCAGTATAAGAGTACTAGACAATGTGTAAGGACATCCATGACACAACATCCATGCCGAATAGAGAGGACAAAGGCCATTGCTGAATGATCGGCATCGCCGCTACAGAATATACCCCTGAATGAAGAAATAGTAAGTCTAGCATCAATACAACCATACGTACTGATAAGTATTATCGATCCACCAAGGTTAGAAACAAATAAAATCAATAATAAATAGGGAGAAATTATAACATCAAGTAAAGTTTCGGTTCTAAATCCCCCAAATTAGAGAATTATCAACACCTTATTTTAGCAATTCTGTGACTTGTCTGTCACTTAACATTTTCATATATCTTTTTCCTTTGAATACCTATTTCAGCTTATACATCATCTACCTTTTACTAACTTATCCTCAAGGCTTCTACAACTCATAATCTACCTCCACTCAAAATCCTCTCGGTACTCACCATCACAAGACATCACCATATCGCACCCCATGAAATCAGAATTCTACCAAGTACCAATCATATTCTACCACAACCGGTCCTCTCAGAGAACCATAGACTCTCATCTCCACCTGATCTGCACAAGGGATCTAATGTACATTCTTAAATCTTGTTTCATCATTTACCATAATAGGAACATGTATAAGAACACATATAAAATAGAATTATATTCAAAATATATGAATGAATACATGTATGTAAGATGTGCACATCATCTCTCCTTATCCCTTCTCATCAGCCTCATCACCATCATCAACATCATATCATACCGGTGTGGTACCCGACCCATATCACAATAAATCATACCTATACCGGCGTGGTACTCGACCCATCATCACACAATATCATCACAATACATATGAATGTGTGCATAAAATCAATAAATCATAAGTCATGCAAAAGACAATCACAAATGTTCAGTTCAACAACCAATATAGGTCAATCTAGTCTAATGTTACATCAACCATCTAACTCATTTTGATCAGTGACCTTAGTCTGTACATATATATTCACAACCATGATTTACCATACACCCCTACGGGCCTGCCGTAACCCAAGTTCACATTATCACGTACTTTCTCCCTATCCACATCCCAACTTCACATTTTTCACATTAACTTCTAATCTTCCCTAACTACTTCTAATGGTAATTCTATTATTTACTTCACAATATTACTCTTTTATGTCCACTCATCAGTCACGATATCCGGTTATGCTAATTACTAACCCCAACTTGCTATACCTCACCTTTTAGCCACTTTCTTTAGTGCAATTCGAACATTTATGACATTTAGAATTAATCGAGTTTCCTTAGCTCTCTCTTACTATCCCTCACTATATCATCTAACTTCCCGTTATACTCAAAAGCCTTAGAAGATGTTTAGTTTTGCACATTCGCTACACAATTCTATCTGTCCCTTATCATAATCAAGTATTAACATAATGTATAGCCTCACAACATATTTGATCCTAACCGAATTTTAACGTGTCCATCCTTCCAATTTCGTGCCTGAAGGCCTAATGCATGAAATTCCCAACATTATTATTAACGTTAAATGAATCTAGCCCAAGTCTAGTTACTACAAAAAAAAACCATATTTTACCTCTTAGGTGAAACATACTGCTACGGAGAAGGGTAAGCTGTCCCACAAGTGCTAAGTGTATTCCCATGTTGGTTTCCCTTCGAGTATGCCTCAAAACTGCTATCATGAACCCTAGCCTTTGAAATCTTATGGTTGGAGAGATAGGTTCTTTAGAGTGTTTTTGGAGGAAGGGGGCGACCTAGGGAAATAAAGAGAAAGAGGATTTTAAAAATTCCTCGGTTGGGTTACTGACATCTACCGTTGCAGCGGTTCCTTTTACTGCTGCAACGGTTATCCGACCGCTATAGCAGTTATCGACAGTCCAGCACAACCCTTTTTTGGGCCTCATTTTTTTCTTTCCGATTTATTTTTTTTGGATTTATTTTGAGCCTATTATTTATCATAAATTATTTTTGAGGTGTTTTTATACGTAACGACGATTTGGATCGTTACAAGTACAAAATTGGCCAATTCCTCAAACTCTTAAACTATTGAGAGGGTTCTTAGGTTTGGTTGTCTACTATAGAAGGTTTATTAGAGGTTATGGCATCATTGGCAAGGTTTTAACTGATCAACTTAAGAAGGATATCTTCAAGTGGACTGATCAGGCTACTCAGGCATTTAACAAGTTAAAGAAAGCTCTCATATCAGCACCAGTGTTGACAATGTCAGATTTTTCACTTCCCTTCATTGTGGAGACTGATGCTTGTGACATTGGATTAGATGTTGTTCTCATGTAATAAGGAAAGCTTGTTGCCTATCTCAGTAAAGGGTTGGCTAATAAGCACCAACCTTGTCAGTTAATGATAAAGAGCTCTTAGCACTAGTGATGGTTGTGACCAAATGGGGATAATACTTGACTTGTAATCCTTTTATTGTTAAAACTGACCAAAAGCCCTTAAAATTCTTATTGGAACAGAAGTTACACACTGTATCCCAGCTGAAATGGGTGACTAAATTGATGCAGTTCAACTTTGTAATTGAGTATAAGAAGGGTAAGGAGAACAAAGCTGCTGATGCCTTGTCTAGGATGCCTCTTATTGAGTTGGCTGCTATGTCACTTGCTACTGTTAAGTTTGGCCTACTATAGGATATTATACAGAGTTAGCAGGATGATTCTACCCTCAAAACCCTAATCTCTCAACTGGAATAATCTGCTAAGGCTATTAAAGGGTATTTTTTCATACACCAGTAACTCAGAAGACATGGTAGGCTTACAGTAGGGTCTACTACTGAACTAAGGAAGGAAATAATTCACATTTGGCATTGCCACATGGTGGGGATTCAGGAGTGGACAAAACTTATAGGAGGTTGTCTGCTTTGTTTTATTGGGACAAGATGAAGGAAAAGGCAGATTATTTTGTCAAACAATGTGCAGTGTGTCAAAGGAGTAAGTATGAGACTAGTGCTTACCATGGGTTTCTCCAACCTCTACAAATTTCTTTAACTGCTTGGGCTAGGGTAAGCATGGACTTTATTGAGGGATTGCCCAAATCTAAGGGTAAGACTATTATATGGGTGATAGTGGACAGACTCACTAAATATGCCCATTTCTCAGACTTGTCTCACCCTTACTCAGCTTCTGATATTGCTAGATTGTTTATAGAATATATTTTTAAACTTCATGGTATGCCAGCTGAGATCATCAGTCACAGGGACCCTGTCTTCACCATCAAGGTTTGGTAAAAGTTGTTTGCTATACAAGGAGTATCCCTCAACACCTCAACAATATATCATCCAAGTCAGATGGGCAGACTGAGGTGGTTAACAAATGTCTAGAAAATTATTTAAGATGCTACTGTTCTACTGCTCCTACTGAGTGGGCACAATTCTTGACTTATGCAGAATAGTAGTGTAACACCACTTTCCACTTCTCTATTCACAGTACCTCATATGAGGCTTTGTATGGGAAAATTTCCTCCTTACACTTGTCTTATCTAGCTGGTGACTCAGGCATGGAGGGGGTAGACAGGAGCTTGGTTACCAGGGAGTTCAACTTGCAACTGTTAAAATTTCACTTATCCAGGGCTCAGCAAAGAATGACAGACCAAGATAATAAACACAGGACTGACAGGCAATTCACTAAAGGGGCTTGGCTGTATGTTAAATTACAACCATATAGGCATATTACTATATCTCAGTAGCACTGTAGCAAACTATATGCTAAGTATTATGGTCCTTACATGGTTATTTAAAGAGTGGGGTCTGTTGCTTACAAATTGGCTCTTCCTGATAAACTTCATCTCCACCCCACATGTCATGTTTCATTACTTAAAACTTGTTATGTTGTTCCTGATCACATCTCTCACCCTCCTGTCCTGACCTTAGCCAGTCCTTATTTCCCTCAACCAGTTAAGATCTTAGATAGAAAGTTGATACAAAAGGGTAACAAAGTTGTGGCTAAGCTGTTAGTGCAGTGGGACCGATTTCCAGATGATCAAGCTACTTGGGAAGATGCTCAAACCTTGAAACTGAGATTTCCTACCTTCCTTCCTTGAGGACAAGGAAGTAGTTAATAGGGGAACCTGATACGCTATAGGTTGTTTTTACTTCTAGGCAATGGAACAGTACCTAGGAGTAGTGAGTTAGTATGGGAAGGCCAGATTCTCATCTTCAATTTCTGTTTTTTATTTGTTTTATTTACAAATAAGTCCCTAGAAGTTAGTTATGATAGCTCAGCATTATACGTGACTGAGTTGTGGTCCTTCTTTCCCCTTCCACTGCTACATCTCTGTATCAGATAGCTGCAAAAAAGCATCATGAATGTGATGTTATTTCTTTTTTTCAGTTTATTAATTCTCTTTTTCTATTGAATATTTGTCAGGTACTATCACTAACATCTTATTAACTTGAAATAATCCTTACGGTTATGAATAATAATATCACAATGTGAAGTACATCATTTACCAAAAAAAAAACTTGGCAAAACGAAGCTGTATTTTTTAAAGTAAAAGGGGAAAAATTTACATGTGTAGGGATGGATGTGAATCTAATGAATATTTCTCAAATTTTACAAGCACATAAAAAAAAACACAATGTTGATTTTCCATAACAATATGATTGGGAGGGATGATAAAGTCCAAATTTGTTATTTCTTGCATAAAAAAGTATTGGGATAATTAGGGCTTTAGCGGGTATAGGAACATGGACATCACAATAAAATTAGTGACTTAAAGTAATTTTAATCGGAGGCCTTAAATATATACACATACATTAAAAAAAAAATTAGTATTGCCTTTTTTTGCTTTTCATAATTGTTGTCTTTTGTAGTATTATACTTCACATTGTAATGTTATTGTTTATTACCGTAAGGAATATTTCAGGATTATTTCAAGTTAATAAGATGATAGCCCTGAGTTTTCAATACTTACTTGGGATGTTATTATAAAAATATTATTTATTACTGTGGAGATTTGAGTGGTTTAGTTAAAATTTCTGAAACATATCTTTTAGAAAGTATATTTTTTGTATAGATTTTGTACTCTCTTTTGTATAATCTTCAATATTGTCAAAGAGAAAGTAAAATCATTAAAAAACCACTATTAAAAACTTTTGAGGCCCCAAAATTTAGACGCCTAAAGCAAAGGTTTTACTAGCATCAGCCTTGAGCCACCCCAGTGTGAGAGTTAGGCCTTCCGTAATGCAAGAGTGTGTCTCAACTCTCAAGGCAATGTTTGTAGGAGGGGAAAAGGACGTTTCTTGATATCTCCATTAATGTAACATACTAAGGGTGTGTTCGGTACGGAGGAAAATGTCTTCCATGGAAAACATTTTCTTGGAAAATAAATTGTTTCTTACTTATTTCTTGTGTTCGATACGCAAGTAGGGAAATATTTTCTAAAAGCATTTGTATATATTTAACACAAAACAATAAGAACGAATGTGGGGGGGAGCTAAGAAAAAAAATTTGATCTTTTTTTTAAAAAAACTTTAAAAAAAATTGGGGGGGGGGGGGGGGGCATGGGGCTGGTAGGGGTGGGATAAAGATTTTTTTTTTTTTTTGTAATTTTTTTTTTTGGGGGGGTGGGGGTGGGGTGAGGTAGGGGGGCAAGAAATTTTTTTTAAAAAAAACAAATTAAAAATAAAATAAAATTTAGGGGGATGGTAGGGCGGGGGGTAGGGGGTGGGTAAGAATTTTTTTTGGGCTGGGTGATTTTGAGAGTTGTATGAATATGACAATTTGTTTTCCCTACTTTGATTAAGAAGTCATTTTCCTTTGAAGGAACTGATTTTCCTAGGAAAAATATTTTTTAAAATTTTTAGCCAAACAAACATGAGAAAAGAGGAAAACATTTACACCCTAACACTTCACAATTTTACTTTTGAGTAGGTTTAAAATTCAGCTAATCTTGACCTTTTTTAGCATAGCAATGTTGAGCGTCGTAACTACTATATAGAAGTGTGAGTTAGCACACAGGAGATGGTTGTCATGTGTGCTTCTTGGAATTGTTAGTTAGTTTAAGAATATTTTAGGTACTTTTTATTTTTTTGTGCTTGAAGTTGTTGTACTTACATATGCATGTGCTTTTTCCATTTTTGGACAATAAACCCTAGGATAGGTTTGGTTTATTACAAAAAAAGTTGTCCTTTAGCTTTCTATGCAGGTAAGTCTAAGAGGGCCGCCGAACCGGTACGTTCCGGTCCATTCCGGTATCGGTACCGGTTCGTACCGTTCCGGTAGAAACCGGTTCGTACCGTTCCGGTAGAAACCGGTTCAGAACGGTATGGAACGTACCGGTATTCGGTTCGGACCGGTTTCGCGGTTTCATTTCGGGAAATCGATACCGGTCCATACAAGTCCATTCCGGTTCAGAACCTAACGGAAACTAGCCGTTGGGGACCGTTGCCAACTGCTAGTGGGGGCCCCAAACGGCTATATTGACCCCCCCAGGCCCCCAGCACCCCCAGGCCCCCCTCAGCCCCCCCCCCCCTTCCAAAATCCTATAAATATCCCTTCCCCATTCAATTTTTATTCACAATTTTAATTTTTCAACTCTCATCCTCTCTCAATTTTCTACTCTCAATATCTATAAATTCTATAATTATTATTATTATTTTGCAATTGAAGTATAATTTGGTGATTTTTGGAGGAGCAATCTTTTTCAAGTTTCAAATTTCGGTTATAATCGTCTACTTTTACGGCAGGCGTTTGGTACATTCGTTCCACTCTCTAGTCTTTTAATTTATTTTTCGTATTTATTAGTTGTGTTTTGTTTGTTTTAATTTGCTACTTTCATATTTTATTTCATTATATTATGGATTCCTCTCAAAAAAATTCTGGTAAAAAAAGTATTGCACAAAAAACAAAAGATTTTATGAAATTTGGTAAAAAAAAAATCAAGGTTCTTCTAGTTCTTCTCACTTGCCTCAAATTAGATTTAATACGGATGATTTTACGCATGTTAATGAAACTGATTTTGCTCATCCCTCTATCATAGAAATTAATAGCAATATCCTTATTCCCCATGAAGCTTTATAAAGATTGTATAATGATTTTGAAGATGAATTAGATGAAGAAGTAGAATTACATGTGGATGATGGTTTAGATGATACACCAACTAGTCCCACTCCCGCCGCCGCTAGTGTCGAAGCTCCAACTCAGGATAATCCTCAGGCTGGAGCTAGTCGTCTCCCTATTTGTCCGGTTAGGGGTAAGACCAAGACACAACGTGTTTTAAAATCAGTTGTGTGGAAATTTTGTTATTTGAATGATGAAAAAACTATTACTACGTGTGGTATTTGTAAACAACAGTGGAAATATGTATCTGGCGGGCCTAGAGGTTCTACTGGGGGGGTTAAAAACCCATTTGATTAAGAAACATCCGAGAGAATGGAATGCATTTACGGCTTCCCGTCAAACTACCGGTTCTGGCACTGGACCCTCTGTTGCCGGGTCAAACATGTTTCAAACTGAACTAAACCTTTTAAACCCGACTGATCCTGTTACACAACGACCCTATAATAGGGATCGTGATCGTGAAAATTTTGCAAAAATGATTGTTGTCTGTGGTTTGCCTTTTAATTTTGGAGAAAATGAAGGTTTTATAACATATAATCGGGATACATATAATCCCAGTTTTGAAGGTTTTTCAAGAAGTATGGTAAAAAGAGATATTTTTGAATTTCAAAAAAAACATATGCAATTTCTTCGTAGCTATTTTTACATGATGGATTGTAGGGCTGCTATTACCACTGATATGGGTCGTAGTCCTAATGGTAACGATTATTTAACTGTTACTGCACATTGGGTTGATTATAATTGGAATTTGCAAAAAAGAATTATTGCTTATAAAATTTGTGAACATAAAAAGACCGGTGTTTATATTGCTTCTACTGTAGGTCAAATTTTAGAATTTTATTGTCTTTCTGATAAAGTTATTAGCATTACTTTAGATAATGCTTCTGCTAATTTAAATGCTATTTCTCATCTACAAACTAGAATTTGTCCAATTAGTGAATATGCTTTTCATGTTAAATGTGCTGCACATATATTAAATTTAGTTGTGAAGGATGGTATTCAATTATTTGATAATACTTGTGATAAAGTTGAAAATGCTGTGTTTTGAATTTTTCACATGCATAATAGTAGTAGAATTAGACAATATAAAGAATTTTGTCGATCGTGTCAACTTCTGTATAAACAAATTCCAAAACAAGTTAAAACTAGATGGAATTCTTTTTATGAAATGATTGAAGATGCTTATAAATATAGACAACCTATTACTATGATGTTTAATTCTCATAACGCTTATCCTAGTCATCAACTCAATGAAAATGATTGAGATCAAATAGAAGCACTTAAAGGTTTTTTGAAATCATTTTATGATGCTACAAAAGTTTTTTCTGGATCGTATTATCCCACTATTTCTGAATTTTTAATACATATATGGTCTATTTCATCTCTTTTTGCAGAGTATAAAGATAATGAATTTTTTAAGAATGCTATTGTAACTATGGTTGAAAAATTTTAAAAATATTTTTTTTCTATCCCCCAAATTTATTTAATTGCAATTCTTTTTAACCCGGAATATAATGAACATGGTGCAAAAGCTTTGGTTAGAGGAATTTATCATAATTTAAATATTCAACCGCATGAAAATCTCGATTTGATAACTTGTCAAAACCGCATTCACACTTATGCTAAGGAATTGTATGACAAATATTGCACATTTGATAATGTTGAAGTTCCTCAAACTTCTATGCCTCGACTAGATGCCCATGGTAGAGCACAATCATCACTTGGTCTTCATTCTTCTCATAAATGTGAATTTGTTAAATATCTTGACCAGGGTTCTGATACTATTACAAATCAAGAAGGCGTACCACTGCTATTGAATTGGTGGAGGGCTCGTGAGCATCAATATCCAAAACTTAGCAAGATGGTGAAGGACGTGCTAGCTATTCAAGGATCATCCGTAGCTTCGGAGCAAGCTTTCAGTGCGGCAAGATTTCAAATCGGCGATCATAGATGTTCATTAGCAGAAGACAGTTTGGAGGTATCAGTGACTTTTAGAGATTGGATCAACGCCGAACGAAGAAATAAAGGAATTCCAAAGTTAACTAAATTACAAGAAGATTATTTAGATGCAGTCATTGGATGTAATAGTGACGATGACATTGAAATTGAAGATCGTCAACAAGTTTTATCAAAACCGGAGGTTATTGCTCAAAATTTACAAGAGTTAGAACAAAACTTTATAGGATTATACAACTATTAGCTTACATTCGAGGCTTAGTTGAAACAGAACCCTTCCTAGAAGGTGGTTGCGTAAATTAGGCGCTCTCTACTAATAGTTGTAAATTGTAATACAAATTTGAAATTTTGAATAAATTGTATTGATTTTTAATTTTATCATACTTTTACTTAATGCATTTCCTTTTTGTTTAGTTGAGTGTTTAAATTAGCAACTTAAAAACTTATATAACTAAAAAATTGAAAAACTTAGAAAAAAAAAACTTTAACAAAGTTATATACTTTTATATAAACTTTAAAATTCAAATATATAAACTTCAAAATTCAAATATATAAACTTCAAAAAATATAAACTTAAAAACTTATAACTTATAAATTTAAAAACTTAGAAAAAAAACATATTTAAACTTAATTCAAAATATTTAAAAACCAAATTTAAATTTAAAATACATAATACAAAATATAACTTTTATTCTTTAACTAAAATGTAAAAAATAATTTATTTATTCAAAATATAAAAAATTATTTTTAAAAAAAATTAAAAATAAAAATCGCCCCGTACCGGTTATTCCATTCCGTTCCGTTCCGGTCCATTCCGGTAGTATACCGGTTACTACCAGAATGGAATGGAACCGCAGTTTCATACCGGTTATTCCGGTCCGGTTCATACCGGTACCGGTTCCATTCCGGTCCGGTTCATACCGGTACCGGTCTATTCCGGTCCATTCCGGTATGGCCATTCCATTCCGGCAGAATGCCCAGTCTTAGGTAAGTGTAAGTCCCACTTATTTTTTTGAGAAAAATGAGCCAAAAGACTCTCTCAAGTTTTCAATTAAATAAAAGGGACAAAGAAATTTTAGGTTAAAAAAAAAAGTCGCTCAAATAATTACAGACAGTTTCATTGATAGTTTCCTATTTATCTGTTTCAATTTTTTTCAATATATACGTGGACCTCACATTTAAATTTCAACTGACGTTTTTTCCTTTAGGTTCGTTTGCATTCTTTTACCATGTACTAAAAAAACAACAACTTATATCATGTACTATAATTTTATATATAATTATGGTATTCAATATTATTTGTCTTTTAAAATATTTAGCTCTCGAAATTTCATTTATACCACACATATTGGGACAAAAGAAATAATATATATTATCTGAAAATTATGTAAACAAATACTAGACATAACAATTATTAACAACTAAAATATCTAAAAATATCTATATAATTTTTTTGTTGACTTTCGGAAAAGATAAGATATATTATGTGAAATTTAAGTAAATTAACAATTTCAAAAATTTAAAAATATAAAAAATATTTGATTGACTTAAATTTCATCTGTGTCACATAAATTGAAACAAAAAGAATAATATTGGGCATGTGCTAGCACGGGACTTTGTGTCTAGTATTTCTAAGATTGGTCCTCCTAATTCAGTTATGACATGTAATTTGGGGTGAAAATGAGTTTAATTTATTACATTTAATTGCTACATTATTTTGCTAGATCTTTTTTTTTTTTTTTTGGCTTTTCAACACTTCTTTGAAGCCAATTTTCCTATTGTAATGTATTTGTATGAAAGTTCCAATGACTTCGTCCAGTTATGAATGTATATTGTCCTAACCCTAATTTAAAAATCAAAGAGTAATGAACGATTGGGGCCTTGAATGAAGACTGAACGAGTACGTCCGTATCAACACACGTTTACTATCTAAATTTACTTGTTTAGAATTAGTATGTGAGGTAGGTGCTTGAATGGAATTTGAATGGTAATTAGAACACTAATCTCTCATTTTTGTTTACGACGGAAGTCTTCAGGACCACCTTTAGATGATTGAGTCCTTACCACTCATGTCATGTTTAGTTGTTCACTAACTACTTTGTTCACCAAGTTAATTTTATGAATTATACTTTTGACTTGCAGGCCTGTCGTGTGGTAGTCACATTTTACGAAACCAATTGATAGCCATGTCGAGAAGATTAGAGAGGTGAGTTTATTATTTATGAAGATTTGAAATTATAACTATTGATTTCTCTGTTACGAAAAAATAATTGTATTAAAAAAATGATTATATTTCCTAATGGGTTTGGGCTAGGATCGAACACCTTTTTTCTCCACATAAGCTTGATCAGCAGAAAATGAAATAGTGATTGATGTGTTGATTATGTTGATGTGCTTATTAGTTTGTCAAAAGAGAATTCTTTACTGTTGTCTTTTTATTTCTACATATAATCTTCATCGACAGAAAGCGGAGAAGTGACTAATGTATTGATTTTGTTGATGTGTTCGTTAATTTATCAAAAAAGAATTCTTAACTGCTGGGTGTATATGCTAGATCAACAGAAAGTGAAATGGTGAATACTGTGTCAATTTTGTCGATGTGCTCATTAATATGTCAAGAAAAAAAATTTCACCACTATCTTTTATATATAAGCTTAATCGGTAGAAAGTGAAAAGGTGATTGCTATGTTGATTTTGTCGATGTGCTCTTTAGTTTATCAAAAGAGAATTCTTCTCTGATATCATTTTATTTGTATATAAGCTTGATTTGTAGAAAGTGAAAAATGTGACTTTGTGTTGTTTTTATTATTCTGCTCGTTAGTTTGTCAAAAGAAAATTATTCATTATTGTCTTTTTATTTCTGTATATAAGAGCACTCATAGAAACAAATTATATATTTATTAATGGAGCTTATACCTTGAATAGCTTGACTGAAGAAGAAAACGTATCTGTATCTTTAGAAGTATAATGGTAAAAAATCTACATGCATCGGGTTAGGGTGTACCTAATGAATATTTCTTCAAATTTTTCAAGCCCTTGAAAAAATACACTACACTAAAATTTTCCATGAAATATTCCGAATGGAATTATGATTGGAACGGATGATAAAGTTTGTATTTGCAACTTCTTGCATGGAAAGAAGAAAAAGAAATTTAACATGAAATATAAATCAAAATCACAAAAAAAAGACTTCATGGTATTTGAAGATATCCTTCGAGATATATACTAAAACATATAGTCAAAAAGTACCATCTATAATTTCAGTGCAGAGACTCAGAATTTGAGTGCATGGAGAGAAATCTTAAAATTGATTTTATGCCCTATAATTGGGGTTTCAGCGGATGAGGGCATGGGCATCTCAATAAAATTAGTGGTCTAAAATCAAATTTAATATGATGCCTTATATATATATATATATATATATATATATATATATATATAATAAAAAAATTAGTATTGCTTTGTTTAATTTTACTTTTCATAATTGTTTTTTTTAGTGTAGTATTGTACTTCACATAGTAATATTATTATTATAAATATAAGGATTAGTTCAAGTCAATAAAATGTTAGCCCTGTGTTTTCAATACTTACCTAGGATGTTATTATAAAAATGTCATTTATTAATATGGACATTTTAGTAGTTTAGTTCAAATCTCTAAAATATATATGTTTAAAAGTAGATATTTCTATATAGATTTTGTACTCTCTGTTAGTCATTTGTGAACATTTTAAATATTATTTTGTATAATATATTGGTATCTCACTTTGCTGCCTTATCCATTGTTCCATTGGTGGAACTTTTAGGCATTAAGTGGCCTAGTATGGAGAGTCAATGCCTTGTGCTTTACTAGCACATTTTATATTTTGACAATAAACTTCAATTGACTCCGCCGTTGAATTGTTGCAATGTGCAACAGTTGACTTTCTGTCCGTTTGTGGCTTCATATTTATTGACTCCATAGTTAGTGGTAAGAATTTGACATTAACTAGCATTCGATTCTTGATTAATGGTGGTTGAATTTGGTCATTATTTTTGTTTGAAATCCATATAACTTTCCACTCTTTATTCATCTATTATTTTTGTAATTTCTAGGTCATTCGTCTACCACATTTATCTTCCCATTTATTTTTCTTATTCATTGTAAGGAAGAAACCTCATCTATAAATAGAGTTGGTCTTGCATTATTTTTCTAAGTATAAGAAATATAGAGTGCATAAAAGTTAGTAAAAGAGAGTTTATTAGTGGAAGGGAGGTGTTATTTTTTGTGGAGCTTTGAACTCAACTCTTGTCTAGAATTTGTTGAGTTGTACGTTGTGAGAAGGCTGTTGTATCCTGGAGGGGATAAGTCAAGAAGATTATTGTTGGACTGGTGAAAACATTTGCTGCATTGGGCTTCAATCTCCTTAAAGAAAGCGAGGTATCCTTGCCTCAACCAAGAAGAAAATTATTTTATTTTCTTCATTTTTTGTATTTTTCAATTGTAATTGTTGTAATATTTCCCAACACTCTCTTTTTTACAATCTTAAATATTGTCAAAGAGAAAGTAAAGTGAAAAAAATTTACTATTAAAAACTTTTGAGGCCTCAAAATTTAGAAGCATAAAGCAAATTAAAGGTTTTACTAGCATCACCCTTAAGTCACCCCTATGTGAGGGTTAGATTAGACCTGTCGTGATGCATGAGTGTGTGTCTCAAGGCAATGTTTGTAAATGGGGAAAAATGACGTTCCTTGATATATCTCCCTCCACTATAACAAAAAATGGTTTTTAGCGACAATAAATATGTACTTTAATAAATAATTTTAAACCTTTTACCGACATTAGTTAATTGTCATTGGATCCAATGTCGCTATAGATTTTAGGGGCATTTACAAAGAGTGTTAAACTGTAATAGTCACTAATAATTACCTCTAAAAAATATAATTTAGCGACAATTAAGCTATTACAGTTAATTAATTGTTGCTAAAGGTGTTTTTGAGGTACATATCTACTTTAATCATATAGGACCTAGCTATAAATCTTTATCTGTTGTTCGTTCCTCTGGCTCAAACAAGGTTTCATGGAATCGAGTTCAAGTAGCATCTTTATATGTATCGGGTTATTTGTGGTTAGTTGGATTTCTTTCCAGTTTAGAATTAATTATCTTACTAGAATGAAAATGAAATACAGTTTCTATATGCTACGCCTATATGGAAATTGAAAGACAATTATTTTAATTGAAATTTAGATTGCATAAAAATTTTCAATAAATGCCACAATGTTCCTTAATCCAACATATAAACAATATATACCCTAGTCTTCTTTGCAATTTAGAATTGGTTACTTCACATCAAATTATTTTCAACAGAATGACATATTGTTTCCATATAGCTCTATTATGCTTGGTCCTTTTTGGAAAGCTTTCAATGTTTCGAAGCAGTCCTCATTTAAATATTTTTACGAGCATAGGAAGTAGGTGTATAGATCCATATATAACTAAGGGGTCGTTTGGTATAGTGTATTAAGAAAAAATAATGCATGCATTAGCTTTGTGTATTATTAATACCTTGTTTGGTGCATTTTTTCATCCTATGTATTACTAATGCTTGCATTAGTTATACACTCTGTTGTGTATTAAGGAGTGTATTACTAATGCATGAAAATCCTTGATATTAATAATGCAATGGATTCTAATGCATGCATTAGTATGGTTAAAGTCACAAATGTCCTTCAAAATCTTTTCTACATCCTTTCCATCATATTTATGGAGGGTATTTTTGTAAAAAGTAATTTATTTTTAAAAATTATGCAATTTATATTATTTTTAATACACCAACCCAAACACTGCATAAGAAAAAAGCAAGCATAACTAATGCAAGCATAACTAACACAAGCATTACTAATACACCTTATTTTGCATTATTCTTATACACTCTACCAAACGACCCCTAACAATATTGATTTACATCACAAATGTAAAGGGATGAACATGTTCACCCATCTAGTTCAAAAGATGTTTGGCTTTAAGTCCCCCTCTCTTGTCTACGAACTCTGTTGGTTAATAAACCGGTAGCGATCTTCACCAAAACCACCCTCCACCTCGAGAATTTTAAAAAAAAACAAACAAATAAGATGATATGCAACAGTTCTATAACCGTTGCAATAGAGTTATTGTTGTGATAAACATACAATTATTGCTATTGGTAAGGGTATGACAACGCTTTGAAAATTGTTGTGATAATAGGTTTATTACAACAGTTCTATAATCGTTGCAATAGAGTTATTGCCACAAGATCGAATATACGCTCACAACCTGGCCCTCAATCCGACCTTGTGAAATTGAGCCGTGCCCGAATTCGGTACGGTGGGAGCTCACTTTTAGGTGGTTGGATTGGCCCAACTCGGCGCGGTTGACATGGTAAATGGTGAGGGTCTTATGGAAATTGCTGTGGATAAAAATCATAAGTTGATACTTGATATTACTTTTATCGATCTCTATGGTAAAATTATTGCGAAAAGGTAAGTATTAATTTTTCATTGTTAATTAGAGGTTTCATGTTCAAGTTTTGAGTGTGAAATCGTCTTGTTAGGAGCGCTTCACCTCCACTGTAGGACTTCTAGGCGCTAGTTTGAATTAAGTTATATTTCAATACAGATATTGATGCGAACAACAGATGAAAAGCCAAAAAAAGAAAAATAGTTTGAATGTTCAGCTAGGATCAAATAGTTTCTTCGGGTGCATGTATTATATTGTTAGTAGGATCAAACTATATGGTTATCTGTATAGTATCTCTATTATATTAGATTATTGTTTATCTTGTTTATGTAAGTTTCTAGATCAAAAGGTTTATTGAAAAATCACGTCTCATGTAGAGTTTATCTTGTGAACATTTAACTTTACAGTTAGTTGATCATTTAGGGGTAGTTCAGTTTAAAAACAAATTATGCAAAGTTTGTAGTATAATAATTAAAATAGTACAGAAATTAGTAATATGAAAATGATAATGCAGACAAACTTTATCGGGCATTTGATTAATTATAATAAAAATTAGACATATAGTATATAGCTCAAACTTATGTTTGATCTAAAACAATATAAAAGTCTGAAAAAGAGCTTGATGAGACTTAGGGGTCGTTTGGTAGAGTGTGTTAGCAAAAATAATGTATGCATTATTCTTGTGTATTATTAATACCTTGTTTGGTATAATTTTTTTAGTCTATGTATAACTAAGCATTAGTTATACACTCTATTGTGTATTGAACTATGTATTACTAATACTACCATTTTCTATGTATTAGTAATACAAAGCATTTCAACGCATACATTAACTTATTAAATGACAAATTTACTTTTATCAGTTTATAAAAATTCTCCTTCTCTTTCAGTTTACTTTTATCACTCTGAATCAATGTTGATTTTTGATGAAGTTTTGGAAATTGCACTTACACTTGAGGACCTTTTTCGGAGAAGAGAAGAAGCTTTAGAGGATGAAGATGAAGAATCGGAGTTGGCGGTTCCTCTACGAGAAGTGGATTTGTACGCGGATGTTGTCATTTTTTCTAATTGTCACGAAATATCTGTGAAGCTTTTAATGAAAAGATAGGTATTTTAGTAAACAAACACCTTTTTATAAAAAGTACAAATACCTTTTTATAAAAAGTATGTAAATATAAATTATTTTTGGTTATTGTAATTTATGGTAAGTTGACAGAGAGTGATCTGAATTTTAACAATTATAAGATAGAAAAATTGTTAATTTAGACCATAGTACTGCATTTTCATAAGATACATTAAATCTCTCTTTCTTTATTTTTTGTCTTTGAATTAGATTAAGACGGTACTTGTATTTGGACAAAAAAGAATAAATATTCAATGAAAAGAGATTATTCCATTTAGTCCATATTAACTAAATTTGTGAGCAATGCACATCATTAAGAAAAAAAATTAAGACGTAAATTGAACACCACTTTCCACTTTTGTCCTTTTTGTTATTCTCAAGCTAGTCTTGAAAATAGAGATAGTCATTAATCAAAAGGGTTGTAAAATCATAAATATGAGCAATCAACTCTCTTGGATTTATAACCTAAAAAATATAAATGAAGGGCAAAAATGAAGGGAAAAAATCCAACAACTCTCTTAAACATTGAACAATTAACTTATTTTTAACATTGAACAAAGGCTTAAAAATTCAATTATTATGGACTAGAGAAAGTATATCTTAAGACATAAATAAGAGTAAAATTGTCAAAGACCCCTTCTAATCAATGTTTTCTTAAAGAACTTGTAAATAAAAAATAATGACAATCACTATTTTGAGACGAAGGGAGTAGAATTTAACCCAAAAAAAAAAAACAAAAAAAAAAAGATTTACATAGGAGCACTCATTAATTTTAAGGCTTTAATTTTGGTAAAATTTATCCCTCTCAATTTTATCAATTTTCTTCTCCCTCCAATTCACCTGTCTTTAAACCTAAAATACTTGGTTGGTTCATCATTAAAAGAGATTCAAGATTTGAGATTAGGAAGGAGTTATGTAGTTTTGTATTTGAATTTTGAAGTGAGAAAACTATTATTGAACTGATTTTACTAAACATCCTCTAAGCGGGGAAGACGAACATGAGAAAAGAGATATAGGTCTGTCATTGTCAAGATGAAGCTTTGAACTAGGTTCAATTAAACTCAAATTTATGTTGAAAATCAACTAGGTGTTGCTCGATATTGTTGGAAATAGCGTTGACTGAGGTGTTGTGCATTTAGAACTAATTCAAATTGGTTTTGATATATTAGAAAAGTTGAATTTTGTAAAAAAAAAAAAAAAAAAAGACGATTGCATATGTCACATGTATATCACCATACTTCAAGTGTATATCTTGTATATGTCCTACATATGACATGCGCATCAGTATTATATATCCTACAGATGTCATGTGCATCAGTATTATACAAAAATGATATATACGTAATATACAATGATATACATAATTTGTTCTCAACTTCGAAATTCAATCAACATTTGATCCCAAATCATATCAGATTTATGTCAAATCGTCCCTAACTTGAGATATAAGCTCCTTGAAGTGTTCCCAAACTTTTGGAACAATACCCAATCGAGAATTTAAACTACAAATTTCCAAACTCATATTTTAGCTTTAACAATGATGACTTACTATGGTCCTTCGTGTTTTAATCACCAAAACAATGGATATTCATTTATTTTTTTTAACTCTTTTCAACCGCTACAACTCCTAAATCAATTTGTAATTTTGAATTAAGTTTTTGTAAAATTCTGAGAGAAAGACAAGAAGAAAGACAATTTTTTTAAAAAAATTGTTTTAAACATTTATTAGTTTTATTGGAGGTTATATATATGTTATATGAAAGTTTTGTTGTTATATTTTGAAAATTGCATTATTTCTTGTGATATAATTGAAGGTTGTCAGTCTCCAAAAAATTAAACATGACCACCTTTAAATGAAAAATTAGCATGTGAGACAAGTATATTCTTTTTACGAGTGGAGACTTACTTTGCAATTAAAGTAATTTAGCATATCAATATGGGTTGTGATGGTATGGTTGGAATCCGTCCACTTTTTAATTAGCGATCTCAAATTTGAGCTCCTTATTATAATGACCTTCAAGATCATTTTGTGATTTTTGCTTCTTTTCTCCTGTTTGATCCTCCCTATAGCTTAGGAATGATGACTATGACTTGCGGGGATGGGTGACACAACTTCTGAGGTGATGGATGTGTTTTTGGAAAGTTTGAAACTTAAGGAGGAGGACCAAAGTCAATATTTGGAGTTAAAGAGGTCATTTTCGAGTTTTGAAGATTCCACTAAATCCGAAGGATGTTTTGTGATTTAGGTGGTGATTTGGATCTTGAGTGAGATTCTTGAGTATCTTAAGTTATTCTCTTTACCCTATCTAGTGTTGTTTCCTTATCTTGGTTGGTAGTCATCTCGGGAGTATCAGATGTGGCAAGTAAGCCTGTCAAGTTGGTTGGTCGGTCTGTGTTTGACCTAACCTAATTTGATTAAAACTTGGCCCAAACGGCCGAGTGCGGCTCGAGGGGGGATGGGTTGGGAGGGATCACGAGAGGGCTCTAGACACCAAAGGGATATTATTACATCAATTTTTGATCATTTGACATCGAGAGTGTACACACTCTTTTAAAGAGCGTGAGGAACCAAAAAAAAATGATTATAATTTTATTTTTTAAGTTTCTTTTATAAAATATACTTTTCTATTTTTAAATGTTATTTTAGTTGTTTTTTCTTTTTCTTTTCGTTCTTCTTCATTAGTCATCCATGTTGCCACCTTCTCTTCATCTTTGCCCGACTCTCCCACCCCATACCCACTTTCAATGTCACTATATCTTTCACAACTTTCCAATTTTTTATTATTATCACTATGATTCTCTTCAATTTCAAAATTCTATCTAAAAACATTTCTTGTATTTTGAATAATTTTGTAAAACCATAAGATTTTAGATGATTAGAAGGTATCATTTATTTTTATTCCTACTGAAGTTATATAAAAAAAATAATAATAATAATAAATTATATTCTCAAATTTACAATTTAAGAATAAAGAAAAAATAATTAACTTCTATCCTCAATAACTCAACAAAGTTCAGGAAATAATATGGAGAAAAGTCAATGGCCGAAGAAGGAGAGAAAAACAATGGATGAAAAAAATATGGGAGAAGGATTGGATAAAGAAGAATATGCAGCCGGGTGGGGAGTGGGGGTGGGGGATGGTTGTGGAAGAGAAAAAAGAGAAAAATAAAAAAGAAATATTTAAAAAATCTATATTTTTTAAATTAAGTTAACATGTGTCAATTAATAATTGGTGCGTGATAAATACCTACTCTTTATAAATTGGGGCTGGACCAAAAATAATATAATAATACTATTTTAAACTTATTTAATGAAGTAATAGGACCTCACAAACTTTAAGTATCTTTTTGAAAACTTGGGACAACTTCAGTAGTGTCTTTTATGTCTTTTCTCTACTAAAAGACTAATCTCTCATTTTTGTTCAGTTCTTCTTTGGATGATTGAATCCTTTCCACTCATGTCATGTTTAGTCGTTCACTAACTACTTTGTTCACCAAGTTAGTTTTATGAATTAATTATTTATATTATGTTGTATTGTAAATGGTATGATTGTCTTACTTTTGTTTTTTATGCATTAGTTGTAGTGTATTATTTGTATTATGTTGTATTATTTGCAGGTCTTTTGTGCAATTGTAATAGTAGTAGTATGTAGTGTGGTAGTTGCATTTCACGAAACAAATTTATCAGGATTTAAAATTGTAACTATAAATTTTTCTGCTATGAAAAAAAAAGATTGTTTGTAAAAAATGATTATATCTCTTAATGGGTTTAGGCTGGACCGAACACTTTTTTTTTTGCATATAAGTTTGATCGGCAGAAAGTGAAAAGGTGATTGATGTGCTTGTTAGTTTGTCAAAAAAGAATTCTTTGTCGTTATCTTTTTATTTCTACATATAAGTTTGATCGACAAAAAGTGAAAAGGTGACTAATGTGTTGAATTTGTTTGACGTGCTCGTTACTTTCTCAAAAGAGAACTCTTCATTGTTATCTTTTTGTTTATGCATACAAGTTTGATCGGCAAAAAGTGAAAAAAGGTGAATATTATAATAATTTTGCTGATGTGCTTATTAATTTGTCAAAATAGAATTCTTCACTATTATATTTGTATTTCTATATATAAGCTTGATCAGTAGAAAGTGAAAAGGTGACTGTTGTGTTTGATTTTATTAATGTGCTCGTTAGTTTGAGAATTTTTCACTGCTGTTTTTTTATTTTCGCATATAAGTTTGATCGGTAGAAAGTAAAAAGGTGACGGTTGTGTTGATTTTCTTATTATGTTCGTTCGTTTGTCAAAAGAATATTATTTACTGTTGTCTTTTTATTTCTGCATATAAGAGTACTCATAGACAAAATTATATATTTAATGATAAAGCATATCTGGACCTTGAAGTGGACCCGCATAGAGTAAATGTGACACTTTGTCATCGTATGCATGAACACTCTACTCTATTATTTTTTTTGGATATTGATATGCTGAAAGAGAAAGATTGACATATAGTTTATTTTTCATGATTGTCCTCGTGTTGCTAAGGGTTACTATGCATGCAAAAACAAATAGAACAGAGAAATAACTCTCATTGAACTAATAATCTGCTTAATAATTTGGCTGAAGAAGAAAAATGAATCTGCGTTTTTGTAAATATAATGGTAAAAAATCCACATTTATTGGGTGGAGCAATGGAGGTGGACCTAATGAATGTTTTCTCAAATTTTCCAAGCTGTTGAAAGAATTTTCCATGACAATATTCAAGAATGGAATTATGAACATGAAAAAGTCTGAATTTGCAATTTCTCGCATGAAAAATTATTAGGACTATAATTAGGATTTTAGTGAGTACGTGAACATGAACATTTCAATAAAGTTAGTGGCCTAAAATAATTTTAATATGAGGTTTTAAACATATGCACATACATAAAAAGAAAGTTAGTATTGCCTTCTTCCTTTTTTTTTGGTTTTTCATAATTATTGTTTTTAGTGTAGTATAAATACTTCACATTGTAATATTATTTATAACCATAAAGCTTACTTCAAATTAATAAGATGTTAGCCCTGTGTTTTCAATACTTACCTGGAATGTTATCATAAAAATATCATTTATTACTATGGAGATTTGAGTAGTTTAGTTCACAATTCTAAAATATTTCTATTAAAAATTAGATTTTTTTTTAAATGTGGATTTTAATTTGTACTTTTTCTTTTTACAATCTTCAATAATGTCAAAAGAAGTAAACTTATAAAATTCACTATTAGAAACTTTTGAGGCCCAAAAATTTGAAGGTTTAAAGCAAAGCTTCTACTAGCATCACCCTCGAGCCACCATATGTAAGGGTTAGACCTGTCCTAATGCATGAGTTTGTGTTTCAAGGCAATGTTTGTTGGAGCGGAAAAGGGACTTTCCTTGATATTGTCATCTACTTTAATCAGATACATAATTAATGTAACACTTGACAATTTTACTTTTGAGTAGGTTTAAAACTCAACTAATCTTGAATTTTTTTTTTAAGCATAGCAGTATTGAGCCTCATATTTCTAAGATGGTCCTCCTAATGTAGTTATGACCAGAGGTGGACCTACCTTGAGAGTAAGGGGTGCACGTGCACCCGCTAGCTTCGAGAAAAACTCTGTATATATAGTTTGTATATCTGTATATATATCAGGGAGTTTAGTTAAATAGATGTAGTGCACCCGCAAGAATAATTGGCTTGGCAAGCGAGATGGTTGAGCATGTCGCCTGAAGTCTCCCTTATTGCGTGATGACTTGAGTTTGAACCCCAACAACAATAATTATTTATTGCTCCTTTTTCCAAATACATGTTATGCAGCATTATTGCTATTTTTTATGCTTCCCCACTTCAAACAATATTAACTACATTATATTTTAAATTTTTGATATATTGGAATTTTAAGTGCAAATATATATATACATACATACATTATATTCTTTAATTAAAAAAAAAAACTTCCTACTTAGTAGTCAATTATTTTACATCTTTTCTTTTTTCTTTTATGTATTGTGGACATTATTTACGTATTTTTTCTTTTATTTCAAAAATACAAGCTCCCCTCCAACTTCAAAAGGTAGATATTCTCCATATCTTATACTGTATAATGTTTATATTATTTTTATCTTTTAATCATTGACTTATTTTTTATTTAAAAAATTAGCAATTTAAAGTTTGAAATAGGCTTAAATCAAACATTTTCCCTTAGCAAACAAATCTCTCGGATTTCATATTTTTCAAAAACTTTCTATTATTGTTCAAAATATAAAAGTGCATCAAATTCAAGTACGTTGGATAACACACTTTTATCATATTAAATCTAATTAATGATATTCAACGATATTAGAATTTTGCTTATAAAATACCATAGTTAATAAGTTTTCAAAGAATTGTATGTCGATCTTTGGCAAAATTAATTATTATATTTAAATATAGGTGTGCACCCGTCAAACTCAAATCCCGGATTCGCCTCTGGCCACAAGCCTTGCTTTATGGCAATCCAATGAACCATCCGAATTTAATTCATCTTAAACACCCATTACAACTAATTATATTTTGAGATGGGATGGTGGAAGTAGCAAGGACGTCTCGATAAAATTAGCGACCGAAAATCAAATTTTAGTAAGAGGCCTTAAATATATGCACATACGTGCAATGATAATAATAATTTAGGGTTGTCTTTTTTGTTCTTACATGCATCATGCATGCAGATGAGGACCCACGTGGAGCCGTAAGGGTGCACGTGCAGCCCGTAACTTATTTTTTTTGTATATACATGTATAGATACCTTAAATATGTTAATATATTTGAATGTGTACCTTCAATCTCAACAGTGGCCTGGGTACATTGGTCGGAATGGAAACTTTGGGTCACTCTTTAACACAAATCTGTTGTTCGAACCCAAGCAGATGCTACTTAGCGTTTTTTGCCTTTAAATTCCTCATATGGTTTTGTGCCTATAAATTTTATTGTTTGCCACCTTATCTGGCCCATCTTTTTTTAAACTCCTTTCTTCATTTAAATTAAAACAAATTTCAACCTTTAAAATAAAATAATAATAAATTAAAAGCCCTAACTTAAGTTCCAAAACACAAAACATTAAAAATTGTTTAGTTTGTTACATTGAGAAGGACACATTTGTAAATATAAGTAATGATGCTATTACTGACCCATTTTTAGAATATGAAAGCGTGTCGATGTCTAGTATGAATGAGTGTTCTACTTTTATTATATTAGAACTAAATTAATGACTTTCGGTCATTTTTAAGCTTATACTTTGCTCATAATTTATCGCACTTTCTAAGCTCTAAGAGAGTTGCATGCTAAACTTCATAGCTAGCTATTGACATGACTATGTTAAATATAGTGATGCACCACATATCTTCAAATCCTGGGTTCGCCTCTACATATAATTTGGGGTGAAAATGAGTTTAATTTATATTTTTAAATTACTACATTACTTTGTTAGATTAAAATATATATTTATTTATTTATGCGTTTCATCACTTCTTATTGAAGCCAATTTTGATAATGGGTGAGAAATGATACATCCTCGTAGTGCAAATTTACTTAAATTCTATTGAGCACTGTTACATACATGCTTCCTTTTTTTCTTAAACAAACGCAAAAATATATATAATCAAATAGCCAAAATTAAGACAAAAGGAGGATGCAAGGAAAGTTCGGTGCACTAAAATTCACTGCTATGTACGGGTCCGAAAAAAGAATCAGATCATAAAAATCTATTATACGCAAACTTATCTGACATTTCTGCCATAGACTGTTTTCACAGCTTAAACTCGTAACCTCCTGATCACAACATGCCTCAAAATTTAGGCGCCTAATACTAGCATCACCCTTGAGCCACTCATGTGTAAGGGTTAGACTTGCCATGATGCATGAGTTTGAGTCTCAAGGCAATGTTTGTAGGAGGGGAAAAAGAATGTTCCTTGAAATCATCATCTACTTTAATCAGATATATTATTAATGTTAAAACACTTTACAATTTTACTTTTGAGTAGACTGAAAATTCAGCTAATCTAGACCTTTTTATAAGCATAGTAAAATTTGAGCCTCATATTTCTAAGATTGGTCCTCCTAATTCTGTTATGAAATATAATTTGGGGGGTGAAAATGAGTTTAATTTGTATTTTTTTTAATTGCTTTGCTAGATTTAAAATTTTTTTAGTGGGCATTTTACATAACTATACAATCTTATAAAGCATATTGCAGAATTTTAGCATTATTCTCAAAATTACAGTAATAGTCAGAAAATAATTATAGATTTAGCCAAATCTAATCCTAAATAAATTCTCATTTATTCTAAATCAATTCATTTAAAAAAAAGGAAACTATTTTCATTAATGAGCAAAATTAATGTAGTTGGGCAATTGTTTTTTACTTCTTTCCCTTTTTATTACCTCTTTTTTTAAAATTTTCATTTCTATATTGACAAAATAATTGTGTTATTTTTTTTGCAATTCAAGTTTGAATAATTATTTCATTTTAAAATATATGTGATAATTGTATATTACCAGTATATCCTTAATATTGTATGAATGTAAATTTTATGCTTAAAATAGTACTACAAATATAAGTATTAAAATTATAATATATAAAATTAATATATATATATTTTATTTATTTATTTGTATATTATATTTATACAATTTATATTTTGATAAAGTGTATATTTACCGTGTATGATAAGTGAGAAAAAAATGATTGAATAAGATGAAAAATATAAATATAGTATTAAAAATTAAATTTAAGATACTAAAAGTATATTTTTATATTATATCAAATGTATTGTATAAAAAATTATATTTGATATGCTTGTATAAGATATTTCTATTATATAAAATATTTAATATTAAAAAATATAGTTGACATATGATAAAAATATATTTTTATTATGTCAAATATATAGAATAAAAAATTAAAAAATAAGAATGAACAAAAGAATAAAAAGTAAATATCTGAAAATAAGGAAATTGGTATCATTTATAGGATAGAGAAATTAGAATAGAAAGAAAAACATAAATGTGGATTCTTAATATGTGGGACCTCATTTAATATATTTACTTGAATAATAAATGTGCAGACTTTTGTAGATGTGCTAAAAATGATATAAATTATGCTAATTATGAAAAGATGTAAAAGTTATGTCACTTATGCAATTAACTATCGTAAATATGTAGTACAATGTAAAAATCTTTTTTTTTTTAATTAAGCTAATTTTATGTAGGCTTCCCATACGTAAGAGCATTTCATAACGTTAAGCAACAATGGATTTGGACTTCTATGGGCCTGCCCATATTAGTGCCTGTGGTTTCACAGTCCAAAGTCCAAACTTTATCTACTTCTTACTTTTTGGCAACATTGTTTTTCTTTTCCCACCTCCTCTCTGGTTAAATTATTTGCTCCCGAATATTAATTAATTCGATGCCGTTACAATGGGAAAGGGGCATCTATTTATATGTACAAGGTAGGCCTATTACTGGTGGCCTTATAGTACCGCGATCAATGATCTTTCACCACCTATCGATAATT
This sequence comes from Capsicum rhomboideum, assembly GCA_031232105.1. Taxonomy (NCBI): domain Eukaryota; kingdom Viridiplantae; phylum Streptophyta; class Magnoliopsida; order Solanales; family Solanaceae; genus Capsicum; species Capsicum rhomboideum. The sequence goes on along the minus strand of CP124711.1, from coordinate 137,776,474 downwards.
TGTTGGGAGATGCCAACCAAATATCCTGTGTCTGACATGGGCCTGTTGAGGATCGTCTGCACACCTGGGAGCCATGAAATATTGGTCTCATGTTCGTCCTTTGGCGCGCAGTCGCTATCTTCCCTAGACCGAGAGGGTATGTTCCTATCTCGGCATCATTCCCCGGGCGACCTGATCACAGACATCTTTTAATCCTAAGACCCAAGATGACCCATAATCGTTAACCCCATCATCAACCATTGCACAAATAATCTTTGGTGATCTCTTACTTATAATTTCATTCAAATAACAAGCTAACTCTTTTTAAAATGGTACAACAACAGCATACTCAATACATTTAACCTCACTAATAAAGGTTGGGGAGGATAGTATATACGAAACATTACTTCTATCTTGAGAGGTTATCTCCCGATAGACCCTCGGCTCAAGTAATGCACTAATGCATATAAAAAATCAAGTATATAAAGAAAATAACGCAGAAGAAAAAATAACATCAACAAATAATATGATGATTGAAGTCGAAAAATTATAAAATATTTTTAAAAAATTCATTTTCGGAGAAGGGGATGAGTGACCCTGTTTATTGTGGTCCTCCCAACATGTATTGCTGGAATTACCAATACTTTGCTAAAAGGCATTCATGAATGGATCCACAAACATCACTACTTTTTTTCAGCATTCATATTTATATATCAAGAAAACTTAATATATGTATACCAAGTAATGAAGGAGGCGTTAGTTTGGATACACTTTTAATTTCTTTGCTTGTGAATATTCACAAATTTATCATAATTATTAGTCTTCACATCAATTAATTATTCATATGTTATGTTAAACAATTGTATTGATTGTTTTCGGTATTGATATGTAGAACGAGACTAAGATCAAACAATTCCATCGAATTAAGTAATGATTGTATCTGTAATAACATCTATTATACCAAAAATATCAATGAACGTGATTATTATAATTGTTCAGGATAGCCTTTTTTAGCTTCTAGGGTCTACTTCACCTTATTCAAATTTTAGAAGGACCAAAGTTAAAATTCAATAGTGCTATCATTCCCTTAGTATATAATCTAATTATCTCACTTTAAATTTGAAATTTCTAACAGTTATTTCAAGTGGATTCGACTCCAATAACACTACTCGATTCCCCTTCCTCGCAAATAAAATATATATTTTTCATGCGTAACAAAGAAAAAAAGATCTCTCACTTTTTGTGTGTCTCCTTTGACCAAGAAAAACCTCCAATAGTGGTTTGCAATTGCAAAACTTTTTGAAGTTCTATTTAAGTTCCTATTAATCTAAATTTGTAATAGGAATTTTATTTTGTAACAAAAGGGGAAAAATTATAAGATGCCCAGTAACAACAGTAATATATCTAGTGTCATTTCACAAGTGAGGTTAGAGAATAGGGTATATGCAGACCTTACTCCTACCTTGTTGAGATAAATAGATTTTGTTTTCAATAGACATTGAGCTCAAGAAAAGCATTTTAAAAACAAGTTTTGAAAATATAGGAGTGAAAGAAGTTACGTTCTAATGAAAATACTAGGAAAAAAGAAGTATTGATAACAAAAATAGTAAGATAAGTAAAGAGAAGAAATATTAATGGTGATATAGTTGAAGAATTATACAATATTAGAATTATAGTAATAATACTGAAAACGGAAGAGGGGACAAATATGTGCTCCAGGCTAGAACCCTGCACTTACACAAGAAAGCGAGGAAATGCTCGATTATCTACTAATTTTGTAGAATTCTTGATCTTCATGTTCTTCTCTCTAGTTGTCATAGCCTCGATGGACTAACAATATGTTATATCCTGTTTAATCACCTCTCTCCAGTTTTTCTTGGATATACCTCTATCTCTCCATATGCCTAAAACAGAAGATGCCCAATAAGTCACTCTTTGTTAATTGTTTTTTGGCTCAGACGCAAGTTACACTGTAATAATTATAATACAAAGTTTATAATGTAATACCAAGAGATGGAAAACTTATACTAGAAGGACTATAATGTACAAATTATTTATTATTGGTTGTTTGGTTTGTTGCAATCAATTATTATGCAGTGTTCATTTTAAATTCTGTTCTTAACAAAATGACTACGTTATTTCCACATTTTATCCATTATAAAATAATACTTATATTATTTCTTGTACAACTTATGAAGAAATTAGTTATCCGGAAAAGAAAAATTAGAACAAAAAATTGAGAATAATATTCTATTCTTAGTGAGAAATAAAATCAAATATTATAATACTGTTTAAATTTTATAGCTGAGATTTATTTTCAAGTACTCCCAACGAAACGTTACCTTATTTTCTAAAGAAAACAAAAATAATGTCTTTTCTTGAGAAAGTAGTTTCACCCACTTTTTTGTTTTGTTTTTTTGTTTGGTGCTCGATATCTACATATAGGTATAATTAAATTCGGATTTATGTATTTGATGGATTCATTCCTAGAGGTAGCACTTCTAACGAGATTTTTTCTATTCCAAAAGGCTTGAATCCAGGACTTTTGATTAACAATGAAGAAATCTCAATCATCTTATCACCGTCTATGTTAATTGTTGCCTCACCCACTTTTATTGAGATGCACTGCTACTATTTTAATTCTTTTTCCATAATAATTTTAATTTATATTTTTGTGGACAACAATAAATAAATGAGAAAATTAAATTAAATTAAAATCAGGCAGCGTGGAATTAACGCAGACAAAAAAGAAAGATTCTACATGGACCCATTTCTTTGTGGCAATTACTTTCCAATCTGTTACTCAATTGACATTTTTTTTTTCAAAATGTAGAAAAAAAACGTAAAAAGAAAACAAAAATAATAATCTAATTAATTATTTAAATATAGTAAAGAGAATATAACCCTTTTAGCTCGGCTTGCTTTTTCAAGCCAGCCTTATTCTTAAAAAAAAAGTATTCGTTGTGATAAATTAGAACCCTTCATCATAACTAGATTCTCAATTTTGAATAATGAATATGAAAATAAATTCTAGCAAAAAATGCTTCTTCCGTTGATGAATTTCACCTAAAGCAATTTGATTTTAATTGGAGCACAGGCACCATTTGAGAAATTAAAGAAAGTTAACTATGATTACAAGTAATGTAATTATCCTTTAAAAATTACTACTAGGATTTTTATGTGAGAGAAATATATGAATTTATCAATCAAAAATTATTTTAAAATAATATCATATTCAATATAATTTCACAGGTGGTTTTGAACTCTTCACCTAGGCGAAAGATAGGGCTTCAGGTGAGCGCCATTAAAGATAGGTATCTCGTAGAATGGACCAAAGCTGACAGGGGCGGACCTATGGCCAATTTCGTGGTGCTCCAACACCCATTAAATCCGACGCAAACTAGGTATAATTATATAAAAAATGTATAAAATTTGGTATTAGATTTAGAAAAGCACCCAGTAAACCAAGAAGATAGTTGGGTGCTTTAATTTTCAGGCGGAACCTTATAGGCTTTGGACATCAATATATGTGTTCGAACCTCCCGAGCACCCACGATCTCTAAATCCTGGGTCCACCACTGAAAGCTAACCCAGACCCATACACCATGGTTTTTAAAAAATAAAAATAAAACAACAAAATGAATTTAACAATACATTCTCAATAGGGTAAAAACCTCTGACTTTGCTTTAAAAATCAAACTACCCCTTAACTTTGAACAATAATCAAATTCACTCCTTTATCCTATGCAATGTCCATTTTACTCTTATTATATCAAATATATTTATATGTGATACCTCTTTATATTATATATAATTTATTTTTTTAACTTAAGTATTTATAACTTCTTATTTAAGTTCATAACATTATAAGTAGGATAATACTTTTATGAATTTGTCACAAAATTTAATGTTATTTTTATGATCTTTATTTCAATATTATATGCATTAAGTGTGTATATATGTATGTACATGCATGTGCCGATGTGCGTATATTTTTGTCTTCTTCCACTTTTTTACTCCATGCGTTTTATATTACTTGGTTCTTCTTGATACGACACACCTTTTAAGAAAATTTTAATCAGAGGTGTATTTTACTAAATTAACTTTATTAATAATGCTTTGAAACTTTAAATTTGACTACTACTATTCTAGACAGTTATTTAATACTAAGGGTAGAAATTCAAAAAAAAAACCTTTTGATTTCATGAATTAAACAAGTAAATTAAAATAACTATTTTTAGTATGAGGGTCAAGTAATATTAAATGACGGGGTATTCTTTATTGTCTATATATATACACAAGTTGTGATTGTCATTAATTAATGGAGTATTACATAAAGTAAAGTTTAAAATAATTTAAAATCTAAATAAATACAATCTTTAAAAGTTTGACCTAAATTTAATTAATTATTTTGTGTTTCTTGCATCGAAATATATTTGTATAGTTATTATTACATGTTATTTCCACTTGTATAAATAAATATTAGAGTTTTGATTATTATTAATAAAATTAATTTTCTCATTATGCTAATTTACTTTATTATAGAACATCATTAGTTTATATACTTAATTAGTATTTCTTACTTTTTTTCGTCCAAAATATAATATTATATTCTTTATGAAAAAATTATTACATGAATTTAAAAAAATAAAAATATCATGAAATTTAAAAAAGTAAAAAAGAAGAAGTTGATAATGAAAGGATATAATTAATATTTTAAAGGTTTAATTAGGATAAGAGGGAAGCTTGATTATTATTCAAAATTAAGAAAAAAATTTAATTTTTGAAGTAAAATTAAGGGTGAAATCGAATTTTACCCATTCTCAACAAGAAAAGAAACTCAAAATGAGACCAAAGCGTTGTCGTTTAGTACGCAGGTAAAACTTAAGCCGCCGGCTACTAAAACATACGCGGCGCCAAGTCATTACTACTCCCTCTGTTCATTTTTATTTATTCATTTTTTTATTTTAAAATATTCAATAATATTTATCCATTTTGAAAAATCAATACATAACTTATCTCTTTTTTTTATTTTATTCTTAATATTAAATATTATCTATCCCTCATTATATTTTTTAAATCAAAAAATTTATTATATTTAAAAAGTGATATAATAAAATCACTCCTCTATTTATTATTTCATAATATATGTATCAAATTAAAAATGGATAAGTAAAGATAGACGGAGGGAATAGGAAAATATTATTCCCCACTCACTCACTCACACAAGAATGAAAGTGTATGACAACCAACAACAATAATGTACCTAGTGTATTCGTACAATGTAGAATCTGAGAGAATAAAATGTATGCAATTTATACCATCATCTTAGATGAAGTAGAGAGACTGTTTTTGATGGAGCCGTCTCATGAAAAGTTTATGACAACCACAGAATAAAAATTTCCTTCCCATTGAGAAGCCAAAGCCACCTTTATTAAGAAGAAGAACTCCCTCTAGCTTTTCTTGAACCTTGAATCCTTCTTCTTCAATCTCTTTGAATTTTCCCCATTTTTCAACTTTCCAATACTATCAAAATGGTGAGTCAATCAAGCCCTTTTGCTTTTCTTGCATTTTTGTTTACTTTAATTTCACTGTTGATTTCTTAGTGTTTTGTTATTATTGTGTGGTTTAGTAGATTGAATAGGTTTAGTTTTTTTTGTGTGATTGATCTGATTAGATTATCTATGTTGGTTAAAAAAATCATCTTTGTGGGAATTTCACTGTTGATTTCTTATTGTTTTGCTTGTTTTTTATTTTTGGGTGTGTGTGTTAGCAGAAAGGTTTTGTAAATGGGTTTAGTGTTTGATCTGTGATTGATGTGATGAGATAATCTATATGGGTGTTGGCTAATAATGTGATGTTTATGGAAATTACACTGTTGATGTCTTCTTGTTTTTCTTTTGGTTTCCCACCCGATGTCCGGTACCCGCATTGGAGCACTTACTAATCCGGATCGCACACTGCATGACCCATTCTGGGGGTGACCCTCCCAACAGGATTTTTTCCATACACAGGGCTCGAACCCGAGACCTCTGCTTAAGGGTGGAGTAGTCTTCTTGTTTTTCTTACTGCGTGTTTGTAGAAAGATTTTGTAAATGTGTTTAGTTTTTGATCTGTGATTGATGTGATGAGATAATATACATGGGTATCACTATTGGCTAAAAGAGTGATCTTTATTGCATTTTTTATATTACTTCAGCTTGACATCTTGTGAACTTATGGGTTGATCTGAGTATTTGATTAGTGCAGGCAGTTGTTAGAATTGAAAATTTTGGTTTAATTTTATCTGGGTTCAGCTCAGCTTAAGTATTTAATTAGTTGGTATTCCGCGCGATCTAATGCGTTTGATGATTTTCTTGATCTACTTACTACTGGGTTTTTGTTTTTTTTTAGAAATCTATTATTTTCTGTCGAGGGTGTTTATGAAGTTCTACTCTTTTGATGTAATGCATGCTTAGGATCTTTTTGCATTTGGATTTTCTTTTTTCAATTACTTGACTGCTGTGTATAAGAATGGACCCGGATTAACTCAACTAAACCAATTAAAGATAAAGAAAAATTCTATCTGATGATAATTGGCAGTTGTTTCTGGAAGAGCAATCTGCTATTACCAGGCTTTGATAGACTTACATTGTTCTAAACTATTGAGAAGTGTCACTGGTAACTAAATTTTATATTGCCCATGCTCCAGATGTCCAGTCTGGGTGCGTGGAGGGTTTTGAGTCCCACATCAGCTCATGGAGGGTTAATTGGTCTCTTTATATGGTCTTGGGAAATCGTCACCTCTTGTGCTAGCTATTGGTGTTGAGTTAGGCCCAAGGTTGATTTGTTTATCACAAATAGATGTTAGTCATGATGCAGTCTTCCTGTGTTCCCATCAGTTAGCGTCCTATTTGATACCAAAATAGGTGGGGTGGCAGAGAAAGCAAATGTTGTAGCTCTTATATGAATTGTGTAGCTGATTGCGCTCATCCGCTGCCAAGATTCACCTGAAACTTGACTCTCCAACCCGTTCCCCTTCCAATCATTTCCCTGAATGCAGGAGTTACCCTTGTTTGCGTTCAGAGCTCCTTTAGGATAATCTAGTAAGCTATGTTATGCCAAGGATGAATTCCGCTGCTGCAAACTGATGTGACGGCATTAATTTCCATGATTGAAACCTAGTACATTTTTTGTGTTATTGCTCGTGTCTCTTGATTGATAAATAGATAACAGTGGAGATTTATTGTGATGGTCTCTTTTGATGTAATTCGATGAGAAGTATTGAACCGTTTTGCCTCAAAATCTTGTGATTGATTAAATGTTGAACAAGCTCTAACACAATCAGAGGATTTGGGTTATTATATAGGCTAATGCAGCGTCTGGGATGGCTGTGCACGATGACTGCAAGTTAAGGTTCTTGGAGTTGAAAGCAAAACGAACTCACCGCTTTGTTGTTTTTAAGATAGAGGAGAAACAAAAGCAGGTGGTTGTTGAAAAGATTGGTGAGCCAACCCAAAGTTACGAAGATTTCGCTGCGTGTCTTCCTGAGAATGAATGTCGATATGCTGTCTACGATTTTGATTTTGTCACTGCAGAGAATTGCCAGAAAAGCAGAATCTTTTTCATTGCATGGTATTCTTCTTAATGTTCATAAGCATTTTAAACTAAATTGTTGTATTTCTTTTGTCTCAATGTTTTTTTTTCGTTTTTCTCTTCAAGGTCACCTGACACAGCAAGGGTGAGAAGCAAGATGATCTATGCCAGTACAAAGGAAAGATTCAAGAGAGAGCTTGATGGAATTCAGGTTGAATTGCAAGCCACCGACCCAACGGAAATGGGGCTTGATGTTATTAAGAGCCGCGCCAACTAGATATCAACTTATAGGTATCAGATGGACCTTATAAATGAGAACTCCTAATGCAATCATAAGGAAATATTTTAAGTGTGACAGATACTTGGTATACTGGTTGCCAAGTGCTCCAGTATATGTACTTTTTAATGAACAAGTTTTATGGTGTTTGGTATATGATGTAATTTGTTACTTCCAAGTTTTCCACTGGTAGCTTGATTCTATAAACTAATATGTATCCATTTCTGAGGGATAGGGTACATTTTAGATTTGCTTTCCAAAATCTTCTTTTGACACTTTACCCTGTGATTCTTGTTTTGGAATGGATACAAGCAAGCTGATTGTTGTTCTAATTAGCAGTTTGTATAGTTTGATTTAGTTGTGTTTAGAAGTTGTCAAGAGAAGATGGTGACAATTTTAGTGTTTTTTTCCTCAAAGAATTGATCTTATTTCTCATCATAATGATACAAGGGGATTGAAAGAATTTGAGTCACATTTGCCTCGTGATATTACAGCTCTCTCTTTTTGAGCCGAGAATCTATTGGAAAAACCCTCTTAACCCCATAAAGGTAGGGGGTAAAGTCTCTGTGCATCTAACCCTGCTCATATCTCACTTATGGGATTATGCTGGCAATGTTGTTGTTGTTGCCGCCTTGCCACGACTATTAATGGAAGACTCACATGCACTTGTGTAAAATCTTTCTTAACACAAACAATGTACTTTAACCTTGTGTTCAGGTTGCTAGTGTATTATTTTTCAGGTAGTTAATTTTACTCATTGAAATGAGAACGAAAAATGGAAACAAGCTATCACTCTGCAGACTATAGTTTAGAAGTTGTCAAGAGAAGCTGTGAGAATGTTGGAGCGTCATTTTTCCCCTCAAAGAATTGATCTTATTTCTCAACATGACGATAAGGGGGTGTAAAAGAATTTGTCACATTTGCCTTTTCATGACATTACAAATGATCTTTTTGAGTTGAGGGTCTATCGCAAACAGCCTCTGCACCCGATAAAGCCTTTGCACCCGATAAAGGTAGGGGTAAGGTCCGCGGACATCTTATCCTCCTCATATCTCACTTATGGCATTACACGGACTACATTGTTGTTGTTTATGTTGTTTGGACTCTCCAAAAATGTTGTCGCACCCCTGTCGGATTTTTTAAAAATACACTACTTTTGGAGGATCTAATATGCATCCGATGGTATTATTGAAGAGTTCGAGCAATATAGGTCGTTGCTGCCTTGCCACGACTATTAATGAAAGACTTATATGCACTTATGGTTGCATTAAGTATTTTTGCTCGCATATACGAGGTACTGTATGATATTTATTACACTGTCCTTTTAAATTCTATTACAAGGACCTATCAGTATTAAAAAAAATCAACAACACTAGTAATTAGCTATTCTTTAAGATAATATTTCTGTTAAGTTTGAATAATTTCTTCTCGTCAAACATGTATTTTTCAATCAATTGATCGAGAAGACGAAACAAAATTATTAATTTTCATTAGTTGTTCGTCGATGCCATCAACAATTATATCATCATGTTCATATTTTGTAAATACTGTGGGTTTGCCGGTGGTAAGCTGAAATTTAATAGTAAATGACAAAAGTAATATTCTTAGAATCACCAAATCAACTTCCCAAATGAATAATAATATCTGATAATTACATAAATGAATTCTTTTAGATTAATTATTATCATGTATAGTATAATTTTTAATTTATTACCAATTATAGTTGATTATTAGCTTTAATAACAGATCTCACTTCTTCACTTCTCTTCCTTCTCCCGTTAACAATGTCTTTTCCGGCGAGGAGCTTTCAAGCTCCGGTGAACAGAAGCAAAGCAAACCATGAACACTCTTAATTGGGAGCATTATATTGCCTGAAAGCAGACCTAAAGTCCCATAAGAGAGAAAGTGTTGGGGCGTGTCAGATCTCTTTATTAAAAGTGTAAACATGTCAACTGATAAATAATCCCAAAATATTCATCTCATTTTATCTACTGTTTCTCTCCTATGATACTATTCATCTTTGGGAGTTGCCAATGTCTGAAGCAATTGCTGTAGAAGACGAGAAGGAGCTCAAGGTATGATAATTATTGGATTTTGACGGAGAACGAAGTGGGTAGTGAGGCTATTGGTTGCTCAGGTGATGTGAGTTCGCCCGAGAAGACGGGGTTGTTTGATTGGCAGGTGGTTCGTCGGAAAAAATGAAAAAAGAGAGGTGACGGATCTTTTGTTGGTGGTGGTGGAGGTCTGGCCGGAGTTTGGTGGTGGCGGCTCGTCGACAGTGATGAAGGAGAGAGGAGGTGGGTGGTCGAAGTTGTTGTTTGGTTGTGATATTTTTTCGATTGTTTGTCCGATTTCAGTGGGTTAAGGTTGGAGAAGACAATGACATCGTAGTTGCAGATTGCCGGAGTTGGCAATGTTGTTGTTTGTTTGCCGGATAAAATGGAGGCGTGGTGGTGGTGATTCACCGAAGAATAATGTAGAAATTGTTAAAAGTTGTATTAAAACTGTTTTAAAAATAAACGGTCATTGTAATACATTTCGAATTTAATATTATACATTTTATGAATTTGAAAGTTGTTATTTCATAACAAATATAATACATTTCTAACGACGTAAACTAATTTAAATTGTAACCGAATGTTTGAAATTCACGTATAATACTTATGATACATTTGTATTAAAAATATTTTAGTTATATATATTCACCACACATATTGAAATTAGTCTTTAATACGTATAATATATTGAATTCAAAATGTATTAAATGTAAAGGATCGTTGTAATGCAATTCGAATTCAATATTATACATTTTTATGAATTCGAAAAGTTTGAAATTCACGTATAATACTTATAATACATTTATATTATAAATGTTTTAGTTATATATATTCACCACACATATTGAAATACGTCTTTAATACATTTAGTATATTGAATTCAAAATGTATTAAATTTGTTGTTTATTTTTTTCTCTTATGAATGATGTTAAAAACGTATTATAATTAAATTTGAAACATTTAAATCCTATTCAAGTTAGTTTATGTGTTAGTATATTAAAATTGTGTTTAAAAATGTATTATATATGTATTTTGCTATTTTTGGTTAAAAGAAAGTTATGTTTTCAACTCATGTACTATAATTGGTAAATAAGACTACATATTTATACTATTTATGTAAATACCCCTAATAATATTTGTAAATAAGTTGGATTTAAGTATATTTTTTTGAAAATTGTTTTTTGGGAAAAAATATTTTTTTATTTTTTTTTAGAAAATAGATTTGGCTCAGGATTGTTCAAAATTTTGTCCAAACACTTATAAAAAATAAGCACCTTTGGCCTTTCAAACACTTGGTCAAGTAGGCTATAGGTGTTATATTGAGGACTAACAAACGTTTCAAATCAAAATAAATGTATTCTGCAGCATCAGGATCAATAATTACATGGTATCATTACTTGTATGTATATGTGTGTTGAATCACATTACTATCTCATAAAAACTTAAAGCGTTAGAGAGGACACTCTTTTATTTATTTAATCTTTAGAACAAAAATATTTACAAAGTCAAAATAGATAAGTAAAAAAATAATAATTTAAAAGCATAAATTTAACAACACCAAATTAGAGTAAAACAGAACGACTTCCCAAAGTCTATCTAACAAAGCAATTTATCTATTGATCATCCTTTGAAAAACAATGTTTAGTCTCTGGTTCTTAAGATTCATGACCTAAAAAGCAAAGATATAAGCCTCTGATCTTTCTTACCACTTCTTTCAGCGACAACATGCTTGTTTCGTCCAATTTTTTTATCAGAAATTTTCATCTGAAAGAGAAAACACGAGAAATTATGAAAAAAGAAGAATTCATTATCAACTATTGATTATGTATAAATTATATATAATCTTTAAATCTATTAACTAAAAAAAAAATCAAGAAAGACATAAAGGATGATGACATATGAGTGTAGCACGACTTTTTAATTATTTGTTTAACTAATAATAAAACTATCAAAAATAGGATTGCTATGAAATTATCTAATGAGAGTGTTGCAAAATTTTCAATTATCTTTTAACTTATAATAAAACTACTAAAAATAAAATAGTAGCGCGTGTAATAATTAATGAAGATTTGAAAAATCTTCATGTGTTTTACTTCACACATATTTAGGATTCATGTACCCAACAAAATTTTCTATAAACTTAAGAATCTTCTCATTTATTTTTTCATATATTTATAAGGAGAAAGGACAAATAGTCATTCGGCTAAAACCATGTTAATGGTCAAGAAATTAAAATTCCACTTTTTAGCTATTTAGTCTGGCCTTTTTCTGCCGCCACTTATTTTTTTCCGATTTCGCTACTATGGCCTTTTTCTGCCTCTTATCTTTTTTAAAAAAAAAATCCTTACTCTTTGTTTTTTTTGTTTTTTTTTTGCTGCTTTCCTGTTTTATGATTTTCTTCAGCTCTTCTTTTAAAAAAAATAATTTTTTAAATTATTTTTTTTTAAAACAATCAAATACAAATTGTAATAGCCACTTTTTTTATTAATCAAATACAAAGACAATGTACTTTTATTTGTTATATAAAATAACACATTTTATATAATAATATACATATACATATTTTATACAATTATGATACAGTTTCTATACACATATTATATATATTCATATTTCATACATAATTATATAGTTGTTATACACATCATATACAAAATACATATTCTATACAACAACTATACAGTCTCAATACACATTATATACAACCATTAGCTGCAATAATTATTAAGATACATATTCTATACAATAATTATACAATTTTATTCACATCTTATATAGTTTCTATATATATATATATATATAAAATACAAATATATATTCTATACAATAATTATATAATTTTTATACAATTGTATTTAAATATTTTTTAAAAAAACAAATATTTTTAGCCAAAAAAATTATAACGAAACAAAATAAATGGAATTATTTAAAAAAAGGGCTGAAATGGCCCAAATTTGAAAATGTCAATGGTGGAATTAAAATGGCCGATTGACTACATAATGGGCGAAATTTGAAAGGACCATTTTGAGTAGCATTTCTTTGCTCAAATGGACAACCCGTGTTCTTTTTTCTATTTATTATAATTAATATTTAATATCATAAAGATATAATATAATAATTGAAAGAAAATGGAGTAATTCTCTTGGACAAATGGTCCCAAGTTCTCGATTTTTCTTACCAAATTCGTGAATTTCTATTATGATTCTTCTTATCAAGTAGTATCAGAGCATTGTTACATTATTATCAAGTGGTATCAGAGCATAAATTGTTATCAAGAATTTTAAATCAAAATTGTCACTTATTTATGGGAGTAGGTCTATTTTGTTCCTTCAAATATAGTCATGAACATCTTTAGCCTCCTAATTTTATTAAAGCAGATCACTTTTGGTCCAACTTACAGAATGAGATTGAAAACTGACAGTGCCTATTAAACAATACAATAAAAATCAATAGAAACTATCAAAAAATACAACAAAAAATGATCTACTCAATCAATTTGATTCCAAAAATTTTTAAAAATAAATCGATCAAGATTGATCATTTTTGCACTAAAATGAGAAAATAAAATAGGTTAGGTTTGATCAATTTGTTAGTCCATTAATTGACAAATTTGATCAGGATTTTGACTTAAAAATTTAATCAGGTTCGATTGATTTCTCAATTTTTTAAACGTAAAACTGATTAAGCCCGGTCTATTATTAAAAATATTTTCATAGAATATATATATACACATACACACACACCAAAATGAGTTTGTACAAAGCTAAACAAAACTTGCACAGGTTGCTTCTCAACAAGGCACTACTAAATAAACTAGGATACTAAAAGCTACGTCTATCAAGGATATCTCTAGTAGGAGCAGTAGCTTTAACACAACATACGTATGCAATCCTCCTAGCTATATCTTCATCAACTTGCACAACCTTCTGAAAAATTCTTATATTCCTCTCCTTCCATACTGCATATAAGAACTCTGTATACACCAAATTCCAGACTTGAGCCATTCTACTTTTGCCTCTAACCTTCTGTCTTATCCATGTTGGCATTGCACTCTAAGAAACGTAAGGAGGTTGAGATCTATCTAGCCAGCATAATAATCTCTTCCACATTGCACTAGTATAAGTGCATTCCATGAATAAATGATCCCTTGTTTCAGGTACTTGCTTGCACATCACACACATGGGATCCACCTGAATATTTCATTTCAATAATCTATCAACAGTTGAGAGCCTGTTTTAAAGATGCAACAAGTTTATAAACACAACTTTTGGCCTTGCAGGACTGTGACATATATAATATCTCCAATCCACCTTAGCATAAGTTTCCAACAGCTGCAAATAAGCATGTTTGATAACACTCTTCCTTCCTTTTGTACACTGATGAAGTATCTGCAAGTTATCTTTGGTACCAAGTATCTTTTTAACCATCCAACAAGCTTGACTAGTGATAACTAAGTCTTCAACAAGCCTGTCTTGATTCTGCTCCAAATTCCAGCACATTTTCAGGATTGCTACTTTGTTTCATAGCTTCAAATTAATTAAGTTAAGGCCACCAGCACTCTTAGGCAAGCACATCTTATCCCAGGACACCAATGCTTTCTTGGTTATGACATTTCCTTCTGACCATATGTAGCTTTACAGTAAGCTTGAATGGCTTTCATCACTTTAGCTAGGATGACAAATAATTGAGCCCAGTAAGCTTGAACACCAAAGATCATAGTCCTAACAAGTTGTACTCTACCTGCATAAGATAGTTTTTTGGCAGTCCAAGATGAGTTGCAACTATTTGATCTATCAGGAGTTGTCACTGCATGAGAGTAAGCTTTTTAGTAGACAATGACACTCCAATGTACTTAAAAGGAAGTTCACCATAGCTATAACCCAAAGCCTGTTGAATTTGCATCTTTACTGATTCTGAAACTCCTCCAAAATACATAGTACTCTTAGCTTGATTTGCTTGTAAGCCCGAAGCCTCAGTGAAGACTGTAAATTTATCATGTAGTAATTTAACAAATATCAAATCACCCCTTGCAAACATAAGCAAGTCATCAACAAAACTCAAATGAGTGATGTTAAGTCTGCTACACATAGGGTGGTATTTGAATAAACTGTCAGCTTTAAGATCCTGCAAATTCCTGTTGAGATACTCCATAACTATAACAAATAGAAAAGGTGACATGGGATCAGCATGCCTGAGCCATCTTGCTGCCTCAAATGGTTTAGTCAACTCACCATTGATAAAAAAAGAGTATGACACAGTAGACACACACTGCATTATCCACTCAATAAACTTGTGAGGAAAGCCTAAACCATCTAATACTTGTTTTAAATAACTCCAGTCAACAGTGTCATCGGCCTTCTGTATATCTACCTTGATCTAGGTGACACATTCTTCCTACGATATGCTTTGACCAACTCACGTGCAATAATTATATTATCAGCTCCTTTTCTTCCTGGAATGAATCATGCCTGAGTTTCAGATATTATAGTAGAAACTACTTATTGAAGTGTGAGAGAAAGGACCATGGCTATCAACTTATACAAGATTGAACAACAAGCAATAAGCTTGAATTCTTTTATAGTAGTAGGATTTGGCACTTTAGGCAACAATGTGACTGTTGTACAGTTGACAGTTTTAAACATCTTTCCTGTACTAAAGAATTGCTTCACTACAGCACAAATATCCTTTCTGATCACTAACCAAGCCTTCTTAAAGAACACAACTTGTAACCATCTACCCCAGGGGCTTTATCATCTCCAATTGAACAAAGTCTTGCATAGATTTCTTGGTCAGTAACTTCTCTACATAACTCAATCTGTTGTTGATGAGTCAACACAGGTCCATTCTTCATAATACTCTTGCTAACTGCTGTAATACTAGGCAAAGCACTACCCATTAAAGACTGATAGAAAGTAATGATTTCATGCTTTATGTCTTCAGGCTCAATCAACTTAACACCATTCAAGGACATAAGTTCAACTATCTTTTTTTTTATGTCTTCTTTCCTTCATAACTGCAGTAAAATACTTAGTGTTAAAATCACCTAACTTGATCCACATTGCCCTAGATTTTTGTTGTAGGATGATTTCTTCAATATGACTCCACTTTTCAAGGTTATGCAAGATATCTTTCACTTTCAATGCTAGACTGTCTAAGTAGTTGGTAGATAAAAGTTGTTGATTCAATTATAGTCTACTTCTGAGGAGATGAACCTTTTCACTAGCACCTTTATAGTGTGTATTATTCAACAATTTCAAATGAGTCTTGAATAGCTTGAGAGTCTGCCACACCTTCCTCATTTTACAACCATGAGAGTTACTTGCCAGTGCCCTTGAATTAATCCTCCAAATGACTCATGATTTGCCCAAACATTAAAAAATCTAAAAGGAAGTTTAGAAGATGATGAAGTGGTCTGCATATTTAGGAGCATGGGGGAGTGATAAGAAATATGGGGCAATTTGTACTCAATCACTAATTGCCCATAGTGAAGCATCCACTTATCATTACCCAAAGCTCTATCAAGTCTACTAAATATCTTGTTTGATCCCATTTGCTTGTTGGACTAGGAATAAAATTCACCTCTCCATGATAGTTTATTCAAGTGCAAATCCTGCATACAAACTGCAAAGTCCCTAGTTTCAATTCTGGTCACTAGTAAGCCATTGACTCTATCCTGGCTATGGAGGAGAGAATTAAAGTCACCCCATAATAGCCAGGGTTTAGTAGTTTGAGCTATTATTTGCCGAAGATCATCCCATAAACTTTTTCTTAAGTCAACAGTGTTAAATCTATAAACCACTAACATACAACAGTTTATCTTCTTGTCCCTACTAGTGATGTTATAGTGAATGTATTGTGCACTCTGAGAGATGAGATCCACCTTAAATACTCTTTCATCCCAAAGTATCCAAATTCTACCATTCATAGCATAATTGTAATTGTGGATCATGCTCCATCTTGCTACTAGTTTTGAGCCACAGTTACTGAGTTATGACTTTTAACCCCTGTCTCTACCAATCCAATAAGTTTAATATGATGTTCCTTAATATAAATACTCGACTCCTTCTGTTTATACTTTTTATAAATGCCCCTGATATTCCACGTCAAACAAACCATTAATTACTACTGGATGCACCACCTCCCTTATCAGGAGGTGTGGAGTCTGTCACCATAACATTTTCAGATTGCAAAACATCAAAACCATTATGCACAGTTAGGGAAATTGCCTGAGCATAACTTATCTTACCACTTCCTATTATAGCAGTCTGCTTGTCTTTCATAGCAACATGTGTAAACTCTCTTTCTCCATGATCTACTTCTGCAGTACTTAGTCCATCTGGTTTCTTTGAGACTTCTGGTTGTTACTCCTTCTGTGGCTCAACAGGTTTAGAAAACCAGGTAGGTATCAATTTGGGAGCCTTCTGCTTGGTTGTGGTTGCCTTAGTCTTGGAGCAGATGGCTTGAGTTTAGAACATGTATGCCCAACCATCAGACAAGTCTCACAGTACTTAGGCTTCCAATCAAAATGGATAACCTGTTGAAAAGTCTGCCCTGATGCATCCAAAATTGTCAGCTCTGTTGGCAAAGGTTTAGTAACATCCACTTCTATAAGCATTCTAGCATATGAGATACTTGTTTGTTTGGTTGTACACTCATCAGCCAACAAAGGGATGCCAAGTGCACTAGCAATCCTACTCAATGAATCACAACCCCAACAATTAAGAGGAAGTTTTGGAAAAGTTACCCAAAGAGGAATCTCAGTTAAGAATTCAGTTTTAAAATCTAAATTGGGGGTCCATTGTTTAAGTATCATAAGCTTGTTATTGATGCTATAAGGACCCGTGTACAAAATTTCTTTCATATCAGATGCAGAATGAAATTTCACAATATAGTAACCTTCATCATGGTAAAATAAATCAGGATTAGAAACTGTAGTCCACTGTTGAGCTATATATCTCATCATAACATTGAATCCCGACATTTCTCCTATCACGAACAACACCAATGAGTTTCTCCACTTATCTTCTTACTTTTCTAGTTCCTTCTTATCTAGTTTTACCACTATATTACCATTTATCAATTATGGAGAAACATAGTTAAGTGACATACCATTACTGGCTACTCTGTTACCAACAAATAAGTTGACCAATGGTTTCTCTGTAGCTGGATCTAGATCTACATTACTCTTCACTCCCAAATCTATGGGATCCAAACTCTCAGCCATCAGAAATGCAGTTTGTTAAGCAGATTTCAAAGGAGCAGTATTTTGCTGAACAGTAGGAAATGGAACAGTACCGAACAAAACAGTGTTCACTAGAGTTTGAATTAAACCTGACCTCTGCTCTGGCACCTCTATAGAGCTCCACATAATATTTCGTTGAGCTGAATTAGAGGTTCCAATAGGCCCAGTATGCAGTTGATTACCACCATAGCAGATGCAGCGAATGCTTGATCTCTCAAATCCTTAAGTTGTACTCTAATTGACTTATTACTCTTAGAGATCTCAACTATCAATTCCTTCCTAAGTCTCCCTCGGCGTCCCTTCCCCACCATACTCACCTCAGCGCAAGTTAGCAGTACCTACGCCGAGAGCATCTCAGATAGGAGAGAGAAAGCGTTTTACGAGAAGCATGTATAGAATATTTAAATGACCTGCATTAGTCTATTTTTATTTTTCCAATTTTTGACGCAATTTTTTTTATCTGAATGAAAAATACAAGATCAAACCAATCAAGTCGGTTATCTTTTCAATAGGTCCGAAAGTCAATTGATTTTTGTTGTAACTTTAGTAGTGCTTTCTAGTATTCAGTGATCACCGTTAGTTTTTATGTTTATTTTGTTAGTTGGATTAAAAGTATTTTACTTTAACAAACTTATGAAACTAATTATGCTCAGAATTTATTTGAAGGGTGTAAATAGACCTACCATCATAAATTAGAGACAATTTTAACTAAAAACTCTTGTTATCAACTTATAAATATACTATTCTCTATGAACGTGCCTCGCACGTTAATTCATGACAACTATTATAAAGATTACATCTGAAGATAATAAACTATCTGTTATTTCTTCGATCCTAAAATATTTCTTCAACTTACCAAAGGCATGACCTTAGATAGAAGGACGTGGAGGTCGTGGATTAGGGTAGAAGATTTGTAGACAGTGGAGTGTTATCTTGCTTTTCGACTGGTTTATTAATGGTGTTTGTTTAGTATTAGCTCTATTCTTGTAGTGTCTTGCTTTAGATTTCTATCATCATCTTTTGTTTATGGTGTTTCAGTTACTGTACTACTTTGTTGTTGTTACTGTTTTCTTATTCGTTGCTATATTTTTTTCACTATTGTGTTCCCTTTCATACCCACTCTGATATGTTGTGCTTGAGCCGAGGATTCTTCGAAAACAATCTCTCGACCTCCACGATGGAGGGGTCTACGTACACTCTACCCTCTCCGGACCTTATTTGTAAAATTTCACTGAGTATGTTGTAGACTCTCGTCAATTTTTTGGAACTGCTGATGGTACTTGACGGAAATCACCTCCAAATATAATTATTTTTCAACCAAAATTTGTTTTAACTGAAAAATTTGCAATCAATACCATATTAGATAATATTATTTTAACTATATATATTAAATTATGTTATAAAATATAAATTCAAGAAAAATAATAACAATTTTACAGCGGACTAATTCTTTCAACATATTTTAGGTAATTTGTTTAGCACTTTAATCCTTTTACGTGGGGGCTCTTTACATAGAGAGGAAAAATGACTCTTCAAAGTGGTCTTTTTCATGTGTAATTAGTGTAGCTTTGGAATTTCAACATAGGTAGAACATAATTTTAAAATTAACTAAAACGTTGAAACTAATCCCAAGTTAGATACGTCATAATTATGACGATTTTATATTTACAATTATGTTTCAAACAACTAAATTTTCAAAAAAAAGAACTAGCGCAGATTAGTTTGAAATCAGTTTTGATTTGGGATATATATGAAATCAAATACGAAACCAATGAATACAAGTGAATCCATATTCATATCCATTCACTAAAATTGGATCACATACCCAAATATGAAAATAATGCATCCAGATTCATTATGTGAAATTGACATTAATATATCATTCGATTTACAAAATATATATTTCTTAAATAGATTTTTCAGAAATTCAGATGAAGCAAAAAATTCAGATGAAGGACATTGAGTTGCATTCAACTAACCTATTATCAAAATCAATAAAAGCACTTTTCACAATTGGAAGTGTTGGTGTCGCCTTTCAACCTTTTCTTTTGAATGATATAGTTTTATTGACACAATTTTGGAGTCGATTTTATTTCCATTTTCATATTTGTTCACCATATTCTATTAGATATGTGCTTTAATACTCAAATAATAGAAAGAGAATAATAGGGGAAGTTAGAGAGAATAAAGGGCGTGAGTTACTTTCCCTTCCCTTTTTATTCTGTTCCTTTTGTTATTGTAACTGAAAGATGAAAAAAATAGGTTAATTATATTTGTATAAATGGTCCCTAAATACATTTAGTCCCTAACTACTGTCTATAAAATCTAATTATTAAAACTTTTACTAAGAAGTTAGTTAAAGGAGGTAAAAATTAGCTATACATGGAATTTTGTCGAATTAAAATGGTCGAGTGACCACATAATGAGCCAAGTTTGAAAAGGCTATTTTGGGTGGCGAGTGGACAACTCGTGTCCTTTTTCCTATTTATTATAGTCAATATTCAATATTATAAAGATATAATGTAATAATTAGAGAAAAAAATAAAATAATTCTCTTGGACAAATGATCCCAAATTCTTGATCTTTACTACAAATTCTCAGATTTCTATCATGATTTTTATCAAATAGTATCAAAGCATTGTCACATTATTAACAAGGGGTATCAGAGCATAAATTGTTCTCAAGAATTTTTAATCAAAATTATCTCTATTTTTTTTGTGGGAGTAGGTCTATTTTGGTTCTTCAAATACAGTAATGAACATCTTTAGTCTCCTAAATTTATTAAAGTAGAGTACTTTTGGTCCAACTAACAACATGAACTTGAAAACTAACAGTGACTATCAATAATACAACAAAAAATCAATAGTAACTACCAAAAAATACAACAAAAATTGATAGTAACTTTCAAAAACTACAACAAAAAATGATCTACTCGATCGATTTGATCCCAAAAATTTTAAAAAATAAATCAATCAAGATTGGTCATTTTTTTGCACCAAAAATGGGAAAATAAAAATCGATATCGATTCGTTAATCGGTTAATTTTACAAATTTGTTCGGAATTTTGACTAAAAATTCAATCGAACTCGATTGATTTCTCAATTTTTTAAAAGTAAAACTGATCAAGTACAGTCGTTTATACTAAAAATATCTTTATAGATTATTTAAATGGCCTGCTTTAGTCGATTTTTTTTCCAATTTTCATCGCAAAAAAAATTGTTTGAATTAAAAATAATGAGATCACACCAATCGAGTCAGTCATGTTTTCAGTAGGTTTGAAAGTCGGTTGATTTTTGCTATATTTTTAGTACTGCTTTTTGATAGTCAGTAATCACCATTAGTTTTTATGTTCATTCTGTTAGTTGAATCAAAGTAATTCCACTTTAGCAAACTTAAGGAACTGATACCACAATAAATTAGAGACAATTTTAACTAAAAGCTCTTGTTATCAACTTATAAATATTGTTAAAGGATAATTTTACTTTTTTTTGCAATAGTAGAACTGTTTGAACATAAAATTATTCCAATTTTCTAACTTCAAAAAGTTGTGTCATAATTTTCAGTCTAAATTACTCACAAAAATTCAAAAATAATTTTAATTTATATACATTTTTCAAACACAATTTTAATTTTTAAATATCATTTTTAACTTAAAAACAATTTTTTCCCCCCAAATTTCACAATTTTTATGTCTTCTCCTCTTTTATCCCCTAGCACCTTTGGTTATCAAAACCCCACATTACTACACTTAAAAATCTGCCATTATTTGTTATCCCTTTGTGAACAAGCTGACCCTTTTCTTGATTTAGTACACACATGCTACCTGTTTGTTGAATTGCCTCAATGACTTTCTCTTTCTCTTCCTTCCTCAAATGCCATCCATGGCCTCCTCAATCCCAAAATTCACCAACACCCTTTCCATTTTCCCCTCCATTTCACTTCCCTAAACCCATATCTCTCCAATTTTCAACTCATCAAGAACCTGTTCCTTCACTTTCAGCTTCCAAGAATGCTAAACAACTCTTACCAGACTTCACTTCAAAGCAATTTCTTGACACCCTTTGTCATGAAAATGATGAAACTTCAGCTTTGAGGCTCTTAGAATGGGGTTCTAAGCAACCCCATTTTACACCAAGTTTGTCTATATATGAGGAAGTTCTTAGGAAGCTTGGAAATGTAGGATCTTTTGAGTTAATGAGGGAAGTTTTGGATGATATGAAGAAGTTGCAAATTGAGTTAGTTGAAGGTACTTTCTTTATTTTCATTGAAAGTTATGCTAAGTTTGAGTTGTATGATGAATGTATTAAGGTTCTTGATATGATGTGGAATGAGTCTGGTGTAAAGGCGGGTACTTTTAGTTATAATTTGTTGTTGAATGTTCTTGTTGATGGGAATAAGTTGAAATTAGTTGAGAATGTGCATAGGAGGATGTTGGATGAAGGTGTTAAGGCGGATGTATCTACGTTTAATGTATTGATAAAAGCTTTATGTAAGACACATCAAATTAGGCCTGCTATTTTGATGATGGAGGAAATGCCTATGCACGGTTTGGTACCGGATGAGAGGACTTTTACGATGATAATGCAAGGTTATATTGAGGAAGGGAATTTAGATGGTGCATTGAGAATTAGGGATCAAATGGCGTCAGCTAAATGTGTTGCGAGTAATGTTACGGTTAATCTTTTGATTCATGGGTACTGTAAAGAAGGTAGGATTGATGAAGCTCTGAATTTTGTGCAAGATATGTGTAGTCGAGGGTTTTCTCCGGATCAATTCACGTTTAATACTTTGATTAACGGTTTATGTAAGGCAGGGCATGCTGTCCAAGCGTTGGATATTTTGGATTTAATGTTGCAAGACGGGTTTGATCCTGATGTATATACGTATAATATTTTGATTTCTGGACTTTGTGAAGTGGGAGAAGTCCAACAAGCTATTGAACTTCTCAATCAGATGCTTGTAAGGGACTGTACACCTAATACAGTCACTTATAACACCATCATTAGCGCTTTGTGCAAGGAGAACCAAGTCCAAGAAGCTACTGAGTTTGCTCGTGTTCTTACGAGCAAGGGATTCGTACCTGATGTTTGCACTTTCAATTCTCTCATTCAAGGTCTCTGCTTCACCGGCAACTTCAACGTTGCAAAGGAATTGTTTGAAGAAATGAAGGAAAAAGGTTGCCATCCAGACGAGTTCACTTACAATATCCTAATTGATTGTCTTTGTGCTGAAAGGAGAATAGGTGAAGCTATGGACCTACTCAAAGATATGGAGTCAAGTGGCTGTGCTAGAAGTGTGATAACATACAATACTTTGATGGATGGCTTCTGCAAAGAGAAGAAAATTGAAGAAGCAGAAGAGATCTTCGACCAAATGGAACTAAACGGGGTTTCTAGAAACCTGGTCACCTATAACACTCTCATTGATGGTCTTTGTAAGAGCAAGAGAGTCGAAGATGCTGCTCAGCTTATGGACCAGATGATACTGGAAGGACTAAAGCCTGACAAATTCACATACAATTCCATTCTCGCTCATTTCTGCAGAGCGGGTGATATTAAAAATGCTGCAGACATCGTGCAAACCATGACATCAAATGGCTGTGAGCCAGACATCGTTACATATGGGACCCTAATACAAGGACTATGTAAAGCAGGTAGGGTTGAGGTTGCAAGCAGGCTTCTCAGGAGTATTCAAATGAAAGGAATGGTTTTGACACCTCAGGCCTATAATCCTGTAATTCAAGCCATCTTCAGACGGAGGAGAACCAATGAAGCCGTAAGACTCTTCAGAGAAATGCAGGAAACGGCTAATCCTCCTGATGCTTTATCTTATAAGATTGTTTTCCGTGGTCTTTCGTCTGGTGGGGGACCAATTCAAGAAGCTGTTGATTTTTCTGTTGAGATGATGGAAAAAGGACATATACCTGAATTCTCCTCTTTCTACAATCTGGCTGAAGGACTGTATTCTTTGTCGAGGGAGGACACGCTAATTAAGCTTGTTGGCACGATCATGAACAAAGCAAACTTCTCAGACAGTGAGGTTACTATGATTAAAGGTTACCTGAACATACGGAAATTCCAAGAAGCACTAGCAACTCTTGGCCGCGTCTTAAATAGCAGATACCCCAAAAGGACATACTGGGGATAAAGAAATGATCAAACTGTATCAGTTGCTTGCTATGATAGTAATCAGTGGCTAAATTTGTCCACTCTGTTGAAGAATCAATGGTTTCCTATTTTGGCCATCTTTGAGAGAATCTCTTTAATGAGTTACAACTCAAATAATGTGGACACTTCCCAGCTTCATACAGTCTACTCAGTCTTGCATGGTTGCAAAGCATGTGTGAGGTCTGGCCAGTGATGATTCGACGAAAATCTGTGCATTAGTAACCTAGAGTGAGTTTGTGTTTGGCTAGCTTATGGTGTTTAATCTTCTTGCAAG
This sequence comes from Capsicum rhomboideum, assembly GCA_031232105.1. NCBI lineage: Eukaryota > Viridiplantae > Streptophyta > Magnoliopsida > Solanales > Solanaceae > Capsicum > Capsicum rhomboideum. Next base: position 137,751,903 of record CP124711.1, on the reverse strand, counting down.
CATAGTTGGGCCATTCATTGTATTAGCTGTTTAGGAACCTAGAATATCTTATTGTGGTTCAGACGATTTTTGATATATATCATATTCAAATCTTAGCTACAAGACTTTGGTGTAAGTTCATTTTCTTCAGCCTTGGTAAGCAGGATTACCTATGAATTGTTGCTTGGACACTTGACAAAATGCCCCTTGCATTAATCGAGGTGCGTTCAAGTTGATCCAAATATCGTCGATGTAAAAAAGAGATATGTTGTTGCCTCTTTGAGAATCTAAAGAGTACCATCGGATAGTGCTTAACAAAACCATTTTCAAAATTCGGATAACCATTTTATTAATTACAACAACAACATACCCAGTGTAATCCCAGAAGTGCGTTCTGGGGAGGGTAGTGTGAGCACAGTCCTTACTCCTACTTTAAAAGGAGAGATTATTTTCGATAGACTCTCGACTTAAAGCTGATGAAAAAGGCTATAGTAGAATAGAATTAGCATCAAGCATAAAGTTTATATGTTGACTGTGTAGTGGCCTAGTTGGGTAGATTCTCTTTGTAATGGTGCCAATTGTCAAACAGGCAAAGTCTCAAGTAAAGAGATTTCAAAAAGTTCAAAATTTGAGCTTTTGGAGTGCCTTCTTTGTCGAAACTTTCAAATAAAAAATAGTACTTTAAAAAAAAGACATATTTTCAGTTCACTAAAGTGTTTATACTCTTAATCTGAATATAACTATTATTATATTATTTATTATTTTGATTTATTTAATGGGTGAGGTTCATTATGGATCAACAAACATTTACAGACCTAGTAAATTGGATTATGGGAAATAATGTTTTATTAATAAAATTGATGTCTCAAGTTGCTGCTGTTTTTTTTCTCTCTTTTATTTCAAGCATGGTTTTTGTATTACTATTTTTCCTTTTCATACTTGATTTGAAATATTTTATTTGAACTGAGGTCTATCAAAAACAACCTCTCTAACTTCACAAGATACGGATAAGATTGTTTACACACCATCCTCCCCATATCCACTTATGGATTTACACTAGGTATGCTATTTATTTATTTATTTATTTATTTTTTTGTTGTTATTGTTATATTCATGTCTTAGCTTAAAAATTGATGACACACTTTCTTACAAAAAATTATTGCGTCAAGATGGATTTTGTATTTGATACAGTAATAAGTTAAGTGGAAACTTTTAAAATTACGAAGACTTATCAACAAGACATATTTAACATGCTATTAAATTATATTAATTATAAAATATGATTCAAAAGTCTTCTTTATTCTATTAGACTTTGTGCCAAGTCAAAACATGTCAATTTTTTTGAAACGGAGGGATGCTTACTTAAGTTTGGACTATTCTTATTTTTACTATTATATATTAATTTTTTACTTAAGTTTGAAATATACTAGGTATGTTGTTGTTGTTGTTATCCACAAGCCGTTCCAGCCCACCTCGCTTAAGCCTCACGGACCATCAAACTTACTCGGGCTGAACTAAATCACGAATCAATTAAAAATTATTTTTTTATTCATCCCACGAGCTGGTCCAACACACCACGCTCAAGCCCCAGGCCGGACGACATAATATCATTCTTAAATGGGCTTCAAAAACCATAATCCAACACTATTAAATCACGATTAGGCTAGGCCGGCCAAATGAGCTTAACCCATATTGACAACTTTAACTGTTATAAAATACTAAAAAGAAAGAAAGAATTGCACAAAATACAGGGTCAAAAAGAGAGAAAGAATTGCACAAAATACAGGGTCAAAAAACATTTCCTACAACTTTAGGGGGTAAAAGTATAATAAAGGACAAGTTGTAGTGAACCCTTGTAACACATCATATTTGCTATTCACTTTAGCTCTTTCTCATATCAGGTTTTTAGGGCAAACAGAGAAAGAAGAAAATTGCGGCACCCACAAAGCATCCTAAAATCCACTGGTAATTCACTAATTTTCACATCTAAATCACCCTTTTTTGTTAAGATTTTGTATCTTTTTAGTGCAATTATAATCCTATATTAGTAGATTTGTGTGTATATACACATATAGTATATATGTGTGTGTGTGTGTGAATGCCCATTTGGATTTTTGGATTTATAGATGTATTTAGGGACTTTAATCTTCAGATTTATGATTTTTTTCTTTTTTGATTTACCCACAAGTGGAATCTTCATCAGTTTCTTGATTTGTTATTTTGATTTTCTGTGTATTGGTTGAATTGCCGAGGGTCTTTAGGAAACAGCCTCTCTACCTCTACGAGGTAGTGGTATGGTCTGCGTACACTCTACCCTTCCCGGACTCCACTTGTGGGATTTCACTGGGTATGTTGTTGTTGTTGTTGTTGTTGTTGTGTATTGGGTGAATTAGAGCGGAGTGGATATAGAGGATTAGTATGTATGACCCCGCTAGTTTAGTTGATTTAATTGATTGATGGTTAATTTTAGATTTGTGCCCAGGAGGAAAAAGATGATAAAGAAAGCTTTTTTTGGGTTTTGGTTTAGTGGTGAGAGCGTAATTTGTGTTGTATGGGTAATGTATATGTGTGTGTGAATGCCCATTTGGATTTATTTATTTATAGATGTGTTTAGGGACTTTAATCATCTGACGTATGATTTGTTTTTTTTTTAACCAAAATGAATGAAAGATGATATTTTTATCAGTTTCTTGATTTGTTATTTTTATTTTCTTGTTTGTTCGTTTTATGGGTATGTGGTGAATTGGAGTGGAGTGGATATAGATGATTTAATTGATTGATGGTTTTTTTAGATTTGTTCCCAGGAAAAAAAGAATGATAAAGAAAGCTTTTCTTGGGTTTTTGGTGTAGTGGTGAGAGGGTAAAATGGGTTGTGTGGGTTAGGCATAATCGCGCGTTCGAGCCCTGCGAGTTACAGTGAAAAAACTTGGTTTTTAAGTTTGTTCGGTATGAAGAAAAATGTTTTCTTGAAAATCTTCCTTGGGTTTTTTTTTAGTGGTGAGAGGGTGATTTGTGTTGTGTGGGTAATGTGTGTGTGTGTATATATAGGTGTGTGTGTGAATGCCCTTTTGGATTTATTCATTTATAGATGTGTTTAGGGACTTTAATCTTCCGATTTATGATTTGTTTTTTTTTCCTTCAATCAAAATGATGAAAAATGGAATCTTTTTCAGTTTCTTGATTTGTTATTTTTATTTTCTTGTTTGTTACTTTTTTTATTTTATTTTCTTGTTTGTTTCTTTTAAGGGCCTCTCTACCTCATCCGAGGTAGTGGTATGGACTGCGTACACTTATCCTCCCAGACCCCACTTGGTGGGAATACACTGGGTATGTTGTTGTTGTTTCTTTTATGGGTGTAGTATATATAGAAGATTAATATGTTTGACCTTATTAGTATGGGATGGAGATTAGTTGATTTAATTGATTGATGGTTTTTTTTTAAAAGATTTGTGCCAAGGAAAAAAAGATGATGAAGAAACATTTTTTGGTGTAATTTGTGTTGTGTGGGTTAGGCAAAATCGTATATTCGAAAAAAAACTTTATTTTTAAGTGGAAAAAGGTGTGAGAGCATAAATTGTGGTGTGTGTTAGGCAAACTCGCGGGTTAAAAAAAAAACTTGGTTTTTGAGTGGACAAAGGTGTAGAGGGGTGGACACGTATTTTCGAACTGTGTGAGACTGGCTTCTTAAAGATTTGTTGGTTATAAAAAAAGAGGATAAAGCAATCATATTTCTGGTATGGTATTTGGTTTTCTTTTTTCTTAGGTGTGGGGGGTGGGGGAGGGTAGGACAAAGAAGCGAAAGTTCTTACCTTTTTCAAACTACTGATTGGATTTTGTTGTAGGTTGTCATTGAAATGCTACCATGAGTATATGGATGTAACATTTGTATTCATGCCTGTTGATGAACTTCTCTGCCATTTGTCTCATCCATCTGTTCCTTTGCAGGTGAAAGATCATCGAAATGGCGACTTTTGCCAAACCTGAGAATGCTTTGAAGCGTGCTGAAGGTTAGTGGAGTTACTATCTGCATCTGATTTAACAAATATTTTTTACTGAAAACTTATCAAGCTTTACTTTGAGATGTGTGGGTATTATGGATTCTGTACACTCGCATACTTATATCTCAAGTGATGGGTCTGCGATTTTAGGGGTTGGGGGTTATATGGTCACAGGGTGAGGGTGGTCTAGATGATTCTTAGTATTATGGGAGAGTGGAATTTTGCAAAATTTAGAATCTTGGCATGTTGATGAGTTTTTATTGTTTTCATGCAGAGTTGATTACTGTTGGACAAAAGCAAGAAGCGCTGCAAGCACTTCATGATCTTATTACTTCAAGGAGGTATAGAGCATGGCAAAAGACTCTTGAAAGGATAATGTTTAAGTATGTAGAGCTATGTGTTGACATGAGAAGGGGGAGGTTTGCCAAGGATGGGCTAATTCAATATCGTATAGTCTGTCAACAAGTGAACATTAACTCCTTAGAGGAGGTAATAAAACACTTCATGCATTTAGCTACTGAGCGAGCTGAACTGGCTCGCAATCAGGCACAGGCTCTGGAGGAAGCTCTGGATGTGGAAGACTTGGAAGCTGATAAAAGGCCTGAAGATCTCATGTTGAGTTATGTTAGTGGGGAGAAAGGAAAAGATAGATCTGATCGCGAGCTTGTCACTCCCTGGTTTAAGTTCTTGTGGGAGACATATAGAACTGTTCTGGAGATCTTGCGTAATAACTCAAGATTGGAGGCTCTGTATGCAGTAAGTTTCCATTGCCCTTCCTTTTTATTAGGTGGTTGAATAATTAGACTGCTTTTTTGTTTTACAGTGAGGAATTTCAGTATCCTGACTTTTCAGGACTTGTTTTGACTGTAATTGAGTAAGCAAGTTGTTTGTCCTTTTTCCTTTTTGTATTAGCTTGTCTGGAAGTTATTGTGCTTCTGAGTAGTAAGTCGGAAATCAGTCCCCTTTTACTTCTTATTCACAAACTTTGCGGGAGTCTTTCTTAGTTTACTGGGTATCTGTCTATGTACTTTGTTCAGAACGCGTGTATTCTTTTTGAATTAAAAGCTTATATATCATCCTCTTGCAATTTTTTTGTGCCTTTAGAACCTAATTTGTCCTGTATGCTATTTAAGCTTTCTGCATGGCTGATAGGAAATTCTGTACTCTTTCCATATTTAATTGGCATATTTTTTCACTGAAAGAAATGAGGATAATTAAGCTTCAAACCTAATTTGTTCAGATGACAGCACACCGAGCCTTTCAGTTCTGTAAGCAGTACAAACGAACAACAGAATTTCGTCGTCTGTGTGAAATCATCCGGAATCATTTGGCAAATCTCAACAAGTATAGAGATCAGAGGGACCGGCCTGATCTGTCTGCTCCAGAAAGCCTGCAATTGTATCTAGACACTAGATTTGAACAGCTGAAAGTTGCTACCGAACTGAATCTTTGGCAGGTTATTACTTTTTCTGATAGATTGTAAGCATATCTTTTTGTTCTAAGAGAGTGAATTTCATGTGTTTTAATTTTCTTTGATACAGGAAGCTTTTCGTTCCATTGAAGACATATATGGTCTGATGTGCATGGTTAAGAAAACCCCCAAGGCATCATTGATGGGTGTTTACTATGGGAAGCTTACTGAGATATTTTGGATGTCATCAAATCATCTTTATCATGCTTATGCATGGCTCAAACTTTTCTCTCTTCAGAAGGGTTTTAATAAAAATTTAAGCCAGAAGGATTTGCAGTTAATAGCATCGTCTGTTGTCCTAGCTGCACTTTCAGTGCCTCCTTACGATCAGTCATACGGTGCATCTCATCCTGAGCTTGAAAATGAGAAGGAGAGGAGTTTGAGGCTGGCCAATCTAATTGGTTTTGAAGTTGAACCCAAAGCCGAAAACAGAGTAGCGGTAATTTCATTTTTGATTATATTATTTAGTTCTTTATTTATAATGTCTTGCTTTGGCTAATCAGCTTCAGTTCCCTTGCTGTTTCTCCTTTTCAGCTTTCTCGATCATCACTTCTCTCAGAGTTGGTGAGTAATTTATATGTTTTTTTTTTTTTTTGAATTTAGCATATAGTCTTTCATTTTTTTCCATTTATAGTTTGAATTCCTTGTTTATTTTCATTTCAATGAACCCATTAAATTTTTGAGGCACAGATGAGCACGTCATACTGTTTGTAATTGTTTCAGTCTCTTGTTTTTTTATTTGTGTGATGGTTCTTTCTGTTTTTTCTTAATTGTTTCTCCTTTGTAGGTTTCCAAAGGTGTGATGTCCTGTGTCACCCAAGAAGTGAAAGATCTTTATCATCTGTTAGAAAATGAGTTTCTTCCTTTGGATCTGGCACTGAAGGTGCAGCCCATATTGAATAAAATATCAAAGCTTGGTGGCAAGCTGTCTTCAGTTTCCTCGGTTCCTGAAGTACAACTATCTCAGTATGTTCCTGCCTTAGAAAAACTTGCTACTCTGAGGTTGCTCCAGCAGGTATGCACCTTGTTTTCTGCTTTTTGATAGAAAACAGACGTGCACATTATTTAAGTGGAAGTCCATTTTCAATTCGGCTTCATTTTAACTGAGAATGCTAAATTTGTTCTTTTTCGAGTTGCAGGTCTCTCAGGTGTATCAGACAATCCAGATTGATAACATATCTAAGATGATCCCATTCTTTGACTTCACTGCTATTGAGAAGATATCAGTTGATGCGGTTAGACGTAATTTTCTAGCCATCAAAGTTGATCACATGAAGAGTGCTGTTTTCTTTGGCAAACAGGTATAATTATGTTGCTTGGAATTAAAATTCTTGTCTACCGTTTTGTTTATTTTTTGGGTAGGGCACGCTTAGATATTCCTTTCCTGTGTCTTTTTCAGTCGGTCGATGAGAGATTTGTCAGCATTATCAATTATCTCAGCGGACGCATTGTTCTTTCCTAATTGTTTAGTAAAACCATGGGCATAGCTGCTTATGACATATAGCCTTGTGTTTTCTGTTAGCTAATACTAATGTTTTGCACATTAAAATTGTGGGCTATCTAAAGGTGTGTTGTTGGCATAATAAATTTGTAGTTTAGTCACTAGAATGAATCAGGATGAATGAGCTTGTGAACTCTGAAGAGCTGTGGTTAGTTTCTTAGATCTAAGAGTTCTAGTGGATTGCTATTTTTGGCAGATTCTATGTTGTGGGATTTTGGGCCGTGGGTATGGTTTCAAAGTCCTTCTATGGATTTGTAAGTTCAGCCTTGTACCGTTGTGGTATAATATGTTAACTGAGGCAGAAGAATTTGCAAATGTTTCTCTTAGACACTTTGAACTAGCAGGGTTTTGATTAAGCCATGTGGGCTAGTATATCATACATCATTGCTTATAATTTTGTCTATGATACATCATTTGATTAAGTCATGTGGGCTAGTCTATCATACATCATTTGCTTATAATTTTGTTTCCAGAGTATCGAGGCTGAAGGACTCCGGGGTCATCTGTCTCTTTTTGCTGAATCCCTTAGCAAGGCAAGGACTATGATCTATCCCCCAGCAAAGAAGGCCGCCAAGCTTGGGGATGCCCTGTCTAATTTAGCGGAGATAGTGGAGAAGGAGCACAAGAAACTTCTTGCACGGAAGTCCATTATTGAGAAACGCAAAGAGGAGCAAGAGCGTTTACTCTTAGAAATGGTATGTACTTCTTGGTTGCGTTGTAAATTGCTTGTTATTGTTGTTTTCGTGTATGGACTTTTATAACTATTTCCTTTTAAGGAACGAGTGGAAGAGTCGAGGAAGCGAGAGCTTCAAAGGATGACTGAAGATGCTGAGCAAAAGCGCATTGCTGCCGAGTATGAGCAAAGAAGGAGCCAGCGAATTTTGAAGGAAATAGAGGACCGAGAACTTGAAGAGGCCCAAGCTATGCTGCAAGAAGCTGAAAAGCGCAGCAAGAGGAAGAAGAAGCCAGTTGTAGAGGGAGTAAGTATATAATTTGTACTCCTATTCCCAAACCTTCAATTGGAAAATCTTACCTGGCTTTAATTTGGTTTCAGGAGAAGATGACTAAACAGGTGATCATGGAATTGGCGCTGAATGAGCAACTGAGGGAGAGGCAAGAAAGGGAGAAAAAGTTGCAGAAGTATGCCAAAATTATGGATCATCTGGAAAGAGCTAAAAGAGAAGAAGCAGCACCTCTTATTGAAGCTGCACATAAGCAGCGTTTAGCTGAAGAGGCAGCTCTTCATGAACGCGAGCAGCAGGTTTATATTAAAGATACATTATGCTTTTTGACCAACTTCATCAACAAGTTCTTTCACATTTCTCTTAAGAAATGGAAAATTGATACAATTTTTTTTTTTTTCTCTCTTCTAACTTTCTGGTCAAAATATTGCTAATGAATTTGCATTTTAACATACATTTTCAGCAAGAGATTGAACAGAGTAGGCAACGACATGCTGGAGACTTGGAAGAGAAAAAGAGACTGGGACGCATGTTGGAGCACAAGGTCACTTTATCCGTCTTCTATAAATTTATTGAATTGCTAGATGTAAACGTTGGATAATATAACTGAACTTATGGTTGTGAAATTGGGTTAGTGCTATTAATAATTATGCAACTTTGTTAGGTTTAAAATGGAAGTGGTGTAGGACCAAGTTGGAAGCTTCTGAACTTAGTGCAGGCTACTTTAAGCTTTGAGCTGTGAAGCTAGTGGAAATAGAAGTATAGAACTCGTTGTATTTTCTTCTATTCTGCCCTCTGTCAAATTTCTTGTATAATGGCCTTATATTAAAAAGAAAAAAAAGGGAAGTTCAAAATCCTCTCCAGCAGTTCACCTTATGGTAAAATACGTTGGCATGTTACAATAGCTAGCAGTAACACAATTGTATCCGGGATTTCCTTTCACTTTTTTTGCAAAGGTAGACTTAACGTAAGAAATACATATGGACGTTACTTTCCCACTAGTTGAAATCTGAGCCAGCCATTGGCTTGCTGAAGAATGGTCTTGGTCTCTGTCTAAGTAGGTGGTCGACACATTTATTCATGCTACTGCATAGATCAGCTGATATATTCCTAATCATGCAGAGGATTTTGCAAGAAAGAGTTGTTAGTAGCCGGGAAGCTGAATTCAATAGACTGAAGCGGGAGAGACAGGAAAGGATCAGCCAGATAATTGAATCAAGGAAGCAGGAGAGGGAAGCTAGGAGGAAAATGTTATTCTTTCTGCGGTCCGAGGAAGAGCGTCAAAAGAGGTTGCAGGAAGAGGAAGAAGCCCGCAAACGTGAAGGTACCTCGCTTGTTAATTCTCCACCCACATCATATGCATTTAAATCTTTCAGTGTTAAGGGGAGAGGGTGGGCATTTATGAAGGTGTATCCAGCCAAAGAGTTCATGCTACTCGAAACTGTTGTACTCAGATGTATTTCTGCACTTGGGGTTTCAGTAGCTACTCGAAACTTATTTGGTGTCCTATGACAATTTTCTGAAACTATTGCAGAGGCAGAGAGACGCAAGAAAGAGGAAGCTGAACGGCAAGCGAAGTTAGATGAGATTGCTGAAAAACAGAGAAAGCGAATGCTAGAACTCGACGAGAAAGAAAGACGGGAGAAAGAAGAGATCTTGCGTAAGCCCACAGCTGTGCTGCCAAAGCCTGCTGAGCCTCCAACCTTGGGGCGTCCAACTGAACTTGGAGAAACTGCTCCCATTCCTGCAGCAGCAGCAGCTGCACCTGCTGCCGGGAAATATGTTCTTAGGCACTTGCGTGGGAAAGTGGATGCTGCACCCCAGGCTCCACCTCCTGAATCTGACAGGTGGGGTGGCAGTGGAAGCAAGCCAGATGATAGACCATCATGGCGTGATGAAAGAAAGCCTACATCATTTGGTAGTAGTGGCTCGAGGACCAGTTGGTCGGCTTCTAGGCGTTGAATGGGGGTTAGTAACTTGTGAGTCGTGCAGTGGCTTACACTTGAGTCTTGCATCCTCGGCATTTTGGTTAAAGAAATTCAATTTGTTGCATTTTGCCTTAATGTGTATCAGAGATTGTTGATTATGTGGTATTATGAGCTCAAGAGTAGCATTTCTTGTCTAGGACATTTTACTACGGTATGGAGAGGGTTGACGTTTTCGACAGGCAATTTGATCTTGATATAACTTTTTGTCGTAGCAAATAACTACAGTTGCTGTTAGTTCCAACTTTCTTTTTTCGTGAAGTATAAGACGTTGCCTACATTATTTCCTATTGGTTTTAATGTTTTCTCCATCGTTTTCTTTGGCAATACATTTTTGCAAAAGTGGAAATAATACATTCTTAGGTCAGGTGTTGCCACTTTTGGACCAAATGTTGGAGAACCAAATGATTCTTTATCCTGTTTGGCCATGGATTTTTTTCACTTTTTTCCGGAAATAAATTTCACTTTAGTGAAAAAAGTGAAATGTAGGGGTGTTTGGCCATGAAATGTATTTCACTAAAGTGAAATAAATTTCCGGAAAAGTGAAAACAATTTTTTCTTGTTTTCACTTTTTTTACTTTTATTTCTCTCACAAAAAGTCAAAAAGAACACTATTTATTTTCATGGCCAACTCCAACTCCAACTCCAACTCCAAAATATTTTATTTTCATGGCCAAACGCCTACTAGTGTGAAGTGTACTGTTAGGTGAGAATTATAACATGTTATAATTGACAAATAAAATGTGCAATATAAAAATTCTTTATATTTTTTCTTATGTGTAAACAAAGTACAATCTTTTTATAATCAATACTATTTGATAAAAATCTCAACTATCTTTCAATCAAGGGGAACATTGGGGTGAGTATGTAATCATGGGTCATATGCTTCTTTAGATAATTTGCAAGAATGACCTTAGGGCGATTTTGGACTTTAGCTTTGCTTAATCTTATTTCAAGATAATGACCTATGTTGCTCATTGGCATAAATTAATTTTGTTTATAAGACAGTTTGAGACTTTTAGTTAAGTTAGAGATGCTCAATTGACAACAAGTGATGCCTCAGGCAAAAGTTGTCTGTTTGTTCATTTGTTTACAAGTCAATACAACTAAATCTTCTGACCAATAAGCAATACATCACACTATCTTAGCATAACATCTTGAAATGTCCTGATCACATGTCTCGTAGATGCACATATTACAACCATAACTTATGCCCGGATCAAATTAAGCGAGTATAGATTACTTTTTTTCAAGTTCTTTTTCCGAGGTGAATTAATTTGCGGCAAACTAATGTATAACCAAAACAAATTTAAATCCTACTAAGCACATCATATGTATTTATATGTTTTTACATCACCATTTTCCTTGTGTTATACAGCTTTTACAAGGTGAAGGCAAAATTATTCATTCAAAAATAAGTTGCCTGATATCTGTTGCTGATGAGAGGTGACAGATATCCCATGGAATTAGTCGAGGCGCGTGCAAGTTTACTCGAACACCACGATTATAAGAAAAATATGAATAGCCAAAACGAAATATTGTTTAGGCCAGTTTCTTCCTCCTCTCTAGTTCTTCACTTATAGGCAGTATAAAAATGTAATTACAATTTATGTGACTTTTTCTAGTTTGTCTGATAAAAAGAATGTCACATTTATATATTTAGAAATAGTTTACCAATGAAATTTTCGTTTCACCTTTAGTGAAATGATTTAGAACCACATGAATGTCTAACGCCTTGTTTTAGACCACAGTTGAAAGATATTTTTTTCTTAAATTTTGTGTCAAGTAAATTAGTGTCACATAACGTGGAACGGAAGGAGTAGTAAAGAGAAGACTACGAGCTTGTTAGTGACCAAAATTTGACTGCAGTTTTACTTGTTAATCTGATCAAATAATCACTATAACAGCAAGTGACCAAAACACACCATTGGTATCATTTATTACTTTATTTTGTATTTAAAAGCAATCAATTGTGTATTACTATCTTTTCTTCTACCATTTTAAAAACATTTGCAGATAGTTCATAGTTTTGCTAGAAGTATCGAAAATGTAGCTTCCTTTTTTGCATATTTTAGCTTATGCATTAGCTATATTTTTAATTATTTAAGACAATAAGCAAAAAAATAGAGTAATAAACAAAGTGAGACAGAATACTTGGAAAAAGGGAATGAACTGGTTGGTCAATTTTCACCAAGCACTAAAGCAGTCTCTGATTCGTCGGATTTAAAAAATTGTCTGCTTTATCATCTTTCAAAGTTTGCTTTGTTAGTTTACGCGTGACATGAAAAAAAATTGACTAGTTCTCGTTTGATCATAGAATTTGAAGTGAACAAAATTTGACTAGCTCTCGTTTGATCATAGAATTTGAAGTGGAAACTTTAAACTTGAAAATTTGAGTTCTTGAAGTTGGGATTTTTGAAATTGAAAGTAGTGTTTGACTTGAAATTTTTAAAAGTTTTGTGAGTGGAAAGTTCCAAAAACGTAGGAGCTGATTTGAGTCCCTTTTTGGGAACTTAAAAATACTTGAAGATCACAACAACAACATACCCCGTGTAATCCCATTTTGTGTGGTATGAAGAGGAAAGAGTGTACGCAGATCTTAACCTTACCTCAGAAGCAGAGAGACGATTTCCGCTAGACCCTCGGCAACATCTGATCAAATTTCATGACCATACACCATTTGATAATAAACTTTCAAAGCCTACTCGGGGAGTGCTTGCGCAATCTAACACATTAGGTCCTTTCTTTCTCATTAGGAAAAACCAAAAAAAGAAACTCAGTAGGTCAAGAAGTTGACACTAGTTGTAACTACAGCTTTTCAGTCTCTCACATTCATAATTTCTTTCTCAGTTTCCTTCAACTGATTCTATTTTTGGACCATTCTGCAAATTCAGTTCCACTTGATTGTACCTAGGATTTGGTTTGTCTAGTCATCTTTTCATCGATTAGCTTGAGTTGTTGATTACAGTGTTTAAGTCTAGTTGTTTGGCTTACATGACCAGCTGAGAGCAAGCAGAAAACTTTATCTCAATCTAGCAGCTGCTTCCTTCTTTCTCCACTTGAAATAATACTGGTAATGTATGGTAACTCCAATAGTTGTATATTTTTTTAGTACATAAACATAAGTTAATGAGTAGTGATACAGGCGGATCCAAGATTTAAACTTAATAGGTTATGAACTTTTAAGATTCTCGAAACTCATTGTACTGTTAAAATTATGGGATCAAATCTAAAACTTATTGATACTTTAGTAGATCTCTACGTATGTATATATCTGTACTTAATACTTTGTGTTGAAAGTCACGGATTCAGATGAACCCATAACCAAAAGGTTACATCCGCCTCTGAGCACAGGTGCATTTTCCTTTTCATCGGTATGCTATGATTTATAAACCTTTTTTTGTTAATTGAAAATCTCAGTTGTAATGAAAAAGGAACGGTGACATTAGTGATCAAATATTTACCTAGTTGTCAAAGATAATAAATAGCACCCAATATTGTGGCCTAGTGGTCAATGAAGTGGGAGGAGAATCATGTTATCTGGTACCTGTGCTGGTGGGAGATAACAGGTACCTGGTGATATGCGCCCGAGCTGACCCAAACACTACTGTCTACATAACACAACATCAATTTTGGCTGTATTATGGGTGACAGAGGTCAGCAGAGCTTTAATCTTGTTAGTTAATGTTTGATCTCAGTCAAAATATATGCAGTGGTTGTTCTTCTTGTGATTCTACTAAACAATTGTCACATTGTCATTAGTTTATGGGCTGAATTTTTCATTTTTGTTGTATAGGACAGAGGGATGGCCTATAGTATTGTTGATAATCTGTTGAAATGTATGGATTATGTGGACAGTCATGAAGATTCAACTCCTTCAATGAAGGATCAAATCCGCACCCTTAAAACGGATTTAAGGCTTCTCAGGACTTTCCTTATGTGTTCAGCTTGTCGGTACATTGAGGATAGCGATACAAAAAATGCGTTGGTGCATGTGGAAACTCTGGTGCAAAATGCAGAATCAGATTTTCAATCTCTCTATGTTAAGAGTATAGATGGAAACATGCCTACTCACATGGCTCTACTGGTTTCCAATGTCTTGGAAAAGGTTAATAATTTGAAAACAGAAGTTACACAAGTCTATGCAACTGTTTTAAGCTCCACATTTTCTGATTCACTTATTTGTGACAAATTTGTGGTGGAGTTCGCTGATTGCCTCCTGGAGAATCTTAAGGATCTAAGGAAATATATCGCGGATGATTTGCCTATGAATGGGAAAATTATAACTCTTGAAACAAAGCTAATATTCCTGAAGAATTTCATAAGGTTTGTAGCGAAGCTGTCTGTTGAAAATGAGAAATTTCAAGATCTATTGACTCATGCATCGGATGTCATCAGCGATGCAGCACATCTATCTTGTAGGTGTTTTATTGGCAATGCAAGTATACCGGCTGAATTTAGAGTTGTTAATGATGTCATTTCCAGTTTGGTTCGACGAATCATTCCTATCAACTGCAATGTCATTCATTATTATATTCCCTGTCAGAATAACACTTTAGCAGTGGAAGAACTTGATGCTGGTTTTGTTGATTTTCTCCTGGACACTCTTGCGGAGCTAGTAAGTTATAAGATCACCCTGGAGGATTTTACGACTATAATATCAATGAACTTGTTGAGGACTTGATGTTTCTGAAAAATTATCTCTCAGATCTTCCGGAGCAGTATCCTGAGTTGGTAAAGTTGAACCTGATACATATTGCATCAATCACCCGTAATATTGCTCCCTCAATTTTCTTCCTTTACACAGATGGTGCGAAAGAACAAGTTGTTAGACATAGTACCGGGCGCCTTGGCTTTTTGCAGGAAGAAATCAAGCTTATCAAGGCAGAGGTGCATCTCATGAGTCTCCGAGGACCTAGGTGGATGGCTACTTTGAAGGATCAAATTCAAATTCTTTACGAGGAAGTGGTGTTTCTGCAAGCTCTCCTTAATGCACCAGACGACTGCCGTTCTCTTGGAAGTGAACTAAATGTTTTGTTTACACAAGGGCGGGCTATAGTGTCGATGGTTGGATCACTTATTATGTCACTCAGTAATAAGGAATCGAATGAAGACATGCTGAACAAAATGGAGGTAGCTACTTGTCACGCCTCGAATCCCATCGAGACATGATTGGCACCCGTAGCCGATAAGGCCCGAGAGAACCAACCTTTGCCTATGCTCAATCATATGCATATAATATTCATAACCACCATTGCATAATATTATGAAATACGAATAAAGGAGAACAAGGGACATATTTAGGCATACATATGAAACTTGGCCGTTGAGGCCATCCAGTCAAAACAACATGTGTCATTTACACTAGTACACCCACGTCGGTCTACAAAAGCCTCTAACAAGAGCATTGACCAAAATGAACCATAAGTCGGGACAAGTCCCCGCTTTATACAACATGTACAATACCAAAACATATATACTTTGACTCGGAGAAGCCCCGAATGAGCTGGAGCTCACCAAAGAGCCGCTAACACTGGCAATCTACTGAGGAGGCCTACTGGGACCTGCGCCTGCAGCAAGTAAGGTAAATTCCCCGAGAGGGGTCAGTACGAAATAAGTACTGAATATGCAAGGCTCAGATGAAACTATACAACACATGAATATGTCAAGGAATATGTCAATGAACTCAAAACATATGGATACTCAATGTGAATAAGTCACCATGTTGCATTTTGGAAACCATGTGGATTGCTTTCATTGCTTTCATTACTTTCTTTATCTCAATGCTCACTTGTTATCACATATATCACAATGTACCCGGGCCCCGACTGATCAGTGGGTCTTTCATATCATCATATAGGGATCGAGTCGAGCTAGGCTTATGCCCCTAGACTTGCCACCCTTGGGATCGAGTCGAGCTAGGCTTACGCCCCTAGACTTGCCACCCATAAATCCATATCTCGGGATCGAGTCGAGCTAGGCTTACGCCCCTAGACTTGCCACCCGTACTTGATCATTGACCACATTTGCATTACTTTGATCATTACTTGAGATTGATACTTTGATAATCATAACATCACTTTGGAACTTTGGAACACAACATTGTTGGAAACTTTGAATCATTGACCAATAAGTGAAGAACATGTGAACAAATATCAATGAGAAATATAACATCACTAGCACCATGATACTATTGGAACCATTGGACAAGAAGCCATGAACAAGAGACACAAGTATAGGCACTATTGGAATATTGGAACATAGCCTTCTTTGAACTTTCGGAACATTAATCATGAATATGAGAAATGAGATTCACAATTGATCAATGAGTAGGAAATATATGACAATGACCATAAATAAGTGCATATGGGATACCTTGGTACATTTCGGAATAGAACTAAAGAAATGTCAATTGTGAACACTATTGGCCGTAGAAAGATACGGACAAAATAACCTTGCATACCTTGGATTCGCAATACGAATCTACAACCTTAGATGCGTAGACAATAATCCCACTCCTTCTTTATGTGTCTACAAATACATAACGAAATTCACATTAACCACCAATTACTTTACAAATGCATACCATGTCAATGAATTACATGTTTGGCTTTCAACATGTCATTTCCCTTTGACAAAACCATTGATCATACTATTATTCCAAAAATTCCATAATATTCCCAACATTGACCAATACATGAAAATCAATACATTTCACCACAATACTTCTCCTTTACACTTTCTTATCCATAACACATCACAAATAATCCATCAAAGCACCTTAATTCAACTCATAACACATATCGGCCAAAATACCAAAATTCCCACTTTTAGAAAAGAACAAGTTTTATACCAAATATAACACCATACATGTTCATATTTTGTCCATACCATGCTTTTTCATCAAAGGCACAAGGCCTAATTCACACTTGAATTCCATATACCACAAATCTCATACAAACTCACCAAGTTCCATGACCAACTTTTCCAAGCACAACCAACATGATATACATATTCTTTTATGCATATAAGATATTAATCCATGAAAATAAATACTTACCAAGGCTTGGAATATGTTGATCTTGTCCAAAAGATGACTTAGGGTTTGCAAAGCCAAAAGGGAATTATCTTGAAAATTCTAGAAAAGTGATGTGTGTCTTTTGGAATAAAAATCTGATTCTTCCACATATATATAGGCCCTCAAGTCTTCTTTGGAATTAAATTCCATGTCCATTTGGTCAATGGAAGAATGGGTCTTTTGTTTCCCCTTTGGGCCTTGCATTTTATCCCATTTTGGGCCTCAAATTGGCCCATTAACACATATTATCCTAGCCCACCAATTCTCATGTATAATCCATCATATATCTCATGTTTAAATAATTTCATAATGCCACGACAATATTCACTTATGAGATTTTCATTCGTAGCCTCAATCGCAAAATAGGAATTCTAGTCACCTATGGCTTCTTTGAACATTTTGGTAAATTCTTGTATTCCATGGTTTGATCATGTAGGAGTATGTAGTAGTGTATCGAGGTATTTGAAGCCTTAACAATGCTAAAGGAACTCCAAGGAATCAAAAGAAACCATGGAAGAATCGTCGTTGCATTTCGTCGCAAAACGAGCTCGGAAAGGCCAATTATATTGTGCCTTGCGCCACTGCCTTGCTTTGCAGCAGTGGCGCAGGAATTGAAGGTTCTCTGAATCAGTGGCCTGCTGGATTTTTCAGCCATTTTTTTCTAACACTTGCATATCATCCAATACCCTATCAAAACACTACAAAATACTTACGTAGTGACCTTAATCATCAAGTAAACATGACTCCAAGGTACCAAATGAGGTTGGAAATGTATGGGGTATTACACAAGACATCTCCGACTAAAATCTAATCACATGTACGAGGCTCGAATTAATTAATTTTTTTTTCATCACCAACCTTACAAAATACATACTCATAGCGTCTCGAAACTTAAGTAACCATTGTTCAACATCATCACATAGGTCGAAAAGGTACGGGATGTTACATTCTTCCCCCCTTAGGAACATTCGTCCTCGAATGTTAACAACATGTTTTATACACAACAAATGTATCTTTACTTTAACATACCAATAGACATAATGCTATTAAAGACTTACTTGTTATTATTCCACCTCCGTACTGTGAACTTCTTGGTCCATTTGAAATAAGTGGGGATACTTGGATTTCATCATTTCTTCCGCTTCCCATGTGATCTCCTCTACTTGTTGATTTCTCCAAAGGACTTTTACGGATGCTATGTCTTTATTTCTCAATCTCTTTACTTGTCGATCTAGGATAGCAATGGGCACCTCTTCATAAGTGAGATCCTCTGTAACTTGAACATCCTCTACGGGAACAATACGAGACGGATCTCCTATGCATTTCCGAAGCATCGACACATGAAATACCGGATGGACGGAGGAAAGTTCTTGAGGTAAGGCTAATTCATATGCGACTTGCCCAAATCTTCTAATAACTTCATAGGGGCCTATGTAACGTGGACTCAATTTCCCTTTCTTTCTGAACCGCATTACCCCTTTCATCGGTGACACCTTTAAAAACACCCAATCACCTATGGCAAATTCAAGCCCTCTTCTTCTAACATCGGCATATGACTTGTGACGACTTTGAGCCGTTTGTAACCGTTGTTGGATAACTTTAACTTTCTCCATGGCTTGGTGCACAATATCTGGCCCAAGTAAAGCAGTTTCACCTGCTTCAAACCATCCGATTGGTGATCTACATTTCCTTCCATACAAGGCTTCATAAGGTGCCATTTTAATACTTGAATGATAGCTATTGTTATACGCAAATTCAATAAGAGGCAAATGGTCATCCCAACTACCTTGAAAATCCAACGTACATGCTCGTAGCATATCTTCAAGTGTCTGAATAGTACGTTCTGCTTGGCCATCGGTCTGAGGATGGAAAGCCGTACTCAAATTCACCTGAGTACCCAAACTCCGCTGAAAAGATTTCCAAAAGTGTGCTGTGAACTGTGCTCCTCTGTCTGATATAATAGAAAGTGGAATACCATGCAATCGTACTATCTCTTTTACATACAATTTCGCATAATCCTCAGCTGTATAGGTCGTCTTGACAGGTAGAAAATGCGCCGACTTGGTAAGTCGGTCCACTATGACCCATATGGAATCAAACTTCCGCAATGTACGAGGCAAGCCCGTAATAAAATCCATATTAATCATATCCCACTTCCAGACTGGAAGATTGATACATTGCATGTAACCTCCCGGTTTTTGATGTTCCACTTTCACCTGTTGATAATTTGGGCATTGCGCGACAAATTCTGCAATGTTCTTCTTCATGTTGCCCCACCAATACACTTCTTTCAATTCATGGTACATTTTAGTAGCACCCGGGTGAATGGAATAGCGTGAATGGTGCGCCTCTGTCATTATTCGTGTCCTCAGCTGATCTACATCCGGTACACATATTCTCCCTTGACATTGAAGCACCCCTTCCGGGGTAATCTCAAATGCCTTGGTCAAATTCCGCTGCACATTCTCCTTTAGCTGTAATAAAATAGAATCCGCATACTGTTTCTCTTTCACTTCAGCTATCCAGGAGGATTCTGCTGCATTCTGTACCATAACTCTATCATCGGAGGTTTCAATAAGGCGAACTCCCAAGCTGGCTAATTGATTCAAATCTTTGATTATCTCACGCTTTTCATTCAACTGACCACTAGTGCTTTCGACTGCCTTACGGCTCAATGCATCAGCTACGACATTTGCTTTGCCTGGGTGATAAAGAATATCAATGTCATAGTCTTTTAAAAGCTCTAACCACCTTCGTTGCCTCAAATTGAGTTCCTTCTGCTTAAAAAGATATTGCAAGCTTTTGTGATCCGTATAGATGTCAACATGAACACCATATAAATAATAACGCCATATCTTTAAAGCAAAAACTACCGCTGCCAATTCAAGATCATGTGTGGGATAGTTTTTCTCATGTGGCCGCAACTGTCGTGAGGCATATGCTATCACCCTCCCATGCTGCATCAACACACATCCGAGACCAATCCCGAAAGCATCACAATACACTGCATAGCCCTCTGTGCCCTCAGGAAGAACTAACACTGGTGTAGAAGTCAACTTGTCTTTCAGGTTTTGAAACCCTCTTTCACATGCATCATTCCATTGAAATTTAATTGCCTTGTGAGTTAACTTTGTCAATGGTGCCGCAATAGAAGCAAAACCTTCTACAAATCTTCGGTAATAACCTGCCAAACCCAGAAAACTGCGAATCTCTGTGGGTGTTGTAGGTCTTGGCCAATTCTTCACTGCTTCAATCTTTTGGGTATCAACCTGTATGCCTTCATCTGATACAATGTGACCCAAGAACGCGACTGATTTTAACCAAAACTCACATTTGGAGAATTTTGCATACAACTTACGCTCACGGAGAATTTGCAACACTTGCCGTAAGTGATAAGCATGGTCTTCTGGTGATCTTGAATAAACAAGGATGTCATCGATAAATACTGTCACGAACACGTCTAGGAATGGCTTGAATACTCTGTTCATCAAATCCATAAACACAGCCGGCGCATTTGTTAGCCCAAATGACATAACCAAAAATTCATAATGGCCATACCGTGTTCGGAAAGCTGTCTTGGGTACATCTTCTTCTCTAACTCTGACTTGATGGTAACCCGACCTCAAGTCAATCTTTGAAAAACACCTGGCACCCTGTAACTGATCAAACAAATCATCAATGCGAGGGAGGGGATATTTGTTCTTGATCGTTACTTTATTCAGTTGACGATAGTCGATGCACATTCTCAAGGTGCCATCCTTCTTTCGCACAAATAATACCGGTGCACCCCACGGGGACATACTAGGCCTAATGAAGCCTTTATCCAGCAAATCTCTCAACTGCTCCTTCAATTCACGCAGTTCCGCTGGAGCCATTCTATATGGAGGAATAGAAATGGGCTGAGTGCCTGGAATCACATCAATACCGAATTCCACTTCTCGTTCTGGGGGTAAACCTGGAAGATCCTCTGGAAATACATCAAGAAATTCATTGACTACCGGTACTGACTGTGGAGTTAATGGTTCCACATCATTATCTTTCACTCGTACCAAATGACATACGTATCCCTTGGCAATCATTTTTCTGGCTTTCAAGTAGGAAATAAATCTTCCTCGTGGTGCCCCTACCTTACCCTGCCATTCTAGAACATTTTCCTGTGGAAAACAAAATTGTACCTTCTTGGCCCGGCAATCTACCGTAGCATAACACGAAGCCAACCAATCCATTCCCATAATTACATCAAAATCCACCATGTCCAATTCAATGAGATCGGCCAACGTATCATGACCACACACAGTTACCACACAGTTACGATACACTCTCTTTGCAATAATATATTCACCAACTGGTGTAGACACTTCAATTGACTTCATTAATAATTCCGGTGCCTTTGCAAATTTCGCAGCAACCAATGAAGTAACATAGGAAAATGTAGAGCCTGGGTCAATTAATGCATATACATTATGTGAGAATATGGATAATGTACCTGTGACGACATCTGGGGAAGCCTCTGAATTCTGGCGGTCCACCAAAGCATAAGTACGATTCTGGACCCCGCTAGTACTGGCTCCTCCTCTGGCACCTCTACCTCGACCAATAGGCTGCACCCCTCGGCCCTGTGAAGGAACCGAGGCTGAAGACGCAACAGCCGACCCAGCTGGTCGTGCTATACCACCCATGCTCCGCTGTGGACATTCTCTGGCTATATGTCCCGGCATACCACACCAAAAGCAGACATTCATCCCTGTCCGACATGGACCTGTGTGCATACGCCCGCAGTGCTGACACTGCTGACGAGGGAAACCTGCTGACTGTGATCCATGACCCCCACTACTCTGTCCAACTGAACCACCTCGAAACCCTCGAGACTGAGGATAAGCACTCCCTGTGGAATAAGAGAACGACGGTCTAGGTGGTCTAGGAAACATACGGGGCCTAGTTCCTCCTTGGGACATCATAGGTGGTCCCATAGGTCTAGCCCTTTTGGACTGTCCCCTATCAAATTCATGTACCCTGCGTCTCTGTCTCTGATCCTCCATTTTCTGGGCGAAGGCTTGTATGCGAGCAATGTCCATGTCCCTATTCAAGGCCGCAATAGTGCAATCTCTTACCAAATATGGCTCTAGTCTGTCCACGTATCTATGGACCCTGTCTGTCATCGTAGCCACAACATTTGGCGCATATCGAGCCAAGGAATTAAATTGCAAGCTATATTCCCGAACACTCATATTCCCTTGACGCAAGTTCAGGAACTGGTCTGCACGTGCTTCCCGAACCTCATATGGAAGATAATGATCGAGGAAGGCCACTTTAAACTCTTCCCAAGTAGGTGGGGTTGCATCAATATCACGGGATTTCTTCCAATCCTCGTACCACAATATTGCTTCTCCTTTCAACCTGTACGCGGCAAGTTCCACTGTTTCTATCCCTGTCACATGCATAACTTCCAATGCCCTCTGAATTTGATCCACGAAGTCCTGTGGATCTGCTTTTGGATCTGCCCCTGTGAATATAGGAGGGTCCAGTTTCAAGAAATCCTGTGTTCTGCGACTTGCCATTCTAGCCGCATCATCATCATGTGCCATTGCACCAGCTCTTCCCTGACTTTGTGCCGCCACTAACTGTGTCAACATCTGTACAGCATTCCTAAGATCCTGATCTGTGGCATTTGTCGGTGGTTCCACGGGCAGTTCCCTTCTTCTCGTCTCTTCTGGAGATGAAGAAGTAGAAGAAGCTCGCGTTGCAAACTCAGTTTCAGCCCCACCTTGATCAACTTGCTCAGGTGGTGGTCTACTTGCTCCTTCACCAGCAATTCTATCTAGCAGCTTACTTTTACCTTTTCCTCTTCCTCTTCTAGTGTTCGGCATTTTGACTATACCAAAGAAAAACAATTACCAAGATCAGATATAATGCAACTGACAACATTGGCTCTATTGCACGATCTAGAATGAAGGAAAGGAAACAACATCCTAAATGTCTCGTAGCCTCCTACGTATAAATGTGGTGCACAACACATCGATACGTAAGACTCTACTCAGACACGGCTTTGTAGACATCCTTAGACCGACTGCTCTGATACCACTTTTGTCACGCCTCGAATCCCATCGAGACATGATTGGCACCCGTAGCCGATAAGGCCCGAGAGAACCAACCTTTGCCTATGCTCAATCATATGCATATAATATTCATAACCACCATTGCATAATATTATGAAATACGAATAAAGGAGAACAAGGGACATATTTAGGCATACATATGAAACTTGGCCGTTGAGGCCATCCAGTCAAAACAACATGTGTCATTTACACTAGTACACCCACGTCGGTCTACAAAAGCCTCTAACAAGAGCATTGACCAAAATGAACCATAAGTCGGGACAAGTCCCCGCTTTATACAACATGTACAATACCAAAACATATATACTTTGACTCGGAGAAGCCCCGAATGAGCTGGAGCTCACCAAAGAGCCGCTAACACTGGCAATCTACTGAGGAGGCCTACTGGGACCTGCGCCTGCAGCAAGTAAGGTAAATTCCCCGAGAGGGGTCAGTACGAAATAAGTACTGAATATGCAAGGCTCAGATGAAACTATACAACACATGAATATGTCAAGGAATATGTCAATGAACTCAAAACATATGGATACTCAATGTGAATAAGTCACCATGTTGCATTTTGGAAACCATGTGGATTGCTTTCATTGCTTTCATTACTTTCTTTATCTCAATGCTCACTTGTTATCACATATATCACAATGTACCCGGGCCCCGACTGATCAGTGGGTCTTTCATATCATCATATAGGGATCGAGTCGAGCTAGGCTTATGCCCCTAGACTTGCCACCCTTGGGATCGAGTCGAGCTAGGCTTACGCCCCTAGACTTGCCACCCATAAATCCATATCTCGGGATCGAGTCGAGCTAGGCTTACGCCCCTAGACTTGCCACCCGTACTTGATCATTGACCACATTTGCATTACTTTGATCATTACTTGAGATTGATACTTTGATAATCATAACATCACTTTGGAACTTTGGAACACAACATTGTTGGAAACTTTGAATCATTGACCAATAAGTGAAGAACATGTGAACAAATATCAATGAGAAATATAACATCACTAGCACCATGATACTATTGGAACCATTGGACAAGAAGCCATGAACAAGAGACACAAGTATAGGCACTATTGGAATATTGGAACATAGCCTTCTTTGAACTTTCGGAACATTAATCATGAATATGAGAAATGAGATTCACAATTGATCAATGAGTAGGAAATATATGACAATGACCATAAATAAGTGCATATGGGATACCTTGGTACATTTCGGAATAGAACTAAAGAAATGTCAATTGTGAACACTATTGGCCGTAGAAAGATACGGACAAAATAACCTTGCATACCTTGGATTCGCAATACGAATCTACAACCTTAGATGCGTAGACAATAATCCCACTCCTTCTTTATGTGTCTACAAATACATAACGAAATTCACATTAACCACCAATTACTTTACAAATGCATACCATGTCAATGAATTACATGTTTGGCTTTCAACATGTCATTTCCCTTTGACAAAACCATTGATCATACTATTATTCCAAAAATTCCATAATATTCCCAACATTGACCAATACATGAAAATCAATACATTTCACCACAATACTTCTCCTTTACACTTTCTTATCCATAACACATCACAAATAATCCATCAAAGCACCTTAATTCAACTCATAACACATATCGGCCAAAATACCAAAATTCCCACTTTTAGAAAAGAACAAGTTTTATACCAAATATAACACCATACATGTTCATATTTTGTCCATACCATGCTTTTTCATCAAAGGCACAAGGCCTAATTCACACTTGAATTCCATATACCACAAATCTCATACAAACTCACCAAGTTCCATGACCAACTTTTCCAAGCACAACCAACATGATATACATATTCTTTTATGCATATAAGATATTAATCCATGAAAATAAATACTTACCAAGGCTTGGAATATGTTGATCTTGTCCAAAAGATGACTTAGGGTTTGCAAAGCCAAAAGGGAATTATCTTGAAAATTCTAGAAAAGTGATGTGTGTCTTTTGGAATAAAAATCTGATTCTTCCACATATATATAGGCCCTCAAGTCTTCTTTGGAATTAAATTCCATGTCCATTTGGTCAATGGAAGAATGGGTCTTTTGTTTCCCCTTTGGGCCTTGCATTTTATCCCATTTTGGGCCTCAAATTGGCCCATTAACACATATTATCCTAGCCCACCAATTCTCATGTATAATCCATCATATATCTCATGTTTAAATAATTTCATAATGCCACGACAATATTCACTTATGAGATTTTCATTCGTAGCCTCAATCGCAAAATAGGAATTCTAGTCACCTATGGCTTCTTTGAACATTTTGGTAAATTCTTGTATTCCATGGTTTGATCATGTAGGAGTATGTAGTAGTGTATCGAGGTATTTGAAGCCTTAACAATGCTAAAGGAACTCCAAGGAATCAAAAGAAACCATGGAAGAATCGTCGTTGCATTTCGTCGCAAAACGAGCTCGGAAAGGCCAATTATATTGTGCCTTGCGCCACTGCCTTGCTTTGCAGCAGTGGCGCAGGAATTGAAGGTTCTCTGAATCAGTGGCCTGCTGGATTTTTCAGCCATTTTTTTCTAACACTTGCATATCATCCAATACCCTATCAAAACACTACAAAATACTTACGTAGTGACCTTAATCATCAAGTAAACATGACTCCAAGGTACCAAATGAGGTTGGAAATGTATGGGGTATTACACAAGACATCTCCGACTAAAATCTAATCACATGTACGAGGCTCGAATTAATTAATTTTTTTTTCATCACCAACCTTACAAAATACATACTCATAGCGTCTCGAAACTTAAGTAACCATTGTTCAACATCATCACATAGGTCGAAAAGGTACGGGATGTTACATTCTTCCCCCCTTAGGAACATTCGTCCTCGAATGTTAACAACATGTTTTATACACAACAAATGTATCTTTACTTTAACATACCAATAGACATAATGCTATTAAAGACTTACTTGTTATTATTCCACCTCCGTACTGTGAACTTCTTGGTCCATTTGAAATAAGTGGGGATACTTGGATTTCATCATTTCTTCCGCTTCCCATGTGATCTCCTCTACTTGTTGATTTCTCCAAAGGACTTTTACGGATGCTATGTCTTTATTTCTCAATCTCTTTACTTGTCGATCTAGGATAGCAATGGGCACCTCTTCATAAGTGAGATCCTCTGTAACTTGAACATCCTCTACGGGAACAATACGAGACGGATCTCCTATGCATTTCCGAAGCATCGACACATGAAATACCGGATGGACGGAGGAAAGTTCTTGAGGTAAGGCTAATTCATATGCGACTTGCCCAAATCTTCTAATAACTTCATAGGGGCCTATGTAACGTGGACTCAATTTCCCTTTCTTTCTGAACCGCATTACCCCTTTCATCGGTGACACCTTTAAAAACACCCAATCACCTATGGCAAATTCAAGCCCTCTTCTTCTAACATCGGCATATGACTTGTGACGACTTTGAGCCGTTTGTAACCGTTGTTGGATAACTTTAACTTTCTCCATGGCTTGGTGCACAATATCTGGCCCAAGTAAAGCAGTTTCACCTGCTTCAAACCATCCGATTGGTGATCTACATTTCCTTCCATACAAGGCTTCATAAGGTGCCATTTTAATACTTGAATGATAGCTATTGTTATACGCAAATTCAATAAGAGGCAAATGGTCATCCCAACTACCTTGAAAATCCAACGTACATGCTCGTAGCATATCTTCAAGTGTCTGAATAGTACGTTCTGCTTGGCCATCGGTATGAGGATGGAAAGCCGTACTCAAATTCACCTGAGTACCCAAACTCCGCTGAAAAGATTTCCAAAAGTGTGCTGTGAACTGTGCTCCTCTGTCTGATATAATAGAAAGTGGAATACCATGCAATCGTACTATCTCTTTTACATACAATTTCGCATAATCCTCAGCTGTATAGGTCGTCTTGACAGGTAGAAAATGCGCCGACTTGGTAAGTCGGTCCACTATGACCCATATGGAATCAAACTTCCGCAATGTACGAGGCAAGCCCGTAATAAAATCCATATTAATCATATCCCACTTCCAGACTGGAAGATTGATACATTGCATGTAACCTCCCGGTTTTTGATGTTCCACTTTCACCTGTTGACAATTTGGGCATTGCGCGACAAATTCTGCAATGTTCTTCTTCATGTTGCCCCACCAATACACTTCTTTCAATTCATGGTACATTTTAGTAGCACCCGGGTGAATGGAATAGCGTGAATGGTGCGCCTCTGTCATTATTCGTGTCCTCAGCTGATCTACATCCGGTACACATATTCTCCCTTGACATTGAAGCACCCCTTCCGGGGTAATCTCAAATGCCTTGGTCAAATTCCGCTGCACATTCTCCTTTAGCTGTAATAAAATAGAATCCGCATACTGTTTCTCTTTCACTTCAGCTATCCAGGAGGATTCTGCTGCATTCTGTACCATAACTCTATCATCAGAGGTTTTAATAAGGCGAACTCCCAAGCTGGCTAATTGATTCAAATCTTTGATTATCTCACGCTTTTCATTCAACTGACCACTAGTGCTTTCGACTGCCTTACGGCTCAATGCATCAGCTACGACATTTGCTTTGCCTGGGTGATAAAGAATATCAATGTCATAGTCTTTTAAAAGCTCTAACCACCTTCGTTGCCTCAAATTGAGTTCCTTCTGCTTAAAAAGATATTGCAAGCTTTTGTGATCCGTATAGATGTCAACATGAACACCATATAAATAATGACGCCATATCTTTAAAGCAAAAACTACCGCTGCCAATTCAAGATCATGTGTGGGATAGTTTTTCTCATGTGGCCGCAACTGTCGTGAGGCATATGCTATCACCCTCCCATGCTGCATCAACACACATCCGAGACCAATCCCGGAAGCATCACAATACACTGCATAGCCCTCTGTGCCCTCAGGAAGAACTAACACTGGTGTAGAAGTCAACTTGTCTTTCAGGTTTTGAAACCCTCTTTCACATGCATCATTCCATTGAAATTTAATTGCCTTGTGAGTTAACTTTGTCAATGGTGCCGCAATAGAAGCAAAACCTTCTACAAATCTTCGGTAATAACCTGCCAAACCCAGAAAACTGCGAATCTCTGTGGGTGTTGTAGGTCTTGGCCAATTCTTCACTGCTTCAATCTTTTGGGTATCAACCTGTATGCCTTCATCTGATACAATGTGACCCAAGAACGCGACTGATTTTAACCAAAACTCACATTTGGAGAATTTTGCATACAACTTACGCTCACGGAGAATTTGCAACACTTGCCGTAAGTGATAAGCATGGTCTTCTGGTGATCTTGAATAAACAAGGATGTCATCGATAAATACTGTCACGAACACGTCTAGGAATGGCTTGAATACTCTGTTCATCAAATCCATAAACACAGCCGGCGCATTTGTTAGCCCAAATGACATAACCAAAAATTCATAATGGCCATACCGTGTTCGGAAAGCTGTCTTGGGTACATCTTCTTCTCTAACTCTGACTTGATGGTAACCCGACCTCAAGTCAATCTTTGAAAAACACCTGGCACCCTGTAACTGATCAAACAAATCATCAATGCGAGGGAGGGGATATTTGTTCTTGATCGTTACTTTATTCAGTTGACGATAGTCGATGCACATTCTCAAGGTGCCATCCTTCTTTCGCACAAATAATACCGGTGCACCCCACGGGGACATACTAGGCCTAATGAAGCCTTTATCCAGCAAATCTCTCAACTGCTCCTTCAATTCACGCAGTTCCGCTGGAGCCATTCTATATGGAGGAATAGAAATGGGCTGAGTGCCTGGAATCACATCAATACCGAATTCCACTTCTCGTTCTGGGGGTAAACCTGGAAGATCCTCTGGAAATACATCAAGAAATTCATTGACTACCGGTACTGACTGTGGAGTTAATGGTTCCACATCATTATCTTTCACTCGTACCAAATGACATACGTATCCCTTGGCAATCATTTTTCTGGCTTTCAAGTAGGAAATAAATCTTCCTCGTGGTGCCCCTACCTTACCCTGCCATTCTAGAACATTTTCCTGTGGAAAACAAAATTGTACCTTCTTGGCCCGGCAATCTACCGTAGCATAACACGAAGCCAACCAATCCATTCCCATAATTACATCAAAATCCACCATGTCCAATTCAATGAGATCGGCCAACGTATCATGACCACACACAGTTACCACACAGTTACGATACACTCTCTTTGCAATAATATATTCACCAACTGGTGTAGACACTTCAATTGACTTCATTAATAATTCCGGTGCCTTTGCAAATTTCGCAGCAACCAATGGAGTAACATAGGAAAATGTAGAGCCTGGGTCAATTAATGCATATACATTATGTGAGAATATGGATAATGTACCTGTGACGACATCTGGGGAAGCCTCTGAATTCTGGCGGTCCACCAAAGCATAAGTACGATTCTGGACCCCGCTAGTACTGGCTCCTCCTCTGGCACCTCTACCTCGACCAATAGGCTGCACCCCTCGGCCCTGTGAAGGAACCGAGGCTGAAGATGCAACAGCCGACCCAGCTGGTCGTGCTATACCACCCATGCTCCGCTGTGGACATTCTCTGGCTATATGTCCCGGCATACCACACCAAAAGCAGACATTCATCCCTATCCGACATGGACCTGTGTGCATACGCCCGCAGTGCTGACACTGCTGACGAGGGAAACCTGCTGACTGTGATCCATGACCCCCACTACTCTGTCCAACTGAACCACCTCGAAACCCTCGAGACTGAGGATAAGCACTCCCTGTGGAATAAGAGAACGACGGTCTAGGTGGTCTAGGAAACATACGGGGCCTAGTTCCTCCTTGGGACATCATAGGTGGTCCCATAGGTCTAGCCCTTTTGGACTGTCCCCTATCAAATTCATGTACCCTGCGTCTCTGTCTCTGATCCTCCATTTTCTGGGCGAAGGCTTGTATGCGAGCAATGTCCATGTCCCTATTCAAGGCCGCAATAGTGCAATCTCTTACCAAATATGGCTCTAGTCTGTCCACGTATCTATGGACCCTGTCTGTCATCGTAGCCACAACATTTGGCGCATATCGAGCCAAGGAATTAAATTGCAAGCTATATTCCCGAACACTCATATTCCCTTGACGCAAGTTCAGGAACTGGTCTGCACGTGCTTCCCGAACCTCATATGGAAGATAATGATCGAGGAAGGCCACTTTAAACTCTTCCCAAGTAGGTGGGGTTGCATCAATATCACGGGATTTCTTCCAATCCTCGTACCACAATATTGCTTCTCCTTTCAACCTGTACGCGGCAAGTTCCACTGTTTCTATCCCTGTCACATGCATAACTTCCAATGCCCTCTGAATTTGATCCACGAAGTCCTGTGGATCTGCTTTTGGATCTGCCCCTGTGAATATAGGAGGGTCCAGTTTCAAGAAATCCTGTGTTCTGCGACTTGCCATTCTAGCCGCATCATCATCATGTGCCATTGCACCAGCTCTTCCCTGACTTTGTGCCGCCACTAACTGTGTCAACATCTGTACAGCATTCCTAAGATCCTGATCTGTGGCATTTGTCGGTGGTTCCACGGGCAGTTCCCTTCTTCTCGTCTCTTCTGGAGATGAAGAAGTAGAAGAAGCTCGCGTTGCAAACTCAGTTTCAGCCCCACCTTGATCAACTTGCTCAGGTGGTGGTCTACTTGCTCCTTCACCAGCAATTCTATCTAGCAGCTTACTTTTACCTTTTCCTCTTCCTCTTCTAGTGTTCGGCATTTTGACTATACCAAAGAAAAACAATTACCAAGATCAGATATAATGCAACTGACAACATTGGCTCTATTGCACGATCTAGAATGAAGGAAAGGAAACAACATCCTAAATGTCTCGTAGCCTCCTACGTATAAATGTGGTGCACAACACATCGATACGTAAGACTCTACTCAGACACGGCTTTGTAGACATCCTTAGACCGACTGCTCTGATACCACTTTTGTCACGCCTCGAATCCCATCGAGACATGATTGGCACCCGTAGCCGATAAGGCCCGAGAGAACCAACCTTTGCCTATGCTCAATCATATGCATATAATATTCATAACCACCATTGCATAATATTATGAAATACGAATAAAGGAGAACAAGGGACATATTTAGGCATACATATGAAACTTGGCCGTTGAGGCCATCCAGTCAAAACAACATGTGTCATTTACACTAGTACACCCACGTCGGTCTACAAAAGCCTCTAACAAGAGCATTGACCAAAATGAACCATAAGTCGGGACAAGTCCCCGCTTTATACAACATGTACAATACCAAAACATATATACTTTGACTCGGAGAAGCCCCGAATGAGCTGGAGCTCACCAAAGAGCCGCTAACACTGGCAATCTACTGAGGAGGCCTACTGGGACCTGCGCCTGCAGCAAGTAAGGTAAATTCCCCGAGAGGGGTCAGTACGAAATAAGTACTGAATATGCAAGGCTCAGATGAAACTATACAACACATGAATATGTCAAGGAATATGTCAATGAACTCAAAACATATGGATACTCAATGTGAATAAGTCACCATGTTGCATTTTGGAAACCATGTGGATTGCTTTCATTGCTTTCATTACTTTCTTTATCTCAATGCTCACTTGTTATCACATATATCACAATGTACCCGGGCCCCGACTGATCAGTGGGTCTTTCATATCATCATATAGGGATCGGGTCGAGCTAGGCTTATGCCCCTAGACTTGCCACCCTTGGGATCGAGTCGAGCTAGGCTTACGCCCCTAGACTTGCCACCCATAAATCCATATCTCGGGATCGAGTCGAGCTAGGCTTACGCCCCTAGACTTGCCACCCGTACTTGATCATTGACCACATTTGCATTACTTTGATCATTACTTGAGATTGATACTTTGATAATCATAACATCACTTTGGAACTTTGGAACACAACATTGTTGGAAACTTTGAATCATTGACCAATAAGTGAAGAACATGTGAACAAATATCAATGAGAAATATAACATCACTAGCACCATGATACTATTGGAACCATTGGACAAGAAGCCATGAACAAGAGACACAAGTATAGGCACTATTGGAATATTGGAACATAGCCTTCTTTGAACTTTCGGAACAT
Organism: Capsicum rhomboideum; assembly: GCA_031232105.1. Classification (NCBI taxonomy): domain Eukaryota; kingdom Viridiplantae; phylum Streptophyta; class Magnoliopsida; order Solanales; family Solanaceae; genus Capsicum; species Capsicum rhomboideum. The sequence continues at coordinate 137,719,678 of CP124711.1, read as the reverse complement.
TAATCATGAATATGAGAAATGAGATTCACAATTGATCAATGAGTAGGAAATATATGACAATGACCATAAATAAGTGCATATGGGATACCTTGGTACATTTCGGAATAGAACTAAAGAAATGTCAATTGTGAACACTATTGGCCGTAGAAAGATACGGACAAAATAACCTTGCATACCTTGGATTCGCAATACGAATCTACAACCTTAGATGCGTAGACAATAATCCCACTCCTTCTTTATGTGTCTACAAATACATAACGAAATTCACATTAACCACCAATTACTTTACAAATGCATACCATGTCAATGAATTACATGTTTGGCTTTCAACATGTCATTTCCCTTTGACAAAACCATTGATCATACTATTATTCCAAAAATTCCATAATATTCCCAACATTGACCAATACATGAAAATCAATACATTTCACCACAATACTTCTCCTTTACACTTTCTTATCCATAACACATCACAAATAATCCATCAAAGCACCTTAATTCAACTCATAACACATATCGGCCAAAATACCAAAATTCCCACTTTTAGAAAAGAACAAGTTTTATACCAAATATAACACCATACATGTTCATATTTTGTCCATACCATGCTTTTTCATCAAAGGCACAAGGCCTAATTCACACTTGAATTCCATATACCACAAATCTCATACAAACTCACCAAGTTCCATGACCAACTTTTCCAAGCACAACCAACATGATATACATATTCTTTTATGCATATAAGATATTAATCCATGAAAATAAATACTTACCAAGGCTTGGAATATGTTGATCTTGTCCAAAAGATGACTTAGGGTTTGCAAAGCCAAAAGGGAATTATCTTGAAAATTCTAGAAAAGTGATGTGTGTCTTTTGGAATAAAAATCTGATTCTTCCACATATATATAGGCCCTCAAGTCTTCTTTGGAATTAAATTCCATGTCCATTTGGTCAATGGAAGAATGGGTCTTTTGTTTCCCCTTTGGGCCTTGCATTTTATCCCATTTTGGGCCTCAAATTGGCCCATTAACACATATTATCCTAGCCCACCAATTCTCATGTATAATCCATCATATATCTCATGTTTAAATAATTTCATAATGCCACGACAATATTCACTTATGAGATTTTCATTCGTAGCCTCAATCGCAAAATAGGAATTCTAGTCACCTATGGCTTCTTTGAACATTTTGGTAAATTCTTGTATTCCATGGTTTGATCATGTAGGAGTATGTAGTAGTGTATCGAGGTATTTGAAGCCTTAACAATGCTAAAGGAACTCCAAGGAATCAAAAGAAACCATGGAAGAATCGTCGTTGCATTTCGTCGCAAAACGAGCTCGGAAAGGCCAATTATGTTGTGCCTTGCGCCACTGCCTTGCTTTGCAGCAGTGGCGCAGGAATTGAAGGTTCTCTGAATCAGTGGCCTGCTGGATTTTTCAGCCATTTTTTTCTAACACTTGCATATCATCCAATACCCTATCAAAACACTACAAAATACTTACGTAGTGACCTTAATCATCAAGTAAACATGACTCCAAGGTACCAAATGAGGTTGGAAATGTATGGGGTATTACACAAGACATCTCCGACTAAAATCTAATCACATGTACGAGGCTCGAATTAATTAATTTTTTTTTTCATCACCAACCTTACAAAATACATACTCATAGCGTCTCGAAACTTAAGTAACCATTGTTCAACATCATCACATAGGTCGAAAAGGTACGGGATGTTACACTACTTCTATTTTTCTAGAAAGAACTATAATCATGAAGAGAGTGGCCAGAGATATTTTTGGAAGAGGTCCATCCAAGTTCACCAAGACGAATGACCTAGGTTTTCTCAATTCCTTCTTAGAAAATCTGAAAGAACTCCTCCTCCATAAAGCTGATCGGGTTCCTTTCCCAAAACATCATATTGCTAGAGTGCATGACGCGGTAGAGTATCTTGAGAGAAACCTCTGGGATGTTATCAGGCAGAACAATGAGCATCCAGGGTTAAAGCATCTGAAGGAACGTGTTATGCAAGCGGCCTATGAGGCGGAATATGCTATTGACTCATTTTTGGTTGGGGACCGGAACATCTGGTGTAGTGTGGTTGAGATGTCTGATGTTGTAGAACAACTTAAGGTGATCCAGGCAGAGTTCAGTGACATATCTAGAACAGTAAAATTTGAAAAAGTTTGTGATGCTCGAGTGGTTTCCAGCTGTGTATTATCACGAACTAATGCTCCAACATTTGATGATGATGTAATGGTGGGTTTTAATGATGTGGAAGAAAATATCATTGATGGCCTTACCAGAGGGATGACAGAGCGTGATGTAATTTCAATTGTTGGCATGCCTGGACTTGGCAAGACGACTCTTGCAAAAAAAGTGTTTAATGATGAAAAGATTTCCAATTACTTTGACAAACGTGCATGGTGTTATGTTTCTGAGGTATATAAAAAGAAAGAGTTGCTCTTGGAGATTTTATCCCAAGTTCTCGAGGATGTTGATGAAGCAACTAAAATGAAGGATGATGCAGATTTAGCTGAACTGGTGCATAGAAAGTTAATGAGGAAGAGGTACCTAATTGTTGTAGACGATCTTTGGGATATCAAGGCTTGGGATGACTTGCAAAGGTCGTTTCCAGATGATGATAATGGTAGTAGAATAATGGTCACAACTCGACTGCAAGATTTGGCTTCACAAGTTGAATCTGATACGAAGCCTGACAATCATCCTACTCCTCTTCGGTTTTTCACTGTTGAAGAGAGTTGGGAGTTATTACAAAAGAAGGTTTTTGCAACAGATTGCTGCCCCCGAAATCTAAAGGAACCTGGAATGCAAATTGCAAAAAGTTGTCAAGGACTTCCTCTTGCTGTTACACTGGTAGCTGGGATTCTGGCTAGGACAGAAAAGAAAGAGTCTTGGTGGAACGAAGTCGCGGAAAGTATAAGTTCATATATTGTTGATGACCCTAATCAGTGCACAGTCATTTTGGAGTTGAGTTATAAGCATTTACCTGATAACTTAAAACCGTGCTTTCTTTATTTTGGTGAATTTCTAAAGCATCCTCACATTCCTGTCCAGAAGTTGATATGGTTATGGATTGCGGAAGGGTTTGTTCCACAAACAGATGGCAAGAGCTTTGAGGATGTAGCGGCGGACTACTTAGAGGACTTGATAGGAAGAAGCCTGGTCATGGCTACCAAAAAGAGAACCAATGGCTCTGTTAAAGTCTGCCATGTTCATGATCTGCTGCGTGAATATTGCAAGAGAAAAGCTGAAGAAGAGAACTTTTTTGAGCTTATATATAAGAAGGACAAACACACTTCCCGTGATGATTTAGATGATATTTTGGAGTCTACATACTCTCTATCTCCTGAAGAACCGCGTACCACACACACTCAACGTCGGCTATGCATCTATTCTCAAAGGGAGAGTTTTGTCAAGTCTAAGTCATCAGGACCACAGGTTCGCTCTTTGTTGTTTTTTGGCATTAATGACATGTCCTTGACAAAGCCGTATGATATCTCTCCTATATGTCTCCGTTTTAGATTACTTAGAGTGTTGGATTTGGGGTGCATTAATGTTGGAAATTCTTTTCCTCGAGATATTGAACTAATGGTCCAACTAAGGTACCTATCTCTTCAAGGCACCATGAGGTCTGTCCCATCAACAATATTTAAACTCTTGTACCTTGAAACTTTTCTTCTGAAAGCCTTGAGAGGTGAAGTTTGTTTACCATATACTATTTGGACACTTTCAAGATTGAGGCATCTTCATATCGATGCACATGTTGTTTTTGGCTGGGATGGCTATGACGGATGGAACTTAATCCAACTAGAGAACTTGCAAACCATTTCCACCCCATCCCTTATCTATGACAAAAATCGCGCCATGGATCCTGATGGAGTAATGAGAAGATTACCTAATCTTCGAAAATTGAGATGCATATCAATGGACTCGGATGACTGCTATCACTTTCCAACGCTGGAGCTTTTGAGTCGACTTGAATCAGTCAAGATATTACACTATGGTCAGTCGTCGCTCTCTTCTTGCAAGTTCAACTTACCCTCAAATCTCAAAAGACTGACATTATCAAAGTTTCGGCTACCATGGAGTGAAATTTCAAGAATTGGTAGATTACCACACCTTGAGGTCCTCAAGCTACTTTGCAGATCCTTTGAGGGCTCGCAATGGGACATGAGAGACGGAGAGTTCCAGAAACTAAAATTTTTGAAGTTAGATTCTTTGAACATTGAGCAATGGAACATCTCCTCTGACTGCTTACCTTCCCTTGAGCATCTTGTTCTGCTGAGTTGTAAGAAAGTTAAGGAGTTTCCTTCGTGCTTAGGCGATATTCCAATGCTACAGAGTGTTGAGCTACATTGGTGCAGCCGTTCTGCTGTGAACTCGATTATCTCAATTCAGGAAGAGGTACTTGAGTATACTGGAGATGAGGGGTTCAAGGTCCATGTATACCCTCCAGATTTGGATTCAAGATCATCTCCTGAGGACCATAGTGACTAAGGTTTGAACTTTGGATCTTTCTTTTCTTTTTTTCCATTGATTTATTCCTTTATATAGTTTAGATAAATTTTATAAATCGTCAATGTAAATTTACACTATCAGGTCATCTAAAAGATATTCAGAGGTTAGTCTCCTCGAAATGTGGAGTTTGAAATCTTGAAAATAAGATGTGTTACCTGCTATAATAGAAAAAGATGACTTGATAGTGTAAAAATTATTAATACCGACGTTTTCTGTTACTTAAACTCTACTAGTTTCATATTAAAATTCCTTTCCTGATTTTCTTCCACCCTACAAGTCTGCTAGTATACAAACTATCATAAATGAATATCCTTATAGGGTCTGGTATTTGTTTTTATTAAGGTTCCAAAAAGAGTTATTTCACATTGTGCTGTTTAACTTTAAATAATTGGACTGCTTTTACTAGGAGAGGTAGAGGTAGGCTGAAGAAGTACTGAAAAAAGGTGATTAGATAGGGCATGGTACATCGGTGGCTCACCGCGGACATTATGACCCTAGATAGGATATGGAGGTCGAGGATTAAGGTAGAAGATTAACAGGTAGTCGAGCATTGTCTAGATTCCCTTATCAGTACTTTTATTATTGCTCCCCCATTTTCCTATTCTTTCGATTTTATTAATACGTTTTTCTTGCTTTTGTTGTCGTAGTATGTGTCGTTGCTATAGTCCCTTTTGTCATTATTCTCCACTTGGCTTCTTTAATACCGTATTTTTGATATGCTTTGCTTGAGCCGATGGTTTATCGGAAACAACCTCTCTACCCTTACAAGATAGGGTTAAGGCTGCGTACGCACCATCCTCCCCAGACCCACTTGTGGGATTACACTAGGTATGTGGTTGTTGTTGATAAAAAGGGACTTTAAATTGTGACTTTGGAGCCTTACCTGTGTGTTCTAATACTTCACAGGAAATACATACTCTGGATTCTATCTTTGTTTCATAAGCTAAAAAAGAAGTAACATTGTATCTTTAAGGATTTCACAATAGACATGATTTTTGATATCCAGTTTATTTAAATAGAAATAAATCGGTTTTTCATTGTTGATGCAGGCTATTAATCTCCTTAGTTGAGCGTTGTCTAGCTTTCCTGGTGGATAGGCTTGGTGGTAGTTTGGAGCACCGTATCTGCTTCTCCTTTCATACCTGTAGTATCAGTATTATTCTCGTAGTTTCTTAGTCTTCAATTTCTATTACTACATATTGTTTCTTGTGCTTCAGATATCGTGTTATTTTGCCGTTGTTATTGTTCCTTCTTCACTTCTGTATTTTCTTTTTCCAAACTGCTTTAAAACGCTTTTCTTGAGCCAAGGTTCTATCGAAAAACGTCTCTTTGCCTTCATAAGGTAGGAGTAAGGTTTGCATATACACTACCCTTCCCAAACCCCACATGTGTAATTACATGTTTTTTATTTTAAAACTATTCAATTTTTTTTTTTTTTTAAAAAGGAGCTGAGCTGACTGTAGTTAACTAGGTTACAAATTACAAAAAGAGAAAAGTATTTAAACACTTGTGAATGAAAAGATATTTTGCTAAAATTATGGGATTTACTAAAAAAATTGGAAGCAAATATATGGAAAATCTACTATCATAATTCATAATTATTATGATTAGGACCTTATTATAATTATTCAAATCTTGATCATTTATATTAATATGACACATGTCTTTCATCCAAATAAGAATTTGGGGAAAATCTTGAGAGAGAGATGGAGAGGAGTCCCATCCAGTAAGTATATATACAAGTAGAAAAACAGAAAAAAAAACCCTATTTGATTTCAGAAAGATGGCACAAAAGAAGAAGACTGTATCCTCCAATAGACAGAGAAATTTACTAGCAAATAGAGAAGCTCCAAAGATACAAGTTCAGCAGAAGATGAAGAAGAAGAACAAATCCATTTTAGATACAAACAGAACTAATATTTTCAATCAAAATATTATTAACAACATAGAAAATGATACTCCCTCCGTCCCATTTATGTAACCTACTTTCCTTTTTGGTCAGTCCCAAAAAGAATATCACATTTCCTTATTTGGTAACTTTTTAAAAGCACAATTACTGTTTTACCCTTATTGGTCCCACTTATAAGGTCCCACTTAATTAAAGATAGTAGTACATTTTTAATAAAGGGCAATTTGGTAAACATTACCAAGTCTTCCCTTATTTTTTAAGCTCCGTGCCCAGTCAAAGTAGGTCAAATAAAATGGAACGGAGGGAGTAATACAGACCAGATAGATGTTAATCAGCGAGTTCTGATTTCAGGGTGGTGTTACTTACTTATAATTCAGTTAATTGTTATTCGTTCGACGTGTGTTTCATGATGTATTGTATTGTATTGTATTGTATTGTATCGATACTGTATTGTGTCAATGAATATAATGTTTGATTAGATTGTATCATTTTCTGTCGTTACATTATCTCAGACATCAATAATTTGAAGAATGAACTGACTAGGAAAATAGGGTAGCTAGGCTACTATAAAAAGGTAGAATAAAAGATAAAATAGGATTATTGAATAATAAGTAAAGGTAAAATGAGAAAAATATATAAGGTAACGACGCGATCCCACCAAATCGATCGTTACATAAAATGACACTTTTCGTTGTTATCTAACATTCATTGCAACTCTTCCGTACACTATGTTTGGATTGTTGTTACGTATTGTTTCATAATGTATCGTCTTATATTATATTGTGTTGTATTGTATTGTATTATATTGTTTTAATGAATACAATGTTTAGTTAAATTATATCATTTTCATCGTTACATAATCTCACACATCAATATTTGAAGAATAAACCTACTAGAAAAGTAGAGTACTGGGTAGGGCTACTACAAAAAAATAGGATAAAGAATAAAATAGGATTATTGAATAATAAGTAAAGGTAAAATGAGAAAAACGATATATGGTAACGTCCTGATTCCACCAAATCGGTCGTTACATAAAATGAGACTTTTCGTCGTTATCTAACACTCATTGCAACTCCTCAGACATTTGGTGGGAAATTGAGAAATCATTGTCTTAGATGTTCATATTAGCTCTAAAACGTTAGTTTGAAATTCCACTAGTATTCTTTATTTGGAACTACCATTGTTAAGTGGTTTTCTCAACCAACTTGCTTGAAAATTTGTTTTGAACCCTAATTGTTGTAGCTTTCTTTTTTAATGTTCTTCTTGTTTTTCATATATTCCATGTATATATGTGTGTGTTGAAAGATTTAACGTAACATCTTCAACAAATGATAAATACTAAAATACTCTACGACGTGTCTTATCTAGGTCATGGGGATTCACTTTCAAGAGGAAATAATGATGGAGATCCTCAAAAGGTTACCTGTGCGGTCTCTTCTTCGGTTCAAATGTGTTTCAAAATTTTGGAAGGCATTAATTGCTGATCCTTACTTTAGGATGAAGCATCGCATCCATACCAAGAATAACCAAAATTCCCAAAAATTTCTTACTGCCCAACGAGACTTTGATAGGGACGTCCATTGTGGGGATGATATGGTTGACTTCTATTGTTCTTCTTTATCAATGGTTCAAGTGTTTGAGGATGAACAAAAACTTGATTGCCCTTTGAGCTGCAAACTGGTGAATTCCACAATACTTGGTTCTTGTGATGGATTGGTTCTTCTGGTTGTTTATGATGGACTCGATAATCACCTTTTGTTGTGGAACCCCTACACAAGAGAATCAATAGTACTTCCCCATCCAGAATCTCGACTGATGGATTCTGTATGTGGATTGGGATATGATGCAACTCGTGATGACTATAAGATCTTTGCGATTAACCTGAATGATTGTAATAGCAGTCACAGTGTTTCGGCTGAAGTTCTCGAGCTAAAAAGTGGTTCCTGGAGAAGAATTGGTTATCCTACTGGCACTCACTGTGTTACGGGTTTAGGGATTCTGGTATGGATTATTTGGCATTTGTTCATGGAGCATTTCATTGGCTTTGTGCACGGAGCAAATCATTGACAACATTTTCACGATATTGGATTATCCTTTCATTTAATGTTTCAAATGAGGTGTATGGAAAGATACCGTTGTTGAGCAAATGGTCGATTTATACTATTCCTTCTGTGGTTTCAAAGACCCTGGTGTTTCTGTATTGGGTGGAATGCTTTGCTTTTATTGTACATTATGTTGTATGCCGGAGCACTTGAGATTTTTTGTGTTGTGGGTAATGAAAGAATGTGGTGTCAGGAATCTTGAACTCCATTGATTACAATACAAAGTACTAATCTTTTTAATTCCGCCAGACCAAAATATATGTTTGCAGATGGTGCAGTGCTACTAATTGGTTCTGCATTGCTTACATCTAGAGAACAATTTGGATTATGGCCTAAAAGTCTCACCAATAAGCAAGGTGTTGTTTATACAGAGAGTTTGATCTCGCCTAAATTACTTACTTAGTATTTGCCTATGTATGATCATGACGCTTTTTTCCTTTATCTTTTGTTAAAGATTATGTAATAACCTCGTCTTCAAACTAATTTATTTATTGGTGCAAAATTTTGGGTTCTGAATGTATCTATTCCCCTCTGTTTACCTATTGTGGTTGCTTGTCTAATCGTACATAAGGGCTAGTGAAAATTCAAGCAGAAATAAATTTAGAGTCATTCAGATCAAAATTTTGAGTAGCATCATTATAACCTTCTAAGAACTGTTGAAAAGGTAGAATAATGTACGACAACATTATTCGTACCCTTCAGATACCTTAAGACACGAATTAAGGCATTCCAATGTTCAACTCCGGGATTACGAGTAAACTTGCTCAAAGCTCGTACTGCATAACCAATATCTATATATCCTGGTTGGACTTTGGATTCCAGATCATCTCCTAAGGGCTATTGTGACTATGGTTTTGACTTTGGAGCTTTCTTTTCTTTTTGTCAATTGATTGTTCCTTTATACTATAGTTTAGAGTTTACATTTTATACATCGTCACTGTAAATTTACAATATCAAGTTATCTAAAGGATATTTTCAGGCAAGTCTCCTTAGAATGTGGGATTTAAAATCTTGAAAATAAGATACGTTACCTACTATAATAGATAAAGATGATCCCGACGTTGTATATTACTTAAACTCGCTTAGTTTTTATTGAGGTTCCAAAACTATGATTTCACATTGTGCAGTTTATTCCATCTGCAGTGACAACTGACAAGTCAAGCTAAGCTAATTGTCATGTGTCAGACTGAGTAGACAAATATCCAGTACTTACTTTGGAGCCAGATCGATCGGATTCGCGATGAGAAGTTCCATTTTAGAGGATAAAATGCTCCCTATCAATGCCAACTCTACATCTTATGCTCGAATTCGTGACATCAAGCTAAGGATGAATGTCGGATTTGTGAGGAGAAGTTCCATTTAGGGAGATAAAACGTTTCCTACGAAAAGCAACTTTGCACCCAAGGCTCGAATCCGAAACCTATGATAGTACGAATGAATTGTGTAAGAGTAGTATTTTTGCAGTTCAATTTTAGAGAGACACTTCTCCATCCTAATGGGAATAATTTTAATTTCTGCTCTTGGAGCTATTACAAGACTTCTATTAAGAGCATTAACTTTTATACACCAACCTTATAAAGAATTTCTAGGCCAGCAAATAATTTTAAAGCTAATTAGATATATCTTTTAAAACTATATTGATAATGTGAAAATATATGGGAATACTATTAGTTAATTTTTTTTTTTATTAATAGCTTCATTAGCACTACAGTTACCAGCGTCCGGCTTGTTACTAAAAAATTTACCATGCAGTTCGTAGTTAATGAATATTCCCTCTGTTCTATTTTTGTTGTCACGTTTCGATTTTTAAGAGTCAATTTAATTTTTAAAGATAAATTAGATTAGATTAATTTGATATTTTAAAATTAAGATATTTAAAAACTATAGAAAAAGTATTATAAATTGTAATTTTTCCCATATCAATATAATGAAAAACTACATTTTAAAATGTTGGTCTAAGTTTATATCGTTTGACTATTAAAAGAAAAACTATGAAAACTAAAAAGAACGAAGGGACTACATGATAGATGTCCTTAAACATATTCCCATCAATAAATTATCATTAACTAATGCATATTTTTATCTTAAGTTTTGACTTTACTTTGTAAAGCATGATTTGATGTAAACAAGACCACTAATACGGTTTAATTTTCAATAATTTCCAGGCGTTTGGTCATGAAAATTATTTGCTTTTTTTCAGAGTTGAAAATCGGAAAACATGTTGACCATAAAATTTTGTAAAATTTCGAAATTACTCACAAAAGTTCAAAACAACTCCAATTTATATTCATGGCGAACACAACTCCTGGTTTTCATGGCCAAAAGCCTACTTCATTATTTTTTTCTTCCCTAGATCCAAGACCGCTAATGTAATATTTTTTCTATTTTATTTTGTTTGTCATGGTTTGACTTGACATCAGAGACGAAATTAAAATTAAAATTTTATGAGTTAATCTTTAAAATTCTTAGGATTGAACCTATTTTATTTTTTTAATGAGTTCAAACCTATTTTTTGTTACAATTTTAATAATTTTTCACATATAAATGGATGTTCCACGGCAAAAGTACCTGGTTTAGAATTTAGATGAACCCACGATTATATAGCTGCCTCAACCACAGCTTAACATAAAGTTTAATAAAGAAAAAAAGACGTTTTAGTCTATAACTTTAATTTTAAAATTTGTGATCTAAAACATATATTAATATTTGTGAAACTATAGAACTTTGAATCTATGAGTGTGTTTGGTATGAAGGTTCCAATTTTCTCATGTTTGGTTGGCTTAAATGTTTTGGAAATTGTTTTCCAAATCAACTTATTTTCCTCAAATTTAAGGAAAACGACTTACCTTCAAAAAGTAAGGAGAACATTTTCCAAAACCCTCTTTCAACCACACACCTCAACTTTCCACCCTAACCAAAGTCTCGGGTACCGATTTTAGACACTAACACAGGATCTGACTCCCGATCCTGACTTTTGATTCTCGACTTGAGAGTCGGGGTCAGGAGTTGAAGTCGAGTTTCGGGACGGGAGTCGCGGTCAGGTAGTGGGTCAGGTGTCGGGGTAGTATCTCGAGTCGGGTGTCGAGGTTGGGTCTCAGGTCTCGGGTCGGATGCCGAGGTCAGGTCTCGGGTTGGGAGTCGATATCGGGTGTCGGGGTCCTATCCCAAATCGGGAGTCGGGATCGGGTGTCGAGGTCGGGTTTTGGGGTCGGGATTCAGGATCGGTTCTCGAGTTGGGAGTCGGGGTTTGGTCTCGAGTTGGGAGTCGGGGTCTGGTCTCGAATTGGGAGTCGGGGTCTGGTCTCGAGTTGGGAGTCGGGGTGTAATTTTGATCAATCTCTCCTTATTGTTTATTAGTTGCGTCATCAGGTTTGGATACTCCAACAAAATGGCAAACTGGGATTACCTTTGATAAATTCTCTGTAACGGGTACAAAGTTTTTCATATCCTTTGCGAAGAAACAAAAGATCACAGTCCAAACAACTACTGAAAAGTCACTGATTCAGGAGTTCGACAAAGAAAGTGCACATGCTTCGTCAACAAAACTTTGTAGGAAACAAGAGAGATGATGACTTAAGAGCAGAATTCTGACCAAGAACTAGCTATTCTATTTCAGTCTACATAATTTAGTTAACATGTAAAATCACATAAATTATTTTAAAGCTACTTCTAGCTTAAGAGTGTCATTCACTTATAACTCTCATAGTACTTAAAACGTCGTTCTTTTTCCTTTCTAGAAGAAATTCCATAGAAATGGATCATCCATCACCATCGATATAATAAACGAACTCAGGAACTTTAGCACTCACTCCTGCAGTTTTGCTTGACCAAACTTAATACTATTGTGTTGTTTAAAATGTTAAGATCAGAATTGCTGGAAAAGAAAAATCAATTCTCACTTTAAAATCCAATAAGCATCAAATTAAAATTCCATTTGAATATGTTGCTAACATTCACCAATGGTTCTGAAACTAAAACTAATATCAACAAACTAACAACAACAATAACAACAACATACCCAATATATTCCTACAAGTAAGGTCTGGGGAGAATGGGTGTAGCTGGTCCATAATGTGAAGAGTTTTCATATTTTAAATTAAAAAGAGAGTGAGAAGGAACAAACTTTTCTACAAGCTAGTCCTGATCTTATGGGTTATTACATCATGGATTCTATAAAATTTATTCAAAGACTTAAAAGAAAAAGAAAAGCAACACTTCACAATCAGTAGAAAAAGATGAGCTCTCGTTGGATTTTGATCAAACTACATGATGGCTTCTTCAAGAGAATGCAAGAGTAGGCAATGTCTGCCTTACCCTTTCTCTTTTGAGTTCCAGATTTCTAGAGGATGAATAGGTGTCAGAAAAGAAAAAAGATTCGACGAATGAAAATGGCTTGTAGAACAATAATTGTATTTCCGCAAATACAAATATATATATCTATATAAGTTAGACATACCTCAGGTTAGGAGAGTAGTGTGATGATCCTTGGAGAAGTAATCAGAATTCAGTAGAAAAGAAATAAGTAGAGTAGCAAGAATAAACCGGTAAGGCCACTGTAGTGTGATGATCCAGACGAATTTTATGTGACCTGAAAAAACATCTACAATATATTAAAAGTGTGAAGACCCTTAGAAAAGTGACTTGAACTTTTTGCCCTTCATTAAAAGACTCTGCAATAGACAAAATCGTCTTTTTACTACTTTTCTAAAATTATATTTATGCATAAACACTAATAATAAATCTTTTTTGGAAAATAATTGTCACGCCCCGAATCCCATCGGAACGTGATTGGCACCCGAAGCCGATACGGCCCGAGAGAACCAATCTTTGCTCATGAACCTTCGCATGCATGCCCTCATATGCATCTTATTCTTTCTTATGCAACTATGTAGAAATCATAAACATGAAAACATATGCCATCAACATATATATAAAACTTGGCCGTTGGAGCCATTACGTCATCTCTTTCATTCACATACCCACATATGTCTACGAAAGCCTCTAACAAATACATGACCATGTCTATACAATGTTTACAATATCAAAACAATGTACACTATGACTCGGAAAGCCCCGAACCAAGTGGAGCTCACCAAAATTCTGCAAATGATCCCCAGTCTACAGATGAGGTCTACTAATGTCTGCACCTGCACATGTAAGGTAAGTCCCCAAGAGGGGTCAGTACAAAGAATGTACTGAGTATGTAAGGCCATATGAAACTGTAAAAAAATATATAAGTACTTTCAAGAAAAATTAAGCGTAAGAGAATAATCAATATGGATATACCACTGTCTGTGAAATATGTGGAACCTGGTTCATTACTTCTATTATTTCCATCACTTGGTCATTTATTCTTATCATCATAACTCTTTTAATAACCTCCATATTTGTATTCATGCACGGGATATACAACTTCTATTCTTTCTTTTACAACTATCTTTACTCTGTAGATCTCAATATAATACCGTTCATCACCTTATAGGTGGCCAATCATATATACCGTTCATCACCTTATAGGTGGATAATCATAATATTAATATACCGCTCATCACCTTATAGGTGGATAATCATATATATATACCGTTCATCACCTTATAGGTGGATAATCATAATAATAATATACCGCTCATCACCTTATGGGTGGATAATCATATATATATACCGTTCATCACCTTATAGGTGGATAATCATAATAATATATAACATAGCATAATATTGGGATTTATTCCCTCTTTGACTTATACCCTTTAGATTGTGATCCATACTCAATGTAACGTAAGTAACCATATGCACATTACTTCTTTACAATCTTATCTCCTTAACCTAACTAAGAGAGTGACACATTAGAGATCATGACATTACTTAAGCACACCCTTATCTACACATTTCACTTCACTCTTTTACTTCATGAGGTCGACATCTTCACTTGTGAGGATTAATTATATTAACTTGCACACTACTTCTTTCCTTGCCTTTGAGAGATTAATACAATGCTAGTCACAACTTTGTTTACAGATTTGGATCAATAATCAACGAGTAAGTAACATGTGAATAACCATTATTGGAAAGATTACCTTGTTGGAGACATAACATTATTGGAACTATTGGACAATAATCAATGGATAAGATACATAAGTATAGCCACTATTGTAACCTTGGAACATAACCTCATCGGACTTTTGGAACATTTCTACTGAATATGAGACATTTATATAACTCTATTGGAATTTGGACTCATAACATGATTGGAACAATGCTATTCCACTAAACAAGCTCTCTTTACCTCATTGCTCTTGTTGGGATAATTCTCTTAGGATCTACAACATATGACAACTTAAGAACTTCCGTCGTAAATAAGAACTAAGTGGGTCATGATTCGTCTAGGAGTAAAACATTATATCAACCTTAGTTGGACTACTATAGAACAACACTTTTGGGACCTTAGGACAATGAGCACTAATTAAGACACATGAACATAACCACTATTGAGCTTTTGGAACCTTATCAATGCATATGAGACATGTGATTCACAAGTGAGCAATGTGGAAGAAATATGCGACCATTACCCTTGGTAACCGGAAATAGGATATCTTAGAACATTTGGAACTTTTGACATGTTAGCCAGTGAACACAATTCAACCAATGGTCCTGAGTCATATGATTCACCATTGACTAATGAATAAGGAACATATGAGTAACTCTAGTCAATTCTCGGATACGGAATACCTTAGGGTATTTCGGAATCAAATGAGTACTATGACAATGTGAACACCATATGTTGCAGAAAGATATAGAAGAATAACCTTACATACCTTTGCATCTTAATATGCATACACAAGCTTATATGAAGACACAATAGTCCAGCTTCTTCCTTCATACGATACTTTAAAGTCATTACAACGACATCACAAGTTGTTAATTACATCCAAAAAGGGTATCGGGGCTTTCGGGGATCAAAGGAATACGAAAGCAACCAAAACACATTTCTGGACTGACCTGCGCAGCCACCTGCGCACGCAGGTCAGTCACATGCGCACGCAGATGGCCATTGGCAGTAGCCAGTGCCATCTGCGTTGGCATCTGCGCCCGCAGATGCCCTCGTCTGCGGGGCGGATGCCCGTTTTGGTCCAAAATGGCTTCGTTTTGGGTCTTTTGATGCCATGAATGGTCCATGATCATAACCAACTTCATTTTAACATATTTTTGATCATTCAACATGACAACCACCAGCCATGATTTCACAACACACATAACATCACCAAAACGACACTTTACGGCCAACATGCCACCAAAACCATAACCAATTTATCAATGAAATTCCAAACACTATACACAAGTATAAAACAAGTCAAGACTATAATCACATCTAATATATCAATATTGAATCCGTAAAGTTCATTTCCATCAAGATCACAAACCCATGTTCAAGTTTTCAAGCCATAAATCATCCTCCGATTTAGCAAACACAAATTGTTTTGCACATAGGGAACTTCTCCCTCTTCACCAACATAACCAACATGATATGAGTAGTCTCTCATGCACATAATATATTAAATCATAAGTATGAACACTTACCAAAGTGTGCAAGATGATGCCTTTGGCCCAAAAGATGAAAACCTAGAGTTTGAGTTGAGAGCAAAAATATTGGAGAAATTTCTAGAATTGGCATGGGTGTCCAAATGAGAGAAAAATCTGATTTTCTCTCTTATATAGGCCCCCCAAGTCTTTCTTATCCTTTTATCAACATTAATTGTTATGTTGAATGGGTCAAATGGGTCATAAATGGAAGAATGGGTCAAAATCTTGTGTTGGGCCATGTCTTCTCTTTATTTGTGGGTTCTATTTAAGGCCCAATAACTAGCCCAAATTTTTTAAATGCAAAAATCATCAAAGTTCTCATGTTTCTTTATTTCCATAAATGCTATAGGAATTAATCCGACTCCGAAACTTACGGGGTGTTACATTCTTCCCCCCTTAGGAACATTCGTCCTCGAATGTTAACAACGTCGTCTTATGCGTAACAATGTATCTCTATACATATGCTCATATAGATATTCACATAGTCTTTCTCCACTCCCGTTTGCTTGTTCCTCTGTATGAAGACATATAGCCATGGTTACGTTCACTTGGATTCCCAAAACCATTTCTATAACTGTGTTAACTTGGTAAGCCCATCAAGTATAACCCATGTGGCATCACATCTATGTCTAACTGAAACAGAATTTCTATATAATCTATAACCTTCTGATCCCAAACACTTTACCTTTACTAGTTATCACTTCTAATTCCGCATTATTCTTTTCATGTAATCTCATCAATAAGTCGCTTCCAAATCATGGTACATATTGATTACTCCCTACTAAATAGTATATCGTGAATGATGTGCTTTACCATAATGCATTTCTTTAGCTCATATATATATACGATACGTAAAATCTTCTTGACACTTCAATCCGTTGCCTATAATTAATGCACACTCTTGACGTGTCATCCCTCGTCGATACAATTTACACTGGGACACCCTACGGGTGTAGACTAGTATCTTTCACATTAGTAGCTTTAACTTTGGTATCCTTCACTCTGGCTAACGACATATGTACCCTTCTATTCAAGAAAATCCTTTGTGGAAAGTGAAAATGTAAAAGGTAACGTGATCACAACATTTACGATACGATTGTGACATACTCTTTTAGCTATAAGAAATTCACCAACTGGCGTGGCCACCTTAAATGTCTGGACTATTAATTTTAACAGTCAATGGATTAACATAATGATAGGGAAACACCCGGATCAATTGATGCATATTCATTATATAAAAGTATAGATAACATACCTGTCAAGATATCAAGGAGAGCCTCCAAACTCTGCTGACCCTGTAGGTCGTGTCATACCACCCGTGACTCTCTGTGGACATTCTTTCTTCAGATGCCCTGACTTACCACACCAGAAGCAAACATTTGTTTCAAGCCTACATTCTCCTGAATGAAACTTTCCACAGCGCTGGCACAGCCGACGAGAAGACCTCGATTGGCCCATACTTCCTTGTTCCCTATACCCTACTGTCTGTGAATTCCGAGTCTCACTACTTTGTCCGGTCTGACTGTCTCTAAACCTGCGCAATTGAGATGGATTGCCTGTTGTCTGATAAGAAACTGATGGTCTGGGCGGTGTAGGAAAAATTTGGGGCCCAAATCCTCCTGGGGACGCCATGAACTGTCCCACAAATCTCGTCCTCTTTGATGGCCCTTCTTCAAATTCTTGTATCCCTCTCCTTTGCCTTTGATCCTCCATCTTTTGCGCGAAGGCTTGTATTCTAGCTATATCCATATCTTTATTTAAAGCAGCAATAGTACAGTCCCTTACCAAGTATGGCTCTAATCTGTCTACATACCGATGAACCCTATCAGCCATAGTCGCTACCATATTAGGAGCGTATCTAGCCAACGAATTAAATCGAAGACTGTACTCCCTGACACTCATATTTCCTTGAAGAAGATTTAAAAACTGATCCGCACGAGCCTCGCGGATCTCATATGGGAGATAATGGTCAAGGAATGCCTCTCTGAATTCCTCCCAACTAGCTGGAGGTGTACCGATACCCCTGGATCGTTTCCAATCTTCATACCATAGTATAGCCTCTCCTTTTAGTCTATACGCTGCAAGCTCCACTGTTTCTGCACCAGTCACATGCATAACATCTAAAGCTCTTTGAATTTGATCCATAAAGTCTTGCGGATCTTCATTAAGATCGGACCCGGTAAATGTGGGAGGATCCAATTTCAGGAAATCCTGTGTTCTTCGACTAGCTATCCTAGTTGCATCATCATCACTTGTCACTGAACCAACTCGTCCCTGAGTTTGTACAGCCACTATCTGAGTCAACAGATGCACTGCATTTTTCAAATCCTGTAACTCTTGCTTCATAACATTAACAGGTGATTCCGGGAACTCAGTTTCAGCCCCATATTGTCTAGCTGGGTCGGGTGGTGATTTACCACTTCCTTCCCCTGCCAACATGTCTACTCGCTTGTCTTTGCCCCTATCTTGTCTGGTAATCGGCATTGTACTATATCAAAGAAAACCAATTTCAATGGTCAGATGTAATTCCACCTATGACAATGGCTCTATTGCACGATATAGGAATAAAGAAAAGAAACAACTCCTAAATGTCCCGTAGCCTCCTACTTATAAATGTGGCGCGCAACACATCCATAAGCAAGACTCTACTCAGACACGGCTTTGTAGACACCCTTAGGACGAACTGCTCTGATACCACTTTTGTCACGCCCCGAATCCCATCGGAACGTGATTGGCACCCGAAGCCGATACGGCCCGAGAGAACCAATCTTTGCTCATGAACCTTCGCATGCATGCCCTCATATGCATCTTATTCTTTCTTATGCAACTATGTAGAAATCATAAACATGAAAACATATGCCATCAACATATATATAAAACTTGGCCGTTGGAGCCATTACGTCATCTCTTTCATTCACATACCCACATATGTCTACGAAAGCCTCTAACAAATACATGACCATGTCTATACAATGTTTACAATATCAAAACAATGTACACTATGACTCGGAAAGCCCCGAACCAAGTGGAGCTCACCAAAATTCTGCAAATGATCCCCAGTCTACAGATGAGGTCTACTAATGTCTGCACCTGCACATGTAAGGTAAGTCCCCAAGAGGGGTCAGTACAAAGAATGTACTGAGTATGTAAGGCCATATGAAACTGTAAAAAAATATATAAGTACTTTCAAGAAAAATTAAGCGTAAGAGAATAATCAATATGGATATACCACTGTCTGTGAAATATGTGGAACCTGGTTCATTACTTCTATTATTTCCATCACTTGGTCATTTATTCTTATCATCATAACTCTTTTAATAACCTCCATATTTGTATTCATGCACGGGATATACAACTTCTATTCTTTCTTTTACAACTATCTTTACTCTGTAGATCTCAATATAATACCGTTCATCACCTTATAGGTGGCCAATCATATATACCGTTCATCACCTTATAGGTGGATAATCATAATATTAATATACCGCTCATCACCTTATAGGTGGATAATCATATATATATACCGTTCATCACCTTATAGGTGGATAATCATAATAATAATATACCGCTCATCACCTTATGGGTGGATAATCATATATATATACCGTTCATCACCTTATAGGTGGATAATCATAATAATATATAACATAGCATAATATTGGGATTTATTCCCTCTTTGACTTATACCCTTTAGATTGTGATCCATACTCAATGTAACGTAAGTAACCATATGCACATTACTTCTTTACAATCTTATCTCCTTAACCTAACTAAGAGAGTGACACATTAGAGATCATGACATTACTTAAGCACACCCTTATCTACACATTTCACTTCACTCTTTTACTTCATGAGGTCGACATCTTCACTTGTGAGGATTAATTATATTAACTTGCACACTACTTCTTTCCTTGCCTTTGAGAGATTAATACAATGCTAGTCACAACTTTGTTTACAGATTTGGATCAATAATCAACGAGTAAGTAACATGTGAATAACCATTATTGGAAAGATTACCTTGTTGGAGACATAACATTATTGGAACTATTGGACAATAATCAATGGATAAGATACATAAGTATAGCCACTATTGTAACCTTGGAACATAACCTCATCGGACTTTTGGAACATTTCTACTGAATATGAGACATTTATATAACTCTATTGGAATTTGGACTCATAACATGATTGGAACAATGCTATTCCACTAAACAAGCTCTCTTTACCTCATTGCTCTTGTTGGGATAATTCTCTTAGGATCTACAACATATGACAACTTAAGAACTTCCGTCGTAAATAAGAACTAAGTGGGTCATGATTCGTCTAGGAGTAAAACATTATATCAACCTTAGTTGGACTACTATAGAACAACACTTTTGGGACCTTAGGACAATGAGCACTAATTAAGACACATGAACATAACCACTATTGAGCTTTTGGAACCTTATCAATGCATATGAGACATGTGATTCACAAGTGAGCAATGTGGAAGAAATATGCGACCATTACCCTTGGTAACCGGAAATAGGATATCTTAGAACATTTGGAACTTTTGACATGTTAGCCAGTGAACACAATTCAACCAATGGTCCTGAGTCATATGATTCACCATTGACTAATGAATAAGGAACATATGAGTAACTCTAGTCAATTCTCGGATACGGAATACCTTAGGGTATTTCGGAATCAAATGAGTACTATGACAATGTGAACACCATATGTTGCAGAAAGATATAGAAGAATAACCTTACATACCTTTGCATCTTAATATGCATACACAAGCTTATATGAAGACACAATAGTCCAGCTTCTTCCTTCATACGATACTTTAAAGTCATTACAACGACATCACAAGTTGTTAATTACATCCAAAAAGGGTATCGGGGCTTTCGGGGATCAAAGGAATACGAAAGCAACCAAAACACATTTCTGGACTGACCTGCGCAGCCACCTGCGCACGCAGGTCAGTCACATGCGCACGCAGATGGCCATTGGCAGTAGCCAGTGCCATCTGCGTTGGCATCTGCGCCCGCAGATGCCCTCGTCTGCGGGGCGGATGCCCGTTTTGGTCCAAAATGGCTTCGTTTTGGGTCTTTTGATGCCATGAATGGTCCATGATCATAACCAACTTCATTTTAACATATTTTTGATCATTCAACATGACAACCACCAGCCATGATTTCACAACACACATAACATCACCAAAACGACACTTTACGGCCAACATGCCACCAAAACCATAACCAATTTATCAATGAAATTCCAAACACTATACACAAGTATAAAACAAGTCAAGACTATAATCACATCTAATATATCAATATTGAATCCGTAAAGTTCATTTCCATCAAGATCACAAACCCATGTTCAAGTTTTCAAGCCATAAATCATCCTCCGATT
The DNA here is from genome assembly GCA_031232105.1 of Capsicum rhomboideum. Lineage (NCBI taxonomy): Eukaryota > Viridiplantae > Streptophyta > Magnoliopsida > Solanales > Solanaceae > Capsicum > Capsicum rhomboideum. Next base: position 137,698,149 of record CP124711.1, on the reverse strand, counting down.
TAGCAAACACAAATTGTTTTGCACATAGGGAACTTCTCCCTCTTCACCAACATAACCAACATGATATGAGTAGTCTCTCATGCACATAATATATTAAATCATAAGTATGAACACTTACCAAAGTGTGCAAGATGATGCCTTTGGCCCAAAAGATGAAAACCTAGAGTTTGAGTTGAGAGCAAAAATATTGGAGAAATTTCTAGAATTGGCATGGGTGTCCAAATGAGAGAAAAATCTGATTTTCTCTCTTATATAGGCCCCCCAAGTCTTTCTTATCCTTTTATCAACATTAATTGTTATGTTGAATGGGTCAAATGGGTCATAAATGGAAGAATGGGTCAAAATCTTGTGTTGGGCCATGTCTTCTCTTTATTTGTGGGTTCTATTTAAGGCCCAATAACTAGCCCAAATTTTTTAAATGCAAAAATCATCAAAGTTCTCATGTTTCTTTATTTCCATAAATGCTATAGGAATTAATCCGACTCCGAAACTTACGGGGTGTTACAATAATAATAGGTATTCTTATTAATTTATGCAAACTAAGTTGCACGAGTCCTAACAAAACTACTACTTTTCTAAAATTATATTTATCCATAAACACTAATAATAAATCTTTTTTGGAAAATAATAATAGGTATTCTTATTAATTTATGCAAACTAAGTTGCACGAGTCCTAACAAAACTACACCTATTTCTTGGAGAAAATAATAATAGGTGTTCTAATTAATTTATGCAAACTAAATTGCATGAGTCCTAACAAAACTACACCTATTTCTTGGCAAAATAAAAAACCTGCCTTAATTTTTGGAAAAATTAAAAACTGCAGGCAATATTTTTGGAAAACTAAACATGGTAGGAATCCTAAAACTAGCGTTTGGTTGGTTTGTTTTAATTTATGTATATATATATATATATATATATTAGGTTTATGTCTGTGAACATATATATGCACCGTTAACTTATTTTTTTGTGTAAATTTTATGTGCAGAGTTTTAGAAGAAATATTGTTCTTATACCTCGATTATTATATTGTTTTGTTATAGTTTACAGGTGGTAGATGAATGTTCGGTTGAGCTCTGTAAAGGTTAGGTTTAGTCTTATTGTTCTAATATCTCGATTATCGTATTGTTTTGTTGTAGTTTTTCTTTTGTTATTATATGTTGTTTTTTCTGCTTAATACAGGTGATAGATGAATGTTTGGTCGGATTTTGAGGATTTTTTGCCTAAAGTTTAGGTTTAATCATATTGTTGAATGTTCGATTGGACTTGGAGGCAATCAAGACAGGTCAAACTAAATGAATTCTAATGTGAAGATCGTTGGATAAAAAATTTTGAATTGAGGTTGGTAGCCAGCTACTTTGAGAGTTATGTAACAGTTTAATTTCCTTTGCCTATTAGGTTTAAAACTCTTATGGAGTATATATTAAGAGGAGAAAAAAGAATCTCCAACTTTGTATGTATGAGATTTTGTGTCAAAGTACGCTATTATTTCTGAAACCCTCTTTCACTTCGACACTTTCTGCCATCACTAAACTCTGTAAGGGTTAGGTTTAGTCTTATTATTCTAATATCTCGATTATCGTATTCTTTTGTTTTAGTTTTTCTTCTGTTATTGTCTGTTTTTTCCCTGCTTTATACAGGTGATAGATGAATGTTCGGTCGGATTTTGAGGAATTTTTTCCTAAAGTTTATGTTTAATCGTATTGTTATGATATCTCGATCATCGTATTGTTTTGTTGTAGTTTATTGGTGGTATATGAATGTTCCATTGAACTTGGAGGCAATCAAGACAGGTAAAACTAAATCAATTATAATGTGAAGATCGTTGGATAAAAATTTGGATTGAGGTAGGCAAGATAGATTCTAATTGATAGGAAGTAGCACACAAAGACAAACTTGAAAACAAGAATTAAAGAATATTGGAATCTTTGAAAATTGAATGGAAATATAATGCTTTTGGATTTCTTTCTTTGCTTTGCATGAAAGTTTCTTAAGTCTTATATTAGGCCACAGTTCCTCCATTTTCTCATTATAATACCCTATTGAAGTCACGTTTGACTATCAAAAATTTCAGAAATCATATCAAAGATATACTATTAATTAATTATAGCTTCTTTTTGTTATCAAGTTTCACGAGATGTTTTTTATGTTTATAAGGGAGGTGCTAATTAATTGACATAACATACAAGTGCAACACATGTATACTAAAATTAGAAGAGCATATATTTTTGCCATTTAAATCATGAATCTAATGTTTCATATATTGCAACTTCAATTACAATTTATTCTTTTTTATATTCAATCTTCTGTACTGACGGAAAACACACGTGCAACGCACGTATACTAAACTAGTGCATCAAAAGGTCACAAGTAACGATAGGAGAAGATGAGACAGATGTAGCTAAGGGCAGAAGCATAAAAACAAAAATAAAAGCAGCTCATAAACATCAATTTCTATAGCTAAGGGACTCGATATGAACAAAGGTCTCTTTTTTAAAAATACTAGTTTAGGATACGTGCGATGCACGTGACTATAACATGATACGTAAATTACTTATAAAAAATATTGACATAAAAAATTTAATCATCCTTTCTACACCTTGACAACTTCAGAATTGCATAATGACCTTTGTTGGATCGCTTTATTCCTAATATGAGACTTCTCGATGCGAATCTGAATTTAATGGGCTCCAATACGGATACCAGAAAACAATTGAAAAAAAAAAGAATTGCACAATGTATCTCTAATGTAAAGAATTTGAACACTTTTTTCTAACATAAATTACATAAGTCTCTAAGTCATTGAATGACTTATCATATACAAATCTCCATACATTAAACAATAAGATTTAGGAAGAACATATTCTAAAGGAAACTAAATGAAAAACCAAAAGAAACTCACCTTTTTTATTATCCTCTGTTATCAATTTCTCTTATATTCGTACTTTTATAATAGTAGGTAGATAGATAGATAGATAAATTAAACTCGATTTACAACGAATAACATACTTGATCCACCTTCAAACTTACTTAGTAAGTCCCAAATTAAAAGAGACAATTATAACCCTAATTTTATAGGTTCATCATTCAAACAAAAGCTCCACTTAATAATAACCTTATATTTCAAACTCAACTAATAAGTTCAATTAAAGATTCAACTATAATAATATAAGACCTACATCATGTATGTGAAGTCCCACTTTAATTTTAATACTGCATACTCAATAGGTAATTCTCTTGCAAATCAAGCACATAATAACTAACCATCCCACTTAACAAAATATCAATAAAACTAAACCCCACATGCACAAACAAGATAGATAACAACTTGCATTGGTAACTGTACTATCAAGAGTAATATTACCATAACCAATAGTATACACATAGTAACAATGCAAAAATACAAAGTATCAACAATAGGATATGAGTTTCAATAGCTTTAAAATTATCAAATAAAGAATCAAAAGCATTATAGATTGTTGTGACTATAGCAACTTGAAGTAAAATGCCAGCAATGTCTGTCATCACACTACACTAAGGAGCAAAATCAAACCTTGAACTTATAGATGCTTGATGTTACAACTAAAATATTCAACTATCGTTTTCAATTGTAGATCCCATTGATGTTTCAAGCGTGAATACTACATTAAAAAAAAGCAGTTAGAATGAATTGTCAACAAACGAATCTTTTACTTATTGAATATTATAATTTATACTTGAGATCAAGAAAAAGAAAAAGAAAAAGAAAAAAATAAAACATCAAATAATAATATTGAGCACAAAGAATTAAAAGTTTATCTTATTTCGACACCAACATTCAGACATAGTATTTAATTAGAACTCCACTTCTAATCCTTCTACCAAAATAAGCTATGTTAGACAAAAAAGAAAACAACGATAGAAGATACTTTTGTACTTCTCTTTCCTTTAATACAAATTACTTTTTAAATCGGAGTTGCTTATAATCAATAATTTACTTAATACTATATTATTTTAAAATTTTATTTTTAGAAAGAAAATTAAAAAAAAAAAAAACGAATCCAATGAGACTTTGTATCTAAAGTTTTCAAATTTTACCTTTTGTAGACAAAGATTTTAAAGAAAGCTCTTTCCATATATTTTAGGAGTCCTTAATTCACTTACAACTCTTCCTATATATTTTAGGAGTCCTTAAAATATTATAAAGATAAATTAACAAATTGAGAAATACAGTAAAAGGATAATTTTATCTATTGTAGAGTCTTTTACGTGTGCATGATCACGTCAAGCTACCAATTAGTAGAAATATATAAAAGAAGAATAAATAAAAGAAAAATAGCAACATAATGAATAATATTAACTAATACGGGACAAATTCTTATATGTGTAGGTAATTGAAAAAATCTTAGGAATTCATTACACTACTGGTTTGAACTCGCGTATCAACTTTGACCAGGAACGTAAATTCTTTACTTTTACTCAAGATCATCTTTTGGTAAAACTTTGATTCTTCTTTCTGTAGAATCATACGAAAAAAATTATATAAAAGCACAAGAGTATCCAAATTCCTATCAAGTTATCATATTAATTATTAGAAAAAAAGAAGAAGATAAAATTGACATATGAAAGTACCTTTTTAGAGATCTGTTGAATGTAGTCTTTAACATCACCAACCTAGCAAATATCTTGCAGTGTCGAAAAGTGTAATATTGCTATGTCGTTCTCCATCGAACACATCAATTTTTCAACGATATCTACAAAATAATGTATTAATAAATTAATAACTTATTCAATATCAAGAGATATAGCAAAAGTGAAAAAGCCCATGTATACCTCTCCTTATGATCAACACCTTTGCTGCAATTAGCAATTTTGTTTTCAATATTGACTTTCTTAGCGTGAAGAATACCATGGCTCATCTTTATCAATAATAGTTGTTATTCATGCACTAAATCTACAATATGAATCCTACATATTAAATTAAAGAAAATGTTTTATTAAGTTTAATGTATCGGAAAAGTATAGCATTCTAAAATTTTGTACAAATTTTACCTTCATGGTTGTACATCCATTTATGATATCCTTGATTTTCACTTCTCTGGCTCCTCTAATTAGCTTAGTTGGCATTAAAGTAACATCTTTATTTTGGGCTTTCAAACTGTCATGCCTGTATTGAAGTAGATTATCAAATATTTCATAATTATATTGTAAGTAGTAACATTTTGGGTTAACAAATGAAATCATATATTACCAATTTTGCATCTCTTTTGCTTTTTGAAATATTGGGTTGATCAACACACTACTAACATGAGTTGTAGATATTACAAAATTCCCTACTTAGAATATACAAAAAAAAGTTTAGTTGCAGAAAATAAGAAAACGTTCTCATATTATTAATATAATTAGTTAACATGAATACTAAAAAGCTAAACGAATTTTCACGTACCTTTCATCTGAACTATTATTTTCAACCTCTTATTTTTTCCTCCAACAATTGGTCCGGAACCTGATTTCTGCACTGAATAATATTTTCAACTTAAAATTAGGGTTATAAAATAGTTTTAGAAAAAAGAAAAAAAACCTTTGATTTTTTCGGCAACATACTTGTTTCGTCCAATTTTTCCATAAAAATTTCCAACTGAAAGAGAAACATAGAAATTATCAAAAGGAGAGAATCCTTTATTGATTATGTATAATTCATATATAATTTTAAAATTTATTAACTAAAAGGAATTAGAAAAAGACAGATGATGATAATGAATGCAAGAAAATAATTTGAATCAAAAAAAAATTCAAGATTGGCGGGCACCCAACCTTCAAAGTCAATAACTTCAAACTTCTTTATTTTATTTTATTTTGTCAATAACTCCAGCAACCAAAATCCGAACTTCCATGACGATTTACTCCTTCAATTCAAAACGTACAGATCAAAGTACAAAATCCCAATGTTCAATAATCAAAAAAAATTAATATTGAATTCAAACAGATCGACCACCTTACTTTTGCTTCGAAACGTCACTTTTCAAACCCTAAAGAAGAAAACCTATCGCTCGTCTTCAAAAACATACTAAAAGTTAAAATTAACCTCAAATCACAAGCAAAATATCTCTTCAATCATGGGTACTATCAAATTTCAATTAGTAAAAGAATTTTAAATATAAACCTATTTTTAAGGTCTAACTCTAAATAGAGATAGAATCCGACACGCATAAAGGACACTAATAAATTCATAAACCCAAAATATATCAAACCAATAATTTTCTAATGCAAAAGAAATTACCTTTGCCAAACTTAAACTTGAACGGGATGCCACGATGTGAAGTGAAAAGGCCAACAACAAAATTGTTAATCCAAACATAATTTTCATCCTCAATCCTATTTAAGCCAAAAACATGCATAATTCTATTATAAGAGATACTAATTGATGAGAATTACTATGCCTCAATTTAGAGCATGTCTGACTCCATTAGAGCTTAAGATATGAATTCTATTCTATGAGGCAAATTAAAAGTGGACTCAAGAAAGCCTAGCTGGAAAAATTGTGAGTTTTTTTTTTCTTCGATAAGAAAAAACGTAGAAAACAACATGAAGCATTGGTTTTATGCTTGTAATTTTCTTATAGCTTTTTAGTATATATTTTTTCTTACGATATATTGTATATTTTAGGAGTCCCTAAGGTTTAACTCTTCCTATATATTTTTGGAGTCTGTAATGTTTAACTCTTTCTATATACTTTAGGAGTCAATATTATAAATATAACTAAATAATAATTAAAGAAAATGAGTGAAAAGATGATTTTGTCTAAAAGAGAGACTTTTAATGAATGACAAAAAGTTCAAACAACATTTATAAGGACCTTTACACTTTTAATATCTATATCTATAATCTATCTATATCTATAATATATAATATATATATATATATATAATATTAAAAGTGTGAAGATCTTTAGAAAAGTGATTTGAACTTTTTGCCCTTCATTAAAAGACCCTGCAATAGATAAAATCGTCTTTTCACTATTTTTCTCAATTTATTATTTAATTAAATTAAGGACTCCTAAAATATATGAAAAGAAATAAAAAAAACTCCTAAAATATATATGTAAATAAATTAGCTGTATATTTAGACTCCTATATCGGAAAGAACCCTAATAATATAAATATATGGTAAGAAAATAGTATGATAAGAAAAAAATAAAGAAAAGAATCAAAACAATTAATAAAAAAGTAGTGCGGGGCCTTGGTGGAAACGCCTTTGTCAAGAAACAAATAATTGTAATATTAAAAATACCTCTTCCTAACATCAATCTGAAGTTAAATTCTATACCAATTAAAATTCCTATTAATGCTAAAAGTTCAAACATGTATAAATCCCTATACAGATCAAAGCTACTTTGAATACGGTATTTACATGTTCCTTTAAAAGAAAGAAAACTCTCTGTTTTTCTTTCTCCGGGTAATTAATGTAATTCCCTTTAATTTATTTTTGTCCAGTGCTTCTTCCTCATCTTCATACTTTCTTCTATATTATTTATTATGTATATATGTTTACTTATTTTTTATTGCCATGTCTTTTACAGTATCAATGGCTTCACTCGGTTAGTTTTCTCAAAGAGAATTGCGAAGTTTTATTATTTTTTTCTTTTTGCGTTTTTTGCGTGTTGCTCTGTGTTTTGAGATTCTTTTTACTTATATTGTTGTATATGTTATCTCAGGTAAAATCAGTTTTGGATCTTTACAATTTGCATATACATTCCATATAATCAAACTAGCAAAATCTGTCGTTTCAGGTAATTTTCTGAATTCAACGTAGTTGTTGCAGGTGGGAGGTGGAAAGTATCCCGTATAATTAGTTGAGGTGCGCGCAAGGTGGTCCGGACACCAAAAGTGTATTTGTAGATGGGTATCAAAAATCATGCAATAATTGCATGTTTTTCGTGGAGATTTTTAGATAGTTGCAGTTTTTCTTTAAAGATTTCTGAGCAGAAAAAAAAAAAGAGCTTCTATGTGGAAAATTCCTTTAAACTATATTTTCTAAAAACAATTCCCTGTCCGACCTTGAGATATTAAGACAGTGGGTATGTGCTACTAGGAGAAAAGCATGACATATACGAGTGCTTTCTTCCTTTGAAGATCTTATAATTCGATTTTTTCGAAGATTGTTGTTGATGGAGATCAGGAAGATCACTAAGTGCAAAACTTATGGATAACGTCAATGTCTATATAACATTAGAGAAGTTCATGCTTTACGATGATACATCTTTCTAACGTGCATTGTGTATCTTTCCTATTTGATTGGGTTTGTGTCTGTTTGCCACATATTTTAGTTTAAGTAAAATTATGGTATCGAAGATATCAGATTTTATAGTTTGTCAACAACTTTCAGGTTTTCATCTTCTGCATTAACATAGTCTTTTATGTTATTGTTAATTTGCTACAATTAGTTGTGTTATATTATTATGCTCATATATAATGTAGTTCGTTTTTCCTTTATCTTGTTGTTTAGATTGTGTTTGCGTGACTGTGGAAGAAGTAGAGTAATAAATGAAATAAGAATTGGTTTTGGCTTGAGAGACGTAGTAGAATTATTACGAAGAGTCATAGTGTAAAAGAGTCTTTAGTTTCTCTTTAATGGTCATAGTGTATCATTATTCTCAAATAGCCATTTACTATTTACTCAAATAATTGTCACGTCTTTATACAACATTCAGGAGTGTGGGTATCAATTCCCTTGCAAAAAGCAATAATCAAGCAATTGAAGAAGGATGCAAGTGATTTTTTGGCTTCTAAATATGAAGCTCCTAACTTTCTGGTATACGTTATTGTTGGTTGCGAGTACAAAATATAAGCGGTCCATCCACTATCTTCTTCAAACAATATAGATCTGTATAATGAGAATTTAGAGATAATACCTCAAATTTATGTATACATTTTTAGTGGTAGTACATACTTTAAGAGTCATTTGGATACCCGACACCGATTGGGAAACGAAAAAAAAATAATCTCTATGATGATATATTGAATGAAAGGTTATCAGTATGTTAAAAAAGTGTTCATCACTTTTCTTATGAAAATTTTAATTGTACACACACATAGTAAGCATAAAGAACAGAATAACACGCACATAACAAATCTATATATAATAATAAAGTAGAATCAAGCCAAGGTGATGTGGCACCTCCCAATGACCTTCATTCCCATTTATCTTTTTTCTCCTTTTTTTGACATTTTAACCTTTATTTTCAATTAATTTACTAACTAAAATGAATTTTAAAAAAGCCCCATGCAAACCTGTAATAATTCCCAATAAAACCTTTGATTACCCCACGTAGCATTAGTATTTACTACTACATTAAGCCTAAAGCCGTTTCTGTCTATGCATTCATTCCCCCCTCTATTCATCCCTATGCTTATTGATGTTATAGCTTGGTACTATATATATTCTTATTATTCTTTTCTTTTGGGTATGCTATTCTTCATGCATTGTTTCTTTTTGCATTTTTTATTGTGCACAAAAATACTTACTTGCAAAGATAAGTATGATGTTTAATTTGACTTTGTAATATTCTTATTCAGTAAATTAGTTTTTTGAGTATTTTATATTGCTTTCTAAATTTATCTATGAGATTACACTAGATCTGTTGTTATTGTTATCCTACATTGATTATAACTTCTAAGTAAGAGCCCACTATATATGATTTTATTTCTTACAATTCTTATTCATAATGTACTAATTTTTGTGATGTATTATTTTTTGTAGGGAAAAGAAGAAGATCAAATGGGTGAACGGGTGAAATGAAGACAAAAAATGACTATGTTATTATTTGAGGAGAACGACAAAAGGACCACTTGACATGGATGTCTTTTTAATTCCATTGAGATATGAAGCTCATGAAAAAATAGTTTTCAAAATATAGTTGCTTGGTGAACGTATGCTTGGTAGAGCAAATAGTGTATTATCATCTCTAATGTTATCTAATGGTATGCGATCATAAACTTATAAGGTAATCTTAATCGAAGTGTAGGTGATATATTAAGTCGTGTATTCATGAGTATAATTAGTACTATGCTTTGTAGTTCCTTGAGCTTCGAGTTCAACTTTCACTGGTGTTTTGTGTGCCGATTATTGCATTACTTCATTTTTGTTATTGTCTTTTCTATTGTTTGTTGTATAGCACTTTTCATTTCGATTAATTTATATTGTGATTGCTCCCATATATGTAGTCCTTTTTCAGATTATTTGGCTGGTACCAGTTAAGCTGAGGGCCTATTGGAAACAAGCTAAAGATCTATTGGAAACGACCCTCTACCTTTACGAGGTAGAGATGAAATTTGCTTTCATTCTACCCTCCCCAAACTCCACTTGTGGGGTTATACTGGAATGCTGTTGTTGCTGTTGATTCATGAGTATAATTAAAAATTCCTAATTTAACTACTTGTGAATTTAACAAAAAAAAAATAAATTAAAACTTTCTTTTGTCAATGATTGATCTATTTATTTTGAGAAAGATTGTATGAAGGTTTTAAAATGCAATTACGTTTAATTGAGAACTAAAGAGATTAGGTCACTATCTCCAAAAAAAAAATTGGCCAAATTGTAAAGATAAATTGTTTCTCTTAGAAAGTTGATACGTACATTGTCAAGTTATTTTCTTGTGATTAAATATAAAAATTATTGACAGACCATATATGTAGCTAGGTAGTATTTTTTTCTTCTATTTTTCGTTAATAGTTATTTTTCTTAAATACGTTGGTTTTCTATTAACTTTTTCTCATAAAACAAGCGAATTGTTAGTGCACAGGTAAATTTTCGAATTGATGTATTTATGCAAATGCTTTGATTCTGTTTACTTCATTTGAAGATCCTATATGTGAAAGGTTAGGTTGACAAGTCAAAAGAATAATAATATAATTAATGAGTAATTTAATAAGAACCGATCAAGGTTCAGATCACAACTATCTATTACATGTAGCACTATAGAAGTTCCTAAATAATTTTGGAAAAGATGCATGACTGTTTCATCCAACACATATGATACAAAATGCAAATTTCCTTTTTGTGGGAATATACTGAGTATGTTGTTGTTATTTGTAATTCTATGAAAGTATTAATCGTGCATTTTTTACACTTTTATCACTTTTATACTCTCTTTAGTTAACCAAAATTGTCTCTTAAGAAATACATTCAAAATGTAGTGTAAGAGGTTGTGCTTTTTAAATGTTTCTTATTTCAACTTTAAAAAAAGAATAGCTCATAAATTAAATAAATATTTTATAACCGCGCGAAGCGCGGACAAGTTCCACTAGTTATAATTAAATCCACAAAACACTTAAAGCAAGCCCACACATAAACACACTATAATTGAAGGATTGTGGTGGAGTGATAAATACTCCTTTATCCTTAACCAGAGGTCTCGAGTTTGAGTCCCCCAGGATACAGGCGTTTTACCCCCCAATGTGGGACTTCCGGACATTAATCCGAATTTAGTTAGATTCCAATGCGGGTACCGGACACCGGGTGGGAAATCAAAAAAAAAAAAAAAGAAAACCACGGAGGACATTATCTCCCTCCTCTGAATCAAAGTTGAAACCTGAATCATAAATTTAGATACAATCAACTCAAACACTTTCAAGAATAGGATAAGCTACATACATAATCCAAAAGTTCTTGAAACAGATAAGAGGCATCAAGAGCAATCGGAACATGAAAAACTTCAATCATATAGTTTATAGATCCCACAATGCCTTTTTTCCATTTAAAAGTAGATTTTATATTGGACAAAATTGTAATTCAAATTACTTTTTAATATTTAGAACTTTAAAATTAACTAGAATTTTATTTATCAAAATTTTCCTTATTTGAAGTGTATAAAATCCTAAAATTTAGGAGTTTAAGATTAATTATTATTTTTCATATATATAGTTTATAGGAGCATATCAACTCCTATTGTATCCCCGGTTGTATGTTAAAAATTGAACGAAAAGGTGTGAAAACTTCAAAAGGAGTTAGCTTTGTTTTGTAGAGCTCATGTTATTAATTTGATTAACAAATTATGATATTATTTCTTTTTTGAATATTGGATATCCAGACTTTATGAAATTTATTGTTAGCAAAAAAAACTTTATGGAATTAATTAGACTATGTTTTTTCTATTAAATTTTTTTTGTTATTTCTTGAAAATATTTTCCCATGTTTTAAAAAACTGTTTATGAACAATATGAATACAAATCCGTTTAGACTTATAAAATAAATATAGAACCCATATATTAAATTACAATAACACATTCATGGAGTTCTATCACAAGGTTCCTTCTTTTATTCATGGTGTTAGTAATTATATAATCTAATTTGTCCAATAAATTTCTTAAAGTTAAATTCTCAATTTAAAATTCATTATTACAAGATACGTGTAAAAAACTAAATAAATTGATTCTTAGTTCATGCATACCTTTGTTTTTGGGTTTAGGTTGTTCTTTGTTGTTTGATTTAGATTTTGTTTACATCAAAAAATTATATTGATAATATTTGATTTGCGTTGCACTGATTTTGTAGGTATTGTGAAGGCGGTTGAACGATAATAATATAAACACGATTGATGAATAAAATCTTGAAGGCAGATTAAATTTAGAGGTCTTCTTTTGTTTAATCAGTTCAGCGTACCAAGTAACAAACTCTTTTTGCATTGAAGTAAAGAATTCGAGACATCCAATTAAGGATGGAGGGACTTCAATTATTCCACCACGATGTATATTGGTTTGTGGCTTGGGAATTTACCAATATGATTTGGAGACTCAATGTCAACTCTGTTTTATTAGGTATATTCTCTCACAAAAGAACTTTCTTTTTTCTTTTTGTATATAATTTAAATGTTTTATGCCAGACACACGTGCAACGCACGTATCCTAGACTAGTAATAGAGATATATATGAAGAGGATGACTAAGAACAAGTATATAATACAGGAGATGTTGGTGAACACAAACACCTTCAGATAATTGCACTAATTCTTAGTCAATTCAGTGATTTGCACATTTCGAGTACCTTGGGGTTTCAGATGTCCTTGTTTCCCCTAAAGAATGTTGCACTATACATTTTTCAGAAAAAGAATTTGGAACTTGTGCTCTAGGCTTGTGCACACGCTCCATCTCTTTTAGCCGTTGTATAACTTTCATATTTGGTGGCGGCAACTACTGCCAGTAGTGGTTAATATTCGGGTTTTGGTCCATTTTTTTAGGTTTACTGGCTGATTTTCCTGCTTATTCTTGACAATCTACTGGTTTGTTTTCTTGATTAGGAATCGGTAAGCTGATGTGCCATTACTGGGTTGGTACTAGCCAGGGAACTCCCTCTTTGCGAGCTACTTACTTTATTTGAACCCCCCGTCGTAGTTCTCAATCATTTCATAGCACCGAGGGAGGGCGTGCTACGAGCTTCCGGTGGACCAAGTTCTTATAAAACAACGTATTTTCCGATCTACGTCTCGTGCAAGATGCTGCTTCAATCAATGTTAAGTCTGACTACGCCCGCAGCTGACTACTTATTGAAAGACCGAACAGGAAATGAGCTGGCAAGTCAGCTAGCGAACCAAAGGGCAAAGAAAGGGGCAAAAGTCAGTCCCGTCTTCTACGATGTATGCTCTTTAACTGGTTCATACTGGAAGAATGGATGGCACAAGAGTCTCTCTTCTGAGACTTGGACTGATGAACTCTGTAACCTATATTCTCCAACCTTCCTCGATACCCTAGAGGTCGACTCTTGCCCCACTACTGCCCCCCGTGGGAGTCCGGGCCGTGTCTCAGTCCCAGTGTGGCTGATCATCCGAAAAGACCAGCTAAGCATCATTAGTAAGTAGCTAGGCAGATTTCAGCGCATGCTGCATTAAGAATCTCCAAAGAAATTAGAAGCGCCTATGATAGGTACTTATTAGTAGTTAGTAGTGACAGGTTTATATTTGTTCAATTATACTTGGTGTTGATCTTAGGTATATTCTTGGGGTGGTCGTGATTTTAGCTTGTGCGGTCTTTGGTGGCGGGGGTTGATGGTGATGGTGTAGGGTCATGTCTTCGGGCGGGGTTAGGTGGGGGACCGGGGCGTAAGTGGGTTAAGGAAGCCCCCAGGTTGAGAATAGGGTCGTGGAACATAGGGTCTTTATCGAAAAAGTCCATAGAGCTGGTGAAAATTCTTAAGAAGAGGCGAATAAGTATAGCGTGTCTTCAAGAAACCAAATGGGTGGGTACTAAGGCAAGGGTAGTAGACGGCTATAAGTTGTGTTACTCAGGAAGCGTGGGGAATAGGAATGGAGTAGGTATACTAGTAGATGATGAGCTTAGGGAGCACGTGGTAGAGGTTAGAAGGGTCAACGATAAGTTGATGACGATTAAATTAGTTATGGAGGGGTCTTCTTTGACCATTATTAGTGCGTATACCCCGCATGTAGGCTTGGATCAGGATGAGAAGAGGAGTTTCTGGGAGACTTTGGATGGGGTGTTCCTAACAATGAGAAGTTGTTCATAGGAGGGGACTTCAATGGTCACATAGGGTCTTCTTCGAGCGGTTATGTTGATGTGCATGGAGGATTTAGGTTCGGTGTAAGGAACGAAGGAGGAGTCGCCCTTTTGGATTTTTCTCGAGCTTTTGGGTTGCTGGTAGTTAATTTGTACTTCCCAAAGAAGGAGGTTCACTTGGTTACCTTCGGTAGTTCAGTGGCCAAGACCCAAATAGAATTTTTGCTCCTTAGGAAGGGTGATAGGGGTCTTTGTAGAGATTGTAAGGTTATACCTAGTGAGAGTCTGTCGACCCAACATAGGCTTTTGGTGATGGACTTGGAGATCAAGAAGGAGAGGAGGAGAAGGGGTGTGGAGGATAGGTCGAGGCTTAGATGGGGTAGCCTGACTATGGACAGTGCGCTTGAGATAGGGGAGAAGTTGAGTGCAAGAAGAGCTTGGGAGAGTAGAGGGGACACGAATAGTATGTGGGATAAGACTGCCAGTTACATTAGGGAGACGGCTAGAGAGGTGTTGGGTGTCTCGAAAGGTCGTTCGAGCAAGTACCGAGGGGAATGGTGGTGGAACGGAGAGGATAAAGGAAAGGTGGAGGTGAAGAAGAAGGCTTACACGAAATTGGTCGAGAATAGGGATGAGGAGGAGAATAGAAGAATATGGAGGAGTATAAGATTGCTAAGAAAGAGGCTAAGTTGGCTGTTTCGACAGCTAAGAATGTGGCTTTTGAAAGCTTATACAAGGCGTTAGAGGGTAAAGGTGGTGATAAAAAGTTGTATAGGCTAGCCAAGGTTAGGGAGTCGAGGGCTCGGGACCTTGACCGAGTGAAGTGTATTAAGGATGCAGACGGTAAAGTTTTAGTGGAGGAGGTTCTTATTAGGAGGAGATGGCAGTCGTACTTTCATAAGCTCTTGAATAAAGGAAGGGACATTAACATTATGTTGGGGGATTTGGAGCAATCTGAGAGGCTTAGCGACTACGACTATTGTACGCAGATTAAGGTAGAGGAGGTTAAGGGTGCTATACGTAGGATGCATAGAGGTAGAGCGACGGGACCAGACGAGATCCCGGTGGATTTTTGGAAGTGCACGGGAGGGGCAGGGTTGGAGTGGTTGACTAGGTTGTTTAATACCATTTTTAGAACGAAAAGGATGCCGAAAACTTGGAGATGGAGTATGATGATTCCTTTGTATAAGAATAAGGGTGACATTCAATATTGCAACAATTATAGGGGTATCAAGTTGTTAAGCCACACTATGAAGGTTTGGGAGAGGGTGGTAGAGTTGAGGTTACGTAAGATTGTGTCTATTTCTGAGAATCAGTTCGGATTTATGCCGGGATGCTCGACTACTGAGGCAATCCACCTCATAAGAGGACTAGTGGAGCAATATAGGGAGAGGAAGAAGGACTTGCACATGGTGTTCATCGCCTTGGAGAAGGCTTATGATAGAGTCCCCAAGGAGGTTTTATGGAGGTGCTTGGAGGCTAGAGGTGTTCCTATAGTGTATGCTAGGGCGATTAAGGATATGTATGACGGAGGTAAGACTCGGGTTAGGACGGTGGGATGAGACTCTGAGCACTTTCTTGTCTTGATGGGGTTGCATCAAGGATCGACTCTTAGCCCATTTTTATTTGCTTTGGTGATGGATGTTTTGACTTTGCAAATTCAAGGTGAGGTACCTTGGTGTATGCTTTTTGCGGATGATGTAGTTTTGATTGATGAGACCCGTAGTGGAGTTAATGATAAGTTGGAGGTTTGGAGGAAGACCCTCTAGTCTAAGGGATTTAGGTTGAGTAGGTCCAAGACGGAATACTTGGAGTGTAAGTTCAGCGAGGCGGCGCATGAGGCTGAGGTGGTTATAAAGCTTGATACTCAGGCCATCCAAAAGAGAGATAGTTTCAAGTATCTTGGGTCTATGATTCAGGGAAATGGAGAGATTGACGAGGATGTCACTCACCGGATTGGGGTAGGATGGTTGAAATAGAGGCTCGCGTCTGGAATCTTGTGTGATAAGAAAATGCCGCCTAAACTCAAAGGCAAGTTCTACAGAGTAGTGGTTAGACCGGCTATGTTATATGGAGTGGAGTGTTGGCCAGTCAAGAAAACTCACATCCAAAAGATGAAGGTGACGGAGATGAGGATGTTAAGGTGGATGTGTGGGTGTACTAGGAAGGATAGGATTAAGAATGAGGTTATACGAGATAGAGTGAGAGTAGCGTCGGTGGAAGACAAGATGCGGGAAGTGAGGTTGAGATGGTTTGGACATGTGTTGAGGAGGGGCACGGAGTCCCTAGTGCGGAGGTGTGAGATGTTGGCTAGGGATGAATTCAGGTGAGGAAGGGGTAGACCGAAGAGTATTGGAGGGAGGTGATTAGACATGATATGGAGCAGCTGCAGCTTACCAAAGACATGACCCTAGATAAGAAGGTGTGGAGGAGGCGGATTAGGGTAGAAGGTTAGTAGGAAAGGGGCGTCAGTGTTAGTAGATAGGAGAATTTTGTTGCATTAGTAGTGCTTGTAGCTAGAGTATTTGTATTAATTCATAGTGTGTTATTATTTATTGGATTACTTGGTGGGTCCTGTTTATATTATTATTGGGTGTGGTTTTACATTTCGTATCTTGTCCCTTACTATTTCTTTTCTACACTGTTGTTTCTTGAGTCGAGGGTCTTTCGAAAACAGCCTCTCTATCTCACTTCTGAGGTAGTGGTATGGACTGCATACACTTACCCCCCCCCCCAGACCCCACATGGTGGGAATATACTGGGTATGTTGTTGTTGTTGGATTTGGCTGACACAAACAAGTCTTAAGTAGCCAGTAAATTTAAGTGGAGATCTATATTTTTGGAATCATAATGACAGAAAAACTACTTTAAAAAGAAGATATCTCGTTTACTTGATTGACAAAGGTCTTGAGGAGCCAATAATTTTAAGTGAAGATCTATATTTCTCGACTTATGATGGTAGGACAAATGCTTCTTAAACAGGATGATATCTCATGTTCTTGGGAACAGGAGATAAAGAATAATAAGATATCTAGCTGTGAAAGAAGCAGTTTCCTAATTTTTAGGTCGTGGTGGTTCTACTATTCTAGAGCTTAGGCAGACCGTAGACAATTTGTAATTGTCCTACGCTATTGACTAACAATGATATTCTTAAATTTCAAAAGATGAAACAGTTAAATATATATGAACTCAACACAACACTATTTTAAGTTGAGAGAAATATTCAAGCCAAAACCAAAGCATATTCATTTTGTTGCATTTTCGCAGTAAGAAGAACATGTCCAAATCAGCACAACTATCAATTTCAAAGTATGACAGGTTTGTGCTTACCAGATGTCGAAAAACACATGTTGAGTTAACACAGCTTCCAGCCAGCCAGTACCAACAATTCCTGGGGTTGAGCCTCACTATCTCACTATATCGATATTCATATTCCATTTCCTGGAACAAAAATCCATATCACAAAATTGAACTGGTGAGTGTTTCCCTTCTCCAGGTGACTACATGAAGACACAAAAATTGTTAGGACCTGTATTGAGTTCATAATATGAGTAGACATGTAGAATACTAGCTTAACAGGAAACTATTGAAACCCTCAAACTCATTAACAAGTTCAAACTAACCCGATGTCAAAGCATATCTAAAAAAAAAGTATACAGATCTCAAAATTTTCTCTAAGGTTCAAGTTAAAAATAACATAGTTGTTTAACAAATCAAAAAGGCGTGAAAACAAAAAAAAAAGAACTCACATGTCACATAACTCAGCCTGGAAGCTTTCGATATCTAAATTAGAGCAAAACTGACAAATTGAGAGAAAGAAAAATTGAGTTACCAAAAACGAAATTCTAAAATTGCATCTTCCAAGAAATGAGAGCAAAAGGAGAAAAGGGGTTCTGATAGAAGTATTGACGACCTTACTTTTCTTGGAATACTCATCCCTCATTGCATCACTCTTCCTTGAATATGCACCACTTTTACTTTACTTTCCCTTCTCACACACTCTGAATTATATTCAGAGTCACCCCAACAGAACTCTGGATAGCTCTAACATTGTTTCTTAAGGAAATAAGACAACACAAGGACCAACAGACAATAATCACTTCAAGTTTAGCCGAAAACAATAATAATATAGGCTAAAGATAGAGAAAAAAGAGAAAAACCTCATTTTAGCACAACTGGATATCAAATTTGAATAGAGTAAAGTGCAAAGTACTCCTTACGTTTTCTCTTACTCTCACCCTTGAGTATAGTAGCAACAATAAACTCACCACGAATTGATAGATTTGCTTGCAATAACTGCATCTTTGCAAACCTACAAAACAAATTTTATAGTAGTCTTAGTCAGCTTTAAGTGTCTATAGCTAAAATTCAAAGAGAACAAAGTTTTTCCTTAACATACAATCCTGTATAAATATTCCACTATCCTTTCTTTCTTTTACAATTTCGAGCATAAACCAGTAATGAAGCCATCCAACTCAGCACCTAAAGCCAATAGCTTGGTCACCGAGTTGTTTATATCACCAATTGTAAAGAACAGAAAGGATATAAATATGTCATCGAGTATTATCTATTTCTTACTATCATCACATGTCTACGCAATATCCTTAGTCGAACAATAAACTGAAACAACCTTATTATGCTAATTTTGATCCTAAATAGGCTGATGATGCGACAGAACCACATTTATCCAACATCACCACCTTATAATATGGAAACTATTATCATATCTCTAAATTCTACCAGATTCAGTGACTAATAACAAATCAATTAATAAGATAATCTAATCAATTACTAGCAAGCTATCCTCTATGTAAACCTTATTCAATCAGCTTATCTATGTCGAAACCCTAAAAATTTGAGATTTAGGAAAAATATCAAAAGTATGATAGTTAAAACAAGAGAACTCACAAGTCTGGTGACTCATCTTCGAAGCTTTCAATTTCTAAATTAGGGATGAATGCAGAGCGTTGGGGACTTGATTATGGATGAAGATGTAAGTAATACTTTAAAGTCCAAATTGAAGATGTTAACAAGCAGAGCATGACATAGAGAGCAGCTACTTCATGTGCTATGCCATTACAAACCTTCAAAAAGCTTTACCTGTCTTCGAAAGCCAAGTACAGTGCAAAGAGTGATAAAGGCCATAAACCAGGGAACTCCACAAACCAACTGTAGTCATTGCTGCCTCCATCTCCACCTACTCCGGTCACTACTACACTGACGACACGATAGCTCCACCACCATGGATTCATCAAAAGCCCTATATGATAACTGATGGAGTTTGGGATCGATTTAGGTAGAAAATAGAATTGAACTCTTTTTGATGATTTATAGAATTTTAATTTTTAGGTTTGCGATTAATTATTTCAGTGCTCAATGATCATCTATCAAACTATTACTAAGTCTATCACCTAGCAGACTATTGCAATGTTGAAGATTTCTGAGTTGGTGGAGTGAAATGAAAAAAAGGATTTCTGAGAAATAATATATGGAATCTAATTACATGTAAAATTAAATTTAAGAAATAAAGTAAAAATAAAATAAAATGAAAAAGCATATATGCGGGTATAGTAAAAATAAAAGAGGAAAATTGTGGATGGAATTGATACCCGTTTCAATAGCTAAAACTTTTCTATAAAGTGTTACCATAGATGATTTTATTGCAACAGTTAGGACAACCGTTGTGATAGGTATGCCTATTGCAATAATGGCAAAAATTTTATTGCTAAATTGTACCAATAGCACTCAAATCTTATGGCAACAGTTAAAACCGTTGCAATAGACTCTCTATAGCAATAGTTTGAAAATCGACGCTGCGTAATTTGTTCCCATAGGTCTAATGTCTAGTAGTGTAAAGTAAATGTATCTACAATATACATATACAATATACATATACATATACATACATACATACATACATACAATACAATATATTAACTGTGTGAAGACCTTTAGAAATCTGATTCAAACTTTTTGCCCTTCATTAAAAGACTCTGCAATAGACACAATCGTCTTTTCACCTTTTTCTTCCAATTAAAAAATATATGAAAAATATTTGGCTAAATATTTCCTTTTCTACTTTAAATTGAATTTCTAAGTTTAATTAAGAACTTTAAAATCAACTCAGATATGATAAAGTAAAAGTTGTCAAATATAGGTATAGTACATGTATTACAATTTATTATGTAAAAGGTTTTCTTTATTTTTTTTACGAATTGTTTTATTTTTAACCAAAGTTGATTTATGTTTACCAAATAATGTTATTTATGTAGAATTCTTAAAACCAAAAAAAAATAATCTAATTAAACGAGCTAAATACTTTTATAAAAGAAGTCAAATTGTACATTGTTTATGTCACACCCCTAGACCGGAATGGGTGGACAAGGGTCATATGAACACTTGCTATACAAATGACCTGCATTAAGCACATGAGCTACTATTCACAAGATAATTACAAGAGTGGTACATAAGTAGAATTGGATAACTAGCCACACCAGTGTAGGGGACAATTGAAACTATGATTACATACGATAACTTGCATTGTCTATGAAGCCTCTAATAGAATTTGTTACTGTACAATGACAGATAGTCGGAACAGGACCCGACATACCTAAGCTATAAATATAGATATGACTTAAAGAGTGCTAGACGTCTATTAGCTCCAGATGAGAGAAGAGCTCACCAACTACTTTGTTGAATCGAAACGAGTGCCTAATACAGAAGTCTGCTACCAGATGTACCTGATCCTGTATATACAAAGACGCAGTGCCCCCAAAAGTAGGGACGTCAGTACATATACAACATGTACTAGTATCTAAAGCAGACTGAATAACAAGTAGACATATGATGATGTTCAATGAATTGAATAACAAAATGAGCAACTATAGACAACTAAATACTAGAGACTCTCCTCTAGAATATAATTTATGAGCAGACGAGTGACCGATACACAGTATAGCTATAATCTATGCATTTTCCTTATTAACTCGTCATGTAACGTCTTATAAGTAATTCATCATTATGAAGTACTTACTAATTTGCCTAAGTGATATCCTATGCCTACTTTTAACCCAAATAATCATATGATGGGCTACCAAAGGCAATCTATGTCAAGTGTAAGGGACAAGTTGCCCAAATGTCCAATGCTATGATTTTATACATATAACTGTAATCGCGGTCTTATACATGGTACGCCCCCCATAGGCTCATTATGAGGGTGTGCCCGCAGGCCAGATGTGTCGTATATCGGCTCGAGTCAGGGGAACCAGTGCATGGCGTTCCAACTGACTTCAAATAAAAATAATGCCACAAGGGCGGGTACGCCACCATATTTGGGCTCACTATAATGGTCTGGTCTCGATCCTGTACACAGAATCACGTCGTACGGGTGTGCCAAGTAAAACCTAATACCCTCCCTTCGATAAGGATAACCTTTTATCATATAATGTCTCATATACAAATAACTTGTGATAATGACAGTTTAGCCATTTAAGTAGAACATACCCTATACAATTAACCTTTTTAATGGTATTTAGCTATTTAAAAGCTAGCTCTTTATCTTTACATCATCTTATACATGTGTCGCTATGTGATTAAATATACTAGTGTGACTATACTATGGCCAATTGTTCTAATTTATAGCACAAGCAAGATATTCCACGTGACTTTTAAGAATCTCTAATGAAGACGAAACACGATTTTGTATAGCTCTATAGATATTAGACTCGACAAGAGTAGTATGAGTACTGTGACTTCAGTAAATAGACATAGGACGTATGAAGATGAATAATTTCAAATGAGAGGGCATATAGACCCTATGGCCATTTATTCGCATTTATAAGATGTGACGGATATATCATGTGACTTGTAAGTAGTTCAAGTAAAAACACTTATGGTCGTGCGAGACACTATGAGTACTTGACTCGAAGGAGTAACATGATAAGTGCATAAAGTACGAGGATAATAAAGTCTAAGTGGAATGAGCATATAGATAATTTGATTTGTATTAGACATGTAATCATGTGTTTGGCACATAGAAAGAGAAGACTTTGTTCACGCATATATCAAGTAAACTATAGTGACTCTTTTAGGAGAAACAAGTAACTCACGGTCGTGCCTTAATGGTGGAGGAGGTTTAGCTTTACATAGCTTGGATGCCTCACTAGCAGTGTTTTGGACGGCGAAAGGCGACAAGGCTCTGCCTCGCCACGCGGCGAGGCGAGCGGCGAGGCGATCGCCTTTTGGAAGTACGGCGACAATTAATACCAAAAAATTAAAATATTTAATTACATATATAAATAATCAAAATCTCAATAACAATAATATATTAGCAAATATTTCAAGTCAAAAACTTAATTTATAGATAGTAGATACTAAAAAAGTTTAGAACTTTAATGACTCAAGACGTCAACATTCAACAATCTATAAAACAAGCAATACCGGAACTCTAAAAATTTATTCTTCTTCAAGATTTTCATAATCTTCAAGTCCAACATGAATTTTATTATATTGCCCCTTTGAAGAAAAAAACAAAGCAAAAAATGAAGAAGAAAAACAGTGGCGGAGTGAAACAGTGTCGCACTCGTCGGAGTGAAACAGAGGAAGAAGAAGAAGAAAATGGTTGGCTGGTTACTGCGTGCTGCTGCTGCCAGTGAAATAAAGAAGAAGAAGAAGAAGAAAGTTGAAAAAAAAAGAAAAAAAACAGACTTACCAGTCGCCGGTCGCCGGAGTTGCTGTCGAAGGTCACAGTCGCCTGGATCGCAGTAGCCGCAGACACCAACAGATGCAAAATGAAAAGAAAAACCCTAAAGTTGCCTTTTAACCTTAAAACCCTAATTTTTTAAAAAAAATCAAATAGGCGTCGCCATGTCGCCTCGCCTCGCCATGTCGCCTCGACTCGCCAAGGCGTCGCCTTTTCGATTTCGCCTCGCCACGAAGGATGGAGGCGACACTGCCTCGCCTCGCCTCGCCATTCTCCATTGGCGACGTGGCGAGCGCCATTTACAATACTGCTCACTAGCTAACGGTAGGATCACGAGTGTCAAACA
The DNA here is from genome assembly GCA_031232105.1 of Capsicum rhomboideum. Taxonomy (NCBI): domain Eukaryota; kingdom Viridiplantae; phylum Streptophyta; class Magnoliopsida; order Solanales; family Solanaceae; genus Capsicum; species Capsicum rhomboideum. The sequence continues at coordinate 137,674,620 of CP124711.1, read as the reverse complement.
ACTCAACACTCCTAGGTGTCGTCTTTCGCAATCGACCAATTAATAACTTCGACCACCCAAACGGTGAGCAATCATTCTAACAAAATCAACTACATATACAATACATAAATATATTCATCAATAATCCAAAAGTTCATCTAACAACTTATTACAATATTCTTCCCTTATGCTCAAAATTAATCAAATTCCTTAACAAGGATTCAATATTAAGTTTGCCCCTACCATTAGAAATACCCAAAATTTTCACTTTTATCACAACTCTATATTTTCCCCTTTCTTTTCAAGAACCCTAATTATAACCCATCTCAAGGACTAGCACAAAATTCAATTCAAATGGTAATTACTACCTCCTCCTATACCCTAAACATGTATGTCATAGCAATATTCAAGTGTAGGGTAGAGAAATTACCTAAATGAGATTAGTCCCCAATTTCTTGTGATGCCATTGAAGGAAGAAAACATATAGTACTACTCGTTTTCGGTAGCAAGAGAAATAATCGATGTAGTCAAAGTTTCTTAACAATTGCTAGAAGAGAGTAGAGGAGAAGGAAAATTGTGAAAGAGGAGAATTGAGGTCGAGGAGTAGTGTTGTGCGTTCCAGGAAGAATAAGAGCAAGAGCTCTTGATTTTTTTTGGTTAAGTTTCTACCCCTGAACCCTTCTCCCCTCATTCTTATTCCTTTTTCCCCACTTAATTTAAAAATAATTAAAAATAAATGTGCCCCACTAGTTCACTCTACTTAATATAAAAGCTCCATATAATATATACAAGTACTATAATTCTTCTTAAAATATATAGGCCACAAAACTTTTTATAGATTAAAAGTTACTCTCGTTTAAAGTGATAAAATAAATTCGAAATCTTTTTCTGAGGTGTCACAGTCTAGGACTTTGGGATTAATTAAAGTTATTTTTTGATTTAGGTAAGAAATAATTATATTTGTCTCTCTTTATTAGTTTTAGACCATTCTTTCAAAACTGCATGAGTTATTTGAGGTAAGTTTTAATTTTGAGTCTTTTTTGGAAGTTTAAAATAATAAATAGTCTTATATTTTTATTGAAAATTTGATAGTATCTATGATTGAAGAGATAAATTTGCTTGTGATTTGAGGTAAGTTTTCTAAATTTTAGTCTGTTCAAGAAGGTTATAATAATAAATAATTGTGTATCCGTTGTAGACAATTGCTAATTGAGAAGTTTTCTTTGTGATTTTTGTTTCTAATGTCTCATATACAATTAATAATTTCAAATTGACATATTAACAAATTTGTACAGATTATTTAATGTGAATCTGTATTTCACTGCAAGAAATTGGTTAGTCATTCTAATTCATAACAATCAATTTTAAAATCTATTATCTTACAAATTGGGAAACAAGGAACATACAATGTATCATCATTCGAGACAAGGAGGAAGAGGATCAGGTATATTATATTCGTAAAGTTGATTTATTGGTCGGATGGGATTTTCAAGTGCTAAATTTAGGTGTAAAGACTTAATCTTGGAGCTTGTTTTGACCTAATTTGCAGTTAAAGATTATATTTTTCCATTTAGGTGTGGCTAGATTAGATCATGGAAGTGTTAAACATGCAAATACATGTCAAAATAGATAAGTTTTATAGCTATACTTTGGTGTTCTTGATAATAATATATTTGGTATAGGTTTATGATTTGCTATAGAAGATAATATAAATGAGAAAAGGAAAAGTACTAGAATTGAAATGGAGATTCTTTCTATGGAAACAAATAAGATTTTCTAGGGATGTGTTGCAAAGATTCATGGGGGTAGTAGTAGTAATAGTTCAAGAAAATCTGGACTTGGGATTGTTGCAAAGGAAGAGAAAGTGTATGAAGATGGAGAAGTAGAGTTAAATCTTAATTTATCATTGGGAGGTAGATTTGGTGCAGACAAATCTTTTAATAATAAATTGATGAGGTCTTATTATGTAACTTCTTGTTTGCCGATAGTTAGTGTCATGACCCGATTTCTCAGGTCATGATGGCGCCTACTCTAAACTACCAGTAGGCAAGCCAACGTTAACCCATAGTCCAAAACGGCTAGTAGCAGACTAATAAGAAGAAACGAAGATAAGATTAAATGCAAGAAAAAGAAAATCCAAAGAAATACAACAGAATACCCCAAAACTAGTGATGCTAGTACAAGAGCCACTAATAATACAGAGTACAAGAGGAATAAGATATAAATATAAATATATACAGAACCATCTCTGAGATACAATGTAAATACCAGTCCAGCAAAAGAGGAAGAGTAGGCCTAACTTCGAATGTCTGAAGCTCACCTTCTATCTTCGATCCACGACAGCTTCGTACGATGCACAAATCAACTGTGATAACTCTTACTATGAGCTGCAGGGTGCAGAAGTGTAGTATGGGTACTAACACGAGGTACTCAGTAGGCATCTACCGACTGAGCTCCAAAGACAATGCAATTATGAATCACATGTAAAGCAGATGTAAGCAGTACAAGTAGTTATCTATAACAAGAGATTCACAAATGCTAGGACTGTAACTAAAGCTAAGGGCAGCTAACATAAGCTCACCCTATAGGTATCTCGAGACCAGGCTATGCCAACAAAAAGATAATCCCCATACCGTGGTGTAATAAAGAAGAAGACACGGGATATACAACAGATATATGGAAGAAGAAGTATACAAATGGTACGTAGTAGTAGTATGAGAGAAGATGAGTATAAGTAGAAATATATATATATACACTCCGCTCTTTCTCAGATGGATAGTGTGAGATTACAGATAGACGCCGATGGGACTTTTACTCACGTTGCCAGAGTTTCAGCTCAAATTCAGACCAGGGAGATAGAGTTTAGCATCGAGGATCGTCAGCATCAGCTCAAGGATTTGGGGCCAGTTCAGACTTAGACAACGCTTGTGATTGTTTCAGCATCTTAGGATTCTGTATTGGGGATTTTGAATCCCTTTACGGATATTTCACAGTCGTAGGTGGTTCTCGGTGTGTCAAGTGGTTCTCAGTACAGAGTTGGGTTTGTTGATATTCAGTAGGGTTCCCTGTCAGTCGCTGAGTATGAGGTTAGGTTTCTAGAGTGGGCCAGATGTACCTCTATGTTGTTTCCTATCGAGCATGACAGAGTGTGTGGTTTTATCAGAGGATTGATTCTACTACTTCGCCTGGCATCGAAGCACTTGATGACAGTCGAGGTTTCTTCTCCTCAGGTTATGGAACATGTGAGGTCTATAGAGAAAGCTTGTCTTGAGGCGTATGGAGGTAGCGGCAGTAGAACGCGTCCACAACACCGTGTTGATGGTAGTTCATCTGGAGGTAGGTATTACTCCCGCAGAGGTCAGCTTCACCGGCATCCTATCAGATCAGTTCAGGTAGTACCTCAGAGTATAGGTTGCTCTCATAGAGTTTGTGATGGTCACAATGGGTAAAGTTCAGGCCAGGTATTACGGGGTGTTCGATCTATGTCTTCAGGCCGTGGTGGCCATTCTGGGTCAGTTAGTGCAGCATATCAAAGAGTTCCAGGGGCGTGTTATTATTTCAGTGAGACTGGCCATTAGTCTAGAGAGTGCCACAGGCGAGAGTTAGTTAGTCAGTTGGGGTCAGCCCGTGTTTTCCACCAGGTCAGAGCCTTAGGAGTTTGTTATGACTGCAGAGAGTCAAGCCATTGGTCCTGAGAGTGTACCCTATATGGGATTAATATGCAGATAGGGCAGCCGGATCAGTCTCATAGAGATGTGGTGCCTACGGGCAGAGGCGATACACCTAGTGTTTCAGTTGATCATTCAGAGCCTCAGTTTAAGAGCGGACACGCTCAGATCCATATACCTTAGGAAAGATCAGATGCGATGGCTTCAGATTCCACCGATTTAGGTGCGTGTTGATGTTTACTTTTAGTTTCTATTTGAATTGTGTCAGGGGTTTTTACACCTATCGGTGACTATATGCTTTGAGATGATTTTATGATATGTTGTATGTCGCATGATTACATGACTTGGTAGTGTTATGCTGATTATATATGCCTCGTTATAGGATCTTATGTATTTGACTATCCCCGTAGTTAATTCTTTTTAGTAGTGGATTGGATAGACCAGTGTAACATGTTCCTTGGGGATGGTATCTGGGGAAGGACCCCTGTTATTGTGGCATATTAGCCCTGATATGATCTTTTGACCGGTAGCGGTCATGTGTTTATTTTGGTGCCACCAGTGCCTTGTGTTGTGATTAGTTTTGGTATTACCCGGACATCGATTGTGTTTTCCCCTGTACCACTAGCACCTCATGGGGTTTTAGTATTGACGATTGTCTTGAATTTTGATAGGCCTATGTTTGGCCTATAGTTGACTAGTGATACCTAGTCTGTCCCCTTTCCTCGTGATTTTCATTTCGATGATTAGTTTCGATAGCCGCCTCTTGTATTGTCAGTTGGGGGTTACCCTTTGGGTTGGTCTGAGCTGCTTTCGGATGGTTGTTGGTATTGGTATTAGTACTGAGTTGAGTACCCCATCCTTTCTGTTGGCGGGTTCTGGTTAGTTGAGTTGAGAGTGGCTAGGCGGATGGATTCTGTGGTTTCTTATTTTGCTGTTGGTATAGCCTGGTATGTTTTCTGGAGTATCTGTTTAGGGTCTTATGTGGTGTAGCAGCTGTTAGTGACCTGTGCAGATACACTCTGAGAGTGAGTAGTTGTTGTCATGGATGGTTATGGGTATTGGTGGAGCCAAATTTAGGTTGAGATTGCATTTTCTGAGCTACCAGGGATTTGGACACCATTGCTATCCTTTATAGCCACGACGAGATTTTAGTTACATCTCGATAGTTTACGTCTACAACAAATATGGTTGTTGCTTGTATCCTCAACTTTGTGGGGTCTTAGTGCAGATTTATTACTTTCAGCGCAGCTAGTTGGCACGCATTATTGATTTCTACGGCTCTAAGACTTGATTTTCAGCCCTTGGTGTATTTTGGATATTCAGATAGCACATAGTGGGCTTGCGCGTGTGGTTTCCATCCCGCATTTTCAGTGTATCAGCTCCAGCCTTTCGAGGGTCGTGTGATGTGGTTGTGCTGGCCAGACCCAGATGAGGTTCGATATAGTTCAGCATAGGCAATCAGAAATTAGACTTAGAGTTTGGAGTTAGTGGCATAGCTTATGCCTTAGTTTGTCCCTTTCTTGTTGGATTTTCATTTGGCTGCATATGTATCAATATGATATCAGAATGCCATCGATTCAATCTGCGTGTCTCAGCTGTGCCGGTTGTGGTTGGAGGTTGGTTGGCTGCCGGGTATGGGTTTCGGTTGGTTGGAGTGTGAAGGATAAAGAGATACCTGCAGCGAGATCCCTTGGAGGCCTTGGTTTGTGATAGAGGCTATCTGGGAAGCCTTGCTTGGAGCATGAAGGCCCGGTACCTCGTTCTTTTAGAGCATTGGGCTCTTTCTATCCATTGATTTTCGGGGACGAAAGTCCTTTTGGTAGTGAATGTTGTAATGACCCTCCAGGTCATTTCCCTAGTGTTGGTACTCATACGACACTTCTGCACCTTGCAGTTCATAGTACGAGTTATCACCGCTGATTTGTGCATTGTGCGGAGCTGCCGTGGATCGGAGATCGGAGGTGAGCTTCAGAAGTTCGGAGTTGGGCCTACTCTCCCTCTTTTGCTAGACTGGTCTTTACATTGTATATCAGAGACGGTTCTGTATATATTTATATTTATAGCTTGTTCAGCTTGTACTCTGGATTATTAGTGGCTCTTGTACTACCATCACTAGTTTTGGGGTATTCTGTTGTATTTTTTTGGATTCTCTTTTTCTTGCATTTAATCTTATCTTCCTTTCTTCTTATTAGTTCGCTACTAGCCGTTTCGGACTATGGGTTGGCTTGCCTATTGGTGGGTTAGAGTAGGCGTCATCATGACCTGAGAAATCGGATCGTGACAGTTAGAGATGATGATGTTCTTGCACCACCACCAGTGTCTTATTCTCAATTTGGTGATTGTTGTCACGACCTGAATCCCATCGAGACGTGATTGGCACCCGACGCCGATAAGGCCCGAGAGAACCAAGCTTTGCTTCTATTTAGTCATATGCATGTCATAGGAAACACTACTATCACATAGAAACATGAAAGGCTAAAATCGAAAAGTATAGGACGTATGACGTATATATATATGAGAAACTTGGCCGTTGAGGCCATCAAGTCTAGACTTCATCTATCATCTTATACACATACACCCACATACGTCTACAAAAGCCTCTAACAGATGCATTTACCCAAAACCAACTGAAAGTCGGGACAAGTCCCCGCTTTATACACAATGTACTATTTCAAACCATATGCATCACTATGACTCGGAGAAGGCCCGGATTAACTGGAGCTCACCAATGAACCGCAAACAGCTAGCAACCTACTGTGGCGGCCTACTAGCCTGCACCTGCAACATGTAAGGTAAGTTCCCCAAAAGGGGTCAGTACGGAATAAGTACTGAGTAATAAATTTTTCAATGAACTCAGATGCATATGAATAACCAATATGAATAAGTCACCATTTTGCATTTTTGGAAACCATGTGGATTGTTTTCATTACTTTCTTTGCTTTCTTTAGCTCAATGCTCAATGATAACAATATACCCGGGCCCCTACTGATCAGTGGGTCTTTACATGACTTATCGTCATGTTGGGATCGAGTCGAGCTAGGCTTATGCCCCTAGACTTGCCACCCATAAATCAATGTCTCGGGATCGGGTCGAGCTAGGCTTATGCCCCTAAGACCTGCCACCCATAAATCAATGTATCGGGATCGAGTCGAGCTAGGCTTACGCCCCTAGACTTGCCACCCATAAATCCAAACCTCGGGATCGAGTCGAGCTAGGCTTACGCCCCTAGACTTGCCACCCGTACTTGATCACTGACCACATTTGCATTACTTTGTTCATTACTTTGAGATTGATACTTTGATAGTCATAACATCACTTTGGAACTTTGGAACATAACATTGGTGGAACCATAGAATCTTTGGAACATTAGTCAATGCATATGAGACATATGAATGACATTTGATCAATGCACAAAGAACATGTGATGAACCATAATTGATATCCGGAAATAGGATACCCTTGGCTTATGAGAGATTGATACTTTTGTAGCCATAACATTGTTGGAAGGTTTGGAACAATAACCAATGAGCAAGAGACATGTAAATAAACATTATTGGAAACATAGACTTTGTGGAAACATAACACTATTGGAACTATTGGACAATAATCAATGAACAAGATACATGAGTATAACCACTATTGGAACTTTGGAACACAACCTTATTGGGCTTTTAGAACATTATCCATGAATAGGGGACATGTGATTCACAATTGATCAATGAGTAGGAAACATGTGATAATAACCATTGGTAACCGGATATGGAATACTTTAGCACATTTCGGGATAGGACAAGTGACATGTCAATGTGAACACTATTTACCGCGGAAAGATGCGGACAAAGTAACCTTACATACCTTGTATTCCCAATGTAAGTACACAATCAAATATGTGAGAGCAACAATTCCACTCCTTCTTTACGTTTCACTTTACATCACAAATACATAATGGAACCAACATTAACCACCAACTACCTTACAAATGCATACAATAACAACAAGTCACATGTTTGGCTTTAACATGTCATTTCCCCTTGATAATATCATTTTCGGCATGGTCATATCAATAATACCACAACATGCCCAACATTGACCAAAATATCATTTATGAATTTATTATTCCAATAATCCTACAATATTCCATACATTGACCAATACATGATATCCAAGATCATGTCACACCAAGTTCATACTTTACACTTCTCCATCACCACAACATCACAATTATGCCATCAAATTACTTCAATACACCTCACAACAACAAATCGGTCAAAATCCCATAATTTACACTTTTATGGAAATAACAAGTTTCTTAATGTAATCACACCATACATGTTGGTATTTCATCCATACCATGCCTTTTCATCAAACCCACAAGTCATATTTCAAGTTTAATTCACAAGAATGCACATCTTTTATCAAAAACCAAAAGTGCACTATTCAACACCTTGCCACCATAACTACCATGATATACATAACATCTCATGTACATAATATATTAAATTACAAGAATAAACACTTACCAATACTTGTAGGATGATGCTCTTGCCCAAGAAGTGGACTTAGGGTTTGAGAGTTTGAGAGCAATATTGTGGAAATATCTCCAAAAAGGCATGTGTGTTTTAAGAAATAAAAATCTGATTTGTGGTGGCTTTATATAGGCCCTCATGCTCATCTATATCCATCCAATTAGTCAAAAAGGTTGTGTTTACTTGTCAAACACAAGAATGGGTCATTTGACCCTTTTTGGGCCTCTTATTTTTGGCTCATTTTGGGCTTTAAATTGGGCCCAATAACATATCTCAACTTAGCCCACCAATTTCATGTATAATTCACCACATATCTCATGTTTAAATAATTCCATAATCTCACGACAATATTCTCTTGCGAGATTCTCATTTGTCGTCTCAATCGCAAAAATAGACATTCTAGTCGTCCATGGCTTCTTTGAACATTTTTTTTGACAATTAGTTGTGTTTCATGGTTTGATCATGTAGAAGTATGTAGGAGTGTATTGAAGTATTTGAAGCTTTAACAATGCTCAAAGAACTCCAAAGAACCAAAAGAAACCATCTAAGAATCGACGTAGAATCGCGTTACAAAATGAGCGCGGAAGGGCACAATATGTTGTGCCTTGCGCCACTTGCTGCAAAGCAAGCAGTGGCGCGAGATCCTGCTGCCCTCTGAATCAGGTGGCTTGCGCCACACACCTTCAAACAGGGAGTGGCGCAAGTCTTGGTACTTTGCTGAATTTTTCGGCCACTTTTTCCAACACTTGCATATCGTCCAATACCCTATCAAAACACTATAAAATACTTACTTAGTGATATTAATCATCAAGTAAACATGACTCCACGTCACCAAATGAGGTTGGAATATGTACGGGGTATTACACAATTTCCCCACGAACTCACAAAACACCTCCTACGAAGGTCTAATCGCATATACGTGGCCAAATTTCAATTTTCTCGTCATTAGCATTACCAACTACATACTTATATCTCTCGACACCCAAGCAAACATTATTCAACATCATCAAGTAGGGTTGGGAAGGTACGGGGTGTTACATTCTTCCCCCCTTAGAAACATTCGTCCTCGAATGTTAGTAACATTGTCTCAATGTAACAACTTAAGTCAAAGTGAATTCTTCATATCATCATATACACATGTATCACTTGTAAAGACTTACTTATTCTGACTCCACTTCCGTATCTTGATCTTTTTCTTCCGTGCATAACAATTATAAGTACTTTAAAGTTCATTATTTCATGGGTCTCCCTTGTGACTCCTTCTACGTGCTAACTTTTCCAATAGGGCCTTTACGGAAACTACTCCAGCATCTCTTAATTCTTTCACTTATCGATTTATCATAACAATACGTAACAATAAGTACCTTTTTCACATGTGAAATCCCCTGTAATTTGTACATTTCCACTGGCAACGATATAAGATAATCGTCTATACACTTTCAAAGCATCGCATATAAGATACTGCATGAATTGTGAAAAGTTCCTGGACTAGTGCTAATAGACACGCAATTTGCCCAAATTTTTGGACAATTTCCCTTTCTTTCCGATTCTCATTATTTCTTTCCTTTTTATTGGTCACACTGTCAAAAATACCTAATCACCTATGGCACACTTTAATTCCCTTCTTCTAATATCAGCATATAATTTGTATTGACTTTGAGCCATTTGTAGCCGCTGTTATATCACCTTCACCTTCTCTATAGCTTGATGAACACAATCTGACCCGAGCGAAGCAAATTCCGTCAGCTGTAACCCATCCAATTGATGATCTATATTTTCTTTCACATAAAGCTTCGTAAGGTGCCTTTTGATACTTTTATTTTAAGCAATTTCAATAAACCATAGATGTTCATCCCAACTACCTTTAAAGTCCAATGTACAAACTCGTGACATATCTTCAAATATTCGTATAATGTGTTCTGTTTGTCCATCCATCTGAGGAGGACAAGCCGCACTTACAGCTACCTGTGTACCCATGCTTTACTGAAAAGACTTCCAATACTGTGCAATAAAGTAAGCTCTCCTATTTGATATAGTAGTGAGTGGAATCCCATATAATCGTACTATCTCCGTAACATACAATGTTGCATAATGTTCAGCTGTATCGGTGGTCTTACTTGGTAGAAATTACGCTGACTCGGTAAGTCTGTTAACTTCCACTTCCAAACTGGAAGGATAATATAGTGCATAAACCATACAGACTTCTGATGCCATACTGTCAATTAGTGACCTCTTGGACATTGAGCTACAAGTTCTACAATGTACTTCTCAAGTATCCTGACCAAGACCTCTTTGCTACACCATGGTACATTTTGGTTGCTTCCGAGTGAATGAAATACTGTGAAAGATGTTCTTTTGTTGTAATTCATTTCCTTAACTATACCCAGGACACACAATCTACGTTGGCGTTAAAGTACTCCCCCCTTGTGTTTATTCAAATACTTTCGTCGACCCTACTGTACACATATTTTTCCTATTGCTTTTTCCTTGATCTCAATTATCAATGAAAATCCTGCCACATTTGACGCTATACTTCTTTCATCTGGAGTTTCAAGAAACAAAACCCCATATTGCCTCATTAATATAGATTTCCTGGAGCTGGCCATTCATATTTCTACTGCCTTGCAGCTTAATATATCAACTGCCCCATTTACTTTTCCCGAATGATACCAGATAGCAATGTCCTAATCTTTCAATAGTTCAGGCCACCTTCGCTACCTCTGACTTAAGTCCGTTGGTTTAGAAATATATTACATTTTCTTATGACCAGTATATGTCAACACGAATAACTTACAAAAAGTGACACCATAACTTTAAGCAAATATCGCAGCTGCTAGTTTAGGGTCATGTGTTTGGTAATAATTTGTGTTCTCATGTGGCCGCAATTGTCGTGACGCATATGCTATTACTTTACCATGCTACATCAATATACATCCGAGGCCAACCCCAAAAGCATTACCATACATTGCATAACATTCTTATGCCTTCGGAAGGCACTTACAATTGGTGTAAAAGTTACTTTATCTTTCTACTCTTGGACACTTTTCTCACATGCATCATTTTACTGGAACTTGATTGCCTTGTGTATAAGCTTTGTTAAGGGTGTAGGGATAGAAGAAGATCCTTCAAAACTTCTCATATAATGATCAACCGATCCAAGAAAATAATGGATCTCTGTAAGCATCGTAGGCCTTAGCCAATTGTTCACCATTTCTATCTTTTGTGTGAATACCATCACCGAACATGGTCACACACATATTAAAAAGTGTCTTGAACACCCTATCCATTAAACCCATAATAACTACAGGTGCATTCGCTAACCCAATTGGCATACCAAGAATTCATAATAACCAAACCATGTTTGTAAGATTGTCTTGGGTATATCATCATCATTTGTTTCATCATTTGACCATTTTTTTTTCCACAACTACTTAAACAAATTATCAGCTCTGGGGAGGGAATATTTATTCGTAATTGTCATCCTATTCAGTTGCCGATACTCAACACACATTCTCAACGTACTGTCTTTCTTTTGCACAATTCACACTGTCGGGGCCATGCTATGCAACGAAATAAAAATAGATTGAGTGTCTGACGTCGTATTAATACTAGCTCACACATCGAGGGATTTATTTACCACCAGAACTGATTGAAGAGCTGGTGGCATCACATCAGTATCTTCCACTCTGACTAAATGACATGTGTATCCCTTAAAGTATCTTTTTCCTTGCTTCAAGATGGGGAATAAATTTTTCTCTTGGTGTCCCCACATTTCCCTGGCCATTTAAAACATCCTTAGTTCGACAATCTACTATGGCGCAATCCCATCGAAATTTCACTATTTCCAGCTCAATAGGAGCAACCCGTGTCTCACAACCACAATCAATTAGTATGCACTTGTGCTATACTCTTTTAACTTCAATTGATTCTCCGACTGATGTGTAGACCTCATATGACATAACTAGTAATTCTGGTGCCCGCTTAAATTTTCAACAATTAATGAAATAACATATGCACTTATCAAATATGGTTCAATCAATACATGTACGGTACCTGCAGCTTCGTCAGGAGAAGCCTAATTTTATGACCCGATATATCACACCAATAACAACATTTGGCATTTCACCTAATTAATAACTTCCGCAATACTAACACGGCTGACAAGGGGACTTCGGTTGGTTCATATTTTCTACATTCTTGTGCTTGAGACCCTATTGCCCATGAATCCTAAACCTCGCTTCCTTGCCAAATCGATTGTCTGTAAACCCTTGGAATTAAAGTAAACCATTTTCTATCGATTAAGGGAATATTGTACTTTCTGATACTCATAATCCGTTGGTAAAGATTTAACAATTGGTCCGCATAAGCCTTTCGGACCCCATATGGAAGACAATGGTCAAATATTATCGTTCAAAATTCCTCCCAACTAGCTGAAAGTACATCAATGCACTGGTCACATGCATAACATCTAGAGCCCTTTTAATGTGATCTATAAGATCCTGTGGGTCTTCATTCATATCCGACTCGGTGGACATGGGAGGGGAGTTTAATTTTTTTCAGAAAATCTCATGTGCGGTAACTAGCTACCTTAGCTGCACCATCATTCCTCATTATTGGGCCAGCTTGCCCATGACATGATATAACAACTCTCTGAGTCAACATAGATACTTCATTTCTTACATCCCGTCCAGTGGCATGTATAGGTGGTTCTGCGGATACCTCTCTATTTTTTGGCTAAGAGAGACCCGTATAACAAATTCCATGTCAGCTCCACCTTGACTAACTTGGTCAAGTGATGATTTACTCATTTCTACTTTGGCAGGCATATCAACCTGCTCACCTTTGCACTTATCTTGTCTGATAATCAATATTTGACTATGCAAAAGAAAATCAATGTCAATGTGTACATATGCGTCCACCTATATCTTTGGCTCTATTGCACGATCTAGAAGTGAAGAAAAGAAACAACTCCTAAATGTCCCGTAGCCTCCTGCTTATCAATGTGGCGCGCAACACATCCATAAGCAAGACTCTACTCAGACACGGCTTTGTAGACACCCTTAGATCGACCTGCTCTGATACCACTTTTGTCACGACCCGAATCCCATCGAGACGTGATTGGCACCCGACACCAATAAGGCCCGAGAGAACCAAGCTTTGCTTCTATTTAGTCATATGCATGTCATAGGAAACACTACTATCACATAGAAACATGAAAGGCTAAAATCGGAAAGTATAGGACGTATGACGTATATATATATGAGAAACTTGGCCGTTGAGGCCATCAAGTCCAGACTTCATCTATCATCTTATACACATACACCCACATACGTCTACAAAAGCCTCTAACAGATGCATTTACCCAAAACCAACTGAAAGTCGGGACAAGTCCCCGCTTTATACACAATGTACTATTTCAAACCATATGCATCACTATGACTCGGAGAAGGCCCGGATTAACTGGAGCTCACCAATGAACCGCAAATAGCTAGCAACCTACTGTGGCGGCCTACTAGCCTGCACCTGCAACATGTAAGGTAAGTTCCCCAAAAGGGGTCAGTACGGAATAAGTACTGAGTATGTAAGGCTCAAATGAAACTGTACAATTCATAAATTTTTCAATGAACTCAGATGCATATGAATAACCAATATGAATAAGTCACCATTTTGCATTTTTGGAAACCATGTGGATTGTTTTCATTACTTTCTTTGCTTTCTTTATCTCAATGCTCAATGATAACAATGTACCCGGGCCCCTACTGATCAGTGGGTCTTTACATGACTTATCGTCATGTTGGGATCGAGTCGAGCTAGGCTTATGCCCCTAGACTTGCCACCCATAAATCAATGTCTCGGGATCGGGTCGAGCTAGGCTTATGCCCCTAAGACCTGCCACCCATAAATCAATGTATCGGGATCGAGTCGAGCTAGGCTTACGCCCCTAGACTTGCCACCCATAAATCCAAACCTCGGGATCGAGTCGAGCTAGGCTTACGCCCCTAGACTTGCCACCCGTACTTGATCACTGACCACATTTGCATTACTTTGTTCATTACTTTGAGATTGATACTTTGATAGTCATAACATCACTTTGGAACTTTGGAACATAACATTGGTGGAACCATAGAATCTTTGGAACATTAGTCAATGCATATGAGACATATGAATGACATTTGATCAATGCACAAAGAACATGTGATGAACCATAATTGATATCCGGAAATAGGATACCCTTGGCTTATGAGAGATTGATACTTTTGTAGCCATAACATTGTTGGAAGGTTTGGAACAATAACCAATGAGCAAGAGACATGTAAATAAACATTATTGGAAACATAGACTTTGTGGAAACATAACACTATTAGAACTATTGGACAATAATCAATGAACAAGATACATGAGTATAACCACTATTGGAACTTTGGAACACAACCTTATTGGGCTTTTAGAACATTATCCATGAATAGGGGACATGTGATTCACAATTGATCAATGAGTAGGAAACATGTGATAATAACCATCGGTAACCGGATATGGAATACTTTAGCACATTTCGGGATAGGACAAGTGACATGTCAATGTGAACACTATTTACCGCGGAAAGATGCGGACAAAGTAACCTTACATACCTTGTATTCCCAATGTAAGTACACAATCAAATATGTGAGAGCAACAATTCCACTCCTTCTTTACGTTTCACTTTACATCACAAATACATAATGGAACCAACATTAACCACCAACTACCTTACAAATGCATACAATAACAACAAGTCACATGTTTGGCTTTAACATGTCATTTCCCCTTGATAATATCATTTTCGGCATGGTCATATCAATAATACCACAACATGCCCAACATTGACCAAAATATCATTTATGAATTTATTATTCCAATAATCCTACAATATTCCATAAATTGACCAATACATGATATCCAAGATCATGTCACACCAAGTTCATACTTTACACTTCTCCATCACCACAACATCACAATTATGCCATCAAATTACTTCAATACACCTCACAACAACAAATCGGTCAAAATCCCATAATTTACACTTTTATGGAAATAACAAGTTTCTTAATGTAATCACACCATACATGTTGGTATTTCATCCATACCATGCCTTTTCATCAAACCCACAAGTCATATTTCAAGTTTAATTCACAAGAATGCACATCTTTTATCAAAAACCAAAAGTGCACTATTCAACACCTTGCCACCATAACTACCATGATATACATAACATCTCATGTACATAATATATTAAATTACAAGAATAAACACTTACCAATACTTGTAGGATGATGCTCTTGCCCAAGAAGTGGACTTAGGGTTTGAGAGTTTGAGAGCAATATTGTGGAAATATCTCCAAAAAGGCATGTGTGTTTTAAGAAATAAAAATCTGATTTGTGGTGGCTTTATATAGGCCCTCATGCTCATCTATATCCATCCAATTAGTCAAAAAGGTTGTGTTTACTTGTCAAACACAAGAATGGGTCATTTGACCCTTTTTGGGCCTCTTATTTTTGGCTCATTTTGGGCTTTAAATTGGGCCCAATAACATATCTCAACTTAGCCCACCAATTTCATGTATAATTCACCACATATCTCATGTTTAAATAATTCCATAATCTCACGACAATATTCTCTTGCGAGATTCTCATTTGTCGTCTCAATCGCAAAAATAGACATTCTAGTCGTCCATGGCTTCTTTGAACATTTTTTTTGACAATTAGTTGTGTTTCATGGTTTGATCATGTAGAAGTATGTAGGAGTGTATTGAAGTATTTGAAGCTTTAACAATGCTCAAAGAACTCCAAAGAACCAAAAGAAACCATCTAAGAATCGACGTAGAATCGCGTTACAAAATGAGCGCGGAAGGGCACAATATGTTGTGCCTTGCGCCACTTGCTGCAAAGCAAGCAGTGGCGCGAGATCCTGCTGCCCTCTGAATCAGGTGGCTTGCGCCACACACCTTCAAACAGGGAGTGGCGCAAGTCTTGGTACTTTGCTGAATTTTTCGGCCACTTTTTCCAACACTTGCATATCGTCCAATACCCTATCAAAACACTATAAAATACTTACTTAGTGATATTAATCATCAAGTAAACATGACTCCACGTCACCAAATGAGGTTGGAATATGTACGGGGTATTACACAATTTCCCCACGAACTCACAAAACACCTCCTACGAAGGTCTAATCGCATATACGTGGCCAAATTTCAATTTTCTCGTCATTAGCATTACCAACTACATACTTATATCTCTCGACACCCAAGCAAACATTATTCAACATCATCAAGTAGGGTTGGGAAGGTACGGAGTGTTACATTCTTCCCCCCTTAGAAACATTCGTCCTCGAATGTTAGTAACATTGTCTCAATGTAACAACTTAAGTCAAAGTGAATTCTTCATATCATCATATACACATGTATCACTTGTAAAGACTTACTTATTCTGACTCCACTTCCGTATCTTGATCTTTTTCTTCCGTGCATAACAATTATAAGTACTTTAAAGTTCATTATTTCATGGGTCTCCCTTGTGACTCCTTCTACGTGCTAACTTTTCCAATAGGGCCTTTACGGAAACTACTCCAGCATCTCTTAATTCTTTCACTTATCGATTTATCATAACAATACGTAACAATAAGTACCTTTTTCACATGTGAAATCCCCTGTAATTTGTACATTTCCACTGGCAACGATATAAGATAATCGTCTATACACTTTCAAAGCATCGCATATAAGATACTGCATGAATTGTGAAAAGTTCCTGGACTAGTGCTAATAGACACGCAATTTGCCCAAATTTTTGGACAATTTCCCTTTCTTTCCGATTCTCATTATTTCTTTCCTTTTTATTGGTCACACTGTCAAAAATACCTAATCACCTATGGCACACTTTAATTCCCTTCTTCTAATATCAGCATATAATTTGTATTGACTTTGAGCCATTTGTAGCCGCTGTTATATCACCTTCACCTTCTCTATAGCTTGATGAACACAATCTGACCCGAGCGAAGCAAATTCCGTCAGCTGTAACCCATCCAATTGATGATCTATATTTTCTTTCACATAAAGCTTCGTAAGGTGCCTTTTGATACTTTTATTTTAAGCAATTTCAATAAACCATAGATGTTCATCCCAACTACCTTTAAAGTCCAATGTACAAACTCGTGACATATCTTCAAATATTCGTATAATGTGTTCTGTTTGTCCATCCATCTGAGGAGGACAAGCCGCACTTACAGCTACCTGTGTACCCATGCTTTACTGAAAAGACTTCCAATACTGTGCAATAAAGTAAGCTCTCCTATTTGATATAGTAGTGAGTGGAATCCCATATAATCGTACTATCTCCGTAACATACAATGTTGCATAATGTTCAGCTGTATCGGTGGTCTTACTTGGTAGAAATTACGCTGACTCGGTAAGTCTGTTAACTTCCACTTCCAAACTGGAAGGATAATATAGTGCATAAACCATACAGACTTCTGATGCCATACTGTCAATTAGTGACCTCTTGGACATTGAGCTACAAGTTCTACAATGTACTTCTCAAGTATCCTGACCAAGACCTCTTTGCTACACCATGGTACATTTTGGTTGCTTCCGAGTGAATGAAATACTGTGAAAGATGTTCTTTTGTTGTAATTCATTTCCTTAACTATACCCAGGACACACAATCTACGTTGGCGTTAAAGTACTCCCCCCTTGTGTTTATTCAAATACTTTCGTCGACCCTACTGTACACATATTTTTCCTATTGCTTTTTCCTTGATCTCAATTATCAATGAAAATCCTGCCACATTTGACGCTATACTTCTTTCATCTGGAGTTTCAAGAAACAAAACCCCATATTGCCTCATTAATATAGATTTCCTGGAGCTGGCCATTCATATTTCTACTGCCTTGCAGCTTAATATATCAACTGCCCCATTTACTTTTCCCGAATGATACCAGATAGCAATGTCCTAATCTTTCAATAGTTCAGGCCACCTTCGCTACCTCTGACTTAAGTCCGTTGGTTTAGAAATATATTACATTTTCTTATGACCAGTATATGTCAACACGAATAACTTACAAAAAGTGACACCATAACTTTAAGCAAATATCGCAGCTGCTAGTTTAGGGTCATGTGTTTGGTAATAATTTGTGTTCTCATGTGGCCGCAATTGTCGTGACGCATATGCTATTACTTTACCATGCTACATCAATATACATCCGAGGCCAACCCCAAAAGCATTACCATACATTGCATAACATTCTTATGCCTTCGGAAGGCACTTACAATTGGTGTAAAAGTTACTTTATCTTTCTACTCTTGGACACTTTTCTCACATGCATCATTTTACTGGAACTTGATTGCCTTGTGTATAAGCTTTGTTAAGGGTGTAGGGATAGAAGAAGATCCTTCAAAACTTCTCATATAATGATCAACCGATCCAAGAAAATAATGGATCTCTGTAAGCATCGTAGGCCTTAGCCAATTGTTCACCATTTCTATCTTTTGTGTGAATACCATCACCGAACATGGTCACACACATATTAAAAAGTGTCTTGAACACCCTATCCATTAAACCCATAATAACTACAGGTGCATTCGCTAACCCAATTGGCATACCAAGAATTCATAATAACCAAACCATGTTTGTAAGATTGTCTTGGGTATATCATCATCATTTGTTTCATCATTTGACCATTTTTTTTTCCACAACTACTTAAACAAATTATCAGCTCTGGGGAGGGAATATTTATTCGTAATTGTCATCCTATTCAGTTGCCGATACTCAACACACATTCTCAACGTACTGTCTTTCTTTTGCACAATTCACACTGTCGGGGCCATGCTATGCAACGAAATAAAAATAGATTGAGTGTCTGACGTCGTATTAATACTAGCTCACACATCGAGGGATTTATTTACCACCAGAACTGATTGAAGAGCTGGTGGCATCACATCAGTATCTTCCACTCTGACTAAATGACATGTGTATCCCTTAAAGTATCTTTTTCCTTGCTTCAAGATGGGGAATAAATTTTTCTCTTGGTGTCCCCACATTTCCCTGGCCATTTAAAACATCCTTAGTTCGACAATCTACTATGGCGCAATCCCATCGAAATTTCACTATTTCCAGCTCAATAGGAGCAACCCGTGTCTCACAACCACAATCAATTAGTATGCACTTGTGCTATACTCTTTTAACTTCAATTGATTCTCCGACTGATGTGTAGACCTCATATGACATAACTAGTAATTCTGGTGCCCGCTTAAATTTTCAACAATTAATGAAATAACATATGCACTTATCAAATATGGTTCAATCAATACATGTACGGTACCTGCAGCTTCGTCAGGAGAAGCCTAATTTTATGACCCGATATATCACACCAATAACAACATTTGGCATTTCACCTAATTAATAACTTCCGCAATACTAACACGGCTGACAAGGGGACTTCGGTTGGTTCATATTTTCTACATTCTTGTGCTTGAGACCCTATTGCCCATGAATCCTAAACCTCGCTTCCTTGCCAAATCGATTGTCTGTAAACCCTTGGAATTAAAGTAAACCATTTTCTATCGATTAAGGGAATATTGTACTTTCTGATACTCATAATCCGTTGGTAAAGATTTAACAATTGGTCCGCATAAGCCTTTCGGACCCCATATGGAAGACAATGGTCAAATATTATCGTTCAAAATTCCTCCCAACTAGCTGAAAGTACATCAATGCACTGGTCACATGCATAACATCTAGAGCCCTTTTAATGTGATCTATAAGATCCTGTGGGTCTTCATTCATATCCGACTCGGTGGACATGGGAGGGGAGTTTAATTTTTTTCAGAAAATCTCATGTGCGGTAACTAGCTACCTTAGCTGCACCATCATTCCTCATTATTGGGCCAGCTTGCCCATGACATGATATAACAACTCTCTGAGTCAACATAGATACTTTATTTCTTACATCCCGTCCAGTGGCATGTATAGGTGGTTCTGCGGATACCTCTCTATTTTTTGGCTAAGAGAGACCCATATAACAAATTCCATGTCAGCTCCACCTTGACTAACTTGGTCAAGTGATGATTTACTCATTTCTACTTTGGCAGGCATATCAACCTGCTCACCTTTGCACTTATCTTGTCTGATAATCAATATTTGACTATGCAAAAGAAAATCAATGTCAATGTGTACATATGCGTCCACCTATATCTTTGGCTCTATTGCACGATCTAGAAGTGAAGAAAAGAAACAACTCCTAAATGTCCCGTAGCCTCCTGCTTATCAATGTGGCGCGCAACACATCCATAAGCAAGACTCTACTCAGACACGGCTTTGTAGACACCCTTAGATCGACCTGCTCTGATACCACTTTTGTCACGACCCGAATCCCATCGAGACGTGATTGGCACCCGACACCAATAAGGCCCGAGAGAACCAAGCTTTGCTTCTATTTAGTCATATGCATGTCATAGGAAACACTACTATCACATAGAAACATGAAAGGCTAAAATCGGAAAGTATAGGACGTATGACGTATATATATATGAGAAACTTGGCCGTTGAGGCCATCAAGTCCAGACTTCATCTATCATCTTATACACATACACCCACATACGTCTACAAAAGCCTCTAACAGATGCATTTACCCAAAACCAACTGAAAGTCGGGACAAGTCCCCGCTTTATACACAATGTACTATTTCAAACCATATGCATCACTATGACTCGGAGAAGGCCCGGATTAACTGGAGCTCACCAATGAACCGCAAATAGCTAGCAACCTACTGTGGCGGCCTACTAGCCTGCACCTGCAACATGTAAGGTAAGTTCCCCAAAAGGGGTCAGTACGGAATAAGTACTGAGTATGTAAGGCTCAAATGAAACTGTACAATTCATAAATTTTTCAATGAACTCAGATGCATATGAATAACCAATATGAATAAGTCACCATTTTGCATTTTTGGAAACCATGTGGATTGTTTTCATTACTTTCTTTGCTTTCTTTATCTCAATGCTCAATGATAACAATGTACCCGGGCCCCTACTGATCAGTGGGTCTTTACATGACTTATCGTCATGTTGGGATCGAGTCGAGCTAGGCTTATGCCCCTAGACTTGCCACCCATAAATCAATGTCTCGGGATCGGGTCGAGCTAGGCTTATGCCCCTAAGACCTGCCACCCATAAATCAATGTATCGGGATCGAGTCGAGCTAGGCTTACGCCCCTAGACTTGCCACCCATAAATCCAAACCTCGGGATCGAGTCGAGCTAGGCTTACGCCCCTAGACTTGCCACCCGTACTTGATCACTGACCACATTTGCATTACTTTGTTCATTACTTTGAGATTGATACTTTGATAGTCATAACATCACTTTGGAACTTTGGAACATAACATTGGTGGAACCATAGAATCTTTGGAACATTAGTCAATGCATATGAGACATATGAATGACATTTGATCAATGCACAAAGAACATGTGATGAACCATAATTGATATCCGGAAATAGGATACCCTTGGCTTATGAGAGATTGATACTTTTGTAGCCATAACATTGTTGGAAGGTTTGGAACAATAACCAATGAGCAAGAGACATGTAAATAAACATTATTGGAAACATAGACTTTGTGGAAACATAACACTATTAGAACTATTGGACAATAATCAATGAACAAGATACATGAGTATAACCACTATTGGAACTTTGGAACACAACCTTATTGGGCTTTTAGAACATTATCCATGAATAGGGGACATGTGATTCACAATTGATCAATGAGTAGGAAACATGTGATAATAACCATTGGTAACCGGATATGGAATACTTTAGCACATTTCGGGATAGGACAAGTGACATGTCAATGTGAACACTATTTACCGCGGAAAGATGCGGACAAAGTAACCTTACATACCTTGTATTCCCAATGTAAGTACACAATCAAATATGTGAGAGCAACAATTCCACTCCTTCTTTACGTTTCACTTTACATCACAAATACATAATGGAACCAACATTAACCACCAACTACCTTACAAATGCATACAATAACAACAAGTCACATGTTTGGCTTTAACATGTCATTTCCCCTTGATAATATCATTTTCGGCATGGTCATATCAATAATACCACAACATGCCCAACATTGACCAAAATATCATTTATGAATTTATTATTCCAATAATCCTACAATATTCCATAAATTGACCAATACATGATATCCAAGATCATGTCACACCAAGTTCATACTTTACACTTCTCCATCACCACAACATCACAATTATGCCATCAAATTACTTCAATACACCTCACAACAACAAATCGGTCAAAATCCCATAATTTACACTTTTATGGAAATAACAAGTTTCTTAATGTAATCACACCATACATGTTGGTATTTCATCCATACCATGCCTTTTCATCAAACCCACAAGTCATATTTCAAGTTTAATTCACAAGAATGCACATCTTTTATCAAAAACCAAAAGTGCACTATTCAACACCTTGCCACCATAACTACCATGATATACATAACATCTCATGTACATAATATATTAAATTACAAGAATAAACACTTACCAATACTTGTAGGATGATGCTCTTGCCCAAGAAGTGGACTTAGGGTTTGAGAGTTTGAGAGCAATATTGTGGAAATATCTCCAAAAAGGCATGTGTGTTTTAAGAAATAAAAATCTGATTTGTGGTGGCTTTATATAGGCCCTCATGCTCATCTATATCCATCCAATTAGTCAAAAAGGTTGTGTTTACTTGTCAAACACAAGAATGGGTCATTTGACCCTTTTTGGGCCTCTTATTTTTGGCTCATTTTGGGCTTTAAATTGGGCCCAATAACATATCTCAACTTAGCCCACCAATTTCATGTATAATTCACCACATATCTCATGTTTAAATAATTCCATAATCTCACGACAATATTCTCTTGCGAGATTCTCATTTGTCGTCTCAATCGCAAAAATAGACATTCTAGTCGTCCATGGCTTCTTTGAACATTTTTTTTGACAATTAGTTGTGTTTCATGGTTTGATCATGTAGAAGTATGTAGGAGTGTATTGAAGTATTTGAAGCTTTAACAATGCTCAAAGAACTCCAAAGAACCAAAAGAAACCATCTAAGAATCGACGTAGAATCGCGTTACAAAATGAGCGCGGAAGGGCACAATATGTTGTGCCTTGCGCCACTTGCTGCAAAGCAAGCAGTGGCGCGAGATCCTGCTGCCCTCTGAATCAGGTGGCTTGCGCCACACACCTTCAAACAGGGAGTGGCGCAAGTCTTGGTACTTTGCTGAATTTTTCGGCCACTTTTTCCAACACTTGCATATCGTCCAATACCCTATCAAAACACTATAAAATACTTACTTAGTGATATTAATCATCAAGTAAACATGACTCCACGTCACCAAATGAGGTTGGAATATGTACGGGGTATTACACAATTTCCCCACGAACTCACAAAACACCTCCTACGAAGGTCTAATCGCATATACGTGACCAAATTTCAATTTTCTCGTCATTAGCATTACCAACTACATACTTATATCTCTCGACACCCAAGCAAACATTATTCAACATCATCACGTAGGGTTGGAAAGGTACGGGGTGTTACAATTGTATTTATTATTGATCACATTGATTTTTCACGTAAAAGGTGGTTGCTTCTCATAGTAGTTTTGTTATTTTTCTCATATTCTTTTTCTGTCTTTCAAATTATGTGATGTTTTATATTTTGTCTTGATGAATTTATACCGTAAATGATATATATTATCTTTTACTTTAATTATCATATTATTTTATTGTATACAATGGGGAACAATGAAGGTGTGGAATGACGATGGATAAAGGAAGGAGCGGGAGACTGAGTTAGAAAGTATCATATTATTGTATACACTAATTGTTATTGTTTGTCATATTATTTTATTGTATCATATTATTTTATTGTATACACTAATTGTTTGTTACTAGGTAGGAGTCCATCGATAATCGAAATTGTAGCGAACAATGACACTCCTCGTGTTGGATATTTTCGTCATTCAAACCCTAAATTGGGAGAACACAACTTCTTTACTCCCTGCTTTCTTTCTTTAGCGGCCTTGCTCAATGCGTCAAGTTAACTTTTTAGCTAGTGTAAACTCACAGATTTACCCCCTCTATTTCAAAAATAGTTGTCACATTCACTAAGTTAATTGACTAATTTTACAAGCTAAATTAGATTAAATTAATTACATATTCTTAAATTAAAATTTAGATATTCAAAAACTATACGAAAAACTATAAATTACAATTTATCTCATATAAATATTTCAATATGATGATATATACATCTTCAAATGTTGATCAAAGATAATATCGTTTGACTCTCATAAAGGAAATTATACGTGACAATTATTTTGAAACGGAAAGAGTATATTCGATACTCATTTTTGTCTCTCCTTCATCTTTTTGTTCTGTTTTCTCATTATAAAGATCTTTCAGGATTTTGATAAAGTTTGGCTAATATTTGATTCAGCACAATCTCATGATATTTACAAGATAAGTCTGTTTTAGCTTATACATAAAAGGATATTTATATCATCATCATACTATAATATAAATGGGAGGCCAAGTGGAAAATTGGTTTACGAAAATATTTCTATAGTCATATTATTATAGACAAAAATGTAAATACCTATTAATCATATAAGCAATATCTTCTCAAGAAGTTATAAAATTTCCTGTCGGAAAATGGTTGCAAGTCTTGAACCTATTTATATTTCGTCTCTATGTAACTTGCTTAAAGCTATTTTTTGCAACTATCTTAGGATTCAAGTAAGTCCTGGTGTTGTTTTGGGTATTGTTTTTTATGGGTTCGTGGGAATCTAAATGATGGATTGGTTGTTTGAAAAGACAATATAATGTCGTGTAAAGCATATCTCTAAATTATTGGTAAAAGACCAAACAAAATAGAGAAAAATATATGCACAAAATTGATTTTATTCTTTGAAAAATATAAATGAGAGAGATCCGGGTAAGCTTGAAATCCATCAGCCACTACCTCGATCTCCGCAACGCCAACACCTGCTGGAAATGATCTACAAGCCCCTACTCGAACTAATACCTGCACGGATGCAGAAAAACAAGAAAAAGGAAAAAGGAGCAAGGGTGAGTACGAAACCACGTGTACTCAACAAGCATCGTCGAAAACTAACCCTAATCTAAAGCGATGGCAAGAACCACCACTCCATTTATCCCAAGGTTTCCCGATCATTCTATATCCCTCCAAGAGCACAGTATAAAAGCCTATCTAGGTAAACCCCACACAATGGTCAACAGTACATCAGAAATGGGGTAAGCATGCTAATTCATGGTGAGTCAACCCTATTCATTTATCTCAACACGAGGGAAATTATTTATGAAGAAGACGGGACTATCTAATACCTCAATTGCCTATTGGAACACTTGAAGGATGCATGACTTTATGACAACTCACTCATCTCTATTATCAATAGAAATTTTTAAGGGAAAACGGATCAAATTTGCATATAATATATCCCTTAGTAGGCTTGACTGTTAGGAAAAAATCTTGTTTTTTTTTCCCCTTGATCAAAACATAAAAAGAATAAATTGAACAGTTGCCTTGAAGAATTTGGAAGATGAAGTCCACCCCCCCACCCACGCATTTTACGTTGAAGCGACAAGTAGAAATACAAGACAATATCAAATGACATGAATGGTTGGTGGATACCAAATCTCAAAGTTTACGCACGTGCACCCCTAGGATTCCATGTGGGTCCGCCTTTGTAACCAACATCGGAATCAGGAGGCATCTCATCACCTGCCAAATATTAGAAAAATAAGTATAACAAAGAAAACCAAAGTAGGGTTGACACGAAACAAATTTAAAGCATCATTTTTCTCTTCATTACTTGTCTATATATAAGAAAAGTTCCAACCTGAATATGGCAAGAAACATTGAACTAGAAAATATAGACCTTTCTTTGGCGAAACACAAGTTCACAATCACAAGGGAGCAAGAATTTTTTTTATACAAAACAACTACATAACCAGTGTTGCAATCCCACAAGTGGGATCTGGAAGGATAGAGTGTACGCAAACCTTGCCTAGTAAGACTAGTGAGCAATAGATAAACTATCTATACCTTGATGGCTGCTGGATGATGTTTTCTTGAGCCTGCAAAAATGCACATCACGTATTCCATCAGTTCCCGACCATACCCGTGCTTGAAAGGTATCTTCATTTTGAGGATAGTAAGCATTATCCTTGGCAACGAATGTGATATAATACAACAACCCCGCAGCAGACATCGCGTTCACAGTCAGAATTTTCACAAATCTGTAATCTTGAGCCTGAATTGAATATCTCAATCCATCACATAATAATACAAATAGATCCATATTAATGAGGACATAACTTACCTTCTCAAAATTGTATTTGTGAAGGGCCAAGTGGGACAGCTTAATAATTTCCGGGTCTTTTTCCTTGCCTGGTAGTGGAAAAACAAAAGGCCCACCACCGGGAAAAGGTTCCTTATAAATCGACTTCATATCCATAGTGACATCGAAACCCTAGATTAAAAAGAGACCCAATGCAATTATGAAAAGCATGTATGTATGTATATATGTTCAACAACAAAGTGTTTGTGTTTGTGTTGGGGTTCACTTACCTCGCTCTCCTTAACATGCCTAAAATACTCCTTCAAATGGTCGTAGGCACCGAAATTGGGATCTATATCATAATAGCTTTTTCCTAACTTCTCAGCTTCAAATGTTCGATAGTCTGCCCAAAGGTTGGGGAAATCGGGATCGGAATCGACATCATAATATCGTTCTCCTATCTTCTCACTTGCACTCTCCTCTTCCAATGACGACGACGACATTAGGGCAAAGAAGGGAAGGAGGGTTAGGGCTCTGAGTTGGGAAAACAAAAATCTATATCTACATCTACATCTACATCTACATCTACAATATATTAAAAGTGTGAAAACCCTTCATTAAAAGAATCTCCTATAGATAAAATCGTCTTTTCACTATCCTAAATTAATTAATTAATTATTATATTTATTTAAAATTAAGGAGTCCTAAAATATATAGTAAGAGGTATTAGGAGTATTAATAATCAAGGAGTCCAAAAATATATGGTAAGAGCCATTAGAAGAATTCATAACTAAGAAATCCTAAAATATATGACCAAAAATAACTGTTATGTATTAAATTCTTCTTTATTTGAATCATGTAATTCTTTATTTGAATTAGGTAAAAAAAAATAATTTAATATTTAATTTAAATATTTTGAAGCTAATGAAACTTTTATTCGTCCAATGCATGTAAAATATGTTTTTGTTTATAAAGCCACGTGAGTGTAGTTAATATTTTTTACCAAAAATTTTTTAATTATTGAATCCTTCCCCATTTAAACTACACAAAGACCTAATATTTTTGACCAAAAAAATTTTAATTGTTGAATCCTTCCCATTTAAACTACTCAAAGTCCTAATACTTAACATTTTTAAATTCAATTGGTCTAAATCATAATATTTAACACTTCTAAATCAATTAGAATTTTACTTTATATAAAAATAATTGATTTCTATAATTCTATTTAAGCAATATTTTAGATTATTTCTACTTGTATTTTTTCTCTTATTTTAATTTTGAATCAAATCGTCTTCTTATATTCATTATCATCATCCTTTGTGTTTTTTTTTTCTTTCTTTTATTAATAGTTTTAACGACTATATATGAATTATAAATAATCAACAATTGATATAATTTCTCGTGTTTCTCTTTCAGTTGAAAATTTTGAACGAATAACAAGACGGACCAAGCATTTTTCCGCTGAATGAAATAGCTAAAAAAATCTAAGGTTTATCTCTTTTCCTTTTTTTTTCGTTCTTTATTTAATTATGACTTAGTTTTTATTATGTTATTTAATTATATTTTGATATATCATTCGTTAGTATTATAGTTGAATCTCTAATTAAACTAATTTGTTGAATTCAAAATATAAAGTTATAGTTAAGTGTTGAATCTGAATATATAGCCTAACGTCAAAACAACTCTACCTTATATTTTGTTGTTGTGTGTTTATTTGTTGTAATTAATTCCTCTATTTTTTGAATTTTGTAAACAACAGTATGCTCTGATGTTTCAAACATTATGGGGTTCTTTGAATTAAAGTTCAAAATATATAAATATCCGGTGAGATGTTTCAGACATGCCATATGCAAATTTTCTTTGAAGTTCTTTAATTTTGTCCGTCTTTGCCTACTTATACTTGGATTAGTGAAAATTTAATTGTAAAAGGTGCTACTTTTTAGATTGATGCTTTGTTACTTTTGTTTGCTCAATTGAGTTTTCTATATTTTATTTGTTTTTGTCTTATCGTGCTCTTAACTAAACGAATAAAATTCCTTTATATTTGATTTTTTTTTTTTTATTATAAGGTAAGTTCTTAACTATAACTAAATATATTGTGATGTCAGTTTGTGCCAAAACACTGCTCTTGTGATGCTGAGTTAGTGCCCAAACATTGTTCTTGTGTTTCTCCCCTGCTTTGATTTGTTATTGTTAATCTGTTACAAGTAGTTATGTTATATTATTATATTGATAAATAATGTAGTCAAACTTCAAACAAATCATGAGATCTACCATATTGTTAGTATTTAATAATAGGCTTTAATGATCGTCTTATTATTTTGGTATAGGCTCTAATGGTAATTGATATTTTGTTACATAATTGTAAGGAAATTTTCGAGCAAACTCATGTTTGATTTGGGTATCTTTTCCTATATGTTATAAACTCCTAATTGTAAGAAAATTTACATGGAGAAAGAACGAGGTCGGTTTTAAGATTTTATTATTTCTACACTTCTAAATCAATTAAAATTTTACCTTATATAAAAAAGAATTTCTACAATCTACACTTCTAAATCAATTAAAATTTTACCTTATTTAAAAAAGAATTTCTACAACTCTATTAAATATTTTGGATCAAGCTTTAAGAAAATTAAACACGCTTCTTCTACTTTTCTTCAATGCCTTCTTCTACTGCTTCTACTTTAATTCTTATTTTGATTTGTTTCAAGTCGTCTTCTTGCATTCATTATAATCATCCTTTATGTCTTCCTTTATTTCTTTTAGTTAATAGTTTTAAAGATTATATATATAAATTATACGTTCTATAGAATGGCGGTTAGATTGGTTATGTTATATGGAGGACTCAGATTAGGGTAGAAGATTTGTTAGATAGTTAATCTAGCGTTGTCTCGCTTATTCTTATTACTATTAGCATCAATAATCAAATCATTAAAAATTATGTGATAACTATCAAGCTTTTTATATTCAAGTGATTTTATAAAACTGAACTCATTAAAGTGAGGTACACGCGTGAAGCGCGTACACCTAAACTAGTATATAAAAATACTATTACTTGTTCTCTCCATACTTTTTACCACATTAACCTTTTCTTCACTACTCTTCTTCCCCTTTTCCCCTTTAAATTGAATTGGTATATTTTGGTCTTTTCCACCGACCTCTAAGCAACTCAAGTGCACTATCTCCGGCATCTTCGACGCTATTACTCTAATTACCGCCGGTGCATATCTTTCATATTCCAATATTGCCCCTTAACAAGACCGAGCAAATTTGAGTTTTTTTGTCAATCTTAAGACCATCAACGCAAAGTGTTTGAAGGCTAATGTGCAAGAAGAATCATGGTGTTGGCACATGCGATTTGGACATGTGAATTTTGAAGCACTTAAATCAATGGGAGATAAGAACATGGGTTGATGGGATTTCATTAATCAACCATCCCAATCAGTTGTGTGAAGCTTGTCTTCTTGAAAAACATTCAAGGAGGAGTTTTTCGATGGAGACCACGTCAAGAGCAACCAATCCCCTTCAGCTTTTTCACACCGATGTGTCGTACTGGAACAATTGAACCCTAAAAGCTTCACCCAATTTCAAAGTCAGAGTGATATCAAAATCCTAGAGTATTGCTGCTCAACAAATTTGATAGTCAATTTTAAGGGGGAAAACGTTCCTAATAGGACTCTCTCCATACTCAGGAGGCCTACAAACCCAAGAACTTTTCCCCAGGGAATACGAGGTGATGGTGCGTAATTTCCTGAAAATGGAGTTTTGTTTCTCCACGCATGATCAGATTTCCTCTCTCTATCAACTAATTTATTTTGGCAGGAAGATCCCCAATTCTTCATCGATCCCCAAGACCTGGATTCCATACTAAGGGTACACCTTGAACCCTTTATGATGGTGGTTGAAGAACAAAGTGTTTGATGATGTGTTGGTGATAGTTACCTGTCGTGATCGCGATGCCCAATGTGACGGGTAAAAGGTTATTTGAGAGCTAAACGATAGGGATATTTTTGGCCCTTTTTCTGAATTAAAATATTGACAGTCTTCAAAAGTATTTTGGATTCGCCATGTCTACTAACCATATCTGTCATGTTCTTTATACAATTTATTAGTACTTCTTTTCATTTCTGTTAGTTGAACAATTTTGATTATGTGTCCGCCTTTATCGTTTCACTGATAAAGGTTATGGTGGGACGAATTTGATTCTTCTATTCTTAATTAGAGATCTCATGTTTGAATTTGGGCTCCTGAGTTATGAAAAAAATCTTATTGGGAGCGTTTTACCCTCAAATAAGTCTTATGTAATGTGAATTTTATAAATTAGTCTGTCCCTATACATATAATGAACATTGGTGGAACCAAACAAAATGTATTCATTGAGTCACTTGCATTCACATTTCTAAAATGTTTTTCTTTTTTCTTCTTTGTTTATAGCTTTAAGAAATGACAAACTTGACATGATCTAGCTATGAGTAATAATGTTTTATGTTTTAAAGCAAGAAAACATATTTAGCCAAACAAAATTGAGAAAAAGCTCAGAGTTATTATGTTTTATCCTTAGCATTAATTAATTATTCTTTAAATCATTTTTCAAGATTTAATATCAAACATCAATTAATTGGGGCAATGTGATAAAATAGACAGATCAACGATTGTATTCTTAATGTCCATACCAAGTTCAAATGTGACAAGTAAAAGTGAACGGATGTAGTTATATTTTACAACCATTTAATGATAGAGGTAGTATTGAAAAAAATGATAAATTTTTCTTAATATCATAAATTAAACAAGTATTGAATTAACTATTTTTAGTAAGAGGGCCAATTAAAATAAAATGGAAGAAATATCAAATGTGAACACGCATGCATAAATAAAATTCATTGGACAATTTTAAGTAAAGTACTATGTATTTACATTATAGTGAATGTGTATCAAGATATAGTGAATGTCTATCAAGAATATAAAGAGTATCTATCAAGATCTATCAAGATATATTGAGTATCTTGAAATGTCAATCTTTTGGAGAGAAATTAGGAGGAATTTTCCTTCTTATAAATAGAGGGACTCTCTTCATTGTAAATCATCCTTCATTCTCCAAGAGAAATAAAGAAGTCTCCTCTCTTCTCTACCTTATTATTCTTGTTCTTCCTATATTAGTTTATAACACGTTATTAGCACGAGACGCTACCATATACTTTTAGAAAAGTTGAAAGACGTGCCGAGAAACTATATCATGGTCATATCTTCGGCTTCAAATACAAAAAGAAGTCCATCAATCCTTAAGATTCTTACCGCTTTTGGACATTATGGAGCCTAATAATCCTTTTCTTAGTGTTTACTTTATTTATTTAAACTTCAATATTGTTTATGGATATTTAATTTGTATCTTTGCATGTAGATGCTGAATTGTGAGGATTTCATGAAATTTATAGCTTTGATAAGCTATATTAATGGCAAATCACGACTGTTTGTAAGCATTGGACAAAAGATCCAGTTGGCATTATAAAGAACATATTTGAAAGGCTCGAGGATGATCAGTTTTGGTCCCTTTTGGCATATTATTTCATGGATATGACGATGGATTTAAATCTCATCCCACTAAAAGGGTAAGACATCGAGTTAGAGTCCCGATGCACCATGATGATAAAATGTTGGGTTCAAGTCCCATCGATTTATGCCTAAGACGCCTTTATATGGATAAGTCGTTGAGTTTGCATCTCAATGCACCAT
Source organism: Capsicum rhomboideum (assembly GCA_031232105.1). Classification (NCBI taxonomy): domain Eukaryota; kingdom Viridiplantae; phylum Streptophyta; class Magnoliopsida; order Solanales; family Solanaceae; genus Capsicum; species Capsicum rhomboideum. Next base: position 137,642,315 of record CP124711.1, on the reverse strand, counting down.
ATTGATGATGTAATGATGGCTAAGGCAAAATAATATACTTTTGATGATAAGTCTTGAAACTTGTTCCACTGAATATGCTCCATTCCCTAAAGTGAATGTGGTAGTAATGCATAATATGTCTGAAAGAAGACAAGTGGTTGAATGAATGCACATGAACGTGGAAAAGGGACAAAATACTAATTTTTTCCCAGTCTTGCATGCCTTGATTTGCTTCTGAAGTAGCAATATCTTGAAAGAGGTTCTATCCCATCATAATTTGATAGACTTAAGGCACGTTTTGATAATTATGTTCCATTCCTGAAGAATGAGAACTTTTGATAAATGCTATAAACATGGATCCATTCTCTGAAGTGAATGTGACAGTATTCAACAAAGCTTGTCAATACAGACGTACACTTGTTGTGATGGGATCTTGACTCACCTCTAAAGGGGTTGAATAGTTGAGAAGAAATGAATCTGAAATTTACTCCCGAAGTAGTAAATCTAAAATTCATGCAATAATAAACCTGAATTTTACTAAAGGAATATCACATGTCATGGTAACTTGGAGTTACTAACACAAATAATTTAATCTATTGACATGAACGAATTTGCTATTTCAAAGATGCGCATATTGAGTATACATTGAAGAACCGAAAGATTCTTCAAAGAATTATTTTATGTTGCTTGTTCTCATGATAAGTTAGTTAGACCAACTAATGTTGGGATTGAATCCCTTGAAATTTGGAAAGTATAAAAGGTGAATATGGACCCGTTCACCTGTCATGTGATATCTTAAATAGATGCATCTATAAAATAATCACATGTACGTTTGTTGTCAACCTGCAGTTTGACATTCATAAAGTTGCTTGCTCAATATAAATTGAGTTAAAGAGCATAATTACCTGATTGTGTAATCAAGACAATTCATCTTGATAATATTGGTTTAGCGTTGAATGCCTCCAATAAATAGTTGAATCATTGCTTATGAGAACAAAGCTTCAGTGATTGGTCTAAAATATGCTAATCACATATTATAACACTTATATGCATCAGACCAATAAATTATGGTTAATTTTTCCCTCTCAATTGGTTCAAGGTCAGGAATCAAATATTCCATCTAGAAATTTTTGATGTGCGATATATGAGTAATGAATATACCATGATACACAAAGATGGATTCCTCAAAGAAGATAGAGGAGGTATGTTAGTTTTCCTAACATAAGGGGGAGATAACAAGCAGATATGAAATATGTTAGGAATTATCATCAGATCCTCATTCAAAAGATAATTCAAGTTCAAATGCTAGGAGCATTTGCTGACCCGAAATTGATCTCATATTTAGCTGTAAATGCTCCAATTGAATGCCCCTGAAGGACAAAGTCTACTACATGCATGAAGCATGGTAGATCATAATCGGTTCCAAATGAGATAATCCTTGAAAAGGATAAGGAGCAAATGATCATAATAAGGAAAGTATGTGCTTTTGAAGAGCTTACGACATAACACTTCATGAAACTTTATGAGAGGTTCAGGTACTTGAAAATAATGAAGTGATGAGATCTCAAAAGGTTATGTCACATTGCAAACCAATACAAAATGATATATCGTCGACGATATCTTTGATACAATATGGTGCAATATTGTAAAAGATTATGAGGATCTGAATTCTACGATTATTTAAGCATGCTGATGTAGAAATATTTATCAAGTGACATGGAAGGATGCATCTTGGTAAAAGTAAAGCTTATTTGACTTGCAGTCTAGACATTAAAAGATGTCACACATTTAATACTGGATGTTGTCACTTGACAAAATCTATATGAAAATTTCTAAAGGATTCAAAATGTTTGAAACATATACAAGTTTCTGGGAAACTTATTTATAATTCTTATATTGCATAAATTGATAAGTTGAATATCATTGGAACTCTTGAAGAGTTCTCGAAAGTAATAGATTAGCTGCTGAAAGAAGTTGAAATGAGAAACATGCAGAATTGAATTGGTCCCAATGTACTATATCTTGTGCAATTGATGCATTTACACATCTTGCTATAACTATGAGCATGACATAGTTTTACTCCTATATGGAGATACTGAAATAAGATCACTTGCATATTGCAAATAAAAGTGCTTGTATGAATGTGTTTGTCCAAACGAATATTATCAAGTTTTTGAATATACGGGATATTCATATAATTGACATAAAGTTCGATACAGACATACGTCACGAAGGGTACTACCGTACCATGTTGTTTTACATGATAGTCAAATCATGTTGAGGTAATGACTACTCATGAAGCAAGCCAAAAATATGTGTGGTTAAGGTCCATGATACATCTCATTCGACAAAATTATTGTTTGAAATGTGACAAAATACCCTCGATCTTATATGAAGATAATGCAGCATACATGACTCTACTAAAGAGAGAATTCATAAAAAGAGATAAAACGAAGCACATTTTGCCAAAAGCTTTTCTACACACATGAACTCCAAAAGAATGGTGATATCAACGTGCTACAGATACGTTCGAGTGATAATATGATTGATTCATTCACAAAGTCTCTACCTACTGCAACTTTCTAGAAGATGATGCACAAGATTGGAATGTGAAGATCCAAGATTTTGAATTGATGTTCTCATCAGGGGGAGCCAATACGCGTTGTACTCTTTTTATCTTTCAAGGTTTTGTCCCACTGGTTTTTCCTTGTAAGGTTTTTAATGAGGCAGCCGAAATGCGTATTATTAGAGATGTGTACTCTTTTTCCTTCACTAGATTTTTTTTTCAATGGGTTTTTTCTAGTAAGGTTTTAACGAGGCACATTATCTATCAATTAGATATTTAAGAGGGAGTGTTATAAATGTATTTACATTATAGTGAATGTCTATCAAGATATAGTGAATGTCTATCAAGAATATAGAGAGTATCTATCAAGATCTATCAAGATATATTGAGTATCTATCAAGATATGAAATGTCTATCTTTTGGAGAGAAATTAGGAGGAATTTCCCCTATAAATAGAGGGGCTCTCTTCATTGTAAATTATCCCTCATTCTCTAAGAGAAATAAAGAAGTCTCCTCTATTCTCTCCCTTATTATTCTTGTTCTTCCCATATTAGTTTACTTTTTATCGATTTTTTCTAAATGAAAAGACGTTTGAAACTAAACTTCAAGGATAAAACACACCTAAACTATCCCCTTTTTTTGAGTTTCACACCTAAACTAATGGAAGCGTGAGAAACACACCTAAACTATCACTTTTAGTGTGAGAAACACACCTAAACTATAACTTATAGTTTGAGAAACACACCTAAACTATCACTTATTAGTTTGAGAAACACACCTAAAAACTGACTAGACCAAATATTTGCTTACAAACTCTTTACGTGTGTCTAGCCATTAAAATCAGTCCACGTGACATATTTTTATTTTTTTTACTAACACATTAATTTTTTTCATTTTAAAAATACTTTTAATTGATTTTTATTCATTTTGAGGTGTGTTTCTCAAACTAATGAGTGATAGTTTAGGTGTGTTTCTCATACCCTCAATAGTTTAGGTATGAAACTCAAAAAAAGAGGATAATTTAGGTGTGTTTTTGACACTTCACTTATTTCTTTAATAAGAAGTTGCACTCTTTTAAATTTACATTATTCCAAATTAATTTCTCTATCCTTAAACATTCAACTTATGAACATATGATTTAAGTGGTTGTTTGGTTGACCTATATATAAGGCTAACACACATATAAAATATTGCATAATTTAGTTCGACATTTGGTTGGTATTTTGATTTTCGTACAGAATCATGTATACTATATAGTAACGTGTTTATCTGTCAATTCAATTTGGTATAACTAATACAGGTATAACTTTATTTAATGAATGTTGTATAACTTTATTCCACCTCCATGATGGAATAAATTTATACGTGAATTATGGGATTAAAATTAATTAACTTTCTTAAAGTTCGTGCCAAGTCAAATTAAGACAAACAAATTAGAACGAGTATATCACAAAGACTAAAATAAAAATTTTATCAAGGAGAGATGAAATATGCTATTATATCAAAAGGACCCATACATGGAGGCTAAAGGTGTGCCCGTGGCGTACACTAGGTCGATCCAGGACATGTACGACGGTGCGAAGACGCGTGTGAGGACGGTAGGAGGGGATTCAGAGCACTTTCCTATTTTGACAGGAATGCACCAGGGATCGACTCTTAGTCCATTTTTATTTGCCTTGGTGATGGATGTTTTGACGCGGCGTATCCAAGGGGAGGTGCCTTGGTGTATGCTATTTGCTGATGATGTGGTACTGATAGACGAGACCCGGGGAGGAGTTAATGATAAGTTGGAGGTTTGGAGACAGACCCTTGAGTCTAAAGGGTTTAGGTTGAGCAGGACTAAGACGGAGTACCTGGAATGTAAGTTTAGTGATTCGATGCATGAGGCTGATGTGGTAGTGAAGCTGGATTCTCAAGCCATTCAGAAGAGGGGGATTTTGAAGTATCTGGGTCTATGATTCAGGGGAACGGCGAGATTGACGAGGATGTCACGCACCGTATTGGTGCAGGATGGTTGAAATGGAGGCTCGCTTCAGGAGTTTTGTCTGATAAGAAGGTGCCTCTGATGCTTAAAGGTAAGTTCTACAGAGTGACCGTCCGCCCGGCCATGTTATATGGAGCCGAGTGTTGGCCAGTTAAAAACTCCCACATCCAAAAGTTGAAGGTAGCGGAGATGAGGATGTTGCGATGGATGTGTGGACTTACCAGGAGTGATAGAGTTAGAAATGAGATTATTCAAGAGAAGTTGGGAGTGGCTTCGGTGGAAGATAAGATGCGGGAAGTGAGGTTGCGATGGTTTGGACATGTGATGAGGAGGTGAACGGATGCCCCGGTATGGAGGTGTGAGAGGCTGGCTGGGGATGGTTTTAGGCGGGGTAGAGGTAGGCCGAAGAAATATTGAAGGGAGGTGATTAGGCATGACATGGAGCAGTTACAGCTTACAGAGGACATGACCCTTGATAGGAATATGTGGAGGACGCGGATTAGGGTAGAGGGTTAGTGGGTAGGAAGGTGTCCGTATTAGCAGGAAAGAGTGTTTGTTTGGATCTGTGCTTGTTGTTTCTTTGGCAGATTCTTGTTCTCATTGGTTTGGTGATATTTGTGATTTCAAATAACTAGTTTATAGTGTTACTCTGTGGGTGTCTTACTTCTTTGATTATCTAGCGATGTGTTATCTCTTTTTGTTGTTGGTTTTTATGATTTTTGTTTGTTATGGTTATCTGTTCTGAGCCGGGGGTCTATCGGAAACAACCTCTCTACTTCATCTGAGCTAGTGGTATGGACTGCGTACACTTTACCCTCCCCAGACCCCACCTGGTGGGAATACACTGGGTATGATGATGATGATGATGATCACCCATACATAGGGTCTGGACCAAATGTTCACAAATATCATCTAATTGCAATCTGTTCTTGCAATTGTCCCAATTTAGACCAATTATCCCATTACGATTCAATCGTTCATTTATGCAACTGCCCCAAAATATGATCATGAACCTCATCCATAATCATATATATGTATATATATATATATATATATATATAAATTCTCCAACCAAGTATGTAATTTCTGGTGCCTTATTTATGATTGTCGTGTCGGGATTAACTTGTGCACATCTTAACTAATTTTACGAGTTACTGTTGGGCTCCTAAGCTAACACGCAAGTGTATGTGGTCGTGCAAGTAATATAGTGGCTCTTTGCAAGCCGGTTATCGATCCCACAGGGAGTTGGTGTTTAGCAGACGATCCAACTTAAGTATTACTATTGAAGTTAAACAAGTACGATTAGTAACCAAAGAGAGTTTGAGTTTTTTTTTATAACTAAATACTAGAAATAACGACGATATGAAATTCGGATTGTAAACAATATATAAAGAGTTCCAGGGTTGAGGCAATTACTACACATTCATACATAACTATGGTTTCTAGTCGGTGTTGGTGCTTATCGTTATTGTTGATCTACGGAGTTGATAATCAACTTGGGAATGATCATCCTCTAAGTCATCTACCCAAATTAATTTCACAACTACATCGTTGAGCGGGGATGTAGTATTTAATTCGAGTGCATTAAACTATCTTCCCGTTGAATTAACCAAGTGGAACGTTTAGGTATATCGCTATCCTAACAACAAATCATCCTTTAACAATCAATATCTAACCATTAAAACATGATCCACACTCCCTACGTTCTTCATTCCATCCCTCAACTCTTATGGTCAATTCTTTTTGGGACTTAGGTTTATCCTAAAGTTCATGACGCTTTAGAATACTTAAACAAGAACGCAAGAACAATCACATGACTTGATAAACAAATAAACCAACTATAAAAACATAATTAATCAATCATTTTTTATCCTTAACCCTAGAAAGAGGGTGTTTATCCACTCATATTCATGCAAACAATCTCCATAAAAGAGTTCATAACTTCAAAATACAAGAATGAAAAGTAAAAGAAGAAAGAACCCTAGTTTGAGCTCCTTGATGTCTCCTTTGCTCTCCAATTCGTGTGTCTTCCCAAAGATCCGAATAAATGTGGCTAAGTACTTATTTTATAGTGCTTTAGGTCGTCCATGAGTTGCCCCAAACAAATCCCATGCATTTACAACTTTGCCCCTACTTAAAAATAAGTTAAAAACCAACTTTGCGTCGGATTTAGGGGTGGTGCGCTGTGTGGCTCATCGCACACCCAAACCAGTAGCATGGTGCTCTACATTGTGCGGCGCACACCCTCCCGTACTTTGGGAGGTGCGGCGCATGGCCCCCTCCAAGGTGTGGGGGTTGCGTCCGTTTCTTCTCGTGTTTTCGTTCCTTGTTCCCGTTCATCTTGTGCCTTGTTTGTAGGCTTTATTTAACTTCCATAGCTCCTCCATTGGTCTCCTACAACATATCATAACAACCATAAGTCCATACAACACAATAGAACAAATCAAAGTACACTAGAACAAGCTTAGCTCAAGCTAGCGACACTAGTTTCCTCATCAAAGTTCTATTTGATCTTTTTGACTCTAGACTTTTTTCGAATGCACCTTAAGCATTATGAACATGTAATTTAACACACAAATACACGTATACACATTTAATAACTCAATAAGCACATCAAGTTATCCTCAAAATTAAGCTAAAAGCGCATAGATAATGACACTTAGGAGTACAAATACGTCTAAGATCACCACCCCATACTTAAAGCCTTGTTTGTCCTCGAACAACTCTTTACATTAATCACCATCGAGGAAGACTCTAAAAACATTACTACCACTAAGACACTCAAGCTAGAACTACACAGACTATATGAATAGCAAGTTCTACATTCGGCATGTCATATTACAACTTTGAAACACAGGTGTTACGATAGTTTTCGAAGAGTCAAAAACTTCATAACTTCGTGGCAAAAAAGTTTATTTGATTTTTATTTTAAAATATAATTTAGAGTCGCCACTTAATTTTTAGGAAAATTAAGAAACCATTTAAAAAAGTAATTTTGAAAACCAGAGTCTAGGTAAGGGTTCAAGTAAATTAGAAAGAAGGTGTTAGGCACTTTCGAAAATTCACAAAGTATGGTTCCTGATGAATTCAACTTATTTGGCTAAACTTTGAAAAATCCTTTTAAGTTGTAAAAAATCTCATAGGTGTAAAAGGATAGAAATAATTAACTACTTGTCCATTTACTTATTTCAAATTGCGAAAGAAATAAAATGTCGAGGTTTCGAAGTAACTTTAACTTAACCATTTTATCTGAGTCAAGCTTTTGAGTTAAATAGTTAACCCAATTACTAAACGTGGATTTAAGCTTCTTAATAACTATGAAGGGATATAGAAAATTCCCCAAGTTATTCTATGAGCTTAAGTTTTCCTAAATATAGTCAATTACAAGAGAATATTAAATTATCAAAGGATGAATAATTTCAATATAAACTTGCTCCCCGAAGATTCATCTAGATTAATTAAATTAGATTATAAACAAATAATCAAATCAATTACAAGGAACAAAAGGAAGAAAAGTTGAGATTTGGGCCTCTTTCTGGCCCCTTTCAGATTTGTCCAGGTTTTGGACTTGAAATTCATGGACTTTGGTCCATTTTCCTGCTGTGTATACCAGCCTCCCTTTGTCTGTATATCAGTGTATATGAATGTATATCAGCCACATATTTTGTCTTCCACCTGTATACTTGCTTTCCTTTCTCATTTACTGCTGTATATCTCCATGTATACTTAACGTATATCGATCCTTTGGGCTCGGCTAGACTCAAAAGGAATGGGTATCCATGGCCCATTTAGGAAGATGCAAGGGAGGAGAGTCCAATGGGACTCGGATCAATGTCACATGCCACCAAAAAAAGATAAAATTTAATACAAATCCGAAAATAGATAATTGACAACTGACGAAGTAACATGAGCCATACTTAATAGTAGAAATCAAGATAGAAACAGTGAGATGTAATCATATCAAGTTGAAAAGAAAATACAAATGCAATCGAAAGGAGTGATCTAACAGTGGAGAACAAACATCTCTAGAACTCTCACACTTTAGCTAAGCAAATATTGTACTTTAAAACATGATAGAGGGCATTTAAGCTAGAGGTATTTTTAACATCACTTAATGAAGTAAAGACAAGATACATAATAAGGATTATAAAGATAACCAAGAAAGCAGATGGCATTTTAGCACATTTAAACACTAACGTTTCTGGGAAAAAAGATCTTTCACTTCACAAAATTGGTGAGAATAGGAGGCTAGCAGTTCATGCTTAGAACAAAGAACTAACATAGAAGCCATGGATTTCTCCTAAGTCTTAAAGAACAGAAGTGAAATACTTTGAAAACAACATAGCATGCTTTAGAAATCAAATCAAATGGCTAGAAAACACATTGACCTTGCCTCCAACATAAATAGAAAGCTAAATTGGAACGCCAACTTTCACACATTGAAAGATATTCCAGTGAATACAGGAAAGAGTAAAGAACAACATGATTATAAGGATTCATCAAAAAACTAATCCCTGCTTTTATGTTTAAACAAAATAAGACTGAAATACGAAGAACGTTAAGCACTGGTCATACAAAACCAAACTCAACTACAAAATTGTACTATTTAGAGAAATAAGGTGGGACATGCTTACTGTTAGGACATAAAACAGCCTGCAGAGAAACTATTTGTAATATCGACATAGAGAAAGAAAAAATTTCAGGCTTTGTTTACTAGTGAGAAAGATAGCATACACATAGGTTGATATTTGAACACAAGCAAGCATAAATAGATAAGATGATAGAGTCATCTTATCTATTTGAACACAAGCAAGCATAAACAGACCAACAAAAAATAGAGAAGTTCATATGACTTCAATGCTAGAGCTTTCACACACATACTCATCTATAGCCTAGTCGTAAGAGGAACAGAATGATCATCACGAGAAGGGAAAGAACTCGTATTGGAATAGATATATTCAGATGAAAAATCATAAAAACACTTATCACATCTTAGTTATCACATCAAAATAAAAGCTTTAACTAACAACTATACATCTTGGCATCCTAAATTAATCAAGAGCAGACAGATTCTTAAGACAAGAGACAGAATGCTAATTCAATGATCTACCACACACATAACCTAAGGAATTTCAATTAGACGACGATAATACAGAATGACCATAAAGAAGAAACACAAAGAGAAGAAAAATATTACTCCCTCCGTTTCAAAAAGAATGACCTCTTTTGACTTGACACGGAGTTTAAGAAAATAAAGAAGATTTTTGAATCTTGTGGTCTTAAATTAAAGTTGTGTCAAATATACCAAAATGTCTTTTAATCTTGTGGTCTCAAACATGCCACGTGGAAAGTTGGAATTAAAGTATTGCCAAAAAAGGAAAGAGGTCATTCTTTTTAAAACAGACTAAAAAGGAAAGTAGGTCATTCTTTTTGAAACGGAGGGAGTACCTTTTTTCGAGCAGCCAACCGGAACAACGAGTTGACGACGACTCCATCACTCTCCTTGACTCGAGAACGACAAGAAAAAAAATGGAACTTGAGGTAGAATTCTCACAACTCTAAGGCTGGGGACTAAAGTCCAAAATCCTAGCCGAGTAAAGAGAATTTTAGCTCTTTTTGGTTGGGAAAAAACCGTCCCGTTTGAGATCTTCTAGAAGATGAGGTATTGTCTCCTCGTGTTGGGCACACGAGGGTCATACTAGTACGAAGGTATAAGGGAGAAAAAATGGATTGTAAAAGGGAAGATTGATTTGGGGATTTAGGGTTTGTGGGTTTGTTGCTGATGTCGATATTGTTGTTCTGTGGGGAAGAAGGGTTATAAGGAGGTGTGGGCCGGTTCGGGTCGACGGATTTGGGCCTGGGTCGGGTAGGTTGGTATGGGCTGGGTTGGGTAGTATTTTAAATAGGTTAGGAATTAGGTTGTTTGAGTAGGAATAGGCTATTTAATAAATAGCCAAATTGGTATAAGAATTAGTCAATTTTATTAAGAATCTAGCCAAATCAAAAGTCAATGGACCAATTGCATTGCAATTGTAACCATTTTGACTTCAATTAAGGCCTAATCTCGATAAATTGACCAAATTGAGTCAAAACTTAGACGAATTAATGTCTAATTTAACTACGAGCTTCTTGATTTAATAGAATCAAATAAATATTTTTCAAATAAAATATTTTTAGAACAATCATTTTTAAATCAAGACTTTATCCATTTGAATTTATTCTTACGATAGTTCTTGATCAAAATTTGATTTTTGACACAATAATTATTTAAGCAACCAAAATTATACGATCTCGTATACATGAGTATGAAGATGTATAATTCATCACTTAAATAACAAATTTAACTCAAATAAATATTTTAGAAAGCATTTATCCGAATAAAATAAATATTTTGATTTTATTTAAAATCGAAGAAACTCAGGATTAAATTTAGTCAGGGAGGACAAAAATTAGGTGTCAACAATGCCCCTCCCTTTGGGTAGGGTGAATGCAAGTAACCCTAGGTAAAGGGAGTTTGACGTTCCTAATTTTGTCCGACCACGAATTCGTTTCTCAAAGAGGTTGGTTTTCGTACGAATTTTAAAGAATTCACAAGCTATCCCGACTTCGAATTTTTAAAGAATCGGGAAGGTTGGGGAATAAGAGGGTTGGAGGGTTGGAATGCAGTCGAGTTTTCAACAAAGAGCCCAGCCTACATATCTCCGAGATTCAGGGAATCAGACTGCTTGTAGTTCGACTCAATCGGTAGAAAAGGTAGTCTTTTATTTTTAGACGACCTTTGGTTTGGATGAATGACAAAATGAAATGAACTACGGAAAAGACGCTTGTAATTATCTCAATTATGAATGTGGGGCCCCATTACACCCATAACTAAGATCAACATTAGCATAATTTCTAAAGCTCCCGGCTTGTTTTCACCAGGATTTGAAAGAAGAGGAAAGTTATCTCCGGTGCTTGTTTAGAAATGCCCCGGAGGTGAAATTGAAACTAAAATTACCCCAAAATACCCACATGCCTTCTAATAGGGGTGTGGTTTGATGGCGGTGGAAGTCATCCTTCAGCTCGCGTCCAAAGAGTTTGATATTCCTCTTCAGACTATGTCCCAGTTCGCTGCTAAAAAAAAGCTCCACGTTGTGCTGCATCCTTTTTGGAGTTGTCCGCACCTGTGGTTTTGACTTGAGAATTTCATCCTTTCGGATGCTCTCGATAACATCTCAAATAAGATGGTTAGTTATAAATATAACATGACACAAACGTAGTTTGATACAAACCTGTTTGAACATGTCATGCTAAAGTAGTTGATGATCCAATTTACACAACTTTATGCAACATGTCACTTTTGAACGGGGTGACTTCCCAATGTGTCTCATTGAAAGGCGGACGACCCATATTGAATGTATCATGCCACTTTGAACGGGGTGACGGCCCAACGTGTCTCATTTAAAGGCGAACGACCTATTTTGAATGTATTATGCCACTTTGAACGGGGTGACGGCCCAACGTGTCTCATTGAAAGGCGGACGACCTATCTTGAATGTTTGATGACACTTTGAACGGGGTGACGGCCCAACGTGTCTCTTTGAAAGGCGGACGACCTATTTTGAATGTATCATGCCACTTTGAACGGGGTGACGGCCCAACGTGTCTCATTGAAAGGCGGACGACCTATTTTGAATGTTTTGTGTCACTTCGAACGGGGCGATGGCCCAACGTGTAATCACCTGCACTAAACTTATTAGTAGCAAATGCAATATGAGGGAACTATGAATAATCCATACCTTACGCAACATGTCACTTTGAACGGGATAACTTCCCAACTTGTCTCGTTGAGCGGCAGACGACCTTTAATATGTCACTCTGAAGGAGGTGACGTTCCATAATATAACATATCACGTTGAAGGAGGTGATGGTCCACAATCAAATAACGTGTCACTCTGAAGGAGGTGACGGTCCATAACATAATAACGTGTCACTCTGAAGAAGGTGACTGTCCATAACGTAATAACGTGTCACTCTGAAGGAGGTGATGGTCCATAACGTAATAACATGTCACTCTGAAGGAGGTGACGGTCCATAATAACATATCACACTGAAGGAGGTGACAATCCATAATAACATGTCACCTTAAATAAAGTGACGGTCTGATGTATCCTTTTAAATGGCGAAAAACCCAAATATAATAAGATATGTCACCTCGAACAAGGTGATGGTCTGGTATGTCCTCTTGAAAGGGTAGATGACCCAAACATAATAAGATATGTCACCTCAAACAATATGGCAATCTGTCATATCCTCTTGAAACGGCAGATGGCCCAAATATAATAAGATATGTCACCTCGAACGAGGTAACATTCCGATATGTCCTCTTGGAAGGGTGGACGACCCAAATATAATAAAATTCGTCACTAAAATGGGGTGACAATCTGGTAGGTTTTCTTGGAGGGTGAAAAACCCGAATAAGATTCGCCAACTTCAAACGAAGCGACAAATCGACTCGTCTCTTTGCAAGGTGAGCGAACCTACCTCAGTTTCCTCTGAGGGTCTGGAGTTTGAAACAGTGGAAAGACCGAATCCTTATATAGGATTGCCTACGTATCTTGCTGGAACAAGAATCAGGTCAGACGTAGTTCGGGCCTGAAATTGATCCTTTGTATCGGGAATCCTTGAAAGGACTTGTGCATGTCCTGATCTTCTGAATTAAGTCCTCAAAATTTGAGAGAACCCATTTGCATGATTTCTTGGAGGTTTTCTTGCATAACGTCACCTGTATAGCTCAAACAACACTCATTAAAGTCAAGAAAATTTGTTGTAACTAAGTCAAGAATGTAACAGAAGATAGAGTTTAAAGATAAAGTCATTTGACTCATGATGATTTGGAGATAGTGATTTGGATAATATCTCCACATCTTAGTCATTATGCCCGATCATTTCCCTACAAAAATCAGAGGAAGTGTTAGAGATCAAAATGAAGTAATAGAGATATAAATCAAGAGAAAAAGGGAGAAGAGAAGTTGTCTGGATTATTATGGCAAGGCTATGGTGGGTCTTGTAATGCCCTTTGTCATGCTTAACATTGTCAACTTCGTAACTTCATTGTTCCTGCATCCAAAGAAAAATTCTTAGTTTTGAGAGACTGATTGTGTTGGCTTTGCCTTGCTCTCCTGATACTCCTTCCCGTGCTTGGATTTGCAAACTCTTTTGGTCTTGGAATGCTATCTTGGTGGAATTTTTTAGGACCTTCCTAAAAAATTCTGCCCCAGTAGAACACAGAAGACCTCTTATAATTTTGATGTTACTCCTCATAGAATTTTGAGGTCCCTCCTCAAAATTCTGCCCCAGTTTCATACTTTGATGAAATCTTTAGGCTTGATCTGTACGAGAGATATTATCTTGTAGAATTTTTGAGATCCTTCTCAAAAATTCTGCCCCAGTTTCCATTTCCTGGGGTGATATGACCGAGCCGTTGTGGCGCCTACGTATCCCATGGGATTAGGAATCAGGTCAAATGTAGTTCCAACATGGAAAGATAAATTCTCCAAGGAGTTGACCGAAGCCGACATAGGCCGCCTATGTATCCCATTCTTGGGAATTCAGGTCAAACGTAGTTCATACAAAGTAAAAGGATATTTTATAGGTTTGATAACGTGACCGAAGCCAATACAGGCCGCCTACATATTCCACTAAGGAAATCAGGTCGAACGTAGTTCATTACAACTAAAAGTGCGATTACAAGGAAATCAAACCATAAAGTGCAATTGTAACACCCCGTACTTTCCCAACCCTACTTGATGACATTGAATAATGTTTACTTAGGTGTCGAGAGTTAGAAGTATGTATTTGGAAATGTTAAAGATGAGAAAAATTAAAACTTTGGCCTTGTACATGTGACGAGCCTTTCATAGGAAGTGTTTTGTGACTTCTTGAAGCATTTATGTAATACCACGTACACATTCTAACCTCATTTGGTGACTTGGAGTCATGTTTACTTGATGATTAAGGTCACTAAGTAAGTATTTTATAGTGTTTTGACAAGGTATTGGACGATACGCAAATGTAGGAAAAATTGCCGAAAAATTCAGCAAGACATGGAAACTTGCGCCACTGCCCTGTTTCAGGGGGTGTGGCTCAAGCCTATGAGATCATATAGGGTGAATTTCTTGCGCCACTGGCTTGTTTTGCAGCAGTGGCGCAAGGAACAAATGTTTTACCTTTCCGGGCTCGTTTCGCAACGCAATTCTACGACGATCCTTAGATGGTTTCTTTTGGTTCTTTGGAGTTATTTGAGCATTGTTAAAGCTTCAAAAACTTCAATACATTCCTATGTACTCTCACATGATCAAATTATGAAACATGAACAGTGATCCAAAATGTTTAATGAAGCCATGGACGACTAGAATTCCTATTTTTGCGATTGAGACGACGAATGAGAATTTCGTAAGAGACTATTGCCGTGACATTAAGGAATTATTTAAACATGAGATATATGGTGAATTATACATTGATGTTAGTGGGTCAAGATGATATGGGTTATTGGGCCTAATTAGAGACCAAGAATGAACAAAGCATGAAAGGCCCAATGGGTCAAAATGACCCATTCTTGCTTTGACTTGTCAATGCTGGAAATTAATAGCTAAGGATGACTTTAAGGGGTTATAAAAGGTGGACAAAAATCAGATTTAATTCATTAGCCACACACATCACTTTCTCTCATTTTCTAGAATTTTCAAGAGAGCTCTTTTAGCTCTTCAAACCCTAAGGCACTTTTGGAGCAAGATCATCATCTTCCAAGCTTGGGTAAGTGATTGTTATTGTACTTTAATATATTATAAGCATAAGAGAATATGTATATCATGTTGGTTATGGTTGGAGGTGTTGGACATGGCACCTTTGGTTTTATGAAAAAGATGTATTATCCATGGGATTATAGCTTGAATTTTGACTTGTGACTTTGATGAAAAAGCATGGTATGGACAAAATATGAACATGTATGGTGTTATTTTTGGTATTAAACTTGTTCTTGTCTATAAGTGGAAATTGTGGGATTTTGGCCGATATATGTTATGAGTTGTATTAAGGTAGTTTGATGGATTATTTGTGATGTGTTATGGATAAGAAAGTGTAAAGGAGAAGTGTTGTGGTAAAAAGTATTGATTTTCATGTATTGGTCAATGTATGGAATATTGGGGGATTTTTGGAATAATCATTTTTTCAATGGTTTTGTCAAGGGAAAATGGCATGTTTAAAGGCAAACATGTAACTCATTGATGTTCTACGCTTTTGTAAAGTAATTGATGGTGTAATTATGATGTTGTAATGATGGAAAGTGGAAAGTATGAACTTGGTGTGACATACTAGGGGTTTATGATACTTTGGTCAATGTTGGGCATGTTGTGGTATTGTTGATACGATCATGCCGTAAATGGTATTGTAGAGAAACAAATAACATGCTAAAGCCAAACATGTGACTTCTTGTTATTGTATGCATTTGTAAGGTAGTTGGTGGTTAATGTTGGTTCCATTATGCACTTGTGATGTAGAGTGAAACGTAAAGAAGGAGCGGAATTGTTGCGCTCACATATTTGATTGTGTACTTACATTGAGAGGACAAGGTATGTAAGGTTACTTTTATATCCTTCTGCAACATATGATGTTCACACTGTCATAGCACTCACTTGATTCTGAAATACTCTAAGGTATTTCATATTCGATAGTTGGCTAGAGTTACTCATATGTTCCTTATTCATTGGTCAATGGTGAATCGTATAACTCATGGTTATTGATTGACTCATGTTCATTGGTTGACTCACGTTCATTGGCTAATATGTCAAAAGTTCCAAATGGTCTAAGGTATTGCATCGCAGGGTGGTGAATAGTTAGTATCCACATGTATCGTATTTAGTGATCATTATGTTAAGGTTCCAAAAGTGTACTATACCAAGGGGGTTCTATAGTATTCCAACTAGGGTTGATATATTGATAGTCATATGTGTTTTACTCCTATACGAATCATGAATCACTTAGTTCTTATTTATGGGCGGAAGTTCTTAAGTTGTCATATGTTGTAGATCCTAAGAGAATTATCCCAATAAGAGCAATGAGGTAAAGAGAGCTTGTTTAGTTGATATCATTGTTCCAATCATGTTATGAGTCCTATGGTATGATGATTATCCTTGTGCCAATTGTAAGAGTATCAATCTCATAAGAGTAATAAGAGAGGTGATGTGCAAGTTAGTATAAGTATACTTCATAAGTGAAATTGTCAATCTCATGAGATAAAGGGGTGAAGTGAGATGTGCATGTAAGTACGTGTTTGGCTAAGGTGTTAATCTCATAAAGTACAAGAGTAAGGTAAAGTATATGGGTGTGTTCCAATTAGTGTCATGATCCAAAGTTCCAATAGAGTTCTACACATGTCTCATATTCATTAGTAATATTCCAAAAAGTCCAATGAGGTTATGTTCCAAGGTATCAATACTGGTTATATTCATATATTGTGTTCATTGATCATTGTCCAATGGTTCCAACAGTGTTATGTTTCCATGAAGGTTATGTGTCCAAGAATGCTTATTTCCATGTTTCTCACTCATTGATTATTGATCTAAAGCTTTAAATAAAGTTGTGACTATCACTATCCCAACCTCTCACAAGTGAATGATTCAATCTCTCATAAGTAAATGTACCAATCTCTCAAAAGTAATGAAAGAGGTAATGTGCATGTTAATGTATCTATCTCTCACAAGTAAAGCTACCACTCTTACAAGAGTAAAGATGTGAAGTAATGTATATGTGTTTCAAGTTCCAAGAGTGTTTCTATCATCAAAGTACCACTCATAGTATGAAAGAAAGAAAAGCGAAGTAATGAATAATGAAAGTAACGGAAGCAATGTTATGATATATTAATCCTACCCATGGTGTAGATGTATGTTATTGACCCACCATAGAGTGGATGTATGTTAACCTACCCATGGAGTAGATGTATGTTATTGCCCACCATAGAGGGATGTATGTTACTGCCCACCATAGAGTGGATGTATGTTGACCCACCAAAGAGTGGATGTATGTTATTGCCCACCACAGAGTGGATGTATGTCATTGCCCACCATAGAGTGGATGTATGTTAACCCACCATAGCCCACCACAGAGTGGATGTATGTCATTTCCCACCATAGAGTGGATGTATGTTAACCCACTATAGAGTGGATGTATGTCATTGCCCACCATAGAGTGGATGTATGTTAACCCACCATAGAGTGGATGTACGTTGAATAACTAGCGGCTTTTGAGCAATGTAAAGGTAAAGTAAAGTAAAGGCAAGGGAAAGAAAGAACGTAATGTACATGGTATCCCACCTACAGAAAGAGAGTTTGTTCACACTTGCTATTTCTCTTATGTTGATTCCACGGTTATTTTTATTATGTATGTATCATTGGAGATGATAATAATGAAGGAAAGGTACATGATTCCACACATTGAGTTTCTCTTGTAATGATTTCCATTGAAGTTCTTATGCACTGACTCAGTTTTTCTTATGGCCTTACATACTCAGTACATTCTTCGTACTGACCCCTTTTGGGGACTTACCTTACATGTTGCAGGTGCAGTCACTAGTAGGCCTCCACAGTAAATTGTCAGTGTTGCAGATCTTTGGTGAGCTCCAGTTAGTTCGGGGCTTCTCCGAGTCACTGTTGTACATGGGTTTTGCTTTTGTATACGTTGTATAAAGCGGGGACTTGTCCCGACTTGTAGTTCATTTTGGTCAATGCATTTGTTAGAGGCTTTTGTAGACGGATGTGGACGTATCAGTGTAAAAGACATATGTTGTTTTGACTAGATGGCCTCAACGGCCAAGTTCCATATGTATGTATAAATATGTCCCATGTTTTCCTTTATGCGTCTTCCATGTTCTTACGCAATGGTGGTTATGATTATGATATATACATGATTGAACATAGGCAAAGGTTGGTTCTCTCGGGCCTTATCGGCTACGGGTGCCAATCATGTCTCGATGGGATTCGGGGCGTGACAGCAATTACATGAAAAATAAAGTGACAAAGTGCGACTAAAAGGAAATAAAAAGATAAAGTACGATTATAAGAAAGGAAATAATAACTTCAAAATGCAAGATAGAAAGACGCCAAAAGTACGCCTTTTGAGGAAACTTCACTCTTCTTTGCGACTGAGGATGTCAATTACTACTTCTTATGATTGGGTAATGGATTGTTGTTCATATTTGATGGAGCTTCTATAAGTGTTATCACCTTGTTATCAATCAAGTCTTGAATTTTATGCTTAAGAGTGATACATTTGTCGGTATCATGTCCAACAACTCTAGAGTGGTAAGCGCATCGCTTGTTTGGATCATACCAATTAGCAGAAGCGTTCACAGGCTTTGCCTCCACTGGATGAAGTATTCCTGCTTCTTTCAACCTTTCATAGAGTTGAGTCAATGGTTCAACCAGCTGTGTGAAGACCCTAGGCGGTTTTCTTTCATGGGTGGCACGAGGTGCATTATTTTGGTAGTTTCGTGGTGGAGGTTATGTTGCCTGTACATTGCATACCGGATACGGAGCATGCTGAGCATTGGGCTGGTATCTGGAGATCTCTTGTAGTGAGAGGTACCTTCTTGATTCATCACTCCCATAACTTCTTTCTCTTTTTTCTTTGCATTTCCGAAAGAGCCGGTATGGAAGCCCTTATGTGTGGATTGCAGCTCTGTCAAATTTATTATCCTCCCTGTCTTGAGGCCATCTTCAATCATTTCTCCAGTCTTGACAATTTCAGCAAATGTCTTTCCAGCCATCGTCACCATACAATCAAAATATTTTGGATTTAGGGCATGGATGAAGTAACTAATCATTTCAGATTCCTCCATAGGAGGATGTACCCTGGTTGCCTCTTCTCTCCACCGTATGGCGTATTCACGAAAACCCTCATTTGATTTTTGCTTTAGCTTTGTGATAGAGATTCTGTCAGGAATAATCTCGATATGAAGCTTGTAGTAATCCACAAAAGCATTTGCCAAGTCATACCAAGTGCGCCACTTGGTCACATCCTGTTTAGCATACCATTCTAAAGCCTTTCCACTCAAGCTTTGACTAAATAGTTTGACCCTTATTCCTTTGTTTTTACCCACACCAATCAACTTTTCACAATAAGTTTTCAGATGAAAGAAGGGATTCCTAGACCCATCGAATTTCTCATTTTTTGGGATTTTGTAACCAAAAGGCAACTCAATTTCGGGAAATGCACACAACTCTTCATACTTCATGCTTTGGTTACTTCCGAGCCCCCGGAGGTTTCTCATAGCATCCTCTAAGATCTTGAGCTTTCTATTCACCATATCATCATTGCACACCCTTAGATCATTCTCATTTTCAACATAATGATCAGCATCTAGGCGGTAGAGACCTTGAGTCTGTGTTGCTGGCTGGGCGGTAGTGTAGGTGTACACTGGCGGAGCATGGTGTGACAGTGATATGTTCTGAACCTTTGGAGGAGCAAACGTGTACATAAAAGGAGCATTCTGGGAAGCATGGGCATTTTGAGAAGTGGTGAAATGACCTCCCTGATCAACTCCTTCTGATGTTGAAAACATAAGCCCTTTTTGTCGAGCATTAGGAGGCAGGGTCATGTTTGGGGGAGTATGAGAAGGTGTTGTGTTCTGCATCATCATGAGCCTTAGTTCGAAAATTTGTTGTTCCAGACCAGCAACGAGCTCTGGGGTTATTTCTCTTTCTATCGAGGCACCAGGGTCCAATGCAACAGACAAGGTGGGAACTGATTCAGATGAAGTATTTGTGATGATCAAATTAGGATCCATAGTTGAACGAGTCTTTTTGTTAGCCCAAGTAAGAACTGATGAGTCTGTAATTGCTTTCTTGACCTTAGACCGTGTGAAATACTGATGTTCTGCTAGCGATTTGCTTTTAGTCTTTGTGAAACGAGCAAGTTTGATTACCAACACAAATCAGCCTCTCTCTAAAAGAAAAGAAAAAAAACACTCAAAAGGTGAAAGAGTTAGTTCATGACTCATAATAATTAATCAAAGTAATATATGAAACAAATAACATATGTTTGACTTGAAACAGACTAGCCCAGAATTCGAGGAATAGAACACTTTTTAAAAGTGACTGAATGATCATAATTTTGACCATTTGGCGAAACATAATTTTAAACAAAGTGATCTAAGTGATTTGAAGAAATCGGGTGTTTGCAAATAAACATCCTAAAAAGACTTATTGGGAAAGTTTGTTTAAAAATAATGGAGTCTTACCATTAATAGAATATTTGGGTAACTCTAGCTATATTTAAGTGCGAAAAGAGCGATTTATATGAGTAACGTGATCAATGTGAATTGGACAATGACCTAATTGATTTTGAATAAAACTTTGGCAAATTGGAAGGGATTTTGTCGATGGACTTTGAAGAGGACTTTAGCAAGAGTTGGATTTTAATTTTGTATGCCTAATAACGCTCTAAGACTTCGAAATAGAATAATGGACTAGTCTTATTTAAAGCTAAACATATGTTAGTTAAACACACAAATCAAGCAAATACGGACAAAGCAAATAATGGAACACTTAGCACATAAATGAGTTTTAACGTGTCCTAGCATCCATGTGACCTTTTAAGCCAAAGGTAAGCCTAGCGTTTGAAGGATATACATGCCGGTTGTAAGACGTTCCATTGCCCCCTAAATATATTATACAAACTTTATGGATAACCAAATGGGGATACAAAATGAGGAAAAAGGGGAAATAAATAATATCAGTCCCACGCAGGGGAACAATCCTAAACTAAACCGCCTTGGAAGTCCTCCGGTCTTGAACTCCTTGAAATTTCCGAACACCTTTCGGATGAAAAATTTCTTTAGATTACAACAAAAGAAACTATCTAAATAAAAACCCCAACCCCAAGGAACAATGGTTCGTACAATTTGGCATTATATCCTTCAATTTAAACACATAAGGGATGATCGTCTGTTATTGACTCGTGGCCAATAGATGGAAGGTTGTCTTCTAATAGGCCCGATACCCCTGGGGTACCGGGTCTCATAGGTCAAAATGCCTATTCACAGGATTTGGTTTCGCTCTAACCTAGTTGAGTAGAGTGGTTTGTTCAAATTGACTGGGAACCCGAAATGGACTTTTCGGGGTAACACACCAAGTGACTGTTGACCGACTCAAATCAACTACTCACTTGGCGGTTCAAAGAAAGTTAAGGTGTTATACGGAAGGTCGGGAGCAGATACCCGCATAACCGCCCTTTTTCCTAATGCCTAATGCTTTGCCAGGAAGGCGGAAGATGCCATGAAAATGCAACAGTTTATAATTGCGAAAATTTAAACATATAATTGCAAAAAGTAACAATTAATACAAATATTAGCCAAACAAATAAAATCATTATGGTTAGAACCTAGATGAATCCCCCGCAGAGTCGCCATTCTGTTACGATCATTTTCGAAGAGTCAAAAACTTCATAACTTCGTGGCGAAAAAGTTTATTTGATTTTTATTTGAAAATATAATTTAGAGTCGCCACTTAATTTTTAGGAAAATTAAAAAACCATTTAAAAAAGTAATTTTAAAAACCAAAGTCTAGGTAAGGGTTCAAGTAAATTCGAAAGAAGGTGTTAGACACTTTCGAAAATCCACAAAGTGTGGTTCCTGGCGAATTCAACTTATTTGGCTAAACTTTGAAAAATTCTTTTAAGTTGTAAAAAACCTCATAGGTGTAAAAGGATAGAAATAATTAACTACTTGTCCATTTACTTATTTCAAATTGCGAAAGAAATAAAATGTCGAGGTTTCGAAGTAACTTTAACTTAACCATTTTATCCGAGTCAAGATTTTGAGTTAAATAGTTAACCCAATTACTAAACGTGGATTTAAGCTTCTTAATAACTATGAAGGGATATAGAAAATTTCCCAAGTTATTCTACGAGCTTAAGTTTTCCTAAATATAGTCAATTACAAGAGAATATTAAATTATCAAAAGATGAATAATTTCAATATAAACTTGCTCCCCGAAGATTCATTTAGATTAATTAAATTAGATTATAAACAAATAATCAAATCAATTACAAGGAACAAAAGGAAGAAAAGTTGAGATTTGGGCCCCTTTCTGGCCCATTTCAGATTTGTCCAGGTTTTGGACTTGAAATTCATGGACTTTGGTCCATTTTCCTGCTGTGTATACCAGCCTCCCTTTGTCTGTATATCAGTGTATATGAATGTATATCAGCCATTTACTGCGGTATATCTCCATGTATACTTAATGTATATCGATCCTTAGGGCTCGGCTAGACTCAAAAGGAATGGGTATCCATGGCCCATTTAGGAAGATGCAAGGGAGGAGAGTCCAATGGGACTCGGATCAATGTCACATGCCACCAAAAAAAGATAAAATTTAATACAAATCCGAAAATAGATAATTGACAACTGACGAAGTAACATGAGCCATACTTAATAGTAGAAATCAAGATAGAAACAGTGAGATGTAATCATATCAAGTTGAAAAGAAAATACAAATGCAATCGAAAGGAGTGATCTAACAGTGGAGAACAAACATCTCTAGAACTCTCACACTTTAGCTAAGCAAATATTGTACTTTAAAACATGATAGAGGGCATTTAAGCTAGAGGTATTTTTAACATCACTTAATGAAGTAAAGACAAGATACATAATAAGGATTATAAAGATAACCAAGAAAGCAGAAGGCATTTTAGCACATATAAACACTAACGTTTCTGGGAAAAAAGATCTTTCACTTCACAAAATTGGTGAGAATAGGAGGCTAGCAGTTCATACTTAGAACAAAGAACTAACATAGAAGCCGTGGATTTCTCCTAAATCTTAAAGAACAGAAGTGAAATACTTTGAAAACAACATAGCATGCTTTAGAAATCAAATCAAATGGCTAGAAAGCACATTGACCTTGCCTCCAACATAAATAGAAAGCTAAATTGGAACGCCAACTTTCACACATTGAAAGATATTCCAGTGAATACAGGAAAGAGTAAAGAACAACATGATTATAAGGATTCATCGAAAAACTAATCCCTGCTTTTACGTTTAAACAAAATAAGACTGAACTACGAAGAACGTTAAGCACTGGCCATACAAAACCAAACTCAACTACAAAATTGTACTATTTAGAGAAATAAGGTGGGACATGCTTACTGTTAGGACATAAAACAGCCTGCAGAGAAACTATTTGTAATATCGACATAGCGAAAGAAAAAATTTCAGGTTTTGTTTACTAGTGAGAAAGATAGCATACACATAGGTTGATATTTGAACACAAGCAAGCATAAATAGATAAGATTATAGAGTCATCTTATCTATTTGAACACAAGCAAGCATAAACAGACCAACAAAAAATAGAGAAGTTCATATGACTTCAATGCTAGAGCTTTCACACACATACTCATCTATAGCCTAGTCGTAAGAGGAACAGAATGATCATCACGAGAAGGGAAAGAACTCGTATTGGAATAGATATATTCAGATGAAAAATTATAAAAACACTTATCACATCTTAGTTATCACATCAAAATAAAAGCTTTAACTAACAACTATACATCTTGGCATCCTAAATTAATCAAGAGCAGACAGATTCTTAAGACAAGAGACAGAATGCTAATTCAATGATCTACCACACACATAACCTAAGGAATTTCAATTAGACGACGATAATACAGAATGACCATAAAGAAGAAACACAAAGAGAAGAAAAATATTACCTTTTTTCGAGCAGCCAACCGGAACAACGAGTTGACGACGACTCCACCACTCTCCTTGACTCGAGAACGACAAGAAAAAAAATGGAACTTGAGCTAGAATTCTCACAACTCTAAGGCTGGGGACTAAAGTCCAAAATCCTAGCCGAGTAAAGAGAATTTTAGCTCTTTTTGGTTGGGAAAAAACCGTCCCGTTTGAGAGCTTCTAGAAGATGAGGTATTGTCTCCTCGTGTTGGGCACGCGAGGGTCGTACTGGTACGAAGGTATAAGGGAGAAAAAATGGATTGTAAAAGGGAAGATTGATTTGGGGATTTAGGGTTTGTGGGTTTGTTGCTGATGTCGATATTGTTGTTCTGCGGGGAAGAAGGGTTATAAGGAGGTGTGGGCCGGTTCGGGTCGGCGAATTTGGGCCTGGGTCGGGTAGGTTGGTATGGGCTGGGTTGAGTAGTATTTTAAATAGGTTAGGAATTAGGTTGTTTGAGTAGGAATAGGCTATATAATAAATAGCCAAATTGGTATAAGAATTAGTCTTTTTTATTAAGAATCTAGCCAAATCAAAAGTCAATGGACCAATTGCATTGCAATTGTAACCATTTTGACTTCAATTAAGGCCTAATCTCGATAAATTGACCAAATTGAGTCAAAACTTAGACGAATTAATGTCTAATTTAACTACGAGCTTCTTGATTTAATAGAATCAAATAAATATTTTTCAAATAAAATATTTTAAGAACAATCATTTTTAAATCAAGACTTTATCCATTTGAATTTATTCTTACGATAGTTCTTGATCAAAATTTGATTTTTGACACAATAATTATTTAAGCAACCAAAATTATACGATCTCGTATACATGAGTATGAAAATGGATAATTCACCACTTAAATAACAAATTTAACTCAAAAAATATTTTAGAAAGCATTTATCCGAATAAAATAAATATTTTGATTTTATTTAAAATCGAAGAAACTCAGGATTAAATTTAGTCAGGGAGGGCAAAAATTAGGTGTCAACAACAGGAATACTATTTCAAAACCTCCTAGCCTCAAGAATTGACTGTACCAAGTTGGCAAACTCATGCATATTACTCAACAAAGAGATCATATAAGTCACCTATCTATAATCAAATATGCGCTCTCACCACAAAAGAGTCATCCACATTCACTCACAAATATGCAATTTATCGCAAGGATGGGTGTAAGAATCAAATTCCACTCACCCTTACAAAGAATTCACATGCGACATAAGATGAACCATAAGCTTGCCCTTAGTGTAGTACTCTACTAATATCAGAATGTCAATGCTCAAGATCAAGTAGGACTTTAAGAGTTGTAATGTAGGCTAAGGGACGGTAGGAACTATTTGGTTAAGAATAGTGACTAACTTTCCCAAGCGCTTTAATACATAACCAATTACATCCAACTCATCTCCAACCAACTTATTTTCCACCACTATCATCTTCCCAACTCTCTTTTGTTTGCCCCATCGCTTTAAGCTAGCTTACATATATTCAGTATGGAGTATTTGCTATCAACACATGATTCACTTCTTTGGATAAATTTCCTTTTTATTACATTACTCCCTACCAACAATACATAAACCTTTTCAACACACCAAAAGCTATTTACTTGGGACTTCAACTTCACTTTTTCCTTCTTCAATTTTTACACTCCCTAACATTTTAATTTCTCTACTAAAGCGCTTAGGAGTTTTGGATTAAATTGCGGTCACTTGAAAGAAAAGGAGTAAGCTACGTACAAGGCTACCAAAGAATAGGCTAAAGGCTCAATAGGGCAAACTAAGATCATGCAAAAAAAGTAGTTAAGGTGGGTATAAAACATGGCTATCAAAGAAATTCCTATATCATCTCCTAAACTCAACATTTTTTATTTCGCTTTGCAAACACACCGGGCAAGTTCTAGACATCGCTATGCAACATGGAATATAACAAAACCTCACTCACACATGACACATGTTCAAATCAAGACGGATCCCTATAGACTCTCAACCAAGCAATAGCAAGAATTTAACATTAAGCCAACATCAAACAAGAGTCAAACAAATGAGCCTAGGTGTCTCACATTAGTCATTCAATTCACTACATATGCTTTAACATTCAACACCAACTTGCATCAAGTAATCATGCGTAGCATCTAACAAAAGCATCTCAAATTTTTTTAAAATTACTCCTAAAAATCAAAAAGGATACTGGGTTCAAAGGGCTTCCCCTCGGAAAAGAACCGAAAAGAAAAATCGAGGGGTGGATTAAGTGTGCTGGTATTAAACAGACCTAACAAAAACTAAAAGCAAACAAAGATAAAGTCTTTTTGTAATGTTTTTTTTAAATTTAGTTAAAAACTTGCAAATAAATCAAAATAGAAATCCTATATCGCATTTCACCTTAAACAAATCGAAAGATTTCCCACCCCACACTTAAAGTCACACTTTGTCCCCAAAGTATAAATCAAAAGTAAGGATAGAAATACTCTCAGCATCATATGCATCAAGGAGGTCCAAGGGACCCCACACTCAGATTTTGCCATGCTCCTTAGATAATATCTGCTGTACTCAGACTTCCCTTCAACCTGTCAACTCAAAACAAAAACAAAAACAAATGTGATACTAAAGAAAACTATAAGAAATAATACCACTACCTTAACTTGGGTTGCCTCCCAAGTAGCGCCTGATTTAATGTCGCGGCACAACTCATATCACAACTTCATTAGCCACATTCTCTCATCATCTTCCTCCTACTTGGAGTCCACCTTTTCTTTCTTTTCTGACCTTTCGAGTGCTCACAATCGAGGTCTGCAGCTTTTCTTACACCCACCTTTTCAGGAGCCCATTCAAGTTTTGTGAGTTCAGGCTTATTTGTCAACTTGGGTAACTCTATGAGAGAGTCTGAAGAGGTAATTAGTAGTTTATACTCTTCCACCCCACACTCATCCGCTTTTATCGCTGTGATCATGCATAGATCTCTATAGTGTGAGGATGTGTTGAGAGCTTTGTACACTCTGAAAACCACCTCTTTGTCATTCAATCTCATCTTGAGAGTGCCCTCTCTCACATCTATCAATGCTCCACCAGTCGCCAAAAATGGACGTCCCAATATGATTGGTACCCTGTCATATGCATCATAATCAAGAACAATAAAGTCAGTAGGAATAATGAACTAACCAACCTTAATGAGAACATCCTCTGTGATTCCTTCGGGGACCATTCTCGTTCTGTCCGCCATTTGTAACACCACTGAGGAGGGCCTTGGATTTCCCAAACCAAGAGTACTAAAAACTAAAAGGGGCATCAAGTTGATGCTTTCCCCCAAATCACTCAAAGCATGGACAACGTCACTTTCACTAAATTGTATGGGGAGGGTGAAACTCCCAGGGTCCTTGAGCTTTTTGGGCATCTTGCTCATGACTACAGAACTGCACTCTTCCGTAAGTGCTACCGTCTCAATATCACCAAGCCTTCTTTTATTTGTGGCCACTTCCTTCAAGTACTTAGCATACTTTGGCATTCCCTGTAAAACATCTACAAGAGGAAGGTTAATGTGAAGTTCTCTAAATGTATCAAAGAACTTCTTAAAACAAGCATCCTCTTTGGTTTTCATAATCCTCTAAGGGAAAGGTGGTGGTACCCTATTTCGAGGTTGCTCAACGGACTTCTTATTAGGGTACTCAGACTTTCCCTTTTTGTCAGCTTCTTTCGGATGAGTTTGATTCTTTGTTTGCTCCGGTGTGGTTAATTCTGCTTGCACCTTATGATTTTTCTTTGGAGGTACATCAATCAAATATATACCACTTCTTAATGTGATTGCCATAACTTGCTTAGGAGCTTGCTCTGTATTACCTGGTAGACCCCCTTGAGGTCTTGAGTTCTGCGTTGAGCTAACTGACCCATTTGTATCTCTAAATTCTTTTGGGCAAGTTGAAGATTTTTTATTTCTGCATCTATTTGTTCTTGGTTGGCCAGTATTTTTTTTCAAAGTCTCCTCTATATTGCTGGCATGAGTGTTATTCTGAATACCTTGCTACTGCTGAAATTGCTGAGGTTGAGCCTGATTATTGCCCCATGAGTGATTGGGCTGACTCTGCCAAGTGCAGCTGTAGACATTACCATAACTTTAATTACCTCTTTGCACATTGCCCATAAAATTCACAGACTCCAAATTTGCTGCACATAAGTCTGAAGAGTGACCACTATTACCACAAGTTTCACACCAAGCCTGAACTTGCTGAACCGCATTAACTTGTGCCTGAGGTTGAGCCACACTCAACTTGTTGAACTGGGCCATTATTTGATTCTGAAAGCTGGCCAATTGTGCGGACAATGCTGTGACACCATCCACCTCAATCATACCTGCAGACTTCTTCACCATGCTTCTAGATATATCACCATTCCAATCTGGATTACCTTGTGCAATTCTATTTAGGAGAGTGTACAACTCATCATAGGTTTTCTCTAAAGCCTAACCACCTACTGTTGAATCTAGCAAAATTTTCGTATTATGGTCAGGACCTTCAAAAAAAGTATGAGCTAATACCTCATTGGTCTGCTAGTGATGTGGATAATCTCTGAGAAGTGTCTTGAATCTCTCCCATGCATGATAGAGATTCTCATCTGGGTTTTGCTTGAAACTTAAAATCTCACTCCTTAATCTTGCAGTTTTGCCCGAAGGAAAGAATCTGATGAGGAACTTCTTTGCCAAATCATCCCAAGTTGTAATTGAGTTTGAAGGTTCTTCCTTCAACCATTCTTCGCTTCTCCCAAAAGTGAGAATGGAAAAAGTGTGAGCCTCACATAGTCTGTGGAGACTCCAGCGGGAATAAAAGTATCACTGATCTCCAAAAATTTTTGTAGATGAACTTGTGGATCCTTATGTGATAAACCCGTAAACTGCCCGCTTATGTGCAATAATTGCACCATGTTCTGCTTCAGCTCAAATCTACTTCCTGCGGCTGGCTTTTGAATACAGGAGGTCATATTCGTTGCGAGTGGGATTGCCACTTAGCGCACTATCCTGCGGGTGGGTTGTTGTTCATCACCCATTGTTGCAGGAATGGTCTCATCTTGATGTACTTGCGTAATTAGGCAGAGAAGTGTTGTTTCTCTCCTTAATTGGTGCAAGCGTCGCTCAAGTTCAGAATGTGGTTCAACAAATTCCCTCTCCATTGCCAGCTTGCTCAAGATTCAAACCTGTACCTGCAAATTCAGTAGCTAAGACCAAGTTATTAGCACTTATCAAACAAAGTAGTAAAACTAAAAATTAGAAGGTTGCTAATTTTCAAGTCCCTCGCAACGGTGCCAAAAACTTGTTGCGCTTGCGCACACACAAGTGTATGTTGTCGTGCAAGTAATATAGTAGCTCTTTGCGAGCCGGTTATTGATCCCACAGGGACTTGGTGTTTAGCAGACGATCCAACTTAAGTATTACTATTGAAGTTAAACAAGTGCGATTTGTAACCAAAGAGAGTTTGAGTTCTATTTTTATAACTAAATACTAGAAATAATGATGATATGAAATTCAGATTGTAAACAATATATATAGAGTTCCAGGGTTGAGGCAATTACTTCACATTCATACATAACTATGATTTCTAGTCGGTGTTGGTGCTTATCGTGATTGTTGATATACGGGGTTGATATTCAACTTGGAAATGATCATCCTCTAAGTCATCTATCCAAATTAATCTCACAACTACATCGTTGAGCGGGGATGTGAGTCTTTAATTCAAGTGCATTAAACTATCTTCCCGTTTCGTTAACCAAGTGGGGCGTTTAGGTATATCGCTATCCTAACCGCAAATCATCCTTTAACAATCAATATCTAACCATTAAAACATGATCCACTCCCTACATTCTTCATTCCATCCCTCAACTCTTATGGTCAATTCTTTTTGGGACTTATGTTTATCCTAAAGTTCATGACGCTTTAGAATACTAAAACAAGAACGCAAGAACAATCACATGACTTGATAAACAAATAAACCAACTATAAAACCATAATCAAACAATCATGTTGTAGCCTCAACCCTAGAAATATGGTGTTTATCCACTCATATTCATACAAACAATCTCCATAAAAGAGTTCATAACTTCAAAATACAAGAATGAAAAGTAAAAGAAGAAAGAACCCTAGTTTGAGCTCCTTGATGTCTCCTTTGCTCTCCAATTCGTGTGTCTTACCAAATATCCGAATAAATCTGGTTAAGTGCTCCTTTTATAGTGCTTTAGGTCGTCCATGAGGTTCCCCAAACGAATTCCATGCATTTACAACTTTGCCCCCACTTAAAAATAAGTTAAAAACCAACTTTGGGTCGGATTTAGGGGTGGTGCGCTGTGTGGCTCATCGCACACCCAAACCAGTAGCATGGTGTTCTACATGGTGCGGAGCACACCCTACCACACGCCTTGGGATGTGCGGCACATGGACCCCTCCCGTGCTTTGGGAGGTGCGGCGCATGGCCCCCTCAAAGGTGTGGGGGTTGCGTCCGTTCCTTCTCATGCTTTCGTTCCTTGTTCCCGTTCATCTTGTGGCTTATTTGTAGGCTTGATTTAGATTCCATAGCTCCTAAATTGGTATCCTACAATATCGCACAACAACCATAATTCCATACAACACAATAGAACAAATCAAAGTACATTAGAACAAGCATAGCTCAAGCTAGCGACACTAGTTTCCTCATCTAAGTTCTATTTGATCTTTTTGACTCTAGACTTGTTTTGAATGCACCTTAAGCACTATGAACATGTACTTTAACACACAAATACATGTATACACACTTAATAACTCAATAATCACATCAAGTTATCCTCAAAACTAAGCTAAAAATGCATAGATAATGACACTTAAGAGTACAAATACGCCTAAGATCAGTTACCAACTTTCTCTCATCAGTATAAGTACCAGATGAAAGGCTTCTTAATCGTATTGTATTAAAAATACACTTCCATATTTATACCTATAGATCAATTAAGTGTCCTAGACTAAGGCATGTATAGAGAGTCCTAAACGAAGTCATATATTGAGAATGACAATCCTATGCAAACTAAGCCAATGTTATCCTTCTTCATTCCTCCTCAAGTTGAGCAGGGGTTTGGACCATCATCAACTTGGATTTCAACTCAAGAAACCGTGACTTGGACAATGGCTTCGTCAATAGATGTGCAACATGAGAACTAGCATACAGAACTGAAAGAGTCTTGGGACGAAACTTGTCTCAAACAAAATGGAAATCAATCTCCATATGTTTCGTATGAGAATGGAAAACGGTATTGGATGTTAAGTATGTAGCACTAAAATTGTCACATAAAATAATAGGACTAGAAGAGGTAAAGCAGCCAATTTCTCGGAGTAAAAACTCCACCCAAGTGATTTCAGAAATTGCAGCAGCTAGTGCTTTATACTCGGCCGTAGTACTTGATCGAGATACCGCTTTTTGCTTCCTTGATGACCATGATATCAAATTATTACCCAAGTATATAGCAAAACTAGTGGTGGACTTCCTATCATCCATACCCCACCCTACCCCCAATTGGAATCTGTATAGTCATGAAGTAATGTAGTAGATCAACGTGAAAAGAACACTCTTCTAGACAAGTAGTTTTGGATCCACAAATGAGTGACTCGATATGAAATCAAAAAGATAAGTAGTTTTGGATCAACAACGGGATTCCACCAAACTAATTAATCCAATCTAAACTATAGCTGATCCTAAACTTGACTAAAGGGATTACACCCTAAAACACTCTTCAAGAGTAATATCAATTCATCAAAGTCTAAGTAAAGAAAATGGCTAAGGCAACTATTTGTAGTCCTTACCTTTTAACAAATAGCCTATTACAAAAATAACCCAAAAGTGACTCTTTAGTAAATAACCCATAAGGGACCTTTTTGATTGCCCAAATAGCATCTTGATTGCCCATGACCTTGTGTATTTGTTTCTTCATGTCTTCCTCCGGGCTCCAAGCATCATCCATCTATGGAAGCCCATCCTAATATGCCCCACGCTAACCATGCTTGTATCATCCTCCCCTTCTTCAAAAGGATTTGTCTTCGAATCCGAACCATGAAAAAATATGAGAAGGACAAACAACAAACATATCCTCATAGCATGAGGGTTAGCAATAATAAACTTATCACTATGCCAAGGGTACACATATTTAACATATAACCAAGCATCAAAGTGAGCCACAAATGGTTTGTAACCCAACAAAACAAGAGATACTTGGCTACATAGGAAACATTGACAAAGGGGTAAATCAAAAGAACCATGGTGTTTAGGCAACCACACATGTAAATTCTCAATGGTTCTATATTTAGAAAAACAAAAATCCCCCTTTAAGTCAAGTAACACATGACAGATCACATAGATAAGTGTCATGTCATAAACAAGGTCATCCCAAGTTAAGACTCCACACAATGCACCAACTATCTTCAAGAATAGGATTACTCCCAATTCATCACCCGGGTCAAATACAAAGGTATTCTCCACACAAGTTGACAAATATATCTTATTCAAACCCATAAGATCAAGTAATAACACCAAGCAATAATTACACGAGCGAAAAGAAATGTTACTACTATACTTATCACCATGCAAGCCAACAACCTCACTCACAACTTGCTTATCATTTGGACCAAGCATTTCATCACAAATGCCACTATTCAAATCATTAACGGGGTCAAAGGAAAAGAAAATCCATAAACATAGGTCAAGCATACACCCATTTGCCCCATTGACACTTTTACGCCCACACAACATACTCCACTCAAAGGCAAGAGCATCATCATATGCAAACAAATAGTATAATAAGGTGTCACTCAAATGAACTTCATCCGAGGTGTGCCCACATATAGAATCACCCTTTGATCCACAAGCATTAAGACCTTGATCAAGAATGGGGCCACACAAGAATGAAGGGGTCATTGGAGAATATACACCCTCTTCCTTTCGACTACTACCCCTCCAATAGACGTACTATCATTTCCAAAAAGAGAGTTCCATCATTGAAAAATGTTTCATCATACCATAGTGGATTCTTAATCACTTGGTAGCCTTCAAGAGGGGCTACACTTCTATCATGGAAAGGCACACACTATATATTTCACCTTCATTAGTCATGTCAACATCAAACAAGGGATTATCCTTAAAATCACATTCCACCTCAAAATCCTCATGAGAAGAACAAGGAATGGAATCATATTTCAAGGATTCATCATTTAGGTGCAATGACTTCACATGACTATCTACATGACCAACTATATCAATGCCATCACTACACATAACATAGCGGCATGTGGTTCAATATATGAAATATTAGCCTCAGAAGACATATAGCACATCTAGACATCACGAACCGGTGTAAGATTGAAGTGTCTAGTTGGTCACAGAAAGATGGAGTGTTCGACTGTCACTAGAAGCCAAGTTAAAGTGTTTAACTATGTATTGTGTCATTACCAAGACCTGCCTAGCTAATTTTTATATAAAATAACACATAGCTAGATTCTTTCATAACTAATTTTGATATTATTAATACCTGTATAATTCTAATCAGATACTAAATGACTCCTAAGTTTATATACTATTGACGGTTTATACACGGAAAAAACTATCCACTCCCATGAATACCTGCACTATTACAACTTTTATGATGCTTTAATTAATCTTGTAATTTTAACTACTTAATTAAAGTATAAATTGATGCAGATATTGAGTGAGAATAAATTTTTCTGTTTATATAATCAGATTAATTGGACAATTTTGATGAGAGTTCGGAGTAATTAAAACATTTATGCAAATGAAAAGAGAAAAGTGAGGAGCTAAACTAAAAGTAAGTATAAGTATAGTGATATAAAGAGAGAACTTCTTCTTTAACGTAACGCCAATCTCTGCCAAGATAGACAGACTGTTATGAGTCGACTAAAAAAAATTGACAAACATATTTTACACAAATGATGTGTGTAAAGATTTGATTCGTATTCTATTTGAAAATTGTTATTGATTTAATTTGAAGTTATTCCGAAGTGATAAAATGTGCAAAATTTTAAGAACATTGATAATAATTTTAAATAATATATCGCGCAACAATTGCACAGAGATGTCACATACGTCACATAGGATGTGTGTGTCTATTTATTCAAATTTATACAAGTTTAATTGTCTACTTGTGCACATCTAAAGTTGGAGGGCATAGATACGAGCTAGGACAAGTTAAAGGGCATTGCTTATGTATTGAGCCTTATTGCAACCTAGACACATGTTTTAAAACGTTTCTGCCACGTTTCTTACCTATAAAATAACTAGTTTAGTATACGTGCGTTGCACATGTATATAACGTCAATAATAATAAACGTATTAAAAAAATAAATAATTATGTGTTCGTTACATTATTAAGTAGTAAGTACAACACTTTTAAAATATAACGCAAAAGATAATATGAATAAAAAAGAATTATTACCTCTTTGTCAACTAAATACCACAGTTTTTGTAATATTAAATATTACTCGAATCTCTAATAACAATCCATTACAAAGAAGTTGGTAAAATTTTACTTAATTGAATTTAAGTTCTTAAAACAATAGGTTTTTGATTTCATATAAAATTTTGCAAACATTTTTCTAAAGTACAAAATAGATATTAAAGTATACAAAAAGTTGGCCTAGTTATCATAATTAATATCCTTACGACCTTTGTTTGTCAATCATGCCAGAAATATTACTTCTTTACTTATTTTGTATCGTCTATATTCTCCAGTGATGATACTATCAACTAACATTGATATATCCATATTATAAAGTTAAATATGATTTTTTCACAAAAACTACAGTAAATAATAGGTTTGAACCTATAATTTTTAATGTAATAGATTTAGTACTAAGAATCTTAAAAATTAAATCATAAGAGTTTAATTTTGAACCCCTGCACTCATGTATACATATGGACTGAGGGATTTGTGGGAAAGTAATCTTCAACAACATTGAAAAGTTTCGTGGCTTCATTGTATGCCTCGTCCTAAAAACATAATCACCTTTTGTGTGGTACTCACTTTTTATCTTGCAAACACGACCTTCATCTCCAGCAAGTTCAAATTTGATATCATACTTAACTGATTCCAATTTATTTCCAAGAACATCTCCTTCGATGAGTGAATATTTTGCTATCAAGTTCTTGTCATCAATCACATGAATCTTGTGCTTCATGTACTTTATTGGACCATCTATGACATTTTGATCAAAATAAGGTCAAGTATATGTGCCAGTAGTTTAGTTGTCTCTTTCTTTGATACTCGCATTGGAGCGAGATTAATTCAAATTTATGTTTGATAGGACTATTCAAGGGTAAAGCACCCTATCAAGAAATGTTTTAATTTCCAAAACTCGAAATCGAGACCCCTAGTTAAGGAGAGGAGTAACTCTACCGACTTGAATAATGCAAGTGTTTTTTTAAGTATAAATAACATAAATCGCAGTAGTTTCCTACCTAATTACACTCTCTCCCAATATTTTCTAAAATTACATCAAATCCCGGATGTTTTTGCTACGATACATAAAGAGAGGACTTGATACATAACTAACATATACATAATGAATTAATTGTTTAATGACATTAAAGGAAAAAATGGCTAAAGAGTGAATCCAGAGATATCAACGCGTAATTCACTTGGCACCTCTTCTGAAATTCTGAAACCATCAAATGCATGTTTTTTGGGTGGATCATAAGTCCCACCCTCCTTTCCTTTAGAACTAGAACCAAACTCTGTCAAAAATGCTGACATGAATATCCTTAAAGGCTGTTTAATTCTTTGAGCAGGTGTTTTAGTTTCTTGATGTATAACAACGATGGCGTCAGAAAAATCTACAGAAAATTGACTGTCGCGGAGTAAGAACTGTCTGTCCGTCATTTGAACTGGACTAACAGACTTCAGCGGCAGTGCTGGCAAGGGAGTTGACATTTTAGATATGAGTGCGTCTATAGCATCTTGAACAGAGTCAAGTATATTTTCTGAGAAATCATCCTGTTAGATAAACATGGTGTGATCATGTCATCTACTTAAATAAACACGGTATAAAGATACATTTCAGATTAGAATTGAATGTATCTGGTACATTAGCATGGTAGTAATGTATCTCAATCATTTAACTTTTCTTATATATATATATATGTTTACCTTCTGAACATTATGGTCATCACTGATCTCCGTCGTTATGGGATTGATGTTGACACTATCCTCATAAACAATTTGGATTTTTTTTTTTTTGGAGATTGTTGAACATCGCGTGTGCATTCATTGGGTCATCTCCAATTTGACTGATGTTTGCATTGTCAGAATGAGTTTAAAATTACATTATATGAGTATTTAAATAGTAAAATCAACATATTAAAAGGAATCTGTCATGAAGATAACCTTATACACTGTAGACTTTTGACTATCCAATTTTTGAGAGCTACCAGTGTCAACTTTTTCTTTTTTGGAGTCATCTTCATTTGGATTATCGGGGCCATCCTCAACTTGATAAAGAGTAATTGCAACATCATTAGAATGAAAGTGTAACAACAATAATTTTTTTAACTGAAAAAAATACCTTTTGATCTACATCGTGCTTATGTTTCAAAGCTTTCATCATTTCAGCATGTTGTGTAATCAATAATGTTTGAAGGTCATGGAATTTTTTGTCAACCTTGTCACATAATGAAAAGAATAGTAGTTGCTACGTATAGTGGTTTCAATTATATTAAAAAACCACAAATCGTACTTATATAAGACTGGACATATGACTTTATCACGTCTATATCCACTTTCAACAAATACTGATCTTGATGCATGCTGGAAGACCCATGAAATGTATTTTCAGCCTCACATTGTTGATTATAATCAACAACAAATGGTGCATCTGTAGCCGTTTCAAGGATGGGTTCATCTTCTTTGATTGGTGTCAACCCGGGCACTTTTCATTTTGTCTCAAGTATTTCTGTTTTCTTGCATTCTTGCGCCGTTACACATTTTCTTGGAACATTGATTGTTCTCCTCCTTTTTGGTGGGGGTGCAGCTAATGTATCAGAAATCAGTTTTTCCTTGATCAGTAGTTCAGTAGGTGGTTTTGTGCTAAAATTCTCAAAATCATCTATTTCTGAGGCGGTAGCTTTCAGCTTAGCATCAAAAATCCGATGTGGTTGGTACAGACAATACAGCAGGATCATATGTAGCACTAACCACTTGATTTGGCAAATCAAGCCTCTCCAATTCCTCAACTGTCATGCATAGGTTGGTGTACACAAACTATTAGAAAAAAGTGTTATGTATAGGTGAATTTTGTGATGTATATGATATGTTTATATAAAAGAACAGAGCAGAATCCATTTGTTGAAAAAACAGTCAAAAAAGTTAGATTGTGAATGAGATTTACCTTACTAAACATCCCAACCATGAACTTCTCATATTTGAGGTTGATTCCTACTATTGACCAGTTAAACATCCTAGAAATAACATTATTCTCACGAACAACTATCCCTTCATCAACTTCAGAACAACATTCATACATCCACACATTCAATGCGTATGGCATGCCTCCTATACGGTATAACTGTTTTTCTATAAAAAAAATCTTGTTGCAAAGAGATCATCAACTTACTGAAGGCCTACTTTCCCCATGGGAAATGTTCATAAGTGCCATCCTCCACCATCTTGAATTCTGCAAGGCTAATTGGTGCATCACGTAGTTGTGATAACAAAGATCATTCACACTTAGCCATACCATTCATAGACTCCTTAAGTTACAACACCACATTTTTCTATTTTAATCACCTCGCATAAACATTACAATTGTATAATCATAGATTCAAGTCAAGTAATACACAAGTGTCACCCTTTTAGAGGTAATTTAGTTGGTTCCTTATATTACAAGTTCATATATTCTTAACTATCTTCCCTTAAGATCACAAAATTAATGATACAATTTAGCATAGAGGTCATACGAACACATAACACTCATCAAGGATTTATAAAATAATCATATCATCATACAATTGACTCCTTTCACATCACTTACGTATTTTATCCATCCAAACACCGATTTAAGAACTATTTCTCCCATCAAATCTATATTATGAATACCTTTTCTAATCAGAGTCTACTACTCATAAACCATAGCCTACCTGGATGCCAAGCTACTGCTACCATGCGCGTAAATCCTCATTAGTTGCTTTTGTTCTAGAAATTGTGACGAAGAATATATAAGAAAATAGATGGGATATATCTTGCAAGAGCTTTGCCTCTCTGTTGTGGTTGATTTTAGCATAAAATAGCCCTAGGGGCATTTTTAGAAGAAGACAACTATGTTTAGGACAAAACTAAACAAAAAAGGGTTTAATACGTGGGTGCACTACCTTGTTACTACTGCATCGGCCAAGCCATCGCTACAGCAAGCTCATTTTGGTGATCAAGGGTCCGCTGCAATGGACCTAAGGCAGTCAGGTCCCATTTTTGATTTCATTCCCAATTTTATTATTGATCGAATAGTGGCTAATCCCCATTTGAATTCAATTAGGTATATGAATTTTAAATCAGGCATTGTATCATGGGTACTTTTAATAATGACAGAATGGATTATTACAATTGATTTGCTGAATGACATAAGTTAATGATATTATCATGAGTTCTTGCAACCCCTAAGCGGTTACCCCAATTTTCCTTCATAGTACATCGTTAAGAGAGGATAGGTGAACTAATTCTAATGAAAATAATTTTTCATCCTATATTTGACCCAAATAGGGAGATATAGGTACGTCTCTATCCTAGCCTCTAATCAATCAGTATATGAACCCTACTCTTCTTAACCCATGTTTTATTTCTTGTCTTCATGTCTCGAGTCCCTCTGAAAATTATCCATTTATCCTCATTGGAGGTAAGTCAATAAAATAGTTAGCATAAAGTTAAGAGGAAAAGATGTAATGGTAGATTCTACCAAAATAATTTATATATAAACTATGTTGTTCATATCATGGCATAGAATTTATATCATGGCATAGAATTGACTTGGTTGAACATTTGTTTTAACTCATAGAATTATTTTCAATCAATATTCATTTATTTTGATGATCTGACAATTCCATTGAGTCAGGAATATCATTTTTAGTTGGGTAGCATATTTTATATGTGTTCATGAGGTTTGGGTGAGTTTTGAGTGTCGATTTTTTGTTTGTTTGTTGTTAGTTGTTGATATCTAGTGCAATTGCATATGTGGACTTGGTCGCACCAGTAGAGTTGCTCCTGCGGTCAAAGGTCACACCTACAGAGCTAGGCTAGGTAGGGCCTTCCCACTCTTATGGAGACTCATCCACACCAGTAGAGCACCGGCTGTGATGCTTTGTCATGCCTGCAAGCTCAGTCCTACAAAACATGGTCCACTCCCATGACGAGTCATGTGGAAAGTGACTTCCATTATTGCAGATGATTCACTGCACCTACAGTGTTGCTCTTGACACTAGATCTCCATAGGTGCGGCAAATTATTGTAGATAACAGTGGGTTTTCCATTTTTCTCAATTTACTTTCTAAACCTTGATTTGGGAGCTTGGAAACTCAAATTTTGGGATATTCAAATGGTGTTTTTATAAAAATTCTTCTTTGGGTATGATTCTTATAGTATTTTTTCACATTTCCTAATGATTTATTAGGATTTCATCTTTTAGATCTTTGTTTTTGAATTGGGAAATTTGGAGGGGGTAAGGTTAAGAAATGGTAGTTTTGATGATTTAGAAATTGATTTTAATTCTATTTTCGATGAAATTACATATTTGAACTTCTTAAGTTATGAGTAATATGATTTTCAAATAAAATTCCAGTTTTACCCTTGTGGGCTAGTGATTGACTTTTGGGTTGACGTTTTTGACCCAAAATTTAACTATAGCATATAGGTGTCTATTATTTCATTTCCTTATGTATAATATGCATTTGATCAGATTGGGCTCGTTCAGAGTCTCTTCAAAAGGGTAGCTTTGAATTTTTGGACTTTCTTTAAGGCAAGTTGAGACTTTCATTGACTCTTTTTTCAAAGTGTTTACATGTTAGTTGCTTGTATTGGAAGTAATGGAGATTTGAGAGTCATGTATAGATGATATGACAAGCATTTACGCGGGTATGAAGTATCTTTAAAGGGTTAAAAGCAGCTAATTAATTGTTTGAACTGAGTTTCTGAGATTCTAGCTTATGTATTGTGTTTGGTTGATAATTGAGTTCATAGTACCTCTATCTTAAGTATTATTATGCTGAGAGCATGGGAAATATTATCGAATATTAGTGTGGATACTTGTGAAATTGAAGGCCTCTTTCATAATATTTATGACTTTTGACTGACATTGGCACTTTGTTGATATTTCACCCACCCCTCCCTATATGCATATTATCATGGTATCATTGGTTCTTCTTCAAGGACTCTATGGAAGGATCTGAAGTTTGTAATTCATTTGAGGTAGTATTATTACTAGAATACTCTTTAAGGTCCCTATGTGCGAATACAAATTGAGTTGTTAGATGGTTATTATCCTAGTGCTCTCTAGATGGATCCAGACTGAGAACTTATACGATTATTACTATGAAGACCATTGAGCGAAGCTAGAGGGTGTATAAGGAGCTCGTGAGTTTCCCATAGATCCTTGCTAGCTATACATCACAATGGGTGAATACAAGTAGAATCAATATACATCATACACATTATATTCATCATCCTCATTTGTTTGTTTGGCATGGATCATATTCATCATATCCATTTGATTATTTTCCCTTGGAGTGATGAGTGTTTGATTGGATGTGAAAGTGATATATTTCCTTTCTGATCTGAGTTATGGTGATTTATTGATCTATTTGAAAGTAACTGTATAATTTATTATTGATATTGGTTGTTGGACTAGGTTTGACCTTTCTGATTGCAGGTTTATGTGGTTGGTGTTGGGTAGCTGAGAATTAGGTGGTTCTCGCCATAACTTTGAACTAGGGTCGATCGAAAATGCTACAGAGTACAAATAGATTAGTACTCACACTTGTTTATTTCTACACTTTATATACAGGTACTAAGCCAGTTCTTCTCGAGCAGTGAATTTGAGTCGTGCTTGGGATATCATCAAGATTAGAGGTAGCGACTGATTGGTCCCAATGATTACTCAATCTCTTTTATCTTTTTTTTATGTTTATTTTAGAATTTTGAGATATCGTGTACTCTTTGTTGTGTCTATTACTTTTAGAGGCTTGTATCTTGTAATATGCAGTTCTTGGGTTGATTTTGTGATTCAGTGGAGACTTATCATTATTATTATCTTGTCTGTGTATTTACTTTGCTTATTTTATCATTTGAAGTTTTGGTTTGGCTTACCTATCATGAGGGTACGATAGGTGTTATCACTACTTGAGTTTTGGGTTGTGATAATTCTACACTTCATCATATAGTGAACATCTCCTTTAAGGAGAAAATTATATCCTACGATCATGATCATTAAATATTATAGAAAATACTTATTTCTTGCTTTTATCCATTGGTAATACATGATAAGATATGCCACAATTTTTGTGATGTACTAAAAGTACATGACCGCTAATCGTTGTACCAAAATAAATAATTCTTACCTCGCAAACCTCCCATAGAGGTGAAATATAGAATTTATCCAACCGTATATGAGTATGTCCTTATCCATATTTTTATCACATCTTGACACACTCACTTTCAAGAATGTTCGAACATCTATGATGCTCATTGTCACGATTCGAAAT
The DNA here is from genome assembly GCA_031232105.1 of Capsicum rhomboideum. Classification (NCBI taxonomy): domain Eukaryota; kingdom Viridiplantae; phylum Streptophyta; class Magnoliopsida; order Solanales; family Solanaceae; genus Capsicum; species Capsicum rhomboideum. The sequence continues at coordinate 137,600,280 of CP124711.1, read as the reverse complement.
CCCATTCAAGCCGGACTGGCACCCGAAATTGATATGGCCCAAGAGAACCAATCTTTGCTCATGAACCTTCGTATACGTATCCTCGTATGAATCTTATTATACCTCATGCAACTATGCGGAAGACATGAATCATGGAAACATATGCTAATATATATATAACTTGGCCGTTGGGGCCATCAAGTCAACACGGACATTCGTCTTTTACATATTCGTCTCTTACATTCATACACCCACATATGTCTACAAAAGCCTCTAACAGATGCATCAACAAGACCAACTTACTGTCAGGACAAGTCCCCGCTTTATACAACATTTATAACATCAAAACAAATATACAACTATGACTCAGAAAGCTCCGAACCAAATGGAGCTCACCAAAACTCTGCAAATGATCCCCAGTCTACAGAGGAGGTCTACTACTGCCTGCACCTGCAACATGTAAGGTAAGTCCCCCGAGGGGGTCAGTACGAAGAATGTACTGAGTATGTAAGGCTCGTAAGAAATTCATCATACATAATAACAACAACAATGGAGTCAATATAAGAGAAATAGTAAATGTGAATAAACTCTCTTTTTGTAGGTGAGGAAATCATGAATATTTCTACTGTTATTGTAATTTACCATCCTCTATATGCCCCCTTACTCAAGAGAGAGTTACTCCTACTCAAGAGACTTGCCTCCAAGAGATTCTTTATATGCAATAGATTCTTTCTTGCTTTTATGCTCATCATCATTATGATTCATATTCTTGGTTAACTACATCCACTCTTTGGTGGGTTAATAACTACATCCACTCTTTGGTGGGTAAATAACTACATCTACTCTTTGGTGGGTGAATTACTACATTCACTCTTTGGTGGGTGAATTACTACATCCACTCTTTGGTGGGTAAATAACTACATCCACTCTTTTGAGATCTTATGAGATTGGTACCTTTATACTTGTGAGCGATTAATACAATATAATCATAATAATATTGGACTTTGGAACATGACATGATTGGAAAATGTGTTTCAAGAATAAGCAGATTCTTTTACATTATTACTCTCTTTGAGATAGTTCTTTTAGAAATTACAACGTTATGACATCCTTGGAACTTCAGTCAATGAATAAGAGATAAGTGAATCATCATCCATCTAAGAATAGGACATATACGAATAACAATATACGTCAACCTGAATTGATATACTTCAAGCCTCTCGAAATTGAAACAAGTCCAATGTCAATGTGAACAATATATTGCAGAAGGATACGGAAAAAGGAACCTTACATATCTTGTATTCTCAATACAATTCTACAATCTTAAGTGTGCATACAATAGTCCCGCTCCGTCCTTATGTTTCACTTTACAACACAAGTGCATAACAGAACCAACATTAACCACCAATTACCTTACAATGGCATACAATAACAATAAGTCACATGTTTGGCTTTAACATGTCATTTCCCCCTTGACAATACCATTTATGAAATTATTGTACCAATAATCCCACAACATTCCATACATTGACCAATACATGATAACCAATAGCATGTCACACCAAGTTCATACTTTGCACTTCTCCATCACTACCACATCACAATTATTCCATCAAATTACTTCAATACACCTCACAACAACAAATCGGCCAAAATCCCATAATTTACACTTATATGAAAATAACAAGTTTAGGACCATAATCACAACATACATGTTGTTATTTCATCCATACCATGCTCTTTCATCAAACCCACAAGTCATATTTCAAGTTACAATTCCATGGATAACACATCTTTTAGGAAAAACACAAAGTGTCATAGTCAACACTTCCAAGCATAACCAACATGATTTACATACTCTCCCATGCATATAATATATTAATCCATAAGAATAATCACTTACCTAAGCTTGAAAGATGATGATCTTTCTCCAAAGATGACTTAGGGTTTGAGAGCCCAAAAGGGTTGTCACGCCTCGAGTTCCAACGGGGCAGACATGGCACTTGAAGTCGTTGAGGCCCGAGAGAACCAACCTATACATTCGAATGGAACACAATATGTACGCATATAGACACAACATCGTGAAACTGAAAACGTGGAAAGACATTTATATACATAAGAAACTAGGCCGGTAGGGCCGCAAAGTCAAAATGAGAAGACATCCCCTTCGTTTACTGTACAACGTATACAAAGCCTCTAGCAGAAATCAATCCAAATCTATAATCAGGACAAGTCCCCGCTTTACACAAACATGTACACAATCATCAAAATCAACATGTACATATGACCCGGAAAGCCCCGAATCAGCCTGGAGCTCACCAACTATACGCAGAAAGTCCAAATCCTACTGTGGGGGTCTACTAGCACCTGCGCCTGCAGCAAGGTAAATCCCACAAGGGGTCAGTACGAAATAATGTACTGAGTATGTAAGGCGATAAGCAACTGTATGACAAATAAGAACTCAAATAGAGTCAAATATCAACAAATAAACAATATGGAGAACCACCATTCTGTATGTGGGAAAAATATGTACATTACATTCATTACCTTGCTTTTACGTTCATTATTATCAACAACTCATATCGTACCCGATCCCCGACTGATCAGTGGGTCATAACATTGGGATCGTCTCTAGCTAGGCTTATGCCTCTTTGAGCTACCACCCATAATCAATAAGTAGGTTCGTACCTAGCTAGGTTTTCACCCCTTTGGGATACCCCCTATATCCAATAAGCAATCAGGATCGTCTCTATGCTGGGCTTTACGCCCCCTCGAGCTACCACCCATACTCAAGAAACACTTATATGCATTACTTCAATTCTTTCATTATAAGAATGATACATTTGGTGGTTGTGACATTATGGACACTTGAAAACCATAGACAATGAATAAAAGGTATACAAACAACAATTGCTAAGCATTTACTTGGAATGAGACGCTTTACGATATTTCGGAAGGATGGTAAGTTCGAGCAAAATACGAACAATAGGTGTGACCAAAGGTCATAGGAAAGAGAAACCTTAGATACCTTAGCCTTCTAATTAAGTCCTATATGTGAAGATAACAAGCCAATCCTTCCTTCAAGATCTCAAGCTTCCTTCAAGTGTAAGTCATAAACATGACACATCTTTTAGCAAAACTAAAGGTGCACTAATCAACACCTTGCTAACATAACCATCATGCTATAAATACCATCTTAAGCCTATAATGAATTAATCCATAAGAATAGACACTTACCAATAATTGCAAAGAGATGATCTTGTGTCCCAACAAGTGGTGTTGCCTTAGGGTTTTTGAGAGATGAGGAGCCTTCGAGAAATATCTAGAAAAAGATGAGAGTCCTAATGAATAAATCTGATTTTTATGTCCTTATATAGGCCCTCAAGTCAAATTGATCTTGGCCACAAGTTTGATCCATATTAAATGGATCATTTCCTTCATTGTTGAGGCCCATGTCTTCTTACATGATTTTGGGCCTCAAATACAGCATATATATCCAGCCCAACACCTTTAATGGATCCCACACTCAAATATCTCATCTAGTCAAAAATAGGTCAACAAAGCCGGCAAACTGTCACGGTATCGTGACCCATGTCGTGGGTTGAGTCACGGCACGTAGATGACCTGTCGTGAAACTCAGACGACTCGACCAAGTTTCTGAAGCTCATCCACGGCACCACTCACGTCCCGTGACTGTGAATCACGCCCCGTGACTCGTGCCATAGAAATTAGACCATTTTTTCAACGTTCTGAAGTCCACTCACTACACAGACTCATGCCACGTGACTGTTATTCACGCCACGTGAATAGTGTCATGAGTCGCAAATTTTTTTTTTTTTTTTTTTTTTACCCCTTCTTGTGTAAGATCGAATGCCTTTGTCAACTCTTGCTGCACATTCTCTTTCAGCTGCAGTAACAGAGGATCTGCGTACTATTTCTCCTTTACCTCGGTTATTAAGGACGATTCTGCTGCATGTTGCACAATAACCCTATCATCTAGAGATTCAAGAAGACGGACCCCCAAATTGGCTAATTGTTGTAGGTCTCTGACTATATCTTGTTTTTCTGTGGATTGGTCAGTAATGACTGCTTTACGACTAAGAGCATCCGCTACCACATTTGCTTTGCCTGGATGGTACAAGATATCGACATCATAGCCTTTCAATAATTCGAGCCATCTGCGCTGCCTCAGATTTAATTCCTTCTGCTTAAAGATATATTGCAAACTTTTATGATCAGTATAGATATCAACATGAATCCCATACAAGTAATGACGCTATATCTTTAAAGCAAATATCATAGCTGCTAATTCAAGATCATATGTGGGATAATTTCTCTCATGTGGCCGCAACTGTCGAGAGGCATACGCTATTACTCGACTGTGCTGCATCAATACACGCCCAAGGCCAATTTCGAAAGCATCATAATAAACTGCATACCCGACTGTGCCTTCGGGAAGTACTAGGACAGGTGTGGAAGTCAATTTATCTTTCAGCTCTTGAAAACTTTTCTCACAGGTGTCGTTCCACTGAAACCTGACTGCCTTATGTGTTAGCTTCGTTAGAGGTGCAGCAATGGAAGAAAACCCTTCGACAAACCTACGATAATACCCTGCGAGTCCCAGAAAACTACGAATCTCTGTGGGTGTCGTAGGTCGTGGCCAGTTCTTCACCGCCTCTATCTTCTGGGTGTCAACCCGTATTCCTTCACCTGAGACAATGTGACCCAAGAATGCTACAGATTTTAGCCAAAACTCACATTTCGAAAACTTGGCATATAGCTTCTGTTCACGCAGAATCTGTAACACCTGCCGTAGATGAGTAGCATGGTCTTCTTCTGATCTTGAATAAACCAGAATATGATCTATAAACACCATCACGAACACGTCTAGAAATGGCTTAAACACCCTATTTATCAGATCCATGAAAACAGCTGGTGCATTTGTTAGTCCAAACGACATGACTAAAAATTCATAATGTCCATACCGTGTTCGGAAGGCTGTCTTGGGTATGTCTTTGTCTTTGACCTTAACTTGATGGTAACTCGACCTCAAGTCAATCTTTGAAAAACATGTGGCACCCTGCAACTGATCCAATAGATCGTCAATTCTGGGGAGGGGATATTTATTCTTGATAGTTACCTTATTCAACTATCGATAGTCGATGCACATTCTCAGTGTACCATCTTTCTTCCGTACGAATAAGACTAGTGCACCCCACAGGGACATTCTAGGCCTAATAAATCCCTTATCCAACAAATCTTTTAATTGCTCCTTCAATTCTTGCAATTCTGCTGGAGCCATTCTATATGGAGGGATAGAAATAGGCTGAGTGCTTGGCATGACATCAATACCAAATTCTATCTCCCGCTCTGGAGGTACCCCTGGGAGATCTTCAGGAAATACATCAAGAAATTCATTGACTACCGGAACCGTTTGAGGGGTTAGTGGCATCGCATCAATATCCTGCACCCTTACTAGGTGGCATATATACCCCTTAGATATCATCTTCCTTGCCTTGAGATAGGAAATAAATTTACTCCTCGGTGCACCAACATCCCCTTTCCACTCAAGGACGGTCATTTGCGGAAAATGAAAAGATACCTTCTTCGCTTGGCAGTCCACCATGGCATAGCTAGACGCTAACCAATCCATTCCCATGATAACATCAAAGTCTACCATATCTAACTCAATAAGATCGGTCACTGTATCATGACCACCAACAGTGACTATACAGTTACGATAAACCCTCTTAGCTATAATGGATTCACCGACAGGCATAGATACTTCAAAGGACTTAACTAAGAATTCCGGCGTTCTGTTGAATTTTTCCTCAACTAATGGCGTAACATATGATAAAGTAGAACCCGGATCAATCAATGCATATACAGGATGGGATAAAACAGATAATATACCTGTGATGACATCAGGAGAAGCCTCTGAATTCTGCCTGTCTACTAGAGCATATGTACGATTCTGGGTTCCGCTAGAACTAGCTGCTCCTCTCGAACCTCTGCCATGCCCCATAGGCTGTACCCCTCTACCAAGGGAAGGAACCGATGATGAAGATGCAACGGTTGATCCCACAGGTTGCGTCACATTATCGACGCCTCTTCGTGGGCACTCTCACATGATGTGTCCCGTCATACAGCACCAAAAACAAGCATTTGTCCTCAACCGACATTCACCTACATGAGGTTTTCCACAATGCTGACACGGAGGATGAGAAAACCCGACACTCTGTGAACCGGAACCACTGCTCTGCCCAACATAACCGCCTCGAGACCCTCAGAACTGAGATGAAGTGCCTGCAGGGGAATGAGAAAATGATGGCCTAGGCGGTGTAGGAAAGATCCGAGGCCTAGGTACTCCTTGGGATACCATAGATTGCCCCATAGATCGAGCCCTTTTTGATGGCCCTCTTTCAAACTCCTGTACCCTTCTTCTTTGTCTCTGATCTTCCATTTTTTGGGCGAAAGCCTGAATTCTGGCTATGTCCATATCTCTGTTCAAAGCAGCAATAATGCAGTCTCGCACCAAATAGGGTTCCAATCTGTCCACATATCGATGGACTCTGTCTGTCATTGTGGCCACCATATTTGGAGCATAGCGAGCCAAAGAATTAAACTGCAAGTTGTATTCTCTGACACTCATGGTTCCCTGGCGCAGATTTAGAAACTGGTATGCACGTGCCTCTCTGACCTCATATGGGAGTTAATGATCAAGGAACGCTGCTTTAAATTCTTCCCAGCCCACGGGAAGTGCACCGATGCCCCTTGATCTCTTCCAATCCTCATACCACAATATTGCTTCTCCCTTCAATCTATAGGCCGCAAGTTCATCCGTTTCCACACCGGATACATGCATAACCTCCAAAGCCCGGTGAATTTGATCAATAAAATCTTGCGGGTCCTCGCTCAGATCCGATTCGGTAAACATGGGAGGATCTAGTTTCAGGAAATCCTGTGTTCGACGACTGGCTGCCCTAGCCGCACTATCCTCACCTGTGGTTGGACCAGCTCGTCCTTGGCTTTGTGCAGCAACTAACTGCGTCAACATCTGTACTGCATTCCTCAAATCCTGATCCGTGGCATTCATAGGTGGTTCTGCGGGTACTTCTCTACCACTTGACCCTTCCGGTGCTAGAATAGTAGAAGAAGTCCGCGATGCAAATTCACTTTCAGCTTCAGCTTCACCCTGACTAGGTTGTGGTCTACTAGTGCCTTCCCCGGCAATTCTGTCTAACCTCTTAGTTTTGCCTCTACCTCTTCTTGTGATCGGCATTTGCACTACCATGAAAGAGAATGAAAGAAAACAACGGTTAGATATAATAGTCTCCCGACAACTTTAGCTCTATTGCACGATCTAAGATTTGAAGAAAAGAAACACCTCTTAAATGTCCCGTAGCCTCCAACTTATAAATGTGGTGCACATCACATCCATAAGAAAGACTCTACTCAGACACGGCTTTGTAGACACCCTAGGACGACCCGCTCTGATACCACTTTTGTCACGCCCCATTGGAACTCGAGGCATGACAAGGGTGTTCTTGAGAATTCTAGAAAAAAAGATAGAAAAGCATGTGTGTTGTTGTGTATTCAAAATCAGATTTTTTGCCCCTTTATATAGGCCTTCAATTCCATCCTTAGCCACTCTTGGCATTTAATGCAATGTATTGGCTTAGTCAATGCAAGAATGGGTCAAATCTGATTTCTTTCTCATTTTGGGCCCTTTTTGAGCCAATTCACTTAACCCAATAAAATCAATAATTTCTCATGTTTAATTCATTTCATACGCTTCACGACAATATTCCCACTCACGCAATTCATACTCGTAGCCTCAATTCCAAAAACAAGCGATTCTAGCCACGTATGGCTTATTTTGACTATAAGGGTAAAACCGTTATTTTGATGCCAAATTCGTTCACAAGTAATTTTACCACACCAATATAATACTTCAATCATTCCATGTATATGCTCGTGGTTGTAGAAGAAACGTGGCAAAAATCGGCTCGGTACGTCCCCGGGCACCCTTGGGACTTAGACAATTTCCAACTTTTAAAAAAAGTGGCCAAAACCATCCTGGTACGCCCTTGGGCGCGCCAGCTTGCTGCCTCTGGGCTAAAAATTTTAGCCCAAAGCGGCCTGGCACGCCCTCTGGTGCGCCCCACCTTATTTTTTTTTAAAATTTTGTTCCTTCGACTTTTCTTTCGCGGATTTGGTTAGATACTTCAAGTCCTATTCTTTAACTTACTAATTACCTTTAATATCCTTTATTTAGAGGTTCTCTTAGCCTCATTTTGAACCCCACAAATGCTCCACAAAAATCACAAAACACACCCTACAAAGGACTAATCACATGTACAAGGCCAAATTTCAATTTTCCTATCACTAACATTACAAATTACATACTCATGGTATCTCGACACCTAAGTAACCATTGTTCAACGTCATCACATAGGGTTGGGAAGTATGGGGTGTTACACTCATTCTCTTCAAGGAATGAACTATAATCATATATACATGCTTCATAAATTTTCATTAAAAGCTCATTCTCTTTCCTTGAAGTTTATCATATTTACATAATCCACCTCAACATCACTTCGAAAGATCAAGTGCACCACCACTTTATATTCGTTTATTTTGATGGAGGATTTTGTAAAATTTATTAGTTTAGGTCGCACAATGACCGCATGACCAATATCTTTATCATGATCTAATTGGTCGTGAGTGACACCCACCCTAACTCTACAATGGGAGAACCAATTAACCCAACCCTTAGTCCAAAAACACTTTAAACAATTAAGCTAAACATTTGCTATGTTCTTCCCAAAATCCATTGATTAATAACTTAAAACCATTCAAATCCAATCATAAGTTTAATGTCTCCAATAACTCAATAAAGTAACAAAGTGCTGAATTATCTCTAGCTATTACATATCTCAGGGACTCGAAAGTCACCGTACAAGAACTACTAATCAAATATAATTTCTAGAATCATAATCCAAATCCAATATAAGAACTAGAAATGTCATAGTCTGGAATAGAGGACATGAACAAGATGAAGATTCAATGGTTGTCCGACATGGTGCTCACCCTTGAATCGAAGCTACTGATCACAAGCTAAAGCCGAGGTCTAGTCTCAAAACTGAAACACGCTCTACACTCAATATAAAAAAGAGCACATGTAGTATCAGTACAAAAACTATGTACTGGTGTGTAATATCAGCCGACTTAACTTAATACCATACAAATAAATAAGTTAAACAAAAGCAAGAAGTGATCAAGACATAACTCATACTCAACCCACTTTCAATACGTATTAATAATTACATCAACTTACAAAATCACTTAATATCCTCTTCATATCAATTCTTCTCAAGTTATTAAGCCCGGTAACGGATCGGTTTCGGATATGCCAGATCGGGTTTTACCGTTATCGGGTCCGTTTCGGTCCTCCCCAAACCGGGACTCGTACCGAAATTGGGTCTACCGATACCGGGTCTACCAGAATTTTTGGCAGTTTCGACCCGGTCCGTTGGTAATCGGTGTGGAATCAGGGCAGACCGGACCAGTCCACCGGGTCTACCGATTTTTATTTTTATTTTTTAAATTAAATATCTTATAAAAAAAAGTTTTTTAAAAGTTTTAAAAACAGTTTTTAAAACTAAAAATAAGTTACAAAATTTTTCAAACTTTTTCAAATTTTTTTTCAAACTTCTTCAAACTTTTTTTCAAACTTTAAATTTAGATTAAATTTATAGTTTTAACAAAATTTTAACTAATTAATTTATAAAATTTATTGCATTAAATAAAAGAAAAACTTTAAAATAAAACTAAGGTGAATAGCCTATATATTTATTCAAATCTCAGACATTGTACATGTATGACAAATATTAGAAGAGAATCTAATCTATGAAGCCACCTTCTAGGAAGGGTTCTATTTGAATTAGATCTCTAATATCATACTAATATCAATAACGTCCAAAATATTCATGTTGTAATTTAGCTATTTCGTCGGCGGACATATTTTTCGGAATCAGTCTTCGTCCTTGTTCATCCATTGCTTCCATTCCATCATCACTGTCTTCCTCAAATACTTCATCTATTTCATCTTCGATTTGTGCCATTAATTTTGGGAGCCCAAAATTTCTTTGTTCGACATTGATCCAATCTCTAAATAAAACTGAAATCTCCAAACTATCCTTTACTATTGAATATCGATGATCTCCAATAATAAATCTTTCCGAGCTAAACGCTTGCTCTGAAGCAACTGAAGAGGCCTGACTTGCTAGCACATCTCGAAACACCTTTGAAAGCCTTGGAAATTGTCTGACACGGGTCTTCCACCACGCTGAAAGTTGTTGTTGTCCATTCGCATCTCTAATATTATCCCGATCCTGAGAAAGATATGAATCAAAATCATTACTGCTAGAACATTGAAGACCAAGTTCTTCACCCATTTCATCATTTAAATCATCATATCTAGGCCTAGATGATGAAGGTTCGGCCGACGGAATATTTTGTTCCATAACTTGATACATGATATACAAGCTCCTAGCATTAGGAACTATATTAGTACAAAAAGTTCAAACCGATGGCTCTTAATTAGGACCAATTTCTAAATTTTGATAAATTTTTTGTACCATCATCATTACACCAATTTCTTTGTAAAATGGGTTGAATAAAGTAGCAGTCAAATAAATTTGTGGAATAGGAAAAAAATATTTTTTAAAATTTTTTCATCATAGCTAAAATAGACTTTTTGAACAAAGGAATTTTTTTATATTCAGCAAGTATTTTAGAAACAACAGTAATATTTACTAAAACAGAAGAAATGGTTGGAGTATATATAGCAGATACGGTATGTGTAGCTTGATAAAAAGTTTTCAAAAATTTACAAAGTTCTTTTATTTCAGCCCAATCATCATCACATAGTCTTAAATCAGGATTCATATTTTGAGCATTATAAACTAACTTTAGGTTCACGATAATCATAAGAAACAATAAGAATTTCATATAAAGAATTCCATCTAGTACAGACTTCTTTTGAAACTTTTCTATATGGAATTTCTAATTGTACACAACAACGTTTAAAATCATCTGATATACTCTTTTTTTTATTTTTAAAAATAAAGCTACAAGCAATTCGAACTTTATAACAACCATTTCCAAACAATTGCACGCCGTCTTGTACTATCAAATTTAAAATATGTGCAGTACATTTAACATGAAAATAATCTTCATCTATTGGACAAAGTCTAGTTTTTAAAGTATCAATATATTTCATATTGTTAGAAGCATTATCTAATACGCATGACATGATTTTATCAATAAGTTGAAAATATTTCAAACTATCTGCTATTGTAGTACCTATATAGACACTGGTTGTAGCCTCGTCAACATATTTATAACAAATAATTCTTTTTTGCATGTTCCAATGGTGATCAATCCAATGAGCTGTAATAGTAAAATAATCATTACTTAATATACTACGACCCATATCAGAAGTAATAGATATTTTACCATCAAATTTTTTAAATAAGCAACGAAGAAAATGACAATGTTCAGCTTGATATTTAAAAATATCACTTTTGATTGTATTTTGTGAAAAACCTTTAAAAGAGGGGTTATAAACTCGTTGAATATAATGAATAAAATCGGGGTGTGAAGCAAAACTAAAAGACAAACCCATCACAACAACCATATTTGCTAATTCTTCTCTATGTACATTTTCACTATATGTCGATGATGAGAACGGGCCAGCCGGGTTAAAATGTTTAAACGAGTCTGAACCATATTACCCCCTACAGATTCTTCTGAAAATGGTGTACCATATTTTTTGGCCTTAACCTCCTGTTCTAGACGAATAAATTCTTTACTACATTTTCTCAAATGCTTACTTAGCAATCCCGTCCCGCCATTGTTTCCCCTGGTTAAATGTTTCATAACTTTCTGGCATCTATTGCAAGTAGCGGTATTTTTTTTCCTATCATGCACCATAAATTTCCAAACTATAGACCTTTTAAGATGTTCGGTCCCTTTGGCCCTAGTAAATTCCGACAAAACTTCATCATCTTGTTCCGGTAATTTCGTAACCGGACTAGTAGGGGTAGGGGTCTCACCTAACTCTTGTTCTTCTATATCATCTTCTTCCGGTAATTCTTCATCACAAATATCATAACGTCTACTTAGGGTAATTGTGCACCGGGGTGAATATTGTAACCATTTGGTTGTGATAAAGAAGTTTCATTAACATAGTTTAAAAATCTAGAAGGTAATGATGTAGTAGCACTACTTTTTTTACCCTTTCAAAAAACCTTACGAAGGATCGATGCTTTACCACTACTTTTTTTACCAGCGTCCATATTTAAATTTAAATATAACTAAAATACTAAAAAGAAACAATATAAATATTATAACAAAAAAAATAATGAAAGTAAACAAATATAGATATTTAAAAATAAAAATATATAGATTAAAGTAAACAAATAGAGAGATTAAAGTTGGAACGAATGTACTGAATGGCTGCATAAAAGCAGACATATATCAAATGTCGAAAATCAGAATTAAAAGATGATAATTGAAGCTTGCAATATCTTCAAAAATCTCCAACTCCAATTAGCTAATACCACAATTATAGAATATTAAGAGAATAATAAAGAGATTTTTAGGGAATGATAAAGAGATTATATGACGATTTATGATAAAAATAATGGATATACGGGGGTATTTATAGTGAAAAATGGTTAAGGGGCGTAGAGGGGTGTTTTTGGTGTCCCCCCATCCCCCAACTGCTGCCAACGACTATTTTTTCAAAAAAAAATTTCAAAAATCCGACCGTTAACCAGACCGGAATCGGGTCAACCGGTGCAAAATGGACGTTCTGCACTGGGATTGGATACCAAAACGTCGAGTCCCGGACATTAACAGGTCTAACGGTACTGGGCTGGACCATTACCGGGTCCATTATCGAAATCGAAACGGAACGGGTCAGACTCGTTCCATTGACAGGCTTACAAGTTAGTCATATCAATTTACTTACACTTAAGCAATCCAGTCAATAACAATCAATTAGGCAACCACATGTGCAATGCAACCAATCAATGCATGCCTAAGGAAAGTGTACACACATACTAGGGACGACAACGCCCCTTAGTCATGACCCAAGGGGACTAGTTTAGTCCATGTACCGTACCTGTATGGTACCCGTTCCCAACAATAAGACTGTCAATATCTGTATTGGCGTGGTGCCAGATTCCAATATCACCAAAACAGGTAAAAACCTCAACAATAATGCTCAAGAGCAATAATATCGACAATCAAGTTCATATTTTATTCATCAACACTTATAAACTACAAGTTCATCATTTCAACTTAATTTTAACATTAACTCAACCAACAATCACAAGCATGCCCCAGACTAATCACAATCATCTAACTCAACTATAAAAATAAAGTCCAATCAAGTTAACAAGTAATTTCAATCCCTAATCTACCTTGCATTGTCATCCAAATGTACTATTCAGCCGAAGCTTTGCCTTTTCTCACTGGTTCTGCTCTTTCTTGGTCTATAAACAACAAATGAGAATGATCCAATGCTTTATTCCCCACTTCTAAGCATTACAAACCCAAACCAACTTATTTTAGCACATGAATTTAGCCTACTTACACCATTCTAAGATTTTCTACCCTTTAATCTCTTTGAATTCCCCGTAATTAATGATTACCCGAAATAATTCTACACTAGGAAGTAATTTCTAACAACCTAGAATCAATAACAAGTGAAAACAACTATCCCCAATCGATTTTCCACCAATACCACAAACCAAGGGCTAAACCTCAATTTTCAGCCATGATCACGATCCTTACAACCTTAGGAATTAAATGAAGTAATTACAATTTAAATTGGTGGAAAAACCTTACCTCAATCATGAAAAATCCTAACAATGGAGAAAATTGCATCTTTCTTGCCTTAGGTCAAAAACGGAACTCTTTGGAATGAAAAACCTAAATCTCGAATTACTGGTGTAAAACCGCCTAATCATCATTGAAGCGATATTTTTGCCGCTGCAGCAGAAACTCTTCCTCTATAGTGAGACTTAGGCCAAGTGAACCTCCGCCGTGGCAGTCCTTTAGCTCGCTGGGGAGAATGCGCTACAACAGAAAATCCAACTACTGCAGCGGTACTTAGGTTGTAACTCGGGATCCATTTCCAGCCATGCCTATTTTACAACACACTTCTATAATTTTGATATCACGTACTAACCCTTTCACAACAATTACTATAACCAGAGTTCTACTAATATGTTTTATGCACCAGAAGTTTCTATGGCATTCTAAACTCGATATATAACAGAAAATCAAGTCAAATCTCACAACTAACACACCAAGAATTACCTGATTTTCCTAGACCACACAATATTCAAAGTACGCCCAAAACTAGGCTAGCCTAAATTTCACAATTTTAGTCTAAAGAAAGGCTAACTCTGAAATTTTATCCACCAACTCACTGTAATGATGTTTTAAGTCGTTCAATCTCTCATACCAAATATTTCACGACTCAATTTAGGAGTCATGATGGCACCTACTTTAACCCGCCAGAAGATAAGCTAAATTGTGGCCTAAAACGACAAGTAATGGGCTAATTGGCAGAAGGTAAAATAAATACCAGAAAATAAGCATACAATAAGATTATAAGAAAGAGAAAATGAGTATGATAGTAAAAAATGTCAAATGAGAGAGAGAACAAAAGAATATTCCACGACCAATTAAGCACGGTACAAGAGCACTAAATACAAAATGAGAGTACTGAGTATTATCAATATACAAAAAGTTTCGATAACTAAAGACTGTCCAAAAGTAAAAAAAGGAGAGAGGATCAGCTCCGGCTCTAAAAGCTTACCCTATCTCCGAATCCTGAGAGCAAGAAGGATAGAACGTCAGCGGCGCCAACTAGTACTCGGATCTGCATCAGAAAAAATGTAGAAGTATAGTATGAGTACAAAAAAAATGGGTACTCAGTAGACATCATCGGCTGACTGAGCTAAATCATAATAAAAGCAGAATAAGATGCGAGAATATAAACTGAGTCAGGGATTAAGGGGAAAACCTAAAATAACGCTCCGGCTGACAGATAAAAAATAACAAGGTAAATAGTATCGACAAAAAGACAAGATAAATACAACATAGCTGGACCCCCATAAGCCAGAAGGCACAAACAAGAGAATAATTACCCCCAACGAGCCCTATAAGCCCGATGGGTACAATCAAGAGAAGAACCATCAATAATAATAATTATGAACTTATCCGACAACCGATACCATATCTATGAATCTCTTTGAACCATAAACATCGAACTCGAATCGGGTCCTTAACATCATACTCGAACAATAAATTTCGGAATCGAATCAGACTCTAGTATCATATATGTCAGACTCAAACCAGAAATTTAGTATCATAAGTGAATAGTAAATACCAGACTCGAACCGGTCTTTAAAGTAAATACAAGGTAACAAGTCTAGTCAAGAGTTACAAAGATGCCTAAATCATACTAAGGCTCAATGATATAATTGAGATGACGAAAGAAGGCCTTCTAGATCTACAAGAAGCTAATTAGGACATTTGACCTAAAAGAAGACCGGTGTAGCCCGCTACTAACCTCGAAAGTCCGTATTAAGGCAATTTCTATCCAAAACTAGGCTAAGGCTTCAAAGATACTTTAGAAGGTATTAAATAAGTCCAAAAAATACTAAGGCAACAATTAAACCCAAGAAGAAGTGGAATGAGTCAATTCTACCTAAAACATCTCTTTAATCGGCTAAAATATTCCAAATTTCACAAAACATGCAATCAAGCTATAAATTTCAACCCAAATCTAGCATATTACTATACTAATATCATAATAAAGCTCCATCTATGAGAAAATAAGCCTAGCCTACTGGATGCCGATGAAGCCTGAGAAAGTCCACTAAATTGAAGTTTTTCCCTTTCGAGAAGCCTCCGCACGATGCCATTCTATCAAATAATGATTTACACATTAATGTGATAATAACAATACCCATATTACATATAAATGCTCCGGGTCTAAAATTGAGCTAAAATCCCATGTGGGGCCCGCTTATGGTATCACAACTTTAAAATCGTCAAAACATCCCTCTTAGCTCAAGGATCATTTACCCTTAAAAATAGGTAAATTCCGAGCACAAACAAACCCAAAATCAGCCCATAAATAATCTAGGGATTTGGATTTAAATCAGAGATTTAAACAAGGAATTAAAGGAAACTCATGGAAATCTTTGATGAGAAAATGCCCCCAATGAACTCTCCAACTCTCCCCAAACACCCAATAATCAAGCTCCATAATTTTCTAAGTCTCCTAGTGTTTTATGGACTTGGGACTTGGAGAAAATGAGCTACAATCGAGAAAGGAGAATATTAAATACACCAAAGATGACCGCTTTAGTGGCCAATTGACCACTTAAGCGGTCGTCGTTAAAGCAAAAAATCGTAGCTTAAGCGGCAAAGCCCAAAGGCCGGCCTTTGCTAAAGCAGTCGAGTGTCGCTTAAGCGACCTCCACTAAAGTGTTGAGGCCTATGCTTAAGCAGCTAAGTGGGGAAGAGGGGTGATTGCTAAAGCAATCCCTTGGTCGCTAAAGCAACCTCTGCTTAAATGACTAAAGGTCCACTTAAGCGGCTAAACTAGTTGAGTCCATGCGCCAGCAATTTTGGCCATGTGCCAAAACTCCAATCTGACCCTCAGGATTCGTTTGGATTCCCATGAATGCAAACGAATTATGCTACCCTACAAATTTTGACATTTTAGAATCAACAACGCCATTGAAATTTCCATCCGAGGTAGTTTTGATGAAATATGGGTCCCACACCCAAAGGGCCATTTTAACTAAATTCCACCCAATAGCCCAAAATGATTTTGAAAGCCTCAGGACCTGAACTAAGGGTCCCCCTAGTCTAAATTGACGTTCTTGAGATGATGGAACTGTCAGAATTGGAATACGACGCCGTTTACTTGAAGTTTAGGCCTGGTACCCAATTTATAACATCAAAGACTTCAAAATAGAGAATTGGCTCTACGAACCAAACGAACTACCCGATAACTGAACTGTCAGCTCCAACATGTCATAAATGACTCGGGAAGCTATGGGAAAGCTCTAAACATAGAAATAGTTCAAAAATTCAGAAAATAATCTAGAGGGTCATTACAATATCCACTACTAAAAGGACTTTCGTCCACGAAAGTAAAGGGTTAAGATGTACCTGAAGGCTCGAACATGTGGGGATACTAGGCTCAGATTTCACTCTCGATATCCCAGGTAGCCTCCTCGACTGGGCGGTGTCTCCATTGAACCTTAACTACTGGAATTTCCCTATAGCGCAACCGCCTGACATCCCTGGCTAATATGAGAATTGTCTCCTCCACAAAGGCCAACCTCTCATTCAAATGAATCGAGTCCCATTGAAGCATGTGATACTCATCCTAAATATAATGTCGTAGCATAGAGACATGAAAGACTGGATGAACAACTGCAAAATTCGGGGGCAAAGCCAACTCATAATCTACCTCTCCAACTGGTCGAAGTATCTCAAATGGCCCAATATACCTAGGGCTGAGCTTGCTCTTCTTCCCGAACCTCATCACACCCTTCATGGGTGATACTCGAAGGAAAACCCGGTCGCCAACTCCAAAATTTAAGGCACGAAGTCTATGATCAACATAACTCTTTTGCCTACTCTGAGCTTCCTTCAACCTATCCTGAATCACCCAGACCCTATCCAATGACTCACAAAGCAAGTTAGTACCACGGGGCCTAACCTCGGAGGTCTCAAACCAACATATCGGATATCGACAACGTCTACCATATAATGCCTCAAATGGTGCCATCTCAATAATTGAATGGTAGCTATTATTATAAGCAAACTCCGCTAGGGCCATCACACACGCGCGGAACATATCCTTCAAAACCTGAATAGTTCGCTCAGACGGACCATCGGTCTGGGGATGGAATACAGTGCTAAGATTAACTTGAGTACCCAAATCATCCTAAAAAGTCCTCTTGAAGCTAGAAGTGAACACTGAGCCTCTATCTAAAATAATGGACACTGGTACTCCATGAAGGTAAATTATCTCACGAACATAGATACAGGCCAACCTATCGGTACTGAAGGAAATCTAAATCGGGATAAAATGAGCTGATTTGGTCAACTGATCTACGATGACCCAAATGTTATAGGAACCACAAGAAGTACGAGGCAAACCACTCACAAAGTCTATAGTAATCGACTTCCACTTCCACTCAAGAATGGGTAGCCTCTGTAGTAATCCACCCGATCTCTGATGCTCAGCCTTTAGCTGCTAACAACACAAACACCTAGCTACAAAGTCCGCTACATATTTATTCATACCACTCCACCAGTAATGCTGCCTCAAATCTCTATATATTTTTTTGTTGTCCCAGGGTGAATAGAATATCTAGAGCTATGAGCCTCCTGCAATATCAACTGAATCAAATCTCTGACCCTCTGAACACAAATTCGGTCATCAAACCTCAGAATGCCCTTTTGAATCTAGGGTAACCCGACTGGACTCACCCTTCAAAACTTGATCACGGATGCCACAAAATCTACTATCCTCAAACTGGCGACTCTGAATCTGCTCAAGTAAGGTCGACCTAGCTTCGACACTAGAAAGGATCCTCTTGGAGTCTAAAATATCAGGTCGAACCATCAAGTTGGCTAAGGACTAGATGTATAATACCAATGGCCTCTCTAAAACTGAAATAGAAGTCAACCTACCCATACTCACCATTTTTCTGCTCAAGGCATCTGCTACCATATTCGCCTTGCCCGGATGGTACAGAATAGAGATACCATAGTCCTTTAGCAACTTAATCTATCTGTGTTGCCTCGAATTAAGCTCCCTCTGAGTCATAATATACTGAAGACTACGACGATCAGTATAGATCTCGCAACGAACACCATACAAATAATGCCTCCAAATCTTAAGCGCAAAAACTACCGCTGCCAACTCCAGATTATGGGTGGGGTAGTTGTGCTCGTAAAACTTCAGCTGCCTCAACGCATAAGCAATAACTTGGCCCTGCTGCGTCAAAACACAACTTAAACCGACACTAGAAGCATCACAATATATGGTAAACCCCTCACTCTCAATAGAAAGAGTCAATATAAGAGTTGAAGTGAGCAAATCCTTGAGCTTTCGAAAGCTCAACTCACACTCAACGGACCACTGAAAATGAACCTTTTTCCTAGTCAACCTGGTCATAGGCCCTTCAATAGAAGAAAAACCTTCAACAAACCGCCTATAGTAACCTGCCAGACCAATAAAGCTACAAACCTCAGTCGGAGATGTAGGTCTAGCACAATCATGAACAGCCTCAATCTTTGCTGGATCCACCATAATCCCATTCTTAGATTCCACATGCCCTAGGAATGTAACAAAATCAAGACAAAACTCACATTTTGAGAATTTGGCAAAAAGCCAATGATCTCTACAAGTCTGGAGCATAATCCTCAAATGTTGCTTGTGCTCCTCGAATACACAAGGATATCATCAATGAAAACGATCACGAAGGATTCCAAATAGGGCCTGAACACACGGTTCATCAAATTCATGAATGATGCAGGTGCATTGGTCAACCCAAAAGATATCACCAGGAACTCATAATGGCCATAGCGAGTCCTAAAGGCTGTCTTAGGGATGTCCTCAGCCCTAATCCTCAATTGATGGTAACCGGATCTCAAATCAATCTTAGAGAATATTGTCGGACGCTGAAACTGGTCAAATAAATCATAAATACGAGGCATAGGATACTTATTCTTCACAGTCACCTTATTCAACTACCTGTAGTTAATACACATACACATAGAACCATTATTTTTCTTCACGAACAAGATAGGAGCACCCCAAAGCAATACACTCGGCCTAATGAAACTCTTACCTAAAAGATCCGAAGCTAAGAATTCAGCTCCGTAAGCTCCGCAGTAGCAATACGATAAGGTGTCATCGAAATAGGTTGGGTACCCGGCTCAAGATTAATAGCAAACTCAATATCACGCTCAGAAGGAAGGTCAGACAGGTCGGTAGGGAAAATATCAGAAGACTCACGGTCAATAGAAACAGAATCAAGCAAGGGACTCTCCGCACTAAAATCACAAAACATAAGCAAGATAAGACTCACAACCCCTTGACACCAATCTCTTAGCCCAAACATAGAAATAATCCCTGTCGGTGCGTGGCTAAAAGAACCCTGCCACACAACCGAGGATATGCTAGGCATGGCTAAGGTAATGATCTTGGCGAAGCAATCCAAGACCGCATGATAGGGGGATAACCAGTCCATGCCTAGAATCAGATCAAAGTCCACCATATCTAGCACAATAAGGTCAACTCGAGTATCAAACTCTAGAACGATCACAACACATGATCTATAAACCCAATCCACTACTAATGAATCACCTACAAGAGTAGATACACATAATGGCACAGATAAAGTCTCCCAAGACAACTCGAATCGCGGTTCATAATAAGCAAAAACATATGAATAAGTAGATCTCAAATCAAATAAAGCAATAGTTGGATAACGGCACACGAAAATCGTACCTGTAACAACAACATCCGAAGACACTGCCTCTAGTTTACCAAGTACAACATACAAATGATCTCGCCCGTCACCTGGTTGGGTCCCTGACCGACCACCCATTCTACCCGCCTAAGGACCTCTTCGAGAACCTTAGGGACCACTCCTGTGATCCTGAGCACCACCTCTAGCTAGAGGCGGCATTGATCTGATCGGTTGAACACTCAGCCTTGCAGGTTGAATCATCCCTCACCGGGGACACTCTCTTGAGTAATGACCCCAACCCTATAACTATAAAAAGATCCGGACACTCAACTTTATCTAGAAGATGTGGCTGACCTGAAATAGCCACCTTATCTAGAAGACCCATAATGTGCACCTCTCGAAGATTGCCCACTGCTCGGGCCATGGTAATCACTATAGCTGGACTGACCTCCGTCAGTAATCTGAAATGCTTCCTAACGGGCCTACTAGACTGACCCTGGTGCTGATAAGACTGACGTGGAGGGTACCTACCCTGAGAACCTCTACCTCTGAACTGCGAGCCACTATTTTTCCCACTAAAACTACCCTGATAATGTGGTCTCTTATCGCTGCCACCTTGGGCATCGTGATGCATCTCCTCCATAGTTTGGGCATAATCAGAAACCTCAATAAAAGACCTGCCAGCTGCAACCAAACTCTAAGTAGCCATACGAAGAAGAAGTCTCAATTCTCTAACGAATACCGAATTCGCTCATGCTCGATTGGTAAGATCGCAGTAGCATGTCTGGCCAACTCATGGAATGGTGCCTCATACTAAAGAACGGTCATAGAACCTATTCCAAACCCGTGAACTGATCCCTCAGATGCTCACGAAGACTATGACGTATATACTTCTCGAAGGAGACCTCAAAAAACTAAGTCCATGTCAAAGAGGGAGATCCAGCTGGCCTGGAATCAAGATAACCTCTCCACCAATGTCTAGCTGCCAAGTCCAAGTGAAAAGTAGTGTAGTCTATCCCACGTGCCTCAACCAAGCCCAAATTATGGATCCTATCCTTGCAAGTAGTCAAGAAATCAAACGCATCCTCGCTTGGAGCCCCAGAAAACCTAGGCGGAGTCAATCTCAGAAATCTTCCCAATATTTTATGCTCCTCAACAAACATAGCTGGTTGGGCGGTTGTCGGCTGAGCAACTACCGATGTTGGAGGGACCTCAACTCTAGGCCCCACAGTTATAGGCTGCGCCCCTATATCTGTACCACTCTGATCCGCAGACTGTGCACCATCATATGGTGTACCACCAATTAATCCCAATAACTAGACTAAGACATCCCTGAGTAATGAAGAAGAAATAAACCCTGGTAGAGCCTGGGATGCCCTTGGCCCATTAATAGCTGAGGTGGCGGAACCTGTGGAGCTACCTTTGTCTCGGGAGCAATAACGGGATCTGGTGAAGGCTCCCTATCCTGACCCTAGCTGGGGCTGCAGCACTAGCCTGGCCGCAAATCATGTTTCATCCGCTTCTTCTTTTTTATCCCTAAAAGTTGTTACACTTTACTAAAATAAAAATCAAAACTTTTTGGGGTGAAAATCGTTTACACCCCCCAACTTTACTTTAAAAATCAAAATCCCTCCTCAACTTTGAAAATTAATCATTCTTCCCCCTTTATCCTATGCAATGTCTATTCTACCCTTGTCATTTTCAATTCTCCATTTATGTAACAGTTTTTAATTTTTTTTTAATCTATGTATTTATAGATTTTTATTTAAGTTCATTAATATTACAATTAGAATAATCATTTTATAAGTTTGCTGCAAAATCTAATGATAATTTTTTTATGATTGTTATTTTAATATTACATGCATTCAGAGGCGATTTTAGGTTTTCAAAACGACAGGTGTACCATTACTTTTTTAAAAATGACATTTTTAATTTGCGTATCCGGCATTATAATGCAGACACAAGACTGCTCTAGGAAAAAAAACTTAACAAGAGTAATAAGTGAAATTTTATCCCTTGACCTGAAAAAGCAACGAGTAGCTCTCAACAGTGCACCATTCAAGCTCTTTTGATCATTGGTTCCTTCAGATAATATTTGATATATTTTAAGATTATACAAATAATATGTCAAGTTTTATGGGATGACCAAGGATTCACATGAATCTTTTTTTGTACATAGAATCATTGTTGCATGCATAATGTATGTATGTATGTATGTATTATGTGCATGCATATTTAAGTTTTATTTATCTTTTATTCTCTATTATCTACAAAGATAAACAATTTATGATTGTTACTAATGAAATATTTTTTAAATTATAATTTAAATTTATTTACAATATAAATAGATAATTTTTTGAGAAATTATTATGAATTATACCTTTATTTTTATTAATTATTTTATATTTTTTGCGTTGAAATATATATATAAGGTTACCATATTATAAATTCCATTAATATTAATTTTGATTATTATGTTGTTTTGCTCTTTTGTTTCACTATAGAACGACATTAGCTTATATACTTAATTAATATTTCTCACTTTTCTTCTTTTGATGATATTAATTTTTATAGAATATATATATATATATATGATTTAAGGAAGTAAATAATAAATAAATAAAGATTGATAATGTAAGGATAAATTAGATATTTAAAAAAGCGGATTATCAAAAAGGGGTGAGAATAATTAATTTTTAAAGTTGAGGGAGAGTTTGATTTTTAAGATAATAATGGGTGGTGGGTGGTGGGTGGTGGGTGGTGCGGGGGGTTGTAAAGATTTTCACCCAAACTTTTTGTCTTTTCCCGTTGGAGAAAAAGAATCTTCATTTGTTCCAATTTTTTTTCTTTTTAAATTCTCAACAAACACTTACCATCATTTATTGATGCCAATCTATTGCAGCTGAATTTTTCTTATTATTGTCATATTCGTCAGTTCTGTTAAGCTCTTTCTGTATGTTCTTTTCTTCATACTCCTTTTGCCGGCAAATGCTGTCACTCATTTTCTCTCTCTTTTGACAAAAATAAGAAAAAAAAACTATATATATACATTTGTATACATATATTCTTTAGTGGGTTGTGGGTATTTTGTTGTAATCTTGGTACTTTTTTTTGGCAATGGCTACTATGGATGAGGAAACACCACTTGTTGCTGAAAATTCCAAGAATGAGAACCCAATTGTGATTAATCATGAAAGAGATGTTTATATTATGAGCTGTGCTTTTTTATTGATTTTCTTGGCTTATGGGGCTGCTCAGAATCTTGAAAGCACTATTAATACGGTATGGTTTTTGTGTTTTCTTGAAGTTCAATGGATTGTTTGGTGTGGAATTGTGATTTTGGATTGAATTTGGTTGGTTCTTGGTGATTTATAAGCTCCCGTTTGGCTATAGATTTTGAAGTTGAAAATGTTGTGATTTTTGGAATTTCAAGTTGTGTTGGATATGCATTTTACTTGGAATTTTTTTTGAAGTTTTTGGGATTATTTATTGTGGAATTGTGGTTTTGGATAGAATTTGTTTGGTTGTTGGTGATTTATAAGCTCCTGTTTAGCCATAGATTTTGAAGTTGAAATTTGAAAAATTGAGTTTTTGAAGTTGTGATTTTTGGAATTTGAAGTTGTACTTGGACTGAGCTGAGGGTCTATCAGAAACGGCCTCCTCTACCTATAAGGTAGGTAGTGGTAAGGTTGAAGATCAAATTTTTAAAATCTGAACAAATTAAACAGATATTTGAAGATAAATTTTCAAACTCTACTTCCAAAATCTATGGACAAATGCGAGCTTAGAAGTTGAAGTGAGAGTGAGTTTGAGATTTCTTTTTTTGTGTTTCAGGAAGGAAATTTAGGGACCATTTCACTGGGGATATTGTATTTGTCATTTATGTTCTGCTCAATATTTGCTTCACTGGTGGTACGGAAGCTTGGATCAAAGAATGCTTTGATTCTTGGAACTACTGGCTATTGGTTGTTTGTAGCAGCCAATTTGATGCCCAATTGGTATGTTCTGGTTATATTTAGTGCATTTTGCTTTTCCACTCTTGTAGGTTCTTGTTCCTCCGATTTCCATTACCATCTATTGTCCCTGGTAATTCGTTTATCGTATTATTTTGTTGTAGTTACTGTTCCTTTTTCAGTATGCTTTGTCATGCATTGTGTAGTATTTTGTCTTGGTCTATCGGGAATAGCCTCTCTACCTCCCAAGGTAGGGGTAAGGTCTGCATACACACTACTCTTCCTAGACCCCACTTGTGGGACTACACTGCGTATGTTGTTGTTGTTGCATTTTGCTTTTCTAAAATCATATCTTTGATCATAGGGGATGATTACGCTATTGAGCTGGCTATGATTGTGATGCAATTTAACTCCTTTTATATAGTGATTTGTGATTGTGGTTTTTTTGTAATTGGAATGCATTTAACAATTTTTGTGCGTTTATGGATCCTTAATGTGAGTAAAAACATGAATCTTGTACGTTATTGGACTAGTTATAGAGGTCTATTAGATTTCATATTTCTCCTTGTGAGGTTGTGGCATTAGCCATGAATAAGTGTGTTGAAGTGATTACAGAGCTAGAGACCATGGGATGGCTCTGGCCCCTAGGAGACTTTCGACGTTGACTTTTGCTAATTGGTAGTAGCAATGGTCTAGCCTTGTCGCAATTGCTTAGAATAGTTAGAGAAAGCCATGCAATTCTTCCGACAGGATTCAAAGTTTCAAATAATTAAGGACACATTAGCAGCCAGCTGACTTGCCTACAAGAATTCTATGCTGTCAGTAAGAAGCCAGCCAAACATATGTTTATAGTCGTCCTTTTGACGTAATAGAAATAGTAACAGCATTATCAGGGCAAAACATTCCATCTATTTTTATGCACATACCCATCAAGGAAGGACTATCACATATTCAAATCAAAAGTCTCCTCTCTTAGGTTATGGGGAAAGACAAACCGCAAGACTATGGAAACCTAAGTCAGACTCTTGAACAAGATGAAGAAATGCTTGAGGATGAAGCTGTTTTGCTCATAGGTTAACTGAATGTGATAACTAAAGCCCTTAAAACAGTAGCAACGTCTGCTTGCTCTATGAGAGCATTCAAATCCAGTCACTGTTCAGCTATTACGGGTGCTCGTTTTCGCATAATAATCCATAAACAACAGATTACGGATGTCTATACTTGATAGTATCACTTATGGGTCATAGTGTAATTAAAGCTTGAATCTTCTCCTTCACTGGACTAATTTTAGGGGCTTATTCAAATATCATTCTTTCCCATTGTGGCTGTGGACAGTGTGGTAAATGTGTTGTAAAGGAGTTTATTGAGTTGGGTATGATGCTCGATAGATGCATGCGGCTCTGGAAGACTATGATGTCTTGTCGTTAGCTGTGGATAACTCTGTTGTTCCCCCTTACATTTCACTTGGCAAAATCATCAGAACCAAGTTAGGAGCTGCTTCACTGTTCCATAACAACTAAACTTAATGTAATTTAAATGAGTAGCATCTGTATTGCATCTTTCAGATTTCTCGAACTATTTTATCATGATCTTAGACCTCAGAGTGTTTTATGACTAAAATTTTGCGCTGATAGCTCTAAGATTTCATATCAACAACAACAACAATAACAACATACCCAGTGTATTCCCACAAGTGGGGTCTAGGGAGGGTAAAGTGTACGCAGTCCATACCACTACCAAAGTAGAAAGGCTGTTTCCGATAGACCCCCGGCTCAAGATTTCATATCCTAGGCGAAAATTTGTATGACTTCTTTGCCCCCAAGTTCAGTTTGAATCGGGGATATAGCCTCTTTTCTTTCGTTATGTCCCGGACAAAAGATATAGTTGGTGCACATGGTCCAAAGTGACAACATTCAACATGATTCAATGTGCTGCTAGACAGCCATTTCTGCCATTCACGACATAGAAGCAGGCATTAAGTCATGTTCTGAAAATGATTTGATGCATTAAGACACAGCGTCCTACAATTGCTTTTGCCTTTCTTGAACTCTCGTAAGTTTGCTTTGGGAGCTTGCAGTAATCATGTGCTGAGGGCATTGAAGGTGCTCAGTGAATGATATGCTTAAATTAAAGTAACTAGAAAATAAAACTGTATCAGTGGTGGAGCTGAATATATGTCCTACCTTGTCTTCAGTGACTCAATTTTTTTCCATCTGGGACTTGAGATATATTAGTGTGGTTCCACTTTCAAGTACAGATTTTACTTTTTCAAAATTCTTCGCCTTTCATGTATATTCCTATATTTTACCTTGAGGTGGTCTCTTGATTTTCTAAGGTATAACTATGTTCTATTTTATGAAAAGATATAAATGAGCTATAAATATCTTATTTTGGACTTGTAAAGAGCCTAATGCTAAGGAAATTAGTCAATGACCTTTAACATACCTTACAAATGATCAGTAACATTTTAAAAAGTTCTCTCATTTTGATTCTACAACACGGGTTTAATTCTTGCCTAATTCCTGTGAGATTTTAAAACTATTAGTACGTAAATTGGTTCTGTTTAAACTTGTGTATCAGCTATTTGGCATGTATTTATCTTTCCTACATCAAAGATAGATATAAATTTAGCCCATTTACGCATTTTTTCCATTTTCTTTTACTTCTCCTTTTTCTTCTACCCATCTTTTGTGGATTATGTTTTTTTTCCTTAAAGCTAACACCTGGTAAAGATTTTGGGTATTCTTTTTGCCGAGACGTGTTTGCTTAAGTTCGTGAATTTCAATTGTCAGCAGTTGATTATACTGTCTTATAGGTATACCATGGTCCCAGCTTCTTTATACCTGGGTTTTGCTGCTTCTATAATATGGGTTGGGCAGGTATGACTTTGTTTTATAAGTTGAATCTTGTTTTTGGCTTCAGCAACAACCTTAATCTTGTCATTTGTGGTTAGGGCACATATCTTACTTCCACAGCACGCAGTCATGCAAATGATCATAGCTTAAATGAAGCAGTTATAATTGGCAAATTCAATGGTGTATTCTATGGAATGTTTGCAAGTCATCAGGTGCCTTTTACGAACTTTGCAAGTAAAGCTTCTTGATATATATTTCTACTCGCATGCTATTTCCGCGCACATAACTTTAATATTCTGCAGTTTGTGGGAAATCTTATCACTCTTGCTTTGATGAGAGACGAAGAGGTAAGCATCTACTCAGATTAAATGCTCAACTGCTCAAGATATTTTATGTCTCTCGTTAAGATATGTTAGTTTCGTGTTGCTACAGGGAGGAGGCACTAGTGGCACAACTGTACTTTTCTTAGTTTTTATTTGTACCATAACCCTTGGTGCCATTCTAATGTGCTTCGTAAGTAAGAGAACTAGTAAAGAGGACGCAAGACAACAAGACTCCTCTTCCTTTTCTTCTGTGGCAACTTTGTTCAAGTCTATCATTACCCTCTTACAAGACATAAGAATGCTCTTGGTCATACCTCTTCTTGCGTATTCAGGTTTACAACAAGCATTTGTATGGTAAAGGATACTTCTAATAGTTCATTATAGTAGAGTTTGCAGGTTCTTGTGCTGTTCCATTATTTCAATTTACAATGTGTTTCAGGGCTGAATTCACAAAGTATCTCGTTAAGCCTACAATGGGCGAGAGTGGTGTTGGTGGTGCAATGGCTGTATATGGGGTTTTTGATGCAATTGTAAGTATGCAAGTGCAGTAACAGACTAATTCAGTCTTTAGTGACAGATTGACTTGATATGTTGTTCGACTGTGTTCTTTGAGAAAATTACATTTACTCTTTATGGTACTGGAATGTGTGTTATTGATATGTTTGCCATCACTGTTATGTCTTCTTCAGTCTTCTACGAGGAAATTAGAGCAGTAAATTCAACCTTTTCCATTTTCTTTAGTTGTGTTTCTAGTCTATTTGTTAGCCTTTAATTACAAATTCTATTTATTTCGTTATTTTTCTTTTTATTCTTTTGTTTCATTTTTATGTTAAAATTCAAGATCTGCAATTTAAAACATCTTAATCGAATACTAAGGTAGTTGAAGTAATGAATATACTATGATCCAAGGGAGTAATTGGTGATCGTGAGGGATAGAAGTGTATCGGCAGGTGAATTGAGCACTAACTAAAGTAACACATCACCAATAAAATTGTCATTGCAAATGAGCTACTCTAGCTGTATTTTAGGCGCATTTAAGTTATTATGATACAAAAAGTTTTGTGGTCTGAATAACATATAAATTCCTTGTATAGTGCTAATAGGTGGTAAATTATGTTGTAATCAAAGGTCGATTTTATAGAGTACATGTATTGTTCCTTTTCTAGGTTGTGGCAGCTCCAGCTTCATACTTTTCCATTAACTCAATTACAGGAAGTTCTGAACATCTACATAATCTTGATACCTGCTGAACTTTTCGTACTGTCTGGAACAGAATTTACTCATGTTTAGGTGTACCGCTTGTATAGGGGAGATTTTCCCGTTATTGATAAAATTATTCACCTTACTAAAAAGAAAACATGCTTCTGTGAAAGAGAAATTTAAAACTTGAAAGAAAAAAAAAGAATCTGATCTAGTGGACTGACATACTATGTTGAAATATGCAATATTAGCTGCCTTGGTTTTTGTTACTTTTTAATGCTTTCTAGTAGGTTTATGCAAATCTTAGACATTCCTTATTACAATAAGCTTTTTCAAATTTAGATATTCTCTGTAGAACTGTGGGTTGTGTAAGATTTGATGGTAGTATCCAGGCAGAATTTGCATTTTTCTGATATAGTGCTGTGCTAATTTTTCTATTGTATGATTGGTGGACATTGTCTCAGTGTTCTCTAGTAACGGGGCATTTTACTTTTGGTCTCTCATCTATCTCGATAATTGTCTCGGGTGGAGCTTTAGTTCAGGGTGCTGTATTGGTATGGATCTTACTGACTCACAGGTTTGTTTCTTGTAATGTTCCCCTGTTACTTTTTGGAAGAAGTTGATATTGGTACTTCAATTATTTTTTGTTTTTCCTCTATTCTAGTGTGACTGGTGGAGTGCTCGGCATGCTATATCCACTTCTCATTGCAGCCTTGTGGGGCATAGGTGATGGAGTCCTGAATACCCAGCTAAGTGCATTGCTGGGGATAATCTTCAAGGATGATCTGGTACTAATTTGCCAACTTTTCCTATCATTTTGACATCTCTGGGAATCTGCTTTGATATGCTTTTTCTTGAGCCGAGGGTCTATTCGAAACAGCCTCTCTAGCTGCCAAAGTAGGGGTAAGGTCTGTGCACATGCTACCCTCCCCAGACCCCACTTGTGGGATTACACTGGGTATGTTGTTGTTGTTGTTTGACGCCTCTGGGAATAGTTCCCGAATATGATGCTTTACCCCCCCCCCCCCCCTTGTCAAGTTCCTTACTATGATACTTTGTGTGGTTGATATAATTTGAAGCATTCGCCTTCATATTACAATCTTTCTTTTCCTGATAACCGTGGTGTCTGGGCCAGCTTGCGCGCACCTCGACTAATTTCACGGTATATCTGCTACCTCCCATCAGCACAAGTACCGAATAATTCTATCTACCAAGGCTTGGACAATGGGAAGAAATCACCTAGTGTTTTTTTTCCTCCGCTAATTTAAAGATATAATCTTTACATATAAAAGTAAAAGTGGCCATGAACTTAATGTGCAAAGTAACTTACACCAGACTGCCCAGGGGCCGGCCAGGGTGAAGCCTCTCATCAAGAAAATTTAAACCTCATAATCATCCGCCGATGAATTCATGCATAACGTAGAAAATTACCAGTATCGTCACCTGAAGTGCTACTCGACATAAAAATTTTAGGGAAGGAGGTGGCCTGGACGTTGTTTTCTATGGGGATTCAAGATCTTGTTCACTGATATAGGTCTTGATTTTGGCAAACCAGGAGAAGACCTGATAGTTCTTTCTAGTTTTCTTTCATTCTACTTATATTGAAACTAGTACAATGAATTGCCTTAGACAGTGTGGAAAGGCATGTTCTGACTAGGTCAAGTGAAGTAGTTTAGGAAGTCCAGGACCCCCACCCTTGTTAAATGTACACGTGTCTGGAGGTTCTAATGCTGAAGCATATTGTACTTTATTATAGATATAATTAAGTAAATAATCGTGTGCTCTTTCTAATAGTGTAAGGTTTTATATGATTCTCACTGCCACTTGTTATAAAAAAAAATCCATGTGCTTGGCCATGAAAAAAGAATCAGGTTTGCACGTAAGGGGCGTGTTGAAGACATAATTAAGTAAAAATAAACATGCTCTCTAACAACTTAATAAGTTTTTATATGAGATGATCATACACTTCAACATGCTCAATAGAGTTAACATTCATGGCCTTACTTTTTGGCGTTTAGAAATAATATGCTTCAATGTAGTTTAAGGGCAATCTCCTCAAATAGATGATAGAGAAACATACTCTGCGGTCAATAAAGAAAGTGAGTTATTAAACATTAAATGCATGCTGCAAAGACCCTGGTGGTCTTGGAGTAACTGGTAAAGTTGTTGCCATGTGACCGAAGTGGTATAAACATCACAGTTGTTCATGATTCATGTTAATGATGTACTGAATTCTATTTAGAGGTGACTTATTCCCTTCTGTTACTTAATATTATGCCAGTCTTTCGTTGGATGATCGTTTTTACTTGCAACATCTAATCATTTGGTGCTGAACAGGAAGGAGCATTTGCCCAACTTAAGCTTTGGCAGAGCTTTGCTATTGCCATAGTCTATTTCCTCGGCCCCTACATTTCGTTGCAGACAATGCTAGTGATTATGTTTGTTGCCCTTTGCTTATCTGCTTTTGGGTTTCTTTTCTTAACTCTCAAGGTAGAAAAAGCATTCTCGTATCGAGCTGCCTAAGGCGAAGCCAATGGGGACATTTAGTGTTATATCGGCTATGCTATCGTCTAGTTCTGCAGTGTTCATAATACATCCTGTATTTATATCTGAACCTGCCCCATGCAGTGTTTTCTGTTCAATTGAGTTCTCAAGAAATCCATTTCACTATATCTATCTTGTGTAGCAGTGTTCTTTACATGTTATTCTTGAAATCCTTTGCTAATTTATTAATTAAAGGCCCAAATATCAGTGAATATAGTAGGTAGAAATGACCTATGTTGCTTGGACTCTCAAAAATGTTGTCACACCTTGGATCCTCCAAATGTGCACTACTTTTGGAGGATCCGACACGTACTTGTCGGCATATTTAAAGAGTCGGAGCAGCATATAAAATGACACCAGGTAACCACTTGTAGCACCCCTTTAAAAGTTATTTAAAGTCTAGCCACTAGTCAGTTTTGACAAACTTCAGATTGAAACTTCTACTTCTTGTTCTTCTTTAGACCTTTGGGTCAGAAGTTAAGACCTTAGGTCACCTTAGGTCCGAATTTGAACTTCATACCATAACTTTAGACCCGTATGTATGAAACTTTCAACTTCAGACATGCAAGTCTGAATATGATTTTGAAGCGACTAAACTTTAAATACTTTGACTATTCTTTAAATAGAAGTCCTACAAAATACAAATGGTTATTTTTGCACTTCGCGTAATATAATATGGAGAATTCATATAGTTGAGATTAACTAGTTTGGGTTTGTGGCATAGTAATTGTTATTGAATTTTGAATGCTTAAGATTTGTGACATTCTATATCTGGAGTCAAGAAATAAAGTCAAGCCGTACCACTTGCCCCAGGATCTCGATTTAGTAGTAAGAGCATAACGCGTAATATGTGGGTTAGACACATGATATGAATTGAAATTTTACTGCAGATAAAGTCTAATATTTAAGTGAAGAGGAATAGAGGAGCAAGCAGTTCCTAAAGGAACTTAACATATTGAAAAATTTATAAGCTTGCAAGGACTACATCAATGGATAAGAAAATTTATATATAACCTTTTATCACATCGATTTGATGACAATGCCATTGTTATCATAGATTCATAGTTTAGTCATTATCATTATCATTTTGTTTGTCATTGTCATTAGCATTATTATTATCACTGTCATTATATTATTATCATTTATTTTTTTTGTCATTGTCGTTAGCATTATTGTTATCACTGTCATTATATCATTATCATTATTTTCTTTCATCTTTAATTTCAGTATTCTCAGTGTTTCTGTACCACCCAACCTTAAAATGTAAATTTTATAAGGTGTCGGTCAAACCCATTATGTTGTATGGGGTAGATTATTTTTGTTAAGAATTCGCATCTGCAGAAGATGAAAGTAGGGAAATGAGGATGTTGGATGAATGTGTGGGTAGACTAGGAGAAATAAGATTGTGAAGGACTGGTTTGTTTGTAATTGTGCGTCCTTGCTAGTAGGAAGGAATACTTTGTTTGTAATTGTGCCTATAGTTGTAGTGTTATGCGTGTGTCTTGTAGTTTCTTGTTCGTGGTGTTTTGGTGATGTTTGTGATTTTCGGATAGATTGTGTATAGCATTACTCTGTGGGTGTCTTGTTTCTTTTATTATCTATTGGTGTGTTATCCCGTTTTGTTTGTTGTTTCTATCTATTTATACTGTTATTTGTCCTGAGTCGGGGGTCTATCGAAAACAGCCTCTCTACTCGTCTTAGGTAGTGGTATGGAGTGCATACACTTTACCCTTTTCAAAACCCACTTTGTGGGAATACCCTGGGTATGTTGTTGTTGTTGTAAAGAAGATATCCGGGACAAGGTGTCCCGGAGTAGCCTCTACGGTGCACAAGATAAGGGAGGTGAGGCTGAGATGGTTCAGACATATGAAGAGGAGATGCGCAGATGCTCTAGTGAGGAGGTGTGAGAGGTTGGCTTTATATAGTGGGTATGATGAGAAGTAGAGTTAGGTCGAAGAAATATTGGGGATGAGAGGTCATTAGACATGACATGACATGACACGCGTGCAACTTACCGAGGACATGACCCTGCAGGAGGTCGAGGATTTAGGATAAAAAATTAGTAGGTAGTTGAGCTTTGTCTAGTTTCCCTTATCAATATTGTTTTTATTACTCTCCTACCATCTAATTCTTCGATTTTATTATCTCCTTGACTTAAGTTATCATATTATTTCTTGTCGCTGCTATTCTTTTCTCCATTATTTTTAGTATGACTTCTCTACTGCATTTGCTTTACCCAATTGATTTTTTATATGTTTTAATTTTGTCGAGGGTCTATTAGAAACAACGTTTCTAGTTTCTACCTTCTTAAAGTAGAGGTAAGATTGGTACATACTATCCTCTCCAAATTCTACTTATGAAATCACAATAAATATGTTATTGTTCATTATTTCTATGCTTAAGGGGAAAAGAAACACCAAAATTTATGGTCAAAGTTCAATATAAGTGTCATGTTGAGTACTTAAAAGTAGGGGTGTGCAAAAATCGAACCGGTCAATAAATCGAACCGATAACAATGCTATTGGTTTATTGTTATTGGGTTAATGGTTTTTAATGGTTTTATAAAAAAATTTATTGGGTTAATGGTTCGGTTTTGATTTTTTTCATATTGGGTTATTGGGTAAATCGATAGCTCAATAAGAATATACTCCCTCCGTTTCAAAAAGAATGACCTACTTTCCTTTTTAGTCCGTTTCAAAAAGAATGACCCTTTCCTTTTTTGGCAACACTTTAATTCCAACTTTCCACATGGCATGTTTAAGACCACAAGATTCAAGGATATTTTGGTACATTTGCCATAATTTTAATTTAGGACCACAAGATTCAAAAGTCTTCTTTATTTTCTTAAACTCCGTGCCAAGTCAAACTAGGTCATTCTTTTTGAAACGGAGGGAGTAATAAATTGCTACTTTTATTTATTAGTTATTAGTGCCTTCACTTAATTTCTCTTTAATTTCTACAAACCTATTCAATTTCCTGAAAACATATAACCCGATAAAGTTAAATTTATTCATTATTCAATACCCTCTAAAGCCTAATTGTTGCTGCATAGTTAGTGGATAGGATGGTGGACTTCTTATTTTGTGGAATTTGGCACTGCAAGGTGTATTTCTTGTTAGTTGCTATTATTTTTATTTTGTGAGCATTCTTATGGATGTCATGTTAGTTGCTATTATTACACAACATTGAAAATCATTGCGCCACGTTGATATTTATTTTATAAGAATTTTCTTAACTGTTAAACCGAAAATCAAACCATTAAGGATCAAAAATCAATAAATTGAAAACCGATAAAAAATATCTTATTGATTTGGTTATTGGTTTAGCGTACTTAAAAATCGAAAACCGATAAACTGAACTAATAATACATAAAATCGAACCGAACATACCGATGCATACCCCTACTTAAAAGGTTAATCCTTGTATATACCTTAGTGCAGTTGACACGAATCCTCCTAATATTTATGCTATAAAGTATAAACTATGAAATAATCATCATATTTTTCTGACCAAACCAATACCAAAATAAAATAAAATAATATAGTGGCATGTCCACGTTGTCCACCAAAATAACAGTTCTTTATAGTTGCTACCCTCTACTTTGCTATCTCACCAAACTACCAAAAGATTAGCTTATCTGTTATATATAATGGAGGAGTTAGTCAACCAATTATTCATCCATTATTACTACAAAATTTAATTTAAATACTGAAAATAAACTTTACTTATATCAGTATATTTTAATCCTACTAAGATGATTTGCTTTATTTTTTTAAGTTATTGGTGACTTTTTTAATATAATATGATATTTGGGTCAGCTAATCGGTGTTACCTTTCATCAGCATAGATATCCACCATATGTCTTTGCTCCCACGAGAATTTGAACCTAAAACCTCATATTTCTCAACCCAGTTTTAATTTTGGATCTTCCAAATCATTACCCCTGGAGATCTGTACCTTTTTTTTTTCCTGATCTTTCTAGAAAAGAATTTCTCTTCATGATAAAAATTAGGAGGTAGGATCAGTAAGGATTGACTACTAGTTCCACTTTTTATGGATGATTATGGGTGTGTTTGGTAGGGAGAAAAATGATTTTCAATTTTTTCATATTCGATTGGTTAAAATTTGAAAACATTTTATACAGGGAAATAAGTTCTTTAAAAATGACGAAAATATCTTCTATAATGAAAGTAGGGAAAACAAATTTCACAAGTAACATTCCCCATCCTATACCTCATCTTCAAATCCATCATCGCAACCCCTACCCCCCTCCACCTCCTATACTATTTATCTAGATTATACATAAGTACTTTAAAAAACCATCTATTTTCTTGTTTATACATAATATACCCTATATGTATTAATATATATTTTAAATGACTTAATAAATACAAAAATTCTTTTTACACCATCAATATATTAGTAGTAGTATAAGTTAAACTCTTAACAACAACTAAACTACTTGCAACCATGTTGTGCATTACATTCTCAAAGTAGTTAAGGTTAGGTCCATCTTTCCCATAACAATTATCCTTATTATTATTATACCTTTGTTTGACCAATTAATAAACATGTAACCCTTTACCCCATTATATTCCTTCATCCATTATATTCATTCTTCTCAACAAACAAAACAAAACATGAACTTCACCTTCTTGAACTCAGTTCTTGAAAGAGTCTCTATAAGGCTACCAATACTATTCTATGCAGCAACATGGACAACCCTATTAACAATAATAGTAGCAGTTGCTTCATTTTCTCCAGAATTTGCTTTCGTTTCCGCGATAACGCCATCATCTTCCTTCTCTCAAGCTTGTCATGAAAGGGGACATGTGAGAATTCCATTGGATTTACCATTAGAGGTTTTTTGTTTCCCTAGTGAGATGTTTAAAAGGTCTAAGATGGATTTAATTGTTCCTCCTATTTTTGCTGCTACTATTGTGGCTGTATCTGCTTATGTTGTTAAAGCTTTGGCTTTGTGGGAAGTTGATGATCCACAAAATCAATTTTCACTCTCTTTTTTCCATTTTTTTTTATTTTTTTTTTGTATTTGCTGAGATTTTAATTTTGTCACACTTTATGTTGAATCTTTGGAATATAATGATATCCAGTGTCCAATTTTTAGCGATGTTTTTAAGTTTCTGTCATGTAATTATGGAAAACAGTAGGTTGATTTCTCTAAATAGTCATTCGACTCATATATAGTTATCATCTCAGAAAGTTATATTTTTTCATATTTTTTCTTGATTTCAATTATCTTCCACAAAGAAAGTGTCTTTTTGAGACAATAACACTATTAATTAAGTGATCATCTGAAAAATTAACTTCGAAAACGATTTGTCTCTAAAATCCGCTGCTATTCCTTTTTTTTTTTTTTTTTTTGAAGTGGTTTAGTAGAGGATCAAGATTTGTGTTTATCACTATGAAAAAAAAAGAACAAAGAAATTAGTTATGAATTTCAGTGTTAATTTGTTGCTAATTATATATCTATGTCTAATAATTTTTGTTTTTTTTATAATGTATCACTAATTCTTAGTTAAATAAAATTAGTAATGATTTTTTATTGTTTAGTCGTCTAAAATGGATTTGCTTGTTCCTCCTATTTCTGTGGCTACTATTGTTGCTGTATCTGCTTATGTTGTTAAAGCTTTGGCTTTGTGTTTTGGTTAAGAAGATAGAAGTGCATTTATAATTACGGGGGGATAAATACAGTAGGCATGCTAGCCTGATGCAGAGTTGTAGGGTCTCCAGAGGAGAGAGTAGAGTTGATAGTGCTTAAGTTACAAACTGGAATTAATCTAGCAAAAGTAGTTCCACTAATGTCTGCATCTACTGCATTCCTTGCACACATTGGTGAAATTGGCCAAAAAACTGCATGATTTATAGGTGTTGCATCCTGCATGCTTCCTTTGCCAAACTATCAGCTGGTTTATTCTGTTCTCTGTACTCTGTAGCAATGGCTGATTGCTGGATTCCCCAGTTTATCTAGCAATGACCTGCATTCATCAATAAGATTGTCATAATGTAAGTGGCCATTCTTTAACAATGTGAGTACCTGCAAAGAGTCAACATTGATTTCTAAAGGGAATAGTCTATGATCCCAGGCCATAAGGAGGCCTTGGTGGAGGGTTTTAAGCTCAACATAGATGTTGGTGGAGTTGGGGAGGGGCTTGCTAAACCATGATCCAAGCACCATGGGAATTTCTTACAAGTCCTCCAATACCACCTTGTCTATTTTTGTCTAGAGCCCCATCAGTGTTTAAGTTTGTAGTTGGTGAATGTAGGTGGTTGCCATTTTAGAGAGGTTAGGACTTGGGAGAATGGGTA
The DNA here is from genome assembly GCA_031232105.1 of Capsicum rhomboideum. NCBI lineage: Eukaryota > Viridiplantae > Streptophyta > Magnoliopsida > Solanales > Solanaceae > Capsicum > Capsicum rhomboideum. Next base: position 137,562,502 of record CP124711.1, on the reverse strand, counting down.
GGGGTGTTGGATGATATGGTGGGCCTCAGCTGCCCTGGAAATAGTGATGCTAGTGCAGACCCTGTTTTTTTTTTTTTTTTGTGATTAAAAAGATTGTTATTCTTGGTGATCCAAATGTGCCAAAAACAATAAGGGAGGACATGTCCCAGGTAAGGATGCTGTTAAAAGCTTTGTTCTTGGTTGCATGCCAGAGGTCATGCAGTGTATGGTGGCATTACCGGCACCTAAAGTGGATGTTTCACTTTGGCATCTAAAGTGGATGTTTTTCATTTTAAATACCTAAACCAGACTCCAACTGTGTCATTTTGACACCTTTTGCTAAGACTTAAAACAATTCTAGGCGCGTGCATAACAAACGCTGCCTACGTGGTTTAATTGACTAATTAAATTGAGCCAACTCATTTTAATTTTCCACATTATTATGCACATACCCAAACAAATTAAAGAGAAAAATAAAATTTAAAACACATGGCAAAGTGACCAATAAATTGCTGACACGTGATATTTTCCCAAATAATTACAAGATCACTTAAAAAAAATCTATTTTGCACCCCACCCCCCAAGTTGTCTTCTCCAACACCCTCACCCCCACCCTCCAACAAATCATCTTCTCCAACATACCCAACTCCTCACCCCCCATAAATCGTCTTCTCCGATACACCCAACCCTCCCCAAGCTCTCTCCATCTCTTACAGAAAAACGCACTCATTTGAAGTCCTTTTTCAAATTATTTTTTACAATAAATCATCAAGTAAAGAAACGACAACTAAAGCATTGAAGATTTACAAATTCTAATGACTATCATTCTTCAAATTTCGTTCAACCCAAAACACATGGCAAACTCAAAACACATAAGAGGTTTTTTAAAAAATAAAATAAAATATGGGTATGAAAAAACTAGAGGAATGGGTAGTTTTCAGACAAAAAAATTAAATTTTTTTTGAGAATTTTGTATGTCTCGTCCATCTTTGACATCAAAATTTTTAAGGTTCAATTTTTGAGTATATAGCTCGTTTCTTTTTATGTTGAAAAGATGGTTGTAGATTAATTCTAATTAAGGGGGAAAAAAAGAAATAATAGTGTTGGGAGAGAGGGGCTACTGCTAATGAGAGATTATTGAAGAGCAGATTTGAGTTTAAGCTTGGTTCAATGGTGGGAGACAATGGCTAGAAACTTGGGAAAGAAGAAGAAGAGAAAAATAAAGCAAAAATAAATAAAAATGGACTAAACTAGTTTTCCACGTGCTACTAGTGAGTGTGATTCACTCACTTTGCCATGTAAAAAGTGTCAAAATGACACATCGAAATAATAGTTTAGGTGTTTAAAATGAACAACATCCACTTTAGGTGTCAAAATGAAAGTTCGTACCAAATTTAGGGGTCCGGCAATGTATTTGACCTTGAATTAAACTTTTTATTGCATTTTTTCTTTGGAGCTTTCTCTTTAACAATTATCTTCAAAAAATTGATTTCACAATAAAAATACGGAAAAAATAGGTGAATTATAATGAAATTAATTATCTTAAGGCTGGATTGTGTTGGACTAACATTTTGTAGGTCCTTCAGAAAAGGGCTAGCCCATTAAAAAGGCAAGCCTATTTCAATACTTGTAAGTTCTAGTTGTTCACACACTGGTATCTCTACAAATAAATTTCATAAAGTAAATGAATTTCATTAGTAACCATATAAAAGTAACTTTTCATTAGTCACCATATAAAAGTAGGAAAAATTACATCATAACACTAATAATTTTACCATATCTATATAATATTTCATATGTTTTATTTAATTACATTTCATCCCATATTTTGTATATATTCGGAAAGTAATGTATTCGAAAAGAAACTTGTGTGTGAGATGATGTATCATGAGCTAACTCATATATCCTGAACTAATTATGGTCATGATACATAACAACCAACCTACTAACTTATGCATCATGAATTAATTATGGGCATGATACATTGAAATGGATCTGATATTATACTTTATGTATCAGCAACGCAAATTATCCAAAGAAAAGTAATGTATCCGGCTAGCAATTTTTCAGAATTTTGTGTAATATTAAAAAATATGAGATAGGGAGTAATTAGCTTCCATAGTAGTGATAAAGTAATTGAAGAGAGCATCATAAGCAGATCTAAACATCATCACGGTAAAAAAGAGAATATTATAAATAACGCTATTTGAGCTCAAATTTGCAAAAAATAATTTTAAAAAATAGCGAGACAGAATGTAGCAGCATTTTGGTTTCAAAACATAGCGGAATAGATTGTATCTGTACGCATAACAATAACGTAATACACAATATACACGCTCATAACAAGTGTATCCACTCCTAAATAATATCTTTGTAGTGAAATACACTATATTCAGACTCATAGTAGTAGTGAAATATATTGTATTTATGCGCATAATAATAATGAAATACATTATATTCATGCACTTAATAAGTAGCTACGTGCATACGATATTTCTTCCTACTGATCTGTGTGAATAATAAATGTATCCACGCTATGTACTATAAAAATCAAACTATGACTATATAGTGTAATTCTTTTTAAGTATCTCTATTTTAGATAGATAAATATAGGAGCTTAGTTTGCTCCATCACGTAATTTTTTCTTAAAAAAGGGGAAAAAAAGGACAAACCAAAAAATCGTAGGAGCTTTAGATCATAATTACATGGCGTAACATATATTTCAAAAAGTTTCAATATCTGTCTCTAAGATACATCGACTGAGATCGACGCCCCTATAAAAATGAAAAAAGAAAGAAGATATTTTTTGCAATTGACAAAAGAACGTGTATCTTTAAATACCGTCGTTTTGTAATTATTTTTTTAAAGTTAGGTGTGGTTATGTATATTAAGCATTGATGTTTGTCTAATTCCGTAGTTTTTTCACCCCACATAATTTTAAGTCAGGGGCGGATCTAGCATATACTCAGGGGGTTCATCCGATCTTCCTTCGATGAAAAATTACACTATTTTTATATGATTAAAATTATTTTTATATAGATATAATAAATATTAAACCTCCTTCAATTAATTTATGTGTACTTTTGAATTCCCTTAATAAAAATCTTTACTCTGCCGTTATTTTTAAGTGTAGCAAGTTGCAAATTAGGCCAGTTTAGAGGTTTTTTTTTTTTTTTTTTTTTGTATTCTATGATACTCCCTCTGTCCCAATTTATATGACACACTTTCCTTTTTAGTCAGTCCCAAAAAGAATGACACATTTCTATATTTGATAACAATTTAACTTTAAAATACCCACTTTACCCTTAATAAAATGATTTACAGCCACACAAATATCTATGACTCATTTTAGACCACAAATTTCAAAAGTCTTCTTTTCTTTCTTAAACTTCATGCCAAATCAAAATACATCACATATATTGGGACGGAGGGAGTATATAATAACACAAAGGGCACATATTTTTCAGTTCCATTTGGTTTAAGCTCCGTATAGCTGCGTTCTCTCTCCGTAACAACAAAAATTTGAGAGAGGTTTAACGCCGACACAACCAACAATGGCGGACGACGACTATGAGATGGACGGAGGGTTAGTGTCGCCGCCGCCTCCGCCGCCTTTTATTGCTGAAATTTGATGTTTATTTTGTTAATTATGTGTTAACACTAATTGATTCGCCTAATTGAATTTTGAGTAGCTTATGTAGGGTTTAAGGTTAGGGTTCATGGAAAAAAAATTAGGGTTTTGTTTGATTTTACTGAAATTTGATGTTTATATGGTTTATTACGTGTTGACACAAATTGATTTGGCTTATTGAATTTTGAGTAGCTTGTTTAGGGTTAGGGTTGGGGTTCATGGGAAAAAAATTAGGGGTTTTGTTTGATTTTACTGTTTCGTTGTTTAGCTTGTTGTAGAAGCTTAGGATTTTAGGAATTTGTGTTTAGCTTGTCGTAGAGGCTGAAATTTGACGTTTATTTTGGTTTATTATTTGTTAATACGAATTGATTTGCCTTATTGAATATGTGATCTTGTTTTAGGGTTTAGGGTTAGGATTCATGGGAAAAAACATGTTTTGGGGTTTGTTTGATTTTGCTGTTTCGTTGTTTAACTCGATGTGGAGGCTTAGGGTCTTACGAATTAAGTTTTCTTGAATTTTTATTGTTTGTTTTGTTTTCGAAGATTTTTTATTCCTTTTGAAGTTCTCTTCTTTGAATTTAATGTAACCCAATTTTCTTTGGGTAAGTAGTTGTTACTAATTAAATATAAATCTTATTTGTGCACCGATTATTGCATTTTTTCGTTTTTGTTACCGTTCTTTCTCATGTTGGTTGTGTTGTAACACACCCCGTTTCGTATTAATTTGTTGTTATTGCTCCCATATTTGTATCCCCTTTTAAGCGGAGGGTCTATTGAAAACAACTAATCTATCTCTACAGGGTAGAAGGGTAAGGTCTGTGTACACTCTATACCATCCCCAGACCATACTTGTGGGATTACATTGCGTATGTTGTTGTTGTTGTATTGGATTGTGATGTTCCTTTGAGCATGAGAGCTCTTTCAGGTTTATTTTTCTTCCCTGATTATTGATTTTCTGTCGGAAGTGTTGTGGACCTAAAGTAAAGAGTTAAAGGTGTCTCTTTTATGAAAGTTTTAAGCTTATAGAGAGGTGATTTGCATGATTAAAATATTAAAACAAGGGTGTTCACACAATTCGGTATGGTAACAGGGGTGGAAGAAGTCTTAGTTTGAGTCTTATTGTCACAAATTAACAAAATTGGTGTGATGATGACATGAGTTGAGCTTAAACAGGAGAATATGGTCAATGAGGATACATATAGCCGACCCCAGTTGTTTGGGATTGAGCCATAGTTGTTGTACTTCCTTGTGCATGGTGCAAAAGAAAATAAACTAGACCCACATATGAGGAGCATATGGCAAATCCAAAATAAACAAGTTGAAGCTTCTCCAATATTTTAAGATTTTAAATGGCGTGATTCTCACTATTTACCGGCAAAGATCTATCTAAATTCTTAAGATGATTTTGTAGGATATGGTGGACAAATACTCTTTAAGCATTAGGTAGACTGAGGTTGCTACCCCTATAAAACCCCTAATGACCAAAGATCAGGAAACTCTTTGTTATGAAGAAGCCACAAATAAATCAGAGGAAAACTAGGATCTAAAGCCTATTGGGGTTGGCTATGGGTGGCACCCTATAGTTAAAACATTATGCGTGTGTAGATCCTTGACGACACAGAGGAAGTTGGAATAAAGATGGCATAGCTTTGGCGGTCATCACAAGGGTGTCCAACCAAGAATTTTTTTTTGAGAGATGAGACAAATGCAGCCGGATTGCTTGTCATATGATGGGTAGCCACAGGCCCTCACTGCAACATGGGTGGTATAGTCTTTTCCTTATTGTGTGGAAGATTCTAGTTTGGTATTGTCGCCGAGGTTTCATGGTGTAAGAATGGACTTAATTCACCTGAGAGAGTTGTACTTGTGCTGCATTTCTGCTTGTAGTGGATTACTTGCCTCGATTAGATTACGGTGAAACTTAGCCAATTTGTTCGTTTAAGGTAGTGTGGATGGTAATACTGTTTTGTCCATCAAAATTGAAAAAACAAACATAAGTTGTTTAACTAGATGCATATTGGAGCAGTTTCACATGAAGAAAGTTCCCTTTCTTTCTTTTCTTTATTCCTGTTTTATCCCTTCGACGAATTTCATTTATGACCAATGCCCCACTAGCTGTGCTGAAGGTCATTTGGCACCGATGTTACAAGTAGCCTTTTTTGCTCAAGAAATGCTTTGTATTGCTAATACACCAGAGTTTTTCAAATATAGTAAAACATCTGAGTATTTCAAAAATTGCAGCAAACCTTCTCAATGTACAATGCTTAATAAGTGCATGCTTATACAAACTCGGGAGATTTCTATCTTTCTTGTGTCAAGATTTCCCTAGATCACTAGATGCATTGAGTAGGGTATTGACCTTTACTAGTAGCTATTTTTGTTGTTAAACTGTTTGTTACTTGGTTTATTTGCTTATCGTTTTTTGATTTGGTGTTTGTGAAGATAAATTATGTTAGATTTTGGTAAACGTGGTTGGGTATTGTACCTATTAGGCATTTAATCTGTCTACATTTGTGCAGATACATGGACGAGCCAATGGATCCTGAGCCTGATGTAAGTTGATTTCTCTTATTTGTAATCCTCATTGTAGGTATGTTAATGTTGCACAAGTGTTTGGTGGAGTAATTTTCATTATTGGGCTTAACTGACAGGAAGGAGCAGAGATTGAAGAAGAAAATGCCAACACTGATGACATTCCAGACCCCCTGTTGGGTGAAGGTGCGGAAAAACCAGAGCAAGAGCCTGTGGAACGACCTAGGAAGACATCAAAGTTTATGACAAAATATGAACGTGCAAGAATCCTGGGCACTCGTGCTCTTCAGATCAGGTCATTTTGCTTTTTCCTCAATATTGCTTTTGCCAATTTTGTTCTTTATAGTTTGAGCACTTGTGAAGAGATGCAATTTTATTTTTATTTTTTTTTGACTTGGTTTGATATTTTGTCTTGGGGCAGCATGAATGCACCTGTGATGGTTGAGTTGGAGGGGGAAACTGACCCACTAGAGGTAAGCCTCTTTTTTACAACTTAATGCAGATTGTACAAAATGTCTATTTAGTGAAGTTTTTGGATTGCCTGATGTCTTTTTGTTAATCTTTTTTTTTTTTGCTAAAAGATTGCAATGAAAGAGCTCCGGGAGAGGAAGATACCATTCACAATTCGTCGCTACTTGCCTGATGGAAGGCAAGACTTTTCTTTGAGAATCTGTTATTATTTCTCTGGTCTTCCTGGCCTCATCCTATGTATCGTTGTTTCTCTAACTTAATTTTAAAATTTCTTTTCGTGGTGTTTACCAGTTATGAAGATTGGGGAGTTGATGAATTGATTGTTGAGGATTCATGGAAGAGACAAGTCGGAGGAACTTGATAGCAGCTCAAGTGCTGCTTAGTGGTTATTTGTTGTTTTTGGTTGTCGTACTCTGCTGAATTGTTGCTAACATAGTATTACCAATGCTATGAATGTATTAAGGAAAACTCAAGTGCTTATTCGTACATGCTGTTTGATAGTACAAGTTCTAGTGGGTATGTATTTTCCGTTACTCGTTAGTGTCAACTGCTTGATCGAGCCAGGCTCTGAACTTGGCCTGCCTGCTGATGTTTTGTATGTGATGGGGATAATTGCCAGTTGGGTCTCGAGACTCTAGAAGTTTGTTAAAAGGAAAGTGCCTTGCTCATTTTGCATCTCTCTATTATGATATGATTTTCTTAATGTTTACCATTTTTTTTTTTACAACTTAAACACCACCTTAGCAGTTCATCTATTTGACTAATTTGTCACTTTGTAGGTTTACTCTGCTTCCTGAATGTATTTATACTTTGTGAATGTTGTTCATTTGTAGTATTTACACCACAAATTGAAGGTGTATGCGTTGGCGTTTGGGTACGTTTGAAAAGAAAAAGCAGCCTTTCTTTGGGGAGGTTAGACACAGTATTAGCTGTATTTTAGCAAGTGCAGAATATTAGTGAAGGTGACCAAAGTTGCTTATTTTTGGTCAACTTAAAAGGACTAAAACTAATCAGAAGTATGTTTAATTGTGAACCTACACGCAAACATACAGACAGTGTAATCTCAAAAATGGAGTCCACGAGGAGGGTAGTGTGTAAAAGGATGTGTATGCACTCTTACTCCTTATCTTGTGTAGGTATAAAGGCTTTCTAATAGACCCTCGAACTAAGGGGTCATTTTTGTTGTTTTCTCCCATACAAATTTACAATTGATTTTTGCTAAAGATTTGTTGCAGTCTCTTTATCCCACACAAAGGTAGGGTAAGGTCTGGGTATGTTGTAGTTTTACAATTGATTGACACCTAAATATGTTATAACTCATCCCTTTTCTCATCTATTGGTTCTCATGATCCACTTCTGAAAACAACAATTACATAAAATGAGTAATTTAACCACTACATTTTGAGAAAACACATACTACTATTCCTATAAGACATGGATATTTACGCGAAAAAAACAAACATAAAAATCACCTAGAGGAGTTAAGGGGTCGTTTGGTAGGGTGTATAAGAATAGTGCAAAATATGGTGTATTAGTAATGCTTGCATTAGTAATAGTTGCGTTAGTTATGCTTGCATTTTTCTTATGCAGTGTTTGGTTTGGTGTATTAAAAATAACATTAATTGCATAAACATTAATGTAATTTGAGTATAATCATTGTATAATATGTATATAGCAGTGTGCAAATATTGTATATTATAATCATTGTATATGATGTGTATAATCAATGTGTATATATTATACATTGATCATACATTAATTTATACATTTATTATACACATAAATTTTCTAGAATTTCTGCCACAGATGTGATAATATATTTTGTCTTTTTTCAATGTGAAAAATAAATATATTGGAGATGATGAAAAAAATAATTGTGGGAGAAATTTTAGGTGTTAGATTTTCTTGGAGAAAATGATCCTTAATTATAGACTACAATCTTTGTAATTTTTTAATTTCTTATTTATATGGCTAGAATAATCTATAGCTAAATATTGTAAACTAAGTGATGGACTTGACTATTTATGTTTTTATCCTTTTTTTTTATTTAATATTGAAGATTGCATTTAAAATATTTGTTAGAATTTAATATGTCAGCTAGGAGACATGAATTCGGTCATTTCTGTAACAGTCCCCTCTGCAGAAAGAAGTTTTTCAAGATTAAAAATGACAAAATCTTATTTAAGATAAAAAACGTCTCAAGAAAGATTAAGTGGATTGACTATATTATCAATTGAAAAAGAATTATTAGAATAAATCGATTAAAAAAAAAAATTAATAACAATTTTGCATCTCAAAAAGCTAGAAAAATAGATTTAAGATAAATATATATATAATAATTTTTTTGTTGAGTTTAAGGCCTCTCATTTAGATTTTACCTTAGGCCACCAATGTGCTTGAGTCGCCCCTGTCTGGGGAGGGTAGAGTGTACGCAATCCATATCACTACCTCAGGCGAAGTAGAGAGGCTGTTTCCGATAGACCCCCAACTCAGGACAAATAACAGTATAAAAGATATAAAGACGACAAACAAAATGGGACAACATACCAATAGATAATAAAAGAAACAAGACACCCACAAAATAATACTATACACAATCTATCCGAAAATCACAAACATCACCAAAACACCACGAACAAGAAACTACAAGACACACGCATAACACTATGACTACAGGCACAACTACAAACAAAGCACTTCTTCCTACTAACAAGGACTTACTCCTACCCATTAACCCTTTACCCTGTGTCCTCCACACCTTCCTATCTAGAGTCATGTCGTCAGTAAGCTGTAACTGCTCCATGTCCTGTCTAATCACCTCCCTCCAATATTTCTTAAGCCTACCTCTACCCCGCCTGAAGCCATCCATAGCCAATTTATCATACCTCCGAACTGGGGCATCCGTGCCCCTCCTCATCACATACCCGAACCATCTCAACGTCACTTCCCGCATCTTGTCTTCCACCGAAGCAACTCCCACCTTCACTCAGATAATCTCATTTCTAACCCTATCTCTCTTAGTAAGTCCACACATCCATCGCAGCATCCTCATCTCCGCCACCTTCAACTTTTGGATTTGGGAGTTCTTGACTGGCCAACACTCCGCTCCATACAACATAGCCGGTTAGACTGCCACTCTGTAGAAATTGCCTTTAAGCTTAGGAGGCCCCTTCTTATCACACAAGACTCCCGAAGCGAGCCTCCATTTCAACCACCCTACACCAATATGGTGTGTGACGTCCTCGTCAATCTCTCCATTTTCCTGAATCATAGACCCAAGATACTTGAAACTATCTCTCTTCCGAATGACCTGAGACTCCAGCTTCACTACCACATCAGCCTCATGCATCAAATCACCGAACTTGCACTCCAAGTATTCCGTCTTGGTCCTGCTCAACCTAAACCCTTTAGACTCTAGGATTTGTCTCCAAACCTCCAACTTATCATTAACTCCTCTCCGGGTCTCGTCAATGAGAACTACATCATCAACAAATAACATACACCAAGACACCTCCCCTTGAATATGTCGCGTCAGAACATCCATCACTAAGGCGAATAAAAACGGACTAAGAGTTGATCCCTGGTGCAACCCTATCAAAATAGGAAAGTTCTCCGAATCTCCTCCCACTATCCCTACTGTAAAACTTCGACAAAATTATATTTTGCAGAGTTATATACAGTGACTGATAACCCAAACATAGAGACCTTAAAGAACAGAGAGACAAGGCAACAGAATGGCATCAGCACAACTAGTAAAGCCCAACTCAAACAGTACATTTCTATAACAGTTTCATTAAGTATGAATGAAATGACATTTCTTTCCAGGTTTAGTTTCTCAGGAACTGCATTCAACTTATCAAGTCTTTGAAGCTGCATCGATCATGTCGTTGCTGAAATCCCAAAAGTTACGTGCTAAAGCTTCGTCTCGTGCTAGCTTGCTCAGCCTGTGCTCGTTGCAGTCACTGAAGCACTTTCTGGTGACCCCCTTCAGACTTGGATGCAAAGCAACATAACAAGTTGTAGCTGCCCCCAGTAATGACAGTCAACATTATGTGTTCAACAAAGGTTTATATGCAGATATCAGGATATATTTGTTATATGATTGTACAGGGGAATTTTGATGGAACAAAGGTTAAAGAAAGTGGTGGTTGGGGGGAATAAGCAATGCCCTCAAAGCTGTAGTCTAATAATAAGAGTGTAACACGTAATGTGTGAGTTAGACGCGGTTCAAACTTTAAGGTTTTTACATTCAACCATTGTATACTTAAAGTTATGGGCTCAGTTATGCTATTTGTTGCAATCTTAGTGGTTTTGTTGAAAATTGCTTTTAGTTACTGCAGTAATTTTTAGCTTAATATGTTGTTTAGATTAGGTTGAATTTGAATTTTAAATGTTTGTTAGTTTGTTTGTTTTGTTGAGACATTTTAGGTAGTTTGAATTTTCAATATTGTTGATTTTTCTATTGTAAGGTGGCTATTTAAAGCCCCCAATGCTTAGTAAAATTATTGAAAGCTTATTGAAAGCCATTTCAATCCAAAGAGAGTCATTTTAACCCTTTTTTGCTGCCCCATCTTTTTTTAAAAAACCAACAGGTTTTTTGTGCATAAGTTTATACTCCACGTTAGTACTAGGTTCAGATGAATCCAATACCGCAATGTTGCATTGGCTTCTATTTATAGATTCGAATTCTATTCTAGATAAAAGCGCTAGTATTTAAGTGGAGAAAGGTAAAGGGAAGGACATATTATCCACCAAGTTTCGAACCGTGTGCTACTGGCCCTCAAGTTTTATCGATCAGTCATCAAAAAAGGGAAAAAAGAGCCAGAAGGTTTGATCATTGCCAGGAATTAATCGTTTACCTGAGGGATATTCTTCCAAATGAAATAAGTGAAAACCCCTACAATTTCTCTCAGAAAAAATCCAAGTGATTAGAACTCATAATAAATGAGAATCTCAAACTGATATTTTGTGTGAGACTAATATACAATACTAGCAAAAGAACAGAATGTTTCATGAGGGGAGACATTATTATACCTGGATGCACTGCGTAGACGGTTATATTTGCTCCTTCTTCCTGCATTTGAGGAGAAGATAACACTCTTTTTAAGCATCCCGAATATGTATCATTTTGAATCGACAATTATTTTGAATTTTGAGTGTCACAACGACCTATCGTTAACGAATTTCCATGTGTGTAGTCACTAGAATGTAAAGGACCATATTGACGACTAATGGAAAATAACAAGAATGCCTAGTCTTTAACCGTTTAAACTTGTAAATGAGATGGTTCACACGATTCGACAACTTTAGGTCATGAACTAAAACAGACTATCAAACTAAGAGAGTGATCTTATTTTGATATATAGCAATAGCTCCCTCCTCCTAATGTCCTACCGAGTCCTTCAATCGGCGAGAAAGCTCATTGGAATGTAAAAAGTTGGCCAATTTGGATTGACCATATGCTCGTTTATCGTGATAACTGGTTCAAAGAAATAATAGATAGATGAAAACTAAAATTTAGTAATGTATTATACTATGGTGTATGTACATTGCAGTATGGTAGTATACCTGTTCTTGTCATTGATTTTATCGAACTGTATTCCTCCTTTATAAGTGACCTGGTAAACTAGTGATGACACGTTCACAATCCTACCATGAATACCAGTAGCTTTTGCTATTTCCTTCATTTTGTTTATTAGAAGGTTAGTCAAGTAGAAGTGACCTGAAAAAAACAAAGATTTGTCGCGAATGATGACACGTTCACAATCATCTGCAAAATGTGCATTTTGAGATAAACAGTGCATAGGTACCAATATGATTTGTCGCGAATTGCATCTCTATGCCATCTTCTGAAAGCTGAAATGGACAGAACATGACACCTGCATTGTTTCTGTTTAAGAAATTCTCATTAGGCAAACATAGCTCAATCGAAAGGCACACTGAAGAAACGTCGAGAGCAATTCCATTAGGATGTTGAGGGGAAGGTTTAAGTGCTTTGAAATTATCAGCAAATGCCTTGACAGATCTAATTTTGCTCAGGTCAAGTTTCTCAATATCGACACGAGCATCTTTATTGTCCTTGAGAATATGCTGTTTTGCCTCATTCGCTGCCTCCATATTTCGTGCTGCAATAATGACACTCATTGCTAAAACTCTTGCTGTCTCCAAACCAATGCCGCTTGCACCTCCTGTAGTAACATATGCATTATTGTAAAAAAGTTGAATCATTACCGAATGTTTGAACAACGGTAAAGTTGTATCCATGTGACTTCAAGTCGTGGAATCAACTACTAATGTTTGCATCAGGGTAGACTGCCTACACATACCGCCTTGGTGTGCATCCCTTCCCGGGATCATAAGTGAACACGGAATGCTTTATGCACCCGGGCTGCCTTTTTAACCACGTAGAATAACAACATGTTGATTAATGGATTATCAGGTTATTTAGAAGTATGTAGCATCAGATTGCCAAATTTTCCTTGTCAGAACAAAGAGAAATTGGATTGTCTCAGTTTAAAAAGTTCCGAGTTCCACTATGCAATCCTTTAGATAATGAACAACACTGTCAGCCAAATTTCATAATTATATGAAGGTGGCAAAATTGGACAAAACATTTTCGATCCATATCTCTACACCTCTGAGGTAAGCTAAGCTCAAGTATAAATGAATGAGAATAAATATGAACCTGTAACAATAGCAGTAAGATTGGAGCCATCAGTGTCATCAGTAACTTGCTCAGCAGTTGAAGCTGATCAAAATCCACTTGGACCTGTCTGCCTGTTATCATCCTCAACATCTTTTCACCCTAATTTTTCCTCAAAAATATGACAGACAGTTACTTAAAACACAAACATACAAGAGGACTCTCTTATCTACTGATGTTTAAGTAAACTGAGAAAGCAGAAACCAATCTTGGTAGACATACAAAATGAATGCGTTGCAAAACAAAAATAATTTACTAAGACAAATTTAAATGGTCAAAAAGACAAACCTACAAGCTACAACCTTTAAAAAACAAGATTTTTTTGTTTATTATTTAATAATTTTTTCCTCCCACCTGCAAATCACCATTACAATTTGTCAAACCAGCACCTAAATTATTAATTTTTCATTATCTCTTAAAGTATTTGATGAATCTAATCAAACACTTAGTTTGCAGGATCATTGAATATTATTTCACTAATCAAAAAGTGTAATCACATACAAAGATGAACTACATCATAAAAGCCACAGTCTAAAATCATACCCGTTACAGAAGATAGTTCCAAATATTTTGGTGAAGATAACTTCGATCTTCACAGAAATCTTCCACTAAAGTTCTTTACACAAGAAGAAGATGATTTTTGAAGAAAGAGAGAGAGAGACAATTTTTTCTGTTTAGAGAATGAAAAGTTACTTGTTTCTCTTTCGGAGACCCTTTTATAATTTCAAAGGGACACAACTATCTTTCCATTTATTTAATAATATAAATATATAAATAATTACATATATTATTCTCTCTTAATATGGATTTGGGTTTACCACATGGTTGACCCAATTCAATTTCCTTCATCTCTCACTCATACATAGTGGGTCAACTCTCATTTGTATTCTATAACATTCATACTTAACTACTAGACCGTGTGACCCGCATACTTCGAGAGCTTCATTGATATACATCTGTTAGGAACATACAATATCTCAATTAATGAAACTTAAAGTAGATTATAGTATGCAGTACCCTAGATCATTTATCACATTCATATTCCTCATCATCTCTTTTTCTTAATTTTGAGTTCATCATTATGTACTTGTCTCACAGACAAACATAAAGGACCGGTCAATGAACACAAATTAGTGTGATAATACTCAATGATCTTCCTCATCTCACGGATCTTTTAATCTCAATGTAATATGGTTTTTTAGAAATATCCCACCAGACCGAATCAAACATGATCTCTTGGCAACATACTAAGATAGCAAACACCAAATTGAATCTCAAAAAACTGATTAAAGTCATAAGGGTACAATGTGAAAAATTACTTATAATTTTCAGGGCTTCACACGATAGCAAGTAGAGACTAAACTTGTATCGCCCTTATGGGTCACTATATGCATACATGGTATGAAACATGTATCACAATACTGACTCCTTTCCTATGGAGCACATGTATTTATAAATTAAATACTGTGCAGATGATGGTTCAGACAACTCATGTCTATCTTTGAATTCACAAATCTACTCAATCATTTTATTCTTCAGAACTCACATCTGACATTAGAAACAGACTAACTCATTCATTCACATTTGATTAAACATAATGTAACAAGAGACATTCTAGTTATAAACTTTCAGCTCTCTTTTATCATCACTTCTGACAATAATAAGTTTATAACTGTCTCATTTCTACTTGTCACTTCGACAATAGAGGCGATTGCCTGTGTGAATAGGCTAATTTTTTTTTTGTCTATTTGATATACTTTTTATCTTCAGAAATTTTTTTACACCACATAAAAATGATATATGTATATAAACCAACAAGAATGGAAAATTAGGCATAAACCAACATTAACTTCGATAATGTAAATTTACATGAACATGCTAGGGAGAAATAAAATATAAATACATCAGCATCTACGTAAACCTAATGACTTTGCATGTCTTTCATAAACATCACATGTCATGGGTTTCGTTAAGGGATCTGCTATCATTTGATGCGTAGATATGCATTTCACGTTCACTTCCTTTTGTACAACCATGTCTCAACAAATTTATACTTTATATCAATATGTTTCGTTTTCTTATGGTACTTTGGATCCTTTGTGTAGGCTATTGCAACTTGACTATCACAATTGATTGTGACAGGTTCAACAATATTGTTATACACAACCAAGTAGACCAGAAAACATTTAAACCAAACAACTTCTTGCACAACAGATGAAAGTGTTACAAATTCAGCTTTCAATATATATAAGTTTATGCATGACTGATTCTTGCTACTCCATGATATGGAGCCATAATTAAGAAAGAATGCATATCCAGAGGTGATTTTTCTCTCATTTTAATCTCCTCCCCAATAAGTATCTGTATAGCCTTTGAGTTGAAGAGCATTTCCTTGATAACATAGGGAATAGTCGACTGTGCCTTTGAGATACCTCAATATTCTTTTAACTGTTTTTCAGTGTTTCAGTCCTAGGTTAGATTGATATCTGCCAACTAACCCAATGGCATAACAGATATCGGGCCTAGTACAAATCATAGCATACATTAGACTTCCGACTGCATCGACATAAAGAACTTTTCTCATTTGTTCCTTCTCATGTGGAGTCTGAGGACACATTCTTCAATTTAAAGCTTCCCTTTTAGAAATCGGAGTATTTATGGGTTTGCAATCTTGCATATTAAAGCGTTCAAAAACTTTCTTAATGTAAGGTTCTTGAGCGATCTCTTGAAATCCTAACTTCAAGAATATATGATGTTTCACCCATATCTTTCATCTCAAAAGTATATGATAACCACTATTTTATTTCTTTTACATACTCAATGTCACTTGTAGCTATAAATATGTCGTCTACGTACAATGATAAGATCACAAACTTATCTTTAAATCTTTTGCTGTACACACAATGATATTCATGAATCATAACGAATCCACTTCATTGGTTCTTCATGAGTTCTGATGACGCAAACTAGATCTTTGGATTCAATCCCTCAGCAAAGGCCAACACTGCCCATTCGTATGGTACCGCTAGCAACTGAGTTCTCTTCTTTTGGAACCTAGTGATGAAATCCCACAATGGCTCCACATCTCCTTGATTTACACTATAGATGTCCCTTCAGTGGGGTTGTGTTGTCGTAGTCTGGGCATGAGATCCCATGAATGCCCAAGCCATTGCGCTGGCTGAATCCGTAGATATCTCTGACACAAATGAATACTCTTCTTTTCCACTTCCTTCGAAACTCTGGAGGTGAATAGAACCACGCTCGCACGAAACTCACGTATCTCATTTCCCTGAGCCTCCACATGAACCACGACCTTTTTGAGGAGTGATGTGAGTCCTCCTAAAATTTCTTGTAACTTTTCCATTTCTTTCATCTCCATCTCGCCTTCTGTTCCTCCATCAGCCAGCCTCCACTACGCGTTTCCAACGCCTCCGGGGTCACTCGTCCCCTCGTGCTTGTGGGCTCCTTCAGTTGAGTCCTTGGCGTCTGATGGGGAGTAATATCTTCCATACGGTCGTCGTTGTCGACAACCATGAACCTACTTTCCTACAAAGCAATAACACAAAAGAAAATGGGAAAAAGAGAGAAGCTAAAAACACACGCAGTTGCTCTGGCCCAAGGTGGGTGCCAAACTATTTACCGTCAATTTGGAATAGTTAGATTTGTTTGTGTGTCAAGGACACGCGTTACAGTCTTAGCTTCGTATTAGTATTGAAAGTTTGCAGAAGAGTAAATAATGTAACGAAATAACATAATACAGTAAATAAAGCGAAGATTAAGGACAAATCTGGATCACTAAGTAGCCTGAGATTCCCCAGTTATAAGCAAATAGTGGTCATGAATGCACAGTAAGTGAGAGTAATAGCAAGGCGACAATAAAAATAGCTAATGCAAACAGAGAAAGCTTAAGAACAAAGCTAAAGATTTTTATTGTTTCAGAATAGAGTGAAGCAGAAATCGAATTCTTTACAACGGGGAAGCGTCAGGATTACCTATAGACAATAGGAGAGTGCCACTTGCCCTTGAGCCATTGGATCCTGGAGGATGTCAACCCACTAGTGTATGTCAGACGGGGTTCAGCCGGGGGTCGCCTGGAACCTGAATAACCTGACACATCGTCCTTTTGTGTGTGCCCTTTGTACGCAGTCACCATCTTCGATGGTCTCGGGCTACTCTGTTCTTGCTCGAGAGGACGTCTCTTTGTATCAGCATCATTCTCGAGATGATGCCATCATGGGCTGACTCTTGTAATATCTGATCCGAGTTGGCCCAGTCGGCTCAATTCTTACCAAAGTTATTTTACCCGATACAAATGGTTTGTCATATTTTTGAAGACAACAAAATAGATGAAATAAGAATATGATCGGCATGGTATGATATAGAAAATTTTGAATTTGAAAAATATTATATCATTATCATGTCATAGTTTGTATGACTTCGACTAATATATACCCGTATATTATAGAATTATGATTTTGTCTTTTCAAAGAACGTCTCAATTACATCAAATTAACACTAAACACATGTAAAAATATCTAAAAGAAAGTACAAGCAATTCAATTCGTAATCAACTACACAAAAAAGAACATTTCAATTAAGATAGAGTAGTCAAAGTTCTAGTCTTAACAACCGTAGTATTAGATACAAAATGACGTTAAATGAGATGTGATATGTAGTTTTGTACCAACATTATTTTATATATTTGAAAAAATTGAGTGAAATCAAATATTGGGTCTAAGAACTTTAGGAGAATATAGAGAAACTGATTAAAGATTTTTATCGATTTGTTGGGAAAGTGTAATTTTAAGAGAAATCGATGGTTAAAAAGAGTTTAAATTTAGCCCATTATGTGGGCTATATTAAAATAGTTTTTTTTAGGAGCAAATTTCAGAAATAACAATTCTTAAACTTAATTAGAAAAAAAATAGCAACATTTACCTAATTACATCTCATAGTAATTCTCTCCTTTATTTTCTCCCTTAATTTTCTCTCTTCTATTTTTATCCTCTATTTCTCTCTCTCTCTCTCTCTTTTTTCTTCTACGTTTTTTTTTTTCATTTTTTTTCTTTTTTCTTTTACGTTTTTTATATATCTTTTTTTTCATTTTCGTTTATTTTCTTTTCCTTTTCTTTTTTTTAACATTTGTTTTATATTTTCTTATTTTTCTTTCTCATTTCTTCTTCTTTTTTTGGTTGTATTTTTATATTTTCTTTTTTTCTGTGTTGTTTTTTTAACATATACATTTTTTATATTTGCATACAAATAAATATATGTATTAATTGTATATTATGTTTCAATTGTATATTCGTATATGTATCAGTTGTATATTAATTCTATATTTGTATATATTTCAATTGTATATGATTCAATTAATATTCGTATATGTATTAGTTGTATATTAATTCAATATTCGTATATGTTACAATTGTATTTGTATATGTATCAGTTGCATAATTCAAATGTATATGTGAATGTATTTTTGTATATGTGTATCTGACTTCCTTTTTAAATGTATGTCTGAATATAATTTGTATATAATCATAGTGTATATTGAATAGGAAAGATTGTATAAATGTATTATCGATTTGTCTATTATCATAGTGTATATTGAATAATTTTGAATCTGTACATATACATTTTGCAGAATGTATATTGAATCTGTACATATATACATTTTGCGGAATGTACACTGAATATACAATTTATACAAATATACAAGTTTCTGAAAATCTTTTTCAATTGATTAAAAATACAAATGATGAAGTCAGCTATAAATTCAAATACAAACAAATGAAATTACAAATACAATTTGCAGTCAAAATACAAATACAAGATACTTCTTTAAAAATACAAGTGCATCGACGAAAAATAAAATACAAATACAAATACAAATAAAATAAAATCACAAAATACAAATACAATACAAATACAAATAGTTCTTGAATTCGTTAATATACAAAATACAGTGAACGAAAACAATGGCAGTGTTGTTGAACTTGTGGCGGTGGCAGTGATGGAGTATCTTACTCGTCAATTTCTAATTCCACCATTAACACACCCACTTAGCACATATCACTGCCGCACCACCTTATTCTCATCCATTTCATCGAGACCCACTAACTTTACCACCCACTTCACCTCCAAACCACCAACTCCGACCACCCTCTCCGACCATCCACCCACCCACTGCCACACTAAAAAAAAAAAGGGATAATTACCGCTAATGGCCTCTCGGCCATATTATTTACCAACAAAATAGCCGACATATTGGACATGGCCACTCGCCCTTTCTCTTCTTCTTCTCTTTCTCCTCCTCCTCCTCCTTCTCTTTCTCCTCCTCCTCCTTCTTCTTCTTCTTCTTCTTCTTCTTCGTTGCTTTCCCTTTAAAAAAAAATAAAATTCGGCGTACCGCTAACGTGAATTGTTTCGAGCGCATTATATACCCAAAGATTCAAAACGTCGAGAGGAACTCATGTCTAAAATTTAAAACTATTTATCGGAGATTTTGAGTTGGTCGGAATTGAAAGAACTTGTTTAGATAACACTACTTGAAAACGTGAATTTATGTGTTGCTTCTCAAATGTAATAGCCATGTTTCTCTAGATTAATTACTCAGATTACAGTAGACTCCCTTCCCTTTCTCAGACTATTGTATGCTCGCTGCCTTGCAATGCTTAATTGTGTTACCAAGAATTACTTGATTTCGTGGCTCGTTACTGTTGAAAAATAAGAAAGAAAGGAGTTAATGCAGATTATTACGAAATGGTTATGATTGAAAAAAAGGTTTTTGCTTCCTTCAAGTAGGGGTAATCCATAAAAATATAGTCCTCACTCAATTTCAGTTCAAACCACTCATTTGCCAGCCTATTCTTAATTAACATGAAGCTTTATTTTCCAAGATCCAACGAAGCAATATCAGTCACCTTCAAAAAATGATTTTTTGCAAAAATTAGATAGGATTTTATCTATTTTAGTTTCCAACTTGAATGACAAAAATGGGAGTTGACTTCAGGTAATAGTACAAGGTTTTCATGTTTTGTAACTTTCTACCTGTTTTTTCTTTTTTCTCTCTAACGGAAGTAGACATTTGTTTCTTTTTGGTGCATACCTTGCTACAGACAATAAGATAAAGTTAACGATCGAGTATATTTTATTGTATATATTTGAGCATTTTACACGAATCAAAAATAATTTTTGTTCTCTACTTAATAACTGAAAAGATGTACCTATTTGTACTTTAATCACACAGCTCATTAGACAAATGAGCAGGCAAGAACTTGACTTTAAAAAAAAAGATTGATACATGTTTATACAATATTTATACAATATTGATATACATTTATACAACATTTATACAATATCGATACACGTTTACACAATATCAATACACGTTTACATATACACATTATAACTATTTATACATTATTGATACACGCTTATACACCATTTATACAATGTCGATACATTACATAACTATTTATACAATATCGATACACGTTTATGCACATTTATACAATATCGATATATTATATATACACTACATAACTATTTGTACATCACATATACATATTTATACATCATTTATACAATATCGATACACGTTTATACATTATTTATATAGTATTGATACATTAAATATACACTAAATAACTATTTATACAATATCGATACATTATATATACACTACATAACTATTTGTATATCATATATATATGTTTATACACCATTTATATAATATTGATACATGAAAAAATTGCATGGAGAAAGTTTTGAAAAAAAAAAAGGGAAAGGTCTTTTTTATATAAAAAAAAAACACAGCAAAAAAAAAAAAAAAAGTTTTTTTTTAAAAAATCTAACGCTTAAAAAATTTAAAAAAAAATAAAAGGAAGTAAAAATGGCCTAATGGCCTTGGGCTGAATTGAACTTTGTTGAGCCCATGACCCTTTTTGGCTATTTTTTCTATAAATGAAAAGTGGGCTACTTTTTTTGTAAATATTTTATTTTTCTGTTTATAATTGAAATTTTTCCAAAAAAAAATCTGATCTAAAAGACAAGAGAAAAGAGAGTCGAAAAAAGGAGAAATAGAAGAAAGAGAATCAAAAGATCAATGAAAGTGTCAAAAAGAAAAAAGCCATTGCAGAAATAAATAAATAAAAGAAATAGAGTGATGTAGGGAGAGAAAGATCTGGGAGTAACGGCTGGGGATGGGTCCCACTAAAGTAAATGTATCACATATAAAATATTGCTATAGTTGTTGTGTGAGATAATTTTTTAAAACTGTTGTTATAAGTCATAATTAAGAACTTAGGTTTGTTATTCCTTGTAATTTTCTCTTTTTTTTAATGTGTGAATTAGCATTTTTTTTTAAGATGATATACAATGTAATTTCAAATTTAAAAATTGAATTAGAAAACTTAGTGTTAGCGTATGAAATTAAAACACACCATTGTTAGATTGTACTAGTTAGTGACTTTCCAGTATGTTATATACAGGTAGATCTCTCACATAAAAGTACAAAGATTATAATTAAAGAAAGAAAGAAAGAAAAACTACCTATTTTTTTAATAGAAATATTTTAAAACTTTAAATAAACATTAATCAAATTTTCATATTAATAAATAAAAGTTTTACAACCACATTCAAGATAATGTAATACAAACACATGGCTAATATCTTATTGATATAAATTAGTCTTTATTATTATAAATAATATTACTATGTAAAGTTAAATACTTAATATCTTTAAAAAATACATGCTCTAGAAGTAGTTATTTAGAAAAAAATACATGCTCTAGAAGTAGTTATTTAGAAATTCTGCTATTAGAATCATCAAATTCAGTCTAGAAGATCAATTTTGTAAGAGTGTATACTCTCAAAATTGAAGTGTTTCTTCTCAGCTAAAGCCAAATTAGTACAGTTTTATATCTCGTTATTATAATTTCCCCATGAGAACCACCAGCACTGTTAAGACTTGTAGGTGCAACAATATTTTCATTATTCTTCTTGTTTAGCCTCTAGAACTAGAACAAGTAACACCTGAGACCTTCATTTATTCACTTTTAAGTTACAACAACAACAATAACATATCCAATGAAATCCCACAAGTGAGATCTGAAATTTTAAATCCATGTATAAAAAAGAGGAAAATAGTGAAAAAAATATAGCAACTAACAAAGGGAGGAATATGTCAAACAGTTTAAAAAAAGGAATAAAAATACATAAACAAAAACAACAGCAAATTTATGCCTAAAGAACAACAACGAAAACACAAAAAAAACTCATGTAAACCAAAACCAAAAATAAAAAAACCTACCAGAGCTGTATATTGTTGGTAAGAAGGGAATTAAGGTCCGAGACGTGATATATGTTATCGAAAAATTAACCTGAACTCAACTAACATGATAAACATCATTGTCACAAACAAAAGGAAAGAAAATAATCACCTTAGAAGAGCTCCCCTCCCTATTCTCTTCTCCTCCAAGCTCCATCTCTCTTCTCTGTATGGAGTTGAAATTCTAAGCCAAAAAACGTGACTCGGAATAAATATATAGCATAATAGCAGACAATGTGCAGGTGGAAACAAGTGAGGGAATTTTCACTGTGGTAGCTAAGGCATAGGTTGCATGGAATATTCCACGTGGACATATTCTATTGGACGTTAGTTTTTTTTCTTTCAAATTTTGTTATGGTAATAAAATGGAAAAAGATATGGTCGGAGAAAAAAAGCCTAAAATTAATCCATTTTTAAGTAAATGATTCGAAAATAGTCATTAGGCACGAAATAAAGATAATTTTAACCAAATACAACTTTCTCCTCTATTTTTTTTTGGATATATATAATTATTGTATAGAATGTGTATTTGTATAAGATTTCTGTATAATTATTGTATTATAAAATATGTATCTGTATAGAATTCATATAACTATTGTACAAAAATATTTTATCACGATTCTATATGTATAAAAAATATTAATTATTGTGACTTATAGTATTGTTTACATAGTTTCTAAATACATAAAGTTTATTTAAAACAAACTTGAAGATTTCATGCTCAATTTTACAATCAAACTTAAACCGTTTGTCTCTCAAAATTTGAATTGTGTCATATAAATTGGACAGATGAATTAATAAAGGGTATTATCATAAAATTATTAGTACAATTAAAAGACAAATTCATTTTTCGCAAATTTCTCTTCTTGTTTTTTTTTTTGAAAAATGAAATGGAATTTATATCCTAAACGTGCTAAACAACCTCCATCATCTCGGTTTCTCTTCTGGTTCGGTAGGATTTGGTTAGTTTTAATTTTTTAAACGTCATCTAATTAACGACTATTGCAATCAATAAACTTTGATAGAATAAAATATCCAAAAATTACAATAATATAGAATGAAGATATTTTTTCCTTTTTTTTTAATCTAATAATGCCATTTAAGAGAAACAATGTACTTATTATATTTGGATCAGGCTCCTCTCCATTTCCCTTTTCTCCAATTTCTCCAAGTTCTTGCTTGGATTGAAGACACATGTCATAATGTAAAATTAATGGTTGAAATTTAATTAGTTAAATCAAAATCCTAACCATAATTATCTACTTCCATATATTTGCTCCTTAAATATTTTTAACAATCCATTATATCTTTTCTTAAATATTTTAAAATATTTTCTTTCTTTCCCTGAACAATTTTTTGCCGGGTTTTTACTTTTTTTTCCCCTAATGTTTGCCATTTCTTAAATAATATTTGTCAAATACAAAATTAAAAATTGTGACTTGACGTTTTTCTAATTTTAGGAGCAAAACAATATAATCACTCAACTTCAAATTCTCTGTTACTCCCTAAAGGTGTCCATGTTACCTTATAGACACTGTAGCTCTTTTGAATACTCAATTAGAAAAATTAAAATTTTCATAATTATATTATGAATTAAAAAAAAATATGTAGGAAAAGTTTTTAATATATACTCGTGGTAGTAAAGAATTTTTTATAATATATTTAGTAAAAGATATAATGAATATTTAAGGAGCAAATATATATATATGAAAGTAGATAACTATAGTTAGGACTTTGATTTAACTAATTAAATCTCAACCATTAATTTTAAACTATGACATGTGTCTTCAATCCAAGCAAAAACTTGGAAAAATTGGAGAGAAGAGAAATGGAAAGGAGCCGGATCCATTATATTTATTATTACTACTATTATTCAGACCCGTTTTATTTGTACTATCCACCTTTTTGTGCAAATGGTCCCCCCGAAATAACATGATGGTTAATTCCTTAAATTGTCATTGAACTTGTGCAAACATCCCACTAAAGTTACTTATGTTTTTTTTTAGGACAATATGGTCATTGAACTATATACATCTTTCCAAAATAAGGTGAAATTGAGAAATAGTTAAAGACATGTTTGAAAGGCCACAAGAGAATTGGAATTCGATTTAATTACACAGTTTGGCATGACATGCAATATGAAATAACAAGTCAGTACCACTAAAGCAAATAAATTGGAACATAAATTCAACATTCAAAAAAAAAAAGAAACATAATGTTTTATCAAATTCGAACATAAAATAAAATAAGTTTCACTATAACCTAAGTAAATATAATTCAAAAGAAAAGAAACATAAGTCTATAATCTCATTCAATAATGAAATTTTACTTTAATTCAACCCCTAGAATAATAATGCAGTTATGTGCTAAATGAAGAAAATAAAAAATACGAGCAGTTATATTGAATCATAAGAAGTAAACGTTAGAAAATGAGAAGAAAAGAGATGAAAGATAAATGATGTAAAATTAAAAAAAGTAAAAAATTTAAAAATCTTCAAACAGAAAAAAATATAAAAAGAGTATTGTGTTTTTTTTTTTTTTTTTTTTTTTCAATTCATGTTTCAATTTATTTTCTTTAGGTCCAATTCCATTTTTTTGTGGCTTTCCAAACATGCCTTTAACTATTTCTTAGTTTCATCTTGCTTGGAAAGATATAATAGTTCAATGGCAATATTGTCCTAAAAAAAAATAAAAGTGACTTTAGCGGGTTGTTTGCACAAGTTCAGTGACAATTTAGGGAATTAACTCCTACTTATATATAAGGAAGGATCTCAAACTTTGGTAGTCCTCACAAGGACATTTTTGATATTTTAATTTTTTTGGTCAAATAAAGTTATTACACATGGCAAGTGATGGTGGTTTTTCTTACATATTTTTATTTTTTGCCCTTATTTTTCTTGTTAAGACCATTGCAGTTGGATTTTTGTAATTGGTTTATTCTTGTCACTTGTTAGATTACCTTTTAATTAAAATTTTGTAATGATTTTCAACTACTACCTTCTTTTAAAATTATTCAATCCTCCAAAAATATATAATAAATAGGGATTCTTTTAAGGGGCGTGCAAAAATAAATTTGGTAATTATTATTTTCTTAGTGGACATGAAAAAAAGACAAAAGAATAATTAAAATGGGGGCGAATAGGGTATTCTTTTAAGGGGCATGTAAAAAATAAACATGACAAGTAAATAGACCAAATGGAGTAATCTACTAATGTAGTTTAATCATCATTTAATATCCTTATAGATCATTATTAAGTTAGTTTATATAATGACTTTAAATTAAGGTTATAGTTATTATATTATAAACTAAAGTCATTGAAATATTTTATTTTAGATAATTCTATAAGATGAAAAAAAATATTTTGCAAAACTCTTGCCACTGAAATCATGAGAGAAACTAAAACTCAATATATATCAAAATAAATTTTTATTTCTATCTATAACTTAAGAATTACATACTCATAAATTTATAAAAATATCACTATTTTCTATTTATGATCATCGTCGAATCGTAATTATTACATATTTTAAATCTTGTTATTTTATAAAATATTGAATTACTTGTAGCATTTTGATATATTCTAATACTCTGTTAATACTTTCTTCCTCACAAATAATTTTTTATTTAAAATTATCCAATTATGTGATTAAGAATTTTAATAATTATGAAAACTTATCAACAAGACATGTTTAATATGCCATTATATTATACTAATTATAAAGTAAAATATATATATAATATAAATTATATTTTCAAATTAAAATTGTTATTTTTATATCTTAAGTTTGGGCCCGGGCTTAGCACGGGCCTAGTAAAACTAGTAGATATATTGGCGAGTTAATTCCTCATATTGTCATTGAACTATTGAACTTATCCCACTTAAGTCACTTTTGTTTTTTTTATGACAAAAATGTCATTGAACTATTACTTTGTGTCATGTATTGTCATCCTAACATTTTAAGCTACTAAACTCACTTAATTAAGTTCAATTTTAATGACTAATTCATTAAATTATACCACCCAATATATAACAAAAAACGGGTCTAATATAAAAGCAATAAAATCCACTAAAATGAAATAGATTTTAAATACGGACAAATTATACATATTGAGATGTTAAAAAAAAAACATGAGATTTTATAGGATTATTTTTTTTAAAAAAAATTAAGTGGGCACTCTCTCCGTTTCATATTATTTATAGACTTTTCTCTTTATATGTCCCACTTATGGAGTCAGAATTTGAAGTTTATGAATTCTGAGTTTTAATCTTTTTTAAAAAAAATTAATGATTTTTACATTATTAATATTTATACATTCAATAAATTTTTAAAACAGATATAAAATTTGGACCAAATTAAGTTACTGAGCTCAAGGGTTCATCAAAACTACATTCAGTGAAAAATGAATGTATAGTAAATGTTGAATGTCTTAGTTTTTTAGTGCATTTATTTTTATTTTTTATATTTTAAATCTTCTTAGTTAAGATTTTGCTTGTGTCCACTTATTTTGGAACGGAGGGAGTATTAACTAATCTTTTTGTCTCATATATTCCAAGTTATTTGTCAATTTACAAGATTAAGATAAGATTAATTAATTAATTTATTTGTCCTTATAATTAATTCTTTTTGAAAGTATAAATATTATAAAGTTCCAAAAAAATTCTTACATTGTTAATTTTAGTATTGATTAAGACACAAATAGAGTGTATTAAAAATATTATAAGGTAAATTAATAAATTATCCTTCTTATTTATAATTTTTATGGACGAGTAGAGAAAACTGAATAAATAATATGAAACGAAGATAGTGCCCGCTTAAAAATAAAAAAAATGGTCCTATAAAATCTCATGTTATTTTATTTATTAACATCTCAACATGTATAATTTGTCTTTATTTAAAATCTATTTTATTTTGGTAAATTTCACTGCTTTTATCCTAGAATTTGTTATGTATTGGGTGGTATAATTTAATGAATTTGTCAGTAAAATTGAACTTAATTAAGTGAGTTTAGTAGCTTAAAATGTTAGGATGACAATACAAGAGACAAAGTAATAGTTCAATGACATTTTTGTCATAAAAAAAATAAAAAGTGACTTTGGTGGAATATTGTCAATAGTTCAATGACAATATGAGGAATTAATTCTATATAAGTACTAGTTTCATGAGGCCCGTGCTAAGACCGGGCCCAAACTCAAGATATAAAATAATTATTTTCATTAAAGGAGTATAACAATAAATAATATACTCCCCCTATCCCAAGATATTTGTCACACATTATTTTTCGAAAGTCAATTTGACTAATTTTTGGAATTGTTAGATTGATCTAATAATTTAAAATTAAAATTTTAGATATTCACGAATTGCACAAAAAATTATTATAAAATTTTTAATATAATATTATGATAAATCTGTTAGGGTTTTTGCCCTGATTTTCTTACCAAATTTAAGTTTTACTTTTCTTGGAAGGAAAATAAAAGTAATACCATAATTACTTTTATTTTTTCTAAAACAAAAATATAAAACTCTTCCATATTTGGCTGACCTCTTTCTTGGAGGAAAGGTTTTGTACTTCTATAAATTGAGGATCCTTCTTCTTATTTTATAACACAATAACATCCACAATGTAGTCATTAAAGATTCTTGATTAGAGGGAGATTTTTCTCTCTATAGTTTTAATATTTTTTTTCTTTTATATTAGTTTCATATGTAGGCCAATGGCCAAACCATATAATAATATTATGTTTTTTAGTATTTTATATTGTGTCATCTGAATTATCACCGTTTTGGTTTGCAACTATAAACTTCAGCATGACGCCCTCTCGATTTCGAACCCAACAAGTGGTATCAGAGCCAATGATTCAATGATCCAATGATTCAACTGATGGTTCGATTGAGGACAGTTTAAGATCAAAGTTACAACCAACTTGGCGATGATGAAGATTTTTTGTCAAAAAAAAAGTCCAAAAAAAAAAACTACATGTGGAACAATTGTCAATCATATTTTCAACAATCCTGTTGTTCAATCTTTGAAAATAAAGCTCACTTTTAACCCTGCAAAGGGCTCCAATATTTTTAACCCGAAAGGGCTCATATATTTTTAACCCAAAAGGGCTCCATTTTTAAGCATGCAAAACAACAGTGATGAAGACTATGTGAAGAACGAAGATCATTCATACGACATGAAGAAGACGGATCAAGTTTTGTCAAGAAAATCCAGCCAAAAAGGGAAATTTGTTAGGGTTTTTGCCCTGATTTTCTTACCAAATTTAAGTTTTACTTTTCTTGGAAGGAAAATAAAAGTAATAACATAATTACTTTTATTTTTTCTAAAAGAAAAATATAAAACTCTTCCATATTTGACTGACCTCTTTTTTGGAGAAAAGGTTTTGAACCTCTATAAATAGAAGACCCCTCTTTTCAAACCATAACATAATAACATCCACAATGTAGTCTTTAAAGAGCTTTTTTTAGGGGGAGATTTCTCCCAATAGATTTTATGCTTTTTCAATATTAGTTTTTATATATAGGTCGTTTGACCGAACCATATCCAATAATATTGTTTTTTAGTATAGTTTTGTGTCATCTGATTTATCGTCACCATTAGTTGCAACTATTAGATTCCGCATGACACCCTCTCAATTACAAACCCAACAAAATCTTAAAATAATAATGCTTATGTCTGCATTTATGTGACACAGTTGAAATTTTGAGAATCAAACTTCTAAGCGTTGATCGTGAATTCAAACATAGAAGCTTTAAGTTTTTTGAGAAACAAAATTTGATATATTTAAAAACGACGTAAAGTACAACAAATCACAATAGTTACAACTTAAAATATTTAAAATACTGGTGCATTTTAAATATTGGTTAAAATATTTAAAATAAATGCAACTTAAAATAAATATTTTAATAATGCATACACCGGAGGAACTACAAAAATACTGGTGCTTCCAAAGACATCTTTTCTGGTTCCTTCTTTTGCGAGCACATCAACCACATTGTTCTGTTCCCTAAAGCAGTGGTGGATCTCTGGCCTTTCTAGCCTCTGAATCAACAACCTGCAATCATGAATAATGGCATTATAGTGAAGGTTGCCCTCTTGGAGCATTGTAATAACTTCCTTTGAGTCAATGTTGCTATCAATGGGGAGGAAATTATTTTCAGCAACAATTTTTAGGCCCTCTAGGAGGGCAAGGAGATCCATTTGATTATTAGTAGCGTTGGGGTAACTCCTATTAAATCCAAGGATTCAATTCCCTTTATTATCTCTGATCACTCCTCCTATCCCCCCTCTAACAGGGTTCTCCAGGAAAGAGCCATTTGTGTTGAGTTTGAACCCTCCTCTAGAGGGAGGTTCCCATTTAACACTTATGTTAATGAGCTGATTGTTCTGCCTCTTGCAATTATTGATATAGGAGAACTTAATTGCTTCAGAGTAGGCTTGCTTAAAGTCCGACTTATCATGTTTGTTATTGAAAGAGTTATGGTTTCTGTTTTTCCAGATAATCCACATGCAGAAGGGAATGAGAGAGTCCTATTCTATTAGATTGTCAAAGCTTTTACCCTTTAGCTTTGCCCAAGTCCTACCCCAGTTAGCCTGTGCAAAGCTATTGATGGATAAGTGGTGCTGATTTGTGGTCTTGCTGATAGTTGTGTGCCAGAATTCTATAGCAAGATGGCATTCATAAAAGATGTGCAAATTATCTTCAACACTGCTTGGGCAGTGTTTGCAGTGGGGGAAGATGTTGATGCCCTTTTGATTTAGGAGAGAGTTTGTAGGCAACCTGTTGTGGTGCCAGATCCATAGAAAAAACTTGATTTTTGAAGGAGTGTTAAGGTTCCAAATCCAACTAAAATTCCCATGGTAAGAGTTCCTGTTGTGGATAGAATTTGCCTGCATGTGCTGGTAAATGCTTTTGCAGGAGAAAATTCCATTTCCTGTCAGTCTCCAAATTAAGTTGTCCTTAGTAGCTCTAGAGTTGGGGTAGAAGGATGATTTGATGTTATCAATGATGCTTTGAGGAATTTCAAAGGAAGTGGAGTTAAAATTCCAACAGTTGTTAGTCCAGTCATCAGAGAGTTTGATGGTATGTCTAGGAAGGGGACCTTGAATGTAGGTGCTAAGAGGGGGAGTGTTAGGGAGCCACGTATCATTCCAGAAGTTCACCTGGTTCCCATTGTGGACAATCTATTGGGATGCCTCTTTACAATTGGTCCATCCCTTGCAGATATTTTTTCAAATCCTAGAGAAGGAGGCTTTGCAAGTCATCTTATTCCTATTGTACTTGGCTAGGAGGGTCTTGTACCACAGGGCATCAGGGTGCTTAAGCATTCTCCAAGCCAGACTGTAGTGAAGGACATCATTTTTTATTACAGCCTTTTGGATTCCCAAGCCTCCATTTTTTTGTCCTGGGTGATAGTATTCCACCCAATGAGGTGCATCTTTCTTTTCCTCTCAGTGGTGCCCCAAATGAAATTTCTTTGGGCTCTATCAATGAGCTTATGAATTTTGCTTGGCAGAGTGGTGTACTGCATGACATGATTGGGAATACTGTTCAGAGAGGCTTTTGCTAGAATGGTTCTCCCAGCAATGTTTAGGAAGTTAGTCTTCCATCCAGCTAGCCTGGTGTTCAAGTTTTCAATAATGAATTGAAAGTCATTATTTGTAGGATTTTGGTGGAAAATGGGAAAACCAAGGTATTTCCCAAAAGAATCTTTAGCAGGGATAGAGAGGATGGTTGCAAGCTCATGTTTGAGGGTGGTACTGCAGTTCCTTGAGAAAATGACTTTGGACTTGTTTGTAGTGATCCTTTGTCTAGAGTGAATGCTGAAGCTATGAAGGGTGTTCATGATGGTATGACAGTTTTTGGGGTTTGCATTTGCAAAAAGGGTGAGATCATCTGCAAAGAATAGGTGAGAAATTCTGGGTCCACCCCTACTTATGGCAATGGGATTTCAGTTGAGGATATCCACTTCATGGTCAATCTTTCTAGAAAGGAGTTCCATGCACATGATGAAGAGATAGAGGGGCATATGGTCTCCTTGCCTGATGCCTCTAGTAGAGTGGAAAGAGGGAGTTTTGTCCTTATTGACACGAATAGAGATGGAGGAGGTGGAGATGCAGGACATAAAGTGATTGGTAATGCCCTTACGAAAATTAAAGAAGTGAAGGGTTTGCCTTATAAAAGACCATTCAAGTCTGTCAAAAGCTTTCTCCAAGTCAATTTTCAGGATCATATTAGCTTTCTTGCCCTTCATTTTTGCAAGGTGGCTAATATATTCCTGCACAATGATAGCATTGTCTGATGCCCTCCTGTTGGTGAGAAAACTGGCCTGGCTTTGACCAATGATATTGGGGAGAAGGGGTTTTATCCTATTGACCATGAGTTTGGTGATGATTTTGTACTGGGTGTTGCAAAGGCCAATGGGTCTGAAATTCCTCAAAGTAGTGGCATTAGCACATTTGGGAATTATACAAAGGTATGTGCTATTCACTTGAGGATCCATTTGGTGGGTGTTAAAGTAGTTGATACAGTTGGTAATGATGGCAAGGCTGAGGGTATCCCAGTATTTTTGGTACATCAGAGGATGTAGTCCATCAGGGCCTGGGGCTTTAGTGGGGTGAAAGGAAAAGACAACTCTCTTAATTTCAGCTAGAGTAGGAACTGCATCCAGCCTTTGGTGATCCTCATTAGATATGGATCCATACATTGAGGGGTTCCTAAGGCATTTGATGTAGGCTTGAGTGTGATCAGTGGAGTAGAGATCAACGTAGAAGCTCTGAATGGAATTTATGATCTCTTGTGGACTGTAGAGCCAGTCTCCAGTCTCAATTTTAAGAGCATTAATTCTATTCCTTCTTCTCCTATTGAGTGTGGAGGTATGAAAGAATTTAGTATTGGAGTCACCCTCAGTGAGCCAGTTGATTCTGGACTTAAGTTTCCAGCACTCACTCTCTTGCCTGAGAATGCTACTGTACTCAGTAGTAAGGGTTTGCTCAAGTTCATGAAGGAAGTTGCTGGTAGGGTAGTGATATGATTTTTGGATACCAGCAAGTCTAGAAAGGATCTTCCTTTTTTTTGTGGAAAATATTTCCAAAGACTTCCTTATTTCAAATCTTCACTTTTGACTCAAAGTTGGTAGTGGCTTCAGTGAGATTGTGGTTGTTAAGAAAGGAATCCTTTACCACATTCACAAAATCTGGATGAGAACACCACATGGTTTCCATCCTAAAAGGCTTGTTAATGATGGGGTGGTGGTTGGTGATATTGGCCATTAAAGGTCAAAGGTCAAAGTGGGTTCTGGGGAGGTGGGTAACAGTAGATTCTGAAAACAGATGGATCAATGAGTCATTTTCTAGGCATCTATCAAGTCTTTCAAGGATAAGGCCATGTATATTCCTATATCTCTTATTAGTCCAGGTGTACTTGTTACCCTTAAACCCTAGGTCAATGAGTTTGCACTGATGAATACATTGCCAGAAGTGGGAGGCTCTGTTGTTATTGATTGAGTTCCCACCATACTTGTAAGTAGCTTTGAAGATTTTATTGAAATCCCCCTACTAACCAAACATTATTGGTATTACTGTTGATAGTCTCAGCAAAGGAGATAAGCTGGTCCCAGAGGACTTTCCTATCTTCACAACAGTTGCTAGCATAGATAGTACTGAAAAACCAAGGGTTGGAGAGATTACTAACCTTGAAGGACACATGAATGCTTTGAGGGGACACATCTGTTTCACTGATATTCAGGCTATCATCATTTCACATGATGACAATGCCACCAGAGCTGCCTATAGAGCTGGATTGGAAGTGCTTAGTGAACCCAAGATCTTCTGTAAGTTGCTTATGATCAGTCATTCTGGTTTCCAGTAGAGCTATTAGTCTAGGTCTATGGATGTTGATCGTGGGTTTACAGTGTCTCCTGAATTCCATGTTATTAGCCCCTCTAGCATTCCAAATAATGCAATTCATCATTATTTGGTTTTGGTGTTGGACTGGCTCTTTCATCACTTCCTTCCCCTTCTCTAATGGATTGAAAGTTCCTTCCCCTTCTGGTGCCTCTCTTTTTTGGGTGCAAGCTTGGGGTTGGCTACATAGAAGTTGTCTGTCATAAGGCTTGGGATTAGAATGTCTAGTTCTAGCCTGGTGGTGTCTAGAGGGAGCAGTAGAATTTCCATTTGACTGACTAGGACAACAAATTTTAGGCTTAATGGACATTTCAAAGTAGTTACTTCTATTTTTGGGATTTTCAGAGCAGCTAATATTTCTTCCATCTCTCTGTTGTTTGCCTTTAGCAGTTCCATGGTTGTGATCCTCTCCTGAACCTCTTTGGGTGGAGATGGAGGTGGATTGAGATTTGTTCAGCCAGTCTAAAGGGAGAGAATATTCCCCATTCTTTTTCACAAAAACTGGTCTTATCTGTATGAGAGCAGGGTTGGGAGGTAGGAAGAAAGGAAGACTTTGGCTCACCTGCCCTATGAGATTGTTGAGTGTCTCTGTGGTCAGGCTTTCCTGGAGGTTTTGACTAATCACTGTCATTAGTGTAGTCATCCAGATGTTTTGGCCAAAGTTTGCTAGTCCTTGAATCAGGTGATCCATTGTCAAGAGTGCTAGGTAGTGGGGGACTTGGATTTTTAGGAGTACAAATCTCCCCTCTACCTTTGCCTTCAGTGGGACTGAGAAGTTGTTGAGTCCCATCTCTAGCCATGAGACTAGAGAGTGGTTTGGGGGTAGTGGTTTGGTGGTGAGGGAGATAAGAGGTTTCAGAGGAGAGGAGTTGAGGTCCATTGTTCTCTTGCTTAGGAGCTTGGAGGGAGTTTAGCAAATGAGCAAGAGGAGGAGTGGGGGAGCCTAAGAACATCTTAGGAGTATCATCATTGTTCCCTTTGTAGGGGTCAGTAGCAGTGACTTCCATCAAGCTCTCAGTGCCGCCATCAATAGACTGATGGGAGTGAGCTGACATTTTTTTGGGGAAGTGATTGATGTGTGACAGTTAGTGTTACGACCCGAGACTACACCCTAGTCGTAACACAGTGCTTAGAGTCACAAGTGACCCCAAGCTAACCCATGGCCTAGCATGACACTAATAATACTAAAGTAACTGATGAAAACACAGTGTGGAAGCTGAATTGAATGATGAAATAATAATCAAAAGCAACAACAATATCTGAGTCTAAAACCACAAAGCTGAACATGTAACTGTATGTCTGAAAGCCTCTACTATGACGAGTTGCTGGGACAAGCCCCCAACTAACTCTAGCTGTCTGAAGCTGAAATAAGATAAAATGAAATACTGATAACTAGTCCTCGAATGATGAGGACTCACCAAATACTGCTGCTGATAAGGTGCGGAATCGTACTAAGCGCGAACTGGATGCTGAGCGTCAGAACCTATATTATAAGACAATATAGAGCAAAGGAAAAGTATGCGATTAGTACTTTGAATGTACTTATGAAACTAATAATAGTCTAATAGGGTGAATTTCTCTAAAAACACTATTTAGAATATACTTCGCAGGTCAGTAACACTGAAAGTACAGATAAACTGAGACTGAGTAACAAACCCTCTATCTGAAAGTATCCTAAAACATGTAAACTTGAAGGAACGAGTGTTTAAATTAATAATGCATGGGATCCTAGGTCATCGGGTGTTCATAACCCACCATCTCTGAAGAATGCAACTATTCATGGCAGCTTCTATGATATGAATGGAATATGAAATTACATAATACAAGCCCAAAAATCATGGAATATTATTATACTTAGAGTTCATGGACATGATAATGGAGACACATTTATTTATAGTTTACTAGTTATGGGGAATGGAAGTACAAGACGAATCATGGCTGTAGTGAAAACCTTAATTTGAGATCGTGAATTAATCTGAGGAACTAAATGTATTTCGAGACTCAATGGGTGAAAGGATACCCACTGATGAAATCCCACATACCTGGAGATGAAAACCTTGGTGAAACCCTTGAATTTGGAGCTTGAAGAAGATGAACCCTAGTTATGCCTTGGAGAAGAGAAATTGCCTATTTTTTGTTTTCTCTCTAAGTGTCGACTTTATTTTTTGAGTAATGAGAGACTTAGGGTAAGTTTAGGCTTAATATTCAGCCTTAGGATAGTTAAAACGATGTAGTTTAGGGGTTTAAAAAGTGGGAAAAGTATGGAATGCCCCTTATAAAACGTAACTGGAAAAGCTGCAGAACACGACGTATGGACCATCCCACGATCATGGGACCCACCTACGATCGTGGTTGGTGTTCGTGGTTGGGAGGATGGATTGAGGCTTCTACATACTTCATCAGACGAGCCTTGGTACTATCGTAGAACACACCTACAATCGTACCTTGGTTCGTAGGTTGTAAGTTCAAGTCAGATCATCTTTAGGAGTCAAGATCGTGCCTAAGATCGTGGTTTCTAGACAAGATCGTGGTACCCTTTCGTGGTGCGAAGGTATACATGTCAACTTGCAGGTTTTTGGGGTTGTTTCTATTAGACGGGAGCATTGTATGGTCGTACAATCTCACTACGGTCGTACCTACGCTAGTAGGTTCTTACTGTTGAACAGTGCTTCTGGATGCGTTGGAAAGATAATTCAAATATATATCATTTTGTGGGTCTTGATCTCAAAAATTCATCATAATTTAGGAGTTATGCTCATTTGAAGTTGACTATTGCAAGATTCTTCACAAGAAAACCACCGGTAAGGAAGGTTTCAACTTGGCTATGAGCTAGGAGTTACTTGTGGCCTTAATACATGTATAAATCACTTCTTATACTATCAAAACATGATGTTTTATTTTACATGAATACTACTAAGCTGAGAGAATAAAGAAAGTGTTACATTCCCAACACTGAGTTTATATGAGATGAATACTGACATGATAACTGATTCTTTACTGAAACATGGACTGAACTGGACTCGTGAATGCATGTAATAACATGAAAGTTACTAAGGGACATAAGAGTGAAGAAAGTAATAGGGTGGAAAATGTTACCTTGAACTAACTTTAGGCTGAGAATAAAACTCAATTGTATTTACATACATTACGAATGTACAAAAAAGCTCATAGGGAATAAGCACAGACATGAACTTAGGAGAGTACGACAGGAAAAAAAGAGAGGAAGTCACTAGTATTATTCGCCTGATCTCTGAACTGAACCATTAGCTAAACAGACTGATCCATACTGAGAATTTAGAACTCACTGAAGTATTCATGACTGAAACATATGTATGGAACTACGAGG
Organism: Capsicum rhomboideum; assembly: GCA_031232105.1. Classification (NCBI taxonomy): domain Eukaryota; kingdom Viridiplantae; phylum Streptophyta; class Magnoliopsida; order Solanales; family Solanaceae; genus Capsicum; species Capsicum rhomboideum. Next base: position 137,525,600 of record CP124711.1, on the reverse strand, counting down.
CAATAGATACTGGTATGAAATTTCTGATAGTCATTAAGAGAAGAGCTTTGTCCCTTCCAACTCTCTTCGTTAGGAATTCTATACTTTTAGGAAAAGGAATCAAGAGTACGGTCTGGGCGTTACATCCGACTGGGGAAGTTTTGACATGATCTGAGCATCCTGGTCTGCTGATCTGAGTTCATAGGAAAATAGAACGATATAGATTTAACCATGAGACACCTTTACCCTGAAATTTTATAGCATGAAGCAAGAGTATCCTGGGCCAAAAGAAATGATTGGAATACTACGCTTTTAACAACACGACTGATAACTTCCAAATTGGTCTGTCACCAACCCCACTATCAAAGTATACTAAAAGTCACAGAGACAAGTAAGAGGGGTACTACAAAATCATGACTTGAAGACTTCCATAACCCTTGATACTCAATAAGGGTCTGAGGAGTACATTATAATATGAACGAGCTTGTTCAAGAAGTTTGGCCTGAGAATATACCTGGCGTATGGTGATTTCACTAATTGTCGAGAATGTATTATGAGTATGTAGGATTTAGCATGCTGGGAAATCATGGGTGCATGAGTCATAAGCTATATGGTATGAGACTATGTTCATGGGTTCATGGGGCATAATTTGGATTTTTGAGCGAGACTATTACTCCTTATACTAGGAACTAAGAATATACATACATCTGAATAAGTGTGTATATTGGAATGATGATAGGAAGGAGTAAAGTGTCGTGATGACATAAGTATACTGAATATGCTAGGATAAGAATGGGTCTCTACCTTCAACTAACTCTGTTCTAGAACTTGCTAACACTACTACTTAAATCTCCAAAACCTGATGGGTTCTATACTCTAGTATCTCCCCCTTATATCAAAGTCACCACATTAAGTTTGCAAGTCTTCTTTCTCACTACTCTCTAACTAAACTTACTCAAGCGATCAAGACATACCACTTTAGGATCTATTCTGATTATGCACTTTCTCATACACTCTAAGAATATCTCTCTATCTATTGTCCGCCTTACTACTACTCTGCACCATCACAACTTTGCTCTAAACTTTAACTATTCACCATTTTGGAAGGAAAAGGTTCTGAGGACTATAAATAAATGAAGGAGAAAATCTGGAAACATACCCAACTCGGCCTTAGGTGAACCATTCTGATTCGGCTGGAGGGAAGATGAATGGGATTGAGTTAAGTGCTGACCACAACCTACGCTGGGAAAGGTACCCTTCTGATTTTGGTGACCTGGAGGGGCTATGAAGGAAGTAGGCTGAGCCTGCTGACGAACCTCTCTGCCCTTCGCTAAAGCTACTGGACAATCTCTCAACCTGTGGCCTAGCTTGCCACAACCAAAACAACCTTCATGGCCTGCCATACATTCCCTTATGTGACGCTTGCCATACTTGTTGCAAGTGGGGTAGGATCTTCCCTTTACAATATTTTTCTGAGGATGAGGGCCAGATGCTCCCCCCTTCTGATCATAATGAGGCATGGGGGCCAGAGACGAAGTACTAAACTATGAAAGGGTCGACCCTGATGACATTTGAGGAAAAAAAGATCGGTTCTTACTAGCGATACTTTGACGATTAGAGTTACCATTCCCTGATAAGACCCTCTTGCTCTCCCTTCTTCTTTTCTTACTAACACGATTTGCAGGGACTGCTACCTGCTAATTTAATTGAGTGGTCATAGCTTGAGCTAACAATTAGATGGCATCACAAAACTTTGCATTAGATATATCAGCACTTACAGACTGATCGACTGGTGTGGAAGGGTTACTATTTTGATCACTTTTCTGACTGATATCTTTTTGAGGAGACACATTCTGAAACACATAAGGCACGAGTTAGAAGGATGAATAAAGTTAAACTTCATCGCACGATATGATCATGAAAGATGTAAAACTTTTTCCTAAAATATTTCATAGCCTCTCACTCATAAGTGTGGCACGCTTCACACCTATGAACAAGACTCTACGTAACGCGACTTTCAGACACCCTAGGACACTTTAAACCTGATGCTCTGATACCAAGTTTGTCACGACCCGAGACTACCCCCTAGTCGTAACACGGTGCTTAGAGTCACAAGTGACCCCAAGCTAACCCATGGCCTGGCATGACACTAATAATACTAAAGTAACTGATGAAAACACTGTGCAGAAGCTAAACTGAATGATGAAATAATAATCAAAACCAACAATAATAGCTGAGTCTAAAACCACAAAGTTAAACATCTAACGGTATGTCTAAAAGCCTCTACTAAGACGAGTTGCTGGGACAAGCCCCCAGCTAACTCTAGCTGTCTGAAACTGAAATAAGATAAAATGAAATACTGATAACTAGTCCTTGAATGATGAGGACTCACCAAACACTGCTGATGACAAGGTGCGGAATCGTACTAAGCACGAACTGGATGCTGAGTGTCAGAACCTATATTATAAGATAATATAACGCAAAGGAAAAGTATGCGATCAGTACTTTGAATGTACTGAGCATGTGAGATATACACTACACTATATATGCTGATTATGAGAAAATAAACTAAACATGGAGTGAGGAACGTAAATTGATGCAATGTCCAAGTGACTAAACATGTAACTGAACAATAGAATATGCTAAATAAACTGAGTACATGATTTTGCAATATCTAAGTCTGAACTATAGGAGTACAAGGACATTCTGAATATCATAAAAGGTATGCAAACTAACGTACTGACGATAGAATATCTAAATCAATTACATATTACTAATGTATACTAAGATGTAAGGACCCATCTGGATACTCATGAGTACTGACTTCATAAATATTCTGATATAACTGAGATATTGTAAAATAGACTGGACTGAGGGTCATGCAAATACCAAAGTGTGAGACTGTGGGAGATACTATTAACCGATATATAACCGTGTGAGCTAAACATGGAGTTCGATGTATAATCTCCATCAAAGAGGGCCCAATATACTTTGCCAGGGTATAAAGGCTGATCTGATCTGATGTGGTATAGATAAACCTACGGTGGCACGTAGTTCTGGGACTACGATTTTTGCTTGCTGAACCCTAGTCCAACTCGATTCTAAGTACTACTCCCAACTGAACATAATTGATAGCTCGATGAGATGATATATTTAGATGTCAACCTGAGATGACATATATAGATGTCAACCTGAGATAGTCATGGATGCCATACTACTAGTGAACCTTGCTTTTATAAGAAAATTGATCCACGATCATTGATGGAATTCCGGATACCATACTAATCGAAAACCTTACTTTTGAGAAAATTGTTCAAAGCATTGATGGCATAGCTGGATGTCATGCGTCTTACTGATATGAGCTGAAGTTCCTGACTATGATATGAGAACTCATATGTATAAAAATCATGTATTTCTGAATACTGTGACTTGTAAGTCTATGAGAGACATGAGATGGCTGGAGTAAATACATAAGGGAACCCTATGAGGATTAAGATTTGGAAGGAAATTATAAAGCTGGACCTGATCCCTAAATCCTGACTTATGAAACTAATAATAGTCTAATAGGGTGAATTTATCTAAAAGTACTATTTAGAATATACTTTATCTGAAAATACTCTGCATGTTAGTAACACTGAAAGTATGGATAAACTGAGACTGAGTAACAAACCCTCTATTTGAAAGTATCCTAAAATATGTAAACTTGAAGGAACGAGTGTTTAAATTAATAATGCATGGGATCCTAGGTCATCGGGTGTTCATAACCCGTCATCTCTGAAGAATGCAACTATTCTTGACAACTTCTATGATATGAATGGAATAAGAAATTACATAATACAAGCTCAAAAATCATGGAATATTATTATACTTAGAATTCATGCACATGATACTATTAACGTACTGAATTTCATGGAGAAACATGTATTTATAGTTTACTAGTTATGGGGAATGGAAGTACAAGACGAATCATGGCTGTAGTGAAAACCCTAATTTTGAGATCGTGAATTAATCTGAAGAACTGAATGTATTTCGAGACTCAATGGGTGAAAGGATACCCACTGATGAAATCCCACATACCTGGAGATGAAAACCTTGGTGAAACCCTTGAATTTGGAGCTTGAAGAAGATGAACCCTAGTTATGCCTTGGAGAAGAGAAATCGCCTCTTTTCTTGTTTTCTCTCTAAGTGTCGACTTTATTTTTTGAGTAATGAGAGACTTAGGGTAAGTTTAGGCTTAATATTCAGCCTTAGAATAGTTAAAACGATGTAGTTTAAGGGTTTAAAAAGTGGGGAAAGTATGGAATGCCCTTTATAAAACGTAACTGGAAAAGCTGCAGAACACGATGTATGGACCATCCCACGATCGTGAGACCCACCTACGATCGTGGCTGGTGTTCGTGGTTGGGAGGCTGGATTGAGGCTTCTACAGACTTCATCAGACGAGCCTTGGTACTATCGTAGAACACACCTACAATCGTACCTTGGTTCGTAGGTTGTAAGTTCAAGTCAGATCATCTTTAGGAGTCAAGATCGTGCCTAAGATCGTGGTTTCTAGACAAGATCGTGGTACCCTTTCATGGTTGGAAGGTATACATGTCAACTTGCAGGTTTTTGGGGCTGTTTAGATCAGATGGGAGCATTATACGGTCGTACAATCTCACTACGGTCGTACCTACGCTCGTAGGTTCTCACTGCTGGACAGTGCTCCACTAAAATGGCCATAACTCTTAGCTCCAATATCGGATTAAGGCGAATCTGGATGCGTTGAAAAGATAATTCAAATATATATAATTTGTGGGTCTTGAACTCAAAAATTCATCAGAATCTAGGAGTTATGCTCGTTTGAGGTTGACTATAGCAAGATTCTTCACAAGAAAACCACCCGTAAGGAAGGTTTCAACTTGGCTATGAGCTAGGAGTTACTTGTGGCCTTAATACATGTATAAATAACTTCTCATACTATCAAAACATGATTTTTGATTTTACATGTACTTGAATCATGGTTCTAATCTTATCTCGAATTTTCGGGGTGTTACAGTTAGTAGGGAGGGGGGGTTGGGATTTGCAGTGGTCTTTCTCCACTAGGGATTTGGAAGTCAAAGTTGACTTACTTTCAGAAATAAGAGCATCTTTCTGGGGATCTTTGTTTGTGTGAGCATTGGTGTGGGTGCTAGTGATGTGTGTGCATCCCCTAGTGTTATGACCTAGCCTCCCACAAGCTGTACAAAGGATTCCTTCACCCTCGTATAGAATAGACTGTTTATGGTTCCCGATTGTGATAGTAGTTTTTACTAGTCCTAATTCCTATGTTTTAATTTGTTTGCCTTTTTTTGGATTTGGCAACCATTTAAGGAAAAAAAGAAACTCTTGAATATTGTGGTATTAAATTAAAAACATGTCTAATGTACTGTTTTGGACTGATTTTTTTTTACTTGAGCCGAGAGTCTATCAGAAATAGTTTTCTACCTTGAAGGTGGTGGTACGGTCTGCGTATACTTTACGATCCTACTTTGTGGGATCACACAGAATGTGTTGTTGTATGTCAAATGTATCGAAATGTCTTTTAATTTTATGGTCTTAAATATGAGACGTGAAAAGTTGTAATTACATAGCTTAGTTAAAGGATCCAAAAATTTAGATAGAATTATAAAAATACTACTCCCTCCGTCCCATTTTAGTTGGTCATCTTACTAAAAATAAATGTCCATATTAGTTGATCTCTTACTAAATCAAGATAGAATTAATTTATTTTTTTCTCATTTTACCCCTACAATTAATTACAATTCCAATGTTCATTCTTATGCCCAATGAATATCATTAATAAGGGTAAATGGTAAAATAGTAAAAACATCATTCCATTTATGATTTCTTAATCATCGTGTAAAATGGAATGTGCCCAACTAAAATGAGACGGAGGGAGTATAATGAGGGAGTAATACTTAAATTTAGAATTCCAATACATTATTAATAATGTTAATTTAGTAAAATACACTTTTAATTAAATTTTTCTTAAAAGTGTATCAAATTAACAAGATGAAGGAATATAAAAGAGAGAGTATTTTTTGTGCTTTTCCCAGAAAATGAACCTGGTGCATACTCCCTAGTACTACACATTAATTATATGTCATATGGTGTCGTTGTATATTTTTCCTTGCCGTATCTCTGTCATATATTACTAGCACTAGCACTACACTCTATAATTTATTAAGACAAACATGTTGTTTTCATTTTTTAAACTAATGGACCAACAGTGTACTCAAATTCAGTAAAAAGAGCAAGTAACTCAACTAATGTATTTTCGTTCACCTCTCCTTATATGTATTCAAGAAATTTAAAGTCAGAGATAGAAACTACTTCCTCCATTCTAATTTTTATGTGATGTTGTTTGACTTGGCTCGGAGATTAAGAAAAAAGACCGACTTTTAAAATTTGTAATCTAAAACAAGTTATAGATATTTGTTTGGCTATAAATCATTTCATTAAGGATGAAATGAATATTTTAAAATTAAATTATTTCTAAATATACAAATATGTCACTATTTTTAAATTGACTAAAAAAGAAAGTGCGTCATATAAATTGGGACGGTGGGAATAGTAGTTTTAATTTTATTTTGGGTTTTTGGCTATAAATTCGAGTTTAACAAAACAAAGTCGAAACACTTTCTACTTTTCGCTAATAGATAATTTTCCGGCAATAAATTTAACTTGTAAGTCCAAATATTAATCTATATTATTTTTTAAGTATTTGCACGAATTGCCTTCATCTTGAGGTTATTTTTTATTTTTATCCGTCAAATTTAATGGTCTTTAATTTTTGTCTTATTGCTTATTTAATAAAAATGTAGGGATTAAAGTATTTTTATCTATCTAGACTTAGTACGCTCAGTACAAGTTTAGATAGTTTTTACCTAGCTCGATATAAGTTCTGTAGAAATTTAGTTATGCATATAAGTTGTGTAGTATTTTCAGAATTTATTGTAGTATTCAGAAACTGAAGTTATGCCTATAAGAATATATTCTTTATCATTCTAGAGGAAATTAAGCTATTTTTGTTAGATTATGAAAAAATGACTTTTGCTACTACTCAAAAGCACCTATATTTGTTCTTAAAAGCCTAGACAAACACCTTAATTCTCTAAAATAAGTACCTTTAAAGACTAAAAAAATTACTTTTAATTTGTCAAGCTTGGCCAAACAAGTTATAAGCTAGTTGAGCCACTTTAGTCATTTGATGATGAACTAGGGGAATAATTGTTATTTTGAGGAAATACGTTGGAGGACATGAGATTTAATTTATCTACGCTAATTAATTGCTAACAATTGCTCTGTGAGTGTCTTGCTTCTTCAGTATCTACCGATGTGTTTTACCCTTTTTGTTGTTGGTTGTTATAATTTTTGTTTGTTATTGTTATCTGTTCTGAGCCGGGGGTCTATCGGAAACAGCCTCTCTACTTCATCTGAGGTAGTGGTATGGACTGCGTACACTTTACCCCCCCCCCCCCCAAACCCCACCTGGTGGGAATACACTGGCTATGATGATGATGATGAATTAATTACTAACAAGTTTTATCATGTAGATTAATTAATTATTGTTATTTCCCCCCACTTTTTGAAGCAAAATTCGACGTTCCTTAAGTTTAAGGTGGTGCTTTTTAAAGTCCAAGCAAGAAGATGACTTTAAAAAGCAAATTTAATTTCATCCCCATTTATAAGCTAAAACGACACCAAACATAGTTGTTTATAACTTTATAGAAAAAATTACATCATACCATAACTTAACTTATCATAATTACCTAAAATTCCAACCCTTTTAAATAATTACATAAATTCCTTATTTTTTACTTAAAAGCTCGGATACATCACAGAAGAATATGATGTATCTGTGTAAAATTAAGTGATGTATACGGAAGAATGTGATGTATCCGTGTAAAATTAAGTGATGTATCCATATGGACTAAATCAGAAATTTTTAGTAATTTTGGAAAAAGTTGAAATAGAGAGTGACTAGCTCCAAAAGGATTGAGATTTATGTTACTTTTACAACTTTATATAGCTTGATTCTGATTAAATTTCATGAGCCCAAAAAGGCTGTGGTACGGGCATATTGGTCCAAGTAACTTATGGACATCTCAAATTCTATGGGTCGTTAAATTGCTAATTTTAGACGGAATCTATCGAAAATTGATATTTTATTAACGTTTTATTGGATTTTTCACCGGAAACCCCAAACTGACGAGCCAAATTCTAACGGACAAAATGTCCACAAAAAACCAACGAATTTCTGGTAATGCGTGTCCTCGTGCAAGGCTGTGCAAATCTCTTTTATATGTACTATTGTCATATTCCCACTTTGGTGGGAATACACTGAATATGTTATTGTTGTTGTTGTTATCGATTCCCGAAAGGATAGGACTTACAATATAATGTTAAAGTTCATTTGCAAGTGAATGATCGTTTTTAAGTGAACATGAGATGGTATTGCATTTCTTTCGTCATTATGCTCTCTCTCTCTCTCTCTCTCTCTCTCTCTCTTTCTCTCTCTATTTTACATATATGTGAACATAAGTATATACACTCACACATATCAACCAATCACCTTACACAAATCAAATAGGTCTGCACCATCTAGATCATAAAGGACACTTTAAAAATCAAGACGACTCTCAATACAAAGGTCTCTTAACTCTCCAAACAAGATAATTCTATTAAGACGACGTAGCCTCTAAAATCGACTCACCAACATCATACATAGGGCAATTGCAACCATGTATTTTTTTTTATTGCAACATATCAACACGAAGTGATTCATCATGCTTAAACATCATGAGCCAATCGGAAGGGTTTATCCAAGCTGAAGGAAGCATGGCCTCTTAATTAATGATCAGTTCACTAAATTCACACAACTTTGAAAAACAGTAAGAGAAGTACTACTTAAATCCATGAAATCACTTTGACTTCGATCGAATTGTGAGGAATGGTATTTTCTTTGGGGTATATCACTATAACCACTCTTAATTTTCCAAATCGTGCGATTGGACTTAGTGTGCTTATTAGTGCTACTTTCTCATAATAATTATAATGTTGTCACTTGAAACAATTTGGAGAAAATTAGAGGTGGCAAAATCAAACCCAACCCGACCCAATCTGTTCAAGTTTGGGTTGGTTATTGACCCGCCTATTTATTAGCTCAATTCATGTCAACCCAACCCGTTTCAATCCGTTAAAATTTGGGTTGATATGTAACCCGAATTGATTTTTGAGAAATCTTGTTGAAATATTTTAAAAAGATTTTTTTTTGTTTGATATGTTATATATAATCATAATAAAGAAAAAAATAATTTTATTCGGTACTAAAAATTTATAAAAGAACAAGTAAAGCAATTAAAACTTAGTAAGAATTGGGCGGGTTGGGTTATAACCCGTTGCCTAACCCGTTTTGACCCAACCCATTTTGGATCGGGTTGGGTCTTGATCCGTTTGTTATCTTGACCCATTTTGACCCGTCCAAATTTGACCCAACCCGATCAATTGCCACTCCTAGAGAAAACCATGAAAAATATAAAAGTACTTATAGTATTTTTATTTATTTTTTTGGTTTTGCACAGCAAAGACGCACTTATTGTAAAAGCTACAAAAGGAAGTAGCCAACTACATTCTCAATTAGTCAAAACGAAAAAAATACTAGGAACAACTTTAATAAAAAAAAATTCTCCCACCTGCAAATCACCATTAACAATTCATTAAACCAGCATCTAAATTGATTTAATTTCTCTCTATCACCTAAAGTATTAGCAGCACCATTCTCGTAGTTTCTAATCCCTCGATTTCTGCTGCTACGCATGTTGTTTACTTGTCCATTATTGACTTGACACACATAGTAAATAATATGAATAGTTTTACTATATCACATTTTGAATTTGATAAATTCAATGTTTTGAATAATGTACTGGGTAATGACTATAGTTAACAACCAAAGATAAAATGGATACAAATGGTTAAACTATTTATTGGTTTTTCAAACTAGACAAATATTGTTAGACATCTATTTTTAGTAGGATGGACAAGTAAATATGGACGGAGGGAGTAATGGTTAGTACTCCATATATTAATAGTTGTGCTTAGCTAGATCCATTTTGTTTAGCATAACTCGTAGCTTGTTCATGTTTGATTTGACACACCCTCAATAGTTAGTACTACATATATTAATAGTTGTGCTTAGTTAGATCCATTTTGTTAGCACAACTTGTTAGTTCATGTTTGACTTGACACACTCTTAAGAAGCAATAAATGAAAGGGTAATTTTATTATATTACCTTTTGCATATAATAAATTTAATAAATAGACACAAAGTAATAAATTATTTCTTAATTTTTTAAGTTGAACAAATAAAATTAGATAACTTTATTCAATACACTGAACAAGTAAAAATAGATGGGTTTCTAGAACTTTGTTCATACCTCCAATAATATTCCATTCAAATTAAATTCCACATGGTTTGTCATTAAGCTTTGATGGGCTCATTTAAAGATTAGCCATGTTTTCCCACATTATACTAGTATTTATCGCCACCAATGTGAATGTCAAACTATGGGTATAACATTTTCATACTCACTTTTCGAATTATTGACTTTAATGTGAGTTGCTAGACTAATTTAGCTTAAACATATTTTAAACATAGCGTAATATTGTTTTCTTTGAGCTAAATCTGCGTGCATGGTTAGTATCGAAGCTACAATTATAAAAAGGTGATCAATTGAACACTTTTTATTAAAAAATACATTGTATATATAGATTAGTAAATGTGGTTCAAAATCTATTCAAAATCTTAAAATCTGAAACTTACACAGGACAACTCATCTAACATTATTATAATTTTTATTTCATCTTGACAAATTCCAAACTCACAAATCTCCAGCATTGTATATTCAATCAAAGTCAAATTAAATAATTGATATTAGCCCACATACACCTATATAATCCCCTCGTGTAACATCTTCCTTCCATGAAATTAATTTGTAGGAATATTGTGTTTTTTTCTCCCAAGTTTTTTTTATGGAAAAATAACATAAATATACACCTTAACTTATTATATTTACATAAATTCCCACCCTTACAAAGTAATTACAAAAATTTCAACTATCAGTTATGTATCTTAATGAAATGTATCGGGAACGAATTATGTATCGCTGCGTATATCAATGTGAGTTTTGTTTAAAAAATACATACACTATTTATCTTTGAATGATTACAGTGTGGGTAATTATGTATCTCAACGGAATGTATCAGGAACAAATTATGTATCTCGACAGCATAAAAAATAGAATTTTCTGTAAATATCTAAAAAGTCAGAATTTTCTGTAATTAGGCACCAAACTATCAGGATTTATGTTGTTTATACTTTTTTTATTTGCTTGAGAGGAAGTCCTATGCCCTATTATTTCCAAGGACTAAAGTTTTGTTAAAATAAACTTGAATAGTTAGTCAATTTTTTGTTTATTTAAAATTCTTAAATATTTGTTAAGCAACTTAATATTATAATTTATATAATATAAATATTATTTATATAAATGAATTATTTAATTTTTGAAACGTGTGTTTATGGTAATGTAGAAATAAACTGTATTTATAATTTATCCAATATAAGATGAACTTGTTCTTTTACAATTTTGAATTAAAAAATAAAAATAAAAAAATTTCAGATCTCTTACGTGTAAAATGATCTCTTGTAAAAAAGACATAAAATTAAAAAAAAAAAAAATATGTAAAAGGCTAGAAAATCATTTTTCCCGTGATACATTTGGAAACAAAAATACTCCCTCTATTTCAATTTATTTGGCTTGATTTAAAGTATGAGGGTAGAGTGTACACAGACTTACCCCTATCGCAGAAGTAGAGAGGTCATTTCCGATAGAACTCAAGGAAAAATAGTCCAAAACACTCAAAAAAAAAAAAAAAAGTGAAAGCATAACAAAGCATTCTGAACACAACAACTATAGCAAAATAATATGATAATCGAAGTATAAGAAACAACAGAAAGTAACAAAAAATCGAAAGATAAGAAACTACGGGAGTCAAGGCTCTATCGGAATATGTTTACTCCTCCCTTATCTCATCCATTTCTACTATAGTGACTGATAACCAAATCATAGGCCTAAATGATAGAGAGACAAGGACACACAGATTGGAAGAGAACAAGAAAAGCTCAACTCAACACATTTCTATAACAGTTTGACTCAGGAACTGCATTCAACACAGTTCTATAAGGGGCGTATCTAGGTGGGGTCACCGGGTTCACGTGAACCTGTGCTCCTCTCCCTAGATCATATATAGTAGTGTTATATTTTTCTAAAAAAATTTAAATATATATATGTGCGAATCCACGCTCGAAGTATTAATTTTCATAATAATGCACTCACCCTTTCGAAATCATGGATACGCCTCTGGTTCTATATGTGTAGATGGAGAAAAGCGGCTTGCTCATTTTGCATATCATTATTAAGCTTTTCTAAATGTTTACCAATTTTTTCTTTTCAACTTCTAAAGATGACTTAAACACCTTAGCAGTTCTTCTGTTCGACTAATTTTTCACTTATAGACACTGGTGGTCCGGCCTTTCTCGTACCACGCGCATAGTGGGAGCTTTAATGCATTACGGTGACTTTTTTTTTCTTTTTTTTTTTTTTTGGTTTTTTTTAGTTCTACTCTGCTTCCTGAATGTATTTATACTTTGTAAATGTTGCTCATCTTTAGTATTTACCCCACAAATTGAAGGTGTAATGCGTTGCGTTTGTGGAACATTTGAAAAGAAAAAACTGCCTTTCTTGGTGGAGATTAGGCAGAATATTACTGTGTTTTAGTAAGTGTAAAATATTAGTATTTAAAAAACTACATATTGAATCTTTTGTCCCCTTAAAGTTAACTAGACTAGGTGACCAAATATGCTTATTTTTGATAAACTCTAAAGGACTAAAAACTGCTTAGAAGTATGTTTAAAAGACCATTGTGAACCTATATAAAACGTACAAACATACCCAATTTAATTTCATAAGTGGAGCCTATGAGGGTGTGTATGTAATTTCACAAGTGGAGTCGGGAAACTGTGGTGTCTACATAGTTTTACCCTACTACGCAATATTATCCCTATCTTATGAAGGTAAAAAGACGGCTTCCAATAGAGTAGGGAACCTATACCAAACATGAGGGATCATTTTGCCGTTTTCTCCTATTCAGTTTTGCAATTGATTGACACCTAAATATGTAAACTCTTCCCTTCTTTCATCCATTGGTTCTCATGATCCATTTCTGAAAACAAAAATTACATTAAAGGAGTAATTTAACCACTACATGTTGAGAAAATGCATACTACTATTTCTTTAAGACTGATATTCAAGCGAAAAACAAACAATTTTGAGAAAATACATACTGCTCTTTCTTTAAGACATTGATATTTACTCGAATAGCAAACATTTTGAGCAAATACATACTACTCTTTCTTTAAGACATTGATAGTTACTCGAAAAGCAAACATGAAAATGCATACAAATGCATACTATTTATTTAAGACATTGATATTTACGCGAAGAAACAAACGTAACAATCACATAAGGTAATGGAATTGCCTACTGTAAAACTTTGACAAAGTTATACTTTGCAGAGTTATTTATAGTGGCTGATAACCTTAAAGGATAGAGAGATAAGGCCACAAATTGGACTTAGAAGAACTAGAAAAGACATTTTTTTCAAGGCTTAGTTTCTCAGGAACTGCATTCATCTTATCAAGCCTTTAAAGCTGCATCGATCATGTTGTTGCTGAAATCCCAAAGTTTACGTGCTAAATCTTCGTCGTGTGCTAACTTGCTTGGCTCGTACTCGTTGCAGTCGTTGAAGAACTTTCCAGTGAACCCCTTCAGACTTGGATGGAGAGCAACAAAGCAAGTTGTAGCTGCCCCCTGTAATGACAGTCAACATAATGTGTGCAACAAAGGTTTATATGCAGATATCTGGATATGTTTGTAATATGATTGTACAAGGAAATTTTGATTGAACTAAGGTTAAAGAAAGGAGAGGGGGGTGGGGGTGGGCGGTGGGGGTGGGGGGTGGGGGTGGGGGTGGGGGTGGGAGCAGAAGAAGAGTACAACAATGTAATGTGTGAATTAGACGCATGTCACGGGTTCAAAGATGGATCCAGTGTTAAAATTCTATTGGTTTAAACTTTAAGATTTTAACATCAAACCATTGTATACTTAAAGTTGTGGGCTCAGATATACTATTTGTTGCAATCTTGGTGGATTTTTACACATATTTATGTTCACGTTGAAAGTACTAGGTGCAGATGAACCCAATGCCGCAATGTGCATCCGCCTCTATATACATTCGAATTCTATTGTAGATAAAAGCCCTAGTATTAAGTGAAGAAAGGTAAAGGGGTTGACATATTACCTGAGGGATATTCTTCCAAATGAAAGGAGCAAAAACCTTTAGAATTTCTGTCAAAGAAAATCCAAGTGATTAGAACTCATCAAAAAAGAAGAATCTCAATCTGATATCTTGTGAGAGTAATATACAATACATACTCGATGAAAGAGAAGAATGTCTCATGAGGGGAGTCATTATTAAACCTGGATGCAATGAGTTGATAGTTATATTTGCTCCCTCTTCCTGCATTTGATGAGAAGATAACACTTTTGAATTTTGAGTCTCACAATGACTTATTGTTAAAGAATTTCCATGTGCTTAGTCACTAGCACGTGAAGGACCATATCGACGACTAATAGAAATCAACAAGAATGCCTAATAGCTAACAGTTTAAGCTTGTAAATGACACAGTTCACACGATTCAACAACTTTAGGTCATGAACTTTATCAGACTAAGAGAGTGATCTTATTTTGATATATAGCAACAGCTCCCTCCTCCTAATGTTCTACTGAATCCTTCAAAGATGCAAAAATTTAGTGAATTACCTGCAATCGGCGAGAAAGCTCATGCGCATGTAATATGCTCGCCAATTTGGATTGACCATATGCTAGTTTGTCCTGATAACTGGTTCAAAGATACAATAGATGGATGAAAACTAAAACGAGTAGTTATGATTTAATAATGTAGATCAAAGTTTGATAGGTTGTAGTGTACCTGTTCTTGTCATTGATTTTGTCGAATCGTATTCCTTCTTTATAAGTGATATGGTGAATTATTGTTGACAAGTTCACAATCCTACCCTGAGTACCTGTAGCTTTTGCTGTTTCCTTCATTTTGTCGATAAGAAGGTTAGTCAAGTGGAAGGGACCTGAAAATCAAAGATAATGGTTTGAGAATTAAATGAGCTGCAAAATGTGCATTTTGAGTTAAACAGTGCATAGATACCAATATGATTTGTCGCGAATTGCATCTCTATGCCATCTTCTGAAAGCTGAAACGGACAGAACATAACTCCTGCATTGTTTCTGTTTAACAAATTCTCATTAGGCAAACATATGGTATTAGTAAAACTCAATCGAAAGGCACACTGAAGAAACGTCGAGAGCAAATTACATCAGGATGTTGAGGGGAAGGTTAAGTGCTTTGAAATTATCAGCAAATGCCTTGACAGATCTAATTGAGTTCAGGTCAAGTCTCTCAATATCGACGCGAGCATCTTTATTGTTCTTGAGCATACACTGTTTTGCCTCATTCGCAGCCTCCATATTTCGTGCTGCAATAATGACATGGACATTCCTCATTGCTAAAACTCTTGCTGTCTCCAAACCAATGCCGCTTGCACCTCCTGTAGTGACAAATGCATTATCGTAAAAAGGTTGAATAATTAACCACGAAACAGAAAGAACAGGAGCCGCCGAGCAACGTTAAAGTTGTCTACTTGTGACTTCGAGCAGTGCAATCCACCACTGATGTTTGCATCAGGGTATACTGCACACATCATACTGCCTTGAGTGTGGTATCCTGAGTGAACACGGAATGCTTTGTGCACCGAGCTGCCTTTTTAACCACGTAAGGTAGCATGTTGGTTAAGTGGATTATCCTGTTATTTAGAAGTATGTAGCATCAGATTGCCAAATTTTCCTTGTCAGAACAAAGAGAAACTGGATTGTCTGAGTTTAAAATGTTCAGAGTTGCACTATGCAATCCTTTAGATAATGAACAACACTGGATTGTCTAGTTGTTATAAATGTTCATCTAAAATTAAAAGAGAAAAAAACTTAAGTTTCCCCGAAAGTAAATATTTTTTTCTTTTAAAAAGTCCTTAAGCACCAGCAAAGATTTACCCGAACCTAGTGTTTACACAAACTAATGAATGCAAGACAGTGTTTCTCATACACATATTCATCACTTAACCATGGTCAAGTGATGTATATATTCTCACTTTAATTTTCAAGTACTAAGGTCAAATTATTTAGTTTCGTTTAAATAATAGGAGTGAAAGACTCTGAGTATTACCTTCATTTCCCTCTTTTGTTGGACACATGAAAACATTAAGAATCTAGATCTAGTAAACTTTTATTATTGAAAACATAAAGAATATATAGATCTACTGAACTTCTATTATTGTAAACATAAAGAATAGTTAGATCTACTATTATATATTTTTGTTATTGAAAACATAACGAATATAGATCTAGAAAACTTTACATTTAGAAGGCAAGTAACGTTTTATACAAGTATTTCCTTGCCTTTCCATCTCGAAGTGACCAAAATTTGTGGTATCGTTTCCTCCAAAAGATCGAGCTTACCTCATCTCAGTTCAATCTTCTCATGAACATACAATTTCAACCCATCTCCAGCTACTTCCTCCGATTCCAAACCTACCGTATTTGGAATATCACTATTTTTCCCTGTTATATGTAAGGTATTTTTAAGCCATCAGGTCGCCCTTATGCCTTATATAGAAGGTAACATATGCCTTATTTTCAAGATTATAGATCTCACACTTTAAGGAGGCTTACCTATAAATATATTGACTGATCCGACAGTGTAAAAATTTCTAAATTTGTTTACATTGAGGTTGTATATAACTTAAACTAACTCAATAACAGTAATATTTATTTCAAAAACTCTTCCATTATTCTGGTGAGCAAGGCGATCAAAGAGTCAAAGACAAGCTATGAGCACAAACACCTACCAAGCACAAGCGATTTTAGGATTTCTAGAGTATGGATGCACTACTAAAAAAAGAAGAAAAAATTGTATTAAGTAGGGATTGATTCTTGTTCCTCTTGGTAAATAACTAAGCTTTTAACCAAGTGCATCATCAAGCCTTTTGTAGCATGGGTGCCAACGAATAATATTAGATCAATTTTAAAAAATATGTACTTAAAATATCTAGTTTTACGGAAAAAGCACGGGTTCCCGTGCCCCAAAATATGTACCTAAATTCGCCCCTGCTACCAAGGCATCCGAGGGATATGGTTGAATAGTTGGAATTGCTTCTACTCTCAACCAGCTAGTCAAATTTATGCCCGGAAATGGAGAATCTTTAGTAGAGAGTGTATCTCGATTCTGAATTAATCAGACAAGTGAGCTTCGATTTTTGAATGAAAAAACTATAAAAACATGGTTCTATTAGTGAACTTGAGGTGTGCTTGTGGACTCTGTAACTAAAAAAGAAAATCACACCATTAGGTCACCTAAAAGACAATTGCAAGTAGCTTACTCATAACAAGCAAGTCATTTACAGTGTCTGTGTATATAAATCAAATCCATCAGTGTAATTCAAAAATCATATCATAGTAGCAGATTTATTCACTCTACAACAACAACATAGCCGGTGTAATCCCACAAGTGGGGTCTGTGGAGTGTAGTGTGTACACAGACCTTACCCCTGCCTTGGAAGGTACAGATGCTGATTCCGATAATTTTCTCACTCTACAACAATAGCAACAACATAACTATTGTAATCCCACAAGTAGAGTCTTGGATGATAGTCTGGGCGCAGACCTTACCCCTACCTTGGAAGGTAGAGAGGCTATTTCCAATAGATAGATTTATTCACTCTACAACAACAGCATAAGTAATATAATCCCACAAGTGGAGTCTGGGGAGGATAGTATGTACGCAGACCTTACTCCTAACTTGGAAGGTAGAGACGCTGTTTCCGACAGATTTATTTACTATATCAAGTATATATGAATGAGACCAAATAACCAAACCTGTAACAATAGCAGTAAGATTGGAGCCATCAATGCCATCAGTAACTTGCTCAGCAGTGGTAGCTGATCCAAATCCACTTGGACCTGGTCTACCTGTTATCATCCTCAACATCTTTTCACCCTAAATTTTTCCACAAAAATATAATATACAGTTAATTAAAACACAAGGAAAGAAGAGGACTCTATATCTACTGATGTTTAATAAACTGAGATAGCAGAAACCAATCTTGTTTGAAATATAAACAGTTGGTTGAAGAAGAAAAATATTTTTTTAACACAATATTTGAATGGTCAAAAAAACCAACCTACAAAGCTACAACCTTAAAAAAAAAAAAAAAAAGATTCCTTTATTTATTATTTAATAAATTTTTTCTCCCACTTGGAAATCATCATTACAAATCATTAAACAAGCATCTAAATTATTAATTTCTCTCTATCATCCCTTTCCCTCTAATGGTCAAAAACACACACATGAACTGTCATCTTTTTCATGAGTTTCACATTCCAAACTATCAATTGTTTTTTTTTCTATGTGAACTATCACCATGTATTTATTAAAACACACCTCGAAGCTGATTAGCCCTACTATCATTTGTTCCTTTTCTTTTACATGAACTATCACCATCAACTAGGTGTATGTTAATACATAGATGGCAATAGTTCACGTAGAAAAACACATAGATGGTGATAATTCTAGAGAAAAAGAACAACTAATAGTTAGATGTGAAACTCGCGAAAAAAGTGATAGTTAAGTGTGTTTTTATGGTTAAAAGTGTGTGTTTTACCATCATCTCAACCCAAAACCTAACACTAAAATCAAGAAATCAGATTTTAGCTTCACATTTGATAAGGCAATGTGAACAACATTTGAACAACCTGTGAAAAATGAATTAGAAATTAAAATGAATTAAATTAATTTAAATATTTGAAAGGTATATGAAAAGTTTAGTGATTTTATAACATTAAAATAAATTTGTTTTTTTAATTATAAAAATATCGAAAAAGGGTCAAAACTATCCTGAACTATCCGAAATGGAGCAAAAATACTCTCCGTTTGCTTTTTGGCTCAAAAATACCTCTCCGTTTATTTTTTGACTCAAAAATACCCCTCACTTTAACGGAGTGCCACCAAACATACCACGTGAAAAAAATTGTCACATGACCAATCCACATCAGCATCCTATTTATGAAAAAGGGCCAAAACTACCCCTGAACTATTCGAAATGGAGCAAAAATACCCCTCAATTTGTTTTTTGGCTCAAAAATACCCCTCACATTAACACAGTGCCACCAAGCACACCACGTGAAAAAAATTGTCATATGGTCAGTCCACATCAGCGACCCATTTAATACCACCTAGCCCACTTAACCATCCAACTTAACAACCCATTTAATACTCGTACTCGACCTATTTTCAAAAAATTCGACTCATCCTCATAAATAAAGGGTAAAGATAGATCCATCCTTCATTTCACTTGAACTCCTCAAAAAAAAAAAAAAAAATCGATGCAGACTAGGGATTCTGAGGAAAAAGAAATTTTTTAGTACATGGGTTGAAACTCGATCTGTCTTTATCACGTAAAAAAATATGAGAGAGTTCTACCCATGTACTAAGAGTTTTCTTTTCCCTCAGAATCCCTAGTCTGCATCGATTTTTTTTTGGGAGAGTTTAAGTGAAA
This sequence comes from Capsicum rhomboideum, assembly GCA_031232105.1. Classification (NCBI taxonomy): domain Eukaryota; kingdom Viridiplantae; phylum Streptophyta; class Magnoliopsida; order Solanales; family Solanaceae; genus Capsicum; species Capsicum rhomboideum. The sequence continues at coordinate 137,505,801 of CP124711.1, read as the reverse complement.
TGAAGGGTGGACCTATCTTTACTCTTTATTTACGAAGACGGGTTGGGTTTTTTGAAGACAGATCGGGTACGGATATTAAATGGGTTGTTAAGTTGGATGGTTCAGTGGGTCGGTTGGCTATTAAATGAGATGCTGTCGTGGATTGGTCATGTGACAATTTTTTTTTCACGTGGAGTGCTTGGTGGCACTCCGTTAAAGTGAGGGATATTTGTAAGCCAAAAAACAAATGGAGGGATATTTTTGAGCCAAAAAATAAAGTGAGGGTATTTTCGCTCCATTTTGAATAGTTCAAGAATAGTTTTGGCCCTTTTTCGTAAATTGCATGCTGACGTGGACTGACCATGTGACAAAAAATTTTCACGTGGTGTGATTGGTGGCACTCCATTAAAGTGAGGGGTATTTGCGAGCCAAAAAATAAACTGAGGGTATTTTTTAGCCAAAAAACAAACGGAGAATATTTTTGAACCAAAAAACAAACGGAGGGTATTTTTGAGCCAAAAAACAAACGGAGAGGTATTTTTGAGCCAAAAAATAAATGGAGGATATTTTTATTCTATTTTGAATAGTTCAGAGATAGTTTTGGCCCTATTCTATAAAAATATTTTAATAACTTCAGTACAATAATAAAAGTAAAAGTACTCAAGTGATTATCATAGAATCCTCACCACCTACGTAACTTACTTAAATGAAATAAATTGAGTCATTCAATCATATCAAACATTTTTACCAACAAAATAATAGAAAAAAGAAAAGTGATGACAAAAAAAAAAAAAAACAATATTTTGGGTGCTAGTGGATATATTTTTTTGTGGATGAGTATGATTAATTAGACAATTGTTTTTTTTATTTTTAGTCAAGTTGACTAATGTTAATTTATTTAAAATTCTCAACTATAGGCCTCTAATAATAAGTAATATATTAATAGTTGTGCTTCGCTGGATCCATTTTGTTTAGCATGATTTGTATTTTGCAGTTAGTTAATTTCAACTTGTTGCATTTTTTCTGACTTGATTCTTTCTCAAAGGTTTTTCTTTTGAACCAAGTATTTTTAAATAGTTTTTATGCAATTTTTTATTATTGCTATACCGTCCACATTAAAAGAGTAGGTTTTTTTTTTTTCCCAATTAACTAGAACTTTGTTTATACATGCAATAATATTCCCTTCAAATCAAATTCCACGTGATTTGTCATGGGCTCATTTAAAGATTAACAATTCCCTCCGTTCATCTTTACTTATTATATTTCTTTCGTTCATTTTTACTTATCCATAGTATTAAAAATAAATGTCCAACAATAATTGTCTAATTTAAAAAACCAACAGATAATTTACCCATATATCCTCATTTTATCTTTGGTTTAAATACTATTCATTATTCAATGCACTTCTCAAAACATTAAATTTATTACTATATTCAAAAGGTGATATAGTAAAATTACCACTATTATTTATTATTTCTTAAGGTGTGTGTCAAGTCAATAATAAACAAATATTGTTGAACGGAAGGAGTATTTGACTTGACACACCCTTAAGAAATAATAAATAAACAATATAGTTTTACTATATCACCCTATTATTTATAAGTCATCTAAATATTGGAAAATGAATAGTACTAATAACAAGGGTAAAATAGATTTAAAGTGATAAATTATCTCTTAGTCTTTCAATCTAAACAACTAAAATTGAACAATTATTTTTAATATACTGAACAAGTAAAGATGGATGGAGGGAGTGTATTCCCACATAATGCTATTTTATGACTACCAGTGTGAATGTCAAACTATGGGTATATACTAACATCATTCTAACATTTTCATACTCACTTTTCCAATTATTGACCTTAATATGAGTTGTTGGACTAATTTAACTTAAACATATCCTTAATATGACGTGATATTATTTTCTTTAAATCAAACTGAATGATCAGTGGCGAAGCTATAATTATTTAAGGATGGTCAATGAAATATTTTTTGTCGAAAAATTACACTATAAATAAGTATTATCTATGAATTGAACACTCTTCACATATGTAATACTTTTGGCGCGGAGATAAACGCGGTTCAAAATTTGCTCAAAATCCCGATCTGAAACTTAATTGCAACAACTAATCTAACATTATAATAATTTTTATTTTACTATATTAATAGTTGTGCTTAGCTAGACCCATTTTTTTTATTATAACTTGTAGTTACTCCATTCGTTCATTTTTACTTGTCAAATTTTTTGACTCACACGCCCACTAAAAAAGATAATAATTGACATAACTATTTTATCACACTATTCCTATTAATTGGTTTTAATATTAGGTATTGAAAAAATAATTTAAAGAATAAGTAATTAATGCAATGATAAAACTTAGAAAAAAATAATTATATTTTTTTAATATATTAAAAGTGATTAGTAAACATGAAAATTTATTTTTGAATTAGCAGCCGCCAGACTCCAGTAGTTTGTTAAAGGAAAGTGGCTTGCTCATTTTGCACGTCATTACTCTTTTAAGATTTTCTAAATGTTAACCCAATATTTCTCTCTTAAACTCGTAAAGATTTACTTACCTAAAAGGAAAAACTAATTCAGGATTAATATTAGGATGAGTTTATCCCATATTTGATTGGGATAAAATTGCAAAATAATCTAATTTTGAATTATAATGTTATTTTTATCTCATATTGAGGATGTGATAACAATCCCGAGATAATGAATCAAGGAATAACTTGTTCCCCAACTAAACGAACCCTGTAAAAACACTACATATTAGATCATTTTCCTCCCTTAGATATAACTAGAGTTCGTTAAATATTTGAAGGTGACTAAAAGTGCTTATTATTTGGTAAACTTAAAGGACTCGATCGGAGCCTATTTGGATTGGTTTATTTTAGGTGCTTCTAAGAACTTAAAACTGCTCAGTAATATATTTAAAAGACCCTTGTGAACCTATACCAAACATACAAACAACGAAATACCTGGTGTAGTTACACAAATGAAGTCTGGGAGGGTGTTGAGTGGTGAGTAAGCAGCCTTATCTCTATCTTCATGTAATTTCACTTGTTTGTTAAGGGTAGTGTGTATGCAACCTTGACCTTACCTTGTGAAGATCATGAGACTGTTTTCAATTGACCCTCAAACCTATACCAAACATAAGGGATCATTTTTGACATTTTCTCTTATACAATTTTACAATTAACTTTAGTTGAGGGACTATCAGAAATAGTCTTTCTAATTCACAAAGGTAACAACGATAAGTTCTCGATATATTGTACTAGTAGTTTTACAATACGTGTACTCCTCCCTTCTCTCATCCATGGGTTCTCATGATCCACTTCTGAAAACAACACTTACATAAAAGGAGTAATTTAACCACTACATTTTGAGAAAATACATATTATTCCCTCCGTTTCTAAATAGGTGTCATCATTTTTGTTTGCACTTTTCTTAACACTTTATTTGGATGGTGGTTTTTCATGGTTTCATAATGTATGGTACTGTATGGTATGGTATTGTACTGTATAGTATAGTACAATACAATGTTTGGATGGACTGTATCGTTTACTGTTGTTTAATAACAATTTTATTGTTTGGTTTGACGGTATGGTACTGTATCGTAGCTAGTAAGTTCACTAAAATGCCCTTAATTATTATAAATGTCAAATTTATCAATAAATATTAACAAAATAATTTAAGATAATTTTCATCATGCTAATTTGTCACAAATTATGCCATGTAAATATAATAAGTTGTTAATTAATTCATGTAAATTCTAACAAAATTAATAAAAGAGTAGATCAAAATAAATGTAATCAGAATCATTTTTTTGATAGTGACAAATTTCATTTTTTTTTTTTGGTGTTTTGAGACGTGACCACCAACGATAAGAACAAAATTTTTGATGCATCTGTTGTGTATACTACGCGTGTTTTCGGTATGGAGGAAAATGTTTTCCATGGAAAATATTTTTTAGGAAAATAAGTTATTTCTTACTTATTTTCTTGTGTTCGTTATGCAAGTAGAAAAATATTTTCTAAAAGCATTTGTATATATCTAACACAAAACAATGAGAACGAATAGGATAAGGGGTGGGTTAAAAAAAATTTGATTTTTTTTTTATAAAAGAAAATTGGGGTGGGGTGGGGGGTGGGGGTGGGGGGGAGAAAATAGTTTTGAAATTTTTTTAAAAAAACAAAGTGGGGGGGGGGGGGGACGGGGGCTGGTAAGGGGTGGAGGTGGGGTAAGAAAAAAAATTTAAATTTTTTTTAAAAATGAATTTAAAAAATTTAGTGGGGGGAGGGGGGGCTGTTAGGTGATGGGGGCTGGGGTAAGGGGTGAGGATGGAGTAAGAAAAAAGTTTTGAAATTTTTTTGAGAAAATGCATAAAAACCCCCCTAAACTTGTCATGACAACTTACTTTAGCACTTAAACTTAATGTGCGTTTATATACCCCCCTTCATAACTTTGAACTGAATTATTTTCAACCCTTCCTGCCTCCGACCAGGTCAAGGCTAAATGTTGCAGCACCACGCGTTTTTTAATTCGTCCACGTCATTAATGAAGCCGTTTCCAATTTAAACCCGACCCGATCAAAACCCGTTCCTAATTTAAAAACCGATCCGCTTCAAATCTCAAACAAATACCCTAAATCTAATCGGTACCCGTGATTTCTCTTTCCTAAAAATCCTAAAAGATAAAGAAAACCTAATCACGAAATCATTGAAAATCAAATACTGAAATCGTTGAGGGGTTTTTCATTGAATCGCAAGGTGTTTTTCTTCCAAGTGTTTATAGACGAACACTGAAATCGTGGAGGTATATTTCATTTGCATAGTCTATGATTTTTACCCAGCCGATTTTCAAAGATTTTAGAGGTTTTCAATTTTTCATTTTTGATTTTTTCTAAAGCTCGTGTTTTTTTGACTTTTTTGCAGATTGACAATGGATTTTGTGTACATTACCTTAAGGTTTCACCATGGAGGAATATTACAACAAAAACCTCGTATTAAATACATTGGAGGTATTGTCACAGATTGTTTTGATGTAGATTTTGATAAGTTCTCTTACTTTGAATTTGTAGGATATGTTAAAGAAATTGGATATAATTGTTCCTCTTGTATGGTTTATATTAGACCACCTAAATCTGCTCATTTGGTTAAAGTTACATGTGATAGGGATATTTTGGGTATTGTACCCCAACTAAAAAATGGAGATATTGTTGAACTATTTGTGTCACATTTTATTGAAGAGCCTAATGTGGTCCCCCTCGCCCTTGAATATATAACCCATGTGGGTGGAGAATCTAGTGTTTCTTTTGATAAAGAGTCTGCTCAAACATGTGAGGGTAGTCAGAATTTAGGGTTTGAAGAATCTACTGTAGGTGAAGCTGCTTTTAGTGTTGGAGAGGAGTTAGGTGGTGCTTCTACTGGTGTTGAGGAGGACTTAGGTGGAGTTTCTACTGGTGTTGGGGAGGAGTTAGGTGGGGCTCCTGCTGCTACTGCATTTGATGTTCCAATACTTGGATCTGATTGGGAAAGTGCAAGTGAAGATTCGGGTTATGGGGATTTGTTTGATGAAGTTGATAATGAATATGGTAGTGATGCTCATGAGGAGGTTAGGACTTTGAGGGAAGAAAAAAGAGCTGCTAAATATAAAAAGAAGAAAGAAAGGGGTCCTAGAGCTGAAGGTGTAAAATTAAGCAAAAAAGGTGTTGACATTGGATATGATGAGTATTTATCCAAGAAAAAAAAATACTCTAGAGGATAAAATAGGTGGTGATGAGCCATACTTTGATTCAGATGAAGAGGCTAGTTTTGAAATAGACACTGATGTAGATGCTAATGATGAAGATGAGGTTCAACAATCTGTAAGAAGTAGGAAAAAAGCAAGGAGAGCAAAGAGACCTAAAAAAAGAGTTGTGTTTGATCCTACTTGTAGGTTAATTGTCTAGGAAACTGGTCTTTATTTTGCAAATGTTAAGCAATTCAGAGAAGCTATTACTAGGTATGCAGTTCAAGAACATATAGAATTGGACAAGTATGTTAATGAACCAACTAGGGTAAGGGTAAAATGTGTAGATGGTTGTCCATGGTTAGTGTTTGGTAGTCATGATTCAAGGACAGGGGATTTTGTTGTGAAAAAGTATATTTCAGTCCATAAATGCACTGCCACAACCAAAAATAAATTAGTCAATTCAAAGTATTTAGCTGAGAGGTACAAGGATAGAATTATTTCTGAGCCTGGTATTAGAGTTTTTCAGTTGCAAAATCTAGTAAAAAAGGAGTTGGAGGTGTATGTTGGAAGAACTGTGGCAAGAAAAGCTAGAAATATTGTCTTGCAAGAGATTATGGGTGATCATGTGGAGGAATTTAAAAGGATACTGGATTATAGGGATGAGCTTTTGAAGACTAATCCAGGAAGCACATGTTTGGTGAGGCTTAGTGAAGAAACATTTGAAGGTGGGAGAAAAATATTTCAATCAATCTATATTTGTTTTGATGCTTTGAAAAAAGCATTCAAAGTTGGATGTAGAAGATGTATTGGGTTTGATGGTTGCTTCTTGAAAAGTGTTTGTAAAGGTCAATTGCTTGTAGCAGTTTGTAAAGATGGTGTCACGCCCCGAATCCAATCGAGACATGATTGGCACCCGTAGCCGATAAGGCCCGAGAGAACCAACCTTTGCCTATGTTCAATCATATGCATGCCATAAGAAACCCATAAGCGCATAACAGCTATAGAGACAAACAATGAAATTCATGGAACATGATATATATATATATATATACACATATGCGAAACTGGGCCGTTGAGGCCACCAAGTCAAGTACGACATATCCCTTTGACATTTATACAGCCACACCTGTCTACAAAAGCCTCTAACAAAGCATTGACCAAAATGAACTAAAAGTCGGGACAAGTCCCCACTTTATACAACATGTACAACACCAAAACATATATACACTCTGACTCGGAGAAGCCTCGAATTAGCTGGAGCTCACCAATGATCTGCAACGACTGGCAACCTACTGTGGAGGCCTACTAGTACCTGTACCTGCAGCAAGTAAGGTAAATTCCCCGAGAGGGGTCAGTACGAAATAAGTACTGAGTATGCAAGGCTCAGATGAAACTGTACAATACATGAATATTTCAATGAACTCAAATACAAATGACTAATTAATGTGAGTAAGTCACCATGTTGCAGTTTGGAAACCATGTGGATTGCTTTCATTACTTTCTTTATCTCAATGCATGTGTCACAATATACCCGGGCCCCTACTGATCAGTGGGTCTTTACATGACTTATCGTCATGTTGGGATCTAGTCGAGCTAGGCTTATGCCCCTAAGACCTGCCACCCATAAATCAATGCATCGGGATCGAGTCGAGCTAGGATTATTCCCCTAGACTTGCCACCCATAAATTAGTGTATCGGGATCGAGTCGAGCTAGGCTTATGCCCCTAGACTTGCCACCCATACTTGATCATTGACCACATTTGCATTACTTTGTTCTTTACTTTGAGATTGATACTTTGATAGTCATAACATCACTTGAACTTTGGAACATAACATTGTTGGAAGCTTTGAATCATTAACCAATGAGTGAAAGACATGTGAATAAACATCATGAGAAATATAACATTACTAGCACCATGATACCATTGGAACCATCGGACAATAATCCATGAACAAGAGACACAAGTATAGTAACTATTGGAACATTGGAACATAACCTTATTTGAGCTTTTGGAACATTAACCATGAAGATGAGACATGAGATTCACAAATGATCAATGAGTAGGAAATATATGACAAGGACCATTGATAATCGGTTATGGGATACTTTAGCACATTTCGGGATAGGACTAGTGAAATGTCAATGTGAACACTATTTGCCGTAAAAGATACGGACAAAGTAACCTTACATACCTTGGATTCGCAATATGAATATATACTCCTAGAGGTGCATACAATAGTCTCGCTCCTTCTTTATGTGTCACTCTACAACACAAATACAATACGGAATTCACATTAACCACCAACTACTCTTCAAATGCATGTAACATCAATGAGTCACATATTTGTCCTTAAACATGCCATTTCCCCTTGAAAAAACCATTGATAAAATCATTATTTCAAAAATACCCCAATATTCCATACATTGACCAATACATGAAAATCAATACATTTCACCACAACACTTCTCCTTTATACTTTGTTATCCATACCACATCACAAATAACCCATCACTTTACCTTAATACAACTCATAACACATATCGGCCAAAATCCCACAATTTTCACTTATAGACAAGAACAAGTTTAATACCAAAAATAAGACCATACATGTTCATATTTTGTCCATACCATGCTTTTTCATCAAAGGCACAAGTCCTAATTCAAGTTCAAATTACCAAGATGGCACATCTTTCACCAAAAGCAAAATACACTATTCACCACCTTGCCAACACAACTAGCATAATATACATAATCTTCCATGCATATAATATGTTAATCCATGAGAATAAATACTTACCCAAGCTTGAAAATGATGATCTTGCTTCAAAAGTGCCTTAGGGTTTTGAGAGAGCAAAAGAGACTTTCTTGATAATTCTCTAGAAAAGATAGAAAAAGCATGTGTATGTCTCTTAAATAAAAAATCAGATTTTTGTGATCCTTTATATAATCCTTTAATTCTATCATTAGCCATTCCATGGCATTTAATGTTTTCTAGAAGGTCAAATGGAAGAATGGGTCATTTGACCCATGTATTTCTTCCACTTTTGGGCCTTAAATTGGGCCCAATAATACATTCCAATCTTAGCCCACCAATCTTCATGCATAATCCATCATATATCTCGTATTTAATTAAGTCTATAATATCACGACAGTATTCTCTTACGAGATTCTCATTCGTCGTTTCGATCGCAAAAATAGGAATTCTAGTCGCCCATGGCTCCATTAGACATTTTGGTTCACTATTCATGTTTCATGATTTGATCATGTAGGAGTATGTAGGAGTGTATTGAAGTTTTTGAATCTTTAACAATGCTCAAAGAACTCCAAAAAACCAAAAGAAACTATCCAAGAAGCGTCGTAGAATTGTGTTCCAAAACGGGTCCGAAAAGGCACAAGATTTGTGCCTTGCGCCACTAGTTGCAAAGCAGCCTGTGGTGCAAGAAATAGGCCTTCTCTGAATTTTCTAAATGCAGGTGGCTTGCGCCACACCCCTGAAACAGGGTAGTGGTGCAAGTTTCAACACTTTGCTGAATTTTTCGGCCACTTATCCAATGTTTTCATATCGTCCAATCCCTTATCCAAACACTACAAAATACTTACTTAGTGATCTTAATCATCAAATAAACATGACTCCAAGTCACCAAATGAGGTTTGAATGTATACGGGGTATCACCCAAATGCTCCACGAAATCACAAAACCCTTCCTATGAAAGTCTAATTGCATGTACGTGGCCAAATTTCAATTTTTCTCATCTTTAACATTTCCAAATACATACTTATAACTCTTGCCACTTACGTAAACATTATTCAATGTCATCAAGTAGGGTTGGGAAGGTACAGGGTGTTACATTCTTCCCCCCTTAGGAACATTCGTCCTCGAATGTTAACGATGTCGCTTAAATACACATGTATCTCTATATTAGCATACGCACACATAAACACTTAAGGCTCATGGGGACTTTCGTTGTCTTTATTTATTAACCTTCACACTTGTCTTCCCTAGTTAGGTCCTCCAAGCTTTGTATATTTCGAATGGGACCAATATCTAAGGATACGCTTATATACTTTCAACAATTTCACATGGCATGTTGTATAGGTTCTCTTTTCCCTTCTTTCTGAATTCCATTATACCTTTCTTAAGTAATACTTATAAGAGTCCTTAATCATCTATGAGTGCAAATATCTACTATACCATGTCGATATATGCTAAATTTTCTGACGGATAGAAATATGCCATTGACTGAACTGATAACTCCGGTGTCCCATTAGGTTCCTAGTAACTACTGATGGAGTAACATACGATAGAGTAGTTATATATACATCATGTAACATATGGTAATATCCCTAACTATCGGTACCATCATCAGGAGTTGCCTCTTCATTCTGCCGGTCCACTAGAGCATAGGTACGATTCTGGGCCCCACTGGAACTAGCTGTTCCTCTCATATCTCTACCACGACCAATAGACTGAATGCCTCTGCCAGGGGAAGGAACCGATGCTGATGATCCAACGGTTGATCCCGTAGGTCGTGATACACCACTCGCACCCCTTTGTGGGCATTCTCACATCATATGCCCCTCTGTGCCACACCAGAAACAAGCATTTGTCCCCATTCGGCATGTACCTGCATGACTACGCCCGCAGTGTTGACACTGTTGATGGGGAAATCCTACTATATGCGAGCCTTAATCTCCACCGCTCTGTCTAGATGGACTACCTTTAGGCCCTCGAAATTGAAAGTGAGCACCTGCGATTGAATGAGAGAATGAAGGTCTAGGCGGTAACATCCGAGATCTAGATTCTTCCGGGGACACCATAGACTGGCCCATAAGTCTCGCCCTTTTTGATGGCCCTTCCTCAGATTCCTGTGTCCCTCTTCTTTGCCTTTGGTCCTCCATTTTCTGTGCAAATGCTTGAATTCTAGCTATGTCCATGTCTCTGTTCAATGCTGCAATAATACAGTCCCTCACTAGATATGGCTCTAATCGGTCTACATATCGGTGAACCCTGTCATTCATTGTAGCCACCACATTTGGAGCATATCGAGCCAATGATTTAAACTGCAAACTGTACTCCCTCACACTCAGATTTCCTTGACACAAATTTAAAAACTGATTCGCACGTGCCTCACGGATCTCATAGGGAAGGTAATGATCAAGGAAAGCTATTTTAAATTCTTTCCACGTAGGTGGATTTGCACCAATGTCACGGGATTTCTTCCAATCCTCATACCACAGTATCGCTTCTCCTTTCAACCTGTACGCAGTAAGTTCCACTGTTTATACCCCTGTCATATGCATAACTTCCAAGGTCCTCTGCATTTGATCCACGAAGTCCTGTGGATCTGCTTTTGGATCTGACCCTGTGAATATGGGAGGGTCTAGCTTTAAGAAGTTCTGTGTACGTCGACTAGCTGCTCTAGCCGCGTCATCTTCATTTATCAATGGACCAGTTTGTCTCTGTGTCTATGCTGCCACTAACTGTGTCAACATATGTACTGCATTCCTTAAATCTTGGTCAGTGGCATTCATCGGTGGTTCTGCAGGTACTTCTCTACCTCTTGGCTCCCCCGGAGCTGGCACAGTAGATGAAGACCGCGATGACATTTCAGCATTTGCCCCACCTTGACTAGCTTGGTCAGGTGGTAGTCTACTCATTCCTTCTTCAGCAGGCACATCTACCTGCTTCCCTTTACCTCTACCTCTCGTGATTGGCATTTTGACTATACCGAAGAAAAATAATTACCAAGATCAGATACAATGCAACTTACAATATTGGCTCTATTGCACGATCTAGAAGTGAAGAACAGAAACAACATCCTAAATATCCCGTAGCCTCCTACTTATAAATGTGGTGCACAACACATTGATAAGTAAGACTCTACTCAGACACGGCTTTGTAGACAACCTTAGAACGACCTTGCTCTGATACCACTTTTGTCACGCCCCGAATCCAATCGAGACATGATTGGCACCCGTAGCCGATAAGGCCCGAGAGAACCAACCTTTGCCTATGTTCAATCATATGCATGCCATAAGAAACCCATAAGCGCATAACAGCTATAAAGACAAACAATGAAATTCATGGAACATGATATATATATATATATATACATATGCGAAACTGGGCCGTTGAGGCCACCGAGTCAAGTACGACGTATTCCTTTGACATTTATACACCCACACCTGTCTACAAAAGCCTCTAACAAAGCATTGACCAAAATGAACTAAAAGTCGGGACAAGTCCCCGCTTTATACAACATGTACAACACCAAAACATATATACACTCTGACTCGGAGAAGCCCCGAATTAGCTGGAGCTCACCAATGATCTGCAACGACTGGCAACCTACTGTGGAGGCCTACTAATACCTGCGTCTGCAGCAAGTAAGGTAAATTCCCCGAGAGGGGTCAGTACGAAATAAGTACTGAGTATGCAAGGCTCAGATGAAACTGTACAATACATGAATATTTCAATGAACTCAAATACAAATGACTAATTAATGTGAGTAAGTCACCATGTTGCAGTTTGGAAACCATGTGGATTGCTTTCATTACTTTCATTACTTTCTTTATCTCAATGCATGTGTCACAATGTACCCGGGCCCCTACTGATCAGTGGGTCTTTACATGACTTATCGTCATGTTGGGATCTAGTCGAGCTAGGCTTATGCCCCTAAGACCTGCCACCCATAAATCAATGCATCGGGATCGAGTCGAGCTAGGCTTATTCCCCTAGACTTGCCACCCATAAATCAGTGTATCGGGATCGAGTCGAGCTAGGCTTATGCCCCTAGACTTGCCACCCATACTTGATCATTGACCACATTTGCATTACTTTATTCTTTACTTTGAGATTGATACTTTGATAGTCATAACATCACTTGAACTTTGGAACATAACATTGTTGGAAGCTTTGAATCATTAACCAATGAGTGAAAGACATGTGAATAAACATCATGAGAAATATAACATTACTAGCACCATGATACCATTGGAACCATCGGACAATAATCTATGAACAAGAGACACAAGTATAGTAACTATTGGAACATTGGAACATAACCTTATTTGAGCTTTTGGAACATTAACCATGAAGATGAGACATGAGATTCACAAATGATCAATGAGTAGGAAATATATAACAAGGACCATTGATAATTGGATATGGGATACTTTAGCACATTTCGGGATAGGACTAGTGAGATGTCAATATGAACACTATTTGCCGCAAAAGATACGGACAAAGTAACCTTACATACCTTGGATTCGCAATACGAATATATACTCCTAGAGGTGCATACAATAGTCCCGCTCCTTCTTTATGTGTCACTCTACAACACAAATACAATACGGAATTCACATTAACCACCAACTACTCTTCAAATGCATGTAATATCAATGAGTCACATATTTGTCCTTAAACATGCCATTTCCCCTTGAAAAAACCGTTGATAAAATCATTATTCCAAAAATACCCCAATATTCCATACATTGACCAATACATGAAAATCAATACATTTCACCACAACACTTCTCCTTTACACTTTCTTATCCATACCGCATCACAAATAACCCATCACTTTACCTTAATACAACTCATAACACATATCGGCCAAAATCCCACAATTTTCACTTATAGACAAGAACAAGTTTAATACCAAAAATAACACCATACATGTTCATATTTTGTCCATACCATGCTTTTTCATCAAAGGCACAAGTCCTAATTCAAGTTCAAATTACCAAGATGGCACATCTTTCACCAAAAGCAAAATACACTATTCACCACCTTGCCAACACAACTAGCATAATATACATAATCTTCCATGCATATAATATGTTAATCCATGAGAATAAATACTTACCCAAGCTTGAAAATGATGATCTTGCTTCAAAAGTGCCTTAGGGTTTTGAGAGAGCAAAAGAGACTTTCTTGATAATTCTCTAGAAAAGATAGAAAAAGCATGTGTATGTCTCTTAAATAAAAAATCAGATTTTTGTGATCCTTTATATAATCCTTTAATTCTATCATTAGCCATTCCATGGCATTTAATGTTTTCTAGAAGGTCAAATGGAAGAATGGGTCATTTGACCCATGTATTTCTTCCACTTTTGGGCCTTAAATTGGGCCCAATAATACATTCCAATCTTAGCCCACCAATCTTCATGCATAATCCATCATATATCTCGTATTTAATTAAGTCTATAATATCACGACAGTATTCTCTTACGAGATTCTCATTCGTCGTTTCGATCGCAAAAATAGGAATTCTAGTCGCCCATGGCTCCATTAGACATTTTGGTTCACTATTCATGTTTCATGATTTGATCATGTAGGAGTATGTAGGAGTGTATTGAAGTTTTTGAAGCTTTAACAATGCTCAAAGAACTCCAAAAAACCAAAAGAAACTATCCAAGAAGCGTCGTAGAATTGTGTTCCAAAACGGGTCCGAAAAGGCACAAGATTTGTGCCTTGCGCCACTAGCTGCAAAGCAGCCTGTGGTGCAAGAAATAGGCCTTCTCTGAATTTTCTAAATGCAGGTGGCTTGCGCCACACCCCTGAAACAGGGTAGTGGCGCAAGTTTCAGCACTTTGCTGAATTTTTCGGCCACTTATCCAATGTTTGCATATCGTCCAATCCCTTATCCAAACACTACAAAATACTTACTTAGTGATATTAATCATCAATTAAACATGACTCCAAGTCACCAAATGAGGTTTGAATGTATACGGGGTATCACCCAAATGCTCCACGAAATCACAAAACCCTTCCTATGAAAGTCTAATTGCATGTACGTGGCCAAATTTCAATTTTTCTCATCTTTAACATTTCCAAATACATACTTATAACTCTTGCCACTTACGTAAACATTATTCAATGTCATCAAGTAGGGTTGGGAAGGTACGGGGTGTTACAGATGGGAATAACCAGAAGCTACCACTGGCCTGGACAGTGGTTGAAGTTGAAAATAACTTCACTTGGAGATGGTTTATTAGGCTTGTAAAGAATGATCTTGAGCTTGAAGGTGGGACAGAATTGACAACCCTTTCTGATATGCAAAAGGTATTTTTTCTCTCTTATTCATTATCTGATTTTAACTACATTCTTTTTATATGTTGTTGAAGGGTCTTGACAATGCAATTCATGAGTTGCTGCCAAATGCAGAACAAAGAATGTGTGCAAGACACATTCTTGCTAATTGGTCCAAAGATTGGAAAGGCATTGAAAGAAGAAATTGCTTTTGGAGATGTGCCAAGTCTACATATGAGCAAGAGTTGAGAAGAAATCTAGATCATATGGAGTTGTTAGGTGACAAGATATGTGATGATCTATTGTGGTACAACATTGAAAGGTGGTCGAAGGCCTACTTCCAAACTTTTAGCTATTGTGATAGTGTTGACAACAACATGGCTGAATGCTTTAATTCATGGATATTAGGGCCAAGACACAAGACTATCATCACAATGCTTGAGGAAATAAGGGTCAAAATGATGAGAAGAATTGGACAGTTGAGGGAGTTCTCTGATACTTGGATAACTGACATTTCCCCAATGGCCTTAAAAGTATTGGAAGAGAACACATCAAAATCAATGAAGTGTACACTTGAATGGAATGGTGAATACGGTTTTGAGGTTAAAGACACTTGGGGTAATACCTTTATAGTGAATTTGAGTAGCAAAACTTGTACTTGTAGATCTTGGATGCTAAAGGGTATTCCTTGTAGTCATGCTATAGCTTCACTGAATTTTAGAAGATTAGAGCCTATTAACTATGTTGCACATTGGTATAGCAAAGAAACTTACCTCAAGACCTATAGCTACTTCATTCAGCCTGTCACTGGAATGAAAATGTGGCCACAATCAACCAACCTTTCTGTTATACCACCTGAGATTAGAAAACTGCCAGGAAGACCTAGTAAGAGTAGAAGGAAAGAGCAGGCTGAAAACAAGACAGGAAAGTTATCTAAAAGAGGTGTTGAGATGACTTGCAGCAATTGTCATGTCAAGGGCCATAATAAGAGGGGTTGTCCTTTGGGTGCAAAAGCTACTACTGGTAGAGAAAGAGGAACAAGTTCAACAATGTCAAGTGTTGGTTCTTCTGTAGAAACAAGTCAATCTCAACCAAGTACAAGTAGAGGAAGAGGAAGACCAAGAGGTTCTACAAAACAGGTAATTTATTTTGATTATTTATTTACAAATAGTTCACTTAATCATTGTTGAATTTTTTTTATTATATTGTAGGTTGCTGTTGCTACACCTACTCCTAATGTGGTTGATGTGACTGAAAGGGAAAGAGGATTTGTTCCTACTCCTAATGTGGTAGGTGTGACTAGAAGGGGAAGAGGGTCTGTTGGTATCAATGGAAGGGGTAGAGGGTCTGTTGGTGTCACTGAAAGGGGTAGAGGGTCTGTTGGTATCACTGGAAGGGGTAGAGGGACTCCTGATGTTGCTGCTGTTGCATCTAATATTGGTGGTATTGCTGGTAGGGGTAGTGGGACAACTTTTAAAAGGCCAAGGATGGTTGGGATGGGGGTGCTACATACACAAGATGATTTTACAATCCACAATGTAAGTTAAATAATTTCACACTTTTCAATTTTCAAGCCAATGTTCAAATGTCTAAGATAATTTATTCTCTTCTTGTTATTACAGCCTGGAATGCCTTTGAACTCCTCTATAGTGACTGAAACTCTTGGGCATCACAAATCAAGATCAGGTGTGAAATGAAAAGGAAAAAATGTTGTGACCCAACAAGGACTTCAAGAAATGAGAGCACAAAAAAGGATGAAGACAAGGTCCAAAGCTGCTGAATTGAATCATAAGAGCCAAACAGGCTCATCAGTTGTCTAGTAGAAGAAGCAGTAGTGACTGATATGCAGTTGTGACTGCTATTTATTTGATGAATGATTTGCTCAAACAATTGTCTAGTGATTGAATCTGTCTTTTTTGAAAAACAATTATGCAGTTGTGACTGCACTGTTTTGATTTGAAACAATTATGCATTTGTGACTGCAATGCAATGTTATTCTCTGTTATTATGCAGCTGTGACTGCACTAGTTTGATCTGTCTTTTTAAACAATTATGTAGTTGTAACTGTAGTGTATTGACAATGTCTCTGTTAGTTATGCAGCTGTGACTACACTACTTTGATTTGTTTTTTAAATAATTATGCAGTTGTGACTGCAGTGTATTGAGATAATTATGTAGTTGTGTCTGCACTTTGGTGAATATGATTTCTAGCAATTTCGTGCAGCTAAGATTGCACTTTTGAATCTACATATTGATAACAATTTCCTTGTATTGATATCATATTTGGCAGTCCAATAAGAACAACATCCCATTGTAATCCCACAAGATATCATAATTGGATCAAAAGCATTATAAGCAATTTGTCATACACGAAGATACACAAATAAAATTTACTCAATTTCAAATATAATACACAGACAAAGAACTACCTTATATTGAGAGACACATCAAAAATGATTACAAAAGATCATATTCATTTCAAAATAAACGATGCTACACACCTTTAGATCAACTAACGACACCAAATTCTAAGGATGACAAGTCAAGAATGATTACAAAAGACCAAATTCATTTCTCAATAAAGGATGATACACACCTTTATATCATCTAACAACACCAAATCCTAAGGTAACTTTATTGAGTCTTTCTTCACATAGATCATTCCAAACCAATAGCTAATAGCTATAACAACAACACAACAGCAAAACACAATAAAGATGACTGCATTAGCCTTAGTCCTTCCTTTAGCCATGTTACTTCTCCACTTCTCTCTTTCTTTCATCTTCTCAATCTCCTCCTCCAACTTCTTCAATTTCATATCTACACAATTATCATCTTTTTTGGATACTCTAGGCTTATCAACTTCTTCAGAAGCTTCCTCAATCAACTTCTCAACTTCATTGACTGATGTATGCTTGTTATATTGAGATGATTCCACTAAATTTTCAAGCTCACCTAATTTTTCAATTAATTTAGGGATTACAAATTTAGACCTCGGATCAATAGCTTCTTTATCCCTCCAACACCAAAAGTCGCAAGATCTTGGACCCTTCAATGATTAAAAAGAAAGAAATCAATGTTCAATTGGATCAGCCGGGATAATAAAATGAAGAAATGAGAGAAAAATCTTATCTTTGCCCCATAGTAATGACATGCCCCCAATATCTCTACCGGGATTTCTCGAAGTCCAAGATGTCTTCAAAGGAAGCACAAATCCATGATTGCATCGAACTTCTTGGTTCAAAGAAAAATCATCCTCCTCCATACAAAGCTTACTCAAGTTAACTGGTCTCATGGTGTGCTACAAAAAATTCATTCCAAGAAATTACATCAACTAAAAAATAAACTGATAATAGAAGAAACATGACAAGAAATTCATTTTTTTTTAAAAAAGAGAGATAAAAATTATACCTTTTCCTGAATGAGTACGAGCGGATTAATGAGAATAATAAAGTAAAAATTAGGGTTCTTTAAGAAATTTCAAATCTTGAGTTGTAGAAGAAGTCGGTTGTTGAGTTGATTGAAGATGGGGGAGATGAGAAAAAATTAGGGTTCTTGTAGGTGTAATTGGGGAAGAGGTTTATCAATTTTCCTTTAATAAAATTTAAAAAATAAATAAATTATGTGTTAAATTTAGTTTTTAACGCGCTTTGTTTTGATGTGGCAACACGCGCAGTGGTCGGAGGCAGGAAGGGTTGAAAATAATTCAGTTCAAAGTTATTAAGGGGGTATATAAACGCACATTAAGTTTAAGTGCTAAAGTAAGTTGTCATGACAAGTTTAGGGGGGGTTTTATGCATTTTCTCAATTTTTTTTAAAAAATAATTTGGAATGGGGGGTTTGGTAGGGGTTGGGGTCGGGGGTGGGATAAGAATTTTTTTTTTGAAATTTTCTAAAAAATAAATTTAAAAAATAAAATAAAATAATTTTTAGGTTAAAGGGTAAAATAGGATTATGTAATATTTAGTAAGGGTATAATTGGAAAAAGAAATAAGAAAACAATGGGATACCACCAAATCGGTAGTTACATAAAGTGATGGTTTTCATGGTTACCAAACCATGAAATCAAACCATAGCATACCATACATTTTAAAAAACAATCAAAACAAACATGGTTTTTTTAGTAATCATACCATAGGAAACCACCATCCAAATAAAGTGAAGAAAAACATTAAATACATACTAAATTGACTAGATTATCCTTATTTATTACTCTTCTCTATTTATTACTTCTTCTTTTTTTGCACTATATTGATACATCTCCATATTTATGACTAAGGGTAAAGGTGGAAAAAACAAGTAATTATGTTTTGATTTTGTGAAATGATAAGTATTAAGAAATATTTATTTTTAGTAAGGACGATAGCTAATTAGGAACTAAGGGAACCATTTCTTTAATACATCGATATTTACGCGAAAAAACAAACAAAACAATCACCTATGAGTTAATAATGTGATAAGCTAGCATACAACTAGAATTTGTCTACTGTAAAACTTTGAAAAAATTATTCTTTGCTGTTATTTACAATGATTGACAACCAAAACATAGAGACCTTAAAGGACAGAGAGACAAAGCCACAGATTGGAATTAGCAGAACTAGAAAAGCCAAACTCAAACAGTACATTTCTACAACAGTTTTATTCAATATGAATGAAATGACATCTCTTTCCAGGCTTAGTTTCGCAGGAACTGCATTCAACTTATCAAGCCTTTAAAGCTGCATCGATCATGTTGTTGCTGAAATCCCAAAGCTTCAGTGCTAAATCTTTGTCTCGTGCTAGCTTGTTTGGCTCGTGCTCATTGCAGTCACTAAAGAACTTCCCGGTGACCCCCTTCAGATTTGGATGCAGAGCAATATAGCAAGTTGTAGCTGCCCCCTGTAATGACAGTCAACATAATATGTAAAATAAGAAATTGCAACACGTAATCTGTGCGTTAGGTGCATGTCACGGGTTCAAAGGGCGATTAAAACTCTATCCATTCAAACTTAAAAAGGTTTTTAGCATTGAACCATTGTATACTTAAGGTTATGGGCTTAGATATACTATTTGTTGCAATCTTAGTAGATTTTTACTCAGATATACTATTTGTTGCAATCTTAGTAGATTTTTACACACATTTATGTTTACGTTGAAAGTACTAGGTTCAGATGAACCCAATGCCGCAATGTTGCATCCGCCTCTATAGAGATTCAAACTCTATTTTAGATACAAATCCTAGTATTTAAGTGGAGAAAGGTAGAGGGAAGGACATATTATCCACGGAGTTTCGAACCATGTGCTACTGGCCCTCAAGTTTATCAGTCATCAAAAAGGGAGAAAAAAGCCTGAAGGTTTAATCATAGACAGGAATTAATCCTTTACCTGAGGGACGTTCTTCCACAAGAAAGAAGTGAAAACCTTTACAGTTTCTGTCAAAGAAAATCCAAGTGATTACAACTCATAAAAAATGAGAATCTCAAGCCGATATTTTGTGAGATAGTAAAATACAATACTTACTCATCAAAAGGGAAGAATGTTTCATGAGGGGAGTCATTATTAAACCTGGATGCACTGTGTTGACAGTTATATTTGCTCCCTCTTCCTGCATTTGAGGAGAGATAATACTTCTTTTTAAGTATCCCAAACACAGTGACGTATCCAGAATTTCGCATTAAGGGTGTTCGAAAAATAAAAATGTAGTGCTTGGGATTTGAATTTGGAACATCAAGGTGAATTATGAACCCCCTCAACTACTAAGCCAACCATTAATCTTATGTTCACGGGCGTTCAAAATCTATAAATATACATAAAGAATATTGTATACCTTATATATACAGTATAATTTTTGCCGAGGGGGTTCGCTAGATCCTCCCCTGCCCGAATATATATATATATATATATATATATATATATATATTTGCCTATTCAGTATTATGAAAACCACTTAATACATTATTTTTGTGGTCAACACCAAATAATTGACTTGGGAGTGTTGCATCAACAGTTTAAACATGTAGATCAGAAGATTTACACAATTCAACATGGTATTAAAATCGACAAATATTTTGAATTTTGAGTCCCACAACGACCTATCATTAATGAATTTCCATGTGCGTAGTCACTAGCATGTGAAGGACCATATCGACAACTGATAGACAATAACACGAATGCGTAATTCTAACGGTTTAAGCCTGTCAATGAGATAGTTCACACGATTCAACAACTTTAGGCCATGAATTAAAACTGATTATCAAACTAAGAAGTGATCTTATCTTGATATATAGCAATAGCTCCCTCCTCCTAATGTCCGTCCTTTGAATATGCAAAACATTAGTGACTTACCTGCAATCGGCGAGAAAGCTCATGCGAGTGTAATATGTTGGCCAATTTGGATTGACCATATGCTAGTTTGTCTTGATAACTGGTACAAAGAAACAATAGATGGATTAAAACTAAAACAAGTAGTCACGATTTAGGAATGTACTATACTATGGTGTATGTACATTGCACTAGATCAAAGTTTGATAGGTTGTAGTGTACCTTTTCTTGTCATTGATTTTATCGAATTGTATTCCTCCTTTATAAGTGACCTGGTAAACTAATGATGACAC
This sequence comes from Capsicum rhomboideum, assembly GCA_031232105.1. Lineage (NCBI taxonomy): Eukaryota > Viridiplantae > Streptophyta > Magnoliopsida > Solanales > Solanaceae > Capsicum > Capsicum rhomboideum. The sequence goes on along the minus strand of CP124711.1, from coordinate 137,484,456 downwards.
GTTCACAATTCTACCCTGAATACCAGAAGCTTTTGCTGTTTCCTTCATTTTGTCTATCAGAAGGTTAGTCAAGTAGAAGTGACCTGAAAAAACAAAGATTTGTCGCGAATGATGAGCACGTTCACAATCAGCTGCAAAATGTGCATTTTGAGTTAAACAGTGCATAAGATACCAATATGATTTGTCGCGAATTGCATCTCTATGCCATCTTCTGAAAGCTGAAATGGACAGAACATGACTCCTGCATTGTTTCTGTAACAAATTCTCATTAGGCAAACATATGGTAGTAGTAAAACTCAATCGAAAGGCACACTGAAGAAACGTCAAGAGCAAATCACATTAGGATGTTGAGGGGAAGGTTAAGTGCTTTGAAATTATCAGCAAATGCCTCGACAGATCTAATTTTACTCAGGTCAAGTTTCTCAATATCGACGTGAACATCTTTATTGTGCTTGAGAATATGCTGTTTTGCCTCATTCGCGGCCTCCATATTTCTTGCTGCAATAATGACATGGACATTCCTCATTGCTAAAACTCTTGCTGTCTCCAAACCAATGCCGCTTGCACCTCCTGTAGTCACAAATGCAGTATTGTAAAAATGTTGAATAATTACCAAAAGTCAGGTCTTCAAAAATATCCAAATAACCACGAAACAACAAGAAGGGGAGTCTTCATCTCTTCGAACGACGGTAAAGTTGTCTCTGTGTGACTTGAATCGTGGAATCAACCGCGGATGTTTGCATTAGGGTAGACTATCTACATCGTACCACCTAGGGGTCCGACAATGCTTTATGCACCGTGCTGCCTTTTTAACCACGCAGCATAACATGTTGGTTAATTGGATTATCATGTTTTTTAAAAGTATGTCGCATCAGAGTGCCAAATTTTCCTCTACTGAACAAAGAGAAACTGAATTGTCTGAGTTTAAAATGTTCAGAGTTCCACTATGCAATCCTTTAGATAATGAACAACACTGTCAGCCAAATTTCATATAATCATAGTGGCAAAATTTTTTACACTAACAATGTATATAACTTAAACTAATTCACTAACAATAATATTTATTTCAAAAACTACCAAAGATTCAAAGACCAGCTATGAGCACACAAACACCTAGTAGTTGTTACAAGGCATCCGAGGGATCGATATGGTTGAATAGCTGGAATTGCTTCCACCCTTAACTATGTTAAATTAACATGGTTCTATTAGTGAACTTGAGGTGTGCATGTGGACTATGTAACTAAACAGAAAATCACACTATTAGGTCATTTAAAAGACAGTTACATGTAACTTACTCATAATAAGCAACTTATTTACGGTGTCTGTGTATATAAGTTAAATCCATCAGTGTAATTCAAAAGTCATATCATGGTAGCAGATTCATCCACTCTACAACAATAGCAGCATAATCAATGTAATCCCACAATGGAGTCTGGGGAAGATAGTGTGTACACAGACCCTACCCCTACCTTGAGAGGCTGTTTCCAACAGATTTATTCACTATATCAAGTATATATGAATTAAAAAAAAAGGGCAGCCCGGTGCACTAAAGCTCCCGCTATGCGTGCGGTCCGGGGAAGGGCCGACCACAAGGGTCTATTGTATGCAGCCTTGCATTTCTGCCAGAGGCTGTTTCCACGGCTTGAACCCTTGACCTCCTAGTCACGTAGCAACAACTTTACCAGTTACTCCAAGGCTCTTCATCAGCAGATTTAGCCACTCTATCAAGTATATATGAATGAAACTAAACATGAAACCTGTAACAATGGCAGTAAGATTGGAGCCATCAATGCCATCAATAACTTGCTCAGCAGTGGTAGATGATCCAAATCCACTTGGACCTGGTCTTCCTGTTATCAACCTCAACATCTATTCACCCTAAATTTTTCTATAAATGTGACACACAGTTGGCTAAAACACAAACAAACAAAAGGACTCTCTATCTACTGATGCTAAATAAACTGAGAAAGCAGAAACTAAACTCGGTTGAAATATAAACAGTTAGTTGCAGAAGAAAAATGTTTTATTAACACGATATTTGAATGGTCAAAAAGACAAACGTATAAGCTAACACTTCAAAAAACCAAGACTTTCTTTTTTTATTGTTTACTCCCTCGTCCAATTTTATGTGGCACCATTAAGGATTCGTTAATTATTAATTTCTCTCTATCATCCCTTTCCCTCTAATGGTCAAAAACACACCTGAACCGTCACCTTTTTCACCAGTTCCACACCTCAACAATTAGTTGTTCCTTCTTTTTACATAAATTATCACCACTTATATATTAAAATACACTTCGAAGCTGATTAGACCAACTATCAGTTGTTTTCTTTTCTTACTTGAACTATCACCATCAACTAGGTGTATTTTAATACATAGATGGTGATAGTTCATGTAGAAAAAAAGGCATAGATGGTTATAGCTCACGTATAAAAAAGAAACAACTATTAGCTGAATGTGAAAATCGCAAAGAAAGTAATAGTTTAGTGTCTTTTTGACCATTATCCCAATGTAAAACCTAACCTTAAAATTTAAAAAAACAGATCTTAGCTTCACATTTGATAAGGCAATGTGAACAGCACTTGAACAACACAAGAATGGGATTTTAAACTTTTTGACTCGTTGATTCTTTTATTTTTAGTCAGTTGACTATTATTGATTTATTTAAAATTTTCAATTATAGGCGTGTAATAGTTAGCAATATATTAATAATTGTGTTTAGCTAGATCTAGTTTGATATGCAATATATTATCCTTTCATGACCAAACAAAAAAAGGATCCATTTGTTTAGAATAACTTGTAGTTAGTTAATTTCAACTTGTTGGATTTTCATGGACTTGATTCTTTCCCAATGGTTTTTCTTTCGAACCAAAGCACTTTAGGTAATATTGCGTACAAGAGACTCTTGTAATTCGACATTTCTTTGGATCCCACACATGGCGAGAGTTTTAATGCACGAACTGTCCTTTATTATGTTTATTTTTTATTACTATGCCGTCCATATCAAGCTAAACTTGCACTATTTATATTTTAAAAAATCCACACCATTCAATGAGTATAACTCTCTCTGTCTCTCTCTTTTCAATTAACTAGAACTTTGTTCATACATGAAATATTATTCCCTTCACATTAAACTCCACATGATTTGTCATTAAGATTTGATGAGGTCATTTAAAGATTCTGTGTTCTCACATTATGGTACTTCCTCCGTCCAACAATATTTGTCCATTATTCATTTGACACACACTTTAAGAAATAATAAATAATAGGGATAATTTTACTGTATGACCCTTTGAATATAATTAATTTAATACATTGGATAATGAATAGTATTTAATACCTAAGGTAAAATGGACGCAAATAGGTAAATTATCCATTGGTTTTTCAAACTGGACAAGTATGACTCCCTTCGTCCAACAATAGTTGTCCACTATTGACCTGGTATACATGTTAAGAAACAATAAATAATAGGGGTAATTTCACTATATTACCCTTTGAATATAATAAATTTAATGTCTTGAAAAATGCATTGAGTGATGAATGATATTTAAGTAACAAAGGTAAAATGTATAAAAAAAAAAGGGTAAATTATACATTGATTTTTCAAACTGGACAAGTATTGTTGGACATCTATTTCTAGTATAATAGACAAATATTGTTGGACAGAGGGAGTATTGGACATCTATTTTTAGTAATATGGACAAGTATTGTTGGACAAAAGAAAGGAGTAGTATTTCTGGCTACCAATGTGAATTCAAACTATGGGTACAATATCATTCCAACATTTTCATACTTGCTTTTCGAATTATTGACTTTAATATGAATCGTTGGACTAATTTAGCTTAAATATGTTCGTGTTAAACTGCACGATTAGTGGTGAAATTATAACTATATAAGGGTGGTCAATCTAACACTTTTAATCAGAAAATTATACTGTATGTATAGATCAAATTTTGATATTTATGAATAATATATGTGAATTCAATGAATCATCTCAAATTTTCCAATGTGACACTTCCAAGCAACGACTCATCTATCAATATTATAATTTTATTTTACTTTGACTTCAAAACTCACAAATCTCCATCATCGTATATATTCAATCAAAGTCAAATTAAATAGTAATTAATATGAGCCCACACACACTTATATAATCCCCTCGTGAAACATCTTCCTTCTATGAAATTAATAATTTTTAGGAATATTGTGTTTTTTCTCCCCAATTAGCTTGAGAGGAAGTCCTACAATTAATTGAAGAAGTCCTACAATTAATTGAAGAGCTAACTATTATTTCAAAGGATTAAAATCTTGTTAAAATAAACTTACAAGTTAATCAATTTTTGTTTATTTGAAATTCATAAGTATTTGTTAAGCTCCTTAATATTATATAATAAATAAATTATTTAATTTTTGAAACGCATGTTTATGGTAAAGTAGAACTGTATTTATATTTTATAATTTATCCAATATAGGATGCGTTTACATTGGAATTTTGTGCTTTTATAATACTACATCGACCATCGGTTTCATATCAGTTGTTCATCTTTCTATATATAGTTGTCCAAATTAATTAAAGATAGCACCCATGGTCCAAGGGTGTGGCATAGTGGTTCAATGAAGTTGGGTTGAGCACCATGAGGTCTCAGGTTCAATTCCCAACAGAGTCAAATACTAGTTGATTTCTTCCCATTTGTTCTAACCTTGGTGGACAGAGTTACCCATGGAATTAGCCGAGGTGGGCGCAGGCTGGCCCGGACATCACGGTTATCAAAAAAAAAATTTAATTAAAGATACCCGTTTTAGTACCTCCTTTATTTCAATTTGTTTGGCTTGATTTAAAGTATGAGGGTCACACTAACTAATGTTCGATGAATACGGATATAGAATCTTTATTTATTTATTTTGAAAGATGAACACGGATATAGAATCTTTAATTTTTTTTCGAAATAAAATTTACATATTTGAAACTACATAAAAAGTACTATTAGTTAATAATTTAAAATATTTAAAAGGTATTTGAAATAAAATATGGTCAAAAAAAATATCATTTGACTATTCAAATAGTAACTAAGAAAAACAAATTGAAACACAATGAGTACCTTTTTTGGTGGAGGTTAGACAGAAGAACATTACCTGTATTTTAATAAGTGAAGAATATTAATGAGCTTAATTTTTAGCTACACTACACATAAAGGGCAGCCCGATGCACTAAAGCTCCCGCTATACGCAGGGTCCGGAAAAGGGTCCCACCACAAGGGTGTATTTTATGCAGCCTTACCTTACATTTCTGCCAAAGACTGTTTCCAAAGCTTGAACCCGCGACCTCCAGGTCACATGGCAGTAACTTTACCAGTTACCACCAAGCTAAACTACACATATAAGGAAGAAAAGGAGTGAGAACAGTTACACCAGGTACTTCTATTTCTGTTTAAGATGCTAATCATTGTTAAAATTGATTACAACAATATATTCAGTGTAGATCCCACAATGTGAGGTCTGGAGAGGTAAAGTACTGAACGCAGAACCTTACCTTATCGTAGAAGTAGAGAGGTTGTTTTCTATAGCCCTCGACTCAAGCAAAAAAGTCCAGAAAAGGAATAAAACGATGGTGAAAGCATAAAAAAACATTCTGAACAATAAATATAACAAAATAATATGATAATTGAAATACAAGAAACAACAGATAGTAACAAAAATCAAAGAACGAGAAACTACAGGAGGCGAGGGTCTATCAGAATATGTTTAGTCCTCCCTTATCTCATCCATTTCTTCTCATTCTCATGATCCACTTCTGAAAACAAAAATTACATAAAAACATTAATTTAACCACTCCATTTTGAGAGATTTCATTGAGACTTTGATATGTAAGTAAAAAATAATCACTTGTAGGGGTCAATGTGACAGGTTAACACACAATTTGAATTTGCCTACTACAGTGACTGATAACCAAATCATAGGCCTTGAAAACAGAGAGACAAGGCCACACAGATTGGAAGCAGAACAAGAAAAGCTCAACTCAACACATTTCTATAACAGTTTCACTCAGAAACTGCATTCAACTTATCAAGTCTTTAAAGCTGCATGTTGGAAATCTTACGGAAAATATTTCTTCACGAATACTTGGGGAATTCATCATAGCTTGAGGCATGTCAAGTGACACTGTCCTTAAGGCTATTTCACCCGATAAAGGTGTATCGTCCAAGATTCAACAAGCTCTTCTAGTATAAACTAGGAGCCATAATCTAACAAAGATTCAATAAAGAGGAAAACTCATTACAAAAGAATATAGGAGGAAGAGTTTTCTTAATATCTATTCTTGGTCCTATCTCTTACCAACAATGGAAGATATATGAATATAAATAGCTAAGGAAATTTGGACAGGCTAGCAACTGTTAAGACATATTCAACACTAATCAATTGTTTGTTACAAATTACAATTGATAGTAATGACTAATAAAACGTAGTAATAGCCAATTACTACCTTAGAAATAATGGCCAACAAAAATTATTTCAAGAGTAGGAAATAATATTTGACAACATAAAGATTCCTCAAAAAGGGAAATGGTCAACAAAGCTATTCAAGGAACAATAAAGGGTCTATTATTAGGAGGATTAAAGGTGATTAATAGCTAATAAAGAAAAAAGAATATGCTATAATTTATTTTTGAGATAGATCAAGTTGTTGCTGAAATCCCAAAGTTTACGTGCTAAATCTTCGTCGTGTGCTAGCTTGCTTGGCTCGTACTCGTTGCAGTCGTTGAAGAACTTTGCAGTGACCCCCTTCATACTTGGATGCAGAGCAACATAGCAAGTTGTAGCTGCCCCCTGTAAAATAGAATCAGTTTCAATACCAATCAGCATTTTCCCCTTCATAATCTAATGACAGTCAACATAACTATCAAAGTGACAGTTCATTCGTAGTTAACCTTAATTCTAATTACATAAAGATATGATATCTTAATTTTTCTAATACAAATTTCATTCTAAGTGCTATCAAAGGTTCATGAAGATTGTGTTGAATAAATTATTGCCAATAATTCCTATTCCCTGATGTATATAATGCTCTGCATATACAGGGAAATTTAGAGGCAACTAAGTTAGGAGAGGAAAAGAAGCAAAGCCCTCAGGTCTACTCGTAAGAGTGTAACACGTGATGTGTGAGTTAGGCACATGTCACGGAATCATATTCCGTTGCAGAGTAAAGTCCTTTTTTAGTGGAGAACTGCAGAGGGGTAAGACCATTATCCGTCAAGTTTCGCTTAGGGATTTCTCGGTCATTAAAAAGAAAAAACAGATGTGGGAATACAGCTAATATGTCCATTCTATTCCTCTAGTTGAAAACATCAACAGGTTCACCATATTCCTCAGTTATTGGCCTACTGATGATGTGTTAAGAGTGATAAAAATTTACACACAGTAATTCAGTTAAGTTATTGTGACAAGGCATAGTCACACAAGGTTAAAATATTGAAATTTGGACTTAAAGTTAATTGGTTATAGCTTGAAAGGATAGTGAAGTGGCCAAGTGGTGGATAAAATAAAAGGCCTGATTAATGGCAAAATTTCACATATAGATAACTTAGAACCCTTCTAACTAACTTTTAGTCTAAGTTTTACTAATTACAATTTATAGGCAGCAGTTAGTGAAGAAATGTATAAAGACTCATTTATACAAATCTATTAGTCATTTTTTTTCTCAAAAATCGGTTACAAAAAGAATAATTCATCCATTTAAAAGGTAAGAGAGTGTAATTAAGACCCTTAATTATCTCCAACCTCCCATTATATTCTCCTTCCATATATTCTCCTTTTAAATGCTGAAAAAAAACTAAGAAAAAGGGAGAAAACCACATCAAAAATTCATAACAAGTATTGTGTGTATATATATATATGTACCAAAGTATGCATGCAAGATATATATACTCTTATAAAATACATAAAACGAGAGTATATAAAGAATGTATAAATAGATTTGATACAATAAGTATAATAGGATGGCAACAAAAGTAAATTATTCAAATATTCATATGTATATCTATTATATATTGTACAAAATATTCAACTATACATATGAACATATACGTATATTCAATTATTCAAATATTCATATGTATATCTAAATAGATATGTATACTCTTGTAAACTACATAAAACTAAAGTATATAAAGATTGTATAAATAGATTTGATACAATAAGTATAACATGATGGCAACAAAAGTAAATTATTCAAATATTCATATGTATATCTATTATATATTGTACAAAATATTCAATTTTACATATATGTATAAATAGATTTCTAAAGATTGTATAAATAGATTTCAATACCTCTCGTCAATCTCTTAAATGGGATTTTATCAGCCATTTGAATAAAGCAAATTGATTAATGAGAAAATTCTAATTAAATTGTAAAAATAGGGGAAATGGAAGGAAAATAATGTGATTAGATGAAGAAGAAGATAAAAAATTAAACAAAAAAACAAAGAAAATTAAATATACACAACAATTGATGGATTATTCCAAAGGAAATCTTGTGCGGATGTTTAGGGATCATAATCTCGGATGAATAGGAAAAAATATTTCTGAAATCTTCTTAAGCCTATCTATTCCTTTCAATTGAAAATCAGCCAAAAAAGTAGTCAATTGGGTGAGCTCCATAATTAATTACTCTCTATTATATATTTTTTTCTAATTTAAATTTAAAAGATATATATATTGCTTCACTTGTATATGAGGGCCCACATAATTAACTACTTTTTCAACTATCTTTAACTATAGAAAGTAATTATTTTAAACATTAACTATGTGAGGTAATTATGATCTAAATTTATCTATGTTGTGTATTTTTTCCTTAATTTAATTAATTATTTTGATGGAAAAGGGTCAAAAAGGCCCCTAACGTATGGGAAACAATTTATATTTGCCCTCCTTCTGCCTATTGGGCCCCAATTGTCCTTAACGTTAATTTTCAAGTTAAAAATGTCATTCTTCCATCTATTGGACCCAATCACCCTTAACTTTAACTTTCAAGTTAAAAATGTCCCTCCTTTTAAATGGAATTATGAGATGACACATGTGGGGCTTTAATTAAATAGGCAGGCACTAATTTATTGGTCCACATAGCCCCAACCATAAATCAACTCAAGCTCCAATGATCGTTCAACTTAGCTTCTTCATCCTTTAACAATGGTGGAATCTTATATTCAGCCCCAACAATTACCGAACAAAAAAATTCGGATGAGTCGTGCATCCATCACTAAGGCAAAAAGGGATGGGCTAAGGGTTGATCCCTAGTGCAACCCCATCACAACCGGGAAGTGCTCTGAGTTACCTCCCACTATCCTAACTCGAGTTTTGGGTCCATCATACACGTCCTTACTAACCCTAATGTAAGTCAAAGGTACACCTCTAAACTCCAAACATCTCCAAAGGACATCCCTAGCGACTTTATCATATGCCTTTTCTAGGTCAATGAACACCTTGTGTAAGTCCCTTTACAACAACTCCCTGTGATGTGTCCCAACCCGCTTCCCCTAGCTATCAAAAATAACCCTAAGGTATTTTGCTCTTGAGTACGCGGTATAGCAATTGATTTAATATCAGCATATTGCATCAGTTACATTTGTTTAGTCATAACTCAAGCTATAAGTGTATATATCTGCATATTGCATCTAAAACTATGTTATAACTCAAGCTATAAGTGTATATATCTGCATATTGCATCTAAAACTATGTTATCGTTATTGATATAATATCTTACATAAAACCCTTGGCGGAATTTACTCATTTACCTGAGGAACATTCTTCCATATGAAAGAAGAGAAAATCTTAATGATACCTGTCAAAGAAAATCCAAGTAAAGCTCCAGAAAATGGAGTATCCTCTAACTAATCTTTTGTGAGAGAATAAGACACAATACTTACTCATCAAAAGGGCGGTATGTCTCATAAGGTTTGTCATTATTAAACCTGGATGCAGTGAATTGACAATTATTTTTGCTCCCTCTTCCTGCATTTGAGGAAAAGTATTCTGAGTATATATCTAATTGCATAGTCAGGTAAAATTTTCATTATGTAAACCACTTAATACATTATTTTTGTGGAAGAACAAGTGTTGCATCAACAGTATAAAACATGTATATTAGAAGATTTGAACAATTTAACATGGTATTAAAATCGACAAAAATTTTGAATTCTGATCCTCACCATGACCTATCATCAAAACAACTTTCATGTGGTTACTGCAGAGGCGAAGCCGGAATATAAAGTTTATGGTCTCAGGATTCTAATCTTTTTAAGTTATTGGGTTCTAGATTAATAATTTGTATATATTCAATAGATTTCTAAGACAAATTCAAGGTTTGAACCAAAGCTACTGGGTTCGACACACTAGCTCGCCCCTGGTGCTTAGTCACTAGCATGTGAAGGAGCATACTGAAGACTGATAGAAAATAACAAGAATGCCTAATCTCTAACGGTTTAAAGTTTAAACTTGCAAATGAAATAGTTCACGCGATTCAACAACTTGAGGTTATGAACTAAAACAGACTAACAGTGTGATCTAGTTTAGACATATAGAAATATCTCCTGCTACTGACTCCTTCAAGGAAGCAAAAGATTTTGTCCATTACCTGCAATCGGGGAGAAAGCTCATTGGCATGTAATATGTTGGCTAATTTTGATTGACCATATGCTAGTTTATCCTGATAACTGGTTCAAAGAAACAACAATATTAAAATGAGAAGTCATGATTTAGTAATTTACTATGGTGTGTATACATTTCCCTGGATCAAAGGTAGACAGATCGTAGTATACCTGTTCTTGTCATTGATTTTGTCAAATCGTATTCCTTCTTTATACTTGACAAGGTGAGTTAATGATGACAAATTCACAATCCTACCCTGAATACCAGTACTTTTGCTGTTTCCTTCATTTTGTCTATAAGAAGGTTAGTCAAGTAGAAGTGACCTGAAAAAACAAAGATAATGGTTTGAGAACCAAATCAGCTACAAAATGTGCATTTTGAACTAAAAAGTGCATGGATACCAATATAATTTGTCGCCAATTGCATTTCTATGCCATCTACTGAAAGCTGAAATGGACAGAACATGACACCTGCATTGTTTCTGTTTTGCAAATTCTCATTAGGCAAACATATGGTATTAGTAAAACTCAATCGAAAGGCACACTGAAGAAACATCGAGAGCAATTACATTAGAATGTTGAGGGGAAGGTTAAGTGCTTTGAAATTATCAGCAAATGCCTTGACAGATCTAATTGAGTTCAGGTCAAGTTTCTCAATATCGACTCGAGCAGCTTTATTGTCCTTGAGAATACACTGTTTTGCCTCATTCGCAGACTCCATATTTCTCGCTGCAATAATGACATGAATATTCCTCAAAGCTAAAACTCTTGCAGTTTCCAAACCAATGCCACTTGCACCTCCTGTAGTCACAAATGCATAATTGTAAAAAAGTTGAATAATTACAAAAGTCTGGTATTCAAAAATATCCAAGTAACCACGAAACAGCAAGAAGGGGAGCCTTTGAGCAACGGTAAAGTTGTCCCCGTGTGCCTTCAAGTCATGGAATCAACTGCTGATGTTTGCATCAGGTTAGATTGCCTACATCGTAAAGCTTTGGGGTGTGGCCCTTCCAGGGGTCCTGAGTGAACATGGAATGCTTTGTGCACCGGGCTGGCTGCCTTTTTTAACCATGTAATGTAACAAAATGCTGGTTAATTGGATTATCATATTTTTTAGAAGCATCTTTAGAAGTATGTAGAGTCAGATTGCCAAATTTTCCTCTACAGAACAAGAGAAACAGGATTGTCTGAGTTTAAAATGTTCAGAGTTCCACTATGCAATCCTTTATATAATGAACAACACTGGCGACCAAATTTCACAATTATATGGAGGTGACAAAATTGCACCAAATACTTTCTATCGATATGCAAAATGGATTTTACAAAAAAGATTAACAATTATTTCGCTTCCGATGTCTGGTTGACATAAATGTTCACATAAAAACAACATACCCGGTGTAATTTCACAGTGGGGTCTGGGTAGGGTAGAGCATACCAAGACCTTACCCCTACCTTGGGAGATAGAGAAGTTGTTTTCGATAGACCCTCAGCTCAAGTAAAAGCATTTCAAAGTAACGGGAATGAAGAAGTCATGACTAAACACTAAATAAAGAATGCCAGAGTATTCTTTTGGAGGAACAGTAACTACAACAAGATAATAAGATAATCAAAGTACAAGAAACATAAAATAGTAACAGATATTGAATAACAAGAAACTACCCGAGTAATACTACGACTACTCATATGGAAGGATAATCGAGACAACGCTCAACTACCTTACTAACCTTCTACCCTTATTTGTGTCCTCCCTAACCTCCTAACTAAGGTCAAGTCCTCCGTCAGCTAAAGTTGCACCATGTCTCGCCTAATCATCTCTCCCCAATACTTCCTCGGCCTACCTCTACCTCTCCTAAAACTATCCATAGTCAACCTCTCACACCTCCGCACTATGGCATCAGTGCATCTCCTCTTCACATGCCCGAACCATCTCAACCTCACTTCCCGCATCTTGTCCTCAATCAAGGTCACTCCACAAGTCCACCTTGTCTCGAATTTCATCATTTCTAATCTTATCTCTCCTAGTATGCCTACAAATCTATCTCAACATCCTCATTTCCGCAACTTTCATATTTTAGACGTGAGAGTTGCTGACTGACCAACATTCAGCTTCACAAAACATAGTCGGTCTAACCATCACTTTATAGAACTTGCATTTACGTTTTGGTGACATCTTCTTATCATACAGGACTCTAGAAGTGAAACTTCATTTTATCCACCTTGCACCAATATGATGCGTTACATCATTGAACCTGCACTCCAAGTATTTTGTCTTGGTCCTACTCAGGTCCTGCTCAACCTGAACCCTTTAGATTTCAGGATATGTCTCCAATCCTCCAACTTAGCGTTAACTTTGTCACGCTTCTTGTCAATCATAACTATGTTATTTGCAAATAACATACAATATGACACCTCGCCTTAGATTTGACGCGCCAATTCATCCATCAACAAGGCAAATAAAAATGGGTTAAGAGTTGATCCCTAGTACAACTCCATCACAACTAGAAAGTGTTTTGAGTCCCCTACCACTGTCCTAGTCTGAATCTTGGCACTATCGTACATGTTCTTAATCACCCTAGTGAACACCACAAGTACGCCTTTAGCCTCCAAGAACCTCCATAAAACCTCCCTTAGGAATTCGTCGTATTCGTTTTCTACATCTATAAAACACCATGTGAAGATCCCTCTTCCTCTCCATATATTGCTCCACCAATCTTCTTACAAGATGAATGGCCTATATAGTAGAACGCCCCAGCATGTATCCAAATGGATTCTCAAAAAAAGGCACACCCTTCCTTACACTCATCTCCACCACCCTATCCCAAACCTTCATTGTGTAGATTAGCAGCTTGATACCATTATAGTTGTTGCAATTTTGAATATCACTCTTGTTCTTGTACAATGGAATAATCGTACTCCACCTCCATTCTCCAAGCACTTTTGCAGTCTAAAAAGCGACATTAAACAATTCAGTCATCCATGCCATACCTGCCCCGCCTGCACTCTTTCAAAATTCCACCAAAATTTCATCTTGCCGAGTCGCTCTCCCCTATTCATCCTACGAATAGTACCCTTAACTTCCTCGACCTTTATACACCTAGAATACCAAAAATCACAGCACCTCTCGGAGTGCTCCAGGTCTCCCAACACAATGTCTTTGTCCCCCTTCTTCGTTCAAGAGTTTATGAAAGTATAGTTGTTATCGCTGCCCAATAAGTGCCTCATCCACCAGCACTTTGTCGCCCTCGTCCTTGATGCACTACACTTTGTCTAGGTCTCAAGCCCTCCTCTCTCTCGCCTTAGCTAGCTTGAACAACTTCTTATCCCCACCTTTGTCCTCTAGTTCTACATACAAGCATTAAAAAGTTGTTGTTTTGCCGCCATAACCGCCAACTTTGCCACCTTATACCTTTCCCTATTCATCAGTTTTTCCTCCTCGTCCGTACTCTCCACCAACTTCGCATACGTCACCTTCTCAACTTCCACTTTCCCTTGGAATGAAAGGAACCATTTCTTGTAAAAAGTCCTTAAGCACCAGATATACTCCTTTTTCGGCAAAGATTTACCTGGACCTCATGTTTACACAAACTAAGAATGCAAGAAAGCGTCTTCCATACACATATTTAACCATATATTCTCACTTTAATTTTAAACTACTAAGGTCAAATTATTTAGTTTGGTGTAAATAAATGAGATTGGAAGTATTTACCTTCATTTCCCCTGTTGTTGGACACATGAAAACATTAAGAATTTAGATCTAGTAAACTTTTATTATTGAAATCATTAAGAATCTAGATCTTGTAAATTTTTATTATTGAAAACGTAAAGTATATATAGATCTACTTAACTTTTATTACTGGAAACATAAAAAATATTTAGATCTATTAAAATTTTATTATTGAAAACATAGAGATCTAGATCTAGAAAACTTTATAGTTGAAATATGTGGTCCAATATCAACTCATCTTCAGCTACTTCCTCTGATTCCAAACTCTTATTTGACATAGAGCTATTTTTCTCCATTTTCGGTGAGGTATTTTTAAACCATCAGGTCATCTTTATATGTTATATAGAACGTTACATGCCTTATTTTCAAGATTACAAATATCACATTTTAAGAAGGCTTACATGTAAATATCTTTTGAATAATCTAATAGTGTAAAATTTTCTAAATTTCTTTACATTGACGTTGTATATATAACTTAAACTAACTCACTAACAGTAATATTCATTTCAAAAACTAGTCAACTACATAAACTCTTCTAATTTTTCAGAACTATATAAAAGAAATACCCGTTATTCCGGTGAGCAAGGACCAATGAGTCAAACACCAGCTATAAGCATAAACACCTACCAAGGCATCCGAGGGATATGGTTGAATAGTTGGAATTGCATCTACTCTTAACCAGCTATGTCAAATTAATCGGACAAGTAAGTTTTAAATGCCGAATGATTAAATTCAAAAAAAAAGAGCATGGATCTATTAGTAAACTTGAGGTGTACCAGTGGACAGTGTAACTAAAAAGAAAATCATACCATTAGGTCACCTAAAAGACAGTTGCAAGTAACTGATGATTAGCAAGGTATTTACAGTATCTGTGTTCAACAACATACCCCGTGTAATTCCACAAGTGGGATCGAGGGTAGTGTGTAGAAAGACTTACTCCTACCTTGTGAGGTAGAGAGGTTGTTTCCGATAGACACTTGGCTCGAATACGCATATAAAAAATCAAGTATGTAAAGCACATACAACAGCGACGAGACTAAATATGAAACCTGTAAAAATAGCAGTAAGATTGGAACCATCAATGCCATCCGTAACTTGCTCAGCAGTGGTAGATGATCCAAATCCACTAGGACCTGGTCTACCTGCTATCATCCTCAACAGCTTTTCACCCTAAATTTTTCCACAAAAATTTAAATAAACTGAGAAAGCAGAAACCAATCTTGGTTTTTGAAATATAAACAATAGGTTATTGAAGAAAAACAATTAAGTTAATACTAGATTTGAATGGGCAAAAAGGCAAACCTACAACTTAACCTTAAAATAACATGATTTTTTTTTAATTTCTTATTTAATAATTGTTTTCTCTCACATGCAAATCACCATTAACAATTCGTTAAACAAGCACTTAGATTATTAATTTCTCTCTATCAAATACAATTCCCTTCCCCCTTTTGTCTTCTTCCAACAATATACTCAGTGTAACTGTAATCCCACAAGTGAGAGGTTTGGGGAGGGTAGAGTGTACGCAGACCTTACCCCTACCTCATAGAGATAGAGAGGTTGTTTCCAATAGATCCTCGGTTTAATATCAAGCATATCCAAGCTGTTTAAAAAAGGGAATACAGAAATAACAGCAGTAACAACAAATAAATAATGTGAAATTAAGAACAATACATAAAACACACAAACAACATACAAAGGAATGGACAGTATGGCAACAAAATAATATGTTATTCGAAGTACAAAAAACACAGGTGATACCTGAAGAACAAGAACCTACAAGGATAGTGCTAAATGCTAATACCACCAATTAGAAGGGAGGTCCAAGTAAGACCACCAAGTCTATATATCCTATAGTAAAGTGAGAGAATGCTCAACTATTAACTAACCTTTTTGTCCTAATTCGCGACCTCCAAAACCTTCTACCCTTTTGTCTTCTACCACAAACATAAAATTTGGCCTAAAAATAAGGTCCCTAAAATCAAGAAATGTGATTTTAGCTTCACATTTGCTTATGGGGAATTGTATGCATAATACACATACCAAGTGAAAAATGAATTAGAAAATATATTACTGATTTCCTCATTGCAAATAATTTCCAACATCCGAAAAAGGCAAGCCAAGATTTTTTACTTTTTGACAAAGCTTCAGTTTCCTCCATCTTTCCTGCCTTTGAACTTTCAGCTTCTCCACCTTAGAGGCCTTTTGCTTCTTTATTCTCTTTGGTCATTTGGTTGGCACACTAAATTAGAATAATAATGGTCTTACTTTTAAATAAAGAAATCTTTTTAAAAAATAATACGAACAATTGCATTAAATTACAAGAAATGAGAAGAAAGAAATCGAAAGATAAATAATTAAATATATTTTAAAAGTAAAAATTAAAATAATATAAATAAAAATAATCTCATACATGTAATTACACTAGATTACACTCAAATTCAATTATCATTTGTCCTTCCAAATATGTCTTTTTAACTATTTTGTTAGAGTTTTTCTATAATTGTTTTATTACATCAACGGAGAGGGAGCAAAAAGAGAAAGGAAAATTACATTATAGATGGGATTTGAACCTTCCTACCACCTCTATGAAATTTTCTTTTTTTCAGCTATCGATATAAAATTTTATTCACACACTTAAATTAGAGAGGCTATAGTACAAACAAAGAAGAAGTGAAGTGTCTACGAAACTTTGCTTCTTTCCTTGTAGTTGTGATATACTCAATGCTACTTCTAATTCAAAAGGTAATCAACATTTTTCAATTCCCATAACCATTTTAAATTTCAAAAGCTAGTAACATCTTGTATTGGTTGGGTGGAGCTTATTAAAGAAGCAAGTTCCTATCAAAGAATTGTGCACTGGTCTAGTTAGCTAACGTTTTTCAGCTAGGTATTATGTTAGTTGTAGCACGACACTTAGCGTTAACAATAAAGACAGTGGATGCGTTGATATTCCCCTTTTTTCATTCTAATTATTGTTACAGGAAAGAACGAAGAAGATTAGAGATCCAATCAAATATTAATTATGAATTCCCTACTCCCTCGAATCAAACTTTTATTGTGACATGCTAAAAAATAAAAAAAATGTGATATGCAATGTTTTCTCCACCATTACTAATAGGTTGATGGGTCACATGCGCGGCACGCATGTTTCCGTCCTTGTGATGTTGAGGTGGTTTTGTATATGAAACATGTGTTCACGTACACTTCTATTATCAAGTTATAATTAATTAATATGAATTCTCACTTTAATTTACAATATATTTGATATAAATATGAGTTCGGAGCTTAAAGAACAACTTTTATATTTAAAATTTTGAAGGGGCAATGGAAAATTGAAAAATGCCAAAGGGGCAAAGGCGGGGAAGGCATCCTGCCTTATCTTTAACCATTTAACGGCGTCAGTTAAATGGTTAAAGGTAAGACGGAATGCCTTCCCCGCCTTGTAAGGCGGCCAGAGTGACCCGCCTTACTTCTTCCATTGCTGACAAAGCTGAAAGGCGTGGAGCATTTTCTGCCTTACAAGTCACCATTACAATGTATTCAGACATAAAACTAGTCTTGAATCCTGACGCAATTCCACCAACCCAATTTGATTATTAGGCTGTTGCATGCACAAGTCAATTAATAAAATCATTCATTTGCAATATGGAGTAAGGAATCGAGAAGTATTGATGAAAACCCACTTACTTGAGACTAACTAAAAAGAAGAGGAAAGACTTGCATGATAATTGTCCAGATCTTAAAAATCCCTACAAAGTCATTCTCATGTAATTTACTAGATATCTTTTATGTATATATTTTTTCTATTTTAATTTATATGTCTTATTCTTTTTTTAAAAGAAAAATACATAGTTTTATTTATTAGATATAGTTGAAGTTCAATAATTTACCTGCTGATATATTTAAGATTACAATGTTCAAATACCATTGTAATATATTATACACACATTTAGTTTAATTTTGTAAGATTTAAAAGTCTTTCTTATTTTTAAATTTTTTTACTTAGCTTTAAGGAGCATATAAGATGATACGATTTTAATCCGAAATCAAGGATCAAAGCGATGCAAAAACTAAATAACGAGATTTATCATGTATGTGATTCATGATGTCATGTATATTCACAACAAAGAATAGTAATATATATATATATATATATATATATATATATATATATATATTCCCAAAATGTATGTATATATATTCACAAAATACATGATGTCATGTATATTCACAACAAAGATGGAGTATTTTGTTGAACTGAGAAATGCATCCTAGGGTTAAGGTTTGTTGTAAAATAATTCCTCCGTTTTAAAATAGTTGGCCCTTGTTGACTTGGCACTCCCCTTAAGAAAATATTTATTAGGGGTTTATTTTATCAAATTAACCTTATTAATCATGCTTTAAAAATATAAATTTGAGTATATATCCTTTGTTTATTCATTTAATGATAAGAATAGTATTGGAAAAACATGATAAAATCCTCTTGATTTCATAAAAAGGGACAACTAAATTGAAACAAATATCTTTAGAAAGAGGGCCAACTATTTTGAAACGGAAGGCGTAACATAATATATAAGGCGGAAAATGTTCCACGCCTTGTAAGGCGTTTGTTGCTCCATGCCTTGTAAGGTGTTAATTGCACTGTTACTCCACGCCTTTCAGCTTTGTCAGCAATGGAAGAAGTGAGGCGGGTCACTGTTCCCGCCTTACAAGGCGAGGAAGGCATCCTGCCTTACCTTTAATCATTTAATGTGATTAAAGGTAAGGCGGGATGCCTTTCCCGCCTTTGTCCCTTTGGCATTTTTTTTTAATTTTTCATTGCCCCTTTGAAATTTTGGATAAAAAAAGTTGTCCTTTAGGCTACGGACTCATATAAATATCGTGTGCGGGTAGACATTGCAAATGGCTGATAACACTAAAAGAACAGTAAAAGAGAACGCTTAGTATTCAGATTCTAAAGATAGGATTAAAATTAAATAATACAGAGAGACAAGCCCTCACATAGGAAGTAGAACTAACAAAGCTTAAAACTCAACAACTGGATTTTCTTATCAAGTCTTTAGAGCTGCATTAACCAAGTTGTTGCTGAAATCCCAAAGGTTTTTTGCTAAAGCCTCGTCTCGTGCTAGCTTGCTTGGCTTGTGCTCATTGCAGTCAAGGTAGTACTTTCCAGTCACCCCTTTTAAACTTGGATGAAGTGCAACATAACATGTTGTAGCTGCTCCCTGAAAAAAAAATGAAACATTGTTTCATAACCTAAATATATATGATATATATGTGAGTCCGGAGGACAATTTTTTTTATCCAAAATTCTGAATGGGCAATGAAAAATTGAAAAATGCAATAGGGGCAAAGGTGGGCAAGGCATCCCGCCTTATCTTTAACCATTTAACAGTGTCAATTAAATAGTTAAAGGTAAGGTGGGATGCCTTGCCCGCCTTGTAAGGCGGTATAAGTCACCCGCCTTCCTTCTTCCATCAACTCACCCGCCTTGTAAGTCTTCCACATTTTAAGACTTCTCTTCTAAATGTAGAATAATATTTGAGTACAATTAGTCACTACACACACCAACTATTTATAAAGAAATGCAAGAACTTTACTTTATGTTTAAGTACAACTAGTCACTATGCAATCCTTTATTTTAATGTTTTGCAAGCACAAATGATTTAAATGCTTGCAATAATAGTGCAACTATCAAATTTGATGAAAGTTAGTACTCTGCAAGATTAAGGACCTGTTTGACCATAAAAATCAAAAACGCATTCACTTTATTTGGTATTTTTTAAGTTAAAAATAGAGTTGGAGTTGTGTTTGACCATAGTATTTTGGAAATGAGGTATTTTTGAAGTTAAAATATAAAAAGTGAAAATAAATTTAATTTTTTTTAGAGTTTTATGAAAATTGGGTTATTTTATGAAAATAAAAAATTTAGATTTTTTTGAAAAAAAAATAAATTAAACAGTTGCTAAAATTGAATCCAAAAATAGTGAAAAAAAAATCCAAGTATTGTAAAAACGTATTCCAGAATATTTATGACCAAACAAGGCGAGTGACTGATACCGCTTTACAAGGCGGGCAAGGCATCCCGCCTTACCTTTAACCATTTAACTGACATCGTTAAATGGTTAAAGATAAGGCAGGATGATTTGCCCGCCTTTGCCTCTTTGGCATCTTTCAGTTTTCCGTTGCCCATTCGGAATTTTGAATTAAAAAAAAATTGCCCTTTAGACTTCGAACTCATATATGTTAAGCCCTTATTTTGCTTTAAAACAATTCATTTCATGTGGCATTAAGTGTCCACGTAGATATTCGGACAATTTATTTTTATAATTATGATGTCCAGGTTAGCTTGTCCATATCCCAAATACTACTAGAATAGAGGACACCATAGGCAATGTACTAATTCTTGAATCTATCCTCAATTCTGCTGAGTTGTAAAGATTTAAACGTGTTAATGCAATTAAGTTATTTGTGATAAGGCAGAGAAAATTTCATCCATGGTCACTTAACTTTGCGTCTATTACATAAAAGTTACTTTTCTTTTTTTTATTACACCAAAGTCATTTTACTTTGCTCCGGCAATCACAAAAGTCACTTTGACCGAATTTTATAATAATTCCACCTGAAAAATGATGTGGCAACCTTAATTAGATCTTGATTTTGGTTTAAGAAAATATAATACATTACCAATAGCTTAACCTATTTTTATACGTGTCCAACCCAATAACTTGATCACGTTACATTCTTTTCTTGTTTTATATCCCCTCCATATCTTTTTTCTTTTTAACCTTTCGTTTACAAATACTATAAATGTAAATAAATGAAGTAACAATTATGGTTAAAAATATGCTATAAAAAAAAAATTATAAAGATATATGTATTACATGCATTTAATAGAATAGAACAAAGTAACTCTTTTCAAGAAAAAATAATGTTCTAAAAAATAATTGTCAAGTATTACATAATTCAATATACAAAAAGGAAATTGTAAAAAACAAGTTAAATATTTAGCAATCATGATTAGGTTTGTTAATTTAACAATGCATTATAATTATATAATTATTTAAATTAATTAATATTAAAATGCACATGCAATATTTTTTATTAGGGATGTTCATAGTTTGATTTAGGTCCTTTCTTGATTAAAATTAAAATCAAATTAATTTAGTTAGTTTTTTAATTATTAAAATAAAATATAATTCATATCCATCAATTTGACTAATATCAATTTGGTTCGAAATTTTTTATTTTTAAGAAAATAATAGTATTTTTCTGTCACGACCCAATATTTCGGTCATGATGGCGCCTACCGTAACCCACCAATAGGCAAGCCAAACCCTAGCCCGGAGCGACAAGCGACGGGCTAATGGGCGGAATCTCATAAAACAGAGATGAAGTGGAAGTAACTATACTTATAAACATGCTATAACACTAAAGACAGAATCAGAATATGTATATATGCCAAGACTGAGAAGGAAGAGGACAATATATAAAGTCAAGAACCCTCCCCAAGACCTGGTGAGGTCGGTACAAGAGCCACTACTAGACATATCCAGAAATACAAGACAGAAACCAAATAGATATAACAAGTACAACAGTCTCGAGAGCAAAAGACTATACAGTAGGAGATAGAGTAGGATCTGCCTCGGACGTCAGTAAGCCCACCCTACTCCGAAATCAGTGCTGAGAAGAGCGTCACGTCTAAATCGTCGGCTAGTGCCCGGATCTGCATCGGGGAAAAAGATGCAGAAGTGCAGTATGAGTACTGGGGCAACGGGTACTCAGTAGACATCATCGGCCGACTGAGCTCAAAGTAATATAAGCAAGCCAAAATGCGAGGGTGCATGCTAAGTCCGGGGTATAAGTAATAAATACATAAGTAATTGTCGAGGCGTGTAGATATGCTTAGGAAATAAATAAATGTGATACCGAATAATTGAGTAAATAAATGCGTAAGGAAACACACAAGTCAAACATAACCTATCTGGGCCCCCATAAACCCGATAGGCACACGAAAGAAAACAATAACCCAACCTAGCCCCCATAAATCGGCGGGACACACAAGAATAGTAAATGCATAGTCACCAGTGTCTCGAAGTTGTATCAGTGTCCAGTAACCACAGTACCCAGTACCAAAACTCTCCAATCATATTATAACCAGATGCCGGACTCAAACCGGAACTCATAATAATCAGTGGCCGGACTCGAACCGGAACTCATAGTGTATCACAATCCGGGGCCGGACTCGAACCGGAACACCCAATAGTCAAAAACCAAAATCATCATACCTGAATCAGTAGCCGGACTCGAATCGGAACTCATCATAGCCAGTAACCAGAATAGAATCAAATGTCATATCATATCAAATAAACGGGGAACGCCCTAGTCCCAAGTCAATACTAGTATATAGGTACAGAAGCTAACTCCACAACATGCTACAAGTCAATCTCGGGGTTCTTCTAGGTCCAATATCTACTATAAGCAATATGTATATACAAGTCTGGGTATACATTATAAGTCATGGAAAGGTAGGTCCGTATTCTAAATCAAACTAGCCGATCCCGGTCAAATACGGTGCTATCAGGGACTAATAAGGCTAAACAGGCCAACCGGGTATAATCGGGGTGACTCAATCTCGTCAGAACCCTAACGGTTCATAGAGGCTTAACTAAACCCAAAGATTTCAAAGTTCTGACAAGTCGACCAAAAGGGTAACGGGACCTACTAACGTGTCCCGAAAATCAAGTCTAGTTATACCTATCTAAGTCTGGGCTAAGTCTGGACTAAGGTCCAATAATAACGTTTCCCAACCAGAAATCAACACAACAATACTATCCGACCCCAAATAGGTCATCTGTGGTGTACCTCGAGGATAAAGGGCCTGGAATATATCCGAATAGCCCTATCCGGCCTAGAAGGCCTAAATCACAGCAAAACACCACCACCAAGTTTATAACACCAGCCCACAACACTAGCACAATAGCATACATATATCACACATAAGCCCAATCTAAGTGCAAAGGAAGGTAAACCTAGCCTACCTGGACGCCGCCAAATGCCTGCTAAAGCCAGTTAAATAGGAGCCTTTCCCTTCCGAGAGGCCTCTGTCTGTCGTCAAGCTACCAAAATAATAAACTACATGTCAAAACATGACTATTGATACCTATATTGCATTAGTTCGAAAAATGTCCTAAAATCCCACGTGGGGCCCGCTTGCGAAATCGCAAAATCGAAATAGTCAAAGCGTCCCAAATCACCCCGTGATCAATAGTCACAACTAGCACCACTCAATTTGAGCTCAAAATGTAGCTCAAACATCAATATCAATCCCAAAATATACCATCGCAAACGAAAACTACCGTAAAAATAAGAAAACGTACCGTAGAAACGATGAGAACGAGTCCACGAACTAAATATGTATAAACCCCTATGCTCAAACCTTAACAGAATAGCTTAATATTGAGCTTAAATAATCAATAATGGTGAGAGGTAATTGAAAAAAGTGGACAAAATGTAAATAATTTACATTTTGTCCACCGAATGGGTGTATATATATATGTGCACCGCATAGTGGATAATCATTAAGGTGACACAATGCCATGTTAATGAATGGGCACCCCTCCACTGTCCACGTGGAGTGAGGTGTCCATAACCAACTTCATCTATCCGTTTTGTATATATTCGGGTATTGCGTAGGTTCGTGGTAAAATAAATACAATATTTTGAATATACCATAATTAATAGAAAATTATTTCTAACAAAACCTCTATAAAATAAAAATATTATTTTAACATATTTAAATTCACTATCTCCGCTTTAATTATTAATAAGTTATAAAACTATTATAAAATAGTATAGATATATCATAACTAAAGAATTTTATAAATTTCAAAAATATTTTCAAAAGGTAATTAACTATCTCATTTTACCAAATTTTAATTTAATTAAATATTTTACAACGTGCTCGGTCTAAATAATATTCTCAAACGAACTACCCCGGAGCCGAACTGTCAGTCC
The DNA here is from genome assembly GCA_031232105.1 of Capsicum rhomboideum. Classification (NCBI taxonomy): domain Eukaryota; kingdom Viridiplantae; phylum Streptophyta; class Magnoliopsida; order Solanales; family Solanaceae; genus Capsicum; species Capsicum rhomboideum. The sequence goes on along the minus strand of CP124711.1, from coordinate 137,460,068 downwards.
CAGCAAGTCATAAATAACTTGGGACAGTTATAGAAAAGCTCTAAACGCCGAGAACACACGAAAACAAAAGAAATGACCGGGAAGGTCATTACATTTCCCCTCTTATTTTTTCCCTACAAGTAGAAAAAAAATATTTCATCATTTTTTAACTTATAATCTGTTATCAGCCTATTACTATGGTGGCTATAATTTTCTTGAATTGTAAAGAAAATGTCTTAAAATTATTTATAAGCTTAATTTAATCAAGTAAATAAAGTTAAAAAAAAAGTAAAAAAAAATATATATAGGTAAATTTTATAGTTATTTTTTCTGAATAATAAGTTTGGATTCATGACTTTCTTTTAAAAATGAGCTTAAGGTGTAAAGTTAACTAGCCTATTAAAGATAATTAAAATTTTCATGAAAAATTATAGAGATATTTGTGATGTTTATAAAAATTAATGTATTGTATAAAATTAAATAGTTATTTAAGTTATGTATATAATGTTAGTTTAGTATATTAATTTTATTTAATTAAGCAGATGCATTAATTAAGGTTGTCACATCATTTTCTAGGTGGGATTATTATAAAATCCAATCAAGTGACTTTTGTGATGGCCGGAACAAAGTAAAATGACTTTGATGTAATGAAAAAAAAAAAAAAACATGACTTTTGAGTAATAAACGCAAAATTAAATGACCATGGATGAAATTTTCTCTGATAAGACACTGTCACCACGGGCGGAGCTAGGGGATGGAAGGGATTCATCTGAATCCTCTTTCTGGGAAAATTACACTACATATAAGGTTAATTTTTTTTTTATGTATGCATATATATTAGATATTGAATCTCATTGGCGTCTTCACGTGTTACTTATTTTAATTTTTGAATTCCCTTAGTGAAAATCTTGTTTCGGCTACTGACTGTCACAGTTCATGAAAAGGTTAAAATGCTTGCAAGGAAGTGAATTCATTTACCTGGGGGACGTTCTTCCATAGGAAACAAGTGAAAGCTCTAAAGATTCCTGTAAAAGAAAATCCAAGTGATTATTATTATAGATTTAAAAAAAAAAAAAAAAAAAAAACTCCTTTTGAGCTAATATTTTGTAAATGTTAAATAATGTAGAATACATACTAATCAAAATAGCAGAATGTCTCATGAGGGGTCATTATTAAACCAGGATGCACAGAGTTGACAGTTATATTTGCTCCCTCTTCCTGTAATTGAGGAGAAGATTACACTTTTTAAACAAATGAAATTTGGTGAAATAGAAATAAAAGTGTCCAATCAATAATTATTAGACGAGTTGCACGATTCAACATGATATTAAAGTAGCACCACGACCTGAGGTCAAAGCGCGAAAGTTCATTGGCATGTAATATGTTGGCTAATTTGGATTGCCCATATGCTAATTTGGATTGATAACTGGTTCAGAAAAACAATAGATAGGTAAATTAGTTAAATGAGTGGTCATAAACTCATAATATAGTACTAATTGAATACATTAAGGCGCCTACATAGCTCTGGTAGTATCTTTGTTGCTCAGACTCTTCAAAAATCCACCAGATGCGTGTCGGATCCTCCAAAAGTAGTGCTTTTCTGGAAGATCCAATAAAAGTGCGACAACATTTTTGTAGAGGCCGAGCAACATAGGACCGTAGTATACCTGCTCTTGTCATTGATCTTGTGAAACCTTATTCCTCTTTTGTAAGGGCAGATGTGAGCTGCTGATGACAAGTTCACAATTCTACACTCAATACCAGTAGATTTTGCTGTTTCCTTCATTTTGTTTAGAAGAAGATTAGTCAAATAGAAGTGAACTGAAAAAAACAACACAAAAAATAAGATCAATTTCTACCAAAAATGTGTACTAAAAAACTTCACTATCGATTCAACGAGAACGTTTATGAAAGCCTTTTATTTGCTTCTCTTCAATTGAAGTTCGAGAATTTTCCATGAAAAAAGAAAATAAAGAAGATTTTTGAATCTTGTGGTTTTAAATTAAAGATACGTCAAATGTACCAAAATGTCTTTTAATTTCGTGGTCTTAAACATATTATGTTGAGAGTTGAAATTAAAGAGTTGCTAAAAAAGGAAAGGGTCCTTTTTTAAATAAAAAAACGAATTAAAAAGGAAAGTAAGCTAAACAAATTAAAAAAGAGAGAATACTTTATTTTCGAATTTCCTTAATGGAAATTCTGAATCCGCCGCGGTATAAAGATGAATTAGAGGAAGAGTAGTTGTTGGTAATGAATTTTGGGTACAGAAGAGAAATTCAAATTCAATTAATGTCTAAGTCGGTGACTGCCTCTAATCAACTTCACCAACCTCTCAACTGTATTCCTGTTTTTGGTTCATAAGATTATAATTTTAATTTAATGTTTAATAATTATATTTTAATATAGATAGTTTATTTTTGGGGGTAGTGTAGGAGAGGTGTAGGTCATATTTAAGAGTGTTTAGTGGGGGAATCTTAGTAGTTTAGTTGGTTAGTTATCTGAACTCTCAGGGTTCGATTCTTCACATTGTAATCTCCTCTCCATTCCCATTTTCCTACCCCCAATTTAAAAATATAAAAAAAAAAAAGGAGTGCTCAGTGTGATTAACCAATCATGTTGATTTATTGGCCTTTAGTAAGATAGCATGTGAGGGTGTTTGGGTTCGGTTTAGATCGGTTATTTACAAAAAGGAAATCAATTCAATTAAGTTGGTTTTCAAATATTGAAAATAAACCAATCAATTAAGTTGACTCTTCATCGATTCGGTTTTGTTGAATTTTTCAATTTATGCAGTTTTTGTCGAGTCTTTTATAAATACTATGATAATATACTTCCAAGCACATATTAGGTCGATTATATTTTAATATATGCGTTGTCCAAGAATTTAGTTATTTTTAATGAGTACTCTCTCCGTCCCAAAATAATTGGACCTTGTGACTTTGCACTCCCCTTAAGAAAATAATCTCTCCGTCTCAAATTACTTGGCATATTTACTTTTTGCATAATTCTTAAGGAGAAACTAATAAGGATGCAAATTAACTAATATGACCTTATTTTATCTTGATTAGATGAACTTTCTTCAATTAATATGGGATATAGTTGAAAAAAAGTGGTTAATTATCTTTTGAATTCTTAAGAATGCCAACTATTTTAAGACAGAATTTTTTAGCAAACATGTCATGTAATTTGAGACGAAGGGAGTATTCATTAGGAGTTTGTTTTACAAAATTAGTCGTATTAATTATGTTTTGAAAATATAAATTTGAATATATTTTATGTATTCGTTTAATGATAGGGTAGTATTGAAAGAACATAATAATATTTTCTTGATTTCATAAATGGGACAATTAAATTGAAATAAATATGTTTAGCAAGAGAGCCAACTAAAACGAAACGGAGAAAGTATATTAAAATTTCTTTCAATGAATTCTTTTCTATAAAAAATTAAAGATTTAGTTGTAATATAGCAAGATATCTTGATGATAGTTGAATTAAATAATGATGAATAATTAAAGGACTCAGAGATAAGTTATTTTGAACATGAAATAGATTCTTAACATTACTAGAATAACAATTACAAATCAAACTAGAAAATAAAGCAAGCACCTAGATTACGAATCAAGAGTGCAAAAGATTAATTAACATGTACTGCTAAATTTTAAAATTTTATATAAAATATACATATATGTGCGTGTAATTATAATTTTAAATATGTATTATAATTAACATGTTAGTTTTTTCTTAGATTTGGTTTGGTTTTTTATGAACACCCAATTGCACGTTTTAAGTGTTTTAATTCCCTTAATATCTATCGAAACCTAGTTTAATTACTCATCTACTACTACTAGGGAATTTGACCGATTAAAATAATTATTAAAGAATTATTTTTTCTCTCTTGATCAACTATATATTCTCTTTTGTTGTCCAATTGTAATATCATACGGCAAAATAAGAAAATTTATATAAATATAAACTCCCCAAAACTTCATTCGGCAATTTTTTAAAATTAGTGAGCACTATTATTTTTTCTTTAAAAAAAATAACTACGAATTTTTTGAAGACATGGTTTAGTTCTCTTAGGGATATGCATAAAATTTTGTTAGTCACACAAGTTTTGAGTTTACATTTAACTTTCAAAAAAAAAAAATTATTTACTATTTGAATAATTTTTTTAAAACAGGAACAGTTAAAATTAAAGTGACTATAAAAAAATCTACAATTTTTTTAACATAAAAGAAACTAAAGGTTCTAACTTGTAAAGGTATTAGTTTGTTATATTTAATAGTTTTGATTGGTATTCCATTCATTTGCTATTTATTTAGAATTGAACCAGATTAGGAACACTAATATGAGGGTGCAATATATACTTACTATATGAATTTGTTGGCTTCCTTTCCTTTTTCTATTTTCGAAAATATCTTGGCATGAAAGTATAATAAGTTAACCTTATCAACAATGAAAAAATACACAAAAAAGAAGATGATTAAATAAATAAAAACTTCAAAGAATACTTAATTATAAACTAAGGAGTAAAGAAAGATTCCATCATTAACATAACATAAGCAAAATTCTCCAAAAACTACAAAGAGAAGTGAAGAACAAAAATTAAATAATTTTAAAGAAAATTTGTATTCATATTATTATAAATAAAAAACCCCAAACAGATTAAATAATATTATATATTTTATTGTAAAAAAGAAAGAATTGTAATTATATTAGGCATATCAAATTATTTTAACTTATAAAGTTGAACAATGCAAGAATGTCTAACAATTTTTATAATAGATATTTTTCATATAAACTGCAAAAATCAAATCAAAGATGTAGAAAAATTGACCAATCAAAAGCACAAAAGATGAAGAATAAGGAGAAATTTATATTAACCATAATTACTCTTCATAGTCGTATGATCATCTTTGACAAAACATAGATAATAAAAAAAAAGATTACAACCATTTTTTTTACTTCACCTTGAAAAAAAAATGATATGACAAAAATTCATATCACAGACTTGAGCCTCACTCACTTCCTTAGAAATAAAAATAAAGTATAACCAACATATACAGATCAAAATAAATATCTATTAGTGTGACTGTAATATTAAAAATTTCAAATAAATTAAATAATATTATATGTTTTACTACAAAAGAAAAAGAGTTGTAATCAAAAGGCATATCAAATTCTTTTACCTCATAAAGTTGAACTATACAGAAATGTGTAACAATTTTCTTAATAGGTATCTCTCATATAAACTGTAAAAAGAAGATCAATTTTTTTTTTTAAAATGGACCAACCAAAGCGACAAAAATGAAGAATAAGGAGAGAACTCTACTAACCATAAGTCTTCATACTCATATGATCATCTATGATGAAACATAAACAATCAAATAAACGACAAAACAAAAATTTTGCTTCACCTTGAGAGTTTTTTAAAAATTCATAGCACTGACTTGAGCCCCATTCTCTTCCTCAGAAACAAAAATAGAGGATAACCAACATATATTACTCCAAATAAATTTCTATTAATGTGATTTTAAGATGTCAAAAACTTGTATATTAAATAATTGGAGGTTATGAATATGAAAAACTTGAGAGTTATGGAATTTATTAGTAATATTATTTAAGAGTAGAATTTATGTAATTTAAGAGGTATGAGTTAAGAAGATGATTTTACAAAATAAAATAATTGAAATAAATGAGAAAAAAAGTCGAAAAAAGATAATTGTGTTTCTAGGCTATAGAGAGGTGTCACATCATCTTATCTTCATTTTGCTTTATTATTATATATAGATTAATCGAGGTTCATTTCTAGCCATTTGCTAGTTTGACCTAAACAAAGATTTGCTAGTTTGACCAAAACAAAGATGATATAAAAACGCTAGTATTAATTATGAAATGGTGCATATTAATATCGGACATCTCGTCAACAGAGGCGGACCCACATGCATTGGTGGGGGTGCACGTGCACCTGTTAACTTCGGAAAAAATCATGTGTATATATGTGTATATACCCTGAGGAATTGGTATATACTTTATAGTGCACCCATATAAGAATGGAAGTGCACCTTGGGCTGTTGGTTGAAGCTGTATCTTCCACTCACACAACCAGGGATTGATCCCCAGGCATAATACAATATTTTTTCACTACTGTTTTTAAAATACTTTTGATTTAAAGGGCTTATTATAAGTTTATAACATAAAAATTGTTGGTCGGGGGGGAATCGAACCCGCGACCATCCTGTATGGTAAACCCACCTTGACCATTAAGCTATAAAACTCGTTAGTTGAAAAAAGTTAGTCAACATATTACCTTAAACTCATTATAAGAAAGTAAAGTTTAAGTAGGCTTTGGCCATGAAAATCAAAAACTTTATTTGGAATTTTTGGAGTTGGGGTTGTGTTTGGCCATACCTTGTTGATTTTTGAAAAGACTTTTTAGAATTAAGGGGTCGTTTGGTTGGGAACAAGTTATCCCACCATGTATATGGATAACTTATCCCATTGCTATTGTATAAATGGCGGGATAAATAATCCCGGGACTAACTAATACCTACAACCAAACTCAGGATAAAATAATCCTGAATTTTATCCCGGATTATTATACCGTATACCTCACACCAAACGACTCCTAAGTGTACTTAAAATAACTAAAAGGTGAAAAAGTGAAACGAAAAAAAAGAGAAAACACGTATTGAGTTGTTTTAACTTTTCCAAATATAAATTTCAGTTGTATTTAAAATTTTTATGGCTAAACAACAATTTTTGAATAAAATGAAATAATTTTTGAGAAAAAGTAAAAATTTCTTATGGCCAAACAAGCCCTAGTAGTAGCTTAGAATTCGCAAGGAAAAATATGTCTTAGAGCCTTGATGACTATGCTAAAGCGCACATTAAGCGAGGCGAAGAGCTCAACACATTTTGAGCCTCGCTTCAGAGCTTAAGCGCGCTTTGACAACACTGGTTCACCCACAGACTTCAAATCCTGGGTTCACCTCTGCTCGTCAATGCCACCTTCAACGTGGTCATCTTCATGTGATCAATGTTTTGAATATTCAATGTTGTATTTATATCTTTTTTCTGACCCATCCTACAAAAAAAAAATCAGGACGATCATAATTTATTAATTAAATAATTTATAGTCACGTATTAAAACTTATTAAACATATATGATAAATTATATATCTTGATTTTAGCTTTGAGATGAAGTTTTACGCACTAGTAAGTCTGTTAACTGGGCCAGACCGGCCAAATTAAGTCGGTAAAAAATCAGTTCGGCACGAACCAGATATGGGGGTGAGGGGAGGCCGAACAAGGGGGCTGGGTCGGACACAAGCTGAACTTGATAGACAACACCAGTGGCAGAGCCACCTTGTACCCAGGGGTTCATCCAAACCCCTTCGACGGAAAATTATATTAATTATACATGGTTAAAATTATTTTTTACGTATATATAGTAGACGTTGAACCCCCTTCGATAGTTCGTGTGTTTACTTCTTTCGATCTTGAACCCCCTAAGTAAAATTTCTGGCTCCTCCATTGGACAACACGGTTGTGAGACTAGTACACGGCCTATCAGGGCATCGGCTCAGCTCGACCCGACTATATTAATTAAGTTTCATATTTTTTGCAGTACTCTTATAGTATTAGTACTGAGTATGTTGTTGTTGTTGTAGGGGTCGTTTGGTTGGGAACAAGTTATCTTGAAATTAATTATCTCGAAATTAGCTATTTCAGGATAAGTTATTCCATCGTGTATATGGGATAAATTATCTCATTACTATGGTATAAATGGTGGGATAAATAATTTCGGAACTAACTACTACTTCCAACCAAACGCAGGATAAAATAATCTTGCATTTTATCTCGGGATTATTATATCTTATACCTCACATCAAATGACTCCTTATAGTATTAGTATTAGTAGGTGTTTGGACATGCGATATGAAGTGTGTAATTTGAAATCATGAGATGAAATCAGCGTTTGGATATGTAATTTCATATCATGATATGAAATCCCAAATTCTCCAAAAAGTGTGATTTGGGATTTCATATCATGATTTGAGATTTTTTAAAATACAAAAATTGGCACACAAGTTTATATTTTGTAAAAAAAAAAAAATACCCCACCATTTATATCTAACAACCAACCATTTATATCTAACAACCATTTATTTCATATATAAATAAAATTTATAGCTCATATTATTACTCTTTAAACTATTTATATATCATATAACTATTACTCTCACCAACATAAAATTTATTATTACTTTAAATCAACTCCCACTTTACCTATGTGGGAGGATTATATTAAAGAGTAGTACACTACAACTCATGTTCAATTTTACTTTTTTATTGAACTAAAGTTTAATCAATAAATGTTGTATTTTTTTATAATAGCTTTGTGATAGTGCATTATACTTTGTTATAAACTTTTGCTTATTTGGTTAGATTGTATAAAGAATTGGGGCAATTTTGATAGTTTTCACAACTTATGAGGTTTTTATGTTCATGAGAAAATATACATCATAAAAAAGTTTAAATTGCACGTTCAAACAAAACTTCAACTTCATCTCATAATTTCAAATCATGATTTCATTTCGCATGGCCAAACGGGCCCTTAGTAAAATCTAACTCAGTATTTTGAATCATAAGTCAATAGACAAAAAAAAAAAATAAGGCTTAGGCATAATAGATAAATGTGCCCTGTAACTTGGCTTCAACTTGCATCTACGCCCTTTAACTTGAGGTGTGCGCAAGTAGACACTTAAATTTGTATAAAGTTGAATAAGTAGACAGATCCATCCTATGTGGCGTTCTACGTAGACAATTTGCATCCTACGTGGCATCCTACGTGTATTATGTCACATAGGACGTGTGTATCTACTTGTTCAACTTTATATAAGTTTAAATGTTTAATTGTGCACATTCAAAGTTGAAGGACATAGATACCAACTGAATCCAAGTTAAAGGGCATGTTTATGTATTATGGCAAAAAATAAGTTAGCAGTAGGAACAAAATTAATTGTAAAAGGTAGAAACTTTAAACGGTCATAATTTTGATAGTTTATCGGATTTAAGCAATAATTTTTTTGATCTCATGCATTTTTTCTAGATTTATATGGACAAGATGCCGCAAGGAGGTTTGGCTAAGCCAATTTTGAGAAAAATTGCGTTTATACCTTTAATATTATCATGCCATTGAAATAAATTCTTGACAATTCAAGCAAGAAAGTAATTGAATTCTGATCAATCACATTCCAAATCTGGCACTATGCACATGCATGGTCCAAGTCTTTGTGAGTACCTAGTCCAATCTAAGTAGGTGTTTGGCCATGAATATTATTCATAATATTTTGGAATACGTTTTTATTTTAGTTCAAAATATTTGTTTGGCCATAAATATTCTGGAATACGTTTTTGTTGTAAATAATATTATTATTTATGGATGACCATTAGTCCTACGGTGTATCTCCACCATTATGTGTAGTAAATATCCACACCTCCATTACCTCTCCCACACTCCCATGATCTTCCCCACATTCTCAAGAGTTAATGTCATGTTTAAGGCAACCTTACAACTACCTCTTGTAATAGTATAAATAGGGGTATATTGGTTGATTGAAGATACATTTGAAAAATATTTGTATACGCTATGCTCAAAAGAAATGAGAATACTCTCCTCTCTTATCGCTATTTTCTTGTCTTATATTACTTTATTATTTAACACGTTATCAACACGATTCTCAAGTTTGTTCACGTAGCAACTCCGACAGTAAGCAAAAAGATATGTGAATATGACAATCTGATATGTTTTTGTCTTGAATTTATTTTAATGGTTAACATGTGTTACCTTGTGGATGCATAATCAAGAACATAAAAGAAGCAGAGGGTAATGAATTCTTCCCCTCTACTTTAAATTTTCCTATGCTTCTTGGTGTATAATTTAACCGTGATTGATATTAAATGTTATCATGGACCACTAATTGCTAACTACGTACATTGTTCATTTTTGTTTGGTGAATTGGATCCACCAAAATCTTTTATTAATAAGACATGTATTTCATGAATTACAAACTTGGTTGATATTGTTTTGTAATTATCATCGTTGCTTTTATAGGAGATGTAACTAAATAAAAAAGAAAAGAAATTGGGTTTCTTACGTTGACACATAATTCTTGGTTGCTTTTGTACTTCCTTTTCTATCACTGCTTCTTGAACTATTAGAATATATTATGTACTTATTTTATGATTATTTTTAAATGATTGATTTATCATGTAACACTCTGTAATGTTGCATAATTGTTTTTTGAATAAGCTGACTTTGCATATTGAACATCAAAGACTAATATTGCCATTTGTTTGGATGTATTTTTCCTACAGAACATATTGGATTCGATTATTTCGGCTCAAGACTGAGTCTCTCATTTCAGTTTGGGCTATTATGCTATTGGTTGAGGGTAAGACGGTAGATTTTAAGTTCTATCGCATCAAGAGGGTAAGACATCGGTTTAAGTTCCGATGCACCACGATAATAAGATGTTGGGTTTAAGTCCCACGGAATTATGGTCTTACAGATTTTAATCATGGATTTTTGATGAAAGTCATGGAATTCGCCCAATTCATTTTCTCCATTCTCTTTTGTGAATGTGATAGCAGTATATGATACGTCTGAATGATGACAAAATAATATTGTAGTTGTACAAATGAACGTGGGCGTGAAAAAGGACAAAATATAATAGTCATCATTGTGGTAATTGTAAAAGAAAGAATATTACGGGTTCTCAAATTGGTCCCTCACAAGATGAAGGTTATTTTTACCATCAATTTGATATGAAAGGTATTGGGCACGCGGTTATCGTGCGACCTAATGTGATAAGTTTTACAAAACCTCCATCAAAATAAAGTGATGTTGAGGTGGGTCATATAAATATGATAAATGACAATGCATGACAATGGGCTTATAATAAAAACACATACAATTAATTCGTCCATTTCTTGAAGAAAATGTGACTTGTGATAAATAACATGGATGTCCGACCATTCTTGAAAGTGCATGTGTAAAAAATCTGATAAAATTCATGGATAAAGACGTGCTTATGTATGGTGGAATAAACGCCAAAACTCACCTCTACGAGAGGTTTGAGAGAAATAAAGAATCTTAATTTGGTATAAAAAGGTCATTGATGTTATAGTATGTTTTATCATGATCTACTAAAGGGTAAAAGCAAGAAATGATTCTATGACCAAAATGGATATTATGGTATGATCGAATGAATTTGCCATTGATCACATAAATATGATACGCCAAAAGGACTTTGTCAAATGTTATCAAAATAAATTATTAAAGGCAAAAGTAAGCAAGAAAGAGGTCTTGCATATAATGATTTTGACCATAAAGACAATAATTTTCTCTCTAAAGGAGATGGTCACCATACAAATGGTGTTTTGAAATATGAGGTAGTACACAAGTATTTGATAGCTTCAAAAAAGCTAATGTGTTACTACATGGAGGAATGAAATTGTTCATGATATTGAGATTGTAGTAAGTCTCCAAAAGAAACTTTTCAAGTTTCAAGGGAATTGAAAAAAAATTATTATTATATTGAGACTGTAAATTATGAAAAGATTTTATATCTTCATATTACTACAATCAAAACGGATTATAAATATTTATGTGAAAGGTTACCCGTTTTTCCTCCTGTTTATTGATATAAATATGGGCAAGGTGATGAAATCACATGCAGTAGTAAACTAAAAGTTTACAGGAAATATATAAGTTGGCATGAACGGTTGACCATCCCAGTTCAAATGTGATGCAAAAATAACTGAGAATTCATGTGGTTATACATTGAAGAAATAAAAGATTATTCAAGAATTCTCCTATGTTGCTTGTTCTCACGATAAAATATTATATCGGCTAAGGTTGGGATTGTATCCCTAAATTTTTAGAACGTATAACAAGGTGAATATGGGCCCATTCACCTGCCATGTGGACCGTTTACTATGAAATAAGATGCATCTATGGTTGGTCACATGTGTTTTGTTATCAACTTTTGTTATCAACTTGCAATTTGATTTTTGCAAGGTTGTTTGCTCAAATTGTTAAATTAAGAGCATGGTTCCAAACTATAAAAATTGATAATGTTGATTGGTTTAGCAGAAAGAGTGTGCCTCCAATTATAGTTGAACCATTTGTTATAAGAACAAATCTCCCAAAAAGAAAATTTGGTGTGAGACGAGTTTATTTAAATGTAGCAACATTTGTATGCATCAAACCAACAAGGTTCCCCTATATTGTTGGTTCAGGATCAAGAACCAAATAAATCCATCTAAGAATTTGAATGTGTAACATCCACCATGCACAAAGATGGATCCCCAAAATAAGGTTGGGGTGAATGTTAGATTTTCTAACATTAGGAAGAGCTATGATTAAAAGTTGAAATGCATGAAATGAATTATCTAGATCCTCGTAAAAAAAAAAGTGAACCTGAAGTTCAGAGATAATTCATGATTTGTAAAATGTTGCAAGTTCATTGCCAAACTGATCCTATGTTATAATTCAGCTGTAAATGCTCCAATGAAAAGTCCTTAAAGGGCAGAGTCTATGGCACATTTAAAACGTGATAGACCAATTGGTTCCAAATGTAAAACTCCTTAAAGAAGGAGAGGAGCAAATGATCAAGATGGTCCTGATAATGAGGCATGTGCTTTAAAAGAGCACCATGACATAACTCTTCATAAAACCTTGACAAAAATTTAGGTACCTGAAAATGATGAAAAATGAAAAGATCTCGATAAGTTATGTCATAATGGAACTGATATCAACTAACCGTCGATGGTATTTTTGGTATAATGTAAAGCTCAACATTATAAAAGGTGATGAGGATCTTGAATTCAAATCTATCAAACAGTGAGGAAAGATAAATGATATCAAATAAAATACGTAATTTCAAGTATATTTTATTTCACTTGAAAGGTGATGTTTAATTTTGAAATTAGTCCATAGACTAAGGTATAATGCCAGTGGGGTACAAATAGGTGATTGTGCGAAAAGTAAAATTGTAAGATATAAAGTACGACTTGTGCCTTGAGGTATAAAGATTATTCGCAAAAGTCCTGACATTATTGTTTGGAGATATGTTCTCCTGCGGTGGATGCAATAAGGTTTATTTAAATCTGGCAATGAATGAAAAAACTTGAATGCGTATAATGAATAACTGTCATGTCTAACTAGACAGTAAAGGCTATACGAAAACTAGCTAGACGGTAAATGATATATGAAAATCCTTGAAGGATTTAAAAATGTCAAAAGCGATTCCATTGGATAGTATCCTAATGGTTGTAATATCGCTTAACATAAAGAAAGATCTATTTCGATCTCATGAAAACGGTTAAAAAAGTACCATGTATTTGTGCAATTGATGCACTTATATATCTTGTTATTTCTATACATGAGATAATAATTTTTATTAATGTGCAGGAAAGACATAATGTCACTTTTATGTGAATCTGAGTGAAATCAAATATTTATTGAATTTATTATTTCTAACCGGCCAATATTGCAAGGAATTGTTGATTATGAAAGTGAAGGAAAATCAGTTGATTTATATGAAGTTTGATCTCAAGAAAGTAATTTGTTTGCACATGGGAACATTGTCATATCATGTTATTCTATAGGACAGTCAATTCTATTATCATGCAAATGAAAGTGTCCGCAACTTGGGCTTTGCTACGAACAAGTTGAATGAACAATTTGGTTGCGAGATGAGGTCACGAATAAAGTGATTATCAAGAATGAATTTGAATGAGCTCAAAAACTCAACATATCCAAGAAACAAGAAAATGATAGATCAGGATGAGTTCAAGAATGCAACATCTTCATGAATGTGATTTGATTACAAATACACTGTGAATATCGGCATTTGAAAAGTTGTCATATAAGATTGAAAGACATCATTACAAGAACTAAGTGATGTTTTAATCAGGGAGAGTATAATATGTGTTGTACTCTTTTTCCCTTGATCGAGGTTTTGTCCCACTGGGTTTTCTGACAAGGTTTTTAATGAGGCAGTAAATAATGTGTATTACTAGATATGTGTACTCTTTTTTCTTCACTAGAATTTTTTTCCCATAGGTGTTTTTCCTAGTAAGATTTTAACGAGGCACATTATCTATTAATGGACATCCAAGGGAAGGGTTGTAAATAATATTATTATTTGTGGATGACCATTAGTCCTATGATGTATCTCCACCATTATGTGTAGTAAATATCCACACCTCCATTACCTCTCCCACACTTCCATGATCTTCCCCACATTCTCAAGAGTTAATGTCATGTTTAAGGCAACCTTACAACTACCTCTTGTAATAGTATAAATAGGGGTGTATTGGCTGATTGAAGATACATTTGAGAAATATTTGTATACACTATGCTCAAAATAAATGAGAATACTCTCCTCTCTTATCTCTATTTTCTTGTCTTATATTACTTTATTATTTAACAATTTTCACAATATTTGAATTTTTGAAAAACACCTCAAGAGATGTGTTTTCACTATTTTTGGATTCACTTTTTGCACTTTTTAACTGATTTTTTTTCAAAAACATATTAAATTTTTTATTTCATAAAATAACCTAATTTTCATAAAACTCTTGTTGAGGAGTAAAACTATTTATTTGATCAGTTCACTAAGTAAGTTAAGTAATTAAACAGTCAGCTTCACAAAGTTAGTTAACTAACTAACTTCACAGAGTTATTTATAGGATTAAAGTATTAGTTGGTTAGTTATCACATATTCATCTAGAAGCTTCTAGCTCATGTATATATATAGATGATCCACTACCCTAATCAAGTACTGAGAATAATTCCTCTCATCTAATTCCTCTCTTCTTCTATACTTGTTCTGTTTCATCTTATTCTTCAGTGTTCTTCTTCTTTTTCTTTCTCTCATTTTATGTATAATCAATGGAGTTATTTACATGAAATCCCAGTATTCTTCATGGTATCATAGCATCACTGGAATTAACCAGTAGAGCACGATTAATTTGTTACTGCACTCATAATTAAGTTCTTGACAGTTCTTGATACTGTCAATCTATTTCTGATCAATACAAATTCTGTAACTGCTTCCGCTAAGAGAATTCATGGTTTATACTCACACTGGTGATGCGACTAACAATGGAGGGAGTTCATCCATTTCAAACAATGTCAGTTCTAGACAGGGTATTCGTACTATAATTGATATGAATCATCCATTGTACTTGTCTACAACTGATGTAAGAAGACTTACTGTGATTTCTTTTTAATTAAAAGGTAGTGAGAATTATGTGTTATGGAGTATGGCCATGGGAATTATGTTACTAGGTCATAATAAATTGGGCTTAGTTGATGGTACTTGCAAGAAAGAATCTTTTTCACCTGAATTATGGGGTCAATGGGAAAGAGTTAATGTTATTGTTCCTTCTTGGCTTATGAATTCAGTTGCAAGTAACTTGATTAGGGGTATTGTGTATGCATCTAATGTTATTGTTGTTTGGGAAGATCTTAAAGAAAAGTTTGATAAACTTGATGGATCAAGAACATACAACTTGCATCAAGAAATTTCTCAGATTACTCAGGGTACACAATCAGTGTCTGCTTATTTCTCAAAACTTAAGTCACTTTGGGGTGAGTTTGAGCCTTTGGTATCTTCCCATGCTTGTAACTGTGTTCAATCAAAGGATTTTGTGGTATATTTGTAAATACAAAAGTTGTACCAGTTTCTAATGGGTTTAAATGAATCCTACTCTCAAGCTAGGAGTCAGATCCTGTTGATGAACCCTTTTCCATCTGTGAATCAGGCTTACTCAATTATGGTAAGTGATGAGAGTCAAAAGGTTGTTCATAATCTAGTAGTAGTGTTGGTTTATTGGGAATATGACCTGGTGTTACTGAATCTGCTTTGTACTCTAAAATTGAGAATCAAAGGGAGAAAAGAGGTTATAATTCTTCATATAAGCCCAATACAACTTGTGACCATTGCAAGCTTAAGGGTCATTACATGAGGAATTGATATAGACTCATTGAGTATCCACCTTGGCATCCTAGTCATGTTGAACAAAAAGGGATGAATAACAGGAGCTATGATACAAGAGGATACGAACCTAAGTTCAAGCAACAAATAAGGTCAGGACCTAGTGTTCATAATGTAGTACTGGAGGACTGGACTATATTTGAATATGGTCATACTATGGAGTTTGGTACTGGTAAGAATCAAGCTCAAGTGCTAGAATACTCAGCTGATAAAATTTATGGACGGCCCATGTCATTCTCTTCTGGTACCAACAACAGTATGATCATGCCTCCAAGGTTCACTCAAGAACAATATGGCATATATGCAAAATGTTTGAGCAAAATGGACTAAACCAAGCTCACACACATATGTTGCTCATATGATAGGTAACATTAGAGCTCTCATAGTTGTCAATGATTCACCAGAATGGATCATTGACACAGGAACCACTAATCACATGGCTTCAGATATTGAGTTGTTGAACAAAGGGTCAATAACTCAACCTGAGTTTCAAAACAAAGCCTACTTACCAAATGGTGATATTTCTCATGTAAGACATACTGGTGCTAGTGATATAACACACACTAGTATAGTTCACAATGTGTTTCATATTTCTGAATTCAAATTCAAATTACTATCTATTTCTCAAGATGCTAAGCAACTACATTATTCTACTGCATTTTCCCTAACTTCTGCCTATTTCAGGATCTCTCAAATGGGAAGGTGAAGATGATTGGTACAGAAAGATAGGGTTTATACTTCTTAATGGATCAAAAACTACCAGGAAAAAAGAAAGTTGATATTTGTTTTGGCTTTACTATCAAAACTGTTAGGAATAAAGAAGATATCATGTTATGACACAAGAGATTAGGTCATATTTCTAGCAAAAATCTTCTTAGACTAATTCCTGAGAATAAGGCTGATGTAGTTGACCCCTTGAATAAATGTAGCATCTGCCCTTATGCTAAACAAGCAAAACTTTCTTTTTCTATTAGTATAACTACTAGTAAGACAACTTTTGAATTGGTTCATATAGATGTATGGGGTCCTTATAAGGTTTCTACTCATGATGGATATAAATGATTCTTAACTATTATTGATGACTATTCTAGAATGACTTGGATATTTTTGCTTAAACTAAAATCAGGTGCTATAGCAATTTTTAAGAAATTTATCACATATGTTCAGACTCAGTATAACACTTGTATTAAAACTATTAGAAGTGATAATGGGACTAAGTTTGCAAACCAGGCCATTGCTAAATTATTTCAAAATCATGGTATTGTGCATCAAAGGTTTTGCACATACACACCACATCAAAATGGAATTGTAGGAAAAAAAACATAGGCATATACTTGAAATAACTAGAGCTATCAGATTTCAAGCTAATATTCCTCAAAAATTTTAGGGCATATGTGTTCAAACTGTTGTTTACATTCTCAACAGACTTCCCTCATCTGTATTTAATGGTGTTTCTTCTTATGAAAAAGCTGCATGCAAAACTAACCTCTCTACAACATTTGAGAGTAATAGGTTGCTTATGCTATGCCAAAGTGTTAAATGAATCTGACAAACTTATGCCTAAGACTAAAATCTCAGTGCTTACGGGCTATTCTGAAGTTCAAAAACGTTACCTGCTCTATGAAATTACTAACAAAGTGTTTATTGTCAGTAGGGATGTGGCATTCAGGGAAAATATCTTTTTATTTAAGTTCAAGTCAGTGTGCTCCTCCCAGAATATCTTCATAACACATCCTATAGATGTTTCTGAAGAAATGAGTGAACTACACTTCCCTACTTCTATTTCACTTCCTGAAAACTCAGGCTCAGGATCTGGTCTACATAATCTTGGTTCACCAGTAGAGGAAGCTCAAAGTGAGGAGGATCAACCTGCAAAGAATTTTCTTGTTGAAGAGGGGCAACTTGATCTAAATCAAGTCATACCTGCACCACCAGCAGCGGTACCAGCTGCAGTTCCTACTATCTCAAGAAAGTCAACTAGAAACACTCATCCTCCTGCATGGATGAAGGACTTTATGTCCTTAAATGTGCATGATAGTGTTAATTATGCACTTTCCAAATATATCTCCTATGATGCTTTGAATCCTAAGTATTAAAGTTTCTTAGCTTCTTTTTTTAATGATACTGAACCTACTTCCTATGCGGAAGTTATTCAAGACTCTAGATGGATAGATGCAATGTAGGATGAGATTGAGGCTTGGAAAATAGTTACTCTACCACCTGGCAAGAAGACAACAGGCTGCAAATGGATATATAAGATCAAATACAAGGCTACGGGTGAAATATAAAGGTTTAAGAAGAGACTAGTTTCCAAAGGATTCAGTCAAAAAGAGGGCATTGACTATCAAGAAACCTTTAGCCCTATAGTAAAAATGATTACTCTGAGGATAGTTCTTTCAATTGCTGCTTCTAAAGGGTGGCATATCCATCAAACGGATGTCTTCAATGCTTTCCTACAAAGTGATCTACATGATAAAATTTATATGGAATTTCCACAAGGATTTAAGAGCCAGGGGGACAGACAAGTATGCAGACTCTTTAAATCCTTGTATGGGCTAAAACAAGCTCCAAGGCAATGAAATGCAAAACTGTCTGAGGCTCTTATGAGTTTTGGTTTTGTACAAAGTCAGTATGAACACTTTTTATTCAGTTTGAAGACCAACTCAGGCATGATCATAGTACTACTGTATTTTGATGATATACTGGTAACTGGTGATGATCTACAGCAGATAATAGAGACAAAAGTTACACTACACAAAGCCTTCCAGATCAAGGACTAAGGTGAACTAAAGTACTTCTTGGGAATTAAGTTTGCAAGATCACAAAAGGGAATAATTATGCATCAAAGAAAATATGCATTAGAGTTGTTATCAGAAACTGTACTTACTGCAGCAAGACCTGCTAATACACCAATGGACTCTACAATCAGACTAACTACTGTGGAATATGATGATCATAACAAGGATGTAGCAGATGAATAAGATGAAACACTTGCAGATAAAGGACAATATCAACGACTCATAAGCAAACTGTTATATTTAACAGTTACTAGACCAGACATTTTATATGGTGTTCAGACCTTGAGCTAGTTTTTACAAGCACCTAAGAGATCACACGTGGATGTTACACTAAGAATAGTCAGATATGTCAAAGGAATTCCAGGATCAGGAGTTTTACTATTAAGCAACAAGTGTGATCCATTAACTGCACATTGTGATGCTGATTAGGCTACTTGTCCTTTCTCAAGAAGATCTGTTACTAGTTTTGCCATCAAACTTGGTGATTCATTGGTATCTTGGAAGTTAAAGAAGCAATTTACCATTTCTAGAAGCTCTACAGAGGTAGAGTACCGAAGTCTTACCTCCACAGTAGCTGAATTAACTTGGTTAATTGGACTAGTTAGAGATCTTGGAGTACAAGTTCAGGTGCCAGTTAAAATTCTGTGTGACAACAAGGCTGCTATACAAATGACTGCTAATCCAGTGCATCATGAAAGAACCAAGTACATTGAGATTGATTGTCATTTTGTGAGAGAGAAAATTTCACAAAGGCTGGTCAAGGCTGAATATTTCTATACTCAAAATCAAACTGCTGACATTGTCACCAAAGGATTAACTAGAGTTCAACATGAGTAATTGGCTTCCAAACTTGGGAAGATAAACATTTTTTATCCCTCCAAGTTTGAGGAGGAGTGTTGAGGAGTAAAACTACTTATTTGATCAGTTCACTAAGTTAGTTAAGTAAACAGTCAGCTTCACAAAGTTAGTTAACTAACCAACTTCACAGAGTTAGTTATAGGATTAAAGTATTAGTCGGTTAGTTATCATATATTCATATAGAAGCTTCTAGATCATGTATATATATAGATGATCTACTACTATGATCAAGTAATGAGAATAATTCTACTCATCTAATTCCTCTTTTCTTCTATACTTGTTTTGTTTCATCTTCTTCTTTCTCTCATTTTCTGTATAAGCAATAGAGCTATGTATATGAACTCCCAGTATTCTTCAACTCTAAATTTTTGTAAATTTATTCACTTTTTATATTTTTTAACTTCAAAAATACCCCATTTCTAAAATACTATGGCCAAACACAACTCCAACTCTATTTTCAACTCAAAAATACCAAATAAAGAGAATATATTTTTGGTTTTCATAGCCAAACGGGTCCTAAAACTATACTAAATTTTACTTTTTGACTTTTGACCGAGCGTGTATCAGCAATAGTCTCTCTACTCTAGCAAGATAGGAATATAGTCTCTCTATGATCCATCATCTAAGACTATACTAGTTTTACTTTTTGACTTTTGATCGAGCATGTGTATCGAAAATAGTCTCTCTACTCTAACAAGATAGAAATATCGGTTGTATGCATTTTACTCTACATGAACATCATTTTGTGAAATCATACTGTACATATTGTTGTCGTTGTTATTTTTGACTTTTGAGCTTTAAATTTTGAGAAAAAATTATTAGGTGATGTTTTTCTATTTGTTCAAGCATCTCATGAAATTTATCGAGGTGCGTCCAAATTGATTTGGACATCATGACTGTCGAAACAAAAAAAAATTACAGTAGTTTTACTTTCTCTTACTAATGTTTAAGAGAAAATTTCATAAATAGTTATAGTTTAAGCTCAATTACGGAACATAGCTATAATTTGCGCATTTATGAAGCATATCTATGATGGTTGTATCAGGCGGGTATTAGTTGTATGCGAAAGAATTGTATTCAGGTGGCGGGTATCAATTATATCAACACATATATACATCAACTGAAAACTCGCGAAAAAACTGTATCAACACATACTATATTAGCATGTGTGTATATTATGTATTTGCTATAAAACTCAAAATATAACTATACATTTCATTTTTTTTAAAAAAATGTTATAAAATACATTGTATATGGATGTCCACGACTCTAGCTATAAATTCTCCACAACTCCTCAACCATTATGATATTAACTCTCACTCCTCCATAACCTTTCCTCTTGATCTTCCCTCATAAGTCTCAAGGATTAATGTCATGTTTATGACACCCTTTGATACTCCTCAATGTAATCCTATAAATAGAGGAGTTGTGTATTATGTTGGATAGACTTGAAATATTTGTATGCATTTTGATACTTGGAAGAAATGGAAATACTCTCCTCTCTTATATCTCATTTCTTGTATATTTTCTTGCCTTATATTGCTTTATTATTTAACACGTTATCAGCACGAAGCTCAAAGATTATAGGTAAAAATATTATCCATAAAATCATTTTAGCAATTTTGAAAGGGTAAATCTCATTTGCTCACGTTCAAGGTATGAATTCATGTTCACTGTTTTGCTATATTTGATATATACACGTTTCTGTAATAGGAAAAGACACTTATCCATTAGCCTTATATTAGTTTGTATTAATCCAATTGAAAAAAAAAAGGTTTTCTGAAAACTATATTGCTGGAAAATTACTAACATATTTTTGGTATACATTTATTTTCATGTGATGATCACAGCTTATGTTTTCTTTGAACTTTGAGAAGTTCTATGTTTTTCTTTCAGATAATTGTTAGTCCAAAAATGATTAAAAAAAAGTGATGACTAATATTATGAATACCACTGACTAATTTTTCATTGTTTAAATGATTTTTTATCTCTACCATCGAATTTCACTAGGATTGAGGCCAAGTCTCATGGCACTTTGGTCTATTATGCCATTGATTGAGGGTAAGACGGTGAAGTTAAGTCTCATCAACCAAAAAGGGTAAAATATTGAGTTAAAGTTTTGGTGATAAGACGTTGAATTCAAGTCTCAACGCAATATATGGGTTCAAGTCCCATTAAATTGTGGGCTAACACGCCTTCATATGGGTAAGACGTTGGGTTCAAGTCCCAACGCAATATATTGATGACTAAGCAAATTGATATGTTTTTGATAAAAAGTGATGAAACCCACCATATTGATTTGCTCCATTCCTTGATGTAAATGTGGTAGCAATGCATATAAGTGTGAAAAAGACAAGTGGTTAAATTATGTGGGTGTAGAGGAACAAAATTATAATTGTCATCATTTTGATAATAATAAAAGAGAAAACACTATGGGTTCTCCAAATCGTCCTTCAAAAGGTGAAGGTAATTTTACCATCAATTTGGTATAAAAGACATTGGGCACACTGTTATTGTGCAAGCTAATTTGATATGTTATAAAATCCTCCATCAAAAGAAAAGAATATATAGACCTTTCAAAGTGATGTTGAGGTGTGTTATAGAAATATGATAAATGTCAAGGCATGACAATGAGTTTCTAATGAAAATTTGTGAAGCAAGTACATATGATTATTGTTCATTACTTGAAGAGAATGTGACTTGTAATAAGCATGTAAATGGTCGACCATTCTTGAAAATGAATGTGTCTATGTGTCAAAGATTATGAATAAGGATGTGCTTATGTATGGTTGATAAATACCAAAAACTCACCTCTATGGGAGGTTTGAGTGAAATAAAGATTTTAATTCGGTATAAAAAAGGTTATTGATTTTGTAGTATGTTTTATCATAATCTACCAAAGGGTAAAAATAAGAAATGATTCTTGCCTATAAAAGTTTTGGCCATGATCAAAATGGATACTATGACGTGGTTGAATGAATTTGTCATTGATCGCGTAAATATGGTATGCCAAAAAGACTTTGCCAAATGTTATAAAAATGAATTATTTAAGGCAAAAGTAAAGCAAGAAAGAGATCTTGCATATAATAATTTTAACCATAGTGAGAATAATTTTCTCCCTAAAAGGAGATGGTCACCATACAAATGGTGTTTTGGAATATGAGGAAGTACACAAGCATTTGACAGCTTCGAAAAAGCTAATGTGTTACTACACGGAGGAATGAAATATTGTATTCCGGGTACAAAATCTGTATATAACTATAAGAACTTCAAACTAAAGTTCAAGAACAACAAAGAAGTTCAACAACTTCAAACACAAGTTCAACAACTATGAGCTATCAAAATGAAGTTTCTACTATTTTCTGAAAAATAGCAAAACCGTAAGAAAAGAGATGAAAGAGAATGTAGAATCAAGTCCACCGAATTCACGGTGTGTCCTTAAGGAATTTATTCCCCTCAAGTACCCGAGGTCATTGGAATATATCCTCCTAGGATAAAATGATTCACTTCAGTAAATAGTGGTACCTCAAATTTGCTGAACTTCGAACGCACTCAACGATTTGATGATCACACTTGAGTTTTTCAAGAATAAGAGAGGTTTTACTTCACAAATTTCCTTCCTTTACCTGAGGAAAAATCCAGATATTTATAGCCAAAAGGTCATGCTTCATAAATGAAGCAATGGTCCATAAAAAAATACACTATTTTAGAACGTCGCGACCACCTGCGTCCGCAGGTGACATTTTGGCAAAAACCAGTAGTTCTGGTTTGACTTGCGTCCACAGGTTCCAGGTGTGCACGTACGGATCATCACGTCCTTCGAGGTGCGCTGTGACATGCGTCCGCAGATGGAGAAAATCATTTCTTATCGGATTTTTCGATTAAAATATCACTATTTTTCAGGTTTCAAATGAATTTTATCCAAAAAGATAGTCTCTCTCTCGATCATTTTTCAAATCCGAGCAGAACGAGCGATGACGACGACGGCGCGAGGCTTGTCTTGTTCTTGCCTCACTATCCACATGAAGGAATGCATCTCAATATATGCATAAGAAAGTTTCTTTCTCCCACCAATGTGGGAGAACTTTCTTCCTTAAAAGTGAAGTACACATTGTTCACTTTCCCTTCATTTTTCTTCTCTCCATTTTCCATTCACAATCTACTTAGAACCCAACATGAAATTGTTCACGATATTGATATTGCAGTAAATCTCCAAAAGAAGCTTTTAAGTTTCAAGAAAAACTATTATTAGTTTGAGACTATAAATTATGGGAAGATTTTATATCTTCATATTACTACAATCGAAATAAGTTATAAATATTTATGTGAAAGGCTACTCGTTTTCCTCCTGGTTGTTGATACAAATATGAGCATGGTGATGAAATCACATGCGATAGTAAACTAAAAGTTTACAGGAAATATACAAGTTGGCATGACCGGTTAACCATTCCGGTTCAAATGTGATGCAAAAATGATTGAGAATTCATGTGATTATACATTGAAGAAATAAAAGATTCTTCAAGAATTCTCTTATATTACTTGTTCTCACAATAAAATATCATATCGGCAAAGGTTAGGATTGTATCCCTAAATTTTTAGAATGTCTAACAAGGTGAATATGGGCCCGTTCACCTGCCATGTGGACCATTTACTATGAAATGAGATGCATCTATGGTTGGTCACATGCGTTTTGCTATCACTTGCAATTTGATTTTCGCATGGTTGTTTGCTCAAATTGTTAAAATAAGAGTATGGTTTTAAACTATAAAACTTGATAATGTTGGTTGGTTTAGCAGAAATTGTGTGCCTCCAATTGTTGTAGAACCATTGGTTATGAGAACAAATCTCCCAAAAAAAAAATTGTTATGAAATGTGTTTGTTTTTTTTCAATGGTATGAGATGTGTTTATGTAGAAACATTTGTACGCATCAAGCCAACAAAGTTCTCCTTTATGGTTGGTTCAAGGTTAGGAGTCAAATTATTCCCATCTAAAATATTTGAATGTGCGTTATATAATTTGATTGCTCCACCACGCACAAAGATGGGTCCCCAAAATAAAATTAGGGTAAATGTTAAATTTTCTAGCATTAGGGGGAGATATGATTAACAGTTGAAATGAGTGAAATGAATTATCTAGATCCTCGTACAAAATGTGAACTTGAAGTTCAAGAGATAATTCATTTGCAAAATATTGCAAACAATTGCCAGATGCATTTACTGACCCAATGTAATAAGTCAGCTGTAAATGCTACAATGAGAAGTCCTTGAATGGTAGAGTCTATGGCACGCCTGAAACGTGATAGACCAATCGGTTCCAAACGTAAAACTCCTTGAAGAAGGAGAGGAGCAAATAATAAAGATAGTCAATGATAATGAGGCAAGTGCTTTAAAAAATACTATGACATAACTCTTCATAAAACCTTGGCAAAGGTTCAGATACCTGAAAATGATGAAAAATGAAGAGATCTTGATAAGTTATGTCGCATTGGAATCGATATCAAATAAACGTCGATGATATTTTTGATATAATATAGCGCTCACCATTATAAATGGTACGAGGATCTTGAATTTGAATCTGTCAAATAGTGTGGACAGATAAATCATTGACCAAATAAATTACGTAATTTCAAGTATATTTTATTTCACTTGAAAGGTGATGTTTTGGAATTAGTTCATAGACTAAGGTATAATGCCAGTGGGGTACAATGAATTATTGTGAGTAAAATCGTAAGATATGAAGTGTGGCTTGTGCCTTGGGGCATAAAGATTTTTCGCAAAAGTCCTGACATTATTTTATGAAGATGTGTTCCCCTGTGGTGGATGCAATAAATGCGTATAATGAATGATTATCATGTCTAGCTAGACGGAAAATGTTATATGAAAATCCTTGAAGGCTCTAAAAGGTTTTAAAGAGATTCGATCCATTGAATACCCCAATGATTGCGAGATCATTTAACATAAAGAAAGATCGATTTCGATCTCATGAAAATGGTTAGAAAGTACCATGTCTTAGTGCAATTGGTGCACTTATATATCCTGCTATTTCTATACATGAAATAATACTTTTGTTAATGTGCAGGAAAGACATAATTTCACTTTTATTTGGAGATATTTGAGTGAAATCAAATATATATTGACATGAATTTATTATCTCTAACAAATGTTGTCAAAGGATTGGTGGTTATGCAAATGCAGGAAGTTATTTGATTTACATAAAGTTTGATCACACGGGAGTTATCTATTTGCATAAGTGTTTTTTCCTTGAAAAGAAGATTCCAATAATGTTGAAGACAATACTACTTGCAAAGCTCAATTGAAAGAAGAATATATCGAAGAAGATAAAAATAAAGTACTTTTTTCAAACAGAATCTTCAACGAAACTATTCCTAGAGTTTGGCAGAATAGCTCACAAGGATTGATGATCTCAACATTCGAGAAGTTGTTATACAAGATAGAAATTTATTGTCTCTGAGATATCAAGTGATGTTTTTATCATGGGGAGCAAATATGTGTTGTACTCTTTTTTCCTTGGCCGAGGTTTTGTCCCATTAGATTTTTCTGGCAAGGTTTTTAATGAGGCAGCAAATAATGCGTATTAAAAGATATGTGTACTCTTTTTCATTCACTAGGATTTTTTTCCACAGAATTTTTTCTAGTAAGGTTTTAACGAGGCACATCATCTATGGACATCCAAAGAGGAGTGTTATAAAATATATTGTATATGGATGTCCACTACTCTAGACATAAATCCTCCACAACTCCTCAACCATTATGATATTAACTCTCACTCCTTCGTAACCTTTCCTCTTGATCTTCCCTCATAACTCTCAAGGATTAATGTCATGTTTATGACACCCTTTGATGTTTCTCAATGTAATCCTATAAATAGAGGACTTGTGTATTATGTTGGATAGACTTGAAATATTTGTATGCACTTTGATACTTGGAAGAAATGGGAATACTCTCCTCTCTTATATCTCACTTCTTGTATATTTTCTTGTCTTATATTGCTTTATTATTTACCCAAAAAAAAAAAAAGCGTTATTTGTCAAAATACAGTCAAAATATTTGTTATGTCGCCTAAGTTTTCCTAATTTTAAGTAGGTGACCAAATTAAATCTATTCATACGTTGTGTACCTAAACATATAGGGGAGGCACCTAAAGTCTATTTTTTCATGGGGCACATGATAATTTTGTTGAAAAATCGACAATTTTAATTTAACTAAAGGATATTCAAACGAGAAAATAATACTCTATGATTAGTTATATTTAAATAGAAAAAAATAATTTTACAAAGATTTACTACGGTCTACGGAGTATATTTTATTAGTCAATAATTTTGTATTAATTAGAATAAGAGTTGGAGTAAGCACTGGCGGATCCACCGAATAACTTACGGGTTCATGGAAATTCAATAGCTTTAGTCCAGATATTATAAATATACACATTAAAAAAAATTATTAAATATTTATAAATATTTAACCGTAAGTTCAATTTTTTTATTACATACTTCCTCCATCCATGTTTGATGACTTGAAACATATCTTAAGAATCAATAAATAAAATGACAATTTTATTATATTACTCTTGATTTATTATAAGTCATCTCACTAATATTTAAATGATGTGAAATTAATTAGTACTTAATAAGAGTAAATATGTATAAAATGATTTATTATCTTTTGGTTTTTAGAATTGAACAATAAAAAACTAATATCTATTTTTAATATAGTAAACAAATAAAAACAGACGGAAGAATTAGTATTCCTTCTGTTCACTTTATACTTATTCACTATACTAAAAATATATTTTCAATTCTACTTGTCACTTTTAACATATCAAGAAAAAATCATATTTTTTCCATGTTTTACCCTCAACATTACTTCAAAATCTAGGATTAAACATTAATTAATACAAGTATTATACTAAAATATTCATATCAATCATTGTTTCTCAAAAAACATATAAAGTCCACAGTAAATAAGTAAAAAATAAACAAAAAAAAGTAATTTAAAATTATTACATAAACTTCATATTGATTTAGATTTCCACTAAACAGACCATCCGATATTTGACAACTCACTCACAATTTTTTTACGATCAAACAAGTCTTCTAAATCTAGAGCAATAAAAAAAATTTCTTTAACAATTCATTTGTGTCTTTCTTTAATTTAACGTATTAGTAATTTAATATTATTTGTGAGCAAGTTATCAAATGTCACACGCGATGTAATGAGTGAAAGTCTAAGTACGTCACGACATGCCATAAAACCAATATGGCAAAAGGTATGGACGAATAAAGACTTAAGTCAGTCGATACTAATTGCTGATCAGTAAAGAGTATCAACTTCTGTCCAATCTCATTAATTGTTCTGAAAATAAAAAGCTAAAATTGATTTTATACTTTGACCCACATATATAATCTACCAAAAAAATGAAAATGAAAAATAATTGTACAAAAAAAAAAGGGTATAAGGCTTTTTTGCAACTCCCAGATTATAAATCTTTGTTTCTTTGCATAAAAAGCTTTGCTAATGAAGTCTATTGTTAATTGTATAAGGCTAATCACACTATTAGAGTGGCTGATAACACCAAAAGAACACTTAATATTCAGATTTTAAACATAGGCTTAAAATCTAATTAATATAGAGAGACAAGTCCTCAGTTAGGAAGCAGAACTAACAAAGCATAAAACTCTTAACAAAATTCTAACAACTTTTTTCATTAATTAGATGTGCACGAAATAATATTTGTTTCTTTGTCAAAAACTGGATTTTCTTATCAAGTCTTTAGAGCTGCATTAACCAAGTTGTTGCTGAACTCCCAAAGGTTTTTTGCTAAAGCCTCGTCTCGTGCTAGCTTGCTTGGCTTGTGCTCATTGCAGTCAAGGTAGTACTTTCCAGTCACCCCTTTTACACTTGGATGAAGTGCAACATAACATGTTGTAGCTGCCCCCTGTAAAAATAGAATCATTTGTTAATGACAATTAACATAATTAATTTATTACTGAAAGATGTCATATCTTAAACCCTTAATTTTCTTTTGAAATTCAATTTGACTAGCATTAAAGGTCCATGTAGATGTCCGGACGATTTATTTTTATAACTATGGTGTCCAGGTTAGCTTATGCATATCCAAAATACTAATAGAACAGAGGACACCAGAGGCAATGAACTGATAAGACACTGTCACCACGGGCGGAGCTAGGGGGCGGAAGGGATTCATCTGAATCCTCTTCGCCAGGACACTACATTGTGTATAAGGTCAATTCTTTTTTATGTATGTATGCACATTAGATATTGAATCCCCTTGGCATCTTCACATGTTTACTTTTTTTTTATTTTTTAAATACTCTCAGTGAAAATCCTGTCTCGGCCACTAACTGTCACAGTTCACGAAAAGGTTAAACTGCTTGCGAGGAAGTGAATTGATTTACCTGAGGGACATTCTTCCATAGGAAACAAGTGAAAGCCCTAAAGATTCCTGTAAAAGAAAATGTAAGTGATTAAAAAAATATCCCTCGGAGCTATAATATGTTGTGAATGGTTGATAATATAGAATACATACTCATCAATAGAGCAGAATGCCTCATGAGGGGAGTCATTATTAAACCTGGATGCACTGAGTTGACAGTTATATTTGCTCCCTCTTCCTGTATTTGATGATAATAAAATAATTAGACTGTCTAATTTCCAACCGATTAAACTTTTAAATGAGATAGTTCACACAGTCCATCCTACTGGCAGATTACGGTAAGTAAAAGTTTAGTTAATTACCTGCAAGTGGCGCGAAAGTTCGTTGGCGTGTAATATGTTGGCTAATTTGGATTGTCCATATGCTAGTTTGTCTTGATAACTGGTTTAGGAAAGCAATAGTAATTGAATATATTAGTCTACATTGTACTGATGCAAAGGTTGATAGGGTAGTATCTATGTTGCTCGGACTATTTAAAAATGTTGTTGGGTGTGTGTCAGATCCTCCAAAAGTAGTACATTTTTGGAGGATCTGATATTGGTGCAACACCATTTTTGTAGGGTCCGAGAAACATAGGACTGAAGTATACCTGCTCTTGTCATTGATCTTGTGAAATCTTATTCCTCCTTTGTAAGGGCAGATGTGAGCTATTGATGACAAGTTCACAATTCTACCCTCAATACCAGTAGATTTTGCTGTTTCCTTCATTTTGTCTAGAAGAAGAATAGTTAAGTAGAAGTGACCTGAAAAAAATAACACAAACACAAAAAGAAAAGATCAATATCTACCAAAAATGTGTACTAAAGAACTTCATTATATTGATTCAACGAGAATTCTTCTGATGATGATCGATTCAAACTCTGACTAAAAAGTCCAATAATGAGCATAACGACCCCCTATTGTTCTAATGTAGAGAAGAACTTGCGATTTGCTTTTTGAGAAATTTGTAAACCAACAAATTCAACGAAAGCTTTCAATTTCTTATTTTACTATGTCCAACTCTATGTACTCGTTTATCCATTTGTTAAGTAACAGAAATGGCTATAATAGAGTTTGTCAGTGTATACCTAGATGATTTGTCGCGAATTGCATCTCTATGCCGTCTTCTGAAAGCTGAAATGGACAGAACATAATACCTGCATTGTTTCTGTTTTTGCAAATTCTCGTTAGGCAAACATGTTCTGTTTTTTTTGTTTTTGTTTTCCTTCTAAAACATATATAGAGATCAAGAAATTACATTAAGATGTTGAGAGGAAGGTTAAGTGCTTTGAAATTATCAGCAAATGCCTTGACAGATCTAATTGAGCTCAAGTCGAGTTTCTCAACATCGATACGAGCAGCTTTGTTGTCCTTGAGAATACGCTGTTTTGCATCGTTCGCGGCCTCCATGTTTCTAGCTGCAATAATGACATGGACATTCCTCATTGCTAAAACTCTTGCTGTCTCCAAACCAATGCCGCTCGCGCCTCCTGTTTTTTTAAAAAAAAAAAAAAAATCAAGGTGTTATAGACGAATTGGAAGAAGAAATGTCTTTCCTGGACAATGTGGATGAGATCATGAGGAAGTTCTCACCTAAAAGCTAAAGGCATAAGACACAAAACGACACTCAAACTTGGCTTCAGCTGGCAAGTAAGCACTCTCACTTTGAAAGTGCACATTTAGATACCTTAACTTGATCTTAGCTGGCAACTAAACACTCTAACTCGTCCTCACTATATCTCGTGAACACCCCAGTGAAAAACCACAAGTATAGAGCATCGAGCGAAAAAAAAAATAAAAAAATTCCAACTTTTGCTCTAGAACAAAGAAAATTGGATTGGCTGCTTGAAATATTGTTCAGAGTTAGTTCCACTCACTACAACAAATAAATTTACCAGCACTCCACATAAATGTCGTTAAAAGCTTTAGCGATCTTAAACGCAATGACATTTACTCAATTGCCGGTAAATATTTTTGCGGCAACAAATATTACCGCTGAAAGGAAAATATATTGCCACTAAAATCATCTTTTGGTAGAGTGACTATGCAATTCATTAGATGATAAACAAGACTGTAGAGATCTATTCATGAATAAATATTTTTTTTTTCAAGAACTAGTCCAACAAAGAAAATATTTACCAACTTTTTTTTAATCAAAGAAAATCTAAATACCACCTAAAATCCTTTTAGCAATATAACAAACAAGGTAGACCACACAAGCTTCACATAAATGATTAAACAGTGCAACCACAACCACGTACATATACTTATATAAAATAATGTAGAATATTGCAGGACAAAAAGTCAAAAAATATAAATTAAAAACATCACAAGTACATTGAGGATCTTTGTCTAGAACAAATTAAAGACTTTGTCTGAGCTCCAACACAAGGGGAAGTTGCTTTTGGACCCTCAAATTAAAGTCTCCAATTTTTTTGTATTATTTAATATTATATACTCTATTAAATAATATAATATGTAGTTTACTAAATAACTCCGTTGGAATAAGGACCTTGAATTCTAAGATGACACTTATTTTGGAATAAAAAGTTTTTGCTTCGCTTCCATTCCGCCACATAACCATGCTTTACGACTCGATCCAGCACTCAAATTATTATGATCCTCGTCACCAGTCAACTAATATTGATAGTTGTTCACTTACTGACTTTTGTCGGTCTCCGAGAAGGGTTTTAATGGCGACCGGACACCTCTTCTCTGAAAGTCTAAATGTTTTGGGGGACATTGACTCTCTGGATTTTCCGGCTTCTATTTCCCTTCAACCAACCACTCTTTTAGTTCCCAAAATGTAGTACTTATTTTGGGACGGATATAATAACTAAATTAATTTTAGAAAAAATAATTAACTTTAGACCACTAATTTCGTTGAACAAACAAATAGTAATATGTCCATAACGAAAAACCATCACCTCGTTAGGTTTCTTCCGACAGGCCAGTAAGCCGTCTCCGACAGGAATATTTGAGTCATTGCAAGGAAAATAAAAAAAATCAAGAAAATTAAATGATAAAAAGTAAGAAACCCATTTTTCCATTAAGCAAGTTCTAAGTAGTGGCGGAGCCACATGTATTCAAGTGGTGTCAACTGACAATTCTTCGTCGGAAAATTAACCGTATAACTAAGTAAAAATTCTTTTTTATATATATTGACTTTCTTTGACTTCTTCATAAATTTCCTACTTTATATTTGGGCATCAGAATCCCTTAATGAAAAATCTATATAGGAACTTTTCCCCATACTGACAGACAACACGAGATGTTTTGTACATCAAACTGTATCTTTTATTAATGTACAATAACAATAACATACTCAGTATATTCCCACAAAGTGAGGTCTGGGGAGGGTAGACTGTACACAGTCCATATCACTATTTCAGATGTGAGATAGAGAGGTTGTTTCCGATAGACCACCGACTCAAGACAAAATAATCTAGCAAAAGACATAATATAAGAACAAAAAATAATAGGCGGTATCAAAACAACAAATAGTAACTGCAACAAGACTACCACAAAATAATACTACAATAAATCCACCCAAAACAACAGACATCACCAAAACTCCAAAACAATACACTACAAGCATAGCAATACAACTACTAGCCATCTTTTTATCAATGTATATAACTTAAAATGATACTAGCAAATATATGTATAGGAAAAAAACCTGTAACAATGGCTGTGAGATTAGAGCCATCAATGCCATGAGTAACTTGTTCAGCAGTAGAAGCTGATCCAAAACCACTTGGACCTGGCCTTCCTGTTACTAACCTCAACATTCTTCTCAAAAAAAAAAAAAAAACACAAAAAACTAATATTCAAACAAGAAAGAAGTGTAGAAGATGTACAAGCAAAAACCAATTTGGCTCAAAATATATAGAGAGAGAGATGTAGTGGACTGTTGAAGAATTAATGAAGACAAAACTTGAAGAGGAAAAAGGAGAATAATGACATGCTGGTTGCAATGGGAATATAAAGAAAGGGTGGTGGTGTGAATATACAAGACATTATTGTGTCACACACACATTATACATAGTCTATAGAGAGACACAAGGGCGGCTCTAGGGGGCGGAAGGGTGTTGATCTCGTCTCGTCACTAAAATTTACATTGTATATATAAGATAATTTTTTTTAATTTTATATGTACATAGATAAATTTTGAATCTCTTGAACATAAGATATATTAAAGGTTGGTTCAATGGTTTAGATAGTACAAAATTCACCTTGAGATTTCAACTTCAAATTTTAAATACTAAGTCGGCGTTTGGCCATGTTTCATTGTGAAAATAGAAAAAAATAGTTCTTGTTTTCAAAGTGAAAAAAGTAAAAACAATTTTTAATTTGCTGTTTTTGGTATTGTTTGAATTTTTTTGTAAAAAGTGAATAAAATGAAAACAGAATTTTCTGAAATTTCATGGTCAAAAATATTTTTCAGAATTTAACTTCGTAAAAAAGTAAAAGAAATCCATGGCCAAATACCCCCTAAATTTATTTATTTATACCTCCCTTATGAAAATTTTAGATCCGTAATGATAGCTAGAGATGAATTTAGGGGAAGAGTAGTTATTGGTAATGAATTTTGGGTATAGAAGAGACACATTCAAATTCAATTAATGTCTAAGTCGGTGACTGCCTCTAATTATTTTCACCAATCTCTCAACTGTATTCCTGTTTTTTGTTCATAATTTCATATATATGATTATAATTTTAATTTACTTTTTAATAAATATATTTTAATAACTTAGTTATGAATACAACTTATAAAGGGTAAGTGTAAGATTTTTATAATATAAGGGATATAAGTTATATTTCGAGAGTGTTAATTTAGTGTGATTAACCAATAATATTGATTTCTTGGCATTTAGTAGGATGCACTTGAAGGTGTTTTTTGTGGTTAGATTTGAATCGGTTATTCACAAAAAATAAACCAAATGTTGGAATCAAACCAATTTAATTGGTGTTACTACATCGCTTCGGATTTTATCGAATTTGTCGAATTTTTTGACTTATTCAGTTTTGTCTGGTCTTTTACAAATATATGATCATATAATTTTAAGCACATATTAATGAAGGTTAATAAAATGACTCAAAAATAAATTATTTTCAACATGAAATATATTCTTGACATTAACAAAGTAAAAATTACTACAAATCAAATTAGAAAATAAAGGTAAAAAAATTGATTACAACACTTAGATTACGAACCAAGAATACAAAAGATTAATTAATATGTACCGTAAAACTTTAAAAATTTTATATAAAATATACATATATGTGTTTAGTTATAATTTTAATATGTGTATTTATACAATCTATTTTGTTCTATATTTTGGTTATTTTTCGGTTAAAATCAAAACAAACCAAATTATATCAAAAGAGCAGTCCAATGCACGGGTCTGGCCGTTCTTCATATTTTGAACCCCCTCAGTGGAAATCCTGGCTTCGCCTCTTGGTCTGGGGAAGGATCGAACCACACAAGGATCTAATATACACGGTCTTACTCTACATTTCTACAAGAGGTTATTTCCACGGCTAAAACCTGTGACCGGGAACAACTTCAAACCAAATTATGTCGATTTTTAAAAATTTAAATCAAAACTAAGCCGACCCAAATTAATCATGTCAGTTTTTTCTTAGATTTGGTTTGGTTTTTCATGAACACCCAATTGCACGTTTTAAGTGTTTTAATTCCTTTAATATCTATCGTAATCCTACTTATATTTCCTTAATTAATATCTATCAAAACCTAGTTTAATTACTCATATACCACTATTAATCGAATTTCATTTCTAACCACTTGCTAGTTTGACCCAAACAACGATTTACAAGTTTGACCAAAACAAAAATTTGCAAGTTTGACCAAAACAAAGATGATCGATAGTATTTCAATTTCTATTAAATGAATACTAATACTTCATTAATTAGGATATGGTGCATCTTATCTTAATATTGGATACCTCGTCAAAGCCACCTTCAACGTTGTCATATTCATGTGATCAATGTTTTGAATATTCAATGTTTCCCTAATTTATTTATATCCATTTCTGACCCATCCTGAAAAAAATAGGACGACCATAATTTAATTAAATAAAACAATATATAGTCACATATGTAATTACTTAACATATAGTATAACATAGGGATCCCTATAATGTAAGAATAATATATCTTGATTTTAGCATTGAGAATTTGAGATGAAGTTTTTACAGTGCTCAATAAATTTAAAGTAAATTTGAGGGTCACGACGTGATACTACATAACTTGTGGATATCATTATGAAACATACATGTATGGGCAATTAAACATTATGTTATTCGTGAAATGTAATAAAGACACAACGCTCTGCAATAATTGAAAAACATTAACAGATGGGTTCAAGTTTTTAATATGTATATGGTTCAAGCAGCGGTGGAATTAGGATATTCACTAAGGAGGTTCAAATATAGGGAATATAAGTAAATATATGAAATAATCGAAGAGGGTTCGATGTATACTATATATACATAAAAAATAATTTTAACCATGTATAAATAATACTCCTTCCATTTCTAAATAAGTTTTCCTGTTGGCTTGGGCACACTCTTTAATAAAATACTCACTTCTAGAAAATTAAAGGTAATTTTACCAACTAAACCAATTAAATTTTATCTCTTTTCAAGTTGACATTGATTATTATATTTAAACTCAAGGGCATATAAGGAATATTATGATCAAAGTATTCTTGAAGACTTAAACATACACACTTATTTAGGAACAAAATCACAACTCAAAAAGAGCATTTATAAAGAAAAAGAAGGAGTATAATTTTCTGCCGAGAGGGTTCGAATGAACCCCTGACCCAAGCTAGCCCCGCCTTTGGGTTCAAGTTATTGATGATGTGTAGCACTTTTTTTATTTTATGTGTCTGATTTATTTTAAAAGAATATTTTCTTTGTCTTAAATACTACTTGTGTTTTTCATTTATATACCCTTATGAAAATAATAGTGAATTTATTCACGCTTCATACGGTGAAAAAAAATAAAAATAAAATATAACATTGAATGAAAATAAGTGCGAAGATGTACAAAAAATTATCACTTCTAACTCATCAGTCAAAATATAATAAAATTCTTTGTTAATCTAAAAGCTGATCTCCTAATAGACGGAAAAGTACATACATAAGAGAAATATACGTATGAAAAAGGAAAATACTCCTCCCATTTTACTATTTGGACAGTCAAAAGATATTTTCTTGATCATAATTTTTTCAAATATTTTTTAAATATTGTTAACCATTGTAACTTAATAGTACTTTTTATGTAGTATCTAAATATGTAAAGTTTATATTTAAATTTATATCAAATATTATTTAATTTGACTCTCGTGTTTCAAATCAAGTGAAAGGAAAGACCAACATGGGTTGTGATGCAATGGTGAAACCGCTCCACCCTTGACCAGCGGTATCACGTTCGAGCCCTGAACTGGATACGGAGAAAATCTCATTGGGAATGCCGCCCCCAGAATGGATCTTGCATTGCTCGATCCGAATTAGTCAGTCTCCAATATATGAATATTGAACACTGGAGGGAGGGGAAGCAGTAAATGTTAGGGGTTGGTGAGAAAGGGACTGAGAATAATATCTTGAAATACGAATACCAACATATATTGTAACGCAAATAAAACGTATCTGATCTCCAAATGAGCACCATCTATAAATGTATGTAAAATAATTTATTATTCAAAAAATAATTTATTATTCAACAGAAGTTATCATATATATCATGATTCATGTCATTGAAATAAATTTCTCGACAATTCAAGCAAGAAAGTAATTGAATTCTGATCAATCACATTCCAAAGCTGGCAGTATGCACATGCATGGTCCAAGTCTTTGTGGAGTACTACTCACATGAAGTTACCTAAAGTAGTAGTATGATCCACCAAATAAGACTATACTAGTTTTACTTTTGACTTTTGATTCAGGCTCAAGGTGTATCGGAAATAGTATTTTTACTCTCATAAAATCAGGGTAAGATCTATCAACACTTATGAAATTATGATGAGTGTATTATTGTTGTTTTAAACTTTTGAGGTTTAAATTCTGAGTACAATTATTAGGTGATTATTTTTCATAATTTTTTCAAGCGTCTCAGAAAACTTATTGAGGTGCGCACAAATTGATTCAAACACCATGATTATCAAAACAAAGAAATTACACTAATTTTATCTTTTCTTAATTTAAGAAAATTTTATCAATAACTATAATTTAGAGCATAATAACGAAACATATGAAGCAAAATTTGTGTATTTTAGGAAACATAACTACGATAGTCGATAGTTGTATCAGGCGAAAAAATTGTATCAAACGGATATCAATTGTATCAACGAAAGAGTTGTATTCTAGCGGTGGCTATCAATTGTATCAGCACATACTACATAAACTAAAAACTCACGAAAGAACAATATCAAAGCATACTATATTAGCACAAGCGTATATTACACATTTTCTGTAATAAAACTCAATATAACCACAATTCATAATTTTTTTAAATGGTGATTATATATCAAAAATAGAGTCAAAATATTTGTTATGCCGCCTAATTTTTCCAAATTTGAAGTAGGTTACCAAATTAAATCTATTCATACGTTGTGCGCCTAAACATATAGAGGAGGCAACTAAAGTCTATTTTATCATGGGGCACATGATAATATTGTTGAAAAATCGACGATTTATTTAACTAAAGGATATACAAACGAGAAAATAATACTCTATGATCAGTATAGTCAAATGGAAAAAGATATTCTTACAAAGATTTATTATATTTTACTAATCAGAAATTTTGCAGTAACTAAAGCAAGAGAGTTGGAGTAGCAGTGACGGATCCACTGTAACTCACGGATTCACGGAAATTCAATAATTTTTTCTAGATCTTATACATATTAAAAAGTTTATTAAATATTTTTAAATATTTAACTGGTGAATTCATTCTTTTTATTATATACTTCCCCCATTTATATTTGATGACTTGGTACATTCCTTAAGAATCAATAATTAAGATTGCAATTTTATTATACCACTCCTCATTATTATAAGTCATCTCACTAATTGAAGGGGATCCTTAGAGTAACTTGTAAAGTTATTGACATGTGATCAGAAGGTTATGGGTACAAACTGTGGAAATAGTTTATGGCAAAAATGCAAGGTTCGATTGCTGTCACGATTCGAGACTACCCCCTAGTCGTAACACGGTGTTTAAAGTCACGAGTGACCCCAAGCTAACCCATGGTCTGGCATGACATTAAGAATACTAAAATAACTGATATAAGATTGTACGGAAGCTAAACTGAAATGAAAGAATCATAATAAAAGCAGAATTCATATTGCATATCACAACTAAGACTGTCTGACATAAACAACATACTGGAAATCTAACTGTCTGTCTGAAAGCCTCTAAATCATATGAGTTGTTGGGACAAGCCCCCAACTAACT
Organism: Capsicum rhomboideum; assembly: GCA_031232105.1. NCBI lineage: Eukaryota > Viridiplantae > Streptophyta > Magnoliopsida > Solanales > Solanaceae > Capsicum > Capsicum rhomboideum. The sequence goes on along the minus strand of CP124711.1, from coordinate 137,421,420 downwards.
CTAACTGTCTGAAACTGAAATAACGTAAAATGAAATACTGATAACTAGCCCTCGAATGATGAGGACTCACCAAACACTGTTGCTGATATGCTACGGAATTGTACTAAGCGCGATCTGGATGATGAACGTCAGAACCTATATTATCAGACAATATAGCGCAAAGGAAAGTATGTGATCAGTACTTTGATGTACTGAGTATGGGAGATAGGAAAATACTAATATAGGCTAAACATGATGAATATAATATGATAAACTGATGCAAAACCAAGTAATAAACCTGTACTGAGAGATAAACTGAAATATTAAATACTCGTGCAAGTATCTGAATCTAAAATATCAACTGTGGACTGTGGGAGCTAGCGTTAACCGACATACCCCAATCTGAGCTAACCGAGATCCAACCTATAACCCCAGCTGGAAGGGTGTTCAGTATCTTGCCAAGGGTACAAACACTGACTGACGGGTGATCGTTTAGAACCTACGGTGACGCTGTAGTTTTGGAACTTAGGGACTTCTACTAAAGGTCTCAGCCTAACTGACAGGTGACCCTTCATCCTTGCGTCCGCTTTGTGTTAAGTACTACTCCCAAATGAATGACACTAATAACTGAAATGCTCAATAATAGTAATGTTATGAAGACTGAAAATGCATGCATTGTCTGAGAGCATTCACAACATGTAAACTGAAGTTTATAATACTCATAAATATATGCATGCGATCCTAGGTCATCGGATGTTCATAACTCGCCATCTTGAAGAATGCAACTACTATGACAATTTCCATAAACTGAGTGAATTTGGGAAAATAATCATTCAAGACCAAAAATCATGAATTTCACTATATAATTAGGGTTTATAATATTGAACATGTAATAATATTGAAATTCATGTTAAAACAATGGTTATAACTCAATAAGATCAAGAAATCAGAATATCAAGAAAATCACAACATTCATGAACCCTAAGCTCTGAGAAAGGAATTAATCTGAGAAACTGAGTTAACTTTGGGACTCTATGGGTAAAAGGAAACCCAAAGATGAAATCCCACATACCTGAGGTTGAAAACCTTGATGACACCTTTGAATTTGGAGACTGAAGTTTGAAAACCCAAACCCTTGCTTGAGAGAGAAAAATCGCTCCTTTCTCTCTAAATTTTCCAAGTATTGAATGAATTATGAGGAATGGGGGACTTGGGGATATTTTAGGATTATTAGTCAGCCTTTGGGTAGCCTAAACGACGTGGTTTTGGTGTTAAAATAGTGGGAAAAGACCAAATAACCCTTTTAAAATCATCAAAAAAACTGCTGTAAATAGTCCCGACGACTCTAGCTACGACTCGTAGGGTCTAACAACGAGTCATAGCCTAGGACTCAAATTTTGGTCCCCACTGCTGTCACTACTAGTCACCCTATGACTCGTAGTGTCTCAACGACCCGTAGGGTCTCCAGACGATTCGTCGTCTGAGTCGTCGTCACCTGACAACTTTGACAATAATTTCGTAAAATGGTCATAATGGTTTCCTCCGATATCGGATTAAGGTAAAACCGGATGCGTTGGATAGGTAATTCAAATATCTATCATTTGGTGGGTCTTGATCTCAAAATTACCACAAAACATAAGAGGTATGCTCGTGTGAAGTTGACTGAAGCAAGATTCTTCACAAGAAAATCACCGACAAGGAAGGTTTGGACTTGGCTATGAGCTAGGAGTTGCTTGTGGTCATAATACATGTCTAAATCACTTGTAGTACTACTAAATCATGATGTTTGACTCTACGTGTACTTGAAGCATGGTTCTAATCTTGGCTTAGGATTTTCGGGGTGTTACAGTTCCGTACAATGAATCATAATGGTCCGGCCCTTCCCCGGACCCCGAGCATAGCGGGAGTTTTAGTACACTAGGTTGCCCTTTATTTCGCTCATTGGTAAATGAATTGGAAAAAATTAATACTTTACAAGAGTAAAATAAGTATAAAAAAGATAAATTATCTCTTGTTTTTTCATATAAACAAGTAAAAATGAACATTTATTTTTAGTATATAGTGATCAAATAAAAATGGACGGACAAAGTACTCCCTTTGTTCCCTGTTGCTTATCCTCTATACTAAAAAAAAGGAAAATTAACTCAAATAGCAGTCCATTTAACTTTTAAACTTCAAATAGCCATATTTTATTTTGATAACCTCATTATAACCAATTTTCTCATGTTGTTTACTTTTATTAGCCAAATTAATAATTTATTTTTATTTTACCCGCTTATTTATAGGAATAAGGATAAATACAAATCTTTTAAACAAGATAGTATATATCTCTCCATATCAATATTAATTCTCTCTCTAACTCAATTCCATCTCCCCACCACCCACCCCAAACCAAAATTTTCTTCTCCTCTTTTTCTTCTTTTCCCTGTCTTAGAAAATCAAAACCCAGTTGTTCTTCAACAATTGTATTTTCACGAAGAAGATTAAAGATCAAAATATTTGAAAAACAAGTTCAATAAATGGATAATTAATTGAACCATTATACTTATTCATAATTATCACAACTTTTTTTTTAAGACATGAGTTTCGCTTCCAAAACTGTAATGTCTCGAACTTTAGTTTGTTAATTATGTAATCAACGTAAATATAAAAGAAGATGAAAGATGGAGAAAAAAAATATTCATACATTGTGTAATTAGTGTATAATCATTATATAATAGGTATATAATTAGTGTGTATATATTACACACTAATTATACATTGTAATATCATTATACAATATTTACATGGTGTAATTAGTATATAATTATTATATAATTAATGTGTATACTTTACATACTAATTATACATCAATATATACATTTATTATACATATATAAATTTTCTAAATTTTTTGGAGAAAATCTGATAATATCTTTTTGTCATTTATGTTCAAGTTTTATAATTATATAAAATATGAATAAAATTAGTGTGTATACGCTATATAATATTTATACACTGATTTATGTATTTATTATATACGTATAAATTTCTTAAAGTTTTGATGAAACTTTGGTAATATTTTTTTTCCCATTTTCGTCCAAGTTTTTTTAATTTTGAATTTGAATTTGAATTTTTTGGAGATAATAAGAAATGATATAATTGCTAGAGAATGTTAAGGGATAGTTGTTGGGAAATAACAGATTGAATATAGCTCTCGTTTTTTTGGGATTTTTTTTAAAAAAAATAAAATAAAATTTAAAACTTTTTATTTGAATAATCTATGGCTATTTTTTGTAAACTTATTTTTAAGGCTACAAAAACAATTTGACACTAGTGGGCTGGCTACATGAGTTTTTTTCCAAATAAAAAAATTTACTTTTACTTATCACTTTAAAATATTAAGAAAAAAAATATATTTTTTCATATTTTACACTCCATAATAATTATTTATTCTCCAAATTATTTTTTAAAACTTAATGCTAAACATTAATCAACATAAGTGCTATTTGGGAAAAAAACCTATATATACAATACTAGATTGATTATTGCAAGGCATAACAATATTTTTTAGATTGCATTACATAACAATAGATTCATAACAAAGCATAACAAAATAATTAAAAAGAAAATATAATTTTTTACTATCTATTAATAATAGGATATCAATCACCCCTAATACCTCTCTAAAACAGTTTTCAAATACCCTAAATTTCTCCAATTTGTTGCTCACCCATTTTTGGTTATCAACCAACGATTTTTTTTTAAAAAAAATCGCTCTCATGCTAACCATAATCTCATTATCAAATTTGATCCTCTCACACAAATACCTTAGTTTGTGTTTTTCTTTCTTCAATACTCCATTAAAATATAAAATTTTCTTTTATTATTTACCAAATATTGTATGTTAATAATTTATTTTTAGTCTATGAAATTTGTATACAATCTAGTATCATTGTATTATTTTAATTTATCAAATTTAAATCAATTTATATCACAATGCTATACACCAAATGATCTTTAATTTTTTGGGATTTTAATGTACGAAATTGGTATGTAAGATGCTATATACAAATGATATATTCTTAGTAATGATTTTTAGTTTATGAAAATAGTATAAAATCTGGTATTCAGACTTAGTTTAAGCAATTCTGTTGAAATCAATTTATATATAAATTTCATACATTTGTATGTTAATGCTTATTTTTACTCTATGATATCTGTATAGAATCTGATATTACCATATTATTTTAACCAATCACAAATATGGAGTAGAAAATTCAAAAAATCACAAAATCTGGTGAAGATGACAATGAACAAAGTATAAAAAAATCACAAATTACGGTATAAAATGCACTGCAATAAAAGTGTAAATGTGTAATCTTCAAGATGTTACCAACAATGGAGTAGAAAGAGGAGAGATTTTCTCAAAAAAGTCTTTTACCTTTAATAAATTATCGTGTTCAGTTAGAGAATATATTTTGCCCACTTTTTACTCCCCCAATAAATATCAGACACAGTTATTTAGGGGAGTATTAAATATAAAACTTTTACACGGTAAAATAAAAGTTATTATTATAATTTAAACTGCTACGACTTGTAATTAAATATTTAATTTTATAATTATGAAAAAGTATACTTATAACCTGCAATAAATATTATTAAAAGTATACCTAGGATAATTTTCATCAAATTATTCACATCAATTATTGTCTCTAAGGGACAAAATTAAGTGACTTAAAATTATTACATGAACTTCATGAAGTTCAAATTTTAAATTCACTTTTAGGAAGCGTGGTAATACGAACTTAGATTTCTACTAAATTGACAATCCGATTCTTGATAACTCGCTCACAAAATTTTTACGATCAAACAAATCTTCTTAATCGATCAATATAAAAATTTTCTTTAGCAATTCTTTCATATCTTTTTTTAATTTAGCATTTTCTTATCGGGTTAGTATTATTCGTAAGCAAATTGTCATGTGTCATGTGGTATACTTAGTGAAAGTCTAAGTCCGTGTTGACAGGCCATAAAACCAATATGGCAAAAGGGATGTGTGAATAAAGACTTAAGTCAGTGTGTACTAATTGCTGGTCAGTATTAAAGAATATCAACTTTATTCTGAAAATAAAATACTAAAATCGATTTTATACTTTGACCCACATATAAAATCAACCCAAAAAAAAAAAATGAAAAATGGTGCTTTGTTTGCACACTCAACAATAATCTTTCCCTCAAAGTAAGTTTCATATGATTCATTACCACAATCTACGAGTCAATTTTCGAGTTTTATTGTATATCATCGGCATTTATGTCCACTTGAGTCAAAGCTAGCTTCTTCTTGAGTGTGTATCTCCAAGTTAACTTTGATATATATAATAAAGATATAGTAAGCCGAGCCACGTATCATCACCCCGACATCTTTTTACTCATTTCGAAGAATCATGATACTTCCTCCATTTCAAAAAGAATGACCTAATTTGATTTGACACGGAGTTTAAGAAAATAAAGAAGACTTTTGAATATTGCGGTCCTAAATTAAAGTTATGATAAATGTACCAAAATGCCCTTGAATCTTGTGGTTTAAACATGCCACGTAGAAAGTTGAAATTAAAATATTGTCAAAAAGGAAAAAGGTCATTCTTTTTTAAACGGATTAAAAAAAAAGTAGGTCATTCTTTTTTAAATGGAGGAAGTATATGTTGTTGGACTAAGTCAACTAAAAGACCACACTCTTAACATTGTGCATACTATACATTTTAGATTAAATTCTCACAATTTTTTTCAAAAAGCATTGTATCATTAAAGTACTTTCTCCGTTCGCTTTTACTTGTCACTTTTTAATATGACATGCATATTAATAAAATAATAATTGGTATAGTAACTTTACTATATTGCCTCTATTAATTCATGTTTAGTAATAGGTATTGAAAAATAAGTAATTAATGTAAGGGTAAAACATGAAAAAAAAATATTTTTTCTTGATTTGTCAAAAATGATAAGTAAAAATAGAAATTAAATTAGAAAAATAGCGACAAGTACATCCGAATGGAGGAAGTATATATCCTTACATTTTATAGATAGCTTCTTCTTCTTCTTCTTCTTTTTAATTATATTAATATAAGACTTTGTTCATATGTCAAAACACAATGGGTGAAAATCGTTTTCACCCCTCAAATTTGAACATTAATCAAACTCCCCCTTTTATCCTAATTAAATTTTTAAAATACCTATTATATCCTTTCATTATCAAATTTTTTTTCTTCATTAAAAAGCATGCTATTTTTATTTTTAAAAATTCATGTAACAAATTTTTTATAAAAATATAACATTATCTTTTGAATGAAAAGAGTGAAAAATACTAATTAAGTATATAAGCTAATAATGTTCTGTAATGAAATAAATTAGCATAATGAAAAAATTAATTTATTAATAATAATCAAAACTCTAATACTTATTTATACAAATGAAAATAGCAGGTAATAATAACTACACAAATATATTTCGATGTAGGTAATACAAAATAATTAATTAAATTAAGGTCAAAATTTTAAAGATCGTATTTATTTAGATTTTAAATTTTTTTAAACTATAATTTATGCAATACTCCATTAATGACAATCAAAACTTGTTTATTTGTATAAACATTAGAGAATACCCCCGCCGTTTCATATTACTTGATCCTCATACTAAAAATAGTTGTTTTAATTTACTTGTCCAATTTATGAAATCAAGAGAATTTTTTAATATTTCTTTATTTCTACCCTTAGTATTAAATAACATCATAAACTAGTAGCAGTCAAATTTAAAGTTTCAAAGTATTATTAATAAGTTTAGTTTAGTAAAATATACCTCTAATTAATTTTTTTTAAGGGATTTGTCATATCAAGAAGGGTCAAGTGATATGAAACGCATTGAGTAAAAGAGTGGGGCAAGACAAAAATGTACGCACATGCATGTACATACATATACACACGATTAATATATATAAAATTAAAATAACGGTTATAAAAATAACATTAAATTTTGTGACAAATTCATATTCTACTTATAATGTTAATGAACTTAAATAAAAAGCTATAAATACCTAGGTTAAAAAAAAAAAATTAAATATAATATAAAGAAGTATTACATAAATATATTTGATATAACAAGAATAAATGGGCATTATATGTGGTAAAGGAGGGAGTTTGATTATTGTTCGAAGTTGAGGAGGAAATTTGATTTTTAAAACAAAGTTGAAAGGTGAAAATCAAACACAATTTATATCTTAATACGTAAATTGATTTGGGGTAAAACACGAAATGCGAGGTGGGTTCTGGCAAGAAGCACTTGATTATCCAAGTAAATTGGGACTTGGTTGGGACCAAATGAATGAATACTGCATTTTAATCCTTCATGGTCCAATATTAGTTTCTCTGAAGCTTTATTATATCTCATTAATTGATAATTTTGTTTCAAAAAGTTTAACATATTAACTAATGGCAGTAAACACTTCAATTTCGAGAGTGCAATTAACAACTGAACATTTCAACTCATTTGATTGTGTCTACTGAACACCTGACACTGAGTGACACATAAATTTTGGAGGTGATTAGATAATTATTTTATAAGTTGAAGTGTTCAATTGACACAGTAGAAACGAGTTGAGGTATCTAGACATACATATTCAAAGTTAGAGTGGTCAAGTTTGAATGTATGTTTATATATTATGTCTTAACTAAAATAAGAGTTGCAATAGCAGTGTCGAATCCACAGAACAACTAACGAGTTCACAAGAATCCAATTTATTAAATATTTATAAATAAATTTGAACTCAATTTTTTTATTAGTATATGTTTTTCCATTCATGTTTAATTTGACACATCATTTAAAAAATAACAGATAAAGTGATAATTTTATTATATAACACCCTTAAGTCTAATAAGTCATCTCACTCATTGCGAAATGAACTGAAAATAATTGATGCTTAGTAATAAAAAAATATTAAAATAATAAATTATCTCTTAATTTTTTTAAGTTAAATAAATAAAAATAATATTTATTTTTGATATAATAAATATAAAAATAAATTTAACATAATATTATTTTAAAATTATTCCACGAATTTTATAAACTTCAAATTTTGAATTATTTTTAAGCCGTATGCCATAAAACCAATGGCAAAGGGGATGGAGTATAGAAGTCGATACTAATTGTTGATAAGTAAAGAGTATCTAATTCTGTCCAATCTAATTAATTATTGTGAAAATAAAAATTACAATTGATTTGTAATTGATTTGTATTTTGACACACATATATAAAAAAAAAAAGTAGAAATGAAGAAATAATACACAAAAATTTGCAGAACTGGTTGTTAAATTTTAGTCACACATCACATTCAAATTAATTAGCTCAGCTGTATTCCTCGAAGAGAACAAAAATAATTAATGGATGCAATGGTCCTAGAAAATAGGCATTTTATTTGAAAATTATTTTCTGTGTCACGATTTAATAGAGAGTCAAATTACATTAACTTTGACCTATATTTTAAGATATATTATCATACTATATGTGAAAGATTGTAACTCATACTATTATTTTCGTATAGTTTTTGAATATTTAAATTTAAAATTTAAAATATCGCATTGATCTAATTCAATTTAGTTTTGAAGAGTAGTCAAGTTGATTCTCGGGAAGAGAAAAATAACAAATACTTCCTCTATTTCAAAATAATTGATTTGTTCAAAGTTCAAGAGAATTTTTTAGACTTTTTTCCATAGTTACCCTTCATTTACAAGTTAATTTTCTTGATTAATGTTTTAGACTTAATTTTCTTGGCTATGAGCTCCAAGAAACTTAATTTTCTTGAAACTTTCTTACATTAATGTGGCTGAATTTTCATTGACAATGATACTATATAACTTTCCTTCTTTTCTAAGTCATTTTCATACCAAATTTGAAGTTCATTTGTATCAAATGGAATATTTAGATCAAATTGTGTTGTAGCCATGTTAAATTAACTAAGAATCATGTTAAAGTAAACCTTTTTTATAAAAATAAATTTAGAGGGAAATTAAATTTTTAAATTTGGCTTAATCTAAATTTTTAAGGTTTTACCTCCAAAAATTTGTTCAATTAAGAGGTTTAGTCATTTTAAGAGTCACATTTTGAATTTTGCACTAGGAATAAATTGACCACATAAATCAGTATTAGGAGTAGTTTTGATGATTAATGTTTTTACTTTTCAAAAATAGTTGCCAATTAATTAAAAAGGGAAAAAATGAAAAAAAAAATGGCTAATTTATGTCTTACTCTTTTTTTCTTAATATGTGTACATTACCTTAACAATTCAGTTATTTTGGAATGGAGGGAGTAAAAATGAACGGAAGGAATATATTAGTAGATCTTTTCTTGTCGTTAGAATCTTAGAAAATGAATTTTGAATCTTCTAATTGATAATGCATTTGACTCCTACTCCTTTTTAACCTCTTTTTATTTTCAACAAACAAGGCAGAGAAATAGTAATATCTTCCCCCCCCCCCCCCCCCTTTTTTTTTTTTTTTTTTTTTTTTTTGCTTCTTTTGTGATCTCTCAGAAGAGTGACATAAAAAAAATGCAATATCAATGAAAGTGGTGGAATGAGTAGGAACTTTCAAATTTTTATTAGAAATTTCGATTTTAAATTTTGAAAATCAAGAAACTTTGAATACAGAGTGGTTCTCCCTTTAATGGCTCTAGTGTATATCTGAACTAAATGGACCAGTAAATATTGAATACCAATGATTGTAAAAGGGGGGAAAACTACACTTTAATATTCAGACCATTGTCAAATTTGAAAAGAAAATTGCTAACTTCTAAATACATGATCACAAAAATTTAAATAATACGTTTAAGAATACATTTTTATTAGAGATCTTTACGTAAATAGTCAATCAAAGTCATTGCTTACTTTTCTAGCCGACATATATGCTATATACTGATTATATATACTTATATATATGTCAACTATTTTTTTAATTTAATTGACCGAGTGAGAGGTTATTTAGTGCGATGGGGAATTGAGAAGAGCAAGAGTTTTTAGTGTGAAGTAGTTTTAACGTACACAAATTGCACGTGTGCTCTTATATCTATCGATAAAAAATAGAATTTAGAATGAAAATGAACTATGAATATGGATTTATAAACTCAGAATAAAAATTGAACATAATAAGAAAATACCCAACATGGAAAATAGCATGATTACTGAAATTTTAAGAAAACATGTAAGAAGTATAAAGATATTTAACCTTAGAAACCATATGTAAAAGGATAATTCTTTCTTAGAATCTGCACTCTAAAGCTCTTAAAAGCTGTGTTTTTAGCTCTTAAAAAGTCCGCGTTTTTACACTAAAAATCAGCACTTTAAGGCTCTTAAAGTCTGCAATTCTGAAGCTACTATTACAGTTGAGAAAATACACTATGCTTAACGATAGGATTGCATCGAAGCTCTTCTTTATAGTTAGTCCTGCATGATCTCTTGAGTCGACCAGATCTTCCACTGCAGTTTCGCTAACTCACATAAGGGAGGCTACACATCTAAACTGCCCTACATTGAAGCTGCTGTTCCTTATGGATTGCTGGAACTTTTCTGAAAGTAGATTAACCGCGAAAAGAAGATAAGTATTAAGGCATGATGTGAAATGTGAAACGACATGCGCCCACTGAAAGGGCCAGGATATTGAGGCAAGTTAGTCAAAAATAAAGAAGCATTTATCCAACATCAAATGGCATTTGACAATCGACAGCATAGCTCTTCCTAAAGAAGGTAATGGAAACAAAGGAAAAGATATTTGATCACAGTACATGATAAATTATACCACCAAATCCATAATGGCAAATTCACAATGACAAAGATCCTTACAAACTTACCTGTGATTCCAAGATCTTCTGACTATCATTGTAGTACTGATTTGGATGGTTGACCCCGGCATCACAAGTTGAGTTGTGAACAGCTTCAAAGGTCAAAGTGCATGCCAACTGCACAATTTTACGATTACAACATATGAAATAAGGTGACAGAAAGCAGTGGTAATTCATAAAATTATATACTAACCTGATAATGTCTATTTCGGACTTTGTCTATCACATCCTCCAGTGCTCGATTGCCTACTCCCATCCTGGTCAGAGCAGCTCTAAGATTCTCCTCACTGTTGAAGCAAATTTGGCAAGCAAATAAGGGAAAATTGAAACCAAATGTTAGATGTAATGGAGCTATCTTTTCCAACAAATTTCTCTCAAATCTGAGTATCTACTACCAAGGAATAAGCTAATTGATACAGTTTCTATCATCATATAGAAACAACAATAGGTCAACACCATAAAGTGTAATAAATGTACCTCTTGTGTTTCTTTTACTAGTTCAACCTTCTAAAAATAGAACAATATGAAGATAATATCACTATCAAATTACTTTTCACTCTTCCCTACTAATCAACTACAGTTTTCCTCCTCTACAGAATAACATGGTGACTAAATAGTCTTGTTGATTCATTCTCAAAAAAAAAAAAGAGAGAAGGTAACAATTAACACAGACAACCTATATCGTCTTCCAGTTATGCATAAAAATAGCTGCGAATGTGTTAATAAAAATGAAAAACATGGAATCTCATCAAGGAACTAGAGATAGAAAACATGCAATATCATAAAGGAGCTAGAGATAAAAAATAAGAAAAATAAAAAAAGAGTAAACAAACAAACTTCAAAGAGATTAATGATAAAAGGGAATTTCGGGGAAAACCGTAGTATGACACATCTAAGGCCAACACTGAATATCCAAGTAAGACACTAGTATTATATAGGAATTAAGTTTGTGTAGCAAATGAAGTTGTGACTATTGAGTGCTGACCTTCATACTAAGACTATCGCACTGATACAAGGATCCCCAGACGAAAAGTTAATAATAAATAATAGAACTGACAGATAATAATGCCTTCTATGGTAAGTGTTGAGAATAGAATTAAGTAAATAAGGTACGCTCTCTTTAACCGTTGAAGCTTTTAGATGGATGGTCACACACTTCAACATAGTATCAGAGTCAGACTCATCCCAATTCTTGGTTTATTTGATATAGGGAACCCCGTATTATATTATTCACGCTCCGATCGATAGGAGGGGGATGCTGAGTCCCACATTGGTGTGGGATGGATACCTGGTCTCCCTATATGGTCTTGGGTAGTCCTTACCTCATTAGCTAGCTTTTGGAATTGAGTTAGACCCAATGTCTATTTCCTTGATATTAGAGCAGGCAAAGGTCCTATGTTCGAGTCTCACTGCCACCTATTATCAAAAAGAATTTCAACGTGTTTAACCCACAACAAAAAAATCAGGTCAGGTGCATGTTGAGATTATAATTAAGTAAATAAAGTGTGCTCTCTCCAACAACTTAAGCTTTTAGATGAGATGGTCACACACTTCAATAGAACACTTAGGCAAATACTTATGGTCGACAACCAATAGTTTAGCACTAACATAACTATAAAAAGAGCTACCTTCTATGATGTGGTTCTCGTGTTCAAGATAAAGAAAATGGTGTCCATCCCCCATAGGACTTCCAACACTCAAAGGAACTACCTACAATTGTTCATTACAAGAATAAAGAATTTAGTATCTAAGCAAGGTGATGGTTTTTTTCTTATCTTGTGGGTAGGTAATGGAGCTGGGAAATTTCATCCTTATCTAAACCTTGATATGGATTAAACTCTCTTGAGCTTCCTGTCAACAACAACAACATACCCAATATATTCCCACAAAGTGGGGTCTGAGGAGGGTAAGTGTACGCAGTCCATACCACCACCTCAGAGGTGAGATAGAGAGATTGTTTCTGATAGACCCCTGACTCAAGACATATACATTCTAGAAAAAAATAGTAAAGGGAACAAGAAATAATAGGTATTAACACACCAAATAATAACATAAACAAGACTATCACTAAGTAATACGAAAAACGATAACACACTCTAAAACAAGACTAGCACTACAGCCACTAGCACGAATGACAAAACAAAGTCCTCCTACCTACTAACAAGGACGCACTCCATCCTACTATCCTTCGACCCCAATTCGCATCCTCCACCCCTTCCTATCTAAGGTCATGTCCTCGGTAAGCTAAAGTTGTTCCATGTCATGTCTAATCACCTCCCTCCAATATTTTTTCGATCTACCTCTGCCTCGCCTGAAACCATCCCTAGCCAACCTCCCACACCTCCGCATTGGGGCATCCATGCACCTCCTGATCACATGCCTGAACCATCTCAACCTTGCTTCCCGCATCTTACACTTCCACCGAAGCCTCTCCCACCTTATCTCGAATAACCTCATTTCTAATCCTATTTTTCCTTGTAAACCCACACATCCATCATAGCACTCTCATCTCCGCCACCTTCATCTTTTGGATGTGAGAGTTCTTGACTGGCCAATACTCCGCCCCATACAACATAGCTGGTCTAACCACCATTCTGTAGAACTTGTCTTTGAGTTTAGAAGACACTTTCTTAGCACACAGGATTCCGGAAGCGAGCCTCCATTCATCCACTCTTGAGCTTCCTGTATGATCGCAATTCAACTTAACATGGATTAAGGATTTAATTGCTTTTCTTTTCCCTTTAGCATTCGGTATATAAAGCACAGAAGCACGACTAATCCAAAATCACACCGAGAAGATCAACAATTCAAGCAAAATGCTCGCTCCCAGTACTATCAACTAGGTTGCATAGTTGATGCACTGGGTTTTTTCTCACTTTTTCTTTCTTTTGGTAGGAATTGGAATTTCTAGAAACTTACAACTATGCCTAATCCCATACAACTTCCTAGAAACTTAGATGTCCTTTGTTAGCAAATTGCAGGACAATGAGAAGTTGTGCTTAATCAAAAATAACAAAGCCTGGAAGACCTTATTTTCTCATCATATTGCATCAAGAACATAGGGATTACAAATTGTTTGGAAAGATAAATTGTCTAATAGCTTCAGGAATAAACATGGGAATGAGCATCTCATGTTGTATAAAAACAACAATTGCTCACTTCAGTAGCCAAAATCAAATGCAACACAAGAAAAGTATGACCTGAAATGACGATATGGACAGCCATGGTGATCTCCAACTCCAGGAGCTGATGATATAATCTTTTGACAAGAATAAGGTGTGTAGTCCTGCACTCTCGCAAGAAAGCAGTAAGGATTATTGAGAAATCAAAGGGAGAAAATAATGCAAATCTCAACCAAAAAAAAATATAGCAAAAGATGTAGAAATAATTTTTCTTCTTTCACTCTTTTTATGTATCAGCAGAATCTTGAAACTATTCCAATGTTCTATGCTTACTCATGGGCATTCAAAGGAACAGAGAAATCGAAAGAAGATGGACAAAAGCCATTTCTTCCGCTTTTTTCCTACCTAAAACAGAGAACAGAAATGAAAGCTGACATCCAGAACTAGAAGAATTTGTTCTCATTGTATTTCTTTTCTCTTAGGTTGTTTCAGACATTATAGCTCTTCTTTTATGTGTTGAATTGTTTTTTTTCTTGTACTTCTAAGGATACTTCTCAGTTATAAAACAGAATAGAATGTTCCACCACGACTATGGAGTACAAAATGCACAGACATTGTCACAAACTCTACATATTTCGCAAAGCATCTTCAAATAAGTTACTTACCGTTCTCTTTCCTTCTTTCCCATAGTTGTGTCTTATGCCGTACGCATATTCTTTATCAAATCTTTCAGCACCAACCTACAAGAAAAAATTATGCACTTAATTTTCCAGAGAAACTGAACACAACTGAGACCACCTTCTTTCAGAAGGTACAAGCCATAACATCTTTATTCTTATCGTATGTTCACAGTCCATTAGCTCCTTATTCATAGTGGTAAACCTATTTCTAGCTATATACCACAAATTTAGCATGTACAAGGAAAACTGAGGACAACTCTTCTCCACAGTGCTTCTTGCCTCTAATGGCTTGCTCATTTTTGGACATGACCAGTCCGTTACGTTCTACAGAGGAAAACACTTGCAATGTGTTAAAAAAAATAATACATAGAACATTAATTAGTACTCACTTTCTGGGAGAACTCAGCTCTCCAGAATGCAAGGGCATCATCCAACTTCAATCCAACACCCTACAAATAAAGCAAGACACTATCAAAGAATGAATAGTGAAGAAACAATTCTTACAATCGCTCCTTGAAGAACCTCAAACTTATGTTTATGTTCCTGTGGATATCCACATGCTTCAACCAAAGAATCCATAACTCTAGATAAATTATTGAAAAGAAGAGAGCCATAATAGAACAAAAGAAAACTTCAGGACTCTCTATTTCTTTTCCTGTTAACTTACTTTCTCGAATGATCAGAACAGTAGAAAAAAAATTGTTCTATACCACTTAACCTATTTTCTATTTTTTTTTAAGCAATTACTTCTTAACTTCATCCAGAACCACTTCTTTGACCACCTTCTAGCTTTTGTAACTCCTTTTGCTTTTTTATTCTTCCCATCTTTCTCTCTCAAAGGCATAGATTTGACCAGAATCGTTGAATGCATATTTTGTATGTTTATCAAATTATGAACATCCATTTTCTTTTATGACATGTGCAACAGCTAGTGCATGATGTTCGCTAACAAAGAACATCTGTTTGAGCATTACTGTTTGCAGAAAATTTCTAAATTCAGTCAGTTGTATTGATTTTCCTTTTTGGATGGAAAAAGCAATAATATATAGTCATAAATAGCCCCAAACCAAAAAAAGTGAGGAACGACTGCATGAATACGATTCGACATCGATGAATCACCTAGGACAAGGAAAGTTTGTAATTTATTTTGTGTAAATCAGAAACGAAGATGATGATAAATAATTGATATACAACAGAATAAAATACGTGAGTGCTCGGAGCAACAAAATTCCCATTAATCCTGGTGTCACATCCTAAAAAAAATAGTTCAAATTTATTAGGCAAAATCCTTATCAACACTAATAATGTGACCTTGAGAAATAGACCAAGTTGCATCCTCCCTCCATGTTTCAGATGATGATCCTCTCGTAGCTGCAATAAATCATTAACTATGGTGAAGGCGAACGTTTTGGAAAAAAGGTGCAGAACCAAATCATCATAACTGCTTAAAAGTACACCAAATAAGAGATAATATGACAGTAAACCATAAAAGGAACATACGATATTAATGAACTTGGTTTTTTGATCAACTTCTAACCTTATCGAAAAGATGACGCATACATAGAGGGAATGAACTCTTAGCAATCTGATCAATGTCTTTTAGTGATATTTCTGTATGTTCTCTTGGCTGAAACAAAGGTTGAATTAGTCAAGCAAATCCAACAAGAACATTGCAACTGCTGGAAGTAGACGATAATAAAGTAGCTCTAAAGCACCTGGCTATAATCAGGACCCAGGTAACTTGTGGATAAGGCTTCAACAATCTAAAATATTGAAGGGAAGTTAGGTTTATACATTAAGGAATATAAACAATCTTTGAGTGCAACTTCAAAACTAGCTCAATACTCACAGGAGTCAAACGGTCCTTCTCCTGTTCTCTGATCGTCGAAGTCCATTTTCTGAAATCAATAAACTGAAACTTCTAAAAATCTAATAGTATTTCTACTGCCTAAGAAGATTATACAGCAGATAGAAGGGATATGCAGAAGGTTTCTCTGGACAGGCTCCCATGAAGGATCGAGGAAAGCAATGGTAGCATGGGACACATTATGCTTACCTAAATCTGTTGGTGGACTAAATATTACAAACTTGGAGATCTGGAACAAGGCAGCCGTGTGCAAATTATTATGGAACCTATGCACTAAAAAAGACAAACTTTGGGTGAAGTGGGTACATGCTTATTATGTCAATGGAAAACACATTTGGGAGATAATGCCACAACAAGCATCATGGGTAATACATGTGATATTCAAATCTAGGAAAACTATGGAGAAGGCTGGTACAAACTATGAGCAATTAACTAGCATGGCCAAGTTTTCCATACATGATGTATACTCTAGGTTGAGGGGTCAGATGCAGAAATTGAGCTGGAGGAGAGCTATATGTAACAACCAAGGTGCACCAGGGTGGATATTCATCCTCTATATTGTCTTACAAGGAAAACTGTACACTAGAGATAGACTATTTGCTTGGGGGATAATTGATCACATGACATGCCCACTATGTGGAGTTGCCAATGAATCAATTAATCACCTCTTCTTTCGATGTGCATATTCAATTGTTGTGTGGAAAAAGCTATTACAGTGGCAAGGTCAAACTAGGCAACCGTTGTCATGGGCTGAGGAACAGGCTTGGTTCGTATCCCGCGCCAATGGAAAGGGTGCAAGATATGAGATGTATAGAATAGTGTTGTCTGGCAGTATTTATTTCTTGTGGCAAGAACGAGTATTCCGACAAGTTCAAAGAAGACCAGAGATGCTCATTAAACTGATAATTCAGGAGGCAATGTGTAGGTGCATGATGAAGCCAAAACTAGCTGCTCGACTGAGTCATTTGAATTACTATCCCCAGTAGTTTGTAGATTGTAGCTGGAGCGTGATGCTTTACTGATATCTTGGAACTATGTCCAAGAAATCAGGCTGTGAACTTGTAATGAGTGTTACTTGGTAATAAATGAAAATTGATTACCAAAAAAAAATGGTAACCAGTAGATCAAATTCCAAAAGCAACATGCTGGATGATATGTCAGATGAACTCGACAATACATAGCCAGTTTAATGAGTTCCTGATATAGAAGAAATCTGACCGATGGTAAATGTGGTTTGTCTAAACCATCAACTCAGATATAAGAAAAGCAAGAGAGAATGAGAAATCTGACGCACAAAGTGGAAATGCACATGCTAATGACTAGAGGCTAACAAATTAAGCAGTAAACAAATCACTTATTTTTGTTGTCTGATATATTGTACATTGTTGGATGAAAAGCTGTATGGATTTGTTCAACTATCCAGTTTCTAATATGACATGCTCAACTAATTTGTGGCACTGCAGTCATTAAGAGTCAAGTTCCAGAAAGGATAACTTCATTTTTACAACAAGCAATAGGCTTGAAACAAAGCTTAAAATAGTGGAAAAGAAGATAAGTTAAAGGGCAGCCTAGTGCACTAAAGCTCCCACTATGCGAGGGGTCCGGGGAAGGGCAGGACCACCAAGGGTCTATTGTACACAGCCTTACCCTGCATTTTTGCAAGAGGCTGTTTCAACAGCTTGAACCCCTGATCTCCTGGTCACATGCATCAACTTTACCAATTACTC
This sequence comes from Capsicum rhomboideum, assembly GCA_031232105.1. NCBI lineage: Eukaryota > Viridiplantae > Streptophyta > Magnoliopsida > Solanales > Solanaceae > Capsicum > Capsicum rhomboideum. The sequence goes on along the minus strand of CP124711.1, from coordinate 137,403,182 downwards.
CAAGGCTCCCCTTTAAAAAAAGAAGATAAGTTATTTTCAATAATTGCTATCTTAAGTTCTAAAATGTTGCTTATCTAATAATGGGTATGCTCATCTTTCCATGAAGAGGAAAAATGGGACAACCAACCTGTTTGTCAGCACTAGTGCTTTGGAAAGAAGACTTCGGAACTGCGTGATAACTAGTGAAACCACCTGCAAGAATAAGCTACGTCACAGCAATTGGTATATTGATATCAACATATTCATTGGGATGCTTCATAATAAGACAAAGAATTACCTGATTCATGGCAATATATGCATTCCCTTTCTGAATTAATACTCGTCGACCTGCCACAAGCTCTGGCACCTCCTCAAATGGAACCTTAAGTTGTTAAACCAAAATAATATTAGAGAAAACTCAACCAGAATCTCCCAAAGCAAAATCTCATTCAAACAAGATAACCGGAGTCCTTTTAGTTCATACTAAGCTAATCATGAAAAGTGTTCAGCCACACCAAGAGGTCTACTACTCTAAAATCATAGCCACTTCTCTTTCTTACAATCCCCAACAAGCATGCTGGTCAAACCAATGAAATTTCTTAAGCAAATTAATCTGTTGATTCATACACATGTAGCTATTAGGCAACAATTCTCACAATTCTGAAACGGAAGTATACAATACAAGTATAACAAGGTCAACAACATCTTTCTTTTGCACTCTTCTAATAGATGTTCATGCAGACCCACCGTTGCCTAGGCTGATGTTGCTTGGACTTAGGTATGGTATACTGGTGAAGATATAGAGTTAGGTTCTTCATTACATAAATTTTAAGATTCGGAGGTATGGATATGAGAGTAGGTAAGGATGCTGGGACACAGCGAATAAATGGGTATTATGACATTTATACATGCATATCTGATTAATTAAAGTTGTTGAACTAAAACTAATAAATTTAGTACTTTATAAATACCTAATATTTTATTCATATGATATCTCCTGCATGGCAAAGCGTTCTCATACTTTATATGAATACATGACATAAACTCAATCAAACCAAATACCCAATCAATCCATATTTCTTGGTCATAGCTGTAGCCAAACTACCCAAAATAAGTAGACCAAATCCGGTGCAGATTCCACACCCAAATCATATCAGATCTACATGGGTGCAGCAGAAATCTTAAAGGTTCCAAGCAACATAGATATTGGCTCCTTTATTACTGTCATTTTCTTTTACCAGGAGCAGGGGGGAGGGGGAGAGGTAAAGCATCTGCAAAAGTCAAGAGCACACCTTGTAGAAGATGGTATCAGCTGCAAATAATCAAAATCAAAATCATGACGTTAATGCCTTAGATAGTGTCAAAATAGACGTTCACAATTGGAATAGTAAAAATGTAGTAAGAGTATTACTGCTTGTAATAGGTTGGCCTATGGCGCGGGCAACTTGATTCAATTTGTCCTTCACACACTGCATTAGAAGCAGACAGCCGTAAAAAAAAAAAACCTTTCGACCAAAAGATTCATCATATCACCAAAAAGTAGAACCTCAATATACCGGGGTTCAGAGAACTAAACCTTAAAAATTCATTAGCATAATCACAAAATTTACCTCATATTCAGCATTGCCCACAGCTTTGTATTGAAGATCAAACTCTGCCATTAGCGCCCTCTGCGTCCAAATTAATTATTTCACAAACAATAAGCATAAAGATGTTCTGAGAGGAAAACAAAAATGTGCCAGTAACTATATCAAACCTGAACTTCAAGAGATTCATCCCGGAAACGGTAACGAAATAAGGTAGTTTCCATTGAAAGAAACCATTTTCTTAACTCCTCCCTAAAAGATTAAGTTATATAAATTAAACGATCCTTTCTTAGAATTTAAGAAACTCGAAAAATGGAAGAGCCAAGAAGATGTACTCACGTCCTGCAATAGACAAGTCGCAAGACAAAATGTGAAATTATGTCCTTATTAACAACCTCAGATGAATGTTGATGCCTCATATTTGTTTTCCACAGATCCAACACCTAATTTTGAAACCACTACATCAATCCAAATGTAGCAAGAAACAAAAAATATACTGCTCTATCTACTAAAATTTATGCTATTAAGTTACCAATTTCTCCATTTCATCTGGCTTCTTTCCTCTAGATAAACCATCCGAAATTCCTTTTAGAACTGGAAATTGAATAAATAATTATCAGTGAGCAATAAACAGTACTAGATATAAGTATTTTAAACACGCCTCAAATGAATTTAGAAATTTTAAGAAATACTAAAGGTACAATTTGTAAAGCATACATCCTTATGATCGGAGCAATTATTAAGTAGCCCAGTGCAGTGGCGGACCCAGGATTTAGGAGTCGTACGTGCCCGAGAGGTTTAAAGCTTTAAGGCTCCTTCTTGAAACCAAAGCACCATAATCTCATACCAATTTTTATACATTTCTTATATAAAATTATACCTAGCATGCGTCAGGTTTAACGCAGCACCACAAAATTCAACATAGGTCCACCCCTCTCCTAATGATCAATTAAGTGGGTGAGAATCATGAAGTCTCAAGTTCAAATCCCATCAAAGACAAAAAAAAAAAAAAAAAAAAGAGAGATTTGAAGAAAGCGCATCTACCTCGTAGGCGATCGATGGCGAAAAGCTCGAAATCTTCAAGACGAACTTCAAGAGGAGGGGCAGAACGATAGATTGGGAGACCTGAAACTCCGCCACCGCCGCCGCCATTGGAAAACGTAGATTTCCTCTGAGACCGTACAGCTTCCATTGCTTGCTTTCTTCTCCTCGATGAAAAAAAAGCACTAAATCCGACTAGGTGAACAAGTATTAGGACCACAAAATGGCGGGAAACATTTCCCTCCACTTTCAGGCTGGACTGGACTTTGTCTGGCCCATCAAGCCCAACCCGCCCAACCAGTTTAACTTGGACAGTTATTGACACATTCATTTATTAGTTTAAATTATTATAACGCAATCCATTTAAGTCTATTAAAAATTGGGTGAATATACAGTCCAAGTTAATTTTTGAGAAATTTTATCAAAATATTTTAGAAAGACTTTTTTTTTTATTTGATATGTTGTATATATCGTAATAAAGAAAAAGAAATAATTTTATTAAGTACTAAAAATTTATAGAAGAATAAATAAAGTAATTAAAATTTAGTTCACATTAGGCGGACTGAATTATAATCCACATTTTAGTCCATTTTAATTCAATCCACTTCAGGCCAAGTCATTTTTGGACGGATCAATAACCCATTTATTTATTAACTCATCAATTTGACACCTCTGGTTTCGAAGAAGCAATTGCGTGCGAAAGTCGTAGCCCTTTAATTGCTTAGAGGTATTGATCTTCTTGAGTCAAAGCTTTTCTATTGTTTTGCTAGGTGTGTGCACAAAAAACTTTTACTTACAATTTAAAGGTACATATATTAATGTGCATCTGCAATAAAATGTAATATAAATATATTTTATACTTGTATTTTCTAATTATCTAAAAATGCTGCTTATAAAGTGTAATTATGAAGCATAATCAATTACATATGCATTAAATATATTTTTTACTTATATTTTTAAATTATCTAAAAATGTTGCTTATGAAGTGTAATTATGAAGCATAATCAATTGCATATGCATACGAAGCTGATTTACACTCCTCGTCCTTCTTTTTGACCAAGGTGAACTCACGTACAATTTTCTGAATGTTCGAGCACCTATTAAGCCCGATAGTAATTGCTTGAAAAGTTAATAAATGAAGCCAACAACACCTGGTGAACTAAAACCCCAAAGGATACAATGGTCGTATGACTGGATTGAAAGCTATGTTTTTTAGTTTATTAAAACAATTTTTTTTCTAAATTTTAAAATAATTTAATTTTAATTTCTGACTTCATTCTTGACGAGAAGTTTTATATCCACATATATGTTACAATTAATTTAAAATCATAAGCTTCAAATTTCTTATTGCCACATGTGTATTATGACATGTTTAAGATCGCAAGTCTCAAAAATGAACCCATGCTATTCATCACCTTTGGGGTTTCCTTCCTTATTATCGACAACATTCAAAAATTAGGTTCCATCACCACACAATACGTAGGTGGTGATTGTAACCCGTGCATTGTTATTTAATAAGAAAAATCATATTTTTTAATATAAATTTCTCGTAAACTTGATTTGATCTGGCCTCACAAATTTGGTAATCAACATTTGTTGCATTTTTAGCGAATGACGTTTTCTTTTTTGCATTATGAGATCACACAATCAAAATTTAAGATTTTAAATGCTTTACGTATGTGTTAATCCACCAATTTTACAAAAGTTGGTCAATTTGCTCCAACAAAATTGAAAGAACTAAAAGAGCGACTGCAAAAAATTTTAAGCAACTATAAGCGGTGTTGAGTTACAGTAAATATCTTTTTTTTGTTGGAAGAGGTGTTGCAGGTAGTCGTAGAGATCTTATTATCATACAAATATGATGATATATTTAAATTCTCAAAAGTCAATCTGATTGATAGTCATCGTCTTAGAGTCCCTCTTCCCCATTCTTAACAATATTCAAAAATTAATTTCTATGGACAAACCATCGTCACACGATGCCTAGATGATGTCTATGACCTGTTGCAACTTGCATCGCTCTTAGTAAAACTTTCATATTTTTAGCATAATACATCAATGTTCTATTTAACTTGATCTTAGCTGACATTTACATCCTTAAATTTTGAGTGTGCACAAGTAAATACTTAAACTAGTATAAGATTGAACAAGTAGACACAAACATCTTATGTGATATCTACGAATTATTTGACACTTTAGAAAATCAAACTTCACTATCTTGAGTCTCTTTTTTTTTTTTTTTGGAATTAACCATGTGAAAAAAAATAAAATCATTTCTAAACTTATTATTATTATTTTTTAAGGGAAAATTATACAAAATAGTCATTGAGATAAATTTTTACATAAAAAATAGCCCACTTATCTTTTTATTACAAAAAAAGCCTTTCAACCCACATTGTAGCTGAAAATGGCCATTGGGTCATAGTTAGTGTACCTTTTGGAGTCCATTTTGTTCAATATCTAAATCCCACTGATTTTGTCTTTCTTTTTTTCCTCTTCTAATATTAAGTACTAATAAAATCTCTTTTTTTTCTTTCTAATTTTTTTTAAAAAACGTTTTAATTTTTTTTGTTGTGCTTTTTTTAAAAAAACTTTTTTCGTTGTTTAAATTTTTTTTGTTTCTCTTTTTTTTAATTGTTTTTTTCTTTTCTAATTGTTTCACTTCTTTTGAGAAAAAATGAATATTTATATTATTTTATTATTTTTTATTTATATTTCTATTTATTAAGGTGGGAACGCATGATAGTCAAATAAATATCGATATCGATACATTACATGATTGTTTATATAATATCGATACACGATTATACACCATTCATTCAATGTCAATATATTACATACCTATTTATACAATATCGATACACATCTATATACTATTTATACAATATTAATACATGCTTGTACACTATTTATACAATGTCGATACATTAAATAACTATTTATACAATATCGATATACGTTTATACACATTTATACAATATTGATATATTACATATACACTATATAACTATTTGTACATCATATATACATGTTTATATACCATTAATACAATATCGATACACTTTTATACATTATTCATACAATATCGATACGTTAAATATATACTACATAACTATTTATACAATATCGTTACATTATATATACACTACATAACTATTTGTACATTATATATACATGTTTATACACCATTTATAGAATATTGATACATGAAAAAAAGTTGTACGAAAAAAGTTTTTAAAAAAATCATTTTTTTTTTTTTAAATAAAGAAAAGCGCAACAAAAAACACACAAAGAAAATAGTTTTTTTTTTTTTGTAAAAAAAATCTGCTGAAAAAAGAAAAGAAAATGAAAGAATGGCTATTTTTGTTGTAAATAAAAATCTGACTATTTTTATTATAAATTATTTACTTTTTTATACATATTTGAAATTATTCATATTTTTTATTTACTAGTTTACTAGTGAAAAACTAAACAACAACACCCCCGTCCCCGCCCCCCCCCCCCCCCGAAAAATAAAAGAAGCGAGGTCTACTTGTAATCCAGCCAATATCCAACTCATCCTTTTTTCAGTGTCGGCCATTTCCCCCTCCTTTTATCTCTCCCTCCCCGCCCCCCCCCGCGCCCCCACCACCCATTTCTCCGGCCGATCAATTTCCCTTTTCCGATCTCTCTTCAGATCCGACTCCGACCCAGTTCCCAATCGGATCCGGGTCAACCCCAATGGCAGCATCACGTCGACTCCGAGATCTCCAATCTCAACCCGGTAACAAAATCTGTGTCGATTGTTCCCAAAAAAATCCTCAATGGGCATCCGTTTCATACGGAGTTTTCATGTGTCTGGAGTGTTCCGGCAAGCACCGCGGACTCGGTGTGCACATCTCGTTCGTACGATCTGTTACGATGGATTCATGGTCCGAAATTCAGATCCGAAAAATGGAGCTTGGTGGTAATGACAATCTGAATCAATTTATGCACCAATACGGTGTGGTAAAAGAGACTGATATAGTTACAAAGTATAATACGAAAGCTGCTGGGGTTTATCGGGACAGGATTCAAACACTAGCTGAAGGTAAACCCTGGCGGGACCCGCCTGTTGTTAAGGAAGTGACTAAGGGGCCTACTAGTAGTGGTGCTAGACCGCCGTTGAGTAGCGGTGGCGGAGGGAGAAGCAATGGTGGATGGGATAGTTGGGATACTAATGATGATGGAGGGTTTAGTAAGGATATGAGGAGGAATCAGACAGTGGGAGATTTTAGGAGTGGTGGAAGTAGTGGTGGTGTACCAGCTAGGTCGAGATCGACTGCGGATATTAGTAAGGAGCAATATGAGGCGTCTGCGGCGAATAAAGATAACTTTTTCGCGAGGAAAATGGTGGAGAATGAGTCGAGGCCTGATGGGGTTCCGCCTTCTCAAGGTGGGAAGTATGTGGGGTTTGGATCAAGTGCTGGTCCAATCCCGAGGAATAACAGTAATCAGCAAGGGGATGTTTTTTCTGCTGTTACTCAGGTTGTACACCTTTGCTTATGTTCTACGCAATGAGATTTGATTGGATGCGAAGTTATATGTTAACGTACTTGTATATTATGTTAGTTATAGTTGAAAAGTGATCTAGGTAAGGAACATCTGATCAAATTTGAAAATGTGAGTAGTTGATGAATTTGAATGTTAAAGTTGTATGGAAAGAGTGTTATATTAATTGGGACATAGGAGATATTGTTATACATGTAAGATTTAAGTGATTGTAACTGTTTTGTTGTGCTATTTTATGTTTAGTTATTTATGGCTGATGGAGTTGGGATGTGGTATGTGCAGGGATTTGGTAGGTTATCTATGATAGCTGCCACGGCAGCTCAGTCAGCCGCAAGTGTGGTTCAAGTGGGGACAAAGGAGTTGACTACTAAGGTATTTTGATTTGACTCCTTGATTTAAAATTAATGGTTGTGTAATGGTTTTCTGCTTTAGATACACTTACTGTTTTTAATTCTTGAGAGATATCGCTTGATTCCTTTTTTTTTTTTTTTCCTCTCGAAAATGTAACAAAAATTTATTAAAGAATAGCTCCCTAGATTGTGACGGATGAGTAGTACAGCCCCCAAAGTAGCATCTTAGTAGACTAGCTACTTATGAAATGATCCAAGGAAATTAATCATCCTATGTACTTGTCCTTGTTAAAAACCATCCTACATACTTGTATATCGTCATTTTCACATCAAAAGTCTAAGAGAGCTAAACATCTATGCTTTAAGGGCCGGTTTGGATTGGCTTATTTTAAGTGCTTTTAAGCCAAAATAGCTTTATGCAATTTTGGAGTGTTTGGGTAAAATAAAAAGTGCTTTTAAGCACTTATTTTTAATCTAAAAAGGCTAAAAAAAGCCAAAAGTCATAAGTTAGAATTCCTAACTTATGGCTTTTGACTTATAAGCCAAAAGTTATAAGCCCATCCAAACGCCCACTAAGCTACAATTTTTCCTGTTTGCCTTCAAAGTATCTTTGATCTTTTTCCTGCTACACAACCCACCATATAGCTGCTGGTATAGTGCTCCACAACTTATTGCTTTTTTGTAGTCCTCTCCTATCCCAACAAAGTAGCAGATCTTTTGGAGATTCAGCCATGCATCATTTAATTCAAGCAAATTAAAAAACATGTACCAGATCTCATCTGTGATTATGCATGAATAAGTGCTACACATCTTCATGTCATCTGTTGCAAATCGTCATGGCATGCCTCTTCTTTGTAGACTGTGTTGGGTCAAGCGAGCTTCTTCGTAACTAGCCAACTCTACTTTGTAAGGTGCTCTGTTTCTCCATATCAATTTCCTTGGCCATACTTAGTCTTGTTGTCTATTTTGTGACAAAACTTTATACACAAACTTTACTGAGTAAAGGCCATCCTTAGGTTTTTTCCATATTATCTTATCTGGTACTAACTGCTGTCCTTGGAAGCTACCTATCATCTGCAGAAAGCAGTTTATTTCCTCCATTTCCCAATCACTGCATCGTCTTCCAAGGGGAATGTTCCATCCTTAGTAGTTAGTAGACCAATAATTTTACACTCTGGTATCGTGATTATTTACTATTCCTAAAATGGTAGGAAAACTGTCTTTGAGGAGTGTATGTCCTAACCATCTCTTTTTCCAAAGTATAAGTTTTTCTACTCACCTACTTTAACGTAGATGTGTTCTACGAATATGTCCAATAAGTTTATTATATAATTTATATTTCCAATTCCCAACTAGGTCCTTTGAAGTTCAACCTTTGTAAGTCTATTTACTTGGCAATCACTAATGCCCTGAAAGTGTGAGGAGCTATACGAAGGCACTAGAACAATGGTGAATTTTGTAAAGAGCTCTGGTTGATCTTAATCGTAGATAGAAGAAGAGTAAAAAATGAATGTACCTAATTTTTCCAAAGTTGACAACGGGCTATCCATGTCATCTTCTCAGTTTGCTTTTTTTTTTTTTAATCACTCCTAGTATGCCACACATCCATCTTAACATTCCCATTTCTGGTACTTTTATCCTCTGGATGTAACATCGGAAAATGGAAGGATAAAATCTATTTGTGTTGTGATGATGCAAATGCTTATTGCAAATCATCTATTGTTAATATACTTACTGGATATATGGTTTTGCCAATATTCTATTTCTTTCTCTGGTTAAAGCTATTAATTATCATTAGTTGATGACTTCACATCTTCATGAGCTCTATTAAGTTCAATAATATTTTTGTGGTCTTTTGATATCCCTTTAAGTATTTCCACTATTATGAGGTTATTTCACTTAGTTGATAGTACTCTCCTGAGTTTGATGTTATGCTTTAATCACTATGGTAGATTTTCCAACAGTGTGGTTGTTGTACCTGTAAAACTTAACATATCCACAAGACAAGTGCCAATTTTTTTTATTTTTTTTGTGTCTGGTGGTGGGTTGGTGAGGGTGGGGGGTGGGGTGTTAAAGATGTGGTAAAATGCAAATGTCAAGATGGATGTGCAATTATACAAAGATTAAACCAAATTAAAAATTATCTAATGCTGTTGAGAGGGAAAGTAGTACATATAGAGGATACAATGAGGATAAAGTCGATTAAGAACAAGTTTTGTACGGTAGAATTGCAATTCATTATTTTAGTATGTGAATTGCAACTCATTTTCTCTAAAAGTTCTATTGTACACTTTTAAGAATAAGATACAGGAGCAGAAAAAAACTGCAAATTAGTTGTTTTAAAAGGTACATGATTTAATCAAATATCAAACACATGAGTAATGGGTTATGTCAAAGTTAAGTATGATTCATATAATCTTTCTTTAGTTGGCATGTGAGGGAATGGGAAAGAGATGATTCTTCATTCCGGTTAAGGTGGTGTTTTGCTTTAAATGAGTTTCCCATCTACCTAAGCTTTGGTGATTATCGTTACTTGAGTTGGTGGGAGGTGAGTGGTATAGTGGAGGTGCGGCCCACGCTGGTTTATATATACTAAAAAGAATATAGTGTTGTTCAAGGGTATAATAACTGGTAACTGGTAAAGTTGCTGCCATGTGACCAGGAGGTTACGGGTTCAATCCTTGGGAACAACCTCGGGCAGAAATGCAGGTAAGGCTGCGTACAATAGACCCTTGTGATTGGGCCCTTCCCCGCACCCTGCGCATAGCGGAAACTTTAGTGCACCGGACTGCCCTTTTTAGTGTTGTTCAAGGGATGTGAACAAGATATGTGAGGATCTTTTTGGATTACTTTGAGGTGTTCTGATTTGAATCTTGATGTGGAATGATTGGAGTTAAAAGAGTGCAAGTAATAGAGAGAGAAGTATCCTAAAGAAAGCTCTATGGATCCAATTTGGAGTTCCTTAAGAAAAATCCTTTGAGGTACTAGCACAAGGATGTGGTCTGGTGCTCAATGAAATTGGTTCAAATCTTGGAGACCAGAGTTCAAAATCCGAGGCAAAATAATTAGGTGATTTGGACAAAGTTTATCTGTTACTTGTGTTAGTGGGAGATAGCAGGTACTCGCTGGAATAGTCAAAGTGCGCGCAAGAGATTGTGGACACCACCACTTATATTTTTGGTAAGGTAGAGATTATGAACACCACCACTGTTAACAAAAGGAATAAGCATTGGCAGAGTCACTAACTGCATTTCTCTTCTGTATAACACCTTATGTGGTGCTTATGAAATATTTAACATCTGATGCCTGTTTGGATCAGTTTGACCCTTTAAATTTTTTAATGTTTCATTTTCGTTTGGAGGTGCCTGGAGGCTAGGGGTGTACCAGTGGCTTACATTAGAGCAATAAAGTACATGTATGATAGAGCTAAAAAGTGGTTGCACTAGGGATCAACTCTTAGTCCATTCCTTTTTCCCGTGGTGATGGATGTATTGACGTGGTGCATCCAAGATGAAGTGCCTTGATGTATGTTATTTGTAAATGATATAGTACTGATTGATGAGACGCGTAGCAGAGTGAATGATAGGTTGGAGGTGTGGAGACAAACTCTGTAGGCTAAAAGGTTTAAGTTGAGCAGGACCAAAATAGAGTATTTGGAGTGCAGATTCAGTGAGGGGTTACAAGAGGAAGACGTGGACGTGCGGCTAGACACACAGGCTCTCCCTAAGAGCGCCAGTTTCAAATATCTTGGTTCTATTATCCAGGGTGGTGGGGTCATCGACGGTGATGTCACTCATCGTATTGGTGCGGCGTGGATTAAGTTGAGGCTTGCCTCCGGAGTCCTGTGTGATAAAAAGATACCACTGAAACTTAAAGGTAAGTTTTATAGAGTGGTGGTTAGACCAACGTTGTTGTATTGGGCGGAGTGTTGTCCAGTCAACCATTCCCATGTTCAGAAGATATATGTCGGAGAAATGAGGATGTTGAGATGGATGTGTGGGTATACTAGGTGTGATAGAATTAGGAATGAGGCCATTTGAGATAAGGTGGGAGTGCCCTCCGTGGTGGACAAGATGAGGGAAGCAAGATTGAGGTGGTTTGGACGTGTAATGAGGCACAATTCAGACGCTCCAGTATAGAGGTGCGAGAGGTTGGATATAGTAGGTCCATAGAGGGGTAAAGATAGGTCGAAGAAGTATTGGGGAGAGGTAATTAGGTAGGACATAGCACATATTCAGGTTACCGAGGACATGACATTAGATAGGGGGATGTGGAGGACGCACATTAGAGTAGAATGTTAGTCGGGTAGGAGTGTTGTCGTGCACTGGTCGTAGTGTGGTGGCTTAGGGTTTAGCCGTGGATATCTGTCTTTGTTGTCGTTTATTGTGTTTTGATTATCGTACTACCCTGTGGTTGATTATTGTTTTTTTATGGTAGATTCTGCACTGTCCCGTGTTGCCATATTATCTACACTGTGTTCCTCTTCTTTGTACCTGAATTTGCTACACTTGAGTCAAGGATCTTTCGTAAACAGCCTCTCTACCTCCCCGAGGTAGTGGTAAGGTCTGTGTACACTTGACCCTCCCCAGATCTCACTTGTGGGATTTTATAGGGTATGTTGTTGTTGTATTTTCGTTCTGCTTATTTTCCATAATTGTCTAGGAACTTTTGCATTAATAAGAGGAGCACACTTGCATGGAATTATTTTAACCAAGGTGGTCCCTATTTTTCTTAGATATATTCTCCATAGGGGGAAAAAGTTGCTATTCGATGGGTATATATAATTCCATTTGCTGTCATGTTTGAACTGGAGTTTAACTTCTATGCTGCCTGAGATAGTGTTTGGTTTTTAAGTCCTTTTCTATCACTTGGAGTCAGTGAAGTTTATCCCTGTATTCCGTAGGCATGATAATTGCCGTTGAGTGAATCAATTGGCTATTTTCGTCTAAGCTTGGAATTCTCTCTTTCTGAAGTTAAAGACTGCTCTTCAGTTTTATTTATTTATACTTTAAATTCTTTATGAATCATAGTCTACATTTCATCTCTGCTATGTCTAGTTGTTTAAAGAAGCAGTGGAGTTAAATGTTGAGATGCATGTGCCAATCCTATTCTTACAGGTGAAAGAAGGTGGATATGATACCAAGGTTAATGAAACAGTCAATGTTGTGACGGCAAAAACAAGTGAGATTGGACAAAAGAGTTGGGGTATCATGAAAGGAGTCTTGGCTATGGCTTCACAGAAGGTAGAGGAATATGCCAAGGACAGTCCAACCTGGAAGAATGATAGCTGGCAGCGAGGTGAAAGTGAGAAAAACGGCTATTATCAGGATTTTAATCAGGATTCTAAAGGATGGAATGCTTCTGGAGGAGCCCAGTCCTCTGGGAGGAACAATAATTCTGTCAGCTCTGGGTCGTGGGATGATTGGGACAACGAAGACAAAAGCAAAGTAAATCCTCCAAAGGCGGCAACATCCAACAAGAACGATGACTGGGCTGGATGGGATGATGGTCAGGATGATGGCTTTGATAATCACTATCAGAGTGCATCCAATAATAAACATGCTGCTGTTCATGCTGGAAAATCAGATTCCAAATGGACCGATGGAGGTTTCCTCTGACGGCAGTACATGTTATAACTTCCCTTAGTAATTTTTCCCCCTTCCAGATTCAATTTTTTCCATCTCTTATCGGAAAGGAGTTGTGTGTCTGAATATAGTTGATATATGTACCATTGCCAGCAGGTTGAGTTAATTGCTCCTTCCTGTAAAAGAACAAAGAGCCAAAAGCAAACAGAATTAGACTCTTGTTGAGGACCATTATCTGGGGCCATAAAACATTTAGATTACATTTGGATTTGTGAAGACCATTTTGTATTTATATTTTGTTCCTGTTTCTATCCTATATATTCGAGATTTTCGTTTATTATGTCTGATCTCTCTTTGTTGCATATGGACATATGAGATCTTGGGTAATTGGTTTTGGCATCTTAATATCTTCTTCTGGATCATGAATTGTATGTTACAGGAGGTTTTGGTGTGCATGGGCTTTTGTGCAACTCAGTTTATGCATGTAGGCTGTAGCCATCTGTCACTCTGTGTGATGATTCAGTTGACTTTCTGTTACTTCCGCTTTAACATAAGTTCATTCGTCATTATTGTTTAATATCGCTAGCCAAATGCTGCATATTTATGCGATAATATGCTGAGGTTACTTATTTCTATGCCATCAACCAGACAACTTGTAACTTAATTACATATTTTTAGGCTTTTGAACTTAATGAAGGGTGTCATGGTGCAGTAGGTTATCACGTCAGTCTGACACTGAAGGTTTCCGGTCCGAGTCGTAGCGACACCATTCCTTTGCCTCTCTACCTCACAAAAGTAGAAGTAGGAGTAAGGTCTGTGTACATTCTATCCGCTTTAGACCCCATTTGTGGATTAATACTATGTATAAAGTTAAAGACCGTGTTCTCCATTGTATCCATTTTTAGAACGCATTGATGTTTGATACAATGCATCAAGACTAACCATAGGGGTTTTTATTCATTATAATATTAGTACAAAATGAGCAAAATGTTGGAACTATTATGTTGAGAGGGGTTTTTTCTCACTATTCTTCACTTCACACTGTGGTACAAGTGACATTTTAACATGTTTACTATTACAGTCTTGATGGTGGAGGAATCGTCTTTAGAGTTTGCCAGTTTTGAGTTGAGATATTACTTATTGATTTCACTGCCAGAATTCCTATTCGTCCCAACTTTATATCCACAATTTTAGCCTCATCCAGTTCCTATTCAGTAGTTCACAGTCAAAGAACATTTTGAGATAAGAGGTTTACTATTACACACTGACAACATTAAACATTTTTATAGGCATAATACATAGATAGATACTTTAACTTGGCCTAAACTGACGATTAAACACTCCAACTTTGAGAATGAAGTACATCTAGACACCTCAATTCGTCCCTACCATGTCTCGATGACACCGTTACTGTGGCACAAAAATCTTAGAGGTGCCCAGAAGATCATTTTCTAAGTTGGAGGGTTCAACATCTATAATGAGATTATTATGTGTGGTAAATATTAAAAAGAAACCTATATGTTTGGTTAGGGGTGTACAGATCAAACCGTCAAGTCAAACCGAACCGACGAACCAAACCAAACCGAGAAAAAAATACCAACTTGTGGTTTGGTTGGAAAAAAAAAATCGACCATTCTTGGTTTGGTTTGGTATTAACCAAAGAAAAGTCAAATCGAACCCAAACCAAACCGACATAATATATACATATAATTTTAACTTCTTATACATAAAAAATATTAATTATAATCTATTTTCTAAATACTTTTTAAATTAATTTTATTAATTTTTAATATTTAGAAAGTAGATGTAGATATATATTCAGATTTAGGCCTTTAAGTTGTAATATTTATCCATTAATTGATAACTAAATGATTCGAAACCCAATATAAACTTAAAACCTAAAACTTTTCACTCTTCAGTCATTTTTCATTTTACTATTTAGTTTCGGAGAGTTCTCCGCTCCTCCTTTCCACTCCTCATTTTCTATAATTGTGGTTTTCCACTGGCACATACATGAGTGAAAATATACTTGATCTTGTCTACAATCACAATATAATTGTAAAAACTAAAGATTATAAAAAAAAAATGAGAAAAACCGGAAAAAGCGACTAAAACCTAAACCGAAAAAACCGATTTTATGTTGGTTTGATTTGGTTTATAAATTTAATAAACCGACATGATTGGTTTGGTTTTTTTTTAAACCAACCCGACCTATGTACACCCCTATGTTTGGTAATAATGTATCTTATATGGTCATGTAGTGTGATTTTCTCTCATATACGAGAGGTGCTAATTATCCCATTAGGACATTTACTGATTTACTTTTCCTCTTAAACACCACGTATAACAATTTATAATCTCTTTTTTAATAGGATTAATAGCAATTTTGTTACCTCAGTTATTACTAAATTTTTTATTTTAAAACTTGTGAAATCTGATATGGCACGCTCTCTTTAACTTATCGAGGACATGACCGTAAATAGCAGGGTATGGAGGGAGATGATTAAGGTAGAAAGTTAGTAACACCATTATACGTGTTGGAAAATAAGGAATTTTCATCCAAACAAGTGGGCTCGAGTTTGCAAAGAGATAATTCTCTGAATCTTAAAAAAAATAAAAATAAAAAAAAATAAAAAAAATAATAATAAATATATATATAATTTTATTTTTATTTTTTTGGGCTGCGAAAACAATAGAGTTTCTTCGTAAAGGATACTCGATGACTCAGCGCATCAAGTCATGGTTGCATCATATCCGCTTCCACGACAAAAAACTCGTAAATCACCTAAACTATTATTTATGCTGAAATACTTCACATTACTTAATTAGCAAATTATTTAAAGATATTACTCTCAAACAAACTTAATTTCCATTTCTCTATTGTAAAATTTTTAGTTTTTCAAAGGTGATATTTAAAATCTGTGGTTCACAAAGCATGGAGCACTAAATAGTTTTTTTGTGATACAAATTTAACCAACTCTGCCCTTCAATTCTTTTACCTTTTCCCAACCACTAGTAGGCAGGAGCTTAGATTTCCTACTTTATCCTATGAATAATGATAGATTGATAGTGGTATGTACTATGAATAATAGTGCTAGGCACAGAGGTTCTTATATAAATGGGAGCAAAATAAGATGCAAATCCAACATGATATCGAGCAGGCTCGCACGTGAAAAGAAGTATTTACAAAACTTAAATTTTTAGATAATATGATATAATCACAGACTTCAATACATTCTTTTATTCTACACATACAAACACGACACATTAATGTAAAGTTAACAACTATTCTTCAAATTCAACAGCTAGAACTAACAACAACATATCCAATATAGTCTTACAAGTGAGTTTCGGAGCACAATATGTATGCAGACCTTACACCTACCTCCATCCGGCCGGTAAACAAATTAATTCAGATAGATCCCCAACTCAAGAAAACGCCTACAACTAACACTAATTTGATAATACCTTATAATAGATATTATATCAAATTAGTCACACATTGTTATCAATGTTGCTTGAACCATCTACAAAGCTAGCAACTTTTGAGTTCCCAATATCCTTATTAGCATGTTGTTGTTGAATCACAAGGACAGAACTTTTTATCCCTTTGCTTGATGAAGCCAATAAATTAGCCATTGGTCCCAATTCTGAATTATTCTGCTCATTTAATTGCTGCTCATAAAATAGTTTTGCCATTATGCCTTGTGGAAACTTAACTTTATTGCCTACTATCATCAGTTCAAATTCTCCACTTTTTCCAATTGCCAACACTTCATTCACCAAATTATAATTATTTGCTTCTTTCTCAACATATAGAGTTTGTTTACCCCACTTCATCTTGAACTCTGAAATAGTAATATCATCCAAAGTCCTGTTTGGAACAATGACAACACATAATACAATTTAGACAAATAATTTAGATACTTTTGCTCTTTTTGATGTATTGGGGAGGGTATAGTAGAGCTATATGTCTCAACTATATAATTTGTAATTACAAGTAACCGTTAATAATCAGTGAGATTTTCTTACTGCTTCATAATAAGTGAGATTTACATCATCAACGACTATTTAATCAAACTCTTATAGTAATGCCCAAATTAAAAGACAAGGACCTAAGTTATATATAATGACAGTATAAATATTTTTATACTATCATTGTAGTTTAACTTGTGATCAGGGGCAAATCCAAGAAATTATGGATTTAGTGGAGCCTAGTAGCTAAATTGGATTGAATTCTATATTTGTAATTAAAAGATTTCACCTAATATGTAAAAATAATTTATCCAGAATCCAACTATTAGTTAGGATAAAAGGCTTATATCATAATGTTACTATAGCTTAAACTTTTTAACATGGGCGCGCGACTTTATTTCTTAACTAATTAGCCCACCTAGCAAGCGTCATGTTCAATCATTACTCCGACAAGGACCACCCCAGCCCTCTCATGGGCCTTGCAATAGGCAAGATGTCGGCGTTATCCAATACTAATAAACAAAAAAAAACTACAGTTCAAAACTCATAAACTTAAAATCCTACCGACTGCCGGTAATAGCAGGTTAAATGGAGTAACACTTATCATGCAATTTTACTAGTAACAAATAATTAATTTATAAGTGTGGATTGTTAAGAAATGCATATTTAGAAGGGTAAATTTTACCTTTGAGCTTCATCAAAATTAGTACTTCCATGATGAATGAATCTTACTAATGTGACCCTAATAGCAGGATGTTCAACCATTCTGCTACCAAAATCCAATGCCTTACGACAATCAGCTCCACCAAAGAACACAATGCAAACTCTCATCCCATTGTTAACTTGTAGTCCGCCACGATCAACCACCAACGCTGCCGAGCACGGCGCTTGACTCATTACTCTCTCATTCACCATTTTCCATCCGTGCCCTGCGTGTTGGTGTGACAAATTTAGCACATGAAAGTATAATCCGTTCAATCCACCTAGATTTGGAGGATTGAGACGAGCCATTTTGGGAATAGTCCAACTTGTCATCTAAAAGATTGGACCAATTTTGGGGGCATATGTAGCGGTGATTAAATTAGTCTATTAAAATATGCAATTCTTTTAGATTTGGTGAGTCAATAATCTACCTATTTATTAGTTCGATACATTTTGACCTGTTTAATTTCGTTCATATAAAATTTGGGCAAATTTCGGCTAAATATGTAGCCCGACCAAATCAACCCATGATAAGTTTTGATTTAGTTTTTTTTTTTTTCTAATATGTTACATATAGGGGTAATAAAAAAAAAGTTTTATTGGGTATAAAACAAATTAATATAAGAAAACAGGTAATGAAATTAAAACAATCTTGATAAGATTTAGACAGGTTGAGTTATTACCTATATATAGCCTAAGAAATTAATTGATTGTAAAAAAAACAAACTTAATTATCAAAACATGTATTAAAAAATTCAGTTTGATGTGTTTGTTATAGTCCTAACAAATAGAAAAGCTTTTATTAGTTTGATTTGATAAATAAACAAATTATTTAAAAAATTTATGAAAAATAATGGAGTTGGAAAGGATTAGACTATGACCTATCATCAAAGACTTCCGTCTATCCAATTCAAGTTCAAGATCGATTAAGAAAGCTACGTCCAGCAGGGTTGGATTCATCATTCCGAATCGAAAATGAAAGAAATTGATAGTGAAAGACCAGATCCTTTTTTACATCAATAGTAGTATCTATACGCCCATCCTTTTAGATTTACAATCCTATTTCTATTATAAGAAATGAGGTTTTTACCCACTTTAAAAGAGTCCTTAAGGTCTACCTTCAAAATGAGTTTTCTAGAGGTCAATTTCAAATTGACCCGCTTATCTTGACCTAAAGCAAATTTTAACATGTTATGACCCAACTCATTTATTAATTTAAAAATATACTTTACTGCTCAAATATAAAACCCAACTGATCAATTTTACCCTCTTGTTGAAAAAAATAATAATCAATTTTACCCTCTTACCTGCATGAATCTCCACTTCTTCATCCCCTTCCATTTGCCAATATTTATCATATGGCAAAATAATCAATTCAACCCGTTTTTTCTCAGCAACATGAATAATATCCTCATGCAAGTCCGATAAGCCCGAGATAGCCATTGTGGGTCGAACAATGACCTGTCCTAACGTGCTATATGCCTCGAACGCCGCGCCCACTTGATCGGTCGCGTCGTCTCGACGGAGCACTCGGCCGATGAAGGGGAATCCGTTTTTTCGGGCGCGTTGAACCATGGTTATAGATGAGAGCCGGTCGGTGAATTCCACGAGTCGCATCACGTAGAGTTTGGTGATTGAGGTGTAGTTGTTATTATTTATGTCGGACCTTAGTGACTCGACGATGTTTATGAGCGCACGTGCGTCTCTAGGGCCACGTAGGCACGCTAGGATTCGGAGATTGTTTTGTTTTTTGGTCTTTTTATGTGGTTTTTCGAGTTGATGATCTTGTGTTGATGATGGTTTGTTAATAGCCATTACTATAGGAGTTGTGATGAAGGTTGTAAAAAGTGCCATGATCACCAATATTGCAAACGTCTCATCGTCCAAAACCTAATGGAAATGTAGCCAAAGAAAGAAAATTACGATTAAAAAAAAGCACTCGAAATTAAATCTAAGAATTAATATGCATTTAGAAATAAACCCAAGTATTTAATCATGCCTTAACTTGAACTATGCTTATTTATGAGGTGAAACCACATATAGATATACCTTGTCTCAAGCGGTGTCACAGAGCGTAAAAATAATAATTTAGAAATTGACCCAAATTAATTTGTCATTTTTAGAAATTCAAGATTAATGTATCTATTATTTTCTTAAGGATGTAAAAAATAATAAGACAATAGATAAAATGGGACAAACGAAATAATAAGAAAGGCATAATACACAAACGTGAGGCATAATACACAAACGTGCCCTTTAACTTGCCTCAACTGACATCTACGCCCTCCAATTTTGGATGTGCACAAGTAGACACTTAAATTTGTATAATATTGAACGAGTAGACACACCGTGTCTTATGTCACATAATACACGTAGGACACTACATAGAATACGGATTGTCATGTAGAGGCCACATAGGATGCATGTGTATGTATGCTTGTTCAACTTTTTACAAGTTTAAGTGCCTACTTACGCACACTCAAATTGGAGAGAATAAATATCGGTCAAGTTAAACAACTTATTATGCCATTAAGAAATTAGTGCCCCCATTATATGATTCGGTACTAATGGAAGACAAATCAATGGTACTCCACTTAATTAATTAAAGCATAATTGATGTAACTCAAATTTTAAGTGGCCTTCCGAGGTTAAGATCATAAAGAAGTGACACAATTTAAGTGGCCTTCCGAGGTTAAGATCATAAAGAAGTGACACAATTAACAAATGCTCGACAAAACACACAATATTCTTAATTTTCATTTTATATGATTTTTTTTTTCATTTTAGTCCGTTTAAACAGAATGACAATTTTTGATTTTTTTTTTTTTACTTTATATGTTCAATTTACTCTAAGGGAGCGTTTGTTTTGAGGAAAAATGTTTTCGTGAAAAATAAGTGATTTTCTTATTTATTTTCTGGTGTTTTGTGAGTAGCAGAAAATATTATCCCAAAAATATTTATATTTATCTAGGCAAACACGATAGGGTAGGATAAGGGTGTGGGTGTGATGGGGGTGAGGTATGATGTATAGACAAATAGTGTGGAATGTCATTTATAGAACTTATTTTTTCTAATTTTATAGCATGAAAGTATTTTTTTCTCATTTTAAGGAATTTGTTGTCCTATAAAAAATATTTTTTCAAAATTTTTGACCAATCAAACATGAAAACTCAAAAAACCATACTAAAGACACACTATAATAACATATGCTTTATAGCCATAGAACTGCTATGACATATCTAAGTCATAAATTTACTGATAATTTTAGGGCTCGTTTGGTTGCGAAACAAGTTATTCCGGAATTGTTATTCCATCTTCAATGTGGAACAAAAATAGCACTATAATCGTGGAATAATTAATTCCGAGATAAGTTATCCTGCGATGTTATCCCAACCAAACATGGGATACATTCATCTTAGAATTCCTTATCCCTCATACCAAACGAGCCCTTAGTATATGACAAAAATATTTGTTTTCTCTTTCATAAACTTCGAATTCAGTCAAACAGTACTAGCATATAAAATGAAACGGAAAGAGTATAAACTAACCTTTTTCTCCTTGCCAATATTTAGTACAATTAGCTCCACCAACCCTTTTGTATTCATCAAAAATCCAAGTGCTAAAGCTTCCCTCACTGGTATAGCACACAACATTATTCCCACTATAAATGTCCCCAAAACTTTGCCTACACAAGCTGTTGACACAACAAGAACCACAAGTCCCCAAGCTTCAACATTATGAATTTGTGAAATATCAGTTTTAATCCCACTTGATGCAAAATAAAGTGGCAATAATAATCCAGCAACAAAATCTTCAATTCTTGAAATTAACCTCCCTGAAAAGTCCCCATTTTTTGGTATAACTAATCCAAAAATAAATGCTCCAAATATTGCATGTATGCCAATGAAATCAGTCATAAAACCAAACAACATTACTCCAACTAAGGTCAAACATATGTAAGTTTCCTCAAAAATGTTGTTGTTCCCACCACTTGAAGATTTTTGTGCCACCTTAATCATAATTGGCTTAATAATTAGGAACATAAAAACCACAAATCCAATTCCAGATAGAAAGACCCATAGGGAAATTAAAGGACTATGATGAGTTGTTGTTCCTCCTCCTCCTGCTAGAGCAACTGCAAGAGCAAGTAAAATCCATGCAGCAACATCATTGAATGCAGCTGCTGCCATGGCCATTTCACCAACTTGTGTAGTAAGTAACCTGTCGAGACATAATATAAATTAAAAGTCACACACACTTTCTAGCTAACAGTTTAAACTTTTAACTGAGATGGTCATGTAATTCAGTAGGTATCACACAATAACATACATATATAGAACTTTTTGTAAGCAGTATATATCGACATTCAAAGAAGTGCACAGGTGAATAAATCTTGTAACAAAATCATATTAATATATAGTACTAACTATATCCTCAACGAGTTTTTGAAATTAGGGTTCCCAATTTTCCCCTCCAAACCTAGTTAATCAAGTAAGAGTTTTGAGCATATGATATGATCAGTGTAGCCAGAATTTTCACTAAGGAAAGTCAAAATATAAAGCAGTAAACCACATGGAAAAAGCCAACGGATTCAACCTATAGCATATGTACACAAATAAAAAAAGTTACCTATCTACAAAGTGTAATTTTCCAGTAAAGGAGTGTCTATTGACGCTCATGACAAAGATGGCTCCCCCACAACAAATATGTGAGCTCTTTTTGGACAAAGAACTAGGTTAATAGCTAAACCACCTTTTCTATCAAGTGGTGTTCCAATATTATATATAAGTATTTTTAGAGTGCTCTATCTAACAGGTTAACCTTCCAGATTAGATGATCACACAATTCAACAAACCTTAATTCGGCAAGAATTCGAGCAAGAACAGGGAAGGCAGTGATTGAAAGTGAAACACCAATGAACAAGAAAAATTCTCCATATCCAACACTATCAATCCCTTTGATTGTTTTTCTTAGAACAAAAGCAACGCCAATGCTAAATAGAAATGGCAATGAAATTCCTGCAAATGCAATTCCAGCTGCTTTTTTCCCACTTTTAAGTATAGTGTTTAAGTCCAATTCAAGACCAACAAGGAATAAGAAAAATAAGAGCCCTATGCTTGCTACACATTCAAGAATTGGTGTACTCCATGATGGAAATATCCAATGTGTGAAAGTTTTGTTCCTCCCAAATGCTGATGGTCCAAGCATAATCCCTGCCTGAAAAATACAAAAAAGGGAAACTTACGCTCTATGTCTACTGGAGAAAATATTTACGTCATGTAGCCCAATATAAATTATTATACAACATGTATAATGTTATATAATATTGTATATTGGGCTACGTAGCGTAATATTTTAAGTTCAGTTAGCTGTACAGTTTAAAAAATTTCCCCAAAATATTTATTTTGCTTTAAGAAAGTTTGATTTCTCATGATAAAAGTTTTTAGAGTTTCGAGCTTTATAAGTGTGAAATAATATGAACATTTAACTCGAAACGTTAAGGCAATGTACGAAGTAATCCAAGATATTATTAACATCTTACAAAACCAATTAGGGGCAAAAATATGTGTAACTTTCGATCTCTAACACATTTTGAACGTGTAATCAAAGGTGGATTCAGAATTTAAATTTGATTTGTTCAACGTTTAAAATTTTAAACACTGAACTTCTTCTCTTAAGTGAAGATCCCACGAAAAAGTTCTTAAAAAAGATTCATGCTCCACGTTAAAAATATTAAGACTTGTTTGAACATGTAGCTAATAAGCTACATCGTCCACTGCATGTAACTCGATTCTAAAGTTTACATGTGGTTTAGATGTTTTTGCTTTTGCTCTTTTCTCCGAAATCGAGATATATATATTAGGGTCAACATGCTAATAAATGGTCCTAGAACAATGTTAGCGGCTCAATTGACTGAATTGAAAGAGAGCGAGAAGCTCAGAGCGATAGAACATGAAGAGAGAGAGAAAATGATTGTGAAAACAGACTCATGATCAAATCCGTCGTGAAGCCCGTTTTCACAACCGATGAGGGATAATTGTGAAATTCGAATCCACAACTGATGACTGATGAGGGACCAATGTAACAATATTCTTTAAAATAAAATAAAAGTATATACAGATAGTGCACAAAACTTACAAGGATCTCCGCGACTACTTTAGGTTGGCGGAGGGGCTTGAGGAGGAAAGCAAGTAATCGACTGAGGAAAACAACTAATGTTGTTTGAATAATTAACAATGGGAAAGCATAGTGCAAAGTATTTTCTCCTTGCCATATTCCATCTGATGATGTTTTTATGGAATTAGTTACATTAAAACCCATTATGTTAATTATGGGAATTAGTTAATTTTTCAAAAATAACCTTATTGAACTATATCACACACAATGTGTATCTTCCTCAGTTCAAGTTTTTGGTTATTGAAACTAAAGGCTTGCTAGGGGTATATATAGTGGAGAAAGGCCGTTACAAGTCTTATAGCACTGAGTTCATGAATTCAGTATTTTCGGTGTGACGTATAAATTTATGTATAAAAAAATATTAAAATTGCAATAAGGTTTAAACTCATAATTTTTAAAATCTAATAGATTTCGGCGTATTCGGTAGAAAGGAAAATGTTATCTAGGAAAATAAGTGGATTTTTTTTACTTATGTTCTTGTGTTCGATACGAAAGCTATCCTAAATGCATTTGTATATAATTTACACAAATCCTATAGGAGGTGAGGTCGGGGTAGGGGTGGTGTTGTGGATGGGGATAAAAACGAGGTGTGATGATACAATCAATGTGAAATGTCGTGGAACTTGTTTTCCCTACTTCTATTAGAAAAGTTATTTTCCTCACTTTTTAAGAACTTGTTTTCTTATAAAAAATGTTTTTCAAAAATTTTGATCAACCAAATATGAAAAAATTGAAAAACATTTTTGAAAAATATTTTCTTCGTACCGAACACGCCCTCTGTGTTAAAAATTGAAAGATTAAATTCATAAAATTTAAATCTTAAATTTGCGGATCAGGAGAGAGCACAACTTTGATCCAAACTAATCTCCTCGACAATGGGAGAAGAATCTAATTATTATTTCCATCGTGGGTTACTTGTACAATGCAATATATTACATATATTTAGTGGTATATCATTATCACGTGAGTTATAAATATTAATTTTAGCACTTTCTCTAAACGAGGTACATAATATTTTATTAGTTCGACTCCATGTATGTTTATGCAATTCTTCTGCATACTAGGATGACATATTTGCCATTTTGTGGTATTTAATTATTACACGTGTCGTACATTGAAGGTAATCAAGATGAAACAGAATCTGTGAATGATGAAGAGGGAAAGAGAGTCGAAAATATCATCTTTGTATTTTCATTCAATAATTGATCTTTGAATACAATACATAAAGACTTTATATAGCCTCTAGTTAGTAACTACCTTAACTAATAAATGGACTAATTAGTTATTTAACTAATTACTTGAAAAGATTAAACAACTTACACTAACTAACCAACTACTAACTTAAGCTTATCAACTATTTATCTCAGCACTCCCTTTCAAACTAGGGGTGCAAACATATTTAAAGCTCCAAGTTTGAATAAGAGATATTCATGCTGATATCTGGACAATCCTTTTGTTAACACATCTGCTGGTTGTTCTTGTATAGGAATATAGTTCACTATAATCATGCCTTGTTGTAATTTTTCTCTTATAAAGTAACAATCAATCTCAATGTGCTTTGTCCTTTCATGGTAAATTGAATTAGCAGAAATTTGAATTGCTGCTTTGCTATCACTATAGATTTGAACTAGTAGCTGAACTTTGTCATCAATTTCTCTTAGCACATCAATTAACCATATCAACTCTGAAACTGTACTTGCAAGACTCCTATATTCAGCTTCTGGAGACTGTAGTTTGTTTCTTAGCTTTCCATGAGACTAAGGAGTCTCCTATTTTAATCATATACCATGTGACAAACTTCCTGGTAAGGGGACATGAAGCCCAATCTGCATCACAAAATACAGTAACGTTCTTGTTGCACTGACTAGATAATAGCAGACCTTGACCTGGTTATTTCTTTAAATATCTAATAACCCTCAAGGCAGCCTCCATGTGTGACTTTTTAGGTTGTTGAAGAAACTGACTTAGAGTTTGAGCACTATAAGAGATATCAAAACTTGTTATGTTGAGATAAAGTAACTTGCCAATTATCTTTTGATACATTGTTTGATCTATTAAAGAATCTTCCAAGCCACTTTGTTTCTATGTCGCATGCTCATCATATTGTCTAGAAGTGAGTTTAACATTAGTGTCCATAGGAGTACTTGCTGGTTTAGCAGCTGATAAACCAACCTCATCTATAAGCTCAAATGTGTATTTTCTCTGATGCATAAGAATCCCAGCTTTGGATCTTATGAACTCTATACCTAAAAAGTATTTTAGTTCACCTAGATCTTTCATTTTGAATGCACTTTGCAATGCCTTCTTTGTTTCTTCAACCAACTTCAAACTACTTTCTGTAATAAGCATATCATCTGCATATACCAGAATTATAGTTATCGTTTTACAAGTTTTTCTGATGAATAAAGAGTAGTCATGTTGACTCTGCTAAAAATTGAGATTAATAAAGGCTTCAGTCAACTTATGATTTCACAGTGTTGGAGCTTGTTTTAGCCCATAAAGAAATTTGATCAGTCTACACACCTTCTCCCCTTGACTGAAAAATTCATGAGGCATAGTCATGTAGATCTCATCATTTAAGTTTCCTTGAAGGAAGGCATTGAACACATACATTTGATGGATGTGCCAACTCTTTGAAGCAGCAATAGACAAAATGATCCTAACAGTGATCATTTTTACAACTGGAGAAAAGTTTCCTTGTAATCTATCCCCTCTTTTTGGTTGTAACCTTTTGCCACAAGTCTTGCCTTAAACCTCTCTACTTCCCCTATGAAGTTTACTTAATCTTATAAATCCTCCTGCAACCTATAGATTTCTTTCTTGCAGGTAAGTCTGAAATTACCCAAGTCTTGTTTTCTTTCGGTGCTTATATTTCAGCTTGCATAGCATCAATCCACCTTTGATCTTTCACATCTTTTAAGTAGGAAGTTGGTTCCTTAAGTACTTAGGTAGCAGCTAAATAAGACTGATAAGTAGTTGACAGATAATTGTAGCTGATATAGTTACACATAAGCTACTGAACATCCTTATTTATATTTAAGAATACACAATCTTTCATCCATCTAGGAGTATGTCTATCTTTACTAGGTCTCCTGTTGAATATAATATTATTTCCTTCCTGAGCATTCTCATTAAGATAGGAACAAGTGTTGGTTCATGAGGAACCTCCACTATTTTTTGTTGATCAGTGAGATGATCAAGCTGATCTTGAGCATTAATCTCTCGATCATGATGCTCACTAAATTGATCTTCCCGATTTTGTGCATTGACCTCATCTTCATCCATAATAAAGTCAGAATTAACATGATCCAGATGCCTCATTGAAATACAACAGTTATGGTCTTGAACCATTATATCAGAACTAGCTAGAGTATCAACAAATACAAATTATTTAGTCATAGTTTTTTCTGTACTGAAGGGAAACACATCTTCCCTAAGTATAATATCCCTACTTAGAAAAAAAGATTTATTCGCCAAATCATATATAATATACCCCTTTTGAATTTCAGAATAACCCATGAAAACTGCAGTTCTTGACCTAGGCATTAACATGTCATGCTCAGTCAAATTTTTGGCATAACATAAACAATCAAGTATTCTAAGATGAGTCAACAATAGTTTCCTTTCATATAATCTCTTATATGGAGTTTAATCATTGATAACTCTACTAGGAATTCTATTAATCAAATAAACAGTAGCTAGAACACAGTGTCCCCATGCATATCTTAGAGGTATCTTCCCTTGAAATCTCAAGGCTTTAATGACCTCAAGTATATGCCTATTTTTTCTCTCATCTACATATAGGCAAGACCGCTAATGAATTATCCTCATTTCTTTGAATTTGAATTCTCATACTGAGTTCACAAATTCAGTACCATTATCAGACCTTACTACCTTGATAGTTTTTTCAAATTGTGTTCTAACAAACTGAAAAAATAATTGAATGAAGACACACATATCTGATTTATGCTTGAGTAAGAATAAACAAGTCATCCTAAAATAGTCATCAACCACTGTAAGAAAATACTTGTTTCTATCAAAAGTTATTATATTATATGGGTCAATATAAATCAAATCAAAGCAGTTTACTTGAAGAAAAAACAGATCTTGTTTGCTTGGCATATGGACCCACTATACACAGTGACACTTTACACAGGTCATCTTTATTCATAGTAAACAACTTGTTAAGTACTATACTAGACACATGTCCCAGTCTTCTATGCCACAACTTCAAATTCAGTTGCTTGATCTCTGATTGTAGAACTTTAACTGCTAATGAAGTGTCATTATAATCTGTTGTAGTTAAATGTTTCAGCAGTAGGTATAGTCCTTCTTCCTCTTTACCAATTTTCTTCACCTTTCCACTGTAGATCTCTCAAAAAATATAGAAGTGGAGAACGAAGGTAACAGAGCATTTTAACTCCTTGGTTATCTTGCTCACAAATAATAAGTTGTATTTGAATTGAGGAATATGGAACATATTAGTTATGGTGCTTCTAGTAGATAAAGCACAAGACCCTATATGAGTAACATATGAGACATCACCATTTGAAAGATAGACCTTCTTTGAATTCTTAGTCTGAGATACAGAGTTTTTTAATAACATGTTTAAATTTGACATCATGTGGTTAGTAGCACCAGTATATATTAACCAAACTTCACTATTTTAGAAACTAACAAAGTTTTACAATCTATTGTATTGACTTCACCAATATTTTTTGATAGAACCATGTTCAAGCATTTGTAAAAATTGGTCATATTGCTCTTTAGTGAAAGTACATCCTTGCAACAATTCTTTAGCATTATTCTCAACATCTTTAAGAGCCTTGTTATTCTGAATTTTATGTTCATTTTCAGCAACATTATATGACTCTTCTCTATTCCAATCTGTACCTAAAGCATTAGTGTTCATCCCATATGTGAAATTAGCTTGAGGCTGATGAGAATCTTGTTCAAATCCTGCACTGGCATGCTCACCTGAAGCATTATAGAAAGCACTAGATGAACCACTACTCCCCTTTTTCTTTGACTTAAAGTCAGGAGGGTATCCTACTAGTTTGTAACAATAGTCCTTTCTATGTCCCTTACATTTGCAAAATTCACATACTAGGATTTCATTTTTTTTGAATTTCTGATTCCCACTAGAACTAGTTCTGTCCCCATGATAGTCATTTTCAGTTTTTGAGTACAATGTAATAGACTCAAGACTATTAGATGCCATAATATTCATACCAAGACTTTCAGTACCTGACATAGCAGATTTTTATGCCTCACTACCCACCACCGACCACCCACTACCATGGCATAAGCCTGATTATTATTGGGAAGTGGATTCATTAACATAATTTGACTTCTTGCCTGATGATAAGACACTTTAAGTCCCATTAGAAATTGATACAATTTTTCCTATTTATATAGGACATACATCCTTTAGACTTTTCACATTCACAAGCTAAAGATGGCACTAAGGCCTCAAACCCATCCCACAAATTTCTAAGCCTAGTGTAATAGGCAGCAAAAGTTGCACTACCTTATTACAGAGTAGTGATTTTTTTGTGTAAAATATAGTTTTTGATCTATCTACATGATCAAATATTTCTTTTAAATCCTTCCAAACAATATGCTTGAAGCAAAAGCAATACCACTAAGAAGACTTTTGGACAAATAATTCAATAATCAGGACAAGACTATCTCTATATTTCTTTCTTGCATGTACCATCAATTGATTTAATTTAATTTTTTTCGAGAAGAGCAAGCTTAATTGATCGACTCCACAAAGTGTAGTTCTCGGTACCAAGTAATTGAAAGAAGATGATACGTATTTCACTAACATCAGAATACTTATTTTACTAACATCAGTAGGACTCAAAAATAGTGGGTGGTTATAGTCAATACCTTATTCAGGTTGAAGAACTCCAGAATTACCATTTTGAAGAGAACTTGACTTATGATTCTGGCCATTGTTTTGATTCTGCAAGTTTTCTACATCTACATTTGAATTACTCATATTGAATCTCTATGAATTTCAGAAAATTCTTTAAGATTGTTCTTGTTTTTTGCTAAAGCATGAATTCTTCAATTCTGAATTCAGTACCTTCTTCAAACACAGTTGATCCCTCATAATCAACACAAAAATCCCCAATTCTCACACAAATTACACTTCAGTGAGTGTTGAACAGTGAAACAAGGAAAAATAAAATCAATCAAGAGTTGCAAATTCTAACTTTAGAGAGTATGAATTCACAAGAATTAAATGACAAATCAACAAGCTTCAATCGAGCTCTGATACCATGAAGGTAATCAAGATGAAACAAAATTTGTGAAAGATGAAGAAGAGAGAAAGAGATAGAAAATATCATCTTTGTATTTTCATTCAATAATTGATCTTTGGACACAATGCATGAAGGCTTTATTTATCTTCTAGTTAGTAACTACTTTAACTAACAAATGAACTAGTTAATTATTTACCTAATTACTTGAAAAAAACTAAACATCCCCTACATTAACTAAACAGCTACTAACTTAAGCTTATCAACTATTTATCTCAACATATATAGTTACTAATTTCATTTCGTTTTCTTTAATTAACAGCAAGCATAATATGTTATTACAAGTTTTATAACAAATACTCCCTCTGTCTCAATTTAATTATATAATAGTGTAAATTACGATTCGTTAAATTAAAATGAGTTTTTATTGATTTTTTAATATATTTTTTCAAACATTTTGAATTGTCAATTATTGTAACTTATGCAAACTTCATTGCTAATATGAAACATAACAATTAGCAAAAGAGCTAACCCTAGCTAATTAAACGGTATGCCTACTTGTTGTCAAGTTTATTAAGGATGAAGACTTCAGTATCATTCTTTTAGGACTATATATATTTGTTGAATGTCAGCAACACCTCTATTAAACATATTTGAGAGAGACGAACCGATATACCGATCCTCTAACAAACGAAGGACATAAACATGATATAGATTTAATAATATTGTGAAAAACGATCAAAGGTATGAAGTTTCGTTACTACTTCCTAGACATACTTAATTAAGCAACATTGCTTTTGATAGATTGTAATATATCCTTTTTAGTCTTTTTCAGTGTACCAAAACAAAGTGAAATCTAGTTTAATCAAAGATTCCTTAAGGGAAATTCATCGATCAATAGATAAATCAGAGGATCATAAAGGGGGCGGAAATCTAACCTCTTCATTTACACTAGTATATCATAAGAAGAGAAAAAGAAGGAGGATTGCTTTTCATCACATATGCCTGCAAAAAAGTTCTCGCAATTATAGAACTAGGAACAAGCCATTAAAGATTCATCTAGGGCCGGATATGATTAAAGTTGTCTTTCTTCACTCAAATTAAGCTAGCATTTCGCCATAGATTTCCAAATATTTTTAGCAAGTCATTTTTTGGTGAAGTTTCACCATGTGTTTGGTCATAGTTTTTGGAAAAAATATTTGACTTTTTTAAGAAATATGATTTATATCCCTAAGTTCTAAAAACTATTAAAATTATTCATAACTTTGTATTATCATTCTATAATGAACATGTTCCATGATAAAAATTAAACTCATAAATTATAATCTCCAACCTATTTATAAACGATTTCACACATCAGTGTAGGAGCTATCGAAATTTTTTCAACTCACAAAGGAGCATTCAATTTTTCTGTTTACATTACTTTTAACAAGTGTTATGCAACAATACTAGTACATACTTGAGTCAAATAACAAAGTT
Organism: Capsicum rhomboideum; assembly: GCA_031232105.1. Lineage (NCBI taxonomy): Eukaryota > Viridiplantae > Streptophyta > Magnoliopsida > Solanales > Solanaceae > Capsicum > Capsicum rhomboideum. Next base: position 137,371,509 of record CP124711.1, on the reverse strand, counting down.
TATTAATGGGGTCGGTTGACAAATAAATATTAATTGGAATTAATAAACAGTGGGGTAGTTTAATAAAAAATATAAAATTTTGGGGTAAAGTTTAAATTTTTAAAAGTTTCCAAATTATTTGCCAAATAAAGATAAATTGTATGGCCAAACACTTTTTTCCAAAAAAAAAATTCAAAAACTACTTGGGATATCTATTATGACCAAACGGGTCCTAAGTTAACCATGCCAACCACATCATTTTTCAAGGTGAAGATGATTTAATTAGAAGAAAGGATCATTTTTCAAGGTGAATATGATCTAATTAGAAGAAAGGATAATTTTTCAAGGTGAATATGATTTAATTAGAAGAAAGGATCATTTTTCAAGGTGAATATGATCTAATTAGAAGAAAGGATCATTTTTCAAGGTGAATATGATCTAATTAGAAGAAAGGATTATAGTCTTAACACATATACGCAAGCAAGTCATGAATTGAATCCGTTTAATATCATTTTTGATGTGTCAGAAGGGGTGATCTCACCTTTAATCATCCTAGTAATCAAAATAGTCGAACAAATCCTTATTTCGTGAGCTAATTTTACCATCTCACAACATGTATTAATTATTTATTAACAATATTGACATATAACACTTTTTATAGAGTATTCAAATATATAACCTAGCTAGTTAAAAATACAAAATTAGCCTGAATTTACATCGAAAATTAAATGCTCCAAATCTTCTACTTTGAATTTTTTCACATAAATTGTGACAAAACGAATAGTTTATTCCAACCCTACTTATATAATAGTTGAAGAATTGTGGCTGAAATTATAGTTGTAACTTTTGATAAGATATGTAGACTAAGCAATCATCTACCAACATAATGGATTATATGGGGCAATGATTCGAGATCATGTCATCCTTAATCATATATTTCGAATTTGAGTCTTTGAAAAAAAAAAAAAAATTGTGTTAGAAATGCTACCCTAAGAAATGGGCTCTATAATGTACGACTTTAAATTTAAGAGGATCTGTATTAAGTGGATCCAATACAGATATCAAACACTGAAAATGGAAGAAAAAATAAAAAAGAAGTACGCAATCCTCTTATTAGAAATGTCAAGTGAAAAGAATGATGAAATAATACTATTTGATCCACTTTGTTAGTGGAAGGTTGTGAAGAGGTAAGCAAGAAATGATTCAACAAAGTCAAATTTAAATAGATCAAAACTTGCCAAATAACACCAAAATAAAACTTTGTTCTAAAGCATTTATTTATTTGAGGACCAAATAAAATTGTAGACAACAATTACCAATGAGGACTATGGATCAATTCCCACTAAATACAATTATCAACGAGAGTTCTGGTGAAGTGGTAAGTACTCATTCATCCTTAATCAGAGGTCTCTTGTTTAAGTCTCCCTCGGTATATATATAGTCGTCTTTGTTAAGGAGCACTTTATCCCCAATGTGGGACTTTCTAAAGCAAATTTAAATTTAGTTGAATTTCAATATCGATATCGGACACTAAATAGTGGGAAAAATAAATTGTAGAAAACATCACACATGGATCTATGCATAATTTGTACTTGTTGAAAATAAGGTAGTGGATGGATGGACGTGGCTGCACTAAACACAGTTTCTTTGTTTTCTTCCACACAAACACAAGAAAACAGTAGCAAACTTTAGTGGGCCTTAGAATGGTCTTTTTCATGTTAACTCTTTTTTGTGGCTAGTTTTGAATCTTTTTATATCTCAAAAAAAAAAAAAAAAAAAAAAACAAACTCTTCGGATCTACAAGGGGGTATTCATGAAAAATCAAAAAATCAAAAAATCAAATCAAATTGAAGAGTAAAATTGAGTGTGTGGGGGTAATTGATTCGATAGTTTTATTTGAAGGTCAACTTAATATATATATTTGAAAGTACATGGTTATACTGATAAAAATTGATGTGATAAAAAACCGACTTAGTCATGCCGTCAGTAGTAACTGCCTGTGTGCAGATTTTATATGTAGCCTGAATTATTTTAAGACAGTAGAGAGTTGTTTTATGCGCTTTAGAAAAATTCGTGAATATTCATTTTTGTATTCAGCGAGATTAATAAAAAGGTTGAAACTTGTTCATGTAGATTATTATGTTCTTACTGTTTCTACGTTGCCTTAAATAAGACTAAGTACTTAGATGCTTGTGTGATTGTGCGGCTGAAGTTGTGTTGAGTGCGCGTGACTGCCAAGCAGTGGTATCGAGAAAAATAATCACCCCCGTCTCAAATGATTTGATTTCATTCCGATATTTAAAAATTAACTAATTTGATTTTTTAAAAAGGAAAATCAATCCAAACTAAACCATGAATGCCCCTAGATCCATAAATGAGCAAAGTAAGTTTATTGTTTTTGTTTGAGAATTTTTATCACCCACAAAAAATTACAAAGTGGAGAATGGATGTCATGATTTCTCTATATTGTGCTATCATTTTCAAATAGTAAATTAGTCTATCTTCCTCTTTTGGTGGACATGCATGAAAAGATGAAATCAGCAAGAAAAATCAAAATCTTCTAGTTTCAATAATAATAATTGCTTTATTGGAAGATGAAATCAGCAAGAAAAATAAATTATATATAATCTTCTAGTTTCAATAATAATTGCTTTATTTATATTGTTTCTTCTAGACATGGACAACTCTTTAAAAAAGTTTTTTTCTGTTCACTTGGAGAAACACCATAGGATATCCTTAAGAGACAGGAAGTCCAGAATGTGGGGAATCGATTTTTCTTGACAATTTTCTTAGATAAACTGCTTGATACTTTCTTCGTACATTTTTATTTGTCCATTATTGACTTGATATACCTTTAAGAAACAATTGATAATAGGGGTAATTTTACTATGTCATCTTTTGAATATAATAAATTCAATATTTTGGAAAATGTATTAATAATGACCATAGTTAATAACTAAGGATAAAATGGATACAAATGGCAAAATATCCATTGATTTTTTAAACTGGACAAATATTGTTGAACATCTATTTTTAGTAACATAGACAAGTAAAGATGGACCGAGGGAATAGTATTTCTGAATGCAGAATAAAAATTATTTGGATTTTTTTTTTCAGTTCAATATTATGATAAAGTATTAGGTGTAGATCCAAATCCTATTTAGTTATTGTGGAGAAATCATTGTATTAAAATTATTTCCCCGCAAAAGCTCGGAACTTAAGAGCAACTAACCTTTTGAATATACTTTGGTACAAAGATTCCTTGGAGGTTTATTTTCCTTTCCTTTTCTGTTTTCTTATACTCTTGTTAAATAATTATAGATTATAATGAGCACCCCCGAGTCCATTTACGGTAAATGAAGTGAATGAAAATCACGAAAAATTAGAGTCTGAATTTCAGTAGAGACAAATTACTCTTAGTAACTCATCTGCTTAAACTTCGCTCGTAGAGTTATCTGATATTTATACTAGTGAAAGATAGCAATTGAATAAAGTAATCAAGCTAGGTCTCGTATGATTAAGCTTGGTTGGTAAGGTTATCCAGTACATGTGTTATTAGAAGGTAGAAATCGAGTAAATAGCTAGTCGAGGTCCCATCTGTTTAGCTTGGGTTGGCAGAATCATTCAGTATCCAAGCTGGTGGAAGGTAGCAAACTGATAACATAGTTGAGGTCTCATTTGCTTAAACTCGATTGATACGTAGAGTTATCCAATATCTATTGTTGATTAAATATTGTAATTCGGTAAAATAGTTAGGGAGTACCAAAAACTAAATTGTGCATTCACCAACAAAGGTCATGCTGGAATGGAAAAGATTTCTCCACCCTAAAGCTAATTTCCAATTTGAGTCCTAACTATGAAAAAAATTATGTTAGTAAGTATTTTCCTCTTAAATGAACCAACCTTATGCGGCACAAATTCAAATATGCCAAGGCCCTAATGAGAATACCGAATACCTAATGAGGAAAAAAAGAGAATTGGGCACTCCATTATCAGAAAAGGAATTACAAACTTCCAATTGAAATAAAAATTGACAATGGTTTAAACACTTCCTTTCTCCATGGAAAATCACATAGATCCCCCAATAGAATTAACTAATTCACATACTGAAGGGAAGCCTTGGCATAATTAGTAGCGTTGTTGTCACGTGACTAAGAGGTCATAGATTCAAACCGTGAAAATAACCTTTTGCAGAAACGGTAAATATAGACCCTTAGGTGCACCGGACTACCTCATTATGGTGCTCTTAGCTGACCTGCAACGAACCAATTGAACAAGAAAAAAACAAAAAGGCAAAAGAGAGTGGCGTCGCCCGGACTCGGAGACCTTCAGTGTGTTAGACTGACGTGATAACCAACTACACCACGACACCATTGGTGCCCTCTCTTTGTATAAATTCTTAGTAACCCAATAAGAACTGAACAAACCTCTCTACAGACTCCACCTAAGTTTTTTTGGTTTCCACCCGGTGTTTGGTACCCACATTGGAGCCCGACTAGATCCGAATTTGTGCCAGGAAGTCCCACATTGGGAGGTAAAGTGCTCCCTAACAAAGGCGACTCCGTACCCAGAGGGACTCGAACCCGAGACCTCTGGTTAAGGATGAAGGAGTACTTACCACTCCACTACAACCCTTGTTGGTGACTCCACCTAAGTTAGGGATCAAGGAATAGGGGGGAAACCGAAGATTTCACATGATATTTTTATCAATCTTATTTATTTCTTACCTTTTGTTCAATGAGAAAATGGGCCTTAGGACCTTAGTTATGTCTCAAATCTGAATACACACTACTTTCGGTTTTCAATATCGACTAACAACTTGCAATATCGAGTGTGATTCTTTGCCTAGACTTGCATTCAACTAAGTCACTCTTAAGACCGCACTTCTTACAGTTAATAGCTCTTTTATGTCCTTGTATTGCCTTGGTTTAGACGCAGATTGAGTGGTATTCACTGAAAGACAACATGCGACCATGACATAACAACAATAACAACATACCCAGTGTAATGCCATAAGTGGAGTCTGAAAAATGTGGTATGCACAGAGACCTTACCCCTAACCTTGAAGAGGTGACTCTGTTTTTTCTTTCAAAAAAAAAATAAAAAAATAGAAGTGATGTATATTTTCAAAGAGGTGAATTAAAATAATTTGTGGACTTGGGCATTGTGCCAGCAACATCAACTACCAACCAAATGAACCTATATTAACATAACTAAAAAAGGAATGTCTTTGAACAATTAAGCTAATATATATAGAAAAGAAACTTGAAACTTGTCTTTACTGATCAGTTTTAACATCACAGCTTGCATTTGTTCTAAGAACCAAAGGTATCTGTCTATTAAATATGCAGCCAAAATGGCATTAGTAGAGCCTTTACACATTATTGTACAAAAATACCACTGCTTCTTATGCCTTCCCGTTAGATTCCTGAACAAAAAAATTAACAAGAGTTAGGCAAGAGTTCCGCGACTTCGATTATGAAAGGGAAACTAAATAAAAGTAAACAAACCCAGTGTAATCTCACAAGTGGAGTCTGGGGAAGGTAGAGTATACACAGACTTTACCCCTGCCTTTGAGAAGGTAGAGAGGTTGTTTCTGAAAGACCCTCGGCTGAACAAATAGTGGAATTGAGACGATAGCAGAAACTAAATAAAAGTAATCTTTTTTCCCCTTTTAGTTTTAAGTTCAGACTCTGATTTTCACCCAAATCTTGTTTATATGCATCGGGACAATCCATACGCAGAGGACAAGTAAGAAATCTTGTGAGAGTTGTGGAGTACTCATAATTAGTTGAATTCTTTGAAACCAAATACAGACCTGATAAGGTCTTGTCTTTGTTTGCTGCTCTCTTGTTTCCTATTACCAGATCAATAGTCCCTTTAACGAAAAGCATAACAAAAGATGAATAAAAGATGTATCGGATTTAATCAATTTTCTGGTTAACTATCTCGTAATCCTTCTTCTCCCCTCATCCACCAAAAGAAAACTATCATCATAGACTCGTAGCTTGTTTTGAATAGATCGTCTGATGCGCAGATGTTAATGGTAAATACTCACATACCTTTACATTTCCACTAGACAATAGGAGCTTGAACTCTCATCTGTGTTGGCGTTTCTTTCTTGATGGTTCAGATCTACTCACTGTCATAGGCATAAACATAAACATCCATTAGATACATAAGCAACTGGCACGAAAAGAACCACAACTACTACTACCCAGAGGCTATTCTAGGATTTCTAGAACATGGGTGCACCTAAAAAGAAGGAAAAAATGTATTTAGTGGGAATTGATCCCTAGTCCTCAAGGTAAATAACTCAACCTTCAACCAAGTGCATCGTTTAGTCTTCTTGTAATGTGGATGCCAATAGGCAATATCATACTAATTTTAGAAAATATATACATGAAATATCTAGTTGTACGACGAGGCCACGGATTTACGTGCCCCATTTTTTTAAAGTAAATTCGCCCCTGACTACACCTCAGTCCCAAACAAGTTGGGGTCTGCTATATGAATCCCCCTTTCATGCAAGCTCATTTCATGTCATATTAATAGAAGTCCTCTAACAAGTCTAAAACCTATCATCAACTAGTGGATATCACCTATGTTGATCTTCTTCTTCCATTGTACCTATCTTTAGCTAAGTCTGCATTGATACCACGGACACGGAAAGCACTACCACAACGAATATAGTAAAGGGCGATCTGTTTTATATGTATAAGTTTGGAAGCTAGAAGAGAATTTCTTCACTCCTCACTCAGGCAGAATTCTTGAAATGAAACTTCTCGTAAGTAAAATAAAGAGATCATGTAGCACCTCTAAATAGATTATCCAGATTCGGGTCGCCTTGTTTAACTGCTGTAATCCTCTGATCCTGAAACACATATGAGGGAAGTCATAAGAAGATGGATCAACTTTGAGATACATATAATAGAAAATGAGAATACGCCTGACAGCAGATACACAAATGACAATCCTAGGTAATCCCTCCATAAACCCGAGGTCAACAAATTTCAAATCCTAAAAGATGAAAATCTGCTTCAAATTAGGCAGAGAGTCTAGTTGCTAGGGATGGAAGGTGCGTATGACATGAGATGCCTATGGCGAAAAGAATCTGTAGCACCGTAAAGTGCATAAGATCAGATGATATCCCAAGATTCATGGCCGAGGTATAAAGGTATATGCAAAATCTGATGACAAACCGCATCATAAACTGCTCTTTGATTGCGCCAAAATGCCATCGGAGGAAGTAGCACTCTCCCTGAAATCCAAATGCAAGCAAATTTTACCTTAAATATACATAATCACGAATGAACAAAACTTTCTGAGAACCCTAGCTCTGATGACCAATGCACCTGATTTAGATCTCTTAAAACTCAAGGGTTCAGGAGAGATAAGTGGAACTGCCTCTTTCCCTTGCTGAGGACTTCCCTAAGTAAACAAAGGAAAAATAAACACCTTCAAAATAGTCAACATATAACCAAGTGTATTTTTGCGGGCCAGAGTTTGTTCTTAACAATGATGTTCAAAAAGTACAAAAGGATACATTTAGCATTGGAAGTAGCTATCACATTCACCACTGTTACCAGGTATCAGTTGTTCAATTTGATAAACCAATTATAAAAGCAGGAGAACAAGAAAAGACTAAGCAATAACACAAACTTAAAACTTTAAATCATTGAAATAAATAGCTAAATGAGGAACAGCCAAGAAAAGATAGAAGTATCGGGTCTCTCTTTTGGGACTAAGATACCCACCCCCTACCCAGAAAACAAGAAGATGGAATTGCTTGGATAGTGTTCACACAAGCAGATGACATAACTGCTTTTGATAGCTTTGCTCTCGTGTTTAAATCTTCATACCAGCTCCATATTAACTTACGAAGAAATCTCATACTAGCAAAGCTTGTTAAAAAGAAATATCAGTAGAGAAATACCTAGAATCATGGTAGCTGGTGAGAGGTGGCAGGTATCCCGTGGAATTAGTCGAGGTGCGCGCAAGCTGGCCCGGATACCACAGTTATAAAAAAAAGAAAAGAAATACCTAGAATCATGAGGGCTATAATTGCTCATGTCTGTTGTACTTCGAAAACCCTAATTATTTTAGGACCAGTTAAACATGTAAATAGGAAGTGCACTTTCATGTCACAAGAACTCATAATGTAAAATTAAGATAACTTTTCTATGAACGCCTACTGACATATGTCAATTTCCTCTTTGCATTTTTGACGGATGCGCTTGCACTTTTAAAGTGAGTTGCTTTCTTAACATCTGCAGTTTGCTCCTCTGCTATGCTTGTAGAAGTATCTGTAGAATTAAGCTTGTCCGATGACCTCGTTGCTCTTTTCGTCTTCTTTTGTACAATAACTTCACTTGCAACTTCTCCATCATTTTGATTGTCCCCCATCAAATTGTCTTCTACTTCACAGTCTTTACTCCCATTATGATCCTGTATTATTTCACCAGTAGCCTCTACATTTGCACTTTTAAAGTGAGTTGCTCTCTTAACATCTGCAGTTTGCTCCTTTGCAATGCTTATAGAAGTGCTTGTAGAATTAAGCTTGTCCGATGACCTCGTTGCTCTTTTTGTCTTCTTTTGTACAATAACTTCACTAGCAACTTCTCCATCATTCTGATTGTCCCTCATCAAATTGTTTTCTACTTCACAGTCTTTACTCCCATTATAATCCTGTATTATTTCACCGGTAGCCTCTACATTTGCACTTTTACAGTGAGTTGCTCTCTTAACATCTGCAGTTTGCTCCTTTGCAATGCTTGTAGAAGTGTTTGTAGAATTAAGCTTGTCCGATGACCTTGTTGCTCTTTTTGTGATCTTTTGTAAAATAACTTCACTTGCAACTTCTCCGTCATTCTGATTGTCCCTCATCAAATTGTCTTCTACTTCATAATCTTCTCTCCCATTATGATCCTGTATTGTTTCACCGGTAGCCTCTACATGATCCTTTTGATCTAACTTCTTGAGACCTTTAACCTCTGCAGATTGCAGAAAAAGTATAAGCAAAATATGACCAAAACTTGGTAACTTTCAGACATACTAAGAGGTTCATAGAGTGAACTTACTTTCTGAACACACAGATGGTTTTTCAGAACCAAGGGCACCACTTGCTGCAGCCTTATCTTGAGATTCTCTTCCTAAGCAATTCTCATTAAACGCTTCCCATTGAGGAGGAAAACCAAAAAGAAACTGTTCGAACACCTGCAAAGAAAGAGCCACTGTTAAGAATTCAGAGGACCACCAAGCGCCAATTATAATTATCTTTTTTTAATAGGTATGCCGATCATAATATCTGAAGTCCTTTGTTTTTATGAGCAGAATAATTATCTGAATGTCTTTGGTCAACATATGATGCATGCTAAAACTTCATCAAACAAAAGAATCCCTGAGTTCTATCCCTAAGTGTAAAAAACTGCACCAAGTCCTTAAAAGTACTTTTTTCCAGTTTTTTGCAGGAGGGATGATTAGAAAAAATAAACTATCATATGATACGAAAAAATAAACTATCACTTTCTTATATTAAGATATTATCTATGTTGGGACTCCTGTAATCTTTTTTTTAAAAAAAATTGTTGAAGGTAGTATATTGATTTCAGTAATAATTAAATGCTGGGACGTATAGGATACATTATGTATTGTGTAATGAGCTCAGAGAGTCTACCATAGCGCCAATGTCACAATAGCCATGTTATACCAAAGAAAAAACAAGATATATATATGTATTTAATGCTAATTAAATACTCCCTCCATTCCTTTTTATTTGCTCCTTTTGGGGTGTGCGTATATTCCTTTTTAAGTGCTCCTTTAATCTTTCAAGAATAAATTGATCAAAATCTTCCTATTATACCCTTGTTCAAATTACCAAGACCATTAATTGAGAATTTCTTTTTCAATGTATTTAATTACTAATTTGGAAAGAGGTACAAAATTTAATCAAGGGTATATTGGTAAAATTACTTTTAATTTTCTAGGAGTGAGGACTTTATTAAGGGGTGTGCCCAACCCAAAAGGAGCAAATGAAAAGGAATGGAGGGAGTATGAATAACTGGGAGTCTGGGACTCCTAGAATCATTTGAGACACATTTATGAATGATGATGAAAATGCATCCATCATTCACAATTTTTGGGAATTTCTGTACAGTAAACAATTTTTAGTCCAGATGATGTTACTATTTGATTTCTGATAAATCAACCTTATAGACACCCTAAAATAGTTGATCTAACCTTTACAACAAATTAAAAATATTCTAAGTACAATGAAGAACATATTTAAGCTTTGCTACTTCTCTAAACAAGTCTGATGGAAGTGTTCTCTTTTCAACTTAAAAAAAATAACAGAAGTCGCACCAAGTTACAGGAAAAGACATTTCGGTAGGATGCACCTTCTCTATTGCCATTTTTTTTTATTTACTACCTAATACATAAAGGCCTTCTGATAATCATAATCTAATAAAAAATGTTGTATAGTAGAGCAGGTTAGCATCGAGAAACCTTGTAAATATGCAAGAACAGTATAGAACGTATACTGAATGAGCTACTCAAAAGGCTAGCTTTTGCTAGTTCTCACTGTAACTTGATTAGCAATCAAACAAATTGTTCCACGTTATTTAGGTGTCAAATACCCTAGAAAGTAAAAGTAAAAAATCCTAGGTAGATTATCTCAGCAACTTATCAAAAGAGATCTGCTTCATAACTACATATGCTATTCATACAGTTGCCACTTCTTACTTTTGTAATCCATCTGAGTCTCCATGGTCTCAGAGTCTTGAGCTAAAAGATAGGCACAAAGGCCTAACAGCTTGGACTCTCTCCCGATGAGAAGATATTACATCAAAAACTGTCATTAGAAGATATTAGCGGTCCTTTGGTCTTGAAGGCCCATTTAAGGTTCACTTCTTCACACTTGTAAGATACCCAAACCACAATTTTCCTTTTGGGTTCACATATTTCTACTCCAATTATTATTTACAAATGGAAGTGACTGTTTCTATACCATACCAGCGTCAGATTTTCCTGGGGACCTGCTATCTTCCAGGAACCAATAGTTCAGCTGATGGTGAAGTTTCCCCTTAAATTTGACCTCGTCTAAGTAAGGCTTTAGTTAAGGCGTTGAGACAAATGCAAAATATAAGGGTGTCTCTTTGGCTTCTTCAAAGTATTAACAAGACAATCGCAGAGATCTTTCGCATTGAAAAGTGAGTCGGTTATCGGATCCTTCTCCATATTGAGATATCCAAAAGATATTCCGTCACTTTTTCGAGTATATTTCTTAAAGGGGTTTGGGTTCGACATGACCATTTGGTACTAGAGTTAGATTAAAACAGTTTTCAAGTAAATTGCTTTCTCTCTATCTTCAATAGTCTATTATCATTGTGCAGTACCAGCATAAAGCCCTAAACTGAACTGATTAATCGAAAGAGAATAAAGATAGAGTCCTGTTCTACATGTCAATACCGGCAATATGTTCTTTCTGCTATTAATTTATTCCTTTTCATTTTAAAGTCAAGACAAACCACAGATCCTTACTGCAATAAGAGAGAGCACTAATCTTTGTGAATGGTAGTCCAATCAAAAACTACAACTACTTGGAACAGGATAACACAAAACAAAATAATATCTTTTGTAGCAAAAAGAGGAGAAATATATCATATTCTCATTTTGTTTTATCCTCTAATGTATTCATAAATTCTGTAATCAACCAAAAGATCTCATGGGCAAACAAGTACGGTAAGTCCCTTGTAACATACCTCAGATGGAAAACCATTTTCCTCTGAGCGACTTTTGTTTATGAAGCCTTTGAGGACAACACATATCCCATCAATGGTCTCGAGATTAAAAACATCATATATCTTGAGAATTGGTGCAGAGGAGAACACTCGCAGCGCTTGGCCTCTACAAAAACATAGTAGAGTGATTAAAAACAAAAGGATATGAGTTCGAAATGCCACTCACTAAATCAAATGTAACAAAAATGCTATTCCTTTGTCGACCACTGTTACTAAAATGAGGTCTTAAGTTTGAGAAAATTCTGGCTTCCCGACCAAAATAGTCACGTCTTGCATTCTAAATTACTTGGCCTCATCACCCTTTTAGACAGTCCGCAAGTATTCTACTTCTTTAATATGATTGCCCATTTTCCCATTTTAACGAACTCACATTACAAATTAATCAGGTTAAACATTGTTTCTGGTTTTGATGCGATATTTTTCAACAAATAATCCTATCTGCAGTCAGTACTTTAACCACAATGATTACCAATTCCAAAATGATATAATCCTCAAAATTACATTTTCTAGTCTTCATGCTAGTCAATCTAGTCAAAAATATTTATAGAAGGTACTATAGTTCACTAAATGAACGGAGCCTTGGCTTGATTAGTAAAGTTGTTTTCATGTAACCAAGAGGTCACAAGTTCGAGCAGTGGAAACATTCTCTTGCAGAAATGCAGGGTAAGACTGCGCACAATAGACCCTTGTGATATGGCCCTTTCTTGGACCCCACGCATAGCGGGAGCTTAGTGCACCGATCTGCCCTTTAGTATAGTTCACTATATACACCCCACCTTACCCCCTAACCCTCGCCCCCCCGCCCCCCCCCCCCGCCCCGCCAAAAAAAAATAAAAAATAAAATAAAATCAAGAACTCATCCCTACCAGGTCCAAGGTGACCAAGAAAATTGCACAACCACACATAGTAAACCCAAATACCTGAAACAACTATAAGCTAGCGTTTGGTCATAGCTTTGGGAGTAACTTTTAAAAATTTATCTTCAAATATCTGTTTGACCATAAAATTTGATCAGTTTTTTCAAATATTTTCAAGTTCCCAAAAATTGGCTCAAACCTGTTTTTGAGTAAAATATATATCCAAACACAACTTCAAATTTCAAAAATCACAACTTAAAGGGGTCGTTTGATACACGGGATGGGATAAGGAGGGATATCCCATAGGACTATTTTATCCCACCCACAATTTTTGTATAAATGGTGGAATAAATTAACCGTGAGCTTAGCTAATACCTCACACCAAACATGAAATAAAATTAATCCCAAATTTTATCCCAGAATTATTATTCTTATCCCATGTACCAAACCAAATGACCCCTAAAAACTCAAACTTTCAAGTTTCAACTTCACAATCTACGGCCAAACGGGCAACAAATAGTCAAAGACCAAAACCTTCTCCCCATAGTTGAGGTATTAACCATGCTAAATACCGGAAACTTACTCTATAATGCCTTAATCTCTGAATGCAGGTCAATGATGGAAGCATTGGAAAACCCTCCAATTGAGCATTGTTATAGGGAGCAAAAGACGTTCCAGCCAAAGAAGGAGCAAAGGGCCAAACTTTTTGGAAACACCCATATTCTACAGCCAGGACACACTGGGAAGACATCCTAAGAACTAGTTTCAATAGGTCTATTAATCTTTGTAATTTTGTGGGCAATGGGCAAAACTCTACTATGCCCCCTGAGCTCGATTAACATCTGTAATAGCTCAACGCTACTCTATTTCCTACTAATTTATATATAACCATCCAACTTACCAACAAAAAAAAAAAAAAAAAAAAAAAACTTCGAAAGCTAGAATAAAAATTGAATCTTGAAAAGGGGAAAACAAAAAATTAAGGGAAGAGAAAAGTTTAAAAGTTTACTCTCGAGAAGTGAGGCCAGCAACAGCAAGAGTCCTTCCTTGAGAATCACTTTCAGCCCTAACAAGCCACCAATCTTTCAAACAAACCTGTTTGTTTATTTTGTCAAAAAAAAAAAAAGAAGCAGCAAAATTTAGGGAGTTTGAAGAATCAATATTTTTAGGGATTGTTGTGAAGGAAGAAATATATACACTCAACTGTTGGCTGAAAACAAGATTTTGATGAGTTACTGTTTTCCTTGTTGACCCTTTGAGTTTGAGTTGGAGGAGTTGAAGGAGAAGCCATTGTAGTTGTTGTATTCTGCTTCTTGCGCGGGAATGTCATCATTGGTTATAAGCTTGTCAATGTCTTTCATCTCTCCCACTGACAACTATATAATGGTCTAAAGTTGGAAAAAATGGCTAGTCTTACAAACGCACGGCTCGTTTGGTATGAGAGATAATTATAAGAATTTTGGAATAAACCTGTGTTTGGTTGGTGTTATTAGGTAGTCGAAATTATTTATCTAATTATTTATATTATAATAATAGGATAAGTTATTTTATATAAATAGTGGATAATTTATCTTGAGATAGCTAATTTCGAAATAATTAATCTCGAGATAATTTGTTCCCAATCAAATGACTCCTTAGTGTCATGATTATTTATCTTATTATTTATATCATAATGATGGAATAAGTTATCTCATATTTCATGATGGGATAACTTGTTCTCAACCAAACTTGTTCTCCATAAGAAATTCTTTTTTTTACGGGAAAGACTCAAATATGCTATCGAACTTTGAGAAAATGCTCATTTATGCTATTCGTTAAAAGTTCGGCTTATTTATGTCATTGCCATTAATAAAAGTTTATTTATGCCATTATTTTTAACCGAAAACAAGAATGGTTTTGCAATACCATTTTCTCTACGTGGCCTCTTATTAGAGGTTCACGTCACCAAAATAAAACCAACTAATAAGAGGCCACGTGGCGAAAATGGTATTGCAAAACCATTCTTGTTTTCAATTAAAAAATAATGGCATAAATAGACTTTTGTATAATGACAATGACATAAATAAGTCAAACTTTTAACGAATGACATAGATGAGCCTTTTCTCAAAGTTCGATGGCATATTTAAGTTTTTTTTCTTTTTTTTTTTTTAAAAAAGAAATTAGCCTTTATAAGAGACTTTTTTTATTTTTTGACCCTACTTAATAACTTTATCATACATATTTTAACTTTTTCCCATAAGACGCATGCTCAGCATATTTCAAAGACAGTAAATCCTATATAATTGATCAGAAATTTTGTCTTACAAATAAAAGTTAGAACTTAGGTATGTTATCCATCAGACATAAATTTTAACTTTTTCCCCATAAGTTCACGACATTTCAAGTGAACCTACACAAGCGATAAGTTTAGCTTTATATGTAAAAATTAGTATTTATATATGTTGCCCACCATAAGTTCTAGCTTTAGCCATAGAAGTTCTGTATTACAGACAAAAGTTTACTTTTTAAATTTTTTTTATTAAACGGGGATAAAAACACAAGATTAGTTAATTTAAAAGTACAAAAATTCAAGAGTAGATAATTTGGGAGACAAAAGTTCAAGATGAACACTTTGGCGACACTAGGCGTAAGTTCCCTTGTTCTTTTTTTTTTTTTTTTTTTTGAGTTAGTGTAGAATAACAAACTTAAACTAGTGTTATCTTTTCGTGAGTTTGATATCTCAACTATCCATTGTTCTATTAAAAATTTTAAAAATATATAGCCCAATATAAAATATTACGCCACATAACCAATATAAAATAATATATAACATTATACCCGGAAAGAAAACATAAAACATAATGTGTCAACCTTGTATAAAAATGTATAATTATATATAAAATGTGTTTATACAGAAATATGGGCTACACAGGGTATAATATTGTATAATATTTTATATTGAATTATGTGACGTGAATATTTTCTCCAAATAGACATGAAACGTAATATTTCCTTGTTTTATTTACTTACCTAAACTATCATTTTTGTTTAATACCTCTACACATGCGTCAACTCAATATCGAAATATATTTTAATGCAAAGAAAGTGATAGTTTAGGTAAGTATATAGTTGAAATATGAAATTGCGAAAAAAGGAATGATTCAAGTATTTATTTTTTTTTGGTTTTTCTTTTTTTAAAAAAAAAAAAAGTTCGAAATTGGCTCTTACTATCCGAAATAGTTTAATTTTACCCTTCTTTGTGCTTTCAATTCACAAATACTTTTATGGTTAGTAAATGATCTTGTATTTGTTAGCCACAAAGGAAACAATTAAAATGAGTGAACTCCATGAATCAAAATATTTTTAAAAAGAATCCAAATTTATCTTCATCTGATTGAGTTATGGTTTAACACTGACTTTATTGTACATTAGATTATTGGCCTGTTAAAAATTAAGAAAAATAAGATTTTTACATAACAAAGAATAAGATTAACTCAAAGTATAACGGAGGACGTTATACCATTAAAACACAAGCTAATTTGACTATTTTTCAGTGGATAATGGCAAACATACTTAAAAGTATGTTCATGGAAAAGAAAAGGCCTTTTGCTCATTGTGACGATCAGCCCTCAGCCCCTCACTATTGAAAATCAGAATTCATTTAGCTTCTGCATTAACACCTCGAAACAAACAATAATAACGTACCCGATGTAATCTCATAGGTGGGGTCCAGGGAGGGTAGAGGGTAGAGAGACTGTTTTCGGTAGACAAACAAGGAGGGCACTTTATTCCCAGGTCACAACCAGAGGCATGAATAGACCAAACAGCTAATACAGCAACAACAATAACATACCCACGGCAATTCAACTGGGGAGAGTAGAGTGTACGCAGACGTTACCTCTACCTTATCAGGTAGAGAGACTGTTTCCAAAAGACCCTCGGCTCAAAGAAACCAACCAGCTGATATATGAGCAATTATCATTGATAGGAAAACATGAAATTATTGAAATGACACCTTTAAAATAGAGCAATTATAATTAATATATGAAGTTCATGTCCTCATTTCCCTTATTGGTGTTATCCTTTTTCCCCTTTGTGGATGTGTCTGTGCCATGGATAGTGCTGCAACCTCTGAAATGACATCCTTGGGATTTGCAGTGGCAGTTTTTGCTTGGGATTTTTCATATTGAACCCCAGCCACCACCTCCTGGAGTCAGAATCTGAAGTATTTCCCCGGCCTGCACCTCAATTGTGTTTTTACCACCAACATACACTTTCCTTTTATCTTTCGTGAAGAGGAAATTAGCACCCCGAGCCCCATCTTTTCCACCCATCAGCCCCCTTGGTGCATGCACACGCCTTTCTGATAGTATACTCACAATAACTGGCCGCTTGAATTCTATCTCCCTGATAATGCCATCACCTCCTTTATGTTGTCCAGCACCACCACTATTCTCTCTTATTCCAAACTTACGCAATATAACTGGGTATCTTTGCTCAAAGATCTCTGGATCTGTCATGCGAGTATTGGTCATATGGCACTGGACTGCACTCGTCCCATTCCAAGTAGGTCCAGCCCCACTTCCACCTCCAATTGTTTCATAGTAACCAAAAGTATTATCACCAAAGGTTAAGTTATTCATGCACCCCTGTGAACAAGCACAAGCTTGGAATGCAGTGAGAACGACATCGGTGACTCTCTGTGATGTAAGGACATTACCACCCACCACAGCAGCCTTGTCACTTGGAGAGAGAAATGAACCAGGAGGTATATAAATCTTTACAGGAGCCAAGCAACCTTGATTGAGAGGAATATCAACATTTACCAAACAGCGTACACAGTAAATGACTGCAGCAGCTGTCACTGCTTCAGGAGCATTCCAATTACCATAAACTTCTGGACTGGTCCCGGAGAAATCAAAAAATGCTTCTCCCTTCAGAGAATCTATAATAAGCTTTAAGCGTATGGAAGACCCATCATCCATGTAATCTTCCTCTTCAATAGTCACAAAGTCTCCCTCTCCAGACCTTTTTGATACGGAGGAAACTCTCGCAGCAACAGATTTTAGCATTTCTCTCACTGCTTCTTCAGCATTAGCCTGCACATAATTCATGTATGCCTGGACAGTTTCCAGACCGTATTGCTCGATAAGCTCATTGATAAGGGTAATTCCTCTCTGATTTGCAGCTACTTGTGCATGAAGGTCGGATAAATTATCCTGAAGCCTGCGCGTTCCTGGAATCTTATGAGCTGATTCTTCAGAACAGGGGTAACAAAGAAGTTTGGTGATTCCTTCTTCCTGAAAAATCCCCTTCTCAACAAGCTTGAATGTTTTTATTGCTGCTCCTTCCTCCCATATGAACTTTGAGAAAGGTGGCATACTTCCAGGAGTAATACCTCCAATCTCTGCATGATGTCCTCTACTTGCGACAAAGAATATCAATCTACCTTTGTTAAAAACAGGTGTAATAACAGTTATATCAGGCAGGTGGCTACCGCCAGCAGAAGGATGATTGGTGACTAAAACATCTCCCTCATTTAGATTATCACTCCAGTACTTCAGCTGCCATCGAACGGTGCTCGACATAGCCCCCAAGTGCACAGGAACATGGGGTGCATTTGCTACAAGCCCACCATCAGGGCCAAAAAGAGCACAAGAAAAGTCTAGTCGCTCTTTAATATTTGTTGATATAGAAGTCCTCTGCAAGGTGCGTCCCATCTGTTCAGCTATTCCCATAAACCGGTTGTTGAAAATAGAGAGCTGTACAACATCTGCAACTTTTTCATCTACCTTCGCCGTATTGGAAGTAGACTCTATCTCTATTTTAATGTTGCCATATTTAGTAACAATGGCCTTGCAGTTAGGTTCAACAATGACAGTGCTATTGCCATTCATGATAATTGCTGGGCCAGGAATAACATGCCCATATGCCAAATTTTCAAGCTTGAATAAAGGAGTGTCATTCCATCCACTCTCAAAGTATACCTTGTAGTGACTTTCAATTTTAGGGGCACCAGGGGCAGAATCTAGGGCTCGAGGCTTCAGTATGTTAGTGACTCCAACACCACGAACCCTAACATCACATATAACTATACTCCTGTTTTGAAGTTTAAATCCATATTCCCGTTGGAACAACTTGACAAATTCAGCAGCATAATCACCTCCTGATCCATCATCATTGATTGGTCCCTTTACCATGATTGCGGTGTCTGTTCCCTCGTACCTTAAGTTTAAGTATGTTTCGCTGGTGATACTTTCTTCTCTGAACCCTTGCTCCTGCAGCTTTGCCTTCACCTGCTTCAGCAAGATAGTTTCTCTTCGAGAGGCTTCAATCACAGAATCAGGGCCATAAACAGCTGAATATGGCTCTTGTGCCTCTTCTACCACATCAGCTAACCCCATACCATATGCACTTAAGATCCCACATAACCTGTGAATAAGAACTTCCTTCATTCCTAGTGATCTAGCAATGGCACAGGCATGTTGAGGACCTGCACCTCCAAAGCAAGCAAGAGCATGGTTGCTTGTTTCGTGGCCCTTCATTTCTGTCAACTGTCGTATTGGACGACACATGGTCTCATTGGCGACATTCACAAAGCCTTGTGCAATCTCCTCAACCGTCATGTCCCTCGCAGATGAATCCTGGCTCTTTCTGTAGGAATTGATTTGACTTGCAAGTTTTTCAAACTCTTCCCTCGTAGAATCAATGTCTAATGGCTGGTCCTCATTGGGACCAAAAATGGAAGGGAAAAAATCAGGAATGACGTATCCTAAAATAAGATTTGCATCTGTAACTGCTAGTTGTCCTCCTTTCCTGTAACAAACTGGTCCTGGATGTGCACCCACTGAATCTGGTCCCACCCGGAAAGAACCAAACTGAAATTTTAACTTTGATCCACCACCAGCAGCGACCGTATTTACATCAAGCTGAGGTGCTTGAATTATTGCACCAGCAACCTGGGTTTCTATAACTTGTTCATAGCTACCAGCATATCGGCTGACATCAGTAGAGGTACCACCCATGTCAAAACCAATCAGGGCCTTGTCTGTTTCAATCCCGAAGAGTGTCTGAGAGTAACCAACTACACCACCAGCAGGACCTGACAAAATTGCTTTGTGGCCTGAAAATCTATGTTCTGGTGCAAGCCCTCCATCCGACTGCATAAATAAAACATTCAGCTTCCCTTGCCCTTCATCAAATTTGGACATAAAACCTGACAAGTATTCTTTAATAACAGGAGTCAAATATGCATCTACACTTGCTGTAAAACCTCGAGGAACAGCTCGAACCATAGGAGTCAAAGCAGATGATATAGATACATGCCGGAAGCCCAAACTAAGAGCTAACTTTTCCAGAAGTATTTCATGCTGGGGGTAAGTATAAGAGTGGATTAAAACCACAGCCAAGCAACTAATACCCTTTTGCAACAAAGCATTCAGCAAAGGTTTCAGAGCTTCCTCATCAAGTGGCTTTACAACCTTGACAAGCTCGCCTGAAATACCTTGAACAAGTGATGGAGAAGAGTCCAAATCTACTCCCTCTTTATCAAGAACCAGCTCGACTCTCTCATCAACCTCTACAACCTCCTCATACAGATTCGATGGTTTTGATACAGTGAGGTCAAATATATGTGGACGAGCCTGGTTACCAATTTGGAGCAAATCCCTGAAGCCTCGAGTGACACACAATGCAATTCTCTCCCCTTTCCTCTCCAACAATGCATTTGTTGCTACTGTTGTACCCATCCTCACCCACTCTATCTTATCGGTAGGAAGCTTCGAACTACGGGGAATTTTCTTTCCAGCAAATTCCTCCAAAATCCTCCTTATACCTTCAACTGGAGCATCATCATAATTAGAAGGATCAACTGACAACAACTTCATGACTCGGCCTTCCGGTTTTCCAGGAATTTCTGCATAGACATCAGTAAAAGTGCCCCCTCTGTCGATACAAAATTTGAGTTTTGCTTCAGTTTGACTCCCCATGCTAAACTACAGGTAGTGCAAGAAATGACTTGATTATACAGAAGATATTGCAATAACCTGGTATATTGCCTGTAAAAGAGAGTAAAAAAAGGGTTTTGGTCACAAACATGACAAACTCAATTACCCGGAGAGTAGTTGCAAAAAATACACAGCACCACTGTAGACAATGCACCACAAGAAATTGCAAAAAGAGGAGCATCAAACACTGTTCAGAAGGGAATCGATATATGTATTCAAGTGCTTGAATGTTGACATTCTTGCATCTAGAATCAATAAAGCCAGGAACCATAAGAGGAAAAAACCAGGAAGTCCCTTAAGAATGGGAATAGGAATATTTTGGTCCCTTATATATAAAAATGAACATAAAACATTACTTAAGTTTACAGAAGTGAAGAACTATGCTTCAAGCTATGACAGATTTCTTAAAACTAACGGGAAAAGACTCAAATTAACGGTGCCATCTGTTGAGCTAGCGTAAAGAAACTTAGAGAAACCTTTTCTTAAATTTACCTGTTGTATAGAGTAAAATCCCTAATTTCTTTTCTTGGCTTTTGGCACCAAAGTGCAGGGATGCAGCAAACTAAAAAAATAGCAGAGAGAAATTGTAATAATCTAGTTTAAAGGAATTACAATAAGGGAAGAAAGCCCATTTACAGCGGGAGAGCTTCAACTCTTCCCAACTTTCCTTCGTGCACCAGAAACAAAGAAGTATAATGCATCTCAGTTTTCACTGTTTGAACAGATCTCTATTTAGTTGCTACAGACCCACTTTCCTAATCCCATGGCCACCAAACACGATTTATTTGAAAGAAAATTTCCAAACTGATATACTTGCCTTAAAATTGCACAGGTTAGAGCTCAAAATTGCAAAAATTTTGCACAGATTAAGGCTCGAAGCACAATTTTCCTTCAATCAAACTTCAATTCTTTGAGCATTAGATTCTTCCACGATTCATTAATGGAATCTACACATCTATCACTGATTAGAGCTCCTTGCTTCTAGATTAGATGTTTGGTTTCTAGAGACTTTGAATAAAGTGGCTTTGGGAGAAAGAGTGTCGACAAGTCCTTTAGTTTTCTACGAATTTCGGAAGATGAGGGAGTTAGTGTCTACATATCGGCGTTAGTATAACTGTGTCTTTTTTGTTATATGTTTGACCAAAGCTATCAACTTTTACTAATAGAAAGGATCTTTTATGTTCAGCTCTACATATAAAGGATCAAAATATTTCTATGTTCATACTTACAAGGACTATCCTGGTTTTTTGCATAAAAAGAAAAGGAAAAGAGCATCAAACACTATAACTGAAGGATAAGTTGATGTACTTAAATGCTTGAGTTTTGATTTTCTAGCATCCGAGAATCAACAAAGCAAGCAACTCAAAAACAAGAAAGTGATAGAAAGAAAGAAAGAAAAAGAGCGTAAAAGATATGACTTTTTAGTGAAGCTCATCAAACACTATAACTAAAGGAGAAGACATATGAACTCAAGTGCTATCAAAACAGCAAGCAACCGAAAACAAGAAAATGCAGCCAAAATAAAAAATAAAAATACACTCAAGTGCTTGAGTTTTGATAGTCTAGCATCTGAAAATCAATAAAGCAAGCAACCAAAATCAAGAAACTGCAAACAAAAAGCAAAAAGAAAGAGCCTAAAAGATTATGACTTTTATTTTATGAAGACCACCAAACACTATAACTAAGGGAGAATATATATGAACACAAGAGATTGAGCATTGATATACTTCCTTCTGAGAATCAAAAAAAGTAAGCAACCCAAAACAAGAAATTGCCCAAAAAAAGAGGGAAAAGATATATACACACTCAAGTGCTTGAGTTTTGATAATTTTGAATCTGAGAATCAAGAGTGAAGGGTCCCAGTTTTTTGAGATTCCTTCCCGAAATACCATCACATATTTATCAAAACACACCTCAATTATCAATTATTCACTTTTCCAACCCAAAATATCATCACCAACTATTTATCAAAACACACCTCAACTATCAATTGTTCACTTTCCTACCTGAAATATCATCAACTATTTATCAAAACACACCTCAACTGTCAATTATTTACTTTTCCTACCTAAAATATCACCTCATTCAGGTACGAAAAGTGAACAACTATCAGAGTTTGAGATATGTTTTAATTTCAAGATAAGTACTCTCTCCGTCCTGTCGCATATTAGTTAGTTAGGCTACTAAAAATAATTATCGCATATTAGTTGTCCACCTTGTTAAATCAAGAAAACATTAATTAAATTTTTTCTAAAAAAGGAAAATGGTCAACTAATATGAGACGGAAGGAGTTCAACCCAACAAAATTTTCTCAAAGCCCAACAAATCCCAGATGTAGAACAAGATAATTATCATTCAAAAGCAAAAGGGGTTACCTCTTAGTTCTTCAACCTATAAATCCAAAAACTGATTCGATCATTTGTTGATTGATGACTAGGAAAAGAGCTGATATTCAATCACTATAAGGAACTTCGCGGAAAATCGAGTGTCAATGGGTGATGAAGCATGAGGAAAAGGCATATAGTGACGAGGCTTTGGACAGAAAATGACAAAAATATTTTATTCTTGAATAGAGATCCACTCTAGTACAAATTCCTTAAATCTTGTTCAATGACTATTCATTACTCTCTCCCTTATTTCATTTTCACTTCTCCATTATACTAAAAAAAAATATATATATAATAATATTTATTTTAAAGATAATTTACTCCCTCCATTTCATAATAAGTTAATTATTGAGATATTTTTTAATATTTCATAATAAGTTAATTGTTCAATCTTCAAGAGTAATATTGGATTTTTTTTCCCATTTTTACCCTTCATTTGGATTTTCTATGTGATGAATTCAAGAAACTTAATTGCTCCTATTTACTTATTGTTTGGATTTTCAAGAATAATTTGACAATTAATTAAAAGGAAAAAAATATAAAGTAATGTCTAATTTATGTCTTAATTTTCTTTTCTTAATAAGTGTGCATTACCTCAATAATTTACTTATTGTGAAACGGAGGGAGTATAATTTTGTATCTATTTTAACCTTTATTAGCCTATTGGATAATTATATTCATTATATGCATTTCTTAAAATATTAAATAAATTTATACTTTTGCGGTTCTTAAATACGTGTCACCTTTTTACTTGCACACCTTTAAGAAAAGCATTAACTAGAGGGTTATTTTACTAAATTACTTTTATTTATTATCTATTTTTATTTAATGCTTCTCTTTTTTGCACTATATTAATATCTCTCTATATTTATGAGTTATGACTAAGGGTAAAGATGAAAAAAGACAATTAATTATGTTTTATTTTTCTAAAATGACAAGTTATGGAATATCTATTTTTATTTTTAAGTAAGGACGACAAGAATTTAGGAACGGAGGAAATATATTCAAAGGATGATTAGTGAAAGTATTATATTATTTATTATTTCTTAAGTTGCGTACTAAATCAATAGTGAACAAGTAATTATAGATGGAGGTAATAAAATTTAAAGCATACTTTTTTCTTTTTGGCTTACTTAGCAATTTGACAAAATACCACAAATGCTTGTACTTATATAAGCCAAAATCAATCATAATTCACATTCCCTTTGTTTCAAAATATTTGTTATAATTTTCTTTTTTAAGAATTAAAGGTGAGTTTTACAGAGTAGTATTTAGACTAGTTATGTTGTATGAATAGAGTATTGACCAGTCAAAAATTCTAACATTTAGAAGATGAAGGCAATAAGGATGAGCATGTTGTGATGGATGTGCGAGCTTACTAGGAGAGATAAGATTAAAAATGAGGCTATCTGAGACAAGGCGGAAGTGACTTCGATGGAAGACAAGATGAAGAAAGCGAAGTTGAGATAGTTTGGGTATGTGATGAGGTGATGCACAGATGAAGGATTGGTTATGGATGGAATCAGGATAGGTAGTATAGATTGAATAAATATTGGGGAGAGGTGATTAAATGAGACATCTGGCGGTTGTAGCTTACCAAGGACATACCTTAGGTAGGAAGGTGTGGTAGGTGTAAATTACAGTAAAAGGTTGGTAGGTAGGAGTGAGTATATGCTAGTAAGTAGGAGTGCATTATCTTGTGATCTTTTTCTAAAAGTCACAGCCCTAAGCTTGTAGTTTCTTGTTCTTCGATTTTTGTTGACATCTATTGTTTCATATAGTTCGATTGTTAGTATTATTTTGTTATAACAATGTTCTGTTACTATCTCTTGTTTTGTTGTAGTTTGTTTGTTGCTGACATATGTTGTTTCATGTAGTTCGATTGTAGTATTATTTTATTGTAACACTGTTCTACTACTATCTCTTATTTTGTTACTACCTATTGTCTATTGTACATCAATCACATTTTTTTCTAGACTGTTTTTATCTTGAGCCGAGGCCCTTGACCCGAGGGTCTATCAGAAACAACTTCTCTATCCTCCCTATACCCCACTTTATGGGAGCACACAGGGTACATTGTTATTGTAAAATTAAATGATATGAACTTTGATCAATTTTTTAAGATGTATTTTTTCATCATATAGATATGAGAAAAATTGCAAGCTATAGTGCTTTCCGTATGATTTTTGAATATCTTAACTTAATTAATATGTTTAGCTTAAAAAATTAATTAAATTAACTTTCGGAAAGTGAAATATGACAACAATTTTAAAACAAATGAAGTAAGTTTGTCAAAAATAAGCATTTTGTCTTTGTCAAAACATTTTTCAAATTATGTTTGATAGGTTTGTGGGCAACGACAAAAAAACGTATTTAGCAGAAATTCACATATGGAGAGACAAATTTTGTTGTAATTTTTATGTTGCGCTTTTTAGGATTTGATGAACCTTTCTTGGTGATTATTGTTAAGTTATTTTTTTTGCAAATCTAACAAAACCAATTTATTAAAATAATTGATGGAAACAAAAAATTAAATATTCTTGAAAACTTATATCTAACTTATTTGTAGCGATTAATTTAACATTAATAAATTTTTTTTGTTCCATTCAAATGTGAAGAGGAGGATATCATTTTTCAAACTCAAAAATATTAAAGGGGTAGGGGGATTTTACTCTCAAGTCTCGAGTGATCTTAAAATATGAATTATACTATATTGTGCAAGATTAGGGGATTATTTGGGATCGCTGTTGGAAAGTAAAAGTATTTTTATTTTTTTTTGAGGAAAAAAAAAACGCTTATAATGTAGAGGTGTTTTGGTAACTTATGAAATTGCTTTTAAATAAAAGTAGAAATATTTTTTCTGCTGTTGGGAAGAAACAAAAAATTTCTATTTTTTTGAAAAAGCAGAAGCAAAAAATTATTTTTTTCATGCAAAAAATATTCCTATCACCTATACATATATACCAATATATTTCTTATTAATTAATTAGCATATATCATAAGTTTAATTAAAGTTTTATTTTAAAATTTTATTCTTCATTTTTACATCATAAATTCTTTATTTTATTTTACGATTTATATATTGTTATTAATTTATTCCTCACTCCTTTTTAAAAAGAAATCGAAAACATAATTGATGATGGTGATAGATGAACTTACAAATATTTATTTTTTATTATTAGTGACAATAAATGACATAAGAATCACATTGCAAGATCAAATGATATTTAAACTAATTTCTCTCTATAAAATAATCTTAATAGTAAAAGTCCATTGATACATGTTTGTTTTCGTAATTTGTCTCTCAAAAGTACTTTTTAAAAAAAATTAACCAAACACAATCTGTTTATCAAAAACACATTTCAAATGAATTAGCATACACAAATTATATTTTTTTCAAAAGCACTTTTCTAAAAAGGCATTTTATAAAAGTGCTTCTCAAATAAGCAATTTTTTAACAGCAACCCCAAACAGGTCCTAGATCCCTTCATATCATGTGTTCTAAACCAGATAAAAATGTAAGGAGTCGTTTGGTAGGAGGTATAAGGTGGGATATCCCATGGATAAAATTTCTACCATGTTTAATTGATGATATAAATTTATTCCGGGATTAATTTACACCATCAAACAAACATGGTATAAAACTAACAGAAAATGGACAAGTATACCCCCGAACTATGATAAATGGTACGTATATACCCTCCGTCATACTTTGGGTACACATATGCCCCTATCGTTAATGAAATAGTACGAATATACCCCTCACATTAACGGTAGGGGTATATGTGTACCCAAAGTATGGCGGAGGGTATATACGTAACATTTATCGTAGTTCAGGGGTATCTTTGTCCCTTTTCCGTATTACCAAAGTTAGTCTCGATATAATCCATCAACCATAACAACAATATACCCAGTGTATTCCCATCAAGTGGGGTCTGGGGAGGGTAAAATGAACGCAGTCCATACCACTACCTCAGATGAAGTAGAGAGGCTGTTTCCGATAGACCCCCGACTTAGAACAGCTAACAATAACAAACAAAAGTCATAAAAACAAACAACAAGAAAAGATAACCATCGCTATATATGAAAAGAGACAAGACACCTACAAAGTAGCACTAAAGACTATTTATTCGAAGTTACAAACATCTCCAAAAACAACACGAACAAGAATATGCCCAAGAAACAACAGACACTGATACAAATAAACACTCCTTCCTACAAAATACGAACTCCTTCCTACCCACTAACCCTCTACCCTAATACGCGTCTTCTACATCTTCCTATCAAGGGTCATGTCCTCTGTAAGTTGTAACTGCGCCATGTCATGCCTAATTACCTCCATCTAGTATTTCTTCGGCCTACCTCTACCCCGCCTAAAACCATCCACAACCAACCTTTCACACCTCTGTACTGGAGCATCCGTGCACCTCCTCGTCACATGCCCGAACCAACGCAACCTCACTTCCCGTATCTTATCCTCCACCGAAGCCACTCCCAACTTTTCTCTAATAATCTCGTTTCTAACCCTATCCTTCCTGGTAAGTCCACACATTCATCGCAACATCCTCATCTTCGCTACCTTCAACTTTTGGATGTAGGAGTTTTTAACTGGCCAACACTCCGCCCCATATAACATAGTCGGACGGACGACCCCTCTGTAGAACTTACCTTTAAGCTTCGGAGGCACCTTCTTATCACACAGAACTCCCGAAGCGAGCCTCCATTTCAACCACCCTGCACCAATACGGAGCGAGACATCCTCGTCAATCTCGCCATTCCCCTAAATCATATAATCCATCAACCATGAGACTATTTTATACCACCTCCCATATGATATAAAATAGTTCAGAAATTATAATCCTTGGGATAATTTAGTCTACGAACCAAACGACCCCTAAAGTCCTAAATTCCTAACAACTTGGTGGCTGTAGTTTAGTGATGAGAATTCCCCGTTGTGGCCGTGGAGACCTGGGCTCGAATCCCAGCAACCACATTAATCTTTTCTCTTTTTTTCACACCATATTCCCTAAACGACACCGTATAACAACTCCCCCCCCCCCGACACCACCCCTAGGTTAAATAGCTCCAAACTCCGATCTAAAGTCAGTCCACTGCCAAAAACACCAGCTCTCGTACATCGTAGCCTTTTGAGTTCATCGAATTCTGCGCCAATTTTCGTATCACTGTAAGCTCCATAGTTCAATTTCTTTGTCGATTCCTTTTTTTTTTTTTCAGGAAAAAAAGTAGTATTTTTTTTTTTTTAAAAATTTTTTCGGGTCAATTTTTTGTATTTCTTATATGATTTATTGTTAATTTGTGGAATGACTGTTTGATCTATTGCTTTCTGCTGTTTTGGATTCATTGTTGTGATTCCGGTAATTCCATAAGAAATGAGTAAGGGGAAAAAGAGAATTGTTCCTTCATATGTTTTTGCTCCTTTAATTTAATGAATTAAATGAATTATGTCAAATGAATTATGTTGAAGATCTAGATAAGGGATATTAGGGATTCTGAAGGCTATGACAATTAAGCAAATAAAATTTGAGACTATGGGTGTCTTCGGTAAGGAGGAAAACATTTTCTCCCATTTTTTTTTTTGATAACCGTGGTGTACGGGCCAGCTTGCGTGCACCTTGAGTAAATCCACGGGATACCTTCCAACTCCTACCAGCAACAGATAACAGATACCAGGTAACTCTGTTCACCAGGGCTAGGACAGATGGGAAGAATCACCTAGTGTTTTTTGTCTCTGCTGGGATTTGAACTTGAGACCTCAAGTTCTCAACCCATTTCATTGACCACTAGGTCAAGAATTATGTAGAAGAACTAGATTATGGATTAAGGGTTCTGAGGTGCTATTGAAGATACATCAAAATATATATAGGGGACTATAAGTTTTATTTCTGTAGTGCTTAAGGAGCTCAGCAAAGACGTAAGGTTTTGTTTCATATGTGTCAAAACACTGCAAAATGTTTAGGGTTCTTTACACAAATAGCCAGAAAAATTTACTGATTACTTTTTCTAACGTACATAGATTATACATATATATATATATATGTGTGTGTGTATATATATATATATATATATATATATGTATATATACACACACACACACACACACATGATCATACACATATTATGCATGAATTATACATATATTATACATCTGCCGTCTATTTTTAGTTTAATCAATGGGTGAATGGCTATTTAGGTTCATTTTTCAAATGTTTTATAAGTGGAAAATGCTTACAAAGGACGATAATTCCTAAATCATTTCCTGGTGTTTGCTTGATATGAAGTTTAATGGCATAGAGTAATTATTTTTCTGATATGTAAGGGGGAATTACTAAGGGATCGTTTGAGTAATTCAGATTGATCAGAACAAATAGATATAGCAAATAAATGGAATTGGATGCAGAGCAAGAGCTCTTGAAGTCTTACCGGGCGCGCTTCTTCATTCATCCATTTAGGCCTGGCTAGGCGAGATAAAATATGGGATTATTTTATCTTGTGTTTGGTTAGGGGTATTAGTCAGTCTCGGGATTATTTATCCCACCATATGTACTACAATGATGGGGTATTATATATGGTGGGGTAACTAATCCCTATGAGATATCCCAATCCATGGGATAACTTTGTCTATCCCATTCCCATATTAAACAACCCCTCAGTAGTTTGGTGGTGTAAAATAATGATGTAGAGTTGAGAGTGGGTTATGCTGGTGGTATTTGGTGTATAATCTTTGTGAGAGTGAGAGAGTGAAAAATATTGTCTCAATATTGCTGAAGTAAACAAAGAAATCTATAGAGTATACTGGCTTTATGCACCTCAAATGAAGGAAGCTTTTTTCCCCAATTTTGGTTGATTATTTAGCATGTTTACTCATGAAATTACATTGAAGCTATTGAAGACAGCTAAAGCAATTTTGCCAAGAATGTTCTGACCATTACCAAATCGATACTTGGTGTTGTGGAATGAGTTGTTGCATTTTGCTTAATATTGTAGCTCAACTTGGAT
Organism: Capsicum rhomboideum; assembly: GCA_031232105.1. Classification (NCBI taxonomy): domain Eukaryota; kingdom Viridiplantae; phylum Streptophyta; class Magnoliopsida; order Solanales; family Solanaceae; genus Capsicum; species Capsicum rhomboideum. The sequence goes on along the minus strand of CP124711.1, from coordinate 137,341,483 downwards.
CATACAGTTTGAATTGCTGGTATAGCTAGCATGAATCTGGTTTGTCTTAGCATGTCAATATCCTATGCGTCCAAGGGGGTGGAGACAATTGGATAACAACAACAACACACCTAGTGTAATCCAGAGGTGGGGTTTGGGGATGGGATGAGAGGGTGTACGCAGACCTATGGAGGCAATTGGATCAACAATGGAATTTTACTTTTTTGATTTCAAAGGACACGTTTGACTTTTCATGTGAGAAGATCCTAATTAACAGCTAAAATCAACTGGTAACCAAACAGCTGCTTTTGATTCAAGCTTAGAATTTGAAATTATTCCAACACAATCAATAATGTCTGGACTAAGACATAAGAATGTAGACCATGCAGGATTAAACAAATGAGAGAAGAGGAAGAGGGATGTGGGGTTGCATGTGTGTGGGTAGGGTGGGGGTGGGGGGTATTAAGTATTTATTTTAGGATTTGATTGCAAAGAGAAGAAGGTAATGTGTAATGTGACAGTAACACTTAATGTAATTGTTCATTTGCCTAAAATTTTGCTAGACTTACAAACAGCGTCATTAAAGGATGTTTTGGACTTTATTTGAAGGAAAGGGAAATAAAAGAAAGGGAGGAGAAGAAGTGATTTGAAAAAAAAAAAGAAATGAGAGGAGAAGAACTGATCTTTTTTAAGGAGAGGATAGGAGTAACTTTGACATTTTGCTGTTGGATTGACTTTTATGAAGAGAAAGTAAGGCAGAAGAAAAGAGGAGATAGCGCCATGTACCCTAAAACAAAGAGCAGAAGAAAAGAGGAGATAGCGCCATGTACCCTAAAACAAAGAGCTGCATTTGCTCACTGGCTCCAGCTTTGCAAGTCTCTTGTATTCGCTGGCATAGCGCCATGTACCCTAAAAAAAAGAGCTGCATTTGCTCACTGGCTCCAGCTTTGCAAGTCTCTTGTATTCGCTGGCATCTTTGTTCTTAGGCATTCATTGGCAGTCGACAATACTCCGTCAACAAAATAATGGATACCTCTAGCCTCTTTTTTCTTAAAATGTTCTCCATCTAATATGAGTGCTCACTGTGTATGTTGTTTTTTAATTCTACCATTCTAATCTTGGCTTTTTCATCTGCTGCTTTAGCGTTTGTTAGAGTATGTTGAACAGCTTGGCTGACTACTCATCTAGTAGATTAATTTGTCTTTTTGATTGTAAGAAAATTAGGCGTTTGTTGGAGTGTGTGGCTGCATAAAGATTGTAAATATGAATGCTAAAGTTAGATTGGTTGGTAAAGTGAAAATGGGTAATCAAGAAAAGAAACTCAGCAATAGTCTCCATGATGTTTTTAATTTCAGTAAGAATGACGTATTAGAACAGATAGAGTGACTATCCTTCTCCTTTTACTTATCCTTTTCTAGAGTTTTATCGTCCCCATATTAAGCGACAAAATATTATGGTGGTTGATTTGTCTGATATGTTGGTCTTTTGTGCATGTTGCAGATGATTGACGACCAGGACCTCGGCTTCTTCGCCAACTTCCTTGGTATATTTATATTTGTGCTGGTCGTGGCTTACCACTATGTGATGGCAGATCCAAAATATGAAGGCAATTGAAAGTTGCTTATTTTGAATTACCTTCGGCAACAATAGTTATGTTAGTTGCTTATTTCGAATTAGCTTCGGCAAATATAGCCATGGTCCTTTACCTTTGGCAACTCTATATGATAGATATTGAGTTTTGATGTGGTGAAACATTTATTACTGAACATGAGTTGTATCTGACTGCTCCTGGTCCATAGAAACTTGGCTAAAACTATTGATCAGTGCATTGCTTCAAATGTAGTAAAGGATCGATCCTCTCACCTTTTCCTTTTCCCCATGGTGCTTAATGTTTTAGAAATGTTTTTTATTATTAAAAACAAAAGAGATTGCTATTATGATTTGCTCCTTCAGCGTTAATGGCAGAAATGATTTGGAACTTTAACACTAATCAAGATTCATAGTTACCTTACACACATTGTACTATTTTCGACAAATGCCATGTAGATTGTTATTCCTATTGAGAATCAACTAAAAAATTAACGGCTAATAACATTTTGGTTGTATAAAGTATGATTTGTTTGAATAATAGCCTCGATATTTTCTATGTTGTGAGGCTATATTAACCTTTTGATATATTTGGAAATTCATGATCTTAAGAGTGTTTAGCTCTTCGTTATTTACTTATCCCGTCATTTTGATATGTTATAGCCATAGAATCATTCATGGTATAAATTGCCTAGATGATTATGTGCTTAATAAAATGTAGAAAAGATTCAGAATAACATAATTGCCTTTGAATTTTTAGGAATACTAGAGAGAAACAACTATAGATGATAAAATGCTAAAGCTCACTTTATATCTATAACTTTATGCTTTGTGTCCATTGATCATATGGATTTGCTTATAGTAAGGGCAGCCCGGTGCATTGAAGCTCCTGTTATGTGCGGGTCTGGAGAAGAGTCGGACCACAAAGGTCTATTATATGCAACCGTACCTTGCATTTCTGCAAGAGGCTGTTTCCACGACTTGAAGCCGTGACGGAAACGGTAGCAGATTCTTATGAATGAATTGGTTCGCCCAAAGGATCTTCCCATTTCACCAATTCTTTTATCGCGCCATCAATGTCTCTTACTTCTCTCTCCAAAAAGCTCATGCAAAATTCTAAAGAACACAAACAAGCAACAATCGTTCCTCTAAGCTCTATACTTGCAATGTCCCTCACTTTACCACGGACCTCGTTTGAGTTTTGAAGAAAAGAACTTAGAATCATCGCCATCTCCTCATCATTTCTAGAACAAACGACATCCCTCCTTGGACATGATGAATTCCCTTCTTCAAGATCATTCAATATATTCTGCTCTGGCTGGATTTGAGAAGTTTTTAACAGTCTGATAGAAATGGTTTTCTCAAAGCAGCTTACTGAAGAGCTTAGAGCATCCTTAAAATGCTCTAAGTCCTTGTTTATGTATTGTTGAAGCTCCCTTTTATCAGGATAATACCTATCGAATGCTTGAGAGAGGAACTCAATATCACAGGACATGAAGAACAGAACATCTGTCATCTTTGACAAAGATTGTTGGAGCTTTTGGTAGCAAGAAATTGGAAAAGGAGAAAACCAGAATCTAGGTTCCAAGACTGCATCTTTAATGAACTTTTCCAAGTCATCGACTTGAGATTTCAGATTCTTTTGCTTCTCTATTAACCCCTCGTGTCTCGAATCAATGATCATGTGTTCAGTGCAATCTTTGAGTATTCCCTGGATCAAATAGAGATGTTTCTTGACTAAGGTTGCTGAACTTGTAGGCTGGAGAATAAGTTCAACAACGACGAAACAAGCTAGTCCAATGAAGGCCTCTGTGAGTCTGTATATTGCAAATTCACTAGGTGGACCATAACTCTTTCTGCCCAAAATCAGTAGTGAACCTATTACTGCTGCTGTCCCCCCTGCTTGAGTGAACATCCTACTATGCCTTAGAAATGTGGTGAAAATTATCCAAGGGAGGAGGGATAAGAACCTTATATGTGCGACTTTTTGAAAAATAGTGCAGCCTAGTACACCATAGACTGATCCTATAGCTGTTCCTTGTGCTCTAGCATTTGCTTCTGTGAAAATTGCTTGTTTCCTTGTGACAAAGCTGAGGGCTATTGTTAGGCCTGACCAGTACCCATTTTCAGTATTAAATAGAAGACCAAGTAGCACAGCTAGGCCTAATGAAAGTGAACACTTGAACGCGAATACCACCATTCTCTCATTGATTAGTGGCATGGTGCAATCAATGCAGACTCGTCTGCAGCACGATTTGTTACTACTACTTTCCGTTGCATCTCTTAGTCCTTCGTTTATTGGTGTGATCGTGTCAGAATCACTCGTGCACATTTTGTAACAAGACAAGAAGAAAAGTGCTGGTTGATCTCGTTTCGTTGGTAAAATTGGTTCATGGGAATGCCTAGATGACTCCTTCTCAAATTCCCCTTCTGTTTCCAGAGCTGTGACTGAATTATGTGATAAAAATGATGTTTCTTGCCCCATTTTTTGTCCAAGAAACATCATAACATGATGTGTGACTTTAAAGAGCTCTTTATCTATCATTTTTGTGGGAAAAGATGGGCTAGAAGTTATAGCCACTTCCATTCCTTTCATTGCAATGTCCATGTTTTGAAAACCATGTCCTGGATCTGTGTAATAGGGATTCAAGTACCTTAGCCAAGGTTTCTCCCACTGCAAACCTTCCTGCTCAAAAATAGGAGGGTCATTTAGATTACTGAACAAAAACAGGTTCATTTCACGTATAGTCGCTGAACTCTATTTACTTCAACAGTAAAGTCATAAAACTATTTCACCTGTTGTCACAGTAAAGTCACAAACTAGTTTTTGTCACATTAAAGTAGCTGAACTTAACCTACTATGACAGTAATGTCACAAAACTATTTTTGGTCAGATTAGAGCGATTAGAGTAACTGAATTCTACTCACTATCATAGTAAAGTCATCAAAGTAATTTTTTGCTACATTAAATTAATTGAACTTAACCATTATAACAGTAAAAACACAAAAGTCTATCCATTATAACAGTAAAGTCACATAGATTTTGTCATTATAGTGGGTTAAATTTGGTGTCTATACTGGGTTACAAGAATAACCTTGGAGGTGGGTGATCTTAAACTTTTGACTCAGCTTGTCCCGTGGGCAAAACTTCAAGTTTAATAGCTTTTGCTCCGTGGGCAAGAATTTTTACTTTTGACCTTGAACATTTGCTCGTGCGACAAGTGGGAGCCAAAACTTAAAGACTACCCATTTTCAAGGTCATTGAGTGTAAATTCTGGACTTTATTATTATAACGAGTAAAGTTCAATTACATTAATGTGACAAAAAATAATTTGATAATTTTACCATTATAACGGGCGAAGTCTAATTTCATTAATGCGACGGACTAATTTTGTAACTTCATTATTATAGGGGATAAAGTTCAGTGATCGTACGTGAATTTAATCCGAACAAGAATTGATAAGACTAACAAGCATTCAAAGCCTGATCAGAATTTTATAGGAATCCATAAGATTACCTCCAAGAATTTGATAGTCTCAAGAAGCTTAGTTCCTGTATCAGTAAAGAGCTTTGTTTGAGAAATTAGCTCCATGGTTGTTTGATCATCTTGTGTATGGATGGCTTTCAAATATAAATTTATTCTTCCTGATGCACTTTCTGCATATATTTGGTATAGTTTCCTCACCTGTTGGCAATGAAAATTTGCAAAATATGTTAGCAATCAAATTTGAAGTACTAAAGGATGGATAACATATTAATTGTTACTCTCAGTGTCCCAATTTCACAATCCACTTTAACTCAAAAAAAATTATCCGACAAAAATTGTTACTTTAGAAATTCAAGACTAAAAGTCACAATTATTTTATACTATATCTGTCCTATTAAAAAAATATGCACAATATATAAGAGGGAAAATCTATCTACTTTTATGAATAACATAATAAACTATATTTGTATTAAGAGTGTAATTTGACAAATATTTTCCTTATTACTTTCTTAATCTTTGTCTATTTGTGTGGCTCTTAATTCTAGAATAATTAATGCTAAGGACAAAGTTAAAAAAAATAATTAATTCTCTTTTAATTTTTTAAATTGATAAGTGTTTGAGAATAACTATTTTTAGTATACGTAATAATTAAATGAAAACCGAGGGACAGTTGTTTAATTACCAGAAAATAAATTGGATAGGGCACAACTTGAAATTGACTAACATGATTTTCTTTATAATGTGATTTACTTGGATAGAAACATTTCTAACACGAAATATGGTTTAAGATTATGGCCATACTTTATTCTTTGGTCACCCTCGAGGAGCCGTATGAGGTGAAGATCTTATACCGTTAAACAACGTTCTATATAATAGTGACATGACACGACGATGTTATAAATTCAATTATCAAAACATTGAATGAAGTAGTGCAACAACTATATGTACAAACCCCACATATATTTACTCCAAAATGTGCCTCATCTCTTTCCCCATGTTTACAATTTTTGATCAAACAGACCAGAAACATCTGTAAAGTTTATATTATGGGCCATAAAAGAGAACCATGCCAATCAAATTACGTATATACATACTATAATATAAATCAATCAAATTGTCATAAGAATAAGGGCACTTCTATCAACCACAAAAAAAGTGCAGTGTGCATAGGTCAAGTTGAACATCAAGAATTTTAATGTAGGTTTCATGTAATGAGTTATATATATCGATAGTGGAACTAACATTTACATAAGAGGGAAAACAATATTTTTAGTCTTTGTGTTATTGCATTATCCTTATTTTAGTTCTCGTGATATTTGGTTAAGCATATTTGACCTTCAATTAAGCAATGCGTGTGATTTTAGTCTTTCAACTAATGGACAACAAGTAAAATAATGATCTGTTAAATCGCATGCAGAGGGGCAAATCAGGTATTTATGCTTCTAGTGTGGTTACACTTCATGAAATACTCCTTATAAAATATATTCTAGTGGTAAGTTGATAAAAGTGAAGCATATGTTTATATTATCAATGTATGTAACTTAAATTCTAAATTCGTATATCCTGCATAATGAATTAAATAATGCCTTAATAAGAAAGTAATTTGGCTAGAGTTGAAAAAGCAAGTATTCGAATTAGTCAAGTTGGAAAAATATATTATGATTCATGTATTAATTTGGGCATAAATTTCACTCGAAAAAGATGATTTGAATGTAACACACCACATAAGTACTCCTTAAACAAGTTTTTATTCAAGTTAAAATTAAAATACTAAACAAAATTATAAAATAAATATTGATTTACAAATATTTAGGCCAAATGGACCTTTCCTTGATGATTCAAATTAACTGTACTTTATTGTTGTAGTTTCATCACACTGAGACATCATCTTTCCTTTTCAACTTCTGAATTTTATAAAGAAAAAAATATTACTCCTACTAAAACAGACAAACTATACCAACATGAGCAAATTAAATAATTACACCTAAATGAAGAACTTACGGTTAAAACAAAGTGGTTTATATATTTGACTTTTCAACATCTGAAAACCTTGGTTACATCGAAGTATAAAACCAATTGGCATGGTCTACCCAAGATGTATACTCCCTCGATCTCACCTTTCATATTTTAAGATTTAAACAAGTGTTTCTTTAATCGTAATTTTTTCATAGATCTTTCAAATATTTTGAATTATCAATTATAACTTATAATACTTTTTACCTAATTTTCAAATATGTAAATTTTCTTCAAAATAGTTAAAATTATTATATCCGAATTTACAATCAAAATTAAATTGTTCAACTCTTGAAATTCAAATACTGCCACATAAATCGAAACTGAAGGAGTACATTTTAAGGATATTTACATGTAGATATTATTTGATTAGTATAAATTTTTTTTACACTATCAAGTCACCTAAAAAAATATTTACAGACAACTCTCTATAAAAAGCAAGATTTGTAATCTTGAAAATAATGCCAATTATCTGCAAAAACCACTACTAAAAAAAAGGAATTAACGATAAAATAATTTTGTAGCTAAACAAACAAAATTTATCGCTAATTCTATTTAGGGACGAATTAGCGATTAATTGCCGAAAAAATCATGTCAGTTACTAGCTATTTAACAATAAATTAGCAATAAAGTTCATAGCTAATTTGATTTTCTCAATAGTGAATAGTTAAAGATGATATGAAAATGTAAAATTCCTTGCACAATCAATGAATATTACTAGTTGTATACATACCTCATGATAAGCTAGCCACGGATAGGGCAGCAACAAAGCCAAGATAGAAGCCACAGCTCCAAGTAAAGTGCTAAAAGCAATTCTAAGAGGGTGCATGACAGGAGAATTGACATAAACCCCATGAATAACAGCATCAACATACACTATAACAAGTTGTCCAAAAGCAATTCTCTTGCACATCAAGTCTGTACTCTCCGGCAACGCCACCAAAAATGCGCTCACCGCCATCATCAGGGCGGCTACCTCGGGCGAGAATTGGTCGGTGGCGACATGATTATGAAGCCATAGGCCTAGCATAGAAAGTGGCATGATTTGAAGTGTTGCAAGACATGCATGCCAACATCCCCTTAAGGCATGTCCTAGCGTGGCATCGGACACTATGAATACCGATGTCACGTAGGAAAAAGAAGGAAATGCTAGTTTCTTAGCAAGAGAAGGTGGGCTATATAGGGTGACACACCCCACTATGGTGCATGCCAAGGCCGTTCGAATGGCCGAGTGTAGCCTCATCCACCACATGGCGCGAGCTCGTTTTGCCACCATGGTAGTTGGCATGATGACCTAACAATTTACAATCTAGAGGATTCACCTTCAAGTGACAAGACAACTTCTCTTTGCACGTATGTCACTAAATGGCTAACGAGAAGATTCACCTGTCAACAACAAGACGACTACTCTCTGCACGCCACTAAACGGCCAGCCAGAAAATTCACCTGCCAGCAACAAGACTACTACTCTCAGGACGTCACTAAATGGCTAACTAGAAGATTCACCTGCCAGCAACAAGACAACTACTCTCTGCACGTCACTAAACGGTTAGCCAAAACATTCACCTTCCAACAATAGGGCGACTACTCTAGTCTCAGTAAATGGCTAAATAGAAGATTCACCTGCCAGCAACAAGACGACTACTCTCAACATGACACTAAACGGCTTTATGGACATTCATTCACCTGCTAGTAACAAGACGACTACTCTCAACATGCCACTAAACGACTATATACAAACTTTTACCTGCTAGTAACAAGACGACTATTTTCTTGACGTGACTAAACGACTATATGGACATGCACGATGCAAATGTCACAAGAGGAAAATAGGATGAATGTATGTTAGCAGGCTCACTAGTTTATAGAATAGAGAATGGTATTCTAATTTCAGCAGGTTGGTGGTGACAAAGTAGAGAAGTGGTCCTCTAGGCTTGAGTAGGAGAAGTATTTATAGAATTGCTAAGGTGTCACATCAATACGTCTGGACAAGCCAACATTTTAGCTCAGTTAAAGAGTAAAACACTACAAAAAAGAAGAAGAAGAAGAAGAGTAAAGTATCTAAAACTAATAAAAAGTTTCATATGCTCAATTAATTATAACCTTGAGATGTAAGAATATGTTCTCTTCTGCAAGGGGAATATTAACTTTATCTCAACTCCCTTACATGGAATTAAGGACAAAAGAACATCAAGAAGAAAGTGAAATTATATTGCACTCTTCTGAAAAATAGTTTTTCTCAAGTAGAGGGTCTATTGTAAACAGTCTCTCTATCACATAAAGGCGGGAGTAGATCTGCGCACACTCCACACTCCTTAGAGCCCAGCCACTTGTGGAACTATACACTAGGCATGTTATTTGTTGTTGTTGTTGTTGTATAAGTAATATTTTGATTATCAAATTCGAAAGAAATGATTAACAAATAAATGTTGATAAACTTGTGAGGCTCTGATGTATACCCTTTCAATGAGGGAACTTTGTGAGGCTCTCACTACTCACCAAGCCTCGTGGTTGCTTATTTAAATATGCAATCGACAAATTATTTGATAACTATACTAGAATATGCTTCAAATACTTAAGAAACGTACTTTACAAACTTCTAATAAGATCCCAATTTTGGTTAGATGATTAAGAGTAGATGATGAACATCAAGTGTTTAAAAATCATTTTTAAGCATTGAAATAGATTTTATAGATAAACAGTTACATGTTTGGATAAAAGTGTTAAAACTGATACTCAATTAATGTGTTTGGTTAAAATATGTTCGTAAGCACCTTCTATATTAAAGTGACCAAAATATCCTTACATCTATTTATAAAATATAAATTGAAAATACTGTTACATGCAAAAAGAAACATTTTTGAAATTGTTGGCAATCCTTTATTGGCAACCGCGCTATTTTCTACTATTTCTTTATCCTTTATTATTGCAATTTTTGGTTATCAATATGTTGCAGATAAGTTGTTGGTTATCTTTCACGATGTTGGCAGACACTATGACACTTTTTAACCATAATTAAGGGCCGTGATGGGGTGGAAATATGACCCCTCCACCCAGTGACAGAGCTAGAATTTTTACTAAGGGGGTTCAGAAATAGACATACGAACTAATTGAAGGGGATTCAACACATCCTATATATACATAAAAAATAATTTTAACCATGTATAAATAAGATAATTTTCCGCCGAAGGGGGTTCGGGTTCGGATGAACCCCCTCACCCAAGGGTAGCTCCACCCCTCCCTCCACCCTTAGCTTATCAGTGATTTGGGGTTCGAGCTCGTTCTTAAAGTTAGGGAGCATTTTTGTCTTAAATGGATGTTATGCGGTGTGAATTCTGATCTAGGGTATCAAAGCGGATACCGAACACGTACAAACCAAAAAATAAGAAAAAGTGTTTCACAACATTTTCATCCAAATTAATCTTAGACTACTGTTAATTTCCAACTGTTTTGAGGCATTAAGCTACTTATTAATTAATTTTTCAAAAGTTTGTAGTTCATTACAAAAATGACTCGAAAATAAACAGAGTCATTTCTAATGTACGAATCTGAGGTAAAATTTGTGAGCATTCTATCTTTTACGAACTTTATTTATGTGTTTATATTGAGTATGTTGTTGTTGAAGTTGACGTAAAGAAGAGAAAAACAAATAACCTTGAGGTCTATTACATCAATGACGATGATAGCTTTTTTTACTCTACTTTTTGCATTATCTTTTTCTTTTTGTTTCTTCCCATCTTTGGCATTTTAAATCTAATTTTGATAAAATCCATAGAAAATGGCCAAACACACTAAACATTTTCTGACACAACAAAGGATAAAATAAGTTAGAGGTTTCTTCCAAGAGTCTTGGAGCTAGGATTGTTAATTAACAAATCAATACTAATTTAAAATATTCATAAGAGTAAGAAGGTGTGAAGATGACATTCTATTTTAATTTGAAAAGAAAATGTCATTTCCTTATTATATTGATTTTAGAATTGAATAAACCAAGTTAAGAGGAAGTGTGTCGTGGAATATAGTTTGCCGCTAAATTGTGTCGCTATTCCGTCGTTATATAGGGACGGAATATAGTCTATAGCTAAATTCCATCACTAAACGCTATTTTTTTTTAAGTAGTATCATCACTTATGACTTATTATTATTTTTCTTTTTGGGTTTGCAATAATTTGATGGTATTGATTCATTCAAGGGATCAAAATGTTCAAATTTGCTTCTAAACTTCGCGAAATGGTCTATATTTGTCGGTTTGTCCTCCATTATTAATAGTTGGAGTCAGATATATCGTCCATGCCACAAATATGGGCTAGAATTTCCTTCATTAATAGTTGAGGTTAGATCTATAAATGTCGTTACAAAAATGGCTAGATTTGCTCTTATTTTAAAATCATTTACACCCCTAACTTTATTTTAAAAATCAAACTTCCCCTAACTTTGAAAAGTAGTCATAGTCCGCCCTTTATCCCAATTAAAATTTTTAAATGTCTTTTCTATCCTTACATTAACATTTATTTATTTTTATATCTTTAAAATCATGATATTTTTACTTTTAATCTATATAAGAAATTTTCTATAAAAAATATTAATATCTTCAAAAAAAGAAAAGTGAGAGATATTATAACGACCCAATGTTAAAATCTTGAAAATCACCTTAAAAAATGTTCAAATCCGAGCTCCCAAATTCAAAAATGATGAAAAATGGGGTTAATCCCGAAAAGAAACTATTTAAAGCTGCCACGGACTGCCTTCTACACGATCGCGATCGTGACCAACCCGGCCCAGTCCCATTGCAAACACGCCGTTATCCATACGAACGCGAAGGCGATTCCCGACCCTGATCCTGTTTACTCTTCGCGATCACGAGCCCACCTCCGTGATCATGATGACCAGAAATACTCCCTTCTTCAAGAATGCAATGGAGGCTCGCGAAGGCGATTCCCGACCCTGATCCTGTTTACTTTTCGCGATCACGAGCCCACCTCCGTGATCATGATGACCAGAAATACTCCCTTCTTCAAGAATGCAATGGAGACTCGCAAACGCAAAAGAAGGGTTTGCTGCACTAGACATCAGCAGTAAAGGTCAAAGCCAAAAAATCTCCGAACGGACCCTGAAAATTCGTTCGGGACCTCACAAAAATAAACCAACTATGCTACTAAACTAAATTCGACATTCCAAGTACTCAACGATGCGGTCAAAATTTTCAACCGAGGCTGTTTTCATCAGATGTTGACCAAAGTCAACCTTAGGCCATAATTTTCCAACATCTCGTCTAAACGCTCAAAATCACACCGGAAGCCTCGAGACCTGAACCAACCTGCTACTAACCCAGAATTAACGTTCCGGAGCTGATAGAACTAACTGAATTCTGATACAACGCTTGAATCTTCAAATGTTGACCAAATTCAGTCCTTCTAACTTAAAAACCTTTCAAAATAGAGGATATTAATATCTAAGAAAAATAAATACGTAAATAATAAATAATATAAAAAGATATTATATAAATAGAAGATTGCAAATGCTAAGGGTAAAATATATATTGTATAGGATAAAGGGGAAAGAATAATTATTTCTCAAAATTAAGAAGAGAGTTTGATTTTTAAGTTAAAGTTGGGGGTGTAAATGATTTTGATCCAATTGATTAACAGTGAAACTTTCCAACACGTGGGGAGTTCTTTTACAAAAGAAAGGGTCAAATTTGCATTTGGAATTTCTAAATGGTCTAGACGATCTCTCTTATAAAGAAACCAAAAAAAAAAGGAGCTAAATATCCAATATTTTACGTGTAAAATGAAAATTTATAATATTAATTAGGATTAATAAAATGAATAGGCCTAAATATCTTGCACAAATAAATAATGTGATACGACAACTAATCACCATTAGTACAACTAAGCTTTACCAATTAAATTCTACCAAAATTAAAATGAAGCAGGCCGACCAATTAATTCTTCACTCCTATCATTGAGTTCTCAACAAGGACACTATATACATTCAAATCCAAAATTTGAACTCTATGAGCTCTCATTTCTAAGATGACGATCCCAAATATTAATTATTGAATTCTAAATTTAAATTTTGTATACTTATCTATATATGTAATAAAGGAGGATAGTCTAGCCTATAATTAAGCCAAGTGACATCTTGAGTACTAGTCACTTGACATTTTACAACAAGAAACTATTTTGTAGATTATTTAATTATTTCAAATTTATTCAATATTTATTTCATATATGTATATATTATAAAGGAGGGTAGTCTAACCTATAATTAAGCCAAGTGACATCTTGAGAACTAACCACTTGACATTTTACAACAAAAAACTATTTTATAGATTATTTAAATATTTCAAATTGATTCCATATTTATTTCATATCTATATCTATATATATAATAATAAAGGAGGATAGTCTAGCCTATAATTAAGCCAAGTAACATCTTGAGAACTAGCCAGTTGATATTTTACAACAAAAACCTATTTTATAGATTATTTAATTATTTCAAATTTATTCCATAATTATTTCATATCTATATATATATATAATAAAGGAGGATAGTCTAACATATAATTAAGCCAAGTGGTATCTTGAGAACTAGCCACTTGACATTTTACAACAAAAAACTATTTTGTAGATTATTTAATTATTTCAAATTTATTCCATATTTATTTCATATCTTCTATATATATAATAAAGGAGGATAGTCTAGCCTATAATTAAGCCAAATGACATCTTGAGAACTAGCCACTTGATATTTTACAACAAAAAACTATTTTGTAGATTATTTAATTATTTCATTTTTATTTCATATCTATATATATAATAAAGGAGGATAGTCTAACATATAATTAAGCCAAGTGGTATCTTGAGAACTAGCCACTTGACATTTTACAACAAAAAACTATTTTGTAGATTATTTAATTATTTCAAATTTATTCCATATTTATTTCATATCTTCTATATATATAATAAAGGAGGATAGTCTAGCCTATAATTAAGCCAAGTGACATCTTGAGAACTAGCCACTTGATATTTTACAACAAAAAACTATTTTGTAGATTATTTAATTATTTCATTTTTATTTCATATTGTGGTAAAAAACAACTAATATAAGTTTATATCCTATTGGATGAAAACTGTTAAGATTGACCCCTATTGAATGAAAATAACTTAGATTTTTCCTTAAAATTGTCTTCTTGAATTATATATATTTAAATTCTTTTTCAAAAGTTTTGTGAGGATTATTATTATTAAAATTTATGATGCCACAATCATGTATTAGTCAATTAATTATAATCAAGCAATTTATATAGAAAAGATTATAGGCATTCCAAAATAAAAAATATTGATAAAATATGCCGTCCCTCAAAATATGTAAACAATATAAATAATGATATTATATATAAAAAAATTATGATTTCATTATAATTGAGTAAATCAAGAAAGTATTACAAGAAAATTTTTTAAGTGAATAATCAATTAGTAATCAAGCAACTTATATGAAAATTTTTTATTATGACCAAAAAGTCATTTCAAAATAAAAAACATTTTGAAAAAGATGTCATCCCTCAAAATATGTATACAATTAATTTAAATAATATAAATAATAATATTAGTTTAAAAATAAAACATTTTTGATTTCACTACAATTGAGTAAATCAAGAAAGTATTACAAAAAAATCAATTAGGAGAATAATCAAATAATAATCAAGCAACTTATATGGAAAAGATTATTATGACCAAAGTGTCATTCCAAAATTATAAATATTATGAAAAATATGTCATCATTCAAAATATGTATATAATTAATTTAAATAATTATATTATATAAAAAAAGAACATTTATGGAGTAAATCAAGAAAGTATCAAGAAATATCAATTAAGAGAATAACCAATTAGTAATCAAGCAATTTATATGGAAAAGATTATAATGACCAAAGAGTCATTTCAAAATTAAAAATATTATGAAAAAGATGTCATCACTCCAAATATATCTTTGGATTATATTCCAATATAGATTGATTTCTTTAATAAAATGATATGATTTTCTAATTTGAATTAAAATTAAATTTTTTTTTTTACAAATATTAGCTCTGATTTCCTTCATGAATTTCAAGATTTACACATTTGATTTATACATTAATGATGATCACACTGCATTGGACGTGATGATTACACGCTGGATATATTATCAAAAGCGAAAAGTAAGAATATAGTTCAATTCTTAAAAATTATTTACAGTCAATATGACTATTAAAATTTAAGAATATGAGCATTGATAAATTTACACAATTATAAAGTTTTTTTGATAAATAAACAATTTTACTACCAGTGATCCTGTCACAACAAAATCAAGAACTGGACAGCCCTAGCCTTGATATAACAAAGAAACTTTAACAGCCTAGAGCAACTATACAACAATTCAAGGATAGTAGTTCAATTTACTCATGTCATGTGAATATAAGGAATAATATTAAATAATAATAATATTATGACTTTATTCAAATTTATATCTATATTATATTGACAGATGGTAGTTAAATTTTATATCATAACAAATGACTTTTTTTTTATAATCGTAGTGTCCGAAGTCAAGTGACATATTAAGAACAAACTACTTGGCACTATTAGAAAAAATAGAATATTTGCAGTTTAAATATTATTAAATAAAAATAATTATAGTTTTGTGTTACTAAAGAATTAAAATATTTACAGTTCAAATGTAATCAAATAAAAAAAATTATAATTGTATGTTCCTAATAAATTAGAGCACAAATTATTTATATAATTTTATTTTTTATATGAACATTAAAATTATTACAATTCAAATATCATTATATAATGAAAGATAATATATAACAAAGAATATTCTTTTATTATTATATAGACTATAAATATTTTCAGTTTCAATATTACTATATATGAAATAATATTAATACATAACAAGTAATATTGATGATTTAATTCCTATTAACTAAATCAAAGATTTTTGACAGAGCTAATTTAGAGATAGCTTTGAAAAGTGAATAATCAATTTGCAATCAAGAGACAGATTTGGGAAAAAAATATTGTGACCAACATCGATTATATTCCAAAATAAAAGATAATCAAACTTTTCAAAAGTCATCTACCAAAGAAAAAATGATTAATGATTAAGATACTTTAAAA
The DNA here is from genome assembly GCA_031232105.1 of Capsicum rhomboideum. NCBI lineage: Eukaryota > Viridiplantae > Streptophyta > Magnoliopsida > Solanales > Solanaceae > Capsicum > Capsicum rhomboideum. The sequence goes on along the minus strand of CP124711.1, from coordinate 137,325,250 downwards.
TATTCAAATTAAAATAAATATTTTGAATTTGAAATCAAATTGAAAGATAAAAATATGTGAATTGAGATTAAAAAAATCACTGACAATAGAAATATGCTTATATATTGAGATAAAAGAAATCACTTATACGATAATAATTTTTTATAGTTAGTTTCATTTGATATTAACCGCACATTGCACGTATACTAATACTAATTGATATCTTAACACATATACCATTTCAATCAAAATTAATTCAGGTTGGGTATCAGCCGGCTCGGTTGGTTGTTGAAGTTTATCATCGATTCGACTTATCGTCTGTCGGTTTGTAAACACGCTAAACCATTTTAGAACCATTAAGATATCGATTTATCGGTTATCAGTTTATCAATTATATTGATCATTATCAGTTCATTATCGGTTTAACAGTTAAGATTTCACACACACAAAATCATTGAGAATCACTTAGAAATAAGGTGACAAACCAAATTGACGATGCACATGAATTGACAGATTGCATCTTACTCAAAAGCAAACACTGGCACCTTATAGATTAATTGAGAGTTTGATACAGTGAGGAATGAAAGTATAAAAGTAAACCCTAAGTCAAGGACTTTATATACCGAATGACATTAGATAATTTATTAAATTACTCTTGGATTATTGATTAACCCATTAAGAAAGAACCTCAAACCGTTAAGAATCAATAACCCGATATAAAAAAACCAAAACCAGTATCAAAACTACTAAACCAATAACCTATTACCGATGAACCAATAACTTTTTTTTGATTCAAATTATTGGTTTCGGTTCAATTTTGAACAACCCTAAAATTAATGCTGAATTATGTCGAAACCATATATTCAAGCCTACATTCACATCCGCATGCTAAAGAAAGGTGTCGAAATTACAAGAAACAAGTTAATTATTTTTAAAAAAATTTAGTACCTATAATCCACACATAAAAGTTAATTTTTGGCGAAAAATATAATGTTAGCATTCACAATCATGTCGAATTATTTAAAATGGAATTCCCTTTTTTGCAAGGCATGCACATGAGTAGAATGGACATCAATGTCGATATATTCAATTTGTGTCATTTATTGTCCAAGAATTCTCTAGTCTGCAACATAATTTGGTATATGGCATCTACACATCCACAAACTATTTTTTTTGGGTAGATTTAATAGAGCAAAATATGCAAAAAGAAATTAGTTATTTATAATTAATAATCTGATAAAAATAATAACTAATCTATTATATTGGTTACTCCATGAATAATATTGAAGAGTCTCACATCAAATAAAAAAGAGATGAGTGGCATTTAATATGAGCTTGGACAATTTTCTTCTCATGATGAGCTAGCTTTCTGGGTTAAGTTAGACCCAATATCTTTTTCTTTATATTGTATCAGAACAGAATTGATCCCGATTATTGTGTTCGACGTTGACCCTCATATTAAATTATCAACGCATAGTGAGGTATGATGTTAAGGAGTCTCACATCGATAACGCACCAAATGTGCAACCCAGAGAAATGAACATGAGTTGGGGTGTTGAAGAGTCCCACATCGAATAAAAGAGATAAGTGATCTTTTTATATGTACTTGGACAATTCTCGCCTAAAAATATTTTACCAGGGTCTCCCACTTGTATAGGCCGGTTAAGTTACAAGTAAACCGTAATCTAAAGAAAGTTTTTTTTTTCTTCCTAGTTCTGATTAACATCCCCTTTATAGTACAATTATATCAATCGTAAACTCGCACATGAAAAGAAATTGTTTTTTTTTTGTTTTCCGTTCCGTGGTTGGTATTTATATCGGGCCCGACTAAATCTGAATTAATGTGTTTCAGGGCTCATTTCTGATTCACCACAACTTATGTTAGAATGGAGTTTCAAAATCTCAATTACAAGGAGTAAGGATCATTCCAAATTAGCATAAAGTAGGACAAATAGGAGCCTAGTTACATGCAGAATCCAATTCCATGAAGAAACCCATAATTTGTGATCACTAAGAACATGATGTCACAATGCCATGAAGAAACCCATAATTTATTCTTCTTTTTTGTATTCTGTTCAGGAATCATATCTAGTGTCATAGTTAAATGGGCTTTCTAATGTCCATTAGTGGAAAAAAAATAAAACTCAATCTAATTCTTGGACAGAGGTATCCGTCTCTTCTCTATTTCCATTGTCAGTGCATGCATCGAATTATATTAATTTACTTTGGGTTAAATGATAGTTGTGAAAAATACTAAAGTTGATTTTTTGGATATCATAGATTTTCTAGTAATGTTTCTAGAGTAGCCTAGTGTAGTATTTAGGATAATCATCTTAAGAATTATCTAGATATTCAAGGTAATTCTAGTAGAAGAATCTAGAAAAATATAGTGTAGTCTTATTGATATTTGTACCTAGAAAAAGTCTAGATGTTCTAGAGAATTAGATAGTTGTAGTGTATCATAGAATATTCTAGATGTTGAAGTATCTAGAACCATCCCTCACAACTATAAATAAGGGTGGCCTTAGTCATTTGTATGCAACCCAAGATAACCAAAAATCAATCCAATTCAAGTGTTTTCTTCCATAACAAAGTTCTTATTTCTAGCTTCCTCTTCTTTAGTTGAATCTTCCGATCTTAGTTAACGATCTTGGGCTAGCAGAAAGTTCTCCGATATTACCTTTCTTCTGCTATTCTCTACAATAGTAGTACATATCATAGTACTTCTTTTTAGTTTAATCATACAATATTTATAAAAGCAGAAACAAGATTTGAAGCTTTTAAATTTTGGATTTGAAGCAGGATTCGTTACCTCATTAGGATTGGTAATAAGGTAAAGCCTAGTCCTCCTTGCTTGTACTTATTTAGATTGAGGATTTTATTTTATGCTAGGCGCTCTGTCTTGTGTTATAAGTTTGAAAAAAAAGAAGCATTTAAATTTTGGATTCTAGTTTTTTAAGTTATTAATTCTAAATTAATAATATGTAAAGGTTTGAACCAAATCTAATGGGTTTGGCTGAACTCGTAGCCGACACTCTAATTCCACCACGGAGTATTTAGAGCCGATTAGCCCCACCTAATCTGATTAGTCTCACTAAGGAGGTAAAGTGCTTCCTATCAAGAAGTTCTTCATTCTCGTGACTTGTATTCGACACCTCTGATGATAATATATGTCATAAACCTGTCTTCATTCTTTGTCTTGTTTGCTTAGGCTGGCAATTAGCAGTAAGTACCTATTTTGTTTCCACTTTTTAAAGGGAATGGAAGATGTCAGATAAGCTGTCTTAACAGTAAGTACTGGCCACAGGCCCCAAGAATTAAATGTAGGAAATTTACATTGAACTTCTCATTCAATTTGTTCCCTCTTTGCTAGGGAATATAAATCAAACCACATAGTCTTATTATGCTTTGTCATTTATTCTTCTTATATATTTGTACTATAGTCGTGACATTTATGATTTTACTGCATATAAGAAATACGTGGCTTCTCGAACTTTTTTCTCTTGCTTATTGATGACTGAATTAATGTTTTATCCATCACAAGTTTGTTTCATTTATAGGGGTGGCAAAATTAACTCAAACTCGTCCAGGTTTTTCTATGGATTGGGCCATAATTCGCTCAAATTTGACCTAATCCACTCATTTGCATGCACGACTTGTCTACTTGTAGAGCCAGCATTTATCAAAGTGGAGGAATTTTTGTGTGTGTGTGTGTGTGGGGTGGGGGGTGGGGTGGGGGGTCAAAGAATACATAATTTTGTGGATTGATTCGTGCTCAAACGAATTGCTACTACTACATGAAAGGCTTGCTCAATTAACAGATCTAGTGGCGGAAGCAGAAATTTCATAGGTGATTCAACAATTGATATGTACACACCAAAAAAGTTCACCTATATACACAACATAATCTTCCGACAAAGAAATTCAATTGAACCGTCTCCAATAAATATGGCTCTGCCAATAAGTCTCAGCACCAGCCACCTTGGCGTCTAACTATTAGGTTAAGAGTTTTGTACCATGAAAACAAATAATGCTAGGTGATTTCTGTTAGGAAATTAAGATTTCTCTTGAAACTCCTAGATAATAGATATTTTTGTAGTAGACAAGTCTCTTGGTTAGGATGAGCGGTGGCTAGTGAGCCACATATGTCAATAGTTTAGTGTGAGATATTTTTGCTTATTTTGTGGTTTGTAATTCTCACACACTATTTATATCTATAAAACATATGTAATGAACTATCTAGAGAAATATAGAACTCATAAAGTTTCAGCTTTCTCCTTTCCTTCTATGCAGATTTTCTGTAGCAATTTACAACTTCATTCTTCTACTGTTACAGCTTGTAGCATTAAGATCCTTCTTGCCTTTCTTTCTATCATGGTATCAAAGCTCTTTTCCTAGGGGATCTGAATCAAATCTTGTTGATTGGCTCATCAGGTTTATGGATTTTCTTGAATTTTTTTTGCTGGAAAGTCGTGGCACCTGGAAATCAGCCGACGATAGGTCCTCCGATTTTTAGCGGGGAGAAATATCATATTTGGGCTATCAAGATGAAGGCTTATTTGAAGGCTCTCAACTTGTAGGAAGTTGTTGAGACAGGAGACCCTGCTATCCAGCCTTTGAGAGTTAATGCAACTCTCAATGAAATTAAAAAGCACGATGAGTTGGTGACTAGATCTCCAAGAGCCCTCACTTGCATACATTCAAGTCTTACGGAAGTGATGTTTACAAGGATTATGGCTTGTGAAATAGCCAAAGAGGCATGGGATAAGTTAAAGGAGGAGTTTGAAGGCAACAACCGAGTGAAGTTTGTCAAGGTCTTAACTTTGAAGAGGGAGTTTGAGCTCTTGGAGATGAAGGGCTCGGATAGTGTGAAAGAATACTCTTCCAAGCTGATGGATATTGTGAACCAGATAAGGATACTTGGTGAAAACTTTCTAGATCAGCAAGTTGTAGAGAAGATCATGGTCAGCCTTCCGGACAAGTTTGAATAAAAAATCTCAGCTATTGAGGAGTTTTGTGACTTGACTACTCTTTCAATAGCTGAGCTGATCTCTAAATTGCAAGTCCAAGAGCAACGGGTAACTATGAGAAATGAAGGGATAGTCAAAGATGCCTTTCAAGTAAGACATAAATTCAAGTAATAAAAGAAAGGCAGAAAAGTTTCTTTAGACCACTCCGAAGTGGTGAAATCTGGTGGATACCAAGGTGAATCGTCGAGAAAAGGAAAATTTTCACCTTGTGGTATTTGTAAGAAGACAAACCTTTGGGAGAAGAATTGTTGGTAGCAGTCAAAGAGGTCTCCTATTCAATGTAGATATTGTAAGAAGTATGGACACATTGAGAGGTATAGTAGGCAAAAGCAAACTCAAAGTGGTCAGTCTTCCTAACGAGTAAATTTCGTGAAAGATCACCAAGTTGGAAAATCAGAGGAGGAGGTATTCATGGCCTTGCACACATCACATGTTGATCGATGTAATTGGTATGTAGATAGTGCGTGCATAAGGCACATGGTGATTAAAGAAAATTTGTTTGTTAGTTTGGATAGATCTGATAGGACCAAAGTGAAGCTTGGAAATGGTGCACTAGTGCAAGCTCAAGGTAGAGGGTCAGTGAAATTTCCTACGGATGAAGGTATGAAAATCATAAACAATGTTCTTTATGTGCCAAGCTTGACTTAAAACTTGTTGAGTGTTGCTCAGTTGCTTCATAATAATTACTCAATTAATTTTAAGGATAAAAAATGTGCCATTTATGATCCTAAAGGATGTGAAGTAGCTAAAATTAGCATGATTGACAATTCCTTTCCAATTTCATGCTATTTTGCTGAAAGTTGCTCTTTCAATGTTGAATAGAGTGATACTTGGCTTTGGCACAAAAGGTTCGGTCATTACAACCTTAGTTCATTGGTGTATATGCAATCAAAGGGTATGGTGCTCGATGTACCCAAAATGGACATATGCCGAGATGTTTGTGACTCATGTCAATTTGGTAAATTGCATAGACGATCCTTTCATAAAGAAGTCTTTGGAGGGAGAAGGAAAAGCTAGAGTTGGTTCATACAGATATATGTTGACCAATGAGGACGACTTCTTTGAGTGGAAATAAATACTTTATTCTCTTTGTGTATGATCTAACTAGAATGACATCGGCCTACTTTCTTAGTAGCAAATCTCTAGTGTTCCCTATTTTTAAGAAATTCAAAGCTATGGTAGAAAGGAAGAGTGGCTGCTGTTTGAAGTATATCAAGTCATATAACGGAACTGAGTATACTTCGCACTAGTTCAACAAGTATTGTAAAGATTTGGGCATTCAACAACAATTCACTGTGAGCTACACTTTAGAACAGAATGGGGTTTCTGAGAGGAAAAATAGAACGGTGATGGAGATGGAGAGATGCATGCTGACTGAAAAAAAGATACCTAAATACTTTTGGGCCGAGGCAGTCAATACCGCAGTCTATCTACTTAACAGATTACTAACTAGGTCACTCCAAGACATGACGCCATTTGAAGGATGGAAGGGTATAAAGCCGTCTGTGAGACACTTGAAAGTATTTGGTTCGATGTGCTATGCACATGCTCCCGATGCTAAAAGAGGAAAATTGGACAGCAAGGCAAAACTCGGTATTTTATTGGGCTATAGCACAATTGTAAAAAGGTACAGAGTGTATAATATCAGCACCAAGAAGGTATTTATCAGTAGAGATCTTGTAGTGGATGAGTCTAGCCACTATGATTGGGATCGAGATATTGTTGTAAAGAACCAAGATGGGAGTACTTCAGTTGCAGTTCCAAATCCTCAGACGAGTGATACTTCCTCTAGATCTATTGCTGGAACAAATCACATTTTAGATGTTGAGTTAACTACAGATTCTCCTGTTCTGAAGACTAGATCACTAGCTGAAGTTTATGAGCAATGTAATTTTGCTCTTGTCGAACCATCTTCCTTTGAAGAAGAAGCAGGTCAGGAAGTTTGGATTTCTGCAATGGAGGAGGAGCTTACCATGATTAATAAAAATGATACTTGGGAGCTGGTTGATAGGCTAGAACAAAAGAACGTCATCGGTGTCAAATGGGTCTACAGAACAAAATTCAATCGATTATGGAATTTGGTATAGAAGTGTGGAGAATGGAGCTCTTATTGGCTATTAAGATAGTGATTGGGGTGGATGTTTAGATGATTACAAAAGCACATCTGGTTACTCTTTTTCATTTGGTTCGAGCATTTTTTCTTGGAGTACAAAGAAGCAAGATATTGTAGCTCAATCTTTAGCAGAAGCCGAGTATGTGGCTGCTGCATCTGCTACAAATCAAGGAATTTGGTTGAGAAAAATCTTGTTTGAATCGGATCTTTTGCCAAAAGAACCAACAGTGATCTATGTTGACAACAAATCAGCTATTGCTATGGCTGAAAATTCGATGCAACATGGAAGGATGAAGCATATCAACATCAGGTTTCATGCTTTACGAGATGCCGAGAAGAATGACGAAGTTAAGCTGGTGCATTGTAGAAGTGAAGAACAACAAGCTGATATTCTAACCAAGGCTCTCCCCACCAACAAGTTTGAGTTTCAAAGGATGTTGCAAGGATTTTCAGCGAAAAATCTTAAGGAGAAGTGTTAGGAAATTAAGATTTCTCTAGAAACTCCTAGATAGTAGATATTTTTGTAGTAGACAAGTCTCTTGGTTAGGATGAGTGGTGGTTAGTGAGACACATATGCCAATAGTTTAGTGTGAGATATTTTTTCTTATTTTGTGGTTTGTAATCCTCACCACTATATATGTATATATATATATATATATATATATAAAGCATATGTAATGAACTATCTAGAGAAATATAGAACTCATAAAGTTTCAAATTTCTCCTTTCCTTCTCTGTAGATTTTCTGTAGCAATTTACAGCTGCATTCTTCTACTGTTACAGCTTATAGCATTAAGATCCTTCTTGCCTTTCTTTCTATCAATTTCTCATGTCTAAGTTTTGATAGGTAGTACCCGATATCTGTGCAGGTGACAAGTAGCAAGTATCCGTTGAAATAGTCGAATCATGAGAGTTGCTCGAACACCATCCATCATTATCTCACAATTGTTAGCCGCTTTTCAACAATTCCTGTCAGAGTTATTGACCATCAGACCTCACACGAAAGATCTTGCGTCGAGTGATTCTCCCACCAAAACATACATGATCTCACACAGGAGGCCTCATGCAGAGTGATTCTCCCCCCAAAACACTGTTAATGTGTGATGTACTCCGAAAACAAAAGCATACAATTTAGTAATTAGAACACATTGTGAGGTGCAACGAGGGAATAACTAAAAGAAAAATATGTATCATGTGAACAGTAAGTGAATAACAATAGGAGATGCTATGTCCTTAAAGGTAACAATAGGAAACGATACAAAGATATGGCTGCAGTGTCTTGTTGAGATTGTGAATATATTCCAAGTAATACGAAGGAATTACAATAACAAAGAACAAAAACCAATGTATAAATGCAGATACCATTCGATTTCAATTCCACATATCCAAAGAGTGAACTGTAACTGATGCAGAAGCATCTACAAAACCATGTAAGAGCTGGCTGCCTCACAGAGTTTCCTTCTCTTTACTTCCTATCAAATTCTCTTTAGCTATTCAGATTTCGCTTGGGTGTTAAGAAAGTTAAACAAAACAAACAACAACATTGCCAGCGGAATCCCACAAGTACGGTTTGGAGAGGGTACGATGTGGGCAGACTTTACTCCTACCTTTGTCGGGTAGAGAGTTTGTTTCTAATAGACCCTCGGCTCAAAAGAGAAGTTAGCAAAGCAAGGTTACAAGAAAATATGACAACAAAATAACAAGATACAAGACAAATGAAGCAATAAACAGTAATATACATTGGAGAATAAGAAACTACGTGACTACTAAATACTGCTACTATTAGGGAGGAGGCGAGATGAAGCTAGGCCCTGCCTCTCCCACATAAAGTGCGACAACACTCTACTACCAAGGTGTTAAAAAGAATTGCTAGAAAAAAATTGTAGTAAAGTAAAAGGAATCATTTTTCAGAGGAAGAGGAGAGTTCGTTTATACAAGCAATTTTTATTTTGAAAACATCTGCAACTTTTGTAGAGAAAGTAGGAATTTTCTCACAATTTCTTACTTATCTCGCATATAAAAGATGCAAAAAGAGAGAAAAGAAAAAGTTCTTTTGATAATTTTCCTTTCCTAGCAACCAAACAAAACCTATCGATTGGATCCAACAACTTGGCCTTTCTTCCATAAACTTAATTTACCTCTAAATTACTAAATTTGAATGATAAATACACTCAAGAACAAAAGAGTTACCATCTACCTGTGTCCTCCGTTGTGCTGGTGGGAGCACGGGGAGGTAGCAAGTACGGTGGAATAGTAAATGTGCCCAAGCTGGTCCGAACACCACCATTGATTAACAGAGAGAGTTGAAGACTAGTCTTCTTATTAAATAACATGTCTACTGTCACAATTAAAAATGTAGAAGGAAACACAAAGTATATGGTTAAGCAAAAGTTTTATCAAATAGCCAAAAAAGCTAAGCACTAATAAATGTAAACATTGCATAAAGAAAGCCAACCTGATACAGTGTGATTTTGGTTAGGCGTGCAAAAAAGTTTAAAAACTGGCTTCAGGTTAAATAGCGATATCCAAATAGGGTACCCATAGAACTTTTACGCTTTACCAATGGGTAATGCAGCTATTCTCTGTAATTCTACTTGCTAGTAAATTGTTACAGGATCAACATATAATTCACTACACAAGATTTTCTACATTTTTATCATTTCTAACTTCATCAAAAGAAGAATACTCCCATTACACCCTGCTGAGATGGCGTAGCCTTGCTTGCTCGAAAATTGAACTCTTTGGGATATTTCAAGGTTCTTTTATTTGGTTGTCAAAATTATTTCTGATTATTTAAATAAGTCATTGCGAACAAAGGATTAAAGTAATTAATTCTAAGCCAAAACAGTTAGTCATTTGCTCCAAAAATCAATTTTTTATGCAAATAACAACCAATAATTATGTAAATAAACAGATATAACCACAACTGTAATTAGGTAAGATCATGCAATCTAAACAGGTTCAATATTTTTTCTTTTTGATGATGGTGGTGTTCGACCCAACTTGCGTCCACCTCAGCTATTCCACTAGGGTACCTGCTAGTTTGCTACCCCGCCGACAGAGGCACTGATTAACTCTGACTATCAAGGCTTGGCCAGATGAGATGAGAAGACATCACATAGAGCTTTTTGCGTTCAAGATCTCATGATTTTCCACTTACTTCATTGACCAGTAGGCTACACCCTTGGATGATAAACCACTGCTTTGGCACCTTGTACGGCATCAGTTAGTTGTGTTTGAAGTATCACATACAACAAAAAAGGTTAATTGAAGAGAGCACACTATTTCAGGGGTTTAAACTACACATTTTACCTACATCTCATGATTTTAAATTATTACTCTTGATTTCTAATATGTATTGTTGGAAAAATTCACAGCTAATAAACTTACTTAAATCATGCATTTTTTCCTAGTTATAGACAATGGCAAGCTAAAATTTACCAATTTCATCGACACAGATGCACAAAATCTGCATCATTACCACAAAGGAGCAACAGATAGCAATGATACATAAAATCTTAGGTAGCGCTCTGCACATAATTCTGTCCAGAAATACAAAATCTTTCTTCCGCATGCAATTGCTCAGAAACTATTTTAACTACCAAGAAAGCAAAAAGAGAAAGAAGAGATATTTATTAAACTAAAACATATTCCGTGATTTCTAAAGTGATGCTGCATTTTGTGTAAGACTATAATCATATGGTTTAAAGAACATCATTCCACCAAGGTTCTTTCTCTTGGTGCACGATAGAATGATACTAATGTGCGCCGTCGCTGCCAAGGGTCGAGGTAGAAAGAACCAGACTAAGATCCAGCTAGCGGAAGTGAAGAGGAACAAGCCTGTAACACCCCGTACTTTATAACCTCACTTGATACCTTGGGATCATATCTACATAGGTGTTGAGATGCCATGCATATGTGTTTTATAGTGTCATTGGGGAAACATTTGATATCGGACGTAACATGTGCGATTAGATCGTCGTAGGAGGTGTGTTGTGATTTCATGGAGCATAAGAGTCAAACACTTCAATACACTCCTACATACTCCTACATGATCAAATCATAAAATGTGAATAGTGATCCAAAATGTTCAATGAAGCCAAGGGCGACTAGAATTCCAATTTTTGCGATCGAAAGGACGAATGAGAAATGTTTAAAAGAATATTGTCGTGACATTATGGAATTATGTAAACATGAGATATAAGGTGAATAATACATGAAAATTGGTGGGTTACATGGATATGTGTTATTGGGCCCAAAATGGAACAAAAGATAAGGCCCAAAGGCAAAAATGACCCATTCTTTCAAAAATTGACCAAGTGAACATATCATGTAATGCCAAGTGTGGATAAGGCTTCCTTGAGGTCTATATAAAGTCCCCCAAAATCAGATTTTTATTTCCCAAAGTCTCTCATCACTTTTGGAGAATATCACAAATATTTCCTTTATTTCCAAACCCTAAAGCAAATAAACCCTAAGGCATATTTGGACAAGATCATCCTATTCCAAGCTTTGGTAAGTGTTTATTTTCATGGATTAACATATTATATGCATAAAAGAATATGTATATCATGTTGGTTGTGCTTGGAAAAGTTGGTCATGGTACTTGGTGATTTTGTATGAGATTTGTGGTATATGGAATTCAAGTGTGAATTAGGCCTTGTGCCTTTGATGAAAAAGCATGGTATGGACAAAATATGAACATGTATGGTGTTATTTTTGGCATTAAATTTGTTCTTGGCTAAAAATGGAAATTTTGGGATTTTGGCCGATATGTGTTATGAGTTGAATTAAGGTGCTTTGAAGGATTATTTGTGATGTATTATGGATAAGAAAGTGTAAAGGAGAAGTATTGTGGTGAAATGTATTGATTTTCATGTATTGGTCAATGTTGGGAATTTTATGGAATTTTTGGAAGAATGGTATATCAATAGTTTTGTCGAAGGAAAATGACATGTTTAAAGGCAAACATGTAATTCATTGACATTGTATGCATTTGTAAAGTAATTCGTGGTTAACGGGAATTCGTTATGTATTTATGTTGTAGAGTGACACATAAAGAAGGAGAGGGACTATTGTATACGCATCAAAGGTGGTATATTCGTATTGTGAATCCAAGGTATGCAAGGTTACTTTGTCCGTATCTTTCTACGGCCAATAGTGTTCACATTGACATTTCTCTAGTTCTATTCCGAAATATACTAAGGTATTCCATATGCAATTATCTATGGTCATTGTCATATATTTCCTACTCATTGATCAATTGTGAATCTCATTTCGCATATTCATGGTTAATGTTCCGAAAGTTCAAATAAGGTTATATTCCAATATTCCAATAGTGCCTATACTTGTGTCTCTTGTTCATGGATTATTGTCCAATGGTTCCAATGGTATCATGGTGCTAGTTATGTTATATTTCTCATTGATATTTATTCATATGTCCTTCACTTATTGGTCAATGATTCAAAGTTTCCAACAATGTTGTGTTCCAAAGTTCCAAAGTGATGTTATGATTATCAAAGTATCAATCTCAAAGTAATGAACAAAGTAATGCAAATGTGGTCAATGATCAAGTACGGGTGGCAAGTCTAGGGGCGTAAGCCTAGCTCGACTCGATCCCGAGATATGGATTTATGGGTGGCAAGTCTAGGGGCGTAAGCCTAGCTCGACTCGATCCCAAGGGTGGCAAGTCTAGGGGCATAAGCCTAGCTCGACTCGATCCCTATATGATGATATGAAAGACCCACTGATCAGTCGGGGCCCGGGCACATTGTGATATGTCATGACATGTGAGCATTGAGATAAAGAAAGTAATGAAAATAATGAAAGCAATCCACATGGTTTCCAAAGCGTAACATGGTGACTTATTCACATTGATTATTCATATGTTTTGAGTTCATTGAAATATTCATGTGTTGTACAGTTTCATCTGAGCCTTGCATACTCAGTACTTATTTCGTACTGACCCCTCTCGGGGAATTTACCTTACTTGCTGCAGGCGCAGGTCCCAGTAGGCCTCCTCAGTAGATTGCCAGTGTTAGCGGCTCTTTGGTGAGCTCCAGCTCATTCGGGGCTTCTCCGAGTCAGAGTGTATATATGTTTTGGTATTGTATATATTGTGTAATGCGGGGACTTGTCCCGACTTATGGTTCATTTTGGTCAATGCTCTTGTTAGAGGCTTTTGTAGACGGATGTGGGTGTATGAATGTAGAAGGGATATGTCGTCCTTGACTTGGTGGCCTCAACGGTGTAACACCCCGTACTTTATAACCTCACTTGATACCTTGGGATCATAACTACATAGGTGTTGAGATGCCATGCATATGTGTGTTATTTGTGAAACATTTGATATCGGACTTAACATGTGCGATGAGATCTTCGTAGGAGGTGTGTTGTGATTTCGTGGAGCATTTGGGTAAGAACTCGTACACATTCTAACCTCATTTGGTGACTTTAAGTCATGTTTAATTGATGGTTAAGATCACTAAGTAAGTATTTTGTAGTGTTTGGATAAAGGATTGGACGATACGTAAACATTGGATAAGTGGCCGGAAATTTCAGCAAAAGGCTGAAACTTGCGCCACTACCCTGTTTCAGGGGTGTGGCGCAAGCCACCTGCAGGCTGGAGATTCAGAGAGGGCAGCATTCTTGCGCCACTACCCTGTTTCAGGGGTGTGGCGCAAGGCACAATAAGTATGCCTTTCCGGCGTCGTTTCGTAACGCAATTCTACGACGATTTCTCGATGGTTTCTTTTGGTTCTTTGGAGTTAATTGAGCATTGTTAAAGCTACAAACACTTCAATATACTCCTACATACTCCTACATGATCAAATCATGAAATGTGAATAGTGATCCAAAATGTTCAATGAAGCCAAGGGCGATTAGAATTCCAATTTGTGCGATCGAAAGGACGAATGAGAAATGTTTAAAAGAATATTGTCGTGACATTATGGAATTACGTAAACATGAGATATATGGTGATTAATACATGAACATTTGATGGGTCACATGGATATGTATAATTGGGCCCAAAATTAGGCCCAAAATGAAATAAAAGACTTGGCCCAAATGGGTCATTTGACCCATTCTTGCCATGACCACTCCATTATTGTTCCCAAATGGCTAAGGATGACTTGAGCACTATATAAGGGACCCAAAAATCAGATTTATTGAGGCAAAACACACATGCTTTTTCATTCTTTTTCTAGAAAAATCTCAAGAACACCTCTTGGACTCCCAAAACCCCTAAGGCATTTTTGGACAAGATCATCCTATTCCAAGCTTTGGTAAGTGTTTATTTTCATGGATTAACATATTATATGCATGGGAGAGTATGTATATTATGCTAGTTGTGTTGGCAAGGTGATGAATAGTGTATTTTGCCTTTGGTGAAAGATGTGTCATCTTGGTAATTTGAACTTGAATTAGGCCTTGTGCCTTTGATGAAAAAGCATGGTATGGACAAAATATGAACATGTATGGTGTTATTTTTGGCATTAAATTTGTTCTTGTCTAAAAGTGGAAATTATGGGATTTTGGCCGATATGTGCTATGAGTTGTATTAAGGTACTTTGATGGATTATTTGTGAGGTGTTATGGATAAGAAAGCGTAAAGGAGAAGTATTGTGGTGGAATGTATTGATTTGCATGTATTGGTCAATGTTGGGAATATTATGGAATTTTTGGAATAATAGTATATCGATGATTTTGTCAAGGGGAAATGACATGTTTGAAGGCAAACATGTAACTCATTGACATAGTATGCATTTGTAAAGTAATTGGTGGTTAATGTGAATTTCGTTATGTATTTATGTTGTAGAGTGACACATAAAGAAGGAGAGGGATTATTGTCTACGCATCTAAGGTTGAATAGTCGTATTGCGAATCCAAGGTATGTAAGGTTACTTTGTCCGTATCTTTCTACGGCCAATAGTGTTCACATTGACATTTCACTAGTTCTATTCCGAAATGTACTAAGGTATCCCATATGCACTTATCCATGGTCATTGTCATATATTTCCTACTCATTGAACAATTGTGAATCCCATTTCTCATATTCATGGTCAATGTTCCAAAAGCTCAAATATGGTTATGTTCCAATATTTTACTAGTGCCTATACTTGTGTCTCTTGTTCATGGATTATTGCCCAATGGTTCCAATGGTATCATGGTGCTAGTAATGTATATTTCTCATTGATATTTATTCCTATGTCTCTTACTCATTGGTCAATGATTCAAAGGTTCCAACAATGTGATGTTCCAAAGTTCCAAAGTGATATTATGACTATCAAAGTATCAATCTCAAAGTAAAGATCAAAGTAATGCAAATGTGGTCAATGATCAAGTACGGGTGGCAAGTCTAGGGGCGTAAGCCTAGCTCGACTCGATCCCGAGATATGGATTTATGGGTGGCAAGTCTAGGGGCGTAAGCCTAGCTCGACTCGATCCCAAGGGTGGCAAGTCTAGGGGCATAAGCCTAGCTCGACTCGATCCCTATATGATGATATGAAAGACCCACTGATCAGTCGGGGCCCGGGTACATTGTGACATATGTGATAACAAGTGAGTATTGATTGTAAAGAAAGTGACAAAAGTAATGAAAGCAATCCACATGGTTCCCAAAATGCAATATAGTGACTTACTCACATTGTCTATTCATTTGTATTGAGTTCATTAGTATGTTCATGTGTTACAAAGTTTCATTTGCGCCTTACATACTCAGTACTTATTTCGTACTGACCCCTCTCGGGGGAATTTACCTTACTTGCTGCAGGCGCAGGTCCCAGTAGACTTCCTCAGTAGGTTGCTAGCTGTTGCAGATCTTTGGTGAGCTCCAGTTAATTCGGGGCTTCTCCGAGTCAGAGTGTATATATGTTTTGGTGCTGTACATGTGATATAAAGCGGGGACTTGTCCCGACTTTTAGTTCTTGTTGGTCAATGCACTTGTTAGAGGCTTTTGTAGACTGATGTGGGTGTATAAATGTAGAGGGGATATGTCGATTTTGACTTGGTGGCCTCAACGGCCAAGTTTCGCATATGTATATATATATATATCATGTTCCATAAATTCCGTTGCGGGTATTTATAGCTATTGTGTGCTTATGGGTTTCTTATGGCATGTATGGGAACAAATAGGGATAAAGCTTGGTTCTCTTGGGCCTTGTCGTCTACGAGTGCCAATCATGCCTCGTTGGGATTCGGGGAGTGACAAACGGCCAAGTTTCACATATATGTACATATATCATGTTCCATGACTTCCATTGTTGGTCTTGATAGTTGATATGTGTTTATGGGTTTCTTATGGCATGCATATGATTGAGTAAGTAAAGATTGGTTCTCTCGGGCCATGTCGGCTACGGGTGCCAATCACGCCTCGTTGGGATTCGGGGTGTGACAAAAGTGGTATCAGAGCAGTCGATCTAAGGATGTCTACAAAGCCGTGTCTGAGTAGAGTCTTACTTATCGATGTGTTGTGCACCACATTTATAAGTAGGAGGCTACGGGACATTTAGGATGTTGTTTTTTTCCTTCACTCTAGATCGTGCAATAGAGCCAATGTTGTCAGTTGTATTGTATCTGATTTTGGTAATTGTTTTTCTTTGGTATAGTCAAAATGCCGAACACTAGAAGAGGAAGAGGAAAAGGTAAAAGTAAGCTGATCAATAGAATTGCTGGTGAAGGAACAAGTAGACCACCGCCTGAACAAGTTGCTCAAGGTGGGGCTAAAACTGAGTTCGCAACGCGAGCTTCTTCTACTTCTTCAGCTCTAGAAGAGCCGAGAAGAAGGGAAGTGCCCGTGGAACCACCGACAAATGCCACAGATCAGGATCTTAGGAATGCTGTACAGATGTTGACACAGTTAGTGGCGGCACAAAGCCAGGGAAGAGCTGGTGCTATGGCACATGATGATGATGAGGCTAGAATGGCAAGTCGCAGAACACAGGATTTCTTGAAACTGGACCCTCCTATATTCACAGGGGCAGATCCAAAAGCAGATCCACAGGACTTCGTGGATCAAATTCAGAGGGCATTGGAAGTTATGCATGTGACAGGGGTAGAGACAGTTGAACTTGCTGCGTACAGGTTGAAGGGAGAGGCAATATTGTGGTATGAGGATTGGAAGAAATCCCGTGACATTGGTGCAGATCCACCTACTTGGGAAGAGTTTAAAGTGGCTTTCCTTGATCATTACTTGCCCTATGAGATCCGTGAGGGACGTGCGGATCAATTCCTAAATCTCCGTCAAGGAAATTTGAGCGTCCGAGAATATAGCTTGCAATTTAATTCCTTGGCTCGATATGCGCCAAATGTTGTGGCTACGATGACAGACAGGGTCCATAGATACGTGGACAGACTAGAGCCATACTTGGTAAGAGATTGCACTATTGCGGCCTTGAATAGGGACATGGACATTGCTCGCATACAAGCCTTCGCCCAGAAAATGGAGGATCAGAGACAAAGACGCAGGGTACATGAATTTGATAGGGGACAGTCCAAAAGGGCTAGACCTATGGGACCACCTATGATGTCCCAAGGAGGATCTAGGCCCCGCATGTTTCCTAGACCACCTAGACCGTCGTTCTCTTATTCCACAGGTGGTGCTTATTCGCAGTCTCGAGGGTTTAGAGGTGGTTCAGCAGGGCAAAGTAGTGGGGTTCATGGATCACAGGCAGCAGGTTTCCCTCGTCAGCAGTGTCAGCACTGCGGGCGTATGCACACAGGTCCATGTCGGACAGGGACGAATGTCTGCTTTTGGTGTGGTATACCGGGACATATAGCGAGAGAATGTCCACAGCGGAGCATGGGTGGTATAGCACAACCTGCTGGGTCGGCTGTTGCGTCTTCAGCATCGGTTCCTTCACAGGGCCGAGGGGTGCAGCCTATTGGTCGTGGTAGAGGTACCAGAGGAGGAGCCAGTACTAGCGGGGTCCAGAATCGCACTTATGCTTTGGTGGACCGCCAAAATTCAGAGGCTTCCCCAGATGTCGTCACAGGTACATTATCCATATTCTCACATAATGTATATGCATTAATTGACCCAGGATCTACATTTTCCTATGTTACTCCATTGGTTGCTGCGAAATTTACGACGACACCGGAAATATTAATTAAGTCAATTGAAGTGTCTACACCGGTTGGTGAATATATTGTTGCAAAGAGAGTGTATCGTAACTGTGTGGTAACTGTGTGTGGTCATGATACGTTGGCCGATCTTATTGAATTGAACATGGTGGATTTTGATGTAATTATGGGAATGGATTGGTTGGCCTCTTGTTATGCTACGGTAGATTGCCGGGCCAAGAAGGTGCAATTTTGTTTTCCACAGGAAAATGTTCTAGAATGGCAGGGTAAGGTAGGGGCATCACGAGGAAGATTTATTTCCTATTTGAAAGACAGAAAAATGATTGCCAAGGGATACATATGTCATTTGGTACGAGTGAAAGATAATGATGCAGAACCATTAACTCCACAGTCTGTACCGGTCGTCAATGAATTTCTTGATGTATTTCCAGAGGATCTTCCAGGTTTACCCCCAGAACGGGAAGTGGAATTCGGCATTGATGTGATTCCAGGCACTCAGCCTATTTCTATCCCTCCATATAGAATGGCTCCAGTGGAACTGCGTGAATTGAAGGAGCAGTTGAAAGATTTGCTGGATAAAGGCTTCATTAGGCCTAGTATGTCCCCGTGGGGTGCACCGGTATTATTCGTACGCAAGAAAGATGGCACCTTGAGAATGTGCATCGACTATCGGCAACTGAATAAAGTAACGATCAAGAATAAATACCCCCTTCCTCGCATTGATGATTTGTTTGATCAGTTACAGGGTGCCAGGTGTTTTTCAAAAATTGACTTGAGGTCGGGTTACCATCAGGTCAGAGTTAGAGAGGAGGATGTACCCAAGACAGCTTTCCGAACACGGTATGGCCATTATGAATTTTTAGTTATGTCATTTGGGCTAACAAATGCACCGGCTGTGTTTATGGATTTGATGAACAGAGTGTTCAAGCCATTCCTAGACGTGTTCGTGACAGTATTTATAGATGACATTCTTGTTTATTCAAGATCACCAGAAGACCATGCTTATCACTTACGGCAAGTGTTGCAAATTCTCCGTGACCGTAAGTTGTATGCAAAATTCTCCAAATGTGAGTTTTGGTTGAAATCAGTTGCGTTCTTGGGTCACATTGTATCAGATAAAGGCATACAGGTTGATACCCAAAAGATTGAAGCAGTGAAAAACTGGCCAAGACCTACGACACCCACAGAGATTCGCAGTTTTCTGGGTTTGGCAGGTTGTTACCGAAGATTTGTAGAAGGTTTTGCTTCTATTGCGGCACCATTGACAAAGTTAACTCACAAGGCAATTAAATTTCAATGGAATGATGCATGTGAAAGAGGGTTTCAAAACCTGAAAGATAAGTTGACTTCTACACCAGTGTTAGTTCTTCCTGAAGGCACAGAGGGCTATGCAGTGTATTGTGATGCTTCCGGGATTGGTCTCGAATGTGTATTGATACAGCATGGCAGGGTGATAGCATATGCCTCACGACAGTTGCGGCCACATGAGAAAAACTATCCCACACATGATCTTGAATTGGCAGCGGTAGTTTTTGCTTTAAAGATATGGCGTCATTATTTATATGGTGTTCATGTTGACATCTATACGGATCACAAAAGCTTGCAATATCTTTTTAAGCAGAAGGAACTCAATTTGAGGCAACGAAGGTGGTTAGAGCTTTTAAAAGACTATGACATTGATATTCTTTATCACCCAGGCAAAGCAAATGTAGTAGCTGATGCATTGAGCCGTAAGGCAGTAGAAAGCACTAGTGGTCAGTTGAATAAAAAGCGTGAGATAATCAAAGACTTGAATCAATTAGCCAGCATGGGAGTTCGCCTTATTGAAACCGCAGATGATAGAGTTATGGTGCAGAATGCAGCAGAATCCTCCTTGATAGCTGAAGTGAAAGAGAAACAGTATGCAGATTCTATTTTATTGCAGCTAAAGGAGAATGTGCAGCAGAATTTGAACAAGGCATTTGATATTACACCGGAAGGGGTGCTTCAATGTCAAGGGAGAATATGTGTACCGGATGTAGATCAGCTGAGGACACGAATACTGACAGAGGCGCACCATTCGCGCTATTCCATTCATCCAGGTGCTACTAAAATGTACCATGAATTGAAAGAGGTGTATTGGTGGGGCAACATGAAAAAGAACATTGCAGAATTTGTCGCGCAGTGCCCAAATTGTCAACAAGTGAAAGTGGAACATCAGAAACCGGGAGGTTACATGCAATGTATCAATCTTCCAGTCTGGAAGTGGGATATGATTAATATGGATTTCATTACGGGTTTGCCTCGTACATTGCGGAAGTTTGATTCTATATGGGTCATAGTGGACAGGCTTACCAAGTCAGCGCATTTTCTACCGGTCAAGACGACCTATACAGCTGAGGATTATACAAAGTTGTATGTGAAAGAGATAGTACGATTGCATGGTATTCCACTTTCTATCATATCAGACAGAGGAGCACAGTTCACAGCACACTGTTGGAAATCTTTTCAGCGGAGTTTAGGTACTCAGGTGAATTTGAGTACGGCTTTCCATCCTCAAACTGATGAACAAGCAGAACGTACTATTCAGACACTTGAAGATATGCTACGAGCATGTACGTTGGATTTTCAAGGCAGTTGGGATGACCATTTGCCTCTTATTGAATTTGCATATAACAATAGCTATCATTCAAGTATTAAAATGGCACCTTATGAAGCCTTGTATGGAAGAAAATGTAGATCACCAATTGGGTGGTTTGAAGCAGGAGAAACTGCTTTACTTGGGCCAGATATTATTCACCAAGCCATGGAGAAAGTTAAAGTGATCCAACAACGGTTACAAACGGCTCAAAGTCGTCACAAGTCATATGCCGATGTGAGAAGAAGAGGGCTTGAATTTGCCATAGGTGATTGGGTATTTTTAAAGGTGTCACCGATGAAAGGGGTAATGCGGTTCGGAAAGAAAGGAAAATTGAGTCCACGTTACATAGGCCCATATGAAATTATTAGAAGATTTGGGCAAGTTGCGTATGAGTTGGCACTACCCCAGGACCTTTCGTCAGTCCATCCGGTATTTCATGTGTCGATGCTCCGGAAATGCTTAGGAGATCCTTCACGTATTGTGCCCGTAGAAGATGTTCAAGTGGCAGAGGATCTCACTTATGAAGAGGTGCCCATTGCTATCCTAGATCGACAAGTAAAGAGATTGAGAAATAAAGACATAGCATCCGTAAAAGTCCTGTGGAGAAATCAACAAGTAGAGGAGATCACGTGGGAAGCGGAAGAAATGATGAAATCCAAGTATCCCCACTTATTCCAAATGGACCAAGAAGTTCACAGTGCGGAGGTGGAACAATAACAAGTAAGTATTTAAAAGCATTATGTGAATGTGTATAGGTATGTTAGAGTAAAGATGTATTTGTTGTATATAAGACACTGTTGTTAACATTCGAGGACGAATGTTTCTAAGGGGGGAAGAATGTAACACCCCGTACTTTATAACCTCACTTGATACCTTGGGATCATATCTACATAGGTGTTGAGATGCCATGCATATGTGTTTTATAGTGTCATTGGGGAAACATTTGATATCGGACGTAACATGTGCGATTAGATCGTCGTAGGAGGTGTGTTGTGATTTCATGGAGCATAAGAGTCAAACACTTCAATACACTCCTACATACTCCTACATGATCAAATCATAAAATGTGAATAGTGATCCAAAATGTTCAATGAAGCCAAGGGCGACTAGAATTCCAATTTTTGCGATCGAAAGGACGAATGAGAAATGTTTAAAAGAATATTGTCGTGACATTATGGAATTATGTAAACATGAGATATAAGGTGAATAATACATGAAAATTGGTGGGTTACATGGATATGTGTTATTGGGCCCAAAATGGAACAAAAGATAAGGCCCAAAGGCAAAAATGACCCATTCTTTCAAAAATTGACCAAGTGAACATATCATGTAATGCCAAGTGTGGATAAGGCTTCCTTGAGGTCTATATAAAGTCCCCCAAAATCAGATTTTTATTTCCCAAAGTCTCTCATCACTTTTGGAGAATATCACAAATATTTCCTTTATTTCCAAACCCTAAAGCAAATAAACCCTAAGGCATATTTGGACAAGATCATCCTATTCCAAGCTTTGGTAAGTGTTTATTTTCATGGATTAACATATTATATGCATAAAAGAATATGTATATCATGTTGGTTGTGCTTGGAAAAGTTGGTCATGGTACTTGGTGATTTTGTATGAGATTTGTGGTATATGGAATTCAAGTGTGAATTAGGCCTTGTGCCTTTGATGAAAAAGCATGGTATGGACAAAATATGAACATGTATGGTGTTATTTTTGGCATTAAATTTGTTCTTGGCTAAAAATGGAAATTTTGGGATTTTGGCCGATATGTGTTATGAGTTGAATTAAGGTGCTTTGAAGGATTATTTGTGATGTATTATGGATAAGAAAGTGTAAAGGAGAAGTATTGTGGTGAAATGTATTGATTTTCATGTATTGGTCAATGTTGGGAATTTTATGGAATTTTTGGAAGAATGGTATATCAATAGTTTTGTCGAAGGAAAATGACATGTTTAAAGGCAAACATGTAATTCATTGACATTGTATGCATTTGTAAAGTAATTCGTGGTTAACGGGAATTCGTTATGTATTTATGTTGTAGAGTGACACATAAAGAAGGAGAGGGACTATTGTATACGCATCAAAGGTGGTATATTCGTATTGTGAATCCAAGGTATGCAAGGTTACTTTGTCCGTATCTTTCTACGGCCAATAGTGTTCACATTGACATTTCTCTAGTTCTATTCCGAAATATACTAAGGTATTCCATATGCAATTATCTATGGTCATTGTCATATATTTCCTACTCATTGACCAATTGTGAATCTCATTTCGCATATTCATGGTTAATGTTCCGAAAGTTCAAATAAGGTTATATTCCAATATTCCAATAGTGCCTATACTTGTGTCTCTTGTTCATGGATTATTGTCCAATGGTTCCAATGGTATCATGGTGCTAGTTATGTTATATTTCTCATTGATATTTATTCATATGTCCTTCACTTATTGGTCAATGATTCAAAGTTTCCAACAATGTTGTGTTCCAAAGTTCCAAAGTGATGTTATGATTATCAAAGTATCAATCTCAAAGTAATGAACAAAGTAATGCAAATGTGGTCAATGATCAAGTACGGGTGGCAAGTCTAGGGGCGTAAGCCTAGCTCGACTCGATCCCGAGATATGGATTTATGGGTGGCAAGTCTAGGGGCGTAAGCCTAGCTCGACTCGATCCCAAGGGTGGCAAGTCTAGGGGCATAAGCCTAGCTCGACTCGATCCCTATATGATGATATGAAAGACCCACTGATCAGTCGGGGCCCGGGCACATTGTGATATGTCATGACATGTGAGCATTGAGATAAAGAAAGTAATGAAAATAATGAAAGCAATCCACATGGTTTCCAAAGCGTAACATGGTGACTTATTCACATTGATTATTCATATGTTTTGAGTTCATTGAAATATTCATGTGTTGTACAGTTTCATCTGAGCCTTGCATACTCAGTACTTATTTCGTACTGACCCCTCTCGGGGAATTTACCTTACTTGCTGCAGGCGCAGGTCCCAGTAGGCCTCCTCAGTAGATTGCCAGTGTTAGCGGCTCTTTGGTGAGCTCCAGCTCATTCGGGGCTTCTCTGAGTCAGAGTGTATATATGTTTTGGTATTGTATATATTGTGTAATGCGGGGACTTGTCCCGACTTATGGTTCATTTTGGTCAATGCTCTTGTTAGAGGCTTTTGTAGACGGATGTGGGTGTATGAATGTAGAAGGGATATGTCGTCCTTGACTTGGTGGCCTCAACGGCCAAGTTTCGCATATATGTACATATATCATGTTCCATGACTTCCATTGTTGGTCTTGATAGTTGATATGTGTTTATGGGTTTCTTATGGCATGCATATGATTGAGTAAGTAAAGATTGGTTCTCTCGGGCCATGTCGGCTACGGGTGCCAATCATGCCTCGTTGGGATTCGGGGTGTGACAAAGCCAGTCCGGAGAACTATGCCGGATGTGGCAGGGACCAGTGAAGTACACAAGCAGAAGAGAGCAGAACATCAGCCAACAGAGATCAGATCTCCCACACCAAATGTAGAAACAGGTAAGACAGCTACCCTGGTGACATAAACAATAGCGCCAGAGACGAGTCCAGTCGTCACACCATAGCGACAGCCCAAAGGAAGGACGTGGGAGTGGCTGATAAGGAGCTCACTCAATCACCATGGGAAAGCAAAAACAGAATAGGGCAAATCTATTTGAAGGTAACTGGCTTGCAGCTCGAGGTACAAATCTTTTGTTTATTGCTCCGACTCTGCAAAATGGGGTTAAAATGGTCCAATTAGAACATGCTGATGTCGCAAGGGAGATCGAATACTGGAAGATGGCTTTGATTGTATATGTCGTTGGCACATCTCTATCCATCGGAGCACTGGACAGATACATCGGCACTCATTAGAATTATATAGCGAAGCCTAAAATCTATTACCATAATGACGACTATTTTGTTGTGAAATGTACTAGCATGAAGGATAAAGATGAGGTTCTCCTGTCAGGTCCCCATGTATTCAACAATAAGCCCCTGATTATAAGCTTGTAGGAGCCTGATTTCAGCTTTGATAATGAGGTATTAAGGGTGGTACCACTTTGGGTAAAGTTATCTAACCTACCACTCAACTGTTGGGTGTGGATTCGCTCAGCAGAATCAGTAGCGGGCTGGGTAATCCAGTGTATGCCGATGAATGTACAAGTAAAATGGAGAGGATTTCATATGCAAGGGTTCTTATAGAGATGGATGTTACAAGGCCATTACCACAGGTTGTGAGAGTTCAAGATCCAACTGAAAGGATCTTTGACTAGGAGGTCCAATATGATTGGGTACCTGACTATTGCAATACATGTCTACAAGTTGGACATGATTGCAGTAGAATCCCAACGAAAACTGCTCGCCGAAATGGTTGCCTAGGACTGAAATGGATGGACAAAAGGCAGAAGAACCTACTGATGTGCTAGCAAGTGAATTTCCACCACTCAAACGAGTAGAGGAATGGCAGAATGTCAAGAAAAAGGCAGCAGCCAACAGTCCCAACAAGCCCAAAACCAACGTTGTTCAAACAGGGAATGGCTTCATCCCTCTTGCAATCCAACATGGTCCAGTCCAGACTATAATGCAGTCAACACAGTCCCAGAGAGGACAAAGTAATAATGTGAGGCCTTATAGTGCTCCTATTGATCAAACCTGTCACGCCCCGAGCCTACACCCTGGATGTAACCGGCACCCGAAACTACGAAAGGCCCGAGAGAACCACTTGGCCTGGCATGCAACTAATAAAACAGAACTTTCAATAAAACGCGGAAACTAGAAACATGGGCTAACTTTTGTAAATAAAATGAAATAAAAATAGTATGAAATCTTTTTAACTGAAACATTATAAATGTTTAAAACTGGTTACAACTGACTTGACTTGACTACGTCTATGAAGCCTCTACTACATTATGAATATGCCAACCTTTATGTAACAAAAGAAACTAATGACTGGGATATTGATAAGTCCTTAGAAGAATGAAAACTCCCTCAAGCTGATATCATAGCCTACTGAAGAGTCTGTACACGAGCCTACATATCTGAAAGCTGGACACTCGTCCAATGATGTAGCGCAAAAAGAGCGTCAATACTTTGAATGTATTGGTACATAGCGAAATGAAAACTGAAACTGAATAAACTTTTGAATTAAATCATAACATATGACATGAGTAAGGAGATATGGAACAACAAAGCTACTGACCTTTCTTGCAAAACTGTCGGGACTAACGTAGTGCAATGAATAGATTATTTAAAAACATTGAAAACACGTAAAAACTTAAATAGTAAACTCCGTGAAATGTAAGCCTGACAACAATAATTACAATGTTGTAATAAAACAACTTTAATACAATTCATCAAACTAAAACTAAGACTAGAAAATGAATGACTGAAATCTGGACCAAACTTGACAACAATGCTTCATAAAACTTTCTTTAAACTGGTGGCCTTGGCCAATCATATTTTCTCAAAATAAGTAAGTTTTCTTTCGGGGAGTTTCTCTTAACCGACATAAACCATGTGAGCAACATGGAGTCCAAGGTCTTGCCCACATTGAGAAGAGCCATCTTATACCTTGCCAAGGTATAAGACGAAACATATCTTATGGATCCAACTCTAGGCACGAAGGCTAAAAAAGAGGAGCCGCCCTAACTGTGGACGATCCTATCCTATAGTGGCAGCGTAGTGTTGGGGTATGCGGCCTCGGACTCATACCCATCTCTGTGCTAAATAATTCTCCCAAAAATATACTATTTTCTCATATCATAAGTTTTTAAATAATTTCGTAAAAATCATGCTTAGCTCAAAATATCGTATCATGTAACATATTTATCTCTATGAGCCTTGGCTCTAAATCTTCATAATTTTTCTTAACTTTAACTTTTCAAGATACGACGAGCTTTTCTCTTTTCGAGACATGATAATAACATAAAGATTTTCTGTAAACTTTTCATGAATATACACATGAAACTCTTAAATAAATCTTTCTGAAAAAATATAAATCAATTCCAATAACCACGAAAACAATCTTTCAAAACACAAATTGACTATCAAATCACAAGGGAAATTCATAAAGTTTCTTGGAAGAATCAATAAACATAAATTAGGAATCAAATCAAGGGAAAGACTCCAACTCATAGAAATTCTGATAATAAGCATGAAATACTCAAAGATTTATATCAAGAGATAAGAAATTAAACTTAAAGATCTTGACTTCTCAAATTCCTAACTTTAAATCATGAACTTAACATGGAACTAGACTCAATTGTTGGGACGAACAGAGTTCCTCACGAAAGTGTTGCTCTTACGTACCTCGGCGATGAACAATGGGGAAGAATCCTTTGGATTTGGAGCCCTAGCTTGATTTTCCTTAAAACTTGAAAGTTGAAAGCTTGAGAGAATAAGAAAGGGTTTTGATTTTTAAGTGTGAGGGTTTATGACGTATTGAGGGTTTTTTATTATAGGATGGACGGTTTCTAAAAGAGAAAAGACCATTGTGCCCCTAATATAAATAAAACTGAAGAAATATAACGTCGGGGAAGGGTGTCCGCGGCACGGGGCGTAATGCACCACACATGGCTGTGCGACATGCCTCCCAACCCGGATGGCTTCCAGTGATTTCCTTTCCCATGCTCCGCGGCGTGGGGCTCAAAATGGAGGTCCTTGTGTGAGGCGCACAAGCCTATTTCTACTTCTAAAAACTCACTTTTAAGTACCGAAAGGCATCCTATATGATTCGTCTTGATTCAAGGGACTCAAGACTTGATTTTTGGAGTGTAAACTCATCTATGGAATACTAAGATCATGAAATTTTTTTAGGGGCGTTACAATACCCTTACTCAATGAAGCTAGTTACATGGAATGTTAAGGTCGTGAATAAGTTTATAAACAAAGAGAATTTAAAGTTTTTCTTAATGATAGCAAGACTAGTGTTATAGCAGTATAGGAGAATAAGGTGAAGGAAAGGGATGCGCAACAAATCATTGACAATGTTACCAAATGGCAATGGCAAGCCAACAACAACCATATTGACAAAGGTAGGATATGCGTATTATGGGACACCATAAAGGTAGACTATGTTGTAATTGATACAACTGACCAATTGATTCAAGATTTATTAGAAGCTGCATTTTGCCTGTAGAGTTTTACTTCACTGCAGTTTATGGGTGGCATACTATGGAAACAAGGTGAAGCCTGTGGTCTCAACTGAACAATATTGCTACTAGTGTTAATGGCCCTTGGATCATGATGGGCAATTTCAATACCATTTTGCACGATGATGATAAAACTAATGGGTCAATAGTATAGGAAAGTGAAGTAAGAGATTTTAAAGATTGTTTGCTTAGACTTGGCTTGTGTGAAATGAAAACTATTGGAAGGGAATACACATGGACGAATGGACATGTCTATAGTAGGAATTGACAAAGCCCTTGCCAACCCAGCATGGATGACATCATTGACTTAATTGGAGGTGGAGATCCAAAATCCAAGATGCTCAGATCACTCCCCACTTGTTATTGAGTTTGTTGAACCCAACATAAGGAGGCCAAGGCCATTCAAATTCATGAGCCATCTGGTGCAACACAAAAGATTTCCAACAGATTGTGCAAAAGAGGTTGGAGCAAGCCAATCTTTGGTAAATATATGAAGAAAGTTTGGGTCCAATTGAAGCAGGTCAAAGATGAATGAAAATAGTACAGGTGAAGGAATTCTCAAATGTTGAACAAAGAATCCAGGACAACTGGCAACAACTAGCGGTAACACAGGAGCAAATGAGAATGTACAACCATGATGCTTCACTTGTAGATATCGAAAAAGATCAAAGGAAATTGCCAGATAAATGGTATTTGGTCCAAGAAAGTATATTTCTGTAACACCCCGTAAACTTCCGAACGCATGCGACTACCTTAATATTGATGGAATTATTTAAACTTGCTAAAGTTGGTGCAAGACTCATGAATGTTAATGGACCAGATTTAATCTTGTGAGTGTGGGCTCAAATTAAGGCCCAAGTGAAACAAGAAAGGCATGGCCCAAAGGAGAATTTGACCCATTCTTTCTTGACCAAGAAAATCCATCAATTATTGACTAATTGGTTGGCTAAATATGACCTTAAGGGGCTATAAAAGGGCAAGAAAAATCAGATTTTTATCACATAAGTCACCTTGCCATTTCTTACATTTTCTAGACATTTCCAAAAGCCAAAAAGAAACCCTTTTCAAGCTTAAGGCAACCACACTTGTTTTGCCAAGATCATCACTTGGTAAGTGTTAGTAAGTATTTGTTCTTGTGGTTTAATATATTATGTGCATAAGAGATGGTATGGATTTTGATGGTTATGTCTAAAAGGGTTGATTGGGGCACTTTTGCTTATGTGACACAAGTTGTGTTATTTTGGTGATATGAACTTGGAAGTGGCCTTGTGGTCTTGAAAGAAGTGAGATTGATGGTTTGAACATCAACATGTATGATATGGTTATGCCCTAAGTTGATTTCTCTTTATGTGTCATTTTTGGAAATTGTTGTTATGGAAAAAGTGTACGGAATTGGTGACGTAATGAAAGGAAAATCTGATTTTTATTTAAAGGAATACACAACACATTTCTAGACCCAAAATTCTCTCAACTCTTAAAGAAACCTAAGCCAACTTTTGGAGCCAGATCATCATTTTTCAAGTTTAGGCAAGTGATTATTCTTATGGATTAATATATTATATGCATGGCAAAGTATGTAAATCATGTTGGTTATGCTTGGAAGGGTTATATGAAACTTTGTATTTTTGTAAAAGATGTGTTATCCATGGGATTTACACTTGAAATATGCCTTGTGATTTTGATGAAAGAGCATGGTATGGATGAAATATCAACATGTATGGTGTGATTATGTTATTAAACTTGTTAATTTCATATATGTGTAAATTATGGGATTTTGGCCGATTTGTTGTTATGAGGTGTATTGAAGTAATTTGATGGAATAATTGTGATGTTGTGGTGATGAAGAGTGGAAAGTATGAACTTGGTGTGACATGCTAATGGTTTATGATATTTTGGTCAATGTTGGGAATATTGTGGGATTATTAGTATGATAATTTCATCAATGGTATTGTCAAGGGGGAAATGACAATTTTAAAGGCAAACATGTAATTCATTAACGTCATATGCATTTGTAAGGTGGTTGGTGGTTAATGTATATTCTGTTATGTATTTGTGTTGTAGAGTGAAACATAAGGAAGGAGCGGGACTATTGTGTTCACGTATAGGATTGAGTATTCATATTGAGAATACGAGGTATGTAAGGTTCCTCTTTCCGTATCCTTCTGCAGCATATAGTATACACCTTGTTATGATACTTACTCATTCCCGAAGTGTCCTAAGGCATCTCATTTCATGTTATCATCCAGTGTTAATCACATATACCTTATTCTTGATTATTGTCATTCATGTATTACATAGTTATGGACATGGTTCCAAGTTCCAATAATGTTATGTTCCAAAGCTTCCAATAATGTTACAATTACAAAGTATCAATCTCATGAGCGTAAAGGCATAAAGTAAGCATTTACGTGTTTCCAATAATGATATAATCATCGAATGAACTTTTCTCAAGATTAAAAAAGTAATGTTGTGAAGAGAAGTGATGTGTTCTTGGGTGGTATCCCATGGGGTTAAAATACCTCGCATGGGTCGATCCCAATATCTACGGGTGGTATCCCATGGGGTTAAAATACCTCGCATGGGTCGATCCCGCTATTACGGGTGGTATCCAAGGGGCAAAAGAAAAGCCTAGCATGGGTCGATCCCGAAAACTGTTGATTACCCACTGATCAGCTTGGGGCCCGGGCATTGTAAGAATGGAAGAATGAATTGTGAATGAAGAGGTGAACGATGAAGGGATGAATGAGCATAAAAGTAAAAGAAGCAACCCAAAATTTAACACCCCGTATATTTCCGAACCTAGTTAGTTCCCATACCATGCATGGGATTATTTGAACATGAGATTTTTGAGGAATTATGCATTTACTTGTTGGGCTTAAACAAAGCATGTGTCATTGGGCCCTTAAGTAAGGCCCATATATATAATGAGAAAGACATGGCCCAAAAGGGTTTTATTTTGACCCATTCTTCTAATGTAATCCATTTGACCAAATCAACATTGCATTAAATTCCAAGTAAAAGATAAGGGAGACATGAGGGATTATATAAAGGAAAAATCAGATTTTATACCATTGGCCTCTCATCACATTTCTAGAATTTTCCAACATTTTCTCCTTTGCTCTCAAGAACCCTAAATCACTCTTTGGGCCAAGATCATCAATTGGCAAGACATGTTAAGTGTTTATTATGATGGATTAATATATTTTATGCATAATACATGGTGTATATTATGTTGGTGGAGCATGGAGAAGTTCACAATAAGTGAAGTGTACATGTTGCTAAATCGGAGGGTGATTTGTCTTGTAAACTTGTATATGCTCTTCTGGTTGTAACACCCCGTATTTCTTTAACCTCACTTGATACCTTGGGGTCATATCTACCTAGGTGTTGAAATGCCATGAGTATGTGTTTTATAGTGTCATTGGTGAAACATTTGATATCGGACTTGATATGTGCGATTAGACCTTTGTAGGAGGTGTTTTGTGGTTTCGTGGAGCATTTGGGTAATAACCCGTACACATTCAAACCTCATTTGGTGACTTGAAGTCATGTTTACTTGATGATTAAGATCACTAAGTAAGTATTTTGTGGTGTTTTGATAAGGTATTGGACGATATGCAAGTATCGGAGAAGTGGCCAAAAAATTCAGCAAGGTGTTGAAACTTGCGCCACTACCCTGTTTCAGGGGTGTGGCGCAAGACAACTGCATTCAAAAAAGTCAGAGAAGGATCATTTCTTGCGCCACAGCCTGCTTTGCAGCTAGTGGCGCAAGGCACAAATCTTGTGCCTTTCTGGACCCGTTTTGTAACGCAATTCTAAGACGCTTCTTGGATGGTTTCTTTTGGTTCTTTGGAGTTATTTGAGCATTGTTAAAACTTCAAACACTTCAATACACTCCTACATACTCCTACATGATCAAATCATAAAATGTGAATAGTGATCCAAAATGTCCAATGAAGCCAAGGGCGACTAGAATTTCTATTTTTGCGATCGAGGCGACGAATGAGAATCTCATAAGAGAATATTGTCGTGACATTATGGAATTATGTAAACATGAGATATATGGTGAATAATACATGAAATTTTATGGGTTACATGGATATGTGTTATTGGGCCCAAAGTTAGGCCCAAAATGGAATGTAAAAGACATGGCCCAAGGGCAAAATGACCCATTCTTCCACTTTGACCAAATTTAATGCCAAGGAATAGCTAAGCTTGACTTGGGGTCTATATAAAGGCCCCAAGATCAGATTTTTATTATCCAAAAGCTCTCATGCCTTTGTGATATTTTCTCAAATATTTCTTTAAGCTCCAAACCCTAAAGCAAATAATTTGGGGCTTCTCCGAGTCAGAGTGTATATATGTTTTGGTATTGTATGTACATGTTGTATAAAGCGGGGAATTATCCCAACTTTTAGTTCATTTTAGTCAATGCTTTGTTAGAGGCTTTTGTAGACAGGTGTGGGTGTATAAATGTAAAAGGGATATGTCGTACTTGACTCGGTGGCCTCAACGGCCCAGTTTCGCGTTGTATATATATATCATGTTCCATGACTTCCATTGTTGGTCTCTATAGCTATTATCTGCTTATGGGTTTCTTATGGCATGCATATGATTGAACATAGGCAAAGGTTGGTTCTCTCGGGCCTTATCGGCTACGGGTGACAATCATGTCTCGATTGGATTCGGGGCGTGACAGTGTTCTTGAAGGAAAAGAACTTGGTGGAATAAATATTGACATATGAGGTGTGTTTATGGAATTACTTTGTTTAAACCCTTGTGTATAACATTTGGAATTGTTATTGCCAAATTGGTTGTGGTTTTGGTGCCGTATTGGCCGTGAAATGTGGTTTTGGGTGTTGTTATGTGTGTTGGGAGACTATGGCTGAATGTGGGTATTTAATATGATCAAAAATATGTTCAAATATGTTTGGTTATGATCATGGACCATTTATGGCATTAAAAGACCCAAAAGAGACCATTTCGGACCAAAACGGGCATCCGCCCCCGCAGACGAGGGCATCTGTGGGCACAAATGCCAACGCAGATGGCACTGGCTGCTGCTAAAGGCCATCTGCAGGCGCAGGTGGATGAATTGCGGGTGCATGTGCCAACGCAGGTCAACCCAGAATTGTGTTTTGATTGTTTTCGCATCCCTTTGATCCCCGAAAGCCCCGATACCCTTTTGGGATGTAATTATCAACTTGTGATGTCGTTTTAGTGACTTTAAAGTATCGTATGGAGGTGTTTTGGACTATGTTAAGTATGTATGATTGTTCATATGTTGTTATAAAGGAATAACTACGACGGAATGATAAAGAGAAATGTGTAAAAGGCAAGTATGGGTGAAATGCTATCAATGTATGATATCTTGGTCAATGTGTGTAATGTTATGGTGTTGTTGATATGGAAATGCAGCGGAGGGTATTGTAAGGGGGTGATGTGACGTTATATGGTGGTCACATAGTTCGTTGTCGTCTTGTACGCCTATTTAGTGACTAGTTGCTAATGTAAGTTCCGGTTGTGTACTTGTGTGTAGAATAGACGTAAAGGGAAAGATGAAGTGTTGTATTCAAGAGTAAGATTGCGTATCCATATTGAGAACATAAGGTATGTAAGGTTACTCTTCCATATCCTTCTGCAGCATTGTAACACCCCATACCTTCCCAACCCTACTTGATGACGTTGAACAATGTATACTTAGGTGTCGAGAGCTATAAGTATGCATTTGGTAATGTTAATGTTGAGGAAATTAAAATTTGGCCTCGTACATGTGATTAACCTTGCGTAGGAGGTGTTTTGCAATTTTCATGGAACATTTGTGAGGTTAAAAATGAGGCTAATAGGACCCCTAAACAAAGTATGTTAAGGGTAAGAAGTAAGTTAAAGAATAGGATTTGAAGTATCTAACCAAACCCGCGAAGAAAAGTCGAAAAACGAAATTTTCAAAAAAATTAAGTCTGGGGCGCGCTAGGGAGCGTGCCACGTTGTTTTGGGCTGAAATTTTCAGTCCATAGGCAGTAAAGGGGCGCGCCAGGCAGCGTGCCACGCCGCCCCTGCGCACCTTTCAAAAGTTGGAAATTTTGTCTAAGTCCCAAGGGTCCCCGGGGACGTATCGAGCTGATTTTTGCCACGATTCTTATACAACCAGGAGAATATATATGAAATGAGTGAAATATTATATTGGCATGATAAAATTACTCGAGAACGAATTTGGGGTCAAAATGACGATTTTACCCTTTTGGGCAAAATAGGTCATACGTGGCTAGAATCGCTTGTTCTTGGGATCGAGGCTACGGATATGAATAACATGAGTGGGAATATTGTTGTAACATGTATGAAACGGATGAAACATGAGCAATTATTGATTTTATTGGGTTAAGAGATTTGGGCTCAATAAAGCCCAAAAAGGAAGAAAAAAGTCATGGGCCAAACATGGGTCAAATGACCCATTCTTCCATAGACCAAATGTATATATTATTATTGGACCAAGTGGCTAAATATAACCATGGAATGGAGCCTATATAAGTCCAAAAATCTGATTTTTATTCATAAAAGTCTCTCATAACATTTCTAGAATTATCTCAAGTTTTCTCTCAAGCTCTTCAAACCCTAAGTCATCTATGGAGTAAGACCATCATATTCCAAGCTTAGGTAAGTGATTATTCTTATGGATTAATATATTATATGCATGGGAGATTATGTAGATCATGTTGGTTATGCTTGAAAGTGTTGAATATGACACTTTGTGATTTTGTGAAAGATGTGCCATCTATGGAATTTAAACTTGGAATATGCTTTGTGGTTTTGATAAAAGAGCATGATATGGGTAAAATACCAACATGTATGGTGTGATTATGGTCCTAAACTTTTTATTTTTCTAGAAGTGTAAATTATGGGATTTTGACCGATTTGTCGTTGTGAGGTGTATTGAAGTGAATTGATGGAACCATTATGATGTTGTGGTGATGTAGAAGTGTAAAGTATGAAGTTGGGGTGACATGATAGTAGTCTATGATATTGGTCAATGTTGAGAATATTGTGGGATTCTTGGTATGATAGCTTTGTAAATGGTATTGTTGGTTGTTAATGTAAACTCCCTTGTATATTTGTGTGTTGTAGAGTGAAACATAAGAAAGGAGCGGGACGATTGTATTCACGTATAGAATTGAGTGTTCATATTGAGACAATAAGGTATGTAAGGTTACTCTGTCCGTATTTTTCTGCAGCACATATTGTTCATGTTGTCATTGTCATTGTTCCATTCCAAAATGTTAAAAGGTATCTCATTTCAAGTTGTCATGTGTTATTATTCTCATGTATCACATAATTATGGACATGATCCCAAGTTCCAATAATATTATGTTCCAAGGCTTCCAAAAATGTTACAACTTCATAAGTATCAATCTCATGAACATAGAAGATTGAAGTAATGCACTTATGTGTCTCCAAAAAGGTTATGCTCCCCCAATGTGTCAATCTCATCAAAGTAAAAGAGAGAAGTAATCCAATGAAGTAATGGAAGAAGTAACTCCCGTATGATGACTTTATATATATATTCCCTCATGGTTACTTTATATACATTCCCTCATGGTTACGTTATATATATTCCCTTATGGTTACTTTATATACATCCCCTCATGGTTACTTTATATATATTCCCTCATAGTTACTATATATATATTCCCTCATGGTTACTTTCTAATTTTCCTTATGGTTCCTTTAACATTATTTTTTTTATAAGTACTTTATAATTACTTTATTACTACTTTATGGTTCTTTGAGTGCGGGTGATAGCTTTGGGGGAAAAAGCCAAACTTGATGCCGAACCTGCTTCCTTATTTTCCGAGTGGTAGCAGGGGGAAAGCTCAGTGGGGCAAAAGCCAAGCTTGACGCCGAACTTTATTATATTCACTGGATCAAGGGGGAGGCTCAGTGAGGTAAAAGCCAAACTTGATGCCGAACCTGCTTCCTTGTTTTCCGGGTGGTAGCAGGGGGGAAGCTCAGTGGGGCAAAAGCCTAGCTTGATGCCGAACTTGAGACGGTTGCATATTGACGGATGCATTGCATATTGACGGTTGCATATTGACGGATGCATTGCATATTGACGATTGCATATTGAAGGATACATTGCATATTGACGGTTGCATATTGACGGATGCATTGCATATTGACGGTTATACATTATTGACGGTTCTAATTGTTAACGGTAATGGGCATAAAGGCAAATGAAGTAATGAACATAAAGTACCTATTTCCACACATACTAAAATATGATTGATCCACATTGACTATTCTCTTGAAATCAAGTTCATTGAGGTGTTTAAGCTTCATGAAGTTTCTTATAGCCTTGCATACTCAGTACATTCTTCGTACTGACCCCTTTGGGGGACTTAATTTATATGCTGCAGGCACAGGTGTTAGTAGACCTCCACAATAGGCTACGGGTTATCCGCGGATCATTGGTGAGCTCCCAGTTGGTTCGGGGCTTTTCGAGTCACATGTGTATATTGTTTTGGTTTTGTAATGGTTGTATAAAGCAGGGACTTGTCCCGACTATAGGTTGTTGTATTTATGGATCGGTTCGAGGCTTTGTAGACATATGTGGGTTATGGATGTAAGAGACAAATGTCCGTTTTGAATTGATGGCTCCAACGGCCAAGTTTCCTAAATATATTTATATAGCGTATGTTTCCATGTTCACGTTTTCTGCATAGTTGCATAAGGTATCCTAAGATTCATACGAGGATATGCATACGAAGGTTCATAAGCAAAGATTGGTTCTCTCGAGCCATATCGGTTTCGGGTGCCAGTCCGGCCCGGATGGGATTTCGGGTCGTGACAAATGTGGTATCAGAGCAGGTCGTTCTAAGGGTGTCTACAAAGCCGTGTCCGAGTAGAGTCTTGTTCATGGATGTGTTGTGCACCACTTTTATGAGCAGGAGGCTATGGGGCATTTAAGATGTTGTTTCTTTTCTTCACTTCTAGATCGTGCAATAGAGCCAGTTGTAAGTTGAATTGTATCTGACCATGGGAATTGTTTTTCTTTGGTATAGTAAGAAATGTCGAGTACAAGAAGAGGCAAGAGAAAAATGAAGAAGCTAGATAGGATTGGTGGAGAAGGACCTAGTCACTTACCACCCGAACGGGTTGAGCAAGATGAAGCTGAGAGTGAATTTGCATCGCGGGCTTCTTCTACTTTTCCAGCTCCAGAAGAGCCGAGAAGGAGAGAAGAACCTGTTGAGACACCTGTTAATGTCACTGACCAATATTTAAGAAATGCAGTATATATGTTGATTCAGATAGTTGCGGCACAGAATCAAGGACAAGCTGGTCCAACGACAAGTAGTAACAGTGAGGCTAGGGCAGCTAGTCGAAGGACGCAGGACTTCCTGAAATTAGACCCTCCTATATTCACTGGGTCGAATCTTAATGAGGACCCGCAAGATTTTATTGATCAAATCAGAAGGGCTTTGGACGTTATGCATATATTTGGTATAGAAACAGTTGAACTCGCGGCGTATAGATTGAAAGGAGAGGCGATATTATGGTATGAAGATTGGAAGCGAGCTAGGGGAGTTGGTGCACCCCCAGCTAGTTGGGAGGAATTTAAAATGGCATTCCTGGATCACTACCTTCCATATGAGATTCGGGAGGCACGCGCAGACCAGTTTTTAAATCTCCGTCAAGGGAATATGAGCGTTCGGGAGTACAGTCTTCAGTTTAATTCCTTGGCC
Organism: Capsicum rhomboideum; assembly: GCA_031232105.1. Classification (NCBI taxonomy): domain Eukaryota; kingdom Viridiplantae; phylum Streptophyta; class Magnoliopsida; order Solanales; family Solanaceae; genus Capsicum; species Capsicum rhomboideum. Next base: position 137,287,516 of record CP124711.1, on the reverse strand, counting down.
AGATATGCTCCCCATATGGTGGCCACTATGGCTGATAGAGTTCATCGGTATGTGGATCGATTGGATCCATCATTGGTCAGAGACTGTACCATTGCTGCTCTGAATAAAGATATGGATATAGCCAGAATACAGGCTTTTGCACAAAAGATGGAGGATCAGAGGGAGAGAAGAAAGATGCACAAAGCAGAAGAGGGCCCGTCAAAGAAAGCTAGACCTATGGGACAGTACATGGTGGTGCCCCAAGGAGAATTTGGGCCTCGGGATTTTAGTATACCACCGAGACCATCACTTTCTTATCCCACACCTGGCACTCAACCCCAGTTCCAAGGGTTTAGAGACAGTCACATTGGGCAAAGTAGTGGAATGCAAGGTTTCCAACCAATGGGGTTAGAGCAAGGAAGTATGAACCAATCGGGGATTCCTCGCCAGCCGTGTCCACACTGTGGAAAGCTTCATTTAAAGGACTGCCGATTTGGGACCAATATTTGCTTTTGGTGGGGTATGTACGGGCACATGGTGAGAGATTGCCCAAGAAGGGGCACGAGAATTATTATGCGACCTACGGGATCAACCGTTGCACCGTCATCATCGGTTCCTTTCTTAGGCCAAGATGTACAGCCGGTTGGTCGTGGTAACAGTAACGGTACTAGAGGAGCAGCCAGTTTTGGTGGAACACAGGACCATACTTATGCTCTAGCAGGTCAGCAGAATGTGGAGGCCCATCCTGATGTAGCTACAGGTACATTATCTCCCTTTTTATAATGCATCTACATATGCATCGATTGATTCGGGTTCGATAGAATTGTATGTTATTCCATTGACCGCTACGAAATTGAAAGAACATCAGAAGTATTAGTTAGACCAACTGGAATATTTACACCTGTTGATGAATCTACTATAGCTAAGCAAGTATGTCGTAACTGTATAGAACCTATTTGTGAGCATGCTACGGTGGATTGCCGAGCTAAGAAACTCCATGAATGAAGATGTAACATTAGAGGACCGAAAGGGTAAATTTAGTTCCTATCTTAGGGTAAGGCAACTGATATCTAAAGGGAATCATCATTAAACCTAGTATGTTCCCTGGGATGCACCAGACTGATGTGTACGGAAGAAAGATGGCACTTTGAGAGTGTGCATGGATTATTAGCCACTGACTACGGTGACAATCGCGGATAAATAGTCCCTCCCCAAAACTGATGATTTATGTGACAATTATAGGGCACCAAATATTTCTCACAGGTTAACTTGAGATCGGTGTATCATCAGTTAAGATTTGGAGAAATAATCAGAAGTCAAGCCGTTCTTAGGTATGTATTGATGCAACATGGTAACGTATTAGCTTATGTCTCAAGATAGTTGTGACCACCGAGAGGAATTAGCCAACACATGTTATGGAGTTAGCAGATGTGCAAGTCGCTTGAGAAAACCAACTATAGATATAGGGCACCATAGGTTGTATGGGGGTTCAAGTTGATGTATATCCTGATTTCAAGAGTATGTGATATAACTTTAATTATCAAGATCTCAAGTAGAGGATGTGATAAGCCAGAAAAATAATGAAATCGACGTACCCAAATTTGTTTCATACAAAAGGAAAAGTTCCACATGCGGAAGTGGACCAATGCTAATATCGGGAAGCATTTGTAATTGAAGCGACATCGTTAACATTCGAGGACGAATGTTCCCAAGGGGGGGAGAATGTAACACCCCATACCTTCCCAACCCTACTTGATGATGTTGAACAATGTATACTTAGGTGTCGAGAGCTATAAGTATGCATTTGGTAATGTTAATGTTGAGGAAATTGAAATTTGGCCTCGTACATGTGATTAACCTTGCGTAGGAGGTGTTTTGCAATTTTCATGGAGAATATGTGAGGTTAAAAATGAGGCTAATAGGACCCCTAAACAAAGTATGTTAAGGGTAAGAAGTAAGTTAAAGAATAGGATTTGAAGTATCTAACCAAACCCGCGAAGAAAAGTCGAAAAATGAAATTTTCAAAACAATTAAGTCTGGGGCGCGCTAGGGAGCGTGCCACGTTGTTTTGGGCTGAAATTTTCAGTCCATAGGCAGTAAAGGGGCGCGCCAGGCAGCGTGCCACGCCGCCCCTGCGCACCTTTCAAAAGTTGGAAATTTTGTTTAAGTCCCAAGGGTTCCCGGGGACGTATCGAGCTGATTTTTGCCACGATTCTTATACAACCAGGAGAATATATATGAAATGAGTGAAATATTATATTGGCATGATAAAATTACTCGAGAACGAATTTGGGGTCAAAATGACGATTTTACCCTTTTGGGCAAAATAGGTCATACGTGGCTAGAATCGCTTGTTCTTGGGATCGAGGCTACGGATATGAATAACATGAGTGGGAATATTGTTGTAACATGTATGAAATGGATGAAACATGAGCAATTATTGATTTTATTGGGTTAAGAGATTTGGGCTCAATAAAGCCCAAAAAGGAAGAAAAAAGTCATGGGCCAAACATGGGTCAAATGACCCATTCTTCCATAGACCAAATGTATATATTATTATTGGACCAAGTGGCTAAAGATAACCATGGAATGGAGCCTATATAAGTCCAAAAATCTGATTTTTATTCATAAAAGTCTCTCATAACATTTCTAGAATTATCTCAAGTTTTCTCTCAAGCTCTTCAAACCCTAAGTCATCTATGGAGTAAGACCATCATATTCCAAGCTTAGGTAAGTGATTATTCTTATGGATTAATATATTATATGCATGGGAGATTATGTAGATCATGTTGGTTATGCTTGAAAGTGTTGAATATGACACTTTGTGATTTTGTGAAAGATGTGCCATCTATGGAATTTAAACTTGGAATATGCTTTGTGGTTTTGATAAAAGAGCATGATATGGGTAAAATACCAACATGTATGGTGTGATTATGGTCCTAAACTTTTTATTTTTCTAGAAGTGTAAATTATGGGATTTTGACCGATTTGTCGTTGTGAGGTGTATTGAAGTGAATTGATGGAACCATTATGATGTTGTGGTGATGTAGAAGTGTAAAGTATGAAGTTGGGGTGACATGATAGTAGTCTATGATATTGGTCAATGTTGAGAATATTGTGGGATTCTTGGTATGATAGCTTTGTAAATGGTATTGTTGGTGGTTAATGTAAACTCCCTTGTATATTTGTGTGTTGTAGAGTGAAACATAAGAAAGGAGCGGGACGATTGTATTCACGTATAGAATTGAGTGTTCTTATTGAGACAATAAGGTATGTAAGGTTACTCTGTCCGTATTTTTCTACAGCACATATTGTTCATGTTGTCATTGTCATTGTTCCATTCCAAAATGTTAAAAGGTATCTCATTTCAAGTTGTCATGTGTTATTATTCTCATGTATCACATAATTATGGACATGATCCCAAGTTCCAATAATATTATGTTCCAAGGCTTCCAAAAATGTTACAACTTCATAAGTATCAATCTCATGAACATAGAAGATTGAAGTAATGCACTTATGTGTCTCCAAAAAGGTTATGCTCCCCCAATGTGTCAATCTCATCAAAGTAAAAGAGAGAAGTAATCCAATGAAGTAATGGAAGAAGTAACTCCCGTATGATGACTTTATATATATATTCCCTCATGGTTACTTTATATACATTCCCTCATGGTTACGTTATATATATTCCCTTATGGTTACTTTATATACATCCCCTCATGGTTACTTTATATATATTCCCTCATAGTTACTATATATATATTCCCTCATGGTTACTTTCTAATTTTCCTTATGGTTCCTTTAACATTATTTTTTTTATAAGTACTTTATAATTACTTTATTACTACTTTATGGTTCTTTGAGTGCGGGTGATAGCTTTGGGGGAAAAAGCCAAACTTGATGCCGAACCTGCTTCCTTATTTTCCGAGTGGTAGCAGGGGGAAAGCTCAGTGGGGCAAAAGCCAAGCTTGACGCCGAACTTTATTATATTCACTGGATCAAGGGGGAAGCTCAGTGAGGTAAAAGCCAAACTTGATGCCGAACCTGCTTCCTTGTTTTCCGGGTGGTAGCAGGGGGGAAGCTCAGTGGGGCAAAAGCCTAGCTTGATGCCGAACTTGAGACGGTTGCATATTGACGGATGCATTGCATATTGACGGTTGCATATTGACGGATGCATTGCATATTGACGGTTGCATATTGAAGGATACATTGCATATTGACGGTTGCATATTGACGGATGCATTGCATATTGACGGTTATACATTATTGACGGTTCTAATTGTTAACGGTAATGGGCATAAAGGCAAATGAAGTAATGAACATAAAGTACCTATTTCCACACATACTAAAATATGATTGATCCACATTGACTATTCTCTTGAAATCAAGTTCATTGAGGTGTTTAAGCTTCATGAAGTTTCTTATAGCCTTGCATACTCAGTACATTCTTCGTACTGACCCCTTTGGGGGACTTAATTTATATGCTGCAGGCACAGGTGTTAGTAGACCTCCACAATAGGCTACGGGTTATCCGCGGATCATTGGTGAGCTCCCAGTTGGTTCGGGGCTTTTCGAGTCACATGTGTATATTGTTTTGGTTTTGTAATGGTTGTATATAGCAGGGACTTGTCCCGACTATAGGTTGTTGTATTTATGGATCGGTTCGAGGCTTTGTAGACATATGTGGGTTATGGATGTAAGAGACAAATGTCCGTTTTGAATTGATGGCTCCAACGGCCAAGTTTCCTAAATATATTTATATAGCGTATGTTTCCATGTTCACGTTTTCTGCATAGTTGCATAAGGTATCCTAAGATTCATACGAGGATATGCATACGAAGGTTCATAAGCAAAGATTGGTTCTCTCGAGCCATATCGGTTTCGGGTGCCAGTCCGGCCCGGATGGGATTTCGGGTCGTGACAAGCATATGGTCTATAATGACATGGTACTTATTTCATTTCGAAATGTCCAAAGGTATTTCAATTCAAGTTGCCATATCATATTCCTTATAGGGTCAATGGTGATTCTCATGGTTCATGGCCATTGGTTAATGTTTCAAAGTTCCAATAATGTTTAGTTACATGTCTCTTACTCGTTGATTATTGTTCCAAAGTTTACAACAATGTTAGAGCTACAAAATTGTCAATCTCTCATAAGCTAAGTGTATCCTATTTCCGGGTTTTAATTATGCTTCTTCACATGTTCTTTATGCTTTTATAAAATGCCATTCACATATCTCATATACATTGACTATTTCCCAAAATTCCATGGTTCCAACAATGGTATGTTCCAAAGCTTAAAGTGATGTTACAACTATCATTGTACCAACCTCATTGTAACAATCTCAAAGTAAAGATCAAAGTAATGCAAATATGGTTAATGAGTGGTTCATGGGTGGCAAGTCTAGGGGCATAAGCCTAGCTCGACTCGATCCCGAGGCATTGATTTATGGGTGGTAAGTCTAAGGGCATAAGCCTAGCTCGAATCGATCCTGAGGCATTGATTTATGGGTGGCAAGTCTAGGGGCATAAGCCTAGCTCGACTCGATCCCGATGCATTGCTTTATGGGTGGCAGGTCTAGGGGTATAAGCCTAGCTCGACCCGATCCCAACATGACGATAAGTCATGAAAGACCCACTGATCAGTAGGGGCCCGGGTACATTGTGACACATGTATTGACAAGTATGCATTGAGATAAAGAAAGCAAATAAAGTAATGAAAGCAATACACATGGTTTCCAAAATGCAAAGTGGCGACTTATTCACATTGACTATTCACATGTTTTGGGTTCATTGAAATATTCATGTATTGTACAGTTTCATCTGAGCCTTGTATACTCAGTACTTATTTCGTACTGACCCCTCTCGGGGAATTTACCTTACATGTTGCAGGTGCAGGCACTAGTAGACCTCCACCGTAGGTTGACAGTAATTACAGATCATTGGTGAGCTCCAGTTAGTTCGGGGTTTCTCCGAGTCACGGTTGTTCATATGTTTTGGGTATTATACATAGTGTATAAGACTTGTCTCGACTTTTAGTTGGTTTTGGTCAATGCATTTGCTAGAGGCTTTTGTAGACGCATGTGGGTGTATGGATGTAAAATGGTACATGACATTTTGACTTGATGGCCTCAACGGCCAAGTTTCTTATATGTATATACGTCACATGTTCTATGATTTTCGATATTAGCCTTTCATGTTCCTATGTGATAGTAGTGTTTTCTATGACATGCATATGAATGAATAGACGCAAAGCTTGGTTCTCTCGGGCCTTATCGGCTTGGGGTGCCAATCACGCCTCGTTGGGGTTTGGGGTGTGACACCATCTAATGTACATATTTCCATACATATAGAGTGATGGCTTATCCATGTTTTTTTTTTTTTACTTATACTTGATTCCATTAAAGTTTTGATGTATCATAGAGTTTCTTATGGCCTTACATACTCAGTACATTCTTCGTACTGACCCCTTTGGGGGAAATTTACCTTACTTGCTGCAGGCACAGGTACTAGTAGACCTCCACAGTAGGTTGCGGATCTTTTGCCTATCTTTGGTGAGCTCCAGTTGGTTCGGGGCTTCCCGAGTCTTTTGTGTACATTTATTTTGGTACTGTAGCGTTGTGTAATGTGTGTACTCTTGTTAGAGGCTTTTGTAGACCGATGTGGGTATATGAATGAATAGTTGTATGTCCAACTTAACTTGATGGCCCTAACGGCCAAGTTTCTTATATGTATATATATAATGCTTCATGATTTCCTCTCTTAGCATCTCATGTCTTTACGTGGTGGTAATATTTCTTATGGCATGCATATGATTGGGTATGAGTAAAGATTGGTTCTCTCGGGCCATATCGGCTTCGGGTGCCAATCACGCCTCGTTGGAACTCGGGGTGTGACAATTTCAACAGAAGTCGCGAATCAAATGGATCCAATTTGGGGACTCAAATTTAGAATTTTTCTTTGCTGTCGGGGACTCAAATTTAGCATTTTTCTTTGATAACTTGAAGAATAGAACAACATACAACCAGATAAAAAAAATCCAACTATCGTGTGGCAGGTGGACTTGTGATAAATATGTGATAAAAGTTGAGATAACTGGCTTCCATAAATCATTATTGGGTACAATAGCTTCCTAACTACCTGTAATCAGACCATATATATGTGTTTTGGGAAATGTATTGACAGGGAATCAATAATTACAACTTATAGCACTAGGGACACCAGAAGATGTATGGCACGCTCTGAGGGGAACTAAATATATGGCTTAATGGATTTAATGCCTTCTTTTTTTAAAAAAAAGCTTGGTTTGTCATTAGTGATGAAGTTACAAAGGCGGTGTTGCGATTTTCTGAGACAGATATACTATACAAGCCCATTAACTGTACAGTTGTGACCTTCATTCCAAAGGTTAAGAACCCCTCAACTGTGAGAGAATTTATACCTATATCGTATTGAACTGTGGTATACAAAATTATTTCTAAAATTATCACAAATAGGCTACAGAATGTAATGGATGGTTTGGTTGACAAGAGTCAATCAACCTTTGTGCCTGGTAGATTGATTATTGATCACATAATTTTGAGTCATGAATTGGTTAAGGGATATGGGAGGAAAGGTATTTCTTCTAGGTGTATGCTTAATATAGATATTCAAATGACATATGATTCATTGGAGTGGATATTTGTACAACAAATGCTTAACCACCTGAATTTCCTCCCTCAATTTGTTGGTTAGGTGATGCAATACCTCTAGTTAGTTTCTTATTCTATTTGCACAAATGGTTTGCCCATTGAACCCTTTGATGCAAAGTAAGGTTTGAGGCAAGGGGGCCCAATGTCCTCGTTCCTTTTTGTAATAACAATGGAGAGTTTCTCTAGATTACTGAAGGAATTAATGGACCATCTAGAGTTCAAATTCCATCCCAGGTGCTCAAAAGTTCAGTTAGTCCAGCTAAGTTTTGCTGATGATATGCTTTTTTTCTGTAAAGGGGATATCAAGTCTGTTCAACTTCTGTTTGGCTATTTCCAAGAGTTCTTAGGGGCCTCAGGCTGACTGCCAATAAAGATAAAAGTTTAGTGTATTTTGGAGGGGTAAATGACACAATGCAAGTTGCTATCCTGGATGTTTTGGGGTTCACAAAAGGGGACTTACCTTTTAAATATCTAGGAGTGCCACTAAGTACTAAAAGGTTGTCCATCATGCAGTGCCAACCATTACTTGCCAAAATGTTAGGGAGGATAACCTATTGGACCACTAAATTCCTATCTTACGCAGGAATGGAGCTATTGATTAAGTCATTACTCTTCTCCATTCAAGTGTATTGGTCCCAAATCTTTGTTCTACTAACAAAGGCGATTAAACTAATTGAGCAAACATGCAAAAGATTTTTGTGGATAGGAGATGTTGAGCTGAACAAAAAAGAACCTCTAGCATGGGACAAGGTATGTATGCCTAGAGCTACAGGAGGCCAGAACATACTAGAAATCAATGTTTGGAACAGGTTAGCAATTATTAAGTTGCTGTGGAATCGATGCTGCAAAAGGTCTATGAGTGAAGTGGGTGGTTCCCTGTTATTGTATAAAGAATAGGATGGTTTGGGACTCTGCACCTTCTCAAGCCTCCATGGGTGGTACAGGAGATTTTGAAGATAAAGAAGCATTTACAAGCTCTAAGGATCAAGAAACTGAATTAACAAATATGCATCAATACTCCATCAAAAAACTGTACATTGCAATGAGGGGTGATTTTCATAAAGTTCCTTGGAGTAGGGTCATTTGTAACAACCCTGGTGCAGCTAAATGGATCTTCATCATAAGATTAGCTATCTTAAATAGATTGCACACTAAGGATAGGCTAGTGAAGTGAGGCATCACAGATAACCAACAATGTGTTCTATGTAGTGGGGATATTGAATCTAGTGAACATCTCTTCTTTACATGCAATTACTCAAGACATATTGTAACACCCCAAAAATTTCGACTAGGATTTGAATTATTCTTTGTACGAGTAATGGCCCTAAACCCAATATTTCCAATTAAATATAAGTGTTAGGATCAATTCCCTAGTGTAATGAGTTCTTTTGATGTAAATTATGGTCATAAGAAACATTTAGCGCAAAATTGAGTTGAGAGTATTTCGATCAATCGAGTTTTAGTATGTGATTTTACGTGGGTCAACTTCAAACGATCATAAATCTTGAAATATGCAGAATTTTGTGACCCAAGACCCACCAAATGAAATATCTTCGAGTCTTCTTTGCAGCGCCACCAACCGTTCATCCATCCGAGTTCCGAGTAAAAAGTTATGACCATTTTACTAACATGATGCAGTGCAGTGAACTGGGCCGCGTTTTGGCCGACGGAAATTTATAAAAAAAAGGTCGTTTTTGTCCTTTCCACATCCCATAACCCTAATCACGCCTATTAACTTCCCCTAAAAGCCAAATTCAATCAGATTTCATAAGTCACGATATACTCTTCTCCTCTCTTATTCTCTCAAGCTTTCAACCTTCAAGTTGCAAGGAAAATCATGCTAGGGTTGCAAATCATAAGGATTCTTCCCCATTGTTAATCTTCGAGGTACGTAAGAGCAATATCTTTCGTGGGGCACCCTGTTCATCCCCATAATTGAGTCATAGTTCCATGAATAAGTCATGATTTCAAGTTAGGGTTTTAAGATTTGAATATTCTAAGCATTGTTCTTGATTCCTTGATGACAATTCTTGGATGTTCTATGATTTCTACTAAGAGTTCTACAAGTTTGGAGTCTTTCCTTTGATTTGATTTCCATTACATGGTCTATTGAGTTTTCAAGCAAAGTTTGTGAATTTTCTTTAAGTTATTTAGAGTCTATTTCATGATTTACTATTTAATAATTCATGATTTCATTGAAGTTGATATTAAAGTTTATAAGTTATATTCCTGAAAAGTTTACAGAGAATCTCTATGTTATTATCATGTCTTGAAAAGAGAAAAGCTTATCATATCTTGAAACGCTAAAGTTTAAGAAAAGTTATGAAGATTTAGAGACAAGGCTCACAGAGAATGATATATTCATGGTACGATATTTTAGAATCAAGCATAAATTTTTGAAAGTGTTTTAAAGACTTATGATATGAGCAAATAGTATATGTTTTGGGAGGATTATTTAGCACCGAGACGGATATGAGTCCGAGGTCACATACCCCAAAACTACGTTGCCACCGTAGGATAGGATCGCCTGCAGATAGGGTGACTCCTCTATTATTTATAGCCTTCGGGCTCAGCTTTGGGATCCCCATATTATGTTTCGTCTTATACCCCGGCAAGGTATAGGATGGCTCTGCCAACGTGGGCAAGACGTTGGGTTCTGGCAACGTGGATAAGACGTTGTACTCCATGTTGCTCACATGGTTTATGTCGGTTAAGAGAAACTCCCCAAAAGAAAACTAACTTATTTTGTGAGAATATATGATTGGCCGAGGCCACTAGTTTAAAGAAAGTTTTATGAAGCATTGTTTCAAGTTTTGTCCATACTTCAGTCATTTATTCTCTAGTCTCGGTTTTAGTTGATGAATTATATTAAAGTTATTTTATTACAATATTGTAATTATTATTGTCGGGCTTATATTTCATGAAGTTTACTATTTAAGTTTTTACATGCTTTTAATGTTTTTAAATAACTTATTCAATTGCACTACTTAGTCTCGATAGTTTTTGCAAGAAAAGGCCAGTAGATCTTTTGTCCCATATCTCCTTACTCAAGTCATATGTTATGATTTAATTCAAAAGATTATTCAGTTCAGTTTTTCATTCCGCTATTATGTACCAATACATTCAAAGTATTGACGCTTTTTTTGCGCTGCATCATTGGACAATGTAGTGCCCAACTTTCAGATATGCAGGTTCGTGTTCAGACTTTTCAATAGGCTATGACATCAGCTTGAGGGAGTTCTCATTCTTTCGAGAGTACTCATGATGTAGTAGAGGCTTCATAGACATAGTCAAGTCAAGTCAGTTGTATCAGTTTATAAATATTTTTTTATGTTTCAGTTAATGAAAGTTTATGTTAATTTATTTCATTTTGTTTACAAAAGTTAGCCCATGTTTCCAGCTTACGTATTTTATAAAAAGTTCAGTTTTATTAGTTGCATGCCAGGCCAAGTGGTTCTCTTGGGCCATTCGTGGTTCGGGTGCCGGTTACGTCCAGGGTGTAGGCTCGGGGCGTGACATATATGGACAATACTCTTAAATTGGCAAGGTATCTCTAGGCCAACGAGAACATGATAAAAGGAGCTGGACTGGTCCAAGAGAAATGCACGATGGAAAGGACCAATAGGCACCATATTCAGAATGAGCATTGCAGCTGTAGTTTACCACATTTGGATAGAAAGGAATCATTGGATATTCCAAGCCAAGTCCACTGAGCCACACGTGATAACCAGAAGAATGGTGCAGGAGATCTTTTAGAAAGGGTCTTTGAAGCCTAAGCTCAATTGCAAATTAGTAGATCTCAACGACTATCCTTAGAGCTATTTTGTTTTTCCAGTCATTGTTTCCTTTGATGTAATGGTTGATAGATTGACTAACTGATTGGTTGCTATGCCAATGCAGTTTGGATTTGTACAGAACGTTAACACTTGTTGGTAATAAAATAATGTTTAATTGCCAAAAAAAGAGCATCATTTTGGCATGAGGAAAAAGAAAAAATTAATGATTCAACAAGACAGAGAGGTCATATCTGATAGTTCACTAGTTGAAAAACCTCAACATAAGCAGTTCTGCAGTTAAATCTACATATTATAATTGGCAAAAATGAAATTTTACTAGAATAAGCTGTAGAACCAACTACCATTTATTTTTAGTACCTTCTTTCTCTCCAATTGAGTACCCGTATCCCTTTCTTCCCAGATTCCTTCCGTGGGTGATTATCATTCACTCTCTTCTGTTTCTCCACGGGACCTGATGACTTTCCAGAAAAAAATGATGATGTTTCTTATGCCTTCATTGACATTTCTGCTTCAGTAAATGCAACCTCTTCTTCACTCTCAGTATCTAAAACTGTCAAGTTTCAATTAGTTGACTCTATTTCACCTCTTGAACTCAATATATTTCTAAAAGCTTTACAGGAAGAAACTTCTGCTGCAAGCTTTAAATTTGACAAGATTCTAGAACTAGTATAAACATATGACCAGAACTAGTGTGAATGTTTGACTAGAACTAGTGTGAACGTTTGAAAAAGGGTAATTCTTCTTTGGGAAGAAATGTCCAAGTTCAACTTGTAGTTGAAATATTTGACTACCATTAAATGGTTTCACACGTTGAACTTTGACATTTGAGTAATGATGATGTCATTGATGACGTCAAGATAATGGTGATGTCACTGATGACATCAAGATGATGATGATGTCACTGATGACATCAAGAGGAAGAATTCACATCTATAAATAGGGCACTTAGTTCATTTGTTAAACATCTCAATCACTTGTCTTTAAGACCTTTGAATCTTTCTTTTCTCTCTTATAGTATTTCACTTGTATTCTTTTAGAGTGAAATAAAATTTGGTTGGTTGTGTTCGAGGAGTAGACAAAAAATAAAGTTTTGCCAAACCTCGTAAATTCTGGTGTTCTCTTATTATTTTCTTATTTACATTTATATAGCTAACTTTAGATATAGAAGTTGCGACTTAATCTCTCTCTCTATATTCGGCTTCACAACAATTGGTATCAGAGTCAAGGTTCTATCTGAGTATGCTTTGTGGTTGCAGCACAATCTGAACTTCCACATCACAAAAAAATTACTTTGGTTCGTACTATTAGCTAATAAATAGTATCTGTAGTAGAAATGGCAGACAAGAAAAATGAAGATTCCACATCGGGTGTCAATAATACGTCATCGTTGGCAACTTCGCTTATGACAAGAATTGTGTCAAATGCGAAATATGCAGTTGAAATCTTTGACGAGTCAAGACATTTCGGGATGTGGCATGGTGAAGTTCTTGATGTCCTTCTTTAACAAGGACTAGATATTTCCATAAAAGAGAAAAAATCAGACAACATAGGAGAAGAAGATTGAAAGATTATCAACCGTGTTGCTTGTGGTACCATTCGATCTTACCTTGCAAGAGAACAAAAGTATCCATACACGAAGGAAACTTCTGCAAGTAAATTGTGGAATGCATTGGAAGATAAATTCTTGAAGAAAAACAGTCAAAATAAACTCAAAAAGAGACTGTTACGCTTCACATATGTTCCTGTACCACAATGAATGATCATATCACCAGCTTTAATAAGTTGGCAACAAATCTGCAGAATATGGACATGACTTTTAGTGATGGATATATGGCATTAATGTTGCTAAGTTCACTTCCCGATGAGTTTGAGCACCTCGAAACTACTCTACTTTATGGGAATGATGAAGTATCTCTCAAGGAAGTTTGTTTAGCCTTGTACAGTTATGAACAAAGGAAGAGAGAGAAATAAAAAGGTGGAGAAGAAGAAGCATTGTTCGTAAGAGGTCATTCTCAAAATCAAACGAGAACAAAGAAAAAAAGATCCAAGTTAACATCCAAACCCAGCAAAGATGAATGTGCCTTTTGCAAAGAAAAGGGGCACTGGAAGAAAGATTGTCCAAAGTTGAAAAACAAGGCCAAACCTAACAATAGAAAGGCTATCATGGACTCAAATGTAGCTGATTATGATGCCTCTAATTTCTCACTAATTACAATAGAGCCATCCAAATCAACTGAAGTATAGTTGATGGACTCAGCTTGTCACTATCATATGTGTCCCAATCGGGACGGGTTCACTAATTTACAAGAAGGAGAATGTGGAGTTATTCACACCTCAAACAATGATCCTTTTACCGCATATGGTGTTGGCTCTATCCGATTAAGGAACCAAGATGGATTGAACAGAACATTAACAGATGTTTGATACGTACTGAATTTGAAGAAAAATCTCATTTCTGTAGGGGCCCTAGAGTCAAAAGGGTTCGAATTCATTGCAGATAATGGGGTGATGAAAATATACTCCGGTGCACTGATGCTAATGAAGGGAATTCGAAAAAGCAATAACATGTACCACTATCAAGGTTGTAACACTCCGTACGTTTCTAACCTTATTTGGTAACTTGGAGTCATGTTTACTTGATGATTAAGGTCACTAAGTACGTATTTTGTAGTGTTTTGATGGGGCATTGGGTGATATACTAGTATTAGACGGAGTAGGAAAAATTTCAGCAAAGCACAAAAATGTGGCCTTCCCGAACTCGTTTTGCGACGTAATGCGATGTTGATTCTTCCATGGTTTATTTCGGTTCTTTGGTGTTTATTTACTCCTTATTAAGTCTCCAAGTACCTTAATACACTCCTACATGATCAAACCATGAAACACACGAATTTACCAAAATGTTCAATTAAGCCATGGACGGCTAGAATGTCTAGTTTTGCGATTGAGGCTACGAACGGGAATATCGTAAGTGAATACTGTCGTGACATTATGGAATTATTTAAACATGAGATATATGATGGATTATACATTTATTTTAGTGGGCTAATCTAATATGTGTTATTGGGCCCAAATTGAGGCCCAAAACAAGGCCAAAATGAAAAGCCCAAAGGGAAATGACCCATTCTTATATTAATTAAGGGACCATGACATTTAATGCCAAAGAAGTGGCTAAGGATTGACTTGAGGGTCTATATAAAGGGAACAAAAATCAGATTTATTCATTACAAAGTCTCATAACTTTTTGGATATTTTCACAAACATTTCTCTCTTTTCCAAAACCCTAAGGCAACCATTTCCTTTGGCCACTTTGGACAAGATCATCACTTTGGAATCTTGGTAAGTATTTATCCTTGTGATTTAACATATTATATGCATGATAGATTGTGTAGATCATGATGGTTGTGTTGGAAAGGTTGAATAGGACACTTTTGCCCTTTGGTAAAAGATGTGCCATTTTGTGAATTAAACTTGAAAGGTGACTTGTGGTTTTGATGAAAGAGCATGGTATGGATGAAATACCAACGTGTATGGTGTGATTATGTTACTAAACTTGTTATTTTCCATAAGTGTAAATTATGGGATTTTGGCCGATATGTGCTATGAGGTGTATTAAGGTGACTTAATGGATTCTTTGTGATATGGTGTGAATGAGAAAGTGTAAAGAAGAAGCTTTGTTGTGAAATGCTATTGGTTATGATGTTTGCTCAATGTATGGCATGTTGTAGTATTTTTGGAATGGTCATGCCGAAATTTCATTGTAAAGGGGGAAATGACGTTATAGGCAATTATGTAACTTTTGTCGTCTTTTGCACTTGTAAGGTGTTAGATGTTGACGTAAACTCCGTTATGTGCTTGTGTTGTAGAGTAAGGGGCTGGATCATTATATGCAATAGGATTGTGGATTCTTATTGAGGAGCTAAGGTATGTAAGGTTATTTTTGTCCGTATCTTCCTGCAGCACATATTGCTCCCTTTGCCATTGTACTTGTACCTATGTCGAAATGTTCCAAAGTATCTCATGTCAGTTGGTTACCTATATATATATTTATTCATGTGTCTCTTGTACATTGAACATTGTCCCAAAATTCCAATAATGCGATAACCAACAATGTTTCAATTTCATAACTAAAGATTAAAGTAATGTTGTAAAGAGAAGTTATGTGTTCTTGGGTGGTATCCCAGGGGTGGAAGGAACACCTAGCATGGGTCGATCCCAATGTTACGGGTGGTATCCCAGGGGTGAAAGGAAAGCCTAGCATGGGTCGATCCCGATATATATATTGATGAGGACCGTATCCCAGGGGTTAAAATGCCTAGCATGGGTCATCCTCTTTTACCACTGATCAGTTGGTACCGGGCATGATATGATTATTGTTGATATTGAGATGATACAGGAAATAAAGAATGTAATGTACATGATTCCACACGTATGGAATGTTGGTTTATCTATATTGTCTATTCTCTTATCTTTGAGTTACTTTGATGTTCTCACTTATTGGTACAGTTTCTTATAGCCTTACATACTCAGTACATTTTTCGTATTGACCCCCTCGGGGGAATTTACCTTACTTGTTGCAGGCACAGGTACTAGTAGGCCTCCACTGTAGGTTGCGGATCGTTTGCGGACATTTGGTGAGCTCCAGTTGGTTCGGGGCTTTCCGAGTCTTATATGTACATTTGTTTTGGTCTTATGTATAGAGCGGGGTGTGTCCCGACTCTAGGTGGGTTTTGGTTGTGCATCTGTAGAGGCTTTGTAGATGTTGTGGGATAGATGAAGGGAAGGTGATGAACGTATGTTTTGTCTTGATGGACCTGACGGCCAAGTTTCTTATTTCTTATATATTTTTCATAATTTCCGCTATTGGCTTCTTATTTCTAATTGTGGTGGTGATGACTATTGCGTGGTATGTGTATGGGTGTTTATGGATGTAGATTGGTTATCTCGGGCCTTATCGGCTTCGGGTGCCATGTCCGTCCCGTTGGAACTCGGGGCATGACAAAGGTAGTACATTTATTGGGACTGCGACAGCAACATTCAATGATGACAAGGAAGCAGAAATGACAAGGCTATGGCATATGCGCTTGGGGCATGCTGGAGGAAAATCCTTAAAGACTTTATCAGATCAAGGATTGCTAAAAGAATTAAAGACGTGCAACTTGGAGTTTTGTGATCATTGTGTCAAAAGGAAAATAGACAATGGTTAAATTTGGAACAACTATCCATAATACTAAAGGTATTTTGGAATATATTTACTCTGATATTTGGGGTGCTTCCGAAACACCTTCATTAGGTGGGAAACACTATTTAGTAACTTTTGTTGATAATTTTTCCCGAAGAGTGTGGGTGTATACAATGAAAACTAAAGATGAAGTGTTGGGAATCTTTCTCAAATGAAAGGTGATGATAGATACGCAAACTGGCCGAAAGATCAAGTGTCTTCGTACAGACAATGGTGGAGAATACAAAAGTGATCTTTTCAAGAAGATTTGTGAAGACAATGGCATTGTCAGACACTTCACCGTCAGAAATAAACCACAACAGAATGGAGTGGTAGAACGATGAATCGGACTTTGCTAGAGAAAGTTCGATGTATGTGGTCCAATAATGGCTTGGGCAAAGAATTTTGGGCTGTGGCAATAACATATGCATGCCACCTCATTAATCGTCTACCATTTATCATTATTGGTGTCAAGACATCTTTAGACAAATGGTATGGAAAACCTTCTGGAGATTATGGTTCTTTGCATCTATTTGGCTCATTTGCATATTATCATGTAAGAGAGTCCAAACTGGATCCAAGAGCAAAGAAGGATGTATTTATGAGGATTACTTCTGGAGTCAAAGGGTACCGATTATGGTGTCCAGAGAGAGAAAAAATATATTCAACAGGGATGTTACCTTTGATGAATCTACCTTGACATATAAGGTAACATGAATTACTTTGTTTTCATAGTAACATTAGTCAACACATGAAAAATCACTTCACTATTATATGATACTACCAAAACGAATAACAAATTTGTACTGATCTCAAGAGCACAAATTTCAAACATTAGCCTCCATCATGTTATGTTTGCGCTTACGACATTGACGGTCTAAAGAGGGTGAATAATGTAGCGGATAGACAGCTCGACAAGTTGGGCAACTATTGTTCTTGGATAGCCAAGACAGGAGGCACCTTATATCAAATGCGTGCGAACAATAAGTTGTAATCACTTCATTCTCTTCTTTAAACTCCTCATAACAAATTTGACAAGTTTCATCTGTTATATCATTGAGTCTATTGACTGGACTTGGACACCAAGATCTATAACATAGCTCGACTTTGAAAAATCCTTTGGCTACATCCACGGCAATAGGTGGTTTCGTTGGACGAATCCCACCTTCACCTGTATATTCCCTTAATATGTCAAAGATACTTGAGGATGTCCTCACTATATTTAACACATGAATCCTTCACATTTCGCACGGTGGAAACCCCCTCTTTCTTTTCAAACCGACGATACATTGGGATATCGAAAGGATACCATGTGAAATTAGGGGAAACGTCAAAATCAATTTTATCAGTAAAATTGATACGAATCCTAGGGATTTCAACAATGATTATATACGTCGGTCATGGTGGCGGCAGTAAAGCTTGAGAATCTTGAAACTCGGTGAAAAGGAGATAAGAGATATCGTTTGCCAACTGTTTGATAGTTTGCGGCAGAAACTGAAGAGTAGCAGAAACAAGCAATGAACCTAATGATGCTTCTCTCTTTTGTAGTTTCGACAGATCAAAGGGGATGACAGTAGAACACTTTTTTCCCTCAATTGTGTAGCCACAGTTAGAATCAAGTGTCACGAAATTACTTTCTATTATGAACACGCATAACCCTTCGGAATGTGAAATATGAATCTTCGTTAGCTTTTCGTTCATTAAGAAAAGCCAAAGTGAGTGGCATTCAGTGGATTCTTTGATTCCTTCCATTGAAATTTGTTACTTTTGCTTATCAGAATGTAGAGAAAAACCCTAATGTTGAAATACATCTGAAGCGCTTAACTTGATGATGTTTCCTAAAATTACATGCACAGCCAAAGTAATCCTAATGTTGTTCTAATCCAAGTTCCCTAAAAAGGATTAAGTTGTTCTATGCCCACTAGGCGCATCATATATGATAGACTAGTATATGGATTATTGACGTTTTAGATTCATTATAGACATAGGTGCATTGGGTAAAACGTGACAAAGTGCTAGAAGATCATGTGGTATGACGTGTAACTATGAGGAATAAACACGTGATAATAGCAACACATGTAGGAAGAAGTCGGATCGGTGACACTATATGCTTCGAAGGCAACTTCGGTAGAACTCAACTCCGATTCATTATTGAAGACATGTGATAATCGTCATTGGGAAGAAGGCGAAAGTTTGTGGCCCAAAGATAAAGAAAGGATCCGTGTCCCGATAGTACCACTAAAAAGACAAAAGGACATATACGCCTGATATGGTCATACACTACTATCCCTGCCGTGACAAAGGAATATTAGCCAGCATAAATAACAGATTTCCCTTGTGGAAGGTTGTCACTGGGCATAGTACTTTAGGGCTCGAGTGGAGTTTTTTTATTGGTTAAGGCACTACCTTTGTAAACTATTACTAGTAGCTTTAGCATGATTGTAAGGCATCAGTCTTTTGGCAACAATACAAAAGCAATATCGTGCTTCAAGTTTTTCATATTTTGCAAAGTCTTTACTTTCTAGTATTATCTGAAAGAATCAATCCCGGATTTGATACCGGGATCACTCTAACATCTTCATATCCATCCCAAACACTCGTCATCAGAGCTCTACAGTTTCATTTGGCTATTTTTATTTGCTTGCTTACTTCGTATTTCTTGAACAGACATATTTAATCGCTAATAACTGCATCTAACGAATTAAATCATAAATTGAGTCCTTGACCTCATTATAAATTCAACTGTATCGCTTTCATCATTGGGTTAGAAATTTTTCATCCAATTGATATAGTAGAATCAAAGTTTTTATATAAAGAAAAAAGCAAAACAATTAGGGTTCGTTCTTACAAGAGTAAAGGATAAAAATGTACTGGATAAGGTCGAATTATTTTATCAAGACTTGGTCAGATGAACAGAAATCACATAGTGCTTATTGCCTCCAAGATCTCATGGTTCTCCACATACTTCATTGACCACGAGGCTACACCCTTGGATATGCTAAACAACTAGTTTGGTGTCTTGTATGGCTTCAATTAGTTATGTTTGAAGTATCACATGTGCTGACAACCAAAAAGATTCAGGAGTTTAAACTACACATTGTGCCTACATTTTTTTTAATAACCGTGGTGTCCATGCTAGCTTCCGTGCACCTCGACTAAATCCATGAGATATTTGTCACATCCCACTAGCAACAGATATCAGGTAACTATGTCCACCAAGGCTAGGACATATGGGATCAGCTAGTGTTTTTTGTCTCTACTGTGATTTGAACACATTGTGCCTACATCTCGTCATTTTAAGAAATTACTCTTAGAAATATATTTTTTCCGTACTGATTTGAAATGCTTTTCCTTGACCCGAGGATATACCGAAAATAGCTTCTCTACCTCCCAAGGAAGGGGTAAGGTCTACGTATACTCTACACTTGTTGATTTCTAATATATATTGTTAGAAAATTTCACAGCTAATAAAGTTACTGTGATAGTGAAAAAAACAGAACTCAAATCATACATTTCCCCTAGTTATAGATAAAGGCAAGCTAAATTTACCGATTTCATCTACACAGACACATAAAATCTGCATCATTACTACAAGGGATCAACGGATAGCAATGATACATAAAATCTTAGATAGCCCTCTGCACATAATTATGTCCAGAAATAAGGAATTCCTCTTCAGCAGGCAATTGCTTAGAAACTAACTTAATTACCAAGAAAGCAAAACAGAAAAAGAAATAACTAAAACATCCTGGGGGATTTCTAAAGTGATGTTGCATTTTGTTTTAAGACTATAATGGAATGGTTTAAAGAGCATCATTTGGCATGAGGAAAAAGAAAAATTAATGATTCTACAGACCAGAGAGATCTTATATGATAGTTCACTAGTTGAAAGGCCTTGACATATGCAGTTCTGCAGTTAAATTACCGATTAGAATAGCAAAAATGAAATTTACTCGAATAAACTATAAAACCAACTACTGTTTTATTTACTCTCTTTCTCTCCAGTTTAGCACCTCTATCCCTTTCTTCACAGGATTCTTTCCCCTAGTGATTATCGTTCACTCTCTTCTGATGATGTTTCCAGATATCTGGGACAAGCTTGGAGTTGCATCAGTGGAGGACAAGATGCGGAAAGCGAGGCTTAGTGGTTCGGACATGTGAAGAGGAGATGCACATATTCCCCAGTGAGGAGATGTGAGAGGTTGGCTATGGATGGTGTAGAAATTAGCTGCCATCAATCATACAGAGAAGGAAAAACAACTCTCATTGTAGAGAAAATGAACACTGAACTTCATTATCTCACTTTTCTGTGCATATGTAGTACAAGAAAGAAGAAGCAAAATATCTAACTATAACCAAATAATGAAAGGACAGCTCACTGCCAGCTGTCACTGATTCCACTAACTAACTCACTGATCAGGTACAAGTTTTAACTAACTAACTAACTACAGCTAGCTAACTAATATCTACTAAATAATATAATCAGATAATCTCAATCCCCCCTCAAGTTGGAGGTGAGGGCTTCACGGACAACTTGCTCAAAGCAGCAGTGTGTTTGATCCCAGTGAGAGCCTTAGCGAGTATGTCAGTAAGTTGAGCAGAAGTGCCAATGTGCTGAAGTGAGATGAGGCCTTCATTAAGTTTGTCCCTCACAAAGTACAATCTACTTCAATGTGCTTGGTTCTCTCATGGAAAACAGGATTTCTTGCAATGTGGAGAGCTGATTGACTATCACAAAATACAGTGACAGGTTGAAGAAAGAGACATTCAGTTCTGTAAACAACCCGCACAACCAAGTAAGCTCGCCAACAAGCTTCCTGAGAGATCTATACTCAGCATCTTCTGAGGACAAAGAGGCAGTTTCTTGCTTTTTAGATTTCCAACTAATGAGGCTGTTTCCCAGCAGAACTAGATAGCCACTAACTGATCTCCTAGAATCTGAGCAAGAGGCCCAATCTGAGTCACAAAAACCCCTCACTGTATAGTCAGTTTCATTTGACATGAAAATACCAAGAGTGTGATCCCCTCTAAAGTGCTTGATAAACAATTACTCCCTCGGTTACAATTTATGTGGGCTAGTTTGATAAGGCACTGAGTTGAAAAAACATGTCATAACATTTATGTGGCTGGAAAAGCTTCTCATAAAGGGTAAAATGAGAAGTTCAGATTAAATAGTTTTCAAACTATAAGTTGTTATTTTTTGGGTTTTTTAAACGGACGAAAAAGCAAATGTTATCACATAAAACTGGAATGGACGGAGCATCATTCGTATGCTATTTACCGCAATGAAATTGTCCAAGCAAGAGGCAAAATCTGGACAGAAGTATTCATTTACCAATTGATCCTTGCAAGGGAAAATCATCAATTGTGTCCTCATATAAGCAGGAGTTAAATGTCCTGTTCTTTGTGAAATTATCTATTGGATGAACTTCTTATTGAAAAATAAAATAATTACCAGAAAAATCACACCACATTGAAGCTTGATAGCCAACTAGTTACATAGTTCGGTAATTATAGAGCTCAAGAGAGAGAAACAAGGTAGATTAGAAGCAGGATTCCACCAGTTAATACTTTGGTACCAAATATATCATGCCAAAAATGCAATAGCATTAACTGCAAAAAGTTCAATCTTTTTGAATTAATGACTTATTACCTTTTCAAAAAGAAAAAGTTCAATGTGATTACGAAGAACTTTTTTTAAAGAGCGTACAATTTATGATGTAGAAGGAAATGTGGTTCACGCCCCGAGTCTACACCCTGGACGTAACCAACACCCGAACTACGAATGGCCCGAGAGAACCACTTGGCCTGGCATACAACTAATAAAGCTGAACCTTTTTATAAAATGCGTAAGCTGAAAACATGGGCTATCTTTTGTAAACAAAATGAAATAAAATAACTTCAACTTTTATTAACTGAAACATTAAAAATGTTTATAAACTGATACAACTGACTTGATTTGACTAAGTTTATGAAGCCTCTACTACATTATAAATACACGAATGTTTATGTAACAAAAGAAACTAGAGACTGGGATACTGATAAGTCCTCGGAAGAATGAGAACTCCCTCAAGCTGATGTCATAGCCTACTGAAGAGTCTGTACACGAATCTGCATATCTGAAAGTTGGGCACTACATCTTCCAATGATGCAGCACAAAAAAAGCGTCAATACTTTGAATGTATTGGTACATAATAGCGGAATGAAAACTGAACTAAATAAGCCTTTGAATTAAATCATAACATATGACATGAGTAAGGAGATATGGGACCAAAGACTTACTGACCGTTTCTTGCAAAACTGTCGAGACTAAAGTAGTGCAATTGAATAAGTTATTTAAAAACATTAAAAACACGTAAAAACTTAAATAGTAAACTTTATGAAATGTGAACCCGACAACAATAATTACAATATTGTAATAAAACAACTTTAATACAATTCATCAACTAAAACTGAGACTAGAAAATGAATGACTGAAGTCTGGACAAAACTTGAAAACAATGCTTCATAAAACTTTCTTTAAGCTAATGGCCTTGGCCAATCATATATTTTCTCAAAATAAGTAAGTTTTCTTTTGGGGAGTTTCTCTTAACCGACATAAGCCATGTGAGCAACATGGAGTCCAATGTCTTGCCCACATTGAGAAGAGCCGTCTTCTACCTTGCTAGGGTATAAGACGAAATCATAACTTATGGATCCAAAACTTAGCCAGAAGGCCCACGGTGGCAACGTGGTACTGGGGCATGTGACCTCAGTCTCATACCCAACTCGGTACTAAATAATCCTCCCAAAACATACTAGCTGCTCATATCATAAGTCTTAAAAATATTTTCTGAAACCATACTAGTCTCTAAAATATCGTATCAAGAAACATATCTTTCTCTGCGAGCCTTGGCTCTAAATCTTTATAACTTTGCTTTACTTTTCAAGATACGATAACTTCTTTTCACTTTTCCAGTCATGACATAATACATAAAGGTTTTTCATAAACTTTTCATAAATTTACTACCTTTGAACATACTTTATAATAAAACTATAAACGAATCTGTTAAAGTATGAAATACACTTTCAATACAAAATTCCCAAGTCATAAGCTTTATACAACAACAACAACAACAACAACATACCTAGTGTATTCCAACCAAGTGGGGTCTGGGGAGGGTAAAGTGTACGCAGTCCATATCACATAAGCTTTATGTGATAACTAAATCTTGGAAATGGAAATTAAAATTAAATTCAAGAACGACCTTAACTCTGGAAATAATTGATAATACTCAAGGCATATTGAAGGAAATTGTAACAAGAATCAAGAACAATGCTTAGAATATTCAAATCTTAAAACCCTAACTTGAAATCATGACTTAATCATGGAACTATGACTCAATTGTGGGGATGAACAGGGTTCCCCACGAAAGATATTGCTCTTACATATCTCGAAGAAGAACTATGGAGAAAAATCCTTTGGATTTGAAGACCTAGCTTGAGTTTTCTTGATGCTTGAAACTTTGAGAGGATTTGAGAGGCTGCTTTTAATCCTATTAGGGTAAATAGAGAAGTGGAAGATGTTTTAGAAGGGTGGTGGAACGGTTTTTAAATGGGAAAGGACCTTTGTACCCCTAAAATAACAATTTAAAATGAAAATTGAAAAAATATAACGTCGGGGTAGGAGGTGTGCGCCGCACCCCTCATCGTACACTACCACCAAGTGCGCCACACATCCAATCGCGCGGCACCAGCTGTCCCTCGCATGGCCCGTCGGGCACCTTGGACAGTGTCTCACTAAAACGCCCATAACTTTTTACTATGAACTTGGATTAATGAATGGTCGGTGTAAAGACTCTAAAACCTTTAATTTGGTAGGTATTAGGACTCGTAACTCATTATATTCTAGGAGAAATGGTCGTTGGAAGTTGAACAAAGTAAGAACATCTACTAAAACTCAATCGGTAGGAAAGTTCTCAACTCAACTTTGAGTTAGGAGATTTCTATGACCTCAATTCATCTACAAAGATGTTCCCATACTAAGGAATTGATCTTCACACTCATATCTAAATAAAAATCATTGGGTTCGTGTCTATACACTTATGAAGGATGGTTCAAATTCTAGCCCGAAAGTGGGGGGTGTTACAGGCTAGCGTATGAGTAGTAACTTCTTACCGTAGTTAAAACAGGGAAAAACTTGTGTTGACAAGAAAAATGATCGAATTTGCACTTTTTTCTGTTCTATAACGCATAAACACCTTTAGAAGCGCTATCTATTTGGGTTACCGAAGTAGCACCATATGTGGAAATCAAGTACTGTTATATTATTTAAGCTAACATTCCAACTCAAGGGGGTTGAGAGTTGTAACACCCCGTACCTTCCCAACCCTACTTTATGATGTTGAATAATGGTTGCTTAGGTGTCGAGAGATATAAGTATGCATTTGGTAATGCTAACGACGAGAAAATTGAAATTTGGCCACGTACATGCAATTAGACTTTCATAAGAAGGGTTTGTGATTTCGTGGAGCATTTGTGTAATACCCCGTACACATTATAACCTCATTTGGTGACTTGGAGTCATGTTTACTTGATGATGAAGATCACTAAGTAAGTATTTTGAAGTGTTTTGATAAGGTATTGGACGATATGCAAGTGTTGGAAAAATGGCCGAAAAATTCAGCAAAGCATGAAAACTTGCGCCACTACCCAGTTTCAGGGGGTGTGGCGCAAGCCACTTGATTCAGAGGGGGTTCATTTCTTGCGCCACAGCTTGCTTTGCAGCTAGTGGCGCAAGGCATAAATATTGTGCCCTTCCGGACTCGTTTTGTAACGCAATTCTACGGCGATTCTTAGATGGTTTATTTTGGTTCTTTGAGTGTTGTTAAAGCTTAAAACACTTCAAGACATTCCTACATACTCCTACATGATCAAATCATGAAACATAAATAAGTATCCAAAATGTTCAAGGAAGCCATAGACGACTAGAATTCCTATTTTTGCGATCGAGACGACGAATGAGAATCTCGTAAGAGAATATTATCGTGACATTATGGAATTATTTAAACATGAGAGATATGGTGAATTATACATGAAATTTTATGGGTTAAATGAATATGTGTTATTGGGCCCAAATTGAGGCCCCAAAGTGGAAGAAATACATGGCCCAAATGGGTCAAATGACCCATTCTTCCATTTGACCTTCTAGATATAACATTTAATGCCAAAGGAATGGCTAAGTATGACTTGGGGTATATATAAAGGCCCCAAAATCAGATTTTTAATCATCCAAAACTCTCATGACTTTAAGATATTTTTCTCAAACATTTCTTTAGTTCCAAACCCTAAAGCAAAATAATTCCTTTGGACTCCTTGGACAATATCATCCTATTCCAAGCCTTGGTAAGTATTTATTCTCATGGATTAACATATTATATTCATGGGAGAGTATGTGTATTATGATATTTGTGTTGGCAAGGTGGTGAATAGTGTATTTTTGCTTTTGGTGAAAGATGTGCTATCTTGGTGATTTGAACTTGAATTAGGACTTGTGCCTTCGATGAAAGAGCATGGTATGGACAAAATATGAACATGTATGGTGTTATTTTTGGTATTAAACTTGTTATTATCTATAAATGGAAATTGTGGGATTTTGGCCGATATGTGTTATGAGGTGTATTAAGGTAATTTGATGGATTATTTGTGATGTGGTATGGATAAGAAAGTGTAAAGGAGAAGTGGTGTGGTGAAATGTATCAATTATAATGTATTGGTCAATGTTGGGAATATTATGGAATTTTTGGAATAATAATTTTATCAATGATTTTGTCAAGGGGAAATGGCATGTTTAAAGGCAAACATGTAACTCATTGATGTTCTATGCATTTGTCAAGTAGTTGAGGGTTAATGTGAATCTCGTTATGTACTTGTGTTGTAGAGTGAAACATAAGGAAGGAGCGGGAACATTGTATACTCATCTAAGATTGTATATTCGTATTGAGAATACAAGGTATGTAAGGTTACTCTTTCCGTAACTTCTACAAGATATTGTTCTCCTTGACATTGGGCTTGTTTCAATTCTGAGAGGCTTGAAGTATATCAATTCAGGGTGGCGTATATTGTTATTCATATGTGCCCTATTCTTAGATGAATTATGATTCACTTATCTCTTATTCATTGATTGAAGTTCCAAAGATGCTATGACGTTGTAATTTTCTAAAAGAACTATCTCAATGAGAGTAATGAGGTAAAGAGAGCTTGTTTAGTTTGAATAGCATTATTCCGATCATGTCTTGTTCCAAAGTCCTAGAGTATGATGATTATCCTTGTGCCAATTTTTCATAAGTAAGAGTACCAATCTCATTAGAGTAATAAGAGATGTGGTGTGCAAGTTAGTATAATTAGTCCTCATAAGTAAGGATGTCAAACTCATGAAGTAAAGGAGTGAAGCGAGATGTGCTTATAAGTGTGTGCTTTAATGCCATGATCTTTAGCGTGTCATTCTCATAACTAAGTAGAGGGTATAAGATTGTAAAGAGGTAATGCGCATGGTTGCTATATGTTTCATTGAGTATGGATCACATTCTAGAGAGTATAAGTTCAATTTGGAATAATCCCAATATTGTGATATGTCATCTATTATAGCCCACCAAAGGTGGAGGTCCGGTATCATATACTTACTTATGTAAGATCTCATAGGATTAGTGAAGGAGGTGAAGTGAGAGCTAATATATCTATCTCTCATAAGTTAGGGTGTTAATCCCATGAAGTATAAGAGTAAGGTAAAGCATATTTGTGTGTTTCAATTAGTGTCATGATCCTTAATGTATTAATCTCTCATAAGTTGATATATCAATTTCTCCCACCATAGAGTGGATGTATGACACCCCACCATGAGAGTGGATTTATGTTACCCCACCATGAGAGTGGATGTATGTCTCCTAACCATGAGAGTGGATGTATGTTACCCCACCATGAGAGTGGATGTATGTTGCCCCACCATGAGAGTGGATGTATGTCTCCCCACCATGCGAGTGGATGTATGTTGCCCCACCATGAGAGTGGATGTATGTTGCCCCACCAATAGAGTGGATGTAGGTTAAAACCACCAATAGAGTGGATACACGTTAATAGAATAGATGTATGTTATATTATTACCCCCCACCACTAGAGTGGATGTATGTGGATGAGTGTTAGTATTTCTAACCAAGTAGGTGAACACTAGTGGTAATGAACCTAGAAGCAAGAAAGAATCTCTTGTATATAGAAGAAGCTATTGGAGGCAAGTTTCTTGAGTGAAGGTAACTTCCCTTGAAGGAAAGTAATTATAAATGATATTATCTAAAATTGATGGCTTATCCCCATTGACTATTCTCTCATACTTTATTCTATTGACATTCTCATGAATGATGTTATTTCTTATGAGCCTTACATACTCAGTACATTCTTCGTACTGACCCCCTCAGGGGAACTTACCTTAAATGTTGCAGGTGCAGGCATTAGTAGACCTCCTCAGTAGACTGTGGATCATTTGCAGCTTTTTGGTGAGCTCCACTTGGTTCGGAGCTTTCTGGGTCATAGTTGTATACTTATTTTGATGTTGTAAATGTATAAAGCGGGGACTTGTCCCGACTTTAAGTTGGTCTTGTTAATGCATCTGTTAGAGGCTTTTGTAGACATATGTGGGTGTACGAATGTAAGACATGTACGTTCAGCTTGACGTAATGGCTCCAACGGCCAAGTTTGGTGTATATACAGTTATGGCATATGTTTTCATGTTCATGTCTTCCGCATAGTTGCATGAGGTATAATAAGATTCACATGAGGATATACATACGAAGGTTCATGAGCAAAGATTGGTTCTCTCGGGCCATATCGGCTTCGGGTGCCAATCACGCCTCATTGGGATTTTGGGGTGTGACAAGAGTGTCAGTTCATTATTAGCAACACTACTACTGGTCTTGAACCATTACAGGTTCCAACAAACAAATGCAGGTAATTAAGAACATACGATCAGTGAATACACTACGCACAGAGATAAAGTATGGAAACGAGATGCAAACCTTATGCACATTCCCTGTGCATATGAAGACAGGAACTTGTTTTAACACATGAAGTTTTGCATTTCACATTCGCTTGCATCTCATATGCAGGGACTGATCTTCACATAAGTTGTTTGTTTCCAACTTAACTATCCCTTGAGAAAAAGGCAAACAATAAGAATTAAGAATACTTCTATCATTATGTTAAGCAAACTTCGTCGCTACCATCTAGCTAAGAATTTGAAAGAAACAGAACAACCCGCAATTGAATGCTTTCTAGCACTTAAAAAAATACATTATTTTCATATTAATATTAGTCAACACATAAAAAATCGCTTCAGTACAATATGATACTACTAAAATGAATAAGAATTTGCACCGATCACAAGAGCACATATTTCAAACATTAGCATGCAACATGTTATGTTTGTACTTCCGACATTGACGATCCAAAGAAGGCGAATGATACAACGGATAGACAGCTTGACAAGTTGGGCAAGTGTTGTATTTGGATAGCCATGGCAGGAGACACCTTATATCAAATGCGTGCGAACAATAAGTTTTAATCAATTCATTCTCATCTTTAAACTCCTCATGACAAATCGAACAAGTTTCATCTGTTAGATCTTTGAGTCTATTGACTGGACTTGGACACCAAAATCTAAAACATCGCTCGACTTTGACAAATCCTTTGGCTATATCCACCGCAATAGGTGGTTTCGTTGGCAAAATCCCACCTTCACTTGTATATTCCCTTAATATGTCAAGATACTTGAGTATGTCCTCTCTGTATTTATCACATGAATCGTTCACATTGCATACAGTGAAAATCCCCTCTTCCTTTTCAAATAAACGATACAATGGGATATCGGGAGGATACCCTGTATAATTGGGAGAAATGTCAAAATCAAAATCAATTTTATCAGTTAAATTGATAAAGTGAGTCTGGGAGATTTCAACAACGATTATATACGTCGACCGTGGTAGTGGAAATAAAGCTTGAGAGTCTTGAAACTCAGTGAAAAGGCGATAAGAGATTTTGTACGCCAACTGTTTGATAGTTTGTGGTAGAAACTGAAGAGTAGCGGAAACAGGAAATGAACCTAATGACGCTTCTCTATTCCGTAGTTTTGATAGATTAAAGGGGATGACAGTAGAGAACTTCTTCTCCTCAATTGTGTATCTACATTTAGAACAACCACTGCCACATTCACAAGGATGAAGCGTCATGAATGCACTTCTGATTATGAACATGCATAACCCTTCGTACTGCGAAATCTGATTCCTCGTTAGCTTTTCGTAAAATAAGAAAAGCCAAAGGGAGTGGCAGTCAGCGGTTTCTTTGATTCTCTCAATTGATATTTCTTGCTTTTGCTTATCAGATTGTAGAGTTAATCCCTAATGACGAAATATTTATAAAGCGTTTAACTTGATGAACTTACCTAAAATTACCTGCACATAATCCTAATGTTGTTCTCCAAGCTCCCTAAAAAGGATTAAGTTGTTCTATGGAAACTAGGATGTTGCATCATATATATTAGCCTTTGTTAAAAAATGTATATAGACATCATTCTTTGTAATATACATGGGTATAATTAGCTCGGAGATATGTAGGAATCCGTTATTATTTTCTTTCCTAAGTTAGAACCTAATGTATTATATTTATATCTTGCTTACTAGTTGGGATAAGACATTCACTTCCTTTCAATTACATGGTATCAGAGCCAGTTCCATACCTGGGAGTAAAGGGGGTGTTTGAGTGGGTAAGAGACCCACATTGGTTGGGGAATGGATTGGTAGTTTGCTTGTATGGACTTGGGAAATCCTCCCCTCATGAGCTAGTTTTTGGGGTTGAGTTAGGCCCAAGTGTCATATCTTTATATGGTATCAGAGCTTATAGGCTCGTTGATCTTGTTTTGGCACTATTTCAATAAACAAGCCTGATCATCTTCTGTTGTCATATAGAAAGAGGGTCGTATTTCCAATCAATCACTTTTAAGTGGTCATTTTGCATCACCACCACCATAGGAGGAGGCAGATCATCCTTTACAGCCGTACCAGCCTATAACACTATTACACCCCAAATTTTTGAACTATGATCCAAGTCGTTCTTCAAATGCGTATAGACCCGAATCTGATGATTTGAAATTTGACATAGGTGTTAAGATCAATTCGTTAGTCAAGAGCTTTGGATACAAATTAAGGTTACAAGGAACTTCTAGTTGAAAGCTAAGCTGAAAACTTCTTTACTAATTGAGTTTTCGTATAAGATTTTACTAGGATCAACTTCAAATGAACATAACTCCAAGAATATGAAGAGTTTTATGACCCAAGATCCACCAAATAAAAGTTCTTAAAGTCTTCTTTCCAACGTCACCGACTGTTCATTTATCCGATTTTGGAGTAAAAAGTTATGATCATTTTACCAAAAGGTAGCGGTCTAACCGTCACACTGGAAAGGCTTTGTGGAATGGTTTGCAGCCGCAGACCCCTTTATGCTCCCAGCAAACCTAGTGCAGACCAAGAAACGCAGACAATTGGTTTGGGGAAGTTACTGGAAGCCACATGCGGGCCATTATGTGGCCGCAAACCACTGTTTGGGGTCCACACAAGGGCCCGACGGGAAATTTTCTCCAGTGTTGTTATTAGGGGTTTTTTGGTCCTTTTCTTAACCTAAAACATCCCGCATCCTTCTAAAATGTCTCCCATCTCT
Source organism: Capsicum rhomboideum (assembly GCA_031232105.1). Classification (NCBI taxonomy): domain Eukaryota; kingdom Viridiplantae; phylum Streptophyta; class Magnoliopsida; order Solanales; family Solanaceae; genus Capsicum; species Capsicum rhomboideum. Next base: position 137,256,098 of record CP124711.1, on the reverse strand, counting down.
TCTATTTTCCCTAATATTGATTAGAAGCATCTTCTCAAATGCTTTCAAGGTTTCAAAACGTTCAAGCTTCAAGAAAGATCAAGCTAGGGGTCCAAATCCAAAGGGTTCTTCCTCATAGTTCATCTCCGAGGTACGTAAGAGCAACACATTTCATGAGGAACTCCATTATTCCCCACAATTGAGTCTTAGTTTCATATTAAGTTCATGATTTAAAGTAGGGTTTTAAGGTAGAATATTTCTAAGTATTGTTCTTGATCCTTATTTGTCACGACCCGAACCGAGGCCCTAGCCGTGACGGGCTTTCCGAACCAATGATGGCCCGAGAAGACCCCTTAGCATTACATCATAAGCATAGTCATAATAAGATAAATGCGGAAACTAGGCCCATAAGATAAAAGATTTCCAAAGTCCAAAATCTTTGGAATGTAACATCAAAACAATAATTAACTTAGGTCTACGAAGCCTCTAACGTCATGAATAGAAATCCTAAGCCGAGACATGGCCCCGGTAATACCATAAAATCAAAATGAAGTTCTAGGGAAAATAAACATAATGCCTTCCGAAAGATGGAGGGCTCACCACTTACGAACTGTTAACCTGCGAATAATCTATGGCTGAACCGGGTCACGAGCAAAGGCTTCAGAACCTACATCATGAAAAGATGTAGTGTTCGAGGACAGTCAGTACGATGAGTACTGGCATGCAACCCAAGGAAAGGGATCCAAACAACCCATATAATATAATAATAGAAATTTTTGAAGAGCTTCACCGTACAAGTTTGTCATAAATGAGGTATGAAATAAAGAACATTTAAAATATAAAATAAAGCAATCTTTTGCAAATTCTTAATTCTGAACTATGTAGTTACACCGACATTAAGTAACCCACGGGCAATATGGGTCCAGTACTACCCAACTGGAGGGGCCTCAATCCATGTTAGCCGCATGGACTGAGATAACATCCTTGAATAATTGAACCTGCATACAACTGCTCAGGGCAAGTACACAGTGGTCATCCATATTTCAGGACAGGACCTTCCCACGTCGGCAAACGCGGTTTCCAGTGTTGGTCACAAGGACTACACCTTCTCGGTAAACTACATAATTCTCTTCAGGCCCAATTAAAACATTCATATTACTTTCAATCATGGAGTCTTTCCTTAAGGCATTAACATGTTGGTATCGTCATACCAATAACCTTGCAAGTCAATCTTATCATGCCAAATAATTTTCATTAAACATCTTTTAACTCCAAAGTCAACCCCGCCTTTAACATCATAAACATTATCATAATTGAAATCCTCATAACAATTTTCAAACTATTTAAACAACATAATACATTCAAGGATGTAAAGGACAGGGAAAACATTTATATTCCTTATGAAGTTTCAAAGCTTTCAAGAGACTAGAAATCATGGCTAAAACATTTAATCAATAATAGTTCATTAATTTCAAATAGCCAATTCAGTCTCAAAACCCCCAATTAAAGATTAAAATCCATTCTTAAAGAAAAGGGAAAAAAACAATTATCAAGCTTTTCATAAGTTAAATATCAAATCCAATTTCAAACATCAACAAAATATACATAATATTAATCTTAATCATATAATAAAATAATGGTTGAAAAAGGGAGTGTTCAAACATGCCTTTTTACGGAGAGAACTTGAAGAAAACTTGAATCTTTAGACCTTGAAGCTTGAACCCTAGTTGATTTCTCCTTTTGTGTTTAGAGAGAAGATGAATTATGTTTTGGGGGAAAGAAAATATGTTTCTAGGGATTGGGAGGTGATTTTAAGCTGAAAAAGTCGAATCTCATTATGGGAAAATGACCAAAATACCCCTGGGCCGACTTTAAAAAAATTTCTCTGAAACAGATCACGGGACCCACCCACGTGCCGTAGGTCATCCCACGTGCCATGGAATGGTTCCGTGAGAATCAGGGAATTTTTTTAGCTTTCAGAATCTGATTCACGGAAGGGACCTATGGTTCCGTAGGTCCAACTCACGTCACGTAGGTCCAACTCACGTCACGTGAGTTGGTGTCGTGACTCTGGACACTGCCTCACTAAACTGCACATAACTTTTTACTCCAGACTCGGATTAATGAACGGTCAGTTGCGTTGGAAAGAAGACTCAAAGATCTTTAATTTGATATGTTATGGGCCACATTACTCTTCATATTCTGAGAAAAATACTCATTTAAAGTTGACCCATATAAAAACATATACTAAAACTCAATTGGTAGAAAAGTTCTCAACTCAACTTTGAGCTAGGAAATTTTTATGACCTCAATTCATCTCCAAAGATGTTTCCACACTAAGAAATTGATATTCACTCTATTATCCTAATAGAAATCATATGATTCGGGTCTATACACATGTAAAGGACGGTTCAAATTCTAGCCCGAAAGTGTGGGGTGTTACATTATTACTACTTTCTTGAATATTCCTTGAGAATTAATGTTAATTCCATGGGTTAGAGTCTTTCCTAAGATTGAATTTCTTGTCATGTCTACCAATTTTATCCATATAAAGTTCATGAGTTTTATTGATGTTATTGAAAGTTTATTGCATGTTTTCATGATATCTACAATATCCAAAGTTTACTTTTAAACGTTGTAAATTCATGAAAAGCTTATGAGAACTCTTATGCATATTATCATGGCTTGAAAAGCACAGAAACTTATCGTATCTTGAAAAGAAAAAGCAAAGTTATAATGATTTAGAGCCAAGGCTCACAGTGATAGATAAGTTCATGATACGATATTTTAGAGTCAAGCATGATTTTCAAAAAAAGTTTTAAGACTTATATTATGGGCAAATAAGTGTATTATGGGAGGACTATTTAGCACCGAGATGAGTATGGGTTTAGACAACACATGCCCTAAAACTACATTGTCATCATGTCCATCCGCAGTTTGGCAACCCCTCTTTTAGCCTTCGAGCTTAGGTTTGGATCCATAAGTTATGTGTCGTCTCGTATCCTTGCAAGATATAGGATAGCTCTTCAAGACAGGACATGGCGCAGTTTCAGCCTACAAAGGGCGTGACCTTAAATATGAGGTTGTGGAGGACATAAATTAGGGTAGTAGATTAGCAGGTAGTAGAGCGAGGTCTAGCTTATCCTTCCATATTAGTAGTCATAGTCTTACCCCCTTAGTTTCTTGTTCCCTGATCTCTATTATTATTTGACGCTTTTGGTACTTCGATTATCGTATTTTGTAGTTTATGTTCAGATTGCTTTGTCATTCTTTCTACAGTATTTTGTCATGACTTCTTCATTTCTATTATTGCCTTTCCATCGAGCCGAGGATCTTTTTGAAATAGCCTCTCTACCTTCAGTGTAGAGGTAAGGTCTAGGAAAGGTCTATGTACACCTATCCTCCCCAAACCCCACTTTGTGGAATTACTCTGGGTGTATTGTTGTTGTTGTTTCTTATGCCTTCATTGACATTTTCTGCTTCAACAAATGCAACCTCTTCTTCACTCTTAGTATCTACACTTACCGAGCTTCAATTGGTTGAACACTCTACTTTCACCTCTTGAATTCGATATATTTTCTAAGACCTGTACAAGAATCTTCTACTGCAAGCTTTTTAACTTATCTGTTCCCTTCAACAGTATTTTCAGCTTTTGCAGTTTCAACTTCGACCTCTTTATGAAATGCTGAATAGTACCGTCTATAGAAATCAAGTAATGTTATATTAAAACTAGCATTCCAACTCAAGGGGCATTGAGAGTGTCAGTTCATTATTAGCAACACCAATACTGGCCTTCAACCATTACAGGTTCCACTAAACGACTGTAGGTAATTTAGAATAAACGATCAGTGAAATACACTTTGCTCATAGATAAAGTATGGAAACGAGATGCAAACCTGATGCAAATTCCCTTTGCATATGAAGATAGGAACTTGTTTTAACACATGAAGTTTTGCATTTCACATTCGCTTGCATCTCATAGGCGGGGACTTATCTTCACATAAGTTGGTTGTTTTCAACTTCACTAGAATTTGAAAATAGGCAAACCAGAAGAATTAATAATGCTTATATCATTATGCAGAGCAAACCTAGCCCCTATACTATCTAGTTTAGTTAAGAATTGAAAGAAACAGAACAACCAGCAATTGAATGCTTTTTAGCACTTCAAAATTAGTTTGTTTTCATATTTAACATTAGCCAAGATATTATCTAGCACATGAAAAACTGAAAAAAGATAAAAAGCACATATTTCAAACATTAGCCTTCGACGTGCTATGTTTGCTCTTACAACGTTTACGATCCAAAAGGGATGAATAATGCAAAGTCCCTCAAGACACCTTAATGAAACGTGTGCCATGGCAATTTGGGCAGCTCGACAAGTTGGGCAAGTGTTGCTCTTGGATAGCCATGGCAAGACACACCTTAATGAAACGCGTGCGACCAAGAAGTTGTAATACCTCATTCTCATCTTTAAACTCCTCATAACAAATTGGACAAGTTTCATTCATTAGTCTTTGACTGGACATGGACACCAAGATCCAGCAGATGGCTGGACTTCGACAAATCCTCTTGCTACATCCACCACAATGAGTGGCTTCGTTGGACAAATCCCACCTTCACCTGTATATTCCCTTAACACGTCATGATACTCAAAGACATCCTCAGTGTATTTATAAAATGGAATCTTTAGGTGTTAACCAACAGCCCAAAACAATCTGCAATAATCATACCACAAAATCGAAAAAGATACAAAGTTTAAACGTTAGCCAACACATTCACCAATATGCAATCTGCCACATGAAAAATTCCTTCACTGTAATAAGGTACCCCCAAAAAAAAAAAAGAACAAAGAACAAAGAATCTGCAATAATCAAAAAAGAAACATTTTGGTAAAAGTTAGCCTCGAATATGTTATGATTGGCATATGAATATCCCAAAGAAACATTGGAGTGATTATACAAAAAGATGCACAACATTTAAGCACAAGCAGCAATGATCATGGAGAAAAAAATGGAATTTTTTAATTAAAATGTTAGGTAACAGATAATGATACAAGTTTAACATTGAAGGAGGTAACAGATAATGATACAAGTTTAACATTGAAGGAGGGAACAGATAATGATACAAGTTTAATATTGAAGGAGGGAACAATGCCAGGGATAGACAGCTCAGCAAATGGGTCAGTTGTTGTTGATCATGGATATCCAAGGCAAGAGAGACATAATATGAAAGGCGTGAAAACAAGGAGTTATGGTAACTTCTTTGGCATCTTTCAAGTCATCGTGACAGACAGCGCAAAGTCGTCGTCATCAATTAGATGTTTGAATCTTCCAAAATTGGGGGTAAGAGATGGCTGGATTTCCACTAACCCTCTTGGTACATCAGATGCAATGGGTGGTTTTGTTGGTATATTCCAGCCTCACCAGCATAGTCCCTCAACACAATGACAAACTGGATGACATCCTCGGTGTAGCAATGATATGGATCGATTGCATGTTCTACTTTAGTCACAGTAGTGATAAAATAGTCCCTCACCGCTATGCGCAGGGTTCGGGGAAGGTCCGACCACAAGGGTCTATTGTACGCAACCTTACCTTGCATTTCTGCCAGAGGCTGTTTTCTAGGCTTGAACCCGTGACCTCCTGTTCATATGACCAGTTACTCCAAGACTCCCCTTCAAAACATGAGTTAGTTTAAATGCCTAAATAAAATATTCTACATGTTTAAATGGATCGCTATGTATTAAGGTAGATCTATGTGACACTGCCATCCTAGTTGGCATCATATATATTGCCTAAACAACTTAATCCTTTTTAGGGAACTTGGAGAACAGCATTAGGATTACGTGCAAGTAATTTTAGGTAAGTTCATCAAGTTAGGCGCTTTATAAATATTTCGTCATTAGGGCATATCTCTACAATCTGATAAGCAAAAGCAACAAATTTCAATGGAGAGAATCAAAGAAACCATTGACTGCGACTCACTTCGGCTTTTCTTATGGAACGAAAAGCTAACGAGGAATCAGATTTCACAGTCCGAAGGATTATGCGTGTTCAGAATCAGAAGTACATTCATGACGCTTCAGCCTTGTGAGTGTGGCGGCTGCTGTTCTAAATACTGCTACACAATCGAGGTAAAGAACTCTTCTACTGTCATCCTCTTTGATCTGTCGAAACTACGGAATAGAGAAGCATCATTAGGTACATTGCTCGTTTCTGCTTCTCCTCAGTTTTTTCCGCAAACTATCAAAAAGTTGGCGGGTGATATCTCTTATAGCCTTTTCACTGAGTTTCAAGATTCTCAAGCTTTACTGCCACCGCCATGGACGACGTATATAATCGTTGCTGAAATCTCCCAGACTGGCTGTATCAATTTTACTGATAAAATTGATTTTGACGTTTATCCTAATTTCACAAGGTATCCTCCCGACATCCCATTGTATCGTCGGTTTGAAAAGGAAGAGGGGGATTTCACCATCCCCAATGTGAACTATTCATGTGATAAATACAGGACATCTTTAAATATCTTGACATATTAAGGGAATATACAGGTGAAGGTGGGATTTTTCCAACGAAATCAATTGCGGTGGATGTAGCCAAAGGATTTGTCGAAGTCGAGCGATGTTATAGATCTTGGTATCCAAGTCCAGTCAATAGACTCAAAGATCTAACAGATGAAACTTGTCCACTTTGTCATGAGGAGTTTAAAGATGAGAATGAACTGATTACAACTTATTGTTCACACGCATTTGAGATAAGGTGTCTCCTGCCATGGCTATCCAAATACAACACTTGCCCAACTTGTCGAGCTGTCTATCCGTTGCATTATTCGCCCTCTTTGGACCGTCAATGTCATAAACGCAAACATAACATGTTGGAGGCTGATGTTTTAAATATGTGCTCTTATGATCAGTGCAAATTCTTATTCATTTTAGTAGTATCATATTGTACTGAAGCGATTTTTTATGTGTTGACTAATATTAATATGAAAACAAAGTATTTTTTTAAGTGCTAGAAAACATTCAATTGCAGGTTGTTCTATTTCTTTCAAATTCTTAGCTAGACAGTAGCGACAAGGTTTGCTCAACATAATGATATAAGTATTCTTAATTCTTATTGTTTGCCTTTTCTCAAGGGATATTTAAGTTGGAAACAACCAACTTATGTGAAGATCAGTCTCCACATATGAGATGCAAGCGAATCTGAAATGCAGATAACAAACCATAATTGTGTAAGCAAGCAGATATAACCACAAAGTGTAATTAGGTAAGATCATGCAATCTAAACAAGTTCAGTGTCTTTTTTCAAGTATCATTTTTCACTTTGAAAACAAAAACTACTTCTTTCAAATACTCACAATTTTCATGGTCAAACGCCTCTTAAATCATGCATTTTCCTAGTTGTAGATAAAGGCAATGTCACGACCCAAGACTAGGCCCTGGACGTAACAGGCACTCGAAACCGTTAAGGCCCGAGAGAACCTCTTAGCATTCATAATGAGCATTCAATTAAAAGGTGCGGAAGGAATATTTAAAATCATAAAGGCAATTGCAGAAGTGAAACCCATTTCATATATACTTAAATCATTAAAACATAAATATGGTGAAATTTTAAAGTAACTAAACAAGACTGAAACATCTTAAAAACATTTGAAAACCGACATCTACATAGGTATATGAAGCCTCTACATAACCTGACTTATAAATTATACCGGGACAAGGCCCCACTATACCATAAACATTGAGACAAGGTCTGAACATCAAATGGACTATAACTTCCGGAGAATGGAGGGCTCACCAAAGCTAAAGTTGTCCCGAAGAATCCTAATGCTGCACAGAACCAAGAGAAAATATCTCTGAACCTACATCATAAATCGATGTAGCATCCGTGGACGGTCAGTACGACGAGTACTAGTATGCAACCCAGGGGAAGGGACAAAGCAGTTTATAAAGCAAGTCATATACGTAAAATATAGTCATGAGAAAGGTACGTAAATAGTGACTCAAAATAAATGGGACATAAGCATTTAACACTTTACATTCTGAGTTAGGTGGTGTCACCGACATATAGTAACCCACAAGTTATATGGGTCCGGTTCGTACCCAACCGGCAAGGTCTCAATCCATGTTTGTCGCATGAATTGAGATAACATTATTTTGGCCATATTTCATCCTCATAGAGGGAAAACATTTAGTCGTTTGATTAAGGAGCGATCATCCCTATATTGGCAAACATAGGTTTCGGGTAGTAGTCCCCCTTCCGAACCTACACCTTCTCGGTTAACCACCTTCCTCTCTTTAAGCTTAATTAAAACATTGTTCATAACATTTATCCATAGAGTCATTCATAAAGGCATTTACATTTTGGTATCGTCATACCAAGACTTTCAAGTCATCCATATTATGCCAAAATCATTATCATTAAACACTGCTGACTCTTAACCCTGTCATTTAAATCATAACATAACCTTCGTTAATTATTCATAAGAGTTTTTAAAGCCTTTCATAATTTCAATACTTTTGATAGTTCAAAAGGACGGGGTGTCATCTTCGTTCATCATTGTAAATCAAAGCTTTTTGAAAGACTTGAAAATCATAGTTTCATCATTTATGACATTAAACATTTCGGATTCATATGTGGAAATCCATCATTTCAAATAGTCGTTTCAAGTCTCAAAACCCTCTGCTAAAGATTAGAAAATCATTCGTAAAGAGAGGGGAAATTAATATCAAGCTTTTCATAAAAATAGTTCTCAACCCTAGTTTCAAACCATCAACATAATATACGTAAATACTTAATAAATCGCCACTTTGTAATAGTAGTTGAAGTAGGGAGTGTTTAACATACCTTTTGTCGAAGAACTAGAAAAGAAACCATGAGAATTAACCTTAGACCTTGCTTCTTGAAGCCTTGAGAGTTCTTGGACTTAGGGAGGATAAGAGGAGAGTTCTTAATTTGATTTAGGCAAACCCCGATGAGAAAGAATCTTGGAGAACCATCTCGAACTTGGGAGATTTGGAAATTTAGGATTTGAAAAACCCTTCTTGAGTTCATGAGATTTGGGAGAGAAAAGGGATTAGGGATTTGGGAATGAATCTAATAGCTTAGAACGACTTGGGGAATTTAAAACTAGTTAGGGGAGTTACATGGGGTGAAAGGACTAGTTTGCCCCTAATTTAATAAGAGAACAGTGGAATTTTATATTTGGGAGGTGTGCTCCGTGCCGCACAGCCCAACGTGGAGGCTAACCAGTGGCCTCCTTGCTTGAGCTCCGTCCCGTGCTGCCCAACGCACATCTGGAATGGTGCCTCACTAAAACACCCATAACTTTTTACTTCAAACTCGGATAGACAAACGGTTGGTGGCGTTGGAAAGAAGACTGAAAAATCTTTAATTTGGTAGGCAGTGGGCCACATAACTCATTATATTCTAGGAGTAATGGTCGTTGGAAGTTGACCGTCTACTAAACTCAATCGGTAGGAAAGTTCTCAACTCAACTTTGAGCTAGGAGATTTCTATAACCTCAATTCATCTCCAAAGATGTTCCCACACTAAAGAACTGATCTTAACGCTTATATCTAAATAGAAGTCATTGGGTTCGGGCCAATACACGTATGAAGAACGGTTTAAATTCTAGCCCAAAAGTGTGGGGTGTTACAGGCAAGCTAAAATTTCCTACTTTATCTATGCAGATACACAAAATCTGCATCATTACCACAAATGAGCAACGGATAGCATAAAATCTTAGATAGCCCTCTGCATATCATTCTGTCCAGAAATACAGAATCCCTCTTCAGCAGGTAATTGCTTGGAAACTATCTTAACTACCAAGAAATCAAAAAGAGAAAGAAAAGTGATTTACTAGACTAAAACATCCTCCGTGATTTCTAAAGTGATGCTGCATTTTGTATAAGACGACTATAATGGAATGGTTTAAAGAGAATCATTCTGGCATGAGGAAAAAAGAGACATTAATGATTCTACTGAACAGAGAGATCATATCTTATAGTTCACTAGTTGAAAGGCCTCGACATATGCAGTTCTGCAGTTAAATTTACCGATTATAATTAATAAAAATGAAATTTTACTAGAATCAGCTGCAGAGTCTTCACAGATTCCTTCCATGAATGATTATCATTCACCCTCTTCTGTTTCTCCATTGGGCCTGATGCCTTTCCCGAAAAACCTGATGATGTTTCTTACGCTTTCATTGATATTTCTGCTTCAGCAAATGCAACCACTTCTTCACTTCAGTATCTAAACCTGTCAAGTTTCAATTAGTTGACTCTATTTTTCTCCTCTTGAACTCGATATATTTTCTAAAAGCTTTACAAGAAGAAACTTCTGCTGCAAGCTTTTAGCTGAAATGTTTCCTTTCAATAGTATTTTCAGCTTTCACAGTTTCAACTTCGACTTTATGAAATGCTGAATAGATTAACTTTGAAGACTCTCACTTTTGTCTTTGGCATAAGTTACCCCGATATAATATCGAGGCTGGTTCTTCTTCTACAATTGTTGCAAAATCAACAGTGTGATAAAAATTTCCAAATCTTATCATTAATTTCAGTCATCTGTCAATATCTCAAACGGTTCATCTACAAATTTCTCTTTTACCGTTGTCCCGTGCATTTCATGATCTTTAAAGGATTTTGAGAATGTGTCAATGATTTTCCCCCTGGTTTAGAAAGTATATATAAAATGTGGACATAAAGGAAGAGCTGCATCAGTAAGAGGATTAAGAGAAGTCCTGGAATCACTAATCTCCTTTCAGTTTCCTCATCCATTTGAATCTTGCCAGCACTGACAAGACGTCTCCAAACATATTGCGGCTTAAAGGACTTGGAAATGTTCATCGATCACATTGAACGTTGTTATAGCCATACACTTTATTTATCTTTGATATCAAGAATATACGTCCTGAAGTACACCTAGACAACACATCACACATACACATATAACTGTTAACGAAGGGTCCAACTCAAGGGGATTAAGAGAAGTCCTGGACTGTAGAAATCAAGAAATGTTGTATTCAAGCTAAGGGTCCAACTCAAGGGGTTGAGAGTGTCAGTTCATTATTAGCAACACTAGTACTGGTCTTCAATCATTACCTGTTCCAACAAACGAATATAGGTAACTTGGAATATACTATCAGTGAAATACACTATGCATGGAGTTAAAGTATGGAAACAAGATGTAAACATTATGCTGTGGAACATTCCCTTTGCATATGAAAATAGGAACTTGTTTTAACACATGAAGTTTTGCATTTCACATTCGCTTGCATCTCATATGTGGAGACTGATCTTCACATAAGTTGGTTTTTTCCAACTTCACCATCCCTTGAGAAAAGGCAAACAATAGGAATTAAGAATGATTATATCAGAACACTGAGCAAACCTTGTCACTACCGTCCAGTTAAAAATTTGAAAGAAACAGAACAACCCACAATTGAATGTTTTCTAGCACATTAAATAATTACTTTGTTTTCATAGTAACATTAGTCAAAACATGAAAAGTCACTTCACTATAATATGATACTACCAAAACGAATAACAAATTTGTACTGATCTCAAGAGCACAGATCTAAAACATTAGCCTCCATCATGTTATGTTTGCGCATATGACATTGATGGTCCAAAGAGGGAGAATAATGCAGGGATAGACAGCTCGACAAGTTGGGCAAGTGTTGTTCAGGGATAGCCATGACAGGAGACACCTTCTATCAAACGTATGAACAATAATTTGTAATCACTTCATTCGCGTCTTTAAACTCCTCATAACAAATTTGACAAGTTTCATCTGTTATATCATTGACTCTATTGACTGGACTTGGACACCAAGATCTATAACATCGCTCGACTTCGACAAATCCTTTGACTACATCCACCACAAAAGGTAGTTTCGTTGGACAAATCCCAGCTTCACCTATTTATTCCGTTAATATGTCAAGATACTTGAGGATTTCCTCACCGTACTTAACACATGAATCATTCACATTGTTTACGGTGGAAACCCCCTCTTACTTTTCAAACCAAAGATACAAAGGATTATCGAGAGGATACCATGTGAAATTGGGGGAAACGTAAAAATCAATTTTATCAGTAAAATTTATACGAATCCTGGAGATTTCAACAATGATTATATACGTCGGCCGTGGTGATGGCAGTAAAGCTTGAGAATCTTGAAACTCAGTGAAAAGGCGATAGGAGATATCGTTCGCCAACTGTTTGATAGTTTGCGGCAGAAACGGAAGAGTAGCAGAAACAAGCAATGAACCTAATGATGCTTTTCTGTTTTGTAGTTTCGACAGATCAAAGGGGATGACAGTATACGTACAACCATATCAGGCATAAATGTATGTCCTTTTGTCTTTTTTTGTTGTACTATCGGGACACGGGTCCTTTCTTTATCTTTGCCACAAGCTCCCGCCTTCTTCCCGATGACAATTATCACACGTCTTCGGTAATGAATCGGAGCTGAGTTCTACCATAGTTGCCTTCGTAGTACATAACGTCACCGATCCAACTTCCTCCTGCATTCTTTGCTATTACAACATGTTTATTCCTCATAGCTACACATGATACCACATGCTCTTCTGTCATTTTATCACGTGTGCGTGTTACTTTTTACCCAATGCACCTATGTTTATAATGAATCTAAAATATAAATAATCCACGTAAGTAATAGTCTATCGTTTTTCTTGTCAACGCAAGTTTTTTTTTTTTTATAACTTTGCTGTTCGGGCTAGCTTGCGTGCACCTTGACTAATTCCACAAGATTCTTGTCGACACAAGTTTTTCCTTGTATATAACTACAGTAAGAAGTTACTAATAGCCTAGCCCCATTTCCTCCTGTCATCATAAATTGTATGCTTTTCTAAAAGTTCTTTCTAATCACAATGATGTTTTCTTTTGAAAAGGTAAGTTATATATTCAAAAGATGAAGTTGATGCTAGTGTTGCTTTGGCATGATATATTTGGTACCAAAGTATAAACTGTTGGAATCCTGCTGGTAATCTACCTTGTTTCTCTCTCTTGAGCTCTATAATTGCTGGAATGTGGTGTGATTTTTCTGGTAATTATCTTATCTTCCAATAAGAGATCCATCCAAATCCAATAGAAAATTTCACATAGGAAAAGGCATCTGAGCGCTGCTTATATGAAGGCACAATTGATAAATTTATCCGCACTCAATTGGATAAATTGGAAGTACATTCATGAAAATTAATCCTTGTGACTGGAGCTTCACAATTGATTTCAATAAATGTTCTACTGTCATCCCCTTTGATATGTCAAAACTACGGAACAGAGAAGCGTCAATAGGTTCATTGCTTGTTTCTGCTACTCTTCAGTTTCTGTCACAAACTATCAAACAGTTGACGGACGATATCTCTTATCGCCTTTTCACTGAGTTTCAAGATTCTCAAGCTTTACTACCACTTCCATGGCCTACGTATGTAATCGCCAGGACTCGTTGTATCAATTTTACTGATAAAATTGAGTTTGTTGTTTCCCTCAATTTCACAGGGTATCCTCCCGATATCCTATTTTATCGTCGGTTTGAAAAGGAAGAGGGGGTTTTCACCGTATGCAATGTGAGCGATTCATCTGATAAATACAGTGAGGACATCCTCAAGTATTTTGACATATTGAGGGAATATACAGGTGAAGGTGGGATTTTTCCAACGAAACCACCTATTGCGGTGGATGTAGCCAAAGGAATTGTCGAAGTCGAGCGATGTTATAGATCTTGGAGTCCAATTCCATTCAATAGACTCAAATATCTAATCGATGAAACTTGTCCAATTTTTATGAGGAGTTTAAAGAAGAGAATGAAGTGATTACAACTTATTGTTCGCACACGTTTGATATAAGGTGTCTCCTGCCATGGCTATCCAAGAACAATACTTGCCTGACTTGTTGAGCTGTCTATCCGTGCATAATTCACCCTCTTTGGACCGTCAATGTCATAAGCGCAAACATAACATGTTGGAGGCTAATGTTTGAAATATGTCCTCTTTATCTTTTTTCAGTTTATTCTTTTATTTTTTTTTGGGTACTATCTTATTGTAGTGAAGTGCTAGATGATGTGTTGGCTAATGTTATTATGATAGTGAAGCAATTTTTTTCATGTGCTAGAAAGCATTCAGTATCTGATTGTTCTGGTATTTATCTTTGATATCAAGAATACATGTCCTGAAGTACACCTAGACAACACATCACACATACACATATAACTGAGTACTAAGTGCTCGATAAAACAATTACTCCCTCTGTTTCAATTTATGTGGCATAGTTTGATTGAGCAAAGAGTTTAAGAAGAAAAGGAAACATTTGTGTGGCCATAGAAGCTTCTCATAAAGGGTAAAATGAGGAGTTTAGATTAAACAGATTTCAAATTAGAAGCTATCTTCTTAACAAACCAAAAAGCAAATGTTGTCACATAAAACTAGAACAGACGGAGAATCATTAATATACTATATGCCGCAATACTATTGTCTAAGCAAGAGGCAAAATCTGGACAGAAGAATCCATTTACTAATTGATCCTTGCAAGGGAGAATTATCAATTGTGTCCTCATATAAGCAGGGCAAAAATCACACCACATTCCAGATTGATAGAGCCGAAGAGAGAGAACAAGGAAGATTTGCACCAGGATTCCAACAGTTTATACTTTGGTACCAAATATATTATGCCAAAGCTGTAATAGCATCAACAGCAAAAAGTTCATCTTTTGAATATACGGTCTAACCTCATTATAACGACCATTTGTATTACGGCATTTCACTATAACGACCCGATTTTCTCCAGAACTGATTTTTCATGTTATAGTTTACTTCTCTATAAAAACATTCTACCTATAACAGTAATGTCATTCATTATAGCAGTACACTCTTCGTAAAATTATCCCTCTATAATAGTCATACTCAAATATTGTGTAAATACTTTATAAGAAATATATTATGTATAATATTAACTATTAAAATATTTATGCGTATGGTAGTAATCATTAATTGCATGCACATAGTAAATTTCGAGTATGAATAACTAGAAGGTCAAAAATTGTATTTAAATTATGTCAATCAGTTATGGTCATAATTTCATGAGAAAAGGTTATTGATGTTTGCCTTTTTTACATTCATACTCCTAATTTTGCATACTTTTATTTATAACAACTAAATGAGACCTAAAAGTCAAATCTCAATATACATATATAACAACACCTCACTATAACAGTCATAAAACTTTCAGACAAACGATGCCATTATAGAGAGGTTTGATTGTATAGCTTACCTTTCCATAACAAAAAGAGATAAGGCACAAGTACCCACCTAAACTATACCCGAAGTTGCTATGACACACCTAAACTTTACGGGGGTCCAATCCCCCCCCCCCCCCCCCCAAATTCATTTTTTCTATATTTTGTGCTCCTTTTGCTAACGTGGCTGTCAAGTAGCAGATAATTTTTGTGCTAAATTGGCAGCCACGTTGGCACAAAAGGAGCACAATAATACTGAAAAATGAGTTTAGGGGGATAATAGGACACCCGAAAAGTTTGGGTATGTCACTGGGATTCCGGGTATAGTTTTTTTTTTTGGGGGGGGTACTTGTGCCTTATCTCAAACAAAAATCTCATTGTGATTACGAAGAGCTTTATAAAAAGAAAACAATTTATGATGATAGGAGGAAATGGGGCTAGGTTATTAGTAACTTTTACTGTAGTTATAGACAAGGAAAAACCTGTGTTGAGAAGAAAAATGATAGATTGTGTACTTTATTATGTTTTATAATGCATAAAAGCTTTACAAGAGCTATATATTTGGGGAAGTTTAATAAGTAGCACCGTATTTACAAATCAAGTAATGTTATATTCAAGTTAACGGTACTGCTCTTCAACCATTACTGGTTCAAACAAACGAATGTAGATGATTTGGAATATATGGTCAGTGAAATACACTACGTACAGAGTTAAAGTATGGAAACAAGATACAAACATTATGATGTGGAACATTCCCTTTGCATATAAAGATAGGAACTTGTTTTAACACATGAAGTTTAGCATTTCACATTTGTTAGCATCTCAGTATGCGAGAACTGATATTCACATAAGTTGGTTGTTTCCAACTTAACTATCCCTTGAGAAAAGGCAAACAATAAGGATTAAGAATACTTATATCATTATGCTGAGCAAACTTTGTTGCAACAGTCTAGTTAAGAATTTGAAATAAACAGAACAACCCGCAATTGAATGCTCTCTAGCACTTAAAAAAATACTTTGTTTTCATATTAATATTAGTCAACACATGAAAAATCGCTTCAGTACAATATGATACTACCAAAATGAATAAGAATCCGCACTGATCACAGGAGCACATATTTCAAACATTGGCCTCCAACATGTTATGTTTGCGCTTACGACATTGATGGTCCAAAGAGGGTGAATAATGCAATGGATAGACAGCTCGACAAGTTGGGCAAGTGTTGTTCTTGGATAGCCATGGCAGGAGACACCCTATATCAAACGCATGCGAACAATAAGTTATAATCAGTTCATTCTCGTCTTTAAACTCCTCATGACAAATTGGACAAGTTTCATCTCTTAGATCTTTGAGTCTATTGACTGGACTTGGACACCAAGATCTATAACATCGCTCGACTTCGACAAATCCTTTGGCTACATCTACTGCAATAGGCGGTTTCGTTGGAAAAATCCCACGTTCACCTGTATATTCCCTTAATATATCAAGATATTTGAGGATGTCCTCACTGTGTTTATCACATGAATCGTTTACATTGGGTACGGTGAAATCCCCCTCTTCGTTTTCAAACCGACGATACAATGGGATGTCGGGAGGATACCTTGTGAAATTAGGGTAAATGTCAAAATCAATTTTATCAGTAAAATTGATACAGCGAGTCTGGGAGAGTTCAACAGCAATTATATACGTCGGTCGTGGTGGTGGAAGTAAAGCTTGAGAATCTTGAAACTCAGTGAAAAGGCGATAAGAGATATCGCCAGCCAACTTTTTGATAGTTTGCGGTAGAAACTGAAGAGTAGCAGAAACGAGCAATGTACTTAATGATGCTTCTCTGTTCTGTAGTTTCGATAGATCAAAGGGGATGACAGTAGAACACTTCTTTACCTCATTTGTGTATCCGTAGTTAGAGCAGCAGCCGCAACACTCACAAGGCTGAAGTGTCATAAATGTACTTCTGATTATGAACACGCATAATCCTTCAGACTGTGAAATCTTATTCTTCGTTATCTTTTCATTCCATAAGAAAAGCCGAAGTGAGTCGCAGTCAGCAGTTTCTGTGATTCTCTCCATTGAAATTTGATGTTTTTGCTTATCAGAATACAGAGATAAGCTCTAATGAAGAAATATTTATAAAGCGTTTAAATTGATGAACTTACCTAAAATTACTTGCCTGTAATCCTTATGTTGTTCTCCAAGTTCCCTTAAAAGGATTAAGTTGTTCTATGGAAACTAGGATGGTGCATCACAAATATTAGCCTTTGTTATAAAATGTATATAGACTTCATTCTTTGTAATATACATAGGTACAATTAGCTTGCAGATTGTAGGAATCCGTAATTATTTTCTTTTCTAAGTTAGAACCTAATGTATTGTATTTATATCTTGGTTACTAGCTAAGACATTTACTTCCATTTAATTACATGGTGTCAGAGCTAGTTTCATCCCTATTTTGACTCCCAATCCACGCTCCAATTGGGCCTGGGAGTGAAGGGGGTGTTTAAGTGGGTAAAAGACCCATATTGGTTGGGGAATGGATCGATGGTTTACTTATATGGACTTGGGAAATCCTCCCGTCACGAGCTAGATTTTGGGGTTGAGTTAGGCCTAAGTGTCATATCTTTATATAGTATCAGAGCTTATAGGCTCGTTGATCTTATTTTGGCTCTGTTTCAATAGACAAGCCTGATCATCTTCTATTGTCATATAGAAAAAGGGTCGGATTTCCAATCGATCACTTTTAAGTGGTCATTTTGCATCACCACCACCATAGGAGGAGGCGGATCATCCTTCACGGCCGTACCAGCCTATAACACTGTAACACCTGAATTTTCAAACTATGATCTGAGTCGTTCTTTGAATTCATATAGACCCGAATCTGAAGATTTCAAATTTGACACAGGTTTTAATATCAATTCATTAATATGGGAAGAGCTTTAGATACAAATTAAGGTCATAAGGAACTTCTAGCTCAAAGCTAAGTTGAAAGCTTCTTTACCGATTGAGTTTTCGTATAAGATTTTACTAGGGTTAACTTCAAATGAACATAACTCTAAGAATATAAAGAGTTTTGTGAACCAAGACCCACCAAATGAAAGGTCTTCGAGTCTTTTTTCCAACTCCACCAACCGTTGTTTATCTGATTTTGCAGTAGAAAGTTATGATCATTTTACCAAAAGATAGCGATCTAACCGTCACACGGGAAAGTTTTTGAGGACTGGTTTGCGGCCGTAGACCCCTTTATACACCCTGCAAACCTAACATAGACTAAGAAACACAGGCAATTGGTTTGGGGAAGTTACTGGAAGCCATATGCTGGCAACCACTATTTGCGATCCTATAACAACCGTAGTTGTGAATTTCACTTTTTTCTGTGTTTTGACCATTTTTCCCTTCCACATAGTTTTAATATACTATTTGTGATTTGTGGGGTTGTTTGAAACGGTCCCCGATGCATTTGAAAGTGATTTGAGACCCTTAGAGGCCTTTAAAAGAGGTTAGTTTAACTTCGATCAACATTTTATGATCTGAGTATCGGATGGTGTTTTGGTCTATTCTATTAGATCCTAAATGTCGATTTTGGGTTATTAGAGTAGTTAGTTCGGGTTTCGAGCCTTTATTTTATATTTTGACCTCTTAAACGAAAACTAGTGAAATAAGCTTAAAAGAGGTCCCGGGGGCTAATTCATTGTAAATGATCTCTTTATGAAAATACGATAGTTCCATTGAGTTTGAAACATCAAAAATAGTCTAACAGCATATCTAGTTTATTTCTGTGGGATCCCGAATGAATCCCGAGGGTCCAATCGGAACTATTTTTCAAGTTCCAAAACTGTTAGTGCAATTTTCTAGTGCCAGCTGAAAACATTCTTCGCGAACGCTGGCCTGCAAACACGGTGAAGGAAAATGTGCTTCATCACGCATGTGATGATGGGACCGCATTCTCAAAGGGTTGATCGGGGATCGGGTCGGGTCTTAGGCATCGCATTTGCGATCGGACCTTCGCGAACATGGAGTGTTGACCATGACACAAAGAGAAACTTAAAGCCCGATCAATATTGACCCTCGCGATCATGATGTGGGTACCGTAATTGCGAGGTACTATTCACCTAAACAGTATAAATTCCCCATTTTTACGATTTTTCACCATTTTTGGAATTGGAAACCTCGAGAAAGGCAATTTCAAGGAGGATTCCTCCTCAATATTGCTTGGGTAATCTCTAAACTCCCATTTTCATCATATCCTATTGCTTCTCTCTTCAAAATAACTTTAAAAACTTGTTTTCAAACTTGGATTTTGGGATTTTTGCCCGGTAAAGTATAAAATTGGTTTTTCTTTTCAACTTGTTTTTAATTGGGATTTTAGATTTAGACTCTTCTTGATATGAAAAACATGATTCTTAAATAAAATTTCAGATTTACCCTTTTTGATTTCAAGTCGATTTTCAAACTATTTTTGGACCCGAATCAAATATAGCCAATATGGATATCATTAGTTCTCTTTTGACGTATAAATTACGTTTTTCATAGATTTAGTTTGTTTTGAGACCGCTCGTGAAGGAAAGGCTCCACATTGAAGGGTCTAGGCTTGAATTCTGGCTTTTCGAGGTAGGTTATGACTTAACTTTCTTGACTGGGCTCGGTAGTTAACCATCCATGTAAAGCATTTTATGGGTTGGGGAATTAGATGCGAGAATTGTATTTTGAGGTTATTATTATTATCGTGTTGCCCTTGTGGGGACTTATATGCATATTGTTGTTAACTTGAGAGATTATATTTATTGTGATCCCGTGTGGGGGCTTTATTTGATGTTATAGACCTTATTTGTGCATTATTTGCCATTATTATAGTTATGATGCCCGTGCAGGGGCTTGAATAGCTGAATAGATATTAAAGGCCTTATTTGAGCATTATTTGCCTCTATCACTATGTGATGCCCGAGTGAGGGTTTGAAATGATATTATTGATGTATTACATGACTATTTATTCCAGTGGTGTCGTGCGAGAGCTTATATCATGAAATATTCACATATTGAGTTGATTCTGATCTCATTTATACCTATATTGAATTAATTATTATCTTCATACTGATTGGCTGTGAGCATTACATCGTCATTTCATCCATACATATTCATGAGATTTGGTACCACTGAGAAACATTGATTTTTGAAAGAAAATGAAATATTTTACAAAACCCTTGGCTGAGGGATGTGCCGACAAGGTAATTGAGACACGAGAATGAGATTTGTGAAATTCTATGGTTGTGAACCCCCCCCCCCATTGGTTATGTCTTGAAGCGATGAGGCTCGGAAGGCTTATATCATCATTATCCCACCGTCATTGCATTGCATCATTTGCACCTCTATTTATGTGTTTGTTGTTGCGTACTTAGCTTCCTTATATCTTCATGTGTAGTTATTATTGTATTGATACTATACTTGTAGAATTGTTAGGAGATACGGTGTGAGCTACCATTTGGGAACTTTTTTGTATGTAGGTGGAAGCATGCTCATAGTATTCTTTACTTGTTTTGTTTTCTAGTTTGCTCTGTCGGCCTATGATACCTACTGAGTACAAGTGGACCGTACTCACTCTTACTTCATGTAACACCCCGTACCTTCCCAACCCTACTTGACGACGTTGAACAATGTATACTTGAGTGTCGAGAGCCACACGAAACAAAAAAATTGAAATTTGGCCTTGGAAATGTGATTAACCTTGCGTCGTAGGTGTTTTGTGATTTTCCTGGAGAATTTGTGGGGTTCAAAACGAGGCTAAGAGGACCTCTAAACAAAGTATGTTAAGGGTAAGAAGTGAGTTAAAGAATAGGACTTGAAGTATCTAACCGAACCCGCGAAGAAAAGCCGAAAACAAAAATTTTGGAAAAAAATAAGGAGGGGCGCGCCCAGGGGCGTGCCACGCCGCTCTGGGCTGAAATTTTCAGTCCAGAGGCAGCAAAGGGGCGCGCCAGGCAGCGTGCCACGCCGCCCCTGCGCACCTTTCAAAAGTTGAAAGTTTTGTTTAAGGCCCAAGGGTTCCCGGGGGCGTATTGAGCCGATTTTTGCCATGATTCTTCTACAACCATGAGAATATACATGAAATGAGTGAAATAATATATTGGGATGATAAAATTACTCGAGAACGAATTTGACGTCAAAATGACGATTTTACCCTTTTGGTCAAAATGGGTCATACGTGGCTAGAAGCACTTGGTTTTTGGATTGAGGCTACGAATATGAATAGCATGAGTGGGAATATTATTGTAATACGTATGAGACTACTTAAACACGTTACATTATTGATTTTATCGGGTTAAGTGAATTGGGCCCAAAAAGGGCCCAAAAATGGAAAGAAGACATGGCCCATATGGGAAATTTGACCCATTCATCTTGGCCAAGTAGAGACTTATTATTGGACCAAGTGTGTGAGTAAAAAGGGACATTAAGGGGCTATAAAATTTGGAAAAAAATCAGATTTCTCTCATTTTTCACTCTCATGCTATTCTAGAAATTTCCCAAAGATATTTCTCTCATTTTTCAAGAACCCTAAGCCAACTCTTTGGACAAGATCATCATTTGGAAAGTCTTGGTAAGTGTATATTATGATGATTTAATATCTTATATGCATGATAGACTATGTAGATCATATTGGTTATGCTAGAAAGTGTTGGATATGGCACTTGGGGTTTTTACAAAAAGATGTGTAATTCTTGTGAATTAAACTTGAAAAAGGACTTGATGTTTTGATGAAAGTGAATGGTGTTGATGATATCTCAACTTGTATGGTGTTGTTATGTCCATAATTTTCTATTTTTCTACATGTGTAAATTATGGGATTTTGGCCGATTTGTGCTATGAAGTGTATTAAGGTGACTTGATGGATTATTTGTGATATGGTGGGAATGAGAAAGTGTAAAGGAGAAGCTTTGTGGTGAAATGTTGTTGGGTTATCATGTGTTGGTAAATGTATGAAATATTGTGGTATTTTTGGTATGATAATGCCATGAATGGTATTATAAAGGGTGACATAATATTATAAGGGACTCATGTAATTCATGGTCATCTTAAATGCTTGGAATGTAACTTGTGGTCAATGTATGGCATGAATGGGGTATTGTTGGTATAACAATGCCGTAAATGGTATTGTTGAAAAGGAAATGACATTTTAAAGACAAACATGTAACTCATTGTTGTCGTATGCATGTGTAAAGTAGTTGGTGGTTAATGTTGGTTCCATTGTGTACTTGTGATGTAGAATAAGAAAGGAGCGGGATTGTTGTGCTCACACATTGGATTGTGTATTTACATTTGGGAAGATAAGGTATGTAAGGTTACTCTGTCCGTTTCTTTCTGCGGCAAATAGTTTTCACATTGACACTACGCATGTTCCATCCCGAAATGTGCTAAGGTATCCCATATTCGGTTATCCATGGTCATGGTCATATATTTCCTATTCATTGATTATTGGTGAATCTCTTGTCCCGTATTCATGGTTAATGTTCCAAAAACAATAAGGTTATGTTCCCATGTTCCAATAATAATTATACTCATGTCCCTTGTTTTATGGATTATGGTCCAATGGTTTCAATCGTGGTATGTTTCTCATAATGGGATGTTTCTCACACTGTTTACTCATATATCTCTTACCCATTGGTTAATGATCCGAAGCTTCGAGGAAAGTTGTCATAACATCGAAATCTCTAAAGGACCTAGTTCAAGAGAATAAGAACATAAGAGAATCTATTCAATCTTGGATGGCATTTTCCAATTATGCCTTGTTTCAAAGTCCTTTAATATGATGATTATCCTTGTACCAATATTTTATAAGTAATAGTACCAATCTCATGAGAAGTGAAGAATGAGGTAAAGTGTGTGTGTTTTCAAAAGTGTCATGATCCTCAATGTATCAATCTCTCAAATGAAATAAATGAGGTTATACATGTTGTTGGTTGCAAGAATGGAGGAAGATAATAGGGGGTGGACACAATTCCAAAGTTCCAATAATACTATGACTCCAAACTCCGATGATGTATGATCCAAGTTCTAATAATGTCACGACTATCTTTGTACCAATCTCATAGGTTTCATAAGAGAGGATGTGTTAATCTCTCATAAGTTGAAGTATCACTCTCTTACATAAGACTAATACGAAGGTGAGGTGCAAGTTAATTAATTATTCCTCATAAGTGAAGATGTCAATCTCATGTAAGTGTGTGCCTCAATTAAGGTCATGAACTCTAATGTGTCACTCTTATAAGTGTGGAAAGGAAAAGATGTGCATATGGTTCCTCTATGTTTCTTTGAGTATGAATCACAAACTAAAAGGGTACAAGTTAAGAGGGAACAATCTCAATGCTATACATATACATATATATATATGATATCCCATCAAAGGTGGAGGCCCGGTACTATATATATCCCACCAAGATGGATGCCCGGTACTATATACATATATATATTAAATCCCATCAAAGGTGGATGCCCGGTACTATATCCCACCAAGATGGAGGCCCGGTACTATATACTTATTTATCATATCCCATCAAGGTGGATGCCCGGTACTATATATCCCACCAAGATGGAGGCCCGGTACTAAATAGATATATATACATCATATCCCACCAAAAGTGGAGGCCCGGTACTAATATAAGATGATGATCCATAAGGTGTTATGAATCACTAACTAGTTGAGTGACTAATAGTCAATATGGTTGTAAAAGAGATGAGAATATATCCCTTGCGTGTATCTCTAAATATGGATGTTATGATAAGAATGATGACGAAGCGACTGAATGACCAAGTAATGAAATAATAGACGTAATGAACATGGTTCCACATATTCATGACTGAGGTATATCCATATTATTATTCTCTTACGCTTCATTTCTTGGAAGTACTTATGTGTTATTCTAGTTTCATATGGCCTTACATACTCAGTACTTTTGTTTTGTACTGACCCCTCTTGGGGGACTTACCTTACATGCTGCAGGCACAGGAGGTAGTAGCTCTCCGCAGTAAGTGGCGTGATATTCGCAGATTGTTGGTGAGCTCCAGTTGCTTCGGGGCTTCCCAAGTCACATGTGTATAGTAGATTTTGGCATTTGTAAATATTGTATAGACATGGTCATGTATCTATTAGAGGCTTTGTAGACATATGTGGGGTATCATGAGGTAAAAGATATACGTTCATTTTGATGAAATGGCCCTAACGGCTAAGTTGCATATATATTACATATGTTGTCATGCCTTCCGCTATTGATATTTAATTACATAAAATAAGATGATATTCATACGCAAACATACATATGAGAGTACATGAGCATGAGCAAAGATTGGTTCTCTCGGGCCTTATCGGCTTCGGGTGCCAATCACGTCCCGATGGGATTCGGGGCGTGACACTTCAATGCCCTTTCGGTGGAGATCTCAGTATAAGCGCGACCCACGATGGCTGACTTTATGCTGTGAGAGACTGACTTCGAGTTACTAGTGAGCTCCAACATTCGGGGCAGATTTCGAACCTCCTCATATCTTATCTTGTCTTTATTTACTTTCAGAGACAGAGTCGTGTATTTAAGATTTCCAGTATTGTATTAGATGCTCTTCACACCTATGACACCAGGTTTTTGGGATTTATGGTATTTCCTTTGTTTTTTCCCTGTTTTATGAGTATTATAGTCTGACTTCGTTCTAGAAGTCTCGTATTTATTTAATCCCTTTCATATTTTGATCTCCTTTTCTATTGCTGGGTTTCGGCTTAACTACCAAGGTTGGGTGGAGGTAGGTGCCATCATGACCTCAATTTTTGGGTCGTGATAGGTCCGCACAAGGCCCCGATGGGAAATTTTCTCCAGTGTTGTTATTAGGGGCTTTTTGGTCCTTTCCTTAACCTAAACCATCTTCCACCCTTCTAAAACGTCTCCCACTCTTTTATTTACCTTAATATTGATTAAAAGCATCCTCTCAAAGTTTCAAAACTTTCAAGCTTTTAGAAAGATCAAGCTAGGGCTCCAAATCTTTTGGGTTTTTCCCCATAGTTAATCTCCGAGGCATGTAAGAGTAACACATTTCTTGAGGAACTCCGTTCTTCCCCACAATTGAGCCTTAGTTTCATATTAAGTTCATGATTTAAAGTAAAGTTTCAAGGTTGAATATTTCGAAGTATTGTTCTTGATCCTTGTTACAACTTTCTTGAATATTCATTGAGTATTAATGTTAATTCCATGGGTTAGAGTCTTTCCTAAGATTGAATTTCTTGTCATGTCTACCAATTTTATCCATATAAAGTTCATGAGTTTTATTGATGTTATTGAAAGTTTATTGCATGTTTTCATGATATCTACAATATCCAAAGTTTACTTGAAAAGTGTTTAAACTTTGTAAATTCATGAAAAGCTTATGAGAACTCTTATGCATAATATCATGGCTTGAAAAGCACAGAAACTTATCGTATCTTGAAAAGAAAAAGAAAAGTTATAATGATTTAGAGCCAAGGCTCACAGAGATAGATAAGTTCATGGTACGATATTTTAGAGTCAAGCATGATTTTCAGAAAAAGTTTTAAGACTTATATTATGAGAAAATAAGAACATTTTTGCGAAGAATATTTTGCACTGAGATGGGTATGGGTATAGGCAACACATGCCCCAAAACTACGTTGCCCTCATAGGATAGGATCGTCCACGCTAAAGATTTATGAAAATTACATGAAAGTTTCTTTAAGACATAATCTTGAACTACTTGTTTTGGGTCTAAAGATGCATAAAGCTTACTAATTGAGTTTTACATGTTTTATACTGATTTTTATGATGCACTTACCTCATTGTCGTTATTTCTTCAGCTCTGTTAGAAGTCAGTAAGTTCCATTCTCATTTCTTTATTCAGCTAGTTATCATGTTTAGGCTTTATGCCCTTGTTCAGTTTCAGTTTCCATTTGGTAAATGTATATGTTTTACATTCCGCTATTACGTACCAATACATTCAAAATATTGACGCTCTTTTTGTGCTATATCATTTTTTGATGTAGATTCTGGACCTCAGACTCAGGGCCGCAGGCAGGCACTTCGCTAGACTTTCCATCATCAGCTTATGGTGAGTCGTCTTTGCATCCAGAGGACTTGATCATGTTTCCTCTCAGCCTTAGATTTTTAGACAGTTGGTTTAAATAAAGTTGTCCCGGTTGACTTATTCAGTTCATGTTTAGAGGCTTCATTAGACATATGTAAGTTTCAGCTTTTCAACTTGTCTTTTAGAAAATGACTTTCAGTGTTGGATATTGAAACAAAGTGATTTATATATTTTCTATTGAAATTCGTTACAAGTTTATTACCGCCAGCTTCCGCAATTTATGAAAGTTAAAGTTTTGTGAACAGCTTGTCGGGCCAAGGGCCCACTTGGGATCACTCGTGATTCCAAGTGCCCTGTTATGTTCAGGGTGTAGACTCGGGGTATGACAAACACAAAGAATATGGGTAGTCAAAAGTTCTATCAAATAGCCAAAAAAGTTAAGCACTAATTAATGTAAACATTGCATAAAGAAAGCATAGTGTTCTTTTGGCACTGAGCTAGAAAGGTCTCTTCTTTCCTTTGGTTTATTCACTAATCTGAAACTTATCACTTGTTTTCTTATTGATTCTCGGGTTGGTGGCATTCTTGAATGAAGTCTATCAGAACCAAATTAGCACTTCTCTGATCAAGCTAAGTCTCTCTAGCTGAGCTGGGCGTCGGGGGCTGACGAAAGTCCCATCTTCCCTCTTTAAGCATATAATCATTCTTTCCTTTAAATCCATCAGTCTTTGAGATTCTTTTTAAACCCTTTACAATGTGCTTTTGGTTAGGCGTGCAAAAAAGTTTAAAAACTGGCTTCATGTTAAATAGCGGTTTCCAAATAGGGTACCCGTGAAGCTTTTACGCTTTACCAATGGGAAACATGGCTATTCTCTACTACCTGCTAGTAAATTGTTCCAGGATCAACTATCATCAAAAGAAAAATACTCTCATTACACCCTGTTGCGGATGGCGTAGTTTTGCTTGCTCAAAAATTGAACTCTGGGATTTTTCAGGGTTCTTTCATTTGGTTTTCATAATTGTTTCTGAAAAGTTAAATAAGTCATTATAACTAATGGATTAAAGTAATTAACTCGAGGCCAAATATAGTTAGTCATTTACTCGATAAATCAATTTCTGATGCAAATAACAAGCAATAGTTATTAAATAAACAGATATAAACCACGTATTAGGTAAGATCATGCAATCAAAACATGTTCAGTATTTTTTTATTTTGATAATGGTGGTGTCCGGACTAACTTGCGCCCCTCAACTATTCCACCAGGTACCTGCTAGGTTGCTACCTGCCACCAACAGAGGCAATAATTAACTATGACAACCAAGGTTTAGCTTGATGAAGAAGAATCACATAGTGCTTTTAGAGTCCAAGATCTCATTCTCCACCTACTTCATTGACCACTACGTCTCATCCTTGGATGCTTAACAACTGGTTTGGTATCTTGTAATCGATTATTTGTGTTCGAAGTATCACATTTGCTGACAACAAAAAAAAGTTAATTCAAGAGAAACATTATTTCAGGGGTTTAAACTTTAAACTACATATTGTGCCTACATCTCATCATATTCTAATATATATTTTCCGAAATGCTTTGAAATGCTTTTCCTTGTGCTGAGGGTATATCGGAAACAACTTCTCTACCTCCCAAGGTCCTCAGACCCCATATGTGGGATTTCACTAGGTATGCTGCCGTTGTTGTTGATTTCTAATATATATTGTTAGAAAATTTCACAGCTAATAAACTTGTTGTGATAGTGAAAAAAAAAAAACATAACTTAAATCATGCATATTTCCTAGTATAGATAAAGGCAAGCTAAAATTTACCCATTTCATCTACCACAAAGGAGCAAATTCGGCATCATAACCATAAAGGAGCAACAGATAGCAATGATATATAAAACCTTAGATAGCCCTCTGCACATAATTCTATCCAGAATTACAGAATCCCTCTTTAGCAGGCAATTGCTTGGAAACTAACTTAACTACGAAGAAAGCAAAACAAAAAAAGAAAAGAGAGCTTTAATAACTAAAACATCCTCGGCGATTTCTAAAGTGATGCTGCATTCTGTTTCAAGACTATGAGTGTGTTTGGTATGAAGGAAAACATTTTCCAGAAAATGTTTTCCAATTATAATTAGCAAAAATGAAATTTACTAGAATAAACTCTGGAACCAACTACTGATTTATTTACCTTCTTTCTCTCTAGTTGAGCACCTATATCCCTTTATTCAAAGGATTCCTTCCCCTGATACTTATCGCTCACTCTATTCTGTTCCTCCACGGGGCCTGATGACTTTCCATAAGAATCTGATGATGTTTCCAGATACACGGGACAAGATGGGAGTTGTTTCAGCGGAAAACAAGATGCAAGAAGTGAGGCTTAGGTGGTTCGGACATGTGAAGAAGAGATGCACAGATGCCCCAGTGAGGAGGTGTGAGAGCTTGGTTATGGATGGTTTCAAGCGGGGTTGATGGAGTTCGAGGAAGTATTGGGCAGTGAAGATTAAACAGGACATGGCACAATTTCAGCTTACAAAAGGCGTGACCTTAAATATGAGATTGTGGAGGACACAGATTAGGGTAGTAGGTTAGCAAGTAGTAGAGCATGGTCTAGCTTATCCTTCCATATTAGTAGTCATAGTATTACCCTCGTAGTTTCTTGTTCCTTGATCTCTATTATTATTTGACGCCTTTGGTACTTCAATTATCGTATTTTGTAGTTTCTGTTCAGATTGCTTTGTCATTCTTTCTATAGTATTTTGTCATGACTTCTTCATTTCTATTATTGCCTTTCCATCGAGCCAAGGATCTTTTGGAAACAGCCTCTCTACCTCCAGTAATGTGGTTGTACACCTACCGTCTTTGTACACCTACCGTCTGCAAACCCCACTTTGTGGAATTACACTGGGTAATGTGGTTGTTTGTTATGCCTTCATTGACATTTTCTGCTTCAACAAATGCACCCTCTTCTTAACTCTCAGTATCTACACTTGTCAAGCTTCAATTAGTTGAACTCTCTACTTTCACCTCTGGAATATGATATATTTTCTAAGACCTATACAAGAAACTTCTGCTTCAAGCTTTTTAACTGATCTGTTCCCTTCAACAGTATTTTCAGCTTTCGCAGTTTCAACTTCGACCTCTTTATGAAATGCTGAATAGCACCGTCTATAGAAATCAAGTAATGTTATATTCAAGCTAGAATTCCAACTCAAGGGGGGTCGAGAGTGTCAGTTCATTATTAGCAACACTAATACTGGCCTTCAACCATTACAGGTTCCAACAAACGATGTAGGTAATTTAGAACATACGATCAGTGAAATACACTTCGCACAGAGATAAAGAATGGAAACGAGATGCAAACCTTATGCACATTCCCTTTGTATATGAAGATAGGAACTTGTTTTCACACATGAAGTTTCGCATTTCACATTCGCTTGCATCTCATATGCGGGGACTGATCTTCACATAAGTTGGTTGTTTCCAACTTCACTAGACCTTGAAAACAGGCAAACAAGAATTAATAATGCTTATATCATTATGCTGAGCAAACCTAGCCCCTATATTATCTAGTCTAGTTAAGAATTTGAAAGAATTAGAACAACCAACAATTGAACGCTTTTTAGCACTTTAAAAAATTAGTTTGCTTTCACATTTAACATTAGCCAAGACATTATCTAGCACATGAAAACTGAAAAAAGATAAAAGCACATATTTCAAACATTAGCCTCCAACATGATATGTTTACGCTTACAATGTTTACGGTCCAAAAAGGGTGAATAATGCAAAGGATAGACAGCTCGACAAGTTGGGCAAGTATTGTTCTTGGATAGCCATGGCAAGAGACACCTTATATGAAATGCTTGTGAACAACAAGTTGTACCTCCTCATAACAAATTGGACAAGTTTCATTCATTAGTCTTTGACTGGACATGGACACCAAGATCCATCAGATGGCTGAACTTCGATAAGTCCTCTTGCTATATCCACCACAATGGGTGGCTTCGTTGGACAAATCCTACCTTCACCTGTATATTCCCTTAACACGTCATGATACTCAAAGAAATCCTCAGTATATTTATAAAATGGTATCTTTAGGTGTTAATTAACAGCCCAAAACAATCTAATCTTTAGGTGTTAATTAACAGCCCAAAACAATCTGCAATATCATACCAAAAAATTGAAAAAGATGCAAATTTTAAATGTTAGCCAACACATTCACCAATATGCAATCTGCCACATGAAAAATTCCTTCATTGTAATAAGATACCCAAAAATAAAAAAAGAATAAAGAACAAAGAATCTGCAATAATCAAAAAAGAAACATTTAGGTAAACATTAGCCTCGAATATGTTATGATAGGCATATGAATATCCCAAAGAAACATTGGCGTGATTATACAAAAAGATGCACAACATTTATGCGACAGATAACGATACAAGTTTAACATTGAAGGAGGGAACAAAGCCAGGGATAGACAGCTCAGCAAGTGGGTCAGGTGTTGTTGTTTATCATGAATATCCAAGGCAAGAGAGACCTAATATGAAAGGCGTGAAAACAAAGAGTTATGGTAACTTCTTTGGCATCTTTCAAGTCATCGTGACAGACAGCGCAAACGTCGTTGTCATCAATTAGATGTTTGAATCTTCCAAAATTGGGTGTAAGAGATGGCTGAATTTCCACTAACCCTCTTGGTACATCAGATGCAATAGGTGGTTTTGTTGGTATATTCCAGCCTCACCAGCATAGTCCCTCAAGACAATGACAAACTGAATGACATCCTCGCTGTAGCAATGATATGGATCGATTGTGTGTTCTTCTTTAGTTACAGTAGTGATAAAATAGTCCCTCACCGCCATGTGCAGGGTACGGGGAAGGGCCCGACCACAAGGGTCTATTGTATGCAACCTTACCTTGCATTTCTGTCAGAGGTTGTTTCCAAGGCTCGAACCCGTGACCACCCGTTCACATGATAGCTACTTTACCAGTTACTCCAAGGCTCCCCTTCAAAACATGACTTAGTTTAAGTGCCTAAATAAATATTCTACATGTTTAAATGGCTCGCTATGTATTAAGGCAAATATATATGATGCGCCATCCTATTTGGCATCATATATATTGCCTAAACAACTTAATCCTTTTTAGGGAACTTGGAGAACAACAGTAGGATTACGTGCAGGTAATTTTAGGTAAGTTCATCAAATTAAGCACTTTATAAATATTTTTTCATTAGGGCTTATCTCTACAATCTGATAAACAAAAGGAACAAATTTTAATGGAGAGAATAGAAGAAATCGCTGACTGCGACTCACTTAGGCTTGTCTTACGGAACGAAAAGCTAAATAGGAATCAGATTTCACAGTCCGAAGGACTATGCGTGTTCATAATCAGAAGTACATTCATTTCAGCCTTGTGAGTGTGGTGGCTGCTATTCTAAATACGGCTACACAATCGAGGTAAAGAAGTCTTCTTCTGTCATCCCCTTTGATATGTCAAAACTATGGAATAGCGAAGCATCATTAGGTACATTGCTCGTTTCTGCTACTCTTTAGTTTTTATCGCAAACTATCAAAAAGTTGACGGGCGATATCTCTTATTGCCTTTTCACTGAGTTTCAAGATTCTCAAGCTTTACTGCCACAGCCACGACCGACGTATATAATCGTTGTTGAAATCTCCCAGACTCGTTGTATCAATTTTACTGATAAAATTGATTTTGACGTTTACCCTAGTTTCACAAGGTATCCTCCCGACATCCTATTGTATCTTCAGTTTGAAAATGAAGAGGGGGATTTCACCATACCCCAGGTGATCAATTCATGTGATAAATACAGTGAGGACATCCTTAAATATCTTGACCTATTAAGGGAATATACATGTGAAGGTGGGATTTTTCCAACGAAACCACCTATTACGGTGGATGTAGCCAAAGGATTTGTCGAAGTCGAGCAATGTTATAGATCTTGGTGTCCAAGTCCAGTCAATAGACTCAAAGATCTAACAGGTGAAACATGTCCGATTTGTCATGAGGAGTTTAAAGATGAGAATGAACTGATTAGAACTTATTGTTCTCACGCATTTGTATAAGGTGTCTCCTGCCATGGCTATCCAAGAACAACACTTGCCCAACTTGTCGAGCTGTCTATCCATTGCATTATTCGCCCTCTTTGGACCATCACTGTCGTAAGCGCAAACATAACATGTTGGAGGCTAATGTTTGAAGTATGTGTTGTTGTGATCAGTGCAAATTCTTATTCATTTTGGTAGTATCATATTGTACTGAAGCGATTTTCATGTGTTGACTAATATTAATATGAAAACAAAGTATTTTTATTAAGTGCTAGGAAGCATTCAATTGCGGGTTGTTCTGTTTCTTTCAAATTCTTAACTAGACAATTGCGACAAGGTTTGCTCAGCATATGATATAAGTATTCTTAATTCTTATTGTTTGCCTTTTCTGAAGGGATAGTTAAGTTGGAAACAACCAACTTATGTGAATATCAGTCCCCGCATATCAGATGCAAACGAATGTGAAATGCTAAACTTCATGTGTTAAAACAAGTTCCTATCTTCATATGCAAAGGGAATGTTCCACATCATAATGTTTGTATCTTGTTTCCATACTTTAACTCTGTGCGTAGTGTATTTCACTGATCGTATATTTTAAATTATCTACATTTGCTTGTTTGAACCGGTAATGGTTGAAGAGCAGTACCGTTTACTTGAATATAACATTACTTGATTTGTAAATACGGTGCTACTTATTAAACTGCCCCAAATATATAGCTCTTGTAAAGTTTTTATGCATTATAAAACATAATAAATGCACAGTCTATCATTTTTCTTCTCAACACAGTTTTTTCCTTGTCTATAACTACAGTAAAAGTTACTAATAACCTACCCCATTTCCTCCTATCATCATAAATTGTATCATGCTTTTAAGAAAGCTCTTCGTAATCACAATGAGATTTTTGTTTTGAAAAGGTAAGTTATACAATCAAACCTCTCTATAATGGCATGTTTGTCTGAAAGTTTTATGACTGTTATAGTGAGGTGTTGTTATATATGTATATTGAGGTTAGACCGTATATTCAAAAGATGAACTTTTTGCTGTTGATGCTATTACAGCTTTGGCATTATATATTTGGTACCAAATTATAAACTGTTGGAATCCTGCTGCTAATCTTCCTTGTTTCTCTCTCTTGGGCTCTATGATTGCTGAAGTATGTAACAAGTTGCTATCAATCTGGAATGTGGTGTGATTTTTCTGGTAATTATCTTCCGATAGATTATTTCACATAGGAAAGGGCATATAAGCCCTTCTTATATGAGGACACAATTGATGATTCTCCCTTGCAAGGATC
This sequence comes from Capsicum rhomboideum, assembly GCA_031232105.1. Taxonomy (NCBI): domain Eukaryota; kingdom Viridiplantae; phylum Streptophyta; class Magnoliopsida; order Solanales; family Solanaceae; genus Capsicum; species Capsicum rhomboideum. The sequence goes on along the minus strand of CP124711.1, from coordinate 137,222,439 downwards.
AATTAGTAAATGGATACTTCTGTCCAGATTTTGCAGCTTGCTTAAACAATAGTATTGCGGCAAATAATATATTAATGATACTCGGTCCGTTCTAGTTTTATGTGACAACATTTGCTTTTTAGTCCGTTAAAAAAAACAGCTTCTAATTTGAAACTATTTAATCCAAACTTCTCATTTTACCCTTTATGAGAAGCTTTTAATCTACACAGTTTTCATGCTTTTTAAATAATATTAGCTTACCAGAAGCTTCTCATAAAGGGTAAAATGAGAAGTTTAGATTAAATAGTTTCAAATTAAAAACTATTTCTTTAACGTACTAAAAAGCAAATGTTGTCACGGACAGAGTATCATTAATATACTATTTGCCGCAATATTGTCCTTGCAAGGGAGAATCATCAATTGTGTCCTCATATAAGAAGGGAATAGATGCCCTTTCCGATGTGAAATTATCTACCGGAAGATAATTACCAGAAAAATCACACCACATTCCAGATTGATAGCAACCTGTACATACTTCAGCAATCATAGAGCCCAAGAGAGAGAAACAAGGAAGATTTGCAACAGTATTCCAACAGTTTATACTTTGGTACCAAATATATTATGCCATAGTTGTAATAGCATCAGAAGCAAAAAGTTCATCTTTTGAATATATGGTTTAACCTCATTATAACGACCATTCGTATTACGGCATCTCACTATAACAACCCGATTTTCCCCAGAATTGATTTTTCATGTTATAGTTTACTTCTCTATAACAACATTCTACCTATAACAGTAATGACATTCATTATAGCAGTATAATCTTCGTAAAATTACCCCTCTATAATAGTCATACTCAAATATTGTGTAAATACTTTTTAAGAAATATATTATGTATAATATAAAATATTAAAATATTTATGCCTGTGGTAATCATCATTAATAGCATGCACATAGTAAATTTCGAGTACAAATAACTAGAAGGACAAAATTTGTATTTAAATTATGTCAATCAGTTATGGTTATAATTTCACGAGAAAAGGTTATTGATGTTTGCCTTTTTTACATTCACACTCCTAATTTTGCATACTTTTGTTTATAACAACTAAATGAGACCTAAAAATCAAATCTCAATATACATATATAACAACACCTCACTATAACAGTCATAAAACATTCAGACAAACAATGTCATTATACAGAGGTTTGATTGTATAACTTACCTTTTCAAAACAAAAATCTCATTGTGATTACGAAGAGCTTTCTTAAAAGCATGATACAATTTATGATGATAGGAGGAAATGGGGTAGGTTATTAGTAACTTTTACTGTAGTTATAGACAAGGAAAAAACTGCGTTGAGAAGAAAAATGATAGACTGTGCATTTATTATGTTTTATAATGCATAAAAACTTTACAAGAGCTATATATTTGGGGCAGTTTAATAAGTAGCACCGTATTTACAAATCAAGTAATGTTATATTCAAGTAAACGGTACTGCTCTTCAACCATTACCGGTTCAAACAAGCAAATGTAGATAATTTAAAATATACGATCAGTGAAATACACTACGCACAGAGTTAAAGTATGGAAACAAGATACAAACATTATGATGTGGAACATTCCCTTTGCATATGAAGATAGGAACTTGTTTTAACACATGAAGTTTAGCATTTCACATGAGATTTGCATCTCATATGCGGGGACTGATATTCACATAAGTTGGATGTTTCAAACTTAACTATCCCTTCAGAAAAGGCAAACAATAAGAATTAAGAATACTTAAATCATATGCTGAGCAAACCTTGTCGCTACTGTCTGGTTAAGAATTTGAAAGAAACAGAACAACCCACAATTGAATGCTTTCTAGCACTTAAAAAAATACTTTGTTTTCATATTAATATTAGTCAACACATGAAAAATAGCTTCAGTACAATATGTTAGTACCAAAATGAATAAGAATTTGCATTGATCACAAGAGCACATACTTCAAACATTAGCCTCCAACATGCTATGTTTGCGCTTACGACATTGACGGTCCAAAGAGGGAGGATAATGCAACGGATAGACGGCTCGACAAGTTGAGCAAGTGTGGTTCTTGGATAGCCATGGCAGGAGACACCTTATATCAAATGTATGCAAACAATAAGTTGTAATCAATTCATTCTCATCTTTACACTCCTCGTGACAAATTGGACAAGTTTCATCTGTTAGATCTTTGAGTCTATTTACTGGACTTGGACACCAAAATCTATAACATCACTCAACTTCGACAAATCCTTTGGCTACATCCATCACAATAGGTGGTTTTTTTGGAAATATCCCACCTTCACATGTATATTCCCTTAATACGTCAAGATATTTAAGGGAGTCCTCACTGTATCTATCACATGAATCGTTCACATTGGGTACGGTGAAATCCCCCGCTTCTTTTTCAAACCGACGATACAATGGGTGTTAGGACCGAAATAATCAGGTGTCATGCGAAAGCTAGCAAAGCAAACCTCGAAAGACGCCACATAAGAAGACATGCGAGAAATACACCAAAAGAGACCCAATAATTTAACGTGGTTCGGTCAATCGACCTACGTCCACAAAAGGAGATGAGCAATTCACTATATAAACGAGAGTACAAAATGTCAAGAGAGACAACCTCACACAATTCACTCAGAATACAAAGAGGTTCACACAAGTGATACGCAACACTTGTGTCTCACAAAGTCTCCCCCAAAACAATACTCTCAAACCCCTAGGACTACATTGTGGATGCTAACAAGCTAGAAGAAAGGAGTCTCTATTTATAGAGTCTATAACCTTTTCCTACAAGAACAAGGATTAGTCAAATATGGAGAATTCATGTTTTCCTTTTCCTAAAAGGAAAGCCCAATTATGGTAAGAAAATCAGGGCAAATACCAACAATGGGATGTCGGGAGGATACCTTTTGAAATTAGGGTAAACGTCAAAATTAATTTTATCAGTAAAATTGATACAGTGAGTCTGGGAGATTTCAACAGCGATTATATACGTCGGCCGTGGCGGTGGCAGTAAAGCTTGAGAATCTTGAAACTCAGTCAAAAGGCAATAAGAGATATCACCCACCAACTTTTTGATAGTTTGCGGCAAAAACTGAAGAGTAGCAGAAATGAGCAATGTACCTAATGATGCTTCTCTGTTTTGTATTTTCGACAGATCAAAGGGGATGACAATAGAACATTTCTTTACCTCTATTCTGTAGCCGTAATTAGAGCATCAACTGCCACACTCACAAGGTTGAAGCGTCATGAATTTACTTCTGATTATGAACATGCATAATCCTTCGGACTGTGAAATCTGATTCCTTGTTAGCTTTTCGTTCCATAAGAAAAGCCGAACTGAGTCGCAGTTAGCGGTTTCTTCTATTCTCTCCACTGAAATTTGTTGCTTTTGCTTATCAGATTGTAGAGATAAGCCCTAATGACAAAATATTTATAAAGCGCTTAACTTGATGAACTTACCTAAAATTACCTGCACGTAATCCTAATGTTGTTCTCCAAGTTCCCCAAAAAGGATTAAGTTGTTTAGGCAAAATATATGATGCCAACTAGGATGGTGCATCATATATATTTTCCATAATACATAGCGAGCCATTTAAACATGTAGAATGTTTTAAACTAAGTCATGTTTTGAAGGGAAGCCTTGGAGTAATTGGTAAAGTTGTTGCCATGTGAACAGGTGGTCACGGGTTTGATCCTTGGAAACAACCTCTGGTAGAAATGCAAGGTAAGGTTGCATACAATGGACCTTGTGGTCGGGACCGTTCCCTGGACCCTGCGCATAGCGAGAGCTTTTGTGCACCGGTCTGCCCCTTTTACTTAAACTAAGTCATGTTTAAATCAAACACCTCAATTCTTAAATAAAATATTTTAACTAGACACTTTCTGTTTAAATTTAGAAAAATACAATTCATGTGTTTTCATTCGTCTATTCAGTAGTTAAGACCACACATTTGTGTCATTCCTTAATTATGTGCATCAATCTCAAGTAGAAAACGGCTATTAATCTTTAAATATGCTCCATCTCATTTTTTAAATAGACTGCTCACCTTTTCCTGTTTTATAATGCATAAAAAACTTTACAAGCGCTATCTATTTGGGACAGTTAAACGAAGTAGCACCATCTATAGAAATCAAGTATTAAGAATGTTTATATCATTATGCTGAGCAAACCTTGTCATAATTTGTAATATATGATCAGTGAAATACACTATGCACAGAGTTGATGTATGGAAACCAGATGCAAACCTTATGTTGTGGAACATTCCCTTTGCAATGAAGATATGAAGTTTTGCATTTCACATTCGCTTGCATCTCATATGGGAGGACTAATCTTCACATAAGTTGGTTGTTTCCAACTTCACTAGACCTTGAGAAACGGCAAACAAGAAGTATTAAGAATGTTTATATCATTATGCTGAGCAAACCTTGTCTCTAATGTCTAGTTAACAATTTGAAAGAAAAAAAACAACCATCAACTGAATGCTTTAACATGAAAAAAATTACTTCGCTATCATATTAACATTAGCCAAAACATCATCTGGCACATGAAAAATCGCTTCACGACAATATGATAGTACCACAAAAAGAATAAACAGAACGCATATTTCAAACATTAGCCTCCAACATGTTATGTTTGCGCTTACAACATTGACAGTCCAAAATAGGCGAATAATTGAAAGAATTAGACAGCTCGACAAGTTGGACAAGTGTTGTTTTTGGATAGGCATAGCGGGAGACACCTTATATGAAATGCGCGCCAACAATAAGTTGTAATCACTTCATTCTCGTCTTTAAACTCTTCTTGAAAATGGGAGAGAAATGGGTTTAGGATGATGAAATGGTAGGGAAAATGAAAAGGGGGTTGGTGGATTTTGAGATTGAGTCCACGGGTGGCATTTTAGGAAGGAAGAGAAAGAAGAAGTCATTGAAGCAATTTAACAAAGGGGTAGCAAGCGTGAACCAAATTCAAGAAAAGCTCAGTGATGAAGAAACTGATTTTTCTTCACGAGGTAATCCTAATGTTGTTCTAATCCAAGTTCCTAATAAAAAGGATTTATTTATCTTATGCCAGCTAGTTAGGGTTTTAACTTTATGGCTTATTGAAGTGAATGCTCTTGACCAAGGTTAATTTTAAAATATGCTGTGTCTCATTTTTCTTAATTGAATATAGTAAGTTAATATAGTTTGATATAAATATTGGGTGAAGATAAATTTTTATCCTATAATAAAAGCAAAGTTTTTATATAATGTAAAACAATTAGGGGTCGTTTGGTTAGAAGAGTAAAGGATAACAATTATAAGACAGAGTCAGATTATTTAATCCTTTTTATAGCTTCACCTGTGTAAGCATGCTCACGTTGTAGTGATTGAATTTATTTTTTGTAAACTCAGCTTGTGTGAGTTTGCTCATATTTTTGGTGTCAAATCTATATAAAGGAGGGTGAAGATAAGTTGATAGCTAACGTAAAACTTGTTAATTCATGATGAATTTAGACAATCGAGTGTGATGAAAAATTAAGGGGAAATATTGCTCCATCATATTGGCACCTGGTGTGAAAGAATATGAGCAATATTTCCCGCATCATGACGAGTGTGAATAAAAAGAAATTAGTATCCATTTGACCACAGATATTGCAAGCACTTTTTAAAAAGAATTTTTGCAAAACTTCTTTGGTCATAGATATTGTAAGCATTTTCGGGAAAAAAAATTGACAAAATTTGTTTGGCTATAGAATTTGTTAAGTTTTGGTCTATTTATGACTTTAACTAATTCTATCATCTCCCCTCGTTAAACATGCTCCTGATCTAGAAATACATGTTTGTCGTGAAAAGATTGTTCGTATAATGTGGGAAGATTATATTAAAGAATAGCTAATTACAATTGTTATTATTTATTTTTTGCATTGATGGATCTTCGTAATTAATTGTAATTTGACGAATTGTAATAGCTGGTAATTGTGTTATTAGTAGTTATTTATAGATATCTTACTATGATTTTTGAATAATATATTGTCTAGTCCATTATAATAATGATAATTTTGTGTCAAAACTTATAGGTGTGTTTGATAATTTTTAGAACTTATGGGTATAAATTATGTTTCATGATTTTAAAAAAAGTTAAATATGTTTCTAAAAAGCTATGACCAAATACACGTAGAAACTTCAATCCAAACTTCACCCAAACTGATTTTTCATTTAAAAAAAAATGGAATCTATGATCAAACGCTAATTTAGTTTTGGGAAAAAATTTGGCAAAAAATCCAAAAAACCAAAATCTACGAAAAATTGATTTTTGGGCCAAAATATAGTTGGTGAGTTCTTTTGAAATTTTAAAACATACCTTAAACTTTTATATTTCTTTAAAAAGCACATCTATTTAATGACTCCAACTAATTCTATCTATCCTTTCCCCTCATTAAACATATTCCTGATCTGGAAACTAGTAGGGGTAGGCATTCAGTTCTTCGGTTTGATTCTTTCAAATTTTGGTTTGGTTCTTCCACTTTTGTTTTTCAATAATGTGCAACGAATAACAAACCGAATTACTTCATTTCGGCTCATTTTTTTCCAAGTTCGGCTTGGTTTAGTTCGATTTTTTAAATTCGTTTCTTCGATATTTATGAAAAATGTCAACAATAAGAAGGAATAAATAAACCTCGCAGATCAATTAAAAGAAGAATGTCAACTGTGTAGGCCATTAGTGTAGTTTGATGAAGATGATGATGATTTCTGAAATTTTTAGTTGCATTAAAAGTTATGAAATGCTGAATAGGTTTACCTTGAAGACTCCCACTTTTGTCTGTGATATAAGTTACTCCACATATTATTCTAGGCTGGTTCTTCTTCCTTCTACAATTGTTGCAACATCATCAATGTGATAAAAATTTCCAAATCTAATCATTAGTTTCACAGTATTACTCCTGTAGTTTCTTGCTCCTTCGATTTTTGTTAATATTTCCCTTTTTTATTGTCTTTGTACTTTTATTATCATATAATTATTTTTTTTTGTAGTTACTATTTATTTTCAGAATGCTTTGACATCCTTCTTTAGTAGCCTTGGTTTCTTCACTCCTATTATTTTCGTGAGCCAAGAGTCTATTGGAAACAGTCTCTCTACCTTCTAAGGTAAGGGTAAGGTTTGCGTACACACTACCATCCCAGACCCTACTTGTGAGATTACACTCAGTGTCGGCTCTACATGTTAATGAAAAAGGTGTAACACCTCAGGTGCTACGATTACATGAGAATATACAATAGTCGGGGTATAAGGCTAAATGAAGGAAAGGTGAAGAAACCTGTGTTGAAAACGAGCATGCGAAGAAGGAAAGACCTGAGACTCAGAGGTGAGTCACGGCAGGACTCATGTGGCGTGAGTCCCACCCACGTGACGTGGGTGGCTGCCGTGACCAACTTCAGAGAGTTGGACAATTGTCTGATAATTGTCTGATTTCCACGGCAGGAGTCACGTGGCGTGACTCCCACTCACGTGACGTGAGTGGGTGCCGTGGATAACTTCAGAGACTTGGAAAATGTGGTCTGATTTCCACGACACTACCTATGTGGCGTGACGGGGTTCCACGACACCAGTCACGGTACCGTGAAATTTTGCCGACTTTGTTGACCTATTTTGACTAGATGAAATATTTAAGTGTGGGACCCATTAAAGGTGTTGGGCTGGATCTATATTCTATATTTGAGGCCCAAATATCATGTAATAAGCCATGGGCCTCAACAAATATAAGAAAAACCCATTCAACATGGAGCAAACTTGTGGCCAAGGATTAATTGGACTTAAGGGGCTTTATAAGACACAAAAATCAGCATTTATTGACATAAACACACATGCCATTTTTAGATATTTCTCAAAAGTTTCGTATCTCATAAACCCTAAGGCAACAACACTTGGTTGGGACAAGATCATCTCTTTGCAATTATTGGTAAGTGTTTACTCTTATGAATCTTATGGCTTAATTTATTCTATACATGAAAGGTGGTATAGGTCATGATGGTTATGTTCTAAAGTGTTGAGAAATCCGCTTTGTTTGTGGTAAGGTGGAATCAAGTGATATGGTAGTAAGAGAGTAGGTGGGATAATATATCCTAGGTGGAGGATGTTGGATGGTTTTATTATCGTGTTGTGAACTTGTACTAGTCTTAGTTCCTAATGTGAGTTCCCTTAAGTGTAGAGTAGAAGGAAAGGTGGAATTGTTGTAGTCCCATATTGCAAGGCTAAGGTATGTAAGGTTTCTATTTTCCATGACCTTTGGTCACACCTCTTGTTCATCGTTTGACCGTAGTAATTCCATTGCGAAATCTGTTTCATTCCAAGTAAGTTGTTAGAAATCGTTATTTGTATGTTGCTTATTCATTGCCTATGGTTCCCAAGTGCCAATGATGTCGCAACCACCAATATATCACTCTCATAACGAAAGAATTGAAGTAATGCATATTTGTGTTTCTTGAGTACGGGTGGTAGCTCCAAGGGGCGAAAGCCTAGCTAGAGACGATCCCGATTGATTATTGGACACAGGGGGTAGCCCAAAGGGATGCAAACCTGCTTTATTGATTTATGGGTGGTAGCTTAAAGGGGCATAAGCCTAGCTAGAGACGATCCCAATGTTATGACCCACTGATCAGTTGGGGCCCGGGTACGATATGAGTTATTGATGACAATAATGAACGTAAAAGCAAAGAAAGTAATGAACGTAATGTACTTGGCTCCACACATATAGAACTGTGGTTTATCCATATTGTCTACTCACTTGTCTCTACTTTCATTTAAATTCCTATATTTCTTATATTTGCTTATAGCCTTACATACTCAGTACATTCTTCGTACTGACGTCCCTTAGGGGACTTACCTTACTTGCTGCAGGCGCAGGTACTAGTAGACCTCCACTGTAGGTTGCAGATCTTTTGCTGAGTATTGGTGAGCTCCAGTTGCTTCGGGGTTTTCCAAGTCACATGTGTACATTGGTTTTTGGTACTATGTAAATATTGCATAAGCATGGTCATGTATCTATTAGAGGCTTTGTAGACATATGTGAGGAGATGAATGTAAGTGATATATATCCATTTGACATGATGGCTCCAATGGCCAAGTTGTATATATATATCACATGTGTTCCATGATTTCCGCCATTGGCATCTTGTATTTGCATCTGACAGTAAAGTTCATCGAATAGTATGCGTATAAGTGTTCAAGAGTAGAGATTGGTTCTCTCGGGCCTTATCGGCTTCGAGTGCCAGTCCGCCCCGTTGAAACTCGGGACGTGACAAAAGTGGTATCAGAGCGGGTCATCCCTAGGGTGTCTACAAAGCCGTGTCTGAGTAGAGTCTTGCTTATGGATGTGTTGTGCACCACATTTATAAGTCGGAGGCTACGGGACATTTAAGAGCTGTTTCTTTTCTTCACTTCCTAGATCGTGCAATAGCGCTAATGTTGTAAGTGGAATCGTCTCTAACCATTGGAATTGGTTTTCTCTTATGTTATAGAAATGCTGATTGCAAGGAAAGGTAGAGGTAAAAGTAAAAGGATAGACAGGATCGCTGGAGAGGGAACTAGTAGACCACTACCGGAACAAGCTAATCAAGATGTTGTTGGACATGAGTTCGCATCGCGGGCTTCTTCTACTTTACCGGCAGAGCTGCCTATGAATGCCACTGACCAGGATTTAAGAAATGCAGTGCATATGTTGACTCAGCTAGTTGCGGCACAAACGCACGGACGAGCTGGTCCAACGACAAATGAGGATGACGCGGCTAGAGTAGCGAGTCGCAGAACACAGGATATTCTTAAACTGAACCCTCCCACATTCACTGGGTCGGACCCACAGGCAGATCCATAGGACTTCGTGGACCAAATCCAAAATGCCCTAGATGTTATGCACGTGACTGGTGTAGAAACAGTTAAACTTGCAGCTTATAGATTGAAAGGTGAAGCGATATGGTGGTATGAGGACTGGAAAGGGTCGAGGGGTATTGATGCACTTCCAGCTGGTTGGGAAGAATTTAAGACGACTTTCCTTGATCACTACCTCCCATATGAGACCCAGGAGGCACGTGCAGACCAGTTTCTAAATCTGCATCAAGGAAATATGAGTGTGAGAGAATATAGTCTGCAGTTTAATTCTTTGGCTCGATATGCTCTGAATATAGTGGCCCCAATGACAGACAGAGTCCATCGATATGTGGACATATTGGAGCCATATTTGGTACGGGACTGCACTATTGATGCTTTGAATAGAGACATGGACATAGCCAGAATTCAGGTTTTCGCTGGAAAGATGGAAGATCAGAGGCAGAGAAGAAGGGTACATGAATCTGAAAGAGGGCCATCAAAAAGGGCTAGGCCTACGGGACAGTCTATAGCGTCCCAAGGGGAATCTAGGCCTCGGGGATTTTATAGATCGTCTACGCCTAGACCATCATTTTCGCATGCCACGGAAGGCACTTCATCTCATTTCCGAGGGTCTAGAGGTGGTTACGTTAGGCAAAGCAATGGCTCTGGTTCACAGACTGCAGGGTTTCCTCATCCGCCGTGTCAGCATTGTGGAAGGCTTCACTTAGGTGAATGTCAGTTTGGAACAAATGCTTGTTTTTAGTCCGGTATGATGGGGCACATAATGCGAGACTGCCCACGAAGAGGTTTAGGTGGTGTGGCGCAACCTATGGGATCGACCGCTGCATCTTCATCATCGGTTCCTTCCTTCGGTAGGGGTGTACAGCCTATGGAATATGGTAGGGGTGTGAGAGGAGCAGCCAGTTCTAGTGGGGTACAGCACCGTACTTATGCTTTAGTGGACCGACAGAATTCAGAGGCTTCTCCTGATGTCGTCACAGGTACATTATCCATATTTTCATATAATGTGTATGCATTGATTGACCCGGGTTCTACATTGTTCTATGTTACTCCATTGATTGCTGCGAAATTTGCAAAGGCACCAGAATTATTAATTAAGTCAATTGAAGTGTCTACACCGGTTGGTGAATATATTGTTGCAAGACAAGTATATTGTAATTGCGTGGTAACTGTGTGTGTTCATGATACACTGGCCGATCTTATTGAACTAGACATGGTGGATTTTGATGTGATTATGGGAATGGATTGGTTAGCTTCTTGTTATGCCACGGTAGATTGTCGGGCCAAGAAGGTGCAATTTTGTTTTCCGCAAGAAAATGTTCTTGAATGGCAGGGTAATGTAGGGGCACGAAGAGGAAAATTTATTTCCTATTTGAAAGCAAGGAAAATGATTGCCAGGGGGTACATATGTCACTTAGTACGAGTGAAAGATAATGATGTGGAACCACTAACTCCGCAGTCGGTTCCAGTAGTCAATGAATTTTTTGATGTATTTCCATAAGATCTTCCAGGCTTACCCCCAGAACGGGAAATAGAGTTTGGCATTGAAGTGATTCCAGGCATTCAGCCTATCTCTATTCCTCTATTTAGAATGGCTCCAACAGAATTGCGTGAATTGAAGGAGCAGTTGAAAGATTTGCTGGACAAGGGCTTCATTAGGCCTAATATGTCCCCGTGGGTTGCACCGGTATTATTTGTATGGAAGAAAGATGGCACATTGAGAATGTGTATCGACTATCGGTAATTGAATAAGGTAACGATCAAGAACAAATACCCCCTACCCCGAATTGATGATTTATTTGATCAGTTATAGGGCGCCAAGTGTTTTTCAAAGATTGACTTGAGGTCAGGTTACATCAAGTCAGAGTTAGAGAAGAAGATGTACCCAAGACAGCTTTCCGAACACGGTATGACCATTATGAATTTTTAGTTATGTCATTTGGACTAATAAATGCGCCAGCTATTTTCATGGATTTGATGAATAGGGTGTTTAAGCCATTTCTAGACGTGTTTGTGATGGTGTTTATAGATGACATCTTAGTTTATTCAAGATCACAAGAGGACCATGCTAATCACTTACGGCAGGTGTTACAGATTCTCCGGGATCGTAAGTTGTATGCAAAGTTCTCCAAGTGTGAATTTTGGTTAAAATCCGTGGCATTCTTGGGTCACATTGTGTCAGATGAAGAAATTCGGGTTGATCCTCAAAAGATTGAAGCGGTGAAGAATTGGCCAAGACCTACGACACCTACAGTGATTCGTAGTTTTCTTGGATTGGTTGGTTGTTTGTGGAAGGGTTTTCTTCTATTGCTGCGCCATTAATGAAGCTAACACACAAGGGAACTAAGTTTCAATGGAACAATGCATGTGAGAAAAGTTTTCAAGAGCTGAAAGATAAGTTGACTTCCACACCAGTTTTAGTACTTCCCGAGGGCACAGAAGGTTATGAAGTGTATTGTGATGCTTCCGGGGTTGGCCTCGGATGTGTATTGATGCAGCATGGTAAGGTGATAGTGTATGCCTCACGACAGTTGCGGCCACACGAGAGAAACTATCCCACCCATGATCTTGAGTTAGCAGTTGTAGTATTTGCTTTAAAGATATGGCGTCATTATTTGTATGGGGTTCATGTTGATATATATACTGATCATAAAAGTTTGCAATATATCTTTAAGCAGAAGGAGTTAAATCTAAGGCAGCACCGGTGGCTTGAGTTATTGAAAGATTATGATATAGATATCTTATATCATCCAAGAAAGGCAAATGTGGTAGCGGATGCACTCAGTCGTAAAGCAATCGGAGGCACCCGTGATCAGTTGATGGGAAAGCAGGATATAGTCGAGGATCTACATCAATTAGCTAGCTTGGGGGTTCATCTGCTTGAAACTCCAGATGAAGAAATTATAGTGCAAAATGCAGCAGAATCTTCATTTGTGACAGAAGTGAAGGAGAAATAGTATGCAGATCCTATTCTATTGCAGTTGAGAGATAATGTGCAGCAAGAGTTGACCAAAGCATTTGATCTGACACAAGAAGGAGTCCTTCAATGCCAAGGGCGGTTATGTGTACCGAATGTAGATGAGCTGAGGAAGCGAATTATGATGGAGGCACACCATTCATAGTATTCTATTCATCCGGGATCCACCAAAATGTACCATGATCTGAAGAAGGTGTATTGGTGGGGTAACATGAAGAAGCATATTGCAGAATTTGTAGCTCAATGTACAAATTGCCAACAAGTCAAAGTAGAGCATCAGAAACAAGGAGGTTACATGCAATGTATCAATCTTCTAGTCTGGAAATGGGATATGATTAATATGGACTTCTCACAGGTTTGCCTCGTACACTGCGAAAGTTTGATTCCATATGGGTGATAGTGGACAGGCTTACCAAGTCGGAGCATTTCCTACCAGTTAGTACCACCTATACAACTGAAGATTTTGCAAGGTTGTATGTCAAAGAGATAGTACGATTGCATGGGATTCCACTCTCTATTATCTCAGATCGAGGAGCTCAGTTTACGTCACATTTTTGGAAATCTTTTCAGAAGAGCTTGGGTACATAGGTGAATTTGAGTACGGCTTTTCATCCTCAAACAGATGGACAAGCAGAGCGTACTATCCACACACTTGAATATATGCTACGGGCCTGCACATTGGATTTTAAAGGCAGCTGGGATGATCATTTACCACTTGTTGAATTTGCCTACAACAATAGCTATCATTCAAGTATTAAAATGGCACCTTATGAAGCTTTATATGGAAGAAGATGTCGATCACCAATTGGATGGTTCAAAGCGGTTGAAACTGCTTTACTTGGGCCCGATCTTGTTCACCAAGCCATAGAGAAAGTTAAAGTGATCCAACGGCGGCTACAAACGGCCCAAAGCCGACACAAATCATGTACTGATGTCAGAAGACGAGGGCTCGAATTTGTCATAGGCGATTGGGTATTCTTAAAGGTGTCGCCAATGAAAGGGGTGATGAGATTTGGAAAGAAAGGAAAGTTGAGTCCACGTTATATAGGACCATATGAAATTGTTAAAAGATTTGCGCAAGTTGCATATGAATTGGCACTACCCCAAGAACTCTCCACCGTTCATACCGTATTCCATGTTTCGATGCTTCGAAAGTGCATAAGAGGGCCATCTCAAATTTCTCCCATTGAGGATGTGCAAATTACAGAAAATCTCACATATGAAGAAGTACCTGTTGCTATTCTTGATAGACAAGTGAAGAGATTGAGGAATAAAGACGTCGCTTCCGTAAATGTACTTTGGAGAAATCAGCAAGTAGAAGAGATCACATGGGAAGCGTAAGAAAGGATGAAATCAAAGTACCCACATTTTTTTCACACGGAAGAACAAGTTCAAAGTACATAAGGAGAGCAATAACAAGTAAGCCTACATCCATTTGTCAATATTATAGGTATGTGTATATATATGATGTCTACTTGGCCTAGCATTTATGTACCCTGGATACTGTTATTAACATTCGAGAACGAATGTTTCTAAGGGGGGAAGAATGTAACACCTCAGGTGCTACGATTACATGAGAATATACAATAGTTGGGGTATAAGGCTAAATGAAGGAAAGGTGAAGAAACCTGTGTTGAAAACGAGCATGCGAAGAAGGAAAGACTTGAGACTCAGAGGTGAGTCACGGCAGGACTCACGTGGCGTGAGTCCCACCCACGTGACGTCGGTGGCTACCGTGACCAACTTCAGAGAGTTGGACAATTGTCTGATAATTGTCTGATTTCCACGGCAGGAGTCACGTGGCGTGACTCCCACTCACGTGACGTGAGTGGGTGCCGTGGATAACTTCAGAGACTTGGAAAATGTGGTTTGATTTCCACGACACTACCTACGTGGCGTGACGGGGTTCCACGACACCAGTCACGGTACCGTGAAATTTTGCCGACTTTGTTGACCTATTTTGACTAGATGAAATATTTAAGTGTGGGACCCATTAAAGGTGTTGGGCTGGATCTATATTCTGTATTTGAGGCCCAAATATCATGTAATAAGCCATGGGCCTCAACAAATATAAGAAAGACCAATTCAACATGGAGCAAACTTGTGGCCAAGGATTAATTGGACTTAAGGGGCTTTATAAGACACAAAAATCAGCATTTATTCACATAAACGCACATGCCATTTTTAGATATTTCTCAAAAGTTTCTTATCTCATAAACCCTAAGGAAACAACACTTGGTTGGGACAAGATCATCTCTTTGCAATTATTGGTAAGTGTTTACTCTTATGAATCCTATGGCTTAATTTAGTCTATACATGAAAGGTGGTATAGGTCATGATGGTTATGTTCTAAAGTGTTGAGAATTCCGCTTTGTTTGTGGTAAGGTGGAATCAAGTGATATGGTAGTAAGAGAGGAGGTGGGATGATATATCCTAGGTGGAGGATGTTGGATGGTTTTATTATCGTGTTGTGAACTTGTACTAGTCTTGGTTCCTAATGTGAGTTCCCTTATGTGTAGAGTAGAAGGAAAGGTGGAATTGTTGTAGTCCCATATTGCAAGGCTAAGGTATGTAAGGTTTCTATTTTCCATGAACTTTGGTCACATCTCTTGTTCATCGTTTGACCGTAGTAACTCCATTGCGAAATATGTTTCATTCCAAGTAAGTTGTTAGAAATTGTTATTTGTATGCCGCTTATTCATTGCCTATGGTTCCCAAGTGCCAATGATGTCGCAACCACCAATGTATCACTCTCATAACGAAAGAATTGAAGTAATGCATATTTGTGTTTCTTGAGTACGGGTGGTAGCTCCAAGGGGCGAAAGCCTAGCTAGAGACGATCCCGATTGATTATTGGACACAGGGGGTAGCCCAAAGGGATGCAAACCTGCTTTATTGATTTATGGGTGGTAGCTTAAAGGGGCATAAGCCTAGCTAGAGACGATCCCAATGTTATGACCCACTGATCAGTTGGGGCCCGGGTAAGATATGAGTTATTGATGACAATAATGAACGTAAAATCAAAGAAAGTAATGAACGTAATGTACTTGGCTCCACACATACAGAACTGTGATTTATCCATATTGTCTACTCACTTGTCTTTGCTTTTGTAACACCCCGTACCTACTAACACCCTATGAGACGACACTGAACAATGGTTTTCAAGTGTAAAGAGGCAAAAGTATTCACTTTGTAAGGTTATTGATGGGTTATTGATGAAATAAAAAGATTAGACCTTTATAGGAGGTGAAATACCCGTATGTTGTCAAACCTATACGACTACATGTACATTTATGGAAAATATGGCAACATGAGAGATTTGATTAATTATGTATTAAATTGTGGGCTTGATGTATTAAATATTGGACATGTAAAAATCTTGTGCAAATTGGGCCTTAAAGGAAGCCCAAATTTATGAGGAAGACATGGCCCAAAAGAGAATTTTGATCCATTCTTGTTTAGTCTTCCATTGACCAATTTAAAATAAGAGGATTGGACCAAGTGGGTGGTTAATAGGCACCATTAGGAGGCTATATAATGGGGGAAAAAATCAGATTTATTGGCATTGAACTCTCATAACTTTTCTAGAATTTTCCAACATTTTCTCCTTTATTCTCAAGAACCCTAAGTCACTCTTTTGGCCAAGATCATCACTTGGTAAGACTTGGTAAGTGTTTATTATGATGAATTAATGTATTTTATGCATAACATATGGTGTATATTATGTTGGTTATGTTGGAAGAATATTGAGAAGTTCACAATAAGTGAAGTGTACATGTTTGCTAAATCGAAGGGTGTTTTGTCTTATAAACTTGCCTATGGACTTGTGGTTTTGAAGAAAATGAATTTGATGGGTTCAATATTGTCATGTGATATGTGATTATAGTCTCCCCTTGTTTGGTCATGGTGTATAGTATTTGGAATTTCTATTGTGAAATTGGTTATGGTTTTGGTGGCGGATTGGCCGTAAAGTGTCGTTTTGGTGATGTTATGTGTGTTGTGAGACCATGGATGGTTGTTGGCATGTTATATGATCAAAAATATGTTAAAATAAGTTTTATTATGATCATGTACCATTCATTGCATAAAAAGACCCCAAAAAGATCATTTCGGACTAAAACGGGCACCCGCCCTCGCAGACGAAGCACCTGCGGGCGCAGGTGCCAACGCAGGTGACTCTGGCTAGTCACCTGCGGGCGCAGGTGGCTTAGCGAATCAGCCCAGAACTCCGAATTGCTTGTTTTTGCATCCCTTTGGCCCCCCGAAACCCCTATACCCTTCATGGATGTAATTATCAACTCGTGATGTAATTTTAATGACTTTAAAGTGTCGTGTGAAGGTATTTTGGACTGTATTAAATGTGGATGGTTGTTCATATGTGGTTATGAGGCAAATTGATAAGCGTAAATGTGACGGGATGAAAATGAGAAGGCATAAAGGGTAAGTGTGATGCGAAATGCTATTGTTGTATGAAATCTTGGTCACTGAGTGTAATGTTATGGCATTATTGACATGATGATGCAGTGAGTTGTATTGTAAGTAGTGAAATGAAGTTATATAGCATTCATATGGTTCATTGTCGTTTTGTACACTTGTACGGTAAATAATTGTTAACGAGAGTTCTATTGTGGACTTGTATTGTAGCGTGAAACATAAGGAAGAAGCTGGACTGTTGTGTTCATATATAGACTTGTGTAATCATACTTGGAAGTAAAGGTATGTAAGGTTACTCTTCTCTTTCCTTCTGCAACGTATGGTGTTCACATTGTCATAGTATTCACCCGATTCCGAAATACTCTAAGGTATTCCGTATCCGATAATTGGCTAGAGTTACTCACATGTTCCTTATTCATTGGTCAATGGTGAATCATATGACTCGGGTACATTGGTTGAATTGTGTTCACTACATGTCAAAAGTTCCAAATGTTCTAAGGTATCCTATTTCCGTTTACCCAGGGCAATGGTCCCATATTTCTTCCTCATTGATCACTTGTGAATCACATGTCTCATATGCATTGATAATGTTTCGAAAGCTCAATAGTGGTTATGTTCATGTGTCTTATTTAGTACTCATTGTCCTAAGGTTCCAAAAGTGTTCTAGTCCAAGGGGGTTCTATAGTATTCAAACTAAGGTTGATGTAATGTTATTCATATGTGTTTTACTCCTAGACGAATCATGACCCACTTAGTTCTTATTCATGGATGGAAGTTCTTCAGTTATCATATGTTGTAAAGTTTAAGAGAACTATCGCAACGAGCGTAAGGAGGTCAAGAGAGCCTGTTTAGTTGAATAACCTTGTTCCCATCATGTCATGGTCTAAGTTCCGATAGAGTTATATACATGTCTCATAGTCATTAGCAATGTTCCAAAGTCCTATAGTATGATGATTATCCTTGTGCCAATTGTTCATAAGTAAGAGTACCAATCTCATAAGAGTAATAAGAGAGGTGATGTGCAAGTTAGTATAAGTAGTCCTCATAAGTGAAATTGTCAATCTCATGAGGTAAAGGAGTGAAGTGAGATGTGCATATAAGTGCGTGCGTAGTTAAGGTGTTAATCTCATGAAGTTTCAATTAGTGTCATGATCCAAAGTTCCCATAGAAGTTATACATATGTCTCTTATGCATTGATCATTGTCCAATGGTTCCAACAGTGTTATGTTTTCATGAAGGCTATGTTTCCAATTGATCATTCTCACTCACTGATTAATGTTCCAATCATGTTCCAAAGTTCTATAACATAGTAACTACTAAAATATCAATCTCTCACAAGTAATGAAAGAAGTAATGAACAATCAATGTACCTATCCATCACGAGTTGAGATGTCAGTCTTGTAAAGATGTGAAGTAATGTATGTTGTGTTTCAAGTTTCAAGAATGTTTCCATCATCAAGGTATCACTCATTGTACGAAAGAAAAGAAATGAAGTAATGAATAATGAAAGAAAAGAAAGCAATGTTATGTAATGTTAACCCTACCCATGGAGTAGATGTATGTTATTGCCCACCATAGAGTGGATGTATGTTGGCCTACCCATGGAGTAGATGTATGTCATTGCCCACCAAAGAGTGGATGTATGTTATTGCCCACCATAGAGTGGATGTATGTTGGCCTACCCATAGAGTAGATATATGTTAACCCACCATAGAGTGGATGTATGTTGGCCTACCCATGGAGTAGATGTATGTTAACCCACCCAAAGAGTGGATGTATGTTGAATGATTAATCATATTGATTATGAGCATTGTAAAAGTAATGTAAGTACAGGCAAAGGAAAGAAAGAACGTAATGTACATGGTATCCCACCTACAGAAAGAGAAATTATTCACATTGTTGTAATTCTTTTATGTTGAATTCATTATTGTTGTTATTATGTATGACTCATTGGAGATGATAGCAAAGAAAGAAAGGTACATGGTTCCCTAAATGAAATTTTTCTCTTATAATCATTTCCATTGACATTCTTATGCATTGATACAGTTTGTTTACGACCTTACATACTCAGTACATTCTTCGTACTGACCCCTTTTTGGGAACTTACCTTACATGCTGCAGGTGCAGGCATTAGTAGACCTCCACAGTAGGCTGCGGATTTTATACAGGTCTCTGGTGAGCTCCAGTTGCTTCGGGGCTTCCCAAGTCACATGTGAACACTAGGTTTTTGGTATTATGTAAATATTGTATAGACATGGTCAAATATCTGTAGAGGCTTTGTAGACAGTTGTGGGAAGACAAATGTAAGAGGTGTATGTCCATGCTGACTTAATGGCCCTGTCGGCCAAGTTTCACATATGTATATATATTTAGCACATGTTTCATGAATGTTGTTATTAGCATGGTAAATTCTCACGTGGTAATGATATTTCTTATGGCATGCATATGAACGAACATAAGAAAAGATTGGTTCTCTCGGGCCTTATCGGCTTCGGGTGCCAATCACGCCTCGTTGGGATTCGGGGTGTGACAGCTTTCATTGAAATTCCTATATTTCTTATATTTGCTTATAGCCTTACATACTCAGTACATTATTTGTACTGACGTCCCTTGGGGGACTTACCTTACTTGTTGCAAGCGCAGGTGCTAGTAGACCTCCACTGTAGGTTGCAGATCTTTTGCTGAGTATTGGTGAGCTCTAGTTGCTTCGGGGCTTTCCAAGTCACATGTGTACATTGGTTTTTGGTACTATGTAAATATTGCATAAGCATGGTCATGTATCTATTAGAGGCTTTGTAGACATATGTGAGGAGATGAATGTAAGTGATGTATATCCATTTGACATGATGGCTCCAACGGCCAAGTTGTATATATATATCACATGTGTTCCATGATTTCCGTCATTGGCATCTTGTATTTGCATCTGAAAGTAAAGTTCATCGAATGGTATGCGTATAAGTGTTCAAGACTAGAGATTGGTTCTCTCGGGCCTTATCGGCTTCGGGTGCCAGTCCGCCCCGTTGGAACTCGGGACGTGACAAAAGGTAACCGCCTTAGGCCCCCAAATTTGAGGGGCTTCATTTTCTTTTAGAAATAATAAATTATAAGTTTTTTAAAAAAAAATATTAAATATTATTTATAGAAAAAATAAACTTTTTATATAAAAGGAAAGAAATATTAGAAGAAGTTCGATATATCTAAAGTACTATATCTCAAGAAAGATTATTAACAACTTTGCATCTCAAGAAATTTAAAACTAGACTTTATTAAAAAAATATATATATTAAAAATTAAGACCTCCGTTCGATTTTGGCCTTAGGCCACAAATGTACTTGAGCTGCCCCTGATTACACTGGGTATGTTGTGGTAGTTTCACGGTCATCTGTCAATAACTCAAAAGGCTCATCTATAATACATAGCTAAATCATTTGCCAGAGTTGAAGTTTCACTAGGAGCTGATTGAATCTCCAATTTCAACACTAAGGAAGCAAGAGATCATGCATGAGCAAACAAGTTAAGAAGAACCTGTCATCAGTTATAACTGATTGATCTCCAATTCCATCTCCTTTTCAGTTTGCTCATCCATTTGTATCTAGCTCCAGCACTGACCAGACGTCTCCAAACATATTGCGACATAAAGGACTTGGAAGTGTTCATCGATCAAATTGAACGTTGCTTTATCCGTACACTGTATTTATATTTGATATGAAGAATATTTGACTTGAAGTACACCCAGACAATACATCACACATACACATACGGCTGAGTAAGAAGTGCTTGATAAAACCAATAACTCCTTCTGTTTCTATTTATATGGCTTAGTGGTATGGGCACAGCGTTTATGAAAAGAAAAAACTTTCAAAACTTGTGGGTTGAACGTGTCATAACATTTGTGTGGCCAGAAAGGCTTCTCGTAATGGGTAAAATGAGAAGTTCAGATTAAATAGTTTTCAAATTAGAAACTGTTACTTATATTTTTATTTTTGAGCGGACTAAAACGCAAAGGTAGTCACATAAAACTGGAACGGAGGGAGTATTACTAAAATACTATTTGCCGCAATACTATGGTCTACGCAAGAGGCAAAATCTGGACAGAAATTTACTAATTGATCCTAGGAAGGGAGAATCATCAATTGCACCCTCATATAAGCAGGGCTTAGATGCCCTTTCCTATGTGAAATTATCTGTTGGATGAATCTCTTATTGGAAGATGAGATAATTACCAGAAAAATCAGACCATATTCCTGTTTTATAATGCATAAAAAACTTTACAAGCACTATATATTTGGGACAGTTTAACAAAGTAGCACCGTATTACGAAATCAAGTAAAATGTTATATTCAAGCTAACGTTCCAACTCATGGAGTTTGAGAGTGTCAGTTCATTATTAGCAACACTAATATTGGTCTTCAACCATTACAGATTCCAACAAACGAGTGTAGGTACTGTGGAACATACGATCAGTGAAATACCCTATGCACAGAGTTGAAGTATGGAAACGAAATGCAAACCTTATGCTGTGGAACGTTCCCTTTGCATATAAAGAAAGGAACTTTTTTTAACACGTGAAGTTTTGCGTTTTGCATTAGCTTGCATCACATATGCAGGGACTGATCTTCACATAAGTTGGTTGTTTCCAAATTCACTAGACGTTGACAAAAAGGCGAACAAGAAGAATTCACAATGCTTATATCATTATGCTGAGTAAATTTTGTTGCTACTGTCTAGTTAACAATTTGAAAGAAACAGAACAATCAGCAATGAATGCTTTCTACTTTCTAGCACATTAAAAAATTACTTTGCTTTCATATTAACATTAATCAACACATGAAGAATCGCTTCACTACAACATGATACTACCAAAACCGAATAACGATAACAAGCACATATTTCAAACATTAGCCTCGAACATGTTATGTTTGCGCTTACGAACGTCGACGTTTCAAAAGGGGTGAATAATGCAAAGGATAGACAGCTCGACAAGTTGGACAAGTATTGTTCTTGGATAACCATGGGAAGAGACACCTGGTAAGAAACGCGTGCGAACAATAAGTTGTAGTCACTTCATTCTCATCTTTAAACTCCTCATAACAAATTGATGTTTTAGATTCATTACAGACATAGGTGTTATGCACTAATGAAGCTAGACCAAAAGCTAAATTTACCCTATTTGTCTATCTTCATGAAAAGCTAGCTACTAACGATAGAATTACTAAGTGGGAAATTCCAGCGGATCATATCTGTGTCTTCTGCCAAGCACCTGCAGGAACAAAGTTACATCTGTTTTGTGACTGTAATTTTGTTCAACTGATTTGGGATAAGCTTGTTGGGTTTTAGTGATGAAATGTGAATGGAAAATGGAGGGAATAAATGGAGGGAAGAAGTGAATTGTGATTTCACTTTAAAGAAGAGTGTTTCTCCACATTGGTGGGAGAATGGAACTTTCTTATGCTTATGTTGAAAAGCATTCCTTCATGTGGATAGTGAGGCAAGAACAAGTCAAGCCTCGCACCGTCGTCGTCATTGCTCGACTTCGGATTCGGATTCGGATTTGGATTTGTCAAATGATCGATCGAGAGATTATCTTTTTGGACAAAATTCATTTGAAACTTGAGATTTAGTGAAGTTTTTAATCCAAAAATTTGATACAAAAATATTCTCCATTTGCGGACGCACCCGAGCATGTGCAGATGCATGTTACAACGCACCTCGAAGGGACGTGATCCTTCGATGCAAGAAACACACTGGTTGGAGGCGATGCAGCGACCTGAGCGCGCACCTGGCGACCTGCGCGCGCAGGTGCCAACACACAGGCAACACAGAAGCCACTGTATGCTGCCCAAATGGCAACCTGCGGGCGCAGGTGGTCGTGCCGTTTCGAAACAATGTCTCTTTTCATGAACCATTGTTTCTATTCTGAAGTACTGTCTTTTGGCTATAAATACCTGAATTTTTCCTCAGGTATGGTGAAAAAAATTTTTGAAGTGAAAAACATCTTCTTATTCATAAAAACTCAAGTGTGATTTACGAATCGTTGAGTGCATTCGTTGTTCGACAGAGTTTGAGGTACTGTCATTCTGTCGAAGTGATTCATTTTATCCTGGGAGGATATATTCCGTAACCTCGGGTACTTGAGGGGAATAATTTCCTTAAGGACACACCGTGAATTCGGTGGAGTTGAATCTTCATTTTTCATCTCTTTCTAAACTATGGTTTTGCTATTTTTCCAGAAAATAGTTTGAACTTCATTTTGTTGATGTTCATAAGTTGGGTTGAACTTATTTTAAAGTTCAAAGTTGCGAAATACAAAGTTACAACTTCATGTGATTGTTCTTATTTAGTTTGAACATGTGATTGAGGTTATTGTTGAAAATATAGATTTTACCAAACCCGGAAAACAACAAAACTTATGCAGTGGCTACAATGGACTACCTGGATGTCGACACCAGAGCTATAGACCCAGTAAGGGTAGTTCAACACAGCAAAGGTAGAACCATGAAAGCAAGGACGATGAAGTAAGTTTATGCCGAATTCATTCATGAAGTCTGGAAAGAAAGGAATAGCAGAATTTTTGAGGGAGTATTGAGAGAAGTCCATAGCTAAAGAAGTTGCCTGTGTCTGCGCATGCAGAGCTCCTGTTGCTGCTCAAACATGGATTCAAACGTTAAACTTCTAGCAGTAGAACTGGGCATGTAGTGAGTGCTTAAAGAGGTTCTGTTTTCAAGTCTATTTGTGTTGCCAGTAGGGGCTGTATGGGGATAGAATGTAGTCTGGTAGTTTTCTGAATTTGGACAGCAAGCTGTTATAGCTATGCTGTGGTTTGTAAATCTTCACTTTGGTTATTAATATAGTTAAATTACCCAAAAAAAAAAAAAAAAAAGAGTGCAGGAGGAAGTTGGATCGGTGACGCTATATGCTTCGAAGGCAACTTTGGTAGAACTCAGCTCCGATTCATTACCGAAGACATGAGATAATTGTCATCGGGAAGAAGGCATGATCTTGTGGCCCGAAGATAATGAAGGGACCCGTGTCCCAATAGTACATACACCTGATATGGCTGTACACTATCCTTGCCACGACAGAGGAATATTAGCTAGCACAGCTAACTGTTTTCCCACGTAGAAGGCTGTCACTAGGGATAGTACTTTAGGGCTCAAGTGGAGTTTTTCTATTGGTTAAGGCACTGCTTTTGTAAACTATACAGAGTAGCTTTAGCATGATTATAAGGCATCAGCTTTTTGCCAACAATACAAAAGCAATATTTCTTATTCTTGTGCTTCAATTTTTTCATATTTTGCTAAGTCTTTACTTTCTAGTATTCTCTGAAAGAATCGATCCCGGATTTGAGACAGGGATCACTCTAACATCTTCTGATCCATTCCAAACACTCGTCATCATAGATGTACCGTTTCATTCGACTGTATTTGTTTGCTTGCTTACTTTCGTTTATTTCTTTAACAAACATATTTAATCGCTAATAACCGGATCTAACGAGTTAAATCATAACGTGAGTCCTTCACCTCATTACAAAGTCAATTGTACCATTTTCCTGGTAAACAACAGCATCATAGATTTTTGAAGTACTTCAGTAAATATGATTGCAGTACAACCCATGTACTGATCTGTTACTTACAGATATATACAAAGTTACCAGTTTCAAAAGAAAATAAAAATATGATAGACTACGCACTTTTTCCTGTTTTATAATACATAAAAACTTTACAAGCGCTATATATTTTGGACAGTTTAACGAAGTAGCACCATCTATAGAAATCAAGTAATGTTAAATTCAAGCTAGCATTCCAACTCAACCATTACAGGTTCCAACAAACAAATGTAGGTAATTTAGAAAATACGATCAGTGAAATACACTACGCACAGATATAAAGTATGGAAACGAGATGCAAACCTTTATGCACATTAATCCCTTTGCATATGAAGATAGTAACTTGTTTTAACACATGAAGTTTTGCATTTCACATTCTCTTGCATCTCTTATGCTAGGACTGATCTTCACATAAGTTGGTTGTTTCCAACTTCACTAGACCTTGAGAAGAGACAAACAAGAAGAATTAATAACGCTTATATCATTATGTTGACCAAACCTTGTCGCTACTGTCTAGATAAAATTTGAAAGAAACAAAACAATCAGATACTGAATGTTTTCTAGCACATTAAAAAAATTACTTTGCTTTCGTATTAACATTAGTCAACACATGAAAAATCACTTCACTACAATATGATACTACCAAAAAAATAAAGAATCCAGACGAATCACATAAAGAGCACATATTTCAAACATTAGCCTCCAACATGTTATGTTTGCTCTTACGGGTTGACGGTCCAAAAGGGGCGAATAATGCAAAGGATAAACAGCTCGACAAGTTGGGCATGTGCTTTTCTTGGATAGCCATGGCAGCCGACACCTTTTATGAAAGGCATGCGAACAATAAGCTGTAATCACTTCATTCTCGTCTTTAATTTCCTCATAACAAATTGGACAAGTCTCATCTATTAGTCTATTGACTGGCCACGGGCACCCGGATCCATCATCACATGGATGGACTTAAACAAATCCTGTGGCTACATCAACCCCACTGTGTAACGGCCCAACCCGATAATGATATTGTCCGCTCTGAGCCTAGACCCGCACGACTTTAAAATGCGTCATTAGGGAGTAAGGCTTGCTTACTTATACACCCCACATCTCTCTTGTGTTATGATGATGTGGGACTTCTAATCTTAAGTTGGGGTGTCACATACACCCCCTCTTATGGATTCAGCGACCTCGCTGAGGTTTGCCCCACCGAATGGAATTTGCCTAGACTCAGTACTGAGGTTTGCCCCGCCTTATCGGGATTTGCCTAAACTCAGTTTGAACTCTGGCCCATATCGACAAGGCTGACACAAGAGTGGCTCTGATACCATTTGTAACTGCCCAACCCGCTAGTGATATAGTTCGCTCTGGGCCTAGACCCGTACGACTTTAAAACGCGTCACTAGGGAGTAAGGCTTGCTTACTTATATACCCAGCATCTCTCCTGTGTTATGCCGATGTGGGACTTCTAATCCTAAGTTGGGGTGTCACACAATGGGTGGCCTTGTTGGAAAGATCCCACCTTCACCCATATATTCCCATAACACGTGAAGATACTCAAGGACATGCTCAGTGTATTTACAATATGGATCATTCCTATAATCAGCAACACTCACATCACGTATGGTGAAAACCTCGTCCTCTTCCTCAAATTAGGGGTGTGCATCGGTCGGTTCGGTTCGATTTTATGTATTATCGATTCGATTTATCAGCTTTCAATTTTTAAATATACTAAACCAATAACCAAACCAATAAGATATTTTTTATCGATTTTCAATTTATCGCTTTTTAGTCCTTAACGGTTTGGTTTTTGGTACAACCGATAAGAAAATAATAATAAAATAGAAATAGTAGCAACTAACATGAAAAGAGACTGAATTTTAGTTGCAACCAAAATCCTACGTGATGTGTTTTAATTTACAAAAATCTTCAAGCTTGAACTGAATGTTAGTTCAAAAAACTGAATCCTAGTCTCTCGACCCTCATTGTCGTCGTTGCAAACTCTCGCCTTCGATTTACCAAAGAGGAAATTAAAAAAGTTTAACTTTATGTCTTTATTGGGTTATAGGTTTTTCAGAAAATTGAATAAGTTTGTTAGTTTGTAGTATATATATATATATATATATATATATATAAAGTAGTAATTTAGTATATTCTTATTATATATATATAGATAAAGTAGTAATTTAATATATTCTTATTGGGTTATCTGTTTACCCAATAACCCAATAAGAAAAGATCGAAACCGAATGTAATGACCTTTCTGGTTATTTCCCTCGTTTTCGTGTGTTCTCAAAGTTTAGAGCTTTTCTATAACTGCCCCAAGTTATTTATGACTTGCTGGGACTGACAGTTCGGTTCCCGGACAGTTCGTTTGAGAATATTATTTAGACCGAGCATGTTGTAAGATAGTAAATTAAATTTGAATTTGGTAAAATGACATAGTTAATTACCTTTCGAAAATGTTTTTGAAATTTATAAAATTCTTTAGTTATGATATATCTATACTATTTTATAATAGTTTTATAATTTATTAATAATTTAAGCGGAGATAGTGAATTTAAATATGTTAAAATAATATTATTATTTTATAGAGGTTTTAGTCGAACTAATTTTCTATTAATTATGGTATATTTAAAATATTGTATTTATTTTACCACGGACCTATGCAATATCCGAAAATACACATAGTGAATAAATAATTGAAGGGGGTGTTGCCACCTCCACTTTTACGTGGAGGTGAAGAATAGTGTACAGCAATTAGGCACTAAAGAGGTGTCATTCACCTACACATACATGCATACACATGGGCGGAGCTACAGCTGACGAAGGGTGGTCAGATGAACACCCTTCGTCTGAAATTTTTTTCGAGTATATAGGTTAAATATAGATATTTTTAAATATATACCTATTATTGAACACCCTTGACAAGCTAAAGATGCTTAGCCCAGCGGCCAAGGGTGTGCAAGTCCACCTTACGAGCGCAGGTTCGAACCTGGGGATTGACATTTTATTTAATCACTCACTTCTTTTCCTAAAAATATGAACACCCTTCACCAAAATCCTGGCTCCGCCACTGTGCATACATATAAGTTTATACATTTACATTACATTTTACCTTAAACAAGAAAAAAAAAGTTTTCATCACTTTGTCTACTAATTGAAAAGTATATAAGCTGCAACATATTTCCTATCTACACACATATATATATATATATATATATATATATATTGATGTAAGGAGGAAAATTGTGGAAAAACAAAATATATATTGATGTTATATTCGACCTTCGAAAGTAAAATATCTACGTCAAATTATTCAAGCTCGGGGATCGCGTGGTTGATAGTATAGCGTCTTTATATTGTAAGTTTCCAGTCAATTCTAGCTTAAAGTCGTGTATTTAAATTGTTATTTGGCGGGATTGATATTGGTACTGATAGTTGGGTCTGTTTAGAGCTGAGTTTAAGCTCGGATTGGATGATATTTCTTGTGATTATTGGTCACGGGATGATTTGGGACGCTGTGAAGGCTTTGGTTTTGCGATTCCGCAAGCGGGCCCCACATGGACTGTTCGGACATTTTTTTGAACTAATGCAATATGGGTATCAATGGTCATGTTTTGACATGTAGTTTATTATTTTGGTATCTTGGCAGCAGTCAGAAGCCTCTCGAAAGTGGAAGGCTCCTGTATAGCTGGTTCTTTTGGCAGTCTTGCGGCGGCGTCCAGGTAGGCTAGGTTTACCTTCCTTTACACTTAGATTGGACTTATGTGTGATATATGTAGCTATTGTGCTGGTATTGTGGGCTGGAATTATAAACTTGGTGGTGGTGATTTGCTGTGGTTTAGGCCTTCTAAGCCAGATAGGGCTATTCGAATAAATTCCAGGCCCGTTATCCTCGTGGTACACCACAGATGACCTATTTGGGGTTGGATAGTATTGTTGCTGTTGATTTCTGGTTAGGGAATGTTACTGTTGGACCTTAGTCCAGGCTTAGGCAAACTTAGCCCAGACTTAGACAGGTATAACTAGATTTGGGTTTCGGGACCCGTTAGTGGACCCCGTTACCCTTTTTGTCGACTTATCAGAACTTTGACATTTTTGGGATTAGTTAAACCCTATATTACCTGTTAGGGTTGTGACGGGATTGAGTTAGCCCGATTATACCCGGTTGGCCTGTTTAGCCTTGTTAGTTCCTTATAGCACCGTATTTGACCGGGGTCGGCTAGTTTGACTTAGAACGCTGATCCTCCTTTTCATGACTTATAATATATACCCAGACTTGTATATACATATTGTTTATAGTAGATATTTGACCTAGAAGAACCCCGAAATTGACTTGTAGCATGTTGTGGGGTTAGCTTCTTGACTTATATACTAGTATTGACTTGGGACTAGGGTGTTCCCCATTTATCTGATATGATATGACATTTGATTCTGTTCTGGTTACTGGCTATGATGAGTTCCGATTCAATTCCGACTACTGATTCAGATATGATAATTTTGATTATTGACTGTTGGGTGTTCCGGTTCGAGTGCGGCCCCGAATTGTGGTACACTATGAGTTCTGGTACTGGGTATCGTGGTTATGATATTGTTGTTCTTTGAGTTCCGATTCGAGTCCATAAGATATGATATATATATATATATGGCCTATTGTTATTACCCATTGCTTTTGGTTCGATTCCTGTGTCTGGCCTCTTGTTATTACCCATTGGTGCCGGTTCAAGCCCGATGCACTCTTGTTGGTTATTATGGTTACTGGACACTGATACAGCTTTGAGACACTGGTGACTATGCATTTACTATTCTTGTGTGTCCCGCCGATTTATGGGGGCCAGGCTGAGTTATTGTTTTCTTTTGTCTGCCTATCAGGTTTATGGGGGCCCAGATAGGTTATGCTTGACTTGTGTGTTTACTTTCGCATTTATTTACTCGATTATTCGGTATCACATTTATTTACTTCCTAAGCATATCTACACGCCTTGGCAGTTACTTATGTATTTATTACTTATACCCCGGACTTAGCATGCAGCCTCACATTTTAGCTTGCTTATATTACATTAAGCTCAGTCGGCCGATGATACCTACTGAGTACTCGTTGCCCCGGTACTCATACTGCACTTCTGCATCTTTTTCCCCGGTGCAGATCCGGGTACTAGTCGGCAAGTTTGACATGACTCTCTTCTCAGCACTGACTCCGGAGCAGGGTGAGCTCACTGACGTTCGAGGTAGATCCTACTCCATCTCTACTGTATAGTATTTTGCACTCAATACTGTTGTACTTGTTATATATATTTGGTTTATGTCTTATATTCTGGACATGTCTAGTAGTGGCTCTTGTACCGACCTCACCAGGTCCTGGGAGGGGTCTTGACTTTATACATATTGTCATCTTCCTTCTCAGTCTCGGTATGGGTATATTTTGGTTCTTTTTGTTTTTTATATTTCTAGCATGCTTATTAGTACGGTTACTTCCACCTCATCTCTGTTTTCTGAGATTTCGTCCGTTAGCCCGTCACTTGTCGCTCCGGGCTAGGGTTTGGCTTGCCTATTGGTGGGTTACGGTAGGCGCCATCATGACTCAAATATTGGGTCGTGACATGTTGGTATCAGAGCCTAGGTTGTACGGGTAGAGTCAGTACATGAGCCAGGGTGTAGTTGAGTCCTGCTGATCGATGCGGGGACATCTGTATCCTATCCTCGGGAGGCTATGGAGCATTCTTAGGGGAGTCTCTCTTTTTCTTGACTCATGTCTGTGCGTTAGGTCTATGTTGGTTTCTTATCTTCATTTGGTTCACTCTTTACGTAGATGGCAAGGATGCATGGTACGAGAGTCGAGCGTCAGGACCCCGAGCCTGCTGCGAGGGCTCCTGTTAGGGGCCGAGGTAGACCCAGAGGTCGGGGGAAGGGCAGAGTAGTAGCCCCAGGCCGAGATCATGCTAGGGATCAGTCACCCAATCCCGTTATAGCTCAAGATGTTCCGCCGCCACAGCAGCCGGTGGGCCAGGGAGCAGCCCAGGCTCCACCTGGATTTATTGATGCTTCAGTACTCTGAGAAACTTTGGTTCAGTTGCTGGGATTAGTTGGAGGTCCGTCAGCCGAGGGAGCCCAACCAGCAGGACAGGAAGTTGGTGTTGGGGCGCAGCCTGTAGCTGCAGCACCCAGAGTAGAGGTTTCACCTGTACCGATAATTCCACAGCCGGTAGTAGCTCAGCCAGTTATGCTTGTCGAGGAGGAAAAAATATTGAGTCGTTTTTTGAGACTAGCTCCACCCAAGTTTGCGGGTACCCCAGGAGAAGACGCTTATGAGTTCTTATCCAGTTGCGAGGAGAAGCTAAAAAATTTGGGATTAGTGGAGTCGCGCAGGGTAGATTTTGTCGCTTATCAATTTGATACAGTCGCGAGGAGATGGTGGAGAGGTTATCTTGATTCCAGTCCAGCTGGATCTCCACTCTTTACTTGGGCACAGTTTTCTGAGGTATTCTTAGGGAAGTATATGCCTCGCAGCATGCGTGAGCGTCTTCGAGATGAGTTTTCCATGTTGAGACAGAGGTCTATGACAATAGTTGAGTATGAGGCGAGATTCAATGATTTGTCCAGACATTCTACTATGATCTTGCCTGATGAGTACGAGAGGATTAAATGTTTTGTTAGAGGGTTCCGATTAACACTCCGCAGAGCCACACAGAGTTTCGTGACTTCGGGGAAATCATTTACTGAGATAGTTGAGCATGTATATTCGCTAGAGGAGATGGATCGCGAGACCCAAGGGGGCAGCGATAAGAGACCTCGATTCTGGGGTAGTTACAGTGGCAGTCATAGCAGCTCGCAGTTCAGAGGCCGCTGGTTTCAGGGTAGGTACCCACAGCAGCAGCAGCAGTCCTTTCAGCGACAGAGTCAGCCTAGTAGGCCCGTACAGTCAGCCTTGCAGATTTTTGATAGGGGTCAGCCCGCCTATAGTGGTTCGGGTAGTCAGCCTCAGGGACGTGGTCAGTCCAGCTCATCGACTAGATCTTCTAGGCTGAGCAGGGAACCAGGAGCATGTTATACTTGTGGGGTTGTCGGTCATTTCGCACGTGAGTGTCCTCAGCGTAGGGTGATTGAGCCTTCAGTTCAGACGGCATAGCCTATCAGATCTATATCGCTAGTAGGCAGAGGTGGTGCACAGGGTCGTCGGAGTGGTCCCCAAGGTTCTCCAGGTGGAGCGCAGGGAGGTCGGACTGGTAGTCAGGTCGGTGCTGGGACTAGTGGTAGCCAGCGTCAGTTGTATGTCGTGTCGGCTAGGCTGGAGGCTAAGGCTTCGAATGTGGTGATTACAAGTACGATTTTTGTATGCCACCAGCCAGCTTCTACATTATTTGTGTCACGACCCGAATCCCATCGGGACGTGATTGGCACCCTAAGCCGATAAGGCCCGAGAGAACCAATCTTTGCTTATGCTCATGTGCTCTCATATGTATGTTCGCGTATGCATATTATTTTATCTCATGTAATTATGTATGAATATGGAAACATATGCCATATATATATACCAAACTTGGCCGTTGGAGCCATTACGTCAAAATGAACGTACATCTTTTACTTTCATGATACCCCACATATGTCTACAAAGCCTCTGATAGATACATGATCATGTCTATGCAATATGTACAAAATGCCAAAACCTAATGAACACATGTGACTTGGGAAGCCCCGAAGCAACTGGATCTCACCAACAATCTGCGGATATCTCGTCGCCTACTGCGGAGATCTACTAACACCTGGGCCTGTAGCATGTAAGGTAGGTCCCCCGAGAGGGGTCAGTACGAAGAAAGTACTGAGTATGTAAGGCCATATGAAACAACAGTAAGACATAAGTACTTTCAAGAAATTAAACGTAAGAGAATAATCAATGTGAATAGACCTCCAACCTGGATGTGTGGAACCATGTTCATTACCTCTATATTGATATACTCATACAGGGGATATAGCCTCATCTCTTTTACAACAATCTGTATTATTACTAGTTAGTGATTCATAGTACCTTATGGATCATCACCTTATACGTAAGTATATAATGTAGGGCCTCCACTTTTAGTGGGATATAATGTATATGTATTTCGTACCGGGCCTCCATCTTGGTGGGAGATATAGTACCGGGCATCCACCTTGATGGGACATCATAAATAAGTATATAGTACCGGGCCTCCATCTTGGTGGGATATATAGTACTGGGCATCCACCTTGATGGGATATAATAAATAAGTATATAGTACCGGGCCTCCATCTTGGTGGGATATATAGTACCGGGCCTCCACCTTTGATGGGATATCATATATATATTTGTATATGTATAGTATTTGAGATTGTTACATCTTAACTTATATCCTTTAGTTGATTCATACTCAAAGAAACATAAAGGAACCATATGCACATCTTTTCTTTTCCATACTTATAAGAGTGACACATTAGAGTTCATGACCTTAATTGAGGCACACACTTACATGAGATTGACATCTTCACTTATGAGGAATAATTAATTAACTTGCACCTCACCTTCGTATTAATCTTATGAGATTGATACTTCAACTTATGAGAGATTAACACATCTACTTATGAGAAACACACCTCTCTTATGAAATTGGTACAAAGATAGTCGTGACATTATTAGAACTTGGATCATACATCATCGGAGTTTGGAATCATAGTACTATTGGAACTTTGGAATTGTGTCCATCCCCCTATTACCTTTTGCAACCAACAAACATACATAACCTAACTTAAGTTATTTCTTTTGAGAGATTGTTACATTGAGGATCGTGATACTCTTGAAAACACAAATACTTTACCTCACTCTTCACTTGTCATGAGATTGGTACTTTTACTTATGAACGATTGGTACAAGGATAATCATCATATTAAAGGACTTTGGAACAAGGCATAATTGGAAAATGCCATCCAAGATTGAATAGATTCTCTTATGTTATTATTCTCTTGAACTAGGTCCTTTAGAGATTTTCAACGTTATGACAACTTTTCTTGAAGCTTCGGATCATTAACCAATGGGTAAGAGATATATGAGTAAACAGTGTGAGAAACATCCCATTATGAGAAACATAACACTATTGAAATCATTGGACTATAATCCATAAACAAGGGACATGAGTATAATCACTATTGGAACATGGGAACATAACCTTATTGTTTTTGGAACATTAACCATGAATATGAGACAAGAGATTCACCAATAATCAATGAATAGGAAATATATGACCATGACCATGGATAACCGAATATGGAACACCTTAGCACATTTCGGGATGGAACATGCGTAATGTCAATGTGAAAACTATTTGCCGCAGAAAGAAACGGACAGAGTAACCTTACATACCTTATCTTCCCAAATGTAAATAGACAATCCAATGTGTGAGCACAACAATCCTGCTCCTTTCTTACTCTATATCACAAGTACACAACGGAACCAACATTAACCACCAACTACCTTACACATGCATACGACAACAATGAGTTACATGTTTATCTTTAAAATGTCATTTCCTTTTCTACAATACAATTTACGGCATTGTTATACCAATAATACCCCATTCATGCCATACATTGACCACAAGTTACATTCCAAGCATTTAAGATGACCATGAATTACATGAGTCCCTTATAATATTATTTCACCCTTTACAATACCATTCATGGCATTATCATACCAAAAATACCACAATATTTCATACATTGACCAACACATGATAACCAATAGCATGCCACATCAATTTCATATTTTACACTTCTCCATCATCACAACATCACAATTATGCCACCACTTTACTTTAATACACCTCACAACAACAAATCGGCCAAAATCCCATAATTTACACTTATATGAAAATAACGAGTTTAGGACAATAATAACACCATACATGTTGTTATTTCATTCATACCATGCTTTTTCATTAAGACCACAAGTCATAATTCAAGTTACAATCCCATGGATTTCACATCTTTTTCACAAAACCAAAAAGTGCCATGTCCAACATTTCCAACCATAACCAACATGATATACATATTATCTCATGCTTATAATATGTTAAAGTACTATAATAGTCACTTACCCAAGCTTGGAAGATGATGATCTTGCTCCAAGAAGTGCCTTAGGGTTTTGAAAGCCAAAGAGATGTTCTTGGGAAACTTCTAGAAAAAGATAGAAAAGGCATGGGTGTTTCTCATGATAAAATCAGATATTTGGCCCCTTTTATAGACCTTGAGTCCATCCTTAGTCATTAATGTGGTATTCTAGAAGGTCTTGGCAAGAATGGGTCATTTGACCCATTTTGGGCCATGCTTTCATTTCATTTTTTGGGTCCTTTTTGGGCTCAATTCACTTAACCCAGTAAAATCAATAATTTCACGTGTTCAATTCATCTGATACATGTTACAACAATATTCCCACTCATGTTATTCATATCTGTAGCCTCAATCCCAAAAACAAGCGATTCTAGCCATGTATGGCCTATTTTGACCAAAAGGGCAAAATCGTCATTTTGATGCCAAATTCGTTCTCGAGTAATTTTGTCATACCAATATAATATTTCATTCATTTCGTGTATATACTCGTGTTTGTATAAGAAACGTGACAAAAATCGGCTTGATACGTCCCCGGGCACCCTTGGGACTTAAACAAAATTTCCAACTTTTGAAAGGTGCGCAGGGGCGGCATGGCATGCTGCCTAGAGCTCCCCTTTGCTGCCTCTGGACTGAAAATTTCATCCCAGAGCGGCGTGGCACGCCCCCTCCTTATTTTTTTCCAAAATTTTTGTTTTCGACTTTTCTTCGCGGGTTTGGTTAGATACTTCAAGTCCTATTCTTTAACTTAATTCTTAACCTTAACATACTTTGTTTAGAGGTCCTCTTAGACTCATTTTGAACCTCACAAATGCGCCATGAAAATCGCAAAACTCCTCCGACGAAAGGTTAATCACACGTACAAGGCCAAATTTCAAATTTTTTTCCATCACTACCATTACCAAATACATACGTCTAGCTCTCGACACCTACGTAGACATTATTCAATGTACTCAAAGAGGGTTAGGAAGGTACGGGGTGTTACAATTTGATCCTGGATCCACGTTTTCTTATGTATCTACTTATTATGCATCACGGTTGGGTTTATGTTCTGAGTTATTATCTATACCCTTACGTGTATCCACCCCCGTTGGTGATTCCTTAGTAGTGGATCGGGTATATAGATCTTGTCTGGTGACTATTCAGGAGTTTGATACTAAAGTTGATTTTATTGTATTGGCCATGGTAGACTTTGATGTGATTCTGGGCATGGACGGGTTGTCTTTCATCATGCAGTCTTGGATTGCTTTGCCAAGACTGTTACCTTATCCATGCCTGGTGTACCCCCGGTGGTGTGGCAGGGTTCTGTTAGCTGCACACCGACAGGGATTATTTCATATGTTCGGGCTCGTAGATTGATGTTGAGGGGATATGATTCATTCCTTGCTTATGTTCGGGATGGTAATATTAAGAGTCCATTGCTTGACTCCGTCCTTGTTGTTCGTGAGTTTCCTGATGTATTCCCAACTGACCTACCTTGCCTTCCTCCTGAGCGTGATATAAAGTTTATTATTGACCTCGAACCGGGAATTCGACCTATTTCTATGGCTCCGTATCGTATGTCTCCTGCTGAGTTGAGAGAGTTGAGTACTCAGCTCCAAGACCTTCTGGGGAAGGGTTTTATCAGGCCTAGTATATCACTGTGGGGTGCTCCAGTTTTGTTTGTAAAGAAGAAAGATGGCTCCATGCGTATGTGTATTGATTACAGGCAGTTGAATAAGGTAACAGTGAAGAATCAGTATCCTATGCCTCGTATCGATGATTTTTTTGATCAACTTCAGGGTGCAGCAGTATTTTCAAAGATAGACTTGAGATCTGGACATCATCAGTTGAGAGTTAGGGCTGAGGACATCCCAAAGACAGCCTTCAGGACTCGGTACGGCCATTATGAGTTCCTGGTGATGTCTTTTGGGTTGAATAATGCCCCAGCAGCTTTCATGGATTTGATGAATCGTGTATTCAGGTCATACTTGGATTCCTTTATGATTGTGTTTATTGATGACATCTTGGTTTATTCAAAGAGCAGCGAGAAGCACGAGCAGCATTTGAGGATTGTGCTCCACACTTTGAGAGATCATCGGCTTTATGCCAAGTTCTTAAAGTGTGAGTTCTGGCTTGAGTCTGTAGCTTTCGTAGGGCATGTTGTGTCCAGACATAGTATCATGGTAGATCCAGCAAAGATCGAGGCTATTCGAGGTTGGTCTAGGCCCACATCACCTACTGAAGTTCGCAGTTTTATTGGGTTGGCAGGGTACTATAGGCGATTTTTTGAGGGCTTCTCATCTATTGCATCTCCTATGACCAGACTAACCAGGAAGGAGGTTCCGTTTCAGTAGTCTGAGGATTGTGTGGCGAGCTTTCTGAAGCTCAAGGATCGACTTACTTCTGCCCCTGTGTTGACTCTTCCAGTTGAGGGCGAGGGTTTCACCATGTATTGTGATGTGTCTGGTATCGGTTTGGGATGTGTTCTGATGCAGTGGGGTCGTGTTATTGCTTATGCATCGAGGCAGCTGAAGGTGCACGAGCGTAACTATCCCACTCATGATTTGGAGTTAGCAGTAATTGTGTTTGCACTGCAAATTTGGAGACATTATCTCTACGGTGTTCATTGTGAGATCTTTACAGACCACCGCAGTCTACAGCATATTATGACTCAGAGGGAGCTTAATTCGAGGCAACACAGGTGGATTGAGTTGCTAAAGGACTATGATATCTCTATTCTCTATCATCCGGACAAGGCGAATGTGGTAACGGACGCCTTGAGTCGGAAGGCAGTGAGTATGAGTAGTTTAGCCTTCATTCCAATCTCTCAGCGGCCGTTGGCTTTGGACATACAGTCCTTAGCTAACTCGATGGTGCGTTTGGATATTTCTGGCCCTAGGAGGATTATCGCTTGTGTTGGTGCGAGATCTATTTTGCTGGAGCAGATTCAGAGTTTTTAGTTTAGGTATAGCAGTCTCCGTAGCATTCGAGATCAGGTATTAAAGGGTGAGTCTAAGAGAGATACCTTGGGTTCTGATGGTATTCTGAGGTTTGACGGTCGTATTTGTATTTCAAGGGTTGGAGATTTGATTCAGTTGATTCTGCACGAGGTGCACAGTTCCAGATATTCTATTCACCTTGGGACAGCTAAGATGTATCGGGATATGAGGCAACACTATTGGTGGAGTGGTATGCGGAGAGATATTGCAGGGTTTGTATCTCGATGCCTTTGTTGTCAGCAGGTAAAGGCCGAGCATCAGAAACCTAGTGGTTTACTTCAGCAATTACCCATCCTGAGTAGAAGTGGGAACGAGTCACTATGGATTTCGTTAGTGGGTTACCTCACACCTCTCGTGGCTTTGATAGTATTTGGGTTATTGTAGATCGGTTTACTAAGTCCGCGCACTTTATCCCTGTTCGAGTCTTCTACAGTGCTGAGAGATGGGCTCGTGTATATATTCAGGAGGTGGTTTGCCTACATGGAGTGCCAGTATCTATTATCTCAGACAGAGGGTCTCAGTTTACCTCCTTTTTTTAGCGAACTTTTCAAGAAGAGTTGGGTACTCAAGTGGACCTTAGTAATGCATTTTATCCTCAAACAGACGGGCAGTCTGAACGAACTATTCAGGTATTGGAGGATATGCTCCGCGCTTGTGTGTTAGACTTTGGGGGTCAATGGGATCAATTCTTGCCTTTAGCAGAGTTCGCGTATAATAATAGCTTTCATTCCAGCATTCAAATGGCTCCGTTTGAGGTTTTATATGGCAGACTATGTCGATCTCCAGTTGTCTGGTTTTAAACTTTAGAAGTCAGTCCTCGTGGCACAGATTTGCTCAGAGAATCTTTGGACCGAGTTCGAGTGATTCAAGATAGGTTGCGGACAGCTCAGAGTAGACAGAGGAGTTATGCTGACCGTATACGTCGTCCATTGAAATTCAGGGTGGGTGATAGGGTCTTCTTACGAATATCGCCCATGAAGGGCGTGATGCAGTTTGGCAGGAAGGGTAAGCTTAGCCCCAGATATATTGGACCCTTTGAGATTTTGCGGACAGTTGGAGAGGTGGCTTATGTGCTAGCTTTACCTCCGGCATTTTCAGCTATCCACCCAGTGTTTCATGTTTCTATGCTACGATAATACATTCCGTATGAGTCGCATGTGCTTCGATAGGACTCAGTTCAGTTAGACGATAAGTTAACATTTGTGGAGGAGCCTGTGTCCATTTTAGCCAGAGATGTCAGACGATTACGCTCCCAGGACATTCCAGTGGTTAAGGTACAATGGCGTCATCGTCCGGTCGAGGAGGCCACTTGGGAGCTTGAGCGTGATATGCGAGCCCAGTATCCTTACTTGTTCACGTCTTCAGGTATGCGCTTACTTGTGACTTTTATGGACGAAAGTCCTTTTAGTAGTGGATATTGTAATGACCTTTCTGGTTATTTCCCTCATTTTCGTCTGTTCTCAGCATTTAGAGCTTTTCTATAACTGTCCCAAGTTATTTATGACTTACTGGGACTGACAGTTCGGTTCCAGGGCAGTTCGTTTGAGAATATTGATTAGATCGAGCACGTTGGGACCCGTTAGTGGACCCCGTTACCCTTTTTATCGACTTGTCAGAACTTTGACATCTTTGGGCTTAGTTAAGCCCTATATGACCTGTTAGGGTTGTGACGGGATTGAGTCAGCCCGATTATACCCGATTGGCCTGTTTAGGCTTGTTAGTCCCTTATAGCACCGTATTTAACCGGGGTTGGCTAGTTTGACTTAGAACGCTACCCCGCCTTTTCATGACTTATAATATATACCCAGACTTGTATATACATATTGTTTATAGTAGATAGTTGACCTAGAAGAACCCTGAAATTGACTTGTAGCATGTTATGGGGTTAGCTTCTTGACTTATATACTAGTATTGACTTGGGACTAGGGCGTTCCCCGTTTATCTGATATGATATGAAATTTGATTCTATTCTGGTTACTGGCTATGATGAGTTTAGGTTCGAGTTCGGCTACTGATTCAGGTATGATAATTTTGATTATTGACTATTGGGTGTTCCGGTTCGAGTCCGGCCCCGGATTGTGGTACACTATGAGTTCTGGTACTAGGTATCGTGGTTATGATACTATTGTTCTTTGAGTTCCGATTCGAGTCCGGCAGATATGATATATATGTGGCCTATTGTTATTACCCACTGCTTTCGGTTCGATTCCGGCGTCTGGCCTCTTGTTATTACTCATTGGTGCCGGTTCAAGCCCGGTGCACTCTTGTTGGTTATTATGGTTACTGAACACTGATACAGCTTTGAGACACTGGTGACTATGCATTTACTATTCTTGTGTGTCCCGCCGATTTATGGGGGCCAGGCTGGGTTATTGTTTTCTTTCGTGTGTCTATCGGGTTTGTGGGGGGGCCAGATAGGTTATGTTTGACTTGTGTGTTTACTTTCGCATTTATTTACTCGATTATTCGGTATCACATTTATTTACTTCCTAAGCATATCTACACGCCTCGGCAGTTACTTATGTATTTATTACTTATACCCCAAACTTAGCATGCTCCCTCGCATTTTAGCTTGCTTATATTACATTAAGCTCAGTCGGCCGATGATGCCTACTGAGTACCCGTTGCCCCGGTACTCATACTGTACTTCTGCATCTTTTTCCCCGGTGCAGATCCGGGCACTAGTCGGCAAGTTTGACTTGAGTCTCTTCTCAGCACTGACTCCGGAGCAGGGTGAGCTTACTGACGTTCGAGGCAGATCCTACTCCATCTCTACTGTATAGTCTTTTGCACTCAATACTGTTGTACTTGTTATATATATTTGGTTTATGTCTTATATTCTGGACATGTCTAGTAGTGGCTCTTGTACCGACCTCACCAGGTCCTGGGAGGGGTTTTGACTTTTTACATATTGTCCTCTTCCTTCTCAGTCTCGGTATGGGTATATTTTGATTCTGTTTTTTTTTTTTTATTTCTAGCATGCTTATTAGTACGGTTACTTCCACCTCATCTCTGTTTTCTGAGATTCCGCCCGTTAGCCCGTTGCTTGTCGCTCCGAGTTAGGGTTTGGCTTGCCTATTGGTGGGTTACGGTAGGTGCCATCATGACTCAAATATTGGGTCATGACACCGAACCAATAATCCAATAAAAAAAATTATAATACCACTAAAAAATCGTTAACCCAATAACAATAAACCAATAGCAATTTTATCGGTTCGGTTTATTAGTAGGTTCAATTTTTGCACATCCCTACCTCAAACCGGCCTGGGCTGGCTCAAGGGTAAGGTTAGTAAAGCGTTTGTTTTAAGCCTCAAAATTTTGAGTCCCCAAAAAAATTTTAATAGTAAATTTTATGATTTTAATGTCATTCAAAACAATATTGAAGATTGCAAAAAAAATATTTAAAAAATACAAATTTTAAATAAAAAGAAAGAAAAAGAACTGTCTACTTTTTATTAAAAATATTTTAGAACTTTTAATTAAACAATTCAAATCTTCATATTAACAAAATGAAGTTTTTACAACAATATCCAAGGTAATACATTGCAAACAATTAACCAACATCTTATTATTAACTAGAATTAATTCTTACTTTTATAAGTAATAATATTATTTTGTGAAGTTAAACATTTAATGCCTTTTAAAATACTACACTAAAAACAAATAGTATACAAAAACAAAAAAAATAATTATTATTATTTTTGTATGTATGATATTTTGTTAAAATTTGACTTTGGGCCACTAATTTTATAGACACACCCCTGAAATCGGCGATAGAATGGGATATCTTGAGGATTGAGTGAAACATAAAATTGATCCAGCGAGTTTGTGAGATTTCAACGACGACTGCGTAGGTCATGGAGGCGGCAGTAAAGACGCTTTAGAATGTTGAAACGCAGCGAAAAAAATGATAAGAGATATCGTCCTCCAAGTGTTTAATAGTATCCGGCAGAAACTAAAGAGTAGCAGAAACAAGAAACGAACCTAATGACTAAGGAGTTTCGACAAATCGAATGGGATGATAGTAGAACACTTATTATTCCCAATTGTGTAGCTTTGTTTACGAGGATTAAATTGTCCTTTATATTTACTTGTGACTATGAAAATGCATAAACTTTCGAATTGTGAAATTTGATTTCTCGTTGTAGTCAGTGATTTCTCTGATTCTCCATTGAAATTGGTTGATTTTGCTTATCAAAATGAAGAGTGAAAAGGTCTAATGAGAAAATATTTATAAAGCGTTAACTTATGAAGTTTTCCTAAAATTTAAGAAATCCTAGGGTTGTTCTAATTAGAATTCCAACTAGGATGGGGAGGGCACTTAACGTGATGATCAAGTTTCAATTTTAGGCAATATCAACTCTCTTTGTTTTTATGTTTCAATTGAACACCTCAATTTCTAACAAAATATTTTAATTAGATGCTTTCTATTTAAATTTTTAAAAAATATTATACATATTTTCATTCGTCTATTAGATAGTTAAATCAATCATATGAAATATATTATTTTGAATGGTTCATTATAGGATTTTAAATATGCTCTGTCTCATTTTTTTTATTTGGCTATAATAAGTTAATATAGTTGATTTAAATTGTTAGTGCAGATAATTTTTTATCCAATCGATAAAGTAAAATCAAAGTTTTCATTAAAAGGAAAAAAAAGTAGTAATTTATGGTCATTAGGTTAAGTTATAAAGAGTAAAAAGGATAATAATCATGGGGAAAAGTCGGATTATTTTATTTCGTATTTGGTTGAAATTTTTCTTAAATTTCATTGTGTGATAATTGGTTTGTTTAAATTCTACATTGTGATCTTGCTATTTTTCAATTCGTGATAAATCTTCCTAATATCTATTTATCTATTTATTATATATAAAAGAGGGTCATAGCCCCGCCTACGTGGCATCTTCTAGGAGCATCATTTAAATTTAATCTTTTTTTCTTTTTTTTTTATTTATTACAATTTCTCCTTAATTCTACTAAATAAAAACGGCGCAAAAAGAAAAAACAATATACCGATTGGGTGCTTTACCGGTACCGTAAACTACAAGAGTCGTGTCCTCAGCGACAGTTCCTTCAAATTCTCTCTCCCTTTCCCCTCCTTTTTCTTTGTCCTTTTCAATTTGAGAGTTCCATTCAATTGTCTTTTACTTTATGTTTGCATATCTGAATTGTTGTTCGTAGTACAACATGGGCTTGTTCTGTTAATCTTTGATCGAATCACTGATTTGTTAATGCTAGCCTCGATTCCTACTTTCAGACATTAACAATCGTTCTCTACTATCACGTGTTCCTCTTCCCAGATTTTGACTGTTATCTCCTTCAACAATTATAGGCAAAACTAATCTCTCCCAATTGTGCTTTCTTCTTCATCTGTTCCCTACTCCCTCTTCTGTTTTGATTATTCGGAACTTTGTAACAGATATGTTGGAATGCATAATGAGAGCCTACAAGTTGGTTTTTTGACATTACTTGAGGTATTATATTCTATCAGTTTTTAATTTTGTTTTCTTTTATTGTGTATTCGAAGATTTTGGCAATGAAGGAAAAAGTGAAATTCCTACTTTAAAAATAGATGTAGTATTCTTCAACAGCTTCCTATGGATAGCGCAAAGGGAATTTTCGGTACCCTTATTCATACTAGCTTAGTTTCTCAACTTTACTCTCTGTTTTCTCCTTTTCCTACAAAACCCATTTTCACTAATTTGCTGCTACCAGTATATTCAGAGTCAAAGCTCATTAACGAGGCTGAAGAACTTTATTCATTGATAAGAAAGGATAGAAATTTTCAATATTTATCAGCTTTCAAAGTGTTTCTTGAATCTTTGAATAATTCGAGTCAGTACAAAAATACCTTTGAAGTTTTTTCTGATGTAATAGAATTGGGGTATAAGATTTGATAGGTTTTAATTATGGAAAATCTATATAGTTAGCAGTGGAAATTGGGGATTTTGGTGAAGCTTTGGAGTTATAGAATTCCATGAGAAGTATTAGGTTGAGTCCTAATGAGTTTGTGTACAATGTAGTGATTGGTGGGTTGTGTAGAGAGAAGAGAGTTCTGAAAGAGTGGAAACTATTTGATGAAATGCTTGAGCGAA
Source organism: Capsicum rhomboideum (assembly GCA_031232105.1). Classification (NCBI taxonomy): domain Eukaryota; kingdom Viridiplantae; phylum Streptophyta; class Magnoliopsida; order Solanales; family Solanaceae; genus Capsicum; species Capsicum rhomboideum. Next base: position 137,178,361 of record CP124711.1, on the reverse strand, counting down.
GAGTTACGATAAGTAGTTACAATTAATACTCTGATCGCGGAATTCTTTGAATTGGGTATGATGGATAAGGTAAATGAATGATTAAGGAAAATGCTTGAGAAGCCAGTTTCCCCTAATGTGCAGACGTAGAACATCTTAATTGATGGATATGGGCGCAAGCGGGAATTCGTAAGGTATTTGAGCCACTTGAGGAGATGGAAAATAATGGATTGAAGCCTAATGTAATTACCTATGGTTATCTGATCAATTCTTTGTGCACGGATGGTAGGCTTCTTGAAGTCGATGTTGTCCGAAGTGACATGATAAGTAGAGGGATTAAATCAAATACACAGGTCTATAATATGCTTATAAATGGACATTGTATTAGAGGAACGATGACTGGTGCTCTTGGATGTTTTGAGAAGACGATAGAAGTGATGCAGAAACAACACTGGTTACCTACAATATACTATTTAATGTGCTTTGCAAAAAGGGTAAGATCAAAGAAGCCGAAGAGATGGTTGTGCATATTCACCTCAAAGGTTTAATTCCAAATGTTATCACATACATTTCTTTAATCTATGTGTATTTAGATGCATCGAATACCGAAAAGTGTTTTGAAATGTATGAGAAGACGAAAGCCTCTGGCATAAAACCTACGACCAACACAATTCATCCTCTAATTAGAGTGTGCAAAAAGAAAATAAATGGAGTCAGTGGGGTTGGAATTTTTTTATGGAGTTACTCTCCCTGAATTGATGTACATCATATTTCTCTTAATGAGTACTTCATTTTCTTATTAGGTGATTAATGTAGCTGTGTAATGATACTCTCTTTTACTATTATGTTCCATTGTATCTGATCTAGAAATTTTTCTTGAAAATTTAGTGTACGTACCGAAGCGATGTATATTACCAACTAATCATATGTAATATTTATGAGATAGTTCACTACCGCACGAAGCGCGGGTAGTTTACCTAGTTAGATATAATTGGGATGTGCCCATCTTGGCACATGTTGCCTCGACAATCAAATGTGATGAAAAATGAACAAGGAGCTCCATCGTATTGTCGTCTAGTTTGAAAGAATGTAAGAGTTCCACATTATGGACCGAGTGTAAAAAGAAGTTAAATCTTGTCGAAATTTGTAAAGATATATTCATACATCAAGAAGGGGTATGGGTAAAGAAGCTAAGTTTCTCCCACATTAATGCCGGATGTTGTGCAAAATAAATAGGTTCACACATCATGATGGTGTTTAAGCATTTTAATATTTGTTTTGTTATATTTTAATGCTTGAAATAATAGCAGTGACTCCTGAGGTAGTGGGCAGTGGCAGTTGTTCTATGTCATTTATCCACCTTTACTCCTTCCGTCGTTTCTATTCTAATGTTGCTTCTATGTATTCCTTTACAACAAATGGCATATAATGCCAATTACTCCTTTTTTACTTAATGACTCTTTTAAGGCAGTAAGGGACGTGCAGGTTGCATATGCCATGTGCATTTGATTCTTGAATGGTGGTGGATGAACTTGGCCACTATTTTTCATGAAGTTCATGTAACCACCACTTTTTATTTGTCCATTATCTACCTCATTATGTCTTATAACTCTTGTAACTTCTAGGCCATTCATCTACCACATTTATCTTCTATCTTTACTACTCATTCATTCTTATTCATTACTAGAAAGACTTCCTCACCTATAAATAGAGTTGGTCTTGCATATTTTTTCTATGTACAAGATACTATAGAGTTCACAAAAGTGAGTAAAACAGAGACTTTATTAGTTGAAGGGAGGTGTTCTTTTTTGTGGAGCTTTGAACTCAACTCTTGTCCAGAGTTTGTTGAGTTATACTTTGTGAGAAGGTTGTTGTATCCTGGAGGGGACAAGTCAAGAAGATTACTGCTGGACCGGTGAAAACATTTGCTGCAGTGGGCTTGAATCTCCTTAAAGAGAGCGAGATATCCGCGCCTCAGCCAAGAAGAAGATTATTGTATTTTCTTCATTTATTTATTTTTTTGTATTTTTCAATTGTAATTTTCTGGAATCTCACCAACAATTTTTAGGAGATTCAATGACAACAATTGAAAAATTCGCGGATGTCAAGATGGGAGATCTCAACAAGCCATTCCGGTTCAACGTTACTCATTTCAAAAGGTGGAAGGGTAAAGTGTTTTTCTACTTAAGTCTTCTCAATGTTTCTTATGTGTTAACGGAGAAGAACCTAAATAAAGTAAATAACTCATCCATGAATGATTATGAACTTGTTTCTCTTCAAGAGAAAGTTGAAAAATACGATGGTGACTCCTACAAGTGTCGGTATTTTTTACGTAATTGTCTATCTGATAACTTTTATGATTATTATGATAGAACTTACTCTAGTGCAAAGAAAATATGGAAAGCATTGCAGAGTAAGTATGATACCGAGGAGGCAGGAGCGAAAAAATATACCGCTAGCAGATTTTTTCGTTTCCAAATGGTGGAAAACAAATCAGTGGTAGACTAATAACAGGACTTCATAATGATTGTTGGAGAGCTCAGGTCCGAGGAAGTCAAAATTGGAAATAATCTTGTTGTTTGTAGCATAATAGATAAACTTCCTCCTTCTTGGAAGAAATTTCAAAAAACTATGCGCCACAAACAAAACGAAACTTTTCTTGAGACTTTGATAATGAGAATCCGCATGGAAGAAGAGGCAAGGGGCCAAGATGCACTTCTGCAAATAGAAGAGAACAATATCACACTGAAGGTAAATTTAACTACTTCAAATAATGCTACCCCCGATACTAACAAAAATAATTCTTTGAAGCCTAAGAAGAAAAATAACGGTAGACATCCCAAGGACAATAATGGTGAAAATAACCAAGCAAAAAATCAACTTGTTCAAGAAAAGGGACCGTGCTTTGTCTGTGGCAAGAGTGGCATATTGCTCGATTTTATAAATTTTGAAAACGTGGGCCTACACCTCAGGCAAACGTTACCAAAGAACCATTTGTGGAGGTGATAACAGACATAAACATGGTGGAGAATGTTGATGGATGGTGGGCTAACTCTGGTGCAAACCATCATGTCTGCTATGACAAAAATTGGTTTAAAAAATATACTCCTTTTGAGGAGCCCAAAACCATCATGCTTGGAGATTCTCACACCACTCAAGTGCTTGAAACGGGAGATGTCGAGTTGAGTTTTACTTCTGGAAGGGTATTAATTTTAAAAGATGTACTTTATACTCCTTCCATGAGAAAAAATCTGATGTCTAGTTTTCTTCTTAATAAAGCAGGCTTCAAACAGATTATTGAATTTGATCAATATGTAATTGTGAAAAATAGTATTTTTGTGGGAAAGAGGTATGCTTGTGATGGGATATTCAAGTTGAATGTTGAAATGAATAAAACTTCTACTTCTATTTACATGTTTTCTTCTACTAATTTTTGGCATGCTCGTTTGTATCATATTAATGATCGTTATGTGGGAATCATGAGTAGTTTAGGATTAATTCCAATGATTAAAAAGAATTTTTAAAAATGTGAGGTTTGTAGTAAAGCCAAAATCACAAAAAGGCCTCATTTTCAAGTTGAAAGAAAAACTGATTTATTAGAATTAGTTCATATTAACTCGTGGAGGAAATAGATATTTTATCACTTTCATTGATGATTTTTCTAAGTTCACATATGTTTACTTAATGAAAAATAAAAGTGATGCTTTTGAGAATTTTAAACTTTTCTCCATGAAGTTGAAAATCAGTTTAATAGAAAAATAAAAAGAATAAGAAGTGATAGAGGTCGTGAATACGAGTCTAATGAATTTAATTCTTTTGTTAGATCATTGGGTATAATTCATGAAACTACTCCTCCTTATTGACCTGCATCTAACGGTGTAGCGGAAAGGAAAAATAGAACTTTGGTTGAGTTAACTAATGTCATGTTAATTGAGTCTAGTGCACCTTTAAATTTTTGGGGTGAAGATCTCTTGACTGCTTGTTATGTGTTGAATCTTGTGCCTCATAAAAAGACTAAATTGATATCTTTTGAGTTGTGGAAAGGTCATAAGCCAAATTTGGGATATCTAAGAGTTTGGGGTTGCTTAGCCTATGTAAGGTTAATGGATCCTAAAATCTCTAAGTTGGGTAAAAAAGTTACTATTTGTGTTTTTCTTGGTTATGCTTCAAATAGTACAGCCTATAGATTTTTTAATCTTGAAGATAGTATTATAATAGAATCTGGTGATGCTATTTTTCATGAAAATAAATTTCCTTTTGATTCTAAAAATAGTGGGGGTCAAAGGATTGAAAAAAATATTTTGTCACTGCCTAGTTCTTCTACTTCTATTTTAAAAAATAAAGAAAATGATGATTTTGAGTTACGAAGAAGTAAAAGAGCTAGAGTAGAAAAAGACTTTGGTCCTGATTATTATGTTTTTAATGTTGGAGATGACTCTCTCACTTTAAAAGAAGCTTTATCTTTACATGATGCTATTTTTTGGAAAGAAGCTGTAAATGATGAAATGGAATCACTAATTTCTAATAAAACTTGGAAGCTAGTTGATTTACCACCGGGTTGTAAAACAATTGGATGTAAATAGGTCTTACGAAAAAAGTTAAAACCGGATGGATCCATTGATAAACATAAGGCTAGACTAGTGGCTAAAGGTTTTAAGCAACTAGAAGGCCTAGAATTTTTTGATACTTTTTCTCCGGTAACTAGAATTACATCCATTAGACTGTTAATTGCTATTGCTGTAATTTATGATTTGCAAATTCATCAAATGGATGTAAAAACTGCTTTTTTAAATGGAGACCTAAATGAGGAGATTTACATGGAACAACCCGAGTGTTTTGTTGAAGCTGGCCAAGAAAGCAAAGTGTGTAAACTTACTAAATCCCTATATGGCTTGAAACAAGCACCTAAGGAATGGCATGAAAAGTTTGATTCATGCATGATTGATAATGGCTTTAAAACAAATAAGTGTGATAAATGCATTTATCATAAGTCTTGAAATAATTCACATGCTATTATTTGCCTATATGTTGATGATTTATTGATCTTTGGCTCTAATATGAATGTTATTGGAGAGACTAAAAATATTCTTAGAAGCCATTTTGATATGAAAGATCTTGGTGAGGCAAATGTTATTCTAGGAATAAAAATTACTAGAACATGTAATGGAATTTTCCTTGATCATTCACATTATGTTAAGAAAATATTGAAAAAATATAATTTCCTTGATTGCAAGCATGTTGTAAATCCTTTCGGTTCCAGTATTCACTTATTTCCTATTGAAAGTGAAAATGATGTAATAAATCAAAAGGAATATGCTAGCATAATTGAAAGTTTGAGATATGTGACTGATTGCACTAGGCCTGATGTTGCATATGCAGTAGGACTACTTAGCAGGTTTACTAGTAAGACAGGTAATGAACATTGGCATGCTATAACAAGAGTAATGAGATATTTAATAGGAACAAAAAATTGTGGTTTGTTCTATAACTAGTATCCTGCTATACTTGAAGGTTTTTGTGATGTGGATTGGAACACTTTATCAGGTGATTCCTTATCTACTACTGGTTATGTATTTACTTTGGGTGGTGGTGTTATTTGTTGGAAATCTAAAAAGCAAACTATTATTGTTAACTCTACCATGGAGGCTGAACTAATTGCTTTAGCTTCAGCTAGTGAGGAAGCTAATTGGTTGAGAGATTTTTTATTTCAAATATCTTATTTTAAAAAATTAATTCCTCCTATTTTAATTCATTGTGATAGCACCGCTGCAATTGGTAGAGTTCAAAACCGTTATTACAACGGTAAATCCAGACCTATAAGGAGAAAACAAAGTAATGTGAGATCATATTTGACAAATGGTACCATTAATGTTGATTATGTCAAATCTTGTGATAATCTTGTAGATCCATTGACTAAGACCTTAGCAAGAGAAAAGGTCTGGAGCACATCGAGGGGGATGGAATTGAAGCCTACAAATTCCTAAGTCATATGTGAGGAAACCCAACCTGGGGACTAGAGATCCTATAACCAGGTTCAATGGGAAAAACGAATCACATGATGACTTGTTGTGAAAAAAATGCACTATTTTTTTTATCCCTCCCTATGATGTGAGTGCATTTACCTGTAATGATTTGTGAGGTTGAGTTTACAAACTCTTAATGAAAATTTGTAGCTCGTATGAGTGGAGTGCTAAAATTACAGGAGCACTCTCAATAGATTTCACCTATGTGAGTGGAAGTAGGCCGTTTCCTATGAGAACTAGGCTCATTCTCAAAGACACTCATGAAACCGGGATAGAACAAGGCCATAATGTGCTGGCTATAAAGCTCATGTCAATACCTTGACTATTATGTGTAAGAAGTGACTTTTTATTTTTCCAAAGGCAGTCATAGTTCAAGTCTGAGACCACTACGACTCCGGAGTAAAAAATACTGTTTTACTAAATGGAGGTTCAATGCAGAGCACACCTTCATTATGCATAGTAGTCTTCCTTCAGCTAGTAGACTCTCTTATGTTAATATTAAAATGAGTGGGGGATTGATGGTGTTTAAGCATTTTAATATTTGTTTTGTTATATTTTAATGCTTGAAATAATGGCAGTAACTCCTGAGGTAGTGGGCAGTGGCAGTTGTTCTATGTCATTTATCTACCTTTACTCCTTCCGTCGTTTCTATTCTAATGTTGCTGCTATGTATTCCTTTTCAACAAATGGCATATAATGCCAATTACTCCTTTTTTACTTAATGACTCTTTTAAGGCAGTAAGGGACGTGCAGGTTGCATATGCCATGTGCATTTGATTCTTGAATGGTGGTGGATGAACTTAGCTACTATTTTTCATGAAGTTCATGTAACCACCACTCTTTATTTGTCCATTATCTACCTCATTATGTCTTATAATTCTTGTAACTTCTAGGTCATTCATTTACCACATTTATCTTCCATCTTTACTACTCATTCATTCTTATTCATTACTAGAAAGACTTCCTCTCCTATAAATAGAGTTAGTCTTGCATATTTTTTCTATGTACAAGATAATATAGAGTTCACAAAAGTGAGTAAAAAAGAGATCAGTTTATTAGTTGATGGGAGGTTTTCTTTTTTGTGGAGCTTTGAACTCAACTCTTGTCCAGAGTTTGTTGAGTTATACTTTGTGAGAAGGTTGTTGTATCCTGGAGGGGACAAGTTAAGAAGATTACTGTTGGACCGGTGAAAACATTTGCTGCAGTGGACTTGAATCTCCTTAAAGAGAGCGAGATATCCGCGCCTCAGCCAAGAAGAAGATTATTGTATTTTCTTCATTTATTTATTTTTTTGTATTTTTCAATTGTAATTTTCTGGAATCTCACCAACACATCATGAATAGATGAAAGTGAAACAAAAAAGAAACTGTCCAGAAGAGTCAATAGAGAAGTTGATGGAATTAGTGAATAACCTATAAAAGAGAAGAGTTGAGATGAGTTGATATTGCATGAAACTAAATGGACAAAGGAAAAGGTTAGAGAGCTAAGTAATACAAATTATAAATTATGATATAGGAATGAAATGAAAATTGTTGTAGAATCATGTAATACTCCATATCATTTATTAATAAGTAATTGAGTGGGTATAATTTATTTTAAAAAGAAGGGGATGACATGGGCTTTAGCCCTTCTGTACGTGAAAGAAAAAAAAAGGAAGGGGGGGGGGGGGGGGGGGGGGGTTAATGGGCTTAGCCCAAATAAAAGCCTACAGAAAAAGAAAATAAATATATACATACAAATAATGAAGGGAAAAGGCTCAAATATGCCATTGAACTATTGAAAATGGCTCATTTATGCCATCCGTTAAAAGTTTGGCTCATTTATGCCATCGCCGTTACAAAAAAGGCTCATTCATGCCATTTTTTTTAACGGTGGTTTTTTAAAAAGGGAAAAGGCTCAAATATGCCATCGAACTATTGGAATTGGCTCATTTATGCCATCCGTTAAAAGTTTGGCTCATTTATGCCATCGCCGTTACGAAAAATTCACCGATTATAGAATTTTTCTGATTTTTATTTCAAGTACAATTTTTTAAGAATTTAAAAAATTATGTTTCGGTAACTAATTGATTCGTTGTTTGAAATAGTTGTTGTCTGTTTTGGACTTGAATTGGTCTTGAGATTTGCAGAATTGTGTTCGGCGATTTCGAAGAAATTGAAAATGGATGAACTCTTTACAGTGCCTATAAAGGAGTTACAAAATGCATAGAAATATTTTGGCCGGAGAAATCGATATTTTCTTATTAGAAATTTTAAAATTTCTTTGGTTGATTTAATTAATGATGTGGAAGAATTATTGTTAGCCACATGTACAAAATGATTTTGCAAAAACCCCCCCAAATTGGACTGTTAAAAAAAATGGCATGAATGAGTCAAACTTTTAACGGATGACATAGATGAGCCTTTTTTCAAAGTTCGATGGCATATTTGAGTCTTTTTCATTTAATTAATGATGTGGACGAATTATTGTTGGCCACGTGTACAAAATGGTTTTGCAAAAAATCATCAAACCGGACTGTTAAAAAAATAGCATGAATGAGCCTTTTTATGTAACGGCGATGGCATAAATGAGCCAAACTTTTAACGGATGGCATAAATGAGTCATTTCCAATAGTTCGATGGCATATTTGAGCCTTTTCCCTTTTTAAAAAACCACCGTTAAAAAAAATGGCATGAATGAGCCTTTTTTGTAAATGCGATGGCATAAATGAACCAAACTTTTAACGGATGACATAAATGAGCCATTTTCAATAGTTCGATGGCATATTTGAGCCTTTTCCCAATAATGAAGGGTTGGCTGCTGTTGTTCATTCAACAAACAAACAAAAATTGCAGAGAGGAAGAAAAGGAAGAGCACGAAAGAAAAGAAAAATAAACCAAGGGAAAAGAAAGAGAAGTAGAGAAGGAAGGTAAGTTTCTTAACTTAATCTATAAATTGGATTCATATAGTTCGTGGCTATTAAATTGGGTTGAGAGTTTGAGAAACAAGGGTTAAAGAAATAGAGGCACCATGAATTCCACGAATTGAGGAATACATTAAAGGATTGCAATGTTAAACATCCGTATTCTAGCACATAAAGGAACAGTATGTTGGTTAGTTTGTTTTAGGCACAAATTACATAATTTGCATACAAAATTAGGTGAATAAATAGTATGATAGATCGGAATTGATAGAAATTGAACTTACCAAAGTAGGGATAGAATTAATCCGATGAAGTGAGAGTCAAACTTGAATTTCTTAAGGTTGGGCATTCTAATTTTATCAATTACGAATTAGCCTAAGAGAGGAAATTAACACGAGATTGATATGATATGATTATAGATTGATCGAAGGAGGTCGTACGGATTGCTTGAGGTGACAATTTGGTATTTTGACAAGTGTACGGTGAGTAGTAATCTTACCATAATTTGTGTTTCTTAACTTGCATAGTTTATACATGATTTTGATGAAAACAAGAGTTTCCGAATGCTTTGAAATTGCATGTGGGGCAAGTCTTTTACTTGATATGATATTGAAGTGGTTATTTGAGACGTTCTCACTGTTATAAGACATATTTACCGTTATTTGAGACGTAACTACTATTATTGTGAAGGTTATTCATTTACTTGAGAAATAAGTATTTTCACATGTGTTTTGTTCAGGCTTATAGGAAATATGATTTGATATGAACTTAAATGCCTTGTACTATTTTAAAAATGCTTTCATATGAGTACCTACTGTTTATAAAGAAAGTTTAAATGGGAGTAGACCTTGATTTGGATTCCGTAGTTAACGGCGGGTTCGTTAGACCTGGTGCACCTTGTATTTACAAATTACTGTTACAGCCCTCGCTAGTGGGAAGGTAGAACTAGCATATTGTTATTGATCTCCCTCGAGTAGGGACCTATTTATAAGATGTTTGACTCCTTTATGAGGGGTTCTCTGTTATTGGCAATTTCTTGAAGTAGAATGCCACACTGATTACATAATTCATTCTTGGAAACCTCCCAAAAGATAAAACTTGATATGATAGTATTTGTTGGTTATTACTAAATTGTTGAATTGATTTCTTATATGATGGTTATCATTTTCTGAAAAAGCATCATTTCATGACATTTTCTGATTATCATACTAGTATGTTTTATGACTTGTCCCCAGTAAAACAGTTGTGGTTAAGTGTTATTACTCACTGAGCTAGCGTCTCACTCCTCGCTATTTTTTTCAGAGAACGCAGGTGTAGGTGAGGATTTCGTTAGCTAGAGCATTTGAGTTGGTGTATTCCTGGTGAGCCCCACACTTGTTCGTGAGGGCAGCAAGTTTATTTATTTGTTATGGTCTTTCTTTGAAACTCTTAGAGTCGCTCCATAGTCATTTCATTTGAGTTTGAGTATCCTTTTGTTATTATGGACTTTTGAAGTATTTGACTTTTTCTCATATTTCGGAGAGGGATTTCGTATTGTTATTTTGTGGTGAATAGATTGTTGAATGATATTGGTGAATTGTTTTGGTGAAATTGGTTGTGGTGGTGTTGATTTGAGACAGGGAAATTTCTGATAGGCCTAAAAACAGGGAAAACTCTGCCCGATTTTCTGTAGAATATTGACGAGGCTTGCTTTGGAGTTCTAACCTCCTTAGCGTCAGTCATGATCCTAATTTGGATCGTGACAAAGTTGGTATCAGAGCCTAGGTTATTTCTGTGACTATGGGAGCACATGTTAGTAGTAGAATCTCAATTATGGTTATGTTGCCCGCCATTCCTATAATCGAGATTCTGCGAGAACGTGATAGGATGTGTCTTGTCTTTCTTTCTCATTCTTCCCTACGTGTGGGACGTTTAGGATCAATTAGATGAATCTAACCATAGTTGTTTTGTTAATCAGATGGCTCACACTCAAACAACTAATAGCAGAGCTACGCCAACTGCACCTCAGACAGCTAATGCCACTTCTGGCAGGCAGCCAACTTCTACAACTAGGGGAAGAGGCGGAGCTCACAGAAAGGGGCGAGGTAGGGGTCGTGGTGCTACCACAGGGAATTGCACTACCACTTCAAGAATTTAAAGAGAGCCCACTCCTGAAATGAGTGCTAGCCCACCTCCACTATCACATAAGGATAATACTGCTGAGGCACTTGCTTCTATGTAAAGAGTCATAGAGGGCTTGGCCGACCGAATGGATAGACAGGAGAGGGTTGGTCAGCATAATACTGCACCTGCACAGCCACAGTTCCAGGCACCTGCACAGACTTACAAGTTTGGAAACAAAGAGCTATCTTTGCAGGAGTTTCTAAAGTTGAGATCTCCAAGGTTCACTGGTTCAGATAGTTCAGCCGATCCTCAAAGCTTCTTAGATGGCACACTCAAGGCACTGCGTGTGCTAGGATGTTCTAGTGAGAGGGTTGTGGAGCTTGCATCATACAAATTGGAGGACATGGCTAACACATGGTATGATACTTTATTGCTAGGAAGGCCTGCTGGGGCAGCACCACTGACATGGGATGAATTCACTAAGTTCTTCATGGATACTTTTCTTTCTGACAGTCAGAGGCAGCAATATGCAGATCAGTTTGAGAAATTAATCCAGACTCCAGATATGGATGTGTGGACTTATAATATCAAATTCTGCAAGCTGGCTAGATATGCTCCATACTTGGTGTCCACAAAAGCAGCTCGAGTCCAGAGGTTTGTTAATGGGCTGGTTGCTCGTCTTTATAATGCAGTAGCCCCACAGATGAAGGTTGTGACTTATTATGAGGCAGTTGATCTTGCTAGAAGAATTGAGGACAAGGGTCATGCAGAACGTGCAGCTTATGATGTTCGTAAGAAGGCTAAAATGGGGGGATCTTTCAGCGGTGACTTTAGTGCAAATCGCAGAGTGGGAAATCAGGGAAAATAGCAGGGTCATCAAGCAGGGATAGATTCAGTTTCACAGTCTGCATATAAGCCACCTCCTAGACAGGGTACTCAGGGATCTTCAGTATCTCATGGAAATCGCAGTTCTGGACAGATATATGCCACTGCTCCATCCTGCCAGACTTGTGGCAAATCACATGTGGGCCAGTGTTGTGTTTTGACTGGAGAGTGTTTTCGGTGTGGTCAGTTGGGTCATCGCATTAGGGATTTCCCTCAACCTTCGAGAAATGTCAATCAGGCTTTCGGTCAGTTTGTTGCACCTACTCAGACTACTCGTAATACTACAGGAACGGGAAACAAAGGTCGGGGTAATGGAGATCGTGTTGCTGTAAATCAGGGACAAAAAAATGCTGGTAGAGGCCAGTCGAGGGTCTTTGCACTTACTAGTATGCTTTGATTGATCCGGGTTCTACTCACTCTTATGTGTCCTCCTACTTTGCTGTGAGATTTGATAGAGAGCCAGAGATATTAAATTGTCCTTTTCTTGTTGCTACTCCTGTGGGAGATTCTCTATTAGTTGAGTATGTGTATCGTGATTGCCAAATTATAGTGGAAGGTAGGGATACTCTTGCTGACTTGATTGTACTTGATATGGTTGACTTTGATGTGTTGATGGGTATGGATTGGTTATCTCCTTGCTATGCTACTGTAGATTGCCATACAAAGATAGTTCGGTTTAAGATACCCAATGTACCTAGTTTTGTGTTAAAAGGGGGTCAAGTCCCAGATGTTGGTAAAGTTATATCTTTTATGAAGACTCAACGATTATTGAAGAAAGGTTGCATGGGTCTGTTAGCTATGGTAAGTGACATCAAAGAGGGAATACTTAGTTTGGAGAATCTGTCTGTGGTGAAGGAATTTTCTGATGTGTTTCCTGAGGATTTGCCAGGATTACCTCCAGTACGAGAGATAGATTTCGGTATTGATTTGGCACCTGACACTATGCCAATATCTATACCCCCATATCGTATGGCACCTGCAGACTTGAAAGAGCTAAAACAGCAATTGCAGGACTTGCTAGATAAGAGTTTCATCAGACCGAGTGTATCACCATGGGGAGCACCAGTTTTGTTCGTAAAGAAGAAAGATGGGTCTCTAAGAATGTGTATTGACTACAGACAGCTGAACAAGGTAACAATACGCAATAAGTATCCGTTACCTCGTATAGAGGACCTGTTTGATCAGTTACAATGGGTTGTCCACTTTTCGAAGATTGATCTTCGATCCGGGTATCATCAGCTTAGGATCAGGAAGGAAGATGTTTCTAAGACTGCATTCAGAACTCGATACGGGCATTATGAGTTCCTTGTGATGCCCTTCGGGCTAACTAATGCTCCAGCTGCATTCATGGACTTGATGAATAGGGTGTTCAGGCCATTCTTGGACAAATTTGTGATAGTATTTATTGATGATATTCTGATATATTCTCGTAGCGAGGAAGAACATGAGAATCATCTGATGATTGTGTTGCAGACGTTGCGAGAAAATAAGCTTTATGCTAAGTTCTCAAAGTGCGAATTTTGGCTAGACTCAGTATCATTTCTGGGGCATGTTGTTTCCAAAGATGGAATTACGGTAGATTCTAAGAAGACAGAAGCAGTGCAGAAATGGCCTAGACCTACTTCGCCTACAGATATCCATAGCTTTGTGGGTTTGGCTAATTACTATAGGCGTTTCGTGCAGGATTTCTCTAAAATAGCAGCTCCATTGACCAAGTTGACACAGAAAAATGTGAAGTTCCAGTGGACGGAAGATTGTGAGAAAAGCTTTCAAAAACTCAAAACATGTTTGACTACTGCACCAGTATTAGCCTTACCCTCAGGTTCTGGAGGATTCAAGGTGTTTTGTGATGCTTCAAGGGTGGGTTTAGGATGTGTTCTCATGCAAAATGATCAAGTTATAGCCTATGCTTCGAGACAGTTGAAGAAGCATGAGCAGAACTATCCTACGCATGATTTGGAGATGGCCGCAGTGGTTTTTGCTCTTAAAATTTGGAGGCATTACTTATATGACGAAACTTGCTAGATTTATACCGATCATAAGAGTTTGAAGTACATTTTCCAGCAAAGAGATCTAAATCTTCGACAGCGTCGGTGGATGGAACTACTTAAGGATTATGATTGTGCTATTTTGTATCATCCTGGAAAAGCCAATGTTGTGGCTGATGCTTTAAGTAGAAAATCTATGGGTAGTTTGGCACATATAGCTGTTGGAAAGAGACAATTGGCGAAGGATATACAGAAACTTGAAGGATCAGGCGTCAGATTTTGTGTGGGAAATTCAGGGGCATTGTTGGCTTGTGTGCAAGCCAAATCTTCTTTGGTAGAGCGCATCAAGGCCACTCAATATGAGGATGTCCAGTTGTGTAAATATCGAGATGAGGTCTTAGCTGGTCAGAGTAAGACGATGAGTGTTGATTGTGATGGTATTCTCCGATTGGATAACCGATTATGTGTACCCGATGCAGAGAGGTTGAGACGAGCCATTCTTGAGGAATCTCACAACTCCAGATATACCATACACCCTGGTTCCACTAAGATGTATCATGACCTAAAGCAATTATATTGGTGGGAAGGTATGAATAAAGATGTTGCTAACTTTGTTTCTAGTTGTTTGACTTGTCAGCAGGTTAAAGCAGAGCATCAAAGACCCGCAGGATTACTGCAAGAGATCAGGATTCCGGATTGGAAATGGGAAAGAATTACTATGGATTTTGTGGTCGGGCTACCACGAACCATTAGAGGTTATGACTTTGTATGGGTAATTGTAGACCGACTTACTAAATCTGCACACTTCTTGCCAGTAAAGACTACTTATAGTGGAGTGAAATATGCTCAGTTATTTATGGATGAAATTGTCAGACTTCATGGAGTTCCATTGTCCATTATTTCTGATAGAGGCTCACAATTTACTTCACGCTTTTGGAGATCTTTCCAAGAAGCATTGGGTACCCGTGTAGATCTTAGTACTGCATTTCATCCGCAGACAGACGGGCAGTCTGAGCGGACTATACAAATTTTGGAGGATATGTTGAGAGCTTGCATTCTTGATTTCGGAGGTAGTTGGGATACTTACCTACCCTTAGCTGAATTCACTTATAATAACAGTTTTCAGTCAAGCATTCAGATGGCTCCATATGAAGCCTTGTATGGTAGGCGATGTCGTTCTCCTATCGGCTGGTTTGAAGTTGGAGAAGCTAAGATTTTAAGACCAGACTTGGTACAGGAAGCTACGGACAAGGTCCAATTGATTAGACAGAGGTTGCTCACAGCTCAAGGCAGACAGAAATCTTATGCAGACAAGAGGAGAAGAGATTTAGTGTTCACAGTTGGGGACAAGGTTTTTCTACGAGTCTCCCCTATAAAAGGTGTGATGCGCTTCGGGAAAAGAGGTAAATTGAGCCCAAGATATATAGGACCATATGAGATACTTGATCGAGTAGGAGGTGTGGCGTATCGGTTGGCACTTCCTCCCGAGATGTCATTCATCCATCCGGTGATTCATGTCTCTATGCTTGTCATACTCGTCTTGTGTGCTCGAGGCACCAACTCTGCATCTAGATGAGAACTTAACATATGAAGATGAACCAGTAGCTATTATTGACAGGCAAGTAAGAAAGTTACGGTCAAAGGAGATTACATTCGTGAAAGTCTTATGGAGAAATCATACCAAAGAAGAAGCTACATGGGAGTCGTAAAATGATATGCGAGTCAAGTACCCTCATTTGTTTCAGGCTTCAGGTACACACAATAAATATATACATACAAATAATGAAGGGTTGGCTGTTGTTGTTCATTCAACAAACAAACAAAAATTGCAGAGAGGAAGAAAAGGAAGAGCACGAAAGAAAAGAAAAATAAACCAAGGAAAAAGAAAGAGAAGTGGAGAAGGAAGGTAAGTTTCTTAACTTAATTTATAAATTGGATTCATATAGTTCGTGGCTATTAAATTGGGTTGAGAGTTTGAGAAACAAGGGGTTAAAGAAATAGAGGCACCATGAATTCCACGAATTGAGGAATACATTAAAGGATTGCAATGTTAAACATCCGTATTCTAGCACATAAAGGAACATTATGTTGGTTAGTTTGTTTTAGGCACAAATTACATAATTTGCATACAAAATTAGGTGAATAAATAGTATGATAGATCGGAATTGATAGAAATTGAACTTACCAAAGTAGGGATAGAATTAATCCGATGAAGTGAGAGTCAAACTTGAATTTCTTAAGGCTGGGCATTCTAATTTTATCAATTACGAATTAGCCTAAGAGAGGAAATTAACACGAGATTGATATGATATGATTATAGATTGATCGAAGGAGGTCGTACGGATTGCTTGAGGTGACAATTTGGTATTTTGACAAGTGTACGGTGAGTAGTAATCTTACCATAATTTGTGTTTCTTAACTTGCATAGTTTATACATGATTTTGATGAAAACAAGAGTTTCCGAATGCTTTGAAATTGCATGTGGGGCAAGTCTTTTACTTGATATGATATTGAAGTGGTTATTTGAGACATTCTCACTGTTATAAGACATATTTACCGTTATTTGAGACGTAACTACTATTATTGTGAAGGTTATTCATTTACTTGAGAAATAAGTATTTTCACATGTGTTTTGTTCAGGCTTATAGGAAATATGATTTGATATGAACTTAAATGCCTTGTACTATTTTAAAAATGCTTTCATATGAGTACCTACTGTTTACAAAGAAAGTTTAAATGGGAGTAGACCTTGATTTGGATTCCGTAGCTAACGGCGGGTTCGTTAGACCTGGTGCACCTTGTATTTACAGATTACTGTTACAGTCCTCGCTAGTGGGAAGGTAGAACTAGCATATTGTTATTGATCTCCCTCGAGTAGGGACCTATTTATAAGATGTTTGACTCCTTTATGAGGGGTTCTCTGTTATTGGCAATTTCTTGAAGTAGAATGTCACACTGATTACATGATTCATTCTTGGAAACCTCCCAAAAGATAAAACTTGATATGATAGTATTTGTTGGTTATTACTAAATTGTTGAATTGATTTCTTATATGATGGTTATCATTTTCTGAAAAAGCATCATTTCATGACATTTTCTGATTATCATACTAGTATGTTTTATGACTTGTCCCCAGTAAAACGGTTGTGGTTAAGTGTTATTACTCACTGAGCTAGCGTCTCACTCCTCGCTATTTTTTTCAGAGAACGCAGGTGTAGGTGAGGATTTCGTTAGCTAGAGCATTTGAGTTGGTGTATTCCTGGTGAGCCCCACACTTGTTCGTGAGGGCAGCAAGTTTATTTATTTGTTATGGTCTTTCTTTGAAACTCTTAGAGTCGCTCCATAGTCATTTCATTTGAGTTTGAGTATCCTTTTGTTATTATGGACTTTTGAAGTATTTGACTTTTTCTCATATTTCGGAGAGGGATTTCGTATTGTTATTTTGTGGTGAATAGATTGTTGAATGATATTGGTGAATTGTTTTGGTGAAGTTGGTTGTGGTGTTGTTGATTTGAGACAGGAAAATTTATGATAGGCCTAAAAACAGGAGAAACTCTGCCCGATTTTCTGTAGAATATTGACGAGGCTTGCTTTGGAGTTCTAACCTCCTTAGCGCCGGTCATGATCCTAATTTGGATCGTGACAAATCAAGACTTGGATAAGATTGTAAAGGTAAAATGAGTTAAATTATGATGATTGGATTAAGATACTTGTATATGAAAAGAAAACCATCAACATTATTAAATTTCGTTCAAGGAATTTCATGAGACTAACAATTTTATAAGCGGAGATCTAAATGGTCATGTAGATAGCGATGAGTTTGGACAAGTACATAAGAGCTATGATTATGATGCTATGAGTGACGAAAGAAGAGTTATCTTAGAATTTGCTTTAGCTTATGATTTAATGGTAAAACATATTTTAAAAAGAGAGAATCTCACCTAATGACTTATAAGAGGGGGGGTAATCATAATAAAATAGACTTTATCCTTACAAGAAAGATGTGACAACTGACAAGACTACATATAAGGATTGTAGGATTATTCCAAGAGAAAAGATACCTCCCCCCCCCCCCCCTCGCAATATAGGTTTGTAATCTTAGATGTAAAGTTTAAAGGTAGAGTAAAAAAATATCGGAGTTAACATTAGAAATAAGAAGTTTATTTGGTGCAAAATCAAACATATATTTTATATTGTTACATATATTTCAGTTTTAGTCGAACAAACTAAACATCTATTATAAAAATATATTTACTAAATAATTTCATAATTATTTTCCACTCTACGAAAATAAACAGTATATTATATATTTCAGAACCAACTCCCCTCCAGTTATAAGCCCTCCCTCCAGTTCCTCCAGTAGGCCTCATTATTAGTGACATGTGGCCTCAATTTAATCAGATAGTCAAAATAATTTTTATTAACTGCTCTCTCACAACACCCCAACACTTCTCTTTTCACCCCCACGAATCCATTAGTTCTGACAATAGAAATTCCCCTCCACCCCTGCAAGGCATGAAAACAAATTCATTTGGGAGAAGATGGAGTTCTTTCAATCTCAAACAAGAAATGACAGAGATCAATTTAATTAAGATGATAGTTAAACATGAAACCAGTTGTTCAAAAGTTTGTCTGCAATTGCAAATTGGGAGATGAAGGGCATAAAATGTCTTTTGGCAAAAGAATATTGTAATATTGTTGCACGAAAAAAAACATGACATATAAGCTTTTAGATCTACAATGATTGAATCCCTCTTCTTCTCTGCCGCTAATTTTTTTTTTCTTATCACAACAGACAATGCCATCTTGGTGGATAAATAAATATTACTGGAATTCAAGTAAAGATCATGTTTTTGATTAATTTCAGGTGGTCAACTTTAATCACGCCGAAGCAACGCCATGATTCTCCCACCTTAGGTAGCTTACTCTGTTCACATTGTTCTTGGACTTGGGGAAATAATGTGTTCGGAGTAGAGAAATGTTGGGGAATTGTGAGAGAGTAGTTAATAAAAATAATTTTGACCAATGATTATGTTGAGGCCACGTGTCACTAATCAAGAGGCCTACTGGAGGAACCGGAGGGAGGGCCTACTAGACAGGAGCCGGGTCCCTATATTTCTGTATATAGCTACATTTTTGAATAATTTGGACCATGTGAATATCAGTGCGTTTGAAGCAATACTTTGTTTGTTTGGGGGCGGGGCTATTGGTTACTAACTTATCATCTTGTTATTGCCAATCATACAAGGTAAAGAAAGGTGAATATGAGCTATATAAATTCTTGAAATCAAGTGTTTATATAATCCGTCTAATGTTTACGCTATCGTTACTACCTTGTTTGACCAATTTTATTTTTTATAAGATTTGAAGCGTTACATTTTTGTTTTTTGGTCGAAATAGCAAATTTTATTCAACCATTGGAAACTTGATATACCTATTAAGCTATTAGGACTCTAAGCCAATTCCTATCCACCATGTAACATTCTGGCTACGCCATTACTCTATCATCTATATAATTCACTAGGTAAATTGTTTTACCTCTCTAACACACTCCTCCATTTGTCCTGATGTTGACCCTTGATGTGCAACTGAAGTATGATCGCTTTGATCAAGTGCTTCCCTTCTTGCCTGTGGTGTTTAAATCTTCTGGCATTCCACTCCTTCCATACATAATGGATACATGCAGCAAACACATTTGCATACTAGGCTTATTTTGCTTAACTCTGCTAGAGAGCCATCGGATCTCATCTTCCCAGGTTGCGACTTGTTTATGCACTCCCATTCATCTCAGCAAAATTCCCCACACATTCTTTGCATACGTACAACTGAAAAACAGATGAGTGAATGTTTCTACCTCTCCTGTTTCACATAGTACACAATCTTGAGGCACCTACACTCCCCATCTTTCTAATCTGTCGACAGCGTAGCCAACCTTTTCTGAATTGCCAACCATAAAATATTTGAAGTGTTACATTTAAACAACAAGAAAAGTTCTTCTTTTTGCTGCGAAAAGAGCTACAAATTATACTAGTAACGACAATTTTAATTCAACGATTAAAACATCGTCCCTTTCTCCTTCTTCATCAAACAGGGCGGATCCATAGTATGAAATATGGGTTAATGGAACCTAATAGCTTCTGTCAACCCTGTATATGTATTAAGAAATTTGCAATATATACAAAAATATTTGACTATTTATTAAATTATGAATCCATCTCTGTTCATTGTGACTCTTTTCTTATTTATCTTCCAAAGTTGAAATAAAATACACTAAAAATAACTAGTGAGGAATTTCTCATCATCAAAGTTAGGAACTTGTTTTAACATATGATTTTTTCCATTTAATCTTGCATCTAGAATTTGTCTTCAAATTAGTTGGTTATTTTCAACTTCACTAGACTTGAGAAAAAGGTAAAACAGCCAACAATTGAGAATTTGAGAGAAATAAAACAATTTTATTTCTAAAATTACTTCGCTTTCAAATTAAAATTGCCATCTGATACATAAAGAATAAAGAATCCACAATAACTATACATGATACATAAAGAATAAAGAATCCACAATAACTATACACGAAAATTGAAAAGTATACCATTTTTAAAGCTACCAAATATAAGAAGTCCTTAACAAAGTCTCGGGTTGTGATAGAGTTGTAAGTACCTCATCCTTAACTAGAGTCTCAGAGTTGCGGTAAAATTGTAAGTATTCCTTATCTTAACTTGAGTCTTGAGTTTGAGTCCCGGCCATGGAGGAGTCTTTGCCGGTGAGTGTTTACCGAAGTTCACGGTTCAAAAGGGGCGAATAATGCAATGGATAAGCTGCTCGACAAGTTGGGCACGTGTTTTTCTTGGATAGCCATGGGAGGAGACACCTTATATGAAAGGCGTGCGAACAATAAGTTGCAATCACTTCATTCTCATCTTTAAACTCGTCATGACAAACAGGGCAAGTCTCATCTATTAGATCTTTGATGCAATAAGCTGGACTTGGACACCCAGATCTATAACATCGCTCAACTTCAACAAATCCTTTGTCTACATCCACTGCAATAGGTGGTTTAGTTGGACAAATCCCACCTTCACCCGTATATTCCTTTAATTTGTCAAGATACTCCAAAACATCCCCACGGTATCGATTATAAGGATCACTCACGAAATCAACATTACTCACACCACGTGCCACTTCTTTCCACTTCTTTTCAAACCGACGATGAGATGGGACGGGTGGAGGCATGAGACTGGGGTGCGCGGAAGAACTAATATTAGTACCAAAATCTATACAACGAATATGGGAGATTTCAAGGACGATTACATACGTAGGTCGTGGTGGTGGCATTAAGAAAGCTTGAGTAAATTGAAACTGTGTGAAAAGGGAACAAGAGACGTATTCCCCCAAGTGTCTGATAGTTTGCGGCAGAAACTGAAGAGTAGCGGAAACAAGCATTGGACCTAATGATGCGTCCTTATTCAGTAACTTTGACAGATCAAAAGGGATGACTGTAGAACACTTCCTGTCTGCGATTATTTTAGAATCGTTGAATCCACAAGGCTTAGCGTTCGTGTATGTACTCCGAATTATACACACACATAAGCCTTCAAACTGTGAAATCTGATTCTTTGTCAACTTCTCGTTCCATAAAAACAACCGCACCGCATTGCAGATAGCGTTTTCTTGAATATTCTCCATCGATTTTGGTCAAAGTCGCCAAAAATATCAGAATGCAAAGGTAAGCTCTAAGGGTGGAATATTTATAGAAGCTTTAACTCCATGAAGTTACTCGTACGTATTTTTCACGCACAGTTGAGGTAAATCCTAATTCTATTCGGATTAATATAACTTCCTTAAAAAGAAAAGGGCATATAAATTAAAGATGCATCATATATATAATTTTTTGTTTGGTTGACCATGGTTAGTTGTTGTACTTGCTTCTCATATTTTTTTTTATTTAACTATAATAAGTTAACATCGTAGGGTATAAATATTGGGTACGTATAGGTGTTTACCCAACAGATATATTGACATTTAGCAAAGGTTTTGTTAAAGAAAATTGAAAAAAAAACAAAAAAAACATACAGGGGTTGCTTGGTTACAAGAGCAAGAGCATCTCAATCATATCGAGGCCTAAGGCGAAACTCTAATGGGGGGCCTTATTTTAATTTTTTTATATATATATTTATTTATTTAAAATTTATTCTAGCTTTTTGAGATGCAAAATCACTAACAATCTTTTTATAGTCAATACTTTTTAATAATTCGTTTGACAGTAAAGCTAATTCATTCAATCTCTCTTGAGACATTGTTGATCTTAGGTAAGACTTTATCTATTTTAATTTTGAAAAACTTCTTTCAGCTGATGCAACTGTAATAGGAATTGTCAATATTATTTTATAAGCAATATAGACATTGAGAAATGAATCTAGTCGTTTTATCTGACTGAATATGTCAATCACATTAAAATAATGAGTGTTGAGGAAAAGCTAAAAGGGTAAACAGAAAGTAAAGAATAAATGTAGTAGCTATATTTTGGTATATGATCCACAAAAAGTTGCAGTTTCACTTTTTTCTCAACTAATTCTACTATTTTTCATGCTCAAACGGTTACATCATAGTAATTTTTTTCTCAACTAATAAAATATTCCAATAATCTTTTTTATATATAGTATATATAACTATTTTTACATGAAAATATGGGGCATCCATAATTATGGGGCCCTAGGCAATTGCCTAAGTGGCCTAATGGAAGAGACACTCATGTACAAGAGTAATAATTTGAGGATGCAATTGAAATTGTTGTGTGTGAGTTTGCTCATATTGTCGACCTAAGCCCGAAAAAAGGAGGGTTGCAGTAGGTTTGCAACCCACATAAAATTTGTTAATTATATTCATGATAAATCCTTATAATACTGATCAATATCATTGAGATGTGATCACCTAGACATGTGTTACGTTCACAATTAGATGTGATGAAAAATGAGCAATCGCCACTGATCAGTCCGAGGCAGTATGAGCAAAGGTTTCATGTCATGGATGGGAAATTGAAATTGTAATTAAAGAAAAGTCCAAATATATCCACGTACTATATATATGATTTGGAGTAAATATACGAATCATTAAAAAAATGTCACATTTATGTCTCTGTTGTTACATAAATAACTCAAATATACTCTTTTAAGTTGTTAGAAGTGAAAATCTATTTTTCTAATTTTTTAAAACTAAAATAAAAGCATCATAGGAGTATATTTGATCACTTCTCGCAAAGTTCACGGGTACATTTTATCTTTTCTCACATATGTTTTTTTTCTCTTTTAATTCAACGACTAATATGAGTTTATTGAATTGATGATCAAATTTTCTTCTTTTTTTCACTCCTTTTTCTTCAATCTACCTTACAAGTCTGAAGCGCCCCCAAAAAATCTGTCCATATGCAAAAAATAATTAAATTGCAATTTGATCATAATGAATTATTGGGAATAATAATAAAGTAGCTTGAAATTTTAAGAGGGTTCTTTTTAGTTTAAATCAATCTTTTGAATATCATTATTTATCGAATCAAGTTTATGTCTATCATCAATGCAATTATGCAAATCAGTGAAAAGAAATTCCTCTCTTCTTTTTTTTAAAAAAAAAAAATATTTTTTAAAACCTATACTTTATGAAGCCCGTGAAAAAAGATCTATAGGTGAATTAATTTTCTCCTTCATCACCAATGTTATGCTTCTTACGAAGATAACCTGATAAAAATGGTGTACCTTGCTTTCATTAAGAATTAATAGAAGTTTATGAATTCGTGCATCGATCTTAAGTTAATACACAATATTAATTGAGTTCATAATCAAATATTTATAGATATTTAATAAAAAATTTGATATACATTGTGCTCTAAATTCGATATTAGGATTGAGATTACGATATAATATGAATGGTGTTCTTATTACTTGAGTATCAACAATGAGTTCACGGGTTCGATAGAACCTAGTACTTCAAAATTGAATCATATAAGTGGAGTCCGGAGCATAAAGGGCTAATATTATGGCCAAAAATTCCAAAGGCGACAATGGATTATGAAAGAAACCAAAGGGGACAAAACGCTCTTGACTGAGCAATTTGTCCAGAGCATTTAGTCCCGGGTCAGGTAGAACTCACAAATCGCCTGGCGTCCAGCGATTTGGAAATCGTCTGGCATCCAGCGATTTCCAAGCAGTTCTATTAAGTAGTTTCTTATTGTGTTTGAGTTATTATTCGTTCTTGTTTCTGCTCTAAATAAGCAGCTTACTCTCGTTTCTTGTATTAAAAATGAATGAAGATACAGTAAGAGTGAACTTATATTGGGGAGGTAAAGTCTTATATGAAGCTGATTCTGTAATATATAGTCGGCAGACTGTAGTTGTGCAAATGTTTCCATTATCTCTTAAATATGAGCGATTGCAACGCTTACTTAGAAACAAAATGGTTATAAGTGATCCGGAAGATGTAGTGGTTATCACTGGAAGATATCCGACGTCTTTTTCTGCCAATGGAGTTATAACGTACGGTGAGACTTGTATTTGGAATGATGATTCTTTATCTATATTTCTCCGTACTATTAAAATTTTTGGTAGTCGCATTAACTTAACAAGTCTTGACATATATGTGTCAATTGAACGTTGTCCTATCGTTCAAGAACCCACCAACAATGAATTTGATCTTTGTGATACTTCATATTTATCGAATTTGAATGTTGGTTCAAGGGGTATACTCCAACAACAAACAGTCAGAGGATTTGACAGGCACTCAAATGATATAAATAACTTGACTACGCAATGTGATGGTTGGTTTGATACACGGTATCGTAACTTTGATCGGAGTGTGCATAACCCTGATATTGGGGGACCTAGCAATGCTCCTATGCACTTGCAAAATTTGAATTTTAATCATCAACAACGTTCTTTTCCAATGGAGTCAATCGTTGGGTTTTTTTAATTGAATTAAGTTATAATTTATACTTATTATATTTAACTATTTTTTTCCTGTTTTGTAGATTTAATGATTTTGAAGGTACACTGACTCGGCTCACACAAATTGTGGAAAACAATGAAGAGATAGTTGATGATGGAGTGTGTGGATCATACAGTGATGAACCTTTAGAACATGAATCAACGGATGATGGTGAAACATCCGGTGATGATGACGATATCATTGGAGAGGGTGCAATGCAACTCTGGTTGTTCATAGTGTTAGTCATCCATTGATGGAAATTCCGTATTTGGATAATACCGAAGAAAGCGCAGAAGATTTTGCGTACAAATGTGATGATAGTTCCATCCAAACTGCTCTTTGGAATCCCAAGAGTTCGGAATTCATTCAAACAGGTTAGATTTTTGCAAGCTAAAATTTTTCAAATAATTAATTTCATTTCTTTTTTTATCGACTAATGCTTGTTTGAACCTATATGAAATTAAGTATGTTATTCATAAACAAGAAACAAATGAAAGCTGTTGTGAGAATGTATAGTCTTAAAAAAGCAAAGAAATATATTTGTGATATATCCAAAGCTAAGAGTTGGAGGGTTATGTGCAAGCGTCACATGTTGGGATGCGAATGGATGATTCGCTTTAGAGAGCTTTCAGGTGGTATGTGGAAAACAGGAAAAATGATACAACCACGCTCTTGTCTGACTGATAACTACAGGGAGGATCATTTCAATCTGAACAGCAATAGGATTGCTATTACGTTGATACCACATATTATGAAGAGCCCGAACATCAGTATTAAGGCGGTTTGAGAACTCATCAAGTCAAAGCATCATTTTACTCCCAGTTATAGAAAAGCTCAAAGAGGTCAAAAAAAAGCATTTGTGATGGTGTATGGTGATTTTGAAGGTTCTTTCAAAGCATTACCTCGCTACATGGCTGCACTACAACGTTTCAATCCCGGTACTATTGTTGAATGGGAGCACCATTCTTCAACAATGCAGGGTGAGCAAATATTTAAATTTCTATTTTGGTCTTTTAAATCGAGCATTGATGGTTTCAAATATTGCAGGCCCGTCATTTCAATAGACCGTACTCATCTTTACGGTTTGTACGATTTGAAACTATTAATTGCTAGTGGGATTGATGCTAACGGTAATATTTTTCCGCTTGCATATGCACTTGTTGCATGTGAAAGTTTTGAATCATGGTCATGGTTTCTCAAATTATTGTGGAGACATGTTGTCGGTGAGAGGAAAAAAATTGGTCTCATTTCTGACCGTCATCCAGGAATATTACAATGTGTTCAATCTTATGATTGGTTGAGTCCACCACACACATATTATAGATTTTGTGTTCGACACTTGAAAGACAATTTTAACAAAAAAAATCTGAATAGTGAGCTCGAGAAATTAATGTGGTCGGCCGCTACAGAGCATCAAAAGAAGAAGTTCTTGCAAAGAATGGAACAAATTAAGATATTGTCTCCTACAGCGCATATGTGGTTAGATAAATTTTCGTTGGATAAATGGATAATGTATATGGATGATGGTCGTAGATGGGGCGCTATGACGACAAATGTATTCGAGTCATACAATGGTTTGTTGAAGAAAGCTCGGGGGTTTCCAGTCACTGCTATGGTTCGCATGACTTTTAAAGCTCTTGTTGATCGTTTTATGGAACGAAGCAATCTTGCTGATGCTTTATTACAGAATAATAAGTCATGGCCTCTTGCTATTGAAAAGAAATTCTTAGATTATTGGGAGAGAGCACAATCACACGCTGACATGATGACTTATCAAACTGGTGATGGGTTATTTGAGATTCTTACATTTGCGCATGATGGTAAGGGTGGAAATGTCCATACAGTTAATGCCAGGAGAAAAATATGTTCTTGTGGAAAATGGAAGAATTATCATATGCCATGGTCACATTGTATTAAGCTTTGTGGCATCCGTGGCATCGAACCTAATACATATGTTAGCAAGTACTACAGCACCGAGCTATACAAACAAACATATAGTGGTAATTTTACCCCCATTGGTGATGAACGGTATTGGCCGCCAGCCTCATTTGCTTTAGTTGCAATCGTTGAATATATGCGGACATCTAGTGTTGAAGGAAGAACCCGACTTAAGAATGATATGGATATTGGTCCGGCTCGCATGGCTAGAAAGTGTAGTATTTGCAAGGAAACAGGTCACACTAAGGCACGTTGCCCTAGACGAGCTCAGTAGTTTGTGACTTTCATGTAATATTGTTCTTATGTTGCGTTATTGGTCTATCTGTAGTGTCTTTAATGTAATATTATTTTTAATACAATCGACGTTTGAAATGTGGTCTTTCAGTAATTCCGACTTATACATCTCACTTGTGCAGGCAATTATTGTCTGCAAATTTTACTTGTCTTTGTAGCTTGCAAATATAATATTTTATGAAATAATCGAATAATCAAAAGAAAAATTTGAATAAAAAAGATAAATAAAATTGGAACAATTTAAATTTATTGTGATTCAAATTAGAGGAATTGTTCAAAACCTAATAATTAACTTGAACTTTTAGATTAAATGATCACAAAGTTTTAACACCAATTATTCATCACGATTAATGCCTCCATCAAAAAAATATATAAATCGAAATCAATTATTCCGAGAAGCTTAGTTTGGTTCTATAATAAAAAGGTGGTTCATTTTAATCATTTTCTACTTAACATGGCTTATTTTGATCGCGAATTCTAAAATAAACCTTGAAAAATGGCCCTAACGAAACAACTCTAAAAACCCTAATGTAAATCGCTTAGCCTACAGTGATTTATAAATCATTGGACCTCCAGGGACTTCTATGTTGCTAATAGTAAGATTCTTATGCCTATTCTGCACATAAATTCTTACACATCTTCAAGAATCTTACTGATGCACAAGACTCAACACTGTAAATCAATCCTGTCAAAAAATAGAGTTTATGTGCTTTGAAATATTATATTTGCGTACAGTGTTATATCAAATCCGTCTGCAAATTCAGTGAGATTCTTGAGATTTCAATTAATAGTTTCGTGGAAAATATTGCAAGATTCTTGTGAAATTCCTGACAAGATTCCAAGATTTCTAGTGGAAGGCTTGGAAAACACTAGACTCACAGTGACTTATAAGTCGCTGGACATCCAACAACTTATAAGTCGCTAAACTCACAGTGAATTCTAAGCTGCCTGTTTTTAGGGTTACGATTAAGTTGAACTAGTTCATTGGTGTTTTTTTTTAGGGTTACGATTAAGTTAGATGTTGAACTAGTTCATTTGGGTAATATTACTTCATTATTATCACTATATATACTGCCAAGAAACATAACGATGAGTTACCCATGGAGTAGATAGTCCGTTAATTTTTCAACGTAAATATTATAACTTCTATGTGTTGTTATGGAATCATTCAAAAGGCAAATGATTTCAAATTCAAGAATTCTATTGCAATTTTTATACACATAAAACAGAAAGGTAATACATTAAACATACTAATATGAATCAAGACAATAAAAAATATTCTTCATCAGTGTTCCGCAACGTCATTGTGACGACTACCCATGACACAATAAGTTGGTATTTGTGGCCTGGTTGATCTTCGAAGGCCATCTTCTCTAATAACAATCTATAAAAATCATTTTTAATGGTAAAATTATTTAAGACCACAAATACAATGAAGTAGGTAAATCAAAAAATGGCATCTTACATGTTGTTGGGAAGTTCCTGCAAAGGACATTGTTGCCTGTAATAACATGAAATATAATTAAATAAAGATTAATTAATTAATTAATAATAAATTATTAAATATACTATATGGATTAGCGACTTACATCGGAAAAACTCAACACCCTAGCAAATGGAGAGTTATTCATGGAAAATTCACGCATTTCGGGCTGGGGAGCATGATGGAATCCACTGAATTGAGCAAAACCACATTGCGCAATGGTTGGCGTTACAAAACCAACAGTTTCTTGAAGTGAAATATCAGAGACAACCATCGAGGGCTCACCAAAGTCAAATGTGGGATAATAGGCCCCAATAGTAGCCAAAGACAAGCCGAAATTATCAACAAGTTCTTCATCACGATCAACCACATTATCTGCTCTACGACCACCTCTTCTACCCTGACTTGTACTATCTCTAGGTGCAGATTGGCGTCCCTAACGACGAAATTGCACTGGTGGTGATTCCTCAGATTCAGTCGGTGGTGTATAATTAGGAGCAAGGCTCAATCGCGTTCCTAGAGAGGCAGAATTCATTGATTCAGATGAAACACGGTCAACCCTTTCTGCAAATCGATACATATCGCTAGATGTTCTTGGATCATTTAAAACCTGTTGAGCCAATCGATAAAGGGTTTCATGTCCCATAGCCTAAAAATACAAAATAAAATAGAATGGTCATTGACATGTATTTATAAGGTCATTGACGTACAACCTAAAAATTTCTTGAATATACGTACCAAGGCCTCATGCCTGCCTGCATGTGTTGGTATCCTCTTTGAACAGCATGTTTTGGATTTCCAATTAACATGCGAGCATGATTACAATACCAATAAATGTACTCTGACTGACTGCTTATATGAGGGGGCTCAAAAATTAGTTCTCGACGTGCTTCCCACTTAATTTTTGTATCATTAAACATATTTAAAACTTCTTGTGTTATCCTATTTCGCTTATCAAGCTTAAAATGTTGTTCGTGAAAGTGAGTACACGGTCCAGGTACATGTTGAAGATAACCAAATTGTCTAACTACACGATCAACCATATGCCACTCACGGACTATTCCACAAATAAGTGGCACTCTAGCCATCCAAATAGGTTGTCCCCTCTGGCACCACTCAGGCAATTCATTACGTACTTCTTCTGAATAAGGCTCCCAAATAAACTATAAAACAAATAGATCATTATAAAAAAAAAAAATAGTAATCATATTGCTTCTTTCAAATAGGAATACTATTAATAATTAAAATTATATATAAGAAAATCTACTAGTAACAAGTACAGTACTTTACAACTTTTACATTATAAGTTTTTTTTAAAACAATATGACAAACAATTAGCATTAGAAGTTTAATTATCTGCTTAACAGTTAGGTTATCTAGGACATCCCTGATTATGGCAAGTACTTCTCTCGCCTCATTTTGATGAATTCTACCTCGACTCCACTTACTTGCAAGTGCCGTTGAGGCCTCATGATGGTTTGCCTTCGGAGGGAGCGGTGCTGGCTGAAGTGGAATAATACGCTCCCATGCCCATACCTATAAAAATGTAAAATCAAATAATTTTACTAACACAATAAAATTAAGTAGTACAAATTTTAAAACACAAAAATTAAGTTTCACATACCTGAACTAGGGAAAGAAATCCACATACATCGCTAGATGAAGACATGGATGCACGACATAAAGAATAGTACAAAAATGACAATGCAGTTGCGCCCCAAGCCTTTGTCGACAATGAATTTAAGTCTTGCATCTCAGTTAAATAGTCCAAAGAGATTTTGGAATTGGACTTATCCGAAAATAATGTACCACCGCACAACCATAAAAGGTACAACCTAACCCTTTGTTGCACATCAATTTCGGGGGTATCATCAGTAATATTGTCTAAGCCATTTACATAATTAGTCAAACTAGATACGTATATTCTGCTAATTCCAGAAAAGCAATCTACGGGAGGTTCCCATCCTGTTAGGTCATGCATCATTTGTCATCTAGCTGCAACCCCTAAATTGCTAGCACCTTCTAGAATTATAGGACTTCCATCTATAACCATGCCGAACATAATTTCGACATCCTGTAATGTAATGGTTGCCTCACCAATTCGCATGTGAAATATGTGAGTTTCGGGGCGCCACCTCTCAACCAATGCACTTATAAGTCCAACATCGTAAGGAATGTATCCTACTTCTACGATTCCTCTAAACCCACACAAATTTAAATATTGAAGGATTTGATAATGCAATGGACGTCGCTTTATGTGCTGCCAAAATTCAGTATCGGCACGACGTGTACTTAAACACACTTCTTGTCCCGCACCATCCCAAACTGCTTGGGATCGGTGTTTAGCTTGTAACTTTAACAAAGAATTCATATCTATATAAAAAAAAAAATCAGTTTGTTATGATCAAAAGAAAAATTAATAAAAATTATTTAAAGAATGTAATATTTAAGCTTAAGAATTAGATGTAATATTTTTGTACTTCAAAATAAAAGATAACATAAAAAATATACATGAACATACCTTACTGATGAGAATATCTTAACTTGTGTTTTGATAGAATACTTTTAGAAACCTATATTTTGTTTGTAAATATTTTGCTTTTAATCACAATGTTTTTGCACTTGTGTGAAAATAGAGATGGAGGATTTATATAGGTTCACTTTACGCATTTTAGGCCTTCACGTGTTGCATAAGTCCAAAGAAAACTCACATGCAGATACACATGTTGCATACAACCAAATTTTGCATGTAACTAAATTTTGGCCTGCTGCATACACATGTATTTGACTAAAATGAATCAAATGGTGTAAGAGACCTGAAAGCTGAGAAATCACGCCATAGGCTGCTTGGAAATCGTTGGACGCCAGGCGATTTCCAAATCGCTGGACGCTAGGCGACTTCCAATTCGCTGGACGTCAAGCGATTTGTGAGTTCTACCTGACCTGGGACAAAAGCGCTCTGGACAAATCACTCAGTCAAGAGCGTTTTGTCCCCTTTGGTTTCTTTCATAATCCATTGTCCCCTATGAAATTTTTGGCCAAAATATTAGCCCTTTATGCTCCGGACTCCATATAAGTGTGTTCGTGCGAAGAGAAAAAATATAGATAAAGTTAGATATACATATCAAAATTCAGTATTCTTATTTTAGAACCTATAACATTTAAATTTTGAATTCGTCACGGCTTCTGATTGTCGCATGTTGATAAATTTCATTCTCACAAGAGTTGATGGCTTAAAATAAAAAATATCTCTATTGACATCTGGGGTGGAGGCAATGACTTGGATTTTTGTATTGATACAAGAAACATTTTAGGTTTATAGGTAATAGTTTGAGTATTTGATTTTTAAGCTGTGTTTGCTATTTAAAAACATTGTTTTCTAATGATTCTTGCTCTGCCAACTTCACATAATATCGAAAACACTAGCAAGGCATGTTAGTAGTTGGATCCAATAGACAATTTATTCTTTGTGATCAGATACATTATGATAGAGTCCGAAGTTTAAATGGACACAATTTCAACTAAAATTTCAAATAGAACACTGCATTTTGAGATTTTTCAAATCGGACATATCGTTCAGATTTTTCAAATCGGACATATCGGTCAGATTTGAACTATTTGCTTCAACTTTAACGCCACACCTTTAACGACAGTTTTGGAGGTGCGCCATCTTAATGCAAATCGTTTTCACTTTAACGAGATATATATATTTTTTTTTTACATATCGTCCAACCTCAAACGAGGTGTACTAGCATTAGTATTTTTTTTCATCGTCCAGCTTTGAACGAGGAGCATGTAATTTTCTTTTTTCTTTTTGGACGTTTTTTTTAATGATTTCTGGAAATCGTTCCAATCTAAACGAAATGCCCAACTCTTAACTTTGAACGATGCAATTCCTGCATCAATTATTGATTGATTTTTTGAAGGAATATTCTATGACAAAAAGGCCTGATAGAAATCGTTTAGGACTAAATGATATATGCATATCTCCTTTTGATAATGGTAACTAATTAATTTGGAGTTGGGATGTGTTTTAAATTCTCAGAACAACCTGAGAAATTTGGGCGTCTTCTTTTTTCCTGTGATGGTTTGAGAAGTTTTAGTGTGTAAGGGTTTAAAAACTTACAGGAGTTAAAAGAATTTAATACATATCCCAACTCTAAATATTAATACAAATACACCTCATTTGGGGTTGGACGATATGCAATTTTTTTTTATATATATAGCATTAAAGTGAAAACGATTTGCATTAAGATGGCCGGTGTGGCATTAAAGTTGGAGCAAATCGTTCAAATCTGAACGATATGTCCGATTTGAAAAATCTCAAAATGTAGCGTCACATTTGGAATTTTATTTGAAATTTGTGTCCATTTAGGCTTCGGACTCCATTATGGTAGGCAGATCAATGATTTAAACATTACGAGTTCAAGTTAAAAAAAAAATCGAGATTCAATTGATTTATTGGATTCGAAACTTTAATATTTGTATTTATTTTATAGATTTTAAAACACATGTAAAGTTCAAGCTAAACTTACTTAGTCCGATGTACCCCTAAATTCGACTATTTCCGTCTCTATACAAAATGCGATAGCACTATGGGCCTGTTTGGAAAGTCACCCTAATAATTGAATTTAGTGTAATTGGGTGTAATTACACCGTTTGACATGTTTGGTTGGTCAGGTAATTACTTGGTCAACAGGTAATTGGTTGTAATTGACAGGGATAATTACACTCTCCAATTCACAGGGGGAGCTGTGAATTGCTGGTAATTACATGGTGTAATTACAAGCTGATTACTTTTTAATTTCTTTCTTTTATTTCTATTTTTATTTTTTTTCATTTTAATTTATTTTAAATTTCTATTATTTTAAATTCTTTCTAGATTTATTATTCTAATATTTTTTTTAAAATATTTTTTATTTTATGTTATTTATATTTCATTTCCTTCTCATTTCCCAACCTTTACTTCTTGTGATCCCATATAATTTTTCGTATTATCTATTTTTTTTATTTTATGTTTATTTTGTCATTTATCATAATTTAGTTAGTATTCTAATAATTATTAAATTAAGTAGAATTCATTGTTGAATAAGGTTATAGACTTATGTTTTTCTTTTCTTTTGAATCATATTTACGTTATGTTGAAATTTGACATAAGAGTATTATTTATTTATTTTGAATTTTGAACTTATGTTATATTTTCATTTTCAGTTTATTTGTTTTACTAGTATTGACATGATATTTCACATTGCAAGCTATTCATTTTTTAGTTAGAAATTGATAGATTATCTTTTTGTCAAATGTTTTAATAATTTTATGACTTTATATTTATAATATTAATCCTTTTGTCAAACATGCATTTCATGATGTTCTTAAAAATCATGTACTTTCTGTTTTTATGATTAATTTAATTAAAATATACTAGTTTGAAAAATATAAATCCATTATTTTTTATAAGAACATATGTTTATTAATTAATATATTTCAAAAGACAATATATATATATATATAATATTTAATTTAATAACTTATTTGTCTAATATAAATTTTTAGTTTTTGATAATTAACTTTTATTTTAAAAATTGAATATAATCATGTAATTACATTGTGGCAAACAAACATGTCGGCGTAATTACTAGGTTGTGTAATTACTAGGCTGGTAATTACTACCCTAGTAATTACACCAATTTCAATTACCAGGTGGCTTTCCAAATAGACCCTAAGTAAAAATTGATTTCCAATTGAGCTTGCGTTTGATAGATTAGATCTGTTGTACTCAACTTATCATTAAAATGTTTGTCCAAAATAAGTTTGGACGCGTTTAGCCATAAAAAGTGTAAGTAGTTTTTGAAAAAAAAAAACTTGATAAAAACTGTTTGATCATATAATTTGCCATTTTTTGGGAAAAAAACCCAAGTTCCCAAAAACTAAAAAAAAGCTAGAGTAGTTTTTAGGCCAAATTTTAGGTTTTGAGTAGTTTTAGAATTTAAAATTTACCCTAAACTTTTATATTTTATAAAATCACCCCACTATTTATTAATCTCAACTAATTTCTATCTGTCAACCAACCCCTCGTTAATAACCAGCTCTATCTATAAATAGCATATGACCTTAACACTGTCTACTCCAAATAATTCTCGAATATTCTTCCTTTTTGTGTATTAAAATCGTTTGTATATTAGAGGACCCTTATCTGTGCATTATACATGTCCAATTGCTGAAACTGAAGATCAAGTGATCAGCAGACAACAGGTTGAAGCTTATAAGTTATAATCTATGAGTTTAGTTTTTATCACGGAATATGTTTATTATAAAATGATAATACAAACTTTTTAATATTTTTAATAATTTTTAAAAACTTATGAGTATAAATAATATTTCTTGAAAAAACGAAATATGTTTCCCCAAAAATTATAACCAAACACATGAATATACTATGAATGAATAATTATGCTATTTATGTATTAAGCCAATACAATAGCATAAACTATTTAAGGCAAGTGGAACAAAAACCAGTCAAATCTGGCTAGCGGGGGAAAGTCCTATCCCACAAAGGAAAAAAAAAAAACGAATCACAGACCGTTAAAGTCTAATCTCATAGATCTAACGGCTATAAACTAACTCTCCATCTTAGGGTTTCAGAACATTCTAGAACCCCACTCCTTATATAAACTCATCCTTCTCCACCCATTCCTCCTCCTTACAAACCCTAGTTCTCCAAAGCCCTTTACAGCCTCTCCTCTTTTCGCTCGCCGACACTAAACGAAGGAGAGAGAGAGTGAAATAGTTATGGCTGGAAAGGGTGAAGGTCCGGCTATCGGAATTGATCTCGGAACCACATACTCTTGCGTCGGTGTATGGCAACATGATCGCGTTGAAATCATTGCCAATGATCAAGGTAACAGGACGACGCCGTCGTATGTTGGATTTACCGACTCTGAGAGGCTTATTGGTGATGCTGCTAAGAATCAGGTTGCTATGAATCCTATCAACACTGTTTTCGGTAAGATCGAGATCTACTCTTTTGTACAAGTTTTTACTCCAATTTGTTTGATTTATTTTTTCGGTTATTAATAGTTAGTTTAGCTAAATTTTTATGATAGATCGGATTAGATTTAATGTAAAATTGATATTTATATGTATTCAGAGGCTGTTCTATGATGCTAATTCTAATTTGTTTGACTTTTTTTACGTATTAATAGTTAGTTTATGTGATTTTTCGTGATAGATCGGATTAGATTTACTGTAAAATTGAAATTTGTATATTCAGAGGCTGCTCTAGGAGTAGTTACTTAGAATATCCATGTGTAATAGTTAGTTTAGCTAACTTTTCATTATAGATCGGGCTAGATTTAATGTAAAGTTGTAATTTATACAATCAGAAGCTGCTCTAAGAGTATCCACCTGTATATACATAGCAAGATATAAGTTGTATTGTTATGTACATGCACGCGTTAGTTGGGGTCAATAAATAGTGGGTGTTTTTATAAAAGATAAAAGTTTGGTGTAAAATTTGAACTTTTAAAAGTTCCCAAAAAATGAAATTTGGCCCAAATACTAGTTTTGTCTAGTAGTTGGGAATTTGGATTATTTGCCAAATAGTGGCAAATTGTATGGCCAAACATTATTTGACAAGTTTTTTCCCAAATTTTACTTGGGAAATCTATGGCCAAACGGGTCCTTTGAATAGTCTTAGTGGTAAATCTTATAAATTGTATCTTAGTTAAAATTAAGTCAGAGTTTGTGTATTCGTAAGTTTAGCTAGTTTAGATCTTGAGATAGATACACAGGTCTTTTAAGACGATGCTAAACTGCTTTTGTTCTAGTATTCTAATTTTGCTTTTGTGCTTTACAGAGAGTTGATTTGACAACTTTTGAGCTAAATTTGGACTAGTTACGTTTGCTATTAATGTTCAAAGCTATACTGATTATATTTTGGAAGCTGCATATAGATAAACTTTTTAACTATCTGATGTTTTGACATTTGTATGTATGACTATTTTGTAGAATGTTTGTGTTTGACATGTAAATTTGAAAATTGGAACTACTTTGGTAACCTGTCTTGTGTTTGACATCTAAATTTGAGGATTGGAACTACTTTAGTTTATTGCTGCATCTAGGGTCTTGCTTCAGCCCAAAGCTCCTTGTATATTCAGTTAGTTTATATCTGTTGTCTGGATCTCTATGCTTGTTGTAGTGGGAAATTGGAAAGGACTGTCTTGGAGAGGTCTGGGGATAGTTTTGCTAGTAAATTTCTGCTTTTTGGAATAATTGCATAATCTGATATGGTCATTGTTAATTTATCAAGTTCTGATTGAAAACCTTACTTTTAGCAAATAATGTAATGAAATTTGAATCTTCAACAAATTAATAATAGGTAGAGGAAATGTTTCTTTACTTTGTTAGGTGGTTGTTGTTTGTACTTTGTTTTATGTTTGACGTGTTAATTGAAAATTATTTATAATGCAGATGCAAAAAGGTTGATTGGTAGGAGATTCAGTGATACCACAGTGCAGAGTGACATTAAGCATTGGCCATTTAAGGTCATTGCTGGACCTGGTGATAAGCCAATGATTGTTGTCAACTACAAGGGTGAAGAGAAGCAGTTCGCTGCGGAGGAGATCTCTTCTATGGTGCTCATTAAGATGAGGGAGATTGCTGAAGCTTTCTTGGGTTCCACTGTCAAGAATGCTGTGGTTACCGTGCCAGCCTACTTCAATGACTCTCAGCGTCAGGCCACCAAGGATGCTGGTGTTATTGCTGGTCTGAATGTGATGCGTATTATCAACGAGCCTACAGCAGCTGCCATTGCTTATGGTTTGGATAAGAAGGCAACTAGTGTTGGTGAGAAAAATGTGTTGATCTTTGATCTTGGTGGTGGTACTTTCGATGTATCTCTCCTCACCATTGAGGAAGGTATCTTTGAGGTTAAGGCTACTGCTGGAGACACTCATCTTGGAGGTGAGGATTTTGACAACAGGATGGTCAACCATTTTGTTCAGGAATTCAAGAGGAAGAACAAGAAGGATATCCTTGGTAATCCTAGGGCTCTTAGAAGGTTGAGAACTGCTTGTGAGAGGGCAAAGAGGACCCTTTCATCCACTGCTCAGACCACAATTGAGATTGATTCTCTTTATGAGGGTATCGATTTCTATTCCCCCATTACCCGTGCTAGATTTGAAGAGCTTAACATGGATCTGTTCAGGAAGTGTATGGAACCAGTTGAGAAGTGTTTGAGAGATGCTAAGATGGACAAGAGCACCATCCATGATGTTGTACTTGTTGGTGGCTCAACTAGAATTCCCAAGGTTCAGCAACTCCTGCAAGACTTCTTCAATGGGAAGGAGCTGTGCAAGAGCATCAATCCTGATGAGGCTGTTGCTTATGGTGCTGCTGTACAAGCTGCAATTTTGAGTGGTGAAGGTAACGAGAAGGTGCAAGACCTCTTGCTGTTGGATGTTACCCCTCTTTCCCTTGGTCTGGAAACTGCTGGTGGTGTCATGACCGTGTTGATTCCCAGAAACACCACTATCCCAACTAAGAAAGAGCAGGTCTTCTCAACCTACTCAGACAACCAGCCTGGTGTGTTGATCCAGGTCTATGAAGGTGAGAGAACCAGAACCAGGGACAACAACTTGCTTGGTAAATTTGAGCTCTCTGGTATTCCTCCTGCTCCCAGGGGTGTTCCTCAGATCACTGTGTGCTTTGATATTGATGCCAATGGTATCTTGAATGTTTCTGCTGAGGACAAGACTACTGGACAAAAGAACAAGATCACCATCACCAATGACAAGGGCAGACTCTCTAAGGAGGAGATTGAGAAGATGGTTCAAGAAGCAGAGAAGTACAAGTCCGAGGATGAGGAGCACAAGAAGAAGGTCGAGGCAAAGAATGCTTTGGAGAACTATGCTTACAACATGAGGAACACCATCAAGGACGAGAAGATTGCATCCAAACTGACTGAAGCAGACAAGAAGAAGATTGAGGATGCCATTGAGCAGGCCATCCAGTGGCTTGATGCCAACCAGCTTGCTGAGTCCGATGAATTTGAGGACAAGATGAAGGAGTTGGAGAGCATCTGCAATCCAATTATTGCCAAGATGTACCAAGGTGCTGGTGGTGACATGGGTGCTGACATGGGAGATGATGGTCCTGCTCCCAGCGGTGGCAGTGGTGCTGGTCCTAAGATTGAGGAGGTCGACTAAGCTGTTTCTGTTCCTCATGTTTTGGTTTCAGTTACTTTTATCCCCAAGAACTCCATTTATTATTTCTGCATCGTAGTTTTTAGCTAATGACGATCTCATTTTTCGGATTTATAATTTCGGATTTTGCTAAAAGCTTTGGCTTGCCAGTTTCATCTATGCCTTTAATATCCCTCTCTTCTATTTGCCAGTTTCGGATTTATAATTTCAGATTGTGAGTCGTTATGATTTTTGAGACTAGATCAGGAGATATGTAGTTTCCAAAGTTGTTCGTGAGAACATTTTGATACGTCATGAGTTCAGAATTTGCTTATTGGAGCTCTACGAAATATTTTTGTTAGTGAATACGTTGTTTACTCCTAAGATTGAGACGGAATTGTCAACTTATGATAATTGGACCTTTGCTGATCTGAAAGGTCGGTTTCCCCATTTGAGTCTATGCGCCTCTTGTTTCGTTTGACGTTATTTTTATTACTTTTAGAATGTGTAGAAGCTGCCAACCTCGTTATGCCGCTAAGAGGTCGAAGTTAGCACGTAGTTCTTTTGACATTTTTATCAATTATTTTTTAAACCAACATATAATATTTTCGTATTAATACTCTTTTCGTTTAAAAAAGAATGATCTAGTTTCACTTGACATGAAGTTTAAGAAAATAAAGAAGATTTTTGAATCTTGTGGTCCTAAATTAAAATTATGATAAATGTATTAAAATGCCTTTGAATCTTGTGGTGTTAAACATGCCACGTGGAAAGTTGAAATTAAAGTGTTTTCAAAAAAGGAAAGAAGTTATTTTTTTTAAACGGATTAAAAAAAAAAGTAGGTCATTCTTTTTGAAACGGAGGGAGTATTAAAGAGGAAAAGCAGCTCATTCATGCAAGCAAGAAAAGGCTCAAAGGGGACCAGCAAAAACCAGTGGATAACAGTTGCCCCCATTGACCACAATGTTTGCAAGTTGATGATGACATGCACTTGGCCAGAAAGTAAGCAAGCAAATTTTGACTAAGCTTCCTTCATTTTAATCGTCCAATCCACAATTACTCAATCCTAGGAGGGACATGACCTATGGCTCCATTTCCTTGGGTTTGTTGGTCCTTAGATACAAGATAAGCTCTCGTCATTGATTGAGGTTCATTTAGTATTGGGATAAGTTTATCAAGCGATTGTGTAACTTTTTAACTTTTTTTCATTCAAGATATTATGTAAATTTATAGTATATTGTTGAATCTAATTAGTTAAAGTTTAAATTAAAATGAAAAGAAAGAATTTTATAAGGTAACTATTCGCTTTAAAATCGTGACGAAGCTCATGTACTCCATTTAATCATCACCATGTCCAAATTCTGCATTCACATATCAACTTTTAAGAGTCTTCTTTTCTTGTTATCTGGAAAAAAACACGATTTTCCTCAATTGACTTTACTGATAGATAATTGAACGCTATAACTAGAACAATGAGGTAAGTTAACAACAACAACAACATATCTGGTGTAGTCCCACAAACTCGAGATCGCAAATAGATTTAAGTAATCATCCTAGACGGCTATTCTTTATCCTACCTCCAACGCCCGTTACGTATGCAGGTTTGTGGTTGCAGTGTGTATCTAAAATTGCATTCACTCTGACCCTCCCTGTCCACATCTATAATCAAATCTTGAATACCAGTGACAAACTACTGTGTAACACAACACAGTGTCCTCTTCCTATTTCAATCTTCTTCCTTTTTTTTTGACAACCGTGGTGTCCGGGCCAATTTTTGCGCACCTCGACTAAATTCACGGAATACCTGCCACCAACAACAGATATCAGGTAACTCTGTCTACCAAGGCTAGAATAAATGGGAAGAATCACCTAGTATTTTTTGTCTCCGCTAGGATTCGAACCTGAGACCTTAGGCTTTCAACCCACTTCATTGACCACTAGGCCACACCCACCCTTGGGTGCCTTCCTATTTCAATCTTTCATAGAGTGATAACTAGCATTGAGTTTCAAGCAACTCTAGAACCAACCAAAATATCAATTACTCTGCTACATACAGCAAAAAAGGTATCAAATGTCATAAGCAAATAGTGTTGTAACAGAAGCTAAAGCTAGTTTAGAAAACCTACCAACATCTAGTGCGTACAAATCGAATACAAGATCATACAGTTGCATAAAACCACATTATATGAAAACTAAGTTGGTGCATATAATAAAGCACCCTCCCTAACAGGCACCATGACATTTCCACTTAAGTTAACATGAGGTCATTTCCCCCGAGGTGTGGACGGAGGCAAACACGAACTTCATGTTCTTCAGGCCCTTCACAGAGTTTTGGTACCAACATCTCGAGCGCAGTTCCTGTTTCATCGTAGTATGCTTCAATTTTGGCATCTTCAGGAATTCTGGTTGAGAGAGGAATTTCTCTGACAAACTCCCCTGGCGGGCAGTGTTCTGAGGATGAATCGTCAAGCTTCAAAGTTCTGTTTTGTCTGTTGATGAATGGCATCCGAGATGTGCTTAAACCAGACACCTTTATTATACCATGTGTGAGCGTGTTTCGCCAGGAAACCTTCACCCTTTGAAGATCTACAAATGGCAAACTAAGTACGATTAAGTAACCTTGTTCATCTTCATATATGCTTTTTGCAGCTGTTACAGGCCCGTAGACATCCCTCATCACCCCAGTAAAGTCATGTAACCAATGCGGTTCAGTTGGGTGAATTTCAAGATCCGGTGTTTGATAGGTAGGAGGATTTACTTGCAGGTAACACTCATCTTCATTTCCGTGAGGGAAGAAATCCTTTTTCCTTTTGCCATTGGCAGGTAGTAGATCCATTGCGTCCCCATTGCTGTGATTGGATGGCTGAGTTAACAAATTAAGCCCTGATCCATTAGCCAGTTTCTTTGGATTGGAATGCGGATTACTCTTAATTGGTGGTGGGAGTGGTCTCTCAAGTTCAAATTCAGTGTTGGGTAGATTCCTCCATGAACTGAAATCGCTTGCTTCGTGTGGGATACTGAAGTTGAGTTCCCTACCTGTGAGTTCCATCCATCTTTTGCGCTCCTCTTCATCAAGAACCATGAGACTGGGAGATGGAACGACCTCAATCCCATGAATACACTGAGGATTTGATAGGCCCCTGTAGTGCTTTCTCTGCATTCTATGAGATCGAACGAAACCCTTTTCAGCACTAAAGGGAAACGGACGCTCCCCTTGACGAGAATGCCCATTCATGTAACTCCGGAGTTGCATCTTACCCAGTGCATTCTCAGGCCTTTCCTTGAAAACCCACATATATAGATTCTCCATGTCATGCTGAACCATGAATACATCAAGCTGGAGATCAGACTTATCAAATCCGGAATATCCATTACCATCCCGTACCATCTTTGCCTTGGATTTCTCATTTAGGACAGGCTTAAAATAAAAACTAAAGAAAACCCAAGCACCCCAAATACTATCCAACCGTTTTGCACATTTCCTTCCAACTTTAGGTGCACTAAGAGAACTCTCAGTCTCATAAACCTGAGTTCCAAGCCCAACATCGAGAATATCACAGTGTTCTGAGTTCCATGGCTGCGGAGGAGGGCTACGCTCAGCTGATAAAGGCAAATTAATGTCAGGTGGACAAGTTATGACTACCTGTCGATTCATCTCGAGGTCTAATTCATCATGTGAAGAAGAGGCACTCGAATCCATGGACAAACGAGTCGAAGGGTGATGATTCTCCATCAACAGTACAGTACAGAACCAAAAAGTATCTTCTTCTATCTCACAATTCCTTTTCTTGGGGAGACAAGTTTTACTAACTCACAAATTCTGTCTAGAAATTGGGACAATTGCTAATGACAACAGCTTCAAAACTAACAAACCAAACAACGACTTGACACAAGACTAAATCTTTACAAACACATCAACCATGCTAGTCCTATAACACCAAAACCTATATCAAAACCCAAGATTGGAAAATCAAAAATGAAATTTGGAATTTTTTGGAGCAAAAGGGAAACCAACAAGATTCAAGATTCACAAAGCCCCTAAATTATTATGCAACAAAAGAATGAAATGCTAGGAACAAACTACCAAGAAAGATGCAGAAATGAACAATCCCTATTTATACAGTGATGACAAATTCAACCCAAATCCAAGAAAATCAACCCTATAAAGTGCATAGGCTTTTCCAACACAAAGACAACAATATAAAAATTGAATCTTTACCACTAGCTAAGAAAACTATATAGCATAAAAAATCTTTTTCTTGTTTTTTTTTTTTTTTTTTTTTTTTTTGTATTTAGTGGATGTATATGAGGAGTAATAGTTAACTATTACCAATCAATGAAGCCAAAGCCCAAGAAAAGGACCAAATCTGAAGTGATTTTGGAAGAATACCTTAAAGCAGCTGCAGGTGCAACAACGAAGAAAGAAGAAGAAGAAGAAGAAGAAGGGAAATCAATGGTGGTAATTAGAATGCCCATCTTGTTTCTCTTACCTTATCTGATGACCGAGTCTTTGTTGTCTTTCTTAGGAATTCGTCATACATACGCATATACACACACACACACAAAGGGGGTTAAAGGGAAAGATAGAGATAGAGAGATAGAGAGAGACCCAAATGGAGAAGTAGCTAGGAAGATGGGGTTTGTGAGGTTTAGGGGTGGGGGGGGGGGGGGACAAATTTGTTGCTTTCTGGTAAGATAGACACACAAAAATCAAGAATCGTCACCGTTTCCTTAATCACACATGTTTACATTACACCAAACTACATACTATATCTGTACATACTATATCTGTATGTCATTAGTGATAAGTACTCTTACTTGTCACTATTTTCTTAATTTTATTTTTATTTTTACTTATTATTTTTGATAAATTAAGAAAGGATAATATTTTTTCTCATGTTTTATTCCTACCAATATTATAAACTCATTATACCAATTATTATTTTTTTAATGAGTGTGTCATATCAAAAAGTGACAAGTAAAAGCGAACGAAAAGAATATATATTTTTATTTTAAATTTAAATTGACTAATATGACTCTATTATCTATTTAAT
The DNA here is from genome assembly GCA_031232105.1 of Capsicum rhomboideum. NCBI lineage: Eukaryota > Viridiplantae > Streptophyta > Magnoliopsida > Solanales > Solanaceae > Capsicum > Capsicum rhomboideum. Next base: position 137,134,557 of record CP124711.1, on the reverse strand, counting down.
CTTGATTACATAAATCTTGTTTAATTAATATGAGAATTAATTATTAAGAATATAGTTGAAAAAAAGTGATTAATTATCTCTTGATCTTTTAATATTTTGAGATAATTTTTTAATAAATATGACAATTATTTTGAATCGGAGCTAATATTATTTAATTTGATGTAAGTCTGAATGTGAATGTATTTAGGGGTCATTTAGTAGCTAGTAAAGAAACAAGTTATTCATGTATTAATTTTTGTATAAGTTATAGATTGTTTGGTAACTAGTTAATAAATAAGTTATTTATGTATAAAATTAATTCGACGTTTGACTTACAATTTAAAATGCCTCATAATTAATACATGTATACGTTATGAGGACATTAGTGTATTATCTTACGCGGAATAGAAGATGGAATAATTAATACCTACATAACTAATAATACATTACTAATACCTGCATAATTTTAACCAGCTACCAAACGACCCCTTATGGTTTCATTTTTTTGGAACTACTTGATCAACAATAAAATAACATACCTAGTGTAATCCATAAGTGGGATTTGGGAACGGTAGTATGCCCCTTACCTCTAACTTTGTGGGGTAGAGAGATTATTTTCGATAGACTTCCGATTCAAAAAATATGCAATCAAAGCAGGAATGAAAAGAAAATAACGATAGTAAAATAACAAGATGAACAAAACAAATAAAACAACATGTAGTAGTAAATTGAAGAAAAAGATACTGGGTGAATCTCATTAATACTATTAACTACAGATAAGATGAGAAGAGGAGACGAGCCCCTGCTTATTCCATATACAAGTATGACACATTAAATTACCTATTACTTTTTTACTATAATTCTCGTTATTCATATAACTTCCTATCTAGAGTTATTTATGGGGTATTCGGTTCGACACCTGGTTCAGCTGAAAAAACACATGGAATGTGTTGGTACTGATTGGAAATATTCATAAGTATTCAGCAATGGAAGTACTGGCTCAGGAACATAATAACTGGGTAGATGACTGTTATATAGTTGGTTCTGGAGCAACCTTTATGAAACCTTCCCACCGAAGAAAAGTTCGTCGTCACATAAAAGGAATGTTTGCAATGGTAGCCAATTCTGACACAAATCAATCTCAAATCCAGAGCCAGATGAGGGACATATGTCAATACTCCAGTGTTATTCAAAATAATTGTTTGCAGCGTATAGAGTAGCTTTTTTATGCTATTGTCCGAAGGATTTTTCCCTATAAGAAGCCCTTACATGGAAGAAGAAGAAGAAGATATTTCATCTTTCTATCTTGTAATAAACAATCTTTGTTTAATAACTGAGTATGAGATTTTTCTGGTCCTTCGTTTTAAATTATTACATTATCAGTCATTTTTACTTTTTACTCTTTTTTGATTTGCCTGTCTGAGTTATTCGGTTCTAGGGAAAAAAAGGAAGCTCGATCGGACTTAATTTCCTTGTCTTTAACACTATTTTTATAAATTTACCTTAGTTTGAACCCACACGAATTTTTCGACAAAACAGTTTGACATGGTCTGTGGCGACCGACAACTGTGATATTATTTGAATTCTTTATTTATATACTTAGGCAGAATGCCATTTCTCATGTTTTCAAAATCATGTCTGGGACTGAAGAGTAATAAATTTTAAACGCAAGTAGATTTGCCTAGGATTGCTTTCTCTCTTCCGCTGCATGTTATGAACACCCTACAACATTTAGAACAGAGTCAACATACCATTTGGCCTTAGAATAATTTGGACTTCGGTAAGTGATTTGGCAAACCTGGCTAGAACATACCATCGTCTTAGTATAACTCTTAAGATCAAGGGACCTCTACACTGAAATTTCTTAATTTCGTTAAGGAGATTCATGGTTGAATGGATCAAATCCCGAGGCATTGCCAATCATTAGGGGTGCAGATACCCAAAAATATTGCCTATTAGCGAACATATGTTTACTAAGGAAGAGATCGAGCCCGTGATGCTAGAAAAATTTGAACATAGTCATTTAATAGGGGTACTATGATAACATAGTCATGTTATTAATTGTTTTTCTTAATGGGTGTGTCATCTTAATTTGTGACGAATAAAACCAAACGGAGGAAGTATAAATAAGTTTTTTGAAAGAGTCAAATGGATAGATTCGTAGTGCTTGGAACGTTTGTACCACTGGGGTCATCATTTTGGTTCGTAGATAAATTTATTTTAGAATTATAGTTGTGAAATTAATTTATCACACTTTTTACGTGAAACAAAATAACGTAAAATTCGAGGTATAAATTTAATCCTATGAACTAAATGACCGACATAAGTATCAACTTTTTGCATCTAGTGAATTCTTTAATACCTAATTCTTCTTGTCCAATAAAATTTTAACATATACAACTAAAAATATTCATTAAATATCAGTGGCATGTAATTAGATGATTTGCTGCAGGTCAACAAAATCATAATTAGATATGTAAAGTAACTGATCCATGATTGAATTTAAATCATCTGTTGAGACAGGGCAATACATTCTTTCCCAAGCCACAAGAGATGTATTTGTGATCACACTGACCAAACATAGCCCCTACAGTATCCATCAATTAACTTGAGAATCTTTGAGGTTGCAGGGGTGGCAATTTCAATTCATATAAGTGAAAGGAATTCATTTAATTTATATTTAATTAATTGAATTATTTATTTGAAATGGGTATATATGGGTTTCAATTTATTTTAAAAGCTCATATAAATATGGACAAAGTGGATAATAAATAAATATCTATATAAGCTCATAAATCACCCACTTATGCTCAAAATCTCTAATTGCACTAAAAAAAAAATTAAAAAAGTAAATTAGGGGGGTGGGCTGGGCCAGGGGAGAGAGGGGCGTGGGGGGAGGGGGGGAGGTAGAATTTTTTTTAAAAAAATTGATATTTTTTTTAGTTTCCTGTTAAAAATTTTTTTGGGGTGCGGGAGGGGGTTAGGAGAATGGGGTGGCGGAGGGTAAGAAAAGATTTTTTTTTTTTGGGGGGGAGGGGTGTCGTGTAGGGGGCGTGGGGGTGCATGGGGGGAAGCGAGTAGGAGGGTGGGGTGGGGGTAAGAAATTTTTTTCTTTTACAAAAAATTATTTTTAAAAAAAATAATTGGGGTGGTGGGGAGTGCATGGGGATAGGAGGGTGGGGTGGTAGGATTAAAAAAAAAATTAAATTAATATGCATATAGAAGTTAAAGTGGGTTGGAACTATTTTACTCAATTTATATTTGACCAAATTCATATTTATCCATATGATATATTAGTTGATAGCAATCCGATCCATTTAAGCTTAATCAATATTCAATTCATCTAAATTCAATCCAATCCATCCATTTTTCATCCCTATTTTGAGGGAATTATGAAAAGTTGAGCCCAATATTACTCTATATAATAAGCGAGAATGTGAGCAGCTTGGGGTCAGCTGCTTGATCGGATGGCATTTTTGAAATTTAATGTGAAATACATGGCCTAATTCCACGCCTTTAATCTACAGCTTTTATGTTTTCTTTTGTTTCTTCCCTTTTTGATGGCCACGTGGGCCTATAAGAAAATCTTATCTATATATATTATAAAGCAGAGGACGAAGCATCAAATGCTTAAGCATGTAACACAAAAAAGTAATTTAATTTAAAGTCAAATTAGAGTAAAGTAAAATAATTAAAATACAGTAGAAAAATGTATACCGAGGATGTGGGGAGGAATTTCAACTAATGTTGAGAACATAATGAAGTAATTAGATAATACATATATTACTATTTATAAATTTTAAACTGAAGAGATGTGGGAAGGGGGGAGGGGGGGGGGGGGGAGGGATACAACACAAATAAAAATTTAAAAGTAAAAATAATCAATATTACCAATTTGAAATCTTTAAATTGTAAACAATATAATAAAGAAAAATATGAAGTATAAAAACTTTTTTATAATTACATGATTATGTTTTTATTCATATAAATTTGGTCAGAAGTGTGTATGTGGGGTGGGGGTGGGGGGTGAGGGGGGTATTATCAATCTAATATCTTTAAATAGTGAATAATATAATTTAAAAAATAAGAAAGATAAATTTTTTTTTCTTACAATTATGTGATTGTTTTTTTCGTATAAATTCGGTTAAAGGTGGGGGATTGGTGTGGAAGAGAGGTGGATGGGGGTGGAGGCGTGGGGGAGTGGAGATGTAGGTGGAGGTGGGCGGGGAGTAGAAAAAATTTTATTTTATTTTCGTATTTTATTGAGAAATAATATGATAATTGATTTTTTTTAAACATAATATGATTAACATGTTCGACCAAGACATCTCAATATGAAAATGATTAAAAATAATATTTTAATATTATCCGCGCATCGCGCGGGTACGTATACTAGTGATTGCATACCAAATAAAATACTTGAACTAGTTGAGCTCTGCTGCCTGCCTGCCTATATATGATAACTTCTTTGTTGTCCAGTTGGAGAATTTACCAAGGATTTTCTCAATAAGTGAAAATCACTGCATGCATAACAGAAAGCTTCTTGGTTAAGAGCGGGACACCAAGATATTTAAATGCCAACTCCTTAATTTATTGGGTACAAAATTGAGAGGGCGTCATGCAGAAGCTTAATAATTTATAAATCATATAGGCGATAAGTTGAACGACACACAAAACTATATTAAAAAGGCATATTATTGATTTGGTCAATTGCCCTACATATTAAAAATAAATTCAAAAATCATAAAAACTATTTGAGAGAAAATCTCTCCTAAACAAAATTCTTAAACGACTACATTGTGAATGCTATTATGTTTTCGTATGAGAAGAAGGGAGAAAACTCTTAAACGACTACATTGTGAATGTTATTATGTTTTGATATGAGAAGAGGGTTCTTCTATTTATAGAGATCCAAAATCTTTCCTCCAAGAAAGAGGTTAGCCAAATATGGAAGAGAATTATATTTTCCTTTTAAGAAAAGTTTCTTTCAGGAAAAGTAAAAACAATTATGGTATTACTTTGACTTTTCTTCGATAAAAAATTAAAATAAAAATTTGATAAGAAAATCAGGAAAAAAACCCTAACACAATTGACTAACCCCACTGGTGGACAATTTGATCCTGAATGGCTTGAGTTACACCACCAAAATCTTTCTATTTGAACGCAAGTGATTTTTAAAAGGTAAGAAAAAAGAGAAAAAGTTACCCTGACCAAAAATATCCAAAATTTGGCAAGATATTCTGACAAAATGACAAAAATATATATGCGTTAAATTGAAGGAAATATTTTTTTCCCAAGAGGACATATATTTAACCAAACAATTATTTTCCATTCTCTTGGTTCTTCAACCAAATAAATAAATAAATAAATTCTCTTGTTCTTTCCAATTTGTCTTTATGTAACCATTTTCTTTTGTTTTTATAGGAGAAAGTGGAAAAACTAGGTAAGACATTAATATTTACACAGTAAAAGTCAGATAACTTTTACGCACTTTCTATAAGTTTTTTTTTTTTTTTTTTTTTTTAAAAAAAACAAGTTTTTTAAATTGAAGGAAATAACATTTTTTTGTGGAAGTAGAGAATACAGGTTTCGCAAGTGGTATTCCACATTGATCGTGTACTCCCCAGTCTCCACCCTTTACACACCTCATCTCTATCTCTATCTTCATAGTCCCTATTCACACCACCCCATACACCCCTAACCTACCGCCATCTCCGATAGTATTTATCTACAAATACTTTTATAATAATATTTTACTTACATATCAAACAAAAAAAAATATATGTTAAAATATCTATATTTTTCTAGATAAATATTTTCCTCCTTATCAAACACACCCAAAATGAAGACAAATATTTAAAGAGAAAATCTAAAACGTGAGAAAGCACTGATGTTTTTGACTTCTGACTCTTAGGATGAAGTATCTTAGAAAAACATTTTTATTTTTATTTTTTTTTTAGAAAATCAATGTTATAAGATATGCATCCTTATTAGGATTACCACCTTCTACTTCTAGGGAGCTAAATGATATTTTTTTTATTTATGATTAACTAACATTGTAGACAAAGACAAAGACAAGCAGAATATGGTTATGCACGATTCACTTAAATTAATTTGAATTAAAAAGGGAACAAAATTTAGATAAGTGAAACGAATGATTGTCTTTGTTAATAATTAAGGGAAAGTGCATGCAAGGAAAAGTGCGTATAAAGCAGAATATGGTAATGCACGATTCACTTAAATTAATTTGAATTAAAAAGGGAACAAAATTTAGATAAGTGAAACGAATGATTGTCCTTGTTAATAATTAAGGGAAAGTGCATGCAAGGAAAAGTGCGTATAAAGTCCAGCATATCAAGTATGATTTTGTATTATCGTTTTAATTTACAACATCACATAAATAAATTACGTATAAGTTATGAGACAATTCATATATTAATTACTTTATGTAGAATAGAAGATTGAAATAATTAATACATAAATGATTAAACTCTATATAACTCATATTGTTTTCGGGTACAACTATTTGTATTCAAACAACAAGAACTTCAACTTTAAGTTCAAGAACAACCAAGAAGTTAAACAACTTCAAACACAAGTTCAACAACAATCAACTATCAAAATGAAGTTTCTACTATTTTCTGGAAAATAGCAAAACCTTAAGAAAAGAGATGAAACAGAAATGTAGAATCAAGTCCACCGAATTCACGGTGTGTCCTTAAGGAATTTATTCCCCTCAGGTACCCGAGGTTATGGAATCTTTCCTCCCAGGATAAAATGATTCACATCAGTAGAATTGTGGTACCTCAAATTCTACCGAACAACGAACTCACTTAACGATTTGATGATCACACTTTAGTTTTTCAAGAAGAAGAAGATGTTTTTTTCTTTCAGAAATTTCGTACCAAAACCTAAGGAAAAATCAGGTATTTATATCCATAAAGAGTTGCTTCTGAAAAGAAACAATGGTTCATGAAAAGAGACAACTTTCTGAAACGTCACTTGACCTGCGGACCCCACCTGCACCCGTAGGTGGAGACATGCGGCCACAGGTCGTGCATCGATAATTTCCAGAAACATCACTGCCATCTGCGAAGGTCACCTGCATCTGCAGGTAACGACCTGCGCGCACAGGTCGTCCTTTTTCGCCTGAAATAGTGTTTCGCTTCCTCGAAGGGTCGCGTCCCTTTGAGGTGCGTTGTGACATGCGTACGCACATGCCATGTGTGACCGTAAATGGAGAAGAATTATTTTTTTTTGGATTTTTTGAATTAACATATCACTATTTTTCAAGATTCAAATGAATTTTATCCAAAAAGATAATCTCTCGATCGATCATTTGCCAAATTCAAATCCGAAGCCGAAGCCGAGCGAGCGACGATGGCGTGAGGCATGTCTTGTTCTTGCCTCACTATCCATATGAAGGGGAGTGTTCCAATATAAACACTAAGAAGTTTCTTTCTCCCACCAATATGGGAGAACTTAATTTTCTTAAAGTGAAATCTTACTCTTTCACTTTCCCTTCATTTTCCATTCACAATACACTTAGAACCCAACAATCCCCCACATGAATGGGGATCAACAAACAAATACTAATTGCATCTGGATAAGTAGGTTTCCCTTTAAACTTTCCGTAGTGAACTTGCATCTGATGCACTCGGTCAATCGGTAGATGTGATATCTTTGAACCGTCAAACTTTAATGTACACCTAGACAACACAAGTCACACAACCAACCTTTTACAGTTTATGGTTCTCATGATTTTTGTTCGTTTCATCCATGAACACTACCTGGTTTCATGAGAGCTTAGAGAATAGGCCTTTACCACCATTCTCATTGAAGCGGCTTCTACTTCACTCCCACATAGGTGATTCCTAAACTTTTAATCCTATAGATCAAATAATTTGGTCAAATCTGCCAAACTTAGAAACCATTAAAAGACTACAAACCATATGTCTTATCCTTGTTTCCTGAATATTGTCTTCATCATGAGAACGGATTTGAGTTTATTGACAATGTTGAACCGACAATCACAACTTTGTTTGATCTCCTTGAACCTAGCTCTTGGGATCTCCAGTCCGCTAGGTAGAGTTACCGTTGTGATGACTTATCCTAGGCCGTAAACCCATTTCCTTCGATGATTTCTCAACTCCCTCTCTAGATAGGACTTTTGTAAGTGGATCCAACACATTATACTTTGACTTCACATAGTCAATCGTGATAATTCCACTAGAGAGAAGTTCTCTAACGGTATTATGTCTCCGTCTTATATGAAGAGATTTATCGTTATACATCATTCTCCCTGCCCTACCTATCGTAGCTTGGCTATCACAGTGTATGCATACTGGTGCCAAAGGTTTGGGCCAATAAGAAATATCTTTCAAGAAATTTCGGAGCCATTCAGCTTCTTCACCGACTTTATCTAATGAGATAAATTTAGATTCCATAGTAGAGCGGGCAATACAAGTCTGTTTGGATGATTTCCAAGAGACTGCTCCTCCACCTAAAGTAAACACATATCCACTCGTGGATTTTACTTTATTTGATCCGGTGATCCAATTTGCATCATTATATCTTTCAATTACCGCTGGATATTTGTTGTAATGCAAAGCAAAGTCTTGAGTATGTTTTAGATACCCCAAAACTCTTTTCATTGCCATCCAATGAGTTTGATTGGGATTACTCGTGTACTAACTTAATTTACTAATAGCGCATGCTATATCTGATCATATACAATTCATGATATACATCAAACTTCCCAACACTCTTGCATAATCCAATTGTGACTTACTTTTACCTTCATTCTTTTGAAGTGTAAAGCTCACGTCTAATGGAGTCTTGACAATATTGAAATCCAAATACTTGAACTTGTCAAGTACCTTTTCAATATAATGAGACTGTGACAATGCCAACCCTTATGGAGTTATATGAATTCTTATCCCTTAGATCACACCTGCAACTCTAAGGTCTTTTCTATCAAACTTGTTCTCAAGCATTCGTTTCGTAGTATAAATGTCAGAAATGTCTCTACTGATGATCAACATATCATCCACATATAAACAAACAATGACTTTGAGATTTGGAGTGTCTTTAATATAAACACATTTATCACATTCATTTATTTTGAATCCGTTTGCCAACATGATTTGGTCAAACTGTGCATGCCACTGTTTGGGTGCTTGTTTTAGTCCATAAAGTGACCTAACAAGTTTGCACACTTTTCTTTCTTTACTAAGAACCACAAAACCCTCGGGTTGTTCTATGTAAATTTCTTCCTCCAATTCTCCATTTAAGAATGCAGTTTTCACATCCATTTGATGGATTTCAAGACCATATACCGCAGCTAATGCAACTAACATACGAATGGACGTTATCCTTGTTACTGGCGAGTATGTGTCAAAATAGTCAAGGCCTTCTTTTTATCTAAAGCATTTCACTACAAGTCTTGCCTTGTATTTGTCAATAGTACCATCAGTTTTCATTTTCCTTTTGAAGATCCATTTAGAACCTAAAGGTTTATTTCCTAGAGGAAGATCAACCAACTCCCAAGTATGATTGCTCAAGATTGAATCAATCTTACTATTGACAGCCTCTTTCCAAAAGGATGAGTCTGCAGATGACATTGCTTCTTTAAACGTTAGAGGATCATTTTCAAGAAGAAATGTTACAAAATCTAATCCAAAGAAAGTCAACGTTCTTTGACGTGTACTACTCCTTGAATTCTCTTCATTATGTTCATTCTCCCTTGGTTCATCCCTAGGTCGTTTAGACCCTTCACTAGACAGCTTATGTCTAGTCTTATACAGATAAATGTGTTCAAAGAACTCAGCAATATCTGATTCTATTACCATATTCTTATGGATATCTGGATGTTTGGATTTATGAACCAAAAATCGACATGCTTTATTGTTTGTAACATATCCGATGAAAATACAGTCCACAGTCTTTGGTCCTATTTTCACCCTTTTGGGTATAAGAACTTGAACATTCGCTAGACACCCCCACACTTTGAAATATATCAAGTTGAATTTTCTTCCTTTCTATTTCTCATATAGAATAGATTGTGTCTTTCTATGGGGAACTCGATTGAGTATTCGATTTGCTGTAAGGATAGCTTCCCCCCACAAGTTTTGCGGTATATCTGAACTTATAAGTAAGACATTCATCATTTTCTTCAAGGTTCGGTTTTCCTTTCCGGGATCCCATTTGATTGAGGTGAGTATGAGGCAGTAGTTTGATGGACAATTTCATTTTCTAATCATATCTCCGCAAAAGGAGATTCATATTCTCCACCCCTATCACTTCTTATCGTTTTGATCTTTTTATCCAACTGATTTTCAACTTCAGTTTTAAATTGCCTAAATGCATCTATTGCCTCATCCTTACTATTCAGCAAATAGACATAACAAAATCTAATGCAATCGTCGATAAAAGTTATGAAATACTTTTTCCCACCACGAGATGGTTTCGACTTCATATCACAAATGTCTGTGTGAATTAAGTCTAAAGGATTGAAATTCCTTTCAACAGACTTATACGGATACTTAGCATACTTAGATTCAACACATGTTTGACACTTTGATTTGCTGCACTCAAAGTTAGGCAAAACTTCCAAGTTAATCAGTTTTCGTAAGGTTTTATAATTGACATGTCCTAAACGTTCATGCCATAAATCCTTTGACTCAAGTAAGTAAGAAGAGCCAGAACTTTTATTCATATCAATATTCATTACATTGATCTTAGAAAGGCCCTCGGTGAGGTAACCTTTGCCTACATACACTTCATTCTTACTAATTACAACTTTGTCAAAAAAAAATGCACATTTGAATCCATTCTTAGTCAGAAGTGAAGTAGAAACTAAGTTCTTTCGCAACTCTAGAACATGAAGGACATTGTTTAGTGTCACCACCTTGCCTGATATCATCTTCAAGCAAACCTTGCCCTTCCTTCAACCTTTGTCATTGCGGAGTTCGCCATAAATATCTTCTCATCATCATGAACCAGAGCATATGATGCAAATAGTTCTTTGTTGCCACACACGTGGCGGGTGGCACTTGAATCAATCCACCACTCTCTAGGATTTCCAACAAGATTGCATTCCGAGAGCATAGCACACAAATTGTCCATTTCTTCTTTGGATTCAACCATGTTTGCTTTGTCCTTTTTCTTGCCCTTTTTCGAAGCCCGACAATCAATAGACTTGTGGCCATCTTTGCCACAATTAAAGCAATTTCCTTTGAATTTCTTCTTAGGAGGATTGCCTTGTTATGCTTGTGCTTTCTTTCTCTTCTTTGATTTGCTGGGATCATCTTCTACAATATTTGCTCCATTTATTGCAAAGTTCCCACGAGACCTCTTCTCAGCTGCCTTATTGTCTTCTTTAATTCTCAACCTCACAATGAGGTTTTCAACTGGCATCTCCTTATGCTTATGCTTTAAGTAGTTTTTCAATTCCTTCCACAAAGGTGGTAACTTCTCGATTATCGCAGCTACTTGAAAAGCATCGTTCACAACCAAACCTACAATAAAGGTTAAGTAAGCATTAATAACATTCTTAAAATGTTTAACAAAGGCCTTATCTAAAATTATACCTTCTTCAAGGAGGTCGTGAATAATGACTTCCAACTCTTGGACTTGGGTAACTACAACTTTGCTATCTACCATCTTAAAGTCCAAAAATTTAGCAACAATGAATTTCTTCATTCCGGCGTCCTCTGTTTTGTACTTCTTTTCTAAAGCATCCCAGAGATCCTTCGAGGTCTTCATCATACTATATACATTATATAGGTCGTCTTATAGGCCGCTCAATATGTAATTCTTACATAAAAAATTCGAGTGCTTCCAAGCTTTAGTTACTACAAAGCGATTCTTTTCCGGAATTTCTTCCGACAATTCAGGAACGCTTTCTGTGATGAACTTTTGCAGACTCAAAGTAGTCAGATAAAATAACATCTTCTGCTACCAACGTTTGAAATCAACACCAAAAAAATTTTCTGGTTTTTTCGCCGGTGCCATGGCAGGAGCAACATTCGTACAACTTGAAGTAGCAATGTTTGTTGCCATAACAATCATCGTTCCATCATTGACTTGAATTTCATTAGTCATTTTGCTTTCACAAAGAGACAACCAATTTAGTATTACAAATACTAACAATAAAGTTTTAACACTTTAAACAACTTGTTTCTAGTCTAACGACAAAGTTTTTATATTCTTCAAATCGTCAACCGAATGATCTTTGACTAGTGATGAAGTTTTTATATCTTCAAATCACTTATCAAGTTCTGACAGAGTAGAAAACCAAATGGTTTTAATCTCCAAAAATCAAAAATATAGATTAAATAAATTCATTAAGATTGTTGTTTCCGGGTACAACTATCTGTATTCAAACAACAAGGACTTTAACTTTAAGTTCAAGAACAACCAAGAAGTTAAACAACTTCAAACACAAGTTCAACAACAATGAACTATCAAAATGAAGTTTCTACTATTTTCTAGAAAATAGCAAAACCGTAAGAAAAGAGATGAAACAGAAATGTAGAATCAAGTACACCGAATTCACGGTGTGTCCTTAAGGAATTTATTCCCCTCAAGTACCCGAGGTTATGGAATCTTTCCTCCCAGTATAAAATGATTCACATCAGTAGAATTGTGGTACCTCAAATTCTACCGATCAATGAACTCACTAAACGATTTGATGATCACACTTTAGTTTTTCAAGAAGAAGAAGATGTTTTTTTCTTTTACAAATTTCGTACCAAAACCTAAGAAAAAATCAGGTATTTATAGCCATAAAGAGTTGTTTCTGAAAAGAAACAATGGTTCATGAAAAGAGACAACTTTCTGAAACGTCACTTGACCTGCAGACCCCACCTGCGCCCGCATGTGGAGACATGCCGTCGCAGGTCATGAATCGACAATTTCCAGAAACATCACTTCCATCTGCGAAGGTCACTTGCGTCCGCAGGTGACAACCTGCGCGCGCAGGTCATCCTTTTTCGAGTGAAATAGTGTGTCGCTTCCTCGAAGCACGTCCTTTCAAGGTGTGTTGTAACATGCGTCCGCACATGCCATGTGCGTACGCAAATAGAGAAGAATCATTTCTTTTCAGATTTTTTGAATTAACATATCACTATTTTTCAAGTTTCAAATGAATTTTGTTCAAAACGATAATCTCTTGATGAATTTGTCAAATCCAAATTCAAATACAAATCCAAATTCGAAGCCGAGCCTAGAGAGTGACGAAGACGATGGCGCGAGGCATGTCTTGTTCTTGCCTCGCTATCCATATGAAGGGGAGTGTTCCAATATAAACACTAAGAATTTTCTTTCTCCCACCAATGTGGAAGAACTTAACTTTTTTAAAGTGAGATCTTTCACTTTCACTCTTCCTCCATTTTTCTTCCCTCCATTTTTCATTAAAAATACACTTAGAACCGAACAACTCATATATACATTATTACTACATGCATAACCCTAGCCAACAATCAACCGGCCTAAGTTCATAGAAAGTTACTCTCTTCGTTCCCTTTTACTTGTCAAATATATGCAAAATAATCTACTGGACCCTTATACTTGTCTGAGTTTGTATTGTGGACACTTTTGCTTAGCCATTTGTCATCTGAATCCCTGAACATTTCATAACACAATTTTAAACCTTTTTTTCGACTACTTAGTTGAGCGTGTAGCACAAACGCTGACACGTAATTTTAAAAATAATTCTAAAATAACACGTAGGAAATGACGTGGGATAGAGTTAAAAGACATTAAACCTTTTCATCTTCTATTTCACCTGTTGTTCATCTAGACACCCGAACTTTTTCTTTTCCACTTTCCCCTTTGTTTCCACTAAATTGTTCGAGTTTTCTTGTTGTTTTTGTTCTATTTTCAAGCTATCTATGCAAGTTTTTCAACTTATTGTCCTAATTATTTCTTGTTCAAGTTTTGTTGTTGCTTTTTGTTCTAGTATTTATGTCGTTCTTTGGTTTTAGGGTTGTTGATTAGCACTGATTTTGTTGAAATTTTTTGGGGGTTTTGCTTTGTTTAGTACCTAATGTTAGTGTAAGATGTTTTTGTAGTAGTATTATGCCTTCAAAGGCATAAAGTCCAAAATAGCAAAAACAAATTGTCATGGTTAAAATTGAAGGAAAAAAATAACTGAAAATGCACGAAAAAGAGAGGTGTATAAGGACATGCAAAAAAAAATTAATGGAGAAGAAATTTGGAGAGAGAAGATCGAGAAATAGGCAAGAAAAAGCTCAAAATTGTCCAAAAATGGTGTTAGAGTTGATATAAGGGCTTTGAGTGACCATTGGGCCCTTTTTACAAGGTTTCACGCTCCAAAAATATTTGTAGCACACGTTTCTTGGTTGATTATGTCACATAGGATGTCAAGTCTAAAAAAGGGTTTAAAATATTGTGTTATGAACGGGGTTGATATAACAAAGGGTTAAGTAATAGTGTCCACAATACAAACTCAAACAAATATAATGGTCCAGTAGATCATTTTGCCTCAAATATATAAAAGTAAATTTTTATTTTTTTTACTTATTCGTTTTTAAAAAAATAAAGAACAAGGGAGAGAAATGTCAAAATGTCAATTCATTTCATATCAATAATTGATAACGCCCACTAGTTATATGTCAAGATGGTTATCTATTAAAAACGATTATTTTCCACTAAAGCTTTTGGTACAAATATCTGAATCTTTTCTTCTGATAAGGAGTTCACTTTCTTATCTTTTAAAAGAAAAAAGTATAATACTACCATATATTAAGACCAAATAAATGTTGTTTGGAATAGAAGCAAAATGAATTGTGGAAACGTGAATCATAACCTTTTTTCTATTTTTAATCATGAAAATATCATCATGGTCCCTTTTAAGAGTTGATGTTTAATTAATTAATTTAATTTTTAAAAGTTGTTGAAAAACTAGACCCTCTGGACATCATTTTTATCAACATGGATTGTGGTGGAATTGTTTCACCCTTAATCAAAGGTCAGGGTTCTGTTATTCCTGCAAAAATCAGAACCAGAAAATTCATAGAAAAATTTAAGTTCTAAGCCCGCAGAAAACTGTGTTTCCTTAAAGAATTTAATCTTCTCACAATTGCCCAAGATTTGGATTAATTCCTCTCAGGATAGAATAGAACACTATTCTGCAATACTGGCAATAGAAATTGTAGAATTTCAGCGAACTCAACAAACGGAGTAAATCACATTTACTATTATTTTTTTGAAGAAAAAATGCAGAAGATGAAAGAAAAAATCAGTCTGTTTTTTATTTTGTAAGTAGTATTTCAGATTTTCAGTTGTTGAAATAAGGCTAAGCCTCTAAATATTTATAGCCACTAACAGGTGCAAACATACATGTTCGGAAAAGATGTGTCATTTGAGAACAAACACACTTATTCAGAAAAGTCACAACCCATTGGAAGGATCACAACCATTCAAAGTGAAAATATGTCTTTTAACATAAACCCTTTCCTTTGGTGTCTATTCATTTTCCATTCACACCTCAACACAAACCCAACAATCCCCCACATGAATGGGGAATGTCTATTTTATAAAATTATTCATGAAAAATTGTGTGATCTACAAGTAAGGATCAATCGCATCTGGGTAAGTAGGTTTCCTTTTGAACTTTCCATAGTGAACATACATCGGGTATCCTTGGTCAATCGGTAGATTCGTTATCCTTGAACCGTCGAGCTTTTATGTATACCTAGGCAACATATGTCACACAATTAACCCTTAACTGTTCTTGGTTCTCATTATTTTGTTCCTTTCAGCCATGAACACACCTTGGTTTCATGAGTGCGTCGAGAACTGGACTTACTCTTATTCTCCTTGAAGCGACTTACACTTCACACTCACATAGGTGATTCCTAAATGTTTAATCTTATAGATAAACTATTTGGTCATACCTGCTAAACTTAGAAACCATTAAAAAGCTTCAAACCTTAAGCCTTATCCTTGTTTCTTGAACATTGTCTTGTCATGAAAATAGATATAATTTTAGTGACAATGTTGAACTGTCATTCATAACTTTGTTTGATCTCCTTGAACTTAAATCTTGGGATCTCCATTTAGCTAGATAGAGTTGCCATTATAATGACTTGTTCTCATCCATAATTTCATTCCCTTTGATGATTTATCAACCGCCTCTCTAGTTAGGCCTTTTGTAAGTGGATCTGACACATTATCTTTCGATTTTACATAGTTAATTGTGATAATTTCACTAGAGAGTAATTGTCTAACGGTATTATGTCTTCGTCGTATGTGACATGACTTTCCGTCATACATAACATTTTCAGCACATCCTATTGCTGCTTGACTATCACAATGTATGCATATAGGAGCCACTGGTTTTGGATAAATAGGAATATCTTCTAAAAAGTTTCGTAGCCATTCTGCTTCTTCACCAGCCTTATCTAAAGCTATAAACTCGAATTTCATTGTAGAGCGAGCAATGCATGTCTGTTTGGATGATTTCTAAGAGACTGCTCCTCCACCAAGAGTAAATACATATCCACTCATGGATTTTACTTCATTTGATCCGGTGATCCAATTTGCATCACTATATCTTTCAACCACTACAGGATATTTATTGTAGTGCAATGCCAAATCTTGAGTGTATTT
This sequence comes from Capsicum rhomboideum, assembly GCA_031232105.1. Classification (NCBI taxonomy): domain Eukaryota; kingdom Viridiplantae; phylum Streptophyta; class Magnoliopsida; order Solanales; family Solanaceae; genus Capsicum; species Capsicum rhomboideum. The sequence continues at coordinate 137,117,940 of CP124711.1, read as the reverse complement.
TAAATATCCCAAAACTCGTTTCATTGCCATCCAATAACTTTGATCGGGATTACTTGTGTACCGACTCAGTTTTCTTATGGCACAAGCTATATTCGGTTTAGTACAATTCATTATGTACATCAAACTTCCTAACACTCGAGCGTAGTCCATTTGGGACTTGCTTTGACCTTGGTTCCTTGTGAGAGCAAGATTCACATCAATTGGAGTCTTCGCAATTTTCAAGTCCAAATACTTAATTTTTTCAAGTACCATGTTGATGTAATGAGTTTGAGACAAAACTAGACCTTGAGTAATCCTATGAATTTTAATTTCTTAAATCAAATCCGCAACTCCTAAGTTTTTCATATCAAACTTGCTAGCAAGCATACGCTTAATAACATTTATGTCGGAAATGTCTTTACTCATTATCAACATATCATCCACATACAAACAAATAATGACAATGTGATTTGGAGTGTTCTTGATGTAAACACATTTATCACATTCATTGATCTCAAATCCATTTGACAACTTTGTTTGGTCAAATTTTCCATGCCCATTATTTGGGTGCTTGTTTTAGTCCATAAAGTGACTTAACAAGTCGACATACCTTCTTTTCTTTTCCTAGAATTACAAACCCTTCGGGTTGATCCATGTATATTTCTTTCTCCAGTTCTTTATTTAAGAAGGACGTCTTCACATCCATTTGATGAATTTGAAGACCGTACACGGCGACTAACACTATCAACACTCGAATAGATATGATTCTTGTTACCGACGAGTACGTGTAGAAATAATCAAGACCTTCCCGTTGTCTGAAGCCTTTGACAACTAGTATAGCCTTATATTTATCAATAGTGCCATCATCTTTCATTTTCCTTTTAAAGATCCATTTAGTTACTAATAGTTTGTTTCCTGGAGGAAGATCAACCAATTCCCATGTATTATTATTCAATATGGATTCTATTTCACTATTGATTGCCTTTTTTCAATACTGTGCTTCTGAGGAAGATATTACTTCTTTAAAAGTTTGAGGCTCATTCTCTACTAGGAATGTCTAGAAATCGGGACCAAAGCAAGTTGATGTCTTTTGACGTTTGCTACGTCTTGGATTCTCTTTATTAAGTATATTCTCCTTTGGTTCATTCCTAGGTCGTTTAGACCCTTCACTAGACAATTCATATCTAGTTTTATACGGATAAATATGTTTAAAGAACTCGGGATTATCTGATTCAATTACTGTATTATCATGAATATTCGAATGCTCGAATTTATGAACCAAAAATCGACATACTTTACTATTTGTAGCATATCCGATGAAAACACCGTCCACGGTCTTTGGTCCTATTTTCACCCTTTTGGGTATAGGAACTTGGACTTTGGCTAGACACCCCCACACTTTGAAATATTTCAAGTTGGATTTCCTTCCTTTCCACTTCTCATATGAAATTGATTGTGTCTTGCTATGGGGAAAATTGATTGTGTCTTGCTATGGGGAAAATTGATTGTGTCTTACTATGGGGCAATCTATTGAGTATTCGGTTTGCTTTAAGGATAGCTTCCCCCCATCAGTTTTGCAGTAAACCTGAATTTATAAGTAAGACATTCATCATTTCCTTCAACATTATATTTTTCCTTTCCACAATTCCATTTGATTAAGGTAAATACGGGCAGTAATTTGATGGACAATTCCATTTTCCAAACATATCTCTGCAATAGGAGATTCATACTCTCCACTTCTATCACTTCTTATCATTTTAATCTTTTTATCCAACTAATTTTCAACTTCAGTTTTATATTGCCTAAATGTTTCTATTGTTTCATCCTTACTATTCAGCAAATAAACATAACAATATCTAGTGTAATCGTCAATAAAAGTAATGAAATACTTTTTTTCACCACGAGATGGTGTTGACTTCATACCACAAATGTCTGTGTAAATTAAGTCTAAGGGATTGAAATTTCTTTCAACAGACTTTTACGGATGCTTGACATACTTAAATTCAAAACATGTTTGACACTTTGATTTATTGCACTCAAAGTTAGGCAAAACTTCCAAACTAATCAATTTTTGCAAGGTTTTGTAATTGACATGTCCTAAACATTCATGTCATAATTCTTTTGACTCAACCAAGTAAGAATAAACCTCAGCTTTACTCATTTCAACAGCTATGACATCAAGTTTGAAAAGGCCCTCATTGAGGTAGCCCTTTCCTATATACATTTCATTCTTGCATATTACAACTTTCTCCGAAACAAACACACACTTAAATCCATTTTTAACGAGAAGTGTTGTCGACACTAAGTTCTTTCTAATAGTAGGAACATGGAGAACGTTGTTGAGAGTCAACACATTGCCAGAAGCCATCTTTAGGAATATCTTCCCACTTCCTTCAACCTTGACTATGGCAGTATTTTCCATGAAGATCACTTCTTCGGAATCGGCGAGAACATAAGTAGTAAAAGCTTCTTTGTCAGCACAAACACGTCGAGTGGCTCTTGAATCAAACCACAATTCATTTGGATTTCCAACTAGATTGCATTCAGTGAGCATAGCACACATATTTTCAATCTCATCAGTTGCTTCCACCATGTTTGCCTGATTTTTTTTTCTCTCTTGTTCTTCCAGATCCAACTGATTTTCATTAATCATTTTTGTTGTCAAAATTTTGACAGACAATTTAAAATTGCAAAATACTAACAATAAAGATTGTATCTTTATTCACACTGTTTTTAGTTAACAATGAAGTTTTTATATTCTTCGAATCGCTTAACTTTAATATTCCTGACGAAGTTTTTATATTATTCAAATCAGAATAACCAGTCAAACAGAGTGTTCAGTGAATCGGTAAAGTTTTTATATTCTTCGAACCGTATACACAAACTGATTTGCTCGACAAAGTTTTTTTATATTCTTCAAACCGAGAGAGTAGAAAATCAAAAGATTTTAATCTCTAAAAATCAGGCACAATACGATTTAACAAGTATATATCAACAATTTAATTCTGCAACACATTTATTTTTTTCAAGTTGTCAAGTTGAAAAAAATATTAGTTGGAAAAATCTTTCCCAATAAATGACAATGATTTGTCTGTGGCAATGGCCTCATGACATGATTCCGCCACATTGCCCATCTCTTGAATTCTTAGTTGGAAAGTTTCCATTACACAGACATATAAGTAAATTACTTTATCCCGGCATACACTAAAATTCTTAGGTCTTTCTTTCCACTAACTTCATGCTTCTCACTTGTTCCCTTTGCAAATTAGGAATAAAAGAGATCATGCTTCATATTGCACTGATCACATGATTGCCATCCAACTTGGATTAATAAAGCATCATTTCCTTTCTTTGCCATTTACAATTGTTTGACTTCAAGCACTTGTCTTTTTCCAAGATTAATTAGGCCATAAAAGATTAGGCGTACAGATACAAGAACTAAAGTTCTCCGTTGGGATTATGGTGCAAAACTTAATAAATCAAACAGTTTGTGCCTACCACTATCTGAAACAATTTCTTCGCTCTCCGTAAATAGGACATAGAAAATAATAACAGTAATTAAATTCTTTAAGTTTGTTATTCCTGAAAAAAAAAGAACCAGAAAATTGATTAAAAAAAAATTAAGCTCTAAACCCACAGAAAACTGTATTTCCTTAAAAAATTTAATCCCCTCACAATTATCCAAAGTTTGGATTAATTCCTTCCAGGATAGAATAGAACACTATTCTGCAATACTGACAATAGAAATTGCAGAATTTCAACGAACTCAACAAACGGAGTAAATCACACTTACGGAGTAAATCACACTTACTATTATTTCTTTGAAGAAAAAATACAGAAAATGAAAGAAAAATCAGTCTGCTTTTTATTTTGTAAATAGTATTTCAGATTTTCAGTTGTTGAAATGAGGCTAAGCCTCTGAATATTTACAATCACTAAGAGGTGCAAACATACCTGTTCGGAAAAGATGTGTCATTTGGGAACAAACACACCTATTTAAAACAGCCACAACCCATTGGAAAGGTCAAAACCATCTAAAGTGAAAAGGTGTCTTTTAACATGCACCCTTTCCTTTGGTGTTTATTCATTTTCCATTCACACCTCAACACAAACCCAACAGGTTCGAGCCTTGGATATGGAGAAAAATCCGTTAGGAGCGTCACCTCCAGAATGGGCTTTGTAGTTCATGATTCAGATTAATTGGGGCTCTGTTAGACCCTCAACTTGATGGTTCGAATGACTTGGGCTTGGCTAGGGATTTACATGATCAACCTAGATAAGACCAAATGGTGAGGGCAAAGGTTAGGTTTGCTTAAGGTCATTCTGCCGGCATGGGCATGTCAGCATGGCATGGCGCGTGGCAGCACGGCATGATAAGACCTTGGCAGTGGCGTGGCTAAGGCATGCAAGGTATGACTAAGGCATGACAAGGGCTGACAAGCTAAGGCGGAACAATGCTAAGGCCGATTTAGGCTAAGGCAAGTCATGTTGCGGAGGCATGGCTAAGACAAGACAAGTTGGGCTGGACGTGACTCGAACAGGGCGGCTTGGGTGCTAATAAGACAGTGGCATGGGCGAGTGCACAGAAGCCCAGGGCCCAGGTGCGAAATTGGCACAAGTGCTGCCAAGGATGTGCTGGCACAAGTGCTGCCAAGGATGTGTTGCCACTGGGCATGTGCCTTGCACATGAGGACAGTTGGGCAGTTACAACCGCCCTGTACATGTGGCTTGGCTTTGTTACTGATTATAATTTGAATTTGAATTTGTAATTCGAATTTTGGATTAGGCCTATCAGTTGAGGATGTCAACTGGATTAGGATAAGGACATGTGTTGTGCATGTGCCTGCCATGTGACAGAAGTTGTGGCCTATAAATAGGCACAGGCAGGTTGTCTTAATGGGAAGTCTTGGTTGTGTTAGTCAAATTTTGTAAGGTTATTTTGTGTGCTTCTTTGTGGCACGAGTTAAATACAAAGTTGGGACTTGTTCCTGTATGCGCTTGTGTCTTTCTAAATTCGTAAACCTAGACAAACTAAGTGTTGAGTGAAAAAGTGAAGGGTTGAAGCCATAGTACGTATGGCTGCCATAGTGGGTGCGAACAAACAGGTTGACCCTCTATCAGGCTCCAATACGGATACCGAATAACGGATGAAAAAAAAAAAGACATCATTTTTATTTTCACACTCTCTCTTTTCCTTTCTTCCTCATTTCCCCCTTTTGGATGTGATCTAATTCAAGCTATTTTATCGGAGGGGACATCTAATTCAAACTATAATAATTTTATTTTTATAGAATTACTGTTATTGTTCAAAACTTGTAGTATTTCACAATATATACAAAATGTAGGTTCATGTTGAGCATTTTATTATTTAATTAATACTGCTCATATGGATTGTCTTTCTGCTGCATATTAAGTATCATTATGTTATGTATTACTTTTGGAACTTAGCGACTTTAAGTTACAAACATTATGCAGCCTTCCCACTTCCTTACGTGAGTGGCCTCTTTATGCCTATTTACTCACTTCACATTGATGGTATTTGTTGTGCATTAGTAGCATTATTACTCACATTAGTTAGGTAGAATGTGGCAATAAGTTACCTTGTAACTCATATAACCTATAACTCTTTATTCTACCTAATTATGCTAGTAACGCTTGTAACATCTAAACTATTCATCTATCTACATTACTATCCCACTATTTCTTATTCATTACATGGAAGAATGCTATATTGAGGAGTATGAGTATGACAAACACATGGCTATTAGTTGATGAGCTGTCAGTCGGAATATAGAATTAGTTAGTTAGGAATTGTTGCTGATGTGGCCAGTTTGTTAGAGATAGTTAGATATTTTAGTCTTAGCTGTTTACAGCTGTATTTCTCTTAGATATAATCGGTTAATAGTAGTATATAAGTAGCTCATGTACATCATGTGAGATAATAACTCATTCAATAAGATTTCAGCTTCTCCTCTTCTCAATTCCTTGTTTTCTCTCTTCTAGTTCACATGGATTATACAATTACTCTGTGTTAGCGTACAAATTAACTCAAGTACAAGGCTAGTGGAGAAGTGGAAAGGTTCAAGGCAAGGTTAGTTGCCAAAGGTTACAATCAAAAGGAAGGGCTGGATTACCAAGAAACTTTCTCCCCCGTGGTTAAGATGGTTACAGTTAGAAGTGTTTTGGCAATGGCTGCATCAAAAGACTGGAACATTCAACAAATGGATGATTATAATGCTTTCTTACAGGGTGATCTAGTGGAAGAGGTGTATATGACACTTCCACACGGTTTTCAGTATGCCAAGGGAGGTGATAATAAAGTTTGTAGGTTGATGAAGTCTTTATATGGACTTAAACAAGCTTCAAGACAATGGAATGTGAAGCTAATAACTGCCCTAGTTGCAGCAGGTTTTAAGCAAAGCCACCTAGATTATTCACTATTGACCAAGAAGACTGCAGATGGAATTGTGGTTATTTTAGTCTATGTAGATGATTTGTTGATTACTGGAAGCAACATGGAACTTATTGAAGCTGCTAAATAGGTTCTTAAAGATAATTTTAAGATTAAGGACCTTGGAAACTTGAGGTATTTTTTAGGCATTGAGTTTGCCAGAAATTCAACTGGTATCCTCATGCATCAAAGGAAATATGCTTTGGAGCTCATTTCTGATCTGGGCTTAGGAAGCTGCAAACCAAGCAACACTCCAGTTGAGGTGAATTTAAAACTGACTACACATGAATTTGACACTTATATTGGAGATTCTTCTGATTCTTTACTGCTGGATCCTAGTGAATATCAAAGACTAGTGGGACGACTGTTGTATCTTACTATAACTAGGCCTGACATCTCTTTTGCTGTCCAACATTTAAGTCAGTTCATGCATTCCCCAAAGATTACTCACATGAATGCAGCTATTCGAGTGGTGAAGTACGTGAAGCAAGCCCCAGGGCTTGGTCTTTGCATGGATGCTCAAGCTCATGGTACTCTTCAGGCCTATTGTGATGCAGATTGGGGTTCTTGCATCAACACCAGAAGGTCCATTACAGGTTACTTGGTGAAGTTTGGCAACTCATTAATTTCTTGGAAGTCGAAGAAGCAGCCTACTATATCCAGGAGCTCAGCAGAGGCTGAGTATAGAAGTCTTGCCTCCACAGTGGCTGAAATTGTATGGATCACTGGTTTGTTCAGGGAACTGGATATGCCTTTGTCTCTTCCTGTTCCTCTATACTGTGATAGTAAAACAGCCATACAGATTGCTGCTAATCCTGTGTTTCATGAACGTACAAAACACATTGACATTGATTGTCACTTCATTAGAGAAAAGGTTCAGGATGGACTTGTTCTAGTGCAGCACCTATCTACCAAGGAACAACCTGCAGATCTACTAACTAAAGGACTTGGGTTTGTGCAGCATTCCTATCTTCTTTCCAAGCTAGGTTTGCAGAATATCTTTATACCACCTAGCTTGAAGGGGGGTATTGAGGAGTATGAGTATGACAAACACATGGCTATTAGTTGATGAGCTGTCAGTCGGAATATAGAATTAGTTAGTTAGGAATTGTTGCTGATGTGGCCAGTTTGTTAGAGATAGTTAGATATTTTAGTCTTAGATGTTTACAGCTGTATTTCTCTTAGATATAGTCGGTTAAGAGTAGTATATAAGTAGCTCATGTACATCATGTGAGATAATAACTCATTCAATAAGATTTCAGCTTCTCCTCTTCTCAATTCCTTGTTTTCTCTCTTCTAGTTCACATGGATTATACAATTACTCTGTGTTAGCGTACAAATTAACATGCTACACCTATAAATAGTGGTGTTTCTTCCTTTGTGTGATAACAAGATGAAATATGGAAAGTGTGGAAAAATATTGTAGTAATTATATTAGTGAAAGAGAGAGTTGAGACAAAGAAAATATTCTAAAAGAAAATATTTTAAGTCTTCAACTATATTCACTATATAAAAGAGAGTAATTATATATTAGTGAAAGAGAGAGTTGGGACAAAGAAAAATATTCTAAGTCTTTAACTATATTCACTATACAAAAGAGAGTAATTATATATTGAAGGAAGGTGTTCTATTGGTAGAGTTTTGGACTCTTTAACTAATTCGGAGTTGCTTGAGTTGTACATCGTGATGGGTTGTTGTATCCTGGAGGGGATAAGTCAAGAGATATACTGCTAGATCGGTGTAGATTATGCCTCAGCTAGAAGATACTTATATTCATTTTTGTCATTTTATTTTCAACTGTAATCTATTTTGTAATTTGTCAAGTTTCTAGATGCGAATAAAAAAAAATGAATAATAATATCATTGCTAGGGAAACAAGAAATTAAACAAGATAAGGGTGCAATATCATATGTTAAATTTACCTTCATTCTTCAGCCAAGTGATCCAAGGTTGTATGTAACATCATGTTACACCCTATTCGACAGAATTGTGAACAAAGCAAGTTTGTCTATCTGACAGGACTTATGAATAATTTAAAGATAGGTAAATTGAAGATCGTCTAAAGTCATGCCCCAACATGCATGACTTATGAGCAAGACGAGTTTGTCAATCCAACATGACGTACTTGTGAACAATTTAAAAATAAGTAGTATGTATATTGTACTTAAAAGTCATGATTTGCCTGACATGACTTGTGTAAGCATAATTTTTCATGCTTCTGACCTTTTGGGTGTGTATCGGTGGGGTTATTCTACACAAATTCTTATAAACTGAGTTAAAAGTTAAATAACAGAGCAAAGTAATCCTATTTGTGCAAAAATCTCCCTTACTTAAACATGGAGTATGCATTCATTACCCTAATCCTAGCCCAATATTCAATTATTTGGGCTTTGAAGGGAGTCAAGACTTTGAGATTGTAAGAGGAAATTATGCCTAGTGTTCTCAAAAGTGCCCGGTCTTGAATTTTTGTTCCCACTTAATAAGTTCTTACGTTTGCTTATAGAGCAGACTTGTGGAGTTGTGGTCAAATGAACAAATCCAATGTCTTGAAATGTCCTCAACATCTGTTTTATGAGCAAAAGTTTGAACTCAATATCCCTAAATTTTAATTTTTGCCCATAAAGAAGAACTTCTGGTCAATTGAGCAGGTTTACTGTCTTAAAATATTCTGAACGTCTGTCTTACTGACAATAGTTAGAACTTATGTTTGATTGGCAACATATCTAAATTCTAACGTTTGCCTATAAGGCAGGACTTCTGGTCAATTGTGCAGGTTCATTGTCTTGAAATGTCTTGAACTTTTGTTTTATAGGCAAAAGTTAGAAGTCTGTCTCATGGGCAAAATTTGTTGGGCAGAGCCAAAAAAATATTGAGACAAAATATCAAGACCAGCTCATTTTAGTGTCATTTCTGAACTTGACCCGTTGTAAAAAGTGTAAAATGATTTGTGGACAACTTACGACAGGCCCTTTCACAACCTTATAATGAAGTTTAAAGACCTTTTTACATAACTATTTAATATAAATTCTTTATTTTGGAATTGGTAACAATCATCAAATTTCATGAAATCAGAAGTTGTGGTTGGTTGTGAGAGGTAAGTTTAACTTTTATATACTAGTAGTACAAAAACGTTTACACTATCTTGATCATCTAAAAGATAACTATATATAATTTCTTATAATAAATGAAGTTTGTAACCTATATATTTGTTTACACTGCTAGTTCATATAATGTTACTAGTCATAGAGAACGTGTGTTGCACGTTTGTCCTCTATTATTGTATATATATAAAATTTGTATATGCCCACGATGACAATTATTTATTGCATAATATTTTTATAAATATGGTAGCCCTTGTATTGATTAATGTGTTTATATAGAAAGCTTATTTTTGCATTAAAAGATCGATAAAAAGAATGATTCAAATATTATTCTAGACTGCAATATATTTGACTAAATATATATTTCTCTACACAAGTACAACATTTGTCTTTAAGAAATTGTACTGTCCTTTTTATAACTACATATAAGAAGTTGTAATGGACTGAAAGTAAAATTTTATACAAGTGGTACAGTTATTTGATTGACATGTCTTTTTTATCTAGTGGTTAGTAAATCATTATGAATTTCGTGGTATACATCTGTAAAGAAGTACATAATAGTTATTTGTCTCATAAAATTGCCTTTTCTTGTGCATCATCAGTATCAAAGAAAAAATGTGTACATCCGCGCATAATTCTTCAACTGAAAATAAAGAAATAAAGAAATAAAGAATTGAACAAAAAGTTATAACATTAAATTGAAAAGCAACAACAAATAACAAATAGCAAATATACATGCCGACTTCACCTTTTACCTTTTTGAACAATTGAATACACCAAAATACTCAAATAGCTATATCTCCGAGCAACCTTCAATTTGCTGCAATTCCATTAGAAAACACCTATACAAACATAAAAGAAAATGATTTAAATAAGAGACCAGGCATAACCCATTATATACACAAATTCAATATATTCCATAAAAGTGAAGAAACAAATTAGAATGAAAAACTCTAGTAGAAATATGACCATCTTAAAAATGTGGTATATCTTTAAAGATGAAGAAGCTTGTATTTATAATTAATTTATTAATAACAACCCTTCAAATTCTTTACTCTAATAGTATCAAACCATAGAAGCTGAATGCAGTCAGCAAAAACTTTTCAAATTCTTCGATTTTGAGGTTCATGATTAAAAGTGTTGTTAATGTACTCATTTATCATAGAATTTAATAATAATTTTTAAAAGACTTAAAGTTGTACTCCCTCTAGTCCAAAATAAGTGGATTTTTGAGCTATTTTTCAATGTCCAAAATAAGTGAATTGTTAATTCTTCAAGAGACATGTTGAATTTTTTTTTTCAATTTTACCTTTCATTTACACTTTCTAGGTTATGAGTTCCAAGAGAATTAATTGACTTTATTTTAATGTGACTGAAATTTCAAGAGTAGTTTGAAAATATCTAAAAGGGTAAAAATGAAAAGTAAAGTACAATTTATTTCCTAGTGTTGCTAATTTTGTATATGTAGTGTTTAGAGTAGGGGTAAAAAAAGTCCTTCAACTTTTGATGGACATTTTAGTAATTCAACTTTTTATTTTGTGGCTTCCTACTTTTAAAATAGTATAGATATCCAGCAGTGAAACATTGATGGCTTTGTACGTAACTAAGTTACCTCCAAAGTTAATTGAGATTATCTTGGGTTTGATTTCTGGAATAAAATTATCTTTGGTAGGAAGAGATTTACCCACAAAGTAAAACTTTTCAATGTAAATTTCGATTAGTCAGATCCTAAATAAGATGTCGAACACCAAAACACAAAACAAAAACATGATTCTACTAAGTAATGCAAATTAAAATGGTTATCTTTCTCCAAAATAATAGTCCATGAATCCGAGTTAATTCGATTAGTCAGATCTCAAATAAGATATCGAAGACCAAAACAAAAAACAAAAACATGGTTCTACTAAGTAATGCAAATTAAAATGGTTATCTTGCTCCAAAATAATAGTCTATGAATCCAAGTTAATTCGATTAGTCAGATTTCAAATAAAATATCGAACACCAAAACAAAAAACAAAGACATGATTCTACTAAGTAATGCAAATTAAAATGGTTATCTTGCTCCAAAATAATAGTCCATGAATCCGAGTTATATACTATATATGACAACTAGAACGTGCATCTACCGCTATACATAATACCAACAAATATAACAAATTAAAATTCCAAGTAAGAACTTGTATATATAGACAAATATAAGTACAAAATACTCAAGCCTTACTAGACTTAATTTCCTACATATTAAAGCTTCCAAACTATGATTATCATATTAAAATCAAAACCTTATTGATCAAATCATCCTTTAATTATGGGAGAAGAACAAAATCACCATAGAGGACTTGAAATCAACCCTGTTATAATTGCCCTTCTTGGTGTCATAGCTGGTGCTTTAATCGTCGTTATTTTACATTTTCTAATAGTAACATGGTGCAAAAATACTTCACCGGATCCTCCAGAGCAAAACGCGACCATCTCGGTAAGTCAAAGTCAAAATCGCTCTCGTGCCAATGCTCAACCAGAGACATCTAGTAGCACGGGCACGAGCACGAGTACAAGTAATTCGATGGTGCAAGTGATTGTTTTGTCGAGGTACAACAAAGATTCTAAAGAAGATATGTGCTCTATATGTTTGGGTGAGTTTATGGAAGGGGATGAAGTTAGGGTATTGTCTCAATGCATGCATATTTTTCATGTGCCATGCATCGATGTGTGGTTGCATTCGCACCGGAATTGCCCACTTTGTCGTGCGGATGCTACAAAGGCTCCTCCACAACGGCGTTTAACAGGGGTGTTGCTGGAGTCCCATAGGGAAATCTATAACTTACAGTCAATGGGTTCAGAATGAATGTCATATATAAACGTATGACATATCAATACAATAATTTCTCTTTTTGCATATGTACTTACAAATCTAGCGAATAATAATGGATTCAGTTGAACCTATTATCGATTTGTCTTTAAGTCTACTGCCTTCCTTCACGAGAAATGTTAAGAGTCTGTTACTTCGGAGGATATGGTTTCTTCACCATGTATGCGTGCGTTTTGGCTTACGTATTTTGATGGATAAGTAGTCATAAGTGAAAGAATTGGGCAAGTTACATATTAATTAAGTTGATCGATCAAAATAATTATATTCACTAGTCAAAATATGTATTATTTTACATCAAAAAATGTATATTTTATGGATATCATATAGTAATATACAAAAAAACATTATTGTTTTGATTATTATTTTGATGGACGGTTAGACAATGTAGTTTTTTTCTTAAAGAATTTGTATGCATCTTTCTATTTCCTATACTGGTCAAACAGAATCATTTATATGGTCCACAAACTCTAAGCCAGTCCAAATTATTGCCTTTTTATCACTAATGTGTTGTCCAACTTCTAGGGATGGGGCAAGGGAGAATTGATAATTGATTGTAACACTCAAAATACTACTATGTCTCAATTTTATATGAATCACTTTTTTTTTTAATCAATCTAAAAAAAATGACTTTTTCTATAAAAAGGTTCAATTTTGTCAATGTTCGATAGTCCAAACGAGCCCTAAATGTTAAAAGTTAGGTATTTCTTCTACCTTATAACTTTTAACTTATAAACTACTTTTAAAAAGTCAATCTAAACACCCTTTTATATAAGAACCTTTAAATGTAAGAAAGAAAAGGAAGAAAAATTAGTACGTGGAGTACTTGTTAAATTTTACACACTGACATGTAAAAATATATTAACACAACAAAATCGCTTATATGAAAAATTACTAATATACGAAAATCAAATAGTAACTTAATAAAAATAAAAAATTAGATACTTATCACATATTAAATTACAATAATATCTATAAAAAAAGAATTTGTATCATCAATATATATAAATGGTCAAACACATCGCCAGGCCCCTAAACTTCGCACGAACTTTTACTTTGGCACCTAAAGTGGAGGGTGTTCATTTTAAACACCTAAACCAGTCATCAACTGTGTCATTTTTCGATCTTGTGTCATTTTTCTTGGATTCATAGTGATTACTAATTAATAATCGTGTATTTTGCAGGTACAATTCTTGAAATCAAGTTTTAATGCACTATTACTCTCAATCGGGTTCAAATCGATTTTTAAGTTGACGAAATTGAAGAAATTAAAGGTCCTACTAAACTTTTATTTTATTTTTATGCATTTTCTTTGACGTTTGGACTGTTTGTTGTAAACAATTGGACTGTTTGGTTGGATTTGAGTATTTAGAATTTTTTTGGGAATTTCACTGATAAAGTTAGGATTTTTTTTATGATTTCACTGAGAAAGTTAAGATTTTTTTGAAAATTTCACTGATAAAGTTAGGATTATTTTGGGAATTTTAAAGTTAGGGGCTTTTTGGATATTTTCTTATTGTTGAGAATCTTTGGGGGTTGTGATGGGAACATAATGGACAACTTTATTCTGACTTGCTTTCATCATGGGGGGACTATTGTAGCAGACCCTAACCCTACTTATAAAGATGAATTAGATATCTTTGTTGTTAATATTGATAAAGACCACTATAGTCTTATTGAGTTTGAGGATTCTATTTCACCGTCTAGAATATTTTTGAAGGGTCAGTTCCGGCGTATTCCTTCTCTCCGGTCACACCATAGTTGTTGTGTTCGTTGAGAGAAAGAGAAATCACGCATATTCCGGTGAACTCCGTCGTCGGCAAACCGCCGAATACTAGTCGTTAGTGGGTTTTTCGACCATCTTCTTCGACCATCTTCGACCATATTCACGGATTTGAACGGTAACGCTCAGATCTAACCGAAAAAGCGTCCTCCGGCGACTTCTCCGACGAGCAGATCTGTACATCTTCTTCTTCTCTCCTCCCTTCTCTCTTTTCTTTATAACCCCTTTCAGGTACAACCAGGTAAGTTAAGAGAGTTTCCTTTCAAAGGCCTTTTCTTCTTCTGTAGGTGACATGGCCTCGTCTTCCACTTGCGGATCCTTTCATTTTTCTTATGGACGGAGTGGGCTTTTCCCGGGGCCTAGCTTGAAAAAGCCGGCACATCTTCTCCGGCAGCTCGGGGCGTGCAGATTCCGGCGACTAATTTCAGAGGCTGTAGTTGCAGCAGGTTGAGGTGCAATCCACATTTCCGCCGGTCCAGGTGCACTCGTTTCATACTTCTAGTTATCCCGTCTAGGTTTCTTGAATATTGCAGATTCATATGTACGATCTCGTTCGTTATTTGAAGTTCTTTCATATCTCTCATTTCGTACCTCTCTTAGTTTCTTGTCTTGATTGTTGTATACCAAACTTGCATTTAATATATTGGTTTATTGTCTTCGGCATTCGTTATTGATTCTTGATTCTGTTCCTGCAAGATTAATTGCTTTTGGCATACACTATTGATTCGTGCTTCTTTTTCATAGATTCTTTACTTATTTCATTTGTTATTTTCATTGTGTCTTTAGCCTTACCTACGTTGCTCACCTTCTTATTCTCTTTTCTTATTGAGTAGTGGATGTAGTGGTCGATGGTAGACTAGGGTCATGTCATAGGGTGGGGTCGGGGTCAGGATCTGGGTCTACGGTAAGGTCGGAATTGAGGTTGGGGGCTAGGGTTAGTAGGGGTAGTACGGGTAAGTGGGATAAGGGAGCCTCTAGGTTAAGGGTTGGGTCTTGGAACATAGGGACTCTTCAAGGGAAGTCCATAGAGCTCGTGAAGATTCTTAGGAAGAGGAGGATTAGTATAGCTTGTGTCCAGGAGACCAAATGGGTGGGTTCTAAGGCGAGGGATGTGGACAGGTATAAGTTGTGGTACTCTGGTAGCGTGAGGCATAGAAATGGGGTAGGTATCTTAGTAGATGAGGAGCTTAGGGGGCATGTAGTGGAGGTTAAGCGGGTCAACGATAGGTTGATGTCGATTAAGTTGGTCATTGGAGGGCTTACGTTGAACGTTATTAGTGTCTACGCGCCGCAAGCGGGCTTGAATGAGGAGGAGAAGAATGGTTTTTGCCAGGCGTTGGATGAGGCAGCGAGAGGTGTTCCGAGCACTGAGAAACTTTTAGTAGGAGGGGACTTCAATGGGCATATTGGGTCCTTTTCGAGAGGCTATGATGATGTGCATGGAGGTTTTGGTTTTAGGGAAAGGAATGAAGGAGGAACCACACTTTTGGATTTTGTGAGGGCCATTGGGTTGTGGGTGGCGAATTCGAGCTTTCCAAAGAAGGAAGAACACCTTATAACCTTTCGTATTTCGGTATCCAGGACTCAGATAGACTTTTTGCTCCTTAGGAAGGGTGATAGAGTGGTATGTAAAGACTGTAAAGTCATACCTAGCGAGAATCTTTCGACCCAACATAAGCTTCTGGTGATGTACTTGAAAATCAAGAGAGGCAAAAAGAAGAGGGGTGTGGAGGATCGGCCCAGGATTAAGTGGGGTAGCTTGACCTTGACCAGTGCTTTAGAAATAGGGGAGAAGCTAACGAATAAGGGGGCTTGAGAGAGTAGAGGAGATGTGGATAATATGTGGGAGACGACTTCCAGTTGTATCAGAGAGACTGTTAGAGAGGTGTTGGGTGCCTCGAGAGGCAGATCTGGCAAGTACCGGAGGGATTGGTGGTGGAACACAGAAGTGAAAAGAAAGGTGGAGACTAAAAAGGTGGCCTATGTCAAGTTGGTTGAGTGCAAGGATAACGAGGAGAAGCGGACGAGTAGGGAAGAGTATAAGTTAGCCAGGAAAGAGGCTAAGTTAGCGGTTACGGCGGCTAAGACAGCAATTTTTGAGAGCTTGTATGCCGCCTTAGAGGAGAAAGACGGGGAAAAGAAGTTGTATAGGTTGGCCAAGGCTAAGGAGCGGAGGGCCCGTGACCTTGACCAAGTGAAATGCATCAAGGGGGAGGATGGCGAAGTGTTGGTGGAATATGCCCTCATTAAGAGGAGGTGGCAGTCTTATTTCTATAAACTTTTGAACGACGAGGGGGACAAAAGTTCCGTTTTGGGGGACTTGGAGCACTCAGAGAGGTGTCATGATTATGGGTATTGTAGGGGTATCAAGGTGGAAGAGGTCAAAGGTGCTATTCGTAGGATGCGTAGGGGCAGGGCGACTGGGCCCGATGAAATTTTGGTGGATTTTTGAAATGCACTGGCGGGCTAGGTTTGGAGTGGATGACAAGGTTGTTTAACATTATTTTTGAGGCGGCAAAGATGCCCGATTCTTGGAGATGGAGTACGATGATTTCATTATATAAGAACAAGAGGGACATTCAGAGTTGCAACAACTATAGGGGTATCAAGTTGTTGAGCCATACTATGAAGGTTTGGGAAAGGGTGGTAGAGTGGAGGCTGAGGAGGATCGTGACTATTTTTGAGAATCAGTTCGGTTTATGCCAGGTCGCTTGACTACTGAGGCCATTCATCTAGTGAGGAGATTAGTGGAGAAGTTTAGGGAGAGGAAGAAGGACTTGAATATGGTGTTCATCAATTTCGAGAAGGCGTACGACAAAGTACCAAGGGAGATTCTGTGGAGGTGCTTGAAGGCTAAAGGTGTGCCCGTAGCATACACTAGGGCGATTCAGGATATGTACGACGGTGCGAAGACGCATGTGAGAACGGTAGGAGGGGATTCAGAGCACTTTCCTATTTTGACAGGATTACACCAGGGATCGACTCTTAGTCCATTTTTATTTGCCTTGGTGATGGATTTTTTGACGAGGAGTATTCAAGGGGAGGTGCCTTGGTGTATGCTATTTGATGATGATGTGGTAATAATTCACGAGACCCGAGAAGGAGTTAATGATAAGTTGGAGGTTTGGAGACAGACCCTTGAGTCTAAAGGGTTTAGGTTGAGCAGGACTAAAATAGAGTACTTGGAATGTAAGTTTAGAGATTCGACACAAGAGGCAGATGGGGTAGTGAAGCCGGATTGTCATTCAGAAGAGGGGGAATTTCAAGTATCTAGGGTCTATGATTCAGGGGAATGGCGAAATTGACGAGGATGTCTCACTCCGTATTAGTGTAGGGTGGTTGAAATGGAGGCTCACTTCGGGAGTTCTGTGTGATAAGAAGGTGCCTCCGAAGATTAAAGGTAATTTCTACAGAGGGGTCGTCCGTCCGGCTATGTTATATGGGGCGGAGTGTTGGCCATTTAAAAACTCCCACATCCAAAAGTTGAAGGTAGCGGAGATGAGGATGTTGCGATGGATGTGTGGACTTATCAGGAAGGATAGGGTTAGAAACGAGATTATTCGAGAAAATTTGGGAGTGGCTTCGATGGAGGATAAGATGCGGGAAGTGAGGTTGCATTGGTTCGGGCGTGTGACGAGGAGGTGCACAGATGGTCCAGTACGGAGGTGTGAAAAGTTGGTTGTGGATGGTTTTAGGCGGGGTAGAGGTAGGCCGAAGAAATATTGGATGGAGGTAATTAGGCATGACATGGCGCAGTTACAACTTACAGAGGACATGGCCCTTGATAGGAAGATGTGGAGGACGCGTATTAGGGTAGAGGGTTAGTGGGTAGGAAGGAGTCCGTATTTTGTAGGAAGGAGTGTTTGTTTGTATCAGTGCCTATTGTTTCTTGGGCATATTCTTGTTTGTATTGTTTTGGAGATGTTTGTAACTTTGAATAAATAGTCTTTAGTGCTACTTTGTGGGTGTCTTGCCTCTTTTCGTATATAGCGATGTGTTATCTCTTCTTGTTGTTTGTTTTTATGACTTTTGTTTGTTATTGTTATTTGTACTAAGTCGGGGGTCTTTCGGAAACAACCTCTCTACTTCATTTGAGGTAGTGGTATGGACTGCGTACACTTTACCCTCCCCAGACCCCCTTGGTGGGAATACACTGGGTATGTTGTTGTTGTTGTTTTAGTCTTGTTGAGTTTCTTTCCTACACCAAATATATTGGGTACTCAAAAGATAAGGAATTTTACTTTCAACATATAGATGGTGGTGAATTAGTTTAAGTTACTTCTGATAGTCAGTTACTGAAATTTGTGAAGAACTTAAAAGATGGTGATGAGCTTGATATTTATGTTCTCCATGACATTGATGATGAGCTTGAGGTTTTGACAAATTATGTTGGACTTTTAGAAGGGCCAGAGTGTAATGACTCTTCTAATGAAGATCATATAGGCAGTGATGGTAATGAGGATAGGGGGCTTAATTCAGATCTAAATGCTAATGATACAGATCTGCCTAGTAGTGATTAAGATAGAGGTGAAATCTCTGATGAGGATGATTCAGACATTGATGAAGAGTTGAGAGCCTTTAGGGCTGAAAGTAGAAGCAAAAGAAATTCTAGAAGAAAATCAAAAACACCTGAAGAAATACCAGTAGGTGAAGCTGGTATTGACAAAGGTTTTAAAGACATTGGCAAAAATAAGAAAGATAGATATGATTAGGAGATGATGAAGAGTACATTGATTGTTCAGACTGTGATAGTGTTGATATGACTGATTTGTTAGATGAAGAAGCTTTTGTGGGTGTTGATTTACCAAGAAGAAGAAGAAGTAGTAAAATCAGATATGTTGATGAATGTGATATTGCTGTTTTTGAACTTGGTATGATTTGTAATGGTCCTAAGGAATTCAAAAAAGCTTTGGGAAGGTATGTGGTAGAAAACAAAGTTTAAATTATTTTAAAACCTAATGAAGCTCATAGAGTGAGGGCTAAATGTAAATTCAAGCCAAAATGCATATGGTTGTGTTATGGTGCACTTGATAGAGATTATGATAATTTTTTGATTAAGAACTATAATCCAGTGCATAAGTGTACTAAATCAAACAAGAATAAGATGTGTACAACTAAATTTATTGCCAATAAATTTAAGGATAAAATAACTAAACACTCATCTTTGGGGATTTCAAAAATACAAAACTTGTGCAAGAAGAAATTGAAATTATATGTGGGTAGAGCTATCTGTTATAAGGCAAGGTTACAAATTCTAAGAGAGTCTTTGGAGGACTGAAATATGAAGTTTGCAAGATTATGTGATTATGCTGAGATTGTAAAATAGACGAATTATAGTAGTTATGTTTGGTTGAGAATGGACAGAGAAATTATCCCAGGTAAAAATCTGTTTGTGTATTTCTATGTGTGTCTGGATGTATTGAAGAAAGGGTGGATGGAAGGATGGTACAAGCCAAATCGGCTTTAACCATTTAAGACCCATAATTCAAGGCCGACACAAAAGGATCCAAGCCAAGATCATTTCAAGGATGCAAGGATGTGTTTAAAGGACCCTTTTTCAAGCTCCCAAGAGTATAATACCACGTGTGGAGGTTAGATTGGAGTCAAGGAAGCCATTGGGAAGGTCGTTGGAGAGCCAAGAGGAGCTAGAAAGCATTCTGAAGCCACTTTCAGTGGCACATGTGCCCTGACATGCGCCAGCAGGTGCCCTATCTGCGTGGGTGGATGCCTAATTTACTGAAATGGGTCATTTTTGTGCCCATATTTGTAATAAATAGCCCATGGCTATAAATAGGAGATTGGCATTCATCCATGGCTATAAATAGGAGATTGACATTCATTTTTCTTAGTTTTTGTTGAATTATGAAGAATTATACACTTGAGAGTGTAAGAGCTGGATTAGTTGGTTTTGAACTATCGTTTTGAAACGTTGGTTACGTGGAAAATCGATTCCCTCGTGGTTTACATAAGAGAATTGGTGCTTTGTAGGATTAATTCAATAGAGGTTTTAAGGTTTGAAACACCCTTTGGTTTCTTTAATTTTCCTATCTTTATGTCATTTTATCTATCCTTATTTCTTGCCTTGGTCATCTTAGTTTATTCTTGTGTTTTTCATGTTCGTTTCTCTTTTCATATTTTACCCGTTATCATTTGGTATCAGAATCGAGCTTAGATTTATCCTTACGATTCTAAATCTTGGGTTGTGCTATTGAAGAAAATAAAATAAAAAAAAGAGTCAAAACGTTTTCAAGTAAAATTCAAGAAAAAAAGTTTTGTTTTTGAGTTTTCTTGTAGTTTCAACACTAGATTTGTTTTCCCTAGTGTTATTAGAATCGAAATCTTGAGTTTTGGGTGTGTTTTGAGAAGGTTTGAAGAAACTCCATTGAAGAGTTCTTGAGGTTGAAGAAATTTGAAAGAGGGCTCTTAGATCTATCGATTTTGGGTTGAATTGGAAGCTAAAAATTAGTGAAAAGTGTTTCCCATGTTGAAAGGACCTGAGATCTAAAATCTGGTGTGAATCCGAGCTAAATTGAGTGACGTGTTTTTGGGTTCTTCATCTTGTTCATAGTGTTCTTGAGGAATATTTAAATCTTCAAGAGAAGAAGATAACAAAAAGGTGTTGTTTGATCCTAATAAAGAAGGAAAAGGGCAAGAAAAGTTGTTAGTACAAAAGAATATTCAAAAGAAAAGAGAATATTCTAGAAAGAGAATCCAAGAGGGCCCATAAAAAGGCAAAAACTAAAGTGTCAAGATAATCTATCAAGGCACTTATGCCCTCCATCTGCGTGCGCAAATGGCACCTGTGGTCGCACCTCATCAACGCAGGTCATCTAATAACTTTCTGTTTTAGGACCTGCTAACCCCACCTGCGAGGGTAGGTTACCACATGCGTCCACACCTCAATACAACGCACCTTACAGTCCCAAATCTAATTTTGCTCAGGTTCCAATTTCTTAGTTTCAATTTTTGATTCCTAATCTCATTTCTTGATTCCTAAACTAATTAACAACTAGTATTTGATCTACTTAGTTGGTTGATTAATCTTTGAATCCGTTTTATTTTTTAGTCCATTTTTTGTGTACTTTTCTAGTTTTATTTCGTAATTAACTTCTTGATTCAATCTCTTTTTGTTTATAATCGAGTCATCCGTCTTTCTTTAAACAAGAATCTACTCAGGCCAAGAGTAGCAATCGATACCTTATGTACCACCGAAGTATAAGCAATCTTCAACATTAGCCGATTCAATTGTGAGGTAATAAAAGGTGTGTAAACACGAGTGATTGCGAGCCTTTATTTTGCTAACGCTAACGTTGTTTAATGTCTTTGGTTAGTGTCTTACTGTAGGTACAAGCATGGCAAGTAGAGAAACACAAGAACCCAAAAGGGAGATTACAATTGAGGATTTGTTTAGGGAACTCCTAAACATTTCCAAAATTTGTAAGGGAATTACACTCCAAGGTGAAGATCTTTCTTGTGAGCTTCAAGGTAACAATGCTAACTCTTGCACTTCTTTGAACTTGAAAAGTCTTGATGTGGCTAGTAGCCAAGTAAGTGTAAAATATGGCTTGTCTAGTGTTAAGTATAATGAGTCTTCCCTTTGTGATACTCTTGATAGCGCTATGTTGCATGATGATCAAGTTCTTGTTATGAGTTTGCAAACACTAGTTGATCCTATAGATGACCAAATTGACTTTTCTAGTAAGATCAATTTGTGTCCACCTAGTGTTGGTATTTATGGCTTGAATGAGGTTCTAATTTCCATATGATAAGAGTATTCACACACTAGTTGACTCTTGTGAAAATCAAGGTGAGTCTATGTTCGCATGTGAATTGCCTACAACTAGTGAAGGTGTGCGCATTGATCAATTTACTTGTGAATCTAGCCCCTACTTGAGGATGTTTGTGATGTAATTAGTGAACCTCAAGTTCGTGATGATGTTGATAATGTTGATCATTTGAATAGAAGTGACCCTTTGAGCATGCCTTTAAGTGAAGATCCTATTGTTTGCTTGGCTCATAGAGATGTTTATGTGTTTGAGACTTCTTCAAAATGTGATAATTGTCTTTTTGCAAGTGAACTTACATTTTTTAATTCTCCTTCTTGGATTGATCCTTTTGTTTTTAAGTACAATATCTTATTTGAAGATGATGAAATCACTCCTAGTGAACTACCTAGTGGTGTAGATCATGTTAGGGATGTAGCTATTCTTAAGGGATATACTCTACATAACAACCCACTATGGTGTGACCATATTCCTCCTAAATATGGAAATCTCTTCTTGAAAGATGAGAGTACTCTTATGGAGAAGGATTGTGAAGAAGTGGAAGGTGGTATTTGTGTTCCAATTGTTTCTTCTTCTTTGAGTGTTCCAATTCTTGAGCATACTCTTGACAATGTTCTTGAGCATAGTAGTGAGCATGCCCTTGAGGATACCTCAAATGAAGTCAATTTGCGTGACACTTTTCTTTACTCTCTATTTGCTCATGGTGGTACTTATGTTTGTATTGAGAGTATATATTTTTATGATAAAGGTACCATTGGGTTGGATGGGTGTTACTTTGACCCATGTCTTTAGACTTTCTGCTTGTTTGACCTCGGAACCTTTTGAAAGGTGGTGGTTGTGAAACAACCAACTTGGTGCTTGGTCAAGACAATGAGCAAGATTTGGTGAGGGTTGTTGGTACTATTCCCTACGACTGAGAGTCTTTCTTGAGGATTTTTAATCAACTTGATAAACCAAAGTTGTGTACGGGGGAGATTTCCAACAAGGATGTGATTCTTGACTTAAAGGGAGTTTTGTGCTTGTTGAAGTGTAGAAACAATGTGGGCTTACATGTGTGTTTGACTAATTACCACCCTTTTGTCAAGATTCCTTAAGTAGCCAAGTACGTCTTACTTTGTGGGGTTACACACCCTTGATTGATCGTATTGATGCTTGGTTATATGTTAAGTGTGTTCTTCCTTGGCTTTGTGATAAACTTGTTGCTGCTAACACTAACCCTCAGGCTATGAGGATATTGTTATTGCTTGTTTTCCCTATGTTTTTGCAAGGTTTGGATTCGAGGTCGAATCCTTTTCAAGAAGCGGAGGATGATGCAAGTCAAATCGGATTTAACCATTTAAGACCCATAATTCAAGGCCGACATAAAGGATCCAAGCCAAGATTATTTCAAGGATACAAGGATGTGTTTGGAAGACCCTTTTCAAGCTCCCAAGAGTATAATACCACGTGTGGAAGGTAGATTGGAGTCAAAGAAGCCATTAGGGAGGTTGTTGGAGAGCCAAGAGGAGCTAGAAAGCCTTTTGGAGCAACCTGTGCTCTGCCCTGCGGCCGCAGGTCACCCATCTGCACCAGCAGATGGCCATTTGGCCACTTTCAGTGGCACCTGCCCCTGACATGCGCCTGCAGGTGCCCTATCTGCGTGGGTGGATGCCTAATTTGCTTAAATGGGTCACTTTGGGGCCCATATTTGTAATAAATAGCTCATGGCTATAAAAAGGAAATTGACATTCATTTTTCTTAGTTTTTGTTAAATTATGAAAAATTATACACTTGAGATTGTAAGAGCTAGAATTAGCTTGTTTTGAACTATCGTTTTGAAATATTGGTTACGTGGGAGATCGATTCCTTCGTGGTTACGTAAGAGAATTGGTGCTTTGTAGGATTAATTCAATAGAGATTTTAGGGTTTGAAACACCCTTTGGTTTATTTGATTTTCCTATCTTTGTTTCAACCTATCTATCTATTTCCTTTTCGTTTTTAAATTACTTGTTATCCTTTTAGCCTTATTTCTTCATTTTCATAGTTTGTTCTTCTTCTCGTGGTTATAAGGTTTTATGGATGTTTCTTAATTGGGAAGAATGAAAACAATCAGATGTTTCCTATAGCCTGGATAGTTATGGACATGAAAACTAAGCATAGTTGAAGTTTATTTTATCAACTATTTGAAAGAGGACCTGCAGTTGAGTACTGAAGCAGGTCTCACTGTGATGGCTGATATGCAGAAGGTAATGTAACTATTTTTTTCTTAACTGAAAATTATTAGAAATACTTCATTTCTTTGTCAAGTACTTAACTGTTGTTTTATTATGTAGAATTTTTCAGGCAGCTATTTTTGAGTTGTTCCCAAATGCTGAAGTTAAAAGGCGTGCTAGACTCATCTAGTCCAACCGAAATCAAGACTGAAAGGGAAAAGAAAGGAGAAAATAATTCTGGAGATGTTTTAAGACAAGTTTTAAAGTATAGAGGAACTTGATTGTATGAGCATGCTTGGTAGGCAAGGTAAGGATATTAATGATGATTTATTACATTATCCTAGCGAGTCATGGGTTAGGGAATTCGTTAGAGAACATTCTAAGTGTGATGTTGTTGAAAATAACATGTGTGAGACCTTTAACTCATGGATCTTAGCCAGTAGACACAAATCTATTATTATCATGTTGGAGGAAATTAGGAGAAAAATCATGACTAAAACATTGGAGATGATTAAGTTTGCCAACACTTGAATATGTGATATTGTACCTATGGCTAGACTTATATTGGAGGAGAATAAGAACAGTTTTAGGACTTGCAAAGTGCTTTGGAACGCTGATGTTGGGTTTGAGATTGGAGAAGGGAAATATAGGCATACAGAGAACTTGACTAATAGGGTTTGTAGTTGTAGAACTTATCAGTTGAGAGACATCCCTTACTATCATGCTAGTTGTGCATTGTATCATATTGAAGAGAACTCTGAAGCTTATGTGGAGCATTAGTATAAGAAGAAAATATTCATGAAGGCTTATAATCACTTCATCCAACCAATCTTCAATATGAACATATGACCTGAAACAAACAATACAAGGATTGAGCCTCCTGAACCTAAGAAAATGCATAGCAGGCCCCCAAGAAATAGAAGAAGGGGCAAAGATGAACCAAGGAAGAAATATGGAAAGATGTTCAAACAAGGAGTGAAAATAACATATTCCAAGTGTCATCAACAAGGCCATAACAGAAGATATTGCAAGGTAAAACAGTCACCAAGCACTTGATTTTTGAAGCTGATTTTTTATGTTGATTTTTCAATTCATAAACTGTTATGTTTGAATTTATAGGTTTCTGATCAAAATCAACAAGCACATAGCCAAGGGTCCAAATTTACTGGTCAAAGTTCACAAGGAAGTAGTCAGCCTAGAAGCTCAAGCCAACCTGCATCAAGAATTAAAAAAATCAGCACAAAGTAACTCAAGTTAACATGCACCAACAAGTTCAAGCCAAGCTACAACTTTAACAACAGTTTGTGGTGATACAAGCAGAGTTAGGAGCTTGAAGAAAGCTGCAAGATCAACCTTTTGTGGTGATACAAATATCCCTGTTACACAAGAAATCAACGGTCAACTACTTCCTAGAAGAAGAGAAACTATAGGGCAGAAGAGAGGAAGAGTTGCAAGTACAGAAGATGCTGGAAAAGGTGGATCAAAAAGACCAAAAATGCTGAATTTGGGATCTACACAAGTGCAAGGGGAACCCAAATACTAAATGTAAGTTAACTCCAATTTTGTTTCTTTAAAAAGCAAGTAAGTAAACTAAATGTTGTTCCTTTTAAAAAAAAAATAAAAAATCAGGGACATCAACCCAAAGGATCCTACAAACTGGTTCAAGTTACAATGATACAAGTTCTACATGGATTGATATTAGTTATAAGCCTAGAGGCTTGAGGTGGAAAAACAAAGATGTTATCACCACCAACCAATTGCAGCATATGGAAAACAAAAAGAAGAAGAAGTAGTGAAGATTAAGTAGTTCATTTTGAATGATGTGTTATGATTATATTGTGTAATGTGGAGTATCAAACAATTAATTTTCTACTGTTGCTTTAATCTGTTACTAGTGCTAGCAGTAAACAATTAGTTTGTTTAATTTTTGAAGCCTGTTAATACAGGTGTTTTATGTAGCATTATACATACTTTGAGCTCAATATAGAGCATGTTAATGTACTTATTTTTTGTGCTACTTTGAGCTCAATATGGAGCATATTTATGAACTTGTTTTTGGTGTTATTTTGAGCTCAATATGGAGCATGTTTATAAATTTGTTTTTGGTATTATTTTTCTGTGGTATTATCTCACATGGTTGTGTTGCTTGTCTACTTTGACAATATTTTTTCATTTAAAAATATGTGACCACAAAGTTGAGAATGTTTAGAGCCAAAATAAATTTCATTTCATCAAAATGTAAGGAATATTACATGGCCAAGATTACAGCAACAAACTACACCAAAACAGCTACTACTATTTAACCACCATGAAAACAACGATTCTTAAACACCAAATCATTAGGCTTCAACACCATGAAAACTTCAATAATTAGGCTTCAATGTCTATATTCCACACAACACCAAACTAGCAGCAATGACACCAATAATATAGTATCTTCTTGCTCGATTTTGTTTCACGTCAAAGACCTTCACTTTCTTCAACGAACCCCAAATCACTCTATTTGCTTCTGAAGGGTGTCGTTCTTCATACCAATCAAAGTAATCACAGTCGTTCAATTTCTACAAAATCAATTATAAGTCAATAATTAATCATCTAATTAAACAAAAAAAAAATTATCTTTGAAATTTTACAAGTAAAAAACCTACGACTTGAATTTTGTTGAGTTCAAGAAGTCTTCAATAATGCTTCATGACCACATTTACAATAGTGACAATCTTTATCACAAAAAGTCATGGAAGACTAGGTCGACATTGTCCAATCCCGTTAAAAAAGATAGAAAAAGAATAAATTTTCGTTGTAAATCTAAACCAAATACTGAATTGACGAAAAAAAAGGATGAAGAAGAAGGGAGAAAAATATTGAATTTGAAAATTTAGGGCTAAATTTTTGAGTTGGAATGAGGAAGAAGATGGATATATAAGAGAATGGGCTATATTACCGTTGGGGGGGTAATTAGGACGCCACATCAACAAATATGGTCATTCGGCGCGCCTTTGCAGGGTGTTTTATACGTGACTTGCCAACAAGGTAAAAGGTACCAAAATGACACAATTGGTGACTGATTTAGGTGTTTAAAATGAACACCATCCACTTTAGGTGTCAAAATGAAAGTTCGTGCCAAGTTTAGAGGTCTAGCGATGTGTTTGGCCTATATAAATTTAATGATTTCGACATAACATTTTTTGTTCATGTAATCTCCCTTTTTTCCCTGAAAGATCCGCAAGATCTCCACGTAAAACCAAACATCATCAAACACACGATTATTCTTTTCTTAAAAAAAAATAAAAATTAATACTTAAAATGATGCCATAATTAATATTTAAAATAATGTCATATTATTTTAAAAAATATATTTTAAAAAGATCATAATTAAAATAATGTCATAAAATCAGTAAGTCTATCCAACTCCCAACCCAATTGTCAATTAAAAAATAATATTTCAATAACAACAACAACATACCTAGTGTATTCCCACCTAGTGAAGTCTGAGGATGATAAAGTGTACGCAGTCCATACCACTACCTCAATGATTGACACTCCCTTTGTCTCATTTTACGTAAAACTTTTTGAATTTTGAAAGTTAAACAAATTTTTATTTTACTGTGATCCTTTATATGTTTTTAAATAATAACAATAACATACTCAATATAATCTTATAAATGGAATATAAAAAGAGTGAATTGCATGTTGCTTACATCTACCTTATGAAAGTATAGAACTTATTTTTGATAGGCTCACGCCAATTATATGTTATTTAAATATTTTAAATTATTAATTATTAGTGTATAACTTATTGAGTTGTTTTTAAATATGTAAAGAATTTCATATTTGAGTTGCGGTCAAAATTAAAAATTTAATACTAATAAAATGTTCATCTCATCTCATGGATGATGTTACACTATTTTGTCGTTTATTTTATCCTTTTAATTATCCCTGTTATTATTATCTCAATAATTCCAAATAAAACCATTTTTATAATATAATACTCCTATAAGCCATATGTACACTTGTCATAAAATTCCAAAACCAAACAAAACAAAACAAAATAAATTTTAAAATAAGGCCAATGATACAAATACATAATCAAATTATCCTCCACCACTTAACTTTAAAACAACACCTCTCCCTTCACCGGCGCCGACACTTCACCGGAGCTCCGACATGTCCCCGTTATTCGCAATTATCTCTTTAATCATACCGAGTATCGTATACGCTCTCATCTACGCTATGAAACTCCCGGAAACTATTTTCCGGCTAAACTCCGGGGAGGATTCCGGTGAGTCGAAAATCGGAATTAATTGCCATACGTTTACAATAAGAAAAACTTTAATTAGAGATGTATTTTACGAAACTAATCTTATTAATGATCGCTTTAAAAAGTTGGAACCTTAAATTTTTCTATAACTACTTTAATTTATGTAAGTTATTTAGTCCCTCTATTTTAAAATAATTGACCCTTATTAACTTGAGACACCCCTGTCACACCCCGAACCCCGTTCGGGATGTGATTGGCACCCGAAGCCGATATGGCCCGAGAGAACCAATCTTTGCTCACATTCATTCATATGCATGTCTCTTTACGAATAGCATACTTTCTCATGTAACTGATGAAATATATAAGATACCATTAGTGAAAGTCATGGGAAACATGTACATTATATGCAACTATGGCCGTTAGGACCATTCCGTCTAAATGAATATACACCTCTTACATTCATATACCCACATATGTCTACAAAGCCTCTAAATAAATACACGACCATTTCATAACATCTACAACATCAGATCCAATGTATAACACTTGGAAAATCCCGAACCAACTGGGGCTCACCAAATATCTGCAAATATTGTCAACCTACTGCGGAGGGCTACTAGTGCCTGCACCTGCAACATGTAAGGTAAGTTCCTCCGAGGGGGTCAGTACGAGAAATGTACTGAGTATGTAAGGCTATACATAAATATATGAGATATAGGAACTTTGATGAAAGTAAGTACAAGTGAACACATCATGTGAATAAATTACCATAAGAATACATGTGGAATCATGTGCATTACTTTCTTTACTTCATTTCACTTTCCTTTACTTCTTCATCATTCATGTGCTCATCAATCATGTATGCTCGGGCCCAACTGATCAGTGGGAAATAACATTAGGATCGTCTCTAGCTAGGCTTATGCCCCTTTGAGTTGCCACCCATAAATCAATAAAGCAGGTTCGTCTCTAGCTAGGCTTATGCCCCTTTGAGTTGCCCCCTGTATCCAATAATTATTCGGGATCGCCCCTAGCTAGGCTTATGCCCCTTTGGGTTGCCACCCGTTCTCAACAAGTGTTCATTACTTCAATTTCTTTACTTTGAGATTGATACTTTAACTTGTGAGAGATTAGTACTTTGAGATTGATACTTTTACTTGTGAGAGATTGGTATATTTGCTTATGAGAGAGTAATATCATGATAGTCACAACTTTCTTTGAAGCTTTGGATCAATAATCAATGAGTGAGAAACATGTGAATAAGCAGTATTGGAAACATAGCCTTCATGGAAACATAACACTGTTGGAACCATTGGACAATGATCAATGAACAAGATACATGAGTATAACCACTATTGAAACCTTGGAACATACCTCATTGGACTTTTGGAACATTGCTAATGAATATGAGACATGTATATAACTCGATTGGAACTTGGACCATGACATGATTGGAATAATGCTATTCAAACTAAACAAGCCCTCTTTACCTCATTGCTCTTGTTGGGATAATTCTCTTAGGATCT
Source organism: Capsicum rhomboideum (assembly GCA_031232105.1). Lineage (NCBI taxonomy): Eukaryota > Viridiplantae > Streptophyta > Magnoliopsida > Solanales > Solanaceae > Capsicum > Capsicum rhomboideum. The sequence continues at coordinate 137,088,003 of CP124711.1, read as the reverse complement.
ACAACAAATGATAACTTAAGAACTTCCGCCCATAAATAGGAGACAAGTGGATTATAATTCATCTAAGAATACTAAACCTATGAATAACAATATATATCAACCTTTGTTGGAATACTATAGATCCCCCTTGGAATAGAACACGTTTGAAATCTTAGGATAGTAAGCACTAAACACGATACATGTGGATTTCAACTGTCACCAACTAGAAATGTGATACCTTAGAACCTTATAGGACTTTTAACATACTATCCAATGAACATAAGTCAACCAATGAACATGAGTCATACAATTCACCATTGACCAATGAGTAAGGGACATATGAGTAACTCTAGTCAACTATCAGATACGGAATACCTTAGAGTATTTCGGAATCGAATGAGTACCATGACAATGTGAACACCATATGTTGCAGAAGGAAATAGAAGAATAACCTTACATACCTTTGCGTCTCACTATGAATACCCAAGCTTATATGGAAATACAATAGTCCAGCTCTTTCCTTACGTCTCACTCTACATCATAAGTACATAACGAAGCTTATATTAGCAACCAACTACCTTACAATTGCACAAGATGACCATGAATCACATAGTTACTTTATAACGTCATTTCGTCTTCTTACAATGTCATTTATCATATCAACATGCCAATACTACCATAACATTCCACTCATTGACCAAGATTTCATACGACAATAGCATTTCGCATCACAATTACCCTTTATGCCTTCTCATTATCATTTCGTCATATTTACGCTTCTCAATTGGCCTCATAACAACATATGAACAACCATCCATACTTAACATAGTCCAACATGTTTCCATACGACATTTTAAAGTCATTAAAACGACATCCCAAATTGATAATTACATCCATGAAGGGTATAGGGGTTTCAGGGGGCCAAAGGGATGCAAAAACAAGCAATTCGGAGTTCTGGACCGATCCACTAAGCCACCTGCACCCGCAGGTGGATGACCTGCGTCCGCAGGTGACCTTTGGCAGTAGCCCGAGGCACCTGCGCCCGCAGATGCTTCGTCTGCGAGGGCGGGTGCCTGTTTTGGTCTAAAATGGTCTTTTTGGGGTCTTTTTATACAATGAATGGTCCATGATCATAACCAAACTTATTTTAACATATTTTTGATCATCTAACATGCCAACAACCAGCCATGGTTTCACAACACACATAACATCACCAAAACGACACTTTACGGTCAATCCGCCACCAAAACCATAACCAATTTCACAATAAAAATTCCAAACATTATACACAATGACAACACATGGTAAGACTATAATAACACCTCATATTTCAATATTTAACCCATCAAGTTCAATTCTCTCATGACCATAAGTCCATGATCAAGTTCATAAGACAAAACCATTCTCCGATTGAAAAAATAGACAATTTTACACATAACACACTGTCCAACACTTTGCCAATACAACCAACATGATTTATACATAATATTACACATATCATATACTGAACCATGAGAATAAATACTTACCAAAGTGTGATCTTGGCCCAACAAGTAGTTGCCTTAGGGTTTGTATCTTAAGAGATAATGTTTAAGAAAAATGGCAAAAAGGCATGTGTATATCTAATGACCAAAATCTGATTTTTCTCATGTATATAGTCCCCTAATGGTCCTTGATTTACCACACACTTGGTCCAATCATATTGTAACAACTTGGTCTTGCAAGAATGGGCCAAGAATGGGTCATATACCCCTTTTGGGCCATGTCTTGAATATCTTTTTAGGCCTCCATTGCCTAATAGGTCAAGATTACTTTGGCCCATCATCTTTCTTGTATAATCCCTCATATATATATTTATATATATATCTCAAGTCACTCTTATCCATCTCTTGGCATTAAATGCATGATTGATTAGTCAAATGGAAGATTGGGTCAAATGGTTATCTTGGGCCATGTCTTCTTATTAATTTTTTAGCTTTAGTTTGGGCCCAATGATGCAAGATTTATTCATGCCCACAAATGAATGTATAATTCCTCAAATTTCCCATGTTTTTTCTAATTCCGTAAGTGTACACGTAGTCGTATAGATTTGACAACATACGGGTATTTCACCTCCTCCAAAGGTTTAGTTCCATGCACTAGGCCCAATATCATTTATATCATCAATAACATTACATAATACATACATTTAACTCTCGGTACTTGAGTAACCATTGTTCAACGTCGTCAAGTAGGGTTGGGTAGGTACGGGGTGTTACAACCCCTTCTGAAAATATTAAATATTTATTAGAGGTTTATTTTATCCAACTAAACTTATTAATTATACTTTGAAAATATAAATTTGAGTATATACACTTTATTTAGTCATTTAATGATAGTAACAGTATTGAAAGAATATAATAAAATTCTTTTGATTTCATAAAAGGGACAACTAAGTAGGCGTTTGGTCATAAATATTATTCACAATATTTCGGAATACGTTTTCACTTTATTCCGAAATACTTGTTTGGACATGAAAACTAAAAACGTATTCAGAATACGTTTTCACAATTTTTGATTTTTTAAAAAACATATCTTGAGGTGTTTTCACTTTTTTTTTTTTTGCACTCAATTTTTTCTATCACTTTATAAAAAAACACATCCAAAGTCTAAAATATTTTTAAAAATACTATGACCAAACATAACTTCAACTTTATTTTTAACTTAAAAAATACCAAATAAAGTAAATAAGTTTTTTATTTTCATAGCCAAAAGGGTAAATTAAAATGAATATTTTTAAAAAATGAGTCAACTAAAACGAAATGAAGGAAATAATACTAAAAGCTCGTTTGGTATTAGAATAAGGAATAGCTACTCCTAATATTAATTTTAAAAGAAATTTATCTCATAAAATAATAATTTCAAGAAAATTTATCTCAAAATAACTTATTCTCCAAGGAAAAGAGTCTTAAGGGTATTACGTAAAAAATATAATAAAACTCTCAAATAAAATGAAACGGAGGGCGTAATATAATACTCCTATTTTATGCATACGTACACTTGTCATGAAATCCAACAAAATAAATTTTTAACTTATAATATGTACACCTACTATACATAATCAAATTATCCTCCACCACTTAAACTTCCAAGACTACACCTCTCCCATCACCGGCGCCGGCGCCTTCACCGGAGCTCCGACATGTCCCCGTTATTCGCAATTATCTCTCTTATCATCCTCATAATCATACCGACTCTCGTATACGCTTTCATCTACGCTATGAAACGCCCAGAAACTATTTTCCGGCGAAGCTCCGACGAGGTTAAAACCGGAACTACATGTCATATAGATACGATATCGATAGTAAAGTACGAGAAGAAAATGTCGGAGGAGGATGAAGATTCAAGCACCGAGTGTCCGGTATGTTTAACGGCGTTTGTGGAAGGTGAAGAAGTTAGACAATTGATGACGTGTAAACACATGTTTCATTTTACTTGTATTGATAAGTGGTTACGTTCGAAATCTAGTTGTCCTGTTTGTCGTGCTGCCGTTAACGTTAAACGTCCGAAACGGCCGGCGGTTAATTTTGATGATGATTTCCGACAAGGTTTGCCGGATGCTGCTTCCTTAGTTTGATTGCTATAAGAAGAACAGTTCGGTGCACTAAACTTCCCACCATGCGCGAGATCTGAGAAAGGGCTGAACCACAAAGATATATTGTACGAAACCTCATGTCTATCAAAAATTGTTTCACGACTAAACACGTGACCTCCTAGTCACATGGTCACATGTAGCCTTAGTTTGATTGCTATGAATTTCTTTTTTCTTTAGTGTCTTAAGTGAGTTTATTACTTTAGATTCAAATTATGTATATACATGATTCTGAATTTAGTGACTTTAAATCTTAAATTTATCGCTCTTTTTTCTTAAATTTTGTTTGATGTTGTTGGAGTGTGGCCATGGAGGTCTTACTAGAACATTTTGTTGAGATTCTGTGAATAATATTGTAATTTTTTTTAAAGTATTCGATATTTATATGAGCTCAATTGAATTTAGATTTGTATTGTAAATCGAATAAAACGTTTTTTAAGTGATTATATATTAGAAGCTATTAAGGGTAAATGAGTATATCTTATTTATAATAATATTTAAAAGTTGAAGTTATATTTCAATATTATTGCATGAATTTTTTAAAAAAATTTTTTGAAGTTTTGTCAGCTAACAGAAGGAAGCTTGTTTGGAATATTGATATAACATTGAATTGTTCAACCAAATAGGAGTATCAGAATAGAGTGAATCACTTTTATGAGAAAGTGCACTTCTCATTTCATCAAAAAATTCTCATGTAATAAACTTATCACTAGTTCAAATTCCTTTGGTTGACGTAAGATTATGCGAATTTAAATTAATTTAGTAGAATTTAAAGCACGTAGAAAAAAATAAAGTAACAAACTAACAATCTTATTTTGTACTGAAAAGAAAAGGAAGGATACTTTGTTGCAATTTGAGGTAAGTAATCAAATTTAATCAAGATAACAAGATTGATTATTTAGCTAACGATCTTAAAATTTGAGTCCGACAAAAGACCTACCTGAAATTGATATCAATAAACACTTTCTTTTTAACTCCTCCCAGGAGCTTTCATTATTTTTGCTTCGTGATAACTCAAATTTATGATCTTAAAATTGAAAGTGAGAGGTATTTACTATTTGAGCAATTTCCTCTGATTTATCAATAAACACTTCAAAATTCAAATTTCAGAATAAAGGTCAATTCTAGGTAATGCTTTGTGTAATTGTCAAATTAATTGAAGTGGGGTATTCAACAAGTCCAAATAAATCAAAGAGACAAGTCCACACGGTGAAGTGACAAATCCCAATTCATTTTGAAGTTTGCTTCCCATTTTTTTTGATTCGTCGGTGACTTGACCTACAATCTCAAGGTTAAAAGTAGAGGGTATTGCAATCCCCTCTTATCTTAGTTATATAAAATTTTATTTATTTAAATAAAAATAAAATTTGAAAAGAAAAAAATCAACATCTTCTTGATTTCAAGAAATATCACTTATTTTGGATGAAAATAGAAAGTTAAAAACACAACTTATTATGTAACTAATGAATGTAAACAAGGTACATTCAAATTTAAAGGCAATATTTTTTTAGGTTTGGTTGGTTAAATTGTTTTGACAAACATTTTTATAGGAAAACAAGTTTTTTGTTTTTAAATCAGAAAAATGACACTTTTCTGTTAAGGATAGCGAAAACAATTTCATAAATAACATTTAATGTTGATTGTCTTGTCCTAGCTCTTAACACCCCATGCACCCTACCTCCCTGCACTCATCTTCACTGCCACGGTGCCTCCCCAAACACCATCTTTGCTCCACCCCCACCCCCCATCCCCCAACCACCACCACCACCACCTTCCCGACCAACCCCCACCCATCTCATTCCCATCGTGTTCTCGATCCCTCCATAATGTTTGCTTCGATAATTTAAATGCCTTTGAAATGATATATTCACTGAATTGTCAAACACATTAAATAAAATTAAATTATTTATTTTTCTAAAAAAATATATATTTTTGGTAGCTAGAGCAATTTTTTCTCATACCAAACATACCCAAAGAGTTGTAGTTTTAGCTCTTGAATCTTGCTTTCTCTGGTAAACACAATAGAGACGTTCGTATATGATCTCCACGTGGTCTTGTCCCATCAGGATCTCTTGTTTAAACCTAACACTTCTTGGACAACACGATTACTAATAGGGAAAATTACAAAAAAAATACACTTTATGAATATACATTTTATTTTCGTGGCTCAAAAATTACATTTTATTCCATGGGCCAAAACCAACCTTGGTTCAAATTTGTAAAGTAAGGTTTTTATCGGTTATATATGGAAAAGTACTACTTCTCTTCAAAACTAAAGTTTCTTCTTTGCCGATTTTGAACTTCAAATTCCCTCAAAAAAAACTTCATACAACTTCTTATTGTCCTTAAAAAAACTGCAATGCAACTGAAAAATTTCGTATACATAACTAATTGGTGAAAAAATTGAACATTGTTTAGAATTTTTTTCTGTCATTCGAGCTTCAGTTTTGAGTTTTTGGCTTTTTTCTTTGCTATTTCTATGGAGATTTATCCGGTCTATCTTTTACACAGCGGAGAATGAAACAATGATAACAATTTCACCAATTTTATTGCCGATTGCATCACCATTGGATCGGATTTTACTTTCGAAAATTTAGTTGAAGTGATATCAAAGCAGATCAGAGTTGACACTGAACTGAATATACTGAAAATTAAATTTGTTCTAAAGACTGGCTTGGCACCAATCCTAATTCACAATGATACAGGTGTTAAAGTTTATATTCAATTGAAAAGGCAGAATTCAAATTTTACTAATTATGCGTTGTATGTTACAATAAAGCATATTGATAATTTGACAATGCCTACAAACTCCACTGATACAAGAGATAAACATAAAGCTGAAGCTGTAGAACAGGAAATTATACATGAGATTGATACGTCTGAAGATGATAGTGATTTTGATGAAGATGATAGTGAATTTGTTGAAATAAAAAGGAATTTTGGTGTAATTGATAACAAGTTTCACAGAGAGATTGAAGTAGATCAGTCTTATAAAAGCAAGGAGGTTCTAATTAGTGTGATGCAGAACTATGCGCTACGGAATAACATGCATTTTAGAGCAGAAAGATCAAGTAAAAGCAGGTAAACTGTAAAATTCTTGTATATTGTGTTATATTCATGTTTCAATTGTATAGATGTCTCGTTTGTTGTATATGTATGTATCTCAGTAAATGAATGTGTGTTGAAAATATATCTTTGTTTTGCTTTGTATATAATTATATTTAGTAATTGATTTTTTATTTTCTATAGGTGTGTGTTACATTGTGTGGGTGATAATTGTGCTTGGTTTTTCAAATCTTATGCCATATACTTGACTAAAGTGTTCAAGGTGAGAAAACTCAATAATGTGTATACATGCTTCTTTGCCAATACATACTTGACACAAAATCAAGCTACATCTAGTGTGGTTGCTGGTATAGTTGTAGACAAGCTGACCGATCCAAATGCAGTTTACACCGCCACTAATATTATAGTTGATATATAAAGGCAACATGGAATAGAATTAACATACATGAAAGCTTGGAGAGCCAAAAAAAAGGCATTGGAATTGATAAATGGAAAACCATCTGATTCCTATAGGAAGTTGCCTAGGTACTTATATATGTTAGAGAAATCAAACCCAGGAAGTCATACAAAATTTCAAAAATCTAACGACGGGAGATTCCTCTATGCATTTGTTGCACTGGATGCTTGTATAGATGGTTGAAAATACTGTAGACCAATCATAATTGTGGACGGAAGCTTTCTTAAAGCAGCTTATAAGGGAACAATATTATCGGCTTGCACACAGGATGCAGCTGGTAAGTTCATAGAATCAAAATTTCTGAATGCAGTTTGTATATATCTGTATACTGCATTGTATATTCTTGTATATGTTTTGAAAATTTTTATGTTTGAAACCTAATATACCTGTATTGTATATACAGAAAAAATCCTGCCACTTGCCTATGCGATTGTTGATTCTGAAAATAAGAATTCTTGGGAATGGTTTTTTATGCAAGTAAAGATTGCTTTTGGAGTTCGAGAAGGAATGTGTATTGTTTCCGATCGACATGACGACATCTTGCATGCCGTAGCAACAACATACCCAGAACTTTCACACTGTTTTTACATGTTTCATTTATGGAAGAATATTAAGGATAATTTCAAAAAACATCATAAACAGTTGAAAGACATTTTCTTTGCTTTGGCAAAAGCTTACACAGTTCAGAATTTTGAGTACTTTATGACAGAGATAACAAAAATTGATCATGGGGTGTCAGAATACTTGGTGGAAGTTGGATACGAAAAGTGGTCTAGGGCATATTGCAAAGTTAAAAGGTCAATGGTAATGACTTCCAACATTGCAAAGTCAATTAATGCTGCAAACAAGGATGCTAGATACGTGCCAATAATAAGTTTGTTGGAGTTCATGAGAAAGATGATAACAAAGTGGAACTACAAAAATAGAAAGAGAGCAATCAAATCAACCACTGCGCTTGGCAAAAAATATGAAAACCTCCTCAAAATAAATGTAGAAGAATCAAAGAAAATGACGGTAAAAGAAGATCGATAATAATACATTTTGAACTTTTGTATATTATGCTAGATACGGTAGTATATAATTATATACTGCATTGTATGGTTTTGTATACTCATGTATACTGTATTTTCTAAAACTAATGCAGGTCAAGCCTTCTATAGATCAATTGTACACTGTCTTTTCGGGACTGAAACGAAGCATAGTGTGTCTTACTGAAGGAATCTGCAGTTGTGGTAAATTTCAAATGGATGAACTTCCATGTGCACATGCTTTGGAGATTTTAAAGCACAAACAACTGAAGACAGCATTATATTCCTCGTTTTACTATAAAAGGGAGTATCTACTAAGGACTTATGAATCTACAGTGCACCCTTTGCCGGATGAGAGCACATGGGTGATCCCAAGAGAGGTTCTAGAGAATGTGATCATACCTCCAAAAGGAAGAAGAAATGTAGGAAGGCCACGAAAGAAAAGACTGAAAACACATTCAGAGAAAAGGGCAAAAATTTTATGTTCAGCGTGCGGGCAAGGTGGTCATAACAGGAAAACATGTGGCAATATACCAAGAGAATAATGATACACTCATATGTTATCTTTCATGCTACATTTGTTATTAAATAAAGGTTGTTAAAAAACTTTATATTGTTGTTTTCCATTACAACAGTTATATTGCATTTTGCTAAATAACAAGTCATTTTTGCTTAGACTATATAATGATTTGCGTAGAATGATTTGATGTTTATATGTTGATACCAACTTTTCAACAAATACAGTTTGTATATTCATATATACTACATTCTATACAGATGCAGTCTACATCATGTCTATTTGTAGGGACATTGGATATTGTTGTAAAGTGATGTATACTGCAGTGTGCATATTAAGCTGCAGAAAACATGTCTAAGACTGCTTTGTATATTGTAGTATAAATAGGTATACCTGTGTATACTGTATATATTCATGCAAGCCTACATTGTATATATTCTTGTATATTGGTGTATATTCATGTATACATGTGTATATATTTCGGTATATTGTTCTATATTCACATGTTATGCTGCAGGAACATGTCTAAAACTGTATTGTACATTACAGTATACATCTGTATACACCAGTATACATTGTATACACTTGTATAATAATGTTATCTCTCTCTCTCTCTCTCTCTCTCTCTCTCTCTCTCTCTATATATATATATATATATATATATATATATATATATATATATATAATAATGTTGTAATTGTAGTATGTGACGGTATATGCACACACAAAAAAGATGTAAAATCAGTAACTAAAAAGTGAATAACCAAATTCAACTACATGTACTTCAATAATCCACAAAACTCAATCTCAAATCTTGTTAAAAGAAATACAATTTTTACTTATTCTAAATGAAATAAACACACACTAGAAGCTATGGTAAAACTAAACTAATTTCTTTGGACGTCCTCTCTTCTTTTGCTTGAAATATACACCAGTAGACTCATCATCATTGATTGCCCTATCCATCTGTTTTTTCCTACCATAATCTCACAGCAAGCTTCCATACCTCAAACGTAGTATCTCAATATCCATAGACTCATTTGTCATCTCTTTTCCATTCACAAAAAATTCAGCAAATGCAATAGCAAAAATACCACAATCACTGTAAACAAGAAAGCATATATATCTTAATAAGTTACGGGAAAATGTTACTAAACTAAGCAAAACAGGAAAAAAATAAGAATAATACCAGCCAACTTGAACGGGCAGATCATCAACAAGGTGAATTGGAAAAATCTCCATATCAGGTTTCTCAATACCCATCTCAACATAAAAATTTACACTTTTCAGAAAGTGCGGGAGCAGTATTGAGTATGGCAACAATGCTTGCCTCACATGTGAGTCATTCAGCACTCCTCACAAAGAATCATACACATGGATGCATCAATCAGAAAAAGTAAGAATCCCTAAATTCCAATGTCCAATTTTAGCATTTCTTGGCTTCACAAAATTGGAAATAACACACAATCAACCATATGCCACGCAATGTTTGCATCACAATGAAAACCTCTAATGTATTCCTCCACCACATGCTCCAACGGAATAGCAGAAACATCACTATCCTTTTTCGCAAACTTCTTATAAAGCATAGAAATGAAGTTATTGAAAGCAAAGTCAGTTGTAGTAAAACGAATTGTAGTGCTACGTCTATACTTTGCCTTCTTTCGCAGATAATAGAAGAGCACCTCCAAATGCAGCAAAAAAAAAAAAAAAAAAAAAAAAAGTTCAAAAATAAATCAGGTAAAAAAGTAATTATATAAAAAAAAATATAAAACGAATGTATAAAGGGGACTAAAGACAAAATACCGTGTCGATCAAAGTTTGACCGCTAAAAAAAAGTGAATAGAAAAATTTCTTGTTATCCACATGTATCGAGCCATAAACATAAGGCACAGGGACATAATATTTGGCTTCATTATACAGAGATGTCGCGCTTCAAAATCACAAAAGAAAAAAAAGTAAGCAAATTCACAAAAAACAGTTTCAAAATTAAGAAAATAAGTAGATTAAAGAGTGTAAAAATACCCTTTTGACTTATTCAGTCCATCTTCAACAAATGCAGTAAACTCTTCAGCCACTGTCAAGAAGGGATCAAAATCATGAATATCGATCATGAAATAATGCTTGATATCAAAAATACGCTTTGACACTGAATCAGATGCTCCCGAAACAAATTCTCTCATAAATAGGGACTTGCAAAATTTCCCTACATAACGTTTGCGACTCATTAAATGATCGGAAGTGTTGTCGTCTTCCAAATCAACCACTCTTGGTACATATGGCACAAGTTGAGACATCTGTAACATGGCACACTCTTTATTGCTAATACTACCCCAAGGATTTAAATTACCACTTGATTTATCAACTTGATCCACTAATTTTACTTCACATGCTCTGTTGAGGCTATATATTACTGAAGCTTGATGAAGTCCATCAATATCTTCATTGTTTCTATTGATAGGCATAACATTTAATTTAGCTGCCACGTATACATAGCTATACATAAGAAAAATACAGTATACATAACTATAAAAAAAGCAAAGGGATTAGGTTTTGTTACCCAATACAGAATCAATAGCTTTGCTAGCTTGATTCAAAAAAACACGATTAAGAGGTACAACATCATTAACTTGCTCGGCAGAAAATGTATCGTCATGAGAGCGCTTTGCCGAGGCAGCAACTTTAACTTCATCGACGGATGGGACAACATTACGATCTTGATTGTCAGAGGGGCCAACATCAGCAGCTTTCTTCGGCCAGCCAACATCATGATCTTTTTTTGGGATAAGACCATCATATGGTTCAAATACATTATCATGGCCTAGACCAGACGCATCCCAACCATCAGCATCAACTCCAAAACTCTAACAAAAAAAATAGAAAACTTCAGATTTCATCACTACATAAAAAGCAAAAAAAAAATAAAAAAAATCAACAATTACCTTCACATGAGGCGACTCATTACTTCTTTTCTTTGGCTTGGTGATTTTAAAATGATCAAAAATTATCTCAAAAGAAGATTTAACAAATTTGTTGAGTTCATCAACTTTGCCAGTAAGCTAAAAACAAAAAAACAATAATTAACAAAGCAACACACACACACATATATATACAAACAAAAGCAAAAAGAGACATATATATACAAACAAAAACAAAAAAAATTATCAAAATAGTTCAAGAAACTGTACCTTTGAAATGTCAATCTTCAACTGATCCACTTCAGTTATCAAGGGGTTTCGACTCGCAGGAGGATTATGTCTTAGTTCAGATTGTTCTTTCATATTTTCAGGATGAGAATGTTCAGGCACATCTCGTGATCCCCCACAATCAACATTCATATGTTCAAAGAAGGAACTGATGTTCAATTTTGATAATTCTTCACTGGTTGGACAACAATTGTAGTACTTCAACTACACAGATCAAGAAAGAAAAAATATCAATCAGTAAAATATAATCATATACAAAATCATATACAACAAGAAACAATAATATACTAAACTCTACATAAGACATCATATACATCTAAATATACAACCTTAAACAATCACAGATATGCTAATCAAAAAATGCAGAAAACATAAAGAAAAAATAGAGAAACTTTGTCAATAGGCATACTGATATCATTGGTAAGTTTGACAAGTGTTGGAGAATCAACTACTTACCAATTAAGAATACGGGGCACTTTTTCACCAACTCGAACAACAAGACTATCATGAACTGAATAACAACATTCATAGAACCATGTCTGTAATGCAATGGGAAAACCTCCAAGCCTATATATTGACAAGAACTTGCATTGCTTATTCCTCATTATTTTAAGCATTTCATTAAAACGTTTTTTCCCCAAGCAAAATTCTGATATTCTCCACTTTCAATCATATCAAAATCAACTTTAGTAATACCAGTATCATTACTATGTGAAAATAAAAAGTGGTGAATAAAGACTAGCAAAGTCATCTTAAATGCATCATCATCCGACTCCCACAACTTCATATTAAACCAATTTAGCAACTCTTGACGCTTTAAACCAACCTTTGCATATTTTGGAAAGTATTTCCTGATCAATCTATTCTCTGCATGCTTCTCATATACAGTAGCATCATCATCAACATACTTTAAATCCGTCATTACAGCAAATTCACCAAGATCAAAACTCAAAATAGTATCATTCATTTTAATCCATAACTCTCTTTCGGCTTCAGGAACTACCTCCCTCAGCAATAAAGCATGTATAAGTTGATTTTGTGTCTTAATTGGAGGCAGATTCAAAAAATGTCCAAAACAACTACTACGAAACAACTCAAGCTGCGATACATTCAACGCATCAGTAAGAATAGTAACTATACTAGTCTCGGTATGACACTCAATACGACTGTGAAAACGTTCTGCAGGTTATATATAAAAGTCACCAACCTTCAATAAAATGTGTAAAAATAGTTCAGTTTAAGAAAGATAAAAACAAAAATAGATTATGATGCAAAATCAATTACCCGCAAGGTAGATTTTCTTGCAATGAATTTAAGTCGAGTTGACATCCTTTCTTCTTTTGTTATACCATAAACACTACTACCATCAGAGGAGACTGTCGTCTTTGTTTGTTTAACAGGACGATGCTCATCGACATCTTCATCAACAAATTTCAACTTCTTTTTTGCTTTCAACACAGGATTTTTTTACCTTTTTAGGCTTCAACTTCAATTTGTTAGAACTATTTCCATGCTCCTTAGATTTAGAACGAGTCACAGGTTCCACAACTGCAAGTTCCATAACTGCTTGAACACTTTGCCTACTAGTAACAGGAGACTCAAAATCATCATCATCGCGTTGTTGATACGATACAGCAACAGACACAGACGGTGATTTCTTTGATGATCCCGGTGTTCTTTTACGAGACTGACTTGTAGATTTAGTCATTGTCAACCAACTAGCCTGTCAAAAAATATTTGAGAACAAAATTATATACACAATATCACTTTTCATCAATAACTAACTCAAAAACAACAAAGAAAGAAAGACAAATCATAATCAACAAAATTCAGGATAGCTAAAACCCTAAATCAATAAGAAACAATGTTCAACTCAAAATAAAATTAAAATTAACTGAAGTATCAACACAACTAAACCATAAAAGACTAATAAAACAGCAACCCCCCAAATTTTTTGAAAAACAATCACAATCGCACCATCACACAATGAATTAAATTGATAATAGCACACCAAAAAAGAGTGCAAACTAACATGTAAAAATAATTATTGCAGGAAAACCCCAAAAAATTTAGAAAAAAAAAATCACAAAAATACAGTAAAGATAATAGCGAAAATAAAATCAAAATCGTAACGACACAAAATCAAATAAAGCGAGAAATATACCTTAGAGTAGCATCAAAATCAGAATTTGAAGAAAATTTTTGGAAAACAACAATGGCAGAACGAAGAGATCAGTTGAAAAAATTAGAAAGAAAGAAATCGTGAAGGAGAGAAAAGAGAAATATTTGAAAAAAGAGAAAAAAAAAAACCGGTACAGTGCATTAAATGAGATTGGACCATAGATTGTAAACTAACATTTTAGGCCTATACATTTGGGCTATATTTGGTAATGTAAAATAGAGTGGGCTATAATTTGTAATGTAACATTAGTAGTTGCATTTTTTTGTAATTTTTCCTTACTAATAATGAATTCTAAAATTGATGATTACTAATAGGCGTTTGCCATGAATATTATTCACAATATTCCAAAATATTTGTTTGGCCATAAATATTTCGGAATATGTTTTCACAATTTTTGAATTTTGAAAAATATCTCAAGAGGTGTATTTCTGGATTCACTTTTTACACTTTTTAATTTATTTTTTTAAAAAAAAATCTAATTTTTTTATTTTCATAAAATAACCCAATTTTCATAAAACTCTAAAAAAAAGTAAATTTATTTTCACTTTTTATATTTTTTAACTTTAAAAATATCCCATTTCTAAAATACTATGGCCAAACACAACTCCAATTCTATTTTTAACTTCAAAAATACCAAATAAAGTGAACATGTTTTTGGTTTTCATGGCCGAACGGGTCCGTATCTATTTGGCCATAAATTGTATTCACTATATTCCGAAATGTGTTTTCACTTTATTTCGAAATACTTGTTTGGCCATAAATAAATCTAAATTTTTTATTTTTATAAAGTAACCCCATTTTCATAAAATTCTAATTTTTTATAAAATTTGTTTTCACTTTTATATTTTTAAAAAATATATATTTGAATTTTAAATATTAACTCTAAAATACTATGGCCAAACAGAACTCCAATTATATTTTCAACTTATAAAAATTTCAAATAAAATGAATACGTTTTTTATTTTCATGGCCAAACACCTACTTGGTAATGAAGCTATTTTTTGTCTCACTTCAGGTTATTTCAACATTACTATTAGTGTATTGGGTGAAATCTTGATTGGACAGATGTACGAATCATAAAATGACACGTGAAAGAAGCGCAAGTTAGAATGAAGTTGTTTTAAAGAAGTCGATAAGGAACGAGGGCGGTACGAAGTCATCTAGATGCGATGTTATGGTGAAAGCCCATTTAGCTCTGAAGACATGGCACTGTGAACAAACCGTACGCAGACCAGATTACATTTATTCAAAACATTCAACTGTTATGCAAGATTATATTGATGCGGTGTGGATGAAGTGGAGGCTTGCCTTTAGAGTCTTGTGTATAAAAAGGTAATATTGTTGAAACTCAAAGGTAAATTTTATACAGTGGTGATTAGACCGATATTGTCGTATGGAGTGGAGTACGTACTAACTAGTCAAAAACCTCCTCTGTTCAGAAGATGAGGATGCTAAGCTGGATGCGTGGGCATAATAGGAGTGATAAGATTAGAAATTTGGATATTGGGGATAAGGTGAGAGTGACTTCTGTGATAGACAAGATGAGGAAAGCGGAATCAAGATAGTTTGAACATGTGAAGAGGAGATGCACAGATGCCCTAGTGAGGAGGTACGAGAGGTTGGATATAGTAGGTAAGAGTAGATAGGGGTGTTCACAGACTGGTTTGGATCGATTATTGGTCAAAATCAAAACTAAGCCAATATAATCGATTTTTAAATTATTGAAACCAAACCAAATGTAATATATATTTATCGATTTGGTTATTATCAGTTTAATTCGGTTATTCAGTTATCAACCATACACGAAAATAAAAGAAATGATTTATTCAAAAGGAAAAAAAATTTGAAGAAAACAGCTCCTACAAGTAAAGGGAGTACGAAACGAGATTGATTGTGCTCCAGCCAAGAATATCAAGAAAAATAAAGAAGAACTCTTTTCTTTGTCTTGATTTTGTTCAAGAGGACAATTCGTTCTAAAATAAAAAAGAAATCCTCAGATTACCACATAAAACAGTAAGATGACGTACATCTAATATATTATATTTAAATTATAAATAAATTTCGATGAAAACATATATAACATATATAATACATATATATAATTTGTCAGTTCAGTTCAATTTTTTCTTCGTTTTTTTTAACAAAACCAAATATTATCGATTTTTAGAAATGTAAAACCAAACCAACTAAAAATCAATTTGCTTTGATTTTTCGATTTGGGTCTGTTTTTACCCACACAGCGAACACCCCTACGAGTAGAGGTAGAGGTAGACAGAATAAAGATTGGGGAGATGTGATTAGACAGGAAATGACGCAACTTCAAATCACCAAGGATATATGACCTTAGACAGGAATGTGTGGAGCACACATATTAGGATAAAAGGTTTGTAGGTAGTGGAATGTTGTCTTGCTTTTTAGCATTTAATTTTAAGCTTGTTGATGCTTGTCCTTGTACAAGTTGTATTATTATAGTGGAATGTTGTTTTGCTTTCAATATCTATCATTGTATGTTATTTATTGTATTTTGATTATCGTACTATTTTATCTATTTTATTATTATTTTTAGGGGTGTACGTAGGTCGGGTTGGTTTGTTTTTTCATTAAAAAATAACCAAACCAATCATGTCGATTTTTTAAATCTATAAATCAAATCAAACCAACATACAATCAGTTGTTTCGATTTTGGTTTTAGTCTGTCTTTTCAGTTTTCTCGATTTTTTTTTACAATTATATTGTGATTGAAGAAAAAATCAAATATGTTTTCACTAAAAAGATCAAAACATTTCTACTAAATATATTCTCAAAGAGCATGAAAAACACCTAATAAAATTAAACAATACATCAATATACATCAATACTGAATATACTTTCAAAAATGTCTGATTACAAATCAAATATTATGTTGACAACGCTCAACTAAAATAAAAAGTTCATTCATCCTTCCGGGTATAGCCAATATTGGGCATCAATATATACATCTAATGAATAAATATTATAACTTAAAGTTTAAATCTAAATATATATTTACTTTCTAAATATTGAAAATTAATAAAAGTAATTTAAAAAGTAGATAATGATAGAGTAATATTTTTATGTATAAAAAGTTAAAATTATATATGTATTATGTCGATTTGATTTAGGTTCGATTTCGATTTATTTTTGTTAATACCAAATCAAATCAAGAATGATTGAATTTTTTTTCTAACATCAAACCAATCAAATCAAACCATAAATTATTTTTTTTCTCAATTTGATTTGATTCATCAATTCAGTTTGACTTGACGGTTTGGTCTGTACACCCCTAATTATTTTTATAAGTTATGTTTTCCTTACTATTTCTTCTTCCATGTACTTGAATTTGCTACACTTATACCAAAAGTCATTCAAAAACCTCCTCTATTTCTACGAAGCAGTGATAAAACTTGCATACACTCCGTATCCCGAAAGATATTGCGACAGGAAACATGTCAATTTCTCCCCAACGTACAATCCCCTGAGCAAACCCCCAGTCACTATCCAAACCTCCACCTCTAACCTCCAATTTCCCCCCTCAAATTCTTCAATTTTCCCTGCATTAACACAAAATCAAGAACACAAATCAACTTTTTTTATTTTTTGCACCAAAAAGAATCAATGAAAAGAACTCACCATAAGAAATGGTCAACACCCATTGTTGTATTCACAATCTTGGCTCTAATCCTCCTACTTACACTAATTTTCACCAACCCCATTTCCTCATTTAAGCCAAAAACCCAAAACCCACATTCAAAATCAACAATTTCTACTGAAAATACTGAAATCTTGCCTGATTTGCCTCGTTTGGCATACTTAATTTCAGGTACCAAAAACGATGTTGTAAGGATGAAAAGGTTGCTTCAGGCAGTGTACCATCCTAGGAATTATTATTTGTTGAATCTTGATTTGGAGGCTTTGGATAGTGAGAGATTGGAGTTGGCTAAGTATGTTAAGTTAGATTTCGTGATGAGGGATTTTGGGAATGTTAAGGTTGTGGGGAAGTCAGATCTAGTTACTTATAAAGGACCTACTATGTTGGCTTCTATGTTACATGCTATTGCTGTTTTATTGAAGGTGTCTAAAAGTTGGGATTGGTTTATTAATCTTAGTGCCTCTGATTATCCCCTTATGACTCAAGATGGTTAGTACTCTGATTCTCAAATTCATGTTGTTTTCTTTGAAAGGATGTAATTAGTCTGTCAAGTCTCAAAATCTATATTTGGTGTAGCTTTGGCTTTCTGAGGACATGACCTTAGATAGGAGTTTATGAAGGTCGCAGATTAGGGTAGAAGGTTTGTAGGTAGCTGAATGTTGTCTTGGTTTCTAGCGGGATAGGCATGGTGGTAGGTTGGTGCATTCTACCGGTTTCCTTGTTTATACTACTACTAGTAGTATTTTTCTTGTATTATGGCTTTTGTTGCTCCTCGTTATTTAGTGTGCTTCAGTTATCACATTAGTTGGTTATTGTTATTGCTCCTCTTTTGAATGCTATGTTATGATTTCCCTATTATTTTCTATGTCTTCTTTACTTTTGTATTTTCTTTTAGCTGCTTTGATGTTTGTTACTCGAACCAAGTGTCTTCCGGAAACAGCTTCTCTACCTCCTCGAGGTAGGGGTAACGTCTGGTTACACTCTAACCTCCCCAGATCCTGCTTATATGGGACTACACTGGATTTGTTGTTGTTGTTGGTTTGAAATGTTGTACTTAGTGTGCACTCATTGTCATGAAGGAGCAGTTAGTGTGTGATACACTGTACCTACTGACTGAAAATCTTGAATTTGTCCTAATGATAATGATTTGATTCAAATGCTGCTCCTCAGCGGGGTACACTCACAAAATTTTGAATTGATTGGCTCATCCTATTTTGTTGATTGAACTTGATAGGAAGTGTAGTTTCTATAAATGGTGAATGTTAGGAGTAAGGAGAAGTTGTGTGGCTGGAAAATGGCTTGCTTAAGTTTGATTGAGCTCATACTCTATTCCCTTTGTTTTCTCTATAAGAAGGATAATCCGAAGATGTAATTTGTTTTGAAGCGCACCAACTGTACTTTGGCTCGAATTGTATATATTGTTGAATGTGTTTGAAGTATGTACATTTACACTAAGTCCTTACTCATTGACATGAAAGAGTAGTAGATATAGTTATAACTTATATCTAAGTCCACCCTGTTGATAATGAATTTGATCCAAATGTTGCTCCTCAGCAGAAGTCTCAAAATTTTAATTTGATTGGCTCACCCTAGTTATGTTCTTTGGAGTTGATATGAAGTTGCTAGGCTATACTTGGTGAATGCAGGACCAAGGAGAAATTAAGTGGCTGGAAAGTAGCTCGCTTAAGTTTGATTGAGTTAATACTCTATTTTAAGCTAGAAGTTGTTTTTAGGTACACGGGAAAGGAGTAATATTATTAATTTAGTTAATTATTTGAATGCTTGCATTTTTTAGTTGGAATTTAAAAAAAAAAAAAAAGGGCAGTCTGGTGCACTAAGCTCCCTCTATGCGCATGGTCCGGGGAAGGGCCCGACCACAAGAATCTATATCACATGCTTATATAGTCTTCTTCAGTTGATTATTGCTTATATGTTGTGCTAGCCTCTATACCCCACAAAGGTAGGATAAGGTCTGCGTACATCTTATGCTCCCCAGACCTCCACATGCGGGATTGCATTGGATATGTTGTTGTTATTATTGTATGTTACATATAGGAGAATCTTATTATCACCACAGTGAAGTCTTTGAAAGAAATTTAGTTTATATGCTAATACAAGTGATTATAAATTCTGGTAAAGTTCTTTGTCAAAAATAATCCAGCTAAAGCTGTGTAATCTTGAGGTTCATGTCCAAGTATGGTGTATGCAAGGAGCATTATATTCTCGACAAGATTGAACGAGTTCAGTAGTTATTGCATGTATGTTCTCTGTAAAAGATACATTGTTTTCTTTTATCACATAAATGCAAAAGAATCATGTGTTACTTCTACTTATATGGTTAAATGCTAACTTTTATCATTTTCAATGAATTTGATTCTGTTCTATTTCTCCTCGAGTATTTAATGAAGAAAACAAAAGGCCACTAACACTCAATCAGTTTTCATCTGGTCATTCTATTGCTTTCCCAGGTTTCTTATTGCTATCATTTTCCAGCTTCTTTGTCGTCATAGCCAGAGATGATCACTGCCTATTGTTTACTTTTGATGTGGTCAAATTTTTAGCAATTCCCAGCTTCCAGTTATCGACATTTGTTACAATTATCTTTATGCATCTAATTTCTTTTCTTTATTGTTTCAGATATACTCCACATTTTCTCATACTTGCCTAGGGATCTGAATTTTCTTGAGCACTCAAGTAATATTGGTTATAAAGAGTGAGCATGCTATCACTTGACTCCGGTTTCATAGGATCTCTCTTTCTGATGGCAAACAGATCTTGTCTTTGATGACTGCGGTTGAGTAACTTTGCGTTACCTATTCTGTTTTCTAGGTTTTCAAGGGTGAGGCCTATTATAATAGATCCTGGTTTATATCATCTGAAGAAATCTGGCGTGTTCTGGGCTAAGGAGAAAAGATCTGTGCCTGCTTCTTTCAAGGTGTTCATGGGTACTGCTTGATATCCGCTTCCTTTTCTGGATACACATATTTTATATGGATGCATAAGTGTGTTCTACATTGTAGTGATTCATTTACTTTTTTAAAAATCCACTGACAAATAATTGGTTTGTTTTGAGAAGGAAACTGGGAATAAAATAAAGATTAGTACTCATTTATTCGTAAGTTCCCTTAAGGTAGATAGCAAATAAAATGTGCTAGTGATAAGTTTCTAATGAAGGATTGTAAGGGAAATGAATATAAAACAGAACTCTAAGGTCATGCTGCTAGCATAGCAACATGC
The DNA here is from genome assembly GCA_031232105.1 of Capsicum rhomboideum. Taxonomy (NCBI): domain Eukaryota; kingdom Viridiplantae; phylum Streptophyta; class Magnoliopsida; order Solanales; family Solanaceae; genus Capsicum; species Capsicum rhomboideum. The sequence goes on along the minus strand of CP124711.1, from coordinate 137,067,033 downwards.
TTTCTACTGGTATCTAGTGTTAAAGTAACAGATGTTGGACAGTGATTACTTTGACATAACTTGGATAGCAGATCTCTTCCTTTTTTACAGTAGTGAGGAGTGGGGGCACTGCCTAAGTAGGGGGTCGTGGGACTAGATGTTCCATCATCTTATTTGAGTATTTGCCTTTTTTATTAGCCACTTTTCATCTTCTGTTGTGACCCATTACTTGTTACCTACTAATGCTAAACACATGTAGACATCAGGATACACAAATTTGGACTTGGAGAGTAGTTAGTTTTAAAGATGATTTTCTAACAGTTTTCTCATAAATGCCGTATGATCAAACTAGGAGTGGTTTGCTGGATCAGGAATCTGCTTTCCTCTTGATGATTTTGTATCGAAATGATATGCTTGATTCCGTCCAAAGTCTGAGCAAAATAGTGTAGCAACAAAAAGTTGTGTAAGATAGATGAGTTATGGCCGTTCTTTTGGTGAGTAATTGACACTTGTTTATGCTTTCCAACAAAAATAATTATGGAGCATAATCCAATGTAGAATATGTGTTGAGTCCAACATTAGTGGGATGAGGAAAAATTGGTCTCTTTATATGGTCTTGGGCAATCCTCACCTCTTGAATTAGCTTTTGGGGTTGAGTTTGGCTCAATGTCCATAACAATATGTCCCTTCAATCATCATTCTTCTCCAAGTCATATAGCTCAATGCGAAAACTGTTAATTTCCCCCCCTAATAGTCATCTGTTGTTTTGTTTTCACTTCCAGGGTCCGAATGGGTGATGCTATCAAGGTCATTCCTTGAATTCTGTATTTGGGGCTGGGACAATCTACCGCGCACTCTTCTGATGTACTACACAAATTTCTTGTTTTCTCGCGAGGGCTACTTCCACACCGTTGTCTGCAATCACAAAGACTACCAAAACACGACAGTGAACCACGACTTACATTACATCAAATGGGACAACCCCCCTAAGCAGTATCCTATCAATTTAACACTCAAGCACTTTGAGGACATGGTCCAGAGTGGTGTCCCCTTTGCTCGTACTTTTGCCACAGATGATCCAGTTCTTGATAAAATTGACAAGGACATTTTAAGAAGATCTCATGGCCGGTTTTCGCCAGGGGCTTGGTGTGTGGGAACTTCTTCTTTAGGTAAAGATCCTTGTATAGTTTATGGAAGTATAGATGTTGTCAAACCATCAGTAGGCTCAAGAAGCCTAGAGAAACTTGTACTTAAGCTCCTTGATACTAAAAATTTCAGATCAAGTCAATGTAAATAAATTATACATACTCTTTCTTTCCTCTTGAAAATCCTTCCTCTTTTTTGATTTTCTTTTTTCCTCTTTGCTTTGTTTAATTATTTGGCATGTGAATCAAATCCTTTTGTGTGTTGCTTGGTTGACAATTGAAATTAGAGGTCCACCAAATATGAATCAAATCCTTTCCCTCCGTCTGAAGTAACTAATTGGTTGGAATTCAAAATGAGCCTTAGATATATGTATGACTAAAGAACATCTCAAAAGTAAAATGTAAATTTTCAAATTAAATAAACACTAATCACGTACCAAGTGTATTTCCACAAGTGGGGTCTTGCGAGGGTGGTGTGTTTGTAACCTTAACCTTCTTGTAAAGGTAGATACTGTTTTCGATTGACCCTCGACTCAAGTAAAACATATCAAAATATAAAAATGGAAATAATAAACTCAAAGAGTAAGATAGTAGGAGAGTAATATTAATAATAATAATAAGGAAAAGTAGACAACATTGAGTACCTAATAACCTTGTACCCTAGCTTTCGACCTCCATATACTGCTATCCTTGGGTCGCATCCTCGATAAGCTGCAAGTGTATCATATTATGCCTAATTATTTATATATCTCCTCTTCAAATGTCCAAACCCTTCACTTATCCGCCATAGTAACCACTCCTAACTTGTTCCTAAGGGCTCGTTTGGTTGGGAAACAAGTTATCCCAGGATTGTTATCACACCTTCAATATGGAATAAAAATAACATTATAAACCCGGAATATAAACTCATCCTAAAATTAATCTCGATATTAGTTATCCTTTATTCCTCGTACCAAACTGGCCCTAAATGAGAACCAAAAAAGAGGAGGACCGAGGGTCAAAACCGTAAAAACCCATAGTGAATGAAATCAGCACATGGATAGCGGGAACACAAGCGTTTGACTTTAAGGTGGTAGTAGTCAAAGCTCTTTCTCTGCTACTACTAATAATTGTATGTCTTTTTCGAGCATCCAGTGTTATTGTTGTTGATCCTTGTCTTCCTGAACACTCTTTAACTTTCAGGTTCTTCACTTTCTCCCCCCAATTTTTACAGGTAAAATTGCTTTCATGTGATCAAGATCACGGGTTCAAGATACAAGGTAAGGCTACCTATCGGTCCTTCACTGGACCCCGCACATTAGTGGGCACTTCAAAGAACCGGGCTGCCCTTTTAAATCATTCTTACATTCCGCAACAATATTTTGTGCCAAAAATAGAAATTTGGATAATGTAATTAATTGAATCAAATAAAATTGTATAAATTGTGCTAGGATTTTTGTTTGAGATTGAGATTCAGTTGTGAAAATTGGTACTACTATTATTTCAATTGCTTTTTTTTTTTTGGTTAAATTGGGTTAACGAAAGGGGAACTTTACTAGATTCAATTGTTTGTGTTTGATAATTTCTGTAGAATTTTATGATGCAGTAACGGTTACATAAGTTTGTCAATTTTACTGTTTGATTGAAATGACGAAATTGAAGTTGCCATTTTCTTAATAAAAGTTAAAGGGTTTGTTTGGTTCATGGGATAAGGTGGGATATCCCAAGATTATGTTTGATATTAAATTTATATATTGTTTGGTTGAAGGTATAAGATGTATAACTAATCCATGATAAATTTATACCTCAAATTTGGTGTTCTTTTGTCCCACATGGGAGGTGGGATAAATTAGTTTCAGGATTATAATTCGGGGATAACTTTGTCCGCGAATCAAATGACCCCTAAAAGTTTACGAGATGGAAGTCTCATACACGGTTCTCAGCCTCAGTAAAATATATGGTTGGTTCGAAGAATTTATCGAGATTCAAGCAATATACGTTCCTCCCCATGTCAATATATATTTTATTGTTTAGGGGGAGTTACACACCTACTTGCTCTTTTAGTACAAGTAGCAGTTGGATTGCTATGACTTTTTACTATCGTTCGACCGTTTCTGAGGCTTTTGCTTCGTATTTCTTCTTGTTTACAATTGCAAATAATTGTACTACTGAGTTATTCTGGTCTACCCATGAAAGCATCAGTCAATCGACTGTGCATCAATCCCAAACGAGTTGGGGTCAGTTATGTTTATCTTTTGTGTTCGTATGAAGGAGTATGTGGATTAAATTGGTGTACTTTCATATGTGGATTAAATTGGTGTACTTTTTTTTTTAACCCCTCCTGGGAGCTCCCATATTTTTTGCTCCATTGGTAACTCGAACCCACAACCTTAGGGTTGGAGGTGGAGAGTGCTTACCATCTGAGCGACCCTCTCCTGTCTAAATTGTTGTACTAACTCAGGGGCGCCATATTTTTTCCTTTTTTTGTCACAAGGCAATTTGCTTGTAAATGATGGATGGCAAAACCTCTGCAAGCACCTTTGAAGGATTAAATCAAAGATGTTCCGAGGGCAAGAGTTCATTCCGAGCTACAACTGATTCTGATGACAAATCATTGCATGTTAATCATCATGCTCAAAATAGGTGATTTAATTAACTGATGTTTTTCTTTCTCTTTTATATTTCTGTATGGTTGTGAAGTCCTATAAAAGGTTCTAACTCCTATATATTTTCTGAAATTGAAAAAAAGTGACACGGCAAAGCTGAAGAAAGGCTCAAAAATAGTTGGAGGAGGTCTAAGACAATACAGTATAATGGGTCGGTGATAATCTAAGGAATGCTTAATGTTCTACACATTATGCTCTTTTTGGGTAATTCCTTTTGTTCTAGATAACTATTTCAAAATTTTCATTTTTAACTTGTCAATTTGCAGTTTGTAAGAAGGTGGAAGATAAGGGGCGAATCACATACGGTGAGGTAATTTTGATCCTAAATTCTCCTAGACTGGATGACCTATACACTGGATAAAGAGTGTCACAAAGATAGAACTAGTATATATCTATCTTATGCATCATAAGTAGCACCTTTCTCAAACTTCACAACATTTCTATCTTAATTTATTAATAAGAATTGACTCTGAGTATCTCTATTCTGCCGCATATTGGCTACAGCCTATAAAGGACAAACTGATTGCTTGGATTATTGAACTTCAATTTATTGCTCGTTCAATGACATGTTGCAATATTGAATATTATTCTTCATGCTTTAGAGTAAGTCCATGTGAAAGATTGCTTTTTGGTAGAGAAATGGTGGTACTAAATTTTAAAGTAAATTAGTGACACTTGTCCGGAAACGGCCTCTTTACCTCCACGAGATAGGGGTAACTGGTAAGGTCTGAGTACACTCTACTCTCCTCAGACCCCACTTGTGGGATTTCACTGGGTATGTTGTTGTTGTCTTGATTCTTGTTCTTCTTTCTAGATTTTCCTAGTGTATGGCATATGACATATAGATTATCATTCTTGATACATAGGTTGCAGATGAGATCATAGCCGAATTTATGGCAACAGAAAGCAATTCCTCAGTTCCCCTTAGTGAGGTAAGTATAGATTACAAGACTTCTATCTTTTCTTTTTCCATCCACTATGATTTGAATAGAATGCTTTATAACCTTTCCAGTCAGATGAGAAGAATATACGTAGACGAGTGTATGATTCACTCAATGTCCTTATGGCCATCGACGTTATTGAAAGAGATAGAAAAGAGATCCGCTGGAAGGGCCTTCCCAATTCAGATGCAAGGGACATGGAGGAAACTAAGGTTAGGATGTAGCTTCGCTTTAAAATTTTGTCGTCACTCATTATTTCTCACAATCTTTTGCCTCTATGTGTAAGCTTTATGGTTATACACTGATGGGAATAATATTTCCGAAATATTGTGTTTGCGCTGCTTGAAAGCGGTTGTGTTTTAGTTGCTAAGGTGAGACAGTAGTTGTAATAGATGTCTCAACGGCAGATAGTTGCATTGGACAACGGCTATCTAAAACTAAAAGTACATCTGTAACTGATTCTAGATGTATAAGAATGGGCAACACCTTGGCCTCATTGAGAAGCGGGTCTGCATTTGCACAGATTCCCACATTTCTCTGTGGACTCACAGTGTCTTTAGATGCTATTATAAAAATTCTGCACTTCTGCAGATTCTGCATGCAGATTTAATGGCTAAGATTGGGAAGAAAGCAGCATATCTGAAAGACTTGGAAGAGCAAGTATGTTCATTGTCTACTCCTTTCTTATTAATGTCATAAGCTCTTCAAATCAACATTGAGGAAAGCTACACCTAACTCCTAACTGATCGTTGTTGCAATGATCTTTAACTTTCTGCACAATTGGGGGTAGCTTGCAAATCTGCAAAATCTTAAGCTGCGGAATGAACAATTGTGTAAATCTAGGAAAGGCTCTTCACAAGGATCCTCTTTGCCATTTGTACTTGTTCAGGTATAAGGCTTTCTTTTTCCCTCTGAAATTACTGCATCTAATTCAATGTTTAATGGTAGGCCATTAGGCTCTTTGATCATGTAAAGATTAAAGTCAATGATCCTTAATTATATCTTTCAAATTTCTTTTTCAAACAAAAAATTATATCTTTCAAATTTTGATCTACTTGTCTTGTTATTAATATTGTATGATAAAGTTCTTCAAGTTTTTTTGACAAACAGTTTAGGGTTGTAAGCAATTTTAACTCATAGCTATTGAACTTTTTTTTTTTTTTTGGGCATAATTAGTGTTGTACGATGAAGTCCTTTTAAGACTTTGCCGGACAGTTTAGTTAGCAAGTTTTAATATATTTTTTAAGTATCAGTCGAAAATATTACACCCACCTCATACTATTTTAACATGGTTATGCCAAACAAATGAAGAGTCCATGTTCTCCATAATTACAATAATAACAAGGACAACAACATACCCAGTGTATTTCCACAGATGGAGCTTAGGGAGGGTATAGAGTGTATGCAAACCTTATCCCTACCCCGTGGAGATAGAGAGATGTTTATAAAAGGACCCTCGGCTCAAGTAACACATAACAAGGTAGTTTGAAAAAGAGAATACAGAGGTAAACAAGACATAGCAAATAAGACATACAAATAATAGAGAAAGCATAGCATACCATACATAGCAGAATAATGCGATAACCGAAGCACAATAAACATGTAGTAGCAGTGATTCAAGAACCAAGAAACTATGAGAATAATGCTAATACTATCTACCCCCAAGCCTATCTGCGAGAGAGTGAGACAACACTCAACTACCTTCTAACCTAATTTGCGAGCCTACATGTCTTGTCTAATCACCTCTCCAGTATTTCTTATGCCTACCGCTACCCCTCTTTAAACTCACCCAACCCAACCACTCACACTTCCTCACTGGTGCATCTATGCATCTCCTCTTCACATGTCAAAACCATCTCAACCTTATCTCTCTTATCTTTTCCACCACATGAGCCACTCCCACATTGTCTCGAATATCTTCATTCCTAATCTTATCGATCCTAGTATGTCCATACATCCACCTCAACATCCTCATTTTCGTAACTCTCATCTTTTAGACATGAGAGTTCTTAACTGGCCAATTCGCCACCCCATACAACAGAGTCGATCTATCCACCACTATGTATAACTTACCTTTAAGTTTTAGTGGTACCTTCTTATCACACAAGACTCGAGTCTCCATTTCATCCACCCTGCACCAATACAATGTGCGACATCATTGTCGATCTCTCCATTTCCTTGAATTAAACGTCCTAGATATTTGAAACTTTCTCTCTTGGGGATGACCTGTGTATTAAGCCTCAATTCTACATCAACCAAATTCATTAAATCGTTGAACGTGCACTCCAAGTACTCGGTTTTGGTCACGTTCAACCTAAACCTTTTAGCTTCTAGGGTCTGCCTCCAAACCTCCCACCTAGCTTTAACTCCGCAATTGGTCTCGTCAATCAGTACTAGTCATCTGCAAATAACATACACCAAGGCACCTCATCTTGAATACGCCACGTCAATTCATTCATCACCAAAGCAAACAGAAACGAACTAAGAGTTGATCCCTGGTGCACCCCCATCACAACTGGAAAGTGTTCTCCACCCACTGTCCTTATCCAAGTCTTGGCTCCATCACACGTCCTTAATCGCCCTAGTGTATGCCACAGTTACACCTTTAGCCTCCAAGCATCTCCATAGAACACCCTTGGGACTTTGTCATAGGCTTTTTTCTAGGTTGATGAACACCATATGTAAGTCCCTCTTCCTCTGCCTATATTGAAAATATATGCGACTGTCTGTAAACTACTCCTGAATTTCTGAGAATTATATGAGTACATGCCTACAATATGCAGAGTTTTCCTTTAGTTTACCAAAGAATTTTATGATATGGGTTAATACCTTTTCTGATTCGTTTCCTCTTTGACAAATACTGATGTAGACTGCTCGCCATGCTAAGGTTGACATTGAGTTCTCGGAGGATATGCAGTTGGTCCACTTTGACTTCAACAGGTATGTGAACATATTTATAGGCCAACTGATATCATTTTGGCACACTGATTAAAAGTTTGTATACAATAAGAATTCATGTATCATCGACTTACGGCCGATAATAGAGTCATCATACCTTTATCAAAAATAGATTCATCATACTACTTATTTTTTTGCATTGTTGTTCTAATTGGGTTAGAGTTGAAAAAGAATATTGATATCATAAGATTAAGATACAGCTCATGTCTTTAGGTTGCTAGGGTAGAGCTAGTGGGAGGGATGGATGGTAGTGAATCTCAACCTTCGGTTTTAGATCTGAACTTTTCAATATTTAGCCAATTCCTGCTCGTTATGGAGGTCTATATTGGAATTCCAAAATCTTTTGTCGCATGGGGAAGTATAGAAGATTATGTCCATGATCTTTGATGTTAAATGTAATAGCAAGTTGGAATTTCAAAACATACCAAAGGAGGAGTTCAAATATGGAAAGGATGATAATGAGAAGAGGAAGGGGATGAATCACTCATCTTGACTAGTTAAGTAAAATACCAGGTACCCTCTCCGTCCCAATTTAGGTATCCCATTTGGTTTTGAATTCTACTATTGTGTAGGAGTTATATTATGATTTTAGATGAAAGTGAGTCCAAAAATAAAGGTAAAGTTGGCTTTTTGAAGAATTTAAACATTGTTTAGGAACTATCAGAACCATGAAAAGTATGGAGAAGAGTAAATAGAGACAACTACAGGACAATCCAAGACGAAAGTATTACCATTACATTTTTTTTTCCTTGGGTAAAATTCTTGGTTTCCCGACCATAAGTAGTTAGGATTTGCATATCGTGGTCATCATCATCGTCAAGAATAAATTTTTTCTGTTCAATGTTTCTGCATTATCTGTTGAATAGAAGTGCAGATTCAATCTAAATGAAACTTATTCGATTTCTATACAGGAATATTACACCTAAGTTTTAGTTTAAGATGCGCGGACTCTTCACTTTCGATGCCGCACCGGTGTCGGATTCTCCAAAAATACACTACTTTTGGAAAATCCAACACACACCCGCTGACATTTTTGAAGAGTCCGAACAACATAAGACTTTTAGTAGTGTATTGATGGATTATATATAGATATTGTTATAAATGTTTCTGTAAATATTGTCTGTGCATCTGCAACTAAGTAAAATGGCTTACAGAATCATGCCATATAGCTAAAAAAATAAAAGAGTGACAATTTCACATTCCTCCTTTACCATTTCATTTTAACATGACTTTTCTTGTTCATACTTGGCAGTGTTCTTTTCTCTTTGCACGACGATGCTGATGTCCTAAAATTGATGCGCCATCATGAGCTCTTAGAGAGTAAAAGTGTATGTCCAACTTCCTAAATACACTCATCTTGTGGCTAGTCCTGATGTCCAACTTCCTAAATACACTCATCTTGTGGCTAGTCCTGATGTCCAACTTCTTAAATACACTCGTCTTGTGGCTAGTCCTGATGTCCAACTTCCTAAATACACTCATCTTGTGGCTAGTCCTGATGTCGCTTCAGGAGGCAGCTGATCATTGTACTGGAACTCCGGAATTGACACGTCCAAATGATATTTCGTCAATCGATGTAGAGACTCCAGAATTAGTCACACAGCATTTCTACCTCACAGAATACATAGTCATACATGGCATTAATGCAGCTTATGTAGAAGTTAAAGAACTGGTAATTATCTTTGTTGCATTTTGCAACACTCAAATAGGCTAACACCATGCCTTGGTAGGTTTTTTTCTTTTCTGGAAAATGGCAATAAGATTTTTGGTGAACAGAAATGTACGTCATTTTCAATTCATATATGTTACTCTCTATCTCTCACAATTATTATGAAATTTGAAGACTCAACCAAATTTCTTATGTAATTTTTAAATAATTTAAAATGTTAATTGTTGTAATTTATAATACTTGCATGTCTACACTAATTATGTGGCATATATGGAATTTGATGAGTCAACTAAATTTATTATATGATTTTAAATTTTTTAAATTGTTAAAATATTATAATTTATGGTACTTTTTATGTAATTTTAAAATAATTTATGTTATCTTTTTTTATTTCAATTTACGTGACACTAATATAATTATATAATATAACTGATCAATTTCTACGTGACATAATTGAAAGATCCGCATAAGGCATGTAGCTCAAAAGATCAAAAAGAAGCATGACCTCAGTCTATATCATATTTTTGGAACATTTATGAAATGATCAACCTACATACAATATTTACACAAATACCAACAGTTATTTGAAGTAAAACAATACTCGCTCAATATCATAATAAGTGAATTATTGATATATTTTTTAATGTTCAAATTAACTTAACTGTTCAATTTTCAAGAGTAATGTTGGAATTTTCTTCCATTGTTACCATTTATTTGAATTTCCTATATTATGAGTTCAAGATATTTAATTGTTCCTATTTACTTATTGTTTTGAATTATTTTCTTGGAAGTAGTATCAATGTTTTAGATTTTCAAGAGTAGTTTGACAATAATTAAATAGGGCAAAAATAGAAAGTACTCCCTCCGTTCCACAATAAGTGAATTGTTGAGTAAAATACACTTATTAAGGAAAAAAAATTAAGACATAAATTAGACATTACTTTATATTTTTGCACTTTTTAATTAATTGTCAAACTACTCGTGGAAATACAAACAATAAGTAAAAAGGAGCAATTAAGTTTCTTAAATTCATCGCATAGTAAGTCCAAATGAAGGATAAAAATGGAAAAAAGTTTCAACATTACTCTTGAAGATTGAACAATTAACTTATTGTGGAATATTGAAAAATGCCTCAATAATTAACTTATTATGAAACGGAGGGAGTAGTGTCTAATTTATGTCTTAATTTTTATTCATTATAAGTGTACATTACTTCAACAATTCACTTATTATGAAATAGATGGAGTACCAACCTAAGGGGCTAAAAATTTAATTGGGCCCCACAATTTCAGCATATTTGTACACTTTTGTTTTGACACATGGGTAATTAGACCAAACTGGGCTGACATTTTGGTCCAGCATAGGAAACGCACACATAGACAGCAGTCAAGTACAATATCATGAAAACATGAAAATATATGATACCGAAAATACCCCTAAGCAAATATGAAGACGCTAACTAACATTTCCCTATAGCCAATAAAATTGTGCCACAGCAGGCATGTCGACCTGCTGTGTGCTTATTGACACTTATTATTAAGTAAAAATAAAAATACACCCCAACGATCTTATAGCTGAGTATTTGGTAGGGGTGTGTAAAAATTGGTTTAATCGATAAATTGAATCGATAAAATTATTATTGATTTATTAGTATTGGGTTATTGGATTAACTATTTTTTAACGGTTTTGTAAATTTTTTTATTGGACTATCGGTTCGGTTTTCGATTTTAAAGTTTTAGTTAACGGTTAAACCGATAACCCAATAAGATTATATTAAAATTATATTTTTATTCGTAATTGTATAATTGTGGCTTTAGATTTTAAATACTTACCTTATTGTCTTTTGTATTTTCTAGTTGTTGTCTTAGTTCGTATAATTTGTATAGACTTAATACATTAAGTTAGTGTAGAACAAATAAAAATAAGAGAAAGTAAAAAAAATTAGGGGAGTATTTTCTTATTGGTTAAATCAAAAACCGAACCGATAAAGATCAAAAATCGATAACGAATATCTTATTGGTTTGGTTATCGGTTTAGTGTGTTTACAAACTGAAAACCGATAAACCGAATCAATAATACACAAAATTGAACCGAACCGACCGATGCACACCCCTAGTATTTGGGGACACAGGAATTCCTTCTCTGACATCATTTTCATGATTTAAGGATTTGTAATTTCTATCATGCTACATGATTCATCAAATTAAGCAATATTTATTATGAATTGTTATTTGCCATCTTTATATTTTCTTAATTACTTGCATATCTCTCTCTCTCTCTCTTTTATAAAGATCATGGTGTATGGGCTAGTTTTCGCGAGAGTAGTGCATCTCTCTCTTTAATTTTCACTTGTTAGTGATAGGGATATTAATTAGCTTTAAATTTTGTAAATATTCCCTCTAATCCAAAATAATTGAATTGTTGAGGTAATGCACACTTATTAAAAAAAACATTTAAGGACATAAATTTAATGCTACTTTTCACTATTACCCTTTTGATTATCCAAACTATTCTCCTAGAAAAATGTAAAGTAGTTAAGAACATCATTAAAAGAAAGGGTAACTATGGAAAAAAGTCCAAACAATTCTCTTGAACTTTGAACAATTCACTTAATTTGAACTATAAAAAAAGTCTAAATAATTCATTTAATATGGAATGGAGGGAATAGCATTATTATTAACGCTCATTTGTACAAAAAAAAAAAAAAATAGCATAATTTTTCTCTATTTCAAAATGTAGCAGAAAACATGTTTTCAAGCGCATATGATCAAAATATAATATCTGATTATAGCAGTATGTGTGGCCACCAACTGTACATATATATATATATATATATATATATATATATATATATATATATATATGTGTGTGTTTTCAAATCAGAAACTGAATGTATGTGTAGTCAACTGTATGTGTGGACAGTGCGGAATGTCTGTGTGGCAACTGTATGTGAAATTTAACAGATATAAATAAGGGCAGTCCAGTGCACTAAATAAAGCTTCCGCTATGTTCAGGGTTCGGGGAAGGGTCGGACCACCAGAATCTATTGTACGCAGCGTTACCTTGCATTTTTGCCAGAGACTGTTTCTACGACTTGAAACTGTGACCTCTGAATCACATGACAACAACTTTAATTGAATTTCTTCTTAAAAGAAGTTGCTGAAATTACTGTTTTGTGTGTTTACCACACTGCTAAGTTGCTTAGCCCAAGAGACCTTTGAAAATTAAATGTAACACTTAACTATCAGAATGTTGGATTCCTTTTTCACTTTTTAAAATGTGAAGTGTGGGCTCCCTCTCTCTATTATATTCCTCCTTAAATCATTTATACTGTTTTTTAATTTTTTATTTTTAACTTGTTTTTTTTTATAACCGTAGTGTCCGGGTTAACTTTTGCACCTTTACTAAATTCACGAGATATCTATCACCTCCCACTAGCAATATATATCAGGTAACTCTGTCCACCAATGCTCTGACGGATGGAAAGAATCACCTAATATTTTTTATTTCCACTGATATTTGAACTTTAAACCTCAGGTTCTCAATCCACTTCCACCACACCCTTGGGTGCTGTTTTTTAATTTTTAATTATCCAATATTGGTAGGTAAAGCCTACAATTTTAATTATTTATTTATTTCTATACTGCCATGCACAGCAGTATGGGGGCCAGTGGTGGGGGTGGGAGTAGAGGAAAGCACACTTGAGAATGTTTGTCAAATAAGGACCTTTGTTTAGTTTAATTCTTAATTTGGCTTTATTACTTTTATCAGTATTATTTTATGTTAAATTTACAGTATGTTACACTTATATAATATTATCCATGCATGTAAATGTTAGAATGACACTTATTGGTGCCTTATAAGTTATAAGTTCGAGCAATGAAAATATTCTCTAAGATTAAATACACACTATCGCTGCACCCTACTCCCTTCCATCTCTTATAGTTGCCGAGCAGTAGTGAACGAAGCTCAATGAATCACCTTCGTAAAAAAAGTACATTGTATAAATAAAGCTATATAAGTTGTTGAGTCCCTCAATAGTGCAAGTTGCTTATATTGAACTCTATTGAATTTCGTTAGAATGCTTGGCTCCGCCACTGCCCTAAACCCTGCTTTCCAGAGAGCACTTAATTGTGTAATTGATGTCCATAATTTGCATACGATATTAGTCAATAATTGACTAATACAGTAAAGTTATATAGCACTAATTATAATTAAGTACCTATATAGCTAGTTAATTGACTACAAATTCATGCAAACTAAGTTGTTTTACTATCATTAAGCTGGCCTAATTTTCTTAATCCCTATACATGCTAAAAACTAGAAAAGTGCATCTTATTTAACAATAAATAAAGTGTTAGGGACACATTTAACTCTGACTCTCTCTATAAGTATATATATATATATCTTGTTCCAACTACATATCCCATAATATCACTACTTTACCCTGCATGCAACAGACAGATATGACAGCCACCACATTTTTCTCTATACATAGGAGCAAAGCCAGTTTATAAACTAGGAGTTTGACAGAACACAATAATTTTAGTTTAAAATCTATATAAAAAAATTATTTAATATGTATAAATAATCCCTCTAGAATCTCGTAAGCAAAAAAAAATAATTGTGATTCAGAACACAAACTAAAAAATCCGAAGTCCACCTCCATGTGTATGTATATGAGTACTAAGTAAAGTTATATCCATATGATCTATAAGTCACGAATTTGAGCCGTGGAAGCAGCCACTAATTCTTGCATTAGAATAGACTATAAGGGTGCAACCCTTTCCTAAATCCTGCTGATATAGAATGTTTTATGCACCGAACTACCCTAATGAGCGAAGCGTGGGCCGGTGTGGGCCGGGGTTGCAACTCAACAAGTTTAGTTTAATTTAATAAGAAGCTTAAAGATTAAGAAAGTAAAGATATTACCACTACTATATACCCTCTCTCGAACTACTAAAAAGTAAAAAAAAATACAAAAAAATGGGACTTAAGAGTAAGAACAAACTAGGACCCAAACTAAATTAACTTGTTATGTAGTATATATATGCTGCTACCATAAAGCCTTTCACTTTATTTTAGCTCCATTATTCTCATCAATATTCTTCTCTTTCCTTTATCTTTCTTCCTTTCTTTTCCTTTCCCTCTCTAAGTGTACTACTGGTATTTCTCCTCCACCTTCAATTTGATGTGATTCTCCACTAACATAAAACTTTACAAAAGAGAATTTTTATAGATCATATTCAAGAATTTGCTATGAATTTTTCTTCAATTCCATATCTTGATCCAGCCAACTGGCAACAGGTATAGTTTTTTTTTATGCTTCAATTAATGGTTTCTTTGCCAAAAAAGCAAAAGAATTCATTAAAGATAATATTCCTCTCAACTTTTATAAATTTTTTTTAAAATTCTTCCTTTTTTCATCTTTAAATTTCTTGTATATACTAAGATATCTCATTTTCTTCTACTTTTTTGTTTTTTTTCCAGCAAGGTGGAGGTAGTATCCAAAATCATCATCATCATCAACTTGCATCACCACCATCTCAGACTGCACCACCGCCGCCAGTATTATCAACTCCTCCTCCAGTACCTCTGCAGCCTCATGGCGGAGGTGGTGCAGGTTCCATTAGGCCGGGCTCGATGGCTGATCGAGCCCGGATGGCTAACATACCTATGCCTGAGATAGCTCTAAAATGCCCTAGATGTGATTCAACAAACACCAAGTTTTGTTACTTCAATAACTACAGTCTCTCGCAGCCTAGACACTTTTGCAAGGCTTGTAAAAGGTAACTACTATTATTGTTGAACAAATACACTAGATTAAACTCTGAGTACATAAATTTACCACTATAGTTTATGTATTACAAAAAATATAACTAAATATGATACATGTACTATAGACTAGCTAAATGTTCAATTTGTTTATTTTGTGAATACCTAACTATACCTAAGTTGTGATTTGTAAACAAGCATACATTCTTCTACTCGTTTTACGCGAAAATGATTGATTGAGAGTACTCCTCCTAAGTCTTCTCCAAAATTTTCCAACAGGTACTGGACTAGAGGCGGCGCGTTGAGAAATGTCCCCGTGGGTGGGGGTTGCAGGAGGAACAAAAGAAGCAGCAACAACAAAAGCAGTAACAACAACAATAATAATAATTCAAAATCTCCGGCTTCCAGCACTAGCACTGACGGTCGTCAGGCTACTAACTCCGGTTCTACAAGTACAATTTCATCCCATAGCAACAGCTTTACCGGTCCAACATCAGCATCTAGTTTATTAGGTCTTATGTCCCCTCAAATTCCGCCTCTTCGTTTCATGTCACCTTTAGGTCAATTTAGTTCTGATCATCATCACCACCACCATTTTACTCCGAGTAATCACATGAACTTGAATTTTTCTACAAGTAATTGTGGTAACGTATTAGGCGGGACCACTGAAGGCATGATTGTTAATACTAACAACAATTTGCTTGGTGTTGGTGTTGGTGCTGGTGCTGGTGGTGTTACTTCGCTTTTATCAAGTGGAAACCTTGAACATTGGCGAATGCAACAACAATTCCCTAATTTCTTAGGTGGATTTGATCCGTCTAATTCGCCTTCTTCTGGTGTTAATAACTACCCGTTTCAAGGTGGTGTTCATGAGGCGGTACAATTCCTTGGTGGTGAGAGTACGAGTCAAATTAGCAGACCAAAAATCTCGACATCAATGCTAAATCAGATGGCTTCAGTGAAGATGGAAGACAATAACAACAACAATACTAATCAAGATCAATCAGCTTTGTCAAGGCAGTTGTTGGGTATTCAAGGAAATAATGAAAATTGGAATACTGCTAGTGCTTGGAGTGATCTTTCTGCTAGTTTTAGCTCTTCTTCTACTAGTAATGCCATGTAATTATTGAAATTCGTGGCGAAGCTTATACTATATCTACTTTGTCACTGAGCGGTCATTCAGAGGTCTTAGCTGGTGATCTGAATTGTCTCAATAGTCGATATATTTTATCAGCGGAAGCTTCTAGTGGAGATGGAACCCGGACATTAGCATCAAAAGATCGATCGATCATCTGAAAACCCTAGATTTGGTAGTTTTTATTTCTCTAAAGTGTTTTATTTAGATTTATTTGTAGTTTGTTATGGTAATGTGTTAGAACATGTTTGGGGGTGTTTTTTTTTGTTTTTTTTTTGAGTTTTTTGTAGTAGCTTTTGTGTACTCATGAAGGTCTAATTTTCAAAGTAATTGGCTCTAGGTGTTGGGCTGTAAAGGTGATAATATGGCTAACATTTCTAATGGTATATCATCTTCATGTTTGAAATTTTATGGAATTTGTGTGTTTTCATGAATATGTGTATTTCATCTATGGTGATATTGTTTAATTTCTTCCTTCTCTCATTATTAGTACAATTTCTTCATGGATTTATTATTGCTTGGCATGATCCAAGTTAATATAATTTATACAAATTATGAATCTGTTGATGAGGATTTAGATATGGATAATTAGTGCTTATTATCTAGAAATGAATTAATGATCCATGGTCTGAAGCAATGTTGTTCAAATATTTACATGATAAAAATTTCATTTAGCAGAACCAGGTGGCGAATGCTCTAGGCAGAATTCCTATGATGATAGTTTTATGTATTTTCTAGCTTCACCTTTGTTTACTTTGTCAATTTTTGAAGCAAATAAATTAAAAAAAAAATAAATTGTTAAGGTAACTTCAGATGTATAGTTTGTGAAATAATTTGCAAACCTTCCTGGATAATCACTATGCAACTTAAAATATAGTTTTTAATGGCAATATGAGGTTAATTGCCTACCTTGTTTTTCGGGTTGTTAATTCCACAATTTACGGGCTGTAATTATCATGACATAATAATATAATTTTTTTTAATACATTTTGCTCAATCTATATTGAGTTAATTCCCTAAATTATCATTGAATTTGTGCAAACATTCCACTAAAGTCACTTTTATTTTTTTAGGACAATATTGTCACTGAACTATGTATATCTTTCCAAAATAAGGTGAAACTAATAAATAGTTAAAGACATGTTTGGAACGCCACAAGAGAATTGGAATTAGATGTAGTTACTCCCTCCGTCCATCTTTACTTGCTCACTTTCCTATTGGCAGAGGGATTAAGAACAACAAATGATAGGGGTAGTTTTATCTTATTACCCTTTGAATATAATAAATTTAATGCTTAGATAATGAATCATATTTAATGCTAAGGGTAAAATGGGTAGAAATAGGTAAATTATCCATTGATTTTATAAACTGGAAAAGTATTGTTGAACATCCCAAAATAGAAAAGTGGACAAGTAAAGATGGATCGAGGAAGTACACAATTTGACATGAAATGCAATATAAATTAACAAGTCACTACTACTAAAGTAAACAAATTGAAACATAAATTCAAAAAAAACAAAAAACATAATCCTCTTTTTATATTTTTTCTTTTCGAAATTTTTTACTTTTTTTTTTAATTTTACATCATTTATTTTCCAACCTTTACTTCTTATGATTCAATAAAATTGCTCGTATATTTTATTTTCTTCATTTAGCACATAACTGCATTATTATTCTAGTGTTTGAATTAAAGTAAAATTTCATTATTGAATGAGATTATGGACTTATGTTTCTTTTCGTTTGAATTATATGTTCACTTAGGTTATGGTGAAAATTATTTTATTTTATGTTGGAATTTGATATAATATTATAGTTTTTTTTTAGAATGTTGAATTTGTGTTCCAATTTATTTGCTTTAGTAGTATTGACTTGTTATTTCATATTGCATATCTTGTCAAACTGTGTAATTACATCCAATTCCAATTCTCTTTGTGCCCTTCCAAACATGCCTTTAAATATTTCTTAGTTTCACCTTATTTTGGAAAGATGTACATAATTCAATGACAATATTGTCCTAAAAAAATAAAAGTGACTTTAGTAGAATGTTTGCACAAATTCAATGACAATTTAGGGAATTAACTCAATGTATATTCTTTTACATTAAAGTAAATGCACGTTTTATTGTTTGTTTCAGCTTAAAATTGAGGGGTTTTAATTGATAGGGGATCTAGAGGTCAAGTTACAGATTCACTTAAACTCACTAACTTTTGACTTTTGTCCATGATCATATAAAAAATGTATTACATATTTATAAATATTTGAATGTATTATATATTTATAAATATTTGAACGTATATCTAATTTTTATTATAATATTAACTTAAGATTATCGTAGGAAGGAACAATATAGTCCTACTAGACCAAAACGCGTCGGTGTGTAAGCTTTTGCCACTTCATGATGTGTATGATGATTCTTAAATATTGTTATTCTGTTTGATTAGTGCATGTTAGTCACTTCATGTTATTCTGGTATTTCAATATATTACTATATAGATTATAGTATATATTATGTTTTAATGGATGTGAGATATGAGCTGAAATGAAAAGGAAAAAATATAAAAGAATTCTAAGAAGCAACTTTCTGGAGATTCAGTTGCTTCCAGCTGCCCAGCTATATACACTAGACAATTTAATTATATGAGTTTTGCTCTTCTCATTTAATTTTTTTTTACAATTGTTCTAGATCTCATCCACGTGCCTCGTACAAAAATATCGATAATATACCTACTTGAGAATGTAAATTAATTAAATAAAATCTGGAATATTCACTTAAGATTAGGTTTTCTTGATTAAGTAAACCAAGGATTGGCTGGAATTATGTAAAGAATCTGTTCTTTTTTGAGGTTGTACGTAAGCTATATGAAATTATAAACAAAAATGAAGAACTCATCCTAATTAAACTTTGAGAAAGAAATCAAACTCCAACAATAATTAATACTATCCTGTTATAACAGATTATATTAGTGGTTTAATTTTAAAAGTTTCCGTAATACTTGCATAAATCCGTATAGAGTAATATCAGGCAGCTGGTAGATAATCAAAGGCGAATCCAGAATTATTGAATTTAGTAATGCATATAACAATAAGTATATTCACAGTTAAATTGTTTTATAGATATATAATGAATTCCTCATAAAATATATTCAAGATTTGTATAAAAGTTATTGAATTTGAGTAAATTCATAGTTTCTAAGTTAGGTCCGCCCTGATAGACAATTCAGCATGGATTTTGTCGATGTTAGATTTTGCTGTGAGACGAATACGCGTGTGCATATCTTAGTTGTTTTTGTAATCTCACCTGAGTAAAGGAAAATTGACCCGTTTCAAGTTCTATCGATACCATCGTAATGTACTTAACCACTTACGCGCATCTTGATTATACCAAATGCAGTAATTATTACTCTACTATCTTTTATTAGACATATTTTCACTTCTATTGTGTAACATAAGCTAGTATTATAAGTTCTTGTACTTGGAACATAAATCCAATCATATGCTTTATCAAATTATAGCTAGCTAGGTATATATAATGGGAAAATCAACCTAGAAGACATGCTAATATTTGTGCTTCTAATGTATGATTCCATCATTTGCTATAATAACTTCGATAATGATAAATATTGTAAAGAATAGTAAAGAAAGAATTCTTGGGGCATGAGTAATGATTCCATAATAATTAATAATAATAATAATTCAGAGAAATGGGGGTAAAAAAGCAATGATGAGAAGAGAGTCAAAGAAGGTAAGACAAACAGTGGGACAACAATCTTCTTAAAAGACTCGAAATCGACAATATGCCCACTCAATTCCACACACAAACTAACATCCTTCTCTTCCCAAACTTCGAGATTACGAGATGAATTCAAGATATCTGATTAAGCGTGGAGAAATTTCAACTTATTTTATCATAATTCATGCTGATAAAATTGAATTAGTGTGCATGTTATGAATTTGGCCGAATTAAGTAACTTTGATGTAAATTTTATATTTTTGTTAATAAATTCATTGAACATCTACAAGATAAGAAGAATAGAATTGGGAACCCATATATAACTTTAAATCCCGACTCCGTCTCTATTTTCATCTCAAGATAAATTATCACATTTTACTTTTGGAGAATAAACTACATAAACTTCGATTAATATTTTAAAATATATTTTTCACTACAAAGATATACGAAGAATCACAATTTATAATATTTTTCATATATTTTTAAAATATTAAATCAATTTAATCCTATTTAACTCTTAAAAAGTGAAACGTGATAATTATTTTGAGACAAACATGAGGTACTATATGATTTAATTTCTTTTTGTATACTACTATATGTTGGTAGAACATTTCTTGAATTCTGTACACAGTTTGCCCCCAAGAATCACGTAGAAAAATTTAAATTAAAGATGATTGAGATCAGTCAAAGAGAACAAAAGAATACTCTGAACAAACGTGACCAGCTAACATTAAAGTATGCACAAATTTATATATTTCTTGTTCTGATTTTGTTGCACGAATTTCTAGGAAGAATAGAACTGTACTAACTGTTCTTCTAACAGTAGTACTTCATTAGATCTTTCAATTCTTGATTTTCACGAACTGGTCTAACTGATCTTGTTTTATCATGCTTCTGACAAAGAAAATATGATTCAGGTATACCGTATCTGATAATTACTAGGTGCGGAGTTAGTTTTCGAGATATGGATTCAGTCGAATTCAGTAATTTTGGTTCATTTAATATATGTAAATAACTAATTTACAATCCGATAACTTGAAAGGGTATTAGAATTTCAAACTTGTTCTCTCCGTTTCATATTACTTAGCTCATGTTGGTCTGACACCCCTTAATTAAGAAAGCTATAATTTGAGACAGATTTTATTAGATTAACTTTATAAATGATGTTTTGGACTCTAACTTTGACTGTTACTATTTTATGTAGTTATTTAATATTAAGGATAATATGAAGAAAAAAAAAAGCAATAAAATTGTCTTAATTTACTAAAATGTACAAGGAAAATGAAACATCTATTTTTGATAGAAATGCCAAGTAAATAGCACGGAGGGAGTATAAGCTTTAGATCCCGGCTTCGCCTCTACTGATATTAACCTAATAGAAAAATTAAAAGAAATGATCTATAATCTGTAGACTATATATATATATGCAGATTACTTTAATTTTTAGCTAGCTTTATGCCCTAATTATTTGAGTGAAATAACAAGAAAAGACTAAACATGCCATGTTTGTGCCAGTATATTATATGTAAGCTAATTTTAGCATGTGACCATATTGCTTTCCAGTGTTTTTTGGTTGTTGATGTTTGTTTCTGGTTACTAACTTCCCTAGCTCTTCTTTTCTTGGGAATGTTCTCTCACTTTGATGCTTTTATTCAGTTAGTTTCTTCTTTCTTTTGACTGAATTTGGGACATTGGTGGGCACTTGTGTTAACATAAAATCATATTTGTTGTCGTGAGGTCCATTTAGTTATAGATTTATACTTCCTCCATCTTAATTTATGTGAGTTAGTTTGATTTGAAACGAAGTTTAAGAAAGAAAGACTTTTGAAATTTATAGTTTAAAATAAGTATAAGATGTTTGTGTGGCTATAAATTATTTAATTAAGGGTAAAATGAGCATTTTAAAGTTAAATTGTTACTAAATATAGAAATATCTTATTCTTTTTTGGACTGACTAAAAAGGAAAGTGAGTCATATAAATTACTCCCTCCGTTCCTAATTAGTTGTCACATTTGTAAGTTGCACACCCCTTAAGAAAAACATTAAATAGAAAGTAATTTGACTAAATCACCCTTATTAATTACGTACTTATCTTTATTTAATGCTTCTTTGTTTGCACTATATTAAAATCTCTCCATATTTATTACCAAGGGTAAAAGTGGAAATAAACAACTAATTATGTCTTGGTTTTGTGAAATGACAAGTACTCTCTCCGTTTCGTTTTAGTTGACCCTCTTGCTAAAAATATTTGTTTCAATTTAGTTGTCCAATTTATGAAATCAAGAGAATTTTATTATGTTCTTTCAATACTACCCTATCATTAAGTGACTATATAAAGGAGTATACACTCAAATTTATATTCTCAAGGCATAATTAATAAGACTAATTTGGTAAAATAAACACCTAATAAATATTTTCTTAAGGGGAGTCTCAAGTCAACAATGGTCAACTATTTTGAAATGGAGAGAGTATTAAGAAACAACTACTTTTAGTAAGGACGACAACTAATTAGAAACGGAGGGAGTATGACAGAGGAAGTATTAAAATAGGTGATACTAGTTTATCGATCTATGTATACCATTACCAATCATAAATAATTCGATTCATCTGGGTTAACCTGACTCCCTCCATCCCATTTTAGTTGGGCACATTTTATTTTACACGGTAATTAAGAAATCATAAATGGAATGATAAATTTTACTATTTTACCCTTTATCCATATTACTAATATTCATTGGGCATAAGAATTGACATTGTAATTGTAATTAATTGTAGGGATAAAATGGGAAAAAATTAATTAATTCTATCTTGATTTAGTAAGTGATAAACTAATATGAGATATTTATTTTTAGTAAGATGACCAACTAAAATGGGACGAGCGAGTAGAAATCATTTGTTCGCACCAAATTTGTCGACGCTTCTTGTTTTGTGACCGAATGAATTCAAAGGACAATAATGTCTTCTTCTTCCTTTGAAGTTGCAATTTTTTTATTTAAAATTAGTGTACATAAGTTTCAATCAATTCGATATCTAATTAAGTTCAACTGGTCAACTTCTTCATCTTTTAAAAGTGGTGGAGTTTTAGAAATTCAGCCCCAATAATTTTTAACAAATAATTGTGGATGGGTTGAATCTAATATCCACGTGAGCCAATAAACGAATATCACACTATTTAATTAAAGCTCCGCATATGCTATCTCATATATACTTCGGTTAAAAAGAAGGGAGATTTAACTGTAAATGGCAATTGAGGTCCTATTTACCCCAAAAATTAAAATTAAGGACAATTAGGATCTTATAGACGGAAGAAGGATAAACTTAAACTATTTTTATTACGTTATATGACATGTTTGACCCTTTTTTCTAGGGGTGTGCATTGGTCGGTTCTGTTCGGTTTTATGTATTATCGGTTCGATTTATCGGTTTTCGATTTTTAAATATGCTAAACCAATAAGATATTTTTTTTCAATTTTCGATTTAGCCGATAATAAATTACTCATAAAATAGAAATAGTAGCAACTAACATGAAAAGAAACTGAATCTTAATTATTGCCAAAATCCTACATGATGTGTTTTAATTTACAAGGATCTTCAAGCTTGAAATGAATGTTAGATCAAAAAATTGAATCCTAGTCGCTCGACACTCACCGTTGTTGTCGCAAACTCTCGCCGTCGGTTTACTAGAGAAGAAATTGAAAAGGTTTAACTTTATGCATTTATCGGTTTATAGGTTTTTAGTAAATTGAATAGGTTTGTTAGTTTGTAGAAATTAAGATAAATAGACATTAAGTAATATATATATATATATATATATACTCCATAATGTAAGTAGGGGTAAAGTAATAATTTAGTATATTCTTATTGAGTTTTCGATTTACCCAATAACCCAATAAAAAAAAATCGAAACCGAACAGTATTAGTGTATTACTCAACGATTGATTGATTACATTTCATTATAATGATACTAATTCTGATTGATTTTACTACATTTCACACTTTCGCTTCTGGTAATATATTTTTATATTTGATTTAAAGCATTAACTACTAAAGTCTTAAGTAGATATGTCCTTTTATTTGAAGAGTTCAACTTCTTTTTTTCGGTACAGTACAACGGGTTATGAATTTATTAATAATGTATTAATTTCTAAAATTTCTTAATTGTGAAATAATTATATATTTAGAGATTTTATAATTAAATTAAGTATTTTTTAAATTTATAACTGTAATTTTTTTTTTTTTGGTAACTCAAGATAAATTTATAACATAATAAAGAGTGTGGGAAAATGACTTTTTTGCATGTTTTGTTTTGCCTATAAGGCTATAACGACCAAAAGAACATAAAAACGTCAAATGCTATTATAGGTGTATAAAAACCTTCATTATTACCGTCTGAAAATGTTCGGATAAATGATGTCGTCTTTTTTTTTTTTTTTTTTTTTTTTTTGTTGACAAACAATGTAACTATGGAAAAGTCTATAATTATGTATTGTCAACTAATTTATATGTTACGTTTGTCATTAATTTATTGTTAGGAGGTTGTTTGTCTTATTTTTCATATACTTAATAATGCTTATTATGGAAAACAATACATAATTGTAATTTTTTAAAGTTACCTAATATTACAAAAAGTCTTTTGCATAGAAGTTAAACCCTTTAGTTATTACTCCAGTGGAAGCTGACAACAAATCTCTTCTGGGAATCTCGACAATCTTTTTTTTATACCTAAACAAGTGGAGCATTAAGACTTTTTCACTCGATATTTATATCGATCTATATTAATTTTATTATAATTAAGTCACAATTAAGGTTCAATCGTACATGAGCACATAAAAAAAAAGGCATAAATAAAAAAAGAAGTTTGTTCTACGTACATCAAATCAGGGATAGATATGGTACGGTAGATATTGATTGTCATATTGAAATTGAAAATTTTGATACCTTAATTTCAGTATTACGATATTTGATATGCACTTTAATCTATTCTTTTTGGTATTCGGTTTTTATAAAAGAAACACCAAATATTATATTGAAGTATATAATTCTTTATGTATTATTATGATACTAATAAATATATAAATTAGTGTCATTACAAAATTAATAGTTTAAACGTTGTAAATTAGAGTCTCCCTCACTAATTATTAGCAAGGCTTAAATTAGCAAGACACCTATGGCTGCCCTCACTAAATCTTGATTAGTGAGGGACGTCCTTCACTAAATCACATGGCTAAAACAAGACTTTTTAGTAGATATGCTCTATCTTGATCTTTTATTTTATTTATTTAAGCCGTCTTGAAGTGGCGGGGGGTTGGCATGGACCCCTACCCTGTTAATTAATGAACAACCAGTGTAAAAAAGGAGGGGGATATAAACCAAAACCTCATTAATGTGATGAAATGCACAAAAGATAATATTAAGTGGTTAGAACTAGAAGAGTTAATACATGAAACCTCTGATAAATATTTCCTCATGTAGCAAAGCTTCTTGACTGAAGGGATGTTGAGGCCAGTTGATTGAACTGTTTTTTTTTTAATATAATTAATTAACAAAAAGAATTATTTGTATTTTCTATGAAATGTTTTTATATATGTAAGGTGTTAGTATGATATAATTAAGGTGCTTTTTGAAAAGTCGAAGTCAAAATTTCCTATCATATGAGTATATGTATATTGGAATCGAATAAACTATGATTACTAATTTATCATACCACAAAATATCAAAATCGTATCATATCAAAAGTACTTTGATATAATTTATGATATAATATTATTTAAAATTAATAAAAAATCAAAATTGTCAAATTGAAATTTTTAATACTGTACCAATTACCATACCCTTACACCAAATTCTGGAAGCAGTACTGTAGTGTAGTAGTGGTCTGTTAAAAAGATTAATCGTGAGGGAGAAGCTAGGAATCTTCTACTGTTACCTTGTTTGGAACTTTTTGTGAGGACCAAGGTAATGAACACATCCAAACATTTCCTAAAGCAACTCTACATATAGCTGCCCTTTTAAATATGTGACACCGTTTTCTTTTTAATTCGTTCAAAAAAAAATGTCATCTTATTATAATTAGAAATAATTTAACTTAGTTACTAAAAAATCAAAAGAAATAAATTAACTTTAAAATTTTCCTTTTACTCTTAATAAAATAATTTATAAACACACAAATATCTAAGGATTGCTTTAGATCAGAAATTTCAAAAGTCTTACTTTATTTCTTAAACACCGTGCCAAGACAAACGGTATCATATAAAATGAGATGGAGGGAGTATATTTATTATAAGTCTTAAGTTGCAGCCAAATTTCTCTATAATAGTGTTGCTTGTCTTGCTTGTCCGAATACTTTTTGCATGTTATAGTGAAATATTATTATAATGAATGTATAATGTAACATAACATAAGAAACCGAATCCGCATAAACATGATTTATAGTGAAATTTTTGTTATGGAGAAGTTGTTATATAGAGGTCTAACTGTACTTTAAAAAATGAATTGAGTCGAGTCGGTCTTGTTTTTAATCGGGTTTGTACTTATTAAATTGAAAATAAAAAAGAGTCGAAATGTAGGATAAAATTATAGCTTGAAAGATTTATCATCCTTCCCTCTAACTATAGGGATTCAATTTAGTACGCTGGTTTGATAAATCAAGGTATAACCACTGCACCAAAATAATATTTAGCGACAATTAGCTAACAACAATAACTTAATTGTCGCTAAATTATATTTTTAGAGGCAGTAATTATTAGTGACAATTATATTTTAACGCTCTTTGTAAATGCCCCTAAAGTCTATAGCGACATTCAATTCCAAAGTAATTTAACTTTTCGAATCCGGTAAAAACTTTAGTACTCTATTAAAAAACATATTTATTATCGCAAAAAACCTTTATTATTGTAGTGAAATAATCATCCTCTTAAGTCTCTTTCCTTTTTACGTATTGAAAGGATAAGTGATTCTCAGGGCAGCATGATCATGGCCTTTAGTTTTCAGTTTCCATGAATTATTGCTCCAAGAATATACATGGCAGAAATAGAGGTCGTTTGGTAGCTGATATAGTTATGCAGGTATTAGTAATGTATAGTTATCAGGATCGGATATCTATGTATATTATTTTTATATGGAGATATCAGTTACATAAAATAATACATAGATTCTCTCATATATAATTTATACATGTATTAATTATGCGGGTTTCAAAATTGCAAACCAAACACTGTATTAACTTTATACATGAATAACTTACCTTCTAAACAACTATCAAACATGATATTACTTATGCAGAATTTAATACATACTCATTGCTCACCTCCAAACCAGCTACAACGACCCTTAATTGCTAATTAACTTTGGTTCACTACAATGGTGATTAATTAGAGAATGATTAATCTCACGATGTGATTTCAGAATTGGACTCTAAACGAAGTGGTAGATGTAAATCATGTAATACTTGACTAAGATCACTAAGATTCGAGACAAACTTAGAATTGTATCAATTGAAAGACTAATCACTGCTTTAGAGAGTCAAATATAATGGCTGTTGGATTGGCCAGCAATCAAAACATATCTTTAAGATTTATAGTCTATTAGATCAAATTAAAATTTTTAAAAAATATCAATTTATTTTGAAAAGTATTTTTGTAGAATAGTAGTTTGTATTTGCTACTCAATTTAAAAATACTTTTGTTAATAATTAGAGCACCAATTTGGCCTTAACTAATTAAGGTTTCAAAAGTATTTCAGTTGAAAATTTACTCTATTCAGCTTCTAAAAAAACAGATTATGTACTACTAAAAAAATACTTTGTTAAAAGAGAAAATTTTTACCAAACATCTTAATTTTATAAAATAAACATTATTTTAATTAGAAAAAACACTTTTAACCTCATAAGCTTGACCAAGTAAGTGCTCTCTCTCAACCTGTTAGAGGGGTATATATGTCATGGACAAAACTGGCTTTGCAAATTTTGAAATTAGTACACACAAAAAAGGAATTGGTTAAGGTTAATGATCATATCAGGATTCTAATTTTATAATCCTTATATAATTAGGTGGTTTTTATTAGAGCTTTTAGCTTACAATATTGGTGACCCCCATTGTATTTTTTTCTTTTCCTTTGTGTTCTATATGATGTTTTATATTCTGTTTGGAGGTTAGGTTTTATGTCCCCTTCTTTGTATACTTTTGCTTAAATAGTTTACGAGGAAGAGTCAATATTAAATCAATCCACAACCATTTAATTCGAAGTATTAGCTCGATTAATTCGTTTCACGTGTCGTCCAATACTAAAAGATTTTATTTTTTAAATTATAACTCAATACCTCTAATTAAAAATGTAAGAATCCCTACAATCTCAATATCACTCAATAACTATACATTTTGATATTGAGATCATGTACTATAGTTATCCAGTGATATTGAGATGATCCGGATAATCTTCTCATCTTAAAATTAGACGTCCTTAAATTTTTTTTTTACTCTTGTATGGGCTGGGGCCCTTGATGGAGTTGGGCGGAGTGGGGGGTGGGGGGGTGGGGGAGTGTGTGTGGAGGGCGGCTATGGAGTTCTATCAAAGACACAATTTGAAAAGTAAGATAGCATCCTATGTAACATCTTTTTCATCTTCTAAAGAGAACTAGCCTTGACCACAACAGCACTTTTAACATTTTCCTATTTGTTTCTTTATAATTCTGTGTGGATTTTTCTTTTCAGGTAAATTCCATGGCTTTCCTAATATAGTACCTAACAATCATTTGGGTTATTGATAGTGTTGTGGTGGAGAAATAAGTAATCATTCATAATTAGAGATTTTTAATTCGAGTCATGTTGGATATAGATACATCGCTCACCTCTATTAGAAAGTATTATATTTTTATCTCCAAATATGAAATTTTCCGACACGTCTCGAGAATTAGTCCGGTCCTAATACGAATACCGGCCGACACTGAGTGGGAAACAAATCATATGGGTTAGCAATAACTTCAAAATTTAAAGGATCAAAATTGTTCAAGTGATACTTAAACTATTCTGAATCTACTATAAAAATCAAGGAACCATTTTTGTTATTTTCTCTTAATAAGATCACAAGTATTCGTTTTATTTTTTAAACTCCTTACTCAGCTAAATAAATTCATATAAATTTAATTAGAATTAAGCGATTATGTTTAAATTTTTGTGGCCAAGAGCCAAGGTTAATATGTTATTTTATAAATTTCATATGATAGTGATTGTCCATTCTCCATAAGCCTATCGTACAATTATTTAGTGATGAAGAAGCTAAGCAAGACCCACCTTCGTAAAGTGGTTAAAAGATTCTCTCTAATTAGTGTGGGGGCAAAACTCATGTTCTTCCAACTTGAACTTAATTTTGAAAACGGTAAAGGGCAAAAACTATCCCTAAATTATTTAAAATGGAGCAAAAATATTATTCGTTTATTTTTTGGCCTAAAAATTCCCCTCAGTTTATTTTTTGGCTCAAAAATGTCCCTCATTTTAACGGAGTGCCACCAAGCACATCACGTAGAAAAAAAAATGCCACATGATCAGTCCACGTCAGCATCCCATTTTTGAAAAAGGGTCAAAACTACCCCTGAACTATCCGAAATGAAGAAAAAATACCCCTCTATTTATTTTTGGCTCAAAAATACCCCTCCATTTATTTTTTGGCTCAAAAATACCCCTCACATTAACGGAGTGCCACCAAGCACACCACGTGAAAAAATTATCACATGGCCAGTCCACATCAGCATCCCATTTAATACCCAACCCATTTAATAGCCAACCGACCCACTTAACCATCCAACTTAAAAACCCATTTAATACTTGTACCCGACCCATCTTCAAAAAACCCGACCCGTCTTCGTTAGTAAAGCGTAAAGATAGGTCCACCCTTCATTTCACTTAAACTCTCCCAAAAAAAATTCGATGCAGACTAGGAATTCTGAGGGAAAAGAAGGCCCTCAATACATGGGTAGAACTCTCCCATATTCTTTTACGTGATAAAGATGGGTCATGTTTCAACCCATGTAGTAAGAGCTTTCTTTTCCCTCAAAATCCCTAGTCTGGATCAATTTTTTTTTTTTTGGAGAGTTCAAGTGAAATGAAAGGTGGATGTATTTTTATCCTTTACTTATGAGGACGGGTCAGGTTTTTTAAAGACTGATCGGGTACGTGTATTAAATAGTTATTAAGTTGGATGGTTAAGTGGGCTGGCTGAGTATTAAATGGGACGCTGACGTGGACTGGCCATGTGATAATTTTTTTCCACGTGGTGTGCTTGGTGGAACTCCATTAATGTGAGGGGTATTTTTGAGCCAAAAAATAAATAGATGGGTATTTTTGCTCCATTTCGGATAGTTCATGGGTAGTTTTGGCCCTTTTCCATTAATGGGATGCTGATGTGGACTGGTCATGTGACATTTTTTTTTCACGTGGTGTGCTTGATGGCACTCCGTTAAAGTGAGGAGTATTTTTGAGCCAAAAAATAAACGAAGGGGTATTTTTGAGCCAAAAAACAAACGAAGGGTATTTTTGACCCTTTTTCGTTTTGAAAAATCTGCATTAATACCCAAATTGGGAAAAAATTATTGAGTCCCACATAGGTGGGCTTTGGGATATTTGATCTCTTAATATGATTTTGGATTATCATTTATCATGGGGTTGAATTAGATTCAAAGTTAACTTCGTTATCATGGTATAAGAATTAGGTTTAGTTCAATTTTTTGTTTCATCTGATGTTATCTTCCTGGTCTTATATTGTCCACGCTCTAGATGTTCAGTCTTAGACCATGCAGGAGATGAAGAGGGGGGGGGGGGGGGAGGGGGAGGGTTGTTCGGTATCAATAGGCTTTGAAAAATTTATTCTTCTTGTATGATTTTGGATAACTATTTCCTCATAATTTATTAACTTTTGAGATTAAGTTAAGTTAAGCACATCCATTTCTTTATCAAAAGTTAATCTATAGTCAAAAATAATTGTTGTTTCAGAGGGAAATTTTTTGTTAAAATGAAATAAAAAATACAATGCATAACATGCATGCACGATGCAAATAAATATATAATAGGATAATTCCTGCCTCAGCAATGTCGATAGTGTAAGAATAATCCTTACTTGTGGCTCAAGCTTAATTGTGGCTCAAGTTTACTTATTGCCCAAGTATACTTGTGACTCAAGTAACGTCCATAATTAAAGAATAAATCTTGTCCTAGATCGGTTACTTGATGGACGTACCGGATTAAGTCGTAACCTCTATAAATTGGTCCTCCCTTCGCCCATTAAGGTCATCACATATTCTTCTCTACATCTTCTCCATCACTAAAGATTGTGTTGACGTAAGGTTAGGGCAAGGAGGTAGAAACCAATTTCTATTAACGCTTCCGCTACTTTCTGTGATAATATCTTTCGTGTCAAGTATATTTTCTGTGATGCATCTCTGTAAGATTATCGTGTTTAAGATCCTGATGTGCATTTAGTGTTAAAGTTTATATGTGGCATCAGAGCCTGGATATTTGAACAGATAATCTTCCTCAAAGATTTTATTATGGTGTATCACTGAGTTGTATGTACCATCACGTTCTTGCTATTTCCTATTGGTTTACCTTATCAGTGAATTTATTTACTTTGGAAGAAAATCAATACTATCATTATAATGATTAGCACGACAGTTTGGAAATATGAAGCAATATGGTTTGAGTAAGTTGTTAGAAGTTATTCTTTGTTTTCTTTATTTGTGTATGACTGATTAAACACAACCTATTGGAGACAGTTTTTAAAAAGAATTGAATCCAAGATAAACTTGACAGTTATATGTTTTCTTAGTGTTCTTCAAGGTTATTAAGTTTAAATTTTAAGCTTACTGTCTAATCTTAAGTCTACTGTTAAGTTGTGTTTTATAGTAGAATAATTTTGTGATTTGACTAATTTATAGTGCTTGAACAGTTAAGTTGATGAAGTTCTATTAACAAAGTTAATTTGCACAAATTCTAAAAACTTTAGTTTCTTATTATATAATGTTTATTATGTTTATTTTATATTGTGCGAAATTAAAATGGTCATTACACTAAGTAATACTATAATATGTGTGTGCTAAGTGATATAGTTTGTTTGTCACCAAAGTGGCCAAACTAGAATGTTTAATATTTACACATATAATACTTATGATCACTTGATGCATGTATTATGTTTTTATAGTTTGTTAGTCACCAAAGTGGCCAAACTAGAATGTTTAAAATATCTACATGCATAAAATATTTATGATATTATGTATGCATTTATATTAATATTGTTTTTTAGTCACCAAAGTGGCCAAACTAGTATGGTTAAGAATTATGCATACATATATAATTTGTCATTTATCCATGAAACTAATGAAATGCCTATTATCGAAACTAAGAGTATAAATTAACTCACTATTGCTAGAACTTAAGGATTTACCCGAAGGTGAACCAATTATTCTATGAATAGTGAACATTATGAGGTAAATTAATATTCTTTAGTCGAATATATATTGTATATCCAAAGATGTCATATATGTTTGATTAAAAATATTTAATTGCCTATTAAAGTTGAAAAATGGCATTTAAATTATGATAGTGTGTAGTGTCTACCCAAAGGAGAATTATAATATACTTTTATTGTTTTGTTGAATCCATTTGTGAGCATGTATATCTATTTTGCAGCTATCCATCTTCATTCACTTGCTTCCTCTGTTACCGTGTTTAATGAATTGAACTTCTCAAAATGGCATGAACAAGTTCAGTTCCACTTAAGTGTGATGGTATTGACTTGGCTATGCTGAATGATAAACCTATTGCTATTACTGATACGAGCAATGAGGATAAGAAGTCTTTCCATAAAGCATGGAACGCTCTAACATATTGAGCCTTATGTTTATGCGAATGATTATTGCTAACACTATTAAGAGTACTATTTCATAAACAGAAAGTGTTAGAAAATACCTAAAATTTGTGGAAGAACATTTTCGTTCTGCCGATAGGTCTCTCGCTGGTATATTAATGGTTGAACTCACGACCATGAAGTTTGATGGGTCGCATAGTATGCAAAATCATATCATCGAGATGATTAACATTGCAGCAAGACTTCAGACCTTGAGAATGAAAATGGATGACACCTTCTTGGCTCAATTTATTTTGAACTCATTGCCTCCTGAGTATGGACCATTTCAACTTAACTATAACACTATTAAGGATAAGTGGGATGTTAATGAATTGTCCCGTATGCTTACTCAGGAGGAGTCAAGACTTAAGAAACAAAAAGGTCACTCCATTAACCTCATGGGTCAAAGAGCTGGTAAAGGACTTGAGGTGAAAGCCAACAAGTTTAAGAAGAAGAAAGCACCTGCTAAAGTTTAACAAGATGCTCATAAGGAACTCAAGGCAGATGTGTGTCATTTCTGTAAAAAGGAAGGACACTATTAGAAAGATTGCTAGAAACGTAAGGTTTGGTTCGAAAAGAAAGGTACATCTAGTGCTTTTGTATGTTTCGAATCAAATTTAGTAGACGTTCTTAATAATACTTGGTGGCTTAATTCTGGTGCAACTATTCATGTATCCACTATGTTGCAGGGATTCATTACGATTCAAACTATAAATCTAAATTTAAGTTTAGACATAAATGTTTCAATTTATACAAGAATGCTAATTTATGGTTCTGATGTTCTTGTTGATGGTTTATATAGATTGAAACTCGATGATTTTTTTTTTTAATCCCTTCTTGATGTTCATCAAAATGTTGAAATTAAACGTAGTTCACTGGATGAAAGTTCTGCTTACTTGTGGCACAGTTTGGGTCATGTATCCAAAGAAAGATTGCAAAGATTGGTAAAGAATGAGATTCTCCCGAATCTAAATTTTACTGATCTTGATATATGTTTCGGTTGCATTAAGGGAAAACAAAACAAGCATACTAAGAAAGGTGCCACAAGAAGCACTCAGCTTCTTGAAATCATACACACTGATATTTGCGGACCTTTTGATGTTCCATCTTTTGGTGATGAAAAATACTTTGTCACTTTATTCGATGATTTTTCACGTTATGGATATATCTATTTGTTGAAAGAAAAATCTCAAGCGACGAAAGCTCTTAAAGTATACGTCAATGAGGTTGAAAGACAATTAGATAGAAAAGTGAAAATCATTAGGTCAGATAGAGGTGGTCAATATTATGGAAAATATGTTGAATCAGGACAATGTCCAGGTCCATTTGCAAAGTTCCTCGAGGAACATGGCATATGTGCATAGTATATGGTGTTGCAGAAAGGCGTAATCGAACACTTATGGATATGGTTCGGAGAATGATCTGTAATTCCTCATTACCCAAATCATTGTGGATGTATGCTCTTAAAATCTCTGCATATTGATTAAACACATCGAATTTCTAGTAAGGCAGTTTCAAAGACCCCTTTTGAACTGTGGACTGGAAGAAAACCCAGTTTAAGACACCTGCATATTTAGGGTTGCCCAACGGAAGCTAGAGTTTATAATCCATATGAAAAGAAATTAGATTCTCGAACAGTAAGTGGTTACCTCATTGGTTACCCAGAGAAGTTTAAAGGGTATAGGTTTTACTGTCCAAACCATAGTTCGAGAATTGTTGAAACCGATAATACAAGATTCATTGAGATGGTGAAGTTAGTGGGAGTGTTGAATGAGAAAGTGTGGAAATAAATGAGGTAAGGGTGAATGTTCCTTTGCCCATGAATGTGCCTACTTCCACACCAATAACACTTCAGGAAGGAACTAACTCATAAATATCTGACACAAATGAACCACAAATAGTGTCGTTAAGAAGATCTCAAAGATAAAGAAAATCGCCCATTTTAGATGATTATGTGGTTTATTTGCAATAGTCAGATTTTGATAATGGACTTAATAAAGATCCGATTTCATTTTCACAGGCCATAGAAAGCACTGAGTCTGACAAATGAATTGATGCCATGAAAGAAGAGTTAAAATTCATGGAATATAACAAAGTCTGAGATCTCGTTGAATTGCCATAAAGTTTTAAAAGAATCGGATGTAAATGGGTCTTTAAGACCAAACGCGATTCAAATTGCAATATTGAACGATATAAGGCCAGACTTGTTGCCAAGGGTTATACTTAGAAAGGAGGCATCAATTATAAAGAGACATTTTCACCTGTCTCGAAGAAAGACTCATTGATAATTATTCTAGTTTTGATAGCTTATTATGATTTAGAGTTACACCAAATGAATGTGAAAACTGTCTTTCTTAATGGAGACCTCAAGGAGGAAGTTAAAAAGTACCAATCAGAGGATTTCAAAATTAAAGAAAAAGGCGAAATGGTGTATTGTAAGCTGAAGAAGTCAATATACGGACTCAGACAAGCCTCACGATAATGGTATATAAAGTTTAATGATATTATAACATATTTTGAATTTAAAGAGATCACCGTTGATCGGTGTATATACAAAAAGATCAGTGGAAGCAAGTTTATATTTTTAGTCCTGTATGTTGACGACATTTTACTTGTTGCTAATGATTTAGGCATATTGCATGAGACAAAAGATTTTCTCTCTATGAACTTTGAAATGAAAGATATGGGTGAGGCATCCTATGTGATAGGAATATAAATACTCCATGATAGATCACCAGGATTATTGGGACTGTCTTTGAAAGGCTATATCGAAAGAGTTCTAGAAAGATTCAACATGAACAATTGTTCTGCTGAAATTGTTCCTGTTCAAAAAGGAGACAAATTTAATCTCATGCAATGCCCAAAGAATGATGTAGAATGAAAAGAAATGGAGTCAATTCCTTACTCTTCAATTGTTGGAAGTTTGATATATGTTCAAACTTGCACAAGACCGGATATTAGTTTCGCGGTTGGGATGCTTGGAAGATATCAAAGTAACCCTAAAATTGAACACTGGAAAGCTGCAAAGAAAGTTTTGAGGTACTTGAAAGGAACGAAGGATTACATGCTCGTGTATAAGAAATTCAATCACTTGGAAGTTACTGGATACTCAGATTCATATTTTACTGGATGTACCGACACTAGAAAGTCCACGTTTGGTTACTTGTTCCTATTAGTTGAAGGAGCAATATCGTGGAAAAGTGTTAAGCAATCTGTCATTGATACATCCACAATGGAAGCAGAGTTTGTGGCATGTTTTGAGGCCACAATTCATGCATTATGGCTACGGAACTTTATTTCAGGATTTGGAGTTGTCGACACCATTATCAAGCCGTTGAAAATTTATTGTGATAATACCGTAGCAGTATTCTTCTCCAAGAACGATAAGTACTCCAAAGGTGCCAAACATATGGAATTAAAGTACTTTACCATCAAGGAAGAAGTTCAGAAACAAAGAGTATCACTTGAGAATGTTAGAACTGATCTTATGATTGCAGATTCGTTAACGAAAGGTTTACAGCCAAAGACGTTTAAAGAACATGTTCAAAGAATGGGTCTTGGTTGTACTTATGATTGATGTAATTATGATGTTTTGACACTTTGAGCTCAATTATATGTTTCTGATATACATTAATTATTTTTTGTTTCTCATAATAGTGTACACATTTTTGTTTTTGAGATATTACAGGATAAGTCTCGATGAGATATTATTGTTGACCGTAATGTTATATGTTTTATAGGTTATGAACCTAGTATGATAAGTTGCTAATGTCGTAGTATATGAAAGGGAGTATGTAGCACAAAATTATGTATAACCGTCATAACTCGCGTTGGTAGTTAATCATATTATGGTATGTATGATGGACATTATAGAAGAGATTTATTCTATGCGCAACTAATGTTTATGTCATTAAAGTATTAATGTTAAATGGATATTGGGCCAAGTGGGAGAATGTAAGAATAATCCTTACTTGTGGCCCAAGCTTACTTGTGGCTCAAGTTTACTTGTTGCCCAAGTATACTTGTGACCCAATTAATGCCCATGATTAAAGAATAAATCTTGTTTGAAGATCAGTTACTTGATGGACGTACCGGATTAAGTCTTAACCTCTATAAATTAGTCTTCCCTCCGCCCATTAAGGTTATCACATATTCTCTACATCTTCTCCATCACTAAAGATTGTGCTGACGTAAGGCTAGGGCAAAGAGGTAGAAACCAATTTCTATTAACACTTCCGCTTCTTTGTAATGATGTCTTTCGCATCAGATATGTTTTCTATGACGTGTATATGTAAGATTATCGTGTTCAAGATCCTGATATGCATTAAAGTTTACAAATAGTCCTAGCTAGTGCATACTCCACAAGATGTTGATATCAGTTTAAATATCATATATTTCTCATAGTATGTTAGAATTATGAAAAAGGGTCAAAAATATCCTCCTTTCACTTTTCGGTCTAATAATAAATATTTTTTCGGCTCAAAAGTACCTCTCAAACTCCTAAACCTAATGGCCTTTTGCAGTTTAAAATTATCGTGTGACCTATTACGATTCACCACATGTATTACTCAATTTAAAAATTTAAACTTACCCATTTCTTAAACTCAAACCCACCACGCGACAATTTTAAATTGTAAAAAGTCATCTGGTTTAGACAGTTTGATAGAGATATTTTTTACCCTTTTATAAACCCCAAGTCTATTTACAAATATGTTCAATTTGAAACGTGGCCTAGTGTTAGCTAGTGCTTTGTCGTTTTCTCAATAATAATTCATACGTGGTGTGTATGTAGAGTTGCCAATACGGATTGATCCAGCCCACATGGGCTTTGGAGTTTGACGGGTCAGGTCGGACTGATCCAGCAAGATGATGCGCCATAAAACACCAAATCCATGCCATTACTCTGTGGGCTGCGAACCTCACGGGCCAATCCATGTTTTAAAAAATATTATTTTTATAATTTAATTTTAGAATGTTAATAAACATAAATATTTACAAGACAATATTACATAATGTTACTACTTGCTAATTAAGTCTCCAATACACCAAAAAAACTAATCCTAATAGTGAAATTAAATAACTTTTGACATGATGCCCTTCGAACCAAATAAAAATACTAATAAGCAATCTAAATAGTTAATGAGTAACAATATAACTGATATTTTAATGTTTAAACCTAGTACTAATTAATTTTGTATTGTGGTTATTTACATATTTTATAAATATAATTAAATTTAAATATTTATAATAATTTAAATAGAGTTTGAGTGTAGACTTTGGAGTTTGGACTCTTTTATTATTTTTAGTACTCTATTTTACTTTTAAATTATTTTTTATTTGACTCACGGACCGGCCCAACCCACATTACTCAAGCCCCACAGGCCACGGATGTCACGCCTCGAATCCCATCGAGACATGATTGGCACCCGTAGCCGATAAGGCCCGAGAGAACCAACCTTTGCCTATGCTCAATCATATGCATATAATATTCATAACCACCATTGCATAATATTATGAAATACGAATAAAGGAGAACAAGGGACATATTTAGGCATACATATGAAACTTGGCCGTTGAGGCCATCCAGTCAAAACAACATGTGTCATTTACACTAGTACACCCACGTCGGTCTACAAAAGCCTCTAACAAGAGCATTGACCAAAATGAACCATAAGTCGGGACAAGTCCCCGCTTTATACAACATGTACAATACCAAAACATATATACTTTGACTCGGAGAAGCCCCGAATGAGCTGGAGCTCACCAAAGAGCCGCTAACACTGGCAATCTACTGAGGAGGCCTACTGGGACCTGCGCCTGCAGCAAGTAAGGTAAATTCCCCGAGAGGGGTCAGTACGAAATAAGTACTGAGTATGCAAGGCTCAGATGAAACTATACAACACATGAATATGTCAAGGAATATGTCAATGAACTCAAAACATATGGATACTCAATGTGAATAAGTCACCATGTTGCATTTTGGAAACCATGTGGATTGCTTTCATTGCTTTCATTACTTTCTTTATCTCAATGCTCACTTGTTATCACATATATCACAATGTACCCGGGCCCCGACTGATCAGTGGGTCTTTCATATCATCATATAGGGATCGAGTCGAGCTAGGCTTATGCCCCTAGACTTGCCACCCTCGGGATCGAGTCGAGCTAGGCTTACGCCCCTAGACTTGTCACCCATAAATCCATATCTCGGGATCGAGTCGAGCTAGGCTTACGCCCCTAGACTTGCCACCCGTACTTGATCATTGACCACATTTGCATTACTTTGTTCATTACTTTGAGATTGATACTTTGATAATCATAACATCACTTTGGAACTTTGGAACACAACATTGTTGGAAACTTTGAATCATTGACCAATAAGTGAAGAACATGTGAATAAATATCAATGAGAAATATAATATAACTAGCACCATGATACCATTGGAACCATTGGACAATAATCCATGAACAAGAGACACAAGTATAGGCACTATTGGAATATTGGAACATAGCCTTATTTGAACTTTCGGAACATTAACCATGAATATGAGAAATGAGATTCACAATTGATCAATGAGTAGGAAATATATGACAATGACCATAGATAAGTGCATATGGGATACCTTAGTACATTTCGGAATAGAACTAGAGAAATGTCAATGTGAACACTATTGGCCGTAGAAAGATACGGACAAAGTAACCTTGCATACCTTGGATTCGCAATACGAATCTACAACCTTAGATGCGTAGACAATAATCCCACTCCTTCTTTATGTGTCTACAAATACATAACGAAATTCACATTAACCACCAATTACTTTACAAATGCATACCATGTCAATGAATTACATGTTTGGCTTTCAACATGTCATTTCCCTTTGACAAAACCATTGATCATACTATTATTCCAAAAATTCCATAATATTCCCAACATTGACCAATACATGAAATCAATACATTTCACCACAATACTTCTCCTTTACACTTTCTTATCCATAACACATCACAAATAATCCATCAAAGCACCTTAATTCAACTCATAACACATATCGGCCAAAATCCCAAAATTCCCACTTTTAGAAAAGAACAAGTTTTATACCAAAAATAACACCATACATGTTCATATTTTGTCCATACCATGCTTTTTCATCAAAGGCACAAGGCCTAATTCACACTTGAATTCCATATACCACAAATCTCATACAAACTCACCAAGTTCCATGACCAACTTTTCCAAGCACAACCAACATGATATACATATTCTTTTATGCATATAAGATATTAATCCATGAAAATAAATACTTACCAAGGTTTGGAATATGTTGATCTTGTCCAAAAGATGACTTAGGGTTTGCAAAGCCAAAAGGGATTTATCTTGAAAATTCTAGAAAAGTGATGTGTGTCTTTTGGAATAAAAATCTGATTCTTCCACATATATATAGGCCCTCAAGTCTTCTTTGGCATTAAATTCCATGTCCATTTGGTCAATGGAAGAATGGGTCTTTTGTTTCCCCTTTGGGCCTTGCATTTTATCCCATTTTGGGCCTCAAATTGGCCCATTAACACATATTATCCTAGCCCACCATTTCTCATGTATAATCCATCATATATCTCATGTTTAAATAATTTCATAATGCCACGACAATATTCACTTATGAGATTTTCATTCGTAGCCTCAATCGCAAAAATAGGAATTCTAGTCACCTATGGCTTCTTTGAACATTTTGGTAAATTCTTGTATTCCATGGTTTGATCATGTAGGAGTATGTAGTAGTGTATCGAGGTATTTGAAGCCTTAACAATGCTAAAGGAACTCCAAGGAATCAAAAGAAACCATGGAAGAATCGTCGTTGCATTTCGTCGCAAAACGAGCTCGGAAAGGCCAATTATGTTGTGCCTTGCGCCACTGCCTTGCTTTGCAGCAG
Organism: Capsicum rhomboideum; assembly: GCA_031232105.1. NCBI lineage: Eukaryota > Viridiplantae > Streptophyta > Magnoliopsida > Solanales > Solanaceae > Capsicum > Capsicum rhomboideum. Next base: position 137,026,240 of record CP124711.1, on the reverse strand, counting down.
TGGCGCAGGAATTGAAGGTTCTCTGAATCAGTGGCCTGCTGGATTTTTCAGCCATTTTTTTCTAACACTTGCATATCATCCAATACCCTATCAAAACACTACAAAATACTTACGTAGTGACCTTAATCATCAAGTAAACATGACTCCAAGGTACCAAATGAGGTTGGAAATGTATGGGGTATTACACAAGACATCTCCGACTAAAATCTAATCACATGTACGAGGCTCGAATTAATTAATTTTTTTTTTCATCACCAACCTTACAAAATACATACTCATAGCGTCTCGAAACTTAAGTAACCATTGTTCAACATCATCACATAGGTCGAAAAGGTACGGGATGTTACAACGGACTTATCCGGGTTGGGCTAAAAAATTCTGTTCTTAAATGGGCTGTAAAAACTGAAGCTCAACCATATCAAATTACAGGGTGGACCGGGCCAGCCCAACAGGCCTGGCCCATATTGACGGCTCTATGTGTATGTCTGGAAAACGATAATAAAATAATTGTACAAAATTAAATTGGAAAAAGGACATAAATGTCACTTTGCCCAAAACTATTTCCACGAAATAACCATTGATTTTGCAATTCCAAAAGGTAGCCATTTTAGGCCTTTTTGTCGCTGCTACTGCCTTTTTTTTTCCAGTTCATATACCATAATAATATAGTCCCCATGCCACATTCATATAGTTTATACAAAAAAACATATGCATATATAGTTCATATATCATATTGATACAATGATACCACATTAATACAGTCCTTGTACCATATATACCATATTGATACAACCTATATACCATATTGATACAGTTTTGACTGGCCATTTTTTGAATTAGTTGGACCGACTGACTATTTTTTAGAATTATTTTGGATCGACTGACCATTCTATGTCTAATAGCCTAAACATGGGCCATTTATTTTTTGATGGTTCATGTGGTGTCGTTTTTCCAATTAAATTCAATATGTAACTTGTTTAATTGTGTGGTCAATCCATTACCAACTAGCTAGTAATACTTTATGATTACAATAATAATAGTAATAATAATAATAATAATTAGTGGTTACGTACGTTTGACCTGTTAAATCAAAGTAGTAGAGTTTGAACGATGCATGATTTGCATGGAATGGATGCTTACGTAAAATAGCACTTTAGGTTTATTTTATCTTCATGTTAATAATTGTTCACAAAGTTGTTTGTCTTATTAAGCCACTATGATTCCTTATGAGTTATGAGTGTTTCCCATGCACACGTTCGGAGATAATGTCTTTTTAAAAAAAATGTGGTACATGGAATCATAATCTTTATTAAAAATAATTCAATATATAAAAATATAATTTAGAAGTTTTAGTAAATTCAGCCTATATATAAAAGAACTTAACCTTTTATGCAGTATAATTTTTCGACAGAATATATATACCAATTAACTTTTCTTGAATAAGAATTGGTCCGCCCTGCTTCAAGTACGGAGAAATAATTAGGGGTAGATGATATTTAAACGTCCTTCTCAATTTTAATCGAAAGTACAAAGTGTTACTATAGTTTTACTATATTTTAGAGATATTTCTAGGGGATAAAATATTAATGTTTCTCATTTGCCCAATTACTTCTTTAATTTCAGAGATTCAGAATCCAAATTTAATTGTAACTTGGAACTCATTATAATAATATTAAAATTATGGTTTAAATCTAAATTTTTTAAGTTTTAGTAGGATCTTTAGTTTTATATATAAAAATTGTTGAACTTCAACGGTATGCGGTATTTTGCCCTGAGTCTACACAAAATTAAATGAAATTCAGTCATATGAAATTTCAGACACCGTACATTTAAAGTAATTCCAAATAGATATACTTCCTCCGTTTGCTTTTACTTGTCATTAATTTTCTAATTAGATTTCTACTTTTACTTGTCATTTTTTGACATATCAAGAGAAGACAATTTCTTTTTTAGTATTTTACCCTTAGCATTAATTATTTCTTCTCCAAATTAATTTCAAGACACAATGTAAACATCATTTAATAGGGATACTATGGTAAAATAGTTATGTTATTAATTATTTTTCTTAATGGGGGTGTCATCTCCATTTGTGATGAGTAAAACCGAACGGAGGGAATACTTTATAATTTTTTACGTACCATGAATATGAGTTAAATGATGATTCCAAAATTGAGTATAGGGCCGATCGAAGACCTGAGGGCATAACTGATCATTTAAGATGGAGACTGCAACCTGTTGGGCCAGAGGCCCTATAATAATTCTGTCATTATCCAAACCCAACACAAAGAAAGGGATCTTTACGTAAATGGCCAGGCAGATTTATTATTTATTTTTATAATGATATATATAGATTATACATGATCATACTTATATCATACGTGAATTATACATATGCTGTACATCCACCAGCTATTTTTAGTTTAATCAGTTGGATGGACAACTATTTAGATTAATTCTTCAAGGAGATAAAAGTTACGTTTTGCTTGCACTTTGGTCCTTATCCATGCATATTGCATTGCATCATATGTTTGTAAGCTTACGATTAAATTTTTTTTATAATTATTCTCACGGGAAATAATTTTTTATAATTAGTTAGAGTTTGAATTTAAAAGCCATTGTAGAAAGGTTTCTTGTGTTTTATTTTTCGGTTCCGATATTATTTTTTATCGATCTTCTGTCCATATGATAAAAATATTCTGTCAATATGTCATATCATCGTTAAATACATATAATTGTTCCAAGAAACCAATTTTCAAGTTGATCTTATACGTATTTACGCAGCCAAATGAATGATATCATCCAAGATATAAAGTTAGAAAATGATTTTGATCAAAAGCAATGAACTATATATTATATCAAATGGACCATTAGATTATAGACTTTAAAATGTAAACTACCCTCTGCTTGCACTTTTGGTTCTTTACATTATGAGATTTGTACATTACACAGCACTTCAATAAAATTTACGATTTAAAATACACCTAATTTTTATTTTTTTTAAGCCATATGTTTATTAATTACCCACATACTATATACTTTATATACACTTAATATACATCGGGAAGGCTCGGGCTCTCTGCATCATATATTTGCACGTTTACAAAAAAATAATAATATATTTTTAATTTATCATGAGAAAAGTGTGCACAAATATTTTTCGTGTTTTATTTTATCAATCATGTAAGTTAAAAAAAATTATTTGTAGGGACTATAAAAATAATAACTTATCAAATGAAAAATAATAACCACATTTAACCACTCTCTTCTCTCTTCTCTCTCTCTATTTCTCTAACGGCTTAACAACCGGCGACTAAACCACCCATCTGACGACGGCGGCGTAAGCTCCGGCGACAGGTAAGTCTGCCCTCCCAATCCCCCTCCCCCCCCACCCCACCCCACCTCCTGCCCGTCGGTGTCCGGCGACGAAGTGATAGAAATAGATCTGCCCGAACGGGACCAGATCTGACTGGTCCGGCGAACTCCGGTGACCTTCTCCGCAGCCGATCTCTTCTCCGGCGAGCCAGATCACTCTTAGTCCGGCGACCAATTTTCTTTCCGATCTTGGTGCGTCCGGCGTCTTGATCCCCACTTTCAGATCGTGCTGTTTCTGGCGAAGTCTGCCGGAATTCTCGCCGGAAACATCATTTTCCGCCCTTTTTGTGTGCTGTTTTTCTGTCACAGGGTACTCCAGACTAACCGGCCAGCAGCTGACCTGACGGGCAGCAGTCCCGGGAACAAATTTCGGCGACCAATTTCTTCAACAAATTGCCGGAACTCTATAGCTCGGCCAGGATCCAGGTGAACGCTGCAGACACAGCGTATCAGGTTCCCTCGTTCCACTCACTTAGCTCTTTTGAATCCTCGTTGGTGACTATACAGATTGTATCTGGATTGTTGCTTCTGCTTCTCTGTGATATTGTAGTAGTTAGTGGAGACGTGCATATATTTGTTTGGGGTATTGCCTGTGTCAAGTGCCATTACTGTTGTCTTACTAGTTGGTAGAGACCCCGGATTTTCTATCTTGTACTTCTCCGGTTGTCTTACCTAGTGGATAGGTGACCCTACTTCACTTTTCACTGCTGATTTACGCGTTACCTATTTGTTTTGTCTTATCTTTTGCGTGCCTTTGTAGTTTCCTCTCTTTCTGCGTAGTGGCTTTGGTAGGCGATGGGAGACTAGGGTCATGTCATAGGTCAGGGTTGGGGCCTGGGGGCGGTATGGGCTTGGGTTAGGGTCTGGTTTTGGGTGGAGCTCGGGGTTGGGGGCGAAGGGTAGTAGGGTTAAGCGGGACACGGGAGCATATAGGTTGAGAGTTGGGTCTTGGAACATAGGAACTCTTCAAGGTAAGTCCATAGAGCTTGTGAAGATTCTTAGGAAGAGGAGGATTAGTATAGCTTGTGTCCAGGAGACCAAGTGGGCAGGGAGCAAGGCGAGGGATGTGGACGGGTATAAGTTATGGTACTTGGGTAGCGTGACGCATAGGAATGAGGTAGGTATCTTAGTAAACGAAGAGCTTAGGGGGCAGGTGGTGGAGATCAAGCGGGTTAATGATAGGTTGATGTTGATTAAGTTGATCATTGGTGAGTCTACATGGAACGTTATTAGTGCTTACGCGCCGCAAGTGGGTTTGGATGAGGAAGAGAAGAAGAACTTTTGGGAAATTCTGGAGGAGGTGGTAAGAGGCATTCCGGGCACCGAGAAACTTTTCATAGGAGGTGATTTCAATGGGCATATCGGGTCTTTATCGAGAGGTTATGACGATGTGCATGGAGGTTTCAATTTTGGGGAGAGGAATGAGGGAGGCGCTTCACTTTTGGATTTCGCTAGAGCTTTTGGTTTGGTGGTGGCGAATTCGTGCTTCCCCAAGAAGATGGACCACCTTATTACCTTTCGTAGTTCGATAGCCAAGACGCAGATAGACTTTTTGCTCCTTAGGAAGGGTGATAGAGTGCTATGTAAAGATTGTAAGGTCATACCTAGCGATAATCTTTCGACCCAACATAAGCTATTGGTGATGGACGTGGAAGTCAAGAAGGGCAGAAGGAATAGGACTGTGGAGGATCGACCCAGGATTAAGTGGGGGAGTTTGAATTTGGCTAGTGCTTTGGAGATAGGGGAGAAGTTGTCGAATTTGGGGGCTTGGGGAAGTACAGGGGATGTGGACAGTATGTGGGAGAAGACTGCTAGTTGCATCAGGGAGTCAGCCAGAGAGGTGTTGGGTCTCTCGAGAGGCCGAGCTGGAAAGTACCGGGGGGAATGGTGGTGGAAGGAAGAAGTCAAGAGGAAGGTGGAGACTAAGAAGGCGGCTTATGCGAAGTTGGTGGAAAGCAAGGATGACGAGAAGAAGCGGATGAAAAGGGAGGAGTACAAGTTAGCTAGGAAAGAGGCGAAGCTAGCAGTTACAGCAGCGAAGACGACAGCTTTCGAGCGCCTATATGCGGCTTTAGAGGAGAAAGGTGGGGATAAGAAGTTGTATAGGTTGGCCAAGGCTAGGGAGCGAAGGGCACGAGACCTTGATCAGGTGAAGTGCATTAAGGGCGAAGATGACAGAGTGTTGATGGATGACACCAGCATTAGGAGGAAGTGGCAGTCGTATTTTCACAGACTTTTGAATGACAAAGGAGGCGAAAGTTTGGTGCTGGAGGACTTGGAGCACTCGGAGAGGCTTCGTGATTATGGTTATTGTAGGCGTATTAAGGTGGAGGAGGTCAAGAGGGCTATTAGTAGGATGCATAGAGGTAGGGCGACTTGGCCAGACGAGATTCCGGTGGATTTTTGGAAGAGTTCTGGCAGGGTAGGTTTGGAGTGGCTGACAAAGTTATTTAATGACATTTTTAGGAAGACGAAGATGCCGGAAGCTTAGAGATAGAGCACGATGATTCCTCTATATAAGAACAAGGGGGACATTCAGAGTTGCAACAACTATAGGGAAATCAAGTTGTTGAGCCATACTATGAAGGTATGGGAAAGGGTGGTAGAGTTGAGGCTGAGGAGGATCGTGACTATTTCGGAGAACCAGTTCGGTTTCATGCCAGGTCGCTCGACTACCGAAGCCATACACCTTGTGAGAAGATTAGTGGAGCAATATAGGGAGAGGAAGAAGGACTTGCATATGGTGTTCATTGATCTGGAGAAGGCGTACGACAAAGTCCCCAGAGAGGTTCTGTGGAGGTGCTTGGAGGTTAGAGGGGTGCCTGTGGCATACCTTAGGTTGATTCAGGACATATACGACGGAGCGAAGACACGTGTGAGGACGGCAGGAGGAGATTCAGAGCACTTCCCTATTCTGAATGGGCTGCACCAGGGGTCGACTCTTAGTCCTTTTTTATTCATCTTGGTAATGGATGTTTTGACACCGCGGATTCAAGGAGAGGTACCTTGGTGTATGTTATTTGCGGAAGATGTAGTGCTTATTGACGAGTCTCGGGGAGGAGTCAATGATAAGTTGGAGGTTTGGAGACAGACCTTAGAGGAGAAAGGGTTTAGGCTGAGCAGGACCAAGACAGAGTACTTGGAGTGTAAGTTCAGTGCTGTGACGCAGGAGGAGGACGTGGTAGTGAAGCTGGAGTCTCAAGCCATTCAAAAGAGGAGTAGTTTCAAGTATCTGGGATCTATGATTCAGGGGGATGGAGAGATTGACGAGGATGTCACGCACCGTATTGGTGCAGGATGGTTGAAGTGGAGGCTAGCTTCGGGAGTTTTGTGTGATAAAAAGGTGCCTCTGAAGCTTAAGGGTAAATTCTACAGAGTGGTCGTCCGGCCGGCTATGCTGTATGGCGCGGAGTGTTGGCCAGTTAAAAACTCCCACATCCAAAAGTTGAAGGTAGCGGAGATGAGAATGTTGCGATGGATGTGTGGACTGACCAGGAGGGATAGGGTGAGAAACGAGAGTATTCGAGAGAAGTTGGGAGTGGATTCGGTGGACGACAAGATGCGGGAAGTGAGGCTACGATGGTTCGGGCATGTATTGAGGAGGTGCACAGATGCTCCAGTACGGAGGTGTGAGAGGCTGGTTGTGGATGGTTTTAGGCGGGGTTGAGGTAGGCCGAAGAAATATTGGAGGGAGGTGATTAGGCATGACATGGAGCAGTTAGAGCTTACAGAGGGCATGACCCTCGATAGGAAGGTGTGGAGGGCGCGGATTAGGGTAGAGGGTTAGGGAGTAGGAAGACGTACGTATTAGTAGGAAGGAGTGTTTGAAGGAGTGTTTGTTTGTATCTGTGCCTACTGTTTTTAGCAGATTCTGGTTCGCGTGGCTTTGGTGATGATTGTGTTTTTTAGCAGATTCTTGCTTCTTAGCGCTGTGTTATCTATTTTGTTGTTTGTTTTTTTGTTTTTGTTTTTGTCGGCTATTGTTATCGGTTCTGAGCCGGGGGTCTATCGAAAACAGCCTCTCTACTTCACCTGAGGTAGTGGTATGGACTGCGTACACTTTACCCTCCCCAGACCCCACCTGGTGGGAATACACTGGGTATGTTGTTGTTGTTGTACATTTAATTGCTCAAAGAAACCAATGTTTCATCTTATATGTCATTATGTAGCCAAGTCGATTATATCAGCCCAGATAAGAAGTTAGAAAATGATTTTGATCAAAATCGATGAGCAATATCGATCAAGAGGATCATTAGGTAGTTGAGAAAAAATTATTCACTTTATCGTAATTATATTGTTTGTCATCGTTGTATACTAAAGTGTATAACAAGTGCATATAATTCATGTATAATGTATATAAATTGATTATGCATAGTTTTATATATACCGATTAAATTTGTAAAATAATGAAGCTAGTTATTTTTCGTTATGACTTTTATTAGACCGTTGATTAGCGTAAAATTTATTTTCTTAATTCATAACCAACATTTTACTACATTGATAGTGCTAATTATCTGTAACTACTTAGATATTCCTGTGAGTTTTTATTTTTTTTTGGTCATTTACATAAATAGTGTAAATATATAACTTTATTTACCACTTATAGTACATATTTATTCTTACAGCTGATAACCTAATTTTTTTTTAAACCATAAATAGCTACATACATAGAAAATATATTTTAAACATAGTTTTAACATCATTAATAAGAGAAAAAATAAACAACAATTTTAATACATTTTAGATTCAATATATTATATGTATTAAAGACGTATTTCAATATACATGATGAATATATATAACTAAAATATTTTTAATACAAATGTATTATAAGTATTATATGTGAATTTCAAACTATAATTTAAATTAGTTTATATTGTTAGAAATGTATTATATTTGTTATGAAATAACAACTTTCAAATGCATAAAAATGTGTAATATTGAATTCGAATTGCATTACAACGATCCTTTACGTTTAGTACAATTCTAATACAAATTAAACCACCACCACCACCACTGTACACCACCCTTTCCCGTCACCATCACCAAACTTCAGTCAGAGCTCCACCACCACCAACAAACCCATCAACTCCCTTATTTTATTTTTCCGGTGAACCAACATCAAACAACAGCCAACCGAACCGCCCAAGTTTTCTCCGGTGAACTCACATAGCCGGAGCAAGCAATAGCTTTATTAGCCACTCCGTTGCTAGATCTTCCGTCTTCTCCATTTTCTCCAGCGAGGAGCTTCAAGCTCCGATGAACTGGAGCAAACCAACAACGACGAATCAGCCCCCTCTCCTTTCATCTCTCCACACCATTTTCTCCGTGGATTAAAACTCCGGCAATAGACTAAATCATTGAAATGAATTTTGCGAGTCAGATCTGAAAAAATCAACATGATTGCAGGAATAGTACCTGAAACAAAACAAAATCGTGAAAGAGAAAGAGGAAAAGGAACTGGCCGCTGTTGTTGGTTTGCTCCGGTTCACCGGAGCAGTGGAAAAACAGATAAATAGTCGGTTGTTGTGACATTGATTGTACTCTGGCGTTGTGGTTCGTCGGAGAAGATGAGGATGGCAGAGCGGAGAGACGAAGAAGAAGAAGTGAAGAAGAAGCGGAGAAGGTAAAGAAGATAATAGGATAAATCTATTATTAAAGCTAAAGGTAAGCTATAAGTCGTAATAAATTAAAAGTTATACTATATGTAGTAATAAAATGCATTCAAAGATATTAATTATGTAAAAATTGTTTTTTTTTTTTGCGGAAAGGTCATATAATTTAAAAGAAGTACTTGTAATGGACCATAAAATCGATTGGTCGTGTTGGGCCATTTGTGCTTTTGTCCCTATTTTGTATTAATCTTTAATTTCCGTCTCTCAAGACAACAACTTTCTCAAGGGACATAAATTTTATATTCTTATATCATAATATTTCACAAGTTATATTAAGTGTTGTTAAAAATTTTATGCCTTGTTAGGCATAAATTAGATTTTTAAGAGCAAAAAATTAAAAATCAGATCATTTAAAAGGTAAAAATTAAGATTAGCCATATATAGGGCAAACCATGCAATTAAATGATCCCGCTGACGGTGTTAAGTACATATAATTGTTCCAAGAAACCAATTTTCAAGTTGATCTTATACGTCTTTGCGCAGCCAAATGAATGATATCATTCAAGATATAAAGTTAGAAAATGATTTTGATCAAAAGCAATGAACTATATATATCAAATGAACCATTAGATTTTAGACTTTAAAATGTAAATTACCCTCTACTTGCACCTTGGTTCTTTACAATATGAGATTTGTACACTAGACAACACTTCAATAAAATTTATAAATTAAAAAATAATCCTAATTTTTATTTCTTATAATAGTATATAATTACTGTATAACATGTTTATAATCAGTGTGTATATTGATTATATACTTATTATACACTTTCATCATATATTTACGATATTTTCTTTTATTTTTACAATTTGTCCTGAAAAAGAATGATTGCACAAAAAATTCCTGTTTTTTATTTTACCCGGTAGTCTATAGAAAGAATTATAATTTAACAAGTACTTGTAATGGACCATAATATAGATATGTCTTGTTGATGGTGTTAAGTACATATAATTGCTCCAAAAAAACTAATTTTCATGTTGATATTATACGTCATTACGTAGCCAAAAAATCAGTGATATCATCCTAGATATAAAGTTAGAAATTGATTTTGACCAAAAGCAATGAATGAACTATATCAAGAGGACCATTAGATTTGGACTTTAACATAATCCTTTTAACAAAAGAAATCCTAGATATTCCATGCGGCAAAAAGAATTCCACCTTACCCATAGAGGCAAAACTTTTTCCTACATTGATAGTGATTAGCACTAGCTATAGGTTATTTTTGTTTTTTTTTCCACCTGGTGTTTAGTATCTATATTGGAGCACCGATTAATCCAGATCGTGCACTGCAGGGTCAATTCTAGAAGTGGCGCTCCAAATAAATTTTTTTCATACTCAGGACTGGAACCCGAGACAGTCACACCACTGCACTACAACACATGTTGGTAGCACTAGCTATAGTTACTTCAACACAATGTAACCTATAATAATTTAAATTCTTATGTTATCTTTTCTTTAATTATAACTTGTTGACTTAAAAAAGAAAAAGAATCTCCCATACCTATAATTTTGGCCATTGATTTAGGAGTCCAATTAAAATGTTATGGGTTTTAAATTTAGTTTACTAAATTTTAGATAAATTATTTATAAATATTAAGTGAATTTCTTAGCACATATACAAATTTTGACTAAATTTATTGAGTTTTATTAAATCCATAGCTTTCTCTCTAGCTCTGACCCTAAACCAATGTAACTATCAATAATTAAATAATTCCAAGGTCAAATTATAGCCTGTTGGGCCAAACTTCTAAAATCAGTTTATTTTGAAAAGTGTTTTTTTAAAAGTGCTTTTCAGAAAAATACTTTTGGTGAGAAACAGTTTGTGTTTGACCAATAAATTTAAAAAACACTTTTGATCAGTAATTAGTGTTTGGCCAACCTTTTTAAAAGTGTTTTTAAGTATATTTTTTCAAAAGTGGTTTTCAAAAAAGTGTTTTTAAGGAGAAGCTATTTTTTTTAGCTTATGAAAAATTATTTTTTCTACTTCGCAGAAGCACTTATTTTCTTTCAAAAATTTGACCAAACACCTCATTTTTTTAAAAATAAGCATTTAGAGAAAAAAAAAACACTTTTTTTTTAAAAAAAAAGTTTGGCCAAACAGACTATTAATATTCCAAAAGCATATCATTTGATTTCATCGTTATCGAGTATAGACACCAATAATAGAAAAGGATAAAGAAAAGTGTATGGTCATAATTGATGAATTGAGTGATAATGTCGTCAATTTGTCCTCTGGGAATTTAAAATTGGGTCGTAATTCTTTCTTTACGAGCTAACTTTTTGCGTTAAATTAGATCTATATACAATCATTTTTATGGTATCAAAACCTTGTTATTCTCAATTTTTTAGTTAGCCAATTATCAGGGCCTTATGCTATATTGTACATGCTTCATATGTCCAACTCTAATTGTACGGGGTGTTAGATACCCCATCGATAGCGGATTTAAAAGTAAATCTTCTTATATAATTTTGGACAATTTCTTAAATCATAAGCTAACTTTTGATGCTGGTATAAAATGCTTGCTAGAAAAAACATGAAGCATATATATGCTTTGAGATTATCAAGAGTCAATTCAATTGGCCACCCAGAAATGTGATGGAATGAATGAGAGTTCGGAGCCTAAAGGGCAATTTTTTTCATCCAAAATTTTAAATGGGCAAACAAAAATTGAAAAATTTCAAATGGGACAAGGCGAATGAAGGCTCACGCCTTGTTCTTAACCTTTTAACATCATTAGTTAATGGTTAAGAGCAAGGCGGGGACACTATTTTGCCTTACAAGGCGAAATCAGTCACCCGCCTTACCCTTTGAGCCTTACAAGGTAAATGACTCCACACGCCTTATAAGTTTTCCATTTTATTTTCTTGATAACTAACATAGTCTGTCTTCATAACAGGTAAATCAAACAATACACTCATTGTGATCACATTATTTTTGAAATACTTCGCATTTAGTTTTTATCTTTTAGTGGAGAGCAACAGTATAGATATTCTTTTTGGTGCCAATATTAATGAATCTTTCCTAGTATAGCCATAATCGCAAGTTCCCTTATTTTCAGAGTAATAAACTAATATTAAAAATACATACTCCATTAAAAAATAGTAATTACATATTAACAATTTAAGTCCAACAAAAATGTATTTACAGCACATATCAAACTATTGTCACTCACACTTTGTTTGTGGTTTTCGATGGTATGGTATGGTATGGTTATTAAAAGAATCATGTTTGTTTTGATTGTTTCTTAAAATGTATGTTATGGTATAGTTTGATTTCATAGTTTGGTAACCATGAAAATCTTCATTTTAACCACCGATTTGGTGGTATCCCATTGTTTTCTTTTTTTTTTTTTTTCAATTATGCCCTTACTTAATATTACATAATCTTATTTTACCTTTTACCCTATATTATTTAACTCCACCCAAATATCCTACTTTTTTCTGCGTAGAAGTTTTCTAAAGTTTATTTTTCTGCCTAGGTACAAACTTAAAGGTTATACATAAAAGTTTTAGGTTTCGTTTATGCTTGGTTGGTTGTCTAGTTTTCTACTTTTGCTACTGAACATTAAGCATTTAAACCTAGTTCGTGGGAGAACCTATACACAATTTAAGTTTTTCTCAAGTATAACTTGTTAAACTAACCAAATTGATACTTCTGAGATGTTCATTAATTTTGTTTCATTTAAATGGCGTGGAAGTGAAGAAAATTATTTTAATTTATTTGTTAATAATTATTGATCGATAAAGTTAACATTTATAATAATTAAGGGCATTTTAGTAAATTTACCAGTTATGATACAGTGTCATACCGTCAAACCAAACAATAAAACTGTTATTAAACAATAACAAACGATACAGTCCATCCAAACATTGTATTGTACTATATTGTACAATATAATACCATACCATATAATATCGTACATTGTGGTTTTTTTCCCGTAATGAATTTTGATTTTTTAAAAAGCCTGAAAGGATGGAAAAAAAAATAAAAACAAAAACTACCAAAACATTAGTTCCGAAAAAGCAAAAACTGATTGAGAAAAGAAAATAATTTGGTACCAAAAAGTAACCATTATCACCCACCTTTTCAGTCAAAGGGTAAGGTGGGTGACTGATTTTTGTAAGGCAAAAACAGTATCCTTGCCTTATTCTTAATCATTAACTAACGACGTGTTAAAAGGTTAAGGACAAGGCGTGAGCCTTCATCCGGCTTGTCCCATTTGGAATTTCAATTTTTGTTTGCTCATTCAAAATTTTGAATGAAAAAAGTTGTCATTTAGGCTCTGGACTCGAATGAATGACATCTCTTTTTCATTAATCGAAAATCTCAAATTGGAGTCATGGCAAAAGAAGATATGTGCGGTAGCTAGGACATGCTCCCCCACCCCCATCCTTTATGGCCCATGATGCACGAAATCGATTAGGGTAATGGGTGGAAGTGGCCGTGCGGATACAACTTCAAGTTATCGGATTCTTCTGAATTCAATATTTTCAACACGAAGTATAAATTTATGTGTCAAAATTCATTTATTTTGCAACAAATTGTATCATAACTTTAAAAATATAATAAATTTAATGCTAAAAATCTTAAAGATTAAACTCAGAGTTTAAATTCTGAATACGTCACGATCCTCGACTTTAGCCACATTCATATAGTTAGCTAATTTCACACACAAATTAAAGTCTACACCCATTATCAAGCACACACAAAAAGAAAGTAATGCAATATAATGAAACTTCGTAGACAATGACTTAAAATTACAAATTCTTGTCCTTAGGGAGCCTCAAAAGAGAAATTGATCAAAATGGCCCTTAATGTATATATTGGCTTCTTTAGATTCATTTGGCCCGTAGGGGTATAAATACGATGGAATTAATACCTTAATGTATTCCAAAATATGATTAATTTGTTCCTTCGCCACATACTTATTTTTCCTAAGCCATATACGTATATAAACTATAAAGACAATCGTTATTTTTGTTGTCAAAATAAATTGAGTCTCTCGACATTTTCCTACATATACAACCTACTTAGCCATATACGTGTCGGATGTTTCCCATGACTCTTTCAAGTTTGGTTAGAAATTTTGAGGTGGGTTCTGAAATTGGATTAAACGATACAAGAAGGTACCATTATTTTGTGGTTTGATATACATCACACTTAAAGTGCACATGCCCAAAGTATTCGTTTATTGTCCTAAAGTACATAAAGGAGCATTTCCATTACGTTTATACATCAAGGATCAATTTGATCATTTTCTCAAATTCAAATATACCTTATATGGACAACTAATTAGTGACCATATATAACGACTTTTGAAAGGATTAGGTTTTCAACTTTCCATTCCTTTGGTGGGAATATAATTCGAGATGAAAAATTTCAAGAAACCATAGATTCAGAATTAAAGGTAAGGAATGAGAAATATGAATATAAGAACTTTCGTTCATAAAATTTGAGAAAAAAATGACTAATGTGATCAATAAGCAGGGATGAATTATAGTAATTTATTTCAATCCAAGATATAAACAAAGACGGAAATAGTCAAACTTGTCAAAAGAGCCGACGTACAAATAAATGAACCCTACCCTTTCGAAGAAGCTAATAAGTAGACATGGAATAATAATTGGCATACAAGAATAAATCACCTAGAATAATCCTGTATGAAAATGACATGTCAATGAGTTACTTGTCCTTAACGAAATCTTTCATGGTTCATATATTACATCATTACATGGACCTATTTGTTTGTCCAATTTTGTACACTACTACTGCCTTTATTAGGGTTACCTAGCAACTTTTAACACTCATAACTCCATTATTGTTGAGTGTATTGATTATTCTCTAGCTTTTCAATGTACGTAGTCGATTTTGGCAGGCGTTGGACATGATTTGATTGAAATTTAGCATTTGAAGTCGAACTAGGTTGAAAAATGATATTATTTGAAAGTTGATATTATGTTTGACCAAGAAATATATATAATTGAGGTTCAGCGAATAAAAGCTTGAAAAATTCATAGAACCTATTTATAATTTTTATATTTTATTTTTCAAATCTCAAGTTGAAGTAATGGATCAATTTGATAAGCAAATACTTATTCAAAATTATCTCTAAATACTATTTTAATTTTGACATAATATATAAGCATGCTCTTTAAGATCTCAGTTGACATCGATGCTCTTGGGTGTGCGCAAGTAGGTACCTAAACTTGTATAAGGTTGAACAAGTAAACACGTGCGTCGTACGTAGCAATCTCACTTGAATTGCTACGTAAGACGCGTGTGTTTACTTGTTCAACTTTATACAAGTTTAAATGTCTACTTATAAACACTCAAACTTAAAGAACATAGGCTAAATGATACATTTATGTATTATGTATTTAATTTTCAAGGATCTTCTTTTCCATGAGTTTTACCTTCATGGAGTTTTTATTTTGTTAAAAAAGAGACACTTCTTGACCGGCAATTGAAATTGTATCCTGATTGGTCCACTTGGGTTTGTAGCTTACAGTTATCACAAATATATAAAATACTATTTCTTCCATTAAATTTATGTATCATTATTCAACTATGTAGTACTGTAGCAGGGACCGCGTTTAAGAGAAGAGAAACTTGTAATTTAAAATAAATCATAAATATTTATGTAATTATAAATTATTTTATTAAAAGTGCATAAATTTAAAATTAAGAGGTGATTTGTGGGGTTGAGGTCAGGGGCGGATTTAGGAGGGAGTGAGGCCTGGCCTCCTCAGCAAAAAATTAGACCGTAATACATGCAAGATATATTTTTTAGTATATATATAGACTTTGAATTCACTAAATTTATAGTGGTTTAGTGATGCAATCCAAGTCACCATTGAGACCATCCGATCTTCATCAAAGCTTTACACACAAAGCCGAGCTACGGAGTTGGTGGACATGTCATCAATTCACGACTTTGGAGGCTTGGTGGGTGCTAGGAATGAAGGCATGAAGCTCGAGAATCAAGTTTGGATGATAGCTAGGAGCTTGGGATCCGTCGGAGCGAGGAAGAGGAAGTGAACAAGGAGTTCACTTTGGCGATGGGAGGAGCATCGCCAAACTCTCTTGTATGTCGCCAAAGTCCCTTCAAGGGCCTTATTTTTCAAGGTCACTTTTGGGTTTATTTTAAATAGTATAAATAATATAAATTCCATCATTTTTGGAGCTAATTACTCCCTATTCCAATTTTTTTCAATATTACTAAAAGTTTCACCAAAATTGAAAATCTCGGATATATTACTATCTCGGATACATTGCCCATTGGTTCCGATACATTGCATTGCTCGGAAATCTGAAAATCTCGGATACATTATTAAATCTCGGATATATTGTGTTGGTCCCGATACCTTGCGTTTAGTAGGTTGGTTGTTATGTACCATGACCAAAATTAATTCATGATACATAAGTTACTCATGATATATACTGTCTCGGATATATTACTTAATTTTCTTCGGATACATATTGTCTTCAATACATTACTATGTCGGATACATTACTTAAAATATGGGATGAGATGTTATTAAATAAAAGAAATAGGATATTATGTAAATATGGTAAGATAAGCAGTGTTGGAATGTAATTTTTTCTTTTAAATAAGCCACTTTTGAGCTATGATTGTAAAAGGCAAACTATAAATACATAGACACAAAAAAAAGAAAATCAAATGCAACTAAAGGATATATTAAATCCTAAAACCTCATTTGATTAATCCAAATCGAGCACTTAATCCCCTACGAAGACCTCCAGAAAATTGAAGTGCAAAGATACTTGATTTGATGTTACTATTTAATTTGTAGATCGTTTTGAATTTTTCTTACAAGTGTATTCACTTTAAGAAATTTTTAGATATATATAGTATATCAAGTTTTATATAACTGAATTTCAAGTATATATGGCTTAACTACAGTTATTAATTTTTGGTTGATCTTCAGTTATAGCCCATTTAATTTGTTTGAATAGATAACTGAAGTTCAGTCATAGTTATTATTGTTTGACTTCAGCAATATGTGCATGAACTTCGAATAAAAATATCTGAAGTCAGGCAAACTAACAGAAAAGTTCAACCATTCTGCTGAACTTGAGACAAAAATGACAAAACTTTAGACACTATATTTAAAAAGGGTATAATGTGCAAAACAAAATAATATAATTAAACAAGTACAGCTTAGCAGGCAAAAAATGAAAGAACCTCCCTCGTTACATACGTTCCCCACTACTGTTAGCTTGTTTATTGTGCACTAAAAAATCATATAAATTTGGATTTCTTTATACATCTGGAAAATCATAGTTTAAAATTCGTCCATGTTGTTGGCTGTTGGGATGAAACTCGACAAATATTAGCTTCGTATATATCTTGTGTATGCTATATCAACATCTTCAATTCCTTGAATGATGGAATTTTTTGATTAATTTATAATATATCAAATCCTACAACAGAATAATATAATAGAGAAGATTGCACTCATGATGATAATAATAATAAAATAGAATAAGCCGATCGAGGGTGTTTTAGATGCACAAATCGAAGGAAGGGAAAGAATGAAAAAGATCAATAAGAGTTAATTGTGATAGTGGTAAGTATTATTTAATTCATTTTTAATTAGTGGTCTTGAGTTAGAGCCCTACTAGGCAAAAAGTCGCGTCGCAAATTCATATTTAGTCAGATTCCAATATAACTTCAAATACTAAATGAAAAAAAAAAATCATGTTACAAAAGTGTGTCAATTTAAAAGATGCTCAAAGAATTCACAAGCACACCCGCTAAATTAAAATACTTTCGAAAAAACTGTCAAAAACAAAACAAAAAAATCATATTTTACACTCTCAATCCTTCTATGCTTAATGTTGAAATATCTAAGGTATCTATTTATAGTTTTGGAAGTGTGTGTATAATATGGTACTACTAGTTTAAAGTTTAGACCTATTGACAGTACTATATTATTCTTGATCAAGTATGGAAAATGAGAGGAAACATGCTCCAAGTCAGTGGTGGAGTCACGATTTTCATTGAGGGGGTTCAAAACCGTACACACGAACTAGCCGAAGGGGGTTCAACATCTACTATATATACATAAAATATAATTTTAACTATGTATAAATAGTGTAATTTTTCACCAAAGGAGGTTCGGATGACCCCCTCATTGTATGCTAGCTCCGCCCCTGCTCCAAGCCCAAGAAAAAATTCCACAAGAAGAATTCAATAATAGTCGATCTTTAAAGGCTCTTAAAAAAAAGACTTTAAGCCATCAATTTCAATTTGATAACATTCTTTTTTTTTATTGATATGTTTCTCAAACAATAGGAGCGAGCTAAGTAAATCTTACTTGAAAATGAAGGTGGTGCTAGGTATACTAAGTTGATGCATTAGCCCATGCATGCTCCACTTTAGACCCGATCTTTCAATTTCCTCTTTATGACTTCCATTTTAATTGAAAATTTGAAATGGCAGAGAAATGTATCCTTTGTCCTGCTTTTAACATGTTAGAAATCTATACAATTGTACATTTTCATTTTCACAACTTGGGTTGAAACTTAACAAACATATATTTGTCATCATTATGCACTGTTTTTTTTCATTTTCAACGCAATGAATCAAATATTTATCAAAAAATATACCCACTTAATAATGCTGTGATTATTAATCTCAATATTATACTCAAAGTCTCAATGTAATTTTATTTATGAACCAAATGCTTGACCACTTATTGGAACCTCAAGTTGAATTTTGTGTTGTTTCAGGATACAACTATCTGTATTTAACCAACAAGAACTTCAACTTTAAGTTCAAGAACAACCAAGAAGTTCAATAACTTCAAACACAAGTTCAACAACAATGAACTATCAAAATGAAGTTTCTACTATTTTCTGAAAAATAGCTAAACCATAAGAAAGGAGATGAAACAGAAATGTAGAATCAAGTCCACCAAATTCATGCTGTGTCCTTAAGAAATTTATTCCCCTCAAGTACCCGAGGTTATGGAATCTTTCCTCCCAGGATAAAATGATTCACTTCAGTAGAATAATGATACCTCAAATTCTACCGAACTTCGAACGCATTCAATGATTTGATGATCACACTTGAGTTTTAAGAAGAAGAAGATGCTTTTCTTTCACAAATTTTCGTGCCAAAACCTGAGGAATAAGTCAGGTATATATAGCTAAAAGGTGGTGCTTCAGAAAAGAAGCAAAGGTTCATGAAAGGAGACAACTTTCTGGAATGTCACTTGACCTGCGGACCCCACCTGCGTCCGCAGGTGGCGACATGAGGCCGCAGGTCGTCGTTTGACGATTTCAAGAATGTTTGCTACCTTCTGCGAATGGTCACCTGCGTCTGCAGGTGACGACCTGCGTCGTGTCCCTTCGAGGTGCGTTGTGACATGCGTCCGCACAAGCTATGTGCGTCCGTAAATGGAGAAGAATCATTTCTTGTCGGATTTTTGGATTAACATATCACTATTTTTCAAGCTTTAAATGAATTTTGTCCAAAAAGATAATCTCTCGATCGATTGCCAAATCCGAAGCCGAAGCCGAAGCCGAGCCGAGCAAGCGACGAAGACGACGGCGCGAGGCTTGACTAGTTCTTGCTTCATTATCTACATGAAGGAATGCATCTCAATATATGCATAAGAATGTTTCTTTCTCCCACCAATGTGGGAGAACTTTACATCTTAAAAGTGAACTATACATTTCACTTTCCCTCCAATTTTTCCTCCCTCCATTTTCCATTCACAATATACTTAGAACCCAACAATCCGCAGGTGGCGACATGCGGTCGCAATTATTGTTTTCGGGTACAACTATCTGTATTTAAACAACAAGAACTTCAACTTTAAGTTCAAGAACAACCAAGAAGTTCAATAACTTCTAAAACAAGTTCAACATAAAATGATTCACTTCAGTAGAATAATGATGCATCAAATTCTACCGAACTTCGAACGCACTCAATGATTTGATGATCACACTTGAGTTTTAAGAAGAAGAAGATGCTTTTCTTTCACAAATTTTCGTGCCAAAACCTGAGGAATAAGTCAGGTATATATAGCTAAAAGGTGGTGCTTCAGAAAAGAAGCAAAGGTTCATGAAAGGAGACAACTTTCTGGAATGTCACTTGACCTGCGGACCCCACCTGCGTCCGCAGGTGGCGACATGAGGCCGCAGGTCGTCGTTTGACGATTTCCAGAATGTTTGCGCGCGCAGGTCGTCATTTTTCGCGTGAAACAGTGTGTCGCTTCCTCGAAAGGTCGCGTCCCTTCGAGGTGCGTTGTGACATGTGTCCACACATGCTATGTGCGTCCGCAAATGGAGAAGAATCATTTCTTGTCGGATTTTTGGATTAACATATCACTATTTTTCAAGCTTTAAATGAATTTTGTCCAAAAAGATAATCTCTCGATCGATTGCCAAATCCGAAGCCGAGCCGAGCAAGCGACGACGACGACGGCGCGAGGTTTGACTAGTTTTTGCCTTACTATCCACATGAAGGAATGCATCTCAATATATGCATAAGAATGTTTCTTTCTCCCACCAATGTGGGTGAACTTTACATCTTAAAAGTGAACTACACGTTTCACTTTTCCTCCAATTTTTCCTCCCTCCATTTTCCATTCACAATACACTTAGAACCCAACATTTTGAACTTCCTAAACTGCTAGACAACCTCTAGTCTTGTACTGCTCATGAGATTCAAAATATACATGTACAAAAATCTATCTTATATACACTGTGTAAATTTTTATCGAGGTGATTCCGGTGAACACCTCTCGGCCCCTAGATCCGCCCCGATTCACTCGGATAATATTTGTCGTTTATCTATGATTTGTCCCATGATTATATGATTGTGACATTTTATTTTAATTAAGTCATCCACCCAGACTTTCATCTCTCGTGATGATAGGGGGTTTGAAATATTTCCCAACCTTATTCTATAACATAATAGAAATAATTACAAACCAAAGTACGGAGACATAAAACCAAAACATCTCGAGAAACTATAACTAATAAATATCTGCTTAGAGTATATGGTCAAATATCACTGTTTAGGTCTAAGTGAGGTGACCAACTTTCAAAAATAAGTGTACTTTTCTTGATCTAATTAGCACATAGCTTTGATTTAATCATAAACTTTGTCAATATCACTACTAAGTATCGTTTTCTTGATCAGCTTAGTAAAATATCATTCAAGAAAAATGTGATTCCTAATATTTTGAATATGGGATGAAATCAACTAATGAAAGCAGCCCTCGTGCCAACTTTTGGTTTCAAGATTTTCTAATTCAAGCTGTATAATGTTGACTAAAATAAAAGTGGTTAAAAAATTGGATTCAAATTATGTGTAATTGATTATGTCACTTATTAGAAAACAAATAGTTTATGTCAAATTTTTCAGGAGATATTTATTATTATACGCAAAATATCTAAAAATGAAATATATATATATTTTTTTTTGTTGTTGTTGTTTTCTATATAAATTGTAAAGATCTTATTGAAATCATATCCCCACGACGAACGTAGAGATGCATATTTAGACATGAGCTGTTGTCCTTTTTTGAAAAAAAAAAATCAAAATATTTTTTATATATTAGAAACGATTCTTTGGTTACTTTAGTTTTTCAAGTAAAATTATTTTTACTTACAAAGTTTTTAAAAAGTTTCATATAAAATATATGTTCAAACATAACTTTAACTTGTTAATTTTACTTTCCAACTTTGCTTCGAGCATGATATTTTTTTCAAATATTACTCAAGCATGTCCAAACGAGAAGAAAGAAAACTTTACTACTAGGACAAAGGTTTGCAGTCCAGCCTTTCGGCACTTTTCTTTCGAAAATTAATAAAAGCTATATCTTTCTTAATTCTCTAAAGTATAGTAATATTATTTAACCAACATAGATTGTGGTGCAGTGGTGGGACTGCTCCACCCTGTTAGGATATACTATTAACCATGTTGGTTTAAGTTATAGTATTATTTTTACATCTCATGTAAAGACAATTTATTTCATCTTCGTAATTTAATAAAGTCTTTATTTAAATAAATCATTGTGTTGACATGTGTGTCCTTTACTTATATAGTATGCAATTTTATGCATGGAGTTATTTAACTCATGCATGGAAGATTAAAATTGTTGGTTCTTATAAGTTATAAATTAAAGTTCACAATCAAAGATGAAGTAGGACAAACATCTTGATGATTGTATGTCACGCCTCGAATCCCATCGAGACATGATTGGCACCCGTAGCCGATAAGGCCCGAGAGAACCAACCTTTGCCTATGCTCAATCATATGCATATAATATTCATAACCACCATTGCATAATATTATGAAATACGAATAAAGGAGAACAAGGGACATATTTAGGCATACATATGAAACTTGGCCGTTGAGGCCATCCAGTCAAAACAACATGTGTCATTTACACTAGTACACCCACGTCGGTCTACAAAAGCCTCTAACAAGAGCATTGACCAAAATGAACCATAAGTCGGGACAAGTCCCCGCTTTATACAACATGTACAATACCAAAACATATATACTTTGACTCGGAGAAGCCCCGAATGAGCTGGAGCTCACCAAAGAGCCGCTAACACTGGCAATCTACTGAGGAGGCCTACTGGGACCTGCGCCTGCAGCAAGTAAGGTAAATTCCCCGAGAGGGGTCAGTACGAAATAAGTACTGAGTATGCAAGCCTCAGATGAAACTATACAACACATGAATATGTCAAGGAATATGTCAATGAACTCAAAACATATGGATACTCAATGTGAATAAGTCACCATGTTGCATTTTGGAAACCATGTGGATTGCTTTCATTGCTTTCATTACTTTCTTTATCTCAATGCTCACTTGTTATCACATATATCACAATGTACCCGGGCCCCGACTGATCAGTGGGTCTTTCATATCATCATATAGGGATCGAGTCGAGCTAGGCTTATGCCCCTAGACTTGCCACCCTTGGGATCGAGTCGAGCTAGGCTTACGCCCCTAGACTTGCCACCCATAAATCCATATCTCGGGATCGAGTCGAGCTAGGCTTACGCCCCTAGACTTGCCACCCGTACTTGATCATTGACCACATTTGCATTACTTTGATCATTACTTTGAGATTGATACTTTGATAATCATAACATCACTTTGGAACTTTGGAACACAACATTGTTGGAAACTTTGAATCATTGACCAATAAGTGAAGAACATGTGAACAAATATCAATGAGAAATATAACATCACTAGCACCATGATACTATTGGAACCATTGGACAAGAAGCCATGAACAAGAGACACAAGTATAGGCACTATTGGAATATTGGAACATAGCCTTCTTTGAACTTTCGGAACATTAATCATGAATATGAGAAATGAGATTCACAATTGATCAATGAGTAGGAAATATATGACAATGACCATAAATAAGTGCATATGGGATACCTTGGTACATTTCGGAATAGAACTAAAGAAATGTCAATTGTGAACACTATTGGCCGTAGAAAGATACGGACAAAATAACCTTGCATACCTTGGATTCGCAATACGAATCTACAACCTTAGATGCGTAGACAATAATCCCACTCCTTCTTTATGTGTCTACAAATACATAACGAAATTCACATTAACCACCAATTACTTTACAAATGCATACCATGTCAATGAATTACATGTTTGGCTTTCAACATGTCATTTCCCTTTGACAAAACCATTGATCATACTATTATTCCAAAAATTCCATAATATGCCCAACATTGACCAATACATGACAATCAATACCTTTCACCACAATACTTCTCCTTTACACTTTCTTATCCATAACACATCACAAATAATCCATCAAAGCACCTTAATTCAACTCATAACACATATCGGCCAAAATCCCAAAATTCCCACTTTTAGAAAAGAACAAGTTTTATACCAAAAATAACACCATACATGTTCATATTTTGTCCATACCATGCTTTTTCATCAAAGGCACAAGGCCTAATTCACACTTGAATTCCATATACCACAAATCTCATACAAACTCACCAAGTTCCATGACCAACTTTTCCAAGCACAACCAACATGATATACATATTCTTTTATGCATATAAGATATTAATCCATGAAAATAAATACTTACCAAGGCTTGGAATATGTTGATCTTGTCCAAAAGATGACTTAGGGTTTGCAAAGCCAAAAGGGAATTATCTTGAAAATTCTAGAAAAGTGATGTGTGTCTTTTGGAATAAAAATCTGATTCTTCCACATATATATAGGCCCTCAAGTCTTCTTTGGCATTAAATTCCATGTCCATTTGGTCAATGGAAGAATGGGTCTTTTGTTTCCCCTTTGGGCCTTGCATTTTATCCCATTTTGGGCCTCAAATTGGCCCATTAACACATATTATCCTAGCCCACCAATTCTCATGTATAATCCATCATATATCTCATGTTTAAATAATTTCATAATGCCACGACAATATTCACTTATGAGATTTTCATTCGTAGCCTCAATCGCAAAAATAGGAATTCTAGTCACCTATGGCTTCTTTGAACATTTTGGTAAATTCTTGTATTCCATGGTTTGATCATGTAGGAGTATGTAGTAGTGTATCGAGGTATTTGAAGCCTTAACAACGCTAAAGGAACTCCAAGGAATCAAAATAAACCATGGAAGAATCGTCGTTGCATTTCGTCGCAAAACGAGCTCGGAAAGGCCAATTATGTTGTGCCTTGCGCCACTGCCTTGCTTTGCAGCAGTGGCGCAGGAATTGAAGGTTCTCTGAATCAGTGGCCTGCTGGATTTTTCAGCCATTTTTTTCTAACACTTGCATATCATCCAATACCCTATCAAAACACTACAAAATACTTACGTAGTGACCTTAATCATCAAGTAAACATGACTCCAAGGTACCAAATGAGGTTGGAAATGTATGGGGTATTACACAAGACATCTCCGACTAAAATCTAATCACATGTACGAGGCTCGAATTAATTAATTTTTTTTTTTCATCACCAACCTTACAAAATACATACTCATAGCGTCTCGAAACTTAAGTAACCATTGTTCAACATCATCACATAGGTCGAAAAGGTACGGGATGTTACATTCTTCCCCCCTTAGGAACATTCGTCCTCGAATGTTAACAACATGTTTTATACACAACAATGTATCTTTACTCTAACATACCGATAAACATTCACATAATGCTTTTAAATACTTACTTGTTATTGTTCCACCTCCGCACTGTGAACTTCTTGGTCCATTTGGAATAAGTGGGGATACTTTGATTTCATCATTTCTTCCGCTTCCCATGTGATCTCCTCTACTTGTGGATTTCTCCAAAGGACTTTTACGGATGCTATGTCTTTATTTCTCAATCTCTTTACTTGTCTATATAGGATAGCAATGGGCACCTCTTCATAAGTGAGATCCTCTGCCACTTGAACATCTTCTACGGGCACAATACGTGAAGGATCTCCTATGCATTTCCGGAGCATCGACACATGAAATACCGGATGGACTGACGAAAGGTCCTGGGGTAGTGCCAACTCATACGCAACTTGCCCAAATCTTCTAATAATTTCATATGGGCCTATGTAACGTGGACTCAATTTTCCTTTCTTTCCGAACCGCATTACCCCTTTCATCGGTGACACCTTTAAAAATACCCAATCACCTATGGCAAATTCAAGCCCTCTTCTTCTCACATCGGCATATGACTTGTGACGACTTTGAGCCGTTTGTAACCGTTGTTGGATAACTTTAACTTTCTCCATGGCTTGGTGAACAATATCTGGCCCAAGTAAAGCAGTTTCACCTGCTTCAAACCATCCGATTGGTGATCTACACTTCCTTCCATACAAGGCTTCATAAGGTGCCATTTTAATACTTGAATGATAGCTATTGTTATACGCAAATTCAATAAGAGGCAAATGGTCATCCCAACTACCTTGAAAATCCAACGTACATGCTCGTAGCATATCTTCAAGTGTCTGAATAGTACGTTCTGCTTGTCCATCAGTTTGAGGATGGAAAGCCGTACTCAAATTCACCTGAGTACCTAAACTCCGCTGAAAAGATTTCCAAAAGTGTGCTGTGAACTGTGCTCCTCTGTCTGATATAATAGAAAGTGGAATACCATGCAATCGTACTATCTCTTTTACATACAATTTCGCATAATCCTCAGCTGTATAGGTCGTCTTGACAGGTAGAAAATGCGCCGACTTGGTAAGTCGGTCCACTATGACCCATATGGAATCAAACTTCCGCAATGTACGAGGCAAGCCCGTAATAAAATCCATATTAATCATATCCCACTTCCAGACTGGAAGATTGATACATTGCATGTAACCTCCTGGTTTCTGATGTTCCACTTTCACTTGTTGACAATTTGGGCACTGCGCGACAAATTCTGCAATGTTCTTCTTCATGTTGCCCCACCAATACACTTCTTTCAATTCATGGTACATTTTAGTAGCACCCGGGTGAATGGAATAGCGCGAATGGTGCGCCTCTGTCATTATTCGTGTCCTCAGCTGATCTACATCCGGTACACATATTCTCCCTTGACATTGAAGCACCCCTTCCGGTGTAATATCAAATGCCTTGGTCAAATTCTGCTGCACATTCTCCTTTAGCTGCAATAAAATAGAATCTGCATACTGTTTCTCTTTCACTTCAGCTATCAAGGAGGATTCTGCTGCATTCTGCACCATAACTCTATCATCTGCGGTTTCAATAAGGCGAACTCCCAAGCTGGCTAATTGATTCAAGTCTTTGATTATCTCACGCTTTTTATTCAACTGACCACTAGTGCTTTCTACTGCCTTACGGCTCAATGCATCAGCTACTATATTTGCTTTGCCTGGGTGATAAAGAATATCAATGTCATAGTCTTTTAAAAGCTCTAACCACCTTCGTTGCCTCAAATTGAGTTCCTTCTGCTTAAAAAGATATTGCAAGCTTTTGTGATCCGTATAGATGTCAACATGAACACCATATAAATAATGACGCCATATCTTTAAAGCAAAAACTACCGCTGCCAATTCAAGATCATGTGTGGGATAGTTTTTCTCATGTGGCCGCAACTGTCGTGAGGCATATGCTATCACCCTCCCATGCTGCATCAACACACATCCGAGACCAATCCCGGAAGCATCACAATACACTGCATAGCCCTCTGTGCCCTCAGGAAGAACTAACACTGGTGTAGAAGTCAACTTATCTTTCAGGTTTTGAAACCCTCTTTCACATGCATCATTCCATTGAAATTTAATTGCCTTGTGAGTTAACTTTGTCAATGGTGCCGCAATAGAAGCAAAACCTTCTACAAATCTTCGGTAATAACCTGCCAAACCCAGAAAACTGCGAATCTCTGTGGGTGTCGTAGGTCTTGGCCAATTCTTCACTGCTTCTATCTTTTGGGTATCAACCTGTATGCCTTCATCTGATACAATGTGACCCAAGAACGCGACTGATTTCAACCAAAACTCACATTTGGAGAATTTTGCATACAACTTACGGTCACGGAGAATTTGCAACACTTGCCGTAAGTGATAAGCATGGTCTTCTGGTGATCTTGAATAAACAAGGATGTCATCTATAAATACTGTCACGAACACGTCTAGGAATGGCTTGAACACTCTGTTCATCAAATCCATAAACACAGCCGGTGCATTTGTTAGCCCAAATGACATAACTAAAAATTCATAATGGCCATACCGTGTTCGGAAAGCTGTCTTGGGTACATCCTCCTCTCTAACTCTGACCTGATGGTAACCCGACCTCAAGTCAATTTTTGAAAAACACCTGGCACCCTGTAACTGATCAAACAAATCATCAATGCGAGGAAGGGGGTATTTATTCTTGATTGTTACTTTATTCAGTTGCCGATAGTCGATGCACATTCTCAAGGTTCCATCTTTCTTGCGTACGAATAATACCGGTGCACCCCACGGGGACATACTAGGCCTAATGAAGCCTTTATCCAGCAAATCTTTCAACTGCTCCTTCAATTCACGCAGTTCCGCTGGAGCCATTCTATATGGAGGGATAGAAATAGGCTGAGTGCCTGGAATCACATCAATGCCGAATTCCACTTCCCGTTCTGGGGGTAAACCTGGAAGATCCTCTGGAAATACATCAAGAAATTCATTGACGACCGGTACAGACTGTGGAGTTAATGGTTCTGCATCATTATCTTTCACTTGTACCAAATGACATATGTATCCCTTGGCAATCATTTTTCTGGCTTTCAAATAGGAAATAAATCTTCCTCGTGGTGCCCCTACCTTACCCTGCCATTCTAGAACATTTTCCTGTGGAAAACAAAATTGTACCTTCTTGGCCCGGCAATCTACCGTAGCATAACACGAAGCCAACCAATCCATTCCCATAATTACATCAAAATCCACCATGTCCAATTCAATGAGATCGGCCAACGTATCATGACCACACACAGTTACCACACAGTTACGATACACTCTCTTTGCAACAATATATTCACCAACTGGTGTAGACACTTCAATTGACTTAATTAATATTTTCGGTGTCGTTGTAAATTTCGCAGCAACCAATGGAGTAACATAGGAAAATGTAGAGCCTGGGTCAATTAATGCATATACATTATGTGAGAATATGGATAATGTACCTGTGACGACATCTGGGGAAGCCTCTGAATTCTGGCGGTCCACCAAAGCATAAGTACGATTCTGGACCCCGCTAGTACTGGCTCCTCCTCTGGCACCTCTACCTCGACCAATAGGCTGCACCCCTCGGCCCTGTGAAGGAACCGATGCTGAAGACGCAACAGCCGACCCAGCTGGTCGTGCTATACCACCCATGCTCCGCTGTGGACATTCTCTCGCTATATGTCCCGGCATACCACACCAAAAACAGACATTCATCCCTGTACGACATGGACCTGTGTGCATACGCCCGCAGTGCTGACACTGCTGACGAGGGAAACCTGCTGACTGTGATCCATGACCCCCACTACTCTGTCCAACTGAACCACCTCGAAACCCTCGAGACTGAGGATAAGCACTCCCTGTGGAATAAGAGAACGACGGTCTAGGTGGTCTAGGAAACATACGGGGCCTAGTTCCTCCTTGGGACATCATAGGTGGTCCCATAGGTCTAGCCCTTTTGGACTGTCCCCTATCAAATTCATGTACCCTGCGTCTCTGTCTCTGATCCTCCATTTTCTGGGCGAAGGCTTGTATGCGAGCAATGTCCATGTCCCTATTCAAGGCCGCAATAGTGCAATCTCTTACCAAATATGGCTCTAGTCTGTCCACATATCTATGGACCCTGTCTGTCATCGTAGCCACAACATTTGGCGCATATCGAGCCAAGGAATTAAATTGCAAGCTATATTCCCGAACACTCATATTCCCTTGACGCAAGTTCAGGAACTGGTCTGCACGTGCTTCCCGAACCTCATATGGAAGATAATGATCGAGGAAGGCCACTTTAAACTCTTCCCAAGTAGGTGGGGTTGCATCAATATCACGGGATTTCTTCCAATCCTCATACCACAATATTGCCTCTCCCTTCAACCTGTACGCAGCAAGTTCAACTGTCTCTACCCCTGTCACATGCATAACTTCCAATGCCCTCTGAATTTGATCCACGAAATCCTGTGGATCTGCTTTTGGATCTGCCCCTGTGAATATAGGAGGGTCCAGTTTCAAGAAATCCTGTGTTCTGCGACTTGCCATTCTAGCCGCATCATCATCATGTGCCATTGCACCAGCTCTTCCCTGGCTTTGTGCCGCCACTAACTGTGTCAATATCTGTACAGCATTCCTAAGATCCTGATCTGTGGCATTTGTCGGTGGTTCCACGGGCACTTCCCTTCTTCTCGTCTCTTCTGGAGCTGAAGAAGTAGAAGAAGCTCGCGTTGCAAACTCAGTTTCAGCCCCACCTTGATCAACTTGCTCAGGTGGTGGTCTACTTGCTCCTTCACCAGCAATTCTATCTAGTAGCTTACTTTTACCTTTTCCTCTTCCTCTTCTAGTGTTCGGCATTTTGACTATACCAAAGAAAAACAATTACCAAGATCAGATATAATGCAACTGACAACATTGGCTCTATTGCACGATCTAGAATGAAGGAAAGGAAACAACATCCTAAATGTCTCGTAGCCTCCTACGTATAAATGTGGTGCACAACACATCGATACGTAAGACTCTACTCAGACACGGCTTTGTAGACATCCTTAGACCGACTGCTCTGATACCACTTTTGTCACGCCTCGAATCCCATCGAGACATGATTGGCACCCGTAGCCGATAAGGCCCGAGAGAACCAACCTTTGCCTATGCTCAATCATATGCATATAATATTCATAACCACCATTGCATAATATTATGAAATACGAATAAAGGAGAACAAGGGACATATTTAGGCATACATATGAAACTTGGCCGTTGAGGCCATCCAGTCAAAACAACATGTGTCATTTACACTAGTACACCCACGTCGGTCTACAAAAGCCTCTAACAAGAGCATTGACCAAAATGAACCATAAGTCGGGACAAGTCCCCGCTTTATACAACATGTACAATACCAAAACATATATACTTTGACTCGGAGAAGCCCCGAATGAGCTGGAGCTCACCAAAGAGCCGCTAACACTGGCAATCTACTGAGGAGGCCTACTGGGACCTGCGCCTGCAGCAAGTAAGGTAAATTCCCCGAGAGGGGTCAGTACGAAATAAGTACTGAGTATGCAAGCCTCAGATGAAACTATACAACACATGAATATGTCAAGGAATATGTCAATGAACTCAAAACATATGGATACTCAATGTGAATAAGTCACCATGTTGCATTTTGGAAACCATGTGGATTGCTTTCATTGCTTTCATTACTTTCTTTATCTCAATGCTCACTTGTTATCACATATATCACAATGTACCCGGGCCCCGACTGATCAGTGGGTCTTTCATATCATCATATAGGGATCGAGTCGAGCTAGGCTTATGCCCCTAGACTTGCCACCCTTGGGATCGAGTCGAGCTAGGCTTACGCCCCTAGACTTGCCACCCATAAATCCATATCTCGGGATCGAGTCGAGCTAGGCTTACGCCCCTAGACTTGCCACCCGTACTTGATCATTGACCACATTTGCATTACTTTGATCATTACTTTGAGATTGATACTTTGATAATCATAACATCACTTTGGAACTTTGGAACACAACATTGTTGGAAACTTTGAATCATTGACCAATAAGTGAAGAACATGTGAACAAATATCAATGAGAAATATAACA
The DNA here is from genome assembly GCA_031232105.1 of Capsicum rhomboideum. NCBI lineage: Eukaryota > Viridiplantae > Streptophyta > Magnoliopsida > Solanales > Solanaceae > Capsicum > Capsicum rhomboideum. The sequence goes on along the minus strand of CP124711.1, from coordinate 136,994,917 downwards.
TCACTAGCACCATGATACTATTGGAACCATTGGACAAGAAGCCATGAACAAGAGACACAAGTATAGGCACTATTGGAATATTGGAACATAGCCTTCTTTGAACTTTCGGAACATTAATCATGAATATGAGAAATGAGATTCACAATTGATCAATGAGTAGGAAATATATGACAATGACCATAAATAAGTGCATATGGGATACCTTGGTACATTTCGGAATAGAACTAAAGAAATGTCAATTGTGAACACTATTGGCCGTAGAAAGATACGGACAAAATAACCTTGCATACCTTGGATTCGCAATACGAATCTACAACCTTAGATGCGTAGACAATAATCCCACTCCTTCTTTATGTGTCTACAAATACATAACGAAATTCACATTAACCACCAATTACTTTACAAATGCATACCATGTCAATGAATTACATGTTTGGCTTTCAACATGTCATTTCCCTTTGACAAAACCATTGATCATACTATTATTCCAAAAATTCCATAATATGCCCAACATTGACCAATACATGACAATCAATACCTTTCACCACAATACTTCTCCTTTACACTTTCTTATCCATAACACATCACAAATAATCCATCAAAGCACCTTAATTCAACTCATAACACATATCGGCCAAAATCCCAAAATTCCCACTTTTAGAAAAGAACAAGTTTTATACCAAAAATAACACCATACATGTTCATATTTTGTCCATACCATGCTTTTTCATCAAAGGCACAAGGCCTAATTCACACTTGAATTCCATATACCACAAATCTCATACAAACTCACCAAGTTCCATGACCAACTTTTCCAAGCACAACCAACATGATATACATATTCTTTTATGCATATAAGATATTAATCCATGAAAATAAATACTTACCAAGGCTTGGAATATGTTGATCTTGTCCAAAAGATGACTTAGGGTTTGCAAAGCCAAAAGGGAATTATCTTGAAAATTCTAGAAAAGTGATGTGTGTCTTTTGGAATAAAAATCTGATTCTTCCACATATATATAGGCCCTCAAGTCTTCTTTGGCATTAAATTCCATGTCCATTTGGTCAATGGAAGAATGGGTCTTTTGTTTCCCCTTTGGGCCTTGCATTTTATCCCATTTTGGGCCTCAAATTGGCCCATTAACACATATTATCCTAGCCCACCAATTCTCATGTATAATCCATCATATATCTCATGTTTAAATAATTTCATAATGCCACGACAATATTCACTTATGAGATTTTCATTCGTAGCCTCAATCGCAAAAATAGGAATTCTAGTCACCTATGGCTTCTTTGAACATTTTGGTAAATTCTTGTATTCCATGGTTTGATCATGTAGGAGTATGTAGTAGTGTATCGAGGTATTTGAAGCCTTAACAACGCTAAAGGAACTCCAAGGAATCAAAATAAACCATGGAAGAATCGTCGTTGCATTTCGTCGCAAAACGAGCTCGGAAAGGCCAATTATGTTGTGCCTTGCGCCACTGCCTTGCTTTGCAGCAGTGGCGCAGGAATTGAAGGTTCTCTGAATCAGTGGCCTGCTGGATTTTTCAGCCATTTTTTTCTAACACTTGCATATCATCCAATACCCTATCAAAACACTACAAAATACTTACGTAGTGACCTTAATCATCAAGTAAACATGACTCCAAGGTACCAAATGAGGTTGGAAATGTATGGGGTATTACACAAGACATCTCCGACTAAAATCTAATCACATGTACGAGGCTCGAATTAATTAATTTTTTTTTTCATCACCAACCTTACAAAATACATACTCATAGCGTCTCGAAACTTAAGTAACCATTGTTCAACATCATCACATAGGTCGAAAAGGTACGGGATGTTACATTGTAGCACAAGATTAAAATATAATTTGATCTTAATTATGGGAGTGGTAATATTCCAACTTCTTGTGCTAGTACATTTCGTATGTATTGAACGGACCAAGTAGAGATGTTTGTTTATGTTCTGAATATTAATAAACAACTTCTCTAGTCCATTACATGTACTTATACTCTTAATCTTGATATAATTATTATGATCTATGTAGTTTGATTTATTATTTTAATCTATTAAAAGGTGAGACTCTATTACGAGTCGATATATTCCTAATAGATTGGATAATGACAAATCACTTAGTGAAATAATAATTAGTTGATAGAACCATGTCTCGGATTTGAGATAGAAGACACCCCTATATGGTTGCTTATAAGTTTTCACGTGTAAACCCTGCAGGTGGATTTACTATCCGTCACGTGAAATAAGTTAAGCATAGTAATATAGGATTGAGTTAGTCAATAAATTAAATTTTCAGAAAAATTTGATTTAATTGATTGGTGTCGGTAATTCTAACATGGGGAGTTAAATAAGATGTAACGGTAGATTTCGAAGTTAATATCGAGGAGTGCAATTACAGATTTTTAGTGGAATGATTTGTAATTTATTATGATATGATAATTCATTCATTTGCGAATTAATATCATAATTGGAAGCCTCAGTTAATAAATCTGCGGTCCCTATTACGCCTGATTAACTAATCGAATTTGATAAGAAAAAGTTTTTATAGAAGAAGTAATATTATTTTACTAGTCTTCTATAAGGAATAAATGAAACTTAATACTAATAATGAGCTGAAAACATTTTTCACATAATGGGACCATTAAGGGTGAAAAACTTTTTGCTCATTATGGAGGTATTAAGTTCACATAAATGGCTGAAAACGTTTTTCCCCTCATCTTCCATCTTCAATGAGATATTTGAATAAATAAGGTGGGGGAGATGGTTTTTCAGTGATTGGAAATTCATTCTTTTCTTTTTCTTAGAAAATTAAAAATACTTGTCCACACAAGTGTAGATTAAAAAGGGTTAGTCAGGAAGTAGTAGAAGGCTGTAGACCTGGAGAACAAGGATCTAAACAACGTTTGTGAAAGCTTCAAGAGGTATGTATATCTTTTCATGAATTTCGATTTTTATTTCACATTATCATGTTGTCATGTAAGTATGTGATCCTGTGATTATGCTTCCGCTGCGTATGTGATTTATACGTTCTAGCACACCCTTAACCAGAGGTCTTGGATTCGAGCCCTGGGTATAGAGAAAGTCTTGTTGGGAGCGTCACCCCCAGAATAGGCCCTGCAGTGCGCGATCCGAATTAATCGGGATTCCAATGCTGGTACCAGACACCGGGTGGGAAACAAAAATAAATAAATAGTAATATTATTTCAATAGAGAAATACAACAGTGTGAACAAAGAGCAGAAAGTCAAGCCTAATAAAATTCATAACTAGTATAGTAGTATCTTAAATAGATCAAAAAAAAAACCCTCTTAAATTTTCAGAAATCAAGGAGCTATTCCCACCCCTTATATTTCAAATTTAAACACTTAACATGCTATATAATGAAAATCACGTGTACAAATTATTTTGTATAGAATTCATATAGTATATAGAGTTAAAGTATAGCTACTAAAATCCTCTTTTGGTGTAGTGTATGTATGACTAGCTATAGTGCAAGATCGTTTAGAGTAATTTACTTTGCATACAATTAATGCAACAATTTACAAAATTTTATATGTTAAACTATTAATTACATTTGTTAAATTGTGGTCGCTGAAGTTATACTTCTCTCTTTCGAAGTAACTATAATTACTTTTCCTTTTCCAATTGATCATACCCAATTTGCTTATAATTAACAACTTCTCAACCATATTCCCAATACATAAGCAATTTTGTAATAAAATGGGTAAATCTAGTGCCTCATATATTTTTAAATGATGTGTTCACCTTTACTAATTATTCAACTATAAAACTACTATGTTCCTCTTACAAAAAGCAAAAAAATAGTCAAATCAGTGACAGAGTCATCCTTGTTCAAGCTAAGGGCTATCAATTGATACTCACTCATTGAACTTTATATTGTGTAAATATGTTAAATTTTCATTGAATCTTTTTTACATTATCATGTGTTTACTTTTTTATATTTTGAATCTTCTTAATTAAAAATTTTGATCTGCCACTAAATCGAATACTAATTTTTTTCTTAATCCTCGTATACTAAAGAAGACTACGAGTTATTTGGAAAGAAAAGAGTATGCTCGGAAACCTACTTAAAATATCCATTAGCTTACTAATTACTCTCTCTGTTTATCAATAGTTGTTCATTATTGACTAGAGACATGGGTTAAGAAATAGTAAATGATATGAGTAATTTTTACTATATTATCCTTTGAATATAATAAATTTAATACTTTGAAAAATGCATTGAATAATGAATCATATTTAATGCTAAGGGTAAAATAATCCATTGGTTTTTTCAGGGGTGTCTCAATCATATCAGGGGCCTAAGGCGAAACTCTAATGAGGCGAAACTCTAATGAGGGGTCTTATCTTAAATTTAAACTCTAATGAGAATGTTTTTTTTTTTGCCTGTGGTAAAATAATTAGTGTTGAGGAAAAGCTAAAAGGGTAGATATAAAGTAAAGAATAAATGTAGTAAATATATTTTTGGTATATGATCCCCCAAAAAGTTGTGGTTTCCATTTTTTCTCAACTAATTCTTCTATTTCCCATGCCTAAATGGTCATATCATAGTAATAGTTATTTTTCCCCAAACGTATTTATTTTAAAAAATTGAGGTGTTTGACCAAGCTTTTGGGAGAAATAAGTGCTTCAGGGGAGTAGGGTTGCGTATCGATCGGTTCGGTTCGGTTATGAAAGTTATCGGTTTTACTTATTCATAATAAGTTTGTATACATGCTAAACCATTAAAGAACCACTAAGATATCGGTTAATCGATTTTTGATAGTTATCGGTTCGGTTATCAGGTTGACCGTTAACATTCAAAGTACAATTTGAAGTTGAGGCAACTAGCAAAAACTAAACAACTCAAGCAACCATACTTCAAAGTTCAAGCAAAAACAGCAACACAAACAAAATGCTCAACTTTCTGGGCATCTAATAACTAAAATGAGACTTGAACACTAACTTTATCTATGAAATATCGAAGCAATTACACCAAAATGCATAAACCACACCCCAAGATGCAATTCTCAATCAAACAGTAAAGAATGAACCACAAAGTAGATATCACTCCTACTTAAGCTAATTCAAAGGAGTTAATTCTAGTCCACTGCCGATCTGTCACGAACAATAAAATAACACAACAGTTTTTTAGTTTCCAATTCCCCCTCCTTAAGCTCTTGGTATCAAACATCCTTATGAGTGCAAATGCATTCAAACTTAAGATCTATAATTCCCATCTTTGATAATTCATTACCAAATAAAACACTAACCAAATAAAGCCCACCTTTAACACAAAAAATAAGGACCACAAGTCCACAACATTACAAGTTTCAAGCAAGTTACCATACTTCAAATGGCAAAAACAGCAACTCAAGTCTAAGCAAGTAACCATACTTCAAAGTTCAAAGAAGAGAAGTAGAGAAGCAGTAAAATGGATACTCAGTAGCAGCTAGCCAGGTACTGTTTATTACTCTTTCTCTGCACAAACTGTATTTGTTGCAGTTAATTACCTTTGTTGTTGTAACTTGTCTTTCACTATCTACACAAGTACAAACTCTGAAAACCAAAATATATGTCTTTATAAATCATAAGCAAGCACATGGCTGCAACAATTTGCACTTTGCATCCAAAACATGATACGAAAAATTAAAACGGTCACACAATTTGAAAATTAAGCTCAAACTCCAAACATAGTACTAATAACTATTCAATCCTTATACGATCATGCTCCATCCTCTCCAAACAACGCTCAACATGCTTCATTAAGCCGGCGGTCCCGATTTTCTGCGTGTAATTATAAACATTACCACAATGAACACACTTTACTTTGCACCGTCCATCATCATCGTATGATAATTGATACAAAATTCACTATGACAGAAATCGAAGATGGAGCAGAAAATAAGAGTGAATACTGACTACTGAAAAATGAGAATAGAAGTTACCTGTTCACTATTGAATCTTGACTGCAGTAGCTTTGAATCTTGAGACTTGGGTGCAGTAGGCAGAAGCAGCTAGGGCTTGCCTTTGAGAATTTTATCTCTCTACTCTCTATTACCCTAGTGAGAGACTAAGAGTAGTGAGTGAAGTACTGAATTACCCTAGTGAAGTTGGGCTTGGGCCGACTGGAGTATGAACTAATAATTTAAGTAATTGACTAATTGAGTACAGGTCCTTAACAGGGTAATATACTTATTGGTTTATCGGGTAACCCGATAAAAAAAAAGACTAAATCGAGCCCCGACCCAAAAACCCAATAACAGAAACAACAAAATCGAACCCCGACCCGAAAATCCAATAAACCGACCCATTAATTCGATAATCAAATTATCGGTTTGAGTTAATGATTTGACTCAAAATTTGCACAGCCCTATAGGGGAGTAGCAGAAATATTTTTTCATAAGCTAAAAGAAGTAACTTCTCCCCAAAAATATTTTTTTAGAAAATATTTCTGAGTAAAATACACTTAAAAACACTTTTAAAAGTTTGGTCAAACATACTAATTGCTACTCAAAAGTGTTTTTTTAAAATTTATTGGCTAAACAAAAACTGCTTCTCACCAAAAATATTTTTTCAAAAAGCACTTTCAAAATAAGTTGATTTTATAAGCTTGACCAATCAGGCTATAATACTGAGTTGTTCCTTTTTTTATGCTAAGGAAAAATCCATGTAAAACTCTATTTAGATTTTCTTTTTTTTTTTTTTTTTTTTTTTTGAAAAATATGAGTTGTTTTTTTTATTTTAAATTATGCTAATAAAAGATTTGAATAATTTTGTTTTATATTTATAGTATATACTAGTCTATAGGAACGTGCAACGCACGTTTGTCCCTTACTACTTTATAAAATTTGAACGTCATTAATTTTATGCGTACAAAATTTTATGTTGATAGTTGTTTATCGTATATTATTTTGTAAATATAATATACATTGTATTGGTTAATAGGTTTATATTTGCATCCAAGAAAAATAAACTCAATGATTTCAAATATAATTTTCTAGGCTTTATATAATTATGTTCTAACACTTTTTGGACTTCCTTTTCATGGTTTAGCTTTCTGCATTTAAGTATTCAATGTAGTATAACTTTTCACACTCTCCAGATAAGAGGTTAGCTAACGCATGATTTGGTTAATTAAGGAGTAATTTATTTATTATATGAAATACAAATTAATTTAATTAAAAGACTCCGCAATAGATAAAATCGTATTTTTACTTTTTTTCTTTATTTAATTATAGTAAATATTAGGACATACCACATAATAGTTTAAAGATGGAATCCTAAGCATAAGCATCTACAATTCTTACCTCTAAATCAAATATGGATTTCTTTAATAAAGAACTTTTTTTTCATAGCAAATTACAAATTGATCTCTAATAGTTATGATGAATCTAATAGAGACAAAAAAAACTAATTTATTATACTACTTTTATGAAGCCATTAGACGAAAATTCAATAGTCATAGAACTTTTATGAAGAACACTTACTTTAAATATAAGTCATGTCCAAAAAGAAAATATAATTCCAACATAATTAAGGTATCATGTTATAAAATATATATTTAAATAAGTATATAACCTTTATAGAGCACACTTACTAAATATAAGTCATGTCCATGAAGGAAATATAGTTAAGCAGACAGTTATAATAATAATAATAATTAAATCAACACAACGAATGTGAAGAACATCAAATTTTAGACTAAACATAACACTACAATAGGACCATATTCTTTAACCTTCTTAAATTTGATGTAATATATGCATGATATATATACGTATGTGATGCCTGATAAAATTGATACATATTGATATTTTCGTTATTTTTCTTATCATATATTTTAGAACTTCTTTTTCACATATACACGGAAAAAAAACCTACCAACATTCTCTATATATTTAATTTAATAATAATTTGAAAAAAACAGTAACAAATAATTTTATTATATATATTAATACATCTCATCTAATATCTCTTTATAGACGAAATTTTTGCTTTCAGAGAATTATCATACTCAATTGTTAATAAAGAGGTATGACTCATCGCCTTAAAGTTGTTAAAGAAAAGAAGAGAGATTCACAACCAAAAGAGATGAACTAAGGGATTTGTAGTAAAACCTACTCCCTCCGTTTCATTTTACTCGGCCTTCTTTCTAAATATGTTTGTTTTAAATTAGTTGTCCATTTTCGCAAATCAAGAGTGTTTTATTACTTTTTTCCCATATTACCCTCAATATTAAATAACTAAAGGAAATAGTAATAGTTAGATTTAGAGTTTCAAAACATCATTAATAGGGTTAATTTTGTAAATACACTTCTAATTAATGTTTTCTTAATGGGTGTGCCCAAATAAAAGAGGTCAAGTAAAATGGAACGGAGGGAATATTATAGAGAGTAAAGGTATAAACAGTTTATCTGTAACACTGAAACTACATGAAGTTGTCATTTTTTGAGATGGAATCAAAGTCATAATATACTTTTGCCATAGATATTGATATTGAACATGGTAAGAATTAAATTTCATCACTTGAATTTTACCAACAACTACTGTTTCAAATTCACTAAAGAAAAATAAAATATGTAACAAATTTACAAAAATTATGATTCAATAGTTGTGTCTTCAATCTCAAAATTATCAATAACGGCAGTGACATTCTTAATACTCCCTCCATTCCTTTTTATATGTTCCATTCATTTTCCGTGAGTCAATTTGACTAAGTTTTAAGTTAAATTAGATTAGATTAATTTAATTTTTAAAAAAATTAAAATTTAGATATTTAAAAACTACATGAAAAGTACTATAAATTGCAATTTTCCTTTTTTCAATTTGACTAAGAAATATATCTTAAAATATTGGTCAAAGTTTATATCGTTTGACTCTAAAGAAGAAAAGGGAGTATATAAAAAGGATTAGAGGGAGTATAATTTCACATGTGAGTTTGGGAAGGGTAGAATATATGCATACTTGGGGTAGAGAAATTATTTTCGATAAACCCTGAATACAAAGCTTGAAAGACTACACACCGTATAAAACTTTACAAAAAATAGAAATATCTATAGAGATGAACAAATAGAACAACAAAGGTAAATAACAAACTAATCTGTCAAGGAACTTCATCGTTCCCTTTAGTCATTTATCACTACGTATACAAAATCCCAAATTGGGTCTGTTTGGAAAGCCACCTGTTAATTGAAATTGGTGTAATTAATAGGGTAGTAATTACACAACCAAGTAATTACGATGACTTTTTTTTTTTGTCATAATGTAATTACAGTGTAATTACACATGTACTATTTGGTTGCACAAGTGTAATTACATGGTTATATCAAATTTTTAAAATAAAAATTAACTATTAAAAACTAAAAATTTATATTAGACAAATAAGGGTCTGTACAAATGATATTAAATTAAATATTTAATATATATATAAAATCTTTCAAAATATAATTAATAAACATATGTTCTTATAAAAAAATAATTGATTTATATTTTTCAAACTAGTATATTTTAATTAAATTAATCATAAAAACTTAAAGTACATGATTTTTAAGAACATTATGAAATGCATGTTTGACAAAAAGATTAATATTATGAATATAATGTCATAAAATTATTTAAAGATTTGACAGAAAGATAATCTATCAATTCTAACTAAAAAATGAATGGCTTACAATGTGAAATGTCAAGTCAATACTAGTATAAAATAAATAAATTGAAACTGAAAATATGACATAAGTTCAAAATTTTAAAAAATAAATAATACTCTTATGTCAAATTTCAACATAATGTGCGTAAATATGATTCAAAAGAAAAAGAAAACCTAAGTTTATAACCTTATTCAACAATGAATTCTACTTAATGTAAAAATTAGAATACTAACTAAATTATGCTAAATGAAAAAATAAATAAAAAATAGATAATGCGAAAAATTGCATGGAATCACAAGAAATAAATGTTGGAAAATGAGAAGAATTTAAAATAATATAAACTAAAAATAAATTAAAAAGAAAAAAATTAAAATAGAAATAAAAGGAAGAAATCAAAAAGTAATCAGCTTATAATTACATCATGTAATTACCAACAATGCACAGCTCCCCACTGTGAATTGGAGAGTGTAATTACCCCTGCCAATTACACCCAATTACCTGCAGACCAAGTAATTACCTGGCCAACCAAACATGCCAGATGGTGTAATTACACCCAATTACACCAAATTCAATTACCAGGATGGCTTTCCAAACAGGCCCTAATTAAACATCAAAGAGAAACCCAAAATTGCTTAGTTTCAAAAAGTAGACTATATTTATACCCAATGCTTAAAATCTTTATACTCTTCCACAAAATGAATAGCGGACATAAGAAGTCCTCTAAAGCTAGAGATTCTGATAGATCCTCGTCTCAAGAGAAAACATTTCAAAATATATCGAAAAAAAATAAAGGAAATAAAGAAATTATGATAAAATACTATAGAAAATATGGCAAAGCATCCTAGAAAAAAAATAATTACAATAAAATAGTATAATAATCAAAGTAAAAAATTGTACATTATCTACGGTATAAATTGATCAAGACAACATATAAGGAATACCTTCATCTTTCTGGTTGTTCTTACCATGTAAAAAGAAAAAAGGACTGAAATTGCGAAGGATGTTGAAAAAGAAAAGTATTTAAAGGCCCAGATTTTAAAATTTTACGTATGTTGTTAAAGAAAATTACTCCAAGTCTCTCTTTATATCACTAAGAGTCCAATGCAAATTAGGACCTCCTTTAACGATAGTCATTTACCATTAAATTTTTTTTAACTGATTCCTTAATTTTATATTTAATTTATTTTTATATATTTATTTTATTAGTATTCTTCTATATATTTTAGAAGTCCTTAATTTAATAAAATAATAATTGGAATAAAAAAAGTAAAAAGACCATTTTGTCTATTGCGGGGACTTTTAATGAAGGGCAAAAAGTTCAAATAACATTTATAAGGACTTTCACACTTTTAATATAGTATAGATATGTATTTTTACGTGAAAATATGGGGACTCCATAATTATGAGGTCTTGGACAATTGCTTATGTGACCTAATGGATGAGAGACTCTTGAATTTTTAAACTGGATAAATATTATTAGAAATTTATTTTTAGTATAGTGGACAAGTAAAGATGGATGGAGGAATTACTAATTAGCACTACTCCATTTTACGGTCAAATCTCCATTTAACATCATAGTTTGTTCGTATATTTTTTAGTTGCTGAAGTGAAATATTGTTATAATAAATATATAATATTATATGCAAAAATTAATTTAAATATAAAGAGGTCTAATATTTTTTTTTTGGAATTTATTTATTCTAAGCCGCCATTCAACAAAAATAAAGAGTTAGGGAAAAATCATTTGTTTTTTTTTTTAGTACAAAACCGGATAAATGAGTATGGTTGCCCATACGTGAAATATGACGTCTAATAGTTTTTTTTCTTTTGGAAATTATTTATACCTATAAATAAGAAAATCATTTAATAATATTAACTATAACTGATATTGGATTACATCATTCTTATCTTTTTCTTAAATGAGTAATGACTATAATGGGATTAGAAAAAGATAATTAATGCCCCATTTCTAAAATAACAAATATTTTAAACTAATTTTTTTAACGTGAAAGAAAAAACGGAGGGAGTAATTAATTGGACATTTGGTTGACCGAACTAAACTAGATTAATAAATTGTTGAGATCTGAATTAATTCTATCCCCTCATACCCCCATGTGCCTACCACCCTAAACTATTTTTTTAATTACAGCAAATCAATTTAGAAATATACATATTTTTATTGGGTAGAGGTTATTTTCGATAAATTTTGGCTTAAAAAAAGTATTTTACGAAAGAGATTATAGAAGAACGAAAAATGAAAAAAAATGGACACTATGATGAATTATCGGAAAAAAGTATAAGAAAGATAATCAAAGCAAAAGAAACAATGTGAATACTAAAATAGAAAGAATAAGGTAATGATAGAACAATAAATTGAAAGAATAAAATGCTCTATGCTCTCCCATTGAAAAAGTAAGAAATCATTCCACTATTTACTATCTTCTACCATAATTTACGATCTTTACACTCTTGTATTTATAGTCATGTCTTTGATGAATCGAAGGTGCCAAATCATCTCACCTTTACTTCCCCTAGTTTGTCTTCCACGGTAGCCGCTTCCACATTGTCCTTTATATTCTCATTCTTAATCTCGTCTCTCCTAATATACACACATCAATCTATACATTCTCATTTCTATAACTTTCATCTCCTAGACATGTGAATTCCTAATCAGCCAATACTTTGTCCTATACAAACATAATTTAATCAAAGTCCTAATATGATTTCTATTTTATGAAAAAAAAAGAAGACAAAGTATATTTTATCATCCAAATTAAATCCTTCAATATTATACTCCCCTTATTACAATACAATTAACAAACACTAGTATTAAATCTTTCTTGATGCAATTTAGTTTTCCTTCTCTCCAAAAAAATATGGCCACCTTCATACTATGTGTAACCAGACTAGATCCTTTTTTTTTTTTTGGGTGGTGTTATTTTAAGAAATTAAAGCAGGATAATCTAGATACTATAGCATTCTGCCCAGTAAAAGTAAAGTCAAAAAAGTGAAAAGGTATTCGTTTGTTTCATTTTACTTGAATTTATTTTCTCTGTTTCATTTTATTTGATCTGGATTAATTGAGCTGTGTTGGACAACAACAACATGAACATGAACTGTTTAGTGCAGTCCAAAATGGTGAAGTTGATAAAGTTGAAGGTATGATTGATGAAAATCCAAATGTGATTCCACTTATGAGCGTGAATGGGAAGCTATCTGCACTTCATGTTGCTGCTACTAATGGACAGATCGAGGTTGGTTTCCCATTTTATTGAAAAAATGTAGTCTTTCCTTTTTATGTGCTCGCACCTTTTTGCTCCTTCGATGATTCGAACATACAACTTTAGATTTGGAGGTGAAGGTGCTTACCATCCGAGCAACCCTTTTATAAAAAAATGGAGTCTTTACAATCTTGTTTTTGCTTCTTTTTTTTTTTATTCTAAAGGTGGGGTGTTAATGTTTCTTGATCTTTGATGATTGATTTTGGGTTTTGGTTATGTTTCTGTATGCTCTTGGATCGTGGGGTTAATCCAGACATCTTGAGTCGCCACAGACAGGTAAGTAGTTGTTCTAGTAGTGATTCGTGTGTTCTACTAGTGTATTTTGCCAATTGTATGTACCAATTCTGAAGAAGTTTTACTTTATGATGTTCATTTGATTGCAAAAATATCTACTTTTTACTCCCTCATTTCAATTTGTTGTTCTGGTTTTGACTTGACACGGAGTGTAAAAAAGTAAAGAAGACCTTTGATCTTGTGGTCTTAAAACTAATATGTAGAATGTACCAAAATGCTCTTTAATCTTGTGGTTTTAAGCATGTCACATAGAATTGGAATTAAAGAGTTGCCAAAAAAGAAAAGAGGCATTTATTTGGATTAAAAAATAGTAAGACAAATAAAGTGAATCGGAGGGAGTAGCATTTTGGAACGATAATCATTGAAATTGATTTTTTCTCCTGCTGTTTTGATTTGTGTCGTTGTGAATAATTACAGACTCCATTAATGTTAGCTGCTATGCATGGAAACCTATCCTGCGTGGAGAGGTTAATTCAGCGAGGTGCTAGTGTATGTAAATCTATGTGAATTTTGTTTGTGATAGTTTCATTGACTGATAGAGATGGGTTCTTAATTGGTTAATTGTTGGTATGTTTTAGATTTTAATGTTTGATTCACTACATGGAAGAACTTGCCTACATTATGCTGCTTACCATGGCCACTCTGACTGCCTACAATCGATCCTTGCATCTGCTCATTCGGCTCCTGTTGCTCAGTGTTGGTTTTAATACCGTTAAAGGGAAATAAACGCAGCAAGGAAATTCAAAAACAAGCAGCTGAAATAGAGCTGGAGTTAAAAGAAGAGAAGAGACGCAGAGAGTTTTTCGGTTTTCTGGAAAAAAAAACAGCGTACTTTATTGGTTGTTACTCCTAACTTATATAGTGCTATTACAACCAAAAATAGGCTAAACTTACCATAAAAAACAACCTATTTGCTACCAAAAATAATAGGGACAACTAATTAGTTTCCTACCAAAAATAAGAATCCCAATTTGACTAGGAGTTGTGTAAAAAAAACTGAAGAGAAAAAAAGAAAAAGTCGCATTCTTAAAGCAACTCTCAACACTCCTCCTTGCTTTATGAAATGCAAACACCAATTCTCTTCCTTAGAAGCTCGAACTTGCTGACTGGAAGTGGCTTAGTAAACAGGTCTGCTAGCTGGTTTTCAGACTTGCAGTAGATTAGAGTCACTTCTCCCTTTTGCTGCACTTCTCTCAAGAAATAAAACTTGATGTTGAAATGCTTCGTCTTCCTATGAAACACCGGATTATTTGAGATTGCAATAGCTGCCTGATTGTCGACTAGAATCTCAGTATTGTCCTTCTGTTCCATATGTAAATCACACATGATCTTTCTAAGCCATAGGACTTGGTTTACTGCTGCCGTTGCTGCTATGAATTCAGCCTCTGCAGTGGATTGTGCAACAATTTCCTGCTTCTTAGATGACCATGAAAAGATTCCTGAACCTAGGCTAAAACAATATCCAGAGGTACTTCTCATATCATCAACGGATCCCGCCCAATCACTATCCGAAAACCCAAGCAATTTGAAGCTTTGACACTTCTCAAACTTTACACCATAGTCAATTGTACCTTTGATATATCTTAATATCCTCTTTGCTGCTCTTAAATGTATTTCACTTGCACAATGCATAAAACGAGATAAGAGACTTACAACAAATAGGATATCTGGCCTTGTCGCAGTGAGATACATTAAGCATCCAATCAAGCTTCTATAATACCCTTCATCAACTTTATCGGCTCCATCTTCTTTACAGAGTTCCTCTTTTTGATTCATTGGCGTGCTCATTGGCTTGCATTCCTCCATTTGAAATTTCTTCAGAATCTCATTTGCGTATTTCTTTTGGCAAATGAACACTTCACTTTTGCTTTGCTTGATCTCCATCCCAAGAAAATAGGCCATGAGACCAAGATCCGTCATTTCAAAAACTTGCAACATTTCTTCTTTAAACTCCTCAACCAACCTTGTATTATTTCCGGTTACCAGAAGATCATCAACATAAAGAGAAACAATAAGAATATCATTGTCTTTATGTTTAACATAAAGAGTGGATTCCGATAAGCTTTTTTCGAAACCCAAGCTTAACAAATGATCATCTATCCTGCTATACCAAGCTCTTGGTGCTTGTTTTAGGCCGTAAAGAGCCTTTTTTAGCAAATAGACCTTGTCTTCATCACCGTGTTTCACGAAACCTGATGGTTGCTCGACATATATTTCCTCCTCCAACATGCCATTTAAGAAGGCTGATTTGACATCAAGTTGGAGCACCTTCCATTCCATTTGTGCTGCTATTGCGAGCAACAGTCTAATTGTGTCTAATCTTGCGACAGGAGAGAAAGTGTCAGAGTAATCAACACCATAAATTTGTGCATACCCTTTAACTACAAGCCTGGCCTTGTATTTGTTGATGGAGCCGTCTGCATTTAACTTTGTT
The DNA here is from genome assembly GCA_031232105.1 of Capsicum rhomboideum. Lineage (NCBI taxonomy): Eukaryota > Viridiplantae > Streptophyta > Magnoliopsida > Solanales > Solanaceae > Capsicum > Capsicum rhomboideum. The sequence continues at coordinate 136,979,235 of CP124711.1, read as the reverse complement.
CTGAAGACCCATTTCACACCAATGACTTTTCTATCTTCAGGCTTGTCGACTAACACCCATGTTTTATTTTTCTCAATCATGGAGATCTCCTCCTCCATTGCTTTATTCCACTTTGGGTCTTGAAGAGCTTCTACAGGTCCAGCTGGCTCATAGACGGCTACATTACATCTTTGATAGATATCTGACAACAATCTTCTCCCTTTGACTGGATGATCATCTTCTTGTTCTTGCTGCTGTTGTTCAGATTTTTTCTCTTCAAGAGGGCTGATGTTTGCTTCTAGTGAGCGATTTCCTAATTTCTGAGAATTCCAGTCCCATTGTTCATTCTCACTAAAATGAACATCTCTTGTAATTGTCATCTTTCCAGTTTGAGGATGATAAACTTTGTAAGCTTTAGAAACTCCGCTATAACCAACAAAGATGCCTGGAATTGCCTTTTTGTCAAGTTTGTCACGTTTAACCTGAGGAACATGAACAAAACACACACAACCAAACACTTTAAGAAAACTTAGTGAAGGTTTAAAACCGTACCAAGCTTCAAATGGTGTTTTATCTTCCAAAGCCGTCGTTGGAAGTCGATTTTGCACAAAAACTGATGTATTTGCTGCCTCTGCCCAAAACGTTTTAGGCAACTTTTTCTCATGTAATATACACCTGGCCATCTCCATAATCCATCTATTTCTTCTTTCACTAACACCATTTTGTTCTGGTGTATATGGTGTTGTAAGCTGATGCACAATACCGGCCTCCTCACAGAATAAATTAAATTCTGCTGAGGTATATTCCTTTCCATTATCAGATCTCAAAGCTTGGATCTTACAACTACTTTGATTTTCCACCAATTTCTTAAATTTCCAGAATACACCAGCAACTTCTGACTTGAACTTCAAGAAAAAAATCCAACACATTCTTGTAAAATCATCAATGAAGAGAACATAATAGATACTACCTTGCAGTGATGGAGTTCTTTGAGGTCCTGCGACGTCAGTGTGAATCAGTTGCAGCTTTTGTGAAGCTCTCCAGGTTGACTTAGGAAAAGGCTTTCTGTGTTGTTTACCAAATTGGCAGGCATGACATTCGGTAGAATTTACTTCCAGATCAGGTAGGTTCTCCACCATCTTCAACTTTTGCATTTTGACGAGCCCTTGATAATGATAGTGTCCGAGTCTCTTATGCCATAACTCGGCAGCATCTTCCTTTGCTGAATACACCACCTGCTCTTCCTCTAATGGTTTAAATGAGAAACTTCTACCTCTCATTTTGACTTTAAACAAGTCTTGTCCTGAGGCTTCCTTTATCAAGCAATGTTTATCTTCGAAATATAATTTGAAACCACTTTCTAATAATTGACCAACACTTAACAAATTCTGGTCCAAATCAGGTACATAAAGAACATTAGAAATTGTTTTAGTACCTGATTGTGTTTCAATTGTAATGGTTCCCATTCCTTTTGCTGGAATATGACCGCCATGGCCTATTCTAACTTTTGTAACTTGAGTAGGCCTCAAATCTTTGAAGATCTCTTTATCACAAGTCATATGATTTGTGCATCCGCTATCGATCAACCAAGATTCGCTTGAGACACTACTTGTAAAACACGATGCAACAAAGAGTTGATCCTCTTCCTGTTCGTTAACAACTCGAGCATCTGCATCTTGTTGCTGAGTTTTGTTCTTACAGATGATCGCTTCATGACCAAGCTGATTGCACTTAGTGCACTTAGCATCAGGCCTTTTCCAACACTTGAAAGGTGCATGTCCGAGCTTGCCGCAATGCTTACAAGGAGGGTAGTTTCCTTTGAAGCTACCTGTTTTGTTTTTGTTGTTGCGTGCTGCACCTTCTCCGTCTGTTGGTTGATACTTCTTATTCTTCTTTTTCTTATATCTTCCATCATCATGATGCTTGGCTGGTAAGGCACCTTCAACAGCTCCTTCTTGTCTCATAACACGTCGTTGCTCTTGTGCTTGGAAAGCACTTAAGAGCTCTGCTAGTGTAATTTTGGACAAGTCCTTAGTATTTTCTAAGGTTGTAATGGTAGCCTCAAATCTTTCAGGTACCGTTACTAGGATTTTCTCAACGATCCTTGAATCGTTGAAAGTGGAACCCAGCAATCTGATGCGATTTGCTAAATTAAGAAGTCGGTCAGAGTACTCCTTTATGGTTTCACTTTCCTTCATCCTTTGCAGCTCAAACTCACGTACCAGATTCAACACTTGCATCCCTCGAATCCTTTCATCTCCTTCATATTCAGTCTTGAGATAATCCCATACCTCTTTCGCTGAGTTCAGAGACATGATACGAGTGAAGACATTGGATGAAACTGCAGTAAATAAGCATGCTTTTGCCTTTGATTTCCTGGTTTTCCTCTCCTTGTGAGTTTTAATCTGCGCCACCGTGGGATTGTTTGGCAAGGGAGCTATCTCGTATTCATCTTCAATAGCCTCCCAGAGATCCAAAGCTTCCAGATATGTCTGCATTCTAACGGCCCAGATTTGATAACTTTCTCCATCGAAAGTTGGTGGTGCCATTGAAGAAAAATTTGTTTCTCCGTTCATGGTTTCCACTTAACCTAATTGATGTACACACTCACAGGTCCCTTAAGATTAAAGCTCCGATACCAATTGTTGGTTTTAATACCGTTAAAGGGAAATAAACGCAGCAAGGAAATTCAAAAACAAGCAGCTGAAATAGAGCTGGAGTTAAAAGAAGAGAAGAGACGCAGAGAGTTTTTCGGTTTTCTGGAAAAAAAAACAGCGTACTTTATTGGTTGTTACTCCTAACTTATATAGTGCTATTACAACCAAAAATAGGCTAAACTTACCATAAAAAACAACCTATTTGCTACCAAAAATAATAGGGACAACTAATTAGTTTCCTACCAAAAATAAGAATCCCAATTTGACTAGGAGTTGTGTAAAAAAAACTGAAGAGAAAAAAAGAAAAAGTCGCATTCTTAAAGCAACTCTCAACACTCAGTCTTGGTAATTTTTCCAGTTCCTTTGACTCTGGTTACTCTACTTATTGTTTCAAGTGTACAAGTTTAGTTTAGTGGGATTTATGTCTAAGGACGGAGCTTCGTTTTCATCTTCCCTGTCTAAGTCCCCTTTTTGTTACCTCTATTATGCCTTACAAAGGGCTTCATGCATTCGAGTATCAGGGGCATTACACTAGTTTATTCATCAATGGAAATGTGTTAACTGTTTTGCTTGGATTGGCGTGGAGGGGATTTGCGAGATTTGTGAACATAAAAGATGGAAGTGGTGCAACCCCATTGTATTTTGCAACCCGTCATGGTAAGCAATGAGGCTCTTGTCTGTGTTTCTAGTGGTAGCTATGGGTATTAAAACTCTCCCAGAGTTGCTTTTACTTAAGTACTGCATGTTGAAGGTCAATTGACATTAAAGATTTTGCAGCCGTCCAGGAAGTACACCACTGCATTTAACAGCTCGAGAAGGTTCTTTAGACTGTGTACGTGAGTTGCTTGGGGTGCAGATCGACTTTATAGAGATTCTTCTGGGTGAACCCATATGTACTTTTGTTCGAGTTGTTGGTTTTCTACACTAACCATTGTGCATCCTTTCGAGTAATGTGGTTTCTGAACTAACTATGTGCACAATGCAAGTATCTTAACTACTTATTGATTATTTTACTTCTTCATCTGTCATACTACTTATGAAGGTCGACATGTTTACAATATGAGGTCATTACAAAGTAAATTCCCTTACCTGTTGATTTTTACGTTCTGCATCTCTATCATGCTCTCTTTGGAATACTCCCTCCATTTCTTTTTATTTGCTCCCTCCTTTTTCCGTGAGTCAATTTGACTAAGTTTCAAAGCTAAAATATATTAAATTAATTTAATTTTTTAAAATTAAAATATAGATATTCAAAAACTATATGAAAAGTAGTATAAATTGCAATTTTCCTTTTTTCAATTTGATTAAGAAATACATCTTAAAATGTTGGTCAAAGTTTCTGTCGTTTGACTCTAAAAATGAAAAGGGAGCAAATAAAAAGGAATGCATGGAGTAATAATAATGACTAAGTTAGGATTGTGATAACAAACCAGAATGCAAAGTCACCTCAAAGTAGTTCCATTAAAAACTTCCAATTTCAATATTGAAGCTTTCTCTGAAAATTATGTACACCACATAATTTTCTTGCGAAGGGTGTGTGTATTCGAGTCCTGGGCGGCACGATCACCTCTCATAGCAGGTGTATAAACGATGGGTCCGCCGGGTTGAGAGACCAGCGAACTGGGTGTGCTACCTATTGCTGGTAATAACTGAATTTGAAGCTGTTCGATCAAGTAAAGGAAACTGAATGGAATTCATAACTGTTTCAATCTTATTTTTTTCGTTTTTCTTTTTATTGTCTGAATATTCAGGAGCTAAGACCATTCCAATGCCCCCTTTCTTCATGCATAAACTAAACCAATAATTAAGATAAGCACGAAACTCAAAGCTTCTATAAACACAGATACGTCCACCTTTCACCTAAGGTGGCTCTGCCCATGCCTCTAGCTGACAAGGTCCGTCATAGTAGAAAGCTTCTTTAACCCTTTTCTTAACTGTCATTTTCAAATCCTTCCAGTTCCTTTTGTGTATTATGATGTGAAACTGATCAGTTGTAAATGGGATCTGTACAGGCGAATTCCATACATAGTTGCTTTGAAGTACAAGCATGAAGCATGTGCTGCTCTCTTAAATCCATCATCTCCAGAGCCGTTGACCTGGCCATCGCCTTTGAAGTTCATTACTGAGCTTGACGCCGAGGCAAAAGCTTTACTAGAAAATGCTCTGATTGAGGCCAACAAAGATAGAAAGAAGTTGATATTGGAAAAGACAGGTATCTCACAAATATCACCTTTGCATTGTGATTCTGGCCTTGAGAGTGATGACTTTGAGGTAATAAGTCTCATCCCCAATAAAAAAGATTAAAAAACAAATAATTAAAACTATTCTGCATCAGCAGCTGCAATTACTTGTCTGTCTTGTCAAATATTTTTGATATGTTCAGCTGATGGTTGATATGAGTAGCATTTTCTCAAAAAGGTACACCGAAAATTTTTCGTGCAATCCTATTGTCCTTCATGGACTCCACATCAGCACCCAACTCGTTAGCCCTGTCAGAAGGTTTATTTTCTTATTCTGGGTTCACAACATTACTGATATAGTGAACCAAGAATCAGAAAATGAAACCTGCTGACGGGACAGACGAGTTGGGAGGATGATGTGGAGTCCACCAAGGAGGAGGCTAGGGAGGGTAATATGGCAAGGGGCAAACTAGTAAGACAAGTGTCGTCAAAGTTGCGTGATTATGTAGTGGGAAGTGGGTGATGTAGTTATACAAGTTAATTATAAAAATGTAAAGGCTTAGACAAAGGTTATTAAGAATATTCTCCCTCAGCTTTTATCTCTGTAACTTTGTTCCTCACCTTGTTCTTTCAGTGTTCTCCTGCAATTCTTATGTCAGTTCCATCATTGTAATTTCCCTTGAATATCAATACAAATAGTTTCTGGTGTGGTCGAGTCTTTGAGCGATACAAACAGCAATATACCTTGTGTAATCCCATAAATGGGTTTGAGTGATATTCGTAGCAATTGCTACAAATCCTCCCTATAGTGCTATAACTTACCTCTGGAAAACTTACAAAGATGGTGTCTAAGGAGATATCTTTTTGATGTGTAGGCATTTGGAAGGGGAGCCTTGGAGCAACTTAAAGTTGTCTCCGTGTGACCTATAGGTCACGAATTCGAGCCATGGAATCAACCGCTGATGGTTGCATCAGGGTAGGCTGCCTACCTCACACCCCTAACCGGTATATCCCTTCCTCCGACCCCATGTAAATGCGGGACGCTTAGTGCACCGGGATGTCCTTTTATGTGTGGTCATTCACAGAGGAGATTAATCTCGTGTCATTTTCTTTTTCTTTTTTGGTAATCCGTTAGAGAATATGCTCTTTGGTAGTTGGATAAATGTTTTTTCTTTTTGAGAAAGGTAACATAGTTGGATAAATGTTAATGGACGTCCTTTTTTGTGCACGGCTCTTGTTTGTTGATCCATGTAATAATCTCCATCTTCAAAAAGAAGAAAACAGAAAGAGCAAAGTCATAAATTGGCATACACATTTGAATCGGTGGTTGTCTTTTATCTTTGCATCAATGGCTCTTCTGGATTAATTATAGTTTTTTTCCAGTAATCAGCAAATGAACATGATGGAGCTTTAGTAATGCATTTATGGTTGACCTTTACTACGAATCTGCTTTTAATAACTCCGTGTTCTTTGTTTCCAAACAGGGCAGCGATTTTGAGCTATGTTGCATTTGCTTCGAGCAGGCCTGCACAATTGAGATACAAAAATGCGGCCATCAGATGTGTGTTCATTGCACTCTGGCCTTGTTCTGCCACAATAAACCCAATCATGCAAGTAATAGCGAGAAGGTTCCAGTATGCCCCTTTTGCCGGAGTGATATCACTCATTTAATCGTGGTCCAGAATAAACTAGACACTAACGAAGAGGTATTGAGTCCATCAAGGCAAAGAAAATCAAGAACATCTTTCAGTCTTGCCGAAGGTGGCAGCAGCAGCAGCAGTAGTACCAGCGGCCTGAGAGCTTTGTCACCCTTAGCTTCATTCGGGAAGTTGGGTAGACGCCATTCAGGAAAAATCAGCGCCGAATGCATAGAAGTGTTTGCTAAGCCTTAAGACGAGATGATAGTAACTATTCGTCTATTCCCTGATATCCTCCGCTCAATGGTAGATTTAGACTAATGACAGTCTAAATCTAGCTAGCTAGGAGGCATGTTTCCAGTATACCTTTATATATATATGTATATCTATATAACTATAGAGGAGGGGGGGAGGGGGGGAGGGGAGGATACCTTTGAGCTGTTACAATGGCTGCTCAACTACCCTTTAACAAATTCAGGGGGTTAGATTATGAAGCTGCTGCCTATTGGCAGTTGAATGAAGAACATTTTGTAGTAATTCTATCTTTGAGAGAAATGTTATTGAACTTGTTGGTCCTCTGAAAGAAGCATCTCTCTGTTCTTCTTTGCTCATTTGTTGTTAATAATGATCCTCTGGTTCCTAATGTCATCCCTTTTGATCGGGAGAAGCTTGAAATTTCGCTAAGGATATTCAAGATTTAATATATATTTACAAGAAGGTAACTTTTTAACCTATATATGTAGTATTTTTTTTATACACACATCATGATTTTTCGATAAGTAGAATAGTTATGTTAACTGTATTTTCTAATTCTAAGCTAAGCTTTTTGAAAGTGCTTCTCAGTGTATTCTTTTTAAAATGCTTTTTCACACTGTTTTTCAGCTTATGATATGCAATTTCTACTATTCGCCATAGACACTTATTTTCCTCCAAAAATTTGATCAAACATATCACTTCTTTGGTTGAGGTCAAACAAAAAAGAACTTTTGACCTCAACTAAAGGAATGTGTTTTTGGAGAGTCCGGAACCTAAATAGCAATAAAAAATAAATAAAAAGTGACCAAAATAGAATAGGAATTAAAAAAGATACATAAATAAATATAGTGTACTTATCTAGTCTACTATATGAGCTATTAGACGGAACTGACCTTAACGATCGTTGACATCTAACGGCTCATATAGATATGAAGCAAAATATGACCCCTCCATCTTCTTCCTCCTCCCACTGGTTCCCCACCGCCTTTTATTTAAAAATGCAATCCCCAATAAAAAAGTTGCGGTCCTACCTCCAATAATGTCATTTTTCGTAAAAAAAAAAAAAAAAAAATCCTCCAATTCGAGGTACATTCGAAGCAAAAAACAAGTATATAGGTTCAAATTTTGGAAAAAAGTCAACGTACACTTCGATTGGAAAATCAAAGTGTACAAAACCTTCGATTGAGGTATTTATATCTAAAATTTTCTTATTCAATGTCTAATATATCAACATTCAAAACATGTGTATTTGTGGTTGTCTCGTATTTCGAAATAATGCGTAATTTTTTTTTATTCGTTGAAATCTGTCTACTGTTAAAGTGGACATTTTTTTTAAAAAAAAAATTGATTTAAATTTTTTAATCGTTATTTGTTATGTGTATTGTTATTAGTTTAATGTTAATAATTTATTAATTATTACTAGTATCCGTTGAAATTTGTCCATTGTTAATTAGATCTATTATAATTAATTTCATTAAGTGGTATTAGAGTTTTCTAATACCATTTTTGACAAGTACTCTAATAATTAAAAATGCAAGACAAAACAACACTTTTGCTTTTAATTAGCTGTATTAAATGTGTATTTTTCTCAAGTCATCTGCACCGTTAGCTGTCAATTGTCATACTGAGATTTACTAAGACTCCCTATTTACTTTACTTCTTACTTTAAGAAAGTCAATTTGACTAAATTTGAAAGGTAAATTAAAGTAGATTAATTTAATATTTTAAATTTTAATTTTAGATATTCGAAAATTATATGAAAAATTCTTAAAGTTGCAATCCTTCTTATATTAATATGATTAAAAATTACATGGGAAAAGACATCAAAATCACCTTAAACTATACCTAAAAAATTGAAGACACACTTAAACTATTATCGCGACCTAATACACATCTGTACTACTCAAAAGTGAATTTAGTCTCACCCTGAGACGTATAACACCACTCTCACAATAAGTGATGTTTTACACCGCTGCCATGTCAACATCATATCATCACCATCAATTCTTTGATCTTCACCGCCTCCATATCACCTTCAATTCTTCTTCTTCTGGCCACCCACCAAATATCACCACCACCATTATTATTATCGATTTCTTCTACTTACCACCTTAAAGTTCTTCTTCTTTGTCACCCACCACCAATAAACCCATCATCCTATTTTATTTTTTAAAAAAATTAAAAAAATTAAATTAGGATAGATAAATCATAATCAGTCATTCACAAGGTAGGTATAAAAATCAATCATAGTCCCTTTATTTTCGGATTTCAGATATTTTCTGTCATTATTCAATTTTTCATTTTCTATTTAAAAAATTTCAAGCAATATCATGAGTCTTTTTTTTTCTTTTTCTTTTTTTCACTTGACAACTGGAAAGTTTTTTTTAAAAAATTGTAAGACATAATTGCGAATTTTAATATTTTTGGGATAAAAATGACAGATCTAGAATTTAATTTTTAAAATTAACTAAAGAAATGAAAAAATGAAATAATATGTAGTGGTCACAGTAGTACTAAATGTGTCAACTGGGCCGGGCCGGGCCAACCCGGACCCGGTCCATTAATTTTTCCCGGTCTTGGGCCGGTTATGGGCCGGGCCCATTTCTTACTGGGTCGGGCCGGGTCGGGGTGAACAGTAAAATTCCCCCAAACGGCCCAGCACCGGCCCATTTAATTTTTTTGACCTGTTAATGGGCCGGTTTATCGGGTCCCGACTAAAAAAAATTGTATTTTGAACCTTGATTGTTTTTTAATATACATTCAATATATATACTATTTAAAATACTACTTTAAAGAATAAACATACACATATATACATTCAATATATACTACTTTAAAGAATAAACATACACATATATACATTCAATATATACTACTTTAAAGAATATACATACATATATACATTCAATATATACTACTTTAAAGAATAAACATACATATATACATTCAATATATACTACTTTAAAGAATACACATACACATATATACATTCAATATATACTACTTTAAAGAATAAACATACACATATATACATTCTATATATACTACTTTAAAGAATACACATACACATATATACATTCAATATATACTACTTTAAAGAATAAACATACACCTATATACATTCAATATATACTACTTTAAAGAATACACATACACATATATACATTCAATATATACTACTTTAAAGAATAAACATACACATATATACATTCAATAGATACTACTTTAAAGAATATACATACATATATACATTCAATATATACTACTTTAAAGAATAAACATACATATATACATTCAATATATACTATTTTAAAGAATAAACATACACATATATACATTCAATATATACTACTTTAAAGAATAAACATACACATATATACATTCAATATATACTACTTTAAAGAATATACATACATATATACATTCAATATATACTACTTTAAAGAATAAACATACACATATATACATTCAATATATACATTCAATAGATACATTCCATATATACTACTTTAAAGAATATACATACACATATATACATTCAATATATACTACTTTAAAGAATAAACATACATATATACATTCAATATATACTATTTTAAAGAATAAACATACACATATATACATTCAATATATACATTTAATATATACTACTTTAAAGAATATACATACACATATACATTCAATATATACTACTTTTAAGAATAAACATACACATATATACATTCAATAGATACTACTTTAAAGAATACACATACATATATATACATTCCATATATACTACTTTAAAGAATAAACATACACATATATACATTCCATATATACTACTTTAAAGAATAAACATACACATATATACATTCAATATATACTACTTTAAAGAATACACATACATATATATACATTCCATATATACTATTTTAAAGAATATACATACATATATACATTATATACTATTTTAAAGAATATACATACATATATACATTCAATATATACTACTTTAAAGAATACACATACATATATATACATTCCATACATACTACTTTAAAGAATAAACATACACATATATACATTCAATATATACTACTTTAAAGAATACACATACATATATATACATTCCATATATACTACTTTAAAGAATAAACATCCATATATACATTCAATATATACTACTTTAAAGAATACACATACATATATATACATTCCATATATACATTCAATATATACTATTTTAAAGAATATACATACATATATATACTATTTTAAAAAATATACATACATATATACATTCAATATATACTACTTTAAAGAATACACATACATATATATACATTCCATATATACTACTTTAAAGAATAAACATCCATATATACATTCAATATATACTACTTTAAAGAATACACATACATATATATACATTCCATATATACATTCAATATATACTATTTTAAAGAATATACATACATATATATACTATTTTAAAAAATATACATACATATATACATTCAATATATACTACTTTAAAGAATACACATACATATATATACATTCCATATATACTACTTTAAAGAATAAACATACACATATATACATTCAATATATACTACTTTAAAGAATACACATACATATATATACATTCCATATATACTATTTTAAAAAATATACACATGTATTGACATTCAATATATACTATTTTAAAGAACATACATACATATATACAATATTCAACAACATATACTTTTATACTATTATATTAAAAGTATTGAATTCATACAAGATATTCAATTTAAATTTTAAATGGAAAAAATATATAAAGAGTAAATGAATTTAATATTTGATTGATTGCAAAATGTTTGAAAACTTACAAGTTACAAGGTTGCAATTACATTTCACTAATTTCACAAAGTTAAACTGAAAAATGAAAATTCAATTGATTAATTGTAAATTCTACAAATTTTTCATCATTTTTTCCAATTCACGCCTGTTAACATTAATGGGAATTGGCTGTGGATTGTCAAAATCAATGGCACTAAAGCCATGCATTGGACTTGATTGTGCTGAATTCTCTCTTGAAGTCATTATTTCTTCAAGATCTTCTTCGTCTTCCGGCTCCACGAACATTCCTTGATTTCTTCGTTCTGCTCTAATCCAGTCTCTAAGGCAAACTAAAACATTCATGGCATTGCCTCCCAATGTGTGTCGGTTGTCTCCAATCTGTTGCCGTCCTTGACTAAAAGCGCTCTCTGATGCAACGGTTGACATTGGAACATTCAATATATCTCTAGCTAACATTGAAAGTACAGGATATTGTCTTTCATTATTCTTCCACCATTCCAGCGTGTTGATTCTACCTCTAGGATCCTCTGTAGGCTGCATAAGATAATACTTAAGCTCTTCCCGACTTGCGGTTCTATGCGATGAAGGCTGCAATCTATTCCAAACAGATAGATCAGAAACACAATAAGCAGGCATATTATGTGCCTGTCTTTTAGAAGATGATGGTTCCTCAGAACGATGGGGAGCGGGGGTCGGTGTAATGTGTGACGGTAAAGCATTGTCAAGTAAATCAGCATAATGATTGTATAATGTGTTCATGTAACTATTCGCATCAGACATAGACGTATACAAAGAAGGTTCTTCATCAGCTTTTACTCCTAAAGCAGAATAAATAAGAGAAGTAAATTCGGACATAGTATTATATTTCATACATGGATTTATTATAGCACCAACTAAGAAAATAGGGGGAAGCGGAAAAAAATACTTTTTAAATTTATCAATCATTGCCTCAATAGCATATTTGTAACCTGGTTTAGACTTATACTCGTTAAGCAATAAAGAAATGTCGGCTAAATAAGCTAAAATATTACAAACAGTAGGATAATAAGCTCCAGAAAATTCAACCGTAGCTAGATAAAATTTTTGCAAAAAATTAACAATATCATCAATTTCAGCCCAGTCTGAATTTTGTAACATACAATCGGGAAAATCACTAGCAAATTGGTTAAAAGTCATAATAGGAACTTTATAAATAATGCAAGTATTTAAGAAATCATACGTAGAATTCCATCTCACATCTATTTCTTCAGGCATTAATCTCGGTCTAAGTCCATTTTCCTGACATTTTCTTTTAAATTCGGTAAGTCTAATTTTTCTATTATTTCCTTGAATAAAGCCAACTGCAAGTCTAACTTTTTCAATAGCAGGCTCAAAAAAAGCAAGACCATCCTTTACAATTAAATTATATATATGGCAAGCACACTTAACATGAAATATTTCGGATAACGGTGGAGAAAGTTCAGTTTTTAACAACTCAATAGCAGCGTTGTTGTTAGATGCATTATCAAAAGATATACATAAAACTTTGCGGTCAATACCATAATATCTTGCAACTTTTGTAATAGATTCAGAAATAAATTTTTCAGTGTGTCTACGGTCTTCATCATACAAAAATGCTAAAATACGTTTTTGCATAACAAAATTACTATCTACCCAATGACAAGTAATTGTTAAATAATCATTTTTATTAATAGCACGACCAAGATCAGAAGTTAAAGAAACTCTACATGAAAGATTTTTTAATAATGCAGATAAATAGTAAACATATTGTGCATGGAGTCTAAAAATATCGGACCGACAAGTACTTCTAGGAATACCCTTAAACATAGGATTATAAATTGCCTGAATATAATGAATAAAAGCATCAGAAGAAGCAAAAGAGAAAGGCAAACAACCCACAGCTATCATTTTGGCTATTTCTTCACGATCCTTCATTTTATTATAATTCTTAACTAATAGACCGGTTTTTGGGTTCAATCTAGTTTGACTTGGGCCCTCAACTGTCTCACCACCAGTTACCTGAGCTAGCTCTATTGGGTGTTTCTCCTTCAAATGTCTCAACAACTGACCCGTACCTCCTTTATTACCCCCAGTCTTATGCTCGTATTTTACCTGACAAAGATCGCATTCAACCTGAGTGGTTCCTTCTATTCGGGTATAAAAATTCCACACAACACTAGTTTTTTTACGAGATCTTACAGGGGGCCGGGGAGGAAGATTAACTGATTCAGATTGAACATTAACATTACCAGATTCGGGTGTAACATCATCATCATCATTTTCATCTAAATCAACAGAGTCTACTTCATTCTCTTCTTCTATACCATAATTTTTTTGAGCCTCAAAATAATTCATATCGTGAGTACCTACACGTATTTCATTCTCAAATGGTTCGCTAATTGCTACCGGAGGCACACGAGTATATCGAGCATTTGAACTACCTCTACCGGAATCAATTTGTTTCTTACTACCACTACCACTACCACTTCCGGGACAAAGATTTCTAACACTTTTACCGACTTTTCTTAATTTATCCATATTACCAATTAAACTAACAAATATTCAAAAAACACAAAAAAAATCCAAATAAATATTCAACAAATAATACACTAATTAAAAATTAAAAGTAAGAGATGGAACGATAATACCAAATTTTTGAAGTACTCGAAAGTTGGTCAATTGAGTACTTTTGGAAACTTCAACGTAGTATTTGTAATTGCAAAATAATAAAATATATAGAACACTTTATGAGATAATTTTAGCAAATTTGAGAGAGAATAAGAGAATGAGAATTGAGATTGTAGGAAATATTTTTTGAAATGGCATGTATTTATAGGAAAAAAAAAAATTTGATTTTTTTTTTTTTTTTTTTTTAAATTTAAGCCTAAAAAGGCTGTTTTGGCCGTTGGGCCAACGGCATTATAGCCGTTGGGCCTCAACGGACCAAAACAGCCTTTGCAGGCTGGGGCCCAACGGCCCAGAAATTTTTTTTAAAAAAAAAAAAAAAAAAAAGTTACCGGGCCGGTGCACCGGTGGACCCGGTCCGGTTTTCTAACTGGGCCGGTCCACCGATTTCAATGTCGTGTCCGGCCCAGCCCACTAAAAAACCGCCAGGCCCATTACCCATACCGGAAATGGGCCGGTCTAAATGGGCCGGTTCCGGGTTGAACCGGCCCAGTTGACACCCTTAAGTAGTACTCCCATGGAAATGGGAAAACACACACAAAAAAGAAGAAGAAACAGAGAAAGACAATAAGAAAAAAATAAAATAAAGTAAACATAAAAGAATATGAATAATAAAAAAAGTAGTGACTATTGTGGGAATGAAAAAGTGCAAGAGACGGGATTGCAGAATGATGAAGAAAAAGGGTGAGGGTTGTTGGAAATCTTACGAAAAATACCTCATCACGAATACTTTAGGGAATCCACATAGCTTGAGGCATGTCAAAAGACACTGTTCTTAAGGATATTTCACCCAGTATGAGTGTATCCCTCAGGATTCAACAAGGCCTTCTAGCACTTAACTAGGAGCCAGAAACTAACAAAGATTTGATAAAGATGAAAAATCCAGCACTTCAAATATATGAGGAAGAGTTTATATTGACGTAATCTAACCCACTCAACATAAAAAGAAGACCCCACTATATATATAGAATAAGAAATGAACCTTTTGAGATCCAATGGGTATACGAGAGAATTAAAGTCAATATAGATAGCTATATTAAGAATAGGCTATAAAGGATAGAGTAATTGTCAATGAATGACAATCAATATGTTAAAGACCATGATAAATGTTATAATTGTACAAAATAATGACTCATGAATAGAATTGATTAAGCCTTAATAATGACATGTAATCATAGTCAAAGGTTAATAATATTAGAAAGTAATAATTTTTTTAAAAATATAAGATTATTTTTCAACAATCCCCTCCATATTTCAAAAAGAATGTCAACAAATAAAATGAAAAAAAATAAGCTTTGCTGAATTATCACATTTGAGTACAATGCCTTGAATTTGGTGTCGTGTAGACTATGAACCAGACCTAGATAAAACAATATTAAACTTACAGAATAATTGGAGAAGTATAAAACTTCTATGAACCAAGAATTCTTTTGTAAGCCAATGGTCTTATTCTATACCATTATACCCACACAATCTTTGACGTTATCGCGGTTTTGCGCTAAGAGGCCATGCGTGTATCCTGGTATTCATGAGTGCTCTAGAAATTTGTCAGAATTTCATAGGAGTGGCACCACTCCACACTTATATAGGTCTAATCATCAAGTGTATTCTGCAGAGTAATGCACCACCTATAAAGGATATGTTTCGGATTAAGAGTTTCACTCAACCCTCACTTTGTCTCGCAGCACTGCAATATATTCACACATCACATGAGGGACATTATTTATAGTGCATACTTGATCAACATATGAGGAAGAGTTTATATTGACGTAATCTAACCCACTCAACATAAGAAGAAGAGCCCACTATATATATAGAATAAGAAATGAACCTTTTGAGATCCAATGGGTATACGAGAGAATTAAAGTCAATATAGATAGCTATATTAAGAATAGGCTATAAAGGATAGAGTAATTGTCAATGAATGACAAGCAATATGTTAAAGACCATTATAAATGTTATAATTGTACAAAATAATGATCCATGAATAGAATTGATTAAGCCTTAATAATGGCTTGTTATCATAGTCAAAGGTTAACAATATTAGAAAGTAATAATTTTTAAAAAAATATAAGATTATTTTTCAACAATCCCCTCCATATTTCAAAAAGAATGACAAGAAATAAAATGAAAAAAATAAGCTTTGCTGAATTATCACATTTGAGTACAATGCCTTGAGTTTGGTGTCGCGTAGACTATGAACCAGACCTAGATAAAACAATATTAAACTTACAGAATAATTGGAGAAGTATAAAACTTCTATGAACCAAGAATTCTTTTGTAAGCCAATGGTCTTATTCTATACCATTATACCCACGCAATCTTTGTCGTTATCGCGGTTTTGCTCTAAGAGGCCATGCGTGTATCCTGGTATTCATGAGTGCTCTAGAAATTTGTTAGAATTTCATAGGAGCGGCACCACTCCACACTTATATAGGTCCAATCATCAAGTGTATTCTGCAAAACAATGCACCACCTATAAAGGATATGATTAGGATTAAGAGTTTCACTCAACCCTCACTTTGTCTCGCAGCACTGCACTATATTCACACATCACATGAGGGACATTATTTATAGTGCATACTTGATCAACTAATGACTTGCTATTACCCATATGAACCTAATTCATGGGAAGGGGTTGGGGGGGGGGGGGAGGAGGGAGGGGGGAGGGGGGAGGAGGGGATATCTCAAAAGTCTGCATTTTGCAAAGAAAGAAAAATTTAAATAAAACGCACCTGTTTTTAAATTATTTTTATTTTTTATGCCACATCAGCTTGTAGGGTGAAACTAAATTCACTTTTCAGTAAGACAAGTGTGTATTAGGTTGTGACAATAGTTTAGGTTTGCCTTCGACTTTTTGGGTATAGTTTAGAGTAATTTTGATGTCTTTTTTCAAAATTACCCCTTAAAATGTTGGTCAAAGTTCATGCAGTTTAACTCTCGAAAAGCAAAATGTTACAAATAAAAGTGAACGGAGGGAGTACTTATTAAAAAAACAAACAACAATTTTCAATGTAATATGTATGAAAAGAGATGAAAAGAGTATTTTTAATTTCTCACTAATCACAATAAAGATAAGAGAAAGAATACATTCATATTTGCAAGAATGTCTTTTTTTTGAAAAATTATTAAAAATGTCCTTAATGTTATAAATATATTTGTATTATAGTGAGTATTTGTCTTTTATGTTTATCTAGAGAAAAGTTAAGAACACTAGCTTTGGGAACAAGTCAATTTTTCCCTATAAATAAAGAGGTTTTATAGAATAAAATTATGAATAAAATTAATCTATAGAATTACACATCCAATAACAAAAAACAAGAACATATCATAGATGAAAAGAGAATTTATATTTTTTTTTACATATTGCATAACCTATTGATTAGAGATACACAATGATCTCTTGTTCACCTCTTTTTCTTTCGTTCATCTCTTTTGAATCCCCAAAAGAAGCATAACGATGTTCACGCGATCTGCGTCATCCAGTGAGTCTTAGCTCTTGATGTACCCCTAGAATATAATTATACTAAACTTACGAGCATGTTATTGGGATCAAAACAACAGAATGATAAGAAAAAAAATTATAAAAAGACTCATAATATATTAAATTTATTTGGTCAATTGACCTCCATATGATTGGTATTAAAAATTTTAAAAATAAAATTATTGAGACTTGTTTGAAGACTACATTGTAGATGTTACTGTATTGTTGTGAAAAGGAATAATTCTCAATTTATAAAAATTCAAAACCTTTTCCTTCAAGGAAGAGTTAACTAAATATGAATTTTTTTTATTTTTTTCTTTCAGAAATTAATTACCATATTATAATACGTCCCAAATAAACTAAACTCAAACCTTAATTGCTCACAATTGACCTTCAACCAAAAAGTCAAAAAAATAAACTTTCGTTTTGTTTTCCAATTTTATTCAACTTCAACAAAAAAATAAAAATAAAAACTTACGTGCTGATATCAATTCTAAAAAGACTGGTATTCTTTTTCTTTTTTGTCATGTCTATTTCTTTTTACTTCCAATAATTAAATAATAATATTGAAAAAATAGTAAAAAGACAATTTTGTTTATTACAGAGTCTTTTAATGAAGGGTAAAAAGTTCAAGTAAAAAGTTCAAATAACATTTCTAAGGTCTTTGATACTCTTAATATAGTATAGATTTAAATTGTTAATACTTATTAAGTGCTATCAGAGCTATTCAAATATATTTAAAGCTCTGATACTACATGATTTAATAATTATATGTGTTCTTTTTCAAGTTGTCTGCGCTATTTTTTAATATTGTCAAATTTATTACTATTACTTGTAGACAAGTGTTGTTTGACCCTCCACGAACTTCATACCATTTTGCCGTGTTAAATTTATTTAATTTTTTAAATTAAAAATAAAAAATAGTTACAGATGAATTGATGTCATATAGAATTTTTATTTTTATTTCCCTTGTTAACAAATTGGGTATTTTATTATTTTTCTTATTTATTTCTCGACCCTCAATAAAAATTTTCACCTACACTACCTTAAACCCTTATACACCCAATAAATGACCCCTCCCCACCTTCTTAGAAGTTTTCCTCCCCTATCCACGTTGGACAAATGTCTGATGCGCCATGGTTACATGACACTTTCGATGCTTAAAACAAGGAAAATATGCAATAACTTGGGTGTATTTTGTTGATATGATGTGATTTCTGTCCTACTTTGCAGGAAAACAGGTTTTAAAGGCAAAATGATCAAAAAGGAAGAATCAAGCCCATGAACGAAGTGTCGGAAGAAGAAAGAACAAGAACCTGCACCAGAGATGGACTCACGACACCACTCACGTGGCGTGACTGCCACTCACGTGACTTGAGTGGCTGGCGTGAGTCCAATTCAGAGAGAAAAAAACAGGGTCTGATTTCCACGCCAGTAGTCACGTGACGTGGAAGCATGTCGTGACTCAACTTCTGAAGACGTCCAATTGAGCCTAATTCCCACGACACCAACCTACGTGGCATGACTTGGTTCCACGACACCAAGTCACGATACCGTGGAGGTTGCCGACTCTGTTCTCCTATTTTGTTTTGGATAGGATTAACTTTGTATCTATAAATACCCCTGTATAGTCCTATGTGCAGGCGTTGGTCATAACATTGTTTTGAGAGCTTTTTCATACTGTTTCTAAGTTCAAAAACATATTCTTGGTTTTGTAGTTACAAACTCTAATTCGAGTTTCATTGATAATTGAGTTTCAATTTTTCTTCATTGTTGTGAGATCATAATTATGTTTTCATCTCTGAATTCTTCTTGTGTTCTTACAATTATGAGTAGCTAAACCCATCAACTAGGGTTGTGTGAACCATGAGGAATTAACGAAACCGGTTAAGTGCAAAGCAACTCTGAACCGTTGTGAATGCATGTATTGTTGTCTTCTTCGTTGTGATTGATTTTCTAACGGTTGCAAACGTTAGGAACCCGCCTGTATTCTAGACTTGCTTGAGAGAGAGATAGAGATTGGGAAAAGGAGATAACAACAGAGATTTGAAGCTATCAACCTTCATCTAATAACCTGAGCCTTAGCGGGAATGGTTATCTGAGATCCAAGACAAGGGTTAGTAGTGCGACACTCGGAGACCGAGAGGAGAAGAGTGAAATTCGTCTAACCAAGGTAGAGAGACGTTTAGATGAACATATCTTGTCAGATTTTGCATGCCACGTAGCGGGACGGTTTTGTTAGCACAAGTAATCAGTGGAGTTAAGGAATCATTGGGGATCACAGTCCTAGTGTATCTCTCTTATTGTCTACAAACTCGATACGACCAGCAATTGTTACTGTCACTCTTTATTCATAAGCCCCCCCCCACCAGTTTTACTTACTTTTCAATTGTTTCATCCTGTATTCTACTCAAACTTCGATCTATTCCCTGTGGGATCGACCCAACCTAGTTGGGTTCTATTTTTGACAAGAGACCGTATTATACTTCTTAGGAGACATATTTTAGGCGACATCAGTGTCCACAACCCCACCTATCCACCCATGCACCCCCACCCCCACCCCCTACCTCACGTGTTCCTCGCCCTTCACCCCTCACATTTTTTTGGACGTCCACCAGTAACAGAGGAGAACATACACAGCAGAATATGATATACACACATAGAGAAAAAACGATGCACAACAACAACGACACGATCGACAACCAAAGAACCACCATGAATTCCCACCTTCACTATTAGCACAACACTATCTCTCAACCCTCTCCATCTCCAGCGAACTCATGTCACCGGAACAGCTGCCAACAGACCTCGAACATGCAACACTCCCAACCCACCAACAAAACCACCATGGATGAACCACACAGCCAACAACAATCCACTAAGCTCTCCATTTTTCATCATTAATAACTTCAGTTCCACCCATAAACAAGCTCTGTCGAAAAACCATTAACCACCGGCGAGCTCTTTGTTCCATTTTACTCTGACCATCGTCTTTTCTCTAATTTTTTCGGCCACATTCACCACGCAACAACCAGCTAGAAGCTCTTCCAAACCCAAAACGCCGATTTGAACCGTAAATCAATCATCAAAATTTGCTAATTTTCGTCAGCCAACGACTCATCTTTCAATCACAATCTATTAATTTTGAAATTCAGCCAGTTTCGTTAGAGTTTTTTAGCTGGGTTTTAGAATCTGTCCAGGTTCATTTTGCTATCAAATTGGTTGTTTGATCGGGTTAGCTTGTTTGTAGTTGGGGGATCGTCGTTAAGGTTCAAGTCGAGGTTTCCGTACACAGTTCGGTTGATTAGCAAATTTTATGGTGTAAAGCACGCTTCAAGAGGTCCAATTCTATCTTTTATCTTCTTAATCTTATTGTGTATAGGTGTTTCTGTGGATTTTGTGTTATGAATTTCGAGTTGAAATACATGTTGAAGTGGATTTGCAGAATAATTTTTGATATTTATCTTCTTTGTTTGTTATGTTTCATATTGTCAAATTCAAGTTGTTAAGGCATCTTAAAATTGGTAATGTCATGAGGATTTAAAAATTGATCAATTTATAATATAGTTGATTTTGTTTAATTCATCATCGCTTTTAATTCAGATTCTCTCATTGCTCGATAGCTATCATGTTTAGGCTGAGGTTGGGATAGACAAATTTGAGATTCGATATTTGATTGTGTTTTGATTGACGTGCTTGCATGCTTTTATTTTCCTCTTCATTCAAATGTATTCATTCACCGGGGAATGCCCCGAAGTATGTATGAAGGTCGTTTGAGACAAGGCCCGAGACGTCGGGTGAAGCATAGATAGGGATAGTTTAGGTAGTGTAGATTTTTATTTTCTCATTTTTCTTTTCTTTTGAACCGTATAATCGACTGAACATTTACTTTGCTCTGAGTTCTTTGTTTGTTTGTTTGCTTGTGTGCTTTTCTGTGTTATTCATTTATAGTATTAAATAAGCCGATACGAGTTAACGAAGTGACTGTGCTAAAACTACGGAATCGAGGGGTGCCTCACACCTTCCCCTTGGTCAACAGAATTCCTTAACCGAAATTTTTGTCCGCTAATCAGTATTTTAAGAGTCAACTATTTTGAAAAGAAATATTTTAAAGGTTATTCGGCACACCAAATCAATGCCAAGTGGTGACTCTGAGTTTAAAATGTAAATTCTTTTTCAAAACATTTTTTCTAGTCATTTTCAACAAGTGAAAACCCTTTTGAACTTTGAATCAATTTTCTCATAAAAAAGGGGTGTGAAAGTTACTTATTAAGTGGTATTAGAACTTTGAATAACCCATGATTTAATATATACCCCATCCATTAATTTTTACTTGTCACATTTTGTCTTGACACGCCCATTAAGAAAATAATAATTGATACGGCTATTTTACCTCATTACCCTATTAATTGATGTTTAGTACTTTTCCGTTCTATTTTACTGGAGCCCCTTACTAAAAATAGTTGTTTCAATTTACTTGTTCAACTTATGAAATCAAGAGAAAGTTATCGTGTTCTTTCAATATTACTCCTATCATGTAATGACTATATACGATATTAATAGTCAAATTTAGATTTTCACTATTATTAATAAGGTTAATTTAGTAAAATAAACTCTACTTCCTCTGTCCAATAATACTTGTCCACTATACTAAAAATAGATGTCCAACAATACTTATTCAATTTGAAAAATCAATGGATAATTTATCCTTTTATACCCATTTTACCTTTGGTATTAAATACTATTCACCACTCAATGTATTTCTCAAGCTATTAAATTTATTATATTCAAAGGGTGATATAATAAAATTACTCCTATAATTTATTGTTTCTTAATCTGTCTGCGAAGTCAATAATAGATAAGTATTGTTGGACGGATGGAGTAATAGATATTTTCTCAAGGGGAGTGTCAAGTCAACATGGTCCAAGTAAAACAGAATGAAGAGAGTATTAAGTTTTGAAAAATCATTTGAGGAATAAATAATTAATTCTAAGAGTCATTTGATGATTTTTTTTTTGTCTTTTCTTGATATTTCAAAAGTAACAAGTAAAAATGAAAATTCATTTAAAAATAAGTGACAAGTTAAAATCCATTTAATGGCTGAAAAGGAAAATTAATTTTTTTTTGGACGTGGTGGGGTGGGGTGTAGGTGAAGGTGAGAGTGGGGGAGATTTTTTTTTAAAAAAAAATAAAAAAGGTTTAATTGGGGTGGGGGTGGGGGTGGGGGTGGTCGGGTCAGAGAGGGGGTGGGTAAATTTTTTTTTTCCTGGTGGGGTCGTGGGTGGAGTGAGTAATTTTGAGAGTGCTATGAGATATTGCAATTTTTTTTTCCTATTTTATTAAGGAAATTATTTTCCCTATTTTAAAGGAGCTTGTTTCCTAGAGAGCATATTTTTTAAGAAAATTTTAATCAAATAAAAATAAGAAAATAAAAAACATTTTCTGAAAAATATTTACCTCCATACCGATCACACCCCACATGTTTAAAATTTGTTCCAAAGTGGATGACTTCCAAATATTTACACACCGCAAATATGATTTAAGTGATGTTCCAACTCCCAACATAAGGTATTTGTGTACTTTTGACCGTTTGATTACACTGCAAATATGACTCTAAATAGCCCCAAAATTAATTATTTGTGCACTTTGTCCATTTGTTTGGACACAAAATTTAATAGAAAAAGAATTTTAAAATTTATACTACATCCATTTTTAAATGAGTAGTGTTTTTTATAAGTGGTGTTTTAGATAATCAAGAAGAAATTACTGTTTTTTCAATGTTATCCTTTTTTAAGTAATAAGAATTTTGCATAACCAAGAAATTACTAAAAAATTACATTTTTTTCAAGGTATTTTTTAAAGATAGATTAGTAAAAAAATATTTTATTTTCTAGAAATGAGTAGTTAGTAGTTTTTTAAGGGTGTGCCCAAACTAAAAGCACCACCTATTTAGTAACAGAGGGAGTAATTTGTATCAAATGCATGAACATTTATGTGGTTATATTCATAGTTATTTTTTATAAAATACCAGAATATTGATTTTCAGTTCATATTGTCCACTCTTTTTAGTCTCTCAAACTGCCTTACTAAGCTGAGTATTCATTGAAAATCCTTGATTGTGTGGCTCATAAAGCTAAGTAATTCTATGCTCTTTTTACCTTTTTGTGATGTGTACTTTGGAGATGTAATGGTTTGGTATTGTTGTCATATTATGTTATGTTAGGGTTTGACATATAATGTACAAATTGAGGATGTCGAATTTTAAATTGTTATTGGCTAAATGTATGATTCTACTTGATGAATAATAGATCTGTTGTGAATGGATGTCACCAATGTCAAAGAAAGTGACCGCAAGTAGCAGTCAAAATGCTCCGCCTAATTTCCAAATTCTTCATCCACCGCCTTAGTGGCCTATATATATACTACTTTCTCTTTGTATTAGCATATCAAGAATGAATAAAAAGCAAAGTGAAATGCTGCTATTTACTATTTCTCAGTTATTTTAGTACTATACTTGCTCTATTTTATAACACGTTATTAGTATGAGACTCTGTCATCTTGAGTAAATATTTTTTAAGGTAATAAAGATAAGAACTTACTTTTCTTAAAATAATGTCGAATCTATCTAAATGTGAATTTATTGCCCTGGATATATCGGGCAAAATCTATATATTTTGGGCACTTGATGTCGAAATTCATTTGGATGCGATGGGTCTGGCAAACACCATCAAAGATAAAAATCAGGCATCAAATCAAGACCGTACCAAAGCTATGATATTTCTCCGTCATCACCTCGATGAGGGCTTAAAAATGGAATATCTCACTGTTAAGGATCCTCTTATACTGTGGAATAATCTAAAAGAGAGATATGACCACCTGAAGATGGTTGTTCTTCCATAGGCACGTTATGAATGGACCCACTTGAGATTACAAGATTTTAAAAATATAACTGAGTATAGTTCTGCCATGTTTAGAATTATTTCACAGTTAACTTTATGCGGAGAAAATATCACAGATCATGATAAGCTGGAGAAAACATTCTCCACCTTTCCGACCTCGAGTATGCTCCTACAGCAGCAATACCGAGAATAGGATTTAAAAAGTATTCTGAATTAATGTCACATCTTCTTATTGCTGAACAATATAATGATCTTTTGACTAAAAACCATGAAAGTCGACCTGCTGGTACTGCTCCATTTCCTGAAGTGAATGCTGCAAATTTTCACCAATCCAGGTGTGAAAGAGGTAACACCTATGCCTCGAGGCATTTTGCTAGTGCCCTGCCCCGTGACGAGCCTCAAAACTGCTTTTTAAAATACTGAATGTGACAATGAGTTCACACGCGGGTTTAAGCTGTTGAAACAACCTTTCGCAGAAATGCAGGATAATGTTATTTACAGTAGACCCTTGTGGTGCACCCAAGGGTGTGACTTAGTGGTCAATAACGTGAGTTGAGCACCATGAGGTCTCAGGTTCAATTTCCAACAGAGACAAAATACTAGGTGATTTCTTTTCATATGTTTTAGAGGTGACAGGTGTTGACACCCAATTTTGACCTCCCGATATTCCTCACAGGCTGCTATTTTATCAAAAAATATTAGTTTTAAATTTTTAATTATTCTTTTGGTATCAGATAAATTCTGACATTTCGTTAAGGTATGCAATTTATTTTTAGCATTCAATTTTATATTCTTATATAATATATATTTTACTAATTTAAATACAATATTTTATATAATTTTATAAATATTTATTAAATTATTTCTGCAAATATGCATACTCATAATTTACAAATACGTGGTCCATAGTTTATTGCTTATTATTATTATTATTATTATTATTATTATTATTGTATTTTAAAATTTTGTATTCATAGGTGCCTAATCTATTTCAAATCATTTTGTCATTGATTTTTAAATAATATATTACGTGTCATTAATTTTACTTACATAATTTATTCATAACGATTTTCATGACGTTGGTTAATTTTTTGTTATTATTGTTATTATATATTTATCGATTTACCACTATATTTATTAAATAATAGTTTAATTCAATTCAATTTTCCAATTTATTTAATTTCTAGTCCAATTCTATCCAATTTATGTCACTTTTAGCCTAAATTGAGTCCAATTGGGCTCAATTTTTAAATGCCAAATCCAATTCTAAATCTGAATGACCCGAATCCGACCCATTTTTACAATTTTTAAATCCCAACCGTTGATCAAGATTGATCCAATGACTGAGATTAAATCTCCCATTTGCTTTCCTTTTTAATTAAACCTATACCCCCAAATCCCTAAACCTAATCCATATACTCCCTCAAACAGCCGCCAACTCTCTCCTTCTCTCTCTCTCTCAAACTACCGCCGCTATCATCTCTTTCCACCTTCCAACCGGAGAAACACCATAGCAGCACCACCAACCAAAATCACACCCCTCTCCCTGATATCACATCTTCATCTCATCGCCAAGCTCCCTTGGTTTCTCACATCGCCGACACTGCCTCCTACCGAGGACTATCGCGCCACTGTGGCCGATGCATAGAGATGAGAAGAGGGAGTTCGCGGTGGTGGAGCTGAGTTGGTTTTGTGGGATAGAGGTGTGGGCGGCGTTGTGGCCGATGCATCTCCACGAGCCAGCACCGCCCCCACCTCTATCCCACAAAACCAACTCAGCTCCACCACCGCAAACTCCCTCTTCTCATCTCTATCAAAAACCACCATCTCCTCCTTCACACACCATAACCACCGACGACCTCCTTTCTCTTCTCCCGTTTTGTTTCTCTTCCTATTTTTCCTTTTCGATCTCCTCTCTTTCTCGAACCACCGTTGCACTACCATTAAAGGGATAGGTCACCGTCGCCAGCCGCCATCACTAGCAACTCTGGTCACCCATCATCTCTGACAAAGATAGCACCCCGGACAGTTCATCAATGATTGCGAAGCCAAATTCGAGATGATATGAAATTTGGAGTTGGTCGTTTCATTTCCCATTGTTATGGAAGTTTCAAGTTTCTAGTGATAAAGAGATTATTGCATGGTGGTTTAATGCTTCGACCAATTTCGAGATTCGTTGAAGCTTTATGATAAATTTCTCATCCCGGGTATTATCTTTTAATGCTTCATTGCACGATTTCTTTCTTAATTGACTCTGTGATCTGAAATTAGTATACCATGGTTAATGATTTTGGTTCAGTCCTTTGTGATCCTTGTTTGTTTGTTAATCCCTCTAGACCATATGTGAATGTCTCAATTTTGTGAGCCATGTTTAGCCTAATTTCTGGTTACATTGGATTTTAAGTCCATACTCACGATATCAACTTTTGAATGTTTACTTTGGACACTGTGATGCTCCGCCTCGCCTTTTTTACTAGCTTTACGTAACTTGATTATAGTAACTCCATTGTGCTTTGCTCAAAATGGGAAGTAACTATTGGTACTTGTTTCCTTTTGATATTCTTTGATTTGTAATTACCCGCTGATTGATTCTTGGCATATCCTCTTTACTTAATCGGATTGGGACATCGTTACTGTTCGCTTATTCATGGTAGTTTGGGATTTCCTCTTCATAAGCATTAATTCAATGTGACAGCTTCCATACTTGTTATTTATGGTAACTTTAGACCTGTTTTGATTCTTAATTGATTCACCATGTTAATTAAGAATTCACCATGCTAATAAAAGAAAAGATTTCCTTGAATGATCTCTTTGATTTATTCTTTATCTTTCTTTTGTGATTAATGATTGCTTTTTCTTTAATCGATTAGAAATGTCCTATTATATATAGGAAACACTCTTCTCTCCTCTGGGATCACGGGAGTTTTCCTACACTTTAAGCATTCTACTCCCGATACGAAAAATGAAAAAGAAAAAGAAAAAGAAAGAGAATACTTTGAAGGTTTTGTTTGCTCTGAAAGGATTGGCTCCGAAATTTCTCTTACTATTCTGCTTTATTATCTATTTGCTCCCTAACCGGTTAGTCTTTTAACATCTTCCTCTTCTGTGTTTATTTGTTCCGCCTAAAACTTATGTGAATTTTAGTATGCATACCTATGAAATAATATATATCCTATATGCTTGACTTGATTTTCGAACTCTATGGTTGGTTGCATGTGATTTTGTGTCTGACAGGAACCCGTACCTTGATGGGGATGTTTTTGAAGAAGTTGCGTGGGATTGAGGATGATTTGGGAAGCTGTCTAAATATCCTGTTTTGTTTTATTATTTTTTTTTATATTTATTGGGGTTGTAATAGTTTGTATAAACTTTATATATATATATATATATATATATATATATATATATATATATATATATATATATATATATATATATATTGAAAGATTATGGGGACTGCTTATGGGGGTGGGGATTATGTGATTCGAATATCTTATCACTTAGATGTCATGCCTATATGATATTTTACGAATGTTTAAAGATGTTTAATTGAATTACTCTATCACCTAGGCAACACTTCTAGGACCATTAATTAAAATTTCAACGTGCTGATTAATTGTCACTTAGAAATCCTGTTCTAGGAGTGTGAATTAGCTTTCAACTTATTAAAATTAATTCCGAGCATGTTCATCAATTTTTCTGCATTTTTAATTGATTTCCTACATTTTTCTGTACACTTTAAATTAATTTTCAGCATTAAAAAAATCACATTTCCAATACTTTAAATCTATTTTCCAGCACCTTTAATTTAATTTTCCAGCACATGCAAATGAATTTTCAGTATATTTAAATTAGTTTTAAGCATGTTTAAATCAGGTCCGACATGTTTAAATAATTTTTAGTATAACCAAGAATAATTTTCAGCATATTTAGTTTAATTTTAAGCACTTAATTTCAGCATATTTAAAATTATTTAATATCTAGTACTTTAATATTAATTTTCAACACACTTTTAGTAATTTCCTGCCCATTTTTTAATAATTTCCTGCCCATTTTTAATAATTTCCTGTACATTTCAAAATCAATTTTCTGCATATGTTTTATAATTTTTTGCACATGGAAATAATTTTTTTGCACACTTTGATTAATTTCCTGTACATTTATAAATATTTTCTGCACATTTTTAATAATTTCCTGCACATTTTAAATCAATTTTCTTCACATTTTTTATAATTTTCTGCACATGAAAAATATTTTTTTCTGCACACTTTGGTTAATTTTCCGCACTTAATATTGATTTTATGCACATTTAAAAATAATTTTCTGCACAATGAATTAATTTTCTGCACACTTTTAATAATTTCCTGCATATTTTAAATAAATTCCGGCATATTTTGAATAGGTTTTCCAGCATACTTAATTCAATTTTTTATTCACTTTAATATATTTTTAGCATATTAATTATTTGTCGCCTAGATATTATGCCTATAGGTCCTAATTACAATGTAAATAATTGCTTAGCTTGTTTATCACCTAGTCAACTTTTAACTAATTAAGAGGCATATTTGAAACCGTTACATGCTAAATGCTTAGTTTTGTTTGTTCTGTATGACGCTTCTTCGAGTCTAATTAGGAAGCCTAAGACTTTCGTTGTGTCTAGATCCTTACCCAAAATAGGTTGTCCAACGCCTCTTGGACATTAAGTTGGGACGGGTAGACATTTTAGGGAACGCTAGTTTTATCACTTTCTTTAGAACGCCTTTAAGATTAATAATTAAACTAGGTGGGGTAGATAGAAAGTCGTAAATGATGGAAGTTGACCCGAGCAAAATTCGACAATGCTATATACGACATTGTCACCCGTTATTAAGTCGGGAGCTGATCCGAATAGGATAAAAATAACCCTTATCTAAATCTTTTAATTCGACTTTTCTTTACTTTATTTTTGAATGTTTTGATTATTTGGGGTAGTCCAGATATTACTTAATAGTTCTTTTTATTATAAATTGTGTTTCTTCTATCTTCTTGCTTATCTGATTCACTTCTTTATTTATTTTTATTACTTTATTTAGATAATTAGACAATAACTAAGTTGCATGTTCATTTTATTTATTATCTTTCATGTTCTAAACACTTAGTTAATCTTAAGTTAATAAAAATAGTTGACCTTTGCTTATCATATAGAATCCCCCACGTAATATATAAGTTTGGTCGGGACTCATATTTGTGGACCTCGAAAGGTGCCTAACACCTTCCTTTCGAGGTAACCTGGACCCTTACGTGAATTTCTGGTGAAGTAGACTAATTAAAATAAGATCGTAATTAGTTTAGAATGGTGCCCTAACACACCTTAATTCGTTAGGTGGCGACTCTTCACTCTTAAACAATCCTAAAAAGAATTGTCACATCGAATCCCGCTTTTCCAGAGAAAAATGGGGCGCGACAGCATGACAACTCTGTTGGGGATACTTAGGTTCTAACCAATACGAATTCGTGTGTTATGTGGGATTTTATGTTTTATTTATTTATTTTCATCCTTTCATCCTTTGTTTGCTTCCTTAAATAGTTAATTTCTTTTCAAATTTGACACTTTTCTGGATGTGTTTCTTAACATGAATTTTCATGCTAAATTCTTTTCTTTTTCTATTTATTTTTTTGCCTTAAAATTTTATTCTTTTTATGATTATCCATCTTTTTTCTATTCCTTTTAATTGCTTACATGTGTATCTGAATTGTGTCCATGCTAAATCTTCCTCCTTATCCCATAACATGTTTATGTCCTTGTGAGGTTTCTTGTATTTGTTAACTTTTTATCTTATTTTCTTAATTATGCATGTAATATTTTCAATGTTATTTATTTATTGATTTCCTTAAACTGTGTGGATGTGTTACCGTTTTACACTATATGTTATCTGTTATTGCTTTTCATAATTGACATTTCGCTCATACTTCCCCCACTTGGGAACTTCACACTTTCACTATACTCGGATGTTGTGCCTTCGCACTTCTCCAAAATTCTCTTCAAAAATCCTATTATAGAGAGTCGACTAAGAAGTGGTGGAGCGGATAGTTTTACTACCGCGGGATCACGTGCCTTCTCGCATAAGATTACCCTCGATCCATGTCTACCAACTCTTACAAAACTTAAGATAGTACCGTATACACCCCTTGCATTTAAGTCATGCATTCATTAGCTATAGGTGGTTGACCCTCGAGGTCAATCCATAAAGTTGGAAATCAACCTCTTGTCGAAAGGGTACTCACCACCCAAAGACAAGCATGCATATTATGTGTTATGTGTCACCCTTTCTTTGAAACTTGACCTATGTTTCTGTTTATTAATAAATATGCATAAGGTCTTAATACCCTAGATGTGTTAAGATCAATGTTTATGTAACACCCCATACCTTCCTAACCCTACTTGACGACGTTGAACAATGTTTACTTAGGTGTCGAGCGCCAGAAGTATGTATTTGGTAATGTTATTGATGAGATAATTGAATTTGGCCCTCGTACATGTGATTAAACCTTAATTTTCTAACCTTATTTGATACCTTGGGGTCATATCTACCTAGGTGTTGAGATTCCATGGGTATGTGTTTTATAGTGTCATTGGTGAAACATTTGATATCAGACCTAATATTGGCGATTAGACCTTCGTAGGAGGTGTTTTGTGATTTCGTGGAGCATTTGTGTAATACCCCGTACACATTCCAACCTCATTTGGTGACTTGGAGTCATGTTTACTTGATGATTAGGGTCACTAAGTAAGTATTTTGTAGTGTTTTGATAAGGTATTTGATGTTATGCAAGTATTGAAGAAGTGGCCGAAAAATTCAGCAAAGTGTTGAAACTTGCGCCACTCCCTATTTTAGGGGGTGTGGCACAAGCCACATGATTCATAGGGGACTCATTTCTTGCGCCACTGCCTTGCTTTGCAGCAGTGGCGCAAGGCAAAAAAAATGTGCCCTTCCGGGCTCGTTTTGCAACGCAATTCTACGTCGATTCTTATATGGGTTTTTTTCGTTCCTTGGAGTTCTTTGAGTGTTGTTAAAGCTTCAAATAACTCAATACACTCCTACATACTTCTACATGATCAAACCATGAAACACAAGTAGTTATCAAAAATGTTCAATGAAGCCATGGGCGACTAGAGTTTCTATTTTTGCGATTGAGACGACGAATGAGAATCTCGTAAGAGAATATTGTTGTGACGCTATGGAATTATTTAAACATGAGATATATGGTGGATTATACATGGAATTTGGTGGGCTAAGTTGAGATATGTTATTGGGCCTAATTTGAGGCCCAACATGAGTCAAAATAAGAGGCCCAAAAGGGTCAAATGACCCATTCTTGTGTTGACAAGTAAACACACCATTTATGACTAATTGGATGGATAGAGATGAGCATGAGGGCATATATAAAGCCACCACAAATCAGATTTTTATTTCATAAAACACACATGCCTTTTTGGAGATATTTCCAACATATTTCTCTCAAACTCTCAAACCCTAAGTCCTCTTCTTGGGCAAGATCATCAGCCTACAAGTATTGGTAAGTGTTTATTCTTGTGATTTAATATATTATGTACATGAGAGTTTATGTATATCATGGTGCTTATGTTGGCAAGGGGTTGAATAGTGCACATTGGCTTTTTGCTAAAAGATGTGCATCCTTGTGAATTAAACTTGAAAAAGGACTTGATGTTTTGATGAAAGTGAATGATGTGGATGATATCTCAACATGTATGGTGCGATTATGTTCCTAAACTTGTTATTTTTCTATAAGTGTAAATTATGGGATTTTGGCCGATTTGTTGTTGTGAGGTGTATTGAAGTAATTTTATGGAATAATTGTGATGTTGTGGTGATGAAGAGTGGAAAGTATGAACATGGTGTGACATGCTAATGGTTTGTGATATTTTGATCAATGTTGGGAATATTGTGGGATTATTGGTATGATAATTTCACCAATGGTATTGTCAAGGGGGAAATGACATTTTATTTAAGGCAAACATGAAACTCATTGTCGTTATATGCAATTGCAATGTAGTTGGTGGTTAATGTAAACTCCGTTATGTATTTGTGTTGTAGAGTGACACATAAAGAAGAAGCAGAACTATTATATGCACACCTAAGATTGTATATTCGTATTGAGAATACAAGGTATGTAAGGTTACTCTGTCCGTATCTTTCTGCAGTAAATAGTAATCACATTGACATTACACTTGTCCTATTGCGAAATGTCCCAAGGTATCTTATACCCGGTTATCAATTGTCATTAGCACATGTTTCCTACTCATTGATCAATGGTTAATCACATGTCTTATATTCATTGACTAATGTTCCAAAAGTCCAATAAGGTTGTGTTCCAAAGTTCCAATAGTGGTTATACTCATGTATCTCGTTCATTGGTTATTGTTTAATGGTTCCAATGGTGTTATGTTTCCAATAAGGCTATGCTTCCAACAATGTCTATTCATATGTCTCTCACTCATTGGTTAATGATCCAAAGCTTCAAGTAAAGTTATAACTATCATTGTACCAATCTCAAAGTAAAGATTTAAGTAATACATATGTGGTTAATGATCAAGTATAGGTGGCAGCTTTGGGGGCGAAATGCCTAGCTCAAGTCGATCCCGAGATTGTTGGATCAGGGGGCAGTCCTAGAGGCAAAAGCCTAGCTCGGGCCGAACCTGACAGGGGGCAGCTCTAGAGGTAAGAACCTAGCTCGAACCGAACCTACTATATTGATTTATGGGTGGCAGCTCTAGAGGCATAAGCCTAGCTCGAGCCGATCCCAACATAACGTTATGTTATATAAAGACCCACTGATCAGTTGGGGCCCGGGTATTCAATGGCAATGGTTAATGGCAAATAAATGCAAAGGCAAAGAATGCAATGAACGCAATGAAAGCAATATACATGTTTCCAAATGCTTATAAAGCAATGGTTTATTTACATTGAATACTCACTGGTGTTTAACTCCAATGAAGTCTTTATGTTATATACAGTTGCTATGGCCTTACATACTCAGTACATTCTTCGTACTGACCCCTTTGGGGGCCTTACTTTACTTGCTGCAGGCGCAGGTGCTAGTAGACCTCCCCAATAGGTTGCAAATCATTTGCAGGTCTTTGGTGAGCTCCAGTTGCTTCGGGGCTTCCCGAGTCACTATGTACATTTGTTTTAGTATTGTTTTGATATTGTATGTATGTATAGAGCGGGGGCTTGTCCCGACTCTATGATTGGTTTTGTTTATGCATCCGTAGAGGCTTTGTAGATGTTGTGGGACATGTGAAGGGTATGTAAGGGACATATGTTTTGTCATGATGGCCCCAACGACCAAGTTTCATAGTTATTATATATGTTTCATGCATTCCGCTATTGATGCTTATTATTCATTTGAGGTGGTGCTGTGTATTGAGTAGCATGCATATGAGTGTACATGAGCAAAGATTGGTTCTCTCGGGCCTCAACGGCTCAGGGTGCCAGTTCGGTCCGAATGAGATTCAGGTTGTGACAAAAGTGGTATCAGAGCAGGTCGTTCTAAGGGTGTCTACAAAGCTGTGTCTGAGTAGAGTCTTACTTATCGATGTGTTGCGCGCCACATTTATAAGTAGGAGGCTACGGGACATTTAGGAGTTGTTTCTTTTCTTCACTTCTAGATCGTGCAATAGAGCCAAGGTTGTAAGTGGAATCATATGTGCTCAATGATAATGGTTTTCCATTACAGAGAAGTTGTAGGCGTAATCATAACTGACCATGGGAATTGTTTTCTTGTGTTTGATTAGAAATGCCAATGGCAAGAGAAGGTTGGGGATACGGAAAGGAGATAGACAGGATTGCTGGAGAAGGAACCAGTAGAGCACCACCTGAGCAAGTTGATCAAGGTGGGGCTGGAAATGAGTTGGTATCACGGGCTTCTTCTACTCTTTCAATTCCAGAGGAATTGTCCAATAATGCTATTGTGCAAGATTTAATGAGTGCGGTGCACATACTGACCCGTGTAGTTGCTGCACAAACTCAAAGACGAGTGTTGGAGCAGCAAATGATGGAACAAAGGCAAAAGAGAAGGACACAAGACTTTGACGAAGGGTCATCAAAAAGGGCTAGACCCTAGGGGCAGTTCATGGGGTCCCAAGGAGGATTTGAGCCTCGGATGTTGCACAAACCACCAAGGCCATTATTTTCTCTGCTTACAGCAAATGTTCCCCCTCTATTCCAAGGGTTTAGAGGCAACCAGTTTGGGCAAAGAAGTAAGAGTCAGGATTCACGAATAGTGGGGTATCAAGCACAAAGAAGTATGAGCCAATCAAAATCTCCCCGTCAGCCGTGTCAGCGCTGAAGAAGATATCATTTGGGTGAATGTCGGTTGGGGACAAATCTTTTCTACTGGTGTGGTATGCCGGGACACGTGAGGAAAAGGTGTCCACAGAGGAGCACGAGTGGTATGGCACGACTTATGAGACCAACTGTCGCATTGCCATTATCGATGCCTCCTCTAGGTAGAGGTGTACAGCCTATGGGGTGCGATAGAGGTTCTAGAAGAGCAGCTAGTTCCAGCGGGACCCAAGACCGTATGTATACCTTAGCGGATCAACGGAATTTGGAGTCTTCTCCTGATGTAGATACAAGTACATTATTAGTATTTTTACATAAGGTAAATGCATTGATTGACCCAGGTTCCATGTTATCATATGTCCCTCCATTAATTATTACAAATGTTTGTCTGAAAGGACACCAGAGGTATCAATTAACCCATTAGGGGTATCTACACCAAACGGTGAATTTAGTAGAGCTAAAAGAGTATATTGTAATTACATAGAAATTGCGTGTGGTCATGATACACTGATTGATCTTATTGAACTGGAAATAGTGGATTTTGATGTTAAAAAGAGATTGTGCTATAATAGATTGCTGAGCTACGAAATTACATTTTTCATTTCCCCAAAAGAGTGTTTTTGAATGGGAAGGGTCATGTGGGGGGCACCAAGAGGAAAATATATTCCTTATCTTAAAGCAAGGAAAATGATACCCAAAGGGGTACATATGTCACTTGGTACTAGTGAAGGATACTAATGCGAAACCACCAACTGTTCAATCGGTTCTGGCGGAACTGCATTCCTCAATGTATGAGTTGGTATTAATATGATGTCAGGTACTCAGCCTAGTTTTATTCGAATAGCATGGCCCCGATAGAGTTGCGGGAATGAAAAGAGAAATTAAAAGACGTGATGAACAAGGGATTCATAAGATCTAGTACGACCCTTGGGGTGCATCAATGTTCATTGTACGAAAACAAACTGTCACATTGAGAATGTGTATGTACTATTGACAAAGGAATAGGGTAACAAGTAAGAATCAGTAGCTTAGCTTCTCCCCAGAAGTGATGATTTATTTTGATCGATTATAGGGTGCCAAATGCTTCCCAACGATTACCCTAAGATCAGGTGAGTATCAAGTAAGGGGTAGAGAAACCAAATATACTCAAGATAGCCTTTCAAACAAAGTATGGTCTGTATGAATTCATATTTATGACATTTGAGCTAACAAATGCACCAGTTGTGTTTATAGGCGTGATAAATAGGGTGTTCAGGCCATTCTAAACGGATTCGTGACAGTGGTTTTAGATACGATTTTGGGTTACTCAAAATCACAAAAAGGACCATGCTAATCACTTGTGACAGGTGTTACAGATTCTTCGTGATCTTAAGATATAGGCAAGTGTTTTAAATGCAAGTTTGGTCACAATTCGTATCATCTTTCCGCAAGTCATCTAATATTTGGTGTTTCAATGTTTGAAAACTATATAGGAGGTCATCCTGTATTGATTCCAGTGGTGGAGATATACAAGTTATGGATGATCTCACATGTGACGAGGTGAATAAGAAATTATGAAGTAACCTCCGTAAAGGCACTATTGGAGAAAGAAGCACGTAGGAGAAATCATAAGGGAAACCAAATAAATAATGCAATCTAAAGTACTCATATTGGCTGAACATGATAGAACAGTTCAAAGTACGACACTGGAGTCATAACAAGTGAGTTTTTATAAGTGTTACGTGTGCATATGATAACATAAAGGATTAATGATTCCCTTCGACTTAAATTTGTTCCAAAGAGACAGTATGATTAACATTCGAGGAAGAATGTTCCTAAGGGGGGAAGAATGTAACACCCCATACCTTCCTAACCCTACTTGACGACGTTGAACAATGTTTACTTAGGTGTCGAGCACCACAAGTATGTATTTGGTAATGTTATTGATGAGATAATTGAATTTGGCCCTCGTACATGTGGTTAAACCTTAATTTTCTAACCTCATTTGATAACTTGGGGTCATATCTACCTAGGTGTTGAGATTCCATGGGTATGTGTTTTATAGTGTCATTGGTGAAACATTTGATATCGGACCTAATATGGGCGATTAGACCTTCGTAGGAGGTGTTTTGTGATTTCGTGGAGCATTTGTGTAATACCCCGTACACATTCCAACCTCGTTTGGTGACTTGGAGTCATGTTTACTTGATGATTAGGGTCACTAAGTAAGTATTTTGTAGTGTTTTGATAAGGTATTTGATGTTATGCAAGTATTGAAGAAGTGGCCGAAAAATCCAGCAAAGTGTTGAAACTTGCGCCACTCCCTGTTTCAGGGGGTGTGGCGCAAGCCAACTGATTCATAGGGGGCTCATTTCTTGTGCCACTGCCTTGCTTTGCAGCAGTGGCGCAAGGCAAAAAAAAATGTGCCCTTCCGGGCTCGTTTCGCAACGCAATTCTACGTCGATTTTTATATGGTTTCTTTTGGTTCCTTGGTGTTCTTTGAGTGTTGTTAAAGCTTCAAATAACTCAATACACTCCTACATACTTCTACATGATCAAACCATGAAACACAAGTAGTTATCAAAAATGTTCAATGAAGCCATGGGCGACTAGAGTTTCTATTTTTGCGATTGAGACGACGAATGAGAATCTCGTAAGAGAATATTGTTGTGACGCTATGGAATTATTTAAACATGAGATATATGGTGGATTATACATGGAATTTGGTAGGCTAAATTGAGATATGTTATTGGGCCCAATTTGAGGCCCAAAATGAGCCAAAATAAGAGGCCCAAAAGGGTCAAATGACCCATTCTTGTGTTGACAAGTAAACACACCATTTATGACTAATTGGATGGATAGAGATGAGCATGAGGGAATATATAAAGCCACCACAAATCAGATTTTTATTTCATAAAACACACATGCCTTTTTGGAGATATTTCCAACATATTTCTCTCAAACTCTCAAACCCTAAGTCCTCTTCTTGGGCAAGATCATCAGCCTACAAGTATTGGTAAGTGTTTATTCTTGTGATTTAATATATTATGTACATGAGAGGTTATGTATATCATGGTGCTTATGTTGGCAAGGGGATGAATAGTGCACATTGGCTTTTTGCTAAAAGATGTGCATCCTTGTGAATTAAACTTGAAAAAGGACTTGATGTTTTGATGAAAGTGAATGATGTGGATGATATCTCAACATGTATGGTGCGATTATGTTCCTAAACTTGTTATTTTTCTATAAGTGTAAATTATGGGATTTTGGCCGATTTGTTGTTGTGAGGTGTATTGAAGTAATTTTATGGAATAATTGTGATGTTGTGGTGATGAAGAGTGGAAAGTATGAACTTGGTGTGACATGCTAATGGTTTGTGATATTTTGATCAATGTTGGGAATATTGTGGGATTATTGGTATGATAATTTCACCAATGGTATTGTCAAGGGGGAAATGACATTTTATTTAAGGCAAACATGAAACTCATTGTCGTTATATGCAATTGCAATGTAGTTGGTTGTTAATGTAAACTCCGTTATGTATTTGTGTTGTAGAATGACACATAAAGAAGAAGCAGAACTATTATATGCACACCTAAGATTGTATATTCGTATTGAGAATACAAGGTATGTAAGGTTACTCTGTCCGTATCTTTCTGCAGCAAATAGTAATCACATTGACATTACACTTGTCCTATTGCAAAATGTCCCAAGGTATCCTATACCCGGTTATCAATTGTCATTAGCACATGTTTCCTACTCATTGATAAATGGTGAATCACATGTCTTATATTCATTGACTAATGTTCCAAAAGTCCAATAAGGTTGTGTTCCAAAGTTCCAATAGTGGTTATACTCATGTATCTCGTTCATTGGTTATTGTTTAATGGTTCCAATGGTGTTATGTTTCCAATAAGGCTATGCTTCCAACAATGTCTATTCATATGTCTCTCACTCATTGGTTAATGATCCAAAGCTTCAAGTAAAGTTATAACTATCATTGTACCAATCTCAAAGTAAAGATTTAAGTAATACATATGTGGTTAATGATCAAGTATAGGTGGCAGCTTTGGGGGCGAAATGCCTAGCTCAAGCCGATCCCGAGATTGTTGGATCAGGGGGCAGTCCTAGAGGCAAAAGCCTAGCTCGAGCCGAACCTGACAGGGGGCAGCTCTAGAGGTAAGAACCTAGCTCGAACCGAACCTGCTATATTGATTTATGGGTGGCAGCTCTAGAGGCATAAGCTTAGCTCGAGCCAATCCCAACATAACGTTATGTTATATAAAGACCCACTGATCAGTTGGGACCCGGGTATTCAATAACAATGGTTAATGGCAAATAAATGCAAAGGCAAAGAACGCAATGAACACAATATACATGTTTCCAAATGCTTATAAAGCAATGGTTTATTTACATTGAATACTCACTGGTGTTTAACTCCAATGAAGTCTTTATGTTATATACAGTTGCTATGGCCGTACATACTCAGTACATTCTTCGTACTGACCCCTTTGGGGGCCTTACTTTACTTGCTGCAGGCGCAGGTGCTAGTAGACCTCCCCAATAGGTTGCAGATCATTTGCAGGTCTTTGGTGAGCTCCAGTCGCTTCGGGGCTTCCTGAGTCACTATGTACATTTGTTTTAGTATTGTTTTGATATTGTATGTATGTATAGAGCGGGGGCTTATCCCGACTCTACGATTGGTTTTGGTTATGCATCCGTAGAGGCTTTGTAGATGTTGTGGGACATGTGAAGGGTATGTAAGGTACATATGTTTTGTCATGATGGCCCCAACGGCCAAGTTTCGTAGTTAATATATATGTTTCATGCATTCCGCTATTGACGCTTATTATTCATTTGAGGTGGTGTTGTGTATTGAGTAGCATGCATATGAGTGTACATGAGCAAAGATTGGTTCTTTCGGGCCTCAACGGCTCCGGGTGCCATTCCGGCCCGAATTGGATTCAGGTTGTGACAGTTTAACTTCCCAAGGGATTTAAGACCCAAAAGGACGCATAACCTTATCTACTATGCGTTAATTTTTACATTTGTGTTAATGTCTTACCTATCTTGTTATTCTTTGTTTTCCTATTTTAGTTATTCCTTACTCTTAGAATCCATTACTCTTAGAGTTCCTTAAAATTCCTATCAGATTATGTTTTCTTTAGGCCTAAATCATACAATCTTATGGCCTAGTCAAAACCCCCCTTCCATTTGTCTTCATAGATTGAGTTCATACTCTAAAGTATCCTTCAACATACTAATCATCTTGTGAACTGATTCATTCCTCGAGTGGATGTTCTAGATTATTTCTACTCTTTTAGGGTAACTCATTATTTTAGGATATTCTTACTTAACACCTTCAATATTGACATGACATTGTTTTCACCATAACTCTTGACAATTATTTTTTTTTTTTCATATTCGTGCCATATTCTGGCTTTCCCAACTTCTAAATCATATAGAGCTCTCAACTATTCACTTTGAATGAATATAATTCAAATATTTTGCTCCATAATATTACTCATAGACATTCTATTATCGTGCGTTTTTACTAATCATAAGTCCTTTCTTCTAAGGTTGACTAAAGTTGAACATCAGAATGGTCAGTCAAGCAATGTTTATCAATCTTACCAACAGTGAAGCTGAGCGTAGGAGTTTGGGTTTGCACCAAGACAAGCTTACTCCTTTTTAGTCAAGCATTATGAGTATGGAAAGAAAAATACAAAGAATTAGAGGAATAATGACTAATCTTCGAGGTTCATCTGATATGCCACCAGGCTTCCCAGAGCCATTATCGAAAACTGACTTTATTGCTCCCATCTACACTTTGGAGTCGCCAGTATTGATGGCCTCACCTATGCTTAATTGTGATGCACAAGTATCTCCGAGTTTGTATTCAATCGCACTGCAAAAAGCACTCAATGGGTCGACAGAGATGGGCAAAGAGAAGGAAATAGAAGGAAAGGTCTCTAACCATAAGGCAGGGTTGTCTCAACAGCCCAAGATGGACAAGTTATCCTAATCAGGAAAAGAAAGTAAGGATAGAGTTGGGGACTTGAACTTTCCGTTATACGACGGGTTTGGGGATCCTCGCTCCCATTTGAAAGCGTATCTGGATGAGCTAGCAGTTATAGGGCAAAGTGATGGTCTTAAGATGAAACCTTTTGTCAGTTCACTTACAGGTCTAGCATTGATGTGGTACGCAGAGAAGGATACAAGCAAGTGGGTCTCTTGGGATAATTTGGCAAGTGACTTTATTGGGTGGTTCGACAATAGGCTGAAGAGGAAGTTCATAGTTGAAAATCTAAGACATGACAAGGTTGGTTTGGTTGAGCCACAATTCAGAGATAGGGGAAAGACAATTATCAATGACACATCAAAGCCTCCAAATCCCGAAGTGAGCAAATTCCAAGTTATGACTCTCTTAGACGAACCACCGTTAATCACTTTTGAAATGTTGAGGTCACATGATATCTTGCAGCCTAATCTTATTGGTTCCTGTTACCCTTCAAGTCCTTTCTTTGATCCCAAAAAGCATTGCGCATTCCATTCTGGCATGCCTGGTCATGACATGGATGAATGCCTCCAGTTAAAGAGAGAACTACAAAATTTGATAAGCGAGGGGAGGATAGTAAAGAAAAGTCACCCTCAACTGATATGGTATCTATCTCCAGAAATTACTCCAACACCAAATTACTCTTGTTACCCTCAATCCTCCACAAAACCTCATCCTCAAACTATTTGGTACCCACTTCTATCCATTGCTCCAACATCATAATACATTTCCGTGTCTTATCCAAATCCACCAACAAATGAACGATCCAATTAATCCGCTAGGCCTCCAGTCAAGTTTCAGAAAAACCCACCAAGACAGTACACCCTCTAGTTGAACCCATAACTCAGTTGTATGAAAGACTCAGAGAAGCAGACTACATCACACCCAACCCTGCTGTACTTGTTAATACTCAGTCTAAATGATACAATCCTAATTAGGTTTGCGCCTACCACTCTGGGATGAAAGGGCATCCCATAGAGGCGTGTTTTACCTTAAAGGACAAGATTTAAGCTATGATTGATACCAAGATGATAATTGTAACAGGGTTAAAGCTCGGTGTTGATTAAGCTCCTAAGCATGACTAGCACCTGTTTGGCACTGATAAGAGGATATCATGTTTGGGCTCTCAAGCATTTGAAATTACTTTAAGCTTTACATACTTGGAATAATATGGATTTTCTTTTATGCTTTCCTTTTATGTAATTGGAACTACATTTGACCTGATTCCCCTATAAGAGTGATACGTAGGTGCTCATTTAATGGGTTCGGTCTCATTATAATAAAATTTTATTTCCCCCTGTTTTTATCATTTTGTATGAAGTTGGAAGGATTAACGATGATATCAATTACAAAGGATGTTTCAAAAATCAATAGTTATGATGTTCAACATGATTCAACTTTGTTCATTCCCCAAGCTTTCTTA
Source organism: Capsicum rhomboideum (assembly GCA_031232105.1). NCBI lineage: Eukaryota > Viridiplantae > Streptophyta > Magnoliopsida > Solanales > Solanaceae > Capsicum > Capsicum rhomboideum. The sequence continues at coordinate 136,936,823 of CP124711.1, read as the reverse complement.
TCTTCTTTACCACCACAATTTCAAATTCAGCATCATGTTAATCTCTCCAAAGCGTAAGTTTTGTCACTATCGTCTGTCTCGTGCGTTAGAAGCCCAAATATCTATGCTTAGATCACTTATTAAGTCATAGTCTTCATCTTGGAATGTCTTATATTTATGTTGTTTTAAACTTATTTATGCTATGTGGTAACTTTTGCTTGATTTATTTATTTTGTTTAAAGGTTGTCTAGTATTTGAATATTGAATCGGCTAAGAGTCTACAATTTGGCAAATATGCCTAACCCTCTTGATCCTTCTTCTAATACAAATTTTGCTTCTTTCCCCAGCACAAAATACCTTTCTTCTCTCGATTCGTATCCTCAATGAATATGTTTAACCCACGCCAATCTTGGTACTTTGCAAAACATGGTAATGCATGATGTGGAATCACCTACACTGCAACAGAAGTTTCGTGACTTAGAAAATAGGTTGGATGAATGTCTACGTTCCAAACGCATTTATGACTTGAGGTATGAGAAACTATGTCTACATCCAAGGATTGGTTTGCCTCCAGGATACAAAGTTTCAAAATTCACTATGTTCGATGGGCATGGAGACCCGATCATGCATCTAAAGGACTATTGTGGTAGATTAGTTGGCATTGGGCATAATGAAGCTTTACTAATGAGACTCTTCATTCAAAGCTTGTCAGGAATAACACTCACTTGGTATGTCAAACAAGACTTTGACAAGTGGCATACATAGGAAGACATGGCTAAAGACTTTGTGAGACAATATAAGTTTAATGTCAAGGTCGATCCGACGATACTGGACTTGTTTGAAATAAAGAGAATGACTCATGAATCTTTTGAAAAATATGCAACACAATGGAGATTGGAAGCTTCTAAGATACGTCCTCTTGTGCCTGAAGAAGAGTTGATCCAAATTTTCGTCAGGTCGCTAGATGGTATATACTATCAAAAATTATTCGACTTATGTATTCAAAGCTTCGACGATCTGATCTTAATTGGGAAAATATTAGAATATGGTATTCGGACAGGAAAAGTTACTGACGTTTCCGCAATACAAGCTACTTTTCAAGCACTACAAGCTTTGCCAAAACAAGAAAAAGAAGAAGATATCTCAACCATCCCACCTCAAGAATGATACTATCCAAATACCCAACAGGCATATGCTATTTTTGACACCTACAACCCACAAGGTTTTCAATACCCAAATTCTCACCAACATAATCCAATACTATCCAATTCTCATCAACCAAAGAAAATGAAACCTCGTATCTTTACCCCTTTGACTGAACCTTTATCCAACATATTTCAAAGATTGTTTCCTCAAGGAGTTCTGAAACCAAGGAAATGATGGATCCCTAAATACGCACCTTCGAATTTTTACTTGCCCAAAAGGTGTGAATATCATTCAAATATCCAAGGTCATGATATTGAGGAATGTTCAGCATTGAGGTACAAGATCCAAGACTTGATTGAGAAGGGCAAGATTATAGTACAACAAGGGCCACTAAGCAACATCTATGACCCTACCACAGGCACAACTATTGTTCAAGGTGACCCAATAGAGATTGCCTCGAGATATTTGACAAGGAAGCATAAAGCACATCAAAGGAACTGAGAAGGACAAAATCGTGAAAAACAAAAGTACCAAATCTTTTTCCAATAAAATTTCCTGTTTTTATTTATGTTTCTCCTTGTACTCATGAACTAAGTTTGACCTGACTTTCATTTGGATACGTAGGCATCCCATTCTTGGTTTCGATCTCAATCTAATAAGATTTTTCTTTTCCCTTCATATTCAAATCACGTCAGCTTTTGAAAAAACTCTATTCAACAAATCTAAACAATTTTGACCCATTCATGACTTCAAATGACAATTGTAAATTCGAAGTCGAACCTCAATGTTCGAATACAAGACAACCGTTTTTTTTGAACTAATAATTTTCTTTGAGTGATGCAGGAATATAAGACTGGGGCAGAATTTTTGAGATTACCTCAAAAATTCTACCAACAGACAACATTTTGATTCGCAAGAAAGTGTGAAACATCTTTTAAACTGGGGCAGAAATTTTTGAGGGGTACTCAAAAATTTCATCACAATGACATGACAATGACAGGAAGTCACTGCCAATGCAAAGGGTATTGGGTTATCCGCCCTAAAATAGGATACATTGGCTTATCAGCTCTAAAATAGGATATGTTGGGTTATCCGTCCTAAAAAAGAATACATTGGGTTCCGCCCTAAAATAGGATACGCTGGGTTATCCGCCCTAAAATAGGATATTTTGGGTATCCACCCTAAAATAGGATATTTTGGGTATCCACCCTAAAATAGGATATGCCGGGTTTTTTCGCCCTAAAATAGGATATGTTGGGTATTCGCCCTAAAAATAGGATATGTTTGGTATCCGCCCTAAAAATAGGATATTTTGGGTACCCGCCCTAAAATAGGATATATTGGGTATCCTACCTAAAATAGGATATTCTGTGTTATCCGCCCTAAAATAGGATATTTTGGATTATCCTCCCTAAAATAGGATATGTTGGGTTATCCATCCTAAAAAATAATATATTGGGATCGTCTGCCCTAAAAAAGACAATTGGGCTCGTCCACCCTAAAATAAGGACTATTGATTTTCCAGGCATATAGTCAACGTGATCACATCTCCTTAAAAGTCGAAACTGGGCAGATTTTTTAGGTTCCTCAAAAATCTTGGGTAACAAGCACAACATCAAATAGATACACTTCCTTATCTCCTCTTATCATTATTGTTATCTATTTTTATACCTTGTCTCTTCATTAGTTAATATTTTCTATGCTTATGAGCTAACCATTTTATCTAGTTGTGTTAGAAGCTGCAGGTAGGCTCCCAAAAGCATAACAAGAGACGTTTGAGAATCATTTTTTATTTCGTTCTGAAACATGATTCTTTAACCCTATATCTCACAATCTAACCTAAATCATATTCACATCCCATATTTCAAAACTACTCATACTCCAATCTCGTCAATTCATGTTATCTTCATTCAAATTCCACATTCGTCAATTTTTTTTAGGAATCTCATTTGTTCCTAAGTCTAGAACTATTCATGGCCTGATTCTTGTGAACTCGAGATATGTAGGCGACTTAAAACCAAAGTCTCGGCCACACCATTTTAACAAATCTCTCTTGCTTTTTGATTCCAGCGAACCATCCTTTCAATCGAACAAAATTAGCTACTACGTCAATGTTCGTTGCTCGGCAATTCTTCTATCATTCCCAAGCAACGAAGGGGTAGCTGTTGACACCCAATTTTGTCCTCCCGATACTCCTCACATGCTACTATTTTATCAAAATAATTTTGAATTTTTAATTATTATTTTGGTATCAGATAAATTCTGACTTTTCGTTAAGGTATGCAATTTATTTTTAGCATTCAATTTTATATTCTTATACAATATATAATTTACTAATTTAAATAAAATATTTTACATAATTTTATAAATATTTATTAAATTATTTTCGTAACTATGCATACTCATAATTTACAAATACGTGGTCCATAGTTTATTGCTTATTATTATTATTATTATTATTATTATTATTATTATTATTATTATTATTATTATTATTATTGTATTTTAAAATTTTGTATTCATAGGTGCCTAATCTATTTCAAATCATTTTGTCATTGATTTTTAAATAATATATTACGTGTCATTAATTTTACTTACATAATTTATTCATAACGATTTTCATGACGTTGGTTAATTTTTTGTTATTATTGTTATTATATATTTATCGATTTACCACTATATTTATTAAATAATAGTTTAATTCAATTCAATTTTCCAATTTATTTTATTTCTAGTCCAATTCTATCCAATTTATGTCACTTTTAGCCTAAATTGAGTCCAATTGGGCTCAATTTTTAAATGCCCAATCCAATTCTAAATCTGAATGTCCCGAATCCGACCCATTTTTACAATTTTTAAATCCCAACCGTTGATCAAGATTGATCCAACGACTGAGATTAAATCTCCCATTTGCTTTCCTTTTTAATTAAACCTATACCCCCAAATCCCTAAACCTAATCCATATACTCCCTCAAACAGCCGCCAACTCTCTCCCTCTCTCTCTCTCTCAAACTACCGCCGCTACCATCTCTTTCCACCTTCCAACCGGAGAAACACCATAGCAGCACCACCAACCAAAATCACACCCCTCTCCCTGATATCACATCTTCATCTCATCGCCAAGCTCCCTCGGTTTCTCACATCGGCGACACTGCCTCCTACCGGGGACTATCGCGCCACTGTGGCCGATGCATAGAGATGAGAAGAGAGAGTTCGCGGTGGTGGAGCTGAGTTGGTTTTGTGGGATAGAGGTGTGGGCGGCGCTGTGGCCGATGCATCTCCACGAGCCAGCACCGCCCCCCACCTCTATCCCACAAAACCAACTCAGCTCCACCACCGCGAACTCCCTCTTCTCATCTCTATCAAAAACCACCATCTCCTCCTTCACACACCATAACCACCGACGACCTCCTTTCTCTTCTCCCATTTTGTTTCTCTTCCTATTTTCCCTTTTCGATCTCCTCTCTTTCTCGAACCACCGTTGCACTACTATTGAAGGGATAGGTCACCGTCACCAGCCGCCATCACAAGCAACTCTGGTCACCCATCATCTCTGACAAAGATAGCACCCCGGACAGTTCATCAATGATTGCGAAGCCAAATTCGAGATGATATGAAATTTGGAGTTGGTCGTTTCATTTCCCATTGTTATGGAAGTTTCAAGTTTCTAGTGATAAAGAGATTATTGCATGGTGGTTTAATGCTTCGACCAATTTCGAGATTCGTTGAAGCTTTATGATAAATTTCTCATCCCGGGTATTATCTTTTAATGCTTCATTGCACGATTTCTTTCTTAATTGACTCTGTGATCTGAAATTAGTATACCGTGGTTAATGATTTTGGTTCAGTCCTTTGTGATCCTTGTTTGTTTGTTAATCCCTCTAGACCATATGTGAATGTCTCAATTTTGTGAGCCATGTTTAGCCTAATTTCTGGTTACATTGGATTTTAAGTCCATACTCACGATATCAACTTTTGAATGTTTACTTTGGACACTGTGATGCTCCGCCTCGCCTTTTTTACTAGCTTTACGTAACTTGATTATAGTAACTCCATTGTGCTTTGCTCAAAATGGGAAGTAACTGTTGGTACTTGTTTCCTTTTGATATTCTTTGATTTGTAATTACCCGTTGATTGATTCTTGGCATATCCTCTTTACTTAATCGGATTGGGACATCGTTACTGTTCGCTTATTCATGGTAGTTTGGGATTTCCTCTTCATAAGCATTAATTCAATGTGACAGCTTCCATACTTGTTATTTATGGTAACTTTAGACCTGTTTTGATTCTTAATTGATTCACCATGTTAATTAAGAATTCACCATGCTAATAAAAGAAAAGATTTCCTTGAATGATCTCTTTGATTTATTCTTTATCTTTCTTTTGTGATTAATGATTGCTTTTTCTTTAATCGATTAGAAATGTCCTATTATATATAGGAAACACTCTTCTCTCCTCTGGGATCACGGGAGTTTTCCTACACTTTAAGCATTCTACTCCCGATACGAAAAATGAAAAAGAAAAAGAAAAAGAAAGAGAATACTTTGAAGGTTTTGTTTGCTCTGAAAGGATTGGCTCCGAAATTTCTCTTACTATTCTGCTTTATTATCTATTTGCTCCCTAACCGGTTAGTCTTTTAACATCTTCCTCTTCTGTGTTTATTTGTTTCGCCTGAAACTTATGTGAATTTTAGTATGCATACCTATGAAATAATATATATCCTATATGCTTGACTTGATTTTCGAACTCTATGGTTGGTTGCATGTGATTTTGTGTCTGACAGGAACCCGTACCTTGATGGGGATGTTTTTGAAGAAGTTGCGTGGGATTGAGGATGATTTGGGAAGCTGTCTAAATATCCTGTTTTGTTTTATTATTTTTTTTATATTTATTGGGGTTGTAATAGTTTGTATAAACTTTATATATATATATATATAATGAAAGATTATGGGGACTGCTTATGGGGGTGGGGATTATGTGATTCGAATATCTTATCACTTAGATGTCATGCCTATATGATATTTTACGAATGTTTAAAGATGTTTAATTGAATTACTCTATCACCTAGCCAACACTTCTAGGACCATTAATTAAAATTTCAACGTGCTGATTAATTGTCACTTAGAAATCATGTTCTAGCAGTGTGAATTAGCTTTCAACTTATTAAAATTAATTCCGAGCATGTTCATCAATTTTTCTGCATTTTTAATTAATTTCCTACATTTTTCTGTACACTTTAAATTAATTTTCAGCATTAAAAAAATCACATTTCCAACACTTTAAATCTATTTTCCAGCACCTTTAATTTAATTTTCCAGCACATGCAAATGAATTTTCAGTATATTTAAATTAGTTTTAAGCATGTTTAAATCAGGTCCGACATGTTTAAATAATTTTTAGTATAACCAAGAATAATTTTCAGCATATTTAGTTTAATTTTCAGCACTTAATTTCAGCATATTTAAAATTATTTAATATCTAGTACTTTAATATTAATTTTCAACACACTTTTAGTAATTTCCTGCCCATTTTTTAATAATTTCCTGCCCATTTTTTATAATTTCCTGTACATTTCAAAATCAATTTTCTGCATATGTTTTATAATTTTTTGCACATGGAGATAATTTTTTTGCACACTTTGATTAATTTCCTGTACATTTATAAATATTTTCTGCACATTTTTAATAATTTCCTGCACATTTTAAATTAATTTTCTTCACATTTTTTATAATTTTCTGAACATGAAAAATATTTTTTTCTGCACACTTTGGTTAATTTTCCGCACTTAATATTGATTTTCTGCACATTTATAAATAATTTTTTGCACAATGAATTAATTTTCTGCACACTTTTAATAATTTCCTGCATATTTTAAATAAATTCCAGTATATTTTGAATAGGTTTTCCAGCATACTTAATTCAATTTTTTATTCACTTTAATAAATTTTTAGCATATTAATTATTTGTCGCCTAGATATTATGCCTAAATAATTGCTTAGCTTATTTATCGCCTAGTCAACTTTTAACTAATTAAGAGGCATATTTGAAACCGTTACATGCTAAATGCTTAGTTTTGTTTGTTCTGTATGACGCTTCTTCGAGTCTAATTAGTAAGCCTAAGACTTTCGTTGTGTCTAGATCTTTACCCAAAATAGGTTGTCCAACGCCTCTTGAACATTAAGTTGGGACGGGTAGACATTTTAGGGAACGCTAGTTTTATCGCTTTCTTTAGAACGCCTTTAAGATTAATAATTAAACTAGGTGGGGTAGATAGAAAGTCGAAAATGATGGAAGTTGACCCGAGAAAAATTCGACAATACTATATACGACATTGTCACCCGTTATTAAGTCGGGAGCTGATCCGAATAGGATAAAAATAACCCTTATCTAAATCTTTTAAATCGGCTTTTCTTTACTTTATTTTTGAATGTTTTGATTATTTGGGGTAGTCCAGGTATTACTTAATAGTTCTTTTTATTATAAATTGTGTTTCTTCTATCTTCTTGCTTATCTGATTCACTTCTTTATTTATTTTTATTACTATATTTAGATAATTAGACAATAACTAAGTTGCATGTTCAGTTTATTTATTATCTTTCATGTTCTAAACACTTAGTTAATCTTAAGTTAATAAAAATAGTTGACCTTTGTTTATCATATAGAATTTCCCCACGTAATATATGAGTTCGGTCGGGACCCACATTTGTGAACCTCAAAAGGTGCCTAACACCTTCCTTTCGAGGTAACCTGAACCCATGTAACACCCCGTACCTTCCCAATCCTATTTAATGATGTTGAATAATGATTTCTTAGGTAACGAGAGATATACTTATGACGAGAAAATTAAAATTTGGCCACGTACATGCAATGAGACTTTTATAGAAAGTGTTTTGTGATTTCGTGGAGCATTTGTGGAATACCTCGTACACATTCTAGCCTCATTTGGTGACTTGGAGTCATGTTTACTTGATGATTAAGGTCACTAAGTAAGTATTTTATAGTGTTTTGATAAGGTATTGGACGATACGCAAGTGTTGGAAAAATTGCCGAAAAATTCAGCAAAGCATAAAAACTTGCGCCACTACCCTGTTTCAGGGGGTGTGGCGCAAGCCACCTGATTCATAGGGGCTTCATTTCCTGCGCCACTACCCTGTTTCAGGGGGTGTGGCGCAAGGAACAAATATTAGGCCTTTCCGGACCCGTTTTGTAACGCACTTCGACGACGCTTCTTGGATGGTTTCTTTTGGTTCTTTGGAGTTATTTGAGCATTGTTAAAGATTCAAACACTTCAATATACTCCTACATACTCCTACATGATCAAATCATGAAATGTGAACAGTGATCCAAAATGTCCAGTGAAACCAAGGGCGACTAGAATGTCTAGTTTTGCGATAGAAAGGACGAATGAGAATTATTTAAGTGAATATTGTCGTGACACTATGGAATTATGTAAACATGTGATATATGGTGACTTTTACATGAAATTTTATGGGCTAAGCTACATGTGCACTTGGGCCCAAAATTAGGGCCCAAAATGGAACAAAAGAGAAGGCCCAAAGGCAAAAATGACCCATTCTTCCAATAATTGACCAAGTAAACATACCAATTAATGCCAAATGTGGCTAAGGATGACTTGGGGTCTATATAAAGGCCCCAAGATCAGATTTGTATTGTCCAAAGCTCTCATGCCTTTATGATATTTTCTCAAATATTTCTCCAAGTTCCAAACCCTAAAGCAAAATATCCTTTGGACTCTTTGGCAAAGATCATCCTATTCCAAGCTTTGGTAAGTGTTTATTTTCATGGATTAACATATTATATGCATGGGAGATTATGTCTATTATGCTATTTGTGTTGGCAAGGTGATGAATAGTGTATTTTGCCTTTGGTGAAAGATGTGTCATCTTGGTAATTTGAACTTGAATTAGGCCTTGTGCTTTTGATGAAAAAGCATGGTATGGACAAAATATGAACATGTATGGTGTTATTTTTGGTATTAAACTTGTTCTTGTCTATAAGTGAAAATTGTGGGATTTTGGCCGATATGTGTTATGAGTTGTATTAAGGTACTTTGATGGGTTATTTGTGATGTGTGGTGGATAAGAAAGTGTAAAGGAGAAGTGTTGTGGTAAAATGTATCAATTATCATGTATTGGTCAATGTTGGGAATATTATGGAATTTTTTAAATAATAGTATGATCAATGGTTTTGTCAGGGGAAATGGTATGTTTAAGGACAAATATGTGACTCATTGGTGTTACATGCATTTAAAGAGTAGTTGGTGGTTAATGTGAATTCCGTATTGTATTTGTGTTGTAGAGTGACACATAAAGAAGGAGCGGGATTATTGTATACGCATCTAAGGTTGTATATCCGTATTGCGAATCCGAGGTATGTAAGGTTCCTTTGTCCGTATCTTTCTGTGGCAAATAGTATGCACATTGACATCTCACTAGTCCTATCCCGAAATGTGCTAAAGTATCCCATATCCGGTTATCAATGGTCATTGTCATATATTTCCTACTCATTGAGCAATGGTGAATCTCATGTCTCATATTCATGGTTAATGTTCCAAAAAGCCCAATAAGGTTATGTTGTGATAGTCCAATAGTAGTCATACTCATGTCTCTTGTTCAATAATGATTGTCCAATGGTTTCAATGGTGTTATGTTTACCATAAGGCTATGTTTCCAATAAAGTTTATTCACATGTATTTTATTTTGGTTATGGTTCCAAAGCTTCCAAATGCTATGTCAAATGAATGTATCAATCTTTCACAAGTAATGGTATCAATCTCAAAGTAAAGAAATGAAGTAAGAATAAAGTAATGCATATTGGTTATGTTATTCTATCCATGGGGTGAAAGAACACCCGCATGTGTTATCCATGGGGTGCAAATACCTGCATGATGATGCTAGTTATCCATGGGGTGCAAATACCCGCATGATGATGGCCATTTATCCATGGGGTGCAAAGGACACCTGCATGACGATATGATCTTATCCATGGGGTAAAAAGAATACCTGCATGACGATGATATGTTATCCATGGGGTGATAAGAACACCTGCATGATGAAGGCCCTCACAGTATATGAGCAATGTAAAAGTAAAGTAAAGACAAGAGAAAGAATGAATGTAATATACATGGTTTCCAAAGTACAGATTGGTGACTCATCTACCTTGTGATTTATCTATATTGGTTATGCACTTGAACTTGAGTTCTTGGCATATTTCTATACCTTCCAGTTTCATTTGAGCCTTACATACTCAGTACATTCTTCGTACTGACCCCCTCGGGGGATTTACCTTACTTGCTGCAGGCGCAGGTCCTCGTAGGCCTTCACAGTAGATTGTCAGTGTTGCAGACCGTTGGTGAGCTCCAGTTAGTTCGGGGCATCTCCGAGTCACTGTTGTACATGTGTTTTGATTTTGTACATGTTGTATAAAGCGGGTACTTGTCCCGAATTTTAGTTCATGTGGTCAATGCATTTTGTTAGAGGCTTTTGTAGACGGATGTGGGTGTATCAGTGAAAAAGGAATATGTTGTTTTGACTGAATGGCCTCAGCGGCCAAGTTTCATATGTATGTATATATATGTCCCATGTTTTCTGTCATTCGTCGTTCAAATTCTTACGTAATGGTGGTGATGCTTCTATGACGTATATGATTGAACATAGGCAAAGGTTGGTTCTCTCGGGCCTTATCGGCTATGGGTGCCAATCATGTCTCGATGGGATTCGGGGCGTGACAAAAGTGGTATCAGAGCAGTTCGGTCTCAGGATGTCTACAAAGCCGTGTCTGAGTAGAGTCTTACTTATCGATGTGTTGTGCACCACATTTATAAGTAGGAGGCTACGGGACATTTAGGATGTTGTTTCTTTTCTTTATTCTAGATCATGCAATAGAGCCAATGTTGTAAGTTGCATTGTATCTGATCTTGGTCATTGTTTTTCTTTGGTATAGTCACAATGCCGAACACTAGAAGAGGAAAAGGAAAAAGTAAGCTGATAGATAGAATTGTTGGTGGAGGAACCAGTATACCACCACCTGATCAAGTTCATCAAGCTTATATTGAGCCAGAATTTGTGTCACGAGCTTCTTCCACTCCCTCTGTACCAGAAGAGTCGAGTAGGAGAAGCGTACCTGTAGAACCACCAGTCAATACTACGGACCAGGATTTGAAAAATGCAGTTCAACTGTTAACACAGTTAGTGGCAGCCCAGAGTCAAGGACGAGCTGGTCCAATGACACATGATGATGATGCGGCTAGAGTGGCAAGCCGCAGAACACAAGACTTTCTAAAATTGGACTCTCCTATATTCACTGGGTCAGACGTGCAAGTAGATCCACAGGACTTCGTGGATCAAATCCAGAGAGCTTTGGAGGTAATGCATGTAACCGGAGTAGAAACGGTTGAGCTAGCAGCTTATAGGTTGAAGGGAGAGGCTATATTGTGGTATGAGGACTGGAAGAAAGTTCGAGGTATTGGTGTAAACCCACCTACGTGGGAAGAATTTAAAGCGGCATTTCTTGATCACTATCTTCCCTATGAGATCCGTGAGGCTCGTGCGGATCAGTTTTTAAATTTACGTCAAGGGAATATCAGTGTTAGAGAGTACAGTTTGCAGTTTAATTCCTTGGCACGATATGCTCCACATGTGGTGGCCACGATGGAAGATAGAGTACATAGATATGTGGACAGATTGGAGCCTTATTTGGTACGGGACTGCACTATCGCTGCCTTAAATCGAGATATGGATATAGCGAGAATCCAGGCCTTCGCGCAGAAAATGGAAGACCAAAGGCAAAGAAAGAGGATACAGAAATCGGAGGAAGGGCCAGTAAAACGGGCAAGATCCATGGGGCAGTCTATAGTGTCCCCAGGAGGATCTGGATCTCAAATGTTACCGCCTAGACCCTCATTCTCTTATGCTACAACAGGCGCTCCATCTCACTCTCGAGGATACAGGGGCAGTCATATTGGGCAGAGGGTGCTAGATTCACAGACAGCAGGGTCTTCTCGCCCACTGTGCCAGTTTTGCAGACGATTTCATGAAGGTGAATGTCGGAGAGGAACGAATGCTTGTTATTGGTGTGGTATGCCGAGTCACATAATGAGAGACTGTCCACGACGAAGCTTGGATAGTATGATACGACCTGCGGGGTCTACTGTGGCATCATCAGCATCGGTCCCTTTGTTAGACCGAGGTGTGCAGTCTATTGGCCGTGGCAGAGGTGCCGGTGGAGCAGCCGGTACTAGTGGGGTCCAGAATCGCACTTATGCTTTAGTGGACCGGCTGAAGGAGGGACCATCTCCTGACGACGATACAGGTATTTCAATATATTACCATGATATATATGCATTGAATGACCCGTATTCTTCCTTATGATATGTTATACCATTGATTGTGTACTGACGTTGAAAGAAACCAGAATTACTAGTTATGCTAATTGGAGTGTAACACCCCGTACTTTATAACCTCACTTGATACCTTGGGATCATATCTACATAGGTGTTGAGATGCCATGCATATGTGTTTTATAGTGTTATTGGTGAAATATTTGATATCGGACGTAACATGTGCGATTAGATCGTCGTAGGAGGTGTGTTGTGATTTCGTGGAGCATTTGGGCAAGAACTCGTACACATTCTAACCTCATTTGGTGACTTTAAGTCATGTTTACTTGATGGTTAAGATCACTAAGTAAGTATTTTGTAGTGTTTGGATAAAGGATTGGACGATACGAAAATGTCGGATTAGTGGCCGGCAATTTCAGCAAAATGTTGAAACTTGCGCCACTACCCTGTTTCAGGGGTGTGGCGCAAGGCACAAAAATTTTGCCCTTTCCGGCGTCGTTTCGTAACGCAATTCTACGACGATTTCTAGATGGTTTCTTTTGATTCTTTGGAGTTATTTGAGCATTGTTAAAGAGTCAAACACTTCAATACACTCCTACATACTCCTACATGATCAAATCACGAAAGGTGAATAGTGATCCAAAATGTCCAATGAAACCAAGGGCGACTAGAATGCCTATTTTTGCGATCGAAAGGACGAATGAGAATCTTTTAAGGGAATATTGTCGTGACCTTATGGAATTATATAAACATGAGAGATATGGTTAATAATGCATGAAACTTGTTGGGTTAAATGGATATGTCTTCTTGGGCCAAATTAAGGCCCAAAAGTGGAAGAAATCCATGGCCCAAAGGGTCAAAAGACCCATGCTTCCATTTGACCTTCTAGACACCTTATTAAATGCCAAGAATTGGCTAAGGACAACATGAGAGGCCTATATAAAGAGGCAAATCAGATTTTTATTCTACAAGACCTCTCATGCCTTTAACACATTTTTCTCAACATTTCTCATTTCCAAACCCTAAAGCAAAATAATTCCTTGGGACTTCTTGGACAAGATCAACATGTTCCAAGCCTTGGTAAGTATTTATTTTCATGGATTAATATCTTATATGCATAAAATAATATGTATATCATGTTGGTTGTGCTTGGAAAAATTGGTCATGGTACTTGGTGATTTTGTATGAGATTTGTGGTATATGGAATTCAAGTGTGAATTAGGCCTTGTGACTTTGATGAAAAAGCATGGTATTGACAAAATATGAACATGTATGGTGTTATTTTGGGCATTACACTTGTTCTTGTCTAAAAGTGGGAATTTTGGGATTTTGGCCGATATGTGTTATGAGTTGAATTAAGGTGCTTTGATGGATTATTTGTGATGTGTTATGGATAAGAAAGTGTAAAGGAGAAGTATTGTGGTGAAATGTATTGATTTTCATGTATTGGTCAATATTGGGAATATTATGGAATTTGTGAAATAATAGTATGATCAATGGTTTTGTCAAGGGGAAATGACATGTTTAAAGGCAAACATGTAATTCATTGACATTGCATGCATTTGTAAAGTAATTCGTGGTTAACGTGAATTCGTTATGTATGTATGTTGTAGAGTGAAGGAGAGGGATCATTGTATACGCATCGAAGGTTGTCTATTCGTATTGTGGATCCAAGGTATGCAAGGTTACTTTGTCCGTATCTCTCTACGGCCAATAGTGTTCACATTGACATTTCTCTAGTTCTATTCCGAAATGTACTAAGGTATCCCATATGCACTTATCTATGGTCATTGTCATATATTTCCTACTCATTGATCAATTGTGAATCTCATTTATCATATTCATGGTTAACTTTCCGAAAGTTCAAATAAGGCTATATTCCAATATTCCAATAGTGCCTATACTTGTGTCTCTTGTTCATGGATTATTGTCCAATGGTTCCAATGGTATCATGGTGCTAGTTATATTATATTTCTCCTTGATATTTATTCATATGTCCTTTATTGGTCAATGATTCAAAGTTTCCAACAATGTTGTGTTCCAAAGTTCCAAAGTGATGTTATGATTATCAAAGTATCAATCTCAAAGTAATGAACAAAGTAATGCAAATGTGGTCAATGATCAAGTACGAGTGGCAAGTCTAGGGGCGTAAGCCTAGCTCGACTCGATCCCGAGATTTGGATTTATGGGTGGCAAGTCTAGAGGCGTAAGCCTAGCTCGACTCAATCTCGAGGGTGGCAAGTCTAGGGGCATAAGCCTAGATCGACTCGATCCCTATATGATGATATGAAAGACCCACTGATCAGTCGGGGCCCGGGTACATTGTGATATGTAATGACATGTGAGCATTGAGATAAAGAAGTAATGAAATAATGAAAGCAATCCACATGGTTTCCCAAAAATACCAAATGGTGACTTATGTACATTGATTCTTCATATGTTTTGAGTTCATTGACATATTCATTGAAATATTCATGTGTTGTATAGTTTCATCTAAGCCTTGCATACTCAGTACTTATTTCGTACTGACCCCTCTCGGGGGATTTACCTTACTTGCTGCAGGCGCAGGTCCCAGTAGACCTCCTCAATAGACTGCCAGTGTTAGCGGTTCTTTGGTGAGCTCCAGCTCATCCGGGGCTTCTCCGAGTCAAAGTATATATATGTTTTGGTATTGTGCATGTTGTATAAAGCGGGGACTTGTCCCGACCTATGGTTCATTTTGGTCAATGCTCTTGTTAGAGGCTTTTGTAGACCGATGTGGGTGTAATAGTGTAAAAGACACATGTTGTTTTGATTAGATGGCCTCAACGGCCAAGTTTCATATGTATGCCTAAATATGTCCCATGTTCTCCTTTATTCGTATTTCGTAATATTATGTAATGGTGGTTATGAATATTATATGCATATAATTGAGCATAGGCAAAGGTTGGTTCTCTCGGGCCTTATCGGCTACGGGTGCCAATCATGTCTCGATGGGATTCGGGGCGTGACAAAAGTGGTATCAGAGCAATCGGTCTAAGGATGTCTACAAAGCCGTGTCTGAGTAGAGTCTTATGTATCGATGTGTTGTGCACCACATTTATACGTAGGAGGCTACGAGACATTTAGGATGTTGTTTCTTTCCTTCATTCTAGATCGTGCAATAGAGCCAATGTTGTCAGTTGCATTGTATCTGATCTTGGTCATTGTTTTTCTTTGGTATAGTCAAAATGCCGAATACTAGAAGAGGAAGAGGAAAAGGTAAAAGTAAGCTGATAGATAGAATTGCTGGTGAAGGAGCAAGTAGACCACCACCTGAGCAAGTTGATCAAGGTGGGGCTGAAACTGAGTTCGCAACGCGAGCTTCTTCTACTTCTTCAGCTCCAGAAGAGCCGAGAAGAAGGGAAGTGCCCGTGGAACCACCGACAAATGCCACAGATCAGGATCTTAGGAATGCTGTACAGATGTTGACACAGTTAGTGGCGGCACAAAGCCAGGGAAGAGCTGGTGCTATGGCACATGATGATGATGAGGCTAGAATGGCAAGTCGCAGAACACAGGATTTCTTGAAACTGGACCCTCCTATTTTCACAGGGGCAGATCCAAAAGCTGATCCACAGGACTTCGTGGATCAAATTCAGAGGGCCTTGGAAGTTATGCATGTGACAGGGGTAGAGACAGTGGAACTTGCTGCGTACAGGTTGAAAGGAGAGGCAATACTGTGGTATGAGGATTGGAAGAAATCCCGTGACATTGGTGCAGATCCACCTACTTGGGAAGAGTTTAAAGTGGCTTTCCTTGATCATTACTTGCCCTATGAGATCCGTGAGGCACGTGCGGATCAATTCCTAAATCTCCGTCAAGGGAATTTGAGCGTCAGAGAATATAGCTTGCAATTTAATTCCTTGGCTCGATATGCGCCAAATGTTGTGGCTACGATGACAGACAGGGTCCATAGATACGTGGACAGACTAGAGCCATATTTGGTAAGAGATTGCACTATTGCGGCCTTGAATAGGGACATAGACATTGCTCGCATACAAGCTTTCGCCCAGAAAATGGAGGATCAGAGACAGAGACGCAAGGTACATGAATTTGATAGGGGACAGTCCAAAAGGGCTAGACCTATGGGACCACCTATGATGTCCCAAAGAGGATCTAGGCCCCGCATGTTTCCTAGACCACCTAGACCGTCGTTCTCTTATTCCACAGGTGGTGCTTATTCGCAGTCTCGAGGGTTTAGAGGTGGTTCAGCTGGGCAGAGTAGTGGGGTTCATGGATCACAGACAGCAGGTTTCCCTCGTCAGCAGTGTCCGCACTGCGGGCGTATGCACACAGGTCCATGTCGTACAGGGATGAATGTCTGCTTTTGGTGTGGTGTGCCGGGACATATAGCGAGAGAATGTCCACAACGGAGCATGGGTGGTATAGCACGACCAGCTGGGTCGGCTGTTGCGTCTTCAGCATCGGTTCTGGTCGAGGTAGAGGTGCCAGAGGAGGAGCCAGTACTAGCGGGGTCCAGAATTGCACTTATGCTTTGGTGGACCGCCAGAATTCAGAGGCTTCCCCAGATGTTGTCACAGGTACATTATCCATATTCTCACATAATGTATATGCACTAATTGACCCAGGTTCTACATTTTCCTATGTTACTCCATTGGTTGCTGCCAAATTTGCAAAGGCACCGGAATTATTAATTAAATCAATTGAAGTGTCTACACCGGTTGGTGAATATATTATTGCAAAGAGAGTGTATCATAACTGTGTGGTAACTGTGTGTGGTCATGATATGTTGGCCGATCTCATTGAATTGGACATGGTGGATTTTGATGTAATTATGGGAATGGATTGGTTGGCCTCTTGTTATGCTACGGTAGATTGCCGGGTCAAGAAGGTGCAATTTTGTTTTCCGCAGGAGAATGTTCTTGAATGGCAGGGTAATGTAGGGGCACCAGGAGGGAGATTTATTTCCTATTTAAAAGCCAGAAAAATGATTGCCAAGGGATACGTATGTCATTTGGTACGAGTGAAAGATAATGATGTGGAACCAGTAACTCCACAGTCAGTACCGGTAGTCAATGAATTTCTTGATGTATTTCCAGAGGATCTTCCAGGTTTACCCCCAGAACGAGAAGTGGAATTCGGCATTGATGTGATTCCGGGTACTCAGCCCATTTCTATTCCTCCATATAGAATGGCTCCAGCGGGACTGCGTGAATTGAAGGAGCAGTTGAAAGATTTGCTGGATAAAGGCTTCATTAGGCCTAGTATGTCCCCGTGGGGTGCACCGGTATTATTTGTGCGAAAGAAAGATGGCACCTTGAGAATGTGCATCGACTATCGGCAACTGAATAAAGTAACGATCAAGAACAAATACTCCCTCCCTCGCATTGATGATTTGTTTGATCAGTTACAGGGTGCCAGGTGTTTTTCAAAGATTGACTTGAGGTCGGGTTACCATCAAGTCAGAGTTAGAAAAGAAGATGTACCCAAGACAGCTTTTCGAACACGGTATGGCCATTATGAATTTTTAGTTATGTCATTCGGACTAACAAATGCACTGGCTGTGTTTATGGATTTGATGAACAGGGTGTTTAAGCCATTCCTAGACGTGTTCGTGACAGTATTTATAGATGACATCCTTGTTTATTCAAGATCACCAGAAGACCATGCTTATCACTTACGGCAAGTGTTGCAAATTCTCCGTGACCGTAAGTTGTATGCAAAATTCTCCAAATGTGAGTTTTGGTTGAAATCAGTCGCGTTCTTGGGTCACATTGTATCAGATGAAGGCATACAGGTTGATACCCAAAAGATTGAAGCAGTGAAGAATTGGCCAAGACCTACGACACCCACAGAGATTCGCAGTTTTTTGGGTTTGGCAGGTTATTACTGAAGATTTGTAGAAGGGTTTGCTTCTATTGCAGCACCATTGACAAAGTTAACTCACAAGGCAATTAAATTTCAATGGAATGACGCATGTGAAAGAGGTTTCCAAAACTTGAAAGATAAGTTGACTTCCACACCAGTGTTAGTACTTCCGGAAGGTACAGAGGGCTATGCAGTGTATTGTGATGCTTTTGGGATTGGTCTCGGATGTGTATTGATGCAGCATGGTAGGGTGATAGCATATGCCTCACGACAGTTGCGGCCACATGAGAAAAACTATCCCACACATGATCTTGAATTGGCAGCAGTAGTTTTTGCTTTAAAGATATGGCGTCATTATTTATATGGGGTTCATGTTGACATCTATACGGATCACAAAAGCTTGCAATATCTTTTTAAGCAGAAGGAACTCAATTTGAGGCAACGAAGGTGGTTAGAGCTGTTAAAAGATTATGACCTTGATATTCTTTATCACCCAGGCAAAGCAAATGTCGTAGCTGATGCATTGAGCCGTAAGGCAGTAGAAAGCACTAATGGTCAGTTGAATGAAAAGCGTGAGATAATCAAAGATTTGAATCAATTAGCCAGCTTGGGAGTTCGCCTTATTGAATCCTCCGATGATAAAGTTATGGTGCAAAATGCAGCAGAATCCTCCTTGATAGCTGAAGTGAAAGAGAAACAGTATGCAGATTCTATTTTATTGCAGCTAAAGGAGAATGTGCAGCAGAATATGACCAAGGCATTTGATATTACACCGGAAGGGGTGCTTCAATGTCAAGGGAGAATATGTGTACCGGATGTAGATCAGCTGAGGACACGAATAATGACAGAGGCGCACCATTCGCGCTATTCCATTCATCCAGGTGCTACTATAATGTACCATGAATTGAAAGAAGTGTATTGGTGGGGCAACATGAAAAAGAACATTGCAGAATTTGTCGCGCAATGCCCAAATTGTCAACAGGTGAAAGTGGAACATCAGAAACCGGGAGGTTACATGCAATGTATCAATCTTCCAGTCTGGAAGTGGGATATGATTAATATGGATTTTATTACGGGCTTGCCTCGTACATTGCGGAAGTTTGATTCCATATGGGTCATAGTGGACCGACTTACCAAGTCAGCTCATTTTCTACCTGTCAAGACGACCTATACAGCTGAGGATTATGCGAAGTTGTATGTGAAAGAGATAGTACGATTGCATGGTATTCCACTCTCTATCATATCAGACAGAGGAGCACAGTTTACAGCACACTTTTGGAAATCTTTTCAGCGGAGTTTAGGTACTCAGGTGAATTTGAGTACGACTTTCCATCCTCAGACTGATGGACAAGCAGAACGTACTATTCAGACACTTGAAGATATGCTACGAGCTTGTACGTTAGATTTCCAGGGTAGTTGGGATGACCATTTGCCTCTTATTGAATTTGCATATAACAATAGCTATCATTCAAGTATTAAAATGGCACCTTATGAAGCCTTGTATGGAAGGAAATGTCGATCACCAATTGGATGGTTTGAAGCAGGTGAAACTGCTTTACTTGGGCCAGATATTGTCCACCAAGCCATGGAGAAAGTTAAAGTTATCCAACAACGGTTACAAACGGCTCAAAGTCGTCACAAGTCATATGCCGATGTGAGAAGAAGAGGGCTTGAATTTGCCATAGGTGATTGGGTATTTTTAAAGGTGTCACCGATGAAAGGGGTAATGCGGTTCGGAAAGAAAGGAAAATTGAGTCCACGTTACATAGGCCCATATGAAATTATTAGAAGATTTGGGCAAGTTGCGTATGAGTTGGCTCTACCCCAGGACCTTTCGTCAGTCCATCCGGTATTTCATGTGTCGATGCTCCGGAAATGCATAGGAGATCCTTCACGTATTGTGCCCGTAGAAGATGTTCAAGTTGCAGAGGATCTCACTTATGAAGAGGTGCCCATTGCTATCCTAGATCGACAAGTAAAGAGATTGAGAAATAAAGACATAGCATCCGTAAAAGTCCTTTGGAGAAACTAACAAGTAGAGGAGATCACATGGGAAGCGGAAGAAATGATGAAATCCAAGTATCCCCACTTATTCCAAATGGACCAAGAAGTTCACAGTGCGGAGGTGGAACAATAACAAGTACGTATTTAAAAGCATTATGTGTATGTATAGGTATGTTAAAGTAAAGATGCATTTGTTGTATATAAGACAATGTTGTTAACATTCGAGGACGAATGTTTCTAAGGGGGGGAAGAATGTAACACCCCGTACTTTATAACCTCACTTGATACCTTGGGATCATATCTACATAGGTGTTGAGATGCCATGCATATGTGTTTTATAGTGTTATTGGTGAAATATTTGATATCGGACGTAACATGTGCGATTAGATCGTCGTAGGAGGTGTGCTGTGATTTCGTGGAGCATTTGGGCAAGAACTCGTACACATTCTAACCTCATTTGATGACTTTAAGTCATGTTTACTTGATGGTTAAGATCACTAAGTAAGTATTTTGTAGTGTTTGGATAAAGGATTGGACGATACGAAAACGTCGGATTAGTGGCCGGCAATTTCAGCAAAATGCTGAAACTTGCGCCACTACCCTGTTTCAGGGGTGTGGCGTAAGGCACAAAAATTTTGCCCTTTCCGGCGTCGTTTCGTAACGCAATTCTACGACGATTTATAGATGGTTTCTTTTGATTCTTTGGAGTTATTTGAGCATTGTTAAAGAGTCAAACACTTCAATACACTCCTACATACTCCTACATGATCAAATCACGAAAGGTGAATAGTGATCCAAAATGTTCAATGAAACCAAGGGCGACTAGAATGCCTATTTTTGCGATCGAAAGGACGAATGAGAATCTTTTAAGGGAATATTGTCGTGACCTTATGGAATTATATAAACATGAGAGATATGGTTAATAATGCATGAAACTTGTTGGGTTAAATGGATATGTCTTCTTGGGCCAAATTAAGGCCCAAAAGTGGAAGAAATCCATGGCCCAAAGGGTCAAAAGACCCATGCTTCCATTTGACCTTCTAGACACCTTATTAAATGCCAAGAATTGGCTAAGGACAACATGAGAGGCCTATATAAAGAGGCAAATCAGATTTTTATTCTACAAGACCTCTCATGCCTTTAACACATTTTTCTCAACATTTCTCATTTCCAAACCCTAAAGCAAAATAATTCCTTGGGACTTCTTGGACAAGATCAACATATTCCAAGCCTTGGTAAGTATTTATTTTCATGGATTAATATCTTATATGCATAAAAGAATATGTATATCATGTTGGTTGTGCTTGGAAAAATTGGTCATGGTACTTGGTGATTTTGTATGAGATTTGTGGTATATGGAATTCAAGTGTGAATTAGGCCTTGTGACTTTGATGAAAAAGCATGGTATTGACAAAATATGAACATGTATGGTGTTATTTTGGGCATTACACTTGTTCTTGTCTAAAAGTGGGAATTTTGGGATTTTGGCCGATATGTGTTATGAGTTGAATTAAGGTGCTTTGATGGATTATTTGTGATGTGTTATGGATAAGAAAGTGTAAAGGAGAAGTATTGTGGTGAAATGTATTGATTTTCATGTATTGGTCAATGTTGGGAATATTATGGAATTTGTGAAATAATAGTATGATCAATGGTTTTGTCAAGGGGAAATGACATGTTTAAAGGCAAACATGTAATTCATTGACATTGCATGCATTTGTAAAGTAATTCGTGGTTAACGTGAATTCGTTATGTATGTATGTTGTAGAGTGAAGGAGAGGGATCATTGTATACGCATCGAAGGTTGTCTATTCGTATTGTGGATCCAAGATATGCAAGGTTACTTTGTCCGTATCTCTCTACGGCCAATAGTGTTCACATTGACATTTCTCTAGTTCTATTCCGAAATGTACTAAGGTATCCCATATGCACTTATCTATGGTCATTGTCATATATTTCCTACTCATTGATCAATTGTGAATCTCATTTATCATATTCATGGTTAACTTTCCGAAAGTTCAAATAAGGCTATATTCCAATATTCCAATAGTGCCTATACTTGTGTCTCTTGTTCATGGATTATTGTCCAATGGTTCCAATGGTATCATGGTGCTAGTTATATTATATTTCTCCTTGATATTTATTCATATGTCCTTTATTGGTCAATGATTCAAAGCTTCCAACAATGTTGTGTTCCAAAGTTCCAAAGTGATGTTATGATTATCAAAGTATCAATCTCAAAGTAATGAACAAAGTAATGCAAATGTGGTCAATGATCAAGTACGGGTGGCAAGTCTAGGGGCGTAAGCCTAGCTCGACTCGATCCCGAGATTTGAATTTATGGGTGGCAAGTCTAGGGGCGTAAGCCTAGCTCGACTCGATCCCGAGGGTGGCAAGTCTAGGGGCATAAGCCTAGATCGACTCGATCCCTATATGATGATATGAAAGACCCACTGATCAGTCGGGGCCCGGGTACATTGTGATATGTAATGACATGTGAGCATTGAGATAAAGAAGTAATGAAATAATGAAAGCAATCCACATGGTTTCCCAAAAATACCAAATGGTGACTTATGCACATTGATTCTTCATATGTTTTGAGTTCATTGACATATTCATTGAAATATTCATGTGTTGTATAGTTTCATCTAAGCCTTGCATACTCAGTACTTATTTCGTACTGACCCCTCTCGGGGGATTTACCTTACTTGCTGCAGGCGCAGGTCCCAGTAGGCCTCCTCAATAGACTGCCAGTGTTAGCGGTTCTTTGGTGAGCTCCAGCTCATCCGGGGCTTCTCCGAGTCAAAGTATATATATGTTTTGGTATTGTGCATGTTGTATAAAGTGGGGACTTGTCCCGACCTATGGTTCATTTTGGTCAATGCTCTTGTTAGAGGCTTTTGTAGACCGATGTGGGTGTAATAGTGTAAAAGACACATGTTGTTTTGATTAGATGGCCTCAACGGCCAAGTTTCATATGTATGCCTAAATATGTCCCATGTTCTCCTTTATTCGTATTTCGTAATATTATGCAATGGTGGTTATGAATATTATATGCATATGATTGAGCATAGGCAAAGGTTGGTTCTCTCGGGCCTTATCGGCTACGGGTGCCAATCATGTCTCGATGGGATTCGGGGCGTGACATGGAGTCTATACACTAGTTGGTGAATCGAAGATAAAAGAGTATATCGTAATGGTATAGTAGATGTTCTTGATCATGTTATGATGGTTGATCTTATGGAGATGGAAATGAAGCATTGTGTTTTGTGTTGTAATGGTTATGGAGTGATTGACTTCTTGTATGACATGAAGAGTACCAAGCTACGAAAGTATATTTCTATGTTTTCAAAAGACCGTCCTTGAGCGGAAAGATAAAATTCAAGTATCAAGTGGAACTACCGTACTTGGGGGTTAGATTTTGTTCACTAGGCTAGAGAGAAGATTAATGTGGTACCATAGTAGCTACAAGCTAATACAAGTCATATGCTGAGATCCATTGCTTGTATTGAAAATATGCAACTTATGGAGAATCCTACTTACTACTATAAGAGAAAATGCAAAGTACGGACTTCGAGCAATAACAAGAAAGTATCGGGAAGTAGTATGTGTATATGTATATAGGGGACTATATAGATGCATGGGATGTACATGAGACAATGTTACTAACATTCGAGGACGAATGTTTCTAAGGGGGGAAGAATGTAACACCCCGTACCTTCCCAACCCTATTTAATGATGTTGAATAATGATTTCTTAGGTAACGAGAGATATACTTATGATGAGAAAATTAAAATTTGGCCACGTACATGCAATGAGACTTTTATAGAAAGTGTTTTGTGATTTCGTGGAGCATTTGTGGAATACCTCGTACACATTCTAGCCTCATTTGGTGACTTGGAGTCATGTTTACTTGATGATTAAGGTCACTAAGTAAGTATTTTATAGTGTTTTGATAAGGTATTGGACGATACGCAAGTGTTGAAAAAATTGCCGAAAAATTCAGCAAAGCATAAAAACTTGTGCCACTACCCTGTTTCAGGGGGTGTGGCGCAAGCCACCTGATTCATAGGGGCTTCATTTCCTGCGCCACTACCCTGTTTCAGGGGGTGTGGCGCAAGGAACAAATATTAGGCCTTTCCGGACCCGTTTTGTAACGCACTTCGACGACGCTTCTTGGATGGTTTCTTTTGGTTCTTTGGAGTTATTTGAGCATTGTTAAAGATTCAAACACTTCAATATACTCCTACATACTCCTACATGATCAAATCATGAAATGTGAACAGTGATCCAAAATGTCCAGTGAAACCAAGGGCGACTAGAATGTCTAGTTTTGCGATAGAAAGGACGAATGAGAATTATTTAAGCGAATATTGTCGTGACATTATGAAATTATGTAAACATGTGATATATGGTGACTTTTACATGAAATTTTATGGGCTAAGCTACATGTGCACTTGGGCCCAAAATTAGGGCCCAAAATGGAACAAAAGAGAAGGCCCAAAGGCAAAAATGACCCATTCTTCCAATAATTGACCAAGTAAACATACCAATTAATGCCAAATGTGGCTAAGGATGACTTGGGGTCTATATAAAGGCCCCAAGATCAGATTTGTATTGTCCAAAGCTCTCATGCCTTTATGATATTTTCTCAAATATTTCTCCAAGTTCCAAACCCTAAAGCAAAATATCCTTTGGACTCTTTGGCAAAGATCATCCTATTCCAAGCTTTGGTAAGTGTTTATTTTCATGGATTAACATATTATATGCATGGGAGATTATGTCTATTATGCTATTTGTGTTGGCAAGGTGATGAATAGTGTATTTTGCCTTTGGTGAAAGATGTGTCATCTTGGTAATTTGAACTTGAATTAGGCCTTGTGCTTTTGATGAAAAAGCATGGTATGGACAAAATATGAACATGTATGGTGTTATTTTTGGTATTAAACTTGTTCTTGTCTATAAGTGGAAATTGTGGGATTTTGGCCGATATGTGTTATGAGTTGTATTAAGGTACTTTGATGGGTTATTTGTGATGTGTGGTGGATAAGAAAGTGTAAAGGAGAAGTGTTGTGGTAAAATGTATCAATTATCATGTATTGGTCAATGTTGGGAATATTATGGAATTTTTTAAATAATAGTATGATCAATGGTTTTGTCAGGGGAAATGGTATGTTTAAGGACAAATATGTGACTCATTGGTGTTACATGCATTTAAAGAGTAGTTGGTGGTTAATGTGAATTCCGTATTGTATTTGTGTTGTAGAGTGACACATAAAGAAGGAGCGGGATTATTGTATACGCATCTAAGGTTGTATATCCGTATTGCGAATCCGAGGTATGTAAGGTTCCTTTGTCCGTATCTTTCTGTGGCAAACAGTATGCACATTGACATCTCACTAGTCCTATCCCGAAATGTGCTAAAGTATCCCATATCCGGTTATCAATGGTCATTGTCATATATTTCCTACTCATTGAGCAATGGTGAATCTCATGTCTCATATTCATGGTTAATGTTCCAAAAAGCCCAATAAGGTTATGTTGTGATAGTCCAATAGTAGTCATACTCATGTCTCTTGTTCAATAATGATTGTCCAATGGTTTCAATGGTGTTATGTTTCCCATAAGGCTATGTTTCCAATAAAGTTTATTCACATGTATTTTATTTTGGTTATGGTTCCAAAGCTTCCAAATGCTATGTCAAATGAATGTATCAATCTTTCACAAGTAATGGTATCAATCTCAAAGTAAAGAAATGAAGTAAGAATAAAGTAATGCATATTGGTTATGTTATTCTATCCATGGGGTGAAAGAACACCCGCATGTGTTATCCATGGGGTGCAAATACCTGCATGATGATGCTAGTTATCCATGGGGTGCAAATACCCGCATGATGATGGCCATTTATCCATGGGGTGCAAAGGACACCTGCATGACGATATGATCTTATCCATGGGGTAAAAAGAATACCTGCATGACGATGATATGTTATCCATGGGGTGATAAGAACACCTGCATGATGAGGGCCCTCACAGTATATGAGCAATGTAAAAGTAAAGTAAAGACAAGAGAAAGAATGAATGTAATATACATGGTTTCCAAAGTACAGATTGGTGACTCATCTACCTTGTGATTTATCTATATTGGTTATGCACTTGAACTTGAGTTCTTGGCATATTTCTATACCTTCCAGTTTCATTTGAGCCTTACATACTCAGTACATTCTTCGTACTGACCCCCTCGGGGGATTTACCTTACTTGCTGCAGGCGCAGGTCCTCGTAGGCCTTCACAGTAGATTGTCAGTGTTGCAGACCGTTGGTGAGCTCCAGTTAGTTCGGGGCGTCTCTGAGTCATTGTTGTACATGTGTTTTGATTTTGTACATGTTGTATAAAGCGGGTACTTGTCCCGAATTTTAGTTCATGTGGTCAATGCATTTTGTTAGAGGCTTTTGTAGACGGATGTGGGTGTATCAGTGAAAAAGGCATATGTTGTTTTGACTGAATGGCCTCAACGGCCAAGTTTCATATGTATGTATATATATGTCCCATGTTTTCTGTCATTCGTCGTTCAAATTCTTACGTAATGGTGGTGATGCTTCTATGACGTATATGATTGAACATAGGCAAAGGTTGGTTCTCTCGGGCCTTATCGGCTACGGGTGCCAATCATGTCTCGATGGGATTCGGAGCGTGACAACCCTTTTCCGAATTTCTGGTGACGTAGACTAATTAAAATAAGATCGTAATTAGTTTAGAATGGTGCCCTAACGCACCTTAATTCGTTAGGTGGCGACTCTTCACTCTTAAACAATCCTAAAAAGAGTTGTCACGTCGAATCCCGCTTTTTCAGAGAAAAATGGGGCGCGACAGCAGGTATCCCGTGGATTTAGTCGAGAGACTCTCCACATAGTGGGAGCTTAGTGCACTTGGTTGCCCATATCATTGTTGATGTATAACAGTTTGTTCATCATACATAAATAGATTGTGAACTATAAAAACATGGAAAATAACTAGCAGGAATTTGCACCATCACTTAATCTAATACCCCGTTAGCACAAATTACTAACGGCTAGACACACTGCATCAAATAATAGGGAAGCTACAATAAGTTAAGTTCTCTAAGTTACTACCATCTCTGATATTGGAGATGATGAGCTGCTGTGGTTGTCCTTCTCAACACTTGATCTTCCAAAATCTAACGTTATTTGTTCATTGATGGAAGCATGTTTTGCTCGTCACTATAATAATCGTAGCTTGTTAGGTGATCAACGACTTGGTAGTAGTCTACTCTGATGAGTGATTTGACGAAATTATCTGAAATCCTTGCAACTTCGTTGCTACTTCCTTCATGGTAGGCCGGTCCTCACCTTTCACATTCAAGCACCTTTTTGCAAGCATAGCAACTCCTTTTAGGTGTTCCATATTTCCATCTGACAAAATGTGGCAATCAAGAACATCAAGTAAACGGTCCTCCTGTATGGACAAAAGGAAATGGTTAGCTAGACTTCTCTCTTCCTTTGATCTGTCATATGATATTGCCTTCTCTCCCGTGAGAAGCTCTGCAAGAACGACTCCAAAACTATAAACATCGCTTCTGTCCGTTAGTTGACTTGTTTGCATATATTCTGGATCCAAGTATCCAAGCGTTCCCCGCACCAAAGTAGAAAAACTAGCTTCATCAAGAGGAACCAACCGAGATGCACCAAAATCAGATACTTTAGCTGTATAGGTATTGTCAAGGAGTATGTTGGTGGACTTAACATCTCGATGGATAATTGGGGTAGAAGCTGCAGAGTGCAAATAGGCGAGCACCTCAGCAGTTCCCATAGCTATTCTCAAACGTGTCTGTAGGGACATTAGCTTGGAGTTATCATGTAGATGATGGTAAAGAGTACCATTATCAATATATTCGTAGACTAGTAACGGGACTTCTGTCTCGAAGCAGCAACCCAAGAGTTTAACCGCATTCCTGTGATTTATTTGGGAAAGAACAATCACCTCATTGATAAATTCCTCAATTTGTGTCCTGTCCACCATTTTAGACTTCTTGATGGCTACAACATCGTTGTCTGGAAAACACCCTTTATATACTATGCCAGAACCTCCTTGACCCACAATTCTACTTTCATCGTAGTTGTTGGTCGCTTGTTTTAGTTCCTCGGTGGTGAAAATTCTCACAGCTGTAGAAGATTTTCCTTGCTGAATGAGTTGCTCACGTAACATCACTCCACCATTTTCCTTGAAAAACCTCATCTTTTTCATGGCCATTTTTCTTCTCTGGAATTTAAGGTATAACAAACCACCAGTCACTAGCAGAACCATAGCACCAATAGCACCACCTATAAATATATTTTTGATTGAAGGCACACAATATATTAGTATAGAAGTACAAGTTGTTGTTAGTTAATCGAAGCACTTCACTACACTGATCATGTACAAAGAAATTTATACATTTGACGTATATAAGTCAAATCCATTTGGCAGTTTCTCTGTTCAAATGGATCGTAGGCCAAACTAGAATCTCATCCCTTTTCTTTTTCATGCAACTGCAGTTAGAGGTCAGTAAGTTTTGTTGTTTAGCTTACCCATTTGAAGAGGAGGAGGTCGATTATCGACCTTAGGTTGATGTCCCTGCTATTTAGCCATTCGAACATGAATTTTTTCACCAAGAATGAGGTTTAAAATCGACCAAGGAGGTTTATTAGCAACCATGGATGGATAAATGATCAAGAAGGAGGTTGATTATCCACAGTAGGTTGATGATAGACTACGAAGGAGGTCGATTGATTGACTATAGGTTGCAATCGACCACGAAGGTGGTTTATAATCTACCAAAAAAGGAGGGTCGATTATTGAGAATAGGTTGATCGACCAAGAAGGTGGTTAATTATCGACCACTAAGTATGGTCGATAATCAATCACGAAGGCAGTTGGTAGGTCAATAATCAACCACGAAGGAGGTCGATAAACGACCAATAAAATGAGGTTGATTATAGATAGTAGGTTGAACATTGCCCAATGAAAGGAGGTGATTAACAACCACCAGTCGCATTTAATCGAAATAGCAATGGAAGAAATTTAGTGCAAAGGGTAGCCCGGTGCCCTAAAGCTGCTATGCGCAGGGAAGGGTCCGACCACAAGGGTTTATTATACCGCAACCTTACCTTGCATTTCTTCCAGAGGCTGTTTCCAAGGCTTGAACCTGTGACCTCCTGGTCACATGGCAGCAACTTTACCAGTTACTCCAAGGCTCCTCTTCAATGGAAGAAATTTAGTCTCTTTTTTTTAATTCTTTAATTTAATTACAGGGTCATCCATCTAATTGAAGACTTAAAAGGGTCATTTAACCAGATCACCCTGAAGAAGAGAAGTTAAAATGAGATTACCTTAAGTCAATTGTTAACAATGCTAGACAGTATGTTCCCTTCCTATGTATTCTCCTTTTGGTTACTAATTTACAGGCAGGGTCTAGGCCTAACGCTTGGTGATTTTCAACAACATATACCCAGTGTAATCTCACAAGTGGGGTCTAGGAAGGGTAAAGTGAACGCAAGACTTTCCGATAGACCCTAAGAGATTTTCAGTTTTAAAGAAATCATTTGTAGTGTAAAATATTGTTCTTCACTTTGAGATATACCTACCTGCCAAAAGCTTATTCACTTTGTTTCCATCATGTACAGGGTTCGGATTGCAACCTTCTCTCCCGTCACCTTGGAATCCATCAAGGCAAGTACAAGTGTAATTTCCGTATGTGTTATTACATTGGCTGTTTTTCTTACAGTTGTGACCATGAGGAGTTTGACATTCATCGATATCTGATCATGAATAAGTAAATGGAAACAAATAAGACCAAAATCACAAAACACACTCAAGATTAAAGAGCTGGAAGATTAAAGACCAAAATAAATCGTTTGTGTCCAGGCAAACAGGTTCACATAACATAATAACATAAGATAGGGGAGTAGTGTACATACCTTTGCAACCCCCTTCTATGTATGGATTTCCCTCAAAACCCTCCTTGCAAAAACAACGATATCCTGACAAATAGTAGTAACTAGGAAGGCCAGTACCAGCAAAGGGCTCGATACATTGAGAATTGTTTTTACAAGCATAACTAGTCAAGTTCTTCTGAGCCTCTGCACAGGATGTATTTCCAATGAACCAGTCAGCTACAGATGGAAGTGTGTTCTCCTTTTTCAGTTGTACGTGAAAATCAGGGGTGAAATTGAATGCACTGTCCCCAGTAACGAAAGCAAAGCTACACCTATCTACATCGCCTGTCACTTTTGTGTAGTTATATAAACTCCCCACGGTAATGTTCACGTTCCGTATCCCTCTCGGGATGGGAAGCTTGCAACAACCAACTCCAGAGCAAGAACCACTCGTCGTCTGGAGTTGGTGAATACTGGTGCAGGAAGATACACACCCGGTTCTGTATAACTCACCAAGATAGGAACCTTCAATAAGTGCATAACCGTCACAACCAACAACTATGAGCTTATCCATACTGCTGTTATATGTCGTGTAGGCGCCTAGTGTGGTGTACGATCTTGAATTTCCCTGCATTATACGCGTACCATTGGGATAGTAACATTGTTTGGCCACGTACTGCAACAGTCGAATTTGACCTAGCAACGATACTTCCGTGACTTCAATATTGCCCGTCCTTAGAAAAGCTTTAGGAGGAGAGTATGCAGTGCTACAGTTGATGTAGAAGTGCTTGCTTTGGTAGCAACCCTCTCGCGTCCCAAATGGGTATGGGATGCTTACGTTGCCACAGCGATCGTCGCAACCATTCAGGGCAACTGGATAGTAATTGGTTGCCTTGTTTTTTGTAGCCATTATAGCCATCAACAGGATAATGAGTTGGGTTAGCATTAGAAAATTGGAGTTCATTTTCAGTGGAGGAAGAAGAAGCTGCAATGAATATGAACTGGAGTGAGGTTTTCCCACCACTAACACCTCCCTTTTTATACTTGAAATAAGATAAAAAGAATCTCAAGGAAGACCAAGTCACAACCACACATACAATAACAACAACAACGTATCCAGTGTAGTGTAATTCCACAAGTGGAATCTATGAAGGGTAGAGTGTACGAAAACCTTTCCTCTAACTCAAAGAGATAGAGAAATTGTTTGTAGTGTAATCTCACAAGTGGGATTTTTGAAGGTGTAGAGTATACGAAGACTTTGCCCCTACCTCAACGAGATAGAGAGACTGTTTTCGCTAGACCTTTGTACAAGGATATATATATACTAAATATAAATTCTACTAGGCGTATTCTTAGAAGCAAAGAAAGAAAATTACTTTTTGTTTCTATGTAATAATCATAATTGAAGTTATCTATCAAGTCAAGTCATTGAGGTACTGACTAAAATTCAAAGAAGAATGTCACTGTCATACGTGTTGGGTTTGAAATCTAGAGGGCGTCATGCGGAAGCATATAATTTGGAAACCATAGAGGCGATAATTCAGACGACAAAAAAACATATTAAAAAGCATATTATTAATATGGTTTGGTCAAACAACCTACATATTATGAAACTAATATCAAAAAACATAAAACTTATTGGGAGAAATCTCCCCCTAAACAAGATTGTTTAGAGACTACATTATGGATGCTATTGTGTTATAGTATAAGAAGAGGGGTCTTCTATTTATAGAGGTCTAAAACCTTTCCTACAAACAAGAAATAAACCAAATATGGTAGAGTTTTATATTTTCCTTTTAGGAAAAGTAAAAGTAATTATGGTATTACTTTTATTTTCCTTCCAAGACTACATTGTGGATGCTATTGTGTTATAGTATGAGAAGAGGGGTCTTTTATTTATAGAGGTTTAAAACCTTTCCTCCAAGCAAGAAATAAACCAAATATGAAAGAGTTTTATATTTTTCTTTTAGGAAAAGTAAAAGTAATTATGGTATTACTTTTATTTTCCTTACAAGAAAAGTAAAATTTAAATTTGATAAAAAAATCAGGACAAAAACCCTAACAAAGAGAAATTCAAAGATGCATGGAATGTTCATGTCTCTCTACATATATGGCTAATAATCCTGATTAACTAATCTCATTGATTATCACACGAGTCAATTATGACATATCCATCTAAATATACTTTTGTGTAGACCTCAATAGAATACATCGATAATTCCTTAAATTTATAAGTAAAATTTGTCTAGATATTTGAATTACTGTTTATTTTGATTGAGTCCTTGAACACAAACTAAAATGCTCTTATTATACACTTCCAATAAATATTTTGAAAAAGCATTTGCACGTGTTTTCATGCGGTTCATTACGTAGATAAGGTTCCCACCAATAAAACCTCCCTTATATACTTGAACAATAAGAATCTCAAGGAAGACCAAGTCACAACCACAACTACAACAACAATATACCAGTGTAATGTAATCCCACGAATGTTCTTTGGGAAGATACACTACCAAAAAGCCACTATTTTTTCAATGAAAAATATTCGATGGCTATTCCCTATTGATATTTTAATTGAATCGGTAAGAAAAGAAAAAAATAATAGTTTTTTCATGCGAAAAAATTAGGAAGTTTCCTAGTGTTTCAATGAGAATCTGTTTGTTACCAAGCGTTTTTCCAGTGAGCTGATTTGGTGGGAAAATCATGTTTTATAACATAAATTTCTCATTGATTCACGGTGAAAACCCCCTGTTTCTAGTAGTAATAGAGTGTACGAAGACGTTACCCTACCTCAAATTAAGAGATTGTTTCGGATAGACCAATGATATACAGTATATACAAAATATAAATTCCACTAGACTTGTTCAAATAAGCAAAGAAAGAAAATTACTTTAGTTTGGATGAAATATCATAAATTGGAGTTATCTATCAAGTCAAGTCATTGAGGTACTGCCTATAATTCAAAGAAGTACATGTTTCATTGTCATAAGAAGCATTCAAAGATGCATGGAATGTTGATGTCTCTCCATAAGTATGGCTAATAATCCTAACTAACTAATCTCATTGATTATCACACGAGTCAAGTAGGACATATCCATCTAACTATACTCTATGTAGACCTCAATAATGCCGAAATACATCGATAACTCCTTAAACTTATAAAAAAATTTATTCAGATATTCTAATTATTATTTATTTCGATTGAGTCCTTGAACACATTATAAATTACTCTTATTAGACGCATTCAATAAATATTTTGTAAAAACATTTGCTAATCACTTAAAATATGTACTTTTCTTATTATTTCACTTAAAATATGTATGTTTCTTAATTATTTCACTTAAAATATGTCACTTCTCTTAATTATACACATTAGCCTCGATAAGCTATAAACCTTAGGCATGTTGCAGTTGAGTTTGAGCGTATAATTAAATGAGGTGAAATATTTTATTATGTGTTAATTTATCTACGCAATAGGCGTTTGAGAACGCGCAAAAACTTTTTCAAGATTTGAGCCGGAAATAATTTATCATGTGTTAACAACTTAAAATAGATCATAGTTCGAGTGTCTAAATAAAATTCAATTCATTTACTTTTAAGTAATTTTTTGGATTAACTGGAGTATTGCCTTGATTAATTTGTAAGGGGGCATTATTTGAAGTGGTCTAGACTCCAATAGTATTGACTAGTAAACTGAAATTGGGAGTTTGCAAAGCGTACATGACGGGCAAGTTTGATTTTTCTAGATTTATAGTCAACAGGAGATGGCTATGGAATTTAGAGCTGGACTGGTTGGGAAACAAGTTATCTTTGAATTAATTATTTCGGGATTAGTTATTCAAAATTGTTATTCCACGTTCAATGTGGGATAAAAATATCACTAAAATTCTGGGATAACTAATTTCGGAAAAAATTATCCCGCGATTTTATTCCAATCAAACATGGGATAAGGTCATCCTAAAATTAATCCCGTATTGGTTATCCCTTATTCCTTCTACCAGATGAGCTCTTAGGGTCTGTTCTGTTGGTCAAAAATCTTGGAAAAATATTTCTAGGAAAGTAAGTTTCTTAAAAATAAGGAAAACAATTTTATTAACGAAAGAAGAAAATAAGTTCCACAAATAACGTTCCATATTATTTGTATCATCCTCATCCTTCAATTGACCTCATCTTCATTCACCTCTGTAGCCCTCACTCCACCACTCCACACCCTTTAATTCATCCCTGCCTTCTATATTATTTGTTTAGATTATATATAAATATTTTTTAAAATAATAAATTTTGCTTAATGCATACCAAACACAAAAATAAATAAATAAATAAATAATAATGCACTTAGTATCCTAAATACATTTTCTAAAAAAACATTTTCCTTCCGACCGAACAAAACCTTAATCAAAGTTTACCATCTGTGAATAGAAATGTCATCGAATTGCTAAATATAAATTTAAACTAAAAGCACACTTCCTTTGTTTACCCCTTCAATTTCAATTTATTTGTATTACTCTTCTTTTTAATTCTTTAAAAAAGAATATCTTTTCTTTTCTTTTTTTGACAACTCTTTACACTGCAACATAAAATACCTAAGTCGTTTGATTGAAAACAAATTATTCCGGGATTAATTATCATGAGATTAGCTATCCCGGGATAAGTTATCCCACCATATATATGGAATAACTTATTTCATCACTATGATATAAATGGTGGGATAAACAGTCTGGGACTACCTAATACCTCCAACCAAGCGCATGATAAAATAATCTTATATTTTATATCAGAATTATTATACCTTATACCTCACACCAAACGACTAAAGCTTCCAAAGTAATCAAGATAGGCACTAATGATACTTTTTTGGTTATTTTTGCTTTTGTCAAAACCAAGCAACATTTGAGACTTTCACTATGGGGCAATCTTAGACACTGTAATGGCATGATAGATGGTTTTTGGAGTATCTGGGGAGATTTCAATGTGACTATGTGTTGTGAACATGGATAGCGAAGTTGTTGGGCCTAATGCTAATGTTAAAAATTGAAAAAGAATAGAAAGAGTTTAGGGAAAGAAATTCTTCTTCTTTTCTTAATTGAATAATTGAATGACCTAAGTGAATAATTGAATAATTGAATGACTTCAATGAATTGAATGACTAGAATAATTTGAATCGAATTCAATATAACTTGATTGAATATATTGAATTAATTGAATAAATGATAATTGAATTGAACTAATTATATATTGAATTAATTGAATGAATAAAATTGAGGTACAATGTCCTATTTATACAAGTGACTAAACGAACTAACCACAATTCAGAATCAATAATAAACCGACTTCAATCTCTCTAAATAAGGTACCAAACACTTAAGGTAATATAATTCTGAATAAGGTAGGATACACTCCTAAATAAGGTACAAGATATTAGAGATACACACTAAAGATTTACTGTCACGTCCCAAAATACCACCTAGACGTGAGTGGCACCCGCTAACACCACTTGTCGGGGGAACCAAACATCCATTCACTTACCGAATTATGTAAGCACTGAGATAGGATATGTATAACTCCAAACGCTTCAATAATAATCAATAAATAAGGAATGATAATCCAACAAACTCCATAATCAATTCATTTGTTTAACGATCAATCAAATACTAATTCTCTAACCCAAATCCCACACTAAGACCATGGAGCATCTAAAATAAAGTTACATGAGTTCAACTTTC
This sequence comes from Capsicum rhomboideum, assembly GCA_031232105.1. Taxonomy (NCBI): domain Eukaryota; kingdom Viridiplantae; phylum Streptophyta; class Magnoliopsida; order Solanales; family Solanaceae; genus Capsicum; species Capsicum rhomboideum. Next base: position 136,900,829 of record CP124711.1, on the reverse strand, counting down.
AGGCATGAAAACCCAATGAAAAGAAATATAAGCTAAAAATAGCTAGAGCTGAAACGACAGCCTCCACGAACAATGTGAAGGCTCACCTTAGCAACAGAATCCTCACGAAAGAACCGTCAGCCACTAGCCTCACCTTCGGCAACAATATTTGCAGACATGCAAGTAAGGTGTGAGCTATATATAAATATAACCCAGTAAGATCCTCGATCCGCTACTTTAATACCCCTGGAATAAGTGTTAGAAAATACAAAACACAACGATCACATAAATGATAGGCACCATATATATCTTATAATATAATGCACAATAAGGTACAAATAAATGTTTCAAAAGTCACTATGTATCTCAACTCAATCCACTCTCCGGACTTGTCATAAACGACAGTGAAGGTGATCAGCCTAGCACCCCGACAAGCCCACGGTAACATACACAATGCCCCAAAGTATACTACGGCAGCATGTACAAGGCCCCTAACATATTACGGTAGCATACACAATGCCCCTAACATATTACGGCAGCTATGTATGCCCCTAGTAACCATATCACGGCAGCGAAGAAAATATATTCAATGCCCCAAAGTCACCTCACATATTACCATTAAATAATTCTCAGTATACTTCACAAAATACATATCCGAGGCTAGTCAAAGACCACCGATTCTACCAAGCACACGCTTGTCCCAACACATGGACTAGGCAAAAAAATACATTTTTATAAAGCAGTGTTGAACAACAAGCACCAAAGCTTAAAGTCTCACTTACCTCACTAACAACAAGTTCCTCAACCTTGTAACGCATGGAACACCAATCAAAAAACCTCCAATGGCTTCAATCTATACAAAAATATTAATTAACAAGGTCAATTATACTAGTCGGGATCAAGTCCCAATATCTCAACTTTCAACCTTAGAGCTAAACCTTACTATCTCACACCAAATTGTCTAAACTTACTTTGTGAATCATCTATCCAATATATACAAACTATATTTCCAAAATAATAGTCAATATATGAATTAACAACCTTGGATAAATCTAGAATATGATGAACTATGTACACTGTATTCCAGAAACCAATTGATGAATCTATTCTTCGGCCAACAATGCATAAAGTTTAAAATTCTCCAGAGTGCCTATTAAACATCAATGTATCCTTTTGGTCCCAATTATCCATAATGCTTGCTATCGCATTGGTTAACTATTTTCCATCATTAGCTACCTTCTCAATATTTTACAAAGATAATAATTATCTCTTACAACTGATGAAAACCCAAACTACATTTTTATGAAGAAAAATGGTTTTTCTACAGTAGCTTTTTACATTCCAAACTTGTGCTTGATTCCACTTCTTTACCAACTATTGACAAATTATTTAATACCGTTTTTAACAAAGCCACAAGTCCACAACACTATATTTTCATGCTACAGGGACGAAGTAAATATAAGCACCTGGCTATGAACTCTTTACAGCAGTCCTTAAAAATACAGTGCACTCCCTTTCTCTGAGTTCCTGCGTTTCATCCCAAAATTAAGGAATGAATTTCCCTAATTTTTCCTGCTTCATAAGCCCCTAAAATGGTTATTAATAGGATGAGGAAATGGGCTTAGGCCCACTCCTTTTTAATTCTCCTAATTAATTTATTACCATAATAACAATTGGTTAAAATTACCTATTTATCCCACATAAAAAAAAATAAGGTTATTACATTCTCCCTCACTTAAAATAACGTTCGTCCTCGAACGTGTCTAGAATTATATCGAAACTTCCTAACGATTGTATAACGTTTTTCATACACATTTCTGTTGTGATCGCTATATCAACTCTATACACATAGTACCTATAAAATACTTTAACTGAAGAATGCTCACTCAACTTTAATTGGCACGCTTGAAATTCTATCATTGATTCCTAGAGCTTTCTCAAGTATCTTATTCTAGTTCATATCACAATCACAGTCCTATAGTGGAACACGTCCTCCATACTCTATACTTACATATGATAGGATTTGACTACACCCAAAAAAATAAAAATAAAAATTCGTAAATAAGACTCGCGTAAAATGGCATTGAAACACATTCTTGTGCCTCTACATCTTGATCATATGTACGGTAGTACTGGAACACATCCTTACACCCCTACTTAATACTCTCATGTATGGGCAGTGCTTGAACACATCCATACACCCCTACATAAATGTTCTATGCACTCTTACTCTAGTCACACATAAAAACACAAGCATCTTGTGCCCTTGCACTATCTCTGAACTCTATCACCACATAGGCTAGTATGATGTATAATCAAATACAAACTAAATCAGATGCTCAATTTTGCTAATCTTTGCTCTCTTATCACTCTTGCTGACAACCCACTTTCTTATCCTCTGAGCACTCAGTGGAAGAATACGTCTATCAAAATTATTACAGCTACGATCATTTTTTTTAATCAATGTGTAGACCAACCACAAAGTCTATAGTAATTTTTTCTTTTCCTCAAAGACGACCATAATAAAAATATGAATAGTTCAAATATTGAAGGACAACATTTGTATTATGCCGTATCACTCTCTGATGTTAGCTCTCTTTCTTTGATATCAATGCATATTTATGAATCTCAAAAGTACTGAATATAGAAAGTGTTTACTCCTATCAAGTACCAATATCCGTGAGTCAACTACCACAAGTGGATATACATTGAACCCACTAACTGTAATGCTTCAACTTTATTCACTATCAAAAACTATCACTAACCTCCAGTAAGGTCAGGACTTTCTCACCGATCAATTTTTTCTACTCTTTCAAAGGCAATTATAACGTAACACATGCTAGCACCTTAGTGTGCATAATACTACAATTTGTCACTCCTTCACTAAACAACCCAATGCAAAGAATAAAAAATATCACGACATAAATATTGAAATTCATATTTCTTACCTCATGTATTTAATAGTATTAGCTCGATGTTCATAAAACCCTCTTCAATATATGCACATGCTTCTATCAACAAAATAATTCTCATATCTCCTAATGAATGTAATAACAAAAATTTGAACATTTTGAATACTCGGTGCATCTAACCCATGACGATTAGTATTGACTCCAACTATTTCATAGATATCATTATTTATTTATTTTACACTAACCATAACAATTCCTGATACATGTCTTCAGATTATCCATCCATCCTTTTCTCCTTTTGCTCATGAATCTATATCACTGGTGTATTTTAGAATAATACATAACACCATATAACTGAAGGCATAAATCATGTAATTATGAAGAAAAAAAGAAGATACTAACTCCTCACAAAGCTCCAAGTCATTTATCTATTATCAATTACCATTTGCATTGATTCATTATTCTTTTCAATGAATAAAATTATTCACTTTTAGGCATTAAAATTTATATGTTGTTCTCTTAATCCCAAAGTTCTATTGTAAATAGAGCTCTCCCAAATGGTACAACCTGTCCAATCTCAACTACAACCATACACATAATATCTCATATACTCAATTTCACTCTCAGTTGTATCTATATTATAAAAAAATATCCAAGTCAATTATGTCATCTAACAGAGGCAGATATGCGTCTCCTAGCTGTCTGCAAAAAGGAACATTTGAAGGTTCAACTTGATTCAGCGCAACACACGAATAAGGAAAAGAAGAAGGAAAAACATCCTACATGTTCGATAGCCTCAAGGTCATAAGTATGGACGTCTACGTACCCATGAACAAGACTCTACCAAGCATTGCTCCATGACCCGGGACTTAAAGCCTAGGCTCCGATACCATCTTTGTCACGTCCCAAAATACCACCTAGACGTGAGTGGCACCCGCTAACACCACTTATCGGGGGAACCAAACATTCATTCACTTACCCAATTATGTAAGCACTGAGATAGGATATGTATAACTCCAAACGCTTCAATAATAATCAATAAATAAGGAATGATAATCCAAAAAACTCCATAATCAATTTATTTGTTTAACGATCAATCAAATACTAATTCTCTAACTCAAATCCCACACTAAGACCATGAAGCATCTAAAATAGAGTTACATGAGTTCAACTTTCAGGCATGAAAACCCAATGAAAAGAAATATAAGCTAAAAATAGCTACAGCTGAAACAACAGCCTCCACGAATAATGTGAAGGCTCACCTTAGAAACAAAATCCTCACGAACGAACCGTCAGCCACTAGCCTCACCTTCGGCAACAATATTTGCAGACATGCAAGTAAGGTGTGAGCTATATATAAATATAACCCAGTAAGATCCTCGACCCGTTACTTTAATACCCCTGGAACAAGTGTTAGAAAATACAAAACACAACGATCACATAAATGATAGGCACCATATATATCTTATAATATAATGCACAATAAGGTACAAATAAATGTTTCAAAAGTCACTATGTATCTCAACTCAATCCACTCTCCGGACTTGTCATAAACGACAGTGAAGGTGATCAGCCTAGCACCCCGACAAGCCCACGGCAACATACACAATGCCCCAAAGTATACTACGGCAGCATGTACAAGGCCCCTAACATATTACGGCAGCATACACAATGCCCCTAACATATTACGGCAGCTATGTATGCCCCTAGTAACCATATCACGACAGCGAAGAAAATATATTCAATGCCCCAAAGTCACCTCACATATTACCATTAAATAATTCTCAGTATACTTCACAAAATACATATCCGCGGCTATTCAAAGACCACCGATTCTACCAAGCACACGTTTGTCCCAACACATAGACTAGGCAGAAAAATATATTTTTATAAAGCAGTTTTGAAAAGCAAGCACCAAAGCTTAAAGTCTCACTTACCTCGCTAACAACAAGTCCTCAACCTTGTAACGCATGGAACACCAACCAAAAAACCTCCAATGGCTTCAATCTATAAAAAAATATTAATTAACAAGGTCAATTATACTAGTCGGGATCAAGTCCCAATATCTCAACTTTCAACCTTAGAGCTAAACCTTACTAGCTCACACCAAATTATCTAAACTTACTTTGTGAATCATCTATCCAATATATACAAACTATATTTCCAAAATAATAGTCAATATATGAATTAACAACCTTGGATAAATCTAGAATATGATGAACTATGTACACTGTATTCTAGAAACCAATTGATGAATCTATTCTTCGGCCAACAATGCGTAAAGTTTAAAATTCTCAAGAGTGCCTATTAAACATCAATGTATCCTTTTGGTCCCAATTGTCCATAATGCTTGCTATCGAATTGGTTAACTATTTTCCATCATTAGCTACCTTCTCAATATTTTACAAAGATAATAATTATCTCTTACAACTGATGAAAATCCAAACTACATCTTTATGAAGAAAAATGGTTTTTCTACAGTAGCTTTTTACATTCCAAACTTGTGCTTGATTCCACTTCTTTACCGGCTATTGACAAGTTATTTAATACCTTTTTTAAAAAAGCCACAAGTCCACAACACTATATTTTCATGCTACAGGGACGAAGTAAATATAAGTACCTGGCTATGAACTCTTTACAACAGTCCTTAAAAATACAGTGCACTCCCTTTCTCTGAGTTCCTGCATTTCATCCCAAAATTAAGGAATGAATTGCCCTAATTTTTCCTACTTCATAAGCCCCTAAAACGGTTATTAATAGGATGAGGAAATGGGCTTAGGCCCACTCCTTTTTAATTCTCCTACTTAATTTATTATCATAATAATAATTGGTTAAAATTACCTATTTATCCCTCATAAAAAAAATAAGGTTATTACATTTACCTAGGGTGTACAAAAGGAATAAAATAATATGTATAAAGGATTTTATGAATTTGGGCCGCAATCGATATCTTGAGGCGGCTGAAATCAAGGCTGGCCCAAGCTATGTACTGCAGCAGACAAATATACAGTGAGATGAAACAGGTGAGTCAATCCGGTCTAATGAACAAATATTGCGTTATTCCAATATCCCCCCTCAAGTTGGAGGGTATGAACGGACACCCAAATTGCCCAAAACATTATGATGAAAAGGACCGGTGTGAGAAAGATTGAACAAGTTAATGTAGCAGGGATACTGTCATCACAAGAAACTATGACCAAAATTAAAATTTAATATAACCATGCATATGGTGTAAGTGAAGCAGTTGGTCCAATGATAACATCAATTAATTTTACTGATATGAATTGGTAGAAAAAAGAGTTGAAGAATGGTCTCAGAAGGAGTGAATCTTGATGATGAAAATCTTGAAAAAAAATAAAAAATACGACAATGGGTATATAAAATTGAAGGATTGCGCCGTTGACGTAATTGATTAGAGGGAAAAGTATTATTTGAATGAGAGGTCCAATAAAGGTAGAAGATGGTTGATTTGAGAGTGACACCAAAATAATTAAGGATCTTTTTTTAAAAAAAAAAAATCAGAATATTATTGGTGATTGATGATTTTGATCCTTTTGAAAAAAAAATTACTACCAAGAATTCAAAAAAAATAGATATTTTGAGAAACAATGGAAAGAGAAAGAGAAATTGTGTTGTTTTGGGGATGAATTGGTGAGTGAAGAAAGAAAGAATACCACCAAGATGATTGAAACTGTAACACCCTGTATACTACGTGTACTAGTTCTACTTATATGTCACTTGATATAGCCTTATGGTACGGGTAATGGACTCAGTTTCCTACATGACTAGCGAAGGTAAGATGGGTTGGAAGGAACTGCCCGTACATTTTAATGTGACATGACTAAGTTAACATCAATGCAACTATTTAAACTTGGGATGGTGAGTAGATATTTGAATCTAAAGTTTAAAATGACCAAGTGTACACAAGTTGTAAGTTAATTTAAAAGGATTAAGAACTAAAAATGGAATTAACTATTGAGGTGCTTACTTGACTTAATTAAGCTAGTAGGTGAATCACCTAGTTGAGATATATGGACCAAGTTAATGGACCCAAGGTTATGGATCAGATTTGAGCCAAGTTAAATGTGTCAAAGAGTGTATTACCTACTTACGTTAATGGATCAGATTAAGGCCTATATTAATGGACTCTTTTAAGGCCCAAATTAAGTAAAAATAAAAGGAGAAAAGAATGGGCAGCCCAAACCCAAAAATCTGTCCCAAAAGCCCAATAAGTCAAGGCCCATTTCAGACATAAATAAAGCAAATAGGTGCATCACCTACTTTGACCTTTTGAGCAGCTTGAACTCATTAAGTAGGTGCACCACCTACTTGGACCAATTTGACCAATTTGTGGTCCAAAATGCAGCAAAAGAGGCAGCCAAAAATAGGGCATTTATAAGACCAAGTTCCTGGTCATTTCCTTTATTATTAAGTTACAAAAATCAGATTTTCTCTCTCAAGTTATCTCTCTTTCTCTCATGGTTTAGTACAGCCACCTCAATTTCCTCTTAGGGTTCTTGAAGAAACCCTCACCTTTGCTAGCTAAGGTAAGTGAAAATACTTATGAATTTAGCTTGATTCTTCTATTGCAAACTAGGAAATCATGTTGGTTAAGCTAAAAGTATGGGACTGCCTTTCCTTTATGTTAACTGCCCCATGTCCCTTGGCTATTAAGAGGCCTTATCCTCTTGTTGGTTAACTTTGAAGGATAATTCAAGCTCTTGAAAGAAGTGCAAATTTAGTGGATAAATTCCAAAAATTAAGTTAAAGCTACTGCCCATTTTTACCCTTTTCTATATACATGTTTTGGTGGAGAATTTTGTATATATTATTGTTATGAATGCAAGGGATAATGAGTTCAATATTAGGTTGCTATAATAAAGGATTTTGGGACTGTTTTAGGGGCTGTTTTATATCTATATTTGGAGACAGCTTGGTTGATCTGAAAAAGGGATGTGAGTTGTTGGTATTGACATATAAAAGGAGGGTGTAATGATACACCACTTAATTAGATATTGTATAAGCTTGTTGCCTATCATACTTTGTGGACTGTTTTGTACATGTTATGAAGCCAAAGGATCTCCGAAAATCTTATATGAATTCGTGTGTTGTACAAATATAATTAGAGGAGAAGGGGTTGAAAGAACACCCTTGATTTGGTGAATTACTCGTGTGCTGCCCGACTACTATTTTGAGTGAAGTTGAATAGTCTGAATTTGTTAATTAATTACTAATACTAGTTTTACCACGTACTTCATTGTAGATAAGTAATCTGAAAGGAATGAGGTTAATTCGGGGTAATACCGGAGTTATACAACAAGGTATGTAAGGCTACTCTATTCCGTATTCTTTGACATGAAATCCAATACTTGTGTTACAAAGTGAGCTTCCAAAGTTCTCCCATGGCAAATAATACATAGTGGCAGCGTATGATCTCCCATGTAGCTAACGACCTTACTCCCACTCCCTAATGTGTTAAAGTACCTCAATATATGCTTATTACCTAGTTTGCATGTCTGCATTCAATAGCAAGCTTCATGAGTTCTTCTTTTAGTCAAATAAGATCCATGTGTTATTTCAGCTCCTAAGCATTTTATTTGTGTACAAACTTCTCCCTACCTCATTGTTACTGTATCAATTGTTTATTCATGCATCTTTTACTGGTGGGCTATTATCCCAAAGCTCAATAATGTCATGACCACCAAAGTAACAATCTCAAAGGTAATAAACTAAGAAATGCAAATTTGGTTATGTACGGGTGGCAGCTTAGGGGCGTAAGCCTAGCATGGGTCGATCCCAATCCGTTAATATATGGGTGGCAGCTCAGGAGTGTAAGCCTAGTATGGGCTTATCCCAGCTTGTGTATTTACTACTGATCAGTTGGTCATTTGTATCACATGGCTTACAAAGATTATAAAGTAAGAATGGTAAATTGAAGAAAAGAATGTAATATACTTGACTCCACATATACAGGTAAAGGTGGTCTATTATGGTTTACACTTGTTCTGATTTCATTTGAGCTCTCACTTTACATATTAATTACTCTTTGCCTTACATATTCAGTACATTCTTTTGTACTGATGTACCTCACAGGGGAACCTGCATTTCATGCTACAGGCACAGGTACTTCAGCTAGTAGACCCCTCCAGTAGGAGCACAGGACATCCAACGGCTATTGGTGAGTTCCAGGTTGATTCAAGGCTTTCCGAGTCTGTTATATATGTTTTGGTATTGTATAGTATCTAAGTGTAAGGCCGGGGCTTGTCCCGACCTTAACTAAGTTTATATCTCTTTTAGAGGCTTTGTAGACGGTAAAGTGAAGTGTGGTTGTGCCTTGTCTTCCAGTCATTGTGACCCCAACGGCCAAGTCATGTATATATAGTTTTGGGCTTGACTACATGATTTATTTTCATTAAAGCTTAATATTCATATTTGGTAGCATATTTAAATGTTCATAGAAATGCATGGTAAGTACAAGATTATGGGTTGGTGTTCTCGGGATTTTACGGCTACAGATGTCTGTCCGCCTCAATAGGATTTGAGGCGTGACAGAAATCAACCACGAAGAGGCCCAAATATTAGTGAGCCCAACAATAGATTTGTTTGGAATCCAGGTTGAGTAGGGATAAAAGAGGAGTCGTAGTCGTCTATGGCTTTGGGATCTTATGCTTATTGTGAAGAAAATGTTTGTGCCTCTCTCTCCTTTCTAGAATCTAAGTTTTTCATCTCCATTCTTCTCTCTATCTTTAGTTACTTGTCATCTTCAACATCTTCAATTGTAATTTAGTGGTTTGAGTGTTGTATTTGTAATTTGGCTACGAGTGATTATATAATACTTGAGTACTTGTATTGAAAATTTGGGTTTGTTACTTTATGAGTCTTGATGAAAAGAAAGGCGAAAAATTGTACAAAATGAAAAAGGGTTGAGATTTTTTTATTATTTGTGGATGATTGTGGTATATATATTGAGTGTTGGGTTCACTGATCTCAAATTAACTCGGTGTAATAACAGAAGACCTTACAGAATTTGGAAGAGATTGGATAGAGTTTTTTCCAATGGACTTATGGACATGTGGATTTTCTAGGAGTGATATAGAACATTTAGCTAGCGTAGATAATAATCATACTTTGATGCTAGTTAAATCATCTACTTTTGATGATCAATAAGGAATAACATATTTCTTCCCTGTCTCCTCGACTCTCATTCTCATCCTGCAGCCAAAGTGATAGCGGTTGTAGCATACACCAGTAATGTGTTGAAGAGGATAGGATTTCTATGTGGATAGAACGTATAAGTTTCTCCGATTTTTGACTGAACAACTTGACTTTAAAACAGTAGTAAAAGATGCTTGGAATATTGAGGTTGATCATAATGGCATGAAGAAATTCCAAGTCAAAACTCAAACATCTAAGCAAGAAGCTTAGGCAATGATCATTGGTGATGTGTTTGACTTGGTCAAATAATATTGAGAGCAAAAAATGTAGAATCTTGAGGTTGAATACATTGACAATGAAAAGAAAGATTAGAGAGCTAAAATGCATCAGGCTGAACATATCGACAACTTATTATAGATTAATTATTGGAAAAATTACACAAAATGTCAATTGAGTTAAATTTTTACACAAAAAATAACTCACTTATCATTTATTACCTAAAATGGGCTTTCAGCCAACATTTTTACCATATATGGCCGCTTGGCCAAGTCATTGACTTAAAAAGTAGCCACTGGGCAATTTTGGTCGGCAATTTGGTTGCCAATTGGTCGATCAAATTTCAAGCGTTGTTTTTTTTTAATAAACTTTTTTTTATCTTTTTCTTTTCTGCACTATTTTAAAAAAAAACCTTTTAATTATTTTTTTTTTGTTGTGCTATTTAAAAGAAAAACATTTGTTGTTTAAATTTCTTTTATTGCTCTTTTTAAAAAAAAAAAAAAAAATTAAATTGTTTCACTTCTTTTGTGGAAAAAATGAATATTTATGTTGTTTTATTATTTTTCGTTTATACTTTATTTTGTTAAGGTGGAAACGCATGATAGTCAAATAAATATCGACATCGATACATAATATTACATAATTGTTTATATAATATTAAAACACGATTATACACCATTTATACAATATCAATACATTACATACCTATTTATACAATATCGATGCACGTTTACACATACACATTATATACTATTTATACAATATTGATACACGCTTATACATCATTTATACAATGTCGATACATTACATAACTATTTATACAATATCGATACATGTTTATGCACATTTATACAATATCGATATATTACAGATACACTACACAACTATTTGTACATCATATATACATGTGTATACACCATTTATACAGTGTCGATATTTGTTTATACACAATTTGTACAATATTGATACACATTTATATATTATTTATACAATATCGATACATTACATCAACACTGCATAACTATTTATGCAATATTGATACATTACATATACACTACATAACTATTTGTACATCATATATATATGTCTATACACTATTATACAATATCGATACATTACATATACAACATAACTATTTATATATTATTAATGACCATTTATGTAATGAAAGTAAATAGAAAATAAATGGTAGGACCACTCCATGGGCCTCATTCCACTATTTGAGGCTGTCGCATGGTGGTCCACTAGGTACCTGACCCTTTCAGTTTTGTTGGGCCAGTTTGGCTATTTTTTTTGTAAATAAAAAGTGGGTTGTTTTTATTATAAATTTTTTAACGTTTTGTATATAAATGAAACTATCCCATTATTATTTATTGCAAAGGTAAATTTGGCCCACCCAAAAAAAAATCAATGCATTTTTATTTTTCTAAAATGACAATTATTTTGAACTTAATCAGTGGGCTAAAGGCGCACTTATTTTGGATGAAGAGAATACTTATAAAAAAATTTATACAATGTGGTTGTCTGAACCAAAAAGTATACATGTATTACAATGTTGAAACTTCGTAGTATGATCTTTAATGTTGAACCAAAGTGCAAGACTAAAATTTGACGCTGGCGGATGTACTACCTAATAACTTGCAGGTTTATGAGAATTCAGGTTTTACCAAAATATTAAAAGAAAAAATTACGTAAATATTTGATTGTGAATTCAGTTATTATTTTATATTAATTTCATGAGATTATTATTGAAATCATAAAATTCTAATTCTGAATTCGAAAAGGAGAAACAAGTAATGTACTATATGAACAAAGATGTTGAATGAAAATTAATTTACTACTTCCAATGACAACAACAAATGCTCAAGAATGAAGATTTCATCAACCCCCCTAGCTCATCATGAATCAAATAAATAACCACCTATTATTAAACCAAATTTCCCTTCCCAAAGAGACAACAAAAATGATACTAATAATAAAATTTCACAACAATTGAAAATCAGTCAATGAACTAAGTGACCACATAAACATGAGAAAATCAAAGGAATTCCATGATGACCATTTTGATCATTTTACTCAAATAGCCCTTTTCTTGACTCATCATCATGAGGAGGAGGAAGAGGAGGTGCAATTTGGCCACCAATGAACAATGAATTATTGTTCACCTTTGAATGATTTGATAATTGATTAAAATCATCAAGTCCATAACTATTATTTGCAGTAGCATTTGCTTTCCTTTCTGCTTCAAGAAAATGGCCTAATGATGGGGCAGAATTAATATTATTGTTCATGATTACTGCATCAGTACTTAACTTTGAGCAAAGTGAAAATAACCAAGTTCTTGATTTGTTGCTACTATTAATACTCTTCCTGTGGTCCATTATTTTGGTTTCCACTATTGTTCTTCTTCTTGTTGATCTTCTTGAGAACTCAAGAATGCTTGTAATTCCAATGAGGCTTCCAAGAGTTATGCTTTTGTCATGAAAGAATGAAGCAGTAGACTGCAACAACCAAAGATATGGTCAGTCCATTATTTGATATGAGATTCGTCTAGTCTAGTTTTAAAAAGGTTAGAATACATTGACGCAGTCTTAAATTTGTCAGTTAATTTCATTTGAAGTTTGAATAGTCGAACTACGACACCTAAACACATGATAAGTATTTCTATTAGACACTTCTAACTTAAAAATTTTGAAAAATCTTTTGTTCACGTCGTTCTCAGTCGTCCATTATATAAATGAGTTAACTACTTAAAATATATATCACCACCTTTAATTAGTTCTACGTATTACCCTCGATAAACTGTAAAACCTCATACCTTGTTCCAATTGATATTGATGTGTACAACTTGTTAAGATTACCTCATAACTAGTGACAAATTAGTTAGTTACAAATATTTTCCTTCCCACTTGTATGTAAGCAATTGCTACGACTGATTTGAGTTTGAGCTTCATTTTCCCAATTGGGGATTCAGATATTTTCTCTCTCCATCTTCTCAGTTTTCTCCTTCTTAGCTCCATACAATCAGAAATTTGACATGGTATGTAACACCCCGTAAGTTTCGGAGTCTGATTAATTCCTATAGCATTTTTGGAAATCATAAAACATGAGAACTTTGATGATTTTTGCATTTAAAAATTTTGGGCTAGTTATTGGGCCTTAAATAGAACCCACAAATAAAGAAAAGACATGGCCCAACACAAGATTTTGACCCATTCTTTCATTTATGACCCATTTGACCCATTCAACATAATAATTAATGTTGATAAAAGGATAAGAAAGACTTGGGGGCCTATATAAGAGAGAAAATCAGATTTTTCTCTCATTTGGACACCCATGCCATTTCTAGAAATTTCTCCAACATTTTTGCTCTCAACTCAAACTCTAGGCTTTCATCTTTTGGCCAAAGGCATCATCTTGCACACTTTGGTAAGTGTTCATAGTTATGATTTAATATATTATGTGCATGAGAGACTACTCATATCATGTTGGTTATGTTGGTGAAGAGGGAGAAGTTCCCTATGTGCAAAACAATTTGTGTTTGCTAAATCGGAGGATGATTTATGGCTTGAAAACTTGAACATGGGTTTGTGATCTTGATGGAAATGAACTTGATGGATTCAATACTGATATATGATGTGAGATTATAGTCTTGAATTGTTTTATACTTGTGTATAGTGTTTGGAAATTCCATTGATAAATTGGTTATGGCTTTGGTGGCATGTTGGCCGTAAAGTGTCGTTTTGGTGATGTTATGTGTGTTGTGAAATCATGGCTGGTGGTTGGCATGTTGAATGATCAAAAATATGTTAAAATGAAGTTGGTTATGATCATGGACCATTCATGGCATCAAAAGACCCAAAACGAAGCCATTTCGGACCAAAACGGGCATCCGCCCCGCAGACGAGGGCATCTGCGGGCGCAGATGGCACTGGCTGCTGCCAATGGCCATCTGCGTGCACATGTGACTGACCTGCGTGCGCATGTGGCTGCGCAGGTCAGTCCAGAAATGTATTTTGGTTGCTCTCGTATTCCTTTGATCCCCGAAAGCCCCGATACCCTTTTGGGATGTAATTATCAACTTGTAATGTCATTCGAATGACTTTGAAGTGTCGTATGGAGGTGTTTTGGATTATGTTAAGTATGTATGGTTGTTTATATGTTGTTATAAAGGCATATTTCCGACGGAATGACAACGGGAAATGCGTAAAGGGTAAATATGGTGCGAAATGCTATCTATGTGTGATCTTTTGGTCAATGTGTGTAATGTCATGGTGTTGTTGGTATGGAAATGCAGTGGATTGTATTGGGAGGGGATGACATGACCTTATATGGTAGCCACATAGTTCATTGTCGTCTTGTACGCTTATATAGTGACTAGTTGCTAATGTAAGTCCGGTATGACCGTGTATTGTAGACTAAGAAGTAAAGAAGGAGCTGGACCATTGTATTCATACATAGATTCGTGTATTCATACTTGGAAGTGCAGGTATGTAAGGTTACTCTTTCCGTGTCCTTCTACATCATATTGTTCCTATTGACGTTGATCATGTTTCACTTTCGAAAGGCATAAAGCATATCAATTCAGGTTGACGTATATTATTCTTCATATGTAACCTATTGGCTTGTTCTATTTCTAAAGGTTGTGAAGTACCTCAATTCAGGTTGACATATATTGTTATCCATATATGCCCTATTCTTAGATGAACTATGATTTACTTATCTCATATCCATTGGCTATTCATTAACTGAAATTCCAAGGATGTCATAATGTCGTGAGTCCAAAAAGGACGATCTCCAGAGAGAGTAAGGCATAACGAGAATTTATTAATGCTTGCTTAACACGTCCAAATTATGTCATGATTCCAAAGTCTCATAGTTTGATGATTGTTCTTGTACCAATCTTTCGTAAGTAGAAGTAGAAGTCTTATAAGAGAGTCTTATAAGAGTAAGGTAGTATGTGGGCTAATTTAACCATCCCTCATAAGTTAAGGTATCAATCTCATGACGTAGAGAAGTGAGGTAATAGATATAGGTGTGTTTCGAATAATGTCTTGATCCTTAGTATGTAAAAGAAGATGTGTGATAGTGCAGTGAAATGTATATAAGTGTGTGCCTTAATGTCATGGTCCTTAACGTGTTATCCCCATAACTTAGTGAAGGGTAGAAGAGTGTAAAGGAGTAATGTGCGTGGTTGTTATATGTTTCATTAAGTATGGATCACATTCTGAAGGGGTAGAAGTTTCATATAGAACATCTCTATATTGTGCTATGTTAGTTCTTGTTATAGAAGATCTCATAAGAAGTAGCAAAAATGTTAATCTCTTGGAAGTAGAGAAACAAGCTAACGTATATACATGTGTGTTGCCAATAGCATCGTGATCCTTAATAGGTCGTACAAGTGTGTAGATATGCTAACTCTAAGTTCTGAGAATGTGATGTTCTAAAATGTAATAATGTTATGATTATGTTTGTACCAAGCTGGTAAAAGTTGCGGTATATATATATCATCCATGGGGTGCAAAGAACACCTGCATGACGGTCCTTTATGTATATCATCCATGGGGTGCAATGGACACCTGCATGACGGTCCTTTATGTATATCATCCATGGGGTGCAAAGAACACCTGCATGACGGTCCTTATGTATATCATCCATGGGGTGCAAAGAACACCTGCATGACGGTCCTTTATGTATATCATCCATGGGGTGCAATGGACACCTGCATGACGGTCCTTTATGTATATCATCCATGGGGTGCAATGGACACCTGCATGACGGTCCTTTATGTATATCATCCATGGGGTGACATGAAAACCTGCATGACGGTTCTCTATACATCATCCATGGGGTGACATGTACACCTGCATGACGGTTCTCTATGAATTTCCCACTGATCAGTTGGGCCTGGGCAGTATATAGTTAATAATTTATTAAGTGAAGTAAGGTAAGGTAGAGAAGCAAGTAGAGTGGATGTATGATACCCCTACCATAGAGTGGTTGTAGGTGATATTTTATTAATCCACCAATAGAGTGGATGTGTGTGGATGAATGCTATTCTTTAGTGATTTATTTACCAAGTAGTAGAACCATAGTGGTAATGAACATAGAAGCTGGAAAGAATCTCTTGAGAGCTAATGCGTATGAAAGATATTTCTATGAGCAGTAAGGATAGAGAATGAATGTCCTAAAATGTTCATAACAAAAGTAATATGCAAGTTTCCAATTACAACGATGGTTTACCCATATTAAATAATCTCTCCTATTTATTTCATTGACATTATCCTATTTATTTCATTGACATTCTCATGTATGATGTAATTTCTCTAGCCTTACATATTCAGTACATTCTCGTGCTGACCCCCTCGGGGGAATTACCTTACATGTGCAGGTGCAGGTATTAGTAGACCTCATCTGTAGACTGGGGATCATTTGCAGAGTTTTGGTGAGCTCCACTTGGTTCGGGGCTTTCCGAGTCATAGTGTACATTATTTTGATATTGTAAATATTGTATAGACATGGTCATGTATTTGTTAGAGCCTTTCGTAGACCTATGTGGGTATGTGAATGAAAGAAGTGTACGTTCAGTTCTACGTAATGGCTCCAACGGCCAAGTTGTATATATATGTTTATGGCATAAGTTTCCATGTTTATAATTTCTACATAGTTGCATAAGAAAGAATAAGACGCATATGAGGGCATGCATGTGAAGGTTCATGAGCAAAGATTGGTTCTCTCGGGCCATATCGGCTTCGGGTGCCAATCACGTCCCGATGGGATTCGGGGCGTGACAAAAGTGGTATCAGAGCAGTCGGTCTAAGGATGTCTACAAAGCCGTGTCTGAGTAGAGTCTTACTTATCGATGTGTTGCGCGCCATATTTATAAGTAGGAGGCTACGGGACATTTAGGAGTTGTTTCATTTCTTCATTCTAGATCGTGCAATAGAGCCATTGTCCATAGGTGAGATTATATCTGACCATTGTAATTGGTTCTCTTTGATATAGTAAAATGTCGAATACAAGACAAGGTATGGGCAAGGATAAGCAGGCAAATATGCAAGCAGGAGAAGGAACTAGTAAATCACCACCTAACCCAGATAGTCATTATGGGGTTGAAATGGAGTTTACACCACGGGCACCTTCTCCTCCCATTTCTCCAGGGAGACCACAAAGGAGGGAAGTATCCCCAGATTCATCTGTTCATGTTACTAGGCAGGAGTTACAGGACTTGAAAAATGTTGTGCAAATGTTGACTCAGATAGTTGTTGCCCAGAGTCAAGGACGAGTGGGCCCAGTGACACGTGCTGATGGTGCGGCTAGGATAGCTAGTCGGAGAACACAAGATTTCTTGAAACTGGATCCTCCCACATTTACCGGGTCCGATCTTAATAAAGATCCGCAAGACTTTATAGATCAAATTCAAAGGGCTCTCGATGTTATGCATGTAACTGGTATAGAAACAGTAGAGCTTGCAGCATATAGACTAAAAAGAGAGGCTATATTATGGTACGAAGATTGGAAACGATCCATAGGTATCGGTGCAAATCCAGCTAGTTGGGAGGAATTCAAGGTGGCATTCCTTGATCATTATCTTCCATACGAGGTCCGCGAGGCTAGAGCGGATCAGTTTTTACATCTTCGTCAAGGAAATATGAGCGTCAGGGAGTACAGTCTCCGGTTTAACTCTTTGGCTAGATATGCTCCAAATGTGGTAGCTACCATGGCCGATAGAGTTCATCGATATGTAGACAGATTGGAGCCATACTTGGTAAGGGACTGTACTATTGCTGCATTGAATAAAGACATGGACATAGTCAGAATACAAGCCTTCGCGCAAAAGATGGAGGATCAAAGGCAAAGGGAAAGGATAAAAGAATCTGAGACAGGGCCGTCAAAACGGGCTCGACCCATGGGACAGTTCATGACATCCCAAGGTGGGGTTAGGCCTCGGGTTTTTCCAAGCCCACCTAGACCATCATTGTCTCACTCTACAGCAGGCACTTCCTCTCACTTTCGAGGGTCTAGAGATTTAAATCAGGTCGGGCAAAGTAGCGGGGATTGCGGCTCAGGTTCACAGATGACAGGATCTTTTCGCCCGCTATGTCCGTATTGTAGACGATTTCATTCAGGTGAATGCCGGAGGGGAACTACTAGTTGTTATTGGTGTGGCATAGAGGGGCACTTAATAAGAGAATGCCCATAAAGGGATGCGAGTGGTGTAGTACGACCTACAGGATCAGCCGCGGTATCATCAGCATCTGTTCCTTTTTCAGGCAGAGGTGTTCAGCCTATTGGCCGTGGTAGAGATATGAGAGGAGTAGTGGGTCGGCAGAATGAGAAAACATCTCCTGATGACGGTACAGGTACCTTACCATATGTTCACATGATGCATATGTATTGATTGTTTCAAGTTTTACCTTAGCATATGCTAATCCATTGATTACTTTCCACCTGTTGGTAAAGTTATTTGAGTTAAAGACACATATAGTCGTGGTATCGTAGCTGTTGGTTCTTATAGAAAATTAAGTACGCTTAATAGTGTTCCTAACGAACGGGATCATGGGATTTGAAAAGAAAGGACAAAATAGCCTTATACACTGTGACATGTGAAATTGCCGAGGGTGTATAAACCCATTGAAAATATTCACCTAACAGAGGATTTCACTAGGATATTCGTTGCACATGAAAGGAAAAAGATCACAAAGGGGGCTGGGGTAAGAATAATCAAGTGTCTATGAGAGTATATGCATGGAGACACTAATAAAGGAGTGCGTTTGTCACACATGAGACGATGTTGTTAACATTCGAGGACGAATGTTTCTAAGGGGGGAAGAATGTAACACCCCGTAAGTTTCAGAGTCTGATTAATTCCTATAGCATTTTTGGAAATCATAAAACATGAGAACTTTGATGATTTTTGCATTTAAAAATTTTGGGCTAGTTATTGGGCCTTAAATAGAACCCACAAATAAAGAGAAGACATGGCCCAACACAAGATTTTGACCCATTCTTTCATTTATGACCCATTTGACCCATTCAACATAATAATTAATGTTGATAAAAGGATAAGAAAGACTTGGGGGCCTATATAAGAGAGAAAATCAGATTTTTCTCTCATTTGGACACCCATGCCATTTCTAGAAATTTCTCCAACATTTTTGCTCTCAACTCAAACTCTAGGCTTTCATCTTTTGGCCAAAGGCATCATCTTGCACACTTTGGTAAGTGTTCATAGTTATGATTTAATATATTATGTGCATGAGAGACTACTCATATCATGTTGGTTATGTTGGTGAAGAGGGAGAAGTTCCCTATGTGCAAAACAATTTGTGTTTGCTAAATCGGAGGATGATTTATGGCTTGAAAACTTGAACATGGGTTTGTGATCTTGATGGAAATGAACTTGATGGATTCAATACTGATATATGAGATGTGATTATAGTCTTGAATTGTTTTATACTTGTGTATAGTGTTTGGAAATTCCATTGATAAATTGGTTATGGCTTTGGTGGCATGTTGGCCGTAAAGTGTCGTTTTGGTGATGTTATGTGTGTTGTGAAATCATGGCTGGTGGTTGGCATGTTGAATGATCAAAAATATGTTAAAATGAAGTTGGTTATGATCATGGACCATTCATGGCATCAAAAGACCCAAAACGAAGCCATTTCGGACCAAAACGGGCATCCGCCCCGCAGACGAGGGCATCTGCGGGCGCAGATGGCACTGGCTGCTGCCAATGGCCATCTGCGTGCACATGTGACTGACCTGCGTGCGCATGTGGCTGCGCAGGTCAGTCCAGAAATGTATTTTGGTTGCTCTCGTATTCCTTTGATCCCCGAAAGCCCCGATACCCTTTTGGGATGTAATTATCAACTTGTAATGTCATTCGAATGACTTTGAAGTGTCGTATGGAGGTGTTTTGGATTATGTTAAGTATGTATGGTTGTTTATATGTTGTTATAAAGGCATATTTCCGACGGAATGATAACGGGAAATGCGTAAAGGGTAAATATGGTGCGAAATGCTATCTATGTGTGATCTTTTGGTCAATGTGTGTAATGTCATGGTGTTGTTGGTATGGAAATGCAGTGGATTGTATTGGGAGGGGATGACATGACCTTATATGGTAGCCACATAGTTCATTGTCGTCTTGTACGCTTATATAGTGACTAGTTGCTAATGTAAGTCCGGTATGACCGTGTATTGTAGACTAAGAAGTAAAGAAGGAGCTGGACCATTGTATTCATACATAGATTCGTGTATTCATACTTGGAAGTGCAGGTATGTAAGGTTACTCTTTTCGTGTCCTTCTACATCATATTGTTCCTATTGACGTTGATCATGTTTCACTTCCGAAAGGCATAAAGCATATCAATTCAGGTTGACGTATATTATTCTTCATATGTAACCTATTGGCTTGTTCTATTTCTAAAGGTTGTGAAGTACCTCAATTCAGGTTGACATATATTGTTATCCATATATGCCCTATTCTTAGATGAACTATGATTTACTTATCTCATATCCATTGGCTATTCATTGACTGAAATCCCAAGGATGTCATAATGTCGTGAGTCCAAAAAGGACGATCTCCAGAGAGAGTAAGGCATAACGAGAATTTATTAATGCTTGCTTAACACGTCCAAATTATGTCATGATTCCAAAGTCTCATAGTTTGATGATTGTTCTTGTACCAATCTTTCGTAAGTAGAAGTAGAAGTCTTATAAGAGAGTCTTATAAGAGTAAGGTAGTATGTGGGCTAATTTAACCATCCCTCATAAGTTAAGGTATCAATCTCATGACGTAGAGAAGTGAGGTAATAGATATAGGTGTGTTTCGAATAATGTCTTGATCCTTAGTATGTAAAAGAAGATGTGTGATAGTGCAGTGAAATGTATATAAGTGTGTGCCTTAATGTCATGGTCCTTAACGTGTTATCCCCATAACTTAGTGAAGGGTAGAAGAGTGTAAAAGAGTAATGTGCGTGGTTGTTATATGTTTCATTAAGTATGGATCACATTCTGAAGGGGTAGAAGTTTCATATAGAACATCTCTATATTGTGCTATGTTAGTTCTTGTTATAGAAGATCTCATAAGAAGTAGCAAAAATGTTAATCTCTTGGAAGTAGAGAAACAAGCTAACGTATATACATGTGTGTTGCCAATAGCATCGTGATCCTTAATAGGTCGTACAAGTGTGTAGATATGCTAACTCTAAGTTCTGAGAATGTGATGTTCTAAAATGTAATAATGTTATGATTATGTTTGTACCAAGCTGGTAAAAGTTGCGGTATATATATATCATCCATGGGGTGCAAAGAACACCTGCATGACGGTCCTTTATGTATATCATCCATGGGGTGCAATGGACACCTGCATGACGGTCCTTTATGTATATCATCCATGGGGTACAAAGAACACCTGCATGACGGTCCTTATGTATATCATCCATGGGGTGCAAAGAACACCTGCATGACGGTCCTTTATGTATATCATCCATGGGGTGCAATGGACACCTGCATGACGGTCCTTTATGTATATCATCCATGGGGTGACATGAAAACCTGCATGACGGTTCTCTATACATCATCCATGGGGTGACATGTACACCTGCATGACGGTTCTCTATGAATTTCCCACTGATCAGTTGGGCCTGGGCAGTATATAGTTAATAATTTATTAAGTGAAGTAAGGTAAGGTAGAGAAGCAAGTAGAGTGGATGTATGATACCCCTACCATAGAGTGGTTGTAGGTGATATTTTATTAATCCACCAATAGAGTGGATGTGTGTGGATGAATGCTATTCTTTAGTGATTTATTTACCAAGTAGTAGAACCATAGTGGTAATGAACATAGAAGCTGGAAAGAATCTCTTGAGAGCTAATGCGTATGAAAGATATTTCTATGAGCAGTAAGGATAGAGAATGAATGTCCTAAAATGTTCATAACAAAAGTAATATGCAAGTTTCCAATTACAACGATGGTTTACCCATATTAAATAATCTCTCCTATTTATTTCATTGACATTATCCTATTTATTTCATTGACATTCTCATGTATGATGTAATTTCTCTAGCCTTACATATTCAGTACATTCTCGTGCTGACCCCCTCGGGGGAATTACCTTACATGTGCAGGTGCAGGTATTAGTAGACCTCATCTGTAGACTGGGGATCATTTGCAGAGTTTTGGTGAGCTCCACTTGGTTCGGGGCTTTCCGAGTCATAGTGTACATTATTTTGATATTGTAAATATTGTATAGACATGGTCATGTATTTGTTAGAGCCTTTCGTAGACCTATGTGGGTATGTGAATGAAAGAAGTGTACGTTCAGTTCTACGTAATGGCTCCAACGGCCAAGTTGTGTATATATGTTTATGGCATAAGTTTCCATGTTTATAATTTCTACATAGTTGCATAAGAAAGAATAAGACGCATATGAGGGCATGCATGTGAAGGTTCATGAGCAAAGATTGGTTCTCTCGGGCCATATCGGCTTCGGGTGCCAATCACGTCCCGATGGGATTTGGGGCGTGACAAAAGTGGTATCAGAGCAGTCGGTCTAAGGATGTCTACAAAGCCGTGTCTGAGTAGAGTCTTACTTATCGATGTGTTGCGCGCCACATTTATAAGTAGGAGGCTACGGGACATTTAGGAGTTGTTTCATTTCTTCATTCTAGATCGTGCAATAGAGCCATTGTCCATAGGTGAGATTATATCTGACCATTGTAATTGGTTCTCTTTGATATAGTAAAATGTCGAATACAAGACAAGGTATGGGCAAGGATAAGCAGGCAAATATGCAAGCAGGAGAAGGAACTAGTAAATCACCACCTAACCCAGATAGTCATTATGGGGTTGAAATGGAGTTTACACCACGGGCACCTTCTCCTCCCATTTCTCCAGGGAGACCACAAAGGAGGGAAGTATCCCCAGATTCATCTGTTCATGTTACTAGGCAGGAGTTACAGGACTTGAAAAATGTTGTGCAAATGTTGACTCAGATAGTTGTTGCCCAGAGTCAAGGACGAGTGGGCCCAGTGACACGTGCTGATGGTGCGGCTAGGATAGCTAGTCGGAGAACACAAGATTTCTTGAAACTGGATCCTCCCACATTTACCGGGTCCGATCTTAATAAAGATCCGCAAGACTTTATAGATCAAATTCAAAGGGCTCTCGATGTTATGCATGTAACTGGTATAGAAACAGTAGAGCTTGCAGCATATAGACTAAAAAGAGAGGCTATATTATGGTACGAAGATTGGAAACGATCCATAGGTATCGGTGCAAATCCAGCTAGTTGGGAGGAATTCAAGGTGGCATTCCTTGATCATTATCTTCCATACGAGGTCCGCGAGGCTAGAGCGGATCAGTTTTTACATCTTCGTCAAGGAAATATGAGCGTCAGGGAGTACAGTCTCCGGTTTAACTCTTTGGCTAGATATGCTCCAAATGTGGTAGCTACCATGGCCGATAGAGTTCATCGATATGTAGACAGATTGGAGCCATACTTGGTAAGGGACTGTACTATTGCTGCATTGAATAAAGACATGGACATAGTCAGAATACAAGCCTTCGCGCAAAAGATGGAGGATCAAAGGCAAAGGGAAAGGATAAAAGAATCTGAGACAGGGCCGTCAAAACGGGCTCGACCCATGGGACAGTTCATGACATCCCAAGGTGGGGTTAGGCCTCGGGTTTTTCCAAGCCCACCTAGACCATCATTGTCTCACTCTACAGCAGGCACTTCCTCTCACTTTCGAGGGTCTAGAGATTTAAATCAGGTCGGGCAAAGTAGCGGGGATTGCGGCTCAGGTTCACAGATGACAGGATCTTTTCGCCCGCTATGTCCGTATTGTAGACGATTTCATTCAGGTGAATGCCGGAGGGGAACTACTAGTTGTTATTGGTGTGGCATAGAGGGGCACTTAATAAGAGAATGCCCATAAAGGGATGCGAGTGGTGTAGTACGACCTACAGGATCAGCCGCGGTATCATCAGCATCTGTTCCTTTTTCAGGCAGAGGTGTTCAGCCTATTGGCCGTGGTAGAGATATGAGAGGAGTAGTGGGTCGGCAGAATGAGAAAACATCTCCTGATGACGGTACAGGTACCTTACCATATGTTCACATGATGCATATGTATTGATTGTTTCAAGTTTTACCTTAGCATATGCTAATCCATTGATTACTTTCCACCTGTTGGTAAAGTTATTTGAGTTAAAGACACATATAGTCGTGGTATCGTAGCTGTTGGTTCTTATAGAAAATTAAGTACGCTTAATAGTGTTCCTAACGAACGGGATCATGGGATTTGAAAAGAAAGGACAAAATAGCCTTATACACTGTGACATGTGAAATTGCCGAGGGTGTATAAACCCATTGAAAATATTCACCTAACAGAGGATTTCACTAGGATATTCGTTGCACATGAAAGGAAAAAGATCACAAAGGGGGCTGGGGTAAGAATAAGCAAGTGTCTATGAGAGTATATGCATGGAGACACTAATAAAGGAGTGCGTTTGTCACACATGAGACGATGTTGTTAACATTCGAGGACGAATGTTTCTAAGGGGGGAAGAATGTAACACCCCGTAAGTTTCAGAGTCTGATTAATTCCTATAGCATTTTTGGAAATCATAAAACATGAGAACTTTGATGATTTTTGCATTTAAAAATTTTGGGCTAGTTATTGGGCCTTAAATAGAACCCACAAATAAAGAGAAGACATGGCCCAACACAAGATTTTGACCCATTCTTTCATTTATGACCCATTTGACCCATTCAACATAATAATTAATGTTGATAAAAGGATAAGAAAGACTTGGGGGCCTATATAAGAGAGAAAATCAGATTTTTCTCTCATTTGGACACCCATGCCATTTCTAGAAATTTCTCCAACATTTTTGCTCTCAACTCAAACTCTAGGCTTTCATCTTTTGGCCAAAGGCATCATCTTGCACACTTTGGTAAGTGTTCATAGTTATGATTTAATATATTATGTGCATGAGAGACTACTCATATCATGTTGGTTATGTTGGTGAAGAGGGAGAAGTTCCCTATGTGCAAAACAATTTGTGTTTGCTAAATCGGAGGATGATTTATGGCTTGAAAACTTGAACATGGGTTTGTGATCTTGATGGAAATGAACTTGATGGATTCAATACTGATATATGAGATGTGATTATAGTCTTGAATTGTTTTATACTTGTGTATAGTGTTTGGAAATTCCATTGATAAATTGGTTATGGCTTTGGTGGCATGTTGGCCGTAAAGTGTCGTTTTGGTGATGTTATGTGTGTTGTGAAATCATGGCTGGTGGTTGGCATGTTGAATGATCAAAAATATGTTAAAATGAAGTTGGTTATGATCATGGACCATTCATGGCATCAAAAGACCCAAAACGAAGCCATTTCGAACCAAAACGGGCATCCGCCCCGCAGACGAGGGCATCTGCGGGCGCAGATGGCACTGGCTGCTGCCAATGGCCATCTGCGTGCACATGTGACTGACCTGCGTGCGCATGTGGCTGCGCAGGTCAGTCCAGAAATGTATTTTGGTTGCTCTCGTATTCCTTTGATCCCCGAAAGCCCCGATACCCTTTTGAGATGTAATTATCAACTTGTAATGTCATTCGAATGACTTTGAAGTGTCGTATGGAGGTGTTTTGGATTATGTTAAGTATGTATGGTTGTTTATATGTTGTTATAAAGGCATATTTCCGACGGAATGATAACGGGAAATGCGTAAAGGGTAAATATGGTGCGAAATGCTATCTATGTGTGATCTTTTGGTCAATGTGTGTAATGTCATGGTGTTGTTGGTATGGAAATGCAGTGGATTGTATTGGGAGGGGATGACATGACCTTATATGGTAGCCACATAGTTCATTGTCGTCTTGTACGCTTATATAGTGACTAGTTGCTAATGTAAGTCCGGTATGACCGTGTATTGTAGACTAAGAAGTAAAGAAGGAGCTGGACCATTGTATTCATACATAGATTCGTGTATTCATACTTGGAAGTGCAGGTATGTAAGGTTACTCTTTCCGTGTCCTTCTACATCATATTGTTCCTATTGACGTTGATCATGTTTCACTTCCGAAAGGCATAAAGCATATCAATTCAGGTTGACGTATATTATTCTTCATATGTAACCTATTGGCTTGTTCTATTTCTAAAGGTTGTGAAGTACCTCAATTCAGGTTGACATATATTGTTATCCATATATGCCCTATTCTTAGATGAACTATGATTTACTTATCTCATATCCATTGGCTATTCATTAACTGAAATTCCAAGGATGTCATAATGTCGTGAGTCCAAAAAGGACGATCTCCAGAGAGAGTAAGGCATAACGAGAATTTATTAATGCTTGCTTAACACGTCCAAATTATGTCATGATTCCAAAGTCTCATAGTTTGATGATTGTTCTTGTACCAATCTTTCGTAAGTAGAAGTAGAAGTCTTATAAGAGAGTCTTATAAGAGTAAGGTAGTATGTGGGCTAATTTAACCATCCCTCATAAGTTAAGGTATCAATCTCATGACGTAGAGAAGTGAGGTAATAGATATAGGTGTGTTTCGAATAATGTCTTGATCCTTAGTATGTAAAAGAAGATGTGTGATAGTGCAGTGAAATGTATATAAGTGTGTGCCTTAATGTCATGGTCCTTAACGTGTTATCCCCATAACTTAGTGAAGGGTAGAAGAGTGTAAAGGAGTAATGTGCGTGGTTGTTATATGTTTCATTAAGTATGGATCACATTCTGAAGGGGTAGAAGTTTCATATAGAACATCTCTATATTGTGCTATGTTAGTTCTTGTTATAGAAGATCTCATAAGAAGTAGCAAAAATGTTAATCTCTTGGAAGTAGAGAAACAAGCTAACGTATATACATGTGTGTTGCCAATAGCATCGTGATCCTTAATAGGTCGTACAAGTGTGTAGATATGCTAACTCTAAGTTCTGAGAATGTGATGTTCTAAAATGTAATAATGTTATGATTATGTTTGTACCAAGCTGGTAAAAGTTGCGGTATATATATATCATCCATGGGGTGCAAAGAACACCTGCATGACGGTCCTTTATGTATATCATCCATGGGGTGCAATGGACACCTGCATGACGGTCCTTTATGTATATCATCCATGGGGTGCAAAGAACACCTGCATGACGGTCCTTATGTATATCATCCATGGGGTGCAAAGAACACCTGCATGACGGTCCTTTATGTATATCATCCATGGGGTGCAATGGACACCTGCATGACGGTCCTTTATGTATATCATCCATGGGGTGCAATGGACACCTGCATGACGGTCCTTTATGTATATCATCCATGGGGTGACATGAAAACCTGCATGACGGTTCTCTATACATCATCCATGGGGTGACATGTACACCTGCATGACGGTTCTCTATGAATTTCCCACTGATCAGTTGGGCCTGGGCAGTATATAGTTAATAATTTATTAAGTGAAGTAAGGTAAGGTAGAGAAGCAAGTAGAGTGGATGTATGATACCCCTACCATAGAGTGGTTGTAGGTGATATTTTATTAATCCACCAATAGAGTGGATGTGTGTGGATGAATGCTATTCTTTAGTGATTTATTTACCAAGTAGTAGAACCATAGTGGTAATGAACATAGAAGCTGGAAAGAATCTCTTGAGAGCTAATGCGTATGAAAGATATTTCTATGAGCAGTAAGGATAGAGAATGAATGTCCTAAAATGTTCATAACAAAAGTAATATGCAAGTTTCCAATTACAACGATGGTTTACCCATATTAAATAATCTCTCCTATTTATTTCATTGACATTATCCTATTTATTTCATTGACATTCTCATGTATGATGTAATTTCTCTAGCCTTACATATTCAGTACATTCTCGTGCTGACCCCCTCGGGGGAATTACCTTACATGTGCAGGTGCAGGTATTAGTAGACCTCATCTGTAGACTGGGGATCATTTGCAGAGTTTTGGTGAGCTCCACTTGGTTCGGGGCTTTCCGAGTCATAGTGTACATTATTTTGATATTGTAAATATTGTATAGACATGGTCATGTATTTGTTAGAGCCTTTCGTAGACCTATGTGGGTATGTGAAT
The DNA here is from genome assembly GCA_031232105.1 of Capsicum rhomboideum. NCBI lineage: Eukaryota > Viridiplantae > Streptophyta > Magnoliopsida > Solanales > Solanaceae > Capsicum > Capsicum rhomboideum. The sequence continues at coordinate 136,872,402 of CP124711.1, read as the reverse complement.
GAAAGAAGTGTACGTTCAGTTCTACGTAATGGCTCCAACGGCCAAGTTGTATATATATGTTTATGGCATAAGTTTCCATGTTTATAATTTCTACATAGTTGCATAAGAAAGAATAAGACGCATATGAGGGCATGCATGTGAAGGTTCATGAGCAAAGATTGGTTCTCTCGGGCCATATCGGCTTCGGGTGCCAATCACGTCCCGATGGGATTTGGGGCGTGACAAAAGTGGTATCAGAGCAGTCGGTCTAAGGATGTCTACAAAGCCGTGTCTGAGTAGAGTCTTACTTATCGATGTGTTGCGCGCCACATTTATAAGTAGGAGGCTACGGGACATTTAGGAGTTGTTTCATTTCTTCATTCTAGATCGTGCAATAGAGCCATTGTCCATAGGTGAGATTATATCTGACCATTGTAATTGGTTCTCTTTGATATAGTAAAATGTCGAATACAAGACAAGGTATGGGCAAGGATAAGCAGGCAAATATGCAAGCAGGAGAAGGAACTAGTAAATCACCACCTAACCCAGATAGTCATTATGGGGTTGAAATGGAGTTTACACCACGGGCACCTTCTCCTCCCATTTCTCCAGGGAGACCACAAAGGAGGGAAGTATCCCCAGATTCATCTGTTCATGTTACTAGGCAGGAGTTACAGGACTTGAAAAATGTTGTGCAAATGTTGACTCAGATAGTTGTTGCCCAGAGTCAAGGACGAGTGGGCCCAGTGACACGTGCTGATGGTGCGGCTAGGATAGCTAGTCGGAGAACACAAGATTTCTTGAAACTGGATCCTCCCACATTTACCGGGTCCGATCTTAATAAAGATCCGCAAGACTTTATAGATCAAATTCAAAGGGCTCTCGATGTTATGCATGTAACTGGTATAGAAACAGTAGAGCTTGCAGCATATAGACTAAAAAGAGAGGCTATATTATGGTACGAAGATTGGAAACGATCCATAGGTATCGGTGCAAATCCAGCTAGTTGGGAGGAATTCAAGGTGGCATTCCTTGATCATTATCTTCCATACGAGGTCCGCGAGGCTAGAGCGGATCAGTTTTTACATCTTCGTCAAGGAAATATGAGCGTCAGGGAGTACAGTCTCCGGTTTAACTCTTTGGCTAGATATGCTCCAAATGTGGTAGCTACCATGGCCGATAGAGTTCATCGATATGTAGACAGATTGGAGCCATACTTGGTAAGGGACTGTACTATTGCTGCATTGAATAAAGACATGGACATAGTCAGAATACAAGCCTTCGCGCAAAAGATGGAGGATCAAAGGCAAAGGGAAAGGATAAAAGAATCTGAGACAGGGCCGTCAAAACGGGCTCGACCCATGGGACAGTTCATGACATCCCAAGGTGGGGTTAGGCCTCGGGTTTTTCCAAGCCCACCTAGACCATCATTGTCTCACTCTACAGCAGGCACTTCCTCTCACTTTCGAGGGTCTAGAGATTTAAATCAGGTCGGGCAAAGTAGCGGGGATTGCGGCTCAGGTTCACAGATGACAGGATCTTTTCGCCCGCTATGTCCGTATTGTAGACGATTTCATTCAGGTGAATGCCGGAGGGGAACTACTAGTTGTTATTGGTGTGGCATAGAGGGGCACTTAATAAGAGAATGCCCATAAAGGGATGCGAGTGGTGTAGTACGACCTACAGGATCAGCCGCGGTATCATCAGCATCTGTTCCTTTTTCAGGCAGAGGTGTTCAGCCTATTGGCCGTGGTAGAGATATGAGAGGAGTAGTGGGTCGGCAGAATGAGAAAACATCTCCTGATGACGGTACAGGTACCTTACCATATGTTCACATGATGCATATGTATTGATTGTTTCAAGTTTTACCTTAGCATATGCTAATCCATTGATTACTTTCCACCTGTTGGTAAAGTTATTTGAGTTAAAGACACATATAGTCGTGGTATCGTAGCTGTTGGTTCTTATAGAAAATTAAGTACGCTTAATAGTGTTCCTAACGAACGGGATCATGGGATTTGAAAAGAAAGGACAAAATAGCCTTATACACTGTGACATGTGAAATTGCCGAGGGTGTATAAACCCATTGAAAATATTCACCTAACAGAGGATTTCACTAGGATATTCGTTGCACATGAAAGGAAAAAGATCACAAAGGGGGCTGGGGTAAGAATAATCAAGTGTCTATGAGAGTATATGCATGGAGACACTAATAAAGGAGTGCGTTTGTCACACATGAGACGATGTTGTTAACATTCGAGGACGAATGTTTCTAAGGGGGGAAGAATGTAACACCCCGTAAGTTTCAGAGTCTGATTAATTCCTATAGCATTTTTGGAAATCATAAAACATGAGAACTTTGATGATTTTTGCATTTAAAAATTTTGGGCTAGTTATTGGGCCTTAAATAGAACCCACAAATAAAGAGAAGACATGGCCCAACACAAGATTTTGACCCATTCTTTCATTTATGACCCATTTGACCCATTCAACATAATAATTAATGTTGATAAAAGGATAAGAAAGACTTGGGGGCCTATATAAGAGAGAAAATCAGATTTTTCTCTCATTTGGACACCCATGCCATTTCTAGAAATTTCTCCAACATTTTTGCTCTCAACTCAAACTCTAGGCTTTCATCTTTTGGCCAAAGGCATCATCTTGCACACTTTGGTAAGTGTTCATAGTTATGATTTAATATATTATGTGCATGAGAGACTACTCATATCATGTTGGTTATGTTGGTGAAGAGGGAGAAGTTCCCTATGTGCAAAACAATTTGTGTTTGCTAAATCGGAGGATGATTTATGGCTTGAAAACTTGAACATGGGTTTGTGATCTTGATGGAAATGAACTTGATGGATTCAATACTGATATATGAGATGTGATTATAGTCTTGAATTGTTTTATACTTGTGTATAGTGTTTGGAAATTCCATTGATAAATTGGTTATGGCTTTGGTGGCATGTTGGCCGTAAAGTGTCGTTTTGGTGATGTTATGTGTGTTGTGAAATCATGGCTGGTGGTTGGCATGTTGAATGATCAAAAATATGTTAAAATGAAGTTGGTTATGATCATGGACCATTCATGGCATCAAAAGACCCAAAACGAAGCCATTTCGGACCAAAACGGGCATCCGCCCCGCAGACGAGGGCATCTGCGGGCGCAGATGGCACTGGCTGCTGCCAATGGCCATCTGCGTGCACATGTGACTGACCTGCGTGCGCATGTGGCTGCGCAGGTCAGTCCAGAAATGTATTTTGGTTGCTCTCGTATTCCTTTGATCCCCGAAAGCCCCGATACCCTTTTGGGATGTAATTATCAACTTGTAATGTCATTCGAATGACTTTGAAGTGTCGTATGGAGGTGTTTTGGATTATGTTAAGTATGTATGGTTGTTTATATGTTGTTATAAAGGCATATTTCCGACGGAATGATAACGGGAAATGCGTAAAGGGTAAATATGGTGCGAAATGCTATCTATGTGTGATCTTTTGGTCAATGTGTGTAATGTCATGGTGTTGTTGGTATGGAAATGCAGTGGATTGTATTGGGAGGGGATGACATGACCTTATATGGTAGCCACATAGTTCATTGTCGTCTTGTACGCTTATATAGTGACTAGTTGCTAATGTAAGTCCGGTATGACCGTGTATTGTAGACTAAGAAGTAAAGAAGGAGCTGGACCATTGTATTCATACATAGATTCGTGTATTCATACTTGGAAGTGCAGGTATGTAAGGTTACTCTTTTCGTGTCCTTCTACATCATATTGTTCCTATTGACGTTGATCATGTTTCACTTCCGAAAGGCATAAAGCATATCAATTCAGGTTGACGTATATTATTCTTCATATGTAACCTATTGGCTTGTTCTATTTCTAAAGGTTGTGAAGTACCTCAATTCAGGTTGACATATATTGTTATCCATATATGCCCTATTCTTAGATGAACTATGATTTACTTATCTCATATCCATTGGCTATTCATTGACTGAAATCCCAAGGATGTCATAATGTCGTGAGTCCAAAAAGGACGATCTCCAGAGAGAGTAAGGCATAACGAGAATTTATTAATGCTTGCTTAACACGTCCAAATTATGTCATGATTCCAAAGTCTCATAGTTTGATGATTGTTCTTGTACCAATCTTTCGTAAGTAGAAGTAGAAGTCTTATAAGAGAGTCTTATAAGAGTAAGGTAGTATGTGGGCTAATTTAACCATCCCTCATAAGTTAAGGTATCAATCTCATGACGTAGAGAAGTGAGGTAATAGATATAGGTGTGTTTCGAATAATGTCTTGATCCTTAGTATGTAAAAGAAGATGTGTGATAGTGCAGTGAAATGTATATAAGTGTGTGCCTTAATGTCATGGTCCTTAACGTGTTATCCCCATAACTTAGTGAAGGGTAGAAGAGTGTAAAAGAGTAATGTGCGTGGTTGTTATATGTTTCATTAAGTATGGATCACATTCTGAAGGGGTAGAAGTTTCATATAGAACATCTCTATATTGTGCTATGTTAGTTCTTGTTATAGAAGATCTCATAAGAAGTAGCAAAAATGTTAATCTCTTGGAAGTAGAGAAACAAGCTAACGTATATACATGTGTGTTGCCAATAGCATCGTGATCCTTAATAGGTCGTACAAGTGTGTAGATATGCTAACTCTAAGTTCTGAGAATGTGATGTTCTAAAATGTAATAATGTTATGATTATGTTTGTACCAAGCTGGTAAAAGTTGCGGTATATATATATCATCCATGGGGTGCAAAGAACACCTGCATGACGGTCCTTTATGTATATCATCCATGGGGTGCAATGGACACCTGCATGACGGTCCTTTATGTATATCATCCATGGGGTACAAAGAACACCTGCATGACGGTCCTTATGTATATCATCCATGGGGTGCAAAGAACACCTGCATGACGGTCCTTTATGTATATCATCCATGGGGTGCAATGGACACCTGCATGACGGTCCTTTATGTATATCATCCATGGGGTGCAATGGACACCTGCATGACGGTCCTTTATGTATATCATCCATGGGGTGACATGAAAACCTGCATGACGGTTCTCTATACATCATCCATGGGGTGACATGTACACCTGCATGACGGTTCTCTATGAATTTCCCACTGATCAGTTGGGCCTGGGCAGTATATAGTTAATAATTTATTAAGTGAAGTAAGGTAAGGTAGAGAAGCAAGTAGAGTGGATGTATGATACCCCTACCATAGAGTGGTTGTAGGTGATATTTTATTAATCCACCAATAGAGTGGATGTGTGTGGATGAATGCTATTCTTTAGTGATTTATTTACCAAGTAGTAGAACCATAGTGGTAATGAACATAGAAGCTGGAAAGAATCTCTTGAGAGCTAATGCGTATGAAAGATATTTCTATGTGCAGTAAGGATAGAGAATGAATGTCCTAAAATGTTCATAACAAAAGTAATATGCAAGTTTCCAATTACAACGATGGTTTACCTATATTAAATAATCTCTCCTATTTATTTCATTGACATTATCCTATTTATTTCATTGACATTCTCATGTATGATGTAATTTCTCTAGCCTTACATATTCAGTACATTCTCGTGCTGACCCCCTCGGGGGAATTACCTTACATGTGCAGGTGCAGGTATTAGTAGACCTCATCTGTAGACTGGGGATCATTTGGAGAGCTCCACTTGGTTCGGGGCTTTCCGAGTCATAGTGTACATTATTTTGATATTGTAAATATTGTATAGACATGGTCATGTATTTGTTAGAGCCTTTCGTAGACCTATGTTGGTATGTGAATGAAAGAAGTGTACGTTCAGTTCTACGTAATGGCTCCAACGGCCAAGTTGTATATATATGTTTATGGCATAAGTTTCCATGTTTATAATTTCTACATAGTTGCATAAGAAAGAATAAGACGCATATGAGGGCATGCATGTGAAGGTTCATGAGCAAAGATTGGTTCTCTCGGGCCATATCGGCTTCGGGTGCCAATCACGTCCCGATGGGATTCGGGGCGTGACATGGTATCAGAGCACCAGTGATCGGCGCTTCATTCTCGTTGGAAGATAGCTATTTTGCGTCTTCGTCTAGCTTTCCTTTCATCCATTTCTTCTTCAATTTCTCGCATTTTTGAGGTACGAATCGAGTGATGCAATAGCTTTGATTTTGCTGCGTATTTTTTGCCAATTCTCGTTAATTTTGTTGCGTATTTCATCAATTCTTGTTGATTTCTCTCTCATAATCATCACACAACAATGATGCCGGCTAATGAGGCAAGAAATCCCACTTCCACCAGTACCACAATTAACCTTGAAACCCTCTTTTTATCCATCCCTCTAACATTCCTAGTGTCACTCTAGCTCCAGTACCCTTTGACGGTGTAGGATATCGCTCCTGGCGCCGTAATGTGTTGTGATCTCTTTCGATCAAAAATAAATTAAGTTTTATCAACGGAAAGTGTAAGAGGCCAGATTCCCAAACATCTAATGAATTGCGCCAGTGGGAGAGATGTGATGATATGGTCACAGCGTGGATTTTCAATTCCCTTGTGAAGGAAATTGCGGACAGTGTCGAGCATGTATGCAACTTTCAAGAGCATTGGGCTGAACTGGAAGACAGATACGACCAGACAAATGGAGCAAAATTATACCAGATACAGCAGGAGATTAATGATTTGCGATAAGGCACATTGGATATCACAGGATATTACACATGAATGAATAAATTTGGGGAAGAAATTAACACAATTACGGCTAAACATCAATGTGTCTGCCAATGCATCTGTGGAGGCAAGGAACACATGTATAAGTATGAATAAGAGCGAAGGCTAATTTAATTCCTTATGGGGTTGAATTAAGTCTACACCACCATCAGGAGAAGTATTCTTCTGATGACACCCCTACCTACTTTGGGGCAAGCATTTTCCCTACTCGTGCAGGAGAAAAAGCAGAGAGAGCTTCGGCCAACTACTCACACTTTTGGTAAATCATCTTCTATGAATGTGAGTATTGGGGGTGGAGGTTAAACTGGAAGAAATTTTCGAACAAACTATGCTATCAATGATTACAATAGGGGTGAAAGAAACAGACCTTACTGTGATCATTATAAAAGGTTGGGCCACACTAAAGAGAAATGCTACAAACTACATAGGTAACCTCAACAACAAAATCAAGTGATGAACTCCTCTAATTCGAGGTCTCATGGTTACAATCACGCAACCAAGTCTCAAAATCACAACCAAAACTTCAGCAATCAGAGAGGTTCAGACCAAAATCAGGGATATAAATTTGGTAAAGGTAAAGGAGTGGCCGTTAATGTATTTGGAGCAGATTCTGATATATTGTCTGTAAAGAGTGAATGTGGAGTAAATCACAATGACAATCAGCACATGACTCTCATAAAGAAATAATATGGGCAAGCAGTGAACCTGATTCAGCAGTTTGGATCCAACAGTTCAGGCAATTCTTTTAATACCACTGCACATGAATGTGGAGCTACTAGCTTTGCAGGTATTATTGTTTGTACCTCTTCTATAGATATTGGTAACTTGTCTTGTGGATGTTTTAATTCAAGTAATGACTTGTGGATCATAGATTCAGGGGCCTCTCACCATATGACCTTCAATAGAAACCTTCTTTCACATATCATACACTTACCATATCCCTTACTTGTTAGACTACCAAATAGATATCATGTGAGAGTTACAGAAATAGGCAATGTGGTGATCATACCTAAGATCATTTTGCATAAATTTTTCCTCGTACCATCTTTTAAATTCAATCTCCTATCAGTCAGTTCCTTAGTAGAGCAGCTAAAATGTGTTGTTGCTTTCTCTGATTCATCTTTCCTTCTACAGGGCCCTTCTCAGAAGAGGCCTCTAGATATTGGTAGCTTACATGATGGACTTTATTACCTCTGTTCAACCTGCTTGATGAAAGATTCCCATATTGCAGGGCACCATCCACTTCCCACTTGTTATTTTTCCTTATCTAATTATATGAATAAGTTACATTGTACCTGTCCATCACAATTTCATTGTTCTTCTTCCATTGTACAGAATGTAAGTCATACACACAACAAGCACTACACTTATTTTACTACTTCTCATCGCACTGTAAAGAATGGTATTCCTGTAAATAATAACAATGCAACATCTCTTGTTTCCAGCATGCATACTCATGTCTCTAATGAAAACAGTGTTGATTTTTTGTGGCATCACAGATTAGGACACGTTCCTTTCATAAAAATGAAGGGAATATCATTCATCCCTGTACAGTTCTTACCCAAGCAACCTTTTACTTGCACCATTTGCCCTATGGCTAGACAGAATAGGCTTTCCTTCCCTGATAAGACAACCAGTACCACATCCATTTTTGAACTAATTCATGTGAATCTGTGGGGACCATATCATGTCATAATCCATGACAATTACAAATATTTCATCACTATAGTAGATGACTTTAGTAGGTCCACTTGGACTCATCTACTAAGCTACAAAAGTAATGCCCTGCACACACTGAAAATCTTCATAAAAATGGTTGAATGCCAATTCAATACCAAAGTGAGAGCTATCAGAACTGATAATGGTTTAGAGTTTAATAATAATGAGACATCCATGTTTCTTCAATCCAAAGACATTGTACATCAAATAACATGCCCTTACACTCTCCAACAAAATGGGATAGTAGAAAGAAAACACAAATACCTATTTGAGACAGCTAGGTCCTTGCTATTCCAATCCAAATTACCCTTGAAATACTGGGTTATATGAGTGTTAACATCAACCTACCGCATCAAAAAGTTACCATCATCCTCCATTAGTAATAAATGTGCCTTTAAGATCCTCTATAAATGTAAACCTTACTCACACCTAAGAAGCTTTGGATGTCTATGTTATCCTACAAGAACTAAGCCCCACAGAGATAAGTTCGAGCCCAGAACTAGACCTCATCTTTGCATAGGCTATCCCTTTGGTGTGAAAGGATATAAAGTTCTCAATCTCGCCACCAAAAAAATACTGGTTTCTAGAGATGTGCTATTCCATGAATTTGTATTTCCCTTCTCTCATCAACCTAATAAGAATGTTGTTTTTCAATCTATGTTTCCTCCTCAAAATTGTGTCATAGTAGATAGTAGTGAGTCAACTGTTATGCAAAATGATCATAGAAGTGATACTGTAACACATTTGCCAGTTTCACCTGAGATTTTCACATTCAAACCCTCATGTTATGGAATTCTCACCTCCATCTTATTCTCCAGTATCAGTTACTCCTACATCCATACCCTCTACTATTTTTGCATCTACAGAACCTAGAAGATCTCTCAGAACACAAAAAGTCCCTCCTTACCTTAATGATTTTTTCCATCCACTTGTGCAACCACAATCATATTGCTCTAGTCAGCATTTCATACCTCTACACACATGTTTCTCATCCACTCATCCCACCATTGTCCCTGAATCTACAAGCCAATAGCTTGTACATCACATTCTTCTTGACTCTGAACTAACATCTTATGAAGAAGCAGTTTCATGTCCAGCTTGGCAAGTAGCAATGACACAAGAGTTTGAGGCACTTCATGCCAACCAAACTTGGGAGTTTGTGCCTTTACCACCTGACAAAAGAGCCATTGGGTGTAAGTGGGTCTACAAAATTAAGCATAAAGCTGATGGGAGCATAGAAAGGTTCAAAGCTAGATTGGTAGTGAAGAGTTATACTCAACATGCTGGAATAGACTATAGTGAAACCTTCTTACCAGTTGTGAAGATGACAACTATGAGAGCCCTGATTCCTACAGTTGTTAAAAGAGAATGGGATATTTTTCAGTTAGATGTAAATAATGCATTATTCCATCGAGACCTCCATGAGGAAGGGTATATGAAACTGCCTAAAGGACTGCATACAGAGAAACCTAACCTTGTTTGCAAATTAAACAGATCTTTATATGGCCTAAAGTAGGCCAGCAGACAGCAGTATGCAACGTTAACTGAGGCCCTAAACTCAAGGGGGTTTACCCACTCCATGCATGACTATTCATTATTTCACAAGAAATCAACTTCTTTCTCTGTGTTTATTGTTGTATATGTGGATGATATCTTAACTATTGGGAATAATGCTAATGAAATATTAGAGTTGAAAAAGTTCTTAAATGATACTTTCAAGATAAAAGACTTGGGCAAGCTGCATTATTTCTTGTGGTTAGAAGTCATACACACAGGTGATGATGTTCTCCTTTCTCAAAAGAAATTTCTGTTGGACCTGCTGAAGGAGTTCAATTATGACCAATACAGTCATCTCTCATCCCCTCTGGATCCTAATGTCAAACTCAAAGCAAAAGAATGTGTCCCTTTGTCTGATCCAGGCTTTTATAAGAAGTTAGTAGGGAAGCTTAATTTTCTAACCAACACAAGGTTGGACATAACATATAGAGTACAACGCCTTAGTCATTTTATGCAGGACCCGAGGGAGCCTCATCTTCAGGCTGCATATCACATGCTGAGGTATTTGAAGAAGGATCCTACCCTAGGGGTGTTCATGTCCAGTATAGAAGATTACAACATCAAGGCATTTTGTGACTCTGATTGGGCTGCATGTCCTGATTCAAGGAAGTCAGTTTTTGGCTATATAGTGTTTCTAGGTGATAGTCCAATCAGTTGGAAGTCCAAGAAGTAAGAGACTATCTCCTTATCTTCAGCAAAAGCTGAGTACAGAGCACTCAGAAAAGTGGCTGGAGAGCTGGTTTGGTTAAGCAGGCTACTCACTGACCTTAGTGTTCCATTTCCTAGTCCCATTCTTGTATTCTGTGATAGTCAATCAGCTTTGTATATTGCTAGAAACTCTGTGTTTCATGAAAGGACTAAACACATTGAAGTTGGTTGTCACTTTGTGAGAACCATGTTACAAGAAGGGCTGATATCACTTCACCACATTGGCACAGCTGCACAACTCGCAGACATCCTCACTAAGGCTCTCACTGGTGTTAAACATTATGAGATTCTTAGCAAACTGGTTGTGCTTCCATCCCTTCCAACTTGAGGGGGGGGGGTGTTAAGATTACCTCTAGAGTAAGCTATTTATTGTAATTGTTGAGTCAGCAAATCAATTAGTTAGAGGTAGTTAGTGACAAATTAGTTAGTTACAGATATTTTCCTTCCTACTTGTATATAAGCAATTGCTACGACTGATTTGAGTTTGAGCTTCATTTTCCCAATAGGGGATTCAAATATTTTCTTTCTCCATCTTCTCAGTTTTCTCCTTCTTAGCTCCATACAGTCTGAAATTTGATATAACTAAAGGAGGGTTCATATTTTATGTGATGAATTTATCTATGTAGAACGTTTGAGAACAAGTACAATTTTTTTTGAAATATGAGCAGAAAGTATAAAATAGGAATATTTTGTCATGAATTTTATTAAAATAGAGTATTATTCAAATGTTAAAATAAAATTAACTAATAAATTTAAGTCTTAAGAAATTGTCGATGCATTCTACTTTTAAAAAACTATAGAAGAAAAAGAAAGAGATATGTTGTGTAAAATATTAGAACAAACTTTTTTTTCTCTGATCCTGAGTCAGACGAGAGAAACATAATAATTGCAAAACCGTGTGTAAAAGAGTAAAGTCACCCTTCCACTTTTTGATAAGGTATTGACCCAATTGTGAATATAACATGAAGATGCTGCATGCTTTATTAAAAAAACAAAAATAACATCATAAAGTGAGTCCGGAGCCTAAAGGGCTATTTTTTTCATCCAAAATTCTGAATGGACAGCAAAAATTGAAAAATTCCAAACAGGACAAGGCGCATAAAGGCTAACACCTTGCCCTTAATCTTTCAAGGTTGTTAGTTAATGGTTAAGAGCAAGGCGAGAACACTGTTTTGCCTTACAAGGCGAAATTAACCAGCCGCCTTATCCTATAAGCTTTCCATTTTATTTTCTTGATAACTAACATAGTCTGTCTTCATAACAGGCAAATCAAACAATACGCTCATTGTGATCACATTATTTTTGAAATACTTCACATTTAGTTTTTATCTTTTAGTGGAGAGCAACAGTATAGATATTCTTTTTGGTGCCAATATTTATTAATGAATCTTTCCTAGTATAGCCATAATCGCAAGTTCCCTTATTTTCAGAGTAATAAACTAATATTAAAAATACATACTCCATTAAAATATAGTAATTACATATTAACAATTTAAGTCTAACAAAAATGTATTTACAGCACATATCAAACTATTGTCACTTACACTTTGTTTGTGGTTTCCGATGGTATGGTATGGTATGGTTATTAAGAGAACCATGTTTGTTTTGATTGTTTCTTAAAATGTATGTTATGGTATAGTTTGATTTCATGGTTTGGTAACCATGAAAATCTTCACTTTATGCAACCACCGATTTGGTGGTATCCCATTGTTTCCTTATTTCTTTTTTCAATTATGTCCTTACTTAATTTACATAATCTTATTTTACGTTTTACCCTATATTATTTAACTCCACCCAAATATCCTACATTTTTCTGCGTAGAAGTTTTCTAAAGTTTATTTTTCTGCCTAGTTTACAACTTAAAATCTCGTCTAGGAAAAGGTTATACATAAAAGTTTTAGGTTTCGTTTATGCTTTGGTCAGTTGTCTAGTTTTCTACTTTTGCTACTGAACATTAGTTGTCTAGTTTTCTACTTTTGCTACTGAACATTAAGCATTTAAACCTAGTTCGTGGGAGAACCTTATACACAATTTAAGTTTTTCTCAAGTATAACTTGTTAAACTAACCAAATTGATACTTCTGAGATGTTCATTAATTTTGTTTCATTTAAATGGCGTGGAAGTGAAGAAAATTATTTTAATTTATTTGTTAATAATTATTGATCGATAAAGTTAACATTTATAATAATTAAGGGCATTTTAGTAAATTTACCAATTACGATACAGTATCATACTGTCAAACCAAATAATAAAACTGTTATTAAACAACAACAAACGATACAGTCCATCCAAACATTGTATTGTACTATATTGTACAATACAATACCATATCATATAATATTGTAGAGTCCGGAGCCTAAATGGCAATTTTTTTAATTCAAAATTCCGAAAAGGCAGTGACAAATTGAAAAATGCCAAAGGGGCAAAGGCGGGCAAGGGATCCCGCCTTACCTTTAACCAGTTAACGGTATCAGTTAAATGGTTAAAGGTAAGGCAGGATGCCTTGCCCGCCTTACAAAGCGATATAGGTAACCCGCCTTACAAGGCAGTATAGGTAACCCGCATTCCATCTTCCATCAAACAAGGAGAATAAATTCTCTGATGATAGAAATAAATTTCCTGAAGATAGAGGGAATGTCCTGAATGAATTGTCATCTTGCAACCCTAATTTTGTCATCAAAAAAAGAAAACTATCAGTAATTATCAACCTTTTTACACATATTAAATATTTTTTTGATATAAATAAATATCAATTCAAGATTTTCTGTAGTAAAAATAAAATCTTTTCACTACAAACAAAATATAAATATAGAATTTTGACTACAAACAATACATAAATATAAAATTTTTACTACTAATTTCTCCGAGGACAACGTGCCTTAGTATGACCTGTTTGCTTACAAAAACTACATTTTCGTGTCATGCGAGCAGGACGTCTGGTGTGGATTCAAGAACTCAACTCAAGAAAATCTTGAATTGATATTTATTTATATCAAAAAAATATTTAATATGTGTAAAAAAAGTCGATATATAATTGCTGGAAGTTTTCTTTTTCTGATGACAAATTAGGGTTACCAGGTGACAATTCATTCAGGACGATTTCCTCTATCTTCAGGAAATTTATTTCTATCATCAGGAAATTTATTCTCCTTGTTTGATGGAAGATGGAAGACGGGTTACCTATACCGTCTTGTAAGGCGGGTTACCTATACCGCTTTGTAAGGCGGGCAAGGCATCCCGCCTTACCTTTAACCATTTAACTGACACCGTTAACTGGTTAAAAGTAAGGCGGGATCCCTTGCCCGCCTTTGCCCCTTTGACATTTTTCAATTTGTCATTGTCCTTTCGGAATTTTGGATAAAAAAAATTGCCCTTTATGCTCCGAACTCTAATATTGTACATTGTGAAACCATAGGGTTTTTTTTATTGTAATAAATTTTGATTTTTTAAAAAGCCTGAAAGGATGGGGAAAAAAAAAAAAACTACCAAAACATTAGTTCCGAAAAAGCAAAAACTGATTGAGAAAAGAAAATAATTTGCTACCAAAACGTAACCATTATCACCCACCTTTTTCAGTCAAAGGGTAAGGTGGGTGACTGATTTCGTCTTGTAAGGCAAAACAGTATCCTTGCCTTATTCTTAACCATTAACTAACGACGTGTTAAAAGGTTAAGGACAAGGCGTGAGCTTTCATCTGCCTTGTCCCATTTGAATTTTTTTGATTTTTATTTACTCATTCGGAATTTTGGATGAAAAAAGTTATCATTTAGACTCTGGACTCGAATGAATGACATCTCTTTTTCATTAATCGAAAATCTCAAATTCGAGTCATGGCAAAAGATGATATGCGTGGTAGCTAGGACATGCTCCCCCACCCCTATCCTTTATGGCCCATGATGCACGAAATCGATTAGGGTAATGGGTGGAAGTGGTTGTGCGGATGCAGCTTCAAGTTGTCGGATTCTTCTGAATTCAATACTTTCAGCACGAAGTATAAATTTATGTGTCAAAATTCATTTATTTTGCACCAAATTGTATCATAACTTTAAAAATATAATAAATTTAATGCTAAAAACCTTAAAAATTAAACTCAGAGTTTAAATTCTGAATACGTCACGATCCTCGACTTTAGCCACATTCATATAGTTAGCTAATTTCACACACAAATTAAAGTCTACACCCATTATCAAGCACACACAAAAAGAAAGTAAATGCAATATAACGAAACTTCGTAGACAATGACTTAAAATTACAAATTCTTGTCCTTAGGGAGCCTCAAAAGAGAAATTGATCAAAATAGCCCTTAATGTATATATTGGCTTTAGATTCATTTAACCCTTAGGGGTATAAATACGATGGAACTAATACCTTAATGTATTCCAAATTATGATTAATTTGTTCCTTCGCCACATACTTATTTTTCCTAAGCCATATACGTATATAAACTATAAAGACAATCGTTATTTTTGTGGTTTAAACGATACAAGAAGGTACCATTATTTTGTGGTTTGATGTACATCACACTTGAAGTGCACATGCTGAAAGCATTCGTTTATTTTCCTAAAGTACATAAAGGAGCATTTCCATTACGTTTATACATTAAGGATCAATTTGATCATTTCCTCAAATTCAAATATACCTTATATGGACAACTAATTAGTGACCATATATAACCACTTTTGAAAGGATTAGGTTTTCAACTTTCCATTCCTTTGGTGGGAATATAATTCGAGATGAAAAATTTCAAGAAACATATTTTCTTCCATAGATTCAGAATTAAAGGTAAGGAATGAGAAATATGAATATAAGAACTTTCGTTCATAAAATTTGTGAAAAAAAATGACTAATCTGATCAATAGGCAGGGATGAATTATAGTAATTTATTTCAACCCAAGATATAAACAAAGACGGGGATAGTCAGACTTGTCAGAAGAACCGACGTACAAATAAATGAACTCTACCCTTTCGAAGAAACTAATAAGTAGACATGGAATAATAATTGGCACTCGAGAATAAATCACCTGGAATAATCCTGTATGAAAATGACATGTCAATGAGTTACTTGTCCTTAACGAAATCTTTCATGGTTCATATATTACATGGACCTATTTGTTTGTCCAATTTTGTACACTACTACTGCCTTTATTAGGGTTACCTAGCAACTTTTAACACTCATAACTCCATTATTGTTGAGTGTATTGATTATTCTCTAGCTTTTCAATGTACGTAGTCGATTTTGGCAGGTGTTGGACATGATTTGATTGAAATTTAGCATTTGAAGTCGAACTAGGTTGAAAAATGATATTATTTGAAAGTTGATATTATGTTTGACCAAGAAATATATATAATTGAGGTTCAGCGAATAAAAGCTTGAAAAATTCATAGAACCTATTTATAATTTTTATATTTTATTTTTCAAATCTCAAGTTGAAGTAATGGATCAATTTGATAAGCAAATACTTATTCAAAATTATCTCTAAATACTATTTTAATTTTGACATAATATATAAGCATGCTCTTTAAGATCTCAGCTGACATCGATGCTCTTGGGTGTGCGCAAGTAGGTACCTAAACTTGTATAAAGTTGAACAAGTAGACACGTGCATCGTACGTAGCAATCTCACTTGAATTGCTACGTAAGACGCGTGTGTTTACTTGTTCAACTTTATACAAGTTTAAGTGTCTACTTGTAAACACTCAAAGTTAGAGAACATAGGCTAAATGATACATTTATGTATTATGTATTTAATTTTCAAGGATCTTCTTTTCCATGAGTTTTACCTTCATGGAGTTTTTATTTTGTTAAAAAAGAGACACTTCTTGACCGGCAATTGAAATTGTATCCTGATTGGTCCACTTGGGTTTGTAGCTTACAGTTATCACAAATATATAAAATACTATTTCTTCCATTAAATTTATGTATCATTATTCAACTATGTAGTACTGTAGCAGGGACCGCGTTTAAGAGAAGAGAAACTTGTGATTTAAAATAAATTATAAATATTTATGTAATTATAAATTATTTTATTAAAATTGCATAAATTTAAAATTAAGAGGTGATTTGTGGGGTTGAGGTCAGGGGCGGATTTAGGAGGGAGTGAGGCCTGGCCTCCTCAGCAAAAAATTAGACCGTAATACATGCAAGATATATTTTTTAGTATATATATAGACTTCGAATTCACTAAATTTATAGTGGTTTAGTGATGCAATCCAAGTCACCATTGAGACCATCCGATCTTCATCAAAGCTTTACACACAAAGCCGAGCTACGGAGTTGGTGGACGTGTCATCAATTCACGACTTTGGAGGCTTGGTGGGTGCTAGGAATGAAGGCATGAAGCTCGAGAATCAAGTTTGGATGATAGCTCGGAGCTTGGGATCCGTCGGAGCGAGGAAGAGGAAGTGAACAAGGAGTTCACTTTGGCGATGGGAGGAGCATCGCCAAACTCTCTTGTATGTCGCCAAAGTCCCTTCAAGGGCCTTATTTTTCAAGGTCACTTTTGGGTTTATTTTAAATAGTATAAATAATATAAATTCCATCATTTTTGGAGCTAATTACTCTCTATTCCAATTCTTTTCAATATTACTAAAAGTTTCACCAAAATTGAAAATCTCGGATATATTACTATCTCGGATACATTGCCCATTGGTTCCGATACATTGCATTGCTCGGAAATCTGAAAATCTCGGATACATTATTAAATCTCGGATATGTTGTGTTGGTCCCGATACCTTGCGTTTAGTAGGTTGGTTGTTATGTACCATGACCAAAATTAATTCATGATACATAAGTTACTCATGATATATACTGTCTCGGATATATTACTTAATTTTCTTCGGATACATATTGTCTTCAATACATTACTATGTCGGATACATTACTTAAAATATGGGATGAGATGTTATTAAATAAAAGAAATAGGATATTATGTAAATATGGTAAGATAAGCAGTGTTGGGATGTAGTTTTTTCTTTTAAATAAGCCACTTTTGAGCTATGATTGTAAAAGGCAAACTATAAATACATAGACACAAAAAAAAGAAAATCAAACGCAGCTAAAGGATATATTAAATCCTAAAACCTCATTTGATTAATCCAAATCGAGCACTTAATCCCCTACGAAGACCTCCAGGAAATTGAAGTGCAAAGATACTTGATTTGATGTTACTATTTAATTTGTAGATCGTTTTGAATTTTTCTTACAAGTGTATTCACTTTAAGAAAATTTTAGATATATATAGTATATGAAGTTTTATATAACTGAATTTCAAGTATATATGGCTTAACTACAGTTATTAATTTTTGGTTGATCTTCAGTTATAGCCCATTTAATTTGTTTGAATAAATAACTGAAGTTCAGTCATAGTTATTATTGTTTGACTTCAGCAATATGTGCATGAACTTCGAATAAAAATAATTGAAGTCAGGCAAACTAACAGAAAAGTTCAACCATTCTGCTGAACTTGAGACAAAAATGACAAAACTTTAGACACTATATTTAAAAAGGGTATAATGTGCAAAACAAAATAATATAATTAAACAAGTACAGCTTAGCAGGCAAAAAATGAAAGAACCTCCCTCGTTACATACGTTCCCCACTACTGTTAGCTTGTTTATTGTGCACTAAAAAATCATATAAATTTGGATTTCTTTATACGTCTGGAAAATCATAGTTTAAAATTCGTCCATGTTGTTGGCTGTTGGCTGTTGGGATGAAACTCGACAAATATTAGCTTCGTATATATCTTGTGTATGCTATATCAACATCTTCAATTCCTTGAATGATGGAATTTTTTGGTTAATTTATAATATATCAAATTCTACAACAGAATAATATAATAAAGAAGATTGCACTCATGATGATAATAATAATAAAATAGAATAAGGCGATCGAGGGTGTTTTAGATGCACAAATCGAAGGAAGGGAAAGAATGAAAAAGATCAATAAGGGTTAATTGTGATAGTGGTAAGTATTATTTAATTCATTTTTAATTAGTGGTCTTGAGTTAGAGCCCTACTAGGTAAAAAGTCGCGTCGCAAATTCATATTTAGTCAGATTCCAATATAACTTCAAATACTAAATGAAAAAAAAAAATCATGTCACAAAAGTGTGTCAATTCAAAAGATGCTCAAAGAATTCACAAGCACACCCGCTAAATTAAAATACTTTCGAAAAAGCTGTCAAAAAAAGAATAAAAAAAAAATCATATTTTACACTCTCAATCCTTCTATGCTTAATGTTGAAATATCTAAGGTATCTATTTATAGTTTTGGAAGTGTGTGTATAATATGGTACTACTAGTTTAAAGTTTAGACCTATTGATAGTACTATATTATTCTTGATCAAGTATGGAAAATGAGAGGAAACATGCTCCAAGTCAGTGGCGGAGTCAGGATTTTCATTGAGGGGTTTCAAAATCGCACACACGAACTAGCCGAAGGGGGTTCAACATCTACTATATATACATAAAATATAATTTTAACTATGTATAAATAGTGTAATTTTTCACCGAAGGGAGTTCGGATGATCCCCTCATTGTATGCTAGCTCCGCCCCTGCTCCAAGCCCAAGAAAAAATTCCATAAGAAGAATTCAATAATAGTCGATCTTTAAAGGCTCTTAAAAAAAAAGACTTTAAGCCATTAATTTCAATTTGATAACATTCTTTTTTTTTTTTATTGATATGTTCCTCAAACAATAGGAGCGAGCTAAGTAAATCTTAATTGAAAATGGAGGTGGTGCTAGGTATACTAAGTTGATGCATTAGCCCATGCATGCTCCACTTTAGACCCGATCTTTCAATTTCCTCTTTATGACTTCCATTTTAATTGGAAATTTGAAATGGCAAAGAAATGTATCCTTTGTCCTGCTTTTAACACGTTAGAAATCTATACAATTGTACATTTTCATTTTCACAACTTGGGTTGAAACTTAACAAACATATATTTGTCATCATTATGCACTGTTTTTTTTTCATTTTCAACGCAATGAATCAAATATTTATCAAAAAATATACCCACTTAATAATGCTGTGATTATTCATCTCAATATTATACTCAAAGTCTCAATGTAATTTTATTTATGAACCAAATGCTTGACCACTTATTGGAACCTCAAGTTGAATTTTGTGTTGTTTCAGGATACAACTATCTGTATTGAACCAACAAGAACTTCAACTTTAAGTTCAAGAACAACCAAAAAGTTCAATAACTTCAAACACAAGTTCAACAACAATGAACTATCAAAATGAAGTTTCTACTATTTTCTGGAAAATAGCTAAACCATAAGAAAGGAGATGAAACAGAAATGTAGAATCAAGTCCACCAAATTCATGTTGTCTCCTTAAGAAATCTATTCCCCTCAAGTACCCGAGGTTATGGAATCTTTCCTCCCAGGATAAAATGATTCACTTCAGTAGAATAATGATACCTCAAATTCTACCGAACTTCGAATGCACTCAATGATTTGATGATCACACTTGAGTTTTAAGAAGAAGAAGATGCTTTTCTTTCACAAATTTTCGTGCCAAAACCTGAGGAATAAGTCAGGTATATATAGCTAAAAGGTAGTGCTTCAGAAAAGAAGCAAAGGTTCATGAAAGGAGACAGCTTTCTAGAATGTCACTTGACCTGCGGACCCCACCTGCGTCCGCAGGTGGCGACATGAGGCCGCAGGTCGTCGTTTGACGATTTCAAGAATGTTTGCTACCTTCTGCGAATGGTCACCTGCGTCCGCAGGTGACGACCTGCGTCGTGTCCCTTCGAGGTGCGTTGTGACATGCGTCCGCACATGCTATGTGCTTCCATAAATGGAGAAGAATCATTTCTTGTCGGATTTTTGGATTAACATATCACTATTTTTCAAGCTTTAAATGAATTTTGTCCAAAAAGATAATCTCTCGATCGATTGCCAAATCCGAAGCCGAAGCCGAAGCCGAGCCGAGCAAGCGACGACGACGACGGCGCGAGGCTTGACTAGTTCTTGCTTCATTATCCACATGAAGGAATGCATCTCAATATATGCATAAGAAAGTTTCTTTCTCCCACCAATGTGGGAGAACTTTACATCTTAAAAGTGAACTATACATTTCACTTTCCCTCCAATTTTTCCTCCCTCCATTTTTCATTCACAATATACTTAGAACCCAACAATCCGCAGGTGGCGACATGCTGTCGCAATTATTGTTTTCGGGTACAACTATCTGTATTTAAACAACAAGAACTTCAACTTTAAGTTCAAGAACAACCAAGAAGTTCAATAACTTCTAACACAAGTTCAACATAAAATGATTCACTTCAGTAGAATAATGATGCCTCAAATTCTACCGAACTTCGAACGCACTCAATGATTTGATGATCACACTTGAGTTTTAAGAAGAAGAAGATGTTTTTCTTTCACAAATTTTCGTGCCAAAACCTGAGGAATAAGTCAGGTATATATAGCTAAAAGGTGGTGCTTCAGAAAAGAAGCAAAGGTTCATGAAAGGAGACAACTTTCTGGAATGTCACTTGACCTGTGGACCCCACCTGCGTCCGCAGGTGGCGACATGAGGCCGCAGGTCGTCGTTTGACGATTTCCAGAATGTTTGCTGCCTTCTGCGAATGGTCACCTGAGTCCGCAGGTGACGACCTGCGCGCGCAGGTCGTCATTTTTCGCGTGAAACAGTGTGTCGCTTCCTCGAAGGGTCGCGTCCCTTTGAGGTGCGTTGTGACATGTGTCCACACATGCTATGTGCGTCCGCAAATGGAGAAGAATCATTTCTTGTCGGATTTTTAGATTAACATATCACTATTTTTCAAGCTTTAAATAAATTTTGTCCAAAAAGATAATCTCTCGATCGATTGCCAAATCCGAAGCCGAGCCGAGCAAGCGACGACGACGACGGCGCGAGGTTTGACTAGTTTTTGCCTCACTATCCACATGAAGGAATGCATCTCAATATATGCATAAGAATGTTTCTTTCTCCCACCAATGTGGGTGAACTTTACATCTTAAAAGTGAACTACACGTTTCACTTTCCCTCCAATTTTTCCTCCCTCCATTTTCCATTCACAATACACTTAGAACCCAACATTTTGAACTTCCTAAACTGCTAGACAACCTCTAGTCTTGTACTGCTCATTAGATTCAAAATATACATGTACAAAAATCTATCTTATATACACTGTGTAAATTTTTATCGAGGTGATTCCGGTGAACACCTCTCGGCCTCTAGATCCGCCCCGATTCACTCGGATAATATTTGTCGTTTATCTATGATTTGTCCCATGATTATATGATTGTGACATTTTATTTTAATTAAGTCATCCACCCAGACTTTCATCTCTCGTGATGATAGGGGGTTTGAAATATTTCCCAACCATATTCTATAACATAATAGAAATAATTACAAACCAAAGTACGGAGACATAAAACCAAAACATCTCGAGAAACTATAACTAATAAATATCTGCTTAGAGTATATGGTCAAATATCACTGTTTAGGTCTAAGTGAGGTGACCAACTTTCAAAAATAAGTGTACTTTTCTTGATCTAATTAGCACATAGCTTTGATTTAATCATAAACTTTGTCAATATCACTACTAAGTATCGTTTTCTTGATCAGCTTAGTAAAATATCATTCAAGAAAAATGTGATTCCTAATATTTTGAATATGGGATGAAATCAACTAATGAAAGCAGCCCTCGTGCCAACTTTTGGTTTCAAGATTTTCTAATTCAAGCTGTATAATGTTGACTAAATAAAAGTGGTTAAAAAATTGGATTCAAATTATGTGTAATTGATTATGTCACTTATTAGAAAACAAATAGTTTATGTCAAATTTTTCAGGAGATATTTATTATTATACGCAAAATATCTAAAAATGAAATATATTTTTTTTTTTTTTTTTTTTGTTTTCTATATAAATTGTAAAGATCTTATTGAAATCATATCCCCACGACGAACGTAGAGATGCATATTTAGACATGAGCTGTTGTCCTTTTTTGAAAAAAAAAAAATCAAAATATTTTTTATATATTAGAAACGATTCTTTGGTTCCTTTAATTTTTCAAGTAAAATTATTTTTACTTACAAAGTTTTTAAAAAATTTCATATAAAATATATGTTCAAACATAACTTTAACTTGTTAATTTTATTATCCAACTTTGCTTCGAGCATGATATTTTTTTCAAATATTACTCAAGCATGTCCAAACGAGAAGAAAGAAAACTTTACTACTAGGACAAAGGTTTGCAGTTCAGCCTTTCGGCACTTTTCTTTCTAAAATTAAGAAAAGCTATATCTTTCTTAATTCTCTAAAGTATAGTAATATTATTTAACCAACATGGATTGTGGTGCAGTGGTGGAACTGCTCCACCCTTAACCAGAGGTCTCGGATTCGAGCCCTGGGTATAGAGAATGTCTTGTTGGGAGCGTCACCCCCAGAATAGGCCCTGCAGTGCGCGATCCAGATTAGTCGGGATTCCAATACTGGTACCAGACACCGGGTGGGAAACAAAAATAAATAAATAGTAATATTATTTCAATAGAGAAATACAGCAGTGTGAACAAAGAGCAGAAAGTCAAGCCTAATAAAATTCATAACTAGTATAGTAGTATCTTAAATAGATCAAAAAAAAAACCTCTTAAATTTTCAGAAATCAAGGAGCTATTCCCACCCCTTATATTTCAAATTTAAACACTTAACATGCTATATAATGAAAATCACGTGTACAAATTATTTTGTATAGAATTCATATAGTATATAGAGTTAAAGTATAGCTAGTAAAATCCTCTTTTGGTGTAGTGTATGTATGACTAGCTATAGTGCAAGATCGTTTAGAGTAATTTACTTTGCATACAATTAATGCAACAATTTACAAAATTCTATATGTTAAACTATTAATTACATTTGTTAAATTGTGGTCGCTGAAGTTATACTTCTCTCTTTCGAAGTAACTATAATTACTTTTCCTTTTCCAATTGATCATACCCAATTTGCTTATAATTAACAACTTCTCAACCATATTCCCAATACATAAGCAATTTTGTAATAAAATGGGTAAATCTAGTGCCTCATATATTTTTAAATGATGTGTTCACCTTTACTAATTATTCAACTATAAAACTAATATGTTCCTCTTACAAAAAGCTAAAAAATAGTCAAATCAGTGACAGAGTTATCCTTGTTCAAGCTAAGGGCTATCAATTGATACTCACTCATTGAACTTTATATTGTGTAAATATGTTAAATTTTCATTGAATCTTTTTTACATTATCATGTGTTTACTTTTTTATATTTTGAATCTTCTTAATTAAAAATTTTGATCTGCCACTAAATCGAATACTAATTTTTTTCTTAATCCTCGTATACTAAAGAAGACTACGAGTTATTTGGAAAGAAAAGAGTATGCTCGGAAACCTACTTAAAATATCCATTAGCTTACTAATTACTCTCTCTGTTCATCAATAGTTGTTCATTATTGACTAGAGACATGGGTTAAGAAATAGTAAATGATATGAGTAATTGTTACTATATTATCCTTTGAATATAATAAATTTAATACTTTGGAAAATGCATTGAATAATGAATCATATTTAATGCTAAGGGTAAAACAATCCATTGGTTTTTTCAGGGGTGTCTCAATCATATCAGGGGCCTAAGGCGAAACTCTAATGAGGGGTCTTATCTTAAATTTAAACTCTAATGAGAATGTTTTTTTTTTTTTGCCTGTGGTAAAATAATTAGTGTTGAGGAAAAGCTAAAAGGATAAATATAAGGTAAAGAATAAATGTAGTAAATATATTTTTGGTATATGATCCCCAAAAAAGTTGTGGTTTCCATTTTTTCTCAACTAATTCTTCTATTTCCCATGCCTAAATGATCATATCATAGTAATAGTTATTTTTCCCCAAAAGTATTTATTTTAAAAAATTGAGGTGTTTGACCAAGCTTTTGGAAGAAATAAGTGCTTCAGGGGAGTAGGGTTGCGTATCGATCGGTTCGGTTCGGTTATGAAAGTTATCGGTTTTACTTATTCATTAATATGTTTGTATACATGCTAAACCATTAAAGAACCACTAAGATATCGGTTAATCGATTTTTGATAGTTATCGGTTCGGTTATCAGGTTGACCGTTAACATTCAAAGTATAATTTGAAGTTGAGGCAACTAGCAAAAACTAAACAACTCAAGCAACCATACTTCAAAGTTCAAGCAAAAACAGCAACACAAACAAAATGCTCAACTTTCTGGGCATCTAATAACTAAAATGAGACTTGAACACTAACTTTATCTATGAAATATCGAAGCAATTACACCAAAATGCATAAACCACACCCCAAGATGCAATTCTCAATCAAACAGTAAAGAATGAACCACAAAGTAGATATCACTCCTACTTAAGCTAATTCAAAGGAGTTAATTCTAGTCCACTGCCGATCTGTCACGAACAATAAAATAACACAACAGTTTTTTAGTTTCCAATTCCCCCTCCTTAAGCTCTTGATATCAAACATCCTTATGAGTGCAAATGCATTCAAACTTAAGATCTATAATTCCCATCTTTGATAATTCATTACCAAATAAAACACTAACCAAATAAAGCCCACCTTTAACACAAAAAATAAGGACCACAACTCCACAACATTACAAGTTTCAAGCAAGTTACCATACTTCAAATGGCAAAAACAGCAACTCAAGTCTAAGCAAGTAACCATACTTCAAAGTTCAAAGAAGAGAAGTAGAGAAGCAGTAAAATGGATACTCAGTAGCAGCTAGCCAGGTACTGTTTATTACTCTTTCTCTGCACAAACTGTATTTGTTGCAGTTAATTACCTTTGTTGTTGTAGCTTGTCTTTCACTAGCTGCACAAGTACAAACTCTGAAAACCAAAATATATGTCTTTATAAATCATAAGCAAGCACATGGCTGCAACAATTTGCACTTTGCATCCAAAACATGATACGAAAAATTAAAACGGTCACACAATTTAAAAATTAAGTTCAAATTCCAAACATAGTACTAATAACTATTCAATCCTTATACGACCATGCTCCATCCTCTCCAAACAACGCTCAACATGCTTCATTAAGCCGGCGGTCCCGATTTTCTGCGTGTAATTATAAACATTACCACAATGAACACACTTTACTTTGCACCGTCCATCATCATCGTATGATAATTGATACAAAATTCGCTGTGACAGAAATCGAAGATGGAGCAGAAAATAAGAGTGAATACTGACTACTGAGAAATGAGAATAGAAGTTACCTGTTCACTATTGAATCTTGACTGCAGTAGCTTTGAATCTTGAGACTTGGGTGCAGTAGGCAGAAGCAGCTAGGGCTTGCCTTTGAGAATTTTATCTCTCTACTCTCTATTACCCTAGTGAGAGACTAAGAGTAGTGAGTGAAGTACTGAATTACCCTAGTGAAGTTGGGCTTGGGCCGCCCGACTGGAGTATGAACTAATGATTTAAGTAATTGACTAATTGAGTACAGGTCCTTAACAGGGTAATATACTTATTGGTTTATCGGGTAACCCGCTAAAAAAAATGACTAAATCGAGCCCCGCCCCAAAAACCCAATAACAGAAACAACAAAATCGAACCCCGACCCGAAAATCCAATAAACCGACCCATTAATTCGATAATCAAATTATCGGTTTGAGTTAATGATTTGACTCAAAATTTGCACAGCCCTATAGGGGAGTAGCAGAAATATTTTTTCATAAGCTAAAAGAAGTAACTTCTCCCCAAAAATATTTTTTTAGAAAATATTTCTGAGTAAAATACACTTAAAAACACTTTTAAAAGTTTGGTCAAACATACTAATTGCTACTCAAAAGTGTTTTTTAAAATTTATTGGCTAAACAAAAACTGCTTCTCACCAAAAATATTTTTTCAAAAAGCACTTTCAAAATAAGCTGATTTTATAAGCTTGACCAAACAGGCTATAATACTGAGTTGTTCCTTTTTTTATGCTAAGGAAAAATCCATGTAAAACTCTATTTAGATTTTCTTCTTCTTCTTTTTTTTTTTTTTTTTTTTTGAAAAATATGAGTTATTTTTTTTCTTTTAAATTATGCTAATAAAAGATTTGAATAATTTTGTTTTATATTTATAGTATATACTAGTCTATAGGAACGTGCAATGCACGTTTGTCCCTTACTACTTTATAAAATTTGAACGTCATTAATTTTATGCGTACAAAATTTTACGTTGATAGTTGTTTATCGTATATTATTTTGTAAATATAATATACCTTGTATTGGTTAATAGGTTTATATTTGCATCCAAGAAAAATAAACTCAATGATTTCAAATATAATTTTCTAGGCTTTATATAATTATGTTCTAACACTTTTTGGACTTCCTTTTCATGGTTTACTTAGCTTTCTGCATTTAAGTATTCAATGTAGTATAACTTTTCACATTCTCCAGATAAGAGGTTAGCTAACGCATGATTTGGTTAATTAAGGAGTAATTTATTTATTATATGAAATACAAATTAATTTAATTTAAAAACTCCGCAATAGATAAAATCGTATTTTTACTTTTTTTTCTTTATTTAATTATAGTAAATATTAGGACATACCACATAATAGTTTAAAGATGGAATCCTAAGCATAAGCATCTACAATTCTTACCTCTAAATCAAATATGAATTTCTTTAATAAAGAACTTTTTTTTCATAGCAAATTACAAATTGATCTCTAATAGTTATGATGAATCTAATAGAGACAAAAAAAACTAATTTATTATACTACTTTTATGAAGCCATTAGGCGAAAATTCAATAGTCATAGAACTTTTATGAAGAACACTTACTTTAAATATAAGTCATGTCCAAAAAGAAAATATAATTCCAACATAATTAAGGTATCATGTTATAAAATATATATTTAAATAAGTATATAACCTTTATAGAGCACACTTACTAAATATAAGTCATGTCCATGAAGGAAATATAGTTAAGCAGACAGTTATAATAATAATAATAATAATTAAATCAACACAACGAATGTGAAGAACATCAAATTTTAGACTAAACATAACACTATAATAGGACCATATTCTTTAACCTTCTTAAATTTGATGTAATATATGCATGATATATATACGTATGTGATGCCTGATAAAATTGATACATATTGATATTTTCATTATTTTTCTTATCATATATTTTAGAACTTCTTCTTCACATATACACGAAAAAAGAAAACCTACCAACATTCTCTATATATTTAATTTAATAATAATTTGAAAAAAAACAGTAACAAATAATTTTATTATATATATTAATACATCTCATCTAATATCTCTTTATAGACGAAATTTTTGCTTTCAGAGAATTATCATACTCAATTGTTAATAAAGAGGTATGACTCATCGCCTTAAAGTTGTTAAAGAAAAGAAGAGGGATTCACAACCAAAAGAGATGAACTAAGGGATTTGTAGTAAAACCTACTCCCTCCGTTTCATTTTACTCGGCCTTCTTTCTAAATATGTTTGTTTTAAATTAGTTGTTCATTTTCGCAAATCAAGAGTGTTTTATTACTTTTTTCCCATATTACCCTCAATATTAAATAACTAAAGGAAATAGTAATAGTTAGATTTAGAGTTTCAAAACATCATTAATAGGGTTAATTTTGTAAATACACTTCTAATTAATGTTTTCTTAATGGGTGTGCCCAAATCAAAAGAGGTCAATTAAAATGGAACGGAGGGAATATTATAGAGAGTAAAGGTATAAACAGTTTATCTGTAACACTGAAACTACATGAAGTTGTCATTTTTTGAGATGGAATCAAAGTCATAATGTACTTTTGCCATAGATATTGATATTGAACATGGTAAGAATTAAATTTCAGCACTTGAATTTTACCAACAACTACTGTTTCAAATTCACTAAAGAAAAATAAAATATGTAACAAATTTACAAAAATTATGATTCAATAGTTGTGTCTTCAATCTCAAAATTATCAATAACGGCAGTGACATTCTTAATACTCCCTCCATTCCTTTTTATATGTTCCATTCATTTTCCGTGAGTCAATTTGACTAAGTTTTAAGCTAAATTAGATTAGATTAATTTAATTTTTTTAAAAATTAAAATTTAGATATTTAAAAACTACATGAAAAGTACTATAAATTGCAATTTTCCTTTTTTCAATTTGACTAAGAAATATATCTTAAAATATTGGTCAAAGTTTGTATCGTTTGACTTTAAAGAAGAAAAGGGAGTATATAAAAAGGATTAGAGGGAGTATAATTTCACATGTGAGTTTGGAAAGGGTAGAATGTGTGCATACTTGGGGTAGAGAAATTATTTTTGATAAACCCTGAATACAAAGCTTGAAAGACTACACACCGTATAAAACTTTACAAAAAATAGAAATATCTATAGAGATGAACAAATAGAACAGCAAAGGTAAATAACAAACTAATCTGCCAAGGAACTTCATCGTTCCCTTTAGTCATTTATCACTACGTATACAAAATCCCAAACTGGGTCTGTTTGGAAAGCCACCTGTTAATTGAAATTGGTGTAATTAATAGGGTAGTAATTACACAACCAAGTAATTACGATGACTTTTTTTTTTGTCATAATGTAATTACAGTGTAATTACAAATGTACTATTTGGTTGCACAAGTGTAATTACATGGTTATATCAAATTTTTAAAATAAAAGTTAACTATCAAAAACTAAAAATTTATATTAGACAAATAAGGGTCTGTACAAATGATATTAAATTAAATATTTAATATATATATAAAATCTTTCGAAATATAATTAATAAACATATGTTCTTATAAAAAAATAATTGATTTATATTTTTTAAACTAGTATATTTTAATTAAATTAATCATAAAAACTTAAAGTACATGATTTTTAAGAACATTATGAAATGCATGTTTGACAAAAAGATTAATATTATGAATATAATGTCATAAAATTATTTAAAGATTTGACAGAAAGATAATCTATCAATTCTAACTAAAAAATGAATGGCTTACAATGTGAAATGTCAAGTCAATACTAGTATAAAATAAATAAATTGAAACTGAAAATATGACATAAGTTCAAAATTTTAAAAAATAAATAATACTCTTATGTCAAATTTCAACATAATGTGAGTAAATATGATTCAAAAGAAAAAGAAAACCTAAGTTTATAACCTTATTCAACAATGAATTCTACTTAATGTAAAAATTAGAATACTAACTAAATTATGCTAAATGAAAAAATAAATAAAAAATAGATAATACGAAAAATTGCATGGAATCACAAGAAATAAAGGTTGGAAAATGAGAAGGAAATGAAATATAAATAACATAAAATAAAATATATATTTTAAAAATATTAGAATAATAAAATAAAAAGAATTTAAAATAATATAAACTAAAAATAAATTAAAAAGAAAAAAATTAAAATAGAAATAAAAGGAAGAAATCAAAAAGTAATCAGCTTATAATTACATCATGTAATTACCAACAATTCACAGCTCCCCACTGTGAATTGGAGAGTGTAATTACCCCTGCTAATTACACCCAATTACCTGCAGACCAAGTAATTACCTGGCCAACCAAACATGCCAGATGGTGTAATTACACCCAATTACACCAAATTCAATTACCAGGGTGGCTTTCCAAACATGCCCTAAATAAACTTCAAAGAGAAACCCAAAATTGCTTAGTTTCAAAAAGTAGACTATATTTATACCCAATGCTTAAAATCTTTATACTCTTCCACAAAATGAATAGCGGACATAAGAAGTCCTCTAAAGCTAGAGATTCTGATAGACCCTCGTCTCAAGAAAAAACATTTCAAAATATATCGAAAAAAAATAAAGAAAATAAAGAAATCATGATAAAATACTATAGAAAATATGGCAAAGCATCTTAGAAAAAAAATAACTATAATAAAATAGTATAATAATCAAAGTAAAAAATTGTACATTATCTACGGTATAAATTGATCAAGACAACATATAAGGAATACCTTCTTCTTTCTGGTTGTTCTTACCATGTCAAAAGAAAAAAGGACTGAAATTGCGAAGGATGTTGAAAAAGAAAAGTATTTAAAGGCCCAGATTTTAAAATTTTACGTATGTTGTTAAAGAAAATTACTCCAAGTCTCTCTTTATATCACTAAGAGTCCAATGCAAATTAGGACCTCCTTTAACGATAGTCATTTACCATTAAATTTTTTTTAACTGATTCCTTAATTTTATATTTAATTTATTTTTATATATTTATTTTATTAGTATTCTTCCATATATTTTAGAAGTCCTTAATTTAATAAAATAATAATTGGAATAAAAAAAAGTAAAAAGATCATTTTGTCTATTGCGGGGACTTTTAATGAAGGGAAAAAAGTTCAAATAACATTTATAAGGACTTTCACACTTTTAATATAGTATAGATATGTATTTTTACGTGAAAATATGGGGACTCCATAATTATGAGGTCTTGGACAATTGCCTATGTGACCTAATGGATGAGAGACTCTTGAATTTTTAAACTGGATAAATATTATTAGAAATTTATTTTTAATATAGTGGATAAGTAAAGATGGATGAAGGAATTACTAATTAGCACTACTCCATTTTACTCTCAAATCTCCATTTAACATCATAGTTTGTTCGTATATTTTTTAGTTGCTGAAGTGAAATATTGTTATAATAAATATATAATATTATATGCAAAAATTAATTTAAAAAATTGTGATTTATTATAATAAAATATTATTATAAAGGATATCCGATATAAAGAGGTAATATTTTTTTTTTGGAATTTATTTATTCTAAGCCGCCATTCAACAAAAATAAAGAGTTAGGGAAAAATCATTTGTTTTTTTTTTTTTAGTACAAAACAGGATAAATGAGTATGGTTGCCCATACGTGAAATATGACGTCTAATAGTTTTTTTTTCTTTTGGAAATTATTTATACCTATAAATAAGAAAATCATTTAATAATATTAACTATAACTGATATTGGATTACATTATTCTTATCTTTTTCTTAAATGAGTAATGACTATAATGGGATTAGAAAAAGATAATTAATGCCCCATTTCTAAAATAACAAATATTTTAAACTAATTTTTTTATCGTGAAAGAAAAAACGGAGGGAGTAATTAATTGGACATTTGGTTGACCGAACTAAACTAGATTAATATATTGTTGAGATCTGAATTAATTCTATCCCCTCATACCCCCATGTGCCTACCACCCTAAACTATTTTTTTAATTACAGCAAATCAATTTAGAAATATACATATTTTTATTGGGTAGAGGTTATTTTCGATAAATTTTGGCTTAAAAAAAGTATTTTACGAAAGAGATTATAGAAGAACGAAAAATGAAAAAAAATGGACACTATGATGAATTATCGGAAAAAAGTATAAGAAAGATAATCAAAGAAAAAGAAACAATGTGAATACTAAAATAGAAAGAATAAGGTAATGATAGAACAATAAATTGAAAGAATAAAATGCTCTATGCTCTCCCATTGAAAAAGTAAGAAATCATTCCACTATTTACTATCTTCTACCATAATTTACGATCTTTACACTCTTGTATTTATAGTCATGTCTTTGATGAATCGAAGGTGCCAAATCATCTCACCTTTACTTCCCCTAGTTTGTCTTCCACGGTAGCCGCTTCCACATTGTCCTTTATATTCTCATTCTTAATCTCGTCTCTCCTAATATACACACATCAATCTATACATTCTCATTTCTATAACTTTCATCTCCTAGACATGTGAATTCCTAATCAGCCAATACTTTGTCCTATACAAACATAATTTAATCAAAGTCCTAATATGATTTCTATTTTATGAAAAAAAAAGAAGACAAAGTATATTTTATCATCCAAATTAAATCCTTCAATATTATACTCCCCTTATTACAATACAATTAACAAACACTAGTATTAAATCTTTCTTGATGCAATTTAGTTTTCCTTCTCTCCAAAAAAATATGGCCACCTTCATACTATGTGTAACCAGACTAGATCCTTTTTTTTTTTTTGGGTGGTGTTATTTTAAGAAATTAAAGCAGGATAATCTAGATACTATAGCATTCTGCCCAGTAAAAGTAAAGTCAAAAAAGTGAAAAGGTATTCGTTTGTTTCATTTTACTTGAATTTATTTTCTCTGTTTCATTTTATTTGATCTGGATTAATTGAGCTGTGTTGGACAACAACAACATGAACATGAACTGTTTAGTGCAGTCCAAAATGGTGAAGTTGATAAAGTTGAAGGTATGATTGATGAAAATCCAAATGTGATTCCACTTATGAGCGTGAATGGGAAGCTATCTGCACTTCATGTTGCTGCTACTAATGGACAGATCGAGGTTGGTTTCCCATTTTATTGAAAAAATGTAGTCTTTCCTTTTTATGTGCTCGCACCTTTTTGCTCCTTCGATGATTCGAACATACAACTTTAGATTTGGAGGTGAAGGTGCTTACCATCCGAGCAACCCTTTTATAAAAAAATGGAGTCTTTACAATCTTGTTTTTGCTTCTTTTTTTTTTTATTCTAAAGGTGGGGTGTTAATGTTTCTTGATCTTTGATGATTGATTTTGGGTTTTGGTTATGTTTCTGTATGCTCTTGGATCGTGGGGTTAATCCAGACATCTTGAGTCGCCACAGACAGGTAAGTAGTTGTTCTAGTAGTGATTCGTGTGTTCTACTAGTGTATTTTGCCAATTGTATGTACCAATTCTGAAGAAGTTTTACTTTATGATGTTCATTTGATTGCAAAAATATCTACTTTTTACTCCCTCATTTCAATTTGTTGTTCTGGTTTTGACTTGACACGGAGTGTAAAAAAGTAAAGAAGACCTTTGATCTTGTGGTCTTAAAACTAATATGTAGAATGTACCAAAATGCTCTTTAATCTTGTGGTTTTAAGCATGTCACATAGAATTGGAATTAAAGAGTTGCCAAAAAAGAAAAGAGGCATTTATTTGGATTAAAAAATAGTAAGACAAATAAAGTGAATCGGAGGGAGTAGCATTTTGGAACGATAATCATTGAAATTGATTTTTTCTCCTGCTGTTTTGATTTGTGTCGTTGTGAATAATTACAGACTCCATTAATGTTAGCTGCTATGCATGGAAACCTATCCTGCGTGGAGAGGTTAATTCAGCGAGGTGCTAGTGTATGTAAATCTATGTGAATTTTGTTTGTGATAGTTTCATTGACTGATAGAGATGGGTTCTTAATTGGTTAATTGTTGGTATGTTTTAGATTTTAATGTTTGATTCACTACATGGAAGAACTTGCCTACATTATGCTGCTTACCATGGCCACTCTGACTGCCTACAATCGATCCTTGCATCTGCTCATTCAGCTCCTGTTGCTCAGTGTTGGTTTTAATACCGTTAAAGGGAAATAAACGCAGCAAGGAAATTCAAAAACAAGCAGCTGAAATAGAGCTGGAGTTAAAAGAAGAGAAGAGACGCAGAGAGTTTTTCGGTTTTCTGGAAAAAAAAACAGCGTACTTTATTGGTTGTTACTCCTAACTTATATAGTGCTATTACAACCAAAAATAGGCTAAACTTACCATAAAAAACAACCTATTTGCTACCAAAAATAATAGGGACAACTAATTAGTTTCCTACCAAAAATAAGAATCCCAATTTGACTAGGAGTTGTGTAAAAAAAACTGAAGAGAAAAAAAGAAAAAGTCGCATTCTTAAAGCAACTCTCAACACTCCTCCTTGCTTTATGAAATGCAAACACCAATTCTCTTCCTTAGAAGCTCGAACTTGCTGACTGGAAGTGGCTTAGTAAACAGGTCTGCTAGCTGGTTTTCAGACTTGCAGTAGATTAGAGTCACTTCTCCCTTTTGCTGCACTTCTCTCAAGAAATAAAACTTGATGTTGAAATGCTTCGTCTTCCTATGAAACACCGGATTATTTGAGATTGCAATAGCTGCCTGATTGTCGACTAGAATCTCAGTATTGTCCTTCTGTTCCATATGTAAATCACACATGATCTTTCTAAGCCATAGGACTTGGTTTACTGCTGCCGTTGCTGCTATGAATTCAGCCTCTGCAGTGGATTGTGCAACAATTTCCTGCTTCTTAGATGACCATGAAAAGATTCCTGAACCTAGGCTAAAACAATATCCAGAGGTACTTCTCATATCATCAACGGATCCCGCCCAATCACTATCCGAAAACCCAAGCAATTTGAAGCTTTGACACTTCTCAAACTTTACACCATAGTCAATTGTACCTTTGATATATCTTAATATCCTCTTTGCTGCTCTTAAATGTATTTCACTTGCACAATGCATAAAACGAGATAAGAGACTTACAACAAATAGGATATCTGGCCTTGTCGCAGTGAGATACATTAAGCATCCAATCAAGCTTCTATAATACCCTTCATCAACTTTATCGGCTCCATCTTCTTTACAGAGTTTCTCTTTTTGATTCATTGGCGTGCTCATTGGCTTGCATTCCTCCATTTGAAATTTCTTCAGAATCTCATTTGCGTATTTCTTTTGGCAAATGAACACTTCACTTTTGCTTTGCTTGATCTCCATCCCAAGAAAATAGGCCATGAGACCAAGATCCGTCATTTCAAAAACTTGCAACATTTCTTCTTTAAACTCCTCAACCAACCTTGTATTATTTCCGGTTACCAGAAGATCATCAACATAAAGAGAAACAATAAGAATATCATTGTCTTTATGTTTAACATAAAGAGTGGATTCCGATAAGCTTTTTTCGAAACCCAAGCTTAACAAATGATCATCTATCCTGCTATACCAAGCTCTTGGTGCTTGTTTTAGGCCGTAAAGAGCCTTTTTTAGCAAATAGACCTTCTCTTCATCACCGTGTTTCACGAAACCTGATGGTTGCTCGACATATATTTCCTCCTCCAACATGCCATTTAAGAAGGCTGATTTGACATCAAGTTGGAGCACCTTCCATTCCATTTGTGCTGCTATTGCGAGCAACAGTCTAATTGTGTCTAATCTTGCGACAGGAGAGAAAGTGTCAGAGTAATCAACACCATAAATTTGTGCATACCCTTTAACTACAAGCCTGGCCTTGTATTTGTTGATGGAGCCGTCTGCATTTAACTTTGTTCTGAAGACCCATTTCACACCAATGACTTTTCTATCTTCAGGCTTGTCGACTAACACCCATGTTTTATTTTTCTCAATCATGGAGATCTCCTCCTCCATTGCTTTATTCCACTTTGGGTCTTGAAGAGCTTCTACAGGTCCAGCTGGCTCATAGACGGCTACATTACATCTTTGATAGATATCTGACAACAATCTTCTCCCTTTGACTGGATGATCATCTTCTTGTTCTTGCTGCTGTTGTTCAGATTTTTTCTCTTCAAGAGGGCTGATGTTTGCTTCTAGTGAGCGATTTCCTAATTTCTGAGAATTCCAGTCCCATTGTTCATTCTCACTAAAATGAACATCTCTTGTAATTGTCATCTTTCCAGTTTGAGGATGATAAACTTTGTAAGCTTTAGAAACTCCGCTATAACCAACAAAGATGCCTGGAATTGCCTTTTTGTCAAGTTTGTCACGTTTAACCTGAGGAACATGAACAAAACACACACAACCAAACACTTTAAGAAAACTTAGTGAAGGTTTAAAACCGTACCAAGCTTCAAATGGTGTTTTATCTTCCAAAGCCGTCGTTGGAAGTCGATTTTGCACAAAAACTGATGTATTTGCTGCCTCTGCCCAAAACGTTTTAGGCAACTTTTTCTCATGTAATATACACCTGGCCATCTCCATAATCCATCTATTTCTTCTTTCACTAACACCATTTTGTTCTGGTGTATATGGTGTTGTAAGCTGATGCACAATACCGGCCTCCTCACAGAATAAATTAAATTCTGCTGAGGTATATTCCTTTCCATTATCAGATCTCAAAGCTTGGATCTTACAACTACTTTGATTTTCCACCAATTTCTTAAATTTCCAGAATACACCAGCAACTTCTGACTTGAACTTCAAGAAAAAAATCCAACACATTCTTGTAAAATCATCAATGAAGAGAACATAATAGATACTACCTTGCAGTGATGGAGTTCTTTGAGGTCCTGCGACGTCAGTGTGAATCAGTTGCAGCTTTTGTGAAGCTCTCCAGGTTGACTTAGGAAAAGGCTTTCTGTGTTGTTTACCAAATTGGCAGGCATGACATTCGGTAGAATTTACTTCCAGATCAGGTAGGTTCTCCACCATCTTCAACTTTTGCATTTTGACGAGCCCTTGATAATGATAGTGTCCGAGTCTCTTATGCCATAACTCGGCAGCATCTTCCTTTGCTGAATACACCACCTGCTCTTCCTCTAATGGTTTAAATGAGAAACTTCTACCTCTCATTTTGACTTTAAACAAGTCTTGTCCTGAGGCTTCCTTTATCAAGCAATGTTTATCTTCGAAATATAATTTGAAACCACTTTCTAATAATTGACCAACACTTAACAAATTCTGGTCCAAATCAGGTACATAAAGAACATTAGAAATTGTTTTAGTACCTGATTGTGTTTCAATTGTAATGGTTCCCATTCCTTTTGCTGGAATATGACCGCCATGGCCTATTCTAACTTTTGTAATTTGAGTAGGCCTCAAATCTTTGAAGATCTCTTTATCACAAGTCAGATGATTTGTGCATCCGCTATCGATCAACCAAGATTCGCTTGAGACACTACTTGTAAAACACGATGCAACAAAGAGTTGATCCTCTTCCTGTTCGTTAACAACTCGAGCATCTGCATCTTGTTGCTGAGTTTTGTTCTTACAGATGATCGCTTCATGACCAAGCTGATTGCACTTAGTGCACTTAGCATCAGGCCTTTTCCAACACTTGAAAGGTGCATGTCCGAGCTTTCCGCAATGCTTACAAGGAGGGTAGTTTCCTTTGAAGCTACCTGTTTTGTTTTTGTTGTTGCGTGCTGCACCTTCTCCGTCTGTTGGTTGATACTTCTTATTCTTCTTTTTCTTATATCTTCCATCATCATGATGCTTGGCTGGTAAGGCACCTTCAACAGCTCCTTCTTGTCTCATAACACGTCGTTGCTCTTGTGCTTGGAAAGCACTTAAGAGCTCTGCTAGTGTAATTTTGGACAAGTCCTTAGTATTTTCTAAGGTTGTAATGGTAGCCTCAAATCTTTCAGGTACCGTTACTAGGATTTTCTCAACGATCCTTGAATCGTTGAAAGTGGAACCCAGCAATCTGATGCGATTTGCTAAATTAAGAAGTCGGTCAGAGTACTCCTTTATGGTTTCACTTTCCTTCATCCTTTGCAGCTCAAACTCACGTACCAGATTCAACACTTGCATCCCTCGAATCCTTTCATCTCCTTCATATTCAGTCTTGAGATAATCCCATACCTCTTTCGCTGAGTTCAGAGACATGATACGAGTGAAGACATTGGATGAAACTGCAGTAAATAAGCATGCTTTTGCCTTTGATTTCCTGGTTTTCCTCTCCTTGTGAGTTTTAATCTGCGCCACCGTGGGATTGTTTGGCAAGGGAGCTATCTCGTATTCATCTTCAATAGCCTCCCAGAGATCCAAAGCTTCCAGATATGTCTGCATTCTAACGGCCCAGATTTGATAACTTTCTCCATCGAAAGTTGGTGGTGCCATTGAAGAAAAATTTGTTTCTCCGTTCATGGTTTCCACTTAACCTAATTGATGTACACACTCACAGGTCCCTTAAGATTAAAGCTCCGATACCAATTGTTGGTTTTAATACCGTTAAAGGGAAATAAACGCAGCAAGGAAATTCAAAAACAAGCAGCTGAAATAGAGCTGGAGTTAAAAGAAGAGAAGAGACGCAGAGAGTTTTTCGGTTTTCTGGAAAAAAAAACAGCGTACTTTATTGGTTGTTACTCCTAACTTATATAGTGCTATTACAACCAAAAATAGGCTAAACTTACCATAAAAAACAACCTATTTGCTACCAAAAATAATAGGGACAACTAATTAGTTTCCTACCAAAAATAAGAATCCCAATTTGACTAGGAGTTGTGTAAAAAAAACTGAAGAGAAAAAAAGAAAAAGTCGCATTCTTAAAGCAACTCTCAACACTCAGTCTTGGTAATTTTTCCAGTTCCTTTGACTCTGGTTACTCTACTTATTGTTTCAAGTGTACAAGTTTAGTTTAGTGGGATTTATGTCTAAGGACGGAGCTTCGTTTTCATCTTCCCTGTCTAAGTCCCCTTTTTGTTACCTCTATTATGCCTTACAAAGGGCTTCATGCATTCGAGTATCAGGGGCATTACACTAGTTTATTCATCAATGGAAATGTGTTAACTGTTTTGCTTGGATTGGCGTGGAGGGGATTTGCGAGATTTGTGAACATAAAAGATGGAAGTGGTGCAACCCCATTGTATTTTGCAACCCGTCATGGTAAGCAATGAGGCTCTTGTCTGTGTTTCTAGTGGTAGCTATGGGTATTAAAACTCTCCCAGAGTTGCTTTTACTTAAGTACTGCATGTTGAAGGTCAATTGACATTAAAGATTTTGCAGCCGTCCAGGAAGTACACCACTGCATTTAACAGCTCGAGAAGGTTCTTTAGACTGTGTACGTGAGTTGCTTGGGGTGCAGATCGACTTTATAGAGATTCTTCTGGGTGAACCCATATGTACTTTTGTTCGAGTTGTTGGTTTTCTACACTAACCATTGTGCATCCTTTCGAGTAATGTGGTTTCTGAACTAACTATGTGCACAATGCAAGTATCTTAACTACTTATTGATTATTTTACTTCTTCATCTGTCATACTACTTATGAAGGTCGACATGTTTACAATATGAGGTCATTACAAAGTAAATTCCCTTACCTGTTGATTTTTACGTTCTGCATCTCTATCATGCTCTCTTTGGAATACTCCCTCCATTTCTTTTTATTTGCTCCCTCCTTTTTCCGTGAGTCAATTTGACTAAGTTTCAAAGCTAAAATATATTAAATTAATTTAATTTTTTAAAATTAAAATATAGATATTCAAAAACTATATGAAAAGTAGTATAAATTGCAATTTTCCTTTTTTCAATTTGATTAAGAAATACATCTTAAAATGTTGGTCAAAGTTTCTGTCGTTTGACTCTAAAAATGAAAAGGGAGCAAATAAAAAGGAATGCATGGAGTAATAATAATGACTAAGTTAGGATTGTGATAACAAACCAGAATGCAAAGTCACCTCAAAGTAGTTCCATTAAAAACTTCCAATTTCAATATTGAAGCTTTCTCTGAAAATTATGTACACCACATAATTTTCTTGCGAAGGGTGTGTGTATTCGAGTCCTGGGCGGCACGATCACCTCTCATAGCAGGTGTATAAACGATGGGTCCGCCGGGTTGAGAGACCAGCGAACTGGGTGTGCTACCTATTGCTGGTAATAACTGAATTTGAAGCTGTTCGATCAAGTAAAGGAAACTGAATGGAATTCATAACTGTTTCAATCTTATTTTTTTCGTTTTTCTTTTTATTGTCTGAATATTCAGGAGCTAAGACCATTCCAATGCCCCCTTTCTTCATGCATAAACTAAACCAATAATTAAGATAAGCACGAAACTCAAAGCTTCTATAAACACAGATACGTCCACCTTTCACCTAAGGTGGCTCTGCCCATGCCTCTAGCTGACAAGGTCCGTCATAGTAGAAAGCTTCTTTAACCCTTTTCTTAACTGTCATTTTCAAATCCTTCCAGTTCCTTTTGTGTATTATGATGTGAAACTGATCAGTTGTAAATGGGATCTGTACAGGCGAATTCCATACATAGTTGCTTTGAAGTACAAGCATGAAGCATGTGCTGCTCTCTTAAATCCATCATCTCCAGAGCCGTTGACCTGGCCATCGCCTTTGAAGTTCATTACTGAGCTTGACGCCGAGGCAAAAGCTTTACTAGAAAATGCTCTGATTGAGGCCAACAAAGATAGAAAGAAGTTGATATTGGAAAAGACAGGTATCTCACAAATATCACCTTTGCATTGTGATTCTGGCCTTGAGAGTGATGACTTTGAGGTAATAAGTCTCATCCCCAATAAAAAAGATTAAAAAACAAATAATTAAAACTATTCTGCATCAGCAGCTGCAATTACTTGTCTGTCTTGTCAAATATTTTTGATATGTTCAGCTGATGGTTGATATGAGTAGCATTTTCTCAAAAAGGTACACCGAAAATTTTTCGTGCAATCCTATTGTCCTTCATGGACTCCACATCAGCACCCAACTCGTTAGCCCTGTCAGAAGGTTTATTTTCTTATTCTGGGTTCACAACATTACTGATATAGTGAACCAAGAATCAGAAAATGAAACCTGCTGACGGGACAGACGAGTTGGGAGGATGATGTGGAGTCCACCAAGGAGGAGGCTAGGGAGGGTAATATGGCAAGGGGCAAACTAGTAAGACAAGTGTCGTCAAAGTTGCGTGATTATGTAGTGGGAAGTGGGTGATGTAGTTATACAAGTTAATTATAAAAATGTAAAGGCTTAGACAAAGGTTATTAAGAATATTCTCCCTCAGCTTTTATCTCTGTAACTTTGTTCCTCACCTTGTTCTTTCAGTGTTCTCCTGCAATTCTTATGTCAGTTCCATCATTGTAATTTCCCTTGAATATCAATACAAATAGTTTCTGGTGTGGTCGAGTCTTTGAGCGATACAAACAGCAATATACCTTGTGTAATCCCATAAATGGGTTTGAGTGATATTCGTAGCAATTGCTACAAATCCTCCCTATAGTGCTATAACTTACCTCTGGAAAACTTACAAAGATGGTGTCTAAGGAGATATCTTTTTGATGTGTAGGCATTTGGAAGGGGAGCCTTGGAGCAACTTAAAGTTGTCTCCGTGTGACCTATAGGTCACGAATTCGAGCCATGGAATCAACCGCTGATGGTTGCATCAGGGTAGGCTGCCTACCTCACACCCCTAACCGGTATATCCCTTCCTCCGACCCCATGTAAATGCGGGACGCTTAGTGCACCGGGATGTCCTTTTATGTGTGGTCATTCACAGAGGAGATTAATCTCGTGTCATTTTCTTTTTCTTTTTTGGTAATCCGTTAGAGAATATGCTCTTTGGTAGTTGGATAAATGTTTTTTCTTTTTGAGAAAGGTAACATAGTTGGATAAATGTTAATGGACGTCCTTTTTTGTGCACGGCTCTTGTTTGTTGATCCATGTAATAATCTCCATCTTCAAAAAGAAGAAAACAGAAAGAGCAAAGTCATAAATTGGCATACACATTTGAATCGGTGGTTGTCTTTTATCTTTGCATCAATGGCTCTTCTGGATTAATTATAGTTTTTTTCCAGTAATCAGCAAATGAACATGATGGAGCTTTAGTAATGCATTTATGGTTGACCTTTACTACGAATCTGCTTTTAATAACTCCGTGTTCTTTGTTTCCAAACAGGGCAGCGATTTTGAGCTATGTTGCATTTGCTTCGAGCAGGCCTGCACAATTGAGATACAAAAATGCGGCCA
The DNA here is from genome assembly GCA_031232105.1 of Capsicum rhomboideum. Lineage (NCBI taxonomy): Eukaryota > Viridiplantae > Streptophyta > Magnoliopsida > Solanales > Solanaceae > Capsicum > Capsicum rhomboideum. The sequence continues at coordinate 136,830,241 of CP124711.1, read as the reverse complement.
TCAGATGTGTGTTCATTGCACTCTGGCCTTGTTCTGCCACAATAAACCCAATCATGCAAGTAATAGCGAGAAGGTTCCAGTATGCCCCTTTTGCCGGAGTGATATCACTCATTTAATCGTGGTCCAGAATAAACTAGACACTAACGAAGAGGTATTGAGTCCATCAAGGCAAAGAAAATCAAGAACATCTTTCAGTCTTGCCGAAGGTGGCAGCAGCAGCAGCAGTAGTACCAGCGGCCTGAGAGCTTTGTCACCCTTAGCTTCATTCGGGAAGTTGGGTAGACGCCATTCAGGAAAAATCAGCGCCGAATGCATAGAAGTGTTTGCTAAGCCTTAAGACGAGATGATAGTAACTATTCGTCTATTCCCTGATATCCTCCGCTCAATGGTAGATTTAGACTAATGACAGTCTAAATCTAGCTAGCTAGGAGGCATGTTTCCAGTATACCTTTATATATATATGTATATCTATATAACTATAGAGGAGGGGGGGAGGGGGGGAGGGGAGGATACCTTTGAGCTGTTACAATGGCTGCTCAACTACCCTTTAACAAATTCAGGGGGTTAGATTATGAAGCTGCTGCCTATTGGCAGTTGAATGAAGAACATTTTGTAGTAATTCTATCTTTGAGAGAAATGTTATTGAACTTGTTGGTCCTCTGAAAGAAGCATCTCTCTGTTCTTCTTTGCTCATTTGTTGTTAATAATGATCCTCTGGTTCCTAATGTCATCCCTTTTGATCGGGAGAAGCTTGAAATTTCGCTAAGGATATTCAAGATTTAATATATATTTACAAGAAGGTAACTTTTTAACCTATATATGTAGTATTTTTTTTATACACACATCATGATTTTTCGATAAGTAGAATAGTTATGTTAACTGTATTTTCTAATTCTAAGCTAAGCTTTTTGAAAGTGCTTCTCAGTGTATTCTTTTTAAAATGCTTTTTCACACTGTTTTTCAGCTTATGATATGCAATTTCTACTATTCGCCATAGACACTTATTTTCCTCCAAAAATTTGATCAAACATATCACTTCTTTGGTTGAGGTCAAACAAAAAAGAACTTTTGACCTCAACTAAAGGAATGTGTTTTTGGAGAGTCCGGAACCTAAATAGCAATAAAAAATAAATAAAAAGTGACCAAAATAGAATAGGAATTAAAAAAGATACATAAATAAATATAGTGTACTTATCTAGTCTACTATATGAGCTATTAGACGGAACTGACCTTAACGATCGTTGACATCTAACGGCTCATATAGATATGAAGCAAAATATGACCCCTCCATCTTCTTCCTCCTCCCACTGGTTCCCCACCGCCTTTTATTTAAAAATGCAATCCCCAATAAAAAAGTTGCGGTCCTACCTCCAATAATGTCATTTTTCGTAAAAAAAAAATAAAAAAAATCCTCCAATTCGAGGTACATTCGAAGCAAAAAACAAGTATATAGGTTCAAATTTTGGAAAAAAGTCAACGTACACTTCGATTGGAAAATCAAAGTGTACAAAACCTTCGATTGAGGTATTTATATCTAAAATTTTCTTATTCAATGTCTAATATATCAACATTCAAAACATGTGTATTTGTGGTTGTCTCGTATTTCGAAATAATGCGTAATTTTTTTTTATTCGTTGAAATCTGTCTACTGTTAAAGTGGACATTTTTTTTTTTAAAAAAATTGATTTAAATTTTTTAATCGTTATTTGTTATGTGTATTGTTATTAGTTTAATGTTAATAATTTATTAATTATTACTAGTATCCGTTGAAATTTGTCCATTGTTAATTAGATCTATTATAATTAATTTCATTAAGTGGTATTAGAGTTTTCTAATACCATTTTTGACAAGTACTCTAATAATTAAAAATGCAAGACAAAACAACACTTTTGCTTTTAATTAGCTGTATTAAATGTGTATTTTTCTCAAGTCATCTGCACCGTTAGCTGTCAATTGTCATACTGAGATTTACTAAGACTCCCTATTTACTTTACTTCTTACTTTAAGAAAGTCAATTTGACTAAATTTGAAAGGTAAATTAAAGTAGATTAATTTAATATTTTAAATTTTAATTTTAGATATTCGAAAATTATATGAAAAATTCTTAAAGTTGCAATCCTTCTTATATTAATATGATTAAAAATTACATGGGAAAAGACATCAAAATCACCTTAAACTATACCTAAAAAATTGAAGACACACTTAAACTATTATCGCGACCTAATACACATCTGTACTACTCAAAAGTGAATTTAGTCTCACCCTGAGACGTATAACACCACTCTCACAATAAGTGATGTTTTACACCGCTGCCATGTCAACATCATATCATCACCATCAATTCTTTGATCTTCACCGCCTCCATATCACCTTCAATTCTTCTTCTTCTTGCCACCCACCAAATATCACCACCACCATTATTATTATCGATTTCTTCTACTTACCACCTTAAAGTTCTTCTTCTTTGTCACCCACCACCAATAAACCCATCATCCTATTTTATTTTTTAAAAAAATTAAAAAAATTAAATTAGGATAGATAAATCATAATCAGTCATTCACAAGGTAGGTATAAAAATCAATCATAGTCCCTTTATTTTCGGATTTCAGATATTTTCTGTCATTATTCAATTTTTCATTTTCTATTTAAAAAATTTCAAGCAATATCATGAGTCTTTTTTTTTCTTTTTCTTTTTTTCACTTGACAACTGGAAAGTTTTTTTTAAAAAATTGTAAGACATAATTGCGAATTTTAATATTTTTGGAATAAAAATGACAGATCTAGAATTTAATTTTTAAAATTAACTAAAGAAATGAAAAAATGAAATAATATGTAGTGGTCACAGTAGTACTAAATGTGTCAACTGGGCCGGGCCGGGCCAACCCGGACCCGGTCCATTAATTTTTCCCGGTCTTGGGCCGGTTATGGGCCGGGCCCATTTCTTACTGGGTCGGGCCGGGTCGGGGTGAACAGTAAAATTCCCCCAAACGGCCCAGCACCGGCCCATTTAATTTTTTTGACCTGTTAATGGGCCGGTTTATCGGGTCCCGACTAAAAAAAATTGTATTTTGAACCTTGATTGTTTTTTAATATACATTCAATATATATACTATTTAAAATACTACTTTAAAGAATAAACATACACATATATACATTCAATATATACTACTTTAAAGAATAAACATACACATATATACATTCAATATATACTACTTTAAAGAATATACATACATATATACATTCAATATATACTACTTTAAAGAATAAACATACATATATACATTCAATATATACTACTTTAAAGAATACACATACACATATATACATTCAATATATACTACTTTAAAGAATAAACATACACATATATACATTCTATATATACTACTTTAAAGAATACACATACACATATATACATTCAATATATACTACTTTAAAGAATAAACATACACCTATATACATTCAATATATACTACTTTAAAGAATACACATACACATATATACATTCAATATATACTACTTTAAAGAATAAACATACACATATATACATTCAATAGATACTACTTTAAAGAATATACATACATATATACATTCAATATATACTACTTTAAAGAATAAACATACATATATACATTCAATATATACTATTTTAAAGAATAAACATACACATATATACATTCAATATATACTACTTTAAAGAATAAACATACACATATATACATTCAATATATACTACTTTAAAGAATATACATACATATATACATTCAATATATACTACTTTAAAGAATAAACATACACATATATACATTCAATATATACATTCAATAGATACATTCCATATATACTACTTTAAAGAATATACATACACATATATACATTCAATATATACTACTTTAAAGAATAAACATACATATATACATTCAATATATACTATTTTAAAGAATAAACATACACATATATACATTCAATATATACATTTAATATATACTACTTTAAAGAATATACATACACATATACATTCAATATATACTACTTTTAAGAATAAACATACACATATATACATTCAATAGATACTACTTTAAAGAATACACATACATATATATACATTCCATATATACTACTTTAAAGAATAAACATACACATATATACATTCCATATATACTACTTTAAAGAATAAACATACACATATATACATTCAATATATACTACTTTAAAGAATACACATACATATATATACATTCCATATATACTATTTTAAAGAATATACATACATATATACATTATATACTATTTTAAAGAATATACATACATATATACATTCAATATATACTACTTTAAAGAATACACATACATATATATACATTCCATACATACTACTTTAAAGAATAAACATACACATATATACATTCAATATATACTACTTTAAAGAATACACATACATATATATACATTCCATATATACTACTTTAAAGAATAAACATCCATATATACATTCAATATATACTACTTTAAAGAATACACATACATATATATACATTCCATATATACATTCAATATATACTATTTTAAAGAATATACATACATATATATACTATTTTAAAAAATATACATACATATATACATTCAATATATACTACTTTAAAGAATACACATACATATATATACATTCCATATATACTACTTTAAAGAATAAACATCCATATATACATTCAATATATACTACTTTAAAGAATACACATACATATATATACATTCCATATATACATTCAATATATACTATTTTAAAGAATATACATACATATATATACTATTTTAAAAAATATACATACATATATACATTCAATATATACTACTTTAAAGAATACACATACATATATATACATTCCATATATACTACTTTAAAGAATAAACATACACATATATACATTCAATATATACTACTTTAAAGAATACACATACATATATATACATTCCATATATACTATTTTAAAAAATATACACATGTATTGACATTCAATATATACTATTTTAAAGAACATACATACATATATACAATATTCAACAACATATACTTTTATACTATTATATTAAAAGTATTGAATTCATACAAGATATTCAATTTAAATTTTAAATGGAAAAAATATATAAAGAGTAAATGAATTTAATATTTGATTGATTGCAAAATGTTTGAAAACTTACAAGTTACAAGGTTGCAATTACATTTCACTAATTTCACAAAGTTAAACTGAAAAATGAAAATTCAATTGATTAATTGTAAATTCTACAAATTTTTCATCATTTTTTCCAATTCACGCCTGTTAACATTAATGGGAATTGGCTGTGGATTGTCAAAATCAATGGCACTAAAGCCATGCATTGGACTTGATTGTGCTGAATTCTCTCTTGAAGTCATTATTTCTTCAAGATCTTCTTCGTCTTCCGGCTCCACGAACATTCCTTGATTTCTTCGTTCTGCTCTAATCCAGTCTCTAAGGCAAACTAAAACATTCATGGCATTGTCTCCCAATGTGTGTCGGTTGTCTCCAATCTGTTGCCGTCCTTGACTAAAAGCGCTCTCTGATGCAACGGTTGACATTGGAACATTCAATATATCTCTAGCTAACATTGAAAGTACAGGATATTGTCTTTCATTATTCTTCCACCATTCCAGCGTGTTGATTCTACCTCTAGGATCCTCTGTAGGCTGCATAAGATAATACTTAAGCTCTTCCCGACTTGCGGTTCTATGCGATGAAGGCTGCAATCTATTCCAAACAGATAGATCAGAAACACAATAAGCAGGCATATTATGTGCCTGTCTTTTAGAAGATGATGGTTCCTCAGAACGATGGGGAGCGGGGGTCGGTGTAATGTGTGACGGTAAAGCATTGTCAAGTAAATCAGCATAATGATTGTATAATGTGTTCATGTAACTATTCGCATCAGACATAGACGTATACAAAGAAGGTTCTTCATCAGCTTTTACTCCTAAAGCAGAATAAATAAGAGAAGTAAATTCGGACATAGTATTATATTTCATACATGGATTTATTATAGCACCAACTAAGAAAATAGGGGGAAGCGGAAAAAAATACTTTTTAAATTTATCAATCATTGCCTCAATAGCATATTTGTAACCTGGTTTAGACTTATACTCGTTAAGCAATAAAGAAATGTCGGCTAAATAAGCTAAAATATTACAAACAGTAGGATAATAAGCTCCAGAAAATTCAACCGTAGCTAGATAAAATTTTTGCAAAAAATTAACAATATCATCAATTTCAGCCCAGTCTGAATTTTGTAACATACAATCGGGAAAATCACTAGCAAATTGGTTAAAAGTCATAGTAATAGGAACTTTATAAATAATGCAAGTATTTAAGAAATCATACGTAGAATTCCATCTCACATCTATTTCTTCAGGCATTAATCTCGGTCTAAGTCCATTTTCCTGACATTTTCTTTTAAATTCGGTAAGTCTAATTTTTCTATTATTTCCTTGAATAAAGCCAACTGCAAGTCTAACTTTTTCAATAGCAGGCTCAAAAAAAGCAAGACCATCCTTTACAATTAAATTATATATATGGCAAGCACACTTAACATGAAATATTTCGGATAACGGTGGAGAAAGTTCAGTTTTTAACAACTCAATAGCAGCGTTGTTGTTAGATGCATTATCAAAAGATATACATAAAACTTTGCGGTCAATACCATAATATCTTGCAACTTTTGTAATAGATTCAGAAATAAATTTTTCAGTGTGTCTACGGTCTTCATCATACAAAAATGCTAAAATACGTTTTTGCATAACAAAATTACTATCTACCCAATGACAAGTAATTGTTAAATAATCATTTTTATTAATAGCACGACCAAGATCAGAAGTTAAAGAAACTCTACATGAAAGATTTTTTAATAATGCAGATAAATAGTAAACATATTGTGCATGGAGTCTAAAAATATCGGACCGACAAGTACTTCTAGGAATACCCTTAAACATAGGATTATAAATTGCCTGAATATAATGAATAAAAGCATCAGAAGAAGCAAAAGAGAAAGGCAAACAACCCACAGCTATCATTTTGGCTATTTCTTCACGATCCTTCATTTTATTATAATTCTTAACTAATAGACCGGTTTTTGGGTTCAATCTAGTTTGACTTGGGCCCTCAACTGTCTCACCACCAGTTACCTGAGCTAGCTCTATTGGGTGTTTCTCCTTCAAATGTCTCAACAACTGACCCGTACCTCCTTTATTACCCCCAGTCTTATGCTCGTATTTTACCTGACAAAGATCGCATTCAACCTGAGTGGTTCCTTCTATTCGGGTATAAAAATTCCACACAACACTAGTTTTTTTACGAGATCTTACAGGGGGCCGGGGAGGAAGATTAACTGATTCAGATTGAACATTAACATTACCAGATTCGGGTGTAACATCATCATCATCATTTTCATCTAAATCAACAGAGTCTACTTCATTCTCTTCTTCTATACCATAATTTTTTTGAGCCTCAAAATAATTCATATCGTGAGTACCTACACGTATTTCATTCTCAAATGGTTCGCTAATTGCTACCGGAGGCACACGAGTATATCGAGCATTTGAACTACCTCTACCGGAATCAATTTGTTTCTTACTACCACTACCACTACCACTTCCGGGACAAAGATTTCTAACACTTTTACCGACTTTTCTTAATTTATCCATATTACCAATTAAACTAACAAATATTCAAAAAACACAAAAAAAATCCAAATAAATATTCAACAAATAATACACTAATTAAAAATTAAAAGTAAGAGATGGAACGATAATACCAAATTTTTGAAGTACTCGAAAGTTGGTCAATTGAGTACTTTTGGAAACTTCAACGTAGTATTTGTAATTGCAAAATAATAAAATATATAGAACACTTTATGAGATAATTTTAGCAAATTTGAGAGAGAATAAGAGAATGAGAATTGAGATTGTAGGAAATATTTTTTGAAATGGCATGTATTTATAGGAAAAAAAAAAATTTGATTTTTTTTTTTTTTTTTTTAAATTTAAGCCTAAAAAGGCTGTTTTGGCCGTTGGGCCAACGGCATTATAGCCGTTGGGCCTCAACGGACCAAAACAGCCTTTGCAGGCTGGGGCCCAACGGCCCAGAAAATTTTTTTTTAAAAAAAAAAAAAAAAAAGTTACCGGGCCGGTGCACCGGTGGACCCGGTCCGATTTTCTAACTGGGCCGGTCCACCGGTTTCAATGTCGTGTCCGGCCCAGCCCACTAAAAAACCGCCAGGCCCATTACCCATACCGGATCCGGTCCGGTCGGTAAATGGGCCGGTCTAAATGGGCCGGTTCCGGGTTGAACCGGCCCAGTTGACACCCTTAAGTAGTACTCCCATGGAAATGGGAAAACACACACAAAAAAGAAGAAGAAACAGAGAAAGACAATAAGAAAAAAATAAAATAAAGTAAACATAAAAGAATATGAATAATAAAAAAAGTAGTGACTATTGTGGGAATGAAAAAGTGCAAGAGACGGGATTGCAGAATGATGAAGAAAAAGGGTGAGGGTTGTTGGAAATCTTACGAAAAATACCTCATCACGAATACTTTAGGGAATCCACATAGCTTGAGGCATGTCAAAAGACACTGTTCTTAAGGATATTTCACCCAGTATGAGTGTATCCCTCAGGATTCAACAAGGCCTTCTAGCACTTAACTAGGAGCCAGAAACTAACAAAGATTTGATAAAGATGAAAAATCCAGCACTTCAAATATATGAGGAAGAGTTTATATTGACGTAATCTAACCCACTCAACATAAAAAGAAGACCCCACTATATATATAGAATAAGAAATGAACCTTTTGAGATCCAATGGGTATACGAGAGAATTAAAGTCAATATAGATAGCTATATTAAGAATAGGCTATAAAGGATAGAGTAATTGTCAATGAATGACAATCAATATGTTAAAGACCATGATAAATGTTATAATTGTACAAAATAATGACTCATGAATAGAATTGATTAAGCCTTAATAATGACATGTAATCATAGTCAAAGGTTAATAATATTAGAAAGTAATAATTTTTTTAAAAATATAAGATTATTTTTCAACAATCCCCTCCATATTTCAAAAAGAATGTCAACAAATAAAATGAAAAAAAATAAGCTTTGCTGAATTATCACATTTGAGTACAATGCCTTGAATTTGGTGTCGTGTAGACTATGAACCAGACCTAGATAAAACAATATTAAACTTACAGAATAATTGGAGAAGTATAAAACTTCTATGAACCAAGAATTCTTTTGTAAGCCAATGGTCTTATTCTATACCATTATACCCACACAATCTTTGACGTTATCGCGGTTTTGCGCTAAGAGGCCATGCGTGTATCCTGGTATTCATGAGTGCTCTAGAAATTTGTCAGAATTTCATAGGAGTGGCACCACTCCACACTTATATAGGTCTAATCATCAAGTGTATTCTGCAGAGTAATGCACCACCTATAAAGGATATGTTTCGGATTAAGAGTTTCACTCAACCCTCACTTTGTCTCGCAGCACTGCAATATATTCACACATCACATGAGGGACATTATTTATAGTGCATACTTGATCAACATATGAGGAAGAGTTTATATTGACGTAATCTAACCCACTCAACATAAGAAGAAGAGCCCACTATATATATAGAATAAGAAATGAACCTTTTGAGATCCAATGGGTATACGAGAGAATTAAAGTCAATATAGATAGCTATATTAAGAATAGGCTATAAAGGATAGAGTAATTGTCAATGAATGACAAGCAATATGTTAAAGACCATTATAAATGTTATAATTGTACAAAATAATGATCCATGAATAGAATTGATTAAGCCTTAATAATGGCTTGTTATCATAGTCAAAGGTTAACAATATTAGAAAGTAATAATTTTTTAAAAAATATAAGATTATTTTTCAACAATCCCCTCCATATTTCAAAAAGAATGACAAGAAATAAAATGAAAAAAATAAGCTTTGCTGAATTATCACATTTGAGTACAATGCCTTGAGTTTGGTGTCGCGTAGACTATGAACCAGACCTAGATAAAACAATATTAAACTTACAGAATAATTGGAGAAGTATAAAACTTCTATGAACCAAGAATTCTTTTGTAAGCCAATGGTCTTATTCTATACCATTATACCCACGCAATCTTTGTCGTTATCGCGGTTTTGCTCTAAGAGGCCATGCGTGTATCCTGGTATTCATGAGTGCTCTAGAAATTTGTTAGAATTTCATAGGAGCGGCACCACTCCACACTTATATAGGTCCAATCATCAAGTGTATTCTGCAAAACAATGCACCACCTATAAAGGATATGATTAGGATTAAGAGTTTCACTCAACCCTCACTTTGTCTCGCAGCACTGCACTATATTCACACATCACATGAGGGACATTATTTATAGTGCATACTTGATCAACTAATGACTTGCTATTACCCATATGAACCTAATTCATGGGAAGGGGTTGGGGGGGGGGGGGAGGAGGGAGGGGGGAGGGGGGAGGAGGGGATATCTCAAAAGTCTGCATTTTGCAAAGAAAGAAAAATTTAAATAAAACGCACCTGTTTTTAAATTATTTTTATTTTTTATGCCACATCAGCTTGTAGGGTGAAACTAAATTCACTTTTCAGTAAGACAAGTGTGTATTAGGTTGTGACAATAGTTTAGGTTTGCCTTCGACTTTTTGGGTATAGTTTAGAGTAATTTTGATGTCTTTTTTCAAAATTACCCCTTAAAATGTTGGTCAAAGTTCATGCAGTTTAACTCTCGAAAAGCAAAATGTTACAAATAAAAGTGAACGGAGGGAGTACTTATTAAAAAAACAAACAACAATTTTCAATGTAATATGTATGAAAAGAGATGAAAAGAGTATTTTTAATTTCTCACTAATCACAATAAAGATAAGAGAAAGAATACATTCATATTTGCAAGAATGTCTTTTTTTTGAAAAATTATTAAAAATGTCCTTAATGTTATAAATATATTTGTATTATAGTGAGTATTTGTCTTTTATGTTTATCTAGAGAAAAGTTAAGAACACTAGCTTTGGGAACAAGTCAATTTTTCCCTATAAATAAAGAGGTTTTATAGAATAAAATTATGAATAAAATTAATCTATAGAATTACACATCCAATAACAAAAAACAAGAACATATCATAGATGAAAAGAGAATTTATATTTTTTTTTACATATTGCATAACCTATTGATTAGAGATACACAATGATCTCTTGTTCACCTCTTTTTCTTTCGTTCATCTCTTTTGAATCCCCAAAAGAAGCATAACGATGTTCACGCGATCTGCGTCATCCAGTGAGTCTTAGCTCTTGATGTACCCCTAGAATATAATTATACTAAACTTACGAGCATGTTATTGGGATCAAAACAACAGAATGATAAGAAAAAAAATTATAAAAAGACTCATAATATATTAAATTTATTTGGTCAATTGACCTCCATATGATTGGTATTAAAAATTTTAAAAATAAAATTATTGAGACTTGTTTGAAGACTACATTGTAGATGTTACTGTATTGTTGTGAAAAGGAATAATTCTCAATTTATAAAAATTCAAAACCTTTTCCTTCAAGGAAGAGTTAACTAAATATGAATTTTTTTTATTTTTTTCTTTCAGAAATTAATTACCATATTATAATACGTCCCAAATAAACTAAACTCAAACCTTAATTGCTCACAATTGACCTTCAACCAAAAAATCAAAAAAATAAACTTTCGTTTTGTTTTCCAATTTTATTCAACTTCAACAAAAAAATAAAAATAAAAACTTACGTGCTGATATCAATTCTAAAAAGACTGGTATTCTTTTTCTTTTTTGTCATGTCTATTTCTTTTTACTTCCAATAATTAAATAATAATATTGAAAAAATAGTAAAAAGACGATTTTGTTTATTACAGAGTCTTTTAATGAAGGGTAAAAAGTTCAAGTAAAAAGTTCAAATAACATTTCTAAGGTCTTTGATACTCTTAATATAGTATAGATTTAAATTGTTAATACTTATTAAGTGCTATCAGAGCTATTCAAATATATTTAAAGCTCTGATACTACATGATTTAATAATTATATGTGTTCTTTTTCAAGTTGTCTGCGCTATTTTTTAATATTGTCAAATTTATTACTATTACTTGTAGACAAGTGTTGTTTGACCCTCCACGAACTTCATACCATTTTGCCGTGTTAAATTTATTTAATTTTTTAAATTAAAAATAAAAAATAGTTACAGATGAATTGATGTCATATAGAATTTTTATTTTTATTTCCCTTGTTAACAAATTGGGTATTTTATTATTTTTCTTATTTATTTCTCGACCCTCAATAAAAATTTTCACCTACACTACCTTAAACCCTTATACACCCAATAAATGACCCCTCCCCACCTTCTTAGAAGTTTTCCTCCCCTATCCACGTTGGACAAATGTCTGATGCGCCATGGTTACATGACACTTTCGATGCTTAAAACAAGGAAAATATGCAATAACTTGGGTGTATTTTGTTGATACGATGTGATTTCTGTCCTACTTTGCAGGAAAACAGGTTTTAAAGGCAAAATGATCAAAAAGGAAGAATCAAGCCCATGAACGAAGTGTCGGAAGAAGAAAGAACAAGAACCTGCACCAGAGATGGACTCACGACACCACTCACGTGGCGTGACTGCCACTCACGTGACTTGAGTGGCTGGCGTGAGTCCAATTCAGAGAGAAAAAAACAGGGTCTGATTTCCACGCCAGTAGTCACGTGACGTGGAAGCATGTCGTGACTCAACTTCTGAAGACGTCCAATTGAGCCTAATTCCCACGACACCAACCTACGTGGCATGACTTGGTTCCACGACACCAAGTCACGATACCGTGGAGGTTGCCGACTCTGTTCTCCTATTTTGTTTTGGATAGGATTAACTTTGTATCTATAAATACCCCTGTATAGTCCTATGTGCAGGCGTTGGTCATAACATTGTTTTGAGAGCTTTTTCATACTGTTTCTAAGTTCAAAAACATATTCTTGGTTTTGTAGTTACAAACTCTAATTCGAGTTTCATTGATAATTGAGTTTCAATTTTTCTTCATTGTTGTGAGATCATAATTATGTTTTCATCTCTGAATTCTTCTTGTGTTCTTACAATTATGAGTAGCTAAACCCATCAACTAGGGTTGTGTGAACCATGAGGAATTAACGAAACCGGTTAAGTGCAAAGCAACTCTGAACCTTTGTGAATGCATGTATTGTTGTCTTCTTCGTTGTGATTGATTTTCTAACGGTTGCAAACGTTAGGAACCCGCCTGTATTCTAGACTTGCTTGAGAGAGAGATAGAGATTGGGAAAAGGAGATAACAACAGAGATTTGAAGCTATCAACCTTCATCTAATAACCTGAGCCTTAGCGGGAATGGTTATCTGAGATCCAAGACAAGGGTTAGTAGTGCGACACTCGGAGACCGAGAGGAGAAGAGTGAAATTCGTCTAACCAAGGTAGAGAGACGTTTAGATGAACATATCTTGTCAGATTTTGCATGCCACGTAGCGGGACGGTTTTGTTAGCACAAGTAATCAGTGGAGTTAAGGAATCATTGGGGATCACAGTCCTAGTGTATCTCTCTTATTGTCTACAAACTCGATACGACCAGCAATTGTTACTGTCACTCTTTATTCATAAGCCCCCCCCCCACCAGTTTTACTTACTTTTCAATTGTTTCATCCTGTATTCTACTCAAACTTCGATCTATTCCCTGTGGGATCGACCCAACCTAGTTGGGTTCTATTTTTGACAAGAGACCGTATTATACTTCTTAGGAGACATATTTTAGGCGACATCAGTGTCCACAACCCCACCTATCCACCCATGCACCCCCACCCCCACCCCCTACCTCACGTGTTCCTCGCCCTTCACCCCTCACATTTTTTTGGACGTCCACCAGTAACAGAGGAGAACATACACAGCAGAATATGATATACACACATAGAGAAAAAACGATGCACAACAACAACGACACGATCGACAACCAAAGAACCACCATGAATTCCCACCTTCACTATTAGCACAACACTATCTCTCAACCCTCTCCATCTCCAGCGAACTCATGTCACCGGAACAGCTGCCAACAGACCTCGAACATGCAACACTCCCAACCCACCAACAAAACCACCATGGATGAACCACACAGCCAACAACAATCCACTAAGCTCTCCATTTTTCATCATTAATAACTTCAGTTCCACCCATAAACAAGCTCTGTCGAAAAACCATTAACCACCGGCGAGCTCTTTGTTCCATTTTACTCTGACCATCGTCTTTTCTCTAATTTTTTCGGCCACATTCACCACGCAACAACCAGCTAGAAGCTCTTCCAAACCCAAAACGCCGATTTGAACCGTAAATCAATCATCAAAATTTGCTAATTTTCGTCAGCCAACGACTCATCTTTCAATCACAATCTATTAATTTTGAAATTCAGCCAGTTTCGTTAGAGTTTTTTAGCTGGGTTTTAGAATCTGTCCAGGTTCATTTTGCTATCAAATTGGTTGTTTGATCGGGTTAGCTTGTTTGTAGTTGGGGGATCGTCGTTAAGGTTCAAGTCGAGGTTTCCGTACACAGTTCGGTTGATTAGCAAATTTTATGGTGTAAAGCACGCTTCAAGAGGTCCAATTCTATCTTTTATCTTCTTAATCTTATTGTGTATAGGTGTTTCTGTGGATTTTGTGTTATGAATTTCGAGTTGAAATACATGTTGAAGTGGATTTGCAGAATAATTTTTGATATTTATCTTCTTTGTTTGTTATGTTTCATATTGTCAAATTCAAGTTGTTAAGGCATCTTAAAATTGGTAATGTCATGAGGATTTAAAAATTGATCAATTTATAATATAGTTGATTTTGTTTAATTCATCATCGCTTTTAATTCAGATTCTCTCATTGCTCGATAGCTATCATGTTTAGGCTGAGGTTGGGATAGACAAATTTGAGATTCGATATTTGATTGTGTTTTGATTGACGTGCTTGCATGCTTTTATTTTCCTCTTCATTCAAATGTATTCATTCACCGGGGAATGCCCCGAAGTATGTATGAAGGTCGTTTGAGACAAGGCCCGAGACATCGGGTGAAGCATAGATAGGGATAGTTTAGGTAGTGTAGATTTTTATTTTCTCATTTTTCTTTTCTTTTGAACCGTATAATCGACTGAACATTTACTTTGCTCTGAGTTCTTTGTTTGTTTGTTTGCTTGTGTGCTTTTCTGTGTTATTCATTTATAGTATTAAATAAGCCGATACGAGTTAACGAAGTGACTGTGCTAAAACTACGGAATCGAGGGGTGCCTCACACCTTCCCCTTGGTCAACAGAATTCCTTAACCGAAATTTTTGTCCGCTAATCAGTATTTTAAGAGTCAACTATTTTGAAAAGAAATATTTTAAAGGTTATTCGGCACACCAAATCAATGCCAAGTGGTGACTCTGAGTTTAAAATGTAAATTCTTTTTCAAAACATTTTTTCTAGTCATTTTCAACAAGTGAAAACCCTTTTGAACTTTGAATCAATTTTCTCATAAAAAAGGGGTGTGAAAGTTACTTATTAAGTGGTATTAGAACTTTGAATAACCCATGATTTAATATATACCCCATCCATTAATTTTTACTTGTCACATTTTGTCTTGACACGCCCATTAAGAAAATAATAATTGATACGGCTATTTTACCTCATTACCCTATTAATTGATGTTTAGTACTTTTTCGTTCTATTTTACTGGAGCCCCTTACTAAAAATAGTTGTTTCAATTTACTTGTTCAACTTATGAAATCAAGAGAAAGTTATCGTGTTCTTTCAATATTACTCCTATCATGTAATGACTATATACGATATTAATAGTCAAATTTAGATTTTCACTATTATTAATAAGGTTAATTTAGTAAAATAAACTCTACTTCCTCTGTCCAATAATACTTGTCCACTATACTAAAAATAGATGTCCAACAATACTTATTCAATTTGAAAAATCAATGGATAATTTATCCTTTTATACCCATTTTACCTTTGGTATTAAATACTATTCACCACTTAATGTATTTCTCAAGCTATTAAATTTATTATATTCAAAGGGTGATATAATAAAATTACTCCTATAATTTATTGTTTCTTAATCTGTCTGCGAAGTCAATAATAGATAAGTATTGTTGGACGGATGGAGTAATAGATATTTTCTCAAGGGGAGTGTCAAGTCAACATGGTCCAAGTAAAACAGAATGAAGAGAGTATTAAGTTTTGAAAAATCATTTGAGGAATAAATAATTAATTCTAAGAGTCATTTGATGATTTTTTTTTTGTCTTTTCTTGATATTTCAAAAGTAACAAGTAAAAATGAAAATTCATTTAAAAATAAGTGACAAGTTAAAATCCATTTAATGGCTGAAAAGGAAAATTAATTTTTTTTTGGACGTGGTGGGGTGGGGTGTAGGTGAAGGTGAGAGTGGGGGAGATTTTTTTTTAAAAAAAAATAAAAAAGGTTTAATTGGGGTGGGGGTGGGGGTGGGGGTGGTCGGGTCAGATAGGGGGTGGGTAAATTTTTTTTTTTCCTGGTGGGATCGTGGGTGGAGTGAGTAATTTTGAGAGTGCTATGAGATATTGCAATTTTTTTTTCCTATTTTATTAAGGAAATTATTTTCCCTATTTTAAAGGAGCTTGTTTCCTAGAGAGC
Organism: Capsicum rhomboideum; assembly: GCA_031232105.1. Classification (NCBI taxonomy): domain Eukaryota; kingdom Viridiplantae; phylum Streptophyta; class Magnoliopsida; order Solanales; family Solanaceae; genus Capsicum; species Capsicum rhomboideum. Next base: position 136,813,498 of record CP124711.1, on the reverse strand, counting down.
ATATTTTTTAAGAAAATTTTAATCAAATAAAAATAAGAAAATAAAAAACATTTTCTGAAAAATATTTACCTCCATACCGATCACACCCCACATGTTTAAAATTTGTTCCAAAGTGGATGACTTCCAAATATTTACACACCGCAAATATGATTTAAGTGATGTTCCAACTCCCAACATAAGGTATTTGTGTACTTTTGACCGTTTGATTACACTGCAAATATGACTCTAAATAGCCCCAAAATTAATTATTTGTGCACTTTGTCCATTTGTTTGGACACAAAATTTAATAGAAAAAGAATTTTAAAATTTATACTACATCCATTTTTAAATGAGTAGTGTTTTTTATAAGTGGTGTTTTAGATAATCAAGAAGAAATTACTGTTTTTTCAATTTTATCCTTTTTTAAGTAATAAGAATTTTGCATAACCAAGAAATTACTAAAAAATTACATTTTTTTCAAGGTATTTTTTAAAGATAGATTAGTAAAAAAATATTTTATTTTCTAGAAATGAGTAGTTAGTAGTTTTTTAAGGGTGTGCCCAAACTAAAAGCACCACCTATTTAGTAACAGAGGGAGTAATTTGTATCAAATGCATGAACATTTATGTGGTTATATTCATAGTTATTTTTTATAAAATACCAGAATATTGATTTTCAGTTCATATTGTCCACTCTTTTTAGTCTCTCAAACTGCCTTACTAAGCTGAGTATTCATTGAAAATCCTTGATTGTGTGGCTCATAAAGCTAAGTAATTCTATGCTCTTTTTACCTTTTTGTGATGTGTACTTTGGAGATGTAATGGTTTGGTATTGTTGTCATATTATGTTATGTTAGGGTTTGACATATAATGTACAAATTGAGGATGTCGAATTTTAAATTGTTATTGGCTAAATGTATGATTCTACTTGATGAATAATAGATCTGTTGTGAATGGATGTCACCAATGTCAAAGAAAGTGACCGCAAGTAGCAGTCAAAATGCTCCGCCTAATTTCCAAATTCTTCATCCACCGCCTTAGTGGCCTATATATATACTACTTTCTCTTTGTATTAGCATATCAAGAATGAATAAAAAGCAAAGTGAAATGCTGCTATTTACTATTTCTCAGTTATTTTAGTACTATACTTGCTCTATTTTATAACACGTTATTAGTATGAGACTCTGTCATCTTGAGTAAATATTTTTTAAGGTAATAAAGATAAGAACTTACTTTTCTTAAAATAATGTCGAATCTATCTAAATGTGAATTTATTGCCCTGGATATATCGGGCAAAATCTATATATTTTGGGCACTTGATGTCGAAATTCATTTGGATGCGATGGGTCTGGCAAACACCATCAAAGATAAAAATCAGGCATCAAATCAAGACCGTACCAAAGCTATGATATTTCTCCGTCATCACCTCGATGAGGGCTTAAAAATGGAATATCTCACTGTTAAGGATCCTCTTATACTGTGGAATAATCTAAAAGAGAGATATGACCACCTGAAGATGGTTGTTCTTCCATAGGCACGTTATGAATGGACCCACTTGAGATTACAAGATTTTAAAAATATAACTGAGTATAGTTCTGCCATGTTTAGAATTATTTCACAGTTAACTTTATGCGGAGAAAATATCACAGATCATGATAAGCTGGAGAAAACATTCTCCACCTTTCCGACCTCGAGTATGCTCCTACAGCAGCAATACCGAGAATAGGATTTAAAAAGTATTCTGAATTAATGTCACATCTTCTTATTGCTGAACAATATAATGATCTTTTGACTAAAAACCATGAAAGTCGACCTGCTGGTACTGCTCCATTTCCTGAAGTGAATGCTGCAAATTTTCACCAATCCAGGTGTGAAAGAGGTAACACCTATGCCTCGAGGCATTTTGCTAGTGCCCTGCCCCGTGACGAGCCTCAAAACTGCTTTTTAAAATACTGAATGTGACAATGAGTTCACACGCGGGTTTAAGCTGTTGAAACAACCTTTCGCAGAAATGCAGGATAATGTTATTTACAGTAGACCCTTGTGGTGCACCCAAGGGTGTGACTTAGTGGTCAATAACGTGAGTTGAGCACCATGAGGTCTCAGGTTCAATTTCCAACAGAGACAAAATACTAGGTGATTTCTTTTCATATGTTTTAGAGGTGACAGGTGTTGACACCCAATTTTGACCTCCCGATATTCCTCACAGGCTGCTATTTTATCAAAAAATATTAGTTTTAAATTTTTAATTATTCTTTTGGTATCAGATAAATTCTGACATTTCGTTAAGGTATGCAATTTATTTTTAGCATTCAATTTTATATTCTTATATAATATATATTTTACTAATTTAAATACAATATTTTATATAATTTTATAAATATTTATTAAATTATTTCTGCAAATATGCATACTCATAATTTACAAATACGTGGTCCATAGTTTATTGCTTATTATTATTATTATTATTATTATTATTATTATTATTGTATTTTAAAATTTTGTATTCATAGGTGCCTAATCTATTTCAAATCATTTTGTCATTGATTTTTAAATAATATATTACGTGTCATTAATTTTACTTACATAATTTATTCATAACGATTTTCATGACGTTGGTTAATTTTTTGTTATTATTGTTATTATATATTTATCGATTTACCACTATATTTATTAAATAATAGTTTAATTCAATTCAATTTTCCAATTTATTTAATTTCTAGTCCAATTCTATCCAATTTATGTCACTTTTAGCCTAAATTGAGTCCAATTGGGCTCAATTTTTAAATGCCAAATCCAATTCTAAATCTGAATGACCCGAATCCGACCCATTTTTACAATTTTTAAATCCCAACCGTTGATCAAGATTGATCCAATGACTGAGATTAAATCTCCCATTTGCTTTCCTTTTTAATTAAACCTATACCCCCAAATCCCTAAACCTAATCCATATACTCCCTCAAACAGCCGCCAACTCTCTCCTTCTCTCTCTCTCTCAAACTACCGCCGCTATCATCTCTTTCCACCTTCCAACCGGAGAAACACCATAGCAGCACCACCAACCAAAATCACACCCCTCTCCCTGATATCACATCTTCATCTCATCGCCAAGCTCCCTTGGTTTCTCACATCGCCGACACTGCCTCCTACCGAGGACTATCGCGCCACTGTGGCCGATGCATAGAGATGAGAAGAGGGAGTTCGCGGTGGTGGAGCTGAGTTGGTTTTGTGGGATAGAGGTGTGGGCGGCGCTGTGGCCGATGCATCTCCACGAGCCAGCACCGCCCCCACCTCTATCCCACAAAACCAACTCAGCTCCACCACCGCGAACTCCCTCTTCTCATCTCTATCAAAAACCACCATCTCCTCCTTCACACACCATAACCACCGACGACCTCCTTTCTCTTCTCCCGTTTTGTTTCTCTTCCTATTTTTCCTTTTCGATCTCCTCTCTTTCTCGAACCACCGTTGCACTACCATTGAAGGGATAGGTCACCGTCGCCAGCCGCCATCACTAGCAACTCTGGTCACCCATCATCTCTGACAAAGATAGCACCCCGGACAGTTCATCAATGATTGCGAAGCCAAATTCGAGATGATATGAAATTTGGAGTTGGTCGTTTCATTTCCCATTGTTATGGAAGTTTCAAGTTTCTAGTGATAAAGAGATTATTGCATGGTGGTTTAATGCTTCGACCAATTTCGAGATTCGTTGAAGCTTTATGATAAATTTCTCATCCCGGGTATTATCTTTTAATGCTTCATTGCACGATTTCTTTCTTAATTGACTCTGTGATCTGAAATTAGTATACCATGGTTAATGATTTTGGTTCAGTCCTTTGTGATCCTTGTTTGTTTGTTAATCCCTCTAGACCATATGTGAATGTCTCAATTTTGTGAGCCATGTTTAGCCTAATTTCTGGTTACATTGGATTTTAAGTCCATACTCACGATATCAACTTTTGAATGTTTACTTTGGACACTGTGATGCTCCGCCTCGCCTTTTTTACTAGCTTTACGTAACTTGATTATAGTAACTCCATTGTGCTTTGCTCAAAATGGGAAGTAACTATTGGTACTTGTTTCCTTTTGATATTCTTTGATTTGTAATTCCCCGCTGATTGATTCTTGGCATATCCTCTTTACTTAATCGGATTGGGACATCGTTACTGTTCGCTTATTCATGGTAGTTTGGGATTTCCTCTTCATAAGCATTAATTCAATGTGACAGCTTCCATACTTGTTATTTATGGTAACTTTAGACCTGTTTTGATTCTTAATTGATTCACCATGTTAATTAAGAATTCACCATGCTAATAAAAGAAAAGATTTCCTTGAATGATCTCTTTGATTTATTCTTTATCTTTCTTTTGTGATTAATGATTGCTTTTTCTTTAATCGATTAGAAATGTCCTATTATATATAGGAAACACTCTTCTCTCCTCTGGGATCACGGGAGTTTTCCTACACTTTAAGCATTCTACTCCCGATACGAAAAATGAAAAAGAAAAAGAAAAAGAAAGAGAATACTTTGAAGGTTTTGTTTGCTCTGAAAGGATTGGCTCCGAAATTTCTCTTACTATTCTGCTTTATTATCTATTTGCTCCCTAACCGGTTAGTCTTTTAACATCTTCCTCTTCTGTGTTTATTTGTTCCGCCTAAAACTTATGTGAATTTTAGTATGCATACCTATGAAATAATATATATCCTATATGCTTGACTTGATTTTCGAACTCTATGGTTGGTTGCATGTGATTTTGTGTCTGACAGGAACCCGTACCTTGATGGGGATGTTTTTGAAGAAGTTGCGTGGGATTGAGGATGATTTGGGAAGCTGTCTAAATATCCTGTTTTGTTTTATTATTTTTTTTTATATTTATTGGGGTTGTAATAGTTTGTATAAACTTTATATATATATATATATATATATATATATATATATATATTGAAAGATTATGGGGACTGCTTATGGGGGTGGGGATTATGTGATTCGAATATCTTATCACTTAGATGTCATGCCTATATGATATTTTACGAATGTTTAAAGATGTTTAATTGAATTACTCTATCACCTAGGCAACACTTCTAGGACCATTAATTAAAATTTCAACGTGCTGATTAATTGTCACTTAGAAATCCTGTTCTAGGAGTGTGAATTAGCTTTCAACTTATTAAAATTAATTCCGAGCATGTTCATCAATTTTTCTGCATTTTTAATTGATTTCCTACATTTTTCTGTACACTTTAAATTAATTTTCAGCATTAAAAAAATCACATTTCCAACACTTTAAATCTATTTTCCAGCACCTTTAATTTAATTTTCCAGCACATGCAAATGAATTTTCAGTATATTTAAATTAGTTTTAAGCATGTTTAAATCAGGTCCGACATGTTTAAATAATTTTTAGTATAACCAAGAATAATTTTCAGCATATTTAGTTTAATTTTAAGCACTTAATTTCAGCATATTTAAAATTATTTAATATCTAGTACTTTAATATTAATTTTCAACACACTTTTAGTAATTTCCTGCCCATTTTTTAATAATTTCCTGCCCATTTTTAATAATTTCCTGTACATTTCAAAATCAATTTTCTGCATATGTTTTATAATTTTTTGCACATGGAAATAATTTTTTTGCACACTTTGATTAATTTCCTGTACATTTATAAATATTTTCTGCACATTTTTAATAATTTCCTGCACATTTTAAATCAATTTTCTTCACATTTTTTATAATTTTCTGCACATGAAAAATATTTTTTTCTGCACACTTTGGTTAATTTTCCGCACTTAATATTGATTTTATGCACATTTAAAAATAATTTTCTGCACAATGAATTAATTTTCTGCACACTTTTAATAATTTCCTGCATATTTTAAATAAATTCCGGCATATTTTGAATAGGTTTTCCAGCATACTTAATTCAATTTTTTATTCACTTTAATATATTTTTAGCATATTAATTATTTGTCGCCTAGATATTATGCCTATAGGTCCTAATTACAATGTAAATAATTGCTTAGCTTGTTTATCACCTAGTCAACTTTTAACTAATTAAGAGGCATATTTGAAACCGTTACATGCTAAATGCTTAGTTTTGTTTGTTCTGTATGACGCTTCTTCGAGTCTAATTAGGAAGCCTAAGACTTTCGTTGTGTCTAGATCCTTACCCAAAATAGGTTGTCCAACGCCTCTTGGACATTAAGTTGGGACGGGTAGACATTTTAGGGAACGCTAGTTTTATCACTTTCTTTAGAACGCCTTTAAGATTAATAATTAAACTAGGTGGGGTAGATAGAAAGTCGTAAATGATGGAAGTTGACCCGAGCAAAATTCGACAATGCTATATACGACATTGTCACCCGTTATTAAGTCGGGAGCTGATCCGAATAGGATAAAAATAACCCTTATCTAAATCTTTTAATTCGACTTTTCTTTACTTTATTTTTGAATGTTTTGATTATTTGGGGTAGTCCAGATATTACTTAATAGTTCTTTTTATTATAAATTGTGTTTCTTCTATCTTCTTGCTTATCTGATTCACTTCTTTATTTATTTTTATTACTTTATTTAGATAATTAGACAATAACTAAGTTGCATGTTCATTTTATTTATTATCTTTCATGTTCTAAACACTTAGTTAATCTTAAGTTAATAAAAATAGTTGACCTTTGCTTATCATATAGAATCCCCCACGTAATATATAAGTTTGGTCGGGACTCATATTTGTGGACCTCGAAAGGTGCCTAACACCTTCCTTTCGAGGTAACCTGGACCCTTACGTGAATTTCTGGTGAAGTAGACTAATTAAAATAAGATCGTAATTAGTTTAGAATGGTGCCCTAACACACCTTAATTCGTTAGGTGGCGACTCTTCACTCTTAAACAATCCTAAAAAGAATTGTCACATCGAATCCCGCTTTTCCAGAGAAAAATGGGGCGCGACAGCATGACAACTCTGTTGGGGATACTTAGGTTCTAACCAATACGAATTCGTGTGTTATGTGGGATTTTATGTTTTATTTATTTATTTTCATCCTTTCATCCTTTGTTTGCTTCCTTAAATAGTTAATTTCTTTTCAAATTTGACACTTTTCTGGATGTGTTTCTTAACATGAATTTTCATGCTAAATTCTTTTCTTTTTCTATTTATTTTTTTGCCTTAAAATTTTATTCTTTTTATGATTATCCATCTTTTTTCTATTCCTTTTAATTGCTTACATGTGTATCTGAATTGTGTCCATGCTAAATCTTCCTCCTTATCCCATAACATGTTTATGTCCTTGTGAGGTTTCTTGTATTTGTTAACTTTTTATCTTATTTTCTTAATTATGCATGTAATATTTTCAATGTTATTTATTTATTGATTTCCTTAAACTGTGTGGATGTGTTACCGTTTTACACTATATGTTATCTGTTATTGCTTTTCATAATTGACATTTCGCTCATACTTCCCCCACTTGGGAACTTCACACTTTCACTATACTCGGATGTTGTGCCTTCGCACTTCTCCAAAATTCTCTTCAAAAATCCTATTATAGAGAGTCGACTAAGAAGTGGTGGAGCGGATAGTTTTACTACCGCGGGATCACGTGCCTTCTCGCATAAGATTACCCTCGATCCATGTCTACCAACTCTTACAAAACTTAAGATAGTACCGTATACACCCCTTGCATTTAAGTCATGCATTCATTAGCTATAGGTGGTTGACCCTCGAGGTCAATCCATAAAGTTGGAAATCAACCTCTTGTCGAAAGGGTACTCACCACCCAAAGACAAGCATGCATATTATGTGTTATGTGTCACCCTTTCTTTGAAACTTGACCTATGTTTCTGTTTATTAATAAATATGCATAAGGTCTTAATACCCTAGATGTGTTAAGATCAATGTTTATGTAACACCCCATACCTTCCTAACCCTACTTGACGACGTTGAACAATGTTTACTTAGGTGTCGAGCGCCAGAAGTATGTATTTGGTAATGTTATTGATGAGATAATTGAATTTGGCCCTCGTACATGTGATTAAACCTTAATTTTCTAACCTTATTTGATACCTTGGGGTCATATCTACCTAGGTGTTGAGATTCCATGGGTATGTGTTTTATAGTGTCATTGGTGAAACATTTGATATCAGACCTAATATGGGCGATTAGACCTTCGTAGGAGGTGTTTTGTGATTTCGTGGAGCATTTGTGTAATACCCCGTACACATTCCAACCTCATTTGGTGACTTGGAGTCATGTTTACTTGATGATTAGGGTCACTAAGTAAGTATTTTGTAGTGTTTTGATAAGGTATTTGATGTTATGCAAGTATTGAAGAAGTGGCCGAAAAATTCAGCAAAGTGTTGAAACTTGCGCCACTCCCTATTTTAGGGGGTGTGGCACAAGCCACCTGATTCATAGGGGACTCATTTCTTGCGCCACTGCCTTGCTTTGCAGCAGTGGCGCAAGGCAAAAAAAATGTGCCCTTCCGGGCTCGTTTTGCAACGCAATTCTACGTCGATTCTTATATGGGTTTTTTTCGTTCCTTGGAGTTCTTTGAGTGTTGTTAAAGCTTCAAATAACTCAATACACTCCTACATACTTCTACATGATCAAACCATGAAACACAAGTAGTTATCAAAAATGTTCAATGAAGCCATGGGCGACTAGAGTTTCTATTTTTGCGATTGAGACGACGAATGAGAATCTCGTAAGAGAATATTGTTGTGACGCTATGGAATTATTTAAACATGAGATATATGGTGGATTATACATGGAATTTGGTGGGCTAAGTTGAGATATGTTATTGGGCCTAATTTGAGGCCCAACATGAGTCAAAATAAGAGGCCCAAAAGGGTCAAATGACCCATTCTTGTGTTGACAAGTAAACACACCATTTATGACTAATTGGATGGATAGAGATGAGCATGAGGGCATATATAAAGCCACCACAAATCAGATTTTTATTTCATAAAACACACATGCCTTTTTGGAGATATTTCCAACATATTTCTCTCAAACTCTCAAACCCTAAGTCCTCTTCTTGGGCAAGATCATCAGCCTACAAGTATTGGTAAGTGTTTATTCTTGTGATTTAATATATTATGTACATGAGAGTTTATGTATATCATGGTGCTTATGTTGGCAAGGGGTTGAATAGTGCACATTGGCTTTTTGCTAAAAGATGTGCATCCTTGTGAATTAAACTTGAAAAAGGACTTGATGTTTTGATGAAAGTGAATGATGTGGATGATATCTCAACATGTATGGTGCGATTATGTTCCTAAACTTGTTATTTTTCTATAAGTGTAAATTATGGGATTTTGGCCGATTTGTTGTTGTGAGGTGTATTGAAGTAATTTTATGGAATAATTGTGATGTTGTGGTGATGAAGAGTGAAAAGTATGAACATGGTGTGACATGCTAATGGTTTGTGATATTTTGATCAATGTTGGGAATATTGTGGGATTATTGGTATGATAATTTCACCAATGGTATTGTCAAGGGGGAAATGACATTTTATTAAAGGCAAACATGAAACTCATTGTCGTTATATGCAATTGCAATGTAGTTGGTGGTTAATGTAAACTCCGTTATGTATTTGTGTTGTAGAGTGACACATAAAGAAGAAGCAGAACTATTATATGCACACCTAAGATTGTATATTCGTATTGAGAATACAAGGTATGTAAGGTTACTCTGTCCGTATCTTTCTGCAGTAAATAGTAATCACATTGACATTACACTTGTCCTATTGCGAAATGTCCCAAGGTATCTTATACCCGGTTATCAATTGTCATTAGCACATGTTTCCTACTCATTGATCAATGGTTAATCACATGTCTTATATTCATTGACTAATGTTCCAAAAGTCCAATAAGGTTGTGTTCCAAAGTTCCAATAGTGGTTATACTCATGTATCTCGTTCATTGGTTATTGTTTAATGGTTCCAATGGTGTTATGTTTCCAATAAGGCTATGCTTCCAACAATGTCTATTCATATGTCTCTCACTCATTGGTTAATGATCCAAAGCTTCAAGTAAAGTTATAACTATCATTGTACCAATCTCAAAGTAAAGATTTAAGTAATACATATGTGGTTAATGATCAAGTATAGGTGGCAGCTTTGGGGGCGAAATGCCTAGCTCAAGTCGATCCCGAGATTGTTGGATCAGGGGGCAGTCCTAGAGGCAAAAGCCTAGCTCGGGCCGAACCTGACAGGGGGCAGCTCTAGAGGTAAGAACCTAGCTCGAACCGAACCTACTATATTGATTTATGGGTGGCAGCTCTAGAGGCATAAGCCTAGCTCGAGCCGATCCCAACATAACGTTATGTTATATAAAGACCCACTGATCAGTTGGGGCCCGGGTATTCAATGGCAATGGTTAATGGCAAATAAATGCAAAGGCAAAGAATGCAATGAACGCAATGAAAGCAATATACATGTTTCCAAATGCTTATAAAGCAATGGTTTATTTACATTGAATACTCACTGGTGTTTAACTCCAATGAAGTCTTTATGTTATATACAGTTGCTATGGCCTTACATACTCAGTACATTCTTCGTACTGACCCCTTTGGGGGCCTTACTTTACTTGCTGCAGGCGCAGGTGCTAGTAGACCTCCCCAATAGGTTGCAAATCATTTGCAGGTCTTTGGTGAGCTCCAGTTGCTTCGGGGCTTCCCGAGTCACTATGTACATTTGTTTTAGTATTGTTTTGATATTGTATGTATGTATAGAGCGGGGGCTTGTCCCGACTCTATGATTGGTTTTGTTTATGCATCCGTAGAGGCTTTGTAGATGTTGTGGGACATGTGAAGGGTATGTAAGGGACATATGTTTTGTCATGATGGCCCCAACGACCAAGTTTCATAGTTATTATATATGTTTCATGCATTCCGCTATTGATGCTTATTATTCATTTGAGGTGGTGCTGTGTATTGAGTAGCATGCATATGAGTGTACATGAGCAAAGATTGGTTCTCTCGGGCCTCAACGGCTCCGGGTGCCAGTTCGGTCCGAATGAGATTCAGGTTGTGACAAAAGTGGTATCAGAGCAGGTCGTTCTAAGGGTGTCTACAAAGCTGTGTCTGAGTAGAGTCTTACTTATCGATGTGTTGCGCGCCACATTTATAAGTAGGAGGCTACGGGACATTTAGGAGTTGTTTCTTTTCTTCACTTCTAGATCGTGCAATAGAGCCAAGGTTGTAAGTGGAATCATATGTGCTCAATGATAATGGTTTTCCATTACAGAGAAGTTGTAGGCGTAATCATAACTGACCATGGGAATTGTTTTCTTGTGTTTGATTAGAAATGCCAATGGCAAGAGAAGGTTGGGGATACGGAAAGGAGATAGACAGGATTGCTGGAGAAGGAACCAGTAGAGCACCACCTGAGCAAGTTGATCAAGGTGGGGCTGGAAATGAGTTGGTATCACGGGCTTCTTCTACTCTTTCAATTCCAGAGGAATTGTCCAATAATGCTATTGTGCAAGATTTAATGAGTGCGGTGCACATACTGACCCGTGTAGTTGCTGCACAAACTCAAAGACGAGTGTTGGAGCAGCAAATGATGGAACAAAGGCAAAAGAGAAGGACACAAGACTTTGACGAAGGGTCATCAAAAAGGGCTAGACCCTAGGGGCAGTTCATGGGGTCCCAAGGAGGATTTGAGCCTCGGATGTTGCACAAACCACCAAGGCCATTATTTTCTCTGCTTACAGCAAATGTTCCCCCTCTATTCCAAGGGTTTAGAGGCAACCAGTTTGGGCAAAGAAGTAAGAGTCAGGATTCACGAATAGTGGGGTATCAAGCACAAAGAAGTATGAGCCAATCAAAATCTCCCCGTCAGCCGTGTCAGCGCTGAAGAAGATATCATTTGGGTGAATGTCGGTTGGGGACAAATCTTTTCTACTGGTGTGGTATGCCGGGACACGTGAGGAAAAGGTGTCCACAGAGGAGCACGAGTGGTATGGCACGACTTATGAGACCAACTGTCGCATTGCCATTATCGATGCCTCCTCTAGGTAGAGGTGTACAGCCTATGGGGTGCGATAGAGGTTCTAGAAGAGCAGCTAGTTCCAGCGGGACCCAAGACCGTATGTATACCTTAGCGGATCAACGGAATTTGGAGTCTTCTCCTGATGTAGATACAAGTACATTATTAGTATTTTTACATAAGGTAAATGCATTGATTGACCCAGGTTCCATGTTATCATATGTCCCTCCATTAATTATTGCAAATGTTTGTCTGAAAGGACACCAGAGGTATCAATTAACCCATTAGGGGTATCTACACCAAACGGTGAATTTAGTAGAGCTAAAAGAGTATATTGTAATTACATAGAAATTGCGTGTGGTCATGATACACTGATTGATCTTATTGAACTGGAAATAGTGGATTTTGATGTTAAAAAGAGATTGTGCTATAATAGATTGCTGAGCTACGAAATTACATTTTTCATTTCCCCAAAAGAGTGTTTTTGAATGGGAAGGGTCATGTGGGGGGCACCAAGAGGAAAATATATTCCTTATCTTAAAGCAAGGAAAATGATACCCAAAGGGGTACATATGTCACTTGGTACTAGTGAAGGATACTAATGCGAAACCACCAACTGTTCAATCGGTTCTGGCGGAACTGCATTCCTCAATGTATGAGTTGGTATTAATATGATGTCAGGTACTCAGCCTAGTTTTATTCGAATAGCATGGCCCCGATAGAGTTGCGGGAATGAAAAGAGAAATTAAAAGACGTGATGAACAAGGGATTCATAAGATCTAGTACGACCCTTGGGGTGCATCAATGTTCATTGTACGAAAACAAACTGTCACATTGAGAATGTGTATGTACTATTGACAAAGGAATAGGGTAACAAGTAAGAATCAGTAGCTTAGCTTCTCCCCAGAAGTGATGATTTATTTTGATCGATTATAGGGTGCCAAATGCTTCCCAACGATTACCCTAAGATCAGGTGAGTATCAAGTAAGGGGTAGAGAAACCAAATATACTCAAGATAGCCTTTCAAACAAAGTATGGTCTGTATGAATTCATATTTATGACATTTGAGCTAACAAATGCACCAGTTGTGTTTATAGGCGTGATAAATAGGGTGTTCAGGCCATTCTAAACGGATTCGTGACAGTGGTTTTAGATACGATTTTGGGTTACTCAAAATCACAAAAAGGACCATGCTAATCACTTGTGACAGGTGTTACAGATTCTTCGTGATCTTAAGATATAGGCAAGTGTTTTAAATGCAAGTTTGGTCACAATTCGTATCATCTTTCCGCAAGTCATCTAATATTTGGTGTTTCAATGTTTGAAAACTATATAGGAGGTCATCCTGTATTGATTCCAGTGGTGGAGATATACAAGTTATGGATGATCTCACATGTGACGAGGTGAATAAGAAATTATGAAGTAACCTCCGTAAAGGCACTATTGGAGAAAGAAGCACGTAGGAGAAATCATAAGGGAAACCAAATAAATAATGCAATCTAAAGTACTCATATTGGCTGAACATGATAGAACAGTTCAAAGTACGACACTGGAGTCATAACAAGTGAGTTTTTATAAGTGTTACGTGTGCATATGATAACATAAAGGATTAATGATTCCCTTCGACTTAAATTTGTTCCAAAGAGACAGTATGATTAACATTCGAGGAAGAATGTTCCTAAGGGGGGAAGAATGTAACACCCCATACCTTCCTAACCCTACTTGACGACGTTGAACAATGTTTACTTAGGTGTCGAGCACCACAAGTATGTATTTGGTAATGTTATTGATGAGATAATTGAATTTGGCCCTCGTACATGTGGTTAAACCTTAATTTTCTAACCTCATTTGATAACTTGGGGTCATATCTACCTAGGTGTTGAGATTCCATGGGTATGTGTTTTATAGTGTCATTGGTGAAACATTTGATATCGGACCTAATATGGGCGATTAGACCTTCGTAGGAGGTGTTTTGTGATTTCGTGGAGCATTTGTGTAATACCCCGTACACATTCCAACCTCGTTTGGTGACTTGGAGTCATGTTTACTTGATGATTAGGGTCACTAAGTAAGTATTTTGTAGTGTTTTGATAAGGTATTTGATGTTATGCAAGTATTGAAGAAGTGGCCGAAAAATCCAGCAAAGTGTTGAAACTTGCGCCACTCCCTGTTTCAGGGGGTGTGGCGCAAGCCAACTGATTCAGAGGGGGCTCATTTCTTGTGCCACTGCCTTGCTTTGCAGCAGTGGCGCAAGGCAAAAAAAAATGTGCCCTTCCGGGCTCGTTTCGCAACGCAATTCTACGTCGATTTTTATATGGTTTCTTTTGGTTCCTTGGTGTTCTTTGAGTGTTGTTAAAGCTTCAAATAACTCAATACACTCCTACATACTTCTACATGATCAAACCATGAAACACAAGTAGTTATCAAAAATGTTCAATGAAGCCATGGGCGACTAGAGTTTCTATTTTTGCGATTGAGACGACGAATGAGAATCTCGTAAGAGAATATTGTTGTGACGCTATGGAATTATTTAAACATGAGATATATGGTGGATTATACATGGAATTTGGTAGGCTAAATTGAGATATGTTATTGGGCCCAATTTGAGGCCCAAAATGAGCCAAAATAAGAGGCCCAAAAGGGTCAAATGACCCATTCTTGTGTTGACAAGTAAACACACCATTTATGACTAATTGGATGGATAGAGATGAGCATGAGGGCATATATAAAGCCACCACAAATCAGATTTTTATTTCATAAAACACACATGCCTTTTTGGAGATATTTCCAACATATTTCTCTCAAACTCTCAAACCCTAAGTCCTCTTCTTGGGCAAGATCATCATCCTAGAAGTATTGGTAAGTGTTTATTCTTGTGATTTAATATATTATGTACATGAGAGGTTATGTATATCATGGTGCTTATGTTGGCAAGGGGATGAATAGTGCACATTGGCTTTTTGCTAAAAGATGTGCATCCTTGTGAATTAAACTTGAAAAAGGACTTGATGTTTTGATGAAAGTGAATGATGTGGATGATATCTCAACATGTATGGTGCGATTATGTTCCTAAACTTGTTATTTTTCTATAAGTGTAAATTATGGGATTTTGGCCGATTTGTTGTTGTGAGGTGTATTGAAGTAATTTTATGGAATAATTGTGATGTTGTGGTGATGAAGAGTGGAAAGTATGAACTTGGTGTGACATGCTAATGGTTTGTGATATTTTGATCAATGTTGGGAATATTGTGGGATTATTGGTATGATAATTTCACCAATGGTATTGTCAAGGGGGAAATGACATTTTATTTAAGGCAAACATGAAACTCATTGTCGTTATATGCAATTGCAATGTAGTTGGTTGTTAATGTAAACTCCGTTATGTATTTGTGTTGTAGAATGACACATAAAGAAGAAGCAGAACTATTATATGCACACCTAAGATTGTATATTCGTATTGAGAATACAAGGTATGTAAGGTTACTCTGTCCGTATCTTTCTGCAGCAAATAGTAATCACATTGACATTACACTTGTCCTATTGCAAAATGTCCCAAGGTATCCTATACCCGGTTATCAATTGTCATTAGCACATGTTTCCTACTCATTGATAAATGGTGAATCACATGTCTTATATTCATTGACTAATGTTCCAAAAGTCCAATAAGGTTGTGTTCCAAAGTTCCAATAGTGGTTATACTCATGTATCTCGTTCATTGGTTATTGTTTAATGGTTCCAATGGTGTTATGTTTCCAATAAGGCTATGCTTCCAACAATGTCTATTCATATGTCTCTCACTCATTGGTTAATGATCCAAAGCTTCAAGTAAAGTTATAACTATCATTGTACCAATCTCAAAGTAAAGATTTAAGTAATACATATGTGGTTAATGATCAAGTATAGGTGGCAGCTTTGGGGGCGAAATGCCTAGCTCAAGCCGATCCCGAGATTTTTGGATCAGGGGGCAGTCCTAGAGGCAAAAGCCTAGCTCGAGCCGAACCTGACAGGGGGCAGCTCTAGAGGTAAGAACCTAGCTTGAACCGAACCTGCTATATTGATTTATGGGTGGCAGCTCTAGAGGCATAAGCTTAGCTCGAGCCAATCCCAACATAACGTTATGTTATATAAAGACCCACTGATCAGTTGGGACCCGGGTATTCAATAACAATGGTTAATGGCAAATAAATGCAAAGGCAAAGAACGCAATGAACACAATATACATGTTTCCAAATGCTTATAAAGCAATGGTTTATTTACATTGAATACTCACTGGTGTTTAACTCCAATGAAGTCTTTATGTTATATACAGTTGCTATGGCCGTACATACTCAGTACATTCTTCGTACTGACCCCTTTGGGGGCCTTACTTTACTTGCTGCAGGCGCAGGTGCTAGTAGACCTCCCCAATAGGTTGCAGATCATTTGCAGGTCTTTGGTGAGCTCCAGTCGCTTCGGGGCTTCCTGAGTCACTATGTACATTTGTTTTAGTATTGTTTTGATATTGTATGTATGTATAGAGCGGGGGCTTATCCCGACTCTACGATTGGTTTTGGTTATGCATCCGTAGAGGCTTTGTAGATGTTGTGGGACATGTGAAGGGTATGTAAGGTACATATGTTTTGTCATGATGGCCCCAACGGCCAAGTTTCGTAGTTAATATATATGTTTCATGCATTCCGCTATTGACGCTTATTATTCATTTGAGGTGGTGTTGTGTATTGAGTAGCATGCATATGAGTGTACATGAGCAAAGATTGGTTCTTTCGGGCCTCAACGGCTCCGGGTGCCATTCCGGCCCGAATTGGATTCAGGTTGTGACAGTTTAACTTCCCAAGGGATTTAAGACCCAAAAGGACGCATAACCTTATCTACTATGCGTTAATTTTTACATTTGTGTTAATGTCTTACCTATCTTGTTATTCTTTGTTTTCCTATTTTAGTTATTCCTTACTCTTAGAATCCATTACTCTTAGAGTTCCTTAAAATTCCTATCAGATTATGTTTTCTTTAGGCCTAAATCATACAATCTTATGGCCTAGTCAAAACCCCCCTTCCATTTGTCTTCATAGATTGAGTTCATACTCTAAAGTATCCTTCAACATACTAATCATCTTGTGAACTGATTCATTCCTCGAGTGGATGTTCTAGATTATTTCTACTCTTTTAGGGTAACTCATTATTTTAGGATATTCTTACTTAACACCTTCAATATTGACATGACATTGTTTTCACCATAACTCTTGACAATTATTTTTTTTTTTTCATATTCGTGCCATATTCTGGCTTTCCCAACTTCTAAATCATATAGAGCTCTCAACTATTCACTTTGAATGAATATAATTCAAATATTTTGCTCCATAATATTACTCAGAGACATTCTATTATCGTGCGTTTTTACTAATCATAAGTCCTTTCTTCTAAGGTTGACTAAAGTTGAACATCAGAATGGTCAGTCAAGCAATGTTTATCAATCTTACCAACAGTGAAGCTGAGCGTAGGAGTTTGGGTTTGCACCAAGACAAGCTTACTCCTTTTTAGTCAAGCATTATGAGTATGGAAAGAAAAATACAAAGAATTAGAGGAATAATGACTAATCTTCGAGGTTCATCTGATATGCCACCAGGCTTCCCAGAGCCATTATCGAAAACTGACTTTATTGCTCCCATCTACACTTTGGAGTCGCCAGTATTGATGGCCTCACCTATGCTTAATTGTGATGCACAAGTATCTCCGAGTTTGTATTCAATCGCACTGCAAAAAGCACTCAATGGGTCGACAGAGATGGGCAAAGAGAAGGAAATAGAAGGAAAGGTCTCTAACCATAAGGCAGGGTTGTCTCAACAGCCCAAGATGGACAAGTTATCCTAATCAGGAAAAGAAAGTAAGGATAGAGTTGGGGACTTGAACTTTCCGTTATACGACGGGTTTGGGGATCCTCGCTCCCATTTGAAAGCGTATCTGGATGAGCTAGCAGTTATAGGGCAAAGTGATGGTCTTAAGATGAAACCTTTTGTCAGTTCACTTACAGGTCTAGCATTGATGTGGTACGCAGAGAAGGATACAAGCAAGTGGGTCTCTTGGGATAATTTGGCAAGTGACTTTATTGGGTGGTTCGACAATAGGCTGAAGAGGAAGTTCATAGTTGAAAATCTAAGACATGACAAGGTTGGTTTGGTTGAGCCACAATTCAGAGATAGGGGAAAGACAATTATCAATGACACATCAAAGCCTCCAAATCCCGAAGTGAGCAAATTCCAAGTTATGACTCTCTTAGACGAACCACCGTTAATCACTTTTGAAATGTTGAGGTCACATGATATCTTGCAGCCTAATCTTATTGGTTCCTGTTACCCTTCAAGTCCTTTCTTTGATCCCAAAAAGCATTGCGCATTCCATTCTGGCATGCCTGGTCATGACATGGATGAATGCCTCCAGTTAAAGAGAGAACTACAAAATTTGATAAGCGAGGGGAGGATAGTAAAGAAAAGTCACCCTCAACTGATATGGTATCTATCTCCAGAAATTACTCCAACACCAAATTACTCTTGTTACCCTCAATCCTCCACAAAACCTCATCCTCAAACTATTTGGTACCCACTTCTATCCATTGCTCCAACATCATAATACATTTCCGTGTCTTATCCAAATCCACCAACAAATGAACGATCCAATTAATCCGCTAGGCCTCCAGTCAAGTTTCAGAAAAACCCACCAAGACAGTACACCCTCTAGTTGAACCCATAACTCAGTTGTATGAAAGACTCAGAGAAGCAGACTACATCACACCCAACCCTGCTGTACTTGTTAATACTCAGTCTAAATGATACAATCCTAATTAGGTTTGCGCCTACCACTCTGGGATGAAAGGGCATCCCATAGAGGCGTGTTTTACCTTAAAGGACAAGATTTAAGCTATGATTGATACCAAGATGATAATTGTAACAGGGTTAAAGCTCGGTGTTGATTAAGCTCCTAAGCATGACTAGCACCTGTTTGGCACTGATAAGAGGATATCATGTTTGGGCTCTCAAGCATTTGAAATTACTTTAAGCTTTACATACTTGGAATAATATGGATTTTCTTTTATGCTTTCCTTTTATGTAATTGGAACTACATTTGACCTGATTCCCCTATAAGAGTGATACGTAGGTGCTCATTTAATGGGTTCGGTCTCATTATAATAAAATTTTATTTCCCCCTGTTTTTATCATTTTGTATGAAGTTGGAAGGATTAACGATGATATCAATTACAAAGGATGTTTCAAAAATCAATAGTTATGATGTTCAACATGATTCAACTTTGTTCATTCCCCAAGCTTTCTTATCTTCTTTACCACCACAATTTCAAATTCAGCATCATGTTAATCTCTCCAAAGCGTAAGTTTTGTCACTATCGTCTGTCTCGTGCGTTAGAAGCCCAAATATCTATGCTTAGATCACTTATTAAGTCATAGTCTTCATCTTGGAATGTCTTATATTTATGTTGTTTTAAACTTATTTATGCTATGTGGTAACTTTTGCTTGATTTATTTATTTTGTTTAAAGGTTGTCTAGTATTTGAATATTGAATCGGCTAAGAGTCTACAATTTGGCAAATATGCCTAACCCTCTTGATCCTTCTTCTAATACAAATTTTGCTTCTTTCCCCAGCACAAAATACCTTTCTTCTCTCGATTCGTATCCTCAATGAATATGTTTAACCCACGCCAATCTTGGTACTTTGCAAAACATGGTAATGCATGATGTGGAATCACCTACACTGCAACAAAAGTTTCGTGACTTAGAAAATAGGTTGGATGAATGTCTACGTTCCAAACGCATTTATGACTTGAGGTATGAGAAACTATGTCTACATCCAAGGATTGGTTTGCCTCCAGGATACAAAGTTTCAAAATTCACTATGTTCGATGGGCATGGAGACCCGATCATGCATCTAAAGGACTATTGTGGTAGATTAGTTGGCATTGGGCATAATGAAGATTTACTAATGAGACTCTTCATTCAAAGCTTGTCAGGAATAACACTCACTTGGTATGTCAAACAAGACTTTGACAAGTGGCATACATAGGAAGACATGGCTAAAGACTTTGTGAGACAATATAAGTTTAATGTCAAGGTCGATCCGACGATACTGGACTTGTTTGAAATAAAGAGAATGACTCATGAATCTTTTGAAAAATATGCAACACAATGGAGATTGGAAGCTTCTAAGATACGTCCTCTTGTGCCTGAAGAAGAGTTGATCCAAATTTTCGTCAGGTCGCTAGATGGTATATACTATCAAAAATTATTCGACTTATGTATTCAAAGCTTCGACGATCTGATCTTAATTGGGAAAATATTAGAATATGGTATTCGGACAGGAAAAGTTACTGACGTTTCCGCAATACAAGCTACTTTTCAAGCACTACAAGCTTTGCCAAAACAAGAAAAAGAAGAAGATATCTCAACCATCCCACCTCAAGAATGATACTATCCAAATACCCAACAGGCATATGCTATTTTTGACACCTACAACCCACAAGGTTTTCAATACCCAAATTCTCACCAACATAATCCAATACTATCCAATTCTCATCAACCAAAGAAAATGAAACCTCGTATCTTTACCCCTTTGACTGAACCTTTATCCAACATATTTCAAAGATTGTTTCCTCAAGGAGTTCTGAAACCAAGGAAATGATGGATCCCTAAATACGCACCTTCGAATTTTTACTTGCCCAAAAGGTGTGTATATCATTCAAATATCCAAGGTCATGATATTGAGGAATGTTCAGCATTGAGGTACAAGATCCAAGACTTGATTGAGAAGGGCAAGATTATAGTACAACAAGGGCCACTAAGCAACATCTATGACCCTACCACAGGCACAACTATTGTTCAAGGTGACCCAATAGAGATTGCCTCGAGATATTTGACAAGGAAGCATAAAGCACATCAAAGGAACTGAGAAGGACAAAATCGTGAAAAACAAAAGTACCAAATCTTTTTCCAATAAAATTTCCTGTTTTTATTTATGTTTCTCCTTGTACTCATGAACTAAGTTTGACCTGACTTTCATTTGGATACGTAGGCATCCCATTCTTGGTTTCGATCTCAATCTAATAAGATTTTTCTTTTCCCTTCATATTCAAATCACGTCAGCTTTTGAAAAAACTCTATTCAACAAATCTAAACAATTTTGACCCATTCATGACTTCAAATGACAATTGTAAATTCGAAGTCGAACCTCAATGTTCGAATACAAGACAACCATTTTTTTTGAACTAATAATTTTCTTTGAGTGATGCAGGAATATAAGACTGGGGCAGAATTTTTGAGATTACCTCAAAAATTCTACCAACAGACAACATTTTGATTCGCAAGAAAGTGTGAAACATCTTTTAAACTGGGGCAGAAATTTTTGAGGGGTACTCAAAAATTTCATCACAATGACATGACAATGACAGGAAGTCACTGCCAATGCAAAGGGTATTGGGTTATCCGCCCTAAAATAGGATACATTGGCTTATCAGCTCTAAAATAGGATATGTTGGGTTATCCGTCCTAAAAAAGAATACATTGGGTTCCGCCCTAAAATAGGATACGCTGGGTTATCCGCCCTAAAATAGGATATTTTGGGTATCCACCCTAAAATAGGATATTTTGGGTATCCACCCTAAAATAGGATATGCCGGGTTTTTTCGCCCTAAAATAGGATATGTTGGGTATTCGCCCTAAAAATAGGATATGTTTGGTATCCGCCCTAAAAATAGGATATTTTGGGTACCCGCCCTAAAATAGGATATATTGGGTATCCTACCTAAAATAGGATATTCTGTGTTATCCGCCCTAAAATAGGATATTTTGGATTATCCTCCCTAAAATAGGATATGTTGGGTTATCCATCCTAAAAAATAATATATTGGGATCGTCTGCCCTAAAAAAGACAATTGGGCTCGTCCACCCTAAAATAAGGACTATTGATTTTCCAGGCATATAGTCAACGTGATCACATCTCCTTAAAAGTCGAAACTGGGCAGATTTTTTAGGTTCCTCAAAAATCTTGGGTAACAAGCACAACATCAAATAGATACACTTCCTTATCTCCTCTTATCATTATTGTTATCTATTTTTATACCTTGTCTCTTCATTAGTTAATATTTTCTATGCTTATGAGCTAACCATTTTATCTAGTTGTGTTAGAAGCTGCAGGTAGGCTCCCAAAAGCATAACAAGAGACGTTTGAGAATCATTTTTTATTTCGTTCTGAAACATGATTCTTTAACCCTATATCTCACAATCTAACCTAAATCATATTCACATCCCATATTTCAAAACTACTCATACTCCAATCTCGTCAATTCATGTTATCTTCATTCAAATTCCACATTCGTCAATTTTTTTTAGGAATCTCATTTGTTCCTAAGTCTAGAACTATTCATGGCCTGATTCTTGTGAACTCGAGATATGTAGGCGACTTAAAACCAAAGTCTCGGCCACACCATTTTAACAAATCTCTCTTGCTTTTTGATTCCAGCGAACCATCCTTTCAATCGAACAAAATTAGCTACTACGTCAATGTTCGTTGCTCGGCAATTCTTCTATCATTCCCAAGCAACGAAGGGGTAGCTGTTGACACCCAATTTTGTCCTCCCGATACTCCTCACATGCTACTATTTTATCAAAATAATTTTGAATTTTTAATTATTATTTTGGTATCAGATAAATTCTGACTTTTCGTTAAGGTATGCAATTTATTTTTAGCATTCAATTTTATATTCTTATACAATATATAATTTACTAATTTAAATAAAATATTTTACATAATTTTATAAATATTTATTAAATTATTTTCGTAACTATGCATACTCATAATTTACAAATACGTGGTCCATAGTTTATTGCTTATTATTATTATTATTATTATTATTATTATTATTATTATTATTATTATTATTATTATTATTATTGTATTTTAAAATTTTGTATTCATAGGTGCCTAATCTATTTCAAATCATTTTGTCATTGATTTTTAAATAATATATTACGTGTCATTAATTTTACTTACATAATTTATTCATAACGATTTTCATGACGTTGGTTAATTTTTTGTTATTATTGTTATTATATATTTATCGATTTACCACTATATTTATTAAATAATAGTTTAATTCAATTCAATTTTCCAATTTATTTTATTTCTAGTCCAATTCTATCCAATTTATGTCACTTTTAGCCTAAATTGAGTCCAATTGGGCTCAATTTTTAAATGCCCAATCCAATTCTAAATCTGAATGTCCCGAATCCGACCCATTTTTACAATTTTTAAATCCCAACCGTTGATCAAGATTGATCCAACGACTGAGATTAAATCTCCCATTTGCTTTCCTTTTTAATTAAACCTATACCCCCAAATCCCTAAACCTAATCCATATACTCCCTCAAACAGCCGCCAACTCTCTCCCTCTCTCTCTCTCTCAAACTACCGCCGCTACCATCTCTTTCCACCTTCCAACCGGAGAAACACCATAGCAGCACCACCAACCAAAATCACACCCCTCTCCCTGATATCACATCTTCATCTCATCGCCAAGCTCCCTCGGTTTCTCACATCGGCGACACTGCCTCCTACCGGGGACTATCGCGCCACTGTGGCCGATGCATAGAGATGAGAAGAGAGAGTTCGCGGTGGTGGAGCTGAGTTGGTTTTGTGGGATAGAGGTGTGGGCGGCGCTGTGGCCGATGCATCTCCACGAGCCAGCACCGCCCCCCACCTCTATCCCACAAAACCAACTCAGCTCCACCACCGCGAACTCCCTCTTCTCATCTCTATCAAAAACCACCATCTCCTCCTTCACACACCATAACCACCGACGACCTCCTTTCTCTTCTCCCGTTTTGTTTCTCTTCCTATTTTCCCTTTTCGATCTCCTCTCTTTCTCGAACCACCGTTGCACTACTATTGAAGGGATAGGTCACCGTCACCAGCCGCCATCACAAGCAACTCTGGTCATCCATCATCTCTGACAAAGATAGCACCCCGGACAGTTCATCAATGATTGCGAAGCCAAATTCGAGATGATATGAAATTTGGAGTTGGTCGTTTCATTTCCCATTGTTATGGAAGTTTCAAGTTTCTAGTGATAAAGAGATTATTGCATGGTGGTTTAATGCTTCGACCAATTTCGAGATTCGTTGAAGCTTTATGATAAATTTCTCATCCCGGGTATTATCTTTTAATGCTTCATTGCACGATTTCTTTCTTAATTGACTCTGTGATCTGAAATTAGTATACCGTGGTTAATGATTTTGGTTCAGTCCTTTGTGATCCTTGTTTGTTTGTTAATCCCTCTAGACCATATGTGAATGTCTCAATTTTGTGAGCCATGTTTAGCCTAATTTCTGGTTACATTGGATTTTAAGTCCATACTCACGATATCAACTTTTGAATGTTTACTTTGGACACTGTGATGCTCCGCCTCGCCTTTTTTACTAGCTTTACGTAACTTGATTATAGTAACTCCATTGTGCTTTGCTCAAAATGGGAAGTAACTGTTGGTACTTGTTTCCTTTTGATATTCTTTGATTTGTAATTACCCGTTGATTGATTCTTGGCATATCCTCTTTACTTAATCAGATTGGGACATCGTTACTGTTCGCTTATTCATGGTAGTTTGGGATTTCCTCTTCATAAGCATTAATTCAATGTAACAGCTTCCATACTTGTTATTTATGGTAACTTTAGACCTGTTTTGATTCTTAATTGATTCACCATGTTAATTAAGAATTCACCATGCTAATAAAAGAAAAGATTTCCTTGAATGATCTCTTTGATTTATTCTTTATCTTTCTTTTGTGATTAATGATTGCTTTTTCTTTAATCGATTAGAAATGTCCTATTATATATAGGAAACACTCTTCTCTCCTCTGGGATCACGGGAGTTTTCCTACACTTTAAGCATTCTACTCCCGATACGAAAAATGAAAAAGAAAAAGAAAAAGAAAGAGAATACTTTGAAGGTTTTGTTTGCTCTGAAAGGATTGGCTCCGAAATTTCTCTTACTATTCTGCTTTATTATCTATTTGCTCCCTAACCGGTTAGTCTTTTAACATCTTCCTCTTCTGTGTTTATTTGTTTCGCCTGAAACTTATGTGAATTTTAGTATGCATACCTATGAAATAATATATATCCTATATGCTTGACTTGATTTTCGAACTCTATGGTTGGTTGCATGTGATTTTGTGTCTGACAGGAACCCGTACCTTGATGGGGATGTTTTTGAAGAAGTTGCGTGGGATTGAGGATGATTTGGGAAGCTGTCTAAATATCCTGTTTTGTTTTATTATTTTTTTTATATTTATTGGGGTTGTAATAGTTTGTATAAACTTTATATATATATATATATAATGAAAGATTATGGGGACTGCTTATGGGGGTGGGGATTATGTGATTCGAATATCTTATCACTTAGATGTCATGCCTATATGATATTTTACGAATGTTTAAAGATGTTTAATTGAATTACTCTATCACCTAGCCAACACTTCTAGGACCATTAATTAAAATTTCAACGTGCTGATTAATTGTCACTTAGAAATCATGTTCTAGCAGTGTGAATTAGCTTTCAACTTATTAAAATTAATTCCGAGCATGTTCATCAATTTTTCTGCATTTTTAATTAATTTCCTACATTTTTCTGTACACTTTAAATTAATTTTCAGCATTAAAAAAATCACATTTCCAACACTTTAAATCTATTTTCCAGCACCTTTAATTTAATTTTCCAGCACATGCAAATGAATTTTCAGTATATTTAAATTAGTTTTAAGCATGTTTAAATCAGGTCCGACATGTTTAAATAATTTTTAGTATAACCAAGAATAATTTTCAGCATATTTAGTTTAATTTTCAGCACTTAATTTCAGCATATTTAAAATTATTTAATATCTAGTACTTTAATATTAATTTTCAACACACTTTTAGTAATTTCCTGCCCATTTTTTAATAATTTCCTGCCCATTTTTTATAATTTCCTGTACATTTCAAAATCAATTTTCTGCATATGTTTTATAATTTTTTGCACATGGAGATAATTTTTTTGCACACTTTGATTAATTTCCTGTACATTTATAAATATTTTCTGCACATTTTTAATAATTTCCTGCACATTTTAAATTAATTTTCTTCACATTTTTTATAATTTTCTGAACATGAAAAATATTTTTTTCTGCACACTTTGGTTAATTTTCCGCACTTAATATTGATTTTCTGCACATTTATAAATAATTTTTTGCACAATGAATTAATTTTCTGCACACTTTTAATAATTTCCTGCATATTTTAAATAAATTCCAGTATATTTTGAATAGGTTTTCCAGCATACTTAATTCAATTTTTTATTCACTTTAATAAATTTTTAGCATATTAATTATTTGTCGCCTAGATATTATGCCTAAATAATTGCTTAGCTTATTTATCGCCTAGTCAACTTTTAACTAATTAAGAGGCATATTTGAAACCGTTACATGCTAAATGCTTAGTTTTGTTTGTTCTGTATGACGCTTCTTCGAGTCTAATTAGTAAGCCTAAGACTTTCGTTGTGTCTAGATCTTTACCCAAAATAGGTTGTCCAACGCCTCTTGAACATTAAGTTGGGACGGGTAGACATTTTAGGGAACGCTAGTTTTATCGCTTTCTTTAGAACGCCTTTAAGATTAATAATTAAACTAGGTGGGGTAGATAGAAAGTCGAAAATGATGGAAGTTGACCCGAGAAAAATTCGACAATACTATATACGACATTGTCACCCGTTATTAAGTCGGGAGCTGATCCGAATAGGATAAAAATAACCCTTATCTGAATCTTTTAAATCGGCTTTTCTTTACTTTATTTTTGAATGTTTTGATTATTTGGGGTAGTCCAGGTATTACTTAATAGTTCTTTTTATTATAAATTGTGTTTCTTCTATCTTCTTGCTTATCTGATTCACTTCTTTATTTATTTTTATTACTATATTTAGATAATTAGACAATAACTAAGTTGCATGTTCAGTTTATTTATTATCTTTCATGTTCTAAACACTTAGTTAATCTTAAGTTAATAAAAATAGTTGACCTTTGTTTATCATATAGAATTTCCCCACGTAATATATGAGTTCGGTCGGGACCCACATTTGTGAACCTCAAAAGGTGCCTAACACCTTCCTTTCGAGGTAACCTGAACCCATGTAACACCCCGTACCTTCCCAATCCTATTTAATGATGTTGAATAATGATTTCTTAGGTAACGAGAGATATACTTATGACGAGAAAATTAAAATTTGGCCACGTACATGCAATGAGACTTTTATAGAAAGTGTTTTGTGATTTCGTGGAGCATTTGTGGAATACCTCGTACACATTCTAGCCTCATTTGGTGACTTGGAGTCATGTTTACTTGATGATTAAGGTCACTAAGTAAGTATTTTATAGTGTTTTGATAAGGTATTGGACGATACGCAAGTGTTGGAAAAATTGCCGAAAAATTCAGCAAAGCATAAAAACTTGCGCCACTACCCTGTTTCAGGGGGTGTGGCGCAAGCCACCTGATTCATAGGGGCTTCATTTCCTGCGCCACTACCCTGTTTCAGGGGGTGTGGCGCAAGGAACAAATATTAGGCCTTTCCGGACCCGTTTTGTAACGCACTTCGACGACGCTTCTTGGATGGTTTCTTTTGGTTCTTTGGAGTTATTTGAGCATTGTTAAAGATTCAAACACTTCAATATACTCCTACATACTCCTACATGATCAAATCATGAAATGTGAACAGTGATCCAAAATGTCCAGTGAAACCAAGGGCGACTAGAATGTCTAGTTTTGCGATAGAAAGGACGAATGAGAATTATTTAAGCGAATATTGTCGTGACACTATGGAATTATGTAAACATGTGATATATGGTGACTTTTACATGAAATTTTATGGGCTAAGCTACATGTGCACTTGGGCCCAAAATTAGGGCCCAAAATGGAACAAAAGAGAAGGCCCAAAGGCAAAAATGACCCATTCTTCCAATAATTGACCAAGTAAACATACCAATTAATGCCAAATGTGGCTAAGGATGACTTGGGGTCTATATAAAGGCCCCAAGATCAGATTTGTATTGTCCAAAGCTCTCATGCCTTTATGATATTTTCTCAAATATTTCTCCAAGTTCCAAACCCTAAAGCAAAATATCCTTTGGACTCTTTGGCAAAGATCATCCTATTCCAAGCTTTGGTAAGTGTTTATTTTCATGGATTAACATATTATATGCATGGGAGATTATGTCTATTATGCTATTTGTGTTGGCAAGGTGATGAATAGTGTATTTTGCCTTTGGTGAAAGATGTGTCATCTTGGTAATTTGAACTTGAATTAGGCCTTGTGCTTTTGATGAAAAAGCATGGTATGGACAAAATATGAACATGTATGGTGTTATTTTTGGTATTAAACTTGTTCTTGTCTATAAGTGGAAATTGTGGGATTTTGGCCGATATGTGTTATGAGTTGTATTAAGGTACTTTGATGGGTTATTTGTGATGTGTGATGGATAAGAAAGTGTAAAGGAGAAGTGTTGTGGTAAAATGTATCAATTATCATGTATTGGTCAATGTTGGGAATATTATGGAATTTTTTAAATAATAGTATGATCAATGGTTTTGTCAGGGGAAATGGTATGTTTAAGGACAAATATGTGACTCATTGGTGTTACATGCATTTAAAGAGTAGTTGGTGGTTAATGTGAATTCCGTATTGTATTTGTGTTGTAGAGTGACACATAAAGAAGGAGCGGGATTATTGTATACGCATCTAAGGTTGTATATCCGTATTGCGAATCCGAGGTATGTAAGGTTCCTTTGTCCGTATCTTTCTGTGGCAAATAGTATGCACATTGACATCTCACTAGTCCTATCCCGAAATGTGCTAAAGTATCCCATATCCGGTTATCAATGGTCATTGTCATATATTTCCTACTCATTGAGCAATGGTGAATCTCATGTCTCATATTCATGGTTAATGTTCCAAAAAGCCCAATAAGGTTATGTTGTGATAGTCCAATAGTAGTCATACTCATGTCTCTTGTTCAATAATGATTGTCCAATGGTTTCAATGGTGTTATGTTTACCATAAGGCTATGTTTCCAATAAAGTTTATTCACATGTATTTTATTTTGGTTATGGTTCCAAAGCTTCCAAATGCTATGTCAAATGAATGTATCAATCTTTCACAAGTAATGGTATCAATCTCAAAGTAAAGAAATGAAGTAAGAATAAAGTAATGCATATTGGTTATGTTATTCTATCCATGGGGTGAAAGAACACCCGCATGTGTTATCCATGGGGTGCAAATACCTGCATGATGATGCTAGTTATCCATGGGGTGCAAATACCCGCATGATGATGGCCATTTATCCATGGGGTGCAAAGGACACCTGCATGACGATATGATCTTATCCATGGGGTAAAAAAAATACCTGCATGACGATGATATGTTATCCATGGGGTGATAAGAACACCTGCATGATGAAGGCCCTCACAGTATATGAGCAATGTAAAAGTAAAGTAAAGACAAGAGAAAGAATGAATGTAATATACATGGTTTCCAAAGTACAGATTGGTGACTCATCTACCTTGTGATTTATCTATATTGGTTATGCACTTGAACTTGAGTTCTTGGCATATTTCTATACCTTCCAGTTTCATTTGAGCCTTACATACTCAGTACATTCTTCGTACTGACCCCCTCGGGGGATTTACCTTACTTGCTGCAGGCGCAGGTCCTCGTAGGCCTTCACAGTAGATTGTCAGTGTTGCAGACCGTTGGTGAGCTCCAGTTAGTTCGGGGCATCTCCGAGTCACTGTTGTACATGTGTTTTGATTTTGTACATGTTGTATAAAGCGGGTACTTGTCCCGAATTTTAGTTCATGTGGTCAATGCATTTTGTTAGAGGCTTTTGTAGACGGATGTGGGTGTATCAGTGAAAAAGGAATATGTTGTTTTGACTGAATGGCCTCAGCGGCCAAGTTTCATATGTATGTATATATATGTCCCATGTTTTCTGTCATTCGTCGTTCAAATTCTTACGTAATGGTGGTGATGCTTCTATGACGTATATGATTGAACATAGGCAAAGGTTGGTTCTCTCGGGCCTTATCGGCTATGGGTGCCAATCATGTCTCGATGGGATTCGGGGCGTGACAAAAGTGGTATCAGAGCAGTTCGGTCTCAGGATGTCTACAAAGCCGTGTCTGAGTAGAGTCTTACTTATCGATGTGTTGTGCACCACATTTATAAGTAGGAGGCTACGGGACATTTAGGATGTTGTTTCTTTTCTTTATTCTAGATCATGCAATAGAGCCAATGTTGTAAGTTGCATTGTATCTGATCTTGGTCATTGTTTTTCTTTGGTATAGTCACAATGCCGAACACTAGAAGAGGAAAAGGAAAAAGTAAGCTGATAGATAGAATTGTTGGTGGAGGAACCAGTATACCACCACCTGATCAAGTTCATCAAGCTGATATTGAGCCAGAATTTGTGTCACGAGCTTCTTCCACTCCCTCTGTACCAGAAGAGTCGAGTAGGAGAAGCGTACCTGTAGAACCACCAGTCAATACTACGGACCAGGATTTGAAAAATGCAGTTCAACTGTTAACACAGTTAGTGGCAGCCCAGAGTCAAGGACGAGCTGGTCCAATGACACATGATGATGATGCGGCTAGAGTGGCAAGCCGCAGAACACAAGACTTTCTAAAATTGGACTCTCCTATATTCACTGGGTCAGACGTGCAAGTAGATCCACAGGACTTCGTGGATCAAATCCAGAGAGCTTTGGAGGTAATGCATGTAACCGGAGTAGAAACGGTTGAGCTAGCAGCTTATAGGTTGAAGGGAGAGGCTATATTATGGTATGAGGACTGGAAGAAAGTTCGAGGTATTGGTGTAAACCCACCTACGTGGGAAGAATTTAAAGCGGCATTTCTTGATCACTATCTTCCCTATGAGATCCGTGAGGCTCGTGCGGATCAGTTTTTAAATTTACGTCAAGGGAATATCAGTGTTAGAGAGTACAGTTTGCAGTTTAATTCCTTGGCACGATATGCTCCACATGTGGTGGCCACGATGGAAGATAGAGTACATAGATATGTGGACAGATTGGAGCCTTATTTGGTACGGGACTGCACTATCGCTGCCTTAAATCGAGATATGGATATAGCGAGAATCCAGGCCTTCGCGCAGAAAATGGAAGACCAAAGGCAAAGAAAGAGGATACAGAAATCGGAGGAAGGGCCAGTAAAACGGGCAAGATCCATGGGGCAGTCTATAGTGTCCCCAGGAGGATCTGGATCTCAAATGTTACCGCCTAGACCCTCATTCTCTTATGCTACAACAGGCGCTCCATCTCACTCTCGAGGATACAGGGGCAGTCATATTGGGCAGAGGGTGCTAGATTCACAGACAGCAGGGTCTTCTCGCCCACTGTGCCAGTTTTGCAGACGATTTCATGAAGGTGAATGTCGGAGAGGAACGAATGCTTGTTATTGGTGTGGTATGCCGAGTCACATAATGAGAGACTGTCCACGACGAAGCTTGGATAGTATGATACGACCTGCGGGGTCTACTGTGGCATCATCAGCATCGGTCCCTTTGTTAGACCGAGGTGTGCAGTCTATTGGCCGTGGCAGAGGTGCCGGTGGAGCAGCCGGTACTAGTGGGGTCCAGAATCGCACTTATGCTTTAGTGGACCGGCTGAAGGAGGGACCATCTCCTGACGACGATACAGGTATTTCAATATATTACCATGATATATATGCATTGAATGACCCGTATTCTTCCTTATGATATGTTATACCATTGATTGTGTACTGACGTTGAAAGAAACCAGAATTACTAGTTATGCTAATTGGAGTGTAACACCCCGTACTTTATAACCTCACTTGATACCTTGGGATCATATCTACATAGGTGTTGAGATGCCATGCATATGTGTTTTATAGTGTTATTGGTGAAATATTTGATATCGGACGTAACATGTGCGATTAGATCGTCGTAGGAGGTGTGTTGTGATTTCGTGGAGCATTTGGGCAAGAACTCGTACACATTCTAACCTCATTTGGTGACTTTAAGTCATGTTTACTTGATGGTTAAGATCACTAAGTAAGTATTTTGTAGTGTTTGGATAAAGGATTGGACGATACGAAAATGTCGGATTAGTGGCCGGCAATTTCAGCAAAATGTTGAAACTTGCGCCACTACCCTGTTTCAGGGGTGTGGCGCAAGGCACAAAAATTTTGCCCTTTCCGGCGTCGTTTCGTAACGCAATTCTACGACGATTTCTAGATGGTTTCTTTTGATTCTTTGGAGTTATTTGAGCATTGTTAAAGAGTCAAACACTTCAATACACTCCTACATACTCCTACATGATCAAATCACGAAAGGTGAATAGTGATCCAAAATGTCCAATGAAACCAAGGGCGACTAGAATGCCTATTTTTGCGATCGAAAGGACGAATGAGAATCTTTTAAGGGAATATTGTCGTGACCTTATGGAATTATATAAACATGAGAGATATGGTTAATAATGCATGAAACTTGTTGGGTTAAATGGATATGTCTTCTTGGGCCAAATTAAGGCCCAAAAGTGGAAGAAATCCATGGCCCAAAGGGTCAAAAGACCCATGCTTCCATTTGACCTTCTAGACACCTTATTAAATGCCAAGAATTGGCTAAGGACAACATGAGAGGCCTATATAAAGAGGCAAATCAGATTTTTATTCTACAAGACCTCTCATGCCTTTAACACATTTTTCTCAACATTTCTCATTTCCAAACCCTAAAGCAAAATAATTCCTTGGGACTTCTTGGACAAGATCAACATGTTCCAAGCCTTGGTAAGTATTTATTTTCATGGATTAATATCTTATATGCATAAAATAATATGTATATCATGTTGGTTGTGCTTGGAAAAATTGGTCATGGTACTTGGTGATTTTGTATGAGATTTGTGGTATATGGAATTCAAGTGTGAATTAGGCCTTGTGACTTTGATGAAAAAGCATGGTATTGACAAAATATGAACATGTATGGTGTTATTTTGGGCATTACACTTGTTCTTGTCTAAAAGTGGGAATTTTGGGATTTTGGCCGATATGTGTTATGAGTTGAATTAAGGTGCTTTGATGGATTATTTGTGATGTGTTATGGATAAGAAAGTGTAAAGGAGAAGTATTGTGGTGAAATGTATTGATTTTCATGTATTGGTCAATATTGGGAATATTATGGAATTTGTGAAATAATAGTATGATCAATGGTTTTGTCAAGGGGAAATGACATGTTTAAAGGCAAACATGTAATTCATTGACATTGCATGCATTTGTAAAGTAATTCGTGGTTAACGTGAATTCGTTATGTATGTATGTTGTAGAGTGAAGGAGAGGGATCATTGTATACGCATCGAAGGTTGTCTATTCGTATTGTGGATCCAAGGTATGCAAGGTTACTTTGTCCGTATCTCTCTACGGCCAATAGTGTTCACATTGACATTTCTCTAGTTCTATTCCGAAATGTACTAAGGTATCCCATATGCACTTATCTATGGTCATTGTCATATATTTCCTACTCATTGATCAATTGTGAATCTCATTTATCATATTCATGGTTAACTTTCCGAAAGTTCAAATAAGGCTATATTCCAATATTCCAATAGTGCCTATACTTGTGTCTCTTGTTCATGGATTATTGTCCAATGGTTCCAATGGTATCATGGTGCTAGTTATATTATATTTCTCCTTGATATTTATTCATATGTCCTTTATTGGTCAATGATTCAAAGTTTCCAACAATGTTGTGTTCCAAAGTTCCAAAGTGATGTTATGATTATCAAAGTATCAATCTCAAAGTAATGAACAAAGTAATGCAAATGTGGTCAATGATCAAGTACGAGTGGCAAGTCTAGGGGCGTAAGCCTAGCTCGACTCGATCCCGAGATTTGGGTTTATGGGTGGCAAGTCTAGAGGCGTAAGCCTAGCTCGACTCAATCCCGAGGGTGGCAAGTCTAGGGGCATAAGCCTAGATCGACTCGATCCCTATATGATGATATGAAAGACCCACTGATCAGTCGGGGCTCGGGTACATTGTGATATGTAATGACATGTGAGCATTGAGATAAAGAAGTAATGAAATAATGAAAGCAATCCACATGGTTTCCCAAAAATACCAAATGGTGACTTATGTACATTGATTCTTCATATGTTTTGAGTTCATTGACATATTCATTGAAATATTCATGTGTTGTATAGTTTCATCTAAGCCTTGCATACTCAGTACTTATTTCGTACTGACCCCTCTCGGGGGATTTACCTTACTTGCTGCAGGCGCAGGTCCCAGTAGACCTCCTCAATAGACTGCCAGTGTTAGCGGTTCTTTGGTGAGCTCCAGCTCATCCGGGGCTTCTCCGAGTCAAAGTATATATATGTTTTGGTATTGTGCATGTTGTATAAAGCGGGGACTTGTCCCGACCTATGGTTCATTTTGGTCAATGCTCTTGTTAGAGGCTTTTGTAGACCGATGTGGGTGTAATAGTGTAAAAGACACATGTTGTTTTGATTAGATGGCCTCAACGGCCAAGTTTCATATGTATGCCTAAATATGTCTCATGTTCTCCTTTATTCGTATTTCGTAATATTATGTAATGGTGGTTATGAATATTATATGCATATGATTGAGCATAGGCAAAGGTTGGTTCTCTCGGGCCTTATCGGCTACGGGTGCCAATCATGTCTCGATGGGATTCGGGGCGTGACAAAAGTGGTATCAGAGCAATCGGTCTAAGGATGTCTACAAAGCCGTGTCTGAGTAGAGTCTTATGTATCGATGTGTTGTGCACCACATTTATACGTAGGAGGCTACGAGACATTTAGGATGTTATTTCTTTCCTTCATTCTAGATCGTGCAATAGAGCCAATGTTGTCAGTTGCATTGTATCTGATCTTGGTCATTGTTTTTCTTTGGTATAGTCAAAATGCCGAATACTAGAAGAGGAAGAGGAAAAGGTAAAAGTAAGCTGATAGATAGAATTGCTGGTGAAGGAGCAAGTAGACCACCACCTGAGCAAGTTGATCAAGGTGGGGCTGAAACTGAGTTCGCAACGCGAGCTTCTTCTACTTCTTCAGCTCCAGAAGAGCCGAGAAGAAGGGAAGTGCCCGTGGAACCACCGACAAATGCCACAGATCAGGATCTTAGGAATGCTGTACAGATGTTGACACAGTTAGTGGCGGCACAAAGCCAGGGAAGAGCTGGTGCTATGGCACATGATGATGATGAGGCTAGAATGGCAAGTCGCAGAACACAGGATTTCTTGAAACTGGACCCTCCTATTTTCACAGGGGCAGATCCAAAAGCTGATCCACAGGACTTCGTGGATCAAATTCAGAGGGCCTTGGAAGTTATGCATGTGACAGGGGTAGAGACAGTGGAACTTGCTGCGTACAGGTTGAAAGGAGAGGCAATACTGTGGTATGAGGATTGGAAGAAATCCCGTGACATTGGTGCAGATCCACCTACTTGGGAAGAGTTTAAAGTGGCTTTCCTTGATCATTACTTGCCCTATGAGATCCGTGAGGCACGTGCGGATCAATTCCTAAATCTCCGTCAAGGGAATTTGAGCGTCAGAGAATATAGCTTGCAATTTAATTCCTTGGCTCGATATGCGCCAAATGTTGTGGCTACGATGACAGACAGGGTCCATAGATACGTGGACAGACTAGAGCCATATTTGGTAAGAGATTGCACTATTGCGGCCTTGAATAGGGACATGGACATTGCTCGCATACAAGCCTTCGCCCAGAAAATGGAGGATCAGAGACAGAGACGCAAGGTACATGAATTTGATAGGGGACAGTCCAAAAGGGCTAGACCTATGGGACCACCTATGATGTCCCAAAGAGGATCTAGGCCCCGCATGTTTCCTAGACCACCTAGACCGTCGTTCTCTTATTCCACAGGTGGTGCTTATTCGCAGTCTCGAGGGTTTAGAGGTGGTTCAGCTGGGCAGAGTAGTGGGGTTCATGGATCACAGACAGCAGGTTTCCCTCGTCAGCAGTGTCCGCACTGCGGGCGTATGCACACAGGTCCATGTCGTACAGGGATGAATGTCTGCTTTTGGTGTGGTGTGCCGGGATATATAGCGAGAGAATGTCCACAACGGAGCATGGGTGGTATAGCACGACCAGCTGGGTCGGCTGTTGCGTCTTCAGCATCGGTTCTGGTCGAGGTAGAGGTGCCAGAGGAGGAGCCAGTACTAGCGGGGTCCAGAATCGCACTTATGCTTTGGTGGACCGCCAGAATTCAGAGGCTTCCCCAGATGTTGTCACAGGTACATTATCCATATTCTCACATAATGTATATGCACTAATTGACCCAGGTTCTACATTTTCCTATGTTACTCCATTGGTTGCTGCCAAATTTGCAAAGGCACCGGAATTATTAATTAAATCAATTGAAGTGTCTACACCGGTTGGTGAATATATTATTGCAAAGAGAGTGTATCATAACTGTGTGGTAACTGTGTGTGGTCATGATATGTTGGCCGATCTCATTGAATTGGACATGGTGGATTTTGATGTAATTATGGGAATGGATTGGTTGGCCTCTTGTTATGCTACGGTAGATTGCCGGGTCAAGAAGGTACAATTTTGTTTTCCGCAGGAGAATGTTCTTGAATGGCAGGGTAATGTAGGGGCACCAGGAGGGAGATTTATTTCCTATTTAAAAGCCAGAAAAATGATTGCCAAGGGATACGTATGTCATTTGGTACGAGTGAAAGATAATGATGTGGAACCAGTAACTCCACAGTCAGTACCGGTAGTCAATGAATTTCTTGATGTATTTCCAGAGGATCTTCCAGGTTTACCCCCAGAACGAGAAGTGGAATTCGGCATTGATGTGATTCCGGGTACTCAGCCCATTTCTATTCCTCCATATAGAATGGCTCCAGCGGGACTGCGTGAATTGAAGGAGCAGTTGAAAGATTTGCTGGATAAAGGCTTCATTAGGCCTAGTATGTCCCCGTGGGGTGCACCGGTATTATTTGTGCGAAAGAAAGATGGCACCTTGAGAATGTGCATCGACTATCGGCAACTGAATAAAGTAACGATCAAGAACAAATACTCCCTCCCTCGCATTGATGATTTGTTTGATCAGTTACAGGGTGCCAGGTGTTTTTCAAAGATTGACTTGAGGTCGGGTTACCATCAAGTCAGAGTTAGAAAAGAAGATGTACCCAAGACAGCTTTTCGAACACGGTATGGCCATTATGAATTTTTAGTTATGTCATTCGGACTAACAAATGCACTGGCTGTGTTTATGGATTTGATGAACAGGGTGTTTAAGCCATTCCTAGACGTGTTCATGACAGTATTTATAGATGACATCCTTGTTTATTCAAGATCACCAGAAGACCATGCTTATCACTTACGGCAAGTGTTGCAAATTCTCCGTGACCGTAAGTTGTATGCAAAATTCTCCAAATGTGAGTTTTGGTTGAAATCAGTCGCGTTCTTGGGTCACATTGTATCAGATGAAGGCATACAGGTTGATACCCAAAAGATTGAAGCAGTGAAGAATTGGCCAAGACCTACGACACCCACAGAGATTCGCAGTTTTTTGGGTTTGGCAGGTTATTACTGAAGATTTGTAGAAGGGTTTGCTTCTATTGCAGCACCATTGACAAAGTTAACTCACAAGGCAATTAAATTTCAATGGAATGACGCATGTGAAAGAGGTTTCCAAAACTTGAAAGATAAGTTGACTTCCACACCAGTGTTAGTACTTCCGGAAGGTACAGAGGGCTATGCAGTGTATTGTGATGCTTTTGGGATTGGTCTCGGATGTGTATTGATGCAGCATGGTAGGGTGATAGCATATGCCTCACGACAGTTGCGGCCACATGAGAAAAACTATCCCACACATGATCTTGAATTGGCAGCAGTAGTTTTTGCTTTAAAGATATGGCGTCATTATTTATATGGGGTTCATGTTGACATCTATACGGATCACAAAAGCTTGCAATATCTTTTTAAGCAGAAGGAACTCAATTTGAGGCAACGAAGGTGGTTAGAGCTGTTAAAAGATTATGACCTTGATATTCTTTATCACCCAGGCAAAGCAAATGTCGTAGCTGATGCATTGAGCCGTAAGGCAGTAGAAAGCACTAATGGTCAGTTGAATGAAAAGCGTGAGATAATCAAAGATTTGAATCAATTAGCCAGCTTGGGAGTTCGCCTTATTGAATCCTCCGATGATAAAGTTATGGTGCAAAATGCAGCAGAATCCTCCTTGATAGCTGAAGTGAAAGAGAAACAGTATGCAGATTCTATTTTATTGCAGCTAAAGGAGAATGTGCAGCAGAATATGACCAAGGCATTTGATATTACACCGGAAGGGGTGCTTCAATGTCAAGGGAGAATATGTGTACCGGATGTAGATCAGCTGAGGACACGAATAATGACAGAGGCGCACCATTCGCGCTATTCCATTCATCCAGGTGCTACTATAATGTACCATGAATTGAAAGAAGTGTATTGGTGGGGCAACATGAAAAAGAACATTGCAGAATTTGTCGCGCAATGCCCAAATTGTCAACAGGTGAAAGTGGAACATCAGAAACCGGGAGGTTACATGCAATGTATCAATCTTCCAGTCTGGAAGTGGGATATGATTAATATGGATTTTATTACGGGCTTGCCTCGTACATTGCGGAAGTTTGATTCCATATGGGTCATAGTGGACCGACTTACCAAGTCAGCTCATTTTCTACCTGTCAAGACGACCTATACAGCTGAGGATTATGCGAAGTTGTATGTGAAAGAGATAGTACGATTGCATGGTATTCCACTCTCTATCATATCAGACAGAGGAGCACAGTTTACAGCACACTTTTGGAAATCTTTTCAGCGGAGTTTAGGTACTCAGGTGAATTTGAGTACGACTTTCCATCCTCAGACTGATGGACAAGCAGAACGTACTATTCAGACACTTGAAGATATGCTACGAGCTTGTACGTTAGATTTCCAGGGTAGTTGGGATGACCATTTGCCTCTTATTGAATTTGCATATAACAATAGCTATCATTCAAGTATTAAAATGGCACCTTATGAAGCCTTGTATGGAAGGAAATGTCGATCACCAATTGGATGGTTTGAAGCAGGTGAAACTGCTTTACTTGGGCCAGATATTGTCCACCAAGCCATGGAGAAAGTTAAAGTTATCCAACAACGGTTACAAACGGCTCAAAGTCGTCACAAGTCATATGCCGATGTGAGAAGAAGAGGGCTTGAATTTGCCATAGGTGATTGGGTATTTTTAAAGGTGTCACCGATGAAAGGGGTAATGCGGTTCGGAAAGAAAGGAAAATTGAGTCCACGTTACATAGGCCCATATGAAATTATTAGAAGATTTGGGCAAGTTGCGTATGAGTTGGCTCTACCCCAGGACCTTTCGTCAGTCCATCCGGTATTTCATGTGTCGATGCTCCGGAAATGCATAGGAGATCCTTCACGTATTGTGCCCGTAGAAGATGTTCAAGTTGCAGAGGATCTCACTTATGAAGAGGTGCCCATTGCTATCCTAGATCGACAAGTAAAGAGATTGAGAAATAAAGACATAGCATCCGTAAAAGTCCTTTGGAGAAACTAACAAGTAGAGGAGATCACATGGGAAGCGGAAGAAATGATGAAATCCAAGTATCCCCACTTATTCCAAATGGACCAAGAAGTTCACAGTGCGGAGGTGGAACAATAACAAGTACGTATTTAAAAGCATTATGTGTATGTATAGGTATGTTAAAGTAAAGATGCATTTGTTGTATATAAGACAATGTTGTTAACATTCGAGGACGAATGTTTCTAAGGGGGGGAAGAATGTAACACCCCGTACTTTATAACCTCACTTGATACCTTGGGATCATATCTACATAGGTGTTGAGATGCCATGCATATGTGTTTTATAGTGTTATTGGTGAAATATTTGATATCGGACGTAACATGTGCGATTAGATCGTCGTAGGAGGTGTGCTGTGATTTCGTGGAGCATTTGGGCAAGAACTCGTACACATTCTAACCTCATTTGATGACTTTAAGTCATGTTTACTTGATGGTTAAGATCACTAAGTAAGTATTTTGTAGTGTTTGGATAAAGGATTGGACGATACGAAAACGTCGGATTAGTGGCCGGCAATTTCAGCAAAATGCTGAAACTTGCGCCACTACCCTGTTTCAGGGGTGTGGCGTAAGGCACAAAAATTTTGCCCTTTCCGGCGTCGTTTCGTAACGCAATTCTACGACGATTTATAGATGGTTTCTTTTGATTCTTTGGAGTTATTTGAGCATTGTTAAAGAGTCAAACACTTCAATACACTCCTACATACTCCTACATGATCAAATCACGAAAGGTGAATAGTGATCCAAAATGTTCAATGAAACCAAGGGCGACTAGAATGCCTATTTTTGCGATCGAAAGGACGAATGAGAATCTTTTAAGGGAATATTGTCGTGACCTTATGGAATTATATAAACATGAGAGATATGGTTAATAATGCATGAAACTTGTTGGGTTAAATGGATATGTCTTCTTGGGCCAAATTAAGGCCCAAAAGTGGAAGAAATCCATGGCCCAAAGGGTCAAAAGACCCATGCTTCCATTTGACCTTCTAGACACCTTATTAAATGCCAAGAATTGGCTAAGGACAACATGAGAGGCCTATATAAAGAGGCAAATCAGATTTTTATTCTACAAGACCTCTCATGCCTTTAACACATTTTTCTCAACATTTCTCATTTCCAAACCCTAAAGCAAAATAATTCCTTGGGACTTCTTGGACAAGATCAACATATTCCAAGCCTTGGTAAGTATTTATTTTCATGGATTAATATCTTATATGCATAAAAGAATATGTATATCATGTTGGTTGTGCTTGGAAAAATTGGTCATGGTACTTGGTGATTTTGTATGAGATTTGTGGTATATGGAATTCAAGTGTGAATTAGGCCTTGTGACTTTGATGAAAAAGCATGGTATTGACAAAATATGAACATGTATGGTGTTATTTTGGGCATTACACTTGTTCTTGTCTAAAAGTGGGAATTTTGGGATTTTGGCCGATATGTGTTATGAGTTGAATTAAGGTGCTTTGATGGATTATTTGTGATGTGTTATGGATAAGAAAGTGTAAAGGAGAAGTATTGTGGTGAAATGTATTGATTTTCATGTATTGGTCAATGTTGGGAATATTATGGAATTTGTGAAATAATAGTATGATCAATGGTTTTGTCAAGGGGAAATGACATGTTTAAAGGCAAACATGTAATTCATTGACATTGCATGCATTTGTAAAGTAATTCGTGGTTAACGTGAATTCGTTATGTATGTATGTTGTAGAGTGAAGGAGAGGGATCATTGTATACGCATCGAAGGTTGTCTATTCGTATTGTGGATCCAAGATATGCAAGGTTACTTTGTCCGTATCTCTCTACGGCCAATAGTGTTCACATTGACATTTCTCTAGTTCTATTCCGAA
Source organism: Capsicum rhomboideum (assembly GCA_031232105.1). Lineage (NCBI taxonomy): Eukaryota > Viridiplantae > Streptophyta > Magnoliopsida > Solanales > Solanaceae > Capsicum > Capsicum rhomboideum. Next base: position 136,771,960 of record CP124711.1, on the reverse strand, counting down.
ATGTACTAAGGTATCCCATATGCACTTATCTATGGTCATTGTCATATATTTCCTACTCATTGATCAATTGTGAATCTCATTTATCATATTCATGGTTAACTTTCCGAAAGTTCAAATAAGGCTATATTCCAATATTCCAATAGTGCCTATACTTGTGTCTCTTGTTCATGGATTATTGTCCAATGGTTCCAATGGTATCATGGTGCTAGTTATATTATATTTCTCCTTGATATTTATTCATATGTCCTTTATTGGTCAATGATTCAAAGCTTCCAACAATGTTGTGTTCCAAAGTTCCAAAGTGATGTTATGATTATCAAAGTATCAATCTCAAAGTAATGAACAAAGTAATGCAAATGTGGTCAATGATCAAGTACGGGTGGCAAGTCTAGGGGCGTAAGCCTAGCTCGACTCGATCCCGAGATTTGAATTTATGGGTGGCAAGTCTAGGGGCGTAAGCCTAGCTCGACTCGATCCCGAGGGTGGCAAGTCTAGGGGCATAAGCCTAGATCGACTCGATCCCTATATGATGATATGAAAGACCCACTGATCAGTCGGGGCCCGGGTACATTGTGATATGTAATGACATGTGAGCATTGAGATAAAGAAGTAATGAAATAATGAAAGCAATCCACATGGTTTCCCAAAAATACCAAATGGTGACTTATGCACATTGATTCTTCATATGTTTTGAGTTCATTGACATATTCATTGAAATATTCATGTGTTGTATAGTTTCATCTAAGCCTTGCATACTCAGTACTTATTTCGTACTGACCCCTCTCGGGGGATTTACCTTACTTGCTGCAGGCGCAGGTCCCAGTAGGCCTCCTCAATAGACTGCCAGTGTTAGCGGTTCTTTGGTGAGCTCCAGCTCATCCGGGGCTTCTCCGAGTCAAAGTATATATATGTTTTGGTATTGTGCATGTTGTATAAAGTGGGGACTTGTCCCGACCTATGGTTCATTTTGGTCAATGCTCTTGTTAGAGGCTTTTGTAGACCGATGTGGGTGTAATAGTGTAAAAGACACATGTTGTTTTGATTAGATGGCCTCAACGGCCAAGTTTCATATGTATGCCTAAATATGTCCCATGTTCTCCTTTATTCGTATTTCGTAATATTATGCAATGGTGGTTATGAATATTATATGCATATGATTGAGCATAGGCAAAGGTTGGTTCTCTCGGGCCTTATCGGCTACGGGTGCCAATCATGTCTCGATGGGATTCGGGGCGTGACATGGAGTCTATACACTAGTTGGTGAATCGAAGATAAAAGAGTATATCGTAATGGTATAGTAGATGTTCTTGATCATGTTATGATGGTTGATCTTATGGAGATGGAAATGAAGCATTGTGTTTTGTGTTGTAATGGTTATGGAGTGATTGACTTCTTGTATGACATGAAGAGTACCAAGCTACGAAAGTATATTTCTATGTTTTCAAAAGACCGTCCTTGAGCGGAAAGATAAAATTCAAGTATCAAGTGGAACTACCGTACTTGGGGGTTAGATTTTGTTCACTAGGCTAGAGAGAAGATTAATGTGGTACCATAGTAGCTACAAGCTAATACAAGTCATATGCTGAGATCCATTGCTTGTATTGAAAATATGCAACTTATGGAGAATCCTACTTACTACTATAAGAGAAAATGCAAAGTACGGACTTCGAGCAATAACAAGAAAGTATCGGGAAGTAGTATGTGTATATGTATATAGGGGACTATATAGATGCATGGGATGTACATGAGACAATGTTACTAACATTCGAGGACGAATGTTTCTAAGGGGGGAAGAATGTAACACCCCGTACCTTCCCAACCCTATTTAATGATGTTGAATAATGATTTCTTAGGTAACGAGAGATATACTTATGATGAGAAAATTAAAATTTGGCCACGTACATGCAATGAGACTTTTATAGAAAGTGTTTTGTGATTTCGTGGAGCATTTGTGGAATACCTCGTACACATTCTAGCCTCATTTGGTGACTTGGAGTCATGTTTACTTGATGATTAAGGTCACTAAGTAAGTATTTTATAGTGTTTTGATAAGGTATTGGACGATACGCAAGTGTTGAAAAAATTGCCGAAAAATTCAGCAAAGCATAAAAACTTGTGCCACTACCCTGTTTCAGGGGGTGTGGCGCAAGCCACCTGATTCATAGGGGCTTCATTTCCTGCGCCACTACCCTGTTTCAGGGGGTGTGGCGCAAGGAACAAATATTAGGCCTTTCCGGACCCGTTTTGTAACGCACTTCGACGACGCTTCTTGGATGGTTTCTTTTGGTTCTTTGGAGTTATTTGAGCATTGTTAAAGATTCAAACACTTCAATATACTCCTACATACTCCTACATGATCAAATCATGAAATGTGAACAGTGATCCAAAATGTCCAGTGAAACCAAGGGCGACTAGAATGTCTAGTTTTGCGATAGAAAGGACGAATGAGAATTATTTAAGCGAATATTGTCGTGACATTATGGAATTATGTAAACATGTGATATATGGTGACTTTTACATGAAATTTTATGGGCTAAGCTACATGTGCACTTGGGCCCAAAATTAGGGCCCAAAATGGAACAAAAGAGAAGGCCCAAAGGCAAAAATGACCCATTCTTCCAATAATTGACCAAGTAAACATACCAATTAATGCCAAATGTGGCTAAGGATGACTTGGGGTCTATATAAAGGCCCCAAGATCAGATTTGTATTGTCCAAAGCTCTCATGCCTTTATGATATTTTCTCAAATATTTCTCCAAGTTCCAAACCCTAAAGCAAAATATCCTTTGGACTCTTTGGCAAAGATCATCCTATTCCAAGCTTTGGTAAGTGTTTATTTTCATGGATTAACATATTATATGCATGGGAGATTATGTCTATTATGCTATTTGTGTTGGCAAGGTGATGAATAGTGTATTTTGCCTTTGGTGAAAGATGTGTCATCTTGGTAATTTGAACTTGAATTAGGCCTTGTGATTTTGATGAAAAAGCATGGTATGGACAAAATATGAACATGTATGGTGTTATTTTTGGTATTAAACTTGTTCTTGTCTATAAGTGGAAATTGTGGGATTTTGGCCGATATGTGTTATGAGTTGTATTAAGGTACTTTGATGGGTTATTTGTGATGTGTGGTGGATAAGAAAGTGTAAAGGAGAAGTGTTGTGGTAAAATGTATCAATTATCATGTATTGGTCAATGTTGGGAATATTATGGAATTTTTTAAATAATAGTATGATCAATGGTTTTGTCAGGGGAAATGGTATGTTTAAGGACAAATATGTGACTCATTGGTGTTACATGCATTTAAAGAGTAGTTGGTGGTTAATGTGAATTCCGTATTGTATTTGTGTTGTAAAGTGACACATAAAGAAGGAGCGGGATTATTGTATACGCATCTAAGGTTGTATATCCGTATTGCGAATCCGAGGTATGTAAGGTTCCTTTGTCCGTATCTTTCTGTGGCAAACAGTATGCACATTGACATCTCACTAGTCCTATCCCGAAATGTGCTAAAGTATCCCATATCCGGTTATCAATGGTCATTGTCATATATTTCCTACTCATTGAGCAATGGTGAATCTCATGTCTCATATTCATGGTTAATGTTCCAAAAAGCCCAATAAGGTTATGTTGTGATAGTCCAATAGTAGTCATACTCATGTCTCTTGTTCAATAATGATTGTCCAATGGTTTCAATGGTGTTATGTTTCCCATAAGGCTATGTTTCCAATAAAGTTTATTCACATGTATTTTATTTTGGTTATGGTTCCAAAGCTTCCAAATGCTATGTCAAATGAATGTATCAATCTTTCACAAGTAATGGTATCAATCTCAAAGTAAAGAAATGAAGTAAGAATAAAGTAATGCATATTGGTTATGTTATTCTATCCATGGGGTGAAAGAACACCCGCATGTGTTATCCATGGGGTGCAAATACCTGCATGATGATGCTAGTTATCCATGGGGTGCAAATACCCGCATGATGATGGCCATTTATCCATGGGGTGCAAAGGACACCTGCATGACGATATGATCTTATCCATGGGGTAAAAAGAATACCTGCATGACGATGATATGTTATCCATGGGGTGATAAGAACACCTGCATGATGAGGGCCCTCACAGTATATGAGCAATGTAAAAGTAAAGTAAAGACAAGAGAAAGAATGAATGTAATATACATGGTTTCCAAAGTACAGATTGGTGACTCATCTACCTTGTGATTTATCTATATTGGTTATGCACTTGAACTTGAGTTCTTGGCATATTTCTATACCTTCCAGTTTCATTTGAGCCTTACATACTCAGTACATTCTTCGTACTGACCCCCTCGGGGGATTTACCTTACTTGCTGCAGGCGCAGGTCCTCGTAGGCCTTCACAGTAGATTGTCAGTGTTGCAGACCGTTGGTGAGCTCCAGTTAGTTCGGGGCGTCTCTGAGTCATTGTTGTACATGTGTTTTGATTTTGTACATGTTGTATAAAGCGGGTACTTGTCCCGAATTTTAGTTCATGTGGTCAATGCATTTTGTTAGAGGCTTTTGTAGACGGATGTGGGTGTATCAGTGAAAAAGGCATATGTTGTTTTGACTGAATGGCCTCAACGGCCAAGTTTCATATGTATGTATATATATGTCCCATGTTTTCTGTCATTCGTCGTTCAAATTCTTACGTAATGGTGGTGATGCTTCTATGACGTATATGATTGAACATAGGCAAAGGTTGGTTCTCTCGGGCCTTATCGGCTACGGGTGCCAATCATGTCTCGATGGGATTCGGAGCGTGACAACCCTTTTCCGAATTTCTGGTGACGTAGACTAATTAAAATAAGATCGTAATTAGTTTAGAATGGTGCCCTAACGCACCTTAATTCGTTAGGTGGCGACTCTTCACTCTTAAACAATCCTAAAAAGAGTTGTCACGTCGAATCCCGCTTTTTCAGAGAAAAATGGGGCGCGACAGCAGGTATCCCGTGGATTTAGTCGAGAGACTCTCCACATAGTGGGAGCTTAGTGCACTTGGTTGCCCATATCATTGTTGATGTATAACAGTTTGTTCATCATACATAAATAGATTGTGAACTATAAAAACATGGAAAATAACTAGCAGGAATTTGCACCATCACTTAATCTAATACCCCGTTAGCACAAATTACTAACGGCTAGACACACTGCATCAAATAATAGGGAAGCTACAATAAGTTAAGTTCTCTAAGTTACTACCATCTCTGATATTGGAGATGATGAGCTGCTGTGGTTGTCCTTCTCAACACTTGATCTTCCAAAATCTAACGTTATTTGTTCATTGATGGAAGCATGTTTTGCTCGTCACTATAATAATCGTAGCTTGTTAGGTGATCAACGACTTGGTAGTAGTCTACTCTGATGAGTGATTTGACGAAATTATCTGAAATCCTTGCAACTTCGTTGCTACTTCCTTCATGGTAGGCCGGTCCTCACCTTTCACATTCAAGCACCTTTTTGCAAGCATAGCAACTCCTTTTAGGTGTTCCATATTTCCATCTGACAAAATGTGGCAATCAAGAACATCAAGTAAACGGTCCTCCTGTATGGACAAAAGGAAATGGTTAGCTAGACTTCTCTCTTCCTTTGATCTGTCATATGATATTGCCTTCTCTCCCGTGAGAAGCTCTGCAAGAACGACTCCAAAACTATAAACATCGCTTCTGTCCGTTAGTTGACTTGTTTGCATATATTCTGGATCCAAGTATCCAAGCGTTCCCCGCACCAAAGTAGAAAAACTAGCTTCATCAAGAGGAACCAACCGAGATGCACCAAAATCAGATACTTTAGCTGTATAGGTATTGTCAAGGAGTATGTTGGTGGACTTAACATCTCGATGGATAATTGGGGTAGAAGCTGCAGAGTGCAAATAGGCGAGCACCTCAGCAGTTCCCATAGCTATTCTCAAACGTGTCTGTAGGGACATTAGCTTGGAGTTATCATGTAGATGATGGTAAAGAGTACCATTATCAATATATTCGTAGACTAGTAACGGGACTTCTGTCTCGAAGCAGCAACCCAAGAGTTTAACCGCATTCCTGTGATTTATTTGGGAAAGAACAATCACCTCATTGATAAATTCCTCAATTTGTGTCCTGTCCACCATTTTAGACTTCTTGATGGCTACAACATCGTTGTCTGGAAAACACCCTTTATATACTATGCCAGAACCTCCTTGACCCACAATTCTACTTTCATCGTAGTTGTTGGTCGCTTGTTTTAGTTCCTCGGTGGTGAAAATTCTCACAGCTGTAGAAGATTTTCCTTGCTGAATGAGTTGCTCACGTAACATCACTCCACCATTTTCCTTGAAAAACCTCATCTTTTTCATGGCCATTTTTCTTCTCTGGAATTTAAGGTATAACAAACCACCAGTCACTAGCAGAACCATAGCACCAATAGCACCACCTATAAATATATTTTTGATTGAAGGCACACAATATATTAGTATAGAAGTACAAGTTGTTGTTAGTTAATCGAAGCACTTCACTACACTGATCATGTACAAAGAAATTTATACATTTGACGTATATAAGTCAAATCCATTTGGCAGTTTCTCTGTTCAAATGGATCGTAGGCCAAACTAGAATCTCATCCCTTTTCTTTTTCATGCAACTGCAGTTAGAGGTCAGTAAGTTTTGTTGTTTAGCTTACCCATTTGAAGAGGAGGAGGTCGATTATCGACCTTAGGTTGATGTCCCTGCTATTTAGCCATTCGAACATGAATTTTTTCACCAAGAATGAGGTTTAAAATCGACCAAGGAGGTTTATTAGCAACCATGGATGGATAAATGATCAAGAAGGAGGTTGATTATCCACAGTAGGTTGATGATAGACTACGAAGGAGGTCGATTGATTGACTATAGGTTGCAATCGACCACGAAGGTGGTTTATAATCTACCAAAAAAGGAGGGTCGATTATTGAGAATAGGTTGATCGACCAAGAAGGTGGTTAATTATCGACCACTAAGTATGGTCGATAATCAATCACGAAGGCAGTTGGTAGGTCAATAATCAACCACGAAGGAGGTCGATAAACGACCAATAAAATGAGGTTGATTATAGATAGTAGGTTGAACATTGCCCAATGAAAGGAGGTGATTAACAACCACCAGTCGCATTTAATCGAAATAGCAATGGAAGAAATTTAGTGCAAAGGGTAGCCCGGTGCCCTAAAGCTGCTATGCGCAGGGAAGGGTCCGACCACAAGGGTTTATTATACCGCAACCTTACCTTGCATTTCTTCCAGAGGCTGTTTCCAAGGCTTGAACCTGTGACCTCCTGGTCACATGGCAGCAACTTTACCAGTTACTCCAAGGCTCCTCTTCAATGGAAGAAATTTAGTCTCTTTTTTTTAATTCTTTAATTTAATTACAGGGTCATCCATCTAATTGAAGACTTAAAAGGGTCATTTAACCAGATCACCCTGAAGAAGAGAAGTTAAAATGAGATTACCTTAAGTCAATTGTTAACAATGCTAGACAGTATGTTCCCTTCCTATGTATTCTCCTTTTGGTTACTAATTTACAGGCAGGGTCTAGGCCTAACGCTTGGTGATTTTCAACAACATATACCCAGTGTAATCTCACAAGTGGGGTCTAGGAAGGGTAAAGTGAACGCAAGACTTTCCGATAGACCCTAAGAGATTTTCAGTTTTAAAGAAATCATTTGTAGTGTAAAATATTGTTCTTCACTTTGAGATATACCTACCTGCCAAAAGCTTATTCACTTTGTTTCCATCATGTACAGGGTTCGGATTGCAACCTTCTCTCCCGTCACCTTGGAATCCATCAAGGCAAGTACAAGTGTAATTTCCGTATGTGTTATTACATTGGCTGTTTTTCTTACAGTTGTGACCATGAGGAGTTTGACATTCATCGATATCTGATCATGAATAAGTAAATGGAAACAAATAAGACCAAAATCACAAAACACACTCAAGATTAAAGAGCTGGAAGATTAAAGACCAAAATAAATCGTTTGTGTCCAGGCAAACAGGTTCACATAACATAATAACATAAGATAGGGGAGTAGTGTACATACCTTTGCAACCCCCTTCTATGTATGGATTTCCCTCAAAACCCTCCTTGCAAAAACAACGATATCCTGACAAATAGTAGTAACTAGGAAGGCCAGTACCAGCAAAGGGCTCGATACATTGAGAATTGTTTTTACAAGCATAACTAGTCAAGTTCTTCTGAGCCTCTGCACAGGATGTATTTCCAATGAACCAGTCAGCTACAGATGGAAGTGTGTTCTCCTTTTTCAGTTGTACGTGAAAATCAGGGGTGAAATTGAATGCACTGTCCCCAGTAACGAAAGCAAAGCTACACCTATCTACATCGCCTGTCACTTTTGTGTAGTTATATAAACTCCCCACGGTAATGTTCACGTTCCGTATCCCTCTCGGGATGGGAAGCTTGCAACAACCAACTCCAGAGCAAGAACCACTCGTCGTCTGGAGTTGGTGAATACTGGTGCAGGAAGATACACACCCGGTTCTGTATAACTCACCAAGATAGGAACCTTCAATAAGTGCATAACCGTCACAACCAACAACTATGAGCTTATCCATACTGCTGTTATATGTCGTGTAGGCGCCTAGTGTGGTGTACGATCTTGAATTTCCCTGCATTATACGCGTACCATTGGGATAGTAACATTGTTTGGCCACGTACTGCAACAGTCGAATTTGACCTAGCAACGATACTTCCGTGACTTCAATATTGCCCGTCCTTAGAAAAGCTTTAGGAGGAGAGTATGCAGTGCTACAGTTGATGTAGAAGTGCTGGCTTTGGTAGCAACCCTCTCGCGTCCCAAATGGGTATGGGATGCTTACGTTGCCACAGCGATCGTCGCAACCATTCAGGGCAACTGGATAGTAATTGGTTGCCTTGTTTTTTGTAGCCATTATAGCCATCAACAGGATAATGAGTTGGGTTAGCATTAGAAAATTGGAGTTCATTTTCAGTGGAGGAAGAAGAAGCTGCAATGAATATGAACTGGAGTGAGGTTTTCCCACCACTAACACCTCCCTTTTTATACTTGAAATAAGATAAAAAGAATCTCAAGGAAGACCAAGTCACAACCACACATACAATAACAACAACAACGTATCCAGTGTAGTGTAATTCCACAAGTGGAATCTATGAAGGGTAGAGTGTACGAAAACCTTTCCTCTAACTCAAAGAGATAGAGAAATTGTTTGTAGTGTAATCTCACAAGTGGGATTTTTGAAGGTGTAGAGTATACGAAGACTTTGCCCCTACCTCAACGAGATAGAGAGACTGTTTTCGCTAGACCTTTGTACAAGGATATATATATACTAAATATAAATTCTACTAGGCGTATTCTTAGAAGCAAAGAAAGAAAATTACTTTTTGTTTCTATGTAATAATCATAATTGAAGTTATCTATCAAGTCAAGTCATTGAGGTACTGACTAAAATTCAAAGAAGAATGTCACTGTCATACGTGTTGGGTTTGAAATCTAGAGGGCGTCATGCGGAAGCATATAATTTGGAAACCATAGAGGCGATAATTCAGACGACAAAAAAACATATTAAAAAGCATATTATTAATATGGTTTGGTCAAACAACCTACATATTATGAAACTAATATCAAAAAACATAAAACTTATTGGGAGAAATCTCCCCCTAAACAAGATTGTTTAGAGACTACATTATGGATGCTATTGTGTTATAGTATAAGAAGAGGGGTCTTCTATTTATAGAGGTCTAAAACCTTTCCTACAAACAAGAAATAAACCAAATATGGTAGAGTTTTATATTTTCCTTTTAGGAAAAGTAAAAGTAATTATGGTATTACTTTTATTTTCCTTCCAAGACTACATTGTGGATGCTATTGTATTATAGTATGAGAAGAGGGGTCTTTTATTTATAGAGGTTTAAAACCTTTCCTCCAAGCAAGAAATAAACCAAATATGAAAGAGTTTTATATTTTTCTTTTAGGAAAAGTAAAAGTAATTATGGTATTACTTTTATTTTCCTTACAAGAAAAGTAAAATTTAAATTTGATAAAAAAATCAGGACAAAAACCCTAACAAAGAGAAATTCAAAGATGCATGGAATGTTCATGTCTCTCTACATATATGGCTAATAATCCTGATTAACTAATCTCATTGATTATCACACGAGTCAATTATGACATATCCATCTAAATATACTTTTGTGTAGACCTCAATAGAATACATCGATAATTCCTTAAATTTATAAGTAAAATTTGTCTAGATATTTGAATTACTGTTTATTTTGATTGAGTCCTTGAACACAAACTAAAATGCTCTTATTATACACTTCCAATAAATATTTTGAAAAAGCATTTGCACGTGTTTTCATGCGGTTCATTACGTAGATAAGGTTCCCACCAATAAAACCTCCCTTATATACTTGAACAATAAGAATCTCAAGGAAGACCAAGTCACAACCACAACTACAACAACAATATACCAGTGTAATGTAATCCCACGAATGTTCTTTGGGAAGATACACTACCAAAAAGCCACTATTTTTTCAATGAAAAATATTCGATGGCTATTCCCTATTGATATTTTAATTGAATCGGTAAGAAAAGAAAAAAATAATAGTTTTTTCATGCGAAAAAATTAGGAAGTTTCCTAGTGTTTCAATGAGAATCTGTTTGTTACCAAGCGTTTTTCCAGTGAGCTGATTTGGTGGGAAAATCATGTTTTATAACATAAATTTCTCATTGATTCACGGTGAAAACCCCCTGTTTCTAGTAGTAATAGAGTGTACGAAGACGTTACCCTACCTCAAATTAAGAGATTGTTTCGGATAGACCAATGATATACAGTATATACAAAATATAAATTCCACTAGACTTGTTCAAATAAGCAAAGAAAGAAAATTACTTTAGTTTGGATGAAATATCATAAATTGGAGTTATCTATCAAGTCAAGTCATTGAGGTACTGCCTATAATTCAAAGAAGTACATGTTTCATTGTCATAAGAAGCATTCAAAGATGCATGGAATGTTGATGTCTCTCCATAAGTATGGCTAATAATCCTAACTAACTAATCTCATTGATTATCACACGAGTCAAGTAGGACATATCCATCTAACTATACTCTATGTAGACCTCAATAATGCCGAAATACATCGATAACTCCTTAAACTTATAAAAAAATTTATTCAGATATTCTAATTATTATTTATTTCGATTGAGTCCTTGAACACATTATAAATTACTCTTATTAGACGCATTCAATAAATATTTTGTAAAAACATTTGCTAATCACTTAAAATATGTACTTTTCTTATTATTTCACTTAAAATATGTATGTTTCTTAATTATTTCACTTAAAATATGTCACTTCTCTTAATTATACACATTAGCCTCGATAAGCTATAAACCTTAGGCATGTTGCAGTTGAGTTTGAGCGTATAATTAAATGAGGTGAAATATTTTATTATGTGTTAATTTATCTACGCAATAGGCGTTTGAGAACGCGCAAAAACTTTTTCAAGATTTGAGCCGGAAATAATTTATCATGTGTTAACAACTTAAAATAGATCATAGTTCGAGTGTCTAAATAAAATTCAATTCATTTACTTTTAAGTAATTTTTTGGATTAACTGGAGTATTGCCTTGATTAATTTGTAAGGGGGCATTATTTGAAGTGGTCTAGACTCCAATAGTATTGACTAGTAAACTGAAATTGGGAGTTTGCAAAGCGTACATGACGGGCAAGTTTGATTTTTCTAGATTTATAGTCAACAGGAGATGGCTATGGAATTTAGAGCTGGACTGGTTGGGAAACAAGTTATCTTTGAATTAATTATTTCGGGATTAGTTATTCAAAATTGTTATTCCACGTTCAATGTGGGATAAAAATATCACTAAAATTCTGGGATAACTAATTTCGGAAAAAATTATCCCGCGATTTTATTCCAATCAAACATGGGATAAGGTCATCCTAAAATTAATCCCGTATTGGTTATCCCTTATTCCTTCTACCAGATGAGCTCTTAGGGTCTGTTCTGTTGGTCAAAAATCTTGGAAAAATATTTCTAGGAAAGTAAGTTTCTTAAAAATAAGGAAAACAATTTTATTAACGAAAGAAGAAAATAAGTTCCACAAATAACGTTCCATATTATTTGTATCATCCTCATCCTTCAATTGACCTCATCTTCATTCACCTCTGTAGCCCTCACTCCACCACTCCACACCCTTTAATTCATCCCTGCCTTCTATATTATTTGTTTAGATTATATATAAATATTTTTTAAAATAATAAATTTTGCTTAATGCATACCAAACACAAAAATAAATAAATAAATAAATAATAATGCACTTAGTATCCTAAATACATTTTCTAAAAAAACATTTTCCTTCCGACCGAACAAAACCTTAATCAAAGTTTACCATCTGTGAATTGAAATGTCATCGAATTGCTAAATATAAATTTAAACTAAAAGCACACTTCCTTTGTTTACCCCTTCAATTTCAATTTATTTGTATTACTCTTCTTTTTAATTCTTTAAAAAAGAATATCTTTTCTTTTCTTTTTTTGACAACTCTTTACACTGCAACATAAAATACCTAAGTCGTTTGATTGAAAACAAATTATTCCGGGATTAATTATCATGAGATTAGCTATCCCGGGATAAGTTATCCCACCATATATATGGAATAACTTATTTCATCACTATGATATAAATGGTGGGATAAACAGTCTGGGACTACCTAATACCTCCAACCAAGCGCATGATAAAATAATCTTATATTTTATATCAGAATTATTATACCTTATACCTCACACCAAACGACTAAAGCTTCCAAAGTAATCAAGATAGGCACTAATGATACTTTTTTGGTTATTTTTGCTTTTGTCAAAACCAAGCAACATTTGAGACTTTCACTATGGGGCAATCTTAGACACTGTAATGGCATGATAGATGGTTTTTGGAGTATCTGGGGAGATTTCAATGTGACTATGTGTTGTGAACATGGATAGCGAAGTTGTTGGGCCTAATGCTAATGTTAAAAATTGAAAAAGAATAGAAAGAGTTTAGGGAAAGAAATTCTTCTTCTTTTCTTAATTGAATAATTGAATGACCTAAGTGAATAATTGAATAATTGAATGACTTCAATGAATTGAATGACTAGAATAATTTGAATCGAATTCAATATAACTTGATTGAATATATTGAATTAATTGAATAAATGATAATTGAATTGAACTAATTATATATTGAATTAATTGAATGAATAAAATTGAGGTACAATGTCCTATTTATACAAGTGACTAAACGAACTAACCACAATTCAGAATCAATAATAAACCGACTTCAATCTCTCTAAATAAGGTACCAAACACTTAAGGTAATATAATTCTGAATAAGGTAGGATACACTCCTAAATAAGGTACAAGATATTAGAGATACACACTAAAGATTTACTGTCACGTCCCAAAATACCACCTAGACGTGAGTGGCACCCGCTAACACCACTTGTCGGGGGAACCAAACATCCATTCACTTACCGAATTATGTAAGCACTGAGATAGGATATGTATAACTCCAAACGCTTCAATAATAATCAATAAATAAGGAATGATAATCCAACAAACTCCATAATCAATTCATTTGTTTAACGATCAATCAAATACTAATTCTCTAACCCAAATCCCACACTAAGACCATGGAGCATCTAAAATAAAGTTACATGAGTTCAACTTTCAGGCATGAAAACCCAATGAAAAGAAATATAAGCTAAAAATAGCTAGAGCTGAAACGACAGCCTCCACGAACAATGTGAAGGCTCACCTTAGCAACAGAATCCTCACGAAAGAACCGTCAGCCACTAGCCTCACCTTCGGCAACAATATTTGCAGACATGCAAGTAAGGTGTGAGCTATATATAAATATAACCCAGTAAGATCCTCGATCCGCTACTTTAATACCCCTGGAATAAGTGTTAGAAAATACAAAACACAACGATCACATAAATGATAGGCACCATATATATCTTATAATATAATGCACAATAAGGTACAAATAAATGTTTCAAAAGTCACTATGTATCTCAACTCAATCCACTCTCCGGACTTGTCATAAACGACAGTGAAGGTGATCAGCCTAGCACCCCGACAAGCCCACGGTAACATACACAATGCCCCAAAGTATACTACGGCAGCATGTACAAGGCCCCTAACATATTACGGTAGCATACACAATGCCCCTAACATATTACGGCAGCTATGTATGCCCCTAGTAACCATATCACGGCAGCGAAGAAAATATATTCAATGCCCCAAAGTCACCTCACATATTACCATTAAATAATTCTCAGTATACTTCACAAAATACATATCCGAGGCTAGTCAAAGACCACCGATTCTACCAAGCACACGCTTGTCCCAACACATGGACTAGTCAAAAAAATACATTTTTATAAAGCAGTGTTGAACAACAAGCACCAAAGCTTAAAGTCTCACTTACCTCACTAACAACAAGTTCCTCAACCTTGTAACGCATGGAACACCAATCAAAAAACCTCCAATGGCTTCAATCTATACAAAAATATTAATTAACAAGGTCAATTATACTAGTCGGGATCAAGTCCCAATATCTCAACTTTCAACCTTAGAGCTAAACCTTACTATCTCACACCAAATTGTCTAAACTTACTTTGTGAATCATCTATCCAATATATACAAACTATATTTCCAAAATAATAGTCAATATATGAATTAACAACCTTGGATAAATCTAGAATATGATGAACTATGTACACTGTATTCCAGAAACCAATTGATGAATCTATTCTTCGGCCAACAATGCATAAAGTTTAAAATTCTCCAGAGTGCCTATTAAACATCAATGTATCCTTTTGGTCCCAATTATCCATAATGCTTGCTATCGCATTGGTTAACTATTTTCCATCATTAGCTACCTTCTCAATATTTTACAAAGATAATAATTATCTCTTACAACTGATGAAAACCCAAACTACATTTTTATGAAGAAAAATGGTTTTTCTACAGTAGCTTTTTACATTCCAAACTTGTGCTTGATTCCACTTCTTTACCAACTATTGACAAATTATTTAATACCGTTTTTAACAAAGCCACAAGTCCACAACACTATATTTTCATGCTACAGGGACGAAGTAAATATAAGCACCTGGCTATGAACTCTTTACAGCAGTCCTTAAAAATACAGTGCACTCCCTTTCTCTGAGTTCCTGCGTTTCATCCCAAAATTAAGGAATGAATTTCCCTAATTTTTCCTGCTTCATAAGCCCCTAAAATGGTTATTAATAGGATGAGGAAATGGGCTTAGGCCCACTCCTTTTTAATTCTCCTAATTAATTTATTACCATAATAACAATTGGTTAAAATTACCTATTTATCCCACATAAAAAAAAATAAGGTTATTACATTCTCCCTCACTTAAAATAACGTTCGTCCTCGAACGTGTCTAGAATTATATCGAAACTTCCTAACGATTGTATAACGTTTTTCATACACATTTCTGTTGTGATCGCTATATCAACTCTATACACATAGTACCTATAAAATACTTTAACTGAAGAATGCTCACTCAACTTTAATTGGCACGCTTGAAATTCTATCATTGATTCCTAGAGCTTTCTCAAGTATCTTATTCTAGTTCATATCACAATCACAGTCCTATAGTGGAACACGTCCTCCATACTCTATACTTACATATGATAGGATTTGACTACACCCAAAAAAATAAAAATAAAAATTCGTAAATAAGACTCGCGTAAAATGGCATTGAAACACATTCTTGTGCCTCTACATCTTGATCATATGTACGGTAGTACTGGAACACATCCTTACACCCCTACTTAATACTCTCATGTATGGGCAGTGCTTGAACACATCCATACACCCCTACATAAATGTTCTATGCACTCTTACTCTAGTCACACATAAAAACACAAGCATCTTGTGCCCTTGCACTATCTCTGAACTCTATCACCACATAGGCTAGTATGATGTATAATCAAATACAAACTAAATCAGATGCTCAATTTTGCTAATCTTTGCTCTCTTATCACTCTTGCTGACAACCCACTTTCTTATCCTCTGAGCACTCAGTGGAAGAATACGTCTATCAAAATTATTACAGCTACGATCATTTTTTTTAATCAATGTGTAGACCAACCACAAAGTCTATAGTAATTTTTTCTTTTCCTCAAAGACGACCATAATAAAAATATGAATAGTTCAAATATTGAAGGACAACATTTGTATTATGCCGTATCACTCTCTGATGTTAGCTCTCTTTCTTTGATCTCAATGCATATTTATGAATCTCAAAAGTACTGAATATAGAAAGTGTTTACTCCTATCAAGTACCAATATCCGTGAGTCAACTACCACAAGTGGATATACATTGAACCCACTAACTGTAATGCTTCAACTTTATTCACTATCAAAAACTATCACTAACCTCCAGTAAGGTCAGGACTTTCTCACCGATCAATTTTTTCTACTCTTTCAAAGGCAATTATAACGTAACACATGCTAGCACCTTAGTGTGCATAATACTACAATTTGTCACTCCTTCACTAAACAACCCAATGCAAAGAATAAAAAATATCACGACATAAATATTGAAATTCATATTTCTTACCTCATGTATTTAATAGTATTAGCTCGATGTTCATAAAACCCTCTTCAATATATGCACATGCTTCTATCAACAAAATAATTCTCATATCTCCTAATGAATGTAATAACAAAAATTTGAACATTTTGAATACTCGGTGCATCTAACCCATGACGATTAGTATTGACTCCAACTATTTCATAGATATCATTATTTATTTATTTTACACTAACCATAACAATTCCTGATACATGTCTTCAGATTATCCATCCATCCTTTTCTCCTTTTGCTCATGAATCTATATCACTGGTGTATTTTAGAATAATACATAACACCATATAACTGAAGGCATAAATCATGTAATTATGAAGAAAAAAAGAAGATACTAACTCCTCACAAAGCTCCAAGTCATTTATCTATTATCAATTACCATTTGCATTGATTCATTATTCTTTTCAATGAATAAAATTATTCACTTTTAGGCATTAAAATTTATATGTTGTTCTCTTAATCCCAAAGTTCTATTGTAAATAGAGCTCTCCCAAATGGTACAACCTGTCCAATCTCAACTACAACCATACACATAATATCTCATATACTCAATTTCACTCTCAGTTGTATCTATATTATAAAAAAATATCCAAGTCAATTATGTCATCTAACAGAGGCAGATATGCGTCTCCTAGCTGTCTGCAAAAAGGAACATTTGAAGGTTCAACTTGATTCAGCGCAACACACGAATAAGGAAAAGAAGAAGGAAAAACATCCTACATGTTCGATAGCCTCAAGGTCATAAGTATGGACGTCTACGTACCCATGAACAAGACTCTACCAAGCATTGCTCCATGACCCGGGACTTAAAGCCTAGGCTCCGATACCATCTTTGTCACGTCCCAAAATACCACCTAGACGTGAGTGGCACCCGCTAACACCACTTATCGGGGGAACCAAACATTCATTCACTTACCCAATTATGTAAGCACTGAGATAGGATATGTATAACTCCAAACGCTTCAATAATAATCAATAAATAAGGAATGATAATCCAAAAAACTCCATAATCAATTTATTTGTTTAACGATCAATCAAATACTAATTCTCTAACTCAAATCCCACACTAAGACCATGAAGCATCTAAAATAGAGTTACATGAGTTCAACTTTCAGGCATGAAAACCCAATGAAAAGAAATATAAGCTAAAAATAGCTACAGCTGAAACAACAGCCTCCACGAATAATGTGAAGGCTCACCTTAGCAACAAAATCCTCACGAACGAACCGTCAGCCACTAGCCTCACCTTCGGCAACAATATTTGCAGACATGCAAGTAAGGTGTGAGCTATATATAAATATAACCCAGTAAGATCCTCGACCCGTTACTTTAATACCCCTGGAACAAGTGTTAGAAAATACAAAACACAACGATCACATAAATGATAGGCACCATATATATCTTATAATATAATGCACAATAAGGTACAAATAAATGTTTCAAAAGTCACTATGTATCTCAACTCAATCCACTCTCCGGACTTGTCATAAACGACAGTGAAGGTGATCAGCCTAGCACCCCGACAAGCCCACGGCAACATACACAATGCCCCAAAGTATACTACGGCAGCATGTACAAGGCCCCTAACATATTACGGCAGCATACACAATGCCCCTAACATATTACGGCAGCTATGTATGCCCCTAGTAACCATATCACGACAGCGAAGAAAATATATTCAATGCCCCAAAGTCACCTCACATATTACCATTAAATAATTCTCAGTATACTTCACAAAATACATATCCGCGGCTATTCAAAGACCACCGATTCTACCAAGCACACGTTTGTCCCAACACATAGACTAGGCAGAAAAATATATTTTTATAAAGCAGTTTTGAAAAGCAAGCACCAAAGCTTAAAGTCTCACTTACCTCGCTAACAACAAGTCCTCAACCTTGTAACGCATGGAACACCAACCAAAAAACCTCCAATGGCTTCAATCTATAAAAAAATATTAATTAACAAGGTCAATTATACTAGTCGGGATCAAGTCCCAATATCTCAACTTTCAACCTTAGAGCTAAACCTTACTAGCTCACACCAAATTATCTAAACTTACTTTGTGAATCATCTATCCAATATATACAAACTATATTTCCAAAATAATAGTCAATATATGAATTAACAACCTTGGATAAATCTAGAATATGATGAACTATGTACACTGTATTCTAGAAACCAATTGATGAATCTATTCTTCGGCCAACAATGCGTAAAGTTTAAAATTCTCAAGAGTGCCTATTAAACATCAATGTATCCTTTTGGTCCCAATTGTCCATAATGCTTGCTATCGAATTGGTTAACTATTTTCCATCATTAGCTACCTTCTCAATATTTTACAAAGATAATAATTATCTCTTACAACTGATGAAAATCCAAACTACATCTTTATGAAGAAAAATGGTTTTTCTACAGTAGCTTTTTACATTCCAAACTTGTGCTTGATTCCACTTCTTTACCGGCTATTGACAAGTTATTTAATACCTTTTTTAAAAAAGCCACAAGTCCACAACACTATATTTTCATGCTACAGGGACGAAGTAAATATAAGTACCTGGCTATGAACTCTTTACAACAGTCCTTAAAAATACAGTGCACTCCCTTTCTCTGAGTTCCTGCATTTCATCCCAAAATTAAGGAATGAATTGCCCTAATTTTTCCTACTTCATAAGCCCCTAAAACGGTTATTAATAGGATGAGGAAATGGGCTTAGGCCCACTCCTTTTTAATTCTCCTACTTAATTTATTATCATAATAATAATTGGTTAAAATTACCTATTTATCCCTCATAAAAAAAATAAGGTTATTACATTTACCTAGGGTGTACAAAAGGAATAAAATAATATGTATAAAGGATTTTATGAATTTGGGCCGCAATCGATATCTTGAGGCGGCTGAAATCAAGGCTGGCCCAAGCTATGTACTGCAGCAGACAAATATACAGTGAGATGAAACAGGTGAGTCAATCCGGTCTAATGAACAAATATTGCGTTATTCCAATATCCCCCCTCAAGTTGGAGGGTATGAACGGACACCCAAATTGCCCAAAACATTATGATGAAAAGGACCGGTGTGAGAAAGATTGAACAAGTTAATGTAGCAGGGATACTGTCATCACAAGAAACTATGACCAAAATTAAAATTTAATATAACCATGCATATGGTGTAAGTGAAGCAGTTGGTCCAATGATAACATCAATTAATTTTACTGATATGAATTGGTAGAAAAAAGAGTTGAAGAATGGTCTCAGAAGGAGTGAATCTTGATGATGAAAATCTTGAAAAAAAATAAAAAATACGACAATGGGTATATAAAATTGAAGGATTGCGCCGTTGACGTAATCGATTAGAGGGAAAAGTATTATTTGAATGAGAGGTCCAATAAAGGTAGAAGATGGTTGATTTGAGAGTGACACCAAAATAATTAAGGATCTTTTTTTAAAAAAAAAAAATCAGAATATTATTGGTGATTGATGATTTTGATCCTTTTGAAAAAAAAATTACTACCAAGAATTCAAAAAAAATAGATATTTTGAGAAACAATGGAAAGAGAAAGAGAAATTGTGTTGTTTTTGGGATGAATTGGTGAGTGAAGAAAGAAAGAATACCACCAAGATGATTGAAACTGTAACACCCTGTATACTACGTGTACTAGTTCTACTTATATGTCACTTGATATAGCCTTATGGTACGGGTAATGGACTCAGTTTCCTACATGACTAGCGAAGGTAAGATGGGTTGGAAGGAACTGCCCGTACATTTTAATGTGACATGACTAAGTTAACATCAATGCAACTATTTAAACTTGGGATGGTGAGTAGATATTTGAATCTAAAGTTTAAAATGACCAAGTGTACACAAGTTGTAAGTTAATTTAAAAGGATTAAGAACTAAAAATGGAATTAACTATTGAGGTGCTTACTTGACTTAATTAAGCTAGTAGGTGAATCACCTAGTTGAGATATATGGACCAAGTTAATGGACCCAAGGTTATGGATCAGATTTGAGCCAAGTTAAATGTGTCAAAGAGTGTATTACCTACTTACGTTAATGGATCAGATTAAGGCCTATATTAATGGACTCTTTTAAGGCCCAAATTAAGTAAAAATAAAAGGAGAAAAGAATGGGCAGCCCAAACCCAAAAATCTGTCCCAAAAGCCCAATAAGTCAAGGCCCATTTCAGACATAAATAAAGCAAATAGGTGCATCACCTACTTTGACCTTTTGAGCAGCTTGAACTCATTAAGTAGGTGCACCACCTACTTGGACCAATTTGACCAATTTGTGGTCCAAAATGCAGCAAAAGAGGCAGCCAAAAATAGGGCATTTATAAGACCAAGTTCCTGGTCATTTCCTTTATTATTAAGTTACAAAAATCAGATTTTCTCTCTCAAGTTATCTCTCTTTCTCTCATGGTTTAGTACAGCCACCTCAATTTCCTCTTAGGGTTCTTGAAGAAACCCTCACCTTTGCTAGCTAAGGTAAGTGAAAATACTTATGAATTTAGCTTGATTCTTCTATTGCAAACTAGGAAATCATGTTGGTTAAGCTAAAAGTATGGGACTGCCTTTCCTTTATGTTAACTGCCCCATGTCCCTTGGCTATTAAGAGGCCTTATCCTCTTGTTGGTTAACTTTGAAGGATAATTCAAGCTCTTGAAAGAAGTGCAAATTTAGTGGATAAATTCCAAAAATTAAGTTAAAGCTACTGCCCATTTTTACCCTTTTCTATATACATGTTTTGGTGGAGAATTTTGTATATATTATTGTTATGAATGCAAGGGATAATGAGTTCAATATTAGGTTGCTATAATAAAGGATTTTGGGACTGTTTTAGGGGCTGTTTTATATCTATATTTGGAGACAGCTTGGTTGATCTGAAAAAGGGATGTGAGTTGTTGGTATTGACATATAAAAGGAGGGTGTAATGATACACCACTTAATTAGATATTGTATAAGCTTGTTGCCTATCATACTTTGTGGACTGTTTTGTACATGTTATGAAGCCAAAGGATCTCCGAAAATCTTATATGAATTCGTGTGTTGTACAAATATAATTAGAGGAGAAGGGGTTGAAAGAACACCCTTGATTTGGTGAATTACTCGTGTGCTGCCCGACTACTATTTTGAGTGAAGTTGAATAGTCTGAATTTGTTAATTAATTACTAATACTAGTTTTACCACGTACTTCATTGTAGATAAGTAATCTGAAAGGAATGAGGTTAATTCGGGGTAATACCGGAGTTATACAACAAGGTATGTAAGGCTACTCTATTCCGTATTCTTTGACATGAAATCCAATACTTGTGTTACAAAGTGAGCTTCCAAAGTTCTCCCATGGCAAATAATACATAGTGGCAGCGTATGATCTCCCATGTAGCTAACGACCTTACTCCCACTCCCTAATGTGTTAAAGTACCTCAATATATGCTTATTACCTAGTTTGCATGTCTGCATTCAATAGCAAGCTTCATGAGTTCTTCTTTTAGTCAAATAAGATCCATGTGTTATTTCAGCTCCTAAGCATTTTATTTGTGTACAAACTTCTCCCTACCTCATTGTTACTGTATCAATTGTTTATTCATGCATCTTTTACTGGTGGGCTATTATCCCAAAGCTCAATAATGTCATGACCACCAAAGTAACAATCTCAAAGGTAATAAACTAAGAAATGCAAATTTGGTTATGTACGGGTGGCAGCTTAGGGGCGTAAGCCTAGCATGGGTCGATCCCAATCCGTTAATATATGGGTGGCAGCTCAGGAGTGTAAGCCTAGTATGGGCTTATCCCAGCTTGTGTATTTACTACTGATCAGTTGGTCATTTGTATCACATGGCTTACAAAGATTATAAAGTAAGAATGGTAAATTGAAGAAAAGAATGTAATATACTTGACTCCACATATACAGGTAAAGGTGGTCTATTATGGTTTACACTTGTTCTGATTTCATTTGAGCTCTCACTTTACATATTAATTACTCTTTGCCTTACATATTCAGTACATTCTTTTGTACTGATGTACCTCACAGGGGAACCTGCATTTCATGCTACAGGCACAGGTACTTCAGCTAGTAGACCCCTCCAGTAGGAGCACAGGACATCCAACGGCTATTGGTGAGTTCCAGGTTGATTCAAGGCTTTCCGAGTCTGTTATATATGTTTTGGTATTGTATAGTATCTAAGTGTAAGGCCGGGGCTTGTCCCGACCTTAACTAAGTTTATATCTCTTTTAGAGGCTTTGTAGACGGTAAAGTGAAGTGTGGTTGTGCCTTGTCTTCCAGTCATTGTGACCCCAACGGCCAAGTCATGTATATATAGTTTTGGGCTTGACTACATGATTTATTTTCATTAAAGCTTAATATTCATATTTGGTAGCATATTTAAATGTTCATAGAAATGCATGGTAAGTACAAGATTATGGGTTGGTGTTCTCGGGATTTTACGGCTACAGATGTCTGTCCGCCTCAATAGGATTTGAGGCGTGACAGAAATCAACCACGAAGAGGCCCAAATATTAGTGAGCCCAACAATAGATTTGTTTGGAATCCAGGTTGAGTAGGGATAAAAGAGGAGTCGTAGTCGTCTATGGCTTTGGGATCTTATGCTTATTGTGAAGAAAATGTTTGTGCCTCTCTCTCCTTTCTAGAATCTAAGTTTTTCATCTCCATTCTTCTCTCTATCTTTAGTTACTTGTCATCTTCAACATCTTCAATTGTAATTTAGTGGTTTGAGTGTTGTATTTGTAATTTGGCTACGAGTGATTATATAATACTTGAGTACTTGTATTGAAAATTTGGGTTTGTTACTTTATGAGTCTTGATGAAAAGAAAGGCGAAAAATTGTACAAAATGAAAAAGGGTTGAGATTTTTTTATTATTTGTGGATGATTGTGGTATATATATTGAGTGTTGGGTTCACTGATCTCAAATTAACTCGGTGTAATAACAGAAGACCTTACAGAATTTGGAAGAGATTGGATAGAGTTTTTTCCAATGGACTTATGGACATGTGGATTTTCTAGGAGTGATATAGAACATTTAGCTAGCGTAGATAATAATCATACTTTGATGCTAGTTAAATCATCTACTTTTGATGATCAATAAGGAATAACATATTTCTTCCCTGTCTCCTCGACTCTCATTCTCATCCTGCAGCCAAAGTGATAGCGGTTGTAGCATACACCAGTAATGTGTTGAAGAGGATAGGATTTCTATGTGGATAGAACGTATAAGTTTCTCCGATTTTTGACTGAACAACTTGACTTTAAAACAGTAGTAAAAGATGCTTGGAATATTGAGGTTGATCATAATGGCATGAAGAAATTCCAAGTCAAAACTCAAACATCTAAGCAAGAAGCTTAGGCAATGATCATTGGTGATGTGTTTGACTTGGTCAAATAATATTGAGAGCAAAAAATGTAGAATCTTGAGGTTGAATACATTGACAATGAAAAGAAAGATTAGAGAGCTAAAATGCATCAGGCTGAACATATCGACAACTTATTATAGATTAATTATTGGAAAAATTACACAAAATGTCAATTGAGTTAAATTTTTACACAAAAAATAACTCACTTATCATTTATTACCTAAAATGGGCTTTCAGCCAACATTTTTACCATATATGGCCGCTTGGCCAAGTCATTGACTTAAAAAGTAGCCACTGGGCAATTTTGGTCGGCAATTTGGTTGCCAATTGGTCGATCAAATTTCAAGCGTTGTTTTTTTTTAATAAACTTTTTTTTATCTTTTTCTTTTCTGCACTATTTTAAAAAAAAACCTTTTAATTATTTTTTTTTTGTTGTGCTATTTAAAAGAAAAACATTTGTTGTTTAAATTTCTTTTATTGCTCTTTTTAAAAAAAAAAAAAAAAATTAAATTGTTTCACTTCTTTTGTGGAAAAAATGAATATTTATGTTGTTTTATTATTTTTCGTTTATACTTTATTTTGTTAAGGTGGAAACGCATGATAGTCAAATAAATATCGACATCGATACATAATATTACATAATTGTTTATATAATATTAAAACACGATTATACACCATTTATACAATATCAATACATTACATACCTATTTATACAATATCGATGCACGTTTACACATACACATTATATACTATTTATACAATATTGATACACGCTTATACATCATTTATACAATGTCGATACATTACATAACTATTTATACAATATCGATACATGTTTATGCACATTTATACAATATCGATATATTACAGATACACTACACAACTATTTGTACATCATATATACATGTGTATACACCATTTATACAGTGTCGATATTTGTTTATACACAATTTGTACAATATTGATACACATTTATATATTATTTATACAATATCGATACATTACATCAACACTGCATAACTATTTATGCAATATTGATACATTACATATACACTACATAACTATTTGTACATCATATATATATGTCTATACACTATTATACAATATCGATACATTACATATACAACATAACTATTTATATATTATTAATGACCATTTATGTAATGAAAGTAAATAGAAAATAAATGGTAGGACCACTCCATGGGCCTCATTCCACTATTTGAGGCTGTCGCATGGTGGTCCACTAGGTACCTGACCCTTTCAGTTTTGTTGGGCCAGTTTGGCTATTTTTTTTGTAAATAAAAAGTGGGTTGTTTTTATTATAAATTTTTTAACGTTTTGTATATAAATGAAACTATCCCATTATTATTTATTGCAAAGGTAAATTTGGCCCACCCAAAAAAAAATCAATGCATTTTTATTTTTCTAAAATGACAATTATTTTGAACTTAATCAGTGGGCTAAAGGCGCACTTATTTTGGATGAAGAGAATACTTATAAAAAAATTTATACAATGTGGTTGTCTGAACCAAAAAGTATACATGTATTACAATGTTGAAACTTCGTAGTATGATCTTTAATGTTGAACCAAAGTGCAAGACTAAAATTTGACGCTGGCGGATGTACTACCTAATAACTTGCAGGTTTATGAGAATTCAGGTTTTACCAAAATATTAAAAGAAAAAATTACGTAAATATTTGATTGTGAATTCAGTTATTATTTTATATTAATTTCATGAGATTATTATTGAAATCATAAAATTCTAATTCTGAATTCGAAAAGGAGAAACAAGTAATGTACTATATGAACAAAGATGTTGAATGAAAATTAATTTACTACTTCCAATGACAACAACAAATGCTCAAGAATGAAGATTTCATCAACCCCCCTAGCTCATCATGAATCAAATAAATAACCACCTATTATTAAACCAAATTTCCCTTCCCAAAGAGACAACAAAAATGATACTAATAATAAAATTTCACAACAATTGAAAATCAGTCAATGAACTAAGTGACCACATAAACATGAGAAAATCAAAGGAATTCCATGATGACCATTTTGATCATTTTACTCAAATAGCCCTTTTCTTGACTCATCATCATGAGGAGGAGGAAGAGGAGGTGCAATTTGGCCACCAATGAACAATGAATTATTGTTCACCTTTGAATGATTTGATAATTGATTAAAATCATCAAGTCCATAACTATTATTTGCAGTAGCATTTGCTTTCCTTTCTGCTTCAAGAAAATGGCCTAATGATGGGGCAGAATTAATATTATTGTTCATGATTACTGCATCAGTACTTAACTTTGAGCAAAGTGAAAATAACCAAGTTCTTGATTTGTTGCTACTATTAATACTCTTCCTGTGGTCCATTATTTTGGTTTCCACTATTGTTCTTCTTCTTGTTGATCTTCTTGAGAACTCAAGAATGCTTGTAATTCCAATGAGGCTTCCAAGAGTTATGCTTTTGTCATGAAAGAATGAAGCAGTAGACTGCAACAACCAAAGATATGGTCAGTCCATTATTTGATATGAGATTCGTCTAGTCTAGTTTTAAAAAGGTTAGAATACATTGACGCAGTCTTAAATTTGTCAGTTAATTTCATTTGAAGTTTGAATAGTCGAACTACGACACCTAAACACATGATAAGTATTTCTATTAGACACTTCTAACTTAAAAATTTTGAAAAATCTTTTGTTCACGTCGTTCTCAGTCGTCCATTATATAAATGAGTTAACTACTTAAAATATATATCACCACCTTTAATTAGTTCTACGTATTACCCTCGATAAACTGTAAAACCTCATACCTTGTTCCAATTGATATTGATGTGTACAACTTGTTAAGATTACCTCATAACTAGTGACAAATTAGTTAGTTACAAATATTTTCCTTCCCACTTGTATGTAAGCAATTGCTACGACTGATTTGAGTTTGAGCTTCATTTTCCCAATTGGGGATTCAGATATTTTCTCTCTCCATCTTCTCAGTTTTCTCCTTCTTAGCTCCATACAATCAGAAATTTGACATGGTATGTAACACCCCGTAAGTTTCGGAGTCTGATTAATTTCTATAGCATTTTTGGAAATCATAAAACATGAGAACTTTGATGATTTTTGCATTTAAAAATTTTGGGCTAGTTATTGGGCCTTAAATAGAACCCACAAATAAAGAGAAGACATGGCCCAACACAAGATTTTGACCCATTCTTTCATTTATGACCCATTTGACCCATTCAACATAATAATTAATGTTGATAAAAGGATAAGAAAGACTTGGGGGCCTATATAAGAGAGAAAATCAGATTTTTCTCTCATTTGGACACCCATGCCATTTCTAGAAATTTCTCCAACATTTTTGCTCTCAACTCAAACTCTAGGCTTTCATCTTTTG
Organism: Capsicum rhomboideum; assembly: GCA_031232105.1. Taxonomy (NCBI): domain Eukaryota; kingdom Viridiplantae; phylum Streptophyta; class Magnoliopsida; order Solanales; family Solanaceae; genus Capsicum; species Capsicum rhomboideum. The sequence goes on along the minus strand of CP124711.1, from coordinate 136,744,487 downwards.
GCCAAAGGCATCATCTTGCACACTTTGGTAAGTGTTCATAGTTATGATTTAATATATTATGTGCATGAGAGACTACTCATATCATGTTGGTTATGTTGGTGAAGAGGGAGAAGTTCCCTATGTGCAAAACAATTTGTGTTTGCTAAATCGGAGGATGATTTATGGCTTGAAAACTTGAACATGGGTTTGTGATCTTGATGGAAATGAACTTGATGGATTCAATACTGATATATGAGATGTGATTATAGTCTTGAATTGTTTTATACTTGTGTATAGTGTTTGGAAATTCCATTGATAAATTGGTTATGGCTTTGGTGGCATGTTGGCCGTAAAGTGTCGTTTTGGTGATGTTATGTGTGTTGTGAAATCATGGCTGGTGGTTGGCATGTTGAATGATCAAAAATATGTTAAAATGAAGTTGGTTATGATCATGGACCATTCATGGCATCAAAAGACCCAAAACGAAGCCATTTCGGACCAAAACGGGCATCCGCCCCGCAGACGAGGGCATCTGCGGGCGCAGATGGCACTGGCTGCTGCCAATGGCCATCTGCGTGCACATGTGACTGACCTGCGTGCGCATGTGGCTGCGCAGGTCAGTCCAGAAATGTATTTTGGTTGCTCTCGTATTCCTTTGATCCCCGAAAGCCCCGATACCCTTTTGGGATGTAATTATCAACTTGTAATGTCATTCGAATGACTTTGAAGTGTCGTATGGAGGTGTTTTGGATTATGTTAAGTATGTATGGTTGTTTATATGTTGTTATAAAGGCATATTTCCGACGGAATGATAACGGGAAATGCGTAAAGGGTAAATATGGTGCGAAATGCTATCTATGTGTGATCTTTTGGTCAATGTGTGTAATGTCATGGTGTTGTTGGTATGGAAATGCAGTGGATTGTATTGGGAGGGGATGACATGACCTTATATGGTAGCCACATAGTTCATTGTCGTCTTGTACGCTTATATAGTGACTAGTTGCTAATGTAAGTCCGGTATGACCGTGTATTGTAGACTAAGAAGTAAAGAAGGAGCTGGACCATTGTATTCATACATAGATTCGTGTATTCATACTTGGAAGTGCAGGTATGTAAGGTTACTCTTTCCGTGTCCTTCTACATCATATTGTTCCTATTGACGTTGATCATGTTTCACTTTCGAAAGGCATAAAGCATATCAATTCAGGTTGACGTATATTATTCTTCATATGTAACCTATTGGCTTGTTCTATTTCTAAAGGTTGTGAAGTACCTCAATTCAGGTTGACATATATTGTTATCCATATATGCCCTATTCTTAGATGAACTATGATTTACTTATCTCATATCCATTGGCTATTCATTAACTGAAATTCCAAGGATGTCATAATGTCGTGAGTCCAAAAAGGACGATCTCCAGAGAGAGTAAGGCATAACGAGAATTTATTAATGCTTGCTTAACACGTCCAAATTATGTCATGATTCCAAAGTCTCATAGTTTGATGATTGTTCTTGTACCAATCTTTCGTAAGTAGAAGTAGAAGTCTTATAAGAGAGTCTTATAAGAGTAAGGTAGTATGTGGGCTAATTTAACCATCCCTCATAAGTTAAGGTATCAATCTCATGACGTAGAGAAGTGAGGTAATAGATATAGGTGTGTTTCGAATAATGTCTTGATCCTTAGTATGTAAAAGAAGATGTGTGATAGTGCAGTGAAATGTATATAAGTGTGTGCCTTAATGTCATGGTCCTTAACGTGTTATCCCCATAACTTAGTGAAGGGTAGAAGAGTGTAAAGGAGTAATGTGCGTGGTTGTTATATGTTTCATTAAGTATGGATCACATTCTGAAGGGGTAGAAGTTTCATATAGAACATCTCTATATTGTGCTATGTTAGTTCTTGTTATAGAAGATCTCATAAGAAGTAGCAAAAATGTTAATCTCTTGGAAGTAGAGAAACAAGCTAACGTATATACATGTGTGTTGCCAATAGCATCGTGATCCTTAATAGGTCGTACAAGTGTGTAGATATGCTAACTCTAAGTTCTGAGAATGTGATGTTCTAAAATGTAATAATGTTATGATTATGTTTGTACCAAGCTGGTAAAAGTTGCGGTATATATATATCATCCATGGGGTGCAAAGAACACCTGCATGACGGTCCTTTATGTATATCATCCATGGGGTGCAATGGACACCTGCATGACGGTCCTTTATGTATATCATCCATGGGGTGCAAAGAACACCTGCATGACGGTCCTTTATGTATATCATCCATGGGGTACAAAGAACACCTGCATGACGGTCCTTATGTATATCATCCATGGGGTGCAAAGAACACCTGCATGACGGTCCTTTATGTATATCATCCATGGGGTGCAATGGACACCTGCATGACGGTCCTTTATGTATATCATCCATGGGGTGACATGAAAACCTGCATGACGGTTCTCTATACATCATCCATGGGGTGACATGTACACCTGCATGACGGTTCTCTATGAATTTCCCACTGATCAGTTGGGCCTGGGCAGTATATAGTTAATAATTTATTAAGTGAAGTAAGGTAAGGTAGAGAAGCAAGTAGAGTGGATGTATGATACCCCTACCATAGAGTGGTTGTAGGTGATATTTTATTAATCCACCAATAGAGTGGATGTGTGTGGATGAATGCTATTCTTTAGTGATTTATTTACCAAGTAGTAGAACCATAGTGGTAATGAACATAGAAGCTGGAAAGAATCTCTTGAGAGCTAATGCGTATGAAAGATATTTCTATGAGCAGTAAGGATAGAGAATGAATGTCCTAAAATGTTCATAACAAAAGTAATATGCAAGTTTCCAATTACAACGATGGTTTACCCATATTAAATAATCTCTCCTATTTATTTCATTGACATTATCCTATTTATTTCATTGACATTCTCATGTATGATGTAATTTCTCTAGCCTTACATATTCAGTACATTCTCGTGCTGACCCCCTCGGGGGAATTACCTTACATGTGCAGGTGCAGGTATTAGTAGACCTCATCTGTAGACTGGGGATCATTTGCAGAGTTTTGGTGAGCTCCACTTGGTTCGGGGCTTTCCGAGTCATAGTGTACATTATTTTGATATTGTAAATATTGTATAGACATGGTCATGTATTTGTTAGAGCCTTTCGTAGACCTATGTGGGTATGTGAATGAAAGAAGTGTACGTTCAGTTCTACGTAATGGCTCCAACGGCCAAGTTGTATATATATGTTTATGGCATAAGTTTCCATGTTTATAATTTCTACATAGTTGCATAAGAAAGAATAAGACGCATATGAGGGCATGCATGTGAAGGTTCATGAGCAAAGATTGGTTCTCTCGGGCCATATCGGCTTCGGGTGCCAATCACGTCCCGATGGGATTCGGGGCGTGACAAAAGTGGTATCAGAGCAGTCGGTCTAAGGATGTCTACAAAGCCGTGTCTGAGTAGAGTCTTACTTATCGATGTGTTGCGCGCCATATTTATAAGTAGGAGGCTACGGGACATTTAGGAGTTGTTTCATTTCTTCATTCTAGATCGTGCAATAGAGCCATTGTCCATAGGTGAGATTATATCTGACCATTGTAATTGGTTCTCTTTGATATAGTAAAATGTCGAATACAAGACAAGGTATGGGCAAGGATAAGCAGGCAAATATGCAAGCAGGAGAAGGAACTAGTAAATCACCACCTAACCCAGATAGTCATTATGGGGTTGAAATGGAGTTTACACCACGGGCACCTTCTCCTCCCATTTCTCTAGGGAGACCACAAAGGAGGGAAGTATCCCCAGATTCATCTGTTCATGTTACTAGGCAGGAGTTACAGGACTTGAAAAATGTTGTGCAAATGTTGACTCAGATAGTTGTTGCCCAGAGTCAAGGACGAGTGGGCCCAGTGACACGTGCTGATGGTGCGGCTAGGATAGCTAGTCGGAGAACACAAGATTTCTTGAAACTGGATCCTCCCACATTTACCGGGTCCGATCTTAATAAAGATCCGCAAGACTTTATAGATCAAATTCAAAGGGCTCTCGATGTTATGCATGTAACTGGTATAGAAACAGTAGAGCTTGCAGCATATAGACTAAAAAGAGAGGCTATATTATGGTACGAAGATTGGAAACGATCCATAGGTATCGGTGCAAATCCAGCTAGTTGGGAGGAATTCAAGGTGGCATTCCTTGATCATTATCTTCCATACGAGGTCCGCGAGGCTAGAGCGGATCAGTTTTTACATCTTCGTCAAGGAAATATGAGCGTCAGGGAGTACAGTCTCCGGTTTAACTCTTTGGCTAGATATGCTCCAAATGTGGTAGCTACCATGGCCGATAGAGTTCATCGATATGTAGACAGATTGGAGCCATACTTGGTAAGGGACTGTACTATTGCTGCATTGAATAAAGACATGGACATAGTCAGAATACAAGCCTTCGCGCAAAAGATGGAGGATCAAAGGCAAAGGGAAAGGATAAAAGAATCTGAGACAGGGCCGTCAAAACGGGCTCGACCCATGGGACAGTTCATGACATCCCAAGGTGGGGTTAGGCCTCGGGTTTTTCCAAGCCCACCTAGACCATCATTGTCTCACTCTACAGCAGGCACTTCCTCTCACTTTCGAGGGTCTAGAGATTTAAATCAGGTCGGGCAAAGTAGCGGGGATTGCGGCTCAGGTTCACAGATGACAGGATCTTTTCGCCCGCTATGTCCGTATTGTAGACGATTTCATTCAGGTGAATGCCGGAGGGGAACTACTAGTTGTTATTGGTGTGGCATAGAGGGGCACTTAATAACAGAATGCCCATAAAGGGATGCGAGTGGTGTAGTACGACCTACAGGATCAGCCGCGGTATCATCAGCATCTGTTCCTTTTTCAGGCAGAGGTGTTCAGCCTATTGGCCGTGGTAGAGATATGAGAGGAGTAGTGGGTCGGCAGAATGAGAAAACATCTCCTGATGACGGTACAGGTACCTTACCATATGTTCACATGATGCATATGTATTGATTGTTTCAAGTTTTACCTTAGCATATGCTAATCCATTGATTACTTTCCACCTGTTGGTAAAGTTATTTGAGTTAAAGACACATATAGTCGTGGTATCGTAGCTGTTGGTTCTTATAGAAAATTAAGTACGCTTAATAGTGTTCCTAACGAACGGGATCATGGGATTTGAAAAGAAAGGACAAAATAGCCTTATACACTGTGACATGTGAAATTGCCGAGGGTGTATAAACCCATTGAAAATATTCACCTAACAGAGGATTTCACTAGGATATTCGTTGCACATGAAAGGAAAAAGATCACAAAGGGGGCTGGGGTAAGAATAAGCAAGTGTCTATGAGAGTATATGCATGGAGACACTAATAAAGGAGTGCGTTTGTCACACATGAGACGATGTTGTTAACATTCGAGGACGAATGTTTCTAAGGGGGGAAGAATGTAACACCCCGTAAGTTTCAGAGTCTGATTAATTCCTATAGCATTTTTGGAAATCATAAAACATGAGAACTTTGATGATTTTTGCATTTAAAAATTTTGGGCTAGTTATTGGGCCTTAAATAGAACCCACAAATAAAGAGAAGACATGGCCCAACACAAGATTTTGACCCATTCTTTCATTTATGACCCATTTGACCCATTCAACATAATAATTAATGTTGATAAAAGGATAAGAAAGACTTGGGGGCCTATATAAGAGAGAAAATCAGATTTTTCTCTCATTTGGACACCCATGCCATTTCTAGAAATTTCTCCAACATTTTTGCTCTCAACTCAAACTCTAGGCTTTCATCTTTTGGCCAAAGGCATCATCTTGCACACTTTGGTAAGTGTTCATAGTTATGATTTAATATATTATGTGCATGAGAGACTACTCATATCATGTTGGTTATGTTGGTGAAGAGGGAGAAGTTCCCTATGTGCAAAACAATTTGTGTTTGCTAAATCGGAGGATGATTTATGGCTTGAAAACTTGAACATGGGTTTGTGATCTTGATGGAAATGAACTTGATGGATTCAATACTGATATATGAGATGTGATTATAGTCTTGAATTGTTTTATACTTGTGTATAGTGTTTGGAAATTCCATTGATAAATTGGTTATGGCTTTGGTGGCATGTTGGCCGTAAAGTGTCGTTTTGGTGATGTTATGTGTGTTGTGAAATCATGGCTGGTGGTTGGCATGTTGAATGATCAAAAATATGTTAAAATGAAGTTGGTTATGATCATGGACCATTCATGGCATCAAAAGACCCAAAACGAAGCCATTTCGAACCAAAACGGGCATCCGCCCCGCAGACGAGGGCATCTGCGGGCGCAGATGGCACTGGCTGCTGCCAATGGCCATCTGCGTGCACATGTGACTGACCTGCGTGCGCATGTGGCTGCGCAGGTCAGTCCAGAAATGTATTTTGGTTGCTCTCGTATTCCTTTGATCCCCGAAAGCCCCGATACCCTTTTGGGATGTAATTATCAACTTGTAATGTCATTCGAATGACTTTGAAGTGTCGTATGGAGGTGTTTTGGATTATGTTAAGTATGTATGGTTGTTTATATGTTGTTATAAAGGCATATTTCCGACGGAATGATAACGGGAAATGCGTAAAGGGTAAATATGGTGCGAAATGCTATCTATGTGTGATCTTTTGGTCAATGTGTGTAATGTCATGGTGTTGTTGGTATGGAAATGCAGTGGATTGTATTGGGAGGGGATGACATGACCTTATATGGTAGCCACATAGTTCATTGTCGTCTTGTACGCTTATATAGTGACTAGTTGCTAATGTAAGTCCGGTATGACCGTGTATTGTAGACTAAGAAGTAAAGAAGGAGCTGGACCATTGTATTCATACATAGATTCGTGTATTCATACTTGGAAGTGCAGGTATGTAAGGTTACTCTTTTCGTGTCCTTCTACATCATATTGTTCCTATTGACGTTGATCATGTTTCACTTCCGAAAGGCATAAAGCATATCAATTCAGGTTGACGTATATTATTCTTCATATGTAACCTATTGGATTGTTCTATTTCTAAAGGTTGTGAAGTACCTCAATTCAGGTTGACATATATTGTTATCCATATATGCCCTATTCTTAGATGAACTATGATTTACTTATCTCATATCCATTGGCTATTCATTGACTGAAATCCCAAGGATGTCATAATGTCGTGAGTCCAAAAAGGACGATCTCCAGAGAGAGTAAGGCATAACGAGAATTTATTAATGCTTGCTTAACACGTCCAAATTATGTCATGATTCCAAAGTCTCATAGTTTGATGATTGTTCTTGTACCAATCTTTCGTAAGTAGAAGTAGAAGTCTTATAAGAGAGTCTTATAAGAGTAAGGTAGTATGTGGGCTAATTTAACCATCCCTCATAAGTTAAGGTATCAATCTCATGACGTAGAGAAGTGAGGTAATAGATATAGGTGTGTTTCGAATAATGTCTTGATCCTTAGTATGTAAAAGAAGATGTGTGATAGTGCAGTGAAATGTATATAAGTGTGTGCCTTAATGTCATGGTCCTTAACGTGTTATCCCCATAACTTAGTGAAGGGTAGAAGAGTGTAAAAGAGTAATGTGCGTGGTTGTTATATGTTTCATTAAGTATGGATCACATTCTGAAGGGGTAGAAGTTTCATATAGAACATCTCTATATTGTGCTATGTTAGTTCTTGTTATAGAAGATCTCATAAGAAGTAGCAAAAATGTTAATCTCTTGGAAGTAGAGAAACAAGCTAACGTATATACATGTGTGTTGCCAATAGCATCGTGATCCTTAATAGGTCGTACAAGTGTGTAGATATGCTAACTCTAAGTTCTGAGAATGTGATGTTCTAAAATGTAATAATGTTATGATTATGTTTGTACCAAGCTGGTAAAAGTTGCGGTATATATATATCATCCATGGGGTGCAAAGAACACCTGCATGACGGTCCTTTATGTATATCATCCATGGGGTGCAATGGACACCTGCATGACGGTCCTTTATGTATATCATCCATGGGGTACAAAGAACACCTGCATGACGGTCCTTATGTATATCATCCATGGGGTGCAAAGAACACCTGCATGACGGTCCTTTATGTATATCATCCATGGGGTGCAATGGACACCTGCATGACGGTCCTTTATGTATATCATCCATGGGGTGACATGAAAACCTGCATGACGGTTCTCTATACATCATCCATGGGGTGACATGTACACCTGCATGACGGTTCTCTATGAATTTCCCACTGATCAGTTGGGCCTGGGCAGTATATAGTTAATAATTTATTAAGTGAAGTAAGGTAAGGTAGAGAAGCAAGTAGAGTGGATGTATGATACCCCTACCATAGAGTGGTTGTAGGTGATATTTTATTAATCCACCAATAGAGTGGATGTGTGTGGATGAATGCTATTCTTTAGTGATTTATTTACCAAGTAGTAGAACCATAGTGGTAATGAACATAGAAGCTGGAAAGAATCTCTTGAGAGCTAATGCGTATGAAAGATATTTCTATGAGCAGTAAGGATAGAGAATGAATGTCCTAAAATGTTCATAACAAAAGTAATATGCAAGTTTCCAATTACAACGATGGTTTACCCATATTAAATAATCTCTCCTATTTATTTCATTGACATTATCCTATTTATTTCATTGACATTCTCATGTATGATGTAATTTCTCTAGCCTTACATATTCAGTACATTCTCGTGCTGACCCCCTCGGGGGAATTACCTTACATGTGCAGGTGCAGGTATTAGTAGACCTCATCTGTAGACTGGGGATCATTTGCAGAGTTTTGGTGAGCTCCACTTGGTTCGGGGCTTTCCGAGTCATAGTGTACATTATTTTGATATTGTAAATATTGTATAGACATGGTCATGTATTTGTTAGAGCCTTTCGTAGACCTATGTGGGTATGTGAATGAAAGAAGTGTACGTTCAGTTCTACGTAATGGCTCCAACGGCCAAGTTGTATATATATGTTTATGGCATAAGTTTCCATGTTTATAATTTCTACATAGTTGCATAAGAAAGAATAAGACGCATATGAGGGCATGCATGTGAAGGTTCATGAGCAAAGATTGGTTCTCTCGGGCCATATCGGCTTCGGGTGCCAATCACGTCCCGATGGGATTCGGGGCGTGACAAAAGTGGTATCAGAGCAGTCGGTCTAAGGATGTCTACAAAGCCGTGTCTGAGTAGAGTCTTACTTATCGATGTGTTGCGCGCCACATTTATAAGTAGGAGGCTACGGGACATTTAGGAGTTGTTTCATTTCTTCATTCTAGATCGTGCAATAGAGCCATTGTCCATAGGTGAGATTATATCTGACCATTGTAATTGGTTCTCTTTGATATAGTAAAATGTCGAATACAAGACAAGGTATGGGCAAGGATAAGCAGGCAAATATGCAAGCAGGAGAAGGAACTAGTAAATCACCACCTAACCCAGATAGTCATTATGGGGTTGAAATGGAGTTTACACCACGGGCACCTTCTCCTCCCATTTCTCCAGGGAGACCACAAAGGAGGGAAGTATCCCCAGATTCATCTGTTCATGTTACTAGGCAGGAGTTACAGGACTTGAAAAATGTTGTGCAAATGTTGACTCAGATAGTTGTTGCCCAGAGTCAAGGACGAGTGGGCCCAGTGACACGTGCTGATGGTGCGGCTAGGATAGCTAGTCGGAGAACACAAGATTTCTTGAAACTGGATCCTCCCACATTTACCGGGTCCGATCTTAATAAAGATCCGCAAGACTTTATAGATCAAATTCAAAGGGCTCTCGATGTTATGCATGTAACTGGTATAGAAACAGTAGAGCTTGCAGTATATAGACTAAAAAGAGAGGCTATATTATGGTACGAAGATTGGAAACGATCCATAGGTATCGGTGCAAATCCAGCTAGTTGGGAGGAATTCAAGGTGGCATTCCTTGATCATTATCTTCCATACGAGGTCCGCGAGGCTAGAGCGGATCAGTTTTTACATCTTCGTCAAGGAAATATGAGCGTCAGGGAGTACAGTCTCCGGTTTAACTCTTTGGCTAGATATGCTCCAAATGTGGTAGCTACCATGGCCGATAGAGTTCATCGATATGTAGACAGATTGGAGCCATACTTGGTAAGGGACTGTACTATTGCTGCATTGAATAAAGACATGGACATAGTCAGAATACAAGCCTTCGCGCAAAAGATGGAGGATCAAAGGCAAAGGGAAAGGATAAAAGAATCTGAGACAGGGCCGTCAAAACGGGCTCGACCCATGGGACAGTTCATGACATCCCAAGGTGGGGTTAGGCCTCGGGTTTTTCCAAGCCCACCTAGACCATCATTGTCTCACTCTACAGCAGGCACTTCCTCTCACTTTCGAGGGTCTAGAGATTTAAATCAGGTCGGGCAAAGTAGCGGGGATTGCGGCTCAGGTTCACAGATGACAGGATCTTTTCGCCCGCTATGTCCGTATTGTAGACGATTTCATTCAGGTGAATGCCGGAGGGGAACTACTAGTTGTTATTGGTGTGGCATAGAGGGGCACTTAATAAGAGAATGCCCATAAAGGGATGCGAGTGGTGTAGTACGACCTACAGGATCAGCCGCGGTATCATCAGCATCTGTTCCTTTTTCAGGCAGAGGTGTTCAGCCTATTGGCCGTGGTAGAGATATGAGAGGAGTAGTGGGTCGGCAGAATGAGAAAACATCTCCTGATGACGGTACAGGTACCTTACCATATGTTCACATGATGCATATGTATTGATTGTTTCAAGTTTTACCTTAGCATATGCTAATCCATTGATTACTTTCCACCTGTTGGTAAAGTTATTTGAGTTAAAGACACATATAGTCGTGGTATCGTAGCTGTTGGTTCTTATAGAAAATTAAGTACGCTTAATAGTGTTCCTAACGAACGGGATCATGGGATTTGAAAAGAAAGGACAAAATAGCCTTATACACTGTGACATGTGAAATTGCCGAGGGTGTATAAACCCATTGAAAATATTCACCTAACAGAGGATTTCACTAGGATATTCGTTGCACATGAAAGGAAAAAGATCACAAAGGGGGCTGGGGTAAGAATAAGCAAGTGTCTATGAGAGTATATGCATGGAGACACTAATAAAGGAGTGCGTTTGTCACACATGAGACGATGTTGTTAACATTCGAGGACGAATGTTTCTAAGGGGGGAAGAATGTAACACCCCGTAAGTTTCAGAGTCTGATTAATTCCTATAGCATTTTTGGAAATCATAAAACATGAGAACTTTGATGATTTTTGCATTTAAAAATTTTGGGCTAATTATTGGGCCTTAAATAGAACCCACAAATAAAGAGAAGACATGGCCCAACACAAGATTTTGACCCATTCTTTCATTTATGACCCATTTGACCCATTCAACATAATAATTAATGTTGATAAAAGGATAAGAAAGACTTGGGGGCCTATATAAGAGAGAAAATCAGATTTTTCTCTCATTTGGACACCCATGCCATTTCTAGAAATTTCTCCAACATTTTTGCTCTCAACTCAAACTCTAGGCTTTCATCTTTTGGCCAAAGGCATCATCTTGCACACTTTGGTAAGTGTTCATAGTTATGATTTAATATATTATGTGCATGAGAGACTACTCATATCATGTTGGTTATGTTGGTGAAGAGGGAGAAGTTCCCTATGTGCAAAACAATTTGTGTTTGCTAAATCGGAGGATGATTTATGGCTTGAAAACTTGAACATGGGTTTGTGATCTTGATGGAAATGAACTTGATGGATTCAATACTGATATATGAGATGTGATTATAGTCTTGAATTGTTTTATACTTGTGTATAGTGTTTGGAAATTCCATTGATAAATTGGTTATGGCTTTGGTGGCATGTTGGCCGTAAAGTGTCGTTTTGGTGATGTTATGTGTGTTGTGAAATCATGGCTGGTGGTTGGCATGTTGAATGATCAAAAATATGTTAAAATGAAGTTGGTTATGATCATGGACCATTCATGGCATCAAAAGACCCAAAACGAAGCCATTTCGAACCAAAACGGGCATCCGCCCCGCAGACGAGGGCATCTGCGGGCGCAGATGGCACTGGCTGCTGCCAATGGCCATCTGCGTGCACATGTGACTGACCTGCGTGCGCATGTGGCTGCGCAGGTCAGTCCAGAAATGTATTTTGGTTGCTCTCGTATTCCTTTGATCCCCGAAAGCCCCGATACCCTTTTGGGATGTAATTATCAACTTGTAATGTCATTCGAATGACTTTGAAGTGTCGTATGGAGGTGTTTTGGATTATGTTAAGTATGTATGGTTGTTTATATGTTGTTATAAAGGCATATTTCCGACGGAATGATAACGGGAAATGCGTAAAGGGTAAATATGGTGCGAAATGCTATCTATGTGTGATCTTTTGGTCAATGTGTGTAATGTCATGGTGTTGTTGGTATGGAAATGCAGTGGATTGTATTGGGAGGGGATGACATGACCTTATATGGTAGCCACATAGTTCATTGTCGTCTTGTACGCTTATATAGTGACTAGTTGCTAATGTAAGTCCGGTATGACCGTGTATTGTAGACTAAGAAGTAAAGAAGGAGCTGGACCATTGTATTCATACATAGATTCGTGTATTCATACTTGGAAGTGCAGGTATGTAAGGTTACTCTTTCCGTGTCCTTCTACATCATATTGTTCCTATTGACGTTGATCATGTTTCACTTCCGAAAGGCATAAAGCATATCAATTCAGGTTGACGTATATTATTCTTCATATGTAACCTATTGGCTTGTTCTATTTCTAAAGGTTGTGAAGTACCTCAATTCAGGTTGACATATATTGTTATCCATATATGCCCTATTCTTAGATGAACTATGATTTACTTATCTCATATCCATTGGCTATTCATTGACTGAAATCCCAAGGATGTCATAATGTCGTGAGTCCAAAAAGGACGATCTCCAGAGAGAGTAAGGCATAACGAGAATTTATTAATGCTTGCTTAACACGTCCAAATTATGTCATGATTCCAAAGTCTCATAGTTTGATGATTGTTCTTGTACCAATCTTTCGTAAGTAGAAGTAGAAGTCTTATAAGAGAGTCTTATAAGAGTAAGGTAGTATGTGGGCTAATTTAACCATCCCTCATAAGTTAAGGTATCAATCTCATGACGTAGAGAAGTGAGGTAATAGATATAGGTGTGTTTCGAATAATGTCTTGATCCTTAGTATGTAAAAGAAGATGTGTGATAGTGCAGTGAAATGTATATAAGTGTGTGCCTTAATGTCATGGTCCTTAACGTGTTATCCCCATAACTTAGTGAAGGGTAGAAGAGTGTAAAAGAGTAATGTGCGTGGTTGTTATATGTTTCATTAAGTATGGATCACATTCTGAAGGGGTAGAAGTTTCATATAGAACATCTCTATATTGTGCTATGTTAGTTCTTGTTATAGAAGATCTCATAAGAAGTAGCAAAAATGTTAATCTCTTGGAAGTAGAGAAACAAGCTAACGTATATACATGTGTGTTGCCAATAGCATCGTGATCCTTAATAGGTCGTACAAGTGTGTAGATATGCTAACTCTAAGTTCTGAGAATGTGATGTTCTAAAATGTAATAATGTTATGATTATGTTTGTACCAAGCTGGTAAAAGTTGCGGTATATATATATCATCCATGGGGTGCAAAGAACACCTGCATGACGGTCCTTTATGTATATCATCCATGGGGTGCAATGGACACCTGCATGACGGTCCTTTATGTATATCATCCATGGGGTACAAAGAACACCTGCATGACGGTCCTTATGTATATCATCCATGGGGTGCAAAGAACACCTGCATGACGGTCCTTTATGTATATCATCCATGGGGTGCAATGGACACCTGCATGACGGTCCTTTATGTATATCATCCATGGGGTGACATGAAAACCTGCATGACGGTTCTCTATACATCATCCATGGGGTGACATGTACACCTGCATGACGGTTCTCTATGAATTTCCCACTGATCAGTTGGGCCTGGGCAGTATATAGTTAATAATTTATTAAGTGAAGTAAGGTAAGGTAGAGAAGCAAGTAGAGTGGATGTATGATACCCCTACCATAGAGTGGTTGTAGGTGATATTTTATTAATCCACCAATAGAGTGGATGTGTGTGGATGAATGCTATTCTTTAGTGATTTATTTACCAAGTAGTAGAACCATAGTGGTAATGAACATAGAAGCTGGAAAGAATCTCTTGAGAGCTAATGCGTATGAAAGATATTTCTATGAGCAGTAAGGATAGAGAATGAATGTCCTAAAATGTTCATAACAAAAGTAATATGCAAGTTTCCAATTACAACGATGGTTTACCCATATTAAATAATCTCTCCTATTTATTTCATTGACATTATCCTATTTATTTCATTGACATTCTCATGTATGATGTAATTTCTCTAGCCTTACATATTCAGTACATTCTCGTGCTGACCCCCTCGGGGGAATTACCTTACATGTGCAGGTGCAGGTATTAGTAGACCTCATCTGTAGACTGGGGATCATTTGCAGAGTTTTGGTGAGCTCCACTTGGTTCGGGGCTTTCCGAGTCATAGTGTACATTATTTTGATATTGTAAATATTGTATAGACATGGTCATGTATTTGTTAGAGCCTTTCGTAGACCTATGTGGGTATGTGAATGAAAGAAGTGTACGTTCAGTTCTACGTAATGGCTCCAACGGCCAAGTTGTATATATATGTTTATGGCATAAGTTTCCATGTTTATAATTTCTACATAGTTGCATAAGAAAGAATAAGACGCATATGAGGGCATGCATGTGAAGGTTCATGAGCAAAGATTGGTTCTCTCGGGCCATATCGGCTTCGGGTGCCAATCACGTCCCGATGGGATTCGGGGCGTGACAAAAGTGGTATCAGAGCAGTCGGTCTAAGGATGTCTACAAAGCCGTGTCTGAGTAGAGTCTTACTTATCGATGTGTTGCGCGCCACATTTATAAGTAGGAGGCTACGGGACATTTAGGAGTTGTTTCATTTCTTCATTCTAGATCGTGCAATAGAGCCATTGTCCATAGGTGAGATTATATCTGACCATTGTAATTGGTTCTCTTTGATATAGTAAAATGTCGAATACAAGACAAGGTATGGGCAAGGATAAGCAGGCAAATATGCAAGCAGGAGAAGGAACTAGTAAATCACCACCTAACCCAGATAGTCATTATGGGGTTGAAATGGAGTTTACACCACGGGCACCTTCTCCTCCCATTTCTCCAGGGAGACCACAAAGGAGGGAAGTATCCCCAGATTCATCTGTTCATGTTACTAGGCAGGAGTTACAGGACTTGAAAAATGTTGTGCAAATGTTGACTCAGATAGTTGTTGCCCAGAGTCAAGGACGAGTGGGCCCAGTGACACGTGCTGATGGTGCGGCTAGGATAGCTAGTCGGAGAACACAAGATTTCTTGAAACTGGATCCTCCCATATTTACCGGGTCCGATCTTAATAAAGATCCGCAAGACTTTATAGATCAAATTCAAAGGGCTCTCGATGTTATGCATGTAACTGGTATAGAAACAGTAGAGCTTGCAGTATATAGACTAAAAAGAGAGGCTATATTATGGTACGAAGATTGGAAACGATCCATAGGTATCGGTGCAAATCCAGCTAGTTGGGAGGAATTCAAGGTGGCATTCCTTGATCATTATCTTCCATACGAGGTCCGCGAGGCTAGAGCGGATCAGTTTTTACATCTTCGTCAAGGAAATATGAGCGTCAGGGAGTACAGTCTCCGGTTTAACTCTTTGGCTAGATATGCTCCAAATGTGGTAGCTACCATGGCCGATAGAGTTCATCGATATGTAGACAGATTGGAGCCATACTTGGTAAGGGACTGTACTATTGCTGCATTGAATAAAGACATGGACATAGTCAGAATACAAGCCTTCGCGCAAAAGATGGAGGATCAAAGGCAAAGGGAAAGGATAAAAGAATCTGAGACAGGGCCGTCAAAACGGGCTCGACCCATGGGACAGTTCATGACATCCCAAGGTGGGGTTAGGCCTCGGGTTTTTCCAAGCCCACCTAGACCATCATTGTCTCACTCTACAGCAGGCACTTCCTCTCACTTTCGAGGGTCTAGAGATTTAAATCAGGTCGGGCAAAGTAGCGGGGATTGCGGCTCAGGTTCACAGATGACAGGATCTTTTCGCCCGCTATGTCCGTATTGTAGACGATTTCATTCAGGTGAATGCCGGAGGGGAACTACTAGTTGTTATTGGTGTGGCATAGAGGGGCACTTAATAAGAGAATGCCCATAAAGGGATGCGAGTGGTGTAGTACGACCTACAGGATCAGCCGCGGTATCATCAGCATCTGTTCCTTTTTCAGGCAGAGGTGTTCAGCCTATTGGCCGTGGTAGAGATATGAGAGGAGTAGTGGGTCGGCAGAATGAGAAAACATCTCCTGATGACGGTACAGGTACCTTACCATATGTTCACATGATGCATATGTATTGATTGTTTCAAGTTTTACCTTAGCATATGCTAATCCATTGATTACTTTCCACCTGTTGGTAAAGTTATTTGAGTTAAAGACACATATAGTCGTGGTATCGTAGCTGTTGGTTCTTATAGAAAATTAAGTACGCTTAATAGTGTTCCTAACGAACGGGATCATGGGATTTGAAAAGAAAGGACAAAATAGCCTTATACACTGTGACATGTGAAATTGCCGAGGGTGTATAAACCCATTGAAAATATTCACCTAACAGAGGATTTCACTAGGATATTCGTTGCACATGAAAGGAAAAAGATCACAAAGGGGGCTGGGGTAAGAATAAGCAAGTGTCTATGAGAGTATATGCATGGAGACACTAATAAAGGAGTGCGTTTGTCACACATGAGACGATGTTGTTAACATTCGAGGACGAATGTTTCTAAGGGGGGAAGAATGTAACACCCCGTAAGTTTCAGAGTCTGATTAATTCCTATAGCATTTTTGGAAATCATAAAACATGAGAACTTTGATGATTTTTGCATTTAAAAATTTTGGGCTAGTTATTGGGCCTTAAATAGAACCCACAAATAAAGAGAAGACATGGCCCAACACAAGATTTTGACCCATTCTTTCATTTATGACCCATTCAACATAATAATTAATGTTGATAAAAGGATAAGAAAGACTTGGGGGCCTATATAAGAGAGAAAATCAGATTTTTCTCTCATTTGGACACCCATGCCATTTCTAGAAATTTCTCCAACATTTTTGCTCTCAACTCAAACTCTAGGCTTTCATCTTTTGGCCAAAGGCATCATCTTGCACACTTTGGTAAGTGTTCATAGTTATGATTTAATATATTATGTGCATGAGAGACTACTCATATCATGTTGGTTATGTTGGTGAAGAGGGAGAAGTTCCCTATGTGCAAAACAATTTGTGTTTGCTAAATCGGAGGATGATTTATGGCTTGAAAACTTGAACATGGGTTTGTGATCTTGATGGAAATGAACTTGATGGATTCAATACTGATATATGAGATGTGATTATAGTCTTGAATTGTTTTATACTTGTGTATAGTGTTTGGAAATTCCATTGATAAATTGGTTATGGCTTTGGTGGCATGTTGGCCGTAAAGTGTCGTTTTGGTGATGTTATGTGTGTTGTGAAATCATGGCTGGTGGTTGGCATGTTGAATGATCAAAAATATGTTAAAATGAAGTTGGTTATGATCATGGACCATTCATGGCATCAAAAGACCCAAAACGAAGCCATTTCGAACCAAAACGGGCATCCGCCCCGCAGACGAGGGCATCTGCGGGCGCAGATGGCACTGGCTGCTGCCAATGGCCATCTGCGTGCACATGTGACTGACCTGCGTGCGCATGTGGCTGCGCAGGTCAGTCCAGAAATGTATTTTGGTTGCTCTCGTATTCCTTTGATCCCCGAAAGCCCCGATACCCTTTTGGGATGTAATTATCAACTTGTAATGTCATTCGAATGACTTTGAAGTGTCGTATGGAGGTGTTTTGGATTATGTTAAGTATGTATGGTTGTTTATATGTTGTTATAAAGGCATATTTCCGACGGAATGATAACGGGAAATGCGTAAAGGGTAAATATGGTGCGAAATGCTATCTATGTGTGATCTTTTGGTCAATGTGTGTAATGTCATGGTGTTGTTGGTATGGAAATGCAGTGGATTGTATTGGGAGGGGATGACATGACCTTATATGGTAGCCACATAGTTCATTGTCGTCTTGTACGCTTATATAGTGACTAGTTGCTAATGTAAGTCCGGTATGACCGTGTATTGTAGACTAAGAAGTAAAGAAGGAGCTGGACCATTGTATTCATACATAGATTCGTGTATTCATACTTGGAAGTGCAGGTATGTAAGGTTACTCTTTTCGTGTCCTTCTACATCATATTGTTCCTATTGACGTTGATCATGTTTCACTTCCGAAAGGCATAAAGCATATCAATTCAGGTTGACGTATATTATTCTTCATATGTAACCTATTGGCTTGTTCTATTTCTAAAGGTTGTGAAGTACCTCAATTCAGGTTGACATATATTGTTATCCATATATGCCCTATTCTTAGATGAACTATGATTTACTTATCTCATATCCATTGGCTATTCATTGACTGAAATCCCAAGGATGTCATAATGTCGTGAGTCCAAAAAGGACGATCTCCAGAGAGAGTAAGGCATAACGAGAATTTATTAATGCTTGCTTAACACGTCCAAATTATGTCATGATTCCAAAGTCTCATAGTTTGATGATTGTTCTTGTACCAATCTTTCGTAAGTAGAAGTAGAAGTCTTATAAGAGAGTCTTATAAGAGTAAGGTAGTATGTGGGCTAATTTAACCATCCCTCATAAGTTAAGGTATCAATCTCATGACGTAGAGAAGTGAGGTAATAGATATAGGTGTGTTTCGAATAATGTCTTGATCCTTAGTATGTAAAAGAAGATGTGTGATAGTGCAGTGAAATGTATATAAGTGTGTGCCTTAATGTCATGGTCCTTAACGTGTTATCCCCATAACTTAGTGAAGGGTAGAAGAGTGTAAAAGAGTAATGTGCGTGGTTGTTATATGTTTCATTAAGTATGGATCACATTCTGAAGGGGTAGAAGTTTCATATAGAACATCTCTATATTGTGCTATGTTAGTTCTTGTTATAGAAGATCTCATAAGAAGTAGCAAAAATGTTAATCTCTTGGAAGTAGAGAAACAAGCTAACGTATATACATGTGTGTTGCCAATAGCATCGTGATCCTTAATAGGTCGTACAAGTGTGTAGATATGCTAACTCTAAGTTCTGAGAATGTGATGTTCTAAAATGTAATAATGTTATGATTATGTTTGTACCAAGCTGGTAAAAGTTGCGGTATATATATATCATCCATGGGGTGCAAAGAACACCTGCATGACGGTCCTTTATGTATATCATCCATGGGGTGCAATGGACACCTGCATGACGGTCCTTTATGTATATCATCCATGGGGTACAAAGAACACCTGCATGACGGTCCTTATGTATATCATCCATGGGGTGCAAAGAACACCTGCATGACGGTCCTTTATGTATATCATCCATGGGGTGCAATGGACACCTGCATGACGGTCCTTTATGTATATCATCCATGGGGTGCAATGGACACCTGCATGACGGTCCTTTATGTATATCATCCATGGGGTGACATGAAAACCTGCATGACGGTTCTCTATACATCATCCATGGGGTGACATGTACACCTGCATGACGGTTCTCTATGAATTTCCCACTGATCAGTTGGGCCTGGGCAGTATATAGTTAATAATTTATTAAGTGAAGTAAGGTAAGGTAGAGAAGCAAGTAGAGTGGATGTATGATACCCCTACCATAGAGTGGTTGTAGGTGATATTTTATTAATCCACCAATAGAGTGGATGTGTGTGGATGAATGCTATTCTTTAGTGATTTATTTACCAAGTAGTAGAACCATAGTGGTAATGAACATAGAAGCTGGAAAGAATCTCTTGAGAGCTAATGCGTATGAAAGATATTTCTATGAGCAGTAAGGATAGAGAATGAATGTCCTAAAATGTTCATAACAAAAGTAATATGCAAGTTTCCAATTACAACGATGGTTTACCTATATTAAATAATCTCTCCTATTTATTTCATTGACATTATCCTATTTATTTCATTGACATTCTCATGTATGATGTAATTTCTCTAGCCTTACATATTCAGTACATTCTCGTGCTGACCCCCTCGGGGGAATTACCTTACATGTGCAGGTGCAAGTATTAGTAGACCTCATCTGTAGACTGGGGATCATTTGCAGAGCTCCACTTGGTTCGGGGCTTTCCGAGTCATAGTGTACATTATTTTGATATTGTAAATATTGTATAGACATGGTCATGTATTTGTTAGAGCCTTTCGTAGACCTATGTTGGTATGTGAATGAAAGAAGTGTACGTTCAGTTCTACGTAATGGCTCCAACGGCCAAGTTGTATATATATGTTTATGGCATAAGTTTCCATGTTTATAATTTCTACATAGTTGCATAAGAAAGAATAAGACGCATATGAGGGCATGCATGTGAAGGTTCATGAGCAAAGATTGGTTCTCTCGGGCCATATCGGCTTCGGGTGCCAATCACGTCCCGATGGGATTCGGGGCGTGACATGGTATCAGAGCACCAGTGATCGGCGCTTCATTCTCGTTGGAAGATAGCTATTTTGCATCTTCGTCTAGCTTTCCTTTCATCCATTTCTTCTTCAATTTCTCGCATTTTTGAGGTACGAATCGAGTGATGCAATAGCTTTGATTTTGCTGCGTATTTTTTGCCAATTCTCGTTAATTTTGTTGCGTATTTCATCAATTCTTGTTGATTTCTCTCTCATAATCATCACACAACAATGATGCCGGCTAATGAGGCAAGAAATCCCACTTCCACCAGTACCACAATTAACCTTGAAACCCTCTTTTTATCCATCCCTCTAACATTCCTAGTGTCACTCTAGCTCCAGTACCCTTTGACGGTGTAGGATATCGCTCCTGGCGCCGTAATGTGTTGTGATCTCTTTCGATCAAAAATAAATTAAGTTTTATCAACGGAAAGTGTAAGAGGCCAGATTCCCAAACATCTAATGAATTGCGCCAGTGGGAGAGATGTGATGATATGGTCACAGCGTGGATTTTCAATTCCCTTGTGAAGGAAATTGCGGACAGTGTCGAGCATGTATGCAACTTTCAAGAGCATTGGGCTGAACTGGAAGACAGATACGACCAGACAAATGGAGCAAAATTATACCAGATACAGCAGGAGATTAATGATTTGCGATAAGGCACATTGGATATCACAGGATATTACACATGAATGAATAAATTTGGGGAAGAAATTAACACAATTACGGCTAAACATCAATGTGTCTGCCAATGCATCTGTGGAGGCAAGGAACACATGTATAAGTATGAATAAGAGCGAAGGCTAATTTAATTCCTTATGGGGTTGAATTAAGTCTACACCACCATCAGGAGAAGTATTCTTCTGATGACACCCCTACCTACTTTGGGGCAAGCATTTTCCCTACTCGTGCAGGAGAAAAAGCAGAGAGAGCTTCGGCCAACTACTCACACTTTTGGTAAATCATCTTCTATGAATGTGAGTATTGGGGGTGGAGGTTAAACTGGAAGAAATTTTCGAACAAACTATGCTATCAATGATTACAATAGGGGTGAAAGAAACAGACCTTACTGTGATCATTATAAAAGGTTGGGCCACACTAAAGAGAAATGCTACAAACTACATAGGTAACCTCAACAACAAAATCAAGTGATGAACTCCTCTAATTCGAGGTCTCATGGTTACAATCACGCAACCAAGTCTCAAAATCACAACCAAAACTTCAGCAATCAGAGAGGTTCAGACCAAAATCAGGGATATAAATTTGGTAAAGGTAAAGGAGTGGCCGTTAATGTATTTGGAGCAGATTCTGATATATTGTCTGTAAAGAGTGAATGTGGAGTAAATCACAATGACAATCAGCACATGACTCTCATAAAGAAATAATATGGGCAAGCAGTGAACCTGATTCAGCAGTTTGGATCCAACAGTTCAGGCAATTCTTTTAATACCACTGCACATGAATGTGGAGCTACTAGCTTTGCAGGTATTATTGTTTGTACCTCTTCTATAGATATTGGTAACTTGTCTTGTGGATGTTTTAATTCAAGTAATGACTTGTGGATCATAGATTCAGGGGCCTCTCACCATATGACCTTCAATAGAAACCTTCTTTCACATATCATACACTTACCATATCCCTTACTTGTTAGACTACCAAATAGATATCATGTGAGAGTTACAGAAATAGGCAATGTGGTGATCATACCTAAGATCATTTTGCATAAATTTTTCCTCGTACCATCTTTTAAATTCAATCTCCTATCAGTCAGTTCCTTAGTAGAGCAGCTAAAATGTGTTGTTGCTTTCTCTGATTCATCTTTCCTTCTACAGGGCCCTTCTCAGAAGAGGCCTCTAGATATTGGTAGCTTACATGATGGACTTTATTACCTCTGTTCAACCTGCTTGATGAAAGATTCCCATATTGCAGGGCACCATCCACTTCCCACTTGTTATTTTTCCTTATCTAATTATATGAATAAGTTACATTGTACCTGTCCATCACAATTTCATTGTTCTTCTTCCATTGTACAGAATGTAAGTCATACACACAACAAGCACTACACTTATTTTACTACTTCTCATCGCACTGTAAAGAATGGTATTCCTGTAAATAATAACAATGCAACATCTCTTGTTTCCAGCATGCATACTCATGTCTCTAATGAAAACAGTGTTGATTTTTTGTGGCATCACAGATTAGGACACGTTCCTTTCATAAAAATGAAGGGAATATCATTCATCCCTGTACAGTTCTTACCCAAGCAACCTTTTACTTGCACCATTTGCCCTATGGCTAGACAGAATAGGCTTTCCTTCCCTGATAAGACAACCAGTACCACATCCATTTTTGAACTAATTCATGTGAATCTGTGGGGACCATATCATGTCATAATCCATGACAATTACAAATATTTCATCACTATAGTAGATGACTTTAGTAGGTCCACTTGGACTCATCTACTAAGCTACAAAAGTAATGCCCTGCACACACTGAAAATCTTCATAAAAATGGTTGAATGCCAATTCAATACCAAAGTGAGAGCTATCAGAACTGATAATGGTTTAGAGTTTAATAATAATGAGACATCCATGTTTCTTCAATCCAAAGACATTGTACATCAAATAACATGCCCTTACACTCTCCAACAAAATGGGATAGTAGAAAGAAAACACAAATACCTATTTGAGACAGCTAGGTCCTTGCTATTCCAATCCAAATTACCCTTGAAATACTGGGTTATATGAGTGTTAACATCAACCTACCGCATCAAAAAGTTACCATCATCCTCCATTAGTAATAAATGTGCCTTTAAGATCCTCTACAAATGTAAACCTTACTCACACCTAAGAAGCTTTGGATGTCTATGTTATCCTACAAGAACTAAGCCCCACAGAGATAAGTTCGAGCCCAGAACTAGACCTCATCTTTGCATAGGCTATCCCTTTGGTGTGAAAGGATATAAAGTTCTCAATCTCGCCACCAAAAAAATACTGGTTTCTAGAGATGTGCTATTCCATGAATTTGTATTTCCCTTCTCTCATCAACCTAATAAGAATGTTGTTTTTCAATCTATGTTTCCTCCTCAAAATTGTGTCATAGTAGATAGTAGTGAGTCAACTGTTATGCAAAATGATCATAGAAGTGATACTGTAACACATTTGCCAGTTTCACCTGAGATTTTCACATTCAAACCCTCATGTTATGGAATTCTCACCTCCATCTTATTCTCCAGTATCAGTTACTCCTACATCCATACCCTCTACTATTTTTGCATCTACAGAACCTAGAAGATCTCTCAGAACACAAAAAGTCCCTCCTTACCTTAATGATTTTTTCCATCCACTTGTGCAACCACAATCATATTGCTCTAGTCAGCATTTCATACCTCTACACACATGTTTCTCATCCACTCATCCCACCATTGTCCCTGAATCTACAAGCCAATAGCTTGTACATCACATTCTTCTTGACTCTGAACTAACATCTTATGAAGAAGCAGTTTCATGTCCAGCTTGGCAAGTAGCAATGACACAAGAGTTTGAGGCACTTCATGCCAACCAAACTTGGGAGTTTGTGCCTTTACCACCTGACAAAAGAGCCATTGGGTGTAAGTGGGTCTACAAAATTAAGCATAAAGCTGATGGGAGCACAGAAAGGTTCAAAGCTAGATTGGTAGTGAAGAGTTATACTCAACATGCTGGAATAGACTATAGTGAAACCTTCTTACCAGTTGTGAAGATGACAACTATGAGAGCCCTGATTCCTACAGTTGTTAAAAGAGAATGGGATATTTTTCAGTTAGATGTAAATAATGCATTATTCCATCGAGACCTCCATGAGGAAGGGTATATGAAACTGCCTAAAGGACTGCATACAGAGAAACCTAACCTTGTTTGCAAATTAAACAGATCTTTATATGGCCTAAAGTAGGCCAGCAGACAGCAGTATGCAACGTTAACTGAGGCCCTAAACTCAAGGGGGTTTACCCACTCCATGCATGACTATTCATTATTTCACAAGAAATCAACTTCTTTCTCTGTGTTTATTGTTGTATATGTGGATGATATCTTAACTATTGGGAATAATGCTAATGAAATATTAGAGTTGAAAAAGTTCTTAAATGATACTTTCAAGATAAAAGACTTGGGCAAGCTGCATTATTTCTTGTGGTTAGAAGTCATACACACAGGTGATGATGTTCTCCTTTCTCAAAAGAAATTTCTGTTGGACCTGCTGAAGGAGTTCAATTATGACCAATACAGTCATCTCTCATCCCCTCTGGATCCTAATGTCAAACTCAAAGCAAAAGAATGTGTCCCTTTGTCTGATCCAGGCTTTTATAAGAAGTTAGTAGGGAAGCTTAATTTTCTAACCAACACAAGGTTGGACATAACATATAGAGTACAACGCCTTAGTCATTTTATGCAGGACCCGAGGGAGCCTCATCTTCAGGCTGCATATCACATGCTGAGGTATTTGAAGAAGGATCCTACCCTAGGGGTGTTCATGTCCAGTATAGAAGATTACAACATCAAGGCATTTTGTGACTCTGATTGGGCTGCATGTCCTGATTCAAGGAAGTCAGTTTTTGGCTATATAGTGTTTCTAGGTGATAGTCCAATCAGTTGGAAGTCCAAGAAGTAAGAGACTATCTCCTTATCTTCAGCAAAAGCTGAGTACAGAGCACTCAGAAAAGTGGCTGGAGAGCTGGTTTGGTTAAGCAGGCTACTCACTGACCTTAGTGTTCCATTTCCTAGTCCCATTCTTGTATTCTGTGATAGTCAATCAGCTTTGTATATTGCTAGAAACTCTGTGTTTCATGAAAGGACTAAACACATTGAAGTTGGTTGTCACTTTGTGAGAACCATGTTACAAGAAGGGCTGATATCACTTCACCACATTGGCACAGCTGCACAACTCGCAGACATCCTCACTAAGGCTCTCACTGGTGTTAAACATTATGAGATTCTTAGCAAACTGGTTGTGCTTCCATCCCTTCCAACTTGAGGGGGGGGGGGGTGTTAAGATTACCTCTAGAGTAAGCTATTTATTGTAATTGTTGAGTCAGCAAATCAATTAGTTAGAGGTAGTTAGTGACAAATTAGTTAGTTACAGATATTTTCCTTCCTACTTGTATATAAGCAATTGCTACGACTGATTTGAGTTTGAGCTTCATTTTCCCAATAGGGGATTCAAATATTTTCTTTCTCCATCTTCTCAGTTTTCTCCTTCTTAGCTCCATACAGTCTGAAATTTGATATAACTAAAGGAGGGTTCATATTTTATGTGATGAATTTATCTATGTAGAACGTTTGAGAACAAGTACAATTTTTTTTGAAATATGAGCAGAAAGTATAAAATAGGAATATTTTGTCATGAATTTTATTAAAATAGAGTATTATTCAAATGTTAAAATAAAATTAACTAATAAATTTAAGTCTTAAGAAATTGTCGATGCATTCTACTTTTAAAAAACTATAGAAGAAAAAGAAAGAGATATGTTGTGTAAAATATTAGAACAAACTTTTTTTTCTCTGATCCTGAGTCAGACGAGAGAAACATAATAATTGCAAAACCGTGTGTAAAAGAGTAAAGTCACCCTTCCACTTTTTGATAAGGTATTGACCCAATTGTGAATATAACATGAAGATGCTGCATGCTTTATTAAAAAAACAAAAATAACATCATAAAGTGAGTCCGGAGCCTAAAGGGCTATTTTTTTCATCCAAAATTCTGAATGGACAGCAAAAATTGAAAAATTCCAAACAGGACAAGGCGCATAAAGGCTAACACCTTGCCCTTAATCTTTCAAGGTTGTTAGTTAATGGTTAAGAGCAAGGCGAGAACACTGTTTTGCCTTACAAGGCGAAATTAACCAGCCGCCTTATCCTACAAGCTTTCCATTTTATTTTCTTGATAACTAACATAGTCTGTCTTCATAACAGGCAAATCAAACAATACGCTCATTGTGATCACATTATTTTTGAAATACTTCACATTTAGTTTTTATCTTTTAGTGGAGAGCAACAGTATAGATATTCTTTTTGGTGCCAATATTTATTAATGAATCTTTCCTAGTATAGCCATAATCGCAAGTTCCCTTATTTTCAGAGTAATAAACTAATATTAAAAATACATACTCCATTAAAATATAGTAATTACATATTAACAATTTAAGTCTAACAAAAATGTATTTACAGCACATATCAAACTATTGTCACTTACACTTTGTTTGTGGTTTCCGATGGTATGGTATGGTATGGTTATTAAGAGAACCATGTTTGTTTTGATTGTTTCTTAAAATGTATGTTATGGTATAGTTTGATTTCATGGTTTGGTAACCATGAAAATCTTCACTTTATGCAACCACCGATTTGGTGGTATCCCATTGTTTCCTTATTTCTTTTTTCAATTATGTCCTTACTTAATTTACATAATCTTATTTTACGTTTTACCCTATATTATTTAACTCCACCCAAATATCCTACATTTTTCTGCGTAGAAGTTTTCTAAAGTTTATTTTTCTGCCTAGTTTACAACTTAAAATCTCGTCTAGGAAAAGGTTATACATAAAAGTTTTAGGTTTCGTTTATGCTTTGGTCAGTTGTCTAGTTTTCTACTTTTGCTACTGAACATTAGTTGTCTAGTTTTCTACTTTTGCTACTGAACATTAAGCATTTAAACCTAGTTCGTGGGAGAACCTTATACACAATTTAAGTTTTTCTCAAGTATAACTTGTTAAACTAACCAAATTGATACTTCTGAGATGTTCATTAATTTTGTTTCATTTAAATGGCGTGGAAGTGAAGAAAATTATTTTAATTTATTTGTTAATAATTATTGATCGATAAAGTTAACATTTATAATAATTAAGGGCATTTTAGTAAATTTACCAATTACGATACAGTATCATACTGTCAAACCAAATAATAAAACTGTTATTAAACAACAACAAACGATACAGTCCATCCAAACATTGTATTGTACTATATTGTACAATACAATACCATATCATATAATATTGTAGAGTCCGGAGCCTAAATGGCAATTTTTTTAATTCAAAATTCCGAAAAGGCAGTGACAAATTGAAAAATGCCAAAGGGGCAAAGGCGGGCAAGGGATCCCGCCTTACCTTTAACCAGTTAACGGTATCAGTTAAATGGTTAAAGGTAAGGCAGGATGCCTTGCCCGCCTTACAAAGCGATATAGGTAACCCGCCTTACAAGGCAGTATAGGTAACCCGCATTCCATCTTCCATCAAACAAGGAGAATAAATTCTCTGATGATAGAAATAAATTTCCTGAAGATAGAGGGAATGTCCTGAATGAATTGTCATCTTGCAACCCTAATTTTGTCATCAAAAAAAGAAAACTATCAGTAATTATCAACCTTTTTACACATATTAAATATTTTTTTGATATAAATAAATATCAATTCAAGATTTTCTGTAGTAAAAATAAAATCTTTTCACTACAAACAAAATATAAATATAGAATTCTGACTACAAACAATACATAAATATAAAATTTTTACTACTAATTTCTCCGAGGACAACGTGCCTTAGTATGACCTGTTTGCTTACAAAAACTACATTTTCGTGTCATGCGAGCAGGACGTCTGGTGTGGATTCAAGAACTCAACTCAAGAAAATCTTGAATTGATATTTATTTATATCAAAAAAATATTTAATATGTGTAAAAAAAGTCGATATATAATTGCTGGAAGTTTTCTTTTTCTGATGACAAATTAGGGTTACCAGGTGACAATTCATTCAGGACGATTTCCTCTATCTTCAGGAAATTTATTTCTATCATCAGGAAATTTATTCTCCTTGTTTGATGGAAGATGGAAGACGGGTTACCTATACCGTCTTGTAAGGCGGGTTACCTATACCGCTTTGTAAGGCGGGCAAGGCATCCCGCCTTACCTTTAACCATTTAACTGACACCGTTAACTGGTTAAAAGTAAGGCGGGATCCCTTGCCCGCCTTTGCCCCTTTGACATTTTTCAATTTGTCATTGTCCTTTCGGAATTTTGGATAAAAAAAATTGCCCTTTATGCTCCGAACTCTAATATTGTACATTGTGAAACCATAGGGTTTTTTTTATTGTAATAAATTTTGATTTTTTAAAAAGCCTGAAAGGATGGGGAAAAAAAAAAAACTACCAAAACATTAGTTCCGAAAAAGCAAAAACTGATTGAGAAAAGAAAATAATTTGCTACCAAAACGTAACCATTATCACCCACCTTTTTCAGTCAAAGGGTAAGGTGGGTGACTGATTTCGTCTTGTAAGGCAAAACAGTATCCTTGCCTTATTCTTAACCATTAACTAACGACGTGTTAAAAGGTTAAGGACAAGGCGTGAGCTTTCATCTGCCTTGTCCCATTTGAATTTTTTTGATTTTTATTTACTCATTCGGAATTTTGGATGAAAAAAGTTATCATTTAGACTCTGGACTCGAATGAATGACATCTCTTTTTCATTAATCGAAAATCTCAAATTCGAGTCATGGCAAAAGATGATATGCGTGGTAGCTAGGACATGCTCCCCCACCCCTATCCTTTATGGCCCATGATGCACGAAATCGATTAGGGTAATGGGTGGAAGTGGTTGTGCGGATGCAGCTTCAAGTTGTCGGATTCTTCTGAATTCAATACTTTCAGCACGAAGTATAAATTTATGTGTCAAAATTCATTTATTTTGCACCAAATTGTATCATAACTTTAAAAATATAATAAATTTAATGCTAAAAACCTTAAAAATTAAACTCAGAGTTTAAATTCTGAATACGTCACGATCCTCGACTTTAGCCACATTCATATAGTTAGCTAATTTCACACACAAATTAAAGTCTACACCCATTATCAAGCACACACAAAAAGAAAGTAAATGCAATATAACGAAACTTCGTAGACAATGACTTAAAATTACAAATTCTTGTCCTTAGGGAGCCTCAAAAGAGAAATTGATCAAAATAGCCCTTAATGTATATATTGGCTTTAGATTCATTTAACCCTTAGGGGTATAAATACGATGGAACTAATACCTTAATGTATTCCAAATTATGATTAATTTGTTCCTTCGCCACATACTTATTTTTCCTAAGCCATATACGTATATAAACTATAAAGACAATCGTTATTTTTGTGGTTTAAACGATACAAGAAGGTACCATTATTTTGTGGTTTGATGTACATCACACTTGAAGTGCACATGCTGAAAGCATTCGTTTATTTTCCTAAAGTACATAAAGGAGCATTTCCATTACGTTTATACATTAAGGATCAATTTGATCATTTCCTCAAATTCAAATATACCTTATATGGACAACTAATTAGTGACCATATATAACCACTTTTGAAAGGATTAGGTTTTCAACTTTCCATTCCTTTGGTGGGAATATAATTCGAGATGAAAAATTTCAAGAAACATATTTTCTTCCATAGATTCAGAATTAAAGGTAAGGAATGAGAAATATGAATATAAGAACTTTCGTTCATAAAATTTGTGAAAAAAAATGACTAATCTGATCAATAGGCAGGGATGAATTATAGTAATTTATTTCAACCCAAGATATAAACAAAGACGGGGATAGTCAGACTTGTCAGAAGAACCGACGTACAAATAAATGAACTCTACCCTTTCGAAGAAACTAATAAGTAGACATGGAATAATAATTGGCACTCGAGAATAAATCACCTGGAATAATCCTGTATGAAAATGACATGTCAATGAGTTACTTGTCCTTAACGAAATCTTTCATGGTTCATATATTACATGGACCTATTTGTTTGTCCAATTTTGTACACTACTACTGCCTTTATTAGGGTTACCTAGCAACTTTTAACACTCATAACTCCATTATTGTTGAGTGTATTGATTATTCTCTAGCTTTTCAATGTACGTAGTCGATTTTGGCAGGTGTTGGACATGATTTGATTGAAATTTAGCATTTGAAGTCGAACTAGGTTGAAAAATGATATTATTTGAAAGTTGATATTATGTTTGACCAAGAAATATATATAATTGAGGTTCAGCGAATAAAAGCTTGAAAAATTCATAGAACCTATTTATAATTTTTATATTTTATTTTTCAAATCTCAAGTTGAAGTAATGGATCAATTTGATAAGCAAATACTTATTCAAAATTATCTCTAAATACTATTTTAATTTTGACATAATATATAAGCATGCTCTTTAAGATCTCAGCTGACATCGATGCTCTTGGGTGTGCGCAAGTAGGTACCTAAACTTGTATAAAGTTGAACAAGTAGACACGTGCATCGTACGTAGCAATCTCACTTGAATTGCTACGTAAGACGCGTGTGTTTACTTGTTCAACTTTATACAAGTTTAAGTGTCTACTTGTAAACACTCAAAGTTAGAGAACATAGGCTAAATGATACATTTATGTATTATGTATTTAATTTTCAAGGATCTTCTTTTCCATGAGTTTTACCTTCATGGAGTTTTTATTTTGTTAAAAAAGAGACACTTCTTGACCGGCAATTGAAATTGTATCCTGATTGGTCCACTTGGGTTTGTAGCTTACAGTTATCACAAATATATAAAATACTATTTCTTCCATTAAATTTATGTATCATTATTCAACTATGTAGTACTGTAGCAGGGACCGCGTTTAAGAGAAGAGAAACTTGTGATTTAAAATAAATCATAAATATTTATGTAATTATAAATTATTTTATTAAAATTGCATAAATTTAAAATTAAGAGGTGATTTGTGGGGTTGAGGTCAGGGGCGGATTTAGGAGGGAGTGAGGCCTGGCCTCCTCAGCAAAAAATTAGACCGTAATACATGCAAGATATATTTTTTAGTATATATATAGACTTCGAATTCACTAAATTTATAGTGGTTTAGTGATGCAATCCAAGTCACCATTGAGACCATCCGATCTTCATCAAAGCTTTACACACAAAGCCGAGCTACGGAGTTGGTGGACGTGTCATCAATTCACGACTTTGGAGGCTTGGTGGGTGCTAGGAATGAAGGCATGAAGCTCGAGAATCAAGTTTGGATGATAGCTCGGAGCTTGGGATCCGTCGGAGCGAGGAAGAGGAAGTGAACAAGGAGTTCACTTTGGCGATGGGAGGAGCATCGCCAAACTCTCTTGTATGTCGCCAAAGTCCCTTCAAGGGCCTTATTTTTCAAGGTCACTTTTGGGTTTATTTTAAATAGTATAAATAATATAAATTCCATCATTTTTGGAGCTAATTACTCTCTATTCCAATTCTTTTCAATATTACTAAAAGTTTCACCAAAATTGAAAATCTCGGATATATTACTATCTCGGATACATTGCCCATTGGTTCCGATACATTGCATTGCTCGGAAATCTGAAAATCTCGGATACATTATTAAATCTCGGATATGTTGTGTTGGTCCCGATACCTTGCGTTTAGTAGGTTGGTTGTTATGTACCATGACCAAAATTAATTCATGATACATAAGTTACTCATGATATATACTGTCTCGGATATATTACTTAATTTTCTTCGGATACATATTGTCTTCAATACATTACTATGTCGGATACATTACTTAAAATATGGGATGAGATGTTATTAAATAAAAGAAATAGGATATTATGTAAATATGGTAAGATAAGCAGTGTTGGGATGTAGTTTTTTCTTTTAAATAAGCCACTTTTGAGCTATGATTGTAAAAGGCAAACTATAAATACATAGACACAAAAAAAAGAAAATCAAACGCAGCTAAAGGATATATTAAATCCTAAAACCTCATTTGATTAATCCAAATCGAGCACTTAATCCCCTACGAAGACCTCCAGGAAATTGAAGTGCAAAGATACTTGATTTGATGTTACTATTTAATTTGTAGATCGTTTTGAATTTTTCTTACAAGTGTATTCACTTTAAGAAAATTTTAGATATATATAGTATATGAAGTTTTATATAACTGAATTTCAAGTATATATGGCTTAACTACAGTTATTAATTTTTGGTTGATCTTCAGTTATAGCCCATTTAATTTGTTTGAATAAATAACTGAAGTTCAGTCATAGTTATTATTGTTTGACTTCAGCAATATGTGCATGAACTTCGAATAAAAATAATTGAAGTCAGGCAAACTAACAGAAAAGTTCAACCATTCTGCTGAACTTGAGACAAAAATGACAAAACTTTAGACACTATATTTAAAAAGGGTATAATGTGCAAAACAAAATAATATAATTAAACAAGTACAGCTTAGCAGGCAAAAAATGAAAGAACCTCCCTCGTTACATACGTTCCCCACTACTGTTAGCTTGTTTATTGTGCACTAAAAAATCATATAAATTTGGATTTCTTTATACGTCTGGAAAATCATAGTTTAAAATTCGTCCATGTTGTTGGCTGTTGGGATGAAACTCGACAAATATTAGCTTCGTATATATCTTGTGTATGCTATATCAACATCTTCAATTCCTTGAATGATGGAATTTTTTGGTTAATTTATAATATATCAAATTCTACAACAGAATAATATAATAAAGAAGATTGCACTCATGATGATAATAATAATAAAATAGAATAAGGCGATCGAGGGTGTTTTAGATGCACAAATCGAAGGAAGGGAAAGAATGAAAAAGATCAATAAGGGTTAATTGTGATAGTGGTAAGTATTATTTAATTCATTTTTAATTAGTGGTCTTGAGTTAGAGCCCTACTAGGTAAAAAGTCGCGTCGCAAATTCATATTTAGTCAGATTCCAATATAACTTCAAATACTAAATGAAAAAAAAAAATCATGTCACAAAAGTGTGTCAATTCAAAAGATGCTCAAAGAATTCACAAGCACACCCGCTAAATTAAAATACTTTCGAAAAAGCTGTCAAAAAAAGAATAAAAAAAAAATCATATTTTACACTCTCAATCCTTCTATGCTTAATGTTGAAATATCTAAGGTATCTATTTATAGTTTTGGAAGTGTGTGTATAATATGGTACTACTAGTTTAAAGTTTAGACCTATTGATAGTACTATATTATTCTTGATCAAGTATGGAAAATGAGAGGAAACATGCTCCAAGTCAGTGGCGGAGTCAGGATTTTCATTGAGGGGTTTCAAAATCGCACACACGAACTAGCCGAAGGGGGTTCAACATCTACTATATATACATAAAATATAATTTTAACTATGTATAAATAGTGTAATTTTTCACCGAAGGGAGTTCGGATGACCCCCTCATTGTATGCTAGCTCCGCCCCTGCTCCAAGCCCAAGAAAAAATTCCATAAGAAGAATTCAATAATAGTCGATCTTTAAAGGCTCTTAAAAAAAAAGACTTTAAGCCATTAATTTCAATTTGATAACATTCTTTTTTTTTTTTATTGATATGTTCCTCAAACAATAGGAGCGAGCTAAGTAAATCTTAATTGAAAATGGAGGTGGTGCTAGGTATACTAAGTTGATGCATTAGCCCATGCATGCTCCACTTTAGACCCGATCTTTCAATTTCCTCTTTATGACTTCCATTTTAATTGGAAATTTGAAATGGCAAAGAAATGTATCCTTTGTCCTGCTTTTAACACGTTAGAAATCTATACAATTGTACATTTTCATTTTCACAACTTGGGTTGAAACTTAACAAACATATATTTGTCATCATTATGCACTGTTTTTTTTTCATTTTCAACGCAATGAATCAAATATTTATCAAAAAATATACCCACTTAATAATGCTGTGATTATTCATCTCAATATTATACTCAAAGTCTCAATGTAATTTTATTTATGAACCAAATGCTTGACCACTTATTGGAACCTCAAGTTGAATTTTGTGTTGTTTCAGGATACAACTATCTGTATTGAACCAACAAGAACTTCAACTTTAAGTTCAAGAACAACCAAAAAGTTCAATAACTTCAAACACAAGTTCAACAACAATGAACTATCAAAATGAAGTTTCTACTATTTTCTGGAAAATAGCTAAACCATAAGAAAGGAGATGAAACAGAAATGTAGAATCAAGTCCACCAAATTCATGTTGTCTCCTTAAGAAATCTATTCCCCTCAAGTACCCGAGGTTATGGAATCTTTCCTCCCAGGATAAAATGATTCACTTCAGTAGAATAATGATACCTCAAATTCTACCGAACTTCGAATGCACTCAATGATTTGATGATCACACTTGAGTTTTAAGAAGAAGAAGATGCTTTTCTTTCACAAATTTTCGTGCCAAAACCTGAGGAATAAGTCAGGTATATATAGCTAAAAGGTAGTGCTTCAGAAAAGAAGCAAAGGTTCATGAAAGGAGACAGCTTTCTAGAATGTCACTTGACCTGCGGACCCCACCTGCGTCCGCAGGTGGCGACATGAGGCCGCAGGTCGTCGTTTGACGATTTCAAGAATGTTTGCTACCTTCTGCGAATGGTCACCTGCGTCCGCAGGTGACGACCTGCGTCGTGTCCCTTCGAGGTGCGTTGTGACATGCGTCCGCACATGCTATGTGCTTCCATAAATGGAGAAGAATCATTTCTTGTCGGATTTTTGGATTAACATATCACTATTTTTCAAGCTTTAAATGAATTTTGTCCAAAAAGATAATCTCTCGATCGATTGCCAAATCCGAAGCCGAAGCCGAAGCCGAGCCGAGCAAGCGACGACGACGACGGCGCGAGGCTTGACTAGTTCTTGCTTCATTATCCACATGAAGGAATGCATCTCAATATATGCATAAGAAAGTTTCTTTCTCCCACCAATGTGGGAGAACTTTACATCTTAAAAGTGAACTATACATTTCACTTTCCCTCCAATTTTTCCTCCCTCCATTTTTCATTCACAATATACTTAGAACCCAACAATCCGCAGGTGGCGACATGCTGTCGCAATTATTGTTTTCGGGTACAACTATCTGTATTTAAACAACAAGAACTTCAACTTTAAGTTCAAGAACAACCAAGAAGTTCAATAACTTCTAACACAAGTTCAACATAAAATGATTCACTTCAGTAGAATAATGATGCCTCAAATTCTACCGAACTTCGAACGCACTCAATGATTTGATGATCACACTTGAGTTTTAAGAAGAAGAAGATGTTTTTCTTTCACAAATTTTCGTGCCAAAACCTGAGGAATAAGTCAGGTATATATAGCTAAAAGGTGGTGCTTCAGAAAAGAAGCAAAGGTTCATGAAAGGAGACAACTTTCTGGAATGTCACTTGACCTGTGGACCCCACCTGCGTCCGCAGGTGGCGACATGAGGCCGCAGGTCGTCGTTTGACGATTTCCAGAATGTTTGCTGCCTTCTGCGAATGGTCACCTGAGTCCGCAGGTGACGACCTGCGCGCGCAGGTCGTCATTTTTCGCGTGAAACAGTGTGTCGCTTCCTCGAAGGGTCGCGTCCCTTTGAGGTGCGTTGTGACATGTGTCCACACATGCTATGTGCGTCCGCAAATGGAGAAGAATCATTTCTTGTCGGATTTTTAGATTAACATATCACTATTTTTCAAGCTTTAAATAAATTTTGTCCAAAAAGATAATCTCTCGATCGATTGCCAAATCCGAAGCCGAGCCGAGCAAGCGACGACGACGACGGCGCGAGGTTTGACTAGTTTTTGCCTCACTATCCACATGAAGGAATGCATCTCAATATATGCATAAGAATGTTTCTTTCTCCCACCAATGTGGGTGAACTTTACATCTTAAAAGTGAACTACACGTTTCACTTTCCCTCCAATTTTTCCTCCCTCCATTTTCCATTCACAATACACTTAGAACCCAACATTTTGAACTTCCTAAACTGCTAGACAACCTCTAGTCTTGTACTGCTCATTAGATTCAAAATATACATGTACAAAAATCTATCTTATATACACTGTGTAAATTTTTATCGAGGTGATTCCGGTGAACACCTCTCGGCCTCTAGATCCGCCCCGATTCACTCGGATAATATTTGTCGTTTATCTATGATTTGTCCCATGATTATATGATTGTGACATTTTATTTTAATTAAGTCATCCACCCAGACTTTCATCTCTCGTGATGATAGGGGGTTTGAAATATTTCCCAACCATATTCTATAACATAATAGAAATAATTACAAACCAAAGTACGGAGACATAAAACCAAAACATCTCGAGAAACTATAACTAATAAATATCTGCTTAGAGTATATGGTCAAATATCACTGTTTAGGTCTAAGTGAGGTGACCAACTTTCAAAAATAAGTGTACTTTTCTTGATCTAATTAGCACATAGCTTTGATTTAATCATAAACTTTGTCAATATCACTACTAAGTATCGTTTTCTTGATCAGCTTAGTAAAATATCATTCAAGAAAAATGTGATTCCTAATATTTTGAATATGGGATGAAATCAACTAATGAAAGCAGCCCTCGTGCCAACTTTTGGTTTCAAGATTTTCTAATTCAAGCTGTATAATGTTGACTAAATAAAAGTGGTTAAAAAATTGGATTCAAATTATGTGTAATTGATTATGTCACTTATTAGAAAACAAATAGTTTATGTCAAATTTTTCAGGAGATATTTATTATTATACGCAAAATATCTAAAAATGAAATATATTTTTTTTTTTTTTTTTTTTTGTTTTCTATATAAATTGTAAAGATCTTATTGAAATCATATCCCCACGACGAACGTAGAGATGCATATTTAGACATGAGCTGTTGTCCTTTTTTGAAAAAAAAAAATCAAAATATTTTTTATATATTAGAAACGATTCTTTGGTTCCTTTAATTTTTCAAGTAAAATTATTTTTACTTACAAAGTTTTTAAAAAATTTCATATAAAATATATGTTCAAACATAACTTTAACTTGTTAATTTTATTATCCAACTTTGCTTCGAGCATGATATTTTTTTCAAATATTACTCAAGCATGTCCAAACGAGAAGAAAGAAAACTTTACTACTAGGACAAAGGTTTGCAGTTCAGCCTTTCGGCACTTTTCTTTCTAAAATTAAGAAAAGCTATATCTTTCTTAATTCTCTAAAGTATAGTAATATTATTTAACCAACATGGATTGTGGTGCAGTGGTGGAACTGCTCCACCCTTAACCAGAGGTCTCGGATTCGAGCCCTGGGTATAGAGAATGTCTTGTTGGGAGCGTCACCCCCAGAATAGGCCCTGCAGTGCGCGATCCAGATTAGTCGGGATTCCAATACTGGTACCAGACACCGGGTGGGAAACAAAAATAAATAAATAGTAATATTATTTCAATAGAGAAATACAGCAGTGTGAACAAAGAGCAGAAAGTCAAGCCTAATAAAATTCATAACTAGTATAGTAGTATCTTAAATAGATCAAAAAAAAAACCTCTTAAATTTTCAGAAATCAAGGAGCTATTCCCACCCCTTATATTTCAAATTTAAACACTTAACATGCTATATAATGAAAATCACGTGTACAAATTATTTTGTATAGAATTCATATAGTATATAGAGTTAAAGTATAGCTAGTAAAATCCTCTTTTGGTGTAGTGTATGTATGACTAGCTATAGTGCAAGATCGTTTAGAGTAATTTACTTTGCATACAATTAATGCAACAATTTACAAAATTCTATATGTTAAACTATTAATTACATTTGTTAAATTGTGGTCGCTGAAGTTATACTTCTCTCTTTCGAAGTAACTATAATTACTTTTCCTTTTCCAATTGATCATACCCAATTTGCTTATAATTAACAACTTCTCAACCATATTCCCAATACATAAGCAATTTTGTAATAAAATGGGTAAATCTAGTGCCTCATATATTTTTAAATGATGTGTTCACCTTTACTAATTATTCAACTATAAAACTAATATGTTCCTCTTACAAAAAGCTAAAAAATAGTCAAATCAGTGACAGAGTTATCCTTGTTCAAGCTAAGGGCTATCAATTGATACTCACTCATTGAACTTTATATTGTGTAAATATGTTAAATTTTCATTGAATCTTTTTTACATTATCATGTGTTTACTTTTTTATATTTTGAATCTTCTTAATTAAAAATTTTGATCTGCCACTAAATCGAATACTAATTTTTTTCTTAATCCTCGTATACTAAAGAAGACTACGAGTTATTTGGAAAGAAAAGAGTATGCTCGGAAACCTACTTAAAATATCCATTAGCTTACTAATTACTCTCTCTGTTCATCAATAGTTGTTCATTATTGACTAGAGACATGGGTTAAGAAATAGTAAATGATATGAGTAATTGTTACTATATTATCCTTTGAATATAATAAATTTAATACTTTGGAAAATGCATTGAATAATGAATCATATTTAATGCTAAGGGTAAAACAATCCATTGGTTTTTTCAGGGGTGTCTCAATCATATCAGGGGCCTAAGGCGAAACTCTAATGAGGGGTCTTATCTTAAATTTAAACTCTAATGAGAATGTTTTTTTTTTTTTGCCTGTGGTAAAATAATTAGTGTTGAGGAAAAGCTAAAAGGATAAATATAAGGTAAAGAATAAATGTAGTAAATATATTTTTGGTATATGATCCCCAAAAAAGTTGTGGTTTCCATTTTTTCTCAACTAATTCTTCTATTTCCCATGCCTAAATGATCATATCATAGTAATAGTTATTTTTCCCCAAAAGTATTTATTTTAAAAAATTGAGGTGTTTGACCAAGCTTTTGGAAGAAATAAGTGCTTCAGGGGAGTAGGGTTGCGTATCGATCGGTTCGGTTCGGTTATGAAAGTTATCGGTTTTACTTATTCATTAATATGTTTGTATACATGCTAAACCATTAAAGAACCACTAAGATATCGGTTAATCGATTTTTGATAGTTATCGGTTCAGTTATCAGGTTGACCGTTAACATTCAAAGTATAATTTGAAGTTGAGGCAACTAGCAAAAACTAAACAACTCAAGCAACCATACTTCAAAGTTCAAGCAAAAACAGCAACACAAACAAAATGCTCAACTTTCTGGGCATCTAATAACTAAAATGAGACTTGAACACTAACTTTATCTATGAAATATCGAAGCAATTACACCAAAATGCATAAACCACACCCCAAGATGCAATTCTCAATCAAACAGTAAAGAATGAACCACAAAGTAGATATCACTCCTACTTAAGCTAATTCAAAGGAGTTAATTCTAGTCCACTGCCGATCTGTCACGAACAATAAAATAACACAACAGTTTTTTAGTTTCCAATTCCCCCTCCTTAAGCTCTTGATATCAAACATCCTTATGAGTGCAAATGCATTCAAACTTAAGATCTATAATTCCCATCTTTGATAATTCATTACCAAATAAAACACTAACCAAATAAAGCCCACCTTTAACACAAAAAATAAGGACCACAACTCCACAACATTACAAGTTTCAAGCAAGTTACCATACTTCAAATGGCAAAAACAGCAACTCAAGTCTAAGCAAGTAACCATACTTCAAAGTTCAAAGAAGAGAAGTAGAGAAGCAGTAAAATGGATACTCAGTAGCAGCTAGCCAGGTACTGTTTATTACTCTTTCTCTGCACAAACTGTATTTGTTGCAGTTAATTACCTTTGTTGTTGTAGCTTGTCTTTCACTAGCTGCACAAGTACAAACTCTGAAAACCAAAATATATGTCTTTATAAATCATAAGCAAGCACATGGCTGCAACAATTTGCACTTTGCATCCAAAACATGATACGAAAAATTAAAACGGTCACACAATTTAAAAATTAAGTTCAAATTCCAAACATAGTACTAATAACTATTCAATCCTTATACGACCATGCTCCATCCTCTCCAAACAACGCTCAACATGCTTCATTAAGCCGGCGGTCCCGATTTTCTGCGTGTAATTATAAACATTACCACAATGAACACACTTTACTTTGCACCGTCCATCATCATCGTATGATAATTGATACAAAATTCGCTGTGACAGAAATCGAAGATGGAGCAGAAAATAAGAGTGAATACTGACTACTGAGAAATGAGAATAGAAGTTACCTGTTCACTATTGAATCTTGACTGCAGTAGCTTTGAATCTTGAGACTTGGGTGCAGTAGGCAGAAGCAGCTAGGGCTTGCCTTTGAGAATTTTATCTCTCTACTCTCTATTACCCTAGTGAGAGACTAAGAGTAGTGAGTGAAGTACTGAATTACCCTAGTGAAGTTGGGCTTGGGCCGCCCGACTGGAGTATGAACTAATGATTTAAGTAATTGACTAATTGAGTACAGGTCCTTAACAGGGTAATATACTTATTGGTTTATCGGGTAACCCGCTAAAAAAAATGACTAAATCGAGCCCCGCCCCAAAAACCCAATAACAGAAACAACAAAATCGAACCCCGACCCGAAAATCCAATAAACCGACCCATTAATTCGATAATCAAATTATCGGTTTGAGTTAATGATTTGACTCAAAATTTGCACAGCCCTATAGGGGAGTAGCAGAAATATTTTTTCATAAGCTAAAAGAAGTAACTTCTCCCCAAAAATATTTTTTTAGAAAATATTTCTGAGTAAAATACACTTAAAAACACTTTTAAAAGTTTGGTCAAACATACTAATTGCTACTCAAAAGTGTTTTTTAAAATTTATTGGCTAAACAAAAACTGCTTCTCACCAAAAATATTTTTTCAAAAAGCACTTTCAAAATAAGCTGATTTTATAAGCTTGACCAAACAGGCTATAATACTGAGTTGTTCCTTTTTTTATGCTAAGGAAAAATCCATGTAAAACTCTATTTAGATTTTCTTCTTCTTCTTTTTTTTTTTTTTTTTTTTTGAAAAATATGAGTTATTTTTTTTCTTTTAAATTATGCTAATAAAAGATTTGAATAATTTTGTTTTATATTTATAGTATATACTAGTCTATAGGAACGTGCAATGCACGTTTGTCCCTTACTACTTTATAAAATTTGAACGTCATTAATTTTATGCGTACAAAATTTTACGTTGATAGTTGTTTATCGTATATTATTTTGTAAATATAATATACCTTGTATTGGTTAATAGGTTTATATTTGCATCCAAGAAAAATAAACTCAATGATTTCAAATATAATTTTCTAGGCTTTATATAATTATGTTCTAACACTTTTTGGACTTCCTTTTCATGGTTTACTTAGCTTTCTGCATTTAAGTATTCAATGTAGTATAACTTTTCACATTCTCCAGATAAGAGGTTAGCTAACGCATGATTTGGTTAATTAAGGAGTAATTTATTTATTATATGAAATACAAATTAATTTAATTTAAAAACTCCGCAATAGATAAAATCGTATTTTTACTTTTTTTTCTTTATTTAATTATAGTAAATATTAGGACATACCACATAATAGTTTAAAGATGGAATCCTAAGCATAAGCATCTACAATTCTTACCTCTAAATCAAATATGAATTTCTTTAATAAAGAACTTTTTTTTCATAGCAAATTACAAATTGATCTCTAATAGTTATGATGAATCTAATAGAGACAAAAAAAACTAATTTATTATACTACTTTTATGAAGCCATTAGGCGAAAATTCAATAGTCATAGAACTTTTATGAAGAACACTTACTTTAAATATAAGTCATGTCCAAAAAGAAAATATAATTCCAACATAATTAAGGTATCATGTTATAAAATATATATTTAAATAAGTATATAACCTTTATAGAGCACACTTACTAAATATAAGTCATGTCCATGAAGGAAATATAGTTAAGCAGACAGTTATAATAATAATAATAATAATTAAATCAACACAACGAATGTGAAGAACATCAAATTTTAGACTAAACATAACACTATAATAGGACCATATTCTTTAACCTTCTTAAATTTGATGTAATATATGCATGATATATATACGTATGTGATGCCTGATAAAATTGATACATATTGATATTTTCATTATTTTTCTTATCATATATTTTAGAACTTCTTCTTCACATATACACGAAAAAAGAAAACCTACCAACATTCTCTATATATTTAATTTAATAATAATTTGAAAAAAAACAGTAACAAATAATTTTATTATATATATTAATACATCTCATCTAATATCTCTTTATAGACGAAATTTTTGCTTTCAGAGAATTATCATACTCAATTGTTAATAAAGAGGTATGACTCATCGCCTTAAAGTTGTTAAAGAAAAGAAGAGGGATTCACAACCAAAAGAGATGAACTAAGGGATTTGTAGTAAAACCTACTCCCTCCGTTTCATTTTACTCGGCCTTCTTTCTAAATATGTTTGTTTTAAATTAGTTGTTCATTTTCGCAAATCAAGAGTGTTTTATTACTTTTTTCCCATATTACCCTCAATATTAAATAACTAAAGGAAATAGTAATAGTTAGATTTAGAGTTTCAAAACATCATTAATAGGGTTAATTTTGTAAATACACTTCTAATTAATGTTTTCTTAATGGGTGTGCCCAAATCAAAAGAGGTCAATTAAAATGGAACGGAGGGAATATTATAGAGAGTAAAGGTATAAACAGTTTATCTGTAACACTGAAACTACATGAAGTTGTCATTTTTTGAGATGGAATCAAAGTCATAATGTACTTTTGCCATAGATATTGATATTGAACATGGTAAGAATTAAATTTCAGCACTTGAATTTTACCAACAACTACTGTTTCAAATTCACTAAAGAAAAATAAAATATGTAACAAATTTACAAAAATTATGATTCAATAGTTGTGTCTTCAATCTCAAAATTATCAATAACGGCAGTGACATTCTTAATACTCCCTCCA
This sequence comes from Capsicum rhomboideum, assembly GCA_031232105.1. Taxonomy (NCBI): domain Eukaryota; kingdom Viridiplantae; phylum Streptophyta; class Magnoliopsida; order Solanales; family Solanaceae; genus Capsicum; species Capsicum rhomboideum. Next base: position 136,701,158 of record CP124711.1, on the reverse strand, counting down.
TTCCTTTTTATATGTTCCATTCATTTTCCGTGAGTCAATTTGACTAAGTTTTAAGCTAAATTAGATTAGATTAATTTAATTTTTTTAAAAATTAAAATTTAGATATTTAAAAACTACATGAAAAGTACTATAAATTGCAATTTTCCTTTTTTCAATTTGACTAAGAAATATATCTTAAAATATTGGTCAAAGTTTGTATCGTTTGACTTTAAAGAAGAAAAGGGAGTATATAAAAAGGATTAGAGGGAGTATAATTTCACATGTGAGTTTGGAAAGGGTAGAATGTGTGCATACTTGGGGTAGAGAAATTATTTTTGATAAACCCTGAATACAAAGCTTGAAAGACTACACACCGTATAAAACTTTACAAAAAATAGAAATATCTATAGAGATGAACAAATAGAACAGCAAAGGTAAATAACAAACTAATCTGCCAAGGAACTTCATCGTTCCCTTTAGTCATTTATCACTACGTATACAAAATCCCAAACTGGGTCTGTTTGGAAAGCCACCTGTTAATTGAAATTGGTGTAATTAATAGGGTAGTAATTACACAACCAAGTAATTACGATGACTTTTTTTTTTGTCATAATGTAATTACAGTGTAATTACAAATGTACTATTTGGTTGCACAAGTGTAATTACATGGTTATATCAAATTTTTAAAATAAAAGTTAACTATCAAAAACTAAAAATTTATATTAGACAAATAAGGGTCTGTACAAATGATATTAAATTAAATATTTAATATATATATAAAATCTTTCGAAATATAATTAATAAACATATGTTCTTATAAAAAAATAATTGATTTATATTTTTTAAACTAGTATATTTTAATTAAATTAATCATAAAAACTTAAAGTACATGATTTTTAAGAACATTATGAAATGCATGTTTGACAAAAAGATTAATATTATGAATATAATGTCATAAAATTATTTAAAGATTTGACAGAAAGATAATCTATCAATTCTAACTAAAAAATGAATGGCTTACAATGTGAAATGTCAAGTCAATACTAGTATAAAATAAATAAATTGAAACTGAAAATATGACATAAGTTCAAAATTTTAAAAAATAAATAATACTCTTATGTCAAATTTCAACATAATGTGAGTAAATATGATTCAAAAGAAAAAGAAAACCTAAGTTTATAACCTTATTCAACAATGAATTCTACTTAATGTAAAAATTAGAATACTAACTAAATTATGCTAAATGAAAAAATAAATAAAAAATAGATAATACGAAAAATTGCATGGAATCACAAGAAATAAAGGTTGGAAAATGAGAAGGAAATGAAATATAAATAACATAAAATAAAATATATATTTTAAAAATATTAGAATAATAAAATAAAAAGAATTTAAAATAATATAAACTAAAAATAAATTAAAAAGAAAAAAATTAAAATAGAAATAAAAGGAAGAAATCAAAAAGTAATCAGCTTATAATTACATCATGTAATTACCAACAATTCACAGCTCCCCACTGTGAATTGGAGAGTGTAATTACCCCTGCTAATTACACCCAATTACCTGCAGACCAAGTAATTACCTGGCCAACCAAACATGCCAGATGGTGTAATTACACCCAATTACACCAAATTCAATTACCAGGGTGGCTTTCCAAACATGCCCTAAATAAACTTCAAAGAGAAACCCAAAATTGCTTAGTTTCAAAAAGTAGACTATATTTATACCCAATGCTTAAAATCTTTATACTCTTCCACAAAATGAATAGCGGACATAAGAAGTCCTCTAAAGCTAGAGATTCTGATAGACCCTCGTCTCAAGAAAAAACATTTCAAAATATATCGAAAAAAAATAAAGAAAATAAAGAAATCATGATAAAATACTATAGAAAATATGGCAAAGCATCTTAGAAAAAAAATAACTATAATAAAATAGTATAATAATCAAAGTAAAAAATTGTACATTATCTACGGTATAAATTGATCAAGACAACATATAAGGAATACCTTCTTCTTTCTGGTTGTTCTTACCATGTCAAAAGAAAAAAGGACTGAAATTGCGAAGGATGTTGAAAAAGAAAAGTATTTAAAGGCCCAGATTTTAAAATTTTACGTATGTTGTTAAAGAAAATTACTCCAAGTCTCTCTTTATATCACTAAGAGTCCAATGCAAATTAGGACCTCCTTTAACGATAGTCATTTACCATTAAATTTTTTTTAACTGATTCCTTAATTTTATATTTAATTTATTTTTATATATTTATTTTATTAGTATTCTTCCATATATTTTAGAAGTCCTTAATTTAATAAAATAATAATTGGAATAAAAAAAAGTAAAAAGATCATTTTATCTATTGCGGGGACTTTTAATGAAGGGAAAAAAGTTCAAATAACATTTATAAGGACTTTCACACTTTTAATATAGTATAGATATGTATTTTTACGTGAAAATATGGGGACTCCATAATTATGAGGTCTTGGACAATTGCCTATGTGACCTAATGGATGAGAGACTCTTGAATTTTTAAACTGGATAAATATTATTAGAAATTTATTTTTAATATAGTGGATAAGTAAAGATGGATGAAGGAATTACTAATTAGCACTACTCCATTTTACTCTCAAATCTCCATTTAACATCATAGTTTGTTCGTATATTTTTTAGTTGCTGAAGTGAAATATTGTTATAATAAATATATAATATTATATGCAAAAATTAATTTAAAAAATTGTGATTTATTATAATAAAATATTATTATAAAGGATATCCGATATAAAGAGGTAATATTTTTTTTTTGGAATTTATTTATTCTAAGCCGCCATTCAACAAAAATAAAGAGTTAGGGAAAAATCATTTGTTTTTTTTTTTTTAGTACAAAACAGGATAAATGAGTATGGTTGCCCATACGTGAAATATGACGTCTAATAGTTTTTTTTTCTTTTGGAAATTATTTATACCTATAAATAAGAAAATCATTTAATAATATTAACTATAACTGATATTGGATTACATTATTCTTATCTTTTTCTTAAATGAGTAATGACTATAATGGGATTAGAAAAAGATAATTAATGCCCCATTTCTAAAATAACAAATATTTTAAACTAATTTTTTTATCGTGAAAGAAAAAACGGAGGGAGTAATTAATTGGACATTTGGTTGACCGAACTAAACTAGATTAATATATTGTTGAGATCTGAATTAATTCTATCCCCTCATACCCCCATGTGCCTACCACCCTAAACTATTTTTTTAATTACAGCAAATCAATTTAGAAATATACATATTTTTATTGGGTAGAGGTTATTTTCGATAAATTTTGGCTTAAAAAAAGTATTTTACGAAAGAGATTATAGAAGAACGAAAAATGAAAAAAAATGGACACTATGATGAATTATCGGAAAAAAGTATAAGAAAGATAATCAAAGAAAAAGAAACAATGTGAATACTAAAATAGAAAGAATAAGGTAATGATAGAACAATAAATTGAAAGAATAAAATGCTCTATGCTCTCCCATTGAAAAAGTAAGAAATCATTCCACTATTTACTATCTTCTACCATAATTTACGATCTTTACACTCTTGTATTTATAGTCATGTCTTTGATGAATCGAAGGTGCCAAATCATCTCACCTTTACTTCCCCTAGTTTGTCTTCCACGGTAGCCGCTTCCACATTGTCCTTTATATTCTCATTCTTAATCTCGTCTCTCCTAATATACACACATCAATCTATACATTCTCATTTCTATAACTTTCATCTCCTAGACATGTGAATTCCTAATCAGCCAATACTTTGTCCTATACAAACATAATTTAATCAAAGTCCTAATATGATTTCTATTTTATGAAAAAAAAAGAAGACAAAGTATATTTTATCATCCAAATTAAATCCTTCAATATTATACTCCCCTTATTACAATACAATTAACAAACACTAGTATTAAATCTTTCTTGATGCAATTTAGTTTTCCTTCTCTCCAAAAAAATATGGCCACCTTCATACTATGTGTAACCAGACTAGATCCTTTTTTTTTTTTTGGGTGGTGTTATTTTAAGAAATTAAAGCAGGATAATCTAGATACTATAGCATTCTGCCCAGTAAAAGTAAAGTCAAAAAAGTGAAAAGGTATTCGTTTGTTTCATTTTACTTGAATTTATTTTCTCTGTTTCATTTTATTTGATCTGGATTAATTGAGCTGTGTTGGACAACAACAACATGAACATGAACTGTTTAGTGCAGTCCAAAATGGTGAAGTTGATAAAGTTGAAGGTATGATTGATGAAAATCCAAATGTGATTCCACTTATGAGCGTGAATGGGAAGCTATCTGCACTTCATGTTGCTGCTACTAATGGACAGATCGAGGTTGGTTTCCCATTTTATTGAAAAAATGTAGTCTTTCCTTTTTATGTGCTCGCACCTTTTTGCTCCTTCGATGATTCGAACATACAACTTTAGATTTGGAGGTGAAGGTGCTTACCATCCGAGCAACCCTTTTATAAAAAAATGGAGTCTTTACAATCTTGTTTTTGCTTCTTTTTTTTTTTATTCTAAAGGTGGGGTGTTAATGTTTCTTGATCTTTGATGATTGATTTTGGGTTTTGGTTATGTTTCTGTATGCTCTTGGATCGTGGGGTTAATCCAGACATCTTGAGTCGCCACAGACAGGTAAGTAGTTGTTCTAGTAGTGATTCGTGTGTTCTACTAGTGTATTTTGCCAATTGTATGTACCAATTCTGAAGAAGTTTTACTTTATGATGTTCATTTGATTGCAAAAATATCTACTTTTTACTCCCTCATTTCAATTTGTTGTTCTGGTTTTGACTTGACACGGAGTGTAAAAAAGTAAAGAAGACCTTTGATCTTGTGGTCTTAAAACTAATATGTAGAATGTACCAAAATGCTCTTTAATCTTGTGGTTTTAAGCATGTCACATAGAATTGGAATTAAAGAGTTGCCAAAAAAGAAAAGAGGCATTTATTTGGATTAAAAAATAGTAAGACAAATAAAGTGAATCGGAGGGAGTAGCATTTTGGAACGATAATCATTGAAATTGATTTTTTCTCCTGCTGTTTTGATTTGTGTCGTTGTGAATAATTACAGACTCCATTAATGTTAGCTGCTATGCATGGAAACCTATCCTGCGTGGAGAGGTTAATTCAGCGAGGTGCTAGTGTATGTAAATCTATGTGAATTTTGTTTGTGATAGTTTCATTGACTGATAGAGATGGGTTCTTAATTGGTTAATTGTTGGTATGTTTTAGATTTTAATGTTTGATTCACTACATGGAAGAACTTGCCTACATTATGCTGCTTACCATGGCCACTCTGACTGCCTACAATCGATCCTTGCATCTGCTCATTCAGCTCCTGTTGCTCAGTGTTGGTTTTAATACCGTTAAAGGGAAATAAACGCAGCAAGGAAATTCAAAAACAAGCAGCTGAAATAGAGCTGGAGTTAAAAGAAGAGAAGAGACGCAGAGAGTTTTTCGGTTTTCTGGAAAAAAAAACAGCGTACTTTATTGGTTGTTACTCCTAACTTATATAGTGCTATTACAACCAAAAATAGGCTAAACTTACCATAAAAAACAACCTATTTGCTACCAAAAATAATAGGGACAACTAATTAGTTTCCTACCAAAAATAAGAATCCCAATTTGACTAGGAGTTGTGTAAAAAAAACTGAAGAGAAAAAAAGAAAAAGTCGCATTCTTAAAGCAACTCTCAACACTCCTCCTTGCTTTATGAAATGCAAACACCAATTCTCTTCCTTAGAAGCTCGAACTTGCTGACTGGAAGTGGCTTAGTAAACAGGTCTGCTAGCTGGTTTTCAGACTTGCAGTAGATTAGAGTCACTTCTCCCTTTTGCTGCACTTCTCTCAAGAAATAAAACTTGATGTTGAAATGCTTCGTCTTCCTATGAAACACCGGATTATTTGAGATTGCAATAGCTGCCTGATTGTCGACTAGAATCTCAGTATTGTCCTTCTGTTCCATATGTAAATCACACATGATCTTTCTAAGCCATAGGACTTGGTTTACTGCTGCCGTTGCTGCTATGAATTCAGCCTCTGCAGTGGATTGTGCAACAATTTCCTGCTTCTTAGATGACCATGAAAAGATTCCTGAACCTAGGCTAAAACAATATCCAGAGGTACTTCTCATATCATCAACGGATCCCGCCCAATCACTATCCGAAAACCCAAGCAATTTGAAGCTTTGACACTTCTCAAACTTTACACCATAGTCAATTGTACCTTTGATATATCTTAATATCCTCTTTGCTGCTCTTAAATGTATTTCACTTGCACAATGCATAAAACGAGATAAGAGACTTACAACAAATAGGATATCTGGCCTTGTCGCAGTGAGATACATTAAGCATCCAATCAAGCTTCTATAATACCCTTCATCAACTTTATCGGCTCCATCTTCTTTACAGAGTTTCTCTTTTTGATTCATTGGCGTGCTCATTGGCTTGCATTCCTCCATTTGAAATTTCTTCAGAATCTCATTTGCGTATTTCTTTTGGCAAATGAACACTTCACTTTTGCTTTGCTTGATCTCCATCCCAAGAAAATAGGCCATGAGACCAAGATCCGTCATTTCAAAAACTTGCAACATTTCTTCTTTAAACTCCTCAACCAACCTTGTATTATTTCCGGTTACCAGAAGATCATCAACATAAAGAGAAACAATAAGAATATCATTGTCTTTATGTTTAACATAAAGAGTGGATTCCGATAAGCTTTTTTCGAAACCCAAGCTTAACAAATGATCATCTATCCTGCTATACCAAGCTCTTGGTGCTTGTTTTAGGCCGTAAAGAGCCTTTTTTAGCAAATAGACCTTGTCTTCATCACCGTGTTTCACGAAACCTGATGGTTGCTCGACATATATTTCCTCCTCCAACATGCCATTTAAGAAGGCTGATTTGACATCAAGTTGGAGCACCTTCCATTCCATTTGTGCTGCTATTGCGAGCAACAGTCTAATTGTGTCTAATCTTGCGACAGGAGAGAAAGTGTCAGAGTAATCAACACCATAAATTTGTGCATACCCTTTAACTACAAGCCTGGCCTTGTATTTGTTGATGGAGCCGTCTGCATTTAACTTTGTTCTGAAGACCCATTTCACACCAATGACTTTTCTATCTTCAGGCTTGTCGACTAACACCCATGTTTTATTTTTCTCAATCATGGAGATCTCCTCCTCCATTGCTTTATTCCACTTTGGGTCTTGAAGAGCTTCTACAGGTCCAGCTGGCTCATAGACGGCTACATTACATCTTTGATAGATATCTGACAACAATCTTCTCCCTTTGACTGGATGATCATCTTCTTGTTCTTGCTGCTGTTGTTCAGATTTTTTCTCTTCAAGAGGGCTGATGTTTGCTTCTAGTGAGCGATTTCCTAATTTCTGAGAATTCCAGTCCCATTGTTCATTCTCACTAAAATGAACATCTCTTGTAATTGTCATCTTTCCAGTTTGAGGATGATAAACTTTGTAAGCTTTAGAAACTCCGCTATAACCAACAAAGATGCCTGGAATTGCCTTTTTGTCAAGTTTGTCACGTTTAACCTGAGGAACATGAACAAAACACACACAACCAAACACTTTAAGAAAACTTAGTGAAGGTTTAAAACCGTACCAAGCTTCAAATGGTGTTTTATCTTCCAAAGCCGTCGTTGGAAGTCGATTTTGCACAAAAACTGATGTATTTGCTGCCTCTGCCCAAAACGTTTTAGGCAACTTTTTCTCATGTAATATACACCTGGCCATCTCCATAATCCATCTATTTCTTCTTTCACTAACACCATTTTGTTCTGGTGTATATGGTGTTGTAAGCTGATGCACAATACCGGCCTCCTCACAGAATAAATTAAATTCTGCTGAGGTATATTCCTTTCCATTATCAGATCTCAAAGCTTGGATCTTACAACTACTTTGATTTTCCACCAATTTCTTAAATTTCCAGAATACACCAGCAACTTCTGACTTGAACTTCAAGAAAAAAATCCAACACATTCTTGTAAAATCATCAATGAAGAGAACATAATAGATACTACCTTGCAGTGATGGAGTTCTTTGAGGTCCTGCGACGTCAGTGTGAATCAGTTGCAGCTTTTGTGAAGCTCTCCAGGTTGACTTAGGAAAAGGCTTTCTGTGTTGTTTACCAAATTGGCAGGCATGACATTCGGTAGAATTTACTTCCAGATCAGGTAGGTTCTCCACCATCTTCAACTTTTGCATTTTGACGAGCCCTTGATAATGATAGTGTCCGAGTCTCTTATGCCATAACTCGGCAGCATCTTCCTTTGCTGAATACACCACCTGCTCTTCCTCTAATGGTTTAAATGAGAAACTTCTACCTCTCATTTTGACTTTAAACAAGTCTTGTCCTGAGGCTTCCTTTATCAAGCAATGTTTATCTTCGAAATATAATTTGAAACCACTTTCTAATAATTGACCAACACTTAACAAATTCTGGTCCAAATCAGGTACATAAAGAACATTAGAAATTGTTTTAGTACCTGATTGTGTTTCAATTGTAATGGTTCCCATTCCTTTTGCTGGAATATGACCGCCATGGCCTATTCTAACTTTTGTAATTTGAGTAGGCCTCAAATCTTTGAAGATCTCTTTATCACAAGTCATATGATTTGTGCATCCGCTATCGATCAACCAAGATTCGCTTGAGACACTACTTGTAAAACACGATGCAACAAAGAGTTGATCCTCTTCCTGTTCGTTAACAACTCGAGCATCTGCATCTTGTTGCTGAGTTTTGTTCTTACAGATGATCGCTTCATGACCAAGCTGATTGCACTTAGTGCACTTAGCATCAGGCCTTTTCCAACACTTGAAAGGTGCATGTCCGAGCTTGCCGCAATGCTTACAAGGAGGGTAGTTTCCTTTGAAGCTACCTGTTTTGTTTTTGTTGTTGCGTGCTGCACCTTCTCCGTCTGTTGGTTGATACTTCTTATTCTTCTTTTTCTTATATCTTCCATCATCATGATGCTTGGCTGGTAAGGCACCTTCAACAGCTCCTTCTTGTCTCATAACACGTCGTTGCTCTTGTGCTTGGAAAGCACTTAAGAGCTCTGCTAGTGTAATTTTGGACAAGTCCTTAGTATTTTCTAAGGTTGTAATGGTAGCCTCAAATCTTTCAGGTACCGTTACTAGGATTTTCTCAACGATCCTTGAATCGTTGAAAGTGGAACCCAGCAATCTGATGCGATTTGCTAAATTAAGAAGTCGGTCAGAGTACTCCTTTATGGTTTCACTTTCCTTCATCCTTTGCAGCTCAAACTCACGTACCAGATTCAACACTTGCATCCCTCGAATCCTTTCATCTCCTTCATATTCAGTCTTGAGATAATCCCATACCTCTTTCGCTGAGTTCAGAGACATGATACGAGTGAAGACATTGGATGAAACTGCAGTAAATAAGCATGCTTTTGCCTTTGATTTCCTGGTTTTCCTCTCCTTGTGAGTTTTAATCTGCGCCACCGTGGGATTGTTTGGCAAGGGAGCTATCTCGTATTCATCTTCAATAGCCTCCCAGAGATCCAAAGCTTCCAGATATGTCTGCATTCTAACGGCCCAGATTTGATAACTTTCTCCATCGAAAGTTGGTGGTGCCATTGAAGAAAAATTTGTTTCTCCGTTCATGGTTTCCACTTAACCTAATTGATGTACACACTCACAGGTCCCTTAAGATTAAAGCTCCGATACCAATTGTTGGTTTTAATACCGTTAAAGGGAAATAAACGCAGCAAGGAAATTCAAAAACAAGCAGCTGAAATAGAGCTGGAGTTAAAAGAAGAGAAGAGACGCAGAGAGTTTTTCGGTTTTCTGGAAAAAAAAACAGCGTACTTTATTGGTTGTTACTCCTAACTTATATAGTGCTATTACAACCAAAAATAGGCTAAACTTACCATAAAAAACAACCTATTTGCTACCAAAAATAATAGGGACAACTAATTAGTTTCCTACCAAAAATAAGAATCCCAATTTGACTAGGAGTTGTGTAAAAAAAACTGAAGAGAAAAAAAGAAAAAGTCGCATTCTTAAAGCAACTCTCAACACTCAGTCTTGGTAATTTTTCCAGTTCCTTTGACTCTGGTTACTCTACTTATTGTTTCAAGTGTACAAGTTTAGTTTAGTGGGATTTATGTCTAAGGACGGAGCTTCGTTTTCATCTTCCCTGTCTAAGTCCCCTTTTTGTTACCTCTATTATGCCTTACAAAGGGCTTCATGCATTCGAGTATCAGGGGCATTACACTAGTTTATTCATCAATGGAAATGTGTTAACTGTTTTGCTTGGATTGGCGTGGAGGGGATTTGCGAGATTTGTGAACATAAAAGATGGAAGTGGTGCAACCCCATTGTATTTTGCAACCCGTCATGGTAAGCAATGAGGCTCTTGTCTGTGTTTCTAGTGGTAGCTATGGGTATTAAAACTCTCCCAGAGTTGCTTTTACTTAAGTACTGCATGTTGAAGGTCAATTGACATTAAAGATTTTGCAGCCGTCCAGGAAGTACACCACTGCATTTAACAGCTCGAGAAGGTTCTTTAGACTGTGTACGTGAGTTGCTTGGGGTGCAGATCGACTTTATAGAGATTCTTCTGGGTGAACCCATATGTACTTTTGTTCGAGTTGTTGGTTTTCTACACTAACCATTGTGCATCCTTTCGAGTAATGTGGTTTCTGAACTAACTATGTGCACAATGCAAGTATCTTAACTACTTATTGATTATTTTACTTCTTCATCTGTCATACTACTTATGAAGGTCGACATGTTTACAATATGAGGTCATTACAAAGTAAATTCCCTTACCTGTTGATTTTTACGTTCTGCATCTCTATCATGCTCTCTTTGGAATACTCCCTCCATTTCTTTTTATTTGCTCCCTCCTTTTTCCGTGAGTCAATTTGACTAAGTTTCAAAGCTAAAATATATTAAATTAATTTAATTTTTTAAAATTAAAATATAGATATTCAAAAACTATATGAAAAGTAGTATAAATTGCAATTTTCCTTTTTTCAATTTGATTAAGAAATACATCTTAAAATGTTGGTCAAAGTTTCTGTCGTTTGACTCTAAAAATGAAAAGGGAGCAAATAAAAAGGAATGCATGGAGTAATAATAATGACTAAGTTAGGATTGTGATAACAAACCAGAATGCAAAGTCACCTCAAAGTAGTTCCATTAAAAACTTCCAATTTCAATATTGAAGCTTTCTCTGAAAATTATGTACACCACATAATTTTCTTGCGAAGGGTGTGTGTATTCGAGTCCTGGGCGGCACGATCACCTCTCATAGCAGGTGTATAAACGATGGGTCCGCCGGGTTGAGAGACCAGCGAACTGGGTGTGCTACCTATTGCTGGTAATAACTGAATTTGAAGCTGTTCGATCAAGTAAAGGAAACTGAATGGAATTCATAACTGTTTCAATCTTATTTTTTTCGTTTTTCTTTTTATTGTCTGAATATTCAGGAGCTAAGACCATTCCAATGCCCCCTTTCTTCATGCATAAACTAAACCAATAATTAAGATAAGCACGAAACTCAAAGCTTCTATAAACACAGATACGTCCACCTTTCACCTAAGGTGGCTCTGCCCATGCCTCTAGCTGACAAGGTCCGTCATAGTAGAAAGCTTCTTTAACCCTTTTCTTAACTGTCATTTTCAAATCCTTCCAGTTCCTTTTGTGTATTATGATGTGAAACTGATCAGTTGTAAATGGGATCTGTACAGGCGAATTCCATACATAGTTGCTTTGAAGTACAAGCATGAAGCATGTGCTGCTCTCTTAAATCCATCATCTCCAGAGCCGTTGACCTGGCCATCGCCTTTGAAGTTCATTACTGAGCTTGACGCCGAGGCAAAAGCTTTACTAGAAAATGCTCTGATTGAGGCCAACAAAGATAGAAAGAAGTTGATATTGGAAAAGACAGGTATCTCACAAATATCACCTTTGCATTGTGATTCTGGCCTTGAGAGTGATGACTTTGAGGTAATAAGTCTCATCCCCAATAAAAAAGATTAAAAAACAAATAATTAAAACTATTCTGCATCAGCAGCTGCAATTACTTGTCTGTCTTGTCAAATATTTTTGATATGTTCAGCTGATGGTTGATATGAGTAGCATTTTCTCAAAAAGGTACACCGAAAATTTTTCGTGCAATCCTATTGTCCTTCATGGACTCCACATCAGCACCCAACTCGTTAGCCCTGTCAGAAGGTTTATTTTCTTATTCTGGGTTCACAACATTACTGATATAGTGAACCAAGAATCAGAAAATGAAACCTGCTGACGGGACAGACGAGTTGGGAGGATGATGTGGAGTCCACCAAGGAGGAGGCTAGGGAGGGTAATATGGCAAGGGGCAAACTAGTAAGACAAGTGTCGTCAAAGTTGCGTGATTATGTAGTGGGAAGTGGGTGATGTAGTTATACAAGTTAATTATAAAAATGTAAAGGCTTAGACAAAGGTTATTAAGAATATTCTCCCTCAGCTTTTATCTCTGTAACTTTGTTCCTCACCTTGTTCTTTCAGTGTTCTCCTGCAATTCTTATGTCAGTTCCATCATTGTAATTTCCCTTGAATATCAATACAAATAGTTTCTGGTGTGGTCGAGTCTTTGAGCGATACAAACAGCAATATACCTTGTGTAATCCCATAAATGGGTTTGAGTGATATTCGTAGCAATTGCTACAAATCCTCCCTATAGTGCTATAACTTACCTCTGGAAAACTTACAAAGATGGTGTCTAAGGAGATATCTTTTTGATGTGTAGGCATTTGGAAGGGGAGCCTTGGAGCAACTTAAAGTTGTCTCCGTGTGACCTATAGGTCACGAATTCGAGCCATGGAATCAACCGCTGATGGTTGCATCAGGGTAGGCTGCCTACCTCACACCCCTAACCGGTATATCCCTTCCTCCGACCCCATGTAAATGCGGGACGCTTAGTGCACCGGGATGTCCTTTTATGTGTGGTCATTCACAGAGGAGATTAATCTCGTGTCATTTTCTTTTTCTTTTTTGGTAATCCGTTAGAGAATATGCTCTTTGGTAGTTGGATAAATGTTTTTTCTTTTTGAGAAAGGTAACATAGTTGGATAAATGTTAATGGACGTCCTTTTTTGTGCACGGCTCTTGTTTGTTGATCCATGTAATAATCTCCATCTTCAAAAAGAAGAAAACAGAAAGAGCAAAGTCATAAATTGGCATACACATTTGAATCGGTGGTTGTCTTTTATCTTTGCATCAATGGCTCTTCTGGATTAATTATAGTTTTTTTCCAGTAATCAGCAAATGAACATGATGGAGCTTTAGTAATGCATTTATGGTTGACCTTTACTACGAATCTGCTTTTAATAACTCCGTGTTCTTTGTTTCCAAACAGGGCAGCGATTTTGAGCTATGTTGCATTTGCTTCGAGCAGGCCTGCACAATTGAGATACAAAAATGCGGCCATCAGATGTGTGTTCATTGCACTCTGGCCTTGTTCTGCCACAATAAACCCAATCATGCAAGTAATAGCGAGAAGGTTCCAGTATGCCCCTTTTGCCGGAGTGATATCACTCATTTAATCGTGGTCCAGAATAAACTAGACACTAACGAAGAGGTATTGAGTCCATCAAGGCAAAGAAAATCAAGAACATCTTTCAGTCTTGCCGAAGGTGGCAGCAGCAGCAGCAGTAGTACCAGCGGCCTGAGAGCTTTGTCACCCTTAGCTTCATTCGGGAAGTTGGGTAGACGCCATTCAGGAAAAATCAGCGCCGAATGCATAGAAGTGTTTGCTAAGCCTTAAGACGAGATGATAGTAACTATTCGTCTATTCCCTGATATCCTCCGCTCAATCGTAGATTTAGACTAATGACAGTCTAAATCTAGCTAGCTAGGAGGCATGTTTCCAGTATACCTTTATATATATATGTATATCTATATAACTATAGAGGAGGGGGGGAGGGGGGGAGGGGAGGATACCTTTGAGCTGTTACAATGGCTGCTCAACTACCCTTTAACAAATTCAGGGGGTTAGATTATGAAGCTGCTGCCTATTGGCAGTTGAATGAAGAACATTTTGTAGTAATTCTATCTTTGAGAGAAATGTTATTGAACTTGTTGGTCCTCTGAAAGAAGCATCTCTCTGTTCTTCTTTGCTCATTTGTTGTTAATAATGATCCTCTGGTTCCTAATGTCATCCCTTTTGATCGGGAGAAGCTTGAAATTTCGCTAAGGATATTCAAGATTTAATATATATTTACAAGAAGGTAACTTTTTAACCTATATATGTAGTATTTTTTTTATACACACATCATGATTTTTCGATAAGTAGAATAGTTATGTTAACTGTATTTTCTAATTCTAAGCTAAGCTTTTTGAAAGTGCTTCTCAGTGTATTCTTTTTAAAATGCTTTTTCACACTGTTTTTCAGCTTATGATATGCAATTTCTACTATTCGCCATAGACACTTATTTTCCTCCAAAAATTTGATCAAACATATCACTTCTTTGGTTGAGGTCAAACAAAAAAGAACTTTTGACCTCAACTAAAGGAATGTGTTTTTGGAGAGTCCGGAACCTAAATAGCAATAAAAAATAAATAAAAAGTGACCAAAATAGAATAGGAATTAAAAAAGATACATAAATAAATATAGTGTACTTATCTAGTCTACTATATGAGCTATTAGACGGAACTGACCTTAACGATCGTTGACATCTAACGGCTCATATAGATATGAAGCAAAATATGACCCCTCCATCTTCTTCCTCCTCCCACTGGTTCCCCACCGCCTTTTATTTAAAAATGCAATCCCCAATAAAAAAGTTGCGGTCCTACCTCCAATAATGTCATTTTTCGTAAAAAAAAAATAAAAAAAATCCTCCAATTCGAGGTACATTCGAAGCAAAAAACAAGTATATAGGTTCAAATTTTGGAAAAAAGTCAACGTACACTTCGATTGGAAAATCAAAGTGTACAAAACCTTCGATTGAGGTATTTATATCTAAAATTTTCTTATTCAATGTCTAATATATCAACATTCAAAACATGTGTATTTGTGGTTGTCTCGTATTTCGAAATAATGCGTAATTTTTTTTTATTCGTTGAAATCTGTCTACTGTTAAAGTGGACATTTTTTTTTTAAAAAAAATTGATTTAAATTTTTTAATCGTTATTTGTTATGTGTATTGTTATTAGTTTAATGTTAATAATTTATTAATTATTACTAGTATCCGTTGAAATTTGTCCATTGTTAATTAGATCTATTATAATTAATTTCATTAAGTGGTATTAGAGTTTTCTAATACCATTTTTGACAAGTACTCTAATAATTAAAAATGCAAGACAAAACAACACTTTTGCTTTTAATTAGCTGTATTAAATGTGTATTTTTCTCAAGTCATCTGCACCGTTAGCTGTCAATTGTCATACTGAGATTTACTAAGACTCCCTATTTACTTTACTTCTTACTTTAAGAAAGTCAATTTGACTAAATTTGAAAGGTAAATTAAAGTAGATTAATTTAATATTTTAAATTTTAATTTTAGATATTCGAAAATTATATGAAAAATTCTTAAAGTTGCAATCCTTCT
The DNA here is from genome assembly GCA_031232105.1 of Capsicum rhomboideum. Classification (NCBI taxonomy): domain Eukaryota; kingdom Viridiplantae; phylum Streptophyta; class Magnoliopsida; order Solanales; family Solanaceae; genus Capsicum; species Capsicum rhomboideum. The sequence goes on along the minus strand of CP124711.1, from coordinate 136,685,563 downwards.
TATATTAATATGATTAAAAATTACATGGGAAAAGACATCAAAATCACCTTAAACTATACCTAAAAAATTGAAGACACACTTAAACTATTATCGCGACCTAATACACATCTGTACTACTCAAAAGTGAATTTAGTCTCACCCTGAGACGTATAACACCACTCTCACAATAAGTGATGTTTTACACCGCTGCCATGTCAACATCATATCATCACCATCAATTCTTTGATCTTCACCGCCTCCATATCACCTTCAATTCTTCTTCTTCTTGCCACCCACCAAATATCACCACCACCATTATTATTATCGATTTCTTCTACTTACCACCTTAAAGTTCTTCTTCTTTGTCACCCACCACCAATAAACCCATCATCCTATTTTATTTTTTAAAAAAATTAAAAAAATTAAATTAGGATAGATAAATCATAATCAGTCATTCACAAGGTAGGTATAAAAATCAATCATAGTCCCTTTATTTTCGGATTTCAGATATTTTCTGTCATTATTCAATTTTTCATTTTCTATTTAAAAAATTTCAAGCAATATCATGAGTCTTTTTTTTTCTTTTTCTTTTTTTCACTTGACAACTGGAAAGTTTTTTTTAAAAAATTGTAAGACATAATTGCGAATTTTAATATTTTTGGAATAAAAATGACAGATCTAGAATTTAATTTTTAAAATTAACTAAAGAAATGAAAAAATGAAATAATATGTAGTGGTCACAGTAGTACTAAATGTGTCAACTGGGCCGGGCCGGGCCAACCCGGACCCGGTCCATTAATTTTTCCCGGTCTTGGGCCGGTTATGGGCCGGGCCCATTTCTTACTGGGTCGGGCCGGGTCGGGGTGAACAGTAAAATTCCCCCAAACGGCCCAGCACCGGCCCATTTAATTTTTTTGACCTGTTAATGGGCCGGTTTATCGGGTCCCGACTAAAAAAAATTGTATTTTGAACCTTGATTGTTTTTTAATATACATTCAATATATATACTATTTAAAATACTACTTTAAAGAATAAACATACACATATATACATTCAATATATACTACTTTAAAGAATAAACATACACATATATACATTCAATATATACTACTTTAAAGAATATACATACATATATACATTCAATATATACTACTTTAAAGAATAAACATACATATATACATTCAATATATACTACTTTAAAGAATACACATACACATATATACATTCAATATATACTACTTTAAAGAATAAACATACACATATATACATTCTATATATACTACTTTAAAGAATACACATACACATATATACATTCAATATATACTACTTTAAAGAATAAACATACACCTATATACATTCAATATATACTACTTTAAAGAATACACATACACATATATACATTCAATATATACTACTTTAAAGAATAAACATACACATATATACATTCAATAGATACTACTTTAAAGAATATACATACATATATACATTCAATATATACTACTTTAAAGAATAAACATACATATATACATTCAATATATACTATTTTAAAGAATAAACATACACATATATACATTCAATATATACTACTTTAAAGAATAAACATACACATATATACATTCAATATATACTACTTTAAAGAATATACATACATATATACATTCAATATATACTACTTTAAAGAATAAACATACACATATATACATTCAATATATACATTCAATAGATACATTCCATATATACTACTTTAAAGAATATACATACACATATATACATTCAATATATACTACTTTAAAGAATAAACATACATATATACATTCAATATATACTATTTTAAAGAATAAACATACACATATATACATTCAATATATACATTTAATATATACTACTTTAAAGAATATACATACACATATACATTCAATATATACTACTTTTAAGAATAAACATACACATATATACATTCAATAGATACTACTTTAAAGAATACACATACATATATATACATTCCATATATACTACTTTAAAGAATAAACATACACATATATACATTCCATATATACTACTTTAAAGAATAAACATACACATATATACATTCAATATATACTACTTTAAAGAATACACATACATATATATACATTCCATATATACTATTTTAAAGAATATACATACATATATACATTATATACTATTTTAAAGAATATACATACATATATACATTCAATATATACTACTTTAAAGAATACACATACATATATATACATTCCATACATACTACTTTAAAGAATAAACATACACATATATACATTCAATATATACTACTTTAAAGAATACACATACATATATATACATTCCATATATACTACTTTAAAGAATAAACATCCATATATACATTCAATATATACTACTTTAAAGAATACACATACATATATATACATTCCATATATACATTCAATATATACTATTTTAAAGAATATACATACATATATATATACTATTTTAAAAAATATACATACATATATACATTCAATATATACTACTTTAAAGAATACACATACATATATATACATTCCATATATACTACTTTAAAGAATAAACATCCATATATACATTCAATATATACTACTTTAAAGAATACACATACATATATATACATTCCATATATACATTCAATATATACTATTTTAAAGAATATACATACATATATATACTATTTTAAAAAATATACATACATATATACATTCAATATATACTACTTTAAAGAATACACATACATATATATACATTCCATATATACTACTTTAAAGAATAAACATACACATATATACATTCAATATATACTACTTTAAAGAATACACATACATATATATACATTCCATATATACTATTTTAAAAAATATACACATGTATTGACATTCAATATATACTATTTTAAAGAACATACATACATATATACAATATTCAACAACATATACTTTTATACTATTATATTAAAAGTATTGAATTCATACAAGATATTCAATTTAAATTTTAAATGGAAAAAATATATAAAGAGTAAATGAATTTAATATTTGATTGATTGCAAAATGTTTGAAAACTTACAAGTTACAAGGTTGCAATTACATTTCACTAATTTCACAAAGTTAAACTGAAAAATGAAAATTCAATTGATTAATTGTAAATTCTACAAATTTTTCATCATTTTTTCCAATTCACGCCTGTTAACATTAATGGGAATTGGCTGTGGATTGTCAAAATCAATGGCACTAAAGCCATGCATTGGACTTGATTGTGCTGAATTCTCTCTTGAAGTCATTATTTCTTCAAGATCTTCTTCGTCTTCCGGCTCCACGAACATTCCTTGATTTCTTCGTTCTGCTCTAATCCAGTCTCTAAGGCAAACTAAAACATTCATGGCATTGCCTCCCAATGTGTGTCGGTTGTCTCCAATCTGTTGCCGTCCTTGACTAAAAGCGCTCTCTGATGCAACGGTTGACATTGGAACATTCAATATATCTCTAGCTAACATTGAAAGTACAGGATATTGTCTTTCATTATTCTTCCACCATTCCAGCGTGTTGATTCTACCTCTAGGATCCTCTGTAGGCTGCATAAGATAATACTTAAGCTCTTCCCGACTTGCGGTTCTATGCGATGAAGGCTGCAATCTATTCCAAACAGATAGATCAGAAACACAATAAGCAGGCATATTATGTGCCTGTCTTTTAGAAGATGATGGTTCCTCAGAACGATGGGGAGCGGGGGTCGGTGTAATGTGTGACGGTAAAGCATTGTCAAGTAAATCAGCATAATGATTGTATAATGTGTTCATGTAACTATTCGCATCAGACATAGACGTATACAAAGAAGGTTCTTCATCAGCTTTTACTCCTAAAGCAGAATAAATAAGAGAAGTAAATTCGGACATAGTATTATATTTCATACATGGATTTATTATAGCACCAACTAAGAAAATAGGGGGAAGCGGAAAAAAATACTTTTTAAATTTATCAATCATTGCCTCAATAGCATATTTGTAACCTGGTTTAGACTTATACTCGTTAAGCAATAAAGAAATGTCGGCTAAATAAGCTAAAATATTACAAACAGTAGGATAATAAGCTCCAGAAAATTCAACCGTAGCTAGATAAAATTTTTGCAAAAAATTAACAATATCATCAATTTCAGCCCAGTCTGAATTTTGTAACATACAATCGGGAAAATCACTAGCAAATTGGTTAAAAGTCATAGTAATAGGAACTTTATAAATAATGCAAGTATTTAAGAAATCATACGTAGAATTCCATCTCACATCTATTTCTTCAGGCATTAATCTCGGTCTAAGTCCATTTTCCTGACATTTTCTTTTAAATTCGGTAAGTCTAATTTTTCTATTATTTCCTTGAATAAAGCCAACTGCAAGTCTAACTTTTTCAATAGCAGGCTCAAAAAAAGCAAGACCATCCTTTACAATTAAATTATATATATGGCAAGCACACTTAACATGAAATATTTCGGATAACGGTGGAGAAAGTTCAGTTTTTAACAACTCAATAGCAGCGTTGTTGTTAGATGCATTATCAAAAGATATACATAAAACTTTGCGGTCAATACCATAATATCTTGCAACTTTTGTAATAGATTCAGAAATAAATTTTTCAGTGTGTCTACGGTCTTCATCATACAAAAATGCTAAAATACGTTTTTGCATAACAAAATTACTATCTACCCAATGACAAGTAATTGTTAAATAATCATTTTTATTAATAGCACGACCAAGATCAGAAGTTAAAGAAACTCTACATGAAAGATTTTTTAATAATGCAGATAAATAGTAAACATATTGTGCATGGAGTCTAAAAATATCGGACCGACAAGTACTTCTAGGAATACCCTTAAACATAGGATTATAAATTGCCTGAATATAATGAATAAAAGCATCAGAAGAAGCAAAAGAGAAAGGCAAACAACCCACAGCTATCATTTTGGCTATTTCTTCACGATCCTTCATTTTATTATAATTCTTAACTAATAGACCGGTTTTTGGGTTCAATCTAGTTTGACTTGGGCCCTCAACTGTCTCACCACCAGTTACCTGAGCTAGCTCTATTGGGTGTTTCTCCTTCAAATGTCTCAACAACTGACCCGTACCTCCTTTATTACCCCCAGTCTTATGCTCGTATTTTACCTGACAAAGATCGCATTCAACCTGAGTGGTTCCTTCTATTCGGGTATAAAAATTCCACACAACACTAGTTTTTTTACGAGATCTTACAGGGGGCCGGGGAGGAAGATTAACTGATTCAGATTGAACATTAACATTACCAGATTCGGGTGTAACATCATCATCATCATTTTCATCTAAATCAACAGAGTCTACTTCATTCTCTTCTTCTATACCATAATTTTTTTGAGCCTCAAAATAATTCATATCGTGAGTACCTACACGTATTTCATTCTCAAATGGTTCGCTAATTGCTACCGGAGGCACACGAGTATATCGAGCATTTGAACTACCTCTACCGGAATCAATTTGTTTCTTACTACCACTACCACTACCACTTCCGGGACAAAGATTTCTAACACTTTTACCGACTTTTCTTAATTTATCCATATTACCAATTAAACTAACAAATATTCAAAAAACACAAAAAAAATCCAAATAAATATTCAACAAATAATACACTAATTAAAAATTAAAAGTAAGAGATGGAACGATAATACCAAATTTTTGAAGTACTCGAAAGTTGGTCAATTGAGTACTTTTGGAAACTTCAACGTAGTATTTGTAATTGCAAAATAATAAAATATATAGAACACTTTATGAGATAATTTTAGCAAATTTGAGAGAGAATAAGAGAATGAGAATTGAGATTGTAGGAAATATTTTTTGAAATGGCATGTATTTATAGGAAAAAAAAAAATTTGATTTTTTTTTTTTTTTTTTTTAAATTTAAGCCTAAAAAGGCTGTTTTGGCCGTTGGGCCAACGGCATTATAGCCGTTGGGCCTCAACGGACCAAAACAGCCTTTGCAGGCTGGGGCCCAACGGCCCAGAAAATTTTTTTAAAAAAAAAAAAAAAAAAAAGTTACCGGGCCGGTGCACCGGTGGACCCGGTCCGGTTTTCTAACTGGGCCGGTCCACCGGTTTCAATGTCGTGTCCGGCCCAGCCCACTAAAAAACCGCCAGGCCCATTACCCATACCGGATCCGGTCCGGTCGGTAAATGGGCCGGTCTAAATGGGCCGGTTCCGGGTTGAACCGGCCCAGTTGACACCCTTAAGTAGTACTCCCATGGAAATGGGAAAACACACACAAAAAAGAAGAAGAAACAGAGAAAGACAATAAGAAAAAAATAAAATAAAGTAAACATAAAAGAATATGAATAATAAAAAAAGTAGTGACTATTGTGGGAATGAAAAAGTGCAAGAGACGGGATTGCAGAATGATGAAGAAAAAGGGTGAGGGTTGTTGGAAATCTTACGAAAAATACCTCATCACGAATACTTTAGGGAATCCACATAGCTTGAGGCATGTCAAAAGACACTGTTCTTAAGGATATTTCACCCAGTATGAGTGTATCCCTCAGGATTCAACAAGGCCTTCTAGCACTTAACTAGGAGCCAGAAACTAACAAAGATTTGATAAAGATGAAAAATCCAGCACTTCAAATATATGAGGAAGAGTTTATATTGACGTAATCTAACCCACTCAACATAAAAAGAAGACCCCACTATATATATAGAATAAGAAATGAACCTTTTGAGATCCAATGGGTATACGAGAGAATTAAAGTCAATATAGATAGCTATATTAAGAATAGGCTATAAAGGATAGAGTAATTGTCAATGAATGACAATCAATATGTTAAAGACCATGATAAATGTTATAATTGTACAAAATAATGACTCATGAATAGAATTGATTAAGCCTTAATAATGACATGTAATCATAGTCAAAGGTTAATAATATTAGAAAGTAATAATTTTTTTAAAAATATAAGATTATTTTTCAACAATCCCCTCCATATTTCAAAAAGAATGTCAACAAATAAAATGAAAAAAAATAAGCTTTGCTGAATTATCACATTTGAGTACAATGCCTTGAATTTGGTGTCGTGTAGACTATGAACCAGACCTAGATAAAACAATATTAAACTTACAGAATAATTGGAGAAGTATAAAACTTCTATGAACCAAGAATTCTTTTGTAAGCCAATGGTCTTATTCTATACCATTATACCCACACAATCTTTGACGTTATCGCGGTTTTGCGCTAAGAGGCCATGCGTGTATCCTGGTATTCATGAGTGCTCTAGAAATTTGTCAGAATTTCATAGGAGTGGCACCACTCCACACTTATATAGGTCTAATCATCAAGTGTATTCTGCAGAGTAATGCACCACCTATAAAGGATATGTTTCGGATTAAGAGTTTCACTCAACCCTCACTTTGTCTCGCAGCACTGCAATATATTCACACATCACATGAGGGACATTATTTATAGTGCATACTTGATCAACATATGAGGAAGAGTTTATATTGACGTAATCTAACCCACTCAACATAAGAAGAAGAGCCCACTATATATATAGAATAAGAAATGAACCTTTTGAGATCCAATGGGTATACGAGAGAATTAAAGTCAATATAGATAGCTATATTAAGAATAGGCTATAAAGGATAGAGTAATTGTCAATGAATGACAAGCAATATGTTAAAGACCATTATAAATGTTATAATTGTACAAAATAATGATCCATGAATAGAATTGATTAAGCCTTAATAATGGCTTGTTATCATAGTCAAAGGTTAACAATATTAGAAAGTAATAATTTTTTAAAAAATATAAGATTATTTTTCAACAATCCCCTCCATATTTCAAAAAGAATGACAAGAAATAAAATGAAAAAAATAAGCTTTGCTGAATTATCACATTTGAGTACAATGCCTTGAGTTTGGTGTCGCGTAGACTATGAACCAGACCTAGATAAAACAATATTAAACTTACAGAATAATTGGAGAAGTATAAAACTTCTATGAACCAAGAATTCTTTTGTAAGCCAATGGTCTTATTCTATACCATTATACCCACGCAATCTTTGTCGTTATCGCGGTTTTGCTCTAAGAGGCCATGCGTGTATCCTGGTATTCATGAGTGCTCTAGAAATTTGTTAGAATTTCATAGGAGCGGCACCACTCCACACTTATATAGGTCCAATCATCAAGTGTATTCTGCAAAACAATGCACCACCTATAAAGGATATGATTAGGATTAAGAGTTTCACTCAACCCTCACTTTGTCTCGCAGCACTGCACTATATTCACACATCACATGAGGGACATTATTTATAGTGCATACTTGATCAACTAATGACTTGCTATTACCCATATGAACCTAATTCATGGGAAGGGGTTGGGGGGGGGGGGGGAGGAGGGAGGGGGGAGGGGGGAGGAGGGGATATCTCAAAAGTCTGCATTTTGCAAAGAAAGAAAAATTTAAATAAAACGCACCTGTTTTTAAATTATTTTTATTTTTTATGCCACATCAGCTTGTAGGGTGAAACTAAATTCACTTTTCAGTAAGACAAGTGTGTATTAGGTTGTGACAATAGTTTAGGTTTGCCTTCGACTTTTTGGGTATAGTTTAGAGTAATTTTGATGTCTTTTTTCAAAATTACCCCTTAAAATGTTGGTCAAAGTTCATGCAGTTTAACTCTCGAAAAGCAAAATGTTACAAATAAAAGTGAACGGAGGGAGTACTTATTAAAAAAACAAACAACAATTTTCAATGTAATATGTATGAAAAGAGATGAAAAGAGTATTTTTAATTTCTCACTAATCACAATAAAGATAAGAGAAAGAATACATTCATATTTGCAAGAATGTCTTTTTTTTGAAAAATTATTAAAAATGTCCTTAATGTTATAAATATATTTGTATTATAGTGAGTATTTGTCTTTTATGTTTATCTAGAGAAAAGTTAAGAACACTAGCTTTGGGAACAAGTCAATTTTTCCCTATAAATAAAGAGGTTTTATAGAATAAAATTATGAATAAAATTAATCTATAGAATTACACATCCAATAACAAAAAACAAGAACATATCATAGATGAAAAGAGAATTTATATTTTTTTTTACATATTGCATAACCTATTGATTAGAGATACACAATGATCTCTTGTTCACCTCTTTTTCTTTCGTTCATCTCTTTTGAATCCCCAAAAGAAGCATAACGATGTTCACGCGATCTGCGTCATCCAGTGAGTCTTAGCTCTTGATGTACCCCTAGAATATAATTATACTAAACTTACGAGCATGTTATTGGGATCAAAACAACAGAATGATAAGAAAAAAAATTATAAAAAGACTCATAATATATTAAATTTATTTGGTCAATTGACCTCCATATGATTGGTATTAAAAATTTTAAAAATAAAATTATTGAGACTTGTTTGAAGACTACATTGTAGATGTTACTGTATTGTTGTGAAAAGGAATAATTCTCAATTTATAAAAATTCAAAACCTTTTCCTTCAAGGAAGAGTTAACTAAATATGAATTTTTTTTATTTTTTTCTTTCAGAAATTAATTACCATATTATAATACGTCCCAAATAAACTAAACTCAAACCTTAATTGCTCACAATTGACCTTCAACCAAAAAATCAAAAAAATAAACTTTCGTTTTGTTTTCCAATTTTATTCAACTTCAACAAAAAAATAAAAATAAAAACTTACGTGCTGATATCAATTCTAAAAAGACTGGTATTCTTTTTCTTTTTTGTCATGTCTATTTCTTTTTACTTCCAATAATTAAATAATAATATTGAAAAAATAGTAAAAAGACGATTTTGTTTATTACAGAGTCTTTTAATGAAGGGTAAAAAGTTCAAGTAAAAAGTTCAAATAACATTTCTAAGGTCTTTGATACTCTTAATATAGTATAGATTTAAATTGTTAATACTTATTAAGTGCTATCAGAGCTATTCAAATATATTTAAAGCTCTGATACTACATGATTTAATAATTATATGTGTTCTTTTTCAAGTTGTCTGCGCTATTTTTTAATATTGTCAAATTTATTACTATTACTTGTAGACAAGTGTTGTTTGACCCTCCACGAACTTCATACCATTTTGCCGTGTTAAATTTATTTAATTTTTTAAATTAAAAATAAAAAATAGTTACAGATGAATTGATGTCATATAGAATTTTTATTTTTATTTCCCTTGTTAACAAATTGGGTATTTTATTATTTTTCTTATTTATTTCTCGACCCTCAATAAAAATTTTCACCTACACTACCTTAAACCCTTATACACCCAATAAATGACCCCTCCCCACCTTCTTAGAAGTTTTCCTCCCCTATCCACGTTGGACAAATGTCTGATGCGCCATGGTTACATGACACTTTCGATGCTTAAAACAAGGAAAATATGCAATAACTTGGGTGTATTTTGTTGATACGATGTGATTTCTGTCCTACTTTGCAGGAAAACAGGTTTTAAAGGCAAAATGATCAAAAAGGAAGAATCAAGCCCATGAACGAAGTGTCGGAAGAAGAAAGAACAAGAACCTGCACCAGAGATGGACTCACGACACCACTCACGTGGCGTGACTGCCACTCACGTGACTTGAGTGGCTGGCGTGAGTCCAATTCAGAGAGAAAAAAACAGGGTCTGATTTCCACGCCAGTAGTCACGTGACGTGGAAGCATGTCGTGACTCAACTTCTGAAGACGTCCAATTGAGCCTAATTCCCACGACACCAACCTACGTGGCATGACTTGGTTCCACGACACCAAGTCACGATACCGTGGAGGTTGCCGACTCTGTTCTCCTATTTTGTTTTGGATAGGATTAACTTTGTATCTATAAATACCCCTGTATAGTCCTATGTGCAGGCGTTGGTCATAACATTGTTTTGAGAGCTTTTTCATACTGTTTCTAAGTTCAAAAACATATTCTTGGTTTTGTAGTTACAAACTCTAATTCGAGTTTCATTGATAATTGAGTTTCAATTTTTCTTCATTGTTGTGAGATCATAATTATGTTTTCATCTCTGAATTCTTCTTGTGTTCTTACAATTATGAGTAGCTAAACCCATCAACTAGGGTTGTGTGAACCATGAGGAATTAACGAAACCGGTTAAGTGCAAAGCAACTCTGAACCTTTGTGAATGCATGTATTGTTGTCTTCTTCGTTGTGATTGATTTTCTAACGGTTGCAAACGTTAGGAACCCGCCTGTATTCTAGACTTGCTTGAGAGAGAGATAGAGATTGGGAAAAGGAGATAACAACAGAGATTTGAAGCTATCAACCTTCATCTAATAACCTGAGCCTTAGCGGGAATGGTTATCTGAGATCCAAGACAAGGGTTAGTAGTGCGACACTCGGAGACCGAGAGGAGAAGAGTGAAATTCGTCTAACCAAGGTAGAGAGACGTTTAGATGAACATATCTTGTCAGATTTTGCATGCCACGTAGCGGGACGGTTTTGTTAGCACAAGTAATCAGTGGAGTTAAGGAATCATTGGGGATCACAGTCCTAGTGTATCTCTCTTATTGTCTACAAACTCGATACGACCAGCAATTGTTACTGTCACTCTTTATTCATAAGCCCCCCCCACCAGTTTTACTTACTTTTCAATTGTTTCATCCTGTATTCTACTCAAACTTCGATCTATTCCCTGTGGGATCGACCCAACCTAGTTGGGTTCTATTTTTGACAAGAGACCGTATTATACTTCTTAGGAGACATATTTTAGGCGACATCAGTGTCCACAACCCCACCTATCCACCCATGCACCCCCACCCCCACCCCCTACCTCACGTGTTCCTCGCCCTTCACCCCTCACATTTTTTTGGACGTCCACCAGTAACAGAGGAGAACATACACAGCAGAATATGATATACACACATAGAGAAAAAACGATGCACAACAACAACGACACGATCGACAACCAAAGAACCACCATGAATTCCCACCTTCACTATTAGCACAACACTATCTCTCAACCCTCTCCATCTCCAGCGAACTCATGTCACCGGAACAGCTGCCAACAGACCTCGAACATGCAACACTCCCAACCCACCAACAAAACCACCATGGATGAACCACACAGCCAACAACAATCCACTAAGCTCTCCATTTTTCATCATTAATAACTTCAGTTCCACCCATAAACAAGCTCTGTCGAAAAACCATTAACCACCGGCGAGCTCTTTGTTCCATTTTACTCTGACCATCGTCTTTTCTCTAATTTTTTCGGCCACATTCACCACGCAACAACCAGCTAGAAGCTCTTCCAAACCCAAAACGCTGATTTGAACCGTAAATCAATCATCAAAATTTGCTAATTTTCGTCAGCCAACGACTCATCTTTCAATCACAATCTATTAATTTTGAAATTCAGCCAGTTTCGTTAGAGTTTTTTAGCTGGGTTTTAGAATCTGTCCAGGTTCATTTTGCTATCAAATTGGTTGTTTGATCGGGTTAGCTTGTTTGTAGTTGGGGGATCGTCGTTAAGGTTCAAGTCGAGGTTTCCGTACACAGTTCGGTTGATTAGCAAATTTTATGGTGTAAAGCACGCTTCAAGAGGTCCAATTCTATCTTTTATCTTCTTAATCTTATTGTGTATAGGTGTTTCTGTGGATTTTGTGTTATGAATTTCGAGTTGAAATACATGTTGAAGTGGATTTGCAGAATAATTTTTGATATTTATCTTCTTTGTTTGTTATGTTTCATATTGTCAAATTCAAGTTGTTAAGGCATCTTAAAATTGGTAATGTCATGAGGATTTAAAAATTGATCAATTTATAATATAGTTGATTTTGTTTAATTCATCATCGCTTTTAATTCAGATTCTCTCATTGCTCGATAGCTATCATGTTTAGGCTGAGGTTGGGATAGACAAATTTGAGATTCGATATTTGATTGTGTTTTGATTGACGTGCTTGCATGCTTTTATTTTCCTCTTCATTCAAATGTATTCATTCACCGGGGAATGCCCCGAAGTATGTATGAAGGTCGTTTGAGACAAGGCCCGAGACATCGGGTGAAGCATAGATAGGGATAGTTTAGGTAGTGTAGATTTTTATTTTCTCACTTTTCTTTTCTTTTGAACCGTATAATCGACTGAACATTTACTTTGCTCTGAGTTCTTTGTTTGTTTGTTTGCTTGTGTGCTTTTCTGTGTTATTCATTTATAGTATTAAATAAGCCGATACGAGTTAACGAAGTGACTGTGCTAAAACTACGGAATCGAGGGGTGCCTCACACCTTCCCCTTGGTCAACAGAATTCCTTAACCGAAATTTTTGTCCGCTAATCAGTATTTTAAGAGTCAACTATTTTGAAAAGAAATATTTTAAAGGTTATTCGGCACACCAAATCAATGCCAAGTGGTGACTCTGAGTTTAAAATGTAAATTCTTTTTCAAAACATTTTTTCTAGTCATTTTCAACAAGTGAAAACCCTTTTGAACTTTGAATCAATTTTCTCATAAAAAAGGGGTGTGAAAGTTACTTATTAAGTGGTATTAGAACTTTGAATAACCCATGATTTAATATATACCCCATCCATTAATTTTTACTTGTCACATTTTGTCTTGACACGCCCATTAAGAAAATAATAATTGATACGGCTATTTTACCTCATTACCCTATTAATTGATGTTTAGTACTTTTTCGTTCTATTTTACTGGAGCCCCTTACTAAAAATAGTTGTTTCAATTTACTTGTTCAACTTATGAAATCAAGAGAAAGTTATCGTGTTCTTTCAATATTACTCCTATCATGTAATGACTATATACGACATTAATAGTCAAATTTAGATTTTCACTATTATTAATAAGGTTAATTTAGTAAAATAAACTCTACTTCCTCTGTCCAATAATACTTGTCCACTATACTAAAAATAGATGTCCAACAATACTTATTCAATTTGAAAAATCAATGGATAATTTATCCTTTTATACCCATTTTACCTTTGGTATTAAATACTATTCACCACTCAATGTATTTCTCAAGCTATTAAATTTATTATATTCAAAGGGTGATATAATAAAATTACTCCTATAATTTATTGTTTCTTAATCTGTCTGCGAAGTCAATAATAGATAAGTATTGTTGGACGGATGGAGTAATAGATATTTTCTCAAGGGGAGTGTCAAGTCAACATGGTCCAAGTAAAACAGAATGAAGAGAGTATTAAGTTTTGAAAAATCATTTGAGGAATAAATAATTAATTCTAAGAGTCATTTGATGATTTTTTTTTTGTCTTTTCTTGATATTTCAAAAGTAACAAGTAAAAATGAAAATTCATTTAAAAATAAGTGACAAGTTAAAATCCATTTAATGGCTGAAAAGGAAAATTAATTTTTTTTTGGACGTGGTGGGGTGGGGTGTAGGTGAAGGTGAGAGTGGGGGAGATTTTTTTTTAAAAAAAAATAAAAAAGGTTTAATTGGGGTGGGGGTGGGGGTGGGGGTGGTCGGGTCAGATAGGGGGTGGGTAAATTTTTTTTTTTCCTGGTGGGGTCGTGGGTGGAGTGAGTAATTTTGAGAGTGCTATGAGATATTGCAATTTTTTTTTCCTATTTTATTAAGGAAATTATTTTCCCTATTTTAAAGGAGCTTGTTTCCTAGAGAGCATATTTTTTAAGAAAATTTTAATCAAATAAAAATAAGAAAATAAAAAACATTTTCTGAAAAATATTTACCTCCATACCGATCACACCCCACATGTTTAAAATTTGTTCCAAAGTGGATGACTTCCAAATATTTACACACCGCAAATATGATTTAAGTGATGTTCCAACTCCCAACATAAGGTATTTGTGTACTTTTGACCGTTTGATTACACTGCAAATATGACTCTAAATAGCCCCAAAATTAATTATTTGTGCACTTTGTCCATTTGTTTGGACACAAAATTTAATAGAAAAAGAATTTTAAAATTTATACTACATCCATTTTTAAATGAGTAGTGTTTTTTATAAGTGGTGTTTTAGATAATCAAGAAGAAATTACTGTTTTTTCAATTTTATCCTTTTTTAAGTAATAAGAATTTTGCATAACCAAGAAATTACTAAAAAATTACATTTTTTTCAAGGTATTTTTTAAAGATAGATTAGTAAAAAAATATTTTATTTTCTAGAAATGAGTAGTTAGTAGTTTTTTAAGGGTGTGCCCAAACTAAAAGCACCACCTATTTAGTAACAGAGGGAGTAATTTGTATCAAATGCATGAACATTTATGTGGTTATATTCATAGTTATTTTTTATAAAATACCAGAATATTGATTTTCAGTTCATATTGTCCACTCTTTTTAGTCTCTCAAACTGCCTTACTAAGCTGAGTATTCATTGAAAATCCTTGATTGTGTGGCTCATAAAGCTAAGTAATTCTATGCTCTTTTTACCTTTTTGTGATGTGTACTTTGGAGATGTAATGGTTTGGTATTGTTGTCATATTATGTTATGTTAGGGTTTGACATATAATGTACAAATTGAGGATGTCGAATTTTAAATTGTTATTGGCTAAATGTATGATTCTACTTGATGAATAATAGATCTGTTGTGAATGGATGTCACCAATGTCAAAGAAAGTGACCGCAAGTAGCAGTCAAAATGCTCCGCCTAATTTCCAAATTCTTCATCCACCGCCTTAGTGGCCTATATATATACTACTTTCTCTTTGTATTAGCATATCAAGAATGAATAAAAAGCAAAGTGAAATGCTGCTATTTACTATTTCTCAGTTATTTTAGTACTATACTTGCTCTATTTTATAACACGTTATTAGTATGAGACTCTGTCATCTTGAGTAAATATTTTTTAAGGTAATAAAGATAAGAACTTACTTTTCTTAAAATAATGTCGAATCTATCTAAATGTGAATTTATTGCCCTGGATATATCGGGCAAAATCTATATATTTTGGGCACTTGATGTCGAAATTCATTTGGATGCGATGGGTCTGGCAAACACCATCAAAGATAAAAATCAGGCATCAAATCAAGACCGTACCAAAGCTATGATATTTCTCCGTCATCACCTCGATGAGGGCTTAAAAATGGAATATCTCACTGTTAAGGATCCTCTTATACTGTGGAATAATCTAAAAGAGAGATATGACCACCTGAAGATGGTTGTTCTTCCATAGGCACGTTATGAATGGACCCACTTGAGATTACAAGATTTTAAAAATATAACTGAGTATAGTTCTGCCATGTTTAGAATTATTTCACAGTTAACTTTATGCGGAGAAAATATCACAGATCATGATAAGCTGGAGAAAACATTCTCCACCTTTCCGACCTCGAGTATGCTCCTACAGCAGCAATACCGAGAATAGGATTTAAAAAGTATTCTGAATTAATGTCACATCTTCTTATTGCTGAACAATATAATGATCTTTTGACTAAAAACCATGAAAGTCGACCTGCTGGTACTGCTCCATTTCCTGAAGTGAATGCTGCAAATTTTCACCAATCCAGGTGTGAAAGAGGTAACACCTATGCCTCGAGGCATTTTGCTAGTGCCCTGCCCCGTGACGAGCCTCAAAACTGCTTTTTAAAATACTGAATGTGACAATGAGTTCACACGCGGGTTTAAGCTGTTGAAACAACCTTTCGCAGAAATGCAGGATAATGTTATTTACAGTAGACCCTTGTGGTGCACCCAAGGGTGTGACTTAGTGGTCAATAACGTGAGTTGAGCACCATGAGGTCTCAGGTTCAATTTCCAACAGAGACAAAATACTAGGTGATTTCTTTTCATATGTTTTAGAGGTGACAGGTGTTGACACCCAATTTTGACCTCCCGATATTCCTCACAGGCTGCTATTTTATCAAAAAATATTAGTTTTAAATTTTTAATTATTCTTTTGGTATCAGATAAATTCTGACATTTCGTTAAGGTATGCAATTTATTTTTAGCATTCAATTTTATATTCTTATATAATATATATTTTACTAATTTAAATACAATATTTTATATAATTTTATAAATATTTATTAAATTATTTCTGCAAATATGCATACTCATAATTTACAAATACGTGGTCCATAGTTTATTGCTTATTATTATTATTATTATTATTATTATTATTATTATTGTATTTTAAAATTTTGTATTCATAGGTGCCTAATCTATTTCAAATCATTTTGTCATTGATTTTTAAATAATATATTACGTGTCATTAATTTTACTTACATAATTTATTCATAACGATTTTCATGACGTTGGTTAATTTTTTGTTATTATTGTTATTATATATTTATCGATTTACCACTATATTTATTAAATAATAGTTTAATTCAATTCAATTTTCCAATTTATTTAATTTCTAGTCCAATTCTATCCAATTTATGTCACTTTTAGCCTAAATTGAGTCCAATTGGGCTCAATTTTTAAATGCCAAATCCAATTCTAAATCTGAATGACCCGAATCCGACCCATTTTTACAATTTTTAAATCCCAACCGTTGATCAAGATTGATCCAATGACTGAGATTAAATCTCCCATTTGCTTTCCTTTTTAATTAAACCTATACCCCCAAATCCCTAAACCTAATCCATATACTCCCTCAAACAGCCGCCAACTCTCTCCTTCTCTCTCTCTCTCAAACTACCGCCGCTATCATCTCTTTCCACCTTCCAACCGGAGAAACACCATAGCAGCACCACCAACCAAAATCACACCCCTCTCCCTGATATCACATCTTCATCTCATCGCCAAGCTCCCTTGGTTTCTCACATCGCCGACACTGCCTCCTACCGAGGACTATCGCGTCACTGTGGCCGATGCATAGAGATGAGAAGAGGGAGTTCGCGGTGGTGGAGCTGAGTTGGTTTTGTGGGATAGAGGTGTGGGCGGCGCTGTGGCCGATGCATCTCCACGAGCCAGCACCGCCCCCACCTCTATCCCACAAAACCAACTCAGCTCCACCACCGCGAACTCCCTCTTCTCATCTCTATCAAAAACCACCATCTCCTCCTTCACACACCATAACCACCGACGACCTCCTTTCTCTTCTCCCGTTTTGTTTCTCTTCCTATTTTTCCTTTTCGATCTCCTCTCTTTCTCGAACCACCGTTGCACTACCATTGAAGGGATAGGTCACCGTCGCCAGCCGCCATCACTAGCAACTCTGGTCACCCATCATCTCTGACAAAGATAGCACCCCGGACAGTTCATCAATGATTGCGAAGCCAAATTCGAGATGATATGAAATTTGGAGTTGGTCGTTTCATTTCCCATTGTTATGGAAGTTTCAAGTTTCTAGTGATAAAGAGATTATTGCATGGTGGTTTAATGCTTCGACCAATTTCGAGATTCGTTGAAGCTTTATGATAAATTTCTCATCCCGGGTATTATCTTTTAATGCTTCATTGCACGATTTCTTTCTTAATTGACTCTGTGATCTGAAATTAGTATACCATGGTTAATGATTTTGGTTCAGTCCTTTGTGATCCTTGTTTGTTTGTTAATCCCTCTAGACCATATGTGAATGTCTCAATTTTGTGAGCCATGTTTAGCCTAATTTCTGGTTACATTGGATTTTAAGTCCATACTCACGATATCAACTTTTGAATGTTTACTTTGGACACTGTGATGCTCCGCCTCGCCTTTTTTACTAGCTTTACGTAACTTGATTATAGTAACTCCATTGTGCTTTGCTCAAAATGGGAAGTAACTATTGGTACTTGTTTCCTTTTGATATTCTTTGATTTGTAATTCCCCGCTGATTGATTCTTGGCATATCCTCTTTACTTAATCGGATTGGGACATCGTTACTGTTCGCTTATTCATGGTAGTTTGGGATTTCCTCTTCATAAGCATTAATTCAATGTGACAGCTTCCATACTTGTTATTTATGGTAACTTTAGACCTGTTTTGATTCTTAATTGATTCACCATGTTAATTAAGAATTCACCATGCTAATAAAAGAAAAGATTTCCTTGAATGATCTCTTTGATTTATTCTTTATCTTTCTTTTGTGATTAATGATTGCTTTTTCTTTAATCGATTAGAAATGTCCTATTATATATAGGAAACACTCTTCTCTCCTCTGGGATCACGGGAGTTTTCCTACACTTTAAGCATTCTACTCCCGATACGAAAAATGAAAAAGAAAAAGAAAAAGAAAGAGAATACTTTGAAGGTTTTGTTTGCTCTGAAAGGATTGGCTCCGAAATTTCTCTTACTATTCTGCTTTATTATCTATTTGCTCCCTAACCGGTTAGTCTTTTAACATCTTCCTCTTCTGTGTTTATTTGTTCCGCCTAAAACTTATGTGAATTTTAGTATGCATACCTATGAAATAATATATATCCTATATGCTTGACTTGATTTTCGAACTCTATGGTTGGTTGCATGTGATTTTGTGTCTGACAGGAACCCGTACCTTGATGGGGATGTTTTTGAAGAAGTTGCGTGGGATTGAGGATGATTTGGGAAGCTGTCTAAATATCCTGTTTTGTTTTATTATTTTTTTTTATATTTATTGGGGTTGTAATAGTTTGTATAAACTTTATATATATATATATATATATATATATATATATATATATATATATATATTGAAAGATTATGGGGACTGCTTATGGGGGTGGGGATTATGTGATTCGAATATCTTATCACTTAGATGTCATGCCTATATGATATTTTACGAATGTTTAAAGATGTTTAATTGAATTACTCTATCACCTAGGCAACACTTCTAGGACCATTAATTAAAATTTCAACGTGCTGATTAATTGTCACTTAGAAATCCTGTTCTAGGAGTGTGAATTAGCTTTCAACTTATTAAAATTAATTCCGAGCATGTTCATCAATTTTTCTGCATTTTTAATTGATTTCCTACATTTTTCTGTACACTTTAAATTAATTTTCAGCATTAAAAAAATCACATTTCCAACACTTTAAATCTATTTTCCAGCACCTTTAATTTAATTTTCCAGCACATGCAAATGAATTTTCAGTATATTTAAATTAGTTTTAAGCATGTTTAAATCAGGTCCGACATGTTTAAATAATTTTTAGTATAACCAAGAATAATTTTCAGCATATTTAGTTTAATTTTAAGCACTTAATTTCAGCATATTTAAAATTATTTAATATCTAGTACTTTAATATTAATTTTCAACACACTTTTAGTAATTTCCTGCCCATTTTTTAATAATTTCCTGCCCATTTTTAATAATTTCCTGTACATTTCAAAATCAATTTTCTGCATATGTTTTATAATTTTTTGCACATGGAAATAATTTTTTTGCACACTTTGATTAATTTCCTGTACATTTATAAATATTTTCTGCACATTTTTAATAATTTCCTGCACATTTTAAATCAATTTTCTTCACATTTTTTATAATTTTCTGCACATGAAAAATATTTTTTTCTGCACACTTTGGTTAATTTTCCGCACTTAATATTGATTTTATGCACATTTAAAAATAATTTTCTGCACAATGAATTAATTTTCTGCACACTTTTAATAATTTCCTGCATATTTTAAATAAATTCCGGCATATTTTGAATAGGTTTTCCAGCATACTTAATTCAATTTTTTATTCACTTTAATATATTTTTAGCATATTAATTATTTGTCGCCTAGATATTATGCCTATAGGTCCTAATTACAATGTAAATAATTGCTTAGCTTGTTTATCACCTAGTCAACTTTTAACTAATTAAGAGGCATATTTGAAACCGTTACATGCTAAATGCTTAGTTTTGTTTGTTCTGTATGACGCTTCTTCGAGTCTAATTAGGAAGCCTAAGACTTTCGTTGTGTCTAGATCCTTACCCAAAATAGGTTGTCCAACGCCTCTTGGACATTAAGTTGGGACGGGTAGACATTTTAGGGAACGCTAGTTTTATCACTTTCTTTAGAACGCCTTTAAGATTAATAATTAAACTAGGTGGGGTAGATAGAAAGTCGTAAATGATGGAAGTTGACCCGAGCAAAATTCGACAATGCTATATACGACATTGTCACCCGTTATTAAGTCGGGAGCTGATCCGAATAGGATAAAAATAACCCTTATCTAAATCTTTTAATTCGACTTTTCTTTACTTTATTTTTGAATGTTTTGATTATTTGGGGTAGTCCAGATATTACTTAATAGTTCTTTTTATTATAAATTGTGTTTCTTCTATCTTCTTGCTTATCTGATTCACTTCTTTATTTATTTTTATTACTTTATTTAGATAATTAGACAATAACTAAGTTGCATGTTCATTTTATTTATTATCTTTCATGTTCTAAACACTTAGTTAATCTTAAGTTAATAAAAATAGTTGACCTTTGCTTATCATATAGAATCCCCCACGTAATATATAAGTTTGGTCGGGACTCATATTTGTGGACCTCGAAAGGTGCCTAACACCTTCCTTTCGAGGTAACCTGGACCCTTACGTGAATTTCTGGTGAAGTAGACTAATTAAAATAAGATCGTAATTAGTTTAGAATGGTGCCCTAACACACCTTAATTCGTTAGGTGGCGACTCTTCACTCTTAAACAATCCTAAAAAGAATTGTCACATCGAATCCCACTTTTCCAGAGAAAAATGGGGCGCGACAGCATGACAACTCTGTTGGGGATACTTAGGTTCTAACCAATACGAATTCGTGTGTTATGTGGGATTTTATGTTTTATTTATTTATTTTCATCCTTTCATCCTTTGTTTGCTTCCTTAAATAGTTAATTTCTTTTCAAATTTGACACTTTTCTGGATGTGTTTCTTAACATGAATTTTCATGCTAAATTCTTTTCTTTTTCTATTTATTTTTTTGCCTTAAAATTTTATTCTTTTTATGATTATCCATCTTTTTTCTATTCCTTTTAATTGCTTACATGTGTATCTGAATTGTGTCCATGCTAAATCTTCCTCCTTATCCCATAACATGTTTATGTCCTTGTGAGGTTTCTTGTATTTGTTAACTTTTTATCTTATTTTCTTAATTATGCATGTAATATTTTCAATGTTATTTATTTATTGATTTCCTTAAACTGTGTGGATGTGTTACCGTTTTACACTATATGTTATCTGTTATTGCTTTTCATAATTGACATTTCGCTCATACTTCCCCCACTTGGGAACTTCACACTTTCACTATACTCGGATGTTGTGCCTTCTCACTTCTCCAAAATTCTCTTCAAAAATCCTATTATAGAGAGTCGACTAAGAAGTGGTGGAGCGGATAGTTTTACTACCGCGGGATCACGTGCCTTCTCGCATAAGATTACCCTCGATCCATGTCTACCAACTCTTACAAAACTTAAGATAGTACCGTATACACCCCTTGCATTTAAGTCATGCATTCATTAGCTATAGGTGGTTGACCCTCGAGGTCAATCCATAAAGTTGGAAATCAACCTCTTGTCGAAAGGGTACTCACCACCCAAAGACAAGCATGCATATTATGTGTTATGTGTCACCCTTTCTTTGAAACTTGACCTATGTTTCTGTTTATTAATAAATATGCATAAGGTCTTAATACCCTAGATGTGTTAAGATCAATGTTTATGTAACACCCCATACCTTCCTAACCCTACTTGACGACGTTGAACAATGTTTACTTAGGTGTCGAGCGCCAGAAGTATGTATTTGGTAATGTTATTGATGAGATAATTGAATTTGGCCCTCGTACATGTGATTAAACCTTAATTTTCTAACCTTATTTGATACCTTGGGGTCATATCTACCTAGGTGTTGAGATTCCATGGGTATGTGTTTTATAGTGTCATTGGTGAAACATTTGATATCAGACCTAATATGGGCGATTAGACCTTCGTAGGAGGTGTTTTGTGATTTCGTGGAGCATTTGTGTAATACCCCGTACACATTCCAACCTCATTTGGTGACTTGGAGTCATGTTTACTTGATGATTAGGGTCACTAAGTAAGTATTTTGTAGTGTTTTGATAAGGTATTTGATGTTATGCAAGTATTGAAGAAGTGGCCGAAAAATTCAGCAAAGTGTTGAAACTTGCGCCACTCCCTATTTTAGGGGGTGTGGCACAAGCCACCTGATTCATAGGGGACTCATTTCTTGCGCCACTGCCTTGCTTTGCAGCAGTGGCGCAAGGCAAAAAAAATGTGCCCTTCCGGGCTCGTTTTGCAACGCAATTCTACGTCGATTCTTATATGGGTTTTTTTCGTTCCTTGGAGTTCTTTGAGTGTTGTTAAAGCTTCAAATAACTCAATACACTCCTACATACTTCTACATGATCAAACCATGAAACACAAGTAGTTATCAAAAATGTTCAATGAAGCCATGGGCGACTAGAGTTTCTATTTTTGCGATTGAGACGACGAATGAGAATCTCGTAAGAGAATATTGTTGTGACGCTATGGAATTATTTAAACATGAGATATATGGTGGATTATACATGGAATTTGGTGGGCTAAGTTGAGATATGTTATTGGGCCTAATTTGAGGCCCAACATGAGTCAAAATAAGAGGCCCAAAAGGGTCAAATGACCCATTCTTGTGTTGACAAGTAAACACACCATTTATGACTAATTGGATGGATAGAGATGAGCATGAGGGCATATATAAAGCCACCACAAATCAGATTTTTATTTCATAAAACACACATGCCTTTTTGGAGATATTTCCAACATATTTCTCTCAAACTCTCAAACCCTAAGTCCTCTTCTTGGGCAAGATCATCAGCCTACAAGTATTGGTAAGTGTTTATTCTTGTGATTTAATATATTATGTACATGAGAGTTTATGTATATCATGGTGCTTATGTTGGCAAGGGGTTGAATAGTGCACATTGGCTTTTTGCTAAAAGATGTGCATCCTTGTGAATTAAACTTGAAAAAGGACTTGATGTTTTGATGAAAGTGAATGATGTGGATGATATCTCAACATGTATGGTGCGATTATGTTCCTAAACTTGTTATTTTTCTATAAGTGTAAATTATGGGATTTTGGCCGATTTGTTGTTGTGAGGTGTATTGAAGTAATTTTATGGAATAATTGTGATGTTGTGGTGATGAAGAGTGGAAAGTATGAACATGGTGTGACATGCTAATGGTTTGTGATATTTTGATCAATGTTGGGAATATTGTGGGATTATTGGTATGATAATTTCACCAATGGTATTGTCAAGGGGGAAATGACATTTTATTTAAGGCAAACATGAAACTCATTGTCGTTATATGCAATTGCAATGTAGTTGGTGGTTAATGTAAACTCCGTTATGTATTTGTGTTGTAGAGTGACACATAAAGAAGAAGCAGAACTATTATATGCACACCTAAGATTGTATATTCGTATTGAGAATACAAGGTATGTAAGGTTACTCTGTCCGTATCTTTCTGCAGTAAATAGTAATCACATTGACATTACACTTGTCCTATTGCAAAATGTCCCAAGGTATCTTATACCCGGTTATCAATTGTCATTAGCACATGTTTCCTACTCATTGATCAATGGTTAATCACATGTCTTATATTCATTGACTAATGTTCCAAAAGTCCAATAAGGTTGTGTTCCAAAGTTCCAATAGTGGTTATACTCATGTATCTCGTTCATTGGTTATTGTTTAATGGTTCCAATGGTGTTATGTTTCCAATAAGGCTATGCTTCCAACAATGTCTATTCATATGTCTCTCACTCATTGGTTAATGATCCAAAGCTTCAAGTAAAGTTATAACTATCATTGTACCAATCTCAAAGTAAAGATTTAAGTAATACATATGTGGTTAATGATCAAGTATAGGTGGCAGCTTTGGGGGCGAAATGCCTAGCTCAAGTCGATCCCGAGATTGTTGGATCAGGGGGCAGTCCTAGAGGCAAAAGCCTAGCTCGGGCCGAACCTGACAGGGGGCAGCTCTAGAGGTAAGAACCTAGCTCGAACCGAACCTACTATATTGATTTATGGGTGGCAGCTCTAGAGGCATAAGCCTAGCTCGAGCCGATCCCAACATAACGTTATGTTATATAAAGACCCACTGATCAGTTGGGGCCCGGGTATTCAATGGCAATGGTTAATGGCAAATAAATGCAAAGGCAAAAAATGCAATGAACGCAATGAAAGCAATATACATGTTTCCAAATGCTTATAAAGCAATGGTTTATTTACATTGAATACTCACTGGTGTTTAACTCCAATGAAGTCTTTATGTTATATACAGTTGCTATGGCCTTACATACTCAGTACATTCTTCGTACTGACCCCTTTGGGGGCCTTACTTTACTTGCTGCAGGCGCAGGTGCTAGTAGACCTCCCCAATAGGTTGCAAATCATTTGCAGGTCTTTGGTGAGCTCCAGTTGCTTCGGGGCTTCCCGAGTCACTATGTACATTTGTTTTAGTATTGTTTTGATATTGTATGTATGTATAGAGCGGGGGCTTGTCCCGACTCTATGATTGGTTTTGTTTATGCATCCGTAGAGGCTTTGTAGATGTTGTGGGACATGTGAAGGGTATGTAAGGGACATATGTTTTGTCATGATGGCCCCAACGACCAAGTTTCATAGTTATTATATATGTTTCATGCATTCCTCTATTGATGCTTATTATTCATTTGAGGTGGTGCTGTGTATTGAGTAGCATGCATATGAGTGTACATGAGCAAAGATTGGTTCTCTCGGGCCTCAACGGCTCCGGGTGCCAGTTCGGTCCGAATGAGATTCAGGTTGTGACAAAAGTGGTATCAGAGCAGGTCGTTCTAAGGGTGTCTACAAAGCTGTGTCTGAGTAGAGTCTTACTTATCGATGTGTTGCGCGCCACATTTATAAGTAGGAGGCTACGGGACATTTCGGAGTTGTTTCTTTTCTTCACTTCTAGATCGTGCAATAGAGCCAAGGTTGTAAGTGGAATCATATGTGCTCAATGATAATGGTTTTCCATTACAGAGAAGTTGTAGGCGTAATCATAACTGACCATGGGAATTGTTTTCTTGTGTTTGATTAGAAATGCCAATGGCAAGAGAAGGTTGGGGATACGGAAAGGAGATAGACAGGATTGCTGGAGAAGGAACCAGTAGAGCACCACCTGAGCAAGTTGATCAAGGTGGGGCTGGAAATGAGTTGGTATCATGGGCTTCTTCTACTCTTTCAATTCCAGAGGAATTGTCCAATAATGCTATTGTGCAAGATTTAATGAGTGCGGTGCACATACTGACCCGTGTAGTTGCTGTACAAACTCAAAGACGAGTGTTGGAGCAGCAAATGATGGAACAAAGGCAAAAGAGAAGGACACAAGACTTTGACGAAGGGTCATCAAAAAGGGCTAGACCCTAGGGGCAGTTCATGGGGTCCCAAGGAGGATTTGAGCCTCGGATGTTGCACGAACCACCAAGGCCATTATTTTCTCTGCTTACAGCAAATGTTCCCCCTCTATTCCAAGGGTTTAGAGGCAACCAGTTTGGGCAAAGAAGTAAGAGTCAGGATTCACGAATAGTGGGGTATCAAGCACAAAGAAGTATGAGCCAATCAAAATCTCCCCGTCAGCCGTGTCAGCGCTGAAGAAGATATCATTTGGGTGAATGTCGGTTGGGGACAAATCTTTTCTACTGGTGTGGTATGCCGGGACACGTGAGGAAAAGGTGTCCACAGAGGAGCACGAGTGGTATGGCACGACTTATGAGACCAACTGTCGCATTGCCATTATCGATGCCTCCTCTAGGTAGAGGTGTACAGCCTATGGGGTGCGATAGAGGTTCTAGAAGAGCAGCTAGTTCCAGCGGGACCCAAGACCGTATGTATACCTTAGCGGATCAACGGAATTTGGAGTCTTCTCCTGATGTAGATACAAGTACATTATTAGTATTTTTACATAAGGTAAATGCATTGATTGACCCAGGTTCCATGTTATCATATGTCCCTCCATTAATTATTGCAAATGTTTGTCTGAAAGGACACCAGAGGTATCAATTAACCCATTAGGGGTATCTACACCAAACGGTGAATTTAGTAGAGCTAAAAGAGTATATTGTAATTACATAGAAATTGCGTGTGGTCATGATACACTGATTGATCTTATTGAACTGGAAATAGTGGATTTTGATGTTAAAAAGAGATTGTGCTATAATAGATTGCTGAGCTACGAAATTACATTTTTCATTTCCCCAAAAGAGTGTTTTTGAATGGGAAGGGTCATGTGGGGGGCACCAAGAGGAAAATATATTCCTTATCTTAAAGCAAGGAAAATGATACCCAAAGGGGTACATATGTCACTTGGTACTAGTGAAGGATACTAATGCGAAACCACCAACTGTTCAATCGGTTCTGGCGGAACTGCATTCCTCAATGTATGAGTTGGTATTAATATGATGTCAGGTACTCAGCCTAGTTTTATTCGAATAGCATGGCCCCGATAGAGTTGCGGGAATGAAAAGAGAAATTAAAAGACGTGATGAACAAGGGATTCATAAGATCTAGTACGACCCTTGGGGTGCATCAATGTTCATTGTACGAAAACAAACTGTCACATTGAGAATGTGTATGTACTATTGACAAAGGAATAGGGTAACAAGTAAGAATCAGTAGCTTAGCTTCTCCCCAGAAGTGATGATTTATTTTGATCGATTATAGGGTGCCAAATGCTTCCCAACGATTACCCTAAGATCAGGTGAGTATCAAGTAAGGGGTAGAGAAACCAAATATACTCAAGATAGCCTTTCAAACAAAGTATGGTCTGTATGAATTCATATTTATGACATTTGAGCTAACAAATGCACCAGTTGTGTTTATAGGCGTGATAAATAGGGTGTTCAGGCCATTCTAAACGGATTCGTGACAGTGGTTTTAGATACGATTTTGGGTTACTCAAAATCACAAAAAGGACCATGCTAATCACTTGTGACAGGTGTTACAGATTCTTCGTGATCTTAAGATATAGGCAAGTGTTTTAAATGCAAGTTTGGTCACAATCCGTATCATCTTTCCGCAAGTCATCTAATATTTGGTGTTTCAATGTTTGAAAACTATATAGGAGGTCATCCTGTATTGATTCCAGTGGTGGAGATATACAAGTTATGGATGATCTCACATGTGACGAGGTGAATAAGAAATTATGAAGTAACCTCCGTAAAGGCACTATTGGAGAAAGAAGCACGTAGGAGAAATCATAAGGGAAACCAAATAAATAATGCAATCTAAAGTACTCATATTGGCTGAACATGATAGAACAGTTCAAAGTACGACACTGGAGTCATAACAAGTGAGTTTTTATAAGTGTTACGTGTGCATATGATAACATAAAGGATTAATGATTCCCTTCGACTTAAATTTGTTCCAAAGAGACAGTATGATTAACATTCGAGGACGAATGTTCCTAAGGGGGGAAGAATGTAACACCCCATACCTTCCTAACCCTACTTGACGACGTTGAACAATGTTTACTTAGGTGTCGAGCACCACAAGTATGTATTTGGTAATGTTATTGATGAGATAATTGAATTTGGCCCTCGTACATGTGGTTAAACCTTAATTTTCTAACCTCATTTGATAACTTGGGGTCATATCTACCTAGGTGTTGAGATTCCATGGGTATGTGTTTTATAGTGTCATTGGTGAAACATTTGATATCGGACCTAATATGGGCGATTAGACCTTCGTAGGAGGTGTTTTGTGATTTCGTGGAGCATTTGTGTAATACCCCGTACACATTCCAACCTCATTTGGTGACTTGGAGTCATGTTTACTTGATGATTAGGGTCACTAAGTAAGTATTTTGTAGTGTTTTGATAAGGTATTTGATGTTATGCAAGTATTGAAGAAGTGGCCGAAAAATCCAGCAAAGTGTTGAAACTTGCGCCACTCCCTGTTTCAGGGGGTGTGGCGCAAGCCAACTGATTCAGAGGGGGCTCATTTCTTGTGCCACTGCCTTGCTTTGCAGCAGTGGCGCAAGGCAAAAAAAAATGTGCCCTTCCGGGCTCGTTTCGCAACGCAATTCTACGTCGATTTTTATATGGTTTCTTTTGGTTCCTTGGTGTTCTTTGAGTGTTGTTAAAGCTTCAAATAACTCAATACACTCCTACATACTTCTACATGATCAAACCATGAAACACAAGTAGTTATCAAAAATGTTCAATGAAGCCATGGGCGACTAGAGTTTCTATTTTTGCGATTGAGACGACGAATGAGAATCTCGTAAGAGAATATTGTTGTGACGCTATGGAATTATTTAAACATGAGATATATGGTGGATTATACATGGAATTTGGTAGGCTAAATTGAGATATGTTATTGGGCCCAATTTGAGGCCCAAAATGAGCCAAAATAAGAGGCCCAAAAGGGTCAAATGACCCATTCTTGTGTTGACAAGTAAACACACCATTTATGACTAATTGGATGGATAGAGATGAGCATGAGGGCATATATAAAGCCACCACAAATCAGATTTTTATTTCATAAAACACACATGCCTTTTTGGAGATATTTCCAACATATTTCTCTCAAACTCTCAAACCCTAAGTCCTCTTCTTGGGCAAGATCATCATCCTAGAAGTATTGGTAAGTGTTTATTCTTGTGATTTAATATATTATGTACATGAGAGGTTATGTATATCATGGTGCTTATGTTGGCAAGGGGATGAATAGTGCACATTGGCTTTTTGCTAAAAGATGTGCATCCTTGTGAATTAAACTTGAAAAAGGACTTGATGTTTTGATGAAAGTGAATGATGTGGATGATATCTCAACATGTATGGTGCGATTATGTTCCTAAACTTGTTATTTTTCTATAAGTGTAAATTATGGGATTTTGGCCGATTTGTTGTTGTGAGGTGTATTGAAGTAATTTTATGGAATAATTGTGATGTTGTGGTGATGAAGAGTGGAAAGTATGAACTTGGTGTGACATGCTAATGGTTTGTGATATTTTGATCAATGTTGGGAATATTGTGGGATTATTGGTATGATAATTTCACCAATGGTATTGTCAAGGGGGAAATGACATTTTATTTAAGGCAAACATGAAACTCATTGTCGTTATATGCAATTGCAATGTAGTTGGTTGTTAATGTAAACTCCGTTATGTATTTGTGTTGTAGAATGACACATAAAGAAGAAGCAGAACTATTATATGCACACCTAAGATTGTATATTCGTATTGAGAATACAAGGTATGTAAGGTTACTCTGTCCGTATCTTTCTGCAGCAAATAGTAATCACATTGACATTACACTTGTCCTATTGCAAAATGTCCCAAGGTATCCTATACCCGGTTATCAATTGTCATTAGCACATGTTTCCTACTCATTGATAAATGGTGAATCACATGTCTTATATTCATTGACTAATGTTCCAAAAGTCCAATAAGGTTGTGTTCCAAAGTTCCAATAGTGGTTATACTCATGTATCTCGTTCATTGGTTATTGTTTAATGGTTCCAATGGTGTTATGTTTCCAATAAGGCTATGCTTCCAACAATGTCTATTCATATGTCTCTCACTCATTGGTTAATGATCCAAAGCTTCAAGTAAAGTTATAACTATCATTGTACCAATCTCAAAGTAAAGATTTAAGTAATACATATGTGGTTAA
This sequence comes from Capsicum rhomboideum, assembly GCA_031232105.1. Classification (NCBI taxonomy): domain Eukaryota; kingdom Viridiplantae; phylum Streptophyta; class Magnoliopsida; order Solanales; family Solanaceae; genus Capsicum; species Capsicum rhomboideum. Next base: position 136,655,075 of record CP124711.1, on the reverse strand, counting down.
TGATCAAGTATAGGTGGCAGCTTTGGGGGCGAAATGCCTAGCTCAAGCCGATCCCGAGATTGTTGGATCAGGGGGCAGTCCTAGAGGCAAAAGCCTAGCTCGAGCCGAACCTGACAGGGGGCAGCTCTAGAGGTAAGAACCTAGCTCGAACCGAACCTGCTATATTGATTTATGGGTGGCAGCTCTAGAGGCATAAGCTTAGCTCGAGCCAATCCCAACATAACGTTATGTTATATAAAGACCCACTGATCAGTTGGGACCCGGGTATTCAATAACAATGGTTAATGGCAAATAAATGCAAAGGCAAAGAACGCAATGAACACAATATACATGTTTCCAAATGCTTATAAAGCAATGGTTTATTTACATTGAATACTCACTGGTGTTTAACTCCAATGAAGTCTTTATGTTATATACAGTTGCTATGGCCGTACATACTCAGTACATTCTTCGTACTGACCCCTTTGGGGGCCTTACTTTACTTGCTGCAGGCGCAGGTGCTAGTAGACCTCCCCAATAGGTTGCAGATCATTTGCAGGTCTTTGGTGAGCTCCAGTCGCTTCGGGGCTTCCTGAGTCACTATGTACATTTGTTTTAGTATTGTTTTGATATTGTATGTATGTATAGAGCGGGGGCTTATCCCGACTCTACGATTGGTTTTGGTTATGCATCCGTAGAGGCTTTGTAGATGTTGTGGGACATGTGAAGGGTATGTAAGGTACATATGTTTTGTCATGATGGCCCTAACGGCCAAGTTTCGTAGTTAATATATATGTTTCATGCATTCCGCTATTGACGCTTATTATTCATTTGAGGTGGTGTTGTGTATTGAGTAGCATGCATATGAGTGTACATGAGCAAAGATTGGTTCTTTCGGGCCTCAACGGCTCCGGGTGCCATTCCGGCCCGAATTGGATTCAGGTTGTGACAGTTTAACTTCCCAAGGGATTTAAGACCCAAAAGGACGCATAACCTTATCTACTATGCGTTAATTTTTACATTTGTGTTAATGTCTTACCTATCTTGTTATTCTTTGTTTTCCTATTTTAGTTATTCCTTACTCTTAGAATCCATTACTCTTAGAGTTCCTTAAAATTCCTATCAGATTATGTTTTCTTTAGGCCTAAATCATACAATCTTATGGCCTAGTCAAAACCCCCCTTCCATTTGTCTTCATAGATTGAGTTCATACTCTAAAGTATCCTTCAACATACTAATCATCTTGTGAACTGATTCATTCCTCGAGTGGATGTTCTAGATTATTTCTACTCTTTTAGGGTAACTCATTATTTTAGGATATTCTTACTTAACACCTTCAATATTGACATGACATTGTTTTCACCATAACTCTTGACAATTATTTTTTTTTTTCATATTCGTGCCATATTCTGGCTTTCCCAACTTCTAAATCATATAGAGCTCTCAACTATTCACTTTGAATGAATATAATTCAAATATTTTGCTCCATAATATTACTCATAGACATTCTATTATCGTGCGTTTTTACTAATCATAAGTCCTTTCTTCTAAGGTTGACTAAAGTTGAACATCAGAATGGTCAGTCAAGCAATGTTTATCAATCTTACCAACAGTGAAGCTGAGCGTAGGAGTTTGGGTTTGCACCAAGACAAGCTTACTCCTTTTTAGTCAAGCATTATGAGTATGGAAAGAAAAATACAAAGAATTAGAGGAATAATGACTAATCTTCGAGGTTCATCTGATATGCCACCAGGCTTCCCAGAGCCATTATCGAAAACTGACTTTATTGCTCCCATCTACACTTTGGAGTCGCCAGTATTGATGGCCTCACCTATGCTTAATTGTGATGCACAAGTATCTCCGAGTTTGTATTCAATCGCACTGCAAAAAGCACTCAATGGGTCGACAGAGATGGGCAAAGAGAAGGAAATAGAAGGAAAGGTCTCTAACCATAAGGCAGGGTTGTCTCAACAGCCCAAGATGGACAAGTTATCCTAATCAGGAAAAGAAAGTAAGGATAGAGTTGGGGACTTGAACTTTCCGTTATACGACGGGTTTGGGGATCCTCGCTCCCATTTGAAAGCGTATCTGGATGAGCTAGCAGTTATAGGGCAAAGTGATGGTCTTAAGATGAAACCTTTTGTCAGTTCACTTACAGGTCTAGCATTGATGTGGTACGCAGAGAAGGATACAAGCAAGTGGGTCTCTTGGGATAATTTGGCAAGTGACTTTATTGGGTGGTTCGACAATAGGCTGAAGAGGAAGTTCATAGTTGAAAATCTAAGACATGACAAGGTTGGTTTGGTTGAGCCACAATTCAGAGATAGGGGAAAGACAATTATCAATGACACATCAAAGCCTCCAAATCCCGAAGTGAGCAAATTCCAAGTTATGACTCTCTTAGACGAACCACCGTTAATCACTTTTGAAATGTTGAGGTCACATGATATCTTGCAGCCTAATCTTATTGGTTCCTGTTACCCTTCAAGTCCTTTCTTTGATCCCAAAAAGCATTGCGCATTCCATTCTGGCATGCCTGGTCATGACATGGATGAATGCCTCCAGTTAAAGAGAGAACTACAAAATTTGATAAGCGAGGGGAGGATAGTAAAGAAAAGTCACCCTCAACTGATATGGTATCTATCTCCAGAAATTACTCCAACACCAAATTACTCTTGTTACCCTCAATCCTCCACAAAACCTCATCCTCAAACTATTTGGTACCCACTTCTATCCATTGCTCCAACATCATAATACATTTCCGTGTCTTATCCAAATCCACCAACAAATGAACGATCCAATTAATCCGCTAGGCCTCCAGTCAAGTTTCAGAAAAACCCACCAAGACAGTACACCCTCTAGTTGAACCCATAACTCAGTTGTATGAAAGACTCAGAGAAGCAGACTACATCACACCCAACCCTGCTGTACTTGTTAATACTCAGTCTAAATGATACAATCCTAATTAGGTTTGCGCCTACCACTCTGGGATGAAAGGGCATCCCATAGAGGCGTGTTTTACCTTAAAGGACAAGATTTAAGCTATGATTGATACCAAGATGATAATTGTAACAGGGTTAAAGCTCGGTGTTGATTAAGCTCCTAAGCATGACTAGCACCTGTTTGGCACTGATAAGAGGATATCATGTTTGGGCTCTCAAGCATTTGAAATTACTTTAAGCTTTACATACTTGGAATAATATGGATTTTCTTTTATGCTTTCCTTTTATGTAATTGGAACTACATTTGACCTGATTCCCCTATAAGAGTGATACGTAGGTGCTCATTTAATGGGTTCGGTCTCATTATAATAAAATTTTATTTCCCCCTGTTTTTATCATTTTGTATGAAGTTGGAAGGATTAACGATGATATCAATTACAAAGGATGTTTCAAAAATCAATAGTTATGATGTTCAACATGATTCAACTTTGTTCATTCCCCAAGCTTTCTTATCTTCTTTACCACCACAATTTCAAATTCAGCATCATGTTAATCTCTCCAAAGCGTAAGTTTTGTCACTATCGTCTGTCTCGTGCGTTAGAAGCCCAAATATCTATGCTTAGATCACTTATTAAGTCATAGTCTTCATCTTGGAATGTCTTATATTTATGTTGTTTTAAACTTATTTATGCTATGTGGTAACTTTTGCTTGATTTATTTATTTTGTTTAAAGGTTGTCTAGTATTTGAATATTGAATCGGCTAAGAGTCTACAATTTGGCAAATATGCCTAACCCTCTTGATCCTTCTTCTAATACAAATTTTGCTTCTTTCCCCAGCACAAAATACCTTTCTTCTCTCGATTCGTATCCTCAATGAATATGTTTAACCCACGCCAATCTTGGTACTTTGCAAAACATGGTAATGCATGATGTGGAATCACCTACACTGCAACAAAAGTTTCGTGACTTAGAAAATAGGTTAGATGAATGTCTACGTTCCAAACGCATTTATGACTTGAGGTATGAGAAACTATGTCTACATCCAAGGATTGGTTTGCCTCCAGGATACAAAGTTTCAAAATTCACTATGTTCGATGGGCATGGAGACCCGATCATGCATCTAAAGGACTATTGTGGTAGATTAGTTGGCATTGGGCATAATGAAGCTTTACTAATGAGACTCTTCATTCAAAGCTTGTCAGGAATAACACTCACTTGGTATGTCAAACAAGACTTTGACAAGTGGCATACATAGGAAGACATGGCTAAAGACTTTGTGAGACAATATAAGTTTAATGTCAAGGTCGATCCGACGATACTGGACTTGTTTGAAATAAAGAGAATGACTCATGAATCTTTTGAAAAATATGCAACACAATGGAGATTGGAAGCTTCTAAGATACGTCCTCTTGTGCCTGAAGAAGAGTTGATCCAAATTTTCGTCAGGTCGCTAGATGGTATATACTATCAAAAATTATTCGACTTATGTATTCAAAGCTTCGACGATCTGATCTTAATTGGGAAAATATTAGAATATGGTATTCGGACAGGAAAAGTTACTGACGTTTCCGCAATACAAGCTACTTTTCAAGCACTACAAGCTTTGCCAAAACAAGAAAAAGAAGAAGATATCTCAACCATCCCACCTCAAGAATGATACTATCCAAATACCCAACAGGCATATGCTATTTTTGACACCTACAACCCACAAGGTTTTCAATACCCAAATTCTCACCAACATAATCCAATACCATCCAATTCTCATCAACCAAAGAAAATGAAACCTCGTATCTTTACCCCTTTGACTGAACCTTTATCCAACATATTTCAAAGATTGTTTCCTCAAGGAGTTCTGAAACTAAGGAAATGATGGATCCCTAAATACGCACCTTCGAATTTTTACTTGCCCAAAAGGTGTGTATATCATTCAAATATCCAAGGTCATGATATTGAGGAATGTTCAGCATTGAGGTACAAGATCCAAGACTTGATTGAGAAGGGCAAGATTATAGTACAACAAGGGCCACTAAGCAACATCTATGACCCTACCACAGGCACAACTATTGTTCAAGGTGACCCAATAGAGATTGCCTCGAGATATTTGACAAGGAAGCATAAAGCACATCAAAGGAACTGAGAAGGACAAAATCGTGAAAAACAAAAGTACCAAATCTTTTTCCAATAAAATTTCCTGTTTTTATTTATGTTTCTCCTTGTACTCATGAACTAAGTTTGACCTGACTTTCATTTGGATACGTAGGCATCCCATTCTTGGTTTCGATCTCAATCTAATAAGATTTTTCTTTTCCCTTCATATTCAAATCACGTCAGCTTTTGAAAAAACTCTATTCAACAAATCTAAACAATTTTGACCCATTCATGACTTCAAATGACAATTGTAAATTCGAAGTCGAACCTCAATGTTCGAATACAAGACAACCGTTTTTTTTGAACTAATAATTTTCTTTGAGTGATGCAGGAATATAAGACTGGGGCAGAATTTTTGAGATTACCTCAAAAATTCTACCAACAGACAACATTTTGATTCGCAAGAAAGTGTGAAACATCTTTTAAACTGGGGCAGAAATTTTTGAGGGGTACTCAAAAATTTCATCACAATGACATGACAATGACAGGAAGTCACTGCCAATGCAAAGGGTATTGGGTTATCCGCCCTAAAATAGGATACATTGGCTTATCAGCTCTAAAATAGGATATGTTGGGTTATCCGTCCTAAAAAAGAATACATTGGGTTCCGCCCTAAAATAGGATACGCTGGGTTATCCGCCCTAAAATAGGATATTTTGGGTATCCACCCTAAAATAGGATATTTTGGGTATCCACCCTAAAATAGGATATGCCGGGTTTTTTCGCCCTAAAATAGGATATGTTGGGTATTCGCCCTAAAAATAGGATATGTTTGGTATCCGCCCTAAAAATAGGATATTTTGGGTACCCGCCCTAAAATAGGATATATTGGGTATCCTACCTAAAATAGGATATTTTGTGTTATCCGCCCTAAAATAGGATATTTTGGATTATCCTCCCTAAAATAGAATATGTTGGGTTATCCATCCTAAAAAATAATATATTGGGATCGTCTGCCCTAAAAAAGACAATTGGGCTCGTCCACCCTAAAATAAGGACTATTGATTTTCCAGGCATATAGTCAACGTGATCACATCTCCTTAAAAGTCGAAACTGGGCAGATTTTTTAGGTTCCTCAAAAATCTTGGGTAACAAGCACAACATCAAATAGATACACTTCCTTATCTCCTCTTATCATTATTGTTATCTATTTTTATACCTTGTCTCTTCATTAGTTAATATTTTCTATGCTTATGAGCTAACCATTTTATCTAGTTGTGTTAGAAGCTGCAGGTAGGCTCCCAAAAGCATAACAAGAGACGTTTGAGAATCATTTTTTATTTCGTTCTGAAACATGATTCTTTAACCCTATATCTCACAATCTAACCTAAATCATATTCACATCCCATATTTCAAAACTACTCATACTCCAATCTCGTCAATTCATGTTATCTTCATTCAAATTCCACATTCGTCAATTTTTTTTAGGAATCTCATTTGTTCCTAAGTCTAGAACTATTCATGGCCTGATTCTTGTGAACTCGAGATATGTAGGCGACTTAAAACCAAAGTCTCGGCCACACCATTTTAACAAATCTCTCTTGCTTTTTGATTCCAGCGAACCATCCTTTCAATCGAACAAAATTAGCTACTACGTCAATGTTCGTTGCTCGGCAATTCTTCTATCATTCCCAAGCAACGAAGGGGTAGCTGTTGACACCCAATTTTGTCCTCCCGATACTCCTCACATGCTACTATTTTATCAAAATAATTTTGAATTTTTAATTATTATTTTGGTATCAGATAAATTCTGACTTTTCGTTAAGGTATGCAATTTATTTTTAGCATTCAATTTTATATTCTTATACAATATATAATTTACTAATTTAAATAAAATATTTTACATAATTTTATAAATATTTATTAAATTATTTTCGTAACTATGCATACTCATAATTTACAAATACGTGGTCCATAGTTTATTGCTTATTATTATTATTATTATTATTATTATTATTATTATTATTATTATTATTATTATTATTGTATTTTAAAATTTTGTATTCATAGGTGCCTAATCTATTTCAAATCATTTTGTCATTGATTTTTAAATAATATATTACGTGTCATTAATTTTACTTACATAATTTATTCATAACGATTTTCATGACGTTGGTTAATTTTTTGTTATTATTGTTATTATATATTTATCGATTTACCACTATATTTATTAAATAATAGTTTAATTCAATTCAATTTTCCAATTTATTTTATTTCTAGTCCAATTCTATCCAATTTATGTCACTTTTAGCCTAAATTGAGTCCAATTGGGCTCAATTTTTAAATGCCCAATCCAATTCTAAATCTGAATGTCCCGAATCCGACCCATTTTTACAATTTTTAAATCCCAACCGTTGATCAAGATTGATCCAACGACTGAGATTAAATCTCCCATTTGCTTTCCTTTTTAATTAAACCTATACCCCCAAATCCCTAAACCTAATCCATATACTCCCTCAAACAGCCGCCAACTCTCTCCCTCTCTCTCTCTCTCAAACTACCGCCGCTACCATCTCTTTCCACCTTCCAACCGGAGAAACACCATAGCAGCACCACCAACCAAAATCACACCCCTCTCCCTGATATCACATCTTCATCTCATCGCCAAGCTCCCTCGGTTTCTCACATCGGCGACACTGCCTCCTACCGGGGACTATCGCGCCACTGTGGCCGATGCATAGAGATGAGAAGAGAGAGTTCGCGGTGGTGGAGCTGAGTTGGTTTTGTGGGATAGAGGTGTGGGCGGCGCTGTGGCCGATGCATCTCCACGAGCCAGCACCGCCCCCCACCTCTATCCCACAAAACCAACTCAGCTCCACCACCGCGAACTCCCTCTTCTCATCTCTATCAAAAACCACCATCTCCTCCTTCACACACCATAACCACCGACGACCTCCTTTCTCTTCTCCCGTTTTGTTTCTCTTCCTATTTTCCCTTTTCGATCTCCTCTCTTTCTCGAACCACCGTTGCACTACTATTGAAGGGATAGGTCACCGTCACCAGCCGCCATCACAAGCAACTCTGGTCACCCATCATCTCTGACAAAGATAGCACCCCGGACAGTTCATCAATGATTGCGAAGCCAAATTCGAGATGATATGAAATTTGGAGTTGGTCGTTTCATTTCCCATTGTTATGGAAGTTTCAAGTTTCTAGTGATAAAGAGATTATTGCATGGTGGTTTAATGCTTCGACCAATTTCGAGATTCGTTGAAGCTTTATGATAAATTTCTCATCCCGGGTATTATCTTTTAATGCTTCATTGCACGATTTCTTTCTTAATTGACTCTGTGATCTGAAATTAGTATACCGTGGTTAATGATTTTGGTTCAGTCCTTTGTGATCCTTGTTTGTTTGTTAATCCCTCTAGACCATATGTGAATGTCTCAATTTTGTGAGCCATGTTTAGCCTAATTTCTGGTTACATTGGATTTTAAGTCCATACTCACGATATCAACTTTTGAATGTTTACTTTGGACACTGTGATGCTCCGCCTCGCCTTTTTTACTAGCTTTACGTAACTTGATTATAGTAACTCCATTGTGCTTTGCTCAAAATGGGAAGTAACTGTTGGTACTTGTTTCCTTTTGATATTCTTTGATTTGTAATTACCCGTTGATTGATTCTTGGCATATCCTCTTTACTTAATCGGATTGGGACATCGTTACTGTTCGCTTATTCATGGTAGTTTGGGATTTCCTCTTCATAAGCATTAATTCAATGTGACAGCTTCCATACTTGTTATTTATGGTAACTTTAGACCTGTTTTGATTCTTAATTGATTCACCATGTTAATTAAGAATTCACCATGCTAATAAAAGAAAAGATTTCCTTGAATGATCTCTTTGATTTATTCTTTATCTTTCTTTTGTGATTAATGATTGCTTTTTCTTTAATCGATTAGAAATGTCCTATTATATATAGGAAACACTCTTCTCTCCTCTGGGATCACGGGAGTTTTCCTACACTTTAAGCATTCTACTCCCGATACGAAAAATGAAAAAGAAAAAGAAAAAGAAAGAGAATACTTTGAAGGTTTTGTTTGCTCTGAAAGGATTGGCTCCGAAATTTCTCTTACTATTCTGCTTTATTATCTATTTGCTCCCTAACCGGTTAGTCTTTTAACATCTTCATCTTCTGTGTTTATTTGTTTCGCCTGAAACTTATGTGAATTTTAGTATGCATACCTATGAAATAATATATATCCTATATGCTTGACTTGATTTTCGAACTCTATGGTTGGTTGCATGTGATTTTGTGTCTGACAGGAACCCGTACCTTGATGGGGATGTTTTTGAAGAAGTTGCGTGGGATTGAGGATGATTTGGGAAGCTGTCTAAATATCCTGTTTTGTTTTATTATTTTTTTTATATTTATTGGGGTTGTAATAGTTTGTATAAACTTTATATATATATATATATAATGAAAGATTATGGGGACTGCTTATGGGGGTGGGGATTATGTGATTCGAATATCTTATCACTTAGATGTCATGCCTATATGATATTTTACGAATGTTTAAACATGTTTAATTGAATTACTCTATCACCTAGCCAACACTTCTAGGACCATTAATTAAAATTTCAACGTGCTGATTAATTGTCACTTAGAAATCATGTTCTAGCAGTGTGAATTAGCTTTCAACTTATTAAAATTAATTCCGAGCATGTTCATCAATTTTTCTGCATTTTTAATTAATTTCCTACATTTTTCTGTACACTTTAAATTAATTTTCAGCATTAAAAAAATCACATTTCCAACACTTTAAATCTATTTTCCAGCACCTTTAATTTAATTTTCCAGCACATGCAAATGAATTTTCAGTATATTTAAATTAGTTTTAAGCATGTTTAAATCAGGTCCGACATGTTTAAATAATTTTTAGTATAACCAAGAATAATTTTCAGCATATTTAGTTTAATTTTCAGCACTTAATTTCAGCATATTTAAAATTATTTAATATCTAGTACTTTAATATTAATTTTCAACACACTTTTAGTAATTTCCTGCCCATTTTTTAATAATTTCCTGCCCATTTTTTATAATTTCCTGTACATTTCAAAATCAATTTTCTGCATATGTTTTATAATTTTTTGCACATGGAAATAATTTTTTTGCACACTTTGATTAATTTCCTGTACATTTATAAATATTTTCTGCACATTTTTAATAATTTCCTGCACATTTTAAATTAATTTTCTTCACATTTTTTATAATTTTCTGAACATGAAAAATATTTTTTTCTGCACACTTTGGTTAATTTTCCGCACTTAATATTGATTTTCTGCACATTTATAAATAATTTTTTGCACAATGAATTAATTTTCTGCACACTTTTAATAATTTCCTGCATATTTTAAATAAATTCCAGTATATTTTGAATAGGTTTTCCAGCATACTTAATTCAATTTTTTATTCACTTTAATAAATTTTTAGCATATTAATTATTTGTCGCCTAGATATTATGCCTAAATAATTGCTTAGCTTATTTATCGCCTAGTCAACTTTTAACTAATTAAGAGGCATATTTGAAACCGTTACATGCTAAATGCTTAGTTTTGTTTGTTCTGTATGACGCTTCTTCGAGTCTAATTAGTAAGCCTAAGACTTTCGTTGTGTCTAGATCTTTACCCAAAATAGGTTGTCCAACGCCTCTTGAACATTAAGTTGGGACGGGTAGACATTTTAGGGAACGCTAGTTTTATCGCTTTCTTTAGAACGCCTTTAAGATTAATAATTAAACTAGGTGGGGTAGATAGAAAGTCGAAAATGATGGAAGTTGACCCGAGAAAAATTCGACAATACTATATACGACATTGTCACCCGTTATTAAGTCGGGAGCTGATCCGAATAGGATAAAAATAACCCTTATCTGAATCTTTTAAATCGGCTTTTCTTTACTTTATTTTTGAATGTTTTGATTATTTGGGGTAGTCCAGGTATTACTTAATAGTTCTTTTTATTATAAATTGTGTTTCTTCTATCTTCTTGCTTATCTGATTCACTTCTTTATTTATTTTTATTACTATATTTAGATAATTAGACAATAACTAAGTTGCATGTTCAGTTTATTTATTATCTTTCATGTTCTAAACACTTAGTTAATCTTAAGTTAATAAAAATAGTTGACCTTTGTTTATCATATAGAATTTCCCCACGTAATATATGAGTTCGGTCGGGACCCACATTTGTGAACCTCAAAAGGTGCCTAACACCTTCCTTTCGAGGTAACCTGAACCCATGTAACACCCCGTACCTTCCCAATCCTATTTAATGATGTTGAATAATGATTTCTTAGGTAATGAGAGATATACTTATGACGAGAAAATTAAAATTTGGCCACGTACATGCAATGAGACTTTTATAGAAAGTGTTTTGTGATTTCGTGGAGCATTTGTGGAATACCTCGTACACATTCTAGCCTCATTTGGTGACTTGGAGTCATGTTTACTTGATGATTAAGGTCACTAAGTAAGTATTTTATAGTGTTTTGATAAGGTATTGGACGATACGCAAGTGTTGGAAAAATTGCCGAAAAATTCAGCAAAGCATAAAAACTTGCGCCACTACCCTGTTTCAGGGGGTGTGGCGCAAGCCACCTGATTCATAGGGGCTTCATTTCCTGCGCCACTACCCTGTTTCAGGGGGTGTGGCGCAAGGAACAAATATTAGGCCTTTCCGGACCCGTTTTGTAACGCACTTCGACGACGCTTCTTGGATGGTTTCTTTTGGTTCTTTGGAGTTATTTGAGCATTGTTAAAGATTCAAACACTTCAATATACTCCTACATACTCCTACATGATCAAATCATGAAATGTGAACAGTGATCCAAAATGTCCAGTGAAACCAAGGGCGACTAGAATGTCTAGTTTTGCGATAGAAAGGACGAATGAGAATTATTTAAGCGAATATTATCGTGACACTATGGAATTATGTAAACATGTGATATATGGTGACTTTTACATGAAATTTTATGGGCTAAGCTACATGTGCACTTGGGCCCAAAATTAGGGCCCAAAATGGAACAAAAGAGAAGGCCCAAAGGCAAAAATGACCCATTCTTCCAATAATTGACCAAGTAAACATACCAATTAATGCCAAATGTGGCTAAGGATGACTTGGGGTCTATATAAAGGCCCCAAGATCAGATTTGTATTGTCCAAAGCTCTCATGCCTTTATGATATTTTCTCAAATATTTCTCCAAGTTCCAAACCCTAAAGCAAAATATCCTTTGGACTCTTTGGCAAAGATCATCCTATTCCAAGCTTTGGTAAGTGTTTATTTTCATGGATTAACATATTATATGCATGGGAGATTATGTCTATTATGCTATTTGTGTTGGCAAGGTGATGAATAGTGTATTTTGCCTTTGGTGAAAGATGTGTCATCTTGGTAATTTGAACTTGAATTAGGCCTTGTGCTTTTGATGAAAAAGCATGGTATGGACAAAATATGAACATGTATGGTGTTATTTTTGGTATTAAACTTGTTCTTGTCTATAAGTGAAAATTGTGGGATTTTGGCCGATATGTGTTATGAGTTGTATTAAGGTACTTTGATGGGTTATTTGTGATGTGTGGTGGATAAGAAAGTGTAAAGGAGAAGTGTTGTGGTAAAATGTATCAATTATCATGTATTGGTCAATGTTGGGAATATTATGGAATTTTTTAAATAATAGTATGATCAATGGTTTTGTCAGGGGAAATGGTATGTTTAAGGACAAATATGTGACTCATTGGTGTTACATGCATTTAAAGAGTAGTTGGTGGTTAATGTGAATTCCGTATTGTATTTGTGTTGTAGAGTGACACATAAAGAAGGAGCGGGATTATTGTATACGCATCTAAGGTTGTATATCCGTATTGCGAATCCGAGGTATGTAAGGTTCCTTTGTCCGTATCTTTCTGTGGCAAATAGTATGCACATTGACATCTCACTAGTCCTATCCCGAAATGTGCTAAAGTATCCCATATCCGGTTATCAATGGTCATTGTCATATATTTCCTACTCATTGAGCAATGGTGAATCTCATGTCTCATATTCATGGTTAATGTTCCAAAAAGCCCAATAAGGTTATGTTGTGATAGTCCAATAGTAGTCATACTCATGTCTCTTGTTCAATAATGATTGTCCAATGGTTTCAATGGTGTTATGTTTCCCATAAGGCTATGTTTCCAATAAAGTTTATTCACATGTATTTTATTTTGGTTATGGTTCCAAAGCTTCCAAATGCTATGTCAAATGAATGTATCAATCTTTCACAAGTAATGGTATCAATCTCAAAGTAAAGAAATGAAGTAAGAATAAAGTAATGCATATTGGTTATGTTATTCTATCCATGGGGTGAAAGAACACCCGCATGTGTTATCCATGGGGTGCAAATACCTGCATGATGATGCTAGTTATCCATGGGGTGCAAATACCCGCATGATGATGGCCATTTATCCATGGGGTGCAAAGGACACCTGCATGACGATATGATCTTATCCATGGGGTAAAAAAAATACCTGCATGACGATGATATGTTATCCATGGGGTGATAAGAACACCTGCATGATGAAGGCCCTCACAGTATATGAGCAATGTAAAAGTAAAGTAAAGACAAGAGAAAGAATGAATGTAATATACATGGTTTCCAAAGTACAGATTGGTGACTCATCTACCTTGTGATTTATCTATATTGGTTATGCACTTGAACTTGAGTTCTTGGCATATTTCTATACCTTCCAGTTTCATTTGAGCCTTACATACTCAGTACATTCTTCGTACTGACCCCCTCGGGGGATTTACCTTACTTGCTGCAGGCGCAGGTCCTCGTAGGCCTTCACAGTAGATTGTCAGTGTTGCAGACCGTTGGTGAGCTCCAGTTAGTTCGGGGCGTCTCCGAGTCACTGTTGTACATGTGTTTTGATTTTGTACATGTTGTATAAAGCGGGTACTTGTCCCGAATTTTAGTTCATGTGGTCAATGCATTTTGTTAGAGGCTTTTGTAGACGGATGTGGGTGTATCAGTGAAAAAGGAATATGTTGTTTTGACTGAATGGCCTCAACGGCCAAGTTTCATATGTATGTATATATATGTCCCATGTTTTCTGTCATTCGTCGTTCAAATTCTTACGTAATGGTGGTGATGCTTCTATGACGTATATGATTGAACATAGGCAAAGGTTGGTTCTCTCGGGCCTTATCGGCTATGGGTGCCAATCATGTCTCGATGGGATTCGGGGCGTGACAAAAGTGGTATCAGAGCAGTTTGGTCTCAGGATGTCTACAAAGCCGTGTCTGAGTAGAGTCTTACTTATCGATGTGTTGTGCACCACATTTATAAGTAGGAGGCTACGGGACATTTAGGATGTTGTTTCTTTTCTTTATTCTAGATCATGCAATAGAGCCAATGTTGTAAGTTGCATTGTATCTGATCTTGGTCATTGTTTTTCTTTGGTATAGTCACAATGCCGAACACTAGAAGAGGAAAAGGAAAAAGTAAGCTGATAGATAGAATTGTTGGTGGAGGAACCAGTATACCACCACCTGATCAAGTTCATCAAGCTGATATTGAGCCAGAATTTGTGTCACGAGCTTCTTCCACTCCCTCTGTACCAGAAGAGTCGAGTAGGAGAAGCGTACCTGTAGAACCACCAGTCAATACTACGGACCAGGATTTGAAAAATGCAGTTCAACTGTTAACACAGTTAGTGGCAGCCCAGAGTCAAGGACGAGCTGGTCCAATGACACATGATGATGATGCGGCTAGAGTGGCAAGCCGCAGAACACAAGACTTTCTAAAATTGGACTCTCCTATATTCACTGGGTCAGACGTGCAAGTAGATCCACAGGACTTCGTGGATCAAATCCAGAGAGCTTTGGAGGTAATGCATGTAACCGGAGTAGAAACGGTTGAGCTAGCAGCTTATAGGTTGAAGGGAGAGGCTATATTGTGGTATGAGGACTGGAAGAAAGTTCGAGGTATTGGTGTAAACCCACCTACGTGGGAAGAATTTAAAGCGGCATTTCTTGATCACTATCTTCCCTATGAGATCCGTGAGGCTCGTGTGGATCAGTTTTTAAATTTACGTCAAGGGAATATCAGTGTTAGAGAGTACAGTTTGCAGTTTAATTCCTTGGCACGATATGCTCCACATGTGGTGGCCACGATGGAAGATAGAGTACATAGATATGTGGACAGATTGGAGCCTTATTTGGTACGGGACTGCACTATCGCTGCCTTAAATCGAGATATGGATATAGCGAGAATCCAGGCCTTCGCGCAGAAAATGGAAGACCAAAGGCAAAGAAAGAGGATACAGAAATCGGAGGAAGGGCCAGTAAAACGGGCAAGATCCATGGGGCAGTCTATAGTGTCCCCAGGAGGATCTGGATCTCAAATGTTACCGCCTAGACCCTCATTCTCTTATGCTACAACAGGCGCTCCATCTCACTCTCGAGGATACAGGGGCAGTCATATTGGGCAGAGGGTGCTAGATTCACAGACAGCAGGGTCTTCTCGCCCACTGTGCCAGTTTTGCAGACGATTTCATGAAGGTGAATGTCGGAGAGGAACGAATGCTTGTTATTGGTGTGGTATGCCGAGTCACATAATGAGAGACTGTCCACGACGAAGCTTGGATAGTATGATACGACCTGCGGGGTCTACTGTGGCATCATCAGCATCGGTCCCTTTGTTAGACCGAGGTGTGCAGTCTATTGGCCGTGGCAGAGGTGCCGGTGGAGCAGCCGGTACTAGTGGGGTCCAGAATCGCACTTATGCTTTAGTGGACCGGCTGAAGGAGGGACCATCTCCTGACGACGATACAGGTATTTCAATATATTACCATGATATATATGCATTGAATGACCCGTATTCTTCCTTATGATATGTTATACCATTGATTGTGTACTGACGTTGAAAGAAACCAGAATTACTAGTTATGCTAATTGGAGTGTAACACCCCGTACTTTATAACCTCACTTGATACCTTGGGATCATATCTACATAGGTGTTGAGATGCCATGCATATGTGTTTTATAGTGTTATTGGTGAAATATTTGATATCGGACGTAACATGTGCGATTAGATCGTCGTAGGAGGTGTGTTGTGATTTCGTGGAGCATTTGGGCAAGAACTCGTACACATTCTAACCTCATTTGGTGACTTTAAGTCATGTTTACTTGATGGTTAAGATCACTAAGTAAGTATTTTGTAGTGTTTGGATAAAGGATTGGACGATACGAAAACGTCGGATTAGTGGCCGGCAATTTCAGCAAAATGTTGAAACTTGCGCCACTACCCTGTTTCAGGGGTGTGGCGCAAGGCACAAAAATTTTGCCCTTTCCGGCGTCGTTTCGTAACGCAATTCTACGACGATTTCTAGATGGTTTCTTTTGATTCTTTGGAGTTATTTGAGCATTGTTAAAGAGTCAAACACTTCAATACACTCCTACATACTCCTACATGATCAAATCACGAAAGGTGAATAGTGATCCAAAATGTCCAATGAAACCAAGGGCGACTAGAATGCCTATTTTTGCGATCGAAAGGACGAATGAGAATCTTTTAAGGGAATATTGTCGTGACCTTATGGAATTATATAAACATGAGAGATATGGTTAATAATGCATGAAACTTGTTGGGTTAAATGGATATGTCTTCTTGGGCCAAATTAAGGCCCAAAAGTGGAAGAAATCCATGGCCCAAAGGGTCAAAAGACCCATGCTTCCATTTGACCTTCTAGACACCTTATTAAATGCCAAGAATTGGCTAAGGACAACATGAGAGGCCTATATAAAGAGGCAAATCAGATTTTTATTCTACAAGACCTCTCATGCCTTTAACACATTTTTCTCAACATTTCTCATTTCCAAACCCTAAAGCAAAATAATTCCTTGGGACTTCTTGGACAAGATCAACATGTTCCAAGCCTTGGTAAGTATTTATTTTCATGGATTAATATCTTATATGCATAAAAGAATATGTATATCATGTTGGTTGTGCTTGGAAAAATTGGTCATGGTACTTGGTGATTTTGTATGAGATTTGTGGTATATGGAATTCAAGTGTGAATTAGGCCTTGTGACTTTGATGAAAAAGCATGGTATTGACAAAATATGAACATGTATGGTGTTATTTTGGGCATTACACTTGTTCTTGTCTAAAAGTGGGAATTTTGGGATTTTGGCCGATATGTGTTATGAGTTGAATTAAGGTGCTTTGATGGATTATTTGTGATGTGTTATGGATAAGAAAGTGTAAAGGAGAAGTATTGTGGTGAAATGTATTGATTTTCATGTATTGGTCAATATTGGGAATATTATGGAATTTGTGAAATAATAGTATGATCAATGGTTTTGTCAAGGGGAAATGACATGTTTAAAGGCAAACATGTAATTCATTGACATTGCATGCATTTGTAAAGTAATTCGTGGTTAACGTGAATTCGTTATGTATGTATGTTGTAGAGTGAAGGAGAGGGATCATTGTATACGCATCGAAGGTTGTCTATTCGTATTGTGGATCCAAGGTATGCAAGGTTACTTTGTCCGTATCTCTCTACGGCCAATAGTGTTCACATTGACATTTCTCTAGTTCTATTCCGAAATGTACTAAGGTATCCCATATGCACTTATCTATGGTCATTGTCATATATTTCCTACTCATTGATCAATTGTGAATCTCATTTATCATATTCATGGTTAACTTTCCGAAAGTTCAAATAAGGCTATATTCCAATATTCCAATAGTGCCTATACTTGTGTCTCTTGTTCATGGATTATTGTCCAATGGTTCCAATGGTATCATGGTGCTAGTTATATTATATTTCTCCTTGATATTTATTCATATGTCCTTTATTGGTCAATGATTCAAAGCTTCCAACAATGTTGTGTTCCAAAGTTCCAAAGTGATGTTATGATTATCAAAGTATCAATCTCAAAGTAATGAACAAAGTAATGCAAATGTGGTCAATGATCAAGTACGAGTGGCAAGTCTAGGGGCGTAAGCCTAGCTCGACTCGATCCCGAGATTTGGATTTATGGGTGGCAAGTCTAGAGGCGTAAGCCTAGCTCGACTCAATCCCAAGGGTGGCAAGTCTAGGGGCATAAGCCTAGATCGACTCGATCCCTATATGATGATATGAAAGACCCACTGATCAGTCGGGGCCCGGGTACATTGTGATATGTAATGACATGTGAGCATTGAGATAAAGAAGTAATGAAATAATGAAAGCAATCCACATGGTTTCCCAAAAATACCAAATGGTGACTTATGTACATTGATTCTTCATATGTTTTGAGTTCATTGACATATTCATTGAAATATTCATGTGTTGTATAGTTTCATCTAAGCCTTGCATACTCAGTACTTATTTCGTACTGACCCCTCTCGGGGGATTTACCTTACTTGCTGCAGGCGCAGGTCCCAGTAGACCTCCTCAATAGACTGCCAGTGTTAGCGGTTCTTTGGTGAGCTCCAGCTCATCCGGGGCTTCTCCGAGTCAAAGTATATATATGTTTTGGTATTGTGCATGTTGTATAAAGCGGGGACTTGTCCCGACCTATGGTTCATTTTGGTCAATGCTCTTGTTAGAGGCTTTTGTAGACCGATGTGGGTGTAATAGTGTAAAAGACACATGTTGTTTTGATTAGATGGCCTCAACGGCCAAGTTTCATATGTATGCCTAAATATGTCCCATGTTCTCCTTTATTCGTATTTCGTAATATTATGTAATGGTGGTTATGAATATTATATGCATATGATTGAGCATAGGCAAAGGTTGGTTCTCTCGGGCCTTATCGGCTACGGGTGCCAATCATGTCTCGATGGGATTCGGGGCGTGACAAAAGTGGTATCAGAGCAATCGGTCTAAGGATGTCTACAAAGCCGTGTCTGAGTAGAGTCTTATGTATCGATGTGTTGTGCACCACATTTATACGTAGGAGGCTATGAGACATTTAGGATGTTGTTTCTTTCCTTCATTCTAGATCGTGCAATAGAGCCAATGTTGTCAGTTGCATTGTATCTGATCTTGGTCATTGTTTTTCTTTGGTATAGTCAAAATGCCGAATACTAGAAGAGGAAGAGGAAAAGGTAAAAGTAAGCTGATAGATAGAATTGCTGGTGAAGGAGCAAGTAGACCACCACCTGAGCAAGTTGATCAAGGTGGGGCTGAAACTGAGTTCGCAACGCGAGCTTCTTCTACTTCTTCAGCTCCAGAAGAGCCGAGAAGAAGGGAAGTGCCCGTGGAACCACCGATAAATGCCACAGATCAGGATCTTAGGAATGCTGTACAGATGTTGACACAGTTAGTGGCGGCACAAAGCCAGGGAAGAGCTGGTGCTATGGCACATGATGATGATGAGGCTAGAATGGCAAGTCGCAGAACACAGGATTTCTTGAAACTGGACCCTCCTATTTTCACAGGGGCAGATCCAAAAGCTGATCCACAGGACTTCGTGGATCAAATTCAGAGGGCCTTGGAAGTTATGCATGTGACAGGGGTAGAGACAGTGGAACTTGCTGCGTACAGGTTGAAAGGAGAGGCAATACTGTGGTATGAGGATTGGAAGAAATCCCGTGACATTGGTGCAGATCCACCTACTTGGGAAGAGTTTAAAGTGGCTTTCCTTGATCATTACTTGCCCTATGAGATCCGTGAGGCACGTGCGGATCAATTCCTAAATCTCCGTCAAGGGAATTTGAGCGTCAGAGAATATAGCTTGCAATTTAATTCCTTGGCTCGATATGCGCCAAATGTTGTGGCTACGATGACAGACAGGGTCCATAGATACGTGGACAGACTAGAGCCATATTTGGTAAGAGATTGCACTATTGCGGCCTTGAATAGGGACATGGACATTGCTCGCATACAAGCCTTCGCCCAGAAAATGGAGGATCAGAGACAGAGACGCAAGGTACATGAATTTGATAGGGGACAGTCCAAAAGGGCTAGACCTATGGGACCACCTATGATGTCCCAAAGAGGATCTAGGCCCCGCATGTTTCCTAGACCACCTAGACCGTCGTTCTCTTATTCCACAGGTGGTGCTTATTCGCAGTCTCGAGGGTTTAGAGGTGGTTCAGCTGGGCAGAGTAGTGGGGTTCATGGATCACAGACAGCAGGTTTCCCTCGTCAGCAGTGTCCGCACTGCGGGCGTATGCACACAGGTCCATGTCGTACAGGGATGAATGTCTGCTTTTGGTGTGGTGTGCCGGGATATATAGCGAGAGAATGTCCACAACGGAGCATGGGTGGTATAGCACGACCAGCTGGGTCGGCTGTTGCGTCTTCAGCATCGGTTCTGGTCGAGGTAGAGGTGCCAGAGGAGGAGCCAGTACTAGCGGGGTCCAGAATCGCACTTATGCTTTGGTGGACCGCCAGAATTCAGAGGCTTCCCCAGATGTTGTCACAGGTACATTATCCA
This sequence comes from Capsicum rhomboideum, assembly GCA_031232105.1. Classification (NCBI taxonomy): domain Eukaryota; kingdom Viridiplantae; phylum Streptophyta; class Magnoliopsida; order Solanales; family Solanaceae; genus Capsicum; species Capsicum rhomboideum. The sequence goes on along the minus strand of CP124711.1, from coordinate 136,634,587 downwards.
TATTCTCACATAATGTATATGCACTAATTGACACAGGTTCTACATTTTCCTATGTTACTCCATTGGTTGCTGCCAAATTTGCAAAGGCACCGGAATTATTAATTAAATCAATTGAAGTGTCTACACCGGTTGGTGAATATATTATTGCAAAGAGAGTGTATCGTAACTGTGTGGTAACTGTGTGTGGTCATGATATGTTGGCCGATCTCATTGAATTGGACATGGTGGATTTTGATGTAATTATGGGAATGGATTGGTTGGCCTCTTGTTATGCTACGGTAGATTGCCGGGTCAAGAAGGTGCAATTTTGTTTTCCGCAGGAGAATGTTCTTGAATGGCAGGGTAATGTAGGGGCACCAGGAGGGAGATTTATTTCCTATTTAAAAGCCAGAAAAATGATTGCCAAGGGATACGTATGTCATTTGGTACGAGTGAAAGATAATGATGTGGAACCAGTAACTCCACAGTCAGTACCGGTAGTCAATGAATTTCTTGATGTATTTCCAGAGGATCTTCCAGGTTTACCCCCAGAACGAGAAGTGGAATTCGGCATTGATGTGATTCCGGGTACTCAGCCCATTTCTATTCCTCCATATAGAATGGCTCCAGCGGGACTGCGTGAATTGAAGGAGCAGTTGAAAGATTTGCTGGATAAAGGCTTCATTAGGCCTAGTATGTCCCCGTGGGGTGCACCGGTATTATTTGTGCGAAAGAAAGATGGCACCTTGAGAATGTGCATCGACTATCGACAACTGAATAAAGTAACGATCAAGAACAAATACTCCCTCCCTTGCATTGATGATTTGTTTGATCAGTTACAGGGTGCCAGGTGTTTTTCAAAGATTGACTTGAGGTCGGGTTACCATCAAGTCAGAGTTAGAAAAGAAGATGTACCCAAGACAGCTTTTCGAACACGGTATGGCCATTATGAATTTTTAGTTATGTCATTCGGACTAACAAATGCACTGGCTGTGTTTATGGATTTGATGAACAGGGTGTTTAAGCCATTCCTAGACGTGTTCGTGACAGTATTTATAGATGACATCCTTGTTTATTCAAGATCACCAGAAGACCATGCTTATCACTTACGGCAAGTGTTGCAAATTCTCCGTGACCGTAAGTTGTATGCAAAATTCTCCAAATGTGAGTTTTGGTTGAAATCAGTCGCGTTCTTGGGTCACATTGTATCAGATGAAGGCATACAGGTTGATACCCAAAAGATTAAAGCAGTGAAGAATTGGCCAAGACCTACGACACCCACAGAGATTCGCAGTTTTTTGGGTTTGGCAGGTTATTACTGAAGATTTGTAGAAGGGTTTGCTTCTATTGCAGCACCATTGACAAAGTTAACTCACAAGGCAATTAAATTTCAATGGAATGACGCATGTGAAAGAGGTTTCCAAAACTTGAAAGATAAGTTGACTTCCACACCAGTGTTAGTACTTCCGGAAGGTACAGAGGGCTATGCAGTGTATTGTGATGCTTTCGGGATTGGTCTCGGATGTGTATTGATGCAGCATGGTAGGGTGATAGCATATGCCTCACGACAGTTGCGGCCACATGAGAAAAACTATCCCACACATGATCTTGAATTGGCAGCAGTAGTTTTTGCTTTAAAGATATGGCGTCATTATTTATATGGGGTTCATGTTGACATCTATACGGATCACAAAAGCTTGCAATATCTTTTTAAGCAGAAGGAACTCAATTTGAGGCAACGAAGGTGGTTAGAGCTGTTAAAAGATTATGACCTTGATATTCTTTATCACCCAGGCAAAGCAAATGTCGTAGCTGATGCATTGAGCCGTAAGGCAGTAGAAAGCACTAATGGTCAGTTGAATGAAAAGCGTGAGATAATCAAAGATTTGAATCAATTAGCCAGCTTGGGAGTTTGCCTTATTGAATCCTCCGATGATAAAGTTATGGTGCAAAATGCAGCAGAATCCTCCTTGATAGCTGAAGTGAAAGAGAAACAGTATGCAGATTCTATTTTATTGCAGCTAAAGGAGAATGTGCAGCAGAATATGACCAAGGCATTTGCTATTACACCGGAAGGGGTGCTTCAATGTCAAGGGAGAATATGTGTACCGGATGTAGATCAGCTGAGGACACGAATAATGACAGAGGCGCACCATTCGCGCTATTCCATTCATCCAGGTGCTACTATAATGTACCATGAATTGAAAGAAGTGTATTGGTGGGGCAACATGAAAAAGAACATTGCAGAATTTGTCGCGCAATGCCCAAATTGTCAACAGGTGAAAGTGGAACATCAGAAACCGGGAGGTTACATGCAATGTATCAATCTTCCAGTCTGGAAGTGGGATATGATTAATATGGATTTTATTACGGGCTTGCCTCGTACATTGCGGAAGTTTGATTCCATATGGGTCATAGTGGACCGACTTACCAAGTCAGCTCATTTTCTACCTGTCAAGACGACCTATACAGCTGAGGATTATGCGAAGTTGTATGTGAAAGAGATAGTACGATTGCATGGTATTCCACTCTCTATCATATCAGACAGAGGAGCACAGTTTACAGCACACTTTTGGAAATCTTTTCAGCGGAGTTTAGGTACTCAGGTGAATTTGAGTACGACTTTCCATCCTCAGACTGATGGACAAGCAGAACGTACTATTCAGACACTTGAAGATATGCTACGAGCTTGTACGTTAGATTTCCAGGGTAGTTGGGATGACCATTTGCCTCTTATTGAATTTACATATAACAATAGCTATCATTCAAGTATTAAAATGGCACCTTATGAAGCCTTGTATGGAAGGAAATGTCGATCACCAATTGGATGGTTTGAAGCAGGTGAAACTGCTTTACTTGGGCCAGATATTGTCCACCAAGCCATGGAGAAAGTTAAAGTTATCCAACAACGGTTACAAACGGCTCAAAGTCGTCACAAGTCATATGCCGATGTGAGAAGAAGAGGGCTTGAATTTGCCATAGGTGATTGGGTATTTTTAAAGGTGTCACCGATGAAAGGGGTAATGCGGTTCGGAAAGAAAGGAAAATTGAGTCCACGTTACATAGGCCCATATGAAATTATTAGAAGATTTGGGCAAGTTGCGTATGAGTTGGCTCTACCCCAGGACCTTTCGTCAGTCCATCCGGTATTTCATGTGTCGATGCTCCGGAAATGCATAGGAGATCCTTCACGTATTGTGCCCGTAGAAGATGTTCAAGTTGCAGAGGATCTCACTTATGAAGAGGTGCCCATTGCTATCCTAGATCGACAAGTAAAGAGATTGAGAAATAAAGACATAGCATCCGTAAAAGTCCTTTGGAGAAACTAACAAGTAGAGGAGATCACATGGGAAGCGGAAGAAATGATGAAATCCAAGTATCCCCACTTATTCCAAATGGACCAAGAAGTTCACAGTGCGGAGGTGGAACAATAACAAGTACGTATTTAAAAGCATTATGTGTATGTATAGGTATGTTAAAGTAAAGATGCATTTGTTGTATATAAGACAATGTTGTTAACATTCGAGGACGAATGTTTCTAAGGGGGGGAAGAATGTAACACCCCGTACTTTATAACCTCACTTGATACCTTGGGATCATATCTACATAGGTGTTGAGATGCCATGCATATGTGTTTTATAGTGTTATTGGTGAAATATTTGATATCGGACGTAACATGTGCGATTAGATCGTCGTAGGAGGTGTGCTGTGATTTCGTGGAGCATTTGGGCAAGAACTCGTACACATTCTAACCTCATTTGATGACTTTAAGTCATGTTTACTTGATGGTTAAGATCACTAAGTAAGTATTTTGTAGTGTTTGGATAAAGGATTGGACGATACGAAAACGTCGGATTAGTGGCCGGCAATTTCAGCAAAATGCTGAAACTTGCGCCACTACCCTGTTTCAGGGGTGTGGCGTAAGGCACAAAAATTTTGCCCTTTCCGGCGTCGTTTCGTAACGCAATTCTACGACGATTTATAGATGGTTTCTTTTGATTCTTTGGAGTTATTTGAGCATTGTTAAAGAGTCAAACACTTCAATACACTCCTACATACTCCTACATGATCAAATCACGAAAGGTGAATAGTGATCCAAAATGTTCAATGAAACCAAGGGCGACTAGAATGCCTATTTTTGCGATCGAAAGGACGAATGAGAATCTTTTAAGGGAATATTGTCGTGACCTTATGGAATTATATAAACATGAGAGATATGGTTAATAATGCATGAAACTTGTTGGGTTAAATGGATATGTCTTCTTGGGCCAAATTAAGGCCCAAAAGTGGAAGAAATCCATGGCCCAAAGGGTCAAAAGACCCATGCTTCCATTTGACCTTCTAGACACCTTATTAAATGCCAAGAATTGGCTAAGGACAACATGAGAGGCCTATATAAAGAGGCAAATCAGATTTTTATTCTACAAGACCTCTCATGCCTTTAACACATTTTTCTCAACATTTCTCATTTCCAAACCCTAAAGCAAAATAATTCCTTGGGACTTCTTGGACAAGATCAACATATTCCAAGCCTTGGTAAGTATTTATTTTCATGGATTAATATCTTATATGCATAAAAGAATATGTATATCATGTTGGTTGTGCTTGGAAAAATTGGTCATGGTACTTGGTGATTTTGTATGAGATTTGTGGTATATGGAATTCAAGTGTGAATTAGGCCTTGTGACTTTGATGAAAAAGCATGGTATTGACAAAATATGAACATGTATGGTGTTATTTTGGGCATTACACTTGTTCTTGTCTAAAAGTGGGAATTTTGGGATTTTGGCCGATATGTGTTATGAGTTGAATTAAGGTGCTTTGATGGATTATTTGTGATGTGTTATGGATAAGAAAGTGTAAAGGAGAAGTATTGTGGTGAAATGTATTGATTTTCATGTATTGGTCAATGTTGGGAATATTATGGAATTTGTGAAATAATAGTATGATCAATGGTTTTGTCAAGGGGAAATGACATGTTTAAAGGCAAACATGTAATTCATTGACATTGCATGCATTTGTAAAGTAATTCGTGGTTAACGTGAATTCGTTATGTATGTATGTTGTAGAGTGAAGGAGAGGGATCATTGTATACACATCGAAGGTTGTCTATTCGTATTGTGGATCCAAGATATGCAAGGTTACTTTGTCCGTATCTCTCTACGGCCAATAGTGTTCACATTGACATTTCTCTAGTTCTATTCCGAAATGTACTAAGGTATCCCATATGCACTTATCTATGGTCATTGTCATATATTTCCTACTCATTGATCAATTGTGAATCTCATTTATCATATTCATGGTTAACTTTCCGAAAGTTCAAATAAGGCTATATTCCAATATTCCAATAGTGCCTATACTTGTGTCTCTTGTTCATGGATTATTGTCCAATGGTTCCAATGGTATCATGGTGCTAGTTATATTATATTTCTCCTTGATATTTATTCATATGTCCTTTATTGGTCAATGATTCAAAGCTTCCAACAATGTTGTGTTCCAAAGTTCCAAAGTGATGTTATGATTATCAAAGTATCAATCTCAAAGTAATGAACAAAGTAATGCAAATGTGGTCAATGATCAAGTACGGGTGGCAAGTCTAGGGGCGTAAGCCTAGCTCGACTCGATCCCGAGATTTGAATTTATGGGTGGCAAGTCTAGGGGCGTAAGCCTAGCTCGACTCGATCCCGAGGGTGGCAAGTCTAGGGGCATAAGCCTAGATCGACTCGATCCCTATATGATGATATGAAAGACCCACTGATCAGTCGGGGCCCGGGTACATTGTGATATGTAATGACATGTGAGCATTGAGATAAAGAAGTAATGAAATAATGAAAGCAATCCACATGGTTTCCCAAAAATACCAAATGGTGACTTATGCACATTGATTCTTCATATGTTTTGAGTTCATTGACATATTCATTGAAATATTCATGTGTTGTATAGTTTCATCTAAGCCTTGCATACTCAGTACTTATTTCGTACTGACCCCTCTCGGGGGATTTACCTTACTTGCTGCAGGCGCAGGTCCCAGTAGGCCTCCTCAATAGACTGCCAGTGTTAGCGGTTCTTTGGTGAGCTCCAGCTCATCCGGGGCTTCTCCGAGTCAAAGTATATATATGTTTTGGTATTGTGCATGTTGTATAAAGCGGGGACTTGTCCCGACCTATGGTTCATTTTGGTCAATGCTCTTGTTAGAGGCTTTTGTAGACCGATGTGGGTGTAATAGTGTAAAAGACACATGTTGTTTTGATTAGATGGCCTCAACGGCCAAGTTTCATATGTATGCCTAAATATGTCCCATGTTCTCCTTTATTCGTATTTCGTAATATTATGCAATGGTGGTTATGAATATTATATGCATATGATTGAGCATAGGCAAAGGTTGGTTCTCTCGGGCCTTATCAGCTACGGGTGCCAATCATGTCTCGATGGGATTCGGGGCGTGACATGGAGTCTATACACTAGTTGGTGAATCGAAGATAAAAGAGTATATCGTAATGGTATAGTAGATGTTCTTGATCATGTTATGATGGTTGATCTTATGGAGATGGAAATGAAGCATTGTGTTTTGTGTTGTAATGGTTATGGAGTGATTGACTTCTTGTATGACATGAAGAGTACCAAGCTACGAAAGTATATTTCTATGTTTTCAAAAGACCGTCCTTGAGCGGAAAGATAAAATTCAAGTATCAAGTGGAACTACCGTACTTGGGGGTTAGATTTTGTTCACTAGGCTAGAGAGAAGATTAATGTGGTACCATAGTAGCTACAAGCTAATACAAGTCATATGCTGAGATCCATTGCTTGTATTGAAAATATGCAACTTATGGAGAATCCTACTTACTACTATAAGAGAAAATGCAAAGTACGGACTTCGAGCAATAACAAGAAAGTATCGGGAAGTAGTATGTGTATATGTATATAGGGGACTATATAGATGCATGGGATGTACATGAGACAATGTTACTAACATTCGAGGACGAATGTTTCTAAGGGGGGAAGAATGTAACACCCCGTACCTTCCCAACCCTATTTAATGATGTTGAATAATGATTTCTTAGGTAACGAGAGATATACTTATGATGAGAAAATTAAAATTTGGCCACGTACATGCAATGAGACTTTTATAGAAAGTGTTTTGTGATTTCGTGGAGCATTTGTGGAATACCTCGTACACATTCTAGCCTCATTTGGTGACTTGGAGTCATGTTTACTTGATGATTAAGGTCACTAAGTAAGTATTTTATAGTGTTTTGATAAGGTATTGGACGATACGCAAGTGTTGAAAAAATTGCCGAAAAATTCAGCAAAGCATAAAAACTTGTGCCACTACCCTGTTTCAGGGGGTGTGGCGCAAGCCACCTGATTCATAGGGGCTTCATTTCCTGCGCCACTACCCTGTTTCAGGGGGTGTGGCGCAAGGAACAAATATTAGGCCTTTCCGGACCCGTTTTGTAACGCACTTCGACGACGCTTCTTGGATGGTTTCTTTTGGTTCTTTGGAGTTATTTGAGCATTGTTAAAGATTCAAACACTTCAATATACTCCTACATACTCCTACATGATCAAATCATGAAATGTGAACAGTGATCCAAAATGTCCAGTGAAACCAAGGGCGACTAGAATGTCTAGTTTTGCGATAGAAAGGACGAATGAGAATTATTTAAGCGAATATTGTCGTGACATTATGGAATTATGTAAACATGTGATATATGGTGACTTTTACATGAAATTTTATGGGCTAAGCTACATGTGCACTTGGGCCCAAAATTAGGGCCCAAAATGGAACAAAAGAGAAGGCCCAAAGGCAAAAATGACCCATTCTTCCAATAATTGACCAAGTAAACATACCAATTAATGCCAAATGTGGCTAAGGATGACTTGGGGTCTATATAAAGGCCCCAAGATCAGATTTGTATTGTCCAAAGCTCTCATGCCTTTATGATATTTTCTCAAATATTTCTCCAAGTTCCAAACCCTAAAGCAAAATATCCTTTGGACTCTTTGGCAAAGATCATCCTATTCCAAGCTTTGGTAAGTGTTTATTTTCATGGATTAACATATTATATGCATGGGAGATTATGTCTATTATGCTATTTGTGTTGGCAAGGTGATGAATAGTGTATTTTGCCTTTGGTGAAAGATGTGTCATCTTGGTAATTTGAACTTGAATTAGGCCTTGTGCTTTTGATGAAAAAGCATGGTATGGACAAAATATGAACATGTATGGTGTTATTTTTGGTATTAAACTTGTTCTTGTCTATAAGTGGAAATTGTGGGATTTTGGCCGATATGTGTTATGAGTTGTATTAAGGTACTTTGATGGGTTATTTGTGATGTGTGGTGGATAAGAAAGTGTAAAGGAGAAGTGTTGTGGTAAAATGTATCAATTATCATGTATTGGTCAATGTTGGGAATATTATGGAATTTTTTAAATAATAGTATGATCAATGGTTTTGTCAGGGGAAATGGTATGTTTAAGGACAAATATGTGACTCATTGGTGTTACATGCATTTAAAGAGTAGTTGGTGGTTAATGTGAATTCCGTATTGTATTTGTGTTGTAGAGTGACACATAAAGAAGGAGCGGGATTATTGTATACGCATCTAAGGTTGTATATCCGTATTGCGAATCCGAGGTATGTAAGGTTCCTTTGTCCGTATCTTTCTGTGGCAAACAGTATGCACATTGACATCTCACTAGTCCTATCCCGAAATGTGCTAAAGTATCCCATATCCGGTTATCAATGGTCATTGTCATATATTTCCTACTCATTGAGCAATGGTGAATCTCATGTCTCATATTCATGGTTAATGTTCCAAAAAGCCCAATAAGGTTATGTTGTGATAGTCCAATAGTAGTCATACTCATGTCTCTTGTTCAATAATGATTGTCCAATGGTTTCAATGGTGTTATGTTTCCCATAAGGCTATGTTTCCAATAAAGTTTATTCACATGTATTTTATTTTGGTTATGGTTCCAAAGCTTCCAAATGCTATGTCAAATGAATGTATCAATCTTTCACAAGTAATGGTATCAATCTCAAAGTAAAGAAATGAAGTAAGAATAAAGTAATGCATATTGGTTATGTTATTCTATCCATGGGGTGAAAGAACACCCGCATGTGTTATCCATGGGGTGCAAATACCTGCATGATGATGCTAGTTATCCATGGGGTGCAAATACCCGCATGATGATGGCCATTTATCCATGGGGTGCAAAGGACACCTGCATGACGATATGATCTTATCCATGGGGTAAAAAGAATACCTGCATGACGATGATATGTTATCCATGGGGTGATAAGAACACCTGCATGATGAGGGCCCTCACAGTATATGAGCAATGTAAAAGTAAAGTAAAGACAAGAGAAAGAATGAATGTAATATACATGGTTTCCAAAGTACAGATTGGTGACTCATCTACCTTGTGATTTATCTATATTGGTTATGCACTTGAACTTGAGTTCTTGGCATATTTCTATACCTTCCAGTTTCATTTGAGCCTTACATACTCAGTACATTCTTCGTACTGACCCCCTCGGGGGATTTACCTTACTTGCTGCAGGCGCAGGTCCTCGTAGGCCTTCACAGTAGATTGTCAGTGTTGCAGACCGTTGGTGAGCTCCAGTTAGTTCGGGGCGTCTCTGAGTCATTGTTGTACATGTGTTTTGATTTTGTACATGTTGTATAAAGCGGGTACTTGTCCCGAATTTTAGTTCATGTGGTCAATGCATTTTGTTAGAGGCTTTTGTAGACGGATGTGGGTGTATCAGTGAAAAAGGCATATGTTGTTTTGACTGAATGGCCTCAACGGCCAAGTTTCATATGTATGTATATATATGTCCCATGTTTTCTGTCATTCGTCATTCAAATTCTTACGTAATGGTGGTGATGCTTCTATGACGTATATGATTGAACATAGGCAAAGGTTGGTTCTCTCGGGCCTTATCGGCTACGGGTGCCAATCATGTCTCGATGGGATTCGGAGCGTGACAACCCTTTTCCGAATTTCTGGTGACGTAGACTAATTAAAATAAGATCGTAATTAGTTTAGAATGGTGCCCTAACGCACCTTAATTCGTTAGGTGGCGACTCTTCACTCTTAAACAATCCTAAAAAGAGTTGTCACGTCGAATCCCGCTTTTTCAGAGAAAAATGGGGCGCGACAGCAGGTATCCCGTGGATTTAGTCGAGAGACTCTCCACATAGTGGGAGCTTAGTGCACTTGGTTGCCCATATCATTGTTGATGTATAACAGTTTGTTCATCATACATAAATAGATTGTGAACTATAAAAACATGGAAAATAACTAGCAGGAATTTGCACCATCACTTAATCTAATACCCCGTTAGCACAAATTACTAACGGCTAGACACACTGCATCAAATAATAGGGAAGCTACAATAAGTTAAGTTCTCTAAGTTACTACCATCTCTGATATTGGAGATGATGAGCTGCTGTGGTTGTCCTTCTCAACACTTGATCTTCCAAAATCTAACGTTATTTGTTCATTGATGGAAGCATGTTTTGCTCGTCACTATAATAATCGTAGCTTGTTAGGTGATCAACGACTTGGTAGTAGTCTACTCTGATGAGTGATTTGACGAAATTATCTGAAATCCTTGCAACTTCGTTGCTACTTCCTTCATGGTAGGCCGGTCCTCACCTTTCACATTCAAGCACCTTTTTGCAAGCATAGCAACTCCTTTTAGGTGTTCCATATTTCCATCTGACAAAATGTGGCAATCAAGAACATCAAGTAAACGGTCCTCCTGTATGGACAAAAGGAAATGGTTAGCTAGACTTCTCTCTTCCTTTGATCTGTCATATGATATTGCCTTCTCTCCCGTGAGAAGCTCTGCAAGAACGACTCCAAAACTATAAACATCGCTTCTGTCCGTTAGTTGACTTGTTTGCATATATTCTGGATCCAAGTATCCAAGCGTTCCCCGCACCAAAGTAGAAAAACTAGCTTCATCAAGAGGAACCAACCGAGATGCACCAAAATCAGATACTTTAGCTGTATAGGTATTGTCAAGGAGTATGTTGGTGGACTTAACATCTCGATGGATAATTGGGGTAGAAGCTGCAGAGTGCAAATAGGCGAGCACCTCAGCAGTTCCCATAGCTATTCTCAAACGTGTCTGTAGGGACATTAGCTTGGAGTTATCATGTAGATGATGGTAAAGAGTACCATTATCAATATATTCGTAGACTAGTAACGGGACTTCTGTCTCGAAGCAGCAACCCAAGAGTTTAACCGCATTCCTGTGATTTATTTGGGAAAGAACAATCACCTCATTGATAAATTCCTCAATTTGTGTCCTGTCCACCATTTTAGACTTCTTGATGGCTACAACATCGTTGTCTGGAAAACACCCTTTATATACTATGCCAGAACCTCCTTGACCCACAATTCTACTTTCATCGTAGTTGTTGGTCGCTTGTTTTAGTTCCTCGGTGGTGAAAATTCTCACAGCTGTAGAAGATTTTCCTTGCTGAATGAGTTGCTCACGTAACATCACTCCACCATTTTCCTTGAAAAACCTCATCTTTTTCATGGCCATTTTTCTTCTCTGGAATTTAAGGTATAACAAACCACCAGTCACTAGCAGAACCATAGCACCAATAGCACCACCTATAAATATATTTTTGATTGAAGGCACACAATATATTAGTATAGAAGTACAAGTTGTTGTTAGTTAATCGAAGCACTTCACTACACTGATCATGTACAAAGAAATTTATACATTTGACGTATATAAGTCAAATCCATTTGGCAGTTTCTCTGTTCAAATGGATCGTAGGCCAAACTAGAATCTCATCCCTTTTCTTTTTCATGCAACTGCAGTTAGAGGTCAGTAAGTTTTGTTGTTTAGCTTACCCATTTGAAGAGGAGGAGGTCGATTATCGACCTTAGGTTGATGTCCCTGCTATTTAGCCATTCGAACATGAATTTTTTCACCAAGAATGAGGTTTAAAATCGACCAAGGAGGTTTATTAGCAACCATGGATGGATAAATGATCAAGAAGGAGGTTGATTATCCACAGTAGGTTGATGATAGACTACGAAGGAGGTCGATTGATTGATTATAGGTTGCAATCGACCACGAAGGTGGTTTATAATCTACCAAAAAAGGAGGGTCGATTATTGAGAATAGGTTGATCGACCAAGAAGGTGGTTAATTATCGACCACTAAGTATGGTCGATAATCAATCACGAAGGCAGTTGGTAGGTCAATAATCAACCACGAAGGAGGTCGATAAACGACCAATAAAATGAGGTTGATTATAGATAGTAGGTTGAACATTGCCCAATGAAAGGAGGTGATTAACAACCACCAGTCGCATTTAATCGAAATAGCAATGGAAGAAATTTAGTGCAAAGGGTAGCCCGGTGCCCTAAAGCTGCTATGCGCAGGGAAGGGTCCGACCACAAGGGTTTATTATACCGCAACCTTACCTTGCATTTCTTCCAGAGGCTGTTTCCAAGGCTTGAACCTGTGACCTCCTGGTCACATGGCAGCAACTTTACCAGTTACTCCAAGGCTCCTCTTCAATGGAAGAAATTTAGTCTCTTTTTTTTAATTCTTTAATTTAATTACAGGGTCATCCATCTAATTGAAGACTTAAAAGGGTCATTTAACCAGATCACCCTGAAGAAGAGAAGTTAAAATGAGATTACCTTAAGTCAATTGTTAACAATGCTAGACAGTATGTTCCCTTCCTATGTATTCTCCTTTTGGTTACTAATTTACAGGCAGGGTCTAGGCCTAACGCTTGGTGATTTTCAACAACATATACCCAGTGTAATCTCACAAGTGGGGTCTAGGAAGGGTAAAGTGAACGCAAGACTTTCCGATAGACCCTAAGAGATTTTCAGTTTTAAAGAAATCATTTGTAGTGTAAAATATTGTTCTTCACTTTGAGATATACCTACCTGCCAAAAGCTTATTCACTTTGTTTCCATCATGTACAGGGTTCGGATTGCAACCTTCTCTCCCGTCACCTTGGAATCCATCAAGGCAAGTACAAGTGTAATTTCCGTATGTGTTATTACATTGGCTGTTTTTCTTACAGTTGTGACCATGAGGAGTTTGACATTCATCGATATCTGATCATGAATAAGTAAATGGAAACAAATAAGACCAAAATCACAAAACACACTCAAGATTAAAGAGCTGGAAGATTAAAGACCAAAATAAATCGTTTGTGTCCAGGCAAACAGGTTCACATAACATAATAACATAAGATAGGGGAGTAGTGTACATACCTTTGCAACCCCCTTCTATGTATGGATTTCCCTCAAAACCCTCCTTGCAAAAACAACGATATCCTGACAAATAGTAGTAACTAGGAAGGCCAGTACCAGCAAAGGGCTCGATACATTGAGAATTGTTTTTACAAGCATAACTAGTCAAGTTCTTCTGAGCCTCTGCACAGGATGTATTTCCAATGAACCAGTCAGCTACAGATGGAAGTGTGTTCTCCTTTTTCAGTTGTACGTGAAAATCAGGGGTGAAATTGAATGCACTGTCCCCAGTAACGAAAGCAAAGCTACACCTATCTACATCGCCTGTCACTTTTGTGTAGTTATATAAACTCCCCACGGTAATGTTCACGTTCCGTATCCCTCTCGGGATGGGAAGCTTGCAACAACCAACTCCAGAGCAAGAACCACTCGTCGTCTGGAGTTGGTGAATACTGGTGCAGGAAGATACACACCCGGTTCTGTATAACTCACCAAGATAGGAACCTTCAATAAGTGCATAACCGTCACAACCAACAACTATGAGCTTATCCATACTGCTGTTATATGTCGTGTAGGCGCCTAGTGTGGTGTACGATCTTGAATTTCCCTGCATTATACGCGTACCATTGGGATAGTAACATTGTTTGGCCACGTACTGCAACAGTCGAATTTGACCTAGCAACGATACTTCCGTGACTTCAATATTGCCCGTCCTTAGAAAAGCTTTAGGAGGAGAGTATGCAGTGCTACAGTTGATGTAGAAGTGCTTGCTTTGGTAGCAACCCTCTCGCGTCCCAAATGGGTATGGGATGCTTACGTTGCCACAGCGATCGTCGCAACCATTCAGGGCAACTGGATAGTAATTGGTTGCCTTGTTTTTTGTAGCCATTATAGCCATCAACAGGATAATGAGTTGGGTTAGCATTAGAAAATTGGAGTTCATTTTCAGTGGAGGAAGAAGAAGCTGCAATGAATATGAACTGGAGTGAGGTTTTCCCACCACTAACACCTCCCTTTTTATACTTGAAATAAGATAAAAAGAATCTCAAGGAAGACCAAGTCACAACCACACATACAATAACAACAACAACGTATCCAGTGTAGTGTAATTCCACAAGTGGAATCTATGAAGGGTAGAGTGTACGAAAACCTTTCCTCTAACTCAAAGAGATAGAGAAATTGTTTGTAGTGTAATCTCACAAGTGGGATTTTTGAAGGTGTAGAGTATACGAAGACTTTGCCCCTACCTCAACGAGATAGAGAGACTGTTTTCGCTAGACCTTTGTACAAGGATATATATATACTAAATATAAATTCTACTAGGCGTATTCTTAGAAGCAAAGAAAGAAAATTACTTTTTGTTTCTATGTAATAATCATAATTGAAGTTATCTATCAAGTCAAGTCATTGAGGTACTGACTAAAATTCAAAGAAGAATGTCACTGTCATACGTGTTGGGTTTGAAATCTAGAGGGCGTCATGCGGAAGCATATAATTTGGAAACCATAGAGGCGATAATTCAGACGACAAAAAAACATATTAAAAAGCATATTATTAATATGGTTTGGTCAAACAACCTACATATTATGAAACTAATATCAAAAAACATAAAACTTATTGGGAGAAATCTCCCCCTAAACAAGATTGTTTAGAGACTACATTATGGATGCTATTGTGTTATAGTATAAGAAGAGGGGTCTTCTATTTATAGAGGTCTAAAACCTTTCCTACAAACAAGAAATAAACCAAATATGGTAGAGTTTTATATTTTCCTTTTAGGAAAAGTAAAAGTAATTATGGTATTACTTTTATTTTCCTTCCAAGACTACATTGTGGATGCTATTGTGTTATAGTATGAGAAGAGGGGTCTTTTATTTATAGAGGTTTAAAACCTTTCCTCCAAGCAAGAAATAAACCAAATATGAAAGAGTTTTATATTTTTCTTTTAGGAAAAGTAAAAGTAATTATGGTATTACTTTTATTTTCCTTACAAGAAAAGTAAAATTTAAATTTGATAAAAAAATCAGGACAAAAACCCTAACAAAGAGAAATTCAAAGATGCATGGAATGTTCATGTCTCTCTACATATATGGCTAATAATCCTGATTAACTAATCTCATTGATTATCACACGAGTCAATTATGACATATCCATCTAAATATACTTTTGTGTAGACCTCAATAGAATACATAGATAATTCCTTAAATTTATAAGTAAAATTTGTCTAGATATTTGAATTACTGTTTATTTTGATTGAGTCCTTGAACACAAACTAAAATGCTCTTATTATACACTTCCAATAAATATTTTGAAAAAGCATTTGCACGTGTTTTCATGCGGTTCATTACGTAGATAAGGTTCCCACCAATAACACCTCCCTTATATACTTGAACAATAAGAATCTCAAGGAAGACCAAGTCACAACCACAACTACAACAACAATATACCAGTGTAATGTAATCCCACGAATGTTCTTTGGGAAGATACACTACCAAAAAGCCACTATTTTTTCAATGAAAAATATTCGATGGCTATTCCCTATTGATATTTTAATTGAATCGGTAAGAAAAGAAAAAAATAATAGTTTTTTCATGCGAAAAAATTAGGAAGTTTCCTAGTGTTTCAATGAGAATCTGTTTGTTACCAAGCGTTTTTCCAGTGAGCTGATTTGGTGGGAAAATCATGTTTTATAACATAAATTTCTCATTGATTCACGGTGAAAACCCCCTGTTTCTAGTAGTAATAGAGTGTACGAAGACGTTACCCTACCTCAAATTAAGAGATTGTTTCGGATAGACCAATGATATACAGTATATACAAAATATAAATTCCACTAGACTTGTTCAAATAAGCAAAGAAAGAAAATTACTTTAGTTTGGATGAAATATCATAAATTGGAGTTATCTATCAAGTCAAGTCATTGAGGTACTGCCTATAATTCAAAGAAGTACATGTTTCATTGTCATAAGAAGCATTCAAAGATGCATGGAATGTTGATGTCTCTCCATAAGTATGGCTAATAATCCTAACTAACTAATCTCATTGATTATCACACGAGTCAAGTAGGACATATCCATCTAACTATACTCTATGTAGACCTCAATAATGCCGAAATACATCGATAACTCCTTAAACTTATAAAAAAATTTATTCAGATATTCTAATTATTATTTATTTCGATTGAGTCCTTGAACACATTATAAATTACTCTTATTAGACGCATTCAATAAATATTTTGTAAAAACATTTGCTAATCACTTAAAATATGTACTTTTCTTATTATTTCACTTAAAATATGTATGTTTCTTAATTATTTCACTTAAAATATGTCACTTCTCTTAATTATACACATTAGCCTCGATAAGCTATAAACCTTAGGCATGTTGCAGTTGAGTTTGAGCGTATAATTAAATGAGGTGAAATATTTTATTATGTGTTAATTTATCTACGCAATAGGCGTTTGAGAACGCGCAAAAACTTTTTCAAGATTTGAGCCGGAAATAATTTATCATGTGTTAACAACTTAAAATAGATCATAGTTCGAGTGTCTAAATAAAATTCAATTCATTTACTTTTAAGTAATTTTTTGGATTAACTGGAGTATTGCCTTGATTAATTTGTAAGGGGGCATTATTTGAAGTGGTCTAGACTCCAATAGTATTGACTAGTAAACTGAAATTGGGAGTTTGCAAAGCGTACATGACGGGCAAGTTTGATTTTTCTAGATTTATAGTCAACAGGAGATGGCTATGGAATTTAGAGCTGGACTGGTTGGGAAACAAGTTATCTTTGAATTAATTATTTCGGGATTAGTTATTCAAAATTGTTATTCCACGTTCAATGTGGGATAAAAATATCACTAAAATTCTGGGATAACTAATTTCGGAAAAAATTATCCCGCGATTTTATTCCAATCAAACATGGGATAAGGTCATCCTAAAATTAATCCCGTATTGGTTATCCCTTATTCCTTCTACCAGATGAGCTCTTAGGGTCTGTTCTGTTGGTCAAAAATCTTGGAAAAATATTTCTAGGAAAGTAAGTTTCTTAAAAATAAGGAAAACAATTTTATTAACGAAAGAAGAAAATAAGTTCCACAAATAACGTTCCATATTATTTGTATCATCCTCATCCTTCAATTGACCTCATCTTCATTCACCTCTGTAGCCCTCACTCCACCACTCCACACCCTTTAATTCATCCCTGCCTTCTATATTATTTGTTTAGATTATATATAAATATTTTTTAAAATAATAAATTTTGCTTAATGCATACCAAACACAAAAATAAATAAATAAATAAATAATAATGCACTTAGTATCCTAAATACATTTTCTAAAAAAACATTTTCCTTCCGACCGAACAAAACCTTAATCAAAGTTTACCATCTGTGAATTGAAATGTCATCGAATTGCTAAATATAAATTTAAACTAAAAGCACACTTCCTTTGTTTACCCCTTCAATTTCAATTTATTTGTATTACTCTTCTTTTTAATTCTTTAAAAAAGAATATCTTTTCTTTTCTTTTTTTGACAACTCTTTACACTGCAACATAAAATACCTAAGTCGTTTGATTGAAAACAAATTATTCCGGGATTAATTATCATGAGATTAGCTATCCCGGGATAAGTTATCCCACCATATATATGGAATAACTTATTTCATCACTATGATATAAATGGTGGGATAAACAGTCTGGGACTACCTAATACCTCCAACCAAGCGCATGATAAAATAATCTTATATTTTATATCAGAATTATTATACCTTATACCTCACACCAAACGACTAAAACTTCCAAAGTAATCAAGATAGGCACTAATGATACTTTTTTGGTTATTTTTGCTTTTGTCAAAACCAAGCAACATTTGAGACTTTCACTATGGGGCAATCTTAGACACTGTAATGGCATGATAGATGGTTTTTGGAGTATCTGGGGAGATTTCAATGTGACTATGTGTTGTGAACATGGATAGCGAAGTTGTTGGGCCTAATGCTAATGTTAAAAATTGAAAAAGAATAGAAAGAGTTTAGGGAAAGAAGTTCTTCTTCTTTTCTTAATTGAATAATTGAATGACCTAAGTGAATAATTGAATAATTGAATGACTTCAATGAATTGAATGACTAGAATAATTTGAATCGAATTCAATATAACTTGATTGAATATATTGAATTAATTGAATAAATGATAATTGAATTGAACTAATTATATATTGAATTAATTGAATGAATAAAATTGAGGTACAATGTCCTATTTATACAAGTGACTAAACGAACTAACCACAATTCAGAATCAATAATAAACCGACTTCAATCTCTCTAAATAAGGTACCAAACACTTAAGGTAATATAATTCTGAATAAGGTAGGATACACTCCTAAATAAGGTACAAGATATTAGAGATACACACTAAAGATTTACTGTCACGTCCCAAAATACCACCTAGACGTGAGTGGCACCCGCTAACACCACTTGTCGGGGGAACCAAACATCCATTCACTTACCGAATTATGTAAGCACTGAGATAGGATATGTATAACTCCAAACGCTTCAATAATAATCAATAAATAAGGAATGATAATCCAACAAACTCCATAATCAATTCATTTGTTTAACGATCAATCAAATACTAATTCTCTAACCCAAATCCCACACTAAGACCATGGAGCATCTAAAATAAAGTTACATGAGTTCAACTTTCAGGCATGAAAACCCAATGAAAAGAAATATAAGCTAAAAATAGCTAGAGCTGAAACGACAGCCTCCACGAACAATGTGAAGGCTCACCTTAGCAACAGAATCCTCACGAAAGAACCGTCAGCCACTAGCCTCACCTTCGGCAACAATATTTGCAGACATGCAAGTAAGGTGTGAGCTATATATAAATATAACCCAGTAAGATCCTCGATCCGCTACTTTAATACCCCTGGAATAAGTGTTAGAAAATACAAAACACAACGATCACATAAATGATAGGCACCATATATATCTTATAATATAATGCACAATAAGGTACAAATAAATGTTTCAAAAGTCACTATGTATCTCAACTCAATCCACTCTCCGGACTTGTCATAAACGACAGTGAAGGTGATCAGCCTAGCACCCCGACAAGCCCACGGTAACATACACAATGCCCCAAAGTATACTACGGCAGCATGTACAAGGCCCCTAACATATTACGGTAGCATACACAATGCCCCTAACATATTACGGCAGCTATGTATGCCCCTAGTAACCATATCACGGCAGCGAAGAAAATATATTCAATGCCCCAAAGTCACCTCACATATTACCATTAAATAATTCTCAGTATACTTCACAAAATACATATCCGAGGCTAGTCAAAGACCACCGATTCTACCAAGCACACGCTTGTCCCAACACATGGACTAGGCAAAAAAATACATTTTTATAAAGCAGTGTTGAACAACAAGCACCAAAGCTTAAAGTCTCACTTACCTCACTAACAACAAGTTCCTCAACCTTGTAACGCATGGAACACCAATCAAAAAACCTCCAATGGCTTCAATCTATACAAAAATATTAATTAACAAGGTCAATTATACTAGTCGGGATCAAGTCCCAATATCTCAACTTTCAACCTTAGAGCTAAACCTTACTATCTCACACCAAATTGTCTAAACTTACTTTGTGAATCATCTATCCAATATATACAAACTATATTTCCAAAATAATAGTCAATATATGAATTAACAACCTTGGATAAATCTAGAATATGATGAACTATGTACACTGTATTCCAGAAACCAATTGATGAATCTATTCTTCGGCCAACAATGCATAAAGTTTAAAATTCTCCAGAGTGCCTATTAAACATCAATGTATCCTTTTGGTCCCAATTATCCATAATGCTTGCTATCGCATTGGTTAACTATTTTCCATCATTAGCTACCTTCTCAATATTTTACAAAGATAATAATTATCTCTTACAACTGATGAAAACCCAAACTACATTTTTATGAAGAAAAATGGTTTTTCTACAGTAGCTTTTTACATTCCAAACTTGTGCTTGATTCCACTTCTTTACCAACTATTGACAAATTATTTAATACCGTTTTTAACAAAGCCACAAGTCCACAACACTATATTTTCATGCTACAGGGACGAAGTAAATATAAGCACCTGGCTATGAACTCTTTACAGCAGTCCTTAAAAATACAGTGCACTCCCTTTCTCTGAGTTCCTGCGTTTCATCCCAAAATTAAGGAATGAATTTCCCTAATTTTTCCTGCTTCATAAGCCCCTAAAATGGTTATTAATAGGATGAGGAAATGGGCTTAGGCCCACTCCTTTTTAATTCTCCTAATTAATTTATTACCATAATAACAATTGGTTAAAATTACCTATTTATCCCACATAAAAAAAAATAAGGTTATTACATTCTCCCTCACTTAAAATAACGTTCGTCCTCGAACGTGTCTAGAATTATATCGAAACTTCCTAACGATTGTATAACGTTTTTCATACACATTTCTGTTGTGATCGCTATATCAACTCTATACACATAGTACCTATAAAATACTTTAACTGAAGAATGCTCACTCAACTTTAATTGGCACGCTTGAAATTCTATCATTGATTCCTAGAGCTTTCTCAAGTATCTTATTCTAGTTCATATCACAATCACAGTCCTATAGTGGAACACGTCCTCCATACTCTATACTTACATATGATAGGATTTGACTACACCCAAAAAAATAAAAATAAAAATTCGTAAATAAGACTCGCGTAAAATGGCATTGAAACACATTCTTGTGCCTCTACATCTTGATCATATGTACGGTAGTACTGGAACACATCCTTACACCCCTACTTAATACTCTCATGTATGGGCAGTGCTTGAACACATCCATACACCCCTACATAAATGTTCTATGCACTCTTACTCTAGTCACACATAAAAACACAAGCATCTTGTGCCCTTGCACTATCTCTGAACTCTATCACCACATAGGCTAGTATGATGTATAATCAAATACAAACTAAATCAGATGCTCAATTTTGCTAATCTTTGCTCTCTTATCACTCTTGCTGACAACCCACTTTCTTATCCTCTGAGCACTCAGTGGAAGAATACGTCTATCAAAATTATTACAGCTACGATCATTTTTTTTAATCAATGTGTAGACCAACCACAAAGTCTATAGTAATTTTTTCTTTTCCTCAAAGACGACCATAATAAAAATATGAATAGTTCAAATATTGAAGGACAACATTTGTATTATGCCGTATCACTCTCTGATGTTAGCTCTCTTTCTTTGATCTCAATGCATATTTATGAATCTCAAAAGTATTGAATATAGAAAGTGTTTACTCCTATCAAGTACCAATATCCGTGAGTCAACTACCACAAGTGGATATACATTGAACCCACTAACTGTAATGCTTCAACTTTATTCACTATCAAAAACTATCACTAACCTCCAGTAAGGTCAGGACTTTCTCACCGATCAATTTTTTCTACTCTTTCAAAGGCAATTATAACGTAACACATGCTAGCACCTTAGTGTGCATAATACTACAATTTGTCACTCCTTCACTAAACAACCCAATGCAAAGAATAAAAAATATCACGACATAAATATTGAAATTCATATTTCTTACCTCATGTATTTAATAGTATTAGCTCGATGTTCATAAAACCCTCTTCAATATATGCACATGCTTCTATCAACAAAATAATTCTCATATCTCCTAATGAATGTAATAACAAAAATTTGAACATTTTGAATACTCGGTGCATCTAACCCATGACGATTAGTATTGACTCCAACTATTTCATAGATATCATTATTTATTTATTTTACACTAACCATAACAATTCCTGATACATGTCTTCAGATTATCCATCCATCCTTTTCTCCTTTTGCTCATGAATCTATATCACTGGTGTATTTTAGAATAATACATAACACCATATAACTGAAGGCATAAATCATGTAATTATGAAGAAAAAAAGAAGATACTAACTCCTCACAAAGCTCCAAGTCATTTATCTATTATCAATTACCATTTGCATTGATTCATTATTCTTTTCAATGAATAAAATTATTCACTTTTAGGCATTAAAATTTATATGTTGTTCTCTTAATCCCAAAGTTCTATTGTAAATAGAGCTCTCCCAAATGGTACAACCTGTCCAATCTCAACTACAACCATACACATAATATCTCATATACTCAATTTCACTCTCAGTTGTATCTATATTATAAAAAAATATCCAAGTCAATTATGTCATCTAACAGAGGCAGATATGCGTCTCCTAGCTGTCTGCAAAAAGGAACATTTGAAGGTTCAACTTGATTCAGCGCAACACACGAATAAGGAAAAGAAGAAGGAAAAACATCCTACATGTTCGATAGCCTCAAGGTCATAAGTATGGACGTCTACGTACCCATGAACAAGACTCTATCAAGCATTGCTCCATGACCCGGGACTTAAAGCCTAGGCTCCGATACCATCTTTGTCACGTCCCAAAATACCACCTAGACGTGAGTGGCACCCGCTAACACCACTTATCGGGGGAACCAAACATTCATTCACTTATCCAATTATGTAAGCACTGAGATAGGATATGTATAACTCCAAACGCTTCAATAATAATCAATAAATAAGGAATGATAATCCAAAAAACTCCATAATCAATTTATTTGTTTAACGATCAATCAAATACTAATTCTCTAACTCAAATCCCACACTAAGACCATGAAGCATCTAAAATAGAGTTACATGAGTTCAACTTTCAGGCATGAAAACCCAATGAAAAGAAATATAAGCTAAAAATAGCTACAGCTGAAACAACAGCCTCCACGAATAATGTGAAGGCTCACCTTAGCAACAAAATCCTCACGAACGAACCGTCAGCCACTAGCCTCACCTTCGGCAACAATATTTGCAGACATGCAAGTAAGGTGTGAGCTATATATAAATATAACCCAGTAAGATCCTCGACCCGTTACTTTAATACCCCTGGAACAAGTGTTAGAAAATACAAAACACAACGATCACATAAATGATAGGCACCATATATATCTTATAATATAATGCACAATAAGGTACAAATAAATGTTTCAAAAGTCACTATGTATCTCAACTCAATCCACTCTCCGGACTTGTCATAAACGACAGTGAAGGTGATCAGCCTAGCACCCCGACAAGCCCACGGCAACATACACAATGCCCCAAAGTATACTACGGCAGCATGTACAAGGCCCCTAACATATTACGGCAGCATACACAATGCCCCTAACATATTACGGCAGCTATGTATGCCCCTAGTAACCATATCACGACAGCGAAGAAAATATATTCAATGCCCCAAAGTCACCTCACATATTACCATTAAATAATTCTCAGTATACTTCACAAAATACATATCCGCGGCTATTCAAAGACCACCGATTCTACCAAGCACACGTTTGTCCCAACACATAGACTAGGCAGAAAAATATATTTTTATAAAGCAGTTTTGAAAAGCAAGCACCAAAGCTTAAAGTCTCACTTACCTCGCTAACAACAAGTCCTCAACCTTGTAACGCATGGAACACCAACCAAAAAACCTCCAATGGCTTCAATCTATAAAAAAATATTAATTAACAAGGTCAATTATACTAGTCGGGATCAAGTCCCAATATCTCAACTTTCAACCTTAGAGCTAAACCTTACTAGCTCACACCAAATTATCTAAACTTACTTTGTGAATCATCTATCCAATATATACAAACTATATTTCCAAAATAATAGTCAATATATGAATTAACAACCTTGGATAAATCTAGAATATGATGAACTATGTACACTGTATTCTAGAAACCAATTGATGAATCTATTCTTCGGCCAACAATGCGTAAAGTTTAAAATTCTCAAGAGTGCCTATTAAACATCAATGTATCCTTTTGGTCCCAATTGTCCATAATGCTTGCTATCGAATTGGTTAACTATTTTCCATCATTAGCTACCTTCTCAATATTTTACAAAGATAATAATTATCTCTTACAACTGATGAAAATCCAAACTACATCTTTATGAAGAAAAATGGTTTTTCTACAGTAGCTTTTTACATTCCAAACTTGTGCTTGATTCCACTTCTTTACCGGCTATTGACAAGTTATTTAATACCTTTTTTAAAAAAGCCACAAGTCCACAACACTATATTTTCATGCTACAGGGACGAAGTAAATATAAGTACCTGGCTATGAACTCTTTACAACAGTCCTTAAAAATACAGTGCACTCCCTTTCTCTGAGTTCCTGCATTTCATCCCAAAATTAAGGAATGAATTGCCCTAATTTTTCCTACTTCATAAGCCCCTAAAACGGTTATTAATAGGATGAGGAAATGGGCTTAGGCCCACTCCTTTTTAATTCTCCTACTTAATTTATTATCATAATAATAATTGGTTAAAATTACCTATTTATCCCTCATAAAAAAAATAAGGTTATTACATTTACCTAGGGTGTACAAAAGGAATAAAATAATATGTATAAAGGATTTTATGAATTTGGGCCGCAATCGATATCTTGAGGCGGCTGAAATCAAGGCTGGCCCAAGCTATGTACTGCAGCAGACAAATATACAGTGAGATGAAACAGGTGAGTCAATCCGGTCTAATGAACAAATATTGCGTTATTCCAATATCCCCCCTCAAGTTGGAGGGTATGAACGGACACCCAAATTGCCCAAAACATTATGATGAAAAGGACCGGTGTGAGAAAGATTGAACAAGTTAATGTAGCAGGGATACTGTCATCACAAGAAACTATGACCAAAATTAAAATTTAATATAACCATGCATATGGTGTAAGTGAAGCAGTTGGTCCAATGATAACATCAATTAATTTTACTGATATGAATTGGTAGAAAAAAGAGTTGAAGAATGGTCTCAGAAGGAGTGAATCTTGATGATGAAAATCTTGAAAAAAAATAAAAAATACGACAATGGGTATATAAAATTGAAGGATTGCGCCGTTGACGTAATCGATTAGAGGGAAAAGTATTATTTGAATGAGAGGTCCAATAAAGGTAGAAGATGGTTGATTTGAGAGTGACACCAAAATAATTAAGGATCTTTTTTTAAAAAAAAAAAATCAGAATATTATTGGTGATTGATGATTTTGATCCTTTTGAAAAAAAAATTACTACCAAGAATTCAAAAAAAATAGATATTTTGAGAAACAATGGAAAGAGAAAGAGAAATTGTGTTGTTTTTGGGATGAATTGGTGAGTGAAGAAAGAAAGAATACCACCAAGATGATTGAAACTGTAACACCCTGTATACTACGTGTACTAGTTCTACTTATATGTCACTTGATATAGCCTTATGGTACGGGTAATGGACTCAGTTTCCTACATGACTAGCGAAGGTAAGATGGGTTGGAAGGAACTGCCCGTACATTTTAATGTGACATGACTAAGTTAACATCAATGCAACTATTTAAACTTGGGATGGTGAGTAGATATTTGAATCTAAAGTTTAAAATGACCAAGTGTACACAAGTTGTAAGTTAATTTAAAAGGATTAAGAACTAAAAATGGAATTAACTATTGAGGTGCTTACTTGACTTAATTAAGCTAGTAGGTGAATCACCTAGTTGAGATATATGGACCAAGTTAATGGACCCAAGGTTATGGATCAGATTTGAGCCAAGTTAAATGTGTCAAAGAGTGTATTACCTACTTACGTTAATGGATCAGATTAAGGCCTATATTAATGGACTCTTTTAAGGCCCAAATTAAGTAAAAATAAAAGGAGAAAAGAATGGGCAGCCCAAACCCAAAAATCTGTCCCAAAAGCCCAATAAGTCAAGGCCCATTTCAGACATAAATAAAGCAAATAGGTGCATCACCTACTTTGACCTTTTGAGCAGCTTGAACTCATTAAGTAGGTGCACCACCTACTTGGACCAATTTGACCAATTTGTGGTCCAAAATGCAGCAAAAGAGGCAGCCAAAAATAGGGCATTTATAAGACCAAGTTCCTGGTCATTTCCTTTATTATTAAGTTACAAAAATCAGATTTTCTCTCTCAAGTTATCTCTCTTTCTCTCATGGTTTAGTACAGCCACCTCAATTTCCTCTTAGGGTTCTTGAAGAAACCCTCACCTTTGCTAGCTAAGGTAAGTGAAAATACTTATGAATTTAGCTTGATTCTTCTATTGCAAACTAGGAAATCATGTTGGTTAAGCTAAAAGTATGGGACTGCCTTTCCTTTATGTTAACTGCCCCATGTCCCTTGGCTATTAAGAGGCCTTATCCTCTTGTTGGTTAACTTTGAAGGATAATTCAAGCTCTTGAAAGAAGTGCAAATTTAGTGGATAAATTCCAAAAATTAAGTTAAAGCTACTGCCCATTTTTACCCTTTTCTATATACATGTTTTGGTGGAGAATTTTGTATATATTATTGTTATGAATGCAAGGGATAATGAGTTCAATATTAGGTTGCTATAATAAAGGATTTTGGGACTGTTTTAGGGGCTGTTTTATATCTATATTTGGAGACAGCTTGGTTGATCTGAAAAAGGGATGTGAGTTGTTGGTATTGACATATAAAAGGAGGGTGTAATGATACACCACTTAATTAGATATTGTATAAGCTTGTTGCCTATCATACTTTGTGGACTGTTTTGTACATGTTATGAAGCCAAAGGATCTCCGAAAATCTTATATGAATTCGTGTGTTGTACAAATATAATTAGAGGAGAAGGGGTTGAAAGAACACCCTTGATTTGGTGAATTACTCGTGTGCTGCCCGACTACTATTTTGAGTGAAGTTGAATAGTATGAATTTGTTAATTAATTACTAATACTAGTTTTACCACGTACTTCATTGTAGATAAGTAATCTGAAAGGAATGAGGTTAATTCGGGGTAATACCGGAGTTATACAACAAGGTATGTAAGGCTACTCTATTCCGTATTCTTTGACATGAAATCCAATACTTGTGTTACAAAGTGAGCTTCCAAAGTTCTCCCATGGCAAATAATACATAGTGGCAGCGTATGATCTCCCATGTAGCTAACGACCTTACTCCCACTCCCTAATGTGTTAAAGTACCTCAATATATGCTTATTACCTAGTTTGCATGTCTGCATTCAATAGCAAGCTTCATGAGTTCTTCTTTTAGTCAAATAAGATCCATGTGTTATTTCAGCTCCTAAGCATTTTATTTGTGTACAAACTTCTCCCTACCTCATTGTTACTGTATCAATTGTTTATTCATGCATCTTTTACTAGTGGGCTATTATCCCAAAGCTCAATAATGTCATGACCACCAAAGTAACAATCTCAAAGGTAATAAACTAAGAAATGCAAATTTGGTTATGTACGGGTGGCAGCTCAGGGGCGTAAGCCTAGCATGGGTCGATCCCAATCCGTTAATATATGGGTGGCAGCTCAGGAGTGTAAGCCTAGTATGGGCTTATCCCAGCTTGTGTATTTACTACTGATCAGTTGGTCATTTGTATCACATGGCTTACAAAGATTATAAAGTAAGAATGGTAAATTGAAGAAAAGAATGTAATATACTTGACTCCACATATACAGGTAAAGGTGGTCTATTATGGTTTACACTTGTTCTGATTTCATTTGAGCTCTCACTTTACATATTAATTACTCTTTGCCTTACATATTCAGTACATTCTTTTGTACTGATGTACCTCACAGGGGAACCTGCATTTCATGCTACAGGCACAGGTACTTCAGCTAGTAGACCCCTCCAGTAGGAGCACAGGACATCCAACGGCTATTGGTGAGTTCCAGGTTGATTCAAGGCTTTCCGAGTCTGTTATATATGTTTTGGTATTGTATAGTATCTAAGTGTAAGGCCGGGGCTTGTCCCGACCTTAACTAAGTTTATATCTCTTTTAGAGGCTTTGTAGACGGTAAAGTGAAGTGTGGTTGTGCCTTGTCTTCCAGTCATTGTGACCCCAACGGCCAAGTCATGTATATATAGTTTTGGGCTTGACTACATGATTTATTTTCATTAAAGCTTAATATTCATATTTGGTAGCATATTTAAATGTTCATAGAAATGCATGGTAAGTACAAGATTATGGGTTGGTGTTCTCGGGATTTTACGGCTACAGATGTCTGTCCGCCTCAATAGGATTTGAGGCGTGACAGAAATCAACCACGAAGAGGCCCAAATATTAGTGAGCCCAACAATAGATTTGTTTGGAATCCAGGTTGAGTAGGGATAAAAGAGGAGTCGTAGTCGTCTATGGCTTTGGGATCTTATGCTTATTGTGAAGAAAATGTTTGTGCCTCTCTCTCCTTTCTAGAATCTAAGTTTTTCATCTCCATTCTTCTCTCTATCTTTAGTTACTTGTCATCTTCAACATCTTCAATTGTAATTTAGTGGTTTGAGTGTTGTATTTGTAATTTGGCTACGAGTGATTATATAATACTTGAGTACTTGTATTGAAAATTTGGGTTTGTTACTTTATGAGTCTTGATGAAAAGAAAGGCGAAAAATTGTACAAAATGAAAAAGGGTTGAGATTTTTTTATTATTTGTGGATGATTGTGGTATATATATTGAGTGTTGGGTTCACTGATCTCAAATTAACTCGGTGTAATAACAGAAGACCTTACAGAATTTGGAAGAGATTGGATAGAGTTTTTTCCAATGGACTTATGGACATGTGGATTTTCTAGGAGTGATATAGAACATTTAGCTAGCGTAGATAATAATCATACTTTGATGCTAGTTAAATCATCTACTTTTGATGATCAATAAGGAATAACATATTTCTTCCCTGTCTCCTCGACTCTCATTCTCATCCTGCAGCCAAAGTGATAGCGGTTGTAGCATACACCAGTAATGTGTTGAAGAGGATAGGATTTCTATGTGGATAGAACGTATAAGTTTCTCCGATTTTTGACTGAACAACTTGACTTTAAAACAGTAGTAAAAGATGCTTGGAATATTGAGGTTGATCATAATGGCATGAAGAAATTCCAAGTCAAAACTCAAACATCTAAGCAAGAAGCTTAGGCAATGATCATTGGTGATGTGTTTGACTTGGTCAAATAATATTGAGAGCAAAAAATGTAGAATCTTGAGGTTGAATACATTGACAATGAAAAGAAAGATTAGAGAGCTAAAATGCATCAGGCTGAACATATCGACAACTTATTATAGATTAATTATTGGAAAAATTACACAAAATGTCAATTGAGTTAAATTTTTACACAAAAAATAACTCACTTATCATTTATTACCTAAAATGGGCTTTCAGCCAACATTTTTACCATATATGGCCGCTTGGCCAAGTCATTTACTTAAAAAGTAGCCACTGGGCAATTTTGGTCGGCAATTTGGTTGCCAATTGGTCGATCAAATTTCAAGCGTTGTTTTTTTTTAATAAACTTTTTTTTATCTTTTTCTTTTCTGCACTATTTTAAAAAAAAACCTTTTAATTATTTTTTTTTTGTTGTGCTATTTAAAAGAAAAACATTTGTTGTTTAAATTTCTTTTATTGCTCTTTTTAAAAAAAAAAAAAAAAATTAAATTGTTTCACTTCTTTTGTGGAAAAAATGAATATTTATGTTGTTTTATTATTTTTCGTTTATACTTTATTTTGTTAAGGTGGAAACGCATGATAGTCAAATAAATATCGACATCGATACATAATATTACATAATTGTTTATATAATATTAAAACACGATTATACACCATTTATACAATATCAATACATTACATACCTATTTATACAATATCGATGCACGTTTACACATACACATTATATACTATTTATACAATATTGATACACGCTTATACATCATTTATACAATGTCGATACATTACATAACTATTTATACAATATCGATACATGTTTATGCACATTTATACAATATCGATATATTACAGATACACTACACAACTATTTGTACATCATATATACATGTGTATACACCATTTATACAGTGTCGATATTTGTTTATACACAATTTGTACAATATTGATACACATTTATATATTATTTATACAATATCGATACATTACATCAACACTGCATAACTATTTATGCAATATTGATACATTACATATACACTACATAACTATTTGTACATCATATATATATGTCTATACACTATTATACAATATCGATACATTACATATACAACATAACTATTTATATATTATTAATGACCATTTATGTAATGAAAGTAAATAGAAAATAAATGGTAGGACCACTCCATGGGCCTCATTCCACTATTTGAGGCTGTCGCATGGTGGTCCACTAGGTACCTGACCCTTTCAGTTTTGTTGGGCCAGTTTGGCTATTTTTTTTGTAAATAAAAAGTGGGTTGTTTTTATTATAAATTTTTTAACGTTTTGTATATAAATGAAACTATCCCATTATTATTTATTGCAAAGGTAAATTTGGCCCACCCAAAAAAAAATCAATGCATTTTTATTTTTCTAAAATGAAAATTATTTTGAACTTAATCAGTGGGCTAAAGGCGCACTTATTTTGGATGAAGAGAATACTTATAAAAAAATTTATACAATGTGGTTGTCTGAACCAAAAAGTATACATGTATTACAATGTTGAAACTTCGTAGTATGATCTTTAATGTTGAACCAAAGTGCAAGACTAAAATTTGACGCTGGCGGATGTACTACCTAATAACTTGCAGGTTTATGAGAATTCAGGTTTTACCAAAATATTAAAAGAAAAAATTACGTAAATATTTGATTGTGAATTCAGTTATTATTTTATATTAATTTCATGAGATTATTATTGAAATCATAAAATTCTAATTCTGAATTCGAAAAGGAGAAACAAGTAATGTACTATATGAACAAAGATGTTGAATGAAAATTAATTTACTACTTCCAATGACAACAACAAATGCTCAAGAATGAAGATTTCATCAACCCCCCTAGCTCATCATGAATCAAATAAATAACCACCTATTATTAAACCAAATTTCCCTTCCCAAAGAGACAACAAAAATGATACTAATAATAAAATTTCACAACAATTGAAAATCAGTCAATGAACTAAGTGACCACATAAACATGAGAAAATCAAAGGAATTCCATGATGACCATTTTGATCATTTTACTCAAATAGCCCTTTTCTTGACTCATCATCATGAGGAGGAGGAAGAGGAGGTGCAATTTGGCCACCAATGAACAATGAATTATTGTTCACCTTTGAATGATTTGATAATTGATTAAAATCATCAAGTCCATAACTATTATTTGCAGTAGCATTTGCTTTCCTTTCTGCTTCAAGAAAATGGCCTAATGATGGGGCAGAATTAATATTATTGTTCATGATTACTGCATCAGTACTTAACTTTGAGCAAAGTGAAAATAACCAAGTTCTTGATTTGTTGCTACTATTAATACTCTTCCTGTGGTCCATTATTTTGGTTTCCACTATTGTTCTTCTTCTTGTTGATCTTCTTGAGAACTCAAGAATGCTTGTAATTCCAATGAGGCTTCCAAGAGTTATGCTTTTGTCATGAAAGAATGAAGCAGTAGACTGCAACAACCAAAGATATGGTCAGTCCATTATTTGATATGAGATTCGTCTAGTCTAGTTTTAAAAAGGTTAGAATACATTGACGCAGTCTTAAATTTGTCAGTTAATTTCATTTGAAGTTTGAATAGTCGAACTACGACACCTAAACACATGATAAGTATTTCTATTAGACACTTCTAACTTAAAAATTTTGAAAAATCTTTTGTTCACGTCGTTCTCAGTCGTCCATTATATAAATGAGTTAACTACTTAAAATATATATCACCACCTTTAATTAGTTCTACGTATTACCCTCGATAAACTGTAAAACCTCATACCTTGTTCCAATTGATATTGATGTGTACAACTTGTTAAGATTACCTCATAACTAGTGACAAATTAGTTAGTTACAAATATTTTCCTTCCCACTTGTATGTAAGCAATTGCTACGACTGATTTGAGTTTGAGCTTCATTTTCCCAATTGGGGATTCAGATATTTTCTCTCTCCATCTTCTCAGTTTTCTCCTTCTTAGCTCCATACAATCAGAAATTTGACATGGTATGTAACACCCCGTAAGTTTCGGAGTCTGATTAATTCCTATAGCATTTTTGGAAATCATAAAACATGAGAACTTTGATGATTTTTGCATTTAAAAATTTTGGGCTAGTTATTGGGCCTTAAATAGAACCCACAAATAAAGAGAAGACATGGCCCAACACAAGATTTTGACCCATTCTTTCATTTATGACCCATTTGACCCATTCAACATAATAATTAATGTTGATAAAAGGATAAGAAAGACTTGGGGGCCTATATAAGAGAGAAAATCAGATTTTTCTCTCATTTGGACACCCATGCCATTTCTAGAAATTTTTCCAACATTTTTGCTCTCAACTCAAACTCTAGGCTTTCATCTTTTGGCCAAAGGCATCATCTTGCACACTTTGGTAAGTGTTCATAGTTATGATTTAATATATTATGTGCATGAGAGACTACTCATATCATGTTGGTTATGTTGGTGAAGAGGGAGAAGTTCCCTATGTGCAAAACAATTTGTGTTTGCTAAATCGGAGGATGATTTATGGCTTGAAAACTTGAACATGGGTTTGTGATCTTGATGGAAATGAACTTGATGGATTCAATACTGATATATGAGATGTGATTATAGTCTTGAATTGTTTTATACTTGTGTATAGTGTTTGGAAATTCCATTGATAAATTGGTTATGGCTTTGGTGGCATGTTGGCCGTAAAGTGTCGTTTTGGTGATGTTATGTGTGTTGTGAAATCATGGCTGGTGGTTGGCATGTTGAATGATCAAAAATATGTTAAAATGAAGTTGGTTATGATCATGGACCATTCATGGCATCAAAAGACCCAAAACGAAGCCATTTCGGACCAAAACGGGCATCCGCCCCGCAGACGAGGGCATCTGCGGGCGCAGATGGCACTGGCTGCTGCCAATGGCCATCTGCGTGCACATGTGACTGACCTGCGTGCGCATGTGGCTGCGCAGGTCAGTCCAGAAATGTATTTTGGTTGCTCTCGTATTCCTTTGATCCCCGAAAGCCCCGATACCCTTTTGGGATGTAATTATCAACTTGTAATGTCATTCGAATGACTTTGAAGTATCGTATGGAGGTGTTTTGGATTATGTTAAGTATGTATGGTTGTTTATATGTTGTTATAAAGGCATATTTCCGACGGAATGATAACGGGAAATGCGTAAAGGGTAAATATGGTGCGAAATGCTATCTATGTGTGATCTTTTGGTCAATGTGTGTAATGTCATGGTGTTGTTGGTATGGAAATGCAGTGGATTGTATTGGGAGGGGATGACATGACCTTATATGGTAGCCACATAGTTCATTGTCGTCTTGTACGCTTATATAGTGACTAGTTGCTAATGTAAGTCCGGTATGACCGTGTATTGTAGACTAAGAAGTAAAGAAGGAGCTGGACCATTGTATTCATACATAGATTCGTGTATTCATACTTGGAAGTGCAGGTATGTAAGGTTACTCTTTTCGTGTCCTTCTACATCATATTGTTCCTATTGACGTTGATCATGTTTCACTTCCGAAAGGCATAAAGCATATCAATTCAGGTTGACGTATATTATTCTTCATATGTAACCTATTGGCTTGTTCTATTTCTAAAGGTTGTGAAGTACCTCAATTCAGGTTGACATATATTGTTATCCATATATGCCCTATTCTTAGATGAACTATGATTTACTTATCTCATATCCATTGGCTATTCATTAACTGAAGTTCCAAGGATGTCATAATGTCGTGAGTCCAAAAAGGACGATCTCCAGAGAGAGTAAGGCATAACGAGAATTTATTAATGCTTGCTTAACACGTCCAAATTATGTCATGATTCCAAAGTCTCATAGTTTGATGATTGTTCTTGTACCAATCTTTCGTAAGTAGAAGTAGAAGTCTTATAAGAGAGTCTTATAAGAGTAAGGTAGTATGTGGGCTAATTTAACCATCCCTCATAAGTTAAGGTATCAATCTCATGACGTAGAGAAGTGAGGTAATAGATATAGGTGTGTTTCGAATAATGTCTTGATCCTTAGTATGTAAAAGAAGATGTGTGATAGTGCAGTGAAATGTATATAAGTGTGTGCCTTAATGTCATGGTCCTTAACGTGTTATCCCCATAACTTAGTGAAGGGTAGAAGAGTGTAAAGGAGTAATGTGCGTGGTTGTTATATGTTTCATTAAGTATGGATCACATTCTGAAGGGGTAGAAGTTTCATATAGAACATCTCTATATTGTGCTATGTTAGTTCTTGTTATAGAAGATCTCATAAGAAGTAGCAAAAATGTTAATCTCTTGGAAGTAGAGAAACAAGCTAACGTATATACATGTGTGTTGCCAATAGCATCGTGATCCTTAATAGGTCGTACAAGTGTGTAGATATGCTAACTCTAAGTTCTGAGAATGTGATGTTCTAAAATGTAATAATGTTATGATTATGTTTGTACCAAGCTGGTAAAAGTTGCGGTATATATATATCATCCATGGGGTGCAAAGAACACCTGCATGACGGTCCTTTATGTATATCATCCATGGGGTGCAATGGACACCTGCATGACGGTCCTTTATGTATATCATCCATGGGGTGCAAAGAACACCTGCATGACGGTCCTTATGTATATCATCCATGGGGTGCAAAGAACACCTGCATGACGGTCCTTTATGTATATCATCCATGGGGTGCAATGGACACCTGCATGACGGTCCTTTATGTATATCATCCATGGGGTGCAATGGACACCTGCATGACGGTCCTTTATGTATATCATCCATGGGGTGACATGAAAACCTGCATGACGGTTCTCTATACATCATCCATGGGGTGACATGTACACCTGCATGACGGTTCTCTATGAATTTCCCACTGATCAGTTGGGCCTGGGCAGTATATAGTTAATAATTTATTAAGTGAAGTAAGGTAAGGTAGAGAAGCAAGTAGAGTGGATGTATGATACCCCTACCATAGAGTGGTTGTAGGTGATATTTTATTAATCCACCAATAGAGTGGATGTGTGTGGATGAATGCTATTCTTTAGTGATTTATTTACCAAGTAGTAGAACCATAGTGGTAATGAACATAGAAGCTGGAAAGAATCTCTTGAGAGCTAATGCGTATGAAAGATATTTCTATGAGCAGTAAGGATAGAGAATGAATGTCCTAAAATGTTCATAACAAAAGTAATATGCAAGTTTCCAATTACAACGATGGTTTACCCATATTAAATAATCTCTCCTATTTATTTCATTGATATTATCCTATTTATTTCATTGACATTCTCATGTATGATGTAATTTCTCTAGCCTTACATATTCAGTACATTCTCGTGCTGACCCCCTCGGGGGAATTACCTTACATGTGCAGGTGCAGGTATTAGTAGACCTCATCTGTAGACTGGGGATCATTTGCAGAGTTTTGGTGAGCTCCACTTGGTTCGGGGCTTTCCGAGTCATAGTGTACATTATTTTGATATTGTAAATATTGTATAGACATGGTCATGTATTTGTTAGAGCCTTTCGTAGACCTATGTGGGTATGTGAATGAAAGAAGTGTACGTTCAGTTCTACGTAATGGCTCCAACGGCCAAGTTGTATATATATGTTTATGGCATAAGTTTCCATGTTTATAATTTCTACATAGTTGCATAAGAAAGAATAAGACGCATATGAGGGCATGCATGTGAAGGTTCATGAGCAAAGATTGGTTCTCTCGGGCCATATCGGCTTCGGGTGCCAATCACGTCCCGATGGGATTCGGGGCGTGACAAAAGTGGTATCAGAGCAGTCGGTCTAAGGATGTCTACAAAGCCGTGTCTGAGTAGAGTCTTACTTATCGATGTGTTGCGCGCCACATTTATAAGTAGGAGGCTACGGGACATTTAGGAGTTGTTTCATTTCTTCATTCTAGATCGTGCAATAGAGCCATTGTCCATAGGTGAGATTATATCTGACCATTGTAATTGGTTCTCTTTGATATAGTAAAATGTCGAATACAAGACAAGGTATGGGCAAGGATAAGCAGGCAAATATGCAAGCAGGAGAAGGAACTAGTAAATCACCACCTAACCCAGATAGTCATTATGGGGTTGAAATGGAGTTTACACCACGGGCACCTTCTCCTCCCATTTCTCCAGGGAGACCACAAAGGAGGGAAGTATCCCCAGATTCATCTGTTCATGTTACTAGGCAGGAGTTACAGGACTTGAAAAATGTTGTGCAAATGTTGACTCAGATAGTTGTTGCCCAGAGTCAAGGACGAGTGGGCCCAGTGACACGTGCTGATGGTGCGGCTAGGATAGCTAGTCGGAGAACACAAGATTTCTTGAAACTGGATCCTCCCACATTTACCGGGTCCGATCTTAATAAAGATCCGCAAGACTTTATAGATCAAATTCAAAGGGCTCTCGATGTTATGCATGTAACTGGTATAGAAACAGTAGAGCTTGCAGCATATAGACTAAAAAGAGAGGCTATATTATGGTACGAAGATTGGAAACGATCCATAGGTATCGGTGCAAATCCAGCTAGTTGGGAGGAATTCAAGGTGGCATTCCTTGATCATTATCTTCCATAC
The DNA here is from genome assembly GCA_031232105.1 of Capsicum rhomboideum. Taxonomy (NCBI): domain Eukaryota; kingdom Viridiplantae; phylum Streptophyta; class Magnoliopsida; order Solanales; family Solanaceae; genus Capsicum; species Capsicum rhomboideum. The sequence continues at coordinate 136,597,729 of CP124711.1, read as the reverse complement.
GAGGTCCGCGAGGCTAGAGCGGATCAGTTTTTACATCTTCGTCAAGGAAATATGAGCGTCAGGGAGTACAGTCTCCGGTTTAACTCTTTGGCTAGATATGCTCCAAATGTGGTAGCTACCATGGCCGATAGAGTTCATCGATATGTAGACAGATTGGAGCCATACTTGGTAAGGGACTGTACTATTGCTGCATTGAATAAAGACATGGACATAGTCAGAATACAAGCCTTCGCGCAAAAGATGGAGGATCAAAGGCAAAGGGAAAGGATAAAAGAATCTGAGACAGGGCCGTCAAAACGGGCTCGACCCATGGGACAGTTCATGACATCCCAAGGTGGGGTTAGGCCTCGGGTTTTTCCAAGCCCACCTAGACCATCATTGTCTCACTCTACAGCAGGCACTTCCTCTCACTTTCGAGGGTCTAGAGATTTAAATCAGGTCGGGCAAAGTAGCGGGGATTGCGGCTCAGGTTCACAGATGACAGGATCTTTTCGCCCGCTATGTCCGTATTGTAGACGATTTCATTCAGGTGAATGCCGGAGGGGAACTACTAGTTGTTATTGGTGTGGCATAGAGGGGCACTTAATAAGAGAATGCCCATAAAGGGATGCGAGTGGTGTAGTACGACCTACAGGATCAGCCGCGGTATCATCAGCATCTGTTCCTTTTCCAGGCAGAGGTGTTCAGCCTATTGGCCGTGGTAGAGATATGAGAGGAGTAGTGGGTCGGCAGAATGAGAAAACATCTCCTGATGACGGTACAGGTACCTTACCATATGTTCACATGATGCATATGTATTGATTGTTTCAAGTTTTACCTTAGCATATGCTAATCCATTGATTACTTTCCACCTGTTGGTAAAGTTATTTGAGTTAAAGACACATATAGTCGTGGTATCGTAGCTGTTGGTTCTTATAGAAAATTAAGTACGCTTAATAGTGTTCCTAACGAACGGGATCATGGGATTTGAAAAGAAAGGACAAAATAGCCTTATACACTGTGACATGTGAAATTGCCGAGGGTGTATAAACCCATTGAAAATATTCACCTAACAGAGGATTTCACTAGGATATTCGTTGCACATGAAAGGAAAAAGATCACAAAGGGGGCTGGGGTAAGAATAAGCAAGTGTCTATGAGAGTATATGCATGGAGACACTAATAAAGGAGTGCGTTTGTCACACATGAGACGATGTTGTTAACATTCGAGGACGAATGTTTCTAAGGGGGGAAGAATGTAACACCCCGTAAGTTTCAGAGTCTGATTAATTCCTATAGCATTTTTGGAAATCATAAAACATGAGAACTTTGATGATTTTTGCATTTAAAAATTTTGGGCTAGTTATTGGGCCTTAAATAGAACCCACAAATAAAGAGAAGACATGGCCCAACACAAGATTTTGACCCATTCTTTCATTTATGACCCATTTGACCCATTCAACATAATAATTAATGTTGATAAAAGGATAAGAAAGACTTGGGGGCCTATATAAGAGAGAAAATCAGATTTTTCTCTCATTTGGACACCCATGCCATTTCTAGAAATTTCTCCAACATTTTTGCTCTCAACTCAAACTCTAGGCTTTCATCTTTTGGCCAAAGGCATCATCTTGCACACTTTGGTAAGTGTTCATAGTTATGATTTAATATATTATGTGCATGAGAGACTACTCATATCATGTTGGTTATGTTGGTGAAGAGGGAGAAGTTCCCTATGTGCAAAACAATTTGTGTTTGCTAAATCGGAGGATGATTTATGGCTTGAAAACTTGAACATGGGTTTGTGATCTTGATGGAAATGAACTTGATGGATTCAATACTGATATATGAGATGTGATTATAGTCTTGAATTGTTTTATACTTGTGTATAGTGTTTGGAAATTCCATTGATAAATTGGTTATGGCTTTGGTGGCATGTTGGCCGTAAAGTGTCGTTTTGGTGATGTTATGTGTGTTGTGAAATCATGGCTGGTGGTTGGCATGTTGAATGATCAAAAATATGTTAAAATGAAGTTGGTTATGATCATGGACCATTCATGGCATCAAAAGACCCAAAACGAAGCCATTTCGAACCAAAACGGGCATCCGCCCCGCAGACGAGGGCATCTGCGGGCGCAGATGGCACTGGCTGCTGCCAATGGCCATCTGCGTGCACATGTGACTGACCTGCGTGCGCATGTGGCTGCGCAGGTCAGTCCAGAAATGTATTTTGGTTGCTCTCGTATTCCTTTGATCCCCGAAAGCCCCGATACCCTTTTGGGATGTAATTATCAACTTGTAATGTCATTCGAATGACTTTGAAGTGTCGTATGGAGGTGTTTTGGATTATGTTAAGTATGTATGGTTGTTTATATGTTGTTATAAAGGCATATTTCCGACGGAATGATAACGGGAAATGCGTAAAGGGTAAATATGGTGCGAAATGCTATCTATGTGTGATCTTTTGGTCAATGTGTGTAATGTCATGGTGTTGTTGGTATGGAAATGCAGTGGATTGTATTGGGAGGGGATGACATGACCTTATATGGTAGCCACATAGTTCATTGTCGTCTTGTACGCTTATATAGTGACTAGTTGCTAATGTAAGTCCGGTATGACCGTGTATTGTAGACTAAGAAGTAAAGAAGGAGCTGGACCATTGTATTCATACATAGATTCGTGTATTCATACTTGGAAGTGCAGGTATGTAAGGTTACTCTTTTCGTGTCCTTCTACATCATATTGTTCCTATTGACGTTGATCATGTTTCACTTCCGAAAGGCATAAAGCATATCAATTCAGGTTGACGTATATTATTCTTCATATGTAACCTATTGGCTTGTTCTATTTCTAAAGGTTGTGAAGTACCTCAATTCAGGTTGACATATATTGTTATCCATATATGCCCTATTCTTAGATGAACTATGATTTACTTATCTCATATCCATTGGCTATTCATTGACTGAAATCCCAAGGATGTCATAATGTCGTGAGTCCAAAAAGGACGATCTCCAGAGAGAGTAAGGCATAACGAGAATTTATTAATGCTTGCTTAACACGTCCAAATTATGTCATGATTCCAAAGTCTCATAGTTTGATGATTGTTCTTGTACCAATCTTTCGTAAGTAGAAGTAGAAGTCTTATAAGAGAGTCTTATAAGAGTAAGGTAGTATGTGGGCTAATTTAACCATCCCTCATAAGTTAAGGTATCAATCTCATGACGTAGAGAAGTGAGGTAATAGATATAGGTGTGTTTCGAATAATGTCTTGATCCTTAGTATGTAAAAGAAGATGTGTGATAGTGCAGTGAAATGTATATAAGTGTGTGCCTTAATGTCATGGTCCTTAACGTGTTATCCCCATAACTTAGTGAAGGGTAGAAGAGTGTAAAAGAGTAATGTGCGTGGTTGTTATATGTTTCATTAAGTATGGATCACATTCTGAAGGGGTAGAAGTTTCATATAGAACATCTCTATATTGTGCTATGTTAGTTCTTGTTATAGAAGATCTCATAAGAAGTAGCAAAAATGTTAATCTCTTGGAAGTAGAGAAACAAGCTAACGTATATACATGTGTGTTGCCAATAGCATCGTGATCCTTAATAGGTCGTACAAGTGTGTAGATATGCTAACTCTAAGTTCTGAGAATGTGATGTTCTAAAATGTAATAATGTTATGATTATGTTTGTACCAAGCTGGTAAAAGTTGCGGTATATATATATCATCCATGGGGTGCAAAGAACACCTGCATGACGGTCCTTTATGTATATCATCCATGGGGTGCAATGGACACCTGCATGACGGTCCTTTATGTATATCATCCATGGGGTGCAAAGAACACCTGCATGACGGTCCTTATGTATATCATCCATGGGGTGCAAAGAACACCTGCATGACGGTCCTTTATGTATATCATCCATGGGGTGCAATGGACACCTGCATGACGGTCCTTTATGTATATCATCCATGGGGTGCAATGGACACCTGCATGACGGTCCTTTATGTATATCATCCATGGGGTGACATGAAAACCTGCATGACGGTTCTCTATACATCATCCATGGGGTGACATGTACACCTGCATGACGGTTCTCTATGAATTTCCCACTGATCAGTTGGGCCTGGGCAGTATATAGTTAATAATTTATTAAGTGAAGTAAGGTAAGGTAGAGAAGCAAGTAGAGTGGATGTATGATACCCCTACCATAGAGTGGTTGTAGGTGATATTTTATTAATCCACCAATAGAGTGGATGTGTGTGGATGAATGCTATTCTTTAGTGATTTATTTACCAAGTAGTAGAACCATAGTGGTAATGAACATAGAAGCTGGAAAGAATCTCTTGAGAGCTAATGCGTATGAAAGATATTTCTATGAGCAGTAAGGATAGAGAATGAATGTCCTAAAATGTTCATAACAAAAGTAATATGCAAGTTTCCAATTACAACGATGGTTTACCCATATTAAATAATCTCTCCTATTTATTTCATTGATATTATCCTATTTATTTCATTGACATTCTCATGTATGATGTAATTTCTCTAGCCTTACATATTCAGTACATTCTCGTGCTGACCCCCTCGGGGGAATTACCTTACATGTGCAGGTGCAGGTATTAGTAGACCTCATCTGTAGACTGGGGATCATTTGCAGAGTTTTGGTGAGCTCCACTTGGTTCGGGGCTTTCCGAGTCATAGTGTACATTATTTTGATATTGTAAATATTGTATAGACATGGTCATGTATTTGTTAGAGCCTTTCGTAGACCTATGTGGGTATGTGAATGAAAGAAGTGTACGTTCAGTTCTACGTAATGGCTCCAACGGCCAAGTTGTATATATATGTTTATGGCATAAGTTTCCATGTTTATAATTTCTACATAGTTGCATAAGAAAGAATAAGACGCATATGAGGGCATGCATGTGAAGGTTCATGAGCAAAGATTGGTTCTCTCGGGCCATATCGGCTTCGGGTGCCAATCACGTCCCGATGGGATTCGGGGCGTGACAAAAGTGGTATCAGAGCAGTCGGTCTAAGGATGTCTACAAAGCCGTGTCTGAGTAGAGTCTTACTTATCGATGTGTTGCGCGCCACATTTATAAGTAGGAGGCTACGGGACATTTAGGAGTTGTTTCATTTCTTCATTCTAGATCGTGCAATAGAGCCATTGTCCATAGGTGAGATTATATCTGACCATTGTAATTGGTTCTCTTTGATATAGTAAAATGTCGAATACAAGACAAGGTATGGGCAAGGATAAGCAGGCAAATATGCAAGCAGGAGAAGGAACTAGTAAATCACCACCTAACCCAGATAGTCATTATGGGGTTGAAATGGAGTTTACACCACGGGCACCTTCTCCTCCCATTTCTCCAGGGAGACCACAAAGGAGGGAAGTATCCCCAGATTCATCTGTTCATGTTACTAGGCAGGAGTTACAGGACTTGAAAAATGTTGTGCAAATGTTGACTCAGATAGTTGTTGCCCAGAGTCAAGGACGAGTGGGCCCAGTGACACGTGCTGATGGTGCGGCTAGGATAGCTAGTCGGAGAACACAAGATTTCTTGAAACTGGATCCTCCCACATTTACCGGGTCCGATCTTAATAAAGATCCGCAAGACTTTATAGATCAAATTCAAAGGGCTCTCGATGTTATGCATGTAACTGGTATAGAAACAGTAGAGCTTGCAGCATATAGACTAAAAAGAGAGGCTATATTATGGTACGAAGATTGGAAACGATCCATAGGTATCGGTGCAAATCCAGCTAGTTGGGAGGAATTCAAGGTGGCATTCCTTGATCATTATCTTCCATACGAGGTCCGCGAGGCTAGAGCGGATCAGTTTTTACATCTTCGTCAAGGAAATATGAGCGTCAGGGAGTACAGTCTCCGGTTTAACTCTTTGGCTAGATATGCTCCAAATGTGGTAGCTACCATGGCCGATAGAGTTCATCGATATGTAGACAGATTGGAGCCATACTTGGTAAGGGACTGTACTATTGCTGCATTGAATAAAGACATGGACATAGTCAGAATACAAGCCTTCGCGCAAAAGATGGAGGATCAAAGGCAAAGGGAAAGGATAAAAGAATCTGAGACAGGGCCGTCAAAACGGGCTCGACCCATGGGACAGTTCATGACATCCCAAGGTGGGGTTAGGCCTCGGGTTTTTCCAAGCCCACCTAGACCATCATTGTCTCACTCTACAGCAGGCACTTCCTCTCACTTTCGAGGGTCTAGAGATTTAAATCAGGTCGGGCAAAGTAGCGGGGATTGCGGCTCAGGTTCACAGATGACAGGATCTTTTCGCCCGCTATGTCCGTATTGTAGACGATTTCATTCAGGTGAATGCCGGAGGGGAACTACTAGTTGTTATTGGTGTGGCATAGAGGGGCACTTAATAAGAGAATGCCCATAAAGGGATGCGAGTGGTGTAGTACGACCTACAGGATCAGCCGCGGTATCATCAGCATCTGTTCCTTTTCCAGGCAGAGGTGTTCAGCCTATTGGCCGTGGTAGAGATATGAGAGGAGTAGTGGGTCGGCAGAATGAGAAAACATCTCCTGATGACGGTACAGGTACCTTACCATATGTTCACATGATGCATATGTATTGATTGTTTCAAGTTTTACCTTAGCATATGCTAATCCATTGATTACTTTCCACCTGTTGGTAAAGTTATTTGAGTTAAAGACACATATAGTCGTGGTATCGTAGCTGTTGGTTCTTATAGAAAATTAAGTACGCTTAATAGTGTTCCTAACGAACGGGATCATGGGATTTGAAAAGAAAGGACAAAATAGCCTTATACACTGTGACATGTGAAATTGCCGAGGGTGTATAAACCCATTGAAAATATTCACCTAACAGAGGATTTCACTAGGATATTCGTTGCACATGAAAGGAAAAAGATCACAAAGGGGGCTGGGGTAAGAATAAGCAAGTGTCTATGAGAGTATATGCATGGAGACACTAATAAAGGAGTGCGTTTGTCACACATGAGACGATGTTGTTAACATTCGAGGACGAATGTTTCTAAGGGGGGAAGAATGTAACACCCCGTAAGTTTCAGAGTCTGATTAATTCCTATAGCATTTTTGGAAATCATAAAACATGAGAACTTTGATGATTTTTGCATTTAAAAATTTTGGGCTAGTTATTGGGCCTTAAATAGAACCCACAAATAAAGAGAAGACATGGCCCAACACAAGATTTTGACCCATTCTTTCATTTATGACCCATTTGACCCATTCAACATAATAATTAATGTTGATAAAAGGATAAGAAAGACTTGGGGGCCTATATAAGAGAGAAAATCAGATTTTTCTCTCATTTGGACACCCATGCCATTTCTAGAAATTTCTCCAACATTTTTGCTCTCAACTCAAACTCTAGGCTTTCATCTTTTGGCCAAAGGCATCATCTTGCACACTTTGGTAAGTGTTCATAGTTATGATTTAATATATTATGTGCATGAGAGACTACTCATATCATGTTGGTTATGTTGGTGAAGAGGGAGAAGTTCCCTATGTGCAAAACAATTTGTGTTTGCTAAATCGGAGGATGATTTATGGCTTGAAAACTTGAACATGGGTTTGTGATCTTGATGGAAATGAACTTGATGGATTCAATACTGATATATGAGATGTGATTATAGTCTTGAATTGTTTTATACTTGTGTATAGTGTTTGGAAATTCCATTGATAAATTGGTTATGGCTTTGGTGGCATGTTGGCCGTAAAGTGTCGTTTTGGTGATGTTATGTGTGTTGTGAAATCATGGCTGGTGGTTGGCATGTTGAATGATCAAAAATATGTTAAAATGAAGTTGGTTATGATCATGGACCATTCATGGCATCAAAAGACCCAAAACGAAGCCATTTCGAACCAAAACGGGCATCCGCCCCGCAGACGAGGGCATCTGCGGGCGCAGATGGCACTGGCTGCTGCCAATGGCCATCTGCGTGCACATGTGACTGACCTGCGTGCGCATGTGGCTGCGCAGGTCAGTCCAGAAATGTATTTTGGTTGCTCTCGTATTCCTTTGATCCCCGAAAGCCCCGATACCCTTTTGGGATGTAATTATCAACTTGTAATGTCATTCGAATGACTTTGAAGTGTCGTATGGAGGTGTTTTGGATTATGTTAAGTATGTATGGTTGTTTATATGTTGTTATAAAGGCATATTTCCGACGGAATGATAACGGGAAATGCGTAAAGGGTAAATATGGTGCGAAATGCTATCTATGTGTGATCTTTTGGTCAATGTGTGTAATGTCATGGTGTTGTTGGTATGGAAATGCAGTGGATTGTATTGGGAGGGGATGACATGACCTTATATGGTAGCCACATAGTTCATTGTCGTCTTGTACGCTTATATAGTGACTAGTTGCTAATGTAAGTCCGGTATGACCGTGTATTGTAGACTAAGAAGTAAAGAAGGAGCTGGACCATTGTATTCATACATAGATTCGTGTATTCATACTTGGAAGTGCAGGTATGTAAGGTTACTCTTTTCGTGTCCTTCTACATCATATTGTTCCTATTGACGTTGATCATGTTTCACTTCCGAAAGGCATAAAGCATATCAATTCAGGTTGACGTATATTATTCTTCATATGTAACCTATTGGCTTGTTCTATTTCTAAAGGTTGTGAAGTACCTCAATTCAGGTTGACATATATTGTTATCCATATATGCCCTATTCTTAGATGAACTATGATTTACTTATCTCATATCCATTGGCTATTCATTGACTGAAATCCCAAGGATGTCATAATGTCGTGAGTCCAAAAAGGACGATCTCCAGAGAGAGTAAGGCATAACGAGAATTTATTAATGCTTGCTTAACACGTCCAAATTATGTCATGATTCCAAAGTCTCATAGTTTGATGATTGTTCTTGTACCAATCTTTCGTAAGTAGAAGTAGAAGTCTTATAAGAGAGTCTTATAAGAGTAAGGTAGTATGTGGGCTAATTTAACCATCCCTCATAAGTTAAGGTATCAATCTCATGACGTAGAGAAGTGAGGTAATAGATATAGGTGTGTTTCGAATAATGTCTTGATCCTTAGTATGTAAAAGAAGATGTGTGATAGTGCAGTGAAATGTATATAAGTGTGTGCCTTAATGTCATGGTCCTTAACGTGTTATCCCCATAACTTAGTGAAGGGTAGAAGAGTGTAAAAGAGTAATGTGCGTGGTTGTTATATGTTTCATTAAGTATGGATCACATTCTGAAGGGGTAGAAGTTTCATATAGAACATCTCTATATTGTGCTATGTTAGTTCTTGTTATAGAAGATCTCATAAGAAGTAGCAAAAATGTTAATCTCTTGGAAGTAGAGAAACAAGCTAACGTATATACATGTGTGTTGCCAATAGCATCGTGATCCTTAATAGGTCGTACAAGTGTGTAGATATGCTAACTCTAAGTTCTGAGAATGTGATGTTCTAAAATGTAATAATGTTATGATTATGTTTGTACCAAGCTGGTAAAAGTTGCGGTATATATATATCATCCATGGGGTGCAAAGAACACCTGCATGACGGTCCTTTATGTATATCATCCATGGGGTGCAATGGACACCTGCATGACGGTCCTTTATGTATATCATCCATGGGGTGCAAAGAACACCTGCATGACGGTCCTTATGTATATCATCCATGGGGTGCAAAGAACACCTGCATGACGGTCCTTTATGTATATCATCCATGGGGTGCAATGGACACCTGCATGACGGTCCTTTATGTATATCATCCATGGGGTGCAATGGACACCTGCATGACGGTCCTTTATGTATATCATCCATGGGGTGACATGAAAACCTGCATGACGGTTCTCTATACATCATCCATGGGGTGACATGTACACCTGCATGACGGTTCTCTATGAATTTCCCACTGATCAGTTGGGCCTGGGCAGTATATAGTTAATAATTTATTAAGTGAAGTAAGGTAAGGTAGAGAAGCAAGTAGAGTGGATGTATGATACCCCTACCATAGAGTGGTTGTAGGTGATATTTTATTAATCCACCAATAGAGTGGATGTGTGTGGATGAATGCTATTCTTTAGTGATTTATTTACCAAGTAGTAGAACCATAGTGGTAATGAACATAGAAGCTGGAAAGAATCTCTTGAGAGCTAATGCGTATGAAAGATATTTCTATGAGCAGTAAGGATAGAGAATGAATGTCCTAAAATGTTCATAACAAAAGTAATATGCAAGTTTCCAATTACAACGATGGTTTACCCATATTAAATAATCTCTCCTATTTATTTCATTGATATTATCCTATTTATTTCATTGACATTCTCATGTATGATGTAATTTCTCTAGCCTTACATATTCAGTACATTCTCGTGCTGACCCCCTCGGGGGAATTACCTTACATGTGCAGGTGCAGGTATTAGTAGACCTCATCTGTAGACTGGGGATCATTTGCAGAGTTTTGGTGAGCTCCACTTGGTTCGGGGCTTTCCGAGTCATAGTGTACATTATTTTGATATTGTAAATATTGTATAGACATGGTCATGTATTTGTTAGAGCCTTTCGTAGACCTATGTGGGTATGTGAATGAAAGAAGTGTACGTTCAGTTCTACGTAATGGCTCCAACGGCCAAGTTGTATATATATGTTTATGGCATAAGTTTCCATGTTTATAATTTCTACATAGTTGCATAAGAAAGAATAAGACGCATATGAGGGCATGCATGTGAAGGTTCATGAGCAAAGATTGGTTCTCTCGGGCCATATCGGCTTCGGGTGCCAATCACGTCCCGATGGGATTCGGGGCGTGACAAAAGTGGTATCAGAGCAGTCGGTCTAAGGATGTCTACAAAGCCGTGTCTGAGTAGAGTCTTACTTATCGATGTGTTGCGCGCCACATTTATAAGTAGGAGGCTACGGGACATTTAGGAGTTGTTTCATTTCTTCATTCTAGATCGTGCAATAGAGCCATTGTCCATAGGTGAGATTATATCTGACCATTGTAATTGGTTCTCTTTGATATAGTAAAATGTCGAATACAAGACAAGGTATGGGCAAGGATAAGCAGGCAAATATGCAAGCAGGAGAAGGAACTAGTAAATCACCACCTAACCCAGATAGTCATTATGGGGTTGAAATGGAGTTTACACCACGGGCACCTTCTCCTCCCATTTCTCCAGGGAGACCACAAAGGAGGGAAGTATCCCCAGATTCATCTGTTCATGTTACTAGGCAGGAGTTACAGGACTTGAAAAATGTTGTGCAAATGTTGACTCAGATAGTTGTTGCCCAGAGTCAAGGACGAGTGGGCCCAGTGACACGTGCTGATGGTGCGGCTAGGATAGCTAGTCGGAGAACACAAGATTTCTTGAAACTGGATCCTCCCACATTTACCGGGTCCGATCTTAATAAAGATCCGCAAGACTTTATAGATCAAATTCAAAGGGCTCTCGATGTTATGCATGTAACTGGTATAGAAACAGTAGAGCTTGCAGCATATAGACTAAAAAGAGAGGCTATATTATGGTACGAAGATTGGAAACGATCCATAGGTATCGGTGCAAATCCAGCTAGTTGGGAGGAATTCAAGGTGGCATTCCTTGATCATTATCTTCCATACGAGGTCCGCGAGGCTAGAGCGGATCAGTTTTTACATCTTCGTCAAGGAAATATGAGCGTCAGGGAGTACAGTCTCCGGTTTAACTCTTTGGCTAGATATGCTCCAAATGTGGTAGCTACCATGGCCGATAGAGTTCATCGATATGTAGACAGATTGGAGCCATACTTGGTAAGGGACTGTACTATTGCTGCATTGAATAAAGACATGGACATAGTCAGAATACAAGCCTTCGCGCAAAAGATGGAGGATCAAAGGCAAAGGGAAAGGATAAAAGAATCTGAGACAGGGCCGTCAAAACGGGCTCGACCCATGGGACAGTTCATGACATCCCAAGGTGGGGTTAGGCCTCGGGTTTTTCCAAGCCCACCTAGACCATCATTGTCTCACTCTACAGCAGGCACTTCCTCTCACTTTCGAGGGTCTAGAGATTTAAATCAGGTCGGGCAAAGTAGCGGGGATTGCGGCTCAGGTTCACAGATGACAGGATCTTTTCGCCCGCTATGTCCGTATTGTAGATGATTTCATTCAGGTGAATGCCGGAGGGGAACTACTAGTTGTTATTGGTGTGGCATAGAGGGGCACTTAATAAGAGAATGCCCATAAAGGGATGCGAGTGGTGTAGTACGACCTACAGGATCAGCCGCGGTATCATCAGCATCTGTTCCTTTTCCAGGCAGAGGTGTTCAGCCTATTGGCCGTGGTAGAGATATGAGAGGAGTAGTGGGTCGGCAGAATGAGAAAACATCTCCTGATGACGGTACAGGTACCTTACCATATGTTCACATGATGCATATGTATTGATTGTTTCAAGTTTTACCTTAGCATATGCTAATCCATTGATTACTTTCCACCTGTTGGTAAAGTTATTTGAGTTAAAGACACATATAGTCGTGGTATCGTAGCTGTTGGTTCTTATAGAAAATTAAGTACGCTTAATAGTGTTCCTAACGAACGGGATCATGGGATTTGAAAAGAAAGGACAAAATAGCCTTATACACTGTGACATGTGAAATTGCCGAGGGTGTATAAACCCATTGAAAATATTCACCTAACAGAGGATTTCACTAGGATATTCGTTGCACATGAAAGGAAAAAGATCACAAAGGGGGCTGGGGTAAGAATAAGCAAGTGTCTATGAGAGTATATGCATGGAGACACTAATAAAGGAGTGCGTTTGTCACACATGAGACGATGTTGTTAACATTCGAGGACGAATGTTTCTAAGGGGGGAAGAATGTAACACCCCGTAAGTTTCAGAGTCTGATTAATTCCTATAGCATTTTTGGAAATCATAAAACATGAGAACTTTGATGATTTTTGCATTTAAAAATTTTGGGCTAGTTATTGGGCCTTAAATAGAACCCACAAATAAAGAGAAGACATGGCCCAACACAAGATTTTGACCCATTCTTTCATTTATGACCCATTTGACCCATTCAACATAATAATTAATGTTGATAAAAGGATAAGAAAGACTTGGGGGCCTATATAAGAGAGAAAATCAGATTTTTCTCTCATTTGGACACCCATGCCATTTCTAGAAATTTCTCCAACATTTTTGCTCTCAACTCAAACTCTAGGCTTTCATCTTTTGGCCAAAGGCATCATCTTGCACACTTTGGTAAGTGTTCATAGTTATGATTTAATATATTATGTGCATGAGAGACTACTCATATCATGTTGGTTATGTTGGTGAAGAGGGAGAAGTTCCCTATGTGCAAAACAATTTGTGTTTGCTAAATCGGAGGATGATTTATGGCTTGAAAACTTGAACATGGGTTTGTGATCTTGATGGAAATGAACTTGATGGATTCAATACTGATATATGAGATGTGATTATAGTCTTGAATTGTTTTATACTTGTGTATAGTGTTTGGAAATTCCATTGATAAATTGGTTATGGCTTTGGTGGCATGTTGGCCGTAAAGTGTCGTTTTGGTGATGTTATGTGTGTTGTGAAATCATGGCTGGTGGTTGGCATGTTGAATGATCAAAAATATGTTAAAATGAAGTTGGTTATGATCATGGACCATTCATGGCATCAAAAGACCCAAAACGAAGCCATTTCGAACCAAAACGGGCATCCGCCCCGCAGACGAGGGCATCTGCGGGCGCAGATGGCACTGGCTGCTGCCAATGGCCATCTGCGTGCACATGTGACTGACCTGCGTGCGCATGTGGCTGCGCAGGTCAGTCCAGAAATGTATTTTGGTTGCTCTCGTATTCCTTTGATCCCCGAAAGCCCCGATACCCTTTTGGGATGTAATTATCAACTTGTAATGTCATTCGAATGACTTTGAAGTGTCGTATGGAGGTGTTTTGGATTATGTTAAGTATGTATGGTTGTTTATATGTTGTTATAAAGGCATATTTCCGACGGAATGATAATGGGAAATGCGTAAAGGGTAAATATGGTGCGAAATGCTATCTATGTGTGATCTTTTGGTCAATGTGTGTAATGTCATGGTGTTGTTGGTATGGAAATGCAGTGGATTGTATTGGGAGGGGATGACATGACCTTATATGGTAGCCACATAGTTCATTGTCGTCTTGTACGCTTATATAGTGACTAGTTGCTAATGTAAGTCCGGTATGACCGTGTATTGTAGACTAAGAAGTAAAAAAGGAGCTGGACCATTGTATTCATACATAGATTCGTGTATTCATACTTGGAAGTGCAGGTATGTAAGGTTACTCTTTTCGTGTCCTTCTACATCATATTGTTCCTATTGACGTTGATCATGTTTCACTTCCGAAAGGCATAAAGCATATCAATTCAGGTTGACGTATATTATTCTTCATATGTAACCTATTGGCTTGTTCTATTTCTAAAGGTTGTGAAGTACCTCAATTCAGGTTGACATATATTGTTATCCATATATGCCCTATTCTTAGATGAACTATGATTTACTTATCTCATATCCATTGGCTATTCATTGACTGAAATCCCAAGGATGTCATAATGTCGTGAGTCCAAAAAGGACGATCTCCAGAGAGAGTAAGGCATAACGAGAATTTATTAATGCTTGCTTAACACGTCCAAATTATGTCATGATTCCAAAGTCTCATAGTTTGATGATTGTTCTTGTACCAATCTTTCGTAAGTAGAAGTAGAAGTCTTATAAGAGAGTCTTATAAGAGTAAGGTAGTATGTGGGCTAATTTAACCATCCCTCATAAGTTAAGGTATCAATCTCATGACGTAGAGAAGTGAGGTAATAGATATAGGTGTGTTTCGAATAATGTCTTGATCCTTAGTATGTAAAAGAAGATGTGTGATAGTGCAGTGAAATGTATATAAGTGTGTGCCTTAATGTCATGGTCCTTAACGTGTTATCCCCATAACTTAGTGAAGGGTAGAAGAGTGTAAAAGAGTAATGTGCGTGGTTGTTATATGTTTCATTAAGTATGGATCACATTCTGAAGGGGTAGAAGTTTCATATAGAACATCTCTATATTGTGCTATGTTAGTTCTTGTTATAGAAGATCTCATAAGAAGTAGCAAAAATGTTAATCTCTTGGAAGTAGAGAAACAAGCTAACGTATATACATGTGTGTTGCCAATAGCATCGTGATCCTTAATAGGTCGTACAAGTGTGTAGATATGCTAACTCTAAGTTCTGAGAATGTGATGTTCTAAAATGTAATAATGTTATGATTATGTTTGTACCAAGCTGGTAAAAGTTGCGGTATATATATATCATCCATGGGGTGCAAAGAACACCTGCATGACGGTCCTTTATGTATATCATCCATGGGGTGCAATGGACACCTGCATGACGGTCCTTTATGTATATCATCCATGGGGTGCAAAGAACACCTGCATGACGGTCCTTATGTATATCATCCATGGGGTGCAAAGAACACCTGCATGACGGTCCTTTATGTATATCATCCATGGGGTGCAATGGACACCTGCATGACGGTCCTTTATGTATATCATCCATGGGGTGCAATGGACACCTGCATGACGGTCCTTTATGTATATCATCCATGGGGTGACATGAAAACCTGCATGACGGTTCTCTATACATCATCCATGGGGTGACATGTACACCTGCATGACGGTTCTCTATGAATTTCCCACTGATCAGTTGGGCCTGGGCAGTATATAGTTAATAATTTATTAAGTGAAGTAAGGTAAGGTAGAGAAGCAAGTAGAGTGGATGTATGATACCCCTACCATAGAGTGGTTGTAGGTGATATTTTATTAATCCACCAATAGAGTGGATGTGTGTGGATGAATGCTATTCTTTAGTGATTTATTTACCAAGTAGTAGAACCATAGTGGTAATGAACATAGAAGCTGGAAAGAATCTCTTGAGAGCTAATGCGTATGAAAGATATTTCTATGAGCAGTAAGGATAGAGAATGAATGTCCTAAAATGTTCATAACAAAAGTAATATGCAAGTTTCCAATTACAACGATGGTTTACCCATATTAAATAATCTCTCCTATTTATTTCATTGACATTATCCTATTTATTTCATTGACATTCTCATGTATGATGTAATTTCTCTAGCCTTACATATTCAGTACATTCTCGTGCTGACCCCCTCGGGGGAATTACCTTACATGTGCAGGTGCAGGTATTAGTAGACCTCATCTGTAGACTGGGGATCATTTGCAGAGTTTTGGTGAGCTCCACTTGGTTCGGGGCTTTCCGAGTCATAGTGTACATTATTTTGATATTGTAAATATTGTATAGACATGGTCATGTATTTGTTAGAGCCTTTCGTAGACCTATGTGGGTATGTGAATGAAAGAAGTGTACGTTCAGTTCTACGTAATGGCTCCAACGGCCAAGTTGTATATATATGTTTATGGCATAAGTTTCCATGTTTATAATTTCTACATAGTTGCATAAGAAAGAATAAGACGCATATGAGGGCATGCATGTGAAGGTTCATGAGCAAAGATTGGTTCTCTCGGGCCATATCGGCTTCGGGTGCCAATCACGTCCCGATGGGATTCGGGGCGTGACATGGTATCAGAGCACCAGTGATCGGCGCTTCATTCTCGTTGGAAGATAGCTATTTTGCGTCTTCGTCTAGCTTTCCTTTCATCCATTTCTTCTTCAATTTCTCGCATTTTTGAGGTACGAATCGAGTGATGCAATAGCTTTGATTTTGCTGCGTATTTTTTGCCAATTCTCGTTAATTTTGTTGCGTATTTCATCAATTCTTGTTGATTTCTCTCTCATAATCATCACACAACAATGATGCCGGCTAATGAGGCAAGAAATCCCACTTCCACCAGTACCACAATTAACCTTGAAACCCTCTTTTTATCCATCCCTCTAACATTCCTAGTGTCACTCTAGCTCCAGTACCCTTTGACGGTGTAGGATATCGCTCCTGGCGCCGTAATGTGTTGTGATCTCTTTCGATCAAAAATAAATTAAGTTTTATCAACGGAAAGTGTAAGAGGCCAGATTCCCAAACATCTAATGAATTGCGCCAGTGGGAGAGATGTGATGATATGGTCACAGCGTGGATTTTCAATTCCCTTGTGAAGGAAATTGCGGACAGTGTCGAGCATGTATGCAACTTTCAAGAGCATTGGGCTGAACTGGAAGACAGATACGACCAGACAAATGGAGCAAAATTATACCAGATACAGCAGGAGATTAATGATTTGCGATAAGGCACATTGGATATCACAGGATATTACACATGAATGAATAAATTTGGGGAAGAAATTAACACAATTACGGCTAAACATCAATGTGTCTGCCAATGCATCTGTGGAGGCAAGGAACACATGTATAAGTATGAATAAGAGCGAAGGCTAATTTAATTCCTTATGGGGTTGAATTAAGTCTACACCACCATCAGGAGAAGTATTCTTCTGATGACACCCCTACCTACTTTGGGGCAAGCATTTTCCCTACTCGTGCAGGAGAAAAAGCAGAGAGAGCTTCGGCCAACTACTCACACTTTTGGTAAATCATCTTCTATGAATGTGAGTATTGGGGGTGGAGGTTAAACTGGAAGAAATTTTCGAACAAACTATGCTATCAATGATTACAATAGGGGTGAAAGAAACAGACCTTACTGTGATCATTATAAAAGGTTGGGCCACACTAAAGAGAAATGCTACAAACTACATAGGTAACCTCAACAACAAAATCAAGTGATGAACTCCTCTAATTCGAGGTCTCATGGTTACAATCACGCAACCAAGTCTCAAAATCACAACCAAAACTTCAGCAATCAGAGAGGTTCAGACCAAAATCAGGGATATAAATTTGGTAAAGGTAAAGGAGTGGCCGTTAATGTATTTGGAGCAGATTCTGATATATTGTCTGTAAAGAGTGAATGTGGAGTAAATCACAATGACAATCAGCACATGACTCTCATAAAGAAATAATATGGGCAAGCAGTGAACCTGATTCAGCAGTTTGGATCCAACAGTTCAGGCAATTCTTTTAATACCACTGCACATGAATGTGGAGCTACTAGCTTTGCAGGTATTATTGTTTGTACCTCTTCTATAGATATTGGTAACTTGTCTTGTGGATGTTTTAATTCAAGTAATGACTTGTGGATCATAGATTCAGGGGCCTCTCACCATATGACTTTCAATAGAAACCTTCTTTCACATATCATACACTTACCATATCCCTTACTTGTTAGACTACCAAATAGATATCATGTGAGAGTTACAGAAATAGGCAATGTGGTGATCATACCTAAGATCATTTTGCATAAATTTTTCCTCGTACCATCTTTTAAATTCAATCTCCTATCAGTCAGTTCCTTAGTAGAGCAGCTAAAATGTGTTGTTGCTTTCTCTGATTCATCTTTCCTTCTACAGGGCCCTTCTCAGAAGAGGCCTCTAGATATTGGTAGCTTACATGATGGACTTTATTACCTCTGTTCAACCTGCTTGATGAAAGATTCCCATATTGCAGGGCACCATCCACTTCCCACTTGTTATTTTTCCTTATCTAATTATATGAATAAGTTACATTGTACCTGTCCATCACAATTTCATTGTTCTTCTTCCATTGTACAGAATGTAAGTCATACACACAACAAGCACTACACTTATTTTACTACTTCTCATCGCACTGTAAAGAATGGTATTCCTGTAAATAATAACAATGCAACATCTCTTGTTTCCAGCATGCATACTCATGTCTCTAATGAAAACAGTGTTGATTTTTTGTGGCATCACAGATTAGGACACGTTCCTTTCATAAAAATGAAGGGAATATCATTCATCCCTGTACAGTTCTTACCCAAGCAACCTTTTACTTGCACCATTTGCCCTATGGCTAGACAGAATAGGCTTTCCTTCCCTGATAAGACAACCAGTACCACATCCATTTTTGAACTAATTCATGTGAATCTGTGGGGACCATATCATGTCATAATCCATGACAATTACAAATATTTCATCACTATAGTAGATGACTTTAGTAGGTCCACTTGGACTCATCTACTAAGCTACAAAAGTAATGCCCTGCACACACTGAAAATCTTCATAAAAATGGTTGAATGCCAATTCAATACCAAAGTGAGAGCTATCAGAACTGATAATGGTTTAGAGTTTAATAATAATGAGACATCCATGTTTCTTCAATCCAAAGACATTGTACATCAAATAACATGCCCTTACACTCTCCAACAAAATGGGATAGTAGAAAGAAAACACAAATACCTATTTGAGACAGCTAGGTCCTTGCTATTCCAATCCAAATTACCCTTGAAATACTGGGTTATATGAGTGTTAACATCAACCTACCGCATCAAAAAGTTACCATCATCCTCCATTAGTAATAAATGTGCCTTTAAGATCCTCTACAAATGTAAACCTTACTCACACCTAAGAAGCTTTGGATGTCTATGTTATCCTACAAGAACTAAGCCCCACAGAGATAAGTTCGAGCCCAGAACTAGACCTCATCTTTGCATAGGCTATCCCTTTGGTGTGAAAGGATATAAAGTTCTCAATCTCGCCACCAAAAAAATACTGGTTTCTAGAGATGTGCTATTCCATGAATTTGTATTTCCCTTCTCTCATCAACCTAATAAGAATGTTGTTTTTCAATCTATGTTTCCTCCTCAAAATTGTGTCATAGTAGATAGTAGTGAGTCAACTGTTATGCAAAATGATCATAGAAGTGATACTGTAACACATTTGCCAGTTTCACCTGAGATTTTCACATTCAAACCCTCATGTTATGGAATTCTCACCTCCATCTTATTCTCCAGTATCAGTTACTCCTACATCCATACCCTCTACTATTTTTGCATCTACAGAACCTAGAAGATCTCTCAGAACACAAAAAGTCCCTCCTTACCTTAATGATTTTTTCCATCCACTTGTGCAACCACAATCATATTGCTCTAGTCAGCATTTCATACCTCTACACACATGTTTCTCATCCACTCATCCCACCATTGTCCCTGAATCTACAAGCCAATAGCTTGTACATCACATTCTTCTTGACTCTGAACTAACATCTTATGAAGAAGCAGTTTCATGTCCAGCTTGGCAAGTAGCAATGACACAAGAGTTTGAGGCACTTCATGCCAACCAAACTTGGGAGTTTGTGCCTTTACCACCTGACAAAAGAGCCATTGGGTGTAAGTGGGTCTACAAAATTAAGCATAAAGCTGATGGGAGCATAGAAAGGTTCAAAGCTAGATTGGTAGTGAAGAGTTATACTCAACATGCTGGAATAGACTATAGTGAAACCTTCTTACCAGTTGTGAAGATGACAACTATGAGAGCCCTGATTCCTACAGTTGTTAAAAGAGAATGGGATATTTTTCAGTTAGATGTAAATAATGCATTATTCCATCGAGACCTCCATGAGGAAGGGTATATGAAACTGCCTAAAGGACTGCATACAGAGAAACCTAACCTTGTTTGCAAATTAAACAGATCTTTATCTGGCCTAAAGTAGGCCAGCAGACAGCAGTATGCAACGTTAACTGAGGCCCTAAACTCAAGGGGGTTTACCCACTCCATGCATGACTATTCATTATTTCACAAGAAATCAACTTCTTTCTCTGTGTTTATTGTTGTATATGTGGATGATATCTTAACTATTGGGAATAATGCTAATGAAATATTAGAGTTGAAAAAGTTCTTAAATGATACTTTCAAGATAAAAGACTTGGGCAAGCTGCATTATTTCTTGTGGTTAGAAGTCATACACACAGGTGATGATGTTCTCCTTTCTCAAAAGAAATTTCTGTTGGACCTGCTGAAGGAGTTCAATTATGACCAATACAGTCATCTCTCATCCCCTCTGGATCCTAATGTCAAACTCAAAGCAAAAGAATGTGTCCCTTTGTCTGATCCAGGCTTTTATAAGAAGTTAGTAGGGAAGCTTAATTTTCTAACCAACACAAGGTTGGACATAACATATAGAGTACAACGCCTTAGTCATTTTATGCAGGACCCGAGGGAGCCTCATCTTCAGGCTGCATATCACATGCTGAGGTATTTGAAGAAGGATCCTACCCTAGGGGTGTTCATGTCCAGTATAGAAGATTACAACATCAAGGCATTTTGTGACTCTGATTGGGCTGCATGTCCTGATTCAAGGAAGTCAGTTTTTGGCTATATAGTGTTTCTAGGTGATAGTCCAATCAGTTGGAAGTCCAAGAAGTAAGAGACTATCTCCTTATCTTCAGCAAAAGCTGAGTACAGAGCACTCAGAAAAGTGGCTGGAGAGCTGGTTTGGTTAAGCAGGCTACTCACTGACCTTAGTGTTCCATTTCCTAGTCCCATTCTTGTATTCTGTGATAGTCAATCAGCTTTGTATATTGCTAGAAACTCTGTGTTTCATGAAAGGACTAAACACATTGAAGTTGGTTGTCACTTTGTGAGAACCATGTTACAAGAAGGGCTGATATCACTTCACCACATTGGCACAGCTGCACAACTCGCAGACATCCTCACTAAGGCTCTCACTGGTGTTAAACATTATGAGATTCTTAGCAAACTGGTTGTGCTTCCATCCCTTCCAACTTGAGGGGGGGGGGGTGTTAAGATTACCTCTAGAGTAAGCTATTTATTGTAATTGTTGAGTCAGCAAATCAATTAGTTAGAGGTAGTTAGTGACAAATTAGTTAGTTACAGATATTTTCCTTCCTACTTGTATATAAGCAATTGCTACGACTGATTTGAGTTTGAGCTTCATTTTCCCAATAGGGGATTCAAATATTTTCTTTCTCCATCTTCTCAGTTTTCTCCTTCTTAGCTCCATACAGTCTGAAATTTGATATAACTAAAGGAGGGTTCATATTTTATGTGATGAATTTATCTATGTAGAACGTTTGAGAACAAGTACAATTTTTTTTGAAATATGAGCAGAAAGTATAAAATAGGAATATTTTGTCATGAATTTTATTAAAATAGAGTATTATTCAAATGTTAAAATAAAATTAACTAATAAATTTAAGTCTTAAGAAATTGTCGATGCATTCTACTTTTAAAAAACTATAGAAGAAAAAGAAAGAGATATGTTGTGTAAAATATTAGAACAAACTTTTTTTTCTCTGATCCTGAGTCAGACGAGAGAAACATAATAATTGCAAAACCGTGTGTAAAAGAGTAAAGTCACCCTTCCACTTTTTGATAAGGTATTGACCCAATTGTGAATATAACATGAAGATGCTGCATGCTTTATTAAAAAAACAAAAATAACATCATAAAGTGAGTCCGGAGCCTAAAGGGCTATTTTTTTCATCCAAAATTCTGAATGGACAGCAAAAATTGAAAAATTCCAAACAGGACAAGGCGCATAAAGGCTAACACCTTGCCCTTAATCTTTCAAGGTTGTTAGTTAATGGTTAAGAGCAAGGCGAGAACACTGTTTTGCCTTACAAGGCGAAATTAACCAGCCGCCTTATCCTATAAGCTTTCCATTTTATTTTCTTGATAACTAACATAGTCTGTCTTCATAACAGGCAAATCAAACAATACGCTCATTGTGATCACATTATTTTTGAAATACTTCACATTTAGTTTTTATCTTTTAGTGGAGAGCAACAGTATAGATATTCTTTTTGGTGCCAATATTTATTAATGAATCTTTCCTAGTATAGCCATAATCGCAAGTTCCCTTATTTTCAGAGTAATAAACTAATATTAAAAATACATACTCCATTAAAATATAGTAATTACATATTAACAATTTAAGTCTAACAAAAATGTATTTACAGCACATATCAAACTATTGTCACTTACACTTTGTTTGTGGTTTCCGATGGTATGGTATGGTATGGTTATTAAGAGAACCATGTTTGTTTTGATTGTTTCTTAAAATGTATGTTATGGTATAGTTTGATTTCATGGTTTGGTAACCATGAAAATCTTCACTTTATGCAACCACCGATTTGGTGGTATCCCATTGTTTCCTTATTTCTTTTTTCAATTATGTCCTTACTTAATTTACATAATCTTATTTTACGTTTTACCCTATATTATTTAACTCCACCCAAATATCCTACATTTTTCTGCGTAGAAGTTTTCTAAAGTTTATTTTTCTGCCTAGTTTACAACTTAAAATCTCGTCTAGGAAAAGGTTATACATAAAAGTTTTAGGTTTCGTTTATGCTTTGGTCAGTTGTCTAGTTTTCTACTTTTGCTACTGAACATTAGTTGTCTAGTTTTCTACTTTTGCTACTGAACATTAAGCATTTAAACCTAGTTCGTGGGAGAACCTTATACACAATTTAAGTTTTTCTCAAGTATAACTTGTTAAACTAACCAAATTGATACTTCTGAGATGTTCATTAATTTTGTTTCATTTAAATGGCGTGGAAGTGAAGAAAATTATTTTAATTTATTTGTTAATAATTATTGATCGATAAAGTTAACATTTATAATAATTAAGGGCATTTTAGTAAATTTACCAATTACGATACAGTATCATACTGTCAAACCAAATAATAAAACTGTTATTAAACAACAACAAACGATACAGTCCATCCAAACATTGTATTGTACTATATTGTACAATATAATACCATATCATATAATATTGTAGAGTCCGGAGCCTAAATGGCAATTTTTTTAATTCAAAATTCCGAAAAGGCAGTGACAAATTGAAAAATGCCAAAGGGGCAAAGGCGGGCAAGGGATCCCGCCTTACCTTTAACCAGTTAACGGTATCAGTTAAATGGTTAAAGGTAAGGCAGGATGCCTTGCCCGCCTTACAAAGCGATATAGGTAACCCGCCTTACAAGGCAGTATAGGTAACCCGCATTCCATCTTCCATCAAACAAGGAGAATAAATTCTCTGATGATAGAAATAAATTTCCTGAAGATAGAGGGAATGTCCTGAATGAATTGTCATCTTGCAACCCTAATTTTGTCATCAAAAAAAGAAAACTATCAGTAATTATCAACCTTTTTACACATATTAAATATTTTTTTGATATAAATAAATATCAATTCAAGATTTTCTGTAGTAAAAATAAAATCTTTTCACTACAAACAAAATATAAATATAGAATTTTGACTACAAACAATACATAAATATAAAATTTTTACTACTAATTTCTCCGAGGACAACGTGCCTTAGTATGACCTGTTTGCTTACAAAAACTACATTTTCGTGTCATGCGAGCAGGACGTCTGGTGTGGATTCAAGAACTCAACTCAAGAAAATCTTGAATTGATATTTATTTATATCAAAAAAATATTTAATATGTGTAAAAAAAGTCGATATATAATTGCTGGAAGTTTTCTTTTTCTGATGACAAATTAGGGTTACCAGGTGACAATTCATTCAGGACGATTTCCTCTATCTTCAGGAAATTTATTTCTATCATCAGGAAATTTATTCTCCTTGTTTGATGGAAGATGGAAGACGGGTTACCTATACCGTCTTGTAAGGCGGGTTACCTATACCGCTTTGTAAGGCGGGCAAGGCATCCCGCCTTACCTTTAACCATTTAACTGACACCGTTAACTGGTTAAAAGTAAGGCGGGATCCCTTGCCCGCCTTTGCCCCTTTGACATTTTTCAATTTGTCATTGTCCTTTCGGAATTTTGGATAAAAAAAATTGCCCTTTATGCTCCGAACTCTAATATTGTACATTGTGAAACCATAGGGTTTTTTTTATTGTAATAAATTTTGATTTTTTAAAAAGCCTGAAAGGATGGGGAAAAAAAAAAAAACTACCAAACCATTAGTTCCGAAAAAGCAAAAACTGATTGAGAAAAGAAAATAATTTGCTACCAAAACGTAACCATTATCACCCACCTTTTTCAGTCAAAGGGTAAGGTGGGTGACTGATTTCGTCTTGTAAGGCAAAACAGTATCCTTGCCTTATTCTTAACCATTAACTAACGACGTGTTAAAAGGTTAAGGACAAGGCGTGAGCTTTCATCTGCCTTGTCCCATTTGAATTTTTTTGATTTTTATTTACTCATTCGGAATTTTGGATGAAAAAAGTTATCATTTAGACTCTGGACTCGAATGAATGACATCTCTTTTTCATTAATCGAAAATCTCAAATTCGAGTCATGGCAAAAGATGATATGCGTGGTAGCTAGGACATGCTCCCCCACCCCTATCCTTTATGGCCCATGATGCACGAAATCGATTAGGGTAATGGGTGGAAGTGGTTGTGCGGATGCAGCTTCAAGTTGTCGGATTCTTCTGAATTCAATACTTTCAGCACGAAGTATAAATTTATGTGTCAAAATTCATTTATTTTGCACCAAATTGTATCATAACTTTAAAAATATAATAAATTTAATGCTAAAAACCTTAAAAATTAAACTCAGAGTTTAAATTCTGAATACGTCACGATCCTCGACTTTAGCCACATTCATATAGTTAGCTAATTTCACACACAAATTAAAGTCTACACCCATTATCAAGCACACACAAAAAGAAAGTAAATGCAATATAACGAAACTTCGTAGACAATGACTTAAAATTACAAATTCTTGTCCTTAGGGAGCCTCAAAAGAGAAATTGATCAAAATAGCCCTTAATGTATATATTGGCTTTAGATTCATTTAACCCTTAGGGGTATAAATACGATGGAACTAATACCTTAATGTATTCCAAATTATGATTAATTTGTTCCTTCGCCACATACTTATTTTTCCTAAGCCATATACGTATATAAACTATAAAGACAATCGTTATTTTTGTGGTTTAAACGATACAAGAAGGTACCATTATTTTGTGGTTTGATGTACATCACACTTGAAGTGCACATGCTGAAAGCATTCGTTTATTTTCCTAAAGTACATAAAGGAGCATTTCCATTACGTTTATACATTAAGGATCAATTTGATCATTTCCTCAAATTCAAATATACCTTATATGGACAACTAATTAGTGACCATATATAACCACTTTTGAAAGGATTAGGTTTTCAACTTTCCATTCCTTTGGTGGGAATATAATTCGAGATGAAAAATTTCAAGAAACATATTTTCTTCCATAGATTCAGAATTAAAGGTAAGGAATGAGAAATATGAATATAAGAACTTTCGTTCATAAAATTTGTGAAAAAAAATGACTAATCTGATCAATAGGCAGGGATGAATTATAGTAATTTATTTCAACCCAAGATATAAACAAAGACGGGGATAGTCAGACTTGTCAGAAGAACCGACGTACAAATAAATGAACTCTACCCTTTCGAAGAAACTAATAAGTAGACATGGAATAATAATTGGCACTCGAGAATAAATCACCTGGAATAATCCTGTATGAAAATGACATGTCAATGAGTTACTTGTCCTTAACGAAATCTTTCATGGTTCATATATTACATGGACCTATTTGTTTGTCCAATTTTGTACACTACTACTGCCTTTATTAGGGTTACCTAGCAACTTTTAACACTCATAACTCCATTATTGTTGAGTGTATTGATTATTCTCTAGCTTTTCAACGTACGTAGTCGATTTTGGCAGTGTTGGACATGATTTGATTGAAATTTAGCATTTGAAGTAGAACTAGGTTGAAAAATGATATTATTTAAAAGTTGATATTATTTTTGATCAAGAAATATATATAATTGAAGTTCAGTGAATAAAAGCTTGAAAAATTCATAGAACCTATTTATAAGTTTTATATTTTATTTTTCAAATCTCAAGTTGAAGTAATGGATCAATTTGATAAGCAAATACTTATTCAAAATTATCTCTAAATACTATTTTAATTTTGACATAATATATAAGCATGCTCTTTAAGATATCAGCTGACATCGATGCCCTTAGGTGTGCGCAAGTAGGCACCTAAACTTGTATAAAGTTGAACAAGTAGACACGTGCATCCTTCGTAGCAATCTCACGTGAATTGCTACGTAGGATGCGTGTGTCTACTTGTTCAACTTTATACAAGTTTAGGTGCCTACTTGTAAACACTCAAACTTAGAGAACATAGGCTAAATGACACATTTATGTATTATGTATTTAATTTTCAAGGATCTTCTTTTCCATGAGTTTTACCTTCATGGAGTTTTAATTTTGTTAAAAAAGAGACACTTCTTGACCGGCAATTGAAGTTGTATCCAGATTGGTCCACTTGGGTTTGTCGCTTATAGTTATCACAAATATATAAAATACTATTTCTTCCATTTAATTTATGTATCATTATTTAACTAGGTAGTACTGTAGTAGGGACCACGTTTAAAAGAAGAGAAACTTGTGATTTAAAACAAATTATAAATTATTTTATTAAAAGTAAATAAATTTAAAATTAAGAGGTGATTTGTGGGGTTGGGGTCAGTGGCGGATTTAGGAGGGAGGGAGGCCTGGCCTCCTCAGAAAAAAATTAGACCGTAATACATGCAAGATATATTTTTTAGTATATATATCCCTAAATACAAGACGAGAGGTTAATTTAGTGGTTTAGTGATGCAATCCATGTCACCATTGAGGCCATCCGATCTTCATCAAAGCTTTACACGCAAAGCCGAGCTACGGAGTTGATGGACGTGTCATCAATTCACGTTTTTGGAGGCTTGGTGAGTGCTAGGAATGAAGGCATGAAGCTCGAGAATAAAGTTTGGATGATAGCTCGGAGCTTGGGATCCGTCGGAGCGAGGAAGAGGAAGTGAACAAGGAGTTCACTTTAGCGATGCGAGGAGCATCGCCAAACTCTCTTGTATGTCGCCAAAGTTGATAGGTGGACTGTCCACTTTGGCGATGGTATACTAGTTTGATGCATCACCATGTGTTTGGCGAAGGAAGAGGTCGCCAAAGTCCCTTCAAGGGCCTTATTTTTCAAGAAGGTCACTTTTGGGTTTATTATAAATAGTATAAATAACATAAATTTCACTATTTTTGGAGCTAATTACTCCCTATTTCAACTCTTTTCAATATTACTAAAAGTTTCACAAAATTTGAAAATCTCGGATATATTACTATCTCGGATACATTGCCCGTTGATCCCGATACATTGCGTTGCTCAGAAATCTGAAAATCTCGGATACATTACTAAATCTCGAATATATGGTGTTGGTCCTGATACATTGCGTTTAGTAAGTTGGTTGTTATGTACCATGACCAAAATTAATTCATAATACATAAGTTACTCATGATACATACTGTCTCGGATACATTACTTAATTTTCTTCGAATACATACTGTCTTCAATACATTACTTAAAATATGGAATGAAATGTTATTAAATAAAAGAAATGAGATATTATGTAGATACGGTAAGATAAGTAGTGTTGGGATGTAATTTTTTCTTTTAAATAAGCCACTTTTGAGCTATGTTTAATTTGTAAAAGGCAAACTATAAATACATCGACACAAAAAAAGGAAATCAAACGCAATTGAAGGATATATTAAATCCTAAAATCTCATTTGATTAATCCGAATCGAGCATTTAATCTCCTAGGAAGACCTCCAGGAAATTGAAGTGCAAAGATACTCGATTTGATGTTACTATTTAATTTGTGGTCGTTTTTTGAATTTTTCTTATAAGTGTATTCACTTTAAGAAAATTTTGGATATACAGTATATGAAGTTTTATATAACTGAATTTCAAATATATATGGCTTAACTACAGTTACTAATTATTGATTGATCTTCAGTTATAGCCCATTTTGTTTGAATAGATAATTGAAGTTCAGTCATAGTCATTATTTGTTTGACTTCAGCAATATATATGTGCATGAACTTTGAATAAAAATAACTGAATTCAGACAAACTAACAGAAAAGTTCAACTATTATGGTGAACTTAGACAAAAATGACAGAACTATAGATACTATATTTAAAGAGGGTATAATGTGCAAAACAAAATAAAATAATTAAACAAGTACAGCTTAGCAGGTAAAAAATGAAAGAACCTCCCTCGTTACATACGTTCCCCACTACTGTTAGCTTGTTTATTGTGCACTAAAAAATCATATAAATTTGGATTTCTTTATACATCTAGAAAATCATAGTTTAAAATTCGTGCATGTTGTTGGCCGTTGGGATGAAACTCGACAAATATTAGCTTCGTATATATCTTGTGTATGCTATATCAACATTTTCAATTCCTTGAATGATGGAACTTTTTGGTTAATTTATAATATATCAAATCCTACAACAGAATAATATAATAGAGAAAATTGCACGAATGACGATAATAATAATAAAATAGAATAAGCCGATCGAGGGTGATTTAGATGCACAAATCGAAGGAAGGGAAAGAATGAAAAAGATCAATAAGGGTTAATTGTAATAGAGTGACAAGTATTATTTAATTTATTTTTAATTAATGGTCTTAAGTTAGAGCCCAACTAGGTACAAAGTCGCATCGCAAATTCATATTTAGTCAGATTCCAATATAACTCCAAATACTAAATAAATAAAAAATCATGTTACAAAATTGTGTAAATTCAAAAGATGCTCAAAGAATTCACAAACACAACCCGCTAAATTAAAATACTTTCGAAAAAGCTGTCAAACAAACAAAAAAATAATAATCATATTTTACACTCTCAATCCTTCTATGCTTAATGTTGAAATAACTAAGGTATTTATTTATAGTTTTGAAAGTGTGTGTATAATATGTTACTACTAGTTTAAAGTTTAGACCTATTGATAGTACTATATTATTCTTGATCAAGTATGGAAAATGAAAGGAAACATGCTCCAAGCCAATGGTGGAGTTAGGATTTTCATTAAGGGGTTCAAAAGTACACACACAAACTAGCCGAAGGGGATTCAACATCTACTATATATACATAAAAAATAATTTTAACCATATATAAATAGTATAATTTTTTGCCGAATGAGGTTCGGATGACCCCCTCATTGTATGCTAGCTCCGCCCCTGCTCCAAGCCCAGGAAAAAAATCCATAAGAAGAATTCAATAATAGTTGATCTTTAAAGGCTCTTAAAAAAAGACTTTAAGCCATCGATTTCAATTTGATAACATTTTTTTTTAATTGATATGTTCCGCAAACAATAGGAGCGAGCTAAGTAAATCTTACTTGAAAATGAAGGTGGTGCTAGGTATACTAAGTTGATGCATTAGCCCATGCATGCTCCACTTTAGACCTGATCTTTTAATTTCCTCTTTATGACTTCCATTTTAATTGACAATTTGAAATGGCAAAGAAATGTATCCTTTGTCCTGCTTTTAACATGTTAGACATCTATACAATTGTACATTTTCATTTTCACAACTTGGGGTTGGAATTAAGAGTGGCAGTCGGACCAGACTTGTCCATTTCGGATCGCATTTGATGTCGGTTTCGGTAGCCATGTCCGGTAAGTCCGATTTAGGATCGGTACCGGCACCTACCGGTACACGGACCGGTGCAGAATGGGACTGTTTAACCGATTGTCAAGTCCAGTTCTGGTCCAATTGACCGGTTAAACGGTAAGAAATTTAAAAAAAAAAAAACTAATATTATCGTTTTTAGCCGTTGGGAGCCGTTAGTGGGCCCCCCAACGGCTAGTTCCACCCCACCCACCCCCAGCTGTCCCCAGTCCCCCACCTCATATTTCCCTATAAATACCCACTCTTCCCCCTAATTTTTCCACAAATTCTCAAAAACTCTCTATTACTAATCACTCTCTAATACTCTCTATAATATTGTGTATTTTGTTAATTGAAGGAATTTTTTTTGAAGCAAGCTTCAATTGTCATCTCTCAATTCCGACTTTTTGGTTATATAAGTCTGCTTTTACGCAGACGTTCGGTACATTCGTTCCAACTTTCATCTCTTTATTTGTTTAATTACTATTAATTTTTCATTATATTTATATTGTTTGTTTTTATATTTTTGTCTTTCTTTTTTTTTCCATATTAAAATATGGATGCAGGTAAAAAAGGTAGTAGTAAGAAATTAATTTTTAGTCAGGCTAAAAAAATTTTGGGTAAAAAAGATAAGGGTGCTAGTCATAGTAGAGGCGGGGGTGGAGGTAGTTCTAAATCGTTGCCACCTAGATTTAGAATTAATAACGATGATTTTAATCATTTTGATGATACTTCTTTTGAACGTCCTTGTGCTATTGATGTTGCTTCCGGTAATGTAGAAGACCATGAGGCCTTAGATAGATGTTTTGGTAATTATTTTGAAGATGTAGAAGAACAAGATTTAGAAGATACCCCTACTAGTCCGGCTACGGAATTACCGGAATAAGATAATGTCACGACCCAAACAAACGGACCGTGCGGGCACCTACGCTATCCTAAGTAGCTAGGAGAATCCTTATTACCCAACCAAAAATATGCGGAAGACTTCTGTTTTTAAGAGAATACTGAATTAAATATAACAAAGTAAATTAAATACCAATAAATAAACTTTTCAAAAACTTCTTACAACTGTCCTTCACTACCCCAAGACCTGGTCAGACATGTACAAGAGCTACCTATTACAGAATAGATTGACAATAAAATAAATAACACAAAGACTCTAACATCTGCCAGGAAGGAAGTGCAGAAGTTAGTGCTGAATATCGCCATTGATCTAGTAACTGCAACTAACCTGCATCCAGTCTACACCCCAATAAGGGATGTAGAAGAGTAGGGTCAGTACAAACACACGTACTGGTAGGCATCATCGGCCGACCAGTGTTAGTCCATATAATCATAAAATAGAATCAAAGAAAAGAAATCATGACATCTTAATAGAGTATAATTCTACTAAGGCTGTAATATCATTATAACACTTTGCCAATATAATTTACAATTTTCCAACTCTATTAATGAGATTATATTCACCACTAGCATAGTCTAGCCTCACTAATTCACACCATCCACCACAATCTAACACTAAACCATCACTATCACCCTTTTATTCACGTTGCCGTTTCCATTATCCACATCTATAGGATCAACCCAATAATCATAGATAACTCACACTAAACTCTCGGGCTAACAACCAAACACTCTCTTATAATATTAAAGAATAATAACTAGCCAATCGGATAAGCCAAGATCACACCAAGTATAAATAAAGTAAGTCGACCAACATATAGCAAGTAAGCACAGAGTTCCACTTTTTCAAGTACATGTCACACAATCAATCTCAAGGATACAATCAAACAGGGAATACAAATCAACTCACATCTCAGTAAAACACACAAGAGAACTCAAGGTTCATTAGCAAACCTTATAGATACTCTTGGAGAAAGATTAATTCAATTATTGAAACTTTGGGATTGTTTCTTTGAGATTATTCATTGGATTCATCACTTTAGATCACTTCATTATCAATTCCTTTATTATTAATATTACCATGCCGGCTCGTGGCACCCGATCCAATCACGTCTTATAGCAATACTGAAATTTAACGTCGGCCACATTGCTACTAACAATCTTTCCACTTTTCTGTTCTTAATAAATATTCATCATTCACTTTTCAACCTGTATGAAGGTATATCACAAGCCTTCTTTACTCAAGGCATTCTTTTCAATCACATTATCATTATGAATCAAGATTTTTCATTTATCAACAATAGTCTGTACACACATGCTAAGGGACTTATTTCTGCCCAACTAGTCATGACCTGCAGGGGACAATCTAAGTCCATGTACCGTACCGGCGTGGTACCCGATCCTCCATAAATAAGTAATATCAACATCCATATCTGTACCGGCGTGGTACCCGATCCTCCATAATCATATTATGTATATTTTATCAACTTCATACTATCTCTCAGGATACAACACGACGTACTAAATTTACAAGTACACTCATAATCACAAGACGATTCGATCAAGTTGGATTTTTCATAATTATTCATGCAAGTATCAACAATCCAAATATCATCAATTCAAGTATGTACGAAAACCAATCAACAAGCATCCAATTTAGGAGCATACACACAATTAAATTGAGTCTAAACTCTAATTAAATCATAACCTACTCAAATACCACAACTTGGGTTCTAACATCACCACCCATAACTAGCGCATTCAACCTTATCATTATTCTTTACCTCTCTCCGCATAATACAATGCACACAATGATTCAAGTCATCTATCCCTTAGGCCTCACCATTATCATGGCACAATATGCAACTTAAACCTTTATAACTCAATTAGGTTCATCACTAGAACAACTAAGAAACATCATGTCCACATACTTCATTCACAACAATCCCCTTTCGGGCACATAACACATAATATCATAAATATCACATAATCAATCAATAACATAGTTTTCAGGATTAAAGTAAAGTTCTTATGTCTTTATTCACCTCAACTCCATGTCTGCAGGCCTAGACATGCTTTCTCCCATCAATTATAAATTATGAAAATATGAAATAACACAGTCTTCTACTCATTAACCTAGCCTACCTGGACGCCAAGCTTTTTGAATCAACAAGTCATGTCAAGGATGCTCATTCCCTTTCTTCATGCTTCGGAATGATCAATCATCTAAATATCAAACAATTATAAGAGTAATTAATCAATTACTCTTTAAATAAATATTTTTGGAAATTCAAAACCCACTAATTCTACCCTAATTCCAGGTTTATATCATTCTCCAAGGTCAATTAACTATTAACTAGTTCTTTCAAACTTAACCCATCTCCATTAATGGAGTTTTTATGCTAAAGGTCTCATCTTTATGGAATTCAAGATTTCCAACCAACAAAATACATAATCTAGTTTACCAAGTTCATACTAGAAATCATTAATTTATAATCTAGAATTAGTTCTAGGTGATATTAAGAACACCCATAAGTTTTTCCCAAAAATCCACCATTAAAGGCTCTAACCCAAAATTTCACCATTGAAGGTCTTTCTAAGGATTCTAAGATGTTAATGGATTAAAAGACAAAGAAGATGATGGAAAAACTTACCTCAATGAAGAAATTTCACTCTAAACCTTGGGAAATCACCTCTCTAGGATTGGGGATTGAAGTTTTGGAGTTTTGGACCTGAAAATCGGCTAAATATGATTTAAATACTACCAGAATTTTCGCTACAGCGAATTTCCGTTTCAGCCCGGACAGTGTTCAGTAAAATGGTCATAACTTTTTATTCTAAACTCGGATTGACGAACGGTTTATTGCGTTGGAAAGAATACTCATAGATCTTTGATTTGGTGGGTATTGGGACCCCTAACTCCTTATATTCTAGGAGATATGATAGTTTGAATTTGGCCCTAACAGAAACCCATATCGAAACTCTATTGGTTAAAAAATATTTTCAACTTAACTTTGTGCTAGGATATTGTACGACCTTAATTAATATCTAAAGAACTTCCAAATTAAAGGATTGATATTAGTATTCATGAATAATTAAATTCATCAGGCTTAAGTCTATCTAGACACATCGAAAGGCTAAAATCTTCGCCGAAAAGCTTGAGGTCACACAATGAACAAAATGATAGCTATTTTGGACTCAAGTTAATATTGAGGAATGGTTTATTTAGTAACGACAAAATGGGTCGTTACAGATAAAGTAGGAAATTTACCTATATTTACTAGAGTAGAAAAAATAGAACGAAGTAAGAGATCATTAGTTTGAAAATTTATGACCCAAAATAAGGAAAAAACTGCTGCAACTTGCAATAAATGTAAGAAAGTGATCAAACATTTGACTGGGGGATCGCAGGGTGGGACAGGAATGCTAACTAGACATTTGAAAACTTGTGTTCCTGAATATGTTTGTCTAGAAGCTATCACTAAGGCTAAAACAAATGGTACACCCTTGCCCGATACTAACCAATCTGTCGGAGGCTCTAACATGGTCCAGAATATTTTAAATTATAGTAACCCGGCTGGCCCAAGCACATCACTCATATATAGGCAGGATAGAAATCGTGAATAATTAGCTAAAATGATTGCGGTTTGTGGTTTGCCTTTTAGTTTTAGTGAACATCCCGATTTTATTCACTATATTCGAAAAGTGTATAATTCTGATTTTTGAGGTTTTTCAAGAAATACAATTAAAGCTGATATTTTCAAATATCAACGTGAACATTGTCATTTTCTTCGTTGCTATTTTTCTTATTTTGATGGTAACGTATATATCACTTCTGATATGGGTGTAAGTCCTAATGGTAATGATTATTTTAGTATTACTACTCATTGGATTGATCATGACTGAAACATGCAAAAAAGAATTATATGTTATAAATATGTTGAAGAGAGGAAAACTGGTGCTTGTTTGACAGGAGAGATTTTACATTATTTTGGTCTTTGTGATATGATAATGAGTGTCACATTAGATAATGCTTCTGCTAATTTAAAAGCTATTGATTTTTTAAAACCCAGACTTTGTCCAATTGATACGGATGCTTTTCATGTTAAGTGTAATGCACATATTTATAATTTAATAGTGATGGATGGTATTAACGTATTTGGTGATTCTTGTGTTAGAATTTGAGCTGCTTGTGCATGGGTTTTTAAAGCTAAAATAAGGTCTAGAATTAGAGAATTTGAAAAAAATTGTATTTTATTTGAAATGCCATTTAGAAAAATTTCAAAAGAAGTGACTACTAGATTTCTTTATTTGAAATGCTTATTGTTGCTATTGATTATCGTGCACCTTTACAAATGCTTTATAATAAACATTATTCGGATCGGAGCTTTAGAATCACTGACGAGGATTGAAAAGAATGCAAAGAACTTATTAAATTTCTGAGAATTTTTTATAGTGCTACAAATATTATATCTGGTCAATATTATCCTACTATTTCTTCGGCTTTACTAAATGTTTGTGTTATTTCATTTGAATTTGTTAAATATAAAGATCGTGAACATTTTAAAGTTGCGGTTACATATATGATTGAAAAATTTTAAAAATATTTTTTCCTATTCCTTAAATATTTTTGACTTTTACTTTGTTCAACCCAACGTACAAAGAACATGGTGTTAAAAAAAATGATTTAAAAGATTTATAAAAATTTAAAAATTACAAGTGATGAAGTTCCATCTGTTGAATCGTGTAAAGATAGTATATTAACTAAAGCTAGACATTTGAATGACATTTATAGAGACAAGCTACTAAATGATGAACCGTCTGAACCTCTATGTCGTAGGGCTAGATTTAATGATTTTGATGAAATTATGGATGAAGAACTTGGTCTTGATTCTGCTAACAATAATGATTTTGATCAATATATTAATCAGGCACGGGAAAATATTAGGGATGAAAATGGAGATCCTCAATTTTTAACTTGGTGGAAGAATCGGACAGAATAATTTCCATATCTTTCAAGGGTGGTTCGGGATGTGCTAGCTATGCAAGCATCTTCAGTAGCTTCGGAGCAAGCTTTCAGCGCAGGGAGATTTTTCATTGGAGACTACAGGTATTCGTTAGCAAAAGATAGTTTGAAAATATCAGTGTTGTTCAGAGATTGGATCAACGCCGAAAAAAGGAATGCTGGACTACCAAATTTATCGCATCAAGCCGAAATAGAAATAGATGAAGCACTTGGAGAAAATAGTGATGATGGCATGGAAGCAATGGATGAAGAAAATCAAATACAAATTCCGGATCATGTTTCCAAGGAATTGATAGATAAGTTACGAAAAACATATTTTGAAAATTATAGATATTAGTATAATAATCGAGACTTAGTTGAAACAGAACCCTTCCTAGAAGGTGGCTGCGTAGATTAGGTGCTCTTCTAATATTTGTAATACATGTACTTCTTTATTGATTTGAATAAAATTATAGGTTATTCGCCTTCATTTTCTTTTTAAATTTGTCTTTTATTTAAACTTTAAGAATTCAAAATAATAATAATTAAACTTTAAGTTATAAATTTAAATTTAAACTTTAAAGATGAAAATTTAAATTTAAACTTTAAAGTTGAAAATTTTAATTTAAACTTGAAAGTTGAAAATTTACATTTTAACTTTAAAAAAATTCAAAGTTTTCAAAGTTGAAAATTTAAACGTAAACTTTAAATTTAAAAATTAAAATTTTCAAAAAGATGTTTTAAAACTTACTTAATAAAATTTGAAAACTAATTTAAATTCAAACAAAAAAACAATTTTAAAAAAATTAAAAAAAAATTCTTTTGATTTTGAATTTAAATTATAAATTAAAAGTTTTTTTTAAAAAAAAATTTGGGCGGAACCGAAATCCGGTCCGGCAATTGATCCGGCCCGCCAAGGTCCGGTTAATAGCGGACCGGTTCGGACAAACATATTTTTTTCAGGTTGTCTAGTCCGGTAGGCCCATTTCCGGACCAACTCCGGTCACCATCTACCGGAGACGATTTGGAAACGCGGACCGTCCATTCCGATAGGCCCGGTCCGGTCCGTTGCCACTCCTAGTTGAAACTAAACAAACATATATTTGTCATCATTATCCACTGTTTATTTTCATTTTCAACGCAATGAATCAAATATTTATCCAAAAATATACGCACTTAATAATGCTGTGATTATTATCTCAATATTATACTCAATGTAACTTTATTTATGAACCAAATGCTTGATCAGTTTATTGGAGCCTCAAGTTGAATTTTGAATTTTCTAAACCGCTAGACAATCTCTAATCTTGTACTGCTCATGAGATTCAAAATATATATGTACATAACAAAAAACTATCTTATATATACAGTGTAAATTTTTATCGAGGTGATTCGAGTGAACACCTCTCGGCCCCTAGATCCGCCCCGATTCACTCAGATAATATTTGTCTTTTATCTATGATTTGTCCCATGATTATATGATCGTGACATTTTATTTTAATTAAGTCATCCACCCAGACTTTCATCTCGCGTGATGATAGAGGGTTTGAAATATTTCCCAACCTTATTCTATAACATAATAGAAATAATTACAAACCAAAGGAGAGAGACATAAAACCAAAACATCTCGAGAAATTATAACTAATAAATATCTGCTTAGATTCTATGGTCAAATATCACTGTTTAGGTCTAAGAGAGGTGACCAACTTTCAAAAATTAGTGTGCTTTTCTTGATCTAATTAGCACATAGCTTTGATTTAATCATAAACTTTGTCAATATCACTACTAAAATATCATTAAAGAAAAATGAGATTCCTAATATTTTGAATATGGGATCAAATCAACTAACGAAAAGCAGCCCTAGTGCCAACTTTTAGTTTCAAGATTTTCTAATTCAAGCCGTATAATGTTGACTAAAATAAAAGTGGTTACAAAATTGGATTCAAATTATGTGTAATTGATTATGTCACCTATTAGAAAACAAATAGTTTATGTCAAATTTTTCAGATATTTATTATTATACGCAAAATATCTAAAAATGAAATATAATTTTTTTATTATCTTTTTTTGTTTTCTATATAAATTGTAAAGATCTTATTGAAATCATATCCCCACGAAGAACGTAGAGATGCATATTAGACATGAGCTTTTGTCCTTTTTTGAACAAAAAGAAAAAATTACACAACATACATAAAAGGATCCTTAATTATCTATTATGATTAATATTTAAAATAATTATCTGATCTAGTTAAAAATTATTTAAAAAACTATTATTTATATGGCCCGCATACACAAATATGATAGTTTGTGTATCGTTTCTTTTGTGAGCATTCAATTAATATCTCCCATCAAATTTAATTGAATATTAAAAAGGTAATTATTTTTTCTCTGTATTCACAACTCAACTCTCAATGACCTCTATAGATCCAACGATGGTTACTGATTGGGAATACCCCCGAAACCTCTAGATCCACTGCTTATTACAATGCAAACTACAAATCCTCAGTCATATGAATCTTTCCAGTTATTATTTCAATCCAGTTTCAATTTTAATAATATTGAAAGTGTTTGTGTTTTATACTTTGATTACTTTTAGATACTATAACTTGATTCAAGTGGTTGATTTAAAAATGTGTTCCGTCACTTGCTGTAACGGTCTAAAAAATTAATTCAAAAACTTATGTAAGATGCATTTTGCTTAATCGTTGGTAATTTATTTAAAATAAACACATACAAAATTCTTTTGATGACACTTATGTATAAACATTAAAAGTTAGTCGTTTGTTAATAACAACTGAATACGTTTGAGATGCATATAAATTGCAATCAACTATATATACATATTTTTTATCTAATATCACTTCTATTTATGAATATAAATTGCAATCAACTATATATACATACAAGCTAAATACAAATAAGTGCATCTGTATACAAAAATACATTTGAGATGCATGAAAATATTTCATATATAGAATACAATTATATGTATATATATATATATATATATAAATGTACTTCAATTAAATATATATATATATATATATATATATATATATATATATATATATATAAAATGTATATATAATATAATATTTGTAGATACAAAATACATATTAAATCGATTAAGTAAAAATGTATATGTTATACAAAATACTAACAATAATACATATTAAATCAATTGTTCACCAATTTTCTTTTGTCTCAATTTTTCTGCTACATATTCGTTTTAATGAGCTTTAATGCTCCATTATGAAAAAAGATTATTGTGGAGAAATTGAAGAAAATAATGAGGCTGATTGTCATCCCTTTCCTTTTAAATCTCTTTTTGTTACTATAACTGAAAAATAAAAAATAAAAGTTTTTATGTTTTTTGTATAAATTCTTCCAAATACATGTAGATATTAACTACCTATCTATGAAATGTATATATTGAAAGTAAGACTAAGAAGTTAATTAAAAGGAGTCTAAACTAGCTATATGTGAAGTTTTTTTTAAAAAAAAATCAAAATATTATTTATATATTAGAAATGATTCTTTGGTTACTTTAATTTTTCAAGCAAAATTATTTTTTACTTACAAAGTTTTTAAAAAAGTTTCATATAAAATATATGTCCAAGCACAAGTTTAACTTAAATTTTATTTTCCAACTTCGCTTCGAGTATGATATTTTTTTCAAATATTACTCAAGCATGTCCAAACGCCTATTAAAAATGAAGAAAAAAGAAAACTTTACTGCTAGGACAAAGGTTTGCAGTCCAGTCTTTTGGCCCTTTTCTTTCGAAAATTAAGAAAAGCTATATCTTTCTTAATTCTCTAAAGTATAGTAATATTATTAACCAACATGGATTGTGGTGCAGTAGTGGGACTACTCCATCCTTAATCAGAGGTCTCTGATTGGAGCCCTAGGTATGGAGAAAGTCCTGTTGGAAGCGTCATCCCCAGAATAGGCCCTGCAGTGCGCGATTCGAATTAGTCGGGACTCCAATGCGGGTACCGAACACCGGGTGGAAAATAAAAAAAATAAATAGTAATATTATTTCAATAGAGAAATACAACAGTGTGAACAAAGAGCAGAAAGTCAAGCATAATAAAATTCATAACTAGTATAGTAGTATCTTAAATAGATCAAAAAAACCCTCTTAAATTTAATCAGAAATCAAGGAGCTATTCCCACCCCTTATATTTCAAATTTAAACACTTAACATGCTATATAATGAAAATCACGTGTACAAATTATTTTGTATAGAATTCATATAGTATATAGAGTTAAGTATAGCTACTAAAATCCTCTTTTGGTGTAGTGTATGTATGACTAGCTATAGTGCAAGATCGTTTAGAGTAATTTACTTTGCATACAATTAATGCAACAATTTACAAAATTCTATATGTTAAACTATCAATTACATTTGTTAAATTGTGGTCACTGAAGTTATACTTCTCTATTTCGAAGTAAGTATAACTACTTTTTCTTGTCCAATTGATCATACCCAATTTGCTTATAATTAACAACTTCTCAACCATATTCCCAATACATAAGCAATTTGAAATGAAATTAGCAATTTTGTAATAAAATGGGTAAATCTAGTGCCTCATATATTTTTAAATGATGTGTTCACCTCTAC
Source organism: Capsicum rhomboideum (assembly GCA_031232105.1). NCBI lineage: Eukaryota > Viridiplantae > Streptophyta > Magnoliopsida > Solanales > Solanaceae > Capsicum > Capsicum rhomboideum. Next base: position 136,556,903 of record CP124711.1, on the reverse strand, counting down.
TAATTATTCAACTATAAAATTAATATGTTCCTCTACAAAAAGCTAAAAAATAGACAAATCAGTGACAGAGTCATCCTTTTTCAAGCTAAGGGGTATCAATTGATATTCATTCATTGAACTTTATATTGTGTAAATATTTTAAATTTTCATTCAATCTTTTTTATATTATCATGTGTTTACTTTTTTATGTTTTGAATCTTCTTAATTAAAAAAATTGATTTGCCACTAAATCGAATACTAATTTTTTTTTCTTAATCCTCGTATACTAAAGAAGACTACGAGTTACATGGAAAGAAAAGAGTATGCTCGGAAACCTACTTAAAATATCCATTAGCTTACTAATTACTCTCTCTGTATATCAATAGTTGTCCACTATTGACTAGAGATATGGGTTAAGAAATAGTAAATGATAAGGGTAATTTCACTATATTATCCTTTGAATATAATAAATTTAATACTTTGAAAAATGCATTGAATAATGAATCATATTTAATGCTAAAGGTAAAATAATCCATTGGTTTTTTCAGGGGTGTCTCAATCATATAAGGGGCCTAGGGCGAAACTCTAATGAGAGGTCTTATCTTAAATTTAAACTCTAATGAGAATGTTTTTTTGTTTTTTTTTGCCTGTGGTAAAATAATGAGTGTTGAAGAAAAGCTAAAAGGGTAAATATAAAGTAAAGAATAAATGTAGTAACTATATTTTTGGTATATGATCCCCAAAAAGTGGCGGTTTCCATTTTCTCTCAATTAATTCTTCAATTTCCCATGCCTAAACGGTCATATCATAGTAATAGTCCATTTGGCCAATCTTATTTTTTTTCAAAAGTGTTTATTTTAAAAAATTGAGGTATTTGATCAAGCTTTTGGGAGAAATAAGTGTTTTAGGGGAGTAGCAGAAACATTTTTTCAAAGCTAAAAGAAGTAACTGCTCCCCAAAAACATTTTTTTAGAAAACACTTCTGAGTAAAATACACTTAAAAACACTTTTAAAAGTTTGATCAAACATACTAATTGCTACTCAAAAGTGTTTTTTAAAATTTATTGGCCAAAATTTGTGCGTCATTAATTTTATGCGTACAAATTTTACGTTGATAGTTGTTTATCGTATATTATTTTGTAAATATAATAGACCTTGTATTGATTAATAGGTTTATATTTGCATCCAAGAAAAATAAACTCAATGATTTCAAATATAATTTTCTAGACTTTATATAATTCTGTTCTAACACTCTTTGGACTTCCTTTTCATGGTTTACTTAGCTTTCTGCATTTAAGTATTCAATGTAGTATAACTTTTCACATTCTTCAGATAGAGGTTAGCTAACACATGATTTGGTTAATTAAGGAGTAATTTATTTGTTATATGAAATACAAATTAATTCAATTAAAAGACTCTACAATAGATAAAATCGTCTTTTTACTTTTTTTCTTTATTTAATTATAGTAAATATTAAGACACACTACATAATAGTTTAAAGATGAAATCCTAAGCATAAGCATATGCACTACAATTCTTACCTCCAAATCAAATATGGATTTCTTTAATAAAAAACTTTTTTTCATAGCAAATTACAAAATTGATCTCTAATAATTATGATGAATCTAATAGAGAGGGAAAAAAATATTGATGAATCTAATAGAGACGGAAAAAAACTAATTTATTATACTACTTTTATGAAGCCATTAGACGAAAATTCAATATTCATAAAACTTTTATGAAGAACACTTACTTTAAATATAAGTCATGTTCAAAAAAAAAATATAATTCCAACATAATTAAGATATCATGTTATAAAATATTTAAGTAAGTATATAACCTTTATAGAGCACACTTACTAAATATAAGTCATGTCCATGGAGGAAATATAGTTAAGCAGACACTTATAATAAATAATAATAATTAAATCAACACAACGAATGTGAAGAACATTAAATTTTAGACTAAACATAACACTACAACAGGACCATATTCTTTGATCTTCTTGAATTTGGTGTAAGAATTTGGTGTAATATATGCATGATATATATACGTATGTGATGCCTGATAAAATTAATACATATTGATATTTTTTTTTTATTTTTCTTGTCATATATTTTAAAACTTCTTTTTCATATATACAAAGAAAAAGAAAACCTATCAACATTCTCTATATATATTTAATTAAATAATAATTTGAGAAAAACAGTAACAAACAATTTTATTATATATATTAATACATCTCACCTAATATCTCTTTATAGACGAAATTTTTGCTTTTAGAGAATTATCATACTCAATTGTTAATAAAGAGGTATGACCCACCGCCTTAAAGTTGTTAAAGAAAAGAAGAGAGATTCACAACCAAAAGAGATGAACTAAGGGATTTGCTGTAAAACCTACTCCTCCATTTTATTTTACTCGGCCTTTTTTTTTAAATTAGTTATCCATTTTTATAAATTAAGAGTATTTTATTACTTCTTTTTCATATTACCCTCAATATTAAATAATTAAAGAAAATAGTAATAGTTAGATTTAGAGTTTTAAAACATCATTAATAGGGTTAATTTTATAAAACACACTTCTAATTAATGTTTTCTTAATGGGTGTGCCCAAGTCAAAAGAAGTCAAGTAAAATGGAACGGAGGGAGTATTATAGAGAGCAAAGGTATAAACAGTTTATCTCCAACACTGAAACTACATGAAGTTGTCACTTTTTGAGATGGAATCAAAGTCATAATGTACTTTTGCCATAGATATTGATATTGAACATGGTAAGAATTAAATTTCATCACTTGAAGTTTACCTACAACTACTGTTTCAAAATCACTAAAGAAAAATAAAATATGTGACAAACTTACAAAAATTATGATTCAATAGTTATGTCTTCAATCTCAAAATTATCAATAACGGCAATGACATACTTAATACTCCCTCCATTCCTTTTTATATGCTCCATTCGTTTTTCGTGAGTCAATTTGATTAAGTTTTAAGCTAAAATAGATTAGATTAATTTAATTTTTTAAAATTAAAATTTAGATATTCAAAAACTACATGTAAAGTACTATAAATTGTAATTTCTCTTTTTTCAATTTAATTAAGAAATACATCTTAAAATAATGGTCAAAGTTTGTATCGTTTGACTCTAAAGAAGAAAAGAGAGTATATAAAAAGGAATAGAGGGAGTATAATTTCACATGTGAGTTTGGAAAAGGTAGAATGTGCGCATACTTGGGGTAGAAAAACTGTTTTCGATAAACCCTGAATACAAAGCTTGAAAAACTACACACCGTATAAAATTTTGCAAAAAATAAAAGTATATATAGAGATGAACAAATAGAACAACAAAGGTAAATAACAAATTAACACTACTACACAATGCATTTATAGCTACAAAATCTACGCTATGAATTTAAAAAACGTAGCTATTACCTAGTAATAGCCACAAGAATTTAAATTTTGTAGCTATTTAGATATTCGTAAAATTTCTTAGCCACAAAAATTGAACTGATAAAGCTAATTTCTCATTTTTGCTACAATTACTAACTATCGTGATAATAGTTCCCTAAATAGCTACAACTTTGTTGCTACAGTAAAATTTTGTAGCTAACAATAAGTTTTTGTGACACACAAAAAGTTATTGTAGCAATAGTAACTTTTTAGCCACAACAAACTATTTGAAACAAAATATTGTAGCTAAATTAAATATTTTGCTTCAAGTTATAAAAAATTGTGGTCTTTTTTGCTATGATAAAATTTAGTAGCTAACTATTATTTTTTGCTACGAATTGAAATTTATTGTAGTAATTAATAACCTTTTAGCCACAAAAATTATTTGAAATGAAATATTGTAGCTAAATAAATCTTTTTGTTTCAAGTTATAAAAGAAATTGTTGCAATAGCTAAGGGTCTGTTTGGAAAGCTACTTGGTAATTGAAATTGGTATAATTACTAACCTAGTAATTACGCCGACCTATTTGTTTGTTACAGTATAATTACAATGTAATTACAAGTGTACTATTTGGTTGCACAAGTGTAGTCACATGGTTATATTAAATTTTTAAAATAAAAGTTAATTATCAAAAATTAAATATCACTAATATTAGTTAAATAAGTGAAATTTTAGTATATTTTAATAAATTAATCATAAAAATTAAAAGTACATGATTTTAAGAACATCATGAAATGCATGTTTGACAAAAAGATTAATATTATAAATATAATATAATAAAATTATTAAACATCTCACGAAAAGATAATCTATATTTACTAAAACAATGTGAAATATCAATTCAATAATACTAAGCAAATAAATTGGAACCAAAAGTATAACATAAGTTCAACTTTCAAAACGAAAAAAAGTTAACGCAATATGCTTACGTGAAATTTCAACATGACGTCCATAAATATAATTCAAAAGAAAAGGAAAATATAAGTCTATAACCTTATTCGACAATGAATTCTACTTTAATCTAACAATTAGCATAGTAACACAATTATACTAAATGGAAAAAATAAAAATAAAAAAATAAAAAATAAAAAAATACGAACAATTGCATAGAATCACAAGAAGTACATTATGAGAAATGAGAAGTAAGGAAATGAAATATAAATAATGTAACATAAAAATATATTTTTTCAAAAATATTATAATAATAAAAATAAAAAATTTAAAATAATAAAAATAAAAAGTAAATCAGAATGAAAATAAAAATAAAAGGATGAAATTAAAAAGTAACCTTGTAATTACACCATGTAATTACCAGCAATTCACAGCTCCCCCGTGAGAATTGGAGAGTGTAATTACCCCCTGCCAGTTACACTCAATTACCTGCTAACCAAGCAATTACATGGTCAACCAAACATGTCAGACAGTGTAATTACACTCAATTACACCAAATCTTATTTACAATGTGACTTTCCAAACAGGCCCTAAATGATATAGTCATAGATTTTTTGATACGATGAAGTTCCGTGGCTAAAATTATTAACGTTTGCCATGTGTTGGAACTTGTTGTGGCAATAATGACCTTTTAATCATGAAAAATGTTATTTAAAACAAAAAAATTGCAGCGAAATAAATATTTTTGTTTTGAATATTAAAAAAATTATGGCGATAATTGAATAAATAATAGCTATATGTAATAAGTTTCATGACAAAATAATTTAGAATTATTATTGTAATAAAATTTTGTAGCTAATAATTATATTTTATCCCGAGCTGAAATTTGTTGCAGCAATACTAATCTAGTGTATTTAGAGATACTGATTGTTCGATTCGATTCGATTCAATTTTAAATGACTACTTGTCGATTTCAAATATAATTTAAATAAATAGGTGGTCATATCTAATTAATTTTAATTAACTAGTTATATCAAACTTAAATATAACTTCACTAAGTCTTACTGAAGCTTCATCCTGATCAAGAGCTTCCAAAAATGTTATTTTGACCCAAATTAAACATGTTTCACCAGAATAATATATTTGTCGATCTAATGTGATTGAAGATATTGATCGTTTGAGTGAATTCAATGTTACAGCTTGCAAGTCTTAAATACAACTTAAATAAATACTTAATTATACTTATTTCAATCAACTAATCATGTCAAATTTAGGAAAACTTCAATAATTCTCATTCATATTTTATCCTGCCTAAGTGTTTTCAAAATTGTTATTTGACTTGGACATGATTTATTGAGATAATATTTTCAAAAATTCAGTCTAATTAAAGATTTTATTATTCGACTTGATTCAATTTTATAGAATCTTACTTGCAATATTTTATATATATATATATATATTATTTTATTGCAACATGCTATCTTTGGATGTTAATTGTACTGTTTTAAAAAAGTATAATTGATAATTTTCTGATAATGACACTTGTATCACAATATTATTTTGTTTCTTCCATTATATATAAATAGATTTTCTAATATTGACAATTTTATTCTATTTTTGCATTTTCTATTTTAAACTTGACATTTAATTCACACAATTCATTTTAAATTCATATAATTTTTATACTTTCAATTTAAACTAAAAATAGTAATTCAAATTCATATTCTTATTTAAATTCAAATTGAAATAATCGAATGTTTTGGAAGTGTGACTCCGCCATAATATAGCACTTTAATATGAATTTGAATTCACGTTATTAATATAAGAAAAATTGAATTGATAATTTTTTTATTTGAAATTTCGATCTTAAAAGAATTTTCAAACTTGAATTTTATAGTAACTAACACTTGTCATCACAATATTATTTTGCTTCTCTGATTCTGTATAGATAGATTTTCTGATATTGATAATTTTATTTTATTTTATAGTTTTCTATTTTAAACTTGACATTTTAATTCATATAAATCATTCTAAATTCATATACAACAACAACATACCTGGTGTAGTCTAAGAAGAGTAGAGTGTACGCAGACTTTATCCCTACCTTTAGAAATAGAGAAAATCATTTAAATTCAAATCCATATAATCATTTTTTTTGAATTACTATGTTTTAGTGTGATTTGAAAATATAAAATTAAATTAAGAATAATCATAAATTTAACTAAACACTATAAGTTAAAAACTTATTAAAATAGGAGAAAAGATAACAAAATTAACAATATCATGAAGGACCAAAAAAGTTGAAAAGGAATATATATTTTGGAATAATATCTATTTCAAATAAAATAGTTAACTTTTTCCATTAACTTAAAGTAAAGTATATATTTATTATTATTTCATTAGATAAAATTTGTTAGTTATTAATAATAGAAATTGTGAAAACAAAGCAAAAATCATACATATAGTACTATATGTAAAGGAAACGAAAAAGGCCAAACAAAAAAATTCTTAAACTTCTACCAAACCAAATAAAAATTTAAAAAAATCTCAAACACCTAAATCTTCCACCCCAAAAAATTTAAAAATTACAAAAGCCCAAAATTTCCCTCTAAAATTTTAAAACCTAATCAAATAACCTACTCCCCCTCCCACTTTAAACACCTAGATCCCTTTCCCCTCTCCCCATTTCTTTCTTTCCTTCGCCCCCTCCCCTCGTTTTTCACCCCTCACTCTTGCTTATCTTAGTTTCTGGTTCTATTTGAATTTTTATGTGTAATGTTTTGCTTATCAACTTTTTATTTTTATAGGTTTTTACAACATGAAATTCTCCAATTAGATGAGATAAGTTTTTATAATATAAGTATTGCATTAGATTGTATATATTTTTGTTAATATAAAGGTAACTTTTTTATATGCATGGGTTTAAAATTGGTATTGAAATTTGATATTTCTTACTCATGAGATTATATTGAGTATGTTATTATTGTTGTATTGAAATTTGAGATCTACATCTATAGATTTTAAGTTGCTTTGCACTTTTTCTTGTTTTTATTTGTTAAAACTTTAGTAAAAGAATTATATAATACATTTTTTTTTCTCCTTGAAATTTTATATATACACACACTTACATATATAATTAGTTGGTCTTGATTCTTGGTGCTAATATATTTTATCATTATTGATAGGCATATTAATGAAAAAGGAGCAGATAAATGACAAATTAGGAAGAATGTTGATTAAGTTAAGGTGCACTTGAAGACCGTGGAAGGAGAGATAGAGGAAGACTATGATGTTTTAAACTCAAACAAGATTGTGTCTCAAAAGAATCGTATATTCTGACTATTCTCAAAATTGTAAAACACAATTATATGTAACTTGACAATTATTTTAGAATCTCAAAAATGAATTCGTAGCTACTTTATGTAACTTCTATGACGAACAAAGCTAATGAAAAATTCTTTAATTTGTAATATGTAATTGTTGAATTTTTTAGTCAAATTAAGGAATTCTTTGACTAATAATGCTTTTGGTTGAATTCTTCAATTTATAGCAATGAATATTGTAGTTTAGCCACAACCTATTTATTACAAAAAATATGACTATGCATTTCTCTTTTAATACCAGAAAAATTAGCTATAATTTATGTTTTTTGTGGCAAAAAGAATGAACTCTTAGCCATTGATAAAAATATTTGTGGCAAATACTTTAGTTTATAACTATAGATTTTCTAACTCGTAACTAAATACAAATATAGTTATCAAGAGATTAAATTGTAAAATAGCCACAATTTTTTAAATTTTCATAGCAAAAAAATCAAATTTTTTGCCACAAAAAAATATATTGTGGCTATATATAAAAATTGCTATAGATTTTATTTGTCGTAGCAAAAAAGTAAAACTTTTTGCTACAAGTATATAATCCGTAACAAGAAATTTTTATTATTACAGCTACAACACAATATTTTTTGTAGTTAGAAGTATTAGTCCTTAGCCACTGACCATGTAAAGTCTGTAGCTAACTTTTAGTTACGCCGCTTCTTGCTATGAATGCTACGAAAGAAAAAATTGTGGCTAAAGTGTTTAGCCACAAAAATTTTTATATTTAGCTACAAGGTATTATGTAGCTATACATGCCTTATTTTGTAGTGTAATCTGCCAAGGAACTTCATCGTTCCCTTTAGTAATTTATCACTACGTATATAAAATCCCAAACTGCAATACTCTAAATAAACTTCAAAGAGAAACCCAAAATTGCTTAGTTTCAAAAAGTAGACTATATTTATACTCAATGCTTAAAATCTTTATACTCTTCCGCAAAATGAATAGCGGACATAAGAAGTCCTCTAAAGCTAGAGATTCTGATAGACCGTCGTCTCAAGAAAAAACATATCAAAATAGATCAAAAAAAATAACGGAAGTAAAAAAATCATGACAAAATACTACAGAAAATATGGCAAAGCATCCTAGAAAAAAAATAACTACAATAAAATAGTATAATAATCAAAATAAAAATTGTACATTATCTACGGTAAATTGATCAAGACAACATATAAGGAATACCTTCATCTTTCTGGTTGTTCTTACCATGTCAAAAGAAAAAGGATTAAAATTGTGAAGGGATGTTGAAAAAGAAAAGTATTTAAAGGCCTAGGTTTTAAAATTTTACATATGCTGTTAAAGAAAATTACTCCAAGTCTCTCTTTATATCACTAACCGGTCGTTTGGTAGAGTGTATTAAGAAAAATAATGCATGCATTAGTTTTATGTATTACTAATACCTTGTTTGATGCACTTTTTCATCCTATGTATTACTAATGCTTGCATTAGTTATACACTCTATTGTGTATTAAGGAGTGTATTACTAATGCATGAAAATCCTTGATATTAGTAATGCAATGGATTCTAATGCATGCATTAGTATGGTTAAAGTCACAATTGTCCCTCAAAATATTTTCTACATCCTTCCTATCATATTTATGAAGGGTATTTTTGTAAAAAGTAATTTATTTTTAGAAATTATATAATTCATGTTATTTTTAATACACCAAATCAAACACTGCATAAGAAAAAAGCAAGCATAACTAACACAAGCATTACTAATGCAAGGATTAGTAATATTTAATTTATTTTCATATATTTATTTTATCAGGATTCTTCCATATATTTTAGGAGTCCTTAATTTAACAAAATAATAATTGAAATAAAAAAAGTGAAAAGACCATTTTGTCTATTGCAGGGACTTTTAATGAAGGACAAAAAGTTCAAACAACATTTATAAGGACTTTCACACTTTTAATATAGTAGAGATAAGAATTTTTTAAACTGGACAAGTATTATTGAACATTTATTTTTAGTATAGTAGACAAGTAAAGATGAACGGAGGAAATACTAATTAGCACTACTCCATTTTACAGTCAAATCAATATATAATAATAAAACTGAATATGAAAACGGTGATGTGACATGCCTCATTGGCCAGCATCATTATTTATCTTTTTTCTCAGAATTTTGAAATTTTTTTTTTCCTCATTTTATGTCCTAAAACCTTTAAAATAAAAATTAAATCTCTTTCATTATTATTGACATTTATTACCATTATTGAAATCCTTCCCCTATTAAATGTATGTTTAATTCTTCCTTCTAAAAAGAAGTGTATAACGGCTATTTTAATGAGGTAATTAGTGTGAGTCATAACAAGAATTTCTCTGAATTCCACTTGATTAAACTGTTGCTAATTCACATCTGTAACAATAAATAGCAACCCTTCTTCCTCTATCTTCACATTTGAATATTGCAAAAAATATTCACATTTGGAGTACAACTTATGTTTCATCTTCATTTTTTTTTATCAATTATTTTGTGTGTTTGTAGTTTTGTGCTATCTTTGAATAATGTAAAAATTCAGAAGAAATTTTACGGTATGGCTGGTAATTCTATTTGTTATAATTTTTTGCATTTTTTTTTGAATTATCACGACAAGATTCATTAGAATTAACAATATTGCTCTTCTTTGTATGCTGATTTTAGATGCATGGGTGATTTATCGCAATTACTAAATCGCTACCATTCAAAATTAAAATGCATCTTCTCGAATATTTTCACGAAAAGATTCATTAGAATTAACAATATTGCTCTTCTTTGTATGTAGGTTTTAAATGCATGAGTGATTTATCGCAGTTACTAAGTCATTACCACTCAAAAATGCATCTGCTCGAATATTGTCACATCATAAATGGGTGGTTTATCGCAATTACTAAGTCATTACCACTCAAAAATGCATCTGCTCGAATGTTGTCACCTCTGAAGGCGAGAACTTCTGACAAACGAAACAAATAACTTTCAAAGTAGAAAGTAAGCTCCATGTAGAAATTGAGCATTCTACAAATATAAATTTATTTCTTTCTTTCTAAGTAGAAAATAGGAGTTATGGAATTATGATCTAAAAGGCACAAGTGGTTGTGTTTTTTTCTTTCCCGATTTTCGATTCTATATCCGATATTAGCATTGGAGCCCAATAAATTCGATCCGAATTCGCGCTTGAGGACGCCGCTCCAATAACATTTTTTTCATTTTAGAGCTCAAACCCAAGATTCTACTTAAGAATAAAGGGATCTCAACCATCCACCACAATCTATGTCGGGTTGTGGTTGTTGTAGCATGTATTTGTTCATCATTTGGAAAGGAACCAAACAATATTTTTTTGTTTTTATCTTTGATGTTTATTCATCAAAGTAGGGCAAAAACAAAATAGAATTTTTTGATAGCTATTTGTGATTCATGTCTTTGCTAGAACAGTATATAAGCAAAAAGATTACTTACATTCTAATTTATATATAGGCCTTTTGTTCTGTTTCCTCGTGAACTATCAAATTGTTATTTTACTGAACCAAATAAAAGAGGGAAAGGAGGAAAAAGTGAACTAGACTTCACTCTTTGTTTCTTTTATTCTTTCAATTTATATTTAAGAGAAATGAAAAACCTAATCATCCTTAAGAAACATTAATATCACATACAAAAAAATAAAATACTAAGATAAATGCCTTGGGAGAAAAAAAAAAGTGGGCTACATCTCAAATTTATATCTCTGATCTTTAAATTACCATGTGTTTTTAAATTTACTTCTCATATCTTTAAATTACTGTGTTTTCCTTTCATTACTTTTTTATTTTATGTTATTTCTATATACCAAGTTAAATAGGTTATTTTTATTTAACATAGAATACTTTTTCACGTTCTTTCTTAATTTCAAAGAAATAAGATGTTAAAAGAATTATAGAAAGTTGTTTGATTTCGTAAAGTTGATTTTTTTCTCTCTAAAAATTAGGTATGATATTAATTATCAACTATATATTGTATCTTTTTTAACCGCGCAAAGTGCAGACAAATATACTAATCTCTATTTAACATCATAGTTTGTTTGTATATTTTTTAGTTGCTGCAATGAAATATTGTTATAATAAATATATAATATTATATGCAAAAATTAATTTAAAAAATAGTGATTCATTATAATAAAATATTATTATAAAATATGTCCGATATAAAGAGGTCTAATATTTTTTTTTGGGGAATTTATTTATTCTAAGCCGCCATTCAACAAAAATAAAGAGTTAGGGAAAAACCATTTGGTTTTTTTTAGTACAAAACCGGATAAATGAGTATGGTTGCCCATACGTGAAATAGGACGTCTAATAGTTTCTTTTTTCTTTTGGTAATTATTTATACCTATAAATAAGAAGATCATTTAATAATATTAACTATAACTGATATTGGGCTACATTATTCTTATCTTTTTCTTAAATGAGCAATGACTATAATGGGATAAGAACAAATAATTAATGTCTGATTTTCTAAAATAACAAATATTTAAAACTAATTTTTTAACGTGAAAGAAAAAACGGAGGGAGTAATTAATTGGACATTTGGTTGACCGAACTAAACTAGATTAATATATTGTTGAGATCTGAATTAATTCTATCCCCTCATACCCCCATGTGCCTACCACCCTAAACTGTTTTTTTTTAATTACGGCAAAACAATTTAGAAATAGGTTTAATCAAAATTAAAAACAACAACAATAAATTCAATGTGATCTAACTGTTGGGGTCAGAAGGGTGTACGCAAATCTATTCATATTTTTATTGGGTTGAGAGGTTATTTTCGATAAATTTGGCTTAAAAAAAGTGTTTTACGAAAGAGATTTTAGAAACACAAGAGAAATGAAAAAATGGACACTATGATGAATTATCGGGAAAAAAATATATAAAAATGATAATCAAATCAAAAGAAACAATATGAATACTAAAATAGAAAGAATAAGATAATGATAGAACAATGAAATTGAAAGAATAAAACACTCTATGCTCTCCCACCGAAAAAGAAAGAAATTGTGCTGACTATTTACTAACCTTTCTATCCTAAATTACGATATTTACTCACTCTTATGTACGTTATGTCTTCGATGTGTTGGCCTTGCTTCCTGCATTTTGTCTTCTACATAGGCTGCTTTCACCTTGTCCTTTATATCCTCATTTTTAATCTTGTCTCTTTTAATATGCACACATCCATCTAAACATCCTCATTTCTATAACTTTCTTCTTCTAGACATGTGAATTCCTAATTAGCTGCTCTGTCCTATACAAACAAAGTTTAATCCAAATCGTGATATGATATATTATGTTATGCAAAAAGAAGATAAAAGTTTATTTCAGAGAAAAGGACACCACATGGCCCATCAAAAAATAAATAACCCATGTTTGGGCGATTGGACATGGAATGACCAGTCGGCCCAAAATAATTCCAAAAAATGGCCAGTCAGCCCAAACTAATTCCAAAAATGGCCAGTCGAAACTGTATCAATATAGTATATAAGTTGTATCAATATGGTATATATAGTACAGGGACTGTATCAATATGGTATCAAAATTGTATCAATATGGTATATGAACTATATATGCATATGTTTTTTTGTATAAATTATATGAATGTGGCATGAAAACTGTATCATTATGGTATATGAACTGAAAAAAAAAAGAAAAGAAGAAAGCAGTAGCAGCGACAAAAAGGCCTAAAATGGCTACCTTTTGGAATTGCAAAATCAATGGCTATTTCGTGAAAATAATTTTGAGCGAAGTGACATTTATGTCCTTTCCCCTTTATTTTATCATCCGAAATTTTTCAATATTGTACCTCCTTATTACAATACAATTAACAAAATCTTTCTAACTGATATGAAATATTTCTTGATGCAATTAAGTACTTTTGCTTCTCTCCATAAAATACAGCAACCTTTATACTATGTGGAACCAAATTAGATTTTTTTCTTCTTATTTCTGTTGTTATTTCAAAAATTGAAGCACAATATTCTTGGTACTATAGTATTCAGCCCAGAAAAAGTGAAGTCCAAAAAAGTGAAAAGGTACTACACTAGTATTACTTTCGTTTATTTTAGGTGCTCTCTTATTAAAAATATTTCTTTCAATTTACTTCCTCCATTTATTTTTACTTGTTAATTATTTTTAAGATAAATTTTTATTTTTATTTATCAATTTTAATATATCAAGAAAAAATAATTATTTTTTATATTTTTTTATCCTTAGTATTAATTACTTATTCTTCAAATTATTTTTTAATATTTAATATTAAATATCAATTAATAGAAATAGTATGGTAAAATAATCATGCCAATTGCCAATCATTGTTTTTTTTTGTGGGCGTACCAAGTTCAAATATGACAAAATAAAAATAATGAAGAGAGTACTTGTCTAATTTATAAAATCAAGAAAAATTTATCATTTTCTTTCAATACTATCTCCATCATTAAATCATAACATAAATATTAGTTAAATTTAGATTTTTAAAATATAATTAATAAGATTAATTTTATGCAATAAATCCTGGTAAATATTTTCTTAAGAAAGTCTTAAGTCAATATTGCCCAAACAAAATGACAGTGAAATTAAAAAAAAAGGTTCTGACAATTGCCCGATAATCCACCAATCAGCAACGGGCACCTGCCCGTTTTCTTACCGGTCAGGAACAAACTCCGAGGTTACTTCTCCATTCCCTTTAAACCTTAAACCTCTCTCTCATCACTTCCAATAACTCTTCAACTCCCACCACCACACTCCCACCGTGCCACTCCGCCGTGGTGGGTGGCGCGTGATATTCACTCGCGGGTCATTTCACCTCAATGCTGTAAGGGACTGTGGTGGTGATGGGGCAGAAATTGAGCTGTGGTGTACAACAACAACACCATGAACAACATGGGCTGTTCATTGCTGTCCAAAATGGTGAAGTTGATAAAGTTGAAGGTATGATTGATGAAAATCCAAATGTGGTTCGACTTATGAGTGTGAATGGGAAGCTATCTGCACTTCATGTTGCTGCTGTTAATGGACAGATCGAGGTTGGTTTCCCATTTTTTTGAAAATATATGTAGTCTTTTTTCGTTTATCCCTCCTCTCGAGCTCCCTCCTTTTTGCTCCTTTGGTGACTCGCATACGCAACTTTAGTTTCGAAGGTGGAGAGTGTTTATCATCCGAGCAATCCCTTATATCGAAAAATAAATAAATTAGTCTTTACAATCTTGTTAATGGGCAGATCGAGGTTGGTTTTTCATTTTCTTGAAGAAATGTAGTCTGTTTTGGAGGTCCAATCTTTTTGCTACCTTGATGACTCGAACCCGCAACTGAAGGTTAGAGGTGGAGGGTGCTGACTATAGGAGCAACCCCTTTTGTCAAAAAGAAAAAAATGTAGTCTTAACAATCTTGTTTTTCCTTCTTTTTTTTTTTTTTTTTTCTAAAGGTGGGTTGTTAATGGTTCTTGATCTTTGATAAGTGGTTTTGGGTGTTTCCCATTTTGCTTCTTGGTTTTGGTTTTTCTTAAAAACATGTAGTCTTTTTTTGTTTACCTCCTCACAACAGCTCCTACCTTTTTGCTCCCTTAGTGATTCGAATCCACAAACTTGAAGTTGGAGATGGAGGGTGCTTAACATCTGAGCAACCCCTCTTGTCAAAAATAAATGTAGTCTTTACAATCTTCTTTTAGTGGTTCTTGATCTTTGACAAGTGATTTTGGGTGTATCCCATTTTGCTTCTTGGTTTTGATTTTTTGGATAGGTTCTTTGTATGCTATTGGATCGTGGGGTTAATCCAGACATCTTGAATCGCCACAAACAGGTATGTAGTTGTTCTAGTAGTGATTCGTCTTTTGTACTAGTGTATTTTTTGACAATTGTATATACTCCATCAATTCTCAAGAAGTTTCATTTTGTGATGTTCATTTGATTGCAAAAATGTCATCTTTTTACTCCCTCTGTTTGTTTTAATTTGTTTGTCTAGTTTTGACTTGGCTTGGACTTTTAAGAAAATAAAGAAATTTTTGAATTTTGTGGTCTTAAACTAAAGATCGGTGGAATGTACCAAAATGCTCTTTAATTTTGTCGTTTTAAACATGTCAGGTAGAAAGTTATAAATACAGAGTTGCCAAAACAGAAAAAAAGCACTCTTTTTTTGAAACGGACTAAAAATGAAAGTAAGACAAATAAATTGAAACTGAGGGAGTAGCATTTTTGAAAGATAACATTGAAATTGGTATATATGTTTTTTTTGCTGTTTTGATTTGTGTCATGATGAATTATTTCAGACTCCATTAATGTTGGCTGCAATGCATGGAAATGTTTCCTGCGTGGAGAGGCTAATTCAGCGAGGTGCTAATGTATGTGAATTTTGTTTGAAATAGTTTCTTTGATTGATTGAGATGGGTTGTTAATTGGTTAATTGTTTGTATGTTTTAGATTTTGATGTTTGATTCACTACATGGAAGAACTTGTCTGCATTATGCTGCTTACCATGGTCACTCTGACTGCCTACAATCGATCCTTGCATCTGCACATTCGGCTCCTGTTGCTCAATCTTGGTAAATTTGCTGTTCCTTTGACTCTGGTTACTCTACTTATCGTTTCAAGTGTAAAATTCTAGTGCAGTGGGATTTATGTCTTAGGACAAGACTTCCTTTTCATCTTCCCTGTCAAAGTCTCCTTTTTGTCATCTCTATTATGCCTTACAAAGGGCTTCATCAGGTGCATTACAACAACAACAACAACAAACCCAGTATAAAGAAAATACAAATAGCTCTCATACTCAAAAAACTCATCTACTCGTGATTTAAATCGGCATAGCGTATATTGCCAATAAAGGCATGCAATCATTGAGATCAGGTGCATTACACAATTTTATTAATGAAGTGCAATATGTTAATTATTTTGCTTGAATTCGATGCAGGGGATTTGCGAGATTTGTGAACATAAAAGATGGAAGTAATGCAACCCCATTGCATTTAGCAGCCCGTCATGGTAGTCCAGCATGTGTCCGGATTCTTCTAAGCAATGAGGCTCTTGTCTGTGCTTCTAGTGGTAGCTATGGGTATTAAAACTCTCACAGAGTTGCTTTTACTTAAGTACTGCATGTTGAAGGTCAATTGACATTAAAGATTTTGCAGCCGTCCAGGAAGTACACCACTACATTTAGCAGCTCGAGAAGGTTCTTTGGACTGTGTACGTGAGTTACTTGCTTGGGGTGCAGATCGACTTTATAGAGATTCTTCTGGGTGAGCCCCTATGTACTTTGTTCGAGTTATTGGTTTTCTACACTAACCATTGTGCATCTTTACGAGTAATGTGGTTTCTGAACTAACCATTTGCACAGCGCAAGTATCTTAATTACTTATTGATTATTTCACTTGCTTCATCTCTGTCATACTACTTATGAAGGTTGACACAGTTACAATATGAGTCATCACAGAGTAAATTCCCCCACACGTTCTGCATCTCTATTATGCTCTCTTTGGAATAATAATAATGGCTAAGTTAGGATTGTGATAACAAACCAGAATGCAAAGTCACCTCAAAGTAGTTCCATTAGAAACTTCCAATTTCAATATTGAAGCTCTCTGAAAACTTATGTGTGTTTTGAGCTAAAAACAAGAGGTAAAAGAAATATAGAAGCCTTGTACCTTAAGATATCAGAGATTCTTGTCTTACACAGCCAGAGAGATATGCAAGTGTGTGTACAGTGATTATACAAATATAGAGGCTGTGGTCAGTGTTGATTGGGTTCGAGTTTACATATACAGAGACACATTAGTAACCTCTAGGGCGGAGCCAGGATTTTGGCGAAGGGTGTACAGATTTTCTTCTCAGTTATGTTAAGGGCGTGGAAAATTAAATACACTCATAATAGCTAACATTTAATCTCTGTACACCACATAATTTTTTGGTGAAGGGCGTGCACTGGACCACCTTTCACCTAAGGTGGCTCCGCCCATGCGGCTCTATCTGACAAGGTCTGTCATAGTAGAAAGCTTCTTTAACCTTTTCTTAACTGTCATTTTCTAAATCCTTCCAGTTCCTTTTATGTATTATTCAGTTCTTTGCAAGTAATCCGTCTTTTGATGTGAAACTGATCCGTTGTAAATGGGATCTTTACAGGCGAATTCCATACATAATTGCTTTGAAGTACAAGCATGAAGCATGTGCTGCTCTCTTAAATCCATCATCTCCGGAGCCTTTGACCTGGCCATCGCCTTTGAAGTTCATTACTGAGCTTGACGCCGAAGCAAAAGCTTTACTAGAAAATGCTCTGATTGACGCCAACAAAGATAGAGAGAAGTTGATATTGGAAAAGACAGCTAGTTCACAAATATCACCTCTTCATTGTGATTCTGGCCTGGAGAGTGATGACTTTGAGGTAATAAGTCTCATGCCCAATAAAAAGGATCAAAAAATAACCAATTACAACTATTCTGCATCGGCAGCTGCAATTTGCTTGTCAAATATTTTGATATGTTCTCCTGATGGTTGATATGAGTAGCATTTTGCCCAAAAAGGTACACTGAAAAGTTTTCGTGAAGAAATAGATGGTTGTACATATAGGGATGTAAATTTATTGCTTATATGCAATCCTGTTGTCCTTCATGGACTCCACAACAGCACCCAACTCGTTAGCCCCGTCAGCAGGTTCATTTTCTTATTCTGGGGCTCACAACATTACTGATATTGTGAACCAAAAATCAGAAAATGAAACCTGCTGATGGGACGGAGGCTGATGTGGAGTTTACCAAGGAGGAGGCTATGGAGGGTAATATGCGAAGGGGCAAACGAGCGACAAATGCCGTCAAAGTTGCATGATTATGTAGTGGGAAGTGGGTGATGTAGTTTAAAAAAAAAGAAGGAAAGGCTAGGACAAATGTTCCTCACCTCCTTAGAATGTTCTTCTGCAATTCTATGTCAGTTTCATCATTGTAATTTCCCTTGAATATCAATAGTCAATACAAATCGCTTCTGGTGTGGTTGAGTGATACAAACTCCAACAACATCCCCTATGTAATTCCACAAGTGGGGTTGAGTGATATTAGTAGCAATTGCTACTACCCTCCCTATAGTGATATAAGTTGCCTCCGGAGAACTTACAAAGATGGTGTCTCAGGAGATTTCTTTTAGAATGTGTAGGCATTTGGAAGGGGAGCCTTGGAGCATAGAGTTGTCTCCGTGTGACCTATAGATTCGGATTCGAGCCATGGAATCAACCACTGATGGTTGCATCAGGGTAGGGTGCCTACATCACACCCGTTTACCATTGTGTCGCTTCCCCGTTCCCTGTGTGAATGCGGGATGCTTAGTGTACCGGGCTGTCCTTTTATATGTAGGCATTCACAGAGGAGATTAACGTTGTGTCATTTTTTTTCTCTTTTTTGGCTGCCACAGAGGAGATTAACGTTGGTATATGCTCTTTGGTAGTTGGATAATTGCCAATGGACGACATTTTTTTTCACCCGTCTCCTGTTTGTTGATCCATATAATAATTTCCATCTTCAATAAGTAAAAAACAGAAAGAGCAAAATCATAAATTTGCATACACATTTGAATCGGTGTCTGTCTCATATCTTGCATCAAGGACTCATCTGGATTAGTTACAGCTGTTTTCCAGTAATCAGCAAATGAACATAGATTAAGGACTACATTTATGTGTGACCTTTACTAATAATCTGCTTTTAACAACTCCATTTTTTTTGCTTCCAAACAGGGGAGTGAGTTTGAGCTATGTTGCATCTGCTTCGAGCAGGCCTGCACGATTGAGATACAAAAATGCGGCCATCAGATGTGTGCTCATTGCACTCTGGCCTTGTGCTGCCACAATAAACCCAATCCTGCAAGTAATAGCGAGAAGGTTCCAGTCTGCCCCTTTTGCCGGAGTGATATCACTCATTTAGTCGTGGTCCAGAATAAACTCGACACTTATGAAGAGGTACTGAGTCCATCAAGGCCAAGAAAATCAAGAACGTCTTTCAGTCTTGCTGAAGGTGGCAGCAGCAGCAGCAGTGGCAACAGCTTGAGAGTTTTGTCACCCTTAGCCTCATTCGGGAAGTTGAGTGGTCGTCATTCAGGCAAAATCAGTGCCGAATGCATTGAAGAGTTTGCTAAGCCTTAAGACGAGATGATAGTAACTATTCGTCTATTCCCTGATATCCTCCGCTCAATCGTAGATTTAGACTACTGACAGTCTAAATCTAGCTAGCAAGGAGGCATGTTTCCAGTATACCTTTATATATATATGTGTACCTATATAACTATAGAGGAGGGGGAGAGGGGAGGATACCTTTGAGCTGTTACAATGGCTGCTCAACTACCCTTTAACAAATTAAAGTGGTTAGATTATGAAGCTGCTGCCTATTGGCAGTTGAATGAAGAACATTTTGTAGTAATTCTATCTTTGAGAGAAATGTTATTGGACTTGTTGGTTCTCTGAAAAGAAAAGCCTCTGTTTGTTTTTCTTTCTTTATTTATTGTTAATGGTCCTCTAGTTCTTTATGAGAGTCCGGAGCCTCCAAGGTCAATTTTTTGAGCTAAAATTCCAAAAGAGATAAATGATTTTGAAAGAAACTACTAAAAGGGTCAAAACGCTTTTGGCTTAGTGATTTGTCCCTTGACGACCTTGTCAGTGCACCAGTGAGACTTACAAATCGCTGGCGGCCTAGCAACTTCTAAATCGCTGGTGGCCAAGCAATTTATAAGTTGCGGGTGGTGTAGCAATTTACAAAATGCTGCCACAATAGCAATTTATGTTAGTAGATAATTTTAATATATTACTGTTAAAGTAGTTTAGATAGAGTAGTTTAGAGTTGGAGTAGTTTAGATTAAGTCTGTGCACGAATTGATTCCGATCGATTTTAGCAATCATCGGATTGAAATTTCAAATTTTGATTTGTTAAAATCCTATCCCAACTTGATTCATTTTAGGTCCAATTTGATTCATTTCGATTTGTTCGATTTTGAAATTTCAATAAGCAACTATTTTCATTTCAATTTTAGAGCAAATATAATAAAAAATAACAAAATCTTAAAATTCGGCCTTAAATAACCTAAAGTAACATAAGTTTAAAGTGGAATTAAAATCCAATCACAATGGTTCAAAAATCAAAAGTACTATGTGTGAAAAGAGAGGCGTTTGGTTGAGAGATTGGGTCTGTACTTTGTAAATATATAAATGTTAAAGAGAGCTGTAGGTTTTAGGGTTTTAAATTAAAATACTCTAAATGTGGGCCTAAGCTGTATTAGGTTTTAGAAATTTTTTAAAGTAATTAGTAAATACTAAATCATTATTATACTATATGTCTATAAATTTCAATTTTCGAATCAATTCGAATTGTAAATACACCCAACCATATTCAATTCGAAAAATGAAAATATTCTAAAATTAAATTCGTAAATCGATACAAATTGTATAATCCAAATCGAGTTATCCAAATTGCTTTGTATCAATTCAAATATTCGAATTGATTCGATTTATGCACAACCCCAGTTTAGAGTTAGGCTTGTATTGGCTAATAAGAGTTAGAGCTAGTTTAGAGTTAGTTTATGCGTTAGTAGTTAGTAGTTAATTTTAACATATTACTATTAGTTTAGAGTTAGTAGTTAATTTTAATATATTACTGTATTGGCCATTTTAGGGTTAGTTTAATGTTAAACTTGTGTTTATATTAGGGTGATTTAACCAACCACTTGAAAACCTTTATTTAGAAGTTGTGTTTATAGATATTAGGGTGTTTATATAGACTTGTGTTTATGTTAGTGTATTGGCTACTGTGGCAGCATTTTGTAAATTGCTACCCCACCAGCAACTTATAAATTGCTTGGCCATCAGCAATTTAGAAGTTGCTAGACCGCCAGCGATTTTTAAATTCCAGTGATGCTCACAAAGTCGTCAAGGGACAAATCGCTTAGCCAAAAATATTTTGTCCTTTTTAGTTTCTTTAAAAATCAATTTCCCTTTGGACTTTTTCCTCAAAAAATGACCCTTTCGGCTCCGGATTCTTCTTTATGACCATCCCTTGTGATCGTGCTTGGTGCGAAGCTTGGAATTTCGGTAAGGATGTTTAAGGTTTAATATATATTAATAAAAGAGTAATTTTTGACCCATATATACCGTATAATTTTCAAACAAAAGGTGTTTCACTGTCCGTTCGTTTGTCAATATAGCTATGCGATTGGATATGATGTGATCAATTCCTTAGTTTGGTAGAGTATATGCAGAACTTTTAGTCTTTTACTGTATTTTCTGATTATAAGTATTGTTAGACTAATGTTTTTTTTTGCCTTTTTGGATAGGAAATCTAGTAAATTACTAGTAAAAATTATTGAGATATGTAGTATATAATTACAGCTGAGCAAATTAGTTGAGTAATTTTTATTTTTTATATTGTTTAATCTCTTGTTATGTATTAAACGAATTCCAGATCAAACTTGAGCTCGACTTGAATAAGAAGAATTCGACCTTAAAACGAAAGTTTCATTATGTTATGTTGTACATGCACACACATAATTATACACATTTCATGATATTTCTTTATTGACGGCAAATTAAATGAACGCTTTATTCCTATTAACATTAATATATTTGACCATGTTTCATTGTGAAAATAGATTAAAAAGTAGTTTTATTTTAAAGTGAAAAATGATATTTGGAAATTGGAGTTGTGTTTAGCCATGAAATAAATTAGAGTTGTTTTTGAAATTCTGAAAGTGATTTCGAGTGAAAAAAATGAAAACAGTCTTTTGTTGTTTTTGGAGTTTTCGAAAATTCATAAAAAAGTGAATAAAGTGTTTTTTTTTTTTTTTTTTTTAAAGAATTTTATGGGTAAACATGATTTCTAGAGTTCAACTACAAAAAAAAAGTAAAAAAAAATTCATGACCAAAAGCCCCTGTAGAATCTTGAGGTTGAATACATTGAAAACCACTTATAAATTAATTATTTGGAGCAAAAGTAAATTTGGCCAAACAAAATTAATGCTTTCTTGCTTTTTTTAAATGATACTTATTTTGAACTTAATCGATGGAGTTAAAACCACACTTATTTTGGACGAAGAGAATGATAAAAGATCGTTCTATATAACATGGTGAACCAAAGTTCTGAACCAAAAAAATCTATAAATGTATTACAATGTTGATACTTGGAAATATGTTCTTTAATGTTGAACCGAAGAGCAAGATTATACCTAGAAGTAGTGGCGGATCTATTGAATAACTTGTGGTTTTACGGAAATTCAATAACTTTTATTTAGGTCTTGTATATTATTGAAAAAATTATTAAATATTTTCTCCGTTCTATTTTACTTGGCGTTTTTTGAGTTGGTACATTTATTAAGAAAATATTAATTAGAAGTGTATTTTATAAAATTAATCCTATCAATGATGTTTTGAAATACTAAATCTAACTATTACTCTATTTTCTTTAGTTATTTAATATTGAGGGTAATATGGGAAAGAAGTAATAAAACACTCTTGATTTGCGAAAATGGACAAGTAATTTGAAATAAACAAATTTAGAAAGAAGGTCAAGTATTTTAGAACGGAGGGAATATTTATAAGTACTTGACTGTGAATTCACTTATTATTATATATCAATTTGAGATTGTTATAAAAACCATAAACTTCAAATTTTAGATTAGCGGGAAACAAGAGATGTAAGAATACAAGATGTTGAGTGAAAATTGATTTACTACTTCCAATGACAATAACAAATGCTCAAGAATCAAGTCATCAACCCCCCTCATCATGAATCAAATAAACCAAGATTACCTATTATTAAACCAAATTTTCCATCCCAATGAAACAACAAAAATGATAATAATAAAATTTCACAACAATTGAAAATCAGTCCAATTAGTCAATGAACCAAGTGTCCACATAAACATGAGAAAATCAAAGGACTTCCATGATGACCATTTTGACCATCTTGCTCAAATAGCCCTTTTCTTGACTCATCATGTTGAGGAGGAGGAGGAGCAATTTGTCCACCAATGAACAATGAATTATTGTTCACATTTGAATGATTTGATAATTGATTAAAATCATCAACTCCATAACTATTATTTGTAGCTGCAGTTGCTTTTCTCTCTGCTTCAAGAAAATGGCCTAATGATGGGGCAGAATTAATATTGTTCATGCTTACTGCATCAGTATTTAACTTTGAGCAAAGTGAAAATAACCAAGTTCTTGATTTGTTACTACTATTAATACTCTTCTTGTTGTTGTCTCTTATTTTGGTTTCCACTATTGTTCTTCTTCTTGTTGATCTTCTTGAAAACTCAAGAATGCTTGTAATTCCAATGAGACTCCCTAGAGTTATGCTCTTGTCATGAAAGAATGAAGTAGTAGACTGCAACAACCAAAGAAATGGTCAATCCATTACTTGATTATGAGATTCATCTAGATTAAAAAAGCTTAGAATACATTGACGGTTTGTTATATTTGTCAGTAAATTTCATTTGAACACTCGAACTACGACATGTTTCAATTGAACACCTGAACACATGATAAGTGTTTCTAGTACATTTCCGACTTAAAATTTTTTGGAAAAACTTTGTGCGTGTTCTCAATCGCCTATTATATAAATGAGTTAACTACTTAAAATATATCACCACCTTTAGTTATATGCATTACCCTCGATAAGCTGTAAAACATCATGCTTGTTTAATTGATGTTGATGTGTATAATTAAAGGAGGGTGCATATTTTATATGATGAATTTATCTATGTAGAATACTTGAGAATATGCTCAATTTTTTTCTAAAATATGAACATAAAGTATCAAATAAGAATATTTTATTATGAATTTAGTTAAAATAAAGTATTATTTGAATATTTAAATGAAATTACTGATAAATTTAAAGGATTATCGATGTATTTTGCTTTTAAAATTTTTAAAAAATATAGAAGAGAAAGAAAGAGATATTTTGTGTAAAATATTAGAAGAAACGTTTTTTTCCTGTGAACCTGAGTCAGAGTGGAGAAACATAATAATTGCAAGGCCATGTGTAAAGAGTAAAGTGCTATATCTTCCCCCTTCCACTTTTTGATAAGATATTGACCCCATTGTGAAAAAAAACATGAAAATGCTGCATGCTTTATAAAAAAAACAAAAATAACACCATAAAGTGGTGTCATATGGTTGGTTTCTTTCACACTCAATGATGAATTTTATATTCAAGTCTAAAAATAAAAACAAAATATCAATATGAAGTGTTTTAACGAATCTATCAAACTCAACCAAATAAATTTCGGATATCAAATGATTAAATCGAAAAAGAAAAAAAGGAAAGCAAACTTTTACATGTTATCCTCTTTGCTCTAGCCTCCATTATTGATGTATCCTCAACCAACTAGAGTTTTTTCAAGGCCAATATTTGTTCTTTCTTTTTACCAGTATTTGTTCAATTAGTATTTTCTAATTTTGGATGTAGAAAATATTCTTTAAAATAATTCTTTTTTTTTTAAAAAAAAAAAAGTGAGTACAAACCTCAGTATCAAGATCAGAAGAAGAATTAGAGGAAGAAGAAGTGATCAAAGTATTGAATGAAATTGATCCGTTGAATCCACGATTTCTCACATTCATCAATGGTTGCAGCCCAAGTGGCCACCCTTCTTCCTGTACCATTATATCACCAAAACTCATATTCAATAAAATGTACAAAGCATCACAAATATGTTAAGAAGTCTAATTCTGATGCTAATTGAAGGGGCAATAATAAAGAAAAAGAAGACCACCACAACTTATAGTCTAGTGTTATCAGTGAGAGTCATTTATACCATAGATGTCAGTTCGATTCTCACGACTTATAATCTAGTATTATAAGTGAGAGTCATTTATGCCATAGATATCGGTTCGATTCTCACAACTTATAGTCTGGTGTTATCAGTGAGTTATTTATACCATAGATGCCAGCTCGATTCTCATAATGTTGGTTTCCTTCCTTCCCCATTAAGGAAAAAATAAATAAATTTAAGAACAAAGGAGATTGACTATGATCACGACTTATAGTCTAGTAGTATAGACGAGAATCATTTTACAATATATGTTAGTTAATTCGATTCCCATAATATCATATTGTTTCTCATTCCCATTTTTCTCTCTCATGTAATAGGAAAAAGTGTAAGAAAAAAATTAGGGGACAAAGGAGATCGAACATCACGACTTACAATCTAGTAGTATTGATGAGAATCATGCATACAGTAGGTGTCAGCTCGATTATCACTATATCGATTATATTAAAAAATACAAGAAAAAATAAAAAAGGACAAAGGAGATCGACTACCACGACTTACAATCTAGTAATACCAATTGACAATAGGTGTCAGTTCGATTCTCACAATGTGAGCTTCTTTCTCATAACTCTTTTATCTCACGTAATAGGAACAAGCTTTGAAGAAAAATTTAAAGGGCAAAAGAGTATACCTGTTGAGCCATAGATTTTCCTTGACAATTGGTTTGAAGAGACTGATAGCTTTAAAGTCTACTATTGGTGAGAATTAAGGGGATAGTGAAAGTGAAAGAATAAACTTGTCATCTCCACCATTTCAGTTTACATCCTCTTTCTCTGAACAAGAAAAGAAAAGTAAGGAGGACACGAATTTTATATAAGAATATGCTGGAAATAAAAAAAAAGGGAGTTCGGTGCACTAAAACTTTCGTTATGTGAGAGGTTCAGAGAAGGGTCGGACCATAAGAATTTATTGTATGCAGACTTATTACCTCTTATATTTTTACCAGAGGCTGTTTCCACGGCTTGAACCCGTGAACTCCTAGTCACATGGCAACAACTTTTGCGCTGGAAACTGGGAACTAATAATAATGGCATCTTCCAAAGAAAAGTAAGCTTGGTCTAACGCTGTCTCATGGGTCTGAGGGCCACTTTTAGTACAATGTAGTTACCCTTTTTTTTTATAACGGGCTATATTGCGCGTACTTCAATTTCTTTTATTTACTGATTATTTGTTCTCTTGTACACACCTCGATTATCTCATTAGCAGAGGCACATATAGGCTTTTTTGTTACGGATTCAACACTGCAATATAGTCTAAATTTTAAATATTTTTAAAAAAAAAATTTGAAACCCATTTACTAATAGTTGAGATCATTATTCAACAATTCAGAATTCACTAACTTTAAATCTTGAAGCCGTATCTGTTCATCCGGATCAGGTACATATTATCTCCTCACCATCATAATTGTCGGTTAACTTTTTCCACTAAAACTTAAAAACATATAGAAAAAATTCATTTAATTTGTGTCAACTTCGTTAATTATTAGGTCAGACCTCGGTTGCTTTTATGTATTATAATAAAGAAATCATACATAGTTGCATTCTCTTCCCCTTGTTAAGGAACTTTTTGGTTGAATTAAAAAATCGTTATTGAAGCATATAGGGTCATCATAATTATCTCATTAGAAAATCCTTTACATTTGCTGTCCAAGGTATAGCTATCTGTCCCTTTTATCCCAATTCAAGACTAATTATGATTTGCTAAACTTGCATGGTCAAAGTTGAAACAGTTACCAAAGTGAGAATGGATTTTTACATTGTATGTGGTAAAAGTAAAGCATCCAAGAAAATAATTGTCAATCATGAAAGGTTAAGGAAAAGGAGAAATGAAATGGGGAAGTGTTAGTTTTTTCTTTAAATTTATTTATTATATCGGAGGTAGGGGAAGGGGGTAATGAGGAAGGGGATACTATATGGAAAATCAAATTCTAACCAGTAAGGTGAAAATTTAAATAGCTAATCAGCTAAGCTATTAATATCCCGAATAAGTGTTGGGTAACAGTCTTGATTATTGTTAAAAACTTTTTATCGATTCAAACAAAACAAAAAGAATACCGATTCAAATGGGACAAACTAGACCCGAACGAAATAGTAAAATTTTATTCGTACTTGTTATTTATATCAAAACGTTCTAATTTACCATGATTAAATGATTCCGCAGACCATATCAAGTATTATTGACTTGGGGTAAACATCTCGTGTAGACAAATCTATGGTCTGCACTTCCTTGATAGACTTTTCAACTATGTGCTCGGGCTCTCCAAAATTGTTGCCAACACTCATTTTGGGCTCTCCAAAAGACACTGCTTTTGGAGTGTCCGACACATACCAATTGACATTTTTGAAGAGTCCGAGCAACGTAACTTTTCAAGTCATTTTAAGGAAGCTACTATGGGCCAAATAGATCACATTCCTCAAGAACGGCGATGTCAACGGAGATCATTAATAAGGAGTATCACCATCTCAATAATATACACAATACTCGAAATATACATCTATTTTAACAAAATCCAGTGTCGGTGTATCAGATTTAAATAAAATATTCTACTACAGTGCCATAGCCCCATAAGGTCCTTTTTGCCCATTTTCACATTGCCGTACTAAAGAAACAATGTGACAATTTGGGTCAAAAGGTGTAGAAGGTATGATCTGATGAAGACAAGCTAACAGTCATTTTATGGTATAAAATGCCAAACAGAAATGTCATTTTCATATTATCAAACTTGGAAAAGTATAGGGATAGAATTTGGAATCCATGACGCTGTCTGATCACTGGTGTATTATTGCACACGGGTCAGCATGATTGGAAGTTGGTATCATGTCAAGGAGAGAACAAACAACAACATACCCGGTGTAATTCCACACGTCGGTATGGAGAGATTGTGATGTATATAGACCTTAACTATTTTTGTGGAGTAGAGAGATTGTTTTCGTAGACCCTCCATTTAAGAAAAGTGCAATCAAAGCAGGATATGTAGGCAACTAACGAAAGCAAATAGCAAGATTAAACAAAGCAATCAAAGTACCATCTAGTAGTAGAAACGCAGAATATTATTAGGGAACGATTATCCAGGGACTAGAAGATGGTTGGAGTGACACGCCTAAATCCCCCTCAATCAATCCACAAGGCTTCAGGCGACTGGAGCAACCTTTGAAGGCACTCAGCCTTGTTCACCCTCTTATGTCTTATAATTTGAATTACCATATTTTTGATTTCCAATATGAATCTCGGTATCTATTGAAAGAATCAAATCAATGAAGGAAAAGCAATAGATATATGCATATTCAAAAAATCACGTAGTAATCTTTTTTTTTAACATTCCCAATAAGTAATTGAGTAAACCATTGACAGTAGTTCCACGTGCATCGAAAAGGAATAGTAAACCTCACTGATTTTTAACGCCTGAAAATACTAGGTAAACTACTAAAGAAATTACAAGTCAAAGACTCAAAGTACATGGTTGCCTTTAGATGTTACAAGCACACTGGAAGTGTACTACAGTACATACGACTTCTTTCTATACTTGATTCCATGGCTTTTCATATAACCCATACTCTCAATTTTGGCTGTGAATCTCCTCTTGGATAATGGAACTGCAAATGACGTGGTATAGAGAACGTTATGAAATACTTACTGTATGATTGTTTTACTAGTTAGGAGTTTCGTTCGCACCAGGTCGATATTCTCCAATTCCAAGCAAGTCCTGTAAATTTTTGAACTAACTGAGTTGCTTAACAAACTAATTTATAATAGTGGAGAATTGTTTTTTTATAAAAAGGAACAAACTAAATAGTCCAAACAGCAGAAAGTGAATAGTACAAACAGATATGACTGGCAAGAACAAGAACAAGGATAAGGTTAGTAAGCCACAGACCATGCACTTTCAATATGCAAAATGCCTGAATGATTTCTGGAAAAGAACACTGATAAAAGACTACCATATTCTTATTCTTATTGGGATTTCACACTGTCAAACTCATGAATGGATTTTAGGCTTAACAAAATTTCAAAAACTAGCTCATGAGGTGAGAATCACTCAAGACCTTAGAAGAAGACAACGGCTCTTTCCTCCACCAATATGGGACACGTAGTAACCCCTTCCGCCAGCACCAGGGTTGGACATATGGTGCGTGGAAATATGATACAGCTATACAGGGGGGTCAATATTGGGAAAACCGAGAATATGAATGAGTCAGGCTCTTATATCATGTTAAGAGGATGGACCTTGAGCCAAATTCAACCCGAAAAACTAGTTCAAGAGGCAAAAATAAGGAGACAACAACTCATTTCCTACACTAATGTTGGACACAATAACTTGATATTGGAATAACGCTTGTACAGAATAAAGGGGCTGCAGGAATTTCATATTTGTTAGGATGAACTACAGAGAAAATGAGCCAGACAGTAAAGATAATCTGATTCTAGAGATAGTGCTGGCGTTAGCACATGAAAATCAAGTGACCTAAAGTAGGCATCACTGAAGAACAATTATATATGTAAATCCATCTGCATATATTACAAAGGCAAGAGGAAGCAAGGAAAGACAAAAACAGCCGTTAGGCACCGCATACATAAGTACCACTATGACAATATTAGGGCTTCACAGCATCACGAGTGCCAAAAAACTTAAGTAAGCCTCAATGCAGTTTTATGACTCAAGCTGATCTTATGCACCTTATATGGAAGAAGCAACACACCCTACTCACAAAGAACAACAAATTCACATTAAAAAAAGTGCAAGCTGCATTTGCTGGCAATTGACAACAGTAAAGCCTAATCATTAAAGAAATCGCTCCACCAAAAAATAAGCAGTGAGCAGGATTGAGAACGAATAACTTGAATTAAACGAGGAGAAGTAACTTATCTGTTATAGGGTTACTATGGAAGGAGATCTATGTACCTGGCATGCTTTATTTTTGGCTCTAGTTTCTGCTGTGCTGGGAATGTCATGATTTGGTTTTAGAAACTTCTTCTCCCGCCGCTCACATGAACCCCATCCATCTGAGAACCTACCACCCCTACGAACGAAAAAAAAGAAAAGGAAAATGGAACAAAATGAAAAGAATCTAGCATAGCAACACACTTGAATAGGAATAGTTGGTGAACCAAAAGAACATACTGCATGTGTGCCCGAACTATAAATTCAGCACGCAGGACATTACGGTTCTCATCAAACTCGATGGTCTTGTCTTTAATTTCATATGAAAGATTGAAGTAAAAGGATATCTTCCTCCAACCTGCACAAATATGATTTCATTCATGCAATAAAATTTAACTGAGAGTAGAAGAAACCAATGACCTAAGTATAATAACATACCAGTTTTTTTGATGAAGGGATGTCCAGAAATCATAGTGTAGTCACTTTTCTCCAGAATCTGTGAAACGTTTAATTGCTTAAGCCCCGATGAAATCACATTCATGTATACAAAAATTTCATGACGAAACAACAGTTGTAATTGCTGATTAGAAACGGTAACAGACACTGACAGGCAGTGTAGTTCTATTTACCTTGAAGGTGACTTGTAACAAGTTATTCTAGTAAAGGTGCAGACATTAAATGATTTTTTGCACGACGATTTGATGATTCAATTCAAGCATAAAATGCTGATTCCTCATCAATTCCTTGTAATTCTGTACTATCTAATCCTCAATAGTTTTTCTTGATTCAGTTTTCCTTCAATTACTACCATGTACGAATTTTGTTTAAGGCGCTGAAGTACTTCCATTACCAATAAAAAAATTTGACATCACAAGACTACAAGAGAATAGAGATACATTTCTTCTAATGGCAAAAGAAGAATAACGTTCAATGAGGAAAACGAAATAATGGAAAAAGGGGAATGAAACCCTATAAATCTACAAATAGCATACATCTTACTAGTATCCTAAGTGCAAAGCAGGTGAAGACATGGATCACGAACGAGAAGACACAAACATTTACATGTACAACGACATACCCAGTGTAATACACACACCTTACCCCTACTCAGTGGCGGACCCAGGATTTATGGGTCGTGGGTGCTCGGGAGGTCCGAACACACATATTGACTCCCAAAGCTTTAAAGTTCCGCTTGGAAACTAAAGCACCCATCTAACTTCTTGGTTTACTGGGTGCTTTTCTAAGTCTTATACCAATTTTTATACATTTTTTATATAATTATACCTAGTCTGCGTTGGATTTAACGGGTGCCGGAGCACCCCAAAATTGGGCATAGGTCCGCCCCTGCCCCTACTTCGCAGAGATAGAGAAGTTGTTTCCGATGCCATCACTTTTTACATGTAAATCAACAAATCGTGCTCGCATAACAAACAGGTAATACACCAAATTCCTATTAAATTTCAGATCGAACAGCATCATTTATCATGCCAAAACTCTCTAGCTATGCATCTCTCAAGCAATTCCCGTACATTTACATCTAAACAATTGGCTAAACAATTGACAAAACGTACTATCTAATGCTTGAAATTCACACGAATTAGATCAAATACGATTAAATAAAGCTAAAAATCAATCAATTTACCGCCATCGCTGCATTTTGATACTCCTTAAACAGAGAAACAGACGGAAACCGACCAGCCAAACTATGCCTCATGATGCCATCTCTACCCTCACTCAATCCATGACTCATCGTATTCACCGGTGAACAATCCGAACCAATCGGACTATTATAACTCTGATCATACCCCGGCGAAGAATAATTCGTCACAGACGGCGTGCGCTGCACGTGCTTAACTACCGCCATCGGATTCGGACTAACGCAGTTAGTACTATCTGACCTGAAGATTTTCTGCGGGCGTTGATTCAGTACCTCTCCGTCATGATTCTGGAAGTTTCTAGAAGTTTTCGGAAGCGTAGATTGTGGAGAAGGTATAGGAAATGGTCTAATTGGAGAGTGATTGTAATTAGGTAGAGGTTTACGGTACTTAGAGACAGTGGTTGTGGTGGAGGAGGAGGAGGAGGAACGGGAGGAGGCAGCGGCGACGGCAGAATCGATCACCGCCCATAATGCCGCGTCGTCTAGGTCCTTATCGTCGATGGCGTAATTGATCGGAGAATTCATAGCAGTATTTCTTCGGAGCTGTGAAACTTTCTGCAGAAGTTTGTGCTGAACTTTGTGGATTGGGAATGTGAGTTAGACGAGCGCGCTTTTTGCTAGAATTTAAATTTGAAATGTAGGTTATACTACGCCGTAACGAAGTTTGTCCTTTTTTGACTTTCCAAAATAGAGGTAGTACTTCCTCCGTTAATTTTTACTTGTCCACTTTTTTATTAATACAAGGATTAAAAAGTAGTAAATGATAGAAGTAATTTAAGCATATTACCTTTGAATATAATAAATTTAATGCTTTGAAAAATGCATTATTGTATTTAATGCTAAGAGTAAAATGGGTAGAAATATGTAAATTATCCATTGATTTTATAAACTGGACAAGTATTGCTGGACATTCCAAAATAGAAAAGTGGACAAGTAAAGATGGACGAAAGAATTACTTTCTCCGTCCTACAGTACTTCTCTATTATTGACTTGACACATGTTAAGAAATAATAAATAATATAAGTAATTTTACTATATCATCTTTTGAATATAATAAATTTAGTATCTTGAAAAATGCATTGATTGATGAATAATATTTAATTTTACGGGTAAAATGGACAAAAATGGATAAATTATTTATTGATTTTTCAAACTGAACAAGTATTATTGGATATCTATTTTTACTATATTGGACAAATATTGTTGGATGAAGGGAGTATTATTTTTCTTTGCTTATTGTGTTTGACCAAACTTTTAAAACCAATTTATTTAAGAAACTGTTTTTTTTTAAAAAAAAATAAATCAAAAAACACTTTTTAGTAAAAAACAGTTTATGTTTTATAAATGTTTTTGTACAACAATTAGTATTCGATTATGTTTTTCTGCAACAATTAGTACTTATGTTCCAAACCATAACAGTTTATGAAATTCGCTCACAAAAATAGATTTCAGATTGTTGGTAATAAATAAGGGCACAATTGACCCAAATTTTTTACAAATTATTTAGCATAATTTAGGAATTAATTTAATTAGTACTCCCTCCGTCCCATTTTAGTTGGACACATTTCATTTTATACAGTGATTAAGAAATTATAAATAGAGTGATGATTTTTACTATTTTACCCTTTACCTATATAAATGATATCCATTGGACATAGAAATATACATTAGAATTGTAATTAATTGTAAGGGTAAAATGAGAAAAAAATAATTAATTTTATCTTGAATTAGTAAATGATCAACTAATATGACATATTTATTTTTAGTACGATGACTAACTAAAATTATAGGAAGGAGTAACTACTGAGAGTCTGTATTCAGTGTCCATTCAAACAGGGAGGGCAAAAATAGTAAATGAGCACAGTGAAGCCATTGCTCCATTCATTTTCGCGACAACTGAAGCTAAATTCGAGAACTAATTACTCTGTTAAAATGGGTAAATGTTGATCCCTTTTCTTTTGTCTAAGCTAATTTGTATTTTTATTTACAGTTATCTTTATTCAAATGTGGCTGGAGTTATTTTAAATATTCCTTGGCGTTTTCTCAATAAAAGTAATTTTTTTTTTTGATTTATTAAATATTTTTCCGTTAAGAAAAGGGTATATGTGAGCCATTTCTTTAACGACAAAGGTATATATGAGTCACTTTTTAAACGAGGTATATGAGCTCCATATTGCAAAGGTTAAGGGGTAAATCAGACGCTTTTCCCCTTATAGGATAATAATTCCTTCAATTAGATTTTGAAATATCATTATTGTTGTCCAACAAGCCCCAAAGCAAAGCGCAAAACATGTTGAGCTCTTAGCTCACTTCACAAGAGCTTTAATGTTGTCATAAAGGCTATAAGACATACTTTTCCTTATCATAAACGTGTTATATGATCCTGAATTGGCTAGCTATACTAAACAATTGATATTCAATTTGTCTTAATTTTTTTTTTTTTTTTTTTTTTCAATTTCCTTGCCCATATATTTGTTATTCATATATAAAATTATTAGTCTTGGACTGCAAATACGTACTTGTAATTTTTCTCCATTTAGGTCTTTCATCATTAAAGTCCTCACTTTATTTCTGCTTTGACCGTTGCGCTTAAAGCCCCAACAAACCTTAGAAGCTTGTTTGCGCTTTTCGCCTTTGATAACACTTCATTGCTTCAGTTATCACTGAACATTTCTAGTTATTGTTGTTCTAGGTACGGTCATTCTTTTTTGTTGATGGAAAGGTAAACGGTCATCATCTTTCCAAGTAAACTTGAAACTAGAATGAGGAATTATCAATGCTCATAGTTAATGAAAGCCTTTTGACAATCTTTAAGCAGTTTATCACAATGGAGCAACGGTCCATTTGACATATAGGTCATGGATTCGAGTCATGGAAGTAGCCACTAATGCGGTAGGTTGTCTATATGCTGGCCGCCCTTCCCCGGACCCTGCTAATGCGGAATGCTTTGGTACAAAACCCAAGGGTTAGCTTGGTATTTATCATTCTTTCCAGACGATACCATATAGATTCTTTTTAATCAAGACTGTGAGTTTCACAAAGCATAATTGGTCCCAACTCCCAAGCCAGATAAATAATGATGGTGCGGTACGTTGATGACCCCCTAAAATTGATCGAATGATTTACATAGCTGATCCAACTAATATGGGATCGAGATACATTCGATTGATATGTTCTAAAAGTAAGCGTGCCAATGAAATTTCTCATGTATCCGATATTTGTAAAGTTAAGTGCTAACCAGTGAGACTCTTGTTAAATAAACAAAGCTTTGCAAAATGCTAGTTAAAATGCTCAATATGTTGGAACATTGAACAATGTGATCTCTACTTTGTCTTTCTAATGTAAATGGTACTAAAAGGAAAAATTACCTGTTTCCGCATTTACTTATCAACAGTGGGAAGCCGATGGCTTCTGCCTTGTTCGGTGTAACTTGAGCTTGACTAATTCTTAAACAACTAAGTATTATAGTAAAATTTGAAGCCCAAGAACAGAATATTATCGATTTGTTTCCTAACAAGAATTTACGTTAGGTCTCTAAAGAGATTTGTCTGACGGCCAGCTTTCAGTGGTAGCCCAAAATTTTGATAGATCCTGATTTCACCTCCCAAACTTGCTGTCACAATTACCATGCCCCATGCTGTTGCTTGGATAACATTGCTGCCGTGGCTGTTACTACCATCCTGAGACCAAGAGGAGGACCAGGACTGTGATTGGGTGCTGCTGGACGCAGATATAGAAGGTGAATCACCAAACCTATTTGATGAAGAACCTGATGCAAATGATTCTCCGGAACCAATACCAAAATCTGTCCGAGAGAGTTGAGCTAAGTCTTCCTCTTCCTGACTACTTTGAACTCTCTCTAATGCACTACTTTTGTTGGATAGAGGTGGCATATGCCTTTTGCTATTTGCCAAATCTGAGTTTTCTTTTGTAGGAGAGCCAGTAGTGGGATACTGGGGTGGGAGGAAACGTTTTGAATGCCTTTTCGAATGCATCTCTACAAGTGGTGGCTCATTTTTTACACTACCTGGCCATGGGATGGCAACTGAAACATCTTTACAGTGAAAGCGTTCGTGAGCTTGAACTGAGATTGAAGTTCTAGGTTTACCACGGGGGCTCTTAGGTTCTTCTCTCTTCCAGATGTAGACATGAGAATCTTCACTTGCACTTATGACATAATTTCCGTCTGAACTAAACGAAGCTGCAATTTGGCTGCTTGTATTTCGGAAACCTGATGCTACCACAAAATAGACATTTGTTTAGAGAACACATGGATGTTGTTTGAACTCTCCAAAAGAGTACATCAGCGAGAAAGTACCTCTAAATTTATAGATCATATCTGACCCGTCGAAAATTCTGATACGAGAATCAGCTGAAGTTATAAGCACTTCTGCTGGATTCCATGGGGCAAACTGGAAATAAATGAATCAGTTTTCAATAGATCTTGAAGAAAAGAAGATTGTACATCTACACAGTAGTTTTAGAAGAGAGAAATACCTGTAAACCGGTGACCTTCTTGAGTTGAGAATTCTTCTTAGGTTGAATTTCGATATTGTCTTTCTGTTCCAGTTTGCATTCTGAATAAAACACACATAGGAAATCAGCTACTGTTTTCCATTGGTAATTATAGATTTAGTAAAAAATGGTATGTGATGCATTACGTACCAGCGGTAGTGTACATACGACAGCTGCCTTTATGTGAGCCTATTAAAGCACCCTTCAAGAACAGAAAAAAGAAGAAGAATTCATTGATACTGTCAACATTTTTGCTTGAGAAATGTAGAAATACTCAAGATCATACTTTGTTGCTCTTGTTTTCTTTTTCTCTATTTTTTGTGAGGGGGGCTAGGGGAGGGTATCTGGATACTGCCAGCTGATTTGGCTTGAAAATGTTCTTTTAGGACACAAAGTAGTTCTTTCATTTGTACTTCATATGCACGGGGTGACAGCACCAATGGCATATTAGTTCTCTGTTTCTCTGTTATTTTGATTTTTTGATTTAGTAGTCACGGTCAAGGCATAGACATCCCCGTTATGTTCTCTTCATAGTACTATTCAAGATACAATATATTTTTTGAATCTTTCTTGAGCTGATGGCCTATTGGAAACAGCCTCCCTGGTGAGACATTGTTTACAGGTATTTCTCCTGTCGTCAAGGAAATGATGCATCGGGTAAATGGATCAAGACACACTTATGACATAATTTCCGTCTCAAGGTAGGGGTAAGTTCTGCATACACAGTTACACACTACCCTCTGGGATTACACTGGTTATGTTGTTGTTGTTAATGATACAATTACTCCAACATGGAAGGAACATTTAATAGCAGGAGTTCATGTCAAATTGAACTTATGCGCTGTTATTTATAAGAAAAAGGAACGAAGAACGAAAAAACAAAGAAGAAGTGCATGTAAAACTGAAGTATTATGGCATGTGCTTGGAGTAGGTTTTAGTCTAGTGAATGCTCCAATATGATACCAGTAAAATAGACATATCTACCTGGCCGTCAGGGGTGAAGCTAGTAGCAGTGACCATTTCATGAAGATCAGTCCAATCTACAACTTTTCGATCAGGTATATTCCAAATCCGAACCTTTGCATCCAGAGAACCACTGATGAAGTAGTCATCATCCATTGGATTGATCTGTATGCAAGTTACTGCCAGATCATAAGCTCATCAGATGAAAATAGTGTGAAGGAATCATCATTTTAAGCCTATATTGACTAGCTGGCTAGCTATAATGAAATTTGGCATCTCACCATAGTCATTGTGCGCGAACATTTTTAAGCAACTCTTAGTTTCAACATCCCATAGCCTGACAGTCTTGTCTATCGAGGATGAAAGCAGTAACTGCATCCAAGTTTCACATTGCATGTTATGTATGCTTAAAATGTGATAGTAGATATTATTTACTGTGTTTGCAGTAAACATAACCTATGGTGGAGTCACTGAATGCCAAGTTCAATATTGGAGGAATTTGTGCTAGTTAACTGAAATGGAAGTGGAGGAAACTGACCTGAGATCTTGACCAAGACAAGTCCAGGACATCATCTTGGTGACCTTTAAGAGTGCATATTGGTTTCTCGGAAAGAGCAAAAACAGTTTCTGGTACATTGACATATTCCGGAACTGAGTTGCCCTTTTTCTTATGGGAGACCTTCCCCTTCTTCCTTCTTTCTGATGTCATATGTCCAGTCTCCGGAAGAGGAGGCCGGTCTGAATTGGACCTGGCAATTGGAGGAACATGGGAGGCACTGAGAGAGCCAGCCGTTGGATGAATGGGTGAGGCACTTGCAGCACCTGCCATTGTACCACCAACAGAGTTTAGGTTATTTGTAACTTCGCATTCTTGCACTTCCCATATATGAATTAATGTATCTTCTCCTGCAGTTGCTAGATAGTGTGCATCCGAGCTGAATCGTAAGGTCCATATTGAACCCTCGTGAGCATGGATTTCCTGGCTTAAGTGCAAAGCTGTGAGTTCTTTGCAGGACTTTCCATGCTGACGAACTTTAATCCATTTGGAGGAGTTCTTATTTGGTTTCTGCTGTTCCTCATGAGGCACATGTTGCTCACGTTCTTTATCAATAATTCTTCCACTCATGCTATGTGCTACTCCTTTTATGTTTTTCAAAAAAGCAATTCCCCTTCTCTTGCTATTTCTAAAGCTCTTACTAAGATATGAATTTGCGTGGAGCTTCCTCTCATCGTCATGATTTCTTGATCCATTTACCCGGCGCATCAGTTCCTTGACAACAGGTGAATATCCCACATGTTTCTCAAATTCATCCATGGTAAGCTGCTTCCCTGTCTGAATATCACTGAGCTTATTCCACATTCCCTGTTCATTGGACTCTTTGACGATGAACTCCTTTCCGGTGTCCAAATTCTTTATCAAGAAGAATGAAGCAAAGCCCACATCAGGATTCCCATTGGACAATGTGCATGACATATCACTGCCATTTTGCATTAACAATCCACTTCTGTTCTTTTTCGGCGACATTCCAACAGAGCCGGTTAATTGGCATGCTCCTATGCTTGGCGCCAAAACACCTGAAAACGTTCTGGTGAGACGTTGTTTAGAGATGTCACCAATTAGCTCTTCTTTCCTTTTCTTTGTATTTACAGAAAAATATTGTATATCTCCATCTGATCTCGACCTGACCAGCGCATTTGGCTGTGAAAATGAAGGCTGTCGTTCTTGATTTAATCCTTTTGCAGGAGAAGAATCCGCCTTTGGTGGTTTGGTGTCCTTGATTTTCTCAACTTTTTTTGAAATGGCTCGTACAATCTTGGTGCTTTTGAGCTTGAGGAGGTCCTTATTGCTAGACAACCCCATGCCTTGCAAGAGGCGCTTGCGACGTTCCTTGATATCCCCGGGTTCAGCCATCCACATTCCATAATCCATGCTGCTAAAAGAATCAGAAACTGCCTCAATCTCAATGCCTTGGAATTTCTTGATAGAGGCTGAGGAAAGGGTCGAGACAAAGGAGAGACGGCTGTCCTCGAATTCATCATCGTCTGATCCTGAGGATCCCAAGTCAAGGGAAATGGCTGTTGAAAGACGGTCACGAGACTCAAAGAAGTTGTCATCATCATCATCTTCTCCAAGACCATCCCAGTTCATCGTTAGCGTCCTCCGGTCCATTGTAACACATTGCCAAGAAGAAGATCAATGGAATATCATCAAATGAAAGATTGAAGGGTTGCCTTTTTTGTTCTTCCTAATGTTGTGTTCTTGTTTGTTCTCTAGGGAAAATGGCAGAGGAAAGAGAGAAAGACAGAAGTGGAAGAGAGAAAAATAAGGTAAGAAAGACTCTTGTGATTGTCTCTTTGTGAAGAGGGAAAATAAAACGGTTAATGAAATGTCCATTTGCATTACTTTTTTTTTTTTTTTTATATTTTCATCAGGTGTTTGATACGCTCATTAGAGCTTGACTAATTCAGATTCGCGCATTGCAGGATTCATTTCTGGGGGCAACACTTCCAACACGATTTTTTTCTCATACGTAGTGCTCAAGCACGAGACCTCTGATTAAAAGCGAAGGGATCCTAACCATCCCACCACAATACATATCGGTTGCATAACTCTTATTACATCTCCTCACGTTGGCATTTAGGTTCTCATCATGTCTTTGTATTTGTAGATTTTTTGGGTTTAAATTTCTGACACTCTTTTTATTCCTACCCAATTACATATCATTTAATAGAAGTTTATTTATTTATTGGTATGATGTGCCTACGATATGGAGAATTGGAATGATCGTGCATTAAAAAAGTTTTTCTAGAATACTTAGTACTATAATTCTGGCAACAAACATCTTGGTAGTTATGTAGGCAATAATTGTATTATTAGCTTAACATAGCCACAATTTGTACCACGAAGTTTAACATTTTTAAAAATAAATAAATGGATGGAAAGGTCTACAAAATGACAAGTAGTTATTTGCATGTTTTATAAAGTTTATTAATATGATTATAGCTAAACTCTATGTGGCAGTTTTTTGTTCGTCGAATATTGTTACATGGAATCAGTTTATTAATATAATATTTGGTCTGATTTGGTTTTATCAAGAACACAAATCGAAGAAAAATCACATCAAACCAACCCACTTCATACGCAATTTTTATAACTATATATGTATAATGTACTAATTAACTTTTGTAAAAAATTTAAATACTTTGTACAATATTTTTATCAAAATTTTATTCATGTTTAATAGGAAAATAAACTTTATACCTTACCCCATTTGACATTTACTTAACTGAAGTTTGTAGATCTTAGACATTTTCTTCATAAACCAAAAAGTTATAGCCATCACAATAAAAGGGTGATATATTATAAGTGAAAAAAGATTGAAAATTCTATCTTTTCTATAATATGGGGGGAAAATAAAAGAGAAAAATTAAATTTCTTAAAAATCGAACCAAATTAATAATAATCAAATCGATAAATATATTATATTTGATTTGATTTTTCTAATAATTTAAAACAAAAATAATTGATTTGATTTTAATAAAACATCAACACAAATTAAATCATGAACACCTCTAACGGAGAATAATAGAGAAAGACTGTTTTACCTGAATTACTTCAAAAGTGAAAAATACACTCAACCGGTCGCCCGTTGACGAAAACTTGTACACTTCGATTGAGTGTATAGGTTATTGAGATATTTGATATTCATTAATTCCCAAGTAATAAAAGTGTTTCCACATATGTAAACAAAAATGTAATATGATAATTGAATTTGAAAGTAAAAAAAATTATTTTTACGTACAACTCAAGGAAAGTTGTTAAAGAGCATCATAAGTAAAGATACAATATCGAGTAACAAGTATTTTTTTCATTCTTAACAAAAGGTCTTGGCTTTGAATCCTCCTAGGTACGGAGTCGTCTTTGTTAAGAAACACTTTATCTTTCAATGTGGAACTTTCTAGTGCAGATTTAAATTTAGTCAGACCCCAATATAAATATTGGACACTGAATAAAAAAAAAAAAGCATGAAACATACGGAGTTGTAATTATGATAAAGTCGTAGACAATGATTTCCTCTAAAAGGAAAAGTAATTTATTATCTTTGGACCTTGAGATTGTTGCCATCCAACTTGAAAAGAATAGCTCATTGCACTGCGGTGCGGCTCAACTCACTCCGGCGGAGCCAGGATTTCAACAAAGGGGGTTCATTATTTGAAGAAAAACTAATCGAAGGGGGTTCAACACCTACTATATATACATAAAAAATAATTTTAATCATGTTCAAATAGTATATTTTTCCGT
Source organism: Capsicum rhomboideum (assembly GCA_031232105.1). NCBI lineage: Eukaryota > Viridiplantae > Streptophyta > Magnoliopsida > Solanales > Solanaceae > Capsicum > Capsicum rhomboideum. The sequence goes on along the minus strand of CP124711.1, from coordinate 136,515,106 downwards.
CGAAGGGGGTTCGGATTGCCAAAGACTGGCTCCGCGAGTGCAGTCAAGATGGAGAGGCAAAGGAAATTGACATTTATTGCAATTGCCACAAAATTTGACCTTGACGAAACAGGTTCATCTGTTGAGCAAAAATTATATAGAGAAATGAATTGGTCTCTCTAGTATTTCACAACAATAGACCTAAAATAGTCTTCAATGTAGAATTATGTGCCCGATTCCCGTCAAATACAAAGGAGTCTCACTTGAAGGTTGTTGAAAAGATCCTAAGATATTTGACAGGAACAAGTGACTTAGGTCTATGATAGCCCAAAGAAAGTAATTTCAACTTGGTAGGATATGTTGATGCTGACTATGCAGAGTGTTTGGTTGACAGAAAAAACATCACATGTATGACGCATTTTCTTGGATTATGTTTGATATCTTTGGCAACCAAGAAGTAGAACTCTGTGACTTTGTCTTAGGCAGAAGCTGAGTATGTGGTTGTTGGCTCTTGTTGTGCTCAATTGTTGTGGATCAAACAACAATGGAGAGATTTTGGTATGGATGTTGAATGTGTTTCAATATTTTGTGACAATACTAATGCTATTAGTATTGCTAAAAATCTTGTTCAACGTAAAAAGGACCAACCATAATCTTGTTTTGTTCTACTGAAGAACAAATTGCTGATACATTCACAAAGGAACTAGATAGAGATCATTTTAAAAGAAATAAATTAGAACTGTGGATGATTAACAATGCATAGGTACCCTTCAATGACTGACTAAAACATTTGATCAAACTAAACGTTGCCATAATAGCTCAAACATTATTCTATTCAGTTTTATACATTCGGTTGTATGTCCCTATACCATAATATTGTCACTTGTCACTATCCTAAAATGGCTTAAAATAGAATGTGCAATGAACTACGGCTGGGAAATGATATAAGTATTACTGATATGTGCATGAATGCCATTTGCTCATCAAGTATGTACCCCATCCTTGAAAAATTACTACAGTGCAAGTATTGAAACAATTAACTGAACATGTTTCTCTCTTCCAACTCCACGAGCTCTTCGTATGATTGAAATAAATAAATTAAGGATCCCTCTTTCTTACAAAATAGCTGCCAAAAAACTCTAGTCTCCAGTGTTTCAAAAAGCTGACTACTTGTCCCATCAAGAGTCTCTCCTTTTTCTACATTGTCTCAATCTCCTAGCAGCACTCCCATTAACTATACCTTGGGTTGAGCTGAAATTGGAGATATTAAAAGGGGAAAAGATAAAAAAAAAATAATATTTCATTCTAAAATAATTCCACTGAAATAGCCCCCAAATTCAAATACAATCTAATTAGCCGTTAAACTAATTCCACTTAATAGCATCACTAACAGACCTTTAATATCTTTTCTTTTTTCTTTTTTCGTTTAAACTGTTACTTTTCTTCCAACTTTTTTCACTTTATTTTTATTTTTTTTGCTTTTTTCTTTATGGCTCCTTTATTTTTATTTTTTTTTAAAACTACTCTTTTGATTGCTAATCTTTCTTAACAATTAAATATTAAAAAAATGTGTTTTTGAAAAACAATAAAAATAGAATGTATCGATGCATATTTGCAACTTTTTTTAAAAAAAACAAACAAAGCTATCATAAAAAAGAGAACAACAACTGTAGAGTAGAATTTTTTTTAAAAAAATAAAAAGAAGTCAATGATACATATACATTTTTTTATATAACAATGATACAATTTCTATATACATATACATATTTTATACAATAATGAACAATTTTTATACAGTTCATATACAAAAACATATTCTATACAATAATTCTACAGTTTCTATACACATTTGATATAATAATTATACAGTTTCTATACACATTCGATACAACAAGTATATAATTTCTATACACATTTTATACAATCTTTAATTAGTTGCAATAATTATTGAGATACGTATTTTATACAACACAATATGTTTTCTATACATATTCTATATAGTTTTATACATACTTTATATAGATACATCTTTTATACAACAACGATACAGTTTTTATACACATATTATCTAGTTTCTATACATATATCTTATATACATACATATTCTATACAATACTTATATAATTTCTATGCAATTATATTTAATTATTTTTTAAAAAAATAAGGAATTAAATTTTTACCCCCAAAAAAATTGTAGCGAAACAAGAAAAAAAATGACTGAAAAAAAAAACTGATGGGCCAAAATGACCCAAGAAGGAAGGGGAGGGCCAAAGTAGCCCAATGGCCATTAAATGACAATAAATTGACCAACTGACCATAATTTGGCAAATTGATCAAATGTTGGCCATTTGTTTTCAAATTGACCAGTGGGTGTCCTTTCTCCATATTAAAATGGTTTTAATTAGAAATTGGGTTGGGTCATGACCAATTTAAATTTACGGGTTCAAATGTGTCGGGCTAAAATAGGCTAAAAATTGGGTTGGGTCTTGACCCACCCAATTTGACCCGTTTAGTTAAAGGAATATTAACATATTGATATTTACATCTTGTAACTAAAAGTTGAATTTCAACTCAAAAAAATAAAAAACAAGTTCTTAATTTTGAAGAGGAAAGTCACCAAACATTATACCAATATACTATATGGTGTGTTCGATATGGAAGAAAAATATTTTTCAAGAAAATATTATCCATGAAAAAGTTAATTAATCTTTTTTTTTTTTTTTGGGGTGGGGTGGGGGAGGGGTGGTGGTGGTAAGAGTGGTGGGGATGGAGGTGTGTGTGTTTGGGGTGAGAAAAATATTTAAAAAAAGTTTTTTAAAAAAATAATAAAAAAAAACTAAGTAATTTTTTTTTTTGGGAGGTGGGGAACGGGTGTGGTGGGGGTAGGAGGGTTAGGTGGGTAGGGATTGGGGTAAGAAAAGAATTTTTAAAAAAGTTTTATAAAAAAATTTAGTTGTCACTTGTTTTCTCCTCTTGAAATCATTTTTCTTATTAAATGGATTGGATTGGAGATTGAATTGGGTTCAATTGATTTTTTTTTTTAAAATGGTTTGAGGCTTAATGGATTGAGGTTGAACCAATTATAAATTATCTTGAGCCCAACCCATAAATATTGGATTAGGTTGAACGGGTTCATTTAATTTGGGTTCATTTTGACACCCCTAATACCTACTCACCTTCTTCTCTACTTACTAGTTGGGGAGCGTCCGTGTGAGGCACGTGCCCAACAGTATGAAATCAGATAGTAAAATTTTTTTTTTTTAAAGTATAACGTTAATTTCATTATTAATAGTATCTGTAAATAAAAATAATATTCTCTTCGTATCAATTTATGTGACACCTTTCAAATTTTGTAATTCAATCAAGTTTTTTTTTTTATCATAATTTTTTTTATATATCTTTTAAATATTTTCAATTGTCAATTATTGTGACTTGTTGTATTTTTTCGTAGTTTTCAAATATGTAAATATTATTTTAAAAAATTTAAAGATTTTATGTTCAAATTTTAATTGAAAATTAAATTGTTTGACTTTTGAAATTCGAACTGTGCCATATAAATTAGAATAAAGAAAGTATGTTACTTTTTTTACACATTAATTTATGTGAGACAAATGAAATCTTGAGAGTCAAACAACCTTTTTTAATTGTAATTTTAAATATTTTTTAATTATTAATTATTGTGATTTAGAGTAAATTTTACATCATTTTCAAATATATAAATTATTTGGAAAAGACTTTGTAACTATCGAAAATATCTTTCTTATGCAAATGAAAATACAAAATATTGAAAATAAAAAAGATATTAGTACATCAATCCAAGTACATTAATGGAGTGTAAAGTGTGAAATTGAATGGTGGAATGAGCAAATTAATGTGGGACCTACACTTTATGCATTGAATAAGCAACTAGATCAAAAAGGAATTATTGTCACGCCCCGAATCCCAACGAGGCATGATTGGCACTCGTAGCCGACAAGGCCCGAGAGAACCAAGCTTTATCCCTATTTGTTCCCATACATGCCATAAGAAACCCATAAACACACAATAGCTATAAATACCCGCAATGGAATTCATGGAACATGATATATATATATATATATATGCGAAACTTGGCCGTTGAGGCCACCAAGTCAAAATCGACATATCCCCTCTACATTTATACACCCACATCAGTCTACAAAAGCCTCTAACAAGTGCATTGACCAACAAGAACTAAAAGTCGGGACAAGTCCCCGCTTTATATCACATGTACAACACCAAAACATATATACACTCTGACTCGGAGAAGCCCCGAATTAACTGAAGCTCACCAAAGATCTGCAACAGCTAGCAACCTACTGAAGAAGCCTACTGGGACCTGCGCCTGCAGCAAGTAAGGTAAATTCCCCGAGAGGGGTCAGTACGAAATAAGTACTGAGTATGTAAGGCGCAAATGAAACTTTATAACACATGAACATACTAATGAACTCAATACAAATGAATAGACAATGTGAGTAAGTCACTATCTTGCATTTTGGGAACTATGTGGATTGCTTTCATTACTTTTTGTCACTTTCTTTACAATCAATACTCACTTGTTATCACATATGTCACAATGTACCCGGGCCCCGACTGATCAGTGGGTCTTTCATATCATCATATAGGGATCGAGTCGAGCTAGGCTTACGCCCCTAGACTTGCCACCCATAAATCCATATCTCGGGATCGAGTCGAGCTAGGCTTACGCCCCTAGACTTGCCACCCGTACTTGATTATTGACCACATTTGCATTACTTTGATCTTTACTTTGAGATTGTTACTTTGATAGTCATAACATCATTTTGGAACTTTTGAACATCACATTGTTGGAAACTTTGAATCATTAACCAATGAGTAAGAGACATATGAATAAATATCAATGAGAAATATAACATTACTAGCACCATGATACCATTGGAACCATTGGATAATAATCCATGAACAAGAGACACAAGTATAGGCACTATTGGAATATTGGTACGTAACTTTATTTGAGATTTCGGAACATTAACCATAAATATAAGAAATGGGAGTCACAATTGATCAATGAGTAGGAAATATATGACAATGACCATGGATAAGTGCATATGGGATACCTTTGTACATTTCGGCATAGAACTAGTGAAATGTCAATGTGAACACTATTGGCCGTAGAAAGATACGGACAAAGTAACCTTACATACCTTTGTTTCCAAGTATGGATATGTTAGTCTATGTAGGAAGACAGTGGTCCAGCTCCTGTTTTACGTCTTACTCTACAAGACAAGTTCATACCGGAATTTACATTAGCAACTAGCTACCATGTAGGCGTACACGACGTCAATGAGCTATACGACTGCCGTACAATGTCATGTTCCCCTTACAAGACAATTCAAGGCCTTATCATATCAACAACATCACAACACTATGCACATTGACCAAGAAATCCTATACCGATAGCATTTTATACCTCACTTACCTTTTACGCGTTTCTCTTTATCATTCCGTCACATTTACGTCGTTATAACAACATGTGAACAACCTTTCATACTTCATACAGTCCCAACCACCTTCATACGATACTTTAAAGTCATTTAAACGACACCCCAAGTTGATATTTATATCCAAAAAGGGTATCGGGGCTTTCGGGGATCAATCAGTGACGGAAACACACAAAATGAAATCTGGAGGTGACATGCGCTGCCACCTGCGCACGCAGGTGGCTGGATGCGCGCGCAGGTGGCTTCCTGGAAAATTCCAGAGCCATTTGCGTTGGCATCTGCGTCCGCAGATGCCTCGTCTGCGGGGGCGGATGCCCGTTTTGGTCCGAAATGACTTTTTTTGGGTCTTTTAATGCCATGAATGGTCCATGATCACAATCAAACATATTTGAACATCTTATTGATCATATTAAACATCAACAATCAGCCATGGCCTCACAACACACATAACGACACCCCAAAACCAAATTCCACGGCCAAAACGACACCAAAACCACAATCGATTTCCCAATAACCATTACACATGTTATGCACAAGACTCCAACAAAGTAAGACCATAATAACATATCACATGTAAATATCTACTCCACCAAATTCATTCTCTTCAAAACCACAAGTCCAAAATCAAGCTTACAAGACAAACCACCCTTCAATTTAGCAAACATGCACACTTCACTTTTTTGTGAACTCCTCAATAGTCCACCAACATAACCAACACAATATACACCATATACCATGCATAATATATAGTATTCCATCATAATAAACACTTACCAATGGATGATTTTGGCCAAAAGAGTAACTTGGGGTTTCTTGAGAGCAAAGGGAAATTGTTGGAAATTTCTAGAAATGAGATGAGTGTTAAAGGGAATAAAAATCTGATTTATTTCCTTATATAGTACCTCATGTCCCTCTTATCTTTTCCTTAGCATTAAATGCCATTTGATTTAGTCAATTGGATCAAGAAATGGAAGAATGGGTCAAAATAAACCCTTTGGGCCATGTCTTCTTGTTATATTGGGCTCCACTTAAGGGCCCAATTGAATTAACCTTGTACATGCCCATAATTCCATACAAAAATTCATCAAGTCTCTCATGTTTCATTATTTCCATGAGTGTTTCGGTCGTTAACTAATTTTTTTCAAAACATACGGGGTGTTACATTCTTCCCCCCTTAGAAACATTCGTCCTCGAATGTTAACAACATCGTCTTCTAGAAAACAATTACATCTTTACTTTACACGTATACACATATACACATAATGCTCGTAAATACTTACTTTTTATTGATCCACCTCCGCACTGTGTATCTCTTGGTCCATTTGAAATAGATGGGGATACTTGGATTTCATCTTTTCTTCTGCTTCCCATGTGATCTCCTCTACGTGTTGGTTTCTCCAAAGGACTTTTACGGATGCTATGTCTTTGTTCCTCAATCTCTTTACTTGTCGATCTAGGATAGCAATGGGCACCTCTTCATAAGTGAGATCCTCTGTAACTTGAACATCCTCTACGGGCACAATACGAGACGGATCTCCTATGCATTTTCGAAGCATCGACACATGAAAGACCGGATGGACGGAGGAAAGTTCTTGAGGTAAGGCTAATTCATATGCGACTTGCCCAAATCTTCTAATGACTTCATAGGGGCCTATGTAACGTGGACTTAATTTCCCTTTCTTTCCGAACCGCATTACCCCTTTCATCGGTGACACCTTTAAAAACACCCAATCACCTATGGAAAATTCAAGCCCTCTTCTTCTAACATCGGTATATGACTTGTGACGACTTTGAGCCGTTTGTAACCGTTGTTGGATAACTTTAACTTTCTCCATGGCTTGGTGAACAATATCTGGCCCAAGTAAAGCAGTTTCACCTGCTTCAAACCATCCAATTGGTGATCTACATTTCCTTCCATACAAGGCTTCATAAGGTGCCATTTTAATACTTGAATGATAGCTATTGTTATACGCAAATTCAATAAGAGGCAAATGGTCATCCCAACTACCTTGAAAATCCAACGTACATGCTCGTAGCATATCTTCAAGTGTCTGAATAGTACGTTCTGCTTGGCCATCGGTCTGAGGATGGAAAGCCGTACTCAAATTCACCTGAGTACCCAAACTCCGCTGAAAAGATTTCCAAAAGTGTGCTGTGAACTGTGCTCCTCTGTCTGATATAATAGAAAGCGGAATACCATGCAATCGTACTATCTCTTTTACATACAATTTCGCATAATCCTCAGCTGTATAGGTCGTCTTGACAGGTAGAAAATGCGCTGATTTAGTAAGTCGGTCCACGATGACCCATATAGAATCAACCTTCCGCAATGTACGAGGCAAACCCGTAATGAAATCCATATTAATCATATCCCATTTCCAAACTGGAAGATTGATACACTGCATGTAACCTCCCGGTTTCTGATGTTCCACTTTCACTTGTTGACAATTTGGGCACTGCGCGACAAATTCTGCAATGTTCTTTTTCATGTTGCCCCACCAATACACTTCCTTCAATTCATGGTACATTTTAGTAGCACCCGGGTGAATGGAATAACGCGAATGGTGCGCTTCTGTCATTATTCGTGTCCTCAGTTCATCTACGTCCGGTACACATAACCTCCCTTGACATTGAAGTACCCCTTCCGGTGTAATATCAAATGCCTTGGTCAAATTCTGCTGCACATTTTCCTTTAGCTGTAATAAAATAGAATCCGCAAATTGCTTTTCTTTCACTTCAGCTATCAAGGAGGATTCTGCTGCATTCTGCACCATAACTCTATCATCTGACGTTTCAATAAGGCGAACTCCCAAGCTAGCTAATTGATTCACATCTTTGATTATCTCACGCTTCTCATTCAACTGACCACTAGTGCTTTCTACTGCCTTACGGCTCAATGCATCAGCTACTACATTTGCTTTGCCTGGGTGATAAAGAATATCAATGTCATAGTCTTTTAAAAGCTCTAACCACCTTCGTTGCCTCAAATTGAGTTCCTTCTGCTTAAAAAGATATTGCAAACTTTTGTGATCCGTATAGATGTCAACATGAACCCCATATAAATAATGACGCCATATCTTTAAAGCAAAAACTACTGCTGCCAACTCAAGATCATGTGTGGGATAGTTTTTCTCATGTGGCCGCAACTGTCGTGAGGCATATGCTATCACCCTACCATGCTGCATCAACACACATCCGAGACCAATCCCGAAAGCATCACAATACACTGCATATCCCTCTGTACCCTCAGGAAGTACTAACACTGGTGTAGAAGTCAACTTGTCTTTCAAGTTTTGGAAACCTCTTTCACATGCGTCATTCCATTGAAATTTAATTGCCTTGTGAGTTAACTTTGTCAATGGTGCTGCAATAGACGCAAACCCTTCTACAAATCTTCGATAATAACCTGCCAAACCCAGGAAACTGCGAATCTCCGTGGGTGTCGTAGGTCTTGGCCAGTTTTTCACTGCTTCAATCTTTTGGGTATCAACCTGTATACCTTCATCTGATACAATATGACCCAAGAACGCCACTGATTTTAACCAAAACTCACATTTGGAGAATTTTGCATACAACTTACGCTCACGAAGGATTTGCAACACTTGCCGTAAGTGATAAGCATGGTCTTCTGGTGATCTTGAATAAACAAGGATGTCATCTATAAATACTGTCACGAACACGTCTAGGAATGGCTTAAACACCCTGTTCATCAAATCCATAAACACAGCCGGTGCATTTGTTAGTCCAAATGACATAACTAAAAATTCATAATGACCATACCGTGTTCGGAAAGCAGTCTTGGGCACATCTTCTTCTCTAACTCTGACTTGATGGTAACCCGACCTCAAGTCAATCTTTGAAAAACACTTGGCACCCTGTAACTGATCAAACAAATCATCAATTCGAGGGAGGGGATATTTGTTCTTGATCGTTACTTTATTCAGTTGCCGATAGTCGATGCACATCCTCAAGGTGCCATCTTTCTTTCTCACAAATAATACCGGTGCACCCCACGGGGACATACTAGGCCTAATGAAGCCTTTATCCAGCAAATCTTTCAATTGCTCTTTCAATTCACGCAGTTCCGCTGGAGCCATTCTATATGGAGGAATAGAAATAGGCTGAGTGCCTGGAATCACATCAATGCCAAATTCTACTTCCCGTTCTGGGGGTAAACCTGGGAGATCCTCTGGGAATACATCTCGAAATTCATTAACTACCGGTACTGACTGTGGAGTTAATGGTTCCACATCATTATCTTTCACTCGTACCAAATGACATACGTACCCCTTGGCAATCATTTTTCTGGCTTTCAAATAAGAAATAAATCTCCCTCGTGGTGCCCCTACATTACCCTGCCATTCGAGAACATTTTCCTGCGGAAAACAGAATTGTACCTTCTTGGCCCGGCAATCTACCGTAGCATAACAAGAGGCCAACCAATCCATGCCCATAATTACATCAAAATCCACCATGTTCAATTCAATGAGATCGGCCAGCGTATCATGACCACACACAGTTACCACACAGTTACGATATACTCTTTTTGCAACAATATATTCACCAATCGGGGTAGACACTTCAATTGATTTAATTAATAATTCTGGGGCCTTTGCAAATCTTGCAGCAACCAATGGGGTAACATAGGAAAATGTAGAACCTGGATCAATCAGTGCATATACAGTATGTGAGAATATGGATAATGTACCTGTGACGACATCAGGGGAAACCTCTGAATTCTGGCGGTCCACCAAAGCATAAGTGCGATTCTGGACCCCGCTAGTACTGGCTCCTCCTCTGGCACCTCTACCATGACCCATAGGTTGCACCCCTCGGCCCTGTGAAGGAACCGATGCTGAAGACACAACAGCCGACCCAGCTGGTCGTGCTATACCACCCATGCTCCACTGTGGACACTCTCTCGCTATATGTCCCGGCATACCACACCAAAAACAAACATTCGTCCCTGTCCGACATGGACCTGTGTGCATACGCCCGCAGTGCGGACACTGCTGACGAGGGAAACCTGCTGACTGTGATCCATGAACCCCACTACTCTGTCCAACTGAACCACCTCGAAACCCTCGAGACTGAGGATAAGCACTCCCTGTGGAATAAGAGAACGACGGTCTAGGTGGTCTAGGAAACATACGGGGCCTAGTTCCTCCTTGGGACATCATAGGTGGTCCCATAGGTCTAGCCCTTTTGGACTGTCCCCTATCAAATTCATGTACCCTGCGTCTCTGTCTCTGATCCTCCATTTTCTGGGCGAAGGCTTGTATGCGAGCAATGTCCATGTCCCTATTCAAGGCCGCAATAGTGCAATCTCTTACCAAATATGGCTCTAGTCTGTCCACGTATCTATGGACCCTGTCTGTCATCGTAGCCACAACATTTGGCGCATATCGAGCTAAGGAATTAAATTGCAAGCTATATTCCCGAACACTAATATTCCCTTGACGCAAGTTCAGGAACTGGTCTGCACGTGCTTCCCGAACCTCATATGGAAGATAATGATCGAGGAAGGCCACTTTAAACCCTTCCCAAGTAGGTGGATCTGCACCAATGTCACGGGATTTCTTCCAATTCTCATACCACAATATTGCCTCTCCCTTCAACCTGTATGCAGCAAGTTCAACTGTCTCTACCCCTGTCACATGCATAACTTCCAATACCCTCTGAATTTGATCCACGAAGTCCTGTGGATCTGCTTTTGGATCTGCCCCTGTGAATATAGGAGGGTCCAGTTTCAAGAAATCCTGTGTTCTGCGACTTGCCATTCTAGCCTCATCATCATCATGTGCCATAGCACCAGCTCTTCCCTGGCTTTGTGCCGCCACTAACTGTGTCAACATCTGTACAGCATTCCTAAGATCCTGATCTGTGGCATTCGTCGGTGGTTCCATGGGCACCTCCCTTCTTCTCGGCTCTTCTGGAGCTGAAGAAGTAGAAGAAGCTCGCGTTGCGAACTCAGTTTCAGCCCCACCTTGAGCAACTTGTTCAGGCGGTGGTCTACTTGTTCCTTCACCAGCAATTCTATTGATCAGCTTACTTTTACCTTTTCCTCTTCCTCTTCTAGTGTTCGGCATTTTGACTATACCAAAGAAAAACAATTACCAAAATCAGATACAATGCAACTGACAACATTGGCTCTATTGCATGATCTAGAATGAAGGAAAGAAACAACATCCTAAATGTCTCGTAGCCTCCTACGTATAAATGTGGTGCACAACGCATCGATACGTAAGACTCTACTCAGACACGGCTTTGTAGACATCCTTAGACCGACTGCTCTGATACCACTTTTGTCACGCCCCGAATCCCAACGAGGCATGATTGGCACTCGTAGCCGACAAGGCCCGAGAGAACCAAGCTTTATCCCTATTTGTTCCCATACATGCCATAAGAAACCCATAAACACACAATAGCTATAAATACCCGCAATGGAATTCATGGAACATGATATATATATATATATATGCGAAACTTGGCCGTTGAGGCCACCAAGTCAAAATCGACATATCCCCTCTACATTTATACACCCACATCAGTCTACAAAAGCCTCTAACAAGTGCATTGACCAACAAGAACTAAAAGTCGGGACAAGTCCCCGCTTTATATCACATGTACAACACCAAAACATATATACACTCTGACTCGGAGAAGCCCCGAATTAACTGGAGCTCACCAAAGATCTGCAACAGCTAGCAACCTACTGAGGAAGCCTACTGGGACCTGCGCCTGCAGCAAGTAAGGTAAATTCCCCGAGAGGGGTCAGTACGAAATAAGTACTGAGTATGTAAGGCGCAAATGAAACTTTATAACACATGAACATACTAATGAACTCAATACAAATGAATAGACAATGTGAGTAAGTCACTATCTTGCATTTTGGGAACTATGTGGATTGCTTTCATTACTTTTTGTCACTTTCTTTACAATCAATACTCACTTGTTATCACATATGTCACAATGTACCCGGGCCCCGACTGATCAGTGGGTCTTTCATATCATCATATAGGGATCGAGTCGAGCTAGGCTTATGCCCCTAGACTTGCCACCCTCGAGATCGAGTCGAGCTAGGCTTACGCCCCTAGACTTGCCACCCATAAATCCATATCTCGGGATCGAGTCGAGCTAGGCTTACGCCCCTAGACTTGCCACCCGTACTTGATTATTGACCACATTTGCATTACTTTGATCTTTACTTTGAGATTGCTACTTTGATAGTCATAACATCATTTTGGAACTTTTGAACATCACATTGTTGGAAACTTTGAATCATTAACCAATGAGTAAGAGACATATGAATAAATATCAATGAGAAATATAACATTACTAGCACCATGATACCATTGGAACCATTGGATAATAATCCATGAACAAGAGACACAAGTATAGGCACTATTGGAATATTGGTACAACTTTATTTGAGATTTCGGAACATTAACCATAAATATAAGAAATGGGAGTCACAATTGATCAATGAGTAGGAAATATATGACAATGACCATGGATAAGTGCATATGGGATACCTTTGTACATTTCGGCATAGAACTAGTGAAATGTCAATGTGAACACTATTGGCCGTAGAAAGATACGAACAAAGTAACCTTACATACCTTTGTTTCCAAGTATGGATATGTTAGTCTATGTAGGAAGACAGTGGTCCAGCTCCTGTTTTACGTCTTACTCTACAAGACAAGTTCATACCGGAATTTACATTAGCAACTAGCTACCATGTAGGCGTACACGACGTCAATGAGCTATACGACTGCCGTACAATGTCATGTTCCCCTTACAAGACAATTCAAGGCCTTATCATATCAACAACATCACAACACTATGCACATTGACCAAGAAATCCTATACCGATAGCATTTTATACCTCACTTACCTTTTACGCGTTTCTCTTTATCATTCCGTCACATTTACGTCGTTATAACAACATGTGAACAACCTTTCATACTTCATACAGTCCCAACCACCTTCATACGATACTTTAAAGTCATTTAAACGACACCCCAAGTTGATATTTATATCCAAAAAGGGTATCGGGGCTTTCGGGGATCAATCAGTGACGGAAACACACAAAATGAAATCTGGAGGTGACATGCGCTGCCACCTGCGCACGCAGGTGGCTGGATGCGCGCGCAAGTGGCTTCCTGGAAAATTCCAGAGCCATTTGCGTTGGCATCTGCGTCCGCAGATGCCTCGTCTGCGGGGGCGGATGCCCGTTTTGGTCCGAAATGACTTTTTTTGGGTCTTTTAATGCCATGAATGGTCCATGATCACAATCAAACATATTTGAACATCTTATTGATCATATTAAACATCAACAATCAGCCATGGCCTCACAACACACATAACGACACCCCAAAACCAAATTCCACGGCCAAAACGACACCAAAACCACAATCGATTTCCCAATAACCATTACACATGTTATGCACAAGACTCCAACAAAGTAAGACCATAATAACATATCACATGTAAATATCTACTCCACCAAATTCATTCTCTTCAAAACCACAAGTCCAAAATCAAGCTTACAAGACAAACCACCCTTCAATTTAGCAAACATGCACACTTCACTTTTTTGTGAACTCCTCAATAGTCCACCAACATAACCAACACAATATACACCATATACCATGCATAATATATAGTATTCCATCATAATAAACACTTACCAATGGATGATTTTGGCCAAAAGAGTAACTTGGGGTTTCTTGAGAGCAAAGTGAAATTGTTGGAAATTTCTAGAAATGAGATGAGTGTTAAAGGGAATAAAAATCTGATTTATTTCCTTATATAATACCTCATGTCCCTCTTATCTTTTCCTTAGCATTAAATGCCATTTGATTTAGTCAATTGGATCAAGAAATGGAAGAATGGGTCAAAATAAACCCTTTGGGCCATGTCTTCTTGTTATATTGGGCTCCACTTAAGGGCCCAATTGAATTAACCTTGTACATGCCCATAATTCCATACAAAAATTCATCAAGTCTCTCATGTTTCATTATTTCCATGAGTGTTTCGGTCGTTAACTAATTTTTTTCAAAACATACGGGGTGTTACAATTATGTTGCCACAAAGGCTCGAACCAGAGACATCACTTGAAATGTCAAGCTTTGGCCACCAGGTAAAGGCCAAGTGACTTATACATCCAAGAAGCAGACATTTGAAGCAGACATGTTGAGGCTCAGCTGTGTGTTTTCCCTCTTATTAGTACTTCCTCCGTCCATAAATAGTTGTCCACTTTTCTATTGGCACAAGAATTAAGAAACAGTAAATAATAGGGGCAATTTTATCAAATCACCCTTTGATTATAATAAATGTTTTGCTTTGAAAAATGTAATGAGGAATGAATAGTATTTAATATCAAGGGTAAAATGAGGAAAAAAGGGATAAATTATATATTGGTTTTCCAAACTGGACAAGTATTGTTGGACATCCCAAAATGAAAATGTGGACAATTAAAAATGGACGGAGTGAGTAAGTAAAATACCCAACTCTTCATTATCTAGGCATTTCCATCTGTATCCTTCATTTGAACCTCACCAGTTCCCCGTGGAGTCATTTTCTCCAACCTTTGCATCCAAAATTCTCACCGATCAACTTCCATCAACCCATCTCTCACCTGTCCACACACCTATCACTAAAGATATGTTTAATGCATTAAAATATTATTTCATCTTGTGGTCTTTAAATATATTAAAATACCATTTATTTTTGTGGTCTTATATATGTCATGTAGAAAGTTAAAATTAAAAAGTTGTCAAAAAACAAACGAGAGATTCTTTTTTAATCGAACTAAAAGAAAAGTAAGACAAATAAATTAAAATGGGAGAAATAATAAACTACTCGTAATTTTATAAATTTGTAATGAAGCTACCTTGTGCATTCAGTTCCTAATGGCTATTTGGTTTCTAATTTAATGTGTCTTAACACATATATAAAATTGAAGTCAAAGTAATTATGTATGGATAAACTCATAAGTTACTTATTGCATTTATCCATGTTGAAAATAAAAGAAAAATCTATCAAGATAAAACTATTTCTTCACTTTTTATATAGATGGGTAAACATGAAAAAAGAAAATCATAATAACAAAAAAATTCAATTTTGTGTAAGTTTGGGCTACCACAGGTAGAACGTATAATTCATATACGCAGCGAAAGCATAAAGTCACCGATTATACACTTACATAACAACATGATAATGTAAATTGCAAACGAAATTCTGGAAAAACTACATACCTGTTGAAGCTTTCACACAATTCGTTCACCACCTTGTTTGCCAGGTCTGCTGTCTTCTACTACTTCCTGAATAATTTTCCTCAACCAATACTTGTGTGGACAAGTTAAAAAAAAATTCTGGAAAAGATTTCAAGTTTTTTTTTTTAAATGAACAAAAGAAGCCCCTATATATTCAACCGAAGTTGAAGTTGTAAGGGCCGTCTTTCCTCCATTTATCCCACACATTTTGTGCATTAAGACCTCCACATTAATTCCACATTAAGCCACAAACGTTTTTCATTTTGTCCATAATGACCATTGTTTAATAGGAGTCATAATTCCTGTCATCAATAGGATTTTATTCCTATTAAAACAAACGTGTAAAACCTTTCTAAATCCATTTTCTTTTCAAATTGGTTAATTAATCAGGCGTAGCAGGGACCACAGATTTATTAACTGAGGCTTCTAATTATGGTATTAATTCGCAAATGAATGAATTACCATATCATAATAAATTACAAATTATTCCACTAAAAATCTGTAATTGTACTCCTCGCTATTAACTTCAAAATCTACCATTACATCTTATTTAACTCCCCATGTAAGAATTAATGACACCAATCAATTAAATCATTTTTTTTTGAAAATTTAATTTATTGACTAACTCAATCCTATATTACAATGCTCAACTTATTTCACGTGACGGATACTAAATCCACCTGCAGGGTTCACACATGAAAACTTATAAGCAACCATATACGGGTGTCTTCTATCTCAAGTCCGAGACATGGTTCTATCAACTAATTATTATTTCACTAAGTGATTTATCATTATCCAATCTATTAGGAATATATTGACTCGTAATAGAGTCTCACCTTTTAATAGATTAAAATAATAAATCAAACTACATAGATCATAATAATTATATCAAGATTAAGAGTATAAGTACATGTAATGGACTAGAGAAATTGTTTATTAATATTCAGAACATAAACAAACATCTCTACTTGGTCCGTTCAATACATACGAAATGTACTAGCACAAGAAGTTGGAATATTACCACTCCCATAATTAAGATCAAATTATATTTTAATCTTGTGCTACAATCATCAAGATGTTTGTCCTACTTCATTTTTGATTGTGAACTTTAATTTATAACTTATAAGAACCGACAATTTTAATCTTCCGTGCATGAGTTAAATAACTCCATGCACAAAATTGCCTACTATATAAGTAAAGGACACACATGTCAACATAATAATCTATTCAAACAAAGATTTTATTAAATTAATTAAATAAAATAAATAGTCTTTACATGGGATGTAAAAATAATACTATAACTTAAACCAACATGGTTAATAGTATATCCTAGCAACCACTAGTGCAAGTATATTTTAGGAAACTTATCATTAAATATTTCGCCATTAGAACTCACCTCTCTGCATTCTAATTAGAATTTGGTGAAATTTCAAAATGTGTTTGGTTATAATTTTTGGAAATATATTTAACTTTTTTTAAAAAAAAATAATATGAAACACGACTTATTCATATAAATTCTAATAACTATCAAAACTACCCATAGTTAGGCACGAAACTATCATTTTTCTAATGAACTAGACAATTCATCATCCAAAAATCATACCATGATATTTTAATATACTACTAATAACATAATTACTAGCTATTACAATTCTTCAAATTACAATTAATTATGAAGAACTATCGGTGAAAAATAAATATTAATAACGGTAGTAACTAATTATTCTTTTAATTTATTCACATTCTATGAACAATCTCTTCACAACAAGCATGCATTTCAGATCAGATGATCAGAAAAGGTAGATAAAAATTAGTTGGGGTCATAAACAGATGAACTTTTTTTTATCTATGAAATATAAAAATTTGGCATAGGTTTAAAATTTAAAAATAAATGAATAGCTATATTTTGTCCCAACAATAATTTTTGCGCATATTTTGAAATTTGATTTTCAAATTTTTTTCCAGAAACTAAATAAATTAATATGACCAAATAAATTTTTACTAAACATTTCACAAGCTTCCAAAATATAATGATGGACAATCCAAGTTGACATAGGACAAGTCAATCCTTTTTTATGGAACTTGGATTAGAAATAAATTTTAGGTAACTTCCTCATTATAAATATTTTTTCACTAGAGCTTTTATCTCTGCATTCTGATAAGCAAAAGTAGCAAACTTTAATGGAGAATATCAGAGAAATCGCTGAATGTAAGTCACTTCGTCTTTTATTATTGTATGAAAAACTAACGAAGAATCAAATTTCACAGTCTGAACGCTTATGCATTTTCATAATCAAAACTAGATTCATGACAGTTCAGCCTTGTGAATGTGGCACCAGATGTTTTAAATACCAGTACACAATTGAGGATAAGAAGTGTTCTTCAGTAATCCCTTTTGATCTGTCAAAATTACAAAAGAAAGAAGCATCATTAGGTTTCATGCTTGTTTCTGCTACTCCTCAGTTTTCGCCCACAAACTATAATAAAACTTGGGAGGCAACCTCTCTTTACGCCTTTTCACTAAGTTTCAAGATTCTCATGCGTTACTGCCACCGCCACGGCCTATTTATGTAGTCGATGTTGAAATCTCCCAAACTCGTTTTATCAATAAAATTGACCTTAGAATCACTAGTTTATGGGTCTTGGGGAGGATTTAACTTGACCTAGCTGTATTTTCTGGTGCAAGGGGGTAAATTTGGTGTAAAACCTTTGGGTTTTAGTTAAAGATTGATTATTTACTATTGCATACTATAATTCACTAATGTAACCATGAAATTGGTAGTTTTAAGGTGAATTTATGGTGGGAAAGCCCTAGAAAGGGTTGGATGATCATGAAATTGGCCTTGGGGTTTGGGATTAGGTTGTAATCCTCGATGTTATAGGTCATTTGATTGATTATGTGTTTATATTCCTATTTTTAGACCACAATCAAGTTGAGGTTGCCAGAAAAGGAAAAACTCAAATTCAATAGAGCATTTCAGGCTTGGATTGAGGTAGGTGATGGTTTAAATGTAGTTAAAACCCAATTTGTGTTATGTGTGCATGTTAACTATTTCTTAGTATTGCTTGCACAATGCATGTTCAAGGAAA
Source organism: Capsicum rhomboideum (assembly GCA_031232105.1). Lineage (NCBI taxonomy): Eukaryota > Viridiplantae > Streptophyta > Magnoliopsida > Solanales > Solanaceae > Capsicum > Capsicum rhomboideum. The sequence continues at coordinate 136,496,259 of CP124711.1, read as the reverse complement.
GTGAATGACTGTTTGATATCCTAAGTGTTAATCACATGCAATGAATTTAAATGAAAGCTTGTTGTTTTTTACAAGTGTTGTTTCTGTTATCATTGTGGTTGTGATTGTTGTGATATCTTTCATTATCGTGGAATGTACCAGTATTTGGACATCTCCCTGGGATTGGTTGATATAAGGTTGGCAGACACTTGATGTCTGGGATTTGGTACATGAAAAAGAGCTCATCTTCTGCAGGTCATGACTAGTGGGCAACCATAAGACCCTTAGCATATGTACAGGTATTTGGTGACTGTGACGGTTCCTTGAGTGAAACGGGGATTATGTGTTTTCTTGATTCTGATGGTTCCTTGAGTGAACCGGGTTTATGTGCTTAAATGTTAAAAGTGGTTTTTCTGTAATCTAGGATACATATTAATTGCCATAGTTTTTGTCTTATGGATCCTTTAGTAGTCTGGGTTAATTGCAAGTTGTGACTTAACTTTGTGTTGGCTATTACTTGTGTAATTGGAACATGATTTATATAATTTTTGAGTCATGGTTGTTGACTTGGAGTCTTGTTGGTGGTCATAGTTTGACCTGACTTGTTATCTTTGTTGACTCATATTAACTGAACTTCATGTGGTACTTGTTACAAGGTTAAGTGTTATGAACTTAGAGTAGAGTTGCATAATAGGGTTCATGTTTGTCTTGTTGTATTATATTTTGGTTATGTGTTCATATTTCTTATTTTGGGTTGGCTGATGACCCTACCAGTACACCATTGTTTCTTGTTTGCTGATACTACACGTGCTCTTCTTTTTATTGAGTGCAGAGCATATTCCGACGACAGTTTAGAGACCTCAGTTATGAGACAGACCGTATTTGAACTCAAGGGTGAGCTGCATCTTCTGGACTACCATGAGTTCTTCATTTGTTTTCTGGTCCATTATTTCAGACCTAGATATTACTTTGATTTTGGGGTTGCATTCCCTTTTTGACAATTATTAGAGTTTTGATACGATGACTTTTAGGTTCTAGGGTTGGTTTATTTCCGTATATGCTATTCTTACTTTTATTAAGATATGGATTATTGGTTTTATCAATGAGATTGGTTTAGTTTCCTATTTTTAGCTAAGTGTTGATTGGCTTATGAGGTTAGTTGGTTCTCCCACTAGGGGGTTTAGTGTGGGCTCCACTCACGGCGGGTGTAGGTCATGATAAAGTTGGTATCAAAGCCCTAGGTTCATTGATCTCGTCGTACCAAAATGTGTCTAGTAGAGTCTTGCAAAATGGTAATGAGACGTTTGTACTTTTGTTTGAGAGGCTATAGGACCTTAGAAAACTATCCTTTCTTTTTTCTTTCATGCTATAACTTGATTCTAATTGGTATTTAGCGATCCAAATTGGTATCTAACCCTCTTCATTCTTTTGTCTGCAGAAGGTGAACACTAGATCGAATGGAGCAAGAGCAGAAGCCCCAGCACCAGCAGCTCCAGCTACAAAACCAACTTTTCGGGGATGAGGAATAGGTAGGGGCAGGGGAGGCCAAAGAGGAAGAGCAACACCCACCAGGGGTGGAGCTCAGGCAGAAGCTGACCATGTGCGTCAGAGGTCAGTATCACCTCCCCCACCCTAGGATCATTTTGAGGAGGCTGAGGCAGTGGACCGGGATGATGTGGGACAGAAGGTGGCGGCACCAGCTGGAGGTGCAGTCCTTCCTCCGATGTCTTCTGAGGTTATTCAGTAGGTTTTGGATTTTTTGAGTGGGTTAGCTGGTACTGGATACACCCCCACTGATATAAACCAAAATATGAAAACGAGAACAAACTAAGAAATCAAAAGATAAAATGATAGATAGATGAAGATAGACACAAGAAGGAAGAAAAATTAAGAACTAATGGACATATGAAATCCAAAAACCCTTAACTACATTCGACTTACAAACACCTACCTCTAACGTGGATAAAAAGGAAATTCTAGACGCCCTCTAAACCCTCGTTTGTAAGCAATTACTCAACATAAGCTCACCAAACTCTTTCACTAGAGTAGTGTTTATCAATTATCTAAAAACAACTAAGGAAAGTAAACCCTAGACTTATCTATTTATAGTTTTATTGCAAGTAGTTCCAAAAGTGACCCTTAGGTGGACTATTTGGTGGTGACGACTTCAGTCATCCTCTCCATCTTGAGAAGATTTTGTCCTCAAATTCACGACTTCATAATTTCTAGCACATCAAAGAGAGAAAGATCACACATATTGAAGGTGTTGTGCACTTGATATTCCAGTGGGAGATCAACCTTGTACGCATTGTCATTTACCCTCTTAAGCACTTGGAAGGGTCCATCACCGCGAGGCATCAACTTAGTTTTTCTTTGGGTTGGGAATCTGTCCTTTCGAAGATGTACCCATACCCAATCACCCGGTTTAAGCATAAGCCTTTTTCTTTCTTTGTTCACCTTCTTCGCTACCTCTCGATTCTTCTTTTCAAGGCGAAGCCTCACCTTCTCATGCATCTTATTCATTGATTCTGCCCTTTGGTTTACATCTAAGCTAATCACAACATCACTAGATAAGGGGTGAGATCTAAAGGGGTGAGGGGGTTAAATCCATAAACACACTCGAAAGGAGTCATACCAATATTCGTGTGAATAACTCTATTGTAAGCAAATTCAACAAAGGTAAGTGATCCTTCCAAGAAGCTATTTTTCCCTTAACCAAGGTGCGTAGCATAGTACCCAAATTCCTATTCACAACCTCAGTTTGTCCATCGATTTGTGGGTGGCAAGACTTAGAGAAAAGCAATCTAAAAGTGACTAAGGAACTTAGAGTCCCTATCACTTACAATGGTTTGGGAATCCCGTGGATTTTTACAACATGCTTAATAAATAATGAAGCTACACTAGGATTCTAAGAGCATCATTACTCTTGTGACATGGGATAAAATATGCCATTTTTCAAAACCGATCAACCACGACAAAGATGCTATCCTTTCCCCTCCTTGTCCTAGGAAAACCCAAAACAAAGTTCATAGAAATATCTAGCCATAGGTGTAGGGGAGTAGGAAGTGGGGGTGTATAATTCTTGAGGGAGAGTGCTAGATTTCACACTTTTACAATGCATACATTGGCCACAAATTCTCGCTACATGATAACGTATCTTGGGCCAATAGAATTGTTCCTCTGGGATTCCAAGGGTTTTACTAACTCAAAAATGACCCATCATACCACCATTATGTGCCTCTCTCACAACAATTCTTTCTATGAGCTAGAGGGAACACACAATCTCCTTCCTTTGAATAGGAACCTATCAAACTTAGAATAGGGTATAGAATTTCTATCCCTAACTTATGTTTCCCTTTTCCATTCTTCACAATTTTTGAAGATTGGAGCAAACTTGGGGTCCTCGGGATACAATGCCTTCAAGAATTCAAAACTAATCAACTTAGAAGACAAGGTATTGAGCAAAGCATGTTTTCTAGACAAGGCATCGGCCACAACATTCTCCTTCCCCTTTTTGTATTGGATTACATAAGGGAAAGTCTCTAAGAATTCAATCTAATTGGCATGCCATTTGTTCAACTTATCTTGGGCTCTAAGGTGTTTCAAAGACTCATGGTCGGTTCGAATCACAAATTCCTTAGGCCACAAATAGTGTTGCCAATAGCCCGAAGCTCTAATCAAGGCATACAACTCAAGATCATATGTGAAGTAGTTCAAGGTTGCTCCTTTGAGCTTTTCACTAAAGTATGCAATGGGCCTTTGGTCTTATATTAAAATGGTTCCAATGCCTACCTTACTAGCATCACATTCAACTTCAAACATCTTTTCAAAGTTGGGCAATTATAATAATGGAGCGGAGCTAAGCATTAGTTTCAAAGGTTCAAATGCCTTTGCTTGCTCATCACTCCACTTGAAAGGTTTATCCTTTTGAATTACCTCGGTCAATGGGGTGGCTATGGTGCTAAACCCTTTGACAAACCTTCTATAGAAACTAGACAATTCATGAAAACTTCTCACATCACCAATGGATTGTAGAGTTGGCCAATTTCGTATAGCGTCTATCTTGGATTCATCCACTTCAACACCCCAGGAACTTAGAACAAATCCCAAAAAGATGACCTCATCAACACCAAAAGAACATTTTTCAAGATTGGCAAACAATTGCTCTTTTCTAAGCACATCTAACACACACTTCAAATGCTTAACATGGTCATCTATGGATTTGCTATAAACTAAGATATCATCAAAATACACTACAAAATTTTTTCCTATGAATGGTTTCATCACATGGTTCATTAACCACATAAAGGTACTAGGAGCATTGATAAGACCAAATGGCATAACCATCCATTCATAAAGACTAAATTTGGTCTTGAAGGCGATTTTTCATTTATCACCGGGATTCATTCGGATTTGGTTATATCCACTCCTAAGATCAACTTTTGAAAACACACAAGAACCATTCAACTCATCTAGAATGTCATCTAATCTAGGGATAGGGTGGCGATACTTTATCGTTATTTTGTTGATTGCCCGGTAATCATCAGACATGTACCAAGTCCCATCTTTTTTTGGCACCAACAATACCGGGACCACATATGGACTCATGCTTTCCTTGATGTATTCTTTGTTGAGGAGTTTCTCAACTTTCCTTTGAAGTTCTTTAGTGTCCGTTGGGTTACTTTGATAAGTCGGTTTGTTTGGCAATTGAGAGCCTGACACAAAGTTGATTTGATGTTCAATTCCCCAAAGTAGGGGTAACTCTTTTAAAAGATCCTTGGGGAACACATCATCATATTCCTACAAAATAATAGAGATAGAATGGGGAATAGGAGAAGTAGAATGATTCGTGTGAAAAGCATGGGCTAGAAGGAGCATGGACCCCTTATTGTCACATTCTTTGAAAAGATCGTTGTTTCTTGCTAACATCCCCATTTGTCTTTTCGTTTTCAACCTTCTCCTTTCTTCTCTTTCATTATTCTCTTCTTCAGGGGGTTCCTCCTCCCTTTCCTTCCTACCCTTCTCCTTCAACTCTCTCATCCTTTGATGTACCTCATTTACTTATGATGGTGAAAGAAAGTGAAGGGTGAACTTTCGACCATTTAACTCAAGGGAATACCGATTGGTCCTTCTATCATGTTTGATCGAATGATCGTATTACCATGGTCTTCCAAGCAAAATATGACAAGCTTGCATGGTAATGACATCACATAGTATTTCATCATGGTAATTCCCGATCTTGAACAGAATCATAACTTGTCTAGTCACTTTTAATTCTCCATACTAATTTAATCATTGAAGTTTGTATGGTGTGGTATGCTTGGTTGTGGGTAGCTTCAAGAAATTAACCAGGGTAGCACTAGCAACGTTAGCGCAATTCCCACTATCAATGACCAATGAGCAATCATTCTCCTTGATAAGAAATTTAGTATGGAATAGATTTTTCCTTTGACTCGGGTCATCTAATGCCTTACTAACCATTAATCATCTTACCACAAAGTTTGGAACCTCGAACTTTTCATCTTGAGGCCAAGCATCCTCATTTCCTTCCTCTACTTGCTCATTTTCTTAGGCTTTTTGTTCATCATCATTTTCTTGCCCCACCTCTTCTCCAAGGTAATACATTCTCCCTTCTCTAAGGATCATATTCCTCATTTTAGGACATTCATTTGCCTTGTGTCCTGGCATTTAAAACATTGAAAACCTTTGGGATTGGGAGCGGGATACTTGTTACCTTCATTCCTTGGTGGTTACTTTGGAGTAGTCTTCTCTACGGGCTTCTTGTCATAGGAATTTTTGATGTACTTGTTCTTGTTCCAACCCGAAGACGATTGAGCTACTTCCTTGTTCTTATTCCATGGATTAATGGATGAGTACCCTTTGGGTTTGAAAGATGTCTTCTCCTTGAGAACCCTCTCAACTTCAAAGACCGCATGAAGGATGTCTTCTATGGTAGAAAACCTATGGCAAGTCATTGAAGAGAAAATCTCCTTATTCAACCCAACCTTAAAGTGGATGATAGCATGTTCCATGTTTTCATGATACTCAAGATTCAAGATCAATTGTTGAAATTCATCATAGTAAGCCAAACACTCTTGTTCCCTTGCCTTAAGTTATACAACTTGGCAAGTAACTCATATCGATACCTCTCCGGCACATACTTTCCCCTCATGAGAGCCTTCAATATATCTCATGGTGGTGGTTGTCCCTCGTTAAGAACTTGTTGAAAACTTTTGGCATACTCCCACCACGTAATGACAAACCCTTCAAATTGGGCTATGGAATCTCAACTCTTCTTGACATCGGTGAGATCATTGACTTGAAAGATTCTTTCACAAGTGGACTCCCATTCTAGATACGCCTTGGGATTACTTTCTCCCTTGAAAGTTAGAAGACTAGTCTTGATTGAATTGATCCCTACATCCTGGCCTCCATTGCCACCTTGGTTATCATTATAGTTCCATGGACCTTCAACTTGGGGTCGATTTCCCAAGTTTCCTATACCATAAGGTGCCGGAACAAATCTTTCTCCTCGACCTCGGAATCCTTGTTGAGGTAATAGTCTATGCCTCCAATACTCTGCATGCAAGGCCTCTTCATCATACCCTTCAAACTCAACTTGTGGGTCCTCTCCTCCTACTCCCTCAACTTGGATGGGTTGATTTTGGTTATGTGGTATTTGGAATGGGGGATTTTGGTTTAGTGAGGCTTGAGGTGGTGGGTTTTGGTTTGGTGGTGCTTGGGGTGGACCTTGGTTATGGGGTATAATGAGGTGGGTCTTGGTCTTGTGGTCCTTCTTGGTTGACTTGGTTGAATTGGGGTTGTAGTGGACGAACGAGATTTCGGTTATGTGGATAGATAGTAGCTTGGGTGATGGGGTCTTATGTTTGTCTTGGTGGGTTATACGTTAGGTGGAGTGTTTTCGGGGAGATAGTAGTGGATGTGTTTTGGGTATGTCTACTAGAAGAAGCATTATAGTTTTGAGGAGTGGATTGGGTGGAGTTTAGACGACCTTCCATGTTAACCATCCTTCCATCCGTACTTGTCACACTTCCTCGGAGTGTGGTCATATGACCTTCCATGGATTCCATTCTCCGACTTAAAGATTCAACTGCGGCCAAGATTGTATTCTACATATTGATGTCCATGGTTGGTGGTGTCTCACCTTCCGGGGCCATTGCACCTATTAGAAAAGACACTAAACACAAACAAGTTAGCGTTAAAGAAATAACCTCACAAGCTCTACACACCTTTGTATACCTCACACTTGGATCTGCAAATATTGAGTGATGGCTTATACTCCGATGGTAGTTGAGGTATAGATTTACTACTCTTGTCTGAAATAGATTCTTGTTTGAAGGACTCAAAGAAATCACTTACGGACTTGAGCCAAGAAGTTACGACGAAAAAGAAAAAAGAAAAACACAAAAGAAATGGGACGAAAAAAGAAAACACACTCAAGAACTAATTCACAACTAAGTAGGTTGATTACTAGTTGTTAATCAATGTTAGAATCAAGTGAAAGATGATTAAGAATCAAAGAAATGAAACTAAGAATCTAAATTGAGCTTACAGAAACTTTCTTGAGTTGGCTTACATAGTGACTGGCCGTCGCACTGGCCGTCACACCTTATCTAGAATGTGGGTTAAACTTGGTCTTGGTGACTGACTTGGTGAGTGACCATCACCTTGGTGACTGACCGTCGCACTGGCCATCACAGCTTCTCCAGAATGCAAGTTGAACTTGCTTGGTGACTGACCATTAGCTTTGTGGCTGACCGTCACAATGGCCGTTACATCTTCAGGAATAAAATTTTTATGGGCCCTTGTACTTTTTAGGGAATATTCTTTGGCACAAACAAGTACAAATCCTTTCTCTTTGATTCTTTTGGATCAAACCTCAACTTTTGAATGTTCTTCAACAAGACATAAAGAATATGACGAACATTCAAATTTTGACCCTTAAGCAAACGAACTCGAAATTTGATAAAATTCGAAACCCAAGCTCTCTTCGAGCACCCAAACACAACCCAAACAATTTCAAAGCTCAAAACGTACCCAAAATTTCCAGATTTTTGAACCCACTTCAAATTTCTTTAAACTTAAGCTCCAATAATGGTGGAATACTCAAATCAACTCGGATTAAGTTCAAATTTTAGATAACGACTCACTAGACACTAGAGAATACGATTCTAGTATCAAAAACACAAAACAAGACTCAAAATCAAAAACCCAAAATCTCAAAAACTCAAAAATATGAATAGTACTATTTTTTGTGATTTTTGAGATAACAGACCCAAGATTAGAATCATGGGAACGATTCTAAGCTCGGTTCTGATACTAGATGATATGAACCAAAATACAAAAATGAGAACAAACTAAGAAATTAAAAGATAAAACGATAGATACATGAAGATAGACACAAGAAGGAAGAATAATTAAGAACTAATGGACATATGAAATCCAAAAACCCTTAACTACATTCGACCTACAAACATCTACCTCTAACGTGGACCAAGAGGGAATTCTAGATGCCCTCTAAGCCCTCATTTCTAAGCAATTACTCACCATAAGCCCACCAAACTCTTTCACTAGAGTAGTGTTCATCAATTATCCAAAAATAACTAAGGAAAGTAAACCCTAGACTTATCTATTTATAGTCTTATTACAAGGAGGTCCAAAAGTGACCCTTGAAACAAAATGAAAAAATGAGCCCAGGTGGACTGTTTGGTGGTGACGACTCTAGTGACTAGCCGTCAGTGAGACGATGGGCCGTCAAATCCTCCATCTCCATGAGGCAGTATGCCCCTTTGTATGTTCTCACTTGGTGGTCCATGTGACGGTCTGTCATAAGCTTTGTGGACTGTTGCCCCTTCCGTCACTCCTAGGCAGTGAGTAGTTTCCTCTTTTGGAGATCCTAATTCAACCCTCAACAAATGGAACCCTCTTGATGATGTCAAAATATGCCCCAACACTTCACTCTTCATGAACAAAGCTTGTGTTCCTTAAAGTTCTCATGCTTGGCTCCTTGTGAATGGTCTTGAGGAAATTTGGATCAATCACCCACTGTGCCGACTTTCCAGGTTTCGGATGCTCATGGCACTACCACTTTAGCTCCCAGGATGGATGAGGCTTCGGGTACTAATGTATTTCCCCATCCTGTGTTAGGTCCCGTCATGACCGGGATCGAACATGAGTTGTTGAACAAGTTTCTAAAAATGTAGCCTCTTGTATTTCATGGTACTAAGACTAATGATGCATTTGAGTTTATTATTGATTTTTATAAGAGGTTTCACAAGTTGGGGATTGTGCAACAACATGGTGTTGAGTTCATGATATTCCAACTGTAAAGAGATGCCAAGCACTGGTGGAGAGCCTATGTGGAGTGTCAGCCACCAGTTTTGCCTCTATTGACTTGGGCTCAGTTTTATGCCCTATTTTTGGAGAAGTATGTGCCCTGTACTTTTTATGACCGCAATAAGGATGAGTTCGTGGCCCTTGAATAGGGTAATATGTCAGTTGCGGCCTATGAGGCCAAGTTCAATGCTCTGTCTCGCTATGCTACCCAACTGTTAGTTACTGAGGAGGAGAGGATCTGGTTATATGTTAAAGGTTCAAACACTGATCTTCAGGTTTAGTCTATTCATACATTTTCTTCAAGAAAGAGCTTCAATGATGTAGCTGATTATGTGAAAAAGCTAGTGGGAGTTCAGTAGGCTGGTCAGGCTAAGGAATTATCCAAGAAGTCCTGGAATGCGGGCAACTTCAGTGGTTCTTATTCCAAGGGTCACAACCCGCAGATTCATTTGGCTCGCCCCATTCATTCAGTTTCGCCAGCCTCTACAAGTGGTCATTCAGGGGGCTATTCAGCAGTAGCCAGTTGCTAGAGGCCAAGAGGCTTCCTATTCTTCGGCCAACAAGCTTCTCTTGAGCGAGGGTGTTATACTTGTGGGGATGTGGGTCACTTAAAGAGAGAGTATCCTCTGATAAAGACAGGTAATCAGGCACAACAACAGACCAGGGCTGTTATTCCAGCAGGTAGAGGTGAAGGTGGTAATGGTAAGGGTCATCCACATAGTGGATGGGGTAATAATTAGGGTGGTCATGGTGGAAACAAAGGTAATGGTAATACAGGGAAGGGTGGAGCTCAGCCTACTAGGGAGGTTGCCCAGCTTGATGATAGAGCTCACTGTTATGCCTTCCCAGGCAAGATCGAGGCCGAGGCATCTAATGTCATTATTACAAGTACTATTCTCATCTGTGATTGGATGGCTACTATTTTATTTGATTCGGGTTCTACGTACTCTTATGTATCTGTTAAATTTGCTTTAGGGCTGGACTTGGTCTGTGATATAATCGATTCTCCTGTATATATTTTTACTTTAATTGGAGATTTTGTGGTAGTGACCCATGTTTATCATGCATGTTATATTTTATTTATGGGCTTTCAAACCTGGGTAGACTTGATCATGGACATGCTTGATTTTGACATAGTTCTTGGTATGACTTGATTGACTCCAATCATGTTGTCTTGAAATATAATACTAAGACAGTAACTTTAAAAATAGTGGGTATAGGTAAACTAGAGTGGGAGGGAGTGTATAAGTCTAAGCCGGTGAAAATCATATCTTTTGTTTGGGCTAGAAAGCTAGTGGGGAAGGGGTGTTTAGCCTACCTGGCTCATCTTTGGGATGTTAGTGCAGAGTCCCTTCCATTGAATTGGTTCCTATATTTTCGTATTTCAGGAGGTATTTTCTATGGATTTGCTTGGTATGCCTCTAGATAGAGATATTAATTTTTGTATTAATTTGGAGCCGAACACTGGCCCAATTTCTATTCCTCCTTATCGAATGGCTCCGACAGAGTTGAGGGAACTCAAACTCAGTTATAAAAATTGCTTAATAAGGGATTTATTCGTCCTAGTGCTTCGCCTTGGGTTACTCCAGTTTTGTTCATTAAAAAAAAGGATGGCAGCATAAGGATGTGCATTGATTATAGGCAGTTGGACAAGGTTACCATGAGGAATAAGTATCCCTTACCCCGTATAGATGATTTCTTTGACCAGTTGCAAGGTGCTTCAGTATTCTCCAAGATTAACTTGAGGTCAAGTTACCATCATTTGGCCTGAGGATATACCCAAGACAACTTTTAAGACTCGATATAGGCATTACGAGTTTCTAGTGATGTCTTTTGGATTGACCAATACGCCGACAACCTTCATGAGCTTGATGAACGGTATTTTTAAGTCTTTCTTGGATTCTTTTGTGATAGTTTTTATTGATGAAATTTTGGTTTACCGCAAGAGCAAGGAGGAACATGGAGGTTATCTTTGCATTGTCTTGGGAATTTTGAAGGAGAAGCAGTTGTATGCAAAGTTCTCGAAATGGGACTTCTGGTTGTCTTTGGTTGACTTCTTAGGGAATGTGGTCTCAAAAAAAAGGGTGATGGTAGATCCCAAGAAGATTGAGGCAGTTAAGAGTTGGGTTTGGCTTAGCTCTATAACTGAGGTTAGAAGTTTTGTGGGTCTTGCTAGTTACTATCGCTGGTTTGTCAAGAATTTTGCTTTTATTGCTACACACTTGACAAGGTTGACTCAGAAGGAGGTGCCATCTGTATGGTTGGATATGTGTGAGGAGAGCTTCCAAAAGCTCAAGATACTTTTGACTATAACTCCTATTCTTTTATGATCGGATGAAGGTAAGGATTTTGTTGTATTTTGTGATGTTTTACTCTTAGGTTTGGGTGTTGTATTGATGCAGGACAGGAATGTCATTGCTTTGCTTTGAGGCAGTTGAAGCCTCATGAAAAGAATTACCCAACTCATGACTTGGAGTAGGCAGCGGTGGTGTTTGCACTTAAGATTTGGAGACACTATCTTTATGGTGTCAAGTATGAGGTATTCACAGACCATCGTAGCCTGCAATATGTGTTCATGCAAAGGGATTTGAACTTGAGACAGATGAAATAGATGGAATTATTGAAAGACTATAATGTGACCATCCAGTATCATTCGGGTATGGCCAATGTGGTGGCAGATGCATTGAGCCGGAAAGAAGTAAGCATAAGCAGTTTGGCCTGTTTGAGGGTGTTAAGATGACCCTTGGCTAGGGAGTTTCAAACTCTAGCATGTCATTTCATGCAGTTTGGTATTTCAAAAAAGTGTGGAGTGTTGGCTAGTATTGAGGTAAAGTCAACATTCCTTGATGAAATCAAGGCCAAACAGTTTAAGGATGTGGAATTGAATAAACTCTGGAACAAGGTGGTGTCTGGAGAGTCCTTAGACGCCACACTTAATGCGTGTGGAGTATTGTGGTTTAGAGGATGAGTATGTGTTCCTCAGGTTGGTGATTTGATTCAGAATGTGCTTGTTGAAGCTTATGGTTCGCAATATTCTATTCATCCAGGTGCAACCAAGATGTAACGTGACTTGAGACAGCTTTATTGGTGGCCTGGGATAACGAAGGACATAGTGGAGTATGTATCCAAATGTCACAATTGCCAGCAGGTAAAGTAAGAGCAACAAATGCCTGTGAGTTTGCTCCAAAGGATACCCATTCTCGAGTAGAAGTGGAAAAGGATAGCTATGAATTTTGTGGTAGGTCTTGCTAAGACCTTGAGGAAGTATGACTCGATTTGGGTTATAGTGGATAGGCTGACTAAATCAACCCATTTTATTCTGGTTAGAGTGGACTACAGCTCTAAGCAGTTGACCAATATCTACGTCAGGTAGATAGTGAGGCTACATGGGGTGCCCCTTTCTATCATTTCAGATAGAGTACGTAGTTCACTTCTAAATTTTGGGATAGGTTACATGAAAAGTTGGGCACCCAATTCACTTTTAGCATAATCTTTTATCCTCAGACTGATGGACAGTTGGAGAGGACAATTCAGGTGCTTGAGGACATGTTTAGGGCATGTGTAATTGACTTCGGTGGCCACTGGTACCAGTTCTTGCCGTTGTGTGAGTTTTCATACAACAACAATTATCACTCTAGCATTGATATGGCTCCATATGGGGAACTCTATTGGAGGAGGTGTGATCGCCCCTAGGATGGTGATGTGAAGCCTTTGGGCACTGATTTGGTGAAGGATGCTCAGGAAAAGGTAAGGTTAGTGAACAAGTTTTGTTGAAAGTGTCACCTATGAAGGGAGTCATGAGGTTTGGCAAGAAGGACAAGCTTAGCCCTTGGTATATCAGTCCATTCGAGGTTCTTGGCGATGTGGGGCCGGTAGCGTACAGGTTGGCATTACTGACAAGCTTGTCGGGGTCCATCCAGTGTTCCATGTATCCATACTTAAGAGATACCATGGGGATAAGAATTACATTATCAAGTGGGATTTAGTTTTGCTAGATAAAAATCTCACTTACGAGGAGGAGCCGGTTTCCATTCTTGATCGAGATGTCCAAAAATTGAGGACAAGTAGATTTGATCGGTAAAGGTCCAATATAAGCATCGTCCGGTTGAATGAGCCACTTTGAAAATCAAGAAGGAAATACGGTACAAGTGCCCTCACTTGTTTGAGGATACGGTACTCTTCTTTTTCTTGACTTGGCTCATTTTTCTTGTTTGATTGTTCAAAGACGAACGATGGGTAAATTGGTATCTTTTGTAACAACTCTTTTCGTTGTTACGGGTGGGTGAATCGTGTAAAAATTTTGGGCTAAGATTTTTCCCGAATTAAAAGTTAAAATTTTCAGGCTAGGCTAGTCTTGGATGAAATTCTAGCGAGGTATGGTATAGGAAAATTTGGAAATATATTGGGTAAATATAATAAAATTTATCTTGATTTTATGTTAGCTAAGATGATAAGGAATCCGTAGGAATTTTCGAAAGTGAATTTGGGTAAATAGAACTCCCGATATCGAACTTGACATAAAAGGGTTAGTCTGAAATGTCATGATTTTAGGGTGCATTGCGAAAAATACTAATCTAGAAGCAATCTTGAGTTTCTTCCTTGCCACACCCACTATAGAGGGAGTCAAAGTTGGTCAATCCCGCTATAGCGCGCGGATGCCGCTATAGCTGGATCGGGTTGCTATAGCGGGATAAGTCACTGTTTATGCAGAACTTTCCCTAAAAATGGTTTATTATTCCTAAACACATTTTGGGGAGGGCTCAGGTGATTTGGGGCGATTTTCACCTATTTTCCACCAGAATTCTTCGTAAAGGTAAGTTATTTATCCTCATTAACTAGTTTTTCGATTTCTTGACCTCAGAATCACTATTTTACGGGTCTTGGGGAGGATTTAACTTGACCTAGCTGTATTTTCTGGTGCAAGAGGTTAAATTTGGTGTAAAACCTTTGGGTTTTAGTTAAAGGTTGATTATTTACTATTGCATGACTATAATTCACTAATGTGATCATGAAATTGGTAGTTTTAAGGTGAATTTATGATGGGAAAGCCCTAGAATGGGTGGGTTGATAATGAAATTGGCCTTGGGATTTGGGATTAGGTTTTAATCCTCAATGTTATAGGTCATTTGATTGATTATGTGTTTATATTCCTATTTTTAGACCACAATCAAGCCGAGGTTTCCAGAAAGGGATAGCTCAGGTTCAGTAGAGCATTTCAGGCTTGGATTGAGGTAGGTGATGGTTTAAATGTAGTTAAAACCCAATTTGTATTATGTGTTCATGTTAACTATTTCTTAGTATTGCTTGCACAATGCATGTTCAAGGAAAGTGAATGACTGTTTGATATCCTAAGTGTTAATCACATGCAATGAATTTAAATAAAAGCTTGCTGGTTTTTACAAGTGTTGTCTCTGTTATCATTGTGGTTGTGATTGTTTTGATATCTGTCATTATTGTGGAATGTACCCGTATTTGGACATCTCCACGGGATTGGTTGATATAAGGTTGGCAGATACTTGATGTATGGGATTTGGTACATGGACTGAGTGTGACGATTCCTTATGAAATCGGGGATTATGTATCTTTTTGATTATGTTGGTTCCTTGAGTGAACCGAGTTTATGTGCTTAAATGCTAAAGGTGGTTCTTTATGTAAATTGGGATGCATATTTATTGCCATAGTTGTTGTCTTGTGGATTCTTGAGTGGTCTGGGTTAATTGCAAGTTGTGACTTAACTCTGTGTTGGCTATTACTTGTGTAATTGGGACATGATTTATATGATTGTTGAGTCATGGTTGTTGACTTGGAGTCTTGTTGGTGGTCATATCTTGACTTGACTTGTTATCTTTGTTGACTCATATTAATTGAACTTCATGTGGTACTTGTTACAAGGTTAAGTATTATGAACTTGGATTAGAGTTGCATGATAGAGTTCATGATTATCTTGTTGTACTACGTTTTGGTTATGTGTTCATATTTCTCATTTTGGGTTGGCCGATGACCCATCAGTACACCGTTGTTTCTTGTGTGCTGATACTACACGTGCTCTTTTTTTGTTGAGTGCAGAACATATTCTGGTGACTGTTTCGAGACCTCAACAGACCGTATTCGAACTCAAGGGTGAGCTGCATCTTCCGGAATACCATGAGTTCTTCCGTTGTTTTCTGGTCCATTGTTTCAGACCTAGATATTACTTTGGTTTTGGGTTGCATTCCCTTGTTGACAATTATTATTGTTTTGGTACGATAACTTTTAGGTTCAAGGGTTGGTTTGCTTCCTCATATGTTATTCTTACTTTCGTTAAGATATGAATTATTGGTTTTATCAATGAGATTGGTTTAGTTACATATTTTTGGCTAAGTGTTGATTAGCTTATGAGGTTAGTTGGTTCTTCCACTGGTAGGTTTAGTGTGGATTCCACTCACGACGGATTGAGATCGTGACAGAATCTTTCTTATATTCATATTAACTATGTGAAGCAAAAATAATTAAGGTATTTTACAAAACAACAAATTAAAGAGATAAGTTGAAGGGTATATTTGCTTTAGCCTAGGAGCGAAAAGGAAAATAAGGATTTTTCTTCTTTGAGTTCGAATACTCTTTCTGTCCCAATTTATGTGAAACTTTTCGTTTCTCGAGAGTCAAACAGTTTAAGTTTGACCGGGATTTTGGGTATGAAAATTTCATGTTTTTTTTTTAAAATAAAACTTTATATAGTTGAAAATTACGTAAAAAATACTATAAGTCGCAATAATTGTTAATTTAAAATATTTAAAAGATATATAAAAAATAATAGTAAAAAATAAACTTATTTGAATCTTAAAATCCAAAAAGTGCCACATAAATTGGGACGGAGAAAGTACATATATTGATTTAAACGAGTCATTTATTAAACTTAAAATGTTTCACACATGAAAGATAATGAATGATTTTTTTAAAAAGAATAATGATATTAATATTAATAATATAAATAAAGTGGAGAAGCAATAGAGCTGATGTTGAGGTCTGCAATGATTTAGTAATATTAATATTAATTTGTTACTATTTTGCACGTTTAAAGGGTATTTGACAAAGTAGGAAATAGTAAGTTATTCGTAATTTTATAAATTTGCTATGAATCTACTGTGTATTTAGTTCCTAATTGCTGTTTGGGGTTCTAATTTAATAAATTTCCTAAGGCTATTTGGGTTCTAATTTAATAAATTTCCTAATGGCTATTTGGGGTTCTAATTTAATAAATTTCCTAATTGCTATGTGGGGTTCTAATTTAATAAATTTCCTAATGGCTATTTGGGTTCTAATTTAATAAATTTCCTACTGGCTATTTTGGGTTCTAATTTAATAAATTTCCTAATGGCTATTTGGGGTTCTAATTTAATAAATTTCCTAATTGCTATGTGGGGTTCTAATTTAATAAATTTCCTAATGGCTATTTGGGTTCTAATTTAATAAATTTCCTACTGGCTATTTTGGGTTCTAATTTAATAAATTTCCTAATGGCTATTTGGGGTTCTAATTTAATAAATTTTCTAATGGCTATTTGGGGTTCTAATTTAACAAATTTCCTAATGGCTATTTGGGTTCTAATTTAATAAATTTCTTAACACATATATTAAGTCAAAGTCAAAGTAACTCATAAGTTACTAATTATATTGACCCATGTGGAAAATAAAAGGAAAATCTATTAAGATAAAACTATTTCTTCAACTTTTACATGCACTTCCAGATCAAATGATCAGAAAAAGTAGAAAGCAATTGGTTGGGTCATAAATAGATGGATTTTTTTAAAATAAAAATAAATATAAGAATTTGGTGTAAGTTTAAAATTTAAAAAGATATTGAAACCTATATTTTGGCCCAAAATTAAATTTTTTGCAGATTTTAAAATTTGATTTCCAAAATATTTTTCAAAAACTAAATAAATTAATGACCAAATAAATTTTGCCTAAAAATTTCACAAGCTTCCAAAATATAAGATTGGCAATCCATCCTTTCTAATGGGATTTGGATTAGAACAAAATTTTAGGTAACTTCATCAGTATAAATATTTTTCCATTAGAGCTTTTATTTCTGCATTGATAAGCAAAAGTAGCAAATTTTAATGGAGAACATCAGAGAAACCGCCGAATGTAAGTCACTCCGACTTTTCTTATGGAACGAAAAGCTAACGAGAAATCAAATTTCACAGTCCGAAGGCTTATGCGTTTTCATAATCAGAAGTTCATTCATGACAGTTCAGCCTTGTGAAAACGGCAATGGCTGTTCTAAATACCAATACATAATTGAGGATAAGAAGTGTTCTTCGGTCATCCCTTTTGATCTGTCAAAACTACGGAACAAAGAAGCGTCATTAGGTTCCATGCTTCTTTCTGCTACTCTTCAATTTCTACCGCAAACTATAAAACACTTGGGAGGCGAAATCTCTCTTCGCCTTTTCACTAAGTTTCAAGATTCTCAAGCTTTACTACCACCTCCACGACCTACTTACGTAATTGTTGTTCAAATCTCCCAAACTCGCTATATCAATTTTACTGATAAAATTGATTTTAACGTTTCCTCCAATTTCACCGGGTATCCTCCTGATATCCCATTTTATCGCAGGTTTGAGAATGATGATAAGGAAGAGGAGTGGGTTTTCCCTCCATTTTGTAATTACACTGAGGATGTCGTTGAGTATCTTGACGTGTTAAGGGAATATACGGGTGAAGGTGGAATTTCTCCAACGAAGCCACCCATTGCGGTGGACGTAGCCAGAGGATTTGTAGAAGTCCATCCATGTGATGGATCTTGGTGTCAAAGTCCAGTCAATGTACTCAATGATCTAAAAGATGAAACTTGCCCTGTTTGCTATGAAGAGTTTAAAGATGCGAATGAAGTGATTACAGCTTATTGTTCGCACGCCTTCCATACAAGGTGTCTCTTGCCATGGCTATCCAAGAACAACTCTTGCCCGACTTGTCGAGCTGTCTATCTTTTGCATTATTCGCCCCTTTTGGACCATCAACGTCGTAAGCGCAAACATAACATGCTGGAGGCTAATGATTGAAATATGTGCTTTTTATCTTTTTTCAGTTTTGTAGTGTGAACTTCTAATCAGATATGGCTGACCTTGGAATGGCATAGATCAAAGGGTCGAGCTAAAATGATTTATTTTTTTATATATATTCCGGGGTTAATATCCCTTATTCTTGTAACCAAATGACCCCTAAATGTTTTACTTAGTTTTTAATAAAAGCTTTGCTAATTTTTTTTTAACATAAAGCAGGGACATGATAGATGTAATATTGTGGCTGTCCTTAAAAAAAGAAAACATATTTCTCTTTTTCTTCCTATTTTTGCTTTTTCCTTCTATTTCCTTATTACAAAAAAAAAAAATTAAATTAAAAATACGTAAACATATAAAAAGAGGTACAACTATAGACACATACAACCGTTTCTAAGAATCACAATTATACACCTAATCGTTTTATTTTTTTGAGGAAAGGACATAAATGTCACTTCGCCCAAAATTATTTCCACGAAATAGCCATTGATTTTGCAATTCCAAAAGGTAGCCATTTTAGACCTTTTTGTCGCTACTAGTGCCTTTTTTTTCCAGTTCATATACCATAATGATACAGTCCCCATGCCATATTCATATAGTTTATACAGAAAAACATATGCATATACAGTTCATATATCATATTAATATAATTTTTATACCATTTTGATACAGTCCCTGTACCATATTAATACACTCCTTATACCATATTGATACAACTCATATACCATATTGATACAGTTTTGACTGGCCATTTTTTAAATTAGTTTGAGCCGACTGGCCTTTTTTAGAACTAGTTTGGGCAGATTGGTCACTCCATGTCCAATAGCCCAAACATAGACCATTTATTTTTTGATGGGCCCTGTGATGTGCTTTTCGAAATAAAAATAATTAGTTCATTTATTCGCAATCAACTCTTCTGCCGGAGTTGGAGATGAAAATCTCAAATAAAGATCCGATCGAAATGCAATATTCAACTGTAATGAAAGCTCACTTTGTAAGGGCTCCTTGGATCAATCTTTTTTGGCTTTCTCTTTCTCTTGTGGACCTCTTCTCTTATGAAAGCTTGTATCTTACTTTCGAAAGAGAGTCTCGATATGGCGGTATACACCTTTTCTCCATAGATGGGATAGTCACTGACTAGAGGGTAACCGTCCTACCCGAGACGTAAGAAGTCATGAGTTGTGTTCAATTGATCGATCTTATATTCATATTAACTACGTGAAGCAAAAAATAATTAAAATATTTTACTACGGTGGAGGTAGCCAGAGGATTTGTTGTAGTCCAGCCATGTTATAGATCTTGGTTCCATGTCCAATCAATAGCCTAAAAAATCTAATAGATGAAACTTGCCCCGTTTGTTGTGAAGAGTTTAAAGACGAGAATGAAGTGATTGCAACTTATTGTTCATACGCCTTTCATACAAGGTGTCTCATGCCATGGCTATACAACAAAAATACATGTCCAACTTGTCGAGCAGACTATACTTTGCATTATTCACCCTTTTTGGACTGCTAATCCTTCAAAAACAGAACCAGAAAATTGATAGAAAATATTAAGTTCAAAGCCCACAGAAAACTGTGTTTCCTTAAAGAATTTAATCCTCTCACAATTGCCCAAGATTTGGATTAATTCCTCCCAGGATAGAATAAAATACTATTCTGCAATACTGGCAATAGAAATTGAAGAATTTCAGCGAACTCAACAAACGGAGTAAACACACTTACTATTATTTCTTTGAAGAAAAAATGCAGAAGATGAAAGAAAAATTCAGTCTGCTTTTTATTTGTAAGTAGTATTTCAGTTTTTCAGTAGTAGAAATGAGGCTAAGCCTCTGAATATTTATAGCCACTAACAGGTGCAAACATACCTGTTAGAAAAAGATGTGTCATTTGGGAACAAACACACTTATTCAGAAAAGTCACAATCCATTGGAAAGGTCACAACCATTCAAAGTGAAGAGGTGCCTTTTAACATACACCCTTTCCCTTGGTGTTTATTCATTTTCCATTCACACCTCAACACAAACCCAACAATCCCCCACATTAATTGAGAATGACTATTTTATGAATTTATTTATGAAAAAACTGTGTGATCTACAAGTAAGGATCAATCGCATCTGGGTAAGTAGGTTTCCCTTTGAACTTTCCATAGTGAACATATATCGGGTATCCTTGGTCAATTGGTAGATTTGATATCCTTGAACCGTCGAGCTTTCACGTATACCTAGGTAACATATGTCACACAATTAATCCTTAACCGTTCTTGGTTCTCATTGTTTTGTTCGTTTCAGCCATGGACACGTCCTGATTTCATGAGTGCGTAGAGAGCTGGACTTACTCTTATTCTCCTTGAAGTGGATTACACTTCACACTCACATAGGTAATTCCTAAATGCTTTATCCTATAGACAAACTATTTGGTCATACCTGCCAAACTTAGAAACCATTAAAAAGCTTTATCCTTTTTTCTTGAAAATTGTCATAGCATGGAAATGGATATATATATATTCGTAATTTTATTTGATCTCCTTGAACTTAGACCTTGGGATCTCCATTTAACTAGGTAGAGTTACCATTACAATAATTTATTCTAGGCCATAAATCCATTCCCTTCGATGATTTATCAACCATCTCTCTAGTTAGGCCTTTTGTAAGTGGATCCAACACATTATCTTTTGACTTCACATAGTCAACTGTGATAATTTCACTACAGAGTAATTGTCTAACGGTATTATGTCTTCATCGTATGTGACGTGACTTTTCTTTATACATAACATTTCCAGCTCTTTCTATTGCCACTTGACTATCACAATATATGCATATAGGAGCCACTGGTTTTGGCCACAAAGGAGTATCTTCTAAAAAGTTTCGTAGCCATTCAGCTTTTTCACCGGCCTAATCTAAGGCAATAAACTCATATTTCATTGTAGAGCGAGCAATACAAGTCTGTTTGGAAGATTTTCAAGAGACTACTCCTCCCCCAAGATTAAATACATATCCACTCGCGGATTTCACTTCATTTGACTCGGTGATCCAATTTGCATCATTATATCCTTCGATTACCGCTGGATATTTGTTGTAATGCAAAGCATAGTCTTGAATATATTTTAGATACCCAAAAACTCTTTTCATTGCCATCCAATGAGTTTGATCGGGATTACTTGTGTACCGACTCAATTTACTAATAGCACATGCTATATCTGGTCGCGTACAATTCATGATATTCATCAAACTTCCCAACACTCTTGCATAATCCAATTGTGACTTGCTTTGACTTTGGTTCTTTATGAGAGCAAGATTCATATCAATTGGAGTTTTGACAACTTTGAAGTCCAAATACTTGAATTTTTCAAGTACCATGTTGATGTAATGAGTTTGAGATAAAGCTAGACCTTGAGGAGTCCTAAGAATTTTAATTCCTAAGATCAAATCTGCAACTCCTAAGTCTTTCATATCAAACTTGCTAATAAGCGTACGCTTAGTAGCATTTATGTCGGAAATGTCCTTACTCATTATCAACATATCATCCACATACAAAAAAACAATGACAATGTGATTTGGAGTGTTCGTGATGTAAATACCTTTATCACATTCATTGCTCTTAAATATATTTAACAACATGGTTTGATCAAATTTTGCATGTCATTGCTTGGGCGCTTGTTTTAGTCTATAAAGCGACTTAACAAGTCGACACACCTTCTTTTCTTTTCCTGGAATTACAAACCCTTCGGGTTGTTCCATATATATTTCTTCCTCCAATTCTCCATTTAAGAAGGTTGTCTTTACATCTATTTGATGAATTTGAAGATCATACACAGCAGCTAATGCTATCAACATTCAAATCGATGTGATTCTTATTGCCGGCGAGTACGTATCGAAATAATCAAGACATTCTCGTTGTATGAAACCTTTGACAACTAGTCTTGCCTTATATTTATCAATAGTACCATCATCTTTCATTTTCTTTTTGAAGATCTATTTAGAACGCAATGGTTTGTTTCCTGGAGGAAGATCAACCAATTCCCATGTATGATTATTCAATATGAATTCTATTTCACTATTGATTGCCTCTTTCCAATATTGTGCTTCTAAATAAGACATTGCTTCCTTGAACATTTGAGGCTCATTCTCAACTAAAAATGTCAAGAAATCAGGACCAAAGAAAGTTGAAGTCTTTTGACGTTTGCTTCGTCTTGGAATTTCCTTATTAGGTGTACTTCCCTTTGACACTTTTCGAGATCGTTTAGATTTTTCACTAGAAGACTCATATTCATTTTTGTACAGATAAATATTTTCAAAAAATTCAGCATTATCTGATTCAATTACCGTATTCACATGAATGTCGAGATTTTCTGATTTATGAGCCAGAAAACGATATGTTTTGCTATTAGTTGCACAACCAATGAAAACACAATCAATTATTTTTGGTCCTATCTTAACCCTTTTGGGTTTAGGAACTTACACTTTAGCCAAAAACCCCACACTTTGAAATATTTCAAGTTGGATTTCCTTCCTTTCCATTGTTCATATGGAATGGACTTTGTTTTACTGTAGGGTATACGATTGAGTATCCGACTGGCTGTTAGAACAACTTCCCCCCCCCCCCCCCCCCACAAGTTCTGTGGTAAACCAAAACTTATCAATAAAGCATTCATCATCTTATTTAATATTCTATTCTTTCTTTCCGCAACCCCATTGGATTGTGGAGTGTATGGGGAAGTTGTTTGATGAATAATTTCATATTCCAAACATATTTCAACAAAAGGAGATTCATATTCACCACCCCTATCACTTCTAATCATTTTGATTTTCTTGTTAAGTTGTATTTCAACTTCATTCTTGTATTGCTTGAAAGCATCAATTGACTCATCTTTGTTATTAAGCAGATAAACATAGCAATATCGAATGCTATCATCAATAAAAGTTATGAAGTATTTTTTTCCACCACGAGATGGTACAGACTTCATATCACAAATGTCTGTACGGCTTAAGTCTAAGGGATTTGAATTCCTTTCAATTGACTTATAAGGATGCTTTGCATACTTTGATTCCACACATACTTGACATTTCAAATTATTACTTTCAAACTTAGGTAAGATTTCTAAGTTAATTATTTTCCGCATGGTTTTATAGTTTACATGTCCTAAACGTGCATGCCATAAATGATTTGACTCAAGCAAGTAAGAAGAAACAGAAATCTTATTCATATCAATAGAGATTACATTTAGTTTGAAGAGGCCCTCGGTGAGGTAACCTTTTCCTACATACATATCATTCTTACTGATTACAACTTTATCAGATACAAACACACACTTAAAACTATTTTTGACTAGAAGTGATGTCGAGACAAAATTCTTCCGCATTTTGGGAACATGAAGGACATTATTAAGGGTCACCATCTTGCTTGAAGTCATCTTCAAGCCAACCTTGCCCGTTCCTTCTATCTTTGCGATTGCTGAATTTGCCATACAAATGGTCTCGCCTTTTTTTAGAAGAAGTATAAGATGAAAACAGTTCCTTGTTGGAACACATATGCGGGTAGCACCTGAATCAAACCACCATTCATTTGGATTTCCCACCAAGTTGCATTCAGAGAGCATTGCACAAAGGTTGTCTACTTCTTCATTCAAGTTTGCTTGCTCTTTCTTCTTATCTTTCTTTGGAGTACGACAAACAGAAGCCATATGACCAACTTTGTCACAGTTGTAGCAATTTCCTTTGAACTTTTTCTTTTTGGGTGCTTCTTTCTCATCATCCGACTTCTTCCTCTTTTTCTTCTTTTGAGGAGTTTCAACATTGTTTGCTCCTGCGATCGAAGACTTTGCATTTGCTCTTTTTTTTACATTTTTGTTATCTTCTTCAATTCGCAAACGAACAATCAAATCCTCTAAAGTCATTTCCTTTCGCTTATGTTTCAAATAGTTTTTAAAGTCCCTCTATAAAGGAGGCAACTTTTCAATAAAAGCTACTACTTGAAAAGCTTTGTTGATAACCATTCCTTCCGCTAGTAAATCATGTATGATCACTTGCAATTCTTGTACTTGATTCATGACGGATTTGTTGTCAACCATCTTGAATTCAAGAAACTTGGCTGCTATAAACTTCTTTAGTCCAACATCTTCTGTCTTATACTTTTTTTCTAAAGCGTCCCAAAGTTCCTTTGAAGTTTTGCAAACGCAACAAACACTGTATATACTGTCTTCCAATCCATTTAGGATATAGTTCTTGCACAGAAAATCAGAGTGATTTCATGCCTCGATCACCATAAACCGTTCTTCCTTCGAAGTCTCATCCGGTAGAGTTGGAATGTTCTCCGCAATAAACTTCTGCAAGCTTAGAGTGGTCAGATAGAACAACATCTTCTGTTGCCACCTTTTGAAATTATTTCCGAAAAACTTTTCGGGCTTTTCCGCTGCAGACATAGCGGGAGTAACACGATTTGATGAAATAGCATTCGTAGCTGCATTTGCAGAATCCATCACACTATTAGTTGGTTCTCCCATTTTTCTGTTTGATCACACACAAATACAATTCAATAACTGGTTAGCTATCAATGTGGTTTTATTCAGTCGATGAAGTTTTTATGTTCTTCGAATCGATAGAAATAACTTTATTACTCGATGAAGTTTTTATGTTCTTCGAACAGAGTTAAAAAGTGGAGTAGAAAGTCTTTAACTTTAATCTCCAACCACAAACAGAAATAGAGATGAAGCAAAAAAAAATATAAATAAAATACAAATTAAATTCTTTAAGCTTGCTGATCCTTCAAAAACAAAATCAGAAAATTAATAGAAAATATTAAGTTCTAAGCCCACAGAAAACTGTGTTTTCTTAAAAGAATTTAATCCCCTCACAATTGCCCAAGGTTTGGATTAATTCCTCCCAAGATAGAATAGAACACTATTCTGCAATACTGGCAATAGAAATTGCAGAATTTCAGCGAACTCAACAAACGGAGTAAATCACACTTACTATTATTTCTTTGAAGAAAAAATGCAGAAGATGAAAGAAAAAAATAGTCTGCTTTTTATTTGTAAGTAGTATTTCAGTTTTTCAGTAATAGAAATGAGGCTAAGCCTCTGAATATTTATTGCCACTAACAGGTGCAAACATACCTGTTCGAAAAAGATGTGTCATTTGGGAACAAACATACTTATTCAGAAAAGTCACAATCCATTAGAAAGGTCACAACCATTCAAAGTGAAGAGGTGCCTTTTAACATGCACCCTTTCCCTTGGTGTCAATTCATTTTCCATTCACATATCAACACAAACCCAACATGGACCGTCAACTTCAGTAGCAAATTTCAATATTGGGGGTAAAACACTTCCTAACAAAGACGATTTTACATCCATGACTCCAATCAAAAACTTCTGATAAAGGATAATGGGGTACTTATCAGTCTCCCGCAACCCTTGTTGGTAAATAATTTATAAAGGCTAACCTTTAATTAAGACGTGACTCTTGTCTACTTTTTTCTTTCAATTTCTTGTATGATTATTGCAGATTCTATTCTTTTTGGTATCATATTCAAACCTGTTAACTGGGTCGGGCCGGGCCAACCCGACTCCGGTCCGTTAAATTTTACCGATCGGGGTCTGGTTCCGGTCCGGTCCCAACGCTTATCGGGCCGGGCCCAACAGTAATAATTCCCTCACCCGGCCCATCACCGGCCCATTTACTATTTTTGACCAATTAATGGGCCGTTCCAGGTTAGGTAACTGGTCCAGATTAATGGGCCGGTTTACCGGGTCCCGACTAAAAAAAAAATAGTATTTTGAACCTTGATTATTTTTTTTAATATACATTCAATACATATACTACTTAAAATACAACTTTAAAGAATATGCATACGTATATACATTCAATATATACAACTTTAATGAATATACATACATATATACATTCAATATATACTACTTTAAAGAATATACATACATATATGTACATTCAATATATACTACTTTAAAGAATATACATACACATATATACATTCAATATATACTACTTTAAAGAATATACATACACATATATACATTCAATATATACTACTTTGAAGAATATATATACACATATATACATTCAATATATACTACTTTAAAAAATATACATACACGTATATACATTCAATATATACTACTTTAAAGAATATTCATACACATATATACATTCAATATATACTACTTTAAAGAATATACATACATATATACAATCAATATATACTACTTTAATGAATATACAAACATATATACATTCAATATATACTACTTTAAAGAATATACATACGTATATACATTCAATATATACTACTTTAAACAATATACATTTAATATATTCAACAACATATACTACTACTTTAAAGAATATACATTTAATATATTCAACAATATATACTACTACTTTAAAGAATATACATTTAATATATTCAACAACATATACTACTACTTAATAAAATGTACATACATACATACATACATACATACATACATACTTCATTATACTACTAATTAAAAGAATATATATACAATATATTCAACAACATATACTATTACTTAATATAATATACATGAAATATATTCAACAACATAAACTACTATTTAAAAGAATATGCATACAATATTCAACAACATATACTTCTTAAAAGAATAATACTTCCATATATTTAAGTATTGACATATACTATTTAAAAGTTAAACTTATATAGAATTTTTATATGTCAATACTTGTTTAAGTAATATTTTTTAAAATTATTTTTCAATTTTTTTTTTAAGTTTAAGTAAACTTTGATAATATTATATTAAAAGTATTGAATTCATACAAGATATTCAATTTAAATTTTAAATGGAAAAAATATGTAAAGAGTAAATGAACTTAATATTTAATTGATTGCAAAATGTTTCAAAACTTACAAGAATACAAGTTACAAGTTGCAATTACATTTCACTAATTTCACAAAGTTAAATTGAAAAATAAAAATTCAATTGATTAATTGTAAATTCTACAAATTTTTCATCATTTTTTCCAATTCACCCATGTTAACATTAACGGAAATTGGTTGTGGATTGTCAAAATCAATGGCACCAAAGCCATGCATTGGACTTGATTGTGCTGAATTCTCTCTTGAAGTCATTATTTCTTCGAGATCTTCTTCGTCTTCCGGCTCCACGAACATTCCTTGATTTCTTCATTCTGCTCTAATCCAGTCTCTAAGACAAACTAAAACATTCATGACATTGTCACCCAATGAGTGTCGGTTGTCTCATCAACTGACCCGTACCTCCTTTATTACCCCCGGTCTTATGCTCGTATTTTAACTGACAAATATCGTATTTAACCTTAGTAGTTCCTTCTATTCGAGTATAAAAATTCCACGCAACACTAGTTTTTTTACGAGATTTTACAGGGTGCCGGGGAGGAAGATTAACCGATTCGGATTGAACATTAATGTTACCAAATTCGGGTGTAACATCAACATCATCATCATCATCAGTTTCATCTACATCAACAGAGTCTACTTCATTCTCTTCTTCTATACCATAATTTTTTTGGGCCTCTAAATAATTCATATCGTGAGCACCTACATGTATTTCATTCTCAAAGGGTTCGCTAATTTGTACCGAAGGCACACGAGTATATCGAGTATTTGAACTACCTCTACCGGAACCAATTTGTTTCTTACTACCACTACCACTACCACTTCCGGGACAAAAATTTCTAACACTTTTACCGACTTTCCTTAATTTATCCATATTACAAATTAAACTAACAATTATTCAAAAAACACAAAAATAATACAAATAAATATTCAACAAATAATACACTAATTAAAAATTAAAAGTAAGAGATGGAACGATAATACCAAATTTCTGAAGTATTCGAAAGTTGATCAATTGAGTACTTTTGGAAACTTCCACGTAGTATTTGTAATTGCAAAATAATAAAAAATAATAGAACACTTTATGAGATAATTTTAGCAAATTTGAGAGAGAATGAGAAAATGAGATTGTAAGAAAATATTGTTGAAATGGCATGTATTTATAGGAAATTTTTTTTTTGCCTAAAAGGCTGTTTTGGCCGTCGGGCCTCAACGGTCCAAAGCAGCCTTTTGCAGGCAGGGCCCATTTAGAGTTTAAATTAAAAAAAAAATTATAACCGGGCCGGGCCTGTCCGGTGCACCGGTGGACCCGGTCCGATTTTTTAGCTGGGCCGGTCTACCGGTCTCGTTACCTTGACCGGCACGGCCCCCTAAAAACCCCCCTAGCCCGCCCCCATACCGATTCCGGGTCCGGTCTACTATTGGGCGGGTCAAACCGACCCGCTTGCCACCCTTATTCATATTGTAAAGAATGAATTATCTATATTCTAGATAACATATTGAATACATCTTTTGATACCAAACGATTGGTACATTTCAAATCAATGTTAGTATGTTACTCGAATATGTTTTCCTTTGGCATGAATCTCCGTATTTTTTATTTACTCAAATAATTTATTTATTTATTTATTTTAAAAAGAGGATACATCAAAAGTCACTACATTAAAGTCCAACTAAAAGGAAAATGTTACTAACATCAAGAAAATAAAGTAATTAGAAGCATCAGTTTAGTCATTTATTTCCAGAAGAACCCAAATAATTTCTTAAGATTCTCACAATATCCATTCGTTCTTTTTTATCTGATAGATGGCTAGAAGAAAGAGAATGGGAGAGTGTTAGAATTATTGATTATCCTTATTGAAATTAAGAAAGAAAGAAAAAAACTTAAAACGATATTTTTGTCTTACAAAACTAATGTTTTGTTGTAAATATTTTTATTATTCGTGAATGTCCATAAATTCTAAAGGTGTAATTCCTATCATTACTTTGGTGATTAATTTTCACACCTCCATGATCTCCCGCACCGCCATAACCATTCTCATGATCTCAATTGGTTTTCATTTTTTTTGGTTTGATTTTAGAAATTTTAAATCCGATTAAATTGGTTTGATTTTGGTTTTGGTTTTATTAAAAAAATCGATCCAAACCGAATAATGAACACGCCTAACTGTTGAGAAGACAGCGAGAGCGAATTTCAATTTGTGTTACTCGAGTGATCGTTCATGGGATCTTTGTTATTTGAAGTATGGGTATTTAATCTAATTTTTATTAGGTTAAAAGTGGCTATTTTTCACAGTTAATGTTACTCTGGACCTTAGTTTTGCATTTTGTATAGATCATACAAGGGCGGATGTAATTGGATTTAGGTGTTCATCCCTGCATATGTGTTTAAAAATTTCACCTAAACAAGTATAAATATTTGAGTTCAAACCGAGTAAATCAAATGAGTTGTGATAGAATACCAAACACGAACCTATAATGTTTAAATCTTGAATCTGCCTATGCTATGATACATGTGGTCGCAGCGAATAAACAATTGGAATCCAACTGCTAATATGCCTCGCTTCTGCTTTTCTGTATGCTGTGAAGTTGGCAGAGCAAAAATCATTAGAAAACAATGTTGTTTTTTTCTAACAGCAATCACATCCTAAAAAAAAAAAGCAAAAACTCTAAAACTATTGCCTATAAATCCAAAACTTTTCTTGTATCAGTGCAAAATCCAATTCATTGTCTCCAGCCCAGATGCCAGTAAGGCATTTTCCATTTCAAGCCATCAACTCTTGTGATAGGTTAACTTCGTCAACATTCGGCAATCAGAAGCAGTGGTGGATCAAAGATTTAAACGCTATGGATTCTGAATTAAGAGTAGGTGTGGACTTTGAAATGTATATTGAACGTTATGTATACTTACATATATGATTCAATTTCTAAGCACCAAGTTCTATCGAATCTGGGAACGCCATTGTTGAGCCGCAAGTAATGAGAACAGCATTCAGGTTATGTTGATCCTAATCAGTGTCAGATCTGGAGCGTAACGTAAAGGTTAACAGTAACCTAGTAATTTTTGTCCAAACCCTATACATATTAAAAATTTATTTTTGGCCGAACGAACACATTTTATTATCTCCATCAACACCACAAGAGTCGCTCTATTTTTGGGCAATACAATTAAGTATAAACAAACTCCCTAAACCTCTACCACTCAAACTCTATACTCAAGTTCTGTTTCTATACATTTGTCCCTATAAGTATAATTTTTCCATCCACTCTTTATCTCTACAACTTATTCTTCTATGCATACGCTCAAAAATGCTATATTTTCTTTCTTGCTGGATCTGTTTGATCACATTGGAGGTTCTTGGGGCTACATTGTTCCAAAATGCTTGATTACGTGCATGCCAGATGTGGTAGATTAGTGCTGCTACAATAGACCATATTATGCACCTGCTAATCTTTCCTACTGCCCTTCGTGCCAGTCTTTTCCAAATACCTTGTAGCTCCCTAATGTGTAAGTTGATCTGCATCCATTCCAGCACGCCCTTTAAGCACAAGCTAGAAAAAGTACACTCAAAGAAGAGATGCTCAATTGATTCCGGAGCAATGTCACACAGCAAGCACATTTCATTTTGGCAAATTCCAAGTCTTACCAGCCTTTATGCATTGCCAGCCATCTTAAACTGTGATTACGTACATTCAACTTGTTCCACACACCCCTCCACCAAGGCCATTCAGTACTAGCTCCTGTCCTCCAGCAATATCCACTATGTATAGTGTATTTACCTCCATCTGCTAACCAATGATTCTGTGTAAATCCAGCCATAAACCTCCCTTTGATTGTACATATTATCTTCCAGTACCAACAGCTATCTTGAGGTGGTTGATTTTGCCACCAATTCATCCCTTTTAGATAGACATGATCCACCCACTTGACCCACAAATTATCTGTTTTACTAGCCACATTCCACACATATTTTGCTATGGCAACTTCATTCCATACTACACAATCAACAATGCCCAATCCTCCCTCTTTTTTGGATCTGCAAACCACATCCCAGACCACCAAAGGCGATTTATTTGTGTATACTTGCCCATTCCACAAGAAATTACGGCAAACATATTAAGAAATTCACTAAACAACTATGAATATTTGATTGTGAACTCAATTAGTAGTATGTATTGACTTAAGATAGACACAGGAATCCACGAACTTCTATCAATTACTAATTAAAGCAAGCGTACAACTTTTTTTACCATGTTATCTTCTCAAGAAGCATAACACTGATGATGAAGGAGAAAATGTGTCCCTCTCCCCTGCTCCCGCACTATTCCGGAGCAGTTTGCAGGGTGTAAGCCGCTAAAGCGATGTTCATCATAATGTAACAAAAATTTAAATCATCAATCCTTTTTCCTCAACTTCGTCAAGTATAGATTTAGATAACAATTACAATTTCAATTTCCCGTTCATGATGTGGGAACCCTTGCTCATACTGCCTCACTGCGGCGATGATGAAACCCCTTGCTAATTTTTCATCACAACCTATTGTAAATGTAACACGTTCCTCGGTGGCCACATCCCAACGATATCTGTATTATGAGGACTTATCTGTTGGGTTCGAAATCGAGAGGGCGCCATGCGGAAGCGTATAGTTTGCAAACCATAAGACGGTAAATCAGATGACCAAGAAAATTAAACTAAAACATATTATTGAATATGGTTTGGCCAATTGGCCTACATATTAAAACTAATTTAAAAAAGCATAAAAAACTATTTGAGACCCCTAAACAAGACTCTTTAAAGACTACATTGTGGATGCTATTGTGTTATGGTATGAGAAGAGGGGTCTTCTATTTATAGAGTTTCAAAATCTTTCCTACAATAAAGAGGTTAGCCAAATATGGAAGAGTTTTATATTTTTCTTTTAAGAAACGTAAAAGTAATTGTGGTATTACTTTTATTTTCCTTCAACAGAAAAGTAAAACTTAAATTTGGTAAGAAAATCAGGGCAAAACCCCTAACATTATCATGAATGAACAAGTTTTATGTTGGCTTGCAAGCTTGGTGCAACCCTCCTCCTTTATTTGGGCAATGAGCAAACTCACAATAAAATTGAATGGGGTAAAATAGCTTAGAAGAAGACTGAGCCGAGTCGGGTCGGGTACAATATAGACCGCCCGCAAGGGCGTTATCTTAGAACTAGCCCGACACAAGGAAATGACCAGTCGGGCAAAAACAGAAGTGACTCGAGAGAACCAGCTATGGCGGCTGCTTACAAAGAAACGACAAAGAGGAGGTGTGTTAGATTATTAAGGTGCACATGCGACTCTCAGCTATACCACGTCAGACACGCAGTACTGAGCTGACATCCCTCAACGGCTCGAGGACAAGTGGCGAAGGGTCATTGGACGCAGTACTACGGGCTAGAATAACGTTATCCCATTGGCCGAAAAAGCAACTTTTGTATCCTATAAATAGACACCCCCTCTCCCATTGTAGGACATCTGATTTTTGCTCATCTTTATCCTTTAAGCAATAAAATATCTTTAATTTGTTCTTAAGCATTCTCTATTTTCTTTAGTTGTTTATTACTTTCTCGTTATCGTACTCGAGCTCGGCCACATTTTTCCTTTAGTTGAGAGGATCTAATACCCAGCCTACGTTATAGACTCCTAAATTTTTGCCTTGTTCGATTTATTTGATCTTTCGATTACCTTATTTATCTTTTTGCAAGCTGTTACTACTAACCCAAAGCTAAGATCGTAACCCGTGTTCTTAACTCACAATTAAATTCAACTACACGAAAAAGACGGTAAACAAAAATTGAAAAAAAAAATGTTGTAAAAAAAAAAAATCAATCAAACGAGGGATAAAATAATTTGACTTTTTTATCGTGGGATTATAATCCCTTATTCTTGCCACTAAATGACCCCTAAATGTATAAAAATTAACCATGGTCAACCATAAAAAATTACTATATGCAAATACATATATGATGCATTTAATGTATTGATTTATATGTGCCGTCAAGGGCATTGGGAAATTTTTTCCTTTATAGGGAAGTTGAATTCGAATGGAATTGGGATTACCTTGGCTGTGCGTAAAATACAAGTAATTAGAAAACTTTAAGGTTTATAAATTTTTGGCCATTCTGTTACTTTTGGCACTTCAAGCAAAACCAAAATATATTCAATTCAATGGAGAAAATTCAAGAAAGCGCTATCTGCACTGCGGTGCGCCTTTTTTTATGGAACGAGAAGCTGACTGATAGTGTATTTGAGCATTTTAATATATATATATATATTAATATGACTTATATGTTTTGAAGTATCATTATGTTGCATATTAATTCTCATTATGCAGCATTTGTTTCTTAAGTCTCATGTGGCCATGTATTCCTCTAACTCATGTGGCCACGTAGTCCTTATATCTCGTGTGGCCACGTAGTCCTTATATCTCTCATGACCACTTCACATTTTTCTTCCTTTGGATGATTTCCTCACCTATATATATATGGTAAGGGTCTTGCATAATTTAGAGTGAAAAAAATAAGAAAAGAACTAGAAATGAACTATAAAAGAGAGAGTTCACTAAAGTTAGTAAAATAGAGAGTTTATTAGTTGAAGGGAGGTGTTCTTTTTTGTGGAGCTTTGAACTCAACTCTTGTCCAGAGTTTGTTGAGTTGTACTTTGTGAGAAGATTGTTGTATCCTGGAGGGGACAAGTCAAGAAGTTCACTGCTGGACCGGTGAAAACATTTGCTGCAGTGGGCTTGAATCTCTTTAAAGAGAGTGAGATATCCGCGCCTCAGCCAAGAAGAAGATATTTTTATTTTCTTCATTTGTATTTTTTCAATTGTAATTTTATTGTAATTTCACCAACAATTTTAAGGAGATTCAATGGCAACAATTGAAAAATCTATGGTTGTCAAGATGGGAGATCTTAACAAGCCATTCCGGTTCAACGGTACTCATTTCAAGAGGTGGAAGGGTAAAGTGTTTTTCTACTTAAGTCTTCTCAATGTCCCTTATGTGTTAACTGAGAAGAATCCAAATAAAGTAGATAACTCTTCCATGAATGATGATGAAGTTATTTCTCTTCAAGAGAAAGTTGAAAAGTATAATGGTGACTCCTACAAGTGTCGGTATTTTTTACTTAATTGTCTATCTGATAACTTTTATGATTATTATGATAGAACTTACTCTAGAGCAAAGAAAATTTGGAAATCATTGCAGAGTAAGTATGATACCGAGGAGGCTGGAGTGAAAAAATATGCTGCTAGCAGATTTTTTCGTTTCCAAATGGTGGACAACAAATCAGTGGTAAACCAAGATCAGGACTTTATAATGATTGTTGGAGAGCTCAGGTCCGAAGAAGTCAAATTAGAGATAAACTTATTGTTTATGGCATAATAGATAAACTTCCACCTTCTTGGAAGGAGTTTCAAATAACTATGCGCCATAAACAAAAGGAAACTTCTCTTGAGATTTTAATAATGCGAATCCACATGGAAGAAGAAGCAAGGGGCCAAGATGCACTTTTGCAAACAGAAGAGAACAACATCACACCGAAGGTAAATTTAACTACTTAAAATAATTCTACCCTTAATTCTAACAAAAATACTTCTCTGAAACCTAAGAAGAAAAAATTCAAGAAAAATAATGGTAGACATCCCAAAGACATTAATGGTGGAAATAACCAAGCCAAAAATCAACATGTTCAAGAAAAGGGACCGTGTTTTGTCTATGGCAAGAGTGGGCATATTTCTCGATTTTGCAAATTTTGAAAACGTGGGCCTATACTTCAGGCAAACGTTACCGAAGAACCATTGTGGCGGTGATAACAGACATAAACATGATGGAGAATGTTGATGGATGGTGGGCTGACTCTGGTGCAAATCGTCATGTCTGCTATGACAAAGACTGGTTTAAAAAATATTCTTCTTTTGAGGAGCCCAAAACGCTTGGTGATTCTCACACCACTCAAGTACTTGGAAAGGGAGATGTTGAATTGAGTTTCACTTCTGGAAGGGTATTGACTTTAAACGATGTACTTTATACTTCTTCCATGAGAAAAAATTTGATGTCTAGTTTTCTTCTTAATAAAGCAGACTTCAAACAGATTATTGAATCTGACCAATATGTAATTGTGAAAAATAGTATTTTTGTGGAAAAGGGGTATGCTTGTGATGGGATGTTCAAGTTGAATGTTGAAATGAAAAAAACTTCTACTTCCGTTTATATGCTTTCTTCTACTAATTTTTGGCATGCTCGTTTGTGTCATATTAATGATCGTTATGTGGGAATCATGAATAGTTTAGAATTAATTCCAATGATCAAAAAGAATTTTGAAAAATGTGAGGCTTGTAGTAAAGTCAAGATCACAAAAAGGCCTCATTTTCAAGTTGAAAGAAAAACTGATTTATTAGAATTAGTTCATACTGATATTTGTGAACTTGGAGGAATTTTAACTCATGGAGGAAATAGATATTTTATTACTTTCATTGATGATTTTTCTAAGGTTACTTATGTTTACTTGATGAAAAATAAAAGTGATGCTTTTCAGAATTTTAAAACTTTTCTCCATGAAGTTGAAAATCAATTTAATAGAAAATTAAAAAGAATAAGAAGTGATAGAGGCCGTGAATATGAGTCAAATGAATTCAATTCTTTTGTTAGATCATTGGGTATAATTCATGAAACTACTCCTCCTTATTCGCCTGCATCTAACTGTGTAGCAGAAAGGAAAAGTAGAACTTTGGTTGAGTTAACTAATGCCATGTTAATTGAGTCGAGTGCACCTTTAAATTTTTGGGGTGAAGCTCTTTTGACTGCTTGCTATGTGTTGAATCGTGTGCCTCATAAAAAGACCAAATTAACACCTTTTGAATTGTGGAAAGGTCACAAGCCAAATTTGGGATATCTAAGAGTTTGGGGTTCCTTAGCCTATGTAAGGTTAATGGATCCTAAAATTTCTAAGTTGGGTAAAAAAATTACTACTTGTGCTTTTTTGGGTTATGCTTCAAATAGCATAGCCTATAGTTTTTTTAATATTGAAGATAGTATTATAATAGAATCTGGTGATGCTATTTTTCATGAAAATAAATTTTCTTTTGATTCTAAAAATAGTGGGGGTCAAAGGATTCAAGAAAATATTTTGTCACTACCTAGTTCTTCTACTTCTATTTTGAAAAATAAAGAAGATGATGATTTTGAGTTAAGAAGAAGTAAAAGAGCTAGAGTAGAAAAAGATTTTGGTCCTGATTATTATGTTTTTAATGTTGGAGATGACCCTCTCACTTTAAAAGAAGCTTTATCTTCACATGATGCTATTTTTTGGAAAGAGGCTGTAAATAATGAAATGGAATCACTAATTTCCAAAAAAAACTTGAAAACTAGTTGATTTACCACCGGGTTGTAAAATAATTGGGTGTAAATGAGTCTTACGAAAAAAGTTAAAACTGAATGGATCAGTTGATAAATATAAGGCTAGATAGTGGCTAAAATTTTAAGCAACTAGAAGGCCTAGAATTTTTTGATACTTTTTCTCCGGTAACTAGAATTACATCCATTAGACTTCTAATTGCAATTGTTGTAATTTATGATTTACAAATTCATCAAATGGATGTAAAAACTGTTTTTTTAAATGGAGACCTAAATGAGGAGATTTACATGGAACAACCCAAGTGTTTTGTTGAAGCTGGCCAAGAAAACAAAGCATGTAAACTTACTAAATCCCTATATGGCTTGAAACAGGCACCTAAGCAATGGAACGAAAAGTTTGATTCCTGCATGATTGATAATGGCTTTAAAACAAATGAGTGTGATAAGTGCATATATTATCAGTCTTGGAATAATTCACATGTTATTATTTGCCTATATGTTGATGATTTATTGATCTTTGGCTCTAACACAAATGTTATCGGAGAGACTAAAAATATTCTTAAAAGCCATTTTGATATGAAAGATCTTGGTGAGGCAAATGTTATTCTAGGAATAAAAATTACTAGAACATGTGATGGAATTTTCCTTGACCAGTCAAATTATGCTGAGAAAATTCTGAAAAAATATAATTTCCTTGATTGCAAGCATGTTGTAACTCCATTTCGTTCTAGCATTCATTTATTTCCTGTTGAAAGTGAAAATGATGTGATAAATCAAAAGTAATATGCTAGCATAATTGGAAGTTTGAGATATGTGACTGATTGCACTAGGCCTGATATTGCATATGCAGTAGGAGTACTTAGCAGGTTTACTAGTAAGCCAGGTAATGAATATTGGCATGCTATAACGAGAGTTATGAGATATTTAATTGGGACAAAAACTTGTGGTTTGTTCTGTAAAAAAAAATCCTGCTGTACTTGAAGGCTTTTGTGATGCGGATTGAAACACTTTATCAGGTGATTCTTTATCTGCTACTGGTTATATTTTTACTATGGGTAGTGGTGCTATTTGTTGGAAATCAAAAAAGCAAACAATTATTGCTAACTCTACCATGGAGGCTGAACTAATTGCTTTAGCTTCAGTTAGTGGGGAAGCGAATTGGTTGAGAGATTTGTTAGTTCAAATACCTTATTTTGAAAAACTAATTTTTCCTATTTTGATATTGTGATAGCACCACTGCGATTGGTAGAGTTCAAAACCGTTATTACAATGGTAAATCCAGACCTATAAGGAGAAAACACAGTAATGTGAGATCATATTTGACAAATGATACCATTAATGTTGATTATGTCAAATCTTGTGATAATCTTGCAGATCCATTGACTAAGGCCTTAGCAAGAGAAAAGGTCTGCAGCACATCGAGGGGGGATGGAATTGAAGCCGATAAATTCTTGAGTCATATGTGAGGAAACCCAACATGGGGACTAGAGATCCTATAACCAGGTTCAATGGAAAAAATGAATCACATGATGACTTGTTGCGGAAAAAATGCATTATTTTTTATCCCTCTCTATGATGTGAGTGCATTTTCCTGTAATGATTTGTGAGGTTGAGTTCAAAAAACTCTTAATGATAATCTGTAGCTCGTATGAGTGGGGAGCTAAAATTACAGGAGCACTCTCGATAGATTCCACCTATGTGAGTATGGAAGGAGGCCGTTTCCTATGAGAACTAGGCTCATTCTCAAAGACACTCATGAAATCGGGATAGCACAAGGCCATAATGTACTAGCTATAAAGCTCATGTCAACACCTTGACTATTATGTGTAATTCAGTGATATTTCATTTTCCTTAAGCAGTCATAGTTCAAGTCTGAGACCACTACGACTCTGGAGTAAAAAATTACTGTTTTACTAAGTGGAGGTTCAATGCAGAGCACACCTTCATTATGCATGGTAGTCTTCCTTCAGCTAGTAGACTCTCTTATTAATATTAAAATGAGTGGGGAATTGATAGTGTATTTGAGCATTTTAATATTATTATATTAATATGACTCATATATTTTGGAGTATCCTTATGTTGCATATTAATTCTCATTATGCAGCATTTGTTTCTTAAGTCTTATGTGGCCACGTAGTCCTTATATCTCTCGTAAGCACTTCACATTTTTCTTCCCTTGGATGATTTTCTCACCTATATATATGGTAAGGGTCTTGCATAATTTAGAGTGAAAAAAATAAGAAAAGAACTAGAAATGAACTACAAAAGAGAGAGTTCACTAAAGTTAGTAAAATAGAGAGTTTATTAGTTGAAGGGAGGTGTTCTTTTTTGTGGAGCTTTGTACTCAACTCTTGTCCAGAGTTTGTTGAGTTGTACTTTGTGAGAAGACTGTTGTATCCTGGAGGGGACAAGTCAAGAAGATTACTGCTGGACTAGTGAAAACATTTGCTACAGTGGGCTTGAATCTCCTTAAAGAGAGCAAGATATCCGCGTCTCAGCCAAGAAGAAGATATTTTTATTTTCTTCATTTGTATTTTTTCAATTGTAATTTTATTGTAATTTCACCAACACTGACAAACAACCAGATTTCACCATCCAAAGGCTTATGCGTGTCCCTAATTCGGAGTACATACATGAGCTCTGAGACGTATAATTGTAGAGAGTAAGTGTTCTACATCCATCCCGTTTCATCTATCAATGCTACCAAATAAAGACGCATCATTAGGTCCAATGCTTGTATCTGCTACTCTTAAGTTTCTGCCCCAAACTATCAAACACTTGGGGGAATAGTCTCTTGTTCCCTTTTCGCACAGTTTCAACTACTCAAGCTTTCTTGAGGCCACAACCACGACCTACGTATGTAGTCGTCCTTGAAATCTCACATATTCGTTCTCTTGATTTTGTTACTAAGATTACCCCTGTCCCGTCGTATACTAGTCGGTTTAAAAAGGACTGGAACGACGGGGTACATTGTCTTAGTAATATTGATTTCGTGAATGATCCTTACAATTGATACTGTGGGGATATTCTCGAGTATCTCAAGAAATTAAGGGAATAAACGGGTGAAGGCGGGATTTTTCCAATGAAACCACCTATTGCGATGGATGTAGCTAGAGGATTTGTTGAAGTCCAGCCATCTTGGTGTCCAAGTCCAG
Source organism: Capsicum rhomboideum (assembly GCA_031232105.1). NCBI lineage: Eukaryota > Viridiplantae > Streptophyta > Magnoliopsida > Solanales > Solanaceae > Capsicum > Capsicum rhomboideum. The sequence continues at coordinate 136,456,475 of CP124711.1, read as the reverse complement.
CCAAAGATTTAAAGAATGAGACTTTCCCTATTTGTGTTAACGAGTTTAAAGATGAGAAAGAAGTGATTACAACTTATTGTTCGCTTCATACAAGGTGTCTCCTCCCATGGCTATCCAAGAACAACACTTGCCCAACTTGTCGAGTAGACTATCCATTGCACTATTCACCCTTTTTGAACCGTCGATGTCCGGGGTAACAAAGACTCAAACTTGAAGCCAAGATCTCTAATTACTTAATACTCTGTTAGTAATGATGGCATGTTATAGAGTCTAACGTTTAAGACATGTTCTTATCTTTTTTTGATCCTCCAATTTCGTTGTTATTCTTTTTGGTATCATATTGTAAAAAAGGACTTCTTTCATATCCTTGATCGCATTTACTCATATTATTAGATCTTCATCATGCTTGTGCCTTTTGTTTGCCAAGAAGTCGGCAGACTAGTTTACCTCTCCCCAGATGTATTTGATGTAGGTTTTGTTGATATTCAACAAATATCTACGTCTTCAATAATAGTCCTAAGAGGATGGTGTTGTATTTTCTCATCCTTAATCAGCTTGACAACAAGTAAATAATCGGTGATATCCCATTAGTTTAGCTATAATTAGCCCTAATTTTTTAATACTCCATAACTCTGCAGTGTGGCTTGTCATAGCTTTCACCTCACCTGAATATTCGAGAAATCATTTTTCGTGATCATCTCTAAAAATCCCTCCAAAAGCGATATCTTCACACTGTGTCTTGACACTATCATTAATGTTCAACTTTATCTTTCCTGCAATGGGGAATCAAACCGAGCAATTACTTGGCTTGTTTGGAATTAGAAGCTTGAATTGGAACTAATTCAACAAATTCCCTAGTATAATTAGTAAATTAGTTTGCATATAATCTCGATAGGTAAATATTTTTTTCAATCAAATTTTATTTCTCTCCTTCCATATGTGCCACAAAATTGAGAAAGTGTGATACAGTTAAGTTTGAGGAAATAGATATAGTGTATTCAAAAAAATTGAGCAAACAGATTCAACGAAATTAAACTAATAGATACAATGAAATTGACCAAACAGATACCACAAAATTGAGCAAAAAGATACAACAAATTTGAGTGTCGGATACAACAAATTTCAATGAACAGATACAACTAAAAAAAAAAAAGTTTATATGAATCATAATTAGGCAAAATATAGCTATTTGTGAAATTTCCTCAAAGATTAACAGAAAATAAATGTTGGTACTTTTTTTAATAATAAGCTTTGCTATATTGGCATACGGGCCATCAAAGCTTCATTGATTTCATTGAAAAGGTCATGTCTGCTTTTACTTTTTTGAATATTTATTTTAGGGTCGTCATTTAACTTATATATGTTTTATAGTTTGTTTTTTTTACAAGTTTACTCATCTTGGAAACAATTGTTGTCTTTAAATCTCAATTATGTGTGCCTGCATTTGTTTTGCCAAAAAAAAAAACACTTTGTTTGAAACATAAATTTAATATATCATAAAGAAAAACATCAATCATCAATTTGTCAAAGCAATAACAAACCCATTTAACATCTTTTTAATTTTTTTTCATGGATTTCTAAATTAAACACATTCTAAAATTGGTTAAATTTTAGTTGTGCGCCTGAAATTTTTTTGCTTAACAATAATAATTTTATGTTTTGAGTTTAACATTCAAATCTACACTAAATAAAGCTCAAATTTGAAACATAAGTTCTATGTATTCCCAGCTGATAAAAGAAAAGAATCTCTGGCCAAAAGAGAAAAAAAGTTCAACAACAAATCTAACAAACTCATATAACACTAATTTTTTCATGTATTCATGCGCTCAATAATACATAATTTAAACACATATTAAAGTTAACTAAAATTTCATAAGCACGATCAAAATTTCAGTCATGTGCATCCGAAACTTTTTTAACTTTCTTCTTCAAATTCTACACTCCAATCTACTCTAAATAAACTTAAATTCGAGCATAAATTTCACGTATCATAAAAAATAAACCACAGCCATCAATTTTGTCAAAACAACAACAAACTCATTTTGCATCTTTTAAGTGTTTTATATATATATGTCTCTACTCAATCATACATGACTTAAATACATGTTAAAATTAGTTGAAATTTCAATTATATAGCTCCATAAATATAGAAGAAGAAACAGAAGAAGCAGCAAAAAAGAAACACCCTTTTGCCTGAAAATTACCTAATGACTTTTGCCGGCTTCTTTTGAGTGAATTTTGTTTGTTTTTTAAAAACTGACTAGGTATATATGTTCTTTTTAAATTTAATTTTTGCTGATTTTTTACATGAATATTTCAACAAGTAGCTCGATTTTTATCTTCATAATTTTAAGTAGTTGAGTTTTCTTCGTGAATAACAACATTTGATTTTGAGTAAACTGGTGATAATTTAATTATTATTTAATTTTTTATTTATTTAAAAGTAATACGTTTATTTAGTCCTATGAGCCCGGAGGCTAGAGAGAAAAGGTTTAAAAACTTAGTGAGATGCACAAAAAGCCACAAAACTAATAGGTAAAAGCATATATTATTCTTAAATACTCAAACTTCTTTGATATTCAACTTTCATTTAGAGGCACAAATAGTGATTCCGATTCTTCGGACATTAGTTTTGTCGCCGACTCCGACTCTTCAGATATTGGTTTTGTCGACGACTCCGATTCCTCGGACATTGGCTCTGTTGTCGGCTCTGATTCTTCCAAGATTGGTTCTTTTTTTTTTCGAGATATGTTGCATTTAAAAACATGAGTAAAATTTATAATTGTATGATGTATCCAACGCAGTTAATTTCATTATGATGTTAACATAGTTTCCAATTCATAAAGAAAATGTTGTGGAGACATTGTGAGGTCATATATTTATTCTGAATGTTGTTGAGACATTGTGAGTTCATATACATATTCTATTATAGTGATTACCTTTGTGCAAGTATCTTTTTATACATAGTTACATATATGCACAAAGTTAATTGTGATTTTCATAAAAGTAAAAATGTAGGAAAATTTAAGATTTCTAATCTTATAGGAATACACTTTGGCATACTGTTTAATTTAGTAAACAATTTTCATAAATATAAATTTCGATCTTTGATTTTGCACTTATTAAAATGTATAGAAGGTTTAAAGAGGAAGACCATCCCAATTTCAATTTCTTTTTCTTATTAGGCAGTGTAAAGGACTGCCAAACAAATCACAAGGGGTGAGCTTTTAACTTCTCATTTAATGCAAGAGATCTAATTATGTGCATGTTTGATTGGTAGTTTAATAAAATATTAGAATTTTTTGTGTGTGTGAAAACATTTATCTAAACACATTCGCTTTTCAAGATCATTTTAAAAAACTAGTACTAATTTGTTTCTCAAAAACATTTTAATGTAATTTTCTATATATGTATTTTTTAAAAAAAAAAAAAAGAGGAGAAAAATATATCACCATTTAAGGTTAAATAATTATATACTAAAGTCATCCGGAGTTTATACATTTTAAGATTGATGTGAATTTTAAAAGATATAACTTCTTCATTACAACTTGATTAATGATTTTTTTTTTTATTTTTAAGAATTGATCTACTAAAAGATAAATATATGATTGCTTTGAAATGCAATGGACATATACTGATTTTGCATATATTGATCTGAATCAATCAGTTGTTTTCTCCACGTTTAATTTCCTCTATGCATGGCTATATCTAAAGGTTGCATATTTGACTCAAAATGTGTAACTCGTCCAATCCGTCCAGAGTTTAACGGGTTGGGTCAATGATATTTTCTTGATGGGTCAATTTGTGGTGTAACCCAAATTAACCCATCTCTTGAAGGGGTCAATTTGAGTTAGCATCAAAGTTTTGCTTTCAGGGACGGATGGATCATCTATTGCTTTTGTTGGGAATCTTAGTATAGTAGATCAATTGACTGGTTGCTTGAATTTACACATTATTGGTGAGTATTTAATTCTCTATCTTATAATTTCTGATATCATTTGTGACTAAAATAGGTAATGGTGTGACGTTTTGTTTATGAATATATATTTTATTATTAATGCATTTGTGCATACATTTTTATCTTTTTTTTATAAGTCAATATATATTTTATTCAGAAATAGCAGTCTGCAATTTTAGTTCACTTTTTATTATTTTGCTTTAAGTGAAATCCCGGAGGAATTAGTGGTAAATTAAAGAAAACAAATTAGTTTAAGAAACTAAAGGTAATCCAATCATTGCAATTAGGGGTGTACAGACCAAACCGTCAAGTCAAACCGAATCGACGAACCAAACCCAACCAAGAAAAAAAACCGACTTGTGGTTTGGTTTGGCGTTAGAAAAAAAAAATCGATCATTTTTGGTTTGGTTTGGTGTTAATCAAAGAAAAGTCAAATCGAACCCAAATCAAATCGACATAATATATATATATAATTTTAACTTTTTATACATAAAAAATATTAATTATAATCTACTTTCTAAATACTTTTTAAATTAATTTTATTAATTTTTAATATTTAGAAAGTAGATGTAGATATATATTCAGATTTGGGCCTTTAAGTTGTAATATTTGTCCATTAATTGATAACTAAATGATCTGAAGCGCAATATAAACTTAAAAACTAAAACTTTTCACTTTTCATCTTACTTTTAGTTTCTGGAGAGTTTTCCGCTCTTCCTTTCCATTCCTCATTTTTCATAATTGTGGTTTCCCACTAGCACATGAGTGAAAACATATTTGATCTTGTCTACAATCACAATATAATTGTAAAAACTAAAGATATATTAAAAAAATAAGAAAAACCGAAAAAATCAAAAAAATCGATTAAAACCTAAACTGAAAAAATCGGTTTTATGTTGATTTGATTTGGTTTATAGCTTTGATAAACCGACATGATTGGTTTGATTTTTTTTTAAGTAAAAAACCAAACCAACCCGACCTATGTACACCCCTAATTGCAATATCTTGATGATTTTAACTTGGACAAATTGAGTTTTGACCCGCAATTCAATTCATTTTGGCCCAATCCATTTTGACTCAAACGAATTTTGAGTTGGTTGGGTCATAACCCGTTCACTAACATAACTAATTTTGGCATGTCCATATTTGACCCAACTCGTTCACTTGACACCTATAGCTACACCAAATATTCTTATGAGTGTCAAATAGGCGGGTTGAGCTGGATTTGAATTGATCAAAATGGATTGAATTAATAAAAAGATAGGTCAATGAGACAATGACACATCCAAAAGTTACTCAGAATAGAAAGCGGGTCATAGTACTAACTACTAAGTTTAAGTTTCTTTTATAATATTTAAGTACCTAATTTTTTTTTAATTATGATTATAAACAATATATCAAATAAAAAGATATTTTTCTAAAATTAGAACATAAGATCTTAAACTGGACAAAGCTAACACTTGAACAACAGAACTTCCAGCTAAAACAAGAAGCTATGCAACAAAGTATATACTCCAAAGTGGGGGTGACCTTCACAGTGGACAAGATGCGGGAATCGAGACTGAGATAGGACATATAAAGAGGAGAGGCGTAAATGCCCTAATGAAGAGTGTGAGAGGTTGGATATGGCAGGTGTCAAGAAAGATAGGTAGGTCGGAGAAGTATTGAGAAGCAGTGATTAGAAAAGATAGGGTTCCACTTCAGCTTAACGTGAACATGACCTTAGATAGAAGGATGTTGAGATAACGAATTTGGATAGAAGGTTAGTAAATAATTGCATATTTGTTTCGCTTTTGTGCAAGTTAGGCTTGGTGATAATTTGATACACTATACCTATTTCGCCTTCCTTACTAGTAGTAATAGCATTATTCTCGTAATTCTTGTCCTTCTATTAATTTTACTACATCTGTAAATTTTAGTCATAACATCTCTAATCCATACCAAAATATTGATGAAATTCAGGCCACCACAGAACCTTGGCAAACACACCTTTTTGCAAGCAACAAGAACCTTTTTTTTTTTTTTTTGAAATTGTGTTAGTGCTTGACCAAACAAAGCTCCTATAATATGCTTCAATAAATTTAAGGACCTTTACTGACATTTGAAATAGCTGAGATAGTAAGATCTTACATCAAATACTCTCTTCATTTTATTTTATTTAGCCCTATATTAAAAATCGATATTTCATTTTACTTGTCTAATTTAGCAAATCAAGAGAGCTTAGTACTTTTTCTCATCCTACCCTTAATAGTAAATAACTACATAAAGTAATAGTAGTCAAATATAGAGTTCCAAAACATCATTAACAAGGTTAGTTTCGTAAAATGCACCTCTAATTAAAAGAAATTTAAGAAGTGTACATGAGGTTAGCAAGGGTCAAATAATATGAAACGAATGGAGTATAATAGTACTGATTGAACAAGTTAATGCTCTCTTGGTGTTCATCCCATTGGGATCATGTTCTATGGTCAATTTTACACTGTAACCATAAACTAATATGACCAGACAGGCTAGGATCCCATTTATGTCATGGCAATGTAAAACTTACAACTTTCAGACACGTTTGGATTCCAAATACTCCTTCCGTCTCAAAATAGTTAGCATATAAAAATTTTGCACAATTCTTAAGGAAAAATTAATGAGTGTAAATTGACTAATATGACCCTATTATCTATTTAATCTTTTGATTACATGAAGCTTGTTCAATCAATATGGAAATTAATTACTAAGGATAGAGTTGGAAAAAAGTGATTAGTTATCTCTTGATCTTTTAAATATGTCAGAAATTTTTTAATAAATATGTCAACTATTTTGAGACGGAGAGAGTAAATCTTATGCTACCATTGACTGCCTTTTGATCAATATAGCCTCTTTCCCGTTTTTCATCATCAAGCCCTTATCCGCACATTTGACACTCATAACTTACAAGAAAACCGTCATGCATATTTTTTTTAATATTAAATAATTAGATGTTTTTGTGGCTTTTAATAACGCTAACCTACAATACAATTTAAATACTCCCTCCGTCCATCTTTATTTATCTATATTTTTATTTTGGGATGTCCAACAATACTTATTCAGTTTGAAAAATCAATACATAATTTATTTATTTTTTTCCATTTTACCCTTGATATTAAATACTATTCATCCCTCATTGCATTTTTCAAAGCAAAAAATTTATTATATTTAAAGGGTAATATAGTAAAATCACCTCTATATTTATTGTTTCTTAAGGCATGTATCAAGTCAAAAGTGGACAAATAAAGATAGACGGAGGGAGAACCACATACCCCGACTTCAATCATGTTTGACCGTTCTCTTAATCCTAGAGATAAAAGTCTTGAGTGTTTTTAATTTCACCTCCATATAAAATCTTAAGAAGATCCTCAATTTTATACTTCATTTTTTCTTCAAATAAAATTCGAGGCTCAAACAATTCTTTCGTTCTTCTTCTTCTTCTTCTTCTTTTTTTTTTTTTTTTTTTATAATTGTGGTGTCCGGGTCAGCTTTCACTCACCTCGATTAATTCCACGAGATACCTACCACCTCCACGGGATACCTTCCACTAACTCAAAAAATTCCAGTTACCCTAACAACCCTCCACAAATAATTACTCCACTAACTCCGGATTAAATTAAGGGCCTGTTTGGAAAGCCACTCTGGTAATTGGATTTGGTGTAATTGGGTGTAATTACACTGTTTGGCATGTTTGGTTGGCCAGGTAATTACTTTGTCAGCAGGTAATTGGGTGTAATTGGCAGGGGGTAATTACACTCTCCAATTCATAGGGGGGCTGTGAATTGCTGGTAATTACATGGTGTGATTACAAACTGATTACTTTTTAATTTCTTTCTTTTATTTCTATTTTTATTTTTTTGGTTGAATTTATTTTAAATTTCTATTGTTTTAAATTCTTTCTATTTTTATTATTCTAATATTTTTTTTAAAATATTTTTATTTTATATTATTTATATTTCATTTCCCTCTCATTTCTCAACCTTTACTTCTTGTGATTCCATGCAATTTTTAGTATTTTCTATTTTTATAATTTATTTTATGTTTATTTTTTTCATTTAGCATAATTTAGTTTGTATTCTAATTTTTAAATTAAGTAGAATTCATTGTTGAATAAGTTATAGACTTAGGTTTTTCTTTTCTTTTGAATCATATTTATGTTATGTTGAAATTTGACATAAGAGTATTATTTTACTTTTTTTTTAAATTTTGAACTTATGTTATATTTTCACTTTCAATTTATTTGTTTTACTAGTATTGACATGATATTTCATATTGCAAGTCATTCATTTTTTAGTTAGAATTGATAAATTATCTTTTTGTCAAATGTTTTAATATTTTTATGACATTATATTTATAATATGAATCCTTTTGTCAAACATGCATTTCATGATGTTCTTAAAAATCGTGTACTTTTGTTTTATGATTAATTTAATTAAAATATACTTGTTTGAAAAATATAAATCCATTATTTTTTTTATAACAATATATGTGTATTAATTAATATATTTCAAAAGACAATATATATATATATATTTATTTTCATTTATAAAGGCATTTATTTGTCTAATCTAAATTTTAGTTTTTGATAATTAACTTTTATTTTAAAAATTGAATATAACCATGTAATTACGCTTGTGCAACCAAACAATACACTTGTAATTACACTGTGGCAAACAAATAGGTCAGTGTAATTACTAGGCTGGTAATTACTATACTAATAATTACACCAATTCCAATTACCTGATGGCTTTCCAAACAGACCCTAAGTGTCGTTTAAGGAATTGGCTGACTAACGAAATTATTTAATAGCATTAATCGCAGTGTTATTTGGATAAACTATACTTTATTCCTCCTCAAATTATCATTTATCTCTCCTCAGTCCTCAATTCTTTATTACAATTTGTAAAAAAATATTTATTGGAATATCGGTAGATTTGAAATATATACTTTCTTTGTTGACTTTTGTTTGTCAGATTTTGTCTTACGAGAGTCAATTTGACTATTATTCGGAGCTAAAGTGAATTTGATTAATAGAATATTTTAGGTTTAAAATTAGATGTTCAAAAATTATATGAAAAATACTATTGCAATCCTTCTCATATTAATATGATGAAAAAATACATATTAAGATGTTGATTAAAATCTATGCAGTTTAATTCTCAGGAAGAGAAAGTGATAAATAAAAATGAACGGAGAGAGTAATAATGGTGCCTAAGTCACCACATATTTTGATGTAATAATTTGATTAAAATAATGTTGTTTTCGGGTTTGTAAAATCTGTATTCAATGAACTTCAATAATATGTTCAAACTAAAGTTTGAACAACCAAATGAAGTTCTAGCTCTGTATTCACAACAAGAACTTCAACACAAAATTTCAAACAACTTATTAACAACAAATATGAAGTTCAAACCAACTATGAACAACAAATATGAAGTTCAAATCAACTATGAACAACAAATATGAAGTTCAAATCAACTATGAACAACAAATGAAGTTCAAACTATTTCTGGAAAATAGTAAATCATTTCAAAAAGAAATGAAGATAAAAAGATTCAAGTCCACCGAATTCAGGATGTGTCCTTAAGGAAATTATTCCCCTCAAATACCCGAGGTTATGGAATATATCCTCCCAAAATAAAATGAATCACATCAACAGAATGGCGGTACCTCAAACTCTGTTGAACTACGAACACACTCAACGATAGTAAATCACACTTGAGTTTTTCAAGAAGAAGAGTTTTTTTAACTTCATAATTTCATTACAATACCTGAGAAAAAATTAGATATTTATAGCCAAAAGGAGTTGCTTAAGAAAAGAAGCAATGGTTCGTGAAGAGTTGCACATTTTTGGAATGACGGGCCCACATGCAAACCCATATGCGCCCGCACATGGCCACATGCGACTGCATGTCAGCCCACATCTTATCATTTTGTCATTCAAATAGTGTATTAAAGGATCGCTATCTTTCAACGTGCGTTGTGACATGCGTTCGCACATGCGTGTGTGTGTCCGCAAATAGAAAATTTTTAGATTAAATTTTTGGATCATTAACTCTCAAGTTTCAAATGAATTTTGTCCAAAAAGATAGTCTCTCGATCAATCTAAATCCAATTCCAAATTCGAAGCCGAAGCCGAGCGAGAGACGACGACGACGGCGCGAGGCTTGCTTTCTTCTTGCCCCACTAACAACAAGGAGGAGTGCTTCTATACTTAAGAACAAGAATATTTCTTTCTCCCACCAATGTGAGAGAAACACTCTTTTATAAAGTGAAAGCACAATTCACTCTTTTTCCCTCCATTTGTTTTCCCTTCATTTTCCTTTTACATTTTACTAGAACCCAACAATCCTCCACATGAATTGGGAATGGCTATTTCATAAAAAAAAAAATATACGGACAAGTGTGTGTGATTTATAAGCAAAGACTAATTGCATCTGGATAAGTAGGTTTTCCTTTGAAATTTCCATAATGAACTTATATCGGACTCACTCGGTCAATAGGTAGATGCGATATCCTTGAACAGTCGAACTTTGGTATACACCTAGATAACACAAGTCATACAACCAGCCTTTTACCGTTTATAATTCTCACAATTTTATTCTTTGTTGCCATGAACACTACCTGGTTTCATGAGAGCTTAAAGAATAAGATTTTATTATCATTCTCCTTGAAGCGCCTTCTACTTCACCCTCACATAGGTGATTCCTAAACGTTAAACCCTATAGATCAAACTATTTGGTCAAACCTGCCAAATTTAGAAACCATTAAAAAGCTTCAAACCATAAGTCTTATCCTTGTTTTTTGAATATTGTCTTCATCATGAGAATGGATTGAGTTAATTGACAATATTGAACCATCAGTCACAACTTTATTTGATCTCCTTGAACCTAGCTCTTGGGATCTCCAGTCTGCCAGGTAGAGTTACCGCTGTGATGACTTGTCCTAGGTCGTAAACCCATTTTCTTAGATGATCTTTCAACTCCCTCTCTAGTTAGGCTTTTTGAAAGTAGATCCGACACATTATCCTTGACCTCACATAGTCAATCGTGATAATCCTACTAGAGAGTAGTTCTCTAATGATATTATGTCTCCATATTATATGACAAGATTTATCGTTATACATCATACTCTCTACCCTACCTATTACAGCTTGACTATCACAGTGTATGCATACTGGTACCAAAGGTTTGGGCCAAAAAGAAATATTTTTCAAGAAATTTCGGAGCCATTCAGCTTATTCACCATCCTTATCTAAAGCGATAAATCAGATTCTATTGTAGAGCGAGCAATACATGTCTGTTTGGATGATTTTCAAGAGACTGTTCCTCTACCAAGATTAAATACATATCCACTCATGAATTTTACTTCATTTAACCCGGTGATCCAATTTGCATCACTATATCCTTCACTTACAGCTGGATATTTGTTATAACGCAAAGCATGATTTTGAATATATTTTAGATACCCCAAAACTCTTTTCATTGCCATCCAATGAGTTTGCTTGGGATTACTCATGTACCGACTTAATTTACTAATAACATATACTATATCTGGTCGCGTACAATTCATGATATACATCAAACTTTCCAACACTCTTGCATAGTCTAATTGTGAGTCACTTTTACCTTCATTCTTTTGAAGTGCAAAGCTCATTTCCAATGGAGTCTTAGCACTATTGAAATCCAAATAACTGAACTTGTCAAGTACCTTTTCAATGTTATGAGATTGTGACAATGTTAAGCCTTATGGAGTTCTACGAATTCTTATCCCTAAGATCACATCAGCAATTCCAAAGTCTTTCATATCAAATTTGCTTTCTAGCATTCACTTCGTAGCATTTATGTCAGAAATGTCTCTATTGATGATAAATATGTCATTCACATACAAACAAACAATGACTTTGTGATTTGAAGTGTCTTTAATGTATTCACATTTGTCACACTCATTAATTGTAAATCCATGTGCCAACATGCTTTGGTCAAACTTTGCATGCCACTATTTGGGTACTTATTTTAGTCCATAAAGTGACTTAACAAGTTTGCACACTTTCCTTTCTTTACCAGAAACTACAAAACCCTCGGGTTGTTCCATGTAAATTTCTTCCTCCAATTTTTCATTTAAGAAATCTATTTTTACATCCATTTGATGGATTTCAAGACCATATACCACATCTAGTGCAACCAAAATCTGAATGGATGTAATCCTTATTACTGGTGAGTATGTTTCAAAATAATCAAGACCTTCTTTTTATCTAAAGCCTTTAACAACAAGTCTTGCCTTGTATTTGTCAATAGTTCCATCAGCTTTCATTTTCCTTTTGAAGATCCATTTTGAACCTAAAGGTTTATTTCCTGGAGGAAGATCAACCAACTCTCAAGTATGGTTGCTCAAGATTGAATCAATCTCACTATTGATAGCCTTTTCCAATGGATGAGTCTGCAGAAGACATCACTTCTTTGAATGTTTGAGGCACATTTTCAAGAAGAAATATTACAAAATTTGATTCGAGGAAAGTCGACGTCCTTTGACATTTACTACGCCTTGGATTCTCTTCATTAAGTACATTCTTCTTTGGTTCATCCCGAGGTCATTTAGACCCTTCACTAGACAGCTCGTGTCTAGTCTTATACGGATAAATATGTTCAAAAAACTCAACATTATCTTATTAAATTACCGTATTATCATGAATATCCGAATGTTCGGATTTATGAATCAAAAATTGACATGCTTTACTGTTTGTAGCATATTCAATAAAAACACATTCCACAGTCTTTGGTCCCATTTTAACCCTTTTGGGTATAGGAGCTCAGACTTTGGCTAGATACCCCTACACTTTAAAATATTTCAAGTTGGGTTTTCTTCCTTTTCATTTCTCATAAATATGGAATATATTGTGTCTTGCAATGGGGGCACTCTATTGAGTATTCAATTTACTGTAAGGATAGCTTCCCCTACAAGTTTTGCGGTAAATCTGAACTTATAAGTAAAGCATTCATCATTTTATTCAATGTTCAATTTTTTCTTTCCGCAATTCCATTTGATTGAGGTGAGTAAGGGGCAGTAGTTTGATGGACAATTCCATTTTTCAAACATATCTCTACAAAAGGAGATTCTTACTCTCCACCCCTATCACTTCTTATCATTTTAATCTTTTTATCCAACTCATTTTCAAATTCAGTTTTATATTATCTACATGTTTCTATTGTTTCATCCTTACTATTCAGTAAATAAACATAACAATATCTAGTACAATAGTTAAAAAAAGTTATAAAATACTTTTTTCCATCATGAGAAGGTGTTGACTTCGTATAACAAATGTCTGTATAAATCAAGTCTAAGGGATTGGAATTCCTTTCAACAAACTTATAAGGATGCTTAGCATACTTAGATTCAACACATGTTTGACACTTTGATTTATTGTACTTAAAGTTAGGAATTTTTTTAAATTATTCAGTTTTCACAAGGTTTTGTAATTGACATATCCTAAACGTTCATGTCATAATTCATTTGATTCAAGCAAGTAAGAATAAGCCTCAACTTTATTCATTTCAACAATCATTATATCAAGTTTGAAAAGGCCCTCATTGAGGCAGCCCTTTCCTACATACATTTCATTCTTGCTTATTACAACTTTCTTCAAAACAAATAAATACTTAAACCCATTTTTTAACAACAAGTATTGTAGACACTAAGTTCTTCCTAATAGTAGGAACATGGAGAACATCGTTGAGAGTCAACACCTTGCCGGAATTCATCTTTAGGAATATCTTTCCACTTATCTTCAATTTTGGATGTTTCAGAATTTCCCATGAAGATCACTTCTTTAGGACCAGTGGTATTATAAGTAGCAAAATTTTCTTTGTCCACACAAACATGTCGAGTGGCTCCTGAATCAAACCACTATTCATTTGGATTTCCAATTAGATTGAATTTAGTGATCATAGCACACAGGTTTTCAATCACTTCAGTTCCAACATGTTTATCTGATTTCTTTTCTTCTTCTTCTTCAGAACTTGACAATTTAGAGATTTGCGGCCAGCTTCACTACAACTGTAGCACTTGCCTTTGAACCTTTTCTTATTTTGCTCTTTCTCTTGTCCAGAAGATTTCTTTCTCTTCTTATTATGTGTAGCATCATCTTTAACAAGATTTGCATCCATCATTATTGATTTCTCATGCAACTTATCATCTTATTTTATCTTGAGATAAATCATAAAATCTTCCAAACTAGACAATTGGTTTTCAAACATTCCTTCTTCGGGAACATGAGGACCTCTACTTGTGAACCTTTGTATTTCAAGTTTGGTAAGCCAAAAGAATATCATTTGCTACCATTCTTTGAAGTTTACACCAGAAATTTTTTCTTGTTTCTCTGTCGATGCCATTGCTAGAGCAATATCTGAACGGCTTGATGATGCAATATTGATTGTCATTGGGCCAACACTATTAACAATCGAATTAATTTATTGTTCAGGTTCATTCGCCATCTTCCTGCCAGTCTTTGAAAAACACTTTAGTATTTCATGTTACTAACAACAAAGACTTAATCTTTAAACACCTTGTTTCTAGTCAACGATAAAGGTTTTATGTTCTTCAAATCGTCAACCGTATAAACTTTGAAATCTGACAAAGTTTTTATGTTCTTCAAATCAAAATCAAATTCAAACAGAGTGAAAACCCATAGGTTTTAAACTCCAGAAACCAGTACAGATAGTTCAATGAATCGGTGAATTTTTTATGTTCTTCAAACCGAATTCCCAATCTGATTTTTCGGTGAAGTTTTTATATTCTTCTAATTGAGGGAGTAGAAATCAAAAGATTTTAGTCTCCACAAAATTAGACCCAATACAGATTAAACAAGTACTTAATGATTTCCTTAAGATTGTTGATTTCGGGTTCGTAAAATCTGTATTCAATGAACTTCAACAATATGTTCAAACTAAAGTATGAACAACCAAATGAAACTCTAACTCTGTATTCACAAGAAGAACTTCAAATACAAGTTCAAAAAACTTATGAACAACAAATATGAAGTTCAAACCAACTATGAACAACAAATATGAAGTTCAAATCAACTATGAACAACAAATGAAGTTCAAACTATATCTGGAAAATAATAAATCATTTCAGAAAGAGATGAAGATAGAAAGATAACAATAAATAAAAATGATACCTCCTAGGGCTTAGAAGACTACCACACACATTATCCTATAAAGTCAACAGAGAACAAAATAACTATTAAATGACATAGAAGACTGCCACACACAAAGTCCTTGGAAGTCACTATAGAATAAAACAACTATTAAATGTAGGTTCTGGAAACTAATTAAAAGAAGAATAATTTTGGGCTGCTGCATTTTTGCCATTGGGGGAGCATATTTGGGCCCAATTCCACCTCATCTTGGACTTTAATTTGGACCTCCAAATAGATGTAAGACTTGGATAAAATATCTTCATTGGGCTGGAGCTCTTCTTCTATCACAAGACACTTTTTAATATTAAATGCAGCCCATTAAAATGTCTTGATATTCTTTGTCCTTTAATGATGTTGAGCTTCCATGGATGCTATCATTCTCCCCTTCTTAAAGAAGATTTGAGGATTGATTATAGCTGCTCGTTTTTTGGATTTGAGCCTCCATAATTGCTATCATTCTCCCCCACTTAAAGAAGATTTTTCCTCAAAGCTTGACCAATACCTACAACCAACATGATAATCACAATCAGTAAGAGGTAAATAAAGAAAGTAGAACAAGCATTTGGTAAAATAACACTTGGTAATGACCATGAAACCATTTAACCCATTTAGTTCTTTTATGCATAAACACCCATTTTAAATATCCATGCACTGCATCATCCAATAAAATAATGTAATCACCAATATAAGAGCTAAAAACATAATTCATAAGCTCCTTAAATAAGAGAGGATCATTACCTAGACCAAAAGCATATGAATACCAAACAAACATACCATATTTGCTCTTGCGAAACAACTTAATCTCACTATTGGATATACCATAGTCAAAATATGGATCAAAAGCAATTTCCTTAAGAAGTGGCTTGAATTGAACTTGGTATTCACTAAGGAGATCAAGTTTAGAAGCATTGTCTGCAATCCTTTCAAGGACTTCAAATGGTCCATCTCCTCTTGCAAAGAATTTAGAACTTCTTTTAGTAGGAGACCTTTGAATCCTAAACAACACACTCTTATGATATAGCCAACAATCATATAATTCCATAAAGATTATCTCTCCAAATAAAATAACTTGGCTCACAAGAATTTCACAAATATTGGGTGAGTACAAGAAGCTAACAAAATCAAAGATCTTGTGTCACGACCCAATTTCTCAAGTCATGATGGCGCCTACATTATCCCACCAGTAGGCAAGCCAAGCCATAGCCCAGAGCGGCAAGCAACTAGCTAACGGACGAGAACCAGAAAAGACAAGATAAAATGGTAATACTAAAAATAATAGGAAGCAGAAGCAGAAATATAACATAATAAAGTATACCAGAACGGGAGATGGAATAGGACAACGTACTCAAATGAATCCCTCCCAAGACCTGATAAGGTCCGTACTAGAGCCACTACTAAAACATAACCAAAGTACTAGACAGAATCCAAAATGTACATAACATATACAAGTAGTCTCGGAAGCAAAAGACTATATTGGAGTAGATGGAGGGGGATCAGCCTCAGATACTAGAAATCTCACCCTGCTCTGGATCAGTACTGGGATAGAGAAGTTAAGTCAACGCCGACTGCTTGTACTCGAATCTACATCAGGAAAAAGATGCAGAAGTGTAGTATGAGTACCAAAGCAATGGGTACTCAGTAGGCTTCATCGACCGACTGAGCTCAAATATAGGAAAAGTATAACTAAATGTGAGGGTGCAATCTAAGTCAGCAGTATAGGTGGATAGAAAAGTAAATGGCTATCGGGCTATACAAGGGCGATAAAGGAATAAGTAAAAGCGTTATGGAAAAGTAAATAATGCAGTAATAAGCAGGCAATTCAAACATAACCTAACTGGGGGCCCATAATCCCAGAAGGCATATAGAAGAAAATAATTAATCCGACCGTACCCCCATAAGCCGGTGGGACACACAAGAAAAGTAAAAGAACGCCTAAATAATCTGTAGCCGATCCCATCCCAAGTAACATAGTAACCATCCAAGTGTGCGTCGGGATTGAACCGACATCAATGGGTAGTAATAAGAGGCTAGATGTCAGGATCGAACACGATATAGTGGATAATAACAAGAGGCCATACAACGGATTCCAACCGAAAATAGTGGGTAATAACGAGATACCATATATATGATATATCTCAGTACTCATGGACTGATGTCGGACTAAAACTAGAACTCAGGGAACCACAATATCAGAACCACGGTACCCAGTACCAGAACTCTCAGATCGTACCATAGTTAGTGGATGGACTCAAACCAGAACTCATAATAATCAGTAACCAGAACCATCATATCTTAATTAGTGGCCGGACTCGAATCGAAACTAGTAATAGTCAGTAATCACCACAGTGCCAAAATTCACACAAATATAAGTAAATGGGGACGTGGTGGCCCCAAACCGAAATCGTGGTATAAATAAATGAGCTAACCCACAATGTACTACAAGGCCAATTCCTGGGTCCCCCAAGGTCAACAGCCTACTACTAGGCGACATACATATCAAATTGGGTATCTCAAGTGTATCATGACAAGGCGGGTCCCAACACTAGATCAAGGCTAACAATCCCGGTCAGGTGCTATGTTATCTGAGGTCAACATGGCTAAAAAAAAATCATAACTGGGTTAAACCAACCCAAATGATATCCTAAAAGAGTAACTCAGGGCTTAACTAAGCCCAATAATGTCTAAGGTTAACTATGCCGACTGTGAAGAGTAGCGGGTCCCACTACGGGGTCCCAAAACCAAGTCTAAGCTAAACCTATCTGAGTTTGGACTAAGGTTCCCCAACCCCCTACTAATAGCGGTACAACTTTAACCAATCCTATAAAGTTCATCTTTGGCACACCACGAGGATAACGAGCTTGAAAGATACCCGAACAAGGCTCTAACCAGCCCAAAAGGCCTAATCATAGTAAGTCAATGCCAATCTACAATAGCATGCAAATACTATAAATAAATTCAGTCTAGGTATAAGGTAAGACTAGCCTACCTGGATGCCCCCGAATGCCTGTCGAAGCCTGCTAAACAGGAATCTTCCCCTTCCGAGAGGCCTTTGACTGCTGCCACGCTATCAAAACAATAAACTATATCTCAAAACATGAAGATTAATACCCATATTTCCCGGTTCAAAAAATGACCAAAAATTCCACGTGGGGTCTGCTTGCGAACTCGCAAAATCGAGACCGTCACAGCTTCCCAAACAGCTCAGTGACCAGTAGTCACAAGAGATATACCCAAATTCGAGCTCAAAATATCTCTAAAATAGCACCAACATCAACCCCGCCAAATAACAATTCAAATACACGACTTTAAGCTGAAATTGACCGAAAAACTTACGATATAAAGACGTTATACTATCAACCACGCGATCCTCGAAATTGAATAACTTAATGTAGATAATTAATCAGTGATCAAATATAATGTGAAAGTATATTTTTTTGAGAAGACAAAGAATGAAAAGTTCTGAAATTTTGTAAGCATTTCTTTAAAAAAGCATAATATACAGTAAGTACATACTATATATATTTGCTAAAGTGTAACTTCCATCCACCCAATGTTTGTTAACATATATATCTATATATATCGAAAGTAACAATAGTGACATGATACACTTGTATGAGTAAAAATGCTACCACATGCTATTAATGACATGATGCCACCACCCAATTTAGTGTAATTGCTGTACAACCCACTTCACTCACACATTGAAGTGTGGTGGCACCACAAGGTTATTCTTATCTCATTATATATATACTCGGGTATTGCGTAGGTTCGTGGTAAAATAAATATAACTTTTGAATATACCATAATTAATAGAAATTTATTTCTAATAATGTCTCTATCATATAACAATATTATTTTAACATATCTAGATTCACTATCTCCGCTTAAAAGATTAATAGGTTACAAAGCTATTATAAAGTAATATAGATATATCATAACTAAAGAATTTTATAAATATCAAAAATATTTTAGAAAGATAATGTAACACCCCGTATGTTTCCGAACCTAACCTAGTTAATTTTTGTAACAGTCATGGAAATATTAAAACATGAGAGCTTTGATGAATTTTACATTAAATTGTTGGACTAAATTCATCTTGGGGAATGGGCTTGAAAATTTGTCCCAAATTAATAAGAAGACATGGCCCAAAAAGGAATAAAAGGACCCATTCTTGCTCTATGCATTAATGACCAAATAGACACCTCACCTTTGACTAAATATTGGCTAAAGATAATATATATAGCTCAAAAATCTGATTTTTAATCACAAAATCCACCTTGCCATTTCTTGTATTTTCTAGACAATCCCAAGAGACCAAAAAGAAACCCTTTTCAAGCCAAGGCAACTACACTTATTTTGCCAAGATCATCACTTTGTAAGTGTTGGTAAGTGCCTATTCTTGTGTTTTAATATATTATGTGCATAAGAGATGGTATGGATTTTGATGGTTATGTCTAAAAGGGTTGATTGGGGCACTTTTGCTTATGTGACACAAGTTGTGTTATTTTGGTGATTTGAACTTGGAAGTGGCCTTGTGGTCTTGAAAGAAGTGAGATTGATGGTTTGAACATCAACATGTATGATATGGTTATGCCCTAAGTTGATTTCTCTTTATGTGTCATTTTTGGAAATTGTTGTTATGGAAAAAGTGTACGGAATTGGTGACGTAATGAAAGGAAAATCTGATTTTTATTCAAAGGAATACACAACACATTTCTAGAAATTTCCCAAAATTTCTCTCAACTCTTAAAGAACCCTAAGCCAACTTTTGGAGCAAGATCATCATTTTTCAAGCTTAGTTAAGTGATTATTCTTATGGATTAATATATTATATCCATGGGAAAGTATGTAAATCATGTTGGTTATGCTTGGAAGGGTTGAATATGGCACTTTGTGTTTTTTTGTAAAAGATGTGTTATCCATGGGATTTACACTTGAAATATGCCTTGTGATTTTGATGAAAGAGCATGGTATGAATGAAATATCAACATGTATGATGTGATTATGTTATTAAACTTGTTAATTTCATATAAGTGTAAATTATGGGATTTTGGCCGATTTGTTGTTGTGAGGTGTATTGAAGTAATTTGATGGAATAATTGTGATGTTGTGGTGATGAAGAGTGGAAAGTATGAACTTGGTGTGACATGCTAATGGTTTATGATATTTTGGTCAATGTTGGGAATATTGTGGGATTATTAGTATGATAATTTCATCAATGGTATTGTCAAGGGGGAAATGACAACTTTAAAGGCAAACATGTAATTCATTGACGTCATATGCATTTGTAAGGAGGTTGGTGGTTAATGTAAATCCCGTTATGTATTTGTGTTGTAGAGTGAAACATAAGGAAGGAGCGGGACTATTGTGTTCACGTATAGGATTGAGTATTCATATTGAGAACACGAGGTATGTAAGGTTCCTCTTTCCGTATCCTTCTGCAGCATATAGTGTACACCTTGTTATGGTACTTACTCATTTCTGAAGTGTCCTAAGGTATCTCATTTCATGTTATTATCTAGTGTTAATCACATATACCTTATTCTTGATTATTGTCATTCATATATTACATAGTTATGGACATGGTTCCAAGTTCCAATAATGTTATGTTCCAAAGCTTCCAATAATGTTACAATTACAAAGTATCAATCTCATGAGCGTAAAGGCATAAAGTAAGAATCTACGTGTTTCCAATAATGATATAATCATCGAATGAACTTTTCTCAAGATTAAAGAAGAAATGTTGTGAAGAGATGTGATGTGTTCTTGGGTGGTATCCCATGGGGTTAAAATACCTCGCATGGGTTGATCCCAATATCTATGGGTGGTATCCCATGGGGTTAACATACCTCGCATGGGTCGATCCCACTTCTACGGGTGGTATCCCAAGGGCAAAAGGAGAACCTAGCATGGGTCGATCCCGAAAGTTGTTAAGTACCCACTGATCAGCTTGGGGTCAGGGCATTGTAAGAATGGAAGAATGAATTGTGAATGAAAAGGTGAACGATGAAGGGATGAATGAGCATAAAAGTAAAAGAAGCAATCCATCTAATGTACATATTTCCATACACATAGAGTGATGGCTTATCCATTTTGGTTTTTTTTTTTTTACTTATATTTGATTCCATTAAAGTTTTGATGTATCATAGAGTTTCTTATGGCCTTACATACTCAGTACATTCTTCGTACTGACCCCTTTGGGGGAAATTTACCTTACTTGTTGTAGGCACAGGTACTAGTAGACCTCCACAGTAGGTTGCAGATCTTTTGCAGATCTTTGGTGAGCTCCAGTTGGTTCGGGGCTTCCTGGGTCTCTTATGTACATTTATTTTGGTACTGTAGCATTGTGTAAAGCGGGGACTTGTCCCGAATTTAAGATGTTTATGCGTGTACTCTTGTTAGAGGCTTTTGTAGACTGATGTGGGTATATGAACGAAGAGTTGTATGTCCACCTTATCTTGATGGCCCTAACGGCCAAGTTTCTTATATGTATATATATGATGCTTCATGATTTCCGCTCTTAGCATCTTATGTCTTTACGTGGTGGTAATGTTTCTTATGGCATGGATATGATTGCGTATGAGTAAAGATTGGTTCTCTCGGGCCATATCGGCTTCGGGTGCCAATCACGCCTCATTGGAACTCGGGGTGTGACAGATAATTTAAATATATCTCTTTACCAAATTCTAATTTAATTTAAATGTTTCACAACACGTTCGGTGTTAATAAAATTCTCAAATGAACTACCCGAAAACCAAACTGTCAGTCCCAACAAGTCATAACTAACTTGGGGTAGTTATAAGAGAGCTCTAAATGCCGAGAACGTACGAAAACAAGGGAAATGACTGGGAGGGTCATTACATCTTGGGTTTTAGATAATAGTTTATGTACCACTCAAACTTTAGCTTTTCCCTCAATTGTTCTCATTCACTCTTGCCTTTTTCCTCTCAAATAACCTTTGGAAAAATATTTTGTGGATTTATAATTAAACTCGTATCAAGCTCTTAGTAGTAAAATAAGAAATTTTAGGACACAAAAAAAAAGTGAAGAACCAATCCTAGAAAGAATTGGGACAACATCATTAAGTGGAAGCTCAACATCATTAAAGAGGTATTGAGGCCACCCACTCTAGCCCCCCTCTTTCTGATCTCCTTATTTTAAAGTCTTCCGCTATCCGTGTTGTTATCCAGTTGTATCAAAGAGGTTCTATCAAGTTTTCGTTCTTGATAATCTTGGAAATTTCTTGAACAAAAGAGCAAAAAAAAAAGTAAAAAAAAAAAGTACTGTAGCGTGAACACTAACTTCAAATATATATATATATATATATATATATATTGTTTGTTTCTCTCCAAGAAATTTTCTTCATCTAATGGTTTCTATAAAGGAGGTTTTGATAGAACACAAGAAGAGGGGATGCTAGATCTTTATCTTGTTCTAAAATCCTTTTCTTTTATTTGAATCTTGTTTCAACTAAATCCTATTCTTTCTAGGATTGGTTCTTCACTTTTTTTCTTGTGCTCCAAAATTTCTTATTTTACTACTAAGAACTTGATACGAGTAGAGTTTAATTATAAATCCACAAAGTATTTTCTTAAAGGTTAATTGAGAGGAAAAAGACAAAAGTGGGTGCGAACAATTGAGGAAAAAGCCAAAGTTTGAGTGGTACATAATTACAGTCTTGATTTTAAATAACTATGTATTTTGCAAGAATATATGATTATGAAGGATTGACCAAGTGGGGTAGTAGACATGTGATACTACCAAAATTATGCATGTATGTTGATAAAGAAACTTATCTGCAATGGGAATATCACATGGAACATATATTTGCTTGTAATTATTTTTGGGAGTTTGAGAAATTGGAGTTTTTCACAATTACCTTATCCCAGGAATTATGAAAAGTAGTGAATGATTATAGTAACCCCCATTGGGTGAAATTTAATCGAATACTTTAGGTTTGGGGTGATTTGAAAGAGGTATTGAGGCGTATTCATTCTATAGCACATTCCCAACAGAAAGTTAGCTCCAAAAGTGATCATTCTACTCTTTCTAATAAGAGTATATAATCTTTCAAGGGGAGGAGTCAAGTTGTGAACAAGAGAGTAGCTCTTCCTTATGTGCAACTTCTCCTATTGAAGTTGTCACGACCCGAAATCCCATTCGGGCCGAACTGGCACCCGAAGCCGATATGGCCCGAGAGAACCAATCTTTGCTTATGAACCTCCGTATGCATACCCTCGTATGAATCTTATGATATCTTATGCAACTATGCAGAAAACCTGAACATGGAAACATACGCTATATAATTATATGTAGGAAACTTGGCCGTTGGAGCCATCAAGTCAAAATGGACATTTGTCTTTTACATCCACAACCCACATATGTCTACAAAGCCTCTAACCGATCCAGAAATACAACAACCTATGGTCGGGACAAGTCCCTGCTTTATACAATAATTACAAAACCAAAACAATATACACATGTGACTCGAAAAGCCCCGAACCAACTGGGAGCTCACCAATGATCCGCGGATAACCCGTAGCCTATTGTGGAGGTCTACTAACACCTGTGCCTGCAGCAGATAAAGTAAGTTCCCCAAAGGGGTCAGTACGAAGAATGTACTGAGTATGCAAGGCTACAAGAAACTTCATGAAACTTAAAAACCTCAATGAACTCGATTTCAAAAGAATAGTCAATGTGGATCAATCATCATTTAGTATATGTGGAAATAGGTACTTTATGTTCATTACTCCATTTGCCTTTATGCCCGTTACCGTTAACAGTTAGAACCGTCAATAATGTATAACCGTTAATATGCAACCGTCAATATGCAATGCATCCGTCAATATGCAACCGTTAATATGCAATGCATCCGTCAATATGCAACCGTCAATATGCAATGCATCCGTCAATATGCAACCGTCTCAAGTTCGGCATCAAGCTAGGCTTTTACCCCAATGAGCTTTCCCCCTGCTACCACCCGGAAAACAAGGAAGCAGGTTCGGCGTCAAGTTTGGCTTTTACCTCACTGAGCTTCCCCCTTGATCCAGTGAATATAATAAAGTTCAGCGTCAAGCTTGGCTTTTGCCTCACTAAGCTTTCCCCCTGCTACCACCCGAAAAACAAGGAAGCAGGTTCGGCATCAAGTTTGGCTTTTCCCCCAAAGCTATCACCCGCACTCAAAGAACCATAAAGTAACCATAAATGAATGATAAAGTATTTTTAAAGTAATTAGCAAGTAATTATAAAGTAACCATAAAGAAAATTATAAAGTAACCATGAGGGAAAATATAAAGTAATCATAAGGGAATATATATAACGTAACCATGAGGGAATATATATAAAGTATCCATAAGGGAAAGGTAAAGTAATCATGAAATAACTTTTCCTTTACTCTTGAGAGATTGATCCATTGGGGGATTACTTTATTGGAAACACATGTGTGCATTACTTCATTCTTTACTTTCATGAGATTGATACTTGATAATAATTATAACATTATGGAAGCTTTGGAATTTTGTTCAATGATTAAGAGACGTATGAGTCATGATTGGTCCATGATTAAGAAGCATGAGAATAGTAACATGTGACAACTTGAAATGATATACCTTTTAACATTTCGGAATGGAACAAGGACAATGACAACATGAACAATATGTGCTGCAGGAAAATACGGACAGAATAACCTTACATACCTTATCGTCTCAATATGACCACTCAATTCTATACGTGAATACAATCGTCCCGCTCCTTCCTTCTGTTTCACTCTACAACACACAAATATACAAGGGAATTTACATTAACCACCAACTACCTTACAAATGCATACAACGACAATGAATTACATGTTTGGCTTTAACATGTCATTTTCCTCTTGATTGCACCATGTGTGAAACTATCACACCAACAATACCATTTACAAAACTACCATACCAATAATCCCACAATATTCTCAACATTGACCAATATCACAAACCACTAGCATGTCACCCCAAATTCGTACTTTTCACTTCTACATCACCACAACATCACAATGATTCCATCAATTCACCTCAATACACCTCACAACAACAAATCGGCCAAAATCCCATAATTTACACTTATGGAAAAATAACAAGTTTAGGACCATAATCACACCATACATGTTGATATTTCATCCATATCATGCTCTTTTATCAAAACCACAAGTCATATTCCAAGTTTAAATTCCATAAATGGCACATCTTTTACAAAAACACAAAGTGCCATATACAACACTTCCAAGCATAACCAACATGATATACATACTCTCCCATGCATATAATATGTTAATCCATAAGAATAAACACTTACCTAAGCTTGGAAGATGATGATCTTGATCCAAAGATGACTTAGGGTTTGAGAGCCCCAAAGAGATGTTCTTGATAATTCTAGAAAAAAGAATAGAAAGCATGTGTGTTCTTTGTAGTAAAAAATCTGATTTTGTGCCCCTTTTATAGGCCTTTGAAGTCTCTTTCTCAATTATTGCTTGGTCAAAGAAGAATGGGTCATTTGACCCATTCTTGGCCCATGCTTTTCTTCTTCATTTTTTGGGCTTTATTGAGCCCAAATTACTTAATCCAATAAAATTAATAATTTCTCATGTTTAATTCATTTCACATGCATTACGACGATATTCCCACTTACGAGATTCATGTTTGTAGCCTCGATCCCAAAAACAAACAATTCTAGCCATGTATGGCCTATTTTGACCAAAAGGGTAAAATCGTCATTTTGACGCCAAATTCGTTCTCGAGTAATTTTATCATACCAATATAATATTTGACTCATTTCATATATATGATCATGATTGTAAAAGAAACGTAGCAAAAATCGGCTCAATACGTCCCCGGATACCCTTGGGACTTAAGAAAAATTCCAACTTTTGAAAGGTGCGCACAAGCAGCCCGGCACGCCCTTGGGCGCGCCCCAACACTGCCTGGGGACTGAAAATTTCAGCCAGAAGCGGCCCGGCACGGTTCCAAACGTGCCACACACTTAAACTTTCCAAAAATTTCATTTTTCGACTTTTCTTCGCGGGTTTGAGTAGACACTTCAAGTCCTATTCTTTAACTTACTTCTTAGCCTTAATATGCTTTGTTTAGAGGTCCTCTTAGCCTCATTTTGAACCCCACAACTCCGCCACAAAAATCACAAAACACCTCTTACGAAGGGCTAACCACATGTACAAGTCCAAAATGTCAATTTTTCCTCTTCATTAACATTACCAAATGCATACTTATAGCTATCGACACCTAGGTAATCATTATTCCACGTCGTCAAATAGGGTTGGGAAGGTACGGGGTGTTACATTCTCCCCCCCTTAGAAACATTCGTCCTCGAATGTTAGCGATGTCGCTTTAATTACAACAAAGGCAACTTGATATTAGCATATGTAGACATAGACGCTTGACGCTACATCTTTATTCCTCAACCTCTTTACTTGTCGATCTAGAATCCTTTTGATACTTTCATATGACCTATAGAACATGGAAACTTGTGATGAAGCCTATGTTGTTCATAGCCCCTTTTTTTTTCACACTAGGAGATTTCTATATCGCATATACCCTCCAGCTTCTTGATACTCTACATTTTACTTGTTGACAAGTTGGATCATGAGTTACAATTTCGACAATGTTCTTCGCATGTAACCTTATCAATACGTCTCCTTCAACCCATAGTTCTTTTGGTTTCCCTCTTGCGTAGGATCAACTGCGTTTGTCACAGAATCCTCATACTATGTTTCTTTTTCAATTCAAAGGAACTAGGATTTACATGTTGTCTGCCTTTCTCTCAGTTACACATGAAGACTCTGCCACATTATACACTAATATTTGTTTTCATCTAGAGTCTCATGAAAACGAACTATCCATCTTGGCTATACCTTATTTTGCCGTAACCTGACCCTTAGTATTTCCTATTGCATTGCGGCTTAATGAATCACTTTTGCTTTCCCTGAATGTTGTCATGTCTCAACATTATAGTCTTTTAATATTTCCAACCACCCTTGCTATCTTTGATTTAGATCTTTCTATTTAAAGATATATCGCAAGCCTATATATATAGTTGGTTTTCTCAAACAACTCTCACATCTGCTAACTCCATATCATGTGTTGGCTAATTCCTCTCGGTGATCACAACTATTTTGAGGCATAAGCTACTACGTTACCATACTGTGTCCATACATGCCCAAGAATGACTTGTCGTCTTATTTCTTTTCAAATCTTATCTGATGATATCCTGATTTCAAGTTAACCTGCGAGAAACATTTGACACCCTATGATTGTCAAATAAATCATCAGTTTTGGGGAGAAACTATTTATTCTCGATTGTCACCGTATTCAGTTATCAACAATCCATGCACACTTTGAACGTGCCGGCTTTCTTTCGTACACATCATTTTGGTGTATCCCAAGAGGACATACTAAACCTTATAAATCCCTGTGGGTATCATTTTCCTTGCCCCTCGATACGCCAATACTATAGGAACTAAAAATAGCCAATACTATAGGAACTAAAAATAGACTTTCCTAGCTCAGCAATCTACCGTAGCATGCTCTCTATAGTTACGATATAACCTCTTCACTATCGTGGATTCACCAACAAATGTAAATACTCCAGATGGTCTAACTAATAATTCTGATGTTATTTCAATTTCGTAGCGATTAATGGAATAACATATGATACTTTAGAACCCAGATCAATCAATGCATATATAGATACATTATGAAGACAACAAATCATATACCTGTAGCTACATCAGGATGGGCCTCCATATTCTGCTGACCTGCTAGAGCATAAGTATGGTCCTGTGTTCCACCAAAATTGGCTGCTCCTCTAGTACCATTACCACGACCAACCGGCTGCACATCCTGGCCTAAGAAAGGAACCGATGATGACGGTGCAACGGTTGATCCCGTAGGTCGCAGCATAATGCCCGTGCCCCTTCTTGGGCAATCTCTCACCATGTGCCCGGACATACCGCACCAAAAGCAAATATTGGTCCCTAATCGACATTCCTTTGAATGAAGCTTTCCACAGTGTGGACACGGCTGGCGAGGAAACCCCGATTGGTCCATACTCCCTTGCTCTAATCCCACTGGTTGTGCACCTCGCATTTCACTACTTTGTCCAACGTGATTGCCTATAGGATGAGAAAGTAATGGTCTCGGCGAGCTACTAAAATCCCGAGGCCCAAATTCTCCTTGGGACACCAGGTACTGTCCCATAGGTCTAGCTTTCTTTGATGGCCCCTCTTCAGTTTTGTGCATCTTTCTTCTGTCCCTCTGATTCTCCATCTTCTGTGCAAAAGCCTGTATTCTGGCTATATCCATGTCTCTATTCAGAGCAGCAATGGTACAATCTCTAACCAATGATGGATCCAATCGATCCACGTACCGATGAACTCTATCAGCCATAGTGGCTACCATATGGGGAGCATATCTGGCCAAGGAATTAAACTGAAGACTGTACTCCCGAACGCTCATATTCCCTTGACGAAGATTTAGGAACTGGTCTGCGCGTGCCTCCCGAATCTCATATGGAAGGTAGTGATCCAGGAATGCCATTTTAAATTCCTCCCAACTAGCTGGGGGTGCACCAACTCCCCTAGCTCGCTTCCAATCTTCATACCATAATATCGCCTCCCCTTTTAATCTATACGCCGCGAGTTCAACTGATTCTATACCAAATATATGCATAACATCCAAAGCCCTTTTTATTTGATCAATAAAATCCTGCTGGTCTTCATTAAGATCCGATCCAGTGAATATAGGAGGGTCTAATTTTAGGAAATCCTGTGTCCTTCGACTAGCTGCCCTAGCCTCACTGTCATTACTTGACGTTGGACCAGCTTGTCCTTGATTCTCTGCTGCAATTAGCTGCATCAACAGATATACTGCATTTCTCAAATACTGGTCAGTGAAATTAACAGGTGGCTCAAAAGGTTCTTCTCTCCTTCTCGGCTCTTCTGGAGCTGGAAAAGTAGAAGAAGCCCGCGATGCAAATTCACTCTCAGCTTCATCTTGCTCAACCCGTTCAGGTGGTAAGTTACTAGTTCCTTCTCCGCCAATCCTGTCTAGCTTCTTAGTCTTAACCTTGCCTCTTCTTGTAATCGGCATTTCTTACTATACCAAAGAAAAACAATTCCCATGGTTAGATACAATTCAACTTACAACTGGCTCTATTGCACGATCTAGAAGTGAAGAAAAGAAACAACATCCTAAATGCCCCATAGACTCCTGCTCATAAATGTGGTGCACAACACATCCATGAACAAGACTCTACTCGGACACGGCTTTGTAGACACCCTTAGAACGAACTGCTCTGATACCACTTTTGTCACGACCCGAAATCCTATTCGGGCTGGACTGGCACCCGAAGTCGATATGGCCCGAGAGAACCAATCTTTGCTTATGAACCTCCGTATGCATACCCTCGTATGAATCTTATGATATCTTATGCAACTATGCGGAAAACCTGAACATGGAAACATACGCTATATAATTATATGTAGGAAACTTGGCCGTTGGAGCCATCAAGTCAAAATGGACATTTGTGTTTTACATCCACAACCCACATATGTCTACAAAGCCTCTAACCGATCCAGAAATACAACAACCTATGGTCGGGACAAGTCCCTGCTTTATACAATAATTACAAAACCAAAACAATATGCACATGTGACTCGGAAAGCCCCGAACCAACTGGGAGCTCACCAATGATCCGCGGATAACCCGTAGCCTATTGTGGAGGTCTACTAACACCTGTGCCTGCAGCAGATAAAGTAAGTTCCCCAAAGGGGTCAGTACGAAGAATGTACTGAGTATGCAAGGCTACAAGAAACTTCATGAAACTTAAAAACCTCAATGAACTTGATTTCAAAAGAATAGTCAATGTGGATCAATCATCATTTAGTATATGTGGAAATAGGTACTTTATGTTCATTACTCTATTTGCCTTTATGCCCGTTACCGTTAACAGTTAGAACCGTCAATAATGTATAACCGTTAATATGCAACCGTCAATATGCAATGCATCCGTCAATATGCAACCGTTAATATGCAATGCATCCGTCAATATGCAACCGTCAATATGCAATGCATCCGTCAATATGCAACCGTCAATATGCAACCGTCTCAAGTTCGGCATCAAGCTAGGCTTTTACCCCAATGAGCTTTCCCCCTGCTACCACCCGGAAAACAAGGAAGCAGGTTCGGCGTCAAGTTTGGCTTTTACCTCACTGAGCTTCCCCCTTGATCCAGTGAATATAATAAAGTTCAGCGTCAAGCTTGGCTTTTGCCTCACTAAGCTTTCCCCCTGCTACCACCCGAAAAACAAGGAAGCAGGTTCGGCATCAAGTTTGGCTTTTCCCCCAAAGCTATCACCCGCACTCAAAGAACCATAAAGTAACCATAAATGAATGATAAAGTAATTTTGAAGTAATTAGCAAGTAATTATAAAGTAACCATAAAGAAAATTATAAAGTAACCATGAGGGAAAATATAAAGTAATCATGAGGGAATATATATAATGTAACCATGAGGGAATATATATAAAGTATCCATAAGGGAAAGGTAAAGTAATCATGAAATAACTTTTCCTTTACTCTTGAGAGATTGATCCATTGGGGGATTACTTTATTGGAAACACATGTGTGCATTACTTCATTCTTTACTTTCATGAGATTGATACTTGATAATAATTATAACATTATGGAAGCTTTGGAATTTTGTTCAATGATTAAGAGACGTATGAGTCATGATTGGTCCATGATTAAGAAGCATGAGAATAGTAACATGTGACAACTTGAAATGATATACCTTTTAACATTTCGGAATGGAACAAGGACAATGACAACATGAACAATATGTGCTGCAGGAAAATACGGACAGAATAACCTTACATACCTTATCGTCTCAATATGACCACTCAATTCTATACGTGAATACAATCGTCCCGCTCCTTCCTTCTGTTTCACTCTACAACACACAAATATACAAGGGAATTTACATTAACCACCAACTACCTTACAAATGCATACAACGACAATGAATTACATGTTTGGCTTTAACATGTCATTTTCCTCTTGATTGTACCATGTGTGAAACTATCACACCAACAATACCATTTACAAAACTACCATACCAATAATCCCACAATATTCTCAACATTGACCAATATCACAAACCACTAGCATGTCACCCCAAATTCGTACTTTTCACTTCTACATCACCACAACATCACAATGATTCCATCAATTCACCTCAATACACCTCACAACAACAAATCGGCCAAAATCCCATAATTTACACTTATGGAAAAATAACAAGTTTAGGACCATAATCACACCATACATGTTGATATTTTATCCATATCATGCTCTTTTATCAAAACCACAAGTCATATTCCAAGTTTAAATTCCATAAATGGCACATCTTTTACAAAAACACAAAGTGCCATATACAACACTTCCAAGCGTAACCAACATGATATACATACTCTCCCATGCATATAATATGTTAATCCATAAGAATAAACACTTACCTAAGCTTGGAAGATGATGATCTTGATCCAAAGATGACTTAGGGTTTGAGAGCCCCAAAGAGATGTTCTTGATAATTCTAGAAAAAAGAATAGAAAGCATGTGTGTTCTTTGTAGTAAAAAATCTGATTTTGTGCCCCTTTTATAGGCCTTTGAAGTCTCTTTCTCAATTATTGCTTGGTCAAAGAAGAATGGGTCATTTGACCCATTCTTGGCCCATGCTTTTCTTCTTCATTTTTTGGGCTTTATTGAGCCCAAATTACTTAATCCAATAAAATTAATAATTTCTCATGTTTAATTCATTTCACATGCATTACGACGATATTCCCACTTACGAGATTCATGTTTGTAGCCTCGATCCCAAAAACAAACAATTCTAGCCATGTATGGCCTATTTTGACCAAAAGGGTAAAATCGTCATTTTGACGCCAAATTCGTTCTCGAGTAATTTTATCATACCAATATAATATTTGACTCATTTCATATATATGATCATGATTGTAAAAGAAACGTAGCAAAAATCGGCTCAATACGTCCCCGGATACCCTTGGGACTTAAGAAAAATTCCAACTTTTGAAAGGTGCGCACAAGCAGCCCGGCACGCCCTTGGGCGCGCCCCAACACTGCCTGGGGACTGAAAATTTCATCCAGAAGCGGCCCGGTACGGTTCCAAACGCGCCACACACTTAAACTTTCCAAAAATTTCATTTTTCGACTTTTCTTCGCGGGTTTGAGTAGACACTTCAAGTCCTATTCTTTAACTTACTTCTTAGCCTTAATATGCTTTGTTTAGAGGTCCTCTTAGCCTCATTTTGAACCCCACAACTCCGCCACAAAAATCACAAAACACCTCTTACGAAGGGCTAACCACATGTACAAGTCCAAAATGTCAATTTTTCCTCTTCATTAACATTACCAAATGCATACTTATAGCTATCGACACCTAGGTAATCATTATTCCACGTCGTCAAATAGGGTTGGGAAGGTACGGGGTGTTACATTCTCCCCCCCTTAGAAACATTCGTCCTCGAATGTTAGCGATGTCGCTTTAATTACAACAAAGGCAACTTGATATTAGCATATGTAGACATAGACGCTTGACGCTACATCTTTATTCCTCAACCTCTTTACTTGTCGATCTAGAATCCTTTTGATACTTTCATATGACCTATAGAACATGGAAACTTGTGATGAAGCCTATGTTGTTCATAGCCCCTTTTTTTTTCACACTAGGAGATTTCTATATCGCATATACCCTCCAGCTTCTTGATACTCTACATTTTACTTGTTGACAAGTTGGATCATGAGTTACAATTTCGACAATGTTCTTCGCATGTAACCTTATCAATACGTCTCCTTCAACCCATAGTTCTTTTGGTTTCCCTGATCAACTGCGTTTGTCACAGAATCCTCATACTATGTTTCTTTTTCAATTCAAAGGAACTAGGATTTACATGTTGTCTGCCTTTCTCTCAGTTACACATGAAGACTCTGCCACATTATACACTAATATTTGTTTTCATCTAGAGTCTCATGAAAACGAACTATCCATCTTGGCTATACCTTATTTTGCCGTAACCTGACCCTTAGTATTTCCTATTGCATTGCGGCTTAATGAATCACTTTTGCTTTCCCTGAATGTTGTCATGTCTCAACATTATAGTCTTTTAATATTTCCAACCACCCTTGCTATCTTTGATTTAGATCTTTCTATTTAAAGATATATCGCAAGCCTATATATATAGTTGGTTTTCTCAAACAACTCTCACATCTGCTAACTCCATATCATGTGTTGGCTAATTCCTCTCGGTGATCACAACTATTTTGAGGCATAAGCTACTACGTTACCATACTGTGTCCATACATGCCCAAGAATGACTTGTCGTCTTATTTCTTTTCAAATCTTATCTGATGATATCCTGATTTCAAGTTAACCTGCGAGAAACATTTGACACCCTATGATTGTCAAATAAATCATCAGTTTTGGGGAGAAACTATTTATTCTCGATTGACACCGTATTCAGTTATCAACAATCCATGCACACTTTGAACGTGCCGGCTTTCTTTCGTACACATCATTTTGGTGTATCCCAAGAGGACATACTAAACCTTATAAATCCCTGTGGGTATCATTTTCCTTGCCCCTCGATACGCCAATACTATAGGAACTAAAAATAGCCAATACTATAGGAACTAAAAATAGACTTTCCTAGCTCAGCAATCTACCGTAGCATGCTCTCTATAGTTACGATATAACCTCTTCACTATCGTGGATTCACCAACAAATGTAAATACTCCAGATGGTCTAACTAATAATTCTGATGTTATTTCAATTTCGTAGCGATTAATGGAATAACATATGATACTTTAGAACCCAGATCAATCAATGCATATATAGATACATTATGAAGACAACAAATCATATACCTGTAGCTACATCAGGATGGGCCTCCATATTCTGCTGACCTGCTAGAGCATAAGTATGGTCCTGTGTTCCACCAAAATTGGCTGCTCCTCTAGTACCATTACCACGACCAACCGGCTGCACATCCTGGCCTAAGAAAGGAACCGATGATGACGGTGCAACGGTTGATCCCGTAGGTCGCAGCATAATGCCCGTGCCCCTTCTTGGGCAATCTCTCACCATGTGCCCGGACATACCGCACCAAAAGCAAATATTGGTCCCTAATCGACATTCCTTTGAATGAAGCTTTCCACAGTGTGGACACGGCTGGCGAGGAAACCCCGATTGGTCCATACTCCCTTGCTCTAATCCCACTGGTTGTGCACCTCGCATTTCACTACTTTGTCCAACGTGATTGCCTATAGGATGAGAAAGTGATGGTCTCGGCGAGCTACTAAAATCCCGAGGCCCAAATTCTCCTTGGGACACCAGGTACTGTCCCATAGGTCTAGCTTTCTTTGATGGCCCCTCTTCAGTTTTGTGCATCTTTCTTCTGTCCCTCTGATTCTCCATCTTCTGTGCAAAAGCCTGTATTCTGGCTATATCCATGTCTCTATTCAGAGCAGCAATGGTACAATCTCTAACCAATGATGGATCCAATCGATCCACGTACCGATGAACTCTATCAGCCATAGTGGCTACCATATGGGGAGCATATCTGGCCAAGGAATTAAACTGAAGACTGTACTCCCGAACGCTCATATTCCCTTGACGAAGATTTAGGAACTGGTCTGCGCGTGCCTCCCGAATCTCATATGGAAGGTAGTGATCCAGGAATGCCATTTTAAATTCCTCCCAACTAGCTGGGGGTGCACCAACTCCCCTAGCTCGCTTCCAATCTTCATACCATAATATCGCCTCCCCTTTTAATCTATACGCCGCGAGTTCAACTGATTCTATACCAAATATATGCATAACATCCAAAGCCCTTTTTATTTGATCAATAAAATCCTGCTGGTCTTCATTAAGATCCGATCCAGTGAATATAGGAGGGTCTAATTTTAGGAAATCCTGTGTCCTTCGACTAGCTGCCCTAGCCTCACTGTCATTACTTGACGTTGGACCAGCTTGTCCTTGATTCTCTGCTGCAATTAGCTGCATCAACAGATATACTGCATTTCTCAAATACTGGTCAGTGAAATTAACAGGTGGCTCAAAAGGTTCTTCTCTCCTTCTCGGCTCTTCTGGAGCTGGAAAAGTAGAAGAAGCCCGCGATGCAAATTCACTCTCAGCTTCATCTTGCTCAACCCGTTCAGGTGGTAAGTTACTAGTTCCTTCTCCGCCAATCCTGTCTAGCTTCTTAGTCTTAACCTTGCCTCTTCTTGTAATCGGCATTTCTTACTATACCAAAGAAAAACAATTCCCATGGTTAGATACAATTCAACTTACAACTGGCTCTATTGCACGATCTAGAAGTGAAGAAAAGAAACAATATCCTAAATGCCCCATAGACTCCTGCTCATAAATGTGGTGCACAACACATCCATGAACAAGACTCTACTCGGACACGGCTTTGTAGACACCCTTAGAACGAACTGCTCTGATACCACTTTTGTCACGACCCAAAATCCCATTCGGGCTGGACTGGCACTCGAAGCCGATATGGCCCGAGAGAACCAATCTTTGCTTATGAACCTCCGTATGCATACCCTCGTATGAATCTTATGATATCTTATGCAACTATGCGGAAAACCTGAACATGGAAACATACGCTATATAATTATATGTAGGAAACTTGGCCGTTGGAGCCATCAAGTCAAAATGGACATTTGTCTTTTACATCCACAACCCACATATGTCTACAAAGCCTCTAACCGATCCAGAAATACAACAACCTATGGTCGGGACAAGTCCCTGCTTTATACAATAATTACAAAACCAAAACAATATGCACATGTGACTCGGAAAGCCCCGAACCAACTGGGAGCTCACCAATGATCCGCGGATAACCCGTAGCCTATTGTGGAGGTCTACTAACACCTGTGCCTGCAGCAGATAAAGTAAGTTCCCCAAAGGGGTCAGTACGAAGAATGTACTGAGTATGCAAGGCTACAAGAAACTTCATGAAACTTAAAAACCTCAATGAACTCGATTTCAAAAGAATAGTCAATGTGGATCAATCATCATTTAGTATATGTGGAAATAGGTACTTTATGTTCATTACTCCATTTGCCTTTATGCCCGTTACCGTTAACAGTTAGAACCGTCAATAATGTATAACCGTTAATATGCAACCGTCAATATGCAATGCATCCGTCAATATGCAACCGTTAATATGCAATGCATCCATCAATATGCAACCATCAATATGCAATGCATCCGTCAATATGCAACCGTCAATATGCAACCGTCTCAAGTTCGGCATCAAGCTAGGCTTTTACCCCAATGAGCTTTCCCCCTGCTACCACCCAGAAAACAAGGAAGCAGGTTCGGCGTCAAGTTTGGCTTTTACCTCACTGAGCTTCCCCCTTGATCCAGTGAATATAATAAAGTTCAGCGTCAAGCTTGGCTTTTGCCTCACTAAGCTTTCCCCCTGCTACCACCCGAAAAACAAGGAAGCAGGTTCGGCATCAAGTTTGGCTTTTCCCCCAAAGCTATCACCCGCACTCAAAGAACCATAAAGTAACCATAAATGAATGATAAAGTAATTTTGAAGTAATTAGCAAGTAATTATAAAGTAACCATAAAGAAAATTATAAAGTAACCATGAGGGAAAATATAAAGTAATCATGAGGGAATATATATAATGTAACCATGAGGGAATATATATAAAGTATCCATAAGGGAAAGGTAAAGTAATCATGAAATAACTTTTCCTTTACTCTTGAGAGATTGATCCATTGGGGGATTACTTTATTGGAAACACATGTGTGCATTACTTCATTCTTTACTTTCATGAGATTGATACTTGATAATAATTATAACATTATGGAAGCTTTGGAATTTTGTTCAATGATTAAGAGACGTATGAGTCATGATTGGTCCATGATTAAGAAGCATGAGAATAGTAACATGTGACAACTTGAAATGATATACCTTTTAACATTTCGGAATGGAACAAGGACAATGACAACATGAACAATATGTGCTGCAGGAAAATACGGACAGAATAACCTTACATACCTTATCGTCTCAATATGACCACTCAATTCTATACGTGAATACAATCGTCCCGCTCCTTCCTTCTGTTTCACTCTACAACACACAAATATACAAGGGAATTTACATTAACCACCAACTACCTTACAAATGCATACAACGACAATGAATTACATGTTTGGCTTTAACATGTCATTTTCCTCTTGATTGTACCATGTGTGAAACTATCACACCAACAATACCATTTACAAAACTACCATACCAATAATCCCACAATATTCTCAACATTGACCAATATCACAAACCACTAGCATGTCACCCCAAATTCGTACTTTTCACTTCTACATCACCACAACATCACAATGATTCCATCAATTCACCTCAATACACCTCACAACAACAAATCGGCCAAAATCCCATAATTTACACTTATGGAAAAATAACAAGTTTAGGACCATAATCACACCATACATGTTGATATTTTATCCATATCATGCTCTTTTATCAAAACCACAAGTCATATTCCAAGTTTAAATTCCATAAATGGCACATCTTTTACAAAAACACAAAGTGCCATATACAACACTTCCAAGCATAACCAACATGATATACATACTCTCCCATGCATATAATATGTTAATCCATAAGAATAAACACTTACCTAAGCTTGGAAGATGATGATCTTGATCCAAAGATGACTTAGGGTTTGAGAGCCCCAAAGAGATGTTCTTGATAATTCTAGAAAAAAGAATAGAAAGCATGTGTGTTCTTTGTAGTAAAAAATCTGATTTTGTGCCCCTTTTATAGGCCTTTGAAGTCTCTTTCTCAATTATTGCTTGGTCAAAGAAGAATGGGTCATTTGACCCATTCTTGGCCCATGCTTTTCTTCTTCATTTTTTGGGCTTTATTGAGCCCAAATTACTTAATCCAATAAAATTAATAATTTCTCATGTTTAATTCATTTCACATGCATTACGACGATATTCCCACTTACGAGATTCATGTTTGTAGCCTCGATCCCAAAAACAAACAATTCTAGCCATGTATGGCCTATTTTGACCAAAAGGGTAAAATCGTCATTTTGACGCCAAATTCGTTCTCGAGTAATTTTATCATACCAATATAATATTTGACTCATTTCATATATATGATCATGATTGTAAAAGAAACGTAGCAAAAATCGGCTCAATACGTCCCCGGATACCCTTGGGACTTAAGAAAAATTCCAACTTTTGAAAGGTGCGCACAAGCAGCCCGGCACGCCCTTGGGCGCGCCCCAACACTGCCTGGGGACTGAAAATTTCAGCCAAAAGCGGCCCGGCACGGTCCCAAACGCGCCACACACTTAAACTTTCCAAAAATTTCATTTTTCGACTTTTCTTCGCGGGTTTGAGTAGACACTTCAAGTCCTATTCTTTAACTTACTTCTTAGCCTTAATATGCTTTGTTTAGAGGTCCTCTTAGCCTCATTTTGAACCCCACAACTCCGCCACAAAAATCACAAAACACCTCTTACGAAGGGCTAACCACATGTACAAGTCCAAAATGTCAATTTTTCCTCTTCATTAACATTACCAAATGCATACTTATAGCTATCGACACCTAGGTAATCATTATTCCACGTCGTCAAATAGGGTTGGGAAGGTACGGGGTGTTACATTCTCCCCCCCTTAGAAACATTCGTCCTCGAATGTTAGCGATGTCGCTTTAATTACAACAAAGGCAACTTGATATTAGCATATGTAGACATAGACGCTTGACGCTACATCTTTATTCCTCAACCTCTTTACTTGTCGATCTAGAATCCTTTTGATACTTTCATATGACCTATAGAACATGGAAACTTGTGATGAAGCCTATGTTGTTCATAGCCCCTTTTTTTTTCACACTAGGAGATTTCTATATCGCATATACCCTCCAGCTTCTTGATACTCTACATTTTACTTGTTGACAAGTTGGATCATGAGTTACAATTTCGACAATGTTCTTCGCATGTAACCTTATCAATACGTCTCCTTCAACCCATAGTTCTTTTGGTTTCCCTCTTGCGTAGGATCAACTGCGTTTGTCACAGAATCCTCATACTATGTTTCTTTTTCAATTCAAAGGAACTAGGATTTACATGTTGTCTGCCTTTCTCTCAGTTACACATGAAGACTCTGCCACATTATACACTAATATTTGTTTTCATCTAGAGTCTCATGAAAACGAACTATCCATCTTGGCTATACCTTATTTTGCCGTAACCTGACCCTTAGTATTTCCTATTGCATTGCGGCTTAATGAATCACTTTTGCTTTCCCTGAATGTTGTCATGTCTCAACATTATAGTCTTTTAATATTTCCAACCACCCTTGCTATCTTTGATTTAGATCTTTCTATTTAAAGATATATCGCAAGCCTATATATATAGTTGGTTTTCTCAAACAACTCTCACATCTGCTAACTCCATATCATGTGTTGGCTAATTCCTCTCGGTGATCACAACTATTTTGAGGCATAAGCTACTACGTTACCATACTGTGTCCATACATGCCCAAGAATGACTTGTCGTCTTATTTCTTTTCAAATCTTATCTGATGATATCCTGATTTCAAGTTAACCTGCGAGAAACATTTGACACCCTATGATTGTCAAATAAATCATCAGTTTTGGGGAGAAACTATTTATTCTCGATTGTCACCGTATTCAGTTATCAACAATCCATGCACACTTTGAACGTGCCGGCTTTCTTTCGTACACATCATTTTGGTGTATCCCAAGAGGACATACTAAACCTTATAAATCCCTGTGGGTATCATTTTCCTTGCCCCTCGATACGCCAATACTATAGGAACTAAAAATAGCCAATACTATAGGAACTAAAAATAGACTTTCCTAGCTCAGCAATCTACCGTAGCATGCTCTCTATAGTTACGATATAACCTCTTCACTATCGTGGATTCACCAACAAATGTAAATACTCCAGATGGTCTAACTAATAATTCTGATGTTATTTCAATTTCGTAGCGATTAATGGAATAACATATGATACTTTAGAACCCAGATCAATCAATGCATATATAGATACATTATGAAGACAACAAATCATATACCTGTAGCTACATCAGGATGGGCCTCCATATTCTGCTGACCTGCTAGAGCATAAGTA
Source organism: Capsicum rhomboideum (assembly GCA_031232105.1). Classification (NCBI taxonomy): domain Eukaryota; kingdom Viridiplantae; phylum Streptophyta; class Magnoliopsida; order Solanales; family Solanaceae; genus Capsicum; species Capsicum rhomboideum. Next base: position 136,416,027 of record CP124711.1, on the reverse strand, counting down.
TGGTCCTGTGTTCCACCAAAATTGGCTGCTCCTCTAGTACCATTACCACGACCAACCGGCTGCACATCCTGGCCTAAGAAAGGAACCGATGATGACGGTGCAACGGTTGATCCCGTAGGTCGCAGCATAATGCCCGTGCCCCTTCTTGGGCAATCTCTCACCATGTGCCCGGACATACCGCACCAAAAGCAAATATTGGTCCCTAATCGACATTCCTTTGAATGAAGCTTTCCACAGTGTGGACACGGCTGGCGAGGAAACCCCGATTGGTCCATACTCCCTTGCTCTAATCCCACTGGTTGTGCACCTCGCATTTCACTACTTTGTCCAACGTGATTGCCTATAGGATGAGAAAGTAATGGTCTCGGCGAGCTACTAAAATCCCGAGGCCCAAATTCTCCTTGGGACACCAGGTACTGTCCCATAGGTCTAGCTTTCTTTGATGGCCCCTCTTCAGTTTTGTGCATCTTTCTTCTGTCCCTCTGATTCTCCATCTTCTGTGCAAAAGCCTGTATTCTGGCTATATCCATGTCTCTATTCAGAGCAGCAATGGTACAATCTCTAACCAATGATGGATCCAATCGATCCACGTACCGATGAACTCTATCAGCCATAGTGGCTACCATATGGGGAGCATATCTGGCCAAGGAATTAAACTGAAGACTGTACTCCCGAACGCTCATATTCCCTTGACGAAGATTTAGGAACTGGTCTGCGCGTGCCTCCCGAATCTCATATGGAAGGTAGTGATCCAGGAATGCCATTTTAAATTCCTCCCAACTAGCTGGGGGTGCACCAACTCCCCTAGCTCGCTTCCAATCTTCATACCATAATATCGCCTCCCCTTTTAATCTATACGCCGCGAGTTCAACTGATTCTATACCAAATATATGCATAACATCCAAAGCCCTTTTTATTTGATCAATAAAATCCTGCTGGTCTTCATTAAGATCCGATCCAGTGAATATAGGAGGGTCTAATTTTAGGAAATCCTGTGTCCTTCGACTAGCTGCCCTAGCCTCACTGTCATTACTTGACGTTGGACCAGCTTGTCCTTGATTCTCTGCTGCAATTAGCTGCATCAACAGATATACTGCATTTCTCAAATACTGGTCAGTGAAATTAACAGGTGGCTCAAAAGGTTCTTCTCTCCTTCTCGGCTCTTCTGGAGCTGGAAAAGTAGAAGAAGCCCGCGATGCAAATTCACTCTCAGCTTCATCTTGCTCAACCCGTTCAGGTGGTAAGTTACTAGTTCCTTCTCCGCCAATCCTGTCTAGCTTCTTAGTCTTAACCTTGCCTCTTCTTGTAATCGGCATTTCTTACTATACCAAAGAAAAACAATTCCCATGGTTAGATACAATTCAACTTACAACTGGCTCTATTGCACGATCTAGAAGTGAAGAAAAGAAACAACATCCTAAATGCCCCATAGACTCCTGCTCATAAATGTGGTGCACAACACATCCATGAACAAGACTCTACTCGGACACGGCTTTGTAGACACCCTTAGAACGAACTGCTCTGATACCACTTTTGTCACGACCCGAAATCCCATTCGGGCTGGACTGGCACCCGAAGCCGATATGGCCCGAGAGAACCAATCTTTGCTTATGAACCTCCGTATGCATACCCTCGTATGAATCTTATGATATCTTATGCAACTATGCGGAAAACCTGAACATGGAAACATACGCTATATAATTATATGTAGGAAACTTGGCCGTTGGAGCCATCAAGTCAAAATGGACATTTGTCTTTTACATCCACAACCCACATATGTCTACAAAGCCTCTAACCGATCCAGAAATACAACAACCTATGGTCGGGACAAGTCCCTGCTTTATACAATAATTACAAAACCAAAACAATATGCACATGTGACTCGGAAAGCCCCGAACCAACTGGGAGCTCACCAATGATCCGCGGATAACCCGTAGCCTATTGTGGAGGTCTACTAACACCTATGCCTGCAGCAGATAAAGTAAGTTCCCCAAAGGGGTCAGTACGAAGAATGTACTGAGTATGCAAGGCTACAAGAAACTTCATGAAACTTAAAAACCTCAATGAACTCGATTTCAAAAGAATAGTCAATGTGGATCAATCATCATTTAGTATATGTGGAAATAGGTACTTTATGTTCATTACTCCATTTGCCTTTATGCCCGTTACCGTTAACAGTTAGAACCGTCAATAATGTATAACCGTTAATATGCAACCGTCAATATGCAATGCATCCGTCAATATGCAACCGTTAATATGCAATGCATCCGTCAATATGCAACCGTCAATATGCAATGTATCCGTCAATATGCAACCGTCAATATGCAACCGTCTCAAGTTCGGCATCAAGCTAGGCTTTTACCCCAATGAGCTTTCCCCCTGCTACCACCCGGAAAACAAGGAAGCAGGTTCAGCGTCAAGTTTGGCTTTTACCTCACTGAGCTTCCCCCTTGATCCAGTGAATATAATAAAGTTCAGCGTCAAGCTTGGCTTTTGCCTCACTAAGCTTTCCCCCTGCTACCACCCGAAAAACAAGGAAGCAGGTTCGGCATCAAGTTTGGCTTTTCCCCCAAAGCTATCACCCGCACTTAAAGAACCATAAAGTAACCATAAATGAATGATAAAGTAATTTTGAAGTAATTAGCAAGTAATTATAAAGTAACCATAAAGAAAATTATAAAGTAACCATGAGGGAAAATATAAAGTAATCATGAGGGAATATATATAATGTAACCATGAGGGAATATATATAAAGTATCCATAAGGGAAAGGTAAAGTAATCATGAAATAACTTTTCCTTTACTCTTGAGAGATTGATCCATTGGGGGATTACTTTATTGGAAACACATGTGTGCATTACTTCATTCTTTACTTTCATGAGATTGATACTTGATAATAATTATAACATTATGGAAGCTTTGGAATTTTGTTCAATGATTAAGAGACGTATGAGTCATGATTGGTCCATGATTAAGAAGCATGAGAATAGTAACATGTGACAACTTGAAATGATATACCTTTTAACATTTCGGAATGGAACAAGGACAATGACAACATGAACAATATGTGCTGCAGGAAAATACGGACAGAATAACCTTACATACCTTATCGTCTCAATATGACCACTCAATTCTATACGTGAATACAATCGTCCCGCTCCTTCCTTCTGTTTCACTCTACAACACACAAATATACAAGGGAATTTATATTAACCACCAACTACCTTACAAATGCATACAACGACAATGAATTACATGTTTGGCTTTAACATGTCATTTTCCTCTTGATTGTACCATGTGTGAAACTATCACACCAACAATACCATTTACAAAACTACCATACCAATAATCCCACAATATTCTCAACATTGACCAATATCACAAACCACTAGCATGTCACCCCAAATTCGTACTTTTCACTTCTACATCACCACAACATCACAATGATTCCATCAATTCACCTCAATACACCTCACAACAACAAATCGGCCAAAATCCCATAATTTACACTTATGGAAAAATAACAAGTTTAGGACCATAATCACACCATACATGTTGATATTTTATCCATATCATGCTCTTTTATCAAAACCACAAGTCATATTCCAAGTTTAAATTCCATAAATGGCACATCTTTTACAAAAACACAAAGTGCCATATACAACACTTCCAAGCGTAACCAACATGATATACATACTCTCCCATGCATATAATATGTTAATCCATAAGAATAAACACTTACCTAAGCTTGGAAGATGATGATCTTGATCCAAAGATGACTTAGGGTTTGAGAGCCCCAAAGAGATGTTCTTGATAATTCTAGAAAAAAGAATAGAAAGCATGTGTGTTCTTTGTAGTAAAAAATCTGATTTTGTGCCCCTTTTATAGGCCTTTGAAGTCTCTTTCTCAATTATTGCTTGGTCAAAGAAGAATGGGTCATTTGACCCATTCTTGGCCCATGCTTTTCTTCTTCATTTTTTGGGCTTTATTGAGCCCAAATTACTTAATCCAATAAAATTAATAATTTCTCATGTTTAATTCATTTCACATGCATTACGACGATATTCCCACTTACGAGATTCATGTTTGTAGCCTCGATCCCAAAAACAAACAATTCTAGCCATGTATGGCCTATTTTGACCAAAAGGGTAAAATCGTCATTTTGACGCCAAATTCGTTCTCGAGTAATTTTATCATACCAATATAATATTTGACTCATTTCATATATATGATCATGATTGTAAAAGAAACGTAGCAAAAATCGGCTCAATACGTCCCCGGATACCCTTGGGACTTAAGAAAAATTCCAACTTTTGAAAGGTGCGCACAAGCAGCCCGGCACGCCCTTGGGCGCGCCCCAACACTGCCTGGGGACTGAAAATTTCAGCCAGAAGCGGCCCGGCACGGTCCCAAACGCGCCACACACTTAAACTTTCCAAAAATTTCATTTTTCGACTTTTCTTCGCGGGTTTGAGTAGACACTTCAAGTCCTATTCTTTAACTTACTTCTTAGCCTTAATATGCTTTGTTTAGAGGTCCTCTTAGCCTCATTTTGAACCCCACAACTCCGCCACAAAAATCACAAAACACCTCTTACGAAGGGCTAACCACATGTACAAGTCCAAAATGTCAATTTTTCCTCTTCATTAACATTACCAAATGCATACTTATAGCTATCGACACCTAGGTAATCATTATTCCACGTCGTCAAATAGGGTTGGGAAGGTACGGGGTGTTACAGAAGTTCCTAATCTAGAAAAAAGAAAAGATGAAAGGATAAAAGAATTGAGTGGAAAAGAAAATGACATGGAAGAGAGATACAAAATTGAGAGAAGTAAGGAAGAGAAAAACAAAAACTCAAGAGAGGAGAAAGGGAAATTTCAGCTTTGAAAAGTGAGTGAGTTGTTAAAAGATAAGAGAGAAGAGGAAGAAAACAGCAAGAATGAAAAGAAAGAGAGAAAAGAAGTTGAGGAAAAAGAAAGACAAGAGAGTTTGAGGGAGCTTAACACCAATGTTTCTTCTTTTGATATTGTGTTTTCTTTTGTAGGTACTCTTGAGAAGGAACAAACAGAAGAAGCCAACTATGATCTAAAACCTAAAATCTTTGGTTCTGTTAGCTTCTTGTACTCACCCAATGTTTGTGAAATTCTTGTGGGCCAAATTATTTTATTTGGAGAGATAATCTTTATGGGATTATATGATTCTTGGCTATATTACAAAAGTGTGTTGTTTAGCATTCAATGGTCTCCTACCAAAAGAAGATTCAAATATTTGCAAGAGGAGATGGGCTATTTGAAGTCCTTGAAAGGATTGGAGACAATGCTTACAAACTTGATCTTCCTAGTGAATATCAAGTTCAATCCAAGCCACTTCTAAAGGAAATTGCTTTTGATCCATATCTTGACTAGGGTATATCCAATAGTGAAGTTAAGTTGTTTAGCAAGAGCAAATATGTTGTAGGTATTAGTCAAGCTTTGAGGACAAATCTTCTTTAAGTGGGGGAGAATGATAGCAACCATGGAGGCTCAAATCCTAAGAAGGAGCTGCTATAATCAATGCCAAGATTTGAGGGCGAATCTTCTTTAAGAAGGGGAGAATGATAACATCCATAAAAGTTCCATATCATTAAAGGACAGAGAATATCATGTGATTTTAATGGGTTGCAATTTAAATGTTAAAAAGTGTCTTGTGGTAGAAGAAGAGCTCCGGTCGGACCAATGAAGATATTTTGCTCAAGTCTTACATCTATTAAGAGGCCCAAATTAAAGTCCAAGATGAGGTGGAATTGGACCCAAATCTTCCCCAAAAATGACAAAAATGTAGCAACCCATAATTGGCCTTTTTTTAATTAGTTTCTAGAACCTACATTTAATAGTTGTTTAATTCTATGTTGACTTTCTAGGACTTTGTGTGTTGTCGCTTTCTATGCCATTAATAGTTATTTTGTTCAATATTGACTTCATCGGATAATGTGTGTTGTAGTCTTCTAGGTCCTAGGAAGTATCATTTTTATTTATTGTTATCTTTGACCAACCCCTTCTTTACTACTATATAAAGGGGTGTTTTATTTCATTGTAAATCAAATTTTGAAGAAGAAGAATAAGAAAAGGAGGGAGGAAACTCAAGCAAGGAACCTTACCATTAAAGAAACCAAGCTATGGTTCAAAGAAGAACAAAAAGGGCATAACCCAAAAGAGAATCTTAAAAGGTCTCCACGAGCCAAAGGCTGCTAATATTAATTTAAATCAAACTTAGTTCAATGAAGAAGAAAGAACTCCTTTATATAGGAGTAAATATGTTGTCACCCTAAAAGAAGTCTTAAAGGTGGTCAAACAAATTAAATAAGCTGAATTTCCTAGATACCTAGAAGACTACCAACACTTTATTCAATAGAACTATAAATGCAGTCAACAAAGCATTAAATTAGCTTCTAGAAATACTTTTTTGGGCTGCTGAACTTCTCCTCTTTGGATAGATTTTGGGCCATGATTCTAACTCATTTTGGTCTTCAATTTGCGCCTTCAAATATCTACATAGCGCTGGACTTATTTTTTTATCATAAGACTTGTTTTTATTGCTAGTTGAGGCCCATTAAAATGTCTTGATATTTTCTGGCCTTTAATGATATTGAGCTTCCACGGATGCAAGTGGAGCTTCCACTTTTAACTCTCAAGTTTCAAATGAATTTTATCCAAAAAAATAAGTCTCTCGGTCGATCATTTGACAAATTCAAATCCGAAGCCGAGCGAGCGACGGTGCGAAGCTTGCTTTCTTCTTGCCTCACTAACAATAAGGAGAAGTACTTCTATACTTAAGCACAAGAATGTTTCTTTCTCCCACCAATGTGGGAGAAACACTATTGGTGGGAGAAACACTCTTTTATAAAGTGAAAGCGCAATTTACTCTTTTTTCCTCCATTTTCCATTCACATTTCACTAGAACCCAACAAATAACACTTATTCTTTTTTATTGGAGATGGTACTTATATTGGCAGCTTCTTGTTTTCTATAATGGGATAAGGATTAAGGCACAAGCATCCGCAACCTAAATCCAAAATTTTAGTTACACACCTAAACTTTACGGGGTTTTCATTATCCCTAAACTCATTTTTTATGTATTTATATGCTCCTTTTGTGCCAACGTGATTGTCAAGCAGTAGAATATTTTTGTGCTCCTTTTGTGCTGACTTGGCACGCACGTCAGCACAAAAGGAGCACAAAAATACAGAAAAAATGGGATTATGAGGGTAATAGGACCCATGTAAAGTTTAGGTATGTAAAACTGGGATTTTGGGTATAGTTTAGGATTGGGAGGGTGGAAGGAGGGGTTACTTGTGCCTTATCTCTTCTATAATAGCTACTTCCTTTGGTCCATTTTACTTGTTATGATTATTATAATTAGTTAGTTCAAAATATTTGCCATTTTAGAAAATTAAAATACAATTAATAATTTTTTTCAATGTTTTACCCATACTCTAACAAATGTAGTGGCGGGAGATTAATATATGAAAGAAAGAGTTCTTTAATTTTTTATTCTCTTTTGCTCTCGGCACACGTTAGTCTATATATGCTGAAGTACTTTTTTATGGAGCATATGACGTAATTATGCAACCTAAAAATACACATTGTCGAATTTTAGTCAAAAATTAGTTATATCAATTATGATCAAATCTTTATTATCATATTGACATAACCTTATTAATTAAATAATTAAAATATTATGCACGTAAAAATAAAAAATGAAACATAAATATATTATTTAAATGTTGCCTATTAAATGAATCAATTAATTAAAGAATTGTTCCATATTCTTTAAACAGATTAGTTTCCTTTTCTAGTATCTTTTTTTATTTATTTTTGTATTAAATTTTTTATCTTTTCCTATTCCTAGTGATATTTTTAAAAAAAAAAAATTAATTATTTGTTAATACATTTTTTATTTATTTTCTTTTAGATTTCAAACATAAATATTACAATTATTATATTAACATATTACCAATTAAATTATTGTTTTTGACTCCCTATGTAAATATATATATAAGCATGTATAATTACCAATTATATATTTTGAAAATATGTATAATTATTTTATTTAGTTACATCTATTACGTATGCAGTTCATATATTTGGTATACTAAATGTATGATAGTATATATTATAAATATATAAGCAAAATTATATATATATTATAAAATAATAAAAATTAATTGCAGTACAATATATTTGAAATTTATTTTAAATGATTTTTAAAAGTTGTCAGGATAAAAAATAGTATTGAAGAAAAAGTATAAAAAAATTATAAGAGAGAGAGAACGAGAAGAGTAAATGTAACTTTCTTTAATTAATCATTTTGTTACTCCGTATTGAATATACGAGAGAGAATTTGGCTGCATAATAAAGATTATATATTTATTGTTTCCTAGCTTAGTGAAATTTTCTTTAATCAACCATTATATTAATTAATTATTGACGTAATTAATTATTTGACTAATTATTATACAAATTTTTATGTAAATAACAAAAGTGAAATAAAAGATGCTATTTATGAAATGATGTAACAGTTAGGCTATTTTTATAATTAATTATATGAGATATGTACTGCGATGTAATTTTTTCTTTTTTATGGCTAGAGGTAGAGGACGGAACAAACAAGGTTCCCACTACTACCATTGGAGCTCGAGAGTACATGGATGACCCAAATAAGGGGAAGCAAGTTACCCCAACTCATAGGCTCGACTCGAATAATGGCGAAGAAAGGTGTAAAAATTTCTTGTGGACGGAGTGAGGTGTTTTTAACAAATTTTAATGTGATAGAAAATAACGAATTGCAATCACAAATAAAATATGATGAAACAAGAATTTTATTGATAAATACGCGGGTACAAATCTGTTCTTCTCTTCTTCTCTCCGAAATTTCTCCATGATTCGAGGGTCGTTAGTATCGTATTTCCTGAACGTAGGATGATTTTGTGAATCCCATGAATTTTTGGGATAGTAGAGATGTCTCTTCAAAGGAATATGTTACCCTTTAAATAGGCATAATTTAAGGTTTAAGATAGAGCAGCGCGCCTCCAAGCTAGGATTTAGGATAGAGTAGCCTCCAAAAACTCTAACAAAAATTGAATTGTCTCGTAGAATCCCACAAAATTTCGATATCTACATAGGGTCTTGAAGAGGGTAAATATGATCATTTCCCCTCCAGTAGACCAAGCTAACAACACGCAAAGTCCTAGCTATAATAATGGTTTCAATGGAACAATGCCTAATATAATAAGACAGTGCTCCCAGATTTGGAGCACCTATTACAGTTATAACTACAACAGTGACCTCATTGGTTTCCTTTGAATTAGCATTTGTCTGGTATCATTACACTATAGTAATCTTAGATTTGAATATCACCTTTGGCATTGCATTGTGCATTGAAATCATAGCGTTGACTTGATAACCGCCATCAATCTCTGAGCTAGGTCTCTGTAAGTGGGTGAGACCTAGGAGCGGATCTACAGTAGCGGGTCCTGCCACGATAGAACCTATAATTACATTGAAAGTCATATTAAAACACTAAGTAATTTCAGATGGGAATCCATAACAAAAAGGGATGGTTGGCTCAGTGGTAAGTTGGGCGCCCTTAATTGTTGTTGTCCAGCATCACGCAAGTTCAAAATTATGAATCCACCTCTGGTGAGACTGTCGTTGCATAGTAATTTTATAGTAATTCCTTTTAAGGAGGGTGTTGCCAATGACAGGACATCCGCTGCTACAATGAGAGGTGCGTAAATGTTCCAAACTCCAATAGTACAAAAGAGGTGTTATAGAATACCGTTTGTATATGGAGAGAATTTTAGAGAGAACTTTTTATTCCATAAAAAAAGAATTAATAGATGTATAACTTACCTGAAGTAGGGGTTGCTCAAGGCACAAGCTAGTAAATTCTTTGTTTCAGGCCACCAATAATTTATGCTAGTGATTTTTCATGATTTTATTTTCGCTTAAATAATATTGAAGTTTGAAGAGAAAAAATATTTATTTATTTTTAAAAAAAGAAGAAAAACTGCCTACTTTCTATAATAGAAATATTTTAGTATTTAAAATTAAACTACTCACAAATTCATATCAGTAAATAATTTTTTATACAATAATATCCAAAGAAATGTACTGCAAACTTATGGCTAACATCCAATGAATAAATGGTCCTATTTAGAGGAAAAAGAAATTTAGTACATTTAGCTTACACCAACTAAATTGGAAAAATATTTTCTAGATGATTAATAAATCAAATAGATACTAGCCCTAGATACTATGGATGCTTATAATCAGATATTTGTATGTAGAAAAAGATACCTCTAATGATACTAATGTGGCAAACATACAAATCTATTATTTACACCTTTCTTTTTTTAAGAGAATTAAAAAAGACTCAATTATATAAAAAGTATATTAAGAATTGACCATGTAAAAGATTTCATCAAAACTCTAAAAAGAAATCTAACTACTCATAATTGTTTGTAATCCTTTTGAAAAGCACTATTCAACTTGTTAAAAAAGTGTGCACTCTGAAAAGAGTTTCAAAGCAAGAGTGATTTATAAAACCAAAATGCATCATCTTTCTGGAATTTTCTATTTGAAGTGAAGTAGTTGAACAAAATATCGAATTCTTTAACTTCACGTGCTTGAGACGGTACTCCGGGTTTTACTTCAGACGGTTTATGTATGGAAATAACATTTGCGACTAACTTTTAAAAGTGTTTGAGGTTTTCTTTAAGAGTATTGTCATTAACAGCAATGAAAAAAGAAATTACTTAAACGAACATTTTGGTCTGCTCCTAGATAAACTCCCTCAAGCAAATTTCCATGGCATTTTCCGAAGTTATGGATTGCCTCCAACTCCGAAATCATTTGCTTAAACTCCTTTTTGAAGTCATCTTATTTACAACTCTTTAGGAGATTTGCAATATTTTGCTTGGAAAAGAACCTAAGAAATTAGTTTGAACTATTATAGAATTCCCTAAATATCCTACAATAAATATTCACCTAAATGATGACTATCTTTACTTTCAGGTTTCCTTTCAAGAATTTTCTCTTTTATCTCATTCATTCTAGAATGGAAGAAACTTTCTCCAAAGAAAAAAGCACAATACAAGTCTTATTTCCTAGTGCAGTAACATTGTGGTCATATCATAGGATAATCATTAAGAATTCTTTCTTTAAAGAATTTCCCCAAGGGTAAGACGTGTATGTTATCAGAATTCTTCAGTTATAAATGAAATGATTCTTCACAACATCACCCTTTTGTGAGGAAGACATATCAAGCGAGATGTTATTGGCGAAACATGGACTGACAAAAAGAAACATTATTTGAAAGATAGTAGGGAAGTTATTGAGGAAATAAAGAGATAGTAGGGAAGTTATTGAGGAAATAAAGAGATCTTATTATTTTGATTTCTCTGAGAAGAAAACAGATTAAAAGAGGATGTACCTGATGGTTGACAATATGTTCTATTTGTGATTCTATACCGAGGGTAAAAGAATTGTTTTTTTCTTCCCGGGAAGCCACAATGGCTGATAAGTACAATATTACACAGGAGATTACCGAGCAACACTACCTAACTTAAAGCTTGTTTGGCCAAGTTTATTTTTCTCTAAAAGTACTTATTTTTAAGAAATGAGGTGTTTGGCCAAACTTTTGAAAGAAATAAAGTGTGTATGGGGAGCAGAAAAAATAATTTTTTATAAGCTAAAAAAAGTAGATTCTCCTTAAAAGCATTTTTTTGAAAAACACTTTTGAGAAAAATACACTTAAAAGCACATTGAGAAAGCTTGGTCAAACATTAATTGCTGCTCAAAAGTGTTTTTTAAATTTATTGGTAAAACACAATCTGTTTCTTACCAAAAGTACTTTTTTGAAAAGTACTTCTAAAAAAAGCACTTTTCAAAATAAGCTGAGTTATCGCTGCAAACCCTAAGATATTATTACAGCAAAGGAAGAGCAAAAATCCAGTGCTCTTATTCAAATTTCTCTAGATCCATCCCCCCATGAGGAATTACCAAATCATTTGACCCTTTACCCATTCCAATATAAAGGATTAGTCAATCAAATAATAGATAGTAAATGGGTCGATTTGAAAATAAATGAATTGCTAGTCGTAGAATATTATTCTCGTCAGACTTAAAGCTCAAACTAAAATCAAGGGTTTGCAAAATTTATTCCTAGATTCTTTTGACTTACATTTCCTTTTATTCTTTCTTTTATTTTCACTTTGTTGTTATGGAATTGCATAACCTTGTCTAGGTTAAATTCAAGATCTTGTGGAGTGTAAATGTCATAATGTTATTGTGGTTGTATTTTTAGTCAGGGCTCTTTAACTTTCACCCCTTTTTTTTTAACTGTTGTGCTAGGTATTTGTACATGCGCTTTACTACTTTTGCAATTATATCACTTCATTCAACTATGGAGTAACAATACGAATTTGACATAACACATGCAAAGAGGTTAAAATGATGTAATAGGATATAATTTGTCACATTTATGAAGATTCATCACAAGCAAAGAGGTTAAAATATAAAACCTAATTAAAAATTAAATATACTTAACAATATATTATAGTGACAAAATTAGAGTTGATCCATATTTTTTGGAGGAACATAAAAGAATGCAAATTTCCCAATTTTGAAAATAGAATAGCTAGAGAACGAGTGTGTCACTATAAATCATATTGGCTTCTTATGAGCTGATAATTCAAATTGAAAGTAGGATTAATATAAGGGAAATTTATCTAAATATATTATATTTAGAAAATATTTATCATTTATAGCTATATAATTTTAATATATGCATAATTCACTTTTAATACATAGTGTAGATTTTTTACCAAAACAAGCATAATACGTTTAAGATACTTATAATACATCTATATTGCATGCATAATTCACTTTTAGTACATAGTCTAATGCATCTATATTGCATGCCTAATTTGTTTTTAATACTCAGTGCCTTTTTTTTTTTTTTACCAAAACAAGTATAATACATTTTAATACACTTCTAATACATCTATATTGCATGCATAATTCACTTTTAATACATAGTGCAATTATTGTAAATGGTAAATATTTTCTAAATATGGTATATCTAGGTAATAAATAAAAAGTATATTTAAAAGCAGTAAATATTTTATAAAAAGTACTCAACTAGGTAATTTTTCCTTAATATAATTACGACTTGCCAATAGAACTCTCTATATAGTGAAAAAAAGAAGTTATATATAGTCATAATATAAAGAATTACATTATTAGCTTATGAATTTTAATTCTTCTTGAACATGGATTATGTTGATTTTTTTTTTGTCTCAAAGAATTGTAAATTATTTTCATGACTTGAATTCAAGACCATTGATTAATGATGAAGGGGTAATCACAACTCCACTAAATGTTTTGGTGATGATCACGTAGCTTACTTGGACATGTATTAACAAAGGTCGAAAACGTATACTCTTTTTTTAAAAAAAAAATGAAATATCGACATAATAAAATGCATATCATCGCCTAAGTCAGGTAGATGAGATTAATATCTACTATAAATTTACTATTAAATTCGCTATAAGGGAAATTAGACAAAATGTCCATTGATACTTTTTTTTAAAAAAAAAATAGCTCATTTAATTTTTACTACAAAAAGTGTCCATTCGGCCAAACATATTTACGAAAAATGTCCATTCGGCCAAAAATATTTACCGAAAATGGTCATTTGGCCTTTGTTATTGCACCTGAAGTGCATATTGCTTCTTTTCTCTTCCTGCTTCTTTCTTTCTCACCTTCCATAATTTTCTCTTGCTACAATGTCTAAGTATTGTATAAATAGTAGATATAAATGTATATACATCTTTGATGCATAGCTATACATCTTATATATATGATTTATACATGATCGATGTATTATATATATATTACATATATATATGGTATACATATTGCGGATATACATACAGTATTCATGCGGCCATTTTTGTTGAAAAATTCCTTTGGTAGCGGTACATTTACGTAAGAATCCCTTTGCTATATACTATTTCTATTACAAATTAAATTGCCACCCACTATTGTTATCTCTGGTATCCACTTTCTTATATTCCCCTCGTCTATATAGCACTTTCAAATTTTGAGAATCAAAAAAACATTTTCTTGATCATACTTTTTTCATATATAATTTTTTGATATATTTTTTAAATATCTTGAATTATCAATTTTTGTGACTTGTAGTATTTTTTAAGTAATTTTCTAATATGTAAATTTTATTTCAAAAAAACTTAATTTCATATCCGAATGCACAATCAAATTTAACTATTTGACTTTCGAAATTCAAATTGTACCACGTAAATTAGAACAAAAATAGAGTAATAAATTGTGTATATGATAAGCTGCAATATTCCCAAAAACAGAAGCCAAGACCACTTGAAATTTCTATGAATAAGACTTTACCAAGGATGGCGTACCACAAGGTAGAGCTACAAATCTTTAAGTGATATTCACAATCTTTACCAACTACTAGTGTGTTTTCACTGCCGATCTCTTAGCCAACTTTGCGGAGCTTTGATAGAAAAAATGACTTCTTCACTGAGCCACAATGAAAGAATGATGAAAAAAATTGCTCCCAACTTCAGGATCAAGCTAAGGAAAAACACTTTTATCTTCGACCCTGGCTGAGCTCTCCTCGGATGGTGCTAGGTATTAACCTAGACTTTATTTTTTGGAAGCGTAAATGTACTAGGAGCAACCCTCCTCTTTTGTTCTTTTATTTTTGTATTTGTATGCTAAAATTGTAAGACTTGTTGGAAAAACTAATAATTAATCTAATCCAGGATAATATCCAAGCTAAATAGCAATAACAAGAGAATAATACCGACATCAAATATTATAACGGGATAAATATAATACCCGAAGGAGTAATATAATAATACTGATTACAATTTGATTAGTGTCAAAAGACTAATACACTTTTAAAAGAAACAACACTCTTTTATTTCACACAACTCATTACAAATTACTCTCATATTATTTTCTCACAAACTAAAAAATAGCATGTGAATTACTCTCTAATACTCGCTATTGCTCTCTTTGTTTAGTGTGTATAAACTGAGGAACGAATGCGAGACTGCCTCTTCTCCAACCAATCACAATAAAGGAAAGGCTAGCAATTTGCTTGCAATTTGATGTGCAAGTTGCCAGGGGTGGCTCAACGCTAACGGGGGCCTAAAGCGAGACTTCAATAAGAGGCCTTAATTAATTTTTCATTTAAGAATTTTTTTTTTTATTTGAAGTCTATGTTTCTAGCTTTTTGAGATGCAAAGTTATGAATAATGATTTAATAATCAATTTCTTCTAATAGTTCTTTCTCAATTGATAGTATACCTAATCCATTCAATCTCTCTTGAGACATTGTTGATCTTAAATAAGATTTTATCAATTTTAATTTTGAAAAACTTCTTTCAGTTGAGGCAACTGTAACAGGAACTGTTAACATTATTCTATAAGCAATGTATGCATTTGGAAAAGAATCTAGTCTTTTTATTTGGTTGAGCATATCGATTAGAGTATTATCATCTACTTGTACAATTTTCCGTAACACTTTTAATTCAGAAAATAAGTCTAGACCATCAATATCTGAGTGATTATTATACTTTAAAAAACATTCAAGGTTAAGACAATGTTTTTTCAAAATCTCTTCATTTAGTGATCTCAATTTTTTACCACTAAATAAAAAACCAAAAGTATTTTCATAAGCTTCGAATTGTTCAAATCTATTTTGAAGTAAGATATGGCTTGATCTACTATGTATAAAAAGTAATCAGTTCTAAAAGATTCTTCAAGAGACTTTGTGATTTCATTATGAGCATTCTCATCAAACTGTCTCTTTCTATATATTACACGTTTAGAACGAAATTTAGGTTCTATATTCATTTTAGATGCAATATCTTTAGCAGAAATCATAGCAGCTACAAATCCTTCTTCTCTATATTTTTGAAAAAAGATATCAAACCTCTTAATTGATCTATGGTAACATCAATTTGCATATCTTTTGATTGTAAAGATTTGCTAACTAAGTTAACCGCAATTAATATATCATATCAAATAGTAACACCTAATAAAAACTCAAAATTTTCAAGCTCGTATGTTGCTAAACAATTAGCTTCACTTTTTGTTTTTGGATCCTCACTAACTTCTATTAATTTAAATAAAGCATCTCTAATTTGTAGAGTTTGAAATCATATTGCTTTAATACTTTTAATACGGCTTTTCCATCTTTTATGTGACAATGATTTAAGAGTTAGGGTGGGCACATTATCTTTTAAAACTTTCCATCATTTAGTGAAAGAAGAAAATAGTGAATATATATGTTGTACCACTCCAAAGAATGAAATTGCTTTTGTGCAAGAACTAGCCATGTCACAAAGTACTAAATTTAGATTATGACGACCAAATGGAGTATAAAATGCTCTCGGATTTATATCTAGAAGTCTTTTTTGCCCGCCTTGGTGTTTTTCCTTCATATTGAATCCATTATCATATCCTTGTCCTCTTAAATTATTAATATCAAGTCCAATATTTTTTATCTCATCTATAATAACTTCAAAAAGCCCCTTTCCACTTGTATCATCTACTTTTAGAAATTTTAAAAAATACTCAGTAATTTTTATTGGAGTTGTAGAAATATCTACTCTTCGCAATATAAAAGACATTTGTTCTTGATGACTTGTATCTGGGGTGCAGTCAAGTATGATTGAGAAATACTTTGTTTATATAATTTTTTCAATAATTTTATTCTTGATTTTACTTGCCAACAAATTTATCAATTCATTTTGTATATTATGTCCAAGATAATGGTTATGAATTTCATCATGTCTAATTCGTCGAACATGCTCTTGCATGACTGGATCAAATTCTGCAATCATTTCAATTAAACTTAAAAAGTTTCCATTATTTTTTTGATAGATCTTTTCATTTTTTTCCCCTAAATGTCAAATTATTTTTTCCAAGAGCTTTTATGACAACAATAATCCTTGACAATACATTTTTTCAATGTTCTCTATCTCTATTAATTTGTTCTTAAACATCTTTGTCGATTGTTCTATTTTTGTGCAATCTCATTTCTAAATCAATCTATGCGCTCATATTAACTATATGTTCGTTTGTTGTTTCATGAGCTTTAAGCTTAGTAATAAAAATAAAAATAAAATACTTTATCTAAATCTTTAGAATAGACTAGCCATTTTCTTTCATGTCTTTCCCCATTTGCCAATTTTTGAAAATAATGTGTATTAGAAAAATGCCTTAAGAGTTTATCCTTAGAAAAATCTATGTCAGTAATTCTAATTGGTCCCTTTTCTACTAATAAATTTCTCAATGTTGTATCGATATTAGTCCATTGACTAGGATCATACATATTTTTTGGAGTGCAACTATTTAACTCATTTAAAAGTTCTTGATTTTCTTGAGAATCTACGTCAGAATCGGATTTCTCAACAATTTCTTCTTCTTCTTGAATTTTATTATCATCCAACTCATCAAAGTTAGTGACTTGTTCATTTAGAGAACCTTCTCCTATATTTTTAGATTTCTTTCTTTTATTATTTGTAAAGATTTTATCAAGAGCTCCTTTTTGAGATGCTATTAGATTTTCGATTTCTCTTTTTCTTTTGAGTTTTGAATGACCGGATTTATATTTTCTAGTTGAAATATCTAAATTTTAACAAAATAATTAAAAATATCTACAATACAAATAAAAAAAATAACATATACAAGATAAAATTTAAAAATAAAACTAAAATTTGAAATGATGAAACCTGATCAGAAATTTTGAAGAATAGATTCCAAGATATGTTGTGACTGCTTCTATATACTTCCTTCGGAACTTGAAATTTGAGAAAGAACAACAAATGATACCTTTTTTTTATCAATACGTAATAATTTTTCTAACTCTTTTGGTAGAAATAATAGAACTTGCACTTTAACTTTGAGCAATTGAAACAATGGATTGATGGAGTTAAATGAAATTTCTAACCAAAATATATTATTATATAAAGATAACTAATAAGAAAGGTAAAACAAGAATCTGTTCTACATATAAGGAAAAAGAGAGTATTTTCAGCCAAAAAAAAAAAAAAGAAGAAAGAAAGAGTGTAAAATCTTTCAAACGTTTTCCAAGAAAAGAAAAGGTAAAAAGTAAAAAAGTTTAAATGTCCAATCAACTTTCCATCTCTATGTCAAATGTCAAACGGTAACAAATCTAAAAAAATCTTTCCTTGTGAATTTATTTTACCTTTTTATAATGAAGAAGTCAATATTTTATTACAATAAAAAGTCTACACATATAGGTCATGATTGAAATATGGGCCCCCCCTAATTTGGGGGCCTGAAGTTGTTGCTTCACTCGTTTTATATAATAGCCGCCCCTACAAGTTGCCATTGTCCAAATTGTGTTCGTCTATTTTTTCCTTTCATCATTGTGCCTCATTTTCTCCAGCCACCATATGTCTCTCTCTTTCTCATTTATTATCTTTCTTTCCTTTTTCGATTTTTTCTTTTATTTTATTTATTTGTTTATTGGGTCCCACAAATTTCTTTCTTAATTTTAAATTTTATTTTTTTCATTTCAAGGCTTGATCTTAATCTCTGAAAATCTTTAAATTTGAGAGGCTTGGTAAAAATATCCACAACTTGATCATGGGATTTCACGTACTTGAGTTCTACCTCCTTTTTGGCAATGCATTCTCTGATGAAGTGGTACCTTGTGTCTATGTGCTTGCTTCGATCATGATATACTGAAATCTTTGCAAGAACCTGTGTAGATTTGCTATCAACACAAATCGTCGTGGCTTCAATCTGTGGTAAATTAAGCTCTTTCAGCAATATTCTCAATCAAATGGCGTGAGACGTACAGGACGTTGCTACCATATATTCAGTTTCACAAGTCGAGAGAGTAATAATGGATTGTTTCTTTGAGCTCCAAGAAACAACAAAATCATCCAAGAAAACACAAAACATGTTGTGCTTTTTCTACCATCAACATCTCCCGCATAATCACTATCACAAAATCCCACAAGATTAAAATCATCAGAAGAAGAATAAAACAGCCCAAGGTCGATCGTACCTTTTAGGTAACAATGAATTCTTCTAGCAACCTTCAAATGAGTAGAGGTAGGAGCTTCCATAAATCGAATTACTACTCTAACTGCAAAGAGTATATCTGGTTTTGTACAGGTCAGGTACCTCTCACTTACCACGAAGCTTTTGAAAAGAATGGATTCCACCTTTTTACACTCATCAAACTTTGACAATTTTGTTCCACTTTCCATTGGGGTGTTCACGAGGTTGCAATCAAACATGTTGAATTTCTTCAAAATCTCCTTTGTATAGCCTTCTTGAGATATGAAGATGTCTTCCTCCATTTGCTTCACCTCTAGGCCCAAGTAATATGACATGAGCCCTATGTTCGTCATCTCGAACTCAAGGAACATCGTTTCCTTGAAAGCTTCAAGAAAATTGGGTTGTTACCCATTAGAATAAGATCGTCAACATAAAGACAAACAAGCAGAATATCTCCATTAGTATGAACTTTAATGTAAAGAGCATATTCATGGAGACAACGAGTAAACCCATTATCCTGAAAGTACTTGTCGATGTGACTATTCCACGCTCGTGGAGCTTGCTTCAATCCATATAAAGCTTTCTTTAACCGCAACACTTTATCTTCGTGATTCTTGACCACAAAGCCCAATGGTTGCTCAACATAGACTTCCTCTTCAAGATATCCATTCAAGAATGCCAACTTGACATCCAGTTGATGGATTTTCCACTTCATTTGCACCGCCACAGAGATTAGCAAATGGATCGTCTTCATACGGGAAACAAGTGCATAAACTTCCTCATAGTCAATGTTATGTATACGCTTGTAGCCTTTAGCCACAAGTCTTTCCTTATATCTCTCCACCTTTCTATGAGCATTCTTCTTCGCCTTGTATATCCATTTGACTCCAATTGCTTGATGACCCTTGCAAAGATTTGTTAATTCCTAAGTGTTGTTCTTCTCAATTGACTAGATCTCCTCTTTCATGACTTTTCTCTGCCTTTTATCTGTAACAACTTCATCAAAATTTATTGGTTCACTATCAGCAAAAAGAAAACACAAAAAATTAAAATTAGTAACTTTTTTTTTGTGTCATCATAGAATTCTTGGATGCTCCTCATTCTTTGTGGCCTTTCACTTGAACTCTCTTAAGAAGAAAGAGATTCAATATTTTCTAGTGAAGGAGGTGAGATTGCATCCTATGCAGGTTCCATGGCCTCCTGCTCTTCTTCATCTCCAAAGTATGAAAGAAAATCATATGTTCTTTCTTCCTGAGCCTCCTGGACCTCTCAATTTCATGTCGCTTCTTCATCAAATTCAATATCATGACTCACCACTACTTTGTTGTTGCTTGGATTTTATAACTTGTCGTCTTTTGAACTTGTGTCATAGCCAACAAACACATACTTGACACTTCGATCGTCAAGTTTATCTCTCTCTTGATGTGGCACATGAGCACAGGCTATGCTCCCAAAGATTTTTAAGTGCTTCACACTAGTCTTTCTCCCACTCCATGCTTCTTGAGGCATTTGTTCTCTCACAGTTCTTGTTGGAGACCTGTTGCTCAAATACACTACACAAGAAAACATCCTCGGTCCAAAATTATTTTGGCAGATTTTTAGCTTTCAACATATATTTAGCCATATTAAGAATTGTTCTATTTTTTCTTTATGCAATTTCATTTTGTTGGGGAAAGTAAGGTACCGTTAGAGGGCGACGAATTCCATGAGATTGACAAAAGTCATTAAATTCTTTTGAAGTGAATTCAACTCCTCTTTTGGACCTTAAGGCTTTTATTTCATATTCACTCTCTTTTTCTACAAGTGCTTTGAAATTTTTAAAAGCAACAAAAGCTTGTGATTTTTGCTTCAAAAAATATACCCAAGTCTTTCTAGTGAAATCATCAATAAAGATCAAGAAATATTTACTTTTATCAAGAGAAGGTGGATCGATTGGACCACACATATCGATGTGAACAAGCTGAAGTAGATTGATTACTCTGGACGTGATCTCCTTCGAAAAACTCCTCCTTGCATGTTTTCTAAGAAGATAAGCTTCACACAACTAATTTGGATGGTTGATAGACAGAATCCCATAAACCATGTTCTTGTCTCCCATTGATTTGAGTGCTTCAAAATTCAAGTGCCCAAGTAGCATGTGCCAACACCATAATTCTTCTTGCACATTAGCATTCAAACATTTTACATTAATGATCTTAAGATTCATAGGAAACAATTTATTCTTTATGATATGCACTTTAGCAATTAAATTGTTATTTGAATCTCTAAGCCAAAGATGCATATTTTTCATATGAATATCATATTCTTTTTCAAGAAGTTGGTCCAAACTCAAAATATTGCTTTTTTAATTTTGGCACATAGTAAACCTCGTTAATCAATTTGTGGCCACCATCTTTACAAGAGATTAGAATTGTATCTATCCCTTCAATTTGAATCTTTAATGTATCTCCAAAAGACACATTACCTCTCACAATTTTCTTGATCTTCACAAACTTGTCCTTGTATCCACACAATGGTTGCTTGCTCCATTCTCAAGATACCATGAACTGCAATCATCTATATTATCTTCTTTGAGTGATATTAACAATGTTGACTCATCTTCTTTTTTGTTGTTGTTAACAAGGTTAGCTTTCTCTTCAATATTACTACGATATTCCCTAGAGTAATGTCTAAATTTATGGTAGTTGTAGCACTCAATTTTTGATTTGTCATACCTCATTTCATTGGTACCTTGATAAGTTTCACGTCCTCTTCCTCCTCGTAGTCCATGACCACGACCTCTGAATGTTCGGTGGCTTTTATCTTCATTGTTGAATTTGTAGAAATAACTCCTTCATCTTCCACGGCCTCTCCATTATTGTAACGATCCAAACCGTCGTTACATGTAAAAATACCTCAAAAATAATTTATGATGAGTAATAGGCTCAAAATGGACTCGAAAAAAATTAAATCGGGGAGGGACCTAAAGGAATTGGGCCAAGAGGCCAACAATGGACTGGGCCGAACTGTCTTTAACCGCTACAACTGTTGGGGAACCACTGCAGTGGTAAGAGGCATTAGCCCAGCCGAGGAGTTTTTTAAAAAACCCTATTTCTCTTAATTTCCCCAAGTCGCCCCTTTCTTACAAAAACACTCTGAAAAATCCTATTACTCCAACCATGAGATTTCAAAGGCCTTGGTTCATGAGAGTAGTTTCGAGGCACACCCAGAGGGAACCCGACATGGGAATACACTTCGCACGTGCGGGACATATCCCTCTCCTCCATAGCAGCATATTTCGTCTAAGAGATAAGCTAAGGTTTATTTTATAGCAACTAGACTTGGGCTAGATGCATTTAACGTTAATAGTGATGTCGGGAGTATCATGCATTAGGCCTTCGAACACGGAGTTGAATGGATGAACATGTTTGAAATCCGATTAGGTTGAATATGGGGAATTATTGTACATTATATTAATGTTTTGATTGTCAGAAGGAATGGATAGGAAGGTGGAGCGAATGCTCATAACTTAATATCTTCCAAGGCTTGAGTATAGTGGAAAGTTGAACGAGATAGTGGGGAATGGTAAAAAGGGAAATTAGGGTAACTCGATTAAACCATAAACTTTATAAATATTCTAATTGTATTAAGGGAAGGGGCTAAAATGTGAGGTGTGGTAAGCCGAGCATTGTGAATTGCATAATCGAATCCCGTGACTAATGAGTGAATGTAAAAAAACCATACTGTGAAGTAAAGAATAGAATTCCCATTCGAAGTAGTTAGGGAAGCTTAGAAAGTATATGGTAGTGATCGATGCTTTCCAGAGTTTAGAAAATAAGATAGTGAGTAAAAAGATATTGAGGTTAGTCGGTTTGCAATGTTGGCATTGCTTGTCATATTGTTGTGATCAATACTTTCCAGAGTTTAGAAGGTAATGTGAGAAACTCGAGGTTGGGACACGATTAGAGAGAAAGAGCATAATAATGTGAATTTGGGTGATGGCAGCCCCGTAGGGGTGTATGGTAAGTCATGATTGTGAATATATATGTGAAGATCAAGGTCACCAAATTAATGAATTAGATGGTTGATGTAACATTAGACTGAATTGACCCATGTTGAGTTATGGGTTGAACATCTTTGATTATTTTTTGCATGAATTATGATTTATTGATTTCATGCACACATTCATATGCATTGGGATGATATGTTGTGATATGGTTCGGGTACCACGCCTGTATAAATATGATATGTTGTGACATGGGTCGAGTACCACGCCGACACAAATATAATATGTTGTGATATGGGTCAGGTACCACGCCGGTACAAATATGATATATTGTGATAAGGGTCGAGTACTATGTCGGTACATTATGATGTTGATGGTGATGAGATGAGAAGGGATAAGGAGAGATGATGCGCACATTTTACATACATGTATTCATGCATATGTTTTTGAATGTATTTCTATTTTATTATGCTTTCATACGTGTTCTTGTTGTGGTGAGTGGTGAAAGAGGGTACGAATGTACGTTAGGTCCATAGTGTGGGTCGGATTGGAGATGAGATTCTACGGTCCCCCTGAGAGGACCGGTTACGATAGAATATGATCGGTAGGATTTGAAATTTCATAGGATGTGGTGTTGTGAGGTCTATGATAGTGAATAGCGAAGGGACTTGGGTGGATGTGGATTAAGGGATTGTAGGTATTATAAGAACGAGTCGGTATTGGAGGGAGAAGTATAAGATGGAATAGGTATTCAGAGGACAAAGATATAAGAAAATATTAAATGACAGGTAGGTCATAGAAATGCTAAGTGTAGGTCACAGAGATGCTAAGAATAGGTCACAGATATGTTAAATATGGGGTAATAGGAGTTGTTTAATTTGGGATTCAAAATTGGAACTTCACTTGATGTTATGATTTCTCCTTATTTGTTATTGATGTTATTTATTTCTAACCCCGATCGGCCGATGACACTTACCAGTTCGTGTGAATGTACTGATGCTACGTTTACTATATCTCCAATCGGGGGTATAGCCATGGTGCAAGTTAGCTGGAGTTTCTATAGCAGCGATGTCGATCACTCAGCAGTAGCTCATGTCCTCTCTATTCTGGATGGATGTTGTTTCATGGATGTCCCTACTTCTTGTCTAGTGCTCTTGTACTGCTTTAGGCTAGGTTCTGGGGAATCACTTGTAGTTATTTTCCGCATTTACTTTTCATATCTAATGTATTAAAATAAATTTGGGGATGAATTGATTGAGTAATCATACCTCAACTGTTCGTTAATTTTTCATATAACAGACATAAATTGATTTAGTGAATGTTTTAGTAACTTCCACATTGAGTGAATGGTGGATTTTTCAGGGTTCTCCTATCTGGGGTAGGAGTACGTAGGTGCCCAGCATGATCCGATGAATTGAGTCGTGATAATTGTCCATTTCCTCTGTAACTTTTTTTCACCTCCAGAGTCTTTGAAGGATACCTGAGTTTTAAGAAATTGCTCCAATGACTCTTCTTTTCTCCTTTTTATTTTTTTTTCTTGGGCTTGTAAAGAACCTTCCAATTGGTCTACTGTCATAGAGTCTAAATCTTTAGACTCCTCAGTAGCATACACCACATATCAAATTTAGGTGTTAAAGAGCAAAGGATCTTTTCTTCCACACGCACATCGTCTACTTCCTCACCGTACCTTCTTAATTGATTCACAACAGCCATCACATTTGAACAAAAATCCAAACTGGATTCGGATTCTTTCATTTTTAAAACTTCAAAATCAGCCCTTAGAGTTTGAAGTTTTACCTTCTTCACCTTATCAACTCCTTGGAGAGAATTTTGTAAAATCTTTCAAGTTTCCTTTGAGGTGGTTGCATCGGCCACCTTCTCAAACAAACCACCATCCAAATATTGATGGATGAGAGAGAGGGTCTGTTGATCTTTCTTCCTTGTCTTTACCAAGACAACTTTCTCATTTTGAGACAGAATTTCCTCATTGTTGAATTTTGTATACCCTTTGTCTACAATTTCTCAAACATCTTGAGAGCCAAGAATGGCTTTCATTCGTAGACACCATTTTTTATAATTTTATTTTGTAAGACGAGGGTACTGAAAAGACAGTGAATAATTATTTGTCATGGTTCTGATACCACGTTGTTGGGAAAACTAATAATCCCACCCAGGATAATATACATGCTAAATAGCAATAATAAGAGATTAACAACGACACCAAATATTATAACGGGGTAATTATAGTACTCGAATGGAGTAATACGATGACACTGATTACAACTTGATAGTGTCAAAAAAAATTAATATACTTTTAAAAAAAAAAATACTCTTTTATTTCACACAATTCATTATAATATTACTCTCACACTATTTTCTCACAGACTAAAAAATAACCTGTGAATTACTCTCTAATACTCGCTATTGCTCTCTCTATTTGGTGTGTCTAAACTGAGGAACGAATGCTTCTATCTATAGTAGGGGCTTCCTCTTCTCCAACCAAACACAATAAAGGAAAGGCTAGCAATTTACTTGCAATTTGATGTTCAAGTTATCATTGCCCAAATTGGGTCCGTCTAGTTTTTCTCTTTCATCATTGCGCCTACTTTTCTCGAGATGGGATCCTCCAGTATTGTTCAATGCATGTCCAAATTAATGCCACATGTACATATAAAGTTTTAAAGGCTTGGATTGTATCTGAAATTAATACCCTCTTGTTGAGCTCTGTTTTCTTTTAATCAACTACTTTTTTAGTCTTCATTTGAATTAGACTACTTGTGCTTCTCCGTGGAATTACTGACAAGCCAACAACAATGACACTATCAAATACTGTAAACCGTGTTCTGATTGAATCCAAACACGATGATGCCATAACCCATAACTATGATAAAGTTGGCAAAACGACTTTCTTGGATTATATGGAATATTTTAATTAACACGTGGTATGATGAGCGAATGATCTTCTTGGATTTAGACGCCAATGTAGAGTATGGTATCGAATTTATCTGAATTCAATACTTTATTGCAGGATAAAAATTTATACGTAAAAATTTTAATGCTAAGAACTTTAAAGGTTGAATCCATAATATTTCAATTCATAAGATCTACCTGAGGTTGGATTGATGGAATATTTCTGCATGTAGTATGGAAAAGTATTATAAATTATAATAATTAATAATTAAATTATTTGGAGATACATAAAAAAAATTTGGCTGACTCGAAATTCTATTACTGCAACATAAATTGGAATATATTATTTAAAAAATTTATGAAAAGTAATATAAATCTCAACAATTATTAAATTAAAATATTTGAAAGATATATAAAAAAAAATTGTTTGACTTTTCAAATTCTACCAATGTCATAAAAATTGGGATAGAGGGAGTATCTACATCTAGGGTTGTTCATGGTTTTGGTTAAAAACCAAACCGAACCGTAAATCGAACCAAACCGATTAAAAAACCGACATATGGTTTGGTTTGGTTAGGTTTGGTTTTAAATTTTGAAAACCGTTACTATTTGGTTTGGTTATGATTTTACTAAAACTAAAACCGAAAAAATAACCAAACCGAACTGATAAATTGTATATATAAATTTTATAATTATTTATATATTATTCACAAAAAAAATATAAATATTTTGCTAAATTTAATCATAGATAAATTTAAGTCTTTTAACTTTAGCACTTACCAGATTATTTTTTAAGCCCAACTACCCAAACTCAAGCCCAACAATACATTACTCAGCCTTTACTATACATTAATACCCCAACTCCCCAAGTCTCCCAACCCTACACAAATTTCACATTTTCACTCTCTTTCTGGGCAGCTTCTTCTTCTTAGTTCTTAGAGAAGCAAAGGAAAAAACCCTAGCTGGTTTTCTCCGTCCAGCTTCTTCACTCTCTCTTTGCATTTTTTTGATAGTTGGTCTTCACATTTTTACTGCAAATTAAGATTGAACAAGTCTTCTCCGTCCAACTTCTTCTTCTTAGAAAAGTAAAAAAGCAAAAAACCCTCATTTTCATTTCACAAGGAAAAGTGTAAGTGAAGATTGAACAGGTCTTCTCTGTTCAATTGGTTGAAAAGTAAAAACTTTAAATATTTTCTAGCGCTTGTATTGAATTAAGGCCAATCAACAGAAGCTTTTATGGAAGAAGGAATAGTTTTACAATCTTAGCCGCTAGTTATAAGTACTGACTTGAGGCTTCAAATAGAGAAGACAGCTGCAATGATATGTAGTTAATTTCTCTAGCTCCTAAGTCATAACCAATATATATTTTGAAATATTTAAGAATCTTAATGTTACTTTATATTTTAGGATTCTTAACATAAAAACTTGCATTTGGAATAGAAATCCTTTTCACAAATATTTTTCATTATCTCAGGTTTGGTTTCCATTAGCCTCCTGTTTTGTTAAGACCTGCAGTTTGTATGATTAGTAAGTATGTATGATCTGAAATTTT
Source organism: Capsicum rhomboideum (assembly GCA_031232105.1). NCBI lineage: Eukaryota > Viridiplantae > Streptophyta > Magnoliopsida > Solanales > Solanaceae > Capsicum > Capsicum rhomboideum. The sequence goes on along the minus strand of CP124711.1, from coordinate 136,388,448 downwards.
ATATTCAAGTTTGGCTAGTGTTGTGGGAACTGGGAAGGTTAAGGCAGTAGCGGATCCCTAGTCATAACCGAAAAAATCGCAAAAAGTGAACCAAACCGAACCAAACCAACAAGAACCAAACCGGCGATTATTTTTTTGGTGTGGTTTGGTTTGGTTTTAGAAATTTAATAACCAACTAAATTGGTTTGGTTATGGTTTTAACCAATAACCGATCCAAACCGACCCATGAACACCCCTATCTACATCTACATCTACAATATATTAAAAGTGTGAAGACCTTTAGAAAAGTGATTTGAACTTTTTACCCTTTATTAAAAGTCTCTGCAATAGACAAAATTGATATTTACTATTTCTTTAAAGTATTTTATTATTTAATTATTATCCTTATATTTAAGACTTTGAAATTAATTATAATCCTTATTTGATCTAGGTAAGAAATCATAAATTTAATACTTTGAAATTAATTAGAATTACACCTTATATATAAAGTTTCTATAATTGCACTGCAAAAAAGGAAAAAGAAGAAAAAGCATATTGATAGGAACCAAAAATTGTCGTAGGTAAAAATTAAACCAATAGGACAACAATTAGTCTTTAGTAGGTTTAATTGTCTTAGGTCTTTTTTTAAAAAAAAAAAAAAAAAAGGCCGTAGGTAAAAAAAACAAAATAATAGGACAAGTAGTCTTAATTAGTGTAGGTGTAATTGTCGTAGCCCTTAAGATGTCACACGTACAAATATGTTAAGAATTTAAATAAAATAATTTATATATATATATAACCCTAATTAGTTTAGAAGTTCTCTTTAGGGTTACGAGTAGGAACTTAAATAGTCTAGAAGTCTTTTTTTTTTCTTTTTTTATGTTTAGGACTCTTTTCTTAGGTAACGAGTAGTATTAAATCATGTTCTGGACATGGAGGAAAAGGGTGTATTTTATATCCCCTATGTTTTCCATGATTTTTTATAATGGTGATTCTATGTGATCATTCGTAAAGTTGATTTCTTGGATAATAGTTTTCGAAATTGAGGTTAATAATTAGAGCTTGAAAATTAAACGAAGGGTGTTTTGTTTTCATAAATTTTTTGTTAATACTTCTTTGATGGTATTAGAATGGTTGGTCATGTAATGCTTAATTAATTGGCATCTTAGTCTGAAGCTATGCTTGTGTGTTTCATATTATCAATTTGATGATTATATTTTATCGTTGAGCAATGTACACTAATTGTTTGTTGCTAGGTTTGGATCCATCGATCATCGGAATTGTAGTGAACAATGGCATGCCTTGTGCTGGATTTTTTTGTCATTCAGACCCTGAATTGGGAGAACAACATCTTTACTTCCTGCTTTCTTTCCTTAGAGGCCCTGCTCAATCAGCCAAGGTGACGTTTTAGCTTGCGCAGGCTCACGAATTTACTCCTTCCATTCTAAAATAGTTGTCATGAGTCAATTGACTAATTTTTCAAGCTAAATTAGATTAGATTAATTATGTATTTTAAAATTAAAATTTAGATATTCAAAAACTATAAATTAAAATTTTATCATATCAATAGTTCAATATGATGATAATATACATCTTAAAATATTGATCTCATAGAGCTGTTATAGTTGAAACCCAGGGATTAGCTTGTTTGATTAGACTAATGCTTCTTTTATTTTGGCTAAAATTACGACATCGCTATTATAATAATGTTGTATATTATTACATTATTTGGAGTTCTTTTTATAACAAGACTGAATAATATTTGTAGAAATTATGCCGATTCTTTTAATGTTTTATACCATTTAAAAGACGCAACGTGAAGATTAGAAACAACTTAATTAGTACCACATTAAATTAGTGTAGGCAATGGAAATTGAGTTATTCTTTTTCAGATGTTATTTATTAATTTCTTGATAAATTTATTGGATTAAATCTCGTAAACAATATGCATGTGATCAGAGTCAATTTTAATGTTTATTATGAAAGAAATAAAAATATGAAAACTAGAAACAAATAAAAGAAAATAAAAACTAAAGTACAAAAAGAAAATTAGAGTCTAATGATACTTAGAGACCTAGGCCAATATATATAGATGATATTAGAATTCAATGGGATTCTTAAGCTTAAAAGGTAACAACTAAATTATTTGTTGGGAGACTTCTTACTTAAATTATAATTAGGTGTGTTTTTGATTATTAACTCTAAATATTATAATTAGATTCGATCAACCTAATACGAGATGAACTTAAAGAAAGGAATGCAAATTCAGATCACTAATTTGCTTGAGACTAAAGCGTAATTATTATTGTTGTAATCTGACATCCACAATTATCATACTTTTTAACTCAATATTAAATTCTAGAAATACTTTCGAAATGTAAGTTAACAATCGCACAATAGATATACACAATTTAATGATATTATATACTTTTTAAGGATTATACTTATTGATATTAAAAGCTCGAATGACCTTAGAGAAATATCAAAAGTATAGCCTCTTGGCAGATGAATCTCAATTTTCTTCTGTCGCTACTTTTATGTTGTTATCTTCTACTTTATCATAATTCTTTCTGTTATTATTGTTACAAATAGTTGTGTATTATTCTCATATAAAATGTAGTTTATTTTTCCTTTACCTTATTATTTAGAGTGTACTTTCATGTATAGAATTTAAGGATAATTTGTGACATTTGTTGAGTTCCAATTTGGGTATTTTTTGTGTGTGTGCGTTTGTGGGATTTCAGATGGTGAATTGGTGATTTTTCAATGTGAAAATTTAGATAATTTGTTTGAAAAGGCAATTTAAAGTCATCTAGAGCATATCTCTGAATTATTGATGGAAGACCAAAGAAAATGAAAAATAATATATGCACAAAATTTGTTTATTCTTCTTATATAGTTCTATTAATTGATGTGAGACACACGTGCAAAACACATACACTAAACTAGTTACTTGAAAATTACGTAGAAAGTTGTATGAATCATAATAATTAACGACTAAAGTATCTAAAACTATATAACAAATTTAATTGACTTCCTCAAATATTTCATCAGTGCCACATAAATTGGAACAAAAAGAATAACATGTAGTATCTAAAAATTATGTAAAAATATTATAAATTAATAATTAATAATTTAAAATATTTAAAAAATAATATAAAAAATTTAATCAACTTTCCTAATTTTATCAGTAACACATAAATTGAGATAAAAAGAAGTAACATACATTGAGCCCACGGGCTCCAATATCTGGTATCATGAATATATATGGATCATCTCTTTCCAATGGAAGATCTTAGGATGAATAATACTTCATCCGTGATTTTAGTTTGTAATATTATCTTTTATTATTTTATTCCAATAAAGATAATGTTTTTAAGTTTAAAAATATTTAACCTTGTGCTTTTATTTTCTCTTTAATGAAATAACTGGATTTTGTTTACAATTAGCAAAAGATTTCAGCAAAGCTAAATCCGCCCGGATATAAGTTTGAACGTGGAGATAAATATGTCATAATATTTATGTGATAACAAAAAGTATATAATTAAAAATACAATAAAATTATCTCTGAATATAAAAATATGTTATTTTTTTCTTAACAAATTAATAATATACATTTTCTAATTCAACACAATTAAGACTTTGTCGGGGTAATCGAACATAAATGAAAAAGGGACAAGGGGGAGTTACCCGATGGCTAGGGGGGGGGGGGGAGTTGTTTTTGTGAAAAGATAGTGGTATGTTTGGTACAGGGGAAAACATTAATCGGAAAATATTTTTCCTATATTCTCATTGTTAAAAACTTTGGTAAATATTTTTTTTTAGAAAAATAAGTTTCTTGAAAATAAGAAAACGATGTACGATGGAATAAGTGAAAATGTCTTCTATCATTCTCAAAATCACCCAATCCAATCACACTCAACCCCCACCACTCATACCCACTCCACCTACACCCCCACCCCACCCCACCCCCAATTTTTTTAAAAGAATTTTTTTAAAAAAATTAATTTTCTTTTTCCTCCTCCCCCATCCCCACCTACCAACCCGACCCGCCCACGACAACCCCGTGCCCTTCCTCTCCTTCCACCACAATTATCTATCCTTTACCTTACTCACTTTCATTTTTTTGTGTATTTAAATGTGTTTAGATTAATAGTAGGGAAAAGGCTCAAATATGCCATCAAACTATTGAAAATGGCTCATTTATCCGTTAAAAATTTGGCTCATTTATGCCATCGCCGTTACAAAAAAGGCTCATTCATGCCATTTTTTTTAACGATGGTTTTTTAAAAAGGGAAAAGGCTCAAATATGCCATCGAACTATTGAAAATGGCTCATTTATGCCATCCGTTAAAAGTTTGGCTCATTTATGCCATCGCCGTTACAAAAAATTCACCGATTATAGAATTTTTCTGATTTTTACTTCAAGTATAATTTTTTAAGAATTTAAAAAATTGTGTTTCGGTAACTAATTGATTCGTTGTTTGAAATCGTTGATGTCTGTTTCCGGCTTGAATTGGTCTTGAGATTTGCAGAATTGTGTTCGGCGATTCCGAAGAAATTGAAAATGGATGAACTCTTTACAGTGCCTATAAAGGAGTTACAAAATGCATAGAAATATTTTGGCCGGAGAAATCGATATTTTCTTATTAGGAATTTTAAAATTTCTTTGGTTGATTTAATTAATGATGTGGAAGAATTATTGTTGGCCACGTGTACAAAATGGTTTTGCAAAAAAAACCCAAATTGGAATGTTAAAAAAAATGGTATGAATGAGCCAATCTTTTAACGGATGACATAGATTAGCCTTTTTTCAAAGTTCGATTGCATATTTGAGTCTTTTTCCTTTAATTAATGATGTGAACGAATTATTGTTGGCTACGTGTACAAAATGGTTTTGCAAAAAACCATCAAATAGGATTCTTAAAAAAAATAGCATGAATGAGCATTTTTTGTAACGGCGATGGCATAAATGAGCCAAACTTTTAACGGATGGCATAAATGAGCCATTTTCAATAGTTCGATGGCATATTTGAGTCTTTTTCCTTTTTAAAAAATCACTGTTAAAAAAAATGGCATGAATGAGCCTTTTTTATAACGGCAATGGCATAAATGAGCCAAACTTTTAATGGATGGCATAAATGAGTCATTTTCAATAGTTCGATGGCATATTTAAGCCTTTTCCCTTAATAGTATAAACATGCATTCCAAACACAAGAATATAATTGTAATATATAACTTATATTTCTAAAAAATATTTTCTCGAAAAATATTTTCCTCCGTATCGAACACATCCAATGATTAATAGTAGTAAACGGTAAAAGATTGTGAAAACGACTTAACAAATACCCTGCAAATTTTCAATTCTTCATAGATCTGAACAACATATGATGATTATTGCTTTCTGCACCACAATATTGTTATTATCAGATCTGAGAAAAGGCTCATCTATTACATCCGTTAAAAGTTTGGTTCATTCATGCCATTTTTTTTAACAGTCCGGTTTGGTGGTTTTTTGCAAAATTATTTTGTACACGTGGCCAACAATAATTCGTTCACAGCGTTAATTAAATCAACCAAAAAAAATTTAAAATTCCTAATAAGAAAATATCAACTTCTCCGGCCAAAAATATTTTTATGCATTTTGTAACTCCTTTATAGGCACTGTAAAGAGTTCATCGATTTTCAATTTCTTCGGATTGCCGAACACAATTTTGCAAATCTCAAGGCCAATTCAAGCCCGAAACAGACATCAACTATTTCAAACAACGAATCAATTAGTTACCAAAACAGCAATGGCATGAATGAGCCAAACTTTTAACGGATGGCATAGATGAGCCTTTTATCAAAGTTTGATGGCATATTTGATTAATGACGTGGACCTCTAGTAAGAGGCCACGTGGCAAAGCTGTTTTTAAAAAACCACCGTTAAGAAGCAATGGCATGGATGAGCCGATTTTGTAACGGCGATGACATAAATGAGATAAACTTTTAACGAATGGCATAAATGAGTCATTTTCAATAGTTTGATGGCATATTTAAGCCTTTTTCCTATTAATAATATGTTATATAAATTGAAACAAATAGAATTAATATTAATGTATGTTTTTATTACTACTTTTGCAATTATCTTACCTCAAATAATAACAATACAAATTTGACATTGCTAATCAATAGTAATTAATTAGATGATGTAATAATATATAATTTTTCTGATGTATGAAGATTCCTCTCAAGCAGGGGATTAAAATGTTTAAATTAATTAATTAAAAATTAAATATACTTAGAAATATGTTATAATGACCAAAATTAGAGTTGATCCATATTTGAGGAACTCACAAAATTAATATTGAAAATTTCCTAATTTTGAAAATAGATTAGCTTGTAACCACAATTTGAATACCAACTCAAGAAAATAAATTTGGGTAGGATTGGGGGTGGGTGAGTGGGTAGGGAGTGGGGGATGGGGTAAAAAAATTTTTAGGAAGGAGGGGTGGGGGTAGGGAGAGGGTGGGGGAAGGGGGTTGAGGTAAGAATTTTTTTTTGGGGGGAGGGGGTATGTCGTATAGAGGGGGTGCAAGGGGGTAGGGGTAAGAATTTATTTTTTTAAAAAAAAAAAATTTAATTTTTTGGGGGAGGGGGTATGCCGTATGGGGGAGTGGGGTGAGGAGGGGGGGGGGGGCAAGGGCATAGGGGGGATATGGAGGTTGGGGTAAGAATTTTTTTTCAGAAAAAAGAAATTAATTTTTTTAAAAAAATTATTCTTTTAGGAGGGGGTGGGGGTGCGGGGGAGGGTGGGGTTGGACCATGGGGTTAGAAAAGATTCTTAAATTGTTTTCAAAAAATAAAAATAATTTTTTTAGGGAGGGGGCGAGGGGTCGGGGTAGTGAGAGTGGGGGGGTTGGGATGAGGTGGGTTGGGGCAGTAAAAAAAATTTAAAAAGTTTTTAAAAAAATAAAAATAACTTAATTAAGGGAGGCGGGGTGGGGGGTGGGGGTGGAGTGGGGTTGGAGTTGAGGTGAAGTGGGTGATTTTGAGAGTGGTATAAGACACATTGTCACTTGTTTTTCATAGTTTCATTAAGGAAATCATTTTCCTACTAAATGGGTTGAAGTGGAGATTGTATTGGACTCAGTCGAACCCAATTTAAAAATGGGTTGGGACTTAATGGGTTGAGATTTACCCAATAGTAAATGGGAAAAAAAACTAAATATACAACCTTAGGTTGTTTAATGCAAGTTATAGCAAAACTCTTTAGATTGAAAGTTATAGCAATTTATTAAAACAAAAGAAAAAATAATAAAATAATTTCTTTTTTATAAAAAAGCAAAAAACCACCCCACAAAAAAGGAAAAAACAGATTTCATATTAAAATATTAAAGAATTCACCCTTAAAAATAGCAACAGTTAAGAAAAGATACTGTAACACCCCGTACGTTTCGGAGTCTAGCTGACTACCGTAACATTTATGGAAATATGAAAACATGAGAGATTTGATTAATTATGTATTGAATTGTGGGCTTTATGTATTAAATTGTGGACATTTAAAAGTTTTGTGCAATTGGGTCTTAAATGAAGCCCAAATTCATGAGGAAGACATGGCCCAAAAGAGATTTTTGACCCATTCTTGCTTAGTCTTCCATTGACCAAGTAAACACACCCAGTGTGTGGATGAGGATCATTATAAAGGGATTATATAAGTCAAAGAAATCAGATTTTTATTCCATTTGGACTCTCATGCCTTTTCTAGGCTTTTCCACAATTTTCTCCTTGTCTCTCAAGAACCCTAAGTCACTCCTTTGGTCAAGATCATCCTTGTACAAGGCTTGGTAAGTGCTTATCATGATGGTTTAATATGTTTTATGCATGAGAGATGGTGTATATTATGTTGGTTATGTTGGTGGTGTATTGGGAAATTCACAAAATGTGAAATGTTACATGTTGCTAAATCGGTGGATGATCTTGTCTTGTAACCTTGAATATGTACTTGTGGTCTTGAAGAAGTGAACTTGATGGAGTAAATATTGACATGTGAGATGTGATTATAGTCTTACCTTGTTTTATTCTTGTGAAAAATGTTTGGAATTTTTATTGTGAAATTGGCTATGGTTTTGGTGACGTATTGGCCGTAAAATGCAGTTTTGGGTGTTGTTATGTGTGTTGTGAGACCATGGCTGATTGTTGGTGTCCAAGATAATCAAAAATATGTCAAAATAAGTTTGGTTATGATCATGGACCATTCATTGCATGAAAAGACCCAAAAGAGACCATTTCGGACCAAAACGGGCATCCGCCCCCGCAGCCGAGGGCACCTGCAGGCGCAGATGCCAACGCAGGTGCCTCTGGCTGCTGCCAAAGTTCACCTGCGCGCGCACCTTAGCCACCTGCGGGCGCAGGTGGCAACGCAGGTCATCCCCAGAATTAGTTTTGTGTGTTTTCGTCTCTAGTTGATCCCCGAAGGCCCCTATACCCTTTTTGGATGTAATTAACAACTTGTGATGTCGTTTTAATGACTTTAAAGGGGCGTATGGAGGCATGTTGGACTATGTTAAGTATGTATTGTTGTTTATAAGTTGTTATGGGGCAAGTTGATAGGAGAAATTGTGACGGAATGATAATAAGGAAGCATAAAGGGTAAGTGTAGTGTGAAATGCTATTGATGTATGATAACTTGATCAATGTATAGAATGTTATGGTGTTGTTGGTATGAGAATGCAGTGGATTGTATTATAAGGGGTGATATGACCTTATACGACGGTCATATAGCTCATTGTCGTTTTATACACTTGTACGGTAAATTATTGTTAACGAGAGTTCCATTATGAACTTGTGTTATAGAGTGAAACATAAGGAAGGAGCTGGACTGTTGTGTTTATATATAGACTCGTATACTCATACTTGGAAGTGAAGGTATGTAAGGTTACTCTCTCTGTATCCTTCTCCAGCATATTGATCATATCGACATTGTATCTATTCCAATCTGAAATGTCCAAAGGTATATCAGTTCAGGTTGAGATATATTGTCATTCACATATGTCCGACTCTTAGACGAATTATGATTTACATAACTCCTATTCATTGACTGAAGTTCCAAAGTTGTCATAATGTGATAAATTCTAAGGAAGCTATCTCAAAGAAAGTAACGATGTAAGGAGAGTCTATTTAGTCTTGAATAGCTTTTCCAATCATGTCATGTCCCAATAGTATTCACATTGACATTACGTTTGTTCCATCCCGAAATGTGTTAAAGTACCCTATATCCGGTTATCAATGGTCATTATCAATATGTTTTCTACTCATTGATCAATTGAGAATCTCATGTCTCATATTCATGAGTATTGTTTCAAAAGCCCAATAAGGTTACATTCCAAAGTTCCAATAGTGGTTATATTAAGGTATCTTGTTTCTTGATTATTGTCCAATGGTTCCAATGGTGTTATGTTTCCACTAAGGCTATGTTTTCAATAATGTTTATTTACATGTCTTCTATTATTGGGTATGGTTCCAAAGCTTCCAAAAATGCTATGCCAAAGAAATGTATCAATCTCTCACAAGTGAATGTACCAATCTCTCACAAATAAAGATATCAATCTCTCTAAAGTAAAGAAGTGAAGTAATACATATGTGGTTAATGATCAAGTATGGGTGGTAGCTTTGGGGGCATAATCCTAGCTCAAGCCGATCCCATGATTAGGGGGCAGTCCTAGAGGCATAAGCCTAGCTCGGACCGAACCTGACAGGGGGCAGCTCTAGAGGTATAAACCTAGCTCGAGCCAAACCTGATATGTTGATTTATGGGTGGCAGCTCTAGAGGTAAAAACCTAGCTCGAGCCGATCCCAATATATTGATTCATAGGGTGGCAACTCTAGAGGCATAAGCCTAGCTCGAGCCGATCCCAACATAATGTTATGTTATGTAAATCCACTGATCAGTTGGGGCCCGGGTATCATAGTTCACAGGCAAAGATGAATAATCATAGAAGCAAAGAAGCAAAGAAAGTAATGAAAGCAATAGACATGATTCCAAAAGCACAGATTGATGGTTTATCCATATGTACTATTTTATTACAGTTTGTTTCCATTGATATTCTCATGTATGTTAACCCACCAATAGAGTGGAGGTATATTACATTATTAACCCAAATCTCTAGAATCTCTGGAATAGAAGAACCTCTAGAATCTCTTGAGTAGAAGGATTTCTTGAATAGAAGAATCTCTAAGAAGCAAGTCTCTCGAGTGAATGTAATTCTTTGGAATCAAGGGATATGTGAAGGATAGTAGAAGAATAGTAAGGATTTGAGAGAATACTCATAAGTGGCAATGACAGAAGAAATATAAGCACATGGTTCCTTACATACAGAAAGAGAGTTTATTCACATTGTCCTTTCCTCTTATATTGATTCTATTGTTGTTATGATGTATAATGCAGTTCTTATGAGCCTTACATACTCAGTACATTCTTCGTACTGACCCCCTCGGGGGACTTACTTTAAATGTTGCAGGTGCAGGCACTAGTAGACCTCTGCAGTAGGTTGACAGTAGTTGCAGATGATTGTTGGTGAGCCCCAGTTGGTTCGGGACTTTCTAAGTCACAGTTGTACATTTGTTTGATGTTGTAAATGTTGTATAAGGCGGGGACTTGTCCCGAATTTGAGTGGTCTTCTAAATGCATCTGTTAAAGGCTTTTGTAGGCGTATGTGGGTATATGGATGAAAGGGATGTATGTTCACTCGACTTTATGGCCCTAACGGCCAAGTTTCACATATTGTACATGTTTTTCATGGCTTCCGCCATTGGCATTCAATATGTTATCGGTTACATAAGATAGTATGATGTTCATACGAGGATATGCATACGAATGTACATGAGCAAAGATTGGTTCTCTCGGGCCATATCGGCTTCGGGTGCCAATCACACCTCAAATGGGATTTGGGGCGTGACAGATACCAATCACCCCAAAATTCTCTCTGGAATCGTATTTTTTTTCTTTTTACAACTGAATATGAGTCTTCTTCTTCAACAACTTTTTTTTCCTTCTTATTTTCGCAACAGATCAACAAACATCTATTGTTTGAAACCAAATATTTCTCAAATAATTTTGGTATTTGAGTTGAGAATTTATAATCACACAAAAAACATAATGTTGAACTCTATGATTTTTAGTGATGTGTGGATTCGTTTATATATATATATATATATAATTATGGCTAAATGTAAAGCAATTTCAGGAAAAAAAATTTAAAACGTATATTTGCATATAAATTTGGTATGTTTTTTGAATTATATATATATTCTTCATCTTATGTTTTTGTTTTCTGGTATGTTGAAAAAAAATGTTGAAATGTGTATATTATATATGCATTTTATATGTTTGTTGATTTCTATTTTTTTTTATCTTAAATAGTTTTTAAAAAAATACTTCTTCTGTAGAAATTCAATATGTTTATTGCTTTCTTTTTGTGGTGAAATCATAATAGTCTTGTTGGAAGAAAAGTAATTTTAATCGTGTATTTTTTTGTATGAATTTTATCCGAAAAATCTCCTTCTTGCTCTTACTGATTGTTGAAAGTAGACTCACTTTAAACTATCTTCTTCTTGCTCTTACTGACAGGAGATGGAGTGAAACAACCAAGATCAAAAGAAGGTCTGGAAAGAACAATGGAACTACTCTTTTCGAATAATCTAGGACTCTTCCGAGTATGAGTAGAATCGAACTTGGATAAAATAGAAATATCATACCGTTTAAATATACACACACACAAAAAAAAAAAGTATATATAATTACCTTACAAATTTTTTTGAATTTCTTGTTGTTAACCTTCTTAACAACATCCTTCTCAATTGTCACATTAGACCTAGACCTTGTAACACGAGAAGGTCCATCTTATCCACTCTTTGATTTTTTGAATTTGTGTGGAGGAATTTCGTCTTCAAAATCAGAATCGAAATTTTGATTACTCATAACGGTAAAGAAAAAAAAAAAGATGAGCAAAGAAACCCAAAACAAGAGAATTCATAGAAAGATGAATTTTTTTTTTAAAGAAGATGAGTATGTTAATGGTAATAAAGTCTACTCCCAATAAAACAAATATGGAGAAACATGTGAAGATTGGGAAAGTAAATATTTGAAAGTTTTTCTGATAAGGAAGGAAACGTGTAAAAATTTATTTCCCAAATTATACTCCACCAATAATTATCAACAAAGTTATTAAGGAGAGAGAAAAAAAATATGGGTGAAAATCATTTACCCTCCCCAACTTTGGTTTAAAAATCAAATTCCCCCCTCAACTTTGAACAATAGTCATTCTCCCCCCTTTATCCTATTTATCTTTTTTAAATGCCTACTTTACCCTTACTCTATTACTAATATTTATTTTTCTTTACTTCTTTAAAATCATGATTTTTTTTTTTTAATGTATATAGTAAATTTTATTTAGATAAAATAAATATTAGTTTTAGACAAAAAAAAAAAATGAAAAGCATTAATTTAGCATATAAGCTAATGACGTTCTAAATAAAATAAATGAGCATAATAATAACAACAACAACATACCCAATGTATTCCCACACAGTGGGGTCTAGGGAGGGTAGAGTGTACGCAGTCCGTACCACTACCTCCGAGGTGAGATAGAGAAGCTGTTTTCGATAGACTCTCGGCTCAAGACAAAATACAGTCCATAAATAGATGTAAAGAAGGATAAAAGATAATAAGGAGCAACACAATAATATATAATAACAAATCAATACTACCACAAGATAATACTACAAGTGATCTACCCAAAACAACATATATCAATAAGAATCCAAGAACAGAAAATTACAAGCATAGCACTACAAGTACTAATAAGGACAACACTCATATCTACTAGCATGAACTCACTCCAACCTCCTAACTTTCTACCCTAATTCGTGTTCACCACACCTTCCTGATAATCAAATGACAGATAATAATAACTTTATAAATATATTCCGATGCATGCAATATAAAAATAAGTAATAAAAATGGAGATATATTTTATAACAAGTTAATTTCTAAAATTTACTTATATTGTGAGTAAATTTTAATTTATAATTTAGAGCATCTCATTAATGACAATCAAAATTCATTTATCTATATAAAAAATAAAAAATACAGTACAAATAAAACTTAAATATACACACACATACATATATAATACTTAATGCATGTAATAAAATAACATTCATAAAAAGTACTTTAGCTTTTGTGACAAATTTATAAAAAGATTATTCTACTTATAACATTAATGAATTTAAATAAAATAAATAAAGAACTGAGTAAAATAAATAAATAATATATAATATTATTATAAAAATATAGTATATAGATGGAGATTACAAATGGCAAGGGTAATATAGACATTGTATAGGAAAAGAGGGGGGGGGGGGGGGGGGAGAATGTCTATTGTTTATAGTTGAGGGGGGAGTTTGATTTTTAAAGTAAAGTTGAGGAGTGTAAACAATTTTCACCCAAAAAAATATACACACTAAAAATTAGGAAGTATTTTAATTAATAAATATATATTAATGAATTTAAAAAAATAAAACTAATTAATTTTTAAAATCTGCTATAACTTGCAATTAAAATCTTAATTAAATAATTATAAAAAAGAGTTGCTACAACTTGCAATAAACAATCTAAAAAGTATATACAAAATAATTTTTCCATTGTATTGAACCCAACCTATTAAATTTTGAGCAAATTTGACGGATCAACTCAATTTGGGCTCATTTTGACACCCCTAGTTATATAGAAATAATTTATCTTAAGTTTATCTTGATTATTAGAAATAATTGATCTAAAGTTTTTGTAATTCAGAAAATCAAGAAATTAGTATTAATTGATTTTCACTTTTACCAATAATAACAATACTCCCTCCATTTCTTTTTATATGTTCCCTTCATTTTTCGTGAGTCAATTTGACTAAGTTTCAAACCTAAATTAGATTAGATCAATTTAATTTTTTAAAATTAAAATTTAGATATGCAAAAACTATATGAAAAGTACTATAAATTACAATTTTCTTTTTTTTCAACTTGATTAAAAAATATATCTTAAAATATTGATCAAAATTTATATCATTTAATTTTTTTTTAAAAAAAAACATATAAAAAGGAATGGGGGGAGTAACGTATGCATGTGTCATTTCATTCTTGACTTACCGTAGCTTTTCTTGTTTGTAGGTTAAACACGAAGCTTATGTTGAATTTGGTGCTGAATTAGTTGCATCTATAGTTGGACGTTGCTTCACGAGCTTTTACGTTTTCTTAGGATCCCGATAGGATCTGAGAAGGTTAGAGTGTATATGAATTTTATTTTTGTTTTATTGAGATAGAGGAGTTGTTTTCGAAAGATTCTAGACTTAAGTAACACATGTTAAAATAGTTTGAAAAAAAAGAAGCACAAAATAAAAAAGACATAACAAAAATAAGAAAAGCAGTATAAAACATTCTAGTGAAATTTATTTTTTAGTTAACTTGAAAAAAATTAAATGACACAAAAATAGAAAAAATAATTTTGTGTGATTAACTTAAAATTGAATGATTTTTATCTAGTATAAAATAGAAAAATAATTTTTGTGATTTTCCACTTTTTAGTTTTAGTTTTTTCCTCTTTTTTGTTCTTTTGATTGGCTGAAGTGTTGGGCTCAGTGTGGGGCTGAACCCATCAGCAATTTGCTTTTGTGTAATTTTTTCATATTTATTCATATTTATTTGTTTTGGATGAATAAAATTAGGAAAACTTTCAGAAATAGCATACATATAGGTAGAAATAAGATTAAATAGCTACAGTTTTAAAAATTATAATTCATAGTCCATGTAGCTACTGTATTTGTATCAACTGTTATCAACTGTATTTGTATCAGTGAATAAAAAATAGAAAATATCTGATACTTGATTTCATTATATACAATATACAAATACTATGATTAAACTACATATAATATAGAATTGTATAAGTATAAATTCAAAAAAATACAAAAACACAATCAGATAAAGCTGGTCATAAGAATCGAATACAGTTGATATAAATACAGTGATATACGGGGAGATTGGGAGAGATGAAAGGAGAGTAGCGAGAGAGAGGGGATGGCGTATTTAAGTTAAGCCATGAATCGTAATTAATTAAAATTTAGGTTGAGTGGGTTAATCAGGTGTTTATTAAGTCCTGTAGGTTTCCCAGAACATTATGGGTCCATTTTGAACTCTTTTATGTAATTAAAAAAAAAAAAGTGGAATAACTTTTATGTGGTATACAATAGAAAACTAACTTTTGTATCCCTTAAAGTGGAATGACTTTTATATAATAATAAATAGAAAAGTGACTTATGTTTGATAAACACAAAGTTAAATGACCACCAATGAAATTTATTCTAACAAAAATCAGAGGACAAGACATTACATAAATAATCTAATAGTACTAGCATAAAACTACCACCAGGAAAGGAAGATGAGTACTCTCACTATCTACTAACTTTCTATCCTAAATCATGATCACATTCTCCTATCTAAGATCGTGTCCCTATAAACTGAAGATGTGTACTCATGTCTTGTCTATCACTTCTCCCTCAAACAGTAAAAATTAAGATCAAAGAATAAATAAATAAATAAGAATAGTTTAGTCAAAATATGTTTTTAGTACCATTAATTCTCCAATAAAAATAATATGTAAATGGTAACTTGAAGAGATAAAATAATTTAGCTTACATTTGGACATGCGATATGAAGTAATAATTTTATATTAAATTAATGTTTGGACATGCAATTTGAGATCATGATTTAAAATCTCAAATTCTCCAATGTGTGTGTGTGTGTTTGGAATTCCAAATATAATTTTATTTATTTTTTAAATGTAAAACTTGACACATAAATTTGTATTTTGTAAGAAAGATCTGTCATTTTACATTTTATAAAAAAAAGATTCATGTTCGGCGTGAAAAAATATCATACCATGTGAAAAAGAATTATGTTAAAGAATGGACTTCTTATGCCAACTGTAATGGTGATAAAAATAAAATTCAATAAAGGATCATTATATATGTAATGTATCGTTATTTTATAAATAGTTATTTAATAGTATCGATTGACTATTGTATAGGGGAAAATTTGCAACAATGTGGTAGCCACGTCGTGGCAGCAAAGAGTCTAATGGTGCCTTCACGTTAGTAACCCATTCCGCGACGTGGCATGCCAAGAAGGTTCGAAAAATGTGTTGTATCAATGACGTGGACAAGACAAGGTTCACAAGTGTCAGCGGATTTAGGTGCGCGAAAGAGTCCGGTACAAAGCTAACCACATTAGAAATATTGGTTGGAACAAATAATGGAATCGTCATATGATGTGCTCTGCTGTGTATTTCATTAATGTATTCTATAAATAGTCATTCTCTTTTATTGTAGACTATCATTGTTTGACATATAAGCTGCTTACAAACGAATCTAAAAAGGATTAAATTAAAAGATATATTTTTGATCTCATACACAAATTTATCTATGTCGTTTTTAGGATAAGAAACTATAGAAACTCACATAATTTGTTAAAATCAGGTATGAATTTACAACGTAATTTATGTATTTACATAAATTCAGTAAATTAATCTTGTATATTTATTATCTCTAACCAATCAAACAAATACTAATTAATACATAATCGATCAAACACTATTTAAAAACAGCTCCAACTACCTAAATATTTTTTAATACCTTTATGTATGGAAGAGTGCTCAGCGTGGCGGTGCCGTTGACTTTATATATGGAGTTTGCTAATTAAAAAGCTTAGAAGAACTTCCCATCATCATTCCTTGGATACCTTGATCTATGCCCAAAAAAGTCAAACTATTTTACTGGTTTTTCAGAAAAATAAATCTTTCAGTTAAATTGAAAAGAAAAAAAAATAAGCATATGTTGACATGATGGACCAGCATCAATATGAAAAAGAAAAATTGTTTCCTCCGTTCATCTTTACTTGTTTAGTATGCTAAATATAGATATCCAACAGATTAACAATACTTGTTTCGTTTAAAAAATTAATGGATAATTTATTATTTTATGTCTATTTTACTTTTGTTATTAAATACAATTAATTGCCCAATACATTTTTCAAAGAATTAAATCTATTATATTCAAAGGTGATATAATAAAATTACCCCTGCTATTTATTAAATATTTTTTTAAGATGTGTGTAAAGTATTAGTGAACAAATAAAGATGGACGGAGGGAGTATAGAATTGGGATAATTACATAAATGAAATAATAAAAAGACATTATTACCCTAAATGATACAACTTTTATTTTATTACGGATTATAGTTTAACTTTAACCCTAATTACTTAAAACAACCGTCTTTTCTCCCTTTCCTCCTCCAACCAGCCTACCTTTTCTCCCTCGTCGCTGTCCGTCGGAGCTCCCTCATCGTTTGCGTCCAACTCACTGGAAATGGCTTCTCCGGCGAACAAAACAACAAACAACAACCACCCCAACTCCTCGTCGTTTTCGTCCAACCTTGCCGGAGATGGCTTCTCCAGCGAACAAAACAACAAACAACCACTCCAACTCCCATTTTCTTTTCTTGCCTCCACAACACCAACATCAAACAACACAATAATTAAATCAGAAAAGAAGATAATGTTTCAATTGAAAAATGGAGAAGAAAACAGTGAAGTTGTGTCGATTTGATTGCTGGGAAGTCATGGGTCTATTGATGAAAAGTTGTGGCTCGCCGGAAAAAATAAAAAAAAGAAGGTGATGGGTCTGTTGGTGGTGGTGGCAGTGGATCTCTGATCGTAGTTTGGTCGCGGTGGCTCGTCGGCAGTGACGAAGGAGAGACGAGGTGAGAGGTTAGAGTTGTTCTTTGGTTGTGGTATTTTTTCGATTGTTTGCCAGATTTCGGTGGCTTGAGGTGGTGTTTTTCCAGTTTTTTGGTGGCTGGTTTGATCGGAGATAGTAGATTCGACGGTGGTCTGGTGATGGTGATTCACCGGAGAAAGTCTTTAGACGTTGTATTAAAGTTATATTAAAATCGTATTAAACGTGAAGGATCGTTGTAATTCAATTCGAATTCAATATTATACATTTTTATGAATTCGGAATGTTTGAAATTCACATATAATACTTATAATACATTTGTATTAAAAATATTTTAGTTATATATATATTCACCAGCATATATTGAAATACGTATAATATAATGAATTCAAAATGTATTAAATTTGTTGTTTATTTTTTTCTCTTATTAATGATGTTAAAAACGTATTATAATTAAATTTGAAACATTTAAATGCTATTCAAGTTAGTTTATGTGTTACTATATTAAAATTGTGTTTAAAAATGTATTATATATATATTTTTCTATTTTTGGTAAAAAAAAAAAGAAGTTATGCTATCAACTCTAAGAATGAAAATGTACTATAATTGATAAATAATATATTTATACTATTTATATAAATATCCTTTATTTTTTTACCACCTATTTAACCTTTTCCCCATTTTTGATTATTTCCAATAATATTAGTAAAATACCCGGTGTTATATTAAACATGTAATTTGCTTTCTAAGGACAGAAAAATTATTGAAGAAGTAATAATTTGAAATTAAATTAAAGAATAAATAAGAATAATTTATTCAAATTTACCATTCATTCTCCAATAAATATACTCTCTCTGTTTCGTTTTAGTTGACCTTCTTACTAAAAATATTTGTTTCAATTTAGTTGTCTCACTTATGAAATCAGGAGAATTTTATTACTCCCTCCATTCCAAAATAAATGAATTGTTGAGGTAATGCACACCTATTAAGAAAAATAGTTAAGGACATAAATTTAAGGCTACTTTCCACTATTACCCTTTTGACTATTCATCTTATTCTCCTAGAAAAATGTAAAGTAGTTAAGAACATCATTAAAACAAAGGGTAAATATGGAAAAAGGTCCAAACAATTCTCTTGAACTTTGACCAATTCAATTATTTTGAACTATAAAAAAAGTCTCAACAATTCATTTATTTTGGAATGGATGGAGTATGTTCTTTCAATACTACCCCTATCATTAAACGACTACATAGCGTGTATATACTCAAATTTATATTTTCAAAGCATAATTAATAAGATTAATTTGGTAAAATAAATTCTTAATAAATATTTTTTTTAAGAGAAATGTCAAATCAATAAAGACCAACTATTTTGAAACGGATAAAGTATTAGGCATTAATTCTCCAATAAATAAGAGGTAAACGGTAACATGAAGAGATACAAAAATATTCTTGAGAACAATAAATAACCTGGGATTCCTCCAGATACCACTGTAATAAGAGGATATTATGGTTGTATTTCCCAGAAATATTAATTTGAAATTATCTATTTTTAGCTTCTAGTGACTACTCCTTTTCATTCGCTTTACTTATCGTTCATACTAAAAATAGATGATTCAAATTAATTTTAACCTTTATTCTTATAATAAATATAAAAAAAGATTAATATAATGAAAAAAGAATAATATAAACTGAGATCAAAGAATAAATAATTAATCAAAGTAAGAATAATTAAATTATTCTTTTAATTAGTAATATTTTTTTTTAAAAAATAACAGGTAAAATAGATCGAGGGAGCAGTGACTAGTGAGAATTCATCATGAAGGATGTCTGTGCTTCTTGGAAAACACAAGTTTTTGAGATTAGAACATATGCATCATAAAGAATTACAGTAAAGAAAAAAATTACTTCCTCTGTTTTAAAATATTTGACTTTTTTTAAAAAATTTATTTATTTTAAATTACTTGTCTATATTCACAAATCAAGAGTATTTTATTATTTTTTTTTCATATTATCCTCAATATTAAATAACTAAAGAAAATAGTAATAATTAGATTTCTGTTTCAAAATATCATTAATAAGGTTAATTTTGTACAATACACTTCTAATTAATATTTTCTTAATAGGTATGCCAACTCAAAAGAGGCCAAATAAAATAAAACGAAGGAAGTAATTTACTGCGTATATAGACAGGAAAAAGAAACAAAGACCATTCTTTTCTATAATTATGATGGTCAGGCCAGGTTGTGCGTATAGAGCCGGAGTCGTACTTGACTCTTGTAGTTGTAGATTCGGAATTCTAACTTTTTTAAATTATTAAGTCTTAAATTAACAATTTTATACATATAATGAAATTTCAAGACAATTACAGTGTTTAAATCAAAGTCGTTACTGAAGTTCGGCCAAATTCCATAAACTATATTTTAGCTTCGCCCATGTGTGCATACCTTGATTAGTAAACTATACTCTCACTTCGTCCCTATAAGCATAGCTTGACTAGTTTCACATGATATCTATTACTGTGTGCATGTCTTGACTAGTTTCACAGAATATCTATTACCTTCCATCAACTCACATGATATCTATACGATATCTATTACCTTCCAACAGCGATATCACATGATATCTATTACCTCCCCTCAGCTCACATGATATCTATTACGATTTACGATATCTATTATCGTCCCATTAACACATATACGGAGTAACTTGTTAAAAAAAAACAATCATTCTACTTCACAAAAGTTAGCTAGGTTAAAACTCCTTGTCTACTACTAAATGACATTTTATATTAATGAAGGTATTTTGAATTACGTTATTTAAACTTTACCTCGCTTGGAAAACCTTTTTGAGGAAAATTGAAAAGTGAAAAGAAGAAAGAGTCGTTATATTTTGAGAATCTTTTCTTTTCTTTTTTAACAAGATAACACCTTGATTACAAAAGAAGATGAGTGACAATGCAATAAAGTTGTATGTCTATGTCTACCTCTTTATAGTTTCTTGTTCTGTACTTCACCCCCTTCATACATCTCTTTTCCTAACTTTAATCTCAAAAACTTAAAAATCACAAGTAAAAAACACCCAAATTGAGAAAAAGTAAAATAGAATTAAATTCTACACCATGCTAAATAATATACTCCCTCCGTCCGACGATTCGACGTACAAGGGATAAACAAATAATCTTCAAATATTTTAGATATAATTAACAATCAAACTATTTAAAGGTCCTGAAAAAATCGGGATTAAAGAAAGCACCTCCTAATTTAATCAAAATAGTAATTGCGTCACATAAAGTGGGACAGATGGAATTCCTTTAATTTCTCTATTCCAAAATGTATGATCTAATAAACGACATATTAAAAAAATTTAGTCTAAGGTAACTAAAGATTAATTTTTGTACAAAAAAGTTGTATGTAATAATTCTCACCTCCTCTAGTAGTTAAAAGAATATTACTATTGAATCTTCTTGTTCATTCTAGCTAGTTTGAAGTTTGATTCTTCGGTTCATGTGGTTCTTCAGTAGGTAGGGCTTCCATTAGTATAGTACCGTGAGTGTTGCTGGTTTCTTGATTTTCCGGCCAAATATCTACCGGAATCGCCGTGGATAATCGAACCATACTCGTATGGTTCTTTGCCCTCTTCTAATTGGTGAAGCTTTTCGTTTAATGCCACGGTTGGGTTTTGGTGCTGGTGGACATGTTGTCAAAATTGGGATTTTGGACTCCAATGAAGTTGGAGTCCTAAATCCATCATCGTCATCTTCTGGTACCACTTCGTTGTCAACAGGTTGTAGTACTACTACTGCCTCATTGACAACGTCATCTTCTGGTACCACAATGTCTTCAACACGTTGTGGTACTACTGTCTCGTTGACACCACCACCTTCTCTACGAAGATCATGTGCAATAATATCTCCTTGACACCTACTAGGATCTTGGTGCATCATTTCTATTTGGTTGGTACCATCATCTTTTTGATCATCCATTGTAATACCTTGACATCCTTTTGGATCTTGATGCAATATTTGTCTTTTGTTGGTATCAGCAACTTTTTGTTCCTCCATTGTAATAGCTTGACACCCTTTTGGATCTTGATGCAATAATTCTGTTTTGTTGGTGCCATCACCTTTTTGTTCATCCATTGCAATATCTTGACACCCTTTTGATTCTAATATTTTCTTGACATCGTCTTCTTTTTGTTCATCCATTGTAATATCTTGACACCCTTTTGAATTTTGGTGCAAGAACATTGTTTTCTTGGTGTCATCTTCTTCTTGATGGCCCATTGTACTATGACACCCTTTAAGATCTTGGTGCAATATTACAATGTTCTTGTCATCATCATGTTTTTGATGATTTGGTGTAATATCTAGACACCCTTTTGGATCTTCTAAAGTGGGTAGGTGTAGGTTTTCATTGTTATTGATCTCATCAGAATTTGACATATTCATGTACTCAAAGATGAAATCTTGAACAAGAAAAAGTCGTGGGGTTAAATTAGAGGGGAGAGAGAAGAAGTGAAAGAATTAAAATAGTGGTTTTTGTTAATATATAATAAGGAGAATAGGAATAGGTGTAGTAGTTACATTAGAATTAGGAGAAGGAAGAAGAAGAGTCTTTGATCTAATAAAAGTCGCCATTTTGGACCTAGCTAGGTCTTTTTACAAAAACAACTAATATACCCACAAAGTGGGCTATAAGGAGGGAAGAATGTATGTATATTACTGCCTCATAGGTGAGGTAAAAAGGTTGTTTCCGAGTGAATCTTTTTTGTTAAAAGTATATATGGATTATGAAAGTATATTTGGATTTGTGATTTGTGTATAGTTTCACAAGTTGAAGAGGTAAGGTAAAGAGAAAGAAGGAAAAATTATACTCCCTCCGTCCCATTTTATGTATCGCCTTTTGATCGGGCATGGAGTTTAAGAAATAAATGATGACTTTGTAAAGTTTACAAAATTGCCCCTATTAAAGTCATTTTAATATTTTTTTTTAGTTGTCTTTTATTATTAAGTGGAACCCAGTGAGGATAAAATGGGGATGATGTCATTAAATTGTTGCCAAATAAAAAAAGATGACATTCTTTTTGGGACGGACTAAAAAAAAAATAGCGACACATAAAATAGGACGGAGGGACTAATAAAGAAGGAAACTAGTAATTATTACGTCTCACATTAAGGTGTATATGGTTGGTATTTGGGTGAAGGATCCAATGCACACAAACTCTCATAAAATTCTGCTCTTTCTTTATCTCTTTTGGTGTCCACGTTAAAGTATCCTAACATCATCATTGTTTATTGTGTTAGGCCGTGAATATGACTTTGTAATTGTAATAGTAAGAGTATTCCTTCAGCTTATTTTTACTTATCACATTTTATTTTTATCAAATTTTATAAATTTTTATCAATATTTAAGACATTTTTCCATCATCATATTATTATGAGAAGAGTTACAACTTATACTCTTACAACTTATACTCCCTTCATTTTACCACATTATCCTTTCATTTCAATTAGTTTGCACTCCTTCAATTTTACTTTTCTCCAATTTCAAAAAAAAAAAAATCGCTTTTATTTGTCACCTTTAACATATCAAGAAAGTCAATTATATTTTTTCATATTTTATCCTTAACATTAATTACTTAATCTACAAATTATTTTCAAGACCTAAGGGGTAATGTGGTAAAACAGTCATATCAATCATTATTTTCTTAATGGGCCTGTCAATCCAAATATGACAAGTAAAATTGAACGGGGTGATTTATTTTTAAATCTATGGCAAAAAGAACGTTTTGTTTCTTTTTTTGACGATTCTTTAATTTCAATATTCCACGTAACATGTTTAAAACGTCAAGACTAAAGGGTATTTGGGTATATTCCACATATTTTTAGTTTAAGATCATAAAATTCAAAATCTTCTTTACATTCTTAAACTCTGTGCCAATCAAATCAGACAAATAAATTGAAACTGTAGAATCCGAATAGTATCTTTCCTCTAATTTCGAACATCAAATTTTAAATAATAAAATAATCTAATTTAATTTAGCTTCAAATATTTATTAAATTAATTCTTATAAAAAAATATGACAAGTAAAAATGGAGGAAGAAATTATTTTTTCATTTTTTAAAAATTATTTTATTTATTTTGGAGAAAGGGGGTTGATGGGTAGCTTTCGTTTGGTTTTACTGATTTGCTACGCACTTTGATGCAAGCAGACACGTGATTTTGCTACGCGGGGACCAACCCTGAGTAGTATAGGGTATTAGACCTCCTTTTTAGTTTTCAACTTCTCATGATATTTTATCTACCTATTAATTTCTCGTTTAAACTTCAATATACTTTAAAAAAATAATTATTTTTATATATTTAATATTACATATGACATTTTTTAATTTGAGCTGAGGGTCTATCAACAGCAATTTTGCTATCTATATCAGGTAGAGGTAAGACTGCATACACTCATGGCGGAGAGAGCTCGATCTTGACTTAAGATGAACGTTGGCTGCATGCTTAACACATGCAAGTCGGATAGAAAACACGAAAAATGGTGTTTCCAGTGGCGAACGGGCATCTTATGCCATAGAGTGGCTACTGACACCCTAATTCGTCGGAAAATTACTCTATAACTAGGTTGAAATTTTAATTTTATGTATAAATATTATATATATGTTGACTCTCCTTATGTTTTACATGTCTACTTTCTTATATTTTGACACTCCTTCGTAAAATTTCTGGCTCCGCTAGCTACTGGTACATTTCGTTGTTCCCAACCCTACTTATGTCATTACACGGATATGTTATTTATTGCATATGACATATTTAAGAACACAAAATTCAAATGATATTTTGATGTATTATATACAACGAGGTCGAACAACAATATTAGGTGCCCG
The DNA here is from genome assembly GCA_031232105.1 of Capsicum rhomboideum. Taxonomy (NCBI): domain Eukaryota; kingdom Viridiplantae; phylum Streptophyta; class Magnoliopsida; order Solanales; family Solanaceae; genus Capsicum; species Capsicum rhomboideum. The sequence continues at coordinate 136,363,756 of CP124711.1, read as the reverse complement.
AGTTCGGATGAACCCAACGTCTTTTGCTTAAACCTTGTATTTGTATTCAGAAAAAGATAAAATATGTATAAATACTTAATTGCGAATTAATTAACTAAAATGATATGAGTTCGATGACAAGTTAAGTTAAGAATTCATAAACTTGAAATTTTGGTTTTGGCTTTATTTTCATATATTTAATTTAAGACCATAAAATAAAAAGACATTTTTATTTTCTTATTTTATGCTAAGTCAAACTGATACACATGAGATAAAATAAAACAAATGAAATACTACTATATTCTGCTTCCAAAATTATTTATTGAATACAACACTTATTGAATTTAGTCTTTTCAAATTTGTAAAATAGACTATAACTTTCAATTGATTCGGAACGTAGCCAAAAAAAGAATGCTGCTCGAAAATATTCTTAAAATGACAAGATATTAATTCATTATTATCATAATACTTATAAATTTATTTTTGTGTTTATGAGTCATTAGTACGATTTAACTGTTTTAGACTTTAGTAGTAACGTATACTTGTAAATGTTCAGTGCATTTGTTCATCATGAGTTACAAATTTAACTTTTCATTAATGCATTTGACCCATATATAGGAATTAGCTGTTTTTCTATTTATTTTAAAAGAGACTGTTCAACGATTTGGAAACACAAACATAGACTGATAGAAGTAAGAGGCTATGAACTATACTAGCTTTTACTTAAAATGGGTTCATTAGGGAAATGACATTTAAATTAAACAAAACTATTAAAAGAGAAATTGTCAGTGTTGATTGCTTGATAGGGGTGTCAAATAGGCGAATGAGGCTGAATTTGAGTGAATTTGAACAAAAATGTCAATGTCTGAAATGTTGGGTAAGTGTTGGTAATTATCTGTATATTCAATACGAGTAGAGTGGAAACTTGTTGTCCTCTCCTGGCTAGTAGTTATGCAATTATTATCCTGATTGTTGCTAATGGAGATCTCTTATTTCGAAAGGTTATTATGCCAGTTGTTAGGTTTAAACTTAGATATCACTATTCACTACTATTACATTGATAGATTCACTACTTTAACGTCGTTATTGGACCTTACAAAATGAATATCTATTTCTTGTATATCGTTACATATCCAAAAGAGGGACGTGTACCTCAACAACAACAAAATGGAAAAAGATTGAATATCTTTTTAAAAGGGGAAAAAAAAGCTAACATGTTAAGGATTAATATAAATAACGGAAAAGAGTCATATTTGTCCAAAGTTGGATATCAAGGAAAAATATATCAAAAAAAAGTATGGCAAAAGGCAAATATTATATATAACCTTTTTTTGAAAGTATAGGGGTTAATATAACCCTTTTCCGTATAAATAATTGATCACATCTTGAATCATGTATGTTACCGGCCAGTCTTTAGGTGTCATTAATTTTTTTTCACCTACTGTTGAATATATGAGGAAACGGTGTACCTAATTTGCATATAATTAACTATAGAGTAAGATGTATTCCGTTCTTTGTGTACGTGTTATATGTCTATTTTATATTGGGAAAAGTAGTTGTTTTATATTGGGGAAAGTATATCTATGTCCAATAGGAGTAAATTATTTATAATTAAATATCTCATTATATAAAATATTCTTCTAATTAATTACATAAAATGTCCCCTTTCCTTGTTGCTTTAGTTTTTTCTCTATCTTTTAATTCTTTTTTTTTCTTTCTTTTTTCTTTTATGCTTCTTTGTTCATTTAATTTTTTCATAAAAATAATTTTATTCTTTATTTTCTTTTTACACCATATCTAATTCACACTCAATTTTTATTTTATATACTCCTTTATTTTTATTTTTATTTTTCTCATTTATTTCTTTATTCGTTTATTTTTCTCTATTTATTTTTTTCCTACTTTTATTTTTCTCTTTTTTTCCTTTATTAATTCTTTTTATTTTGAGTTTTTTATTTTTTATTTTTTATTTATTCTTCAATTTCTTTATTTCTTGCTCCTTTCCCTTTTCTTTTTTCTAGTTTATTTTTTTATTTTTTTTCGTGCTTTAATTTTTCTTATTTTTCTTTATTGGTTCCTTTTATTTTGTATTTTTTATTTTTATTTTCTTTTTTGTTTTTCAATTTCTTTATTTCTTGTTCCTTTCCTTTTTTTTTCGTTTATTTCTTTATTCTTTTTTTTTTCTTTTTTCATTCATTTTTTTCTCAAATTTATAATACTCTTTATTTTTTTCACCACAAGCTAATTTCATATTTTTGGTCTTTATTTTTTATTATTTATTTCTTTTTTTAATAATTTTATCTGATTCTCTTTTTTTCGTTTGCTTCAGTCAGTAATGACACCATCATAGTATATCTATATAATGTCATGGTATCATTGATATCTGCTTCAACTTTAGTGGGACCTCCATGATACCATCACAGTATATTTATATACTGTCATAGTATCATTGATGTCTGCTTCAATCCTTCAATCAAACCTCCATGATACCATCATAATATATATATATATATATATATATATATATATATATATATATATATATATATATACCGACATGATATCATTGAGGTTTGCTTGAGTCTGTAATGATACCATAACAATATATCTATGTACTGTTGTAGGATTATTGATGCTTGTTTCAACCCTTTAGTGAGACCTCCATGATACCAGCACAATATATCTATATACTGAGATATATTGTCATGGTATCTTTGATGTTTGCTTCAACCCTTTAGTGAGACCTCCATGATACCATCACAGTATATCTATATACCGTTATGATATCATTAATGTCTGCTTCAATCCTTCAGTCAGCTCTCTCTCTCTCTCTCTATATATATATATATATATACTGACATGATATCATTGGGGTTTGCTTCAATCTGTAATGATACCATAACAGTATATCTATATACTGTTGTGGGATTATTGATGCTTGTTTCAACCCTTTAGTGAGACCTCCATGATACCAGCACAGTATATCTATATACTGAGATATATTGTCATGGTATCTTTGATGTTTGCTTCAACCCTTTAGTTAGACCTCCATGATACCATCACAGTATATCTATATACCGTTATGATATCATTAATGTCTGCTTCAATCCTTTAATCAGACCTCTATGATACCATCACAGTATATATATAATGATATGGTATCATTGAGGTTTGCTTCAGTCTGTAATGATACCATATCAGTATATGTATATACTGTCATGGTATCATTGATGTCTGCTTAAATCCTTAGTGTGACCTCCATAATACCATCACAGTATATCTATATACCGTTATGGTATCATTGATGTATGTTTTAATCCTTCAGTCAGACCTCCATGATACCATCACAGTATATATATATATATATATTGATATGGTATCATTGGGATTTGCTTCGGTCTGTAATAATATCATAACAGTATCATGCCTACTTCAACCTTTCAGTGAGACCTCCATGATGTCATTATAGTATATCTATATACTAACATGGTATCATTGATGCTAGCTTCAACCCTTCAGTGAGACCTCCATGATACTATCACAATATATCTATATACTAACATGGTATCATTGGAGTTTGCTTCAGTCCGTAATAATACCATCATAGTATATCTATATACTATCGTGGTATCATTGATGCCTGCTTGTACCCTTCAATGAGACTATGATTCCATCACAGTATATCTATATACTAATATGGTATCATTGAGGTTTGCTTCAGTCCGTAATGATATCATGATAGTATATCTATATAATGTTGTGGTATCATTGATGTCTGCTTCAACCCTTCAATGGGATCTCTATGATACCATGACAGTATATTTAGCTTGATTCGTGATACTATCATAGTATCTCTATATACGACATGGTACTGTAAAGGACTACTTCAGTTCTTCAATAAGATAATTTCTCGATTCTCCATGATATAATCATATTACATTCATACACTATCATAGTACCATTAATGCTTGCTTCATCCTTCGGTGAGACCTCCATGATACCATCACAATATATTTAGCTTGCTTCGTGATACTATCATAGTATCTCTATATACAACATGGTCTCATGGAGGACTACTTCAGTTCTTGCATAAGACATCTCTCAATTCTCCATGATACAATCATATTATATTCATCTATCATAGTATCATTGAGGTCTGCTTCAGTCCTTCACGATATCATCACAGTATATCGATATATTGTGATGGTCTGCTTCAGTCCTTCAAAGAGACACTCCTCAGCTTACCACAGTGTATCTCTCTATTGACATGATATCATCCATTAATGAGACATTCACCAATCCTCCATGATACCATCACAATATATCTATATACTGATATAGCATCATCCTTCAATGAGACACTCTCAATATACAATCACATTATATTTATAAACTAGTGGATTTTAGTATTTATTTATTTATTATTGATCTAGTTATTTAATTATAAAAATATATTTTTCATTGATTTAGATTTTAACAAATAAACTAATGACTTTAGTATTTTTTTTAATTATTTATTATTTTAATTTAATTATTTTTTTATATTTTTATTAATCTAAAAAAGTTAGGCAATATTTTATTTTATCTTTTAAAAGAAAAAGAAAAAAGATAAAATAAGTAAGAAGGAAATGGAGAAAAAGAAGAAGATAAAAACTAAATTAAAAAGAAGAAACACTGCCTAGTGCTCACCACGTGCAACAACAAACAGAAGAGACAAAACATTAAAAAAAAAAACTAATCAAATAAAGGAAAGACATTAAGAGCCAAAAAGTTAACAAAAGTGGAGCATTAAATTTGATTAGAATTTCAGTCCCATGAAGAAAGAGGCAGGGCAGTCGGGTAAAAATTTTCAGCCGACGGAGTATTATGTGTAATTAGTAAGGGAGGGGATATTCGGGTGTAAATACTTTAGGTTTTTAGTTTATTTTATGTACTTTTCCCTTTTATATTTTCAATGTGGGGAAGGAAATAATTTGGAAAAAAATCTATTTTCACATCATCGAGGTAATTAGATAGGACATGACATATCCGTAGCTTATATCGAGGATATAATTCTAGTCCTAGATAAGAGGATATGAAGGTCGAAAATTAGGATAGAACATTAGTAGGTAGTCAAGCATTGTCTTGCGCTCTTTTTCGATGACATAGAGCTTGGTGATAGTCTAGAGCACAATATCTATCATATATTACGCAGATTCTAGCTATTTAGTATTTGTTGTTTAATTATGTTTCATCAGATGATCACACTATGTTGCTAATGTTACTGTTCCGTACATGTATGCTCTGCACTGCTTTCCTATTGAAATATCACCTTGAGTGTAATTACAGTAACATTAGCAACATATATAGTACGATCACCTAATTAAAAATAGTAAACAATAGATATACAAAAGTTAGAAACCACGTGAATATGACCAATACTACGATAAACATAGTGTTCTTTATTACCACCAAGCTCTATCCGTCGAAAAGCAAAACAATGTTCGACTATCTACTAACTCTCTACCCTGATCCACAACCTTCATATCCTCTTATCTAAGGTCATGTCTTCGGTAAACTGAAGTTGTGTCATGTCCTGTCTAAGCACATTTCCTCAATACTTCTTTGGCCTATCTCTACCTCTCCTGATACCTATTAGTATCCAACCTCTCACATCTCCTCATTAAGGCATTTGCGCATTTGCTTTTCACATGTCCACACCATTTCAGCCTCCCTTCCTCATCTTTTGCACCACGGAGGTCACTCCCACTTTATGTCGGATATCCTCATTCCTAATTGTATCACTCCTAATATATTCACACATTCAATTTAACATCGTCATTTCCGCAATTAATTGTATTTTCAATAATCTGTGCACATATATTCGATAAATTTTAATATATATATATATATAAATATAATTTAAACTAAAATTATTAAGTTCGCCCGATCTCATAAACGCCTACTCTAGCTCCGCCCCTGACTATGACATATAATTTTGTTTTAAGTTTTTATGATAAAGCATAGGATTCTGCGCTTAAAATGAAACCGGTAATTATTTGGTATACCTCCCCAACTGCCAAGCTCTTTTCTTTGCTACTAGCCTACTACTAGTAGTAGTAGGCAGGTGATATCTCACATTATGAAGACGAGATAATATTAATGAAATTATCGCAAAAACGATGAACACACGATACGAGATAATAAAGATCAATCTCGAGTACAAGGAAGGCGTGGGAGGGGCCCAGCGACAAAGTACATGATTTTTCATCATTAGGCTCCAATAGTCAAATTTTAGCATGCTCATAATGCTAATTAAAAGTAGTTGAGAAATTATTAAAATGTACATGAGTTGGGGATCAAAAACGCATATAAATTATCTCAGTTTTTTAAAGTTTATATTTGAATCATTGAAAGTGTGAGTTCTTTACGTGAACTATCATCTAATGATCGCTGAAACACACTCAGATGCTGAGTAGATCAAATGTTTGTCTATAAATGTTTTTAGATGTTTGACCTTAAAATCTTCATCTTCATGGTATATATAACAACTCTATTAGCTGACACATTAATTTTATATATATATATATATATATATATATTTCAATTGATTTCTTTAAAAGCCTAAATTCTCCCCTTCTAACAACAACAACAACAACAAATCCAGTATAATCCCACCAAGTGAGGTCTGGGGAGGGTAAGATGTACGCAGTCCATACCACTACCTCGAACGAAGTAGAGAGGCTGTTTCCGATAGACCCCCAGCTCAGAACTAAATTCTCCCCTTCTAAGTCGGAGATATATATCGACGTCATGGCTGAGACGATACTGCAGTTAAGAAGGTGGAGAAGAAGATGTCGGATGTCGTGGTGGAGAATAGATTAATTTATACGGTGATAATGGTCTAAAATAATTGTTACAAAAAAATCAAAACAAGGGAGGTAAGCGTAATATCATAAACCACGAGAGAGGGTTAGTGTGATAGAGCAATACCTGAGGGGAGGTTTCTGAAATTATCCCTAACTTTTAACCTAATATTAATTTATTTAGATTTTTCAAGGTGAATTGTTTTTCCACGTGGAGTATCGTGTAGCAGAATTTTTAAACAAAAGAGAAAGTGTAATACACATACCATCAGAAATTTAGTCAATGTGCGTTTCATTAACTAATGAGTGATAGTTCAAATAGAAAATTCACACACTCAATAGTCCAGATATAAAAACTTAAAATTGAAATAGTTGAGATGTATTTTTTACCCTCAACTCAAAGTATATTTGGATGTTGAAATGATTTTACCATATTTGTTATCAACATTTTTAGGGCAATTATGGATCACCACACGCACTATAAAGGCCTATTTTATTCCAATGTGTATAAACCTATGTCATTTGTAAAATAAGGACATATTCAAACCAACTAAGTAATAATAGAGGTATGATTAAATCAAATTATTATCAAGAATAGATATTATAAGTATTACACACTCAATGGTGGTATTTGACTCTTTCCTTTGAAGATTTAAGTTAAATTATCTTTTCCAACTTAAAAAGGATATCATCTTTTTTAAATAAACTAATAAAAAAATATCATATAGTAAAAATAATTCTTAAGCTATTACAGGTAACATAAAAAGAAAGTTTAAAATATAGTTGATGAATTGACTTAGTTAAAAACCCTGAATAGATTAAAATTAATTAATTATATTAGAAAATGCAGGTAGGAAACTCTAACTATGACTCAAGAGGCCAATATATATTAAAATAATCTACTATGTTAATTTGTATCCGTTTATTTTGGAATACTTTCAGAGGCCTAAGTCAAATGAATAAATAAATGAAAATAAAATAAAAAGATTAGCTCACGAGGCACCATTACATGTTATGCATGTGCTTTGACGATGATTTTGCCCAACAAGGCCAACCAACATATTCCTATCCCCCTAAGGCCAACCACCCATTTGGGTTTCGTTAGGATGGTTGAGATTTATTCACTCTTAATCAGAGATTTTGAATTTGAGTTTTTAGAAATGACAAAAATTGAGTTAAGATTGCGATCCTTAGAAATGAGTTTTGTAATACGTAAATTTAGATTTTATCGAACCTTAGTATTAATATCGAATATCGAATGAAACACACACAAAAAAAAAATCATGTTCCTATCCCCAAACGTTTCACTATCTTCTTTGAAACACTACATTTTTCAAATTTTATAGCCATCTAGTGTTATGATCCACTTTTTCACGAAAAGACAACTGTAAAATTCATTTTGTTTGAATTTTTTTAATAAACCCTTGTTTGTTCAAAATTCTGGTATTATAGTGCTAAATTACTTTCACGCTTTGGGGAATTATATATCTACATCTACAATATATTAAAAGTGTGAAGACCCTTAGAAAAGTGATTTGAACTTTTTGTCCTTCATTAAAACACTCTGCAATAGACAAAATCGTCTTTTCACTATTTTTTTTATCATTATAATTACTATAAATATTTTTTTTGACAAACCAAAACTGCTGTGTATATTTAATTAGGTTTAGGACTCTTTGAGTTTTTCTTTGTTTAGGAGTTTTAAATTTTTCCTTTTATATAATTATAGTTACTACAAAACTGTTGTCCCTTGTATATTTAATTAGGTTTAGGGTTTTTGAGTTTTCGTTTGTTTATGAGGCAATTATATCCTACCTCTATGTGAAGTCTAAAAATCATATTAATTCTAGAAGAATATAAAGACTACGTATTTATATATCAAGAGGTCAGATTGATGAGCAGCAAGGCTTCTACTAAAGTAATCCTGGTATATGTTTTTTTCTTTTTAGTTTCCTTCTTCCCGCAACTCTTTCGCCTTTTTAAACTCACAATATAATTGATGTAGTTGTATTGTAAGTTTCTAACTGACGCATATAGATATACTATTTGTAGTTACCATTGATTCTTTCTACATTGTTATATTGTGGGAGGGTATATTTAGTTTGTGCCATGCTTACAAATTCCCGCTTAATATATAGGTACGATTATAAGATAATAATCTTTACAATTCCTTTATATTAATTTTTTTTTTTGGCTAATTCTTCCTATGTATTATAGGTACGATGCTTATCAATGTATTAATAAAACTTATATAGCTCATATTATAATTTCCGATTAATGTGTTCCATACGTAATATCGTTCTTGGATATATTTTGAAAGAATATTTTATATTTTTTCCTTCTCCTACTAAACAATGATTCATTGATGGTCTTATTAGCCAGCCATCTTTTATCATGGATTGCTAGATTCTTGAACAAATCGATCGAGGGGAATTATATTCTACAAAAACTATCGTATTGAGGTTTCTTCCATCACAACTTTCAGGTTGTCATTCTCTGCTTTATCATAGTCCATTTAGTTATAGTTAGTTTGTTACAATTAGTACGTTTTTCATTAACCTAATTGTTTAGAATGTGTTTTCGTGTATCAATATCAATATAATTTTAACTTTTGATATCATCCTTAATTGTTAGTGTGATGGTGAGTTATTATATTCCTCTTTAAGTATATCTTTCAACTGATTCATGCCACAGATGCTATTACTAGATGGAGGAGAGCTGAAAATTGGAGAAAGAGAAGAGGCAAGTAAAGACTAAAGAGGTAAAAAAAAAAATTCTTGCCTATTCCTTAAAAACAATATATATACACCTTTTTTCCTCAAGCAAATTGAATGAATTCATATATACTGAAAGCAAATGGTATAGATATCATACTCAGAAGCCCACGATTATGTTTGTATTGCTAATATTTTGAAGATTTTTAAGTTGTTAATGTTAAAAGTGTTAATATCTATTGTCAAAGCAAGCAATTCGTTTTTAAGAAAACGTCAATAAAACATTTTTCAAACTCTGTATAAAGTTTGTCGTTTGTCATGGCATCGATAAATACATTATAGGAGTCCAAATAATAAGGTATCTGGGAACTATGTTGCTCGCACTCTTCAAAAATATTGGCGGGTGCGTGTTGGATCCTCCAAAAAAAATATTTTTGAAGGACGATCCGACACAGATGCGACAACTTTTTTGAGGAGTCCGAGCAACTTAGTCTGAGAACTTTCGTTATGCAGAGATCTTCATTTATTGAGTTAGATAAATAGGAATTTTAGTTTAGGAGCTAAATTTTTTTTTGGTGGAAAAATCACTGGCTAAACAAAGAGGGGTTAAAAGACGTTTGAAGTCTGCTAATTAGTTTAATGAAGATAAATAATGGTAGTTATAAATTGATGGTTCCTGAATTGCATACGTTAAATGGAGTAGTAAGTTATTATTTTTTTTAAAAAAAACGTGCGGTGGGTGTACGCGGGTATGAGTGTGAGGCGGTTTTATGCGGGTTTAAAGGTTATGTGGATCGGAGCGTGATTTTTAAATTTTGCGGGTTGAGATACGAAGGAATTTGGAGAGTATGTCAAACAACTCTCAATCTTACATTAAATGAATTTATTTTATATGAAAAATATTTGGATGGTCTATTATAGTTAAAGTCCATAATTGAAATGTTAATCCAGTTTTTTAAAAAAATGTATATACTCCAATATGAATACACGCGCAAAGCGCGTACCCTAAACTAGTACCTAGATATATACATATCATTCATCTTTGTTATATGCAATCTAGGCAAACATTGTGGAAGTAGGATTGGGGTGGTCGGAGTAAGGATGGGGGTCACGATGGGGGAAGGTGAACATGTAGACTTTGAAATTTATGACTTTCTTATAACGACCTTAAGTTGTAACTTGTATATATAATAATAACTGGATACACAAGTAAATATTTATAGATATTTAGTAAATTTTGTAATACATATATAGAGTCTAGACAAAAGTTAGAGTTTCTGTGAACCCACACATCTTATTGTGGACCCGCCCCTCATCTGGAGGACACAATGAGTTGAAATGCCACTTAATTATGGAACTTGTTTTTTCTATTTTCATTAGAAAAGTCTCTTTTCTAATTTCAAGAAAACTATTTTCATAAAAAAAATATTTTTCAAAATATTTTGAGCAATCAAATATGAAAAAATTGAAAAATATTTTCTCCGTACGAAACACATGAGCCCTGATCGGTTGAAAATTTGGAAATATGCCCTTTTCTGTGTTTGGATGATTAGGGTGAATAGTCTCTCAGCATGATTAATTAGCAAACTTTGAAATGTTGAGTTAATAAATTAATAAACACAAGAAATGTAAATAAATATTATTTGTTGCTTACTAAACGAATCATTATTTGACTCATGATTATTGTTATGCCCATTTCAATCTTTAGAGAAACCTATATGACTGTATTGCACAAAAGTTGTTGAATTATATTTTGTACTGAGAATCCATCAAAGTATCCTCATGTTTCACTATTAGAGGTGTGCATACTTTGATAAGTATCGAATTATCATATTGAAATCGAAAATTTGACAATTTTGGTCATCAATACAGAATTCTACCGAATATTGTACAAGTGCATATGAAATCCATATATATTAAACTGTTATGTAAATAATAATTTAGTTAATTAGCTAAATTCTAAAATCCTGAAATCTTTGAGACTAAATACTTCTTGAATTTACTACTAATATAAACTAAATTCGTAATTATATATAGTCAATATAAATAAAATACTAGACAATTTTCATTCGTTCAAGCATGAACAGTTTCACCATTGTCGATTCAGAATTAATCTCCACACTCTATGTAAGTCAAAATCAAATTACTATACCACACAAAATCTAAACTTACTAAAAAATATTAAATCTTACTGAATTTGTTTGATACAATATAATAATAAATATTTTTTTAAAAAATAAAAATAAAAATTACCGAACTGAAATTTTTAGAACCATGTCATACCATCTTATGAGCGCTCCATTGGGCTGCATTAAAATTCAACAGGCCCATGATTTCTATCCAATGGGCCTACTGTATATGGGAAGGCAAGAAACCAGGAAATTACATGAAATGTCCCCCATAGTAGGTGACTTTGTATTTTTGTCCATTATAAGAATTTTTTTTTTAAAGACTAGCCTTCCTTCATTTTTATGTATACAACAAGTACATTTTTTCCCCTCTACACTTCAAATGTTTTTACTCTTTCCATGCTCATTTCTCTCTCAACTTTTTTTTATCTCTTTTTTACTATTACTTGATTTTTATTTTTTATTTTCTCTTTTTTTTTTTTAATTCATTTGTCTCAACCTTTATTTTTTGTTTTTTTTTTCTTCTTTTATTTCTCAACATTATTTATTTTTTATTTCTGTTTTTTTAATTCATCGTCTCAACCTTTTTTTTTTCTTTTCTCATTTTATTTTATTTTTCTCAAACTTTATTTTTACTTTATTTTTTCTTATCATTTTTTTTCTCAACTTTTATTTTCTTATTTTTTTTATTTTTCTCTTTTTTCTATTTTCTTAAGCTTTATTTTTTTCTTCTCTTTTTTTTTCTTTTTTCTCAATCTTTATTTTTTTCCTTCTCTTTTTTCTTTTTTCTTAGCTTCTATTATATTTTGCTAATGAACAGAAAATTGGATAATCCACAAAAAGGATCTTCTTTCTTTGACATCAAAGTAAACTTAAGGGCGTGACTTGCCGTTTGGAGGTCCTTTGGGATAAGTCTTGCATCTAAGGAAAGAGTTATAGAACATTAACTTGTTGTATGTAAATCCTTGAACATTAACTTGTTGTTTGTAGTGCTAACTTTTGTCCATGGATGCGTATAACTTGTTTTTTGAAAGTCTTTGGGCTAAGTCTTGCCTCTAAGGAAAGAGTTATAGAACATCTCATAAATCAAGACACAATGTGGTAAACTCTTGCCCATGTGACGTAACTTGTTGTTTGAAAGTCCTTGGGCTAAGTCTTGCCTCTAAGGCTAGAGTTATAATACATCTCATAAATCAAGATACAATGTGATAACGTCAACTCTTGCCCATGGGGCAAAACTTGTTGTTTGAAAGTCCTTGGGTTAAGTCTTGCCTCTAAGGCAAGAGTTATAGAGCATCTCATAAATCAAGACAAAATGTAGTAGCGTCAACTCTTACCCGTGGGGCGTAACTTGCTGTTTGATAGTTATTGGGCTAAGTCTTGCCTCTAAGACAAGAGTTATAGAGCATATCATAAGTCAAGACACAACATGGTAGTGCCAACTCTTGCCCATGGGGCATAACTTGTTGTTTGAAAGTCCTTGGGCTTAGTCGTGCCTCTAAGGCAAAGTTATAGAGCATCTCATAAATCAAGACTCAATGTGGTAGTGTCAACTCTTGCCCATAGGGCATAACTTGCTGTTTGAAAGTCCCTGGGCAAAGTATTATCTCTAAGGCAAGAGTTATAGAACATCTCATAAATAAAAACACAATATGGTAGTGTCAACTTTTGCCCCTGGGGTGTAACTTGTTGTTTGAAAGCTCTTGGTCTAAGAGGCAAGAGTTATAGAGCATCTCATAAATCAATGCATAATATGGTAGTGTCAACTCTTGCTCATGGGGCATAACTTGTTGTTTGAAAGTCGTTGGCCTAAGTCTTGCCTCGAAGGTAATAGTTATAGAGCATTTCATAAGTCAAAACATAATGTGGTAGTGACAACTCTTGCCCATGGGCCGTAACTTGCTGTTTGAAAGTCTTTGGGCTAAGTCTTGTCTCTAAGACAATAGTTATAGAGCATTTCATAAATCAAGACACAACGTGGTAGTGTCAACTCTTGCCCATAGGGCATAACTTGTTGTTTGAAAGTCCTTGGGCTAAATCTTGCCTCTAAGGCAAAGTTATACAACATCTCATAAATCAAGACTCAATGTGGTAGTGTCAACTCTTGACCATGGGATATAACTTGTTGTTTGAAAGTTCTTGGGCTAAGTCTTGCCTCTAAGGCAAGAGTTATAGAACATCTCATAAATAAAAACACAATGCGGTAGTGTCAACTCTTGCCCACGGGGCGAAACTTGTTGTTTGAAAGCCCTTGGTTTAAGTTTTGCCTCTAAGGCAAAAGTTATAGAGCATCTCATAAATCAAAACACAATGTGGTAGTGCCAACTCTTGCTACCCATGGGGCATAACTTGTTGTTTGAAAGTCATTGGGCTAAGTCTTACCTCTAAGTCAAGAGTTATAGAGCATTTCATAAGTCAAAACATAATGTGGTAGTGTCAACTCTTGCCTATGGGACATAACTTGTTGTTTGAATGTCCTTAGGTTAAGTAGAGGCAGGAGTAATAGAACAACTCATAAATCAAAACACAATGTGGTAGTGTCAACTCTTACTTATGGGGCATGACTTGTTGTTTGGAAGGAATCGAAGAAAAGAAAAGAAAAAAAAATAAAGAAAAAAGAAAAAAGAAAAGAAAAATAAAGGTTGATAAAAAAAAAAAGAAAGAAAATGAAAAAGAGAAAAAGAAAAAAAATAATAGAAGTTGATAGAAGAAAAGGAAAAAAAAAAAAGAAAGGTTGAGAAAAAAAGACAAAATTAAAAATTAAAAAAAAAAAATAAAGGTTGAGAAAAAAAATTAAAAACCAAAGAAAAATTAAAAGGAGAAAAAAAAAATAGAAGTTGAAAGGAAAAAAGGAAAAAAAAGTAAAGGTTGAGAAAAATTTAAAAAAGAAAATAAAATAAAAATAAAAAATCAAGTAAAATAAAAAAGAGAAAAAATTGAAGTTGAAGGATAAATGAGCATGGAAAGTTGTTTGAAAATATTTGATATATAGAGGGATAAATATGTATTTGTTCCATACATAAAAAAGAAGGAAGACTAATTTTGTAGGACTTTTGTTATGGGAGACAAAAAAGCAAAGTCACCCACTAAGGGGGCTATTTATGTAGTTTACCCGCAAGAAAGTGCACAAATATTCGGTTTCGGAACCCCTAATTAAAATGTATTTTAAATCGATTCTTTTATGGGAAAATTTCATTTATATACAGAAAAATAAAAAGTTTACAAAAAAAGTATCCCATTTTCTAGTTACAGAAAAAATAGCGAAAGGTCATGGGTCAACAGAGCTCAATTCGGCCCAAAGACATTTAGCCATTTTTTTTTTAGCATTAATTATATATATATATATATATATATATATATATATATATATATATATATATATATATATATATATATCTTTTTTTTGCTGTGTTTTTTTTATATAAAAAAAAACTTTTTCCTTTTTTTTCCAAAACTTTCTCCATGCAATTTTTTCATGTATTAATATTGTATAAATGGTGTATAAACATGTATATATGATGTATAAATAGTTATGTAGTGTATGTGTAATATATCGATATTGTATAAATATGTATAAACATATATCGATGATGTATAGATAGTTATGTAATGTATCGACATTGTATAAATGGTGTATAAGCGTGTATCAATATTGTATAAATAGTATATAAATGTGTATCGATATTGTATAAATGGGTATTTAATGTATCGATATTATATAAATGGTGTATAATAGTGTATCAATATCGATATTTATTTGACTCATGTGGTCCCACCATATAATAAATAAAATTTTAAACAAACAATAATAAAATAACACAAATAGCCATTTTTTCCACAAAAGAAATGAAATAATTAGAAAAGAAAAAAAAATTAAAAAAAAGCAACAAAAAATTTTAAACAATGAAATTTTTTTTTTAAAAAAAATAGCACAGAAAAAAATAATAGAAAAGTTTTTTTTTTTTTTTAATTGAAGAAATGGCCAAATTGCCAAGTGGCCAAATGGCCTAACAGTGGCCATTTACTCCCATAACACACTAACCCGAGGCAATTGAAAATGAATGTCAGTCGGCGGCTAATTTTTCAGTAAATAGTATGACCGACTGGCCATTTATTGAAAGAACAATGGCCGATTGGCCAATTTAGGTATAAAAAAAAAAGTAGGTTATTTTTATGTAAATAATTTATTCCAATGATTATTTTGCATAATTTTGTAAATTTACTTTCTTCGGACATAACTTTAGACATACATGATTTAAGTAGCAAAATTTGCATCTAAAATAGCAACTTCAGATGCAATGCACACGTTTAGGTGCAAAAGTCGAAATTAAAATGCACTTAGACGCGTGCGTATAAAGTGCAACCAATTTTTGCATGCACTTAAGATATGTGCATCTTAAGTTGAGATGTTTTGCTGAATTTCTTTTATTCTAGTCATATAATTCCTAGTCGTTGGAGCATCTGTGCATCTTTTTTTTATATGTTCAAATCAGCTCAATCCGCTCTTCTCATCTTTTTCACCATGCAGAAGCCACTCTCATCGTGTTTTGAATATCTTCGTTCATAATTCTATCTTTCCTAATATGTCTATACATTCATCTTAACATACTCATTTTTGCTACTTTCATCTTTTGGACGTATGAGTTCTTGACCGTTCCTACTTCACCCCACACAATATAGCTAGTCTAATAACCACTTTATAAATATCTCTTTAATATGATTTTATAATTTTAAAAACAAAATAGATTACATAAGTGATGTATATAATTTAAACTGTTCAATAAATATTTTCAATTTTTTTTACACTTCAATAACTTAAGAGAACTGGTAAAGTAACTGTCATGACCAGGAGGTCACGGGTTCAAGCCTTGGAAACAGCTTCTGACAGAAATGCAAGGTAAGACTACGCACAATACACCCTTGTGGTGGAGCCCTTCCTTAGACCCTGCGCATAGCGGAAACTTTAGTGCACCGAGCTTCCCTTTTCACTAACTTAAGAAAATTCATAACGGCCTTTGAAATGGGAAAAAAATTAGTCAAAGGCAAAGAAAAAGAAAAGAAAACACATAATTACATCTTTACTTGTCACTTGGCACACACCTTAAAACAATAAATAATATGGATAATTTTATTATATCACCTATAATAAATTTAATGATGCTTAGATAATGAATAATATTGCATAGCAATTGTAAACTGTACAGTAAATTATTCATTGTTTTTTTAAACTGGACAAATATATATTCGACATCGTAGAGTGGTCAAATAAAAATGTACGTACGAGGAAAAAAAGGCGAAAGGATCTCATCATCAATGCACAAAGCGTCTCTTTCGGTTTCTGTTTTTCTTATATCTATATATCTAACAAATTCCCCATTATGTTTTGAATTTTGACTTTTCACTCAATCACATTTTTCTCTGTTGCAATTTCTACGTACTTTTTTTGAAAGAAAAATTCAGCAAAGGTGAGAATGATTTGATATTTGATTTGCATATATTTTTGGATTTACCTGTTTATGTTCATGTCATTATGTTTTGATTTTAGAATTTTTCTGGATCGAGTTATAGTAGACGCATGTGCTTTTTCGGTCTATTGGAAACAACTTATCTACCTCTGACGCCATTTTGTGGGACTACACTGGCTATATTATTTTTGTTGTTACTAAAATGTCATATCCATTTTGGACCGACTAATTAAAATTTTCCAGAAATCCCGCATAGGGGTCGATTTGGCTTTACGAGAGTCAATTTGACTATTTTTTGGAGCTAAATCGAATTAGAGTAATTTAATATTTTAAATATAAAATTTAGATGTTAGAAAACTGTTTGAAAAATATTATAAGTTGCAATCTTTCTCATATTATTATGATTTTAAAATGTTGGTCAAAGTTCATGCAATTTGACTATTGAGATGCGAAATGTGACAAGTAAAAATTAATCATGAAGTACTGATTCGAGGCCTCTGGTTAGGGATGATGGGTACTTGCCACCGCACCACATGGTACACAACCTTTGATGGTAGTAGAAGAAGTATGTATCTGGTGCCTGTATTGGTGGGAAGGGCAACGATGGAATTAATGGAGCAACACGCAAGCTTGTTTAGGTACCACGATTATAAAAACAAATCCTTTCAAAGTTGCAAACACAATCCCTAGCATTAGTCACAATCAACTTGATGCACTTTGTCAGACTAATGAGTATAGGGAAAAAAGTTTTGGTTCATTCAGAATTTTGAAAACCAACTTGGATTTTTATGATGCATTGCCTACCACTTAGTATAATTATAGTTCCACTCGTACACATGGCTTTTGCTTGACTGAAAATTTGTGTCTCATAAATTTCGATATCTGTCTGGAGTACTTGAGTTGGTTGTAATGAGTTATTGCTCCGAGTTTGGGACTGTCATAGTCTAATTGTCCCCTAGTATTATATAGTTGAGTGAATGTAAATAGAAGATCCTGAACCTGTTAGTAGAATAATTGTCGAGATAATATCTCAGATGGTCACTCAACTAAGTTAGTTCTCGAGTCTTAAGAACAAAGATTCTAGTTTCATTTGTTCCCAGAAACAGTGGCATCTTTTTCTCTTAATATTGTTTTGTTAGCCTTGTTTTTCAATTGTTGATATCTTTTTACTTGTCTGAAAGCTTTAGAAAATGGCCGACGTTGAGGACATTCAACCTCTTGTTTGTGACAATGGAACTGGCATGGTTAAGGTAACGAATTTTCTACCAATTGTTTGTAGTTGCTTTTCATTTTCTTCATTTGTCGTAGTAGTTTTTTAATCTGCTTTGTTAATACAATTTGATGTTCCGGGCAATCATAGTAGCCGAGTTGGTTGGCTACCTGAACTTTCACCTTGCTGGTGATGGTTTGATTCCCCGCCTTGTAAAAAAAAATGATGTTCCATTATTGAGAGGTATCCTTTCCTCTTACAGGCAGGATTTGCTGGAGATGATGCACCAAGGGCTGTTTTTCCTAGCATTGTTGGCCGCCCTCGTCACGCTGGAGTGATGGTAGGCATGGGACAGAAGGATGCATATGTTGGTGACGAGGCTCAGTCGAAACGTGGTATTCTTTCACTGAAGTATCCAATTGAACATGGCATAGTGAGTAACTGGGATGACATGGAGAAGATTTGGCATCATACCTTCTACAACGAACTTCGAGTTGCTCCAGAAGAACATCCTGTTCTGCTTACTGAAGCACCTCTCAATCCCAAGGCCAATCGTGAGAAAATGACTCAGATAATGTTTGAAACATTCAATGCCCCAGCAATGTATGTTGCTATTCAAGCTGTTCTGTCTTTGTATGCTAGTGGACGTACAACTGGTATGACATTTACTGTCTTTGTTTTGAGTGTTAATTTACCTTTCCTCAATGCTCTCACTGCTTTCTTTATTAGTGCATTTGAGCTGAGGGTCCTTCGGAAGTAGCCCTCTATCTCCACGAGGTAGGGGTAAGGTCTGCGTACACTCTATTCTTTCCAGATCCCACTTGTGGGATTTCGCTAAGCATGTTGTTATTGTTTGTTTTGCATGTTAATTTCGCTGTTTGTGTCTATACTAAAGACATGAAATTGACGTGATATGCCTTTTAGAAAATATTTTTAATGACTTGTGTTGTAGAGTGATTCAGATTCTCGTGAATGTTGATGGAAAATGTTTGACATATGAGGAAAGCTTTGGTTGGATTCCAGTTGAACCCTGTTTGGATTTCTGAAACCTAACTTCTTGATTACCAATTTTAATAGACCTTAAATAAGGCATACCAAGTAGAGTAATTTTATTGAGTGGACTGGAAAATAGGTGAACGAATTGAATTGATTGTAATTGTTCAAATGGTTTAGATTATGTTGTCCTTGAGTCGCAAAAACAACCTTTCCACCTCCCAAGGTAGGGGTAAGGTTTGCATACACTCTACCCTCCCGAGACCCCACTTGTGGGATTACATTGAGTATGTTGTTGTTGTTGTTGATTTAGATTCTGTGGCTTATATTCATCAAACAGATTGGTGAGAAACAAAAAGTGAACTGTAGTCAAATATGATTCATGTTCTTGGGAATTTATGTGTTTTTTCTTCTTGCAGGTATTGTCTTGGATTCTGGAGATGGTGTCAGCCACACAGTGCCTATCTACGAAGGTTATGCACTTCCTCATGCCATCCTACGTCTCGACCTTGCTGGTCGTGACCTCACTGAGTACATGGTGAAGATTCTCACTGAACGTGGATACTCCTTCACAACCAGTGCTGAGAAGGAAATTGTGAGGGATATGAAGGAGAAATTGTCATACCTTGCACTTGATTTTGAGCAGGAACTGGAGACGACCAAGACTAGCTCCTCTGTCGAGAAGAACTATGAACTTCCCGATGGACAAGTGATTACTATCGGTGCTGAGCGTTTCCGATGCCCTGAAGTCCTTTACCAGCCTTCCTTGATTGGAATGGAAGCTGCTGGTATTCATGAGACAACGTACAATTCTATAATGAAGTGTGATGTGGATATCAGAAAGGATCTTTACGGGAACATTGTACTCAGTGGTGGATCCACTATGTTTCCTGGCATTGCTGACAGAATGAGCAAGGAGATTACAGCCTTAGCACCAAGTAGCATGAAGATCAAAGTGGTTGCTCCACCTGAAAGGAAGTATAGTGTCTGGATTGGAGGTTCCATTTTGGCATCCCTCAGTACCTTCCAGCAGGTTAGCATTTTACTTCACCTTTTTTTGGTTTAACCATCCGTACCCGTAATTCATTGAATCAACTAATTTGGATTTGCACCGTAGAAAGCCCAATATAGGGGGTTTTACCTGCCCTACCAATGAGGAGCTTTACCTTTTTTTTTTTTTTTTTTTGGTTTAACCACCTGGTTCTCGAAACTTACTGGCTCGAATAATCTGGATTCGCGTTGTAGAAAGCTCACTATGGAGCGCTTTACCCATCCTACCAAAGAGGGGCATTTTTTTTTTGGTGGTTTTACCACTTGGTTTCCGAAACTTACTACCTCACCTAATCTGGATTCTCCGTAGAGAGCCCCCTAGAGGGTTTTACACTCCCGACCAAAGAGGGGCATTTTCCTTCATTTTTTTGGTTTAACCACCCAGTTCCCGAAACCTACCGGCTCGACTAATCTGGATTCATGCCGTAGAAAGACCACTATGGGTTTTTTAACCCTCCTTACCAAATAGGGGCACTTTCCTTCATTGTTATACATGTGTGTTTGATTTTCAACTGGTTGATTTTTTTATTCATTTATCTTATGTTGTTGTTGACGATTAACATATTTATCATTCTTCGAATTTGTAGATGTGGATTGCTAAGGCAGAATATGATGAGTCTGGCCCCTCCATTGTGCATAGGAAGTGCTTCTAATCACAACAAATGATAAACACAAAGTTGAGTCGGATTCAACATTTGAGTTTGTGATGTCAAAGCTTTTAGGGAGTTAATTGGTCGATGGAGTATTCTTTTTTTAGTTCTTTACTTGTAATCAAAATTGTGTCTAAAAAATTGCATCGTATTTCGTTATTTTTTTTTTCTTTTTCTAGTACCATCTTTTGAGAAGACCATGTAATAATTTTTTTCAGTTGAATCGACCTATTCTTCTTTTTATGCGTATTCTGAAGCAATGCAAATGCACAAATCTAAAATTCTAGATCATTATCAAATGTCAATGTGTGATAGACCTGACTTTATTTATATTTTCTTAACGAAGAGATGGCGGCAATGGAATTTGTGGCCTAAAGCCAACTTTAAGAAGAGGTTCTTAAATTTAATTAATAAAATTATATATATATGCTTATTTGATTTCTTTCCTTTTTATTTTGTAACGATGGTATACGGGCTATTCATTTGACTAGATGTTAGTACTTATTATATAATTTTTGAACATTTAGGTTTTAAAATATTGTATTGATCTAATCTTATTTAGCTTCAAAAATTAGTTGAATCAACTACTGAAAAGGAAAAAATGATACATAAATTGAGACAGAAAGTATTTATCTAAATAAACTCTATGAAATACCCAAAAGGACAAGCACAAATCTTGTTTTTTTTTTTAAAAAATAATGATACATACTAATTCTATAATATATACTATATTAATATTAAATACTAATGAAAATATGGGACCTTTAACTTGTGTGGGGGGTGGCGGGGGGAGGGGGTTGGTTCCTAAAGCCATAGCTTTAGTTGCTTCCCCTTGAGTCGGCACTAGAGATAGTAAAAGACCTATATTCAGCCATAAAAAATTGTGATAAGATGATAAATAGTCGTTTATTTTTAATTAAAGTTTTTGGGTTCGAACTTTGAGAATGAACCTCAATCTAAATTAGCTAAACTCCAAAATAAATATTGGACATCGAATGAAAAAGTAAAGCCAAAAACTTACTGAATCAAAGAAAAATATATAGCAGCAGCCAAGGCGCCAGAGAACTCAACTGATAAGTTAAAATGGTTTAGTAAGTGCAGTATTAAAGAAAAATTGTTTAACAAACCTTTTTATAAATGGTAGGAATATTAAAGTAAAATTTTACACAAGTCCATCTAAGCATTAAGTAAAATTTTACACAAATCCATCTAAGCATACACATTGCAAAAAGATCATTAGATATAAAAATATATTTAAAATAATCCATTAAATATATTTCTGAGCATTTTCGATTTTTGTTTTTAAAATTTGCCAAAAATAAGCACTTCTAATTTCTATCGACTATTTTAACAAATTCTATCAAGTTTGAGGAGAACTGTGAAAAAATATTAATGATGTTACATAAGTGGATGTCCACTATGTACTTGATACCCAAGGGAATGGGCTACTTTGTGCCCAAGTTAAGAGTCAAGCTTATCCCCAAGTTCAATTGCTTTATGCCCAAGGTTATAATTGACTATAAATAGCCATTTCCTCCTTTGTAATAAATATGTACAAAACAGTAAAAGAAAGGAATAAGACATATTAGTTAGTTCTCCCTCCATTTCCTTTGTCGCTATTTATTTTAGTTTTAGCTTTCATTATTTAATACGTTATCAGCACGAGACTTTGTCATCTTGAGCAAATACTTTTTCAGGTAATAAAGGTAAGAGCTTATTTTTCCTAAAATAATATTGAATCTATCTAAACGTGAATTTGTTGCCCTGGATGTATCGGGCAAAGCCTACTTATCTTGGGCATTTGATGCCGAAATCCATTTGAATGTGATGGGTCTGGAAGACACCATCAAAGATAAGAACCAGGCTTCGAACAAAGACCGTGCCAAAGCTATGATATTTCTCCGTCATCACCTCGAAAAGAGCTTAAAAATAGAATATCTCACTGTTAGGGATCCTCTTATATTGTGGAATAATCTAAAGATAGATATGACCACCTGAAGATGGTCGTTCTTCCACAGACACATTATGAATGGACCCATTTGAGATTACAAGATTTTAAAGATATAACTGCGTATAATTTTGCTATGTTTAGAATTAAATCACAGTTAAATTTATGCGGAGAAAAAATCACAGATCATGATATGCTAGAGAAAACATTCTCCACCTTCCCTGTCTCGAGTATGCTCTTGCAATAGCAACACCGAGAAATGGAATTTAAAAAATATTCTGAATTAATTTCGCATCTTCTTGTTGCTGAACAACATAATGATCTTTTAATGAAAAACCATGAAAGTCAACCTCCTGTACTGCTCCATTCCCTGAAGTGAATGCTACAAATTTTTACCAATCTAGGCGTAAAAGAGGTCCTGTCCCCAGTCCTGGTTGTGGCCGTGGTCGAGGAAGAAATTTCAATAATGGTGATCATCTTGCACTGCATAATAACCCTTAGCACCAGCAGTGTAAAAAGAAGGGTGAAAATCCTGAAGCGGTGCAAAGAAAAAATACAGAAACTAGATGTTAGCGGTGTGGAGGAAAAGGGCACTGGTCACGTACCTGTCGTACTCCAAGGCTCCTGGTTGATCTTTATCTGGCATCCCTCAAGAAGGTGGATAATACTGCAAAAGCAAACTTTATCTCAGAAGATGGTGTTGAGCCTATGCACTTAGACGTTGCAGATTTCTTTGAATTACTTGAAGGAAATATAGATCACCTTGTCGATGATGGATCTGTAATAGTCTAAGTATTTTACTTTTCTGTTGGTTGTATTAGTTTATGTTTCAGTTAGTTGTGTTTCTCTAGACTTGCAAATAAATAAAGTTTGTGTAATACGTTGTTTGCTAGTAATACTATAATGTTTACTTTGTTTATATTTTCATCTTGAAGAATATATGGATACTCCTCAAATTTTATTTGGAACAATGATCAATCGTGAGGATATTTGTGTAATTGATAGTGAAACAATGTACACCATATTTAAAGATGAGAGATACTTTTCTTACTTGCTTAGACGAAAAGCAAATGTTGCAACAATTTTTGATAATTCAAATTTGATTGAAGGCTCCGAAAGAGCTACTATATTTCTGTCTAAGGGGACGAAACTTGTTATAGAAGATGTACTGTTCTCTTCTAAATCCTCGAGAAACTTATTGAGTTTTAAAGATATCCGCCGAAATGGATATCATGTTGAGACAAGAAATGAAATAAATGTTGAATATCTTGGCATTACCAAGAATGTCTCAGACCAGAAATGTGTATTGGAAAAATTGCCAACTTTGTCTTCTGACTTATATTATGCAGAAATTAGTACAGTTAAAGCACACTCTATCGTAAACTAGATGTTTACTGATTTGAATACTTTTGTGCTTTGGCATGACTGAATGGGTCACCCTAGATCAATAATGATGAGACAAATCATTAAAAATTTAAATAGGCATCCGCTAAAGAACCTGAAGATTCTTGCAAGTGATGAATTTTCGGGTGCTGCTTGTTATCAAGGTAAATTGATAACTAAGCCATTGCTACTGAAGGTTGGCGTCGAATCCCCTCTTTTTCTAAAACGTATATATATGGGGAGATATGTAGACCTATTCACCCATCTAGTGGGTCATTTAGATACTTTATGGTCCTAATAGACGCATCTTCAAGATGGTCTCATGTGTGCCTCTTATCGTCTCGCAACCTGGCGTTTGCAAAATTATTGGTACAAATAATTCTATTAAGGGCTCAATTCCCAGATTATCCTATTAAGTCTATTCGCCTTGATAATGCTGGAGAATTTATATCCCAAGCTTTTGATGATTCTTGTGTATCAGTTGGGATAAGAGTTGAACATCATGTCGCTCATGTTCATACTCAAAATGGTCTTACTCAGTCATTTATTAAGCGCCTACAATTGATAGCAAGACCACTACTTATGAAAATGAAATTATCCACTACTGTTTGGGGTCATGCTATCTTACATGCAACATCAATTGTTTGTCTCAAACCGACTTATTATAATAAATACTCTCCATAACAATTACTCTTTGGTCATAAACCAAATATTGCTCATCTATAAATATTTAATTTTGCTGTATACGTGCTAGTAGCACCACCATAGCACACTAAGATGGGCCCCCAGAGAACGCTAGGAATATAAGTTGGGTTTGAGTCACCCTCCATAATTCACTACCTTGAACCATTGACGGGAGATTTATTTACTTCTCGATTTGCAGATTGTCGATTTGATGAAACAAATTTTCCGCAATTAGGGAGAGAGAAAAAGGAACTCAAAAGAGAAATTGCGTGAAAAGTTTCATCATTATCTCATTTTGATCCATGTACCCCCATATGTGAACATGAGGTCCAGAAGATCATTCACTTACAGAAAATAGTAAATCAAATGTCAAATGCATTTACTGATTTGAGAAGAATAACTAAGTGAAATATCCCTGCAGTAAATGTGCCTGTCCGAATTGATATCCCAAAAGGACCATCCACTAGTTTCATAGCTTTTGAATCCTAAACACGCCTAAAGCGTGGTAGACCATTGGGTTCGAAAGATAAAAATCCTAGAAAAAGAAGTACAAAAAATGATAAGAGTGACACTATAAAAGAATCTCATGAAGAGACTCAAGATCTGACTAATCCTTATATTCCTGAAGAAATCAGTGAACCCGAGATTCAAGTAAATGAAGAACTTTCAATAAGTTCCACCGGTGATGAGAAAAATTTAGATCGATCAAAAAATTACAGTGGATAATGCTTTTGCATATAATGTCGCACTTAACATTATACAAGAATCTTGAACCTCTATCTGTCGAAGAATGTTGACGAAGAAGTGATTGGCCGAAATGGCAAGAGGCAATTCAATCAGAATTGAATTCACTTGCTAAACGTGAGGTTTTTGGATCTGTAGTCCGAACCCCTGAAGGTGTAAAACCCATTGGATATAAATGGGACTTTATGCAAAAAAAAAAAAAAGAGAAATGAAATTATAAAATACAAGGCATGTCTTGTTGCACAAGGATTCTCTCAAAGACTAGGAGTCGACTACGAAGAAACATATTCACCTATTATGGATGCAACAACATTTCGATATCTCATCTATTTAGCTGTACATGAAAACCTTGAAATACATCTAATGAAACATATTCACCTGTTATGGATGCAACAACATTTCGATATCTCATCGATTTAGCTGTACATGAAAACCTTGAAATACATCTAATGGATGTGGTAACAGCTTATCTTTATGGTTCACTTGATAATGAAATTTATATGAGGAACCCAGAAGGATTAAAAATGTCTGAAGCATATAGTTCAAAGTCTCGTGAAATGTGTTCAATTAGATTACAAAGATCGTTATACGATCTAAAACAATCAGGGCGTATGTGGTATAATCACCTTAGTGAGTACTTGATAAATGAAGATTATATAAATAATGTCATTTGCCCTTGTATTTTTATTAAGAAAACAACATCAGAAATTGTTATACTCGCTGTTTATTTTGATGACATAAATCTCATTGGAACTCCAGAAGAGGTCCAAAAGGTAATTGAGTATCTAAAGAAAAAATTTGAGATGAAAGATCTTGGAAAGATAAAACTTTGTCTTGGTCTGCAAATTGAGCATTTAGCAGACGGGGTCTTCATCCACCAATCTGCCTATACTAAGAAGGTGTTGAAATGATTTTACATGGACAAAGCACATCCATTAAGTACTTCAGTAGTTGTTCGATCACTTGAAGTGAGTAAAAGACCGTTCCGACCTCCAGAAGAGAATGAAGAGATTCTTGGTCCTAAAGAACCATATCTCAGTACTATTGGTGCACTTATGTATCTTGATAGTGCTACAAGGCCTGATATAACATTTTCTGTTATATTACTAGCAAGGTATAGTTCTTCCCCTACGCGTAGACATTGGAACGGAGTTAAGTATATATTGCGATATCTAAAGGGGACTATTGATATGAGTCTGTTTTATACTAACAAAGATAGTGCAGATCTTGTTGGTCATACAAATGCAGGTTATTTATCTGACCCACATAAAACTCGATCGCAAACAGGCTATGTGTTTAAATATGGAAATACTGTTATATCATGACGATTTACAAAGAAGTCTATTGTTGCTACTTCTTCAAATCATGCTGAGACAATAGCTATCCATAAAGCAAGTAGATAATGTGTATGGTTGATATCAGTGATGTATTTTATCAAAGAGAGATGTGGACTGAAGTGTGATATCAAGGTACCCACAATTCTATTTGAAGACAATGCTGCATGCGTAGCCCAATTATAGGGAGGATTCATAAAAGGAGATAGAACGAAGCACATCTCGCCAAAGTTATTCTTCACACATAATCTCCAAAAGAATAGTGATATTGATGTACAATAAATCCGTTCAAGTGACAATCCAACAGATTTGTTCACTAAATCTTTACCAACTTCTGTTGAAGATAAAGATCAAGTTGTTAGAAGTCTTGTTAGCTGTTAGGAGTTAGAGTCAGTCTAGGCTATGTAATTGTAGTAGTAGTAGTTAACCTCTACTCTTGTAATTATAGTTGTAATAGAGTATAACTCTAAGAGTACAAGATAAGAATCACTAGCTATCCTAGGACTCTACAAATCTCTGTATCAACTCCTATATAAAAGAGCATGTACTCAACAGTTTACACATCAATACAATCCTTGATTTCTCTTAATCTTTATTGAGATTTCTACATGGTATCAGAGCTTTAAGCTCTTTCTGTTGTCTAAGTATTGAATCCAAAGAACCACACGTCTAATATCAATCTTGAAATGGCTCCTTCTACATCCTCTACCAACACTCTGTCCATTTCTTCCCTTCACCACCTCATTGCCTCTTGTTCCATTAAACTTAAGCCAACAAACTATCTGATATGGAGGACACAAATAATGCAGTTGATCTAGGTGATGAGATTAACCTATCTCATCAAGGAGAATGAGCCAACTGTGAGTGAACCAATCACTGGAAAGGCTGCGGAGAAAACTGTGGCTGCAATTGCTGAGAAAGATGCAGAAGATAGTGGCAGTGTTGATGAATGAGAGAAGAAAGATGTACTGCTGAGGAGCTGGATATCAGGTACCTTGACAGAAGAAAGCATGTACCCGATTGTGGGTTGCTCAACTTCCAAGGAGATGTAAAAATGCTTAGAAGAAGCCTATCTTCAAGCAATAAAAAATAAGGAGTTTCAGCTTATATAACAACTGCAAAGTGTTAGGCTTGGAACCAAGAAATTTGATGAGTACATTAAGGAATTCAAGGGCATATGTAATAGTCTTGCAGCCATTCACAAGCCTGTGGATGAAGATAGCAAAGTAATTAACTTTGCTAGAGGTTTAGGTCTCAAATACAAGACCTTCAGGACTGTTACTAGGTAACGCACCATATCCCACTCTTAATCAGTTTATCAATTCTCTCAGGGGTTTTGATATGAGGGAAGATGAAGAAGAAGTGCCACAATATAACCTTAACATGGCATTCTCTGCCCAAAGAGGTAGGGGAAGAGGAAACTACTCTCAGAAAAGAGAAAACAATAACTTCAACTTCAACTCTAAAGGAAGGGGTTTCAAACCTGCTGGACAAGGATCAAACACTCAAAGTAATCAAAGCTTCCAAGGTGGAAATAAGGAGAGGAATACTACTGAGGCATGCCAAATTTGTGGTAGAAATAACCACACTGCTATTAAGTGCTTTTACAGGTGGGACTACTCTTATCAATCTGCAGATGAACTATTACAAGCATTGGCTGTTGTGAACCTGCAGAATACATCATCTACAGATGACACTTTGTATGTGGATTTAGGAGCCAGTAGTCATATGACAAATAACCCAGGTATTTTATCTGATATTAAACACTATAATGGACCTTGTCGCGCCCCATTTCAAACCGGTCGAAACAGCACACAATGTGTCGTGGTCGTTGTGACTCACTGGTTTTGAAAATTCAATTTTAGAGTCGCCACCTAAATTTTAAGAAAAAATTAGGAAAACCATTTTTTATGTAAAACTCTATTTTTTGGTCTTTCGAAAACGCATGAGATTCTGAGTAAGGGTTTTGGTTACTCGAGGGGAAGGTGTTAGGCACCCCTCAGAGCCTATCCGAAGATAGTCCTTAAACTCAGTTTAGGAGAAGTATTTGGAAAATATTTGTTTCATTACTTGCTAAATTAGTGATAACTATAAAATTTATTCAATTAAAAATCAAAGGAAAAACGTACAAGGTATATAAATATACACTTACGATATACGACAATATGATTTATTTCACATATATGCATGCATGTTTCCAAAATAAAAGGAAGGAAAATTAACAAAAGCATTTTGTATATAAAAAATATAACGTATTATAGTTTTTACACAATGGAAAAAGTTTAATGATATATAAAATTAAGTATGTAGATGAATCTTTGCGAAGTAGAAAGGAAAATATAATTTTTAAAGAAAATGTGTAAAAGGGGTTTATTTGTTATATACTAAGTATGTATACCTAGAAGGGTGAAAATTTATCTAATTTTGAAAATATACTTATGTAAATGTACATTGTCGTGAGATGAGGATGTATAAAAGGTGCGAAGACATATTAACTAGAAAGTAAAAGTGAATTTGGAAGTATAAAATCATACTAGTGTTTATTCATTTGTAAACGTTTCTTTCTTTAAAAGAGAAATATATATATGAAATGTGAAGGGTAAAAGTGGATATTAGTATTTTTGTTATAACATGTATAAAAATATAATGGTTTATAATTTTGCAAGAATGTGAAGCCTAGAGACATATAAAGTTAAATATATTAATGAAATAATTCATGAGGTAAAGAAAATATAACTTCTAGAACATGTCAAAATTTATTTATTATGAATATTATCATGTATGTCTAAAAATATGGAAAGTTATTTATTTTTTATTTTTTTGAATAAATTTATATAGATGCGCTTATCGCGAAGTAAAGATATATAAAATGCGTTAAAATGCGGTAAGATGTTAGTTCTTAAATAAAATAGACTTGCGCATGTTTTAAATGTAAAAGTCATGCTAATATTTGTTTATTTTGTAAAATTTTTAAAAGTGATAGTTAAAAGTAGATAAAATAAATGTAATCGTAAAAATACATATAAATATGTAGTTGAAATAAAGTATAAATAATAATAATAATATTTTTGTTAAGAGAAATAAACAAATAAAAGTAGTAATGAAAATATGTTGTATATGGTAGCCTATACATATATGTACCTTGTCCCCTTTCGAATCTTTTGGAATTTGAAAGTTTTATACTATTGTTTGAGAAAACGAATAAAACAAGGTAAAATATTGGGATCAATTTATTGAAATAAGCCGGGATTGATAGGTTAACTCCTTTTAAAAGAGAATTCAGATTTTTAGCTATTTGCAAAATAATATTGAAATTTCATTTTTTTTTTAAGAAAGTGATAAGTTTGCGACCTTTGTTTATTCTTATTAAAAATATTTATTTATTGAGGTGGGAAATTAGTTTAAAAGGTTAGTTCGATATTAAAGTTGCTAAAGCCCCCCCCCCCCCTTTATTTAAGAAAGAAAACCAATTAGCGAGTTAACTAGCCATGCGTTAATTGCAAAAAGTGTGGGAACGTTAACCTATTTTAAAGATAATCTGCAAATACTAAAGCAATATGAACACAGTAAGCAATTAATAAAATTCAAATAACCACTAATAATTAAGTATCATTTCAAGCTCAAAAGGCTAACAACATGACGGAAATATTAAGTAAAGAGAGGGAACTAAGAGATACTAGACTCCTAATGGAGTTTGAACTTCTAGTTCTCGAAATTTCAACGCGCTGCGATCCTAGTACGGTTGACCCGATCTTTGGGCTAAAAATGGAGTTTCAATTGAAACTCCAACTCCGGAGTTCACATGAGACAGGAGAAGATAAGGATTAGAAAATAATTCAAGTTCCAATAACAAATAAAAATGTAAAATAAAGATAGTATAGCATGAGAAATAAACTTAAAATGTAGTATATATATATATAAACATTGTCCCAAAAAGGCATGGATATGCTGCTACACAAGGAACAACGCGTGCATGAACAAACGTATACTCTGATTTTTTAGCTATCGTAAAAGATTTTATAGGCATAGGCACCAAGAAAACCAACTCAACTTATAAAGTCATTAAGACTTGAACTACATTTCACATTGTCGTTTACCAAGAAATTTTGAGTGAATCCTAAGAATAGGAAGTAAACTTACGTCAGTTTAGGCAAAGCATTAAACAAAATCAATTCTTAGTTTTGAAGAAAAAGAAAAATCCAACCAAACTAATCATAAATTTACACCAACACATGCTACTGTTATCCTTACTAAGACAAAGAAAATGGCTTCTTAAGATGCAATATAAAAACATAAGTGCAGAATTTTATTTATTTATTTATTTATTGGCCTCCCTTTTGTTTTTAAAAAAAGAATCAACTATCCAGACTTGGCACAAACAAGATTAACATGAATCCAACCATATTTTGATGTTCAAGACGAAAGTGCGAACGAGAACTTTTCTAAGAACGAAACACGAAACCCAAAACACAAATCGAGACCGAACGAAAACCAAACAGGTCATTCTTATGTGAGAACAAATACGAGAAGACAATTCAGATTCCGAACTAAATAAATTCAGCGACCTTAGAATCTCAATTTATAGAACAAACTTACATAGCACATGCCGACAGAGCCATAGGTTTACATACAGAAATCAATTCTCCAGAATCAGAATTCATGTCTATCCATGAGTCCAAAACACAATGCCTAACATAAACTAAATAAAAATATGTGCCCAGAGAACCAAAATATACGGGGAAATAAGAATCGCACCTCACGGACTCAAACAAACATATACTTTTAAACAACAAGTCCTTTACAAATTATATTCATAAATTCGATTATGAGACAATAAACAATAACACCACAACCGAACCCGAAATCGGGAATAGATTTCCCATCTGTATACTTACATACTGGCACAAAGCAACTTCACAAAAAATCAAAATTATGTTTTTATCTGTGGAGGAACCAAAACAGCGACGACAATGAAATCAAACATAAACACAAAATCACATATTCCTAACCCAAAGTAGGATGAAAGAAAGGGAGATGAAAGCGAGATATAGGGCGAATCCGTACCTCTTTTGGGGAAGCGATTGAGGCCTGTGAAATGTCGAGTCTCAAACTAGCAATTCCAACTCCGATGTGTCTCTTCTCTCCGTCTTCTAATGCCCAATTTCTGACCCCCTTTCGGTAAACCAAAACCTCCCTTTTATAGCCGATGTTGGGGGGGGGGGTCCACGGTTCTCGTAGAAGCTCCAAGAATTCAAATTTGAATTCTTGGAAATCTAATTCCAGAGACACAAATGATGAAATTTGAGGAAAAAAAAAAGAGTAGGGTACACCTTTTCAGCTTTAAAAAGTGACGGCTTGGAGGTGTAATACTCCGATCCATCGGATTGAAGAGGTGAGGAGCCCAAATCCGATGGACTCTTCGAGTTTGTCCCTTCCCAAGAGCGGCAGTGGCGGTGGGAGCTTTCTTTTTCGAGGTTCGGCTTTTCAAGAAAGGGTAAAGTAAAGGTGATGGAAGAGATATCAAGTTGATGGGGGGGGGGGGGGGGCTACGAGGTAATGGAATAGGAGAGGGGTGGTTGGAAACCACCGAATTTCACCATTGTCCGGTGGTTTCGATGGTGTTGAAGTCGGGTAGAGAGGAGAGAGGAGATGTCGATGTTGGGGGTGTTTGGTTGGGATTGAACGAGAGTGAAGGGATAAGGGGTATTAGGGGGGCTGTTTTGGTTAATTAGAAGGGGTTTTGGGCCAGGTTATGTGGGGGTAATTGGGCTGGTGGGTTGGTTTTAAAGGGTTTTGGGCTGGTTAGGATAGTATTGGGTGTTTTTGGGGCTGGTAGGCTAGTTTTCAGCCAAAATATATTAGAAATAGGCCCCAAAAATTGCTAAGTTAATCAAAAAATGCAGTCTAATTTTCCAATTAATTTAACGATTCTTGTTTCGTCCTAATTAAATTCTCCAAAAGATGTACGTACATGCATATATATTTTCACGTGTATAGGTGCATATACACATGTGCACGATTTTAAATACGTATATATGTTATATTTTAAATACGTATAGCCATAGCTCAAAATTAAATAAAGTAAATTTACCAAAAATATAATGGTATAGCGAGGATTATTTAGAGCTTTTGAAATAAAAGTTAATAAGCTAGTGTATATTTATATATATATATATATATATATATATATATATATATATACATAATATAATATATAATATATATATTTTCAGAGAAGAAAATAGTGATAATAACGAATTAAGATATATTATTATCATTGATTCATTTTTTAGGGTTCTTTTATAACATACGATATAAGTAATTTAGTAGAAGAAGAATAATTATAAGAAAAATATATTATTTTTGGAAAAATTGTTATTAGTGTTAATTTTATTGAAATTAATGTTAGAAAATAGGGAAAACAAATATTTAGGACTCATAATCATCGAGAAACTAACTTTAGGAAAAAAACAGAGCCAAAATTGGGTGTCAACAACTTGCCCCTCTTCGTTCATAGATAATGAAAGAGTCTATGGGCGAAGACGTTGACATAAACCAATTTTGTCTCGACCGGTAAATCAGGTTGGTTTCAGAATAGCTGCATCCTAAAAGTGGAATGGTGAAGCTAAAGCCACCATGATTGTGATTATGGATTCGACCGAACTCTGGTCTCTGAGTAGCCTACATATCTCAGGTTTCATGAGAATTAGGCCGATGTAGTTCGAAAAATATAAAATTTTGAGAGGTCCTCAAATTTTGCCCCAGTGTCGGGCTTATGACGACACTAGTATTAATTGTGCTGGAGATAAGAGTACTTTGGCATGAATAGAGTGGGTCCAACTGTGCTTGAAATTGAGATACATATATGTCCCTAAGAAGTTAGGTCGGTTGTAGTTCTGGAATGAAAAACTATGGAAAATTTAGAGGCGACCCTCAAAATTTTCCCCAGTGTAAGATTTTTGGTCGACACTGGCTTCCTTGGAAAGAAATTCATGGTTTTAATGGTAGAAATGAACTTTTGGATGACATAATTCTTTTGGGATGGGGCATACTTTATAGCCTCCCGATTATAAATGTGGTGCACAACACAACCATAAACGAGACTCTACTTAAGTGTGTCCTGCGTCTCTACAAGATCATGTCAGATTATGGACGGGGGGTAGGCCCTCAAACGTCTCTAATGAGGATCCTAAAAGATAGATTAGAGAAGAGTAATGATATTCGCAAGAGTAGATGTGTTCTGATTCGGAATTGCGGATGATTGATTATGAGAATCGGAGTCGGAGTGCTAGTCTTGAACTCTAGCCTGTGAGTTTGGTATTCCTCATCAAGCAATGCCTCAATCGCTGCTTAGAGGTAATTCCACGTTGTAATGTGTTGTCCTGCAAAACAGGTTAAAAGGGTAAAAAGTACCTGTTGCGGTGTAAAAATTACAAAGTGAAATTGTAATGTAAAGAGTAGAGTATAGATATTCAAACTAAGATTGTAATCTCTGTTTTGTAGTGTAGATGCCTTCGACTGGTGGGGCAACAGTTGGAATGTAAAAGCCTCCGTCGGCTGGGAAATTGTTGGAATTCAATAGCCTCTGTCGGCAGAGCAATTGCTAAAAAGTGAAAGCCTCCGACTGGCGGGGCGATTGCTAAAGATTAAAAGCCATCCGACTGGCAAGATAATATCCAACGCAAACTCAATGATAATGTTGCATATCAGAATCTGATGCTGCTACTATAGTGGATTTCTGATGCTGCTATGCCATGGTGTGAATCTCTGATTGGCAGAGCGTGCTTTGCTTGCTGGAATATAATTCTCCGATATGGCGGAGCATCGTTATGCTTATCTGCAATCTCTGATATGGTGGAGTGTCGTTTTGCTCATATATAGACTTTGATATGGCAGAGAGTCGCACTGCTTATTTACAACCTCCGACACGGCAGAGGGCCGATTCGCTTACTTATGTACAATCTTCGGAACATGAAACTTGCTTGCTTATGTACAGTCCTTGAAATGCGGGAGTTTGACTTTGTTTGCTTATATACAGTCCTCGAAATGTTGGGATCTGACTTTGTTTGCTTATACACAGTCTTCGAAATATGGGAGCTTGATGAAGTTAAACGACATCCTCCGATTGGGGAGTTATTTGACGCAGTCTGGTGGTGAGCTCCGATTGGTGAAGTCTATTGAAAGGAGTAAAATAACCTAATTGTCCTATGAGGGGCCCCTTTCTTTGTCATCTTTGGTCCGGATCTCTAACGTACCTGCAAAAGAATTCAAATAAAACTCTTAGAGCTTGTGAGGATTAGTACAAATATCCTAAAAAAATAGAGTAGGGAGAAAATATTTTGGCTCATGTTGTCGTGATAAGCCGCATGATGTTTTCGATCATGTTCAAGAGCTTGACTTGATATCATCTCTCCTAATTCCTATTTTTCTGCGCTCAAAGAAAAATTCTTAGTTGGGAGGGGGTGTTGATTTGTGTCAACTCGGGGATCCTGGCTTTGTCATCGGAATCCTTCAGTTTTCCTCAGCTACTCGATCTTCCCAAATTTGGAGACTTGGTAGGTAGAAAAGTAGCAAGGTAGTTTTGAAAAATATTTTTCGCAAATATATTATGTATATATTGAGTATATATAGTAATCCTTTGTTGTTTTCAGATTATGACATGTTTCAAAATCCATCGAGCCTCCCTTTGTCACTCGTATACACATGTAACCTTATCCTTCGGATGACGATTCTCTGGCTATGCAGGTGCTAAGACGATTCTGATGGTGAGATATCTTATATTCCGAGGCTATGCGGTGGGTAAAGGAGGGTTTTTCCTAAAGGTAAGACCGAACCTTTAAGGTTGCCTACGTATCCCCAAATGGGAATCAGGTCTGTACGTAGTTCGAGGGTAGAGAAAGAAATATGAGATGCAACGACCGATCCTGACTCAGGCTGCCTACGTATCCAAATGGAATCAGGCCAGAACGTAGTTCAAGTACAAGAGGAGAAAAATGAAAATATGAAATGCAATGACCGAGCCTGACTCAGGCTACCTACGTATCCAAGCGGAATCAGGTCAGGCCGTAGTTCAATACAATAAAAGAGTAAAATATGAAGGGACCGAATCCGATGAGGATTGCCTACGTATCCCACAAAGGGAAGTTAGTTCAAGCGTAGTTCTGAATATATGAAAGATGATATTTTGGTTTTTTCTAAGGGAGACCGGACCCGACGAGGGTTGCCTACGTATCCCACCGTGGGAAGTCAGGCTAATACGTAGTTCTGTTACATTTAGAGAAAAATGCAAAAGTACACAGCAGTAACAACTAATCCTATTGTTTTCAAATGTAATACTTCTTGATTGCGTCAGAATTGATCGGCTTCGTGCTCACTGTGCCATCCATTTCTGCGAGTATTACTGCTCCTCCTGAGAGTACTCGGTGAACAATGTAAGGACCTTGCCAATTTGGCGCAAATTTCCCCTTAGCTTCATCTTGGTGAGGGAATATTTTCTTTACTACTAACTGCCCCGGTGTGAATCGTCGAGGCCTGACTTTCTTGTTGAACCCCTGGATTATTCTATTTTGATAGAGTTGACCATGACAGACTGCATCTATTCTCTTCTCATCAATGAGCATCAACTGTTCGATCCTACTACGAATCCATTCAGCATCATCTAGACCAACCTCTTGGATGATTCTCAAGGAAGGTATTTCCACGTCTGCGGGTGTCACTGCTTCTGAACCATAGACCAACATGTAGGGAGTTGCCCCAGTGGATGTTCTGATTGTGGTGCGATAGTCGAGCAAAGCATAGGGTAGCTTCTCATGCCATTCTCTGTTACTGTCCACTATTTTCCTCAAGATCCTCTTGATATTCTTGTTCGCGGCCTCAACTGCTCCATTCATTTGTGGACGATATGCTTTGGAATTTTGGTGAGAGATCTTAAACCTTTCACAAGTCTCTCTCATGAGATCGCTATTAAGATTGGCTCCATTATCTGTTATAATTGACTCTGGAATTCCAAACCGGCAGACTATGTTACTGCGAATGAAATCTGCTACCACCTTCTTTGTTACTGCCTTGTGCGTTGACGCTTCAACCCATTTTGTGAAATAGTCGATAGCTACCAGGATGAAACGGTGTCCGTTCGATGCTGGAGGCTCAATGGGTCCAATAACTTCCATGCCCCAAGTAGCAAACGGCCAAGGAGAACCCATCACATTGAGCTCGTTTGGTGGAATTCGTATAAAATCCCCATGCACTTGACACTGATGACATTTCTGCACGTATCGAATGCTATCCCTCTCCATGGTCATCCAGAAGTATCCGGCTCTCAAAATCTTCTTTGCTAGCATGAGCCCATTCATATGGGGACCACAGGTCCCTGTATGTATTTCCTCCAACAGCCTGGGTTCTTCTGTGGCGTCTACACATTGCAACAATCCCAAATCTGGAGTCCTCCTATATAGGATTTCTCCATTGAGAAAGAAGTGATTAGCCATCCTTCTCAAAGTTCGTTTTTGCTTACTGGTGGCGCTTTTTGGATATTCTCCTACTTCGAGCAACCTTCTGATGTCATAATACCACGAATTTCCATCTGGTTCTTCATCTACGTAGAAGCAGTATGCATTTTGATCGTGTATCTCTACCTTGATGGGATCGATGTAATTCTTATCTGGATGCTGGATCATCGAAGATAGTGTGGCTAGAGAGTCGACAAACTCATTTTGAATTCGAGGGACATGTCTGAACTCAATCTTTGTGAATCTTTTTCTCAGCTCTTTGACACATTGCACGTAAGGAGGGATCTTGACATTCTTGGTGGTCCATTCCCCTTGTACTTGATGAATCAACAAATCAGAATCTCCTATGACCAACATCTCATTGATATTCATGTCTACAGCCATTCTAAGTCCGAGAATGCAAGCTTCGTATTCTGCCATGTTATTCGTGCAAGGAAACTTGATCTTTGCTGAGATCGAATAATGTTGACCTATTTTGGATACCAAAACGGCTCTGATTCCAACACCTTTAAAGTTTGACGCTCCATCAAAGAACATCCTCCATCCATCATATGACTCTGAGATGTCCTCCCCTGCGAACAATATTTCTTCATCGGGGAAGTAGGTCCTGAGTGGTTGGTAATCCTGATCAACAGTATTTTCTGCCAGATGACCAGCCAAAGCTTGTCCCTTAACAGCTTTTCGTGTCACATACACAATATCAAACTCGCTTAACAAAATCTGTCATTTTGCTAGTTTTCCAGTAGGCATTGGTTTCTGGAAGATGTACTTGAGTGGATCCATTCTTGCAATCAGGTACGTGGTGTATGCAGACAGGTAGTGTCTCAACTTTTGTGCCACCCAAGTTAACACGCAACAGGTTCGTTCCAACAACGTATATCTTGCTTCGTACGGTGTAAACTTCTTGCTTAGGTAGTAAATGGCTTGCTTCTTTTTTCCTGTCTCATCATGCTGTCCCAACACACACCCAAATGCACCATCCATAATGGATATGTACAACAGCAATGGCTTCCCGGGCTCTGGTGGAACTAATACCGGCGGGTTGGACAAGTATTCCTTAATTCTATCAAAAGCTTTTTGACATTCTTCCGTCCATCTCGTGGCTGTGTCCTTCTTCAGCAGCTTGAATATGGGCTCACATATTATCGTAGACTGAGCTATGAACCGACTGATGTAATTGAGTCTTCCCAAGAAATTCATCACGTTCTTCTTGGTCTTAGGGGGTGGTAACTCCTGGATTGCCTTGATTTTAGACGGATCCAACTCTATACCTCTCCTGCTAACAATGACCAATAATTTCCCGGCGGGAACTCCAAAAGCGCATTTGGCTGGATTCAACTTCAGGTCGTACCTCCGCAACCTTTCGAAGAACTTTCTTAAATTATCCAGATGATCTGAACTTCTCTTGGACTTGATAACAACATCATCCACGTATACCTCAATCTCCTTGTGAATCATATCATGGAAAAGGGTAGTCATGGCCCTCATGTATGTTGCGCCAGCATTATTGAGTCCAAATGGCATTACCCTATAGCAATATACCCCCCATGGAGTGATAAAAGTTGTCTTCTCAGCAGCATCTTCATTCATCAAGATTTGATGATATCCCGCAAAGCAATCAACAAATGACTACAACTCATGTTTCGCGCAATTATCAATGAGTATTTGAATGTTTGAAAGAGGAAAATCATCTTTAGGGCTAGCCCTATTAAGATCTCGATAATCTATACATATCCTTATCTTTTCGTCTTTCTTCGGCACTGGCACAATATTGGCCAACCATGTGGGGTAATTTTTGACCTTTACGACATTTGTTTCTATTTGCTTGGTCACCTCCTCTTTGATTTTCAAACTCAAATCGGGTTTGAATTTCCTCGTCTTTTGCTTCACGGGCGGACATGGGGGATCAATTGGTAACCTGTGCGAGACGATATCGGTGCTTAATCTTGGCATGTCGTCGTAAGACCAAGCGAACACATCAACGTATTGCTTGAGCAATTTTATCAGTTCTTGCTTTCTTTCAGCTTCCAAGTGTATGCCAACTCGTGTCTCCTTTATCGTTTCTTCATTGCCCAAATTGACAACCTCAGTTTCATCCAGATTAGGCTTCTTCTGACTTTCAAGCTGCTCAATCTCATGTGGAAGGTTTTCAGGCATCATGCTTTCGTTATACTCCTCATAATCATGCTCATTGCTTGTATTTTGCTCAGTGGATTAGTTACACGTCATAATCGTTGAACGAGGATTATTATTAATATTAGCACTGAAAGTATAAAAGGTGAGCAGAATAAATATATTTTAATAGAAAATACTGAAAGTATATATTTTAGAAAATAAAGACTTTTATTAAAGAAAGCACTTGGCTCAGCAAGAGGCGAGTAGCAAAAAGGGCTTAGGCATGATTCAAGCCTCAATTGATCATGCAAAAACAATTTTGAAATTGACTACGATTCCACACTACCAGGACTCCTGTCGAAACAAGGTTGGGCTGATGGTCCAATTCTGCAAGACTTCCCCAGGTTCAATGTCACGGATAGTCAGCTCTTTGAGATCTATCTCCAGTCCTTCCTCGATCACAGCCACAAACAGGTTCCCTATTCCTTCTATGATGTCCTCATCAACTGCTTGCTCTGAAGCTGGAACTTGGGCTGACACAAACACTGTCTTACCTGATCTTATACCATGCACCTCTCCTAAAGTGGATTCATATCCCAGCCCAGTGGTACCTCTCTGATGTCTTAGCTGGATTGGCTCAATTATACCGTTGGCATTTGGTCCTAGTCCTGTCTTAGGCTGATACCCATACTTTAACATCTCAGATGCAACCATCTTTGCTGCACTCGACATTTTCACTTCAGCCGACTCTACTTTCTCATTGATCCTTGCAGCTTGCATGATCTCCAGAGTATGAAAAGTGGCTCCATCTAACTCCTCCGTGACTGGAACAGAATTAACAGAATATATGGGATGACTGAGCTCCCCATGAATGGTAACTTCCATGCGACCCCACTCAAACTTCACACACTGATGGAGAGTTGAGGGAACTACTCTCGCTATGTGGACCCATGGCCTTCCCAACAATAGGTTGTAGCTGGACGCTACGTCCATCACTTGAAATAAAATGGGAAATTCAGCTGGCCCTACTTGTAATATTAGGTAGATTTCTCCAATAACGCTCCTTTGTGATCCATCAAAAGCTCTGAACTTCACCCGACTCTCCCTTATCTCTTCTATATTCACACCTAAATCTCTCAGAGTGGAGAATGGACAGATATTACAACCAAACCACCATCAATTAGAACCCTATTCACGACCTTACTGCAGTATCTGACGGTGATATGAAGTGCTTTGTTGTGTCCAGCCCCTTCTGACGGCAACTCATCATCATGAAAAGAGACCTTATTTGCTTCCACCATACGTCCGATTGCGGCGGCTAAAGTTTCACTTGTGGTGTCTTTCGGTACGCTAACTCCGCTTAATACTTCCATCAAAGCATTTCTATGGGCTTCAGAACTCATAAGCAAGGACATAAT
This sequence comes from Capsicum rhomboideum, assembly GCA_031232105.1. Lineage (NCBI taxonomy): Eukaryota > Viridiplantae > Streptophyta > Magnoliopsida > Solanales > Solanaceae > Capsicum > Capsicum rhomboideum. The sequence continues at coordinate 136,322,587 of CP124711.1, read as the reverse complement.
GGATATGTGGGCTGGTATTTTCTTCAGCTGCTCTTCGACCGAATAGTCCTTAGGTTGCATCTTTTTCCAAAATTCTGCGACTTCAGCATCAGTAACATTCTTCTTTGGATTTTGTTCTTTCCCAGAAACCCCTCGATTTAAATCCTCTGGGGCATAACACCTTCCTGACCTGGTCATCCCTTGAGCTACAGCAGCGTCTATCATTTTGCCTTTGGCTTCCACTCGATAGTCCCATGGGACTACTTTAGTGTCATAATCAGGCTTTCCAGCAGCTACAGTGGGTACTATAATTTTCGACGGGTAGGTTTGAACAGTCAATGGCTCCCTTAACTGAACTGTAATAAAAGGTCGCGCTGGAGATGTAGTGGCAACTTCTTCTGTATTCCAAGTAGGCATAATAGCTCCCTCCAAGTCATACTCTTCCTCTAGAGTAATCATGTTGACTTCTCGATTCTCATGATTCAGTAAAGGGTTATTATTCACATTTGGAGGAGCTGTGGTGCATTTGATCACTCCTTTTCTGATCAGAGACTCAATCTGATTCTTCAAACCATAACACTCTTCCGTGTCATGCCCCTGGACTCCCGAGTGATAAGCACATCGTTTGTTTTCATCAAAGTTTTGAGAGGTTGGATCAGGGGTCTTCCCTTCGACTGGGTGCAACAATCCTGCTGCCCTCAACCTTTCAAATAGTTGAGCCAAAGGTTCGGCAATAGGTGTGTAGGTGCGGGTATTTCTTGCTTCAGGATTTGGACGTGGCCTTGGTGCATATGTTGGTCTATTTTGGTGAACTGGAGCTTGGACAGGGGCATATTGTCTTGGTGGATTTTGGTGTACTGGAGCTCGCGGTGGATTATAATGGGGCTGAGCATTGTAAACAGGGACATGTGCAATAATTTGAGGATTGTTAGGGTAATGGTAGGAATAACTTCCGGGATAGTAGTATGGCGTAATAGTTGAGACATCTTCTTTCTTCTTCTTGTTAATGCCGATGGAACCTGATTGTATGGCTTTACTTGCGGCTTGCAATGCAACCATAGACTGAATCTTTCCTGACTTGATGCATTCTTCTATGAAATCTCCCATCTTAACCAACTCTGCAAACTTCTGTCCCATCATTGACATCATCTTGTCAAAGTAAACACCTTCTTGGGCTCGGATAAAGTACTTGGAGAGTTCACTCTCGTCTAGTGGGGGTTGGATCCTGGCAGCCTCAGTCTTCCATCGCCATGCATATTCCTGAAATGACTCCGATGGCTTCCTCTGTATATTGGCCAACGAGAATCTATCTGGGGTGATTTCGGTATTAAACCTGAAACGACTCATGAAATCTTCAGCCATCTCCTACCAATCACGCCACTTACGAGGGTCTTGGCGAGTATACCAAGTTAAAGTTTCTCCTGATAGACTTCGAATGAACAACTTCATCCTCAACTTCTCTTTCCTTCCTACACCGACCAGCTTGTCGCAATAGGCTCTCAGGTGTGCATGAGGATCACCCTTTCCATTGAATACATCAAACTTCGGTGGTTTGTACCCAACTGGCATGTCGATGTCTGGATGGATGCATAAGTCATCATAATCCAAGCTCTCGGCTCCTCTGGTGACCTGCATGTTTCTGAATGCCGTTTTCAGACTTTCGAGCTGAGCTACTATTGACCTGTCTCCATTCAATTGGGCATATTTCTCCAACCCCACATACTGATCGACCTCATATGGGACTTTGACAGTCGCGGATGTTGCAAAGGCAGGAGCTTCAGTAGCATAAATCGGTGGCACACGTATCTCACGAGTGACGTGTGCCTCAGGTATGTGCTGCATTGTTGGGTAAATAGGAACAGTGTAGTTTTGAATAGGTAATGAAATATCAAGTGTAGCCCTGGTGGCAGGTGGAGGAGCAAGTGGAGCTTGAGTATAAGCGGGAACAAGTGATGTTTGCGTAGGTGGGTTTGTTAAATTTGCGGGGGATACTGGAGGTAATTCAGCATTTGGAAATTGGAATTGAGTGGGGAAGGTAGCGGCCATAAGCTTAGTCAAGTCCCGCACTTGACGCAGTTCTTCTTTTAGGATCTCAATTTCCTGAGCCATGTTGGCTATTTGTTCGTCGTTCTGAGTATCTATCGGCTTTTGGGAACTTTCGGCACCATCTATTGGTACTATCGAGGCGTTGTTGGATTCTTCCATCATTTTTGCTTTAGATCGGAGGTTGTATTGTGATTCAGCCAGTTTGCAAGTCGACACAAATCAACGTTCTTGTCTTTGGGATTAATAATGAACAAAGGAGAAAAGAAAAGAAAGAAAGAAAGAAAGAAAGAAAGAAAGAAAAAAGGAAACCATGTTAGTTTGGGAGATATTAAAAAAAATGTAACAAATAAATAACACATATATACGCCAAGTTGGCGACATTCAAAATGCGTCCTAATATGGGTCCTCTTTTTGCCAGAGGTGGGCCTACGATGCAATCAGTTTGATGATAGATGATCCATTTTAAACACATTTGGATTTGGAATAAATGACTTTCATTAAGAAAATACGGCTTCAAAAGATTACAATGAAATAGAGCAAGGAAGCCTCAAAAGGAACTGAAAGTACATGGGTGGCCGCAAAGGCATACACTGGGATTGGCCATGCGGCTCTTTAGGGGAAAGAAAGGAAAAACACAACAAGAAAACAAATCTAAGGCAATGCAGTGTCATCATCATCATCATTGTCACTCACGTAAGAATGTGACCTTGGATGGTACTCTGGGGATCCATCGGGGTTATACTCAGGTGGCAAGTCTGTATCCATCACCCCCCCATCTTCAGGATCATAAATGTTGGAGCCAGTTTCAGAACCCTCCTTGGGGTCCTCTTCTATCCATTCCTCGGGGTCCTCTTCAGGGTCTTCTTCTGGGTCTTCCTCGGGATCTTCTTCTGGGTCTTTCTCGGGATCTTCTTCAGGATTATCTTTCACCTCCTCTTCTAACTCGTCTGAATCCTCCTCGATTATCGGTATTAGATAATCAATTGAGCCTGGAACTATTTGATTATACATGGGCGTGGTGAGGTCCATGTGACGAAGTACTGCTTCTCTAACCCACTCGACCCACTGAATATCTGTGAATCCTCTGAATCCATCCACACTTGGTTGAACCATGTGGCTAACGGTGGTACGCCATGCGTAATATTTCAGTGTGCACCATCTTTCCCCTTCAATGTGCAGTGTAATCATGTAGTCCCATTCTGCTTGTAATTTTCTCACACGTGCTGCTGGAACTGAATCACCATAACCGTCTTCATGTAGCACCATAATTGACCACAGTGGTATATCCTGAACAATGCCAAACTATCTCAGAACTCGAAGAGGCGCGTACTGCTGAATGCCTCCTAGACCAATTAACTCAATGAAGTAAAGGTGTCGAGTCCTGACAAAAGCCAATCCTGTCATCCAAGGATACCTCCACTGGATGAAATCTCCGGTAAGATTAGTCAAATACTCGCGCCATTCTGCCTCTCCTGTGGGTGCGATCCAATACCTTAGCCGATCTTCATGGCTTTGGATTCTACTGCGCGCGTCAATGGTGTAGTCCATTTGTGGATTGCAACGATAGAAGTGTTCCATTGCCCAGATTTGCAACAATAAGTTGCATCCTCCGAAGAAATTATGGCCTCTAGTGCATGCAGATAATGACCTGAATACCTCAGCAAGGATCATATGGACCAATGTAAGTCTTTGCGGCTCTCTGAAGATACTCATCACTATCGGTAAAATGTTGATGTCGATACAACGAAATCTCATTGGGAAGACCATGGTTCCCAAGAAAGCCAACACGAAGACTCTAGGCCGCATATACAGCCACTGCCTACGTGTACAAAAAAATTCACCTCGATGTTCATCGTAGCTTTCAAGACGACCATACCTTCTAAAAAGGTAATCCAACCTCACCTTTCCTCCTTCCACATTCCTTAATGACGGAAAAATGTCCAATCCTAAGAGCCTCAGAAAATCTTCCTTTCTTACGGATGATGGGAGTACTGGCAATTTTCCTCGAAGCGGTAGTTCAGCAAACTCACTGATTTCCTCCAAAGTGGGAGTGATTTCAAAATCCAGGAATTTGAAGGTTACTGTGGCTGGATCCCAAAATTCCATTAACAGAGTAATGAGGGTTTTGTTAGCTCGGATTCTCATGAGTGATAACAAAGCACCCAAATGCTCTCGGATCTCGCCCCCATGTGCTACATGAATATTCCTCCACCAATTTTGCAAATTGTCAGGAGCTGAGGAGCTGGATCTCAGGTACCTTGACAGAAGAAAGCATGTACCCGATTGTGGGTTGCTCAACTTCCAAGGAGATGTGAAAATGATTAGAAGAAGCCTATCTTCAAGCAATAAAAAATAAGAAGTTTTAGCTTATATAACAACTGCAAAGTGTTAGGCTTGGAACCAAGAAATTTGATGAGTACATTAAGGAATTCAAGGGCATATGTAATAGTCTTGCAGCCATTCACAAGCCTGTGGATAAAGATAGCAAAGTAATTAACTTTGCTAGAGGTTTAGGTCTCTAATACAAGACCTTCAGGACTGTTACTAGGTAATTCACCATATCCCACTCTTAATCAGTTTATCAATTCTCTCAGGGGTTTTGATATGAGGGAAGATGAAGAAGAAGTGCCACAATATAACCTTAACATGGCACTCTCTGCCCAAAGAGGTAGGGGAAGAGGAAACTGCTCTCAGAAAAGAGGAAACAACAACTTCAACTAAAGGAAGGGGTTTCAAACCTGCTGGACAGGGATCAAACACTCAAAGTAATCAAAGATTCCAAGGTGGAAATAAGGAGAGGAATACTATTGAGGCATGCCAAATTTGTGGTAGAAATAACCACGCTGCTATTAAGTGCTTTTACAGGTGGGACTACTCTTATCAATCTGCAGATGAACTATTACAAGCATTGGCTGTTGTGAACCTGCAGAATACATCATCTACAGATGACACTTTGTATGTGGATTTAGGAGCCAGTAGTCATATGACAAATAACTCAGGTATTTTATATGATATTAAACACTATAATGGACCTTGTCGCGCCCCATTTCAAACCGGTCAAAACAGTACACAATGTGTCGTGGTCGTTGTGACACACTGGTTTTGAAAATTCAATTTTAGAGTCGCCACCTAAATTTTAAGAAAAAATTAGGAAAACCATTTTTTATGTAAAACTCTGTTTTTTGGTCTTTCGAAAACGCATGAGATTCTGAGTAAGGGTTTTGGTTACTCGAGGGGAAGGTGTTAGGCACCCCTCAGAGCCTATCCGAAGATAGTCCTTAAACTCAGTTTAGGAGAAGTATTTGGAAAATATTTGTTTCATTACTTGCTAAATTAGTGATAACTATAAAATTTATTCAATTAAAAATCAAAGGAAAAACGTACAAGGTATATAAATATACACTTACGATATACGACAATATGATTTATTTCACATATATGCATGCATGTTTCCAAAATAAAAGGAAGGAAAATTAACAAAAGCATTTTGTATATAAAAAATATAACGTATTATAGTTTTTACACAATGGAAAAAGTTTAATGATATATAAAATTAAGTATGTAGATGAATCTTTGCGAAGTAGAAAGGAAAATATAATTTTTAAAGAAAATGTGTAAAAGGGGTTTATTTGTTATATACTAAGTATGTATACCTAGAAGGGTGAAAATTTATCTAATTTTGAAAATATACTTATGTAAATGTACATTGTCGTGAGATGAGGATGTATAAAAGGTGCGAAGACATATTAACTAGAAAGTAAAAGTGAATTTGGAAGTATAAAATCATACTAGCGTTTATTCATTTGTAAACGTTTCTTTCTTGAAAAGAGAAATATATATATGAAATGAGAAGGGTAAAAGTGGATATTAGTATTTTTGTTATAACATGTATAAAAATATAATGGTTTATAATTTTGCAAGAATGTGAAGCCTAGAGACATATAAAGTTAAATATATTAATGAAATAATTCATGAGGTAAAGAAAATATAACTTCTAGAACATGTCAAAATTTATTTATTATGAACATTATCATGTATGTCTAAAAATATGGAAAGTTATTTATTTTTTATTTTTTTGAATAAATTTATATAGATGCACTAATCGCGAAGTAAAGATATATAAAATGCGTTAAAATGCGGTAAGATGTTAGTTCTTAAATAAAATAGACTTGCGTATGTTTTAAATGTAAAAGTCATGCTAATATTTGTTTATTTTGTAAAAAATTTAAAAGTCATAGTTAAAAGTAGATAAAATAAATGTAATCGTAAAAATACATATAAATATGTAGTTGAAATAAAGTATAAATAATAATAATAATAATTTTGTAAAGAGAAATAAACAAATAAAAATAGTAATGAAAATATGTTGTATATGGTAGCCTATACATATAAGTACCTTGTCCCCTTTCGAATCTTTTAGAATTTGAAAGTTTTATACTATTGTAAACGAATAAAACAAGGTAAAATATTGGGATCAATTTATTGAAATAAGCCGGGATTGATAGGTTAACTCCTTTTAAAAGAGAATTCAGATTTTTAGCTATTTGCAAAATAATATTGAAATTCCATTTTTATTTTTTTTAAGAAAGTGATAAGGTTGCGACCTTTGTTCATTCTTATTAAAAATATTTATTTATTGAGGTGGGAAATTAGTTTAAAAGGTTAGTTCGATATTAAAGTTGCTAAAGCCCCCCCCCCCCCCCCTTTATTTAAGAAAGAAAACCAATTAGCGAGTTAACTAGCCATGCGTTAATTGCGAAAAATGTGGGAACGTTAACCTATTTTAAAGATAATCTGCAAATACTAAAGCAATATGAACACAATAAGCAATTAACAAAATTCAAATAACCACTAATAAATAAGTATCATTTCAAGCTCAAAAGACTAACAACATGACGGAAATATTAAGTAAAGAGAGGGAACTAAGAGATACTAGACTCCTAATGGAGTTTGAGCTTCTAGTTCTCGAAATTCCAACGCGCTGCGATCCTAGTACGGTTGACCCGATCTTTGGGCCAAAAATGAAGTTTCAATTGAAACTCCAACTCCAGAGTTCACATGAGACAGGAGAAGATAAGGATTAGAAAATAATTCAAGTTCCAATAACAAATAAAAATGTGAAATAAAGATAGTATAGCATGAGACATAAACTTAAAATGTAGTATATATATATAAACATTGTCCCGAAAAGGCATGGATATGCTGCTATACAAGGAACAACGCGTGCACAAACAAACGTATACTCTGATTTTTTAGCTATCGTAAAAGATTTTATAGGCATAGGCACCAAGAAAACCAACTCAACTTATAAAGTCATTAAGACTTGAACTACATTTCACATTGTCGTTTACCAAGAAATTTTGAGTGAATCCTAAGAATAGGAAGTAAACTTACGTCAGTTAGGCAAAGCATTAAACAAAATCAATTCTTAGTTTTGAAGAAAAAGAAAAATCCAACCAAACTAATCATAAATTTACACCAACACATGCTATTGTTATCCTTACTAAGACACAGAAAATGGCTTCTTAAGATGCAATATAAAAACATAAGTGCAGAATTTTATTTATTTATTTATTTTTTGGCCTCCCTTTTGTTTTAAAAAAAAAGAATCAACTATCCGAACTTGGCACAAACAAGATTAACATGAATCCAACCATATTTCGATGTTCAAGACGAAAGTGCGAACGAGAACTTTTCTAAGAACGAAACATGAAACCCAAAACACAAATCGAGACCGAACGAGAACCAAACAGGTCATTCTTATGTGAGAACAAATACGAGAAGACAATTCAGATTCCGAACTAAATAAATTCAGCGACCTTAGAATCTCAATTTATAGAACAAACTTACATAGCACATGCCGACAGAGCCATAGATTTACATACAGAAATCAATTCTCCAGAATCAGAATTCATGTCTATCCATGAGTCCAAAACACAATGCCTAACGTAAACTAAATAAAAATATGTGCCCAGAGAACCAAAATATACGGGGAAATAAGAATCGCACCTCACGGACTCAAACAAACATATACTTTTAAACAACAAGTCCTTTACAAATTATATTCATAAATTCGATTATGAGACAATAAACAACCGAACCCGAAATCGGGAATAGATTTCCCATATGTATAGTTACATACTGGCACAAAGCAACTTCACAAAAAATCAAAATTATGTTTTTATCCGTGGAGGCAACAAAACAGCGACGACAATGAAATCAAACATAAACACAAAATCACATATTCCTAACCCAAAGTAGGATGAAAGAAAAGGAGATGAGAGCGAGATAAAGGGCGAATCTGTACCTCTTTTGGGGCAGCGATTGAGGCCTGTGAAATGTCGAGTCTCAAACTAGCAATTCCAACTCCGATGTATCTCTTCTCTCCGTTTTCTAATGCCCAATTTCCGGTAAACCGAAACCTCCCTTTTATAGCCGATGTTAGGGGGGGGGGGTTCCACGGCTCTCGTAGAAGCTCCAAGAATTCAAATTTGAATTCTTGGAAAGCTAATTCCAGAGACGCAAATGATGAAATTTTAGAGAAAAAAAAAAGAGTCGGGTACACCTTTTCAGCTTTAAAAAGTGACGGCTTGGAGGTGTAATACTCCGATCCATCGGATTGAAGAGGTGAGGAGCCCAAATCCGATGGACTCTTCGAGTTTGTCCCTTCCCAAGAGCGGCAGTGGCGGTGGGAGCTTTCTTTTTCGAGGTTCGGCTTTTCAAGAAAGGGTAAAGTAAAGGTGATGGAAGAGATATAAAGTTGATAGGGGGGCTACGAGGTGATGGAATAGGAGAGGGGTGGTTGGAAACCACCGAATTTCACCATTGTCCGGTGGTTTCGGTGGTGTTGAAGTCGGGTAGAGAGGAGAGAGGATATTTCGATGTTGGGGGTGTTTGGTTGGGATTGAACGAGAGTGAAGGGATAAGGGGTATTAGGGGGGCTGTTTTGGTTAATTAGAAGGGGTTTTGGGTCGAGTTATGTGGGGGTAATTGGGCTGGTGGGTTGGTTTTAAAGGGTTTTGGGCTGGTTAGGATAGTATTGGGTGTTTTTGGGGCTGGTGGGCTAGTTTTCAGCCAAAATATATTAGAAATAGGCCCCAAAAATTGCTAAGTTAATCAAAAAATGCAGTCTAATTTTTCAATTAATTTAACGATTCTTGTTTCGTCCTAATTAAATTCTCCAAAAGATGTACGTACATGCATATATATTTTCACGTGTATAGGTGCGTATACACATGTGTACGATTTTAAATACGTATATATGTTATATTTTAAATACGTATAGCCATAGCTCAAAATTAAATAAAGTAAATTTACCAAAAATATAATGGTATAGCGAGGATTATTCAAAGCTTTTGAAATAAAAGTTAATAAGTTAGTGTATATTTATATATATACATAATATAATATATAATATATATATTTTCAGAGAAGAAAATAGTGAAAATAACGAATTAAGATATATTATTATCATTGATTCATTTTTTAGGGTACTTTTATAACATACAATATAAGTAATTTAGTAGAAGAAGAATAATTATAAGAAAAATATATTATTTTTGGAAAAATTGTTATTAGTGTTAATTTTATTGAAATTAATGTTAGAAAATAGGGAAAACAAATATTTAGGACTCATAATCATCGAGAAACTAATTTTAGGAAAAAAGGAGAGCCAAAATTGGGTGTCAACCGACCTAATAAAATCATTGTTGGGAATGGATCATAATTAGACATAACACATGTTGGGAATACAACTAAATCAGGTTTGAAATTGCAAGAGGTCCTTGTAGGACCTATGATTTCTAAGAATTTACTCTCAGTTAGTAAAATTGCAAAGGATAATTATTGCACTCTTGAATTTGATAAAACTGACTTTGTTGTAAAGGACAAGAAGACAAGGACACTACTGGCCAAGGGATCTAAGAGAAGTGGACTTTATGCTTTGGAGGATAACAATCTTTATGCTTTGACTGCTACACAAGACTGGAAGACACCAGACAGCATTTGGTATGCTAGATTAGGACATCCTAGTTTGAAGATTTTAAAAGCTTTGAGTAGTAGTAGTTGCATTAATGTTAGTAGTTGGAATAAAATGCATACTGTCTGTTCTAGTTGTTAGTTGGGCAAAAGTTGTAAACTTTCATTTAGCTTGAGGAATAAAATTGAGAAGGAACCTTTATTGAAAATACATTGTGATTTATAGGGTCCTGGCCCTGTTGAATCTTCCCAGCATATGAGATATTATGTAGTGTTTGTGGATGATCACACAAGATATAACTGGCTTTATCCACTGAAAAAAAAGTCTGATTTCTTTGAAGTATTTGTCAAATTTCAGAAAATGGTAGAAAAACAGTTTTCTAAGGTGATTAAGATATTCCAGTGTGATGGAGGTGATGAATTCATCAAAACAAACTTCATTAAACATCTAGAAGATTGTGGTATTGTCAGACAAATCTCATGTCCTAACACACCTGAACAAAATGGAGTTTTAGAAAGAAAACATACGCATATTGTTGAGACTGGATTAACTCTTCTACTTCATGCTAATCTTTCTTTATTTTTATTGGTTAAGGCCTTTCTCACTGCAGTGTTTCTCATAAATAGACTATCCTCCAAAGTTTTAAAGATGGTGACTCTATTTGTTAAGTTATATGGTGAGCAACCTGATTACAACAGCTTAAAGGTATTTGGTTGTAGGTGTTTTCCATATATCAAGGGTAGTACCAAGTTCAGTCCAAAAACCTACCCTTGTGTGTTCATAGGATACAACAGCTTCCACAAAGGCTACAGATGTTATCATCCTTCAACAAGAAGAGTGTATATGTCTAGGCATGCAGTCTTTGATGAAAGCACACTACCTTTTGTGCCTCCAACTCAAAATCGGACTAACATTGATGTCTCACCTCATCTAGCTACTTTTGTTGAGTTTTTTTTCAAAATTGCAGGCAAAAGATAATACCAATTCAGGGAAAGTATTGCCTCTTGTGTCACCAACTACTGAGAAGCATGCATCTGATCAAACACAAGTTGTTGCTGGTGATGTTGCTTCAGAAGCTACTAGTGGTGGGCAAACTGCTGGTGGTGATGTTGTTGCACATGCTGCTGGTGGTGATGTTGTTGCATATGTACCAACACTCATTGATGCTATTGATGATGATAATGATGTTGAACTCCCAGGTGCAGGTTTAGACAGTGGTGATCCATCAGATTCAGCTGAAAACCAACAATCTGGGGACACTACACTACAACCAGCAGACTCAGTTGAAGCACCAAAAGGGCATCACATGATCACCATACACAAGGCAAAGGCAGCTTGAGCTTCCCAACATCACTTTTCTCTTGTTGCTAACAAAGAAAAGACACTGAGAGAACCAAAATCTACTAATGAGGCACTCAAGTCACCACACTGGCTTGCAGCTATGTAGGAGGAAATCAATGCTCTACATAGCAACAAGACATGGACAATAGTACCCAAAACTGCAGGTATGAACCTAGTTGGTTCAAAATGGGTGTTCACGACCAAGTTAAAGCCCAATGGAATAGTGGACAGATACAAAGCAAGACTTGTTGCAAGGGGGTTTTCTCAGCTTGAAGGGATAGACTTTGAAGAAACATTTAGCCCAGTAGTTAAAGCCACAACTATCAAGGTAGTTCTATCAGTTGTTGTTAGCTCAAAATAGGAAATCAGGTAGCTGGATGTCAAAAATGCATTCCTACATGGTCTCTTACAAGAAGAGGTATACATGAGTCAACCTCCTGGATTTATTGATCCAAGGTATCCTTACCATGTTTGTCTGTTAAAGAAGGTACTGTATGGCCTTAAACAGGCACCAAGAGCCTGATTTGATAGGTTTAGCATGCATCTTCTACACCTTGGATTCACTTGCAGTAAAGCAGACCCCTTCTTGTTCACATTACAAACTCACAGAGGCACCATATTTCTCTTACTATATGTAAATGATATTATTGTAACAGGAAGTAACCAATCACATGTCTTAGAGGTGGTTTCACACCTTGGAAAAGAATTTGCTATGAAAGATCTTGCTCCTCTACATTTCTTTCTGGGAGTAAAGGTCAAACATTTTGCAGGAGGAATTCACTTGAGTCAGAGTAAGTATGCTGCTGAATTACTTGACAAGATTGATATGACACTTGCCAAAGCTGTAGCTACCCTTTGGCACAAAAACATGGTCTACATGAAGCTAGTAGAAGCCATATTGATGCCTCTTTGTACAAAAGGATAGTAGGTAGCCTCCAGTATTTGACACTTAGAAGGCCTGATATAACTCATGCAATGCCCTAAAAGTGAACATCTTTAAGGAGTCAAAAGGATCCTCAGGTACATCAAAGGTACTCTACACTATGGACTTAGACTTATCTCACAATCACCTTGTAGGCTGTATGGATATTCAGATGTTGATTGGGGAGGATACACTACCACTAGGAGATCCTCTACAGTCTATAACATCTACCTAGGTGCAAACTGTATCTCTTGGACTTCAAAGAAGCAGACACAGTGGCAAGATCAAGTGCTGAAGCTGAATATAGAACACTAGCCTCCACTGCAACAGAGATGAGCTGGATTATCTACTTGCTTCATGATCTTGGAGTTTACCTCAAGACAGTGCCTACACTGTATTGTGATAATTTGAGTGCCTTGTACATGATAGTAAATCCAGTTCTGTATGCTAGAACCAAACATGCAGAAATGGACTATCATTTTGTTAGAGAAAAGGTGGCCAGAGGACAACTTCTTATACAATTTGTGAGGTCCAAGGATCAACTGGTTGACATCCATACAAAAGCATTGACAAAGCAAGTCTTTACTGGTTTTCGAAGCAAGCTAGGAGTAACTGCTCCACCACTCACTAGCTTGAGGGGAAGTGTTGAAGATAAAGATCAAGTTGTTAAAAGTCTTGTTAGCTGTTAGGAGTTAGAGTCAGTCTAGGTTATGTAATTGTAGTAGTAGTAGTAGTTAACCTCTACTCTTGTAATTGTAGTTGTAATAAAGTATAACTCTAAGAGTACAAGATAAGTATCACTAGCTAGCCTAGGACTCTACAACTCTTTGTATCAACTCCTATATAAAGGAGCATGTACTCAATAGTTCGCACATCAAGACAATCATTTATTTCTCTTAATGTTTATTGAGAGTTCTACAACTTCAACTCTTGAGAAGATGGTACACAAGATTGGAATGTGAAGACTGAACTATCTGGATCGTGGTCTTCATCAGGGGAAGCAAGAATACGCATTGTACTTTTTTTTCCTTAACCAAGGTTGTATCCTACTGGATTTTCCTGATAAGGTTTTTAATGAGGCAACAAACAAATGCGTATTCACTGGACATCCAAGGGGGAGTGTTACATAAGTGGATGTCCAGTACGTACTTGATACCCAAGGGAATGGGCTACTTTGTGCCCAAGTTAAGAGTCAAGCTTATCCCCAAGTTCAATTGCTTTATGCCCAAGGTTATTGTTGGCTATAAATAGCCATTTCCTACTTTGTAATAAAGACGTACAAAAACAGTAAGAGGAAGGAATAAGCCATACTAGTTAGTTCTCCCTCTATTTCCTTTGCCGCTATTTACTTTAGTTTTAGCTTTCATTATTTAACAAATGAGAAATACTAGAAAAATTTCATCAAATCCTAGAACCTCAACGCAAAATTGCACTATATACTAGTTGGCACCTAAAAAAGTTCATAAGAAATATAAGAAACTATAAAAACTACACCTTCAAATACGAGTTCCCATTATTTTTTTTCACGTTTTCTGTTAAATCATAGATAGAATTTGTTACTCCATCTTTCCCAATTTATATGAGTTAGTTTGACTTTACATGAAATTTAAGAAAGAAAGACTTTTGAAACTTGTAGTATGTTTGTGTTGCTGTAAGTCATTTCATTAAAGATAAAATACACATTTTAAAAGTTAAACTGTTACTAAATATAAACATTTGTCATTCTTTTTTAAACTGACTAAACATGAAAGTAAGTCATATAAATTGAGACAGAGGGAGTAAATATTTGCAGAGATCAAAAGTATTCATTGTTAACAAACTTAAAGAACCAAAACTGCTTGGAAATATGTCAAAAGGTCAATTTGAACCTACTCCCAAACATAAGAGATCAGTTTGCTATTTTCTTGTAAAACATATTTTCTTACCCAAGAAAGATGAAATTTTTGATTAAAAGTGACAAATAAATTTGTGTCTTGAGCCAAGGGTCTATCGGAAACATCCTCTCTACTTTGGTAGTGGTATGGACCGCGTACACTTTATCCTCCTCAGACCCCACTTGTGGGAATACACTGGGTATGTTATTGTTGTAGTGACAAATAAATTTGTCAATTAATTGGGGCTCCTTCAAGTTTTAAAAATTAAGTAAAAGTGACAAAAAAAATTCAGCTTTTTATTTTTATACTTTCGACCCAACAACTGTAAAAACTTTCTCAATAACTACAGAAGTTGTTTCAACAATTATAAAAGTTGTCCGACAACTATGCAAAGTTGTTCGACAACTGCGCGAAGTTGTTCGATAATTAAATAGTTATTGCGATAATTAATGCGTTGTCGAACAATTATCTTCATTTGTTTGAGCGACTTTATCTTTTTTTAACTTAATAATATTACAGGACTCACTCATTCCTTTTAATTAATTAAAGATTTGAGGACATTCTCACCTCATTTTTTCAAGAAAGATTGAGATGAACTAAACGACGTCGTTATTTGGAGCTACTGTAGCTTCTGGGTATCCCAATTTCTGTTTCAGCAAAAAAACCCCATTTGCAGAAAAATCCCAACTTTGGAATACGGAAGAAGAAAGAATACAAAAATTGTGAAGAAAAAAAAAATGGGTAAAATAGGAGTAACAGTGATGGTTAGTTCATGGGTAGTGGCTGTATCCATCCTCCTCAATCGCATTGTCCCTAAACCTTACATGGTATGAATGTAATTGATTGTGAAAACCTTTTTATTTAATCATTTTTTCTTGTTTAATTGAATGCAATTGATTGATTTGATAATTGTTTATTGAGGTGTAATGTTGAGTTGAGAGTACAGGAAATAGTCTAAGAAAAATCCGATCCAATTTATCGCAATCTATTAGTTAACATGTTGGTTAATCGTATTCTGAAACAGGAAAAAAAAATTGACTTTTTCACAAAATAATATTTTTTTAGGAAAATAAGTGGTTTCTTACTTATTTTGTTATGTTCGGTATGCAAGAAGAAGATATTATTCTAAAATCTATGTTGCTCGGACTCTTCAAAAATGTGAGCGGGTGCGTGTTGGATTCTCCAAAAGTAGGGTATTTTTTGGAGAATCTGATACAAGTGCGGCATCGAAAGTGAAAAATCCGTGCAACTTAATCTGAAAGTAGTTATGTATATCTAAGATGAAACTATGAGGATGGGGTGGGGGTGGGGGGGTGGGGGCGATGGGAGGGTGGTTGGTGGTGGGGATGAGTGGTTGGGGGCAATCGGAGGGGAGGAGACAATGCCACTTGTTTTCGCTAAAGAAAAATATTTGCTTAAATTTTTGACCAACCAAACACGAGAAAATAGAAAAACAACCCGCAATGTTGATTATGCTTCTTTTGAGTCGCGAAAACAACCTCTCTGCCCCACAAAGGTAGGTACATCATACACTTCTCAGACCCCACTTATGGGACTACACTGAGTATGTTGTTGTTGGAGGTATAATGTGGATATGGTTGCTTTTGCAGGATGAGATATTCCACATACCTCAAGCACAACAGTACTGCAAAGGCAATTTCAGAAGCTGGGATCCCATGATCACCACCCCTCCTGGACTGTATGTACTATCTCTTTTTTCTCCTGTTTCCTATTGATTGATTGCTTCATCTTTGGTGTTGAAGTCTTTTTGAAATTGGTTTCTGCTTTGTGAATATGCAACCTATACTTTAGAGTGCATTAAAATAGGGACTTGAGTATATGTGCCAAGTGCATCATACATGTAGCCTCGCGGAGTCAATTTTTGCCTATGAAGAGTTAGGAGTATGTTAAATGGCTACTAGTAGAGAGTTTGTCTCAATTTGGTTTCTTGATTTCTTTTGGGTGTTAACCAGAGACGCAGTCCAGATGTGAAATTTATGGGTTCTGTACTTAGTCACTTACCACCGAAGTTATAGCTCGTCTTAGTTGTTGGGTCCACAATTAAATATTTACATATTTAATAGATTTCCCGATACAAATATTGGATCTAAGTAAAAGCTACTGGGTTTTTCCGAACCCGTGGTTGATGCTCTAACTCTCCGTATCTGCTCCTGGTGTTAAATTATGTTTCAGGCCTATGTCTAGCAATAGCAATATATGAATTCTTGTTAGGGTGGCAACCAAGCACATCTGCTTTGAGATAAGAATTGTACATTCTATGCTCTCCTTGCCAAGCTTACAAGATCTTGACCATTTTGTGTATCTACAGATTATGCGTCTTTTCCCTTTTATTGATTGCAAAAATGTCTATTGTTTTTCTTTTTAAGTAAAGCTTCACTGTGTTGATGATCTTAGTTTATCACGTGGTTTCTTCATAAACGAGTTGTTGGTAAAAGTCTTACATTCTTTTTGCTACCAGTTACTGTGAAGAGTGGCTTACAGGAAGAGTCTATGCAAAGATTAAATATGAAGGAGGACCTGTAGTGTTCTAGTATTAGTGAACCCCAAGCTATTGAACATTGGGGCGAACATGCCCAATAGAGTAAAATAGATATTAAGGATTCAATTTAACCTACCCCAATTTTAGTTGTAGTTGTAGTAGAATGGTAAAGCTTGGCTAGGAGAGTCTCTCTTCATTGTTTGCATGTCCCTGAGTGATGCCTATTTTCTCTAATAGAAATATTTATACAATTGGACCCTCTTTTCCACTTAACTCAATACAGCTTTTTATTTATTTTTTATTTTTTTGGCAAGGTTAACCTTACTTAATCAGAAAAAAATCTTTGGTAGTAAGGAAACTTCTTTCTTATTCTGAACTCCAAAAACAGAAAGTTCAACAATGGACTCACATATTCCCACAGTAAATATTAACCGATATGCTAGTCAAATAAGATAAAAAATGAGATGCATTGATGTAGGGTCCAGAAAAGTATAAACAGATCTTTGGTGCAATAAGGTTCATTGTCAGTGAGTACATGTCAGCTAAATGCTATAAAAACATCATCAAATGATAAAAAGAATTTTCTCAGAATTGTCTCTTTTGTATTTCAAAGAGAAAAAAGGGGTGTAGATAACAGAGAAGGATACAGATAAAAGAATGGAGATAGCTGATATCGGATAAATTGTGCCATAGCCTTGATCCATGCTAGATATGAAAAGAAATGTCCTCTAATATGATTTAGTTGGAAAAAAAAAACACTTTAAAGTTAACTGATAAGGGAATTTGATGTAAAGAATTGAATTTGATGCAAAGAATTTAAAACTTTTGCAGGTACATTGTTTCACTTGCCTATGTTGCTTCTTTGTTTCCAGGGCTATTCTCTATGAAAGTAGATGTTTCGTTCTCAGATGCTTGTTCCTCTTTCATCCTACGCTCTACCAATGGTGTATTGGCAGTATTTTGCAGCATTCTGGTTTACAATGTACTTTCCCACCTCAGACCTTCTCTCAATGGCAGAAAAGTAGCTCTTCGGACGGTTGTCCTAGCATTGTATCCCCTTCACTGGTTCTTCACTTTCCTTTATTATACAGATGTAGCGTCGCTAACTGCTGTACTTGCATCATATCTTATGAGTCTCAAGAAGAAATATTTCTTCAGTTCCCTGGTAAGAGGATCGACTCAATCCTATTTAATCCTTTCTAGTTGATAATAATGGGGAGCAAAGTTATAAATTGACTTTTATTCAAACTCTTTATAGCTCAATCCTTGTCATAGAATTGTTTTCTTCTTTATAACTTTTGTGACTAATATCAATCGAAAGCTTTCAGAGAATGTTGGGTTATTTTTTTGCATGCTTTTGATAGTTTTATTTAATGAATCAGATATTGAATATGACCATGCTTTTTTTACTAATTGAAAAGTTAACAGTGTGTTCATATATCTGAAGGTTGGGGTTTTGGCTGTGCTGATACGACAAACAAATATCATATGGATCCTTTTCATAGCATGCACGGGAGTTTTAGACTTTATTCTAAATCAGCAGAAGGATACTGCTGATTTGACTAATTCTAGTCAATCACAAGGTAAAGATGCTTTCCCAGTCTCGAGTCAAGGTGTCGGAACACACTCTAACTTGAGAAAGCGCAGAATCCACAATCAGGCAGCTACATTCAGCTCTCCTATCCACCAAAAGATTGCTTCCACATCGCCTTCCTCAGGTTCTGTCATCTTAACTTGTTTAAGTTTTTTTTTATCTGCATTTATGTTGTGTTAGGACACATGATAGCATCTGTTGATTTTTGTTTATATCCAGTGATCTTCTTTTTGATAAGTAATTTCTGTTCAGTGATCTAAAGTACATTGAATGAAAAAATTACAAACAAACACCATTTTGGAATACATCAAGTTCAATCTTACAAGCTGTCAAGTGTTTCTTTATTAGGTGAAATATCCAAAATATTTACTTGTGAACCTGTGTCATGAATATTTAATTTATCTGTTGTAAAAACCCCTGGTAACCATGGAGGATATAAGGGAAGAAAACATTCCACTCGTTCTGGCATCCTATATAGAGATAATTTTGGTTGTGCTTTTGTAAAAACCTTCTTTTTTACTGTTAGAACACCTCATTCCGGAGTAGGGAAATGGGTGGGGGAGGAAAAGGAACTCTTATTACTTGAAACAATTACTTGGATGTATAAGTAATTTCCCTAGTGAAATGGTTTTCTTCGATTTTTAGGTAATATTAGTATATTACTACTTAATAAGAGAAACTTACTATTTTGGTCCCTTGGTAGCTTTCCCTAGTAGCTCAGGTTTAGTATCCAAATTTCTTTTGACTTCGGGGGATCTATTAGGACGGATCAAAAACAAAATTAGATAAATTGGAGGAACATTCCTTGCTGCTAACATTCTTACGGGAAGCGTGTCATGTGGAAACTTGCTTCACATGTTTGAAGCATCCATTAAATGTTAACCAGAGTGGCTAGCATGTTCACAAATACATTGACAAGAAATTTTCCATTGTTTATGCTTGGGGACAGATATGTAAGCTTTTCTTGTTAGATGGCATAGTATAGACGAGTATGCTCTTCGGAGCTCATGCATAACCTTTCTTGCATATTAGTAATGGGATTTAGGTTCCTTATGTATATGAAAGTTTATAGTCACTGTTATTATGTTACCTTATTCCTTTTCAGATTTCTCTCATGAAGTGCGTGAGATTATCTCAAGACTCTGGCAATTTAAGTGGGCGCTTATTGCATCGTTTTGGCCTTACCTCGGTATTATGGTGGCTTTCATCACCTTTGTTTTCTGGAACGGGAGTATAGTGCTTGGTACCAACTCTTTGACTCTCCTCCCCTTTTGAATTTGTAGTTTTGTTTCTTTATGGTGTCTCTTTCCTTTGTTAACCATGTGCGCACACACGCATTCTTTGTCCACCCTTGTGCTTTCCAGGTGCAAAAGAGGCTCACACGGTTTCTCCACATTTTGCACAATTGATGTATTTTAGCTTGGTTTCCGTGCTGTTTATGACTCCCGTGCACTTCACAATTGGTCAGGCTGCAGCACTGACCAGATCCTTCTGGAAGAAAAATAAGCTGGTCAGTTTCTTTCAGTTGTGCACGGCGTTAGCTTTTGGGTTCCTTTCAGTGCACTTTTTCAGGTTAGATGTTCTAAGTTCAGTTGCACTATCCTTATATTCTCCGCCGCCCCACCCCCGTGTCCTGTTCCCTTTCTTTCGAGCCATTCATCACTTGTCATGCAATTCAATTATAATATCAGTGTCTAAGGTGTTTTTTTTTTTCCATTCTTTCTTCTTTGTTGCATCAAAGATTTTGTTGGAATTCATTTCTTATGTATTCTGGCTGTATGCACATTATTTTCTTTTTCCTGATTCGGATTCGATATCTATTGATTGGTTCCTTGCAAGAACGAAGGCAATAGTTTAGCATTCAGGTGGACCAGGAAATGATAGTACGTATATGTGACATGATATATTGATATTGCAGCATTGCTCACCCTTATCTCGTTGCTGACAATCGACACTATCCCTTTTATCTGTGGAGAAAAGTAATCAAATTTCATTGGTCAATGAAGTACCTCTTGGTTCCACTCTATGTTTATTCATGGATGTCCATCTTCAATATCTTGGGTCAGTAAAATATTCAGTCCTATTCTAACTTGCATATGTTGTTTTCACTGTACATCCCTAGCTCCTTCTCTTAAACATATTGTTCTTTCCCTCTATTTGTAGCTAAAACTCAGAGGAAGACATGGATACTGGTATATTTCTTGGCTACTGCTGCAACACTGATACCAGCTCCACTTATAGAGTTCCGATACTATACGATCCCCTTCTTTTTCTTGATCCTCCATGCTCATGTTGATGATGACAGAAGTTGGCTTCTGATGGGAATCTTGTATGTTGCCATTAACATCTTCACTATGTATATGTTCTTGTTCCGGCCGTTTTCTTGGGTCCACGAGACTGGTGTACAGAGATTTATATGGTAGCAAAATACTCTGAAGATTTGAAGAAGTGTTGATATGCTGCACCGGTGTACTGGCTGTACCTGCAGATCCCAATTGGTCAATTTGCTCAATGAAATGCAGTTTAGGATCAATTTTTTTGTAAGTTTAGGGGGAAATTGGTTTACCGTGTCATTTAGAATGATGCTATAATTTGGATAGATTTTGGCATTGACTTTGTACAAGAACTTTTTCCCATCAAAATGAGTGATTAAAGGAATTTGTTTCAATTAAAACAAGTGTCAAACCATCGAGGTTGTGTTACTAGTTCATAATATTACATTTTCCTTTTTTCTTATGTATATTCTGACATTCATTTGTGTTTGTGTGTATTTGTTTGTCTTACTTTCTTCTCTAGTCGGTTTAAAAAAAAGAATGTGTCTATCCCTTTTTTTGCAACTCTATAGTTTTAACTTTTCGTGTTTAGCAATTCATTATTCGTTCCATAATTCTCTCTATCGTTCTATATGACAATGTTTGATTGTAACAAGAGTTTAAGATATAAAAGAGGACTTTTGACACATAAAGATGAATATATATGAAGGTATCTGTTGTTGGTGGGAGGTGGCAGATATCTTGTTGTTGTTGGGAGGTGGCAGATATCTCGTGAAATTCAGGTGCTTTCATTTTTTATCTCAATAGACAGTTTTTGTAATCAGTAGGACCTAAAAGTTATGTTAGTTAAAGGTAGGGGTGTTCATATTGCGGTTTTAAAAAAAACAAATCAACAAAATCAATTTTTCTAATATTAAAATCAAACCAAACCAATATAGTATAAATTTTGTCGGTTTCGGTTTTATCGGTTTGTTTGGTTTTTACGATTTTTTTTTGTTTTTTCAAAGTAATAAAAAAACAAAGCAAATAACATTTCCCGCTCGTAATATTTTTTCGAGAAGCATATAAATCAAAGTAGATAACACATAGTATTTGTTTTTGCACTGTATTTCAGCATTTATTTGTTGAGGATTTGTTCGTCTTCTCTATTCATATTACATGAACAAGACAATTTGATGGGGAAAAGTTTTAGACAATTTGATGGGGAAAAGTTTTAGACTAAAGCAGGGAAGATCTACAGAAAAAAATTTAGACTAGAGTTTTTTCACTTCTAGTTTTATGGTTTCTATAATTCTATTTCTGTAAAAGAAAATTTATCTTAGGTTTACTTTTAAGAAGGTTTATTGCAGGTTAGATATGTACTTTTTCATATTTATAAAATTAAGTTTTTAATTGTAAGTCATAGCAATTTTGATAAATTATTATGATAATTTTATTTTTTATTGTGTTACTTTTTTATTCCACTTCTTTCCTTAATTAACGTTCATGATATTTATTAGAAGAGAGAGAAGTGGCAAAAAAAAATCTCAACAATTGATTTTCACTATTCCTACTTAACTTTTTCACGTTTAGGATGGAAAAGAAATTACATGCTTATTTCTCTCCTACAAGATAATACCTCCAACAATTACACATTCATTCATCTACAATCTTTACATTTCAAATTTCTTATCAATTCATTACTGGGTGTTTCAATTTTACATTGAATTTTGTGCTTTTCTCTTTGATTTTAATCGTGTGGTTCAATTTTGTGTTTTTTCTCGTCGATTTTAATTGGGGTTTTATCGGAATTTGTTTGAATCATGTCTCAAAATTCTAAGTTTGATTCTATTTCTATCCGTCAGATCCCAAATTTCATAGATTCTGTTAGAAAAGAAATATTTATGAATGATAATGATTCTATTTCTATCCGTCAGATCCCAAATTTCATAGACTGTGTTAGAAAAGAAATATTTATGAATGATAATAAACAAATTTATGTGAACACAAAAATACTAGTACTTATTTTCATTCCATATAATTAAGGAAAAGCACTACCAAAAATATTAGCATGTATCAAATTATATTCCCAATTCATTAAACAAAGGATTATTGTGTACACATTGGTATAAAAATACATGAGGATCAACTTGTATAATTTTTATATTCATTCCATATACTAAATCATTTAATAACATGTAAAAATTGAAGATAATTCATTTCTATACCAATTTTAGATCCTAAAAATTGGTGCAATTTCAAACCCCATTAACAGTCACAATAAGCTTGTTGAAGACATAAATGTCAATTTGTATATCCATTTTCATGTGAATGTGTATAGAACAAATTAATGTATCGATTCATATCAATAACATAATACACCAAATAACACATTTGCATACTAAAATGCCTTTAACACAAACAAATTTTTTTTACATCATATTCCATACTACAAGTACGATCCCATAATATAAACTATCTCCTTTCATAATGCAGAAATTAGAACTGTCGTTTATTTTTTTTTTAATAACTTCTGTTGCAAACAAAATGGGTAACTTTGTATATTAATGAAACTTTTTCGACTTTTTAAGACCAAATAATTTGAATTTTTTTGGGTTTCACTCTAAATTTGATTTTGATTTGTTGGCGAAAGAAGAATAGGCTTGATAAAGAAGAAGATGCAAGTTTATTCTGCAACTCTATTTGAAAATCAGGGAAAAATCATTTTTAGAGTTGAATTAGGGGGTGAATGATATCCTATTGTTAACTAATGTCTTTTTTAAGGAATGTTTTTATCATATAAATAATTAATAAATATTTCTTTTTTATTGTTTTGTTATTCTTTGTTAAAAACTTTTGTTATGGAATGCAATCTAAGAAATATTGTTGTGGGTTGCAATAAACAATCTAATACTGTATATATAGATTGTTTTTTCCTTCAGTTAATCAGCTTAATTAATGGGCTAAAAATGAAATGGGCCAGAATTTTGTGTAAATAAAAAATAGGGTAACTTACACAAATCTCATAAGTTAAGGAGTCAACAACACTTTTTACCACAACTTTGCTCAATTACATAAAATTTCGGAAATCATCTTTTGTGATACATAACTTAAGCCGTGATATATTTCAAACTGATCGGTTAATTAAATAAGAAAATAGTGAAATTGCATTTATTAAGTCGAGTGAATCACGCGAATTTGTTTCGGAAAGAATCATTAAAATTTCTAAACTATAGAGAAAAATAAAAAACTTTTCACTCGATTCATGTCTATTCCAATTTTCAATTTGGCCCTATTTCTTCATCTCTTTTTTTTTCTTCCTCCAACAACTCCTCCACTCTCCACTGTCTTTCCGTCGTGATAACTCCATCTCCGGCGAACTCGAGTCACCGAAAACATCACTTTTGTCTACCATTGCTTCATTTCCACCGCCGCACCAGCTTCATGTTCTATAAAATAAAAACTATATATGTATCAAATTGACTTACATATGTATTAAATTAAATTAGAAAGCTTGTACACAAAACATAAAGAGAGATTCTGATATGTATCACACGTATTTTATAATTTTTGATATATATTTTTCATTATATGAAATAAAGGTATAATGAGTAGTGAATAAAAAGAAAAATTGATACATATACAAAATGTATCAAACTATTATCTCAGTGTTGCGCACACCATTTCTCACGGGTTAAAATGTATCAAAATAATGTATCAATGGTGCACGTACAAAATGTATCACAAAATTAAATAAAATTGATACGTATCAATTGAAAATTACCCAAACTGAATGAGGGTGGTGAAGCCATTAATTGACCAAAAAACATATGCATCATCTTAAATTATGAAAAGGGTACACAAGTTCTTGATATGTATCTATATATGTATCAAATACATTTATCTGATACATATGATTGATACATATGTACATATGACTTGATACTTGATTGATACATTAATCCACCACCACCACCCCTTCCGTCGTTTGTCCGCACCACTACTGCCACCTTGGCCGTTCTCATCGGAAATCTAGCAACTGATTGTTCAATTTCTCTTCTTTCCCTTAATGTGTATTGACTTAAAGGTTGAAAAAGATTCAAAATTGATAAAGAAAATTTGATAAAAGGTGGATTAATGGTGAAGGATGGTTGATGGGTTGTTGTTTACAGTAAGTGTGCCAGTGTGGTGGTTGGAATTGATGATTATCCGATGAGGATCGTGGATCTGTGCAATAATCAGTGGATGAAATCAATGATGAAGTGAGAGTGAGGTGAAATTCAATTATCTCCCAAAAATTCAAGGCTTGTCCATGGTGTTAATGGAGGGAGTATAACAGTGAAGTGGGGTTCAATTCAATTGGATCTTCATTAATGGTGTTGAGGAAAGATTATGGTGTTGGAAAAAAAATACGATTTTTGGGAGAGAGTTTACCGAAATTTTTGGGGAGGAGATTTTGAAAGATGAAATCCCTTGATTTTGGGCGACAATGGTGGAGTTGTCTACATTAAATATGTATCAAGAGCAATTTTCAATTTCTGAGATTTTTTGTAATTTTTTAAATGATATCGGATTTTATATATTATTGACCCTGATGTTTGAGGATTTGTGTAATTTACCCTAAAAAATATCTATGTTTAATACATGGACAAATTATATAATACCACACCTTAACTTACCATTATTACCTAAAATCTCAAACCCTTAAAATAATTACAAAAATTTCGAATTTTACTTTATTACTCCAAATCATCGGATACACCACATCTACCCCCAAATTCCAAATCCATTTCATTTTACTTTATGTATACGTGGCGAAGGAACCGTATTCTTAGCCTGCGTGATTCTGTGGGAAATTGGCTCTACGAAAAAGAAGAGATTCAAGACCATGTCATGAATTACTATGCTTCTCTATATACTATCGAGTTGACTACCTCCCAATTAAATTACTCTTGTACAGAGGATCACATCATACCGTCTACTGCTCATGAGCAGCTAACAGCACCTCTCATACACAAAGAATTGATGTGTGTTGTTCACTCTTTCAATGCTTATAAGACTCCGGGCCCTGATGGCCTACACCATTTTTTCTACCAAAACTATTTGCCCATTATAGGCCCATCTCTAGAAGCTTTTTGTACTCAAATCTTTCGAAATTCTGCTATACCTTTGGAAATTAACTCTACATATGTTTGTCTTATTCCTAAAGTTTCCTTAGCCTCCTAATCACCCAATATAGACCCATTAGCCTTTGCAATACATTATATAAAATTATCACAAAGGTGGTGGTGAACCGTATCAAGAGCTTGCTCCCCGATATTATTGGACCTACTCATTCTAGCTTCCTTACTAATAGGAGGGCATCCGATAATGCTCTAATAGTTCAGGAGCTCCTTCATTATTTTAAAAGCACTAAGTGTAGGAACCCCTTCATGCTTATGAAAATAGATCTTGAGAAAACTTTTGACAGATTATAATGGACCTTTATACGTGACACACTCCTATTTTTTAATTTTCCTTCTAAGTTGGTTCAATTAATTATGACATGTATTACCTCTACTACTACTTCAATTCTTCTTAATAGATCTGCCACCCCGGTGTTTTACCCTACAAGGGGGATTCTCCTTACATCTTTATCCTATGCATGGAAAGGTTATCTAGACGTATTGATGCGGCTGTGGGGAGAAAGCTTTGGTCTCCAATCAAATTGTCTCCTCGAGGCCCCTTTCTCTCTCACTTACTTTTCGCTGATGACATTATCCTATACGCAAAAATAAATGAATTGACTTGCCATACCATTATTGATACTTTCAGGTGGTTTTTATGCACTTCAGGTCAACAAATAAATCTCTCCAAATCCAAACTATTTTTCTCTACAAAAGCTACTCAAGCTGTCAAAAATTCGATCACCTCTTTCTTTGGAATTGTTGAGGGTACTAGTTTTGGGAAGTATCTAGGGTTTCCTATCTTTAACTCTATGCCAGTTAAGCAAGATTTTTAGTTTATCCTAGATAACTTTAAAAAAAGGTTAGCAGGCTAGAAGGGTAGGCTGCTTAGTCAGGCGGGTTGTGCTACTCTCATCAAATCTGTCCTTAATTCCCTCCCCGATCACATCATGAATATAGTTAAAATTCCTTCTCAACTTATTCATGCATTAGAAAAATATCAGCGTAATTTCTTGGGGAACTACTCCTTTGAGGAAAAAGCTTCATTTAATCAAATGGGCCACCGTTAAAACCGCTAAGGATATTGGAGGGTTGGGCCAAGACCTTACCACAAAGAATAACGCCCTGTTAGCCTCTACCTCTTGGAGGCTATTCCATTCTCAAAACACTATATGGGCAGCTGTTTGACGCAATAAATACCTCCATTCAAACTCCTCCATAAATTCGGTCTCTATAGTGTGGAAAACTCTGCGTTTGGGATGGTCTTATTGCCAACAAGGGGCTCTTTGGAGTCCAGCCAATGGGCAATTTATTAACTTTTGGAAGGAACCTTGGTTGAGGTCTCAGATTACTGTTAAATCTCTTATTCAAGGTCCTCTCCCTATGGGGGAAGAACACAAAACCATTAGCAACTACCGATCGGCTAACACTTAGGATTTTACGTGCTTACCCTTTGTTTTCCCTGAGTCAGTTATTAAAACCATGAATGCTATTCACTTCCCCTGTATGCTAACACCTTTGACCGCATGGTTTGGGGATTGACAAACAATGGTGCTTTCACTGTTCACTCCTCTATTACGCCTTATCAAATGCATCTTTCTCCGACCTTCATATGTCTTATGACTGGATTTGGAAACTGGGCGTTCCTCCTAAAATAAAACATTTCCTTTGGGTGTTAATCCATAATCGACTTCCCACAGCCTTGTATCTAAATCATATCTCTATCGCTATCTCTTTCATATGTAGGTCTTGTGACACAAGCCAAGAAGAAACAGCTCATCACCTGTTTATCACTTGTCCCTATTCAATTGTGTCCGAGAATGCCTTAGGACTATCACAAGTTATTCAGGCTCTGACCTTGTCGAACACTCACTCTCACTCATGGCTTTTCTCTCTTGTACACTTCCTATTCTCTAACCCTCATATCCCCTCAAAAGTTATCATTCCTTTCAGTTTATGGATAATATGGCTTCAGAGAAACAAACATATTTTTTGAAGGAAGAGCCTTTACTTCTGTCTCACCGTACCCTTAATCTTGCTGCTGAATATTAGTTTTTGGCTGGCAAACAGTTCCCTCGTCTTAAGAAAATCCTTCTTTACATCAAATGGAACCCCTAACTCATCATCAAATCATGCTTAATACTGATGGTGCAGTGGATCCCCAATCTGATGGGGCAACACTAGGTGGGGGTTTTCGAGATAAAGCAGGAAATTGGATGCTAGCATTTATGGACAGAGGCCTACTTACTTCTGCACTGGAACTAAAATGTTGGCCTTGTTGAAAGGAATGCAATTAGCTATCCAATTTAATATCCAACTGCTAGAAATTAATGTGGACTAGAAAGAACTGATATGCTTGTTATTAACTGATAATGCTAACGACTCTCCTTTGTTGGATGACTGCAGGTTCCTTCTCCATCAGTTGCGTAATCCTTCAGTATGCCACATCTACAGGGAACAAGATCGGTTAGCTGACAGGCTTGCTAAAATGCGAAGTACTACCGCATCAACTACTACTGCTGCTACACTTTTTTGGACACCTCCTTTGGCACTAATAGATATTTGGGAATCAGACAAATAAGGAGGTCTCACTACTAGATGGGTGCACCCATCAAATTCTGTATATTCGATTAGTGCTAACAATAGGTCTGATGGTAGTAGAGGTCTGTGGATAAATAATGTGAACAATGTGGCTTTGCCACGAACAACTAGCTCCCTGTAGTTTTATGATGCTAATATATATATAAGTACCTATTCTACAAAAAAAAACAAAAAAACGTTTGATATGAATCACTTAGTCACGAAAAATGAAAACAAATAAGATTTACACAAGCTACAACCGTGCATTTTTTGATGACGATCTTAATTGGTTGGAATTGCTGGTGGGTTTCGATGGTTTTCGTGGGTGGTGTCACGCCCCGAATTCCAGCGGGGCGGACTGGAACCCGAAGTCGATAAGACCCGACAGAACCAATCTTTGCTCATGTCCGTTCATATGCATGTCACTCAACAAGCAGCACCATCAAATAACGATATAAGATGTCAACAGCGGAAGAAATGGAAACATGTGATATATATACATAAGAAACGTGGCCGTTAGGGCCATCAAGTCAACATGGACATACATTCTTTCATTCATCTCACCTCGTCCGTCTACAAAGCCTCAAACAGATGCATATACATAACCATCCTAAAGTCGGGACAAGTCCCCATTTTATACAACATTATAGTACCAAAACAAATGTACATATGAGACCCGAAAAGCCTCGAACCAACTGGAGCTCACCAATGATCGGCCAAAGATCCGCAACCTAATGTGGAGGTCTACTAGCACCTGTGCCTGCAACAAGTAAGGTAAGTCCCCAAAGGGACGTCAGTACGAAGAATGTACTGAGTATGTAAGGCTCATATGAAACTGTATGACACATAAATACTTCGATGAACTCAAATACAAATGAATGACCAATATGGATAAGTCACCATTCTATAAGTTGGGAACCATGTGTATTGATTTATTACTTCCTTTGCTTCTTTACTTCAATGTTTGTTTATCATCACTTGTGTCACTATGTACCCAGCCCCGACTGATCAGTGGGTCTTAACATAACATAACGTTATGTTGGGATCGGCTCGAGCTAGGCTTATGCCTCCGGAGCTACCACACATAAATCAATACATCAGGCTCGACTCGAGCTAGGTTATTACCCCTAGAGCTGCCACCCATAAACCAATATATCAGGTTCGGCTCGAGCTAGGTTCTCACCTCTAGAGCTACCCCCTGTCAGATTCGATCCGAGCTAGGCTCATGCTTCTAGGACTACCCCATGATCCAATAATCTCGGGATCGGCTTAAGCTAGGCTTACGCCCCAAAAGCTACCACCCATACTCAATCATCAACCATATATGCATTACTTCATTCTTTACTTTTGAGATTGATACATTGATAGTCATAACATTATTTGAACTTTGGAATATAATATTATTGGACCTTTGGAACATTAGTCAATGAACATGAGACATGTGAATCACCATTGATCAATGAGTAGGGAACATGTGATTAATAACAATTGATAACCGGAAATGGGATACCTTAGACCATTTCGGAATAGAACAAGTACAATGACAATGAGAACACTATGTGCTGCAGAAGGATACGAAAAGAGTAACCTTACATACCTTATCTTCCTAATATGAATATACAATCTTAAATGTGCATACAATAGTCCGGCTCCTTCCTTACGTTTCACTCTACAACACAAGTACATAATGGAGTTTACATTAACCACCAACTACCTTACAAGTGCATACAACGACAATGAGTTACATGATTGCCTTAAAATGTCATTTCCCCCTTGACAATACCATTTATGAAATTATTATACCAACAATACCACAACATTCCATACATTGACCAATATATCATAAACCAATAGCATGTCACACCAAGTTCATACTTTACACTTCTCCATCAACACAACATCACAATTACTCCATTAAGTCACCTCAATACACTTCAGAACCACATATCGAAAACAATCCCACAAATTATACTTATAGAAAAATAACAAGTTAAGTAACATAACCAAACCATACATGTTGATATTTCATCCATACCATGCACTTTCATCACAACCCCAAGTCTCCTTTCAAGTTTAAATCCCATGGATGACACATCTTTTAGCAAAAAGCAAAAATGCATTATTTACACTTTTAGACAAAACCATCATGATCTACATACTCTCCCATGCATATAATATATTAATCCATAAGAATAATCACTTAACCAAACTTTCAAATGAGTGATCTTGTCCAAGAAGATGACTTAGGGTTTTGAGAGCTAAATGAGATTTCTTGGAATTGTCTAGAAAAGCATGTGTGTTTGTATGAATAAAAATCTGATTTTTCATTGTATTATATAGCCTCTAAAGTCATACTTAGCCACTTATTTGGGCATTTAATGCCACGTCTCTATAGTCAATACAAGAATAGGTCATTTTCCCCTTTGAGCCTTGCATTTTATTCCATTTTGGGCCTCAATTGAGCCCATTAACACATGTCAACTTAGCCCACCAAATTCGATGCATGATTCACCATATATCTCATGTTTAAATAATTTCATAAATGTCACGACAATATTCAACTCACGATATTCACATTCGTAGCCTCAATCCTCAAGAATATGCGATTTTTGTCACTCATGGCTTAATTTAACGTAATTTGATAAAATACTTGTGATGACGAATTAACCCCAACTCAGATTCTAAAATTGCTCGAGAGTAGTCTTACTATGATGGAATAATGATACCATAACCCAAGATTCCTTTTTATAGACTTAAAATCGTAGAAGAAATCGGGCAAAAAGCACTCTGGCACGCTCCCGGGCGCCCCAAAGACTTAGAGAAATTTCAGCACCTGAACAGGTGCACATTAGCGGTCTGGAATGCCCCCAGGCGCGCCCCCTTGCTTCCTGTTCCAAAAAAAATTCAGGCCAAAGCGGCCTGGCACGGCACCTGCAGCGCCCCACACTTAATTTTTGATTTCGACTTTTCTTTGCAGATTTGGTTGGATCTTTCAAGTCCCAACCTTTTGCTTTCCTCTTATCTTTAAGAACCTTTGCTTGGATGTCCCTTAAACCTCACTTTTCACCCCACAAATGCTCTACAAAGTCATAAACACCACCTACTACAAAGGTCTAATCACATTTACTAGCACAATATCAAATGTTTCATCAATAACAATGCAAAATACGTACTTATTGCTCTCGAACCTAGGGTAAACATGGTTCAAGGTTGTCAAGTAGGGTCAGGAGGCTTTGGGGTGTTACATTCTACCCCCCTTAGGAACACTCGTCCTCGAATGTTAACAACATCTTTTCAATTACATCAAATGCATCTCTATATTAGCATATATATACATATACACATAATGCTCATAGATACTTACTTGTTATCACTTCGATCTCGCATTTTGAAATTTCTCTTCCATTTGAAATAGATGAGGGTAATTGGACTTCATAGTTTCCTCGGCTTCCCATGTGATCTCTTCTACTTTTTGATTTCACCAAAGTACCTTTACGAAAGTTAAATCTTTATTCCCCAATCTCTTTACTTGTTGATCTAGAATCGCAATGGGTATCTCCTCATAAGTGAGATCTTCCGTAACTTGGAAATCCTCAATGGGAACAATACGAGAGGGATCCCCTATGCATTTTCGAAGCATCGAGATATAAAACACTGGATGGACTGAGGAGAGTTCTTGGGGTAGTGCCAATTCATACACAACTTGCCCAAATCTTCGGACAATTTCATATGGCCCTATATATCGGGGACTCAACTTCCCTTTCTTCCCAAATCGCATTACCCCTTTCATCGGTGACACCTTCAAGAATACCCAATCACCTATGGCGAATTCGAGCCCTCTTCTTCTAACATCAACATATGACTTGTGGCGACTTTGGGCCGTTTGTAGCCGCTGTTGGATCACTTTAACTTTCTCCATAGCTTGATAAACAAGATCTGGCCCAAGTAAAACAGTCTCACCCGCTTCAAACCATCCAATTAGTGATCTACATTTTCTTCCGTATAAAGCTTCATAAGGTGCCATTTTAATACTTGAATAATATCTATTGTTGTAAGAAAATTCAATGAGAGGCAAATGGTCATCCCAACTGCCTTGAAAATCTAACGTGTACTCTAGTAGCATATCTTCAAGTGTTTGGATAGTATGTTCTGCTTGTCCATCTGTTTGAGGATGGAAAGCCGTTCTCAAATTCACTTGTGTACCCAAGCTCTGCTAAAAAGATCTCCAAAAATGCGCAGTAAACTGAGCTCCTATTCTGATATAATGGAGACCGAAATTCCATGTAATCGCACTATTTCTTTAACATACAATCTTGCATAATCCTCAGCTGTATAGGTGGTCTTAACTGGTAGGAAATGCGCTGATTTGGTAAGCCTGTCAACTATGACCCATATAGAATCAAATTTCTGCAGTGTACGAGGCAAACCTGTGATGAAATCCATGTTAATCATATCCCATTTCCAAACTGGAAGATTTATACATTGCATGTAACCTCCTGGTTTCTGATGCTCTACTTTCACTTGTTAACAATTTGGGCATTGAGCTACAAATTCTGCAATGTTCTTTTTCATATTTCTCCACCAATACATTTCTTTCAAGTCATGGTACATTTTGGTAGCTCCCGGATGAATAGAATATCGCGAATGATGCGCCTCTGTCATAATTCGTCCCCCTCAGCTCAGGTACACATAATCTTCCTTGGCATTGAAGTTCCCCTTCTTGTGTAAGATCAAAGGCCGCAGTCAAACCCTGTTGTACATTTTCTTTCAGCTGCAATAACATAGGATCCGCAAACTGCTTCTCTTTCACTTCAGCTATTAAGGAGGATTCTGCTGCATTTTGCACAATAACCCCTTCATCTGGAGATTCAAGAAGACGAACTCCCAAGCTGGCTAGTTGATGTAGATCTTTGATTATCTCTTGCTTTTCCGTCAACTGGCCACTAGTGCTTCCTACTGCTTTGCGGCTTAACGCATCAGCAACCACTTTTGCCTTTCCTGGATGATAGAGAATATCGATATCATAGTCTTTTAAGAGCTCTAACCACCTTCGTTGCCTCAAATTGAGTTCCTTCTGCTTAAAGATATATTGCAAACTTTTGTGATCAGTATAGATATTAACATGAACTCCATACAAATAATGACGCCATATCTTTAAAGCAAATACTACAACTGCTAACTTAAGGTTGTGTGGGGGATAGTTTCTCTCATGTGGCCGCAACTGTCGTGAGGAATATGCTATTACATTACCATGCTGCATCAATACACACCCTAGACCAATTTTGGAAGCATCACAATACACTGCATACCCTTCGGTGCCTTCTGAAAGTACTAATACCGGTGCAGAAGTCAATTTATCTTTCAGCTCGTGGAAACTTTTCTCACATGCATCATTCCACTGAAATTTAACTGCCTTGTGTGTAAGTTTCGTTAAAGGTGCAGCAATGGAAGAAAACCCTTCAACAAATCTTCGATAATAGCCCGCCAACCCTAGAAAACTACGAATTTTCGTAGGCGTCGTAGGCCTTGGCCAATTTTTCACTGCTTCAATCTTTTGCGTACCAACTTGAATTCTTTCATATGACACTATGTGACCCAAGAATGCTACGGATTTCAATCAAAATTCACACTTAGAGAACTTTGCATACAACTTACGCTCACGAAGAATCTGTAACACCTGTCGTAAGTGATTGACATGATCCTCTTGTGATCTCAAATAAACCAGGATATCATCTATGAACACGGTCACAAATACATCTAAGAATGGTTTGAACACCCAATTCATCAAATCCATAAAAACAGCTGGTGCATTTGTTAGTCCAAATAACATGACTAAAAATTTGTAGTGACCATACCGTGTTCGAAAAGCTGTCTTGGGTATATCTGTTTCTCTAACTCTCACTTGATGGTAACCCGACCTCAAGTCAATCTTTGAAAAATACCTGGCACCCTGTAACTGATCAAACAAATCATCAATTCTAGGGAGGGGATATTTGTTCTTGATCGTTACCTTATTCAATTGCCGATAGTCAATGTACATTCTCAATGTGCCATCTTTCTTCCATACAAATAATACTGATGCACCCCATGGGGACATACTAGGCCTGATGAAGCCCTTGTCCAGTAAATCTTTCAATTTCTCCTTTAATTCACGTAATTCTGTTGGAGTCATTCTATACGGGAGAATAGAAATAGGCTGAGTGCCTGGATTTACATCGATGCCAAACTCTACTTCCCGTTCTGTAGGCAAACCGGGAAGATCCTCTGGAAATACATCAAAAAATTCATTGACCACTGGAACCGACTGAGGAGTTAGTGGTTCCACTTCAGTATCTTTCACTAGTACTAAGTGACATATGTACCCCTTGGCAATCATTTTCCTTGCTTTCAGATAGGAAATAAATTTTTCTCGTGGTGCCCCCACATTACCATGCCATTCAAGACTATTTTCTTGCGGAAAATAAAAATGTACCTTCTTGGCCTGGCAATCTACCGTGGCACAATGCCCATTATCATATCAAAATCCACCATGTCTAGTTCAATGAGATCGGCCAGTGTATCATGACCACACACAGTTACCACACAATTACGATATACTCTTTTTGCAATAATATATTCACCAACTGGTGTAGATACTTTAATTGACTTAGTTAGTAGTTCCGGTGTTCTTTCAAATTAAGCAGCAATCAATGGAGTAACATATGACAATGTAGAACTCGGATCAATCAATGCATATACATTATACGAAAAGATGGATAATGTACCTATGACGACATCAGGAGATGCTTCTGAATTCTGTCGGTCCACTAGAAAATAAGTACGATTCTGGACTCCACTAGTACTGGCTTCTCCTCTGGCACCTCTACCATGACCAACAGACTGCACACCTGGGCCTCAAGAAGGAATCGATGATGATGACGCAACAGTTGATCCCGCAGGTCATGCTATACCACCCATGCTCCTCTGGGAACACTCTTTCATTATGTGCCCCGTCATACCACACCAAAAGCAAGCATTCGTCCCTAACCGGCATGTACCTGAATGAGTACGCCCGCAGTGCTGACACTGCTGACAAGACAATCCTGCTGCCTGCGATCCGTGAATTCCACTACTCTGCCCAGATTGACCGCCTCTAAACCCTTGGAAGTGAGAGTGAGTGTCTGCTGTGGAATGGGAGAATGATGGTCTAGGCGGTCTAGGAAACATCCGAGGCCTAGATTCTCCTTAGGACGCCATAGACTGTCCCATAGGTCTAGCTCTTTTGGATTGTCCTCTCTCAGATTCATGTACCCTTCTTCTCTGTCTTTGGTCCTCTATTTTCTGTGCGAAAGCCTGAATTCTCACTATATCCATATCTTTGTTCAAGGCAGCAATGGTGCAGTCCCTTACCAAATATGGCTCTAATCTATCCACATATCGATGGACTCTGTCTGTCATTATGGCCACTACATTCGGAGCATATCGAGCCAAGAAATTAAACTGCAAACTGTATTCTCTAACACTCAAATTCCCTTGACGGAGATTTAATAACTGATCTGCACGTGTCTCCCGGATCTCATATGGGAGGTAATAATCAAGGAATGCCATTTTAAATTCTTCCCAACCAGCTGGAAGTGCATCAATACCCCTTGATCTTTTTCAATCTTCATACCACAATATAGCTTCACCTTTCAATCTATAGGCCGCAAGTTCAACTGTTTCAATACCAGTCACATACATAACTTCTAGAGCCCTTTGAATTTGGTCCACAAAATCCTGTGGATTTGCTTTCGGATCTGACCCCGTAAATATAGGAGGGTCTAATTTCAGAAAGTCTTGTGTCCTGTGACTCGCCACTCTAGCCGTATCATCCTCATTTGTCGTTGGACCAGCTCGTCCTTGACTTTGTACCGCAACTAACTGAGTCAACATATGCACTGCATTTCTTAGATCTTGGTCAGTGGCATTCATTGGCGGTTCAGCGGGTACTTCTCTACCTATTGGCTCTTTCGGAGATGGAAAAGTAGAAGAAGACCGCGATGCAATTTTAGTGTTCGCTCCACCTTGACTAGCTTAGTCAGTAGGTGATTTACTCATTCCTTCACCGACAAGAATATCTACCTGCTTACCTTTGCCTCTACCTCGTCTTGTCATTGGCATTTTACTATAACAAAGAAAATCAATTTCAATGGTTAGATACGATTCCACTTACCACATTGGCTCTATTGCACGATCTAGAAGTGAAGAAAAGAAACATCTCCTAAATGTCTCGTAGCCTCCTACTTATAAATATGGTGCACGACACATCCATAAGCAAGACTCTACTCAGACACGGCTTTGTACACACCCTTGAGACAACCTGGCTCTGATACCACTTTTGTCACAC
The DNA here is from genome assembly GCA_031232105.1 of Capsicum rhomboideum. Taxonomy (NCBI): domain Eukaryota; kingdom Viridiplantae; phylum Streptophyta; class Magnoliopsida; order Solanales; family Solanaceae; genus Capsicum; species Capsicum rhomboideum. The sequence continues at coordinate 136,285,991 of CP124711.1, read as the reverse complement.
CCCGAATTCCAACGGGGAGGACTGGCACCCGAAGCCGATAAGGCCCGAGAGAACCAATCTTTGCTCATGTGTGTTCATATGTATGTCACTCAATAAGCAGCACCATCACATAGCGATATAAGATGTCAATAGCGGAAGTCATGGAAACATGTGATATATATACATAAGAAACGCGACCGTTAGGGCCATCAAGTCAACATGGACATACATTCTTTTATTCATCTCACCACGTCCATCTACAAAGCCTCTAACAGATGCATATACATAACCATCCTAAAGTCGGGACAAGTACCCATTTTATACAATATTATAGTACCAAAACAAATGTACATATGAGACTCGGAAAGCCTCGAACCAACTGGAGCTCACCAATGATCGGCAAAAGATCCGCAACCTACTGTGGAGGTCTACTAGCACCTGTGCCTGCAACAAGTAAGGTAAGTTCCCCAAGGGATGTCGGTACGAAGAATGTACTGAGTATGTAAGGCTCATATGAAACTATATGACACATAAATACTTCAATGAACTCAAATACAAATGAATGACCAATATGGATAAGTCACCATTCTATACGTTGGGAACCATGTGTATTGCTTTCATTACTTCCTTTGTTTCTTTACTTCTTTGTTTGTTCATCATTACTTGTGTCACTATGTACCCGACCCCGACTGATCAGTGGGTCTTAACATAACATAATGTTATGTTGGGAGCGGCTCGAGCTAGGCTTATGCCTCCGGAGCTACCACACATAAATCAATACATCGGACTCGACTCGAGCTAGGTTATTACCCCTAGAGCTGCCACCCATAAACCAATATATCAGGTTCGGCTCGAGCTAGGTTCTCACCTCTAGAGCTACCCTCTGTCAGATTCGGTCCGAGCTAGGCTCATGCCTCTAGGACTACCCCATGATCCAATAATCTCGAGATCGGCTTGAGCTAGGCTTACGCCCCAAAAGCTACCACCCATACTCAATCATCAACCATATATGCATTACTTTATTCTTTACTTTTGAGATTGATACATTGATAGTCATAACATTATTTGAACTTTGGAACATAATATTATTGGACCTTTGGAACATTAGTCAATGAACATGAGATATGTGAATCACCATTGATCAATGAGTAGGGAACATGTGATTAATAACAATTGATAACCGGAAATGGGAAAGCTTAGAACATTTCGGAATAGAACAAGTACAATATCAATGAGAACACTTTGTGCTGCAGAAGGATACGAAAAGAGTAACCTTACATACCTTATCTTCCCAATATGAATATACAATCTTAAATGTGCATAAAATAGTCCGGCTCCTTCCTTACGTTTCACTCTACAACACAAGTACATAATGGAGTTTACATTAACCACCAACTACCTTACAAGTGCATACAACGACAATGAGTTACATGATTGCCTTAAAATGTCATTTCCCCCTTAACAATACCATTTATGAAATTATTATACCAATAATACCACAACATTCCATACATTGACCAATATATCATAAACCAATAGCATGTCACACCAAGTTCATACTTTACACTTCTTCATCAACACAATATCACAATTACTCCATTAAGTCACCTCAATACACTTCAGAACCACATATCGAAAACAATCCCACAAATTATACTTATAGAAAAATAACAAGTTAAGTAACATAACCACACCATACATGTTGATATTTCATCCATACCATGCACTTTCATCACAACCCCAAGTCTCCTTTCAAGTTTAAATCCCATGGATGACACATCTTTTAGCAAAAAGCAAAAATGCATTATTTACACTTTTAGACATAACCATCATGATCTGCATACTCTCCCATGCATATAATATATTAATCCATAAGAATAATCACTTAACCAAACTTGCAAATGAGTGATCTTGTCCAAGAAGATGACTTAGGGTTTTGAGAGCTAAATGGGATTTCTTGGAATTGTCTAGAAAAGCATGTGTGTTTGTATGAATAAAAATCTGATTTTTCATTGTATTATATAGCCTCTAAAGTCATACTTAGCCACTTATTTGGGCATTTAATGCCATGTCTCTATAGTCAATACAAGAATAGGTCATTTTCCCCTTTGGGCCTTGCATTTTATTCCATTTTGGGCCTCAAATTGAGCCCATTAACACATGTCAACTTAGCCCACCAAATTCGATGCATGATTCACCATATATCTCATGTTTAAATAATTTCATAAATGTCACGACAATATTCAACTCACGATATTCACATTCGTAGCCTCAATCCTCAAGAATACGCGATTTTTGCCACTCATGGCTTAATTTAACATAATTTGATAAAATACTTGTGACGACGAATTAACCCCAACTCGAATTCTAAACTTGCTCGAGAGTAGTTTTACTATGATGGAATAATGATACCATAACCCAAGATTCCTTTTTATAGACTTAAAATCGTAGAAGAAATCGGGCAAAAAGCACCCCGGCACACTCCCGGGCGCCCCAAAGACTTAGAGAAATTTCAGCACCTGAACAGGTGCACATTAGCGGCCTGGTACGCCCCCAAGCGCGCCCCCTTTCTGCCTGTGCCAAAAAAAATTCAGGCCAAAGCGGCCTGGCACGCCACCTGCAGCGCCTCACACTTAATTTTTGATTTCGACTTTTCTTTGCGGATTTGGTTGGATCTTTCAAATCCCAACCTTTTGCTTGCCTCTTATCTTTAAGAACCTTTGCTTGGATGTCCCTTAAACCTCATTTTTCACCCCACAAATGCTCTACAAAGTCACAAACACCACCTACTACAAAGGTCTAATCACATTTACTAGCACAATATCAAATGTTTCATCAATAACAATACAAAATACGTACTTATTGCTCTCGAACCTAGGGTAAACATGGTTCAAGGTTGTCAAGTAGGGTCGGAAAGGTACGTGGTGTTTTTAATGGAGGATCTCGATGGAGGGAGTATTTTTATGGTGTTAATGGCGGATGGAAGGTGCAGATGGAGGAGGTGAAAAATGGAGCGGTAAAGGACATGAAAATACGTCACGGGACTGGCTAAAAAAGTACAAATGCTATGTATCATACTAATTTTTGTGTGCAGATACATAAGATCAATGATGTATTTGGTTGAAAATATGACAAAAAATATGTATTGAAATTCTTTTTTGTGTTACTGATACATAAGATTTATGTATCAGAATGAGATCTGTGTTACTGATACATAAGAATTTGATTAAATAGTTATGTATCGGAAAGTGATGTATCCGGAAGGTGATGTATAGTGACCCTAAGTAATGTATCGGCAGTTTGAAATTCGAAATTTTATGTAATTTTAAAACGAGTGGGGATAGGGTGTAATTTGATATTAAACAGTTGGGATTTATGTTGTTTAGCCTTAATACATGTATAATTATATATATAAAGTTATATGTATGTGTATTATATTTGTCGGTTTGGTTTGATTTTTTTTGTTGTTCGATACCAAATCATACCACGTATTGTCGGTTTTTAAAAATTTATCCCCAAACCACCATACCTAAGTTGGGTTTTCTTACCGGTTTGATTCGGTTTCGCGGTTTCATCTGAACACCCCTAATTAAGGGTAAAGTTAGTAGTTAAGATTGAACTGTTTTCAAAAAAAAAAGAAATGAGTATTACATTTTTTTCATGAGCAAACTAAAAGGGAACTATTGAAATATCTTCACAAGAGAATGTGTAATGTGCTTAGCTGTCAACAGTTGCATTAGTGCTAGTAATAGTCGGTTATTTACTTTATAAATAGGAGCAATGTAGCAGTGTTGTTTATGATTACTTTGATAAATAATAAACTTCCTCTTTCAGTTTTTCTCTCTAAACTTCCAATCAATGAAGATGATTGCTTAATGCACAACTAAGCCAGTGTAAGTTTTCACATGGTATCAAAGCACCGACTCCGTAGTTCATCTTTGTACATTAGGATCTGAGAGCAGTCGCCATAGCTGATAGCTTGGAGAGCAGCCATTGCTGAAAGCTTAAGCTCACACTGCCATGGGAGACATTCGACCACAGATCGAGAGTACACAAATCGACTACACACATCCGCTGTACTTGCAATCATCGGATACACCAGGAATTGTGTTGATTGGGACGAAATTGACTGGTCCAGCGAATTATACGATTTGGAGCAGGTCGTTGAAACTAGCTCTGCTAGGGAGAAACAAATTAGGGTTCATTGATGGCACTTGTTCGAGAATTTCGTACAAAGGTGAACTTGCGAAGCAATGGGACAGATGCAACGCCATTGTTCTATCATGGATCAGTAGCACCGTTTCGCCGGAGCTAATTTCGAGCATTGTACTAGCTTCCAGTGCGAAAAAAGTTTGGGATGAATTTGCTGAAAGGTTTCATGAATCGAATTTGACTCGAATTTATCAGCTCTGTAAGGATATTGCTACTCACATGCAAGGTATGGATTCTGTTACTTTGTACTATTCGAAATTGAAGGATGCTTGGAATGAGTTAGACCTACTAGCACCTGCACCTGTCTGTGATTGTGATGTATCGAAGGAATATACAGAACACCTATGTCACCAGCGTCTACTGCAGTTTCTTATGGGTTTAAATGAAAGTTTTAGTCATGTTCGTAGTGATATTTTGCTTAGAACTCCTGTGTTGACTGTGAATCAAGCTTATGCTGTTGTAATACAAGAGGAAAGTCAGAGAAATTTGGGGGTCACTGATTCTCATAGGGATCCTGTCAGTTTGATGGTGAGAAGAGGTCAAAACTCTAAACCTGTTCAACACAGGTTTGGCTACTGTGATCACTGTGGTTGTAAAGGACACGTGAAAGAGAAATGCTACAAAATTGTGGGCTATCCTCCTGATTTCAAGAGTAAGAAAAAAGTGCAGGGCCATGAGTTTAAACCTTATGCAGCTAATCAAACCTTCTTTGAAGGATCTAGTTCACGTGTGCCTGCTACTACCTATGCAAGAGAAGCTAGAGGAGGATTCAACTTAGGAGAGGGTCCTTCTTCCACTTCAGGGATGATGCACATTGCTGACTATAGTTCCAACATTGGAAGCTCACCTTCAGCAGCAGCTGGTAGCACCAACACAGGCAGTTATCATTCTAACATGGCAGGTATAACATCATTGTTATCCAATTTTATGTCATGTGAGTGGATAATTGATTCCGAAGCCACACATCACATAACACCTCTTAAAGAATTCTTAACTGATCTAAAAGAGGCTACGAATGAAGAAAGAAATGGAGTGCAGGTACCTACTGGTGACAGATCTCACATCACACACACAGGACATGCAGCTATACTCAAGAATCAGACACTCAACAACGTTCTATATGTGCCTGAATTCAAGTTCAGCTTAATGTCCATTTCAAAACTGACAAAGGAACTTAGTTGTTCAGTTACTTTCTACCCTGAGTTTTGCTTATTTCAGGAACTCTACAGTGGCAAGGTATTGGGGATTGGTAGAGAAAAAGAAGGTTTGTACTGGCTGCAACAAGGGAATTCTTCAATAAATGCAGCAGTTTCAATAAAGGAAGTAAGAGATACTACTCTGTGGCACCTAAGACTAGGACATCCCTCAACCTCTGTGATGCAACATATTTCTTCTTTGCAAGGAAGAATAGCTGATAATTCACAGGACTGCTGCATTGTTTGTCCACTAGCCAAGCAGAGCAGACTCAAATTTCCTGCAAGTACTACAAAGACCACTGGTATTTTTCAGTTAGTGCATGTAGATGTCTGGGGACCCTTCAAAGTGCCTACTTATGATAGAAAACTATATTTTGTGACTATTGTGGATGACTTTAGTAGATATACATGGACATGTTTGATCCAGTCTAAATGTGAAGTGATTGTGGTATTGAAGGATTTCCTGTTTAGAATCAAAACTCAATTTAGTACTTGTGTGAAAATTCTAAGGTCTGATAATGGGAAAGAATTTTTTAATTCTCAATGTACTGACTTGTTTTCATCTCTTGGAATTGTTCATCAAAGTAGTTGTCCTTATACACCACAACAAAATGGTGTCGTGGAAAGGAAGCATCGACACATACTAGAAGTAGCAAGAGCAATTAAATTTCAAAGTGGAGTACCACATAGATTTTGGGGAGATTGTGTAAAGACAGCAGTGTATCTAATCAACAAATTACCATCTAAAGTTCTTCTTAGGAAATCACCCTATGAATTGTTGTATGGCAAACCTCCAACATTGGATCACCTTAAGGTATTTGGATGTTTGTGCTTTGCAAGTGTTCTGCCTAGGGAAGGGAAGTTTAAACCAAGAGCTAGGAGAACTATCTTTCTAGGTTACATGGAAACACAAAAGGGATACAAGCTACTTGACATGGATTCAGGTACTTTTCTGGTCAGCAGAGATGTGGTTTTTCAAGAAGCTATATTTCCTTTCAAAGGAACAACTGAGGGTGGTGATGCTATTTTTTGTGATATTCCTGTGTCCTCAAATGATAATACCCAGTTGCCGCTGAAAATGTCACCTAATAACACCACAACGACACCACTACCTGTTGATGTTCCTAGCACTACTCCAACAGATTCATCACCGGCAGATGTCCATGATATTGCTCAGACAGAATTCCCAGTTGAAGAATCTATCACTCCTATATCTCTATTGCTTCCAACAGAATCCACCAGAAAGACTTGCAGGGTGCTTAAGCCACCACAGTGGATGCAAGATTATGTTACAAATGACAAAAACAAGAAATCTACAAAACAACCTTCTTATCCTATTGCTAATTATCTCTCCTACACAACACTATCTCGTACTTATGTCTCATACTTAGCAGCTCTTTCCTCAACTATGGAACCACAGAATTTTGACGAGGCTTCTCAGGATACACATTGGATAGAAGCCATGCAACAAGAGATTGCAGCGTTAGAGGATAATCATACATGGGAGGTAGTGGACTTACCAACCGGAAAAAGAACTATAGGTTCAAAATGGGTGTACAAGATAAAATATACTGCTAATGGAGATGTAGAAAGGTATAAGGCAAGACTAGTGGAAAAGGGATACACTCAAAAGGAAGGCCTCGACTATCATGATACCTTCTCACCTGTGGCAAAAATGGTCACAGTGAGAACTGTTATCAGTGTTGCAGCTTCACTAAACTGGCCTTTGTTTCATATGGATGTTAGTAATGCTTTTTTACAAGGTGATTTGGTTGAAGAAGTATATATGGATATGCCTCAAGGTTTTCTTCAACAAGGGGAGAAGAAGAGAAAAGTTTGCAGACTGCTTAAGTCATTGTATGGCCTAAAACAAGCTTCTAGGCAATGGAACATCAAATTAACTGAAGCACTGATATGTGCTGGATATGTTCAGAGTGCACATGATCATTCCTTGTTTACCAAGAAGAAAGGAGATGCACAAGTGATTATTCTTGTATATGTAGATGACTTGATGATTACAGGTAATGATGCACAATTGATCTCAGACACCAAATCTACTCTGCATAAAAATTTCAAGATCAAAGACCTTGGTGACTTGAAATACTTTCTTGGTATAGAGGTGATGAGGTCAGCTAAAGGTGTTATCCTTAATCAAAGGAAATATTCACTGGAACTGTTATCAGAAGTAGGATTGAGTGGTGCAAAACCAGCTCCTACACCTTTTGAATCCAACAAGAGATTGACCACAGTAGAATATGATAAGCAGGTAGGGAATACTGATGATCCAGTGTTAAAAGATGTTACAAGCTATCAGAAACTTGTTGGGAAGCTCATCTACTTGACTATTACTAGACCTGATCTTTGTTTTGCTGTGCAAGTTCTTAGCCAGTTCATGCAAAAACCCAAGCAATCTCATCAAGAAGCAGCTCTAAGAGTGCTGAGGTATGTGAAAGGATGTCCAGGGCTTGGATTATTTTTTCCAGCAGGTTCTAAGCCAAATTTAACTGTGTACTGTGACTCTGATTGGGCTGCTTGCCCAAATACAAGAAGGTCAGTTACAGGTTATGCAGTAAAACTAGGAGAATGTTTGATCTCTTGGAAATCAAAGAAGCAACACACTGTTAGTAGAAGCTCTGCAGAAGCTGAATATAGAAGCATGGCTGCTGCAGTTGCTGAAACAGTATGGATCACTGGCTTACTCAATGACTTGGGGATCAAAATAACAACTCCAGTTCCCCTCTATTGTGATAACAAGGCAGCCATTCAAATAGCATCTAATCCTATGTTTCATGAAAGAACCAAGCATATTGAGCTAGATTGTCATTTTGTGAGAGAGAAGCTCAAAAATGGACTAATTCAACCTAAGTTTGTGAATACAGGTTCTCAGTTAGCAGATGTTTTCACTAAAGGTCTATCAACTGCTCAACATCAGTTTTTAATATCCAGACTAGGAGTTCACAATGCTTTCCACATTCCTGTTTGAGGGGGAGTATTGAAATATCTTCACAAGAGAATGTGTAATGTGCTTAGCTGTCAACAGTTGCATTAGTGCTAGTAATAGTCGGTTATTTACTTTATAAATAGGAGCAATGTAGCAGTGTTGTTTATGATTACTTTGATAAATAATAAACTTCCTCTTTCAGTTTTTCTCTCTAAACTTCCAATCAATGAAGATGATTGCTTAATGCACAACTAAGCCAGTGTAAGTTTTCACAGGAACCATGCCACATAAACTTAGGCAGATCAAATAGCAAATTAACCTCTCTTCTTCTTTTTTTTCTTTTTCCTATTGAGAATGAAAGCAACCTTTTTTTTTTTTTAGAAAAAAGGAGAGAAAAATGTTTTATTTGGTGGTAAACGTCGAAATATTATTGGAATTAGGATTTCTACGTTGAATTTGACTTACTTTTAGAAAAGTAAAAGGAGAACTTTCATGTTTGATTTCTCCATATTTTTCAAGAAAACATTTTCTAAAAGAACACTTTTCATTTGAAACATTTCCTTAACCAAACACACCCTAAGTGTATGGAGAAGAAAAAGAAGAAAAAAAAACACTTATTATTTTTTTTTTGAAAAAAAAAAAATGTGAGACGATTAGTGGAAACAGAAGTTTATGTTCCATTTGAACATTAATATGTAATTTTGTGAGAAATTAGAAAAGTATTCCTCGCTATTTGTTTTAGTCAATGAGATAAGATGACTATACTCTACACGTTTTTATGCTTATATTACTGCAACACCCAATGCATTGTATCTTGTTATAGTAGAGTAATATACAGGTACAAGCCCAGCTCTTCACATACAAATTCTCGGGAATTCAGAAGCTTTTGCTCGTATCTTATATATGGTATTAAACATTTTAATAAAATTTTATAAATATTTGACTGTGAACTCACTTTTCATTATAGACTAATTTGAAATTACTATGGAAAATTCATAAACTTTAAGTCTTGAATTCGTCGTAAGAAGTCAGAATTAATTGGTTCATGCAAATAAATTGAATTTGCAACTACAACCAAATAGGAGTTTTCTAAACCTCCAAAATGAAAAAGAAAAGGCAAGAATTGTGTGTATTAAAGAATAGAGTCAAGACTTTACAAATAATCCCCAGTTTTATTTTACTTAGCCCTTATACTTAAAACAAAATAATCTTTTAACTTGTTCATTTTAGTTAATCAAGAGAAGTTTATTATTTTCATCAAATAATACATTTATCATTAAATAACTACATAAAATAACAATAGTCAAATTTAAATTTTCAAAACATAATTAAGACGATTAATTCAGTAAAATAAATCTCTAAGTACGAAATATACTTTCTTAAGGGGTGAATTACGTCAACATTGATCAAATAATATGAAACGGAGAATTTAGCAATTAAAGACAAATTTCCATGATAACTCAATTGCATGACAGTTACTACAAATACAGAAAGTAGGAAGTAAACGTAGGGGCCCTTTTTGCCAAATATTCCTGTTTGATTCGATTAATTAATCATGTGTACAAACCTAAACCATATGGTTGGATCAGAAATAAATCATTTTCATGTTCGACTATTCTATTTTGGAACAAAAATAAAAATACTCCATTTAATGATTTTTCTCAATATTTTCATTTGGTCAAAGATTGCTTCACATCTTGCATTACCTACACGGCTACACCTTTAATAAATGAGTTTAAGTTTTGTGCACCGTCAGTATATAAGATTTTCTACATCATCAGGTAATGTTAAAACTAAAGATGGTAACTTTATTAAGTAATTAATAATATATCTTTTTAAATATAATTATAATTATGGAAAAATGTAGTCATGGAAAGTTGAGTACTCTTGGAGCTCTAATCAAAATTAATTCATGGTTATTTTCTTAACCAACTTCATTTTCTTTTCTAAATCTGAAATTTTTTCATCCATTTTTTCTCAACATCATACTTATCAGAAGTATATAATTCTTTAGTGCCACAAATAATTTCTAAATTTTCGTTGCTTTTTCTTATGAAATTATGGCAAGAAAATTGATAACAAATATAATCACTAATACAAATTTAAAGCAATTATCATCCCTGAGAAAATTCACAAATAACTTGAAAATATGATTTGACTTAAAATGATTGAAGAATCAATACAGAGGAAGAACACACAAAAATTAAAGAGATAGAACAAGAAGTTAATATTGATATAAGAGATCGATGTAGAGTCAATTGATTTTAACTTTATTGATAAATTAAATAATCATTTGCGTATTCACCATTTAAGATTTCTAGAAATTAATTAACAAAGATAATGGAATAGTGAATGGATTATGGAACAAGTAGTTAACAGATTGAGGAAGATAGGAAGCTTTGAAAAGGAGAGGGAGAGGAGTAGAAAAAATATATAATTTCTGAAATAGAAAATTAATTAGAAATAAGTTGATAACCTGATATAGCAAATTAATATTATCTGATGGTGTAAAAATATGATACACTATCAGTGCACAAAACTTAAACTCTTAATAAATAATGACAATGAAATCTAACTCAAATGACATGATCAAACCTTAAGCCTTTAAAATGTTTGTAACCAAAGAATATGATGGTTAATATTCAAAACGTTAGAAAGTAAAGAATAGTCGAGATTTTAGTTTAAAATGTTACTAAGAGCATTTGTTATATAGTCAATTCATTTTAAGCGAGTCAGATTAAGAATCCGGTGGAATTTAAGGTTGGATCCTAAATAAATGTAAGTAGTGGATTTTAATAATTTTTAAAATATTTTTTTCTACTTCCTCCGTCCATCTTTACTTGTCCACTTTTGACTTGGCACATACCTTAAAAAACAATAAATAGAGGGGTGATTTTACTATATCACCCTTTGAATATAATAAATTTTTTGCTTTGAAAAATGCAATAAGGGATGAATAGTATTTAATATCAAGGGTAAAATGGGAAAAAAGGGTAAATTATGTATTGGTTTTTCAAACTGGACAAGTATCGTTGGACATCTCAAAATAGAAAAGTGGACAAGTAAAGATGGACGGAGGAAGTAATATTTACCGTTATCACATCATTAAATAAGTACGAAAAATTGTACTTCTGACTGAATGATTATGAAAACTAACTAGGTAAAGTTGGATGACCAAGAAAATTAACGAAATAAAGTTGGATGACTTTTTCAATAGAAGACAAAGTTGAGTGACTTTGATCAACAGTTACTACAAGTTGATTAACCATTGAGTCATTCAACTTTGCGTTTTATGATGAGTTATTTGGTAAATTTTGAAATTGTATGAATAAGAAGATGAAGTAGTTAGGGAAGAACCCTAATCTTGACAGAGAGAATTGAGTAGAATACTTCTTTGATTAAGATTGAAGAAGTGATTACAAAGTACACTTAATTTCAGTGTATATACTGTTTAAACTTAATTACCAAATAACTAATTCTAGGATTGGCTATTTTTGTTAATTAACTCACTTAACTCCTAAATGACTAAACTACCCTTGCTGACTTTTTACATTTATTTCACACTCTCCCTCAAGCTAGGTGGTGGAAAGATGTTATAAATATCTAGCTTGGCTAGAAGATATTCATGCTGAACCTTGAAGAGTCCTTTAGTCAATAAGCCTCCAGGTTGATCTTTGGTAGAAATATACTATGTAGATATGAATCCTTGCTGGAATTTTTCTCTAATAAAATAGCAGTCTATCTCAATATGCTTTGTCCTTTCATGACATACTGGATTAGCAGCAATTTGAAGAGCTGATAGACCTTAATTGGCAAATTTACTTCAGCTCCTAGTTCTGTAATAAGCCCAGTTAACCAGGTCAGTTCAAAAACTATTGTTGCTAAGCTTTTATACTCTGATCCTGTATAGCTTCTTGAGACTGTGGTTTATTTTTTTTGTTTTCCAAGACACAAGTGAATCACCCATCTTGAAAATAAAACTTGTCACTGATTTTTTGGTTAATGAGCAAGCTGCTCAATCAGCATCACAATTTGTTGTGAGATTGATATTAGAACTGCTTGACAGTAATATTTTTTGTCCTGGTTGATTTTTGATGTATCTCACAATCCTCAGAGTTGCTTCAATGTGAGAATTTTTGGGTTGCAAAAGAAATTGACTTAGACTCTGTACTCCAAATGAGATATCTGGTCTAATCATTGTAAGAAAGAGAAGTTTACCAATCAATCTTTGATATGATGTTTGATCAATTAAGGGATCTTCTACTTGATTTTTGATATTATTGAAATGATCATCATATTGTTTAGAAGTGAGCGTGACATTAGCATCTACAACAATGATTGTAAGTCTTGCTACTGAAAGGCCAGTTTATGAGATTAGTTCTAGGCAGTATTTCCTTTGATGCATAATAATTTCAGCTTTTTACCTTGCAAACTCTATACCTAAAAAATACTTTAGCTCCCCCAAATCCTTCATCTTAAAAGCTTTTTGTGGAGCTTTCTTTGTATCTCTAATCAAATTTAATAAACTTCCTGTAATTAACATATCATCCACATATATCAGTACTACTATCGTACCGTCAGTAATTTGTCTTGAAAAAAGAGAATAGTCATGCTAACTTTGTTTGAACTTCATATGTTTAAGTGCCTCAGTAAGCTTGGCATTCCACTCTCTTGGAGCTTGTTTGAGCCCATAAAGAGACTTGATAAGTCTACATATCTTCTTTCTCTAACTGTCAAATTCCTGAGAAAGTTGCATGTAAATTTCATCATGTAAATATCCTTGTAAAAAGACATTAAAGACATCCATTTGATGGATATGTCAGTGTTTAGAAGCAGCTAAAGTTAGAACTGTTCTAACTGTCACCATTTTAACTATAGAAGAAAAAGTCTCCTTGTAATCTACACCCTTTTGTTAACTGTAGCCTTTGGCTACTTGCCTTCTACCTCTCTACCTCCCATGTAGCTTTGAACTTTATTTTATACTCTCACTTACATTCAATAGGAACCTTTCCTGTTGGTAGTGAGACAATCTCCTAAGTATTATTAGAATTTAGAGCTTGAATCTCAGCTTTCATTGTTTCTTGCCATTTGGGATCCTTCACAGCCTCTAAGTATGTAGTAAGTTCAATCAATGAAGAGATTGAAGCAATAAATGATTGATAGGTAGGAGACATAGTATCATAAGTAATGTAATTACTGAGAGTATAAGCCACATCTTCATGCACATTTAAAGAAATGAAATCTTTCATCCATATGGAAGGATGAGTAGCTCTCATTGACCTTCTTACATCATGAATAGAAACTACTTGCCTCACTTTTTGTTCTGGAGCCACATTATATTGAGGCTGAGGTATTTATTGCTCTTGAGGAGGCTGATCCTGAACCACAGTGTCTGATAGTTCTGCTTTAGCTTGAGAACTCTATCAGTAGGAAATTAAAAATTGTTATCACCTGTAGAACTACTACTAACAGAGTAACAGGTGTATGTGATGTTAGCTCAATTGTTGGAGCTGTTGGATCATATAATGTCGTAGACTCAGACAAACAGTCTACAAATAGAGGTGAATCATGATTCAAACTTGTGAAGGGAAACATAGTTTCTTTGAAAATCACATCCCTACTCACAAAGAAATTCTTATTCTTAAGATCATACAAAATATATTTTTGGGGGGTTTCTAAGTAACCCATATAGACAACAGCTTTGGCTCTTGGCTGCTATTTATCCATACCTGTCAATTTTTTTGCAAAGCATAAGAAACCTATGACTCTTATATGAGTTAAGAGTGGTTTCTTGTTGTGAAATCTTTCATATAGAGACTGATTATCTATAGTTGGACTAGGTAATCTATTGATCAAATACACAGCTACCAAAACAGAATGCCTCCAATACCTCTGAGGAACTATTACTTGAAACCTCAAGGCTCTAGTGACTTCTAAAATATGTCTATGTTTCCTTTCTGCAATCTCATTCTATTGTGGAGTATATGGACAAGTTCTTTGATGAACAATACCTCATTCCTTCAACAATGCATCACCTACTAAATTCATAAACTCTATACCATTATCAAACCTCACAATTTTAATTACTTGGCTAAACTGGGTATTAACAAACTGAATGAAATGTTGTAAAAAAATGCACACGTCAGATTTTTTCTTCAACAGAAATATCCAAGTCATTCTGATAAAATTATCTGCTATAGTAAGGAAGAATTTACTTCCATCAATTGTAGCTATTTTATAAGATCCTCACTCATACGCCCAAATTACAACTCCTTTAAGAAGCGTAAGCGGTCGTTGTCAAATATACAATCCAACAAAGGTTGGGGTCGAATTCCACAGGGAATATATTGATAATTAAGCCGTATGTGATCATAGTGACTATTAGTCGATGATTTTCATGAAATGGGGGGATTTTGTATCGAGTTATTTATGATCAAAATTCCAACTTGTTACTAGTAAATAATGTCAAATTATCAAAATATCAATTAGTAGAGAAATGAACTAGGTTTGTGTTCACCATGGTTACTATCACAATTATGTGTCGATTGTTGCACAGGATTCTCATGATATTAGAAAATATGAATTTATCGATTTCTAATGTTCACCAAAATATTTCTCAGCCTAATTGAGTGATTAACACTTTAATTCTCTCGAACTTAAAGATGATATTATGAAAATTTGATTTCACTTCGAGTTGGTCAATCTTGTTAAAGCATTAACCATCAGACGGAGGTTGAAGCTCTGAATCCTCATTGACAATTCTTTTCCCCCGTTAATTCCTTATTTCAAGCAAATTAACCCTAAGACATGTTTTAATGCTTTGCAACCACTAAAAAATGATTAAGATTAAAGAGATTACTAATATAATTTCAATTAACCATCAAATCCCTACAACAATCGCCTTTAAACTAGCGATTTTACCATGGATCCCACAACCCTAGTTGTGGGAGTTTAGCTGCTCATAATTTCAAAAGCAAAAAAAGATAAAGAATTCATATATTAGAAGGTTACCCTTTGCAAAATATGAAGTCACACTTCAATTGTCTTTCAAGATAAATCGAGTTTCTAAAAACCCAAGAATTATTTCAAAACATCAAAAATACTTCTAACTCTGTAACGTCAAATATGAGACAACATTCGATAATGAGAAAAACCCTAAAAGCTGCTATTTATAGTACAGAAAAACTTGAATTCAAAATAAATCTTGAACTTGGCCCGCTCAACGGTGACGATGAGGTTGATGGCTCGTCAACCCAAGTCTTCAAGTAGCTTTTTGTAAAACTTATATTCTGCCTAAGGTTGACGACATAGGTTGAAGGCTCGTCAACAAGTTGGCACAACTCATCAACTCAAGTCGTTAACTAATTTCTTCTTAACTTCAATTCTGCTTAGGGTTGACGAGCTTGGTGGAGGCTCGTCACTTAGTTGATAGCTCATCAACTAGCCTTTTTAGTTCACTTTCTCTTGTTTTATCATATGTCAACTGCTCCTGGACAAAGAAGTAAAATACGATTAAAAACAATAAAAGTTGCTTAAGAACTTACAATTATTCTTAGTCAAAAGCCTCAAATGTGCCGTCAGAACATTGGCACATCACCCACAAATCTACATGAATCAACTCAAAAGCAGAAACAGTTTTAATGCTACTAATAGGAAACACTGATCTGACTTATTTAGCATATGGACACACACTACAATTATCTATTACATGAACCACCATTTCCAATTGAATTGAAAGTAATTGTGTTAGTACTCTAGCTGACACATGACCAAATCTCTTATGTCATATACTAACATCTACTTGTTTATTGACTTCTGGTTCTTGATCAGATCCTTGCACAGAAAAAGAAGCTCATTCATCACCTCTAATCAATATTTTAATGCCAGTATAATCCACCTTCCTCCCTACCAATCCCCTTCACCCTGCCACTATAAAGTTCTTGAAATATATAAAAAAAATAAGAGAAAAAGGTAACTGAGCATCCCAGCTCTTTTGTTATCTTACTCACAGACATCAGAATGTATCTAAATTGAGAAATATGAAAGACATTAGTGATCACACTTCTAGCTGAAATAGAGATTGATCCAATATGTCACAAGAGAGATATATCCATTAGGCAAAGTAACCTATTTAGGCTTGTCTAACTTAACTATGGAATCAAGTGTTAACATGCCAATCTTAGAGACGTATGATTTGTAGCACCAATATCAATGATCCAAATATCACTGTTGTCAGACACAATTAAACCCTTATCTGCTATATCACTTGCTTTGTTTGCTTCACCATTACTTGTAGTTGACTCGCATTTAACATAGTCACAATCTGATCATACTATTGTTTGGTAAATGTACATCCCTTCAACTGGTCAATGACATGCTCTACTCTCAAACTCTTGTTGTCTTGCAAGTATTGATGACTAGGTCGTGGTACACTTGTGTTTAGACCATAGTTGTAGAAAGATTGTGATTGCTTGGACATCATGACTGTAGGAAAATTTGATTGCCCCTGCTGGTGTGTCATCATAGCATATGAATGAGACTCAATGGATACATTGTAAGCAACACCAGTTCCACCTGTTGTTCCTTTCTTCTTAGACTTGAAGTCGGGTGGATAACCAACCAGCTTGTAACAAGTTTCTTTACTATGCCTTTTGCATTTGCAAAATTCACAAACCATATTAAAATTGCCTTTCTTGAACTTCTGATGTCCACCAGAGTAACCACTGCGTTGATTACTATTGTGATAACTACGACCTGTTTTCGAGTACAAAGCAATAAACTCATAATTCTATCCTGATTACACTGAATTTAGTCCTAATCCACCAGAACTGACATTGCCCTGCATAACTTTTTGGCTTTCATCCCCAATTATCATAGCATATGCTTGATTAACACCATGTAACGGGTTCATTAGCAATATATGACTTCTTGCTTGCAGATAAGAGTCATTAAGACCCATAAGAAATTGATACTATTTCTGTCTTTGCAGAAAATCAACAAATTCTCTAGACTTGTCACAATTACAACATGGAGAAGAGACTAATGCTTTAAATTCTATCCAAAGGAGACTAATGCTTTAAATTCTACCCAAAGAATCTTGAGTTTTGTGTAGTAACTAGCTACTGAATCAATGCCCTGAGTCAATGTACTGATTTCTTTATGAAGATTAAATGTCCTAGAATCATCAACCCTATTAAATCTTTCCTTCAAATCTTCCCAAACCTCAAAAGCACTTGATTCAAACACTACACCCCCAAGTAAAGATTGAGAAACAGAGTTCATAAGCCAAGAAAGAACAATCGCACTGACCCTCTCCCATTGATACCACAATTCTTCTCCAAATCTTTCTTTCTTACATGTACCATCTACCATTCCTATTTTATTTCTTCCCAACAAGGCAATTCTCATAGATCTAAACCAGGCCATAAAATTTTCAGTCCCAATCAGCTGAAAAGAAATTATACTAACACCATTGACATCAGTTGGACTCAGAAATAATGTATGGTTATAATCGACAACTTGCACACTCAGCTCGTGAATGACCCGAAGTATGATTTCTTGAATTTTTCAGTGCCACCATTAGAGAATCTAGTTGTTGGATTTTGAGATTGTATTTTGTTCTGCAAATCTGCTCTTGCTTGTTCTTCATTCGTTTTCATTTTCAGATCTCTGGACCAGGGCGAAGATCACGACTATTTTTTTATTTGTAAAATCTTTTGTGGAATATAGAATTTACCTTTTCTTAGCCAAGAATCTTAGCTAAGATGGTAGCTTTGATACCATGAAATTGTATGAACAAGAAGATGAAGTAGTTAGGGAAGAACCCTAATCTTGAATAGAGAGAATTGAGTAGTATATTTCTTTGATTAAGATTGAAGAAGTGATTACAAATTAAAGTACACTTAATTTCAATATATATATACATAGTGTATATATTGTTTAAACTTAACTACCAATAACTAATTCTAAGATTGGCTATTTCTGTTAATTAACTGACTTAGCTCCTAAATGACTAATCTACCCTTGCTGACTTATTACATTTATTTCACAAATTTACTTTTAGAGATAGATATTTAGTTCATTGGATTGAAAATGAGATATATAGATATAATATGAAATACGTATTTAGTGTAAGTTGTTCGGACTTTTCACTTTTGGTGCCACACTGGTATCGACATGACATGAGAGTGGGTATGTGTATGTTATGTGATCCGTGCCGAATATGGTCAAGCGATTTTGGATATTTTGACCAAAATCGATAGAGAAATTCTTGATATATGCAATGATTTTGGTAATCAAAACAAAAACTAATTAAGGTGAAATTGAAGAAAATATTGTGTATAAAAATTTCCATGTTAGTCTATTTTCTTACATCTCCTCCTAGGATTCTCCTCTTGATCATTAATTTTCTCCTTGGAATACCTTGTAAGTATTCCATATAATGTCTCATTACTTCGACATGTGACTTTGTTTAGATATTTATATTATTTTTAGTCAAATTTTCGCACCCATATCCGAACTTGAATCATACCCCTCAAATCTTGAAATTTAGATCATACATGAGGAATCCGATCTCTAGATCCGCAATCATAATGTTTACTATATATACCTTTTAGGATTTAATTATCCTTTTTCTTTTCTCACCGGATATTTGCAACTAATCATCACCGAAAAAGAAGTGTATTTTTCAGTAGGTAATGAGTGATGGTGATAGTCCAAAAATCAAAACCAACTCCTCTGCTATCTGACGTGATGAGGGGTAAAAAAAAAAAAAAACTCCTCTGCTGTACTTTGAACATTTATTATTTTCATCTTTTATAACTCATTAATAAGTTCACGAGATGTTAGAGATACCTAAACCACAAGCAACTGTCAAACACTATATTTATTTTTAGCTGTCAAATAATTAAGTACTATATTTATTTTTTAGCTTTTAACTTGAAGATGCTGATTCTACCATGTTCATGTACTATATTTTATAAGTGAATTCATTAAACTCCGTTTCCTGAATGGATAAATTCAATAATAGATGTATGTTGGCATTTTAGTCTTCCTTCTCTTATCAGCGAGAGTTAACGTGTCTCCACTCGACTGAGTGAACAGAGTGACCTATTGTAGATTGACTAGTGTAAAGAAAAAAGAACTAGTGTAGAATATTGTAATTATGGTAAATACTCCCAAGAATAAATAAACAAAGCTAAGTAGAATAGAGAAACTAATTAATTTGGAATTAGGACAAATTAAAGTTAATCTAATAAGGGTGTGTTTATTATCCAGTTTTGTCATGTTTAATTGGTTACGTTAAAATATTTTGGAGGATAGTTTCTTCAAGAAATCAAGTTACATTTCAAAATATAAAAAAAATGACTTTTCTAATGGGACTAATAAAGTTATAAATCTCGACATTCCAAACTGATAGTCTCCTTTCCACCCCAATGCTCCTGTCCCTGTCTGACAGCCACCCCTTGACCACCCACTCTCAGTCCCCATTCCATCCCCAACGATAATATTAGCCCCCGTCATCTCGTGAGATAATATTTTTATTATTTATTTTTCAAAACACTAGAAATTAAGTTTAAAAAAATGTTCATATATTTTTCAAAAAAATATTTCTAATTTCCTTTATAGTACCAAATAATAAGTGTATTGAGAAGAAGAAAAGAAGACAAACTTATTATTTCCTCCGTCCTATTTTATGTGTCGCCTTTTGACCGGGCACGGAGTTTAAGAAATAAATGATGATTTTGTAAAGTTTACAAAATTATCCCTATTAAAGTCATTTTAATATTTTTCTTTTAGTTGTCTTTTATTATTAAGTGGGACCCAGTGAGGATAAAATGGGGATGATGTCATTAAATTGTTGCCAAATAAAGAAAGATGACATTTTTTTGGGGACGAACCAAAAAGAAAATAGCGACATATAAAATGGAACGGAGGGAGTAATTAAGAAAGTTGGAGCCAGAGAAAAGATTACTGGAAAAAGAAAGTCTATATGTTCCATTTTGTCAGAGAGTTTTGGTAGTACTACCATTTACGACATAAAAAACAAAAGTACTTGTATTCGATCATAGGTTAGATATCTTTGAAAGTTGAACATGAATAGTACGTATGAGAAAAGTATGCTAAGTATAGTACGTTGTTTTAGTCAATGAAATGACAACTATTATATGCATATGATGCTCTACACGTTTTTATGCTTAAATGCATCACCCAATGCATTGTATCTTGTAATACAATAGTGTAGTAAGAGAAGTACAACTTTTATGAAGAATTTATTTTCAGAATCTCTTTGGGATGTTCATACTCTTCACTGTTAAGTTTCTAGGCCCCCCTAGTGGTATCTTATTTACGAACTATATGATTTGTTTATTTGGTATAATTGTATAATAATTGGGAAATTTTCAATAGTTTTGGTCACAACTTATTGGATTTTCACGAGAAAAAAATATAATTTGAGAAAACTAAATTATAACTTTAAATCAATTTGATTTCAAATCACGTCTAAACAAGATCTAACTAATGAGCCATTTTAAACCTATTTTAGCACAACTTATTTCAGCCAAGTAATTCTTGAGCAGTACTTCATTTATTAGGTTTTTCGTCACAAATAATCCTGAACCCCTTATAAAAAAAACAAATTATAAATCCCTAATTTGGTTCAAGCAAAATGTGAATTTGCAACAAGTTTTCTAACAAGACAAAATTTCAAGACAACTCAATTGCATGACAGTTAGTACAAATATAGAAAGTAGGAAGTAAACGTTGGGACCCTTTTTGCCAAAATATTTCTGTTTGATTAGATTAATTAATCGTGTGTACAAACCTAAACCATATATGGTTGGATCAGAAATAAATCATTTTCATATTGTACTATTCTATTTTGGAATAAAAAATAAAATTCTCCAGTTGTGATTTTTCTGAATATTTTCATTTGGTCAAAGATTGTTTCACATC
Organism: Capsicum rhomboideum; assembly: GCA_031232105.1. Lineage (NCBI taxonomy): Eukaryota > Viridiplantae > Streptophyta > Magnoliopsida > Solanales > Solanaceae > Capsicum > Capsicum rhomboideum. The sequence goes on along the minus strand of CP124711.1, from coordinate 136,264,709 downwards.
TTGCATTACCTACACCATATAATAAATAGTGACAATGAAATCTAATTCAAATGACGTGATTAAACCTTAAAGCATTTAAAATGATGGTTAAATATTAGAAAAAAAGATTAATTTGAATTAAGAATGACAAATATATATATCATTCTATTATTTTATATCCCGGAATGACAACCAATATTGGAGGGAGGTGATTAGAGACATGACATTGAGCAGCTACAGTTCACCGATAACATGACCCTAGATAGGAAGATGTAGAGGACGTGAATTAAGGTAGAAGGCTAGTAGAAAGGCGTGTGTTCTTGCTAGTAGGTACGAGTGTTTTGTTTTGTCATCCGTGCCAATAGTCATAGTGTTATGCTTGTTACGGGGTCGTTTGGTTGGAAAACAAGTTATCCAGGGATTATTAATCCCTGAATTAGCTATCCCGGGATTAGTTAACCCACCCTCAAGAAGGGATAAGAAAAACACTACAATCCCAGGATAACTAATCCCGGGATGAGCTATCCCTTGCATTTTGTTCCGACCAAACATGGGATTAGCTCATCTTTACATTAATCTCGGGATTAATTATCCCTTATACCTCCTACCAAACGACTCCGTAGTGTCTGAGTCTTGGAGTTTTCATGTTGTTTATTGTTTCAGATAGATCAAGTGTAGTACTACTTTGTGGTAGTCTTGTTTCTGGTATTATTTGTTGTCTTTTTACTACATATTATTTTTTGTTCTTATATTACTCCCTCCGTTTCAGAAAGAATGACATACTTTTCTTTTTAATCCGTTTCAAAAAGAATGACCCCTTTTCTTTTTTGGTAATACTTTAATTTCAACTTTTCACGTGGCAAGTTTAACAGGCCACAAGATTCAAGGGCATTTTGGTACATTTGCCATAACTTTAATTTAGAACTACAAGATTCAAAAATCTTCTTTATTTTCTTAAACTCCGTGTCAAGTCAAACTAGATTATTCTTTTTGAAATGGAGGGAGTATATCCTTTTCTAGATTGTTTTTGTCTTGAGATGCAGGGGTCTATCGGCAACAACCTATCTACTTCACTCTGGGGTAGTGGTACAAACTACGTATACTTTACTTTTTTCAGACCCCACTTTGTGGAAATATACTGAGCATGCTATATTGTTGTTGTTGTTGTTGTCCGGATTTACAACAAATATGGTATAAACAATGTCAGGATTGATAATTCATAAATCAAATGTTGATTGTGCTACCAAAAATATAGGGTAAAATAATCTCAAAATTTATCTCAAATAATCTCAAAATTTATCTCAGAATTATAATCTATTAATATCCAACCAACCATACAACTCCTTTATGTTTATATATTTTAGGATTTATCCTTTTTCTTTTCTAAGCAGATATTTACAACTAATTATCACCAAAGATCAATAGTGTATTTTTCAGTAGGTAATGAGTGATGGTGACAGTCCAAAAATTATCAAAACCAACTCCTCTTCTGTACTTTGAACATTTATTATTTTCATCTTCTATAACTCATTAATAATAAGTTCACGAGATTTTAGAGATACCTAAACCACAAGCAACTGTCAAATACTATATTTATATATTTTTAGCTTTTAATTTCAAGAAGCTGACTTTCCTCCTCCATGTTCATGTATCATATTTTATAAGTGCAACGTTTCCATTATATTTAATGATCCAAACCAACCCTACCCTACTCCCACACAACTTTTTTCTATTATTTGTTCCTTTTTTAACTATTCGGTATTTGAAGTCAACTGATAAGAGGCGGAAGTGTATAATTGGCGAAGGGTAGTAACTTGAATATTATTCGTCAAAAACTTATATTGTGTATATGTGTCAAATCAGTGGCAGATGAAGAACATAAGTACTATGAATATTTATATGAACCCATCGTCTTCAACATGTAGCGTAGAAATATATGCAAAAAGAAAAAAGAAAAAAAATTAATAAATATTAGATTGGGGGTAAAATATGTGACACTTTATATTTCTCAAATCTAACCTTGTGAAATTATATCGAATATATTACTGTGATTGTTATCTTTAGAATTTGAACATATAATTTCAAAAAATATAATTGATTTGGTGATAAGAATTTAATGATTGAACTTATTAAATCAAAGATTGCATAGCTGCATCTATGTCAAATAGTACTTGTTATACATATATAATTGGATCAAGATTTAATATATTATGTATAACTAGTAATATTTGACCAACTAATTTTTGATTACCTACACAACATAATTTTTTGATGAAGGAAGTTCAACTGACTATGTTTCACTTTATGTGGCCATGTCGTTGGCCACTGCCCGTTGACCCGACTAATAATCCACGTCACTGAGAGAAGGAAAGAGTTTTTTATCGAAAAATTCTTCATACCGAGAATTCGAACATGATCATTTGGTTAGTTGTGAAGAGATCTGAACCATTCCAACAAGATGGTTTAATTAGTTGTTAATTACATCACCAGCTAATTAACAAAACCCCTAATCAAAGCTAAAAGAACAAGACAACCTTAATGCAATCTTTTTTGTCTGCTAGCTTTTAGTCAACTATTTCCCTTTTGTTTCTTTATTTGCTTCTAGATATTGTTTTTGCAAGTCATGTTCCATACAACACTATAGTATACTATACTATAATAGCCGTTTACTAACGTAAGTAAACCAAATATGCTGCTCTTTTCTGAATATTTCATAGGTCACAATCATGACTTTTATAAACAGCAAGCCGGTTGAGTTGGTTAAGCAGGTGATATTCCAAATTAAATGGGGAGCTCGAATTTGAACCCCCTGTATCATTATAATAATAAAGACCCTTAGCGGCAATAAATATGTCATTTAACAAAGAGTGCTAAAATGTGATTGTCACAAATAATTATCTCTGAAAACATAATCTAATAATAATTAAGCTATTGTCGTTAACTTATAACTGCCGCCAAATATCTTTTCTGGTGTAGTGTATGCTTTCTCAATTGAGTTTGTTGAACGGAACTTGTCTAGTGTGGTTACCTATCTTATATGGTTTGCGGGCAAGAGTGGAGTTTATCTTGTGCGTACCCGAAGAATAGCGATGAGATCCCTTGTCAACCAAAAAAAAAAAAAAGATGACTTAATATGGCTAATTTGCCTAAATTTTATTTTTTTTCCTTTTTAGGTTGTTTTTTTTCAACTCAAGAATGGATAGATTACCAAAGAAAACGCGTAGAGGGTGTGTATGTCAAATGATGAGTATAATTGACTATCTCCATTTTCTAACCAACTATTTTCTGTTCAGGGAGTAATTGAAATTTTCTTCTACTGAAATTTCTAATGAATTCTTGAAAAAAAAAAAAAAAGAGGAATTTTGAGGACTTTGAATTTCATAAATAGAGACAAAAAAATGACAAATATTGCTATATTCAAATTTTCGTTCTACAATTAATCGAATTGAAGGACGATGATGATTCATTGGGGCGAGTCTAGCCCTTACAAGTTCATCTAAACTCATAACTTTTAGTCTAGACCTGGATTAATTATTTGTGTAATATCCACTAAAATTGTTAAAAATGTTGAATTATGATGAATTCAATTGTTGGAACTTGAGTCATAAACTCGTAGAATTAAAATTTTGGATCTACCTATGATGATTCATATAACGGACCTCAACTTGCTTGAGATTAACGCATAGTTGACGTCATTGTTGTTGTTGTTAGTCCAATTGAAAGTTGTTACCAAATATGATGATAATTGATAAAGAAACTTGAACAGGTTTATAGTTGAGACAACAACTTGGTCAACTAGAATCATTCATGATGAAATAAAAGTGCAAAAGAAAACAAGGCAGAAGTTTGAAATGGTAACGTAATCAGTATAGTCAACCTTCAATTTCCAACAACAATTTTATTGCTTGTATGAGAAACCAAACTTATGGATATGAGGAATAAAAAGAAGTCCACCATATTTTCAACTTCAATTTTTGCCCTCTTTGGTCACTTCAATTGATTTTAGCATTATGCCATTTATTCTGATTTCACATACATTGGTCTAACTTTGTTTCTATTGAGATTTGAACATGAGAACTCGTGGTGCTCAACCCACTTCATTGACCACTAGGTCACACCCTTAGGTGCAGTTTCTCACATTAAACTGTTCAGGACAAAGCACTAAACCTGAATATTTGAAACTAAACCTCTTTATAACAACACTTCACTATAACGGCCAAGTTTTCCTTGGAACAGATATGTTATGTTACATTACATGTTTCTATAACAACATTTCGCTATAACAATCAAAAATATATGGACAAACCACCATTATAAAGAGGTTAAACTGTAATAAGCATGATATAAAATAAAGGAATTTTGACCAACAGGTCACATCTATTGAGGTAAAGTTTGTGAGATGGAACTCCAAAATGTATACAAGGAGCAACTGTTACAAAACTTACCATTGCCCTAAATAACATTTGAATGTAAAAGGAGGCAGGGGTTGTTGTAAGTTTATTGGCAACTTTACAGTATCTGGAGCAAGAAACCTAAGCCTCGCGCGCTATATTTTTATCGAGCAGCCTAAACTTGTATGCTATAAACACTACTGCTAAAATCGGATATACTTAGCTCGATTTTTTCTATGTATTTTTTTTGTCTTGAGGGTAAAATATCAAAATTCGTTTGTCTAGCTGAGATTTACATCGATGATTTCCATATCCTTCCTTCGAAGGATAAAATGATAATTGAAACATCATCATGGTACCTCCTACGATCACCTTGAGGTATATCGAGCAACTCATGAAAGTTCAAGCCTGCAAAATCCAAAACAAACGTTGTTTAGAACGATTGATATGACAAATTATTACTTAGCAAATCTCACAATGCAAAGATTCAAAGTGTTTTGTATTTACCAGCTTTCTTAGCAGCTCTGAATAAAACTTCTTCGACAAGGTGCTGTGCAGGATCCCCCTCGGGAAATATAGACATAAAGGTCTCAACTTCCGAGACTGCTTCTTCATTCGTGAAGTATTGGTAGAGCCCATCGGACGATAAGATCAAGAATTTGTCTTTTGAACCAAGTGTGTGGTGGTAAAGTGATGGCAAACAGTTGATGTAAGGAGAATTTCCAATGTAGTCAATTCTAAACACCTCTAAAAGTGCATTGTTCCATTTGGGCTGTAAAATCACAGAAATCGAAAGGATATCAACACAAGGCTAATAAAACGGTCTTCATACAAATCAGCAACATGTTTAGGTGAAATACGAGCTAACTACAGTCAAACCTCTCTATAACATCATCGTTGTCTCTATACTTTTAGGCTATTATAGCGAAATGTTATTATAAAGAATATATAATGTAACATAACATGAAAGATTGGTTCCTCGGAAAAAATGGATGTTATAGAGCGGTCTGACTGTAGTAAGAATGCTATAAAGATATCAAATGCTCGGACAATACTGGTACGAGTCAATAAACAAAGATACGTTCTTCTTTTAATGTGTTTGTGTTAAGCATATCGTTCTATATTTAATTAGATTGCAAATAGGATTAACAATTTCAAAAAATGTTGGGCATGCCAGGCTGATAATATGATCAATGATATAAATGAGTTTAAAATCATTCTTAATACCTCTTTGAGATATCCTGCCCCAAAAGCTCGAGTAACGGCCAAACCTTTCACTCTATCATTTTTAATCGCAAAAGGATCATCCGGATGCTCACTTCTAATCCTAAAAACTTCCTGCAACCATATTCACAAGACAAACACAACATAAACATACGAAAACAGACAATATCAAAACGTTTTGTGCAATTACTTATGTAAATGAGATGTGATTTGTTACCTCTTTGATAGATGTGCTATGATCCATAGTAAGTTGAGAAGCAATCAGATTATGTTTGCGATCGGATTCAGCTCTATAGAGTGCATCAATGCTATTAACACTCTGTTCATTCATCCTTTTGAACTTGTTAACAGAAAGATCAGATTCAAGATTTTGTGCTAAAACAGCTCGGCTATCGCCAACATTCAACAAATATACATCTTGATCCTTAAGCAACATCACTAAAACACAAGATCCCATTAAAGCCAATTCAGGATTCTCCTTAATCATCATATCAACAATCTCCAAATACGACGCCTCGGTTTTCCTTAACCCCTCAGATAAAGCTTTCAAGACATCAGAATGGTCAACAACAAAAACCCCATCAGATTCTTGATTTGGAACAAAATGTTCCACCTTAATAGAACCCGAATTTCTCAATGGAACAATCTCGTTGCTTGTCGAATTCTTAGGGGTTTCTGACTTATCATTCCATAACAATCCCTTGAGCTCTTTATACACATTTGAATAAAGATTGTTCAACAGAAAATCCGTAGCATCAGGACCGTTAAATCCATCATAAATCCCAACGAAAACCCATCCATGTTCCTCAGAAATCACTACATGTACTCTGTCTTCCCCTGCTTTTCCTTGTGCCCATTGCACATTCTGACCTCGAAAAGAATCATTTTCCTCATCATCATCGTCAACCAAACTATTTTGACTACTCAAAACATTGCCAACATTATTCCCAACAACATTAACATCATTATTATTATTATTGTTCTTTTCAACCAATTTCACTTCTTTAAATCCCAAAAAAGAACTAGGCAAAACTTTCTTTAAACCTCTAATCAAACCCCACTTCTTGTACTTCCGTTTGTACCTTTGTTGTATAGGATGATCATACTGACTCTCCAACGGGCCTGAAATGAAGCTCCTTTCAATCGGGCCCGACATGAATCCCCTCTCCATCGGGCCCGAACTCAAGCCCGTATTTGATACACGGGCCGGGATCGGGCCGGAGTGGAAACAACCCCTCGGGATTGGCTGAAGAGGGATAGAAGAGAAATACTGAGAGCTTTCAAAAGCCGAAGCCTTATCAATACCGGCAGAAAAGTCAACGAGGGCCGTTGACAAAGGAGTTGAAGTATTCGCCGATATAGAAGCGCCGGAAATTGTACGGAACGCCGCCGTACTACTGGTGGCGACACTGGAAATGGTGGTGGAGGAGGAAGAAGGCGACGAGTCGTCCGAAAACGGGTCGAGTCGGGCTTTTAAATACGGGTCGGGCCGGATATAAGCAAATGAATGGCCCAAACCTTCATCAAGTGGATCAGTAATATTCATAATATCATTATGATTATACCTTTTTGATATTTCTCCAACATCTCCAGCAAAACAAACATTCAATTTTCTTACACCATTTCCCATTTTTGGAAAAAAAAAAAAAAAAACCACAAATTCTTTCTAATAAAATGAAAAAAATAGAAATTTGATCATAAAAGATTCATCAAGAATGAATTTATGTAAAAATATTCTTGAAAACTGAATGAGAAAAGACTAAAGGAAACATTACTTTCGTTCCCAAACTATGCCCAGTAAAATAAAAATATTTTTACGCTTGACTAAATGAACTTAAAAACGCCACCAATATGAAAATTGAATGAGAGAGAACTGACTTTTTTTTTTGAAAGTTTGGAGGAAGTGTTATGGCATGAGGATTTAAATGGAGAAGAAAAAGATGCAGGAGAGAGAAAGAGTTGACTTTTCATAAGAAAAAGTTAGAATATTATTTAATGAATTTGCATTTTTTTTATTTTAGTATTTTCTTCGTCTATCTTTACTTCTCCATAATATTTGTACTTCTCCATAATGCACATCATTATTGATTTCTCTATTAAATAATAAGGATAATTTTACTATATCAAAATATAATAAATTTAATGATAATGAATATAATAAATGTAAAATGATAAATTATAATTAATTTTTAAATTAAATAAATATTATGAAATATCTATTTTTTATATGATGGAGAAATAAGAATGGAGTAAGAAAAAAGTAAGAATATTATATTAATTGAATTTTTCTATTTTTTATTTTGATACTGTGTTTTGGGTGGGCAGCCTTTACTATAGTTATAATTTTGGAAATATTTATTTATTATTTATTCTTTGTTTGTTTATTTGGGTGGGGCGTTGACATTGAATTCTATAGCGTTTTTGTTTGATTCTTTGTTTTTTCATTTTGGCGGTGGGTGAGAAGTCAGGAGTGGTTTTTTTGTTTTTTTTTTTTGGGAAAATTTGCATTTATGTCCCTTATATATTTATAAATTTATTTTGATCTTATATTTTTTGGTCAAACATATTTACTCTTCAAGTAATTTGAGAGAAATTTGCATTTAAGTCCCTTATATATTATTAAATTAATTTTGATCTTTCTAATTTTTGATCAAACATATTTAATCTTAAATTAATTGAGATATGTGTTTTTGATCTCTACGAATCTCAACAAATTTGGTGAAATTTTCAAGTGTTAAAATCATTCAACTATTGAGGCACTGATGTTAAATTTGTACAATTCGATTATATTTGATGATAATATAATTCTAAAATTAATATAAGTGTCATTATATTTTTTAAAATACATATTTTAGTTAATCGAAGAATTTTTAAAAAAAATTATTGGAGCAAGGAAAATTGAGAAATCGAATTCTCATCAATAAGATGAAAATTCAGATAGTCAACTAATTGAACTAGAATTTCCTTTAAAGAGAATACATTATTGAAAGGGGTCTATCGGGTATTTAAAATAGATACTTAACTAGTTATTTTACGAATCAAAATAAAAAATTTAATTGATGTTAGCATTTCAAAAAAGAAAAAGAAGATTTTTTTTTTTTTTTATGATAATTGAGGGATTAAGTTAAGGCTAAGGTAAAAGCCAAAGCGTGTTTCATTTTATACTCAGTTCGAAAAGTCAAATAGAGCAACTTGAGGAATTTGAGAATATTGAATGGGGTCAACGTAAATTAGAATTAGTTTTCCTCCTTCATAACGTTATATGACATAATTTAATTATGCATAAAAAAATTTTAAAAAAATAAGATTAATAATTTAAAATATTTATATGATTACAAATAGACTTACTAATAATAAAATGAGAGTTAAGGTTAACTTTTATGAAAATAACTTTGAAAAAATTATATCATATAAATTAAAATAAAAAGAATATACCAATTTTTTTATTAAAAAAAGAAAAAGTCTCATGATAACTAAGATGATAATTGTGTTAAATGAAAAAGAGAAATAATTTTGGGTGCCATATCCAGCTGGTTACATGCTTGGCATGACCAATCATAACTTATATATTGCTTCTCCTCTTTATGGTTTCCTCTTAATCTATTTTGTTATATAATACAGTAATATTTTAGTGGATACTTAATAAAATAAAATAAAATTAGTGAAAAAAATATCGCGTGTTCATACAAGGTTAAAGAAAGAGTCGCATCTCAAGAGGTGTGATACAAATAGTCTATTCTAATGCAACTATTACTCTCTCCATTTTATTTTACTTGACCTTCTTTCTAAATATGTTTGTTTCAAATTAGTTGTCCATTTTCGCAAATCAAGTGTGTTTTGTTACTTTTTTCTCATATTACTCTCAGTATTAAACAATTAAAAAAATAGTAATAGTTAGATTTAGAGTTTTAAGACATCATTAATAGGATTAATTATGTAAAATACACTTCTAATTAATATTTTTTTAATGGGTGTGTCAAATCAAAAGATACCAAGTACCAAGTAAAATGAAACGGAGGGAGTATCTATATGCACGGCTCGAACACATAAAATAATTATTAAATTTAACAAAAAAATATTTGACTTCTAAGTTAGTGATGATAGAATTAATTATTTTTAACCATTTTATTTTTTTTCACTTACTTTTGTTTTCCCTTGACACCTCCAACACTCAACATCTTCTGACTTTAGCATTAATCACATTATTATTATCTATAACAATCAAAATTGGGAAAATTTTGTTATTATTTGGATTCTTGAAATCCAATTCCAACTTCTTTTTTTCCCTCAAAAAAGCAAAGGAGATTTCAAATTGATAAGAGGAAACTTAAATTAAATGAAAATTGACTTGAAATGTGAATTTCAACAATCATATTAAATACAAATTCACTTTAACAATCATTTTTCATTATGCATTTTTTTAAAATAGAAAAGGCAAAGTAGGAGTAATTACTAGCCTTATGGTCAACTATATCCCTAACAAGACACAAACAAAAAAAGACATAATTGCAGCTGTCTAATTGTCATCTTAGTCTCTAAGCATTCACTATATTGTTATCAACAATTATTATCATTCTATCTCTAGGAAGAGAAGTGGGAAAAAAGGAAAATATAATAATTTAAGTCAACAAATTAAATAAACATCCACCGTAAAGAAAAATGAACACTAATAGAATCAGATTATTGTAATCTGATTCATGTCAAATCTTTTATTTTTTAAAACTCCCTCCGTCTCATATTACTTGTCACGTTTCATTTTTCAAGAGTCGAAACCAAATTAACTTTGATTAAAATTTTAAGATATATTCTTTCACCATTTTGATATAGAAGAACTGATAACTTATAATACTTTACATTTAGTTTTTGAATATCTAGATTGTAAATTTAAATTATTGAATTAGTCTAATCTAATTTAACTCCGATGATAAGTCAAATTAACTTTCGAAAAGCGAAACATAAGGACGGAGCGAGTATAACTTATGCTAGATTATTATGTGGAAATTATTTTTACCCATTTTTGTAACCAAACAATATAAAATTATGCTACTTTTAATACATAGTTAACTCCTTTGAGAAGAAAAGTGACCCAAAAAAGAAAGAGGAAAAATATTATTATCACTAAGTTCTAACAAACTAAATGAACATCCACCAACCAGAAAAATGAACATTAATAAAATCAGATTATTGTAGTCTGATTTTGATCAAATCTAATTATTTGAAGAATATGACTTTTTCACACTCATTAAGGTACAAACCCTTGACATAATTACTTTTTCACTTTTTAATTTAGTCTTCTTTTATCTTTTCCCCTCACCCAGGAAAATTTACAAGTAGTCACTTTTTAATATTTATCATTAAAAAATAATTATTGATCTATAGTTTCAATTGTCACATATAGAACTCCTCGATTATTTTTTGAAGTTTCACTTATGAAATCTAAACCTCAAAAATATTGACTATTCTTCAAAAATAGAGTTAAAATGTGGCCAGTGAGGTGAGCGCTCTTTCTTTGTTCCCTCCTCTATTTTTTTGACTAGATTGACTCAAATATAAAGAAAAATAAGAATGTATAAATTCTAATAGAAAATTACCTTTTCATTAATATTCTAAGAATGTATAAGAAAAACAAGTAAAGGTATCAAAAAAAAAAATCAAACTAATATAACTATTTGTTTCAATGACATAGATTCATATTTCTAATGTGTCACAACCCAAATTCAATTATGAAGCTATTTTTTACTTTAACCTTGTTTTTCGAGTCTCGCGTTTTATTCCTTTAATCTTTAATCCAAAAGAACTTTCGAATTCACCATATATGTCCTCCAACTTTTTCCTCATATTTCAATGTGGGATTTTCCTAAATCAAGTTTCACAAAGATCACCCTTTTGAATTCATTTCTAACCACTCCATAGACTGTTCTGATGATTCCCTAGAATCTTAATAATTTTGTTGAGATTTGCTCAACCATCATACTAGGATAGGTATTAGCTTTGATACCACCCGTCAAGACCCAAACCTAGCTAACAGTAAATGTTTGTCCATTCTAGCCCAGTTTTTAGTGTCTTGTTTGGGTTTTAACCTAATAGGCGCCTCTATATTAGGACTCCTCAACTCACTGTTTATGGTCCTTAATTTTTCCTCACATTTGAACGTGCAATTTTCCCAAGGCAACTTCAAAGTGAAACTTCTTCGAGTTCAACTATCGAAAGTTCAAATGCACAATGTTTGTTGAAGAAGTTTTATTTATCATGATTTAGTTAGTACGAATCAAGAAGAAAAGTTGCATAAATAAACTTTAGAGAGTGAAAGATGTGCACAACCCATTACTTAACATTCACCTATCAAAAATAGAAAGGAGGGTTTGCTAAAAGAGCAAGCAATCAATTTTAAAAAGTAACAAGTAAAAAACCATCATGACCTAATTTTGCTAAGTCGCAACTGACACCTAACAAGTGACTATTCACTCTTAGACGAACCAATTTTTTGTTTTAATTAAAATCAAAATATCTTCTCCTGCTTTAGCTTGAGCCCACCCAGACAGACTCTGGCATGACACGCATCACCATACATAGGTAATAACATGTCCCAATGTTATCTCCCTTCAAGTTGCTGCTTAATTGATCTTGTTTGTGGGGGGAGGATCCACTAGATGGATAAACGGAGCATTGTCGGGTCGATAGTCTTTAATCTAAGATCTCTTTTTAACAAAAAAAAAATATATGGATTTGCCCGGCTTAGCCGAAGAAGACTAGCATTTGCAAATATAAGTGAAGTTTTGGAACCACTAAGCAATAAAATTCGAAAGGAAATAAACAAAGGGTGAAATATAGTCTGAAACCCTATAAGTATATATAATTAAGGGACACAATTCGAAACAAAAACAAAAACATAAAATGGAAGTGTCATAGTTGTCACCACAAACATACTATGGTTAGCTCATGCACCTCAAAAGAATTTTGGTACGTCGTCACAAACTTAGATTAGATAAGTCCTACGATACAACTAGCAGAAGGATATACACAAAGTAGTATATAAGTAGATCATGTGAGCATTAAGGCTATTCAAAATTAAATTGTAATTGATAACTCAACCACATAATAGGTTTTTTGATTTATTGATATCTACTGTCAAGTTGTCGGATTAACGATTGCAATGTAATGTGTTGTTGCATTGCAAGGAACAAAATCCTTCCTCTACATATAGTCAATCGACCATAGAAATGTGATACAACAACAATGATTATATTTGGGCTAATTTGCATGTATACTACTAGAGAATACAGGATTTTGGGCCTCCAATTTCAGCCCAATGGGCTAATCAAAGATTCATGGATCAAACTAGCATGTGATCGACAAGCCCTTTCAAGATTAGTGGGCTAAGACTGTGTTGCTATTTAACTTTTGACCCAGCTTAAACAAGTTGTGTCAAAATAGCCTCGGGCTAAAAGTTGGATTACCAGGAGTTTAGTAAAAATTGTCTTGGCGAGTTACTAGAGAAAATTGAGAAGGAGGTGACAAAAAAGTGTTGAATTAAAAAAAGGTGACAAGTTTGACCAGCTGAAGTCAAATTTTTTGTTAAGTAGTCATTAGGAAGTTGCTGCAAGTTGCTGCAGCAACTTTCGAAGTTGCTACAACAACTACGATAGTTGCTACAGCAACAGTCAAAGTTGCTGCAGCAACTATCGAAATTGCTGCAAGTTGCTGCAGCAACTTACAGCAATTGTTGCATGTCATTAAACTAATGATAAAATTGTCACCTCTACTCAATAATTAAAACTTGTGTCACCTTTTTTTAATTTTCAAATTTTTTTGTCACCCTTAATTAAAAATTCCGAGTTACTAGAAGTTTCTTTGTGGACGAGCTTGCAACAACACAAGTCCTAGAGAATCACCAGTAACTTAGTACAAATTTTATCGTAACTAAGGTGAATCTCCATAAATTTTGAGAGAAATTTCACCTAACACATTTTACTTTAAAATTAATCCAAATCAACTTCAAATTTAATATGCAACATTCTAATGACAATCCCAACAATTGCTAATGATTAGCTTCCACGCAAACCTTCAGAAATCAATACACTGACTTGATAAAATATGACACATCGATATTTTATAATATCTCTTGCCATCGAATTGAATTAATTTCAAGGATAAGTGAGCCACCAAATTAAATTCATTTCTTCCAAATAAAATTTATCCATTTCGAATTTTAGAGGGAAAAAAAATACTATTCCCCCATTCCAATTTACATGGCACGATTCTATTTTCAAAAGTCAAATTTCTTTAGTTTGACTGTGAATTCACTCAATTCAAACATATAAATCTTTAAGATTTTTAATAAACAATTACATATTTAAAAACTATATAATAAATTTATAAATCACAAGAATTGATATTTTAAAATAGGCATAATACATAACCATATCCTTCAACTTGGCCTTAGCCGGCATCTATGTTCTCCAATTATGGGTGTGCACAAGTAGACGCTTAGGGGTCATTTGGTTGGTAAACTAGTTATCCGGGGATTAACTATCCCGGGATTAGTTATCCCACCCTCAAGAAGGGATAAAAATAACACGACAATCTTGGAATAACTAATCGTGGGAAGAGTTATCCCACATATTTTATTCCAACCAAACATGAGATAAGTTCATCCTAAAGTTAATCCCGGGATTAGTTATCTCTTATTCCTCCTACCAAACGACCCCTCAAACTTGTATAGAGTTGAATAAGTAGACGCATGCGTTCTCCGTGGCACCTACATGATAATCTCACGCGAATTGTCATGTAGGAAGCATGTGTCTACTTGTTCAACTTATACAAGTGACGGGCACAAATATCAGTTGATGTCAAGTTAAAAGACACATTATTGTATTACGCCTTTAAGATATTAAAAGGAAATACTAATAATTCACTATCAAAAGTTTTCTTGTTTGACTTGAGAAAACAAAATATGTCACATAAATTGACACGAAAGTAGAAAATGCTCACATAAAAAGATATATGCAGAGAGTCAGAGAGAGAGAGAGAGAGAGAGAGAGAGAGAGAGAGAGAGAGAGAGAGAGAGAGAGAGAGAGAGAGAGAGAGAGACTGAGAAACAAACGGAAAAACGGTTGGTTGACAAATGGCGCCAAAACAAAATTATTACCATCCATTTCCTTCTTCTTCCTTCACTTTCTTTTTTTTTTCCTCTGCAAATCTCAAAGGTATTATGATAATAATATTTTAATTAGAATCCTCTTTTATATATGTCAAACGCGAATTCAGAATTTAAAATCAGTAAGTGTACCATTTAATATTTGGATTATTCTATGATGTTTTCTTGATATTAGGGAAATTCAAACCCCTTTTTTTATTTAAATTTATTGTATTGATGTCAACTCAACATTGCTTATTCAAAAACAAATTTAGAATTGAAACATTTTTTTGGATTAACCATTTGGTATCTGATGCCCACTGGCATCGACTAATCTGAATTCGTGCCGTGTAGAGCATTTTGATGTCAAGACAGAATTACTATTGTATTTATCTTGAAATTGCTTATTGGTTGTTTAGCTATATCCACTTTGAGATTCTCATACTATTATTAAATTTAAATTTGAGACTTATTTTATAGACCTTACAATATGTAATTGCATGTGGAATTTCATGAAATTGTGGAAGTTTGAATAAAATTTGACACTATATTACCCTAATTTTGGAATGGGGAGATTCTTGTCATAACAATGACCTATCTTTGAGCTGAGTGTCTTTCAGAAACAGTCTCTCTATCTCGACGAGATAGGCGTAAGATTTGTGTACACTCTATCCTTCGTAGACCCACTTGTGTGAATACACTGGGTGTGGTGTCGTTGTTGTTGTAATAATGACCCTTCTTGAAAGGTGATTGGTTGTTTAGCTATCCATTTTGAGATGGTTAGACTAAGAAATATAAAGTAGAACTTCATTTTATAGATCTTATTATATGTAATTGAAACGGGAACCTCGGAAATAAAGTTGTCTTTGTCCACCTTTAGGTCACGAGTTCAACTCATAGCTAATATAATCCACTGATGCTTGCATCAGAATAGGCTGTCAACATCACAGTCTCTCGGGGTACAACCCTTCCCCAAACAATGCATGAATAGCGGAAGCTCCGTGCAACGTTCATTTTACATAGTAGTGTAGTTCTCATTGATGCATCATGACTATAACTTATAGGTTTTGGTACTGCATGAGAGAATTCATAAGTCTGAGCTCTTTCTTTTCTCTTACTTTTTCATTTTTTTAAAATCCAGAATTGTACTTGTACTCTGTAGTTAAGCACAAAAACTTCAGAATTGTTGTTTTGTTTCATTTCTTTTGGATAATCTTTTTGGTTTTGGCTAATTGTGCTTCCTAGATATGGTTCAGGTGTTGGAAAGGAACAATTTTATCTGATTAATAAGGCAAGATTCTACTTTAACACATGGGAAAGGGCTTGCAGAACCAAGATTCTAGTATCAGTCCGAAAAGTCCTCAGGGATGCATGTGGGGGATACTTCACAATTTCAATCACAAACAACACAGGAAACGTCTCCCACACAAAAGGAAGGGTGGTGGAAAGCGAGTTGCTGGTGAGGAAAGAATAGAGAAAAATGATAAACATAATAGTTCTTTCATACGTGCTAAAATTTGTTCGTTAATCTCTTACACATGTCTCTCTATCTCACCTCTGAGGTAGTGGTTTGGACTGCGTACACTTACCCTGCCCAGACCCCACTTGGTGGGAATATACTGGGTATGTTGTTGTTGTTGTAATCTCTTACACATGTCATGTTATATGTTCAGTTTATCGTCATTAAAAGAAAGGGTGGTGGAAAGCCAGTTGCTAGTGAGGAAAGAAGAGAGAAAAAAGATAAACAAAATAGTTTTTCATAAGAGAGTTTTCCATATGTTTATTAATCTCTTAAGCTTGTCATGTTAGATGCTCAGTTTATCGTCTTTATTTTGAAAGCATTTCTGAGGAAAAGACAGGTGGTTTTTATTTACGAATATTAGAGGCTTAATGTAAGATTAAATTACTATTTTCTTTCATTGTTTAAAGTTTTATGCCTGTGAATGGTGAAGTTGTATGTTGAATATTGCATACTATTAACTATTTTCACTTTTACATTGGTTGAAGATCTAGGGGATAATGTAACTGCTGCTGATTCTGGTGATATCCGAGAAAGAGTAGAAGGCAAGGTTGAGAATTCCCCGGTAAGTTTGAAAGATAGTATATGAGATAACGAGAACATGCCAAGAGCTTTTCAATTTTCTGCTTTTGTGTTCTCGAGCAGTTGGCAGTATCATGCTTCATTATGTACATATCTGTGCCCTAACTGACTAAACTGACTATGACATCGACTGTAACGTTTCAGATTGTGTTGAAAATTACAGAACCTAATAAAGTGTCCAAAAGTTCAATGTTATCTCGGATAAGATCTTTGATTAATCATGAAGAGAGGCCTAAAAGAAAGGGTAGGCACCGGAGAAGTTCATCCTGTCCTATACAGCTCGAACGAACTAATTCTATTCATCATCTAAACCTTGCTGAGATACAATCTTCTCATGAAATTCCCTTAAATGACAAGACTTTGGAGAATCCTGATTACAAGGAGAAATCTTCAGTTGTTAGTTTATTAGACGTTCCCCGAAAAAAGATACGCGAGCATGCAATCCAAGAGCCTATGGAATTAGAAAACATGAGAAAGGACGCATCCAAATTAATGTTCGGCTTTATCAAGTCGGTTTCATTTCCTTCGCGTAGATCACAGCGAAGAAAAGCTGTCAGGTCAAGGAAACATAAGAACAAGGTGGAAGATGATCAGTCACAAGTTGGCAGTGAGGTGTCTGGTTCTGCTGGATTTAATAGCCACTCAGTGACATCAACGGATTTGAGTAGCGATGATGATGTTGGAAAACGCATGTTGATCAGAAGAGCTGGATCATTTGATATTGTCTCTCCATGTTCACCTCGTGCAGAAAAGAAACACCGTGAGAGTAGTAAACTCATCCTCAATCGTTTTAAGAATCTAAAGCAAAAAATAAGGCATGCACTCGAGGAGAGTAGAAAGGAAAGGCGTCGAATTGTCATGGATGCTGTCCTTCATAAGGTTCCACATGGTCATAGATCATCAAAGGATATTGAAAAGGGAAGTGCTTTTGCTCATTGCAATTCTCCATTTACCAAGAGCGAGATGAAATTCTTTAGGAGAACATCATCTGTTAATGAATCATTAGACAATTATAATCAATTACTCGACTCCTCGTTATATAGGGAAGAAAAGCATCACATTTCTGATCGATCGAGCTTTAGAGCATCGAGATCACCTTCACCGGCTAGAAGTAACCCTACAGGCCTTGAGAGGATTCTCTCTATGCCTGATCTCAGATATTACTCTTCTTTCAAACTCGAGGACTCTCCTGAACCTGGCTACTCGTATACACTAGACAGAGCTACATCGAGCAACAACTTATATGTCGGAATTACCAAGTCCAATGAACAGAAGTCAGTGGATATCACTTTAGGTTCAGAAAACCAAACTGAAGAAGGTTACAATTCAGACTCCAAGAGTACAATTTTTCTTGATGTCAACGAAACTTTTGATGACTTCGGTGGCTTAAAGAAATCTTCCTCGGTTGAAAGCATTATTGAGGGCACCTCATCTGTTATTTCAGAATTAGATAAACCAATTCATGTTCCTCTGCCTGATATGATTTTTCAGAATGCTACTTCTGGTGCAGCTGGGCTCTCGTTAGCTAAAGGTATCTTATTCGAGGCAATCTATATACTCTTCTCTATATTTTCCATTTGTCTTCCAAGATGCATTATGAAAGCAGTACATTTTCCATTGAAAAAGCATTCTTTTTTGTCAGTTTTGGCATCTTTTTTTGTAATTTGAAGTACAATGCTCTCAGAATAAACTTACACATTTATGATTTGGTAACACATATTACTATTAATTTGGACACATTTCAAACTTGTCTCAGTCCTGATGTCAAACATGAAATGCCAAACATACCAAAGTTTGGTGCTTTCTACGTAAAACATGTAAATTATGTATGTGTATTATCCGTGCTATGAAAATTATCGCTATATACATAGGTATCTTCAGTGTCTTTAGTAAACTAACACGATGATTTTACTGATATTCCACAGATGCAGCTGAGGATGCAGTTAATACCGATAAAACAGGATTGTCATCCAGTGATCTGAACAGAATTTTGCAAATTCAGGTTGATAAAAGATATGAATCCGAATTCAATTATGTAAAAGATGTACTAGAATTATCTGGCTTTAGTGGAAATAAGTTTCTAGGGAAATGGCATTCTACTGACAAACCAGTGAACCCTTCGGTATTCGATGAAGTGGAAGGATATTGCTTACTTGATCAAGAGGGTGTTACTTGTGATCAACTACTTTTGTTTGATTTAATCAATGAGGTCTTATTACAAATTTATGAGAGATCATGTTCTTACTGGCCAAAATCGTTAACATGTCGTTCTTATATCCATACGATGCCTGTTGGCTACCATGTCCTTGGTGAGGTGTGGACAGATATAAGCTCGTGTTTTGAATCTGAAATGACGATTGATCAACCGATTGATGATGCTGTGAGCCGTGATCTAGCAAAAGATGAATCTTGGATGAACCTTCAATTTGATGCTGTGTGTGCTGGACTGGAGCTGGAGGATCTCATATTGGATGATCTTTTAGAAGAACTGATTTTCATTTGATGTTCAGGTTGTTTAGTTTCCTTCCATTGCTTGACACATTTGGTCCAACACATACACACATAGAGGCGGATCTAGGGCGGATTTAGTGGTTCAATTGAACTCATTGCTTTTGACTAGAGCTATGTATACATATGGTACACTAGTTTTTGCTCGACACATTTGGTCTAACACATATACATTAATAGAGGTGGATCTAGGGTAGGTTCAATGGTCCAATTTAACTCCTTGCTTTTGACTAGAGCTATGTATAGATAAGGTATACTAGTTTTTGCTGGACACATTTGGTCTAACCTATATACGTAAAGAGGCGGATATAGGGTGGAATTCAGTGGTTCAATTTACTCCTTGCTTTTTATTAGAGCTAGGTATACATATGGTATACTAGCTTTTGCTTGACATATTTGGTCCAACACATACACGTGAAGAGGCGGATCTTTGGGGGCGATTCATTGGTTCAATTGAACTCATTGCTTTTGACTCGAACTACGTATACATATGCAAAAGAATTTGAAATTGATAAGATCACATTCCTGAACCGCTCACTCTAGATCCTGGATTAGCCTCCGTTTGGTCAAGCGCTCGAGAAAGTATTTAAGAAGAATCTTGAGCACATATATTTGTTCACAAAATTTTGAGACCGTACATATTTTAGTAGAATATTGTTGAGAATTTTTTATACTAAAAGAAGGAGATTGGGAGTTGTAAATAGCAATTTATTTATTTTTACATATAGATTGATACATATACTATGGCATAATTCCCAATTATTGATCACTTGTTCAATGGAATATCTGATACTGTTGTACTTTGGACCAATGTTTCTACATGTATGGTTCCTTAACTTCTCAACTCTCAGTTAGGTAAAGATTTTAGTTTTCAAGAGCTAAGATTTCTCTGTTATAATATATAATAAACTTTTCTGAGCTATTAAGCATGTCATTAACTGCAAAATGAGAAATTCAAAATTAAATTGATTTCAAATGCAGAGACGTATTTTTTTCCCTTTTCGAATGAACTAAATAAGAAAATAGTGTCACGTAAAATATATTGGAGGGAATATATACTTTTGACCTATATCAATAATGCATATTTTTCAAAGTGACGTGAATCTTAGAAGTAAATACTAAAAATGGAATTTGGTAAACAATGCCCGTCTAGCTCAGTTGGTAGAGCGCAAGGCTCTTAACCTTGTGGTCGTGGGTTCGAGCCCCACGGTGGGCGCTTCTTTTTATTTCCTTTTTCCCACCTTGTTAAACAATTTAGTAGAGAAAGTGTTACGAGTCCCATCGGCCCAAAATCCATTTCTTTACAAAAAGAATTTTTCTTCTTGCTCTACGGTTGAAGATTTTAAGTGAGATAGATCACTACATCATCAATTATGAAATTGAATTGAAGCATAAACATTTTTTGCAAAGATCTTACTAATAATTTTTTGTTTCACCTGGTATCAACTTCAGAATGATGGTTAATTCAAATTTGTGTAATGTAAGACCCATGGAAGGGAACGTACTCCCGACAAGAAACTGTTCATTCTCAAGGTTCAAACCTGAAACTCTTGATCAGGGCGGAGGTAGATAATGCCTTACATATTCGGAAGCACTCAAAAACTTTTGCTTAAACTCTATATTTGTACTAGGAAATGCATTAAATATACATAAATATTTAATTATGAAACTAATAACATAACTACAACGAGCTATGAATTCAATGTCAATTCGAAATCCATAAACTTCAGATACTAACTTCATCTCTAGCCCCAACTAATAAGGCTCGAGGGATCCTTTCCAGAACCTGCGATCAAAATGGGTCCTCCATCTATTTAAAATACCAAAGTATGTCATTTATATAGAATGATACCAAAATAGGCTAAACTCACATATTTTGTGAGTTTTATCTCTTTTTTTTAATGGAACAATTGGCTACGGCGTCAACTTTACAAAAGGTATAAAGCTAAAAAAATATGTGAGTTATTCATTTCTAGTTTACAAAGCTCACATAATATTCGAGTTTTCTATTTTTATTCTATAAAGCTCAAATAATATGTGAGTTATACTTTTTTATTTTATAAAGCTCACTATTTATGTGAGCTTTATACCTAATATAAAAACCTTTTGCCTTCTTTCCCTTTCACGGTCCCCTCCCCCAATTTTTCTTTACCCTATTTTCCTTAAAGAAACAACAAAACCCTACAAATCCCCCACTTCGATTCCCCACATCTGGTCCCCCAATACAATTTTTAGTCGATTCTCAATCAGTGATCCCACGTGGTTATAGTTCGGTGCTTGAAAATTTAGAAATTGTTACGGTTCAGTTGAGGTAATTTTCGATTCTTTTATTCTTGTTAAAATTCTTGTTCAGTCGTTTGTCAAGTGAATGATGTTGAAATTGTTGTTTGGTTGTTGCAAATTAGTTTGGTTAGTTTCTTATTTCTATGCTCAAGAACACTATTGTCAATTTTAGGATTTAGGATTAGAAATAACTTTCATTCTTAATGGTAATTTACCCTTTTGTATTAATCTCAAACTTGTCGGGTAGAATGTTGGAATTGAAAAACTTACTAAATATAGGATACACTCTATTTGGGACACACCAAAAAAAGAAAAAATTAAAACCATGTAAAACTTGTATTTAGTATCAAGTCTCATTTTGTTTTCTATGTGAGCATGCCTACAACACCTGCAATATAGTTTGTTTTAGGTGGTATATTGTTTATGTATGTGTTCATTGTCTTACTGTCTAGTTTTATCAAAAAAAAAATCTCTAATACGGGGCGGGATAAAATCTTAATAGGTCAAGTCTTGCACCGTCGTAACTCGTCTTAATCCGCCCTATTGCCATTCCTACTTGCTAGTAGTAAAAAATGGAGAGTATCATAAAACGATTACAAGCAAATTCTCAAACTTGTTCTCGTCTAGAAATCCATTTAATTTCAAATGTATTACTATTTCAATTTTGAAATCCTTGTCTGGATTGACAAACATTTCCTGTTAAATGCAAGCCAACACAACAGAGTTATGCATCATCTACATATCATAGTTGGTCAAAGCTTTAGTTTTTTCTTACTTGTTGCCAGGAAAACCGCAACAGAAATTCTCACTGTTAGAGATCATGAACTGTTAATTAGTGCATACCAACTGAATCGAAATTAGTTTGGTTTGGTTCAGTTCATTTTTTCCTAATTCAATCCGGTTAGGTTCAATTTTTCTAATTCGATTCTCTGGTATGGGTTTGATATGATAAGGATATTTTTCTGTTTGTAAAATGGGCTTCTTCTTTTTATTCAAAATGGGCTATTTGTGTTTTTTCAGTTAGAATGGGCCACAAAGGCATGTAGTAGTTACTAAGCTACGTACGCAAGTATATCAACTAACGGTAAGATCTATAGTCACAAAATAAGATGGTAAGATTGCTACGAGCTATATTAAATTTCCTAATAAACTTAAAAATTTCTCCTAATGACTATATAAAGGAACAAAATGAGCAAGGACGTACACAAGTATATCAACTAATGTTGTACACAATTTTTCTATAACCACATTCCAAATAAATCCAAAACCTATCCTCAACATAACTTGTCTAACCGCTCTTTGCAGATATTTTTTTGATTTGAACAACATCTTGCTAGCAAGATGAAAATTATCATTTAGAAAATCTGCAGGTTCACGCCACACATATGTAGAAATAAAATCATTTTCATGCACATCCATAAACACATCTGGTCCTTCCTGAAAATGATCAAGAAATAAAATTTCATTAGAATAAAAATGAGGCATATTCATTGGTAGTGACATTGGCGCCGACTGTGAAATTGATTCTTGTTGTGGAAAAGGGCTCATGGACGTGGCTCTTTGTTCAGAATTGGACCTCACATCATCATCATTCGATGATGAGTCAGAGGGGCATTCACCTCCCTCAGCATTATTAGGCTCACTATCATCACCATGTGACAATTCGCCATAATTTGGCTGATCACCATTTTCAATATCATCTTGGACAACATGCTCATCTCGTGTTACATTATCCCTACATTTGAAATAATAGAATAATTTTAATACATTCCCCAAAAAAATAAAAATACATGAAATTAACCAACATAACTTAATATAGATTATATTTTAGACCCATCGATAATAGTCGGCAGTATCAAAACTCACTGAGAGAGGAACATTTGTAGATGTTCCAGCATTGTTCGTCCATCCAAGCTGCGATGATTGACCATAATTATAATCTTGTCCAAAAAATTCATCATTATTCGTCGCACGTAGAGTTAAGCCCCTAAATAAAATATAACATATGACATAAGATATAGACACAAACCATTGAAAATATATATTATTAATAATAACAAAAATTAATAGATATTACCAGTCACTTTCATTCAATGTTTCGTTCAAATTAGGTATTGAGGATTGTGTTGGCATGTTACCCAACATGATGTATTGGGGAGCATTCATATCGAAAAAAGTATTATACTGAGTTAAACTAGCATAACAACACTAGTTGGATGATCAAACTGTGTATAGACATTCGTCTGTGTCGGAGAGTGCGCACGACGATTCCTATACTCCTTAACGTAAACTTGAAGAATATTCAGCTTTATTTGACTAGCATAATCATAAGGAGCCCTCAGAAATTAGTCAACGACTCATCGTCATTGATAATCCATTCCCCATAATTTACCAATCCTTGTGATGAGAAGGAGTTTGGATACTGTCCGATTCTAAATAAATCATAATCATCACTTTTTATTTTCATTCTTCTAAATATAGAATCTACAAATTCTCTGTAACCAATAGAAATTAGATACTTGATGTTGGACTTGGGGGAGATACTATAATATATTGTATTACCCTCGTGAATAATTTCACCGTCCCAAAAAATTACAACTTTAACACTTCAGTATTCATTTTTTAAAATTTCATCAAGTTTTGAAAAGAAGAAGAATCGAATTTGAAAAGAAGAGTTGAATGGAGGAAAGACTGATGATATAATGAATGTATACCTCTCTTTAAATAGGAGATTTTTGAGATCATGTGGAAAAAAAAATATTTACACATAACTCACATATTTTTGGCACCATATTTATATTTCACATCACTAATAAAGACTATGCACATATCTCATATATTTTTTACACCATATTCATTTTTCACATCACTAATAAAGAATGTCAGAATAGGCAAGACTGTCAAAGCGTCATGTCTAAAATGAATAACTCACTTAAATTGTGAGTTATTTATTTTATATTACTTACATACAAAAAAATGAATAACTCACATAAATAGTGAGCTTTATAAAATACAAAAGTATAACTCACATATTCTTTGAATTTTATAGAATAAAAATAGAAAACTCGAATATTATGTGAGATTTGTAAAATAGCGATGAATAACTCATATGTTTTTTGAGTTTTATACCTTTTGTAAAGTTGACGCCGTAGTCAATTGTTTCGTTAAAAAAAAGAGATAAAACTCATAAAATATGTGAGTTTAGTCTATTTTGATATCATTCTATATACATGATATACTTTGGTATTTTAAATAGATGGAGGATCTATTTTGTTCGCGGGTTCTCCTTTCAATGGGTTTGCTACATTCATTATATTATAGGTTACCTCTTATCTTCTTGCTTCACTTTCCAAAGAAAAATGACCCTCCATTTTTTGTCTTCACATTTTCAATCATTGTACCAACATGCTCACTTCCTTATCTTTCTTTTGGTCATCTGCAAACTATACATGACAAAGAAAATTAATGTGGTGTTGCGGATGGGACTTAATGTGGTGTTGTGGATGGAATTGCTCCTTTAATTAGAGATTTTGATTTCAAGTTCTAAGTATGAATAAGTCTTTGCTAGGAGCACTTTCCCCAAATAGATTCCATCCGACACGAATTCAGATTAGTCGGACTATAATGCACGCGGTTATCGGACACCAATGAGAAAACAAAAAATAAAAAAAAGGCATATTGCTATATTATTTCCTTTTCTTTTCTCCTCATAATTTAGCTCAATCCTCACTCCCTTTTCAAAAGAAAAAACCAATTGTTATCTCTCTTTATTCTATGTCCTTTTCATTCTAAAATATAAAGAAATACACAACCCCCATGTCTATATTCTCCTCCCAAGTCCCAAAGGCCAGTAGCAACTAGCAATATATCTCCTTTATTCTTTTCTCCTTTTTTATTTTTTTCCAAACAACAATATTTTCTTATCCAAAATTAATTAAGATGTTATAAGTTTTGAATTGAGATGTATAATGAATTCTAAAAAAAAAAATATCAAATGTTATTTAAATTTATTTTTCATATGTACCGAGACAAACTGCAACCCCCTAAGCAATCGATCAGAAATTTTTTTGATTAAGATGAATATAATCAACCTCAAAGAAAAAACTTATCTTGTGTGATAACACTATATAGATAGTTGTGCTTTCATGTACTACCATATTACGATCTCGACATTATTATGAGGTAGTGATATGAGTTTCATGCACTAGCTTATCAGTAATTAATGCAGTACACTATATAAAGTGGTACTAAACTAAAACTTTGGTACTACTACCTTGAAAACATGTGATGGTGGTACGAAGATAAACCACAACTAACAAACAATAATTCATATGGGGTTAAAATATACTAACAAAATGATAAGGCAAAAGGGGGAAAAGAGATTTCACTTATGTAGGCCATTTTTAAAAGATTCGACATCCATATAGACGTAGGAAGTTTATTCCTATCCCACCATGAATGGTCGATGAAAACTGATGAAACTACAATACTACACCCCACAATGATGTAATTATAAGCACTTAATATATATCAGGAGCAGCAAAGGAGTGGGTCGAATCGGTTATGGACAAATCAAAAGGATTAAATAAAAACGAATAAAATATTCTATTCGTTCATATTTAACGCCAATAGAAATGAGTTAACGAATGGATAATGTGTATATTCATATTGATATTATCCATGCATGACTTCAGAAACAGTTAGATGAGAACACAAGTTAAAAGTTAAAATAAGCTTAGCCTCTTAAAAAACAGGAATTCATGAAAAATAACAGGCAGATAAATGAGTATTGATAATAGAAATATCAATATATCGGTTATTCAACTCATATCTAGTGGGTCAGATTGGGTGGTTACTTATTTTTTAAATCCTTCTGTCAGTCCACTGATTCATATTACTAAAAAAAAAATTAGAAATATGTTGTTATAATGGATGAATTGGGACTTTCACTAAAGAAGTCAAAATATGAAGAAGACTGGAATATCGCTACTAAGCTAAGCTATCATTAAATAGTCTATAGCTAGCAAGACTTTTTTTCAATAATTCGTCATTACATAGAATTCGGAAAAAAGAAATATATACCTCCGAACTATCATAAATAGTATATATATACTCTTTGTTATATTTTGGGTACGTATATGCTTTTATCGCTAATAATTTGGGTTGTATATACCATTTACACTAATGGAGGGACATGTAACACAATCCTATGCATTTATCCATTTTTTATTTATTTTACGAAAAAGGGACATATATATCCTTAAACTATCATAAATGGTACGTATATACCCTACGTTATACTTTGGGTACGTATATACCCCTGCCGTTAATCATTTGGGTTGTATATACTCTTTACACTAACGGAGGGACACGTGGCACACTCCTATGCGTTTACTCAATTTTTATTTATTTTATCTGAAATTAAATTAATCCGCCCAACTATCCATTCTCATACCCAATTTAGACCCAAAATTAAAACCCTAAATTAAATTAATCCAACCCAACTAAAATATCTAACCTGCCCCGAAATTAAAGATGCTTTCAGAGACAAATATCGACCAAATCAAAAACCCGACACTTCATTCACTTCTCTCAAACACTTAATCCAAATCCAAAATTAGATTCGAGTTTCTCTTCTGCGTAATAGAAAATCTACTTCGTATGTACGCAGAGGAGAAACTCGAATCGAAGTTTGGATTTGGATAAAGCGTTTGAGAGAAGTGAATGAAGTATTTTGAGTGAAGTGAATGAAGTGTCGGGTCTTTGGTTTGGTCGATATTTGTCTCTGGGAGCATCTTTAATTCTGGATCGGGTTAGATATTTTAGTACATACGAAGTAGATTTTTTATTACGCAGAAGAGAAACTCGAATCGAATTTTGGATTTGGATTAAGTGTTTGAGAGAAGTGAATGAAGTGTCGGGTCTTTGATTTGATCAATATTTGTCTCTGGAAGCATCTTTAATTCCGAATCGGGTTAGATATTTTAGTTGGGTTGGGTTAATTTAATTTCAGATAATTGGTTTAGGGTTTTAATTTCGGATCTAAATTGGGTATGAGAATGGATAGTTGGGTGGATTAATTTAATTTTGGATAAATTAAATAAAAATTGGGTAAACGCATATATATAGAGAGAGGATTGTGCCACGTGTTCCTCTATTAGTGTAAAGAGTATGTACAACCCAAATGATTTACGGCAGGGGAATATACGTATCCAAAGTATAACGAAGGATATATACGTACCATTTATGATAGTTCGGAAATATATATATCCCTTTTCCGAATAAAATTAGCAAATTTTTGCCATTTAACGATAAAATTTATCCGCAAATTTTAACTTTTTTAATAGTGGTTTTTATATATTAGAAATATGTCTTTTAACTTATCTTAACAAGCAATATATCATAGTTTCAAGTTACTAATTCAGTTTTATATGATGGATTACATGTAGTTACAATTAAGTGATCTAAAAAAAATTATAAATCTTATTTGGTTTGATTTGATGTTGCACGAAGGAAAGGTCACTTGCCAAGATCAACTCCAAAGTGAGAAAAAAGTAGAAGGGGCCCTTTGCACAATAGTTATCAGCCCATGTGCTCACTTTAAATCATGGTTATCCTATATACTCCGTCTCTTCATTTTTATTTATTCATGTCACTAAAAATAAATATTCAATAATATTTATTTAATTTCAGAAATCAATGAATGATTATTCATTTTATTTTGATAGTATTAACTATTATTCATTATCTAATATATTTTTTAAAGTATTAAATTTATTATATTCAAAAAATACTATAGTAAAATTATTCATATTATTTCTTATTTTTTATCTGAAGTAATAGTATGAACTGTATACACTTATTCTCCCCAGACCACACTTGATGGAAGTATACTGGATATGTTATTATAATTTGTATTTATTATTTCGTAAAATATGTGTCAAGTCAATAGTAAACAAGTATTATTGGAGAGAGTATTATTCTTTTCATGTTTCACTTTTTAAGAATTAGATTATATAAGTTTTGATTAGTATTTTAAGATACATTTTCTCCTTTCATTAACATGAAAGAAGTTACAATTTAATATATTTATTATATAATTTTTAATATCTAAATTTTAAATATAAAATATTGAGTAAATTTAATCCAATTTAACTTCAAATACAAGTTAAATTAACTTTTGAAAGGAGAAACAAGACAACTAATTTGAAAGGGAGAAAATACAAATTAAATGACTTGAGGTTGTATTTGCTACTATTATTATAGGATGGTCCATCAAAGATTGTGGTTCGATGATAAGGAATTTTTCATTTACATTATCAAGTTTGAATCGTGAGAATAGAATTGATTTTGATAAGGACCTTTCACTTTAAAAATGTGACTTTTCAGTGCAAATTTTAACTTAGTAGGACCCCAAGTGAAGTTCGAACATATATCGGGTGAAATTTTTTTCTTACAAAAGGATGGATAAGTAGTTCTGCCATTAAAGAATGTAATGAGATAGTTGAAATTCTTTTACTTTTAGTTAAATATTTAAATTTAATTTTGAAAGTCAAAAATTTCTTGTGATTAATGAGCGTTTTATTTCTTAGAATAGGTCTATTATGCATGTATCTGCATTGATCAGATAAGTGAGTTTTGAATACTAAATGATTAAAAAATAGGATGAACAAGGAGAGCCATTCTTTTTGAGATGCTTTGCCAATTGCCAATCCATTCAGATTTTAGGGTAAGTTGTTTTCTTGTAAAGAGGGAAGTCTTTTTGTGGACCGTACGTAGAGAAAAAGAATGGTCTTATATAATAGTTTATGCTTCTGAATGATAGATATTTTGCTTTTTATGAGCTAGTTACATTTCGAAATATCTTATTGTGATGACGTGATAGGTACTTCTTCATTTTCTATTAGGGATTTTGAGTTTGAGTTCTGACTATAGAATCATCTTTAGTAAGAAATGTTTTACCTCCAAAATGGAATTTTCAGACACAAAACTCAATTAATCGAGTCCCGAAAAGAATATCGAACATTGAGTTGAAAAACAAAAAAATAAAATTTTGAAATTATCGTATCGTGGTGGTGTGGTAAGTACTTTTTCATTCTTAATTAGAGATCTTGAGCTCGAGTCCTGGATATAGAATCATCTTTGATAGGGAATACTACTTTACCTCTAAAGTGGAACTTTTCGGTACAAAACACAATTAATCAAGTCCCAAAATAAATACCGAACAATGAGTGAAAAAAAAAAAAAAAAAAAGAAGTTACATTTCGGAATATTGAGCACCTTTTCTGGCCACTAAAATTATTCTATTTTAGGACAACACAGAGGGGAAAAAAAAAAGTTCAAATTTGACTGTCTATTCATATAATTTTTATAGATAATCAGCTTATTAGTTATTACTATGAGAATTTGATCGAATATCTTAGAGAAAAAAAGGGATATTGTTATATATAAAAAAGGGATATTAGTTGTAAGTAAGAATATATTTTTATATATAAAGAAAGGGATAAAAAAATATATTTAAGAAGACAAAAAATGAGGTAAGGTCCAATCTGTTGGGTTTTGGTGAAAGATGAATAGAAAATGGTGGAACAAAATGGGAACAAAGGGAGGTGAATAATCATTTTATAGAAGGAAAAATAGTTTCTCCCTCATTGGTGGGAGAAAGAAATCATTTGTCCTTTATATTAAGAAGTACTCCTTTGAAGGGATAGTGAGCCAAGAAGAAACCAAGCCTCGCGCCGTCGTCGTCGTCGCTCGCTCGTCTGAAATTTTCCTCCAAATGCAATGTTCCAACGAAATGTTTTGTTCCAGAACAATGCAACCATTCCAGAAACATGCAACGTTCCAGAAACGATGCATCAGTTCCAGAACAAATGCAATGTTTCAGAAACAGTGCTTCGAAACAGTGCAACTTTTCGAAGCAGTGCATCCTTTCGAAACAGTGCATAGTTGGCTATAAATACCTGTGTTTTCCTTCATCAGGTATTCAGAATATTTTTACAAGCAAAACGAAATTCTGTAAACTCTCTTCTTCTAAAACAGTCAGTCAGTGTGTGTGAATACTCCGTTCTTGAGTTCGACGAAGTTCTACAATTTTCATTGCCGATATTGTAGAATAGTGTTCTATTTTATCCTAGGAAGAATTAATCCATACCTCGGGCAATAGTGAGGGGATTAGATTCTTTAAGGAGACACAGTATAACTGTGGACTTAGAACAAACAAAACTGTGTGCGTAGTGTATCAAAGTTCTGCTCAAAATCCAGAAAACAACACAATCCACATTACAAGTTAAAAAATTTATTTAAGCAAGAATAAGAATATGAAATGTAGTCGTATATATTTTGCTTCAGTGCTCAACTTGGGTCTTTTTCTTTTGTTCTTTCATTTGATTGCTAAAAGTGGAGCCCCGAATCAATTCTTATTTCATTATGATTTTAACTTTTATAGTTGATAGAATTTCTTTACATTATCAAATTAATTTATTTATCTTTAAGATTGCAAATTTCATTTTTTTTTTTTTGGGAGGGGGGGGGAGGGGAGGGGGTTTATTGACAGATGAATGACCTCATAGTGTAAAGAATTATTATATCACTGATTTATATAAGTTAGATTCTATTTTATGATGTGTTTTTTAAAATCAAATTTTGTGAAGCAAAAAGTAAGTGATGAGAAAAGATGTTTAAAAAGAAATGATGTTTTCACCCTAATTTAGGGTTGGTAAAATCAAATTTGTCTTATTTACTAGTATTTTATTTATTTAAGGATTTTATTTATAAAAAAGTCTACTCAAGGGGTGGTATTATTTTTATTTTTTTAAAAGGAAAAGCAGGATCATGTGTTGGTAAAGTGGCCGAAATATCTAAAAGGAAAACATCGTCGACCACCAATTATTAATAAAATCTATTATTCTCTCTCTTTAAAAAAGAATAAATTAATTTTTTTTAATCTATTTTAAAAGAATAATTTTTTTTTAATAATTCTTTAAATTTAACTTTTCACTTGATATGTTTAAGACCATAAAGACATTTTAATATATTTAATATAACTTTAATTTAAAACTATAAAATTTAAAAAAAAAATTTATTTTTTTAAACTTCATGTCAAATTAAAATAAGTCATTTTTTAAAAAAACGGAAAGAGTATATAGTATGATATTTGTTATAGCTAGGTTGTATGCTATTATATCCCTAAGATAAGGCTAGAAAAGTACAAATGATCCTGAATTAATTTAATGTGGGTGATATATTAATAAAAAAATTCTCCCATCAATATATATCTATTCGAAATAATTTTTCTATCTTATAAAAATAAAAATAATGTTATATTCTATTCTTTTCAAATTTGACTCTCGTGAAATTATACAGAATATGTTAGTGCATGTTGATATATTTAAGTGAAGATTAAAGTTTAAACAACATCGATGCAATTATGGGTTTTGTCCTTTTACTTATGTACTTTTTCTTTTGAATTCAATACATAGGTAAAATCTGTCACCCCGCCATCACGAGAGGCAAAAGCGTAAATAAATGAAGTTATTTAAATTTAAAATAATAAAAAATAATCACGGGTGTTGTTTTAGTGTACCTAGAGCAGCTCCAAGTCCAACTTTGGAAAATTTTCTATATAAATTTGGATTAATCAAACTTTAAAGTATATTTCCAATTCGTGAAAAATAAAAATAAAAATGCAGCACCAATTTTGTTAATCTGATTGCTATTGCCAAAAAAAAAAAAAAAAAAAAGGGAAAAAGAGATGTCTACAAGTGAAGAGGTCTTTAAGTTTTGCAAAAAAATAAAAAAATTCATAATTGTACAATTTGGTTCTTGTATTATCCGAAATTGCTTTATTTTATCCTCTATTATACTTTGAATTCAATTCATATTTTTATCGTTAGTAAATTAATTTATATTTACCAATATTATTAACAAATCTTCAGCTTAAAATGAACGACCATCACATATCAAATAACTTAGACAAAAGAAAGTCTTTATTTTCTTCTTATCATTTTGACTATGGCCTAAAATTATCCTTCTACCAACTTCATGTTGGAACTCTTTTATTAGAGGTCCAGGGAAAAAAGATAATTTTTTTTCTTGATAAGGTTATAACAGATGACAAAATTATCCAATAATGTAACACTAAATGTCTCATTTCCCAAGCGAGCCAAAAACTTGTGGTTAATATAATACTAAAATATAAGAACATGCTATGTATTTTTTGGGTCACAAATTATTGGTGTCTATGATCGAAGTTCTGGATAAAAATAAGTACGTGGAAAAATCTTGAAACAGAAACATTAGCCTCTATTATTTTTGGGATTACTGTGGTATCTGGGCTAGAATAGATAAAAAAAATTATTTAATATTTTTTTGTTTTTGTTAGAATTTAAATCTGAGACTTCATGATTCTTAATTCATTTCATTAATTATTAGATCACACCCTTAGGTGAAGAAATATTAGCCGTTATTGTGCTAAAGTAGTATATTAAGCTTTCGTTTGATCATTAATCTTGATGTTAAAATTTAAAAATTTGAGTTTTTGAAATTTTGTTTGAATATGTATTTTATTTTATTTATTTATTTATTTTTTTGAATATTGTGAATGAAAGTGAAATTTATCCAAAAATTAGACATTGAAAATCTGATTAATTTCGTGACTATATAATATTTAAAAATAATTTTTTAAAAGTCGATAAAACTTATGATCAAAAACTTACTAAATATTTGATATATATTATACATGACAGCTTAAGCAAAGATACGTGCATGCCCATAATTCGTTCCAACATAAGAGTGTCATTTTTTTGGGTAGGTAAAATGTCACTATCAGTATGGAGTAATTAAATCAAACCCGTCACTTAACGATAATGTTAAAATTGAAGAAGAAAAAATATAAATTCTCTATTGATTTGCTTAAATAAGCATGTCAACGAAAAAAATATATTCTATTTTTAATTTTTAATATATTAAAAAAAAAAGGAAACAGAAGGGATTAATTTATGAATTAGATCATGTAAAATTTTACCTTTTTTAAACATCGAGTTACACAAATAAATAAATAAATAACATCTGAGTATATAGATAATACTCTTTCTAATTTATATTAAGTGAATTGTTGAGTTTTTTCATAGTTTTTAATAAGTGAATTTTCCAAAGTTTAAGAGAATTATTGAAAGACTTTCTTCCATATTTACATTCCCGAAAAGTTTGAGTATTTAACTATTTTACATTTTCAAGGAGAATAATTTAAGAATATTAATCAAAAGAGTATAGTGGAAAAAAGTCTTTAATTTATTTCCTTAAATATTTTTTTAAGGATTGTGTCATACTCTGATAATTTACTTAACGTAAACTAGAGAAAGTATGTCTAAAAAAGAATTCATATTTATACCATTAATAATAAAAGTAAGCGGATTTTAAAATATTTATTTTATCCTTAATGAAATGATTTATATGACCACACAAATATTCGCCAAATCCAAAAGTCTTTCTTTCCTTTTTTTAATTTTTTTTTGTGTCAAATCAAAATACCGTAACAAATAATTTTTGAAATCTCCAAGAAAATCCACAAGCGCTACTCTTCGAGTACACTCTAAATAAACTGCTTCTATACAATAGCTCGCAAATCATATAAAATATATAAATCGTACTAGATATGTCCGGTTCAACGAATTCAATCAAAAAATACATGAATAGGAGAAATGAATTGATCTCAAACCACTCTTATGATGTGCCAATGCAGCCTACTACATCAACTCAATCACTCTTATAAATATATTATATTATTTTATTATAATAAATTAAATTAATTTAATATAAACATCTTATATACAAATAAATATCTTGAACGGGGTACAGACATATCTAGAACATACGAGCGTATTCTTAATTAGGACTTAGGAGTATAATAAAATAATAATGAGTAATTAATAGGGAACAGATTTGGAGAAACCAGAAAACGACAGATACGTGGCCAAAATTCCTATCACGAATGGACCGACTTACAAGGTCCCTCATCCCTCACGATCATGCCACGTGTACGGTGGATAACACCCCTTTCTCCACCTCCATTTTGCTATAAATGGAGAGTCATGGTTGTTCCTTAATACTCGTTCAATCTCATTCAAAAATCTCATTTGCTTCTCTTAATTTTCCTTTGAAAACATCTCATCAATCATGTCTTGTTGTGGAGGAAACTGTGGTTGTGGATCTGGCTGCAAGTGCGGAAATGGCTGTGGAGGGTAAAACTTTTTTTTTTTTTTGTCTTCTTTATTTTCTTGATTTCGGCTATTGTTATCTATTTTGAGTCGAGAGTCTATCGGGAACAGTCTTTTTATTTTATCTGAAGTAGTGGTATGGACTACGTATACTTTACCCTCCCCAAACCCCATCTGGTGGGATTACACCGGGTATGTTGTTGTTGTTGTTGTTGTCGTTGTTTATTTTCTTGATTTCGAGATTCGAATAAGTCGTTGTTTGATTATAATTTTTGTATTTACATGTTTTATAAGATTTCATATCCGAATTCACGATCAAAGTGAAACGTTTTTGACTCTTGAAATTTAAACTTTTGTCACATAAGTTGGGACAGAGAGAGGGCGTATCATTTTTTTTTTTAATTTTTCGTTTGGTGTTCGGTATCTTAAAAAAGCTCTTGGTTAATTTGAATTTGTGTTGTGTAAGCTCTATTTAAGAGGAAAATGCTCCTAAAAGAAAATTATGATTGTTTTTTTGTTATTTTTACTACTTTTTATCAAAATTATGTTTTCTTTGTTTTTGGATGATCCATGCATGGATTCCTTTTATGTGAAAGACTGAATTTTTTATTTTAATAATCAGAGATTTCTTGGGATTTTTTGCTATTTTAATTTCTGTTCTGTTTACCAAAATTTTGCCCAAAAAATCCTGTATTTTGTTCCTCTTTTTTTCTGTTCTGGATGATCCATGCATGGATCTCATTTGTTTTCTGTTATTTGTTTTTGCTTATTTTCTTGCGAACTTGAATTTTGATTTGACTGTTTGGCTGTTTAACAATATTTTTGATTGAATTTTGGTGGGGGATTATGGGTTCACCAAAAAAAAAAAAAAAAGGATTTGTGTTGATTTATATGCCAATTTTGAGGGGTTGGTGACAAGTTCAGGAGAAGTTTTATGTCCATCTTAGTTCTTGCATTTAAGTGATTTGGAAAGATCATTTTTTGGTGTCTGTTTGTGTGTTGCTGTGAGAGGTTTTTTAAATTAGAATATTTTTTGATCTAATGACCTGGCTGTGATTAACAGAACACTGTCAATTTTTTATTTTTA
Source organism: Capsicum rhomboideum (assembly GCA_031232105.1). Classification (NCBI taxonomy): domain Eukaryota; kingdom Viridiplantae; phylum Streptophyta; class Magnoliopsida; order Solanales; family Solanaceae; genus Capsicum; species Capsicum rhomboideum. Next base: position 136,228,783 of record CP124711.1, on the reverse strand, counting down.
TTTTTTGAATTTTCTGTTTCCCTAATAATACTAGACGAGGGATTTGTGGTTCTTTTAGCTCTTTATTCAGCAGTTGGTTTAACTAAAGTTACTACTAAATAACCAGAAAGAATAAACTTTGTAGAAATGGGAACTTGGTTAATGAAGAAAAGGCCGAGATGTGTAGGGATCATTTTGCCATATTTTGTGTCTCGTTTTTTCAGAATTAAATTGGGTAACATTATAAATTGATGTTTTATTAAATAAAATCACTATTTTGAGTGTTAAGAATTTTCCACATTCAGCCTCGCAAAAACACAAATCATTGTGTGTGTTTTCTAGGCTGAATGTGGGGGAAGTTCTCCCAAGTGGGTAATTCAGTTATAAGATTGTGTTGTCTTCATGTTTTTACTACATTTAAAAGGGTCCATCCTATGGAGCAAGTGGGTAAGTGTATGCAGTCTATACCACCATCTCGAATGATCTGTTGTTTGTCTTGTTGTAGTTCTTGTTCTGTTACTATGAGTTCTTTTTGTTTGTATTTGTTGTTTTTTGTACTTCTATTTTGGACTATGTTGGACTATTTTTCCTTAAGCTAAGGTTTTTGTCTAAAACATCCTCCCTAACTCCGAGGTAGGGTAACTCGGAGGTAGGGTAAGGTCTGCATTCACACTATCCTCCCAGACTTAAAACTTTGTGGGAGGTATGTCGCTGTTGTGGGATGGTTTATTTGGGAAATGTTCTTGCAAGATTGTGTTGTGATGGAGAATTACGTTTGTTTATTAGCAAGTTCTTGCTTTCGATCTTTCGAGTGTATTGACGATTTTCTTATTTGTAGGTGCAAGATGTACCCAGACATGAGCTACACCGAGAGCATGACAACCACCGAGACTTTGGTGCTTGGGGTGGGACCTGAGAAGACAAGCTTCGGTGCCATGGAGATGGGTGAATCCCCTGTTGCTGAGAATGGATGCAAATGTGGATCTGACTGCAAGTGCGACCCTTGCACTTGTAACAAGTGAACAAACTAGCAGCCAGCTATAACAGAGCAGAGATCATGGTTTAATATGTTTCTAGTTTTATAGTGTGTGTGTGTGTTGCAACAGGGAAAAAAGATTTATGTTTTTCTTTTTTCCCTGTAATAAGAAAATAGTAATGGATTGTAAGTAGCAGTAATGTGGTTTGTGTAACATGAGTATTTCTGCATCTGGTAGTTTTAACATATAAGTTTGGAAGTGTATTGTTGTGGTTTCAACTAATTCTAAGAACTTCCTTCTTAATATTTCCCTCTTTATTTTTTATACTCCTATCTGTTGAAGGGGAGCGAGCGTTGGAGTAACTGATAAAGTTTTGTCATGTTATCATGAAATTACGGGTTTAAGTTTGGAAAACAGCCTCTTGGAGAAATGTAAGGTAAGACCTAGTACAACAGACCCAATAGATCTTTGTGGTCGGGCTCTTTTTCGGCCCCTGTGCATAGCGGTATAGTGCACCGTGCTGTCCTTTTTCTGTTCATGATACTCTCGGGGCTGCAGTTACTCTCATTTGTTTGGTTTGTTGGGTATAACCACTGTGGTCTTTTAGTTTTGAAAAAACAAAACTACCAAGAACAAATGCATTGTTGAATATGACAATTCATTCGCTTGAAAATCTCTGTTATCTCTTCTTAGACAACAGTATTCGTTTTAACGTGAAGGTATTCGATCCTTTATTTCTGTTCACTTATTTTTTGAGAAAATAGTGCAGTTTGATTCGTTTCTCCATATTGCTTTTGGGATGTGGGTTCTCTTTTGCCTTTGCATTTGAACTGAAAACTAGTCATTGTAAAGGGGGAGGGATTAAAACATCGAGGGTTGCACGTTAAAGAAGAGAGGATAGCCGGAATTATATAAGAGGCTACAACTGCACGAAAATAACAAAGATAGACTGTCTTTCTAAACAAGCGTTTGCCTTATTAATTTCAGTTTTCTTTCTTTGCTCTAAGACATACAAGTTGGAGAAATCTGGTGATAGCTGCAACTCAATAAAACAAGAGAAATAACTATGAAAATGCTGAAATTCTGCAATCTATGGTTGGAATTGGTACAACAGGGACTGATAACAGTCATTTTGAGGGGGATGGAAGGTAATTAATACAAGCTCTCAAATCCAACTACTCATAAATAAAGTACAATATAACTAAAGTTCTAGCCAGATACACAATCTTTCATCTACATGCTCCTATAACAACAAGGTGTAGCAGAGAAGTTTTTCATCCTAGTATTCCTCTTGCAGCCCACCTGAATAAGTTATGTACCTAGAGAGGTAAACGTAAAAACACTTCATTATCACTCCATAATTCACAATAACTCCATAAGAACACTGCATACACAAAACAAGAAGGAAGAGTAAAATGGAAATGCAGATAATACATTGTGTAGCATTACCTGTTTTGATGTCAATCCAATCTTCTCCAAGTCATCTAGCTGCACGAATCAGGTAAGTAGGCTTAGTATGCAGTCCCAAACAAAGAATCTGTAACATCATAGACCTTAAAAAAGAGTTTCTTACTGATTTCATCAGGCTTGTTTCCCTTAGATCAATAATGTACTCAGCCATCTTTTGTCCAATTCCCTGGATGATATGAAAGATTTAGTCAAAGTCACGGTAAGTATAAGCGATGACAATGTCAGAATCGTGTGAAAATGTAGTCAAAACTCGTTGCTGGTATAATGATGGCAATGTCAGAATTGTGTGAAGAGATCAATCACATACCTTTATCGCCATGAGTTCCTCCCTAACACAATGTAGCACAAAACGAAGTTTAAGTCTCCATGCAGAACGAAGAAATAGAAAAAATAAAAGGGAAATGAAGACAAAGAACAACACTCACTTGTTGGCTGTGTTCAATAACTCAATGTACTCTTGGACAAGAGAGCTCTGTATAATCAACAGAGATAATTATTATAACTAGAAATGCTAAACAATCAGAGTATAATGACAACAGGGGTTCCTGCTCACCTTTAAGTTAGAACTTCGTGTACTGAACTTATCAAGTGGAGTTCCCAACGCTGGTATATTCTCATCAAAACTGCTTAAAGCAAAGGATGACATGGGAGTTTGCTGATTGCAGATGAGGTGTATTTGATCCTTCGTGGATATATTCTCATTATTGATGTTGGAGTTGATGGGAGAAAGGACCTTCCTAGGGGTAACCTCACATGCTTTAAGGGAGCTGAAACAGTCAACAATGGTCACTTTCTCCTCTGCATTGGTTTGTTCATCTACACAAGACCAAACAGACAAAAATCTTCAAATTTTATTTGACTGCCTCTAAACAAGAGATATTATATTTACATATTGAAAAGTTTAACAAATACAAATTTTCACAGCTATCTTCAAATAGGGCAAATGAGACAAATAAACTCCAACTGAGTTGCATATGTAAGAAAGATTGAGACATTAGTCTAAATGGATTATGGAGGTATGGATGTGATAGTAGTATGAATGCCTCTCTAATGTAAGTGAAAGAACACGAAGATGAGTGCTATTTTCCGGTTTAGTTTTTTATAGTGGAGGGGGAAAATGATTCTATAGTGACCTTAAAATACTTGAAAGAGAAGCACACCGAGAGTTTAGTGGGTTCAGCTTATTAAAATCTTTATTGGCTAATTTATAAAGGAGCAATTTTAAGAAAAATGAGAATTTGATTATAACAAGTCATACAAAGGTGTGTACAATCTTATACTGAAAAGCAAGAAACTCAAAGAGCACCTAATATCATGAAAATAAGCAATGGTCAAATAGATCAAACATTTTAGGTATAATCGGCAAAAGCTTGCTAAAAGAGCTATGTGGAGTAGCTATTCAACCACTTTCTATGAGAATGTTAATAGAGAAGTACTATATATGGACATACATCACCGAAAAATTGTCTCGTGGTTGCAGCTTAATATGAATTGATGCAGAATAGCTATTACTCTCTCTGGGAAGAATAGACGGAGGAAAACACTAGAACTAGATTTGGCACATATATAATTGGAAAGACTGTCACATGTTCATAGCTTAATATGAGTTCGCTATGTAGAATTGGATGAAGAATACATGAAGCAGACTGCAAAAACTGAGTTATGGTTATTATAATCGCAAGTACCATGCACCGCTGTATTAGAATCAGGCACAACCCTTTCAGCAAAAACCTCAAATTTCTTCTCTTCTCTTTGTCCACCAGTATCAGCAAGGTCCTGAGCCTGCATTTGCACATTAATGCAGAAATTCAACTTAAAACAATTTATCAATTAAATCCAATTCTTCCATAATGAAAAGTGTGATCAAATTGTTTTGTTGTCCTATCAAAAAGATTTACATCGAAATTCTTTTTAGCTATTAATTATCACCTACCAACTGACTGATTCTCTTTGTAATAAAGATGACCAAACTTTAGGAATTGTTGTTTCCTTTGAGAGCTTATCAAGCTATCAGACATTACATCAACTCAAAGTTAGAGTAATCCTTGAATCTGAGGATTGAGATAGTTAAGTTTCATGGCTACCAGTTCATATTCATTCAAAGAAATGGAATCACATATACAGTAGCTAAGAAGTTTAACAAAAGACCTCTCATGAATAGAGTCTGTCAATGGATTTTGTTCAATTTAACACAAAGTGCTGTATCATAAACTCAAAACGAGCTAGGAAGAAATTATATTTCTCATTTTGTTTTTTACCTCCACTACTAAGTTCGATCGATGTCCATTTTTAAATAAATTTCTACAAGCTCCATCTGGATTCCTGTACAACATAGTTAAGCAATCATCAAAATCAAATGCAAGTAAATATGGCAAGAATATAGAGTAATCATTACCTCTTTTTTATGCTTGAAGCGCCTTGATTACTGATAGATTTTTGCTTAGAAGAGCTCCCAAACAGGCCTAGCTTTCTGGTAGAGCATATGGAATTTGGAGTTTTACTAGTAAATGGAGAATCAAATGCCCCAATTCTTTGAGTACTTTTTGTCTTGCCTTTAGATTCTAGCCATGCACGAAGCTTTGCCTCCATATCAACTTTGACCTTTGGAGTCTCTCCTTTTTGTGCTGAGGCAACAAAATTGGATATATGTCTTGACCTGGCTGCCAAACTAACTGTATGAAGAGATTCTTGGTACTCTCCAGGGTTCTATAAACAAATGAAAATAGTTTTCAATGTTAAGAATAGTGCTGCATTCATGGTACTAAAAGGCAAGAGATGATATATACAACATCCTACCAAGCAAGCGATCATCAAAGCACGGCTTGTTCCTCCAAGAGAGTCTTGCAATACCCTTGTCAATTTGCTTTCTCTATAGGGTATTCGTGGTTGATTGTTGTTCAATGCATAAATCACATTTGACAGTGCAAATAAGGACTGGTTGATCTTAGCACTCTCTTGTAGACGAATTCCAGTGTTGCAAGTTTTTCTATTGTCTTCGTTTCCTAATTGAGTGATAGTTGCATTAGAGCATGTCAGTTACTTTTCAGTTCAGTAGTCTACAATAATTCATGGTTAGATTTAGTAAATTTTTAAGACCTGCTAAGTCAATAAGGTTCAACTTCCCAGTAATGACATTTCCAGTATCATCACAGCTTGGAGTAGAAACATAAATTGTCAGCACGGCGTGACTCCTGCTAGAGACATCATTAACACCCGTATGTGCGACTTTTCTCCTCTGAACCGCACAAGAAAATGCTTCTTGAAACTCTGACGTTGAACTGACGGTGACTTGTGCAAGTCCTTTGAGATGAATCTGCCCATCTTTGTCGTCCAATATGAAAATTTCCTTCTCCTTAAGTTCAAGTAGATCATAGCACCTATCCATGTATATTTCATAGTATGATATTGTTACGGTACTTTTCCCCCGACTCTTCGAGAGAATAGAGGATATTGCAAGTGGCATTAGACCAGGGAGGTTTTCAGTTCCCTGCATCAGCAAGAAGGTTTTTCAAACAACTCACATGTACATCCAGGAATTAGGAACGCCTGAAGGAAACTATATATTTCACATACATAACTCTGAAGAGGTCAAATGGAAAAGTTCTAGATTGATCAAATGGCTGCATATTTGGGATAAACTTATGCATGTTCAATCTAAAAAGTCCGATAACTCCTTTGCTTACTCATGGATCTATGCTATAGAAGTTGTAGAGCAGCAAAAGACTTCAAATAAAACATTGAATAGGCCTGTTATAACTTATTAAATCTATATATATCTCCTACTCCACATGTATATTTTAGCATCAAGTCCAATTGCAGGAGTGCTGGAACAACTTGTGTATTATGCAGACAAATAAAACATACCTGCATTGTGTAAGTTTTGCCACTCCCCGTAGCACCATAAGCAAATACTGTGACATTGCGACCTTCTAATATCCCGGGGATCAAAGGACTGACTTCTTTGCCAAAGATTTGGCTTATATTGTTATCTTCTTGACCGAAAAATCCATCCAACTTGTAGCATTCATTACGACTACAATCAAAAACACCATGATAAAGTTGTAGCAAGACATATCTAATCTTAGAGCACGCCAACAATTGAGAAAAAGCTTACCTAGTTTCATGATCTTTGAGATGAACCGTTACATCCTCAGAAGGCTCACATTCTGAGTTGAGAACAGAAACACAAGAGATTGGCTTTCCATCTATCGAGTTAATTTCTCGAGGAAGAAAGGGGCGAACTCTAACAATAACTCTAACTTTCGTGACCAGAGCGGATTCTAGCTGCTGTATTTTTCCAGGAGTTGACAAGTTTTCTGTTTGACATGTTTTAAGACCATTCATTTGCATATTACTCCTAGGGACAATAGAACCTGTTTATTTAACAACAATAAATAAATAACATTAGCATTTAAAAATGTAGTCTTGTTGAACAAAGTACTGACTCTTTCAATAAACAGCATCCAGATTAATCTTTTGAACTAATGTTTCTTCTTTTTATGGAACAACTCATCTACTACTGAAAGGAACATCAAGAAAAAGTTTCAACTGAGAGCATAGATCAATTTTAAATTTTTACAGTTTGACTTGTTTTATGAATAATTCAGTATCATGGGATATTTCCTTTTTCCTTTAAATCTTTATTTATCTATCCTGTCTATCTGAACTGGTTAAACACCTACCAAAGAATAACAACAACAACAACAACAACATATCCTGTGTAGTCCCCAAAGTAGGGTCTAGATAGAGTAGAGTGTACGCAGACCTTACCCCTACCTCAGAGGTAGCGAGGTTGTTTCCGGTAGATCCTCGACTCAAGGAAAAACAAACTAAAGCAATCCAAAAAAAGAAGTAACGAATGTGAAAGCATACTAAATAGTAATCCAAAAAAAGAAGTAACGAATGTGAAAGCATACTAAATAGTAACTACAACAAAATAATACGATAATCTAAGTACAAGAAACAATAGATAGTAACAAAAATCTAAGGACAATGACTACTAGTATGGAAGGATTAGCTAGACAACACTCTACTACCTGCTAACCTACTACCTTAATCTGTGTCCTCCATAACCTATCCGAGAATGTGAAATAAATTCTAAGAAAAAGCCCTTATTTAGTTAGGTAATTTTCAGTTTAGCGACCTCAGAAAGTGAGGATTTTTAGCTATATAATACAAAAAACTCTCCAATTCTACAATGAATTGAGCTCCATTAATATCAATAATCAAATATAGTACCAAATTCCTAGCTTAGCCATCCATTTACATTAGGGTGTTAAGTTCTACTCACTAGCATTATACTTAAAAACTAATAGAGTATAGTATGTGATAATACAACTTAAAATGACTAAGATCATTCAATTAAGTCTTTTAAAAATAATAGTTATGGACCAAATTAAAATCGAAAATGGGGGAAAATCTTAGTAGCTCAGTTGCTTGTCTGCCTGAACTTTCACCTTGTCGGTGAAGGTTCCATTCCCCACTTTGTAATCCCCTTCCCCTACCCACATTTTCTTTAAAAAAACAAAAATCCGAGGAATTTGAGTAGCTCAGTTGATTGGCTACCTGAGGGTTCAAGTTCCTACCTTATAATCCCTTTCCAATCTCTACTTTCCCTACCCCAACAACAACAATATACCCAGTGTAGTTCCACAAAGTAGGTTTGAGAAGGGTAGAATGTACGCACACCTTACCCCTACCTCAAAGGTGACCCTCGGCTCAAGAAAAAACAGTCCAAAGCTTTACAGAGAAAAAAGTAATAGAAGTGAAAGTAGAAAAATGCAAAATACTACCATAATCAAAGTACATGAAACAACAGATAATAACAGAGATCAAAGGACAAGAAACTGCACAAAAAATAGTACAAATACTAGTATGGACATATAACAAGACAACACACCGCTACCTACTAATCTACCACCCTAATCTGTGTCCTCCACTTTCACTACCAATTTAAAATCAACTAAGAAGCACCAAAAAAATTCAAAGAATTACGAACTTGATTTGAAGAAAGAATAAGATTTACTCACCTTAGGTTGTAGATCAAACTCCAAAATTCAAAACTGTTTTTCCCTTTGTAACACTGTGTATGTGAGAGTGTTAGTGACACAGAGAGAGAGAGAGAGAGGGGACCGTTGAAAGAAAAAGTGCGTTTTTGAGATTAGTAAATTCAAATTCTCAAATGGCGGTACTCGGGTTTTGAAATTTTTTGAATTACAAGTCCTGGGCCTTTGTTATTGGGTTTGAGTGGCCCATCCAATAGTGCTTGTTTTCATTTTTAGGAATTGCACTTGATAGCCAATTTATTCCTTTTTTTTTTTTTGGATTGCTTTGAACTATTTTTCTCCTCAAGGGTCTATCGGGAATAGTCTCTCTATCTTTTACAGTAGGAATAAAGTCTGCGTACATTCTATCCTCCTCAGACCCCACTTTGTGGGATTATATGTTGTTGTTTTGTTGTTGCACTCGGTGGCCAAATTTTTATGTGTTGTTTAAGTTATATTTAATTTTTCTAAAGTATTATGCCTGTTTGGTCATGAAAATTGTGAAGTTTGAAAAAAATATAAGAAAAATTACCTAATACCACAACTTAAGTTACCTAAACTACTTAAATTCCCTACACTTTTTATTAATTACAAAAATCCCTGATTTACATACTCTCCTTCAAAACCTCGGATACATCCTTCAAGTCCCTAAATTTTCGGATACAACCCACACAACACAGTAACTCCTCTATCAACAGCGCAAAACAAGCAACATCTACTTGCAGTTACTCCCAACAATCTGAGAATTTGAATTGTGGTCGTCCCACCCCCACCCCCCAAACTTCAGCTTCAATTTCAACTTAACAACTACTCTCAAATCTCCATTTAATTTTCTATTCATTCCATTTCCCACCATCAACAACAGAAACTTCTAAAAAATCCAAAACCCAATCACCAACACCACCGCACCACTACCATTAATGGCGAAAATTGATTCAGCTTCCGATGCTGCAAGGCTGATTGAGGAGGAGGTATTCGCTGCTGCTGAATCTATGGGTACGATAATAATGACGACATTGGGATACTTGAGGTTTATTCAAAGGAGATACATTGTAATGATGTATCTAGTTTAAAATATGACAAAAATTATGCATCAGAATGCTTTTTTACGTTAATGATACATAAGACTTATGTATCAGATGAGATCTGTGTTACTGATACATAAGAATTATGTATTGGAATGAGTGTCTCGTGAAAGTATATCAAAAAATATGTATCAGAATGCTTTATTGTGTTATTGATACGTAAGAATTATGTATTGCAGTGATTTTTGGTGGACTTATGTGTGAATTTGGGTGGATGGTGGTGTTTCACCGGTTGGCTGGTTGGAGAGATGGTGGTGGTGACGGTTATGTGCTTTTCGATGGAGAAGAATAAATTATTTGTTTTTGGGTATGAGATTCAGCTGGAACAGTGGTCGGCAGTAGAGGGTTTAACAGGTTAGAGATCTCGACGGTTTTGGAGCTGTTGTGATTGCTCCGGTGACGCAATTTCGCCGGAGATGGAGTTTGGGCCGGTGTCGACTCTTGTGATTTTTGGAACGGAGGGAGTGTTCTGCTAGTGTGTGTTAATGGAGAAAAAAATGGTATATTTGGATGAAATTGGAGTTGTGGCTAGTGATTTCCGCCATAATTGAATAACTTTTCGTTATTTTTCATTTTTATCTCGCCTAATTGGTTAATAATGTATCAACGACAGTGATGTATCGGGCGCGTTAGTTATATATCCGGATGAAAAAATTTGGAATTTATTGTAATTTAGTTAAGAGTAGGGATAGGGAGTAAGTAGGTCTTAAAGTGTTGGGATTTATGTAAGTTTTACAAAAATATATTTGAAATTAGAGTTGTGCATGATCATGAATATAAGTTGAAGTTGATTTTGAATTTTTATGAGTGATAGAGAGAAAAAAAGCGAAAAACAACCCAACAACAACAACATACCAAGTATATTCTACACAGTGAGGTCTGGGAAGAGTAGAGTGTACACAGTTTATATCACTATTTCAGAGGTGAGGTAGAGAAGTTGTTTCTGATAGACTCTGGATTCAAGACAAATAATATAAAAGACATAATATAAGAACAAGACATAATAGATAGTAACAAAACAACTGATAAAATGAAAAACAACCCATTTTTTTTAAAATTGCTCCTCAAATAATCAACTAAAAGTTCTAAGAGTTGGTCAAATTTAATCGAATGATTGAGCCATAAATTTGTTTTTTTAAAAAAAACTAAAAATAAAGCCCAATTTTTCTTGTGCAAAAAGTTGTCTACTTTAAAGTGTAATTTCATAAACCAACAGGTTTCTCAAAGAAATTTTAAAAGTGTTAAACCAATCTCTCACGTTACACACACAACTATTAGGGTTTATTAAACCAAAAAAACAAAACAAAAAAAACAACAAAAAAACCATCAGCTATAATTGAGCCTTAAATAGTTACATATTTGTGTTGGATAATCAAGAAGTGAAAAAAATGGACAAGAACATGATGGGTGATTTGAATTCTCTTGGTGAAGCTGACCAACAAAGAATGGCTGCTATGATTGACCAGCTACAAATCCGTGACAGGTTTTTTTTTTTTTTAAACTCTTCTAAATTCTTGAAATTAATGTTTAGCTATTTTTTTGGATTTTAATTTGTAGAGTAAGTATAGTTGGAAAAAATGGAATTGCTAAAAATGGGTTTAATAGTATGATGTTGGATTCTTGATTTTTTTTTTTTTTTTTTTTTTCTGAATTGAAATTGTAATAAGAAAAGAAGAGTATACCTTAATTGCCCCGAAAATTGGTTTAAAATGTTGTCTTTACTAGTTTGATTGTTGAAAGAACCCATTTTTCTGAAGAACTTGTACATAAAAATGGATAGACAGAGTTAACTGGTACGCGTTGCTGGTGGGAGATGACAGGTATCCCGTGGAATTAGTCGAGCACTGTTATAAAAGAAATGGGCTTACTTGTATGCTGTTGGTGATGTTGGATTCTTGATTTTCTCTGCTGATTTGGAATTGTAAGAAGAAGGAAAAGAAGATTATTTAGCTTAATTGCACCAAAAGTGGTTAAAGATGTTGTCTTTACTAGTTAAATTGCTGAAAGAACCCAATTTTCCCATAAACTTACATATAAAAAATGGGTTTACTTGTATACTGCTGGTAATGTTGGATTCTTGATTTTCTTTGGTGAATTGAAATTGTAAGAAGAAAAGAAGAGTATACGTTAATTGCCCAAAAATTGGTTAAAGGTGTTGTCTTAACTAAAGTTTGATTGCTGAAAGAGCCAATTTTTTCCCCATAAACTTATTTATATAAAAAATGGATTTACTTGCAGCTGGTGATGTTAGACTCTTGATTTTCTCTGCTTAATTGAAATAGTAAGAAGAAAAGAAGAGTATACCTTAATTGCCCCCAAAATTGGTTAAAGGTATCATCTTTACTAGTTTTATTGCTGAAAGAACCCGTTTCCCCCATAATTTTATATATAAAAAATGGATTTCCTTGTATGCTGCTGCTGATGTTGGATTCTTGATTTTCTCTGCTGAACTGAAATTGTGATTATAGTATCTTTAATATGGTGTAGAAAAAAGGAGTATAGCTTAATTGCCTCAAATAGTGGTTAAAGAAGTTGTCTTTACTAGTTTGATTGCTGAAAGAACCCATTTTTTTTCATAAGCTCATCGGAAAAAAAAAGAAAGAACTGATTTTTTTTCTTTCTTTCATTGAGTTAAAGTTTAGGCTTTTGAGAAAAATGTCAACTTGAGCTGGAAATTTCTTCTTGAAAGGCATGGTCTGCCGCAGGAGCAGATCCATGATTCAATGTGGTTCAACCTTTATGGTTTTCAACACTGAAATCATAGCAATTTTAAATTGTGGATTCACAAACAGTGTTTGCTCAATTTTAGTAAATTTTCACATGTATATTTTGCTCTGGCGTTGAAAATATTGAGTTTCCGTGAACCAACCTGGTTTTGCCTGTTTTGGTACCACATCAAACTATTGAACGACGTCCCTTTAAAATATGAAGCTGCTAGAGAGAGGACACAGTTATTTGCTTATTTTAGGTCTTGAAACAACATTAACCTTATCTCTGATTACATTTACACGAACTTTGTTTTTCAATTGCTACTACTTATCTTAACCAATGGAAAAGAAATTTGGAAGTTTGAACGTTGTGAAGCGGAATTGAATGTCTGGCAATTAGCCCACTTGAGAATAATTCCAAGTCATCGTAGCCTTCTATTCGTCAGAGCTATCTACTTTAAAAGTAGCCTTCATTTTTCATATTCCTTATTTTCTATAGCTTATAATTCAAGATTCCTTCACGTGAAGCTCCATTTCCACATTTTGATATTGGGATCTACAAGGAATCCTAAGCATGATTTGAACTTCTAGCACTAACCAATAGGCAGCTGACCTCTGATTGTACTTTCCTAGTCTAAACAAGAACCAATTTGTAATTCTTACTATGGAGAAGAAATGGTGAAGAATTTCCAATCCTTCAAAGAAACTTTAACCTGGGGAGTTTCTTTTGTTCCTTGATCTTGCTTTTATATTTCTATCTCTCAGTATTATCCTTTTGTTTGACTGAGAAATTTACTAATTTATCTCCAATACTCTATAGATAATGGACTCACTCTCTATCCTTCTCTATTTAAATATTAGGTTTCAAACCGTGACATGTGGCTACTTCATATCCTGCCTGAACTACCTTTGCCTTTGAACCAAAGCCCGGTGGCCTCCCACTCAGAATTATCTAATATCTATCTTATTACTTGGATTGAGGGCAACTCATGCTTCACCAGATGGGAAGGATCGCATCCCATTATGTAATTCCCCCCCCCCCCCCCTCAGATAGTAAAAAAGGGCAGCTCGGTGCACTAAAGCTACCGCTATGCGCGGTGTCCGGGGAAGGCCCCACCACAAGGGTGTATAGTACGCAGCCTTACCTTGCATTTCTGCCAGAGGCTGTTTCCAAGGCTTGAACCCGTGACCTCCTGGTCACATGGCAGCAACTTTATCAGTTACTCCAAGGCTCCCCTTCTACTATCAAATAATGATAGTAATAAAATAATAATAATGATGATGATGATGTTATTATCAAAAAAAGAGTGTGTTTCATGTTTCTTTCCTCTATTGCTTGATAAGTAATACTGTAGTTGGGTACAAATCCCTTAACATTTACAAATAAGGGCATCTTTAAAAGTCTAGATTCTTGCCCAAATTCATAAGGATCTTGAGCCTTCTCCAGGAAATCCCTTGATAGCTCTAGAATATTCCACCAAGTGCGCTTCTGTACATGTAAGCCTTTTGCATGACAAAAGATATACGGCAAATGGTGCATAGATGACATAATGAAGTGGTGGGTCATCACAACTATCTATGTAATTGAAGTGCTAGAAAATATAGAACAGGGGTTTACCTTGTTTTGGCTTAAATTCGCTTCATGATTACAACTCTAAAACATTGTTTCCCGTTGTCTTAAACCACTGCAGCTTGAGGATGTATAATAACCTGGTGGAGAGATGTTTCACGGACTGCGTAGACAATTTCAAACGTAAAACTTTAGACAAACAAGAAGAAACATGTGTTACGCGATGTGCTGAGAAGTTCATGAAGCATTCAATGCGTGTTGGTTTGAGGTTCGCGGAGCTTAACCAAGGTGCAGCCACACAAGATTAAGAGGATTCTATTATATGTGCATGCTGTCCAACATTTCCATTTCCAGAAATATTTATTTTCTTGCAAGAGTTTCTTCACAAGGAAAAGGAGCAGAAGTTCCAAACATAACCTTTATATTTTTTGCTAGCAAGATGTATTATTTCTGAAATGTTTTTGCTTCTCAAATCCAGGCTTATCTGGAGTCGGAATGAATTTTTAGTAAACTTGAATTTAGTCTGGTGACTTATTAAAGGGCAGTTGCCGTTAAAATTGCTTTTCTTTTGTGGCTATGCTTGAGAAAACAACAAACCAGTGCAATCCCACGAGTGGGGTATGAGGAAGGTAGGATGTAAGCAGACCTTACAAGCTACCTTTATGGGGTAGGGAGGTTGTTTCTGATGATGTGGTAAAACCAATAGTGAATTTGGTTAAACTATTTGCACAGAGATGCCAATGCATGGTTGCCTTAACAAGCATTTTCATTCTTTGGATAATTACTACTATTGATATACACACGCACATTTTTGGGGCACTCGAGGGTCGCCTAGTAATCAATAAAGTGGGATAGAAATCACAAAACATAGATCAAATTCCAACCAAGGTAAGAAAAAGAACTCTATGTGATTATTTTCCAGCGTAACTCAGAATTTAGAAGCTATGCTTGAGCTACGGCGATAGCGAATCCTTCTGTATGGGGGTTGGAATGTTTTAATCCTTCATATAATAACATAGCTGAAATAGTCCTTAATGTATGGAAAAAGTGATCATTTTAGTCTTTCATATATGTCACGTAAGCGAAATAGTTCATAATACTCCCTCCATTTCATAATAAGTTAATTATTGAGGTATTTTTCAATATTCCATAATAATTTAATTATTCAATTTTCAAGAGTAATGTTGGAGTTTTTTTTTTTCATTTTTACCCTTCATTTGGATTTCCTATGTGATGAATTCAAGAAACTTAATTGCTCCTAGTTACTTATTGTTTGAATTTTCAAGAGTAGTTTGACAATTAATTAAAAAGGGAAAAAATTTAAAGTAATGTCTAATTTATGTTAACTCAACAATTCACTTATTATAAAACGGAGAGAGTATATGAATAAAGTAATCATTTTAGTCCTACTTTAAAGGGTAACGATGCATGTAAAAAAATAACGGTCTATCCAAAATAATTCTCCATTTAGGGTGTGTGCACTTATTGTGAAACGGAGGGAGTATATGAAAAAGTAGTTATTTTAGTCCTACTTTAAAGGGTAACGAGTAAAAAAAAAAAAAAAACGTTTATACAAAATAGTTCTCAAAATATTTTCTAGGAGAACAAGTTGTTTCTTACTTATTTTCTTGTGTTCGTTATGCATATAAGAAAATATTTATAAAAGTATTTGTATATATTTAGCTTAAAACAATGAGAACGAATAGAGTAAAGGGGGTAGGGTAAGAAAATATTTTGAAATTTTTTTAAAAAACAAATTTAAAAAATTTAATTTTTTTTTGGACGGGGGTAGGAGGTAAGACAAAAATTTAGATTTTTTTTAAATTTTTTTTGGGGTGGGTGGGTGGTAAGGGTTGGGGTTTGGAGTAGGGGGGTGGGTAAGAAAAAAATATTTGAAATTTTTTTTAAAAAAAAAATAAATTTTTTTTTTGGAGGGGGCGTTGGGGTAGGGGTGGGTAAGAACTTTTTATTTTGGGGTGGGGGTGAGTGATTTTGAGAGTGATATCAACATTGTAACTTATTTTCCTTACTTTGATTAAGGAAGTCATTTTCCTTAGTTTGAAGGAATTTGTTTTCCTAGGGAAAATATTTTTCAAAACTTTTAGCCAAACGAACATGAGAAAATAGAAAAACTTTTTCCTTCGTACTGAACACACCCTTAATTATCAATAAACACTTGATGAGATCCAAAGTTCTTCTATATCTTTGTAAGAAAAACAAACACAAGATCAAAAACTTTAGCTATGTCAAGTTTGAGCACCAAATTACTAATTTGATTTTCGTATTTATTTTGGATGTAAGGAAGAAGGTTTTCTTCCTATTGATACTAATGGGATAGGCTTCGTCTACTTTATTTTTTGGTATTGTATCAAGTTGATTTTTACCATAACCAAATAATACGGCTTAAGTCATCGATAGACCCTTAAACTTATTTCGAGATTTTACTTGGACCTCTCAACTAACCTTTGTACCTATTGAACACCTGTACCACTTTGGATTTGAACCACTTAAACACCTTTTGCTGACACGGCTTAGTGAGTGTACAACAACTGAAAATAGGTGCGTGAGAAGTGTTTTTTTTGTCAAATTTCTTTTTTTTATTCTTCTTCTTCATTGTATTCTTGTTCCAAATTCATCAACATCTTCCGTCATTTTTCTTACAGGAGAAAATGGAGTCCATAACCTAAATTATACTTCCTCTCTATCTCTATCTCTTTTCCTCTTCCTCTTCCTCTTCCCAACCCCCACCCCCACCCCACCTTCTCTTCTTCCCAACAAAACAAATTTGGATTAGAAAAAAAATGAAGAACAGATCCCAAAAAAAAGAAGAACAGATTCAGAAAAAGAAAAAAAGCACTAATTTAAAGTGAAATGAAGAAAAACATGTAAAAAAAAGAGAAAGAAATATGATGTATTCAAGGAGAATGTTATCTTTACGTGTTTTTCCTATTTCACTTTTTAAATCCAATTAATTTTCTTAATTATTAGATAAAATTGATTCTTTGATTGTAATGATTTGCCAATTTTTATGTTAAAAGATGATATTTTTCTTGGATTTGTTCAACGAATTTTGCATTGATTTTTGTTTTGAAATTTTATGCCATTGATGAGCTTGAAATGAGTCTGATAGCTTTTGACATAGTAGATGAAGGTGAAGGCGGGTAGAGGGGGTGGCGACGACGGGTGATTAGAGTTAGGATTTAAGTATTTAATTTTTAAAATTTTTTTTACTCATAATTTTTTTTTAAAAATAATTTTTTTGAACTCATCTGCCACATTTACTAATATAATTGGTCATTTTGCCACGTCACCGCGAGTGTACTAAATTCATTTTATATTTTTGGTTGATTAACAAAAAAGTATCTAATAGGTACATATTTTGAGTGATTTAAGTGTTCAATAGGTACAAAGGTCAGTTGAAGGGTCCAAGTGAAATTTCGAAACCAGTTTAAGGGTCTGTCGATGACTTAAGCCAAATAATAATCCATACAGCTTCAAGATTAGAATTAGATGGTTGTATATGAAAAAAAGAATAATGTCATTCTTTTCGAGGTAAGCTGATTATATTTTACTCTGATTAGATATTGTCATTTTTTCACTCCAAATTTCAAAAGAAGTTGAGTAAAAAACATATTTCTTCACAAAATTCAACATTTCTAAAGTGAAATGCATCTCCAAATACAATTTCAACTTTAAAACATTTAAAAAAAAAAATTAACTTCAAATATTTTTTCAAAATATCATTCAATTCATGTCAAACGCCTACTAAATGACTCTTACTTTCAACTCCTTTTTTCAAGGATATTTTAGTTTATGGGTTAACTAACATACAAACATACAGAAAACAAATAGAGTAGAAGGAATACCATAAACATATAACAAGGTTCGACCAAATCAGTGTCTTCGGGGTAAAAAAAACAAAGAAAGATTCCACTATAATGAGATGATCATCAAAAAAATCCCTGCTAAAATTCCTTTATATTCCAAATACAAGGATAATAGTTTCTCAAACAGACAAGAATAATAGGTTTCCTAAATTTAAAAGGAAATTTAATTCATAAAATTCATGACACAAACAATAGATTTTTCCATTAGCTTGAAGTCTCTTCATCAACAGGGGAACAACATCTATCTGCCTTGCTCACCTTTGCAAGGGATCTATTAAATACTGCATACATCAATCAAATCCAGATAATGTCTGAATTTGTTAGTCGAGACAACTTATATCATCACATCAGCTGAAGTATTATGTGTAGGTACTTTCTTCACATCAACAACTCATTTTTATATAACTTTTCAAAGAAAATAATATCCGACTTCAATATGCTCAGCCGCTCATGTAACTTCCAATTCTTAAGAAGATGAATGACACTTTAATTGTTATTAATTACTTAATCTTCTTCTGATTTAATCTAAAATCACTTATGAACTTTGTAGCCAAATAATCTCTTTCATGCTTCCATAATTACCCTTAGTGCTGTTGTTTCCTAGGTTTAGTAAAATCTGTATTTTTTCAATAATAACTTCAATCACATGTTCAAACTAAATAAGAACAATCACATGAAGTTGTATCTTTGTATTTTGTAACTTTGAACCTCAAATTATGTTCAACCCAACTTATGAACATCAACTATAAGTTCAAGAACAACATAAAAGTTCTGCAACTTCAAACACAAGTTCAACAACTATGAACTATCAAAATGAAGTTTCTACCATTTTCTGAAAAATAGTAAAACCATACAGAAAAGAGATGAAGTAGAAATGTAGAATCAAGTCCACCAAATTCACGGTGTATCCTTAAGGAATTTATTCCCCTCAAGTACTCGAGGTTATGGAATCTTTCCTCCCAAGATAAAATGATTCACTTCGACAGAATGACGGTACCTCAAACTCTGTCGAACAACGAACGCACTCAACGGTTTGATGATCACACTTGAGTTTTTCAAGAAGAAGAGAGTGTTTTTCTTTCACTAAATTCGTCACTATTATCATCATAATACCTGAGGAAAAATTCAGGTATTTATAGTCAAAAGGTGGTGCTTCAGAAAGGGAGCAATGGTTCCTGAAAAAAACACTGTTTCTGTACGTCGCGACCACCTGCGGCCGCAGGTGGTCGACCTGTGTCCGCAAGTGACATATGATACGAAGTAGAATCGTCTGTGTTGGCCACCTGCTTGGGCAGGTCAGCCTTTTCCTCTTGAAACAGTGCCTTGAAGGGTCACGTCTCTTTGAGGTGCGTTGTGACATGCGTCCGCACTTCGTCATGTGCATCCGCAAATGGAGAAATTTCAGATTGAATTTTTTGGATCATTAACTCTCAAGTTTTAAATGAATTTTGACCAAAAAGATAGTCTCTTGATCGATCATTTGCCAAATCCAAATCCAAATCCAAATCCGAAGCTGAGCCGAGCGAGCGACGCCGCCGACGCCACGAGGCTTAACTTGTTCTTGCCTCACTATCCCTATGAATGGGAGTGTTCCAATATAAACACTAAGAAGTTTCTTTCTCTCACCAATGTGGGAAAACTTAACTTTCTTAAAGTGAAATCTTACTCTTTCACTTTTCCTTCATTTTTCTTCTCTTCATTTTTCATTCACAATACACTTAGAACCCAACAATCTCCCACATGAATTGGGAATGACTATTTTATTTAAAAATATTCGGACAAGTGTGTGATCAACAAGCAAAGACTAATTGCATCTGGATAAGTAGGTTTCTCTTTGAACTTTCTGTAGTGAAATTGCATCGGATGCACTCGATCAATCGGTAGATGTGATATCTTTGAACCGTCGAACTTTAATGTACACCTAGACAACACAAGTCACACAACCATCCTTTTACTGTTTATGGTTCTCACGATTTTGTTCGTTTCAGCCATGAACACTACCTGGTTTCATGAGAGCTTAGAGAATAGGCCTTTACTACCATTCTCTTTGAAGCGGATTCCACTTCACCCTCACATAGGTGATTCCTAAACGTTTCAATCCTATAGGTTAAACTATTTGGTCATATCTGCCAAACTAGAAACCATTAAAAGACTACCAACCATAAGTCTTATCCTTGTTTCCTGAACATTGTCTTCATCATGAGAATGGATTGAGTTTATTGACAATGTTGAACTGTCAGTCACAACTTTGTTTGATCTCTTTGAACCTAGCTCTTGAGATCTCCAGTCCGCTAGGTAGAGTTACCGCCGTGATGACATGTCCTAGGCCGTAAATCCATTCCCTTCGATGAGCTCTCAACTCCCTCTCTAGATAGGCCTTTTGTAAGTGGATCCAACACATTATCCTTTGACTTCACATAGTCAATCGTGATAATTCCACTAGAGAGAATTTCTCTAACGGTATTATGTATCCGTCTTATATAACGAGATTTACCGTTATACATCATGCTCCCTGCCTTACCTATCACAGCTTGGCTATCACAGTGTATGCATACTGGTGCCAAAGGTTTGGGCCAATAAGGAATATCTTCCAAGAAATTTTAGAGCCATTCAGCTTCTTCACCGACTTTATCTAACGCGATAAATTCAGATTCCATTGTATTGCATTTCTGTTTGGATGATTTCCAAGAGACTGCTTCTCCACCTAAAGTAAATCCATATCCACTTGTGGATTTTACTTCATTCGATCCGGTGATCCAATTTGCATCACTATATCCTTCAATTACCGCAGGATATTTGTTATAATACAAAGCATAGTCTTAAGTATGTTTTAGACACCCCAAAACTCTTTTCATTGCCATCCAATGAGTTTGATTGGGATTACTCGTATACTGACTCAATTTACTAATAGCGCATGCTATATATGGTCGCGTACAATTCATGATGTACATCAAACTTCCCAACACTCTTGCATACTCCAATTGTGAGTCACTTTCACCTTCATTCTTTTGAAGTGCAAAGCTCACATCCAATGGGGTCTTGGTAATATTGAAATTCAAATACCTGAACTTGTCAAGTACCTTTTCAATGTAATGAGACTGTGACAATGCTAACCCTTGTGGAGTTCTATGAATTCTTATCCCTAAGATCACATCCGCAACTCCAAGGTCTTTCATATCAAACTTTCTCTCGAGCATTCGTTTCGTAGCATTTATGTCAGAAATGTCTCTACTGATGATCAACATGTCATCCATATACAAACAAACAATGACTTTGTGATTTGAAGTGTCTTTAATGTAAACACATTTATCACATTCATTTATCATGAATCCGTTTGCCAACATGGTTTGGTCAAACTTTGCATGCCACTGTTTGGGTGCTTGTTTTAGTCCATAAAGAGACTTAACAAGTTTGCATACTTTCCTTTCTTTACCAGGAACTACAAAACCCTCGGGTTGTTCCATGTAAATTTCTTCCTCCAATTCTCCATTTAAGAATGCAGTTTTCATATTCATTTGATGGATTTCAAGACCATATACCGCAGCTAATGCAACCAACATCCGAATGGACATCCTTGTTATTGGCGAGTATGTGTCAAAGTAGTCAAGGCCTTCTTTTTGTCTAAAGCCTTTCAATACAAGTCTTGCCTTGTATTTGTCAATAGTACCATCAACTTTCATTTTCCTTTTAAAGATCCATTTAGAACCTAAAGGTTTATTTCCTGGAGGAATATCAACTAACTCCCAAGTATGGTTGCTCAAGATTGAATCAATCTCACTATTGACAAGCTCTTTCCAAAAGGATGAGTCCGCAGACGACATCGCTTCTTTAAATGTTAGAGGTTCACTTTCAAGAAGAAATGTTAAAAATCTGATCTGAAGGAAGTTGACGTTCTTTGTCGCTTAATACGCCTTGTATTCTCTTTATTATGTACATTCTTCCTTGGTTCATCCCTAGGTCGTTTAGACCCTTCGCTACACAACTCATGTCTAGTCTTATACGGATAAATGTGTTCAAAGAACTTAGCATTATTTGCTTTCATTACCGTATTATCATGGATATCCGAATATTCAGATTTATGAACCAAAAATCGACATGCTTTGCTAGTTGTAGCATAACCGATGAGAACACAGTCCACAGTCTTTGGTCCTATTTTCACCCTTTTGGGTATAGAAACTTGGACTTTCGCTAGACACCCCCACACTTTGAAATATTTCAAGTTGGGTTTTCTTCCTTTCCATTTCTCATATGGAATAGATTGTGTCTTTCTATGAGGCACTCTATTGAGTATCCTATTAGCTGTAAGGATAGTTTCCCCCCACAAGTTTTGCGGTAAACCTGAACTTATAATTAAGGCATTCATCATTTCCTTCAACGTTCGGTTCTTTCTTTTCGCAATCCCATTTGATTGAGGTGAATACGGGGCCGTAGTTTGATGAACAATTCCATTTTCCAAACATATTTTCGCAAAAAGAGATTCATATTCTCCACCCCTATCACTTCTTATCATTTTGATTCTTTTATCCAACTGATTTTCAACTTCAGTTTTATATTGCCTAAATGCATCTATTGCCTCATCCTTACTATTCAGCAAATAGACATAACGGTATCTAGTGCAGTCGTCAATAAAAGTTATGAAATACTTTTTCCCACCACGAGATGGTGTCGACTTCATATCACAAATGTCTGTGTGAATTAAGTCTAAGGGATTGGAATTCCTCTCAACAGACTTATACGGATGCCTAGCATACATCGATTCAACACATGTTTGACACTTTGATTTACTGCACTCAAAGTTAGACAAAACTTCCAAGTTAATCAGTTTTCGCAAGGTTTTGTAATTGACATGTCCCAAACGTTCATGCCATAATTCATTTGACTCAAGCAAGTAAGAAGAAGCCTCAGCTTTATTCTTCTCAACAACCATTACATTAAGTTTGAAAAGGCCCTCATTGAGGTTTCCCTTTCCTACATCCATTTTATTCTTGCTTATTTCAACTTTCTCCGAAACAAACACACATTTAAACTCATTTTTAATGAGTAGTGTTATTGACACTAAGTTCTTCCTAATAGTAAGAACATGGAGAACATTGTTGAGAGTCAACACCTTGTTGGAAGTCATTTTTAGGAATATCTTCCCACTTCCTTTAACCTTGGTTGTTGCATTATTTCCCATAAAGATCACTTCTTTGGGACCAGCTGTATCATAAGTAGCATAAGCTTCTTTGTCCGCACAAACATGTCTAGTGGCTCCTGAATCTACCACCATTCATTTGGATTTCCAACTAGATTATGTTCTGTGATCATTGCACACAAATTTTCAATCTTTCTAGTTGCTTCCAACATGTTTATCTTATTTCTTTTCTTGTTCCTTTTCAGAACTTGACAACTTAGAGCTTTGTGGCCAATTGTACTACAACTGTAGCGCTTGCCTTTGAACTTTTTCTTGTTCTGCTCTTTCTCTTGTCTAGAAGAATTCTTCCTTTTTATATTATGTGTAACATTATCTTTAACAAGATTAATACACATCATTACTGATTTCTCACGCAACTTAATATCCTCTTATATCTTGAGACAACTCACAAGATCTCCTAAACCAAACACTTGGTGTTCAAACATTCTTTTTTCTGGAACATGAGGATATCTACTTGTGAACATTTGCATTTCAAATTTGGTCAGCCAAAAGAACATCATTTGCTGCCATTCTTTAAAGTTCACACCAGAATATTTTTTCGGTTTCTCTATCGTTTCCATTGCTTCAGCAATATCTAAACGACTTAATGACACAACATTGGTTGCCGTTGGGACAACACCAATCACAACCAAATCAATTCGTTGTTCAGTTTCATTCATCATTTCCTTGTCAAGCTTTGATAAACACTTTAGTATTTTCAAAATACTAACAATAAAGACTTTAATCTTTAAACACTCGTTTCTAGTCAACAATGAAGTTTTTATGTCTTCAAATTATCAACCGAATGAACTTTGAATTTTGACGAATTTTTTATATTCTTCAAATCAAAAATAAATTCAAATACAGTAAAAATCCATAGATTTTAAACTCCAGAAACTAATACAAAGAATTCAATGAATCGGTGAAGTTTTTATATTCTTCGAACCGAATTCACAGTCCAATTTCTCAGCAAAGTTTTTATATTCTTTAAACCGAGGGAGTAGAAATCAAAAGATTTAGTCTCCACAAAATTAGACGCTATACAGATTAACAAGTACTTATAAATTCCTTAAGATTGTTGTCTCCTGGGTTTAGTAAAATCTGCATTTTTTCAATAATAACTTTAACCACATGTTCAAACTAAATAAGAACAATCACATGAAGTTGTATCTTTGTATTTTGTACCTTTGAACCTCAAAATATGTTCAACCCAACTTATGAACATCAACTTTAAATTCAAGAACAAGTTCAAGAACAACAAAGAAGTTTTGCAGCTTCAACTCAAAAACAACTATGAACTATCAAAATGAAGTTTCTACCATTTTCTGGAAAATAGTAAAACCATACAGAAAAGAGATGAAGCAGAAATGTAGAATCAAGTCCACCGAATTCACGGTGTGTCCTTAAGAAATTTATTCCCCTCAAGTACCCGAGGTTATGGAATCTTTCCTCCCAGGATAAAATGATTCACTTCGATAGAATGGCGGTACCTCAAACTCTGTCGAACAACGAACGCACTCAACGATTTGATGATCACACTTGAGTTTTTCAAGAAGAAGAGAGTGTTTTTCTTTCACTAAATTCGTCACTATTATCATCATAATACCTACCATAATACCTATGGAAAAATTCAGGTATTTATAGCCAAAAGGTGGTGCTTCAGAAAGGAAGCAATGGTTCCTGAAAAACACACTGTTTCTGTACGTCGCGACCACCTGCGGCCGCAGGTGGTCGACCTGTGTCCGCAGGTGACATATGGTCCGAAGCAGAATCATATGCGTTGGCCACCTGCGCGGGCAGGTGGGCCTTTTCGTCTTGAAATAGTGCCTCGAAGGGTCACGTCTCTTCGAGGTACGTTGTGACATGCGTCCGCACTTCGTCATATGCGTCCGCAAATGGAGAAATTTCAGATTGAATTTTTGACCAAAAAGATAGTCTCTCGATCATTTGCCAAATCCGAATCCGAAGCCGAGCCGAGCAACGACAACGACGGCACGAGGCTTGACTTGTTCTTGCCTCACTATCCCTATGAATGGGAGTGTTCCAATATAAACACTAAGAAGTTTCTTTCTCCCACCAATGTGGGAGAACTTAACTTTCTTAAAGTGAAATCTTACTCTTTCACTTTCCCTCCATTTTTCTTCTCTGCATTTTCCATTTATAATACATTTAGAACCCAACAAGTGCTTGATCTTGTAGAAATAATCTGATCTAGATGTTTATGGAGCATATACTTTGATTTAAAAAAACATGCAACATTTTAGTCAATTCATTGATTAGTTAATAGGTGTTGTTGACCATTAAAGGCAAAGATTTTTTTAGAGTTTGGTATAAATCTCTGACATCAACTTAGTGCCAGGTTACTGCTTTTAATACATTAATTATCTTACCTATTCAACAACAAAAAAAAAATCTGAAATCTGAAATAAGCAGGGTCCTTGGCTCCATCGTCTAGGCAGATTTAATTATAGATATCATCAGTGACTTTTTATGTAGCAATAAAGATTTTTTTATAGACTAATTTCAGCTAGAGATAATCTCTTTTAAAATTGAGACTTCAGATATTTGACTTAAAGAATTGTTAATAGTCAAATAAAGAATGTTGAAACTTTAAAAGATGTTGCACTTTTGCTACATTATTACTTTATTAGTAAAAAATTGCAAATGTTAACCCATTATCGATGATTTTTAATATATAAGTAGAGATGCTGAGATAAAATCGGATTAAAGACATGTTCATTAGTCGAAGGGAGCTCCTCACTTGCTCCAATACAACCATCATAGGCTCAAGTTTCTTCTTCATCATCATATTGAATCTCTTTACATCCTAAGCAACATGGGCGGAGCCACCTATATCAAAGGGTGGTCAGGTGCACACCCTTCGTCGGAAAATTATGGTGTGTATATAGGCTAAATGTTAGCTATTATGAGTGTGTATTTAATTTTGCACACCCTTAATGCCTGAGAAGAAAATTTGCACATTCTTCGTCAAATTCCTGACTCCGCCACTACAGTAAGCAACCTATACAATCTTGTGGCTTCTTTCTTTGCTTATCCGTTTAACTACTTTTTTCTCAAACGTTATCAAAAATTTTTGATTATTTTTTCTGATGTTCTTTTATGCTTTTATTATTTTCCTTGCTATTGTGATATACATGAAGAAAGTTCTCGTAGTTGTAATCTTTTGCATAGAAATTAACTATTTGAACTTTTAAGAGCTTTGCAAGAGAAATAAACAAAATCAACAAAGCCAAATAGTTTTTCATACTGATGGTGCTAAAAATTTGGCTAGAAGAAGAATTGAATGATAACAATATACTTTGATATGTATACCTTAATTATTTACCAACGTTTTACGATTTGGAAATTTCAGAAGGAAATGAAAAAAGATGTTGATCGTGAGACTCAAAAGAGAGAATATGATAGTTATGTAATTGATGAGTCTAGGAAGATTAGGTAAGTATTCTTTAAACTCATTCTTTATAAATAGCAGAACGTTTGAAATTTTGACGACTATATATGTTAGTTGTTACTCTTAGAATTATTGTATATGGATATAAAATTCGAAGAGACGGAGAATTTAGGGCTGCAACTAGATTTTGGTATAAATTAAATTTGAAAGTATCTAGTTTCATAAGTTAAATCCTTGCTAATATGAAGGTTTAGCTAATATTAGGATAAACAGTGCTAAAATCATGTTATTCATATTCCTCAAAATCTTCAAGTCTCTCAATTGAATTACAATTTCATCTCTTTCATTACCATTTTTTTTTTTTTTGGCTTTTACGCTGAAGCTTAAAATTTGTATTATTCGTAATTTTATTTAATCAAAATTTAAAGGCAATTGTCATTGAATTGCTAAAGTATTTCTCTTTTATTTTTTTAAATGGGGTAGAACATGAAATTGCACTAGCTGAACTTATTGTTGAGCAATAAAAATTTATAGTGTCTGATTTTATGCTACAAAATACATTGTCAGTGAATATATATTTTATCTTGACTAAAAATTATTGAGTTGTTTATTGATTTAGTCACTAACTCGTATAATTTTTCGCATGACTAGTGTGGTGAATTAATCTATTTTTTCTAAAATCTATGTTATGTTGTTTGGTCTAGAGAAAGTTGTTTTAGCTAGTGTTAAGTGAAAAGTTGGAGAATTATAAGTAAAAATGGTAAAAAAGAACGCGTGTTTACAAAAATTTATCCCAAAAATTAAAAATCTTTCTTTCCCATGTATGTTGTCTTAGAACTTGCCTGAAATTTTTTTGTCCTTTTCTGTGTATCTTTTTGAGAATGGAGTATGAATACAAAAATTTCTGTGTAAAACGTAAAAAGACTCGATAAGAAGATGAAGATGAAGCTTAAGCCTTTGATGACTGGACTGGAGTAAGTGAAGAACTCAACATATCTTTAATCCAATTTTTTGTAGACATCTCTACATACATATTAAAAACTCATTATAATGAGTTAAGTTCTACAATTTTGTACTGATAATGCAACAAAAGTGCAACCTCTTTTTTGAAATTTTGATATTCTTTATTTGACTAGTAACAATTCTTTTAAGTTAAATATTATAGCTACAACTCAATTTTGGAAGAGCTCATTTCTAGTTGAATTAGTCCTAAAACGGAACTTTATTGCTACATAAAATAGGCATTAAAGACACTATACAGTTGAATCTGCCTAAACGATGGAAGCAAGAACCCTGCTTATTTAAAATTCTAGATTTTTTTTTTTTGGCATAGATAAGGTAATTCATGTATTAAAAATAGTAATCTGGCACTAGGCTGATGTTAGAGATTTTACACAATAATTTCTAGAGAATCAATGTCTTAAATGATAAACTAAAATGTTACTAGTTTAAGTAAATCAAACTATATGCTTCTTAAATATATATATATATATACACATATTATTTATTTTAATGTACAAGCTCAAGCCACTAAGAGCAAAATCCTTAAGTATATCCAATAAGATTAAGTTTGATATCATTGTAAACAAAATTGATGTCAATGAAAAATTTAGGGGAAAATAGGAAACTAGGGCAATTTACCTTGCAGAAAGGAAGTGATTTCAAGTGAATCATTTTAACAGGAAGAAAATTCAGCTAATTTTCAATATCGAAAGTTGAAATTGATTGCCTCCTCAAAATAAATCAAAGTAGAAAGTTTAAAACCTTCAATTATGAAACTAATATTGAGGTTTGTATTCGTCGAAAAACACAAAAATTTACCATATCAGAGAAAACAACAGAGATAATTTTGCCAAATATGAATGAGAAGAACAACAATTTTTTTTTTGTTGAGAATAACAATAAAAGCAAAGCATGAACCCTAAAAATGAAAAAAAACTCAAAAATTTGAGAAGAAGAAGTTACGACTTTACCTTAGGAAAGAAGACGAGCGAAAACTTCCACAAGGCGTGAGAGTTGGGAGAAATATATAGTGAGTGACTTTTAATTTCAAGGTTAGAAAA
The DNA here is from genome assembly GCA_031232105.1 of Capsicum rhomboideum. Lineage (NCBI taxonomy): Eukaryota > Viridiplantae > Streptophyta > Magnoliopsida > Solanales > Solanaceae > Capsicum > Capsicum rhomboideum. Next base: position 136,200,415 of record CP124711.1, on the reverse strand, counting down.
TTTTAATTAGGTTGATTTAGCGGCGCTTTATTAATGAGATACAACCACTGTTATATTTAAAAAAACTTAATATGGCATGTCAGAAACCACCGTATTGTGTTGCATATGCAGTTTTTTAAAATTGCCATAAAAAAGCTATCGTGATTACTCTTTTTTTTTAGTGTAAGTGTATTATTTTGTAAAAGGTCAAACACATTGTCAGACACCTAAACTTGGTATGAACTTTCACTTTGGCACCTCAACTAAGCATTGTTCATTTTAAACACTCGAAGTAGTGTTCAGTTGTGTCATTTTGACACCGTTTTGACAATTAGCAAAACAAATAAGGAGAGTGCAATACACTCTCTGACGACGTGACAGACAACAAATCAAATAATTACACGTGACATTTTAAATTTTTAAAAATCCTCCTCCCCCCCCCCCCCCCCGCCCTCCGCCCCCTCCCTTCTTCTCCAACACACCCTCTCTTTTTCTTTTCTTTTCTTTTTTTTTGCAGAAACAACTCCACGTTGCAGATTAATTCACCTTTTCAAATAAGCCAATGTAATTGCATTTTTGCTTTCCTCTCCTCTACAGTAGTTTTCCATAGAGAAAGATTTTCGATTGAACAATTCACACATCTGCAGACCATAGTTTCGTGGTCATCCCTCGTCTGTGATGAACAATTCACACAGACCATAGTCCAAAGCTCTTAGATAACCAAATTTTTCCACAATCCTAATTGAGCAAGAAAATAAATTGCAATCTAATCTATGAATTTTCAACTTAATTAGGATGTAATTGAAAAATAAATGTATTGTGTTCTAGTTATTGCTCTTGAAAGAAGAATCGTTTCTTGCTCGATTAAAAATGGTCTTCCTTTTCGAATAGTTGTTTAGTGTAAAAAAATTAAACTTTTGCCAATTCAAAACTTTTTGAAGTGGGTGATTATTGTGCTTCAAGTACTAAAGATGCGTCTAGTAATCACGTTGTTAGGGTCGAAAATGAAGCATTAAATAGTTTTACACCTTCATTCACCATGAAAGAAGTTTACATTTTAGGAAATAAAAAATGGTGGCTGAAAATGGGGAAGAAGATGAAGAAAATAAAATAAAAATCGTCCAAATAAGCTTTTCACGCGCTTTAAGTGAGTTTGATACACTCACTTTGCCATGTCAACGAAAGGTGTCAAAATGACATAGTTGGAGGCTGATTTAGGTGTTTAAAATGAACAACGTCGACTTTAGGTGTCAAAATGAAAGTTCGCGCCAAGTTTAGGTGACTGACAATGTGTTTGACCTTTTTTAAAAGTACTTTTGAACTATATGTTTCAAAAAAGCATTTTTGAGAATAAATTACTTTTCTTAATTTATGACAAATTATTTTTACTACTTTATATAAATACTTATTTTCTCTCAAAAACTTGACCAAACAAATTAATTTTGACTGATTTTAAAGTATAAACACTTTGATATTTATCAAACGCTAGTTACAACATTTGAGTCAAATTTATTAAATTCTGCCGAACCCAAACCGATAATGCTACATCCACCCGGATTAAATCTTCACCACTCATTTCTAATCTAACGGTCAACAATTGCCCAGGTACGGTAAACACCAAAAGAACAAACTTTTCTACATTCATTAATCCCCTCAAAAAGTATGCCGTTTGATGTTCAAACTTTTTGTCTTTTAACGTACCCCCAATAAAAACCGTTAACGCCGTTAACTCCACCTTCCCAACCTTTACATTCCCCAAAGCACAAAAACTTAACGGCACCGTCAATTATCCTTTCTCCATATATTCGTTATATACAAAAATGTCTTTTTAATAATAAGAAAAATTTACTTTTTTGGTCATTCAACGGGCAAAGGTTTTCTCAATTTCGCTCACTAGCAAGATTTTTTCGGAACCGTGGTATTCGGGCTAGTATTTACGCACCTTGATTAAATTCTGATCAGTTTTCGCATAACTCAACTAAATTTTGATCAGTTTTTATGTAGCTCGACTAAATTATGAACAGTTTTTGTGCACCTCGACTGAATCTTGGCCAGTTTTTGTGCACCTCGACTAAATCGTGGCCAGTTTTCGTACACCTCGATTAAATCTACGGGATACCTGACACCTCTCGTCAGCAACAGATATTGGGTAGGTAACTCTGTCCACCGAGGCGAGTACATATGGAAAGATCATCTAGTGTTTTTTTATTTTTATTTTTATTTTTTGGGTTTCAAAGAATTTTCGCCTTAATGAATTTTAGCTGATTTTTCTGCTATTGGAGGTTTGTTTTACTGTTGGATTCTTGAAATTTTTGTTTTTTTATTCATTTATTTATTGACTATTTTGTGATCAATTTTAGCTTTGATTTCATCTTATTCAACTTAATTTTGGTTAATTTCAATTTTTTTTTTTTTTTTTTGATTGGTATAAAGTTTGGAATTGGGTTGTTTTTAATTTGGTAAAAAAAAAAAGGAGTTTGTGGGATCTGGGATTGTTTATATTCCAAGTAATTGTGTAACAAAGTTACTATTTTTATTGTTTTGATAATCCTAATGTCTGGGCCAACTTGCATGCACCAGTAATTGGTAACGGGTAGCTATGTCCACCAAGGCTAGGACAGATAGGAAGAAATCATCTAGTGTTTTTTTGTTGAAGAAAGTTACTTTCTTTATTGTTTTGATAATAGTGGTGTCTGGGCCAGATTGCGCACACCAGCAACAGGTACCGGGTAATTCTATCCACCAAGGCTAGGAGTTAGGACAGATGAAAAGAAATCACCTATTTTTTTTGTTGAATGAAGTTACTTATGTGGTTCATCATTGGGACTTTTAAGAGTTGTACTTAGTTGGGTATTTGTTTTCTTTGAATTTGTTGAAGGTAAGGCTGCGTAGTGCGTATAATAGACCCTTGTGGTTGGGCCCTTCCCCGGACCCTGCGCAAAGCGGGAGATTTAGTGCATTGAGCTGCCCTTTGAATTTGTTGAAGATTTTTATTGGTTCTGCTGATTTTTCAACTGATTGTGGTACTCAATTGGTTAGGTTATGGTAAGAGGAAAATGGATGAATTGAAAGTAGAGGATTGTTGTATGGAGAATAAGCAATCAGTTGCTGCTTTGAGCTCGTCGGTTTCTGAAAATAGTGGTAGTGTTACTTCAAGGTCACCAACAATATCTAGCCCAACCCCTGCATCACCAAGTCAAAGGTATTTTGTTTTATTTTACTAAATTTGTTTAGCTAGGTAAACAACTAGAATTGCACCTTGTAAAGTTGGTTCATATTTGGTTTTAACAAAATTCATGATTATTTCTTTTAATATTTCCTTTTTTCTGAATGCTGTATACTGCTTTCTTTGTTGATTGATATGTTTTCTTCATTTCCGTATTTTCTTTTATATAGCTACTTTGGTTTGGTGCACTTAAGCCGAGGGTCTTTCGGAAACAACCTCTCTACCCCCACAAGGTAGGGGTAAGGTCTGCGCACACTCTAGTCTCTACCCTCCCCAGATCCTACTTATGGGATTGCACTGGGTATGTTGTTGTTGTTGTTGTTGTTGTTTTAGTATTTCGGCTGAAAGTTTGAGATCTTTAAAAATGGTATCTCTGTGCATGTTGTTGCATTATAGTTAATTATTTTTTTACATTTTAATTCAGATCATTTATCGATAAGATTAGAACTAACTATGTCCACAAGAGCACAAAAAGCATAGCTGGTTTGCACCGTGGAGAAAGGAAGAGGATTGTGGTAGGTTGTCAGTTAGCATATAACTAGTTTAACTATGATGAGTCCTCTGAATAATGAACTTAAATTGAGATAGTGCATCTTGCATGCAGAGAGTTCATTAGCCCCAACCCTAAGGAAGTTGTAATGGAGGCGTAGTTGATTGTTGTGAACAAGAGTCAAACTGAGTGGAATCCATTTTTGAGACACAAGAACGTGATTGAACTTTTCCTTACTGTCAAGCTTATTATTAGAGCTATTACTGAAAATGTCTTGGTCAACAATACCCAAAAGTAGCTAAGTGGCGTGTGCCTTCTACTATCTCTTGTAACCCAGCAAAAAGCAGACTGACAATCACTTGAAGCAAATTACTCAACGATAGGGATTCTGTTAATATTATGTATTTTGTGCTAATTCTGAAGGCCTGAGTGATTCTGCTTGTTTTCTGTGACTTTTGCAGGAGAACCACTGGTCCAATAAGGCGAGCAAGGGGTGGTTGGACTCCTGAAGAGGTGAATAGAATTCCTTATATTTCTAATGAATAATCTCTTCTGCAAGATATCTTAATAGCTTAAAAAAACCTAAGCTAGGTTATCATGATTTAAGAAAATTTCAACTCTTCGACAGTGAATACTACTGGCTGTTACTTGTAGAAGGTAGAATACTGGTACAGTTTGTTTTTGGCATAATGAATTGTGAATGTAGAATTGTTGATGCTTGTACAACCTTCACTCCGTCAGTATCATTGTTATTTTACACCAGTTGAAATTTCTTTATAATTGCTTCTTTTCTTTTCAAATAGAAAGTTCAGGTTTTGGTTTTGCTCCTTCGGATTACATGTTGATTAGATAAAATCTCCCTTGCCGCAGGATGATACTTTGAAAAGGGCTGTTTCAGTTTACAGAGGGAAATGTTGGAAGAAAATAGGTATTATCTCTTAGCTAGTCTCTTTTGGTAGCAATAACAAATAGGACAATATCGTACTGCAAGCGTTAGCTTCAAAGGGGGCAACTCCTTTCACCTTGACATGTCCAGATGCTTTGAATTGAATAGGTGTCTGATGTAGAGATATTGCTATATGACTTATTTGATGATGACATTCAATGTATTTGATCATTGCTTAGTCTTAGAATATATTTCCGTATAAACTTTGCTGGATATATGTCTGGGTGCCATGATGTCCTTAGTGCATCTTTGGTGACATGCCAAGTCAATATATTGATGCATGATATTACTTATATGTTTTGGTTGCTTAGATCTAGGCATTTGTTTATGCAATCTGGATAGGGAAAAGGGGTCAATTCGCCCATGTACTATTTGAAATTCCGCAACTTTGCCCTCCGTTAGACTTTTGGTTTAATTTTACCATGCCATTAGGAAAAAGTCTCATTATTTCCCTTGATCCGTAATGGAGCTCCAATCTGAAGGCAATTTTAAACCCTAGTCAAGAGTGTAGGGGAAAATTTGGACACGTAGAATCCACCCATTTTACGATGGAGCTCTGAAATGGTGAGGACAAGTGCAAGAGGATTTACTAACTGCAAAGGAATGAATGGACCACAGGTGTAACACAGGCCAAAATTGGGCAATTTCAAATAGCACATGGGAAGATTTGGATCTTCCCCATTTGGATATCATTAGTCATCCCCTCTCTCTATCTCTCGCGCGCACTTTTCTTTTCAAGTTTCAGATTTTAGCCTTAAAGGAGTCATGTTTGTAATTTGAAATAAAATTTAGAATTTCGAAATTATGAAGGCTATATTGATGTTCTTCAAACTTAGACTACTAGTTGGTAGCTGGAATTTTAAATTTTCATCTTTTGGTGATGGTGATTTTGGATCAGCTTATGTGTACCTAGAGTCCTAGACTATACCACCGGCTGTTGCTATCTTCCATCATAGGTACCGAGTAACTCTATTCACCAAGGTATAGTTAGATGAGAAGAAATCATCTCGTTCTCTGTTAGGATTTGAATCCTAGGGTCCAAGGTGTGCGTCTACTTCATTGACCTCTAGGCCATGCTATTGGGGGTTAGCAGGAAAGTATAGCCTTGTATGAAAGAATAAATCATTAACTTTGTTGAACTCTGAAGTCTCAACTTTTTGACCAATTTGTAATTCAAACAAAAATGTGAATTTAGCCAAATATTGATTCACATGCAGCTGAGTTCTTCCCGGATAGATCAGAAGTGCAATGTCTGCATCGCTGGCAGAAGGTTCTCAACCCAGAACTTGTTAAAGGACCCTGGACTCGGGAGGTTTGTTTGATTCCTCCTTTTTAGTTGCTTTCTTCCTTAGTCTGATGATCTGAATTGTGCTTTTGGACTCTTTGGATGATTCCTGATGCTTTTCAACTTACTAGTGAATTTGGTAACAGGAGGATGATAAGATTATTGAACTGGTCGCTAAGTATGGGCCTATAAAATGGTCCGTCATAGCTAAATCATTGACCGGTCGAATAGGGAAGCAATGTCGTGAGAGGTACGATCAGAAATAGTTGCATCTATCTATCTATCTATCTATATATTTGTATTTGTAATGTATTGTCTTTGCTAGGATACCACTGAATAATATCTTGTATTAGTGAAGGTTAATTGTTTTACCACCAGCTTTGCCTCCCATTGTTGATTTATTACCCAACTTAGTAAGAGTTAATCTGCTGACATTTTTCTTCTGTTGTTAGCTGTAAGTGCTATAGCTTCAGTATTGCGTGTCTACCCATATTGCTCCCGATACAACGCTTTGTGTTGACGAGTCTCTTAAAATTCATAGTGAATTCCTTGTTCTCAAGGTTTTTAGGCACTCGTCTTTGTCTTTGCTTAAACTTTTACCCGTCAAAAAAAGGCACTCGTCTTTGTTTGTCTGAAAGTCTGTCGAATAACAAAGCCTACTATTTGGTTGATTGTTATGGGTTAATGATTATTGCTTTAAATTTGATCAGATGGCACAATCATTTGAATCCCAATATCAAAAAGGATGCTTGGACACTGGAAGAGGAACGGGCACTTATAGATGCTCATCGGATCCATGGTAACAAGTGGGCTGAAATTGCTAAAGTTCTGCCAGGAAGGTAATGAATTCAGCATAAAGATCGAATCTCTATAGGTTGGTACAACAATAGTTGTAACCTAAAGAGAAGAATTGATAGTTTCTTCATTCAGTTGAATAAAGAGAAAAAAGATCTGAATGGCTTCCATATTGAAGCCTTTTTATTAAAAATTACTCTCAGTCCGGTAATATGATAGTAGTTTCTTTGACCATGGTTTAGTCCAACATTTCCTAATTTTTTTAACTTCTAAAAGCTGTGGTTTAGTACACTTTTATATTAGCTTGTAATATGTCAAAATTTATTTTCAAAGATCAAGCACTTGATGTGAGACATCACCCTAAAGATTACAAGGGTTGACCCTTGCACTCTTGAACCAGTAATTCTTTTGGGACAGAGGGAGTACAAAAGGCTCCTGAAGAATGTATCAGAAGCCTCTGATCAGTTATTCTTCTTTTCCGCTCAAGGAGCTAATGAAATAAGCTTATTAAGACGATGGCTGATGCATCTAACTGTCCAATGTGACTGGGGGCCATACTTTAAGTGCGGTTCTGCTGCAAAGCCCTCATTTATAAGTTTATACAGAACATGGCTTCATGTAACTTAGTAATATGATCAGTCTTGTGCGAATTGTAGAGCGTAGAGGGTAGGTTAGTTGTTAAGGTTGAGGACCAAGGCTAAAAACATGATGTCTTTGTATTTCTCCTGCTACATGGGGAATTACTTTTATCAAAGATATGTTCGCCCCAAAGATTATATGGGGTGTCTATGTCCCAACAAGTAGAGAAAATATCTTCGGCCTTGAGTTTGGCTTTTAAGATGGCTAAAGCAAGACTTTTCCACCATTTAAAAGTTTATCAGTGGATAACCTTTTACACTGGTTGTCTATGTCCCAACTCCCAACGAGTGGAGAAAATATAGTTGGCCTTGATTTTGGCTCTTAAGATGGCTAGCTACTGAAGTTAACGCAAGACTTTTCGCCATTGAGCCTTTATATCAACGTTTTGTGTGACTGCAATTATAGCCTATAAAGGAGTTGACAAGAATGTTGAATCTATTCATAGTACTCTCTCTTGTTAACTTCAATTCTTGCTTATTCCCTGGCCTAATTTTGTACAGGACTGATAACGGAATCAAGAATCATTGGAACAGCTCTTTGAGGAAGAAGTTGGACTTCTATTTAGCTACTGGAAACCTTCCACATGCTAAAGCTAAAGATTTACTAGTTTGCTCAAATAAAACATCAGAAGCAGCTGAAGTAGCTTCATCAGGAACTACAGATACATGTAAAATAGAAAATGGATGGCCGGTGACAGAATTAAAAGATTCTAATGGCGGTCCTCAAACTGAGTCCACTGATTCTGAAGTCGTCAGGTTGGAAGCTCAATCACCAGAAAAAGATGCTATTCAACACACCAAACGAAGTACAGAATCAGAAAACAGGTATGATGGACGGAACATAGATAGTGCAGTAGGTCGATTACAAGTTTTTGAAGCACCATTTCCTTGTGAAATCTCAACATGTGGTAGGTTATACTATGAACCGCCAAGGTCAGAAAGTTGTATTCCATTGGATTCAGATCTTCTGAATATCCGCTTGGCACAATGTGAATCTGATGCAAGTCCAAGCCCGTCACCAAATGGTTTCTTCACTCCGCCTAGTACAAAGTGCCGTAGCCTATATGCACAAACTCCTGAATCTGTACTGAAAATTGCTTCTAGAAGCTTCCCAAATACGCCTTCCATATTAAGGAAAAGAAAGACTCAAGGTATACTTTCGACGCCAACTAATAAAATGGGGAAGTCAGATGGAGATTTCTGTAAGGGAAAACCTATTGATGCGTGTGACGAGATCCAATTCGACAGCTCTGGCAAATCCAGCATGCATAATGGAGTTTCTTCAAGAAATTCTTCCAATGGTGGTCTGTACAACAGTCGAGCATTTAATGCCTCTCCTCCTTATCGATTAAGGTCTAAACGAACATCTAGCTTTAAGTCTGTGGAGAAGCAGCTTCAGTTTGCACTCAACAAAGAGAAGCATGATACAAGTAATGGGTTCACTGATTCAACTGTTAATGAGATATCACATGCAGCCAAGGATTGTTCACAGGCAGCCAAGAATGATGCAGTAAGTTCCATCTTTTCCGTTTTCTTCTCTTTTTTTTTTTTTTTTCTGTCCCTTCGTTTTTGGATGAGTTGGGAGTTGGGTGGCTGAGGGTGGAGAACAAACATAATTCCCATGGTAGCTGTTCCTCTTTCTGTTTACACTATGGTGTGTAAAATATCATGTGTTTCCAAATTAACAAATTTTCCCTCTTAACATTTTAGTGCCCGAATTGTCTTTTAAGTAAAGAATCTATCTTCCAAGACAATTAACAAATTTTCCCTCTTTACATTTTAGTGCCTGAATTGTCTTTAAGTAAAGAATCTATCTTCCAAGACAGTTGATTGGGTAAAACTTTTGATACCAATATGCATTTCAAGTGTTTGAGAAGAATAGGAAGGGATGTTAATAGCTACAAACACGGCATGTTGCCTTTCAGAGCTTGATGTTCGTAGGTGGTATTGATGCCAACTTCTTCATTGTCTAATGTGATTTCTTCTGTATCTTGACATGGTTAGTGTTCATCAGAGAGAATGTAAGTTAACAGCGTGTGAAGGAATGAAAAGGTTGCTATTCAAACTCCTCTTATGGATGATTTAACTATCCTTTTTGGGTCGATAACTTAGAAAGGGATGATGTTGGAACAATTTATGGATGAGATTGCCAACAATGTGGGTAAAATAGGCAGCGGTTCAAAATCATATTTTTGTGGGCCAAAGCAAGCGTTCCAAATAACTAAGGAATAGTCAACTAGACCGGAACCATTGAACTAAATCTGGATGTTTGACTCATATGTGAGCAAAAACATGGGAAAAGAAAAAAGGGACAACAATAGAAATAATTGAAAAGGGCAGCCCGATGCATTAAAGCTACCGCTATGCATGGTGTCTGGGGAAGGGCCCCACCACAAGGGTGTATTGTACGCAGCCTCCATCACAAGGGTGTATTGTACGCAGCCTTACCTTGCATTTCTGCCAGAGGCTGTTTCCAAGGCCTGAACCCGTGACCTCCTGGTCACATGGCAACAACTTTACCAGTTATTCCAAGACTCCCCTTCAACAATAGAAATAATTGAAATGCATTTTTTTAACACAACTTTTTTTTATGTCTAAAATACATTTCATTTCCAATATGATAGTTGACTTGACAACTAGTTCGGTAAATTAATCATATAGCATCATTATCTTGATCTGCTGTACGAAATAGCAAGAAGGGTCTAATTCCTTTTCATGAAAACAATCAAGCGTAGAGTATTCTTTACCTGACTTCTAGCAAGTGAATCAGATTTTAGTTTTAGCAAATCTTTCTTTATAGGCACCGGAAATGCGCATAGTTTTTAAGGATGTCGCATCCAGATCCTCTATTGCTGCTTCAGCTACTGGCAGCACTAACAGAGTTTTATGTTATGTGACTTCCAAATTTTGCCGCCATGTTTTCTTATATTCTTCTTGAAATGATTTATTTTAAGCCTATCAGAAACAGTCTCTCTATCTCTTCGAGGTAGGGGTAAGGTCTGCGTACACTCTACCCTCCTCAGACCTACACCGAGTATGTCGTTGTTGCTGTTTCCTTATATTCTTGTAGACTTGAGTCCTACATCTTTAGACAAATGGGATGCTACCAGTGTAAATGCAAAATATTATCTATTCATGGATGAGCTTTTTAACAATTGGATTTTTTGGTTGATTAGGATCAGAAGGTGGATTAAATGCTGAACATTTCGCAATTTCAGACTGATTGCTAAGTCTCATGGGATGGAGTTAGGAAGCAATCAGTAACGGTCAGTAAGAATTTTAGACCCCTCTTGAAGCGTCGAAGGACTTGATCTTCCAGATGCAGTTTTGTTAATTGTTAGATGTACAAAGATCTCTTAGTTTGCATTGGTTATGTGCAGAGGTTATATTGGCTATTGGTTGTTCGTAGATGCTACAGGGCGATTTTCGTTATACGTTTAAAGATTGTTAAAGCTGCAATTGATTTGTACAGAACTGCTTGAAATAGGTCTTCAGAATAGTTTTACACTGAAAATAGTTACTTAATAAGAACAGTTGTCTGTATAAGTTCGTCAAAGTAGCTTATAGATATGTTTTATCTTATTTAAGCCTTTGGTAAACATCTATATTGCTTATAAGTCAAAATCAGTCAAAAGTCAATAAGTTAAAGTCACTCGAACTTGTGGTTTTTCGGCTTATAAGCACTTGATCAATTATTTATTAATTTATCCTTAGTATTTTTTTCTAGCTCTCTCCATCGCATTTTCGTAGTTTGTAGGGTATTTGTACTTTCTAAATTTATAATTTTTTGGAAATAACTTTAAGAAAATATTCATCATTCTAGAAAGAAAAATGCTTGTCAGTACCTGCACATCAACAGGTATTATTAGGGGTGTCAAAGTGAGCTTAAATTAAGTGAATTCGTCCAATCTAACCCAATATTTATGGGTTGGGTTCAAGATAATTTACACTTGGGTTCAATCTCAACCCATTAAACCTAAATCCATTTTTAAAAGATCTTCAATTGAGTCCAATTCAATTTTCACTTCAAATCATTTAATAAGAAACATGATTTCCTTAATGAAAGAGGGGAAAACAAGTGACTTTAATTTTTTTTTTTCTTACCCCCCCAACCCATCCCACCTCCTACCCCCACCCCCATCCCCAAAGAAAAAAAATATTTAATTTTTTTATTTTTTAAAAAACTGTTGTTAAATATTTTTTCTCACCCCAAACACACACCCCTCCTACTCCCCCGAACCCTCTTACCCCCCCGCTCCCCCCATCCTCCACAAAAAAAAAGATTAATTCTTTTTTTTTTTTTTAAAAAAAAAAAATTCATGGATAATAATTTTCCTCCATACCGAACACATCCATAGTATATTTTATTTCATTTGTATAATATTTTGTGACTTTCATTTTCATATTAAGAACTTATTTTTTTATTTTTTTGAGTTGGAATTCAAATTATAGTTACAAGAGTTAAATATCAATATGTTAATATTTTTAAAATTAAGTGGGTCAAATTGGGCGGATCAAAACCCAAACCAATTTTTAGCCCAAACCATTTGAATCCAAAGTAAATTTGGATTGGGTTCAATTTTAATATCTTCAATTTCAACCCAACCCGTCCATTTGACACCCCTAGGTATTATCAATTTCAGTACTATCCTAACGCGCGATTATTTATTCCTAAAATTTCAGAACTTGAAAGGGGTTTTTTATCACTTAATATTTATAACACTTAAAGGGCCACAAAATGGGTCAAAACGTGCAAGTGCAAATGATTTGCCTTAACGTTAACTGACCATCCCAAACGGCCGTTTGGAAGTGGGTCATTTTATACTGGAAATCGTTGGTGTTAGAACGAGGTGTCTTCATTTTCTTTTGTTGCAAATTGTGCATATTCACACGAGCTGCACTTAAAGAGTTCGGAGTCTAAAGAACAATTTTTTTTTTTTTAAAATCAAAATTTCTAAAGGGATAACAAGAAGATGAAAGATTCTAAATCGGTTAAGCCAACATATTGCATTATACTTTGCCTTAGTATAAATTGTAACAGAGCCGTTAGTTAGCTAAGCTAAAGCATAGCAGTCAACACGCTTTGCAAGGCGTGAACTGCCACACGCCTTACCTTCTGAGCATTAACTTGACTTTTCCACCAGAATATTTAATGCAATATGTTGGCTTCATGCATACAACTCTCTTCTAGTTAATCTGATGGTATATATTCTAGTCAATAGAGTTAGCTTTATTTTTTGTACAAAAGCTAAATGCTAGTAGTGATTAATATTGTTGAAGTTAACTTGATTAGGAAAGTTAGACTATAATAAATGTTTAAACCAACAAAAATGTCTTTTAGAAGGACAACTAGTAATTAAATTAATGAGAACTCTTAAACTTAATTTTTTTTTTATTTTGTAGTTTATTTGACAGCCTTATTCAGAACAACTTATTAATGAGTTGTCCGAATGATGTCGGCGGAGACATAATTTTTGGATGGTCAAGGTACCACTTATTTGTGGAACCTATCGTGAATGGCAATCGTGTCGTTCGATAATTTGATTGTACTTAACGTATACATGAACCATCTCCATATCACACACTTTATTTTACACAAGATAAGCTCAACAAAATAACACAAGAGGTCATGAGTGTGTTATTTTGTTGCGCTTATCTTGCGTAAAATGAAGTGCGTGATACAAAGATAGTTCATGTATATGTTGAGTATAAACAAATTGTCAAACGACTGGAGTATAAACAAATTGTCGAACGACACGGTCAATCATGTGCCATTCACGATAGATTCCACAAATAAGTGGCACCTTGACCATCCAAAAATCACGTCCCCGCCGACACCACTTGACAACTCATTAATAAATTGTTCCAAATAAGGCTGTCAAATAAACTACAAAATAAATAAATAAATTAAGTTTAAAATTTCTCATTAATTTAATTACTAGTTGTGCTTCTAAAAGACATTTTTGCTGGTTTAAAGATTTATTATAATCTAACTTTCCTAATCAAGTTAACTTCAATAATCATTAATCACCACTAGAATTTAGCTTTTGTACAAAAAATAAAATTAACTTTATTGACTAGAATATATACCATCTATATTCAAATTAACTAGAAGAGAAAGCTGTATGGATGAATCTAGCATATTGAATTAAATATTTTGCTGAAAAAGGTCAAGTTAATGCTCAAAAGGTAAGGCGTGTGGCAGTCCACGCCTTGCAAGGCGTATCGATTGTCATGCCTTAACTTAGCTAACTAGCTACTCTGTTACAATTTGTACCAAGGCGTAGGGCAGTGCACGCCTTTATCGATTTGGAATCTTTCACTTTCTTGTTACCTCTTTGAAAATTTTGATAAAAAAAGTTGTCCTTTAAACTCCGGACTCCTATATATTTGACCTCCACCTCAATTTTTCAATTGCCAAAACATTCTAGCAAAACACAAGCAAAACTCAAACAAAATTTAGGTGTCCTCCTTAAGCAAAACACTATGAATCCTTCACAGTTGTTAAAGTTACAACCTAAACATAGATCTCAAGCAATTTGGAATGGTGCGGGAGAGGAAGCATGTTTAACTGTCCGCCGTCCCGATATTGAATTTTGGCAACATATAAGGAGTCGTCCATTGCATCATTGCATTCTTCAATAGTTAAATTTTTGTGGATTTAGAGGAGTTATAGAGGTAGGATCCACGTTCTACAATTTTGGACTTATATCTACATTAGTTGAGAGGTGATGGCCAAAAACTTATACGTTTCACATACGAATTGGTGAGATAACCATTACCTTACAAGATGTCGAACTTATGTTTGACATGGTTGTAGATGGGAGCCTCGTAATTCAAGAAGGTGCAAGCAATCTAGGGCTTGTAGCTGGACAAAAAATAATGCTTGGTACAAGCCCCGTAGCTCAAGCATCATTTTTTGTCTAGCTACAAGTCCTAGATTTGTATCACCTTCTTGAATAACAGGGCTCCCATCTACAACCATGCCGAACATAAGTTCAACATCGTCGTCTCACCAATTTGCATGTGAAACGTATGAGTTTCTGGCCGCCACCTCTCAACTAATGCAGATATAAGTACAAAATCGTAAGGCACGAATCCTACCTCTATAACTCCTCTAAATCCACAAAAACTTAAATTTTGAAGGATACCATGATGCAATGGACGACGCCTTATATATTGCCAAAATTTAGTATCGGCACGGTGGGCGGTTAAACGAGCTTCCTCTCCCGCATCATTCCAAATTGCTTGAGATCGAAGTTTAGATTGTAACTTTAACAACTGTAGAGGATTCATAGTGTTTTGCTTATGGAGGAAGCCTAATAGCCCGTTTGGCCGAGCTTATTTTTTCTCAAAAGTACTTATTTTTAAAAATTGAGGTGTTTGACCAAGCTTATGGAAGAAAATAAGTGCTTCTGGGGAGTAAAAAAAAAACAGTTTTTCATAAGTGAAAAAAAAGTAGCTTCTCTCCAAAATCACTTTTGAAAAAAGCACTTATGAGAAAAATACACTTAAAAGCATTTTTAAAAGCTTGACCAAACACTAATTGCTGCTCAAAAGTGGTTTTTTAATTTTATTGGCCAAACACAAAATGTTTCTCACCAAAAGTACTTTTTTGAAAAACACTTTTGAAAAAAATACTTCTGAAAATAAGCTGATTTTAGAAGCTTGGCCAAACAGGCTATAAATTTTGTTTGTGTTTTGCTAGAATGTTTATGCAATTGAAAAGTTGAGTTGGAGGTCAAATATATAGTTGCACTAATTTACTTTACTCATTTCCAATGCTTTCATGTGTTAACTCCTTCCCCCGAAACTTTCACGTGAATGTGCTTTCATGTGAACTCACATGAATCCATTACCAATTACCCTATAGGGGAAAGTTGCATAAATCCAAATAATAAACTCACATGTGAAATGTGTTTTCAGAGATGCATAATTGTGGAAGCTGGTTTTGCCAAGGAATTTTAGAAAGCAAAAATAAATAAATAAATAAATTATAAGACTTGCAAGTTGCTAGGCAAGCTTTGGAAACAACCTCTGACAGAAATGCAAGGTCAAGCTGCGTACAATAAACCCTTGTGGTTGAGCCCTTCTTCGGGCCCTGCACATAGCGAGAGGCTGCCCTTTTTCAAGTTGCTGGGCCATAAGCAACTTGTAAGTCACTTGGCTACAGACAACTTGTAAGTTGCTTGGCCATAGTAGAAGTTCCAACGTTTTATCCTATTTGGTTTCTTTGAAAAGCAAGCGTCTCCTTTGGTATTTTGGCTTTAAAAAATGGCCGTTTACACTCCACTATTTTGTTCTTAACATTGAGAGATTCTGAGATAGTTTTATCATGTAGGAGGTTTTACTGATTTACTCCTTTTAAGCAACATATAAATCTTCCATTAGATGCCTTATCACTGCTAATTAGCTCATACTACAGGCATGTTTTTTGGGTTCTTAAAAAATAATTCTGATGCATTGATGCACGATTTGAAACTTCTTTCACTTAAATACCAAGCTTTTGTTTGAGATAATTACTAAAGCTTCGTCTCGCTTATCATTCCATACTAGTAGTCCTTTTTCTACAGTTACTTAGTATTTTGCTTTCTTCATTTCCATTATTTCGTTTTCATTCCGCTTTGATATGCTTTTCCTTGAGTCAAGGGTCTATCAAAAACCGATTCTCTACCTCTCACGATAGAGGTAAGATTTGCATATACTCATCATCATCCCATACCCCACTTGTGAAATTACACGGATGTGTGTTCAGGAAACCCCTATTATTTTGAGCCCACATAGATCCTGGATTGCCCCGTCTATACAATTGTTTCGTTAATTCCATCAATGAGGCACAAAAACGCTATTTTCCGAGCATTTGCACGGACAGGGGGTATAAATTAAGTACCGGAACAAAAAATGAGGAAGGGAATTTTAGTTGTATCGCTCGATTAAAGCATATTGTTATTTAAGACTGTACATACACAAAGCCAAAGGGGAAGACCATATTGTTGTGTAAAATAAACACTTGGAAGGAGACCTTTGCAATTTTCAGATTATATACGAAGCACCATATTTATTCACATTTTCTGTACAACGAGGTGCCAACAACTAGCCGCTCCATCTTCACCACTGAGTCACTTTCACGGAATACAGGCATTCTATTCCAGTGCAACTCATAATCGTCTGTCACGAATGAAATTTTCATTAATTAAAGATAAGAGGAAGCAATGCATGATAAATTAGCATCTCAAGATCTCACACGCGGAAGCACTTGTCATTGAGAAAAAGAAAGAATAGGGGGAGGATGATGCAACTTTGGGCAACCATATCTAAACAAACTTTAAGCAATGTTGTAAGAAAGATACAGTAGGGAAATTCGACAGAGAAGCTTTTAGATATTGTTGCAACTTGCCTTTTTCTAAAACATTTTTCAATTCAGTACTTGAGCTGTAGCAGGAGTTAATTTATTAGTCATTACACCCATCAAAATTTTGATAATCGATCAATATTATTGTGAAATATCTCAAACTTGAGTCCTATAAATCTTCTATATGTTTGTGCGTATTCAAATGTTGAAAGAAGACTTAATAGTCTAAAATTTGGAAAGTATGGATGTGTTGCTGTATTAGCCTCTGTTACTCCTTTAAGACTTGCAAAATGTCGCACTGTCTGATGCCATTACACAGTAAAATCATGTGCAATCCTATTTTAGCAATAAAGGATGCCAAATATTCATTTGCTATCTTTCCGTAGGTTTTTTACTTTTTGGAGTACTTCTTGTATATGAGCCTTTTTCGCCCAAATATTTAGTAAAATTTATATCCTACCCAAGTAATCTAACACACCTTATAGCTACAATTATACTGATATTTTAAGGATTCACCTGAATTTTTCGGTGACAGAGTTGGGGCTTATCATTCTTAGGAGGTTCAACCCTTTATTAGTATGCCTTAAGGATATCTTAGATTCACCTGCTAACCGAAATCTACAGGAAGGAATGTAAAAAAGTGGTTTGGCAATGCACTAGTGACGATATTGATATAGCATGTCTCAAGAATAGGTCAGATTTTTAAAATTTTCGAAGTACCATCATAAGAGAATGGTAAGAGATTCAAGAAATAATCACAAAAACAGTCTTTTAGAAGATTCTGATGATAGAATAATCATAAGAATACTGTCTGAATGAGACTCGCTGACGAAACAAGCAAATGAAACTGCTTTTATTCATAGTGCAGAATAGTCGAAGCGAAAACATGGGAGGGAAATAGTTACAGACTAACCTCAGTAATCTGTACATAAACAGCACGAGAACACATTAACGGAGGACTTCCTGTATCCTAGCCATAAATACAAACCAGGGGCAACAGCACAATTGTTATCATCTTTAACATATTCGAGTTAGATATAACCTGCAATTGTCGAGAGAACTAATGAATAACAAGACCGTAGGTGGTAATTGAAGAAACAGATAAGCAAAATACGATTATTATTAAACTGTCATCAAACCTACACCATCATAAAATGTCAAAGCTAAAGCATGAAGAATGCGCCAATAGTTGTCCGTCGAAGCACCTTTGAACTTTGATCTAACCCATGAGAAGCCACCTAGAATTTGAAATGAGAAAAAAATCAGCAGGCAAGTACAACCTTGGAAAATAATAATTGTGATTCGATGTTCATTCAGCAGAAATGATCCCTTAGTAAATAAGAGGACAACTGTTTTGAGGAATGGGGAAGAGGTTGTACTAAGAGATGCTTGGAAACAACTCAACAAAGAAGAACTAAATTAAAAATCATAAATAGAAATATTTTTGAAGGGGTTGAAAGTCCATTGTAGAGCATCAAAAGTTCCCTTTTGCTCCCTTTTTTTTTTGTTGTAAAAAAGGGCGTCACATAGACCACACTCTTTTTGGGGCAGATTAGTGTGATACAAGTGAGATCATTTTGATTTGTCAGAAGATAAAAAGAACCATGAATTTCTTGCAAAACGACCAGAATACCTGCTTAATTTTTTTAAATCAAAGATGCATTATCACAATCATAAACTACATGTCTAAACTCTAACCTACAGAAAGTGCTCTAAGCAGTTGACACACAATGAGAAGGTAAAACATCCTCTAAATTGGCTAAATTACAAAATGTTCCCTAAGCCATCACTCAATTTTCGCACTTCAAATGCACTGTATTATTAACTCTCAGCACTTAAAGTTACGTGGTTCTGTCATCACCATCTTAGCTTGCTTTCCCATCAAACCATTGGTCAGAGAATTCAATTCTTCCCAATATCAATTATATATATATATTTTTTTTAATGAATTATGAAGAATTCATTTTCAATAATCAACTTAAATTTTGACCAAGTTGTACCTAGCTCAAACTGATAAATAGACTGGAAGTTATAGATAAATTTCTTTTCACCTTAATATAATGGGCATTCTCCATTATTTTCGTCTTGTTTTTCTTTCCAGTGTACACTTAAGTCAGATCACATTAAAGCTAGGACGATAACACACAACTAGTCACAACAAGATAATTTGCTTACCATATGAGTTAAGGCAGCATAACGTTCTTCATTTAGATATAATGGCTTTCCCCGTTGCATGTCACAATCCTGCAAGAATAAGAGAGGAAGTATGTAAGATCGAATTTGATATGTGGGCATGCTGGTTTAGAGCCCAGAATCCAGATGTCCCTACCAAAAGAATTTTACAGAAAATCAAAGCTCAAGACACACACTGCACATATATTTGTATAACAAAGCCTTGACAATGTCTAGAAACAACTGATTGACTGAAAACAGAGAGAGAAAATAGATGAAGGAAAGGGAGGGGGAAAAAAATAATGACGCACCGATCCATCAGAAATCGAAGAAATATCGAGTGAAGTTCAAATCTATACTTGTTACGAGTTATGATTGGTGAACATATCTAAACTTGCATTAACTTGGGTAAAATTTTTACTTCCCATCTTTGACGTGAAAACATGTCTAATTGAATTGGAGACATTTGAGGACACAACTGTCTTCCTTTTGTCTTCTCTCCCAAAAACACTCATTTTATTGTTTCATAGTTTTCCATCTAAATCACATAACAGCAGCCCTGAAAAGCACCTTTGCTGGAAAGAAAAGGTACATGTCATTATGCGCTTGGATTATTTTGAGCTTAGTGGCTTGAGTTAGCGACAACAAACTTAAAGAATAAGACTTCAAGCTACTGCTTGACGCCTTGTTGCATATCTAATTTGTAATGCTACTACGAGCTATGCTATTAGTATGTCAAACAACAAGCAAAATTTCCCTTTCTCATCAACTCTCAGAAAATGAAAATAAAGAAAAGCTTGTTTTCAACTAAACACCCTTAGTTTCTCTGAAGCTCTTCTATGATGGCTAAATGCAACCATTAATTTACCTCTTCTCCAAATGCGTCTAAATAAGGTGAAGGCCAAGGTGCCTGACGAGCAGATCTTTGGAGCAATATAGTGGTTTTCTACAGTGAAAAGTAAAATTTCATTAAGCCATTACAGGGTCCTGAAAGATGGTATTATGCAGATCAAAAGGCAAAGAGAAATAAGTAAAGCAAAAATGAAACAACACTTACTCTGATCAACAAGAACACCCCAGTAACAGCACCACAGATCATTGCATGAGTTTGACACCCACTTTCCCTGGCGTTCAATCAAATGCGTCAGACACAATATTAAAGATCATTAGAAGGTAAAAGAAGAGGTGCAACCGCAGTGTATTTTGAACCTGCAGCATGTCTTCCAACTAGCTGAGCACAATTTACCACATAACAAGCACAATGCAGGATCCTTCTGAACAGCTCCGCAGTCTGGGCAATTCTGTTTAATATACCTGAAGGCAACATCAAAATATCTTGAGTTTTATTTCATCTATACAAAACAGAATACTAGAAAATATTCTCTCTATCCATATCTAGAACCAACCTCTGCAAGAGGTCCTGATAAAGATGAGGCAAAGGCATCAATTTAAATGGGGCTGCAGGAGTGGAATACAAAACACCCTTTAGACCACGAGTTTCGAACTGCTTGTAGAAATGATTTAGCCATTTTTGAACCACCAAACGAATTGTGACATCACTAAAGACATTATCAAGTGACGGAATCTTTAATATCTTCTCCAACTTCTCAATCTGAATGAGCTCGGCTGTGTTGTTTTCACCACACTCCAGTTTATTATTTAAAGATGCTGATCCATCTAATATGTTAGTTCCATCATTAAATGGCACCACTTTAGAAAAATGAATCAATTTCCACAACAATGCACATCTTCTTAAGTATGGAAAGGTCAGACTGCGAATTGCATCTTTGATGTCATAAGAAGTTTCTATATAATCAGAATCAAAATATTGATGAGCAACTCCATGTTCTGCGATTACTTTATAGATGTCAATAACTAGAGAATCATCGCATCCTAACTCAAGCAAACTGCATTGACGCTTTCTCCAATAGGTTATTATCGCCTGCAAAGAAACAACAAGGATCTTTTGCTAACCATCTTGGGGCATATGAAGTGCACAGAGGTCTCATCTAATCTCTACCCAAAAATAGATCAGAAGCAGGGAAAATTGTGTAACCTGAGTGACTGCGACTGCATAGAAAAGATGAACAAGAGACAAGAAGGCATCATCGCATGACAACAATGGACATGGAAGGCAATATATTATCCACATTAATGAAGAAAAAGCATCATGTGAAAGAACTGGATCAGCGGACCATCTCCAGAACTGAATATCAGGATACTGATCTTCTGTTTCAGCGTATTCCAAGATGTCTTGCATATTACCTGCAAAGCATATCTTCCCATGATCTCATCTTTTTCTTTAACAAACTTCAAAGATAATTCCATGGAGCAGCAATATACCTTCAACAGACGGATCTGAAATTTCATCTGCAGAAGTGCCAGTGCATATAGACTCCGCAAACAACTGAATGCCTCTGAGTCTCAAGAGGACAGTGAGAGAGTTCTTTGTTCGTGTGCTTTGTACAATATTTAGCAACAAAGCAAGTATAAAACCATTTGAAGATTGGAGTTCTTTGTACAAGGCACCAAGACTGTAGTTTGGAGTTAATGATGTCTTTCCGGATCGAGTAGCAATTTCAGTTGATACAAGTGAGTACTTAAGAGTGTCATACAGAACCATAGAATGACTAAGTCTACCAGATTCTGAGATCCTATCATTGTCTGGAAAGTACATTCCACTCAATACACGATACAAAGATTCAAGGTTTACTCTCATCTGCCCAAACTGCCGAAGTGGAAGTCTTTGGAAAATCTCTCTACTTCCAGAAACATCAGAAGCACTTTGTAGGAGAAATAAAGCTTTTTGAAAATGAAGTGCATCTACCACTCCACTTGACGAGGGTGAAGGGCCAACAGCATCTGATGGACTGGAAGTTGGATGAAGGGGTCTGAATCTTCCAGAATCTACAGGTAATGCTGGCAGGACTGAGTTGGCAAGTCCACGGCATACAGGACAGAGGAACTCCCCCTGAAAATAAGAAACTCAATAGGAAAAATTAAGCAATTTAATCCATCACATAGAAAAAGGTAAATCAGGACGTCCTGTACCTGATCTGGATCTACAATATGACCTCCTTCAAAAACAATTCTTCTGGTATATCTGTACAAGAGTGATGAGACAGTTAATTCTTTAAACTTAGTGAATTGGATTGCCAGGCCAATTATAGAACATAATATTACATGTATTTTATAAACTCTAATCAATAACCATTTAAGCTTGAGGATTACAGGCTTACAGAAAATTCAAGATAAGATCAGAAAAGAAAACCAATCCTAGAAAGAAGAGAATAAAAAGAAAAAGAATGGAGAACCAAAGAATAAAAACAGTTCAAGTTGAATTTACAAAACGATTAGACAATAGCCTCAAAGAAAGAGGTAAAAAGGAAAGGATAAAAAGAGTTACCTTTCCTTTAGAGACGACAAATAGCGGTCAAGACATCCCTGATGCACAGCATGTCCACACGACGAAAGATAAATTCCATCACAATCTGAGGGACCAAATCCTTCATACGCTGTAAGCGGCATTAGTGACTCTAATTGTGTCTTGTGTGCACTTTCAGATGCAGAAGATCTATCAAGATTTTCTCCTGCAAGAGCAGAAATGTACTTCCCAAGCAAAAGTGACTCAACACTCCCACCACCTCCCCCTGCAGAAAGTTTCTTACCATTTCTTGAAAGATCCCAGTGCCACGAATTGACATCCATTCTTTCCTGAATCAAGGAATATATTTGTTCTTCTAGCATCTCAAGAGAAAAATCTGTGTCTTCATCGACATTGCTTGATGTGCAAGGCAGTTGAATCTTCAATGCTGGGAATCTTGCCCTAATATATTCAAAAAATGCTCCTACTTCCTTAGGTTTCCCTTCCAGAGCAAACTCATTTATTGCATTTTGAATCGATTGTGTCAACCACGGAGATGAAATCACTTCTTGACTGCTTGATAAAATGCTCCTTTGAGATGAGATATTTGTCATTCTTTTAGAACAAGATTCCGGTTCTTTCCCAGAATTTTGAGTTCTTTTCCATGAAGGAGGCCCACTATTGGTGAAAGTCAAAAGCCTGGATTTCTTATTTCAAGAACCATGATAAAATAAGTAAAGTTTAACTTTAATGGATTCACCAAGCACAATTACTTAGAGAAATCATACTCTAATGGATATCCAAGCACAATGAAGCAACATAAACACAAAGCACATACCTGAAGAAGAATCAAGTAGGATAGAGGACTTTTAGAATTTGGATCATGGCAAAGGGAACAAATGACTTGAGTAGCCTCTTCATTATTACATCTAACATCTGAATCACTTCTTTCTTTACCAAGTTTAGAATCATCCGCACCAGCTTCTGCAGAGGAATCAATGCTCATTAAAAATTTGGATTGTTGCGCCCTCATCTTCTCCTGCGATGTAGAAATGGAATATATATGAAAGTAACTGAGTCAAACCGGATATACTGAGAACAGAAGGAATAGGGTTAGTCTGGTTCTACAATGAGTTCAACTTACAAAGGCCAGAAACTACCTGAACTGTAAAATATGGCAACATCGCACAATGGAAACATGAATAGCACTAGATCCAAGTACAGGAAACACAAGCACGTTATAAGATGAATTAATGCCATTTTACATGAAAGCCATATTGCTACGATGGAATTCTGTAAAATCTCTAATTTAGATTCTAGAGGCTAAAGCACAGCTGCATCCAACAGTAATTGAACTTAAATTAAGCATCTCGTCTTCCATCCTATCATATCTTGCTCTGAATTAACATCCCAAAGCGCAGTTTCCCAACTTTTTTGTGTCTCTTTGGACCCTATACACAAGGGACATCTGATCTACAAGGATTTTGCTTCCATTTCCGGTGGTTATATTTCGCTTGCATGTTTCAATATTTCATGACAGCTTCTCTGTATCCCTTTTTAACCCTGTACACACGGGGTATTTAATCTATAAGGATCCTCATCTGAGTTAGACGAATCCCTTTCTTGTGCAGTTAGTATTTCACTTGCATGTTCCGTCTTTCACATGCTTTTCTAGAACACGTAAAACATGCATGCTAGATAAGGAATTTCAACCTCTTGAACAGGTAACTCACACTCGGTCATAGCAGAACCACAACACAAAAGCAACAATTTGAAGTTAATTGCCTAGAAAAAAAAAAAGGGTCAGCCTGGTGCACTAAAGCTCCCACTATGCGCAGGGTACAGGGAAGGGCCCGACCACAAGGATCTATTGTATGCTTAATATTTGAAGTTAATTGCCTAGAGAGTAACAAAAGCATTCCGTGTTTAGAAAATATTTAACAAGATACCCTTAATATTCTCTTTAAAACCATACCATTATAGCAGCTTGCCTCTCTCGAGCTTTAGCCTTGCGCTTATCACTGTCTGAAACTGACTCCAAGTTGTTAGTATCACCAGTCGAAACGGATTGTGACAGTTGATTGACCAAGTCAGGTGCAAGGTCTTGCAGTTTTATCTTGCATCCAGATTGAAGTTCCATTAATTTTATCAGTAGACTTCCAATCAAAGAGGAGAGGTTGAAAATTCCAGCTTCCAAAAAGTCGTTTTCTTTCCTATATTTCCTCATCAACAAAACCAGAAGAGACAAAAAGCTCTGATCACCATATTCACTCAATGACAATTCCTCACTAGCTAGTGCTAAAATTGGAACGACATCGTCCCCATAGCAACTACGATCACCAGATCCCCGATGCATATAACAAATATCTAGTGCAAGAGATAACAAATGCAATGCTGTTAACAGTACATCATCTGGAGCACGTGAAGCATTTGATTTAACAGAGAAAACAGCATAAAATACAACAGCGCGGACTATTTGGAGTACTGTCTTGCAAGTAGCTATTTTAGCTATTCCACCAAGAGGTGGATAAATCTTGGTCCATTTTGGAAGCTGACTGGTCAACGCCGATGCATTACAGAACTGCATATATTTCTCTTCAGCAACTTGCAACTCCTTTGAGTTCCAACGAGGATGATATAAATCTAGCTCCTTCCAATAGGGTGTCCGCAGTTTATACGTACCCTGGGATAGATGGGATATTAGGATCATAGGACCAAAACTGACCAAATGGATTTCCCTTGAAATGTATGAAGGTTAAAGAATGACCAGAGTGTCACGGACAAACCTGATTCATGCCAGAGGGCTTGGAATACACTGCTATCCTATCTAGAACTTCCTGAAGCATATCGTTCTTGGACAAGTCACGGGGCAGAGACTTCACCAATTCACTACGAGTGGCATCACCAGTTGATAGTTTATGTACCAATTCCCTTTGCAAACACTCACTGGGGGATAACCCAGAAAACCGTCGTTCTTTCACTAATTGTATGATCAGAGTAAGCATCTCCTGAACTATAGCCGGCTCGTAGCTGGGTCAAGTGTTAAAACAGAAGAATCCAAAAAAGCAGTTAAATAATCGAGAAACATAACTTGGAGATTTGACAGTATCCTGCCAAATCATAAACAAGAAGGTTGAAGAAAATTAAGAAATTCAAATATACAAAATCTAATGTCCATCTAACTCCAGCATCAAAAAATGTAAAAGGCCATTAAATAACCTCAGACAACTCAAAATGAATTTTTTTTTTTTTTTTTTTTTTTGGGGGAAGGTAACAATTTGTTTTCTATTCCAAACAATCAAACCTGCCACAACATGTTACAGGTTTCCATAATTACAATTGCAAGAGAGTAACAGGAAGATCTTCAACCCTATAGCAAAAACTTATAATGAGCCTAAAACATCCATAACTGATTCTAGATCTTCCATGTACTCCTGTTTACACCAAAAATGAAATAAAACTATGCAATCCATCTTCATCTTCTGAATGTTATTGCACTAGTTTTGGAAGCATCTGAGATTTCTTTCTTTCCACACGGACCACCAAATGCATGCAGGTATGATTTTCCATCTCTCTTTATGACCAGAGATACTAGCATAGCTGCTCCAGATTTTCAGAGTCTGTACTATCCTCCTTGGCATCACCCAGTTCAGACCCTTCATGTTGATGAAGATTTTCCACAAAAAGCTAGTGATCCTACAGTGTAGAAAGAGATGAGTGACTGTCTCGTCTACTTCTTCACATAGGAAACATCTTGTATTCAGATTGAAACCTCTTTTCATTAGGTTTTCCTTGGTAAGCACTGCCTGTTTAGCAAATAACCAAGTAAAACATGAGACTTTATAGGGGATTTTTACTTTCCAAATTAGCTTCCAGGGCCAACCACCAATTTGATTGTTGAAAGTATTGAACTTCAAATAGGCCTCCTTAGTGCTGAATCTGCCTTGGTTGTGATTCTGCCATACCAAACTATCTTGTGAAGTGGTTGTTCCTTTGAATTGTTCTAGAATTCTAAAGAACTCTACTAGCCTTTGAATCTCCCAATCATTTAAAGGTCTTCTGAAGCTCAAATTCCATCCCTGCATTGACCGTACCTCTGCAACAGTGGCAATTTGTTGCTGGGAAATAGATCTTTTAATGTGCCTTGCTCCAGCCATCTATCGTCCCAGAAGAAAACCTTCATGCCATTTTCTATCTTTATACTGCAATTTTCTCTTAGTTTTGGCCATAGATTCCTGAGAGCTCTCCAAAGGCCGACTCTGTAAGTGCTAGTGACCATTTTGGTAGTCCAGTAACCATCCATTTCATACTTTAGCTTGATTATCTCCTTCCATAAAGCCTGCTCACCGGATGTAAATCTCCAAAGCCATTTCATCATAAGGCATTGGTTTTGGGTTTTCAAATTCCTTATCCCTAGTCCCCCAGCCTGTTTACTACCAATCAAAGCATCCCACTTGACCAAGTGAATTTTTTTGGTTTCACTATTTCCTTCCCAGAGAAAATTCCTTCTTAGAGCATCGAGTCTCTGAATAATACCATTAGGAATAGGGAAAAGAGACATCATGTAAGTAGGCATGGAATCCAAAACACTGTTAATGAGTGTTAGTCTTCCCCCTAAAGAGAGGTATTGACTTTTCCAGTTCACAAGTCTTCTTTCACATTTCTCCACCACCCCATTCCATATATCTATGGACCTACTTTTGGCTCCCAGTGGCATACCCAAGTATATAGTTGGTAGTTCACCAGTCCTACCCCCAAGGGTCCTAGCCAATGAAGATAGGCCAGTCACTTCGTTAACGGGATACAAGAAGCTTTTATTCCAGTTAATGTGTAGTC
This sequence comes from Capsicum rhomboideum, assembly GCA_031232105.1. NCBI lineage: Eukaryota > Viridiplantae > Streptophyta > Magnoliopsida > Solanales > Solanaceae > Capsicum > Capsicum rhomboideum. The sequence goes on along the minus strand of CP124711.1, from coordinate 136,173,332 downwards.
CTGAAATTGCCTCAAAGAGGACAAAAATGACCCAGAGCATCATAAGCTGCTCTCTGTTAGCATCACAGAAAATCAGTGTATCATCAGCATACTGCAAGTGAGTGATCTCCATGTCAAACCCCAATCTATTTGCAACTTTGAAACCTTTCAGCCAGGATTTTTCTTGGGCAATTTTCAGCATATCATTTAGCCCTTCCATCGCAATGATGAATAAGAAAGGGGACAAAGGGTCTCCTTGTCTTAAGCCTCTCTGTGAAGAGAAAAATCCAGTAGGAGAACCATTAATAAGAACAGAAAATTTCACAGTGCTAATACAGAATTTCACCCATCTTAACCATCTGCCACCAAAACCCCTTTTTGATAGGGTCTCCAACAGGAACTTCCAATTAAGATGGTCATAAGCTTTCTGTATATGCAGCTTGCAGAGGATGCCTGGAACATTACTTCTCATTCTTGAGTCTACACACTCATTTTCCATGAGAATGGCATCCATTATCTGTCTTCCTTTGATGAAGGCTAGCTGTTGAGTATCCACCAACTTGTGCATCACTTTTTTGAGTCTTTCTGTTAGCAACTTAGAAATGATTTTATACACGCTACCAATTAGGCTAATGAGCCTGAAATCTGTTAACTCCTTTGCACCCATCTTTTTTGGGATCAAAGCAACATAGGTAGAGTTGTAGCTTTTTTCAAAAACACATTTCTCATGAAAATTTTGAATTGCAGCAACTACCTCCTCACCTACTACCTCCCAACAACAGTGAACATAAAATGCCATGGTGTAACCATCCGGCCCAGGAGCTTTGTCTCCAGCGCATAGTTTCACACATTCCCATATCTCCTGGTTGCTAAAGTCTTCTTGCAGCAAAAGATTATCTTCCTCAGAGATTCTATTGCCTTCCCTACAACCACCAGAAGGTCTCCATACCTCAATACCTCAGTCTCTGAATATAATTTCTGGTAGAAGTCGACAATTTCCCTCTTTATAGCTTCAGGATTTTTGATAGCTTCTCCACCCACATTTAGCTCATCAATGTTGTTATATCTTCTGTGTGAATTAGCAGTTCTGTGGAAAAACTTGGTGTTGTTGTCTCCCTGTTTTAACCAGTTAACCCTTGATCTTTGCCTCCATGCTATCTCCTCACGCTTGGCTATATTTTCAAACTCAATTAAGAGTCCAGCTTTCGCATGAATCTCTTCTTCACTAAGAGGTCTCTGGTCTTGTATTTCTTCTGATTCTGCAAGCTGGCTGAGGATACTTTGTTTCTGCATTGCTAGATTGCCTTGGAAAGTTTTGCTCCACTCTCTCAATTTATCTTTTAGAGCTTTCAACTTGAAGGCTAGAGTATAGTCTGGCCTTCCTTCACACACAAAGGATTTCCACCATGCTTTGATTCTATCCAAAAAACCCTCTGTATGCAACCACCAATTCTCGAATTTGAAATACGACCTACCGGTTCCCAGTTCCCACTATGGAGCATTACAGGTGAGTGATCAGAAGTAACCTTGTGAAGGATTGACTGTTTGATGTTTCTAAACCCCTCGTCCCACTCATCACTCATCAGATACTAGAAATCTATCTAGTCTGGCTGCTGTGTCGTGTCTATCCCCTTTCCTCCAAGTATAACTGCCCCCTACAAGATGAGGGTCCAACAAATTCATATTCTCAATAAAGTCAGAAAAATCAATCATTGCTCTCGTGATTCTAGAGCAATTCTTCTTTTCAGAAGGAAATCTAACCGTGTTGAAATCTCCACAGACTACCCAAGGGCCAGTAAAAAGTCCTCTAGCTGCTCCAATTTCCCACCACACTTCTTCTCTTTCTACTCTATTGTTAGGTGCATAAACGCCTGAGAGAAACCAAGTAAAGTCTTGATTCTTTCCAATGAACTTACAGGATATAGAATACGCTCCCACACTGCTTACTTCTCCTGTCCATGTTTCCCCATCCCACAAAATTAATATGCCTCCCTTAGTTCCACTAGCTTCAAGCTGAACAAATTTTGCCCATCTGTTGGCCCACAAATCTTTCACAATGTTCTTGATATCTCCTTCAAGTTTGGTCTCTTGAAAGCAATAAACATCAGCTCTCCAATTGTGAATTAAGTTCTTAATTATACACCTCTTACTTGCCTGGTTTAGACCCCTCACGTTCCATGACACGATATTGACAGTCATTGATCACTTCATATGGTGTATCCCCCCTTACTTCTTGTACCATTACTTCTGAAATTGCTCCCACACTCCAGGCTCTTCAGTTCTTTGGATCCTTTGACTGCAGGAGTCGATTTCATAATTGTCTCTTCCTTGTCGGAGTTGTTTTGCCTCATGCTGTCAATCTTCATAAAAAGCATTGTTGCTTCCTCCTTGCACCCCTTGATGTCTACACCGAATTCCTTGGCAAATTTGATGATGTTCTGATGAATCCAGATTGGAATATCAAAGTCTGGGTCTGCTCCTTCCTCTGCGTTGTGTTGATTAAGTGGTACTGCCTTTTTAATTAGTGTCAAGCTCAAATTATTTCCTTCACTTCTTTGTGGGATAAATTCTTGCATGTCAGGGATCTGTAGAGATGAAGGAGTTTTGGGATTTCCTGATGTCTTATTTGACGCTGCTTCTTCATCACTTGATTTCTGGGTAACAACTTCTTCGCTCATGTTGTGTTCCTGCTTTGTTTCTTGTCCTCCTTCAATGTCAAGTGTCGTTGAAGAGGTAATATTATTTGCCTCCAGTTCAGCTGCAAAAGGATCAATTAAAGGAGTAAAAGAATTCTCATTAACAGGCCCACCAGTCATGCATTGGGCCAGCAGGTCTGGGCCAAATTTATTGTTCCTCTTGTTTGCTGGCCTACTTCTCTTTTGGGGGGGCAGTTAATTTAAACTCAGACTCACGTGCATGCTCACGTGCTGGCATGGCTGGAAAATTCAAAATAACTGAGTCATTAGAGGAACCCACGTGCCCTGACACCTCTGTAAACCCTAGCTATCCTCCATCCCCTTTATATCCGGTCTCTTCTTTAGACCGCTGGATATTTGAGGGTAATTCTTCGCGTTCATCAGAAATCACTCTTGCCGGTGTCTCAACCCAGATTTGGACTTTGAAAGTCAATCCTTCATGGACCAATTCCACTAATTTCGGAACTGAATCGCCATCTCCTTTCACCTTAATCCTTGCCCATTTCAGATGATTCCGCAACTCTGTTTCTTCTTCAGTTTGTATCCAACCACCACAGAAGTTACCGACCTCGCAGAAGACATTCTGAGACCAGAGTTGGAGGGGTAGTCCTACTATTCTGATCCAGACCTGGTCCAGCCTTTCGTCTATGGAGTTTGAAGTCGGTGACCACCACTGAAGATTGATTTTGTGAGATTTCCAGAACCAATTACCTCTCACAATATGATCTGTGTTAATTTTGTTGGGGAACTCGAAGAGAAATTGATTTCGCCCCATGTCGTAAATGTTGATGCCATGGTTGTGCTTCCAAGTGTTCGTAGCCCATCGGCGAATTTCCGACAAGGTGATACCTGGATTCTCCTCGGGGAAACTTCCGACCACGCTCTTCGCTAGCAGCTCGTTTTGTGTTTTTGTTGTAGCACCTGAAATAATTAGCGAGTTCCCTTTTTGTTGGATCCTTGCAGCATTTATTTCTCTTGTGGCCCATTTATTGTTCCTGACAGTGCCTGAGTATAATAAACCCTCCTTTGTTTCTCTATGTAATAGTTTGACTTCTAAGTTCTAACTTAGTAGAGATCCACCAAATGCACTAAAGGATCTTCTCTACCTCTGAAAGAATGACCAAAATCATGGCATGCAATGAAATATAAAGGTATATATACCAGAGGATGACGACATAGCATACACGTCAGACATAAGTATACACTTAGCCATCGTCTAGTCTTTTTTTTTTTTTTTTCCTGTTCTCTAGTGTCAAACATCTAAAACTGTTGCATATAACACCACCATGAAATAACACACATGTTAACATCTCAATGCCAGTGAAACTACAAAATCTAACAACCAAAGAATTATGCAACCAACTAGGCCCCAATTTCGATTAGTTGGGGTCAACTAAATGGATCATCTGAATCCACTCCCACTCTTCATGCAATTTCATTACAATACAAATTAATTTATCCTATAAAGTGAATTAGGAGTTTTCTGTAACTAGATATTCTTCATAGAGCACACTTAAACCTACAGGGATATACTAGTCTGTTCCTAGGACAAACACCAAATCTAATGCAAGTTTAACAATAACACCTAACCATTAATCAACAACTAGCTTTTATTGCTAATATGCCAATTATTACGACTATATCATGTTCTTAGTAGTTAATATGATCCGAGAAATTGAACTACTTCCTTCTATGGAATGTTAGGACCATTCCCTTTTTGTTATCTTCACTCATCATATTGTGTGCTGAAGATTGGTGCAGATAAACGTTCATGTAAAACATGTTATCTCAAGTAACCTATTCTGATTACATCCTCTATAAGCGCTACCTGCACCCCCTCTCTGATGTTATTCTAATGGCCAAATACATCGACAGCCCTTATATTTGCCAGTGTATTTCTTTAAGACACTCGAACTACAATATGTTCCCATAGAGCATTTGAACACATGATAAAAAGTGTTTCTATTAGACTTTCCGCTCAAATTTTGGAAAAGCTTTTGCACGTGTTCTCAAGCATCCATTATGTAGCTAAGTTAATAGTGCATACTAATAATCACAAACACACAAATTGATAGTGCATCAACAGATTCGAAAAGCTAAACGTGACTCAGCCCCACATGTAATTAATGAATTTAAAAGTCATTTGAGGAATCTATTTGGAAGATGGAAAATATAACTCATAAATCCTCAATCTTATCACATCAGCATTCATCACTTCTCCTGACAAATATGGATTTGTTTCTACATCAATCCTATAATAATGATTTAGTCCAAGTCGAATGCAAATATATACATCTAACAATGCTGATAAAAATCATATAAATATATAAACACACAAATCTACGAGTAACAAACTAACGACAACACAGAACTAACAGGAGGATATTGGTTTTGCTTAGCGACGTAAAATATACAGAATATCACCCTTTGTGACAATCAAATTCATGTACTCTGGCTATCCCGTAGAATTATACGATCAAATAAGAGAAAATAAACATTTTATGATTTGTTAGGTAGTAGCTTACAAGTAAATGGATAATGAAACTCATTGAAGACAGATAAAAGATAAGTCACATACTCATTAGAGCGTTCGAGATTCAAGGATAGGTAATCTGAGAGCTCAAAACGTTCTAAAATCCTAGAAACATATTGATCAGCAGGGCCTAGTGCAGCACAACACTGGAGTAAAAATAAATCAAGCTCTAGACCTTGCTCAGAACTGCACAGAGAATACAAAAGAAGAAAGACTTTAAGCAATATGAGCAATCTATGTACACTAAATCTCAAGTAAATTAGCACATTAAGGAAGTTCAAATCCCAAGGCCCAAATGAGGTATTGCCTACATACCAACGAATAGAGCGATACCAATCACAGGAAAATATGGCAGTTTCACCATTCCTACGCCACATTCCAGCATGCACCTGTGCACAGAACACCTTAATTCGGAGAACATGTTCCATAATAAAGGCAGAAAAGCCAAGTGGGTGGCAGCCTCCCAATATATGGCCAAAAAAGTTATGATAGATAGCAGATGACGAATTGGAACAACTACCACCTCGGGCAGTTTCACCATAACATTGTTTGAGTGCCCTCTGTAAAACCATTGAAAGTAATCGATGCAGTGGAATATGAACACATATATCCTGCGAACTGACTTTATATGCTATATCAGGCCAATCAGACAAACTCAGCACCCGAAGAGCTTCCAACTCTAGGGCATAATCTGTTTGAAGCATACTGTTATCACTAGCACTAAAGCTTGCAGTTTCCTGGGCCAAATTCAGTCCAGAATTCAAGGCAACACCACCATACAGTGACGAATAAGAATATAGCTTATTGCAAGCTTCAGTTGAACTTGGGAGTTCAATGCCATCTGAAGGACTATGAGATCCAACAATTTGCCTGCCCCTGCTAAACTTCGAAAGTGTTCTTTTCAGCGCAGAGAAACTATTTCCAGAACTACCACTTGTTTTCGGAGATAAGACGTGAAGGAGAGGCCCTGATGTCTTATCCACTCCCAACCAATTCTCAATGGCCTTCAGGCACTCAAATGTCAACCATAGAGCAGATGACGGTACCGGAGAACTATCAGATTTTGATTCAGGAGTCCTGGATGCATGTTCTAGTGGACTCCTTCCGGCCAAGCTACTAACAGAACTTTCCTGTGATAGCCTTCCAACTTTTGCATGTCTTTGACCATCTTGGTCATTAAAATCTTGTATATATGTGTTGAACAAAGCATCATCAGCATCTTCAGTGCTACTAATAGAGAATGCACCACCCACCAATAGAGAATGAATATTTGCAATTTTATGACCCAAAACAAAAGGCAAATGCACATTTTCACCCTCATCTTCTACATGGATGCCAGTTCCTCTCTTTTGAGGGTTCATTCCTTGTACAAAAGTCAACAGCTTCATCCACGTCCTAAGTATATCTCGCCGGTCACGAGTCACATATCTGGGTACAGCAGAATGACTCATGACAAATCGTATGTCTTCAACCACACGAAGAGTAGTTTCATACAAATTTCCCCATTTATTGACCTATAATAAATAACATGACTTCATCAAGCAAGCTAATGGTGCTATTTTTAAAGTCAACAGCTAAGATAGCATTAGTTGGTAAACAATACTGAAAAATAAATAAGATAGTTCAGTTGTTGCAGATTAGCTACATATCATGAAAGGCGTAAGGCCTCAAAAACAAAGAATATGTTAGCAGCTGATATCTTCCTCCTTAAAAAAAATTTAACAAGCATTGAAAACTTTACAAGAGCAAAAAGTCCAAGGAAAAAACAAATCAAAAAACTTCCTAGCACACTCATTGCTGTCCAGTGTTTTTCTCTTAAGTGGATATAATGCAGAAATAAACTACCACCCACCAATTGTGAGAACTGCTACAATATCTAAATGAAGAACCATTTTATGCAAATGTATAATTGTATTCGTATTACAGAAAATAGAGAAATTATGCAAGCATATGTATCCACTATGAACTCATTACACAAGCCTTAACGTTTCCATTGTTTTTAATCTGTCCATTTTTCCATATGAAAAGTCAATGCATAGACCTACCATACTAGATTTACCAAAGGTATTATGCATTTATCTCCATCCAACAACTACAGCCAAACTATTAAAGATGTCTTCTACATGAAAGGATTTGAGAGACAAGCAACAATATTCAAACATCACCAATATACTGATGTCATAATCTAGCAGTATAATCATCCAAACTAATTACACAGGGCTGAAATAAAAAATTAACATAACAATACCTTCAATCTGCCATTTTCTCCTGCACAAGATATAAGTATGTCCCCTAAACAGTCCAGCAGCATGGCTAAAAGATTCATCTCCTTCACAAGACGTGGGGTCAAAGTAGGCACTGTAAATATCTGCACAGAGAATGTTGAGAGAAGTGGGCATTTTTTGAAGACTGTATCATTACTTTCCTTTACTGCTTCATTCATAACAGTTGAGTAATAACTCAAAAATACTTTAGCAAACTCATATTTGAATTGAGGTTCACCCAACATTTTCAAGAGCAATTCATGGAGCTTCCTGACAGTATCACCATTGACAATGAACCTCTCTGCCCTCACCAAAACATCTAATAAACCTTCCGAAGAGAATATCCTCCTAGAGATAAAACTAAGCAAACTTTCACTATCCTTGCAGAAATCCAATAGCATCTCTAATATTGCTGATGTCAACTCATCTGTGATATCTTTGTACTCAACTGCATGACTATTTAGTTTTGGACTTTGTCCAGTGATGGTTTCTGCAAATAGGAGCCCTTTTCTCCAACAAGACAACAAGGGATCAAGAACAGGACCTAGCGAATTAGCACACTCTTCTGGAAGACGTTGTATCTGCTCAGCACCTTTATGCTTGGAACAAAATCCCTCACGTTTCCATGCAGTTACATCTCCACAATCACAGCAGCCCCCCCTTGTATATATGATTGAGTAATCATGGTCCTTGTGGTTTCCATTCAGGAAACATGGAACACATATTGCACATGTTGGATCATGCTCACATGTACGGCAACGGTACGCTATATCATTATTCCCCCAAATAGCACCACATACACCATGCTGACCAGTGTTAGCTAGGTGATCTAGTGCTCTTCTTGGTTCCCCTTCAAACATCAACCACTGTAACCACATCATACTTTCTTGGAATAAATCTTTAATGGCTGAGTTGCCCGTTGATTTTGGAGAACCCATCTGCATATCTATAATACTGTTCATTGCCTCTTCATTAGTAGGCAAAAGATCAGAGACAAGCTCTTCAATTTGAGACTTATTATTCTTCATATAATCGATTAAACCAGGCTGTCGGTGCTCCAAATTTTCTGCAGGAACTCCAAGATTTTCAAGTCTCTGACAGTAGAACAAGGGAATACAGATCAAAATGCATTACCAGGTGCCTCATCTTGAACCAATAATAGACAGGGTAGAAATGTGTGTATGTATGTGTATTTGCCTATGACTATGCAATAAAAACACACATAGAGAGTAAGGAGTAAAAAGCTTCTCAAACTTTTCTCCCAGTCATCTAAATCCCACCACTAATTAATAGTCTTCCAATTCTCCAAATATATACTCAAGGGCTGCCCAATAAATATGATAGCCTAAAGCAAAACTTCAATGAGAGACGATCAACTTTTTTATTTAAAAAAAACTTCACATATAGTTTCATTTGAAAATCTATTTTTCTAGTTTTTTTGATATGCAAAGCTATTAATGATTTTTTTATAATCAATTTCTTCTAATAATTCTTTTTAATTTCTCATATATCTAATCCATTTAATCTCTGTTAAGATATACTTTCTGAACTAGGATTTTTCTTGTTCGCTAAAAAATATCATGGGCTCCTTTTTGGGGGTCGTGTAAAAGTTTCAATCCTTATCTTTTTTTCCTTTTAGTTTGAATAACCAAATTTATATTTTCTAGTAGGCATTTAAATTCTAATAAATAATTAAAAAGATAATATATATACCTATGAAGTAAAAATATCAGAAACAACACTCTTTAGCTGCAACACTTGAAACTTTGAGAAACAAACAAAAAGGAGTTGGTAATTTATTTTGGGCTCTCTTGCTTTTACAGAATTGTTCTAGATACTTGGAGAAAGATTAAAAGATTAGCACATGTTATCGGAAACAACCTCTCTACTTCATCTGAGGTAGTGGTATGGACTGCGTACACTTTACCCTCCCCAGACCCCACTTTGTGGGAATACACTGGGTATGTTGTTGTTGTTGTATTTGAAGAGAAGCTCAAAAGGAATAAAATTAATGTAGGTCCATTGATGATGGTAATTGCATCAATAAATGAGGCAATAAAATATTGTTACACGTATTGTTTAGGGAGGGATCAAAAAGAATATTTTGTTTCCAAATTTATGCTAAACAGTTTCATCTTTCCTTTTTTTTTAATATCAAAATTGGCTTTAAAACACTAAATATTTTTTTAAAAAAACAAATTGACATATACCTATTAGGAAAATTTAGGGGCACCAAAATTATGGGGACTAAAGTGCTTCTTCACCCTTTGGTCGGCTCTTATAATGAATATGCTTACCTCATAGCTTATAGACATACGTTACACTTTAAGGCCTCATTTGTTGCACTCAATGAAGGTTTGAATCTGAATGGTTCAGACTTTAGCCATTAAGTACACTTGTTAACATTTAAGATTTAGCACTTATTTGGTTTGAATAGGCCTTAGTTGTTAAGATTTTGAACAAAGTCTTAATATCATTAAGAGGTATTTTGTGTAGATAATTTTTACCACCTCTATCCACAATCACTGACCACCACCATTAACCACCACTGGCAATCACCATTGTTGCCAACCACTACTGTCAATTACTACCACTCCTACCACCTCCATCATTATAATTATATGCAGTCAATCCCAACTACCAATCACCTTCACCATCACGTTCTTCAGAAGCCGCCACCAACACTGCCAACTACTAATATCAACTAACTCCACCACCACTACCAACCGCTACATCGTGCTAGTCACTAAAACACCAACCATCTCCACCATCACAACTATCACCACCATCATTACTAGCCACTTACTATCACCACCACCATCACTACAAACCATCTCCACCATCACTGGTGAAAATAAATGTTTCATTTTTTTAATCAAATAATGATTTTATTTTATTAAATTTATAATTTTTAATAGTTAGTTACTTTTTTATTCAAATTGTAGATTTTTTTTGAAACTGGTAACTTAAACTGTAGATTTATAATATTTGCAAATAAATAAATTATGCGCATTCATGTCTTGAAAAAACAAGCCATCTTAATCATCAATGTTCAGATCTAGAGACAATACCTTAATTATTCATATGTGCATTCAAATTCAAAAGTCTTAATTTGAATGCAAACAAATGAGGCCTAAGTTGCACAATCATCACGTCCAAGCCTCCATTTGCCTCAACACTTCGTATCATTCTTCACAACATTGAATCACACGGTACCTTAAATACTCTCCTTTTAGCTCATAACCAAAAAGGTAGCTCAGTGCACTAAACTCCCGCTATGCGCGATGTCCGGGGAAGAGCCGAACCTCAAAGGTCTATTGTACGTAGCCTTACCCTGCATTTTTGCAAGATGATGTTTCCACGGCTTGAACCCATGACGTCTTGGTCACATGACAACAACTTTACCAGTTACGCCAAGGCTTCCCTTCCTTTGAACTCATAACCACTATCTAACAACAACAATAACATACCTAGTGTAGTCCCACGAGTGGGTCTGGGGAGGGTAGCATGTACGCAGACTTTACCCCTACCTTGGGAGGTAGAGAGATAGACCCCCGATCATAACCACTTTCCATAATTCAAAAATCCTGAGATAAGAGATCACATAACTTTCATAACCCTACAATATAGGATCTGTTGTAAGTCAATTTCAGCCGTATAAGTTCCACTAATTATTGATAAAAGAGTGATGATTATTTTCTCATCCCACATCAATCATCAGTTCTCTTATCTTCCATTAAACTAAATAAGAGCAGCCAGTTCTTAACAATTGTCAAACCTTATGTAGGGTCTATAGAAATATATCTCCGACTTAAGCAACAAGGACATTTGTGCAGCACTCATGCAACTAGAAGGTCCTTTCTTATCTTACGGAATTAGTGATGGCGAATAGGCAGCTTGGGTTTAATTTAGCAGAGTTGAAAACCAATTGAGAAAAATGAATCAAATCCAACACTTCATGTGGGTAAAGGACGGGATGGGTAGTTAAGGGGTTTGAAATCGATTAACCCATAACTATGTTGTTAAAGGCGCGCTTAAGCCCTAAAGCGAGGCTCAAAACGTGTTGAGCGCTTTGCTCGCTTAATGTGTGCTTCAGTCTCGTCATCAAGGACTCTAAGGCATACTTTTCCTTGCCAATGAGCCTCTTCCGAAGAGGCGACACTAAACAATTGTTTTTTCACTTTATTGTGATTTTATTTTCAGTTTCTTTGTTCACATATTTGTAATTCATACTTATAATTATTAGTCTTGGACTAAGCATATATATTTGTAATTTTTCTCACTTTGCGCCTTTCTTCATTAAAGCGCATGCTTTATATGCGCTTAAAAGAAATCAACATTCCAGCAAAACATAAAACTCAACTCAACTACACCTCAATCCCAAATTAGTTGTTTTTCAACAAAATGAATGAATCCTTATCCAATCCACTCTATTCTTCAAAATTTAAAAGCATTGCGACAATTTTTACATTAAAAACCTCAATACTTGTGAATCTCACATGATTGGAGAGTTCAAAATACAGAAAAACAGAGTGTTGAGTTTTCTAGTATAAAAAAGGAAGCCGAACTAACTAATATGATTTAAGCACTACCTTATTAATTTGCATTTCTACTGCATATTAAACTGCCACAATTTTTCATATCACCCATTTAACTCTCTTTCATTGATAATTTTCTTCTATTTTATGATGCTTCTCCGAAAATTCCATCTAAAAGAAATCAACATTCCAATGTACAACATAAAACTCAACTCAACTACACCTCAATCTCAAATAAGTTGTTTTTCAACAAAGTGAATGAATCCTAATCCATTCCACTCTATCCTTCAAAATTTCAAAGCATTGCAACTATCTTTATACTCCCTCCGTCCCATTATATATGGCACCATTTGACTTGACACGATATTTAAGAAAACACGTAAGACTTTTGAAACTTGAGACCTAAAACAAACCTTAGATATTTGTGTGCCTGTAAATCATTTCATTAAGGATAAAAGGGAATTTCAAAGTTAAATTGTTTCTAATTATATCACACTAGCATTTTTTCTGGTACGGACTAAAAAAAAGGAAAGGATGCCACATAAAATAGAACGGAGGGAGTACTAAAAAACTCAATACTTGTGAAATTCACATAATTTGAGAGTGATTATAAATCATTTCATTAAGGGTAAAAGGGAAATTTTATAGTTAAATCATTTCCAATTATAATAAGATGACATTCTTACCGGCACAACTAAAAATGAAACGATGCCACATAAAATGGAACGGAGTGAGTAGCTTAAAAAACTCTACTTATGAATATCACATAATTGGAGAGTGATTATAAATCATTCATTAAGGGAAAAAAGGGAATTTTAAAGTTAAATTGTTTCTGATTACAATATCGTGACATTCTTTCTCGCACAAACTAAAAAGGAAAGGGTGCCACATAAAATGGGACGGAGCGAGTACTAAAAAAAACTCAATACTTGTGAATTTCACGTACTTGGAGAGTGATTATAAACCATTTCATTAATGGTAAAAGGGGAATTTTAAAGTTAATTTGTTTTTTATTACAATAATGTGACATTCTTTCGCTTACGAACTAAAAAGGAAAGGGCGTCACATAAAATGGGGCAGAGGGAGTACTAAAAAAACTCACTACTTGTGAATTTCATGTAATTTGAGAGTGGCGGTGAATCATTTCATTAAGGGCAAAAAGGGTACTTAAAGTTAAAATTTCTAATTACAATAAGATGGCATTCTTTCTCACACAAACTAAAAATGAAATGATGCCACGTAAAATGAGACGGAGTGAGTTGCTTAAAAAAACTCAATACTTGTGAAATTCACATAATTAGAGAGTGGCTATAAATCATTTATTAAGGATAAAAAGGTAAATTTTAAAGTTAAATTGTTTCTAACTACAATAGTGTAACATTCTTTATCACACAAACTAAAAACGAAAGGACGCCACATAAAATGGAACCGAGTGAGTACTAAAAAAACTCAAAACTTATGAATTTCACATAATTGTAAATTTTTTCCAAGTATAATAATAAGATGGTATTTTACTGGCACGGACTAAAAATGAAAGTATGCCACATAAAATGGAACAACGGACTACTTAAAAAAAGCTCAATCCTTGTGAATTTCACATCATGCGAGTTCAAAATACGGAAAATTAATTTCAAAAAATACAGACAATATACAATTCATATACGATAGCAACAAGTAAACCGCGGAGTACCTGAATGATAATTTCCTGCGGAGTTGCCGCCATAATCGGCTCCGTCGGCGGCGAATAAGAAGAATCAATTTCCATTCGGAACATAAACCGAATCCAATCGGCCCAATTACAATCCCCAATTTTCACAATTATTGGTCCCCAGTGCTGAATTGTACTGTCAGTCTTACACTAATTTCAAACATTCAAAATTATAAACCCTAGCTGATTTTAGGGGCATATGATCCTTGAATTGGTGTTTAAGATTTTTTGGGTACATTTGTAGAAATGAAATTGTGTGATGGATTTTGGAAAGTGAGGTAGATTCATTTGTTATAGTCCTCTCACTTGCATTTTATATTACACTGTTGGGATGTGCTGTGCCTAATTATATACTCCATGCCCTTCTATTTTATTGGACATCGTTTACTTGCAGTGTTAAAAAAAAAGAAGAGTTTTGAAATTTATGGTTTAAATCCTTTTTAATTAAATTATTTTATTAAGGGTAAAAGATAAATTTTAAAGTTAAATTATTTTTAATTATAATAAAGTAATATTTTTTGGAATGAACTAAAAAGAAAAGTGTGCGGGCAGTACTAGTACTGAATTATTCCATCCAAAGTAAAAATATTTTGTATTTTATGAAAGGTTTAAAATAGTCATTTTTTAAGCATTTGATCATGTTTCATTGTAAAAATAGAAAATAAAAAACAAATATAGTTTTTCTTTTTAAAGTGAAAAATGAAAATCAGAAATTGGAGTTGTAGTTGACCATGAAATAAATTAGAGTTGGTTTTGAACTTTTATGGGTAATTTGGAGTGAAAAAAAAATGTAAATAACTTTTTGTTGTTTTTAGAATTTTTGAAAAAAGTAAAAGAAGTAAAATAAAACTTTTTGAAATTTAATGTCCAAACATGTTTTTCGGAATTCAACTTCGAAAAAAAGTAATAAATTTTCATGGCCAAACGGGCTCAAATTATCTTTCGATTTAGAGTCAAAATCATCCCTGTTTTTTTTTTTTTTTTTTTTTTTTAACATGGAGCAATAATAATCCTCCATGTTTATAGTAATGTTGGTGTCGGTTTAGTCGGCCTTCAAACTTGTTTTTTTTTCTTTCCTTTTTTTTAGATTGGAAGGTTCATCACGTCAAGTTTCGCGTATAATAGTACAAATTTCTTTCAGTTCATCACGTCAAATTTCGCGTGTAATAGTTCAAATTTTCTTCCGGTTCATCACGTCAAGTTTCTCATGTAATAGTACAAATTTTCTTTCATTATAACGCTATTTGTTTACAATAAATTGAAAAAGTTCAAAAAGCAAAGATAAATTCTTACTTTGGCTGCAATGATGTTTGAACTGTATAGAACAAGGAGCACTCTTATTCTCACCTTATCTCATGGAGTTATTGTTTCTACTCAACATAAAGGAAGACGACTGAATATTACATACACTAAATTTTGGACAAAATCAACATTAATTAAAAAATAGAAGGAAGTTTGAGGAGGACCAAAAGTGCACTAGTATTGCCAACCTGGAGGACTATTAGTGCTTCATGTGAAAAAACAAGGATGACTTTGAGTCATAGACTAAAGATAAACGACTATTTTGGGCTTTTTATTATTATTTTTTTTTTTTTTTTTATATTTGATACAACATCCGATATTTAGAAAGTAAATATATCAAACCATATTAAAAGCACATTTCTAATTTACTAGATACACATATTTTTAATTCCTTTGTTCAATTTTTTAAATATTTTTTTTTACATTTACTTGCTTATCTTTCTCAATTTTTTTTAACCAACATCTTTTTCACCTTTAGCGGCTTAGAAATTTGAATAAAATATTTCAATTGTCGACCTATACTTTTTTAATAATTGATGGTAGTTCAATTCAAAAGTTCATACGTGATCATGTTGACACCTTCTTATTCTGCGAACTCAAATTGATCTAGTATCTCACTTCTTTGTTATGCAGATGATACCATCATTTTCTCTTTATGTGATCTTTATACTCTTTACAACTTATGATGCCTAATATTGAGCAATATAATTTAAGAAGATTTCTGGATAATTTGTTAACAAGAACAATTTGGCTTCTATGTCTCTTTCAAGGATGATGCTCCCAGAATTATTGACATTAAAAAAAATATTGCTAATTTTTTTGGGACAAAATGATTACATGAATAAGCAGCACTACACTTCTTGGAAAGATTTGTGTTGTCCTATAATGAAGGTGGAATTTATTTTAGAGACCTGATGACATCTGCTAAGCTTTATCTGCTAAATTGTATAAAAATTTAGAACTCAAAATGCTATGTTCAAGGAGTTCCTTGAGGCTAACGAAGGGAGTGTATAACTGGGATTTCATTCCACTTTTTTTATTCGTAATGAGGGAGAGATAGAATGGAGTTCTTCACCAAGTTCGAAACAAAGGAATAAAAAAACTTTCTCTATGCATGGCCTCCTCTACTTACAGTCAAGTGGCTGAACGTTCCTCGTTTTGAGACATTATGGCTTAGGGTTAGGGGTCGACCCTGGTAACAAAGAAGGAATCCATAAAAACTTGATTATAAAAGATGTCACCCTATGTCCAAGAGATGAGCCTATGGCCAATCTCATACATGAAAAAGACTTATGGAGATTTTTTTTTTTCATAATGAGACTTGAAACTAACAAGCTTAGACATGGACTGCCTATCAATATGATTAACATCATCATTAAGATTGATGTCAGCATATCCAAATATGTTTGGTTTTACTGCATGTTTGATAATATTAATAATTTTACTTGTAAATCTGTCTGGTAGGTTATGAGGAAAAGGAATAATGTTACCTTATTCAGCAATAAGATTTGGCACAAGAGAATTCCTTATAAAATTTCTTTCTTTACGATAAGAGTTTTACATGACAAAGTTCCTACTTACTTCCTACTAATGTTGTAGTTAAAAAAACTGACGTTAACTTGTCTTCTATATTTCCTACTAATGTTTTAGTTAAAAAAACAGACGTTAACTTGTCTTCTATATGTACTTGTTCTGTTCATAGGGAAGAAATCAATGTTCACCTTTTTAGTGGTGACAATATTGCTAAACAAGCTTGGGAATTCGTTGGAATCATGATCATCTCAAGCAGAATGCAATGAAATGGTCAAGGGCAATAATAAAGTTCATCACTTTATTCTTCAATTTCTAGCAACTATGATATGTAGGAAAGTATGGAAGAACATATGCACAACCATATTTGAGAACAAGAAGAATGTCCTCATATAGAATTATCCAACAAGAGGATAAATTTATTTCTAGGTCTATTGAATGTCATTTTATTGATCTTCCTTTTCCTTCTACTTGCCATGAACAATACAATAACAACAACATACCCAGTATATTTCCAAAAAGTGGGGTATGGGGAGGGTAAAGTGTACACAGTCCGTACCATTACCTCAGAGGAGAGGTAGAGAGACTGTTTCCGATAGACCTCAGGAACGATACAAGTTGATTGAAAAGTTGTCTAATGCAATTCAATCCCAGGTATCCAAATGGGAGAAACCTGAAGTAGGTTGGTTCACGTTACATGTTGAAAGCAGCATCAAAGGAAATTTAGGATTAACTGATGGTGGAGGCATCATCACAGATCAGAAAGGAGAAATGAGCAAAGATTTTACAAAATATTATGAACATTGCAGTAATAATGTAGTAAAAGTTTATGTAATCTTGAAAGGGATTAAAATGTGCCTCAAGTATATGTTCAATAATTATTAATATGGTCAACACATACATTGTAGCTTGACCTATTAATTATGTACACTTCAAAAGAGAAATTAGGAGAATCTATTATATTATCTACATGCTAAAACAGTAAATAATAGTTAATCAAATTTTATTTTTTTAAAAAGTTCAAATATGAAGAATGACATTATTTTTTGGGTAAAGAGTTCGAAATATACCCAAACTTTGGGAAAATTTGCTGTTACACGCCCAAACTTTGCGGGGGTCCTATGACCCCCCTGTACTATTTATTAGTGTATTTTTGCGACGTTTATTTGCACAGCTGGCACCAAATGTGAATACACACGCGCTGAGCGTGTGACTAAAAAAGTGGTCCAGCTAAGCAAATAAACGTCACAAAAATACACTAATAAATAGTACAGGGGGGTCATAGGACCCCCGCAAAGTTTGAGCGTGTAACAGCAAATTTCCCCAAACTTTGGGTATATTTCGGACCTTTTTCCCTTATTTTTTCTAAAAGAGCTAAATATCATATTAATTGCATCCTAATCTATATTCAAAAATATTTTCTCTCTTCTCAATTTAGTAATTGTTGAAGATCATGTGCTGATCATGTGCTGATTCATTAGGATAATTAGTAGTTAGTTAGTTAGTTAGTTAGTTAGACAGCTGAGCTGTCATCAATGAGCTGTCAAGGATGATGCTAGATGATTCTAGAAGGAGTTAGTTAGTAGATATTTTCTCTACTCAGTCTATAAAAGGCTGTGCACAGAATACATTGTATACACTAGTACAAAAACAGTTATCAATAAGGCTCTCTCGATTCTTTCTCCTTCTTCTACCTTAAGCCCCATTAATGGAAGTTTGGATGTGTGAGCTAGGATTTTAACATGGTATCAGAGCAGTCGATGCTGGCTGTTTCGAGAAGAATAACAATCGAGTTGGATCTCTTGTAGCTGCTTCATTATAGTTGAATTTGGTTTTTTTTTTGTTATTGTTTTTTGACGGTTGTTTCTCTTATTCTAAGCTCACAAAAATGGCACCAAAAATCGATCAAAACGATCCATTATACATTGGCACCTCAGATGTTACAGGAGCTGTGTTAATTTCAATCAAATTAACTGGTGCTGAGAACTATGGGATATGGAGTAGGTCAATGAGAATTGCACTACTGGGAAAGCGAAAGTACGGATTTGTTACAGGAGAATGTACAAAAGATTTATATAGAGAAGACTTGCACGAACAGTGGGAGACGTGCAATGCGATTGTGTTATCATGGCTGATGAACACAGTGAGTGAGGAGCTACTCAGTGGAATTGTATATGCTACGAGTGCCTTTGCAGTATGGGCAGATCTAAAGGAGAGATTCGACAAGGTAAATCGAATGCGTATTTACCAATTACATCGGGAAATCACCACACTTTCACAAGGTACTGACTCTGTATCTCAGTACTTCACAAAACTGAAGACTCTATGGAATGAATATGATGCTGTTGTACCATCACCTTGCTGTAATTGCCCAAAATCGAAGGATTATGCTGATCATTTATCACAAATGAGACTCATTCAGTTCTTGAGTGGTTTGAATGAGTCTTATGATCAGGCACGAAGACAAATCTTATTGAAAGGAGCTACTCCAACCATAAATCAAGCATATGCTATGATATTAGAGGATGAACTTCAGCACTCCACGTATGTAGCCACCATGGTTGAGAAATCAAACCAATTTGCTATGAGTGTGAGCAAAAATCATGGAAGAGAGTTTTATAAAGGAAGAAAGTGTGAATTCTGTCATTTTACAGGCCATACCAAGGAAAAATGCTACAAATTGATAGGCTATCCAGCGGATTGGAAGCACAAGAAAATTTTTGGTAATGGAAATGGTAATTTTAGAGGTATAGCTAATCACTCCAATTCTGGTAACAATGCAGGACATGGATATAGTGGTCATGGACATGTTGCTCAAGGAGGATTTAGAGGTAATCATGCAGCAGCAAACAACATATCCAGTGACCTGTATGATCCCACTCCAGTAGCATCAACTAGTTTGGCATCATCTAGTCATGAAGGCAATAGTGCTGTTTTGCAAAAGGGGCATACCTTTACTGAAGAAGAATACAGACAGATATTGAACATGCTAAGCAAAGATGTGAAAAAGACTAAACAAGTCAACATGACAGGTATCACCACTTGTTTAATGTCACATGTTCTTGCACAAGATTGGATAGTAGATTCTGGTGCCTCACACCACATAGCATCAAGTAGATGTATGTTAAAAGATGTTCATAACTTGACTAAGTCAAAGAAGGATCAAGTTCATTTACCTACAGGAGATAAAGCTGAAGTTACTCATATTGGTAAAGCAAACATATTTGAGAATGAAGAAGTGCAGAATGTCCTATTTGTGCCAGATTTCAGATTCAACTTGTTGTCTGTCTCAAAGATCACAAAGGAATTGTCTTGTTTTGTATCATTTTACCCTGACTTTTGTGTGTTTCAGGACCTCTTGAGTGGCAGGGTGAAGGGGATTGGTAAAGAAGATGGTGGATTGTATATGTTCAGGAGTGAAGTTGGAATAAATCAGCTGAAAGAAGCAAGCCATAAATTAAGAGTAGTGACTGCAAGTGTAGCAAAGTCTGATGTCAACCTATGGCACTCAAGGCTTGGACATCCTTCTTCTCAAACTTTAAGGCATCTACACTTGTTGGAATACGGTAATAATAGTGACATACTTAATAACTGTCCTGTTTGTCCATTAGCTAAACAAGCTAGACTCCATTTTCCTGTTAGTACTTCCAGAGCATCTGCGTTGTTTGACATTGTTCACATGGATCTCTGGGGACCATATAAGACCCCTACTTTTGATAGCAAGTCTTACTTTCTTACAGTTGTAGATGATCACAGTAGATTTGTATGGGTGTATTTGTTGCAATTGAAATCTGAAACAATTGTTGCTATCAAAATTTTTTTGTTAATGATCAAGACTCAATTTAACTCTCATGTTAAAATTATGAGATCAGACAATGGTACAGAGTTCTGTAACCTCCAATGCACAGAGTTGTTTCAGCATCTAGGCATATTACATCAGAGGAGTTGCCCTTATACTCCACAACAGAACGGAATAGTAGAACGGAAACATAGGCATATACTTAATGTTGCACGAGCCATCAGATTCCAATCACAGTTGCCAATTAGATTTTGGGGTTTTTGCATTAAAGCTGCAGTATATTTGATGAATAGATTGCCTTCATCAGCTCTATCCAATCAGACACCTTATGAGCTGTTGTATGGCAAGACACCCAACCTATCACACCTAAGGGTTATAGGATGCTTGTGTCATGCCTCAACTCTACCAAAAGGTGATAAATTTTCAGCAAGAGCTGTTGCTGCTGTCCTATTAGGATACTCAGAGTTGAAGAAGGGTTATATATTGTTGGATCTTCACTCAAATAAGATCTTTGTAGCTAGAGATGTAGTCTTTCGAGAGGAGGTGTTTCCTTTTACTGATGCTAAACAAGATAGTCATTCTTCACTTCCTTTTTCATATGGATCTCCTCTTGAGATAGTGCATGGTTTTTCTGATAATGACGTGCATGATGATAGTCCATCTGAGCCTGAAGCTGGTGATGACACACATGTTACTGAACATAGAGAAGGTTGCTCACCTCTTACCCTTGCAGAGACATCACAAAATGAAGAACCATCCTTGGTTCCTTTACCAGTTGTTGCAGATGATTCTCTCAGAAGGACCACTAGAGTTATTAAACGACCTACTTGGTTGAAGGATTTTGACACTGTCAGGAGGTCTCAAAGGAGCACAAGATACCCTATGGCTAACTATTTGTCATATGATCATGTCACCCCTCAATATCAAAGCTATGTGGCTAAACTTACTGATCATGTGGAGCCTAAAAATTTCAAGGAGGCTGCTAAGGATGATAGGTGGATAGCAGCCATGAAGTTGGAGGTTCAGGCTCTTGAAGACAACAAAACATGGATCCTAGTTGATTTGCCAAAAGGGAAGAATGCAGTTGGCTCAAAGTGGGTGTACAAGATTAAATACCAAGCTAATGGTGAGGTGGAAAGATACAAAGCAAGGCTGGTTGCCAAGGGATATAGTCAACAAGAAGGGTTAGACTATCATGATACTTTCTCTCCTGTTGCTAAGATGGTGACAGTCAGGTGTGTTATTGCATTAGCTGTATCAAAAGGTTGGAACTTATTTCAAATGGATGTCTACAATGCTTTCCTTCAAGGAGATCTGGATGAAGAAGTATATATGGCTATGCCTGAAGGTTTTAGGCAACCAGGGGAGACTAAAGTTTGCAAATTGCTTAAATCCTTCTACGGTTTAAAGCAGGCTTCTAGGCAATGGAATATAAAATTAACTTCTGCCTTATTAGCTGCTGGTTTTTCCCAAAGTGCACATGATTACTCATTATTTACTCTTAAGAAAGATGAAGACATAGTAATTGTATTAGTGTATGTCGATGATCTCCTTATTACTGGAAGCAATGATCAGATGATTACTGTAGCTAAAGAGGCTTTGCATCAGCAATTCAAACTGAAAGATCTAGGCCAGCTCAAGTTTTTTTTGGGGATTGAAATCTTGCGATCAAGTTCAGGTGTTGTGATGAACCAGAGAAAGTATATTTTAGAGTTGATTAATGATACAGGACTCAGTGGTGCTAAGCCAGTTTCTACTCCTATAGAATCAAATTTAAGACTGACCTCAGTCGAATATGATCAAGTTTCTGGTATAGCAGGTGATCACCTTTTACATGATGTTACTTCTTACCAAAAACTAGTTGGCAAGTTATTGTATGCTACCATTACCAGACCAGATATTAGCTATGCAGTGCAAACTCTCAGTCAATTTATGCAGGCCCCTAAGAGATCTCATTGGGAGGCAGCTACACGTGTAGTCAGATATCTGAAGGGCACAGTTGGTCAAGGTGTTTGGTTACAGGCTAAGCCTGCATCCATGTTAACTTGTTGGTGTGATTCTGACTGGGCTGCTTGCCCTAACACTAGAAGATCCATTACAGGCTATGTGATCAAGTTTGGAGAATCCTTAGTTTCTTGGAAATCAAAAAAGCAACAGACTGTCTCTAGGAGCTCTGCTGAGGCTGAATACAGGAGTATGGCATCTGCTGCAGCTGAGGTCACTTGGCTTCTAGGCTTGTTTACTGAGCTAGGGGTATCCATTCAACTACCAGTTAACATCATGAGTGACAGCAAATCAGCCATTCAGCTGGCAGGGAACCCTGTTTTTCATGAGCGGACTAAGCATATAGAGATAGACTGTCATTTTATCAGAGACAAGATCAAAGCAGGTCTGATTGCCGCTATATATGTGCATACTCAACAACAAGTTGTGGATCTTTTAACAAAGGGGTTAAGTCATGCTCAACACTTGCATCTTCTAGGCAAGCTTGGTGTGCTTAACATCTTGCACCCTGCAGCTTGAGGGGGTGTGTTGAAGATCATGTGCTGATCATGTGCTGATTCATTAGGATAATTAGTAGTTAGTTAGTTAGTTAGTTAGACAGCTGAGCTGTCATGAATGAGCTGTCAAGGATGATGCTAGATGATTCTAGAAGGAGTTAGTTAGTAGATATTTTCTCTACTCAGTCTATAAAAGGCTGTGCACAGAATACATTGTATACACTAGTACAAAAACAGTTATCAATAAGGCTCTCTCGATTCTTTCTCCTTCTTCTACCTTAAGCCCCATTAATGGAAGTTTGGATGTGTGAGCTAGGATTTTAACAGTAATCTATATATACACCTCAGTATTTCATCTCTCAAACCACATTGCTTCTCAACTATCATTCTTGAATTTTTCTTTGAATACTCATTATTGTTTTTCTTCATCCTTATAATATACATGACTTCTTCATATCATGAAGTGAACACTTGTCGGGATATAGTTCCCTATATGCAAAAGATTTACTATCCATTACTTCTACTGGATTATTAGCCTCGTGTTTGATTTATGATTTGCTTCTGTTTGATGCCTACATATTTCCATACATTCTTGAGTTTCTTTGATGAAATTGGCTTCATAAGAATGAAATATGCCCCTTGTGTCAAGAATGTGTGGCAATATGTGTATAGACACAAAATAGAAGTGTCACGCCTCAACTTAGTGACACAACTGACACTTGATGCCAACTTAGACCTAAGCCGACCCTTACTAGACAACTATGTACTAACATAATACCAGCCACAAAATCAAGAGAAAAAGTAAGTATATCTCATCTTAAAAATAAGTCCTTAAGCGACAATGCCCCTGTCAACATAACATGTAATAAACTCATCTAATCCCAACAATTCATGTAGAACATAAATTAAATCCTGTGAGGGTCATCGGCGCCACCATGCTGTCTATAATCATGTAAAGTTATGCAAGTAATGATATGCAAGCTGTCAAGGCCACCATGATATCTAGAAACATATAAACTAAACACACATATATACAACGATGAAGGCCAATAGGACGCTATGCTAAAAGAATAAAACAACAAGGCCAACACGACCAACAACGTACATCTATACAATCCAAAGTCTGCAAGCCTCTAAGAGTAATAAAACTTGTCTGGGATATGGCCCCGACGTACATCAGTTGTCCATTACAAAAGACCAACAAACCTATGGATCTGGCAACTTCGAAAGAAGTGGAGCTAACTTATCTATTGGAACTCGTCTACACTACTGAGGAGACCTGTGTACCTGTCTGTCAGAACCTACAGGCAAGAATGCGGCATCCCCAGGCAATGGGGCATTTGTACAAAGCAATGTACCGAGTATGAAAGGCAATATAATAACTGAGCAAGTACCATAATATACTAAAAAAAATTAGGTAAGGGAGTCAAGATAAAATGAGTGTGCTGACCTACTCCTTAATCTAATCATACAAATAATAACCAAACAACAATCTACCTGGCCCCAATAAGCTTGGTAGGTATAAATAGAAAATAATACAATCTACTCAAGCCACCATATGCTAGGGAGGTACCATTTAAACTATATACGCCTATTGGTAATCCCTTGGCCCCGTAAGTAATCATTACATCTCAATAGCCCCTCGGGCACTCTGTGTATAGCCTTGAAGGCAATCGTTATGCTCAAATAGGCCCTCAGGTGTTCTGTATATAGCCCCCTAGGCATTCTATATATAGCCTATTAGGCATTTTATATATCCCAATATACGTTTTAGGCAATCTGTAGATAGCCCCGAAGGCGATAACTACCTAATATATCCCCAAAGGCAACCACTATCTTTGGATGGACCCTCAGTCTTCAATGTAGCCCCGTAGGCAGTAGTTACAACCCGTAAGCTTTGTGCATGTCTCAATAGCCTGTTAAGCACCTGCATATAGCCCCGGAGTCACAAATCACATTCCTACAACTAGCTACAATAGCCCCAAAGGAACAACAAACAATCAAATAGCCAAAAGGCTAGCAACGTGGCTATAACCGACCTATACAAATAATTCTTATGTCTTAACTAAGTGCGGGGTCACTAACAATAGAGTACAAATCCCTACAAGGGATAACTATAACAACTCCAACAACCAAAACAACCGAATAAGGCTACGAGTACCTCGACTACAATAACTAGCCATATCTTCCCTAAGCTTTAAGTAAACTTGCCAAAAGAAAGGATTAGACTTAGCAAACTTTTTCCAACGATTCCAAGCAAATTATTGATTTTTGTGCGTACCCCAGTAACACTACGTGGCGGGAACTCAATCAACACATAAGAATACAAAGTACTTCGGCAATCTGACAAAATGATGCAAGTCGAGCTTCATCAATATCATGAAATGAAGGATTGAAGCTCAAGAATGTGGAAGTATAAAGAAGAAAGGAGAAAAAGGGAGAAAGAGGCTATGGATACAAAGTGGTTATTATTGACATGCATGCCTCATGCTTAGAAGACCCTTATTTCATTAAGGTTAGTTTTGTAATTATAAGTGTAGGCTATAAATAATGGAGATTAGCTCATTTTTTGGACTTAGACTATTATTAGGATACACGATAGATAAAAGAAACCCTAAAATATAAGAACAAGAAATTAAAGATAGGAGATAGACACAAAATGGAAAAGAAATGAGAACAATGACTATAGATCAACCAATACCCTCAAATACAAAGTTTCAAAAAGCACCTAATTATAAAGCAAGACACAAGTAAGGATCTAATAGGCAACCAAAGTTATACCAAAACCAAGATCTCCTATTAAGAATACCGAACAAGCACCTATACTATCGAGATATCCTTAAGAGGAACAATCCTCAAGCTAGTGATCCCATCAACATTTCAAGCAACAAAGGCATTAGCCTACTCTCACAAGAGTTCACTCTTTCAAAATCAATAATATCAAAATAGTCTAAGTCCAATAAATGAGCTAATCTTCATTATTTATAGCCAACACTTATAATTACGAAAATACCCTTAATGAATTAAAGGTCTTCTAAGCATGAGGCTTGCATGTCAATAATAGCCACTTTGCAACCATAACCTCTTTCTCTTTTTTTTTTGGCTTTCTTCCTTGTACCACTTTAGCATATTCTAGAGCTTCAATCCTTCAATCTATGATATTGATGAAGCTCGGCTTGCATCACAAAACATATGAATTTCCACTGTAAAATACTATCTAAGGCTTAACATAGCTAGAAATCAGTAAGAGGAGAGTCTTACCTTTCTCTTAAGCATGGAAAATATCCCGTATACCAATATGCAGCCAAACCCTTGCTGCCACAATATCAGCAGAATTACACTCACTATTTTCAGGGAAAACTACGCCAAAACGACGAGCATAACGCATACTACTACTTTCCTCAAGGACGTAGTCTAGGATCATCAACACCTAAGGATGATTTCAGGTGCTCTTCTATGATTTTTCTGGTATTTTAACAAAAAAATGAAATAAAATATGAAGAAGACGATATATATTAAGCTTCAATAACCTAGGGGCCCACTTCATATGTCTTTCTTGCACAATCTTACGAAAATGCAAATATTCCTCTATTTTGAAGTCGTATGGGCAAACGGTTTAGTATGTTGGAAACTAGACTCGTAGAACTTTGATTTGATAAGTAATGAGCCCTCTAACTCTTTATATAGTGAGAGAAAAGTTCCGAAATATTTGACATAAATTTCAGAGAATTTCTGAAAATTATTTGCGATAATTTTTGCCAACTTTTGTTTCACGACTTGATTGACTTAAAAACTTAACACCATAGCCATTTTACAATTAGAATACCTTATAACACATCCTTCCTCACACATTAAGCACTCTTAGTCTTATCTCAAATGTATGAGGTAATTTAAACATTTTGAACAGGCAGGGTGTTACAAGAAGTCAAAAATCAAAACACGAGGCTAATAATACAGAAGTAATGGAAAATAATCTTGTGATAATAAGAAGATTCAAGAAAAAAAGGGAAAACATCCATGTGCCACCAATTCGAACAATTAGTAGTGCTCAAATAGTTGTATATTTTCTTCTAACTAAGATTACGCTATCAATGATCTTTTTTATTCGTTACTTAAGATGCAAGAATCGTTTGAGAAATTGTTGGAAAAGGGTTTTGAGATTTACATATTTGGAAAATAGAGAATTTCTCTTACAAAAAATAAAAAGGTTTTCCAATTATTATTTTTTTTCTAAAGAAATGATTTTACATGATTGTTTCTTTTTCATTGCTAATTGAAAAAAAAACTTTGTGTACTGACATTTTGAGAAAATTAATTGATGTATAGAGTGTCACAACCCAAAACTAGGACCGTGATGACACCTGTCTAATCTTAGGCGTATTTGTACTCCTAAGTGTCATTATCTATGCTCTTTTAGCTTAGTTTTGAGGATAACTTGATATGCTTATTGAGTAATAAAGTATGTATACGTGTAATTGTGTGTTAAAGTACATGTACATAGTGTTTAAGGTGAATTTAAAACAAGTCTAGAGTCAAAAAAATCAAATAGAACTTAGATGAGAAAACTAGTGTCGCTAGCTTGAGCTATGCTTATTCTAGCATACTTTGATTGGTTCTATTGTGTTGTATGGACTTATGGTTGTGTTGAGATGTTGTAGGGGATCAGTTGAGGAGCTTTGGAGGATAAATCATGCCTAAAAATAAGCCACAAGACGTTAAGGGATGAGAGCACGAGAAGGATGGATGCAACCCCTCACATAATGAAGGAGGACATGCGCCACACCCTCCATGGCATGTGGGAAGGCATGCACCACACCCTCAATTGAGCATGAGAGGGTTTGAAACACACTATGTATCACACCATGCTACTGGTTTGCGCATGCGATGAGCCATGCGGCGCACCACCCCGAAATTCGACCCAAAGTTGGTTTTTAACTTGTTTTAAGTGGGGGCAAAGTTGTAAATGCATGGGATTCGTTTGGGCAAACTCATGGACGACCTAAAGCACTATAAAAGGATTACTTATCCACATTTATTCACATCTTTTTAAATTTCTTGGAATACATACGAATTGGAGAGGAGGAGAAGGAAAGGAAGACTCTACACTAGGGTTTTTCTTCTATTACTTTTCATTCTTATAGTTTAAAGTTATGAACTCTTTTATGGAGATTGTTTGTATGAATATGAGTGGATAAACACCCTCATTATAGGGTTGAGGTTATGAACATGATTTCTTGATTATGATTTTATAGTTTATTTATTTGTCTATCAAGTCATGTGATTGTTCTTGCGTTCTTGTTTTACTATTCTAAAGCGTCATGAGCTTTAGGATAAATCTTAGTCTCAAAATGAATTGACCATAGGAGTGGAGAGATGGAATGAATAACGTAAGAAGTGTGAATCATGTATTTAATGGTTATATATTTATTGTTGAATAATGATTCGTGGTTAGGATAGCAATATACCTAAACGCCCCACTTGGTTAATAAAACGGGAAGATAGTTTAATGCATCTGAATTAAAGACTCATATCACCACTTAGCGATGTAGTTATGAGATAAATTTGGGTTGAATAATTAGAGGATGACCATTCCCAAGTTGAAAATCAACCTCGTAGATCAATAATCACGATAGACACCAACACCGGCTAGAAACCATAGTTAGGCATGAATGTGAAGTAATTGCCTCAACCTTGGAACTCTCCATATATTGTTTACAACCTGAATTTCTTATCATCGTTAATTATAGTATTTAGCTATAAAAAAAAAAGCTCAATCTTTTCTTGGTTACGACTCACACTTGTTTAACTTAAATAGTAAATTGCTTTTTAATCACCAAGTCCCTGTGGGATCGATATTCGGCTCACGAAAAGCCACTATATTACTTCCTCGACCATGTACACTTACGTGTGTGCTTGGAAGCGACAAGTTTTTGGCGCCGTTGCCAGGGACTTGGAAATTAACAACCTTCTAATTTTTAGTTTTACTATTTTGTTTGATAACTGCTAACAACTTGGTATTAGCTATTGAATTTGCAGGTACAGGTTTGAATATTGAGTAAGCTGGCAAGGGAGAGGAAATTGGTTGAATCATATCCCGAACCTGAGCGACGCTTGCACCAATTTAGGATAGAAACATCACTTCTCTATCAAATCCCGCAAGTTCAAGAAGACGAGACTATTCCTAAAACAATGAGTGATGAACAACCACCTCGCAGGACAGTGCGCAATGTGGCAATCCCACTCGTAACTAATGTGACCTCCTGTATTCAAAAGCCATCCACAAGAGGTAGATTCGAGCTGAAGCAAAACATGGTGCAATTGTTGCACACAAGCGGATAGTTTACAGGCTTATCAAATGAGGATCCACAGGTTTATCTACAAAACTTTTTAGAGATCAGTGATACTTTCATCCCCGCTGGAGTCTCCATAGACTATGTGAGTCTCACACTTTTCCCATTCTAACTTTTTGGAGAAGCGAAGAAATGGTTGAAGGCAGAACCTTTAAACTCAATCACAACTTGGGATGATTTGGTAAAGAAGTTCCTCATCCGATTCTTTCCTTCGGGCAAAACTACAAGGTTAAGGAGTGAGATTCTGAGTATCAAGCAAAAGACAGATGAGAATCTCTATCATGTATGGAAGAGAGTCAAGTCACTTCTCATAGATTGTCCACATCACCAACAGACCAATGAGGTATTAACTCATACTATTGTTGAATGTCTTGACCACAATATGAAAATTTTGTTAGATTCTGCAGCAGGTGGTCAGACTTTGGAGAAAACTTATGATGCGCTGTTCACTCTCCTTAATAGAATTACACAAGGTAGTCCAGATTAGAATGGTGATATGTCTAGAAGCATGGTGAAGAAGCCTGCAGGTTTGATTAAGGTAGATGGTGTCGTAGCATTGTCCGCACAATTGGCCAGCTTTCAGAATCAAATAATGGCCCAGTTCAACAAGTTGAGTGTGGTTTAACCTCAGGCACAAGTTAATGCAGTTCAGCAAGTTCAGGATTGGTGTAAAACTTATAAAAATAGTGGTCATTCTTCAGACTTATGTGCAACAACTCCGGAGTCTGTGAATTTTGTGGGCAATGCGCAAAGAGGTAATCAAAGTTATGGTAATAGCTACAACTGCAACTGGCAGAGTCAGCCCAATTACTCATGGGCCAATAATCAGGCACAATCTCAGCAATTTCAGTAGTAGCAAGGAATTCATAATAATGCTCAAGCCAGCAGTATAGAAGAGACTTTGAAAAAGATACTGGCCAACCAAGAACAAATGGCTGCAGAAATAAAAAATCAGCAACTTGCCCATAAGAATTTGGAGATACAAATGGGTCAGTTAGCTCAGGCATAACACAAGACCTCAAGGGGGTCTGCTTAGTGATACAGAGCAATCTCCTAGGCAAGTTATGGCAATCACATTGAGAAGTGGTAGAGATTTGATTGATCTACCTCTAAAGAAAAATCATGAATTGCAAGCTGAATTGATCTCACCTGAGCAAACAGAGAAGCAAACTCATCCCAAAGAAGCATGGAAAGTCTGAGTACCCTAATAAGAAGCCTGTTGAGCAACCTTAAAACAGACTGCCACCACCTTTCCTTAAAAGCTCAATAAAGAAAAAGAAGATGCTTGTTTTAAGAAGTTCTTTGACATATTCAGAGAACTTCACATTAACCTTCCTCTTGTAGATGTTTTGTAGGGAATGTCAAAGTATGCTAAGTACTTGAAAGACATGGTGAACAACAAAAAGAGGCTTGGTGAAATTGAGACGATAGCACTAACTGAAAAGTGCAGTTCTGTGGTAATGAGCAAGATGCTCACGAAGCTTAAGGACCATGGGAGTTTCACCTTCCCCATACAAATTGGTGAAAGTGACGTTGTCCATGCTTTGAGTGATTTGGGAGCAAGCATCAACTTGAAGCCCCTTTCAGTTTTTAATACTCTTAGTTTGGGGAAGCCAATGCCCTCCTTAGTGGTGTTACAAATGGAGGACAAAACTGGAGTGGTCCCCGAAGGAATCATAGAGGATGTTCTCATTAAGATTGGTAAGTTCATTATTCCCACTGACTTTATCATTCTTGATTATGATGCAGATGACGGGTACCAATCATATTAGGACGTCCATTTTTGGCGACTGGTAGAGCATTGATAAACATGAGAGAAGGCACTCTCAAGATGAGATTAAATAATGAAGAGTTGGTCTTCAGGGTGTATAAAGCACTCAACACACCTTCACACTATAGAGATCTATGCATGATTAAGATATGAAAGTGGATGAGTGTCGGGTGGAAGTGTGCAAACCATCAATGACCTCTTCGAACACTCTCATGAAGTTGCCTGAATCGACCAATAAGCCTAAACCCGCACTGCGTGAATGACATGCTGAAAAGGTAGGTGTAACAAATGTGGTTGATCTCAATCATGAGCATTCGAAAGGTCAGAAAAGAAGGAGAAGATGGGCTCCAAGTAGTAGGAAGAGGATGAGAGAATATGGATGATGAAGTTATGATGTGAGTTGTGCCGCAACAGTAAATCAGGTGCTGCTTGGGAGGCAACCCAAGTTAAGGTAGTTATTTTTTAATTTTTTTTTGGTTTTCTTTAGCATCACCTTTGTTTTTGTTTTTTGTTTTGAGTTGACAGGTTGAGGGGAAGTCTGAGTACCCGAGATCTTAGCTAAGGAGCATGGCAAAAATTTAGTGTGGGGTCCCTCAGACCTCCTTAATGAATATGATGCTACTAGCTAGGCCTCTAGGCCTCAGGGAGTATTTCTATCCTTACTTTTAATTTACACTTTGGGGACAAAGTGGTATTTTAAGTGTGGGGTGGGAAATCTTTCGATTTGGTTAGGGTGGAGTGTGCTATATGAGTCTTTTGGTTATTTGGTTATTTGCTTTTTGCTTATGTTGCTGAAAATTTGAAAAATAATAAAAGATTTTCTTTTAGTAACCTTTAGTTTAGTTAGGAGCACACTTCATCCACCCCTCGATTTTTATTTTCGGTTCTTTTCTGAGGGGACGCCCTTTGAACCCAGTATCCTTTTTGATTTTTAGGAGTAATTTTAAAAATTTAGAGATGCTCTAGTTAGATGCTACACATGATTACTTGATGCAAGTTGGCGTTGAATGTTGAAGCATATGTAGTGAATTAAATGACTACTATGAGACACCTAGGCTCATTTTCTTGACTCTTGTGTGATGTTGGCTTAATATTGAATTCTTACTATTGCTTGGTTGAGAGTCTATAGGGATCCGTCTTGATTTGAGCATGTGCCATGTGTGAGTAATGTTTTGTTATATTCCATGTTGCATATTGATGTCTAGAACTTTCCCGGTGTGTTTGCAAATTTAAATAAAGAATATTAAGTTTAGGAGATGATATAGGCATTTCTTTGATGGCCATCTTTTATACCCTCTTTATCTATCCTTTTTTCATGTCTTAGTTAGCCCCGTTGAGCCTTTAGCCTGTTCTTTGGCACCCTTATATATAGCTTATTCCTTTTCTTTCAATTGACCATAATTTGATCCAAAACTCCTAAGCGCTTTAGTTGAAAAATTAAGATGTTAAGGTGTGTGAAATTAAAGAAGGAAAAAAGTGAATTTGAAGTCCTAAGTAAATAGCTTTTGGTTTGTTGAAAAGGTTTATGTATTATTGGTAGGGAGTAATGTAATGAAAAGAAAAATTGACCAAAAGTGAATCATGTGTTGATAGCAAATACTCCTTGATAAAGATGAGTAAGCTAGCTTAAAGAGATGGGGAAGAACAAAAGAGAGTTGGGAAGATGAGAGTGGAGCAAAATAGGTTGGTTGGAGATGAGCTTAGTTTAATTGTGAGGTATTAAAATGCTTAGAGAAGATAGTCACTATTCTTGACAAAATAGTTCCTACCCGTTCCTTAGCCTACATTACAACCCTTAAAGTCCTACTTGATCTTGAGCTTTGACATTCTTATATTAGTGGAGTACTACACTAAGGTCAAACTTATGGTTCATCTTATGTTACATGTGAATTCTCTGTGAGAGTGAGCGGAATTTGATTCGTACACCCATTCTTACGTTAAATTGCATATTTGTGAGTGAATGTGGGTGACTGTCTTGTGGTGAGGGTGCATGTTTGATGATAGATATATGACTTATATGATATCTTTGTTGAGTAATATTCATGAGTTTTTCAACTTGGTAGAGTCAAGTATTGAGGCTAGGAGGTTTTGAAGTAGTATTCATGTGTTTCAAAGTTGTAATATGATATGTTGAATGAAGAACTTGCTATTCATGTGGTATGTGTAGTTCTAGCTTGAGTGTCTTATTTGTAGTAATAATGTTAGAGTTTTCCTTTATGGTGAATAATTTAAAGAGTTGTTCTAGGACGAACAAGGCTTTAAGTGTAGGGTGGTGATCTTAGGCATATTTGTACTCCTAAGTGTCATTATCTATGCGCTTTTTGATTAGTTTTGACGATAGATTGATGTGATTATTGAGTAATAAGTGTGTATACATGTAATTTTTTGTTAAACTACATGTTCATAGTGTTTAAGGTGCATTCAAAACAAATCTAGAGTCAAAAAGATCAAATAGAACTTAGATGAAAAAATTAGTGTCACTAGCTTGAGCTATGCTTGTTCTAGTGTACTTTGATTGGTTCTATTGTATTGTATGGACTTATGGTTGTGTTTATATGTTGTAGGGTATCATTTTAGGAGCTATGGAAGCTAAATCAAGCCTACAAACAAGCCACAAGACGTGAAGAGATGAGAGCACGAGAAGGATAGACGCAACCCCTCACATAATAGAGGAGGGCATGCGCCGCACCCTCCATGGAGCGTGGGAAGGCATGCACCGTACACTCAATCACACATGATACGGTGTGATCCAAACCATGTATCACACCATGCTACTAGTTTGCGTGCACGATGAGCCACGCGGCGCACCACCTCCAAATCCGACCCAAAGTTGGTTTTTAACTTGTTTTAAGTGAGGGCAAAGTTATAAATGCATGGGATTCATTTAAGGAACCTCATGGATGACCTAAAGCTCTATAACAGGATTACTTAGCCACATTTATTCACATCTATTGAAATTACTTGTAATACATATGAATTGGAGAGGAGGAGAAGGAAAGGAAGGCTTTACACTAGGATTTTTCTTCTTTTACTTTTCATTCTTGCAGTTTAAAGTTATGAACTCTTTTATGGAGATTGTTTGTATGAATATGAGTGGATAAACACCCTTATTATAGGGTTGAGGTTATGAACATGATTGCTTAATTATGGTTTTATAGTCGGTTTATTTGTCTATCAAGTCATGTGATTGCTCTTGCGTTCTTGTTTTACTATTCTAAAGCGTCATGAACTTTAGGATAAATCTTAGTCTCGAAATGAATTGACCATAGGAGTAGAGTGATGGACTGAAGAACGTAAGAAGTGTGGATCATGTCTTTAATGGTTATATATTGATTGTTGAAGAACTATTTGCGGTTAGGATAGCAATATACCTAAATGCCCTACTTGGTTAATGAAACGGGAAGATAGTTTAATGCATCTGAATTAAAGACTCATATCACCACTCAACGATGTAGTTATGAGATAAATTTGGATATAATACTTAGAGGATGACCATTCCCAAGTTGAATATCAACCTCGTAGATCAACAATCATGATAGACACCAACACCGGCTAGAAGCCATAGTTAGGCATGAATGTGAAGTAATTGCCTCAACCCTGGAACTCTCCATATATTGTTTACAACCTGAATTTCTTATAATCGTTAATTCTGGTATTTATCTATAAAAACAAAGCTCAAACTTTTCTTGTTTACGACTCGCACTTGTTTAACTTAAATAGTAACGCTTGAAGTAGATCACTTGTTAATCACCAAGTCCCTGTGAGATTGATATTCGGCTCATGAAGAGATACTATATTACTTGCATGACCATGTACACTTGCTTGTACGCTTGGTAGCGACACTGTCACACCCACCAATATAGGTATGCCTATCCCAACCCAAATACAACAACAACAACAACAACATACCCAGTGTATTCCCACAACGTGGGGTCTGGGTAGCGTAAAGTGTACGCAGTCCATACCACTACCTCAGATGAAGTAGAGAGGCTGTTTCTGATAGACCCCCGACTCAGAACAGATAACAGTATAACAAGCAGAAAACATAAAAAACAACAACAAAATGGGTTAACACACCACTAGGTAAGAGAAACAAAACACCCACGGAGCAATGCTATGTACTATCAATCCGAAATCACACACATCACCAAAAACACCACAAACAAGAAACTACATGACGCATGAATAACAGTATGACTACAGGTACATCGACAAACAAAGCACTCCTCCCTACTAGTAAGGACACACTCCTACTCACTAACCCTCTAGCCCAAACACAATAACCCAAAATAATAGGAAAGTGAAAGAATTAAAGGAATAATAATAATAAAAAAAAAAAAGAAAAAAAAAGAGGGCAACCCGGTGCACTAATGCTCCCGCTATGCGCAGGGTCAGGGGAAGGGCCCGGCCACAAGAGTCTAATGTACGCAACCTTACCTTGCATTTCTGCCAGAATACAAATCCTAGGTTTTAAGGTAAGTAATACATGCCTCTAAACTGAGTACAACAAAGTAGTCTGAATGTATCAAATTCAAAGCAACATAAGAAATAAAAGATAAACAAGATTTGGGTAAGCTCTGAGACTCAACAACCGCTGCCTAAATCTCTGGACTACAAAATACAAACATCGGCTATCAAATCAATGCTCAGGGAGTTCCCACTCAGTACCTGCATGTAAGGTGTAGAAAGAGTAAGGGTGATTACTACAACATTTACCTAGTATCATCATCGACTGACTCTAATTCAAAGCGATGGCAAGAACACACCGACACCAACCATCTAAAACAACCACATCCTGCACTTAGGAAAACCACCCTAGTCTAATAGATATAGCAGGCCACGATAGTCACACATCAATCATCTCATAGTAAAAAAATGCCTCCAACAAATAGAATCATAAAGTAATTTCTCAAACTCTCAGTCATATCACAAGTTCAACAAATACACAACTATTCCATTTAAATTAAACAAAGAATGTATGAATGTAATGCATATGTTATGTATACACCTGCTGCTCTGTGTAACTAGTTAGGACCTATGGGGAACTCACGAGGTCTATATACTATGTGACGTGCACTCTGATTTTAGGCAGTTCAACTATGAAATCCCATCAATAACGATCTTGAAGTCGAGTTTGAAATTGTCAAAATATCATGTTTTTCCTTTACCGGTAAAATTCCAAAATTTCAAGTTGAAAAACTTAGATTTGAAGGTAAAATTATGAATCAGTTTGTGGTTAAAATCAAGCTTTAGAACTTACTCGCAAGGTTGAATCTTGAAAACTCTTTTGAATCCCCTCAAAATCGCAACCTCAAAGCTTAAAAATGGAGGAAATAGGGTTTGGGATGGAAAAAATGAATTAAATACTGCCAGGTCCCATTTATTCTTAGCGAACATGAAGGCCCAATACAAGTTTGAGAGTCTACAAAACTTTTTAGAATAAAGAAAGACAAAAAGTAGAAATATATCCATAATTTAGTTCATATGCGCTAGACAATAACATGTATACATTTGTTTTCTGTTTCAGATTGACAGGACCCATGCGAGACTCATGATGTCTATATACACATCTTATACTAGATAACTGTAAAGAGATATCCCGGATGCAACACCATGTATTGGATAAATATTATTACTCGAGTATAAATCCTAAACATAACACTGTGCTTAGAACCACAAGTGATCCCAAGCTAACCCTTGACATAATATATCTAAGCGTAACATGAGAAACTAAAGCGGAAGCTGTAAACTAAACCATAAATGAAATAAAATTCAAAGATAAGTCTATTACAACTGAATACTAATATCTGAAGACTCTAAACTACATAAAATAATTTACCGAGACAAGGCCACCAACTACCCATAAAATAAGTCTGAAATAGGGAGAAGAAAGACTAAACTATGTCCCTGAATAAAGAGAGCTCACCAATTGCTGAACTATGAACTGCTACTCTCTAGCCACGAGCTGAGAATGATCACTCATATTTTACATCACATGAAAAATGTACTCAGAAAAGGTATTCGATCAGTACAGGGAAGGTACTAAGTATGTAGGGATAAACTAAATAGCTGAAATCATATCTATATCATAAGTTGTGAGAGAAACTAGAATGAGTCTTTCAAATATGTATAAATATAAACTGAGAGAAAATGCAGTTAAAGACCATAAATGAGTATTTTTGAATGACAATGCATATTTAAAAACATATTTTTTGAAATCATATCTGAAAGGATGCATATCTGAAATCATGCTATCTGAAACTGCATAATGATCATATCAAGTAAGCTATCAAAATAATGTAAAGTCTTTTAAGTTGGAGTTTCTTATAACCGACATACATCTCTTGAGCTAATGATGTCCAACAGCTGACCCAGTTGGGAGGGCTCCCCTAAACCTTGCCAGGGTAAGTCACCTATCTATCTATGTGTGGATCCACTAAGTGGGCCTTTTAGGCTAAAATCATTCGAAATTGTGGAAAAACATAATCCTATGATGGCACATAGTTTTGGGATTTAGGTTTTCTAAACCCGTATCCGCTCGGTGCTAAATAAACCTTCCAAAATAGTTCATATAATCATATTCTCAATAAATTTTTTTTAATCACTATCTATCTATTGTAAATCTTGAAACCTTACTAAATTCATATCTTGAAAACTATCATAAACTTCACCCTTCTATGAGCTTAATCTATCTTCTTGAATATTCATAATAACATAAGAGTTCTAATTTCATGTTTTAAAACATAAGCTTCAAGAATCATATATAAAATCATGTCAAGAATGAAGAAGGATGGCAATTAAAACCTTACTATTCGTAAAAATCAACGCAATGTTCATAAAAACTAAAATCTTCAATAATTACTTCAAAAAAATCAAGAACTTAACTTTAATAAAGAGAGAATTGTAAGTGGGTTTATAAACCCTAACTAAAATCTTGAATTCATAAAGTTCTAGAGTTTTTGGACATGAGGGTGAAATGAAAACCCCTATTGAAGTCCTACATACCTGAGAAAGAAGAGTTCTTGGAGAAAATCTTGAGCTTGGGAGCTTTAAAGATTTGGGATTTGAGAAACCCTTCTATGTGTTCTTGAGTTTTGGGAGAAGGGGAAAGAAATTGGGAGAGACTATGATGTTTTATTATGAGAAATAACAATTATTAGGTGTTTAAAAATGTGGGGAGGGGTCTTGGGAAAGAAATGACTAAACTACCCCTCAAATGACTATTTAAAATCGCAGAAAAATCACGTCGGACGGTCTAGGTGATAGACCGTTGGTCCCCCGATGGACCATGGATCAAGTCGTGAAGTTTTGGGTGAATTTTAAGCTCCAGTGATGGACCATCATCCAGGTGACGGTTCGTCACTTCGTCCGTCATTCGATGATAGATGGACAGTCTCTGGTAAAATGATCATAACTTTTTACTCTGGTATTGGATTGATAAGTTCTTGGTAGAGTTGGAAAGAAGACTCAAAGACCTTTAATTTGGTGTGTTTTAAACTACAAAATACTTTATATTCTAGGATTTATACTCATTTGTAGTTGACCCTAGCAAAATATTATACGAAAACTCAATTGGTAAAGAAGCTTTCAACTTAACTTTCAGCTAGAAGTTTCTTATGACCTTAATTCTTACCCAAAGTACTTTCCACACTAAGGTATTTGTCTAAACAAATATGTACCATTAGAAATCATCGAGATCACATCTATACGTATTTAAAGAAAGGTTTGGATCTTAGCTTAAAATTTTTGGGGTGTAACAATAAACCATATATACCATGAATATCCTGGATGACTCTCTATCAGAATTTATCCTTTTGTTTTCACAATATTAATGTACATGAAATGTAATCCCAGCACAAGCAAATCCTACACCAAATTCAATTCTCTGCACAAACTACTATAATCAACTCTGAATCATTTAACAATGAGAGTAAGGAAGTGAAGGAATAATCAAGTAAGAACGGACCTTTAGTAAAACCAATTTAATAATACCAATTGGGCAATATAAAAGTTTCTGGGCAAGTCAATATACCATGAATCATTGTCAGGTAATCACATAATTGATTAATCAAGTAGATAATCATTATTTTACCCAAATCATGGCACCGATACCCACATAAATACTCATTATTATCTTATTTAAGTGGAATCCACATTACCCCTTAATCTCAATTAATATACTAACACTGCATTAAAAGTCAAGAAAGTCTCAACTTGTCTTAATTGGAGCCCACAAAGTCAGATTATAAACTTATCCTTCAACAACACCTCTGAACGAAAGGGTAAAAGTCATCAAGTTGTGGTTGGGTTGATTTTGTGCTTCACATTCTTGATGGGGGCTTTACGTTTGTAAAGGTCAGGTCAGCATCACATTCATAATAGTACGTCATGTTTGCGATGGAGAAATTAATATGGATTGAAGTTACATGCCTGCATAGTATGTGGACCTCCTGAGTCTTCTATGAGTCATGACAATCCTACAGAGGAAGTTGGTGTATATACATCATATGAAGTTGCATTTCATTTCATCATCTTCATATTACATGTTGAATCACAGTGTTGAAATGGTAAAGCGATTATGAAAATGGCTTATTTTCCTCGCCTATTTGGTTGAGTTGAATCAGATACCTAGTGTGCTATGGTTTGTACTTGTTGAATTCTTTGATATTTTTTGGTTTTGAAAATTTCTTCTAACTTGATTTAATGATGACCTTAGCTGCTAAACTATCTTTTAATTGAGGAACCGTGACGCTGATTTCGAAAATTCATGAATAGAAGCCCTTTTTAATAAATTGGTTAAGGGGTCCGAGATCTAGGAGAGTTGCTTGAAGGAGATTAGGGCGGACATTTCGGGAATAAGTCAAGTAGGTAGAATCTCACCCGACTGCTATAAAATAGTTGGAGCAATAGTTTGAGCAGATATCAGCGGCATTGAACCAACGTCAATCAGGCACTCTTCCAAGCAACACCATTCAGAATCTGAAGAATGATGGTCATTGCTTGGCCATTACTACTAGAAGTAGGAAGAGCATGACTGATGATAGCGTACGAGCTACGGAAACTAGAGTTAACTACAAAAACTATGGATAATCGAAAGATAGATAAATTGAACTAGACACAAGAGGAGAAAATAATCAAGAACATTAGGATATATTAAATCCTAAACCCCTAATTACATTCACCAACAAGCACCTAAATTCTACGGTGACCAAGAGGGAATCGAGGCGCCCTCGAAACCATGCGTTTCTAAGCCAAGATTCAACAAAAGCTCACCACACTCTCTCTCAAGAGCAATGTCCATCAATATTCAAGAAAACTAAAGAAAATTAATACATGGGTTGGTATTTATACCATTGGGTCATTTAATACAAAATTGGGCCCAAAAAGGTGACCCATTCCATTAATTTCAGCCTGAAAGCCGAGATAGGCCACCTGCTTACGCAGGTGGGCATCTGCGCCCTCAGGTCAGGGTCGAATATGCCACTGACTAGCATCTGTGCCTGCAGATGGCTCACCTGCGCGCGCAGGTGAGCTTTCCAGTGCAGCCCGCGTTCCGTTTTGCTCCTTTTTGCATCCATTTGATCCCTCCAATGTCCCTCCATCCTCCTTAGATGTAATCACCAACACATAGCACCCTTTGGATGGTATTATGATATCGTCTAGTACCTCTCGTTTCATGAACAATCCTTGGAGTGCTTGGAGCTCTCGTACTTGACTTCTAGTGAATGGCTTAGAAAGGATTTGGATTGTATCATCCTCTCCATCTTGAGAAGAATTTGACCTCAAATTCTCATCCTCCATCATGTCGAAAGGTGAGAGATCACACACGTTAAATGTGTTGTGCACTTGATACTCCGGTGGAAGGTCAATTTTGTAGGCATTGTCATTTATTCGCTCAAGCACTTAAAATGGGCCATCACCACGAGGCATCAACTTAGCTTTCCTTTGGGTTGGGAAACGGTTCTTCCGGAGATGTATCCATACCCAATCGCCCGGTTCAAGTACAAGTCTTATCCTACCCTTGTTCACTCTTTTGGAGATTGCTTGATTCCTTTTCTCAAGTTGAAGCCTCATCTTTTCATGCATC
This sequence comes from Capsicum rhomboideum, assembly GCA_031232105.1. Taxonomy (NCBI): domain Eukaryota; kingdom Viridiplantae; phylum Streptophyta; class Magnoliopsida; order Solanales; family Solanaceae; genus Capsicum; species Capsicum rhomboideum. The sequence continues at coordinate 136,132,274 of CP124711.1, read as the reverse complement.
TTTTTCATTGCGTCTGCCCTTTGCCTCCTATCTAAGCTAATTAAAACATCACTAGACAATGGAGTGAGATCTAAAGGGATTAGGGGGTTAAAACCATAAACACATTCAAAAGGGGTCATACCAATAGTCGAGTGAATAACACGATTGTAGGCAAATTCTACTAGAGGTAAGTGATCCTCCCAAGAGGCCATTTTTCCTTTAACCATGGTGCGTAACAGAGAACCCAAGGTCCTATTCACAACCTCGGTTTGACCATCGGTTTGTGGGTGGCAAGACGTAGAGAAGAGCAATTTGGTGCCAAGCCTACCCCATAACGTTCTCCAAAAGTGACTAAGGAACTTAGAGTCCCTATCACTAACAATGGTTCGAGGAATTTCGTGGATCTTGACAACATGTTCTACAAACAAGGATGCCACGTTAGAGGCATCATCACACTTATGACACAGAATAAAATGAGCCATTTTAGAAAAACGATCAACTACAACAAAAATACTATCTCTTCCCCTCCTTGTCCTAGGCAAACCCAACACAAAATCCATAGAGATGTCTAGCCATGGGCGTAGGGGAGTGGGAAGTGGGGTATACAACCCTTGAGGGAGAAGGCGGGATTTCGTACTTCTACAATCCATATATTGACCCCAAATTCGGGCGACATCATGACGCATTCTGGGCCAATAAAATTGTTCCTCTAAGATTCCAAGGGTCTTATCGACTCCAAAGTGGCCCATCATACCACCATTGTGTGCCTCTCTCACAAATAACTCTCTCTAAGAGCTAGAGGACACAAACAACCTTTTTCCTTTGAATAGGAATCCATCAAATTTTGAGTAGGGTATAGAAGTTCTATCCCTAAGCCATTTTCCCCTTTCCCATTCCTCACAATCTTTAAAGATTTGAGCAAACTTGGGGTCCTCTGGGTACAATGTCTTCAAGTATTCAAATCCAATCAATTTAGAAGACAAGGTACTAAGCAACACATGTTTTCGGTACAAGGCATCAGCCACAACGTTCTCCTTCCCCTTTTTGTATTGGATCATATAAGGGAAAGTTTCTAAGAATTCAATCCACTTGGCATGCCGTTTGTTCAATTTGTCTTGGGCCCTAAGGTGTTTCAAAGACTCATGGTCGGTACGAATCACAAATTGCTTAGGCCACAAGTAGTGTTGCCAATTGCCCAAAGCTCTAATCAAGGCGTACAACTCAAGATCATACGTAGAGTAGTTCAAGGTTGCCCCTTTTAGCTTTTCGCTAAAGTATGCAATGGGTTTTTGGTCTTGCATTAAGACGGCCCCAATGTCTACCTTGCTAGCATCACATTCGACTTCAAATATTTTTCCGAAGTCGGGCAATTATAACAAAGGAGCGGAGCTAAGCATTGTTTTCAAGGTTTCAAACGACTTTGCTTGCTCATCACCCCACTTAAAGGGCTTATCCTTCCGGATTACCTCGATCAACGGGGCGGCTATGGTGCTAAACCCTTTGACAAACCTTCTATAGAAACTAGCCAATCCATGAAAGCTTCTCACATCACCAATGGATTGTGGAGTTGGCCAATTTCTTATAGCGTCTATCTTGGATTCATCCACTTCCACTCCCCGGGAGCTTACAACAAATCCCAAAAAAACGACCTCATCAAACTAAAAAGAGCATTTTTCAAGGTTAGCAAACAATTGTTCCTTTCTAAGCTTATCAAAAACATATCTCAAATGTTCGGCATGGTCATATAAGGACTTGCTATAAACTAAAATATCATCAAAGTATACCACAACAAACTTCCCTATAAACAGTTTCATCACATGGTTCATTAACCGCATAAAGGTACTAGGAGCATTGGTGAGTCCAAACGACATAACCATCCATTCATAGAGACCATACTTGGTCTTGAAGGTAGTTTTCCATTCATCTCCGGGACTCATCCGGATTTGATGGTATCCACTCCTAAGATCAATCTTTGAAAACACACAAGAACCATTTAATTCATCTAGCATATCGTCTAATCTAGGGATAGGGTGGCGATACTTTACCGTTATCTTATTGATGGCCCATCAATCAACACACGTGCGCCAAGTCCCATCCTTCTTTGGCACCAACAATACCGGGACCGCACATGGGCTCATGCTTTCCTTGATATATCCTTTGTTGAGAAGTTCCTCAACTTTTCTTTGGAGTTCTTTGGTTTTCGTTGGGTTACTTCTATAAGTCGGTTTGTTAGGCAATTGTGAGCCCGGCAAAAAGTCTATTTGATGCTCAATTCCCCGAAGTGGGGGTAACCCTTTTGGTAGCTCCTCAGGAAATATGTCTCCGAATTCCTGCAAAATAAGAGAAATAGAATGGGGAAGAGGAGAAGTAGAGTGGTTAGCATGAAAAGCATGGGTTAAAAGGAGTATAGGTTCCTCATCATTAGCCTCCTTAAAAAAATCATTGTTTCTCGCTAACATCACCATTTGGGTCTTTCTTTTCAACTTCCCCCTCTCTTTTGCTTCGCCGCTTTCCTCTTCATGGGACTCCTCCTTTCCCTTTTTACCACCTTTCTCCTTCAACTCTCTCATTCTTTGATGTACCTCATTCACTTGTGATGGTGAGAGAGGATGAAGGGTAAACTTTCGACCATTCACCTCAAGAGAATATCGATTGGTTTTTCCATCATGCTTGGTTGAACGATCGTATTGCCATGGCCTTCCGAGCAAAATATGACAAACTTGCATAGGGATAACATCACAAAGTATTTCATCATGGTAATTACCAATCTTGAACCGGATCACAACTTGTCTAGTCACCTTTAATTCTCCACACTCATTTAACCATTGGAGCTTGTAGGGTGCAGCATGCTTGGTGGTGGGTAACTTCAAGAAATCGACCATGGTGGCACTAGCTACATTTGCACAACTTCCACTATCAATGACCAATGAGCATATATTCTCCTTGATAAGGCATTTAGTATGGAATAGATTTTCCCTTTGACTAGGGTCATCTATGGCCTTACTAACCATCGCTCGTCTTACCACAAAGTTTGGGACTTCAAACTCTCCATCTTGAGGCCAAGCGTCCTTATTTTCTTCCTCTACTTGCTCATCTTCTTCTAACTTGTCCCCTTCTTGGACATCTCCTTCATTTTCATCTTCGTGCCCCACCTCTTCACCATGGTAAAATATTCTCCCTTCTCTAAGGATCACATTCCTCCGATTAGGACATTCACTTTCCTTGTGTCCCCAACCGTGAAATTTAAAACATTGAAACCTTTAGAAATAGGAGTTGGATATTTGTTACCTTCATTCCTTGGTGGGTACTTTAGGTTAGCCTTCTCAACGGGCTTCTTTTCATTGACTTTGTTGATGTCCTTGTTCTTGTTCCATCCTGAAGAAGGTTGGGCTACCTCTTTGCTCTTACTCCACGGATTAGCAGATGAGTACCCCTTGGGCTTGAAAGATGTCCATTCCTTGAGGTCTCTCTCAACTTCTAAGGCCGCTTGAAAGACCTCTTCTAAGGTAGCAAACTTGTGGAAGGTCATGGATGAGGAGAGCTCTTTGTTCAAGCCAACCTTGAAATGGATGATGGCATGTTCTGCATTCTCTTGATACTCAAGTTTCAAGATCAATTGTTGAAACTCATCAAATTAGGTTAAGACATTCTTGTTTCCTTGCCTTAGATTGTACAACTTGGCAAGTAACTCATGCCTATACCTTTCCGGCACATACTTCCTTCTCATGATAGCCTTCAAAGCATCCCATGGTGGTGGTCGTCCCTCATTTAAGACATTCTCAAATCGCTTGGCATATTCCCAGCACGTGTTGGCAAACCCGTCAAATTGGGCTATGGCATAGCAGCTCTTCTTGTCTTCCGTGAGATCATTGACTTGAAAGACTCTTTCACAAGTAGACTCCCAATTCAAATAAGCTTCAGGATCACTCTCCCCTTTGAAAGTTGGGAGACTAATCTTGATTAAATTGATCCCATTATCCCGACCTCCTTGACCACCTTGGTTATCATTGTAGTTCCATTGGTTCTCGCGTTGGTGACGATTCCCTAAATTCTCTCTACTATAAGGTGCCGACCCAAATCATCCTCCTCGACCTCGGAATCCTTGTGGAGGCAATGGTCTATTCCTCCAATATTCCGCATGCATGACCTCTTCATCATACCCTTCAAACTCCACTTGGGGTTCCTCTTCTCCTACTCCCTCAACTTGGATGGGTTGGTTTTGGTTGCGGGGTATTTAGAGTAGGGGATTTTAGTTTAGTGGAGCTTGAGGTGGTGGGTTTTGGTTTTGGGGTGCTTGGGGTATTCTTTGGTTAGGGAGTATTTGGTCTTGTGTTTGTCTCGGGGGATTGAACATTTGGTGAAGTGTTTCTGGAGTGATGGCAGTAGGTATGTCTTGAGCGTGTCCGCTAGACGAGGCATGGGAATTTTGGGGAGTGGATTGTGGGGAGTTTAAACGTCCTTCCATGTTCACTATCCTACTCTCCATAGAGTCCAATTTTCGGTTTAACGATTCAATGGCAGCCAGAATTGCACTCGAAGTGTCGACATCCCTAATTGAGGGTGTTTCATCCTCCGAAGTCATTGTACCTGCTGGAACAACACTAGACATAAACAACAAAAAGTTAGTGTTAAAGAAATAGCCTCACAACTCTACACACCTTGGTATTCCTCACACTTGGCTCCGCAACTGTTGAAGGATGGCTTATACTCCGATGGTAATCGAGGTGTCAATTGCTACTCTTAATAGAATTGGATTCTTGTTAGAAAGACGCAAAGAAATAATTTACGGACTTGAATCAAGAATTTATCGACGAAAATGAAAGCTAGAAAAAGCACACAAGAAGTAGGACAAAGAAAGGAAACGGACTCAAGCATTAATTAACTACTAAGTAGGTGAATTAGTAGTTGTTAATTAGTTTTAGGATTGAGAGACAAAGTTAAGAATCAAGAATGGAAACTAAGATAATTGGAACTTGAGCAACTGGATTTTAGAACCTGTGAGGTGCGTTGGGTGACCTGCGGACGCAGGTGATAACCTGCCCTTACAGGTGGCTGGTCGCAGATGGAAACAAAAACTGGGCAGGTGACCTGCGTTGGTCACCTGCGGCCGCATATGCCCACCTGCGCGCGCAGGTGGTGGCGCAGATGCTTCTGCTTGGGTCTCTGGAAACTCCAATTTTTCTTATTCTGTGGGCCCTTTTTCACTCTCTCTCTCTTGGAATTATTGGTCTTGCAAGATCAAACAACACCTTTTTGATACCCTTTTCAGTTGAAGGTATGAACGTTCTTTAAGAACACCAAGAACACCAAGAACAACGGATTTGAGCCTCAATCAAACGACCTCGGAATTCGACGAACTTTAAGATCTATGTTCTCTTGGTCGTGAGGAACATTTTTACAACAAATTCAACCCTCAATTCCACACCAATATAGCAAGACCTAAAATCCGCCCTTTCTATTTTTCTTCAACCACAAGAACAACAACAATGGGTTTCTTTAAACCTTCACTCACAACACATCCAAACTCAAGATTCCGACTCAAGCAAACACTAGAGAAACAAACCTAGTGTTGAAACAACAATAAAACTCAATCACATAAAAATATATTTTGGGATTTTCTGGAAACGAAAAAAAGGCAGATTTTTTTTTTGATTTTTGATTTTCCTTTTGGACAACACACCCAAGATTGAATTCGTGGGAACAAATTCAAGCTCGGCTCTGATACCAAATGATAGCGTACGAGCTACGAAAACTAGAGTTAACTACAAAAACTATGGATAATCGAAAGATAGATAAATTGAACTAGACACAAGAAGAGAAAATAATCAAGAACATTAGGATATATTAAATCCTAAACCCCTAATTACATTCACCAACAAGCACCTAAATTCTAAGGTGACCAAGAGGGAATCGAGGAACCCTCGAAACCACGCTATTCTAAGCCAAGATTCAACAAAAGCTCACCACACTCTCTCTCAAGAGCAATGTTCATCAATATTCAAGAAAACTAAAGAAAATTAATACATGGGTTGGTATTTATACCATTGGGTCATTTAATACAAAATTGGGCCCAAAAAGGTGACCCATTCCATCAATTTCAGCCTGGCAGCCAAGATAGGCCACCTGCTCACGCAGGTGGGCATCTGCACCCGCAGGTCAGGGTTGCAGATGCCACTGACTAGCATCTGCGCCCACAGATGGCTCACCTGCGCGTGCAGGTGTGCTTTCCAGTGCAGCCCGCGTGCCATTTTGCTTCTTTTTGCATTCGTTTGATCCCTCCAATATCCCTCCATCCTCCTTAGATGTAATCACCAACACATAGCACCCCTTGGATGGTATTATGATATCGTCTAGTACCTCTTGTTTCATGAACAATCCTTGGAGCGCTTGGAGCTCTCGTGCTTGACTTCTAGTGAATGGCTTAGAAGGAATTTGGATTGTATCAACTGACCCATTTATGCTTATGGATAATGGTAAGAAAGATGAGCCGGTGGTAGTTGATAAAGAGGCTAAGATAGAGCTAGAAAATTAGAGGTTGACGGCGATACAACTCACAAGCCCCAAAATATTAAAAAGGAAGCTAATTCTGAAAAGAGGAAGGAGAAGGAGGTTACTCAAGTGCTGAAACCCATTTTATGACCTCCTCCTCCCTTTACTCGAAGGTTGAAAAATAAAGCTAAAAAGGGTAAATACCAGAAATTTATTTCAATGTTGAAGGAGTTATCAGTAAATATCCCTCTTGTCAAGGCTTTGGAGCAGATTTCAGGTTACGCAAAGTTCATGAAAGATTTGGTGATGAAGAAGAGAACTGTCAGTTTTGAGCCAGCAAATAATTTACACCATTGTAGTGCAGTTTCTTCGGGTTCCCTTATTGAAAAGAAGGAGGATCCAGGAGCCTTCATAATTTCTTGTACTATCGGGTCTTACACTTTGCAAAGGCACTGTGTGATTTGGGTGCTAGCATTAACTTAATGCCATTAGCCGTGTTTAAATAGTTAGGATTGAGAACAACGAAAATGAATTTGATGAGACTTCTTATGGCGGATAAAACTGTGAAAAAGTCGGTGGGTATTTTGTATGATGTTTTGGTAAAGGTGGAATCTTTCATCTTTTCAGCTGACTTTGTGATTCTAGACTGTGAGGTTGATTTTGAGGTTCCCATAATCTTGGTAAGACCATTCCTTGCCATCGATCGTGCATTAGTTGGCATGGAAACTGGGCAGTTGAAGTTTAGGTTAAATGATGCGCAAGTTACCTACATAAGTATAATTTTGGTGATTGATATAGCCGAAGAAACAGATTTGGCTATTCCTATCAAAGAAAGGTTGGGGGTTGAATATCTTGCTACCGTGATTATGAACTTTTATAGCGATGATATTGATGAGTACGATGAGATGGTTAGTGCATTTTTTGGTAGGGGATGATACAATTAGACCCCGAAGAAACTTGATCTTGATTTAAAGAATAGGGTGACGCCACCGACCCATCGTTCTATTGAGAAGCCTCCAATTTTGGAGCTTAAAGATCTTCCGTCTCACCTCTGCTATGCATTCTTGGGTGCCAACAACACCTTGCCCCTGATTATTTCTTCTGAGTTGGTGGAGTGGCAAGTAAAGGCTCTTGTTTTGGTGTTGAAAAGGTTTAAGAGGGCCATTGGTTGGTCCATTGCTGACATTATCGGGATTCCACCCGGCATTTGCACTCATAAAATTTAGCTTGATCCCTAGTGGATACCAAGCATTGAGCATCAACGTCGTCTGAACTAGCTAATGCAAGAAGTTGTGAAGAAAGAAATTATCAAGTGGTTAGATGCGGGTGTGGTTTACCCCATTGCTGATAGTAAGTGGGTGAGCCCAGTTCAGTGTGTGCCAAAAAAGAGTGGAATCACGGTGATTCCAAATGAGAAGAATGAGATGATCCCAATAAGGTCGGTGACAGGATGGAGAGTTTGCATAGATTATCAAAAGCTAAATATTTGGACCGAAAAAGATCACTTTCCTATGCCCTTCATGGACCAGATGTTAGATCGTCTTACTGGAAGAGGATGGTATTATTTTCTTGATGGTTATTCGGGGTATAATCAAATTTTCACTGTCCTTGAGGACCAAGAGAAGACCAATTTCCCTTGTCCATATGGGACATTCGCGTTCAAAAGGATGCCCTTCGGTTTATGTAATGCACCAACCACTTTTCAGCGTTGCATGATGTCCATTTTCTCTGACATGGTGGAGGACAATATTGAGGTTTTTATGGATGATTTTTCTATGGTGGGAGACCTTTTTAATGATTGCTTGGCCCACCTCGCTAATGTGTTGCAAAGATGTAAAGAGTGCAACTTAGAGCTGAATTGGGAAAAATGTCACTTTATGGTGAAAGAGGGCATCGTGTTGGGGCATCGAATCTCAAAGAAGGGCATTGAAGTCAACAAAGCAAAGATTGAGGTGATTGAAAAGTTTCCTCCACCTATTTCTGTGAAAGGGATTCGAAGATTCTTAGGTCATGCAGGTTTCTATAGAAAATTCATCAAGGATTTCTCTAAGATTACACATCCATTATGCAAGATTTTAGAGAAGGAGGTGAAGTTTGTGTTTGATGAGATGTGCCTAAAAGTGTTCGAGTGTCTGAAAGAGAAGTTGATTTCAGCCTCTATCATTGTCTCTCCAGATTGGTCAATGCTATTTGAGGTTATGTGTGATGCTAGCGGAGTGGCCTTGGGTGCAGTCCTTAGCCAAAGGTGTGGAAAGATTCTACATCTGATTTACTATGCTAGCAAAGCACATAACCCAACCAAGAAGAATTATACTGTGACTGAGAAAGAGCTGTTAGCGGTGGTCTTTGCTTTCAAGAAAATTTGATCTTACTTGATTGGCACAAAGGTTATTGTGCACACATGCCACACAACTCTTAGATATATTATGTCAAAAAAGGACGCCAAGCCAAGACTGTTAAGTGGGTGCTTCTATTACAAGAATTTAACTTTGAGGTCAAGGACCTAAAGAGGACAGAGAACCAGGTTGCAGACCATCTATCACGCCTTAAGAAGGAGGCCATGCTTAAATTGAGGGATGATCTTGATGTTGATGATATTTTTCCAAGCGATCAAGTGTTGGCAGCATCACAAGACTTAATCCCTTGGTTTGCAAATTTTACCAACTTTTTGGCAAGTGATATTGTCCCGAAAGATATGTCGTATCAACAGAGAAAGAGATTTATGCATGAGGTGGGAAAATTCTTCTAGGATGAGCCTTATTTATTTAGGGTGTGCGCAGATGGTGTGATTCGATGGTGTATTCTGGAGGTTAAGATGATGAGTATATTGGAAGCATGCCATTCATCTCCAGTTGGGGGTCATTATGGAGGTTCACGGACTGCTCATAAGATCTTACAATGTGGGTACTATTGTCCCACCATTTATAAAGATACTCATGACTATGCTCGGGCCTGTGACCAATGTAAAGGCAAGGGAACATTTTGCGCAGGTGCAAACTTCTAATGACGACTATCCTTGAGCTCGAGCTGTTTGATGTGTGGGGTATTGACTTTATGGGCCCATTCATGAGCTCACATGGGATGAAGTACATTCTGGTAGCTGTTGACTATGTTTCTAAATGGGTGGAGGCAATTGCGCTTCCCAATAATGAAGGAAAGAGTGTCACGACGTTCTTGAAAAAGAACATATTCTCACGGTTTGGAACACCCCGAGTTATCATTAGTGATGGAGGATCCCAATTTTGTAATCGGCTGTTCAAAACCCTACTTCAAAAATATGGTGTCAAACACAAGGTGGTAACACCTTATCATCCTTAGACAAACGGGCAAGTTGAGGTGTCAAATCATGAGATTAAGTCTATTTTGGCAAAGATTGTTAATGCCAATATGACTGATTGGGCGAGAAGATTAGATAATGCATTATGGGCATATTAAACTGCGTTCAAGACTCCAATTAGTGCATCTCCATATCAGTTGGGGTTTGGTAAATCGTGCCATTTGCTTGTCAAACATGAACATAAGGCATTATTGATCTAAGGCATATTTATATGCCTTAGTAGCAACTTTAACCCATTATTACCTTAGTTTTGAGAACAATACTTGTGTATTATATAAGTTTTTGATGGAATATGGGATATTGTGCTAACCAATATGATTAGACTCATGTAGGTGGAATTTGCAACTTTTTGGAGCATGTTTGGCATGGAAAGTGAGGCTTGAAGGATCTACAAGTGAACAATATTGAAGATAAGAGGCAAGCCGAAGAGTTGATCTTGAAGAATCCAACCAAATACGCAAAGAGAAGTCGACGAAAGCAAAAAAATCACAAAAAAGGGCCTGGCGCGCTAGGTAGCTTGCCAGGCCGCTTTTGGCAAAATTTCTACGTGCCTAGGCAGTGCACAGGTGCGCTGGCCAGCGTGCCACGCCGCCTGGGAGCACCCTTTTGGCTGAGGCAAAATCTTCCTAAGTGCTAGGCGCGCCCAAGGGCGTGCCGGGCCGCTTTTTGGCCTATTTTTGCCTCGACTTGGGTCTATAAATAGGGATTTTGAGTTATTGTATCACAGGCCATCATCCTTAGAATATTTTGGGCGTTTTTGAGCATCTCAATTAGGTTCCATTCCTCTTCTTTTCAGTTTTTAATTATTTTTTAGGGTATTTATTACTTTTGGATGTTGATAAACATTATGAGTGGCTAAAATCCCTCATTCTTGGGGTTAAGGCCAAGAAGATGAATCTCTCGGGTTAATTGTATTGGTTTTTGCTGGAGTTTATTATTCATATATTCTAAATTTCATTATTTTAATGTTTGATCACCATTGGAATATATTCCTTGTCTTGAAGTGAGCTCGAGAGAGAAACTAAGAGATAGAACTTGAATATATGAAGTGTGGTCTTTCTCAAGGAAGTAATTCTAAGGGATTGACATGTGGTTAGGACCGAGAGGTACCTAATCCACCACACTTGGTCAATTACGAGAAGAAAACTTGAATGCTCTAGAATTGGTTAAGCTTATCACCACTCACGGATGTAGGTAGGTTTCTAAGTTCTAGTAGAAGATTATATTTTGGAGACGAATATAGTTATAAAATTAACCTTGGGATCAATAACCACGATAAACAACTCAAAGTGCTTAAACCAACAACAATTATGCCCGAGAGATGACGTTCAGAGTGCCTTAGCCCTGGGAATTCACTTTTTATTGATTTTTCAAGCATATTTGCGAAAACCAAAGTTACGGTAGCGAAGATAGGAGTTCTTAGTCCGCAATCATTTAATTTTTAGCACCAAATCTCTTGTCGTTTTTGCAACACTAGTTTTTAATTATAGTTTGACGTCCAGAGTTGATTTCTGTTGACGAAAGTCCCTTGGGTTCGATATCCGGCTCTTTAAAAAGGAGTCACTTTATTACTTGCATGATCACGTACACTTGCGTGTATAGCTGGGTCGCAACAGGTTTTTGGCGCCGTTGTCGGGGACTTTCAAATAGATAGATTTCAATTATTGACGTTTGTACTTAAATTTTCAGCTACGTGTTGACAACTTGATCTTAGCTGTTCTATTTTGCAGGCTTACTTCGGAACACTGGCAAGGAACAAAGATTTGGTAGCCCCGCAGTCTGAACCTGAAAGATATTTCAATAGATTGAGGAGACAGGCTGCAGACTACCTAATCCCACAAGTCGAACTGGCTGGCGAAGGAATACGGGGTAATCCCATAAGAATTGAAGAACCAGGTGCAAAGAGACGTGAACCGGAAGTAATGGCAGCTAGAACAGTTCACGATATGGCAATCCCACTCGCCACTAATGTGACCTCCAGTATTCTCAAACCGGCAGCTGGAGATAGATTTGAGCTTAAACAGAACATGGTGCAACTCTTGCACTCAAGTGGACAGTTTACTGGTCTTGCTCATGAAGACCCGCAGAGGCATATTCGGAATTTTCTAGATATCAGTGACACATATATTCCTGCGGGTGTATCTTCAGATTATGTGAGACTTACTTTGTTTCCCTTTTCTCTGTTGGGGGAAGCAAGGAGGTGGTTAGATGCAGAGCCGACTAATTCTATCACTACTTGGGATGATCTTGCTCGAAAATTCTTGATAAGGTTCTTTCCGTCTGGAAAGACAGCAAAGCTGAGGAGTGAGATACTAAGTTTCAGACAGAGAGATGATGAGAATTTGTACCAAGCTTGGAACAGATTCAAATCCATGTTGAGGGCTTGTCCTCACCACCACTAAGCTAATGAAGTGTTGGTGCATACGTTTATAGAGGCTCTCGACCCCAACACTAAAATTCCACTTGTTTCAGCTGCAGGTGGACAGGATTTAGAGAAGACGTATGATGAATTATATGCTCTATTGAATCATATTTCGCAGGGAAATCCAGACTGGCATAGTGATAATTCGAGGAATTCTACAAAGAAGGTTGCTGGGAAACTAGATGTGGATGCAGTCACAACATTATCTGCCCAAATTTCAGCTATGCAAAATATGATGAACAATCACTTTAGTAGTTTAAATTTGGGGCAACAACTAGCTCCCGTGAATGCAGTCCAACAACAGGTTTCTGTGATGTGTAGTGTATGTGGAAATGGTGATCATACCAGCGATTTGTGTAGTGCTAATTCGGATTCGGTAAATTTTGTTGGTAATTCCCAAAGGGGAGGTGGAGCTCAGAACTACGGTAACACTTATAATGCCAGGTGGAAAAACCATCCGAACTTCTCGTGGGGAAGAAATCAAAATCAATATAGTTCTCAAGGATATGCCCCTCAGTTCAACCAACAGCAAGGTCAAGGAAATCAAGTGGGTGCTAAGCCTGGAGACATGAGTGTGGAGGATATGTTAAAACAGATTATGGCTGAACAAGCGAAGCTGGCAGCAGATGTGAGGAACAATCAGTTGGCTACTCAAAATTTGGAAAAATAGATTGGCCAGTTAGCTAATGCACAGAATACAAGGCCCCAATGAGGTCTTCCAGGAGATACTAAGCCAAATCCCAAGCAGGTGAATGCTATAGTTACCCGTAGTGGTAAGCAGTTAGAGGATACAGTTGCACCAGCGAAAGAATTGGAGCCAAAAGTAGTGGTGATTGAAGACGAACAAGTGGAGTCTACCAAAAGCTCCAAAGATGATAAAGTGATACATAGTGTGAAGTTGCCCCCTCCTTTCCCTCAGAAGTTCAAAAATAAGAAGTAGGATGAATGCTTTGGTAAGTTCATTGAACTTCTTAAACAAGTGCACATTAATTTGCCTTTTGTGGATATCTTGCAGGGTATTCCAAAATATGCCAAGTTCGTGAAATACATTATAGCAAACAAGAGTAGATTGACAGAATATGCCACAGTGGCTTTGACTGAGGAGGTTAGTTCTCTCATTCAGAACCGGTTACCTACTAAGCTGAAAGATCCTGGAAGCTTCACTGTGAAGATTACTCTGGGGGATCGTGTCTGCGCTCGTGGATTGTGTGATTTGGGGGCTAGTATAAATCTGATGCCCACTTCGGTGTTCAAGGAATTGGGTTTGGGTCGTCCGAAGCCTACTACTATTATTTTGCAGCTGGCAGACCGATTTGTGACTAGACCTGATGGTATTGTTGAGGATGTTCTGGTTGAAGTGGGGTCGTTGATCTTCCCCGTTGATTTTGTGGTGCTGAATTTTGAGCCTGACCTGGAAATTCCATTTATTTTGGGGCATCCGTTCCTGGCTACAGGAGGTGCAATCATTGATGTAGCAGCCGGGAAACTTACTATGCGAGCTCATGATAAGGTTGAAGTCTTTGATGTATATAGGGCTTTGAGGCTTCCAGAAATTTATGAGAACTTGTTGGCTATCACAGCTATAGATTTGGCGGTTGAAAGCATCTACACTTTGACTACAGATCCGTTGGAAAAAGTTTTGATGGGGCAAGATGTGTTTGGTGATGCAGAAGCTAGTGAGATGGTGCAAGTTCTTGATCTTATGGGTATCTATGCTAAAGAGGGTAGATGGGAACCGTTAAATCATCCACTCGGTCCTCCAACTAAGCCCTCAATTGAGGAAGTACCGAAGCTTGAACTGAAGGAACTTCCATCTCACCTTCAATATGTTTTCCTAGGTGAAAACGAGACTCTTCCTATTATTCTGGCAGCAGATTTGTCACAGAAACAAGTTGATGCGGCATTGTTGATACTAAAACAAAGAAAGAAGGCTATTGGTTGGCAGATGTCTGACATCCATGGTATTAATTCGGGTTTATGCATGCATAAAATTTACATGGAAGAAGGGCACAAACCGAGTGTGCAACACCAACGACGCTTGAATTCGGTGATGAAAGAAGTGGTAAGGAAGGAGGTAATTAAGTGGTTAGATTTTGGTATTGTTTACCCTATCTCTGACAGTACGTGGGTGAGCCCAGTACAATGTGTTCCAAAAAAGGGTGGTATGACGGTGATCACAAATGACAATAATGAACTGATTCCTACAAGAACTGTAACTGGATGGCGTATTTGCATGGATTACTGGAAACTTAATGATGATACGGGGAAAGACCATTATCCAATACCTTTTATTGATCAGATGTTGGATCGTTTAGCCGGGCAGGAGTATTATTGCTTTCTTGATGGGTATTCCGGATACAATCAAATTGCTATAGATCCTCAAGATCAGGAGAAGACTACATTCACATGTCCTTACGGCACATACGCTTTCAAGCGTATGCCATTTGGATTGTGTAATGCACCGGCTACCTTTCAGCGTTGCATGATGGCTATTTTCTACGACATGGTGGAGGAGTTCGTAGAGATTTTTATGGATGATTTTTCAGTCTTTGGTAACTCTTTCGAGGTATGTTTGCAAAACCTTGATAAAGTCCTTGCTCCGTGTGAAGAAACTAATCATGTTCTCAATTGGGAGAAGTGCCATTTCCTTATGACGGAAGGTATAGTTCTTGGGCATAAGGTGTTAAAGCAGGGGCTGGAAGTTGATAGGGCAAAGATTGAAGTTATTAAAAAACTCCCTCCACCTGTATCGGTTAAAGGGGTGCAAAGTTTTTTGGGTCATGCTGGATTTTACAGAAGGTTTATTCAAGATTTTTCCAAAATTGCACGTCCCATGTGTGCACTCTTGGAGAAAGATGTGAAGTTTGTATTTTTTGAATCATGTGTGAAGGCATTCGAGGTTTTGAAAAAGAAGTTGGTAGAGGCACCTATTCTTATTGCTCCTGACTGGGCTTTACCATTTGAGCTCATATGTGACTCAAGTGATGTTGCAGTGGGTGCGGTTCTAGGTCAACGAAAGAATTAGGTATTTCACTCTATTTATTATGCAAGCAAGGCCCTTGATGCAGCCCAAATAAATTACACGGTGACTGAAAAAGAGATGTTAGCTTTGGTATATGCATTTGATAAATTCCAATCGTATTTGGTCGGCACGAGCGTCATTGTATACACGGATCATGCAGCAATACGGTATTTGTTCAATAAAAAGGATGCTAAGCCGTGCTTGATTAGATGGATCCTATTGCTACAGGAGTTTGACTTAGAGGTTAAAGATAGAAAGGGGACAGAAAATCAAATTGCTGACCATCTTTCTAGACTTGAGAGCTCGACACATATAGTGGATGATGGGCATATTTGTGAGGAATTTCCAGACGAGCAGTTATTGGTATTAGAGGTCGATGAGTTGCCATGGTATGCAGATATTTGTGAACCTATTGGTAAGTGGATTATTTCCTCCTGATTCGAGTCCTCAACAGAAGAAGAAACTGGCATATGAGGCACGTTTTTATATATGGGATGAGCCTTATTTATTCAAGCAAGGGCCTGATCAAATAGTAAAGATGTATTCCGGATGCGGAAGTTAAGCAAGTGTTAGAGAGATGCCACGCATCACCTTATGGTGGACATCATGGTGGTGAACGCACAGCCCAAAAAATACTGCAATCAGGTTTCTTCTGGCCTTCTATATTTAAAGATGCTCATGCCTACGTGAAGAACTGTGATCAATGTCAACGTATGGGGACGATTGCCAAGCGACATGAGATGTCTCTTAACAACATCCTAGAAGTTGAAATTTTTGATGTATGGGGGATTGATATTATGGGGCCTTTCCCAAAGTCGAATGGCAATCTATACATACTCGTAGCAGTGGATTATGTATCTAAATGGGTAGAGGCTACAGCTCTTCCTACGAATGACTCCAAAGTTGTGGTAAAGTTTCTTCAAAAACACATCTTCACTAGGTTCGGAACTCCAAGAGCTATTATTAGCGATGGAGGGTCACACTTCATTAATTATTGGGTTAAGAGTGTATTGGCGAAGTATGGAGTGAAACACAAGGTCTCCACAGTGTATCACCCCCAAACAAGTGGCCAAGTGGAAGTGTCTAATCGTGAGATAAAGCAAATCTTGCAAAAGACGGTGAATACTCAGAGGAAAGACTGGTCAATCAAGCTGGATGATGCTCTTTGGGCTTATCGGACGGCGTATAAGACTCCTATAAGGACTTCTCCCTATCATTTGGTCTTTAGGAAAGCTTTTCACCTCCCAGTTGAGCTTGAGCACCGAGCATATTGGGCGGTTAAGAAGTTGAACCTAGATCCGGGGCTGGCTAGTAACAGGAGGTTGTTACAACTCTATGAGTTGGAGGAATTTCGTGCTCATGCATATGAAAATGCTAAGATCTACAAGGAGAAAACGAAGCGATGGCATGACAAGCATATTCTCCCCCGTACTTTTGAGCCAGGCCAGTTGGTACTCTTGTTTAACTCAAGAATTAGGTTGTTTTCGGGCAAGCTACGAGCTAAGTGGAGTGGGCCTTTTGAGGTAAGCCGCACGACACCTCATGGTGCGGTGGAAATTTTGAATAAAGCGGATGGTACAAGGTTCATGGTAAATGGCCAGAAATTGAAGCATTATTTCGGTGAGGAAGAGAAGCAGACGGAGGACGTGCTTCGCCTTGATGATAACTGAGCTCTTATATTTGGTTGAGCCGCGACATTAAACCAGGCGCTACATGGGAGGCAACCCATGCATGTGTTGTAATAGTTAGGATTTATAAAGTAAAAATGCAAAAAGAAGAGTCGTGCCCCGACCAAAACTAAGGCGCTTGATGGGAGGCAACCCATCTCTTGTACAGTTTTTGTTTTCTAACGTAGTGCTAGGATCTTGTGTTTATGCAGAGACACGGAGCATGTTGATATGAGAATCCACAAGAAAAAGGTAAATTTGGTGGATGGATGATTATTTGAAGGTGCCGGGCAGGCAGAACATGTTTTGGAGCAAAGCGTCGAGTCTTGAGACGTGTAAAAGCCCCAATATTATGTGAAAAATTGCTCAGGTATGAGAATAAGTGTTGGGTGCGCTACCCAGCGTGCCAGGATAAAAAAGCTAAAAAAAATATATTTTGAGGCAGTGGGGAGGCGCACTGGCCCGCGTACCACGCTGCCTACTCCAAAAATTTGGCACGCACAGGAAGTGCAAAGGCGCGCTGGCCAGCGTGACACGCCGCCTGTGCCCAAAATTTTTGGCAAGGATACAGTGGGGTAGCGCGCTAGGCAGCGTGCCACGCCGCTACCCCCAATTTTTTTTTTTTTTAAGTCTTTAATGTTTAAGATACGACCCACCCCCTTCACTTTTCTTTTAAATCCCTATTTCCCCTTCTTCTTCATCATCATTCCCAACTCCATACCCCCCCCCCCCCCCACGAGTTCATCCCAAAGCATCTCAAAAAAAAAAAAAAAAAAATTTCGCTTAGATTTCCTTATACGAATTCTTGCCTTCTACTCTTGGGATTGTGTCCAAGTCTCCATTCAAAGCTCTCAAGGTATGTTTCCTTAGCTTTCTCTCTCTAGTTTGCTATGGGGATGATGCAATTTTGGGGTTTCCTTGGATTTCGTGTGTAATTTCCAAATATGTTCTTGGTTTGTTGACTTGCTTCTTATCATATGGTTGGGGTTTATGGGGTGGCATTACAATGAACTTGGAAGGCATGTGAACTTGTGATTACAAATCTTCTTTTAGTGTAAAATTGGAAGTGGGTTTATCTTTATTGGTGAAAAGTGAGCAAATTGGTAGTGGCAATCACTGATTACGACTCATATGTGTGGAATAAATGACTTTTGTTGGACTTCTTGACTAAAACTAGCATGTCATTCTAATGCTATTTATAAGATTGCTAACCTTGTGTGGGAATGTGCATTTATCTATGGTGGGGACTTGGTTTTGGGCAGTAAGTGATGAGGGGAAGTCTGAGTGCCCTCCGCCCACATTTATTTTGACTTGGTGCTAAGCGACTAGGTGTGGGGTGGCCCTCAACGTCACTGCGCATTAAGTTGGTTAGCTATTTTTACATGGGTTATTGACTTGTTTGTGGATCTCTGCTACAGATACTATGTCTGATTCTAATGTAGCAGCCTCTAGCTCTCACAAGAGACGTCGTTCGGGTAATAAGGTGCCCTCAGCTCCCCCAGTCCCAAAAGGGAAAAAATGAAAGTATGGGATAAACACGGTCTCCAGTGCGGGGAAAAGTTGGTACAAAAGCCATTCGAAAGCTAAATATTTC
Organism: Capsicum rhomboideum; assembly: GCA_031232105.1. Lineage (NCBI taxonomy): Eukaryota > Viridiplantae > Streptophyta > Magnoliopsida > Solanales > Solanaceae > Capsicum > Capsicum rhomboideum. Next base: position 136,113,764 of record CP124711.1, on the reverse strand, counting down.
TCCGATGAGTGTATTGATAGGGCAAGCCTGGCTCGGGCTTACCCAATAATTTTGGCTCGGCTTGAGCAAGTTGGGATGGGCTTTGTTTTCAACAGACCTACAGATTGCAACCTCTATCTGGTGAGGGAATTGTACATAAATTGGAACCCGGACGCACCTACATGCTCGGTAGTGATACGAGGTTTGGATGTGATACTTGACTCCTTGAGCTTGACTGGATTATTGGGAGTTCCCACTCGGGCTAGTCCCCAAGACATACTCAGGCTAAATGCTAGGCCTTCATATGCTGAAATTCGACACACTCTGTGCGGCCCACGTTCAATTGTGAGGTGGCTTCGCCATCACCAACGAGGGTATCACAAGAGTCTACCCTTTGCCCATCTCAACAAAGAGGCGAGGATTTGGCTAAAGATTGTGTGTTGTTGTTTAATTTCGGGGAGCCACATGACTGAAGTTAGAAGGGATCATGTCTGTCTGGTATATGCTCTCATGACTGATGTAGAGATTGATGTAGGTTCTGTTTTGTTGTCGGTGAGGCGCCGATCTCGCCTCCATGGAGGTCTTCAATATGCTTTCGGTGGACTATTGACCAAATTAATGCGAGCATTCGAAGTGCTCGAAGAAAATTTTGACTATCATCCTCCTTTGACGACGTCGCCCGTGGATGTCACCCAGACTAAGGCGCCGGATTCACTCGGCCCCACTTTGACATTAGCAGAGCGTCATGCTTGAGATGATGGGATTTTAGCCAGCATGTATGGGTTGGAGATGCTGCGACACAGGACTGGGGGTAGGCCGTCCACGGCGGATGAGCTGAGCCAGGTAGAGAGGGATTATCCTCTTAATGAGCATGCCATGGCCTTATTGAGGATTGGTCCTGATTTTGTGGAGCCTGTGGATGATGATGTCCCCACAGATGAAGATGACCTCCAAAGCGGTTCTGAGGATGAGGAGTCTGAGGCAGATGATCCACCGTTAGAGATCCATGGGCCGGAGGATGATGACTACCTCGACTGACTAGGGAGCTCCTTACATCCTACTCTTGCTTTGTTTATTTTGGTAGCATTGGGGACAGTGCTAATCTTTTAAGTGTGGGGTGGGGTGTGATGGACTTTCCTTGAATGTATGTATATGTGTGCTGCTGTATGCTTTTATTTTGGGTTCCTTAGCGTTTGTTTTTGGTTCTTTTACTAAGGAGAGTCCCTTTGAACCATACAAAAAAAAAAAATTAGTTAAATTTTGGATTTTTGATGTTATTTTGTGTTGTTTTTGGTGTTTATTACTTTTGAGTCGCCTTAGTCAAAGGACTAAGGGATTTGCTCTATGATGGATGGATGACGACCGTCTTAAGAGCAAATTAGTCATGTAGTGTCGTGTCGGGTGTTCTTGCTTGCTATACAATTGTGCATACACGTGTGAAACATGCCCGGATATATAATAGCAAGTGTTGAGACGCTTAATTCTCACTTAGTTGACTCGCTAAGTTGCTTAATGTTGAATTTATGCATGATTTCGGAGGTTGTATGGTGAACCTGCTAAGCTGAACATGTGCCATGTGTGAGTAAGGTTTTTTATGATATTCCATGTGCATAATGATATCTAGAACTTGCCCGGGGTGTGTGCAAAGCGAAATAAGAGATGTTAAGTTGAGGAGATGATATAGGCATTTCTTTGATAGCCACATTTTAGACCTACTTTATCTAACCTCTGTGCATAATCCTAGTTATCCCCGTTGAGCCTTTAGCCTTTTCCTTGGTAGCTTTACATGTAGCTCAATCCTCTTCTTTCAATGAACCAGAATTTGATCCAATAACTCCTAAGCGCTTTAATTAGGAAATCAAGAGGTGAAGGAGTACAAGAGTTTGGAAGAAGGAAAAAGTTAAGTTAAAGCCCCAAGCATATCTCCTATGGGTGTGTGAAAAAGTTTGTGCATGTTGGTGGGGAATGTGTTAAAGAAAAATAAATAAATAAAAAAATAAAAAAAAAAAAATAAAAAAAATAATAATATATAAAAATTGTTTTTGTAATCAATGGGTGATGACAATATTCCTTATCCAATATGCTGAAGCTAGTTTAAAGTTATGGGGCAAAACAAAGTAAAGTTGGGAAGATAAAAGTAGTGGAAAATAGTCGATTGACGGTGCTCTGAATGTAATTTGTAGTGTATTAAAGCGCTCAGGAAAGATAGTCACTATTCTTGACCAAATAGTTCCTACCCGTCCTTGTGCTTACATTACAACCCCTACAAAGTCCTACTTGATCTTGAGCTTTAACATTTCAAAATTAGTGAAGTATTACACTAAGGGCAAGCCTATGGTTCATCTTTGTGTTGCATGTGAATTCTTTTTGAGAGTGAGTGACTTTCATTCATGCACCCATTTAGTAATTACTTTGGTGAAGTGAGGGGTGATTCTCTTGTGGTGAGGGCACATGGTTAGTAAAGTTTGGTGATCTATTAATAATGTGTCACGCATGAATTTGCAACTAGTAAGTTGTTTTGTGAGGATAGGTTGTTTTAATTTGTTATTTATTTGTTTGATATCCTAGTATGTTGGTGCATAAGTTGATAAATGTAGTTGTGTAAGCTGTGCAAGAATGCTCATGTTGTGTCTATTGTTTAAAGTCGCCCGGATTTGAGTGTGATTAATTGTTCGAGGACAAACAAAGGTTTAGGTGTGGGGTGGTGATCTAAGGCATATTTATATGCCTTAGTAGCAACTTTAACCCATTATTACCTTAGTTTTGAGAACAATACTTGTGTATTATATAAGTTTTTGATGGAATATGGGATATTGTGCTAACCAATATGATTAGACTCATGTAGGTGGAATTTGCAACTTTTTGGAGCATGTTTGGCATGGAAAGTGAGGCTTGGAGGATCTACAAGTGAAGAATATTGAAGATAAGAGGCAAGCCGAAGAGTTGATCTTGAAGAATCCAACCAAATACGCAAAGAGAAGTCGACGAAAGCAAAAAAATCACAAAAAAAGGGCCTGGCGCGCTAGGTAGCTTGCCAGGCCGCTTTTGGCAAAATTTCTACGTGCCTAGGCAGTGCACAGGTGCGCTGGCCAGCGTGCCACGCCGCCTGGGAGCACCCTTTTGGCTGAGGCAAAATCTTCCTAAGTGCTAGGCGCGCCCAAGGGCGTGCCGGGCCGCTTTTTGGCCTATTTTTGCCTCGACTTGGGTCTATAAATAGGGCTTTTGAGTTATTGTATCACAGGCCATCATCCTTAGAGTATTTTGGGCGTTTTTGAGCATCTCAATTAGGTTCCATTCCTCTTCTTTTCAGTTTTTAATTATTTTTTAGGGTATTTATTACTTTTGGATGTTGATAAACATTATGAGTGGCTAAAATCCCTCATTCTTGGGGTTAAGGCCAAGAAGATGAATCTCTCGGGTTAATTGTATTGGTTTTTGCTGGAGTTTATCATAAATTGGTTATTCATATATTCTAAATTTCATTATTTTAATGTTTGATCACCATTGGAATATATTCCTTGTCTTGAAGTGAGCTCGAGAGAGAAACTAAGAGATAGAACTTGAATATATGAAGTGTGGTCTTTCTCAAGGAAGTAATTCTAAGGGATTGGCATGTGGTTAGGACCGAGAGGTACCTAATCCACCACACTTGGTCAATTATGAGAAGAAAACTTGAATGCTCTAGAATTGGTTAAGCTTATCACCACTCACGGATGTAGGTAGGTTTCTAAGTTCTAGTAGAAGATTATACTTTAGAGACGAATATAGTTATAAAATTAACCTCGGGATCAATAACCACGATAAACAACTCAAAGTGCTTAAACAAACAACAATTATGCTCGAGAGATGACGTTCAGAGTGCCTTAGCCCTGAGAATTCACTTTTTATTGATTTTTCAAGCATATTTGCGAAAACCAAAGTTACGGTAGCGAAGATAGGAGATCTTAGTCCGCAATCATTTAATTTTTAGCACCAAATCTCTTGTCATTTTCGCAACACTAGTTTTTAATTATAGTTTGACATCCAGAGTTGATTTCTGTTGACGAAAGTCCCTTGGGTTCGATATACGACTCTTTAAAATGGAGTCACTTTATTACTTGCACGATCACGTACACTTGCATGTATAGCTGGGTCGCAATAATTATAGGCATTGAAGAGGTTGAATCTGGAATGGAGAAAAATGGCTAAATTGAGACATGTGTAGATGAATGAGATGGATGAATTTCATCTCCAGGCTTATGAAAGTTCAGCGCTGTATAAAGAGAAGATGAAGTTATATCATGATCGGAAGATAGAACGAAGAGAATTTCACCCTAGAGACTTGGTATTGCTCTGTAACACCTCAGGTGCTATGATTACATGAAAATATACAATAGTCGGGGTATAAGGCTAAATGAAGGAAAGGTGAAGAAACCTGTGTGAGAAACGAGCATTCGAAGAAGGAAAGAACCGAGGCTCAAAGGTGAGTCACGGCATGACTCACGTGGCGTGAGTCCCACCCACGTGACGTGGGTGGCTGCCGTGACCAACTTCAGAGAGTTGGAAAAAGGGCCTGATTTCCACGGCAGGAGTCACGTGGCGTGACTCCACTCACGTGACGTGAGTGGGTGCCGTGGAATAACTTCAGAGAACTGGAAAATGTCGTCTGATTCCCATGACACCACCTATGTGGCGTACGACACCACCTATGTGGAGTACGACACCAGTCACGATACCGTGATATTTTACCGGTTTTGTTGACCTATTTTTGACTAGATGAAATATTTGAGTGTGAGACCCATTAAAGGTGTTGGGCTGGATCTATATTCTGTATTTGAGGCCAAACTATCATGTGATAAGCCATGGGCCTCAACAAATAAAAGAAAGACCCATTGAACATGGGTCAAACTTGTGGCCAAGGATTAATTGGACTTGAGGGGCTTTATAAGACACAAAAATCAGCATTTATTCACATAAATACTCATGCAATTTCTAGATATTTCTCAAAATCTTCCTATCTCCAAAACCCTAAGGCAACAACACTTGGTTGGGACAAGATCATCTCTTTGCAATTATTGGTAAGTGTTTACTCTTATGAATCTTATGGCTTAATTTAGTATGTACATATAAGGTGGTATAGGTCGTGATGGTTATGTTCCAAAGTGTTGAGAAGTCCACTTGTTTGTGGTAAAGTTATATGGTAGTAGGAGGGAAGGTGGAATGATTTATCCTATGTTGAGAGGGTTGGATGGTTTCACTACCATATTGTGAATTTGTAATAAGTTGTAGTTACTAATGTAAGTTCCCTTATGTATATATATTGTAGAGTAGCATTTTACGAAAAGGTGGAATTGTTGTAGTCACATATTGAAAGGCTAAGGTATGTAAGGTTTCTCTTTCCTATGACCTTTGGTCACACCTATTGTTCGTATTTCTCCTGAACTTACCATCCCTCCGAAATGTTGTAAAGTGTCTCATTCCAAGTAAATAATTGGAAATTGTTGATGGTATGCCTCTTATTTATTGCCCATGGTTTCCTAGTGTCAATAATCTCACAACCACCAATGTATCACCCTCTTAATGAACGAATTGAAGTAATGCATATATGTGTTTTTTTTTTAGTATGGGTGGTAGCTCGAGGGGGCGTAAAGCCCAGCATAGAGACGATCCCGCTTGATTATTAGACACAGGGGGTATCCCAAAGGGGTGAAAACCTAGCTAGGGACGAACCTGCTTGACTGTATATGGGTGATAGCTCGAGGGGGTGTAAAGCCCAGCATAGAGACGAGCCCAGATAATGTTATGATCCACTGATCAGTTGGGGCCCGGGTACGATATGAATTATTGATGATGCTAGTGAACGTAAAAGTAAAGTAATGAAAGTAATGTACTTGGTTCCACACATACAGAATGGTGGCACATCCCTATTGTTTATTCACTTGTATCTGATTCTATTTGAGTTCTTATATGTCATACAATTGCTTATCGCCTTACATACTCAGTACATTCTTTCGTACTAACCCCTTGTGGGACCTACCTTACTTGCTGCAGGAACAGGAGGTAGTAGACCCTCATAGTAGGATTCGGACTCTCTGCGTACAGTTGGTGAGCTCCAGGCTGATTCGGGGCTTTCCGGGTCATATGTACATGTCGATTTTGATGTTATGTACATGTTTGTGTAAAGTGGGGACTTATCCCGATTATAGACTTGGTCTGGTTTCTGCTAGAGCTTTTGTAGATGTTGTACAGTAAATGAAGGGATGTCTTCTCATTTTGACTTTGCGGCCCTACCGACCGAGTTTCTTATATATATAAATGTCTTTCCACGCTTAAGTTTTACGATGTCGTGTCCATATGCATACATTTTGTGTTCCATATGAATGTATAGGTTGGTTCTCTCGAGCCTCAACAATTTTGGGTGCCATGTCCTCCCCGTTGGAACTCGAGACGTGACAAAAGTGGTATCCGAGCGGGTCGTCCTAGGGTGTCTACAAAGCCTTGTCTGAGTAAAGTCTTGCTTATGGATGTGTTTTGCACCACAGTTATAAGCCGGAGGCTACGGGACATTTAGGAGTTGTTTCTTTTCTTCACTTCCTAGATCTTGCAATAGCGCTAATGTTGTAAGTGGAATCGTCTCTAGCCATTGGAATTGGTTTTCTCTTGTGTTATAGAAAATGCCGATTGCAAGGAAAGGTAGAGGTAAAAGTAAAAGGATAGACAAAATTGCTGGAGAAGGAACTAGTAGACCACCACCGAAACAAGCTAATCAAGGTGGTGTTGGACAGGAGTTCGCATCGCAGGCTTCTTCCACTTTACCCGCAGAGCCGCCTATGAATGCCACTAACCAGGATTTAAGAAATGCAATGCATATGTTGACTCAGCTAGTTGCGGCACAAACGCAGGGACGAGCTGGTCCAACGACAAATGAGGATGATGCGGCTAGAGTAGCAAGTCGCAGAACACAGGATTTTCTGAAACTGGACCCTCCCACATTCACTGGGTCGGACCCACAGGTAGACCCACAGGACTTCGTGGACCAAATCCAAAGGGCCCTAGAGGTTATGCATATGACTGGTGTAGAAACAGTTGAACTTGCGGCTTATAGATTGAAAGGTGAAGCTATATTGTGGTATGAGGATTGGAAAACATCGAGGGGTATTGATGTATTTCCAGCTGGATGGGAGGAATTCAAAACAACATTCCTTGATCACTACCTCCCATATGAGACCCGAGAGGCACGTGCAGAACAGTTTCTAAATCTTCCCCAAGGAACCATGAGTATCAGAGAATACAGTCTGCAGTTTAATTCTTTGGCTCGATATGCTCCAAACGTAGTGGACACAATGACAGAAAGAGTCCATCGATATGTGGACAGATTGGAGCCATATTTGGTACGGGATTGCACTATTGCTGCTTTGAACAGAGACATGGACATAGCCAGAATTCAGGCTTTCGCTCAATAGATGGAAGATCAGAGGCAGAGAAGAAGAGTACATGAATCTGAAAGAGGGCCATCAAAAAGGTCTAGGCCTACGGGACAGTCTATAGCGTCCCAAGGGGAATTCAGGCCTCGGGGATTTTATAGACCGTCTACGCCTAGACCATCATTTTCTCATGCCACGGCAGGCACTTCATCTCACTTTCGAGGGTCTAGAGGTGGTTACGTTGGGCAAGGCAGTGGCTCTGGTTCACAGACTGCAGGGTTTCCTCGTCCGTCGTGTCAGCATTGTGGAAAACTTCACTTAGGTGAATGCCGATTTGGAACAAATGCTTTTTTTGGTGCGGTATAACGGGGCACATAATGCGAGACTACCCACGAAGAGTTTTAGGTGGTGTGGTACAACCTACAGGATCGACCACTGCATCGTCATCATCGGTTCCTTCCTTCGATAGAGGTGTATAGCCTATGGGACGTGGTAGGGGTGCGAGAGGAGCAACCAGTTCTAGTGGGGTACAAAATTGTACTTATGCTCTAGTAGATCGACAGAATTCGGAGCCTTCTCATGATGTCGTTACATGTATACTATCTGTTTTATCACATCCTATTTATGCATTGATTGATCCGGGTTCTACATTATCGTATGTCACTCCATTAATTGCAGAAAAATTTAAAAGAATGCCGGAATTATTAACTCAGTCATTTGAAGTATCTAAGCCTGTCGGTGAATCCATTATAGCTAAGAGGGTTTATCGTAACTGCATAATCACTGTTGGTGGTCATGATACCTTGGCCGATCTTATTGAACTAGAGATGGTGGATTTTGATGTTATAATGGGCATGGATTGGTTGGCTTCTTGCTATGCCATGGTGGATTGCCAAGCTAAGAAGGTATCTTTTCATTTTCCGTACATGACCGTTCTTGAATGGAACGATAATATTGGAGCACCGAGAGGTAAGTTTATTTCTTATCTTAAGGAGAGAAAAATGATATCCAAGGGATATATATGTCACCTAGTACGGGTGCAGGATACCGATATGAAGCCACCAACTCCTCAATCAGTCTCGGTGGTCAGTGAATTCCTTGATATATTTCCTGAAGATCTTCCAGGTCTACCTCCAAAACGGGAAGTAGAGTTCGGTATTGATGTGATCCCAGGGACACAACCGATCTCTATTCCTCCATATCGAATGGCTCCAGCTGAATTGTGGGAATTGAAGGAGCAAATAAAAGACTTGTTGGACAAGGGATTCATACGACCTAGTGTGTCCCCGTGGGGTGCACCAGTGTTGTTTGTGCGGAAGAAAGATGGCACGTTAAGAATGTGCATTGATTATCGACAGTTGAACAAGGTAACGATCAAGAACAAATATCCCCTCTCTAGGATTGATGATTTGTTTGATCAGTTACAGGGCGCCAAATGTTTTCAAAGATTGACTTGCGATCGAGTTACCATCAAGTCAGGGTCAGAGAAAATGATAGACCCAAGACAACTTTCCGAACACGGTATGACCATTATGAATTCTTAGTTATGTCATTTGGACTAACAAATGCACCAGCTATTTTCATGGATTTGGTGAATAGGGTGTTTAAGCCATTTCTAGACGTGTTCGTGACTGTGTTTATCGATAATATTTTGGTTTATTCACGATCAGAAGAAAACTATGCTAATCACCTACGACAGGTGTTACAGATTCTGCGTGACCGTAAGTTGTATGCCAAATTCTCGAAATGTGAATTTTGGTTAAAATCCGTGGCGTTCTTGGGTCACATTGTGTTAGATGAAGGAATTCGGGTTGATTCCCAAAAGATTGAAGCGGTCCAGAATTGGCCAAGACCTACGACACCTATAGAAATTCATAGTTTTCTTGGCTTGGTCGGTTATTATCGGAGGTTTGTGGAAGGGTTTTCTTCTATTATCGCACCATTAACGAAACTAACGCACAAGGCAAGTAAGTTTCAGTGGAACGATGCATGTGAGAAAAGTTTCCACGAGTTGAAAGATAAGTTGACTTCTACGCCTGTATTGGTACTTCCTAAAGGCACAGAAGGTTATGCAGTGTATTGTGATGCTTCCGGGGTTGGCCTCGAATGTGTATTGATGCAGCATGGTAAGGTAATAGCGTATGCCTCACAACCGTTGTGGCCACATGAGAGGAATTATCCCACACATGATCTGGAGTTAGCAGCCGTAATATTTGCTTTAAAGATATGACTCCATTACTTGTATGGGGTTCATGTTGATATCTATACGGATCACAAAAGTTTGCAATATATCTTTAAGCAGAAGGAACTCAATTTGAGGCAACGAAGGTGGCTTGAGTTATTGAAAGATTATGATATAGATATCCTATATCATCCAGGAAAGGCAAATGTGGTAGCGGATGCACTAAGTCGTAAAGCAGGAGGCACCAATGATCAGTTGAGGGGAAAGCAAAATATAGTCAAGGATCTACATCAATTAGCTAGCTTGGGGGTTCGTCTTCTTCAAATTCCAGATGAAGGAATTCTAGTGCAAAATGCAGCAGAATCTTCATTTGTGACCGAAGTGAAGGAGAAACAGTATGCAGATCCTATCTTATTGCAGCTGAAGGAGAATGTGCAACAAGGTCTAATAAAGGCATTTAACCTTACACATGCGGGAGTGCTTCAGTGCCAAGGCAGGTTATGTGTACCGAATGTAGATGAGCTGAGGAAGCGGATTATGATGGAGGCACACCATTCGCGGTATTCCATTCATCCGGGAGCAACCAAAATGTACCATGATCTGAAAGAGGTGTATTGGTGGGGCAACATGAAAAAGCACATTGGAGAGTTTGTGGCTCAATGTCCAAATTGCCAATAAGTCAAAGTAGAGCATCAGAAACCAGGAGGGTATATGCAATGTATCAATCTTCCGATTTGGAAATGGGATATGATTAATATGGATTTCATCACAGGTTTGCCTCGTACACTGCGGAAGTTTGATTCCATATGGGTGATAGTGGACAGGCTTACCAAGTCGGCGCATTTCCTACCAGTTAGGACCACCTATACAGCTGAAGATTATGCAAGGTTGTATGTCAAAGAGATAGTACGATTGCATGGGACTCCACTCTCTATTATCTCAGATCGAGGAGCTCAATTTATAGCGCATTTCTAGAAATCTTTTCAGAAGAGCTTGGGTACACAGGTGAATTTGAGTAGGGCTTTTCATCCTCAAACAGATGGACAAGCAGAGCGTACTATCCAAACACTTGAAGATATGCTACGGGCATGCACATTGGATTTTAAAGGCAGCTGGGATGATCATTTACCACTTGTTGAATTTGCCTACAACAATAGCTATCATTCAAGTATTAAATGGCACCTTATGAACCTTTATATGGAAGAAGATGTTGATCGCCAATTGGATGGTTTGAAGCGGGTGAAACTGCTTTACTTGGGCCCGATCTTGTTCACCAAGCCATGGAGAAATTTAAAGTGATCCAACAGCGGCTACAGACGACCCAAAGTCGACACAAGTCCTATGCTGATGTTAGACAAAGAGGGCTCGAATTTTCCATAGGTGATTGGGTATTCTTGAAGGTGTCGCCAATGAAAGGGGTAATGAGATTTGGAAAGAAAAGGAAAGTTGAGTCCACGTTATATAGGCCCATATGAAATTGTTCGAAGATTTGGACAAGTTGCATATGAATTGGCACTACCCCAAGAACTCTCCACAGTTCATCCCATATTCCATGTTTCGATGCTTCGAAAGTACATAGGAGAGCTATCTCAAATTGCTCCCATTGAGGGTGTGCAAATTACAGAAAATCTCACATATGAAGAAATACCTGTTGCTATTCTGGATATACAGGTGAAGAGATTGAGGAATAAAGACGTCGCTTCCATAAAGGTACTTTGGAGAAATCAGTAAGTAGAAGAGATTACATGGGAAGCAGAAGAAATGATGAAATCAAAGTACCCACATTTGTTTCACACGGAGGAACAGGTTCAAAGTACAGAAGGAGAGCAATAACAAGTAAGCCTACATTAATTTGTCACTATTATAGGTATGTGTATCTATACGATGTCTACTTGGACTAACATTTGTGTATCCTGGCTACTGTTATTAACATTCGAGGACGAATGTTTCTAAGGGGGGAAGAATGTAACACCTCAGGTGCTATGATTACATGAAAATATACAATAGTCGGGGTATAAGGCTAAATGAAGGAAAGGTGAAGAAACCTGTGTTTGAAACGAGCATTCAAAGAAGGAAACAACTGATGCTCAGAGGTGAGTCACGGCATGACTCACGTGGCGTGAGTCCCACCCACGTGATGTGGGTGGCTGCCGTGACCAACTTCAGAGAGTTGGAAAAAGGGCCTGATTTCCACGGCAGGAGTCACATGGCATGACGTGAGTGGGTGCCATGGAATAACTTCAGAGAACTGGAAAATGTCGTCTGATTCCCACGACACCACCTATGTGGCGTGACTGGTGTCTACGATACCAGTCATGATACCGTGATATTTTACCGATTTTGTTGACCTATTTTTGACTAGATGAAATATTTGAGTGTGAGACCCATTAAAGGTGTTGGGATGGATCTATATTCTGTATTTGAGGCCCAAATATCATGTGAAAAGCCATGGGCCTCAACAAATAAAAGAAAGACCCATTGAACATGGGTCAAACTTGTGGCCAAGGATTAATTGGACTTGAGGGGCTTTATAAGACACAAAAATCAGCATTTATTCACATAAATACACATGCTATTTCTAGATATTTCTCAAAAGCTTCCTATCTCCAAAACCCTAAGGCAACAACACTTGGTTGGGATAAGATCATCTCTTAGCAATTATTGGTAAGTGTTTACTCTTATGAATCTTATGGCTTAATTTAGTATGTACATAAAAGGTGGTATAGGTCGTGATGGTTATGTTCCAAAGTGTTGAGAAGTCCACTTGTTTGTGGTAAAGTTATATAGTAATAGGAGGGAAGGTGGAATGATTTATCCTATGTTGAGAGGGTTGGATGGTTTCACTACCATATTGTGAATTTGTAATAAGTTGTAGTTACTAATGTAAGTTCCCTTATGTATGTATATTGTAGAGTAGCATTTTACGAAAAGGTGGAATTGTTGTAGTCACATATTGAAAGGCTAAGGTATGTAAGGTTTCTCTTTTCTATGATCTTTGGTCACACCTATTGTTCGTATTTCTCCTGAAATTACCATCCCTCCGAAATGTTGTAAAGTGTCTCTTTCCAAGTAATAATTGGAAATTGTTGATGGTATGCCTCTTATTTATTTCCCATGGTTTCCTAGTGTCAATAATGTCGCAACCACCAATGTATCACTCTCTTAATGAACAAATTGAAGTAATGCATATATGTGTTTTTTTTGAGTACGGGTGGTAGCTCGAGGGGCGTAAAGCCCAGTATAGAGACGATCCCGCTTGATTATTGGACACAGGGGGTATCTCAAAGGGGTGAAAACCTAGCTAGGGACGAACCTGCTTGACTGTATATGGGTGGTAGCTCGAGGGGGTGTAAAGCCCAGCATAGAGACGAGCCCAGATAATGTTATGACCCACTGATCAGTTGGGGCCCGGGTACGATATGAATTATTGATGATGCTAATGAACGTAAAAGTAAAGTAATGAAAGTAATGTACTTGGTTCCACACATACAGAATGGTGGCACATCCCTATTGTTTATTCACTTGTATCTGATTCTATTTGAGTTCTTATATGTCATACAATTGCTTATCGCCTTACATACTCAGTACATTCTTTCGTACTGACCCCTTGTGGGACCTACCTTACTTGCTGCAGGAACAGGAGGTAGTAGACCCTCACAGTAGGATTCAGACTCTCTGCGTACAGTTGGTGAGCTCCAGGCTGATTCGGGGCTTTCCGGGTCATATGTACATGTCGATTTTGATGTTATGTACATGTTTGTGTAAAGTGGGGACTTATCCCGATTATAGACTTGGTCTGGTTTCTGCTAGAGGCTTTGTAGATATTGTACAGTGAATGAAGGGATGTCTTCTCATTTTGACTTTGCGGCCCTACCGGCCATATGTTTTGTGTTCATATGCATACATTTTGTGTTCCATACGAATGTATAGGTTGGTTCTCTCGGGCCTCAACGGCTTTGGGTGCCATGTCTGCCCCGTTGAAACTCGGGACCTGACATGCTCTATAACTCCAGACTTCATTTATTTGCTGGAAAACTAAGGTCCAAATGGTCTGAACCATTCACTGTGGTTAGGGTTTTCTCACATGGGGCAATTGAGATTAAAGGTGATGATGATGTCCTATTTAAGGTCAATGGTCAGCGTGTGAAGCACTATCTGGGAACTATGAAAGAAATAAGGACGTGTGAGAAGTTTAGCCTTGATGAAGTCTAAATAGTCAAGGAAGTTGGGTTGTACCACGATGTTGGTGAAGTCTGATTAACCAACTTAGCCACATCATGCTTTGACGTTAAATCAAGCGCGCCTTGGGAGACAACCCAATAGTATTTTGGATTTGTTCATATAAGGTGTAGAGGACAGTTGAGTTGAGAATAAAAATGTGAACTAAAGTGTGAAGCTCAACCCACGATGGTGACCTACGGACCGTAGGTCAACCACGTCGACCTACGGTGGGTAGAGACTGTGGAAATCAGACAAATTTTCAGCTTGCGGATACTCACCCACGCCGACCACCTACAGACCGTAGGTCAACCTATGGACCGTGGGTAGGGTCCATGAGAATCAGACCCAATTTTCAAGTCGCGGATTCTAACCCATGCCTGAATCCTACGGACCGTGGGTCAGGTCTGTGGAAATCAGAAAGACCTAAATCCCAAAACTGACCCACCATTACAAATAACCTATTAAACACACCCAAACCCGATTAAACCCTCAAATTCCCAAACTCCAAAATTCCTCTTCCTATACTAACCAAAATTCACAAATCTTAAACACTCAAATCCCAAATTCCTAATTCTAAACTCTACAATAATCTAAATTTCCATAGCCCATATTCTTAATCCCTTAGTCCACAAATACCCAAATTCCCTAATCTCAAAGTTCCCAATACCCGACCCACTCGAAAAGGAACCAAAACTGACCCGACCCACTACCCAACTACCAAACCATACCCGACCTGACCCTCTAGCACACAAAACCCAAATTTCGACCTAACGCATCGTCCCCCAAGACCCAAACCACTTGAAAATGCCATAAAAAGGGAATCCTAAGCGGGGTGATATGGGGTCTTCGATGAAAATCTAAACTAAAAATCTAGAAATTAAGTCAGGGCTTCGAGATGAGCCTCCAGAACCGGAGAAAAGTGGGTCTGAAGAAGTTTATGAGATTGAGCGGGGCGATACTACTATTGTGCCTACGAGGCAATGATCTAGGGCACAGGTGTAACACCCCGTAAATTTTCGAACGTACACGATTAAGTGATGGAATTACTTGAAATTGTAATAAAGGGGTATATTATGCATGCAAGTGTTGGGCTACATACATATTGGCTATTGGGCTCAAAATTGGCCCAAAAATTTACATGAAGACATGGCCCAAAACAAGGAAAATAGACCCATTCTTCTTGACCCACTTAGACACCTCAATTATTGACTCATTTATTGGCTAAGGATGACTATAAAGGGACAAGGCAAATCAGATTTTTATTCATAACATTACACATGCCATTTCTAGAATTTTCTCCAAGACTTTCCTCTTCATTTTCAAACCCTAAGCCTTCATCTTTTTGACCAAGACCATCATCTTGCACACTTTGGTAAGTGTTTATGCTTATGATTTAATATATTATGTGCATGAGAGAGTGATGATATGATGTTGGTTATATTGGTGAAGTGTGAGAAGTTCACTATGTGTGTATGTGACATGTTTGTTAAATCGGAGGATGGTTTTTCCTTGTAAACTTGCTTATGCACTTGTGGTCTTGAAGGAAGTGAACATGATGGATTTAATATTGACATGTGAGATGTGATTATAGTATTTCCTTGATGTGTCATGGTGTTTAACATTTGGAATGATTATTGTGAAATTGGTTATGGTATTGATGGCATATTGGCCGTAAAGTGTCATGTTGGGTGTTGTATGTGTGTTGTGAGACCATGGATGATTGTTGGCATGTTATATGATCAAAAATATGTTCAAATATGTTTGGTTATAATCATGGACCATTCATGGCATTAAAAGACCCAAAAAGAAGCCATTTCGGACAAAACGGGCATCCGCCCCCGCAGACGGAGGCACCTGCGTGCACAGATGCCATCGCAGATGCCTCTGGCTGCTGCTGGAGGGCACCTGCGCGCACATCTCAGCCACCTGCGTGCGCAGGTGGCAGCGCAGGTCAGGTCCAGAACTCTTTTTGTGTGTTCTCGTCTCTAGTTGATCCCCGAAAGCCCCGATACCCTTTTTGGATGGAATTATGAACTTGTGATGTTGTTTTAATGACTTTAAAGTGTCGTATGAAGGCATGTTGGACTGTATTAAATGTGTATGGTTGTTCATATGTTGTTATGAGGCAAATTGATAAGCGTAAATGTGACGGAATGGAAATGAGAAGGCATCAAGGGTAAGTGTGATGTGAAATGCTATTGTTGTATGAAATCTTGGTCAATGTGGGTCATGTTATGCTGTTGTTGCTATGGAAATGCAGTGGATTGTATTGTAAGGGGGTGTAACATGACGTTATATAGTAGGCACATGGTTCATTGTCGTCTTGTACGCCTTATAATGAATAGATGCTAATGTAAATTCCGATATGAACTTGTATTGTAGAGTGAGACGTAAGGAAGAAGCTGGACTACTGTGTTCATACATAAGCTTGTATATTCGTATTTGGAAGTGAAGGTATGTAAGGTTACTTCTATATCCTTCTGCAACATATGATGTTCACACTGTCATAGCACTCACTTGATTCCGAAATACTTTAAGGTATTTCATATTCGATAGTTGGCTAGAGTTACTCATATGTTCCTTATTCATTGGTCAATGGTGAATTGTATGACTCATGTTTATTGATTGACTCATGTCCATTGGTTGACTCACGTTCATTGGCTAATATGTCAAAAGTTCCAAATGGTCTAAGGTATTGCATCGCAGGGTGGTGAATAGTTGATATCCACATGTAGTGTATGTAGTGATCATTGCCCTAAGGTTCCAAAGGTGTTCTATTCCAAAGGGGTTCTATAGTATTTCAAACTAAGGTTGATATATTAATAGTCATATGTGTTTTACTCCTATACGAATCATGAATCACTTAGTTCTTATTTATGGGCGGAAGTTCTTAAGTTGTCATATGTTGTAGATCCTAAGAGAATTATCTCAATAAGAGCAATGAGGTAAAGAGAGCTTGTTTAGTTGAATATCATTGTTCCAATCATGTTATGAGTCCTATGGTATGATGATTATCCTTGTGCCAATTGTAAGAGTATCAATATCATAAGAGTAATAAAAGAGGTGATGTGCAAGTTAGTATAATTATATTTCGTAAATGAAATTATCAATCTCATGAGATAAAGGGGTGAAGCGAGATGTGCATGTAAGTACGTGTTTGGCTAAGGTGTTAATCTCTTAAAGTACAAGAGTAAAGTAAAGCATATGGGTGTGTTCCAATTAGTGTCATGATCCAAAGTTCCAATAGAGTTATACACATGTCTCATATCCATTAGTAATGCTCCAAAAGTCTAATGAGGTTATGTTCCAAGGGCTCAATAGTGATTATACTCGTGTATCTTGTTCATTGATCATTGTTCAACGGTTCCAACAGTATTATGTTCCATGAAGGCTATGTTTCCAAGAATGTTTATATACATGTCTCTAGCTCATTGGTTATTGTTCCAAAGCTTCCATCAATGTTAGGGCTACAAACGTATCAATCCCTCATAAGCCAAGGGTACCCTAATTCCGGGTATCAATTATGGTTCATCATATGTTCTTTATGCATTGATCAATTGTCATTCACATGTTTCATATGCCTTGAGTAATGTTCTAAAAATGTCATGGTTTCATCAATGTTATGTTCCAAAGTTCAAAGTGAAATTATGACTATCAAAGTACCCACCTCTCACAAGTTGAAGCATCAATCGCAAAAGTAATGAAATAAAGTAAGAGCAAAGTAATGCATTATGTTGATGTTTATTTATCCATGGGGTACAAGTACCTGCATGATGATGGCCATTTATCCATGGGGTGCAAGGACACCTGCATGACGACATGATCTTATCCATGGGGTAAAAGAATACCTGCATGATGTATCCATGGGGTGCAATGAACACCTGCATGATGACATGATTTTATCCATGGGGTGACAAGATCACCTGCATGATGAGGTCCCTAACAACATTGAGCAATGTAAAAGTAAAGTAAAGTAAAGGCAAGGAAAATAAAGAACGTAATGTACATGGTATCCCACATACAGAAAGAAAGTATATTCACATTGCTATTTCTCTTATATTGATTCCATGGTTGTTTTTATTATGTACAAATCATTGGAGATGATAACAATGAAAGAAAGGTACATGGTTCCATATATAGAGTTCTCTGATAATTATTTCCATTGAAGTAAAGCAATTAACGAAAGTAATGAAAGCAATACTCATGGGTTCCAAAATGCAACATGGTAACTTATTCACATTGATTATTCATTTGTATTTGAGTTTATTGAAGCATTCATGCATTGTACAGTTTCATTTGAACCTTACATACTCAGTACATTCTTCGTACTGACCCCTCTTGGGGACTTACTTTACATGTTGCAGGTGCAGGCATTAGTAGACCTCCTCAGTAGACTGTGAATCAATTGCAAAGTTTTGGTGAGCTCTACTTGGTTCGGAGCTTCCTGAGTCATAGTCGTTTACATAATGTGATATTGTACATATAGTATAAAGCGGGGACTTGTCCCGACTTTTAGTTGGTTTGGTAAATGCATCTGATAGAGGCTTTTGTAGACATATGTGGGTACATGGATGTCAGATACGTACGTTCAGTGCAATGTAATGGTCCCAAAGGCCAAGGGTTATATATGTATATGCATGGCATTTTAATATTTCATCAATTACATGAGACAGTGTGTTATTCATTCGAGTATATGCGTACGAGTGTTCATGAGTAAAGATTGGTTCTCTCGGGCCATATCGGCTTCGGGTGCCAATCACGCCTCAATGGGAATTTGGGGTGTGACAACAGGCTGCGGCCCAGGCCACACCTCAGCCTACTACACAGCCTCCTCCACCTGCCACACTGGTGAATCCTACTCAGTTATCTATTTTTTTCCCCTAGTATGAAGAGGGGAAGGATGCTTCTGCTACCGGTAAGAATAGCAGCAGGGAGGATGCACTTGCGACTGATGAGAATGACGAAAGTATGGATGTTTTAGAGTTGGGTGATAGTGGTGAGGATGTTGAGACATCTTTTGTTTCAGGTGCTAGTGTTCAGCATTTGATGACCTCCTCACGGAGACATTTGGCTGCATAGCAGGCTGCATCGGCAGTACGATGGGAGAACATGAGTTGGTGTTTTCAGGATATAAAATCCATCTATGATAGGGATACAGAGCCTACTGATAGGGGTTCATTTAAGAGAAATATCACTAAGGAGACCCAGTTTAGGATAGATAATTTTAACGAGATGCCCGAGATTAAGACACTGTTTGATAGATATGGCTTCGGATGGATGACGGAGCCTTGTGGTAGTTATAGTCTAGAGTTGGTCTGCAAATTCTATGCCTCGTATGCTACTTCAGTTGATTTGATCACTCCTCTGGAGCAGAAAGCTCCAGACCAACCACCGTTGACTGACACCTTGGTTTGTGGTACACGAGTTAATATATCTGAGCAGACGATATAGAGGTTCTTGTTCGGTACTGGCCATGAGGTTCTGGCAAATACAACTGAGTTTGATTACCGCATGGAGATGGTGAAGAGTAAGAACAAAATGAAGGATACAGATCAGTGATTGGAGCTATTATGGTGGATTATGGGTTATATCGCTAAGGATGGTGTAGATGCTAGATGGGTAGCAGAAAAGTCAGACATTAGAAAGTCCTTACTCTACTTTACGGGCAAATTTTGGTGGTCGATTGTACTAAACCATCTCGGTACCACAGGTGCTGATAATTATCTTACGCTTGACCAAACGGTTCTAGTGGCGAACATTATGGCAGGCTATGACATCAACTTCTCCCACTACATTTATGAGGAGATTGACGAGAGAGCTTTCTGAGATTTCACCAGCATTTCTTTCCCATTTATGATTCAGGGTTTATGTAATATTGCTGGTATGGTCACGCTACCTGGGGTTGATTACCACATTGAGATGACCCGAGTGGCTGATGTGGGATTGATGCAACATCGGGCCAACTCGATTTCCCAGAGAAGGTCTCAACCCTTTACTTTATCAGAAGCAACCCTTTTTGAAGGGCACGTAGATTGAGAGAAGTTGATTTGCACCCCAACACCAGTTAGTGAGCCCGAGGCTGTGAGACAGACTACTGAGGGCACAAACCCCATAAGTGTTGAGGGGGCAATAACCACCACTACACCACTACCTCCTTCTGGCATAGTTTCAGTCTTGAGAGACTTTCTACAACAGTTGGTGGATTGATAGACACAGGTAATTGAGCGACAGACTCATACAGAGTCCCAGATAGCTAAGTTGGTGACTCAACTTAAGCCATGGGTCAGGTCTTTAATTGAGGCATCTGAGGTGAGAGCCGAGGCCCGCATGCTGACTGCTATAGATAGATTTATGTGGGAGTTGCATGGGTGGATTAACAACTTTGAGAAATGGATGGATAACCGGTTGTGGGAGGCCCATATTCCATACTTGACGAGTTCGACACAGGAGGTGGCTTCTTTGAGGGAAGAAGTTAGAGCATTAGCATTCAGCCACACTCCTATCATTTCGCCTATACCGACACCGGTCTTGACAATGTCGGTGTTTGTGGCTGATTTATTTACTAATGAAGTTTCTCCTATTGCTAGAGGTAAGAGGCCACGGAGTATCGAGGGCCAGAGTACGAGTAGATACGAGTTTGAGAGTGGTATGACGAGGGCGACTAAGGCCTTCTGGGTAGAGTTCTATGTTGGCCAGATTGCCCAGGAGTAGAGTGCCCTAGGTGCTTCCTCTAGTCAGCCACCCTCTCCACTGTCAGCACCCAGCGTGGAGCCCAAAGAGCATACAATTGATCCTGCTATAGGCGGGCCCACATCTGATGCCTAGGGTGCCACAGGTATGTTTTTCACTCCCTTACACTTATCATATTTATAGATGTGCACTGAGGGTAGTGCATCATTATTTAGTAGGGGGTGGGGGTATACCACTACTCGAGGGTTTTTGTTGCCGTGTTTCTTTTTCCCCGAGTGTGATATCATAGAAGAACATGCATTTTTAGGTTGTTGTTTGTGTTTTATTATGTGTTTTCATGTTTAGTTAGGAGAAAAATAGGGGAACCTTAGTGCAGTCAATTTTGAACGGACTTTGAATGATAATGATGCTTTTTGATTATTTAAAGGACACCCCTCCTGAAAATTTTATTTTGGACTGTGTGTGTAGTTATGTTAGTTTGTGACAACTGTTCGATCTTGTTGTGGCATTAGTATTATAGGCAGAATGACTATAGCTAGCAATGCATGAACTGGATAGTTAGTAGTTGATAGTGTAACCCTGTTCTACGTGTGTGTGAGGTCATTACCTAGTTCGCTTTGTGTGTGTGATCCATAACTTGCCCGGTTAGTCTTTCATAGGTTAGAGGATAGTGGTTAGGAAAGGATCATAGGCCAATTTTTTAATAAGTCCATTTTTAGCCTAAATGCCTGACCAAATGAAGTAAATATACCTTGATCTCGAGTTTGAACCTTAATTGACCTTTTTCTTTCATTAGCCTATTCACCTTTCCATTTCGACTTACAATGAACCTGTCTTGGCCCTAGTCCATCCTTGGACATTATGTACCTCAACTCAGGAAAATCGCCTAAGTTGAGGGTGGCTATTATAGGGGTGCATAGTTTGACTTGGGTATGAAAAAGGGATTACTAAAAAAAAGAAAAAAGAACAAATTTGGGTGTGAAGAAGAAAAATAAAGTGAGTGAAATAAATAGAAATTGCAAAAAGAGAAAAAAACAAAGAAAAATGTGTTTTGAAAGTATGAAGAAAAACACACCCAAAATCTAAAAACAAATGAAGGAGAATAAAGGAGATTAAAATGAGTATGGTTGGAAAGTGGAGCCAAAAATAGTGTAGTGTCAAGAAGGGTTGAGTCACCGTATCCATATGTGCCACACCTGTACCCAAGCCTACATTACAAGCCAATGAAAGTCCTATAGTGATCCTAGTCCAACTGTCCAAAAAACTAAGGCATAGAAAATAAGGGCAAGCCTATGGTATTTCATGCACACTGTTTGAGCTTCTTTGTGAGAGAGAGTGTTCGAATACAGTTCCTATGTTGATATTCATTAGTATACTATGAGTGTATGGGACTTCTCTGTTGTGAGAGTACATGGGTTGCATTGTTAGCCGCTATTTGTTCGGATAACGCATTTGCATATATCCTTAGTTGTTTGTTCATAATCTGATGCCATCATTTGATCCCTTCTGTGTCATGATAATATGCTGCATGTATATGCACAATGGTTTTGACTTGTGAATAGGAAGGGGTCAAAATTTTTGATACCGAAAGAAATGAGTCAACTGCCATAGATCTCTTAGGTTTCTCTTAGTTAAGCATCGAATGTGTTTGTTTTGTTTTTTTCGCTTGAGGACATGCAAACGTTCTAAGTTCAGGTTGTCAATGTGTCATGATTTCATGGCACTTTCGATGCCTAAAACAAGGAAAATATGCAATAACTTGGGTATGTTTGGTAGGTATGGTGTGTTTTTTGTTCTATCTTGCAGGAATATAGGTTTTGGAGGCAAAATGGAGAAGATGGGAAGTAGCATGCACTGGAATGAAGTTTTTGAAGACAAAAGAGCGGAGTTGAATTTCACCAAATGACCCACGGTTGTGACTCACGGACCGTAGGTGGACCTACGGACCGTAGGTCAGGTCCGTGAGTTAACTTCTGCAGTTACGCATGGAGGACTGATTCCTACGACCTGGACCCACGGTCCGTGGGTTGAGTCCACGACCTCAAGTCATGGTCCGTGGAAATTTACCGATTTTTTTCTTCTACATATTTTAGGATAGGATTCGTTTTATATCTATAAATACTCCTATGTTGTCCTATGTTAGAGACGTACTTACTACATTATTAGAGATTATTATTACATTGTTTTGAGGTTCATAAACACCTTGATCTTGTAATCTCAAACATCACTTCTAGGGTTTTGATTTATATTGAGATTTTGGAGTTCTATTCTTCTTGTGAGTTCATAATTATGCTTTCATCATTGAAATCTTCTTGTGTTCTTGCAATCATGAGTAGATAAACCCCATAACTAGGGTTGTGTGAACTATGAGGAATTAACAAAATGGATTAAGTGCAAAGAAATTCTGAACCGGTGTGACTGCATGTATTGTTATTTCCTTTGTTATAATTGATCTTCTAATGGTTGCAAACGTTGGAAACTTGCCTGTATTCTAAACTTGCTCTAGAGAGAAGTAGTGATTGGGAAAAGGGAATAATAATAGAGATTTGAAGCTATCAACCTTCATCTAATAACTTGAGCCATAACAGAGATAGTAAATCTGAGATCAAGAACAAGGGTTAGTAGTGCGACACTCGGAGACCATGTGGAGAAGAGTGAAATTCATCTAACCAAGGTCGAGAGACGTTTAGATGAACCTATCTTGTTAGATTTTGCATGCAACGCAGTGGGACAGTTTGCCAGCACAAGTAACTAGTGGAGTTAAGGAATTATAGGGATCATAGTCCTAGTGCCTTTCTCGTATTGATCACAAATCTGATAATCAACAATTGTTACTGTTACTATTTGTTTACAACCCCCCACCCCCACCCCACCCTACCCCACACCCCCTGGTCTTTTTGTTTTCTTGCTTGTCAATTACTCAGACAAACACTCTATAGAATTTCGTCCTTTTCCCTGTGGGATCGACCCCAACCTAATTAGGTTCTATAATTGATTCAACGACCACATTATAATTTTTTGGAGGTATAGTTTGGGCGACATCAACACCGCACCGTTATCCTACAGGGGTATGGTCACAGGTCTGACACGACATGTGTGGTAACTCCTCCACAATGATGGAAGACCCTAACCAAATGGACCCTCATAGGCGCGGGCCTAATCCCCTAGGAACGAGCCTACGAGCATAAAGAATATTTGCAGTCGCGGCTCCACTGGTGAGGACGGAGCTCCGTAGGAGAGGGCGGTCCCTGCCTAGCCCAGCTCTCTAAGTGCGGACCCAACTCCACTGGAACAACAATGTGTCACAGACTAGGGTCTGTACGTGCAATTTCACTAGACACAACAACCAACAACAATGAGAAACAAAAGTCCAAGCTCGATATCAGCACTCGAAACTCACCGAGAACCCCATAGAGAAAACTTAACTATGCTACTAGACGAAAACAACATTTAAGACTTAACGGAGTCGTCAGGTCATCGATTAGAGGCCGTTATCAACGAATGTTGACCAAATTCAACCCTAAACCTTAAACGTTCAACTTTCCAATTGACTATCCAAAATCAATACGAATGCCTTGAACCTGATCCGAAGATCCTAATAACCAAAAGTTACATTTTGGAGCTAAAGAATTGACGAAATTCTCATATGATCTCAAAATCTCAAAATATTAACCAAAATCAACCATACCAACTCCAAAACCTTTCAAAATGAAAAAATCACATAATATTCAACCAACCACCTCGGAAATTGAGCCACCCACACCCCAAACCATAAATATTATAAAGTGACTATAGAAACAGGTAAAATGGTCAAAACACATCAAAAATAGAAAATTGCAATGACAATTGTTACAAGTAATAATCTCAAAAGAGGTCAACAAGTACATTGTATCTTGACCCATTAATTTTGTTCACATCAAAAGAAAAATTATCTGAATCTATCATATTACCTACATACAGAAACAATAAATAATAATTGACCAAATTTTGGATTTAAATAAATGTCCTAATATGGGGAATGGCACTATAATCTTTTTAAAAGAGCTAATTCAACAAATCTGATCATATTAATTGCATCCTTGTCTATATTCAATAATATTTTCTCTCTTTTCACTTGAATTATCTATATATACACCTCGATATTTCATCCCTCAAATCATATTT
Organism: Capsicum rhomboideum; assembly: GCA_031232105.1. Taxonomy (NCBI): domain Eukaryota; kingdom Viridiplantae; phylum Streptophyta; class Magnoliopsida; order Solanales; family Solanaceae; genus Capsicum; species Capsicum rhomboideum. The sequence continues at coordinate 136,089,125 of CP124711.1, read as the reverse complement.
CTTCTAAATAATTGTTTTTGAGTTTTTTTAAAATAAATTTTCTTTCTCTACATATTCATATATCGATATGGCGTCTTCACATCATGAAGTGAACACTTGTCGGGACATAGTTCCCTATGTGCCACCAATTCAAATGATTAGTAGTGTTGAAATTGTGGTATTTTGGCTTCTAACTAATTTATCAATGGTGTTTTTTTTAACCTAAAATGTATGAGTCATTTGAGAAATTTTTTTAAAAGGTTTTTGAGATTTATTTTCTTTATAGATAATTTATTGTAAAATATAAAAGAGTTCTCCAATTATTATTTTTTTTACCTAAGATGTATGAGCCAATTTCTTTTTTTTTTTTTAGTATTTACTTAATTACTAAAAATTGTTTGTATTATTTACAGGTTCTACCAAACCAACTCAGTTGCACAAAATTCTTACTAGCACCCACTCCAATATCAAGTCATCCATTACAAGTAAGTTTTCTTTAACTTTTTTCATTTTTTTTCGTGTTGCTTGGTGCTTTAATTTTCCATTGTTATCTTTTATTTCTAGTTAATTTTCCTCTTTACTAGTTAATTTTTTTTAGTATAGTTTAAAAAAAATACATAGGAAAAGATAAATTGTAAACTAGGTTAAAAATATGGTTCCTTGAAGGAATAATGATTATATAGAATAAATGTTACTTAACTTTTGTTTTCCCTATTTGTTTTTAATTATGATCAGTTAGTACAATTGTAGTGTATTAGATAAAAAAATGTTGTAAATTTTATTTCTATTTAGCCAAATAAATGATAAATTTTATATTAACTTGAAGTTAGGGATGTTAATTTGTGGTGATAATAATAATGCTAGTTTCCATCTAGATGTATATCGTGGAATCAATTTAATTACTAATGAAAAATTACAAGAATCTAATTAATAGATAATCTAATAAACTACTATCTTAATCTTAGTAATGTTCTCTCAAAATGGTCTATTTATATATGATAAAAAATTACTCTTTAAAGTATAAAGAAATTGCGCCAACTAAACTTCGACAACTTTTAAATTTTGATTTTCTCTTTAATTAATTATAAAAATTATTCGATATATTTTTACCTAGTGAGCCAACTCTTTAGTACGATAAAACATTTAGAAGAAGCTTTTCAAGTACTGCTTGGTTTTAATTTTCTTGTGTGGATTAACTCAGTTGAGGGAGATTAATGTTTCTCATATTAGTTTCATAATAATAAGAAATTCAGCTAGTATATTTAAAGAATTTTCTTATAAATATGGTCTCTTTTTGTGGATTATTGAGAATAATTTATGTTTAAATGTCCTTTTATTTTCTAAAACATGATTGTCAAAATGAGGTGGAGATTCCTAGTGTCTTATATTAGATACAGACAAAAAATAATGCAAGTTTTAAAAAAACTAAATATTGACACACTTGCACTTTATAACAATCCTGCCATTAATTTACCATTCAATTTTCTTAGTTTATTTGATAAGAAAAAATGTTACTCCCTTATTTCAATTGATGTGACGTTGTTTTCTCACGCATTTTAGTAAAAAAAAAAGGATACATTTCTATATTTAAAAATAATTTAACTCTTGATTTCTCATTTCTTTTCTTTTATAGCAACAAAAATTTAACATATTTTCTTAATTGCAGAATGATGTTGGAACAATGATAGTAACCCAACTACCAGTTGGGAGGAAGTCAAGGCTAGTTACTAGCATAGTCAAAGGCACAACATTGGTTCACTTTGCAATTGTACCTTCTAAAGGTGAAGCCAACATTTATACCATAAAAGCAAAAGAGGTTAGTACATTTAATTACAACAATTGTTTCTATGTTAAAGTTACTAATACAATTAAACATTTTATAGTAACGTCATTTGTCTAGATATTTTTTTTCATTATAGTGAAATATTGGTATAGAGAAAATAAAATATAACGTACTATGAAAAATAAATTCTACAAAAAACTTGGTTATTATAGTAAAGGTTGTTGTAGAGGATAGTTATTATGTGGAGAGGCCTAACTATTTGAAATATTTTGTTATGGACTCAAATAATAGAAAGGAGATGAGCCAAGTGATCCCTATGGACTTAATCTAAAATACCATGAAATGCTACATGGATGGGAAGCTTAAAAGAGACAACGCCAGAATGGAAAATATGAAACGGTAAATATAAGTTATTTTATGATTTATTTCTTTCATATCAAGTCTTACTACTTTCCTGAAGTGCACTCATATTTATATATTTATATATCTATATTTGTTGTTTAGAAGGAAGGTTTTACAAGTACCTTTGACGTAAATGATTTTTTTTTTTATGTCATACTTGGCTATTGGGATTCACTGATAGCCATTTCTGAATAAAGGATAACTTAGTTTCACTCTGTTTCTCTTTTATTCTTCCTTCAAACAAAAAAAATTTAAGGTGTGGTTGGTGTTGTGTGCGTTAGAAATCATCAAACATGTTTCTTGTGATTTTAATTATTTTGTAATGTAACTACTATAGGGAATTTAAGAAAATTCTTCTTGTATTGCAATTTTACTCTCATGGGAGCAAATGTAGTATGTGTCGATCTATTGTTGAAGTAAGAAGATAAATTTTCGAAGGTGAAAAATTGAAGGTAGAAATTGATCCAAAGACAAAAGCAGTAACAGTGTCTGTGGTAAGTTGTTACATTACATGTATTTTGTTTGATAATTATAGCATATTTAGTCAAGTTTGCAGTAAGCCAAAAATATCAACTTTAGAGAATTGAAGTGTTTGGTTAAGTTGTTAAGAAAAACTAATTACTTTTCAGTAGTATAGTAATACAACTTTTCAGAAGCTAATTAAATAAGTAGCTTCTTACTTTTTGAATGTTTGGCTAAGCACCAAATGTTACTCTAATATTGATAAATGTATTTTTCTCAAATTGATTAGGAAATCACAAATTAAGTTACTAATTATCCCAAAAAGTACCTTTTTAAGAATCTCTTGTAACCAAAAAAAAAAAAAAAGACTTTCAAATTAAGTAAATTTTGAAAGTTGGGCCAACCAAATTAGTTAGGTTAAAGAAAAAAAAGTGCTGCACCAAATATATGGGTTGGGGAAAGGCTTTGACCACATTGAATCTTATGTATGTATTCTTGTTTTGCATTATTTCAGCAAGAATTTTTTTTTTCATGGCTTGAACTTCACTGTAACTCGTAGTTTCACTGCGACAACTTTTATCATCATATTAAGGATCCACGGCAATTACATTATTCTTACAAAAAATTTCTTCTTAAATTTGAATGTCCATGTTGCAGAAAAGAGATCCAAGAAAAGAAAAGTAGAATGTTGAATCTCGGAGAGGAAATCTGCAGCAAAGTAATACAAAAGCAATGGACACGACAATTATGACGACATCGAGGTTGAAAAATTTCTCAAAGATGCACAGAACAATCTTATGAACAGGGATGAAAAACACAAACACAAGATAATTTGTGTTAATTTTACTATTAGATTATAGGAGCTATAAAAATGCAAGAATTTGTGACACAGAACTTTTGTTGCTAAACATAAAAAATTCGCGCTGATCCTATTTAATAAAAAGACACTAATTTATAATCATGGACATTATTTTTCTATCACTTGGTCATCACATTTATAATTTTTATATCCTCTATTCTGATATTAAAATTCTCAGAGATGAAATTGGAGCAGTTGATTTTTTTACTTCATTTTTTGTGATTATAAAGTGTTGGAACTATTATGCCATCGATTTTGAAGTCTTGTGTGCTCAATGTCACTCCTATTATCAACATTAGATTATGAGAATTAGAAAGTGATCATGTGTTTTTTTAATTACAGGAACGATGTTCTTAAACAATGGGGCTGATCAAATAGAAGCTTGAAAGCAATGCAATGAAAGTGTGTTTTTAAATATTGTTCTTAAACAATGTAATGAAAGTTTATTGTTTTTTGACCATATGTATATGGATATGACGATAACTCAAGTACTCAGTATACAATTGACTTTCTAGTATTGGAAGTACTTATAATAAATCATTCTTCGTAGGTCGGTTTTTGCATGTTAGTTTTTAAAGAAACGACCTCCAGAGATCAGTTTTCATTTTTATGGTTTTTGTCACTAAAAAACCACCCTATAAAGGTTGATTCTTTTAAAAAATAATTTAAAATAATTTTTAACGAGGTTAGTTTTTGATTGTTATTAGCAGTGACTTTATGTTCTTCGGGCGAGTTAGTGTTTAGGTCAGCTATGTCGCAAAATCAGGTATGTCCCATGGAAGATAAATAATTTTTTAATTCATAGTAAAAGGAAAATTCGGTCGACTTTCAAAATCATGAGGGTTCAAGTCCCTCTATCCCTAAAAAGACTTTGACTCTCCAACTATTTCTCTGACCCCCTTTACTTAGCAGTTTCATATTTCTTATTTTTCTCAGTCACTCTATTCTTTTAGAAATGGATTTTAACATAGTCAAAGGCATAAATCAACCAAACCTATAACCAAAGTAATATTTTTAGCAAAGTAGGTGGATGGAGGGTATATTTACACCTTTTACAGGGCATTTTATAGCCATTTTCCATAGTCTACATTGTATTGGAAGGGGAGACTAGATTTTTGTTTTATATGTTTCACTTCTTTCGAAAAAAGTGACTTTTCCATTGGAGGTTATCTTTGTAAATAAGGAGGGAGAATAAAGAAGACTTGCAAAAATTGGGATATCTTCTCATCTGTTCAAGTATTAGTAGACAAAGTTATTTAGTACATGTGCTCACAAGAGATAGCAGGTACCTCGTGAAATTAGTCAAAGTTTGCGCAAGTTGGCTTGGATAGTTCAATTAAATTAAGATAATTAAATCCTCAATTGGAATATTTATTGAAAATTCTGTTCAACAACATATCCAGTGAGATTCCACAGGTGAGTTTGTAGATGGTAGAGTGTACACAGGCCATAACCCTATCTCATGGAGGTAAAGAGGTTGTTTTTGAAGAACCTTTAGTTCGATTACAAACAATTAAAGAATATTGAACATAGAATCAGTGACAGAACAAGAATTTGTACTAAGAACATTAAATTAAGAGGGTGGAATGAAGAAGAGTTGCAAATAACGAGGTAGAATAGATGATATGAACCAAAATATGATAAAGAAGATTTAACTACAAATCAAAGTAACAAGCTAAATAAAGATAGACGATAATGAGATAGACACAACGAGATAGAAAAAGAATAGGAACTATTGAGTATATGAATTCAAAACCCCTAAATCTACTATCCAAAGCACCTAATCTATAAGTGAACTAAGAAGGCATATAAACTCCCTCAAAACCCCCATTTCTAAGCAAAGATTCAACACAAGCTTCACCACACTCTCCCACAAGAGAAGTATTCATCAATATTGAGAGATAACTAAGGAAAATAAAACCCTACTTATCTATTTATAGTGTCATTACAACGCCCAAAAGTGACCCTTAATAATTAGAAAAAACAAGCCCACGAATGGTACTGCTTGGTTGCGACAGCCACCTTGACTGACCATTAAGGTGGTGACTGATCGTCGCTGCCTCCATCACTACAAGACATTAAGGCCATCCCTGGACCCCTTCTTGACGATTTTGGTGGCGGTTGGTCATGCCACTGACTGACCATCGCTTGGGTCGTCACCTTGAGGTAGTGGGGTGTTTTCCACTTCTTGAATTCTTGGCTCAATCTTCAACTCTTGGAAGCCTTTAGATGGTATCAAAACACACTCCAACATGTCCCTTTTCAAGAACATAGATTTACCTACTTAAAGTTCTTTAGCTTGACTTCTTGTGAATGGTCGTGAGGGAATCCGGGATGTATCATCCTCTCCATCTTTAAAGGAATTTGTCCTCAAATTTGTATGGTCATCATCCTCTACCATATCAAATAGTGAAAGGTTGCACACGTTGAACATGTTGTGCACTTGGCACTCGGGTGGTAGGTCTATCTTTTAAGCATTTTCATTAACATTTTCAAGGACTTGGAAGGGGCCACCACCTCTAAGTATCAGCTTGGCCTTTCTTTGAGTTAGGAATCAGTCCTTCCGGAGGTGTATCTACACCCAATCACCCGGTTCGAGCACAAGTCTCTTTCAACCTTTGTTCACTTTCTTTGCCACCTCTTGACTCTTCTTCTCGCGGCGCAACCTCACCTTCTCATGTAGTTTCTTCATTGCAACCACCCTTTTGTTCTCATCTAAGATAATCACAACATCACTTGTCAAAGGAGTTAGATCAAGGGGGTAAGGGGGTTAAAGCTGTAAACATATTCAAGAGGAGTCATACCAATAGTCGTATGAATAACTCTATTGTAAGCAAATTCGACTAAAGGTAGGTGATCCTCCCAAGAGGTCATCTTCCCATTAACCTTGGCGCGTAACATAGAACCTAAAGTCCTATTAACAATATATATTTGACCATCGATTTACGGGTGGCAAGACGTGGAGAAAAATAATTTAGTTCCAAGCCTACCCCACAATGACCTCCAAAAGTGACTATGGAACTTAGAGTCCCTATCACTAAAAATGGACTTGGGAGTCCCATGTATCTTGAAAACATGTTCAATGAACAAGGTCGCCACATTAGATGCATCATCACTCTTGTGACACGGGATAAAGTGAGCCATTTTTGAGAACCTATCAACAACAGCAAAAATACTATCTCTTCCCCTCCTTATCCTAGGCAAACCTAATACAAAATCCATAGAAATGTCTAGCCATGGGCGTAAGAGAGGGGGAAGTGGGGTATACAACCTTTAAGGAAGAAGTCGTGATTTGGCGCTCCTACAATCTACACATTGGCCACATATTTGCATGACAATATTACACATTTTCGGCCAATAAAATTGCTCCTCTAGGATCCAAAGGGTCTTGTTAATTCCAAAGTGACCCATTAAGCCCCCATTGTGTGCCTCTCTAACAAACAAATCTCTCCAAGAGCTTGAGGTCACACACAACCTTTTTCCTTTGCATAAAAATCCATCAAACTTGGAAAACAGTATAGATGACCTATCCCTAATCCATCGTTCCCTTTTCCATTCCTCACAATCCTTAAAGATTGGAGCAAAATAGGGGTCCTCGGGATACAAGGTCTATAAATGCTCAAATTCAATCAATTTAGAAGACAATGTATTAAGCAAGACATATTTTCTAGATAAGGCATCGGCCACAACATTCTCTTTCCCTTTTTTGTATTGAATTACATAAGTGAAAGTTTCTAAGAATTCAATCCATTTGACATGCCGTTTGCTCAATTTGTCTTGGCCTCTAAGTTGTTTCAAAGATTCATGGTTGGTTCGAATCACAAACTCCTTTGGCCATACATAGTGTTGCCAATTGTCCAAAGCTCTAATCAAGGCATACAACTCAAGATCATACGTGGAGTAGTTCAAGGTTGCTCCTTTGAGCTTTTTGCTAAAGTACGCAATGGGCATTTGGTCTTGCATTAAGACTGCTCCAATGCGTACTTTGCTAGCATCACGTTCAATTTCAAACATCTTATCAAAATCCGGCAATTGCAACAATAGAGCGGAGCTAAGCATTCTTTTCAAAGTTTCAAATGCCTTTGCTTGCTCTTCTCCCCACTTAAAAGGTTTATCCTTTTAGATTACCTCGGTCAACGGGACGACTATGGTGCTAAACCCTTTGATAAACCTTCTATAGAAACTAGCTAATCCATGAAAACTTCTCACATCACCAATGGATTGTGGAGTTGGCCAATTTCTTATTGCGTCTATCTTGGATTCATCCACTTCAACACCCCGGGAACTCACAAAAAATCCCAAAAAGACGACCTCATTAACACTAAAAGAACATTTTTCAAGATTAGCATACAATTGTTCTTTCCTAAGCACATCCTATTTTCAAAGCAAAACCAAAGTGTGTATTAAGCAGTCTAGTATCATGACATAGAAGGGATCAAGTGATGGAACCAGATTATGTACAAACAACTAAGCATATATGCAATTTGACATTTCTCTAACAACTCGCAGCTAATGACACAACCCATGTGCTCTCACAATCAAGGAAGTCCCATGCACTCTCAGTATACTTTAATGAATATAATAGGGACGAGATCAAAACACTCACGCTCGCAAAGAAGTCAAGACAGCGTGCATGAAATACCATAGGCTTGCCCTTATTTTCTACGCCTTTGTTTTCGGACAGTTGGACTAGGATCACTATAGAACTTTACTCAGCTTGTAATGTAGGCTTAGGGACGGGTATGGTACATATGGGTATGGTGACTCAACCCTCCTTGACACTACACTATTATTGGCTCCAACTTTCAACCTTTCTCATTTTTATTCTCCCTTATTCTCCGTTCTTTTATTTTCAGATTTTGGGTGTGATTTTCCTCAAACTTCTCAACCCAATTATTTTTTTTTTGTTCTTTTACTTTATATATATATATATATTTTTTTTTCTTCTTCTTTTTTTTTTTCGCACCCAAATCTGTTTTCTCTTTTTCTTTTATTAACCCCTTCTTCATACCCAACTCAATCTACGCACCCCTATACTAGCCACCCTCAACTTAGGTAATTTGCCTAAGTTGAGGTACACAGTGTCCAAGAAGAGACCAGGGCCAAGACAGGTTCATTGTAATTAAAATGGGAAGAATAGGCTAATGAAAGAAATAGGACGATTATGGCTCAAGTCAGGATCAAGGGATACTTCTTCCTTTGGTTTGGCATTTAGGCTAAAAATGGACTTTATTCAAAAACGGCCTATAATCCTTTGCTAATCCCTATCCTTTAACTCAGGCAAGACTAACCGGGCAAGTTCTGGATCGCACACACACAGTTAACTAAGTAGTGACCTCACACACACATAGCACAGGGTTGTATTACCAACTACTACCTATCCGGTTCATGCAATGCTAGCTACAATTATTTGCCTATAATCCTAGTGCCATAACAAGATCTAACAGATGTTACACACAAGCATGCTATTCACACAATTCAAAATCCAAAATTTTAGGAGGGGTATCCTTAACATTCAAAACACATAAAAATCTTTCAAAACTGGACTACACTATAGTTCCCTCATTTTTCTCCTAATTTAGCAAGAAACACAAAAACATCATCAATAACATCCTAAACATGCCGGTTCTACTATGATAGCACACTCGGGGGAAAAGAAACACGGCAAACCCCCAAGTAGTGGTACACCCCCACCCCCAACTAAACATGGTGCAATGCCCTCAATGCACCGATATCAAATCAAATACAAGGGAGTGAAGACATAACTGTGGTGACCTAAGCATCGAAAGTGGGCCCACCAGCAGCGGGATCATCAGACTGTGCAACAGGTGCATCCGGTGGAGGGACAGCCTGAATGGCAGATGCACCTCGAGCCCTCTGCTTTGCCTCAATCTGGATCGCATGGTACTCTACTCGGGAGGCTTTGATCGCCCTTCGCAGATCACTCTCATACTCAACATCACTCTTACCCCCATCCTCCAGACTGCGGGGCCTCTTGTCTCTATCCATCGGAGGCTCCTCATCAGCAAACAAATCAACCTCAAATGTCGGTCGTACGGAGGTCTAGGCAGGCATACGTAGTATAATGGGAGTGCTACTGGATGTCAATGCCCGAACCTCCTCTCTCAAAGCAGCTACCTCTTGGGTCAAGCCGGCCATATCAAGGCTCGGTGCAACAATCCCCTCATAAACTGGTCCATCGCTGCATTCATCCGAGCCTCCACCCTAGTCTTCACAGCCTCTACTGTAGATCGAACCCAAGGCTTAAGCTGGGATACCAACTTAGCCATCTGAGTCTCAGTGTGAGCCTGACGCTCAAACATCTCCGTCTGCCTGTCAATCAACTGCTGCAGAAAGTCTCTCGAAATCGAAACCATCCCAGTAGGAGATGGTGGAACACTAGTACTAGGCACCCCATCATCAATAGGGCCAGCGCCCTCAGTCTGTACAGGTACCCTAACTGGTCCAGGAACAGGAAAAGGGGCACTACTCGGCTTATCCAGGGCTGCACCTGACAACTCAGAAGGCAGTGATCCTCGTGGAAGCACGGGGTGTGAACCTCTCTGCTGCATCAGCGCAATGTCCGCAATGCGGCTCACCTCGATATAATGGTCGAGGGCAGGTAACCTGGCCACCCCTGCCCTATCACACAGTCCCTGGATCAAGTATGGAAAGGGTATACTCGTGTGATCTCTGAAATCCCGCTCGCGAATCTCCCGGACTATGTACCTCGCAAAAGGAATCTCATAACCAGCTAAGATGCTGGCTACTACCACAGCCCGCTCCAACGTGAGTGAGTTGTCAGCATTGGTTGGACCCAACCGATGCCGAACCACGGACCACCAGAATCGACCAACAAAATGAAGCGTGGACTTTTTGATGTCCAGCTTTCCAGTTACCCAACTAGCCGCCACACCATCTTCGGCTAGGTACCCTACAATCCATTTAATCAGTTCTAATTTTTGCTCCGCGTCTCTCATCTTAGCTCTATCTCTGACAGTGTCCATCCGATGGTCAAATTTAGCAGTCGACGCCGAAAGTGGACGGTCAGCCCCAAATAAAAAGCGGTGAATGGTCAGCTCTAAAATATCCACGCGGGTACCACGAACCATGACATGAGTCAAAATTGGCTGCAAAATAAATTTCTGCCCAACAGGAGTGCCGAAATCCACTGATGCAGCATACAAGGCATAAAACTCTCAGACTAACTCCGAGCTATATCAACCAAAAGGCTGCGCCATCCAACCCAAACCGTATCTCTCAAAGACAGGCCATATGTCAAGCAAGGTCCTAAACTGATCCACCCAATACTGTGGCTCCTCCATGATGTTCCTCCGAAACCCACCCCAGTTAATTCAGCATCTCTATCATAGAAGGTACGCATGCCTTGGACACACCAATGCTGAACCTCAGTACTTTGTGCGGGAGTCGGGGCACTCTGGGCACCAGAACCTGAAACAGAAGTCGTAGCCTCCGCCGTAGAATTACCCTGACCCGTAGCATCATCAGCAGAGCCTGAGGCAGAACCATCCTCCCCCTCTTCAGACTGGGGGGTAGACTCAGAAGACTCAGCCGGAACAACTGGCTCAACAGGTGGTGGGGCCGGCTGAAGTGCTGCCTGGGCAGCCGCTCGGGCTCGTGTCTGTAACCTCGTAGCCCGAGGAACTAGAGCAGTATCATCATGGATAATATCAAATTCCTCCACAGAACCACTTTGCTCAGACTTAGTTGGTTCATCCCGCAGATGGGTCGGTAAATCTGGATTTTTGGTGCGAATCCGGGATGAGGCATCAAGGAGGTCACTCTTGGGGTTGGATTTTAGAGGCATGGTAATGGGTGAAGGATCGAATTATGGGTATTTGGGTCGGATTTGGGTCGGGTTTGTGGTAGTGGATTCAAATTTAATGGATTCGAAGGTGGGTGGGTCAGATTTTTGGATATGTAGGGTAATGGTGTTCGGATTTTTGGAGTTTTGGGAGTCTAGGGTTTGGATTTTTGGTTTTGGAGTGGTTTAGATTCGGATTTGGAGGAGAAGGATGAGAAAATTTTGATTTTAGGGTTTAATTAGAGGAGTTTTGAAAGTGGGGAAATAATGGAGTGTGGTTCGAGTTTTGTATCAGGTGGAGAAGAAAGGATCCGATTTTATTTTGGAAAAATGGGCCTGGGTCGGGTCGGATTTGGGTTTCTGCAGCTTTTATGTTTCACGACACAACCCACGTCACATGGGTGTGACCTACCTAGCATGATGTCTGTCGTGGATAGGGTTCTGACCCTGACTTTTTGGCCTCTGAATTTGACGATACCACTCACGTGGCGTGGATCACATCCACGTCACGTGGATGCCTTCCGTGGAGGGGATTCAGAAGCTGGAAATTTTCCTCTGATTTTGACGATACCAACCACGTAGCGTAGAATACCCTAACATAACGTGAGTCATGTCGTGGCTGCTATTTAACCCATTCAGGTAAATTTTGTGATTTTCAGCTAACTGTTCCTCAATAATCAGATCTTCGCATAACAAAATCTTTGGTTGCCTCCCAATCAGCGCCTGATTTAATGTCGCGGCACGACATGGCTAACTTGGATACTCAGACTTCACCAACTAGCCCATAGGTTGCCTCCCATAAAGCACCTGATTTAACGTCGCGGAATGACCCGACTAACTTGACTACTCAGACTTCATCAAGTTTGAGTTCTTCAATCGTCCTTATCTCTTCCGGAACTCCCACATAATGCTTAACACGCTATCCATTGACTTTGAATAGGACATTATCTGCTCCTTTTAGCTCAATAGCACCATGTGAGAATACCCGAACGACAGTGAATGGGCCTGACCATTTGGATTTTAGTTTTCCAGCAAACAAGCGAAGCTTAGAATTATACAGCAAAACCAAGTCTCCCGGGTGATACTCGCGGTTCTCAATCCGACGATCATGATACAATTTCATCTTCTCTTTGTACAATGCTGAACTTTCATATGCCTGGAGACAAAATTCATCCATCTCATCCATCTGCTCAAGTCGCAATTGGGCCGCTTCACTCCAGTCCAAATTTACCCTTTTAAACGCCCACAAAGCTTTATGTTCCAGTTCAACGGGCAAATGGCAAGACTTTTCAAAAATCAACTGATATGGTGATGCACCAATTGGTGTTTTGAAAGCAGTCCTATATGCCCATAACACATCATCAAATCATCGAGACCAATCAATCCTATTTGCATTAACTATTTTCGCCAGAATGGACTTAATCTCATGATTTGACACCTCCACCTGCCCGCTTGTCTGAGGATGGTAGAGTGTTGCCACCTTATGTTTGACACCATATTTTTCAAGCAGGGCTTTGAACAAACGGTTGCAAAAGTGGGATCCTCCATTACTAATAATAACTCGGGGTGTCCCAAAACGTGAGAATATGTTCTTTTTCAAGAAAGATGTGACACTTCTCCCTTCGTTATTAGGAAGCGCAATTGCCTCCACCCACTTAGAAACGTAGTCAACGGCTACCAAGATGTATTTCATTTCATGCGAGCTCACAAAAGGACCCATAAAGTTAACTCCCCACACATCGAACAATTTAAGCTCAACTATAGTTGTCATGGGAAGTTCGTGTCTGCGTGAAATGTTACCTTGCCTTTGACATCGATCACAAGGGCGGGCATAGTCATGAGCATCTTTGTAAATACTAGGCCAGTAGTACCCACATTGCAAGATTTTATGGGGGGCAGTCCGTGCACCTTCATGATGACCCCCAACTGGAGATGAGTGACATGCCTCCTATATACTCATCATCTCGAACTCCGGGACACATCTTTGAATTATGCCATCAACATACAACCTAAACAAATACGGCTTATCTCAGAAGAATTTTCTTACCTCATGCATGAATTTCTTTCTCTGCTGATATGTCATATCCTCCGGAACTAGATCACTTACCAAAAAGTTGGCAAAATCAGCAAACCAAGGGATTAAGTCATGGGATGCTGCCAGTACTTGCTCATCCGGAAAAGTATCATCAATCTCAAGATCATCCTTCAATTTAAGCATGGCCTCATCATCAATCTCAAGATCATCCTTCAATTTAAGAATGGCTTCCTCCTCAAGGCGTGAAAGATGGCCAGCCACTTTATTTTCGGTCCCCTTACGATCATTGACTTCAAAGTCAAATTCTTGCAACAGAAGTACCCACCGAATCAGTCTTGGCTTAGCATCTTTTTTCGACATAAGATACCAAAGAGCTGCATGATCTATATGCACAATCACCTACGTACTAATCAAGTAAGATCTGAATTTCTCAAAAGCGAATACTACGGCCAACAGCTCCTGCTCAGTCACAGTGTAATTCTTTTGAGCTGGATTAAGCACTTTGCTAGCTTGGTAAATCGGATGTAATATCTTTTCACGTCTTTGGCCAAGGACTGCACCCAAAGCCACTCCACTAGTATCGCACATAACCTCGAAAGGCTTAGTCCAATCCGGTGACACAATAATAGGGGCTGAAACCAACTTCTCCTTAAGACAGTCAAATGCTTTAAGACATGCTTCATCAAACACAAACTTCACCTCTTTCTCTAAAAGTTTGCACAAAGGATGTGCAATCTTGGAGAAATCCTTGATCATTCTTCTATAAAAGCCAGCATGACCTAAGAAATTTCGAGTACCTTTCACAGAGAGAGGCGGGGGTAGCTTCTCAATTACTTCAATCTTCACCTTATCCACCTCAATGCCGTTCTTCAAAATTTGATGCCCCAATACGATACCCTCATTGACCATAAAGTGATATTTTTCCCAATTCAACACTAGGTTGCACTCCTCACATCTTTGTAGCACATTGGCAAGGTGTGCCAAAAAACCATCAAACGAGTCTCCCACAACAGAAAAATCATCCATAAAAACCTCGATAGTATCTTCCACCACGTCGGAGAAAATAGACATCATACAACGTTGGAAGGTGGCCGGTGCATTACACAAACCGAAAGGCATCCTCTTGAATGCGAACGTCCCGTATGGACAAGTGAAAGTGGTCTTCTCTTGGTATTTGGGAGCAATAAAAATCTGATTATACCCCGAATAACCATCAAGAAAACAATACCATCCTTTACCAGCAAGACGATCTAACATCTGGTCCATGAAGGGCATAGGAAATGATCCTTTTTAGTCCATGAATTCAACTTTCGATAGTCCATGCAAATTCTCCATCTAGTCACCGGCCTCATTGGAATCAACTCATTTTTGTCATTTGGAACCACAGTAATTCCTCCTTTTTTAGGCACACACTGAACTGGGCTCACCCACTTGCTATCAGCAATAGGAGAAACCACTCCTGCATCTAACCACTTGATGATCTCTTTCTTCACAACCTCTTGAATCGGTGGGTTCAAACGACGCTGGTGCTCAATGCTAGGTATGCACTCAGGAACAAGCTGGATCTTATGAGTGCAAATGTCGGGTGGAATACTTATGATATCCGCAATGGACCAACCAATGACCCTCTTAAATATTCTCAAAACTGAAACCAATGCCTCTACTTTCCAATCCACCAATTTAGCAGAAATAATCACTGACAAGGTATTGTTGGCTCCCAAGAATATGTAGCGAAGGTGGGCCGAAAGAGCCTTAAGCTCTAAAACTGGAGGCTCCTCAATAGATGGACGAGATGGTGGAGTTACCCTATTCTTCAAATCAAGATTCAGTTTCTTGGGAGCATCAGTGTATGCTCCTTTACCCGCGAGTGCACCCACTATCTCATCATAGTCTTCAATACCATTGTCTTCAAAATTCATGATAACGAAAGCCAGAGGTTCCACTCCCAACCTTTCTTCAATGGACACAACAACCTTACTATTATCAACAACATCTATCACTGAAATCACCCGCTTATCTCTTGGCTGCTTCATTAACCGACAGACATTGAAAGTAACCTGTTCGTCATTCAATCTAAATTTCAGCTGCCCTGTTTCCATATCAACCAATGCACGACCCGTGGCAAGGAATGATCTTCCCAATATGATGGGAACCTCAAAGTCAACTTCACAATCGAGAATCACAAAATCAGCCAAAAATATGAAAGAGGCAACCTTCACCAAAACATCGTACAGAATGCCAACCGGCTTTTTCACAGTTCGATCGGCCATGAGAAGTCTCATGGAGGTTGGTTTTGATGTTCCCAAACCCAATTGTTTGAACACGGATAATGGAATTAGGTTGATGCTAGCACCCAAATCGCACAGTGCCTTAGCAAAGTCGTAGGACCCAATAGTGCAAGGAATGGTGAAAGCTCCTGGATCCTCCTTATTTTCAACTAAGGAACGTGAAGCAACTACACTACAATGATGTATGTTATCTTCTGGCTCAAAACTGACCGTTCTCTTCTTTGTCACCAAGTCTTTCATGAATTTTGCATAACCTGGCATCTGCTCCAATGCCTCTACAAGAGGGATGTTTACTGACAGCTCCTTCAACATGGTGATGAACTTTTGATACTTTCCTTCCTCCGCCTTCTTCTTCAATCTTTGAGGATAGGGAGGAGGAGGTCGTGGGATAGTTTTGGGCACTTTTGGTACCTCTGTTTCCTTCCTCTTCTCAGATTTTGCATTGTCGCTATCATCCTATGAATTTGGAACCATGTCACCCTTTGCATTATCCGGCTCTACTTCAGCTTCTACATCAATAACCACTGGTTCATTAGTCACACTACTATCGGCAGGAATCAGTGGGTCTGTTGTGCACTTCCCGCTTCTAGTAGTGATAGCGAGACAATGACTATCATTTTTTGGATTCTGGATGGTATTGCTTGGAAGGGTGCCTAGCTGACGTTGATTCAATGCCAATGAAATCTGCCCAAACTGTTGCTCCAACTGTTTAATGGCAGTTGAATGAGACTCCACTTTCTGACTTATGCCCGAAATGTCAGTCCTAATCTTCTTCAAGCAATTCTCCTGACTTTCCGCACCTTTGACTAATTTATTGAGAAGTGCTTTCATCCTTGAATTTTTAGACTCCTCATCATGCCTTCCAGGTGGTACATAGGTGTCATTCTTTTCTCGATTATCATCTTTCCGCCTCCAATAACCATCACGATCCCGTTCTTGATCTCTGTATCCCAATTTGTTGTAGTTGCCTCCATAATAGTTCCGACCTTGATTCCCTTGCCTTGAGTTCCAAGAGTCTTGATTAGACCCTTGGCCCTTGGCTTGAAAACCCTCCACTTCACGATCTAGATACTTAGCCTCTTCATTAGACTCACTATCATCATGTCTAACTAATTTGCTTTGTGCCCCTATATCATGCACCTTTTTCGCATCTCTGACCGCTATCTGTTTAGCCAGAATACCAATTTCTATCCTCAACTGAGCGACCTCTTGAGCCACCGATTCATCCAAAGCCCTTTGAGCTGAAGTTCCAATAGCATATGTGCCAGCCGGCGTATCTGCCTCTCGAGTATGCCATCCTCGGTTGGTCTTAGTGACACGATCTAATACTCAGAAGTTTGGTCCCATCTCAGACTCATGAATGCTCCACCCGTGATAGTATCTGCTACCGCCTTCGTGTTGACATTCAAAGCCCTGTAGAAGATTTCAAGTAAGTTCCTACCACTCATCCTGTGATTTGGCACATTCTGTAGCTTCTTTTTAAACCTCAGCCAAGTCTCGTAGAGTGCCTCAGAATGAAGCTGTCTGAAATTGTAGATCTCATCTTTCAACTGCAACATCTTGGATGGTGGAAAAAATCTTTCCGAAAATTGATTTCTCAATTCTTGCCAAGTAGTGATGGAACCTCGTGGCAGCTTAGCCAACCATAAAGTGGCTTCTTCTGTAAGAGAGAATGGGAACAATCTCAACCGAATTGCCTCTTGGTCAACTCCCGGCAGATTGTACGACGTGCAGACCCCCACAAAATTCATTACATGCATGTTTGGATCATCAGTATAAAGACCCGCAAACACACCCTTTAAGTTTAGCAGATGGATCGTGGCAGTAGTAATGTCAAACTTAGTTCCCGGAGGTAACTCAGGTGGAATGATGGCACCATTCTCTATTGGCTCAAAATATGCCACATATTCTTCTTCAGGATCATCAAAAACAGGCACATGTGGTCTCGATTGTTCTCTCAGTCGTCTTTGTCGTTCTTCAGCATCAGCCAGACGCTGTGCTGCTTCCTGTATAGCTCGATTATCTCTTTATGCTTGTCTAAGAGCAGCTTGTCTAGCATGCTCTTCTCGTGTCAATCGAGCTGTAGTTTGGTCCGCTGTTTCCTGGCCAACTGGATGAATTGGCTGGTTGTGAATGTATCCCGCAGCTGCGGGATTCTGAACTTCTTCTGTATTCACCATTCTCCAATTAGCTCTCAGAGTCCTTTTGATTTCAAGATCAAGTTGAATCAGGGCATTGCCTTGACTCCTAGTATTTGGCATACACCCGCGTATGCCCTCAAAAGTATGTAAAAACACACCCAATCAGCTCCAACCAGTAATGTTCAGGTACCGTATTCCCTGGCAACGGCGCAAAAATTTGATGTCGCCCAAAATATACCTCCGAAAAAGTACAATGCGGTCGCTGAATCAAATATAGAACCCAACTAGATTGGGGTCAATCCCACAGGGAATAGGTCGAAGTATAAGTAGAATACCAGATGGAACAATTGGAAATTAAATAAAACTGGGGGTTTTTGCTAATGACTAGTAACAATGACGATTGCTGGTTGTATTGAGTTTGTAGACAATAAGATAAATACACTAGGACTGTGATCCCTAATGACTCCTTAACTCCACCGGTTACTTGTGCTAACAAGATTGCCCCACTGCGCTGCGTGCAAAATCTAACAAGTTAGGTTCATCTAACTGTCTCTCGACCTTCATTAGACGAATTTCACTCTTTTCCTCTCAGACTCTGAGTGTCGCACTACTAACCCTTGTCCTGGATCTCAGATAACCATTCCCGCTAAGGCTCCGGTTATTAGATGAAGGTTGATTGCTTCAAATCTCTGTTGTTATCTCCTTTTCCCAATCTCTACCTCTCTCTCTAGCAAGTCTAGAATACAGGCGAGTTTCTAACGTTTGCAACCATTAGAAAAGCAATCACAATGAAGGAAACAACAATACATGCATACACAATAGTACAAAGTTGCTTTGCACTTAACTGGTTTTGTTAATTCCTTATGGTTCACACAACCCTAGCTGATGGGTTTAGCTGCTCATAATTGCAAGAACACAAGAATAATTCAGAGATGAAAGCATAATTATGATCTCACAAGAATGAAGGAAAACCAAAATTTCAATTATCAGTAAAACTCAAATTAGGGTTTGTGAATACAAAACCAAGAATATGTCTCAAATAGTATGAAATAACTCTCACAGTAGTATATTGACCAACCCTACCTAGGACTACATAGGGGTATTTATAGAAACAAAACTAGTCCTATCCAAAACCAAATAGGAGAGCAGATTCGGCAACTTCCACGGTATCGTGGAACCAAGTCACGCCACGTAGGTTGATGTCGTGGGAATCAGTCTCAATTGGCAATCTTCAGAAGTTGGATCATGGCAGGCTTCCACGTCACGTGGGTGGTAGTGCCATGGAATTCAGGCTGTTTTTTTCATTCTCTGGTCTTGAGTCACGACAGCCACTCACGTGGTGTGAGTGGCTTCCACGTCACGTGACTGGTGGCGTGACTCCTTCTTCTGGTGCAGCCTCTTGTTGTTTCTTCTTCTGACACTTCATTCTCGGGCTTGATTCTTCCTCTTTTGATCATTTTGCCTTTAAAACCTGTTTTCCTGCAAAGTAGGACAGAAACCACATCATACCAACAAAACACACCCAAGTTATTGCATATTTTCCTTGTTTTAAGCATCAACAATGCCATGTAACCATGACACATCAAGCATATGGAATTATTGATTGAACCGAGATAGGAAAACATTCATAAGACGTTTTCCTTGAGGCTAAAACCATGAAAGTTTTCTTGCATTTGTCACATAGATTTAGTTTATTTCATGAAGAATAAGTTCATTTGAAAGAAGAATGTTAGCTTTTAGAACAAACTTATCAACTATTGAACTCGTGAGAATCAATTGTACATTAAAAGTGAATCTTGAACTAAGTTAGATCCCAGATAACTATATTGCACTTGTATTGTCAATTGCCCTTACTCCTCCCATTGATAATTAATTATTATTGCACGACTGAATTTTCCCATGATTAATTCTAGTTGTTTACAATTTGAGTTGATTACTTAAGGTTTATAATCATCTCAATCTAAAAAATTAATTCTCCTAAATAGTGTTAAGCCAAGTATTCTTTAAACATAGTTTGAACCAATCTTTGTGGAGACGGTATCTATGTATACTAACTTTGATGCAACATGAGCTTATTTTATATGTGTTTTGCATTCGTGATGCATCAAGCTGATTTATAAGAAATTATAGGTTTTATACCGTTACAAAAATTATATAACTATATGTAACAAATTAATAACTTGACTTTAAGTGAGATCCAACTCTAATAATATGCATGAACCTATAAATCACCTAGTAAGCACATATGAGTTACTTAGAGTTCAACTTTAAAAATGTGATTAGTAATGTCACGACTCAAAAACAGGGTTATGATGACACTTGCTCCATCCCCACACCAACCTGTGGTAGGTAGGCCAACCATAGACTCAACCAATAATATAAGCAAGGTGAATAAACTGAAAAAGATAATAATAATGAAAAAAAACTCAACTGACTACAAAAACATTCTAAAAACTGAAAGTCACCAAGTACAAGCCTCTATGAGTAATGTCAATACGACCATAGGTCTGAAACATCTCACGTACAAGGAAAAACAACATAAATCAAAGATGCGAGAGATCTAGTAGGCTCTGGGATCAAACAGTCTCTACCTCTGAATTTCAAGGATGAAACCCCAATCAAGTCTCGAAATCAATGATTAGGAGGTACTGGCTTTGTTCTTGCTCGTAAAGTGTAGAAATAAACAAGCATGCGTACTAATCCACATGTACTCAGCAACAACATCGACCGACCCTGATTCAAAGTGATGGTGAGAACCCCCGAATTAACAAATATCTGATAAAATTCACTTAAACATGCACACAAGAACTCCTAGACTAACAGTCAATATCAACAGCAAATTACACAGAACCTAACCAAGTAATCATTAAATATCACAACACTGTATCAGAATAGAAATCACACTTTCACAATCAATCAACCACTCACCACACCAAAACAAGTTAAACCAATGGATATAATGAATGACGAGAATGATGTAAATGACGCATGTCAGTCCTAACTATATACATCCGTTACTCTGTATAGCTCTAGCTGGGACCTATGGAGACTTGCTAGGTCCATATTTACCCTCTGGATCCATACAAAACCCACAGAGTAAATAATCATATATCAGCGTAATTCAGATCCGCACATAGGCCACGAAGAGAATTCCAATAAATAGTCTTGGTGCCACAAATAAATCACAACCTTCAGATCCTCTAGAAGGCCACAAAAAAATATCAATGATACCATGATAATATGAATGTGGGGAGGGTGATGAAACACAGTGGGATATGTCATCAACAACCTAAATCCATTAAAATAGGGGGGAAAGGCCTTTTTCAATTCACAACTCACCCCCAATAATATATGATCACTTTCCCATGCTCCTAGCATGATAATAAATGAAATGAGGGCATCAAAAACTAAATCATCAATTAAATCATAGCACATAAGCTAAAATTACAGAAACATAGTCTAACAATCAATTAGTTTCTTTTAACCCTTTCAGGATACACCTGTAACAACATAGATACTTGTCATATCATCTGTGCAGTACCACCACATCCCCTTTACCTACAAGCAATTAACACATAAGCACTCCGAAAAAGAGTCAAAGAAAGTCTCAACTTGCCTTAAAGGAAGTTCGAAAGTCAAATGAAGGTTTACCCTTTTGAAGATCCTCTGAATGAGTCCAAATTGATCAAATACATATTCTATATAAGAAACTAAAGCCATAGACACTCATATTATTGTACTTAAATTTCAAGTCCAAAGAGCCAACCCTGATCCCATTATGGAAAATTAGAATTTCAATAAAATATCACGTTACCATAACTTAAGGAGTTCAACTGTGAAATTTTAAAATAAGAATGGAGTTAAAATAGACCTCTAAATCATCAAAATACCTTCTCTTAACTTTACCCCAAATTCCCTAAATTTTCAAATTGAAAAACCATGATTTAAAGATGAAATCATATACAAATCATTGAGGAATGTGTAAAAATAGTATGGGAATCACACCTAGAGAAGAAATCTTGAAAAATACCTTTTGAATCTCCAAAAAATGAATCCCCAAGAACCAAAAATTGAGATATGAAAAATAAGATGAAAAAGAAAAGTCCACTTTTTAAGTGAAAGCAACACTGCACCTACAGGGATCTGGTCACAGGCCTGACACAAAATGCGTGGTAAATCTTGCACAATGATCGAATCCTCTAACAAAATGGACCCTCATAGGTGCGGGCCTCATCCCTTAGGAACGAGCCTGAGAGCACAGAGAATATTTGCAGCCGCGGCTCCATTGGTGAGGACAGAGCTCTGTAGGCGAGGGGGGTCCCTGCCTAGCCCAGCTCCCCAAGATTGGACCCAACTCCACCGGAACAGCAATGTGTGGTAGACTAGGGTCTTCACGTGCGATTGCACCAAACACAACAACCAACAACAATGAGAAATAAAAGTCCAAGCGCAGTATCAACACTCTAAACTCACCTAGAACCCTGTGAAGAAAACTTGACTATGCTACTAGACTAAAACGATATTTCAGACTTAATGGAGTTGTCAGGTCATTGATTAGAGGCCGTTATCAATGAATGTTGACCAAATTTAACCCTAAACCTTAAACGTCCAACTTTCCAACCGACTATCCAAAATCAATACGAACGCCTTGGTCCTGAACCAAAGATCCTACTAACCAAAAGTTACATTTTGGAGCTAACGAAACTGACGAAATTCTCATATGATCTGAAAATCTCCAAATATTAACAAAAATCAACCATACCAACTCCAAAACCTTCAAAAATGAAAAACCTACATAATATTCAACCAACCACCTCAAAAGTTGAGCCAACCACACCCCATACCATAAATACCATAAAGTAACTACAAAAAGGGGTAAAATAGTCAAAACACATCAAAAATAGAAAATTGCAATGAGAATTGTTACAAGTAATAATCTCAAAAGAGGGAAACAAGTACATTGTATCTTGACCTATTAATTATGTTCACATCAAAAGAAAAATTATGTGAATCTATCATATTACCTACATACAAAAACAATAAATAATTATTGACCAAATTTTAAATTTAAATAAATGTCCAAATATGGGGAATGACATTATATTCTTTTTAAAAGATCTAATTCAACAAATCTGATCATATTAATTGCATCCTCGTCTATATTCAATAATATTTTTCTCTCTTTTCAATTGAATTGTCTATATATACACCTCGATATTTCATCCTTCAAACCATATTTCTTCTCAACAATTGTTTTTGGGTTTTTTAAAATAAATTTTCTTTCTCTACATATTCATATATCTGTATGGCATCTTCACATCATGAAGTGAACACTTGTCAGGACATAGTTCCTTATGTGCCATCAATTCAAATGATTGGTAGTGTTGAAATTGTGGTATTTTGGCTTCTAACTAATTTATCAATGGTGTTTTTTTTAACCTAAGATGTATGAGTCATTTGACAAATTTTTTTAAAAGGGTTTTGAGATTTGTTTTCTATATAGAGAATTTATTGTAAAAAATAAAAGAGTTCTCCAATTATTATTTTTTTACCTAAGATGTATGAGTCAAGGTGTTTTTTTTTTTTTTTTTTTTTTTTTGTATTATTTACAGGTTCTACCAAACCAACTCAGCTGCACAGAGTTCTTACTAGCACCCACTCCAATATCAAGTCAGCCATTACAAGTAGGTTTTCTTTAACTTTTTTCCTTTTTTTTTCTCTCTTGCTTGGTGCTTTAATTTTCCGTTGTTATCTTTTATTTCTAGTTAATTTCCTCCTTCACTAGTTAACTTTTTTAAGTATAGTTTAAAAAAAATACATAGGAAAAGATAAATTGTATACTAGGTTAGAAATATGGTTCCTCGAAGGAATAACGATTATATAAAATAAATGTTACTTAACTTTTGTTTTCCCTATCTGTTTTTAAATATGATCTGTTAGTACAATTGCAGTGTATTAGGTAAAAAAGTTGTAAATTTTATTTCTATTTAGTTAAATAAATGATAAATTTTATATTAATTTGAAGTTAGGGATGTTAATTTGTGTTGATAATAATAATGCTAGTTTCCATCTAGATGTATAGCGTGGAATCAATTTTATTACTAATAAAAAATTACAATAATCTAATTAATAGATAATCTAATAAACTACTATCTTAATCTTAGAAATGTTCTCTCGAAATGGCCTATTTATAAATGATAAAAAATTACTCTTTAAAGTCAAAAGAAAATTACGCCAACAAAACTTCGGCAACTTTTAAATTTTGCTTTTCTCTTTAATTAATCATAAAAATTATTCGATATATTTTCACCTAGTGAGCCAAAAGCTTTTCAAGTACTGTTTGATTTTAATTTCCTTGCATGGATTAACTCAGTTGAGGGAGATTAATGTTTCTCATATTTGTTTCATAATAATTGGAAATTCAGCTAGTATATTTAAAGATTTTTCTTATAAATATGGTCTCTTTTTGTGGATTATTGAGAATAATTTATGTTTAAATGTCCTTTTATTTTCTAAAACATGATTGTCAAAATGAGGTGGAGATTCCTAGTGTCTTATATTAGATACAGACAAAAAATAATGCAATTTTTAAAAAAACTAAATATTGACACACTTGCACTTTATAACAATCCTGCCATTAATTTACCATTCAATTTTCTTAGTTTATTTGATAAGAAAAAATGTTACTCCCTTATTTCAATTGATGTGACGTTGTTTTCTCACGCATTTTAGTAAAAAAAAGGATACATTTCTATATTTAAAAATAATTTAACTCTTGATTTCTCATTTCTTTTCTTTTATAGCAACAAAACTTTAACATATTTTCTTAATTGCAGAATGATGTTGGAACTATGATAGTAACCCAACAACCAGTTGGGAGGAAGTCAAGGCTAGTTACTAGCATAGTCAAAGGCACGACATTGGTTCACTTCGCAATTGTACCTTCTAAAGGTGAAGCCAACATATATACCATAAAAGCAAAAGAGGTTAGTCCATTTGATTACAACAATTGTTTCTATATAAAAGTTACTAATACAGTTAAACATTTTTATAGTAGCGTCATTTGCCTAGATATTTTTTTTTTCATTATAGTGAAATATTGTTATAGAGAACATAAAATATAACATAATATGAAAAGTAAATTCTACAAAAAACTTGGTTATTATAGTAAAGGTTGTTGTAGAGGATGGTTATCATGTGGAGAGACCTAACTATTTAAAATATTTTGTTATGTGTTCAAATAATAGAAAGGAGACGAGCCAAGTGATCCCTATAAACTTAATCTCAAATACCATCACATGCTACATGGATGGGAAGCTCAAAGGAGACAACGCCAGAATGGAAAATGTGAAACGGTAAATATAAGTTATTTTATGATTTATTTCTTTTATCCGCATATCAAGTCTTACTACTTTCGTGAAGTGCACTCATATTTATTTATTTATTTATGTATCTAGATTTGTTGTTCGTAGGGAAGGTTTTCGAAGTACCTTTGACATAAATGATTTTTTTCTTTATGTCATACTTGGCAATTGGGATTCACTGATAGCCATTTCCGAATAATTGATAACTTAGTTTCACTCTGTTTCTCTATTATTCTTCCTTCAAACAAAAACTATTTAAGGTGTGGTTGGTTTTGTGTGCATTAGAAATCATCAAACATATTTCTTGTGATTTTAATTATTTTGTAATGTAACTACTATACTGAATTTAAGAAAATTCTTCTTGTATTACAGTTTTACTCTCATGGGAGCAAACGTAGTATGTGTCGGTCTATTGTTGAAATAAGAAGACATATTTTTCAAGGTGAAAAATTGAAGGTAGAAATTGATCCAAAGACCAAAGCAGTAACAGTGTCTGTGGTAAGTTGTTACATTACATGTATTTTGTTTGATAATTATAGCATATTTAGTCAAGTTTGCAGTAAGCCAAAAATATCAACTTTAGAGAATTGAAGTGTTTGGTTAAGTTGTTAAGAAAAAATAAGTACTTTTAAGTAGTATAGTAATACAACTTTTCAGAAGCTAATTAAATAAGTAGCTTCTTACTTTTTGAATGTTTGGCTAAGCACCAAATGTTACTCTAATATTGATAAATGTATTTTTCACAAATTGATTAGGAAAGCACAAATTAAGTTACTAATTACCCCAAAAGTACCTTTTTAAGAATCTCTTGTAACCAAAAAAAAAAGACTTTCAAAATAAGTAAATTTTGAAAGTTTGCCAAACAAATTCGTTAGGTTAAAGAAAAAAAAGCGTTGCAACAAATATCTAGGTTGAGGAAAGGCTTAGACCACATTGAATCTTATGTATGTACTCTTATTTTGCATTATTTCAGAAAGATTTTTTTTTTCATTGCTTGAACTTCATTGTAACTCGTAGTTTCACGGCGACAACTTTTACCATCATATTAAGAATCCACGACAATTACATTATTCTTACAAATATTTTCTTCTTAAATTTGAAGGTTCAGGTTGCAGAAAAGAGATCCAAGAAAAGAAAAGTAGAATCTTCAATCTCGGAGAGGAAATCTACAGCAAAGAAATACAAAAGCAATGGACACGACAATTATGATGACATCGAGGTTGAAAAGTTTCTCAAAGATGCACGGAACAATCTTATGAACAGGGATGAAAAACACAGGGACAAGGTAATTTGTGTTAATTTTACTATTAGATTGTAGGACTTATACAAAAGCAGGAATTTATGACACAACTTTTGTTGCTAAACAATAAAAATTCGCCGTTGATCCTATTTAATAAAAAGACAATAATTTATAATCATGGACATTATTTTTCTATCACTTGGTCATCACATTTATAATTTTTATATCTGCTATTCTGATATTAAAATTCTCGGAGATGAAATTAGAGCAGTTGATTTTTTTACTTTATTTTTTGTGATTATATAGTGTTAGAACTATTATGCCATTGATTTTGATGTCTTGTGTGCTCTACGTCTCTCCTATTATTAATATTGGATTATGAGAATTAGAAAGTGATCATGTGTTTTTTAATTACAGGAATGATGTTCTTAAACAATGGGGCTGATCAAATAGAAGCTTGAAAGCAATGCAATGAAAGTGTGTGTTTAAATATTGTTCTTAAACAATGCAATGAAAATTTATTGTTTTTTACCATATGTATATGGATATGACAATAACTCAAGTACGCAGTATACAGTTGACTTTCTAGTATTGGAAGTACTTATACTATCCGATTTCGGGATATTTTTGAAGTTTGTTAAATACTATTCGTTGTTTTTAATGGCTATATAATATTGGAGAATTTCTATTAAATTTTTTTATAGTTACTATTGTTATTGCTAAATGTTGTTCTACAGTAACAATTAACAAGCTGAATGTTGCCACAAATGTTATAGCAGTTTTTTGTAGCTATTTTCATGGCTACTTTTTGCAGCGGGAAAAGTTGCAATAGATAGTTTATTGATTTTGAGGCGGAAAAATTCGCTGCTAATAATAGTGTACATTAGCGAGATAAAAATTGTTGCTGATAGTTATATATTTTTGTAGCGGTAGGAGTCACTACTAATAAAATCTTTAGTAGTGACTAGAAAGTTGTCCTGGTAGATTATCGGCACTTAAAGTCTTACTTCAGTGGCCACCAGGTCAATATTTGTGTTGTAAACATTTTTCTTTGTGGCATACTTGTTTAAATTTTATGACGACATTTGTCACTGCTATAGCCTTTTAGTAGCGACTTATGTCGCCGCAATAAGTCTTGTTTCATGTAGTGATTAGTTCATTGAAACATTGAGAAATTTTGCAATACTTCTTTAAATGTCTTCACAGATGATAGGTTTCATCCTGAAAAGGAAGTAGGGAAATCATGCATGTAAATATCAAATTTGTTCTATGTAAAAACATTCTTACTGATGAAGAAAATGGTGAATGAAATGACGACGAAGAAGAAGTGATTGTTAGCTTGGAAAAAAAATGAAGAGTTGGCTACATGATTTTCTATAATAAGTGTTTGCACATTTACTGTTATTTATTTTTATTTGTAACTGTTAGAAAATTAATATTATTTCTTTATTTTCTAAGTCCGATTTAGATCCTATTTGTTGAACAATTGATTAGTTTCATCTTAATATTAAAAATCAGTTGAATATATGCATTTCTATTCATATCTATGTCACTTAGAACACATATCTTTCTCTTTGCTGAAAGATTTCTTCAATGTTTCGATTAGAAGCACCAATTCTACTTTCTATTTATAGGCATTCAAATCTTGATTTTTTTTCTTAAAATTTCATAATTAGTAAATCAACTTTTGCCTTGCACAAAAATTCCTCTATTCATAGACGTCATAGAGATGTTAGTCTATAAGAAAAAGGGTAAAAGAAAATTGTCCCTCGATTATCAGAAAAGATTTAATTTAACTCTTCATTCATCTATTTTACTAAAATATTCCTCTAATTACATTTTTGGATCACTATGCCGTTTAACTAAAGGCCAATACTGTAGAAGAATTACTTATATTGCACACGTTATTTTATTACTGATCCAATTTTATACGCTAACCCTATATAAATGAATCCACTTACCCAATTTCTGACTTACCCAACACAAGAATTTGTTTTTTTAAAAAAATAATTATGCCCTTCAAATTTGTTTTTCATTTAAAAAAAACCCCAACTTCCATAGTTCGATTTATACAAAAAAAAAAAAAACATCCGATCTTTGAAGGTCAACATTTTGCATTTTTTAATTAAAAAAATAGACCTTTAGAGGTCTTCTCATTCAAGTTAGTTTTAAAAGAAATCGACCTCTAGAAGTCATTTTGTAGTTCAAAAGTTTTTTTAAGCTAAAAATTTGACCTCTGGAAGCTAGTATTTTGCAAAAAAAAAAAAAAAACTAAAAATAAATAAATCATTCTCTGAAGATCGGTTTTTGCATGTTAATTTTTAAAGAAACGACCTCCAGAGATCAGTTTTCATTTTTATGGTTTTTGGCACTAAAAAATCAATCTATAAAGGTCGATTTTGTTAAAAGATAATTTAATATATTTTTTAACGAGGTTAGTTTTTGATTGTTTTTAGTAGTGATTTTATGTTTTCCGGGCGGGTTAATGTTTAGGTCAGCTATGTTACAAAATCAGGTGGGTGAATTTACTTGGGCTCAGAGTTTTAAATTGGAACAGTATTAAAATGTCGCATGGAAGGTAAATAATTTTATAATTCATAGTAAAAGGAAAATCCGGTCGACTTTAAAAATCGTGAGGGTTCAAGTCCCTCTATCCCTAAAATGACTTTTAACTCTCCAACTATTTCCCCGACCCCGTTTACTTAGCGGTTTCATATTCCTTATCTTTCTCAATCACTCTATTCTTTTAGAAATGGATTTTAATGTAGTCAAAGGCATAAATGAACCAAAACTATAACCAAATGGATATTTTTAGCAAAGTAGGTGGATGGAGGGTATATTTACACCTTTTACAGGGCATTTTATAGCTATTTTCCATAGTCTACATTGCGTTGGAAGGGGAGACTAGATTCTATTTTATATGTTTCATTTTTCCTAAGAAAGTGACTTTTCCATTGGAGGTTATCTTTGTAAATAAGGAGGCAGAATAAAGAAGACTTGCAAAAATTGGGATATCTTCTCATCTGTTCAAGCATTAGTTGTAACACCCCACAAACTCTTAAGCTTAAAACCGTTCATCATATGTGTATAGTCCCAAAAGCTATGATTTCTAACCATAAATAAGTCTCATGATCATTTTCCTAGTGTGGTGAGTTCTTTTGATGCGAATAATGGTCATAAGAAATATTTAGAGCAAAGTTGAGTTGAGAACATTTTTATCGGTTGAGTTTTAGTATTCGATCTTATAAGGGTCAACTTCAAACAAGTATTTTTTTTTTAATTTCTTTTTATTCAAACGAGTATATCTTCTAGAATTTAAAGAGTTTTTGAGCTCAAAACCCACCAAATGAAAAGCATTTGAGTCTTCTTTCCAACGCATCCAATTTTGCTTTAATCCGATAACGGAGTAAAATGTTATGTACCTTTTTGTGAGCGAATCAGTAGAGCTCCTCGATTTGGACATGTCTTGGAAGTAACGCGAAAGAAAACTAAATTTTGGGACCAAAACAGTGACGGTCCGTGATTTCAATGTGTCACAGACCTCCTGCTCCGCGATATTGGAGTGCCACACCAGTGGTGTTCCGCGATTTCACCATGCCACTCTAGTGGTGCTCTGCGACGTTAAAATTCTATTTTTCTTCAGTTTTTCGAGGGTGAACTAGTCATTTTAATCCTGAATTACCCTATAACTGATAAAAAACTTTTTCCCTCATCTAATAGCGCAAAAAACATCTATTACTCTCCTCTCAAACTCTCAAGAACTCCCAACAAGAGTTTCTCTCAAAATTTAACTTCAAGGGCTCCAAACAGAAGGTTTCTTTCAAGTAATTGATACGTTCAGGTATGTGGGGTTTGAAAAAGGGTTTGCTTTCATCCTTGTGCCCAAGAACTTCATTTTCATAAATGATTTTATGGATTTGATGAATAGGGTTCATACCCACTTTACATGATTTTAAACTATTATGCTCCTTTATGAATTGAATTGCATATTATCATAAGAATTCATGGTTTACTTATGTTTTTACTCGTATGGTTGATCTTATGAATTGAATTTTATCATTCTTGGCATGAAATCTTACAAGTTGGTAAATGTATATGAATTTGGCATGATTTACTCAATTTACAAGATATTTAGACTAATGATTTCAGATTCAATATGAAGTTCACATACGTACTTATGGATATGAATTAGAAACAGAGGCATAATTGGTTTTTAGACTTATAAACCCTTATGCTTATTTTATGGCGAATTTCGTATATGTTATGAGCAATAGTATGGTTTTGGGAGTATTATCTAGCATCTAGGGACGAGGGTTTACCGTATCCTAGTCCCAGAAACTATGTTCCACCATAGGTATGATATTATGTTTTTCCCCAAGTGGGCCTATGAATGGTCACGCCAAAATCACGGCTTTATACTCTAGCAAGGTATATTCCAGCCTTACAATGATGCATATGTTGGACTCCATGTTTCCCACGTGGTTTATGTCTGTTACGAGAATCTCCCACAGAAATATTGATTTTAAAAACTAAGTGTAATGACTCATTGATGTTATTTGATTATGTTTTACTACCTATGCTTTATGAAAGTTCAGCTTTCAGTTTTATTCATGTAATATGGTGAGTCTGTATACACTTTGCATGTATGGTTTCGTCTTATGATACATGCGAGTTTTACTTATTGCATGCACCCCCATATACTCAGTACATTCCATAAGTACTTACCATATACTCTATGTGCTCTACATCCTATCATGATGTAGGTTCTGGAGTTCGCCCTCAGACTCACGATTGCTGTGATTGCCAGTGCCTACTCCCATCCCGTTGGTGATTCCTCATGTTTCGAGTATTTTTCAAACATAGTTTATTTGGGTGAGTTGAGTGTTCATGTGTAGACTGTTAGAGTAAATAAATTATGGCTCAGTCTTGAGGATATTGAATAGGCCCATAGACTTAGAATGTCGGCTTTGATCTAAGGGGGAGATGATAGGGTGAAGAACCAAATCAAGTCTTGTGAATTAGGTTGTGATGCATGTCAATAAGAGTTATGATGAGATAGTGATCCATTCTTACTCTAGCGTATTCCTCAAATTTCAATCATTATGACACCCTACCCATGTCTTGCGTGATAGAGCCATACCCATGACTAATGCTTATACACTTCATACGTATTCATGTTCATTCTTAGCTCCTAGTAAAAGAAGTAATAGCTTCACTCCGTGATACTAGTCATCCCCCATGAATCTATGAATTCCAGTCCTATGTTAAGTAACTTATGATATATATGAACTTATGTTTCGTAATATGCTCAGTTCCCTGAACTCATGATACACCTTTAATGACTAGTGAAATTCACATTATGTCATATATGTCTTCATGTTAGATCTCTCTAATGAATCCATGCCTATGATCCTCTATTCCTCAGGCCGCAGTTAAGTATCAAAGTTATATATAGTATTCTTTCTTGCTCTAGGTCCTCATATTCTAGCCCCTCAGTGACCTCCCCTTATGTTAAGATAGTGGTGATGAAAATGGATGAACAATGGTTTATCTAGGAGAGAGTTGGTGTTCCTTATAAGGAAAAATTTGTGTGTGCTTGTTTTATCAAAGGTTAAAACTGTGGAGGAAGATCAAGGCAAAGCTTTGATATAGGTAATAGTTAGTTGAGAAGTTTTGGTGATAATTCATGAAGTTTTTTTATCGATATAGGTATTAGAGAATATGAGAAAATTCTCAAATGGTTTGGTTGCCTAGAAGTTCATACGTGATTATAACGATAGGCATGAATATCATGTTGGTATACAAGTGGATGAATGCATTGTGCACTAGTGAATTCCTGATTAGAGCTCGGAGTTAGTTGTTGAAGTGGTAAGGAGTATTATTTTTGAGCTGAGAGCTCTGAAAAGACATAGGATATTGAATCCCATCATTTAGACTAGTATTATTGTGTCATGTGTAGTACCTTGTGACTCTTAGTTAGGCTTGCATATGGTAGGAGTATGTAGTCCAACTCAGACTTTGGTAGGAGTAGTCGTTTGTACCCATGTCAAGGTTATAAGTTGCATCAAATGAAGTGTATTATTTAAGAGGAAAAGTATAGTTGAGAAGTGTGTTTGAGAAGTGTTGTTAAGCTTGAAAGTTAACAGTTGCATCGCTTAAGGCATATTAATCCTGTTCTTGCTTTTGTTCTATATTCCTATATTCCATGTTATATAGTTTCAGCCAGAGGATGTCTCATGTTTGAGTCTATATTGTCTCTATTATATGAACCTATATCTACAGATTAGACTAATTAGACCATGTTGTGATTCCTTATTTAAATGCCATACTCAGATCATGCCCAAAATTCTTTTCCTCGATTGTTATTAGAAATTATGATAAGGAGAGTTTGATGAAACTTATATTTCTTTCTTAGTAACTCTTGGAAATTTCATTGCACTAACTATCACTTCACATTTATAGATGTACGATCGTGTCATGAGCTCTTCAATCCAGTTCTAAACTCTCAGCATGAATCCGCTCCTTAAAGTCCATCAAGTCAACTTAGAAATCAGTTTCGTGTTAGGGGTTTTATCTTTTCAGCTCTGTTATATCCTTCATTGGTCGACATGATGGCCAAGTACCCATATTTTTTCACTCCTAACAATAATTCAACAGGAGTAATAGATTTACCCTTCTAGCATTGCGCTCTTCTAATTTCATGTCTACATTGTTCTATACGATTCTTGTGTATGTGTTCATGTTCCATATGTATCAGCTGAGTTAGTAACTACATTCTTTTCACCCCCAACATAAGTCTTCATTCGAGGACGAATGATCCCAAGGGGGAGATATTGTAATACCCCACAAACGTTCGTCATATGTGTATAGTCCCAAAATCTATGATTTGTAGCCATAAATAAGTTTCATGATCATTTCCCTAGTGTGGTGAGTGCTTTTGATGTGAATCATGGTCATAATAATCATTTAGAGCAAAGTTGAGTTGAGAACATTTTTATCGGTTGAGTTTTAGTATTCGATCTTACAAGGGTTAACTTCAAACGAGTATAACTTATTGAATATAAAGATTTTTTGAGCTCAATACCCACTAAATGAAATTTATTTGAGTCTTATTTCCAACGCATCCAATTTCGCTTTAATCCGATAACGGAGTAAAAAGTTATGTGCCTTTTTGTGAGCGAACCAGTAGAGCTCCGCGATTTAGATGTGTCATGGAGACAACGTGGAAGAAAACTGAATTTTGGGACCAAAACAGTGAGGTTCCGCGATTTCAACATGTGACGGACCTCTTCCTCCGTGATATTGGAGTGCCACGCCAGTGGTGCTCTGCGATTTCACCCTGCCACGCTAGTGGTGCTCTGCGACATTAAAATTCCATTTTCTTTCAGTTTTTCGAGGGTTAACTAGTCATTTAATCCTAAATCACCCTATAACTGATACAAAATGGTTTCCCTCATCTCATATCACAAAAAACATCGATTACTCTCCTCTCAAACTCTCAAGAACTCCCAACAAGGGTTTCTCTCAAAATTCAATTTCAAGGGCTCCAAACTCAAGGTTTCTTTCAGGTAATTAACATGCTCAGGTATGTGGGGTTTGAACAAGGGTTCCGTTTCATCCTTGTTCCCAAGAACTTTGTTTTCATAAATGATTTTATGGATTTGATGACTAGGGTTCATACCCACTTTACATGATTTTAAACTATTATGCTCCTTTATGAATTGAATTGCATATTATCACAAGAATTCATGGTTTACTTATGTTTTTACTCATATGGTTGATCTTATGAATTTAATTTTAGCATTCTTGGCATGAAATCTTACAAGTTGGTAAATGTTTATGACTTTGGCATGATTTACTCAATTTACAAGATATTCGGACTTATGATTTCAAATTCAATATGAAGTTCACATACGTACTTATGGATATGAATTAGAAACAGAGGCATAATTGGTTTTCAGACTTATAAATCCTTATGCTTATTTTATGGTGAATTTTGTATATGTTATTAGTAGTAGTCTGATTTTGGGAGTAGTATCTAGCAGTGAAGGCAAGGGTTCAACCTATCCTAGTCCCAGAAACTATGTGCCACCGTAGGTATGATATTATGTTTTGCCCTAAGTGGGCCTATAGTGATTACACCAAAATCATGGCTTTATATATTGGCAAGGTATATTGCGGCCTTTAAACGAGGCATATGTTGGACTCCATGTTGCTCACGTGTTTTAAGTCGGTTACGAGAATCTCCCACAGAAATATTGATTTTAGAAACTAAGTGCAACGACTCACTGATGTTATTTGATTTTGTTTTACTACCTATGCTTTATGACAATTCTTCTTTCAATTTTATTCATGAAATATAGTGAGTCTGTATACACTTAGCATGCATGGTTTCATCTTATGATACATGCCAGTTTTACTTATAGCATACACCCCTATATACTCAACATATTCCATAAGTACTGACCACATACTCTATGTGCTCTACATTTTATCATGATGTAGGTTCTGGTGTTCGCCCTCAGACTCACGGTTAGCTCTGATTACCAGTGCCTGCTCCCGTTCAGTTGGTGATTCTCATGTTCCGAGGACTTGGTTATGATTTTTTGTATTATTTCATTAGTTCAGACTTCCATGATTTCGGGTCAGCTGGGGGTCTGCCCCAGTGGCTCTTTAGTATGTTAGAGGCTTTCCCATACATATTAGTTTTGCAGTTAATTCTCATGTTTAAACTATTTTCAGTTTACGCTGACAGACTTCAGATTTGATACTACGTTCTCATGTTTTTTTGAATAAATACTAGTTTCCGCTCATGCTCTTAAGTGAATTGAATATGAGTTAGTGTTGTACAGATACCATGGGTTAGCTTCAGGGTTACTTGTAGTCCTAAGAACCGTGTGATGTCTAGGGGATAGTCTCGTGGCGTTACAAACTTGGTATCAGAGCCCAAAGTTCAAACATCTTAGGGTGTCTGAAAAGTCGTGTCTAATAAAGTCTTGTTTATGGGTGTGTTGTGCACCACACTTATAATCAGGAGGCCACAATATATTTAGGAAATGTTTCACTTCTTTCATACTCCAGATCGTGCAGTAAAGTTGTCCTCTTAGAAACTTATGTCAATTCGTGTGTTACTCCAAATTCCTCCAACTATGCCTTATCCTTGAGATAATATAAGTAGTAAATCTCAAATTCCTAGTGATATGATGCTCTCAGATTTAAGTATCAGAAACTTCAAAAAATTACACAAAGGGCTTGAGAAAAGCCCGTTAGTGTGTTTTAAGTCCTTCAATTTGAAAACTTATGTCCTCATCTATATGATTCATGCAGTTAAGACATAATATGGTATGTATTCAGATTCCTATTTAACCCTTTATTACAGATAGCACCTATGAGAGAAGAGAGTATGTACCTAGATTATTGAATAGAGTTTTCATTCGAGGGAAAGTGTAACTTAGGGTGTTACGATTCATAAGTAGTAGTACATCCTCAGAGTTGGGAGTATGGATTTCGAAGTGTAGTAACAAGAAAAATGGGGATAGCAATTGGTTAAAAGTATATAGATGGATCTATGTATGATATTAAGTTAGGATTGAGGTGATATGTCTTTGGGTGTTAACTAAGGGGTAGTGAGTATGGTGTAGATTTCAAGGCGGAAGGTATAGAAGGAGTTATTAGTTAAGGTGACTTAGAGTATGCTTTAACTAGGAAAGAAGTTCTAGTTGGCATTTCATTGTGTTAGAAAAGTATAGGTCATTAATAAAAGTATTAGGTTGTTAAGGATCGTTAATCTAGGCTTCCCTTTGTGATCGTGAAAAGGAAATTGGTTGATGCTTATAGAGCTATGAATATAATTTAGATGTATGGATGGATAAGTAGTAGTGATGTGTGAAAGAAGGATACGCTAATGGACTGTAATTAGATAGACCATAAGATTAGGATCAATTATTGTTATCATGAGGTTCTAGTGGACTAGTGTTTCTTGATTTTTTTTTTAGTAGCTGCCAAGCAAGAATAGTAGGTGAAGTTGTGTTGATAATCATGTCTAGTACTAGACACTAAGTTTGAATAGTGGATGATCATCAAGGTGGAAATAATGATTGCTTAGGATATTGATGCTAGTTATATGAAAGTGAGCTAGTAGGCTTGAAATAATGAATGCAAGGATTTAAGTTCATTTATTCACAAATATGTATGATGGTGTGGGTATGGTATAGAGGTGCACCCTAGGTAATATGTGGCTGCATGATTTTCTAAGATTATTAAGTGTCGTGTGTACTTAGATAGTACCTTGAGTTGCTAATTGTGAAGAAGGCTAGTTATATAGTATATGGTGTTCTTAATAGCTAAATTAAGGAGTTATAGATAGACGATGTTGAGTCTTTTGGTATAATTTTAATTCTCATGGTTTTCGGAAAAATATGAATTTAGAGGTGTGATATTAGTAAACTAAGAAGAAAAGGGCAAATTGTGTGTTTAGAGAGGCATGTATGTGTGCCAAGGAGAGTATAAGTATACTGATGATGATTATTGAAGCAAGAGAAAGTTAAGTGTAGTATTTATGAAAGGAATGTCCAAGAATGAAGTTAGTATTTTTCAAATATAGTTTATCTGGGTGAGTTGAGGGTTCATGTGTAGACTGTTAGAGTAAATAAATTATGGCTCAGTCTTGAGGATATGGAATAGGCCCATAGACTTAGAATGTCGGCTTTGATCTAAGGGGGAGATGATAGGGTGAAAAACCAAATCAAGTCTTGTGAATTAGGTTGTGATACATGTCAATAAGAGTTATGATGCGATAATGATCCATTCTTACTCTAGCGTATTCCTCAAATTTCAATCATTACGAAACCCTACCCATATCTTGCGTGATAGAGCCACACCCATGACTAATACTTATACACTTCATACGTATTCATGTTCATTCTCAGCTCCTTGTAAAAGAAGTAATAGCTTCACTCCGTGATCCTAGTCATCCCCCATGAATCTATGAATTTCAGTCCTATGTTAAGTAACTTATGATATATATGAACTTATGTTTCGTAATATGCTCAGTCCCCTGAACTCATGATACACCCTTAATGACTAGTGAAATTCACATTATGTCATGTATGTCCTCATGTTAGATCTCTCTAACGAATCTATGCCTATGATCCTCTATTCCTCAGGCCCCAGTTAAGTATCAAAGTTATGTATAGTATTCTTTCTTGCTCTAGGTCCTTATGTTCTAGTCCCTCAGTGATCTTCCCTCATGTTAAGATAGTGGTAATGAAAATGGATGAACAATGGTTTAGATAGGAGAGAGTTGATGTTCCGAATTAGGAAAAATTTGTGTGTGCTTATTTTATCTAAGGTTATAATTATGGTGGAAGATCGGGGCAAAGCTTTGGTATCGGTAATTGTTAGTTGAGAAGTTTTGGTGTGGTTTTTTGGGCGATAAATCATGAAATTTTTTATTGATAGAGGTATTAGAGAATATGGGAAAATTCTTAGATGGTTTGATTGCCTTGAAGTTCATATGTGGTTATAACGATAGGCTTGAATGTCATGTTGGTATACAAGTGGATGAATGCATTGTGCACTAGTGAATTCCTGATTAGAGCTCGGAGTTAGTTATTGAAGTGGTAAGGAGTATTATTCTTGAGATGAGAGCTCTGAAAAGACATAGGATATTGAAACTCGTCATTTAGACTAGTATTATTGTGTCATCTGTAGTACCTTGTGACTCCGAGTTAGGCTTGCACATGGTGAGAGTATGTAGTTCAACTCAGACTTTGGTAGAGTAGTCACTTGTACCCATGTGAAGGTTATAAGTTGCATTAAATGAAGTGTTTTATTTAAGAGGAAATGTATAGTTGAGAAGTGTGTTTGAGAAGTGTTGTTAAGCTTGAAAGTTAACAGTTGCATCGCTTAAGGCATAGTAATCCTGTTCTTGCTTCTGTTCTATATGCGTATATTCCATGTTATATAGTTTCAGCCAGAGGATGTCTCATGTTTTAGTCTATATCGTCTCTATTATATAAACCTATATCAACAGATTAGACTAATTAGACCATGTTATGATCCATAATTCAAATGCCATACTCAGATCATGCCCAAAATTCTTTTTCTCGATTGTTATTAGAAATTATGATAAGGAGTTTCTGAGGAAACCTATATTCCTTTCTTTGTAACTCTTGGAAATTTCATCGCACTAGCTATCACTTCGTAGTTCTATATGTACGATCATGTCATGAATGCTTCAATCGATTTCTAAACTCTCAGCATGAATCAGCTCCTTAAAGTCCATCAAGTCAACTTAGAAATCAGTTTCATGTTAGGGGTTTTATCTTTTTTGCTCAGTTATATCCTTCAGTCGTCGACATGATGGCCAAGTACCCATTATTTTTCACTCCTAGCAACGATTCAACAGGAGTAATAGATCCCCCCTCCTAGAATTGCGCTCTTCTAATTTCATGTGTATATTGTTCCATATGATTCCTGTGTATGTGTTCATGTTCTATATGTATCAGCAGAGTCAGTACTATGTCAAAGGTGATTCCAGTTATGAAACATGATTGATTTTAGAAATTCAGTTTCATGTTAGTAACTACATTCTTTTCACCCCAACATCAATCTTCATTTGAGGACGAATGATCCCAAGGGGAGATATTGTAACACCCTCAAACTCTTGAGCTTAAACAGTTCGTCATATGTGTATAGTCCCAAAAGCTATGATTTCTAACTGTAAATAATTTTCATGATCATTTCCCTGGTGTGGTGAGTGCTTTTGATGTGAATCATGGTCATAAGAAACATTTAGAGCAAAGTTGAGTTGAGTTAACATTTTTATCGGTTGAGTTTTAGTATTCTATCTTTCAAGGGTCAACTTCAAACGAGTATAACTTCTAGAATATAAGTATTTTTTGGGTTCAATACCCACCAAATAAAACATATCTCAGTCTTCTTTCCAACGTATCCAATTTTGCTTTAATCCGATAATGGAGTAAAAATTTATGTGCCTTTTTGTGAGCGGACCAGTAGAGCTCCACGATTTGGACGTGTCATGGAGGCAACGCGGAAGAAAATTGAATTTTGGGACTAAAATAGTGAGGGTCCGTGATTTCAACATGTCACAGACCTCCTCCTCCACGATATTGAAGTGCCACGCCAGTGGTGCTCCGCGATTTCACCTTGCCACACTAATGGTGCTCCACGACATTAAAATTCTGTTTTCCTTAAGTTTTTCCAGGGTAAACTAGTCATTTTAATCCTAAATGACCCTATAACTGATATAAAATTGTTTCCCTTATCTCATATCACAAAAAATATCAATTACTCTCCTCTTAAACTCTCAAGAACTCCCAACAAGGGTTTCTCTCAAAATTCAATTTCAAGGGCTCCAAACTTAAGGTTTCTTTCAAGTAATTGATACGTTCAGGTATGTGGGGTTTGAACAAGGATTTCCTATCCTTGTGCCCAGTAACTTCATTTTCATAAATGATTTTATGGATTTGCTGAATAGGGTTCATACCCACGTTACATGATTTTAAACTATTATGCTCCTTTATGAATTGAATTGCATATTATCACAAGAATTCATGGTTTACTGATGTTTTTACTCGTATGGTTGATCTTATGAATTGAATTTTAGCATTTTTGTCATGAAATCTTACAAGTTGGTAAATATATATGACTTTGGCATGATTTACTTTGTTTGTAATAAAACTTATGATTTCAGATTCAATTTGAAGTTCACATACGTACTTATGGATATGAATTAGAAACAGAGGTATAATTGGTTTTCAGACTTATAAACCCTTATACTTATTTTATGGTGAACTTTGTATATGTTATGAGCAGTAGTATGGTGTTGGGAGTAGTATCTAGCACCGAGGGGCGAGGGATTAATGTATCCTAGTCCTAGAAACTACGTGCCACCGTAGGTATGATATTATGTTTTGCCCCAAGTGGGCCTATAGTGATCATACCAAAATCATGGCTTTATAATCTGGCAAGGTATATTGCAGCCTTCCAACGAGGTATATGTTGTACTCCATGTTGCTCACGTGTTTTATGTCGGTTACGAGAATCTCCCACAGAAATATTGATTTCAGAAACTAAGTGTAATGACTCACTGATGTTATTTGATTATGTTTTACTACCTATGCTTTATGACAGTTCAGCTTTCAGTTTTATTCATGCAATATGGTGAGTCTGTATAAACTTAGCATGCATGGTTTCATCTTATGATATATGCCAGTTTTACTTATTGCATGCACCCCCATATACTCAGTACATTGCATAAGTACTGACCACATACTTTATATGTTCTGCATCCTATAATGATGTAGGTTCTAGTGTTCGCCATCTTACTCATGATTAGCTGTGATTGCCAGTGCCTACTCCCATCCAGTTGGTGATTCCTTATGTTCCGAGGACTTGGTTATGATTTCCTATGTTATTTCATTAGTACAGACTTCCATGATTTCAGGTCAGCTGGGGGTCTGTCCCAGTGGCTCTTTAGTATGTTAGAGGCTTGCCCAAACATAGTAGTTTTGCAGTTAATTCTCATGTTGAGACTATTTTCAGTTTACGCTGACAGACTTCAGATTTGATACTACGTTCTCATGTTTTTATGACAGACTTCCAATTTGATATTACGTTCTCATGTTTTTATGAATAAATACTAGCTTCCGCTCATGTTCTTAAGTGAATTGAGTATGACTCGATATTGTACAGATACCATGGGTTTGCTTCGGGACAACTTGTAGTCCTAAGCACCGTGTGACGTCTAGGGGGTAGCTCGGGGTGTTACAAACTTGGTATTTCAATTCTTAGTAAGATCTGAGTTAAGAACAAACATGGGAGATATTTCAGTAAAAGAGCAAAGCAACTTTATAAGATTTTCCCAAAACCAAAGGCCAGCTATGAAACCCCATACAACAGAAAACACAACAAAATTGGAAAACCATCAAATCAGTTTAATCACAGAACCAAAAAGGGAACAACTCTAACAAATTACAGGGGCGTCTCAAACAATCTTTTTTTTTTTAAAAAAAAATATGAGCAAAAAG
The DNA here is from genome assembly GCA_031232105.1 of Capsicum rhomboideum. Taxonomy (NCBI): domain Eukaryota; kingdom Viridiplantae; phylum Streptophyta; class Magnoliopsida; order Solanales; family Solanaceae; genus Capsicum; species Capsicum rhomboideum. The sequence continues at coordinate 136,047,694 of CP124711.1, read as the reverse complement.
AGAATTGCAGATACCAAACTGTGCAAAATGGAAGTGAAAAAATGGTAATGCAGAAACTACAACAACAAAAAGACAAAATCCTTACCTCCACCAAGATATAGCAAGAACAAGAAAACACAATTCAGTGAAAAAAACAAGCAACATTATAATATTTTCCCACAACCCATATATAACAGAACATACAAAAAGTTGAAAAAACACCCATCAAATCTATTATAAGGAACTTACAAGAATCCTAGGAATCCAAGTTTTTTGCTCGACCCATTTGATGTTTTTATTTGTATTTCAAGAAAATATGAACAAAAAGAGAAAAGATGCAGATACGATAATGCTCAAAATGAAAGAGAAATAATGGTAATGCAGATACCACTACAGCAAAAAGATAGATTCTCTATCTCCACCAGCTATAGCCAAATGCTTGTAAGAACAAGAAAACACAATTTAGTTAAAAAAAAACAAGCAACTTTATAAGATTAACCAACAACCAAAGGTGAAAAAACCATATAACAAAACACACAACAAAGCTGGAAAAATACCCAGCAAATCATTGCAAAGTTTTTATTTCAAAGATCCTATTTTACACTATCAATTATTAAAGATTTTACAAGATTATTATGTCACATCTCAGCTCCTGATATCCTCTGTTGAGCTACTTGATAGCAGTTATAAGTATTGTTTCATTTCCAATGCTTTACATACCAATACATTCTGAGTATTGACGGATTTTTCGCTATATCATTTCATGATGTAGCGTCGGGTATTCATGTGCGTGATCAGACTATTTAGTAGGTTTCATCTCTTCATCTATTGGTGAGCCCTCCGCCTTTCCTAAAGACACAGTCTAGTATTTATGTTGGTTCAGTTCTAGTGTTTAAGGTATGCAGTGGCCTTGTCCCGGTAGACATTATTCACTTGTTTAGAGGCTTCTAGATGGATGTAGTTGTCAGACTCACTCAAATGTTATTCAGTTTTATATTTATACCTTTCGGTCTCCCTTATTAAAACTTTATGATTTAAATTTCCTTTTCGCACTTTATAGTTGTATGCTCATGATGTGAACCAGGCGGTTCCCTCGGGGTTGTAATATTAGAGGGTGACTATTATGTTCAGGGTCTAGGCTCGGGTCGTGGCAATGTAATTTCTCATGACAACCAATCAATAGTCCATATGAACTAGGATCTCAATTGAACAATTGGTCGTCCATCCTCCTGAACTCTTTGAACCTCATCCGCCCCTTCATGGCCATAATTGGTAGAGGCACTAGGTGTGGGGCAATACTCAACAATGACACACCTATACTCTAGGAGATCTCAACTGTGACTTCCTGTGCCTCTGGAACCTGAAGCACTGGAGTGATATTTTGGTCGGGAGTTTGTGATGCGAGGCTAAAAGCCACCTTATTTTACCGTCTTTTGCCTCACATTTGTTCTATTTTTGGTATCGTATTGAACTTAAATAATGTGATTTACACTTGTGTTTCATGTCTTGTGTATGTAGGAGTTTCTTGATGTATTTGGAGCTTAAACAAGAAAGAAAAGAGCACCAAATAACCAAAAGGAACCAAGTAAGAATCAACGTCTCAACGCATTGCAAAATGAGCGAAAAAATAGCTAATTGAAGCTTCCTTGTGCCACAAATCCAAAGCAAGCTAGTGGCACAACTTTGTGATGGTCTCAGGAAATTTGAAGGCTTACGCCACTCATCAAAATCAAGGAGTGGCTCAAGTTTAGCTACTGCTCTGGAATTTTAAGTGTTCCTTGCGCCACTGCTGCTGTGGCGCGACTCGGGACCTCTCCTAACCCGATTGGGATTGGTTTTTGACCTTATAAGGGTTTCTAAACTCTATATAAACCCCCTACCATTTTTTTAATCAATGAAAAACTAATTTGGGGAAGGCAACAGGTAGGGCAAAGCTCAAGAACAAGGTTTAATTTATTTCTTTTATTTTATTTTCGATTTCTTCCTTGTAAACTCATGAAATCTCTTCTTCCAAAGAGATTCATGAGTAGCTAAACCTCTTAATTTCTATGGTTGTGGTCGAACATGAAAGTTGTGGGTTGAATATCATATTATCTATTTTGTTTTCCAATTATGGAGTTATTTATTTTTGCTTGCTTTCAATTATTCGTTTGATTGATCACCCTGCGAATATTATCTAGGGCTTGTTTGTTGGATTTGAAAAAAAGGAACAACAAGTGTAAAAAGAGGAAATAGGGCTAGTTTGTGAACCTTATAGGGAAAGGGAATCGATTCATCACTGAGGATAGAAATATACCTTGTGACCTAGCTTAGTTGATACAGATGATATCTTTATGCACTTCACTATTAACCAACGACCATAGAAATATAGGCATTAGGGATAGTTGAGTAGGCTTAGAGTTGTTGGAAAAATGCTCACTATAGCTACAATTAACCTGCAACTAATAACTCAGGAAAGCAAATTAGATGAGTGATTGGATAGCACAACTGGATTTTCAAAACACCGCAACCCTAAATCTTTTCTCAAATCTGAATTACAACACAACCAATCCACGACTTGTCTCCAATTGTTTTTATTTACATTCAAAACATACAAATGACTCTTAATTATTTGTTATCGACTGAATAACTCATATAAGAATTCAAACTAGAAATAAGTTTATCGAATTCCTGTGGGTACGATATCTGTACTTACATCCTTTATTACTTATACGACCACATACTCTTGCATGTACGAAAGGACGCAAGAAGTTTTTGGCTCCGTTGTCGGGAATTGATTTGAAATTGATATACTATTTTGAGTTTTTATTGAATTATTCAAATTTCACTTTTATTTGTTGTTTTTGTTTCTTCCAGGGTACAAGTTAGTTTATGCTAAACAATCGGAGTCAAGGCAATCCCTTGATTCCAATTGACCACGAGCTTGAATAGAGAGTTGAGAACAATGGGTGATAACTTAAACAATCAAATTCTTTGAGACCCACCAAATAATGCGGTAGATAGGGATGTACCATATGAGGGTAAACCATATGAAGACCCATACAAGAACCTACTAGAGTTTACTAAGTTGTGTGACAACTTCCATTACCAAAATATTTCATATGAATATGTGAAGTTGACACTATTCCCCTTTTCACTGATTGGGGAAGCAAAGCAATGGTTGTAGAATGAACCGGCAGGATCTATCACATCTTGGGATGTCTGAAAAGTTTCTCAATAGGTTTTTCTCATCTTGGATAACAAAAGAGCTTAAAGGAAAGATCTTCGGATTTGTTCAAAAAGATTTTGTATCCCTTCCCCAAGCTTGGGAGAGATACGAGGGATACTTAAGAGATTGTCCGCACCACCATCAGTGTAAGGAGATTATTGGGCATAATTTTATTGAAGGATTGAGGCCAAACTCTAAGTCCTTATTAGATGCTACAGCTCAAGGGAAAATTTTGTCCATGAGCTATGATGAAATAGAGGCGTTGCTTAATCTTATGTCTGCAACCTACAGGTCACCGAGACTATTCAGAGCCTAGCAGAGTATTCACTTCTAAAAAAAAAATGCCTGGTAGGTTAGAGCTAGATGATGTGTTAGCTATTTTGGATGATATTGGGCAGTTGTGTGCCTTAATAAAGCAGAGTGTATTAGCTCCAAGTATAGGAAAAGTTCAACAGGTACAACAGGTTCAGGCGGCTGCGGTATTTTGTGAGAAGTGTGGTGAAAATCATGCTTACTCTGGATGTCCTTCAAATCTAAAATCTATATATTATGTGGGGCAATAAAATTACAGAAACCACCCAAATTTATCTTGGGGTGGAAATCAGTAGGCCCAAAGACAATAGTATACACCGCAAGCTCCACAAGTGAGCAATTCTTTGGAGGAGATAATGAAACAGTTCATGGGACAACAAACTCAAATTGTGAATGAAATGCAGAAGTCCATTCATGAACTTGATCGTCAAGTAGGCCAACTAGCTTCATCACAACATGTAAGACCTTCAGGTACACTACCGAGTGATACAGAAAATAACACTAAACAGGTAATGGAAATCTCACTCAGGAATGGTAGAGATCTGGTTGAAGTCCCTCCTAAGCAGAAAGGTCAAGATGCAAGTGTAGAGTTGCCGGATGCATAGCCTCCAAAGACGAGAGTAATTAATTGGACAACTACAAGCATCCACCTCCTTTCCCACAAAGGTTAATTCCATCACCAACTTCAGAGATAGAGTCTGTACAAGAAAAAAAAAGAGATAAAGAGGTTGTTGAGCAAACTGAGATTGCGGTTGAGAGACCTCCACCACCATTTCCATAGAGATTCTAGAAAAGTAGTAAGGATGCAAATTTTAAGAAGTTTCTTGATAATTTCACGCAACTTCACATTAATATTCCCTTGATTGATGCTTTGAGGGATATGCCCACATATGCCAAGTACTTGAGAGAGGTAGTGGCTTGAAAGAGAAGACATGTAGAGTTTGAGACAGTTGCACTCACTGAAGAGTGTAGTTCGAGGGTATTGAGCAAGCTTCCTAAAAATCTCAAAGATCCTGAGAGTTTCAACCTCTCTATACAAATTGGCGAAGATGAGGTTGGACATGCATTGTGTGATCTTTGTAACACCCCATACGATTCCGAACCTATACAACTATGTTTACATTTGTGGAATTAGTAAAGTATGAGAGACTTGATGAATTATCCATTAAATTATTGGGTATTAATGAGTCATGAGTCATTGGGCCAAATGAGGCCCAAAACATAAACAAAAGACTAGGCCCAATGGGGCAAAATGATCCAATCTTCCATTTGACCAAATCAACCATGCATTTAATGCCAAGAGATGGATAAGGGTGAATTGAGGGACTTATATATATATATATATATATATATATATATAATTCATTATACACAAAATTTAGTGGGCTAAAGAAGTCTTGATCCATTGGGCTCAATGGAGGCCCAAAATTACATGGAAGACATGGCCCAAATGGGTAATTGATCCATTCTTGCATGAACAAATCCATAAGGAAATTATTGACCAAATGTAATGGATAAAGATGACTTTAAAGGGTCTATAAAAGGTGAAAAATCAGATTTATTCACCATTTTACACATGCCATTTTCTAGACATTTCTATAATATTCTCTCAACACTAAAACCCTAAGCTATCTTCTACTTGAGACAAGATCACCCCTTGGTAAGCTTTGGTAGGTGTTTACTCTCATGATTTAATATATTTTATGCATGTAATATTGTGTATATCATGTTGGTTATGTTGGTGAGGTGTGAGAAGTTCACTATGTGTGAAACAATTTGTGTTTGCTAAATCGGAGGATGATTTTGCCTTGTAAACTTGAACATGGACTTGTGGTCTTAAAGGAAGTGAACATGATGGAGTTAATATTGACATGTGAGATGTGATTATAGCATTTCCTTGTTTTTTCATGGTGTATAATGTTTGGAATTTCTATTGTGAAATTGGTTATGGTTTTGGTGACGTATTGATCGTAAAGTGTCGTTTTGGTGTTGTTATGTGTGTTGTGAGACCATGGATGAATTTTGGTGTTTAAGATGATAAAAAATATGTCAAAATAAGTTTGGTTATGATCATGGACCATTCATTGCATGAAAAGACCCAAAAGAGACCCTTTTTGGCCGAAACGGGCACCCGCCCTCGCAGACGAAGCACCTGCGGGCGTAGGTGCCAACGCAGGTGCCTCTGGCTACTTCCAAAGGTCACCTACAGATGCAGTTCATCCACCTGTGGGCGCAAGTGGCTTAGCGGATCGGCCCGGAACTCCGAATTGCTTGTTTTTGCATCCCTTTGCCCCCCCCCCCCGAAACCCCTATACCCTTCATGGATGTAATTATCAACTTGTGATGTCATTTTAATGACCTTAAAGTGTCGTATGAAGGCATGTTGGATTTTATTAAATGTGGATGGTTGTTCATATGTTTTTATGAGGCAAATTGATAAGCGTAAATGTGACTGAATGGAAATGAGAAGGCATAAAGGGTAAGTGTGATGCGAAATGCTATTGTTATACGAAATCTTGGTCAATGTGTGTAATGTTAAGGTGTTGTTGGTATGATAATGCAGTGAGTTGTATTGTAAGGAGTGAAATGAAGTTATATGGCGGTCATATAGTTCATTGTCGTTTTGTACGCTTGTACGGTAAATGATCGTTAACAAGAGTTTCATTATGGACTTGTATTGTAGAGTGAAACATAAGGAAGAAGCTAGACTATTGTGTTCATATATATACTTGTGTACTCGTACTTGGAAGTAAAGGTATGTAAGGTTACTCTTTTATATCCTTCTTCAACATATGGTGTTCACATTGTCATAGTACTCATTCGATTCCGAAATACTCTAAGGTATTCCGTATCCGATAGTTGGCTAGAGTTACACATATGTTCCTTACTCATTGGTAAATGGTGAATCATATGACTCATGTTCATTGGTTGACTCATGCCCATTGGTTGACTCATGTTCATTGGCTAACATGTCAAAAGTTCCAATTGTTGTAAGGTATTACATCTCAGGTTGGTGAACAGTTGACATCCACATGTATCGTATTTAGTGATCATTATACTAAGGTTCCAAAAGTATTACATTCCAAAGGGGTCCTATATTATTTTAACTAAGGTAGACATATATTGTTATTCACAAGTGTCCTACTCCTAGATGAATTACGATCCACTTATCTCCTATTCATTGACTGGAGTTCCTAAGCTGTCATAATGTTGTAAATTCTAAGAGAACTATCTCAATGAGAGTACTGAGGTAAAGAGGGATTGTTTAGTTGAATAGCATAATTCCAATCATGTCAAGATCCCAAGTTCCAATAGAGTTATACACATGTCTCTTATGCATTGACTATCGTTCCAATGGTTCCAAGATGTGGTGTTCAAATAATGTTATGGCAAGTGAATATAACAATCTCTCACAAGGGAATGAATCAATCTCTCACAAGTAAATGTACCAATCTCTCAAAAGTAAAGAAATGAAGTAAGAATAAAGTAATGCATAATGATTGTGTTCATGGGTGTTATCCATGGGGTACAAATACCTGCATGATGATGTTAGTTTATCCATGGGGTGCAAACACCCGCATGATGATGTTCATTTATCCATGGGGTGCAAGAACACCTGCATGATGATATGATCTTATCCATGGGGTAAAAAGAATACCTGCATGATGATGATCTTTTATCCATGGGGTGACAAGAACACCTGCATGATGAGGGCCCTAACAGTATATGAGCAATGTAAAAGTAAAGTAAAGTAAAGGCAAGAGAAAGAAAGAACGTAATGTACATGGTTCCCCACATACAGAAAGAGAGTTTATTCACATTTTCTATTTCTCTTATATTGGTTCTATGGTTGTTGTGATTGTGAATGAATGATCGTAAATGGCAATAATAGAAGAATTGTACATAATTCCGCACATTGAGTTTTCTCTTATAATTATTTCCATGGAAGTTCTTACGTACTGATGTAGTTTTCTTATGGCCTTACATACTCAGTACATTCTTCGTACTGACCCCTCTCGGGGACTTACCTTACATGTTGCAGGTGTAGGTATTAGTAGACCTCCACCGTAGGTTGACGGTATTTGCAGATCTTTGGTGAGCTCCAGTTGGATTGGGGCTTTCCGAGTCAAAGTTTTACATTGGTTTTAATGTTGTAGACGTTATGAATTGGTCGTGTATGTATTTAGAGGCTTTTGTAGACATATGTGGGTGTATGGATGTAAGATATGTACGTTCACTGCGACGTGATGGCCCTAACGGCCAAGTTTTATATATGTATATGTATGGCATTTTACATTTCATCAATTACATGAGATAATATGTTATTCATTTAAGGTTATGCATACGAAGGTTCATGAGCAAAGATTGGTTCTCTCGGGCCATATCGGCTTCGGGTGCCAATCAGGCCTCGTTGGGAATCGGGGTGTGACAATCTTGGGGCAAGTATAAATTTAATGCCCTTATCTGTGTTCCAGATACTTGGTTCAGGAGAGCCATGCCTAATGACTATCACTCTACAATTGGTAGACCGCTCTCGTGTGAAACCGAAAGGAGTAATTGAAGATGTGCTCATCAAGGTAGGTAAGTTTGTGATCCCTTCCAACTTTATTATTTAAAATTTTGAAGCAGATGAGCAGGTACCGATTATTTTGGGATGCCCATTTTTAGCCATTGGAGGAGCTTGATTGATGTACAAAAAGAAGAGCTTAAGATGAGGGTCCATGAGGAGGAGACAACATTTAAAGTTTATAAGTCCCTCTCTACTACTTCACAATATAGAGAATTGTGTATGATTACAGAGGTGGTCAATGATAAGTGTGGGGTGGAAGAGTATGGGCTGAAAAAAGTGAAAGATCTGAAAGGAAAGAGAGTGAATGATAATTATGATCCTCCTAGAGTGAAGAAGAGGTCAAAGTTGAATCATATGGGGAGGAAAATATTGAGAGAATTTGGTTGATCTATGACTTGCGTCGTGCCATGATGCTAAATCAGGTGCTGCTTGGGAGGCAACCCAAGTTGTAATAGTGTAGTTTTATATTTATAGTGTCACTTTGTGTTTTTTTTTGTTTTATGCAGCATTGGGGAAGTCTAAGTACCTAAAATTTAGAAGCTAAGAGGCATGGATGAAGCATAAGTGTGGGGTCATTCACCCCTTTGATGGAAGTTTGAGAGAAGACATGCTGCTAGCTAGGCCCTAGAGGGCTCCAAGAAGTATTTCTAACCACTGTTTTTATTTTGATTAATGCTTTAGGGACAAAGCATGACTTTAAGTGTGGGGTGGGATTCTTCCGATATTGGTTAAGAGTGAAGTATGCTATAGGAGTTGCTTTGTTTTTAGTTACTTGCTTTAGTTGAAAAATTTGTGAAGAATTTTTTTTTAAAATCCAAAAACACAAAAAGATTTTTCTTTAGTTTTCAAGATTAGAATAGTTGGTGTTGGTTTTTATCTTTTTAGTTCCTTAGTAGAGAATACTTTGCCGACCCCTTGATTTTTCTTTTCAGTTCTTTTCTGAAGGGAGGCCCTTTGAACTGACTATCCTTCTAATTTTTAAAATTGTTTTTATTTTATTTTTAGGAAGAATGACTTTTCCCGATGATGGATGGTTGATGACCGTCTTGAGGGAAAAGTTAGTCATTAGGAGTTAGAGAGTCTTTAGGACCAATTGAGTGCGAGGTGCTCTTGTTAGGTGCTGCACATGAACTGAATGATGCAAGTAGGTTTTAAATTCAAGCATGCTATGAACAAAACTGAATAACTTCTTTTAAGAGACCTAGGCTCTTTTACTTGATTCGTATGTGATTTTTAGCTTAAATTTGAACTCTTGATGTTTGCTTGATTGAGAGTCTGCATGGATCCTTCTTGAGTTGAACATGTGCCATGTGTGTTAGGTGTTTTTTGATATTCAATGCGTTCATATTGATGCCTAGAACTTGCCTGGTGTGTTTGCAAAGCGAAATGAAGAATGTTGAGTTTAGGAGATGATATAGGCATTTCTTTGAGTAGCTTATTTTATCCTTTGCTTTATCTACCTTCAATGGATGATCCTTGTTAGACCTGTTGAGCCTTTAACCTATTCTTTGGTAGCCACATATGAAGTTTAATCCTTTTCTTTCAACAGGCCTTTAATTTGAACCAAAACTCCTAAGCGCTTTCATTAAAAAATAAAAGTTAAAAGGAGTGAGAATTGAGAAAAGGGAGATAGTTGAGTTTGGAAGCCTGTAGAAAAAGTCTAATGGTGCAAGTGAATTTTTTTTTTTTTTTAAAAAAACATATGCTATTGGTATGGAGTAGAAAAAGAACAAATCAAAAGTGAAAAAAAAAGTGTTTGATAAATGAGTAGTCCTTACTAGTGGCATGTGAACTTGCTTAAAGAGATGGGAAAACAAAGAAATCTATGGGTGAGAAGAGTAGAAGAAAGAGTTGGTTGATTGAAGAGTGTGCGAATGATGAAGAATTTGTGAATTATATGAGTTTGCAAAGATAATAGAGTAGGTTCTTGAGGCTAGGAGGTCTTGAGTAGTTATTTAAATGTGTTGAATGATTGAAGCTTACTTAATAAGAACTTGTCATCTATTGTAGTCGTTGTAGTCTTAGCTTGAGTAATATTGTTTCAATTGGTGTAGTTGTAGTAGAGTCTAAGTCATACATGTATAGCTTACTCGAGGATGAGCAAGGGTTTAAGTGTGGGGTGTTGATGCGAGGCTAAAAACTACCTTATTTTACCGTCTTTCGCCTCACATTTTTTCTATTTTTGGTGTCGTCTTGAGCTTAAATGATGTGATTTACACTTGTGTTTCATGTCTTGTGTATGTAGGAGTTTCTTGATGTATTTGGAGTTTAAACAAGAAAGAAAATAGCACCAAAGAACCTAAAGGAATCAAGGAAGAATCAACATCGCAACGTATTGCAAAACGAGCGAAAAAATAGCTAATTGAAGCTTCTTTGCGCCACAGCTACAAAGCAATCTAGTGGCACAACTTTGTGATGTTCTCTGGAAATTTGAAGGCTTACTCCACTCCCCCAAAGCAAGGAGTGGCACAAGTTTAGCTACTGCTTTGGATTTTAAGTGTTCCTTGCGCCACTGCTCGCCTTTTGGGTTGTGGTGTGACTCGGGCTGTGGTGCAACTCGGGATCTCTCCTAACCCGATTGGGATTGTTTTTTGACCTTCTAAGGGTTCCTAAACTCTATGTAACCCCCCTCCCACATTTTTAATCAATGAACAACTGATTTGGGGAAGGCAAAAGGTAGGGCAAAGCTCAAGAACAAGGTTTAATTTATTTCTTTTATTTTATTTTCGATTTCTACCTTGTAAACTCATGAAATCTCTGTCAAAGAGATTCATGAGTAGCTAAACCTCTTAATTTCTAGGGTTATGGTTGAACATGAAAGTTGTGGCTTGAATATCATATTATCTATTTTGTTTCCATCTATGGAGTTATTTATTTCTTGTTGCTTTCAATTATTCGTTTGATTGATCACCTAGTGAATATTATCTAGGTTTTTTTTTTGTTGGACTTGAAAAGGGAACGACAAGTGTAAAAAGAGGAAATAGGGCTAGTTTGTGAAACTTATAAGGAAAGGGAATCTATTCGTCACTGAGGATAGAAATAAATCCTGTGACCTAGCATAGTTGATACAAATGATATCTTTATGCACTTCACTATTAACCGACGACCATAGAAATATAGGCATTAGGAATAGTCGAGTTGGCGTAGAGTTGTTGGAAACGCTCAATATAGCTACAATTAACCTGCAACTAGTAACTCAAGAAAGCAAATTAGACGAGTGATTGGATAGCGCAACTGGATTGTCAAAACACCACAACCCTAGATCTTTTCTCAAATATGAATTACAACACAACCAATCCACGACTTGTCTCCAATTGTTTTTATTTACATTCAAAACATACAAATGACTCTTAATTATTGGTTACCAACTGAATAATTCATATAAGAATTCAAGCTAGAAATCAATTCATCAAATCCCTGTAGTACGATATCTGGACTTACATCCTTTATTACTTATACGACCACGTACACTTGCGTGTGCGAAAGGACGCAAAAGTCTAAATCTCAGCACTAGTCGAAGGCAGTTTTTGAATGACTGTCACTATCCTCACCTGAAAAATACCCTGTAGAAGGATTACCATTTGTACAAGCACATCCAGAAGTACGGAGTAGTAATAAACTATGGTGATGTTTGTTCTGAATTCAACTACACTGTCTCGGTCAGATTATCATCCTAAGTAGGTTTTGGTCCCAAAGATATATCTCTACCATGACTCCTCGTGGACAATGTTTCCCTAGTTCCACCACCTCCTCTTCCTTGTACTCTTAACTCCATCACATTGGTATGGGATCGTGATCCGTAGCTATCACAGTTTGGGTTCTTACCATATGGAGAGAATGACGCAATGAAGTTCTTAGAAACTCAAGAAGGAACCAATTACGAACGATAAGGAATCAAGGGATAGAGTTTTCCTGAACACCCTTTAGCTCCTCAAAGATTGATTCAAACGTTAATGCACCAATCCACAACACTCTACTAGAAATCTTCTCTTGTGCTTGTTAGATCGGTGAACCTAGACGTTCTGATAACAAATTGCCATGATCGAAAATTCATAATGGCCATGATGACACCTACCCATCCGGTACGTAAGCCAAAACACCCTGGAAGGTAATATAGTTAAATGCAAAAACAAGACAAGTATAAGTTAAATCCATAGGATTCTTTATAAAGACCTCTAGTATAGAAAGTAACAACATACAACCTCCAAGACTAGTTGTCTTGTGTATAAGAGCATCTAAGAATAAATGATATTATCTAAAAATCAGACACTGTCTGATATATCTGGCATTGTAAATTAACCAGACAACTCACCGGGAGATCACCAGATAACAAGCCTCGAACTCTAGAACTTAACAAGGACCACCAGTACCCAGAACACAATCAGCACAAAAGTGTACATCAATAGTAGTATGAATATATAAACATTTCTAATTAGTAGGCATCATAGGCCTACAACGTCAAGTACAAAAATTATAATATATCAAGAAATGAAACTTACTACTTATGATATCCTGAGCATATACATACACAATTCAAGTAAACTGGCCTAAAAGAAATCAAGTATTCTAGCATGCTCAATTAGACAAATCATATGAAATCATGTAAGTAAGTTGTTATGCAATGCAATGACCAATAATAACCTAGCAAGCACACACTCTTCCACCGTTGAGGTTTTTCAGGAGCAGTGACCAATGGGGAACTCGCGTGGTCCATATACCTCCTCGAAACACTTTTTCATCAGGCTCCTTACCGGTACATTTCCTCGATTTCACTATAAGCTGGAAGTATTTTATCATCTTTGAACGATATCAACTTGTCAGAATCAATTCCATCAGCATAACACTTGCTGAAATCGTTTCCCATCGACATCAGAAGAATAGATAAAAGCTTTAAAAATACATATAAAGTTCATAAAAATCAAGTAAATGGGCACCACAGGACAATAGATATCATGTATCAACAAACATTTACAGCTATCTTGTCAATAATTTACAGGTGTAATATCCACTAATCTTGAAAGAGCTGCTATGTTGCTTTGATATCCACTACTCATGACCAGTTCAATATTAGAAGTGATAAAAGCATCTACGCACATAATATTGTCTAAAGATCGGAACAGTGTCTGAAATAATTAAAAGACAAAAATGAAGGATAGATGGAGTCTGGCACTGTAAATCAACCATACAGCTCACCGGGAGATTTCTGGAGAACAAGCCTTGGACTCTAGAACTCAACGCGGACCACTGGTACCCGGAACACAATCTGCAAAAAAGAGTGCAGCAATAGTAGTATGAATATGGAAATATTTCTACTTAGTAGGCATCATAGACCTACAACAGCGAGTACAAAAATTGTAATATATTAAGAATGAAACTTACAACTGATGATATCCTAAGAATATAAATACACAATTCAAGTAAAATAGTCAAAAAGAAATCAAGTAATCTAGCATGCTCAATTAGACAAATCATATGAAATCACATAATAAGTAAGATGTTATGCAATGCAAAGGCCAATAATGACCTGGAACACACACACTTTTCCACTATTTGGGCATTGCCTCACCTTTACAACTAGCTGAAATTATTTTCCATCGGCTTTGCATGATATCAACTTGTCAGAATCATTTTCGTCAGTGTAACACTTGCCGGAATCGTTTCCCATCGGTATCATAAGAATAGACAAAAGCTTTTCAAAATGCATATGAGGTTCATAAAAATCAAGTCCATGGGCACCACAGGACAATATATATCATGTATCGACAAAAGTGGTATGGATATGTATGGATACGTCATCTCAAGGTTCATCATATAGCCGCTTCAATTATTCCATTTCCATCATGATATCAGTATCTCAAGTCATTAATCGACTATTAAATCGAGTATCTTTTAGCCATATTTAAACAAGTCAAACAATGCCTATAAAGGCTATCAACTAATTTCCAACCAAGATTCGCAATAAGGAGTAATCCTCCCAATATTTGCAATTCATAAAGTACCTTTCACAATACACTAGTGCCCAAATACGGATCAACACAATAGAATTTGGCACTCTCAATATTCCCAAACCCCTCATAAACAATATACAATAATTATCTAAACGAAGTCTACAAGGTAAGTCACAAACTACCTCGGATGTCGAGTAACGTTCCATGAACCTGCCTTTTCTTTTTGAAGCACCTCAGATAGTTCTCAATCTATCAAAATCGGACTCTACATTAGCAAACGTGTCTATCGACACTCATATGACTATATGAAAATTCGAGTTAAAATATAAACTCGAGCCCCGAGGTCAAAATTAGTTTACGCATTACGTAAAAATATTGTGTTCCAAAATTCAGCGAAATACGAGCACGAATCAAACCTCAAATCAAGAAGAATACCAATTTTGAATGTTTGGGCGAAATATCCAATTTTCAATACCCAAACGCAAATTAATTCATGAAATAAGGGAGATATTAGTAGAAGAATATCAAATATGGATTTAGATTCTTACCTCTATTATGAAATCTTGAAGTCCCTTGAAATCTCTCAAAACCGAGCACTCTGGCTCCCAAATCAAAATAAAAAGTCCAAGTTTGAAATAGGATTTTAAATTCTGCCCAAATACATGCACTTTACTCTTCACAGACGCAACCACTGACCCGACCCACTGCCTCGCGAATGTGAAGCACGATGTTGATACGGCCTAGACAACCGTACTCTTTGGATGCGATGGGTCCCTTGCGAATGCGATAACCAAGGATAATCCTTTTCAATGAACGTGACCCACGCCTTGTAAATGTGAAGAAGTACTGGTAGCTGCCCCAGAAACATCAAACCAACATTTTAAAAGTCATCCAAACTCCTAAAATGGACACTCAAAATTTATCTGGAACCTTCCGAACATCAACTAATAGTTAAAATCGATCATAAGACATATTCTGAACCTGTTGGACTCATCAAATCACCAATCTTGTGGTCTTCTTGATCAAATATTGGTCATGGTCAACTATAAATTTTAAGAACGCTAGAATAAAACTAAATGATCCAAATCACTCTCGAGCACCTTGAAATCCATGTAAATCATCCAACAAAGTCATAAATTGCCCTCCTCAAAACTCAAAACTCGGCGTCGTCAAACCAAAGTGTTTACTTAAGTCAAACTTCGAAATATTAAACCTTTCAAAATGAAAATCTTCTCTGAAACGCATCCAATCACCTTGAGAATTATGTCATTTGTGCCTACAAATCATAGAGGCATAGTAAAGTTATGGGAAGGGTCTAAACAGGGAAAGCGGGCTATAAACACAATATGACCATCAGGGTCGTTAAAGAACAACCAAAGGAAAATATTGGTACTTTTGTAGGCCTTCCACTCCCTCTTCCACGACCTCGTCCTCCCCTATTTCCATGGGTGAAGCTCCTCTGATGTATGTAAACTAATCTACATCGAGAGCCAAAAAAAGCATCAAAGTAATTGGAAGAGCATATGGAATTATTGATAGAACCGAGATAGGAAAACATTCATAAGATGTTTTCCTTGAGGCTAAAACCATGAATGTTTTCTTGCATTTGTCACATGACTTTAGTTTATTTCATGAAGAATAAGTTCATTCGAAAGAAGAATCTTAACTTTTAGAACAAACTTATCAACTATTGAACTTGTGAGAATGAATAGTACATTAAAAGTAAATCTTGAACTCAGTTAGATCCCAGATAACTATATTCCACTTGTATTGTCAATTGCCCTTACTCCTCCCATTGATAATTAATTGTTGTTGCACGACTCAATTTTCCCATGATTAATTCTAGTTGTTTACAATTTGAGTCGATTACTTAAGGTTTATAATCATCTCAATCTAAAGAATTAATTCTCCTAAATAGTGTTAAGCCAAGTATTCTTTAAACATAGTTTGAATCAATCTCTGTGTAGACGGTATCTTTGTATACTAACTTTGATGCAACATGGACTTATTTTATATGTGTTTTGCATTCGTGATGCATCAAGATGATTTATAAGAAATTATAGGTTTATACCGTTACAAAAATTATATAACTATATGTAACAAATTAATAACTTGACTTTAAGTGAAATCCAACTCTAATAAAATGCATGAACCTATAAATCACCTAGCAAGCACATATGTGTTATTTAGAGTTCAACTTTAAAAATGTGATTAGTAATGTCACGACTCAAAAACTGGGTTGTGATGGCACCTACTCCACCCCCACCCCACCCTGTGGTAGGTAGGCCAACCATAGACTCAACCAATAATATAAGTAAGGTAAATAAATTGAAAAAGATGATAATAATGAAAAAACTCAACTGAATGCAAAAACATTCCAAAAACTGAAAGTCACCAAGTAAAAGCCTCTATGAGTAATTTCAATACGACCATAGGTTTGAAACATATCCCTTACAAGGAAAAACAACATAAATCAAAGATACGAGAGATCTGGTAGGATCTGGGATCAAACAGTCTCTACCTCTGAATCTCAAGGATGAAACCCCAATCAAGTCTTGAAATCAATGATTAGGAGGGACTGGCTTTGTACCTGTAACACCCCGTACCTTCCCAACCCTACTTGACGACATTAAATAATGTCTACCTAGGTGTCGAGAGCCATACGTATGTATTTTGTATTGCTATTGATGAGATAATTGAATTTGGCCCTCGTATATGTGATTAAACCTTCATAGAAGGTGTTTTATGATTTTCGTGGAACATTTGTGGGGTTCAAAACGAGGCTAAGAGGACCCCTAAACAAAGTATATTAAGGTTAAGAAGTAAGTTAAAGAATAGGACTTGAAGTATCTAACCAAACCCGCGAACAAAAGTCGAAAAATGAATTTTTTGAAAAAACTAAGTGTGGGGCGCGTTTGGGACCATTCCACGACGCTCTGGGCTAAAATTTTTAGTCCATAGGCATCAAGTTGGTGCGCCCAAGGGCGTGCCACGCTAGTTTTTCCACTTTTTCGAAAGTTGGAAATTTCTAAGTCCCAAGGGTATCCAGGGTCGTACCAAGCCGAGTTTTGCCACGTTTCTTCTACAACCATGAGTATATATGAAATGAGTCAAGTATCATATTGGTATGATAAAATTACTCGAGAACGAATTTGGCATCAAAATGACGATTTTACCCTTTTGGTCAAAATAGGCCATACGTGGCTAGAATCACTTGTTTTTGGGATTGAGGCTACGGAAATGAATAGCGTGAGTGGGAATATTGTCGTAAAACATATGAGATGATTGGAACATGAGAAATTATTAATTTTACTGGGTTAAGTGAATTGGGCCCAAAAAGGACCCAAAAATGAAAAGAAAACATGGCCCAAAAATGGGTCAAAAGACCCATTCTTGCTTGACCTTCTAGAACACCCCAATTAATGTTAAAGAGTGGCTAAGGATGGACTTGAGGGCCTATATAAAGGGACCAAAAATCTGATTTTATTCTTCACAAGTCTCATGCCTTTTTGACAAATAAACAAGATATTTTCTTCTAACCCTAAGAGTTCAAAGCCAACTTTTGGAACAAGATCATCACTTTTCAAGCTTGGGTAAGTGATTATTGTTATGGATTAATATATTATATGCATTAAAGAGTATATGAATCATGTTGGTTGTGCTTGGAAATTTGGACATGATACTTGGTGTTTTGTTATAAGATTTGTGATCCATGGGATTCAAGCTTGAATTATGACTTGTGCCTTTGATGAAAGATCATGGTATGGATAAAATATGAACATGTATGGTGTTATTTTGTTATTAACTTGTTATTTTTCTATAAGTGAAAATTGTGGGATTTTGGCCGATATGTGCTATGAAGTGTATTAAGGTGAATTGATGGAATATTTGTGATGTGGTGTGGATAAGAAAGTGTAGAGGGGAAGTGTTGTGGTGAAATGTATTGATTATCATGTATTGGTCAATGTTGGGAATATTGGGGGATTTTTGGAATAATGATTTTATCAATGGTTTTGTCAAGGGGAAATGGCATGTTTAAAGGCAAACATGTACCTCATTGATGTTATATGCATTTGTAAAGTAGTTGGTGGTTAATGTAAATCCCGTTATATATTGGTGTTGTAGAGTGACACATAAAGAAGGAGCGGGACATTGTATGCACATCTAAGGTTGGATATTCGTATTGAGAATACAAGGTATGTAAGGTTACTTTGTCCTTATCTTTCTACGACAAATAGTGTTCACATTGACATTTCGCTTGTCCCATCCCGAAATGTGCTAAGGTATCTCATATCCGGTTATACATGGTCATTGACATATATTTCCTACTCATTGATCAATTGTGAATCTCATCTTTCATATTCATGGTTAATGTTCCAAAAAGCTCAATAAGGTTATGTTCCAATATTTCCAATAGTGATTATACTTATGTCTCTTGTTCATGGATTATTGTCCAAGATTCCAATGGTGTTATGATTCTAATAATGTTATGTTGCCAAGTTATTCGTATGTCTCTCACTCGTTGGTTAATGATCCAAAGCTTCAAGTAAAGTTGTGACTATCCTTATATCAATCTCAAAGTAATGAACGAAGTAATGCATATGTGGTTAATGATCAAGTATGGGTGGTAGCTTTGGGGGCGAAATGCCTAGCTCAAGCCAATCCCGAGATTGTTAAATCAGGGGGCAGTCCTAGGGGCATAAGCCTAGCTCGGACCGATCCTGATAGGGGGAAGCTCTAGGGGTAATAACCTAGCTCGAGACGAACCTGAAATGTTGTATGGGTGGCAGCTCTAGAGGTACTAACCTAGCTCGAGCCAATCCCGATATATACATTGATTCATAGGGTGGCAGCTCTAGAGGCATAAGCCTAGCTCGAGCCGATCCCAACATAACATGATGTTATGTTTAAAACCCACTGTTCAGTCGGGGCCCGGGTATCACAGGTCAAAGGCAAAGATGAATAATCATTGAATCTTAAGATACAAAGAAAGTACCGAAAGCAATATACATGGTTTCCAAAGTACAGAATAGTGACTCATCTACATTATGACTTATCTATATTGGTTATGCATTTGAACTTGAGTTCAATGACATAGTTGCATATCATGCAAGTTTCATATGGCCTTACATACTCAGTACATTCTTCGTACTGACCCCTCTTGGGGGATTTACCTTACTTGCTGCAGGCGCAGGTACTAGTAGGCTTCCAAAGTAGGTTGCCAGTTGTTGCAGATCTTTGGTGAGCTCCAGTTAGTTCGGGGCTACTCCGAGTCACAATTGCGCATATGTTTTGGTATTTTACATGTTGTATAAAGAGGGGACTTGTCCCGACTTTTAGTTCATTTTGGTCAATGCATTTGCTAGAGGCTTTTGTAGATGGTTGTGGGTGTATAAATGTAAATGGTACATGTCGTTCTTGACTTGGTGGCCTCAACGGCCAAGTTTCGCATATGTATATATATATATATATATATATCATGTTCCATGAATTCCATTGTTGGTATTTAAAGCTATTGTGTGATTGTGGGTTTCTTATGGCATGTACATGATTGGATAGAGGCAAAGCTTGGTTCTCTCGGGCCTTGTCGGCTACGAGTGTCAATCTGTCCCGATGGGATTCGGGGCGTGACAGTACCTGCACGTAAAGTGTAGAAATAAACAAGCATGAGTACTAATCAACATGTACTCAGCAACAACATCAACCGAACCTGATTCAAAGTGATGATGAGAACCCCCGAATTAAAAAATATCTGATATAATTCACTTAAACATGCACTCAGGAAGGCCACTCCTAGACTAATAATCAATATCAACAACAAATTACACAGAACCTGACCAAGTAATCATTAAATATCACGACACTGTATCATAATAGAAATCACACTTTCACAATCAATCAACCACTCACCACACCAAAAGAAGTTAAACCAATGGATATAATGAATGACGAGAATGACGTAAATGACGCATGTCAGTCCTAACTATATACATTCGTTACTCTGTATGGCTCTAGCTGGGACCTATGGAGACTTGCTAGGTCCATATTTACCCTCCGGATCCATCCAAAACCCACAGAGTAAATAATCATATATCAACGTAATTCAGATCCGCACATAGGCCACGAAGAGAATTCCAATAAATAGTCTTGGTGCCACAAATAAATCACAACCTTCAGATCCTCTAGAAGGCCACAAAAAAATATCAATGATACCATGATAATATGAATGTGGGGACGGTGATGAAACATAGTGGGATATGTCAACAACAACCTAAATCCATTAAAATAGGGGAAAAAGGCCTTTTTCAATTCACAACTCATCCCCAATAATATATGATCACTTTCCCATGCTCCTAGCATGATAATAAATGAAATGCGGGCACCAAAGACTAAATCATCAATTAAATCATAGCACATAAGCTAAAATTATAGAAACACAGTCTAACAATCGATTAGTTTCTTTTAACCCTTTCAGGATACTCCTGTAACAACATACATCATATCATCTTTGCAGTACCACCACATCCCCTTTACTCACAAGCAACTAACACATAAGCACTTCGAAAAAGAGTCAAAGAAAGTCTCAACTTGCCTTAAAGGAAGTTCGAAAGTCAAATGAAGGTTTACCCTTCTGAAGATCCTCTGAATGAGTCCAAACTGATCAAATACATATTCTAGATAAGAAACTAAAGCCATAGACACTCATATTATTGTACTTAAATTTCAAGTCCAAAGAGGTAACCCTGATTCCATTATGGAAAATTAGAATTTCAATAAAATATCACATTACCATAACTTAAGGAGTTCAAATGTGAAATTTTAAAATAAGAATAGAGTTAAAATACACCTCCAAATCATCAAAATGCCTTCTCTTAACTTTACCCCAAATTCGCCTAAATTTTCAAATTGAAAAACCATGATTTAAAGATGAAATCATATACAAATCATTGAGGAATGTGTAAAAATAGTATGGGAATCACACCTAGAGAAGAAATCTTGAAAAATACCTTTTGAATCTCCAAAAAATGAATCCCCAAGATCCAAAAATTGAGATATGAAATATAAGATGACAAAAGAAAAGTCCACTGTTTAAGTGAAAGCAACACTGCACCTACAGGGATCTGGTCACAGGTCTGACACAAAATGCGTGGTAATTCCTCCACAATGATGGAATCCTCTAACAAAATGGACCCTCATAGACGCGGGGCTCATCCATTAGGAACGAGCCTGCGAGCACAAAGAATATTTACAGCCGCGGCTCCATTGGTGAGGACAGAGCTCTGTAGGAGAGGGCGGTCCCTGCCTAGCTCAGCTCCCCAAGAGTGGACCCAACTCCACCGGAACAACAATGTGTGGTAGACTAGGGTCTGCACGTGCGATTGCACCAAACACAACAGCCAACAACAATGAGAAACAAAAGTCCAAGCGCGGTATCGACACTTTAAAATCATCTAGAATCCTGTGAAGAAAACTTGACTATGCTACTAGACTAAAAAGATATTTCAGACTTAATGGAGTCGTCAGGTCATTGATCAGAGGTCGTTATCAATGAATGTTGACCAAATTTAACCCTAAACCTTAAACGTCCAACTTTCCAACCGACTATCCAAAATCAATACGAACGCCTTGGTCCTGAACCAAAGATCCTACTAACCAAAAGTTACATTTTGGAGCTAACGAAAATGACGAAATTCTCATATGATCTCAAAATCTCCAAATATTAACCAATGTCAACCATACCAACTCCAAAACCTTCAAAAAAGAAAAACCTACATAATATTCAACCAACCACCTCAAAAGTTGAGCCACCCACACCCCATACCATAAATACCATAAAGTAACTACAAAAAGGGGTAAAATAGTCAAAACACATCAAAAATAGAAAATTGCAATGAGAATTGTTACAAGTAATAATCTCAAAAGAGTGCAACAAGTACATTGTATCTTGACCTATTAATTATGTTCACATCAAAAGAAAAATTATGTGAATCTATCATATTACCTACATACAAAAACAATAAATAATAATTGACCAAATTTTAAATTTAAATAAATGTCCAAATATGGGGAATGACATTATAATCTTTTTAAAAGATCTAATTCAACAAATTTGATCATATTAATTGCACCCTCGTCTATATTCAATAATATTTTTCTCTCTTTTCAATTGAATTGTCTATATATACACCTCAATATTTCATCCCTCAAAACCATATTTCTTCTCAACAAATGTTTTTGGGTTTTTAAAATAAATTTTCTTTCTCTACATATTCATATATCTATATGGGATCTTCACATCATGAAGTGAACACTTGTCGGGACATAGTTCCTTATGTGCCATCAATTCAAATGATTGGTAGTGTTGAGATTGTGGTATTTTGGCTTCTAACTAATTTATCAATGGTGTGTTTTTTAACCTAAGATGTATGAGTCATTTGATAATTTGTTTTAAAAGGCTTTTCAGATTTGTTTTCTATATAGAGAATTTATTGTAAAAAATAAAAGAGTTCTCCAATTAATATTTTTTTACCTAAGATGTATGAGCCAAGTTTTTTTTGTTTTGTATTTTCTTAATTACTAAAAATTGTTTGTATTATTTACAGGTTCTACCAAACCAACTTAGTTGCACAGAATTCTTACTAGCACCCACTCCAATATCAAGTCAGCCATTACAAGTAAGTTTTCTTTAAATTTTTTCCTTTTTTTTCCTCTTGCTTGGTGCTTTAATTTTCCGTTGTTATCTTTTATTTCTAGTTAATTTTCCTCCTTCACTAGTTAACTTTTTTAAGTATAGTTTTAAAAAAATACATAGGAAAAGATAAATTGTATACTAGGTTAGAAATATGGTTCCTCGAAGGAATAACGATTATATAAAATAAATGTTACTTAACTTTTGTTTTCCCTGTCTGTTTTTAATTATGATCTGTTAGTACAATTGCAGTGTACTAGATAAAAAAAATTGTAAATTTTATTTCTATTTAGTTAAATAAATGATAAATTTTATATAAATTTGAAGTTAGGGATGTTAATTTGTGTTGATAATAATAATGCTAGTTTCCATCTAGATGTATATCGTGGAATTAATTTTATTACTAATGAAAAATTACAATAATCTAATTAATAGATAATCTAATAAACTACTATCTTAATCTTAGTAATGTTCTCTCGAAATGGCCTATTTATATATGATAAAAAATTACTCTTTAAAGTCAAAAAAAAAATTACGCCAACAAAACTTCGGCAACTTTTAAATTTTGCTTTTCTCTTTAATTAATCATAAAAATTATTCGATATATTTTCACCTAGTGAGCCAAAACCTTTTCAAGTACTGCTTAATTTTAATTTTCTTGCATGGATTAACTCAGTTGAGGGAGATTAATGTTTCTCATATTTGTTTCATAATAATTGGAAATTCAGCTAGTATATTTAAAGAATTTTCTTATAAATATGGTCTCTTTTTGTGGATTATTGAGAATAATTTATGTTTAAATGTCCTTTTGTTTTCTAAAACATGATTGTCAAAATGAGGTGGAGATTCCTAGGGTCTTATATTAGATATGAACAAAAAATAATGTAGGTGTAAAAAGAACTAAATATTGACACACTTGCACTTTATAGCAATTCTGCCATTAATTTACCATTCAATTTTCTTAGTTTGTTTGGTAAGAAAAAATGTTACTCCCTTAGTTCATTTGATGTGACATTGTTTTCTCACGTATTTTTGTAAAAAATGATATATTTCTGTATTTAAAAATAATTTAACTCTTGATTTCTCATTTCTTTTCTTTTATAGCAACAAAACTTTAACATATTTTCTTAATTGCAGAATGATGTTGGAACTATGATAGTAACCCAACAACCAGTTGGGAGGAAGTCAAGGCTAGTTACTAGCATAGTCAAAGGAACGACATTGGTTCACTTCGCAATTGTACCTTCTAAAGGTGAAGCCAACATATATACCATAAAAGCAAAAGAGGTTAGTCCATTTGATTACAACAATTGTTTCTATGTAAAAGTTACTAATATAGTTAAATGTTTTTATAGTAGCGTCATTTGCCTAGATTTTTTTTTTCATTATAGTGAATTATTGTTATAGAGAACATAAAATATAACATAATATGAAAAGTAAATTCTACAAAAAACTTGGTTATTATAGTAAAGGTTGTTGTAGAGGATGGTTATTATGTGGAGAGACCTAACTATTTAAAATATTTTGTTATGTGGTCAAATAATAGAAAGGAGACGAGCCAAGTGATCCCTATGAACTTAATCTCAAATACCATGACATGCTACATGGATGGGAAGCTCAAAGGAGACAACGCCAGAATGGAAAATGTGAAACGGTAAATATATGTTATTTTATGATTTATTCCTTTTATCCGCATATCAAGTCTTACTACTTTCCTGAAGTGCACTCATATTTATTTATTTATTTATGTATCTAGATTTTTTGTTTGAAGGGAAGGTTTTCGAAGTACCTTTGACATAAATGATTTTTTTCTTTATGTCATACTTGGCAATTGGGATTCACTGATAGCCATTTCCGAATAATTGATAACTTAGTTTCACTCTGTTTCTCTATTATTCTTCCTTCAAACAAAAACAATTTAAGGTGTGGTTGGTTTTGTGTGCATTAGAAATCATCAAACATATTTCTTGTGATTTTAATTATTTTGTAATATAACTACTATACTAAATTTAAGAAAATTCTTCTTGTATTGCAGTTTTACTCTCATGGGAGCAAACGTAGTATGTGTCGATCTATTGTTGAAGTAAGAAGACATATTTTTCAAGGTGAAAAATTGAAGGTAGAAATTGATCCAAAGACCAAAGCAGTAACAGTGTTTGTGGTAAGTTGTTACATTACATGTATTTTGTTTGATAATTATAGCAAGTTTGGTTAAGTTTGCAGTAAGTCAAAAATTTCAATTTTCGAGAATTGAAGTGTTTGGTCAAGTTGTTAAGAAAAAATAAGTACTTTTAAGTAGTATAGTAGTAATACAACTTTTCAGAAGCTAATTAAAAAAGTAGCTTCTTACTTTTTGAATGTTTGGCTAAGCACCAAATGTTACTCTAATATTGATAAATGTATTTTTCACAAATTGATTAGGAAAGCACAAATTAAGTTACTAATTACCCCAAAAGTACCTTTTTAAGAATCTCTTGTAACCAAAAAAAAAAAAAAAGACTTTCAAAATAAGTAAATTTTAAATGTTTGTCAAACAAATTCATTAGGTTAAAGAAAAAAAAAAGCGTTGCAACAAATATCTAGGTTGAGGAAAGGCTTAGACCACATTGAATCTTATGTATGTACTCTTATTTTGCATTATTTCAGAAAGAATTTTTTTTTTTTTTTGCTTGAACTTCATTGTAACTCGTAGTTTCACGGCGACAACTTTTACCATCATATTAAGAATCCACGACAATTACATTATTCTTACAAATATTTTCTTCTTAAATTTGAAGGTTCAGGTTGCAGAAAAGAGATCCAAGAAAAGAAAAGTAGAATCTTCAATCTCGGAGAGGAAATCTACAGCAAAGAAATACAAAAACAATGGACACGACAATTATGACGACATCGAGGTTGAAAAATTTCTCAAAGATGCACGGAACAATCTTATGAACAGGGATGAAAAACACAAGGACAAGGTAATTTGTGTTAATTTTACTATTAGATTATAGGACTTACACAAAAGCAGGAATTTGTGACACAACTTTTGTTGCTAAACAATAAAAATTCGCCGTTGATCCTATTAAATAAAAAGACACTAATTTATAATCATGGACATTAGTTTTCTATCACTTGGTTATCACATTTATAATTTTTATATCCGATATTTTGATATTAAAATTCTCGGAGATGAAATTAGAGCAGTTGATTTTTTTACTTTATTTTTTGTGATTACAAAAGTGTTGGAACTATTATGCCATTGATTTTGAATTCTTGTGTGCTCTACGTCTGTCCTATTATTAATATTGGATTATGAGAATTAGAAAGTGATCATGTGTTTTTTAATTACAGGAATGATGTTCTTAAACAATGGGGCTGATCAAATAGAAACTTGAAAGCAATGCAATGAAAGTGTGTGTTTAAATATTGTTCTTAAACAATGCAATGAAAATTTATTGTTTTTTGACCATATGTATATGGCTATGACAATAACTCAAGTACTCAGTATACAATTGACTTTCTAGTATTGGAAGTACTTATACTATCCGATTTCGGGATATTTTTGAAGTTTGTTAAATACTATTCGTTGTTTTTAATGGCTATATAATTTTGGAGAATTTCTATTAAATTTTTTTATAGTTACTATTGTTATTGCTAAATGTTGTTCTACAGTAACAATTAACAAGCTGAATGTTTCCACAAATGTTATAGCAGTTTTTTGTAGCTATTTTCATGGCTACTTTTTGCAGCGGGAAAAGTTGCAACAAATATTTTTTGATTTTGAGGCAGAAAAAATTGCTACTAATTACAATGTACATTAGTGAGATAAAAATTGTTGCTGATAGTTATATATTTTTGTAGCGGTAGGAGTCACTACTAATAAAATCTTTAGTAGTGACTAGAAAGTTGTCCTGGTAGATTATCGACACTTAAAGTCTTACTTCAGTGGCGACCAGGTCAATATTTGTGTTGTAAACATTTTTTTTGTGGCATACTTGTTTAAATTTTATGACGACATTTGTCACTGCTATAGCCTTTTAGTAGAGACTTTTGTCGCCGCAATAAGTCTTGTTTCATGTACTGATAAGTTCATTGAAACATTGAGAAATTTTGCAATACTTCTTTAAATGTCTTCACAGATGATGGGTTTCATCCTGAAAAGGAAGTAGAGAAATCATGCATGGAAATATCGAATTTGTTCTATGTAAAAACATTCTTACTGATGAAGAAAATGGTGAATGAAACGATGACGACGAAGAAGTGATTGTTAGCTTGGAAAAAAAAATGAAGAGTTGGCTACATGATTTTCTATAATAAGTGTTTGCACATTTACTGTTATTTATTTTTATTTGTAACTGTTAGTACATCAATATTGTTTCTTTATTTTCTAAGTCCAATTTAGATCCTATTTGTTGAACAATTGATTAGTTTCATCTTAATATTAGAAATTAGTTAAGTTTATGCATTTCTATTCATGTCTATGTCACTTAGAACACATATCTTTCTCTTTGCTGAAAGATTTCTTCATTGTTTCGATTTGAAGCACCAATTCTTCTTTCTATTTATTGGCATTCAAATCTTGATTTTTTTTTCTTAAAATTTCATAATTAGGACATCAACTTTTGCCTTGCACAAAAATTCCTCTATTCATAGACGTCATAGAGAAGTTAGTCTATACAAAAAAGGGTAAAAGAAAATTGTCCCTCGATTATCACAAAAGATTTAATTTAACTCTTCATTCATCTATTTTACTAAAATATTCCTCTAATTACATTTTTGGATCAGTATGCCCTTTAACTAAAGGCCAATACTGTAAAAGAATTACTTAGATTGCATGCGTTATTTTATTACTGATCCAATTTTATACTCTAACCCTATATAAATGAATCCACTCACCCGATTTCTGACTTCCCCAACCCAAGAATTTTTTTTTGTTTTTTTTAATAATTATACCCTTCAAATTTGTTTTTCGTTTGAAAAAACCCCCAACCTCCATAGTTCAATTTATACAAAAAAAAAACAAAAAACATCCGATCTTTGAAGGTCAACATTTTGCATTTTTTTATTAAAAAAAAAGACCTCTCATTCAAGTTAATTTTAAAGAAATCGACCTGTAGAAGTCATTTTGTAGTTCAAAAGTTTTTTTAAGCTAAAAATTTAACCTCCGGAAGCTAGTATTTTGCCAAAAAAAAAAAAAACTAAAAATAAATAAATCATTCTCTGAAGATCGGTTTTTGCATGTTAATTTTTAAAGAAAAGACCTCCAGAGATCAGTTTTCATTTTTATGGTTTTTGGCACTAAAAAATCAATCTATAAAGGTCGATTTTGTTAAAAGATAATTTAATATATTTTTTAACGAGGTTAGTTTTTGATTGTTTTTAGTAGTGATTTTATGTTTTCTGGGCGGGTTAGTGTTTAGGTCAGCTATGTTACAAAATCAGGTGGGTGAATTTACTTGGGCTCAGAGTTTTAAATTGGAACAGTAATAAAATGTCGCATGGAAGATAAATAATTTTATAATTCATAGTAAAAGGAAAATCCGGTTGACTTTAAAAATCGTGAGGGTTCAAGTCCCTCTATCCCTAAAAAGACTTTAACTCTCCAACTATTTCCCCGACCCCGTTTACTTAGCGGTTTCATATTCCTTATCTTTCTCAGTCACTCTATTCTTTTAGAAATGGATTTTAACGTAGTCAAAGGCATAAATGAACCAAAACTATAACCAAATGGATATTTTTAGCAAAGTAGGTGGATGGAGGGTATATTTACACCTTTTACAGGGCATTTTATAGCTATTTTCCATAGTCTACATTGCGTTGGAAGGGGAGACTAGATTCTGTTTTATATGTTTCATTTTTCCTAAAACAGTGACTTTTCCATTGGAGGTTATCTTTGTAAATAAGGAGGCAGAATAAAGAAGACTTGCAAAAATTGGGATATCTTCTCATCTATTCAAGCATTAGTTGTAACACCCCACAAACTTTTAAGCTTAAAACCCTTCATCGTATGTGTATAGTCCCAAAAGCTATGATTTCTAACCATAAATAAGTTTCATAATCATTTTCCTAGTGTGGTGAGTTCTTTTGATGCGAATCATGGTCATAAGAAATATTTAGAGCAAAGTTGAGTTGAGAACATTTTTATCGGTTGAGTTTTAGTATTCGATCTTACAAGGGTCAACTTCAAACAAGTATTTTTTTTTTTTAATTTCTTCTTATTCAAACGAGTATAACTTCTAGAATTTAAAGAGTTTTTGAGCTCAAGACCCACCAAATGAAAAGTATTTGAGTCTTCTTTCCAACGAATCCAATTTTGCTTTAATCCGATAACGGAGTAAAATGTTATGTACCTTTTTGTGAGCGAACCAGTAGAGCTCCTCGACTTGGACATGTCTCGGAAGTAACGCGGAAGAAAACTGAATTTTGGGACCAAAACAGTGAGGGTCCGTGATTTCAATGTGTCATAGACCTCCTCCTCCGCGATATTGGAGTGCCACACCAGTGGTGCTCCGCGATTTCACCATGCCACGCTAGTGGTGCTCTGCGACGTTAAAATTCCATTTTCCTTCAATTTTTCGAGGGTGAACTAGTCATTTTAATCCTGAATGACCCTATAACTGATAAAAAATGTTTTCCCTCATCTCAGAGCGCAAAAAACATCGATTACTCTCGTATCAAACTCTCAAGAACTCCCAGCAAGAGTTTCTCTCAAAATTTAACTTCAAGGGCTCCAAACAGAAGATTTCTTTCAAGTAATTGATACGTTCAGGTATGTGGGGTTTGAAAAAGGGTTTCCTTTCACAATGAATCAACCAATCACCACACCAAAACAAGTTAAACCAATGGATATGATGACTGACAAGAATGATGTAAATGATGCATGCCCATCCTAACTATATACATCTGCTACTCTGTATAGCTCTAGCTGGGACCTAAGGAAACTTGTGCAGTCTATATTCACCCTCCAGATCCATCAAAAATCCATGGAGTAAATAATCATATATCAGCGTAATTCGGATCCGTCCATAGGGCCACGAATAGAATTCCAATAAATAGTGATGGTGCCACAAATAAATCACAACCTTCAGATCCTCTAGAAGGCCACAAAAAAATATCAATGATACCATGATAATATGAATGTGGGGAGGGTACTGAAACACAGTGGGATATGTCAACAACAACCTAAATCCATAAAAATAGGGAAAAAACCCTTTTTCAATTCACAACTCATCCCACTAATATATGATCACTTTCCCATGCTCCTAGCATGCTAATAAATGAAATGAGGGCACCAAAAACTAAATCATCAATTAAATCATAGCACATAAGCTAAAATTACAGAAACACAGTCTAACAGTCAATTAGTTTCTTTTAACCCTTTCAGGATACTCCTGTAACAACATACATCATATCATCTTTGCAGTACCACCACATCCCCTTTACTCACAAGCAACTAACACATAAGCACTTCGAAAAAGAGTCAAAGAAAGTCTCAACTTGCCTTAAAGGAAGTTCGAAAAGTCAAATGAAGGTTTACCCTTTTGAAGATCCTCTGAATGAGTCCAAACTGATCAAATACATATTTTATATAAGAAACTAAAGCCATAGACACTCATATTATTGTACTTAAATTTCAAGTCCAAAGAGCCAACCCTGATCCTATTAGGGAAAATTGAAATTTCAATAAAATATCATGTTACCAAAATTTAAGGAGTTCAAATGTGAAATTTAAAAAAAAAAATGGAGTTAAAATCGACCTCCAAATTATCAAAATACCTTCTCTTAACTTTACCCCAAAATCCCCAAATTTTCAATTTGAAAAACCATGATTTAAAGATGATTCATAAACAAATAATTGAGGAATGTGTAAAAATAGTATGGGAATCATACCTAAAGAAAAAATATAGAAAACCACCTTTTGAATCTCCAAAAAATGAGTCCCCAAGATCCAAAAATCGAGATGTGAAAAATAAGATGAAAAGGAAAAGTCCGTTGTTTAAGTGAAAGTAACACCACACCTACAGGGGTTTGGTCACAGGTCTGACACGACATGTGTGGTAATTCCTCCACAATGATGGAAGCCTCTAACCAAATGGACCCTCATAGGCAAGGGCCTCATCCCCTAGGAAAAACCCTACGAGCACAAAGAATATTCACAACCGTGATCCACTGGTGAGGACAGAGCTCCATAGAAGAGGGTGGTCCCTGCCTAGCCTAGCTCCCCAAGAGCAGACCCAACTCCACCGGAACAGTAATGTGTCGCAAAATAGGGTCTACACGTGCGATTGCACCATACACAACAACCAATAACAATGAGAAACAAAAATCCAAGCTTCGTATCGACACTCGCAACTCACCAAGAACCCCGTGAAGAAAAATTGACTATGCTACTAGACTAAAACGACATTTCAGACTTAATGGAGTCGTCAGGTCATTGATTAGAGGCCGTTATCAACGAATGTTGACCAAATTTAACCCTAAACCTTAAACGTCCAACTTTCCTACTGACTATCCAAAATCAATACGAATGCCTTGGACCTGAACCAAAGATCCTACTAACAAAAAGTTACATTTTGGAGCTAACGAAACTGACAAAATTCTCATATGATCTCAAAATCTCCAAATATTAACCAAAATCAACCATACCAACTCCAAAACCTACAAAAATAAAAAACTTACATAATATTCAACCAACCACCTCAAAAATTGAGCCACCTACACCCCAAACCATAAATACCACAAAGTAACTACAGAAAGGGGTAAAATGGTCAAAACATATCAAAAATAGAAAATTGCAATGAGAATTGTTACAAGTAATAATCTCAAAAGAGGTCAACAAGTACATTTTATCTTGACCTATTAATTATATTCACATCAAAAGAAAAATTATGTGAATCTATCATATTACCTACATACAAAAACAATAAATAATAATTGACCAAATTTTAAATTTAAATAAATGTCCAAATATGGGGAATGACACTATAATATTTTTAAAAGAGCTAATTCAACAAATCTGATCATATAAATTGCATCCTTGTCTATATTCCATAATATTTATCTCTTTTCAATTGAATTTTCAATATATACACCTCAATATTTCATCCCTCAAACCATATTTCTTCTCAACAATTGTTTTTGAGTTTTTTTAAATAAATTTTCTTTCTCTACATATTCATATATCTATATGGCGTCTTCACATCATGAAGTGAACACTTGTCGGGACATAGTTCCCTATGTACCACCAATTCAGACGATTAGTAGTGTTGAAATTGTGGTATGTTGGCTTCTAACTAACTTATCAATGGTGTTTTTTTTAACCTAAGATGTACGAGTTATTTGAGAAATTTTTTGAAAAGGTTTTTGAGATTTGTTTTCTATATAGAAAATTTATTGTCAAAAATAAAAGAATTCTCCAATTATTATTTTTTTACCTAAGATGTATGAGTCAATTTTTTTTTATTTTCTTAATTATTAAAAATTGATTATATTATTTACGGGTTCTACCAAACCAACTCAGTTGCACAAAATTCTTACTAGCACCCACTCCAATATCAAGTCAGCCATTACAAGTAAGTTTACTTTAAATTTTTTCTTTTTTTTTTTCTCTTGCTTTGTGCTTTAATTTTCCATTGTTATCTTTTATTTCTATTTAATTTTCCTCCTTCACTAGTTAATTTTTTTAGTATAGTTTAAAAAAAATACATGGGAAAAGACAAATTGTATACTAGGTTCGAAATATGGTTCCTCGAAGGAATAACAATTATATAAAATAAATGTTACTTAACTTTTGTCTTCCTATCTGTTTTTAATTATGATCAGTTAGTACAATTGCAGTGTATTAGATTAAAAAAGTTGTAAATTTTAAATGCCCTTTTGTTTTCTAAAACATGATTGTCAAAATGAGGTGGAGATTCCTAGTGTCTTATATTAGATATGAACAAAAAAAATGTAGGTAAAAAAAGAACTAAATAGTGACACACTTGCACTTTATAGCAATTCTGCCATTAATTTACCATTCAATTTTCTTAGTTTGTTTGACAAGAAAAAATGTTACTCCCTTAGTTCATTTGATGTGACGTTGTTTTCTCATTTTTGTAAAAACGATACATTTCTATATTTAAAAATAATTTAACTCTTGATTCCTCATTTCTTTTCTTTTATAGCAACAAAACTTTAACATATTTTCTTAATTGCAGAATGATGTTGGAACTATGATAGTAACCCAACGACCAGTTGGGAGGAAATCAAGCCTAGTTACTAGCATGGTCAAAGGAACGACATTGGTTCACTTCGCAATTGTACCTTCTAAAGGTGAAACCAACATTTATACCATAAAAGCAAAAGAGGTTAGTACATTTGATTACAACAATTGTATCTATGTAAAAGTTACTTATACAATTATTTGTTTTTATAATAGCGTCATTTGTCTAGATATTTTTTTTTTCATTATAGTGAAATATTGTTATATAGAACATAAAATATAACATAATATGAAAAATAAATTCTACAAAAAACTTGGTTATTATAGTGAAGGTTGTTGTAGAGGATGGTTATTATGTGGAGAGACCTAACTATTTAAAATATTTTGTTATGGACACAAATAATAGAAAGGAGAGGAGCCAAGTGATCCCTATGAACTTAATCTCAAATACCATGACATGCTACATGGATGGGAAGCTCAAAGGAGACAACGCTAGAATGGAAAATGTGAAACGGTAAATATAAGTTATTTTATGATTTATTTATTTTATCCGCATATCAAGTCTTACTACTTTCCTGAAGTGCACTCATATTTATTTATCTATGTATATGATTTTTTTTCTTTATGTCATACTTGGCAATTGGGATTCACTGATAGCCATTTCCGAATAATTGATAACTTAGTTTCACTCTGTTTCTCTTTTATTCTTCCTTCAAACAAAAAATAATTTAAGGTGTGGTTGGTTTTGTGTGCATTAGAAATCATCAAACATGTTTCTTGTGATTTTAATTATTTTGTAATGTAACTACTATACGGAATTTAAGAAAATTCTTCTTGTATTGCAGTTTTACTCTCATGGGACCAAACGGAGTATGTGTCGATCTATTGTTGAAGTAATAAGACATATTTTCCAAGGTGAAAAGTTGAAGGTAGAAATTGATCCAAAGACCAAAGCAATAATAGTGTCTGTGTTAAGTTGTTACATTACATGTATTTTGTTTGATAATTATAGCACGTTTGTTCAAGTTTGCAGTAAGCCAAAAATATCAATTTTCGAGAATTGAAGTGTTTGGTCAAGTTGTTAAGAAAAAATAAGTACTTTTAAGTAGTATAGTAATACAACTTTTCAGAAGCTAATTAAAAAAGTAGCTTCTTACTTGTTGAATGTTTGGCTAAGCACCAAATGTTACTCTAATATTGATAAATGTATTTTTCACAAATTGATTAGGAAAACACAAATTAAGTTACTAATTATCCCAAAAGTACCTTTTTAAGAATCTCTTGTAACAAAAAAAAAAAAAAAGACTTTCAAGATAAGTAAATTTTGAAAGTTTGCCAAACAAATTAGTTAGGTTAAAGAAAACAAAAGTGTCGCACCAAATATCTGGGCTGGGGAAAGGCTTAGACCACATTGAATCTTAAGTATCTTGTTTTGCATTATCTCAACAAGAATTCTTTTTTTCATAGCCTGACCTTCACTGTAACTCGTAGTTTCACGGCGACAACTTTTATCATCATATTATGGATCCTTGACAATTACATTATTCTTACAAAAATTTTCTTTTTAAATTTGAAGGTTCAGGTTGCAGAAAAGAGATCCAAGAAAAGAAAAGTAGAATCTTCAATCTCAGAGAGGAAATATGCAACAAAGAAGTCATGTGTGATTATAAAGTGTTGGAACTAACTTGTTTAACTTGTTTTTACTTTATTTTGTGTGATTATAAAGAGTTGGAACTATTATGCCATTGATTTTGAAGTCTTGTGTGCTCTATGTCACTCCTATTATTAACATTGGATTATGAGAATTAGAAACTGATCATGTGTTTTTTAGTTACTGGAACTATGTTCTTAAACAATGGGGCTGATCAAATAGAAGCTTGAAAGCAATGCAATGAAGTGTTTGTTTAAATAGTGTTCTTAAACCATGCAATGAAAGTTTATTGTTTTTTGACCATATGTATATGGATATGATGATAACTCAAGTACTTAGTATGCAGTTGACTTTATAGTATTGGAAGTACTTATAATATTCGATTTTGGGATATTTTTGAAGTTTGTTAAATACTATTCATTTTTTTTAATAGCTATATAATTTTGGAAATTTTCGATTAAAATTTTTTATAGTTACTATTGTTATTGCTAAATGTTGTTCTACAGTAACAATTAACAAGCTGAATGTTTCCACAAATGTTATAGCAGTTTTTTGTAGCTATTTTCATGGCTACTTTTTGCAGCGGGAAAAGTTGCAACAAATATTTTTTGATTTTGAGGAAGAAAAAATTGCTACTAATTACAATGTACATTAGCGAGATAAAAATTACTGCTGATAGTTATATATTTTTGTAGCGGTAGGATTCGCTACTAATAAAACCTTTAGTAGTGACTAGAAAGTTGCCCTGGTAGATTATTAGTTTTGTGGCAAGTAAGTCACCACTTAAAGTCTTACTTCAGTGGCGACCAGGTCAATATTTGTGTTGTAAATATTTATTTTTGTGGCATACTTGTTTACATTTTGTGACGACAATTGTCGCTGCTATAGCCTTTTAGTAGCGACTTTTGTCGTCGCAATAAGTCTTGTTTCTTGTAGTGGTTAGTTCATCAAAACTTTGAGAAATTTTACAATACTTCTTTAAATGTCTTCACAGATGATGGGTTTCATCATCAATAGGAAGTAGAGAAAATCATGCATGGAAATATCAAAGTTGTTCTATGTAAAAACATTCTTACTGATGAAGAAAATGGTGAATGAAACAACGACAAAGAAGAAGTGATTGTTAGCTTGGAAAAAAATGAAGAATTGGCTACATGATAATCTATAATAAGTGTTTGCACATTTACTATTATTTATTTTTATTTGTAACTATTAGAACATCAATATTGTTTCTATATTTTCTAAGTCCAATTTAGATCCTATTTGTTGAACAATTGATTAGTTTCATCTTAATATTAAAAATTAGTTAAGTTTATGCATTTCTATTCATGTCTATGTCACTTAGAACACATATCTTTCTCTTTGCTGAAAGATTTCTTCAATGTTTCTATTAGAAGCACCAATTCGTCTTTCTATTTATAGTGTAATGACCCTCTAGGTCATTTCCTTCATTTTTGTATACTTTCTATATTTAGAGCTTTCCTATATCTGTCCCAGGTCATTTATTACTTACTGAGACTAACAGTTTGGTTACCAGGTAGTTTTTTTGGTTTATAGAGCCATTCTACTGTTTAGGAGCTTCTGAAGTTAGAAATGGGTCTCGGGCCTAAACCTCAGGTAAACGGCCTCGGATTCCATTTCTGACAGTCTCAATAGCTCCTGAAAGTTGATTTTAGGTGAGGGGGACCCTTGGTCTGGGTCATGAGGCTTTCAGATTCATTTTGGGATATGGGGTGGATTTTGGAAAAAATGGCTCCTTGGGGAATGACCTCGGATGGGAATTTCTATGGCGCCGTCGAGTATGGAATGTCAAATTTGGTAGGGTAACATAGTTCGTTTATGTGCACTGGATTCCGAACCAATCCCAAGCACTCAGTCGTAATCCTTTGGGACTAGTTGAACTTGGCTGGTGCCAAGTATCTGGTGCAGCAATTTAAGCAGTCAGGGGACCACTTTAGCAGCCCTGGACCGCTTTAGTAGAGCTGTCCATCCTTGTCCTGGCCGCTTTAATGGCCCCTAGGGAGCTTTAGTGGTAGCCACTTAAGCAGCCTTGGGCGCTTTAGTGGACTTGGCTGATTGGGGCTTGGTCGCTTAAGAGACCCTTTTGGCGGTCACTTGACTGCTAAAGCGTCCATCGCTGGTAGGTTTATATATTTCATTTCCTTCCTCTTCAACACTTTGCATAAGTGCAAAATCTCCATTTTAGACCCTTGTGAGCTTGATTATGGCAAGGTTCTGAGTGCGGGAGGCTGGTTTTTGCCCGAGATTGTGGTGTTGAGCGTATAGCATCCGTATCTCATAAGTATTCTGGTTAGTTTTTGATTAATTTTCATAATTGATTCTTGACTTTTTCGTTCGTTTTGGGACTGATTTGAGCTCTGATTCAGCTATATTTTGATGGTATGTGATCCTTGAGCTTGGAGGGATGCCGTGACGGTCTCAATTTTGTGATTCTGTAAGTGGGTCCCATGGGGGATTTTTAGCTCAATTTCTAACCCAGAGCATTCCTACATAATATGGGTATTATTCGTCTCATCTTGACATGTAGACTATTAGTTTGATAGAGCGATAGTTATCGGAGGCCTCTCGAAAGGAGAAAGCTTTGATTTATAGGATTTGGCGGCGTCCAGGTAGGCTAGACTTACCTTATCCTTAGACTGAGTTTATTTATGGTAATTGTGTGCTATTTTTCTAGTTTTTGGCAGGTAGTTTTAGCCCGGATGTTAATTTAGAAATTTTTATACCGTATTTAGCCGGTCAGGGCCCCATTTTGGTAGCTTTTGGGCCTGTTACTCCATTAGAATGATGTAGTATCACCTTATAGGTTTGGTTAATGCTTCTAGTACCTTTAGTTGGGGTTGGGAAGCCTTAGACTAGATTACACTAGGTTTTGGCCCAGACTTGGTTTTTGGGACCCCGTAATGGGCCCTGCTACCTTTCATAGCTAGTGTGCTTGATGTTAGATACCTTTAGGCTTAGTTAAGCTCTTGACTCCCCTTCTTAGGGTACTACCTTGGGTTGGGTTGACTTAGATTTAGTTTCTAGCCTGGTTAACTCTTTTCCCTCAGATGAAGTTGTATTTGACTGGGACCGTTAGTCCTTGACCTAGTTATTGTGGACCTGCCTTGCCTTAGTGGACCTGTACGCCTTAGTTCAAAATTTATGACCTTGTGGTGAGATATTAAACTTGGATACCTTGGGTTTCTCCCTTTTAGTAAGTTAGGAGTTCATTTCTTTAAATACATTTGATTTCTAGTTCGGGACCGGCTTATTCATATTTCTTTCTATATATTATGAGTTCTGGCATTATTCTGGTTCCGATTATGGTTGTTCTGGGAGATTAATTTTTGTGAGTTCTGGTTCGAGTCCGGCATCTGGTTACGACATGATCTAGGAGTTCTGGTACTGATTACTGTTATTCTGAGAGTTGGGGTTCCTATAAGTTCTGGTTCGAGTCTGGCATCTGACTATGAGTTCTGTTATATACCATATATGTGGCATCTCATTATAACCCACTATTTTCAATTTGAATCAGGTGTATGGCCCCTCACAATTATCCACTATTACCGATTTGAACCTGACTTCTGTCCTCTCGTTATTACCCATTGGTGTCGGTTCAATCCCAGTGCAAACTTGTATGGTTTTATCACGGATTTAGTATCATAGAACTACTTGAGATTGGTTCAGTCATGGGGTATTTATGCTTGTACTTTAGTTACTTCTTGTGTGTACCCACCAGCTTATGGAGGCATGTTCAGGTTAATTATCTTCTTCTGTGTGCCTTCTGGCTTATGGAGGCCCAATTAGGTTATGTTTGGCGTGTTTTCTTACTGTTGAGTTACTTATTTTACTGTATCGCTCGTATTTATTTCCTTTACCGCACTTGTATAGTTCAATAGCTATTTACTTTTCTACCCCTATTATTGTTGACTTAGGTTATATTCTCGCATTTTAGTTATACTTTTCCTATATTTGAGCTCAGTCGGCCGATGATGCCTACTGAGTACCCATTTCTTTGGTACTCATATTACACTTTTGCATCTTTTCCTTAATGCAGATCTGAGTACGAACCACCGGCGTTGATGAGTCTCTCCTATCTCAGTACTGATCCGAAGCAGGGTGAGCTTACTAGTGTCCGAGGCTGATCCTTCTCCATTTATTCCAGTATAGTCTTTCACTTTCGAGACTACTTTGCATATATTATGTTTATTTTGGATTTCAGTCTAGTACTCATATTTTGTAGTAGTGGCTTTAGTACCGACCTTACCAGTCTTAGGAGGGATTATCTTGCATATTTTGTCCTCTTCCTTCTCACATTTTAGTATATTGTATATATTTATTTCTTCTCTTCAGCTTATGTTGTATTGTTGATATTGGTTATTTCTGTTTTCCGCCCGTTTTCCTATTACTTGTCATTTCGTGATATGGCTTGGCTTGCCTACTAGTGGGTTATGGTAGGCGTCATCATGACCTGAGAAATTGGGTCGTGACAAGCTTGGTATCAGAGCCTAGATTTCACCGGTATTGTTGGTACAAGAGCCAATGTTTAGTAGAGTCCCATGGATCGGCACGAACATGTCTGTATCTTATCTTTGGGAGGCTACATAACTTTTTAGGAAAAAATCATCCTTTTTTTTAATTCATCTCCCTTCGTGGTGTTGGTGTTGGTCCCTAAAAGGTGAAAAATTCAGTCTTAGATAAGCGGGTAAGAGAAAAAATCTTTCTTTCCCTCTTATTCTACAATATTATTGTTTATTTTGTTAGGTTATTACTTTTTATTTTATATAGCTGTAAAAGCTAACGTCTACAAAAAAGCTGTCATAAAGTTTTGTTCTTTGTTCCGTCGTCGACCCTATCTATGTTTCTATGATGGCCCAAGAACACGCTTATATCATTATTTGATTCACTCTTTTGCAGATGGCTAGGACGCGAGGTGCGACAGTCAGGGACCAGAACACCATGGTTGAGGGAAGACTAGAGAAGTAACTCCAGCTCGAGATCAGGCTAAGGAGCCATCGCCAGATCCTATTATTGCTCCTGAGCCTGAGATAGCTCCAGAGATTCTACCGCCACAGCAGCAGGTGGACGAGGAGGCAGTCCAGGCCTTACCTGGGTTTATATTATCTTAAGTTCTTTGTGATGCATTGTTTCAGTTATTAGGGTTGGTTGGCGGTCCATCGATAGATGAAGCTCAGCTAGTAGCACAGGTTGGTATTGATATCAGGACACAGCCAACTGTGGATCCCAAAACAGAGGTTCCACCAACACTGATAGTTCCACAGTTGGTAGTAACCCAACCCATTATGTCTACAGAAGAGTAGAAGATGTTGGCCCAATTTTTGAGATTGACTCTACCTAGATTTGCGGGGACCCCAAGAGAGGATTCCTATGAGTTTCTGTCCAGTTGTGAGGAGAAGTTGAGGAATTTAGGGTTTGTCGAGTCGCATGGAGTGGATTTTATTGCTTATTAGTTAGATGCAGCGGTGAGGAGGTAGTGGAAGGGTTATCTTGATTCAAGGCCAGCTGGGTCTCTACATGTCACTTGGGCTGAGTTCTCTGAGGCTTTCTTTGGGAATTATATGTCTCACAACATGCGCGAGCATCTTCGGGATGAGTTTTTTACTTTGAGGTAGGGTTCTATGTCCGTGGCTGAGTATGAGGCTAGATTTCACGAGTTAGCGAGACATGCTATTATGATCCTACCTAATGAGTATAAATGGATTCGATGCTTTGTCAGGGGTTTGAGATTACCACTTCACAGGGATACACAGAGTTTGGTGACTTTGGGGTAAGTCATTTTCTCACAGAGCTGAGCATGTGTATTCGATTGAGGAGATGGATCACGAGGCCCAAGGGGGCAGCGATAAGATAACTCATTATTAGGGCAGTTAAAGTAGAAGCCATATTGGCTCATAATTCAGAGGTCGTGGGTTTCCGGGTAGATACCCACAGTAATAATGACATCCTTATCAACGTCAACGTCAACCTGGTAGGCCGGTTCAAGCAGCACTTCTGATATTCGATAGGGGACAACCTGGTTATAGTGGTTCTAATGGTCAGAGTAGTAGTCAGCCTTAGAGGAGTGTTCAGTCAGGGTTGTCAAGTAGAGGTGGTTATTTTGGATCAGCCGGACCTTCTAGATAGAGCAGAGTGCCAGGGGCATGTTTATGATTGTAGGGTTGTTGGTCACTTTGCTCGTGAGTGTCCTTGGCATGGGATGATTGAGTTTGTAGTTTAGAGTGCTCAGCTAATCATATCAGTGCTGCCATCAATTAGGGGTGCTACTCAGGGTCGTAGGGGTGGTCCTTAGGGTTCTTAAGGTGGTCCTCAGGTAGGTAGGATAGGTGGTTAGGTAGGCAGCCAATCCAATAGAAGACAAGGTTAATTGTATGCTATACCGGGTAGGCTGGAGGCTTTGGCTTCATAAGCTGTGATGAAATGTATGATTTTTGTATGCCATCATCCAGCTTCTACTTTGTTTGATCCGATTTCATATTTTCTTATGTTTCTGCTTATTATACACAACAATTGGGTATGTGTTTAGAGTCTTTATCTATGCCATTACGTGTAGCTACCCCTATGGGTGATTTCTTAGTAGTGGATCGGATATATAGATCATGTTTGGTGACTGTTCGGGAGTCTGATACTCGGGTTGATCACATTGTGTTAGATATTGTGGATTTTGACTTGATTCTGGGCATGGACTAGTTTTCTCCCTATCAAGAAGCCTTGGATTGCTTTGCCAAGACTGTTACCTTAGCCATGCCTAGTATACCCCTGGTTGTGTGGCAAGGTTCTTGTAGCCATATGTCGATGAGGATTATTTCTTATGTTCAGGCTAGTAGACTGATATCGAGGGGTTATGGATCTTTTCTTGCTTATGTTCGGGATGTTAGTGCTGAGAGTCCTCCGCTTGACTCCGTTCCTATTATTTGTGAGTTTCCCAATATTTTTCCTACCAACCTACCTAGACTTCCTCCTGAGTGGGACATCGAGTTTACTATTGACGTCGAGCCTTGCACCCGACCTATTTCTATGGCTCCTGCCAAGCAAAAGAAGCTAAATTCTCAGCTTCAGGATCTTCTGAGTAAGGGTTTTATCAGACCGAGTGTATCGCCTTGGGGTGCTCTAGTTTTATTTATGAAAAAGAA
Source organism: Capsicum rhomboideum (assembly GCA_031232105.1). Classification (NCBI taxonomy): domain Eukaryota; kingdom Viridiplantae; phylum Streptophyta; class Magnoliopsida; order Solanales; family Solanaceae; genus Capsicum; species Capsicum rhomboideum. The sequence continues at coordinate 136,006,000 of CP124711.1, read as the reverse complement.
GGATGACTCTATGCATATGTGTATTGACTACAGGTAGTTGAATAAGGTGAAAATGAATAATAAGTATCCTATGCCTAGTATTGATGACTTGTTTGACCAGCTTTAGGGTGCATCAGTGTTTTCTAAGATTGATTTGAGGTCTGGTTACCATTAGTTGAGGATTAGGGTTGAGAACATCTAAGATAGCCTTCAGGACTCGTTACGATTATTACGAGTTCCTGGTGATATCTTTTGGGCTGACTAATTCCCCAACAACATTTATGGATTTGATGAATCGTGTTTTCAGGCCGTATTTGGACTCCTTCGTGATAGTGTTCATTTATGACATCTTGGTGTATTCGAGTAGGGAGGAGCACAAGTAGCATTTGAGGACTATGCTCCACACTTTGAGAGATCATAGACGAGTTCTGGCTTGAGTCTGTAGCTTTTTTGGGGTACGTGGTGTCCAAGGATGGTAGTATAGTGGACCCACCAAAGATTGAGGCTATTTGTGGTTGGGCTAGGCCTACGTCGCCTATTGAGGTTCGCAGTTTCGTTGGGTTAGCAGGCTACTACAGATGGTTCATTGATGGATTTTTTTCTATAGCAACCCCTAAGAATAGATTGACCAGGAAGGAAGTTCCATTTCAGTAGTCTGCGGGTTGTGAGGTGAACTTTTTGAAGCTCAGGTACTTTCTCACTTCAGCTCCTGTTTTGACTCTTCTAGTTGAGGGTGAGGGGTTCACCATCTATTCTGATGCTTCTGGTATTGGTTTAGGGTGTGTTCTAATGTCGCAGGGCCATGTTATTCCATATGCATTAAGGCAGTTGAAGGTGAATGAGCGCAACTACCCCACCCATGATTTGGAGTTAGCTGAGGTAGTTTTTGCACCTAAGATTTGAAGGCATTACTTGTATGGTGTCGTTGTGAGATCTTCACTAACCACCGTAGTCTTCAGTATATTATAACCTAGAGAGAGCTTAATTTGAGGCAACGTAGATGGATTAAGTTGCTGAAGGACTATGATATCTCTATTCTATACCATCCGAGCAATGCAAATGTGGTAGCAGATGCTTTGAGCTAGAAGGCAGTGAGTATGAGTAGCTTGGCCTTTATTTTAATTTCACAGCGGTCATTGGCTTTGGATATCCATTCCTAAGCTAACTTGATGGTTCATTTGGATATTTCTAACCCCATGAGGATTATTGCTAGTGTTGAGGCCAGATCTACCTTGTTGGAGTAGGTTTAGGTTCGTCAGTTTGAGGATAGCAACCTTTGTCTCATTCAAGGTTAGGTGTTGAGAGGTGGGTCCAGGAGGGATAAATTAGATTCTGAGGGCGTTCTGAGATATGATGGTCGCATTTATGTTTCGAGGGTTAGAGATTTCATTCAGCTGATTTTTCGTGAGGCTAATAGCTCCAGGTATTTTATCCACAGTGGGTCAACTAAGATGTATAGGGATTTGAGGTAGCACTATTGGTGGAAAGGTATGCGGAGAGATATAGCAGAGTTCTTGGCTTGATGCCTTTGTTGTCAGTAGGTAAAGGCAGAGCACAAGAGACCCGGTGGATTGCTTTAGCAGCTTCCCATTCTCAAGTGGAAATGGGAGCATGTTTCTATCGATTTTGCAGGTGGTTTGCCTAACACTTCCCATGGTTTTGATCACATTTGTGTCATCGTGGATAGATTGACCAAGTCTGCTTATTTCATCACTGTTCAAATATATTATAGTGCTGAGAGGTTAGCTCGTATCTATATTCGAGAGGTTGTTTGCTTACATGGGGTACCTGTGTCTATCATTTCAGATCGAGGCTCTCAGTTCAGTTCTAGCTTCTAGAGGATATTAGAAGAGAAGTTGGGTACCTAGGTTGACCTGAGCACTGTATTTCACCCAAGACAGATGGGCCATCAGAGCGGACTATTCAAGTTTTAGAGGACATGCTCCGTGCTTGTGTGTTGGATTTTGGGGGTTAGTGGGACCGATTTTTACCTTTGGCATAGTTTGCATATAATAACAACTTCCATTCTAGTATTTAGATGGCCCCATTCGAGGCGTTGTATGGTAGACGATGCCGATCTCCTATTAGTTGGTTTAATGCTTCTGAGGTTAGGCCTCATGGTACAAATTTTCTTCATGAGACATTGGATCGAGTTTGGGTGATTCTGGATAGGCTGTGGATAGCTCAGAGTAAGCAGAAGAGTTATGCCAACCATCGTGCATTGAGGTTCAGAGTTGGTGACCGAGTCTTTCTGCTAGTATCTCCCATAAAGGGCGTGATGAGGTTCGAGAGGAAGGGCAAGCTTTTCCCCAAGTATATTCGAGCATTTGAGATCCTACGAATAGTTGGGGAGGTAGCATATGAGTTGGCACTGCCTCTTGCCTTTTCATCCATCAACCCAGTGTTTTGTATCTATGTTGTGCAGTATATCCCAGTTGAGTCTCAAGTGTTTTGATGGGACTCGGTTTAGTTGGATGAAAGGTTGGCATTTGTAGAGGAGCCTGTGTCCAATTTGGCCAAAGAAGTCAGACAGTTACGCTCCAGAGACATTTTAGTTGTTAAGGTTTAGTGGCGTCACCTTATAGTTGAGGAGGCAACCTGAGAGACCGAGCGTGATATGCGGACCCAGTATCCCTATCTGTTTAAGCCTTTAGGTACTTCTTATCCTTTACTTTCACGGAAAAAAGTCCTTTTAGCAGTGGATGCTGTAATGACCCTCCAGGTTATTTCCTTCATTTTCATGCATTTTCTACATTTAGAGCTTTTATATAGCTGCCCCAGGTCATTTATGACTTTCTGAAATTAACAGTTCGGTTATTGGGTAGTTCATGGTTTTAAGAGCCATTTCCCTGTTTAGGAACTTCTGAAGTTAAAAAATGGGTCTCAGGACTAATCCTCAGGTAAACGGTCTCGTATGCCATTTCTGACAGTCTCAACAGCTTTGAAAAGTCTATTTTAGGCTAGGAGGACCCTTGGTTCGGGTCCCAAGGTATCCGAACTCATTTTGAGATATGGAAAGGATTTTGGTAAAAATGGCTTCTTAGGGTGTGGGCCCCACTTTTTATCAAAATGACCTCGGATGGGAATTTCTATGGCAACGTTGAGTCTGAAATGTCAAATTTGGTAGGGTAGCATAGTTCGTTTACATGCTCGGGATTCTGAACCAATCTCGAGCACCCGATCGGAGTCCATTGGGACTAGTTGAACTTGCCTGGTGCCAAGTATCAGGTGAAGCCGCTTAAGCGGCCAGGGGACTGGACCGCTTCAGCGGAGCTGGCCAGCCTTGGTCTAAAGCAGCCCTAGGGAGCTTTAGCAGTAACCACTTAAGTGGCCCTTGGGCGCTTTAGCGGACCTAGCCGGTTGGGGCTTGGTCGCTTAAGTGACCCCTTTGGTGCTTTAGCTGTGACTGCTTTAGCGGTCACTTGACCGCTAAAGCGGCCATCACTGGTAGGTTTATATATTTCATTTCCTTCCTCTTCAACACTTTGCATAAGTGTAAAACTGCCATTTTAGACCCTTGTGAGCTCGATTTTGGCAAGATTTTGAGTGTAGGAAGCTGGTTTTAGCTCGGGATCGTGGTGTTGAGCATATAGCATTTGTATCTCATAAGTATTCCAGTTAGATTCTGCTTAATTCACATAATTGATTCTTGACTTTTTCATTGGTTTTGGGACTAATTTGAGCTCGGATTCAGCTATATTTTGATGGCATATGATCCTTGAGCTGCGAGGAGCGTTGTGAAGGTCTTTTTTTTGTGATTCTACAAGCAGTCCCTATGGGAGATTTTTAGCTCAATTTCTGACCCAGAGCGTTCCTACACAATATGGGTCTCATTCTTCTCGTTTTGATGTGTAGACTGTTATTTTGATAGCATGACAGCTGTTAGAGGCCTCTCAAAAGGGGAAAGCTCTAGTTTAAAGGATTCGACGAGCATTTGGCGGCATCCAGGTAGGCTTACCCTATCCTTAGACTAAGTTTATTTATGGTAATTATGTGTTATTATGCTAGTTTTGGGCAGGTAGTTGTAGCCCGAATGTTGATTTAGTATTTTTATGCCTTATTTAGCCGGCCAAGGCCCAATTTTGGTAGGGTTCAGGCCCGTTACTCCCTTAGAATGATGTAGTATCACCTTATAGGTTTGGTTAATGCTTCTAGTATATTTAGTTGGGGTTGAGAAGCCTTAGACTTGGTTTTTGGGACCCTGGAGTGGGCCCCGCTACCCTTCATAGCTAGTGTGCTTGACGTTAGATACCTTTAAGCTTAGTTAAACTCTTGACTCCCCTTCTTAGGCTATTACCTTGAGTTGGGTTGACTTAGACTTGGTTTCTAGCCTATTTAGCTCTTTTCCCTCTGATGGAGTTATATTTGACCGGGACCGTTATTTCTTGACCTAGTTATTGGGGACTTGCCTTGCCTTAGTGGACCTGTACGCCTTAGTTCAAAATTTATGACCTTGTGGCGAGATATTAACCTTGGAGACCTTGGGTTTCTCCCTTTTAGTAAGTTAGGAGTTCATTTCTTTAAATACATTTGATTTCTGGTCCGGGACCGGCGTATTCATATTTCCTTTATATATTATCAGTTCTGGCATTGTTCTGGTTCCGATTACGGTTGTTTTGGGAGATTAATTTTTGTGAGTTTTGGTTCGAGTCCGGCATCTGGTTACTATTGATCTGGGAGTTCTGGTACTGATTACTGTTGTTCTGGGAGTTGGGGTTCCTATGAGTTCCGGTTTGAGTCTGGCATCTTACTATGAGTTATGTTGTATACCATATATGTGGCCTCTCGATAGTACCAACTATTTTTGGTTTGAATCCGACGTATGGCCTCACATTATTATCCACTATTATCGATCCGATCCCAGCGTCTAGCTTTTTGTTGTTACCCATTGGTGCTAGTTTAATCACGGTGCACACCTGGATGGTTTTATCATGGATATGGGATTATATGGATACTGGAGATCGGTTCAGTTACAGGGTGTTTATTCTTGTACTTTAATTACTTCTTGTGTTTACCCACCGGCTTATGGGGCCACGACCGGGTTAAATGTCTTCTTCTGTGTGCCTTCTGGGCTTATAGGGGTTCAGTTAGGTTATGTTTGGCGTGTTTTCTTACTGTTGAGTTATTTATTTTCTTGTATCACTCGTATTTATTTCCTTTACCGTACTTTCATAGTTCAGTAGCTATTTACTTTTCTACCCCTATTATTGTTGACTTAGGTTATATTCCCACATTTAGTTATACTTTTCCTATATTTGAGCTCAGTCGGCTGATGATGCCTATTGAGTACCCGTTGCTTTAGTACTCATACAATACTTCTGCATCTTTTTCCTGATGCAGATCTGAGTACGAACCGCCTGTGTTAATATGTCACTCCTATCCCAGTACTGATCCGGAGCATGGTGAGCTTACTAGCGTCCGAGGATAATCCTCCTCCATCTGTTCTAGTATAGTCTTTTGCTTTCGATACTACTTTGCATATATTATGTCTATTTTGGATTTCAGTCTAGTACTCGTATTTTGTAGTAGTGGCTCTAGTACCGACCTTACCAGGTCTTGGGGGGTGGGGGGATTATCTTGTATATTTTGTCCTCTTCCTTCTCCCATTTCAGTATATTATATGTGTTCATTTCTTCACTTTCTATTTTCCCTGGTTTTCCGCTCGTTAGCCCATTACTTGCCGTTCCAGGCTATGGCTTACCTTGCCTACTGGTGGGTTAAGGTAGGTTCCATCATGACCTGAGAAATCGGGTCGTGACATATAGCCATTCAAATCTTTATTTTTTCTTAAAATTTTGTAATTAGGACATCAAATTTTGCCTTGTACAAAAATTCCTCTATTCATAGGTGTCATAGAGATGTTAGTCTATACGAAAAAGGGTAAAAGAAAATTGTCCCTTGATTATCACAAAAGATTTAAGTTGACTCTTCATTCATCTAATTTACTAAAAATATTCCTCTAATTACATTTTTGGATTAGTGAGCCCTATAAATAAAGGCCAATACTGCAAAAGAATTACTTATATTCCACGCGTCATTTTATTACTGATCCATTTTTAAACTCCAACCCTATATAAATGAATCCACTTACCCGATTTTCTGATTTACCCAACCCAAGAATTTGTTTTTTTTTCTTAAAAAAATAATTATTCCTTCCAAATTTATTTTTCGTTGAAAAAAAAAACCCAACCTCCATAGGTCGATTTCTAAAAAAAAAAAGAAAAACATCCGATCTTTGAAGGTCGACATTTTGCATTTTTTTTTTAAAAAACAAACCTTCAGAGGTCTTCTCATTCAAGTTAATTATAAAGAAATCGACCTCTAGAAGTCGTTTTGTAGTTCAAAAGTTTTTTTAAGCTAAAAAGTTGACCTCCGAAAGATAGTATATTGCAAAAAAAAAAAAAAAAAAAAAAACTAAAAATAAATAAATCATTCTCTGGAGGTCAGTTTTTGCATATTAGTTTTTAAAGAAACGACCTTAGAGATCATTTTTCATTTTTATGGGTTTTGGCACTAAAAAATCAATCTATAAAGGTCGATTTTGTTAAAAGATAATTTAAAATATTTTTAACGAGGTTAGTTTTTGATTGTTTTTAGCAGTGATTTTATGTATTTCGGGCGGGTTAGTGTTTAGGTCAGCTATGTCACAAAATCAAGTGGGTGAATTTACTTGGGCTCAGAGTTTTGAATTGGAACAGTAATAAAATGTCGCATGGAAGATAAATAATTTTTTAATTCATAGTAAAAGAAAAATCTGATCGACTTTAAAAATTGTGAGGTTTCAAGTCCCTCTATCCGTAAAAAGACTTTGACTCTCCAACTATTTCTGACCCCCTTTACTTAGCGGTTTCATATTCCGTATCTTTCTCAGTCACTCTATTCTTTTAGAAATGGATTTTAACATAGTCAAAGTCATAAATGAACCAAAACTGTAACACCTCGGGAAAATTTCAAATTAAGTTAACACCTTCAACGAGTACAACTCCGTGTCTAAAAAGAGAGTTATGGTGCATTTGCAAATGGTGTAGAATAGATATAGACGTACATAATATTAGAATGGTTGCTGTTGGTAAAAGAAAATGGTTTTGGGAGTGTAACTAATTTAATGTGGGTTTATTTTAAGTATGTCAAGTAGTGGGGTGGCCACTTTGACTTTTGCTACTATTCCTTAAGTAAAAATGAAAGAAAAGAAAAGGTTAAAGGAGAATTTCATTTAGAAATTACTCCCAGAACGTGAGGAGCAGCCAGGGAGCAATCAAAGCACTCTCCTATTACTTCTTCGTATTTCAGCTAATCGACAAAAGGAGTTGGAGGGTCGTAAAGCATCTAAGAATTCTTTCAAGGAGAGGCGTTCCATGGTCCTTAGTTGCTAGACAACTACGAGTTTTATCCAAGAATCCTCAAGAACTCAAATTGGGGATTAATCTCAAAAAGATAATCTCTTCACTCCATACTCGAATTTAATCATAGAATATATGTTGGGGTGTAGTAGAAGTTGTTGATTATCTTTTGATTTGGATTTTCATACTACTTCTCGAAATGGGTTCATGAGAAAAGGGGGAAAAAGGTGAAATTTTGACAAAAGTGGAATTTTTAGGAATTCCTATCAATTGGGTGGATTTAATGTTGGGTTTTATAAATTGAAAACTAAAGAATTCATTCTGGATTCTTGTTAAGAAACTCGATTAATTTTGGGCATAAGTGAATATTATTGGGATAAATTGTTAAATACACCTACAAGTCATTGATGGATGTATATGTTATCTTTGTAGCTAATTGATTGCCTATTGTATAACGGAAACTAGTGGTTGGCAAGATAAAGGCTACACTTCCGTGGGTTGAATTGTTTTAGGCTTAGAATACTATCGTAGCAAGTAAAGCACTAAGGCATGTAAAGCTAAACCTTCCCTTACCATTAAGGCACCACCCTACGTCATGTGCTCTTTTTATAAACTTTAGTATAGTTTTCATGAAATGCAAGGATGAGATCCTTATTTATTTTATATATTGTCCCCTCGCCCTACGTCAAGCCTATAAGCATCCTTTTTGCTCTCTTTATGTCGAATTTTCATAATATTCCATATAATCGTAAGTTGCCTTACCTAAAATTCTTAGGTCACATGGTATATATATAGCACACGTCATAAATGAAAGTAAATAGCCATAGCATAGTTGCACTTATATGTAATAGCGAAATGATCATTATCGTAATTCACATGTTATAGGCCTTTGAGGCATTATTTGATAAACGTTAATGACAGGAGGGTACATAGGTTTTACTTGGCATATACGCTCTACGTGATTTTGTGCAAAGGATTGAGACTAGACCATTATAGTGAGCCCGAACGTTAGGGCGTACCCGCCTTTGTGGCATCATTTATATTTGGAGTCAGTTGGAACGTAATGCACTGGTTTCCCCTGATTCGAGCCAACATATGACATATATGGCCTGCGATTAGACCCTCATTATGAGCCTCTGGGGGGTGTACCTTGTAGCAGATTGCGATTACAATTATACTTGTAAATCATAGCAATATGTATTTGGGAAACGCAAGCCTTATATGTGATTCAGATTGCCTTCGGTAGGCCATCCAATGATTACTTATACACCAGATAGTTTGTGTATATCACATAGGCAAATTATAGGTTATCTATTATAATGAACGCTCTCCTGGACATTATATGTAACATCTCGCATGTTTCCATGCCTTTTTAGAGCTTACAAACAAACCCATATGACCCATATATTGAGTAGAAATCATTTGGAGTGAGTTTGGGTACGTAAAGATAAGTTTTACCATTGAAAAGAGGTTGTGCATCACGCCGGGGGAGGTTGGGACCTAGCCCCGTGCCGCGCCATCACATGGACGGGTATACTATTTTTGACTCCACAGTGGGGCCCGCATCGCACAGGTGGAGGTCGCGCGTTAGGCTGCGCGCTGCACCCTTCCTTGTCGCATGATGGGATTTCACTTTCTTTAATTGTTTTAGGGCCTTTTTGTTCTTTCCCTTGATCAAAGACCATCCCCCACCTATACTAAACGACCCCAAACCCTCAATTACATACTTTATTCTTCAAAAACACATTACTCTCTTCCCCAAAACACAAAGTAAATTTCCAATTAGGGTTCAAGTTTCAAGACTAAGGAATCAAGCTTTTCTCAAGTTTCCTCCATTAAAAGGCATGTTTGAACACTCACTATTTCAAGTTCAACATATGATTATGATTATTAATATGCATATTTTATTGATGTTTTGAAATTAGGGTTAATGTTTAACTCATGAAAAGCTTGCTAATTCTTTTCCCTCTTGCTATAAATTGTTTTCGAATTACTTATACAGGGTTGAGTCTTGAATACACTATTTGAAAGGGGGAAATCCTTTTTAATGGATTTGCAAGGTTGAATACTATGAATACTGAAAATTGTGACTTTCAATCCCCTTCACAAGGTTGTTTTAAATGAGGAAATTTTGATGTTTATTCCGTATTTGAGCCACATGTGTTATGAAATGATGAAAGGTTTAAATGACACTTATGAAAATCATTTTATAACTATATTGATGAATTAAATGGTGTAATTTAGAGTCTATAATGTTACATGATAATGATTTGGCATAATATGGATGACTTGCAAGTCTTAGAACGATGGTACTAAAAATGTAAATGCCATAATGAAAGACTCCATGGATAAAGGTATATGAAAATGGTTTTAATGGGGCGTACTTGGGGATTATAAGGTTCACCGAGAAGGTGTAGTCCTTGTGACCAACACAGGAAACCTATGTTTGCCGACATAGGGATGGTTTGCTTTTAAAAGAGATAAACTTAACATGCGCCTCTATGAGGGCGGTATGTTTTGATGGCCACACTATGTTCATCTCAATTCATGTGGCTAACATAGATTGGGCCCCCCACCGGTTGGGCGAATACTGGACCCATATCAGCCCGTGGGTTACCTAAGGTCGGTGAAACTACATAGTCCATTACGTAAAGTTTTAAGGGTGATTATGATTTATTTCCAAATGCTTTATCTCAGGTTTCTTACTCATGTGAGTTACCTTGTATATATCTTTTGGTTTATAACTGTTTACCTCTGACTTTCCTTATTGGCCTGATGATATAAATGTTTTGAAATTTATTATTATTATTATTATTATGTAAACCGCTTTGGTCCCTTTCCTTGGGTCGCATGCTAGTACTTAACTTACTTACCATCCTCAGACGCTATATCATTTCATGATATAGGTTTCAAAGCCTTTACTCGCGAACCGGTTCAACATTAGAATTCACGCAGGATAATATTTTGCAAGTGGCAAGCCATCTATCTTCCGAAAGGTATTTTGTTCTATCTTCTTAGATCTCTACTTTGGTTTTATGGTATTACTAGGGCCATGTTCTGGCTTAGGATTTTATTCACATTTGTTAGAGGCTTCATATATGTACTTTGGTAGATGTTTTATTATATTTTCATGACACTTGCTTAAGTACTATTTCAGAGTGGAATCTTTAATTTTTATGGGTCTATTTCTACACTTTGTTTATAACTATGCTTATGATGTAACGCTAAGGGGTTTCCCTGGGCCTTCATTGGTCAGGGATGCCCGTCACGACTAGTGCCTTGGTTCGAGTCATGTCATTATATGATGAACTAATAAAGTTGGTACATAGGTTACAGTTTCATATCGTACATTTTGTACTTGTATGCTCGTAATTCTTTAACTTTGGTACTTGATTCATATGAGCTTCCGCACTTGTCCAGCCGTTATTTTGTATGTTTTTCATACCAGTACATGTTGCATATGTACTGAGGTCTCCACATTTCCACATTCTATTGATGTAGTCTCAGATTCACAGGATAGCAGACGTCTATGTTAGGCTCTGTTTTCGTTTTCGGCTCATATTTTGGTGAGCTCCATCTCTCTCTAAAGCCAGTATATATCTAGTATTTTTGATTACATGTACAGGTCTCTAGTTGGGTATGTCGGGCCCTGTCCCAACTAATTATTAGTCATATAGTGTGTTAAATTATTATTAGTATAATGCTAAGGGGTTTCCCCGGGCCTTCATTGGTCAAGGATGCCCGTCACCGCTAAGGCCTCGATTTGGGTCGTGACAAACTTGGTATCAGAGCAACTATTCAGGATCTAAGGGTTTTTACAAAGTCGTGTCAAGTAGATTCCTTTTTATGGGTGTGTTGCAAGCCACACTTATAAATGGGAGGCTAGAAGACATTTAGGAACTGTTCCCTTTTGTTCATGTTCTAAGTTCATGCTAGAAAGTCTAGTCTTTTCTTCATGTTCTAAGTTCATGCTAGAAAGTCTAGTTCTAAGAAAAATTCTGACTCCTACTTTTCCACGATTCAGATCATGCCTCCACGAAGGACTAACGACCAATGAACTCTTGCTGGAACCTCTGTCCCCGCTGGGGAAAATGCTGAAGAGGTTCTTCATACTCACATAATATAGACCCATAATGGAGTTAGTACTTCTGGCTTGGATGCTCCTATTGGGGTCCCACCAGCCCCAACCAGTCCACAGCGAGCCCCTAGAATCGATACCAATCTAGACCAGGCTTCGCAGGGTGAAGTTTCAAATGCCAAGTTCAAGCAAACCATTCAAATGCTTTCTCAGATTATGTCATATCAGGCTCGTCAGTTCAGTAGTGGTGTTACTGTCATTGTTTCTTTTGATGCTACCCTAGTGGGTTAGTTTATGCAGTTGAATCCACCGACTTTTACTAGGTCCGAAGTTGAGGAGGATCCTTAAGAGTTCATTGATGAAATGGAAAAGATTTTTAGGGTGATGAATGCTAGTGATACTGAAGTGGTGAAATTTGCAGCCTATCAGTTGAAGGAGGTGGCTTATCAGTGGTATGACGTATAAGAGGAATATAGGGGTGAAGATGCTGAGCTTACGATTGGGAGGATTTCTCTCAAGACTTTCTAGATCACTTCTTTCCTTAGGAGTTGAAGGAATCTAAGGCTGAGGAGTTTGTGAATCTGAAGCAGGGAAAGTCGAGTGTGAAAGAATATGCTCTAAAGTTCACACAGTTTTCTCTTTATTCTTCGAAGTTGGTGTCTAACATGAGGTCTCAGATGAGGAAGTTTGCTTTAGGTCTTAATGATGACTTGGTGCTTGAATGTAAGGAGCTATGCTAAACAGTGACATGGATATATCCAGGTTGGTGGTGTTTATGCAACAGGCAGAAGATGAAAAAATAAAGTAGGCAGAGGCAGAGGATAGACAGAGTAAGAGGGATAGGCCAGTAGATCATGAGGCAAATCAGTAGTGTAGTGGTAAGTGGGTTAATAAATCTTGGGGTAATTTCAGTCTTTAGCCAGTGCACCAGTCCCTGAGCCTTCGAGTGATCAATGATTCCAGCCTGGTAGTGGCTTCAGGATGCAGAGAACCCAGTCATAGACCATTGTAGCTTATTCAGCCCCATCCCATCCTCCTTGCCGCACTTGTGGTAAGCGCCACGGGGGAGTTTGTCTCCTCGATAAGGGTGTCTATTACTTTTGTGGCAGCCCGATCATTTTCAAGGAGAGTGTCCCATAATAAAGGGGACCCAAGGGGGAAACAAGGCCCCAACTTCCCCTACTTCAGCCCCAGTAGCTAAGGGTGCTACTTCGGGGACTGGCGGAGGCCGTAACCGTTTGTACGCCCTATCTACACGTCAGGATTCATAGGCCTCGCCAGATGTTGTCACGGGTGTGTTGCAGATTTTCTCCCATGATGTTTATGTACTACTTGATCGCAGCTACACTTTATCTCATGTGACCCCTTATGTGGCTGTGAGTTTTGATTTTGGTACTAAAAATATTTCTGAACCCTTTTCAATCTCTACTCCTATTGGTGAGTCTATTATTGCTAGGCGGGTCTATAAAAATTGTGTTGTCTCTATCTTTCATCGGTATACTATGGTGGATTTGGTAGAACTTTTGTGGACTTTGATTTGATTTTGGGAATGGATTGGCTCCATTCTTATTATGCTACCTTGGACTGTAGAACTCGTAGAGTCACCTTTCGTTTTCATAATGAGCCAGCTATAGAATGGAAGGGTTATTTCTTAGCACCAAAGGAAAAATTCATCTCATTACTTAGAGCCTGGAAGTTAATATCTAAAGGTTGTTTGTACCATTTAGTTTGGGTCAACATTCTAGTGTTGAAAGTCCCTCACTCCACTCTGTTCTTGTGGTAAGTGAATTTCCTGAAGTTTTTCCCAAGGATCTTCTCAAAATTCCTCCTGAAAGGGAAATAGACTTTGGGATTGATGTCCTACCTGATACTCGTCTAATTTCTATCCCACCGTATAGAATGGCTCAGGCAGAATTAAAAGACCAGTTGAAAGATCTTTTTGATAAGGGTTTCATCTGTCCTAGTGTCTCTCCTTGGGGTGCTCCAGTACTTTTCTTGAAAAAGAAAGATGGGTCTCTCCGTATGTGTATTGATTATCGCTAGTTAAATAAAGTCACAATGAAAAATAAGTACCCTCTTTCCAGAATTGATGATCTTTTTGACCAGCTTCAGGGTGCTAAGTGTTTCTCCAAAATAGATCTCCGTTCGGGTTACATCAGTTGAAAGTCAGGGAAGCTGATATTTTAAAGACTGCATTACGAACCCGGTATGGCCATTATGAGTTTTTAGTTATGTCCTTTGGTTAGACTAATGCACCTGCAACCTTTATGGATCTTATGAACAGGGTGTTTAGACATTTTTTAGATTTGTTCGTTATAGTCTTCATTGATGATATCCTGGTGTACTCCTGGAATAAGGAGGAGCATGCTAATCACCTCCGGATAGTACTTCAGACCCTTAAGGACCAAAAGTTGTATGCCAAATTTTCCAAGTATGAATTCTGGCGTAGTGTTGTGGCTTTCCTTGGGCATATTATTTCTAGTGAATGTATTAAGGTAGATCCCCAAAAGATTGAGGCAGTAAAAAAGTGGCCTAGGCTGACAACTCAAACTGACATTATGAGTTTCTTGGGATTGGCAGGTTATTACAGGAGGTTCGTGGAAAGTTTTTCTTCTATAACTTCTCCACTAACCAAGTTGACTCATAAAAAGGTGAAGTTCCTGTGGTCTGATGATTGTGAGGGCAGTTTTGAGAAGTTGAAGGATCGGTTGACTACTGCCCTTGTTTTGACACTTCCCGAGGGTACTGAAGGATTTGTAGTTTCTGGTGATGCGTCCTGAGTGGGAATCGGTTGTATACTGATGCAGCATGACAAAGTGGTGGTTTATGCATCCAGGCAACTTAAGATTCACGAGAAAAATTATCCCACCCATGATATAGAATTAGTAGCTGTGGTTTTTACGCTCAAGATTTGGCATCACTATTTATATGGGGTGTACATGGACATTTACTCTGACCACAAGAGTTTGCAGTATGTTTTCATGCATAAAGAGTTGAATCTCAGGCAAATGAGGTGGCTTGAGTTGTTGAAGGATTATGACATGAGCTTACACTATCACCCAGGTAAAGCTAATATTGTTCCTGATGCTCTTAGCAGGTTGTCCATGGGCAGTCTTTCTTATGTTTAGAAGGAAAAGAGAGGCTTGGTGAAGGACATTCACAGGCTTGCTAATTTAGGAGTTCGACTTTTGGATTCTGAAGATGGGGGAGTGATTGTTCACGAATTAGCTAAGTCATCCTTAGGTGCTGAAGTTAAGGAGAAACAGACTAATTATCCTATACTTATGCAAATAAAAAAGGGGGTTGGGCAGCAAAAAGTTATGGCTTTCGAGGTTGGGGGAGATGGCATTTTATGGTATCAAGGGAGGTTGTGTCTTCCCAATGTGGATGGGCTGCGAGAGAGGATCTTGATCGAGGTCCATATCTCTAGGTACACTGTTCATCTCGGCTCTACTAAAATGCATCATGACTTGAAAGAGATGGATTGGTGGAATAATATAAAAAGGGATGTTGCTAATTTTGTTGCTAAGTGATCGAATTGTCAGCAAGTCAAGGTAGAACATTTGAAGCCTGCTGGTACGTCCCAAGAGATAGCTATCCCAATGTGGAAGTGGGAAATAATAAATATGGATTTCATCACTTGCCTCCCGTGTTCTCAAAATTTTTATGATTTTATTTAGGTCATTGTTGATAGGATGACCAAGTCTACTCATTTTCTGCCTGTGAGGACGACGTATTCAGGGGAGGATTATGTTAAGCTTTACATTCAGGATATTGTTAGATTGCATGGAGCCCATGTGTCCATTATATCCAATATAGGTACGCAATTGTTTTCTCAGTTTTGGAGGTCGTTTCAGAAAGGTTTGGGCTGGCAAGTAAATCTTAGCACCACTTTCCATCCTCAAACAGATGGACAAGTGGTGCGCACGATTCATACTTTGGAGGATATGCTAATAGCCTGTGTTATTGATTTTAAGGGTAGTTGGGTGGACCATTTGCCTCTTATAGAGTTCGCATATAATAATAATTATCACTCTAGCATCCAGATGGCACCATTTGAAGCTCTTTATGGTAGGAGATGTAGATAGCCAATTAGATGGTACGAAGTGGGTGAAACTAGATTGTTCGGGCCAGCCCTTGTGCACCAGGCAATGGAAAAAGTTAAGGTTATTAGGGAGAGGCTTAAGACCGCTCAAAGTCTTCAGAAGTCTTATGCCGATGTGAGACAAAGAGAGCTAGAATTCAAAATTGATGATTGGGTGTTCTTGAAAGTTGCTCCTATGAAATGAGTGATCCGATTTGGGAAGAAGGTTAAGTTTAGTCCTCGTTACATTGGTCCGTATCAAATTTTGAGAAAGATTGGGAATGTTGATTATAAGTTGGACTTGCCCGCGAGTTTGGCATTGATTCATCCCGTATTTCATGTGTCTATGCTCAAGAAGTGTGGGGGGACCATTCCTTGATGGTACCCGTAGAGAACATTAGTGTGAATGATTCGTTGTCTTATGAGGAAGTTCCTATAGAAATCTTGAATAGACAGGTTCGAATGTTAAGAACCAAGGATATAGCTTCAGTGAAGGTATTGTGGAGAGATCAAAAGGTAGAGGAAGCTACTTGGGAGTCGGAAGATGACATGAAATCTAGATATCCCTTTTTGTTTCCGAATTCGGGTGACGTCGTTTAAGGTACTAATTCTATACTCATTTCTCTACCTTTCAAGTTCGTGCTTTAACGTTTAGGTAAACTATTCTAACGTGCTAAAATGTATCCTTAGTCATCATTCGGGGATGAATGATCCCAAGGGGGGATAATGTAACAACCCGCATGTTTCCATGCCTTTTTAGAGCTTAAAAACAAACCCATATTACCTATATATTGAGTAGAAATCATTTGGGATGAGTTTGGGTACGTAAAAGGAAGTTTTACTATTGAAAAGAGGACGTGCATCACATCGGGGGAGGTCGTGACCTAGCCCCATACTGCGCCATCACTTGGATGGGCATACTGTTTTTGACTCCGTAGTAGGGCCCGCATCACTCAGATGGGGGTCACGCGTTGGGCTGCATACTACTCCCCCTTTGTCGCTTGATGGGATTTTGCTTTCTTTAATTATTTTTGGGGCTTTTTGGTCTTTCCTTTGCTTAAAGATTATCCCCCACCTATACTAAATGACCCCAAATGTAACCCTCAGTTACGTAATTTATTCTTCAAAAACACATTCCCCTCTTCCTCAAAACACAAAGTAAATTTCCAATTAGGGTTCAAGATTCAAGATTAAGGAATCAAGCTTTTCTCAAGTTTCCTCCATTAAAAGGCATGTTTGAACACTCACTATTTCAATTACTAGTTTAACACATGGTTATGGTTATTAATATGCATATTTTGTTGATGTTTTGAAATTGGGGTTAATGTTTAACTCATGAAAAATTTGCTAATTGTTTTCCCTCTTGCTATAAATTGTTTTCTAATTACTAATAGTGGGTTGAGTCTTGAATACACTATTTGAAAGGGGGAAATCCCATTACATGGATTTGCACGGTTGAATACTATGAATAATGAAAATTGTGACTTTTAATCCCTTTCACAAGGTTGTTTTAAATGAGGGAATTTCTATGTTTGTACTGTGTTTGAGCCACATGTGTTATGAAATGATGAAAGGTTTAAATGAAATTTATGAAAATCATGTTATGGCTATGATTATGAATTAAATGGCGGAATTTAGAGTCTATAATGTTACATGATAATGATTTGGCATAATATGGATGACTTGCAAGTCTTAGTACGACGGTACTAAAAATGTTAATGCCATAATGAAAGACTCTATAGATAAAGGTTTATGAAAATGTTTTTAATGGGGCGTACTTGGGGATTATGTGGTTCACCGAGAAGGTGTAGTCTTTTTGACCATTGCCAAAAACCTATGTTTACCGACATAGGGATGGTTCACTCTTAAAAGAGACTATCTTAACACGAATCTCTATGAGGGCAGTATGTTTTGATGACCATACTATGTTCATCTTAATTCATGCGGCAAACATGGATTGGGGGCCCCCCGGTTGGGCGAATATCGGACTCATATCAACACGTGAGTTTCCTAAGGTCGGTGAAAATACATAGTCCATGAAGTAAAGTTTTAAGGGTTACTATGATTTATTTCCAAATGCTTTATCTCAGTATTATTACTCGTGTGTGTTACCTTGTATATATCTTATGGTTTATGAATGTTTACCTCTGACTTTCCTTATTGGCCTGATGATATAAATATTTTGAAATTTATTATTATTATTATTATTATTATTATTATTATTATTATTATTATTATTATTATTATGTAAACTGCTTTGGTCCCTTTCCTTGGGTCGCATGCCAGTACTCATCGTACTGACCGTCTTCGGATGCTACATCCTTTCATGATGTAGGTTCTAAAGTCGTTACTCGTGACCCGGTTCAGCATTAGGATTCGCGCAGGACAGCAGTTTACAAGTGGTGAGCCATCCATCTTTCGAAAGGCATTCTGTTCTATCTTCTTAGATCTCTACTTTGGTCTAATGATATTGTCGGGGCCATGTTTTGACTTAGGATTTCATTCGCATTTGTTGGAGGCTTCGTAGACGTACTTTGGTAGATGTTTTATTATGTTTTCAAGACACTTGCTTAAGTACTATTTCAGAGTGGAATTTTTTATTTTTATGGGTCTATTTCCGCATTTTATTTATAACTATGCTTATGATGTAATGCTAAGGGGTTTCCCGGGGCCTTCATTGGTCAGGGATGCCCGTCACAGCTAGGACCTCGGTTTGGGTCGTGACATTATATGACGAACTAATAAAGTTGGTTCATAGGTTACAGTTTCATATCGTACATGTTGTACTTGTATGCTCATAATTCTTTAACTTTGGTACTTGATTCATATGAGCTTCCGCACTTGTCCAACAGTTATTCTGTCTGCTTTTCATACCAATTCATGTGGCATATGTACTGACGTCTCCACATTGCCACGTTCTATTGATGCAGGCTCAGATTCACAGGATAACAGACGTCCATGTTAGGCTCTATTTCTGTTTTCGACTGATATTTTGGTGAGCTCCATCTCTCTCCGAAGTCAGTCTATGTCTAGTATTTTTATTACATGTACAAGTCTTTAGTTAGGTATGTCTGGCCCTGTCCCAACTAATTATTAGTTGTATAGTGTGTTAAAATGGATAGAGGCTTCATGGACATCATGCATACTGTATTGTACAATTTTTGTAATATAACTCCCTCGTGTGTATATACATCTCATGTTGGATATCCTGTTCGTTATTGTCCCATAATCTCGTATATGTCATAGATTGCTTGTAAGTAGGTGCATACGGTTCTTGTCCTTCATTACCATTTTGGGACGTGACAAACTATAACCAAAGGGATATTTTTAGCAAAGTAGGTGGATGGAGGGTATATTTACACCTTTTACATGGCATTTTATAGCCATTTTCCATAGTCTACATTGCATTGGAAGTGGAGACTAGATTCTGTTTTATATGTTTCACTTCTTCCAAAAAAAGTTACTTTTCCATTGGAGGTTATCTTTGTAAATAAGGAGGGATCATAAAGAAGACTTGCAAAAATTGGGATATCTTCTCATCTGTTCAAGCATTATTAGACAAAGTTATTTAGTACATGTGCTCACAAGAGATAGCAGGTACCCCGTGAAATTAGTCAAAGTTTGCGCAAGTTGGCTTGGATATTTCAATGAAATTAAGATAATTAAATCCTCAATTGGAATATTTATTGAAAATTATGTTCAACAACATACCCAATGAGATTCCACAAGTGGGTTTGTAGAGGATAGACTGTACACAGGTGATAACCCTATCTCATGGAGGTAAAGAGGTTGTTTCGAAGAACCTTCCGTTCGAGTACAACAAATTAAAGAATATTGAACATAGAGTCAGTGATAGAACAAGAATTTAAGTTGACTCTTCATTCATCTATTTTACTAAAAATATTCCTCTAATTACATTTTTGAATCAGTATGCCCTTTAACTAAAGACCAATACTGCAAAAGAGTTACTTATATTCCATGCGTCATTTTATTACTGATCCAATTTTATACTCTAACCCTATATAAATGAATCCACTTACCCACCCCAAGAATTTTTTTATTTTTAAGAAAAATTACACCCTTCCAATTTGTTTTTAGTTGAAAAAAAAAAAACCAACCTCCATAGTTCGATTTCTAAAAAAAAATAAAAAATAAAAAAATGCATCCGATCTTTGAAGATCGACATTTTGCATTTTTTTTTTTTTAAAAAACAGACCTTCAGAGGTCTTCTCATTCAAGTTAATTTTAAAGAAATCGACCTCTAGAAGTCATTTTGTAGTTCAAAAGTTTTTTAAAGCAAAAAATTTGACCTCTGGAAGCTAGTATTTTCCAAAAAAAAAAACTAAAAATAAATAAATCATTCTCTGAAGGTCGGTTTTTGCATGTTAGTTTATAAAGAAACGACCTCCAGAGATCAGTTTTCATTTTTGTGTTTTTTGGCACTAAAAAAATCAATCTATAAAGGTCGATTTTGTTAAAAGATAATTTAATATATATTTTTAACGAGGTTAGTTTTTGATTGTTTTTAGCAGTGATTTTATGTTTTTCGGGGGGGTTAGTGTTTAGGTCGGCTATGTTACAAAATCAAGAGGATGAATTTACTTGGGCTCAGAGTTTTAAATTGGAACAGCAATAAAATGTCGCATAGAAGATAGTTTTTTTTTTAATTTATAGTAAAAGGAAATTTCGGTCGACTTTAAAAATCGTGAGGGTTCATATCCCTCTATCTCTAAAAAGACTTTGACTCTCCAACTATTTCCCCGAACCCTTTTACTTAGCAGTTTCATATTCTTTATCTTTCTCAGTCACTGATGTGAGGCTATAAACCACCTTATTTTACCATCTTTTGCCTCACATTTGCCCTCTTTTTGACGTTGTCTTGAGCTTAAATGATGTGATTTACACTTGTGTTTCATGATTTGATTATATAGGAGTGTATTGAGGTATTTGGAGCTTAAAAGAGAAGAAAAAGAGCACCAAGGAATCAACGAAGAATCTACGTCGCAATGCGTTGCAAAACTAGCGCGGAATGGCCAAAATTGTTGTGGCTTGCGCCACTGATGCAAAGCAAGCAGTGGCGTGAGTTTTACATGTTCTATGAAATTTGGTCTTCGCGTCACACCCACCAAAGCAAGGAGTGGCGTAAGAAACACCACCAATCTGAATTTTCAGTTGTTCCTTGTGCCACAGCTCCGCTTTTAGGTTGTGGCGCTAGTCGGGACTAATCGTAACCCAAATGGGATTGGTTTTAAACATTCTAAGGGTTCCTAAACTCTATACAAGCCCCCCTCCCAGGTTTTTAAACATACACAACTGATTTGGGGAAGACAAAAGCTAGGGCAAAGCTCAAAAACAGGTTTAGTTTATTTCTTTTATTTTATTTTCAATTTTTGCCTTGTAAACTCATGAAATCTCTTCTTCCAAAGAGATTCATGAGTAGATAAACCTCTTAATTTCTAGTGTTGTGGTTGAAAATGAAAGTTGTGGCTTGAACATCATATTGTCTATTTTGATTTTCATCTATTGAGTTATTTATTTCTTCTTGCTTTTAATTTTTCGTTTGATTTATCACCTTGTGGATATTATCTAGGGCTTGTTAGTTGGACTTGCAAAAGGGAACGACAAGTGTAAGAAGAGGAAATAGGGCTACTTTGTGAAACTTATAAGTAAAGGGAATCAATTCGTCACTGAGGATAGAAATATACCCTGTGACATAGCTTAGTTCAAACAGACGATATCTTTATGCACTTCACTATTGACCGATGATCATAGAAATATAGGCGTTAGGGATAGTCGAGTAGGCTTAGAGTTGTTGGTAAGACGCTCAATATAGATTCAATTAACCTGCAACTAGTAACTCGAGAAAGAAAATTAGACGAATGAATAGATAGTGCAACTGGATTGTCAAAACACCGCAACACTAGATCTTTTCTCAAATCTGAATTACAACACAACCAATCTACGAATTGTTTACAATTGTTTTTATTTTCTTTCAAAACACACTTATCACTCTTACTATTAGTTACCGACTGAATATCTCTTATAAGAATTCAAACTAGAAATCAATTCATCAAATCCTTATGGGTATGATATCTGGACTTACATCCTTTATTACTTGAACGACCACTCATATTTGCATGTACAAAAGGAAGCAACGAGCTTTTGGCGCCGTTGCCGGGGATTTTTTAGAATTGATATACTATTTTGAGTTTTTATTGAATTATTCAGATTTCACTTTTGTTTGTTGTTTTTGTTTCTTTCAGGGTACAAGTTAGTTTATGTTAAATACTTGGAGTCAAGGAATTCCCTTGATTCCAATTGGCCACAACCTTGAACGTACTTTAAGAGGGTTGAGAGCAATGGGTGATAATTTGAATAATCCAATTCTTCGAGACCTACCAAATGATGTTGAGGATAAAGTTGTAGCCCAGCTTCCTCCTGCGTCACATGTTCCAGTGTTGAATTTTGCGAGGCCGAATCAGCAAAATGCCTCTAGAGCTATTGTGAAGCCGAATATCACCAAAAATTTTGAGCTTAAAGAGGGCACTGTACGACTAGTGCAGAACACTTGTCAATATGAGGGTAAACCACATGAGACCACACAATCACCTACTAGAATTTACTGAGTTGAGTGACAACTTCTACTACCAAAATGTTTCAGATGAATATGTGAAGTTCACACTATTCCCCTTCTCACTAATTGGGAAAGCGAAACAATGGTTGCAGAATGAACCAAAAGGATCTATAACATCATAGGATGCTTTGTATGAAAAGTTTCTTAATAGGCTCTTCTCATCTAGGAGAACAAATGAGCTTAGAGGAAAAAATTCCGAATTTGTTCAAAAAGATTTTGAATCCCTTCCCCAAGCTTAGGAGAGATACAAGGGATACTTGAGAAATTGCCTGTACCACCATCAGCCCAAGGAGATTATTGGGCATAATTTTATTGAAGGATTGAGGCCAGAATCTAAGTCTTTATTAGATGCTACAGCTCAAGGGCAAATTTTGTCCAAGAGCTATGATGAAATAGAGGCGTTGCTTAATCTATGTCTGCAGGACACCAAGATTATTCAGCGCCCAGTCGAGTGTTTACTTCTACACAAAAAAAAGTTGGGTAAGTTAGAGCTAGATGACATGTCAGCTATTTGGGATGATATTGGGCAATTGTGTGCTTTAATGAAGCAGAGTTTATTAGCTCCAAGTGCAAGTCAAGTTCAATAGGTATAACATGTTCAGACGGCTGCATTATTTTGTGAGAAGTGTGGTAAAAATCATGCCTACTCTGGATGTCCTTTAAATCCAGAATCTATATATTATGTGGGGTAGTATAATTATAGAAACCACCCAAATTTCTCTTGGGGTGGAAATCAACAGGTTAAAAAACAACAGTATACACCCCAAGCTCCACAGTGAGCAATTTTTTGGAGGATATAATGAAACAGTTCATGGACAACAAACTCAGATTGTGAATGAAATACAGAAGTCCATTCATGAACTTGAGTGTCAAGTGGGCCAACTAGCTTCATCACAGCATGCATGGACTACTGTGTGATACAGAGAATAATACTAGCCAGGTAATGACAGTCTCACTCAGGAATGGAAGAGAGTTGGTTGAAGCTCCTCCTAAATAGAGAAGTCAAGATGCAAGTGTAGAGTTGCCAAATGCAGAGCCTCCAAAGAGGAGAGTAGTTAACAGGGATAACTACAACCATCCGCCTCCATTCCCACAAAGGTTAACTCCAGCACCAAATTCAGAGATTCAACCTGTGCAACTAGAAACAAGAGAAAAAGAGGTTGTTGAGCAACCTGAGATTGCGGTTGAGAGACCCACACCACATTCCCACAAAGATTCCAGAAAAGCAAAGAGGATGCGAATTTTAAGAAGTTTCTTGATATCTTCAAGCAACTTCACATCAATATTCCCTTGATTGATGCTCTGAGGGACATGCCCAAATATGCCAAATACCTTAGAGAAGTGGTGGCTGGAAAAAGAAGACTTATCGAGTTTGAGACAGCTCACTGAAGAGTGTAGTTCGAGGGTATTGAGAAAGCTTCCTACAAAGCTCAAAGATCTTGGGAGTTTCATACTCCCCATACAAAGTGGTAAAGATGAGATTGGGCATGCATTGTGTGATCTTAGGGAAAGTATAAACTTAATGCCTTTATCTGTGTTCCAGACACTTGGTTTGGGAGAGCCACGTGCAACTACTATAAATTTACAATTGGCAGACCGCTCTCGTGTGCAACCAGAAGGAGTGATTGAAGATGTGCTCATCAAGGTAGGTAAGTTTGTGATTTATGCAAACTTTATTATTTTAGATTTTGAAGCAGATAAACAGGTATCGGTTATTTTAGGATGCCCATTCTTGGCCACGGGTGGAGCTTTAATTGATGTGCGAAAAGGGGAACTTAAGATGAGGGTCCATGATGATGAGGAGATATTTAAAGTTTATAAGTCACTCTCTACTCCTTCGCACTATAGAGACTTGTGCATGATCACAGAAGTGGTAAATGATAAGTGTGGGGTGGAAGAGTCTGGGCCCAAAAATGTGAAAGATCTGAAGACAAAGAGAGTAAATGATAATTGTAATCCTCCTAGAGTGAAAAAGAGGCAAAAGTTGCATCATATAGGGAGGAAAAGATTGAGAGAATTTGATTAATCTATGACTTGTGTCGTGCCGCGATGTTAAATCAAGCGCTGCTTTGGAGGCAACCCAAGTTGTAATAATATAGATTCATATTTATAGTGTCAATTCTTTGTTTTTGTTTTTAGTTTGTGCAGATTTGTGGAAGTCTGAGTACCCGAACTTGAAAGCTAAGAGGCATAGATGAAGCATAAGTGTGGGGCATGGAGGAAACATAAGTGTGGGGTCATTCACCCCTTTGATGGAAAGATTGATGAAGACATGCTGCTAGCTAAGCTCTAGAGGGCCTCAGGGAGTATTTCTAACAATTGTTTTATATTAATTAATGCTTTGGGGACAAAGCATGACTTTAAGTGTGGGGTGAAATTTTTTCGATATTGGTTAAGGGTGAAGTATGCTATAGGAGTTGCTTTATTTTTATTTACTTCCTTTCGTTGAAAAAAAAGAAGTAAAAATCCAAAAACACAAAAAGTTTTTTCTTTAGTTTTCAAGATTAGAATAGTTGGAGTTGGTTTTTAGCTTTTTAATTCTTTAGTAGAGCATACTTCACCTACCCCTTGGTTTTTCTTTTCGGTTCTTTTCCAAGGGGAAGCCCTTTGAACCGACTAGCCTTTTTTATTTTTAGAATAATTTTGTTTTATTATTAGGCAGAATGACTTTTCCCGACGATAAATGGTTGACGACCATCTTAAGGGAAGTGTTAGTCATTAGGAGTTAGAGAGTCTTTAGGACCAATTGTGAAGTGCTTTTGTTAGGTGCTACATATGAACTGAATGATGCAAGTTGGTTTTAAATTCAAGCATACTATGAAGAAAAATGAATGACTTCTTTTAAGACACCTAGGCTCTTTTACTTGACTCGTATGTGCTTTTTAGCTTAAATTTGAACTCTTGTTGTTTGTTTGATTGAGAGTCTGTATGGATCCTTCTTGAGTTTAACATATGCCATGTGTGTTAGGTGTTTGTTGATATTCAATACTTTTATATTGATGCCTAGAACTTTCCCGGTGTGTTTTCAAAGTGAAATGAAGAATGTTAGAGTTTAGGTGATGATAAAGGTGTTTCTTTGATTAGCCTATTTTCTTATCCTTTGCTTTAACTACCTACAATGGATGATCCTTGTTAGCCCCGTTGAGCCTTTATCCCATTCTTTGGTAGCCACATATGAAGCTTAATCCTTTTCTTTCAATAGACTTTTAATTTGATCCAAAACTCCTAAGAGCTTTAATTGAAAAATGAAAGTTAAAAGGAGTGAGAATTGAGAAAAGGGAGATAGTTGAGATGGAAAGCTTGTAGAAAAAGCTAATGGTGCAAGTGATTAAAATAAAGAATCTATATGTTGTTGATAGGGAGTAGAAAAAGAGAAAAAGAAAAGTGAAAAAAAAGAGTGTTTGAGAATTGACTACTCCTTACTAGTGGCATGTGAACTTTCTTAAAGAGATGGAAAAACAAAGAAATCTATGGGTGAGAAGAGTAGAAGAAAGAGTTGGTTCATTGAAGAGTGTGCGAATGATGAAGAATTTGTGATGTATTAAAGTGATTAGGAAAGTTAGTCACTATTTGAGCCAAAATAGTTCCTACCCATCCCTTAGCCTACGTTACAACCCGGAAGGTCTTACTTGATCTTAGATTTGATGTTCTTATATTAGTGGAGTAGTACACTAAGGGAAAGCCTATGGTTCATCATATATTGCATGTGAAATTCTTTTTGAGAGTGAGCAAAATCTTATTCTTATACCCATTCTTGTGCTAATTTGTATACTAATTAGTAAATATGAGTAACTCTCTTGTTGTGAGGGCACATGGTTGATGAAAGATAGGTGAAGTATTTCATCTCTTAGTTGGGTAAATTATATGAGTTTGCAAAGATCATAGAGTAGGTTCTTGAGGCTAGGAGGTCTTGAGTAGTAGTTTAAATATGTTGAACAATTGAATCTTGCTTAATAAGAACTTGTCGTCTATTGTAGTCGGTGTAGTCCTAACTTGAGTAATCTTGTTTCAATTGGTGTAGTTGTATTAGAGTCTAAGTCATGCGTGTATATATTACTTGAGGATGAGCAAGAGTTTAAGTGTGGGGTGTTGATGCGAGGCTAAAAACCACCTTATTTTACCATCTTTTGCCTCAAATTTCCTCTCTTTTTGATGTTGTCTTGAGCTTAAATTATGTGATTTACACTTGTGTTTCATGATTTGCTTATATAGGAGTGTATTGAGGTATTTGGAGCTTAAAAGAGAAGAAAAATATCACCAAGGAACCAAAAGGAATCAAGGAAGAATCTAGGTCGCAATGCGTTGCAAAACGAGCGCGGAATGGCCAAAATTGTTGTGGCTTGCGCCACTGATGCAAAGCAAGCAGTGGCGCGAGTTTTACATGTTCTCTGAAATTTGGTCTTCGCGTCACACCCACCAAAGCAAGGAGTGGCGTAAGAAACACCACCAATCTGAATTTTCAGTTGTTCCTTGCACACAGCTCCGCTTTTGGGCTGTGGCGTGAGTCGGGACTAATCCTAACCCGAATGGTATTGATTTTAAACATTCTAAGGGTTCCTAAACTCTATATAAACCCCCCTCCCATGTTTTTAAACATACAAAGCTGATTTGGGGAAGCCAAAAGCTAGGACAAAGCTCAAGAATAAGGTTTAGTTTATTTCTTGTATTTTATTTTCAATTTTTGCCTCGTAAACTCATGAAATCTCTTCTTCCAAAGAGATTCATGAGTAGCTAAACCTCTTAATTTCTAGGGTTGTGGTTGAACATGAAAGTTGTGGCTTGAACATCATATTGTCTATTTTGATTTCTATCTATTGAGTTATTTATTTCTTCTTGCTTTTAATTATTCATTTGATTGATCACCTTGCGGATATTATCTAGGGCTTTTTAGTTGGACTTGAAAAAGGGTACGACAAGTGTAAAAAGAGGAAATAGGGCTAGTTTGTGAACCTTATAGGGAAAGGGAGTTGATTCCTCACTGAGGATAGAAATATACCCTATGACCTAGCTTAGTTGAAACAGACGATATCTTTATGCACTTCACTATTAACCGACGACCATAGAAATATAGACGTTAGGGATAGTCGAGTAGGGTTAGAGTTGTCGGAAAGACGCCCAGTATAACTTCAATTAACCTGCAACGAGTAACTCGGGAAAGCAAATTAGATGAATGATTAGATAGTGCAACTGGATTGTCAAAACACCACAACCCTAGATCTTTTCTCAAATCTGAATTACACTACAACCAATCTACAACTTGTTTACAATTGTTTTTATTTACTTTCAAAACACACATATCACTCTTACTATTGGTTACCGACTGAATA
The DNA here is from genome assembly GCA_031232105.1 of Capsicum rhomboideum. NCBI lineage: Eukaryota > Viridiplantae > Streptophyta > Magnoliopsida > Solanales > Solanaceae > Capsicum > Capsicum rhomboideum. Next base: position 135,978,558 of record CP124711.1, on the reverse strand, counting down.
ACTCATATCAAATCCATGTGGGTGCGATATCTGGACTTACATCCTTTATTACTTGAATGACCACGTACACTTGCGTGTGCGAAAGGACGCAACAATCACTCTATTCTCTTAGAAATGGATTTTAACGTAGTCAAAGGCATAAATGAACCAAAACTATAACCGAAGGGATTTTTTTAGCAAAATAGGTGGATGGAGGGTATATTCACGCCTTTTACAGGGCATTTTATAGCTATTTTTCATAGTCTACATTGCATTGGAAGGGGAGACTAGATTCTATTTTATATGTTTCACTTCTTCCAAAAAAAATGACTTTTCCATTAGAGGTTATCTTTATAAATAAGGAGGGAGAATAAAGAAAATTGGGATATCTTCTCATCTGTTCAAGCATTAGTAGACAAAGTTATCTAGTACATGTGCTCATAAGAAATAGCAGGTACCCCGTGAAATTAGTCAAAGTTTGCGCAAGTTGGCTTGGATAGTTCAATGATATTAAGATAATTAAATCCTCAATTGGAATATTTATTGAAAATTCTGTTCAACAACATATCCAGTGAGATTCCACAAGTGGGTTTGTAGAGGGTAGAGTGTACACAGGTCATAACCCTATCTCATTGTCACAATCCAATGATGGCACTTGTCAAGCCCTCCAGGCAAGTAAGCCTAAACCAATAAAAAAGAACACGAATAAAGGAAAATAGAAATGGAAGCAAAAGAATAGAATAATCTCAAATATATAACCGAGACACAAGTCTCCAAAAATGCATCCTAGATCTAGTTGTCATTAGTACAAGCCTCTGAATTCAGAAAAACATTAAGAACTAAAGTATCTTAAATGAGGATAAGCATAAGATAAATAAAGAGAGATCCGGGTAAGCTTGGAGTCCATCAGCTACTACCTCGATCTCTGCAATGCCAATACTAGAAGAGACGATCTTCAAACTCTTACTCAGTCCAATACCTACACTGGGTGTAGAAAATAAGAAAAACGAAAGAGAAGAAAGGGTGAGTACAAAAACCACGTATACTCAGCCATCAACGTCGATAACCGACCCTAATCCAAAGCAATGGAGAGAACCACCACCCCCAACTTCCCAAGGTTTCCCCAGTTAGATCTGTCACACCCTTTTTCAGCTCGGGTCGAAAGGGTTTTTCCAATTAAAGTGATGGTATTGAATAGGGATTATTTATTTTTTTCTACAGAGTCGCCACTTGGAATTGAGTTATGGTGTTCCAAGTCACCTTTTTGAATCATTTAAAAAAAAATAACAAATAAAGACGTAGAGAAAAAAAAAACTTCACATAAATATTAAACTTCACATATTAAATTATACATGGAATCATTTAAAACTTCGCTCAAGCTTTGATTCACAATAAAACTTATACAAATACATGGAAAGGAACTGAATAAGAACCTGTGTAATAAACTAAATTGAGTATAGAAGCCAGAATGTCGTCACCGAAAACTCGGAACAAGGATCAAAACTCAACTCTAACCCACAAGCTTTCAAGAATAATCTCTGCCGTTTTGTGTGTGTGTTTTCTCTCTTTTTTTTTCTCAAGTTTTTTTTTTTTTTTTTTTTTTTAAAAGTGTATCTGTTGTCCTCTTTTTTTTTAAGTGTCTTGTGTGTTGTGTTGTAGTGTGTTGTAGTGTAGTACTGTGTGAGTGGGGAGTGGGGAATGGGACGTGTGTGTGTGTTAGATTGTGGGGGGAATGGGAGGGGTGTGCAGGTGAGGGAAGGGTAGTTTAGGATTTTTCATTTTTTTTTTTTTTGTTTATTTATTTATTTATTTTTAGTTAAAGAAATAAATAAAAAATATAGTAGTAGAAAGTAGTATTAGCTAACTATTTAAAACTAATAAAAATATAGAAAAAGTTAAATAGCTAGTCCTAAAATTATATGGCTAAGAAAAGGAAAAATATAATAAAACTACTAGCTTATTTATATAAAAAACTAAAAGAAAAAATATTTTTTGAAAGAAATTTTTTTTTCTTTTAAAATGTAAGAACACAACTTATCCTAAAATGTGACTCATTTATTGAAATTTTTATACAAATAAAACCTATGAAAATGAGATAAAAGCTAAAATAATAATTAGACGTAAATTAAATATTTAACGCAAAAATATATTAAAGCTCGGGGAGGGTCAAAAATCACGTGTCTACATTTGCCCCTCTTTGTCTGTGAACACGAAAGAGTTTTCAGACAAAGAAGTAGACAACGAGACAAGTTTTGAGCCTATTGTTATTTGAAATGGAAAAGAAAAGGAGGAAAAGATGCGACCGAGTCCTGGTTTGGGACAACCTACATATCCCTGGTTATAACGGAATCAGGTCCCGTGTAGTTCAATGAGATGGAAGGGTGAGACGATGAGTTAGAGGTCGAGTGAGGTCCTGTCGAGGTTCCGGTTCATGACTCCCGTCATTACATAAATAAAATACAATAAAGGAAAAATACAATATCTTATCTACTCTACTTGTCTTGAGTCTTCCTGTAGTTCTCCCATTTGGATCTTCAGTTACCGTCTCACCCTCTTTTGGTTGGTACCTTGATCTTGAAGTTGAGGTTTGAGACTTGAACTTGAAACTTAGATTGAGTCTTAGACGCTCTTTCAAATAATAGTCATAAATAGTTCTTGAATGCTTGTTTTATGGACCACTAGTTGAATATAAACTGACGTCAGGGTGCCGGGCCGCTACATCCATTTCAAAGCTAATTCTGCTTGTCATTGAGATTGAACGTCTGGTAAGAGTTGGGACTGTGTATTCGGACATAAAGATCATGTTCTACCAGGAAAAACCTGCAAGACATCATAAATAAAAGAAACAAAAAAAAAAAAATTTTTTTTTTGCCCCAGTTTTCACAGAAAAATTTTGTGAGTTATTAGCAATTGTAAATTTTGTAAATAAACTCAGACCAGGAAATTTATATCCTAGGAGAAAAATGACAATAACTGTCTTCAACTAGAAAATATTTATCCTAGGAGACGAATGCGAAATAATTGTCTGCTACTAGAAAATGTTTATCCTAGGAGACGAATGCAAAATAATTGTCAGCTACTAGGAAATGTTTACCCCAGGAGACGAATGAAAAATGATTGTCTACTACTAGGAAATCTTTATCCTAGAAGCCGAATGGAAAAATAAATGTCTACTACTAGGAAATGTTTATCCTAGGAAGCGAATGAAAAAATAAATGTCTACTACTAGGAAATGTTTATCCTAGGAGACGAGTGCAAAATAACTCTCTACTACTAGGAAATGTTTATCCTAGGAGAGGAATAGAAAAATAAATGTCTACTACTAGGAAATGCTTATCCTAGGAGATGAATGAAAAAATAAATGTCTCAGACTAGGAAATGTTTATCCTAGGAGACGAGTGCAAAATAACTCTCTACTACTAGGAAATGTTTATACTAGGAGACGAATGAAAAATAAATGTCTACTACTAGAAAATATTTATCCTAGGAGACGAATGGAAAAATAAGTGTCTACTACTAGAAAATGTTTATCCTAAGAGACGAATGCAAAATACTGTCTACTACTAGGAAATATTTATCCTAGGAGACGAATGGCAAAATAAATGCCTACTACTAGAAAATGTTTATCCTAGGAGACAATAAAAAGTGATTTAATCCCATTATTTAGGAGGATCCTGCTACGCTAAATCCCGGTCCTTAGCTGAAATGTAAAGTCCCATTTTTCAGGAGGGTCCTGAGCTGAAATGTAAGGTCCCATTTTCCAGGAGGGTCCTGAACAGAAAATAAAGTCCCATTTTCCAGGAGGGTCCTGAGCTGAAATAGAAAGTCCCATTTTTCAGGCGGGTCCTGAACAAAAAATTAAAGTCTCATTATTCAAGAGGGTCCTGAGCAAAAAATAAAGTCCCATTATTCAGAAGGGTCCTGAGCAGAAAAGTAAAGTCCCATTTTCTAGGAGGGTCCTGTTGATCCCATTTTCCAGGAGGGTCCTGAGCAGAAAGGTAAAGTCCTATTTTTCAGGAGGGTCCTGAACTGAAATATAAAGTCCCATTATGCAGGAGGGTCCTGAGTTGAAAAGTAAAGTCCCATTATTCAGGAGGGTCCTGCTAATCCCATTTTTCAGGAGGGTCCTGAGCAGAAAGATAAAGTCCCATTTTCCAGGAGGGTCCTGAACTGAAATATAAAGTCCCATTATCCAGGAGGGTCCTGAGTTGAAAAGTAAAGTCCCATTATTCAGGAGGGTCCTGCTAATCCCATTTTTTTAGAAGGGTCCTGCTGATCCCATTTTCCAGGAGGGTCCTGCTAATCCCATTTTTCAGGAGGGTCCTGAACAGAAAATGAAGTCCCATTATTCAGGAGGGTCCTGCTAATCCCATTTTTTCAGGAGGGTTCTGTTGATCCCATTTTCCAGGAGGGTCCTGCTAATCCCATTTTTCAGGAGGGTCCTGAGCTGAAAATAAAAATCCCATTTTGCAGGAGGGTCCTGAGCAGAAAAGTAAAATCCCATTTTTCAGGAGGGTCCTGCTAATCCCATTTTTCAGGAGGGTCCTGAGCAGAAAAATAAAATCCCATTTTTCAGGAGGGTCCTGTTGATCCCATTTTCCAGGAGGGTCCTGCTAATCCCATTTTTCAGGAGGGTCCTGAGCTGAAAATAAAATCCCATTTTGCAGGAGGGTCCTGAGCAGAAAAGTAAAATCCCATTTTCAGGAGGGTCCTAAGCAGAAAAGTAAAATCCCATTTTCCAGGAGGGTGCTGTTGATCCCATTTTCCAAGAGGGTCCTGCTAATCCCATTTTTCAGGAGGGTCCTAAGCAGAAAATGTAAAGTCCCATTTTTCAGGAGGGTCCTGCTACAATTAAGTTCTTAAAGACAAACAACATGAACAATTTTTTCAGTTTGTACCAGAAATTATTTTTGTGAATAACTTGTACGATGCAAAATACTTATGCCAAAGAAAACAAAATACAAGAAAGATATGCAAATAGGATGTGTGGTCCCTTGAAATGAACGATCATAGGGATGTTTGATTCTAAAAATGCAACTAGGGTGTTTGTTCCCTAAAAACGCCTCTAAGGTATTATTCTCTATAGTCAAAATGCAACTAGGATGTTTGTCCCCTAGGTTGAAAAGAGATAAAGTGTTTGTTTCCTAACATACCCATAAGGTGTTTGATCCCTAAGGTGAAAGTGCAACCAGGGTGTTTGTTCCTTAAAAACATCATTAGGATACGGTTCGTTCCCTGAGAACGCAAGAAGAAAAGAGGATTTTATTTTAATTTTTTTTTTAGAAAAAGAAAAAATAATTTATTTATTTTTTTGCCCCTGTTTTGATATTGGGGAACTATGATTTTTTTTATTTTTATTTTTTTAAAAAATAAAATGTCATGGACTTTTTTTTTCCCAGTGACATGATGTTTTTATTTGGTGAGACCGAACCCCATTATAGGACTGCCTACGTATCCTTCCATAGCAAGAATCAGGTCAAACGTAGTTCACACAAAAACATCTTTTGATTTCAGTTGGTACCAACAATCGGTATTATGCATAGGAATCCCCACCAGTTATTTTCGGCCAAGTCACCTTAGAAGTAACTCCTATAGTTTCAAATGGTACCTCAAACATACTTAAGCATCGACAAGATATGTTCACCTTACCTTAATCAAGGGTTTAGAATTATTTCTATCCTCATGTTTCAAATGCCCTTACCAAAAATAGAGTCCTAATTTACTCACAAAAGAATCGATTAAAATCTTAGGACATTGTGAAGCCACTCACACTCAGAAAGATATTCAATACACGCAACAGAGATACCATATGCTTGGCCGTCATGTAAGTATCCACTAATATGAGTACACTAAAAATGAGATCAAGTAGGGCTTGTCATTGGCTTGTAATATAAGCTTAGGGGATGGGTAGGATATTCGTTTGGAATAGAGTGACTATTTCCTCCTTAAGCATTGCACTATGCACTCAATATTTTGCATTTCCACACTTGTTCTTCATTTGCTTTGTTGCTTCTTCTCATTTTCTCTGACTTTTCACCTCACTTTTTTGTTGAATATTTTTTTTTTTGCATCCTTTTTTTCTTCCGGTCTTGCATTTTTCTTGAAACTTCACATTTCTATCTTTTTTTGTTTTTCATCCAACGTATATTTTTGTTAGTGTGCTCAAGAAGACAGGGTTAAAAGGGGGGTAGTGCATTTATGCACTGAAAAAGATATAGGCTAAAATTTGGTTGTCCAATAAAAGGCTTTAGGCTCAAAAGGGGAAGTCTATGGATTAAATTTCATTTGGTAGGCTTCAAAGGCACAATCGGATCAAAGAAAGCCTACAATCCTTTCTCAAGTCAAGCGGTTCTCAAAATTTTTCTTAACAAACATTCGGGCCAAGTTCTAGATCAGCGAAGCTATGTCATTGAATTTTTTATCTAAAGCTCACCTCAGAATACACATGAAACAATGAGGTTAGATTTATTTTAACCCTGATTTTAAGCAAGAATTTCTCAAGTGACACTTTAGTATAATCAAGAGGTACCAAAAGAAATTATGGTTCACAGTAAAGTTGGCCCATCCATTATGCCGAGTAATTTAATACTTATTATTTTCTAATGCACATTTCTAAGTATGTTGGTACCAACCAAATCAAGAGATTATTATTTTAGATGTATATTTTTTTAAGTGGGACCGAACTCAAAAGAAGAGTTGCCTACGTATCTTGTTGAAACAAGAATCAGGTCAGACGTAGTTCAGGAAATTTCAAATAAAAGGTAACAAACTTTGTTGTTGTTGTTGTTTTTGAAATTTTTTGAATAAGGATTTTTTTTTTTTGAATTTTTAAATAAAGTGAAAAACTTTTTGTTTGATTTTTTTTCTTTAGGATCACCGAACCCAATAAAGGTTGCCTACGTATCTCATTAGGGTGAGAATCAGGTGTGCGTAGTTCGTAAAGACCATAAAAAAAAATTATATATATATATATATATATATATTTTAATTCCCAAAAATTTCTTTTTTTTCTTCTAAGAAACTGTTATAAAAATTGGAGAAAAAGTTACTATCTTCTGTTTCATTAAGCTGCCTAAAGCCAGTCAACAATCGAATGGGCCTTCCAAATAAATGTCAAAGAGCATATAAGATGAACATGTTGGTCATATAAGGAGGAACCCCTGTCCTAGATAGACCCGACCCCTGTGTCGAGTCCCGCTAAGTCAAATGCACATGACGCAGATAAAGTGGAGCATATAGGGATAGTCATGTCACGCTCCGAATCCCAACGAGACATGATTGGCACCCATAGCCGATAAGGCCCGAGAGAACCAACCTTTGCCTATGTTTAATCATATGCATATCATAATCATAACCACCATTGCATAAGAACCTGAAAGACGAATAAAGGAAAACATGGGACATATTTATACATACATATGAAACTTGGCCGTTGAGGCCATCCAGTCAAAACAACATATGTCTTTTACACTGATGCACCCACATCCGTCTACAAAAGCCTCTAACAAGAGCATTGACCAAACTGAACCATAAGTCGGGACAAGTCCCCGCTTTACACAATATGTACATCACCAAAACATATATACACTCTGACTTGGAGAAGCCCCGAATGAGCTGGAGCTCAGCAAAGAACCGCTAACACTGGCAATCTACTGGGGAGGCCTACTGGTACCTGCGCCTGCAGCAAGTAAGGTGAATTCCCCGAGAGGGGTCAGTACGAAATAAGTACTGAGTATGTAAGGAACAAATGAAACTATAGAATATATGACCATATCTATGAACTCAATACAAATAAGTATTCAATGTGAATAAGTCACCATTTTGCATTTTGGGAAACCAAGTGAATTGCTTTCCTTACTTTCTTTGCATTCTTCATCTCAATGCTTACTTGTCAATACATGTGTCACAATGTACCCGGGCCCCTACTGATCAGTGGGTCTTTCCATGACTTATCGTCATGTTGGGATCAGTGCTAATACACTTCATAGCACATATCGGCCAAATTCCACAATTTACACTTATAGAAAAGAAAAAGTTTAACAACAAAAATAACACCATATATGTTCATATTTTATCCACACCATGATCTTTCATCAAAGGCACAAGTCCTAATTCAAGCTTGAATCTCATGGATCACAAATCTAGTATAAAAGCACAAAGTACCATGTTCAACATTTCCAAGCACAACCAATATGATTTACATACTATTTAATGCATATAATATATTATTCCATAACAATAATCACTTACCCAAGCTTGAAAAGTGATGATTTTGCTCCAAGAAGTTGGCTTAGGGGTTTTAGGGTTCTTGAGAGTTGAGAGCAATTTTTGGGAAATTTCTAGAAAAGTGTAGTACACTCCTTTGATTAAAATCAGATTTTTCCACCTAGTTATAGCCCCTCAAGTCTCCTTGGCATTAAATGCCATGTACAAATGGTCAAGGATGAAGAATGGGTCCTTTTTGGCTTAATTGGGCCATGTTTTCTTTTCATTTTGGGGTCCTTTTTGGGCCCAATTCACTTAACCCCATAATAATCAATAAGTTCTCGTGTTTAAATCATATCATATGCGTTACAAAAATATTCCTACTCACGTGATTCATATCCGTAGCCTCAATCCCAAAAACAAGTGATTCTAGCCACGTTTGGCTTATTTTGACCTTAAGGGCAAAACTGTCATTTTGACCCCAAATTCATTCTCGAGTAATTTTATAATACCAATGTAATATGTCCTTCATTTCATGTATATACTCATGGTTGTATAATAAACGTGGCAAAATCGGCTCGGTACGTCCCCGGATACCCTTGGGACATAAAAATTTCCAACTTTCGAAAAAGTGGAAAACCCAAGGTGGCACGCCCCTGGGCGCACCAAACTAATGCATATGGGCTAAAAATTTTAGCCTAGAACGGCGTGTCACGGTACCAAATGCTCCCCTTACTTAGTTTTTTTGAAAATTCCATTTTTCGACTTCTCTTCGCGGGTTTGGTTAGATACTTCAAGTCCTATTCTTTAACTCACTTCTTAAACTTAATATACTTTGTTTATAGGTATTCTTAGCCTCATTTTTAACCCCACAAATGCGTAATGAAAATTGTAAAACACCTTCCATGCAAGTTTAATCATATAACAAGAGCCAAATTCAATTATCTCGCCAATCACATTACCAAATGCATACTTATAGCTCTCGAGACCTAAGTACATATTATTTAATGTCGTCAAGTGGGGTTAGGAACGTATGAGGTGTTACATTCTTCCCCCCTTAGGGACATTCGTCCTCGAATGTTAACAATATCTCTTCAATTACAACAATTGCATCTCTATATTAGCATACATATATATAAACTTTTAAGGCTCATGGAGACTTACTTGTTATTGTTCCATTTCCACACTTTGAACTTCCTCATGTATTTGAAATATATGGGGATATTTGGATTTCATCATCTCTTCCGCTTCCCATGTGACCTCCTCTACTTGTTGATTTCGCCAAAGGACTTTCACGGAAGCTACGTCTTTATTCCTCAATCTTTTCACTTTTCAGTCTAGGATAGCAATGGGTACCTCTTCATAAGTAAGATCCTATGTAACTTGAACATCTTCAATGGGAACAATTCGAGATGGATCTCCTATGCATTTTCGAAGCATCGATACATGAAATACGGGGTGGACTGAAGAAAGTTCTTGAGGTAATGCTAATTTATAAGCAACTTGCCCAAATCTTTTAATCACTTCATATGGGCCTATGTAACGTGGACTCAATTTCCCTTTCTTTCCGAACCGCATTACTCCTTTCATCGGTGACACCTTTAAAAACACCCATGCACCTATGGCGAATTCAATACCTCTTCTCCTAACATTCGCATATGACTTGTGACGACTTTGAGTCGTTTGTAACCGCTGTTGGATCACCTTAACCTTTTCCATATCCTGATGAACGATATCTAGCCCAAGTAAAGCAGTTTCACCTGCTTCAAACCATCTTATTGGTGATCTACATTTCCTTCCGTACAAAGCTTCATAAGGTGCCATTTTAATGCTTGAATGATAGCTATTGTTATATGCAAATTCAATAAGAGGCAAATGGTCATCCGAACTGCCTTGAAAATCTAACGTACAAGCTCGTAGCATATCTTCAAGTGTCTGAATAGTACGTTCTGCTTGTCCATCAGTCTGAGGATGGAAAGTCGTACTCAAATTCACCCGTTTACCCAAACTCTGCTGAAAAGACCTCCAGAAGTGCGCCGTGAACTGTGCTCCTCTGTCTGATATTATGGAAAGTGGAATACCATGCAATCGTACTATCTCTTTCACATACAACTTTGCATAATCCTCAGCTGTATAGGTCGTCTTGACTGGTAGGAAATGCACTGACTTGGTAAGCCTGTCCACTATAACCCATATAGAATCAAACTTCCGCAATGTACGAGGCAACCCTGTAATGAAATCCATGTTAATCATATTCCATTTCCAGACTGGAAGATTGATACATTGCATGTAACCTCCCAGTTTCTGATGCTCTACTTTCAGTTGTTGACAATTCGGGCATTGAGAAACAAACTCTGCAATGTTCTTCTTCATATTTCCCCACCAATACACTTCTTTCAATTCATGGTACATTTTAGTAGCACCCGGATGAAAAGAATAGCGCGAATGATGTGCCTCTGTCATAATTCGTGTCCTCAGATCATCTACATCCGATACGCATAGTCTCCCTTGACATTGAAGCATCCCTTCCGGTGTAATATCAAATGCCTTGGTCAAATTCTGCTGCACATTTTCCTTTAGCTGTAATAAAATAGAATCCGCAAATTGCTTCTCTTTCACTTCAGCTATCAAGGAGGATTCTGCTGCATTCTGCACCATAACTCTATCATCAGAGGTTTCCATAAGGCGAACTCCCAAGTTGGCTAATTGATTCAAATCTTTGATTATCTCATGCTTTTCATTCAACTGACCACTAGTGCTTTCTACTGCCTTACGGCTCAATGCATCAGCTACTACATTTGCTTTGCCTGGGTGATAAAGAATATCAATGTCATAATCTTTTAAAATATCTAACCACCTTCGTTGCCTCAAATTGAGTTCCTTCTGCTTGAAGATATATTGCAAGCTTTTGTGATCCATATAGATATCAACATGAACCCCATATAAATAATGACGCCATATCTTTAAAGCAAAAACTACCGCTGCCAATTCAAGATCATGTGTGGGATAGTTTTTCTCGTGTGGCCGCAACTGTCGTGAGGCATATACTATGACATTACCATGTTGCATCAACACACATCCGAGGCCAACCCCAGAAGCATCACAATATACTACATAACCTTCGGTACCTTCGGGAAGCACTAAAACTGGTGTGGAGGTTAATTTATCTTTCAACTTTTGGAAGTTTTTCTCACATGCGTCATTCCACTGAAATTTTACCCCCTTATGTGTAAGCTTTGTTAACGGTGCTGCAATAGAGGAAAAAACTTCCACAAACCTTCTGTAATACCCTGCCAGTTCAAGAAAGCTATGAATTTCTGTGGGTGTCGTAGGTCTTGGCCAATTTTTCACTGCTTCAATCTTTTGGGTATCAACCTGTATGCCTTCATCTGATACAATATGACCCAAGAACGCGACTGATTTCAACCAAAACTCACATTTGGAGAACTTTGCATATAACTTCCGTTCACGAAGAATCTGTAACACTTGTCGTAAGTGATTAGCATAGTCCTCCGGTGATCTTGAATAAACTAGGATGTCATCTATGAATACCATGACGAACACGTCCAAAAATGGCTTAAACACCCTATTCATCAAATCCATGAACACAGCTGGAGCATTTGTTAGTCCAAATGACATAACTAAAAATTCATAATGGCCATACCGTGTTCGGAAAGCTGTCTTGGGTACATCTTCTTCTCTAACTCTGACTTGATGGTAACCCGACCTCAAGTCGATCTTTGAAAAACACCGGGCACCTTGTAACTGATCAAACAAATCATCGATGCGAGGGAGGGGATATTTGTTCTTGATCGTTACCTTATTCAATTGCCGATAGTCAATGCACATTCTTAAGGTGCCATCTTTCTTTCGCACAAATAAGACCGGTGCACCCCACGGGGACAAACTAGGCCTAATGAATCCTTTGTCCAGTAAATATTTCAATTGCTCCTTCAATTCACGCAATTCTGCTGGAGCTATTCTATATGGAGGAATGGAAATAGGCTGAGTGCCTGGAATCACATCAATGTCAAATTCCACTTCCCGTACTGGGGGTAAGCTTGGAAGATCCTCTGGGAATACATCAAGAAATTCATTGACTACTGGAACCGACTGTGGAGTCAGTGGTTCCACTTCGGTATCTTTCACCCGTACTAGAAGACATATATTACCTTTAGCAATCATTTTTCTGGCTTTCAAATAGGAAATAAATCTTCCTCGTGGTGCCCCTACATTACCCTGCCATTCTAGAACATTTTCTTGCGGAAAACCAAAATTACCTTCTTGGCCCGACAATCTACCATAGCATAACAAGAGGCCAACCAATCCATCCCCATGATCACATCAAAATCCACCATGTCTAGTTCAATGAGATCGGCCAATGTATCATGTACACACACAGTTACCACACAGTTACGATATACTCTCTTTGCAACAATATATTCACCAACAGGTGTAGACACTTCAATTGATTTAATTAATAATTCTGGTGCCCTTGCAAATTTTGCAGCAACCAATGGGGTAACATAGGAAAATGTAGAACCTGGGTCAATTAGTGCATATACATTATGTGAGAATATGGATAATGTACCTGTGACAACATCAGGGGAAGCCTCTGAATTCTGGCGGTCCACCAAAGCATAAGTGCGATTCTGGACCCCGCTAGTACTGGCTCCTCCTCTGGCACCTCTACCACGACCAATAGGCTGCACCCCTTGGCCCTGTGAAGGAACCGATGCTGATGACGCAACAGCCGACCCAGCTAGTCGTGCTATACCACCCATGCTCCGCTGTGGACACTCCCTCGCTATATGCCCCGGCATACCACACCAAAAGCAGACATTCGTCCCTGACCGACATGTACCTGTGTGAATACGCCCGCAGTGCTAACACTGCTGACGAGGAAAACCTGCTGCCTGTGACCCATGATGTAACACCTCGTACCTTCCCAACCCTACTTGACGACATTGAACAATGATTATTTAGGTGTCGAGAGCCATATGTGTGTATTTTGTAATGCTAAGGATGAGAAAAATTGAATTTTGCCTCGTATATGGGATTAAACCTTTGTGGAAGTGTTTTGTGATTTTCATGGGATAGTTGTGGGGTTCAAAACAAGGTTAAGAGGACCTCTAAACAAAGGATATTAAGGTTAAGAAGTGATTTAAAGAATAGGACTTGAAGTATCTAACCGAACCCGCGAAGAAAAGTCGAAAAATGTAATTTTCGACAAAATTTAAGGAGGGGCGCATTTGGGACCGTGCCACGCCGCTCTGGGCTAAAATTTTTAGCCCAGAGGCAGTGGGTTGGCGCGCCCAGGAGCGTGCCACCTTGGGATTTCCACTTTTTCGAAAGTTGGAAATTTCTAAGTCCCAAGGGTACCCGGGGACGTACCGAGCCGATTTTTGCCACGTATATTCTACAACATATATGAAATGAGTAAAATATTATATTGGCATGATAAAATTACTCGAGAACGAATTTGGGGTCAAAATGACGATTTTACCCTTTTGGGAAAAATAGGTCATACGTGGCTAGAATCGCTTATTTTTGGGATTGAGGCTACAAATATGAATAGCATGAGTAGGAATGTTGTTGTAACGCATATGAAATGAATTAAACATGCGGAATTATGGATATGGGTTATTGGGCCCAAAATTAGGCCCAAAATGAGATGAAAACACATGGCCCAAAATGGGTCAAAATGACCCATTCTTGCAAAGAGCTTCTAGAACACACATTAAATGTTAAGAGTTGCTAAGGATGGACTTAGAGGCCTATAGAAAGGGAAATAAAGCTGATTTTTATTGCCTTCAAAGTTCCATGCCTTTTTAAGATATTTCTCAACATATTTTCTCCAAACCCTAAAGATTCAAAGACAACTTTTGGAGCAAGATCATCCTTTCTCAAGCTTAGGTAAGTGATTCTTCTTATAAATTAACATATTATAAGCATGAGAGAATATGTATATCATGTTGGTTGTGCTTGGAAATGATGGATATGGTACTTGGTGCTTTTGTATAAGATTTGTGATCCATGGGATTTGAACTTGAATTAGGACTTGTACCTTTGATGAAAGATCATGGTATGGATAAAATATGAACGTCTATGGTGTTATTTTTGTTGTTCAACTTGTTCTTGTCTATAAGTGTGAATTGTGGGACTTTGGCCGATATGTGCTATGAAGTGTATTAAGGTGAATTGATGGCATAAGTATGATGTGGTGATAATGGAGAGTGGAAAGTGTGAACTTGGCATGAAATGCTATTGGTTATCATGTGTTGGTCAATGTTGGGAATATTGTGGGATTTTTGGAATAATACTTTCATGAATGGTTGTGTCAAGTGGTACATGGCATATTTAAAGGCAAACATGAGAATGTTACTTATTATATGCATTAAGTAGTTGGTGGTTAATGTTGGATCCGTTGTGTATTTTTGTTGTAGAGTGGAACATAAGGAAGGAACGGAACTATTGTATACGCATTTAAGATTGTGTGTTGGTATTGAGAATATAAGGTATGTAAGGTTACTTTGTTCGTATCTTTTTGCGGTACGTCGTATTCACATTGGCATTATGCTAGTCCTATCCCGAAATGTGCTAAGGTATTCCATATCCATTTAGAAATGGTTATTATTACATATTCCCTACTCCTTGATCATGTGGGAATTTTATGTCTCATATTCGTTAGTCAATGTTCCAAAAGCCCAAAAAGGTTATGTTCCAAAGTGCCAATAGTGGCTATACACATACCCTTGTTCATTGACTTGTGTTGCATGATTCCAATAATGTTATCTATTGTTGCGTCCTATACTCCTCATTCATGAGTTATTGTGGTTCATGGGTTACATAATTATGGACATGTTCCAAAAGTCTCAATCATGTTGTGTTCTTGAGTTTCCAAGAATGTTGTGGCTATGTACATACGTTAATCTCTCATCATTGATTGTATCACTCTCTCATAAGAGGATGAATCAATTCCTCACAAGTATCAATCAATCAAAAGTAAAAGAATTAAGTAATGCTTAATTGGTTGTTGTTGAGCACAGGGGGCAATCCAGAGGGGTGAACACCCTGGTCGGAACGAACCTGTTTTGTTGGAATGGATCGCAATCTAAGGGGCATAAGCCTGGCTGGAACGATCCTAAAAACTATGCTATGATGGATCGCAATCTAAGGGGCATAAGCCTGGCTGGAACGATCCCAATAGTATGTTGTTTACCCACTGATCAGTCGGGGCCCGGGTACGTTATGATATGAGCAATGAGGAATAAATCATAAAGAGAAGAACTTAATTTATGTAAGCTACACTGTTCCACATATGCAATCGATGAGTTGTTCATGCTGCCTATCCTATTACATTTTGATTCTATTGATGTATTTATGACAAGTTTCATAGGGCCTTACATACTCAGTACATTCTCCGTACTGACCCCTCTCGGGGGATTTACCTTGCTGCAGGCGCAGGTACTAGTAGGCCTCCACTGTAGGTTGCGGATCTTTTGCCGACTTTTGGTGAGCTCCAGTTGGTTCGGGGCTTCCTTAGTTGCTATGTACATTCATTTTGGTATTGTATATACGTATAGAGCGGGGTGTTGTCCCGACTCTAGAATTGTCATAGTCATGTATCTGTAGAGGCTTTGTAGACTTATGTGGGAACAGAATGTAAGATATGTATGCTCATTTTGGTTTGTTGGCCCCAACGGCCAAGTTGATATATATATATATACATATGGCATATGTTTCCATATCCGTTTCCATATCCATGACTTTTGCATAGTTGCATGGGGTTTCATCAGGTCCATATGAGGAGATGTATGCAAGTGTTCATAAGCAAAGATTGGTTCTCTCGGGCCATGTCGGCTTCGGGTGCCAGTCCGGCCCGAATGGGATTTCGGGTCGTGACACATGAACTCCGCTACTCTGCCCCGATGGACCACCTTAGTCCTTCAAAACTGTGAGTGAGAACCCCATGTGTAATAAGAGAACGATGGTATAGGTGGTCTAGGAAACATGCGGGGCCTAGATCCTCCATGGGACATCATAGATGGTCCCATAGGTCTAGCCCTTTTGGACTGTTCCCTATCAAATTCATGCACTCTTCTTCTTTGTCGTTGGTCTTCCATTTTCTGAGCGAAGGCTTGTATTCGAGCAATGTCCATGTCCTTATTCAAGGCAGCAATAGTGCAATCCCGTACAATATGGCTCTAGTCTGTCCATATATCTATGGACCCTGTCTGTCATCGTAGCCACAACATTTGGCGCATATCGAGCCAAGGAATTAAATTGCAAGCTATATTCCCTCACGCTCAAATTTCCTTGACGGTGATTTAGGAATTGATCCGCACGTGCCTCACGGATCTCATAGGGTAAGTACTGATCAAGGAAATCAATTTTAAACTCTTCCCACGTAGGTGGAGTTGCACCAATATCACGGGATTTCTTCTAATCCTCGTACCACAATATTGCCTCTCCTTTCAGCCTATACGCGGCAAGTTCAACTGTTTTGACCCTTTTCACATGCATAACTTCCAAGGCCCTCTGAATTTGATCCATAAAGTCCTGTGGATCTGCTTTTGGATCTGACCCTGTGAATATGGGAGGGTCCAGTTTCAAGAAATCCTGTGTCCTGCGACTCGCCATTCTAGCCGCATCATCATCATGTGTCACTACACCAGCTCGTCCCTGGCTTTGTGCCGCCACTAACTGTGTCAACATATGTACAGCATTCCTAAGATCCAGATCCGTGGCATTCATCGGTGGTTCTACAGGTACTTTTCTACAAATTGGCTCTTTCGAAACTGGGAAGGTAGATGAAGACCGCGATGATATTTCAGCATTTGCTCCACCTTGACTAGCTTGGTCAGGTGGTAATCTGCTCATTCTTTCTCCAGCAGGCACATCTACCTACTTCCCTTTACCTCTACCTCTCGTGATTGGCATTTTGACTATACCAAAGAAAAACAAAATACCATGATCAGAAACACTTCAACTGACAACACTGGCTCTATTACACGATCTAGAAGTGAAGAACAGAAACAACATCCTAAATGTCCCGTAGCCTCCTACATATAAATGTGGTGCACAATACATCGATAAGTAAGACTCTATTCAGACACGGCTTTGTAGACACCCTTAGAACAACCTGGCTCTGATACCACTTTTGTCACGCCCCGAATTCCATCGAGACATGATTGGCACCCATAGCCGATAAGGCCCGAGAGAACCAACCTTTGCCTATGTTCAATCATATGCATATCATAATCATAACCACCATTGCATAAGAACCTGAAAGACGAATAAAGAAAAACATGGGACATATTTATACATACATATGAAACTTGGCCGTTGAGGCCATCCAGTCAAAACAACATATGTCTTTTACACTGATGCACCCACATCCGTCTACAAAAGCCTCTAACAAGAGCATTGACCAAACTGAACCATAAGTCGGGACAAGTCCCCGCTTTACACAATATGTACATCACCAAAACATATATACACTCTGACTTGGAGAAGCCCCGAATGAGCTGGAGCTCAGCAAAGAACCGCTAACACTGGCAATCTACTGGGGAGGCCTACTGGTACCTGCGCCTGCAGCAAGTAAGGTGAATTCCCCGAGAGGGGTCAGTACGAAATAAGTACTGAGTATGTAAGGAACAAATGAAACTATAGAATATATGACCATATCTATGAACTCAATACAAATAAGTATTCAATGTGAATAAGTCACCATTTTGCATTTTGGGAAACCAAGTGAATTGCTTTCCTTACTTTCTTTGCATTCTTCATCTCAATGCTTACTTATCAATACATGTGTCACAATGTACCCGGGCCCCTACTGATCAGTGGGTCTTTCCATGACTTATCATCATGTTGGGATCGGGACAAGCTAGGCTTATGCCCCTAAGACCTGCCACCCATAAATCAATGCATCGGGATCGAGTCGCTAGGCTTATGCCCCTAGACTTGCCACCCATAAATCAATACATCGGGATCGAGTCGAGCTAGGCTTATGCCCCTAGACTTGCCACCCATAAATCAATACATCGGGATCGAGTCGAGCGAGGCTTATGCCCCTAGACTTGCCACCCATACTTGATCATTGACCACATTTGCATTACTTTATTCATTACTTTGAGATTGATACTAGGATAGTCATAACATCACTTTGAACTTTGGAATATAACATTATTGGAAACTTTGGATCATTAACCAATGAGTGAGAACCATGTGAATAACTTGGCAACATAACATTATTAGAATCATAACACCATGGGAACCATTGGACAACAATCTATGAACAAGAGGCATAAGTATAATCACTATTGGAACATTGTAACATAACCTTGTTTGAGATTTTGGAACATTAACCATGATTATGAGACATGAGACTCACAAATGATCCATGAGTAGGGAATATATGACAATGACTATTGATAAAAGGATATAGGATACCTTAGCACATTTCGGGATAAGACTAGTGAAATAGCAATGTGGATACTATTTGCCGCAGGAAGATACGGACAGAGTAACCTTACATACCTTGTAATCTCAATACGGATATACAATCCTAGTTGTGCATAAAATAGTCCCGCTCCTTCTTTATGTGTCACTCTACAACACAAATACATAACGGAATTCACATTAACCAACAACTACTTTACAAATGCATATAACATCAATGGGGTACATGTTTGCCTTGAAACATGTCATTTCCCCCTGACAAAACCATTGATAGAATCATGATTCCAAAAATCCTCCAATATTCCCAACATTGACCAATACATGATAATCAATACATTTCACCATAACACTTCTCTTTTACACCTTCTTATCCACACCACATCACAAACAATCCATCAATTCACCTTAATACACTTCATAGCACATATCGGCCAAATTCCACAATTTACACTTATAGAAAAGAAAAAGTTTAACAACAAAAATAACACCATATATGTTCATATTTTATCCACACCATGATCTTTCATCAAAGGCACAAGTCCTAATTCAAGCTTGAATCTCATGGATCACAAATCTAGTATAAAAGCACAAAGTACCATGTTCAATATTTCCAAGCACAACCAATATGATTTACATACTCTTTCATGCATATAATATATTAATCCATAACAATAATCACTTACCCAAGCTTGAAAAGTGATGATTTTGCTCCAAGAAGTTGGCTTAGGGGTTTTAGGGTTCTTGAGAGTTGAGAGCAATTTTTGGGAAATTTCTAGAAAAGTGTAGTGCACTCCTTTGATTAAAATCAGATTTTTCCACCTAGTTATAGCCCCTCAAGTCTCCTTGGCATTAAATGCCATGTACAAATGGTCAAGGATGAAGAATGGGTCCTTTTTGGCTTAATTGGGCCATGTTTTCTTTTCATTTTGGGGTCCTTTTTGGGCCCAATTCACTTAACCCCATAATAATCAATAAGTTCTCGTGTTTAAATCATATCATATGCGTTACAAAAATATTCCTACTCACGTGATTCATATCCGTAGCCTCAATCCCAAAAACAAGTGATTCTAGCCACGTTTGGCTTATTTTGACCTTAAGGGCAAAACTGTCATTTTGACCCCAAATTCGTTCTCGAGTAATTTTATCATACCAATGTAATATTTCCTTAATTTCATGTATATACTCGTGTTTGTATAAGAAACGTGGCAAAAATTGGCTCGGTACGTCCCCGGATACCCTTGGGACTTAGAAATTTTCAACTTTCGAAAAAGTAGAAAACCCAAGGTGGCACGCCCCTGGGCGCGCCAACCTACTGCCTATGGGCTAAAAATGTTAGCTCAAAGCGGCGTGGCACGGTCCCAAATGTGCCCCTTACTTAGTTTTTTCGAAAATTCCATTTTTCGACTTCTCTTCGCGGGTTTGGTTAGATACTTCAAGTCCTATTCTTTAACTCACTTCTTAACCTTAATATACTTTGTTTAGAGGTCTTATTAGCCTCATTTTGAACCCCACAAATGTGTAATGAAAACTGAAAAACACCTTCCATGCATGTTTAATCACATAACAAGAGCCAAATTCAATTATCTCGCCAATCACATTACCAAATGCATACTTATAGCTCTCGAGACCTAAGTACATATTATTTAATGTCGTCAAGTGGGGTTAGTAACGTATGGGGTGTTACAAGTCACATCTGAGTTTCAGTTCTACTAGGTTTAACATGATGGAGATAAGTGTCTAGACTGGCTTACCCGAGCAGACACTAGAGCCAGGGAGGGGAAACTTGTTCGGTAGCAGAGCTATTCCGCCTTCGTTGCTGATCCAAACCCCGCCTAACATGTGTGACTAATAATCCTTAACCAGGTGCCTGGACACTCTGGCTTTATCTCAAAAAAGAAAGTAGGATGCATACTTTGCATTCCTTCTACCCTATATTTCAGAGACTCAGAGGGGTGCGCAAGAGAAGACAGTTTATAATACAATTCAAAAATATCAAAGCAATAAAGGAGCAACAAGTAGTACGTTAGGCCAACAAACACAATATCCAAATAATTGAAGCAAGTATAAGTCAATATCATAAATCTCGAATTCTAGTTAGTCCCCAGCGGAGTGGCCAGAGATGTCACATCCCTTTTCAGCTCGGGTCGAAAGGGTTTTCCAATTAAAGTGACGGTATTGAATAGAGATTTTTTTTTTTTTACAGAGTCGCCACTTGGAATTGAGTTATGGTGTTCCAAGTCACCTTTTTGAATCCCTAGTCAAAAGGAAATGACTCTTTATTTATTGGTCTGCGAAAAGAGAAGATCGGGTAAGGCATTCTGTTGACCGAGGGGAAGGTGTGAGGCACCCCTCGAGTCCCGTGGTTCTAGCACGGTCGCTTTTATCAACTTATACTTAGCTTAAACTATTTTGGGTAAATTGTGTCCGTAGGCCTTGATTCACTCATTTTTAATGTCTAATTTTCATTGGTCTCGACTTAGATGCATAATTGCATTCTAAGTCTTGACAGACAATCTTCTTCACTCGAATGCACCATATCTATGAGGTTTCGTCTACAAGTCTCAGTTTTAATTAATTAATAAGACGATCTTTTCCAAGGTGCAATTTTGCATCCTTAAGTTTCATATTTGTTATTAAGTGTAACGAGAAAGATGCATAACTGCATTCTTACTCAAGACAAAATTTATCGTGCCTAAAGCTTATCTAGCGTTAAAGGCATTTGTTCGTCTCTTAAAAATTCGAGACCCATTTTCTTATTCATTATTTATTATTATTTTTTGTGTTCTCTTTGCACTCTTTTCTTTCAAATTTGTATCGAGTCTTGGATTAATCCGCAACTCAACCCGCTCCCTTACGAATAAATTTTTTCTCTCATTTCATTTTCTTATCACGACGGGTCTTGAATAAATCCGCAACCCATCTTATTTTACCTCACACTAAATAATGATTAGGCCTTAGGAACTGCTCTAGGCCCGACAAATATTTAAACATTATAATCCCAAATCATTAAATATAACCAAGGAAACAAAGTCATGGACAAGAAAATAAATCATTAAGAGAACCCATTTGAAAAAAAAAGAATTGCACCGTCCATAATCATACACCAATAACAATTTAAAAACTGTGTAGTCCAAAACCAGTTATATATTATCCATAAAACACACAAGCAATTAAATTTTTAAAATATAGGCTGAAATGATCATGTATCCAAAAAAAAACTAAGGTAGCATTCTTTCATTGGTATTAAATAAACTAATAAAGAAAGATTGACCCATTTTTTGACTAAGTAGACTATTATATAACTAGTTGACATTTGCTATAGCAACTTAAGGATTTAACCTTTATAAAACTAATGACAAAAGCTATAAATAAAATTCATGATTGAAACATGGCTAAAAATACTCCACAGACGTAAAAGAAAAAGCAACATGAAGTATTTCCAACTATTGTCAGTAAAGACAATAACATAATTAATCATGAGAAAAAGCATAAAAATAATTAAATTTACACTATTTCTTCATTAAAATATCAAGCTTCCATAATCCACTAAAACAACAATTAAACAATGACAAAACAACAAGTTGGCATTTATTTTTTTTTTTGGAAGAAAAAAATAAAATAAAAAATAAATAAATAAAACGTTACATCATGGTTCACTTAATCATTATATCTTCAAAGTGATTAAATTACAAAGGACCAAGAACTTTAACATTTATAATTAACAAAATCAATCACGAAGAAGAGTAAGAAAAAAAACTCACTACATAGCAATTGAAAATCACTGACAAACTGCTTAAGATTATCCTTTTTTTTTCGATTCAGTACATTAAACAAATAACAAATAAAGACGTAGAGAAAAAAAAAAACTTCACATAAATATTAAACTTCACATATTAAATTATACATGGAATCATTTAAAACTTCGCTCAAGCTTTGATTCACAATAAAACTTATACAAATACATGGAAAGGAACTGAATAAGAACCTGTGTAATAAACTAAATTGAGTATAGAAGCCAGAATGCCGTCACCGAAAACTCGGAACAAGGACCAAAACTCAACTCTAACCCACAAGCTTTCAAGAATAATCTCTGCTTTTTTGTGTGTGTGTTTTCTCTCTTTTTTTTTCTCAAGTTTTTTTTTTTTTTTTTTTTTTAAAAGTGTATCTGTTGTCCTCTTTTTTTTTAAGTGTGTTGTGTTGTAGTGTAGTACTGTGTGAGTGGGGAGTGGGGAGTGGGGAGTGGGGAATGGGACGTGTGTGTGTTAGATTGTGGGGGGAATGGGAGGGGTGTGCAGGTGAGGGAAGGGTAGTTTATGATTTTTCATTTTTTGTTTGTTTGTTTGTTTATTTATTTATTTATTTTTAGTTAAAGAAATAAATAAAAAATATAGTAGTAGAAAGTAGTATTAGCTAACTATTTAAAACTAATAAAAATATAGAAAAAGTTAAATAGCTAGTCCTAAAAATATATGGCTAAAAAAGGAAAAATATAATAAAACTACTAGCTTATTTATATAAAAAATTAAAAGAAAACATATTTTTTGAAAGAATTTTTTTTTTCTTTTAAAATGTAAGAACACAACTTATCCTAAAATGTAACTCATGTATTGAAAGTTTTATACAAATAAAACCTATGAAAATGAGATAAAAGCTAAAATAATAATTAGACGTAAATTAAATATTTAATGCAAAAATAGATTAAAGCTCAGGGAGGGTCAAAAATCACGTGTCTACAAGATATATAGCCGTTAAATTCTCCACTTCATCCTAATAAGGTAACCCAACACAACAGTCATAACATTATCCATAAACAGGATAGGCACATAAGTCTAGGTGAGTCAACACTAGCCATTGTATGATAAACAAGAATAGGAAAAACATTTATAAGGAAGATTCACTAATACAATATATTAGGCTCAATTATTATGTTTAATCAATAATCTGTGATAAAGTAGTGAGAGTGTACAAGTATGTGTATGTCATGCAACCACTAGGTGCGACACTACATGCCTCACTAATCAAGCCATAGCCATACCATACATCTCATGTATACCGCAACTCCCAAATCAACCAAGAAGTATAATAGTATGATGTAAAGAAGTAAAATGAATGCTCAATTACACAATATCACAAACAAGGTTCAATCACAATAATTAACTATAAAAGTAAGCACTCAACGACAATATCAAACCATACCAAGGAAATGTCATGCAATGCAATGTGATGATGATGATGAATGATTTAAATCCATCGCATGACTTTCTATATACACCTACAGAGCCTTAGTGCTTCCAAGATAGGACCCATAGGGGTTCACAACCCATATACTCTTAAAATATCAATCTCATGTCTCAAATCAACCTTACTGACATATCTCTCGGTATAGGCATTTTATAAAGCGCCTCATTTTCTTACAAAATTAGAATGTCTCAGTGGTACCAATGTCTCATGAATATGCATGCTTGATATGAGGATGTAATGCTCACAACCAATCAGTATGAAAAACGAAATCCATTCAATACATGTATAAGTGAGCTCAGAATCAACTCAATGTATCAATAATACATGATATCAGTTTCCATTTGGCATCGCCAGAATAAATAGTCATGTAGTCATCAATATTATCATTTTCAACCCCTCACTCGGGCATCACTGTAATGAATATGCAATTAAATGCTCAGATAAGGTCTACAATATCAAGTCAAGCCCCCACTCGGGTGACACAATAATAGATACGCATTCTAATGTACAAATAAGGCCTATGATGACAAGTCAAGCCCCCACTCGGATGACACAATAATACATAAGCATTCAATGCACAAACATGACCAATAACATCAAGTCAAGCCCCCACTCGGGCATCAAAATAATATATCCTCTCAAATTAAAAGCAATATGCATATAAACCCCTACTTGGGCACACAATCATAAACAATTACTCAAGTACATAATGAAGTTCTTGGGAAATGGGCAAAATAAAGGTAGAATCACATTCACAATGATATTACAAGAAAAACACATCGAGAATTATCTAAATCGGAGCTTCCTAACTCCCGAAATGTCAAAAATACGAAATGGGAAAAAGTATGAAATTTATTTATATTCAGGTGCGATTTCTGTAGCTAGCTAAAAGTCTATTTTTCCGTAGCTAATGGTGTGCACCAGCGACTAAAAAGGCCATAAATCCCTCATACGATAGCAAAATGCACCAGCTCTTTTTCCTATAATTTCTAATTAATGATACGAATCTAGTTGTTCAATCGGAACTCAATTTCCTGCATGTTTATCCAGTCAGATATTATTTTTGCTTGTTTAAGAATTATTTTATGTTCCACAATAAAAACTGGATCTCGACTTATCAAAATTGCACCAAACTCTCCAAATCAATCCTATAACTCATGCATGACATTTCAGAAGTTTCAGAATAATTTTTTGATCTTTAAGAATAATAATGGACTTTTTTGTCAACCGATTTTACTTAAACAAGGCCAAAGCACGCAAAATATTCAAAAACTTATTCAAAACTCATCCGGAACCTCCTGAACACAAACCACATATGCTAATAGCTTGAAAACGACATTCCGGACTCAACAGAATCATCAAATTTTTGAAAAGAGATCATTTTCAATGAATTAGCCCCCGAGACCCCCCTAGGTCAAAATTTAACTAGTTTTCGAACGGAGGGTCAAAATGTAAAATAAAGGTTACGAACCCGAACCAACCAGGCTACTAATACAAAATCAACATTCCAGATCTAATGGCACAGTCGGAATCACCATCCGAAACTCGGATCATAAAATGTTGACTCAAGTCAAACTAATCCATTTAAGGATATCCAAAACCACACTCATATAAATCACTCCCGAATGCATCGGGGATCGTGCCAACCATTCCCGCAACTCATAAATGAGCTAAAGCAACTATGGGGAATGGCAAACTGGTCAAAATACAAAAAAAAAAAAATTCTAAAAATCATAACAAGGGTCATTACACTCATGGAGGTAAAGAGGTTGTTTTCGAAGAACCTTCAGTTCGAGTACAACGAATTAAAGAATATTGAACATAGAATCAGTGACAGAACAAGAATTTGTACTAAGAACATTAAATTGAGAAAGTGGAATGAAGAAGAGTTGCAAATAAGGAGGTAGAATAGAGAAGACCTGCAAAAATAGTTATCGCTACTCATCTATCTAAGTCTTATATTGGACAGAGATATTCAATACTTGCAATAATAAAAGATAGCAGATACCTTGTGGAATTAATAAAAATGTTTGCAAGTTAACTTGAACACCATGATTATAAAAAAAAATAAATAGAGAAGTTAAATGCACTTGCAATAATTAAAGACTAAATTAGAATATCCATCAAAGACTTATTCAAACTATGGAAAGACAACTACTTTTAACAGGAAGTACAGAAAATCCATTCAGAACTCTGTACTTTCCACTCAGAGCTCATTCTATATACTAGCATTGGATTCAGAAAGAAGTTCCTATTTTTCTGTTTTTCTCCTGTATTTCCCTACTTTGCAAAACAACACAAGAAAGTAAGTAATGTTAATAGATGTTACTACTGAAAGATATACGCACAATATGTTGTTACAAAGTTGCATCAAATCCTTTGCAGATTCCAAAAATACAAGTTGCAGGCTATTATAGAATTATCATGCAGAAACTAAAACATAGTATACCCAATAGAAGGTGGCAATCAAACAAAAAGTTTATAGTAAGAAAAGTCGTAGCAATTTGAAATAACCGCCTGGACACACAAGAATTCTTGGCTTTGCTTTAGCGGCCACCATTAGGTTTTGCAAGTCTTGATTGGCATCCCATCTGCTCAAGAAACTTAGCAAGGCATAGGTTTTTGGACGCCCATTGCTCGGCCAATTTTTGATCCTTTGCTTCTGCATCCCTCCTCAAGCCAGCTAGTTGATCCTTGTATTCTGCTTCAATCCTCTCTAAAGTTGCCTTCTGCTCTTCCCTCAAAGCTTTAGTTTTTGCTTCAATTCCTCCATCTTCTCCCTAACTTTGCTTGCAGTCTCTGATTGTAGTTGTAATTCCACCCTCCTTAACCTCCAAGCTGCTTCCTTCTTATGTACAGTCCTACGATGCGCTTCGTCTGCTTCCTTACAGAATTCTGAAAGTTCAGCAATAAATGGATTTTCTCCACAAGGAGGGGCAACCCCATGATGTGGAAAACTGGTCAAGATAAGAGGCACATTTTCAGGTCCTCTATCTGTCTGTAGCCATGGTATGCCGGGCGTAGGAGTGAGTGGCACTGTTGATGGGGAGAGACTTAAAGTCACGGATGGAGATGACGATCGGACAGTTGAAGGAGCAGTGGAATTAGAAAGCCATGGAGGAAGAAGAGTCTGTGGCGTAGGAGTTGGTGCATCGGTGTGGAGGAAACCTCCATTAGAAGTAGCCATAAGTAAACCTGGAACACTCCACTCTTTCACAATCTTCTCTGCAAAGGTCTCAAGAATGTGGTCGTATTTTCCCTCGCCTACTGGATCAATAAACTTATTGTTTTCTTTCTGCTCTCGCTGTTGCTTCTTAATGGCCCAAATAACTCTCGAACACCATGAAATCCATGCAAATCATCCAACAACTTCATAAATTGCCCTCCAGACTTAGTAGAATCATCGAAACTCAAGACCCGACCTCGTCAAACCAAAGTGTTTACTTAAGTCAAATTTTCCAAAGATCCGCCTCTACCAGTAGAGTAATGTTTCATGGATTTTGTCACTAATCATGCATTTATTATGATGCTACTTTAAGATATAACCTTAGCTCACAAAATATAATGGTTGTTAGCGATAAAGATGAGGTTGGCGACTCAAATGAACACACTGCACCAAGGAGTTTAGGCTGCAACTGCACTCCTATCACCTGTCTAGACAACAAGAAAGGACCTCTCGACGGAACAAGGTGAACCATATGAGTTTTCTCTTCTCGGCATTCGCACGATTCAGATGAAACTAGGGTTTTTAGTATGTAATTGATATTGATGTCTTTTAGTAAGGATGATTTGCTTTCTTTTTTAATCAAAATCTTATTTCCCCTGATCAATGCCAATTTCATGATTTCACAATTTTTGTTAGACCAGAAACATGATATCTCCTTTTATTTATTCACTTTTTATCATATTTCTCCAAATGTAACTTTAGTTCTTAATGATTGATATGTCGTACAGCTTGACATGTTTCCGTGATAACCTTAGATCATACTTTCCATCAATATATACATCCATGCCTAGGCCGACAACAACCCTACCTAGGATTTGAAAATCCACATAATAGATCCAAGACAATTGGCAAGATCTCCTTTAACTACCAAATACAGGATAATGATTAAATTTCTTGATTTAACAACTCTATGGAAATTTTTTGTGTTGGAGTCCCCCTCCTCCAACCATAACACCCTTGATTTTTGTTTCCAACTCTTGGGCCAAAGCCAACTCATCCAGCTCCCTCTTCAACCCCTCTAAAATTGTTCTTTCCTCAGTTGTTAGAGGACTAGAGACTTAATTCATGTGTAACTTAGTTCAAGCTTCAAATTTGTGATGGTCATCAAATGGGGCGTATTGCTATCTGATTTTTTTTTTTTTTTGTTTCAGCGTAGAGGAATAGAGAAGTTGGCTTAATGGGCTATTCTAGTGGTATGATGTAAGCCAACTTTAAAGACCTCGAATGAAATTTTATCAGGTAATAACTAATACCTCTACCACTTCCTTCTCAAAGAAAAGCACTAAGGCAGTTAAAAACAAATGCTGAAGGAAAAAATGGAACAAAAGGGGATTTGTACAGCATTTCTGAAGTAAATTTTACTTCATCATGGAGTCCACTGACACTGTTCTGTGGATTTCCCAGAAGTGAGAATTTGGAAACGGGAATTTGTGTACTGTACTCGTATAGCTTAAAATATTGATGTTTGAGGTAAGAATTTAACGTTTTTCCTATTATGGCTATATTTTCCTCCTCGTGTGGTCTAAGTTCTTTGGCTTGTCCCAAACCAAGAATTATCTAAAACTAGAAAGAAAGGCAGTGCACTGGGTCAAATTTTAAAATTTACCGGAGGAAAAAGGGAACAAGGACATCATCAAAGAAAGTAGGTGTAAACAGAATATGAGTATCACATACAATTTTTTATGAGTATCACATTCATTAATGGCTAGATATTCTTGAAGCATTGAGTTATTGCTCATTTGATGAGAGGTTTAGAATAGCTCTAGCACTTAGGGAAGTAAATTATATTGGGTGGATAATGTGGTATCTTAAATAGATTATATCACAGAAAGAAAATCAGATAAATAAGAGCAAAAATTCCTGCTATCCTTGGCCAACCTCTAAAGGGGAAAAAACACAAAACAGAGGGGCATGTAAAAGTGTATGCACCAAAAAGTAGAGAAACCATTTGCAGGGATTGGGTTCCTCCAAACTGAAATAGCAAGAATGCGCAGAATGTTAAAACCCTATGACACACATACCAAATGAGTGTAAGATAGACTGAGCAAGAAATTTAATCAAGATCCCGTATTCGGTTAAAGGAGGAGATCTTGCCAATTGTCTTGGATCTATAATGTGGATTTTCAAATCCTAGGTAGGGTTGTTGTCGGCCTTGGCATGAATGTATATATCGATGGAAAGTATGAACTAAGGTTATCACGGAAACATGTCGAGATGTACGACATATCAATCATTAAGAACTTAAGTTACATTTGGAGAAATATGGTAAAAAGTGAATAAATAAAAGGAGATATCATGTTTCTGGTCTAACAAAAATTGTGAAATCATGAAATTGGCATTGATCAGGGGAAATAAGATTGTGATTAAAAAAGAAAGCAAATCATCCTTACTAAAAGACATCAATATCAATTACATTCTAAAACCCCTAGTTTCATCTGAATCGTGGGAATGCCGAGAAGAGAAAACTCATATGGTTCACCTTGTTCCGTCGAGAGGTCCTTTCTTGTTGTCTAGACAGGTGATAGGAGTGCAGTTGCAGCCTAAACTCCTTGGTGCAGTGTGTTCATTTGAGTCGCCAACCTTGTTTTTTATCGCTCACAACCATTATATTTTGTGAGCTAAGTTTACATCTTAAAGTAGCATCATAATAAATGCATGATTAGGTGACAAAATCCATGAAAGATTACTCTACTGGTAGAGGCGGATCTTCCAGAGAAGGGCCACATCCCAAAATGTCAAATGTAAACAGTTAAGATTGCTTCCACGGCTCAAACACATATTGTGCAAAGTGGGAGAGAAATAATGGAAATGGAGAGTCCATAAAACAGATAGATTCATTATCTTCACTGTATATAACCATTTATACAATTCAGTAAAAAAACAAGCAACTTTAAGAAGATTTTCCCACAAACAAGACCAGCCCTGATAAAACCATACACACAACAAAGTAAAGAGAAGATTTGGAAAAGAAGACTTTTTAATAACTTAATTAGAAAAAGAGACACCCTATTTAATTTTTAGGGTTTTGTAATAAAGGGGTGGGGTCAGGGGTTAAATAGTTATTTTTAAAACTTGTAGAACCCCTCTAAGTTATTTTTTAAAACGCTTCACCCCCTCCCTTTCACTTAAAATACCCCCATTCCCATTCTCTCTCTCCTGACTTCTGACATTCCCGCTCTATCCCAACTAAAAACTCTCCCAAATTTCAATCGACGATTCTTCAAGCCCCACATCTCCATTGTCTTCATAGTTAGGTTAATATTATCGATATTCCGGTCATTTTAAGCTATATATTGATTGTTTTCATTTTCATTTTGTGACAGTTGAATTTCTTCAAAAAAAATTCCAAACTTCTTCGAATTAGGGCAGCGATTCACTTAAAATCTATGTTATTTAGCTTCAATTATATGATTGTATATAGTTTTTGGTTAGATTGTGGTCAACATTTCACTTATTTTCTATTTTTTTTTGGATTTTGACGATTCTCATTCTGAATTTTTGGATTTTTTTTTGAATTGTTCTTCATTGTAATGGTAAATACCATTATATTTTGCTAGTTTTGATTCTGGATTTGTGTATTTGTGTTGTTGAAAATGTATGTTTTGATAATTGACAGGCGGTCGATTAAAGATTTGATTTTTTTGGGTTTTGATAATAGACGTGTTGTCGATTAAAGATTTGTTTTTTTGGGGTTTTCTGAATTCTTCTTCTTCATTATAATGGTATTTTCTTGTTTTGAATCTATATTTTGTTGTTTCTGTTGTTGCAAATGGTCGCTCTTTTAATAGACTGTTTGGTCCATTGTAGGTCTTCTAAAATATCATGGCTAGAGGTAGAGGTGATTGCAAAGCACGTGTATTAAAAGGAGAGCAGAAAAAGCCTCGAGGGCTTCAAAAGGAAAAGAGTTGAAGTAGAAGTAGAAGAGTCGAAATGAGAGGAGTCGTTTGATGAAGGGAATGTGGTGGAGTGTAGTCGAAAAAATCATAGGGCCTAGACTAGGCAAGGTTTTAATGGTTGCCCATTAAGAAGCATGGTTGTATAATGACCTAGCATAAGTTAGGTAACTCTCTTAATGGCTAGTTACGGTTGAGAACCCATCGAGCGCTCATGCAAATACTTCGACCTCACCCTTACTGCCATTTGGGGACGAACGAGGGGTAAATTGGTATCTAATGTAACGACCCAAAATGTCATTATGTGTGAAAATTCCCCGAAAATAATTTACAATAAATAATAGGCTCAAAATGGACCCGAAAAAAATTTAAACAGGGGAAAAATTGGGGCCTAAGACAATTAGGACAAGAGGCCCAAAATGGGGTTGGGCTGGATTGGTGGTAGTCGCTGCAATGGAAAATTAACCACTGCAACGGTAAAAGATCCACTATAGCGGTAGAAAATAGTGTGCCAGCCGGAGGAAATTTAAAAACCCTCTTTCTTTTTATCTCCTTAAGTCATCATCTTCCTCCAAAAACAACTTGAAAAACCTTAAATCCCCAACCAAGAAATTTCAAATTCATAAGAGAGGTTTTGAAGCACACCCGGAGGGAACCTGACATGGGAATACGCCTAGCACACGTGGGACAACTCACTCTTCTCTGTACCAGCATGTTTCATCTAAGAGGTAAGCTAAGGTTTATTTAAATTGTAATAACTAGACTTAATCTAGATGCATTTAACATTAATAGTAATGTCTTGAGTATCATGCATTAGGCTTTCGGGCACGGAGTTGGATGGATGGACATGTAAAAATCTGGATAGGCTTGAATATGTTGAATTATTGTATCTTATGTTAAGGTTGTTTGGGATAAGTGATGGTTAAGAATATCGGGAGGAGGTGCATTTCTTATTAGTAAGTTGGGTTAAGTACGGTGGATAATTGAATGCAATAATATGAAATGGTAAATGGAAGTGTAAGGTGAACCGACTAATACATAAATGCTTAAAACGTCTGAATTGCGTTAGGGAAACTTTTATAGCTTTATGTCTTGATAGTCATGAATGATGCTTTTCAGAGTTTAGAAGACAATATAGTAAGTAAAAAGGTATTGAGGTTTGCAGTATTGGCATTGCTTGTCATATTGTCATGATCAATACTTTCCCGAGTAGAAGGTAACGTGAAAATCCCGAGGTTGGGGTACCGTTAGAGAAGAAGTGCATAATAATGTGAACTTGGGTGACGGTAGCCATGTAGGGGTATTTGGTAAGTTGTGATTATATATGATGTGAGGACTAAGGTCATTGAACAAATAAATTAGATGGTTGATGTAACGGTAGACGGGATTAAACTGTGTTGTATTGTGGATTGATACTTGTGATTATCCCTTACATGAATTATGATTTATTGATTTCTTCTATACATTCATATGCATTGTGATGAGATGATGAGTTGGGTACCACGCCGGTACAATACGATATGTTATTATAATGGGTCGGGTACCACACCGATACAACATGATGTGTTATGCTAATGGTTCGGGTACCACGCCGGTACATTATGATGATGAGATGAGGAGGGATAAGGAGAGATGATGTGCATATCTTGCATTGCATGCATTCATTCATATGTTGAATGTGATTTTATATTATATATGTTCTCCTACGTGTTGCCTTGTTGTGGTGAATGATGGAACAGGGTTACGAATGTAAATAGGGTCCTTTGTGTAGATCGGGTTAGGGGCAAAATTCTATGATAATGTCTTATGGTTGTGAATACCGAGATGACTTGATTTATTATAGCTTAAGGAATTGGAAGTACCATGAGAATGACCTAGTGTGAGAGAAAAGGGGTATCGGTTAGAGTAGGTAGTCAAAGGACAAAGATATACAAAATGTAAATCAAAGGACAAAGATATACAAAATGCTAAGTCAAAGGACAAAGATATACAAAATGTTAAATGATAGGCAGGTCACAGAGATGCTAAGTATAGGTCACAGAGATGCTAAGTGTAGATCATAGAAAAGCTAAGTGTGGGTCACAGAGATGCTAAGTGTAGGTTAGAAAGATGCTAAATGAGGGTTAATAAGAGTTGATAATCTGGGGATTTAAAATAAAACTTTACCTGATGTTGTGATTTTCCCATATTTATTATTGATTTTAGCTGTTTCTAATCCTGGTCGGTCGATGACGCTTATCAGTATATGTAGTTGTACAGATGCTACACTTACTATATCTCCAATCGAGGGTATAGACATGATGTAGGTCAGTTGGAGTTTCTATAGAACTGATCATTCAGCAGCAGCTCCTACTATTTCTATCTTGCATGGATGATGCATCATGGATGTCCCTACTTTTTGTTTAGTGCTCTTGTACCGGTTTAGACTAGGTTCTGGGGAGTCACCTATAGTCATTTTCTGCATTTACTTTTCGTATTCGATGTGTTAAAACAAGTTTAGAAGGGATTGAATGAGAATTATTATTTCAACTTGATTAGATATCCAGATGGTGAATATTAAATTAACTAAGAGTTTATTCTTTTAACTTCTGCAGTTGGTTGAATCATGGGATTATTAGGGTTCTTCTATCTGGGTAGGTGTAGGTAGGTGCCTGGCACGACTCCATGGGCTGGGTCGTAACATGAACAAGGTGACAGTTAAAGAATAAGTATCCTCTTTCTTGTATTGATAATTTGTTTGACCAGCTTCAAGGTGTTTTCGTGTTTTCTAAGATTGATTTGAGATCCGGGTATCACCAGTTGAAGATTAGAGCTTCGAATGTTTCGAAGATGACTTTTCAAACTCGATATAATCATTATGAGTTTTCAGTCATATCTTTTGGGTTGACCAATGCCCCAGTAGCATTTATGGATTTGATGAACTGGGTATTTCGATTGTATCTCGACTCCTTTGTAATTGTATTTATAGATGATATCTTAGTTTACTCCAAGAATGAGGCCAATCATGTGAGACACTTGAGGACTGTACTTTAGAGATCATGTGATGAGAAGTTATACGCTAAGTTCTCTATATGTGAGTTTTGTTGGATTCTATCCCTTTTTAGCTCATGTGGTGACCAAGGATGGTATTATGGTCGATCCGACCGAGATTGCGGTGATTCGTGATTAGGCTAGGCCCACTAGTCCTACTGAGATTCAAAGTTTTGTTGGCTTGGTGGGTTATTATTGGTATTTTGTAGAGGTTTTCTCATCTATTGCTGCTTCTTTGACCAAGTTGACTCAGAAGAAGGTTGTATTTCAGTGGCCGAATGCTTGTGAGAAGAGCTTTTAAAAGCTCAAGGAGTTGTTGACTTCTGCTCCTATCTTGACCTTGCCCAATGAGGATGTGGGCTTTACAATATTTTGTGATGCTTTTGGTGTTGTTTTGGGTGCAGTGTTGATGTTGTAGGGTAAGGTGGTTGCTTATGCTTCTCGTCAGTTGAAGCCTCATGAGAGGAATTACCTGTCACGCCCCGAATCCCATCGAGACATGATTGGCACCCGTAGCCGATAAGGCCCGAGAGAACCAACCTTTGCCTATGTTCAATCATATGCATATCATAATTACCATGGCATAAGAACATGAAAGACGAATAAAGGAAAACATGGGACATATTTATACATACATATGAAACTTGGCCGTTGAGGCCATCCAGTCAAAACAACATATGTCTTTTACACTGTTACACCCACATCCGTCTACAAAAGCCTCTAACAATAGCTTTGACCAAAATGAACCATAAGTCGGGACAAGTCCCCGCTTTACACATTATGTACAATACCAAAACATGTATATACTCTGACTCGGAGAAGCCCCGAATGAGCTGGAGCTCACCAAAGAACCGCTAACACTGGCACTCTACTGGGGAGGCCTACTGGGACCTGCGCCTGCAGCAAGTAAGGTAAATTCCCCGAGAGGGGTCAGTACGAAATAAGTACTGAGTATGCAAGGCTCAGATGAAACTATACAACACATGAATATTTCATTGAATATGTCAATGAACTCAAAACATAAGAATACTCAATGTGAATAAGTCTCCATGTTGCATTTTGGAAACCATGTGGATTGCTTTCATTCCTTTCATTACTTTCTTTATCAAAATACTCACTTGTTATCACATATGTCACAATGTACCCGAGCCCCGACTGATCAGTGGGTCTTTCATATCATATCATTGTGTTGGGATCGAGTTGAGCTAGGCTTATGCCCCTAGACTTGCCACCCATACATCAATGCATCGGGATCGAGTCGAGCTAGGCTTACTCCCCTAGACTTGCCACCCATAAATCCAAACCTCGGGATCGAGTCGAGCTAGGCTTACGCCCCTAGACTTGCCACCCGTACTTGATCATTGACCACATTTGCATTACTTTGTTCATTACTTTGAGATTGATACTTTGATAATCATAACATCACTTTGGAACTTTGGAACACAACATTGTTTGGAAACTTTGAATCATTGACCAATAAGTGAAGGATATGTGAATAAATATCAATGAGAAATATAACATAACTAGCACCATGATACCATTGGAACCATTGGACAATAATCCATGAACAAGAGACACAAGTATAGGCACTATTGGAGTATTGGAACATAGCCTTATTTGAACTTTCGGAACATTAACAATGAATATGAGAAATGAGATTCACAATTGATCAATGAGTAGGAAATATATGACAATGACCATGGATAAGTGCATATGGGATACCTTAGTACATTTCGGAATAGAACTAGAGAAATGTCAATGTGAACACTATTGGCCGTAGAAAGATACGAACAAAGTAACCTTGCATACCTTGGATTCACAATACGAATATACAACCTTCGATGCGTATACAATAATCCCTGTCCTTCTTTATGTGCCACTCTACAACATAAATACATAACGAAATTCACATTAACCACCAATTACTTTACAAATGCATACCATGTCAATGAGTCACATGTTTGCCTTTAAACATGTCATTTCCCCTTGACAAAACCATTGATTATACTATTATTCCAAAAATTCCATAATATTCCCAACATTGACCAATACATGAAAATCAATACATTTCACCACAATACTTCTCCTTTACACTTTCTTATCCATAACACATCACAAATAATCCATCAAAGTACCTTAATGCAACTCATAACACATATCGGCCAAAATTCCAAAATTTCCACTTATAGACAAGAACAAGTTTAAGACCAAAAATAACACCATACATGTTCATATTTTGTCCATACCATGCTTTTTCATCAAAGGCACAAGGCCTAATTCAAGTTCAAATTACCAAGATGACACATCTTTCACCAAAGGCAAAAATACACTATTCATCACCTTGCCAACACAATTGGCATAATATACATAATCTCCCATGCATATAATATGTTAATCCATGAAAATAAACACTTACCAAAGCTTGGAATAGGATGATCTTGTCCAAATATGCCTTAGGGTTTATTTGCTTTAGGGTTTGGAAATGAAAGAAATGTTTGTAAAATATCCAAAAGTTATGAGAGGCTTTGGGGAATAAAATCTGATGTTGGGGACTTTATATAGACCCAAGGTCCTCCTTAGCCACATGTGGCATTAAGTGATATGTTCAATTGGTCAATTATTGAAAGAATGGATCATTTTTGCCTTTGGGCCCATGTATTTTCTTCCATTTTGGGCCTCAAATTTGGCCCAATAACACATATCCATGTAACCCATGAAATTTCAAGTCTCTCATGTTTACATAATTCCATAATGTCACGACAATATTCTTTTAAACAATTCTCATTCGTCCTTTCGATCGCACAAATTGGAATTCTAGTCGCCCTTGGTTTCATTGGACATTTTGGAGCACTATTCACATTGCATGCTTTGATAATGTAGGAGTATGTAGGAGTATATTGAAGTGTTTGAATCTTTAACAATGCTTAAATAACCCCAAAGAACCAAAAGAAACCATCTAGAAATCGTCGTAGAATTGTATTACGAAATGACTCCGGAAGGGCATAATTATTGTGCCTTGCGCCACACCCCTAAAACAGGGTAGTGGCGCAAGTTTGCAGCCTTATCTGAAGTTTTTGGCTGCAGGTGGCTTGCGCCACACCCCTGAAACAGGGTAGTGGTGCAAGTTTCAGCACTTTGCTGAAATTTCCAGCCACTTATCCAACGTTTCCGTATCGTCCAATCCCTTATCAAAACACTACAAAATACTTACTTAGTGATCTTAACCATCAAGTAAACATGACTTAAAGTCACCAAATGAGGTTAAAATGTGTACGAGTTCTTACCCAAATGCTCCACGAGATCACAACACACCTCCTACGAAGATCTAATCGCACATGTTAAGTCCGATATCAAATGTTTCACAAATGACACTCTAAAACACATATGCATGGCATCTCAACACCTATGTAGGTATGATCCCAAGGTATAAAGTGAGGTTATAAAAGTACGGGGTGTTACATTCTTCCCCCCTTAGAAACATTCGTCCTCGAATGTTAATAACATTGTCTTATATACAACAAATGCATCTTTACTTTAATACACCTTTACACATTCACATAATGTTCTTAAATACTTACTTGTTATTGTTCCACCTTCGCACTGTGCACTTCTTGGTCCATTTTAAATAGATGGGGATACTTGGATTTCATCATTTCTTCCGCTTCCCATGTGATCTCCTCGACGTGTTGGTTTCTCCAAAGGACTTTTACGAATGCTATGTCTTTATTCCTCAATCTCTTGACTTGTCGATCTAGGATAGCAATGGGCACTTCTTCATAAGTGAGATCCTCTGTAACTTGAACATCCTCTACAGGAACAATACGAGATGGATCTCCTATGCATTTCCGAAGCATCGACACATGAAATACCGGATGGACTGAGGAAAGTTATTGAGGTAAGGCTAATTCATACGCGACTTGCCCAAATCTTCTAATAACTTCATAGGGGCCTATGTAACGTGGACTCAATTTTCCTTTCTTTCCGAACCGCATTACCCCTTTCATAGGTGACACCTTTAAAAACACCCAATCACCTATGGCGAATTCAAGCCCTCTTCTTCTAACATCGGCATATGACTTGTGACGACTTTGAGCCGTTTGTAATCGCTGTTGGATCACTTTAACTTTCTCCATGGCTTGGTGGACAATATCTGGCCCAAGTAAAACAGTTTCACCTACTTCAAACCATCCAATTGGTGATCGACATTTTCTCCCATATAAGGCTTCATAAGATGCCATTTTAATACTTGAATGATAGCTATTGTTATATGCAAATTCAATAAGAGGCAAATGGTCATCCCAACTACCCTGAAAATCTAGCGTGCATGCTCGTAGCATATCTTCAAGTGTCTGAATGGTACGTTCTACTTGTCCATCAGTCTGAGGATGGAAAGCCATACTCAAATTCACCTGAGTACCCAAACTCCGCTGAAAAGATTTCCAAAAGTGTGCTGTGAACTGTGCTCCTCTGTCTGATATGATAGAAAGTGGAATACCATGCAATCGTACTATCTCCTTCACATACAACTTCTCATAATCCTCAGCTGTATAGGTCGTCTTGACAGGTAGAAAATGCGCTGACTTGGTAAGTCGGTCCACTATGACCCATATAGAATCAAACTTCCGCAATGTACGAGGCAAACCCGTAATAAAATCCATATTAATCATATCCCATTTCCAAACTGGAAGATTGATACATTGCATGTAACCTCCCGGTTTCTGATGTTCCACTTTCACTTGTTGACAATTTGGGCACTGCGCTACAAATTCTGCAATGTTCTTTTTCATGTTGCCCCACCAATACACTTCTTTCAAGTCATGGTACATTTTAGTAGCACCCGGATGAATAGAATAATTCGAATGGTGCGCCTCTGTCATTATTCGTGTCCTCAGCTCATCTACGTCCGATACACATATTCTCCCTTGACATTGAAGCACCCCTTCTGGTGTAATATCAAATGCCTTGGTCAAATTCTGCTGCACATTCTCCTTTAGCTGTAATAAAATAGAATCCGTAAATTGCTTCTCTTTCACTTCAGCTATCAAGGAAGATTCTGCTGCATTCTGCACCATAACTCTATCATCGGAGGATTCAATAAGGCGAACTCCCAAGCTGGCTAATTGATTCAAATCTTTGATTATCTCACGCTTTTCATTCAACTGACCACTAGTGCTTTCTACTGCCTTACGGCTCAATACATCAGCTACTACATTTGCTTTGCCTGTGTGATAAAGAATATCAATGTCATAGTCTTTTAAAAGCTCTAACCACCTTCGTTGCCTCAAATTGAGTTCCTTTTGCTTGAAAAGATATTGCAAGCTTTTGTGATCCGTATAGATGTCAACATGAACCCCATATAAATAATGACGCCATATCTTTAAAGCAAAAACTACCGCTGCCAATTCAAGATCATGTGTGGGATAGTTTTTCTCATGTGGCCGCAACTGTCGTGAGGCATATGCTATCACCCTACCATGCTGCATCAATACACATCCGAGACCAATCCCGGAAGCATCACAATACACTGCATAGCCCTTTGTACCTTCAGGAAGTACTAACACTGGTGTGGAAGTCAACTTATCTTTCAAGTTTTGGAAACCTCTTTCACATGCGTCATTCCATTGAAATTTAATTGCCTTGTGAGTTAA
This sequence comes from Capsicum rhomboideum, assembly GCA_031232105.1. Lineage (NCBI taxonomy): Eukaryota > Viridiplantae > Streptophyta > Magnoliopsida > Solanales > Solanaceae > Capsicum > Capsicum rhomboideum. The sequence goes on along the minus strand of CP124711.1, from coordinate 135,938,869 downwards.
CTTTGTCAATGGTGCTGCAATAGAAGCAAACCCTTCTACAAATCTTCGGTAATAACCTTCCAAACCCAAAAAACTGCGAATCTCTGTAGGTGTCGTAGGTCTTGGCCAGTTTTTCACTGCTTCAATCTTTTGGGTATCAACCTGTATGCCTTCATCTGATACAATGTGACCCAAGAACACGACTGATTTCAACCAAAACTCACATTTGGAGAACTTTGCATACAACTTCCGTTCACGAAGAATCTGTAATACTTGTCGTAAGTGCTTAGCATGGTCCTCCAGTGATCTTGAATAAACTAGGATGTCATCTATAAATACTCTCACGAACACGTCTAAGAATGGCTTATACACCCTATTCATCAAATCCATGAACACAGCTGGAGCATTTGTTAGTCCAAATGACATAACCAAAAATTCATAATGGAAAGCTGTCTTGGGTACATCTTCTTCTCTAACTCTGACTTGATGGTAACCCGACCTCAAGTCAATCTTTGAAAAACACCTGGCACCCTGTAACTGATCAAACAAATCATCGATGCGAGGGAGGGGATATTTGTTCTTGATCGTTACTTTATTCAACTGCCGATAGTCGATGCACATTCTCAAGGTGCCATCTTTCTTCCGCACAAATAATACCGGTGCACCCCACGGGGATATACTAGGCCTAATGAAGCCTTTATCCAGCAAATCTTTCAATTGCTCCTTCAATTCACGCAATTCTACTGGAGCCATTCTATATGGAGGAATCGATATAGGCTGAGTGCCTGGAATCACATCAATACCAAATTCCACTTCCCGTTTTGGGGGTAAACCTGGGAGATCCTCTGGGAATACATCTAGAAATTCATTAACTACCGGTACTGACTGTGGAATTAATGATTCCACATCATTATCTTTCACTCGTACCAAATGACATATGTATCCCTTGGCAATCATTTTCCTTGCTTTCAAATAGGAAATAAATCTTCCTCGTGGTGCCCCTACCTTACCCTGCCATTCTAGAACATTTTCCTATGGAAAACAAAATTGTACCTTCTTGGCCCGACAATCTACCATAGCATAGCACGAAGCCAACCAATCCATTCCCATAATTACATCAAAATCCACCATGTCTAATTCAATGAGATCGGCCAACATATCATGACCACACACAGTTACCACACAGTTATGATACACTCTCTTTGCAATAATATAGTCACCAATCGGTGTAGACACTTCAATTGATTTAATTAATAATTCCGGTGCCTTTGCAAATTTGGCAGCAACCAATGGAGTAACATAGGAAAATGTAGAACCTGGGTCAATTAGTGCATATACATTATGTGAGAATATGGATAATGTACCTGTGACGACATCTGGGGAAGCCTCTGAATTCTGGCGGTCCACCAAAGCATAAGTGCGATTCTGAACCCTGCTAGTACAGGCTCCTCTGGCACCTCTACCTCGACCAATAAGCTGCACCCCTCGGCCCTGTGAAGGAACCGATGCTGAAGACGCAACAGCCGACCCAGCTGGTCGTGCTATACCACCCATGCTCCGCTGTGGGAATTCTCTCGCTATATGTCCCGGCATACCACACCAGAAGCAGACATTCGTCCCTGTCCGACATGTACCTGTGTGCATACGCCCGCAGTGTTGACACTGCTGACGAGGAAAACCTGTTGCCTGTGATCCATGACCCCCACTACTCTGCCCAGCGGAACCACCTCTAAACCCTCGAGACTGAGAATAAGCACTCCCTGTGGAATAAGAGAACGACGGTCTAGGTGGTATAGGAAACATGCGGGGCCTAGATCCTCCTTGGGACATCATAGGTAGTCCCATAGGTCTAGCCCGTTTGGACTGTCCCCTATCAAATTCATGTACCCTTCGTCTCTGTCTTTGATCTTCCATTTTCTGGGCGAAGGCTTGTATTCGAGCAATGTACATGTCCCTATTCAAGGCCGCAATAGTGCAATATCTTACCAAGTATGGCTCTAGTCTGTCCACGTATCTATGGACCCTGTCTGTCATCGTAGCCAAAATATTTGGCGCATATCGATCCAAGGAATTAAATTGCAGGCTATATTCTCTGACACTCAAATTTTCTTGACGGAGATTTAGGAACTGATCCGCACGTGCCTCACGGATCTCATAGGGCAAGTAATGATCAAGGAAAGCCACTTTGAACTCTTCCCAAGTAAGTGGGATTGCATCAATATCACGGGATTTCTTCCAATCCTCGTACCACAATATTGCTTCTCCTTTTAACCTGTACGCGGCAAGTTCCACTGTCTCTACCCCTGTCACATGCATAACTTCCAATGCCCTCTGAATTTGATCTACGAAGTCCTGTGGATCTGCTTTGGATCTACCCCTGTGAAAATAGGAGGGTCCAGTTTTAAGAAATCCTGTGTTCTGCGACTTGCCATTCTAGCCGCATCATCATCATGTGCCATTGGACCAGCTCGTCCTTGACTCTGGGCTGCCACTAACTGTGTTAACATCTGAACTGCATTCCTAAGATCCTGGTCTGTGGTATTCGTCGGTGGTTCCACGGGTACTTCCCTTCTTCTCGGCTCTTCTGGAGCTGAAGAAGTAGAAGAAGCTCGCGTTGCGAACTCAGTTTCAGCCCCACCTTGATCAACTTGTTCAGGTGGTGGTCTACTTGTTCCCTCAGCAATTCTATCTATCAGCTTGCTTTTACCTTTTCCTCTTCCTCTTCTAGTGTTTGGCATTTTGACTATACCAAAGAAAAACAATTACCAAGATCAGATACAATGCAATTGACAACATTGGCTCTATTGCACGATCTAGAATGAAGGAAAGAAACAACATCCTAAATGTCCCATAGCCTCCTACTTATAAATGTGGTGCACAACATATCGATAAGTAAGACTCTACTCAGACACGGCTTTGTAGACATCCTTAAACCGACCTGCTCTGATACCACTTTTGTCAGGCCCCGAATCCCATCGAGACATGATTGGCACCCGTAGCCGATAAGGCCCGAGAGAACCAACCTTTGCCTATGTTCAATCATATGCATATCATAATTACCATGGCATAAGAACATGAAAGACGAATAAAGGAAAACATGGGACATATTTATACATACATATGAAACTTGGCCGTTGAGGCCATCCAGTCAAAACAACATATGTCTTTTACACTGTTACACCCACATCCGTCTACAAAAGCCTCTAACAAGAGCTTTTACCAAAATGAACCATAAGTCGGGACAAGTCCCCGCTTTACACATTATGTACAATACCAAAACATGTATATACTCTGACTTGGAGAAGCCCCAAAAGAGCTGGAGCTCACCAAAGAACCGCTAACACTGGCACTCTACTGGGGAGGCCTACTGGGACCTGCGCCTGCAGCAAGTAAGGTAAATTCCTCGAGAGGGGTCAGTACGAAATAAGTACTGAGTATGCAAGGCTCAGATGAAACTATACAACACATGAATATTTCAATGAATATGTCAATGAACTCAAAACATATGAATACTCAATTTGAATAAGTCTCCATGTTGCATTTTGGAAACCATGTGGATTGCTTTCATTGCTTTCATTACTTTCTTTATCACAATACTCACTTGTTATCACATATGTCACAATGTACCCAGGCCCCGACTGATCAGTGGGTCTTTCATATCATATCATTGTGTTGGGATCGAGTTGAGCTAGGCTTATGCCCCTAGACTTGCCACCCATACATCAATGCATCGGGATCGAGTCGAGCTAGGCTTACTCCCCTAGACTTGCCACCCATAAATCCAAACCTCGGGATCGAGTCGAGCTAGGCTTACGCCCCTAGACTTGCCACCCGTACTTGATCATTGACCACATTTGCATTACTTTGTTCATTACTTTGAGATTGATACTTTGATAATCATAACATCACTTTGGAACTTTGGAACACAACATTGTTGGAAACTTTGAATCATTGACCAATAAGTGAAGGATATGTGAATAAATATCAATGAGAAATATAACATAACTAGCATCATGATACCATTGGAACCATTGGACAATAATCCATGAACAAGAGACACAAGTATAGGCACTATTGGAGTATTGGAACATAGCCTTATTTGAACTTTCGGAACATTAACCATGAATATGAGAAATGAGATTCACAATTGATCAATGAGTAGGAAATATATGACAATGACCATGGATAAGTGCATATGGGATACCTTAGTACATTTCGGAATAGAACTAGAGAAATGTCAATGTGAACACTATTGGCCGTAGAAAGATACGAACAAAGTAACCTTGCATACCTTGGATTCACAATACGAATATACAACCTTCGATGCATATACAATAATCCCTCTCCTTCTTTATGTGTCACTCTACAACATAAATACATAACGAAATTCACATTAACCACCAATCACTTTACAAATGCATACCATGTCAATGAGTCACATGTTTGCCTTTAAACATGTCATTTCCCCTTGACAAAACCATTGATTATACTATTATTCCAAAAATTCCATAATATTCCCAACATTGACCAATACATGAAAATCAATACATTTCACCACAATACTTCTCCTTTACACTTTCTTATCCATAACACATCACAAATAATCCATCAAAGTACCTTAATGCAACTCATAACACATATCGGCCAAAATCACAAAATTTCCACTTATAGACAAGAACAAGTTTAAGACCAAAAATAACACCATACATGTTCATATTTTGTCCATACCATGCTTTTTCATCAAAGGCACAAGGCCTAATTCAAGTTCAAATTACCAAGATGACACATCTTTCACCAAAGGCAAAAATACACTATTCATCACCTTGCCAACACAATTAGTGTTTAATCCACGAAAATAAACACTTACCAAAGCTTGGAATAGGATGATCTTGTCCAAATATGCCTTAGGGTTTATTTGCTTTAGGGTTTGGAAATGAAAGAAATGTTTGTAAAATATCCAAAAGTTATGAGAGGCTTTGGGGAATAAAATCTGATTTTGGGGACTTTATATAGACCCAAGGTCCTCCTTAGCCACATGTGGCATTAAGTGATATGTTCAATTGGTCAATTATTGAAAGAATGGATCATTTTTGCCTTTGGGCCCATGTATTTTCTTCCATTTTGGGCCTCAAATTTGGCCCAATAACACATATCCATGTAACCCATGAAATTTCAAGTCTCTCATGTTTACATAATTCCATAATGTCACGACAATATTCTTTTAAACAATTTTCATTCGTCCTTTCGATCGCACACATTGGAATTCTAGTCGCCCTTGGTTTCATTGGACATTTTGGAGCACTATTCACATTGCATGCTTTGATCATGTAGGAGTATGTAGGAGTATATTGAAGTGTTTGAATCTTTAACAATGCTCAAATAACCCCAAAGAACCAAAAGAAACCATCTAGAAATCGTCGTAGAATTGTATTACGAAACGACTCCGGAAGGGCATAATTATTGTGCCTTGCGCCACACCCCTGAAACAGGGTAGTGGCGCAAGTTTTCAGCCTTCTCTGAAGTTTTTGGCTGCAGGTGGCTTGCGCCACACCCCTGAAACAGGGTAGTGGCGCAAGTTTCAGCACTTTGCTGAAATTTCCGGCCACTTATCCAACGTTTACGTATCATCCAATCCCTTATCAAAACACTACAAAATACTTGCTTAGTGATCTTAACCATCAAGTAAACATGACTTAAAGTCACCAAATGAGGTTAAAATGTGTACGAGTTCTTACCCAAATGCTCCACGAGATCACAACACACCTCCTACGAAGATCTAATCGCACATGTTAAGTCCGATATCAAATGTTTCACAAATGACACTCTAAAACACATATGCATGGCATATCAACACCTATGTAGGTATGATCCCAAGGTATCAAGTGAGGTTATAAAAGTACGGGGTGTTACATTACCCTACCCATGATTTAGAGTTGGTCGTGGTTGTGGTTGTGTTAAAGTTGTGGAGGCATTACTTGTATGGAATCCGTTGTGAGATTTTTTCAAATCATCGTAGCCTTCAGTATTTTTTCGAGCAGTGAGATCTTAATATGAGACAGCGACGTTGTCTTAAGTTGCTTAATAATTATGATCTCACTATTCTTTATCATCTGGGTAAGGCTAATGTGGTTGTGGATACCTTTAGCCGAAAGATGACTAGTATAGGGAGTTTGGCTCATCTCTTGACTCAGGAGCGACCTTTAGACTTGGAGGTTCAGTATTTAGCTAACTAGATGGTTAGGCTTGACCTTTCAACACCCAGACGTGTTTTAGTCTTTGTTGATGCTAGATCTTCTTTGATAGAGCTGATTCGAGCTCACCAGTTTGATGATGATAGATTAAGGGTGATTCAAGATAAGGTGTTGAGTGGCAAGGATAAGGCGACATCTCTTAGTTTCGATGGTGTTTTTAGGATTAGTGGTCGAGTTTATGTGCCGAGAGTTGGTGGATGGGTGAGATTGATTTTAGAGGAGGGGCGTTGTTCTAGACATTCTATTCATCCAGGAGAGACCAAGATATATCGTGATATAAAGCAGCATTACTGGTGGGATGGTACAAAGAAGGATGTAGCGGACTTTGTAGATCATTACTTCTGTTGTCAGCACATGAAGGCCGAGCACCATAGACCTAGTGGTTTGGTTTAGAGATTACACATTCTTGAGTGGAAATGGGAGTGGATCACTATGGATTTCGTGAGTAAGTTGCCTCGTTCTTCTCGTGGGTCGTACAATACTTGGGTTATCATGGATCAATTGACCAAATCGGCCTATTTCATTCCTATTCAGATTTCTTTAAGTGCTGAGAGGTTGGCTCGTATCTATGTTCGGGAAATAGTCCATCTTCATGGAGTATCGGTATTTATTATCTCCGATAGAGGCTGAGTATTCACCTCTAGCTTTTGGAGGATGTTCCAGTATGAGTTGGTTACTCAGGTTGACCTTAGCATAACTTTTCACCCCCAAACCGATGGTAAGTCGGAGTGGACTATTTAGGTTTTGGAGGATATGCTCCGCGCGTGTGTTATGGACTTTGGAGGTCAGTGGGAACAACATTTATCCTTGGTGGAGTTTGCTTATAATAATAGCTACCATTCGAGTATTGAGATGGCACCCTTTAAGGCATTGTATGGTAGGCATTTTCGTTCCCCGATTGGTTGGTTTAAGACATCTGAGGCTAGACCCCATGGTATCGACTTGCTTCGCGAGTCTTTGGATAGAGTTTGGGTGATTTAAGATAGGCTTCAGGCATCCCAGAGTAGGCAAAAGAGTTATGTGAACCGCAGACTTCGTGCTTGAAGTTTGGGATTGGTGATCGGGTCTTCCTTTATGTGTTCCCATGAACGGCGTGATAAGGTTTGAAAAGAGAGGCAAGCTTAGCCCAAAGTATATTGGACCATTTGAGATTCTTCAGACAGTTAGGGAGGTTGCTTATAAGTTGGCCTTACCTCCAGATTTTTCAGCCGTTCATCCAACTTTTCATGTATCTATGCTTCGAAGCTATATTCCGAATGAGTCTCACGTGCTTCATTGGTATTCGATTCAGTTGGATGAGAGGTTGACCTTTATTGAGAATTCAGACTCCATTTTAGCCAGAGATGTTAGACGGTTGTGTTCTAGTGATATTCCTGTGGCTATGGTTCAGTCGAGACAATGTTCCTTTGAGGAGCCTACTTAGGAGGTCGAGTCCGATATGCATAGTAGTTACCCTCAGCTCTTCACTGATTAAGGTACTCCCTTGCCTTTTTAGTTCGAGGATGAACTAGAATCTTAGTGGTGGATATTATAATGATCTAATTTGTAAAACTTTACATTTTATATGATTTGACCATTTTACCCTTCCCCATAGTTGCTACATATTGGTTTGGGATGTGGGGATGGTTGACATGATTTTTGATGAGATCTGGAATGATTTGGTAGAATTTGTGGTTTTAGAGGCTTTAAAGTCCTATAGTTGACTTTGGTTAACATTTGATAGTTCGAGTCCCGGATGATGATTTGGATAGTTCTATTAGATCCGGAATATCAAATTTGGTTTAGTGGCGAGGTTGGTTTGGGTTTGGAACCTTTATTTTGAATTTTGATCCTTCGTTTGAAAACTAGTTTAAATAAGCTTTTAGGGTTCCGAGGGTTAATCTGTTGAAAATGATCCTTTTTTAAAAATCTGACATTGCCATTAAGTCTGGAACGTTGAAAATAGCATGGGAACATAGTTTGTTTGCATTCACGAGATTTTGAACAAATTCGAGGGGGTCGATCGGTAACTTTGCAAACTTAGCAAAGTTGTTGATATGCTGATATCTAGTGTAGCAGCTTTAGCGGCTAGGCGTCGCTTAAGCGGTAGCCGCTTTAGCAACCATTTAGCTGCTAAAGCGGCCAAGTTGTATATAAACCCCATTTTGTAATTTTCACTATTTTTGAACCTTTGAGCTTTAGGTTTGGGTGATTTTTGAGGATTTCTTCACCAGTTGAGCTTGGGTAAACTCCAAAACCTTAGTTTCATTATTCTATATTGATTATATTATCAAAAACACTCTTTACTCAGGATGTCAAAAAGGGATTTTGAGGATTTTACCAGTAAAGCTTAAAATTGATTTTTCTTCAATTTGGACCTCGTTTTAAACCTGTTTTTGCGTGGCTTTCAATTGTAGACTCCTATAATCTTGGGGAATGTATTTAAAATAAAATTTTGGTTTTAACCCTTTCATTTTTGAACGCGTTTTTCGAGTCCATTTTAGACCCGTCTTAAATATGGTCATTATGGATATTGTTAGCTTTATTTTAATACGTAGCTACTATATTTGTATGTTTTAGTTGATTTCGAGACTGTTCAAAAAGGGAAAGCATCATGTTGAAGGACTTTAGGCTCAGATTTCATCGTTTTGAGGTAGGTTATAGCTTAATTTTCTTCAAATTGAGTTGGGTAATTAATAAATAAGTAAAGCATGCTATGGGTATGGGGAAATGACTAAGACTAGTGCATTTAGTGAGTATTTCATTATTGTGTGCCCGTGTAGGGGCTCATATTCTTGTTGTTGTCGACTTGAAATATCATATATTGTGTGTTGCCTGTGCGGGGGCTTTACTAGACATCATTGGCCTTATTTCATTCTTAATGTGATGCCCGTGTGGGGGCTTTAATAGATGTTATAGGACTTATTGAGCTTTGTTTGCCTTTATCATAATAAAACACCATAGTTAGGGGTTGATCTGATATTAATGATGTCTTATATGCATATTTATTCCAATGGTACCAAACTAGAACTGATATCATGAATTATTGACATATTGAGTTGATTTCTGAGCTCACTTATACACGTATTAAATGGACTGATTATCTTCACACGGATGTGATTGTGAGTATATCATCCTAATTTTAGACATACACATTCACGAGATATCGGTACCATTGAGAAACACTGATTTTTAAAGGAAAATGAGACACCTAAAAACGCCTAGATCGAGGGATGTGCCGGTCGAGTAGATTGAGACATGAGATTGAGATTGATGGAAACTTTGAGATATAGTATATGGGTTGTGAACCCCCCATGGTTCTTATCTTGGGAGCATTGAGGCTCGGTAGGTAGATACAGAAAGTTATGGGATAACTTTCAAATCATTACATTATCATCATCATTGCATTCCATATGCATATTCATTTTCGATGTCATTACATTTATTGGTGTTTACTCTATTTATGCTTAGTTCCGCAATTACTTGTTTCCCCCCCTTTTTTTTCTTTCAACACTTATATTAAAACTGTTAGTGGAGATGGTGTGAGCTACCGTTTGAGAATTTTTCTATTTGCAGGTGACGTGTTCATAGTATTCCTTTACTTGTATTATTTCCTATTTTTCTCAGTCGGTCTATAATTCCTACTAAGTACAAGTGGATCACACTCACTCCTTACTTTTGTGCCCTTTCGGTGTAGATCCCAGTTTGAGTGTGATCTGCGGTGGCTGATTCTTACTGTGCTATCAAACATTCGAGGTACTGTTGTGCTCCGGAGTTCGGGGCTGATTTCGGACCTCCTCTTATTCTATCTTATGTCTTTATTTACTATCAGAGACAAACTTATGTAGTATTTTCAGATGTTCGGATTTGTATTTAGATGCTCTTTGCACTTATGACACCTGGTTTTGAGATTTGATGTACTTTCTTTATATTCTCTATTATCTATGTGATATTGCCTGACTTCGTTCTAGAAGTCTCGTATTTGAATGTTTAAATTGTGTATTTCAGTCTTTCCTTGGGTCTTGGGGTTTTCGGCTTACCTACTAAGGGCTCAGTCAAGGTAGGTGCCATCATGACCTTAACTTTTGGATCGTAACAACCACTCTATAGAACTTACCCCCACATGGAAGATAAATAATTTTTTAATTCATTGTAAAAGGAAAATCTGGTCGACTTTAAAAATTCATGAGGGTTCAAGTTCCTCTATCCCTAAAAAGACTTTCACTCTCCAACTATTTCCCCGACCCCCTTTACTTAGCGATTTCATATTCCTTATCTTTCTCAGTCACTCTATTCTTTTAGAAATGGATTTTAACGTAATCAAAGGAATAAATGAACCAAAACTATAACCAAAGGGATATTTTTAGCAAAGTAGGTGGATGGAGGGTATATTTACCCCATTTACAAGGCATTTTATAGCCATTTTCCATCGTCTACATTGTGTTGGAAGGGGATACTAGATTCTGTTTTATATGTTTCACTTCTTCCGAAAAAGTGACTTTTCCATTGGAGGTTATCTTTGTAAGTAAGGAGGGAGAATAAAGAAGACTTGCAAAAATTGGGATATCTTCTCATTTGTTCAAGCATTAGTAGACAAAGTTAATTGTTCAAGCATTAGTAGACAAAGTTATTTAGTACATGTGCTTACAAGAGATAGCAGGTACCCCAAGAAATTAGTCAAAGTTTGTGCAAGTTGGCTTGGATAGTTGAATGAAATTAAGATAATTAAATCTCAATTGGAATATTTATTGAAAATTCTGTTCAACAACATACCCAGTGAGATTCCACAAGTGAGTTTGTAGAGGGTAGAGTGTACATAGTTCATAACCCTATCTCATGGAGGTAAAGAGGTTGTTTTCGAAGAATATTGAACATGGAATCAGTGACAGAACAAGAATTTGTACTAAGAACATTAAATTGAGGAGGTGGAATGAAGAAGAGTTGCAAATAAGGAGGTAGAATAGAGAAGACCTGCAAAAATAGTTATCGCTACTCATCAATCTAAGTCACAAAGTTGTACTAGCATTGGATTCAGAAATAAGTTTCTACTTTCTGTTTTTCTCCTGTATTTTCCCTACTTTGCAAAACAACACAAGAAAGTAAGTAATGTTAATAGATGTTACTACTGAAAGATATAAGCACAATATGTTGTCACAAAGTTGCATCAAATCCTTTGCTATTATAGAATTATCATGCAGTAACAAAAACATAGCAAACCAAATAGAAGATGGCGATCAAACAAAAAGTTCATATTAAGAAAAGTCGTAGCAATTTGAAATAACCGTCTTAAGTGGCCAGGACACACAAGAATTCTTGGTTTTGCTTTAGCGGCCACCATTAGGTTCTGCAAGTCTTGATTGGCATCCCATCTGCTCAAGAAACTTAGCAAGGCATAGGTGTTTGGACGCCCATTGCTCGGCCAATTTCTGCTCCTTTGCTTCTGCATCCCTCCTCAAGCCTGCTAGTTGCTCCTTGTATTCTGCTTCAATCTTGTCTAAAGTTGCCTTATGGCTCTTCCATCAAAGCTTTCATTTTTGCTTCAATTTCCTCCATCTTCTCCCTAACTTTGCTTGTTTTCTCTGATTCTAGTTGTAATTCCACCCTCCTTAACCTCCAAGCTGCTTCCTTCGTCTAGTTCCTTACAGCATTCTGCAAGTTCATTAATAAATGGATTTTCTCCACAAGGAGGGGCAACCCCATGATGTGGAAAACGGGTCTAGATAAGGGGCGCATTTTCAGGTCCACTATCTGTCTGTATCCATGGAATGCCAGGCATAGGAGTGGGTGGCACTGTTGATGGGGAGAGACTTAAAGTCACAGATGGAGATAACGATCGGACAGTTGAAGGAGCAGTGGAATTAGAAAGCCATGGAGGAAGAAGAGTCTGTGGCGTAGGAGTTGGTGCATTGGTGTGGAAGAAACCTCCATTATAAGTAGCCATAAGTAAACCTGGAACACTCCGCTCTTTCACAATCTTCTCTGCAAAGGTCTCAAGAATGCGGTCGTATTTTCCCTCATCCACTGGATCAACAACCTTATTGTTTTCTTTTTGCTCTCTCTGTTCTCTTTTAATACGTCCCACTACTTTCCTAATCTTTTAGGAGTTCGAACTGGTACTTCGGATGCTATTTTCTTCCTTTTGTTATCGTGTTTGGTCTGTAGTTGGATAACAAGACGCTGCTCCTCTTCAGTGAGTGATCCTATTTTAATCCCTGGTTTGAGGTAGTTTATCCACCTTTCCAAACAAGACTTAGCGTCCCTGTTGAGGGGTGTGCTCATATGCTGCGATACAAGGTGCCATTCTTTTGGTCCATACTGTCTAACATATGCCCGCAATAAAGCATCCTCTTCAGATCGCCACCATTGCCTCTCCCTCATTTCCAGGTGTAGACACCAGTTTCCATGGTCCCAAACTCCTCATAATTTACCAGAAAAAATGTTTAGCACCATTTTATTTTCAATACTAAAATAAAGAATCAGAACCATATATCTTAAGTACGCTATTCATCACGAGCAAAGTTCATTACATGAAAGTGCTTCACATTTAATGTAGTTTACTAGTAAAGAAAGTCATTTCAGGGACCTTATATAAAGTACAATCACAGAAACACGAGTAACAGTTTAATTTTAATGTACTTATTTTACCCTAAATGAGATAATTCATAACCATAAAAATAGCTATCTTTTTCAAACAAGTTTAAAAAATAAAGATGGTTGAAAGTCTAAAATTTGCAAACTGCATAGTTTAGGGCTATCTGGTCATAATTTACTGGTGTAGTATCTACTAATCTTGAAAGAGCTGCTACTCATGACCAGTTCAATATTAGAAGTGACAGAGAAAAAAACATTAGTTTGATTGAACTAAGATTAGATTCGAAGAATATATGCAGATTTAGTTTTGTTCAGACCCTTCAGCTTTTAGATCTTCCAGAGAAATGCAGAGAAAAGAGTAAATAAAACAAAAGCGGACGGTGTACGCACCAAAGCTATGACTGATAGAAGCATGCTTAGATAAATCATTTGATGCAATATCAATTATCATGTACCAGCCCCAGCATATTGCAAACCTCCAATCTACACACTGCTACACTATCCTGATCAATACCCTTTTTGATCAGCATTGAGCTACAAGATTTTTGTAAGTGCATATGAACCACATTAATGAGTTCATAAAAATAAAAGAAAAAAGTAGTCTCTCCCTTAAAAGAACTCATCAAATATGTCGATACAAATTAAATACTTCCGCCATCCCAATTTAAGTGTTTTAGTTTGACTAGGCACAAAGTTTAGAAAATAAGAAAAGACCATTGAATCTTGTGGTGTTAAATTAATGATGTGTTATGCCAAGGGTGAATGTTAGAATTGGAATACTTATTAAATATTGAAAGAGACACTCTTTTTGTACAAGCCAAAAAGGAAAGTAAGACACTTAAATTGGGACAAAGGGAATAACACCTTTCTTCATAGGTTAATTAACTCATGTTCATTTAGCTCAATTGCAATAACCCTTTAAAGAAGTACTGAAGTTGAAATTCAGTGACTATAGATCTTCAATATAACAAGATTGAGAATAAAACTCGCAAAAAGTGAAGAAAAAGAACAGAATAAAGATGGGAGCAGTTAATGCAAAATGTATTTAGGTAGATATATCAGAAAATGTGGTGATATCAACTAGAAAGATACAAGACCAACAATATACAAACAATTCTTAGTAAGATCTGAGTTAAGAACAAAACATGGGAGATCTGGAATGACTGACACAATAGTCACCTGAAAAATACCCTCTAGAAGGATTAAGATCTGTATAAGCACATCCAGAAGTACGGAGTAGTAATAGACTATGGTGATGTTTGTTCTGAATTCAACTACACTGTCTCGGTCGGATTATCATCCTGAGTAGGTTTTGGTTCCAAAGATATATCTCTAGCATGACTCCTCGTGGACATTGTTTCCCTAGTGCCACCACTTCCTCGTTCTTGTACTCTAACTCCATCACGTTGGTATGGGCTCTTGATCCCCAGCTATCGCGGGTTGGGTTCTTACCATATGTAGAGAATGACGCAATGAAGTTCTTAGAAACTCAAGAAGGAACCAATCACGCACGATAAGGAATCAAGGGATAGAGTTTTCCTGAACACCCTTTAGCCCCTCAAAGATAGATTCGAACGTTAATGCACCAATCCACAACACTCTACTAGACATCTTCTCTTGTGCATGTTAGATCAATGAACCTAGACGTTCTGATAACAAATTGTCATGATCTAAAATTCATAATGGCCATGATGACACCTACCCACCCGGTACGTAAGCCAAAACACCCTGGAAGGTAATATAGTTAAATGCAAAAACAAGACAAGTATAAGTTAAATCCATAGGATTCTTTATAAAGATCTCAAGTACAGAAAGTAACAACATACAACCTCCAAGACTAGTTGTCTTGCGTATAAGAGCATCTAAGAATAAATGATATTATCTAAAAATTGGACACTGTCTGATATAATGAAGAGACAAAAATAAAGGATAGATGGAGTCTGGCGTCGTAAATTAACCAGACAATTCACCGGGAGATCACCAGCTAACAAGCCTCGAACTCTAGAACTCAACAAGGACCACCAGTACCCTGAACACAATCAGCACAAAAGTGTGCATCAATAATAGTATGAATATAGAAACATTTCTAATTAGTAGGCATCATAGGCCTAAAACGTCAAGTACGAAAATTATAATATATCAAAAATGAAACTAACCGCTGATGATATCCTGAGCATATAAATACACAATTCAATTAAAATAGCCTAAAAGAAATCAAGTATTCTAGCATGCTCAATTAGACAAATCATATGAAATCATGAAAGTAAGATGTTATGCAATGCAATGGCCAATAATAACCTGGTATACACACGGTCTTCGGTGAGGTTTTTCATGAGTAGTGACCAATGGGGAACTCGCGAGGTCCATATACCTGCCCGAAATACTTTTTCATCAGGCTCCTTACCGGTACATTGCCTCGGTTTTACTACAATCTGGAATCATTTTATCATCTTTGCATGATATCAACTTGTCAGAATCAATTCCATCAGCATAACACTTGCCAAAATCGTTTCCCATCGACATCAGAAGAATAGCTAAAAGCTAAAATCAAGTCAATGGGCACCACAGGACAATAGATATCATGTACCAACAAAAATTTACAGGTAGACAATAGATATCATGTATCAACAAAAATTTACAGGTATCTTGTCAATAATTTACAGGTGTAATATCCACTAATCTTGAAAGAGCTGCTATGTCGCTCTGATATCCACTATTCATGACCAGTTCAATATTAGAAGTGATAAAAGCATCTAAGAGTACATAATATTGTCCAAAGATCGGAAGTACCTGAAATAATTAAAAGACAAAAATAAAGGATAGATGGAGTCCGGCACTGTAAATCAACCAGACAGCTCACCAGGAGATCTCTGGAACTCTAGAACTCAACATGGACCACTGGTACCCAGGACACAATCTGCACAAAAGAGTGCAGCAAGAGTAGTATGAATATGGAAATATTTCTACTTAGTTGGCATCATGGGCGTACAACAGCGAGTACAAAAATTGTAATATATTAAGAATGAAACTTACAACTGATGATATCCTGAGAATATAAATACACAATTCAAGTAAAATAGCCAAAAAGAAATCAAGTATTCTAGCATGCTCAATTAGACAAATCACATGAAATCATGTAATAAGTAAGATGTTATGCAATGCAAAGGCCAATAATGACCTGGAACACACACACTTTTCCACTATTTGGGTTATTCAGGAGCAGTAACCCGTGAGAAACTCGCGATGTCCATTTACCTGCCTAGAAAACTTTTTCATCAGGCTCCTTGTCGGTAAATTGCCTCACCTTTACAACTAGCCAAAATTATTTTCCATCGGCTTTGCATGATATCAACTTGTCGGAATCATTTTCGTCAGCGTAACACTTGCTGGAATCGTTTCCCATCAGTATCATAAGAATAGACAAAAGCTTTTCAAAATGCATATGAAGTTCATAAACATCAAGTCAATGGGCACCCCAGGACAATATATATCATGTATCGACAAGAGTAGTATGGATATATATGAACACATCATCTCAAGGTTCATCATTTAGCCGCTTCAATTATTCCATTCCAATCATGATATCAGTATCTCAAGTCATTAATCAACTATTCAATCGAGGATCTTTTAGCCATATTTAAACAAGTCAAACAATGCCTATAAAGGCTATCAACTAATTTCCAACCAAGATTCGCAATAAGGAGTAATCCTTCCAATATTTGCAATTCATAAATACCTTTCACAATACACTAGTGCCCAAATACGGTCCAACATAATAGAATTTGGCAATCTCAATATGCCCAACCCTCATAATCAATAAACAATAATCATCTAAACGGAGACTACAAGGTAAGTCACAAACTACCTCGGATGCCGAGTAACGTTCCATGAACCTGCCTTTTCTTTTTGAAGCGCCTTGGATAGTCCCCAATCTATCAAAATTTGACTGTACATTAGCAAACGTGTCTATCGACACTCATATGTCTATATAAAAGTTTGGGTGAAAATTTGAGTTAAAATGTCAACTCGAGCCCCGAGGTCAAAATTGGTTTACGGATTACCTAAAAATATTATGTGCCAAAATTCAGCCAAATCCAAGCACGAAACAAACCTCAAATCGAGAAGAATACCAATTTTGAATGTTTGGGCGAAATATTCAATTTTCAATACCCACATGCAAATTAATTCATGAAATAAGGGAGATATTAGTGGAAGAATATCAAATATGGATTTAGATTCTTACCTCTGTTATGAAATCTTGAAGTCCCTTGAAATCTCTCAAAACCGAGCAGTCTAGCTCCCAAATCAAAATAAGAAGTCCAAGTTTGAAATAGGATTTTAAATTCTACCCAAGTACACTTTACTCTTCACAAATGCAACCACTGACCCAACCCACTGCCTCGCGAATGTGAAGCACAATGTTGATACGGCCTAGACGACCTTACTCCTCGAATGTGATGGGCCCCTTGAGAATGCAATAACCAAGGATAATCCTTTTCAATGAACATGATCAAGGCCTCACAAACGTGAAGAAGTACTGGTAACTGCAACAGAAACGACAAATCAACATTTTAAAAGTCATCCAAACTCCTAAAATGGACCCTCAAAATTCATCTGGAACTTACCGAACATCAACCAATAGTTAAAATCGATCATAAAACACATTCCGAACCTGTTGGACTCATCAAATCACCAATCCAGGGGTCGTCTTGATCAAATATTGGTCATGGTCAACTATAAACTTTAAGAAAGCTAGAAGACAACTCAATGGCCCAAATCACTCTCGAGCACTTTTAAATCCATGCAACTCATCCAACAAAGTCATAAATTGCCCTCCAGACTTAGTAGAATCATCAAAACTCAAGACCCGGTCTCGTCAAACCAAAGTGTCTACTTAAGTCAAACTTTCAAAATATTAAACCTTTCAAAATGAAAATCTTCTCCGAAACGCATCCTCCAATCACCTTGAGAATTATGTCATTTGTGCCTACAAATCATAGAGGCATAGTAAAGTTATGGGAAGGGTCTAAACAGGGAAAACGGGCTATAAACACAATATGATCATGAGGGTCGTTAAAGAACAACCAAAGGAAAATATTGGTACTTTTGTAGGCCTTCCACTCCCTCGTCCACGACCTCGTCCTCCCCTATTGCCATGGCTAAAGCTCCTCTGATGTACGTAGACTAATATACATCGAGAGCCAGAAAGAGCATCAAAGTAATCGGAAGAGCATATGGAATTATTGATTGAGCCGAAATAGGAAAACATTCATAAGACATTTTCCTTGAGGCTAAAACCATGAATATTTTCTTGCTTTTGTCACATGGCTTTAGTTTATTTCATGAAGAATAAGTTCATCCGAATGAAGAATCTTAACTTTGAGAACAAACTTATCAAATATTGAACTCGTGAGAATCAATAGGACATTAAAAGTGAATCTTGAACTAAGTTAGATCCCAGATAACTATATTGCACTTGTATTGTCAATTGCCCTTACTCCTCCCATTGATAATTAATTGTTGTTGCATGACTCAATTTTCCCATGATTAATTCTAGTTGTTTACAATTTGAGTCGATTACTTAAGGTTTATAATCATCTCAATTTAAAGAATTAATTCTCCTAAATAGTGTTAAGCCAAGTGTTCTTTAAACATAGTTTGAACCAATCTCTGTGGAGACGGTATCTTTGTATACTAACTTTGATGCAACATGAGCTTATTTTAGATGTGTTTTGCATTCGTGATGCAGCAAGCTGATTTATAAGAAATTCTAGGTTTTCTATAGTTACAAAAATTCTATAACTATATGTAACAAATTAATAACTTGACTTTAAGTGAAATAACCTATAAATCACATAGCAAGCACATATGAGTTATAGAGTTCAACTTTAAAAATGTGACTTTTAGTAATGTCACGACTCAAAAACTGGGTTGTGATGGCACCTACTCCACCCCCACCCCACCCTGTGGTAGGTAGGCTAACCATAGACTCAACCAATAATATAAGCAAGGTAAATAAATTGGAAAAGATGATAATAATGAAAAAACTCAATTAAATACAAAAACATTTCAAAAACTGAAAGTCACCAAGTACACGCCTCTATGAGTAATGTCAATACGACCATAGGTATGAAACATATCAATTACAAGGAAAAACAACATAAATCAAAGATAGGAGAGATCTAGTAGGCTCTGCGATCAAACAGTCTCCACCTCTGGATATCAGGGATGAAACCCCAATCAAGTCTCGAAATCAACGATTAGGGGGGACTGGCTTGGTGCCTACACGTAAAGTACAGAAATAAACAAGCATGAGTACTAATCCACATGTACTTAACAACGACATCAACCAACCCTGATTCAAAGTGATGGTGAGAACCCTCGAATTAACAAATATCTGATATAATTCACTTAAACATGCACTCAGGAAGGCCACACCTAGACTAACAGTCAATATCAACAGCAAATTACACAGAACCTGACCAAGTAATCATTAAACACCACAACACTATATCAGAATAGAAATCCCACTGTCACAATGAATCAACCACTCACCACACCAAAACAAGTTAAACCAATGGATATGATGACTGACGAGAATGACGTAAATGATGCATGTCTGTCCTAACTATATACATCTGGTACTCTATATAGCTCTAGCTGGGACCTACGGAGACTTGCGAGGTCCATAATCACCTTTCGGATCCATCCAAAATCCACGGAGTAAATAATCATATATCAGCATAATCCGGATCCGCCCATAGGGACACGAAGAGAATTCCAATAAATAGTCTTGGTGCCACAAATATGTCACGCCCCAAATCCGATCGAGACATGATTGGCACCCGTAGCCGATAAGGCCCGAGAGGACCAACCTTTGCCTATGTTCAATCATTCATATGCATCTCATAATCATACCCACCATTGCATAAGAACATGAAAGACGAATAAAGGAAAACATGGGACATATTTATACATACATATGAAACTTGGCCGTTGAGGCCATCCAGTCAAAACAACATATGTCTTTTACACTGATATACCCACATCCGTCTCCTCTAACAAGAGCATTGACCAAAATTAACCATAAGTCGGGACAAGTCCCCACTTTACACATTATGTACAAAACCAAAACATGTATATACTCTGACTCGGAGAAGCCCCGAATGAGCTGGAGCTCACCAAAGAACCGCTAACACTGACAATCTACTGAGGAGGCCTACTGGGACCTGCGCCTGCAGCAAGTAGGGTAAATTCCCCGAGAGGGGTCAGTACAAAATAAGTACTGAGTATGCAAGGCTCAGATGAAACTGTACAATACATGAATATTTCAATGAACTCAAAACATATGAATAATCAATGTGAATAAGTCACGATTTTGCATTTTGGGAAAGCCATGTGGATTGCTTTCATTACTTTCTTTACTTTCTTTATCTCAATGCTCAATGATAACAATGTACCCGGGCCCCTACTGATCAGTGGGTCTTTTCATATCATAACATCATGTTGGGATCGAGTCGAGCTAGGCTTATGCCCCTAGACTTGCCACCCATAAATCAATACATCGGGATCGAGTCGAGCTAGGCTTACGCCCCTAGACCTGCCACCCATAAATCAATACATTGGGATCGAGTCGAGCTAGGCTTATGCCCCTAGACTTGCCACCCATACTTGATCATTGACCACATTTGCATTACTTTGATCATTACTTTGAGATTGATACTTTGGTAGTCATAACATCACTTGATCTTTGGATCATAGCATTATTGGAAACTTTAAATCATTAACCAATGAGTGAGAGACATGTGAATAAACATCATGAGAAATATAACATTACTAGCACCATGATACCATTGGAACCATTGGACAATAATCCATGAACAAGATACACAAGTATAGGCACTATTAGAATATTGGTACGTAACTTTATTTGAGCTTTCGGAACATTAACCCTGAATATGAGACATAAGATTCACAAATGATCCATGAGTAGAAAATATATGACAATGACTAGTGATAAACGGATATCGGATACCTTAGCATATTTCGGGAGAGAACTAGTGACATGTCAATATGGACACTATTTGCCGCAGAAAGATACGGACAAAGTAACCTTACATACCTTGGATTCGCAATACGAATATACAACCTTCGATGCGTAGACAACAATAATCCCTCTCCTTCTTTATGTATCACTCTACAACATAAATACATAACGAAATTCACATTAACCACCAATTACGTTACAAATGTATACAATGTCAATGAGTTACATGTTTGCCGTTAAACATGTCATTTCCCCTTGACAAAACCATTGATCATACTATTATTCCAAAAATTCCATAATATTCCCAACATTGACCAATACATGATAATTGATACATTTGACCACAACACTTCTCCTTTACACTTTCTTATCCATCACACATCACAACTAACCCATCAAATGACCTTAATACAACTCATAACACATATCGGCCAAAATCCCATAATTTCCACTTTTAGACAAGAACAAGTTTAATACCAAAAATAACACCATACATGTTCATATTTTTTCCATACCATGTTTTTTCATCAAAGGCACAAGGCCTAATTCAAGTTCAAATTACCAAGATGACACATCTTTCACCAAAGGCAAAATACACTATTCATCACCTTGCCAACACAACTAGCATAATATATATAATCTCCCATGCATATAATATGTTAATCCATGAGGATAAATACTTACCAAGGCTTGGAATATGTTGATCTTGTCCAAGGAGTCCAAAGAAAGTATTTGCCTTAGGGTTTGGAAATGAAAGAAATGTTTATGATATTATCCAAAAGTTATGAGAGTCCTTTGGGAATAAAATCTGATGTTGGGGACTTTATATAGACCCAAGGTCCTCCTTAGACACATGTGGCATTAAGTGATATGTTCAATTGGTCAAATATTGGAAGAATGGATCACTTTTGCCTTTGGGCCCATGTATTTTATTCCATTTTGGGCCTCAAATTGGGCCCAATAACACATATCCATGTAACCCATTAAATTCCATGTATTATTCACCATATATCTCATGTTTACATAATCCCATAATGTCACGACAATATTCTCTTAAAAGATTCTCATTCGTCCTTTCGATCGCAAAAATAGGCATTCTAGTCGCCCTTGGTTTCATTGGACATTTTGGATCACTATTCACATTTCATGATTTGATCATGTAGGAGTATGTAGGAGTATATTGAAGTGTTTGAATCTTTAACAATGCTCAAATAACTCCAAAGAACCAAAAGAAACCATCTAGAAATCGTCGTAGAATTGCGTTACGAAACGACTTCGGAAGGGCATATATTTGTTGTGCCTTGCGCCACACCCCTGAAACAGGGTAGTGGCGCAAGTTTTCATCCTCCTTTGAACTTCTTGGCTGCAGGTGGCTTGCGCCACACCCCTGAAACAGGGTAGTGGCGCAAGTTTCAGCACTTTGCTAAAATTTTCGGCCACTTATCCAGTGTTTACGTATCGTCCAATCCCTTATCAAAACACTACAAAATACTTACTTAGTGATCTTAACCCTCAAGTAAACATGAATTAAAGTCACTAAATGAGGTTAGAACATGTGCGGGGCCTAACCCAAATGCATTACGAATTCACAAAACACCCCCTACGAAGGTCTAATCGCACATGTTAAGTCCGATATCAAATGTTTCACCAATAACACTATAAAACACATATTCATGGCATCTTAACACCTATGTAGATATGACCCCAAGGTGTCAAGTGAGGTTAGAAAAGTACGGGGTGTTACAAAATAAATCACAACCTTCAGATCCTCTAGAAGCCACGGAAAAATATCAATGATACCATGATAATATGAATATGGGGAGAGTGATGAAACACAGTGGGATGTGTCAACAACAACCTAAATCCAAAAAAATAGGGAAAAAGGCCTTTATCAATTCACAACTCATCCCCACTAATATAAGATCACTTTCCCATGCTCCTAGCATGCTAATAAATGAAATGAGGACACCAAGAACTAAATCATCAATTAAATCATAGCACATAAACTAAACTCACAGAAACACGGTCTAACAGTCAATTAGTTTCGTTTAACCTTTTCAGGATACACCTGTAACAACATAGATACTCGTCATATCAACTGTGTAGGACCACTACATCCCCTTTACTCACAAGAAACTAACACATAAGCACTTAGAAAAAGAGTCAAAGAAAGTCGCAACTTGCCTTAAAGGAAGTCCGAAAAGTCAAATGAAGGTTTACCCTTCTGAAGATCCTCTGAATGAGTCCAAACTGATCAAATACATATTCTATATAAGAAACTAAAGCCATAGACACTCATATATTACTGTACTTAAATTTCAAGTCTAAAGATCCAACCCTGATCCCATTAGGGAAAATTGGAATTTCAATAGAATATCACGTTTCCATAACTTAAGGAGTACAAATATGAAATTTTAAAATAAAAATGGAGTTAAAATCGACCTCCAAATTATCAAAATACCTTCTCTTAACTTTACACCAAAATCCCCAAATTTTCAAATTGAAAAAACATGATTTAAAGATGAAATCATAAACAAATCATTGAGGAATGTGTAAAAATAGAATGGGAATCATACCTAAAGAAAAAATCTCAAAAAACAACTTTTGAATCTCCAAAAAATGAGTCCCCAAATCCAAAAATTGAGATATGGATAATAAGATGAAAAAGAAAAGTCCATTGTTTAAGTGACAATGACACCACACTTACAGGGGTCTGGTCACAGGTCTGACACCACATGCGTGGTAATTCCTCCATAATGATGGAGTCCTCTAACCAAATGGACCCTTATAGGCGCAGGCCTCATCCTCTAGGAATGAGCCTGCTAGCACAAAGAATATTCGCAGCCACGGCTCCACTGGTGAGGACGGAGCTCCGAAGGAGAGGATGGTCCCTACCTTGCCTAGCTCCCCAAGAGCGGACCCAACTCTACCGGAACAGCAATGTGTAGAAGACTAGGGTCTGCACGTGCGATTGTACCAGACACAACAAACAACAATAATGAGAAAAAAACGTCTAAGCTCGGTATCGACACTCAAAACACATCCAGGACCCCGTGAAGAAAAATTGACTATGCTACTAGACTAAAACGACATTTCAGACTTAATGGAGTTGTCAGGTTATTGATTAGAGGCCGTTATCAACGAATGTTGCTCAAATTCAAACCTAATGTCCAACTTTCCAACCGACTATCCAAAATCAATACGAACGCCTTGGACCTGAACCAAAGATCCTACTAATCAAAAGTTACATTTTGGAGCTAACGAAACTAACAAAATTCTCATATGATCTCAAAATCTCCAAATATTAACCAAAATCAACCATACCAACTCCAAAACCTTTCAAAATGAAAAACTCACATAATATTCAACCAACCACCTCAGATATTGAGCCACCCACACCCCAGACCATAAATACCATAAAGTAACTACAGAAAGGGGTAAAATGGTATGAGAATTGTTACAAGTAATAATCTCAAAAGAGGCCAACAAGTACATTGTATCTTGACCTATTAATTATGTTCACATCAAAAGAAAAATTATGTGAATCTATCATATCACCTACATACAAAAACAATAAATAATAATTGACCAAATTTTAAATTTAAATAAATGTCCAAATATGGGGAATGACACTATAATCTTTTTAAAAGAGCTAATTCAACAAATCTAATCATATTAATTGCATCCTCGTCTATATTCACTAATATTTTCTCTCTTTTCAATTGAATTATCGATATATACACCTCGATATTTCATCCCTCAAACCATATTTCTTCTCAACAATTGTTTTTGACTTTTTTTAAAATAAATTTTCTTTCTCTACATATTCATATATCTATATGGCGTCTTCACATCATGAAGTGAACACTTGTCGGGACATAGTTCCCTATGTGCCACCAATTCAAACGATTAATAGTGTTGAAATTGTGGTACGTTGGCTTCTAACTGATTTATCAATGGTGTTTTTTTTAACCTAAGATGTATGAGTCATTTGAGAAATTTTTTTAAAAGGTTTTTGAGATTTTTTTTCTATATAGAGAATTTATTGTAAAAAACAAAAGAGTTCTCCAATTATTATTTTTTTACCTAAGATGTATGAGTCAAGTTTTTTTTTTATTTTCTTAATTTTTAAAAATTATTTGTATTATTCACAGGTTCTACCAAACCAACTCAGTTGCACAAAATTCTTGCTAACACCCACTCCAATATCAAGTCAGCCATTACAAGTAAGTTTTCTTTAACTTTTTTCCTTTTTTTCCTCTTGCTTGGTGCTTTAATTTTCCATTGTTATCTTTTATTTCTAGATGTATATAGTGGAATCAATTTTATTACTAATGAAAAATTACAAGAATCTAATTAATAGATAATCTAATAAACTACTATCTTAATCTTAGTAATGTTCTCTCGAAATGGCCTATTTATATGTGATAAAAAATTACTCTTTAAAGTCTAAAGAAAATTACGCCAACTAAACTTCGGCAACTTTTAAATTTTGATTTTCTCTTTAATTAATCATAAAAATTATTCGATATATTTTCGCCTAGTGAGCCAACTCCTTAGTACGATAGAACATTTAGCAGAAGCTTTTCAAGTACTGCTTGGTTTTAATTTTCATGCATGGATTAACTCAGTTGAGGGAGATTAATGTTTCTCATATTCGTTTCATAATAATAAGAAATTCAGCTAGTATATTTAAAGAATTTTCTTATAAATGTGGTCTCTTTTTGTGGATTATTAAGAATAAGTTATGTTTAAATGTCCTTTTGTTTTCTAAAACATGATTGTCAAAATGAGGTGGAGATTCCTAATGTCTTATATTAGATATAATCAAAAAATAATGTAGGTGTGAAAAGAACTAAATATTGACACACTTGCACTTTATAGCAATTCTTCCATTAATTTACCATTCAATTTTCTTTGTTTGTTTGATAAGAAAAAACTTTACTCCCTTAGTTCATTTGATGTGATGTTGTTTCTCACGCATTTTTGTAAAGAATGATATATTTCTATATTTAAAAATAATTTAACTCTTGATTTCTCGTTTCTTTTCTCTATGGCAACAAAACTTTAACATATTTTCTTAATTGCAGAATGATGTTGGAACTATGATAGTAACCCAACAACCAGTTGGGAGGAAGTCAAGGCCAGTTACTGAAATAGACAAAGGCACGACATTGGTGCACTTCGCAATTGTACCTTCTAAAGGTGAAGCCAACATTTATACCATAAAAGCAAAAGAGGTTAGTACATTTGATTACAACAATTGTTTCTATGAAAAAGTTACTAATACAATTAAATATTTTAATTGTAGCGTCATTTGTCTAGATATTTCTTTTCATTATAGTGAAATATTGGTAGGTAATGACCCGATTTTCCGAGTCATGATAGCGCTTACCGTAACTCACCAATAGGAAAGCCAAGCCATAGCCCGGAGCTACAAGCGACGGGCTAACAGGCAGAAACCGAAAGAAAGGAGATGAAGAAGACACAACAACAATAATAAATAAAGACAGAAAGCAAAAGAACTAAAGTATAACATACATACTGAGACAGAAGAGGAACAAGACAGTGTATATAGATGAACCCCTCCCAAGACCTGGTAAGGTCGGTACTAGAGCCACGGCTAACACAACCAGAGTACTAGACAGAAACCAAATATACACAACATATACAACAGTCTCAGGTACAAAAGACTATACAAGAGTAGATGAAGTGGGATTAGTCTCGGAGGGCTACAAGCTCACCTTGCTCTCGCTCAGTGCTGAGAAAGGAGTATCACGTCGCTCTCGTCGACTAGTACTCAGATCTTCATTGAGGAAAAAGATGCAGAAGTGCAGTATGAGTACCGGGCAACGGGTACTCAATAGGCTTCATCGGCCGACTGAGGTCAATATAGCATAAACATAACTAAAATAAGAGGGTCCATGGTAAGTCCGGGGTAAGAATGACAGAAGATAAATAGAGACCAAGCTACGTAAATGCGATAAGAAAATAAGTAGAGGCGATACAAAATAATAAGTAAATGTAGAAATAAACAGTCAAGTCAAACATAACCTAACTGGGCCCCCATAAGCCCAAAAGGCACACTGAAGAAAACAATAACCTAACCGGTCACAGTGGGTAATAACGAGAGGCCAAATATATAGTATATCTCATAACTCATAACCAGATGCCGGACTCGAACCAAAACTCAGCGAATCACAATATCAGAACCATGGTACCCAGTACCAGAACTTTCTAATAGTATAGCAATCAGTAGCCGGACTCGAACCAAAACACATAATAGTCAGTAACCATCATATTTGAAACAGTGGCAAGACTCGAACCAGAACACATAATAGTCAGTAACCATCATATCTGAATGAGTGGTCGAACTCGAAGCGGAACTCATAATAGTCAGTCTCCCGGAGTCATCATAACCAAGTGCCAGAATAATGCCAGTATCCACACAAATACAAGTAAACGGGGACATACTGGCCCAGACCAAACCCAAAAAATAAATAAAGGAGCTAACCCATAGGAATTACCATGCCAGTCCCTTGGTCCTCCGAGGTCAACAACCTACTATTACTAGGCGACATACATTTCAAATCGAGTATCTTGAAAGTATCACGATAAGATGGGTCCCGATACTAGGTCAAGGCTACCAATCCTGGGCAAGTACTAAGCTATTAGGAAATAATAAGGCCAAACAAGCTAAAAGCACATACCTGGGGTAAACCAACCAAAATTTTATCCTAAAAGATCATCTCAGGGCTTAACTAAGCCTAACAATGTTTAAAGCTAACTATACCGACTGTGAAGGGTAGTGAAGCCCGCTACAAGGTCTCAAAACCAAGTCTGGGCTAAGCATATCCAAGTTTGGACTAAGATTCCCCAGTTCCCAACTAATAGCAATCGCAACATTAACCAATTCAGAAATTCATTTATGGTATACCACAAGGATAACGGGCTTGGAATATATCCGAACAGGGCTTTAACCGGCCTAATAGGCCTAATTATAGCAAGCCAACGACAAATTACAACTACCAGCTAAAATACTAGCATACTAGTATGCAAATATGATAAATAAACTCAGTCTAGGTATAGGGTAAGCCTAGCCTACCTGGACGCCGCCGAACGCCTGCCAAAGCTTGCTAAACAGGAGCCTTCCCCTTTCGAGAGGCCTTCGACTGCTGCCACGCTACCAAAATAATAAACTACATATCAAAACAAAACTATTAATACTTATATCGCTCAGGCCGAAAAACGATCGAAAATTCCACGTGGGTCCTGCTTGCGGAATCGCGAAATCAAAACAGTCATAGCGCCCCAAATAGCTCAGTGACCAATAGTCATAAGAGATACTATCAAATCCAATCACAAACGTAGCTCCAAAATAGCACCAACAACAATTCCACCAACAATACATAAAAATATACCGTAAAAATGACGAAACTTACTGTAATAATGACGATTACACTTCTACAGACTCACCCCACTCAATCCCAACCTTCCCTTACTAGAACTCAAGCTTTCATAACTTGGTGAAAAGAATAAGTGAGCAAAAGGAGCTGTTATACAATAGCATATATACCTATATACGTACAAATAGCAATGAGTTTAAAGGTTATTGCACACTTTTTCTTTATGTGGAAATGAAGTTAATTGCTAACTTTTTTAGTTGGTGAGATCTATCCACTATATTAAGAGGTTTCGCAGATTATAAGTGAAAGATTAGTGGCATTTAGTAGGTGGTGTACAATTCCACCACTTCCACGTGTAACTGGGATAGGCCACCACTTATCAATCTTTATCATATTAAATACACGCTCGGATATTGCATAAGTTCGTAGTAAAATAAATATAACTTTTTGAATACATCATAATTAATAGAAAATTATTTCGAATAAAACCACTATTATATAATAGTAATATTCTAACATGTCTTGATTCACTATCTCCGCTTAAAATATTAATAGGTTACAAAGCTATTATAAAGTAATATAGATATATATCATAACTAAAGAATTTTATAACTATCAAAAACATTTTCGAAAGGTAATTATCTATATCTTTTTACCAAATTCTAATTTAATTTAAATGTTTCACAATACGTTCGGTATTAATAAAATTCTCAAGCGAACTACTCGAAAACCGAACTATCAGTCCCAAAAAATCATAAATAACTTCGGACAGTTATAGGAAATCTCTAAACTCCGAGAACGCACGGAACGAGGGAAATGACCAGGAGGGTCATTACATCATCCACTACTAAAGGACCTTTGTCCGCAAAAGTAAAGGATAAGAAAGTACTTAAAGACGCGAACAAGTGTGGATACTGGGCCCGTATATCATGCTCGGTCTGATAGAACCCTTACCCTGAAGATCCCAAAGTTGACTATTTAGCTCCTTTAACTCGGTGGGAGCCATAAGATAAGGAACCATAGAAATAGGTTGGTGCCCGGCTCGAGGTTAATAACAAGCTCTATATTATGCTACGGAGGAAGGCCAGGTAGGTCGGTAGGAAAAACATCGGACAAATCACGAACAACAGGAATGGAGTCAAGCGAAGGACTCTCAGCACTGACATCCCGAACATAAGTAAGGAATGACTCACAACCCCTCGACATCAGTCTCCTAGCCCGAATGTAAGAAATAATCTCCGTCGGTGCATGGCTAACAGAACCCTGCCACACAATCGGGGTTACTCTAGGAATGGCTAAGGTAACGGTCTTGGCAAAGCAATCCAAGACCGCATGGTAAGGGGATAACCAGTCTATGCCCAAAATCAAATCAAAATCTACCATATCTAACACAATGAGATCAACCTGAGTATCAAAATCCCGAATAGTCACCAGACATGATCTATATATGATCCACTACTAAGAAATCACCCATGGGGGTAGCTACACATAAAGGCAGAAATAAAGACTCCAAATAGAAACCCAACCACGGTGCATAATAAGCAGAAACATAAGAAAATGTGGAACCGGGATCAAACAAAGCAGAAGCTGGCTGATTGCCTACAAAAATTGTACATGTGATCACAGCATCCGAAGCCTCAGCCTCTGGCCTACTCGATACAGCATACAAATGGCCCTGTTCACTATCGGACTGGGTACCTACCTGACCACTTATCCTACCTCCCTGAGGACCACCTCTCGAACACTAGGGACCACCCCTACGACCCTGAGCACCACCCCCAACTGGCGGCGGTACTGATCTGATCGATTGTGCAATCTGACCTGAAGGCTTAATCATCCCACGTCGGGGAAACTCATGGGCGGAGTGACCAACAATATACTCATAACATGCCCCTAATTGGAGCTATAGCAGCGGGCTCAGGGTCTTGATCCCCAGTTGATTCTCCTTACATCCTCGCCATCTGTAAAAGAGTGACCCAAAAAAAGTTTAGAGACCAACTCAGACCCAACGCACGGAGATAAATCAAAATGAGGAGATTTTCCCTAAGAAATGTTCTATATTGTCCCTAAGATAGGAGATAGACTTACGTGTACCGATCCGCGAAACTCTACAAAACATTGGCTCTTGTACCAACAATACTGGTGAACCTAGGCTCTGATACCAAGCTGTCATGACCCAATTTTCTGAGTCATGATGACCCCTACCGTAACCTACCAATAGGCAAGCCAAGCCATAACCCAGAGTGGTAAGCGACAGGCTAACAGGCATAAACTGGAAGAAAGGAGATGAAAAAGACACAACAACAATAATAAATAAAGACAGAAAGCAAACGAACTAAAGTATTACATACATGCTGATACAGAAGAGGAAGAAGACAGTGTATACAAATGAACCCTTCGCAAGACCTGGTAAGGTCGGTACTAGAGCGACAACTTACACAACCAGAGTACTAGACAGAAACCAAATACACATATTATATACAACAGTCTCGAGTACAAAAGACTATACAAGAGTAGATGAAGTAGGATCAGCCTCGGATGACAACAAGCTCACCCTGCTCCAGATCAGTGCTGAGAAAGGAGGAACACATCACTGTCGTAGACTGGTGCCCAGATCTACATCGGAGAAAAAGATACAGAAGTACAATATGAGTACCAGGCAACGGGTACTCAGTAGGCATCATCGGCCGACTAAGCTTAATATAGCATAAACATGACTAACATCCTAGGGTGCATGCTAAGTTCGGGGTAAGAATGGCAGAAGATAAATAGCTACCGAACTGCACAAATACATTAAGGAAATAAGTAGAGGCAATATGAAATAATAAGTAAATGAAGAAATAAACAGACAAGTCAAACATAACCTAACTGGGCCCCCATAAACCCATAAGGCACACTGAAGAAAACAATAACCCAATCGTGCCCCCATAAGCCTGTAGGACACACAAGAAAAGTAAATATAGAACCATCAGTAACCTGTGGCTGAACTAGTATCCAGGAACCATAGTAACCATCCGGGGGTGTACCAGGCTTGAACCGACACCAATGGGTAATAATAAGAGCAGACGCCGAGTTCGACTAGGTCATCGTGGGTAACAACGAGAGGCCACATATATAGTACATATCAAAACTCATAGCCAGATGCAGGACTCGAACTAAAACTCAGTGAATCACAATATCAGAACCACCATACCCAGTACCAGAACTCTCGAATAGTATCGCAATTCGTAGCCGAACTCTAACCAAAACTCATAATAGTTAGTAACCATCATATCTGAATCAATGGTTGGAATCGAACCGAAACTCATAATAGTCATTAACCATCATATCTAAATCAGTGGCCAGACTGGAACCAAAACTCATAGTAGTCAGGCTCCAGGAGTCATCATAACCAAGTACCAGAATAGTGCCAACATCTGCACAAATACAAGTAAATGGGGACATTCCAGCCCCATGTCAACTACCTACTATTACTAGGTGATATACATGCCAAATTGAGTATCTCGAAAGTGTCACAGCAAGGCGGGTCCCGATACTAGGTCAAGGCTACCAATCCTGGTCAAGTACTAAGCTATTAGGGACTAAGAAGGCCAAATAGGCTAAAATCGCATAACTGGGGTAAACCAACACAAATATTATCCTAAAAGTTTATCTCAGGGCTTAACTAAGCCTAACAATGTTTAAAGTTAACTATGCCGACTGTGAAGGATAGTGGGCCCGGTACAAGAACTCAAAAATAAGTCTGGGCTAAACATATCTGAGTCTGTACTAAGATTCCTCAGTTCCTAACTAATAGCAATTGCACCATTAACCTATTCAGAAAGGCATTTATGGGATACCACAAGGATAACGGGCCCGGAACATATCCGAACAGGGCCTTAACCAGCCCAACAAGCCTAATTATAGTAAGCCAACGACAAACTACAACTACCAACAAAAATATTAGCATACTAGCATGCAAATACTATAAATAAACTCAGTCTAGGTATAGGGTGACCCTAGCCTACCTGGACGCCGCCGAACGCCTGCCAAAGCTTGCTATACAGGAGCCTTCCCCTTCTGAGAGGCCTCCGACTGCTACCACGCTAACAAAACAATAAACTATACATCAAAACAAGACTATTGATACCCATATTTCTCAGGTCGGAAAACAATCAAAAATCCCACGTGGGGCTCGCTTGCGGAATCGCCAAACCAAAACTGTCACAGTGCCCTAAATAGCTCAGTGGCCAATAGTCACAAGAGATACTATCAAATTCAAGCTCAAACGTAGCTCCAAAACAGCACCAACAACCATCCCACCAACAATACATAAAAATATACCGTAAAAATGACGAAACTTACTGTAATAATGACGATTACACGTCTACGGACTCACCCCCACTCAATCTCAACCTTCCCTTACTAGAACTCGAGCTTTAATAACTTGGTGAAGGGAATAAGTGAGCAAAAGGAGCCGTTATGCAGTAGCATATATACATATATACGTACAAGTAGCAATGAGTTTAAAGGTTGTTGCACACTTTTTCTTTATGTGGAAATGAAGTTAACTGCCTAAATTTTTAAGTTGGTGAGACCTATCCACTATATTAAGAGGTTTGGCAGATTATAAGTGAAAGATTAGTTGCATTTAGTAGGTGGTGTACAACTCCACCACTTCCACGTGTAAGTGGGATAGGGCACCACTTATCAATTTTTATCACATTAAATACACACTCGGATATTGCATAAGTTTGTGGTAAAATAAATATAACTTTTTGAATACATCATAATTAATAGAAAATTATTTTGAATAAAACCACTATTATATAATAATAATAATATTCTAACATGTCTAGATTTACTATCTCCGCTTATAATATTAATAGGTTACAAAGCTATTATAAAGTAATATAGATATATCATAACTAAAGAATTTTATAAATATGAAAAACATTTGCGAAAGGTAATTATCTATTTCTTTTTACCAAATTCTAATTTAATTTAAATGTTAGACAACACGTTTGGTGTTAATAAAATTCTTAAACAAACTGCCCGAAAGCAAGTCATAAATAACTTGGGACAGTTATAGGAAAGTTCTAAAGTCAAGAATGCACGAAACGTGGGAAATAACCGGGAGGGTCATTAGAACATAAAATATAACATAATATGAAAAATAAATTCTACAAAAAACTTGGTTATTATAGTAAAGGTTGTTATAGAGGATGGTTATTATGTGGAGAGGCCTAACTAATTAAAATATTTTATTATGGACTCAAATAATAGAAAGGAGACGAGCCAAGTGATCCCTATGGACTTAATCTCCAATACCATGACATGCTACATGGATGGGAAGCTCAAAGGAGACAACGCCAGAATGGAAAATGTGAAACTGTAAATATAAATTATTTTATGATTTATTTCTTTTATCCGCATATCAAGTCTTACTACTTTCCTGAAGTGCACTCATATTTATTTATTTATGTATCTATATTTGTTGTTTAGAGGTAGGTTTTAGAAGTACCTTTAACATAAATGATTTTTTTTCTTTATGTCATACTTGGCAATTGGGATTCACTGAAAGCCATTTCCGAATAAATGATAACTTAGTTTCACTCTGTTTCTCTTTTACTCTTCCTTCAAAAAAAAAATAAATTAAGGTGTGGTTGGTTTTGTGTGCATTAGAAATCATCAAACATGTTTCTTGTGATTTTAATTATTTTGTAATGTAACTACTATACGGAATTTAAGAAAATTCTTCTTGTATTGCAGTTTTACTCTCATGGGAGAAAACGTAGTATGTGTCGATCTATTTTTGAAATAAGAAGACATATTTTTCAAGGTGAAAACTTGAAGGTAGATATTGATCCAAAGACCAAAGCAGTAATAGTGTATGTGGTAAGTTGTTACATCACATGTATTTTGTTTGATAATTATAGCATATTTGGTCAAGTCTGCAATAAGCAAAAAATATCAATTTTAGAGAATTGAAGTGTTTGGTCAAGTTGTTAAAAAATATAAGTACTTTTAAGTAGTAGATTAATATAACTTTTCAGAAGCTAATTAAATAAGTAGCTTCTTACTTTTTTAATGTTTGGCTAACCACCAAATGTTACTCTAATATTGATAAATGTTTTTTTTTCTAAAATGGATTAGGAAAACACAAATTAAGTTACAAATTATCCCAAAAGTACCTTTTTAAGAATGTCTTGTAACCCAAAAAAAACCCTTTCAAAATAAGTTATTTAACTATGGTTTGAAGCAACAAGCCATATCAAGGATGCTCCTTCAATTTCTTCATGCTTCGGAATGATCAACCATCTAAAAATCAAGCAATCATAAGAGTAATTAATCAATTACTCTTCAAATAAATATCTTTGGAAATTCAAACTCACTAATTCTACCCTAATTCAAGGTCTATATCATTTCTCAAGGTCACCCCACACTCACCCAAATCAATTACTTCTTATTCCTGCTGACTTTATCGTTCTTGATTATGATGCATATGACAGGGTACCAATCATATTGGAACGTCCATTCTTGGCTACTGGAGGAGCATTGATAGACGTGAGAGAGGGAACGCTTAAGATGAGATTGAATGATGAAGAGGTGGTCTTCAGGATGTAGAAAGCACTCAACACACCCTCACACTATAAAGATCTATGCATGATCACTGTTATGGAAATGGGTGAGTGTGGGGTGGAAGAGTTTAAGCCACCAATTACTTCTTCAGACACTCTCATAAAGTTACTTGAATAGATCAATAAGCCTAAACCTACACTACTTGAATGGAATGCTGAAAAGGTAGGTGTAAGAAGAGTGGCAGACCTAAATTGTGAGCACTCGAGAGGTCAGAAAAGAAAGACAAGATGAACTCTAAGTAGTAGGAAGAGAATAAGAGAATGTGGATGATGAGTTATGATGTGAGTTGTGTCAGGACAATAAATCAGGCACTACTTGTGAGGCAACCCAAGTTAAGGTAGTTTTTTTTTTAGTTTTCTTTAGTATCACCTTTATTTTTGTTTTTGTTTTTGTTTTGAGTTGACAAGTTGAGGGGAAGTCTGAGTACTCGATATCTTAGCTAAGAAGCATGAAGAAAATTGAGTGTGGGGTCCCCCAGACCTCCTTTATGGATATGATGCTACTAGCTAGTCCTAGAGGCCTCAGAAAGTATTTTTATCCTTACTTTTAATTTTTACTTTGGGGACAAAGTATGATTTTAAGTGTGGGGTGGGAAATCTTTCAATTTGGTTAGGGTGGAGTGTGCTATAGGAGTCTTTTGGTTATTTGGTTATTTGTTTTTTTCTTATGTTGATGAAAATTTGAAAAATACAAAAATATTTTCTTTTAGTAATTTTTAATTTTATTTAGGAGCACACTTCATCCACCCCTCAGTTTTTTTTCCGATTCTTTTCCGATGGGGAGCCCTTTGAACCCAGTATCTTTTTTGGTTTTTAGGAGTAATTTAAAATTTTTTGAGATGCTCTAGTTAGATGCTACGTATGATTGCATGATGCAAGTGGGTTTGAATGTCGAAGCATGTGTAGTGAATTGAATGACTACTGTGAAACACTTAGGCTCATTTATTTGACTCTTGTGTCATGTTGGCTTAATATTGAATTCTTGCTATTGCTTGGTCGAGAGTCTTTAGGGATCCTTCTTGATTTGAACATGTGCCATGTGTGTTGAAGATTTTGTTATATTACATGTTGTATATCGATGTCTAGAATGTGTTTGCAAAGCGAAATAAAAAATGTTGAGTTTAGGAGATGCTATAGGCATTTCTTTGAAAACCATATTTTATACCCACTTTATCTATCCTTTTGCATGATCTTAGTTATCCCCGTTGAGCCTTTAGCCTATTCTTTTTAAGCCTTATATGTAGCTTATTCTTTTTCTTTCAATTGGCCGCAATTTGATCCAGAACTCCTGGGTGCTTTAGTTGAAAAATTAAGATGTTAAGGAGTGTAAAATTGAAGAAGGAAAAATTGAAGTTGAAGCCCCAAGGAAATAGTAGATATTGGTGTTGTGAAATAGTTTATGTGTTGTTGATTGGGAGTTGTGTAATCAAAAAAAAAAATCAAAAGAAGTGAATCATATATTGATGGCAAATACTCCCTACTGAATATGTGTAAGCTAACTTAAAAATATGGGGCAAACAAAAGAGAGTTGGGAAGATAATAGTGGTGAAAAATAGGTTGGTTGGAGATGAGTTTAATATAAATTGTAGTGTATTAAAGCGCTTTGGGACGATAGTCACTATTACTAGCCAAAATAGTTCCTACCCATCCCTTAACCTACATTACAACCCGTAAAGTCCTACTTGATCTTGAGCTTTGATATTCTGATATTAGGGGAGCACTACACTAGGGGCAAGCTTATGGTTCATCCTATGTCACATGTGAATTCTTTGTGAGAGTGAGCAAAAGTTGATTCTTACACCCATTCTTATGATAAATTGTGTATGTGTGTGTGAATATGGGTGACTCTCTTGTAGTGAGGGCACATGTTTCATGATAGATAGGTGATTTACATGATCTCTTTGTTGAGTAATGTGAATGAGTTTGCCAACTTTGTAGAGTCAATCCTTGAGGCTAGGAAGTCTTGAAGTAGTATTCATGTGTTTAAATTGCAACATGACATGCCGAAGATAGAGCTTGCTATTCATGTAGTCGTTGTAGTTCTAGCTTGAGTGTCTTAGTTCAAATAGTGATGTCGAAGCTTTCCTTATAGCATGAGATATAAAAGAGTTGTTCGAGGAAGAACAAGGCTTTAAGTGTGGGGTGGTGATCTTGGACGTATTTATACGTTCACATGTCATTTTATGTTCATATGATAGCTTATTTCTACGGCCAATTTAATTATATTCTCATGTATTTTGATTAAAATATGTCCATGAACTAACATATGTGATTAGTCATTTTTGTAGTTTGAAAGTGCATGTGAAGCGAACTAATCTTGAATTAAAGTTCCAAATCTTGATGAGGAAATTTTATGTCGAATCATGGGATACTAGACGCGCTAAAAATTAGTATATGGAGTCAAATACATACCACGGAAGAGATGTGGAACATCCCAATCCATGGCACAGACTTGTGGATTTGGACAGAAGAAATAAAGTGAAGGTTATGTACTTGCCAAGAGAAGTGCAAGCAAACACCTTAATGGAGAAGTTAGGCATAAGGCACTAATTAAAAGTTAATTGAATATAGTGGTGATACTTAATTTTGCAGAAAGTAAAGTAGTGGAAAGCTGCCAAAGTAACGTGAATTGAAAAGTGATGGCAAATTCCAGTGAAGGTTCGTGTTATTGGCGTGCCACGCTGCCAGGTTACCACTAATTGAGGGTGTCACGGAGCTTAGGCTCCGCGATTTTAAAGTGGCACGGATCTTGGTTTTTTCGGGTACAGATTATCCTACACTATAAATAGGATACTTGGCTTTAATTATTTGGATTCTTGGACGACTTGCAATTGAAAAACATACAAGGGAGGCTCCAAATAGGGTTTTTATTCTTCTCTTTTTCATTACTTAATTCTTGTATGAACTACATTAATTTTGTAATTACGAATTATAATATGACTAGATAAACACCCTCTTTCTAGGGTTAAGGCTACAACATGATTGTGCAATTATGGTTTGATTGTTGGTTAATGTGTTTATCACGTAATTGATTATTCTTGCGATATTGTTTTACTATTCTAAATTGCCATGAACTTTAAGATAAATCCAAGTCCCAAAACGAATTTACCATAGGAGTTGAGGGATGTAATGGAGAACGTATAGAGTTTGGATCATGTCTTTAATTAGTTTAATAAAAATTGTTAAAGGATGATTTGCTATTAGGATAGAGATATACCTAGACATCCCACTTGGTTAATGAAACAGGAAGATAACTTAGTGCATCTGAATTAAAGACTCACATCCCCGCTCAATAATGTAGTTGTGAGATTAATTTGGGTAGATGACTTAGAGGGTGACCATCCCCGAGTTATATTATCAACCTAGTAAATCAATAATTACGATAAACACCAACACCGGCTAGAAACCATAGTTATGCATGAGTGTGAAGTAAATGCCTCAACCCTAGAATTCTCCATATAGTGTTCACAATCCAAGTTTCATATCATTGTTATTTCAATTATTTAGTTTATAAAATCAAAACTCAAAGCTCTTTTTGGTTACAAATCGCACTTATTTAACTTCAATAGTAATACTTAAGTTGGATCGTCTGCTAAACACCAAGTCCCTGTGGGATCGATATTCGGCTCGCAAGAGCCACTATATTACTTGCACGACCACATACACTCGCATGTGCGCTTGGGAGCGACATAAGTCGCCTCTTAAAGTCTTACTTCATTGGCGACCAGGTCAGTATTTGTGTTGTAAATATTGTTTTTTGTGGCATTACATTTTGTGACGACATTTGTCGCTGCTATAGCCTTTTAGTAGCGTCTTTTATCGTCGCAATAAGTCTTGTTTCTTGTAGTGGTTAGTTCATTGATACTTTGAGAAATTTTACAATACTTCTTTAAATGTCTTCACAGATGATGGGTTCCATCCTCAAAAGGAAGTAGAGAAAATCATGCATGAAAATATCAAAGTTGTTCTATGTAAAAACATTCTTACTGATGAAGAAAATGGTGAATGAAAAGATGACGAAGAAGAAGTGATTGCTAGCTTGAAAAAAAATGAAGAGTTGGCTACATGATTTTCTATAATAAGTGTTTGCACATTTACTGTTACTAGTCGCGCGACACATGCGTTGCACATGTATATCAAATCATAAATCATCATATTGTGACTTGTTTGTCGAGGATATCATCTTAACCTACAAAGATGAAAAATTAAAGTTTAATTAGACATATATTTTGTTTACTTATTCTATTTTATGAGGTAATAACTTGTTATGAAGCGGATCTCACCTAATTTTTCTTTAAATAGGATATTCAGTGTATTTTCTTTTTCTCCATTTTGATTGTTTTGGCATGATTATGACTACTTTTGTCGACAAAGACGTCTGTTTTGAAAGTACAATGTAAAGTGCGACCATATGCATTATTTTTCATCACTGCAAAATATAAACATCGATGAAATTATTTTTGTAAAAATATGAAGAATATACTTTATTTTCAAAGGAGAATGTGAAGAAGATTATAGAATAATATTAAGTGTAAAAATACAACTTCTTATGTTTTCTCTTCTCACCTCTTAAATTGAGGCCAATGGCTTCATTCTATCGACAAGTCATCTCTAGTTAGATTAAGATTGGACTCTGCTATCCCAATCTTAGAAATGTAACTAATCCTATGCTATGTCAATATTCGAATACTAAACCTAAGACAATTAAGATCTACAAACATTATGTCTATCCTTTATCAGAAAAAAAAAAAAAAAACTCTATCAAAAAATACACATTTTGTGTATCATCCTCCCTCAAGCTAGACGTTGGCAATGATACAATTCTAAATTTTCTCCAGAGTTCATGTAAATAAGCCTTGTATTTTATGCACTTGAAAAGTCATGGATTGATCAATATGATCCTTCTCTCTATCTTCTTCTCCCATATCATACCCTCTCAATGCATTAACAAAATAAGTGAAGGTTGGATATGACGTCTTTCCTAGCATAACAATCCTTAAGGTATTGTATTTATTTTTCAGACCTTTAACAAAATTTAAATATAAACTTATTATCTTTGTCTAATGATTTGTTTAGCGGTGAGACTATCACAAATTTCTTTGAATTCTTTTATGTAATCATCTACAAATTTTGATCTCAATTTGACACTCTGAATATGTTGCTTCAGTTGAAATTCTTTATCCTTGGTAGCTTTTTAGGTAATTATCCTCAAGACTCTCCCAAATTTGTTTGATCGAAGTGCAACCAATAATAAAGAACAATGACTCTTCGGTCATAGTTCCAGTTAGCCAACTTCTCACAAAGACGTTCTTTCCATTTTATAAATTTAAGGTTGACAATATTTTTTTCATCCTTTTTGTTACTATAATCTTAGATATCAGTTCCTTCACGTTAATCTCACCAACTTTTAGGGTCTGCATTAACTGAATTATCTGGGTTCTCCAAATAAATAGTTTGAGGATTTCATTTTTATGGGACATATAACTATGAATTGATGGAGAGATCATGGTGAAAGGGAGAAAGTGGAGTAAGATGAATTATCCATTAAAGAACGTGTAATATGATTCAGGATATATAAAGAATAACATAAGTTAGAACCACTCAGGTATCACAAAGAAGATTATAGAATAATATTGAGGGTAAAAACACAACTCTTCATGTTATCTCTTCTCGACTCTCTACGTGAGCCAATGACTTCATTATATTGTCATGCCTTCTCTATTTATATTAAGATTAGAATATACAATATCAATCTTAGTAATATAGCATAGCTAATCCTAGCTCTTGAAATATTGAAAAAATACTCCATGTTGGTGGTCCAGCTTTGTTGTCATTCCCTTCACCCATTAATAGCTTTGAGTTTTCTTATTTAGGGAAAATTACATTGGTTCCTTAAAAATTTATCACTTATGTATCGTTTGATCGACAAAAATTTAGTGCAACAAATATATTTACTCGTACTTATCATTAAACTCATATGCATTTCTAGTGCTCCAAAATAATACTATATATTAAATTTATTAATGACCTTTAATTATCCAAATGTTATGGACACACATTAAATATTTCAAAACTTTATACTTGTGTGCAATTCTAAATCGTATTATGTTGCCAAGTAGAAAGCCTAACACACTAAATTTAAAATTCTATTTAGAAGACATCAAGTACATGTCAAAGAACTTTCAACCTTCAATAAAACTCTAAATCCGTTACATATAAAAAAAATTAACCATTAATAAAACTTTTTAAAAAATGATAATTACAGAAAAAAGAAGTATTTTCTCTGTATCTTCACCTTCTTATATCATTTTCATGATCTCAGAAATATTTTCAAGTTTTGTTTTAAGTTATTTATGTTCTTACCACCAACACAATCTGCTACAAACTAGAAACCCAACGAATGTCAGATGCAAAACCCCGCTCCCCATTAAGATCATATTGGCATACTCTCCCAAAAAAGAAAGAGCAGACCCCATGGACTCAGAATTGACTCCCCTTGACTCGAGATTCGAAAGAAGGGCATGGAGTTTCTCCAAGGAATGTTCCCCGTGGCGGTACACGGATTCTCTAGGAGATAAGTTTAGGTAATTATATACAGACACAAAATACATTATAAGATGAGTATATATCCTAACATTAAGGATATTATAGTTATAAATTTTTTAAAAAAGATAAATGTCAAAGAATGAGTAAATATTTTGCTAGTTTTGATTCTGGATTTGTGTATTTTTGTTGTTGAAAATGTGTGTTTTGATAATAGACTTATGGCCGATTAAAGATTTGATTTTTGGGGTTTTTTTGAATTCTTCTTCTTCTTCTTCTTCTTCTTCTTCTTCTTCAGTATAATGGTATTTTTTGGTTTTGATTCTGTATTTTGTTGTTTCTGCTGTTACAAATGGTCGCTCTTTTAATAGACTGTTTGGTCTGTTGTATATCTTCTAAAATATTATGTCTAGAGGTAAAGGTGCATTGCAAAGCACGGCTATTAAAAGGAGAGCAGAAGAAGCCTCGAGGGCCTCAAAAAGGAAAAGAGTTGAAGTAGAAGTAGAAGAGTCGGAAAGAGAGGAGTCGTTTGATGAAGGGAATGCGGGGGAGTGTAGTCGGAATAATCGTCAGGCCTGAACTAGAAAAGGTTGTAACGGTCGGCCATTAAGGAGCATGGTTGTATAATAAGCTAGCATACGTTAGGTAACTCTCTTAATGACTAGTTACGGTTGAGAATCCATCGAGCGCTCATGCAAATGCTCCGACCTCACCCTTATGGCCATTCGGGGATGAACGGTTGGTAAATTGATATCTAATGTAATGACCCAAAATGTTATTTCATGTGAAAACACCCCAAAAATAATTTGCAATAAATAATAGGCTCAAAATGGACCCGGGAAGTCACTTGTAGTCATTTTCTGCATTTATTTTTCGTATTCGATGTATTAAAACAAGTTTGGAAGGGATTGAATGAGAATTAGTATTTCAACTTGATTAGACATCCAGATGGTGACTATTAAATTAAATAATAATTTATTATTTTAACTAAATTAAATAAGGATTTATTATTTTAACTAAATTAAATAAGAATTTATTGTTTTAACTTCCACAATTGGTTGAATCATGGGATTATCAGGGTTCTCCTATCTAGGGTAGGTGTAGGTAGTTGCCCAGCATGACTCCCTGGGTTGAGTTGTGACATGAACAAGGTGACAGTTAAGAACAAGTATCCTCTTCCTTGCATTGATAAATTGTTTGACCAGTTTCAGGGTACTTTCGTGTTTTCTAAGATTGATTTGAGATTTGGGTATCACCAATTGAAGATTAGTGCTTCGAATGTTAAGAAGATGATTTTTCGAACTCGATACGGTCATTATGAGTTTTTGGTCATAAAGTAATCATTTGAAATCCTTTAGTTCTG
Organism: Capsicum rhomboideum; assembly: GCA_031232105.1. Lineage (NCBI taxonomy): Eukaryota > Viridiplantae > Streptophyta > Magnoliopsida > Solanales > Solanaceae > Capsicum > Capsicum rhomboideum. Next base: position 135,896,090 of record CP124711.1, on the reverse strand, counting down.
AACTATGTAGTCACACCAACATCTAGCAACCCATGGGCAATATGGGTCCAGTACTACCCAACTGGTGGGGCCTCAATCCATGTTTGCCACATAGACTGAGATAACATAGTTGGCCAATCATAACATAATCATAGTTGTATACAACTGCGCAAGGCAAGCATACAATAGTCATCCGTTTTTTAGGACAAGACTTCCCCTCGTCGGCAAACGCGGTTTTAAGTGTTGGTCACAAGGACTACACTTTCTCGGTGAAACTACAAAATTCTCTTTAAACCCAATTAAAACACCTTTATATCATTCATTCATAGAGTCTTTAATTAAAGGCATTCATACTCTCTTGGTATCGCCATACCAAGACTTGAAGCCATAAATATCATGCCAAAATCATTATCATGAAACATTATAGACACTTCATCCCGTCATTTATAAACATGAACATAATCATAATTGCATTCTTCATATAACCTCCAAAAAGGATATATTCATATAACACATCTTTAATAAATGCAAAGGACTGGAAAACATTGTTATTTCTTACTTAAACTCCAAGTATTCAAGAACTCGATATTCATAGCTTAAATGATTCATAATATTAACCTTCAATTTCAAACATAAGGGTTCATTGGTTTCAAATAACTTTCTTGTTATCAAAAGCCCAAAACACATGCTTAAAAATTCACCCATAGAGAAAAGGAATGATTTAACATAAGCTTTCATAAATCAAATTTCTTAAGCCTAACTTCACATCGCCAACATCATATTCATATAAAATAATTAAATTACTAATTCATATGGTAATTGAAAAAGGGAGTGTTCAAACATGCCTTTTTGATGGAAGGAATTTGAGAAGGCTTGAATTCTTGGTCTTGAATCTTGAACCCTAGCTTGAAATCAATATGAAGGCTTACATGTCTTGGATTCATCCCTCATACCCTTGATGATGAATTTAGTGAGAAATCGTTGAGAAGAAACTATAATCTTTGACCCTTATTGAAACTTTAGGGAAGAGAAATTAGGGATTTGAGAATGAATATAATACTTTAGGACGATTTTGGGGGTTTATAAATGGATTAGGGAAGTTACATGGGGTGAAAGGACTAGTTTTCCCTTTATTTAATAATAGAAAAATGTATTTTTACATCGGGGAGGGAAAGGGTGTATCACAAGTCCTATAGTACGTTACCAGCTGGCCTTGTACGATTAATTACGCGGTACCAGTTGTGCCTCGCACGACCATCGTGCACCCTGGATAGTGTCTCACTAAAATACCCATAACTTTTTACTCCTAACTCAGCTTGACAAACGGCTGGTGGCGTTGGAAAGAATACTCAAAAACATTTAATTTGATAGCTAGTAGGCCACCTAACTAATTATATTCTAGGAGTAATGGTCATTGGAAGTTGAAGCAAGTAAGAACTTCTACTAAAACTCAATTGGTAGGAAAGTTCTCAGCTCAACTTTGAGCTTGGAGATCTCTATGACCTCAATTCATCTCCAAAGACGTTTCCACACTAAGGAATTGATCTTCGCACTTATATACTATTAGAAATCATAGGTTTATACCCATGTAAAGAATGGTCCAAATTCTAGCCCGAAAGTGCGGGGTGTTACATTATCTACCCCTTGGGATCATTCATCCTCGAATGATGGATAGTAACTTATTGAAGCTCTAGAAGTACGGAATAAAGGATGTAACTTCACATTAGTAATTCTCCCTCAACAAAAACATACATAGACATCAAAAGGAGCTTCATGAAAACACCGAGCAAATCGTGCTAACACGAATCATTAGATAATGAGACTTGACATAGACATGATCTTGGACATGAGTTCTATGGAATATGATCATAATAACGTAAGACGTGAATTTTCGTTCGGAAATCATCAGCCTGATTAAGATTGATACAAGACATGAAATAAGATTTTTTTTTGGAACATAAGGATAGAAGCATTCTCCACCTTAAATGGTACATCTAATAGCCTTTAGCGATGCTTCCTAGCTATGCCTTAGACTAGGAATACCACACTTGATCATTTAAAACTTATAATTCCCCCACGAAACACATAACTACAAGAGTATTAGTCTAACATGCATATTGCTTCACTATTGAAGTCCAACCCTATGTTAAAAGATGCTAGTCTACGCTACAGGGCTCTATACTTTACATTCATCCAAGACCACTAATACACGCATTTTTGGGTCTTCCACAACTAGAATTATCAATTCAATCATTTCTAATGAAGCCACACCATATATTCCCCATCTAACTATACCTTGTGCAACAGGTCATCCACACTTACAATTTCTTTGGATGGAGAAATTTCACCACTAATTTTTCACAAAAAAAAAGAGCATCTACTTTATCTCGACCATTTCATTACACAACTGCTTTAAACACTACTATCATACCATATGCAAAGTCACCGGAAGACTAAAGTAAAAATGGTCAGGAATGAGAGGGATATTGTTTGACCATGACTTATATTTATTGTTGCCCTGACACACAAAATAGGACCTGTGAGGTAAGGAACAACATACACAAATACTTCAAATAGAAAATGCATAGAGATTGGATAGATGATCGTTCTGACATAGACATAATATCATTGTCATAACCTTTATTGAAGAGTGGAAAAAGAACTCAAACACCCTTTAAAAGCAATTTAAAATGAATCTCGTCGATGAAACAAAGGGGGTACAACGCACACCCCATCGTGCAACCCTCCTCGTGCAACGTACACCTCATTGGAAGGACAGACACCATGGGGCACATGGTCCACCGTGGAGGTGAAATAGTGGACCCTCGCGCTAGGTTGACGATGCGAGGGCTAAGGCATGGCCTCCATAACGCGACGCATGGCCCTATTTCTTCTCCTAAATTCTCCCCAACACTACCAAACTCATCTTTAATCATTTTTACTCATTCTAAGGGTCACATAGGCTAATTTCTAGCTCTAAAAAGACATCCAAACAAATGGGATGTTACATCTAGCAATAGAGTTAGTAACGTATAGGAAGTATAGTTTCTTAGAATTGAGCATGACATGGGAAATGGTTTCATGGATCATGAGTATCTTAACATAGAACTGGGTCTCTAAATCTTAGAGAAAAAATTTGAATCATCGAGAGACACTATTGCTTCCAATTAAACGGTCAGAACATAAATATGAGTGTGCGTATAGAATCTGGATTTTGGACATATCATGGATGGAATGCATAAGACATAGGTAGAGTGTCGTTCTAACAGAGGTACAGAGAATCCGTTTGAATAAAAAGGGATAGCTACAGAACTCATCATAGACCTCTTTCTGAAACTCAAGACCTGTCCTGGTTCAATACCTATCATCTCCCCATTTGCTTCAAGGTCACCATCCTAAGTTTTTGGACCTATTATATAGTCAGAGCTACAAGAATAATACTCAGTGCAATGGGGTAATTCTACTCACAGAGATATAATATATGGAAGGTACTCACTTCTTTCTAGGTCATTCCTTTCAGAGACACTATCCTTACCTATAGCAAGTTGTCATCATCCCAAAATTTAACTCTCATATGGATACACGTCCACATCCTCTAATATTTAACAATCTATTTCCCACTCTTTATTTTACTAGCATTAAACTTCTAATCTTATATTCGCCAAATTCAGTGAAATTCAAAAACCATACCAAGAGTCACATAATCTATCTATAATCCCCGCAATTAAGCTCTAACGTACATCATATAATAACCACCTAGCCTCCTCCATACGAAGAAAATCAAGAATATTACTAGGTACGTACAACACTTATAATCTTAAAATCGAGGACATCTTATTCCTGTAACTGAAGGCTCTTATATAACTAATGACTTAGCCACATATATATATATATATATATCACAAATTTACACTCAAACTTTCCATAAGTTATCCACCTAAGTTGTTGCACACATCATATCAAGTCTACTAACTTTATTCCCACAAATCTTGCATTACTATCCTCAAGCTACCATTTTTTCACCACAGTCAGTATCTAGAATTCAAACTTAATATCTAGTACCAATCATGGAGCGCCAATGAAATATCCCACATACTATACTAGTCCATCAAAATATGTGATAAATTAAGCAACCTTAATTTCTTATTCCTCTTAACTGCAGCTTACTAGCATATGTTTCTCCGCAACGTTACTACTACACCTTAATGTTTATCACGTCTTCTCACATGTTATACTAGCTTACAACTACCAGATAAAAAAATCAAGGACTTGAGGAGAGTCCATTAGTGCATTCAAGTCTATTGATTTTATGTTCATGCCCCTATCTCCATGAATCATGTAATAGGGATTGAAAGGATGATTTTATGTGATTGAACGCACTAATGGACTCTCCTCAAATTTATAACCTTTGATGACTCTATTTGAAAGGATCACATCATTATAAATTTGAGCTTTCGTACTAGTATCACCTTGATAATGAGACATAACCAACAGAATTAGAGTCAGGCAAGAATATGGATAACTTGTTTTATGGACAACACTATTGCACTGTCTAGAGTATGAAAGAATGGGAAACATATCCTAAATGCCCTGTAGCCTCCTGATTATAATTGTGGTATACACCACACCCATAACCAAGAATCTACTAGACACAGTTTTGTAAATACCCTAGGACCCTGAACCGTGCTCTGATACCAAGTTTGTCACGATCCGAGCAGGGCCCTAGCCGTAACGAGCCTCACCAGATAAATGAAGGCCCGAGAAGACCCCTTAGCATAACATCATAAACATAGTCATAAATAAAGTGCAGAAGTAGACCCATGAAATTAGAAATTCAACTTCAATAAGTATTTAACATTTAGTCTTGAAAACATGATGAAAACATTGACCAACGTATGTCTACGAAGCTTCTAACATACTAATGAAAAACTGGAGTTGGGACACGGCCCCAATAATACCATAAAACTAAAAGTTAAGGTCTTGTCATTAAGATCATATTGTCTTCCGAAATATGGATGACTCACCACTTGCTAACTACTGTCCGGAGTGAATTTTAATTCCAGGAAAAATCTCGGGTAAGTGCTTCGGAACCTACATCATGAAAAGATGTAGCATTCGGGGACGGTCAGTATGATGAGTACTGGCATGCAACCCGAGGGAAGAGGATCCAAAATAGTTCATATAATATAATAATAATAATTCAGAAAACTTCATAACATAAGTCTGACATAAGGGAAGTAAGAAATTGGGAACATTTGGGACATAAAATAAAGTAATCATTTGAAGTCCTTTAGTTTGAACTATGTAGTCACACCGACATCCAGTAACCCGCGGACAATATAGGTCCAGTACTACCCAACTGGCGAGGCCTCAATCCATGTTTGCAGCATAGACTGATATAACCTAGTTGGCCAATCATAATATAATCATATCTGTATACAACTGTGCAAGGCAAGGATACTGTAGTCATCCATTTTTTAGGACAAGACTTCCCCACATCGGCAAACTTGTTTTCAAGCGTTTGTCACAAGGACTACATTTTTTCAGTGAAACTACACAATTCTCTTTAAACCCAATTAAAACACTTTCATATCATTCATTCATAGAGTCTTTCATTAAAGGCATTCATACTCTCTTGGTATCTTCATACCAAGACTTGAAGCCATAAATATCGTGCCAAAATCATTATCATGAAACATTATAGAAACTTCATCCCGTCATTTATAAACATGAACATAATCATAATTGTATTCTTCATATAACTTCCAAAAAGAACATTTTCATATAACATATCTTTAATAAATGCAAAGGATGGGAAAACGTTGTTATTTCTTGCTTAAACTCCAAATATTCAAGAACTCAATATTCATAGCTTAAATGATTCATAATTTTAACCTTAAATTTTAAACATAAGGGTTCATTGTTTTCAAATAACTTTCTTGTTATCAAAAACCCCAAATACATGCTTAAAAATTCATCCATAGAGAAAAGGATTTAACATAAGCTTTAATAAATCAAATTTCTTAACCCTAACTTCACATCACCATCATATACATATAAAGTAATTAAATTAGTATCTCATATGGTAATTGAAATAGGTAGTGTTCAAACATGCTTTTTTGATGGAAGGAATTTGCGAAGGCTTGAATTCTTGGTATTGAAGCTTGAACCCTAGCTTAAATCAATATGAAGGCTTACATGACTTGGATTCGTCACTCATACCCTTGCTGACGAATTTTGTGAGAAATCATTGAGAATAAACTATAATATTTGACCCTTATTGAAACTTTAGGATTGGGAGTTTGGGGTTTGGGGGAGAGAAGAGGTATTAGGGATTTAAGAATGAATATAATAGTTTAGGACTATTTTGTGGGTTTAAAAATGGATTAGGGAAGTTACATGGGGTGAAAGGACTAGTTTGCCCTTGATTTAACAAGAGAAAAATGTATTTTTATGTCGGGGAGGGGAAGGGTGTGTCGTACGTCCTATCATGTAGAACCAATTGTGCATTGTATTACCAATCACGCGGTACCAGCAGTGCCTCGCGCAGCCATCGCGCACCCTGGATAGTGTCTCACTAAAACTCCAATAACCTTTTACTCTAAACTCGGATTGACAAATAGTTTGTGGCATTGGAAATAAGACTCAAAAACCTTTAATTTGATAGGTAGTAGTCCACCTAACTCATTATATTCTAGGAGTTATTGTCGTTGGAAGTTGAACCAAGTAAGAACATCTACTAAAACTCAATCGGTAGGAAAGATCTCAACTCAACTTTGCGCTTGGAGATCTCTATGACATCAATTCATCTCTAAAAAAATTTCCACACTAAGTAATTGATATTCACACTTATATAATAATAGAAATCTTAGGGTTCGGTTCTATTCACGTGGACGGTCCAAATTCTAGCCCGAAAGTGTAGGGTGCTACACTAAGGTGGCATCTCTTGGTTTGGATGGTGTTTTGAGGATAAGTGGTCGAGTTTGTGTGTCGAGATTTTGTAGATGGGTGAGATTGATTTTAGAGGAGGTGAATTGTTTCAAATATTCTATTCATCTTGGGGTGACCAAGATGTACTGTGATTTAAAGTAGCATTACTGGTGGGGTGGTATGAATAAGGATGTAGCAAACTTTGTACCTTATTGCTTATGTTGTCAGCAGGTAAAAGCGGAGCATCAGAGACTTGGTGGTTTACTTCATAGATTACCCATTCCTGAGTGGAAGTGGGAGAGGTTCACTATAGATTTCGTGAGTGGGTTGCCTTGTACTTCTCATGGGTCTTATAGCATTTGGGTCATAGTGGATCGATTGACCAAATTGGCCCATTTCATTCCTAGTTAGATTTCTTTAAGTGCTGAGAGGTTGGCTCGTATCTATGTTTGGGAAATACTCTATCTTCTTGGATTACTCATATCTATTAACTCCGATAGAGGCTTAGTGTTCATCTCTAGCTTTTGGAGGATGTTCCTGGAGGAGTTGGGTACTCAGATTGACCTTAGCATAACTTTTCACCCCCAAACCAATGGTCAGTCGGAGTGGACTATTCAGGTTTTGTAGGATATGCTCCACGCATGTGTTATGGACTTTAGAGGTCAGTGGGAGCAATTTTTATCCTTGGCAGTGTTTGCTTATAATAATAGCTACCATTCGAGTATTAAGATGACACCTTTTGAGGCATAGTATGGTAGGAGTTGTCATTCCCCGATTAGTTGGTTTGAGACTTCTGAGGCTAGACCCCGTGGTACCAACTTGCTTCACGAGTCTTTAGATAGAGTTCGGGTAATTCAGTATAGGCTTCGGGCATCCCAGAGTAGGCAAAAGAGCTATGCGGACCACAGGTTTCATGCTATAAAGTTTGGGATTGTTGATCGGGTCTTCCTTCATGTATCGCCCATGAAAGGTGTGATGAGCTTTGAAAAGAGGGGAAAGCTTAGCCCAAGGTACATGGACCATTTGAGATTCTTTGGGCAGTTAGGGAGGTTGCTTATGAGTTGGCCTTACCTCCAGATTTTCAGTCGTTCATCCAATTTTGCATGTATCTATGCTTCGACACTATATTCCGAATGAGTCTCACGTGCTTCATTGGGATTCTATTCAGTTGGATGAGAGGTTTACCTTTGTTGAGGAGTCAGTCTCCATTTTAGCCAGGGACGTTAGACGATTGCATTCTAGAGATATTCCTGTGGTTAAGGTTCAATGGAGACATCGTTCCATTGAGGAGGCTACTTGGGATTCGAATTCGACATACGTAGTAGTTACCCTCAGCACATTATCGATACAGGTACTTCCCTGCCATTTTAGTTTGAGGATGAGCTAGAGTCTTAGTGGTGGATATTGTAATAACCTGATTTGTGAAATTTTCCTTTTTATATGATTTGACCATTTTGCCCTTCCCCCTAGTTGCTACATGTTAGTTTTGGGGTTTGGGGATGGTTGACATAGTTCCCGATGCGATCGGGAATGATTTGATAGAGTTTGTAGTTTTTATAATCTTTAAAAGTCCTAGAGTTAACTTCAGTCAATATTTGATGTTTCGAATCCCGGATGATGATTTAGAATATTCCATTAGATCCGGAATGTCGAATTTAGGTTAGTGGTGAGGTTGGTTTGGGTTCGAAACCTTTATTATGCATTTTGACCCTTCATTCAAAAACTAGTTTAAATAAGCTTTTAGGGGTCCTGGGGGTTAATCTATTGAAAACAATCCTTTTTCAAAAATTCTACGTCTCCATTGAGTCTAGAACATCGAAAATAGCCTGGTAGCATAGTTTGTTGCATTCACGAGATTCCAAACGAATTCCGAGGGGTCGATCGACAACTTTGCAAACTTAGCAAATTTGCTGATATGCTGATATCTGGTACAGCTACTTTAGCGGCCAGGTGTTGCTTAAGTGGTAGCCGCTTTAGCCGTCATTTAGTCTCTAAAGCGGTCAAGCTGTATATAAATCCCATTTCGCAATTTTTCACTATTTTGGGACCTTTGAGCTTCGTGTTTTGGAAATTTTTGAGGATTTCTACACCAGTTGAGCTTGGGTAAGCTCCAAAACCTTAGTTTCATTATTTTACATTGATTATATCATCAAAAGCTCTCTTTAATCATGATTTCAAAAAGAGATTTTGAGGAATTTGCTAGGAAAGCCTAAAATTGGTTTTTCTTCAATTTGGACCTCTTTTTGAATCTGTTTTCATGTGGATTTTCAACTGTAGACTCCTATAACCTTGGAGAATGTATTTCTAAAATAAAATTCTGGTTTTACCCATTTTGTTTTTTAACTCATTTTTCGAGTTCGGTTTAGATCCATCTTAAATATGGTCATTATGGGAATTGTTGGCTTTCTTTTAATGCGTAGATACTATATTTGTATGTTTTAGTTGATTTCGAGATCGTTCGAAAAGGTAAAGCACCGTTTTGAAGGACTTTAAGCTCAGATTTCGTCGTTTTGAGGTAGGTTATGGCTTAAATTTCTTCAGATTGAGCTGGGTAGTTAATAAATAAGTAAAGCATGCTATGGGTATGGGGGAATGACTACGAATAGTGCATTTCGTGAGTATTTTATGATTGGGGATTATATTCTTATTGTTGTTGGCTTGAAATATCATATATTGTGTGTTGCCCATGTGGGGGCGTATATTCTTATTGTTGTTGGCTTGAAATATCATATATTGTGTGTTGCCCGTGCGGGGTCTTTACATGATATCATTGGCCTTATTTGTGCATTTATGTGCTTCGTTCTTAATGTGATGCCCGTGCAGGGGCTTGAATAGATGTTATAGGCTTTATTGAGCATTGTTTGCCTTTATCTTAATAAACACACATGAGTTAAGGGTTGATATGATATTAATGATGTCTTATATGCATATTTATTCTAATGGTACAAAACTAGAATATATCATGAATTATTGACATATTGAGTTGATTTCTAAGCTCACTTATACACATATTAAATGGATTGGTTATCTTCATACTGATGTGATTGTGAGCATATCATCCTCATTTCATACATACACATTCATGAGATATCGGTACCATTGAGAAACACTTATTTTTGAAAGAAAATAAGACACCTTAAAAATGTCTAGACCGAGGAATGAGCATGTCGGGTAGATTAAGACATGAGATTGAGATTGATGGAAATTTTGATATATAGTATACGAGTTGCCAACCCCCTATACATCCTATCTTGGGAGAATTGAAGCTCGGTAGGTGTATTTCCAAAAGTTATGAGATAACTTTCAAATCATTACATCATCATCATCATTGCATTCCATATGTATATTCATTTTCGATGTCATTACATGTTTTCTTGGTGTTTACTCTGTTTATTCTTACTTCTGCGATTACTTGTTCCTTCCAACCCCCCCCCCCCTTTTTTTTTTTTCTCTCAGCACTTATATTAGAACTGTTAATGGAGACGGTGTGAGCTACCATTTGAGAATTTTTCTATTTGCAGGTGACGTGCTCATAGAATTCCTTTACTTGTATTATTTTCTGTTTTACTCAGTCAGCCTATGATTCCTAATAAATACAAGTGGACCGTACTCACTCCTACTTCTGTGCCCTTTCGGTGCAGATCCCAGTTCGAGTGTAATCTGCGGTGACTGATTCATGCTGTGATATTGGACATTCGAGGTACTGGTGGGCTCCAGAGTTCAGGGCTGATTCCGGACCTCCTCTTATTCTATCTTATGTCTTTATTTACGATCAGAGACAGACTTATGTAGTATTTTCAGATGTTCAGATTTGTATTTAGATGCTCTTCGCACTTATGACACCTGGTTTTGGGATTTGATGTACTTTCTTTAGATTCTCTATTATCTATTTTATATTACCTGACTTCATTCTAGAAGTATCATATTTGACTGTTTAAATTACTTATTTCGGTCTTTCTTGCAGTTTTCGGCTTACTTACCAAGGCTCAGTCAAGGTAGGTATCGTCATTACCTTAACTTTTGGGTCGTGACAACCACTCTATAGAACATACCTCCGCATGGAAGATAAATAATTTTTTAATTCATAGTAAAAGGAAAATCCGGTTGACTTTAAAAATCGTGAGGGTTCAAGTCCCTATATCCCTAAAAAGACTTTCACTCTCCAACTATTTCTCCGACCCCCTTTACTTAGCGGTTTCATATTCCTTATCTTTCTCAGTCACTCTAATATTTTAGAAATGGATTTTAACGTAGTCAAAGGCATAAATGCACCAAAACTATAACCAAAGGGATATTTTTAGCAACGTAGGTGGATGGAGGGTATATTTGCACCTTTTACAGGGCATTTTATAGCCATTTTCCTTAGTCTACATTGCGTTGGAAGGGGAGACTAGATTCTGTGTTATATGTTTCACTTCTTCTGAAAAAATGACTTTCCATTGAAGGTTATCTTTGTAAATAAGGAGGGAGAATAAAGAAGACTTGCAAAAATTGGGATATCTTCTCATCTATTCAAGCATTAGCAGACAAAGTTATTTAGTACATGTGCTCACAAGAGATAGCAGGTACCCCGTGAAATTAGTCAAAGTTTGGATAGTTGGCTTGGACAGTTCTATGAAATTAAGATAATTAAATCCTCAATTGGAATATTTATTGAAAATTTTGTTCAACAACACACCCAGTGAGATTCCACAAGTGGGTTTGTAGAGGGTAGAGTGTACACAGGTTATAACCCTATCTCATGGAGGTAAAGAGGTTGTTTTCAAAGAACCTTCAGTTCGAGTACAACAAATTAAAGAATATTGAAAGAATCACTGACAGAACAAGAATTTGTACTAAGAACATTAAATTGAGAAGGTGGAATGAAGAATAGAGAAGACCTGCAAAAATAGTTATCGCTACTCATCTATCTAAGTCTTACTGGACAGAGATATTCAATAATTGCAATGATAAAAGATAATGGATACCTCATGGAATTAATAAAAAATTTTGTAAGTTAACCTTAACACCATGATTATAAAAAAAAGAGAGAGAGAGAGAGAGATAAGTTAAATGCACTTACAATAATTAAAGACTAAATTAGAATATCCACCAAAGACTTATTCAAACTATGGAAAAACAACTACTTTAACAGAAACTACAGAAAATCCATTCAGAACTCTGTACTTTCCAGTCAGAGCTCATTCTATATACTAGCATTGGATTCAGAAATAAGTCCCTACTTTTCTGTTAATAGATGTTACTACTGAAAGATATAAGCACAATATCTTGTCACAAAGTTGCATCAAATCCTTTGCTATTATAGAATTATCATGCAGATACAAGAACATAGTAAACCAAGTAGAAAGTGGCGATCAAACAAAAAGTTCATTGTAAGAAAACTCGTAGTAATTTGAAATAACCGTCTTAAGCGGACAGCACACACAAGAATTCTTGGCTTTGCTTTAGTGGCCACCATTAGGTTTTGCAAGTCTTGATTGGCATCCCATCTGCTCAAGAAACTTAGCAAGGCGTAGGTGTTTGGACGCCCATGGCTTGGCCAATTTCTGCGCCTTTGCTTCTGCATCCCTCCTCAAGCCTGCTAGTTGCTCCTTGTATTCTGCTTCAATCCTGTCTAAAGTTGCCTTCTGCTCTTCGTTCAAAGATTTCATTTTTGCTTCAATTTCCTCCATATTCTCTCTAACTTTGCTTGCTTTCTCTGATTCTAGTTGTAATCCACCCTCCTTAACCTCCAAGCTGCTTCCTTCTTATGTGCAGTCCAAGTACGATGCCCTTCATCTAGTTCCTTACAGCATTCTGCAAGTTCAGCAAGGAGGGGCAACCCCATGATGCGGAAAACTGGTCAAGATAAGGGGGGCATTTTCAGGTCCTCTATCTGTAGCCATGGAATGCCAGGCATACGAGTGGGTGGCAGTGTTGATGGGGAGAGACTTAAAGTCAAAGTGGAGATGACGATCGGACAGTTGAAGGAGCAGTAGAATTAGAAAGCCATGGAGGAAGAAGAGTCTGTGGCGTAGGAGTTGGTGCATCGGCGTGGAGGAAACCTCCATTAGAAGTTGCCATAAGTAAACCTGGAACACTCTGCTCTTTCACAATCTTCTCCGCAAAGGTCTCAAGAATGTGGTCGTATTTTCCCTCGTCCACTGGATCAACACCCTTATTGTTTTCTTTTTGCTCTCTCTGTTTCTTCTCTTTGAATACTTCCCACAACTTTCCTAATCTTTTAGCAGTTCGACCGGGTACTTCAGCTGCTATTTTCTTCCATTTGTTACCGTATTTTGCCTGTAGTTGGATAACAAGACGCTTCTCCTCTTCAGTGAGTGATCCTATTTTAATCCCTGGCTTGAGGTAGTATTTCCACCTTTCCAAACAAGACTTAGCGTCCCTGTTGAGGGGTGTGTTCATACTCTGCGATACAAGGTGCCATTCTTTTGGTCCATACTGTCTAACATATGCCTGCAATAAAGCATCCTCTTCAGATCGCCACCGTTGCCTCTCCCTCATTTCCAGGTGTAGACACTAGTTTCCATGATCCCAAACTCCTCATAATTTACCTGAAAAAATGTGTATCACCATTTTATTTTCAATACTAAAATAAAGAATCAGAACCATATATCTTAAGCACGCTATTCATCACTAGCAAAGTTCATTTCAGGAAAGTGCTTCACATTTAATGTAGTTTACTAGTAAAGAAAGTCATTTCAGGGCCCTTAACTAAAATACAATTGCAGACACATGAGTAACAATTTAATTTAATATACATATTTTACCCTAAATGAGATAATTCAGAACCATACAAATATCTGTCTTTTTCAAACAAGTTTCAAAAATACAGATGCTTTAAAGTCTAAAATTTGCAAACAGCATAGTTTAGGGGTATCTGGTCATAATTTACAGGTGTAGTATCCACTAATCTTGAAAGAGCTGCTACATTACTCTGATATTTACTACTCATGACCTGTTTAAAATTAGAAGTGACATAGAAAACAACATTAGTCTGATAGAATTAAAATAGGAATCAGAGAATGCAATCACATTTAGTTTTGTTCAGACCCTTCAGCATTCAGATCTTTTCATGAGTAGAGATCAGGCGAGCCATATTTGAAGGTCACTGCTTCCAGAGAAATGCAGAGAAAACAATAAAGAAAACAAAAGCGGACGGTGTACGCACCAAAGTTATGATTGATAGAAGCATGCTTAAATAAATCATTTGATCAATATCAATTATCATGTACCAGCCCAGTAAATTGCAAACCTCCAATCTACACACTGCTACACTATCCTGATCAATACCCTTTTTGACCAGCATCGAATTACAAGATTTTTGTAAGTGCATACGATCCACATTAAGGAGTTCATAAAAAAAAAAAAGTAAAGTCTCTCCCTTAAAAGAACTCAGAAAAATATGTCGATACAAATTAAATACTCCCTCCATAGTGTTAGGATATACTATTAACCATGTTGGTTTAAGTTATAGTATTATTTTTACATCCCATGTAAAGACAATTTATTTCATTTACTTAATTTAATGAAGTCTTTATTTGAATAGATCATTGTGTTGACATGTGTGTCCTTTGCTTATAAAGTAGACGATTTTGTGTATGGAGTTATTTAATTTAACTCATGCATGGAAGATTAAAATTGTCGGTTCTTATAAGTTCTAAATTAATGTTCACAATCAAAGATGAAGTTGGACAAACATCTTGATGATTGTAGCACAAGATTAAAATATAATTTGATCTTAATTATGGGAGTCGTAATATTCCAACTTCTTGTGCTAGTGCATTTCGTATGTATTGAATGGACCAAGTAGAGATGTTTGTTTATGTTCTGAATATTTATAAACAACTTCTCTAGTCCATTACACGTACTTATACTCTTAATCTTGATATAATTATTACGATCTATGTAATTTGATTTATTATTTTAATCTATTAAAAGGTGAGACTCTATTACGAGTCAATATATTCCTAATAGATTGGATAATGACAAATCACTTAGTGAAATAGTAATTAGTTGATAGAACCATGTCTCGGACTTGAGATAGAAGACACCCCTATATGGTTGCTTATAAGTTTTCACGTGTAAACCCTGCAGGTGGATTTAATAGCTGTCACGTGAAATAAGTTGAGCATAGTAATATAGGATTGAGTTAGTCAATAAATTAAATTTTCATAAAAATTTGATTTAATTGATTGGTATCGGTAATTCTAACATGGGGAGTTAAATAAGATGTAATGGTAGATTTCGAAGTTAATATCAAGGAGTACAATTACAGATTTTTAGTGGAATAATTTGTAATTTATTATGATATGGTAATTCATTCATTTGCGAATTAATATCATAATTAGAAGCCTCAGTTAATAAATCTGTGGTCCCTGCTACACCTGATTAAATAACCAATTTGAAAAGAAAATGGAGTTAGAAAGGTTTTACACAGTTTTGTTTTAATAGGAATATAATCCTATTGATGACAGAAATTATGACACTATTAAACATTAGTCATAATGGACAAAAGAAAAACGTCCATGACTTAATGTTGGAATTGATGGTGGTCTTAATGAAGAAAAACGTGTGAGATAAATGGCTAAAAGACAGCCCTTACAACTTCAACTTTCAGTTGAATATATAGGGGTTTTCTTTTGATCATTTGAAA
Organism: Capsicum rhomboideum; assembly: GCA_031232105.1. NCBI lineage: Eukaryota > Viridiplantae > Streptophyta > Magnoliopsida > Solanales > Solanaceae > Capsicum > Capsicum rhomboideum. Next base: position 135,880,525 of record CP124711.1, on the reverse strand, counting down.
GGACCTTGAAATCTTTTCCAGAAAATTTTTTTTAACTTGTCCACACAAGTATTGGTTGAGGCTAATTATTCAGGAAGTAGTAGATGGCAGCAAATCTGGCAAACAAGACGTTGAACAAATTGTGTGAAAGCTTTAAAAGGTATGTATAGTTTTTCTAGAATTTCGTTCTAAATTTACATTATCATGTTTATTATGTAAGTGTATGATCCGTGACTTTATTCTTCCGATGCATATATGAATTATATGTTCTAGCACATAGTCCATCCCAATTTAAGTGTCTTAGTTTGACTAAGCACCAAGTTTAGGAAATAAGAAAAACTATTGAATCTTGTGGTGTTAAATTAATGTCATTTAATTTAATGATGTGTGTTGCCAAGGGTAAATTTTAGAATTGGAATACTTATTATATATTGAAAGAGGCACTCTTTTTGTACAATCCAAAAAGGAAAGTAAGACACTTGAATTGGGACAGAGGGAATAACACCCTTCTTCATAGGTTACTTGCTCATGTTCATTTAGCTCAATTGTAATAACCCTTTAAAGAAGTACTGAAGTTTAAATTCAGTGACATAAATCTTCAATATACCAAGATTGAGAATAAAACTAGCAAAAAGTGAATGATATAAATGATGCGTGTCCGTCCTACCTATATACATCCATTACTATGAATAACTCTAGTTGGGACACATGGAGACTCGCAAGGTCCATATACACCCTCAGGATCCATCCAAAGTTCTCGGGGTAAATAATCATATGTCAACATAATCCGGATCTTCCCATAGGGCCACGAAGAGAATTCCAATAGGTTTGGTGCCACAAATAAATCACAACCTTCAGATCCTCCTGAAGGCCACAGAAAAATATCAATGATACCATGATAATATGTATGTGGGGAGGGTGATGAAACACAGTGGAATTTATCAAGAACAACCTAAAACCATAAAAATAGGGGGAAAAGGCCTTTTTCAATTCACAACTCATCCCCAATAATATATGATCACTTTCCCATGCTCCTAGCATGCTAATAAATAAAATGAGGGCACCAAGAACTAAATCATAGCACATAAGCTAAAATCACATAAACAGTCTAACGGTCAATTAGTTTCTTTTATCCCTTTCAAGGTACTCCTGTAACTGCTAGAATGTATAGTTCATATACACAGCGGAAGCATAAACTCACGGATCATACACTTACATAACAACATAATAATGTAAATTGCAAACCGAAATTCTTGAAAAACTGTACATACCTGTTGAAGCTTTTGCACAATTCGTTTATCACCTTGATCTCTAGGTCTGCTGCCTTCTACTACTTCCTGATTAACCTTTTCTAAACAATACTTGTGTGGACAAGTTCTCTGATCTACTAAGGAGAAAAATGAATGACTTATCTTCTGAAAACCAAGCCCCTATTTAATCCTATAGCCCTATTGAAGAAGGTAGAGGAAGAGGCAAAAACGTTTTCAGCATTTTATGTCACCTTAATACCACTATTAAGTACAAAAACGTTTTTCAGCCTTAATTATCCATTAAGTACAAAACGTTTTCATCTCTTTATTTATTGGTATTAAGTCACATTCATTCCTTATAGAAGACTAGCAAAACAATATCACTTCTTCCACAAAATCCTTTTCTTTTCAAAATCGTTTAGTTAATCAGGTATAGCAGGGACCGCAGATTTATTAACTGAGGCTTCCAATTATGATATTAATTCGCAAATGAATGAATTATCATATCATAATAAATTACAAATCGTTCCACTAAAAATTTGTAATTGCACTCCTCGATATTAACTTCAAAATCTACCATTACATTTTATTTAACTCCCCATGTTAGAATTACCGACACCAATCAATTAAATCAAATTTTTTTGAAAATTTAATTTATTGACTAACTCAATCCTATATTACTATGCTCAACTTATTTCACGTGACGGATACTAAATCCACCTGCAGGGTTCACACGTGAAAACTTATAAGCAACCATATATGGGTGTCTTCTATCTCAAATCTGAGACATGGTTCTATCAACTAATTATTATTTCACTAAGTGATTTGTCATTATCCAATCTATTAAGAATATATTGACCCATAATAGAGTCTCACCTTTTAATAGATTAAAATAATAAATCAAACTACATAGATCATAATAATTATATCTAGATTAAGAGTATAAGTACATGTAATGGACTAGAGAAGTTGTTTATTAATATTCAGAACATAAACAAACATCTCTACTTGGTCCGTTCAATACATACAAAATGTACTAGCACAAGAAGTTGGAATATTACCACTCCCATAATTAAGATCAAACTATATTTTAATCTTGTGCTACAATCATCAAGATGTTTGTCCTACTTCATCTTTGATTGTGAACTTTAATTTATAACTTATAATAACCGACAATTTTAATCTTCCGTGCATGAGTTATATAACTCCATGCACAAAATTGTCTACTTTATAAGCAAAGGACACACATGTCAACACAATGATTTATTTAAATAAAGACTTTATTAAATTAAGAAGATGAAATAAATTGTCTTTACATGGGATGTAAAAATAATACTATAACTTAAACCAACATGGTTAATAGTATATCCTAACAATCTCCCACTTAGACTCATAACCATGCATGTACAATTTTAACACCCATTTCTTCCACATGCTTATCAAAGACCTTCTGAGTTAAGCCCTTTGTAAATGGGTCCGCCAAATTGTTCTTTGACTCAATCTTCAAAACTATCACATCACCCCTTTGAGTTATATCCCGAATCAAGTGATATTTTCTCTCAATATGCTTGCTTCTTTTATGGCTTCGTGGTTCTTTCGAATTTGCAACCGCACCACTGTTGTCATAATAAAGTGTGAGTGGTGCTTGAACCGAAAGAACCACTCCAAGCTCTTTCAGAAAGTTACCGAGCTAAACAGCCTCCTTAGCCGCCTCAGAGGCAGCCACATATTCAGCTTCCATGGTGGAATCAGCAACACATGATTTCTTGATACTCCTCCAAACTATGGCTCCACCTCCTAAAGTAAACACATATCCTGAGGTAGACTTTCTAGAATCCTTATCCGACTGAAAATCTGAATCTGTATACCCAATAGGTACAAGATTGTCAGAGTGAAAGACAAGCATGTAATCCCTAGTCCTTTTCAGGTACTTGATTATATGTTTTACCGCAGTCTAGTGTTCTTGTCTAGGATTAGACTGAAATCTGCTAACCATGCCAACAGCAAAGCAAATATCAGGTCTGGTGCACAACATAGCATACATGAGACTCCCTACAACAGAAGCATAAGGGACCGCCTTCATTCTCTCTATCTCATTAGCCATTTTGGGTGATTTATCCTTTGATAAAGTAATTCCATGCCTAAAAGGAAGGAATCCCTTTTTGGAATTTTGCATGCTAAACCTTGCAAGAATAGTGTCAATATAAAGCGCTTGAGATAAGCCTATTATCCTTTGTCTGCGATCTCGCATAAGCTTGATCCCAAGGATATGAGCCGCTTCTCCCAAGTCTTTCATATCAAAACGCGAGGACAGCCACTTCTTAACAAAATTCAACATGCTCACATTATTCCCTATGAGCAAAATGTCATCTACATACAGAATCAAAAATGCTACTTTGTCTCCGTCCTATTTTTTATAGATACATGACTCATTTTCACATTGATCAAAACCAAAAGTCTTAATCGAATTGTCAAAACAAGTATTCCATTCCCCAGATGCCTGTTTCAATCCATAGATGGACTTCTTAAGTTTACAAAACATGTTTTCATTTCCACTTTCTATGAAACCTACTGGTTATGCCATATAAATGCACTCATCAAGACTTCCATTTAAGAAAGCCGTCTTGAAATCCATTTGCCAAATCTCATAATCATAATGAGCAGCAATGGATAAGAGAATCCTAATGGATTTAAGCACAGTTACCGGCGAAAAAGTTTCCTCATAATCAATTCTTTCTTTTTGAGTAAACCCTTTCGCAACAAGCCTTGCCTTAAAAGTTTGTACTTTTCCATCCACACCTCTCTTTTTATTATAGATCCATCTACAACCAATGGATTTGACTCCCACAGGTGGTTCTACAAGATCCCAGACTTGATTAGAGTACATAGACTCCATTTCAGATTTCATAGCAGCAATCCATATTTCAGCATCTTTGTCCTGTAGTGCTTCAGCGTAATTAAGGGGTTCTGTATTAGGCTCCTCAGGGATTCAATCGTATGATTCTCCCAAGAGTGCAAACCGTAAAGGTTTTCTAATAATTCTCCCACTACGACGAACAAGCACTACAGGATCCGCTTCATTTGGAACTAAATTCTGAACACCTTGAACGTCGTCCTGCACAATTGCAGGCTACTCGACATTAACCTGAACAGTTTCCTCCACAATTGCATGTTGCTCAACATTACTCCCACTACTTTGAGGTAGTGTAATGTCAAGTGTTTGCTCTTGTTCAACCTCTTGCCTATTGACATTTCTCCCACTACGTGGATGCAGTGGTATGTCAATAACGGTTGTTGGAATATGTTCTTGTTGTGTTTCATTATTCGTTATTCTATTGCTCAATTCCTGTAAAACTAGTTTACTTCTAGGAACATGGTTCATTAAATAGTCCGCTTCCATAAATCTGGCATTTTTCGAGACAATTACCTTCTGTTCATTAGGACAATAAAATAAATCTCCCTTAGTACCTTTTGGATATCCAATAAAAATGCACACTTCTGTCCGAGACTCCAGTTTATTAGTTTTCCCTTTTAGCACATGTGCTGGACAACCCCAAACCCGAATATGCTGTAGACTAGGCGTGCGCCCACTCCACAATTCAGATGGGGTTAAAGGTACTGACTTTGAAGGAACCAAGTTCAGAATATAATTTGTTGTTTCTAATGCATACCCCCAAAAGGAAAAAGGCAAATCTGAATAACTTAACATTGATCTAACCATTTCCATAAGAGTTCTATTTCTCCGCTCTGCCACACCATTTTGTTGTGGTGTTCCCGGAGCAGAATATTGATATGTAATTCCTGATTCTGATAAGTATTTAATGAATTCCGCAGAAAGGTATTCACCACCACGATCAGATCGTAATGTATGGATATGTTTATTATGTCGCTTTTCCGTTTCTATCTTAAATTCCTTGAATTTTTCAAAGAATTCAGATTTACGGCGCAACAAATAAATGTATCCATATTTCGAGTAATCATCTGTGAAAGTCACAAAATACTCAAAACCACCTCTTGCTTGTATATTCATAGGACCACACAAATCAGAATGAATTAATTCTAACTTATTACCGGCTCTATTTCCTTTGGAAGGAAAAGGTCTCTTGGTCATTTTTCCTTCTAAATAGGATTCACAAGTCGGAAGTGCCTCCACTTTCAATGAACTCAAAGGTCCATCAGAAACCAATCGTGAGATCCTATTTATATTAATATGACCTAGACGTAAGTGCCATAAGTAGGTTTCACTCAATTCCGAAATTCATTTTCTCTTATGTGATTGATCAATGTTATTAAGTTCCGAAGTTTGTAGCATGTTTTGAGACACATCAAACACAAACAGGTCATCTATTCTAGAAGCAGAAATAATAAAATGCTTATTAAACTTAATAATTGCAGAATTATTAGCAAAATAAACATTGTAACCAACATCCATTATTCTTGAAACTAAAGGTAAATTCCTTCTTATAGAAGGTACGAAGAGAACATTATTTAAAGTCAAAACTCTAGAACTACTGAACATAATGGAAATGGTCCCTATAGCTAAAGCTGGTGCTGGTTCCCCATTTGCTTGAAACACGTTGAGCTCATTTTCATTTAGCCGCCGTGTTACCTGAAACCCCTGCAAAGAAGTGCAGATATGATTAGTGGCTCCCGAATCTATAGCCCAAAATTGGGGAGAAATAGCCACTAAAAATGTTTCAACGACATATGAAAAAGAAGTACCTTGTTTCTGCATTTTTGCTATATAACCGGGGCACTATTTCTTAAAGTGATCAGGTTGCTTACAATGATAGCACTTGCCCTTAGGCTTAGCCACACCACCAGTAGCACCTGGAACCTTACGTGGCTTCTTCTTCTTCTTTTGCCTTTCGGCTTAGAAGTCGAAGACGAAGGTTTGTCAACCCTGAACGCCGCAGGAGGAGCTTGGTGCTTAATGATAGATTCTGCCACTTGCAGCTCATTCAGCAGTTTCGCTAGGGACAAGTCCATCTTATTCATATTATAATTTAAGCGAAACTGCTGAAAACTGTCCGGCAGAGTCTGTAGGACCATCTCAACCTGAGATTCCTTATCAATAACCGCACCAAGAATTTCCAGCTCGTTCAACAGACTCATCATCTTAAGAATGTGCTCCCTCACCGATAATCCCTCAGCCATTTTAGTGGTCAAAAGGGCTTTCATGGCTGTCTGCTTTGCAGCACGATTTTGCTCACCGAACATCTCTTTGAGAGATTCAAGTATATCGTAAGCTGAAGTCATGGACTGATGTTGATGCTGCAAGACATTCTCCATGGAGGCAAGAATGTAGCATCTTGCCATTTCATCAGCATTAACCCATTTGTCATAGGCCTTAGTTTCATCATCAGTGGGATCAGCGGACCTAATGGGGCATTCTTCAACCAGCACAAATTTGAAACCTTCAGCAATAAGGAAAATGTCCAAATTACGTTTCCAGTCAACATAATTAGGGCCCTCTAGTTTATTTTGATTCAGGATAGTGGTTAAGGGATTGAATGAAGACATGGTAAATCTGTGGTATGATAAAAAACAAATCATTATTAGACATGCGAACAAAATAATTAGATTCATAAAATCCACATCACACATATCACCATGCTCATAAACAGTTAGAATCGTTAGGGAAACTTAACCATTTAAGCAAAAATACATGCAATGTGAGACATGCTATCTACTTAAATAAAACAGCACCAACTCAGTTAGAGAGTAAACTGTTAAGTTAATCTAGATAAACATCATATTTCATGGAATCTCTTGCTCATTGATTCAACATGTAACTTAGTTGGAAAGTTAATACAAGTCATCCAAACAGGAGACACAAAACAGTAATACCCTATACAAGTTTATCCGATGGGGAAGAAGACCTATGTCAACATGTAAACTCATATAATATACTATAAACAACCACGGGAAACCATAAGGAATGACCCCTATTATCACTGGTATCAAAAATCAATTTTTTTCAGAATTTTTCAATTTTCAGAAAACATAAAAATGCCCAAAAACCCATCAAAACGAAGGAATTTGGCCAAAAAAGGCCATATGTCACATCAAAGCAGTGAGTATTGTTCAGTGGGTCATTTCCAATGAACCTAACAAATTTCAGGCCAATCGGAGTTCGTCAAAAATTGAAAAACTCCAAAACCGACAAAAACCGGCATTCATCGGCAAGGCTGCTTGCGAGGGTCAGCAGGGCTTCTCTCGCAGCTTGGCCTTTCCACTACACTACTTGTTTAGTCAAATAACCAACCAAGGCAGTTGGGCAGATTCATAAATCATTACAAAGTTTTCCTTAATTCATAAAATCAATTTAGGCAGTCATCGGCAAGGCTGTCAGCGAGGGTAACATGGACTGTCTAGACAGCCTTGCCTTGACACCATACTTCTCATTAGAGCAAGTGAGAAATGACTATAGGTGGGCATAGTCATAACTAGGAACAGGTTCACCCTCAATCCATATGGTAAAAAGATAAACAAAGCCATAAAACAAGTATGTCAAGGATGAACATATATGTCCAGAAAACAATCAAACCATGATTAAACATATATTTCCAGAAAATACACAATTCATAATGAACATATAATTTCCGAAAACACTTATGTCATGATAAACTATATTTCCAGAAAAACACACAATTCATAATGAACATATATTTTCCGAAAACACTTATGTCATGATAAACTATATTTCCAGAAAATACACAATTCATAATGAACATATAATTTCCAAAAAGACTTTTACCATAACAAATCACAACATATGATGATTACAGAAACCTAAATAAAATATAGGAAACATGGACTGCTTGGTACATTATCAAACAACATGATAAACAGTCAACAACACGATTTTATACATTTGTTAAAACGAACAAAAAAAAACTGTATACAAATCATGAAATTCATATTACATTATCAGTGAGATGTAAGATGACTCGTGATACCAATTGCAAGAATGTATAGTTCATATACACAGCGGAAGCATAAACTCACAGATCATACACTTACATAACAACATAATAATGTAAATTGCAAACCAAAATTATTGAAATACTGTACATACCAGTTGAAGCTTTTGCACAATTCGTTTATCACCTTGATCTCCAGGTTTGCTGCCTTCTACTACTTCCTGATTAACCTTTTCTAAACAATAGTTGTGTGGACAAGTTCTCTGATTTACTAAGGAGAAAAATGAATGACTTATCTTCTGAAAACCAAGCCCCTATTTAATCCTATAACCCTATTGAAGAAGGTAGAGGAAGAGGGAAAAATGTTTTCAGCATTTTATGTCACCTTAATACCACTATTAAGTACAAAAACGTTTTTCAGCCTTAACAATCTATTAAGTACAAAACATTTTCAGCTCTTTATTTACTGGTATTAAGTCACATTAAGTCACATTCATTCCTTATAGAAGACTAGCAAAACAATATCACTTCTTCCACAAAATCCTTTTCTTTTCAAAATCGTTTAGTTAATCAGGTGTAGCAGGGACCACAGATTTATTAACTGAGGCTTCCAATTATGATATTAATTCACAAATGAATGAATTATCATATCATAATAAATTACAAATCATTCCACTAAAAATCTGTAATTGCACTCCTCGATATTAACTTCGAAATCTACCATTACATCTTATTTAACTCCCCATGTTAGAATTACCGACACCAATCAATTAAATCAAATTTTGCTGAAAATTTAATTTATTGACTAACTCAATCCTATATTACTATGCTCAACTTATTTCACGTGACGGATACTAAATCCACCTGCAGGGTTCACACGTGAAAACTTATAAGCAACCATATAGGGGTGTCTTCTATCTCAAATCCGAGACATGGTTCTATCAACTAATTATTATTTCACTAAGTAATTTGTCATTATCCAATCTATTAGGAATATATTGACCCGTAATAGAGTCTCACCTTTTAATAGATTAAAATAATAAATCAAACTACATAGATCATAATAATTATATCTAGATTAAGAGTATAAGTACATGTAATGGACTAGAGAAGTTGTTTATTAATATTCAGAACATAAACAAACATCTCTACTTGGTCCGTTCAATACATACGAAATGTACTAGCACAAGAAGTTGGAATATTACCACTCCCATAATTAAGATCAAACTATATTTTAATCTTGTGCTACAATCATCAAGATGTTTGTCCTACTTCATCTTTGATTGTGAACTTTAATTTATAACTTATAATAACCGACAATTTTAATCTTCCGTGCATGAGTTATATAACTCCATGCACAAAATTGTCTACTTTATAAGCAAAGGACACACATGTCAACACAATGATTTATTTAAATAAAGACTTTATTAAATTAAGAAGATGAAATAAATTGTCTTTACATGGGATGTAAAAATAATACTATAACTTAAACCAACATGGTTAATAGTATATCCTAACAGTAACCGCATGGATACTCGTTATATCATCTCTGTAGGACCCCCACATCCCCTTTACTCACAAGCAACTAACACATAAGCACTTCAAAAAAAGAGTTTAAAATGTCTCAACTTGCCTTAAAGGAAGTTCGAAAAGTCAAATGAAGCTTTACCCTTCTAAAGAGCCTCTGAATGAGTACAAACTGATCAAATCATATTCTACAAAAGAAAACAAAGCCATGGATACTCATATTACTATACTTAAACTTCAGGTCCAAAAACACAACCCTAAAGTCAACTCTTATCCGATAAGGAAAAAATTGGAATTTCAATAAAATATCACGTTACCATAACTTAAGGAGTTTAAATATGAAATTTTAAAATAAAAATAGAGTTAAAATCGACTTCCAAATCATCAAAATACGTTCTCTTAACTTTACCCCCAAACTCCCCAAATTTTATAATTGAAAAACCATGATTTAAAGATAAAATCATAAACAAATCATTGAGGAATGTGTAAAAAATGTATGGGAATCATACCCAACAAAGGAATCTTGCAAAACACCTTTTGAATCTCTAAAAAATGAGTCCCCACGATCCAAAAATTGAGATATAAAATATAAGATAAAAAAGGAAAAGTCTGTTGTTTAAGGGACAGCGACACCGCACCTATAGGGGTCTTGTCACAGGTCTGACACGATAGGCATGGTAATTCCTCCACAATGATGAAAGCCTCTAACCAAATGGACCCTCATGTGCGTAGGACTCATCCGCTAGGAGCGAGCCTGCAAGTACAAAGAATATTAGCAGCCGTGGCACCACTGGTGAGGACGGAGCTCCGTAGGAGAGGGCAGTCCCTGCCTAGCCCACCTCCCCAAGAGAGGACCTAACTCCACCAAAACAACAATTCACATGCAAACTAGGGTCCACAAGCACTACAACAAAAACAGCTTTTAGCGGCAATAAATATATACTTTAACAAAGAGTGTTAAAGTTTTTACAGGCATTAGTTAACTGTCATTGGATTCAATGTAGCTATAGGCTTTAGGGGAATTTATAAAAAGTGCTAAAATATAATTTTCACAAGTAAATGACTCTAAAAAGATGTATTTAGCGGCAATTAAGCTTGATTGATTGCCGCTAAAGATCATTTTTGGTGCAGTGAAGTGTGATTGCACGATACACAACAACCAACAACAATGAGAAACAAAAGTCCAAGCTCAAAATCGGTACTCGAAACTGTTGTGAAGCCCAAGATACTTTAATGCTTCTTAAAAATATTGAATTAATATCCATTCGATGGAGATTATGTGGGAGAATTAAATTCCTAAGTTCAAGGACGATATGGACATACATATTTATCGGAACGGATCAATTGGGGACTTAATTGTCTAGATGGAGTGATTGTAGAATGTGTAAAATTCATACAGGCATACTGGGAGCGTTAATTTAGTCATATCTTTATATAGTGTAAGTTGGAAAAATTAATTAAGATAATTATTGGGTACCTTACATGTGATTGGTTATTAAGTGGGTTGTAGGAAATGATAATTAAGTGAACGAGAAGTGGTTAGCCCACCTTTTACATGTGTCACGAGTTGAGGCCCATATGGGTTTTAAAGCAACTATTGATAAGGTATTTTAGGGTTGCACGTGACCTGAGTGGACACCGAAACATCTGCTAATAGGTTTGGTTTTTAGAATCTGCATATGCTATCATGTTCTAGAGAATTAAATGTTCGTGGAAAGGAAAAAACTGCTTTTTGTTACCAGTCAAAGTCACGCCGTCGAGATTGCGTTGTTGATTGTGGAATACTCTGGGAACTTGAAGAAGTGAATTAACATTAAAGCTTCGAGGTGAGTTAAAAGACTTGTTCTTACTAAAGTCTTTTCTTACAAAGTCATGCCCCTAAAGTGTTTGATAAGATGCTTCTAAATACTAATGTGAGTTTAATTGGAACGAGTGAGTTTATATTGCCATTGTTGAGTTAGATACCTCATACTCTCTGTTTCCTCTTTTGGTTTATGGATCTGACATGATAACCGCTTCATTACAGTAACTTATGTCATGGAAATTTTCTTCTACAGTTGCACAAACAAAAGCAACAATATTTTAATTTTAACCGCCCCAAAACAGTGGCTATATTCACTGGAAACAAGATCAAGCAGAGAAAATATCTTCCGTCCAAAATTTGTGTGATTTTCTTCCATGTTGGTAAAAGCCATAATGTACTCTCTTATGTCATGATTAGAGTAAAGTAACATGTTGAAACATTAAAGCAAACTTTAATAAATGGTAACCGTACAAAGGGTTACTAATTTTCATACTGAAGCTAACATAATTGGTAACCGTACAAAAGGTTATGAGTAGCCGTACAAAGGGTTACTAACTTTGCCATGATTTGACAAACATAAATGGTGACCTTATAAAGGGTTGCAAGCAGCCGTACAAAGGGTTCCCAAGATTTTCATAATGAGGCACACAAGATTTAGTGGTTGTATAAAGGGCCACAAGTAACCATATAAAGGGTTACTAATTGCCACAGCTGGGCATAATTAAGAAGCGTTTAATCAACTAAACCAACTTAAAGAAATGAAAAGAATGAACTAATGAACTAAGCTATAGGTTTTGGTGATTGTCCTCTTGCTTTACTCTAGTAATATACTCTATAATGAATGATGACTTGTTTCCTCTATCATTCCTTTATCATATATATGTTTTTATTCAAGGTCTCGTTTTGATTTTAGTAAGGGGAATGTTGAGACTCACTGAGTACCGCTAGTGGTGTACTGATGTTCTCTTTGTGGAACATATATTGACTTATGTCAATGTAGGTGCAGGTATTATAGACGAGCAGACTATAAGCTAGGTTGCTTTATTTCAGAAGTTGATTGGTGAGCTCCGCTTTTGACCGTAGAGTTTCTCTTCTTTCAGATAAATAATTTTATTCAGTTATTTATTATTTTTAGTATTTTTTTTGAGGATTAGCCAGGAAATCTATGTCCTGTGCATTCCTCTTAGCACTCCAGTAGAGGCTTCATAGACGTATTTTTAGTTGGGTTGTGGTTGATCACGTAACCTTGAATTATTTTAAGGATCATTTGAATTGGAGTTTCTAATAAAGAGATTTGTCATTTATTTTATATGTATGCGGGGTATGTGACATGGAAGTACAGGTTAGAACAGTCAAGCTGGTTCGCTCGGTCAAGTAAGGTACCGGGTGCCAGTTGTGACTTTGTTAGAGAACGGGTCGTGACAACTGTAATGACCTTCTAGGTCATTTTTCAATTTTCATCTGTTTTCAGTAGTTCAAGCTTTTCGATAATTGCTACCCTCTTATTTATGATCTTTCAAGACAGGTGGTTCAGTTTTTGGGTAATTCATTTGAGAATGTCATTAATACCAAGTTTATTCCGAAATGTTTAATTTAAATTAGAGTTTAGTAAATTTATAATATTTATTTTATTGCCTTTCTAAAATATTTTTGATATTTATGAAAATTCTTTAGTTATGATATATTTATATTATTTTATAATAGTTTTATAATTTATTAATATTCTAAATGGAGATAGTGAGTCTAATTATGTTGAAAAATTCTTATTATATAATCGAGGCTTTATTCGGAATTATTTTCTATTAATTGTGGTATATTAAAAATATTATATTTATTTTTCATAAACCTATGAAATACCCGAATATATACGTATCGGGATGGAACACATGTGGTATTAGATCACCACTTCCATGTGGAAGTGGAAGAAAGTGCAACATAGTAGTTTCTGCCACTAGTCTCTTAATTGAATAGCCAACACACTTTTGTAATATTGATGCATGTCTATTTTCTATTGAGGTGTCTTTAAAACAAAGCCAACAATTATCTCTTTTACATTTCTTCCAAAGTCAACACCTTTAAGCATTAATGGATAGTTAATTAATAATCATTAGGGTCAATTCACTTTGATTCTCTTACAACGTACTTTCATCTCTATGTTTTCCATTAGTTCGCGTCTTTATTTAATTTTCCTTATAAAAGGCGTATGGATTCCTATACTAAAGAAGATCTCACAGAAAGATTATTTATGAGCGCGGCGGCTTTCTGAGATCGAGTAGAGGGGACGAGCAGCTCGTGGGTAGTTCGAGGCTGCTGTTCGGCATCCAGGTAGGCTACGGTCTACTCTTCTCTACGAAGTTGTGTATTGTATAGATTGCATGCTAGGTAAGGGATTATAGGATAAGTTTATAACTAGTTGTATCATGATTTCACCAGTCTAGGGGATTTAGAATAGAATTGTAAATTGAACCTTGACCTAACCTATCGGATACCGTTTAGTCTGATTAGTTATGTAAATGACCTTAGGTTGACATTAAGAACCCTTAGTATAAGATTTACAGTATTACATAGTGATTTGGGAGATATTCCTCAATTAGATTCTCCCAGTAGCTTGATGATCGTATTTACCTTAGTCCTGTTGAGTTATAATGTTGTTATCCTGCTAAATTGTATATTGTTTGGCCCAAGGCCATGGTTAAGAGACGAGTTGGACACCAGGTTAGTACCTTATTCTTTGAAAGGATGTGGTTTAGTTCATATACGCTTCCGTTTGTGTTGTTTGGATACTGGTGATGGCATGCATAGGTTTAGACACATTGTCGCGTATTTAGTGGTACGACTCCAACTAAACCTTGTTTTTCTCTACTATTTTCCAAAAAGGGGTTTATGCCCCCTTTTCCCTTTTAAAATTGATGTCTAAATAGAAGACGTACCACCCTTGTTATTGGTTCATGTTCTTTTAAACTGAGCAACCAACTTTGAAAATTTGGACCGAGGCAAATTCCGGTCCACTCTTGATCTACACAATTGTCACTATTTACTTACTTCGGTGGCGGGAGATTCCGACCCTTTCTATACTATTTACCATTTTAGTCTCAAATTTAACCTCGGGTACTGGACATTACAGATTTCTACTTATTTTAGTCTCGATTCGATTTCGAGCACTTATTACTCATATTTACCTCCAATACTGGATGGAGTGGATTGGTTATGAATTATGAAAGTCCATGTTTGAGACCAGGCAGTCTATACGGATATCCCGAGTCTTCTATGGGCCCCTTCGTTTGATGAGTCATGGTACTGGAGAAGGATGGTGTCACGACCCAAACCGAGGCCCTAGCCGTGACGGGCTTCCCGAACTAATGATGGCCCAAGAAGACCCCTTAGCATTACATCATAAGCATAATCATAATAAAAATAAATGCGAAAACTAGACCCATAAAATTAAAGATTTCTAAAGTCCAAAATCTTTGGAATGTAAAATCAAAACAATAATTAACTTAGGTCTACGAAGCCTCTAACATTATGAATAGAAATCCTGAGTCGGGACATGGCCCCGGTAATACCATAAAATCAAAAATAAAGTTCTAGGGAGATAAACATAATGCCTTCTGAAAGATGGAGGGCTCATCACTTACGAAATGTTGACTTGCGCATAGTCTACTGCTGAACCGGGTCACGAGCAAAGGCTTCAGAACCTACCTCATGAAAAGATGTAGTGTCCAAGGACAGTGAGTACAATGAGTACTGGCATGCAACCCAAGGAAAGGGATCCAAACAGTTCATATAATATAATAATAGAAATTTGAGGAGCTTTACAGTATAAGTCTTTCATAAATGGTGTATGAAATAAAGAACATTTGAAAGTATAAAATAAAACAACCATTTGAAATTCTTAATTCTGAACTATGTAGTTACACCGACATTAAGTAACCCACGGGCAATATGGTTCCAGTACTCCCCAACTGGCGGGGCCTCAGCTCATGTTAGCCGCATGGACTGAGATAACATAGTTGGCCAAATCATAACATAATCATAGCTGCATACAACTGCTCAAGGAAAGCATACAGTGGTCATCCATATTTCAGGACAAGACCCCCCAACATCGGCAAACGAGGTTTCTAGTGTTAGTCACAGAGACCAGGGGCGGAGCTAGCATATATCCAGGGGGTTCATCCGAACCCCCTTCGGCGAAAAATTACACTATTTATATAAGGTGAAAATTATTTTTTATGTATATATAGTAGATGTTGAACCCCCTTCGGCTAGTTCGTATGCGCACTTTGAACCCCCTTAATGAAAATTTTGGCTCCGCCATTGACAGAGACTACACCTTGTTGGTAAACTACATAATT
The DNA here is from genome assembly GCA_031232105.1 of Capsicum rhomboideum. Lineage (NCBI taxonomy): Eukaryota > Viridiplantae > Streptophyta > Magnoliopsida > Solanales > Solanaceae > Capsicum > Capsicum rhomboideum. The sequence goes on along the minus strand of CP124711.1, from coordinate 135,864,687 downwards.
CTCTTCAGGCCCAATTAAAACATTTTTCATTACTTTCAATTATGGAGTCTTTCATTAAGTCATTAACATGTTGGTATCATCATACCAATAACTTGCAAGTCACGCTTATCATGCCAAATAAATTTCATTAAACATCTTTTGACTCCAAAAACAACCCCGCCTTTAACATCATAAACATAATCATAATTGAAATCCTCATAACAATTTTCAAACCATTTGAATAACATAATACAATCAATGATTTAAAGTACGGGGAAAAACATTCATATTCCTTATGAAGTTTCAACGCTTTCAAGAGACTAGAATTCATGGCTAAAACATATATCAATAATAGTTCATTAATTTCAAATAGCCAATTCAGTCTCAAAAATCCCAATTAAAGATTGAATCATTATTCATAAGAAAAGGGGAAAATTTTATATCAAGCTTTATTAACAAAATCCCCAACCCTAATTTCAAAATCACCATCATAATATACATAATAAATAATAATCATAATTTAAAATAGTATTTGAAATAGGGAGTGTTCAAACATGCCTTTTGACGGAGAGAACTTGAAGAAAGCTTGACTCTTTGGACCTTGAAGCTTAAACCCTAGTTGATTTCTCTCTTTATGTTTAAAGAGAAGATGGAGTATGTTTTTTGGGGAAAGAAAATATGTTTCTAGGGTTTAGGAGGTGTTTTTAAGCTGAAAGGGTCGGATCTCATCATGGTAAAAGGACCAAAATACCCCTAGAATGACCCTATAAAAATTTTCTCGGAATCAGTCCACGACTTGACCTATGTGTCGTGGAACACCTCACGTGCCGTGGGTCCATGTCGTGGAAATCAGATTGATTTTTCAACTTGCAGGATCTGATCCACGATTTGGATCCATGGTGCCGTGGAACCCACCCACGTCACGTAGGTCATACCCACGTCACGTGGGTTGGTGTCGTGACTCCAAAAATATATATATATATATATATATATATATATATATATATATATATATATATATATATTTTATTTTATTTTTTTAAACCTAAATTCATATAAATATATGGGTTCTTGAAGGTTCTAAAATTTTGGGGTGTTACAGATGGTCACCATATGTCCCGCCTTCGCGAGCTACTGAGCTGGAGGAGGTGTATACACATGTGTTGGGTATGGTACTTGGTTTATCTTGCATCATCTGGTTCTTTTCATGACTTTCATTCATTCATATGTATCGCCTATCGCCAGTGACATAGAAAACAACATTAGTCTGATTGAATTAAAATAGGAATAAAAGAATACAATCACATTTTGTTTTGTTCAGACCCTTCAGCATTCAGATCTTTTCAAGAGTTGAGATCAGGCGAGCCATATTTGAAGGTCACTACTTCCAGAGAAATGTATAGAAAAGAGTAAAGAAAACAAAAGTAGACAGTGTACGCACCAAAGTTATGATTGATAGAAGCATGCTTAAATAAATCATTTGATGCAATATCAATTATCATGTACCAGCCCAGCATATTGTAAACCTCCAATCTACACACAGCTACACTATCCTGATCAATACCCTTTTTGACCAGCATTGAATTACAAGATTTTTGTAAGTACAAACGTTCCACATTAAGGAGTTCATTATAAAAAGTAAAGTCTCTCCCTCAATAGAACTCAGCAAAATATGTCGACATAAATTAAATACTCCCTCCATAGTCCATCCCAATTTAAGTGTCTTAGTTTGACTAAGCACGAAGTTTAGGAAATAAGAAAAACTATTGAATCTTGTGGTGTTAAATTAATGTCATTTAATTTAATGATGTGTGTGCCAAGGGTAAATGTTAGAATTGGAATACTTATTATATATTGAAAGAGTCACCCTTTTTGTACAAGCCAAAAAGGAAAGTAAGAGACTTGAATTGGGACAGAGGGAATAACACCCTTCTTCATAGGTTACTTACTCATGTTCATTTAACTCAATTGTAATAACCCTTTAAAGAAGTACTGAAGTTTAAATTCAATGACATAAATCTTCAATATACCAAGATTGAAAATAAAACTAGCAAAAAGTGAATGATGTAAATGGTGCGTGTCCGTCCTACCTATATATATCTGCAACTATGTATAGCTCTAGTTGGGACACATGGAGACTCGCGAGGTCCATATACACCCTCCGGATCCATCCAAAGTTCACGGAGTAAATAATCACATATCAATATAATCCGGATCTGCCCATAGAGCCACGAAGAGAATTCCAATAGCCTTGGTGCCACAAATAAATCACAACCTTCAAATCCGCCTGAAGGCCACAGAATCAATGATACCATGATAATATGTATGTGGGGAGGGTGATGAAACACAGTGGAATCTATCAAGAACAACCTAAAACCATGAAAATAGGGGGGAAAGGCCTTTTTCAATTCACAACTCATCCCCAATAATATATGATCACTTTCCCAACTGAAATGAGGGCACCAAGAACTAAATCATAGCACATAAGCTAAAATCACATAAACACAGTCTAACGGTCAATTAGTTTATTTTAGCCCTTTCAAGGTACACCTGTAACCGCATAAATACAAGTTATATCATCTCTGTAGGACCTCCACATCCCCTTTACTCACAAGCAACTAACACATAAGCACTTCAAAAAAAGAGTTAAAAAAGTTTCAACTTGCCTTAAAGGAAGTCCAAAAAGTCAAATGAAGTTTTACCCTTCTGAAGAGCCTCTGAATGAGTCCAAACTGATCAAATACATATTCTACAAAAGAAAACAAAGTCATGGATACTCATATTACTATACTTAAACTTCAGATCCAAAGAGTCAACCCAAAAATCAACTCTTATCCCATAAGGAAAAACTTGGAAGTTCAATAAAATATCACGTTACCATAACTTAAAGAGTTCAAATATGAAATTTTAAAATAAAATTAGAGTTAAAATTGACTTCCAATTCATCAAAATACGTTCTCTTAACTTTACCCCCAAAATCCCTAAATTTTCAAATTGAAAAAGCATGATTTAAAGACGATATCATAAACAAATCTTTGAGGAAAGTGTAAAAATAGTATGAGAATCATACCCAACGAAGAAATATTGAAAAACACCTTTTGAATCTCCAAAAAATGAGTTCCCATGATCCAAAAATCGAGATATGAAAAATAAGATGAAAAAGGAAAAGTCCACTGTTTAAGGGACAACGACACCACACCTACAGGGGTCTGGTCACATGTCTGACACGACTGGCGTGGTAATTCCTCCACAATGATGGAAGCCTTTAACCAAATGGACCCTCAAAGGTACAGTCTTTATCCACCAGAAGCGAGCCTGCGAGCACAAAGAATATTCAGAGTCGCGGCTCCACTGGTGAGGACGGAGCTCCATAGGAGAGGGAGGTCCCTACCTAGCCCAGCTCCCCAAGAGCGGACCCAACTCCACTGAAACAACAAAGTACATGCAGACTACGGTCCAAGGCACTACAACAAAAACAACTTTTAGCAACGATAAATATGTACTTTAACAAAGAGTGCTAAAGTTTTTATCGGTATTAGTTAATTGCCATTGGATCTAATGTCTCTATAGGCTTTAGGGGTATTTACAAAGAGTGCTAAAATATAATTGTCACAAGTAAATGCCTCTAAAAAGATATATTTAACGGCAATTAAGCTTGATTGATTGCCGCTAAAGATCATTTTTGGTGCAGTGAAGTGCGATTGCACCAGAAACAACAATCAACAACATTGAGAAACAAAAGTCCAAGCTCAAAATCGGCACTCGAAACTGTAATGACCCTCTAGGTCATTTTTCAATTTTCATTCACTTTCGACATTTTGAGTTTTTCGATAGTTGCTACCCGTTATTTATGATTTTCCAGGACAGATGGTTCGGTTTTTGGGTAATTCATTTGAGAATGTCATTAAAACCGAGTTTATTCTGAAATGTTTAATTTAAATTAGAGTTTAGTAAATTTATAATAGTTATTTTTATTGCCTTTCAAAAATATTTTTGATATTTATAAAAATTCTTTAGTTATGATATATTTATATTATTTTATAGTAGCTTTATAATTTATTAATATTTTAAATGAAGATAGTGAGTCTAATTATGTTGAAAAATTCTTATTATATAATAGAGGTTTTATTCGAAATAATTTTCTATTAATTGTGGTATATTTAAAATATTATATTTATTTTCATAAACCTATGCAATACCTAAATATATACGTATCGGGATGGAAATCATGTGGTACAGGACCACCACTTCCACGTGGAAGTGGCAAAAAGTGCAACATAGTAGTTGCTGCCACTAGTCTCTTAATTGAATAGCCAACACACTTTTGTAATATTGATGCATGTCTATTTTTCATTGTGGTGCCTTTACAGCAAAGCCAACAATTTTCTCTTTTACATTTCTTCCAAAGTCCAAATCTTTAGATAGTTAATTACTAATCATTAGGAGCAATTCACTTTGATTCTCTTACAACGTACTTTCATATCTATGTTTTCCATTAGTTCGTGTCTTTATTTAATTTTCCTTATAAAGGGCGTTGGATTCCTATACCATGTTAAAGAAGATCTCACAGAAAGATTATTTATGAGAGCGGTGGCTTTCTGAGATCGTGTAGAGTGGATAAGCAGCTCGTGGGCAGTTTGAGGCTGCTGTTCGGCATCCAGATAGGCTACGGTCTACTCTTCTCTACTAGATTGGGTATTGTGTAGATTGCATGCTAGGTAAGGGATTATAGGATAAGTTTATAGCTAGTTGTATTATGATTTGAACGGTCTAGGGGATTTAGAATAGAATTGTAAATTGAACCTTGACCTAAGTTATAGTATACCATTAAGTATGATTGTTTATATACATGACCTTAGGTTGCCATTAAGAACCCTTAATATAATATTTACAGTATTACTTAGTGATTTGGGCGATATCCCTCAACTAGATCCTCCCAATAGCTTGATGGTCGTATTTACCTTAGTCCTTCTGAGTTATAATGATGTTATCCTGCTAAATTGTATATTGTTGGGCCCAAGGCCGTGGTTACAAGACCAGTTGGACACCATGTTAGTACCCTATTCTTTGAAAGGATGTGGTTTAGTTCATAGACTCTTAAGTTTGTGTTGTTTGGATACTGGTGATGGCATGCATAGGTTTAGACACACTGTCGCTTATTTAGTGGTACGACTCCAACTAAACCTTTTTTTTCTCTACTATTTTCCAAAAAGGGGTTTATGCCCCCTTTTCACTTTTAAAATTGATGTCTAAATGGAAGATGTACCACCCTTTTTATTGGTTCATGATCTTTTAAACTGAGCAACCTACTTTGAAAATTTGGACCGAGACAGATTCTAGTCCATTCTTGATCTACACAATTTTCACTATTTACTTACTTTGGTCGAGGGAGATTCCGACCCTTTCTATACTATTTTACCATTTTAGTCTCGAATTTAACCTCGGGCATTGAACTTTACAAATTTCTACTTATTTTAGTCTTGTTTTGATTTCGAACACTTATTACTCATATTTACCTCTGGTACAGGACGGAGTGGATTGGTTATTGATTATGGAAGTCCTTGTTCAAGACTAGGCACTGTATACAGATATCTCGAGTCCCCTATGAGCCCCTTCATGCGATGAGCCACAGTACTGGAGAAAGATGGTTGTCGTAGGTCCCGCCTTTGCTAGCTACTGGGCTGGAGGAGGTGTATACACTTGTGTTGGATATGGTACTTGGTTTATCTTACATTATCTGGTTCTTTTCATGACTGTCATTCATTCATATGCATCGCCTATCACCAGTATAATCATTTGTCCCTTATATCTATCGGTCTTATGGGGGGCTATATAGGTACAGATTATGATTGTTGTTTGCTGAGTGTTGTCTTGTGCCTTTCGAGCTTATGGGGTCCCTGTTAGGTAATTGTTTGTCTAGGCAAGCCCATTACATTATTATTCGATTATTGTTGTATAGTTCATGGCAGTTATGGACTGGTACTCGAGGTTTTAGGTACGCTTTCGAGTTCCTTTACTCCTTATTATGGTAATATTTATTATTGTTAGATTATATAATGCTTATTCACATTTTGGTTAGAGACCCTGATTATGCTTGAGGTAGCTCCCTTATTCTTTATGTTCCCGGTGATGTAGACTAGTCCCCTCAGAGTAGTACCTTCATGTTGGTTTATCGGTATAGCGCGGTTGTATATCCATTCTTATCTAGCTACTATTTGTATATCATTTCCTTCTTTCATACTACTATTGTCTATTGTATATCTCTTTCTTCACTATACTATCATATATGAACTAGTTACTTATGGGACCGCGCTTCGTTCTTAATTACTGGTTGTATTTGATAGTTACCTTTACTTTTCCATTATCACTTTTATGTTTGATTGTCTGAGTAGTTGCCTTTAGTTATATTCCTGTTTTACATGTTATTTATACCTGCATTATCTTTGGAGCTCAGTCGGACAATGCCTAGGAGTACCTCGTATTTGGTACTCATACTACGCTTTTGCAGCTTGTAGATCATAGTATGAGTTCTCACCGTTGCAGTGTGTATTATGCGGAGTTTCCATGGATCGGAGATTTGGGGTGAGCTCCTGAAGTTCAGAGTTGTCCCTGCTCTCCCTCTTACTGTTATTCTGATCTCTATTTTTGTATTTCAGAGATGGCTTTGTGTATATTTACTCTGTATTTTACTTTGTACTCCTGTTGTATTAGAAATTCTTATACTGACCTCACCAGGTTTTGGGGTTGTATTTACTTCTTTCTTATCTCTTCTTCTCTTTTATTTAGTTTTGCTTCCATTTTTCTTATTAGTCAGTTACTAGTTGTTCCAGACTATGGGTTGGCTTACCTACTGGTGGGTTATGGTAGGTGCCATCATGACCTGAGAAAATTGGATCGTGAAAAATTGGTATCAGAGCCTAGGTTTACCGGTGTTGTTGGTACAAGAGCTAAGTGCCTAGTAGAGTCCTGCGGATCGGTACAGAGATGTCTGCATCCTATTTTTGAGAGGCTATAGGGCATTCTTAGGAAATTCTGTTCCTTGATTCCTTATCATGTGTCCATACTTGTATGAACCTCTAAATACTTATCTTGACTCCACTCTTTCTTAGAAGGATAGCACGTGTTACTAGAGTTTCAGCTCAGCGTCGATCTAGAAAGTTTGGGATTGATATCAAGGATCTTCAGCATTGGCCAGAGGGTCTGGGGCCAGCTCAGACTCCGACAGAGTTTATGACCGCCTTAGCTTTTCAAGATACCGTGTTAGGTATTTCGAGTCTTTTCGTGGATACTTCACAATCAGGGGTGGTGCCCGTTACATCAAGTAGTTTTCAGGCCTGAGTTGGGTTTATTGGTGTTCAACAGGGTTTATTAACAGTTTCAGAGTATGAGATAGGGTTTCTTCCATGGGCCAGGCATACTTTTATGTTATATCCTACAGAGCATGAGATAGTGTGTGGGTTTATCTGAAGACTAGCATTACCACTCTATTTGGCATCAGAGAATTTGATATCAACTAGATCTACTTTCCTTCAGGTTGTTGGTCACGTGAGGACTATAGAAAGGGCATGTCTTGAGACATATAGAGGTGGAACTAGAGGCCATGTCAGCATTACAGTGTTGGTAGTATTCCGTCCGGAGGTAGGTATCCTCCCAGCAAAGGTCAGTATCAATTGAACCCAATTAGCTACGCACAGGTAGTACCTCAGAATATGGGTGGCCTTTATATCAATCGTGGTGGTCACAGTGGAAAGAGTTTTGGTCAAGTATTACGGGGTTCTCATTCTAGGTCTTCAGGGTGTAGCGGCCATTCTAGATCAGTAGGTACATTGCATCGGAGAGTTCTAAGGGCATGTTATGATTGTTAAGAGGTTGTTCATTAGTCTAGATAGTGTCCCAAGCGAGGGATTATTAGTCAATCAGTGCAGTCAGATCAGTCTCATAGGGTTGCAGCCCATTTGTTTAGAGACGGTACCCTGGGTATTTCAGTTGGTCATTCAGATACTCAACTCGAGGTTAGTTGCATTCAGATTCATACTTCTTCAGATAGGTCAAGGACTATGGCTTCAAATTTCATCATATAGGTGCGATTTAATTTACTATCTATTAGTTTCTATTTGAGATAAGCTGGGGGTTTCATACCCATCGATGATTTTATGCCTTGAGTTTATTACATTGGTTGTTAAAAGCCTTTGTGTAGATTTTTATACTTATGTGACTACCCCCGTAGATATTTTGTTTTAGTAGAGATTTCAGTGGATCGGTAGCACTTGGGTAGATCCCATATTCTTTGGCATATTGGCTTCGATGATCCTAAAGTGGTACTGGTTATTTTTTATTTTATGCCACCTGCACTTTCTACTGTTGTTGTTATGGTGGTTGTTTTAACTTTTATTGATCCCACTTAATAGATGGCTAGACTAGCGCTATCTAGTTAGTATCCCTTTCTTGTGATTCTCATCCATTTGGCTTAGACGGCTACCTTGGTTGATTGGTTTTCCTTCTTTGTTAGTAAGGTAAGGTCGGTTGTTGAGAGGATTGTGTGAATGAAGGTTTGGCCTTGCGTGGTTATATTGTAATTCTGGTATTGACAACTCTTTTATATAGCCGTTCCTAAGGTTGGTAAGTTGAGGTTTGTTCTTCCAGATTTTATGGTTTACCTCCCGGTAGTGGCCTTGATCTTGGGTTTTGATGTTGAGTCGAGTACACAGTTCTTTCTATGATGTCACTCATGGCTCAGTTGAGTTGAGGTTGGTTTAAATGGGTGATTTCAATGGCTTTTCATTTAGGGATTTGTTTCAACTAGTGTGATTTCGTGGGATGTTTTTGCTTGGTATAAAAGGGTGGTTGTGTGTTCTTATGTATCAGTTATCGGCAACCGAAGGGTGTGACTCTAGGGAGTGAGTACCAGTGACCATGTTTTTTTTGAGTTATTTGATGTGGCTATCATTAGGACTCTTTACAGTCTCGGTAAATTCTTAGTTATGCCTTAGTTTGTTGTGCCTCTCTGTAGATATGGATTTGATTGCTTGTGTCTTTAGCCCATGGTTTTGCTCCATTGAAATTGTGTTCTTCGACAGCATCTCAGTATCAGCTCTTATAGGAACTGTTGGGTATATTCTTATTTTTTGAAGGTGAGATTGGATGGGTATTTGATATTCTTGAAGACTCATTGGTCCCGGTTTTGATTTTGAATCTTTTGGATTACGACTTGAGAGTTGTGATAGATTCTGGTGAGTGGATGCTTACTCGTCAGTAGGATCGGTTTGGGCAATCGAAGTCAAGCGGTTCGGTTTTGGTTTTAAGCTTAGCTGTGGATTTATCACTGGTTTGCAGCCTACGTTTTGAGTCAATTGAGATATTGTCAGCAGGCTGACTTGGCCTACTCATTACCTACCAGTTCAGTTTTGCTTCAGTTTGGGGAGATTGTCTTAGATGGATGTTCAAGGGATGGTTCGTTAGCACATAGTGTTGGTTTATACTACTTTTGACTTTGGTACTCAGTTTTCATGGGGCTTTTTAGAAGTCTACTCATCGGGAGATAGGTATCCGAGTTGAGTTTAGAGTAGCTTTTCACCCTTTGATCAACATTCAGTTAGAGTGAATTGTTTATATTCTAGAGGCTATGCTTCAAACTTATGCTACTCATTTCGAGGGCCATCAGGACCAGTTATTGACTTTAGCAGAGATTACAGATATTAGTCACCACCATTTGGGTATTCAAGTGGGACCTTATGAGGCATCATTCATATGCTAGTCCGTGCGAATTTCTGGTGGGTCAGCTTCATTCGGTCGAGGTTAGTTGTGATGTGATTATGCAGATAGGACTCAGATGATGCTAGATAGATTCTTTGTATTTCAGAGTAGACAATATGTTTGGCAATATAAGAGAATATTATATTTGGAGTTTGGAGTTGGCAGTATGGTTCATATATGGGATTGCATCTAGCCTGGTCGAGTATTTGCTTAGTTGTGCTTGTATCGGTGTTAAGTCGGTATACTTTGATTTGGGTCTTGCGTACTTCAGTTCGACTCAGTTCAGTTGGAGCTTAGTCAGCCTTTGAAAGATGAGCAAGTGGTTATTATGAGCAATGGAGTAAAAAAGTTGAAATCTAGGGGATTCCTTTAGCTTATGTTCTGAAGAGGCATTATTCTGCCAGGAAGGGTGTCTGGGGAACCTTGTAGGGCATGCATACCGAGTATCCTCACATTCTCGAGCTTTCGGGCTCTTTTTGTTCCTTGATTTTTGAGGACGAAAGTCCTTTTAGTAGTGGATGTTGTAATGACCCTTTAGGTCATTGTTCAATTTTTCATGCGTTTCCGACATTTCGAGCTTTTCGATAGTTGCTACCCATTATTTATGATCTTCCAGGACAGGTAGTTTGGTTTTTGGGTAATTCATTTGAAAATGTCATTAATACCGAGTTAGAGTTTAGTAAATTTATAATATTTATTTTTATTGCCTTTCTAAAATATATTTGATATTTATGAAATTTCTTTAGTTATAATATATTTATATTATTTTATAATACTTTAATAATTTATTAATATTTTAAACGGAGATAGTGAATGTAATTATACTGAAAAATTCTAATTATATAATAGAGACTTTATTCGGAATAATTTTTTTATTAATTGTGGTATATTAAAAATATTATATTTATTTTTCATAAACCTATGCAATACCCGAATATATACGTATCAGGATGAAAATCATTGTCACGCCTCGAATTCCAACGGAGCGGACTGGCACCCGAAGAAGTTAAGGCCCGAGAGAACCAACCTTCATTCATTCATATGCATCTCTCTCAATGAACAACTCTTATAGATACAAGAGGTCAAAGACGGAAGTCATGGAAAGATATTCATATAGATATGAAACTTGGCCGTTAGGGCCATTTCATTAAAAACATACATTTCTCACATTCCTTCATTCGTCCCACAACGTCTACAAAAGCCTCTAACAGATACATAACCAATCCTAAAGTCGGGACAAGTCTCCGCTTTATGCAACATTTACATAACACCAAAACATATGTACACAAGTGACACGAAAAGCCCTGGACAGAACTGGAGCTCACCAATAGTCCGCGGATGACCCGTAGCCTACTGTGGAGGTCTACTAGCACCCTTGCCTGCAGCAAGTAAGGTAAGTCCCCCAAGGGACGTTAGTACGAAGAATGTACTGAGTATGTAAAGCTGTAAGAAACTGTATGATACATAAGCACTTCAATGGAATCAAAACATGTGAAATAATCAATATGGACAAACCTCCGTTCTGTATATGTGGAACCATGTACATTACTTTCATTACTTTAATTTTTCGTTCATTCATCCATATCATTATCATTCATATAATATCCTCATTCATATATGTATATATATTCATTCAAGTGATACAAGTGATATACCTGGGCCCAACTGATCAGTGGGAGAGCAACATAATAATTGGGATCAACCCTTGCTAGGCTTTTTCATTTGCCCCTGGGATACCGCCCGTAATATTGGGATCAACCCGAGCTAGGCTTTTCCTTTGCCCCTGGGATGCCACCCATAGTATTGGGATCAACCCGAGATAGGTGGTTCTTCCACCCCTGGGATGTCACCCAAGAATATAGTGATATTGGTATCGACCCTTTCTAGGTGTTACTTTCACCTCTGGGATACCACCCAAGATTATACAAACAATTATACATTACCTCCGCTCTTTTGTTATAAGATTGACACATTGGTGGTTGAAACATTATTGAAACTTTGGAACGTAACGTTATTGGAACTTTGGAACAATGTACACAATCATGTGACACATGAATAACAATTGGTCGATGAATAAGAAACATGTGAATAACAATATATGACAACCTGAAATGAGATACCTTTGAACATTTCGGAATGGAACAAGTACAATGTCAATGTGAACAATATGTGCTGCAGAAGGATACAGAAAGAGTAACCTTACTGTAACACCCCATACAATTCTGAACCTAGTGGATTACCGTAACCTTCATGGAATTATTTGGACATGGGAGTTTTGAGGAATTATGCATTCATTTAAGTGGGCTGAATTTAATCTAATGAATTGGGCTCCAGATAAGGCCCAAACAAAAATTAAGTTACAAGACTTGGCCCAACAAGGGAAATTTATTCATTCTTCCATTGACCCAAGTAACACCTCATCTTTGACTAATAAATGGCTAAGTATGACCATTATTAAGTCTGAAAAATCAGCCCCTAACTCACCATATTACACTTGCCATATTCTAGAAATTTCCCAAAGAAGATTTTTCTCTCAAACCCTAAGCAACAAACTCCTTTGGACAATATCATTCATTTACAAGCCTTGGTAAGTGTTTAATTTTATGATTTAATATATTATATGCATGTGAGATTATATAAGTCATGATGGTTATGCCTAGAAGTGTTGAGTAGTGCACTTTTGCTTATTGATAAAAGATGTGTCATCTATGTGATTTGATCTTAAAAGGAGACTTGATGTTTTGATAGAAATGAATGATATGGATGAAATATCAACATGATAGGGTGTGGTTTTTTTTACATGATAATATATGGGTTTGTTGGTTCATGTTGGTTATGTTGGCTCATGTTGGTTATGTTGGCAAAACTATGGACTTTTGCTTAATCGGTGAAGGGTTTTGCCTTGTAAACTTGAAAATAGACTTGTGGTCTTGAAGGAAGTGAATTTGACGGATTCAATATTGACATGTGAGATGTGATTATAGACTTAACTTGTTTTATTCTTGTACATAATTTTTGGAATTGTTATTACGAAATTGGGCATGAAATTGGTGACGTATTGAAAGAAACATGTAGTTTGGTGATGTTTATGTGTGTTGTGAAACCATGGCTGTTCATTGGCATTTAATATGATCCAAATATGTTAAGAGAAGGTTAGTTATGATCATGGACCATTCATTGCATAAAAAGACCCAAAAAGAGACTCTTTTTGGCTGAAACGGGCACCCGCCCTCGCAGACGAAGCACCTGCGGGTGCAGGTGGCTTCGCAGGTGAGCCCAGAACTCCGAATTTATTGTTTTTCCATCCCTTTGACCCCCCGAAACCCCTATACCCTTCATGGATGCAATTATCAACTTGTGATACCTTTTGAATGACTTTAAAGGAGTATCCCGGAGGTATTTTTCATGGTAACAATTATGGATGGTTGTTCATGTGTTGTTACGAACGATATTAAGATGCTTTGATGGAGTAATTGTGACTTAGTGTTAATGTGGAAGTATAAAGGGTAAACTTGGTGTGAAATGTTATTGGTTTATGATGTCTTGGTCGATGTGTGGAATGTTATGGTATTGATGGGTTGGTGATGTAATAAATGGTAATGTAAGAAGGCAAAATTACGTTATATGGGAATCACGTAATTTCTTATCGTCTTATGCACTTGTAACATGGTTAATGGTTGACGTGAGCTTCATAATGTACTTGTGTTGTAGAGTAAAATGTAAGTAAGAAGCGGGATTGTTATATTCACATATAGGACTGTATATTCATATTGGGAAGACAAGGTATGTAAGGTTACTCTTTCCGTGTCTTCCTGTAGCACATATTGTTCACATTGTCATCGTAAGTGTTCTACTCCAAAATGTATAAAGGTATCTCATTTCAGGTTAACATATATTGTTAGTCACATGTTTCTTGCTCAATGACCAATTGTTATTCATTAAATAATTGTAAACATCGTTTCAAAGTCCCAATAATGTTACTCTCATGTTTCTTATTCATTGGTCATTGTCCCAAGGCTTCAATAATAATGTTATAATCGAATGTACCAATCTCTCACAAGTGAATGTGATAATCTCTCATGAGCAGAAAGTACCAATCTCTCAAAAGAAGAAATTAAGTAACGTATATTTGTGGGTTGTAAGAGGTAAGGAAAATAATAAATGAAGGGTGGACATGTTTCCAAAGTTCCAACAATATTATGACTCCAAAGTTCCGATAATGTTGTGTTCCAAGTTCTAATAATGTTATGACTATTATTGTATCAATCTCTCACAAGAAAAGGTATCAATCTCATGAAAGTAAAGGAATGAAGTAACGTATATAAGTGTTTCCAATAATGTTTCAATTACCAATGTATCACTCTCATAACAAATGAAAAGGAAAGAAGTATGCAAAGAAGTAATGTACACATGGTTACTTTATGTTTCATTGAGTATGGATCAAATCAAAAGGGCATAAGCTCGGATGGAATAATCCCAATATTATTCTATGATATTATTATGATATATATGACTATAGCCCACTGATTAGCTGGATGCCCGGTTTATATTATAGCCCACTGATCAGCTGGATGTTCGGTATTATTATATAATATATATATGACTATAGCCCACTGATCAGCTGGATGTCCGGTTTACATTACAGCCCACTGATCAGCTGGATGTCCGGTATTATTATTATATATATATGACTATAGCCCACTGATCATCTGGATGTCCGGTTTATATTATAGCCCACTGATCAGCTGGATGTACGGTATTATATTATAGCCCACCAAGTGTGGATGACAGTTATTATATTATAGCCCACCAAGTGTGGATGACTGTTATTATATTATAGCCCACCATGTGTGGATGACAGTTATTATATTATAGCCCACCAAGTGTGGATGACTGTTATTATATTATAGCCCATCAAGTGTGGATGACTTTTATTATATCATGGCCAACTAATAAGTGGATGACTGATAATAAAGATGAACGTAAGGCCAAAGGAAGTATGTCATGTAATTGAAAGTATGAAGGAATGTTATTTCACGAATGATAATGATATGAATGAACGATCAAATATTGAAAGAAATGAAAGTAATGAACATGGTTCCACATATATAAAACGGTGATTGATCCATAATGGTTATTCACATGTATTGATCCCAGTTGATATCCTATGTATCATGCAGTTTCTTATAGACTTACATACTCAGTACATTATTCGTACTGACCCCCTTAGGGGGCTTACCTTACTTGCTGCAGGCACAGGTGCTAGTAGACCTCCACAGTAGGTTGCAGATCATTTGCGGATCGTTGGTGAACTCCAGTTGCTTCGGGGCTTTTCGAGTCATTATGTACATTTGTTTAATATTGTATATGTGTATAGAGCGAGGTGTTGTCCCGACTCTAGGTTTGTTATGGTTATGTATTTGTAGAGGCTTTGTAGACTTATGTGAGAGAATGATGGTAAGAGAAGTGTGTCCATTTTGACGTAATGGCCCTAACGGTCAAATTTCATACATATAGCACATGTTTCCATAACTTCCGCTATTAGCATCTAGTATGTATACGTGATGATGATGTTTCTTGAATGACATGCATATGGATGGACAAGAGCAAAGATTGGTTCTCTCGAGACTTATCGGCTTCGGGTGCCAGTCCATCCCGAATGGGACTCGGGGTGTGACACTTACATACCTTATCTTCACAATATGAATACACAATCCTATATGTTAATACAATAATCCAGCTCCTTCCTTACATTTTACTCTTCAACACAAGTACATAACGAAACTCACGTTAACAACTAACTACATTACAAGTGCATAAGACGACAATGAGCTACATGACTGCCTTATAACATCATTTCATCCTTCTACAATACAATAGACTGCATCACCATACCAACACCAACACCACAACACTCCACATATTAACCAAGACATCATAAAGTGATATCATTTCACACCAAAGTTATACTTTACAGTTTCCCTTCAACACTATGTCACCTTTACTCCATCAAGTCACTTAAATACCTTTCACAATAACACATTAACAACAATACATAATTGATATAATCCAACATGCCTCCGAACGACTCTTTAAAGCCATTCAAAGGGTACCATAAGTTGATAATTGCATCCAAAATGGGTATAGGGGTCTTGGGGGGTCAAAGAGATGCAAAAACAATCGAAACGAAGTTCTGGAATGATCTGTGAAGCCACCTGCGCCCGCAGGTGGATGAGGTGGGGCCGCAGGTGACCATTGTCCCTGTACAGGGCCACCTGCATTGGCATTTGCGCCCGCAGGTGCCCTGTCCGCGAGGGCAGATACCTGTTTCAGTCTCCGAGGGTCAATTTAGGGTCCTTTTTCGTAATGAATGGTCCATGTTCATTTTTCGTAATGAATGGTCCATGGTCATAATTAAGCTTCTCTTTTCATATTTTAAGTTATATTGGTTACCAACGAACAGCCATGGTTTCACAACGCACATGAACATCACAAAACTATATTTTTCCTTTCAATACGTCACCCATTCCATGCACAATTTCGCAACAACAATTCCAAATGTCAAACACAAAGAGAAAGAAAGATAAGGACATAACCATATCTTCCATCAAAACCTCAAGTCTCCTTTCAAGTTCAAGTCACATAGATGACAAATCTTTTAGCAAGGAAGCAAAAGTACACTACTCAACACTTTTAGACATAACCATCATGATCTAAACAATCTCTCATGCATATCATATATTAAATAACAATAATAAACACTTACCCAAACTTGCAAGGTGATGATTGTAACACCCCGTACGTTTCTGAGTGTAGTTGATAACCGTAATATTTAGGGAAAAATGAAAACATGAGAGGATTGATGAATTTTGTATTGAATTGTGGGTATTAATAAGTCCCATACAATTAGGCCCAAAATGAAGCCCAAAACAATTATAAGACATGGCCCAAAAAGGGATTTTGACCCATTCTTCCAAATATGGTCCATTTGACCAATCAACATGGCATTAAATGCTAAGGAAAAAGATAAGGGAGACATGAGGGACTATATAAACAGAAAAATCATATTTTTTTTGCATTGAACTCTCATAACATTTCTAGATTTTTCCAACAAAATTCCCTTTTGCTCTCAAGAACCCTAAGTCACTCTTTTGGCCAAGATAATCAATTGGTAAGACTTGGTAAGTATTTATTATGATGGATTAATATATTTTGTGCATAATACATGGTGTATATTATGTTGGTAGAGTATTGAGAAGTTCACAAGAAGTGAAGTGAACATGTTTGCTAAATCGGAGGGTGGTTTGTCTTGTAAACATGACTATGGATTTGTGGTTTTGAAGAAAGTGTACTTGGTGGAGTAAATATTGACATGTGAGATGTTTTTATAGTGTTACTTTGTTTAACCCTTGCGTATAACGTTTGGAATTGTTATTGCAAAATTGGTTATGGTTTTGGTGTCGTATTGGCCGTGAAATGTGGTTTTGGGTGTTGTTATGTGTGTTGTGAGACTATGGATGAATGTTGGTGTTTAAGATGATAAAAAATATGTTCAAATATGTTTGGTGATTATCATGGACCATTCATGTCATTAAAAGACCCAAAAGAGACCATTTCGGACCAAAACGGGCATCCGCCCCCGCAGACGAAGGCATCTGCGCCAATGCAGATGGCACTGGCTGTTGCCAAAGGCCATCTGCAGGCTCAAGTGGCTGACCTGTGGGCGCAGGTGGCTGCGCAGGTTAGCCCAGAATCTTGTTTTTTTTGTTTTCGTGTCCCTTTGATCCCCGAAAGCCCCGATACCCTTTTTGGATGTAATTATCAACTTGTGATGTTGTTTTAATGACTTTAAAGTATTGTATGGAGGTGTGTTGGACTGTATTAAGTATGGATGGTTGTTCATATGTTGTTGTGAATGAGTAATTGAGACGAAATGATATAGAGGAAAGCGTAAAGGGTAAGTGTGGTGTGAAAGGCTATCGATGTATGATTTCTTGGTTAATGTGTGTAATGTTATGGTGTTCTGGCTATGAAAATGCATTGGATTGTATTGTAAGGGGTGACATGACGCTATATATAGCAACTAATTGCTAATGTATGCGATGATATGTACTTGTATTATAGAGTAAGACGTAAAGAAGAAGCTAGACTATTGTATTCATACATAGGCTTGTGAATTCATACTTGGAAGTGAAGGTATGTAAGTTTACTCTTTCGATATCCTTCGGCAGCACATAGTATCACATTGTCATTATACTTGTTCCATTTCGAAATGTTCAAAGGTATTCCATTTCCGGTTATTAGTCATTGTTACTCACATGTTCCTTATTCATTGACCAATTGTGATTCACATGACTCATGTTCATTGATTAATGTTCCAATAATGTTCCAAAATTCCAATAACATTGTAACCACTAATGTACCACTCTCATAACAAAAGAATTAAAGTAATGAACACTTGTTGAGCATGGGTGGCAACTCGAAGGGGCATAAGACTAGCTAGAGGCGATCCCGAATGGATATTGAGTACAGGTGGCAACTCGAAGGGGCAAAACCCTAGATAGAGGCGATCCCAAAAGTTCATTGGAAACGGGTGGCAACTCAAAGGGGCGAAAGCCTAGCTAGAGGCGATCCCGATTATTAGTTATTTCCCACTGATCAGTTGGGCCCGGGCATTACATGATTGATGATTAAGTAAAGTAAAGTAAAGGAAGAAATGCACATGATCCCACATGTCTAACCTATGATAATTTATTCACATGATGTGTTCTTTTGTACTTGATTTCATTAACGTTCCTATATATCATTCAGTTACATACAACCTTACATACTTAGTAATTTCTATGTACTGACCTCTCTTGGGGGATTTACCTTACTTGTTGTAGGCACATGTATTAATAGGCCCCCACAGTAGGACTTGGATTTTTCGCAGATCTGTTGGTGAGCTCCAGGTTGCTTCAGGGATTTTTGAGTCCTATGTACATATTGGTTTTGATATTGTATCATAGTTGTCTAAAGAGGGTACTTGTACCGACTTTAGGATGTTCATGTTTGTGTATGTATAGAGGCTTTGTAGATGATGTGGGACAAACAAAGGATGTATGTTATGTCATGGTGGCCCTAACGGCCAAGTTTCGTATTTGTATGTGTTTATCATCACTCATTTTTCATGACTTATGCCATTAACATCTTGCATCTACCTGTGGTATTGATATTCATGGAAGGACTTATGTATGAGTGTATAGGGATATTGGTTGGTTCTCTCGGGGCCTCAACGGCTTCGGGTGTCAATCACGCCTCATTGGGATTCGGGGTGTGACAAAAGTGGTATCAGAGCAGGTCGTTCTAAGGGTGTCTACAAAGCCGTGTCTGAGTAGAGTCTTACTTATCAATGTGTTGTGCACCACATTTATAAGTAGGAGGCTACGGTACATTTAGGAGTTGTTTCATTTCTTCATTTTCTAGATCGTGCATTAGAGCCAAAGTTGTAGGTGGAACTATATCTGACTGTTGAAATTGTTTTCTTATATTATAATAAAAATGCCGATGACAAGAAAGGGTAAAAGTAAGAGGTTAGACAAGATTGCTGGAGAAGGAAACAGTAGGGCCCCACCTGAGCCAGTTAATCAAGGCGGCGCTGAACCAGAGATGGCACCACAGGCTTCTTCTACTCTTCCAATTTCAGAAGAGTCAAGAGAAAGAGAAATACCTGCAGTACCACCAGTGAATACTATTGACCAGGACTTAAAGAATGCAGTACAGATGTTGACCCAAATAGTTGCTGCACAGGTTCAGGGACAGGGTGGTCCAACCACACATGATGATAGTGCAGCCAGAGCAGCTATTAGATGGACACAGGACTTTTTGAAACTAGACCCTCCTACCTTCACTGGATCGGATCCGAATGAAGACTCGCAGGATTATATAGATCAAATCCAAAGGGCATTAGAGGTAATGCAAGTGTCCAGTATGGAAACGGTCAAGCTTGAGGCCTATAGGTTGAAGGGTAAAGCTGTACTGTGGTATGAAGATTGGATACGGTCGCGGGGCATTGATGCACTTCCAGCTAGTTGGGAAGAATTTAAAATAGCATTCTTGGATCACTATCTCCCCTATGAGGTTCGAGAGGCTCGTGCAGACCAATTCTTGAATCTGCGATAGGGAAACATGAGTGTTAGAGAGTATAGCCTCAAGTTTAATTCCTTGGCCCGGTATGCTCCGAATGTGGTTGCAACTATGATCGATAGAGTTCATCGGTATGTGGACAGATTAGAGCCATACTTGGTCTGAGATTGTACTATTGCTGCACTAAACAGGGACATAGACATTGAAAGAATACAGGCCTTTGCGCATAAAATGGAAGATAAGAGGCAACGAAGAAGAATGCAAGGGTTTGAAGAAGGGCCGTCGAAGAGGGCTAGCTCTACGGGACAATCTACGGTGTCCCAAGGAGAGTTTAGACCTTGAAATTTCACTAGGCCGCCTAGACCCTCATTTTCCTATTCCACAACAGGTACTTCACCTCAATTTCGAGGATCTAGAGGTAGTTATGTTGGGCGAAGCAGTATGGTTAAAGGTCCACAAACAGCAGGATTTCCTCGCCAGCCATGTCAGCATTGTGGGAAATTTCATTTAGGTGAATGCCGGATTGGAAGGAATGTTTGTTTATTTTGTGGTGAGCCAGGGCACATGGCGAGAGAGTGTCCACAGAGGAGAATGAGTGGTATAGCATGACCGGCTGGGTCGGCCATTGAGTCATCATCATCGGTTCCTTCACTGGGCCGAGGTGTGCAGTCTTTTAGCCGTGGTAGGGATGACAGAGGAGCAGCCAGTACTAGCGGGGTCCAAAATAGTACTTATGCTTTGGTGGACCGCCAGAATTCAGAGGCTTCCCCTGATGTCGTCATAGTTACATTATCTATATTTTCCCATAATGTATATGCATTGATTGACCCGGGTTCTACATTGTCCTATGTTACTCCATTGATTGCGACGAAGTTTACAAAGGCACCTGAATTATTAATTAAGTCAATTGAAGTGTCTACACCGGTTGGTGAAAATATTATTGCAAAGAGAGTGTATCGTAATTGTGTGGTGATTGTGTGTGGTCACGATACACTGGCCGATCTCATCGAACTACACATGATAGATTTTGATGTTATCATGGGAATGGATTGGTTAGCCTCTTGTTATGCCATGGTGGATTGCCGAGCCAAGAAGGTGCGGTTTTGTTTTCCGCAAGAAAATGTTCTTGAATTGCAAGGTAATGTAGGGGCACCACGAGGAAGATTTATTTCCTATTTGAAAGTAAGGAAAATGATTGCCAAGGGATACATATGTCATTTAGTATGGGTGAAAGATAATGATGTGGAATCATTAACTCCACAGTCGGTTCCGGTAGTCAATGAATTTCTTGATGTATTTCCAGAAGATCTTCCAGTCTTACCCCCAGAACGGGAAGTAGAATTTGGCATTGATGTGATTCCAGACACTCAGCCTATTTTTATTCTTCCATATAGAATGGCTCCAGCAGAATTGCATGAATTGAAGAAGCAATTGAAAGATTTGCTAGACAAAGGCTTCATCAGGCCTAGTATGTCCCCGTGGGGTGCACCGGTATTATTCATATGAAAGAAAGATGGCACATTGAGAATGTGCATTGACTATCGGCAATTGAATAAGGTAATGATCAAGAACAAATATCCCCTCCCTCGCATTGATGATTTGTATCAGTTACAGGGTGCCAAGTGTTTTTCAAAGATTGACTTGAGGTCGGGTTACCATTAAGTCAGAGTTAGAGAAGAAGATATACCCAAGACAGCTTTTCGAACATGGTATGGCCATTATGAATTTTTAGTTATGTCTTTTGGACTAACAAATGCACCAGTTGTGTTCATGGATTTGATGAATAAGGTGTTTAAGCCATTTATGGACGTGTTCATCACGATATTTATAGATGACATCCTGGTTTATTCAAAATCACAAGAGGACCATGCTAATCACTTGCGAAAAGTGTTACAGATTCTCTGTGAGCGTAAGTTGTATGAAAAGTTCTCCAAGTGTGAGTTTTGGTTAAAATCAGTCGCATTCTTGGGTCACATTGTTTCAGATGAAGGAATACAGGTTGATACACAGAAAATAGAAGCAGTGAAAAATTGGCCAAGACCTACGACACCCACAGAGATTCGTAGTTTTCTTGGATTAGCAGGTTATTATAGGCGATTTGTGGAAGGTTTTTCTTCTATTTCTGCACCATTAACGAAGTTAACTCACAAGGCAATTAAGTTTTAATGGAATGATGCATGTGAAAAAGGGTTCCAAAAACTGAAAGATAAGCTGACTTCCACGCCAGTGTTAGTACTTCCTGAAGGCACAGAGGGCTATTCAGTGTATTGTGATACTTCTAGGATTGGTCTCGGATGTGTGTTGATGCAGCATGGTAACGTGATAGCATATGCCTCACGACAGTTGCGACCACATGAGAAAAATTATCCCACTCATGACCTTGAATTGGCAGCGGTGGTCTTTGCTTTAAAGATATGGCGTCATTATTTATATGGAGTTCATGTTGATATTTACACTGATCACAAAAGTTTTCAATATATCTTTAAATAGAAGGAACTCAATTTGAGGCAACGAAGATGCTTAGAGCTTTTGAAAGACTATGATGTTGATATTTTATACCATCCAGGGAAGGCAAATGTGGTAGCAGATTCATTAAGCCGCAAGGCAGCGGGAGTCACTAATGGCCAATTGACGGAAAAGAAAGAGATAATCAAAGACGTATATCAATTAGCCATCTTGGGGGTTCGTCTACTTGAATCCTCAGATGAAGGGGTTATTGTGCAAAATACGGCTGAATCTTTATTGATAGCTGAAGCGAAAGAAAAACAGTTTGCAAATCCTATGTTATTGCAGCTAAAAGAAATACACAAAATAACTTGACAAAGGTTTTTGATCTTACAAAAGAAGGGGTGCTCCAATGTCAAGGGAGATTATGTGTACCAGATGTAGATGAATTGAGGAAGCGAATTATGGCGGAGGCGTATCACTTGCGCTATTCTATTTATCCGGGTGCTACGAAAATGTGTCATGATTTAAAGGAAGTGTACTGGTGGGGAAACATGAAGAAGAACATTGCAGAATTTGTTGCTCAATGCTTGAACTGTCAACAAGTGAAAGTAGAGCACCAGAAACCAGGAGGCTATATGCAATGCATTAATCTTCCAGTTTGGAAGTGGGATATGATTAATGTGAACTTCATCACAGGTTTGCCTTGTACATTGTGGAAGTTTGATTCTATATGGGTTATAGTTGACAGGCTTACCAAGTCTGCACATTTCCTACCAGTTAAGACCACTTATACAGCAGAGGATTATGCCAAATTGTATGTGAAAGAAGTAGTACGGTTGCATGGGATTCCACTTTCTATTATATCAGACAGAGGAGCACAGTTTACAGAGCACTTTTGGAGATCTTTTCAGCAGAGTTTGGGTACACAGGTGAATTTGAGTACAACTTTCCATCCTCAGACTGATGGACAAGCAGAACGTACTATTCAGACACTTGAAGATATGCTACGAGCTTGTGCATTAGATTTTCAAGGCAGTTGGGATGACCATTTGCCTCTTATTGAATTTGCTTACAACAATAGCTATCATGCAAGTATTAAAATGGAACCTTATGAAGCTTTGTACGGGAGGAAATATAGATCACCAATTGGATGGTTTGAAGTGGGTGAAACTGCTTTATTTGGCCGGATCTTGTTCATCAGGCTATGGAGAAAGTTAAAGTGATTCAAAAATGATTACAAACGTCCCAGAGTCGACACAAGTCCTATGCTGATATTAGGAGAAGAGGACTTGAATTCTCCATATGTGATTGGGTATTCCTGAAGGTGTCACCGATTAAAGGGGTAATGCGGTTCGAAAAGAAAGAAAAATTGAATCCACGTTACATAGGCCCATATGAAATTATTAGAAGATTTGGGCAAGTTGCGTATGAGTTGGCACTACCCCAGGAACTCTCCACAGTTCATCCGGTATTCCATGTGTCAATGCTTCGGAAGTGCATAGGGGATCCATCTCGTTTTACTCCTATTGATGATGTATAGGTCACAGAGGATCTTACCTATGAGGAGACACCTATAGCTATTCTGGATATACAAGTGAAGAGATTGAGGAATAAATACATTGCCTCTGTAAAGGTACTTTGGAGAAATCAACAAAGAGAGGAGGTCACATGGGAAGCTGAAGAAATGATGAAATCCAAGTACCCTTATTTGTTTCAAAGAGAAGAATGACAAGTAAGTATTTATAAGCTTTGAGTGTGTATCTATATGATGACATGAAGAATGTTCTTAAACTTGTAATTGTCTACTTTGAAATGGTAACACTAACATTCGAGGACGAATGTTTCTAAGGGGGGAAGAATGTAACACCCCGTACGTTTCTGAGTTTAGTTGATAACCGTAATATTTAGGGGAAAATGAAAACATGAGAGGATTGATGAATTTTGTATTGAATTGTGGGTATTAATAAGTCCCATACAATTGGGCCCAAAACAATTATAAGACATGGCCCAAAAAGGGATTTTGACCCATTCTTCCAAATATGGTCCATTTGACCAATCAACATGGCATTAAATGCTAAGGAAAAAGATAAGGGAGACATGAGGGACTATATAAACAGAAAAATCATATTTTTATTGCATTGAACTCTCATAACATTTCTAGATTTTTCCAACAAAATTCCCTTTTGCTCTCAAGAACCCTAAGTCACTCTTTTGGCCAAGATCATCAATTGGTAAGACTTGGTAAGTGTTTATTATGATGGATTAATATATTTTGTGCATAATACATGGTGTATATTATGTTGGTTATGTTGGTAGAGTATTGAGAAGTTCACAAGAAGTGAAGTGAACATGTTTGCTAAATCGGAGGGTGGTTTGTCTTGTAAACTTGAATATGGATTTGTGTTTTTGAAGAAAGTGAACTGTCACACCCCGAATCCCAACGAGGCGTGATTGGCACCCGTAGCCGACATGGCCCGAGAGAACCAATCTTTACTTACTCAATCATATGCATGCCATAAGAAACCCATAAACACATATCAACTATCAAGACCAACAATGGAAGTCATGGAACATGATATATGTACATATATGCGAAACTTGGCCGTTGAGGCCACCAAGTCAAGGACGACATATCCCTTCTACATTCATACACCCACATCCGTCTACAAAAGCCTCTAACAAGAGCATTGACCAAAATGAACCATAAGTCGGGACAAGTCCCTGCATTACACAATATATACAATACCAAAACATATATACACTCTGACTCGGAGAAGCCCCGAATGAGCTGGAGCTCACCAAAGAGCCGCTAACACTGGCAATCTACTGAGGAGGCCTACTGGGACCTGCGCCTGCAGCAAGTAAGGTAAATTCCCCGAGAGAGGTCAGTACGAAATAAGTACTGAGTATGAAAGGCTCAGATGAAACTGTACAACACATGAATATTTCAATGAACTCAAAACATATGAATAATCAATGTGAATAAGTCACCATGTTACGCTTTGGAAACCATGTGGATTGCTTTCATTATTTTCATTACTTTCTTTATCTCAATGCTCACATGTCATGACATATCACAATGTGCCCGGGCCCCGACTGATCAGTGGGTCTTTCATATCATCATATAGGGATCGAGTCGAGCTAGGCTTATGCCCCTAGACTTGCCACCCTTGGGATCGAGTCGAGCTAGGCTTACGCCCCTAGACTTGCCACGCATAAATCCATATCTCGGGATCGAGTCGAGCTAGGCTTACGCCCCTAGACTTGCCACCCGTACTTGATCATTGACCACATTTGCATTACTTTGTTCATTACTTTGAGATTGATACTTTGATAATCATAACATCACTTTGGAACTTTGGAACACAACATTGTTGGAAACTTTGAATCATTGACCAATAAGTGAAGGACATATGAATAAATATCAATGAGAAATATAACATAACTAGCACCATGATACCATTGGAACCATTGGACAATAATCCATGAACAAGAGACACAAGTATAGGCACTATTGGAATATTGGAATATAACCTTATTTGAACTTTCGGAACATTAACCATGAATATGCGAAATGAGATTCACAATTGATCAATGAGTAGGAAATATATGACAATGACCATAGATAATTGCATATGGAATACCTTAGTATATTTCGGAATAGAACTAGAGAAATGTCAATGTGAACACTATTGGCCGTAGAAAGATACGGACAAAGTAACCTTGCATACCTTGGATGCACAATACGAATAGACAACCTTCGATGCGTATACAATGATCCCTCTCCTTCACTCTACAACATACATACATAACGAATTCACGTTAACCACGAATTACTTTACAAATGCATACAATGTCAATGAATTACATGTTTGCCTTTAAACATGTCATTTTCCTTCGACAAAACTATTGATATACCATTCTTCCAAAAGTTCCGAAAAATTCCCAACATTGACCAATACATGAAAATCAATACATTTCACCACAATACTTCTCCTTTACACTTTCTTATCCATAACACATCACAAATAATCCTTCAAAGCACCTTAATTCAACTCATAACACATATCGGCCAAAAATCCCATAATTTCCACTTTTAGCCAAGAACAAATTTAATGCCAAAAATAACACCATACATGTTCATATTTTGTCCATACCATTCTTTTTCATCAAAGGCACAAGGCCTAATTCACACTTGAATTCCATATACCACAAATCTTATACAAAATCACCAAGTACCATGACCAACTTTTCCAAGCACAACCAACATGATATACATATTCTTTTATGCATATAAGATATTAATCCATGAAAATAAATACTTACCAAGGCTTGTAATATGTTGATCTTGTCCAAGAAGTCCCAAGGAATTATTTTGCTTTAGGGTTTGGAAATGAGAAATGTTGAGAAAAATGTGTTAAAGGCATGAGAGGTCTTGTATAATAAAAATCTGATTTGCCTCTTTATATAGGCCTATCATGTTGTACTTAGCCAATTCTTGGCATTTAATAATATGTCTAGAAGGTCAAATGGAAGAATGGGTCTTTTGACCCATTTGGGCCATGGATTTCTTCCACTTTTGGGCCTTATTTTGGCCCAAGAAGACATATCCATTTAACCCAACAAGTTTCATGCATTATTAACCATATCTCTCATGTTTATATAATTCCATAAGGTCACGACAATATTCCCTTAAAAGATTCTCATTCGTCCTTTCGATCGCAAAAATAGGCATTCTAGTCGCCCTTGGTTTCATTGGACATTTTGGATCACTATTCACCTTTCGTGATTTGATCATGTAGGAGTATGTAGGAGTGTATTGAAGTGTTTGACTCTTATGCTCCATGAAATCACAACACACCTCCTACGACTATCTAATCGCACATGTTACGTCCGATATCAAATGTTTCCCCAATGACACTATAAAACACATATGCATGGCATCTCAACACCTATGTAGATATGATCCCAAGGTATCAAGTGAGGTTATAAAGTACGAGGTGTTACATGAACTTGGTGGAGTAAATATTGACATGTGAGATGTGTTTATAGTCTTACTTTGTTTAACCCTTGCGTATAACGTTTGGAATTGTTATTGCAAAATTGGTTATGGTTTTGGTGCCGTATTGGCCGTGAAATGTGGTTTTGGGTGTTGTTATGTGTGTTGTGAGACTATAGCTGAATTTTGGTGTTTAAGATGATCAAAAATATGTTCAAATATGTTTGGTGATTATCATGGACCATTCATGTCATTAAAAGACCCAAAAGAGACCATTTCGGACCAAAACGGGCATCCGCCCCCGTAGACGAGGGCATCTGCGGGCACAGATGCCAACGCAGATGGCACTGGCTGATTCCAAAGGCCATATGCAGACGTAGGTGGTTGACCTGCGGGTTCATGTGGCTGCGCAGGTCATCCCAGAATCTTGTTTTGTTTGTGTTCGTGTCCCTTTGATCCCCGAAAGCCCTGATACCCTTTTTGGATGTAATTATCAACTTGTGATGTTGTTTTAATGACTTTAAAGTATAGTATGGAGGTGTATTGGACTGTATTAAGTATGGATGGTTGTTCATATGTTGTTGTGAAGGAGTAATTGAGACGGAATGATATAGAGGAAAGCGTAAAGGGTAAGTGTGGTGTGAAAGGCTATCGATGTATGATTTCTTGGTTAATGTGTGTAATGTTATGGTGTTGTGGCTATGAAAATGCATTGGATTGTATTGTAAGGGGTTACATGACGCTATATGACTGTCATATAGTTCATTGTCGTCTTGTACGCCTGTATAGCAACTAATTGCTAATGTATGCTATGATATGTACTTGTATTGTAGAGTAAGACGTAAAGAAGAAGCTGGACTATTGTATTCATACATAGGCTTGTGAATTCATACTTGGAAGTGAAGGTATGTAAGGTTAATCTTTCCATATCCTTCGGCAGCACATAGTATCACATTGTCATTATACTTGTTCCATTCCGAAATGTTCAAAGGTATTCCATTTCCGGTTATTAATCATTGTTACTCACATGTTCCTTATTCATTGACCAATTGTGATTCACATGACTCATGTTCATTGATTAATGTTCCAATAACGTTCCAAAATTCCAATAACATTGTAACCACTAATGTACCAATCTCATAACAAAAGAATTAAAGTAATGAACACTAGTTGAGTACGGGTGGCAACTCGAAGGGGCGTAAGCCTAGCTAGAGGAGATACCAAATGGATATTGAGTACGGGTGGCAACTCGACGGGGCGAAAGGCTAGCTAGAGGCAATCCTGAAAGTTCATTGGAAACAGGTGGCAACTCAAAGGGGCGAAAGCCTAGCTAGAGGCGATCCCGATCATTATGTTATTTCCCTCTGATCAGTTAGGCCCGGGCATTACATGATTGATGATGAAGTAAAGTAAATTAAAGTAAAGGAAGCAATGCACATGATCCCACATGTCTAACCTATGATAATTTATTCACATGATGTGTTCTCTTGTACTTGATTTCATTAACGTTCCTATATATCATTCAGTTACATACAGCCTTACATACTCAGTACTTTCTATGTACTGACCTCTCTTGGGGGATTTACCTTACTTGTTGTAGGCACAGGTATTAATAGGCCCCCACAGTAGGACTTGGATTTTTCGCGGATCTGTTGGTGAGCTCCAGGTTGCTTCGGGGCTTTCCGAGTCCTATGTACATATTGGTTTTGATATTGTATCATAGTTGTCTAAAGAGGGTACTTGTACCGACTTTAGGATGTTCATGTTTGTGTATGTATAGAGGCTTTGTAGATGATGTGGGACAAACAAAGGATGTATGTTATGTCATGGTGGCCCTAACGGCCAAGTTTCGTATTTGTATGTGTTTATCATCACTCATTTTTCATGACTTATGCCATTAACATCTTGCATCTACCTGTGGTATTGATATTCATGGAAGGACTTATGTATGAGTGTATAGGGATATTGGTTGGTTCTCTCGGGGCCTCAACGGCTTCGGGTGTCAATCACGCCTCATTGGGATTCGGGGTGTGACAAAAGTGGTATCAGAGCAGGTCGTTCTAAGGGTGTCTACAAAGCCGTGTCTGAGTAGAGTCTTACTTATCAATGTGTTGTGCACCACATTTATAAGTAGGAGGCTACGGTACATTTAGGAGTTGTTTCATTTCTTCATTTTCTAGATCGTGCATTAGAGCCAAAGTTGTAGGTGGAACTATATCTGACTGTTGAAATTGTTTTCTTATATTATAATAAAAATGCCGATGACAAGAAAGGGTAAAAGTAAGAGGTTAGACAAGATTGCTGGAGAAGGAAACAGTAGGGCCCCACCTGAGCCAGTTAATCAAGGCGGCGCTGAACCAGAGATGGCACCACAGGCTTCTTCTACTCTTCCAATTTCAGAAGAGTCAAGAGAAAGAGAAATACCTGCAGCACCACCAGTGAATACTATTGACCAGGACTTAAAGAATGCAGTACAGATGTTGACCCAAATAGTTGCTGCACAGGTTCAGGGACAGGGTGGTCCAACCACACATGATGATAGTGCAGCCAGAGCAGCTATTAGATGGACACAGGACTTTTTGAAACTAGACCCTCCTACCTTCACTGGATCGGATCCGAATGAAGACTCGCAGGATTATATAGATCAAATCCAAAGGGCATTAGAGGTAATGCAAGTGTCCAGTATGGAAACGGTCAAGCTTGAGGCCTATAGGTTGAAGGGTAAAGCTGTACTGTGGTATGAAGATTGGATACGGCGCGGGGCATTGATGCACTTCCAGCTAGTTGGGAAGAATTTAAAATAGCATTCTTGGATCACTATCTCCCCTATGAGCACTTATTACTCATATTTACCTCCGGTACTTGATGGAGTGGATTGGTTATGGATTATGGAAGTCATGGTTCGAGACCATACAGTGTAAACGAATATCCCGAGTCCCCTATGGGCCCCTTCGTCCGATGAGCCACAATACTGGAGAAGAATGGTCGCCGTAGGACCCTCCTTTGCGAGCTACTGAGCTGGAGGAGGTTTATAAACTTGTGTTGGATATGGTACTTGGTTTATCTTGCATTATCTTGTTCTTTTCATGACTGTCATTTATTCATATGCATCGCCTATCACCAGTATAATCGTTTGGCCCTTATATCTATCGGTCTTATGGGGGGCTATATAGGTACAGGTTATGATTGTTGTTTGCTGAGTGTTTTCTTATGCCTTTAGAGATTATGGGGGCCCGATTAGGTTATTGTTTTTTTGGGCTAGCTGGTTACATTATTATTCGATTATTGTTGTATAGTTCGTGGCAGGTTGGTTATGGATTGGTACTCGAAGTTTTAGGTATGCTTCCGAGTTCCTTTACTCCTTATCATGGTAAGATTTATGATTGTTAGATTATCTAATGCTTATTCACATTTTGGTTAGAAACCTTGATTATTCTAGAGCTAGCTCCCTTATTCTTTATGATCCCAGTGATGTAGACTAGTCCCCTCAGAGTAGTACTTTCATGTTGGTTTATCGGTATAGCGCGGTTGTATATCCATTCTTATCTAGCTACTATTTGTTATCATTTCCTTCTTTCCTACTACTATTGTATATTGTATATCTCTTTCTTCACTATACTATCGTATATGGACTAGCTACTTATGAGACCACACTTCGTTCTTTATTACTAGTAGTATTTGATAGTTACCTTTACTTTTCCATTAGCACTTTTATGTTCGGTTTCTTAAAGTTATATTCCTACTTTACATGTTATTTATACCTGCATTATCTTTGGAGCTCAGTCGGCCAATGCCTACTTAGTACCTCGTGTTTGGTACTCATACTACACTTCTGGAGCCTACAGATCATAGTACGAGTTCTCACCATAGATGTGTGCATTGTGCGGAGCATCCATCAATCGGAGATTCGAAGTGAGAGTTGTCCCTGCTCTCCCTCTTATTGTTAGACTGATCTCTATTTTTGTATTTCAGAGATGGTTATGTATATATTTACTCTATATTTTAGTTTGTACTCCTATTGTATTATAAGCTCTTATACTGACCTCACCAGATTTTGGGGTTATATTTACTTCATTCTTATCTCTTCTTCTCTTTTATTTAGTTTCGCTTGTGTTTTTCTTATTAGTCTGTCACTAGTTGTTCCGGACTATGGGTTGGCTTACCTATTGGTGGGTTATGGTAGGTGACATCATGACCTGAGGAAATTGGATCGTGACCGAATCTCACCCAGAACCCCGTGAATAAAACTTAACTTGCTACTAGACTAAAACGACATTTCGGACTTAATGGAGTCGTCAGGTCATCAATTAGAGGTCGTTATCAATGAATGTTGACAAGATTCAACCCTAAACCTTAAATGTCCAACTTTCCAACCAACTACCCAAAATCAATTCAAACTCCATGGACCTGAACTGAAGATAAAAGTTACATTTTTGGAGCTAACGAAACTGACGAACTTTTCATATGATCTCAAAATCTCTAAATATTAACCAAAATCAACCATATCAACTCCAAAACCTTTCAAAATGAAAAACTCACATAATATTCAACCAACCACCTCGAGAATCGAGCCACCCACTCCCCATGCCACAAATACCATAAACTAACTACGTGAAGCGGTAAAATGGTCAAAACACATCAAAATAGAAAATCACAATGAGAATTGTTACAAGTAATAATCTCAAAAGAGGTTAACAAGTACATTGTATCTTGACCTATCAATTATGTTCACATCAAAAGAAAAATTATGTGAATCTATTAAATTACCTACATACAAAAACAATAAAAAATATTTGACCAAATTTAAAATTTAAACAATATGTCCAAATATGGGGAATGACACTATACTTTTTAAAAGAGCTAATTCAACAAATCTGATCATATTAATTGTATCCTCACCTTTATTTAATGATATTTTCTCTCTTTTCAATTGAATTATCTATATATACACCTCCATTCATCCCTCAAACCATATGTATTCTCAACAATTATTTTTGAGTTTTTTTAAATAGATTTTATTTATTTACATATTCATATATATATATATATATATATATATATATATATGGCATCTGCAGATCATGAAGTGAACACTTGTCGGGACATAGTTCCCTATGTGCCTCCAATTCAAACGATTAGTAGTGTTGAAATTGTGGTATGTTGGCTTCTAACTATGTAATGACCCTCCTGGTCATTTTTCTCATTTTCATGCGTTCTCATTTTTTAGAGCTTTTCTATAACTTTCCTAAGTTATTTATGACTTGCTGGGACTGACAGTTCAGTTTTTGGGCAGTTCATTTGAGAATGTTATTTAGACCGAGCACGTTGTAAAATATTTAATTAAATTAGAACTTGGTAAAATGATGTAGTTAATTACCTTTCGAAAATGTCTTTGAAATTTATAAAATTCTTTAGTTATGATATATCTATACTACTTTAGTTATGAAAGTGGATTAGGCCATATTACCTCACCTTCCACGTGGAAGAGAAAGGAGTGGCCAGCAAAACCACTTTATGAGTGGTGGAAGCAAGTAAGGTCAATGGACAAAATTGAATGGCAATTTTACTTAAATATAATGAAATTTTTCTCTAAAAAAATTTTCCTTTGCTCACTATTAGATATTAGTCCTCAATTTTCAAATGCAAGTGGGAATTCACCATTTTTTTTATTATCTAAAGCTCATATTTGAGCCTTGTTAGTGAGATTCAAGGTTGAGTGTTATTGGATTTGGATTCGTGGACTCGTTCTCGTCATTTATATAGTACATTTTCTTATTTTTACGATAATTTTCGTTTATGATAGTATATTTTGGGATTTATATTGATGTTTGAGCTACATTTTAGCTCAAATTGAGCGGTGCTAGTTGTGAAAATTGATCATGGGGGTGATTTGGGATGCTGTAACAATTTTGGTTTTGCGATTTCACGAGTGGGCGCTACGTGGGATTTTCGGACATTTTTCGAACTTATGCAATATGGGTATTAATAATCATGTTTTGACATGTAGTTTATTATTTTGGTAGCTTGGAAACAGTCAGAGGCCTCTCAGAAGGGGAAGACTCCTATATAGCTGGTTCTTTTGGCAGGCTTGCGGCGGCATCCAGGTAGGCTAGGTTTACCTTTCTTTACACATAGATTGGGTTTATGTGTGATATATGTATGCTGTTGTCCTGGTGTTGTGGGCTGGTATTATAGACTTGGTAGTGGTGATTTGCTTTGATTTAGGCCGGATAGGGCTATTCAGATACATTCCAGGCCCGTTATCCTCGTGGTATGCCACATTCGACCTATTTGGGGTCAGATAGTTTTGTTATTGTTTATTGTTGGTTGGGGAATGTTATTGTTAGACCTTAGTCTAGGCTTAGGCAGACTTAGCCCAGACTTAGACAGGTATAACTAGACTTGGTTTTCGGGACCCGTTAGTGGGGCCCATTACCCTTTTAGTCGACTTGTCAGAACTTTGACATCTTTGGGCTTAGTTAAGCCCTCTATGACCTGTGAGGGTTGTGATGAGATTGAGTCACCCCAATTATACCCGGTTGGCCTGTTTAGCCTTGTTAGTCCCTGATATCATCATATTTGACCGGGATCGGCTAGTTTGATTTAGAATGCGGACCTACCTTTCCATGACAAATAATGTATACCCATACTTGTATATACATATTGTTTATAGTAGATAGTTGACCTAGAAGGACCCCAAGATTGACTTGTAGCATGTTGTGGGGTTAGCTTCTGTACTTATATACAAGTATTGACTTGGGACTAGGGCATTTATCTGACATGATATGACATTTTATTTTGTTTTGGTTACTGGTTGTTATGAGTTATGATTCGAGTTTTGCTACTGATTCAGCTATGTTGGTTTTGATTATTGACTATTGGGTGTTTCGGTTCGAGTTCGACCCTGATTGAGGTACACTATGAGTTCTGGTATTGGGTACCGTGATTATGATACTGTTGTTCTCTAAGTTACGATTCGAGTCCGGCAGATATGATATATATGTGGCCTATTGTTATTACCCACTGTGCCCGATTTGACTCTGGTGTCTGGCCTCTTGTTATTACCCATTGGTGTCGGTTCAAGCCCGGTTCACTCTTGTTGGTCATTATGGTTACTGGATACTGATACAGCTTCGAGACACTGGTGACTATGCATTTATTATTCTTATGTGTCCCTCTGATTTATATGGGCCAGGCTGGGTTATTGTTTTCTTCTGTGTGCCTATCGGGTTTATGGGGGCCGAGATAGGTTATGTTTGACTTGTGTGTTTACTTACGCATTTATTTACTAATTATTCGGTACCACATTTATTTATCTTCTGAGCGTAAATATATGCCTCGGCAGTTACTTATGTATTTATTAGTTATACCCCGGGCCTAGCATGCACCCTCACATTTTAGCTTGCTTATATTATATTGCGCTCAGTCGGCCGATGATGCCTACTGAGTACCCGTTGCCTCAGTACTCATACTGTATTTCTGCATCTGTTTCCCAGATACAGATCTAGGCACTAGCAGACGATTTTGACGTGACTCTCTTCTCAGCACTAACTCCGAAACAGGGTGAGCTTATTGACGTCTGAGGCAGATCCTAATCCATCTTCTATTGTATAGTCTTTTGCTATCAAGACTGTTGTACTTGTCATATATATTTGGTTTCTGTCTTGTGTTTTGGGTATGTCTAGTCGTGGCTCTTGTACCGACCTCACCAGGTCTTGGGAGGGGTTCTTGACTTTATATACTGCCCTCTACCTTCGCAGTCTTGGCATGTATATATATTCTTATTCTATTTTGATATTTATAGAATGTTTATAAGTATGGTTACTTCTACTTCATCTCTGCTTTCTAAGATTTCGCCCGTTAGCCCGTCGCTTGTCGCTCCTGGCTAGGATTTGGCTTGCCTATTGGTGGGTTACGGTAGGCACCATCATGACTCAAATATTGGGTCGTGACAGCTTAGTATCAGAGCCTAGGTTGTATGGGTAGTGTTGGTACATGAGCCAATGTGTTGTAGAGTCCTGCGGATCGGTGCAGGGACGTCTATATCCTATCCTCGGGAGGCTACGGAGCATTCTTAGGGGAGTCTCTCATTTTCTTGACTCATGTCCGTGTGTCGGGTCTATGTTGGTTTCTGATTTTTATTTGGTTCACTCAGATGGTAAGGACGCATGGTGCTAGAGCCGGGGATCGGGACCCTGAGCCTGTAGAGAGGGCTCCAGTTAGGGGCCGAGGTCGACCTAGAGGTCAGAGGCAGGGAAGATCTGTAACCTCGGATTGAGATCATGCTAGGGACCAGTTACCTGATCCCGTTATAGCTCCAGACGCTCCGCAGCCATAGCAGCCAGTGGGCCAGAAAGAAGCCCAGGCTCCACACGGATTTATTGATACTTCGGTGCTCCTAGGTACGTTGGTACAGTTGATGGGATTAGTAGGAGGTTCGCCTGTTGCGGGAGTACAGCCAGCCGCATAGGGATTTGGTATTGGTGCGCAGCCTGCAGCTGCAGCACCCAGAGTTAAGGTTTCGCATGTAGCGGTATCAGTCCAGCCAGTTATGTCTGTCGAGGAGCAGAAGATGTTGAGTCATTTCTTGAGACTATCCCCACCTAGATTTGTGGGTACCCAGGAGAGGACACTTATGAGTTCTTATCCAGCTGCGAGGAGAAGCTGAGGAATTTGTGATTAGTGGAGTCGCGCGGGGTAGATTTTTTTGCCTATCAGTTTGATACAATCGCGAGGAGATGGTGGAGAGGTTATCTTGATTCCAGGCCAGCTGGATCTCCACCCGTTACGTGGGTACAGTTCTCCGAGGTATTCTTGGTGATGTATATGCCCCACAGCATGCGTGAGCGTCATCGAGATGAGTTTTCCAGGTTAAGACAAAGGTCTATGACAGTAGCTGAGTATGAGACGAGATTCCATAATTTGTCCAGACATGCTACTATGATCTTGCCTGATGAGTAGAAGAGGATTAGATGCTTTGTCAGAGGGTTGCAATTAACACTCCGCAGAGCTACACAGAGTTTAGTGACTTCGGGGAAGTCATTTGTTGAGATAGCTGAGCATGTATATTTGATAGAGGAGATGGATCACGAGGCCCAAGGGGGCAGCGATAAGAGACCCCGATTCCAGGGTAGTTACAGTAGGAGTCATAGCAGCTCGCAATTTAGAGGTCGTGGGTTTCATGGTAAGTACCCTCAGCAACAGCAACAGTCTTTTCAGCAGCAGGGTCAGCCTAGTAAGCCCGTACAGTTAGCCTTGCAGATTGCTGATACAGGACAACCCACCTATAGTGGTTTTGGTAGTCAGCCTCAGGGACACGATCAGCCTGTTCATCAACTAGAGGTGGTCATACTGGATCAGTCGGATCTTCTAGGCCAAGCAGGGAACCAGGAGCATGTTATACTAGTGGGGTTGTCGATCATTTTACGCGTGAGTGTCCTCAGCGTAGGGTCGTTGAGACTTCAGTTCAGATGGCACAGCCCATCAGATCTATACTGCTAGCAGGCAGAGATGGTGCACAAGGTCGTCGGGGTGGTCCCCAGGGTTCTCAAGATGGAGCACAGGGAGGTCGGACTGGAGGTCAGGTCGGTTCCCAGACTAGTGGTAGCTAGCGTTAGTTGTATGTCGTGTCGGATAGGCCGAAAGATGAGGCTTTGGATACGGTGATTACAGGTACGATTTCCATATACCATCAGCCAGCTTCTGCATTATTTGATCCTGGATCCACATTTTCTTATGTATCTATTTATTATACACCACGATTGGGTTTATGTTCTGAGTTATTATCTGTGCCCTTACATGTATCTACCCCCGTTGGTGATTCCTTAGTAGTGGATCGGATATATAAATCATGTCTGGTGACTATTCAAGAGTTTGAGACTCAGGTTGATTTTATTGTATTAGCCATGGTAGACTTTGATGTGATTCTGGGCATGGACTGGTTGTCTTTTCATCATGCAGTCTTAGATTGATTT
The DNA here is from genome assembly GCA_031232105.1 of Capsicum rhomboideum. Taxonomy (NCBI): domain Eukaryota; kingdom Viridiplantae; phylum Streptophyta; class Magnoliopsida; order Solanales; family Solanaceae; genus Capsicum; species Capsicum rhomboideum. The sequence continues at coordinate 135,827,409 of CP124711.1, read as the reverse complement.
GCCAAGACCGTTACCTTAGCCATGCCCGGTGTACCCAAGGTAGTGTGGCAGGGTTCTGTTAACCGCACACCGATGGGGATTATTTCATATGTTCGGGCTCATAGATTGATGTCGAGGGGATGTGATTCATTCCTTGCATATGTTTGGGATGCTAGTATTGAGAGTCAGTCACTTGACTCCGTCCCGATTGTTCGTGAGTTTCCTTATATAGTCCCGACTGACCTACCTGGCCTTCCTCCTGAGCGTGATATAGAGTTCATTATTGACCTCGAACCGGGCACCCAACCTATTTCTATGGCTTCTTAACGTATGGCTCCTGCTGAGTTGAGAGAGTTAGTACTCAGCTCCAGGACCTTCTGGGGAAGGGTTTTATTAGGTCGAGTGTGTTGCCGTGGGGTGATCCAGTTCTGTTTGTAAAGAAGAAGGAAGGGTCTATGTGAATGTGTATCAATTACAGGCAGCTAAATAGGGTGACGGTAAAGAATAAGTATCCTATGCCTCGTATTGATGATTTGTTTGATCAACTTTAGGGTGCAGCGGTATTCTCAAAGATAGACTTGAGATCTGGATATCATCAGTTGAGAGTTAGGGCTGAGGACATCCCAAAGACAGCCTTCAGGACTCGATACGACCATTATGAGTTCCTGGTGATGTCTTTTGGGTTGACTAATGCCCCAGCAGCTTTCATGGATTTGATGAATCGTGTATTCAGGCCATACTTGGACTCTTTTGTAATTGTGTTCATCGACGACATCTTGGTTTATTCGAGAAGTAGCGAGGAGCACGAACAACATTTGAGGATTGTGCTCCACACTTTGAGAGATCATCGGCTTTACACCAAGTTCTCAAAGTGTGATTTCTGGATTGAGTCTATAGATTTCTTGGGGCATGTTGTATCCAGACACGGTATCATGGTAGACCCAGTGAAGATCGAGGCTATTCGAGGTTGGGCTTGGCCCACGTCGCCTACTGAAGTTTGTAGTTTTGTTGGGTTGGCAGGGTACTACCAGTGATTTATTAAGGTCTTCTCATTTATTGCATCTCCTATGACCAGACTAACTAGTAAGGAGGTTCCGTTTCAGTGGTCTGAGGATTGTGAGGCGAGCTTTCTGAAGCTCAAGGATCGACTTACTTTTGCCCCTGTGTTGACTCTTCCAGTTGAGGTCGAGGGTTTCACCGTGTATTGTGATGCGTCTAGTATCGATTTGGGATGTGTTCTGATGCAGCGGGATCGTGTCATTGCTTATGCATCGAGGCAGTTGAAGGTGCACGAGCGTAACTATCCCACTCATGATTTAGAGTTAGCAGCGGTTGTGTTTACACTTCGAATTTGGAGGCATTATATCTACGGTGTTCATTGTGAGATCTTTACCGACCACCGCAATCTTCAGCATATTATGACTTAGAGGGATCTTAATTCGAGGCAGCGTAGGTGGATTGAGTTGCTGAAGGACTATGATGTCTCTATTGTCTATCATCCGGGGAAGACGAATGTGGTAGCGGACGCCTTGAGTCGGAAGGCAGTGAGTATGGGTAGCTTAGCCTTCATTCCAGTCTCTCAGCGGCTGTTGGCTTTGGACATTTAGTACTTAGCTAACTCGATGGTGCGTTTGGATTTTTATGACCCTGGGAGGGTTATCGCTTATGTTGGTGCGAGATCTACTTTGCTGGAGCAGATTCAGAGTCGTCAGTTTGAGGATAGCGGTCTCCATAGTATTCAAGATCAGGTATTGAGGGGTGAGTCTGAGAGAGATACCTTAGGTTCTGATGGTGTTCTGAGGTTTGACGGTCGTATTTGTGTTTTGAGGGTTGGAGATTTTATTCAGTTGATTCTGTATGAGGCGAACAGTTCCAGATATTCTATTCACCCTGGGACAGCTAAGATGTATCAGGATTTGAGGCAGTACTATTGGTGGAGTGGTATGCGGAGAGATATATCAGGGTTTGTAGCTCGATGCCTTTGTTGTCAGCAGGTAAAGGCCGAGCACCAGAGACCTAGTGTGTTGCTTCAGCAGTTGCCCATTCCTGAGTGGAAATGGGAGCATGTCACTATGGATTTCATTATTGGGCTGCCTCGTACCTCCCATGGTTTTGATAGTATTTGGGTCGTCGTGGATCGGTTGACTAAATCCGCGCACTTTATCCCTGTTCAAGTCTCCTATAGTGCTGAGAGATTAGCTCGTATATATATTTAGGAGGTGGTTCGCCTACATGTAGTGCCAGTATCTATTATCTCAGACAAAGGATCTCAGTTTGCCTCCAGTTTTTGGTGGACTTTTCAGGAAGAGTTGGGTACTCAGGTGGACCTCAGTACTGCATTTCATCCTCAGACCGACGGGCAGTCAAAGCGGACTATTCAGGTATTGTAGGATATGCTCCGCGCTTGTGTGTTAGACTTTGGGGGGGCAGTGGGATCAGTTCTTGCCTTTAGTAGAGTTTTCGTATAATAATAGCTTTCATTCCAGCATTCAGATGGCTCCGCACTTCTTCAGGTATGCGCTTACTTTTGACTATCGCGAACGAAAGTCCTTTCATAGTGGATGTTGTAATGACCCTCCCAGTCATTTTCCTCATTTTCGTGCGTTCTCGGTGTTTAGAACTTTTCTATAACTGCCCCAAGTTATTTATGACTTGATGGGACTGACAGTTTGATTTTCGGTCAGTTCATTTGAGAATGTTATTTAGATCGAGCACGTTTTAAAATATTTAATTAAATTAGAACTTGGTAAAATGATGTAGTTAATTACCTTTTGAAAATGTCTTCGAAATTTATAAAATTCTTTAGTTATGATATATCTATACTATTTTATAATAGTTTTATAACCTATTAATAATTTACCCGGAGATAGTGAATTTAAATATGTTAAAATAATATTTTTATTTTATAGAGGTTTTGTTAGAAATAATTTTCTATTAATTATGATATATTCAAAATATTGTATTTATTTTACCACGAACCTATGCAATACCCGAATATATAAATACGGAGAAGAAAGTAGATTAGGCCATATTACCTCCCCTTCCACGTGGAAGAGGAAGGAGTGGCCAGCAAAACCACTTTATGAGTGGTGGAAGCAAGTAAGGTCAATGGACAAAATTGCATGGCAATTTTACTTAAATATAATGAACTTTTTCTCTAAAAGAATTTTCCTTTACTCACTATTAGATATTAGTCCTCAATTTTCAAATGCAAGTGGGAATTCACCATTTTTTTTATTATCTAAAGCTCATATTTGAGCCTTGTTAGTGAGATTCAAGGTTGAGGGTTGTTGGATTTGGATTCGTGGACTTGTTCTCGTTGTTTCTACAGTACGTTTTCTTGTTTTTACGGTAATTTTCGTTTACGATAGTATATTTTGGGATTGATATTGATGTTTGAGCTACAGTTTGAGCTCAAACTGAGCGGTGCTAGTTGTGACTATTGATCACGGGGTGATTTGGGACGCTGTAACGATTTCGGTTTTGCAATTCCGCGAGTGGGCCCTATGTGGGATTTTCGGACATTTTTCGAACTAATGCAATATGGGTATCAATAGTCATGGTTTGACATGTAGTTTATTATTTTGGTAGCTTGGCAACATTCAGAGGCCTCTCGGAAGGGGAAGACTCCTGTATAGCTTGTTCTTTTGGCAGGCTTGCGGCGGCATCCAGGTAGGTTAGGTTTACCTTCCTTTACACTTAGATTGGGCTTATGTGTGATTTATGTATGTTGTTGTGTTGGTGTTGTGGGCTGGTATTATAGACTTGGTGGTGGTGATTTGCTGTGGTTTAGGCCTTCTAGGTCGGATAGGGCTATTCGGATACATTCCAAGCCCATTATCCTAGTGGTACGCCACAGACGACCTATTTGGGGTCAGATAGTTTTGTTGTTGTTGATTGCTGGGTGGGGAATGTTATTGCTGGACCTTAGTCCAGGCTTAGGCAGACTTAGCCCAGACTTAGACAGGTATAACTAGACTTGGTTTTCGAGACCCGTTACCCTTTTAGTCGACTTGTCAGAACTTTGACATCTTTGGGCTTAGTTAAGCCATCTATGACCTGTTAGGGTTGTGAAGGGATTGAGTCACCTTGATTATACTCGGTTGGCCTGTTTAGCCTTGTTAGTCCCTGATAGCACTGTATTTGACCTGGATCGGCTAGTTTGATTTAGAATGCGGACCTACCTTTCCATGACTTATAATGTATACCTAGACTTGTATATACATGTTATTTATAGTGATAGTTGACCTAGAAGGACCCCGAGATTGACTTGTAGCATGTTGTGGGGTTAGCTTCTGTACTTATATACAAGTATTGACTTGGGACTAAGGCGTTCCCCGTTTATCTTATATGACATTTGATTCTGTTCTGGTTACTGGTTGTTATGAGTTTCGGTTTAAGTCCGGTTACTGATTCTGGTATGATGGTTTTGATTATTGAGTATTGGGTGTTCCGATTTGAGTCCGGCCCGAATTGAGGTACACTCTGAGTTCTGGTACCGGGTACTGTGATTATGATACTGTTGTTCTCTGAGTTCCTATTCGAATCCGACAGATATGATATATATGTGGCCTATTGTTATTACCCACTGTGCCCGATTTGACTCCAGCGTCTGGCCTCTTGTTATTACCCATTGGTGCCGGTTCAAGCCCGGTGCACTCTTGTTGGTCATTATGGTTACTGGATACTGATACAGCTTTGAGACACTAGTGACTATGCATTTATTATTCTTGTGTGTCCCACCGATTTATGGGGGGCAAGCTGGGTTATTATTTTCTTCCGTGTGCCTATCGGGTTTATGGGGGCCCAGATAGGTTATGTTTGACTTGTGTGTTTACTTACGCATTTATTTACTAATTATTCGGTACCATATTTATTTATCTTCTGAGCATATCTATATGCCTCGGCAGTTACTTATGTATTTATTAGTTATACCCCGGGCCTAGCATGCACCCTCACATTTTAGCTTGCTTATATTATATTACGCTCAGTCGGCCGATGATGCCTACTGAGTACCCATTGCCTTGGTACTCATACTGCACTTCTGCACCTTTTCCCCTAATGTAGATTCGGGCACTAGCCGACGGTTTTGATGTGACTCTCTTCTCAGCACTGACTCCGGAGCAGGGTGAGCTTACTGACGTCCGAGGCAGATCCTAATCCATCTTCTACTGTATAGTCTTTTGCTCTCGAGACTGTTGTACTTGTCATATATATTTGGTTTCTGTCTTGTGTTTTGGGTATGTCTAGTCGTGGCTCTCTGACCGACCTCACCAGGTCTTGGGAGGGGTTCTTGATTTTATATACTGTCCTCTTCCTTCTCAGTCTTGGCATGTATATATATTCTGATTCTGTTTTTATATTTATAGCATGTTTATAAGTATGGTTACTTCTACTTCATCTCTGCTTTCTGAGATTTCGCCCGTTAGCCCGTTGCGTGTCGCTTCGGGCTAGGATTTGACTTGCCTATTGGTGGATTACGGTAGGAGTCATCATGACTCAAATATTGGATCGTGACAAACTAAGTATTTTATCAATGGTGTGTTTTTTACCTAAAATGTATGAGTCATTTGAGATTTGTTTTCTACATAGAGAATTTATTCTAAAAAAATAAAAGGGTACTCCAATTATTATTATTTTTATTTAAGAAGTATGAGTCAAGTTTTTTTTTTAATTTCTTAATTATTAAAAATTATTTGTATTATTTACAGGTTCTACCAAACCAACTCAGTACCACAAGATACATATTAGCACCCACTCCAATATCAAGTCACCCATTACAAGCAAGTTTTCTTTAACTTTTTTCCTTCTTTTTTTTCTCTTGCTTGGTGCTTTAGTTTTCCATTGTTGTCTTTTATTTCTAATTAATTTTCCTCCTTCACTAGTTAATTGTTTTTAGTATAGTTTAAAAAAAATACATAGGAAAAGATAAATCGTATAACTAGGTTAGAACTATGGTTCCTCGAAGGAATAACGATTATATAAAATAAATGTTACTTACTTTTATTTTTCCTATCTGTTTTTAATTATGATCAGTTAGTAAAATTGCAGGGTATTAGATTAAAAAAATTGTAAATTTTATTTTTATTTAACTAAATAAATAATAAACTTTATATAAATTTGAAGTTAGGGATGTTAATTTGTGGTCATAATAATAATAATCCCAGTTTCCATCTAGATGTATATCGTGGAATCAATTTTATTACTAATGAAAAATTATAAGAATCTAATTAATAGATAATATAATAAGCTACTATCTTAATCTTAGAAATGTTTTCTCAAAATGGTTTATTTATATATGATAAGAAAATTACTCTTTAAAGTCAAAAGAAAATTATGCCAACTAAACTTCTCCAACTTTTAGATTTTGATTTTCTCTTCAATTAATTATAAAAATTATTCGATATATTTTCACCTAGTGAGCCAACTCTTTAGTACGATAGAACATTTAGCAGAAGCTTTTCAAGTACTGCTGGGTTTTAATTTTCCTGCATGGAGTAACTCAGTTGAGTAAGATTAATGTTTCTCATATTCATTTCATAATAATAAGAAATTTAGCTAGTATATTTAAAGAATTTTCTTATAAATATGGTCTCTTTTTATGGTTTATTGAGAATAATTTATGTTTAAATGTTCTTTTGTTTTCTAAAACATGATTGTCAAAATGAGGTGGAGATTCCTAGTGTGTTATATTAGATATGACCAAAAAATAATATAGGTATAAAAAGAACTAAATATTGACACACGTGCACTTTATAGCAATTCTACCATTAACTTACCATTCAATTTTCTTAGTTTGTTTGATAAGAAAAAATTTACTCCCTTAGTTTATTTGATGTGATGTTGGTTTCTTACTCATTTAATTTTGTAAAAAATGATACATTTCTATATTTAAAAATAATTTAACTCTTGATTTCTCATTTCTTTTATAGCAACAAAACTTTAACATATTGTTTTAATTGCAAAATAATATTAGAACTATGATAGTAACCCAACAACCAGTTGGGAGGAAGTCAAGGTTAGTTACTAGCATAGTCAAAGGCATTCACTTCGCAATTGTACCTTCTAAAGGTGAAGCCAACATTTATACCATAAAAGCAAAAGAGGTTAGTACATCTGATTACAACAATTGTTTCTATGTAAAAGTTACTAATACAGTAAAACGTACCTATAGTAGCATCAATTGTCTAGATTTTTTTTTTCATTATAGTGAAATATTGTTATAGAGAACATATGATATAACATAATATGAAAAATAAATTCTACAAAAACTTGGTTATTATAGTAAAAGGTTGTTGTAGAGGATAGTTATTATGTGGAGAGACCTAACTATTTAATATTTTGTTATGGACTCAAATAATAGAAAGGAGACGAGCCACGTGATCTCTATGGACTTAATTTCTCATACCATGACATGCTACATGGATGGGAGGCTCAAAGGAGACAATGCCAGAATGGAAAATGTGAAACGATAAATATAAATTATTTTATGATTTATTTCTTTTATCTACATATCGAGTCGTACTACTTTCCTGAAGTACACTCGTATTTATTTATTTATGTATCTATATTTGTTGTTTAGAAGGAGGGTTTTAGAAGTACCTTTGACATAAATAATTGTTTTTCTTTATGTCATACATGGCAATTGGGATTCACTTATAACCATTTCCAAATAAATGCTAACTTACTCTCACTCTGTTTCTCTTTTATTTTTCCTTCAAACAAAAAAAAATTTAAGGTGTTGTTGGTTTTGTGTGCGTTAGAAATCATCAAATATGTTTCTTGTGATTTTAATTATTTTGTAATGTAACTACTATACGGAACTTAAGAAAAATTTTCTTGTATTGCAGTTTTACTCTCATGAGAGCAAGCGTAGTATGTGTCGATCTATTGTTGAAGTAAGAAGACATATTTTCCAAGGTGAAAAATTAAAGGTAGAAATAGATCCAAAGACAAAAGTAGTAACAGTGTCTGTGGTAAGTTGTTACATTACATGTATTTTTTTTTGATAATTATAGCATGTTTGGTCATGTTTGCAGTAAGTCAAAAATATCGGTTTTAGAGAATTGAATTATTTGGTCAAGTTGTTTAGAAAAAATAAGTACTTTTAAGTAGTGTAGTAATACAACTTTTCAGAAGCTAATTAAACAAGTAGCTTTTTACTTTTTGAATGTTTAGCTAAGCACCAAATGTTACTCTAATATTGATAAATGTATTTTCCTCAAATTGATAATGAAAACACAAATTAAGTTACTAATTTCCCAAAAATACCTTTTTAAGAATCTCTTGTAACCAAAAAAAAAAAAGACTTTCAAAATACGTAAGTTTTGAAAGTTTAGCCAAAAAAATTAGTTAGATTAAAGAAAAAAAAGTGTTGCACCAAATATCTGGGTTGGGGAAGACTTAGACCACATTGGAACTTATGTATGTACTCTTACTTTGCATTATTTCAGGAAAAAACAATTTTTCATAGCTTGAACTTCACTGTAACTCCTGGTTTCACAGTGACAACTTTAATCGTCATAGTAAGGATCCACGACAATTACATTATTCTTTCAAAAAATTTCTTCTAAATTTGAAGGTTGAGGTTGCAGAAAAGAGAACCAAGAAAAGTAAAGGAGAATCTTCAATCTCGAAGAGGGAATTTGCAGCAAAGAAACACAAAAGCAATGGACACGACAATTATGACGACATCGAGGTTGAAAATTTTCTCAAAGATGCATGAAACAACCTTATGAACAGGGATGAAAAACTCAAAGACAAGGTAATTTGTGTTAACTCTACTATTAGATTATAGGAGTTATACAAAAGCAAGAATTTGTCACACACAACTTTTGTTGCTAAACAACAAAAATTCGTTGTTGATCCTATTTAATAAAAAGACACTAGTTTATAATCGTGGACATTATTTTTCTATCACTTGGTCATCACATTTATTGTTTTTATATCCGTTATTCTGATATTAAAATTCTCATAGATGAAATTGGGGCAGTTGATTTTTTACTTCATTTTTTGTGATTATTAAGTGTTGGAACTATTATGCCATTGATTTTGAAGTCTTGTGTTTTCTATGTCAGTCCTATTATTAATATTGGATTATGAGAATTAGAAAGTGATAATGTGTTTTTTTAATTATAGGAACGATGTTCTTAAATAATGGGACTGAACAAGTAGAAGCTTGAAAGCAATGCAGTGAAAGTGTGTTTTTAAATATTGTTCTTAAACAATGCAATGCAAGTTTATTGTTTTTTGACCATATGTATATGGATATGATGATAACTCAAGTACTCAGTATGCAGTTGACTTTCTAGTATTGGAAGTACTTATAATATCCGCTTTCGGGATATTTTTGAAGTTTGTTAAATACTATTCGTTGTTTTTAATGGCTATATAATTTTGGAGAATTTCAATTAAAAAATTTTTATAGTCACTATTGTTATTGCTAAATGTTGTTCTACAGTAACAGTAAACAAGCTGAATGTTGCCACAAATGTTATAGCAGTTTTTTGTAGCTATTTTTATGGCTACTTTTTGTAGCGGGAAAAGTTGCAACAGATAGTTATTGATTTTGAGGCGGAAAAAGTCGCTACTAATAACAATGTACAGTAGCGAGATAAAAATTGTTGCTGATAGTTATATACTTTTGTAGTGGTAGGAGTCGCTACTAATAAAATCTTTAGTAGTGACTAGAAAGTTGCCCTGATAGATTATTAATTATTGTGGCAAGTAAGTCGCCACTTAAAGTCTTACTTCAGTGGCAACCATGTAATGACCCTCCCGGTCATTTCCCTCATTTTTGTGTGTTCTCAGCGTTTAGAGCTTTTTGATAACTGCCCAAAGTTATTTATGACTTGCTGGGACTGACAGTTCGATTTTCGGGCAGTTTGTTTGAGAATATTATTTATATCGAGCCGGTTGCAAAATATTTAAATTAAATTAGAATTGGGTAAAGTGATATAATTAATAACCTTTCGAAAATGTTTTTAAAATTTTTAAAATTCTTTAGTTATGATATATTTATACTACTTTATGATAGTTTTATAATTTATTAATATTCTAAGCGGAGATAGTAAATCTAAATATGTTAAAATAATATCTTTTTATTTTATAAAGGTTTTATTCGAGATAATATTTCTATTAATTATGGTATATTACCATCTAAGTAATATGTGTAGGGTATATGTATGTTTTAGAAGAAAAAAATGATTTATATATACACATAACCCCACCATTTTCTTCTAAAACATTCCAAGCATTTCTCTTTCTATATTCCACCATCTTTGATCAATTTAAGCTCAACTTTGAGCATTTCTAGTGGGAATCAAGGTTAGGGGTTGTTAGATTTGGATTCGTGGTTTGCGTTCTCGTCGTTTCTACGGTACGTTTTCTTATTTTTATGGTAGTTTTAGTTACGATGGTATTGTTGGGATTGGTGTTGATGTTTGAGCTATATTTTGATCTCAAATTGAATGGTGCTAGTTGTGCCTATTGGTCATGGGGTGATTTGAGACGCTGTGAAGAGTTTGATTTTTGCGATTCCGCAAGCAGCCCCCACATGGACCGTTTGGGCATTTTTTTGAACTAATGCAATACGGGTATCAATAGTCATGTTTTGAAATGTAGTTTATTATTTTAATAGCTTGGCAGCAGCCAGAGGCCACTCAGAAGGGGAAGGCTCCTATATAGCTAGTTTCTTTGGCAGGCTTGCAGCGGCGTCCAGGTAGGCTAGGTTTCCTTTACACTTAGATTGGGATTATGTGTGATATATGTATGCCATTTTGCTGGTGTTGTGGGTTGGTATTATAGACTTGGTGGAGATTTACTGTGATGTAGGCCTTTTAGGCCGGATAGGGCTGTTCGGACATATTACAGGCCCGTTATCCTCGTAGTACTCCACAGATGACCTATTTGGGGTCGGTTAGTATTATATTTGTTCTGGGTTGGAGATTTGGAGGCATTATCCCATACTTAGACAGGTGTAGCCAGGCTTGATTTTTGGATCTCGTAGTGGGCCCCGCTACCCTTCACAGTCGACATGTTTAGCCTTCGACGTTGTTAGGCTTAGTTAAGCCTTGGGACAACCTGATAGGCTTATGGTGGGTTTGAATTACCACATTTATGCCCTTTTGGCCTATTTAGCCTTGTTATTCCCAGATAGCACTGTATTTGACTGGGGTCGGCTAGTTTGATTTAGAATGCTGACCCGCCTCGCCATGACTTATAATGTATACCCAGACTTGTATATACATATTTTTTATTGTATATAGTTGACCTAGAAGGATCCCAAGATTGACTTGTAGTACATTGTGGGTTAGTTCCTTTATTTATGTTTCGGGTTCATTCTGGGGCCGATATGTCCCTGTTTACGTATATTTGTGTGGATTCTTGCACTATTCTGTCACTTGGTTACTGATTATTATGAGTTTCGATTCAAGTTCTACCACTGATTCAGATATCATGGTTACTGATTATTATGAGTTTCGGTTCGAGTCCGGCTACTAATTACGATACTATTTGAGAGTTCTGGTACTGGGTATCGTGGTTTTGATATTGTGATTCACTGAGTTCTGGTTTGATTCAGGCATTTGTTTATGAGATCTGATACATTATATATGTGGCCTCTCATTATTATTCACTATTATCGATTCGAACCCGGCATCCGGCCTCTCGTTATTACCCATTAGTACAAGATCAAGCCCGGTGCACACCTGGATAGTTACTATGGTTACTTGGCATTGGATCAGTTACGAATAATTTATGCTTTGTTTATGGGGACTAGGCTAGGTTATTGTTTTCTTTCGTTTGCCTATCGGGTTTATGGGGGCCTAGATAGGTTATGCTTGACTTGTGTGTTTGCTTACGCATTTATTTACTCGTTATTCAGTATCACACTTATTTTTCTCCTAAGAATATCTATATGCCTCGACAGTTATTTATGCATTTATTATTTATACCCCGGACCTAGCATGCACCCTCACATTTTAGCTAGCTTATATTATATTGAGCTCAGTCGGCCGATGATGCCTACTGAGTAGCCGTTGCCTCGGTACTCATACTACACTTCTGCATCTTTTTCCCCGATGCAGATTAGGGCACTAGCAGACGGTTTTGACGTTACTCTCTTCTCAGCATTGACTCCGGAGCAAGGTGAGCTTACTGACGTCCGAGGAAGATCCTACTCCATCTCTACTATGTAGTCTTTTGCTATCGAGACTGTAGTACTTGTTGTATATATTTGGTTTCTGTCTTGTATTTTGGGTATGTCTAGTAGTGGCTCTTGTACTGACCTCACCAGATCTTGGTAGGGGTTCTTGACTTTACATACTGTCCTCTTCCTTCTCAGTCTTGGTATGTATATATGTAAGTGTTGTTTTTATATTGCTAGCATGTTTATTAGTATGGTTACTTCCACTTCATCTCTTTTTTCTGAGATTACGCCCGTTAGCCTGTCGCTTGTCTCTCCGGGCTAGGGTTTGGGGTTGCCTATTATGGGTTACGGTAGGCGTCATCATGACTAGAAAAATAGGGTCATGACAGCTGGTTATTGTTTTCTTCCGTGTGCCTATCGGGTTTATGGGGGGCCAGATAGGTTATGATTGACTTGTATGTTTACTTACGCATTTATTTACTCATTATTCAGTATCACACTTATTTTTCTCCTGAGCATATCTATACGCCTCGGTAGTTACTTATGTATTTATTATTTATACCCCGGACCTAGCATGCACCCTCGCATTTTAGCTTGCTTATATTATATTGAGCTCAGTCGGCCGATGATGCCTACTGAGTACCCGTTGCCCCGGTACTCATACTGCACTACTGTATCTTTTTCTCCGATGTAGATTCAGACACTAGCCGACGATTTTGATGTGACTCTCTTCTCAGCACTGACTTTGGAGCAGGGTGAGCTTACTGACGCCTGAAACAGATCCTACTCCATCTCTACTGTATTATCTTTTGCTCTCGAGACTGTAGTACTTGTTGTATATATTTGGTTTCTGTCTTGTATTTTGGGTATGTCTAGTAGTGGCTCTTGTACCAACCTTACCAGATCTTGGGAGGGGTTTATGACTTTACATATTGTCCTCTTCCTTCTCAGTCTCGGTATGTATATATGTTGGTGTTGTTTTTACATTGCTAGCATGTTTATTAGTATGGTTACTTCCACTTCATCTCTGTTTTCTGAGATTCCGCCTATTACCAGTCGTTTGTCGCTCTGGGCTAGGGTTTTGCTTGCCCATTGGTGGGTTACGGTAGGCGCCATCATGACTAGAAAAATCGGATCGTGACAGACCAGGTCAATATTTGTTTTGTAAATATTTTTTTTGTGGCATACTTGTTGTCACTGCTATAGTCTTTTAGTAGCGACTTTTGTGCCGCAATAAGTCTTGTTTCTTGTAGTGGTTAGTTCATTGAAACTTTGAGAAATTTTACAATACTTCCTTAAATGTCTTCACAAATGATGGGTTCCATCCCCAAAAGAAAGTAGAGAAAATCATGCATGAAAATATCAAAGTTGTTCTATGTTAAAACATTCTTACTAATGAAGAAAATGGTGATCAAGACGATGACGAAGAAAAAGTGATTGTTAGCTTGGAAATAAAAAATAAAGAGTTGGCTACATGATTTTCTATAATAAGTGCTTGCACATTTACGGTTATTTATTTTTGTTTGTAACTATTAGAACATCAATATTGTTTCTTTATTTTCTAAGTCCGATTTAGATCCTATTTGTTGAACAATTGATTAATTTCATCTTAATATTAAAAATCAGTTGAATGTATGCATTTCTATTCATGTCTGTTTCACTTTGAACACATATCTTTCTCTTTATTGAAAGATTTCTTGAATGTTTCTATTAGAAGCATTAATTCTTCTTTCTATTTATAGGCATATAAATCTTTATTTTTTTTAAAAAATTTCGTAATTAGGACATCAACTTTTGCCTTGCATAAAAATTCCTCTATTCATAGACTTTATAGAGATGCTAGTTTATACGAAAAAGGGTAAAAATTGCCTCTCGATTATCACAAAAGATTTAAATATACTCTTGATTCATCTATTTTACTAAAAATATTCCTCTAATACATTTTTAGATCAATATGCCATTTAAATAAAGGTCAATACTGCATCAAAAGAATTACTTATATTCCACGCGTTATTTTATTACTGATCCAATTTTAAACTCTAATCCTATATAAATGAATCAACTTACCCGATTTTCTGACTTACCTAACCCAAGAATTTGCTTTTTTGACAAAAAAAAAATTATACCCTTCAAATTTGTTTTTCGGTGAAAAAAAAAACAACCTCCATAGGTCGAATTCTAAAAAAAAAACAAGATATCCGATCTTTGAAGGTCGACATTTTGCATTTTTTTTTTTTTTTTTGAAAAACTAGACCTTCAGAGGTCTTCTCATGCAAGTTATTTTTAAAGAAATCTGCCTCTAGAAGTTGTTTTGTACTTCAAAAGTTTTTTAAAGCTAAAAAATTGACCTCCGGAAGCTAGTATTTTGCCAAAAAAAATAAAAACAAAAATAAATCATTCTCTGGAGGTCGGTTTTAGCATGTTAGTTTTTAAAGAAACGACCTCCGGAGACCAGTTTTCATTTTTATGGTTTTTGGCACTAAAAAATCAACCAATAAAGATCGATTTTGTTAAAAGATAATTTAAAATATTTTTTAACGAGGTTAGTCTTTGATTGTTTTTAGCAGTGATTTTATGTTTTTCGGGCGGGTTAATGTTTAGGTCAGCTATGTCAGAAAATCAGTTGGGTGAATTTACTTGGGCTCAGAGTTTTAAATTGGAACAGTAATAAAATGCATGGAAGATAAATAATTTTTTAATTCATAGTAAAGGTCGACTTTAAAAATCATGAGGGTTCCTCTATCCCTAAAAAGACTTTCACTCTCCAACTATTTTTTAATTCTGTTTTATATGTTTCACTTCTTCCGAAAAAAGTGACTTTTTCTATTAGAGGTTATCTTTGTAAATAAGAAGGGAGAATAAAGAAGACTTGCAAAAATTGAGATATCTTCTCATCTGTTCGAGCATTAGTAGACAAAGTTATTAAGTACATGTGCTCACAAGAGATAGCAGTTACCCCATGAAATTAGTCAAAGTTTGCACAAGTTGGCTTGGATAGTTCAATGAAATTAAGATAATTAAATCCTCAATTGGAATATTTATTGAAAATTTTGTTCAACAACATACCCAGTGAGATTCCACAAGTGGGTTTGTAGAGGGTAGAGTGTACACAGGTCATAACCCTATCTCATGGAGGTAAAGAGGTTGTTTTCGAAGAACCTTCAGTTCGAGTACAACAAATTAAAGAATATTGAGCATAGAATCAGTGACAGAACAAGAATTTTTACTAAGAACATTAAATTGAGCAGGTGGGATGAAGAAGAGTTACAAATAAGGAGGTAGAATAGAGAAGACCTGCAAAAATAGTTATCGCTACTCATCTATCTAAGTCTTAATGGACAGAGATATTCCATACTTGCATAGATAAAGATAACAGATACCTTGTGGAATTAATAAAAATGTTTACAAGTTAACCTGAAGACCATGATTATAAAAAAAAAAAATAGAGATAAGTTAAATGCACTTACAATAATTAAAGACTAAATTAGAATATCCATCAAAGACTTATTCAAACTATGTAAAGACAACTACTTTTAACAGGAACTACAGAAATAAGTTCCTACTTTTCTGTTTTTCTACTGTATTTTCCCTACTTTGCAAAACAACACAAGAAAGTAAGTAATGTTAATAGATCTTACTACTGAAAGATATAAGCACAATATGTTGTCACAAAGTTGCATCAAATCCTTTGCAGATTCCAATAAATACAAGTTGCAGGCTATTATATAATTATCATGCAGAAACAAAAACATAGTAAACCAAGTAGAAGGTTGCGATCAAACAAAAAGTTCATAGTAAGAAAAGTCGTAGCAATTTGAAATAAACGTCTTTAGGGGCCAGGACACAAGAATTCTTGGCTTGGCTTTAGCGGCCACCATTAGGTTCTGCAAGTTTTGATTGGCATCCCATCTGCTCAAGAAACTTAGCAAGGCGTAGGTGTTTGGACGCCCATTGCTCGGCCAATTTCTGCTCCTTTGCTTCTGCATCCCTCCTCAAGCCCGCTAGTTGCTCCTTGTATTCTGTTTCAATCCTGTCTAAAGTTGCCTTCTGCTCTTCCCTCAAAGCTTTCATTTCTGCTTCAATTTCCTCCATCTTTTCCCTAACTTTGATTGCTTTAATTCTCTGATTCTAGTTGTAATTCCACCTTCATTAACCTCCAAGCAGCTTCCTTCTTATGTGCAGTCCAAGTACGATGCCATTCGTCAAGTTCCTTACAGCATTCTGCAAGTTCAATAATAAATGGATTTTCTCCACAAGGAGGGGCAATCCCATGATGCGGAAAACTGGTAAAGATAAGGGGCACATTTTCAGGTCCTCTATCTGTCTGTATCCATGGAATGCCAGGCATAGGAGTGGGTGGCACTGTTGATGGGGAGAGACTTAAAGTCACAGATGGAGATGATGATCGGACAGTTGAAGGAGCAGTGGAATTAGAAAG
The DNA here is from genome assembly GCA_031232105.1 of Capsicum rhomboideum. Classification (NCBI taxonomy): domain Eukaryota; kingdom Viridiplantae; phylum Streptophyta; class Magnoliopsida; order Solanales; family Solanaceae; genus Capsicum; species Capsicum rhomboideum. The sequence goes on along the minus strand of CP124711.1, from coordinate 135,810,844 downwards.
CCATGGAGGAAGAAGAGTCTGTGGCGTAGGAGTTGGTGCATCGGCGTGGAGGAAACCTCCATTAGAAGTAGCCACAAGTAAGCCTGGAACACTCCGCTCTTTCACAATCTTCTCTGCAAAGGTCTCGAGAATCGGTTCGTTTTTTCCCTCGTCCACTGGATCAACAACCTTATTGTTTTCTTTTTGCTCTATCTGATGCTTCTCTTTGAATACTTCCCACCACTTTCCTAATCTTTCAGCAGTGCGACCTGGTACTTCAGCTGCTATTTTCTTCCATTTGTTACCGTGTTTGGCCTGTAGTTGTATAACAAGACGCTGCTCCTCTTCAGTGAGTGATCCTTTAAACAAGACTTAGCGTCCCTGTTGAGGGGTGTGTTCATACTCTGCGATACATTCTTTTGGTCCATACTGTCTAACATATGCCCGCAATAAAGCATCCTCTTCAGATCGCCACCGTTGCCTCTCCCTCATTTCCAGGTGTAAACACCAGTTTCCATGGTCCCAAACTCCTCATAATTTACCTGAAAAAATTTTTAGCACCATTTTATTTTCAATACTAAAATAAAGAATCAGAACCATATATCTTAAGCACGCTATTCATCATGAGCAAAGTTCCTTACATGAAAGTGCTTCACATTTAATGTAGTTTACTAGTAAAGAAAGTTATTTCAGGGCCCTTAAATAAAATACAATCGCAGAAACACGAGTGACAATTTAGTTTTAATATACTTATTTTACCCTAAATGAGATAATTCATACCATACAAATATCTCTGTCTTTTTCAAACAATTTTCAAAAATAAAGATGGTTGGAAGTCTAAAATTTGCAAACTGCATAGTTTAGGGGTATCTGGTCATAATTTACTGGTGTAGTATCCACTAATCTTGAAAGAGCTGCTATGTCACTCTGATATTTACTACTCATGACCAGTTCAATATTAGAAGTGACATAGTAAACAACATTAGTCTGATTGAATTAAGATTAGAATCGAAGAATATATCCACATTTAGTTTTGTTCAGACCTTTCAGCATTCAGATCTTTTCATGAGTAGAGATCAGGCGAGCCATATTTGAAGGTCACTGCTTCCAGAGAAATGCAGAGAAAACAGTAAAGAAAACAAAAGCGGATGGTGTACGCACTAAAGTTATGATTGATAGAAGCATGCTTAAGTAAATCATTTGATGCAATATCAATTATCATGTACCAGCCCCAGCATATTGTAAACCTCCAATCTACCCACTGCTACACTATCCTGATCAATACCCTTTTTGACCAGCCTTGAATTACAAGATTTTTGTAAGTGCATACGATCCACATTAAGGAGTTTATAAAAATAAAATTAAAAAGTAAAGTCTCTCCCTTAAAAGAACTCAGCAAAGTGTGTTGATATAAATTACATACTCCCTCCGTCCCAATTTAAGTGTCTTAGTAATATGAAATGGAGAAATAAGAAAAGACCATTGAATCTTGTGGTGTTAAATTACGATCCACATGTAGTTTGACTAGGCACGAAATTTAGAAAATAAGAAAAGACCATTGAATCTTGTGGTGTTAAATTAATGATGTTTTATGCCAACGGTGAACGTTAGAATTGGAATACTTATTAAATATTGAAAGAGGCACTCTCTTTGTACAAGCCAAAAAAGAAAAGTAAGACACTTAAATTGGGATAGAGGGAATAACACCTTTCTTCATAGGTTAATTAACTCATGTTCATTTAGCTCAATTGCAATAACCCTTTAAAGAAGTACTGAAGCTGAAATTATTATTACTAATAAGCTGAAACGAAGCCGAAGAAGAGGGCTCTTCTTTCGTGGAGAAGAATTATTATTACTAATCTTATCTTCCTTATTCTTTTACCAAGATCTAATCTATTTTCCCTATTTTATTCATCCGTAAGCTTAATTTCTTCGCCCTGTTTGAATAAATCTATAATTTATTCTCTATTTGATGTAATTTGCAGCATTAATTTGTATTTTTGTTCTGTTTGATGTTTTTTTTTGTTTAATTTCTTCTCCCTAGTTGTATTTTTTGTTCTGTTTGAAGAAATCTGTAAGCTTTATGTTCTGTTTGATGAAATCTGTAACGTTAATTTCTTCGTCCTGTTTGTAATTTTATATGTTCTGTTTGAAGAAATCTATAGTTTTTATGTTCTGTTTGATGAAATCTTTAACATTAATTTCTTTGTCTAGTTATATTTTTTGTTCTGTTTGATTAATTTTTGTGCTTAATTTTTTCGTCCTTGCTGTAATTTTTGTTCTGTTTGATTAGTTCTTATACGTTCTATTTTAAGAAATCTATGGTTTTATCTTCTGTTTATTAAATTTGTTACGTTAATTTCTTCCTCCTGTTTGTAGTTTTATGTTCTGTTTGATTAATTTTGTGCTCAATTTTTTCATCCTGGTTGTATTATCTTTTTTGTGTTTAATTTCTTTTTTGTTTTAATTTTTTTTGTAGTAGTTTGACTAGACACGAAGTTTAGAAAATAAGAAAAGACCATTGAATCTTGTGGTGTTAAATTAATGATGTTTTATGCCAACGGTGAACGTTAGAATTGGAATACTTATTAAATATTGAAAGAGGCACTCTTTTTGTACAAGCCAAAAAGGAAAGTAAGACACTTAAATTGGGATAGAGGGAATAACACCTTTCTTCATAGGTTAATTAACTCATGTTCATTTAGCTCAATTGCAATAACCCTTTAAAGAAGTACTGAAGCTGAAATTCAGTGACGTAGATCTTCAATATAACAAGATTGAGAATAAAACTCGCAAAAAGTGAAGGAAAAGAGCACAATAAAGATGGGAGCAGTTAATTCAAAATGTATTTAGGTAGCTATATCAGAAAATGTGGTGATATCAACTAGAAAGATACAAGACCAACAATATACAAACAATTCTTAGTAAAATGTGCCATATGGAAGTTAAAAAAATGGTAATACAGAAACCACAACAACAAAAAGACAAAATCCTTACCTCCACCAAGATATAGAAAGAACAAGAAAACACAATTCAATGAAAAAAAAAAGCAACTTTATAAGATTTTCCCACGACCCATATATAACAGAACATACAATAAAGTTGAAAAAACACTCATCAAATTAATTATAAGGAACTTACAAGAAGCCTAGAAAGCCATGTTTTTAGCTCGGCCCATTTGATGTTTTTATTTGTATTTCAAGAAAATATGAACAGAAAGAGAAAAGATGCAGATACGAAAATGCTCAAAATGGAAGAGAAATAATGGTAGTGCAGATACCACTACAGCAAAAAGATAGATTCTCTATCTCCACCAGATATAGCCAAATGCATGTTCAAGAAAACACAATTTATTAATGGAGTCACATGAGTAGCACATGTATATGACAGCTGTCCAATAGTTAGTTGTGATTAGATAGTAGTTAATTAATTAATCAGTGATAACTAGTGTGAGTTAGAGATAGCTGAAGTAGAGTCGGTTAGTCTATATATACAGCTGTACAGTTACTGTTCATTCATTTTTCTAGAAAAAAGAAGAAGATATTTTTCTCCATCTCTCTCTTCCTCAGTATGAAGCTGAACATGGTATCAAAGCCAGGGATGGCGATCCCCAGCATCTAGGAGAGAAGATAGGGTTGGAGATCGGAGAATTCTGCATTTTTTTGTAAGCAATACAGTTCTTTTCCTTCAATTTTTTCTTTCCAATATTCCAGATTGTTGCTGTTTCTTCGTTGAGAGAGTTGAGGAGCAACAATGGTGGTGGAAATCAAAATAGATCACACTCATCCCCTGTTTGTGGGACCATCGGATGGACCAGGTTCCGTATTAGTTCCGATTCAGTTGAAAGGATCTGAAAATTATGGACTTTGGCGGAGGTCGATGTGTATTGCACTGCAGGCGAAGAGGAAGTTGGGATTCGTACTCGAAACATGCATGAAGAGCTCCTTTGAGAAGGAATTACAGGAACAATGGGAAACTTGTAACGCCATTGTTCTATCCTGGATCATTAACACCGTCACTCCACCTCTATTGAGTGGAATTGTATATGCTAATGATGCTCACACTGTTTGGGCTGATCTGCAGGAGCGGTTTGATAAGGTCAATCGAGTTAGGATTTTCCAATTGCACAAGGAAATTGCTACACTTTCACAAGGAACTGATACTGTGTCTACTTACTTCACGAAATTGAAGGAACTCTGGGTGGAATATGACGCGATTATGCCTTTTCCAAACTGTGGATGCCCTAGGTCTAAAGAATATACTGATCATTTACAACAACAAAAGTTGTTACAATTCCTGAGTGGGTTGAATGATACCTATGCGCAATCTAAGAGGCAAATTCTTATGAAGTCTACTGAGCCTAGCCTGAATCAATGCTATGCCATGATCATGGAGGAAGAGAGTCATCGTTCTATCAATGACACAGGGAACCACACTTTAGGGGACGGTAACGATATTGCTGCATTTTGGAGTGCAACAGGAGCAGGAACTTCTGGAACTGGAAGAGGAGCAGGACCTTCTCGAGATGGAGGAACTAATCGTGGTTATCAGCAAAAACCTAAGAGAAACTGGAATGATCAATGTGACTACTGTAAGATGCATGGTCACACAATGGATGATTGTTATCAGCTAATAGGTTATCCAGCCAACTTTAAGGGGAAGAAGAAGCCTCTTGCTAACCATGCTCAGCATGTGCCACCAGGACCACCTCAGTTTTTTTCTCCAAGTCCTCAAGCTGGATATTGGACTCCATACATGCTCAATGGTGAACTTCCACCTTATCATGGATATTCAGACACCAGCTGTGGGACACCAACACATGGAGCTGGTCAGCATAGAAATCAATTCATTGGACACTTGAATGGATTTGGATCCTTTAGTAGAGACCATTTAGGAGCTAGTAAAGGGAAGAGTTGTATTTTCCAACAACCAGAGGTGAGGCATGATGAGAACATCACTGTATCTTTGTCCCCTGATCAGTATAACCAAGTTCAGAAGATGTTTCACAAGAGCACTACTATTACACCATCAGCTAACATAGCAGGTAATCCTTATGCTTTAGATGATCAGAATGTATATGATTGGATAGTAGACACTGGGGCTACTAATCATATGGTGTATAATCCTTGCTTGTTAACTGATGTTACTGGTTGTAAAGGGGTTGGTGATGTGCATTTACCTGATGGAAGGACACTCCCTATACTGCATATTGGTAACTGTAGGCTAGGACAAGGAAAAATCAAAAATGTGTTGTGTGTTCCAGGCTTTAAACTGAATTTACTTTCAGTGGCCAAACTGACAAGGGAATTAAATTGTGTTGTGAAGTTCTATCCTAATTATTGCTTACTGCAGGACCTTCACACTGGACAGGTGAAGGGGATTGGTAAGATGATAGATGACTTGTATCACTTCAGGTCTAGTGAAAGAGTTCATCATTCAGTAGCAGCTTGTAGCACATCAACAAATACTGATATCTGGCACAAGAGGTTGGGTCATGTTCCACATAGAGTTCTGGCACAAATGCAGTTAGTTAAGAAAGTGAAGAATGTTTTTTGTCCTGTATGCTCTGTAGCTAAGCAGACTAGACTGCCCTTCTCTCACAGCACTAGTAGAGCTAGTAGAATGTTTGATTTAGTTCATGGAGATGTCTGGGGTCCCTACGAGATACCCACATATGATGGTCATAGATTCTTTCTCACATTAGTGGATGATCATACTAGAATGGTCTGGATTTTCTTACTGAAACTTAAAAGTGATGTGTCTACTATCTTGAAAGATTTCCTACAGCTTGTTAAAACTCAGTTTGAAACTAATGTGAAAGTTTTCAGAAGTGATAATGGGACAGAGTTTTTCAATTCCACTTGCAATGTTTTATTCAGTAATGCAGGCATTGTTCATCAAAGCTCTTGTGTTTACACACCCCAACAAAATGGGGTAGTTGAAAGAAAGCACAGACAGATTCTGGAGGTAGCTAGATCCATAAGATTTCAAGGTTCTTTTCCCATCAGATTTTGGGGTGTTTGTGTTCAGAATGCTGTTTATCTCATCAACAGAATACCAACTAGTGCATTAGGGGGTAAATCTCCTCTTGAAGTACTCCTAGGAAGGAAACCCAACTTAGAACACCTTCGGGTGTTAGGATGTCTATGCTATGCCACCACTATCTCTCACAACAAAGATAAATTTGGTGCTAGAGCAGTGAAATCAGTTCACATGGGATACTCCACCACTCAAAAGGGTTATAAACTTTTTGATTTAACTAACAAGTTTTTTTTTGTTAGTAGGGATGTGTATTTTGTTGAAAATGTGTTTCCTTTCAAAACTGATTCTTCACTAGAGGTGGGCAATTCTCGGCAAACTCAAGCAGGAGAAGATAGTTTGCATGTGGATCCTTTTATTGTAATCAGGGATGATTCTACAGTGATGCACAGAGATGTACCTGATATTCCTCCTCCTACAGCTGACTCTGTTTCACTAGATTTACCACAAGCTGCAGAGGAGGCATTGCAACCCATTGTGGAGCCTGTGGAGCCTGTAGTGAGAAGATCAGCCCGATTGAACCCTTTTATGGAGCCTGTGGAGTATGTGGTGATCTCTCCTCCAGCAAGAAAGTCCAATAGAGTGGTTAAGACCCCATCCTGGTTGCATGACTTTGTTCACTAGCCTGTCTCACAGCCAACTCCATGACAATATCCTATGGCAAACTATATGTCATATGCTGGTTTATCTGATAAATATATGCAGGTTCTATGCAATATTTCCACTATTAGAGAACCCACCTCATATGAAGAAGCTATGCAACACACTGAATGGATTGCAGCCATGGATCAGGAATTGCAAGCACTGGCTGACAACAAGACCTAGACTTTCACACCTTTACCGGGTGATAAGAGGGCAATAGGGTGTAAATGGGTGTTTAAAGTCAAGTACAATGCTGAAGGTCAAGTTGACAGGTATAAAGCTCGTTTGGTAGCTAAAGGTTACACTCAACAAGAGGGGTTAGACTATCAAGACACTTTTTCTCCTGTGGTGAAGATGGTCACAGTTAGAGCAGTACTTACTTTAGCTGCTATGAAGGGATGAAATCTACACCAAATGGATGTCTTCAATGCTTTCTTGCAAGGAGATTTGGTGGAGGAGGTATACATGGTTCCCCCTCCTGGTCTTCTGAAGCAGGGGGAGTCATCTCTTATGTGCAAGCTAGATAAGTCTTTATATGGTCTCAAGCAAGCTTCTAGGCAGTGGAACCTGAAACTTACTGACGCCCTTGTTGCATCTGGTTTTCATCAAAGTCATCATGACTGTTCCCTCTTTATCAAAACTGGTGGAACGGATGTAGTCTTGATTCTGGTTTATGTTGATGATTTGATTATCACTGGATCTTCTTCATATCTCATTGAGGAAGCTAAACACCTGCTGCACCATCATTTCAAGATCAAGGACCTGGGTGAGCTGAGATACTTCCTCGGTCTTGAAATTGCCAGAAGTCATCAAGGTATTCTTGTGTGCCAAAGGAAGTTCACCATGGACCTTATTGCAAACATGGGATTAGCTGGTTCTAAGCCTGCTTGTACACCTTTGGAACCTAACCAAAGGCTTACCGGTGTAGAATTTGATCAAGATAGTGAAGGTCAAGTAGATGATGAGTTGCTCACTGATCCAAGAAGCTATCAAAAATTGGTAGGCAAGCTGTTGTACTTAACAATGACTAGACCAGACATCAGCTTCACCATCAAGAACTTGAGTCAGTTTATGCATAATCCAAAGAAGTCCCACATGGAGACAGCTTTAAGAGTAGTAAGGTACTTGAAGAATGCTCCAGGACTTGGAATTTTACTGTCATCAGAAGACTCAACACAACTCTCAATATATTGTGATGCTGATTGGGGAATATGTCCCATGAGCAGGAGGTCAGTTAGTGGATTTATAATGAAGCTGGGAAATTTCTTGATATCTTGGAAGTCCAAGAAGCAAAACACAGTCTCAAGGAGTTCAGCAGAAGCTGAGTATAGGAGTATGGCTAATGCTGTGGCAGAGATAGTGTGGACAATAGGGTTGTTTAAGGAATTAGGGTTGAAAGTGCAACTACCTGTAACATTGCACTGTGACAGCAAGGCTGCAATACAGATCGCAACAAATCCAATATATCATGAGAGGATAAAACATATAGAGATTGATTGCCACTTTATTAGAGAAAAGATACAAGAAGGTCTGGTGAACACTGAACACATCACTACTACACTGCAGCTTGCTGATATCTTGACAAAGAGCTTGGGAAAGACACAACATGAATTTCTTTTAAGCAAACTAGGAATGTTCAACTTATTCTCATTGCACAGTTTAAGGGGGAGTATTAAGGGAGTCACATGAGTAGCACATGTATATGACAGCTGTCCAATAGTTAGTTGTGATTAGATAGTAGTTAGTTAATTAATCAGTGATAACTAGTGTGAGTTAGAGATAGCTGAAGTAGAGTCGGTTAGTCTATATATACAGCTGTACAGTTACTGTTCATTCGTTTTTCTAGAAAAAAGAAGAAGAAATTTTTCTCCATCTCTCTCTTCCTCAGTATGAAGCTGAACACAATTCAGTAAAAAAAAAAAAAAAAAGCAACGTTATAAGATTATCCAACAACCAAAGGTGAAAAAACCATCTAACAGAAAACACAATAAAGCTGGAAAAATTCCCAGCAAATCATTGCAAAGTTTTAAGTTCAAAGATCCTGTTTTACACTATCAATTATTAAAGATTTTACAAGATTATTTTGTCACATCTCAGCTCCTGATATCCTCTATTGAGCTACTTGATATCAGTTATAAGTATTGTTTCATTTCCAGTGCTTTACATACCAATACATTAAGAGTATTGACGGATTTTGCGCTACATCATTTCATGATGTAGCGTCAGGTATTCAGGTGCGTGATCAGACTCTTTAGTAGGTTTCATCTCTTCAGCTATTGGTGAGCCCTCCGTCTTTCCGAAAGACACAGTCTAGTATTTATGTTGGTTCAGTTCTATTGTTTAAGGTATGTAGTGGCCTTGTCCCGGTAGACATTATTCACTTGTTTAGAGGCTTCGTAGACGATGTAGTTGTCAGACTCACTCTGATTATATTCAGTTTTATATTTATGCCTTTGGATCTCCCTTATTATATCTTTATGATTTAAATGTCCCTTCCACACTTCATAGTTGTATGCTCATGATGTGAGCCAGGCGGTTCTCTCGGGGTTGTAACTTTATCGGGTGCCTGTTACGTTCAGGGTCTAGGTTTGGGTCATGGCAATGTAATTTCTCATGGCAACCAATCAATAATCCATATGCACTAAGATCCCAATTGAACTACTGGTAGTCCATCCTCCTGAACTCTTTGAACCTCATCCGCCCCTCCATGGACATAATAGGTAGAGTCACTAGGTGTGGGGCAATATTCTAACAATGACACACCTATACTCTAAGAGATCTCAGCTGCGACTTCATGTGCCTTAGGAACCTGAAGCACTGGAGTGATATTTTGGTCGGGAGTCTGAATCTTAACACTAATCAAAGGCAGGTCTGGAATGACTGACCCAATACTCACCTGAAAAATACCCTCTGGAAGGATTAACATCTGTACAAGCACATCCAGAAGTATGGAGTAGTAATAAACTATGGTGATGTTTGTTCTGAATTCAACTACACTGTCTCGGTCGGATTATCATCCTGAGTAGGTTTTGGTCCAAAAGATATATCTCTAGCATGACTCCTCATGGACAATGTTTCCCTAGCTCCACCACTTCCTCGTCCTTATACTCTAACTCCTTCACGTTGGTATGGGCTCTCGTGATCCCTAGCTATCGTGGTTTGGGTTCTTACCATATGTAGAGAATGACACAATGAAGTTCTTAGAAACTCAAGAAGGAACCAATTACACACGATAAGGAATCAAGGGATAGACTTTTCCTCAACACCCTTTAACCCCCCAAAGATAGATTCGAACGTTAATGCACCAATCAGCAACACTCTACCAGACATCTTCTCTTGTGCATGTTTGATCGGTGAACCTAGACGTTCTGATAACAAATTTTCATGATCTAAAATTCATAATGGCCATGATGACACCTATCCACCCGGTAGGTAAGCCCAAACACCCTGGAAGGTAATATTGTTAAATGCAAAAACAAGACAAGTATAAGTTAAATCCATAGGATTCTTTATAAAGATCTCAAGTACAGAAAGTAACAACATGTATACAACCTCCAAGACTAGTTATCTTGCGTATAAGTGCATCTAAGAATAAATGATATTATCTAAAAATCGGACACTGTCTGATATAATGAAGAGACAAAAATAAAGGATAGATGGAGTCTGGCATTGTAAATTAACTAGACAACTTACCGGCAGATCACCAGATAACAAGCCTCGAACTCTAGAACTCAACAAGGACCACCAGTACCCAGAACACAATCAGCACAAAAGTGTGCATCAATAGTAGTATGAATATAGAAACATTTCTAATTAGTAGGCATCATAGTCCTACAACGTCAAGTACGAAAATTATAATATATCAAAAATGAAACTTACCGCTGATGATATCCTAAGCATATAAATACACAATTCTAGTAAAATAGCCTAAAAGAAATCAAGTATTCTAGCATGCTCAATTTGGCAAATCATATGAAACCATGTAAGTAAGATGTTATTCAATGCAATGACCAATAATAACCTGGTATGCACATGATCTTCCACCGTTGAGGTTTTTTAGGAGCAGTGACCAATGGGGAACTCGCGAGGTCCATATACCTGCCCGAAACACTTTTTCATCAGGCTCCTTACCGGTATATTGCCTCGATTTTACTACAAGCTGGAATCATTTTATCATCTTTGCATGATATCAACTTTGTCGGAATCAATTCCATCAGCATAACAGTTACCAAAATCGTTTCCCATCGACATTAGAAGAATAGATAAAAGCTTTCCAAAATGCATATGAAGTTCATAAAAATCAAGTCAATGGGCACCATAGGACAATAGATATCATGTATCAACAAAAATTTACAGGTATCTTGTCAATAATTTACATGTGTAATATCCACTAATCTTGAAACAACTGCTATGTCGCTCTGATATCCACTACTCATGACCAGTTCAATATTAGAAGTGATAAAAGCATCTACGAATACATAATATTGTCTAAAGATCGGAACAGTGTCTGAAATAATTAAAAGACAAAAATAAAGGATAGATGGAGTCTGGCACTGTAAATCAACCAGACAGCTCATCGGGAGATCTCTGGAGAACAAGTCTTGGACTCTAGAACTCAACGCGGACCACTGGTACCCGGAACATAATCTGCACAAAAGAGTGCAAGCAAGAGTAGTATGAATATGGAAATATTTCTACTTAGTAGGCATCATAGGCCTACAACATCGAGTACAAAAATTGTAATATATTAAGAATGAAACTTACAACTGATGATATCCTAAGAATATAAATACACAATTCAAGTAAAATAGTCAAAAAGAAATCAAGTATTCTAGCATGCTCAATTAGACAAATCATATGAAATCCTGTCAAAGTAAGATGTTATGCAATGCAAAGGTCAATAATAACCTGGAACACACACTTTTTCACTATTTGGGTTACTCAGGAGCAGTAACTCATGAGAAACTCGCGATGTCCATATACCTGCCTAGAAAACTTTTTCATCAGGCTCCTTGTTGGTACATTGCCTCACCTTTACAACTAGCCCAAATTATTTTCCATCGACTTTGCATGATATCAACTTGTCGTAATCATTTTCGTCAGTGTAACACTTGCCGGAATCGTTTTCCATCGGTATCATAAGAATAGACAAAAGCTTTTCAAAATGCATATGAAGTTCATAAAAATCAATTCAATGGGTACCACAGGACAATATATATCATGTATCGACAAAAGTGGTATGGATAAGTATGAACACATCATCTTAAGGTTCATCATTTAGCCGCTTCAATTATTTCATTCAATCATGATATCAGTATCTCACGTCATTAATCGTGTCACACCCCGAATCCCAATGAGGCATGATTGGCACCCGTAGCCGATAAGGCCCGAGAGAACCAAGCTACGTTTCTATACATTCATATGCATAACCTCGAATGAAGAACATACTATCTCATGTAACTGATGAAATGTAAAATGCCATATAAAACTTGGCCGTTTGGGCCATCACGTCGCACTGTAAGTACATATCTTACATCCATACCCACACATGCCTACAAAAGCCTCTAAATACATACACGACCAATGCATAACATCTACAACATCAAATCCAATGTACAACTATGACTCGAAAAGTCCCGAACCAACTAGGGCTCACCAAAGATCTGCAAATACTGTCACTCTACTGTGGAGGTCTACTAATGCCTGCACCTGCAACATGTAAGGTAAGTCCCCAAAAAGGGGTCAGTACGAAGAAAGTACTGAGTATGTAAGGCCAGAAGAAAAACTGAGTCAGTGCATAAGAACTTCAATGGAAATAATTATAAGAGAAACTCAATGTGTGGAATCATGTACCTTTCCTTCATTATTATCATCTCCAATGATACATACATAATAAAAATAACCATGGAATCAACATAAGAGAAATAGCAAATGTGAACACACTCTCTTTCTGTATGTGGGATACCATGTACATTACGTTCTTTCTTTCTCTTGCCTTTACTTTACCTTACTTTACTTTTACATTGCTCATATACTGTTAGCGCCCTCATCATGCAGGTGTTCATTTCACCCCATGGATAAAATCATGTCATCATGCAGGTGTTCATTTCACCCCATGGATACATCATGCAGGTGTGTTCTTTCACCCCATGGATAATATCATGTCATCATACAGGTGTTCTTGCACCCCATGGATAAATGAACATCATCATGCAGGTACTTGTACCCCATGGATAAATAAACATCATCATTATACATTGCTTTGCTCTTACTTTATTTCATTACTTTGAGATTGATACTTCAACTTGTGAGAGATTGATACTTTGATAGTCATAATATTGTTAGAAGCTTTGGAACAATAACAAATGAGCTAGAGACATGTATATAAACATTCTTGGAAACAATGACCAATGAACAAGATACATGAGGATAATCACTATTGAACCCTTGGAACATAACCTCATTTGACTTTTGGAACATTACTAATGGATATGAGACATGTGTAGAACTCTATTGGAATTTTGGATCATGACACTAATTGGAACACACCCATATACTTTACCTTACTCTTGTACTTTATGAGATTAACACCTTAGCCAAACACGTACTTACATGCACATCTCACTTCACCCTTTTATCTCATGAGATTGACAATTTCACTTATGAAGTATAATTATACTAACTTGCACATCATCTCTCTTATTACTCTTATGAGATTGATACTCTTACAATTGGCACAAGGATAATCATCATACCATACGACTCATAACATGATTGGAACAATGATATGCAACTAAACAAGCTCTCTTTACCTCATTACTCTTATTGGGATAATTCACTTAGGATCTACAACATATGACAACTTAAGAACTTCCGCCCATAAATAAGAACTAAGTGATTCATGATTCGTATAGGAGTAAAACACATATGACTATCAATATATCAACCCTAGTTGGAATACTATAGAACCCCCTTGGTATAGTACACTTTTGGAACCTTAACATAATGATCACTAAATACGATACATGTGGATACTAACTATTCACCACCCTGCGATGCAATACCTTAGACCATTTGGAACTTTTGACATATTAGCCAATGAACGTGAGTCAACCAATGGACATGAGTCAATCAATAAATATGAGTTATACGATTCACCATTGACCAATGAATAAGGAACATATGAGTAACTCTAGCCAACTATTGAATATGAAATACCTTAGAGTATTTCGGAATCAAGTGAGTGCTATGACAGTGTGAACATCATATGTTGCAGAAGGATGTAAAATTAACCTTACATACCTTATCTTCCCAATGTAAGTACACAATCAAATATGTGAGCGCAACAAGTCCGCTCCTTCTTTACGTTTCACTCTACATCACAAGTACATAATGGAACCAACATTAACCACCAACTACCTTACAAATGCATACAATATCAATAAGTCACATGTTTGGCTTGAACATGTTATTTCTTTCTCTACAATACCATTTACGGCATGGTCATATCAATAATACCACAACATACCCAACATTGACCATATGTCACCCCAAGTTCATACCTTCCACCCTCACCATCACAACATCATAATTATACCATCAATTACTTTACAAACGCATATAATATCAATGAGTTACATGTTTGCATTTCCCCTTGTCAAATCCATTGATCATACTAATAGTCCAAAAATGCCATAATATTCCCAACATTGACCAACACATGACAATTGATACATTTCACCACAACACTTCTCCTTTACACTTTCTTATCCATAACACATCACAAATAACCCATCAAATGACCTTAATTCAACTCATAACACATATCGGTCAAAATCCCACAATTTTCACTTATAGACAAGAACAAATTTAATACAAAAATAACACCATACATGTTCATATTTTGTCCATACCATGCTTTTTCATCAAAGGCACAAGGCCTAATTCAAGTTCAAATTACCAAGATCGTACATCTTTCACCAAAAGCACAAATACATTATTCACCTCTTTGACAACATAAATATCATGATATACATAATCTCCCATGCATATCATATGTTAATCCATAACAATAAGCACTTACCTAAGCTTGGATGATGATGATCTTTCTCCAAAGAGTGCCTTAGGGTTTGAAGAGCTAAAAGAGCTCTCTTGAAAATTCTAGAAAATGAGAGAAAGTGATGTGTGTGGCTAATGAATTAAATCTGATTTTTTGCCACCTTTTATAACCCCTTAAAGTCATCCTTAGCTATGAATTTCCATCATTGACAAGTCAAAGCAAGAATGGGTCATTTTGACCCATTGGGCCTTTCATGCTTTGTTCATTCTTGGTCTCTAATTAGGCCCAATAACCCATATCATCTTGATCCACTAACATCAATGTATAATTCACCATATATATTATGTTTATATAATTCCTTAATGTCACGGCAATAGTCTCTTACGAAATTCTCATTCGTCGCCTCGATCGCAAAAATAGGCATTCTAGTCGTCCTTGGTTTCATTGGACATTTTGGATCACTATTCACATTTCATGATTTGATCATGTAGGAGTATGTAGGAGTATATTGAAGTATTTGAATCTTTAACAATGCTCAAACAACTCCAAAGAACCAAAAGAAACCATTCAAGAATCGTCGTAGGATTGCGTTTCAAAACAGGTCCGGAAAGGCACAATTGTTGTGCCTTGCGCCACTGCTGAAAAACAAGGCAGTGGCGCAAGAATACACTGCCCTCTGAACTTCTTGGCTGCAGGTGGCTTGCGCCACACCCCTGAAACAGGGTAGTGGCGCAAGTTTCAGCACTTTTCTGAAATTTTCGGCCACTTACCCAATGTTTACGTATCGTCCAATCCCTTATCAAAACACTACAAAATACTTACTTAGTCATCTTAACCTTCAAGTAAACATGACTTAAAGTCACCAAATGAGGTTAGAATGTGTACGAGTTCTTACCCAAATGCTCCACGAAATCACAACACCTCCTACGAAGATCTAATCGCACATGTTAAGTCTGATATCAAAGGTTTCACCAATGACACTATAAAACACATATGCATGGCATCTCAACACTTATGTAGATATGATTCCAAGGTATCAAGTGAGGTTATAAAAGTACGGGGTGTTACAAATCGACTATTCAATCGAGGATCTTTTAGCCATAGTCAAACAAGTCAAACAGTGCCTATAAAGGCTATCAACTAATTTCCAACCAAGATTTGCACAATACACAAGTGCCTAAATACGGATCAAAACAATAGATTTTGTCACTCTCAATATGTACAAAGCCCTCATAATCAATATACAATAATCATCTAAACGGAGTCTACAATGTAAGTCACAAACTACCTCGGATGCCGAGTAACGTTCCATGAACCTGCCTTTTCTTTTTGAAGTGCCTCGGATAGTTCCCAATCAATCAAAATTGGACTCTTACATTAGAAAACGTGTCTATCAACACTCATATGACTATATGAAAACTTGGGTGAAAATTTGAGTTAAAATGTCAACTCGAGCCCCGAGGTCAAAATTGGTTTACGCATTACGTAAAAATATTATGGGCCAAAATTCAGACAAATCCGAGCACAAATCAAACCTCAAATCGAGAAGAATACCAATTTTGAAGGTTTGGGCGAAATATCCAATTTTCAATACCCAAATGCAAATTAATTCATGAAATAAGGGAGATATTAGTGGAAGAATATCAAATATGGATTTAGATTCTTACCTCTGTTATGAAATCTTGAAGTACCTTGAAATCTTTCAAAATCGAGCACTCTAGCTCCCAAATCAAAATAATAAGTCCAAGTTTGAAATAGGCTTTTAAATTCTGCCCAAGTACACTTTACTCTTCACAACTGCAACTACTGACCCGACCCACTGCCTCGCGAATGTGAAGCATGATGTTGATACGGCCTAGACGACCCTACTCCTCGGATGCGATGGGCCCCTTGAGAATGCAATAACCAAGGATAATCCTTTTCAATGAACGCGACCAAGGCCTCACAAACGTGAAGAAGTACTGGTAGCTGCACCAGAAACAACAAACCAACATTTTAAAAGTCATCCAAACTCCTAAAATGGACCCTCGAAATTCATCTGTAACCTCCCGAACATCAGCCAATAGTTAAAATCAATCAAAAACACATTCTCAACCTGTTGGACTCATCAAATCACCAATCTGGGGGTCGTCTTGATCAATTATTGGTCATGGTCAACTATAAACTTTAAGAAGCTAGAATCCAACTAAATGACCCAAATCACTCTCGAGCACCTTGAAATCCATGCAAATCATCCAACAAAGTCATAAATTGCCCTCCTCAAAACTTAAGACCCGCCCTCGTCAAACCAAAGTGTTTAAGACCCAGCCCCGTCAAACCAAAGTGTTTACTTAAGTCAAACTTCCAAATATATATTAAACCTATCAAAATGAAAATCTTCTCCGAAACGCATCCAATCACCTTGAGAATTTTGTCATTTGTGCCTACAAATCATAGAGGCATAGTGAAGTTATGGGAAGGGTCTAAAAAGGGAAAGCGGGCTATAAACACAATATGACCATGAGGGTCATTAAAGAACAACCAAAGGAAAATATTGGTACTTTTGTAGGCCTTCCACTCCCTCTTCCACGACCTCGTCCTCCCGTATTGCCATGGCTGAAGCTCCTCTGATGTACGTAAACTAACATACATCGAGAGCCAGAAAAACCATCAAAGTAATCGGAAGAGCATACGGAATTATTGATTGAACCGAGATAGGAAAGCATTCATAAGACATTTTCCTTGAGGCTAAAACCATGAATGTTTTCTTGTATTTGTCACATGGCTTTAGTTTATTTCATGAAGAATAAGTTTATTCGAAAGAAGAATCTTAACTTTTAGAACGAACTTATCAACTATTGAACCCGTGATAATCAATAGGACATTAAAAGTGAATCTTGAACTAAGTTAGATCCCAGATAACTATATTGCACTTGTATTGTCAATTGCCCTTACTCCTCCCATTGATAATTAATTGTTGTTGCACGACTCAATTTTCCCATGATTAATTCTAGTTGTTTACAATTTGAGTCAATTACTTAAGGTTTTTAATCATCTCAATCTAAAGAATTAATTCTCCTAAATAGTGTTAAGCCAAGTATTCTTTAAAAATAGTTTGAACCAATATCTGTGGAGACGGTATCTTTGTATACTAACTTTGATGCAACATGACCTTATTTTATATGTGTTTTGCATTCGAGATGCATCAAGCTGATTTATAAGAAATTATAGGTTTTATACCTTTACAAAAATTATATAACTATATGTAACAAATTAATAACTTGACTTTATGTGAAATCCAACTCTAATAATATGCATGAGCCTATAAATCACCTAGCAAGCACATATGAGTTACTTAGAGTTCAAATTTACAAATGTGATTAGTAATGTCATGACTCAAAAACTGGGTTGTGATGGCACCTACTCCACCCCCACCCCACCCTGTGTTAGGTAGGCCAACCATAGACTCAACCAATAATATAAACAGGGTAAATAAATTGAAAAAGATGATAATAATGAAAAAACTCAACTGAATACAAAAACATTCCAAAAACTAAAAGTCACAAAGTACAAGCCTCTATGAGTAATGTCAATACGACCATAGGTCTGAAACATCTCAAGTACAAGGAAAAACAACATAAATCAAAGATACGAGAGATTTGGTGTAACACCCCGTACCTTCCCGACCCTACTTGACGACTTTGCATAATGTTTACTTAGGTGTCGAGATGCCATAAGTATGTGTTTTGTAGTGGCATTGATGAAACATTTGATAGTGGGCCTAGTACATGTGATTAGACCTTCGTAGGAGGTGTCTTGTGACTTCGTGGAGCATATGTGGGGTTAACAATGAGGCTTGGAGGACCTCCAAACAAAGGATATTAAAGGTAAGAAGTAAGTTAAAGAATAGAACTTGAAGTATCTAACCAAATCCGCAAAGAAAAGTCGAAGAACGAAAATTTTCAAAAAAAAATAGGCTTTTTGCCCAAAATTTTTAGGCACAGGCAGCAAGGTGGTGCGCCCAGGGGCGTGCTAGGCTGCTTGTGCACACCTCTCAAATGTTGGAAATTTTTCTAAGTTCCAAGGGTGCCCGGGGACGTACCGGGCCGCTTCTTGCCACATTTATTCTCCAACCACGAGCCTATACATGGGATAATTGAAGTATTATATTGGCATTCCATTTTGATAAGATTATTCGTGGACGAATTTGGCATCCAAATGACGTTTTTACCCTTTCGATCAAAATAAGTCATGCGTGGCTAGAATCACTTTTTTTGGGATTGAGGCTACGAATATAAATAGCGTGAGTGGGAATATTGTCGTAACACTATGAAATGATTTAAACATGAGAAATTATTGATTTTATTGGACTAAGTGAATTGGGCTCAATGAAGGCCCAAAATGAGGCAAAAGACATGGGCCACATGGGCCAAATGACCCATTCTTCCATTGACCAAGCCAAACATAGCATTTAATGCTAAAGAATGGCTAAGTATGAATTGAGGGCTTATATAAAGGTCCAAAAATCAGATTTTTATCACACAAAACTCTCATACCAAATCTAGAAATTTCCACAAGCCTTTTCTCTCAACTTCAAACCCTAAGGCACTTCTTTGGATAAGATCATCACTTTGCAAGTTTGGGTAAGTGTTTATTCTTGTGATTTACTATCTTATAGGTATGAGAGATTGTGTAGATCATGATGGTTATGTTGGCAAGTGTTGAATAGTGAACTTTTGCTTTTTACTAAAGATGTGCCATTCTTGTTATTTAAACTTGAAAAAGAACTTGAGGTTTGAATAAAAGTGAATGGTATGGATGAGCTATCAAAATGTATGGTGTGATTATGATCCTAAACTTGTTATTTTTAAATAAGTGTAAATGATGGAATTTGGCCGATATGTTGTTGTGAGGTGTATTGAGGTGATTTGAGGGAGTATTTGTGACGTTGTGTTGATGAAGAAATGTAAAGAACAAACTTGGTATGAAATGCTATTGAATTGTGATATTTTGGTCAATGTTGGGCATGTTGTGGTATTGTTGACATGACAATGCCGTAAATGGTATTGTAAAGGTTGAAATGACATTATACGGCAGTCATATAGCTCAATGTCATCTTGTACACTTGTAAGGTAGTTGATTGTTAATGTAAGCTCCGTTATGTAATTATGTTGTAGAGTGAAACATAAGGAAGGAGTTGGACTCTTGTGTTCACGTATAGGATTGTATAGTCGTATTGAGGAGATAAGGTATGTAAGGTTACTCTTTCTGTATCTTTCTGCAGCATATAGTGTACACATTGTTATTGTACTTACTCATTTCTGAAATGTCCTAACGCATCTCATTTCAGGTTATCATCTATTGTTAATCATATATATCTTATTCTTGACCTATTGTTATTCATGTTTCACATAATTATGAACATGGTTCCAAGTTCCAATAATGTTACATTCAAAAGTTCCAATAATGACATAATCATCAAATGAACTATTTCTAAGATTGAGGGAGTGAGCTAATGAAGTCTCTATTCTTGGGTGGTATCCCAGGGGTTAAAATACCTAGCATGGGTCGATCCTAATATCTATGGGTGGTATCCCAGGGGTGAAAAGAACACCTAGCATGGGTCAATCCCGCTACCATGGTTGGTATCCCAGGGGCAAAAGAAAAGCCTAGCATGGGTCGATCCTGAAAACTGTTGAATACCCACTGAACAGCTTAGGGCCCGGGCATTGTAAGGATGGAAGGATGAGTAATGAATGAAGAAGTGAGTGATGAAAGAACGAATGAGCGTAAGAGTAAAAGAAGTAATCCATCTAATGTACATATTTCCATACATATAGAGTGATGACTTATCCATATTGGTTCTTTACTTATAATTGATTCCATTGAAGTATTGATATATCATATAGTTTCTTATGGCCTTACATACTCAGTACATTCTTCGTACAGACGTCCCTTGTGGGACTTACCTTACTTGCTGCAGGCACAGGTGCTAGTAGACCTCCACAGTAGGTTGCGGATCTTTTGCGGAACATTGGTGAGCTCCATTTGGTTCGGGGCTTTTTGGGTCTCATATGTACATTTGTTTTGGTACTGTAATGTTGTGTAAAGCGGGGACTTGTCCCGATTTTAAGTTGGTTATGTATGTACTTCTATTAGAGGCTTTTGTAGACACATGTGGGTATATGAACGACAAGTTGTATGTAGACACATGTTTAAAGCTAACTACACCGACTGTGAAAAGTAGCAGGGCCCACTATGGGGTCCCGGAACCAAGTCTGGGTTAAGGTTCCCAAAACCCCTACTAACAGCAGTACAACATTAACCAACCCTATAAAAATAATATCTAGCACACCACGAGGATAACGGGCCCGAAACACATCCAAACAAGGCCCTAACCGGCCCAAAAGGCCTAATCATAGCAAGCCAATGCCAATCCACAACTACCAGCCCAAACACTAGCATAATAGTATGCAAATGCTATAAATAAACTCAGTCTAGGTATATGGTAAGCCTAGCCTACCTGGACGCCGCCAAACGCCTGCCAAAGCTTGCTAAATAGGAGTCTTCCCCTTTCGCGAGACCTCAGATTTCTGCCACGCTAACAAAATAATAAACTGCATGTCAAAACATGAATTTTGATACCCATATTGTATTAGTTCAAAAAAAATATCCGAACGGTCCATGTGGGGCCCACTTGCGGAATCGCAAAATCAAAATCGTCACAGGGTCCCAAATCACCCCGTGACCAATAGTCACAACTAACACCGCTCAATTTGAGCTCAATATCTAGCTCAAACATCAACACCAATTCCAACAACCACCGTAACTAAAACTACCATAAAAATAAGAAAACGTACCGTAGAAACGACGAGAATGAGTCCACGAACTCAGATATACCAACCCCTAACCTTGATTCTCTCTAGAAATGCCTAAAGTTGAGCTTAAAGTGCTTTAAAAAAATGGTGGAATATATGTAGTTTTTTTTTCTTAAAGAAGACAAAATAAGAAAAGGGAGTAATATTATAGTATATATATATATATGTATACTACACGTACAAAGTCCCAAAAAGAAAGCAAACTTGTAGTCCAATGCTAATTAATGTTACATGCACATGTTCTTATCCATTTTTGCTCTCCGTATATATATATATTTGGATACTGCATACGCTCGTGGTAAAATAAATATAATATTTTAAATATACCATCATGAATAGAAAATTATTTTGAACAAAACCTCTATAAAATAAAAATATCGTTTTAACAAAATTAGATTTACTATCTCCGTTTCAAAATATTCATAAATTATAGAACTTTTATAAAGTAGTATAGATATATCATTTTACCAAATTCTATTTTAATTTAAATATTTTGCAA
Source organism: Capsicum rhomboideum (assembly GCA_031232105.1). NCBI lineage: Eukaryota > Viridiplantae > Streptophyta > Magnoliopsida > Solanales > Solanaceae > Capsicum > Capsicum rhomboideum. The sequence goes on along the minus strand of CP124711.1, from coordinate 135,788,769 downwards.
CACGCTCGATATAAATAATATTCTCAAACGAACTGCCCGAAAATCGAACTGTCAGTCCCAGCAAGTCATCAATAACTTGGGGAAGTTATAGAAAAGCTCTAACCACTGAGAACATACGAAAACGAGGGAAATGACCAGGAGGGTCATTACACAAAATCTCCAAATATTAATCAATATCAACCATACCAACTCCAAAACCTTCAAAAATGAAAAACTTACATAATATTCAACCAACCACCTCAAAAATTGAACCACCCACACCCCAGACCATAAATACCATAAAGTAACTACAGAAAGGGGTAAAATGGTCAAAACGCATCAAAAATAAAAAACTGCAATGAGAATTGTTACAAGTAATAATCTCAAAAGAGGTCAACAAGTACAATGTATCTTGACCTATTAATTATGTTCACATCAAAAGAAAAATTATGTGAATTTGTCATATTACCTACATACAAATACAATAAATAATAATTGACCAAATTTTAAATTTAAATAAATGTCCAAATATGGGGAATGAAACTATAATCTTTTTAAAAGAGCTAATTCAACAAATCTGATCATATTAATTGCATTATCATCTATATTCAATAATATTTTCTATCTTTTCAATTGAATTGTCTATATATACACCTCGATATTTCATCCCTCAAACCATATTTCTTCTCAACAATTGTTTTTGAGTTTTTTTAAATAAATTTTCTTTCTCTAGATATTCATATATCTATATGGCGTCTTCACATCATGAAGTGAACACTTGTCGGGACATAGTTCCCTATGTGCCACCAATTCAAATGATTAATAGTGTTGAAATTGTGGTATGTTGGCTTCTAACTAATTTATCAATGGTGTTTTTTATAACGTAAGATGTATGAGTCATTTGAGAATTTTTTCTAAAAGGTTTTTGAGATTTGTTTTCTATATAGAGAATTTATTGTTAAAAATAAAAGAGTTCTCCAGTTATTATTTTTTTACCTAAGATGTATGAGTCAAGTTTTTTTTATTTTCTTAATTATTAAAAATTCATTGTATTATTTACAGGTTCTACCAAACCAACTCAGTTGCACAAAATTCTTATCAGCACCCACTCCAATATCAAGTCAGCCGTTACAAGTAAGTTTTCTTTAACTTTTTTCCTTTTTTTTCCTCTTGCTTGGTGCTTTAATTTTCCATTGTTATCTTTTATTTCTAGTTAATTTTCCTCCTTCACTAGTTAATTTTTTTAGTATAGTTTAAAAAAAATACATAGGAAAAGATAAATTGTATACTAGGTTAGAAATATGGTTCCTCGAAGGAATAATGATTATATAAAATAAATGTTACTTAACTTTTGTTTTCCCTAACTGTTTTTAATTATGATCAGTTAGTACAATTAAAGTCTATTAGATAAAAAAGTTGTAAATTTTATTTCTATTTAGCTAAATAAATGATAAATTTTATATTAATTGAACTTAGGGATGTTAATTTGTGGTGATAATAATAATGCTAGTTTCCATCTAGATGTATATCGTGGAATCAATTTTATTACTAATGAAAAATTACAAGAAACTAACTAATAGATAATGTAATAAACTACTATCTTAATCTTAGTAATGTTCTCTCGAATTGGCCTATTTATATATGATAAAAAATTACTCTTTAAAGTCTAAAGAAAATTGCGCCAACTAAACTTCGGCAACTTTTTAATTTTGATTTTCTCTTTAATTAATCATAAAAATTATTCGATATATTTTCACCTAGTGAGCCAACTCTTTAGTACCATAGAACATTTAGCAGAACCATTTCAAGTACTGCTTGGTTTTAATTTTCTTGCATGGATTAACTCAGTTGAGGGAGATTAATGTTTCTCATAGTTGTTTCATAATAATAAGAAATTCAGCTAGTATATTTAAAGAATTTTCTTATAAATATGGTCTTTTTTTGTGGATTATTGAGAATAATTTATGTTTAAATGTCATTTTGTTTTCTAAAACATGATTGCCAAAATGTGGTGGAGATTCCTAGTGTCTTATATTAGATATGAACAAAAAATAATATAGGTGTAAAAAGAACTAAATATTGATACACTTGCACTTTATAGCAATTCTGCCATTAATTTACCATTCAATTTTCTTAGTTTGTTTGACAAGAAAAAATGTTACTCCCTCAGTTCATTTGATGTGACGTTGTTTTCTCACGCATTTTTGTAAAAAAACGATACATTTCTATATTTAAAAATAATTTAAATCTTGATTTCTCATTTCTTTTCTTTTATAGCAACAAAACTTTAACATATTTTCTTAATTGCAGAATGATGTTGGAACTATGATAGTAACCCAACAACCAGTTGGGAGGAAGTCAAGGCTAGTTACTAGCATAGTCAAAGGCACGACATTGGTTCACTTCGCAATTGTACCTTCTAAAGGTGAAGCCAACATTTATACCATAAAAGCAAAAGAGGTTAGTACATTTGATTACAACAATTGTTTCTATGTAAAAGTTACTAATACAGTTAAATGTTTTTATAGTAGCGTTATTTGTCTAGATATTTTTTTTCATTATAGTGAAATATTGTTATCGAGAACATAAAATATAACATACTATGAAAAATAAATTCTACAAAAACTTAGTTATTATAGTAAAGGTTGTTGTAGAGGATGATTATTATGTGGAGAGGCCTAACTATTTAAAATATTTTGTTATGGACTAAAATAATAGAAAGGAGACGAGCCAAGTGATCCCTATGAACTTAATCTCAAATACCATGACATGCTACATGGATGGGAAGCTCAAAGGAGACAACGCCAGAATGGAAAATGTGAAACGGTAAATATAAGTTATTTTATGATTTATTTCTTTTATCCGCATATCAATTCTTACTACTTTCCTGAATATCAATTCTTACTACTTTCCTGAAGTGCACTCATATTTTTTATTTATGTATCTATATTTGTTGTTTAGAAGGAAGGTTTTAGAAGTACCTTTGACATAAATGATTTTTTTTCTTTGTGTCGTACTTGGCAATTGGGATTCACTAATAGCCATTTCCAAATAAATGATAACTTAGTTTCACTCTATTTCTCTTTTATTCTTCCTTCAAACAAAAAAATTTAAGGTGTGGTTGGTTTTGTGTGCGTTAGAAATCATCAAAAATGTTTCTTGTGATTTTAATAATTTTGTAATGTAACTGCTATACGGAATTTAAGAAAATTCTTCTTGTATTGCAGTTTTACGCTCATGGGACCAAACGTCGTATGTGTCGATCTATTGTTGAAGTAAGAAGACATATTTTCCAAGGTGAAAAACTGAAGGTAGAAATTGATCCAAAGACGAAAGCAGTAACAGTGTCTGTGGTAAGTTGTTACATTACATTTATTTTGTTTGATAATTATAGCATATTTGGTCAAGTTTGCAGTAAGCCAAAAATATTAATTTTAGAGAATTGAAGTGTTTGGTCAAGTTGTTAAGAAAAATAAGTACTTTTAAGAAGTATAGTTATACAACTTTTCAGAAGCTAATTAAATAGATAGCTTCTTACTTTTTGAATGTTTGGCTAAGCACCAAATGTTAATCTAATATTGAAAAATGTGTTTTTCTCAAAATGATTTGGAAAACACAAATTAAGTTAATAATTATCCAAAAAGTACCTTTTTAAGAATCTCTCGTAACCAAAAAAAAAAGACTTTCAAAATAAGTAAATATTGAAAGTTTGGCCAAACAAATTAGTTAGGTTAAAGAAAAAAAAGTGTTGCACCAAATATCTGGGTTGGGGAAAGGCTTAGACCACATTGAATCTTATGTAAGTACTCTTATTTTGCATTATTTCAGCAAGAAATTTTTTTCATAGCTTGTACTTCACTGTAACTTGTAGTTTTTCGGTGACAACCTTTATCATCATATCAAGGATCCACGTCAATTACATTATTCTTACAAAAAATTTCTTCTTAAATTTGAAGGTTCAGGTTGCAGAAAAGAGATCCATGAAAAGAAAAGGAGAATCTTCAATCTCGGAGAGGGAATCTGTAGGAAAGAAACACAAAAGCAATGGACACGACAATTATGATGACATCGAGGTTGAAAAATTTCTCAAAGATGCACGGAACAATTTTATGAACAGGGATGAAAAACACAAAGACAAGGTAATTTGTGTTAATTCTACTATTAGATTATAAGAGTTATACATAAGCAGGAATTTGTGACACACAACTTTTATTGCTAAACAACAAAAATTCGTCGTTAATCCTATTTAATAAAAATACACTAATTTATAATCATGGACATTATTTTTCTATCACTTGGTCATCACATTTATAATTTTATATCCGTTATTCTGATATTAAAATTCTCGGAGATGAAATTGGAGGAGTTGATTTTTTTTCCTTTATTTTTTGTGATTATAAAATGCTAGAACTATTATGCCATTGATTTTGATGTCTTGTGTGCTCTATGTCACTCCTATTATTAATATTGGATTATGAGAATTAAAAAGTGCTCATGTATTTTTTAATTGCAGGAACGATGTTCTTAAACAGTGGGGCTGATCAAATAGAAGATTGAAAGCAATGCAATGAAAGTGTGTGTTTAAATATTGTTCTTAAACAATGCAATGAAAGTTTATTGTTTGTTTTTACCATATGTATATGGATATGATGATAACTCAAGTACTCAGTATGCAGTTGACTTTCTAGTATTGGAAGTACTTATAATATCCGATTTCGGGATATTTCTTAAGTTTGTAAAATACTATTCGTTGTTTTTAATGGCTATATAATTTTGGAGAATTTCAAATTTTTATAGTTACTATTGTTATTGCTAAATGTTGTTCTACAGTAACAATTAACAAGTTGAATGTTGCCACAAATGTTATAGCAGTTTTATGTAGCTATTTTCATGGCTACTTTTTGCAGCGGGAAAAGTTGCAATAGATAGTTTATTGCTTTTGAGGCGGAAAAAGTCGCTACTAATAACCATGTACATTAGCGAGATAAAAATTGTTGCTGATAGTTTTATATTTTTGTAGCGGTAGGAGTCGCTACTAATAAAATCTTTAGGAGTGACTTGAAAGTAGCCCCGGCAGATTATTAGTTTTTGTGGCAAGTAAGTAGCCACTTAAAGTCTTACTTCAGTGGCGACCAGATCAATATTTGTGTTGTAAATTTTTTTTTTTGTGGCATACTTGTTTACATTTTGTGACTACATCTGTCATTGCTATAGTCTTTTAGTAGCGGCTTTTGTGCCGCAATAAGTGTTGTTTCTTGTAGAGGTTAGTTCATTGAAACTTTGAGAAATTTTACATTACTTCCTTAAATGTCTTCACAAATGATGGAACCCATCCTCAAAAGGAAGTAGAGAAAATCATGCATGAAAATATCGAAGTTGTTCTATGTAAAAACATTCTTAATGATGAAGAAAATGATGATCAAGACGACGACGAAGAAGAAGTGATTGTTAGCTTGGAAAAAAATGAAGAGTTGGCTACATGATTTTCTTTAATAAGTTTTTGCACATTTACAATTATTTATTTTTATTTGTAACTGTTAGAACATCAATATTATTTCTTTATTTTCTAAGTCCGATTTAGATCCTATTTGTTGGACAATTGATTTGTTTCATCTTAATATTAAAATCAGTTGAATGTATGCATTTCTATTCATGTCTATGTCACTTCGAACACATATCTTTCTCTTTACTGAAAGATTTCTTCAATGTTTCTATTAGAAGCACCAATTCTTCTTTCTATTTATAGGCATTCAAATCTTGATTTTTTCTTAAAATTTCGTAATTAGGACATCAAGTTTTGCCTTGCACAAAAATTCCTCTATTCATAGACTTCATAGAGATGCTAGTCTATACGAAAAAGGGTAAAAGAAAATTGTCCCTCGATTATCACAAAAGATTTAAGTTGACTTTTCATTCATCTATTTTACTAATAATATTCCTCTAATTACATTTTTGGATCAGTATGCCCTTTAACTAAAGGCCAATACTGCAAAAGAATTACTTATATTCCACGCGTCATTTTATTACTGATCCAATTTTATACTCTAACCCTATATAAATGAATCCATGCACTTACCTGATTTTCTGACTTATCCAACCCAAGAATTTGTTTTTTAAAAAAAAAAAAACAAAAAAAACTATACCCTTCAAATTTGTTTTTCGTTGAAAAAAAAAAAAAAAAAACCAACCTTCATAGGTCGATTTCTGAAAAAAAAAAAGAAAAAAAAAAAACGACCTTTGAAGGTTGACATTTTGCATTTTTTTTTTTAAAAAAAAACAAACATTCAGAGGTCTTCTCATTCAAGTTAATTTTAAAGAAATCTGCCTCTAGAAGTCGTTTTGTAGTTCAAAAGTTTTTTTAAGCTAAAAATTTGACATCCGGAAGCTAGTGCTTTGCAAAAAAAAAAAAAAAAAAAAAAAAGTAAAAACAAAATAAATCATTCTCTGAAGGTCGGTTTTTGCATATTAGTTTTTAAATAAACGACCTCCAGAGATTAGTTTTCATTTTTATGGTTTTTGGCACTAAAAAATCAATCTATAAAGATCAATTTTGTTAAAAGATAATTTAAAATATTTTTTAACGAGGTTAGTTTTTGATTGTTTTTAGCAGTGATTTTATGTTTTCCGGGAGGGTTAGTGTTTAGTTCAGCTATGTTACAAAATCAGGAGGGTGAATTTACTTGGGCTCAGAGTTTTAAATTGGAACAACAGTAAAATGTCTAATGGAAGATAAATAATTTTTTAATTCATAGTAAAAGAAAAATCCGGTCGACTTTAAAAATCGTGATGTTTCAAGTCCCACTATCCCTAAAAATACTTTGACTCTCCAACTATTTCCCCGACCCCGTTTACTTAGCGGTTTCATATTCCTTATCTTTCTCAATCACTCTATTCTTTTAGAAATGGATTTTAACGTAGTCAAAGGCATAAATGAACCAAAACTACAACAAAAGGTATATTTTTAGCAAAGTAGGTGGATGGAGGATATATTTACACCTTTTACAGGGCATTTTATAGCCATTTTCCATAGTCTACATTGCGTTGGAAGGGGAGACTAGATTTTGTTTTATATGTTTCACTTCTTCGGGAAAAAATGACTTTTCCATTGGAGGTTATCTTTGTAAATAAGGAGGGAGAACAAAGAAGACTTGCAAAAATTGTGATATCTTCTCATCTGTTCAAGCATTAGTAGACAAAGTTATTTAGTACATGTGCTTACAAGAGATAGCAGGTACCCCATGAAATTAGTCAAAGTTTGTGCAAGTTGGCTTGGATAGTTGAATGAAATTAAGATAATTAAATCCTCAATTGGAATATTTATTGAAAATTCTGTTCAACAACATACCCAGTGAGATTCCACAAGTGGGTTTGTAAAGGATAGAGTGTACACAGGCCATAACCCTACCTCATGCAGGTAAAGAGGTTGTTTTTGAAGAACCTTCAGTTCGAGTACAACAAATTAAAGAATATTGAACATAGAATCAGTGACATAACAAGAATTTGTACTAAGAACATTAAATTGATGAGGAGGTGGAATGAAGAAGAGTTGCAAATAAGGAGGTAGAATAGAGAAGACCTGCAAAAGTAGTTATCGCTACTCATCTATCTAAGTCTTACTGGACAGAGATATTCAATACTTAGCTTGCATTGATAAAAGATAGCAGATACCTCATGGAATTAATAAAAATGTTTGCAAGTTAACCTGAACACCATGATTATAAAAAAAACAAATAGAGATAAGTTAAATGCACTTACAATAATTAAAGACTAAATTAGAATATCCATCAAAGACTTATTCAAACTATGGAAAGACAACTACTTTTAACAGGAACTACAGAAAATCCATTCAGAACTCTGTACTTTCCAAAAAATACAAGTTGCAGGCTATTATAGAATTATCATGCAGAAAAAAAAAACATAGTAAACCAAGTAGAAGGTGGCGATCAAACAAAAAGTTCATAGTAAGAAAAGTCTTAGCAATTTGAAATAACCGTCTTAAGTGGCCAGGACACACAAGAATTCTTGGCTTTGCTTTAGCGGCCACCATTAGGTTCTGCAAGTCTTGATTGGCATCCCATCTGCTCAAGAAACTTAGCAAGGCGTAGGTGTTTGGACGCCCATTGCTTGGCCAATTTCTGCTCCTTTCCTTCTGCATCCCTCCTCAAGCCTGCTAGTTGCTCCTTGTAATCTGCTTCAATCCTGTCTAAAGTTGTCTTCTCAAAGCTTTCATTTTTGCCTCAATTTCCTCCATCTTACCTAACTTTGCTTGCTTTCTCTGATTCTAATTGTAATTCCACCCTCCTTAACCTCCACGCTGCTTCCTTCTTATGTGCAGTCCAAGTACGATGCCCTTCGTCTAGTTCCTTACAGCAATCTGCAAGTTCAGTAATAAATGGATTTTCTCCACAAGGAGGGGCAACCCCATGATGCAGAAAACTGGTCAAGATAAGAAGAGCGTTTTGACGTCCTCTGTCTGTCCTGTATCCATGGAATGCCAGGCGTAGGAGTGGGTGGCACTGTTGATGGAGAGAGACTTAAAGTCACAGATGGAGATGACGATCGGACAGATGAAGGAGCAGTAGAATTAGAAAGCCATGGAGGAAGAAGAGTCTGTGGCGTAGGAGTTAGTGCATCGGAGTGGAGGAAACCTCCATTAGAAGTAGCCATAAGTAAGCCTTGAACGCTCTGCTCTTTCACAATCTTCTCTGCAAAGGTCTCAAAAATATGGTCGTATTTTCCCTCGTCCACTGGATCAACAACCTTATTGTTTTCTTTTTACTCTCTCTGTTGCTTCTCTTTGAATACTTCCCACCACTTTCCTAATCTTTTAGCAGTTCGACCTGGTACTTCAGCTGCTATTTTCTTCCATTTGTTACTGTGTTTGGCCTGTAGTAGGATAACAAGACACTGCTCCTCTTCAGTGAGTGATCCTATTTTAATCCCTGAATTGAGGTAGTTTTTCCACCTTTCCAAACTGCTAGAAAGTATGATTCACATACGCAGCGGAAGCATGATCACGGATCATATACTTACATGACAACATGATAATGTAAAACAAAAACGAAATTCATGAAAAACTACATACCTTTTGAAGCTTTCACAAATGTTGTTTATCACCTTGCTCTCCAGGTCTGCTGCCTTCTACAACTACCTGAATAATTTTTTTTTACCAACCAATGCTTGTGTGGACAAGTTAAAAGAAAAATTCTGAAAATGGATTTTCAAGGTATCTCAATGAACAAACGAAAACCCCTATATATTCAACTGAAGTTGAATTTGAAAGGGTTTTCTTTCATCATTCAATCCACGCGAAAAATCATTAAGACCTCCCATCAATACCAACATAAAGTCATGGACGTTTTGTCCATAATGACAAATTTTTAATGGGAGTCATAATTCCTGTCATCAATAGGAATTTATTCCCATTAAAACAAACGTGTAAAACCGTGATACCAATCCATTTTCTTTTTCAAATTGGTTAATTAATCAGGCGTAGCATGGACCGCAGATTTATTAACTGAGGCTTCTAATTATGATATTAATTCTTAAATAAATGAATTACCATATCATAATAAATTACAAATTATTCCACTAAAAATCTGTTACTGTACTCCTCGATATTAACTTCGAAATCTACCATTACATCTTATTTAACTCCCCATGTTAGAATTACCGACACCAATCAATTAAATCAAATTTTTCTGAAAAATTTAATTTATTGACTAACTCAATCCTATATTACTTATGCTTAACTTATTTCACGTGACGGATACTAAATCCACCTGCAGGGTTTACACGTGAAAACTTATAAGCAACCATATAGGGGTGTCTTCTATCTCAAGTCCGAGACATGGTTCTATCAACTAATTATTATTTCACTAAGTGATTTGTCATTATCCAATCTATTAGGAATATGTTGACTCTCAATAGAGTCTCACCTTTTAATAGATTAAAATAATAAATCAAACTACATAGATCATAATAATTATATCAAGATTAGTATAAGTACATGTAATGGACTAGAGAAGTTGTTTATTAATATTCAGAACATAAACAAACATCTCTACTTGGTCCGTTCAATACATACGAAATGTACTAGCACAAGAAGTTGGAATATTACCACTCCCATAATTAAGATCAAATTATATTTCAATCTTGTGCTACAATCATCAAGATGTTTGTCCTACTTCATCTTTGATTGTGAACTTTAATTTATAACTTATAAGAACCGACAATTCTAATCTTCCATGCATGAGTTAAATAACTCCATGCACAAAATTGCCTACTATATAAGTAAAGGACATACATGTCAACATAATAATTTATTTAAATAAAGACTTTATTAAATTAAGAAAATGAAATAAATTGTCTTTACATGGGATGTAAAAATAATACTATAACTTAAACCAACATGGTTAATAGTATATCCTAGACGTTCTGATAACAATTTGTCATGATCTAAAATTCATAATGGCCATGATGACACCTATCCACCCGGTAGGTAAGCCCAAACACCCTAGAAGGTAATATAGTTAAGTGTAAAAACAAGACAAGTATAAGTTAAATCCATAGGATTCTTTATAAAGATCTCAAGTACAGAAAGTAACATGTATACAACCTCCAAGACAAGTTATCTTGCGTATAAGAGCATCTAAGAATAAATGATATTAGCTTAAAATCGGACGCTGTCTGATATAATGAAGAGACAAAAATAAAGGATAGATGAAGTCTGGCATTGTAAATTAACCAGACAACTTAACGGGAGATCACCAGATAACAAGCCTCGAACTCTAGAACTCAACAAGGACCACCAGTACCCAGAACACAATCAGCACAAAAGTGTGCATCAATAGTAGTATGAATATAGAAAACATTTCTAATTAGTAGGCATCATAGTCCTACAACGTCAAGTATGAAAATTATAATATATCAAAAATGAAACTTACCGTTGATGATATCCTGTGCATATAAATACACAATTCAAGTAAAATAGCCTAAAAGAAATCAAGTATTCTAGCATGCTCAATTAGGCAAATCATATGAAATCATGTAAGTAAGATGTTATGCAATGCAAAGACCAATAATAACGTGGTATGCACATGCTCTTCCACCGTTGAGGTTTTTCCGAAGCAGTGACCAATGGGGAACGCACGAGGTCCATATAACTGCCCGAAACACTTTTTCATCCGGCTCCTTACCAGTATATTGCCTCGGTTTTACTACAAGCTGGAATCATTTTATCATCTTTGCATGATATCAACTTGTAAGAATCAATTCCATCAGCATAACACTTGCCGAAATCGTTTCCCATCGACATCAGAAGAATAGATAAAAGCTTTCCAAAATGCATATGAAGTTCATAAAAATCAAGTCAATGGGCACCATAGGACAATAGATATCATGTATCAACAAAAATTTACAGGTATCTTGTCAATAATTTACATGTGTAATATCCACTAATCTTGAAAGAGCAGCTATGTCGCTCTGATATCCACTACTCATGACCAGTTCAATATTAGAAGTGATAAAAGCATCTACGAATACATAATATTGTCTAAAGATCGGAACAGTGTCTGAAATAATTAAAAGACAAAAATAAAGGATAGATGGAGTCTGGCACTGTAAATCAACCAGACAGCTCACCGAGAGATCTCTGGAGAACAAGCGTTGGACTCTAGAACTCAACACGGACCACTGGTACCCGGAACACAATCTGCACAAAAGAGTGCAGCAATAGCAGTATGAATAAGGAAATATTTCTACTTAGTAGGCATCATAGGCCTACAACAGCAAGTACAAAAATTGTAATATATTAAGAATGAAACTTACAACTGATGATATCCTAAGAATATAAATACACAATTCAAGTAAAATAGCCAAAAAGAAATCAAGTATTCTAGCATGCTCAATTAGACAAATCATATGAAATCCTGTCATCAGTAAGATGTTATGCAATGCAAAGGCCAATAATAACCTAGAACACACACTTTTCCATTATTTGGGTTACTCAGGAGCAGTAACCCATGAGAAACTCGCGATGTCCATATACCTGCCTAGAAAACTTTTTCATCAGGCTCCTTGTCGGTACATTGCCTCACCTTTACAACTAGCCCAAATTATTTTCCATCGACTTTGCATGATATCAACTTGTCGGAATTCATTTTCGTCAGTGTAACACTTGCCTGAATCGTTTCCCATCGGTATCATGAGAATAGACAAAAGCTTTTCAAAATGCATATGAAGTTCATAAAAATCAAGTCAATGGGAACCATAGGACAATATATATCATGTATCGACAAAAGTGGTATGGATATGTATGAACACATCATCTTAGGGTTCATCATTTAGCCGCTTCAATTATTCCATTTCAATCATGACATCACTATCTCAAGTCATTAATCGACTATTCAATCGAGGATCTTTTAGCCATAGTCAAACAAGTCAAACAATGCCTATAAAGACTATCTACTAATTTCCAACCAAGATTTGCAATAAGGAGTAATCCTTCCAATATTTGCAATTCATAAATTACCTTTCACGATACACAAGTGCCCAAATACAAATCTGCTAGAACGTATAATTCATACACGTAACGGAAGCATAAATTCATGGATCACAAACATACATAATAACATGATAATATAAATTTAAAACGAAATTCAGAAAGTACTTTCATACCTGTTGAAGCTTTCACAAATATCGTTCAAATCCTTTCTTGCCAGGTCTGCAATCTTCTACTACTTCCTGACTAATTTGCCTCAACCAATACTTGTGTAGGCAAGTAATTTTTGAAGTAAGAAAAAAAGAATCCACTTTCTTCTCAAAAACAAGCCCCTTTTATTCAAAATTTTCTCTGCTGAAGAAGGTGAAGAGTTGGACAGTTTTCTATCTTGAAAGCCAGAAAACATTTTTGTCTTTAAGACAAACGTTTAATGTAAAAACGTTTCTTTCTTTTAAGACAATTGTTTAATAAGGAAAACATTTTTATTTAATTACTAAAACGTTTTTCCTATTTTAAAACACACGTTTTATACTTCTGAAAGACTAGTAAAATCAATATTACTTCTTCTAGAATACTCCTTTTCTTTTCCAAATTTGATTAGTTAATCAGGCATAGTAGGGACCACAGATTTATTAACTAAGGCTTCTAATTATGATATTAATTCGCAAATGAATGAATTATCATATCACAATAAATTACAAATTATTTAACTAAAAATTTGTTATTGCACTCCTCGATTTTAACTTCGAAATCTACCATTACATCTTATTTAACTCCCCATGTTAGAATTACAGACACCAATCAATTAAATCAAATTTTCTGAAAATTTAATTTATTGACTAACTTAATACTTTATTACGTTGCTCAACTTATTTCACGTGACGGTTATTAAATCCACCTGCAGGGTTTACACATGAAAACATATAAGTAACTATATAGGGGTGTCTTCTATCTCAAGTCCGAGATATGGTTCTATCAACTAATTATTATTTCACTAAGTGATTTGTCATTATCCAATCTATTAGGAATATATTGACTCGTAATAGAGTGTCACCCTTTAATAGATTAAAATAATTAACTAAATTACATAGATCATAATAATTATATCAAGATTAAGAGTATAAGTACATGTAATGGACTAGAGAATTTGTTTATTAATATTCGGAACATAAACAAACATCTCTACTTGGTCCGTTCAGTACATACGAAATGTACTAGCACAAGAAGTTGGAATATTACCATTCCCATATATATTTAATCTTGTGCTACAATCATCAAGATGTTTGTCCAACTTCATCTTTGATTGTGAACATTAATTTAGAACTTATAAGAACCGACAATTTTAATCTTCCATGCATGAGTTATAACTCCATACACAAAATCGTCTACTATATAAGTAAAGAACACACATGTTGACACAATGATCTATTCAAATAAAGACTTTATTAAATTAAGTAAATAAAATAAATAGTCTTTACATGGGATGAAAATATAATACTATAACATAAACCACATGGTTAATAGTATATCCTAACAGGATCAACACAATAAAATTTGGCACTCTCAATATGCTCAAACCCCTAATAATCAATAGACAATAATCATCTAAATGGAGTCTACAAGGTAAGTCACAAACTACCTCGGATGCCGAGTAACGTTCCATGAACCTGCCTTTTCTTTTTGAAGCGCCTCGGATAGTTCCCAACCTATCAAAATTGGACTCTACATTAGTAAACGTGTCTATCGACACTCATATGACTATATCAAAATTTGGGTGAAAAATTGAGTTAAAATGTCAACTCGAGCCCCGAGGTCAAAATTGGTTTACGCAATACGTAAAAATACTATGTGCCAAAATTCAGCTAAATCCGAGCACAAATCAAACCTCAAATCGAGAAGAATACCAATTTTGAAGGTTTGGGTGAAATATCCAATTTTCAATCCCTAAATGCAAATTAATTCATGAAATAAGGGAGATATTAGTAGAAGAATATCAAATATGGATTTAGATTCTTACCTCTGTTATGAAATTTTGAAGTCCCTTGAAATCTCTCAAACCCGAGCACTCTAGCTCCCAAATCGAAATAAAAAGTCCAAGTTTGAAATAGGATTTTAAATTCTGCTCAAGTACACTTTACTCTTCACAAATGCAACCACTGACCCGACCCACTGCCTCGCAAATGTGAAGCACGATGTTGATACGGCCTAGACAACCCTACTCCTCGGATGCAATGGGCCCCTTGCGAATGCGATAACCAAGGATAATCCTTTTCAATGAACGCGACCAAGGACTCGCAAACGTGAAGAAGTACTGGTAGCTACACCAAAAACAACAAACCAACATTTTAAAAGTCATCCAAACTCCTAAAATGAACCCTCGAAATTCATCTGGAACCTCCCGAACATCAACCAACAGTTAAAATTGATCATAAAACACATTCCGAACCTGTTGGACTCATCAAATCACCAATCTGAGGGTCGTCTTGATCAATTATTGGTCATGGTCAACTATAAACTTTAAGAAAGCTAGAATACAACTAAATGGCCCAAATCACTCTCGAGCACCTTGAAATCCATGCAAATCATCCAACAAAGTCATAAATTTCCCTCCTCAAAACTCAAGACCCGACCTCGTCAAACCAAAGTGTTTACTTAAGTCAAACTTCCAAATATATATTAAACCTATCAAAATGAAAATCTTCTCTGAAACTCATACAATCACCTTGAGAATTTTGTAATTTGTGCCTAAAAATCATAGAGGCATAGTGAAGTTATGGGAAGGGTCTAAAAAGGGAAAGCGGGATATAAACACAATATGACCATGAGGGTCATTAAAGAACAACCAAAGGAAAATATTGGTACTTTTGTAGGCCTTCCACGACCTCGTCCTCCCCTATTGCCATGGCTGAAGCTCCTCTGATGTACATAAACTAATATACATCGAGAGCCAGAAAAATCATCAAAGTAATCGAAAGGGCATATGGAATTATAGATTGAATTGAGATAGGAAAGCATTCATAAGACGTTTTCCTTGAGGCTAAGACCATGAATGTTTTCTTGCATTTGTCACATGGCTTTAGTTTATTTCATGAAGAATAAGTTCATTCGAAAGAAGAATCTTAACTTTTAGAATGAACTTATCAACTATTGAACTCATGAGAATCAATAGGACATTAAAAGTGAATCTTGAACTAAGTTAGATCCCAGATAACTATATTGCACTTGTATTGTCAATTGGCCTTACTCCTCCCATTGATAATTAATTGTTGTTGCATGACTCAATTTTCCCATGATTAATTCTAGTTGTTTACAATTTGAGTCAATTACTTAAGGTTTATAATCATCTCAATCTAAAGAATTAATTCTCCTAAATAGTGTTAAGCCAATTATTCTTTAAACATAGTTTGAACCAATCTCTATGGAGACGGTATCTTTGTATACTAACTCAGATGCAACATGAGCTTATTTTATATGTGTTTTGCATTCATGATGCATCAAGCTGATTTATAAGAAATTATAGGTTTTATACCGTTACAAAAACTATATAACTATATGTAGCAAATTAATAACTTGAATTTAAGTGAAATCCAACTCTAATAATATGCATGAACCTATAAATCACCTAGCAAGCACATATGAGTTACTTAGAGTTCAACTTTAAAAATGTGATTAGTTATGTCACGACTCAAAAACTGGGTTGTGATGGCACCTACTCCACCCCCATCCCACCGTGTGGTAGGTAGGCCAACCATAGACTCAACCAATAATATAAACAAGGTAAATAAATTGAAAAAGATGATAATAATGAAAAAACTCAACTGAATACAAAAACATTCCAAAAACTGAAAGTCACAAAGTACAAGCCTCTATGAATAATGTCAATACGACCATAGGTCTAAAACATCTCAAGTACAAGGAAAAACAACATAAATCAAAGATACGAGAGATTTGGTAGGCTCAGGGATCAAACAGTTTCTACCTCTGAATCTCAAGGATGAAAACCCAATCAAGTCTCGATCTATTCAAATAAAGACTTTATTAAATTAAGTAATTAAAATAAATAGTCTTTACATGGGATGAAAATATAATAATATAACATAAATCACACGGTTAATAGTATATCCTAACAATCTCTCACTTAGACTCATAACCATGCATGCACAATTTTAACACCCATTTCTTCCACATGTTTATCAAAGACCTTCTGAGTTAATCCCTTTGTAAATGGATCCGCCAAATTATTCTTCGACTCAATCTTAAAAACTCTCACATCACCCGTTTGAGTTATATCCCGAATCAAGTGATGTTTTCTCTCAATATGCTTACTTCTTTTATAGCTTTGTGGTTCTTTCGAGTTTGCAACAACACCACTATTGTCACAATAAAGTGTGAGTGGCGCTTGAACTGAAGGAACCACTCCAAGTTCTTTCAGAAAGTTATCGAGCCAAAAAGTCACCTCATAGGAAGCTACATATTCAGCTTTCATTGTGGAATCAGCAACACATGATTTCTTAATACTCCTCCAAACTATGGCTTCACCTCTTAAAGTAAACATATATCCTGAGATAGATTTTCTAGAATCTTTATCTGACTGAAAATCTGAATCTGTATACCGAATAGGTACAAGATTGTCAGAGTGAAACACCAACATGTAATCACTAGTCCTTTTCAGGTACTTGATTATATGCTTAACCGTAGTCCAGTGTTCTTGTCCAGGATTAGACTGAAATCTGCTAACCATGCCAACAGCAAAGCAAATATCAGGCCTGGTGCATAACATTGCATACATGAGACTCCCTACAGCAAAAGCATAAGGGACCACCTGACTTCTCTCTATCTCATCAGTCATTTTGGGTGACTGATCCTTTGATAAAGTAAGTCCATGCCTAAAAGGAAGGAATCCCTTTTTGGAATTTTGCATGTTAAACCTTGCAAGAATAGTGTCAATATAAAGCGCTTGAGATAAGCATATTATCCTTTGTCTGCGATCTCGCATAAGCTTGATCCCAAGGATATGAGTCGCTTCTCCCAAGTCTTTCATATCAAAACGCAAGGACAACCACTCTTTAACAGAATTCAACATGCTCACATTATTCCCTATAAGCAAAATGTCATCTACGTATAGAATCAAAAATGCTACTTTGTCTCCGTCCCATTTTTTATAGATGCATGACTCATTTTCACATTAATCAAAACCAAAAGCCTTAATCGAATTGTCAAAACAAGTATTCCATGCCCTAGATGCCTGTTTCAATCCATAGATGGATTTCTTAAGTTTACAAAACATGTGTTCATTGCCACTTTCTATGAGACCTACTGGTTGTGCCATATAAATGCACTCATCAAGACTTTCATTTAGTAAAACCGTATTGACATCCATTTGCCAAATCTCATAATCATAATGAGCAGCAATGGATAAGAGAATCCTAATGGATTTAAGCATAGCTACCGGCGAAAAAGTTTCCTCATAATCAATTCCTTCTTTTTGAGTAAACCCTTTCGCAACAAGCCTTGCCTTAAAAGTTTGCACTTTTCCATCCACACCTCTCTTTTTCTTATAGATCCATCTACAGCCAATGGGTTTGACTCCCGTAGGTGGTTCTACAAGATCCCATACTTGATTAGAGTACATAGACTCCATTTCAGATTTCATAGCAGCAATCCACATTTCAGCATCTTTGTCCTGTAATGCTTCGGCGTAATTAATGGGTTTTATATTAGGCTCCTCAGAGATTCTATCATATGATTCTCCTAAGAGCGCAAATCGTAAAGGTTTTATAATAATTCTCCCACTACAATGACTAGTCACTACAGGATCCGCAATATCTGGAGCTAAATTCTGAACACCCTGAACGTCGTCCTGCACAATTGCAGGTTGCTCGATATTAGCCTGAACGTCTTCCTCCTCAATTGCATGTTACTCGACATTACTCCCACTACTTTGAGGTAGCGTGATGTCAAGTTTTTTATCTTGTGCAACCTCTTGCCTATTGACATTTCTCCCACTGCGTGGATGCAGTGGTATGTCAATAACGGTTTTTGGAATTTGTTCTTGTGTTTCATTATTCGTTATTCGATTGCTCAATTCCTGTAAAACGAGTTTACTTCTAGGAACATGATTCATTAAATAATCCTCTTCCAAAAATCTGGCATTTGTCGAGACAATTACCTTCTGTTCCTTAGGATAATAAAATAAACCTCCTTTCATTCCTGTTGGATATCCAATAAAAATGCACACTTCTGTCCTAGATTTCAATTTATCAGTTTTCCCTTTTAGCACATGTACTGGACAACCCCAAACTCGAATATGCCGTAGACTAGGCTTGCGCCCACTCCACAATTCAGATGGGGTTAAAGGTACTGACTTTGAAGCAACCAAGTTCAAAATATAATTTGTTGTTTCTAATGCATACCCCCAAAAGGAAAAAAGGCAAATCTGAATAACTTAACATTGATTTAACCATTTCCATAAGAGTTCTATTTCTTCGTTATGCCACACCATTTTGTTGTGGTGTTCCCGGAGCAGAATATTGAGATGTAATTCCTAATTCTGATAAGTACTTCATGAATTCTGCAGAAAGGTATTCACCACCACCATCAGATCGTAATGTACGAATATGTTTATTATGTTGCTTTTTCGTTTCTATCTTAAATTCCTTGAATTTTTCAAAGCATTCAGATTTACGGTGCAACAAATAAATGTATCCATATTTTGAGTAATCATGTGTGAAAGTCACAAAACACTCAAAACCACCTCTTGCTTGGATATTCATAGAACCACACAAATCAGAATGAATTAATTCTAACTTATTACCGGCTCTATTTCCTTTGGAAGGAAAAGGTCTCTTGGTCATTTTTCCTTCTAAACAGGATTCACAAGTTTGAAGTGCCTCCACTTTCAATGAACTCAAAGGTCCATCAGAAACCAACTGTGAGATCCTATTTATATTAATATGACCTAGACGTGAGTGCCATAAGTAGGTTTCACTCAATTTCGAAATATCTTTTCTCTTATGTGATTGATCAATGTCATTAAGTTTCGAAGTTTGTAGCATGTTTTGAGACATATCAAACACAAACAGATCATCTATTCTAGGAGCAAGAATAATAAACTGCTTATTAAACTTAATAATTGCAGAATTATTAGCAAAATAAACATTGTAACCAGCATCCATTATTCTTGAAACTGAAATTAAATTCCTTCTTATAGAAGGTACATACAGAACATTATTCAAAGTCAAAACTCTAGAACTACTAAACGTAACGAATATATTCCCTATAGCTAAGGCTGGTGCTGGTTCCCCATTTGCTTGAAACACGTTGAGTTCATTTTCACTTAGGCGTCGTGTTTCCTAAAACCTCTACAAAGAAGTGCAGATATGATTAGTGGCTCTTGAATCTATAGCCCAAAATTGGGTAGAAACAGCCGCTAAAAATGTTTCAACAACATATGAAAAAGAAGTACCTTGTTTCTGCATTTTTGCTATGTAACCGGGGCACTGTTTCTTATAGTGACCAGGTTGCTTGCAATGATAGCACTTGCCCTTAGGCTTAGCCACACCACCATTAGCACCTGGAACCTTACAGGGTTTCTTCTTTTTCTTTTTGCTTTTCGTCTTAGAAGTCGAAGACGAAGGTTTGTCTACCATGAACGCCGCAGGAGGAGCTTGTTTCTTAATGATAGATTTTGCCGCTTACAGTTCATTCAGCAGTTTTGCAAGGGACGAGTGCATCTTATTTATATTATAATTTAAGCGAAACTATTGAAAACTGTCCGACAGAGTCTGTAGGACCATCTCGACTTAAGATTCCTTATCAATAACCGCACCAAGAATTTCCAGCTCGTTCAACAGACTCATCATCTTAAGAATGTACTCCCTTACCGATGATCCTTCAGCCATTTTTGTGGTCAAGAGGGATTTCATGGCCGTCTGCTTTGCAGCACCATTTTGCTCACCGAACATCTCTTTGAGAGATTCGAGCATATCGTAAGCAGAAGTCATGGACTGATGTTGATGCTGCAACACATTTGCCATGGAGGCAAGAATGTAGCAGCTTGCCATCTCGTCAGCCTTAACCCATTTATCATAGGTTTTAGTCTCATCATCAGTGGGATCAGATGACTTAATCGGGCATTCCTCAACCAACATAAATTTAAAGCCTTCAGCAGTAAGGACAATGTCCATATTTCGTTTCCAGTCAACATAGTTAGGGCCTTCTAGTTTATTTTGATTCAGGATAGAAGTTAAGGGATTGAATGAAGACATGGTAAATCTTTTGTATAATCAAATATAAATCATTAGACATGCTACAGAATAATTAAATTCATAAAAACCACATCACGCATATAACCATGCTCATAAACAGTTAGAATCACTAGGTAAACTTAACCATTTAAGCAAAAATGCATGCAATGTTTGACATGTTATCCCTTAAATAAAACAGCACCAACTCAATTAGGGAGTAAATTTTTAATTTAAGTTAGATAAACATAATATTTCATATAATCTCTTGTTCATTGATTGAACATGCAACTTAGTTGAAAAGTTAATACAAGTCATCAAAACAAGAGACAAAAAATAGTATTACTCTATACAAGTTTATCCGATAGGGAAGATGACTTATGTCAACATGTAAAGACTTATGTCAACATGTAAACTCATATTATTACTGTAATTAACCACTGGAAACCATAAGGAATGACCCCAATTAGCACTGGTTTGCAAAAATTAATTTTTTCAGAATTTTTAATTTTTTAGAAAATATAAAATGCCCAAAAGCCCATCAAAACAACTCCGAATGGCCAAAAAAGGTCATATATCACAGCATAGGAGTGGGTATTGTTCAGTGGGTCATTTCTGATGAATCTACCAAATTTCAGGCCAATCGGAGTTCGTCAAAAATTGAAAAACTCCAAAACCGACCAAACCGACAATCATCGATAAGGATGCTTGCGAGGGTCAACAGGGTTGTCCGCGTCGCTTGGCCTTACCACTACACTACTTGTTAAGTCAAATAAATAACAAAATTAGTTGGGCAGATTCAAAATTCATTACAGATTTTTCCTCAATTCAAAAAAATGATTCTTGCATTCATGGGCAAGGCTGTCAGCCAGGGTGACACGGATTGTCTGGACAGCCTTGCCTTGTTACCATACTTCTCGTTAGAGCATGTGAGTAATGACTATAGTTGGGCATAGTCATAACTTGGAGTATTTTTACCCTTAATCCAGATTTCAATTAATCGTAAATCTTCAGAATTCATGAACATATGATAAACAATTCCAGAAATCAATTATTTCATAAAATTCATGAACATATATTTCCAGAAAACACTTTTACCATAAAAATTCACAACACATGATAATCACATAAACCAAAACAGATATATGAAACATGGATTTTCTTTTACATTATCAATAACATGATAAACAACCATCAAATAATATGATTTATACATCTGTGTTTGCTAACAAAACATGTATACCAATCATGAAATTCTTATTACATTATCAGTTATATGTAAGAAGACTCATGATACCAATTGCTAGAACGTATAATTCATACACGCAGCGGAAGCATAAATTCACGGATCACAAACTTACATAATAACATGATAATATCAATTTAAAAAGAAATTCAGAAAGTGCATAAATACCTATTGAAGCTTTCACAAATATCGTTCAAATCCTTGCTTGCCAGGTCTGCAATCTTCTACTACTTTCAAACTGATTTGCCTCAACCAATACTTGTGTGGGCAAGTAATTTTTGAAGTAAGAAAAAAAGAACCCACTTTCTTCTGAAAAACAAGCCCCTTTTATTCACAACTAGGTAAATTACCCGCGCTTCGCACGGTTTGAAATTGACATCAATTACTTAAGTAGTAGAATCTTAAATCTAGTTGATACAATATTGTTAATCAGATGAAAAATTAATGAGTTTGTTCTTTTACAATTTTAAAAACAATGTATTACCAAAGATAACCAAATGTACAACAGAAGAAGAAAGGACAAACTGTAAATTGGTCAAAGAATCTCAATTGTAGTTCTGCATTTCATCTAGCTACGACTACATCTAAAAGAAGATCAAAATCGAGGGTAAAAGTCCAGACTCTCTACTCTTTGCTAACTTCATATTCCTCATGCATCTTCCATGTATTGTCTTGAATCAGTTACCTAATTATGCTCTCCCTATGTCTCTGATCCCCCAAAAGATCCTATATACGGTTCTTCTCTTGCCATATGTATGCCCTGCTTTTATGCGCTTTGGGAGGCCCTAGAAAAATACCAGTGAGGCAAATCTTTAATAACTTAGTCCACATAGAAAAAGAAGAAAGATAACAAAAACTGTTTTTTATCTATAAAAGCATGTTTAAGCTTTTCTTCTTCAAAGTAAAACTTAAGGAATTATAATGACAACTTTATCTAAAGATAAAAAGCATTTTCAGCAAATGTAAAACCTCATCAGAAAGAAGTCAATCAACATATTGTCAATTTCTCTATCATGCAATAGAACACTTTCAGCAATCTCAGTTCAACATCTAGATGTGGCAACTCAATCAAATCCATAAAATAAGAGGTCGGAAAATTCACCTCTAAAAGTAAGGAATTTTTTTTTTTGAAACCATTTTTTTCCTTATCCTTCACACAGAGGCGGCTCAATGCAATTAGTGGCCTAAAGCTAAAATTTAGTAGATATCATAAATATTTTTAATAAAATTCATATTTTTTTAAATTCACTCTTTTGACCTTTTTATAAGTTACCATATGAATTATTAAGGAATTCATTCAATTATTTCTTTTCATGCACAAATAAAAATAATGATTTAGAAAAGTTGTGTTTAAAATAGTATAGAAAACCGTCAAAAATAGGAAAAAAGAATAATTGTATGGAAACAAGCAAAAATCATAACCAACAGGGTAATTGAATTAATGAAAGATAGAAACTTAACCTAATTTGCTCACTCATTTGAACAATCCAAACTAAAATCTAAACAAATGAAACCTTTTATTTATGATGATGATTTTTTAGAAAGATTATATATTGTAAAGAGTTGAATACCATTTTCAAGTTTTTTTAATAAAAAGATTTATAAATTTTCTTGTATATTGAGTGATAAAGGAATGCGCTCTTCTTTTCACAATATCAAGTTTTTATACCAATACCTTAATTTGCAGTTAATTTTAATTCTTCAGTAAAAGTCCTCTTATAATCACTAGAAAAATACTAACTATAGGTATTATAAAGTAACAATTAGTTTTTAGAAAAGTTTATTATTTCCTTATATAGTCATGACATTAGCAGTGCAGTAAATTTTATTTTCAAGTTTTTAAGTTTTTAGTGAGAGACAGTAGAACTTTGTTTGATATTTTAGAACTTTTAACTAAATTAATTTAAGCTTATTATCTACCAATAAGAGTTTTTATAACAAGAACTAATGAATTGTATTGGAACAAATGGATGAAGTTTTATTAACTTGAAAGAATTTTCTCAAGTTATATGATAAGATACTAAATTTTGGCATACAAAATTATAAACTATAAAAATATAGGAACGACTAGTTATATAATAAAAACAATGTTTTTGAGGCCTTCGACTTTTGGGGGCCTAAAGCACATGCTTTAGTGGCTTTACCCTCGAGCCACCCATGCCTTCACATAAATCAACACTCAAAACAAACACTGTAAAAATCATATGGGCAGGAGGATAAGAATATGAGGAAATATGGCTCATTAGAGTTTTTACTTGAAAATTTTGTTCCAAGAATTAATTTAAAGGGCTAACTTCAGTTGGTTTTGATTCTAAAGAGAACAACGATATAAAATGAATTGACAAAATTTAATCACTTCATAGAGAGCATGGAGTAAATCTTGGTACCATGTTTGAATCAAGGGCACATCCGGTAAGTATTTGTCATGTCACTCTGACAAAAATGACGAATTTAATTTTTATAAAGCCAGAAAATGAAAGCTTTGTTGTGAACCGGATACCTCACTACATTTCTTTAGGAACGAATAGTTTAGTCCCTTTGACAACCTTCACGTTATTTACAATGATTTTGAGATTGCAAACCAAAAATAGCCAGATGTGTAAACATACACAAATCCCATTGAATTGTTAGTTCTCAAATAGCAATTGCATTAAAAATGAATGAATTAGAACCTAATAAAACACTCTTTAACTTTTTCCTGAACTATGTGTATCATAAAATGGACTGGAAGGAGAAAATAAGGGAGCATTGCGTTGCGCTTATTGTTATATATCGTCGCCACTGTTAAAATCTGCAAGAATGTTAATGTTGGAGAAGAAACTCAAACTAAACGCACCAACATAATAGAGTTGAAAGAATAGCTTAAAGAACATCCATGAAAAAATCAAGATTTCTCTCGCTTTACACCAAAACTCATTCAAAAGATATGGGAGTCGAATTGTAAGTAAACGAAAGAAGTTGGATGAAATGTACATGAAAGTTTTTGTTGTGACAGAATTAGAACAAATTAGTCTAGAAAGGAAAAGTAGCATACCTTGGCCATGTGGAGAGATTTTGTGGGACGCAAAAAATAATTCCAAAGTGTGGCGGGATTTTGTATTAAAACACCAAGGTGAATTTCAAAGTTTTTCTGGAAATAGTGCTGACGGAAGAAAATTTTGGCAAGAACAGGGAAAACCTTAAATTAGAAGAAGAAGCATTCAAAATGTTAACCTAGGACAGTCAAAAGGATGTAAAAATCTCATGAACAGTTTATCCAACAGCAAAAGTCTCATGAAAGCTACGGCAGCAAAATTCTCTGAAAACTTTTTCGTGTCAAAATCTTTACTACTTCAATTTGAACGACAGAAGCATCAATAGAGTAAGGGAGTTAGACCCAAAGCCTTAAGTTTTCAGTCCTTCCTCATCACAGCGCTTATATTGATTTTCCTAGTCTTTGATTTGCGTCAGAATAATCATCCGAACATATAGATTTTCTGCTAGTATTCAGATACTTAAAGTAAGGAAAAACCGTAGGTTTTGTTCAAGTCATTCTTTCTGCTTGTGTGTTGTTTATTTCAGTATAATTAATCAATTTCAAAATCTTGTATTTTAAGTAAACATATAATTCGACAGAAATTTACATAAAGCCAAACAAATTGATTGCAAAAGGAAGAGGAGCATACCTGTTCTGTCTGGAGAGATTTGATGCAGTGGGAAGAAGAATTTCTATGTTCTTTTGGAGAAAGCTTTGAAGGAATAAACAGATGGTGACAAAGATGAAACATAAATCATGGATCAACTAAACCTTCTGGGGGACTTTCTTAAAGAAGAACCTCATGTAAATACCATGGTATTTAAGGTTTGATCCTATTTGTAGAGATTCCCTAACTATTCCAGAAAATGAAAAGTGCACTTGATAAAAAGGATAATCTTCCATATGCATTATTGACTCACCAGCCTTGTGACCTTTAGATGCGAAATGGAATTAACATTCCAGCAAGAGCTCCACTTAATCTTGGAGAGTTTTGTGCAACTACAGTTGAAAAACATCACAAACTGGCCAAAAATGATAAACGCAATACCTCAGTGACATTGAATTATAAATTTGTGATGATTAATAGACACAACATTTCAAATAAAATGGTCATCAGCCCACTCAACCACACGCATATGCATTTGAATTTCTCTATCGTGCAGTAGAGTGGCTTGTGATCAATTCGGTAAAAAACCCTTCAGGAAAACTATGTATAGTATAACCGGCGTTTCGATCAACCGAAGCAACACAAGTACCTGTTATAACACATAATGTATAGAAAGAGAACACAAATATACAATCCATAGGCAGAGTTCATTAGATTGGACCTGTATTTTGTCCTAACATATGTCACATGAGTCTTTGTTAACAGATTTTACCATATGGCAAAAGACTTTGCTCATTGAAACACTAGCAAAATTTGTATTCTACCCATGTTGTATTCTGTACTTAAGACACTGTTATCCAACTAATATCTGTGGTCTCATTCTCTTTCATTGTTTTTTCGTAATTCATATACCAAGTTCTACATAACTTCTCCCATAGTCGGTCTGTCTGCACCATATTCAACCAAGCATTATTCAGCAGTCTCTACAAACTTCATCCAGGATTCTGGTGTTATCAGGATCCTAGGATCAACGATTGTTTTTGATTCTCCGATCCTTAAACTTTTCATCACACATTGAACAAAATTTACCGATTCTTTGGGAAGACAGGAATCAATAACTGGCCTTCCACAGAGGACTTCAAATATTACAACACTAAAGGAATAGACATCAGATTTCTCAGTTAGTTTTTGCCTTGTCAAATACTCTGGTTCAAGATATTCACTTCAGTACTAACATGTGTTTGATCAATTTCTGGATCAATTTTCGATAGTTCAAAATCAGAAACTTTAGGCTGGAGATCTTCATCAAGCAGTATATTTTTTGAAGGTTTGAGATTAAGGTAGATAAATTGCATTCTGAGAACCAGTATGAGGATAGTAAATTCCTTTTTGAGATCCTATATAATTTCAAGCCGTTGTGTCCAATCTGGAAGAATGTAATTTCCATAATTGATAAAAATCAGGATTAAATTTGTCTATAACTTTATAGAAAGCACTTAATAAAAGTGAAAGGAACGGAAAAATTGCTAAAAGGGAAACCTAAGAATGTCCAAACAGAATTCTGCAAGAAAGCGTTAAATACCAAAGGGAAATCTTTCTTCAGGAGTGTAATGGATGGAAGAGAAAAGGAGGAATATTTAACTCGCAGTTTAGAGGGAAAAGGTAACGAAGAGATGCAAAGAAGAAGAGGCGCAATTAAGGGGCGGTTTTTTCTTTTTAATAAATGGGAAAAATAAAGGTAAAATCAAAATTCTGAGGAAAAAAAATAATAATGTGTTTCCTAGGTGCCACGTGTACGGGTATATGACCCTCTTTTATGTATATATAGATATAGATGGATAGATATAGATTTTCTCTGCTGAAGAAGGTGAAGAGTTGGGCAGTTTTCTGTCTTGAAAGCCACAAAACGTTTTTTTCTTTAAGACAAACGTTTAATGTAAAAACGTTTCTGTCTTTTAAGACAATTGTTTAATAAGGAAAACGTTTTTATTTAATTACTAAAACGTTTTTCCTATTTTAAAACACACGTTTTATACTTCTGGAAGACTAGTAATATCAATATTACTTCTTCTAGAATACTCCTTTTCTTTTCCAAATTTGATTAGTTAATCAGGCATAGTAGGGACCACAGATTTATTAACAGAGGCTTCCAATTATGATATCAATTCGCAAATGAATGAATTATCATATCACAATAAATTATAAATTATTTCACTAAAAATCTGTAATTGTACTCCTCGATTTTAATTTCGAAATCTACCATTACCTCTGATTTAACTCCCCTGTTAGAATTACCGACACCAATCAATTAAATCAAATTTTCTAAAAATTTAATTTATTGACTAACTTAATCCTTTATTACGATGCTCAACTTATTTCACGTGACGGATATTAAATCCACCTGCAGGGTTTACACGTGAAAACTTATAAGCAATTATATAGGGGTGTCTTCTATCTCAAGTCCGAGACATGGTTCTATCAACTAATTATTATTTCACTAAGTGATTTTTCATTATCCAATCTATTAGGAATATATTGACTCGTAATAGAGTCTCACCCTTTAATAGATTAAAATAATTAACTAAATTACATAGATCATAATAATTATATTAAGTTTAAGAGTATAAGTACATGTAATGGACTAGAGAAGTTGTTTATTAATATTCAGGACATAAACAAACATCTCTACTTGGTCTGTTCAGTACATACGAAATGTACTAGCACAAGAAGTTGGAATATTACCTACAATCATCAAGATGTTTGTCCAACTTCATCTTTGATTGTGAACATTAATTTAGAACTTATAAGAACCAACAATTTTAATCTTCCATGCATGAGTTAAATAACTCCATATACAAAATCGTCTACTATATAAGTAAAGAACACACATGTCAACACAATGATCTATTCAAATAAAGACTTTATTAAATTAAGTAAATAAAATAAATAGTCTTTACATGGGATGAAAATATAATACTATAACATAAACCACATGGTTAATAGTATATCCTAACAGGATCAACATAATAAAATTTGGCACTCTCAATATGCCCAAACCCCTCATAATCAATATACAATAATCATCTAAACGGAGGCTACAAGGTAAGTCACAAACTATCTCGGATACCGAGTAACGTTCCATGAACCTGCCTTTTCTTTTTAAAGCGCCTCATATAGTTCCCAATCTATCAAAATTGGACTCTACATTAGCAAACGTGTCTATCGACACTCATATGACTATGTCAAAATTTGGGTGAAAATTTGAGTTAAAATGTCAACTCGAGCCCCGAGGTCAAAATTGGTTTACACATTACGTAAAAATATTATGTGCCAAAATCAGCTAAATCCGAGCATGAAGCAAACCTTAAATCGAGAAGAATACCAATTTTGATGGTTTGGGCGAAATATCCAATTTTCAATACCTAAATGCAAATTAATTCATGAAATAAGGGAGATATTAGTGGAAGAATATCAAATATGGATTTAGATTCTGTCACGACCCACTTTTTTGAGTCATGATGGTGCCTACCGTAACCCACCAATAGGCAAGCCAAACCCTAGCCCGGAGCGACAAGCGACAGGCTAACGGGCGGAATCTCAGAAAACAGAGATAAAGTGGAAGTAACCATACTAATATAAAAAAAAAAATCAAAATATATATTCATACCAAGACTGAGAATGAAGACGACAATATATAAAGTCAAGAACCCCTCCCAAGACCTGGTGAAGTCGGTACAAGAGCCACTACTAAACATGTCCAAAATATAAGACAGTAACCAAATATATACAACAAGTACTACAGTCTCGAGAGCAAAAGACTATACAGTATAGATGGAGTAGGATCTGCCTCGGACGTCGGTAAGCTCACCCTGCTCCGGAGTCAGTGCTGAGAAGAGAGTCACGTCAAAACTGTCGGCAAGTGCCTAGATCTACCTCGGGAAAAAAGATGCAGAATTGCAGTATGAGTACCAGGGCAACGGGTACTCAGTAGGCATCATCGGTCGACTGAGCTCAATATAATATAAGCAAGCTAAAATGCGAGGGTGCATGCTAGGTACGGGGTATAAATAAGAAGTACATAAATAACTGCCGAGGCGGGTAGATCTGCTCAGGAGAAAATAAGTGTGATACAGAATAATGAGTAAATAAACGCGTAAGTAAACACACAAGTCAAACATAACCTATCTGAGCCCCCATAAACCCGATAGGCACACGAAAGAAAATAATAACTCAGTCTGCCCCCCCCATAAACCAGCGGGACACACAAGAAAAGTAAATGCATAGTCACCAGTGTCTCGAAGCTGTATCAGTATCCTGTAACCATAATAACCAACAAGGGTATGCACCGGGCTTGAACCGGCGTCAATGGGTAATAACAAGAGGCCAAGCACCGGAATTGAACAGGACATAGTGGGTAATAACAATAGGCCACATATATCATAACCGCCGGACTCGAACCGAAACTCAGTACCAAAACTCTGCAATCATATCATAACCAGATGCCAGACTCGAACCGAAACTCATAATAATTAGTGGCCGGACTCGAACCGAAACTCATAATAATCAGTAACCATCATATCTGAATCAGTGGCCGGACTCGAACCAGAACTCATAATAATAAGTAACCAAGTGACAGAGTGGTGCCAGAATCCACACAAATACAAGTAAACGGGGACATACCAGCCCTAAAATGAACCCAAAACATAAGTAAAGGAGCTAACCCACCACGTACTACAAGTCAATCTCGGGATCCTTTCATGTCAACTATCTACTATAAACAATATGTGTATATAAGTCTGGGTATACATTATAAGTCAGGGCAAAGCGGGTCCGCATTCTAAATCAAACTAGCCGACCCCGGTCAAATACGGTGCTATTAGGGACTGACAAGGCTAAACAGGTCAAAAGGGCATAACTACGGTAATTTAATACAAATTTTATCCTAAAAGATCATCTCAGGGCTTAACTAAGTCTAACAATGTTTAAAGCTAACTACACCGACTGTGAAGAGTAGCGGGGCCCACTATGGGGTACCGGAACCAAGTCTGGGCTAAGGTTCCCCAAACCCCTACTAACAGCAGTACAACATTAACCAACCCTATAAAAGTAATATCTGGCACACCACGAGGATAACGGGCCCGAAACACATCCGAACAAGGCCCTAACAGGCCCAAAAGGCCTAATCATAGCAAGCCAATGCCAATCCACAACTACCGGCCCAAACACTAGCATAATAGTATGCAAATACTATAAATAAACTCAGTCTAGGTATATGGTAAGCCTAGCCTACCTGGACGCCGCCAAACGCTTGCCAAAGCTTGCTAAATAGGAGTCTTTCCCTTTCACGAGACCTCAGATTTCTGCCACGCTAGCAAAATAATAAACTACATGTCAAAACATGAATTTTGATACCCATATTGCATTTGTTCGAAAAAATATCCGAACGGTCCATGTGGGGCCCACTTACAGAATCGCAAAATCGAAACCGTCAAAGCGTCCCAAATCACCCCGTGACCAATAGTCACAACTAACACCGCTCAATTTGATCTCAATATCTAGCTCAAACATCAACACCAATTCCAACAACTACCGTAACTAAAACTACCGTAAAAATAAGAAAACGTACCGTAGAAACGATGAGAACGAGTCCACGAACTCAAATATACCAACCCCTAACCTTGAATCTATCTAGAAATGCCTAAAGTTGAGCTTAAAGTTCTTAAAAATGGTGGAATATATGTAGTTTTTTCTTAAAGAAGACAAAATAAGAAAAGGAAGTAATATTATAGTATATATATATATATATATATGTATACTACACGTACAAAGTCCAAAAAGAAAGCAATCTTGTAGTCCAATACTGATTAATGTTACATGCACATGGTCTTATCCATATTTGCTCTCCGTATATATATATATATATATATATATATATATATATATATATATATTCGGATACTGCATAGGCTCGTGGTAAAATAAATATAATATTTTAAATATACCATCATGAATAGAAAACTATTTTGAACAAAACCTCTATAAAATAAAAATATCATTTTAACAAAATTAGATTTACTATCTCCGTTTAAAAATATTAATAAATTATAGAACTTTTATAAAGTAGTATAGATATATCATTTTACCAAATTCTAATTTAATTTAAATATTTTGCAACATGCTCGATATAAATAATATTCTCAAACGAACTGGCCGAAAACAGAACTGTCAGTCCCAGCAAGTCATAAATAACTTGGGGCAGTTATAGAAAAGCTCTAAACGCTGAGAACATATGAAAACAAGGGAAATGACCAGGAGGGTCATTACAGATTCTTACCTCTGTTATGAAATCTTTCAAAACCGAGCACTCTAGCTCCCAAATCAAAATAAAAAGTTCAAGTTTGAACTATGAATTTAAATTCTGCCCAAGTACACTTTACTCTTCACAAATGCAACCACTGACCCGACCCACTGCCTCGCGAATGTGAAGCACGATGTTGATACGACCTAGACGACCCTACTCCTCGGATGCGATGGGCCCCTTGCAAATGTGATAACCAAGGATAATCCTTTTCAATGAACGCTACCAAGGCCTCGTAAACGTGAAGAAGTACTGGTAGCTGCACCAGAAACAACAAACCAACATTTTAAAAGTCATCCAAACTCCTAAAATGGACCCTCGAAATTCATCTGGAACCTCCCGAACATCAACCAATAGTTAAAATCTATCATAAAACATATTCCGAACCTGTTGGGATCAATTATTGGTCATGATCAACTATAAACTTTAAGAAAGCTAGAATACAACTAAATGGCCCAAATCACACTCGAGCACCTTGAAATCCATGCAAATCATCCAACAAAGTCATAAATTGTGCTCCTCAAAACTCAAGACCCGACCTCGTCAAATCAAAGTGTTTAAGACCCGGCCTCGTCAAACCAAAGTGTTTACTTAAGTCAAACTTCCAAATATATATTAAACCTATCAAAATGAAAATCTTCTCCAAAACACATCCAATCACCTTGAGAATTTTGTCATTTGAGCCTACAAATCATAGAGGCATAGTTAAGTTATGGGAAGGGTCTAAAAAGGGAAAGTGGGCTATAAACACAATATGACCATGAGGGTCATTAAAGAACAACCAAAGGAAAATATTGGTACTTTTGTAGGCCTTCCACGACCTCGTCCTCCCCTATTGCCATGGCTGAAGCTCCTCTGATGTATATTAACTAATATACATCGAGAGCCAGAAAAACCATCAAAGTAATCGGAAGAGCATATGGAATTATTGATTGAACCGAGATAGGAAAACATTCATAAGACGTTTTCCTTGAGGCTAAAACCATGAATGTTTTCTTGCATTTGTCACATGGCTTTAGTTTATTTCATGAAGAATAAGTTCATTCGAAAGAAGAATCTTAACTTTTAGAACGAACTTATCAACTATTGAACTCGTGAGAATCAATAGGACATTAAAAGTGAATCTTGAACTAAGTTAGATCCCAGATAACTATATTGCACTTGTATTGTCAATTAGCCTTACTCCTCCCATTGATAATTAATTGTTGTTGCATGACTCAATTTTCCCATGATTAATTCTAGTTGTTTACAATTTGAGTCAATTACCTAAGGTTTATAATCATCTCAATCTAAAGAATTAATTCTCCTAAATAGTGTTAAGCCAATTATTCTTTAAACATAGTTTGAACCAATCTCTATGGAGACGGTATCTTTGTATACTAACTCTGATGCAACATGAGCTTATTTTATATGTGTTTTGCATTCGTGATGCATCAAGCTGATTTATAAGAAATTATAGGTTTTATACCGTTACAAAAACTATATAACTATATGTAACAAATTAATAACTTGAATTTAAGTGAAATCCAACTCTAATAATATGCATGAACCTATAAATCACCTAGCAAGCACATATGAGTTACTTAGAGTTCAACTTTAAAAATGTGATTAGTTATGTCACGACTCAAAAACTGGGTTGTGATGGCACCTACTCCACCCCCATCCCAACCTGTGGTAGGTAGGCCAACCATAGACTCAACCAATAATATAAACAAGGTAAATAAATTGAAAAATATGATAATAATGAAAAAGCTCAACTGAATACAAAAACATTTTAAAAACTGAAAGTCACAAAGTACAAGCTTCTATGAGTAATGTCAATACGACCATAGGTCTGAAACATCTCAAGTACAAGGAAAAACAACATATATCAAAGTTACGAGAGATTTGGTAGGCTCAGGGATCAAACAATCTCTACCTCTGAATCTCAAGGATGAAACCCCAATCAAGTCTCGAAATCAACGATTAGGTGGGACTGGCTTGGTACCTGCACGTAAAGTACAGAAATAAACAAGCATGAGTACTAATCCACATGTACTCAAAAACAACATCGACCGACCCTGATTCAAAGTGATGGTGAGAACACCGAATTAACAAATATATTATATAATTCACTTAAACATGCACTCAGGAAGGCCACACTTAGACTAACAGTCAATATCAATAGTAAATTACATAGAACCTGACCAAGTAATCATTAAATATCACAACACTATATTAGAATAGAAATCCCGCTTTCACAATGAATCAACCACTCACCAAACCAAACAAGTTAAACCAATGGATATGATGACTGACGAGAATGATGTAAATGATGCATGTTCGCCTTAACTATATACATCTGCTACTCTGTATAGCTCTAGTTGGGACCTATAGAGACTTGCGAGGTCCATATCCACCCTCCGGATCCATCCAAAAGCCACAGAGTAAATAATCATATATCAACATAATCCGAATCCGCCCATAGGGCCAGGAAGAGAATCCAATAAATAGTCTTGGTGCCAAAAATAAATTACAACCTTCAGATCCTCCAGAAGTCCACGGAAAAATATCAATGATAACATGATAATATGAATGTGGGGAGGTGATGAAACACATTCGGATATGTCAACAACAACCTAAATCCATAAAAATAAGGGAAAAGGCCTTTTTCAATTCACAACTCATCCCCAATAAAACATGATCACTTTCCCATGCTCCTAGCATGCTAATAAATGAAATGAGGCACCAAAAACTAAATCATCAACTAAATCATAGCACATAAGCTAAAATTACAGAAACACAGTCAAACAGTCAATTAGTTTCTTTTAACCCTTTCAGGATACACCTGTAACAACATAGATACTCGTCATATCATCTGTGTAGGACCACCATATCCCCTTTACTCACAAGCAACTTGTCAGACCCCGAATCCCATCGAGACGTGATTGGCACCCGTAGCCGATAAGGCCCGAGAGAACCAACCTTTGCCTATGTTCAATCATATGCATATCATAATCACCATGGCATAAGAATATGAAAGACGAATAAAGGAAAACATGGGACATCATTATACATACATATGAAACTTGGTCGTTGAGGCCATCCAGTCAAAACAACATATGTCTTTTACACTGATACACCCACATCGGTCTACAAAAGCCTCTAACAAGAGCATTGACCAAAATGAACCATAAGTCGGGACAAGTCCCCGCTTTACATATTATGTACAAAACCAAAACATGTATATACTCTGACTCGGAGAAGCCCCGAATGAGCTGGAGCTCACCAAAGAATCGCTAACATTGGCAATCTACTGAGGAGGCCTACTGGGACCTGCGCCTGCAGCAAGTAAGGTAAATTCCCCGAGAGGGGTCAGTACGAAATAAGTACTGAGTATGCAAGGCTCAGATGAAACTATACAACACATGAATATTTCAATGAATATGTCAATGAACTCAAAACATATGAAGAATCAATGTGCATAAGTCACCATTTGGTATTTTGGGAAACCATGTGGATTGCTTTCATTACTTTATTTGCTTTCTTTATCTCAATGCTCAATGATAACAATGTACCCGGGCCCCTACTGATCAGTGGGTCTTTTCATATCATAACATCATATTGGGATCGAGTCGAGCTAGGCTTATGCCCCTAGACTTGCCACCCATAAATCAATACATCGGGATCGAGTCGAGCTAGGCTTACGCCCCTAGACTTGCCACCCATAAATCAATACATCGGGATCGAGTCGAGCTAGGCTTACGCCCCTAGACTTGCCACCCATAAATCCATATCTCGGGATCGAGTCGAGCTAGGCTTACGCCCCTAGACTTGCCACCCATACTTGATCATTGACCACATTTGCATTACTTTGATCTTTACTTTGAGATTTATACTTGGATAGTCATAACATTACTTTGGAACTTTGGAACATATCATTATTGGAAACTTTGAATCATTGACCAATAAGTGAAGGACATGTGAATAAATATCAATGAGAAATATAATATAACTAGCACCATGATACCATTGGAACCATTGGACAATAATCCATGAACAAGAGACACAAGTATAGGCACTATTGGAATATTGGAACATAACCTTATTTGAGCTTTCGGAACATTAACCATGAATATGAGAAATGAGATTCACAATTGATCAATGAGTAGGAAATATATGACAATGACCATGGATAAGTGCATATGGGATACCTTAGTACATTTCGAAATAGAACTAGAGAAATGTCAATGTGAACACTATTGGCCGTAGAAAGATACGGACAAAGTAACCTTACATAGCTTGGATTCACAATACGAATATACCACCTTCGATGCGTATACAATAATCCCTCTCCTTCTTTATGTGTCACTCTACAACATAAATACATAACGAAATTCACATTAACCACCAATCACTTTACAAATGCATACCATGTCAATGAGTTACATGTTTGCCTTTAAACATGTCATTTCCCCTTGACAAAACCATTGATCATATTATTATTTCAAAAATTCCATAATATTCCCAACATTGACAAATACATGAAAATCAACACATTTCACCACAATACTTCTCCTTTACACTTTCTTATCCATAACACATCCCAAATAATCCATCAAAGTACCTTAATACAACTCATAACACATATCGGCCAAAATCCCATAATTTTCACTTTTAGACAAGAACAAGTTTAATGCCAAAAATAACACCATACATGTTCATATTTTGTCCATACCATGCTTTTTAATCAAAGGCACAAGGCCTAATTCAAATTCAAATCACCAAGATGACACATCTTGCACCAAAGGCAAAAATACACTATTCATCATTTTGCCAACACAACTAGCATAATATACATAATATCCCATGCATATAATATGTTAATCCATGAAAATAAACACTTACCAAAGCTTGGAATAGGATGATCTTGTCCAAATATGCCTTAGGGTTTATTTGCTTTAGGGTTTGGAAATGAAAGAAATGTTTGTAAAATATCCAAAAGTGATGAGAGACTTTGGGGAATAAAAATCTGATGTTGGGGGCTTTATATAGACCCAAGGTCATCCTTAGCCCCATGTGTCATTAAGGGATATGTTCACTTGGTCAATTATTGCAAGAATGGATCATTTTTGCCTTTGGGCCCATGTATTTTCTTCCATTTTTGGGCCTCAAATTGGGCCCAATAACACATATCCATGAACTTCCATGTATTATTCACCATATATATCATGTTTACGTAATTCCATCATGTCACGACAATATTCTTTTAAACAATTCTCATTCGTCCTTTCGATCGCAAAAATTGGAATTCTAGTCGCCCTTGGCTTCATTGAACATTTTGGATCACTATTCACATTTCATGATTTGATCATGTAGGAGTATGTAGGAGTATATTGAAGTTTTTGAAGCTTTAACAATGCTCAATTAACTCCAAAGAACCAAAAGAAACCATCGAGAAATCGTCGTAGAATTGCGTTACGAAACGACGCCGGAAAGGGCATAAGTGTTGTGCCTTGCGCCACACCCCCTGAAACAGGGTAGTGGCGCAAGAATCCAGCCTTCTCTGAAGTTTCTGCAGGCTGGTGGCTTGCGCCACACCCCTGAAACAGGGTAGTGGCGCAAGTTTCAGCATTTTGCTGAAATTTCCGGCCACTAATCCAACGTTTACGTATCGTCCAATCCCTTATCAAAACACTACAAAATACGTACTTAGTGATCTTAACCATCAAGTAAACATGACTTAAAGTCACCAAATGAGGTTAGAATGTATATGAGTTCTTACCCAAATGCTCCACGAAATCACAACACACCTCCTACGACGATCTAATCGCACATGTTACGTCCCGATATCAAATGTTTCACCAATGACACTATAAAACACATATGCATGGCATCTCAACACCTATGTAGATATGATCCCAAGGGATCAAGTGAGGTTATAAAAGTATGGGGTGTTACATTCTTACCCCCTTAGAAACATTCGTCCTCGAATGTTAACAACATGTCTTATACACAACAAATGCATCTTTACTTTAACATACCTATATACATAATGCTCTTAAAGACTTACTTGTTATTGTTCCACCTCCGCACTGTGAACTTCTTGGTCCATTTGAAATAGATGGGGATACTTGGATTTCATCATTTCTTCCGCTTCCCATGTGATCTCCTCTACGTGTTGGTTTCTCCAAAGGACTTTTACGGATGCGATGTATTTATTCCTCAATCTCTTTACTTGTCGATCTAGGATAGCAATGGGCACCTCTTCATAAGTGAGATCCTCTGTAACTTGAACATCCTCTACGGGAACAATACGAGACGGATCTCCTATGCATTTCCGAAGCATTGACACCTGAAAGACCGGATGGACTGAGGAAAGTTCTTGAGGTAAGGCTAATTCATATGCGACTTGACCAAATCTTCTAAGAACTTCATAGGGGCCTATGTAACGTGGACTCAATTTCCCTTTCTTTCCAAACCACATTACCCCTTTCATCGGTGACACCTTTAAAAACACCCAATCACCTATGGTGAATTCAAGCCCTCTTCGCCTAACATCGGCATACGATTTGTGACGACTTTGAGCCATTTGTAACCGTTGTTGGATAACTTTAACTTTCTCCATGGCTTGGTGAACAATATCTGGCCCAAGTAAAGCAGTTTCTCCTGCTTCGAACCATCCAATTGGTGATCGACATTTTCTCCCATATAAGGCTTCATAAGGTGCCATTTTAATACTTGAATGATAGCTATTGTTATACGCAAATTAAATAAGAGGCAAATGGTCATCCCAACTACCCTGGAAATCTAACGTACAAGCTCGTAGCATATGGTCAAGTGTCTGAATAGTACGTTCTGCTTGTCCGTCAGTCTGAGGATGGAAAGCCGTACTCAAATTCACCTGAGTACCCAAACTCTGCTGAAAAGATTTCCAAAAGTGTGCTGTGAACTGTGCTCCTCTGTCTGATATAATAGAAAGTGGAATACCATGCAATCGTACTATCTCCTTCACATACAACTTCGCATAATCCTCAGCTGTATAGGTCGTCTTGACAGGTAGAAAATGCGCTGACTTGGTAAGTCGGTCCACTATGACCCATATCGAATCAAACTTCCGCAATGTGCGAGGCAAACCCGTAATAAAATCCATATTAATCATATCCCACTTCCAGACTGTAAGATTGATACATTGTATGTAACCTCCCGGTTGCTGATGTTCCACTTTCACTTGTTGACAATTCGGGCATTGCGCGACAAATTCCGCAATGTTCTTTTTCATGTTGCCCCACCAATACACCTCTTTCAATTCATGGTACATTTTAGTAGCACCCGGATGAATGGAATAGCGCGAATGGTGCGCCTCTGTCATTATTCGTTTCCTCAGTTCATCTACGTCCGGTACACATAACCTCCCTTGACATTGAAGCACCCCTTCCGGTGTAATATCAAATGCCTTGGTCAAATTCTGCTGCACATTTTCCTTTAGCTGTAATAAAATAGAATCCACAAATTGCTTCTCTTTCACTTCAGTTATCAAGGACGATTCTGCCGCATTCTGCACCATAACTCTATCATCTGAGGTTTCAATAAGGCGAACTCCCAAGCTGGCTAATTGATTCAAATCTTTGATTATCTCATGCTTTTCATCCAACTGACCACTAGTGCTTTCTACTGCTTTACGGCTCAATGCATCAGCTACTACATTTGCTTTGCCTGGGTGATAAAGAATATCAATGTCATAGTCTTTTAAAAGCTCTAACCACCTTCGTTGCCTCAAATTGAGTTCCTTCTGTTTAAAAAGATATTGCAAGCTTTTGTGATCCGTATAGATGTCAACATGAACCC
Organism: Capsicum rhomboideum; assembly: GCA_031232105.1. Lineage (NCBI taxonomy): Eukaryota > Viridiplantae > Streptophyta > Magnoliopsida > Solanales > Solanaceae > Capsicum > Capsicum rhomboideum. The sequence continues at coordinate 135,748,991 of CP124711.1, read as the reverse complement.
CATATAAATAATGACGCCATATCTTTAAAGCAAACACTACCGCTGCCAATTCAAGATCATGTGTAGGATAGTTTTTCTCATGTGGCCGCAACTGTCGTGAGGCATATGCTATCACCCTACCATGCTGCATCAACACATATCCGAGACCAATCCCGAAAGCATCACAATACACTGCATAGCCCTCTGTGCCTTCAGGAAGAACTAACACTGGTGTGGAAGTCAACTTATCTTTCAATTTTTGGAACCCTTTTTCACATGCATCATTCCATTGAAATTTAGTTGCCTTGTGAGTTAACTTTGTCAATGGTGCCGCAATAGAAGCAAAACCTTCTACAAATCTTCGGTAATAACCTGCCAAACCCAGAAAACTGCGAATCTCCGTGGGTGTCGTAGGTCTTGGCCAATTCTTCACTGCTTCAATCTTTTGGGTATCAACCTGTATGCCTTCATCTGATACAATGTGACCCAAGAAAGCGACTGATTTCAACCAAAACTCACATTTGGAGAATTTTGCATACAACTTACGCTCACGGAGAATTTGCAACACTTGCCGTAAGTGATAAGCATGGTCTTCTGGTGATCTTGAATAAACAAGGATGTCATCTATAAATACTGTCACGAACACGTCTAGGAATGGCTTGAACACTCTGTTCATCAAATCCATAAACACAGCCGGTGCATTTGTTAGCCCAAATGACATAACCAAAAATTCATAATGGCCATACCGTGTTCGGAAAGCTGTCTTGGGTACATCTTCTTCTCTAACTCTGACTTGATGGTAACCCGACCTCAAGTCAATCTTTGAAAAACACCTGGCACCCTGTAACTGATCAAACAAATCATCAATGCGAGGGAGGGGATATTTGTTCTTGATCGTTACTTTATTCAGTTGTCGATAGTCGATGTACATTCTCTAGGTGCCATCTTTCTTTCGCGCAAATAATACCGGTGCACCCCACGGGGACATACTAGGCCTAATGAAGCCTTTATCCAGCAAATCTTTCAATTGCTCCTTCAATTCACGCAATTCTGCTGGAGCCATTCTATATGGAGGAATAGAAATAGGTTGAGTGCCTGGAATCACATCAATGCCGAATTCCACTTCCCGTTCTGGGGGTAAACCTGGCAGATCCTCTGGAAATACATCAAGAAATTCATTGACTACCGGTACTGACTGTGGAGTTAATGGTTCCACATCATTATCTTTCACTCGTACCAAATGACATATGTAGCCCTTGGCAATCATTTTCCTTGCTTTCAAATAGGAAATAAATCTTCCTCGCGGTGCCTCTACCTTACCCTGCCATTCTAGAACATTTTCCTGTGGAAAACAAAATTGTACCTTCTTGGCCCGGCAATCTACCCTAGCATAACACGAAGCCAACCAATCCATTCCCATAATTACATCAAAATCCACCATGTCCAATTCAATGAGATCGGCCAACGTATCATGACCACACACAGTTACGATACACTCTCTTTGCAACAATATATTCACCAACCGGTGTAGACACTTCAATTGATTTAATTAATAATTCCGGTGCCTTTGCAAATTTCACAGCAACCAATGGAGTAATATAGGAAAATGTAGAGCCTGGGTCAATTAATGCATATACATTATGTGAGCATATGGATAATGTACCTGTGACAACATCGGGGGAAGCCTCTGAATTCTGGCGGTCCACCAAAGCATAAGTGCGATTCTGGACCCCGCTAGTACTGGCTCCTCCTCTGGTACCCCTACCACGACCAATAGGCTGCACCCCTCGGCCCTGTGAAGGAACCGATGCTGAAGACGCAACAGCCGACCCAGCTGGTCGTGCTATACCACCCATACTCCACTGTGGACATTCCCTCGCTATATGTCCCGGCATACCACACCAAAAGCAGGCATTCGTCCCTGTACGACATGTAACTGTGTGCATACGCCCGCAGTGCTGACACTGCTGACGAAGAAAACCTGCTGCCTGTGATCCATGACCCCCACTACTCTGCCCAGCTGAACCACCTCTAAACCCTCGAGACTGAGAATAAGCACTCCCTGTGGAATAAGAGAATGACGGTCTAGGTGGTCTAGGAAACATGCGGGGCCTAGATCCTCCTTGGGACATTATAGGTGGTCCCATAGGTCTAGCCCTTTTGGACTGTCCCCTATCAAATTCATGTACCCTTCGTCTCTGTCTCTGATCCTCCATTTTCTGGGCGAAGGCTTGTATGCGAGCAATGTCCATGTCCCTATTCAAGGCCGCAATAGTGCAATCTCTTACCAAATATGGCTCTAGTCTGTCCACGTATCTATGGACCCTGTCTGTCATCGTAGCCACAACATTTGGCGCATATCGAGCCAAGGAGTTAAATTGTAAACTATATTCCCGAACACTCATATTCCCTTGACGCAAATTCAGGAACTGATCTGCACGTGTTTCCCAAACCTCATACGGAAGATAATGATCGAGGAAAGCCACTTTAAACTCTTCCCATGTCGGTGAATCTGCACCAATGTCACGGGATTTCTTCCAATCCTCATACCACAGTATTGCCTCTCCTTTCAACCTATACGCAGCAAGTTCCACTGTCTCTACCCCTGTCACATGCATAACTTCCAAGGCCCTCTGAATTTGATCCACGAAGTCCTGTGGATCTGCTTTTGGATCGGACCCTGTGAATATAGGAGGGTCCAGTTTCAAGAAATCCTGCGTTCTGCGACTTGCCATTCTAGCCGCATCATCATCATGTGCCATTGCACCAGCTCTTCCCTGGCTTTGTGCCGCCACTAACTGTGTCAACATCTGTACAGCATTCCTAAGATCCTGATCTGTGGCATTTGTCGGTGGTTCCACGGGCACTTCCCTTTTTCTCGGCTCTTCTGGAGCTGAAGAAGTAGAAGAAGCTCGCGTTGCGAACTCAGTTGCAGCCCCACCTTGATCAACTTGGTCAGGTGGTGGTCTACTTGTTCCTTCAGCAATTCTATCTATCAGCTTACTTTTACCTTTTCCTCTTCCTCTTCTAGTGTTCGGCATTTTGACTATACCAAAGAAAAATAATTACCAAGATCAAATACAATGCAACTGACAACATTGGCTCTATGGCACGATCTAGAATGAAGAAAAGAAACAACATCCTAAATGTCCCGTAGCCTCCTACTTATAAATGTGGTGCACAACACATCGATAAGTAAGATTCTACTCAGACACGGCTTTGTAGACACCCTTAGGACGACCCGCTCTGATACCACTTTTGTCACACCCCAAATCCTATCGAGACGTGATTGGCACCCGTAGCCGCTAAGGCCCGAGAGAACCAACCTTTGCCTATGTTCAATCATATGCATATCATAATCACCATGGCATAAGAACATGAAAGATGAATAAAGGAAAACATGGGACATCATTATACATATATATGAAACTTGGCCGTTGAGGCCATCCAGTCAAAACAACATATGTCTTTTACACTGATACACCCACATCGGTCTACAAAAGCCTCTAACAAGAGCATTGACCAAAATGAACCATAAGTCGGGACAAGTCCCCGCTTTACATATTATGTACAAAACCAAAACATGTATATACTCTGACTCGGAGAAGCCCCGAATGAGCTAGAGCTCACCAAAGAATCGCTAACATTGGCAATCTACTGAGGAGGCCTACTGGGACCTGCGCCTGCAGCAAGTAAGGTAAATTCCCCGAGAGGGGTCAGTACGAAATAAGTACTGAGTATGCAAGGCTCAGATGAAACTATACAACACATGAATATTTCAATGAATATGTCAATGAACTCAAAACATATGAAGAATCAATGTGCATAAGTCACCATTTGGTATTTTGGGAAACCATGTGGATTGCTTTCATTACTTTATTTGCTTTCTTTATCTCAATGCTCAATGATAACAATGTACCCGGGCCCCTACTGATCAGTGGGTCTTTTCATATCATAACATCATATTGGGATCGAGTCGAGCTAGGCTTATGCCCCTAGACTTGCCACCCATAAATCAATACATCGGGATCGAGTCGAGCTAGGCTTACGCCCCTAGACTTGCCACCCATAAATCAATACATCGGGATCGAGTCGAGCTAGGCTTACGCCCCTAGACTTGCCACCCATAAATCCATATCTCGGGATCGAGTCGAGCTAGGCTTACGCCCCTAGACTTGTCACCCATACTTGATCATTGACCACATTTGCATTACTTTGATCTTTACTTTGAGATTTATACTTGGATAGTCATAACATTACTTTGGAACTTTGGAACATATCATTATTGGAAACTTTGAATCACTGACCAATAAGTGAAGGACATGTGAATAAATATCAATGAGAAATATAATATAACTAGCACCATGATACCATTGGAACCATTGGACAATAATCCATGAACAAGAGACACAAGTATAGGCACTATTGGAATATTGGAACATAACCTTATTTGAGCTTTCGGAACATTAACCATGAATATGAGAAATGAGATTCACAATTGATCAATGAGTAGGAAATATATGACAATGACCATGGATAAGTGCATATGGGATACCTTAGTACATTTCGGAATAGAACTAGAGAAATGTCAATGTGAACACTATTGGCCGTAGAAAGATACGGACAAAGTAACCTTACATAGCTTGGATTCACAATACGAATATACCACCTTCGATGCGTATACAATAATCCCTCTCCTTCTTTATGTGTCACTCTACAACATAAATACATAACGAAATTCACATTAACCACCAATCACTTTACAAATGCATACCATGTCAATGAGTTACATGTTTGCCTTTAAACATGTCATTTCCCCTTGACAAAACCATTGATCATATTATTATTTCAAAAATTCCATAATATTCCCAACATTGACAAATACATGAAAATCAACACATTTCACCACAATACTTCTCCTTTACACTTTCTTATCCATAACACATCCCAAATAATCCATCAAAGTACCTTAATACAACTCATAACACATATCGGCCAAAATCCCATAATTTTCACTTTTAGACAAGAACAAGTTTAATGCCAAAAATAACACCATACATGTTCATATTTTGTCCATACCATGCTTTTTCATCAAAGGCACAAGGCCTAATTCAAATTCAAATCACCAAGATGACACATCTTGCACCAAAGGCAAAAATACACTATTCATCATTTTGCCAACACAACTAGCATAATATACATAATATCCCATGCATATAATATGTTAATCCATGAAAATAAACACTTACCAAAGCTTGGAATAGGATGATCTTGTCCAAATATGCCTTAGGGTTTATTTGCTTTAGGGTTTGGAAATGAAAGAAATGTTTGTAAAATATCCAAAAGTGATGAGAGACTTTGGGGAATAAAAATCTGATGTTGGGGGCTTTATATAGACCCAAGGTCATCCTTAGCCCCATGTGTCATTAAGGGATATGTTCACTTGGTCAATTATTGCAAGAATGGATCATTTTTGCCTTTGGGCCCATGTATTTTCTTCCATTTTTGGGCCTCAAATTGGGCCCAATAACACATATCCATGAACTTCCATGTATTATTCACCATATATATCATGTTTACCTAATTCCATCATGTCACGACAATATTCTTTTAAACAATTCTCATTCGTCCTTTCAATCGCAAAAATTGGAATTCTAGTCGCCCTTGGCTTCATTGAACATTTTGGATCACTATTCACATTTCATGATTTGATCATGTAGGAGTATGTAGGAGTATATTGAAGTTTTTGAAGCTTTAACAATGCTCAATTAACTCCAAAGAACCAAAAGAAACCATCGAGAAATCGTCGTAGAATTGCGTTACGAAACGACGCCGGAAAGGGCATAAGTGTTTGTGCCTTGCGCCACACCCCCTGAAACAGGGTAGTGGCGCAAGAATCCAGCCTTCTCTGAAGTTTCTGCAGGCTGGTGGCTTGCGCCACACCCCTGAAACAGGGTAGTGGCGCAAGTTTCAGCATTTTGCTGAAATTTCCGGCCACTAATCCAACGTTTACGTATCGTCCAATCCCTTATCAAAACACTACAAAATACGTACTTAGTGATCTTAACCATCAAGTAAACATGACTTAAAGTCACCAAATGAGGTTAGAATGTATATGAGTTCTTACCCAAATGCTCCACGAAATCACAACACACCTCCTACGACGATCTAATCGCACATGTTACGTCCCGATATCAAATGTTTCACCAATGACACTATAAAACACATATGCATGGCATCTCAACACCTATGTAGATATGATCCCAAGGGATCAAGTGAGGTTATAAAAGTACGGGGTGTTACACAACTAACACATAAGCACTTCAAAAAAGAGTCAAAGAAAGTCTCAACTTGCCTTAAAAGAAGTTCAAAAAGTCAAATGAAGGTTTACCCTTCTGAAGATCCTCTGAATGAGTCCAAACTGATCAAATACATATTCTATATAAGAAACTAAAGCCATAGACACTCATATTATTGTACTTAAATTTCAAGTCCAAAGAGCCAACCCTGATCCCATTAGGGGAAATTGGAATTTCAATAAAATATCACGTTACCATAACTTAAGGAGTTCAAATATGAAATTTTAAAATAAAATGGAGTTAAAATCGACCTCCAAATCATCAAAATACCTTCTCTTAACTTTACCCCAAAATCCCTAAATTTTCAAATTGAAAAACCATGATTTAAAGATGAAATCATAAACAAATCATTGAGGAATGTGTAAAAATAGTATGGGAATCATACTTAAAGAAGACATCTCAAAAAACACATTTGAATCTCCAAAAAAATGAGTCCCCAAGATCCAAAAATTGAGATATGAAAAATATGATGAAAAAGGAAAAGTCCACTGTTTAAGTGAAAGCAACACCGCACCTACAGGGGTCTGATCATAGGTCTGACACGACATGCGTGGTAATTCCTCCACAATGATGGAAGCCTCTAACCAAATAGACCCTCATAGGCGTGGGCCTCATCCCCTAGGAACGAGCTTGCGAGCACAAAGAATATTCGCAGTCGCGGCTCCACTGGTGAGGACAGAGCTCCGTAGGAGAGGGCGGTCCCTACCTAGCGCAGCTCCCCAAGAGCGGACTCAACTCCATCAGAACAGCAATGTGTGGTAGACTAGGGTCTGCACGTGCGATTGCACCAGACACAACAACCAACAACAATGAGAAACAAAAGTCCAAGCTCGGTATCGACACTCGAAACTCACCTAGAACCCCATGAAGAAAACTTGACTATGCTACTAGACTAAAACGACATTTTAGACTTAATGGAAGACTTAATGGAGTCGTCAGGTCATCGATTAGAGGCCGTTATCAACGAATGTTGACCAAATTTAACCCTAAACCTTAAAAGTTCAACTTTCCAACCGACTATCCAATATCAATACGAATGCCTTGGACCTGAACCAAAAATCCTACTAACAAAAAGTTACATTTTGGAGCTAACGAAACTGACGAAATTCTCATATGATCTCAAAATCTCCAAATATTAACCAATATCAACCGTACCAACTCCAAAACCTTCAAAAATGAAAAACTTACATAATATTCAACCAACCACCTCAAAAATTGAGCCACCCACACCCCAGACCGTAAATACCATAAAGTAACTACAGAAAGGGGTAAAATGGTCAAAACACTTCAAAAATAGAAAATTGCAATGAGAATTGTTACAAGTAATAATCTCAAAAGAGGTCAACAAGTACATTATATCATGACCTATTAATTATGTTCACATCAAAAGAAAAATTATGTAAATTTGTCATACTACCTACATACAAAACAATAAATAATAATTGACCAAATTTTAAATTTAAATAAATGTCCAAATATGGGGAATGACACTATAATCTTTTTTAAAAAGCTAATTCAACAAATCTGATCATATTAATTGCATCCTCGTCTATATTCAATAATATTTTCTATCTTTTCAATTGAATTGTCTATATATACACCTCAATATTTCATCCCTCAAACCATATTTTTTCTCAACAATTGTTTTTGAGTTTTTTTAAATAAATTTTCTTTCTCTAGATATTCATATATCTATATGGCGTCTTCACATCATGATACACTATAATCTTTTTAAAAGAGCTAATTCAATAAATCTGATCATATTAATTATATCCTCGTCTATATTCAATAATATTTTCTATCTTTTCAATTGAATTGTCTATATATACACCTTGATATTTCATCCCTCAAACCATATTTTTTCTCAACAATTGTTTTTGAGTTTTTTTAAATAAATTTTCTTTCTCTAGTTATTCATATATCTATATGGCGTCTCCACATCATGAAGTGAACACTTGTCGGGACATAGTTCCCTATGTGCCACCAATTCAAATGATTAGTAGTGTTGAAATTGTGGTATGTTGGCTTCTAACTAATTTATCAATGGTGTTTTTTTTAACCTAAAATGTATGAGTCATTTGAGAAATTTTTTTAAAAGGTTTTTGAGATTTGTTTTCTATGTAGAGAATTTATTGTAAGAAATAAAAGAGTTCTCCAATTATTATTATTTTTACCTGAGATGTATGAGTCAAGATTTTTTTATTTTCTTAATTATTAAAAATTTGTTGTATTATTTACAGGTTCTACCAAACCAACTCAATTGCACAAAATTCTTACCAGCACCCACTCCAATATCAAGTCAGCCGTTACAAGTAAGTTTTCTTTAACTTTTTTCCTTTTTTTTCCTCTTGCTTGGTGCTTTAATTTTCCATTGTTATCTTTTATTTCTAGTAAATTTTCCTCCTTCACTAGTTAATTTTTTTTAGTATAGTTTAAAAAAATACATAGGAAAAGATAAATTGTATACTATGTTAGAAATATGGTTCCTCGAAGGAATAATGATTATATAAATAAATGTTACTTTAACTTTTGTTTTCCCTAACTGTTTTTAATTATGATCAGTTAGTACAATTAAAGTGTATTAGATAAAAAAAAGTTGTAAATTTTATTTCTATTTAGCTAAATAAATGATAAATTTTATATTAATTTGAAGTTAGGGATGTTAATTTGTGGTGATAATAATAATTCTAGTTTCCATCTTGATGTATATCGTGGAATCAATTTTATTACTAATGAAAATTACAAGAATCTAATTAATAGATAATGTAATAAACTACTATCTTAATCTTAGTAATGTTCTCTCGAAATGGCCTATTTATATATGATAAAAAATTACTCTTTAAAGTCTAAAGAAAATTACGCCAACTAAACTTCGGCAGCTTTTAAATTTTGATTTTCTCTTTATTTAATCATAAAAATTATTCGATATATTTTCACCTAGTGAACCAACTCTTTAGTACAATAGAACATTTAGCATAGCCTTTTCAAGTACTGCTTGGTTTTAATTTTCTTGCATGGATTAACTCAGTTGAGGGAGATTAATGTTTCTCATATTTGTTTCATAATAATAAGAAATTCAGCTAGTATATTTAAAGAATTTTCTTATAAATATGGTCTTTTTTTGTGGATTATTGAGAATAATTTATGTTTAAATGTCCTTTTGTTTTCTAAAACATGATTGTCAAAATGAGGTGGAGATTCCAGTTTCTTATATTAGATATGAACAAAAACTAATGTAGGTGTAAAAAGAACTAAATATTGACACACTTGCACTTTATAGCAATTCTGCCATTAATTTACCATTCAATTTTCTTAGTTTGTTTGACAAGAAAAAATGTTACTCCCTTGGTTCATTTGATGTGACGTTGTTTTCTCACGCATTTTTGTAAAAAACGATACATTTCTATATTTAAAAATAATTTAACTCTTGATTTCTCATTTCTTTTCTTTTATAGCAACAAAACTTTAATATATTTTCTTAATTGCAGAATGATGTTGGAACTATGATAGTAACCCAACAACCAGTTGGGAGGAAGTCAAGGCTAGTTACTAGCATAGTCAAAGGCACGACATTGGTTCACTTCGCAATTGTACCTTCTAAAGGTGAAGCCAACATTTATACCATAAAAGCAAAAGAGGTTAGTACATTTGATTACAACAATTGTTTCTATGTAAAAGTTACTAATACAGTTAAATGTTTTTATAGTAGCGTCATTTGTCTAGATATTTTTTTTCATTATAGTGAAATATTGTTATAGAGAACATAAAATATAACATACTATGAAAAATAAATTCTACAAAAACTTGGTTATTATAGTAAAGGTTGTTGTAGAGGATGGTTATTATGTGGAGAGGCCTAACTATTTAAAATATTTTGTTATGGACTCAAATAATAGAAAGGAGACGAGCCAAGTGATCCCTATGAACTTAATCTCAAATACCATGACATGCTACATGGATGGGAAGCTCAAAGGAGACAACGCCAGAATGGAAAATGTGAAACGGTAAATATAAGTTATTTTATGATTTATTTCTTTTATCCGCATATCAAGTCTTACTACTTTCCTGAAGTGCACTCATATTTTTTATTTATGTATCTAGATTTGTTGTTTAGAAGGAAGGTTTTACAAGTACCTTTGACATAAATGATTTTTTTTCTTTATGTCGTACTTGGCAATTTGTCACGACCCAATATTTGAGTCATGATGGCGCCTATCGTAACCCCCCAATAGGCAAGCCAAACCCTAGCCCGGAGTGACAAGCGACGGGCTAACGGGTGGAATCTCATAAAACAGAGAAGAAGTGGAAAGTAACCATATTTATAAACATGTTATAACGCTACAAACAGAATCAGAATATGTATATATGCCAAGACTGAGAAGGAAGAGGACAGTATATAAAGTCAAGAACCCTTCCCAAGACCTGGTGAGGTCAGTACAGGAGCCATTAATAACATACCCAAAATACAAGACAGAAACCAAATATGTATAACAAGTACAATAGTCTCGAGAGCAAAAGACTATACAGTAGAAGATGGAGTAGGATCTGCCTCGGACGTCAGTAAGCTCACCCTGCTCCGAAGTCAATGCTGAGAAAAGAGTCACGTCAAAACCGTCGACTAGTGCCTGGATCTGCATCGGAGAAAAAGATGCAGAAGTGCAGTATGAGTACCGGGGCAACGGGTACTCAGTAGGCATCATCGGCCGACTGAGCTCAAAGTAATATAAGCAAGCTAAAATGCGAGGGTGCATGCTAAGTCCGGGGTATAAGTAATAAATACATAAGTAACTGCCGAGGCGTGTAGATATGCTTAGGAAATAAATAAATGTGATACTGAATAATTGAGTAAATAAATGTGTATGTAAACATACAAGTCAAACATAACCTATCTGGGCCCCCATAAACCCGATAGGCACACGGAAGAAAACAGTAACCCAGTCTGGCCCCCATAAACCGGCGGGACACACAAAAATAGTAAATGCATAGTCACCAGTGTCTCGAAACTGTATCAGTATCCAGTAACCACAATAACCAACAGGAGTGCACCGGGCTTGAACCGGCACCAATGGGTAATAACAAGAGGCCAGACACCGGAGTCGAACCGGAAGCCGTGGGTAATAACAAGAGGCCACATATATATCATATCTGCCGGACTCGAACCGGAACTCATAGAACAACAGTATCATAATCACGGTACCCAGTACCAAAACTCTCCAATCATATCATAACCAGATGCCGGACTCGAACCGAAACTCATAATAATCAGTGGCCGGACTCGAACCGAAACTCATAGTGTATCACAATTCAGGGCCTGACTCGAACCGGAACACCCAATAGTCAATAACCAAAATCATCATACCTGAATCAGTAGCCGGACTTGAACCGGAACTTATCATAGCCAGTAACCAGAACAGAATCAAATGTCATATCATATCAGATAAACGGGGAACGCCCTAGTTCCAAGTCAATACTAGTTTATAGGTACAGAAGCTAACTCCGCAACATGCTACAAGTCAATCTCGGGGTCCTTCTAGGTCAAATATCTACTATGAGTATACATCATAAGTCATGGAAAGGTAGGTCCGTATTCTAAATCAAACTAGCCGATCCCGGTCAAATACGGTGCTATCAGGGACTAATAAAGCTAAACAGGCCAACCGGGTATAATCAGGGTGACTCAATCCCGTCAAAACCCTAACAGGTCATAGAGGCTTAACTAAACCCAAAGATGTCAAAGTTCTGACAATTCGACCAAAATGGTAACGGGGCCCACTAACGGGTCCCGAAAACCAAGTCTAGTTATACCTGTCTAAGTCTGGGCTAAGTCTGCCTAAGCCTGGACTAAGGTCCAACAATAACATTCTCCAACCAGAAATCAACACAACAATACTATCCGACCCCAAATAGGTCATCTGTGGTGTACCTCGAGGATAACGGGCCTGGAATATATCCGAATAGCCCTATCCGGCCTAGAAGGCCTAAATCAAAGCAAAACACCACCACCAAGTTTATAACACCAGCCCACAACACTAGCACAACAGCATACATATATCACACATAAGCCCAATCTAAGTGCAAAGGAAGGTAAACCTAGCCTACCTGGACGCCGTCGAACGCCTGCTAAAGCCAGTTAAATAGGAGCCTTTCCCTTCTGAGAGGCCTCTGACTGCTGCCAAGCTACCAAAATAATAAACTACATGTCAAAACATGACTATTGACACCTATATTGCATTAGTTCGGAAAAATGTCCGAACCGTCCCCGTGGGGCCCACTTGCGGAATCACGAAACTGAAATCGTCACAGCGTCCCAAACAACTCCGTGAACAATATTCACAACAGATGCTATCCAATCCGAGTTTATATTAGGCTCTAAATAAGTACCAACGACAATACCACCAATTAATAATTCAAATACGCGACTTTAAACTAAAATTAACCGGGAAAACTTACAATATAAAGACGCTATACTATCAACCACGTGATCCCCGAGTTTGAACAACTTGAAACTGTGAACAAACCTTAACATTTGGGACGTGAGGTATTAATTGGTTGTTGTTGTTGCTGGACGTGAGGGAGTAATCGTTATTGTTTCTTTTGTTTTTGGATGTAGTAGGGAATAGTAGGCAGTAGGTACAAGTATAAAAGATAACTCTACATGTGTCATTAATTACAATTGTAATTAGTTACCCACATTGCTGCCACCTTTCATTTGTCATGCATTACACCATTTCCTCCACTTCCACGTGGAGTGGAGGTGGTATATTATTTCTAATTTGGTCCCGTTACGTATATATTCGGGTATTGCATAGATTCGTGTTAAAATAAATATAACGTTTTGAATATACCATAATTAATAGAAAATTATTTCTAACAAAACCTCTATAAAATAAAAATATTATTTTAACATATTTAAATTCACTATCTCCGCTTTAACTATCAATAGGTTATAAAACTATTATAAAATAGTATAGATATATCATAACTAAAAACTTTTATACATTTTATAAATTTCAAAAACATTTTCGAAAGGTAATTAACTATGTCATTTTACCAAATTTTAATTTAATTTAATATTTTACAACGTGCTTGGTCTAAATAATATTCTCAAACGAACTGCCCGGGAGCCGAACTGTCGGTCCCAGCAAGTCATAAATAACTTGGGGCAGTTATAGAAAAGCTCTAAACACTGACAACACACAAAAATGAAGGAAATGACCGGGAAGGTCATTACACAATTGGGATTCACTGATAGCCATTCCCAAATAAATGATAACTTAGTTTCACTCTGTTTCTCTTTTATTCTTCCTTCAAACCAAAAAATTTAAGGTGTGGTTGGTTTTGTGTGCGTTAGAAATCATCAAACATGTTTCTTGTGATTTTAATTATTTTGTAATGTAACTGCTATACGGAATTTAAGAAAATTCTTCTTGTATTGCAGTTTTACTCTCACGGGACCAAACGTAGTATGTGTCGATCTATTGTTGAAGTAAGAAGACATATTTTCCAAGGTGAAAAATTGAAGGTAGAAATTGATCCAAAGACGAAAGCAGTAACAGTGTCTGTGGTAAGTTGTTACATTACATGTATTTTGTTTGATAATTATAGCATATTTGGTCAAGTTTGCAGTAAGCCAAAAATATTAATTTTAGAGAATTGAAGTGTTTGGTCAAGTTGTTAAAAAAAATAAGTACTTTTAAGTAGTATAGTTATACAACTTTTCAGAAGCTAATTAAATAAGTAGCTTCTTACTTTTTGAATGTTTGGCTAAGCACCAAATGTTACTCTAATATTGATAAATGTATTTTTCTCAAAATGATAAGGAAAACACAAATTAAGTTACTAATTATCCCAAAAGTACCTTTTTAAGAATCTCTTGTAACCAAAAAAAAAAAAAATACTTTCAAAATAAGCAAATTTTGAAAGTTTGGCCAAACAAATTAGTTAGGTTAAAGGAAAAAAAGGTGTTGCACCAATTTTTTTCATAGCTTGAACTTCACTGTAACACGTAGTTTCACGACAACTTTTATCATCATATCAAGGATCCACGTCAATTACATTATTCTCACAAAAAATTTCTTCTTAAATTTGAAGGTTCAGGTTGCAGAAAAGAGATCCAAGAAAAGAAAAGGAGAATCTTCAATCTCGGAGAGGGAATCTGCAGGAAAGAAATACAAAAGCAATGGACACGACAATTATGACGACATCGAGGTTGAAAAATTTCTCAAAGATGCACGGAACAATCTTATGAACAGGGATGAAAAACACAAAGACAAGGTAATTTGTGTTAATTCTACTATTAGATTATAGGAGTTATACAAAACCAGGAATTTGTGCACAACTTTTATTGCTAAACAACAAAAATTCATCGTTGATCCTATTTAATAAAAATACACTAATTTATAATCATGGACATTATTTTTCTATCACTTGGTCATCAAATTTATAATTTTTATATCCGCTATTCTGATATTAAAATTCTCGGAGATGAAATTGGAGGAGTTGATTTTTTTTTTACTTTATTTTTTGTGATTATAAAATGCTGGAACTATTATGCCATTGATTTTGAAGTCTTGTGTGCTCTATGTCACTCCTATTATTAATATTGGATTATGAGAATTTGAAAGTGATCATGTGTTTTTTAACTGCAGGAACGATGTTCTTAAACAATGGGGCTGATCAAATAGAAGATTGAAAGCAATGCAATGAAAGTGTGTGTTTAAATATTGTTCTTAAACAATTCAATGAAAGTTTATTGGTTTTTTACCATATGTATATGGATATGATGATAACTCAAGTACTCAGTATGCAGTTGACTTTCTCGTATTGGAAGTACTTATAATATCCGATTTCGGAATATTTTTTGAAGTTTGTTAAATACTATTCGTTGTTTTTAATGGCTATATACTTTTGGAGAATTTCAATTTCAATTTTTTATAGTTACTATTGTTATTGCTAAATGTTGCTCTACGGTAACAATTAACAAGTTGAATGTTGCCACAAATGTTATAGCAGTTTTTTGTAGCTATTTTCATGGCTAGTTTTTGCAACGGGAAAAGTTGCAATAGATAGTTTATTGATTTTGAGGCGGAAAAAGTCGCTACTAATAACAATGTACATTAGCGAGATAAAAATTATTGTTGATAGTTATATATTTTTGTAGTGGTAGGAGTCGCTACTAATAAAATCTTTAGTAGTGACTAGAAAGTTGCCCTGGTAGATTATTAGTTTTTGTGGTAAGCTAGTCGCCACTTAAAGTCTTACTTCAGTGGCGACCAGATCAATATTTGTGATGTAAATATTTTTTTTTGTGGCATACTTGTTTACGTTTTGTGACGACATCTGTCATTGCTATAGTCTTTTAGTAACAGCTTTTGTGCCGCAATAAGTCTTGTTTCTTGTAAAGGTTAGTTCATTGAAACTTTGAGAAATTTTACATTACTTCATTAAATGTCTTCACAAATGATGGGTTCCATCCTCAAAAGGAAGTATAGAAAATCATGCATGAAAATATCGAAGTTGTTCTATGTAAAAACATTCTTACTGATGAAGAAAATGGTGATCAAGACGACGAAGAAGAAGAAGTGATTGCTAGCTTGGAAAAAAATGAAGAGTTGGCTACATGATTTTCTATAATAAGTTTTTGCACATTTACTATTATTTATTTTTATTTGTAACTGTTAGAACATGATAACCCCCAAAATACGAAAGTCGAAAATAACCACGAAAACTCAAAGAAATGATAGAATCGAAAATGTGGAAAATAAAGGATAGAGATAGAGATAGATAATAAGACGCAAAAAGAGGAAATCAATGAAACCAAAGGGTATATTAAACCCTAAAACTTCTATTGATTAACCCTACAAGAAGCACCCTATTCCTACAAAGACCTTGAGGGAATCGTAACGCCCTCGCAACCCCGTTTCTAAGCAATAATCAATACAAGCTTTTCCAAGCTCTCATGCTCCATAAGGAGTCTCAAAATATCAATATCATCAAAAAACTAAGAAAAATGAAAGAGGAACTAGTATTTATAGTCTTGGGCCTTTTATTACATTTAATGGGCCCAAAAGTGATCCATTTCAGCAAATTGAGCATCCGCCCACGCAGGTGGGGCACCTGATGGCGCATGTGAGGGTGAAGGTGCCACTGGAAGGGCAAAAATGGCCACCTGCTGGCGCAGATGGATGACCTGCGGTCCTAGGTCATTGTTTAGCTCCTTTTAGCTCTCCGACGACCTCTCTAATGGTTCCCTTGACTCCAAGCTATCTTCCATATGCTATATTGCTCTACTTGAAGTGCAAAATGGACCCTCCTCCCACATCCTTGTGGCCTAAAGCTCTTTGTGGCTTGGATCCCTTGTTGTCGCCCTTGAAATACAAGCCAAGAAAGGTTGACGCCGATTTGGCTTATATCAGAACATCAATATTATTTCTTTATTTTCTAAGTCCGATTTAGATCCTATTTGTTGAACAATTGATTAGTTTCATCTTAATATTAAAATCAGTTGAATGTATACATTTCTATTCATGTCTATGTCACTTCGAACACATATCTTTCTCTTTGCTGAAAGATTTCTTCAATGTTTCTATTAGAAGCATCAATTCTTCTTTCTATTTATAGGCATTCAAATCTTGATTTTTTCTTAAAATTTCGTAATTAGGACATCAAGTTTTGCCTTGCACAAATATTCCTCTATTCATAGACGTCATAGAGATGTTAGTCTATACGAAAAATGGTAAAAGAAAATTGTCCCTCGATTATCTCAAAAGATTTAAGTTGACTCTTCATTCATCTATTTTACTAATAATATTCCTCTAATTACATTTTTGGATCAGTATGCCCTTTAACTAAAGGCCAATACTGCAAAAGAATTACTTATATTCCACGCGTCATTTTATTACTAATCCAATTTTAAACTCTAACCCTATATAAATGAATCCATGCACTTACCCGATTTTCTGACTTATCCAACCCAAGAATTTGTTTTTAAAAAAAAAACAAAAAAACTATACCCTTCAAATTTGTTTTTCGTTGAAAAAAAAACCCAACCTTCATAGGTCGATTTCTACGAAACAAAAAAAACATCCGATCTTTGAAGGTTGACATTTTGCATTTTTTTTAAAAAAAAAAAAACTAAAACTTCAGAGGTCTACTCATTCAAGTTAATTTTAAAGAAATAGACCTCTAGAAGTCGTTTTGTAGTTCAAAAGTTTTTTTAAGCTAAAATTTTGACCTCCGGAAGCTAGTATTTTGCAAAAAAAAAAAAAAAAAAAAAAAAAAAAAAAAACTAAAAATAAATAAATCATTCTCTAAAGGTCGGTTTTTGCATGTTAGTTTTTAAAGAAACGACCTCCAGAGACCAGTTTTCATTTTTATGGTTTTTGGCACTAAAAAATTAATTTATAAGGATCAATTTAGTTAAAAGATAATTTAAAATATTTTTAACGAGGTTAGTTTTGATAGTTTTTAGCAGTGATTTTATGTTTTCCGGGAAGGTTAGTGTTTAGGTCAGCTATGTTACAAAATCAGGTGGGTGAATTTAATTGGGCTCAGAGTTTTAAATTGGAACAATAGTAAAATGTCTAATGGAAGATAAATAATTTTTTAATCCATAGTAAAAGGAAAATCCGGTCTACTTCAAAAACCGTGAGGGTTCATGTCTCACTATCCCTAAAAAGACTTTGAATCTCCAACTATTTCCCCGACCCGTTTACTTAGCAGTTTCATATTCCTTATCTTTCTCAATCACTCTATTCTTTTAGAAATGGATTTTAACGTAGTCATAGGCATAAATGAACCAAAACTATAACCAAAGGGATATTTTTAGCAAAGTAGGTGGATGGAGGGTATATTTACACCTTTTACAGGGCATTTTATAGCCATTTTCCATAGTCTACATTGCGTTGGAAGGGGAGACTAGATTCTGTTTTATATGCTTCACTTCTTCGGAAAAAAGTGACTTTTCCATTGGAGGTTATCTTTGTAAATAAGGAGGGAGAATAAAGAAGACTTGCAAAAATTGGGATATCTTCTCATCTATTCAAGCATTAGTAGACAAAGTTATTGAGTACATGTGCTTACAAGAGATAACAGGTACCCCATGAAATTATTCAAAGTTTGTGCAAGCTGGCTTGGATAGTTGAGTGAAATTAAGATAATTAAATCCTCAATTGGAATATTTATTGAAAATTCTGTTCAACAACATACCCAGCGAGATTCCACAAGTGGGTTTGTAGAGGGTAGAGTGTACACAGGCCATAACCCTATCTCATGGAGGTAAAGAGGTTGTTTTCGAAGAACCTTCAGTTCGAGTACAACAAATTAAAGAATATTGAACATAGAATCAGTGACATAACAAGAATTTGTACCAAGAACATTAAATTGAGAAGGTGGAATGAAGAAGAGTTGCAAATAAGGAGGTAGAATAGAGAAGACCTGCAAAAATAGTTATTGCTACTCATCTATCTAAGTCTTACTGGACAGAGATATTCAATACTTGCATTGATAAAAGATAGCAGATACCTCATGGAATTAATAAAAATATTTACAAGTTAACCTGAACGCCATGATTATAAAAAAAAATAGAGATAAGTTAAATGCACTTACAATAATTAAAGACTAAATTAGAATATCCATCAAAGACTTATTCAAACTAAGGAAAGACAATTACTTTTAACAGGAACTACAGAAAATCCATTCAGAACTCTGTACTTTCCACTCAGTGCTCATTCAATACACTAGCATTGGATTCAGAAATAAGTTCCTACTTTTCTGTTTTTCTCCTGTATTTTCCCTACTTTGCAAAACAACCCAAGAAAGTAAGTAATGTTAATAGATGTTACTACTGAAACATATAAGCACAATATGTTGTCACAATGTTGCATCAAATCCTTGGAAGATTCCAAAAAAATCAAGTTGCAGGCTATTATAGAATTATCATGCAGAAACAAAAACATAGTAAACCACGTAGAAGGTGGCGATCAAACAAAAAGTTCATAGTAAGAAAAGTCTTAGCAATTTGAAATAACCGTCTTAAGTGGCCAGGACATAAAAGAATTCTTGGTTTTGCTTTAGCGGCCACCATTAGGTTCTGCAAGTCTTGATTGGCATCCCATCTGCTCAAGAAACTTAGCAAGGCGTAGGTGTTTGGACGCCCATTGCTCGGCCAATTTCTTCTCCTTTGCTTCTGCATCCCTCCTCAAGCTTGTATTCTGCTTCAATCCTGTCTAAAGTTGCCTTCTGTTCTACCCTCAAAGCTTTCATTTTTGCTTCAATTTCCTCCATCTTCTCCCTAACTTTGCTTGCTTTCTCTGATTCTAGTTGTAATTCCACCCTCCTTAACCTCCAAGCTGCTTCCTTCTTATGTGCAGTCCAAGTACGATGTCCTTCGTCTAGTTCCTTACAGCATTCTGCAAGTTCAGTAATAAATGGATTTTCTCCACAAGGAGGGGCAACCCCATGATGCGGAAAACTGGTCAAGATAAGAAGAGCATTTTGAGGTCCTCTATGTGTCTGTATCCATGGAATGCCAGGCGTAGGAGTGGGTGGCACTGTTGATGGGGAGAGACTTAATGTCACAGATGGAGATGACGATCGGACAGATGAAGGAGCAGTAGAATTAGAAAGCCATGGAGGAAGAAGAGTCTGTGGCGTAGGAGTTGGTGCATCGGCGTGGAGGAAACCTCCATTAGAAGTAGCCATAAGTAAGCCTTGAACGCTCCGCTCTTTCACAATCTTCTCTGCAAAGGTCTCAAGAATGTGGTCGTATTTTCCCTCGTCCACTGAATCAACAACCTTATTGTTTTCTTTTTGCTCTCTCTGTTCTTTGAATACTTCCCACCACTTTCCTAATCTTTTAGCAGTTCGACCTGGTACTTCAGCTGCTATTTTCTTCCATTTGGTAGGATAACAAGACGCTGCTCCTCTTCAGTGAGTGATCCTATTTTAATCCCTGGATTGAGGTAGTTTTTCCACCTTTCCAAACAAGACTTAGTGTCCCTGTTGAGGGGTGTGTTCATACGCTGCAATACAAGGTGCCATTCTTTTGGTCCATACTGTCTAACATATGCCCGCAATAAAGCATCCTCTTCAGATTGCCACCGTTGCCTCTCCCTCATTTCCAGGTGTAAACACCAGTTTCCATGGTCCCAAACTCCTCATAATTTACCTGAAAAAATGTTTAGCACCATTTTATTTTCAATACTAAAATAAAGAATCAGAACCATATATCTTAAGCACGCTATTCATCACGAGCAAAGTTCCTTACATGAAAGTGCTTCACATTTAATGTAGATTACTAGTAAAGAAAGTCATTACAGGGCCCTTAAATAAAATACAATCGCAGAAACATGAGTAACAATTTAATTTTAATATACTTATTTTACCCTAAATGAGATAATTCATAACCATACAAATATCTGTCTTGTTCAAACAAGTTTCAAAAATAAAGATGGTTGAAAGTCTAAAATTTGCAAACTACATATTTTACTGGTGTAGTATCCACTAATCTTGAAAGAGCTGCTACGTCACTCAGATATTTACTACTCATGACCATTTCAATATTAGAAATGACATAGAAAACAACATTAGTCTGATTGAATTAAGATTAGAATCGAAGAATATATCGACATTTAGTTTTGTTCAGACCCTTCAGCATTCAGATCTTTTCCTGAGTAGAGATCAGGCGAGCCATATTTGAAGGTCACTGCTTCCAGAGAAATGCAGAGAAAACAGTAAAGAAAACAAAAGCGGACGGTGTACGCACCAAAGTTATGATTGATAGAAGCATGCTTAAATAAATCATTTGATGCAATATCAATTATTATGTACCAGCCCAGCATATTGCAAACCTCCAATATACACACTGCTACACTATCCTGATCAATACCCTTTTTGACCAGCCTTGAATTACAAGATTTTTGTAAGTGCATAGGATCCACATTAAGGAGTTTATAAAAAGAAAATTAAAAAGTAAAGCCTCTCCCTTAAAAGAACTCAGCAAAATGTGTTGATATATATTAAATACTCCCTCCGTCCCAATTTTGTCAATAATAGAGAAAACTCAAGAGAAACTGAAGAATGATTATCTCAATTTCGTTGCTCCAACTACCTAAGAATACATCGGTATTTATACACAAAAGAAATATCCTACACTTAATGCAAATCCTACAAATTAATGTGCATAATATTCTACAACTAATGCTACACAATATTCTTCACTAAATGTAGTATCTAGATTATTTCTTCATATATATACAACTAATGCTACACAATATTCTACACTAAATGTAGTATCTAGAATATCTCTACATATTCACCATATCAAGAATATCATGCTAACATCCCCCCTCAAATTGATGCCGGTAGATCAAAAAGCATCAATTTGCCAACTAGAAACTGGTGACGTTGCCTTGCCATTGATTTTGTAAACATATCCGCTATTTGAAGATCAGTAGATACATGTGGAAGAGTAATAACTCTTTCATCTACAGCTTCTCTTATGGAATGACAATCCACTTCAATATGTTTGATTCTTTCATGAAAAACTGGATTGGTAGCAATCTGAATGGCACTTGTGTTGTCAGCATGAAGTGGAGTAGGATTGGATTGAGGAAATCCAATTTCTGCTAGTAAACCGCGAAGCCAAATAATCTCGGAGCAAGTTGTAGACATTGCTCGATATTCAGACTCTGTTGAAGATTTTGAAACACGAGCTTGCTTCTTGCTCTTCCAAGATATCAAGGAATCTCCGAGGAACATGCACCAACCTGTGACGGAGCGGCGAGTATCTGGACAGCCAGCCCAATTAGAATCACTAAACGCATTAAGCCGGATAGGAGAACCACTAGGAAAGAATAATCCACGAGTAGATGTTCCTAAGAGGTATCGAATGATGCGACGAACAGCCAGCAAATGTAGATGATGGGGAGCCTGCATAAATTGACTGAGTTGTTGAACTGCAAAAGAGATATCAGGCCGAGTAATAGTAAGATAATTTAGGCTCCCAACTAATTGCCTAAACAAATTTGGATCAGGAAGAAGATCTCCTTCGTGACGACGATACTTTACATTCAATTCCAATGGAGTATCTAAAGAGAAGGATTCTTGAAGACCAGCCAAAGAAATCAAATCCTGAGTATATTTGTGTTGGTTTAAGAACACACCTAAAGAATCATAATGAACTTCCAAACCCAAAAAATATGTAAGTGTACCAAGATCTTTCATATGAAAAGAATCCTTAAGCTGCTGCTGGAGGCTAGAGATTAATGAAGAATCAGTTCCTGTGATAATAATATCATCCACATATACCAAAAGAAAAACACAACCAGTAGATGTTTTCCGAAGAAATAATGATGAGTCATATTTACTCTGTTTAAAAGAGAAGTGAAGCAAAGTAGATCGGAACTTTTCAAACCAAGCTCTGGGAGCTTGTTTTAAGCCATATAAAGACCGCTTCAATTTACAGACATCTGATGTAGGTGATAAAAACAAACCAGGTGGAGGTTTCATAGAAATATCTTCTTTGAGATCACCATGGAGAAAAGCATTTTTTACATCCATTTGATGAAGAGGCCAATTTTGTGACGCAGCAATGGCAATAATAGTTCGCACAGTAGTCATTTTTGCTATCGGTGCAAAAGTCTCCTCATAGTCCACACCATACTCTTGTTTGTTACCAAGGACCACCAATCTAGCTTTGTATCGATCAAGAGTTCCATCAGAATGAATTTTAATTGAATAAACCCATTTACATCCAATTGGACGGACATCTGAAGGACAAGGAACAATGTCCCATGTGTTATTTTCTTTAAGAGCCAAAAGTTCTTCCTTCATTGCTTTCTGCCAACATTCAAGCTCGGAGGCTGTGAGTAACTTGTTGGAATAGAGATGCTGGATAAAGTAGAAGAAAAACCATACCAATTAGGAGTACGAGATACTCTGGTAGATCGCCTAAGAGGCTCAAGAGAAGCAGGCCTTAAAGAAATCTCAGATTCTGGTGGAGCAGTCTCAGGTGGCGGATCTGTTTCGGGATTGGGTAAAGTTGGTCGACGTCCTTCATACACAAATCCAGGTTTAAACCGCTCAAAAGAAGATGACAAATCCTCAAAAGTAGGAAGAAAAGGAGAAATAGAAGATGACTCAACATGAGTAGGGAAGAAATATTGATTTTCAAAAAAAACAACATTTCTAGAAACACGAAATTTGTTAGAACTTGGATCATAGCAAATAAAACCTTTCTGCGAAGTACTATAACCCATAAAAGCACATTTAGTAGACTGCGCAGAAAGTTTATTGCGTTGAGAGGGAGGAAGATGCACAAAACAAACACAACCAAATGTGTGAAAATTGTCATAGCTAGGATTTATGTGATAAAGATGATAATATGGAGAGTCAAGATTTAAAACTTTAGATGGCAGCCTATTAATTAAAAAGACAGCAGTAGACAAAGCTTCAACCCAGTATTTAGATGAGACACAAAACTCAATCAACAAAGTACGAGTGACATCCAAAAGATGACGATTTTTACGCTCAGCAACCCCATTTTGTTGCGGCGTATAGGGACAAGAGCGTTGTGAGACAATTCCTTTATGATGCAAGAAACTATTGAATTCATGAGACATATATTCTCCCCCAGAATCAGATCTTAAAATTTTGATACAGGTAGAAAATTGAGTCTCAATGTAAGCCAAAAATATCTTGAATATGGAAAATACCTCGGATTTGGAACGAAGAAAATACACCCATGTAAATCGACTATAATCATCTATGAATGTCACAAAATACTTGAAATGAGCATGAGAAATAACTGGTGAAATTCCCCAAACATCACTATGAATGACATCAAAACACTTTGTGGCACGACTACCCGAATTAGGAAAAGGAAGAATTTTACTTTTGCCTAATTTACAAGTAGAACAATCAAAGGGAGTAGCTGAAAATTGATTTTTATTTCCCAATAAACCAGAATTTGATAAATGAGACAACACAATAGAATTCGGATGTCCAAGACGCTTATGCCATACCTCAGTCTTACTAGTTGTAGAAGTACAAGCAAAAGATAGAATAGGAGGAATGGAAAAGCGTATAGGAAACAATCTTCCAACTTTAGGCCCCTTCGCGATTGTCGTCCCCGACGCCTGATCCTGCACAAGACAACCATTACTAGAAAAATTCACATCACAATTGTTATCTACCAATTGTCCAACTGAAATAAGACTAGTGGAGAGCTTTGGTGATACAAAAACATTCTTGAAAGTTTTAGTAATATCCCCAACCTTGGTAATGGGTAAATTACTACCATTGGCAACCTGAATTTGTGAAGGACCACGATAGTCACGAACATTTTTTAGCATACTTGCTGAGTTGGTCATATGATTGGAAGCTCCAGAATCAACAAGCCAAAAATTAGATGTAATATCGTTACCTTGTATCCCCAAAGCTGAAAAAGCTGACACGATCATTTGTTTTACCATTGCAGGGGTAAGAACTTGTCCTGCTGCTCCAAGTGAAGATGAGTTGCCAGAAGTGGAACTATTTACTCCAACTTGAAACGCATTGATCTTGCGGTTTTGAGGACGAGTGGGACACTCTTTGATAATATGCCCATGTTGTTTACAATAATTGCAGAACTTCTTACCACAATTGCTAGCAATATGACCATATTCCTTGCAACTGTAGCATTGAGTTTTGCTCATATCTCTACCCTTTCCTTTTCCTTGAGCAGCAAATGCAACAAGAACATTGTCTTTCTTGAAAGAATTTTGTGTGAGAAGACGTTGCTCTTCACGAAGTAATTCCCTAAAGCAAACATCCAAGGAGGGAGATGGGTCACGATTCATCAAGTTAGAGCGAACACTCTCAAAATCAGATCGTAATTTCATTAAAAATTGGTCTCGCTTGCTTTGCTCATGAACTGCTTGAATTATAGAGAGAGATTCAGCAGGTATTTTAGCATAAACAATATCAGTGAAATCAGCCCATAAGTTCAAAAATCCAGAAAAATAATCCTGAACAGAGAGACCTCCTTGTGAGTAATTAGCAATTTCATGCTCTAGCTGAAAGCGTCTTGCACTATTGTCTTGGTTGTAAACCTTTTGTAAATAATCCCACATAGCCTTTGCAGTCTTATATGGCCTGAGATTAAGGACAATAAGAGGGTCAATTGACCCTAAAATCCATGTCATCACCTGAGCATCTTTGACCCTCCACTGACCTAACTTAGTAGGATCAATAGGAGCAGGATCAGTTCCATCTATA
Source organism: Capsicum rhomboideum (assembly GCA_031232105.1). Taxonomy (NCBI): domain Eukaryota; kingdom Viridiplantae; phylum Streptophyta; class Magnoliopsida; order Solanales; family Solanaceae; genus Capsicum; species Capsicum rhomboideum. The sequence goes on along the minus strand of CP124711.1, from coordinate 135,723,396 downwards.
TGACCCCATAATTCTTTTCCAGTGACAAATAGTTGAAACTGAAATTCCCAAGGAGAATAATTTTTTCCAGTAAAACGAACACCGAAGGACTCAAACTGATAAGAAGTCATGTTTTTGAATGGCAAGAATCGAAAACACAATGATTCGAAAAAAATAGCTAGAATAACCAAGACCAAGAGTCCTAAATATTTAGGACTAACTATTGACTAGCAACCAAGAAAACAAAACTTTCAAAAAATTGAAAGTAACCGCAAATTAAGGACTCTATGAATCAAAAAGAGAAGGCTTTGATACCATGTCAATAATAGAGAAAACTCAAGAGAAACTGAAGAATGATTATCTCAACTTCGTTGCTCCAACTACCTAAGAATACATCGGTATTTATACACAAAAGAAATATCCTACACTTAATGCAAATCCTACAAATTAATGTGCATAATATTCTACAACTAATGCTACACAATATTCTTCACTAAATGTAGTATCTAGATTATTTCTTCATATATATACAACTAATGCTACACAATATTCTACACTAAATGTAGTATCTAGAATATCTCTACATATTCACCATATCAAGAATATCATGCTAACAAATTTAAGGTTCTTAGTTTGACTAGGCACGAAGTTTAGGAAATAAGAAAGGACCATTGAATCTTGTGGTGTTAAATTAATGATGTGTTATGCCAAGGGTGAACGTTAGAATTGGAATACTTATTAAATATTGAAAGAGGCACTCTTTTTGTACAAGCCAAAAAGGAAAGTAAGACACTTAAATTGGGATAGAGGGAATAACACCTTCTTCATAGGTTAATTAACTCATGTTCATTTAGCTCAATTGCAATAACCCTTTAAAGAAGTACTGAAGCTGAAATTCAGTGACATAGATCTTCAATATAACAAGATTGAGAATAAAACTCGCAAAAAGTAAAGAAAAAGAGCACAATAAAGATGGGAGCAGTTAATACAAAATGTATTTAGGTAGATATATCAGAAAATGTGGTGATATCAACTAGAAAGATACAAGACCAACAATGTACAAACAATTCTTAGTAAAAAGTGCCAAATGGAAGTAAAAAAATGGTAATGGAGAAACCACAACAACAAAAAGACAAAATCCTTACCTCCACCAAGATATAGAAAGAACAAGAAAGCACAATTCAGTGAAAAAAAAAAAAAAAGCAACTTTATAAGATTTCCCACAACCCATATATAACAGAACATACAACAAAGTTGGAAAAACACCCATCAAATCAATTATAAGGAACTTACAAGAAGCCTAGGAAGCCAAGTTTTTAGCTCGGCCCATTAGATGTTTTTATTTGTATTTCAAGAAAATATGAACAAAAAGAGAAAGATGCAGATACGAAAATGCTCAAAATGGAAGAGAAATAATGGTAGTGCAGATACCACTACAGCAAAAAGATAGATTCTCTATCTCCACCAGATATAGCCAAATGCTTGTTCAAGAAAACACAATTCAGGGAAATAAAAAAAAAAAAACAGCAACTTTATAAGATTATCCAACAACCAAAGGTGAAAAAACTTATTATTATCTTGTAATTATCTTGTTTTTGTATTAAACTATATTACCTTCCAGGTGTTTTGGCCTACCTACCGGGTGGATAGGTGTCATCATGGCCATTATGAATTTTAGATCATGACAATTTGTTATCAGAACGTCTAGGTTCACCGATCTAACATGCACAAGAGAAGATGTCTGGTAGAGTGTTGTGGATTGGTGCATTAACGTTCGAATCTATCTTTGAGGGGTTAAAGGGCGTTGAGGAAAACTTTATCCCTTGATTCCTTATCGTGTGTAATTGGTTCCTTCTTGAGTTTCTAAGAACTTCATTGCGTCATTCTCTACAAATGGTAAGAACCCAAACCACGATAGCTAGAGATCACGAGCCCATATCAACGTGATGGAGTTAGAGTACAAGGACAACGAAGTGGTGGAACTAGGGAAACATTGTCCACGAGGAGTCAAGCTAGAGATATATCGTTGGGACCAAAACCTACTCAGGATGATAATCCGACCGAGACAGTGTAGTTGAATTCAGAACAAACATCACCATAGTTTATTACTACTCCGTACTTCTGGATGTGCTTGTACAGATGTTAATCCTTCTAGAGGGTATTTTTCAGGTGAGTATTGTGTCAGTCATTCCAGACCTGCCTTCGACTAGTGTTGCGATTCAGACTCCCGATTAAAATATCACTCCAGTGCTTCAGGTTCCAGAGGCACATGAAGTTGCAGCTGAGATCTCCTAGAGTATAGATGTGTCATTGTTAGAGTATTTCCCCACACCTAGTGACTCTACCTATTATGTCCATGGAGGGGCGGATGAGGTTCAAAGAGTTCAGGAGGATGGACTACCAGTAGTTCAATTGGGATCCTAGTTCATATGGATTATTAATTGGTTTCCATGAGAAATTACATTGCCATGACCCGAACCTAGACCCTGAACGTAACAGGCACCCGATAACATTACAACCCCGAGAGAACCACCTGGCTCACATCATGAGCATACAACTATAAAGTGCAGAAGGGACATTTAAATCATAAAGTTATAATAAGGGAGATCCAAAGGCATAAATATAAAACTGAATAAGATCAGAGTGAGTCTGACAACTACATCCGTCTACGAAGCCTCTAAACAAATGAATAATGTCTACCGGGACAAGGCCACTACATACCTTAAACAATAGAACTGAACCAACATAAATACTAGACTGTGTCTTTCGGAAAGATGGAGGGCTCACCAATAGCTGAAGAGATGAAACCTACTAAAGAGTCTGATCACACACCTGAATACCTGACGCTACATCGTGAAACGATGTAGCGCAAAAGCCGTCAATACTCTTAATGTATTGGTATGTAAAGCACTGGAAATGAAACAATACTTATAACTGATATCAAGTAGCTCAATAGAGGATATCAGGAGCTCAGATGTGACAAAATAATCTTGTAAAATCTTTAATAATCATATGATTCTTTATAAAGATCTCAAGTACAGAAAGTAACAACATATATACAACCTCCAAGACTAGTTATCTTGCGTATAAGAGCATCTAAGAATAAATGATATTATCTAAAAATCGGACACTGTCTGATATAATGAAGAGACAAAAATAAAGGATAGATGGAGTCTGGCATTGTAAATTAACCAGACAACTTACCGGGAGATCACCTTATAACAAGCCTCGAACTCTAGAACTCAACAAGGACCACCAGTACCCAGAACACAATCAGCACAAAAGTGTGCATCAATAGTAGTATGAATATAGTAACATTTCTAATTAGTAGGCATCATAGTCCTACAACGTCAAGTACGAAAATTATAATATATCAAAAATGAAACTTACCGCTGATGATATCCTGAGCATATAAATACATAATTCAAGTAAAATAGCCTAAAAGAAATCAAGTATTCTAGAATGCTCAATTAGGCAAATCATATGAAATCATATAAGTAAGATGCTATGCAATGCAATGACCAATAATAACCTGGTATGCACACGCTCTTCCACCGTTGAGGTTTTTCAGGAGCAGTGACCAATGGGGAACTCGCGAGGTCCATATACCTGCCCAAAACACTTTTTCATCAGGCTCCTTACCGGTATATTGCCTCGATTTTACTACAAGCTGGAATCATTTTATCATCTTTGCATGATATCAACTTGTCAGAATCAATTCCATCAGCATAACACTTGCCAAAATCGTTTCCCATCGACATCAGAAGAATAGATAAAATCTTTCTAAAATGCACATGAATTTCATAAAAATCAAGGCAATGGGCACCATAGGACAATAGATATCAAGTATCAACAAAAATTTACAGGTATCTTGTCAATAATTTATAGGTGTAATATCTACTAATCTTGAAAGAGCTGCTATGTCGCTCTGATATCCACTACTCATGACCAGTTCAATATTAGAAGTGATAAAAGCATCTATGTATACATAATATTGTCTAAAGATCAGAACAGTGTCTGAAATAATTAAAAGACAAAAATAAAGGATAGATGGAGTCTGGCACTGTAAATCAACCAGACAGCTCACCGGGAGATCTCTGGAGAACAAGCCTTGGACTCTAGAACTCATCACGGACCACTGGTACCCGGAACACAATCTGCACAAAAGAGTGCAGCAATAGTAGTATGAATATGGAAATATTTCTACTTAGTAGGCATCATAGGCCTACAACAGCGAGTACAAAAATTGTAATATATTAAGAATGAAACTTACAACTGATGATATCCTAAGAATATAAATACACAATTCAAGTAAAATAGCCAAAAAGAAATCAAGTATTCTAGCATGCTCAATTAGACAAATCATATGAAATCCTATCATCAGTAAGATGTTATGCAATGCAAAGGCCAATAATAACCTGGAACACACACTTTTCCACTATTTGGGTTACTCAAGAGCAGTAACCCATGAGAAACTCGCGATGTCCATATACCTGCTTAGAAAACTTTTTCATCAGGCGCCTTGTCGGTACATTGCCTCACCTTTACAACTAGCCGAAATTATTTTCCATCGACTTTGCATGAAATCAACTTGTATGAATCATTTTCATCGGTGTAACACTTGCCGGAATCATTTCCCATCGGTATCATAAGAATAGACAAAAGCTTTTCAAAATGCATATGAAGTTCATAAAAATCAAGTCAATGGGCACCACAAGACAATATATATCATGTATCGACAAAAGTGGTATGGATATGTATGAACACATCATCTTAAGGTTCATCATTTAGCCGCTTCAATTATTCCATTTCAATCATGATATCAGTATCTCAAGTCACTAATCGACTATTCAATCGAGGATCTTTTAGCCATAGTCAAACAAGTCAAACAATGCCTATAAAGGCTATCAACTAATTTCCAACCAAGATTTGCAATAAGGAGTAATCCTTCCAATATTTGCAATTCATAAAGTACCTTTCACGATACACAAGTGCCCAAATACGGATCAACACAATAGAATTTGGCACTCTCAATATACCCGAACCTCTCATAATCAATATACAATAATCATCTAAATGGAGTCTACAAGGTAAGTCACCAACTACCTCGGATGCCGAGTAATGTTCCATGTGCTATAACGTATAATTCATACAAGCAGCGGAAGCATAAATACACGGATCATAAACTTACATAATAACATGATAACATAACTTTAAAATGAAAGTCAGAAAGCACATACATACTTGTTGAAGCTTTCACAAATTTCGTTCAAAACTTTGCTTGCCAGGTCTGCAATCTTCTACCAATTCCTGACTAATTTTCTTTAACCAATACTTGTGTCGACAAGTCAAATTATTTTTCTGGAAAAGATTTTAAGGTCTACCCCAATGATCAAAAAGAAACCCCTATATATTCAACTGAAGTTGAAGTTGTAAGGATTGTCTTTCCTCCATTTATCTCACACGTTTTTGCATTAAGAACACCACATTAATTCCAGCATTAAGTCATAAACATTTTTCCTTTTGTCCATTATGACCAATGTTTAATAGGTGTCATAATTTCTGTCATCAATAGGATTTTATTTCTATTAAAACAAAACTGTGTAAAACCTTTCTTACTCCATTTTCTTTTCAAATTGGTTAATTAATCAGGCATGGTAGGGACCGCAAATTTATTAAATGAGGCTTCCAATTATGATATTAATTCGCAAAAGAATGAATTACCATATCACAATAAATTATAAATTATTCCACTAAAAATCTATAATTGTACTCCTCGATTTTAATTTCGAAATCTACCAGTACATCTTATTCAACTCCCCATGTTAGAATTACCAACACCAATCAATTAAATCAAATTTTCAGAAAATTTAATTTATTGACTAACTTAATACTTTATTAGGATGCTCAACTTATTTCACGTGACGAATATTAAATCCACCTGCATAGTTTACACGTGAAAACTTATAAGCAACTATATAGGGATGTCTTCTATCTCAAGTCCGAGATATGGTTCTATCAACTAATTATTATTTCACTAAGTGATTTGTCATTATCCAATCTATTAGGAATATATTGACTCGTAATGGAGTCTCACCTTTTAATAGATTAAAATAATTAACTAAATTACATAGATCATAATAATTATATCAAGATTAAGAGTATAAGTACATGTAATGAACTAGAGAAGTTGTTTATTAATATTCAGAACATAAACAAACATCTCTACTTGGTCCGTTCAGTACATACGAAATGTACTAGCACAAGAAGTTGGAATATTACCATTCCCATAATCAAGATCAAATTATATTTAATCTTGTGCTACAATCATCAAGATGTTTGTCCAATTTCATCTTTGATTGTGAACATTAATTTAGAACTTATAAGAACCGGCAATTTTAATCTTCCATGCATGAGTTAAATAACTCCATACACAAAATTGTCTACTATATAAGTAAAGAACACACATGTCAACACAATGATCTATTCAAATAAAGACTTTATTAAATTAAGTAATTAAAATAAATAGTCTTTACATGGGATGAAAATATAATACTATAACATAGATCACATGGTTAATAGTATATCCTAACAATCTCCCACTTAGACTCATAACCATGCATGCATAATTTTAACACCCATTTCTTCCACATGCATATCAAAGACCTTCTGAGTTAAGCCCTTTGTAAATGGGTCTGCCAAATTGTTCTTCGACTCAATCATCAAAACTCTCACATCATCCCTTTGAGTTATATCCCGAATCAAGTGATATTTTCTCTCACTATGCTTACTTCTTTTATGGATTCGTGGTTCTTTTGAGTTTACAACAGCACCACTATTGTCACAATAAAGTGTGAGTGGCGCTTGAACCGAAGGAACCACTCCAAGCTCTTTCAGAAAGTTATCGAGCCAAACATCCTTCTTAGCCGCCTCAGAGGCAGCTACATATTCAGCTTCCATTGTGGAATTAGCAACACATGATTGCTTGATACTCCTCTAAACTATGGCTCCACCTCCTAAAGTAAACACATATCCTGAGTTAGATTTTCTAGAATCTTTATCTGACTGAAAATCTGAATCTGTATACCCAATAGGTACAAGATTGTCAGAGTGAAACACAAGCATGTAATCCCTAGTCTTTTTCAGGTACTTGATTATATGCTTAACCACAATCTAGTGTTCTTGTCCAGGATTAGACTGAAATCTGTTAACCATGCCAACAGCAAAGCAAATATCACGTCTGGTTCATAACATAGCATACATGAGACTCCCTACAGCAGAAGCATACGGGACCACCTTCATTATCTCTATCTCATCAGCCATTTTGGGTGACTGATCCTTTGATAAAGTAATTCCATGCCTAAAAGGAAGGAATCCCTTTTTGGAATTTTGCATTCTAAACCTTGCAAGAATAGTGTCAATATAAAGCGCTTGAGATAAGCCTATTATCCTTTGTCTGCAATCTCTCATAAGCTTGATCCCAAGGATATGAGCCTCTTCTCCCAAGTCTTTCATATCAAAACGCGAGGACAACCACTCTTTAACATAATTCAACATGCTCACATTATTCCCTATGAGCAAAATGTCATCTACTTATAGAATCAAAAATGCTACTTTGTCTCCGTCCTATTTTTTATAGATGCACGACTCATTTTCACATTGATCAAAACCAAAAGTCTTAATCGAATTGTCAAAACAAGTATTCCATGCCCTAGATGCCTGTTTCAATCCATAGATGGATTTTGTAAGTTTACAAAACATGTGTTCATTGCCACTTTCTATGATACCTACTGGTTGTGCCATATAAATGCACTCATCAAGACTTCCATTTAGGAAAGCCATCTTGACATCCATTTGCCAAATCTCATAATCATAATGAGCAGCAATGGATAAGATAATCCTAATGGATTTAAGCATAGCTATCGTAGAAAAAGTTTCCTCATAATCAATTCCGTCTTTTTGAGTAAATCCTTTCGCAACAAGCCTTGCCTTAAAAGTTTGCACTTTTTCATCCACACCTCTCTTTTTCTTATAGATCCATCTACAGCCAATGGGTTTGACTCCCGTAGGTGGTTCTACAAGATCCCAGACTTGATTAGAGTACATAGACTCTATTTCATATTTCATAGCAGCAATCCACATTTCAGCATCTTTGTCCAGTAGTGCTTCAGCGTAATTAAGGGGTTCTGTATTAGGCTCCTCGGGGATTATATCGTATGATTCTCCTTAGAGTGCAAACCGTAAAGGTTTTCTAATAATTCTCCCACTACGACGACTAGTCACTACAGGATCCGCTATATTTGGAACCAAATTCTGAACACCCTGAACGTCGTCCTGCATAATTACAGGTTGCTCGACATTACCCTAAACGTTTTCCTCCACAATTGCATGTTGCTCAATATTACTCCCACTACTTTGAGGTAGTGTGATGTCAAGTGTTTGCTCTTGTGCAACCTTTTTCCTATTGACACTTCTCCCACTACGTGGATGCAGTGGTATGTCAATAACAATTTTCAGAATTTGTTCTTGTTGTGTTTCATTATTCGTTATTCTATTACCCAATTCCTGTAAAATGAGTTTACTTCTAGGAACATGGTTCATTAAATAGTCCTCTTCCAGAAATCTGGCATTTGTCGAGACAATTACCTTCTGTTCCTTAGGACAATAAAATAAACCTCCTTTCGTTCCTTTTGGATATCCAATAAAAATGCACACTTCTGTCCTAGATTCCAATTTATCAATTTTCCCTTTTAGCACATGTGCTGGACAACCAGATGGGGTTAACGGTAGTGACTTTGAAGGAATCAAGTTCAGAATATAATTTGTTGTTTCTAATGCATACCCCTAAAAGGAAAAAGGCAAATCTGAATAACTTAACATTGATCTAACCATTTCGATAAGTGTTCTATTTCTTTATTCTGCCACACCATTTTGTTGTGGTGTTCCCGGAGCAGAATATTGAGATGTAATTCCTGATTTTGATAAGTGCTTAATGAATTTCATAGAAAGGTATTCACCACCATGATCAGATCGTAATGTACGGATATGTATATTATGTCGCTTTTCCGTTTCTATCTTAATTTCCTTGAATTTTCAAAGTATTCAGATTTACGGCGCAACATATAAATGTATCCATATTTTGAGTAATCATCTGTGAAAGGCACAAAATACTCAAAACCACCTCTTGCTTGTATATTCATAGGACCACACAAATCAGAATGAATTAATTCTAACTTATTACCGGCTCTATTTCCTTTGGAAGGAAAAGGTCTCTTGGTCATTTTTCCTTCTAAACAGGATTCACAAGTTGGAAGTGCCTCAACTTTCAATGAACTCAAAGCTCCATCAGAAACCAACCGTGAGATCCTATTTATATTAATATGACCTAGACGTAAGTTCCATAAGTAGGTTTCACTCAATTTTGAAATACGTTTTCTCTTATGTGATTGATCAATGTTATTAAGTTTCGATGTTTGTAGCACGTTTTGAGACACATCAAACAAATCATCTATTCTAGGAGCAGAAATAATAAAATGCTTATTAAACTTAATAATTGCAGATTTATCAGCAAAATAAATATTGTAACCAGCATCCATTATTCTTGAAACTGAAATTAAATTCCTTCTTATAGAAGGTACGTAGAGAACATTATTCAAAGTCAAAACTCTAAAACTACTGAATGTAACGGAAATATTCCCTATAGCTAAGGCTGGTGCTGGTTCCCTATTTGCTTGAAACACGTTGAGTTCATTTTCACTTAGGCACTGTGTTTCCTGAAACCCCTGCAAAAAAGTGCCGATATGATTAGTGGCTCCTGAATCTATAGCCTAAAATTGGGTAGAAACAGCCGCTAAAAACTTTTCAACGACATATGAAAAAGAAGTACCTTGTTTCTGTATTTTTGCTATGTAACCGGGGCACTGTTTCTTATAGTCACCAGGTTGCTTGCAATGATAGTACTTTCCCTTAGGCTTAGTAACACCACCATTAGCACCTGGAACCTCACGGGACTTCTTCTTTTTCTTTTTGCCTTTCGGCTTAGAAGTCAAAGATGAAGGTTTGTCTACCATGAACGCCGCAGGAGAAGCTTGTTGCTTAATGATAGATTCTGCCGCTTGCAGTTCATTCAGTAGTTTTGCAAGGGACAAATCCATCTTATTCATATTATAATTTAAGCGAAACTACTGAAAACTGTCTGGTAGAGTTTGTAGGACCATCTCGACTTGAGATTCCTTATCAATAACTGCACCAAGAATTTCCAGCTCGTTCAACAGACTCATCATCTTAAGAATGTGCTCCCTCACCGATGATCCTTCAGCCATTTTTGTGGTCAAGAGGGCTTTCATGGCTGTCTTCTTTGCAGCATGATTTTGCTCACTGAACATCTCTTTGAGAGATTCTATCATATCGTAAGCATAAGTCATGGACTGATGTTGATGCTGCAACACATTTGCCCTAGAGGCAAGAATGTAGCATCTTGTCATCTCGTCAGCCTTAACCTATTTATCATAGGCTTTAGTCTCATCATCAGTGGGATCAGCTGACTTAATGGGGAATTCCTCAACCAGCAGAAATTTAAAAACTTCAGCGGTAAGGACAATGTCCAAATTTCGTTTCCAGTCAACATAGTTAGGGCATTCTAGTTTATTTTGATTCAGGATAGAAGTTAAGGGATTGAATGAAGACATGGTAAATCTGTTGTATAGTCAAAAACAGACCATTAGACATGCTACAGAATAATTAAATTCATAAAGACCACATCACACATATAACCATGCTCATAAACAGTTAGAATCGTTAGGGAAACTTAACCATTTAAGCAAAAATACATGCAATGTTTGACATGTTATCCCTTAAATAAAATAGCACCAACTCAGTTAGGGAGTAAACTATTAATTTAAGTTAGATAAACATCATATTTTATATAATCTCTTGTTCATTGATTCAACATGTAACTTAGTTGGAAAGTTAATACAAGTCATCAAAACAAGAGACAGAAAACAGTATTACTCTATACAAGTTTATCCGATGGGGAAGATGACCTAAGTCAACATGTATACTCATATTATTTACTATAATGAATCACTAAAAACCATAAGGAATGACCCCTATTAGCACTGGTTTGCAAAAATTAATTTTTTTAGAATTTTTAATTTTTAAGAAAACATAAAAATGCTCAAAACCCCATCAAAATGACTCTAAATGGCCAAAAAAGGCCATATGTCACAAAAAAAAGTAGTGAGTATTGTTCAGTGGGTCATTTCCGATGAACCTACCAAATTTCAGCCCAATCGGAGTTCGTCAAAAATTGAAAAACTCCAAAACCAACTAAATCGGCAATCATCGACATGGCTGCTTGCGAGGGTCAGCAGGGCTGCCCTCGCAGCTTGGCCTTACCACTACACTACTTTTTAAGTCAAATAAATAACAAAAGTAGTTGGGCAGATTCAAAATTCATTACATATTTTCCCTTAATTGAAAAAAATAATTTTTGAATTCATCCGCAAGGTTGTCAGCGAGGGTGACATAGATAGTCTGGACAGCCTTGTTTCCATGTTGCTCGTTAGAGCATGTGATTAATGACTATAGTTGGGCATAGTCATAACTTGGAACAGTTTTACCCTTAATCCAGATTTCAATTAATCATAAATCTTCAGAATTCATGAACATATGATAAACAATTCCAGAAAATGATTATTTCATAAAATTCATGAACATATTTTTCCAGAAAACACTTTTACCATAAAAATTCACAATATATGATAATCACATAAACCAAAACAGATATATGAAACATGGATTTTCTTTTACATTATCAACAACATGATAAACAGCCATCAAATAACATGATTTATACATCTGAGTTTACTAACAAAACATGTATTTCAATCATGAAGTTCTTATTACATTATCAGTTATATGTAAGAAGACTCGTGATACCAATTTCTAGAACGTATAATTCATACACGCAGCGGAAACATAAATACACGGATCATAAACTTACATAATAACATGATAATATAACTTTAAAATGAAATTCAGAAAGCACATACATACCTGTTGAAGCTTTCACAAATTTCATTCAAAACCTTACTCGCCAGGTCTGCAATCTTCTACCAATTCCTGACTAATTATCTTCAACCAATACTTGTGTGGACAAGTCAAATTATTTTTCTGGAAAAGATTTTAAGGTCTACCCCAATGATCAAAAAGAAACCCCTATATATTCAACTGAAGTTGAAGTTGTAAGGGTTGTCTTTCCTCCATTTATCTCACACATTCATGCATTAAGACCACCACATTAATTCCAACATTAAGTCATAAACGTTTTTCCTTTTGTCCATTATGGCCAATGTTTAATAGGTGTCATAATTTCTGTCATCAATAGGATTTTATTCCTATTAAAAGAAAACTGTGTAAAACCTTTCTTACTCCATTTTCTTTTCAAATTGGTTAATTAATTAGGCATGGTAGGGACCGCAGATTTATTAAATAAGGCTTCCAATTATGATATTAATTCATAAATGAACGAATTATCATATCACAATAAATTATAAATTATTCCATTAAAACTCTGTAATTGCACTCCTCTATTTTAATTTCAAAATCTACCATTACATTTTATTTAACTCAAATTAAATCAAATTTTTTGAAAATTTAATTTATTGACTAACTTAATACTTTATTACGATGCTCAACTTATTTCACGTGAAGGATATTAAATCCACCTGCAGGGTGTACACGTGAAAACTTATAAGCAACTATATAGGGGTGTCTTCTATCTCAAGTATGAGACAGGGTTCTATCAACTAATTATTATTTCACTAAGTATGAAACATTTGATATCGGACTTAACATGTGCGATGAGATCTTCGTAGGAGGTGTGTTGTGATTTCGTGGAGCATTTGGGTAAGAACTCGTACACATTCTAACCTCATTTGGTGACTTTAAGTCATGTTTAATTGATGGTTAAGATCACTAAGTAAGTATTTTGTAGTGTTTGGATAAAGGATTGGACGATACGTAAACATTGGATAAGTGGCCGGAAATTTCAGCAAAAGGCTGAAACTTGCGCCACTACCCTGTTTCAGGGGTGTGGCGCAAGCCACCTGCAGGCTGGAGATTCAGAGAGGGCAGCATTCTTGCGCCACTACCCTGTTTCAGGGGTGTGGCGCAAGGCACAATAAGTATGCCTTTCCGGCGTCGTTTCGTAACGCAATTCTACGACGATTTCTCGATGGTTTCTTTTGGTTCTTTGGAGTTAATTGAGCATTGTTAAAGCTACAAACACTTCAATATACTCCTACATACTCCTACATGATCAAATCATGAAATGTGAATAGTGATCCAAAATGTCCAATGAAACCAAGGGCGACTAGAATTCCAATTTTTGCGATCGAGGCGACGAATGAGAATCTTTTAAGAGAATATTGTCGTAACATTATGGAAGTATATAAACATGAGAGATATGGTGAATAATACATGAAATTGGATGGGTCACATGGATATGTATAATTGGGCCCAAAATTAGGCCCAAAATGGGATTAAAAGACTTGGCCCAAGAAGAAATGACCCATTCTTCCACTACTTGACCAATTAAACATATCATGTAATGCCAAGTGTGGCTAAGGATGACTTGGGGTCTATATAAAGGCCCCAATATCAGATTTTATTGTCCAAAAACTCTCATGCCTTTGTGATATTTTCTCACACATTTCTTTCAACTTCAAACCCTAAAGCAAATAACTCCTTTGAACCCTTTGGACAAGATCAACATATTCCAAGCTTTGGTAAGTGTTTATTATTATGGTTTAACATATTATATACATGGAAGATGATATATATTATGCTAGTTGTGTTGGCAAGGTGATGAATAGTGTATTTTGCCTTTGGTGAAAGATGTGTCATCTTGGTAATTTGAACTTGAATTAGGCCTTGTGCCTTTGATGAAAAAGCATGGTATGGACAAAATATGAACATGTATGGTGTTATTTTTGGCATTAAATTTGTTCTTGTCTAAAAGTGGAAATTATGGGATTTTGGCCTATATGTGCTATGAGTTGTATTAAGGTACTTTGATGGATTATTTGTGATGTGTTATGGATAAGAAAGTGTAAAGGAGAAGTATTGTGGTGGAATGTATTGATTTTCATGTATTGGTCAATGTTGGGAATATTATGGAATATTTGGAATAATGGTATGATCAATGGTTTTGTCGAGGGGAAATGACATGTTTCAAGCCAAACATGTAATTCATTTACATGGTATGCATTTGTAAAGTAATTGGTGGTTAATGTGAATTTCGTTATATATTTGTAGAGTGACACATAAAGAAGGAGAGGGATTATTGTCGACACATCTAAGGTTGAATAGTCGTATTGCGAATCCAAGGTATGTAAGGTTACTTTGTCCGTATCTTTCCACGGCCAATAGTGTTCACATTGACATTTCACTAGTTCTATTCCGAAATGTACTAAGGTATCCTATATGCACTTATCCATGGTCATTGTCATATATTTCCTACTCATTGAACAATTGTGAATCCCATTTCTCATATTCATGGTCAATGTTCCAAAAGCTCAAATATGGTTATGTTCCAATATTTTACTAGTGCCTATACTTGTGTCTCTTGTTCATGGATTATTGTTCAATGGTTCCAATGGTATCATGGTGCTAGTAATGTATATTTCTCATTGATATTTATTCCTATGTCTCTTACTCATTGGTCAATGATTCAAAGGTTCCAACAATGTGATGTTCCAAAGTTCCAAAGTGATATTATGACTATCAAAGTATCAATCTCAAAGTAAAGATCAAAGTAATGCAAATGTGGTCAATGATCAAGTACGGGTGGCAAGTCTAGGGGCGTAAGCCTAGCTCGACTCGATCTCGAGATTTGGATTTATGGGTGGCAAGTCTAGGGGCGTAAGCCTAGCTCGACTCGATCCCGAGGGTGGCAAGTCTAGGGGCATAAGCCTAGCTCGACTCGATCCCTATATGATGATATGAAAGACCCACTGATCAGTCGGGGCCCGGGTACATTGTGACATATGTGATAACAAGTGAGTATTGATTGTAAAGAAAGTGACAAAAGTAATGAAAGCAATCCACATGGTTCCCAAAATGCAACATAGTGACTTACTCACATTGTCTATTCATTTGTATTGAGTTCATTAGTATGTTCATGTGTTACAAAGTTTCATTTGCGCCTTACATACTCAGTACTTATTTCGTACTGACCCCTCTCGGGGGAATTTACCTTACTTGCTGCAGGCGCAGGTCCCAGTAGACTTCCTCAGTAGGTTGCTAGCTGTTGCAGATCTTTGGTGAGCTCCAGTTAATTCGGGGCTTCTCCGAGTCAGAGTGTATATATGTTTTGGTGCTGTACATGTGATATAAAGCGGGGACTTGTCCCGACTTTTAGTTCTTGTTGGTCAATGCACTTGTTAGAGGCTTTTGTAGACTGATGTGGGTGTATAAATGTAGAGGGGATATGTCGATTTTGACTTGGTCGCCTCAACGGCCAAGTTTCGCATATGTATATATATATATCATGTTCCATGAATTCCATTGCGGGTATTTATAGCTATTGTGTGTTTATGGGTTTCTTATGGCATGTATGGGAACAAATAGGGGTAAAGCTTGGTTCTCTCGGGCCTTGTCGGCTACGAGTGCCAATCATGCCTCGTTGGGATTTGGGGCGTGACAAAAGTGGTATCAGAGCAGTCGGTCTAAGGATGTCTACAAAGCCGTGTCTGAGTAGAGTCTTACTTATCGATGTGTTGTGCACCACATTTATAAGTAGGAGGCTACGGGACATTTAGGATGTTGTTTCTTTCCTTCATTCTAGATCGTGCAATAGAGCCAATGTTGTCAGTTGCATTGTATCTGATCTTGGTATTTATTTTTCTTTGGTATAGTCAAAATGCCGAACACGAGAAAAGGAAGAGGAAAAGGTAAAAGTAAGCTGATAGATAGAATTGTTGGTGAAGGAGCAAGTAGACCACCACCTGAACAAGTTGATCAGGGTGGGGCTGAAACTGAGTTCGCAACGCGAGCTTCTTCTACTTCTTCAGCTCCAGAAGAGCCAAGAAGAAGGGAAGTGCCCGTGGAACCACCGATGAATGCCACAGACCAGGATCTTAGGAATACTGTACAGATGTTGACACAGTTAGTGGCGGCACAAAGCCAGGGAAGAGCTGGTGCTATGGCACATGATGATGATGAGGCTAGAATGGCAAGTCGCAGAACACAGGATTTCTTGAAACTGGACCCTCCTATATTCACAGGGGCAGATCCAAAAGCAGATCCACAGGACTTCGTGGATCAAATTCAGAGGGCATTGGAAGTTATGCATGTGACAGGGGTAGAGATAGTTGAACTTGCTGCGTACAGGTTGAAGGGAGAGGCAATATTGTGGTATGAGGATTGGAAGAAATCCCGTGACATTGGTGCAGATCCACCTACTTGGGAAGAGTTTAAAATGGCTTTTCTTGATCATTACTTGCCCTATGAGATCCGTGAGGCACGTGCGGATCAATTCCTAAATCTCCGTCAAGGAAATTTGAGCGTCAGAGAATATAGCTTGCAATTTAATTCCTTGGCTCGATATGCGCCAAATGTTGTGGCTACGATGACAGACAGGGTCCATAGATACGTGGACAGACTAGAGCCATATTTGGTGAGAGATTGCACTATTGCGGCCTTGAATAGGGACATGGACATTGCTCGAATCCAGGCCTTTGCTCAGAAAATGGAAGACCAGCGACAGAGAAGAAGGGTGCATGAATTTGATAGGGGACAGTCCAAAAGGGCTAGACCTATGGGACCACCTATGATGTCCCAAGGAGGATCTAGGCCCCGCATGTTTCCTAGACCACCTAGACCGTCGTTCTCTTATTCCACAGGTGGTGCTTATTCGCAGTCTCGAGGGTTTCGAGGTGGTTCAGCAGGGCAAAGTAGTGGGGTTCATGGGTCACAGTCAGCAGGTTTCCCTCGTCAGCAGTGTCCGCACTGCGGGCGTATGCACACAGGTCCATGTCGGACAGGGACGAATGCCTGCTTTTGGTGTGGTATGCCGGGACATATAGCAAGAGAATGTCCACAGCGGAGCATGGGTGGTATAGCACGACCAGCTGGGTCGGCTGTTGCGTCTTCAACATCGGTTCCGTCACAGGGCCGAGGGGTGCAGCCTATTGGTCGAGGTAGAGGTGCCAGAGGAGCAGCCAGTACTAGCGGGGTCCAGAATCGTACTTATGCTTTGGTGGACCGCCAGAATTCAGAGGCTTCCCCAGATGTCGTCACAGGTACATTATCCATATTCTCACATAATGTATATGCATTAATTGACCCAGGCTCTACATTTTCCTATGTTACTACATTGGTTGCTGCGAAATTTGCAACGACACTGGAAATATTACTTAAGTCAATTGAAGTGTCTACACCAGTTGGTGAATATATTGTTGCAAAGAGAGTGTATCGTAACTGTGTGGTAACTGTGTGTGGTCATGATACGTTGGCCGATCTTATTGAATTGAACATGGTGGATTTTGATGTAATTATGGGCATGGATTGGTTGGCCTCTTGTTATGCTACGGTAGATTGCCGGGCCAAGAAGGTACAATTCTATTTTCCGCAGGAAAATGTTCTAGAATGGCAGGGTAATGTAGGGGCACCACGAGGAAGATTTATTTCTTATTTGAAAGCCAGAAAAATGATTGCCAAGGGGTACGTATGTCATCTGGTACGAGTGAAAGATAATGATGTGGAACCATTAACTCCACAGTCAGTACCGGTAGTTAATGAATTTCTAGATGTATTTCCAGAGGATCTTCCAGGTTTACCCCCAGAACGGGAAGTGGAATTTGGCATTGATGTGATTCCAGGCACTCAGCCTATTTCTATCCCTCCATATAGAATGGCTCCAGCGGAACTGCGTGAATTGAAGGAGCAGTTGAAAGATTTGCTGGATAAAGGCTTCATTAGGCCTAGTATGTCCCCGTGGGGTGCACCGGTATTATTCGTACGCAAGAAAGATGGCACCTTGAGAATGTGCATCGACTATCGGCAACTGAATAAAGTAACGATCAAGAACAAATATCCCCTTCCTCGAATTGATGATTTGTTTGATCAGTTACAGGGTGCCAAATGTTTTTCAAAGATTGACTTGAGGTCGGGTTACCATCAAGTCAGAGTTAGAGAGGAGGATGTACCCAAGACAGCTTTTCGAACACGGTATGGCCATTATGAATTTTTAGTTATGTCATTTGAACTAACAAATGCACCGGCTGTGTTTATGGATTTGATGAACAGGGTGTTTAAGCCATTCCTAGACGTGTTCGTGACAGTATTTATAGATGACATCCTTGTTTATTCAAGATCACCAGAAGACCATGCTAATCATTTACGGCAAGTGTTGCAAATCCTCCGTGAGCGTAAGTTGTATGCAAAATTCTCCAAATGTGAGTTTTGGTTACAATCAGTTGCATTCTTGGGTCACATTGTGTCAGATGAAGGGATCCAAGTCGACACACAGAAGATAGAGGCAGTGAAAAACTGGCCAAGACCTACGACACCCACAGAGATTCACAGTTTTCTGGGTTTGGCAGGTTATTACCGAAGATTTGTAGAAGGGTTTGCTTCTATTGCGGCACCATTGACAAAGTTAACTCACAAGGCAATTAAATTTCAATAGAATGATGCATGTGAAAGAGGGTTTCAAAACCTGAAAGATAAGTTAACTTCTACACCAGTGTTAGTTCTTCCTGAAGGCACAGAGGGCTATGCAGTGTATTGTGATGCTTCCGGGATTGGTCTCGGATGTGTGTTGATGCAGCATGGTAGGGTGATAGCATATGCCTCACGACAGTTGCGGCCACATGAGAAAAACTATCCCACACATGATCTTGAGTTGGCAGCAGTAGTTTTTGCTTTAAAGATATGGCGTCATTATTTATATGGTGTTCATGTTGACATCTATACGGATCACAAAAGCTTGCAATATCTTTTTAAGCAGAAGGAACTCAATTTGAGGCAACGAAGGTGGTTAGAGCTTTTAAAAGACTATGACATTGATATTCTTTATCACCCAGGCAAAGCAAATGTCGTAGCTGATGCATTGAGCCGTAAGGCAGTCGAAAGCACTAGTGGTCAGTTGAATGAAAAGCGTGAGATAATCAAAGATTTGAATCAATTAACCAGCTTGGGAGTTCGCCTTATTGAATCCTCCGATGATAGAGTTATGGTGCAGAATGCAGCAGAATCCTCCTTGATAGCTGAAGTGAAAGAGAAACAGTATGCGGATTCTATTTTATTACAGCTAAAGGAGAATGTGCAGCAGAATCTGACCAAGGCATTTGATATTACATCGGAAGGGGTGCTTCAATGTCAAGGGAGACTATGTGTACCGGACATAGATGAGCTGAGGACACGAATAATGACAGAGGCGCACCATTCGCGCTATTCCATTCATCCGGGTGCTACTAAAATGTACCATGAATTGAAAGAAGTGTATTGGTGGGGCAACATGAAGAAGAATGTTGCAGAATTTGTCGCGCAATGCCCAAATTGTCAACAGGTGAAAGTGGAACATCAGAAACCGGGAGGTTACATGCAATGTATCAATCTTCCAGTCTAGAAGTGGGATATGATTAATATGGATTTTATTACAGGTTTGCCTCGTACATTGCGGAAGTTTGATTCCATATGGGTCATAGTGGACCGACTTACCAAGTCAGCTCATTTTCTACCTGTCAAGACGACCTATACAGCTGAGGATTATGCGAAGTTGTATGTGAAAGAGATAGTACGATTGCATGGTATCCCACTTTCTATTATATCAGACAGAGGAGCACAGTTCACAGCACACTTTTGGAAATCTTTTCAGCGGAGTTTGGGTACTCAGGTGAATTTGAGTACGGCTTTCCATCCTCAAACTGATGGACAAGCAGAACGTACTATTCAGACACTTGAAGATATGCTACGAGCATGTACGTTGGATTTTCAAGGTAGTTGGGATGACCATTTGCCTCTTATTGAATTTGCGTATAACAATAGCTATCATTCAAGTATTAAAATGGCACCTTATGAAGCCTTGTATGGAAGGAAGTGTAGATCACCAATCGGATGGTTTGAAGCAGGTGAAACTGCTTTACTTGGGCCAGATATTGTTCACCAAGCCATGGAGAAAGTTAAAGTTATCCAACAACGGTTACAAACGGCTCAAAGTCGTCACAAGTCATATGCCGATGTTAGAAGAAGAGGGCTTGAATTTGCCATAGGTGATTGGGTGTTTTTAAAGGTGTCACCGATGAAAGGGGTAATGCGGTTCGGAAAGAAAGGGAAATTAAGTCCACGTTACATAGGCCCCTATGAAGTTATTAGAAGATTTGGGCAAGTCGCATATGAATTAGCCTTACCTCAAGAACTTTCCTCCGTCCATCCGGTCTTTCATGTGTCGATGCTTCGGAAATGCATAGGAGATCCATCTCGTATTGTGCCCGTAGAGGATGTTCAAGTTACAGAGGATCTCACTTATGAAGAAGTGCCCATTGCGATCCTGGATCGACAAGTAAAGAGATTGAGAAATAAAGACATAGCATCCGTCAAAGTCCTTTGGAGAAACCAACACGTAGAAGAGATCACATGGGAAGCGGAAGAAAAGATGAAATCCAAGTATCCCCATCTATTTCAAATTGACCAAGAAGTTCACAGTACGGAGGTGGAACAATAACAAGTAAGTATTTAAAATCATTATGTGAATGTGTATAGGTATGTTAAAGTAAAGATGCATTTGTTGTATATAAGACAATGTTGCTAACATTCGAGGACGAATGTTTCTAAGGGGGGAAGAATGTAACACCCCGTACTTTATAACCTCACTTGATACCTTGGGATCATAACTACATAGGTGTTGAGATGCCATGCATATGTGTTTTATAGTGTTATTTGTGAAACATTTGATATCGGACTTAACATGTGCGATGAGATCTTCGTAGGAGGTGTGTTGTGATTTCGTGGAGCATTTGGGTAAGAACTCGTACACATTCTAACCTCATTTGGTGACTTTAAGTCATGTTTAATTGATGGTTAAGATCACTAAGTAAGTATTTTGTAGTGTTTGGATAAAGGATTGGACGATACGTAAACATTGGATAAGTGGCCGGAAATTTCAGCAAAAGGCTGAAACTTGCGCCACTACCCTGTTTCAGGGGTGTGGCGCAAGCCACCTGCAGGCTGGAGATTCAGAGAGGGCAGCATTCTTGCGCCACTACCCTGTTTCAGGGGTGTGGCGCAAGGCACAATAAGTATGCCTTTCCGGCGTCGTTTCGTAACGCAATTCTACGACGATTTCTCGATGGTTTCTTTTGGTTCTTTGGAGTTAATTGAGCATTGTTAAAGCTACAAACACTTCAATATACTCCTACATACTCCTACATGATCAAATCATGAAATGTGAATAGTGATCCAAAATGTCCAATGAAACCAAGGGCGACTAGAATTCCAATTTTTGCGATCGAGGCGACGAATGAGAATCTTTTAAGAGAATATTGTCGTAACATTATGGAAGTATATAAACATGAGAGATATGGTGAATAATACATGAAATTGGATGGGTCACATGGATATGTATAATTGGGCCCAAAATTAGGCCCAAAATGGGATTAAAAGACTTGGCCCAAGAAGAAATGACCCATTCTTCCACTACTTGACCAATTAAACATATCATGTAATGCCAAGTGTGGCTAAGGATGACTTGGGGTCTATATAAAGTCCCCAATATCAGATTTTATTGTCCAAAAACTCTCATGCCTTTGTGATATTTTCTCACACATTTCTTTCAACTTCAAACCCTAAAGCAAATAACTCCTTTGAACCCTTTGGACAAGATCAACATATTCCAAGCTTTGGTAAGTGTTTATTATTATGGTTTAACATATTATATACATGGAAGATGATATATATTATGCTAGTTGTGTTGGCAAGGTGATGAATAGTGTATTTTGCCTTTGGTGAAAGATGTGTCATCTTGGTAATTTGAACTTGAATTAGGCCTTGTGCCTTTGATGAAAAAGCATGGTATGGACAAAATATGAACATGTATGGTGTTATTTTTGGCATTAAATTTGTTCTTGTCTAAAAGTGGAAATTATGGGATTTTGGCCGATATGTGCTATGAGTTGTATTAAGGTACTTTGATGGATTATTTGTGATGTGTTATGGATAAGAAAGTGTAAAGGAGAAGTATTGTGGTGGAATGTATTGATTTTCATGTATTGGTCAATGTTGGGAATATTATGGAATATTTGGAATAATGGTATGATCAATGGTTTTGTCGAGGGGAAATGACATGTTTCAAGCCAAACATGTAATTCATTTACATGGTATGCATTTGTAAAGTAATTGGTGGTTAATGTGAATTTCGTTATATATTTGTAGAGTGACACATAAAGAAGGAGAGGGATTATTGTCGACACATCTAAGGTTGAATAGTCGTATTGCGAATCCAAGGTATGTAAGGTTACTTTGTCCGTATCTTTCCACGGCCAATAGTGTTCACATTGACATTTCACTAGTTCTATTCCGAAATGTACTAAGGTATCCCATATGTACTTATCCATGGTCATTGTCATATATTTCCTACTCATTGAACAATTGTGAATCCCATTTCTCATATTCATGGTCAATGTTCCAAAAGCTCAAATATGGTTATGTTCCAATATTTTACTAGTGCCTATACTTGTGTCTCTTGTTCATGGATTATTGTCCAATGGTTCCAATGGTATCATGGTGCTAGTAATGTATATTTCTCATTGATATTTATTCCTATGTCTCTTACTCATTGGTCAATGATTCAAAGGTTCCAACAATGTGATGTTCCAAAGTTCCAAAGTGATATTATGACTATCAAAGTATCAATCTCAAAGTAAAGATCAAAGTAATGCAAATGTGGTCAATGATCAAGTACGGGTGGCAAGTCTAGGGGCGTAAGCCTAGCTCGACTCGATCTCGAGATTTGGATTTATGGGTGGCAAGTCTAGGGGCGTAAGCCTAGCTCGACTCGATCCCGAGGGTGGCAAGTCTAGGGGCATAAGCCTAGCTCGACTCGATCCCTATATGATGATATGAAAGACCCACTGATCAGTCGGGGCCCGGGTACATTGTGACATATGTGATAACAAGTGAGTATTGATTGTAAAGAAAGTGACAAAAGTAATGAAAGCAATCCACATGGTTCCCAAAATGCAACATAGTGACTTACTCACATTGTCTATTCATTTGTATTGAGTTCATTAGTATGTTCATGTGTTACAAAGTTTCATTTGCGCCTTACATACTCAGTACTTATTTCGTACTGACCCCTCTCGGGGGAATTTACCTTACTTGCTGCAGGCGCAGGTCCCAGTAGACTTCCTCAGTAGGTTGCTAGCTGTTGCAGATCTTTGGTGAGCTCCAGTTAATTCGGGGCTTCTCCGAGTCAGAGTGTATATATGTTTTGGTGCTGTACATGTGATATAAAGCGGGGACTTGTCCCGACTTTTAGTTCTTGTTGGTCAATGCACTTGTTAGAGGCTTTTGTAGACTGATGTGGGTGTATAAATGTAGAGGGGATATGTCGATTTTGACTTGGTGGCCTCAACGGCCAAGTTTCGCATATGTATATATATATATCATGTTCCATGAATTCCATTGCGGGTATTTATAGCTATTGTGTGTTTATGGGTTTCTTATGGCATGTATGGGAACAAATAGGGGTAAAGCTTGGTTCTCTCGGGCCTTGTCGGCTACGAGTGTCAATCATGCCTCGTTGGGATTCGGGGCGTGACAAGAACAGACAATTTTAATCTTCCAAGCATGAGTTAAATAACTCCATACACAAAATCGTCTACTCTATAAGTAAAGAACACACATGTCAACACAATGATCTATTCAAATAAAGACTTTATTAAATTAAGTATTTAAAATAAATAGTCTTTACATGGGATGAAAATATAATACTATAACATAAATCATATGGTTAATAGTATATCCTAACACCATGAACCTTCCTTTTCTTTTTGAAGCGCCTCGGATAGTTCCCAATCTATCAAAATTGGACTGTACATTAGCAAACGTGTCTATCGACACTCATATGACTATATGAAAATTTGAGTTAAAATGTCAACTCGAGCCCCGAGGTCAAAATTGGTTTACGCATTACGTAAAAATATTATGTTCCAAAATTCAGCTAAATCCGAGCACGAATCAAACCTCAAATCGAGAAGAATACCAATTTTGAAGGTTTGGGAGAACTATCCAAATCTCAATACCCAAATGCAAATTAATTCAGGAAATAAGGGAGATATTAGTGGAAGAATATCAAATATGGATTTAGATTCTTACCTCTGTTGTGAAATCTTGAAGTCCCTTGAAATCTCTCAAAACCGAGCACTCTAGCTCCCAAATCAAAATAAAAAGTCCAAGTTTGAACTAGGATTTTAAATTCTGCCCAAGTACACTTTACTCTTCACAAATGCAACCACTGACCCGACCCACTGCCTCGCGAATGTGAAGCACGATGTTGATACGGCCTAGACGACCCTACTCCTCGGATGCGATGGGCCCCTTCCGAATGCGATAACCAAGGATAATCCTTTTCAATGAACGCAACCAAGGCCTCGCAAACGTGAAGAAGTACTGGTAGCTGCACCAGAAACAACAAACCAACATTTTAAAAGTCATCCAAACTACTAAAATGGACACTCGAAATTCATCTGGAACCTCCCGAACGTCACCCAATAGTTAAAATCGATCATAAAACACATTCCGAACCTGTTGCTCATTAACTCACCAATTTGGGGGTCTTCTTGATCAATTATTGCTCATGGTCAACTATAAACTTTAAGACAACTAGAATACAACTAAAAGGCCCAAATCACTCTCGAGCACCTTGAAATCCATGCAAATCATCCAACAAAGTCATAAATTGCCCTCCTCAAAACTCAAGACCCGGCCTCGTCAAACCAAAGTGTTTAAGACCCGGCCTCGTCAAACCAAAGTGTTTACTTAAGTCAAACTTCCAAATATATATTAAACCTTTCAAAATGAAAATCATCTCCTAAACGCATCCAATCACCTTGAGAATTTTGTCATTTGTGCCTACAAATCATAGAGGTATAGTGAAGTTATGGGAAGGGTCTAAAAAGGGAAAGCGGGCTATAAACACAATATGACCATGAGGGTCATTAAAGAAAAACCAAAGGAAAATATTGGTACTTATGTAGGCCTTCCACGACCTCGTCCTCCCCTATTGCCATGGGTGAACCTCCTCTGATGTACGTAAACTAATATACATCGAGAGCCAGAAAAACCATCAAAGTAATCGGAAGAGCATATGGAATTATTGATTGAACCGAGATAGGAAAGCATTCAGAAGACGTTTTCCTTGAGGCTAAAACCATGAATGTTTTCTTGCATTTGTCACATGACTTTAGTTTATTTCATGAAGAATAAGTTCATTTGAAAGAAGAATCTTAACTTTTAGAACGAACTTATCAACTATTGAACTCGTGAGAATCAATAGGACATTAAAAGTGAATCTTGAACTAAGTTAGATCCCAGATAACTATATTGCACTTGTATTGTCAATGGGCCTTACTCCTCCCATTGATAATTAATGTTGTTGCACGACTCAATTTTCCCATGATTAATTCTAGTTGTTTACAACTTGAGTCAATTACTTAAGGTTTATAATCATCTCAATCTAAAGAATTAATTCTCCTAAATAGTGTTAAGCCAAGTATTCTTTAAACATAGTTTGAACCAATCTCTGTGGAGATGGTATCTTTGTATACTAACTTTGATGCAACATGAGCTTATTTTATATGTGTTTTGCATTCGTGATGCACCAAGCTGATTTATAAGAAATTATAGGTTTTATACCGTTACAAAAATTATATAACTATATGTAACAAATTAATAACTTGACTTTAAGTGAAATCCAACTCTAATAATATGCATGAACCTATAAATCACCTAGCAAGCACATATGAGTTACTTAGAGTTCAACTTTAAAAATGTGATTAATAATGTCACGACTCAAAAACTGGGTTGTGATGGCACCTACTCCACCCCCACCCCACCCTGTGGTAGGTAGGCCAACCATAGACTCAACCAATAATATAAACAAGGTAAATAAATTGAAAAAGATGATAATAATGAAAAAACTCAACTGAATACAAAAACATTCCAAAAACTGAAAGTCACAAAGTACAAGCCTCTATGAGTAATGTCAATACGACCATAGGTCTGAAACATCTCAATTACAAGGAAAAACAACTTAAATCAAAGATACAAGAGATTTGGTAGGCTCGGGGATCAAACAGTCTCTATCTCTGAATCTCAAGAATAAAACCCCAATCAAGTCTCGAAATCAACGATTAGGAGGGACTGGCTTGGTACCTGCACGTAAAGTGTAGAAATAAACAAGCATGAGTACTAATCCACATGTACTCATCAACAACATCGATCGACCCTGATTCAAAGTGATGGTGAGAACCCTCGAATTAACAAATATCTTATATAATTCACTTAAACATGCACTCAGGAAGGCCACACCTAGACTAACAGTCAATATCAACAGCAAATTACACAGAACCTAACCAAGTAATCATTAAATATCACAACACAGTATCAGAATAGAAATCCCACTTTCACAATGAATCAACCACTCACCAAACCAAAACAAGTTAAACCAATAGATATGATGACTGACGAGAATGATGTAAATGATGCATGTTCATCCTAACTATATACATCCGCTACTCTGTATAGCTCTAGCTGTGACCTATGGAGACTTGTGAGGTCCATATTCACCCTCCGGATCCATCCAAAATCCAAGGAGTAAATAATCATATATCAGCATAATCCGGATCCGCCCATGGGGCCAGGAAGAGAATCCAATAAATAGTCTTGGTGCCACAAATAAATTACAACCTTTAGATCCTCTAGAAGCCCACAGAAAAATATCAATGATACCATGTTTATATGAATGTGGGGAGGGTGACGAAACACAGTCGGATATGTCAACAACAACCTAAATCCATAAAAATAGCGGAAAAGGCCTTTTTCAATTCACAACTCATCCCCAATAATACATGATCACTTTCCCATGCTCCTAGCATACTAATAAATGAAATGAGGCACCAAAAACTAAATCATCAATTAAATCATAGCACATAAGCTAAAATTACAGAAACACAGTCTAACAGTCAATTAGTCTCTTTTAACCCTTGCAGGATACACCTGTAACAACATAGATAATCGTCATATCATCTGGGCAGGACCACCATATCCTCTTTACTCATAAGCAACTAATACATAAGCACTTCGAAAAAGAGTCAAAGAAAGTCTCAACTTGGCTTAAAAGAAGTTCAAAAAGTCAAATGAAGGTTTACCCTTCTAAAGATCCTCTGAATGAGTCCAAACTGATCAAATACATATTCTATATAAGAAACTAAAGTCATAGACACTCATATTACTGTACCTAAATTTCAAGTCCAAAAAGCCAACCCTGATCCCATTAGGGAAAATTGGAATTTCAATAAAATATCACGTTACCATAACTTAAGGAGTTCAAATATGAAAATTTAAAATAAAAATGGAGTTAAAATCGACCTCCAAATCATCAAAATACCTTCTCTTAACTTTACCCCAAAATCCCTAAATTTTCAAATTGAAAAATCATTATTTAAAGATGAAATCATAAACAGATCATTGAGGAATGTGTAAAAATAGTATGAGAATCATACCTAAAGAAGAGATCTCGAAAAACACTTTTGAATCTCCAAAAAATGGGTCCCCAAGATCCAAAATTCGAGATATGAAAAATATGATGAAAAAGGGAAAGGCCACTATTTAAGTGAAAGCAACACAGCACCAACAGGGGTCTTGTCACAGGTCTGACACGACATGCGTGGTAACTCCTCCACAATGATGGAAGCCTCTAACCAAATAGACCCCTATAGGCGCGGGCCTCATCCTCTAGGAACGAGCCTGCGAGCACAAAGAATATTCGCAGCCACGGTTCCACTGGAGAGGACAGAGCTCCATAGGAGAGGGCGGTCCCTACCTAGCGCAGCTCCCCAAGAGTGGACCCAACTCCACCGGAACAGCAATGTGTGGTAGACTAGGTCTGCACGTGCGATTGCACCAGACACACCAACCAACAAAAATGAGAAACAAAAGTCCAAGCTCGGTATCGGCACTCGAAACTCACCTAGAACCCCATTAAGAAAACTTGACTATGCTACTAGACTAAAACGAGATTTCAGACTTAATAGAGTCGTTAGGTCATCGATTAGAGGCCGTTATCAACGAATGTTTACCAAATTTAACCCTAAACCTTAAACGTTCAACTTTCCAACCGACTATCCAATATCAATTCGAATGCCTTGGACCTGAACCAAAAATCCTACTAACCAAAAGTTACATTTTGGAACTAACGAAACTGACGCAATTCTCATATGATCTCAAAATCTCCAAATATTAACCAATATCAACCATACCAACTCCAAAACCTTCAAAAATGAAAAACTTACATAATATTCAACCAACCACCTCAAGAATTGAGCCACCCACACCTCAGACCGTAAATACCATAAAGTAACTACAGAAAGGGGTAAAATGGTCAAAACACATCAAAAATAGAAAATTGCAATGAGAATTGTTACAAGTAATCATCTCAAAAGAGGTCAACAAGTACATTGTATCTTGACCTATTAATTATGTTCACATCAAAAGAAAAATTATGTGAATTTGTCATATTACCTACATACAAAAACAATAAATAATAATTGACCAAATTTTAAATTTAAATAAATGTCGAAATATGGGGAATGACACTATAATCTTTTTAAAAGAGCTACTTCAGCAAATCTTATCATATTAATTGCATCCTCGTCTATATTCAATAATACTTTCTATCTTTTCAATTGAATTGTCTATATATACACCTCCATATTTCTTCTCAACAATTGTTTTTGATTTTTTTTAAATAAATTTTCTTTCTCTAGATATTCATATATCTATATGGTGTCTTCACATCATGAAGTGAACACTTGTCGGGACATAGTTCCCTATGTGCCACCAATTCAAATGATTAGTAGTGTTGAAATTGTGGTATGTTGGCTTCTAACTAATTTATCAATGGTGTTTTTTTTAACCTAAAATGTATGAGTCATTTGAGAAATTTTTTTAAAAGGTTTTTGAGATTTGTTTTCTATATAGAGAATTTATTGTAAGAAATAAAAGAGTTCTCCAATTATTATTTTTTTTACCTAAGATGTATGAGTCAAGTTTTTTTTATTTTCTTAATTATTAAAAATTCGTTGTTTTATTTACAGGTTCTACCAAACCAACTCAGCTGCACAAAATTCTTACCAGCACCCACTCCAATATCAAGTCAGTCGTTACAAGTAAGTTTTCTTTAACTTTTTTCCTTTTTTCTCCTCTTGCTTGGTGCTTTAATTTTCCATTTTTATATTTTATTTCTAGTTAATTTTCCTCCTTCACTAGTTAATTTTTTTAGTATAGTTTAAAAAAACACATAGGAAAAGATAAATTGTATACTAGGTTAGAAATATGGTTCCTCGAAGGAGTAATGATTATATAAAATAAATGCTACTTAACTTTTGTTTTCCCTAACTGTTTTTAATTATGATCAGTTAGTACAATTAAAGTGTATTAGATAAAAAAAAAAAGTTGTAAATTTTATTTCTTTTTAGCTAAATAAATGATAAATTTTATATTAATTTGAAGTTAGGGATGTTAATTTGTGGTGATAATAATAATGCTAATTTCCTTCTAGATGTATATCGTGGAATCAATTTTATTACTAATGAAAAATTACAAGAATCTAATTAATAGATAATGTAATAAACTACTATCTTAAACTTAGTAATGTTCTTTGGAAATGGCCTATTTATATGTGATAAAAAAATTACTATTTAAAGTCTAAAGAAAATTATGCCAACTAAACTTCGGCAACTTTTAAATTTTGATTTTCTCTTAAATTAATCATAAAAATTATTCGATTTATTTTCACCTAGTGAACCAACTCTTTAGTACAATAGAACATTTAGCAGAACCTTTTCAAGTACTGCTTGGTTTTAATTTTCTTGCATGGATTAACTCAGTTGAGGGAGATTAATGTTTCTCATATTTCTTTCATAATAATAAGAAATTCACCTAGTATATTTAAAGAATTTTCTTATAAATATGGTCTCTTTTTGTGGATAATTGAGAATAATTTATGTTTAAATGTCCTTTTGTTTTCTAAAACATGATTGTCAAAATGAGGTGGAGATTCCTAGTGTCTTATATTAGATATGAATAAAAAATATTGTAGCTGTAAGAAGAACTAAATATTGACACACTTGCACTTTATAGCAATTTTGCCATTAATTTACCATTCAATTTTCTTAGTTTGTCTGACAAGAAAAAATGCTACTCCCTTAGTTCATTTGATGGACGTTGTTTTCTCACTCATTTTTGTAAAAAATGATACATTTTTATATTTAAAAATAATTTAACTCTTGATTTCTCATTTCTTTTCTTTTATAGCAACAAAACTTTAACATATTTTCTTAATTGCAGAATGATGTTGGAACTATGATAGTAACCCAACAACCAGTTGGGAGGAAGTCAAGGCTAGTTACTAGCATAGTCAAAGGCACGACATTGGTTCACTTCGCAATTGTACCTTCTAAAGGTGAAGCCAACATTTATACCATAAAAGCAAAAGAGGTTAGTACATTTGATTACAACAATTGTTTCTATGCAAAAGTTACTAATACAGTTAAATATTTTTATAGTAGCGTCATTTGTCTAGATATTTTTTTTCATTATAGTGAAATATTGTTATAGAGAACATAAAATATAACATACTATGAAAAATAAATTCTACAAAAACTTGGTTATTATAGTAAAGGTTGTTGTAGAGGATGGTTATTATGTGGAGAGGCCTAACTATTTAAAATATTTTGTTATGGACTAAAATAATAGAAAGGAGACGAGCCAAGTGATCCCTATGAACTTAATCTCAAATACCATGACATGCTACATGGATGGGAAGCTCAAAGGAGACAACGCCAGAATGGAAAATGTGAAACGGTAAATATAAGTTATTTTATGATTTATTTCTTTTATCCGCATATCAAGTCTTACTACTTTCCTGAAGTGCACTCATATTTTTTATTTATGTATCTAGATTTGTTGTTTAGAAGGAAGGTTTTACAAGTACCTTTGACATAAATGATTTTTTTTCTTTATGTCGTACTTGGCAATTAGGATTCACTGATAGCCATTTCCAAATAAATGATAACTTAGTTTCACTCTGTTTCTCTTTTATTCTTCCTTCAAACAAAAAAATTTAAGGTGTGGTTGGTTTTGTGTGCGTTAGAAATCATCAAATATGTTTCTTGTGATTTTAATTATTTTGTAATATAATTGATATACGGAATTTAAGAAAATTCTTCTTGTATTGCAGTTTTACTCTCATGGGACCAAACATAGTATGAGTCGATCTATTGTTGAAGTAAGAAGACATATTTTCCAAGGTGAAAAATTGAAGGTAGAAATTGATCCAAAGACGAAAGCAGTAACAGTGTCTGTGGTAAGTTGTTACATTACATGTATTTTGTTTGATAATTATAGCATATTTGGTCAAGTTTGCAGTAAGCCAAAAATATTAATTTTAGAGAATTGAAGTGTTTGGTCAAGTTGTTAAGAAAAATAAGTACTTTTAATTAGTATAGTTATACAACTTTTCAGAAGCTAATTAAATAAGTAGCTTCTTACTTTTTGAATGTTTGGCTAAGCACCAAATTTTACTCTAATATTGATAAATGTATTTTTCTCAAAATGATAAGGAAAACACAAATTAAGTTACTAATTATCCCAAAAGTACCTTTTTAAGAATCTCTTGTAACCAAAAAGAAAAGAAAAAAAGACTTTCAAAATAAGTAAATTTTGAAAGTTTGGCCAAACAAATTAGTTAGGTTAAAGGAAAAAAGGGTGTTGCACCAAATATCTGGGTTGGGGAAAGGCTTAGACCACATTGAATCTTATGTAAGTACTCTTATTTTGCATTATTTCAGCAAGAATTTTTTTTCATAGCTTGAACTTCACTGTAACGCGTAGTTTCACGGCGACAACTTTTATCATCATATCAAGGATCCACGTCAATTACATTATTCTTACAAAAATTTTCTTCTTAAATTTGAAGGTAGTTCAGGTTGTAGAAAAGAGATCCAAGAAAAGAAAAGGAGAATCTTCAATCTCGGAGAGGGAATCTGCAGGAAAGAAATACAAAAGCAATGGACACGACAATTATGATGACACCGAGGTTGAAAAATTTCTCAAAGATGCGCGGAACAATCTTATGAACAGGGATGAAAAACATAAAGACAAGGTAATTTGTGTTAATTCTACTATTAAATTATAGGAGTTATACAAAAGCAGGAATTTGTGACACAACTTTTATTATTAAACAACAAAAATTCGTCCTTGATCCTATTTAATAAAAAGACACTAATTTATAATCATGGACATTATTTTTCTATCACTTGGTCATCACATTTATAATTTTTATATCCATTATTCTGATATTAAAATTCTCGGAGATGAAATTGGAGGAGTTGATTTTTTTTACTTTATTTTTTGTGATTATAAAATGCTGGAACTATTATGTCATTGATTTTGAAGTTTTGTGTGCTCTATGTCACTCCTATTATTAATATTGGATTATGAGAATTAGAAAGTGATCATGTGTTTTTTAGTTGTAGGAACAATGGTCTTAAACAACGGGGCTGATCAAATAGAAGATTGAAAGCAATGCAATGAAAGTGTGTGTTTAAATATTGTTTTTAAACAATGCAATGAAAGTTTATTGTTTTTTGACCATATGTATATGGATATGATGATAACTCAAGTACTCAGTATGCAGTTGACTTTGTAGTAGTGGAAGTACTTATAATATCCGACTTCGGGATATTTTTGAAGTTTGTTAAATACTATTCGTTGTTTTTAATCGCTATATAATTTTGGAGAATTTCAATTTCAATTTCAATTTTTTATAGTTACTATTGTTATTACTAAATGTTGTTCTACAGTAATAATTAACAAGTTGAATGTTGCCACAAATGTTATAGCAGTTTCTTGTATCTATTTTCATGGCTTCTTTTTGCAGCGGGAAAAGTTGTAATAGATAGTTTATTGATTTTGAGGCAGAAAAAGTCGCTACTAATAACAATTTACATTAGCGAGATAAAAATTATTGCTGATAGTTATATATTTTTGTAGCGGTAGGAGTCGCTACTAATAAAATCTTTAGGAGTGACTAGAAAGTTGCCCTGATAGATTATTAGTTTTTGTGGCAAGTAAGTCGCCACTTAAAGTCTTACTTCAGTGGCGACCAGATCAATATTTGTGTTGTAAATATTTTTTGTTGTGGCATACTTGTTTATATTTTGTGACGACATCTGTCATTGCTATAGTCTTTTAGTAGCGTCTTTTGTGCCGCAATAAGTCTTGTTTCTTGTAGAGGTTAGTTCACTGAAACTTTGAAAAATTTTACATTACTTCCTTAAATGTCTTCACAAATGATGTGTTTCATCCTCAAAAGGAAGTAGAGAAAATCATGCATGAAAATATCGAAGTTGTTCTATGTAAAAATATTCTTACTGATGAAGAAAATGGTGATCAAGACGACGATGAAGAAGAAGTGATTGTTAGCTTGGAAAAAAATGAAGAGTTGGCTACATGATTTTCTATAATAATTTTTTGCACAGTTACTATTATTTATTTTTATTTGTAACTGTTAGAACATCAATATTATTTTTTTATTTTCTAAGTCCGATTTAGATCCTATTTGTTGAACAATTGATTAGTTTCATCTTAATATTAAAAATCAGTTGAATGTATGCATTTCTATTCATGTCTATGCCACTTCGAACACATATCTTTCTCTTTGCTGAAAGATTTCTTCAATGTTTCTACAACAAAATGTGTTGATATATATTAAATACTCCCTCCGTCCCAATTTAAGGGTCTTAGTTTGACTAGGCACGAAGTTTAGGAAATAAGAAAGGACCATTGAATCTTGTGGTGTTAAATTAATGATGTGTTATGCCAAGGGTGAACGTTAGAATTGGAATACTTCTTAAATATTGAAAGAGGCACTCTTTTTGTACAAGCCAAAAAGGAAAGTAAGACACTTAAATTGGGATAGAGGGAATAACACCTTTCTTCATAGGTTAATTAACTCATGTTCATTTAGCTCAATTGCAATAACCCTTTAAAGAAGTACTGAAGCTGAAATTCAGTGACATAGATCTTCAATATAACAAGATTGAGAATAAAACTCGCAAAAAGTGAAGAAAAATAGCACAATAAAGATGGGAGCAGTTAATGTAAAATGTATTTAGGTAGATATATCAGAAAATGTGGTGATATCAACTAGAAAGATACAAGACCAACAATATACAAACAATTCTTAGTAAAAAGTGCCAAATGGAAGTAAAAGAATGGTAATGGAGAAACCACAACAACAAAGAGACAAAATCCTTACCTCCACCAAGATATAGAAAGAACAAGAAAACATAATTCAGTGGGAAAAAAAACAAGCAACTTTATAAGATTTTCCCACAACCCATATATAACAGAACATACAACAAAGTTGAAAAAACACCCATCAAATCAATTATAAGGAACT
The DNA here is from genome assembly GCA_031232105.1 of Capsicum rhomboideum. NCBI lineage: Eukaryota > Viridiplantae > Streptophyta > Magnoliopsida > Solanales > Solanaceae > Capsicum > Capsicum rhomboideum. The sequence goes on along the minus strand of CP124711.1, from coordinate 135,688,667 downwards.
TACAAGAAGCCTAGGAAGCCAAGTTTTTAGCTCGGCCCATTTGATGTTTTTATTTGCATTTCAAGAAAATATGAACAAAAAGAGAAAGATGCAGATACGAAAATGCTCAAAATGGAAGAGAAATAATGGTAGTGCAGATACCACTACAGCAAAAAGATAGATTCTCTATCTCCACCAGATATAGCCAAATGCTTGCTCAAGAAAACATAATTCAGTGAAAAACCATCTAACAGAACACACAACAAAGCTGGAAAAATATCCAGCAAATCATTGCAAAGTTTTCAGTTCAAAGATCCTGTTTTACACTATCAATTATTAAAGATTTTACAAGATTATTTTGTCACATCTCAGCTCCTGATATACTCTATTGAGCTACTTGATAGCAGTTATAAGTATTGTTTCATTTCCAGTGCTTTACATACCAATACATTAAGAGTATTGACGGCTTTTGAGCTACATCATTTCATGATGTAGCGTCAGGTATTCAGGTGCGTGATCAGACTCTTTAGTAGGTTTCATCTCTTCAGCTACTGGTGAGCCCTCCGTCTTTCCATAAGACACAGTCTAGTACTTATGTTGGTTCAGTTTTATTGTTTAAGGTATGAAGTGGCCTTGTCCCGGTAGACACTATTCACTTGTTTAGAGGCTTCGTAGATGGATGTAGTTGTCAGACTCACTCTGATGTTATTCAGTTTTATATTTATGCCTTTGGATCTCCCTTATTATATCTTTATGATTTAAATGTCCCTTCCTCACTTTATAGTTGTATGCTCATGATGTGAGCCAGGCGGTTCTCTCGGTGTAATGTTATCGGGTGCCTGTTACGTTCAGGGTCTAGGTTCGGGTCGTGGCAATGTAATTTCTCATGGCAACCAATCAATGATCCATATGAACTAGGATCCCAATTGAACTAATGGTAGTCCATCCTCCTGAACTCTTTGAACCTCATCCGCCCCTCCATGGACATAATAGGTAGAGTCACTAGGTGTGGGGCAATACTCTAACAATGACACATCTATACTCTAGGAGATCTCAGCTGCGACTTCATGAGCCTCTAGAACCTGAAGCACTGGAGTGATATTTTGGTCGGGAGTCTGAACCTCAACACTAGTTGGAGGCAGGTCTGGAATGACTGACACAATACTCACCTGAAAAATACCCTCTAGAAGGATTAACATCTGTACAAGCACATCCAGAAGTACGTAGTAGCAATAAACTATGGTGATGTTTGTTCTGAATTCAACTACACTGTCTCGGTCGGATTATCATCCTGAGTAGGTTTTGGTCCTAAAGATATATCTCTAGCATGACTCCTCGTGGACAATGTTTCCCTAGTTCCACCACTTCGTCGTCCTTGTACTCTAACTCCATCACGTTGGTATGGGCTTATGATCCCTAGCTATTGTGGTTTGGGTTCTTACCATTTGTAGAGAATGACGCAATGAAGTTCTTAGAAACTCAAGAAGGAACCAATTACACACGATAAGGAATCAAGGGATAGAGTTTTCCTGAACACCCTTTAACCCCTCAAAGATAGATTCGAACATTAATGCACCAATCCAGAACACTCTACCAGACATCTTCTCTTGTGCATGTTAGATCGGTGAAACTAGACGTTCTGATAACAAATTGTCATGATCTAAAATTCATAATGGCAAATGATGACACCTATCCACCCGGTAGGTAAGCCAAAACAACCTGGAAGGTTGTTGAAAGTTGCTTTAAGAATGCACGACTTTTTTCCTTCTTTTTTTCCAGCTTTTTTATATACTACTCCTAGTCAAATTGGGATTCCTATTTTTGTTAGAAAACTATTAGTCGGTTTTTTTATTTTTAGATAGAAAATAGGACTGCTTTATTATGGTAATTTTTGACCTACTTTTAGTTGTAATATTACTATTTAAGTTAGGAGATTGATAATAAAAAATAATGTTGTTTTTCAGAAAATCAAAAAACCCTCTCTGCGTCAACTCTTCTTCTATTCATCTCTGTTTTTCAGCAACTAGCTTTTGGCTTTTCCTTGCTGCGTTATTTCCCTTAACGGTATTAAACCAACAATTGGTATCGGAGCTTTAATCTTGAGGGACCTGTGAGTGTATGCATCAAGCAGATTCAGTGGACACCATGAACGGAGAAGCAAGTTTTTCTTCAATGGCACCACCAATTTTCGATGGAGAAAGTTATCAAATCTGGGCAGTTAGAATGCAGACATATCTGGAAGCTTTGGATCTCTGGGAAGCTATCGAAGATGAATACGAGATAGCTCCCTTGCCAAACAATCCCACGGTGGCGCAGATTAAAACTCACAAGGAGAGGAAAACTAGGAAATCAAAGGCAAAGGCATGCTTATTTACTGCAGTTTCATCCAATGTATTCACTCGTATCATGTCTCTAAACTCAGCAAAAGAGGTATGGGATTATCTCAAGATTGAGTATGAAGGAGATTAAAGGATTCGAGGGATGCAAGTGTTGACTCTGGTACGTGAGTTTGAGCTGCAAAGGATGAAGGAAAGTAAAACCATAAAGGAGTACTCTGACCGACTTCTTAATATAGCAAATCGCATCAGATTGTTGGGTTCCACTTTTAACGATTCAAGGATCATTGAGAAAATCTTGTAACGGTACTTGAAAGATTCGAGGCTACCATTACAACCTTAGAAAATTCTAAGGACTTGTCCAAAATTACACTAGCAGAGCTCTTAAGTGCTTTTCAAGCACAAGAGCAACGGCGTGTTATGAGACAAGAAGGAGCTGTTGAAGGTGCCTTACCAGCCAAGCATCACGATGATGGACGATATAAAAAGAAGAAGAATAAGAAGTACCAACCAACAAATGGAAAAGGTGCAGCACGCAACAACAAAAACAAAACAGGTAGCTTCAAAGGAAACTACCCTCCTTGTAAGCATTGCGGCAAGCTCGGACACGCACCTTTCAAGTGTTGGAAAAGACCTGATGCTAAGTGCACTAAGTGCAATCAGCTTGGGCATGAAGCGATCATTTTTAAGAATAAAAATTAGCAACAGGATGCATATGCTCGAGTTGTTAATGAACAGGAGAAGGATCAACTCTTTGTCGCATCCTGTTTTGCAAGTAAAACTTCAAGTGAAAGTTGGTTAATTGATAGCGGTTGTACAAATCATATGACTTGTGATAAAGAGTTCTTTAAAGATTTGAGGCCTACTAAAATTACAAAGGTTAGAATAGGTCATGGCGGTCATATTCCAGCAAAAGGAATGGGAACCATTGCAATTGAAACACAATCAGGTACTAAAACAATTTCGGATGTTCTTTATGTACCCGATTTGGACCAAAACTTGTTAAGTGTTGGTCAGTTATTAGAAAAAGGTTTCAAATTGTATTTCGAAGATAAATACTGCTTGATCAAGGAAGCCTCTGGACAAGACTTGTTTAAAAGCAAAATGAGAGGCAGAATTTTCTTATTAAATCCATTGGAGGAAGAGAAGATGGCGTATTCAGCAAAAGAAAATGTTGCTGAGTTATGGCATAGGAGACTCGGGCACTATTATTATCAAGGCCTTGTCAAAATGCAAAAGTCAAAGATGGTGGAGAACCTACCTGATCTGGAAGTAAGTTCTACGGAATGTCATGCTTGCCAATTTGGTAAACAAAACAGAATGCCTTTTCCAAAATCAGTTTGGAGAGCCTCTCAAAAGCTGCAACTGATTCACACTGATGTCGCAGGACCTCAAAGAACTCCATCACTACAAGGTAGCATCTATTATGTTCTTTTTATTGATGATTTTACAAGAATGTGCTGGATTTTTTTCTTGAAATTCAAGTCAGAAGTTGTTGGTGTATTCTGGAAATTCAAGAAATTGGTGGAAAATCAAAGTGGTTGTAAGATTCAAGCTTTGAGGTCTGATAATGGAAAGGAATATACCTCGACAGAATTTAATTCATTCTGTGAGGAGGCCAGTATTGTGCATCAACTTACAACACCATACACACCAGAACAAAATGGTGTTAGTGAAAAAAGAAATAGATGGATAATGGAGATGGCCAGGTGTATGTTACATGAGATGAAGCTGCCTAAAACATTTTGGGCAGAGGCAATAAATACTGCAGTTTTTGTGAAAAATTGACTTCCAACGAAAGCTTTGAAAGATAAAACACCATTTGAAGCTTGGTACGGGTTTAAACCTTCACTAAGTTTTCTTGAAGTGTTTGGTTGTGTGTGTTTTGTTCATGTTCCTCAGACGTGACAAACTTGACAAGAAGGCAATTCCTAGCATCTTTATAGGCTATAGTGTTGTGTCCAAAGCATATAAGGTCTATCAACCTCAAACGGAGAAAATTGTCGTAACAAGAGATGCTCACTTTATTGAGGACCAGCACTGGAATTGGGAGAAGCCCGAAAACAATCCAAAAATTGACACTTTATTAAATCCAAAAGATCTAGTAGATGATCCTCCTGTTAGAGGCACTAGGTTGATCTCTGATATCTATCAGAAATGCAATACTGCAATTTGTGAACCCGTAAGCTATGAGGAAGCAGAAAGGGATAACAAATGGGTGGCTGCAATGAAGGAGGAGATGATTATGATCGAAAAAAATCAGACCTGGGAGCTTGTTGAGAAACCTCTTGACAGAAAGATCATTGGTGTAAAATGGGTCTTCAGAACAAAGTTGAATGCAGATGGTTTCATCAACAAACACAACGCGAGGCTTGTGGTGAAGGGCTACACTCAGATATTTGGTGTAGACTACTCAGAAACTTTTGCATCAGTTGCTCGCCTTGACACAATCAGATTGCTACTAGCCATTGCAGCGGAAAAAAGTTGTAAAGTTTATCAACTTGATGTTAAGTCAGCCTTTCTCAATGGTCTTCTCCAGGTGGAGATTTATGTTGAGCAACCTGATGGTTTTGTTGTCAATGGGCAAGAAAATAAGGTTTATTTGCTAAAGAAAGCTCTCTATGGCTTAAAGCAAGCACCAAGAGCTTGGTATAGCTGGATAGATGATCATCTGTTAAGCTTGGATTTCAAAAAAAACTTATCGGAATCCACTCTTTATGTAAAACATAAAGACAATGATATTCTTATTGTGTCTCTTTATGTTGATGATCTTCTGGTAACAGGAAATAATTCAAGGCTGGTTGAGGAGTTTAAAGAAGAAATGATGCAAGTGTTTGAAATGACAGATCTAGGTCTCATGGCCTGCCTATTTTCTTGGGATGGAGATCATGCAAAGCAAAAGTGAAGTGTTCATCCACCAAAAGAAATACGCAAAGGAGATTCTGAAGAAATTTCAAATGGAGGAATTCAAGCCGATGAGCATGCCGATGAATCAAAAAGAGAAACTCTGTAAAAGAAGATGGAGCCGATAAAGTTGATGAAGGGTATTACAGAAGCTTGATAGGATGCTTAATGTATCTCACTGCGACAAGGCCAGATATTCTATTTGGTGTAAGTCTCTTATCTCGTTTTATGTATTGTGCAAGTGATATGAATTTAAGAGCAGCAAAAAGAATATTAAGATATATCAAAGGAACGGTTGACTATGGTGTAAAGTTTGAGAAGTCTCAAAGCTTCAAGTTGCTTGGATTCTCGGATAGTGATTGGGCGGATCCGCTGATGATATGAGAAGTACTTCTGGATATTGGTTCAGTCTAGGTTCAGGAAACTTTTCATGGTCATCTAAGAAGCAGGAAATTGTTGCACAATCCACTGCAGAGGCTGAATTCATAGCATCAACGGCAGCAGTAAACCAAGTCCTATGGCTTAGAAAGATCATGTGTGATTTACATATGGAACAGAAGGACTGTACTGAGATTCTAGTCACAACCAGGCAGCTATTGCAATCTCAAACAATCCGGTGTTTCATAGGAAGACCAAGCATTTCAACATCAAGTTCTATTTCTTGAGAGAAGTGCAGCAAAAGGGAGAAGTGACTCTAATCTACTACAAGTCTGAAAACCAGCTAGCAGACCTGTTTACTAAGCCACTTCCAGTCAGCAAGTTCGAGCTTCTAAGGAAAAGAATTGGTGTTTGCATTTCCTAAAGCAAGGAGGAGTGTTGAAGGTTGCTTTAAGAATGCACGACTTTTTTCCTTCTTTTTTTCCAGCTTTTTTATATACTACTCCTAGTCAAATTGAGATTCCTATTTTTGTTAGAAAACTATTAGTCGGTTTTTTTATTTTTAGAAAGAAAATAGGACTGCTTTATTATAGTAATTTTTGACCTACTTTCAGTTGTAATAGTACTATTTAAGTTAGGAGATTGATAATAAAAAATAACGTTATTTTTCAGAAAATCAAAAACCCTCTCTGCGTCAACTCTTCTTCTATTCATCTCTGTTTTTCAGCAGCTTTTCCTTGCTGCGTTATTTCCCTTAACGGTATTAAACCAACAAAGGTAATATAGTTAAATGCAAAAACAAGACAAGTTAAATCCATAGGATTCTTTATAAAGATCTCTAATTACAGAAAGTAACAACATATATACAACCTCCAATACTAGTTATCTAGTGCAGAAGAGCATCTAAGAATAAATGATATTATCTAAAAATCGGACACTGTCTGATATAATCAAGAGACAAAAATAAAGGATAGATAGAGTCTGGCGTTGTAAATTAACCAGACAACTTACCTGGAGATCACCAGATAACAAGCCTCGAACTCTAGAACTCAACAAGGACCACCAGTACCCAGAACACAATCAGCACAAAAGTGTGCATCAATAGTAGTATGAATATAGTAACATTTCTAATTAGTAGGCATCATAGTCCTACAACGTCAAGTACGAAAATTATAATATATCAAAAATGAAACTTACCACTGATGATATCCTGAGCACATAAATACACAATTCAAGTAAAATAGCCTAAAAGAAATCAAGTATTCTAGCATGCTCAATTAGGCAAATCATATGAAATCATGTAAGTAAGATGTTATGCAATGCAATGACCAATAATAACCTGGTATGCACACGCTCTTCCACCGTTGAGGTTTTTCAGGAGCAGTGACCAATGGGGAACTCGCGAGGTCCATATACCTGCCCGAAACACTTTTTCATCAGGCTCCTTACAGGTATATTGCCTCGGTTTTACTACAAGCTGGAATCATTTTATTATCTTTGCATGATATCAACTTGTCAGAATCAATTCCATCAGCATAACACTTGCCGAAATTGTTTTCCATCGACATCAGAAGAATAGATAAAAGCTTTCCAAAATGTATATGAAGTTCATAAAAATCAAGTCAATGGGCACCATAGGACAATAGATATCATGTATCAACAAAAATTTACGGGTATCTTGTCAATAATTTACAGGTGTAATATCCACTAATCTTGAAAGAGCTTCTCTGTCGCTCTGATATCCACTACTCATGACCAGTTCAATGTTAGAAGTGATAAAAGCATCTACGAATACATAATATTGTCTAAAGATCGGAACAGTGTCTGAAATAATTAAAAGACAAAAATAAAGGATAGATGGAGTCTGGCACTGTAAATCAACCAGACAGCTCACCGGGAGATCTCTAGAGAACTAGCCTTGGACTCTAGAATTCAACACGGACCACTGGTACCCGGAACACAATCTGCACAAAAGAGTGCAGCAAGAGTAGTATGAATATGGAAATATTTCTACTTAGTAGGCATCATAGGCCTACAACAGCGAGTACAAAAATTGTAATATATTAAGAATGAAACTTACAACTGATGATATCCTAAGAACATAAATACACAATTCAAGTAAAATAGCCAAAAAGAAATCAAGTATTCTAGCATGCTCAATTACACAAATCATATGAAATCATGTCATCAGTAAGATGTTATGCAATGCAAAGGCCAATAATAACCTGGAACACACACTTTTCCACTATTTGGGTTATTCAGGAGCAGTAACCCATGAGAATAAACTCACGATGTCCATATACCTGCCTAGAAAACTTTTTCATCAGGCTCCTTGTCGGTACATTGCCTCACCTTTACAACTAGCCGAAATTATTTTCCATCGGCTTTGCATGCTATCAACTTGTCGGAATCATTTTCGTCGGTGTAACACTTGCCGGAATCGTTTCCCATCGGTATCATAAGAATAGACAAAAGCTTTTCAAAATGCATATGAAGTTCATAAAAATCAAGTCAATGGGCACCACAGGACAATATATATCATGTATCGACAAAAGTGATATGGATATGTATGAACACATCATCTTAAGGTTCATCATTTAGCCGCTTCAATTAGTCCATTTCAATCATGATATCAGTATCTCAAGTCATTAATCGACTATTCAATCTAGGATCTTTTAGCCATAGTCAAACAAGTCAAACAATGCCTATAAAGGCTATCAACTAATTTCCAACCAAGATTCGCAATAAGGAGTAATCCTTCCAATATTTGCAATTCATAAAGTACCTTTCACAATACACAAGTGCCCAAATACGGATCAACACAATAGAATTTGGCACTCTCAATATGCCCAAACCCCTCATAATCAATATACAAGGTATGTCACAAACTACCTCAGATGCCGAGTAATGTTCCATGAACCAGCCTTTTCTTTTTGAAGCGCCTCGGATAGTTCCCAATCTATCAAAATTGGACTCTGCATTAGCAAACGTGTCTATTGACACTCATATGACTATATGAAAATTTGGGTGAAAATTTAAGTTAAAATGACAACTCGAGCCCTAAGGTCAAAATTGGTTTACGCATTACGTAAAAATATTATGTGCCAAAATTCAGCCAAATCCGAGCACAAATCAAACCTCAAATCGAGAAGAGTACCAATTTTGAAGGTTTGGGCGAAATATCCAAATCTCAATACCCAAATGCAAATTAATTCATGAAATAAGGGAGATATTAGTGGAAGAATATCAAATATGGATTTAGTTTCTTACCTCTGTTATGAAATCTTGAAGTCCATTGAAATCTCTCAAAATCGAGCACTCTAGCTCCCAAATCAAAATAAAAAGTCCAAGTTTGAAATAGGATTTTAAATTCTGCCCAAGTACACTTTACTCTTCACAAACGCAACCACTGACCTGACCCACTGCCTCGCGAATGTGAAGCACGATATTGATACGGCCTAGACGACCCTACTCCTCGGATGCAATGGGCCCCTTGCGAATGCGATAACCAAGGATAATCCTTTTCAATGAATGCAACCAAGGCCTCGCAAACGTGAAGAAGTACTGGTAGCTGCACCAGAAACAACAAACCAACATTTTAAAAGTCATCCGAACTCCTAAAATGGACCCTCGAAATTCATCTGGAACCTCCCGAACATCAACCAATAGTTAAAATCGATCATAAAACACATTCTGAACCTGTTGGACTCATCAAATCACCAATTTGGGGGCCGTCTTGATCAATTATTGGTCATGGTCAACTATAAACTTTAAGAAAGCTAGAATACAACTAAATGGCCCAAATCACTCTCGAGCACCTTGAAATCCATGCAAATCATCCAATAAAGTCCTAAATTGCCCTCCTCAAAACTCAAGACCCGGCCTCGTCCAAATATATATTAAACCTTTCAAAAGGAAAATCTTCTCCGAAACGCATCCAATCACCTTGAGAATTTTGTCATTTGTGCCTACAAATCATAGAGGCATAGTGAAGTTATGGGAAGGGTCTAACCAGGGAAAGTGGTCTATAAACACAATATGACCATGAGGGTCATTAAAGAACAACCAAAGGAAACTATTGGTACTTTTGTAGGCCTTCCACTCCATCTTCCACGACCTCGTCCTCCCCTATTGCCATGGCTGAAGCTCCTCTGATGTACGTAAACTAATATACATCGAGAGCCAGAAAAACCATCAAAGTAATCGGAAGAGCATATGGAATTATTGATTGAACCGAGATAGGAAAGCATTCATAAGACGTTTTCCTTGACGCTAAAACCATGAATGTTTCTTGCATTTGTCACATGGCTTTAGTTTATTTCATGAAGAATAAGTTCATTCGAAAGAAGAATCTTAACTTTTAGAATGAACTTATCAACTATTGAACTCGTGAGAATCAATAGGACATTAAAAGTGAATCTTGAACTAAGTTAGATCCCAGATAACTATATTGCACTTGTATTGTCAATTGACCTTACTCCTCCCATTGATAATTAATTGTTGTTGCACGACTCAATTTTCCCATGATTAATTCTAGTTGTTTACAATTTGAGTCAATTACTTAAGGTTTATAATCATCTCAATCTAAAGAATTAATTCTCCTAAATAGCGTTAAGCCAAGTATTCTTTAAACATAGTTTGAACCAATCTCTGTGGAGACGGTATCTTTGTATACTAACTTTGATGCAACATGAACTTATTTTATATGTGTTTTGCATTCGTGATGCATCAAGCTGATTTATAAGAAATTGTAGGTTTTATACCGTTACAAAAATTATATAACTATATGTAACAAATTAATAACTTGACTTTAAGTGAAATCCAACTCTAATAATATGCATGAACCTATAAATCACCTAGCAAGCACATATGAGTTACTTAGAGTTCAACTTTAAAAATGTGATTAGTAATGTCACGACTCAAAAACTGGGTTGTGATGGCACCTACTCCATCCCCACCCCACCCTGTGGTAGGTAGGCCAACCATAGACTCAACCAATAATATAAGCAAGGTAAATAAATTGAAAAAGATTATAATAATGAAAAAACTCAACTGAATACAAAAACATTCCAAAAACTGAAAGTCACAAAGTACAAGCCTGTATGAGTAATGTTAATACGACCATAGGTATGAAACATCTCAAGTATAAGGAAAAACAACATAAATCAAAGATACAAGAGATTTGGTAGGCTCAGGGATCAAACAGTCTCTACCTCTGAATCTCAAGGATGAAACCCCAATCAAGTCTCGAAATCAACGCTTAGGAGGGACTGGCTTGGTACCAGCACGTAAAGTGCAGAAATAAACAAGCATGAGTACTAATCCACATGGATTCAACAACAACATCGACCGACCCTGATTCAAAGTGATGGTGAGAACCCCCGAATTAACAAATATCTTATATAATTCACTTAAAAATGCACTCAGGAAGGCCACACCTAGACTAACAGTCAATATCAACAGCAAATTACATAGAACCTGACCAAGTAATCATTAAATATCACAAAACTATATCAGAATAGAAATCCCACTTTCACAATGAATCAACCACTCACCAAACCAAAACAAGCTAAACCAATGGATATGATGACTGACGAGAATGATGTAAATGATGCATGTTCGTCCTAACTATATACATCCGCTACTCTGTATAGCTCTAGCTAGGACCTATGGAGACTTGTGAGGTCCATATTCACCCTCCGGATCCATCCAAAATCCACGGAGTAAATAATCATAGATCAGCGTAATCCGGATCCGCCCGTAGGGCTAGGAAGAGAATCCAATAAATAGTCTTGGTGCCACAAATAAATTACAACCTTTAGATCCTCTAGAAGGCCACGAAAAAATATCAATGATACCATGATAATATGAATGTGGAGAGGGTGATGAAACACAGTCGGATATGTCAACAACAACCTAAATCCATAAAAATAGGGGGAAAGGCCTTTTTCAATTCACAACTCATCCCCAATAATACATAAGCACTTTCCCATGCTCCTAGCATGCTAATAAATGAAATGAGGCACCAAAAACTAAATCATCAATTAAATCATAGCACATAAGCTAAAATTACAGAAACACAGTCTAACAGTCAATTAGTTTCTTTTAACCCTTGCAGGATACACCTATAACAACATAGATACTCGTTATATCATCTGTGCAGGACCACCATATCCCCCATACTCACAAGCAACTACTACATAAGCACTTCGAAAAAGAGTCAAAGAAAGTCTCAACTTGCTTTAAAAGAAGTTCAAAAAGTCAAATGAAGGTTTATCCTTCTGAAGATCCTCTGAATGAGTCCAAACTGATCAAATACATTTTCTATATAAGAAAATAAAGCAATAGACACTCATATTACTGTACTTAAATTTCAAGTCCAAAGAGCCAACCCTAATCCCATTAGGGACAATTGGAATTTCAATAAAATATCACGTTACCATAACTTAAGGAGTTCAAATATGAAATTTTAAAATAAAAATGGAGTTAAAATCGACCTCCAAATCATCAAAACACTTTCTCTTAACTTTACCCCAAAATCCCTAAATTTTCAAATTGAAAAACCATGATTTAAAGATGAAATCATAAACAAATCATTGAGGGATGTGTAAAAATAGTATGGGAATCATACCTAAAGAAGAAATCTCAAAAAACACTTTTGAATCTCCAAAAAATGAGTCCCCAAGATCCAAAAATAAAGATATGAAAAATATGATGAAAAAGAAAGAATCCACTGTTTAAGTGAAAGCAACACCGCACCTACAGGGGTCTTGTCACAGGTCTGACAAGACATGCGTGGTAATTCCTCCGCAATGATGGAAACCTCTAACCAAATGGACCCTCATATGCGCGGGCCTCAACCCCTAGGAACGAACCTACAAGCACAAGGAATATTCACAGCCGCGGCTCCACTGGTGAGGACAGAGCTCCATAGGAGAGGGCAGTCCCTGCCTAACCCAGCTCCCCAAGAGCAAACCCAACTCCACCGGAACAGTAATGTGTCACCGACAAGGGTCTGCACGTGCAATTGCACCAGACACAACAACCAACAACAATGAGAAACAAAAGTCCAAGCTCGATATCGGCACTAGAAACTCACCTAGAACCCCTTGAAGAAAACTTGACTATGCTACTAGACTAAAACGACATTACAGACTTAATGGAGTCGTCAGGTGATCGATTAGAAGCCGTTATCAACGAATGTTGACCACATTTAACCCTAAACCTTAAACGACCAACTTTCCAACCAACTATCCAAAATCAATACAAACACCTTGGACCTGAACCAAAGATCCTACTAACCAAAAGTTACATTTTGGAGCTAACGAAACTGACGAAATTCTCATATAATCTCAAAATCTCCAAATATTAACCACTATCAACCATACCAACGCCAAAACCTTCAAAAATGAAAAACTTACATAATATTCAACCAACCACCTCAAAATTTGAGCCACCCACAGAAAGGGGTAAAATGGTCAAAATACATCAAAAAAAGAAAATTGCAATGAGAATTGTTACAAGTAATAATCTCAAAAGAGGTCAACAAGTACATTGTATCTTGACCTATTAATTATGTTCACATCAAAAGAAAAATTATGTGAATTTGTCATTTTACCTACATACAAAAACAATAAATAATAATTGACCATATTTTAAATTTAAATAAATGTCCAAATATGGGGAATGACACTATAATCTTCTTAAAAGAGCTAATTCAACAAATCTGATCATATTAATTGCATCCTCGTCAATATTTAATAACATTTTCTATCTTTTCAATTGAATTGTCTATATATACACCTCAATATTTCGCAATTGTCAAGGGCACGACATTGGTTCACTTCGCAATTGTACCTTCTAAAGGTGAAGCCAACATTTATACCATAAAGAAAAAGAGGTTAGTACATTTGATTACAACAATTGTTTCGATGCAAAAGTTACTAATACAGTTAAATGTTTTTATAGTAGCGTCATTTGTCTAGATATTTTTTTTCATTATAGTGAAATATTGTTATAGAGAACATATAATATAACATACTATGAAAAATAAATTCTACAAAAATTTGGTTATTATAGTAAAGGTTGTTGTAGAGGATGGTTATTATGTGGAGAGGCCTAACTATTTAAAATATTTTGTTATGGACTAAAATAATAGAAAGGAGACGAGCCAAGTGATCCCTATGAACTTAATCTCAAATACCATGACATGCTACATGGATGGAAGCTCAAAGGAGACAACGCCAGAATGGAAAATGTGAAACGGTAAATATAAGTTATTTTATGATTTATTTCTTTTATCCGCATATCAAGTTTTACTACTTTCCTGAAGTGCACTCATATTTTTTATATATGCATCTAGATTTGTTGTTTAGAAGGAAGGTTTTAGAAGTACCTTTGACATAAATGATTTTTTTTCTTTACGTCGTACTTGGCAATTGGGATTCACTGATAGCCATTCCAAATAAATGATAACTTAGTTTCACTCTGTTTCTCGTTTATTCTTCCTTCAAACAAAAAAATTTAAGGTATGGTTGGTTTTGTGTGCGTTATAAATCATCAAACATGTTTCTTGTGATTTTAATTATTTTGTAATGTAACTACTATACGGAATTTAAGAAAAATCTTCCTGTATTGCAGTTTTACTCTCATGGGACCAAACGTAGTATGTGTCGATCAATTGTTGTAGTAAGAAGACATATTTTCCAAGGCGAAAAATTGAAGGTAGAAATTGATCCAAAGACGAAAGCAGTAACAGTGTCTGTGGTAAGTTGTTACATTACATGTATTTTGTTTGATAATTATAGCATATTTGGTCAAGTTTGTAGTAAGCCAAAAATATTAATTTTAGAGATTTGAAGTGTTTGGTCAAGTTGTTAAAAAAAATAAGTACTTTTAAGTAGTATAGTTATACAACTTTTCAGAAGCTAATTAAATAAGTAGCTTCTTACTTTTTGAATGTTTGGCTAAGCACCAAATGTTACTCTAATATTGATAAATGTTACTCTAATATTGATAAGTTGCTAATTATCCCAAAAGTACCTTTTTAAGAACCTCTTGTAAACAAAAAAAAAAGACTTTCAAAATAAGTAAATTTTGAAAGTTTGGCCAAACAAATTAGTTAGGTTAAAGAAAAAAAAAGTGTTGCACCAAATATCTGGGTTGGGGAAAGGCTTAGACCACATTGAATCTTATGTAAGTACTCTTATTTTGCATTATTTCAGCAAGAAATTTTTTTCATGACTTGAAATTCACTTTAACTCGTAGTTTCACGGCGACAACTTCTATCATCATGCATATCGAGGAGCCACGTCAATTACATTATTCTTACAAAAAATTTCTTCTTAAATTTGAAGGTTCGGGTTGCAGAAAAGAGATCCAAGAAAAGAAAAGGAGAATCTTCAATCTCGGAGAGGGAATCTGCAGGAAAGAAATACAAAAGCAATGGACACGACAATTATGATGACACCGAGGTTGAAAAATTTCTCAAAGATGCACGGAACAATCTTATGAACAGGGATGAAAAACATAAAGACGAGGTAATTTGTGTTAATTCTACTATTAAATTATAGGAGTTATACAAAAGCAGGAATTTGTGACACACAACTTTTATTATTAAACAACAAAAATTCGTCGTTGATCCTATTTAATAAAAAGACACTAATTTATAATCATGGACATTATTTTTCTATCACTTGGTCATCACATTTATAATTTTTATATCCATTATTCTGATATTAAAATTCTCGGAGATGAAATTGGAGGAGTTGATTTTTTTTACTTTATTTTTTGTGATTATAAAATGCTGGAACTATTATGTCGTTGATTTTGAAGTCTTGTGTGCTCTATGTCACTCCTATTATTAATATTGGATTATGAGAATTAGAAAGTGATCATGTGTTTTTTAATTGTAGGAATAATGTTCTTAAACAATGGGGTTGATCAAATAGAAGATTGAAAGCAATGCAATGAAAGTGTGTGTTTAAATATTGTTTTTAAACAATGCAATGAAAGTTTATTGTTTTTTAACCATATGTATATGGATATGATGATAACTCAAGTACTCAGTATGCAGTTGACTTTGTAGTAGTGGAAGTACTTATAATATCCGATTTCGGGATATTTTTGAAGTTTGTTAAATACTATTCGTTGTTTTTAATGGCTATATAATTTTGGAGAATTTCAATTTCAATTTTTTATAGTTACTATTGTTATTACTAAATGTTGTTCTACAGTAACAATTAACAAGCTGAATGTTGCCACAAATGTTATAGCAGTTTCTTGTAGCTATTTTCATGGCTACTTTTTACAGCAGGAAAAGTTGTAATAGATAGTTTATTGATTTTGAGGCGGAAAAATTCGCTACTAATAATAATTTACATTAGCGAGATAAAAATTATTGCTGATAGTTATATATTTTTGTAGCGGTAGGAGTCGCTACTAATAAAATCTTTAGTAGTGACTAGAAAGTTGCCCTGGTAGATTATTAGTTTTTGTGGCAAGTAAGTCGCCACTTAAAGTCTTACTTCAGTGGCGACCAGATCAATATTTGTGTTGTAAATATTTTTTTTGTGGCATACTTGTTTACATTTTGTGACGACATCTGTCATTGTTGTAGTCTTTTAGTAGCGACTTTAGTGCCGCAATAAGTCTTGTTTCTTGTAGAGCTTAGTTCATTGAAACTTTGAGAAATTTTACATTACTTCCTTAAATGTCTTCACTAATGATGGGTTCCATCCTCAAAAGGAAGTAGAGAAAATCATGCATGAAAATATCGAAGTTGTTCTACGAAAAAACATTCTTACTGATGAAGAAAATGGTGATCAAGACGACGAAGAAGAAGAAGTGGGGAAAAAATGAAGAGTTGGCTACATGATTTTCTATAATAAGTGTTTGCACATTTACTATTATTTATTTTTATTTGTAACTGTTAGAACATCAATATTATTTCTTTATTTTCTAAGTCCGATTTAGATCCTATTTGTTGAACAATTGATTAGTTTCATCTTAATATTAAAAATCAGTTGAATGTATGCATTTCTATTCATGTCTATGTCACTTCGAACACATGTCTTTCTCTTTGCTGAAAGATTTCTTCAATGTTTCTATTAGAAGCACCAATTCTTCTTCTATTTATAAGCATTCAAATGTTGATTTTTTCTTAAAATTTCGTAATTAGGACATCAAGTTTTGCCCTGCTCAAAAATTCCTCTATTCATAGATGTCATAGAGATGTTAGTCTATGCGAAAAAGGGCAAAAGAAAATTGTCCCTCGATTATCACAAAAGATTTATGTTGACTCTTCATTCATCTATTTTACTAATAATATTCCTCTAATTACATTTTTGGATCAGTATGCCCTTTAACTAAAGGCCAATACTGCAAAAGAATTACTTATATTCCACGCGTCATTTTATTACTGATCCAGTTTTAAACTCTAACCCTATATAAATGAATCCATGCACTTACCCGATTTTCTGACTTATCCAAGCCCAAGAATTTGTTTTTTTAAAAAAAAAAAAAAAAAAAAAAAAAAAACTATACCCTTCAAATTTGATTTTCATTGAAAAAAAAAAAAAAAAAAAAAACCTTCATAGGTTGATTTTTACCAAAAAAAAAAACATCCTATCTTTGAAGGTCGACATTTTGCATTTTTTTAAAAAAAAAAAAAAAAAAAACCTTCAGAGGTCTTCTCATTCAAGTTAATTTTAAAAAAATAGACCTCTAGAAGTTGTTTTGTAGTTCAAAAGTTTTTTAAGCTAAAAATTTGACCTCCGGAAGCTAGTATTTTGCAAAAAAAAAAAAAAAAAAAAAAAAAAACTAAAAATAAATAAATCATTCTCTGAAGGTCGGTTTTTGCATGTTAGTTTTTAAAGAAACGACCTGTAGAGATCAGTTTTCATTTTTATGGTTTTTGGCACTAAAAAATCAATCTATAAAGATCAATTTTATTAAAAGATAATTTAAAATATTTTTTAACGAGGTTAGTTTTTGATTGTTTTTAGCAGTGATTTTATGTTTTTCGGGCAGGTTAGTGTTTAGGTCAGCTATGTTACAAAATCAGGTGGGTGAATTTACTTGGGCTCAGAGTTTTAAATTGGAACAATAATAAAATGTCTAATGGAAGATAAATAATTTTTTAATTCATAGTAAAAGGAAAATCCGGTCGACTTTAAAAATCGTGAGGGTTCAAGTCCCACTATCCCTAAAAAGACTTTGACTCTCCAACTATTTCCCCGACCCTGTTTACTTAGCAGTTTCATATTCCTCATCTTTCTCAGTCACTCTATTCTTTTAGAAATGGATTTTAATGTAGTCAAAGGCATAAATGAACCAAAACTATAACCAAAGGGATATTTTTAGCAAAGTAGGTGGATGGAGGGTATATTTACACCTTTTACAGGGCATTTTATAGCCATTTTCCATAGTCTACATTGCGTTGGAAGGGGAGACTAGATTCCGTTTTATATGTTTCACTTCTTCGGAAAAAAGTGACTTTTCCATTGGAGGGTATCTTTGTAAATAAGGAGGGAGAATAAAGAAGACTTGCAAAAATTGGGATATCTTCTCATCTGTTCAAGCATTAGTAGACTAAGTTATTTAGTACATGTGCTCACAAGAGATAGCAGGTACCCCATGAAATTAGTCAAAGTTTGTGCAAGTTGGCTTGGATGGTTCAATGAAATTAAGATTATTAAATCCTCAATTGGAATATTTATTGAAAATTTTGTTCAACAACATACCCAGTGAGATTCCACAAGTGGGTTTGTAGAGGGTAGAGTGTACACAGGCCATAACCCTATCTCATGGAGGTAAAGAGGTTGTTTTCAAAGAACCTTCAGTTCGAGTACAACAAATTAAAGAATATTGAACATAGAATCAGTGACATAACAAGAATTTGTACTAAGAACATTAAATTGAGAAGGTGGAATGAAGAAGAGTTGCAAATAAGGAGGTAGAATAGAGAAGACCTGCAAAAATAGCTATCGCTACTCATCTATCTAAGTCTTACTGGACAGAGATATTCAATACTTGCATTGATAAAAGATATCAGATACCTCATGTAAGTAATAAAAATGTTTGCAAGTTAACCTGAACACCATAATTATAAAAAAAAATAGAGATAAGTTAAATGTACTTACAATAACTAAAGACTAAATTAGAATATCCATCAAAGATTTATTCAAACTATGGAAAGACAACTACTTTTAACAGGAACTACAGAAAAACCATTCAGAACTCTGTACTTTCCACTCAGTGCTCAGTCAATACACTAGCATTGGATTCAGAAATAATTCCTACTTTTCTGTTTTTCTCCTGTATTTTCCCTACTTGCAAAACAACACAAGAAAGTAAGTAATGTTAATAGATGTTACTACTGGAAGATATAAGCACAATATGTTGTCACAATGTTGCATCATATCCTCTGCAGATTCCAAAAAATACAAATTGCAGGCTATTATAGAATTATCATGCAGAAACAAAAACATAGTAAATCAAGTAGAAGGTGGCGATCAAACAAAAAGTTCATAGTAAGAAAAGTATTAGAAATTTGAAATAACCCTCTTAAGTGGCCAGGACACACAAGAATTCTTGGCTTTGCTTTAGCGGCCACCATTAGGTTCTGCAAGTCCTGATTGGCATCCCATCTGCTCAAGAAACTTAGCAAGGTGTAGGTGTTTGGACGCCCATTGCTCGGCCTATTTCTGCTCCTTTGCTTCTGCATCCCTCCTCAAGCCTGCTAGTTGCTCCTTGTAATCTGCTTCAATCCTGTCTAAAGTTGTCTTCTGCTCTTCCCTCAAAGCTTTCATTTTTGCTTCAATTTCCTCCATCTTCTCCCTAACTTTACTTGCTTTCTCTGATTCTAGTTGTAATTCCACCCTCCTTAACCTTCAAGCTGCTTCCTTCTTATGTGCAGTCCAAGTACGATGCCCTTCGTCTAGTTCCTTACAGCATTCTGCAAGTTCAGTAATAAATGGATTTTCTCCACAAGGAGGGGCAACCCCATGATGCGGAAAACTGGTCAAGATAAGAAGAGCATTTTGAGGTCCTCTATCTGTCTGTATCCATGGAATGCCAGGCGTAGGAGTGGGTGGCACTGTTGATGGGGAGAGACTTAAAGTCACAGATGGAGATGATGATCGGACAGATGAAGGAGCAGTAGAATTAGAAAGCCATGGAGGAAGAAGAGTCTGTGGCGTAGGAGTTGGTGCATCGGCGTGGAGGAAACCTCCATTAGAAGTAGCCATAAGTAAGCCTTGAACGCTCTGCTCTTTCACAATCTTCTCTGCAAAGGTCTCAAGAATGTGGTCGTATTTTCCCTCGTCCACTGGATCAACAACCTTATTGTTTTCTTTTTGCTCACTCTGTTGCTTCTCTTTGAAGTGACATAGAAAACAACATTAGTCTGATTGAATTAAGATTAGAATCGAAGAATATATCCACATTTAGTTTTGTTCAGACCCTTCAGCATTCAGATCTTTTCATGAGTAGAGATCAGAAGCCATATTTGAAGGTCACTGCTTGCAGATAAAGGCAGAGAAAACAGTAAAGAAACAAAAGAGTGAACGGTGTACGCACCAAAGTTATGATTGATAGAAGCATATGCTTAAATAAATCATTTGATCTAATATCAATTATTATGTACCAGCCCAGCATATTGCAAACCTCCAATCTACACACCGCTACACTATCCTGATTGTAAAAGGAGAAGGTATGGAGAATTACTTGTATATTATTCAATTATGTAAGATGTTTATATACAGATACAATGAGCTAATTAAGGAAACTAAATAAGGAAAGACTCGAAAGACATTCTATCATATCCCTACATATCTGCTAAGCTACGTACGCTACACCTAAACATGTCTATATTCATTCTGTAACACTCCCCCTCAAGTTGGAGCATAGATATTAATCATGCCCAACTTGTTACAAAGATACTCAACTCGAGTGCCATGTAATGCTTTTGCAAACAAATCAGCTAGTTGCTCTCCGGTCTTCACGTACCCGGTGGAAATCAAATTCTCCTGAATCTTCTCATGTATAAAATGACAGTCAACTTCAATATGATTTGTTCTTTCATGATACACTGGATTCGAGGTAACATGAAGTGCAGCTTGATTATCACACCAGAGTTTTGATGGAGTAGCATACTTCAGCCCAATTTCAGTCAAAAGATGATGTATCCTCATAATCTCACATGTAGACTATGACATAGCTCTATATTCTGATTCTGCACTGGATCGAGATACAACATTTTGCTTCTTACTCCTCCATGATACTAGGTTTCCTCCAACAAACACACAATAGCCTGTAGTAGATCTTCTATTAATTTTGGATCCAGCCCAATCAGCATCTGTAAAACACTCAACACGACTATGACCGTGATTGCTATACAATATGCCAAGTCCAGGAGCTCCTTTCAAGTAACATAGAATCTGTTCTAAAGCTTCTCAATGCTTGATTGTAGGTGAGGACATAAACTGACTAACAACACTTACCGCAAATGCAATATATGGATGAGTCACAGTAAGATAGTTTAGCTTCCCAACTAACCTTCTATATCTCTCAGGATCATCAAAAGGATCACCATCGTCTTTCACAAGATGCACATTGGGAATCATTGGAGTACTACAGGGTTTGGTTGCCAACTTTCCAGTGTCTGCAAGTAGATCAAGAATATACTTTCTCTGAGACAGAAAAAGTCCCTTCTTGTTTCTATTAACTTCCACTCCTAAAAAGTATTTCAATTGACCCAAGTCCTTCGTATGAAACCTAGTATGCAGGAAAGACTTGAGGGAAGATATCCCCGCATAATCACTTCTTGTGATGACAATGTCATCAACATATACAACAAGGAGGATAATACCAGCTATTGATTTCTGATAGAAGACTGAGTGATCACATTTACTCATTTGCAGCCCAAAATCCCGAACTACCTCACTGAACTTGCCAAACCAGGCCCGTGGACTCTGCTTCAAGCCATACAAAGACTTCTTCAAATGACAAACTTTCCCATACTCCCCCTGAGCAACAAAACCAGGTGGTTGCTCCATATACACTTACTCCTGAAGATCGCCATGAAGAAATGCATTCTTGATATCCAACTGATGTAAAGGCCAATTCTCGAAAGCAGCTAGAGAAATAACAAGCGTACAGAAGTGCGTTTGGCCACTGGGGAGAAAGTGTCTGAATAATCTACCCCATACGTCTGAGCATAACCTTTAGCCACAAGTCTGGCTTTAAGTCTTGCTAATGAACCATCTGGATTAACTTTAACTGTGAAGACCCACTTACATCCTACTGCTTTCTTTCCTTTGGGTAAATCCACCAAATCCCACGTATGGTTTTCCTCTAAGGCATGTATTTCATCAAGAATTGCATCAGACCAACCAGGATGATTCAGAGCCTCCTTCACTGTTTTGGGTACAGAGATGGAGTCTAGAGAAGCAATCAGAGATCTAGATGTAGAGGATAAGTGGTCATAGGAAATAAAATTAGCAATGAAATATGTGGACTTGCAATTACGTGTACCTTTGCGAAGAGTAATAGGAAGGTCAAGATTTTCAAGAGGATCAGATAAAACTGGTGCAGGACACATATCTTTCTTCCTCGAGTAAACTTGAACAATTGGCGGTCTTGCAAACATAGATGCAGGAGGTGCTGAAGGCACAATAATTGATCGGTGCTCAATAGGAGAACTGGGAGACAAAGGAACAACATCATCTGATTATTCTATCAAAGCACGAGTAACATGATAGACTAGCCACTCATCTTCCTCTTCTTGACTCGAAGAAATAGGAGGTGCATAGAAAAATGGTGTAGTCTCTGAAAATACCACATCAGTTGACACAAAATACTTGCCAAGATCAGTAGAATAACATCGATATCCTTTCTGAAGACGAGAATAACCCAGAAAAACACACTTCAGTGCTTTAGGATCTAACTTGGTAACAGACGATCGGACATCTCGAACATAGCATATGCTTCCAAACACCTTAGGTTCCACCGAAAAGAGTGACTTGTTTGGAAAAAGAACACTATAAGGCACATTACCATCCAACACAGAAGATGGCATTTTGTTAATTAGAAAACAAGCTGTAGAGACTGCATCAGCCCAAAATTATTTAGGAACCTTCATTTGAAACAAAAGTGCCCAAGTTGTCTCAAGTAGATGCCTATTCTTTTGCTCAGCAACTCCATTTTGAGAAGGTGTATCAACACATGACGACTGATGGAGAATACCATGTTGTCTCATGTATGACTGAAACAATTCTGACATATATTCTTTTGCATTATCACTCCTTAGAAAGCACCAAAGCATTGAATTGAGTTTTGACTTCAGCACAAAAGTGAGCAAACACTTCAGAGCGACTTTTCATAAAATAAATCCAAGTCATCTGAGAGAAATCATCCACAAAAGTGACAAAGTACTTATGTCCAGTTTTGGAAACGACAGGACATGGTCCCCAAACATCAGAATGAATTAGCTCAAAAGCTGACTCAACCCGTTTATTAACCCTCAAACCTAACTTGCTGCGATGATGTTTTGCAAATTGACATGATTAACAGTCCAAAAAAGGGATATTTTGAAACTGGGGACAAAGCTTCTTTAACAGAGGTAAAGAAGGATGCCCCAATCGACAATGTGCTTCAAATAGAGACATGACACTTGAGCAGGAAACAAATCGAGGCTCATATTCATCAAGGATATAGAAATCACCAATTACACGTCCTTTGCCAATAACCTTATGTGTTGCAAGATCACGGAACAAGCAATGATTGGGAAAGAAAGAAATATAACAATTAAGATCTCTAGTAAGTTTACTCACAGAAATCAGATTGAAGGCCAACTTTGGTAGATTCAACACAGATGACAAGGTAATAGAGGAAGTAGCTTTGACGATCCCGGATCCCACAACACTACATGTTGACCCATCAGCTACTGTTACCTGAGAGGGTGCTTTGTGTGATTGAAAGGTAGAAAATAGATTAGGATAACCCGTCATATGATCTGTAGAACCTGAATCAATCATGGACTTTCCCTCTAATATGCCAAACTCTGAAATTCCTCCTTCTTCTTCTAAGTCTAAAAAGAAAGCAGAAAAGAAGAAATAGAAGAAGGCAGTGCGGAAAGAGAATGGAGACAAGGGAAAGGCTGTTTTGAATGCCGAAAACAACAAGAACAAGGCAAAGGATGGGATCATGATGAATGATTGAAAGTCATCGCATGACTTTCTGTATACACCTACTGAGCCTCAATGCTCCCAAGATAGGACCCATGGGGGTTTCGCAACTTGTATACTACCTCAAATCTCAATCTCACCTCTCCGACTAGTGTTCATGGATCAAGGGTTTTATAAAGTGTCACATTCACCTCTCCGGCTATTGTTCACGGATCAAGGTTTTTTCATAAAAATGTCTTGTTTTCTCTCAAATCAGTGTTTCCCGATGGTACCAATGTCTCATGAATATGTATGTATGAAATGAGGATGAAATGCTCACAACCAATCATTATGATGATAGAAATCCATTCAATACATGTACAAGTGAGCTCAGAATCAACTCAGGTATCAATAATTCATGATATCACCTCTCGCTTGGAACCACCAGAATAAATTAGTATGTAAGATATCAATATTATCATTTTAACTCAATACTCGGGTATATTAATCATGATAGAGACAAATAATGCTCAAAAAGGACTATAATATCTATTCAAGCCCCTGCTCGGACATCACATTGATAATAATGACATATAATGTACAAATAAGGCCGATGATATCAAATAAAGCCCCCGCACGGGAAACACGCAATATATGATATCTCAAGTCAACAACAATAAGCTTATAAGCCCCCACATGAGCACACAACATTAACAATAATCTTGAAATAATACTCCGATGGCTAATTTCCCCAACCCATAGCATTTTTTACTTGTTTATTAACTACCCAGCTCAGTCAGAAGAAAGTTAAGACATAACCTATCTCGTAGCGACAAAAAATCGAGCCTAGAACCTTCAACATGGAGTCTTCCCCTTTCAAACGGTCTCTGAATGAGCTAAAGCATACAAATATAGAATGTACGCATTAAAAGGAAGCTAATGATACCCATATCGACTATACTTAAGACGGATCCAAAATGGGTTCGAAAAAAAATGAATTTAAAAATGAAAGGGGTAAAATCAAAATTTTATTTTACAATCATGTTCCCCAATATTATAGGAGTCTACAGTTTAAAACTCAAGTGAAAACGAGTTAAAAAAGAGGCTCAAATTGAAGAAAAACCATCTTAAAGCTTTACCGACGAAAACCCCAAAAACCCATTTTGAAATCGAGATTAAAGAGTGCTTTTGATGATTTAATCAATGGAAATTAATGGAAACAAGAGTTTGGATCTTACCCAAGCACAAATGGTGAAGAAAACCCTCAAAATTGCCCTAACCCGAAGCTTTAAGGTCCAAAAATTATGCAAAATCGTGAAAATGGACTATTTATACTGTTCTATGAACAGTACCTCGTGTTCGCGAGGGTCAACATTGACCGGCCATTAAGTTGGTCATCGCAGTCGCTTAACTAGATCTCACGATCACTATGAGTCAACCCAATCTGGTCTATCGATTTACTCTTCGCTATCGCGGTACCCCACCTCTCAATCATGATAAGTTGTTCAATCAAGGGTTAAGATCGCGACATGTGGCCACGTGATTGCTATGGGACCCCTGATGCTGCACCAGAAACTGCAAAACAGCAGTTGGAGTTTTGGAAAAATATTCTCAATCGAATCCTCGAGATTTTTTCGGGACCCCACAGAAATAAACCAGGTATGTTGCTAGGATAATTTCAATGTTTCGGACTCAATGGCAATATTGGATTTGTGAAAAGAGGTCATTTACAACAAATTATCCCCTGGGCCCTTAAAAGCTTATTTTAACTAGTTTCCGAATGAAGAGTCGAAATGCAAATTAAAGGCTCTGGGCCTGAACTACCCGCGCAACTAATCCAAAATCGACATTTCGGATCTAATGGAACTGATCAAATTTCCATCCGGTGCTCGAATTACTAAATGTTGACCGAAGTCAAACTAATGATTTTTAAAGCCTTTAAGGGTGTGTTTGGTATGAAGGAAAATGTTTTCCTAAAATATGTTTTCATGGAAAACAAGTTGGTTTCTTACTTATTTTCTCATGTTTGGTTGATGAGTGGAAAATATTTTCTAGTGTTTGGTTGGTGAATGAAAAATATATTTTAGTGTTTGGCTAGAGAGTAAAAAATATATTGTAGGAAAATAATTTCTGATTCGAGAATTAACCCCGAAGATCGATCCAGGATCTGACCCCGACACCCAAATTGGGTTTTGATTCAGAAACCCGACCCGACCCTGACTTTGGAATCAGTAATCTAACCCGACAGCCAAATCGGTACCCGACCCCGACACTCGATAATCGCCCCCGACCCCGATACCTAATCAGGACCCAATTCCAACACCTGACCCGAAACCCTACCCCCAAACCCGAAATCCAAACCAAACACCTGAACCAGGACTCGACCCCAACACCCAATCCAAAGCCCAGCCTCGATACTCGGACCGGTACCCGACCTTAACTCATGAATCGAGACTTGTCTCATAACCCTGTCACCCGACCTGATACCCAACCTCTACTCCCGACCCGAGACCTAAGAACCAAACTTAACTCCCAACCCGAGACTCGACCCTGACTCCAGACTCGAGACTCGACCCCTACTCCCAACCCGAGACATGACCTTAAATCTCGACCTGAGACCCGATCCCAACTTTCGACCCGAAACCCGACCCTGACATCGACCTGAGCTGGGGGACCTGACCCTGTCTCTCGACTCGAGAAATGACCTTGGCTCCCGACCCCGACTCTAGATTCAACCCGACCTCGATACTGACCCTAGACCTGGGACCCGACGTAAGACCCTACCTCAACTCCTGACTCGATACCTGGGACCTGACCCAGAAAATGGACCTTAGACCCAACCTTGACTTCCGACCTGAGAACCAACCCCGACACCCGACCCACGACCCAACCCCGACTCCCGACTCGATACCTGACCCTAACTCCCAACCCAAGGCCCAGGACCCAACTCTTGAGTCGAGAATCGTGAATTAGGGTCAGGAGTTAAATCCTGGGTTAGTGTCAGGAATCATTACCCGAGATTTGGGTTAGGGTGGAAAGTTGAGGTGTGAGGTTTAAAGAGAGTTTTGGAAAATGTTTTCCTTACTTTTTGAAGGGATGTTATTTTCCTTAAATTTGAGAAAAATAAGTTTATTTGGAAAAAAATTTCAAAACATTTAAGCCAACCAAACATGAGAAAATTAGAGAATATTTTCCAAAAAATGTTTTCCTTCATACCAAACATACTCTAAGAGTCAAACTCTCCCAATTCATTCTGAATACATCGGGGACTTTCCCAACCATCCCCACACCTCATAATCAGCATGTAACAACTAAGAGGAAGGAAAAAATGGTCAAAACATATAAAAAGGAAAATTTTATATATCTTGTTACATTATCCACCACTAAAACACTAGTTCGTCCTTGAACTAAAAGCAATTAAGGTACCTGGAGCGGTAAAAACTAGGGGTATCTACGACGCATGTCGAAATTGACCTCCTAAGTACCCTTCTCAATAGAGCGATATCTCCACTGGACTTTTACTGAATCGATGCTCTTAGACCTCAACTTCTTAGTTTGTCTGTCTAGGATAGCAATAGGCTCCTCCTCAAAGGACAAATCGGGGTCTAACACAACGGAATCCCATCGAATCACATGGGCATCATCTGGATGGTACCTCTTCAACATGGAGACATGAAAAATAGGATGAACAACCGATAGATGTGGAGGCAAAGCTAGCCTAAACGCCACATCACTGTACTTCTTAATGATCTCAAAAGGGCCAATGCACCTCGGACTAAGCTTTCTTTTTTTCTCGAACCTCATCACACCCTTCATGGGTAAAACTTTCAACAGAATTCGATTTCTAATCATATATGATACATCGCAGGTTCGACAGTCGGCATAACTCTTCTGCCTACTCTGGGTAGCCAATAGCCTCTGCTGAATCAATCTCACTCAATCCATCGAATCCCTCAACAAATTTGTACCCCAAGGTCTCACCTCAAATGAGTCGAACCATACCATGGGGGATCTACACCTCCTCCCATATAAAGCCGCAAAAGGCACCATCAGAATACTAGAATAGTAACTATTATTGTAGGCAAACTCCACTAGGGGAAAGTACTGGTCCCAACGACCTCCAAAGTCCATGACACATGCTCGGAGCATATCATTCAATACCTGAGTAGTCCTCACAGACTAAACGTCAGTCTGAGGATGAAACATTGTGCTCAAATCAAGCTGAGTACCCAACTCACTCTGAATAGTACTCAAAAACTCAAGGTAAAAATCATACCTATATCGGATACAATGGAAACAGGGACACCATGCAATCAAACAATCTCCTTAATGTAGATCTTGGCCAACTTCTCTAAATCATAACTCACCCTCACAGGTATTAAATGCGCTAATTTGGTCAACCAATCCACAATCACCCAAATAGAGTCAAACTTTCCTAAAGTCAGGGGTAGGCCAGCTATGAAATCTATGGTGATCCACGCTCACTTCCATTTGGGAATGGGCACCTGTATCGTACCACCCAGTCGTTAATACTCATACTTCACCTGTTGGTAATTCAAACATTTAGCCACAAACTCGATAATATCCTTCTTCATACCACCCCACCAATAATGCTTCTTCAGATCATGATACATTTTGACTGCCCCTGGGTGAATGGAATATCTAGAACAATGAGACTCCTTCAAGATTAATCTAACCAATCCACCAATTCTGGGCACACAAACTTGTCCACTAATCCTCAGTACACCATCAAAATCAAGAGATGCCGCCTTTGTTTTGCCATTCTACACCTTATCACGAATCACCTTCAACCTATCATCGTTAAACTGATGATCCCAAATCTACGCCATCAAGGAAGATCTAGCCTCAACAAAGGCTAACACATTCCCGAGTGTCAAAATATCAACCCTAACTAGCTGGAAAGCTAAAGACTAAACCTCCTAGGCCAAAAGTCGCTCCTATGTCAAGAGATAAGCTAGACTCCCCATACTAGTCGACTTTCGACGCAAGGCATCCGCAACCACGTTTGCCTTGCCCGGATGATAAAGAATAGTGAGATCATAGTCATTAAGATACTCAAGCCAATGTCGATGTCTCATATAAAGATCTCGCTGAGTGAAGAAGTACTGAAGGCTATGATGATCCGAGAAAATCTCACAATGAACACCATACAAGTAATGTTGTCATAACTTCAACACGAAAATAACTGTTGCCAACACCAAGTCATGGGTAGGGTAATTCTTTTTATGAGGAGAAGCATACGCAATCATCTTACCCTCCTACATCAACACAGCACCCAATCCAATTCCAAAAGTATCACAAAATACAGTAAAAGCTACGCCCTCCTTGGGTAAAGTCAAGATAGGAGCCGAAGTCAACAACTCCTTAAACTTTTGAAAGCTCGCTCACAAGCATTCGACCACTAAAAGGTAATCTTCTTCTAAGTCAACTTCATCAAAGGAGCCACAATAAAAGAGAAACCCTCAACAAAACACCGATAATATCCCGCCAAACTCACAAAACTCTAAATCTCGATAGGAGAAGAAAGTCTAGCCCAATCATGAATCACCGCTATCTTGGTCGGATCAACCATAAAACCGTCCTTGGTCACCACATGAGCTAAGAAAGAAATAGAATCCAACCAAAACTCACACTTGGAAAAATTAGCATATAACTTCTTATCACGCAATCTCTAAAGTACAGTCCTCAAGTATCTCACATGGTTGGCCTCATTCTTGGAATAAACCAAGATATCATCTATAAATACAATCACAAAGGAGTCAAAATATAATCGGTACACCCGATCCACCACTAAAGAATCTCCTATGGGGGTAGAAACATGAAGAGACACAACAAAGGACTCATATGCAGGATCAAACCAGTAGCAAACTATGTAGACACATAGGAGAATGTAGACCCAGGGTCAAATAACACGAAAGTATATCGGTAGCAAACTAGGATGATATATGTAATGACTGCATCAGAGGACTCTGCTTTGGGTCTCCCAAGTATAGCATAACACTTTCTATGTCCACCCCCCGACTGAGCAACACTTCCACTACCACAAGCTCCCCTAGCTCTACCTCGAGCACCTCTAGTACCACCTCTGACTGCAGAAATAGGAGTAGGGCAAAGCTGAAGCTGAGAACCCAATTGAGCAAGACCAAACACATGCCGAGGACAGTCCTTCACTAAATAACCAACCTCATGACATGCATAACACCCTTTGTTGTCTGACTCAAGTTGTGGAGGCCCAGAAAAACTAGGACGATTGCTCTGGCCTAATGAATTGAAATTGGAGCCTCCACCCACGTGACCTGATACCTGGCTACCTGAAGCCGCAGAAATCAAAGGCCTACCACCTGATCCCTATAAGGTTGCCTAAACAAGTCTACCATGATAACCACGAAAACCTTTACCAGAGAAATCCCTACCTCGGGATGCATGTCTACTAAACTTACCTTGTCGGTGCACCTTTTTGGTACCTCCCTGAGTAGCCTGGGTAATCGACTCAATCAACTTAGCATGCTCTATAATACTCTGAAAAGAAGATCCTGAAACTACTATCTGAGTTGTAGCCAACTGATAAGGACCCTTCAATCTCTTGACAAACTTCCTAATCCTCTCTGACTTAGTTGAGATGCTGGCTGTGGAAAACCTGGATAAAGCATAAAATTATGCCTCATACTTAGCAATAGACATGGAGCCCAGCTTCAGGTGATCAAACTCATCTCTCATCCAATCCCTCAAATTATAATGCACAAACCTCTCGAAAAAGGCCTCAGAAAATTGGGTACATGACATAGCAAGTGAACCCTATGGTCTACAACTAGAAAGAGACCTTCACCACTGTCTGGACACATCAAAGAACTAATAAGTTGTATAAAAAACTCCATGGGACACAAGGTATTTGAGGTTTTGTAACCTCTCCTGACAGTCAAGAAAAAACTCATAGACATCCTCTCCAATAGCACCACTAAACTTGGGAGGAGCTAAGTGAATGAACCTCTCAAACCTCTTCTGATCATCAGAGGACATCACAGGGTCTAAAGCAATAGAAGGTAAATGAGTCTAGTAGGTAATGAATCCATACGTGGGGGTACCTCAAAAGATGATTGTATCCCTGAAGATAGAATACCATAAGCAAAAGCCGATACTGACAGCAGAACACCACTCAAAGTCTGAGGAATACCCGATACCCTCAAAGGAATATCTTCCAAATGACTCAAGAGAAGAATCAATAGATCCTGTAGCACTGGGGTGTCAACTAAATCCTATGGGACCTTAGCTGGCCACGCACCCCCTAGCCGATAGTCATCCTCAGCATACTCAACCTTCGACTTGAGAGAGGCCTCTCTAGTATTTCCTCTGACTGGGGCAGTTCCTTGTGCCCATCCTGTACCTCTGGGTTGTCCATAACCCCTACCTCACCCCCTAACTGGGGCTCCAATATCGGGTACCAGCTCCATATCCCTAGCATCTCTGGACCTAGTCCTCACTATCTGCGCAGAAAAGAATGGAATGCAAGTTTAGAATATAGGGTGTGAATAAACCACACGATAAGGAATCAAATTAGAGAATTTTTCTGTTTTATAGCCTCTCAAAGATAGATACGGACGTCTATGTACCGATCCGCGAGATTCTACAAGACATCCTACTCTTACACTTATAAGACTGGTGAACCTAGCGCTCTAATACCAATTTATCATGATCCAAAAGTTGAGGTCATGATGACACCTACCGAGACCTATCCTTGGTAGATAAGACAATTACCTAAAAAGGAAAGAGAATTTGAAATATAGACTAAACAAATTAGATGAGACTTCTAGAATGAAGTCAAGTCAATACACACATATATATAGCGGAAGTCTGAAATATAACATACATAAAACCCCTAAAATCTGATGCCATAAGCACAAGAGCATCTGAAATATACCCAAATATCTGAATGCATAAATCCATCTTTGAAATTAAGTAAAGACAAGTAAGAACAAGAGGAGGCTCAGAGTCAGCTCTGAACTCTAGAGCATGCTTGTACCTCAAATGTCAACTCTGAGTAGCACGAATCAGTTATCACTTCTAGTACTCGAGATATGATCTATATCAAAAAGGTATAGTAGGGGTGAGTATGGTCCACTTGTACTCAATAGGTATCATAGACTGACTGAGCATAGAAGAAAATAATACAAGTAAAACATACTGTGAGCATGTCACCTGCAAACAAAAAAGTTCCCAAATGGTAGCTCACACCGTCTCCACTAATAGTTCTATAATATATGATCGATGCAGTAACAACTAAAAATGAATATCTATATCTATCTATATATGGAAAGTAAGTACACATCAAGGGTGCATAAAGAAACACAGAAAATACATATGCAATGCAATGCAATGATGATGGGATCATTATGAATGATTGAAAGTCATCGCATGACTTTCTGTATACACCTACCGAGCCTCAGCACTCCTAAGATAGGACCCATGGGGGGGTCGCAGCCCATATACTACCTCAAATCTCAATCTCACCTCTCCGACTAATGTTCATGGATCAAGAATTTTATAAAGTGTCACATTCACCTCTCCGGCTATTATTTATGGATCAAGGATTTTTCATTAAAATGTTTTATTTTCCCTTGAATCAGTGTTTCTCAATGGTACTAATGTCTTATGAATATGTATGTATGAAATAAGGATGAAATACTCACAACCAATCAGTATGATGATAGAAATCTATTCAATACATGTATAAGTGAGCTCAGAATCAACTCAAAGTGTCAATAATTCATGATATCCGTTCTCGCTTGGCACCTAAGACATTAATAATATCATTTTAAATCAATACTTGGGTATTTTAATCATGATATAGACAAATAATGCTCAAAAAGGCCTATAATATCTATTCAAGCCCCTGCTCGGACATCACATTGATAATAATGGCATATAATGTACAAATAAGGCCTATGATATCAAATAAAGCTCCCGTATGGGCAACACGCAATATATGATATCTCAAGTTAACAACAATAAGCAGCTAAGCCCCCACACGAGCACACAAAATTAATAATAATCTTGAAATAATACTCCCATGGCTAATTTCCCCAATCCATAGCATTCTTTACTTGTTTATTAACTACCCAGTCCAGTCTGAAGAAAGTTAAGTCATAACCTACCTCGTTCCGATAAAAATCTAAGCCTAGAACCTTCAACATGGATCCTTCCCCTTTCGAATGGCCTCGGAATGAGCTAAAACATACAAATATAGAACTTATGCATTAAATGGAAGCTAATGATGCCCTTATCGATTATACTTAAGACGGGTACAAAACAGATTCGAAAAAATGGTTTCAAAAAATAAAATGGGTAAAACTAAAATTTTATTTTATAAACAGGTTCCCCAAGATTATAGGAGTCTACAGTTGAAAATTCAAGCAAAAACAAGTTAAAAATGGGGCTCAAATCGAAGAAAAACCATTTTAAAGATTTACCAGTGAAAATCCCAAAAACCCATTTTGAAATCAAGATTAAAGAGTACTTTTGGTGATATAATTAATGGAAACAAGAGTTTGGAGCTTAGCCAAGCACAAATGGTGAAGAAAACCCTCAAAATCGCCCTAACCCGAAGTTTCAAGGCCTAAAAATGGTGTAAAGTCGTGAAAATGAACTATTTATATTGTTTTGTGAACAGTACCTTGCAACCACAAACCCCACCCCACAATCGAAGTTGACCGATAATTAAGTTGGTCATCGCGGTCGCGTAGCTAGGCCTCGCGATCATGTTGAGTCAACCTGACCCGGTTCATTAATTTACTCTTCGCGATCACGGTACCCCACCTTGCGATTGCGATGAGTTATTAGATCAAGGGTCATGATCTCAACACATGGCTATGTGATTGTGATAGGAACCCTAATGCTGAACCAGAAACTACAAACCAACAGTTGGAGTTTTGGGAAATAGTCCCGATCGTACCTCGAGATTTGTTTGGGACCCATAGAAATAAACTAAATAAGCTAGTAGGTTAATTTTGATGTTCCAAACTCAATGAAAATGTAAGATTTTTGAATAGATGTCGTTTACAATAAATTAGCCCCCGGGGCCCCTTAAAAGTTTATTTTAACTAGTTTTTGAATAAAGGGTTAAAATGTAAAATAAAGGCTCTGGGCCTGAACTACCCATGCTACTAATCCAAAATCAATATTCCTGATATAATGGAATAGACTAAATTGCCATTCGGCGCTCAAATCACGAAATGCTGACCGAAGTCAAACTAATAACTTTTAAAGCCTCTAAGAGTCTCAAACTCTCCCAATTAATTTTTGAATGCATCAGGGACCATGCCAGCTCTCCCCACACCTCATAATTAGCATATAAAAGCTACGAAAAAGGGAAAAATGTTCAAAACACATAAAAAGGAAAATTTCACATATCAGGTTGTTACATGTTGTCTCGTGCGAGAAAGTACCAACTTTATGTCAAGATGGAGAAATGTGAGTTTGCTCAACAAGAAATCAAGTTCCTTGGTCATTTGATTAGTCAGAATCAAGTGAATATGTATCCTAAGAAGGTGCAGGCCATTGTTGATTGACAAGTACCAAGTGGGGTGAAAGACTTGAGATCTTTCCCTGGGTTGGCTAACTATTACAGGAAATTCATTGTTGGCTACTCAAAGAAGGAAGCAGCCTTGACTGATTTGCAGAAGAAGGATGCAAATAGGCTTGGTTAGAGAAGTATGATGCAGTGTTCCAAAATTTAAAGGAAGCCATTGCATCTGAACCGACACTAAGGTTGCCTGATTTTGATATTCCATTTGAAGTGCACACGGATGTTTCTGTCAAAGATGTTAGGGCGTATTGGTGTAAGAAAATCATCTGGTTGCATTTGAAAGTCAAAAGCTGAATAATGCAGGGTAGTGATACACTACTCATGAGAAGGAAATGGTTACTATAGTGCATTGCTTGCAAACATGGAGAGTGTATTTGTAGGGAACTCGCTTTGTAGTGCGGATGGATAATGTTGCTAATATTTTCTTTAAGACAGAGAAAAATCTAAGTCCAAAACAAGCATACTGGCAGGAATTCTTAGCAGAATATGACTTTGTTTGGGAGCACAAGCCGGGAAAACACAACCAGGTTGCTGATGCCTTGAGTAGGAAAGAGGTAGTTGTTGTCATGTATTCAATTACTAGACTTGAAACTGATTTCCTTGAAAGAATCAGATTGTGTGCTATGAATGACTCATTTTATGTTAAATGGATGAGTCAAGTGCAAGAGGAGACTTTGAAGAAGTTTTGGATTGAGGATAATCTACTCCATTTTTAGGGGGGGGGGGGAATCATGGTACCTCAAGGTGGTGGGCTGCGTAAAGGCATAATGAAAGAGGATCATGACACTACTTGGACTGGTCATTCGGGTGTGGAAAAGATGCTAGCATTGTTTTCCTGAGTTTATTTCTGGCCTAAAATGGAGGAATACATTGAAGCTTACATCAAAACTTGCCAAAACTGTCAAATAGACAAGACTGAACGTAAGAAGGAGGCAGGTTTGTTGTAGCCTCTTTCTATTTCTTAAAGGCCTTGGTTGTTTGTATCTATGGACTTCATTTCTGGGTTTCCTAAGGTAGACAATAAAGCATCTATCATGGTAGTGGTGGACAGGTTATTGAAATATGTTATCTTTATTGTTGTTCTTTTTAAATGGTCATCTGAAGTAGATGCTGAATTGTTTTATAAACATGTTGTTTAGTTATTTGGTGTCCTGGGTGATATAGTGAGTGATAGAGATGCGAGATTCACGGGCAGGTTCTGGAAAACTTTGTTCAATATGATGGGAACCAAACTAAAATTCACAACGGCAAATCATCATTAAACTGATGGGCAAACAAAAAGGATTAACAATTTGTTGGAAGAATATTTAAGGGACTACGTGATGGCAAGTCAAAGGAATTAGACTGATTTGTTGGAAACAATGCATTTTTGCTACAACCTCCATAAATCATCGGCAACTGAGATGAGTCCATTTGAACTTGTCCTCAGCAGGCAGCCTATGACACCACTTGATATTGTTGTGCAGAAAAAACAGGGCAGATGTCTAGCTACTTATCGGATTGCTAGGAACAGGCACGAGATACTTACTGAAGTGCAAGACAGTTTGCGCAAAGCTCAGAAAATAATGAAGAAATATGCTGACCAATATAGACGCTCATTGGATTTCAAAGTGGGCGACAAATTATGGCTAAAACTCACTCCCTAAATCTGGAAATAGATTGTGAGTAATACTAGGCATAGAGGGCTAATTCCTAAGTAAAATGGTCTGTTTGAAGTGGTTAAAATGGTAGGTGAGGATG
The DNA here is from genome assembly GCA_031232105.1 of Capsicum rhomboideum. Lineage (NCBI taxonomy): Eukaryota > Viridiplantae > Streptophyta > Magnoliopsida > Solanales > Solanaceae > Capsicum > Capsicum rhomboideum. The sequence continues at coordinate 135,652,563 of CP124711.1, read as the reverse complement.
CATACAAGTTGAAATTGCCTGACAGGCTGAAAATTCATCAAACTTTTCATGTGAGTTTTTTAAAACCATATTGTGAAGATGAAGATGATCCGAATAGGAACAAGAAAAAAAGGGCTCCTCCAATTATGGGCACACAGTATGGTGAGGAAGCTGAAATTAAAGAAATTCTTGATCACCGAGTTGTTGGAACAAATAAGAAGAATACCAAGAAAGAATTCTTGATACATTGGAAGGGCAAGTCAAGGAAAGTTGCAACTTGGGAGAAGAATCAAAGCTTGTGGCAGTTGGATGAACAATCCAAGAGTACCTCAAAAAAGCCTCAACGAGGATGTTGAGTTCAATTGGTGGTGGTGGTCTTTCAGACCCCCGGTCTTTGAAATAGGTAGACATCGGCATGGGCATGTCAAGGACTTGTGTATTGGCCTTGGTATGTGGTGTGGGATCAATGTGCGGGTTGTGTTGGCTAAGTGTTAATATTCAACTAAGTCTAAGGTGCCAGGGTGTTGGAAAGGTAGCCTTAGGCATATGGGCAAAGGATAGGCACATGGCACCTGATGGGCATGCAGGCAGGCAAGGCAATGGCATCGGCAAGGTGCAGGAAAGGTGCAGGAAAGGGCTAGCAAGGCTAGCAGCATGCTGAAGGCATGGTATGGGTTGAAGGCACATAGAAAATATTCTAAGTATTGGAAGAAATTAAAAGCTGGAAAATATTCTAAGTGTTGGAAAGCTGAAAATATTCTAAGTGTTGGGAAAGAGAAATTCGGCTAAGGCAAATTTTGAATTTAAATTCTTAGAGGGAATGGTTTTCTGTATTGAGTTTTTATTGTCTAGAATTCTATAATAGCATGTTCCATGCATGCTCATTTGTAACTACTTTGTATTTTGAAACTGCCCATGTGCAAAATTTTAAAAAATAGGCAGAATTTGTCTAAGACATGTAAAGTGTGTTTTGTGCCTTAGAAAATTCATGAGGATCCTTTTTGTATACATCTGAGAGATAGATTAAAAGGTTGGGAATTCTTTCCTATAAACTAAGTGTTCAATTTGTTCCTTTTTTGCTTTGAAACTGTCTAAGTCTTTAGACAAAGTGTGATGTATGTGTGGTTGAAGTTGTGCAGGATTGTATGACTTGGAGAAAAATATCACCCCTATTATAGAAACCATGATAATATGTATATGGTAAGGGTGATGAAACACAGTGGGATATATCAACAACAACCTAAAACCATAAAAATAGGGGGGAAAGGCCTTTTACAATTCAAAACTCATCCTCAATAATATATGATCACTTTCTCATGTTCCTAGCATGCTAATTAATGAAATGAGGGCACCAAGATCTACATCATCAATTAAATCATAGCACATTACCTAAAATCCCATAAACACAGTCTAATGGTCAATTAGTTTATTTTAACCCTTTTAAGATACACTTGTAACCACATATATACTCGTTATATCATCTTTGCAGGACCCCACATCCCCTTTACTTACAAGCAACTAACACACAAGCACTTCAAAAAACAGTCAAAAAAGTCTCAACTTATCTTAAAGGACATAACAGCCAACAACAATGAGTAACAAAAGTCCAAGCTCGGAATAGACACTCAAAACTCACCCAGAACCCCGTGAACAAAACTAGACTATGCTACTAGACTAAAATGACATTTCAGACTTAATGGAGTCGTCATCTCATCAATTAGAGGTTGTTATGTAAATACCTATTTTTGTAATTTTCTATTTTTATGTATTTTGACCATTTTTCCCTTCCCTATAGCTGTTTTATATTGATTTTAGGGTTTGGAGATAGTTGGCACAGTTCCCAATGCAATTGAGAAAGTTTTTGATTGAGTTTGAGATTATTTTGAGGCTTTAAGAGTCAATGGTTGACTTCGGTCAATATTTCTTGATCTGAGTGTCGGATGAAAAACAAACCACGCCAGCAGATCGTGAACATCAATTTTGAGTTAGTAGCATGGTTGTTCGGGTTTGGGACTTCTATGTCTCATTTCGACCCTCGATTTGGAAAAATAGTGAATTAGGATCCCGAGGGTTGATTTATTGAAAATATTCTTTTATCAAAAATCTGATGTCTTCATTGAGTCCGAAACATCAAAATAAGTGTAGTAGCATAGTTCGTTTGCTTGTATTGGATTTTGAATGAATCTTATGGATGCGATCAGGAACTTGACATTTTGGCCAAGTTGTTGATGTTGCATCAGCTGGTGCAGCTGCTTTAGCAGCCAAATACCTCTTAAGCGGTAGCTATTAAAGCGGCAAGGAACCATTTTAGCAGTCAACTTTGACCAGTTGCCTACTGCTGAAGCGAGCACTTGATCGCTTTTGTGGGTGTCGCTTTAGCGGTCCAAGCCATTTGGGCCAGTCTTTTTTAGCATCATTACCGCTTTAGCAGTCATTTAGCCGCTTAAGTGGTCTTTACTAGGTCAGAATATAAAAACCCATTCCACCATTTTTCCTTCATTTTTGAGCTTCGGGTTTAAATATTTTTAGTCGATTTCTCCACCATTTGAGCTTGGTTAAGCTCCAAAACTGTATTTTCATTACTTTACATTGTTTATGTCGTCTAAAACAACTTTTAATCTCGATTTCAAAATGGTTTTTGGAGATTTATACCGGTAAAGCTTGAAAATAGTTTTTCTTCTATTTAGACCTCATTTTTAGCTTGTTTTCGCTTAGGTACTTCTTCTATAGGCTCCTTTAACATTGTGGAATGTATTTCAAAAGAAAAATTCTGGCTTTGCCCCTTATTTTCAAAACCAGTTTTTCAGGTCCGTTTTGGACCCATTTCACATATGGTCATTATGGGTATCAATGGCTTTCTTTTAATGCATAAATGCTATATTTGTATGTTTTAGTTAAATCCGAGGTATTTCATAAGGGGAAACTTCATGTTGAAGCACTTTAGGTCAGGATTTCATTGTTTCAAGGTAGGTTATGGCTTAACTTCATTCAAATAGAGAAGGGCAGTTAATGTATAGGTAAAGCATACTATGAGTTGGAGAGGATAGTTATGGGGTTTAGATTTTGAGATTTCATTTACTATTGTGTATCCGTGTGGGAGCTTATTTGATATTATTGTTGGCTTGAGTTATCTGTTATTACATGTCGCCTGTGTGAGGGCTTTATTTGACATCATATATCCTTAGTTGTGCATTTAGATGCCTTATTTCTAGATATGATGCCTGTGAGAGGGTGTAACTAGTTATTATAGGCCTTATTGAGCATTGATTTCTTTTATCATGATTGAAAATACCCGAGTTAGGGGTTGATATGATATTAACAATGTCTGACATGCATAATTATTCCAATGGTACCCATCTATAGTTGATAATCATGAATCGATGGACATATTGAGTTGATTTCAGAGCTCACCTATATATATAAGTATTGAATTGATTGGAGATCTTCATACTGATTTGATTATGAGAATTACATCATCATTCCATATTTATACATTTATGAAACACCGGTGACATTGAGGAACACTATTTTTGAAAGAAAATGAGACATTCTCCTAAAAACCCTTCCATGAACACGAGCCAAAAAGGAGAGTTGAGATTAAGATTGAGATATGAGATATAGTATATGGGTTGCGAACCCTCCATGGGTCCTATTGCAGAGTTGCAAATTGGGTAGGTATATACTGAAAGTTATGCGATGACTTTCACCATTCCACCTCATCATCATCATTGCGTTGCATTTCATTTGCATATTTAGTGATTCTTTAGTTCTTGAATTACTTTCTTTTTGTGAATTTATGTGTATACTCGTGTTGTTTACTTTTGATATTATATTAAAACTGTTAGTGAAGACGGTGTGAGCTACCATTTGGGAACTTTTCTGTTTGCAGGTTACGTGCTCATAGTCTAGTTTATTCATATTATTTTCTACTTTGCTCAGTTGGTCTATGATACCTACTGAGTACAAGTGGACCTGTACTCATCCCTACTGTGCCCTTTCGATATAGATCCAGGTCAGAGTATGATGCGTGGCGCTTGAGTTAGTATGAAGTTGAGTAGATCTTTGAGGTACTGATATGCTCTAGAGTTCGGGGCTGATTTTCTAACCTCATCTTGTCCTTTAATATCTTTACTTACTTTCTGAGACAGTTGTATTTCAGTATTTTTGGATTGTATTAGATGTTCTTGCCTTATGACATTATTTCTTGGGATTCGTTATGAAATTTATTTCAGACTTCCACTATTATTGTACTTGTATTGTTCTGACTTTATTTAAGAAGTCTCGCCTTAATTTTGTTAATATTGAATTCAATTTTACACTGCCAGTTGGGTGATAGGCTTACTTGTCAAGGCTAGGCCGCGATAAGTGCCATCATGACCTAGTTTTTGGGTCTTGACAAATTGGTATCAGAGCCAGGTTCACCGATCTCATAAGTGTAAGAACCGAGTGTCTAGTAGAGTCTCGTGGATCGGTACATAGATGTCCATATATATCTTCAAGAGGATATAAGATATCTTTAGGAAAAGCTTCTCTAATTTGATTCTAATCGTGCGGGTTATTTTTACCCAATGTTCTAAGTTGTGTTTCACTCTTTTTTGCATAAATAGTGAGGACTAGATCTCGAGAGGCTAGGGACGCCTAGCCATCACCTGGGGATGGAGCCCAGACTAGGGGGCGAGGCAAGGTTCGTGGATGACCTCGAGGTAGAGGACGGGCATAAGGAGCTGCCCCAGTCAGAAGTAGCGCTAGAGGGATCTCCCTTGATCCCGAGGTTGGGCGTGCAGAGGATATGGAACCGATTTAGGTTCCACAGGGTATTGTTTCCCTGATATTGAAGGGTTTATTGATTAGTTTACTGACCCATTTGGAGGGTGATCCTTTAAGTGCACCTAGTGTTCCTCTAGTTTCGAGTGTTGTACCATCGTCAGTACAAGCGTCTTCTTATGGTATTCCTCCGACCTTGAGTGTGATTCCTTCATCGGTACCGGCACCTACTTGTGGTATTCCGCAGCCTTCAAGCGGTGCTCTACCTTTTGTGACAGTATCTGATTATGGTATTCTGAGTTCAGGAGTACAGTCATCATCTATGGTACCCCCACGGATGGATTCACAGCAAGACTTACTCTTTCTCTAGTTGCTTCGAGTTCACTTATGTCTTTTGATGATCGAAAGAGATTTGAGAGGTTCATTCGCTTGGGTCCGCCCAAGTTTAGTGGAGTTATAGGTGAGGATGCCTATGATTTTTTGATTGATTGTTAGGAGAAGTTGCATAATCTTGGATCCCTTGAGTCTAATGGAGTATCTTATACTACTTATGAGTTGACGGATGTGCCTAGGGATTGGTGGAGGTTGTATGCTAGTTGTAGGTCGTTGGGTTCGCCTGCTATGACTTAGACTCTGTTCTTCGAGTCTTTCTTGGAGAGTTTTATTTCGTTTAGCTTGAGAGATCAAATGAGAGATGAGTTTAATCATTTAGAGCAGGGCTTCATGACTATTGCTGAGTATAAGGCACACTTTCATACATTGTCTAGATATTTTTGCCGCTAGCATCTCCACCGAATCTGAGAGGATTCGAAAGTTTGTGAAGGGGTTAATGGTTCGTATCAGTTGGCCACAGCCCAGATGGTTATTTCAGGGGCTTCATTGCAAATTATTATTGAGCATGCCAAGATGACCGAGTCTATTGTTTAGTCTACTCAGGGAGGCACCAAGAAGGTGAGTTGACAGGGTGAGTTTAGTGGACTGGCCTCTCGGGGCAGAGATTTCTTGAGTAGAGGTTCACGTGGTTATCATGTTAGACCAGTTCAGGCTACTTTACAGGGATCAGGTGGTAGACCTTTAGGTTCAGTGACTACTGGTAGCCATACATCAAGTCAGGGTAGTCGTTCTAGTACAACCACACCTCTTCAGATTGAGTCAGGCCATGGAGGGTGTTTCGTATGTGATGAGTTTGGCCATGTGGCCAAGGATTGCCCTCAATGTATTTTCAGACCTACTCCTATATCTGTAGTAAGAGGTGTTCTCAGAGTGGTAGAGGTGATTGAGGTAGAGGTAGAGGTGCTTATAGTGGTGGTCGGTGGTGTTACTCAGTCCAAAAGCAGACATGGACAGTGTTATGCCATACCTGCTAGACTCGATATAGAGGTTTCTGATGCTGTTACTACAGGTATCATCCCAGTTTGCTACAGATCTACTTTCGTGTTATTCGACCCAAGGTTGACCTTCTCCTATGTGTCTATTTATTTTACGCTTGGTTTTGATATTGCATGTGAGCCTCTTGCTATGCCTCTTCATGTTTCCACCCCCATAGAAGATTTTTTAGTGGTGGATCGTGTGTGGTTACCTTTACAGGGCGTGAGACTTGGGTAGATTGATTTTGATGTTATCTTAGGTATGGATTGATTATCCTTTTATTCTCCTAGATATGGTTGATTTTGATGTCATCTTAGGTATGGATTGATTATCCCCTTATCAAGCCATTTTGGATTATTATGCCAAGACTGTGACCTTAGCTACGTCGGGTGTGCTAAGACTAGCTTGGAAGAGTACGCTTAATTCAGGTCTGAAGAGGGTTATATATTTTCTATGATCGTCGCATGGTAGAAAGGGGTTGTTTAACTTATTTTGCTTATGTTCGTGATACGAGTGTTGCTTCACCGCCTCCTATGGATTCTATTTGGGTAGTCCACGAGTTCATAGATGTGTTTTCTACGGATTTGTCTGGTGTGCCTCCGAACCATGATATTGACTTTGCTATTAACGTGGAGTCGGGCATCAATCCCATTTTGATTCCTCCTTATAGGATGGCCCCAGCTGATTTGAAGAAATTATTGACTTCAGCTCCTATCTTGGCCAAGCCCAAGGAAGGCGTAGGTTTTACCATGTTTTGTGATACTTTAGGTGTTGGTTTAGGTACAGTGTTGATGCAAGAGGATAAGGTGATCGCTTATGCCTCTAGTCAGTTGAAGCCTCATGAAAAGAATTACCCTACCCACGATTTAGAGTAGGCGCCGGTTGTGTTTGCATTAAAGTTATAGAGGCGCTACTTTTATGGAGTCTATTGTGAGGTCTTCTCAAATTATCATAGTATTCAGTACTTCTTCACCCAAATAGAGCATAATATGAGACAGCGTCGTTAGCTTAAGTTGCTTAAGGATTATGACATCACCATTTTGTATCAACTAGGCAAGGTTAATGTGGTAGCGGATTTCTTGAGTTGGAAGTCGACTAGTATGGGGAGTTTGGTTCATCTATTGACTCAGGAGCGGCCTTTAGCCGTGGAGATTTAGTCTTTAGCTAACCATATGGTTACGCTTGATATTTCATCACCGGGGCATATTTTCTCCTTTGTTGATGCTAGATCTTTCTCGATGGAGCAGATTCGTGCTCACCAGTTTGATGATGATTGCTTGAGGGCTATTCGAGATAAGGTGTTAAGTGGTGAGGCTAAGGAAGCCTCTCTTGATTCTGATGGTGTTTGAGGATTGGTGACCCAGTTTGTGTGTCGAGAGTTGGTAGTTAGGTGAGATAGATTTTGTAGGAGGCACATTGTTCTAGATATTCCATTCATCCTGGTGTGACTAAGATGTATTGTAATTTGACACAGCTTTACTGGTAGATGGGTATGAAGAAGGATGTGGCAGCTTTTTTAGCTCGTTGCTTGTGTTGTCTGCAGGTGGAGCCAGAGCACCAAAGAACGGGTGGTTTACTGCAGAGATTACCCATTCCATCGTGGAAGTGGGAGTGGATCACTATGGATTTCGTGAGTGGATTCCCTCATTCTTCTTGTGGGTCTGGCAGTATTTGGGTCATCGTTGACCGATTGACCAAGTCATCCTATTTCATCCCTATTCAGATTTTCTCCAGTGTCGAGAGATTAGCTCAGATCTATGTTCGGGAGATTGTTCGTCTTCATGGAGTGCCTATGTCTACTATTTCTGATAGAGGTTCAATTTTCACCTCTAGCTTTTGGAGGACGTTTCAGGATGAGTTGGGTACTCAGGTTGACCTCAATACAACTTTCCACCTTCAGACCGATGGTCAGTCGGAGAAGACTATTCAAGTTTTGGAGGATATGCTCCGCACTTGTGTCATGGACTTTGGAGGTCAGTGGGAGCAGCATTTAGCCTTGGCGGAGTTTGCTTATAATAATAATCATAATTCAAATATTGAGATGGCACCTTTTGATGGTTGGCATTGTCGATCTCCTATTGGTTGGTTTGAGACCTCAGAGGTTAGACCCCATAGTACTGACTTTCTTCACGAGTCTTTAGATAGAGTTCATGTGATTCAGGATAGGCTTCGAGCAGCCTAGAGTAGGCAAAAGAGCGATACAGACTGCAGACTTCGTGCTTTGAAGTTTGGGATTGGTGATCGGGTTTTTCTTCGTGTGTCGCCCATGAAGGGCGTGATAAGGTTTGGGAAGAGGGGCAAGCTTAGCCCAAGGTATATCGGACTTTTTGAGATTATTCAAACAGTTGGAGAGGTTGCTTATGAGTTGGCCTTACCTCCAGAATTTTCAACCGTTTATCCAATTTTCCATGTATCTACGCTTTGACGCAAAATTCTGGATGAGTCTTACGTGATTAGGTGGGATTCAGTTCAGTTGAATGGGAGGCTGACCTTTGTTGAGGAGCCAGTCTCCATTTTAGCTAGGGATTTTAGCCAGGTATGTTAGGCGGTTGTGTTTTAGAGATATTCCTATAGTTAAGGTTCAGTGAAGACATTGTTTTGTTGAGGATGATACTTAGAAAGTCGAGTCCGACATGCGTAGTACTTACCCTCAGCTATTCACCGATTCAGGTATTCTTTGCCTTTTAGTTCGACGATGAAATAGAGTCTTAGTGGTGGATATGGTAAAGATCTATTTTTGTAATTTTATATTTTTATATATTTTGATCAATTTACCCTTCCCTGTAATTGCTTCATGTTGATTTTGGTGGTTGGGGATGGCTGGCATGGTTCTCAATGCAATCGAAAAAGTTTTTGGTTGAATTTAAGGTTTTATTTTGAGGCTTTAAGAGTCAATGGTTGACTTCGGTCAATATTTCTTGATCCGAGTGCCGGATGGCAAAACAGACTACTCCAGCAGATTTGGAACGTATATTTTGAGTTAGTAGCTTGGTTGGTTCGGGTTCGGGACTTCTATGTTTCATTTCGACCTATAATTTGGAAAATAGTGTATTAGGGTCCTGGAGGTTAATTTATTGAGAACAATCTTTTTTCAAAAATCTGATATCGACATTGAGTCTGCAATGTCGAAATTAGTCTAGTAGCATAGTTCATTTGCATGAACGAGATTCTGAATGAATCCCGAGGGTGCGATCAGGAACTTGGCATTTTGGTAAAGTTGTTGATGTTGCTTCAGCTAGTGCAGCCGCTTAAGCGGCAAAGCACTGCTTTAGCGGTTAGCTTTGAACAGTCGCTAACCGCTAAAGCGGACACTTGACCACTTTAGCGGGTGCCTTTTTAGCGGAAGGTGACCATTTTTGCGGTCCTAGCCATTTAGTCTAGGCCTCTTTAGCAGTCATTTAGCCGCTTAAGAGGTCACTGCTAGGTCAGACTATAAAAATCCATTCCAAGATTTTCCTCTATTTTTTAGCTTCGGGTTTAAGGGTTTTTGGTCTATCTCTCCACCATTTGAGCTTGGGTAAGCTCCAAAACTCTATTTTTGTTACTTTACATTGTTTATATCGTCTAAAACATCTTTTAATCTCGATTTCAAAATAGTTTTTGGGGGGTTTTATCGATAAAGCTTGAAAATGGTTTTCTTCGATTTGGACCTCGTTTTAAGCTTTTTTTCGCTTGGGCTTTCTTCTATAGGATCTTTTAACCTTAGGGAATGTATTTCTAAAGAAATATTCCGATTTTACTCCTTTGTTTTCAAAACTCATTTTCGAGGTCCGTTTTGGACCCGTTTCAAATATGGTCAATATGGTCAATGGCTTTCTTTTAATACATAGATGTTATATTTGTATGTTTTAGTTAAATCCGGGGTCGTTCGAAAGGGGAAAGCTCCGTGTTGAAGCACTTTAGGCAGGAATTTCAGCGTTTTGAGGTAGGTTATGGCTTAACTTCTTTCAGATTGAGCTAGGTAGCTAATGTATAGGTAAAACATACTATGGGTTGGTGAGGATAGTTATGGGGTTTATATTTTTGAGATTTCATTTACTGTTGTGTGCCCTTGTGGGGGTTATTTGGTATTGTTGTTGGCTTGAGATATTTGTTATTGCGTGTCCCTCGTGTAAGGGCCTTATTTAACATTATATGGCCTTAGTTGTGCATTTAGATGCCTTGTTTCTAGATATGATGCCCGTGAGAGGGATTAAATTGTTATTATAAGCCTTATTGAGTATTGATTGCTTTTATCATGATTGAAAATACCTGAGTTAGGGATTGATATGATATTAATGATGTCTGATATGCATCATTATTCCAATGGTACCCATCTATAGTTGATAATCATGAATCGATGGATATATTGAGTTGATTTCTGAGGTCACCTATATATATATATATATATATATGTATTGAATTGATTGGAGTTCTTCATACTGATTTGATTATGAGCATTACATCCTTATTCCATATTTATACATTCATAAGACACTAGCACTATTAAGAAACACTATTTTTGAAAGAAAATAAGACATTTTCCTAAAAACCCTTTCGTGAACACGAGCCAGAAAGGAGAGTTGAGATTGAGATTGAGATATGAGATATGGTATATGGGTTGCGAACCCCCCATGGGTCCTATTGTGGAGTTCCGAACTCGATAGGTATATACTGAAAGTCATGCATTGACTTTCACTGTTCCACCCCATCATCATCATTGCATTACATTTCATTCGCATATTCAGTGATTCCTTAGTTCTTGACTTGCTTTCTTTTTGTGTATTTTTGTGTATACTCGTGTTTTTTACTTTCGACATTATATTAGAACTGTTAGTGAAAACGGTGTGAGCTACCATTTGGGAACTTTTCTGCTTGCAGGTTACGTGCTCATTGTCTAGTTTATTTATATTTTTTCTACTTTGTTCAGTCGGTCTATGATACCTACTAAGTACAAGTGGACCCGTACTCATCCCTACTGTGCTCTTTCGATGCAGATCCAGGTCCGAGTACGACGCGTGGCACTTGAGTTTTTGCGAGGTTGAGTAGATCTTCGAGGTACTGATATGCTCCAGAGTTTAGGGCTGATTTTCAGACCTCATCTTGTCCTTTGATGTCTTTACTTACTTTCTGAGACAGAATTGTATTTCATTATTTTCAGATTGTATTAGATACTCTTACCTTATGATACCATTTCTTGGGATTCGTTATGACATTTATTTCAGACTTCCGCTATTATTGTACTTGTATTGGTCTGACTTCTTTCTAGAAGTCTCGCCTTAGTTGTGTTAATATAGATTTCTATTTTACTCCACCAGTTTGGGTGATAGTCTTACTTGTCAAGCCTAGGCCGCGACAAGTATCATCATGACCTAGTTTTTGGGTCGTGACATATTATCAACAAATATTGACTAAATTCAACCCTAAACCTTAAATGTCCAACTTTCCAACCGACTACCCAAAACCAATCTGAACGCCTTGGACCCAAACCGAAGATCCTACTACCAAGTAACATTTTGGAGCTAACGAAACTGACTAAATTCTCATATGATCTCAAAATCTCCAAATATTAACCAAAATCAACTATACCAACTCCAAAACCATTCAAAAAAAAAAAAAACTCACATAATATTCAACCAACCACCTCAGAAATCGAGCCACCCACACCCCCAGACCACCAATACCATAAATTAACTACAAGAAGGGGTAAAATGGTCAAAATATATCAAAATTAAAAAATCGCAATGAGAATTGTTACAAGTAATAATCTCAAAAGAGGTCAACAAGTACATTGTATCTTGACCTATTAATTATGTTCACATCAAAAGAAAAATTATATGAATCTATCATATTACCTACATACAAAAACAATAAATAGCAATTGACCAAATTTTAAATTTAAATAAATGTAAAAATATGGTGAATGACTCTATAATATTTTTAAAAGAGCTAATTCAACAAATCTGATCATAATAATTGCATCTTCGTCTATATTCAATAATATTTTCTCTCTTTTTGAATTATCTATATATACACCTCAATATTTCATCCCTCAAACAATATTTCTTCTCAACAATTGCTTTTGAATTTTTTTAAATAAATTTTAGTTCTCAACATATTCATATTCATATTTTATTTCTTTTGAGTTTTCATGATGTGAACACTAGTCGGGACATAGTTTCCTATGTGTCACCAATTCAAACAATTAGTAGTGTTGAAATTGTGGTATGTTGCCTTTTAACTAAGATTATTTTATCAATGGTTTTTTTTTTTTACCTAAGATGTATGAGTCATTTAAGAAAAAATTTTAAAAGGTTTTTGAGATTTGTTTTCTATATAGAGAATTTATTCTAAAAAATTAAAGGGTTCTCCAATTATTATTTTTCAACCTAAGATGTATGAGTCAAGCTTTTTTTTACTTTCTTAATTATTAAATTTTTTTTTGTATTATTTACAGATTCTACCAAACCAACTCAGTACCGCAAAATCCATATTAGAACCCACTCCAATATCAAGTCAGTCATTACAAATTTACAAGTAAGTTTTCTTTAACTTTATTCCTTTTTTTTCTCTTGCTTGGTGCTTTAGCTTTCCATTGTTATCTTTTATTTCTAGTTAATTTTCTTCCTTCACTAGTTAATTTTTTTAGTATAGTTTTAAAAAAATACATAGGAAAAGATAAATTGTATACCTAGGTTAGAAATATGGTTCCACGAAGGAATAACGATTGTATAAAATAAATATTACTTAACTTTTGTTTTTCCTATCTATTTTTAATTATGATCAGTTAGTACAATTGCAGTTTATTAGACAAAAAAATTGTAAATTTTATTTCTATTTAACTAAATAAATGATAAATTTTATATTAATTTGAAGCTAGGGATGTTAATTTGTGGTCATAATAATAATGGTAGTTTCCATCTACATGTATATCGTGGAATCAATTTTATTACTAATGAAAAATTACAAGAATCTAAATAATAGATAATCCAATAAACTACTATCTTAATCTTAGTAATGTTTTCTCAAAATGGTCTATTTATATATGATAAAAAATTACTCTTTAAAGTCTAATGAAATTACGGCAACTAAACTTCGGCAACTTTTAAATTTTGATTTTCTCTTTAATTAATCATAAAAATTATTCTATATAATTTCTCCTAGTGAGCCAACTCTTTAGTACGATAGAACATTTAGCAGAAGCTTTTCAAGTAATACTTGGTTTTAATTTTCTTGCATGGATTAACTCAGTTGAGGGAGATTAATATTTCTCATATTTGTTTCATAATAATAACAAATTCAGCTAGTATATTTAAAGAATTTTCTTATAAATATGGTCTCTTTTGTGGATTATTGAGAATAATTTATGTTTCAATGCCCTTTTGTTTTTTAAAACATGATTTTCAAAATGAGGTGGAGATTTCTAGAGTCTTAAATTAGATATGAACAAAAAATAATGTAGGTATAAAAAGAACGAAATATTGACACACTTGCACTTTATAGCAATTCTGCCATTAACTTACCATTCAATTTTCTTAGTTTATTTGATAAGAAAAAATGTTACTCCCTTAGTTCATTTGATGTGACGTTGTTTTCTTACGCATTTTTGTAAAAAACGAGTCATTTCTGTATTTAAAAATAATTTAACTCTTGATTTCTCATTTCTTTTCTTTTACAGCAACAAAACTTTAACATATTTTCTTAATTGCAGAATGATGTTGGAACTATGATGGTAACCCAACAACTAGTTGGGAGGAACTCAAGGCTAGTTACTAGCATAGTCAAAGGCACAAATTCAGTTGACTTCGTAATTGTACCTTCTAAAGGTGAAGTCAACATTTATACCATAAAAACAAAAGAGGTTAGTACATTTGATTACAATAATTGTTTCTATTTAAAAGTTACTAATACAGTTAAAGGTACCTATAGAAGCGTCATTTTCTAGATATTTTTTTTTTATTATAGTGAAATATTGTTAAAGAGAACATATAATATAGCATAATATGAAAAATAAATTCTACAAAAACTTGGTTATTATAGTTAAAGATTGTTGTAGAGGATGCTTATTATGTGGAGAGGCCTAACTATTTTAATATTTTATTATGGACTCAAATAATAGAAAGAAGACAAGCCAAGTGATCCCTATGGATTTAATCTCAAATACCATGACATGCTACATGAATGGGAAGCTCAAAGGAGACAATGTCGGAATAGAAACTGTGAAATGGTAAATATAAGTTATTTTATGATTTATTTCTTTTGTTCGCATATCGAGTTTTACTACTTTCCTGAAGTACACTCATATTTATTTATATATGTATCTATATTTGTTGTTTAGAAGGAAGGTTTTAGAAGGAACATTGACATAAATGATTTTTTTTTTTCTTTATGTCATACTTGGTAATTGCGATTCACTGATAGCTATTTCCGAATAAATGCTAACTTAGTTTCACTCTGTTTTGTTCTCTTTTATTTGGCCTTCAAATAAAACAAAAATTAAGGTGTGGTTGGTTTTGTGTGAGTTAGAAATCATCAAACATGTTTGTTGTGAATTTAATTATTTTGTAATATAACTACTATACGAAATTTAAAAAAAATTCTTCTCGTATTGCAGTTTTACTCTCATGGGAGCAAACGTAGTATGTGTCGATCTGTTCTTGAAGTAAGAAGACATATTTTCCAAGGTGAAAAATTGAAGGTAGAAATTGATCCAAAGACAAAAGCAGTAACAGTGTGTCACGACCCGAATCCCAGTCGGGCCGGACTGGCACCCGGAGCCGATAATGCCCGAGATAACCAATCTTTGCTCATGTACTCTCATATGTATGTTCGCATATGAATATCATTTTATCTCATGTAATTAAATATCAATGGCAGAAGTCATGGCAACATATGCAATATATGAAACTTGGCCATTAGGGCCATTTCGTCAAAATGATCGTACACATCTTACATTCAACTTCCATCTCCCCACATATGTCTACAAAGCCTCTAATAGATACATGACCATGTCTATACAATATTTACAAAATGCCAAAACCTAATGTACACATGTGACTTGGGAGGCCTGAAGCAACTGGAGCTCACCAACAATCTGCGGAGATCTACTAATACCTGTGCCTGCAGCATGTAAGGTAAGTCCCCCAAGAGGGGTCAGTACGAATAAAGTACTGAGTATGTAAGGCCATATGAAACTGTAATAGCACATAAGTACTTCCAAGAAATTAAGCGTAAGAGAATAATCAATATGGATATACCTTCGTCCTGAATATGTGGAACCATGTTCATTACTTCTATTATTTCATTACTCGGTCATTCAGTCGCATCATTATCTTTCTTATCATAACCTTCATTTTTATACATGAACCTTCATATTTATATATTCATGCAAGGGATATAGTCTCATCTCTTTTACAACTATCTTCATTATTTTTCACTCAACTAGTTAGTATCGGGCTTCCACCTTTGGTGGGCTATAATAAATAAGGATATAGTACCGGGCCTCCACCTTTGGTGGGCTATAATATATAAGTATATAGTACCGGGCCTCCACCTTGGTGGGCTATAATATATAAGTATAATACCGGACATCCACCTTTGCTGGGCTATAATAAATAATACCGGGCCTCCACCTTTGGTGGGCTATAATAACTAACATAGCATGATATTGGGATTGTTCCATCTTGAATTTATACCCTTTAGATTGTGATCCATACTCAATAAAGCATAAAGTAACCATATGCACATTACTTCTTTACAATACCTTTTACTTTCCATAGTTATAAGAGTGACACATTAGAGATCATGACATTGATTGAAGCACAGACTTATATACCCATACTCCTTTACTTCATGAGATTGACATCTTCACTTATGAGGAATAATTATATCACCTCTCTTATTACTCTTAGAGATTGGGACCCTTACTTGTGAGAGATTAATACCTTCACTTATAAGAGATTGATACTTTTACTTGTGTGAGGATGATACATTGAGGATTATGACAATATTAACACACATATAAACCTTACTTCACTTCCTTACCTTCAAGAGAGTAACAACATTAATTGTGAGAAGTAGATATATTAACTCGCACATTACCTCTTCGTTATTCGCATGAGATCTTATGAGATTAGTACCTTTACACTTGGGAGGGATTAGTACCAACATACTCATAATATTATTAGACTTTGGAGCATGACATGATTGGAAAATGTCATCTAAGATTAAATAGATTCTCTTACACCTAACTTTCTTTGAGGTAGTTCTTTTAGAAATTTCAACGTTATGGCAACTTTCCTTGAAGCTTTGGATCATAACCAATGAGTGAGAGACATGAGAATAAAACCTTGTTGGAAACATAACCTTATTGGAAACACAATATTATTGGAACCATTGAGCCATAATCAATGAAAAATAGAAATAAGTATAACCACTGTTGGGACCTTGGAACATTAAACATGAATATGAGACATGTGATCCGCAATGGATCAATGAGTAGGAGTCATATGATAGCAACCATTGGAAACCGGAAATAAGATACCTTAACACATTTCGAAATAGGACTAGCGTAATGTCAATGTGAATACTATTTGCCGTAGAAAGATACGGACAGAGTAACCTTACATACCTTATCTTCCCAATATAAGTACACAATCCAATATGTGAGCACAACAATTTCGCTCCTTCCTTAAGTTTCACTCTACATCACAAGTACATAACGGAACAACATTAACCACCAACTACCTTACAAATGCATATGACAACAATGAGTTACATGTTTATCTTTAAAATGGCATTTCCTTCTCTACAATACCATTTACGGCATTAACATACCAACAATGTCCCATTTATGCCATACATTGACCACAAGCTACATTTTAAGTGTATAAGACAACCATAAGTTACATGAGTTCCCTATTCACCCTTTACAATACCATTCATGGCCCTTTTCATGCCAACAATACCATAACATTTTATACGTTGACCACACCATCACATACCAATAGCAATGCACCACAAAGTTTCTCCTTTACACTTTCTCACAAACACCATATCACAATTATCCCATTAAATTGCTTCAATACACCTCACAACAACAAATCGGCCAAAATCCCATAATTTACACTTATAGAAAAATAACAAGTTTAGGGCCATAATAACACCATACATGTTAATATTTTATCCATACCATGCTTTTTCATCAAAACCACAAGTCATAATTCAAGTTACAATCCCATGGATAACATATCTTTTTCACAAAAAAAAAAAAAAAAAAAGTGCCATGCCCAACACTTCCAACCATAACCAACATGATATACATAATATCTAATGCTTATAAGATGTTAAAGTACAATAATAATCACTTACCCAAGCTTGAAAGATGATGATCTTGTCCAAAAATGCCTTAGGGTTTGAAGAGCCACAAAGAGCTCTCTTGAAAATTCTAGAAAATGAGAGAAAGTGATGTGTGTGGCTAATGAATTAAAATCTGATTTTTGGCCACCTTTTATAACCTCTTAAAATCATCCTTAGCCATTAATTCCATCATTGACAAGTCAAGGCAAGAATGGGTCATTTTGACCCATTGGGCCTTTCATGTTTTGTTCATTTTGGTCTCAAATCAGGCCCAATAACCCATATCATATTAACCCACTAACATCAATGTATAATTCACCATATATCTCATGTTTAAATAATTCCATAATGTCACGACAATATTCTCTTACGAAATTCTCATTCGTCGTCTCGATCGCAAAAATAGGAATTCTAGTCGCCCATGGCTTCATTAGACATTTTGGATAACTATTTATGTTTCATGATTTGATCATGTAGGAGTATGTAGGAGTGTATTGAAGTGTTTGAATCTTTAACAATGCTCAAATAACTTTAAAGAACCAAAAGAAACCATCCAAGAATCGTCGTGGAATTGCGTTATAAAACGAGTGCGGAAGGACACAATTTTTGTGCCTTGCGCCACTGCTACAAAGCAAGGTACTGGCGCAATAAATCCTTGTCCTCTGAATCAGGGGCTTGCTCCAAACCCCCTGAAACAAGGTAGTGGCGCAAGTTTCAGCACCTTGCTGAATTTTTCGGCCACTTCTTCAATACTTGCATATCGTCTAATACCTTATCAAAACACTACAAAATACTTACTTAGTGATCTTAATCATCAGGTAAACATGACTCCAATTCACCAAATGAGGTTAGAATGTGTACGGGTAATACCCAAATGCTCCACGAAATCACAAAACACCTCCTACGAAGGTTTAATCACATGTACGAGGGCCAAATTCCATTATCTCATCAATCACATTACCAAATACATACTTGTGGCTTTAGACACCTAAGTAAACATTGTTCAACATCTTCAAGTAGGGTTTGAAAGGTACGGGGTGTTACACAGTGTCTGTGGTAAGTTGCTACATTACATGTATTTTGTTTGATAATTACAGCATGTTTGGTCGAGTTTGCAGTAAGCCAAAAATATCAATTTTAGAGAATTGAATTGTTTGGTCAAGTTGTTAAGAAAAAATAAGTACTTTTAAGTAGTATAGTAATACAACTTTTCAGAAGCTAATTAAATAAGTAGCTTCTTACGTTTTGAATGTTTGGCTAAGAACCAAATGTTACTCTAATATTGATAAATGTATTTTTCTTAAATTGATTAGGAAAACACAAATTAAGTTACTAATTTTTCAAAAATACCTTTTTAAGAATCTCTTGTAACAAAAAAAAGACTTTCAAAATAAGTAAATTTTAAAAGTTTGGCCAAGCAAATCAGTTAGGTTAAAGAAAAAAAGTGTTGCACCAAATATCTGGGTTGGGGAAAGGCTTAGACCACATTGAATCTTATGTATGTACTCTTACTTTGCATTATTTCATCAAGAAATTTTTTTCATAGCATGAACTTCACTGTAACTCCTAGTTTCACGGCAATAACTTTTATCGTCATATTAAGGATCCACGACAATTATGTTATTCTTACAAAAAATTTCTTCTTAAACTTGAAGGGTGAGATTGTAGAAAAGAGATCCAATAAAAGAAAAGGAGAATCTTCAATCTCGGAGAGGGAATCTGCAGCAAAGAAACACAAAAGTAGTGGACACCATAATTATGATGACATCGAGGTTGAAAATTTTCGCAAAGATGCACGGAACAAACTTCTTAACATGGATGAAAAATACAAAGACGAGGTAATTTGTGTTAATTCTACTATTAGATTATAGGACTTAAACAAAATTAGGAATTTGCGACACACAACTTTTGTTTCTAAACAATAAACAATCACCGTTGATCCTATTTAATGAAAAGACACTAGTTTAGAATCATGAGCAATTTTTTTCTATCACTTGATCATCACATTTATAATTTTTATATCCACTGTTCTGATGTTAAAATTCTCAGAGATGAAATTGGAGTAGTTGATTTTTTACTTCATTTTTTTATAATTATAAAGTGTTAAAACAATTATCTCATTGATTTTGAAGTCTTGTGTGTTCTATATCATTCCTATTATAAACACTGGATTATGAGAATTAAAAAATAATCGTCTGTTTTTTTAATTATAGGAACGATGTTCTTAAACAATGAGGTTGATCAAGTAGAAGCTTGAAAGGAATGCAATGAAAGTGTGTTTTTAAATATTGTTCTTAAACAATGCAATGAAAGTTTATTGTTTTTTGACCATATGTATATGGATATGACGATAACTCAAGTACTTACTATGCAGTTGACTTTCCAGTGTTGGAAGTACTTCAATATCCGATTTTGGGATATTTTTGAAGTTTGTTAAATACTATTCGTTGTTTTTAATGGCTATAAAATTTTAGAGAATTTCAATTAAATTTTTTTATAGTTACTATTGTTATTGTTAAATATTGTTCTATAGTAACAATTAACAAGTTGAATGGTGCCATAAATGTTATAGCATTTTTTGTAGCTATTTTTATGGCTGTTTTTTGCAGCGGGAAAAGCTGCAACAGATAGTTTATTGATTTTGAGGCAAAAAAAGTCGCTAGTAATAACAATGTACAGTAGCGAGATGAAAATTGCTGCTGATAGTTATATACTTTTGTAGCTGTAGGAGTCGCTACTAATAAAATCTTTAGTAGCGACTAGAAGTTGCCCTGATAGATTATTAGTTATTGTGGCAAGTAAGTCGCGACTTAAAGTCTTTACTTCAGTGGAGACAGGTCAATATTTGTGTTGTAAATATTTTTTTTGTGGCATACATGTTTACATTTTGTGACGACATTTGTCACTGCTATAGCCTTTTAGTAGTGACTTATGTCCCTGCAATAAGTCTTGTTTCTTTTAGTGATTAGGTCATTTAAACTTTTAGAAATTTTACAATACTTCCTTAAATGTCTTCATAGATGATGAGTTTCATCCTCAAAGGAAATAGAGAAAATCATGCTTGAAAATATGAAGTTGTTCCATGTAAAAACATTCTTACTGATGAAGAAATTTGTCACGACCCTAAAGTTGAGGTCATGATGGTACCTACTTAGGTCCAGCCTTAGTAGGTAAGTCAAATCCCACAAAAATAAAGAAAGATCAATAATAAGAAGTAAACCCATAAATGTGAGACTTCTAGAACGAAGTTGGGCCATAATATGTAATAACAAAACTCCGAACAAAATATATAAAATCTCCAAGATGTAAGTGTCACAAGAGCAAAGAGCATCTAGTACAACTCAGAATATTGGAAATACATAAATCTGTCTCCAAAAGGTAAATAAAGACAACTAAGATAAGATGAGGTCCAAAATCTGCCCCGAACTCTGGAGCTCGCCAGTACCTCAAAGTGTCAACTCTGCTAGCACGAAATCAGTTGCCGTGAATCGTACTCGAACTAGGATCTGCACCGAAGGACATAGTATGGGTGAGTACGGTCCATTTATACTTAGTAGGTATCATAGGCCGACTGAGAAAAGTAGAAAATAATACAAGAAAAATATACTATGAGCACGTCACCTGCAAACAGAAAAGTTCTCAAACGGTAGCTCACACCGTCTCCACTAACAGTTCTAAGATATAAAGACAATAACGGAAACTAACTACACAACAAGAATACATAAGGGAATACACAATAATGTAAACAATGTAATGCAATGCAATGATGGTGTGATGAAGATGAAAATAAGTCATTGCATGATTTTTCGTATATATATTTTGAGCCTTCGCGCTTCAAAAGACAGGGCCATGGGGGGTTCGCAACCCGTATACTTTCTCATAGCTCAACTTACCTCTCCGGTTAATGTTCACGGATCAAAGATTTTATAAAGTGTCTCAGTCACCTCTCCGACTATTGTTCACGGATCAAGAATTTTTTATAAAGTGTTTCTCAGTGGTATTAATGTCTCATGAAGTGTATATATCAAATACGGATGGAATGTACAACCAAATCAGTATGAAGATGATGACCAATTCAATACGGTATAATTGAGCCAAAAAATCAACTCAACATGTCAATGATTCATGATATAAGCCCTCACTAGGAACCACCAAGATAAATAGTCATGTAAGACATCAAAATATCATTTCAAAAACCCCTCTCTCGGATATTACTATCATGATAATAGCAATTAATGCTCAAAGAAGGCCTATAATATTTATTCAAGTCCCCCGCATGGGCATCACAATAATAAACATGGCATTTAATGCACAAATAAGGCCTATGATGTCAAATAAAGCCCCCACACGGGTAACACGCAATATATATTCTATCAAGTCCACAACAATATGCATATAAGCCCCACACGGGTACACGATAATCATAGTAAACTCAAAATATAATCCCCATGGATAATTTCTGTAACACCCCATAAGTTTCCGAGTCTAGTTAATTCCCGTAGCATTTATGGAAATAATGAAACATGAGAGAGTTGGTGAATTTATGTATTAATTTGTGGGCTAAGGCAACTTTGTGATTTGGGCCCCAAATTAGGCCCAAAATAAAGGAGAAGACATGGGCCAAATGGGTCAATGACCCATTCTTCCTTTCTTTTAATTATTGATTTATTTGGTTGGCTAAGGATGATCTTGGAGGCTTTATATAAAGTGGAAAATCTGATTTTTATTCATTCAAAACACTCAAGCAAATTCTAGACTTTTCCAAGAAACAAGATATTTTCTTTCTCTTCCAAACCCTAAGCCTTTATTTCTTTGGACAAGATCATCCATTTCCAAGCTTGGTAAGTAATTATTATTATGGTTTAATATATTATATGCATGGAATATGGTGTAGATGATGTTGGTTATGTTGATAAGTGTTGAGAAATTCACTATGTGTAAATTGGTTATTTTTGCTTAATCGGAGGATGGTTTTGCTTTGTAACTTGAACATGGGCTTGTGGTCTTGAAGGAAATGAATTTGATGGGTTCAATATTGATATGTGAGGTGTGATTACAGCCTTGACTTGTTTTATTCTTGTGTGTAATGGTTGGAATTTTTATTGCAAAAGTTAGCATGGAAATGATGGCGTAATGTAAGGAAAACGTCGTATTGGTGTCGTTTTTGTGTGTTGCAAACCCATGGCTGTTCATTGATGTTTAAGATGATCAAGAATATGTTAAAATAAGTTTGGTTATGATCATGGACCATTCATTGCATTAAAAGACCCAAAAAATGACATTTCGGACCAAAACGGGCATCCGCTCCCGCAGACGGAGGCATCTGCGGGCGCAGATGCCAACGCAGATGGAACTGGCTGCTGCCAAGGGCCATCTGCGTGCGCAGGTGGATGAACTGCGGGCGCAGGTGCCAATGCAGGTCAGCCCAGAAATGTTTTTTGGTTGTTTTCGTATCCCGTTGACCCCCCGAAGCCCCCGTACCCTCTATGGATGTAATTAGCAACTTGTGATGTTGTTTTAATGACTTTAAAGTGTCGGATGGAGGCATGATGGACTGTAATAAGTATGGATTGTTGTTCATATGTTGTTATGAGACATATTGATCGGAGTAATTGTGACGGAATGGTAATAAGGAAGCATAAAGGGTAGTGTGATGTAAAATGCTATTGATATGTGATATTTTGGTTAATGTGTGGAATGTTATGATGTTATTGGTATGATAATACAATGGATTGTACTGTGAGGGATGACATGATGCTATGTAACAGTCACGTAACTCATGGTGACACTTATACGTTTGTAAAGGAGTTGGTTGTTAATATGCCCTTTGTTGTGAACTTGGATTGTAGAGTGAAACATAAAGAAGGAGCTGGACTGCTTTGTTCATATATAGACTTGTGTACTCGTACTTGGCAGTGAAGGTATGTAAGGTTACTCTTCTATTTCCTTCTGCAACATATGGTGTTCACATTGTCATAATACTCATTCGATTTCGAAATACTCTAAGGTATTCCATATCCGATAGTTGGCTAGAGTTACTCATATGTTCCTTATTCATTGGTCAATGGTGAATCATATGACTCATGTTCATTGGTTGACACATGTTCGTTGATTGACTCATGTCCATTGGTTGTCTCATGTTCATTGGCTAACATGTCAAAAGTTCCAAATGTTGTAAGGTAGTGCATCTCAGGTTGGTAAACAGTTGATCTCCACATGTATCGTGGTTAGTGATCATTATCCTAAAATTCCAAAAGTGTTACATTCCAAAGGGGTCCTATAGTATTTTAACTACAGTAGACATATATTATTATTCACAAGTGACTTACTCCTAGATGAATCGTGACCCACTCAGTTCTTATTTATGGACGGAAGTTCTTAAGTTGTCATGATGTTGTAGATCCTAAGAAAACTATCCCAACAAGAGTAGTGAGGTAAAGAGAGAGTCCAATAGAAGTTATTATCACATGTTTTCTACTTATTGATCAATTGTGAGTCTCATGTCTCATGTCTCATGTTTGTGAATAGTGTTCCAAAGGCCCAATGGGGTTCCGTTCCAAAGTCCCAATAGTGATGATACTCATGTATCTTATCCATTGATTATTGTCCAATAGTTCCCATAATGTTATGCCTCCAACAAGGTAATGTTTCCAATAATGTTTATTCACATGTTACTTACTCGTGGATTATTGATCCCAAGCTTCAAACAAAGTTGTGACTAGCATTGTATCAATCTCTCAAGGGTAATGAAAGGAGTAGTGTGCAAGTTAATATAATTATTCCTCACAAGTGAAGATGTCGACCTCATGAAGTCAAAGAGTGAAGTGAAGTGTGTAGATAAGGGTGTGCTTAAGTAATATCATGATTCCTAATGTGTCACTCTCTTAGTTCGGTTAAGGAGATAAGCTTGTAAAGAAATAATGTGCATATGGTTACTTATATACATTGAGTATGGATCACAACCCAAAGGGTATAAGTCAAAGAGGAAATAAATCCCAATATTATGCTACGGTATATATATATATGATTATCCACCTATAAGGTGATGAGCGGTATATTATTATTATGATTATCCACCTATAAGGTGATGAACGGTATATATATATGATTATCCACCTATAAGGTGATGAGCGGTATATTATTATTATGATTATCCACCTATAAGGTGATGAACGGTATATATGATTGTCCACCTATAAGGTGATGAACGGTATTATATTGAGATCTACAGAGTAAAGATAGTTGTAAAGGAAAGAATAGAAGTTGTATATCCCGTGCATGAATAAATGACCAAGTGATGGAAATAATAGAAGTAATGAACCAGGTTCCACATATTTCACAGACAGAGGTATATCCATATTGATTATTCTCTTACGCTTAATTTTTCTTGAAAGTACTTATGTATTTTTGTACAGTTTCATATGGCCTTACATACTCAGTACATTCTTCGTACTGACCCCTTTTGGGGACTTACCTTACAGGTGCAGGTGCAGGCATTAGTAGACCTCATCTGTAGACTGGGGATCATTTGCAGAGTTTTGGTGAGCTCCACTTGGTTCGGGGCTTTCCGAGTCATAGTGTACATTGTTTTGATATTGTAAATATTGTATAGACATGGTCATGTATTTGTTAGAGGCTTTCGTAGACCTATGTGGGTATGTGAATGAAATGAAAGAAGTGTACGTTCAGTTCTACGTAATGGCTCCAACGGCCAAGTTTTATATATATGTTTATGGCATAAGTTTCCATGTTTATGATTTCTACATAGTTGCATAAGAAAGAATAAGACGCATATGAGGGCATGCATGTGAAGGTTCATGAGCAAAGATTGGTTCTCTCGGGCCATATCGGCTTCGGGTGCCAATCACGTCCCGATGGGATTCGGGGCTTGACAAAAGTGGTATCAGAGCAGTTCGTTCTAAGGGTGTCTACAAAGCCGTGTCTGAGTAGAGTCTTTCTTATGGATGTGTAGCGCGCCACATTTATAAGTAGGAGGCTACGGGACATTTAGGAGTTGTTTCCTTTCTTTCTTTATTCCTATATCGTGCAATAGAGCCATTGTCATAGGTGGAATTACATCTGATCATTGAAATTGGTTTTCTTTGATATAGTACAATGCGGATTACAAGACAAGATAGGGGCAAAGATAAGCGAGTAGACATGTTGGCAGGGGAAGGAAGTGGTAAATCACCACCCGACCCAGCTAGACAATATGGGGCTGAAACTGAGTTCCCGGAATCACCTGTTAATATGATGAAGCAAGAGTTACAGGATTTGAAAAATGCAGTGCATCTGTTGACTCAGATAGTGGCTGTACAAACTCAGGGAAGAGTTGGTCCAGTGATAAGTGATGATGGTGTGACTAGGATAGCTAGTCGAAGAACACAGGATTTCCTGAAATTGGATCCTCCCACATTTACCGGGTCCGATCTTAATGAAGATCCGCAAGACTTTATGGATCAAATTCAAAGAGCTTTAGATGTTATGCATGTGACTGGTGCAGAAACAGTGGAGCTTGCAGCGTATAGACTAAAAGGAGAGGCTATACTATGGTATGAAGATTGGAAACGATCCAGGGGTATCGGCACACCTCCAGCTAGTTGGGAGGAATTCAGAGAGGCATTCCTTGATCATTATCTCCCATATGAGATCCGCGAGGCTCGTGCGGATCAGTTTTTAAATCTTCGTCAAGGAAATATGAGTGTCAGGGAGTACAGTCATCGGTTTAATTCGTTGGCTAGATACGCTCCTAATATGGTAGCGACTATGGCCGATAGGGTTCATCGGTATGTAGACAGATTAGAGCCATACTTGGTAAGGGACTGTACTATTGCTGCTTTAAATAAAGATATGGATATAGCTAGAATACAAGCCTTCGCGCAAAAGATGGAGGATCAAAGGCAAAGGAGAGGGATACAAGAATTTGAAGAAGGGCCATCAAAGAGGACGAGATTTGTGGGACAGTTCATGGCGTCCCAAGGAGGATTTAGGCCCCGAATTTTTCCTACACCGCCCAGACCATCAGTTTCTTATCAGACAACAAGCAATCCATCTCAATTGCGCAGGTTTAGAGACAGTCAGACTGGACAAAGTAGTGAGACTCGGAATTCACAGACAGTAGGGTATAGGGAACAAGGAAGTATGGGCCAATCGAGGTCTTCTCGTCGGCTGTGCCAGCGCTGTGGAAAGTTTCATTCAGGAGAATGTTGGCTTGAAACAAATGTTTGCTTCTGGTGTGGTAAGTCAGGGCATCTGAAGAAAGAATGTCCACAGAGAGTCACGGGTGGTATGACACGACCTACAGGGTCAGCAGAGTTTGGAGGCTCTCCTTGATATAGTGACAGGTATGTTATCTAAGTTTTATATAATGAATATGCATCAATTGATCCGGGTGTTTCCCTATCATTATGTTAATCCATTGACTGTTAAAATTAATAGTCCAGACATTTGAGGTGGCTACACCAGTTAGTGAATTTATTATAGCCAAAAGAGTATGTCGCGATTGTATAGTAACTGTAGTGATCACGTTATATTGATGAATATTATGGAGATGGAAATGATAGATTTTAATGTTACCATGGGCATGTCTTGATTGGATTTTTGTTAGGCCGTAATTGATTGCTGAGTAAAGAAATTTTATTCTCATTTTTCCTCACGAATTTTGAATGGAAGAGTACATATGCTACTTAGTCAGAGTAAAGGACACCAAAGTTAAAGCCACTAGTGGGAAAGATACTAGTCGACCCCCATAGGGTGTACCAGTGTAAATTGTACCGACGAGGTATGACACGACGAGAATGTGCATTAATTATAGGCAACAGATTGAAGTGTCAGGAAGATTTTATGTATCGGATGTATACACGAGCTAAAGAAATGCATTGTGGTGAAGCACATCGTTCATGATATGCCATTTAGTAGGGAGTAATCAATATGTACCACGATTTGGAAGCGACTTATTGACAGGATTGCATGAAAAAAAAAATATTGCGAACTTTATACTTCAGTGATCGAAGTAAAAACAAATAAAGGGGGAGTTGGGGATTCAAGTGGATGTAAGCATGGCTTTTCATCTTCATACAGAGGAACAAGCAAACAGAAGTGGAGGAAGACTAAGTAAGTATTTATATAAGTATATGTATAGAGATGTATTGTTAGACATGAGATGACGATTGTTAACATTCGAGGACGAATGTTCCTAAGGGGGGAAGAATGTAACACCCCGTAAGTTTCCGAGTCTAGTTAATTCCCGTAGCATTTATGGAAATAATGAAACATGAGAGAGTTGGTGAATTTATGTATTAATTTGTGGGCTAAGGCAACTTTGTGATTTGGGCCCCAAATTAGGCCCAAAATAAAGGAGAAGACATGGGCCAAATGGGTCAATGACCCATTCTTCCTTTCTTTTAATTATTGATTTATTTGGTTGGCTAAGGATGATCTTGGAGGCTTTATATAAAGTGGAAAATCTGATTTTTATTCATTCAAAACACTCAAGCAAATTCTAGACTTTTCCAAGAAACAAGATATTTTCTTTCTCTTCCAAACCCTAAGCCTTTATTTCTTTGGACAAGATCATCCATTTCCAAGCTTGGTAAGTAATTATTATTATGGTTTAATATATTATATGCATGGAATATGGTGTAGATGATGTTGGTTATGTTGATAAGTGTTGAGAAATTCACTATGTGTAAATTGGTTATTTTTGCTTAATCGGAGGATGGTTTTGCTTTGTAACTTGAACATGGGCTTGTGGTCTTGAAGGAAATGAATTTGATGGGTTCAATATTGATATGTGAGGTGTGATTACAGCCTTGACTTGTTTTATTCTTGTGTGTAATGGTTGGAATTTTTATTGCAAAAGTTAGCATGGAAATGATGGCGTAATGTAAGGAAAACGTCGTATTGGTGTCGTTTTTGTGTGTTGCAAACCCATGGCTGTTCATTGATGTTTAAGATGATCAAGAATATGTTAAAATAAGTTTGGTTATGATCATGGACCATTCATTGCATTAAAAGACCCAAAAAATGACATTTCGGACCAAAACGGGCATCCGCTCCCGCAGACGGAGGCATCTGCGGGCGCAGATGCCAACGCAGATGGAACTGGCTGCTGCCAAGGGCCATCTGCGTGCGCAGGTGGATGAACTGCGGGCGCAGGTGCCAACGCAGGTCAGCCCAGAAATGTTTTTTGGTTGTTTTCGTATCCCGTTGACCCCCCGAAGCCCCCGTACCCTCTATGGATGTAATTAGCAACTTGTGATGTTGTTTTAATGACTTTAAAGTGTCGGATGGAGGCATGATGGACTGTAATAAGTATGGATTGTTGTTCATATGTTGTTATGAGACATATTGATCGGAGTAATTGTGACGGAATGGTAATAAGGAAGCATAAAGGGTAGTGTGATGTAAAATGCTATTGATATGTGATATTTTGGTTAATGTGTGGAATGTTATGATGTTATTGGTATGATAATACAATGGATTGTACTGTGAGGGATGACATGATGCTATGTAACAGTCACGTAACTCATGGTGACACTTATACGTTTGTAAAGGAGTTGGTTGTTAATATGCCCTTTGTTGTGAACTTGGATTGTAGAGTGAAACATAAAGAAGGAGCTGGACTGCTTTGTTCATATATAGACTTGTGTACTCGTACTTGGCAGTGAAGGTATGTAAGGTTACTCTTCTATTTCCTTCTGCAACATATGGTGTTCACATTGTCATAATACTCATTCGATTTCGAAATACTCTAAGGTATTCCATATCCGATAGTTGGCTAGAGTTACTCATATGTTCCTTATTCATTGGTCAATGGTGAATCATATGACTCATGTTCATTGGTTGACACATGTTCGTTGATTGACTCATGTCCATTGGTTGTCTCATGTTCATTGGCTAACATGTCAAAAGTTCCAAATGTTGTAAGGTAGTGCATCTCAGGTTGGTAAACAGTTGATCTCCACATGTATCGTGGTTAGTGATCATTATCCTAAAATTCCAAAAGTGTTACATTCCAAAGGGGTCCTATAGTATTTTAACTACAGTAGACATATATTATTATTCACAAGTGACTTACTCCTAGATGAATCGTGACCCACTCAGTTCTTATTTATGGACGGAAGTTCTTAAGTTGTCATGATGTTGTAGATCCTAAGAAAACTATCCCAACAAGAGTAGTGAGGTAAAGAGAGAGTCCAATAGAAGTTATTATCACATGTTTTCTACTTATTGATCAATTGTGAGTCTCATGTCTCATGTCTCATGTTTGTGAATAGTGTTCCAAAGGCCCAATGGGGTTCCGTTCCAAAGTCCCGATAGTGATGATACTCATGTATCTTATCCATTGATTATTGTCCAATAGTTCCCATAATGTTATGCCTCCAACAAGGTAATGTTTCCAATAATGTTTATTCACATGTTACTTACTCGTGGATTATTGATCCCAAGCTTCAAACAAAGTTGTGACTAGCATTGTATCAATCTCTCAAGGGTAATGAAAGGAGTAGTGTGCAAGTTAATATAATTATTCCTCACAAGTGAAGATGTCGACCTCATGAAGTCAAAGAGTGAAGTGAAGTGTGTAGATAAGGGTGTGCTTAAGTAATATCATGATTCCTAATGTGTCACTCTCTTAGTTCGGTTAAGGAGATAAGCTTGTAAAGAAATAATGTGCATATGGTTACTTATATACATTGAGTATGGATCACAACCCAAAGGGTATAAGTCAAAGAGGGAATAAATCCCAATATTATGCTACGGTATATATATATATGATTATCCACCTATAAGGTGATGAGCGGTATATTATTATTATGATTATCCACCTATAAGGTGATGAACGGTATATATATATGATTATCCACCTATAAGGTGATGAGCGGTATATTATTATTATGATTATCCACCTATAAGGTGATGAACGGTATATATGATTGTCCACCTATAAGGTGATGAACGGTATTACATTGAGATCTACAGAGTAAAGATAGTTGTAAAGGAAAGAATAGAAGTTGTATATCCCGTGCATGAATAAATGACCAAGTGATGGAAATAATAGAAGTAATGAACCAGGTTCCACATATTTCACAGACAGAGGTATATCCATATTGATTATTCTCTTACGCTTAATTTTTCTTGAAAGTACTTATGTATTTTTGTACAGTTTCATATGGCCTTACATACTCAGTACATTCTTCGTACTGACCCCTTTTGGGGACTTACCTTACAGGTGCAGGTGCAGGCATTAGTAGACCTCATCTGTAGACTGGGGATCATTTGCAGAGTTTTGGTGAGCTCCACTTGGTTCGGGGCTTTCCGAGTCATAGTGTACATTGTTTTGATATTGTAAATATTGTATAGACATGGTCATGTATTTGTTAGAGGCTTTCGTAGACCTATGTGGGTATGTGAATGAAATGAAAGAAGTGTACGTTCAGTTCTACGTAATGGCTCCAACGGCCAAGTTTTATATATATGTTTATGGCATAAGTTTCCATGTTTATGATTTCTACATAGTTGCATAAGAAAGAATAAGACGCATATGAGGGCATGCATGTGAAGGTTCATGAGCAAAGATTGGTTCTCTCGGGCCATATCGGCTTCGGGTGCCAATCACGTCCCGATGGGATTCGGGGCTTGACAAATTCCCAACCCATAACATACTTTATACGTACGTTAAGTACCCAACCCGGTCTGAAGAAAGTTAAGCCATAACCTATCTCGAAAAACAAAAAATCCAAGCCTAATCCTTCAACATAGAGCCTTTCTTTCACAAACGGTCTCGGAACAAGTTAAAACTATCAAAAATATAATCTACGCGTCAAAAGGAAGCTAACGATATCCATATTAGCTACGGGTCCAAAATTAGTTCAAAAAATGAGTTCGAAAACAAAAGGGGTAAAATTAGAATTTTATTTTAGAAACATATTCTCTGAGATCATAGGAGTCTACAGTTGAAAACCCATGCAAAAACTATTTGAAATCGATGAAAAACCATTTTATAAATTCACCAGAAAAATCCCCGAATTCTAGTTTAAAAACAAGATTTAAAGGTGTTTTCGAAGATATAATCATAAGGAATTAATGGAAATAAGAGTTTGGAGCGTACCCAAGCTCAAATGGTGAAGAAAACCCTAGAAATTGCCCCTTCCCGAAGCTCCAAGGTCCAAAAATTATGGAAATTATAAAAAAAAAAAAAGTATTTATACTGTTCTGTGCACAGTACCTTACAACTGAGGTTAACACCTCGCGATCGTGAGGGTCAATGATTGACCTGAAATTAAATGGTCATCGCAATTGCGGGCAAGGGATCACGATCGCGACGAAGGAGAAGTTGACCCTTCGCGAACGCGGTCCCACTGTCACATTTGCGATGAAGAGTGTTTTCATTCTCCGCGATTGCGACCTGGAACTCGCAAACGCGAAGAAGGTTTTTGCCTTGCATCAGATACAACAATTTAACTGAAATGCAAGTTTTCAAATTCTCTGAACGGACCCTCGAGATTTATTTGGGACCCCATAGAACTAAACCATATATGGTACTAGGCTATTAACCTAAAATCGACATTTCGAATCTAGTAAAACTGTCCAAATAGCTATCCGACGCTCGAAATAAAAAATATTGACCGAAATCAAACTAATGACTTTTAAAGCCTGTAAGAGTAGGGTTGTGCATCGGTTCGGTTCGGTTTATGTATTATCGGTTCGATTTATCGATTTTTAGTTTTTAAATATGCTAAACCAATAAGATATTTTTTATCGATTTTTGGTCCTTAAAGGTTTGATTTTCGGTTTAACCGATAATAAAATTCTCATAAAACAAATATCAGTTTGGCACAATGATTTTCAATGTTGTGTAACCGTAGCAACTAATATGACATCAATAAGAAAACTCACAAAATAAAAACAGTAGCAGCTAACATGACATATGTCTTTCAGTGCCAAATTCCACAAAATAAAAAGTCTACCATCATGTTCACTTACTATGTAGCAATTAGAAATTGCATCAATAACAGTCGGGTTTAACTTTAGAGGTTTAATTTCCTCTTCAAATTGAATAATGAATAGGTTTAACTTTATCGGGTTATATATTTTCAAGAAATTGAATAAGTTCTGTCACGACCCGAGCCTAGGCCCTGGACGTAACAGACACCCGAAACCATTACTGGCCCGAGAGAACCACTTAGCTTACATCATGAGCATTCACCCATAAGTGCAGAAGAAACGTTTAAAGATCATGAGTAATAGACTGAAGAAAAATCTATTTATTTTATAAACTGATAAAAGTTTTAAACCATAATTGTGGAAATTTCAAAACATAAGAATAAAACTGAATCTGACATCTATTACTGTCTACGAAGCCTCTAAACACATGAATCAATATCAATAGGGAACAAGACCTCGACATACTTCAAAATATAGAACTAGTCAATCATAGTAGAAACAATGTCTTCCGAAGAGATGGAGGGCTCACCAACAGCTGATGTGAATGGACCTAGTACTCCACGAAATTACAAATGTACATTTTGGAACCTGCATTATGAAACAATGCAGCGTCCAAGACGGTCAATACGTGGAATGTATTGGCATGCAAAACCACACAAGAAAGTAATAAAGCATGAAAATACAAAGGTGATAAGTACAGTCTAAGAAATGATGAGCTGAAGGGACAATAGAACAAACTGAAATAATAAATGATAATGTAAAGTGAATTAATCCTTTTAGTTATTTATGGGAGCAAGTGGTGAACCAACATAAACCACCATGTGAGCGCATGGGGTCTGATCTCGGCCCGATCAGCTAAGCCATCCTATACCTTGTCGGGCATAGGACATGACATGACATGATTTGCTAGCAAGGATCCATAATTAGCCCTTTTTGGGACTTATAAACAAAAGTCATCCGACTTACGGAATGATATCTATCCTACGTCGGCAAACGTAGTTTCGGGCATTTGTCATTTAGACCTATGCCTTCTCGGTCAGCCAGCTAACTCCCTTAAGCTCATAATGTTATCTTACTGATTCTTGTTCAAATATTAGCCTTATTAGGCTCATGTTCATGGAATTAGCCATTTAGGCTCATAATCATGGTTTAGCCACTTTAGGGCTCATAGTCATGGTTTAGCCACTTTATGTCTCATGTTTGAGAATTAACTAGTTAGATTTATGAGTCATGAATTTATTATTCGTTAATATTACTCAGGACTCATGGTAGGTAGCTAGTATCATAATTCATGTTGCCATGGTTCATAAAAATATAGATTCTCATAACTTTATGGAAAAAGAGCTTTTGGAGTGTTCATGTCTTTTTAGCATAACTTAAGATTATGAAGACCGTATCATAAGGCCATGAAAGCATTCTTGAAGAAATTTTATAGTGTTAGAAGTTGCATGGATCATTTGTTAGGTCATAGTTCATAAGGAAGAGATTTCTTGACATTTTGGAGGTTATGGAGATTTTGGAAGATTCAAGTTATTTTAACATATTTATGATTAAAGAGATCGTATGATCATATCGAAAAGATAATTAAGAAATTTCATGTCATAAGATTATGGAAATTCCATTACTTAGCAAATCCTCAAGTTGTGGAAAATTCGAGAATTTCATAGGGTTCATGATAAAATTTAATCCTTTAATCAATATTCCCCAAAGTTCGTGAATTTCATAGATTACATAA
Source organism: Capsicum rhomboideum (assembly GCA_031232105.1). NCBI lineage: Eukaryota > Viridiplantae > Streptophyta > Magnoliopsida > Solanales > Solanaceae > Capsicum > Capsicum rhomboideum. Next base: position 135,618,434 of record CP124711.1, on the reverse strand, counting down.
CTTCATATAATAATAAAATCCCTAATTCTTGAATCAAATCATAAGGGGCATAATAATTCACATAATTTGGGACAAATCATAACATAAAAAGTTATTCATAGATTTTCAGACAATTTAGTTAAAGAATTCTATTAATTGACAAGGTTATAGAAATTCATTCAACCCTAAAGACTTGAAGAATAATCTGAAATAGGAGGAGAATAGAACATAAAGATACACATTGAAGAAGTAGTTCTACATACCTTGAAATACTAGAAGAATTATAACCGGAAAAGAAAGAATTAAGCTTGATTCTTGAATTAACCTCCTGCGGATTCTTGAGAGTTGAGTCTTGAGAAGAGGAAGAGGATTTTATCGATACTCCTAAGTAATTGGATGATTGGGGCGTTTTTGATGTAATATAAACAGTTACAAAAGGATAAAATGACAATGACACCCTTTCTAGCACGTTTTCCTTGTGTGCAGTCGCACAACCTGCACAATGCCCCAGTAAAATGGGCATAACTTTTTGCACAAATCTCGGATTAATGAATAGTCAGTGGCGTTGGAAAGAAGACTTAAAAACCTTTAATTTGACAGGTAATGGGTCACGTAACTCTACATATTCTAGGAGGAATACTTGTTTGAATTTAACCTTTTTTTTGGACCTATACAAAAACTTAATCGTTAAAGGACCTTTCAACTTAACTTCGCGCTAAAGATTTCTTATGCCCTTAATTCATATCCAATATCCCTCCAACACTTAAGATATGACTTTTACACATAGATACAATCAAATTTGCTAGATTCACGTATAACTATATTTGTAGTGCAGTCTAAAGTTTTAGCTCGAAAGTTCAGGGTGTTACAAGTTCGGAGAAATTAAGTGAAGGCACTAATAACTAATAAGTAAAAGTAGTAATTTATTATATTTTTATTGAGTTAGCGGTTTACCCAATAACCCAATATGAAAAAACTAAAACAGAACAATTAACCCAATAAAAAATTTTATAGAACCATTAAAAACCCGTTAACCCAATAACAATAAACCAATAACATTTTTATCGGTTCGATTTTTGCACACCCCTATCTAAGAGTCTCAAACTCTCCCAACTCATTCCCGAATGCATCGGGGACCGTGTCAACCATCCCCACACCTCATAACCAGCATGTAACAACTACAGGGAAGGGCAAAATGGTGAACGAGACGATGATGAAGAAGAAGTAATTGTTAGCTTGGGAAAAAATGAAGAGTTGGCCACATGATTTTCTATAATAGGTGCTTGCACATTTACTATTATTTATTTTGTGTTTGTAACTGTTAGAACATCAATATTATTTCTTTATTTTCAATGTCCAATTTAAATCATATTTGTTGAACAATTGATTAATTTCATCTTAATATTAAAAATCAGTTGAATGTATGCATTTCTATTCATATTTGTGTCACTTTGAACACATATCTTTCTCTTTGCTGAAAGATTTTTTCAATGTTTCTATTAGAAGCACTAATTCTTTTTTCTATTTATCGGCATTCAAAGCTTGATTTTTTTTTAAAAAAAAAAAATCGTAACTAGGGCATCAACTTTTGCCTTGCATAAAAATTCTTTTATTGATAGACTTCATAGAGATGTTAGTCTATATGAAAAAGGGTAAAAGCTGCCCCTCGATTATCACAAAAGATTTAAATATACTCTTGATTCATCTATTTACTAAAAATATTCTTCTAATACATTTTTGGATCAGTATGCCCTTCAAATAAAGTGCAATACCGCATCAAAAAAATTACTTATATTCCACATGTCATTTTATTATTGATCCAATTTAAAATTCTAACCCTATATAAATGAATCCACTTACCCAATTTTCTGACTGACTTAATCCAAGAATTTGTTTTTAAAAAAATAAAATAAAATAAAATAGTATATATATACACCCTTCAAATTTGTAACCTCCATAGTCGATTTGTACAAAAAAAAAAAAAAAACATCTTATCTTTGAAGGTCGAAAATTTGCATTTTGTTTTCTTGAAAAACCAGACCTTCATAGGTCTTCTCATGCAAGTTATATTTAAAGAAATTGAACTCTAGTATTTTGCCAAAAAAATAAAAAATAAAAAAACTAGAAATAAATAAATCATTCTCTGGAGGTCGATTTTTGCATGTTAGTTTTTGGAGGTCCATTTTTGCATGCTAGTTTTTAAAGAAACGACCTCCTGAGATCAGTTTTCTTTTTTTATGGTTTTTGGCACTAAAAAATCAACCTATAAAGGTCGATAGATAATTAAAATATTTTCTAATGAGGTTAGTGTTGATTGTTTTTGGCAGTGATTTTATGTTTTTCGGGCGGATTAGTGTTTAGGTCAGCTATGTCAGAAAATCAGGTGAGTGAATTTACTTGGGCTCAGAGTTTTAAATTGAAACAGTAGAAAATCAGGTGGGTGAATTTACTGGGGCTTAGAGTTTTAAATTGAAACAGTAATAAAATGTCGCACGAAAGATGAATAATTTTTTAATTCATAGTAAAAGGGAACTCCGGTTGACTTTAAAAGTCGTGAGGTTTCAAGTCCCTCTATCCCTAAAAAGACTTTCACTCTCCAACTGTTTCCCCGACCCCCTTTACTTAGCGGTTTCATATTCCTTATCTTTCTCATTCACTCAATTCTTTTTCTTTTAGAAATAGATTTTAGCATAGTCAAAGGCATAAATGAACCAAAATTATAACCAAAGGGATATTTTTAGCAAAAAGGTGGATGGAGGGTATATTTACACCTTCTACTTGGTATTTATAGCCATTTTCCATAGTCTACATTGCGATGGAAGGGGAGACTAGATACTATTTTATATGTTTCACTTCTTCTGAAAAAAGTGACTTTTCCGTTGGAGGCTATCATTGTAAATAAGGAGGGAGAATAAAGAAAACTTGCAAAAATTGGGATATCTTCTCATCTGATCAAGCACTAGTAGATAGTTATTTAGTACATGTGCTGACAAGAGATAGCAGGTACCCCATGATATTAGTCAAATTTTACGCAAGTTGGCTAGGATAGTTCAATGAAATTAAGATAATTAAATCCTCAAATGGAATATTTATTGAAAATTCTATTCAACAACATACCAATGAGATTCCACAAGTGGATTTGTAGAGGGTAGAGTGTACACAGGTCTTATCCCTATCTCATGAAGGTAGAGAGTATGTTTTCAAAGAACCTTCAGTTCTCATGGAGGTAGAGAAGTAGTTTTCGAAGAACCTTCAGTACGAGTACAACAAATTAAAGGATATTGAACATAGGATCAATGACAGAAAAAGAATTTGTACTAAGAACATTAAATTGAGCAGGAATAAAGAAGAATAGCAATTAAGGAGGTAGAATAGAGAAGACCTGCAAAAATAGTTCTCTTCTCATCTATCCAAGTCTCATTGGAGAGATATTCAATACTTGCATTGATAAAACATAGCACATACCTCGTAGAATTAACAAAATTGTTTGCAAGTTAACTTGAACACCATGATTATAAAAAAATAGAGATAAATTTAATGCACTTACAATAACAATAATTAAAGCCTAAATTAGAATATCCACAAGACTTATTCAAACGATGGAAAGACTACTTTTAACAAGTACAGAAAATCCATTCAGAACTCTGTACTTTCCACTCAGAGCTCATTCAATGTACTAGCATTGGATTCAGGAAAAAGTTGCTACTTTTCTATTTTTCTCCTGTATTTCCCTACTTTGCAAAATAACACAAGAAAGTAATGTTAATAGATGTTACTACTGAGATATAAGCACAATACGTTGTCACAAAGTTGCATCAAATCCTTTGCAGATTCCAAAAATACAAGTTGCAGGCTATTATAGAATTTAACATGCAGAAACAAAAACATAGTAAACCAAATAGAAGGTGGCGATCAAACAAAAAGTTTATAATAAGAAAAGTCGTAGCAATTTGAAATAACCGTCTTAGGCGGCCAGGACACAGAAGAATTCTTGGCTTTGCTTTAGCGGCCACCATTAGGTTCTGCAAGTCTTGATTGGCATCCCATCTGCTCAAGAAACTTAGCAAGGCGTAGGTGTTTGGACGCCCATTGCTCGGCCAATTTCTGCTCCTTTGCTTCTGCATCCCTCCTCAAGCCTGCTAGTTGCTCCTTGTATTCTGCTTCAATCCTGTCTAAAGTTGCCTTCTGCTCATCCCTCAAAGCTTTCATTTTTGCTTCAATTTCCTCCATCTTCTCCCTAACTTTGCTTGCTTTCTCTGATTCTAGTTGTAATTCCACCCTCCTTAACCTCCAAGCTGCTTCCTTCTTATGTGCAGTCCAAGCACGATGCCCTTCGTCTAGTTCCTTACAGCATTCTGCAAGTTCAGTAATAAATGGATTTTCTCCACAAGGAGGGGCAACCCCATGATGTGGAAAACTGGTCAAGATAAGTGGAGCATTTTCAGGTCCTCTATCTGTCTGTAGCCATGGAATGCCAGGCGTAGGAGTAGGTGGCACTGTTGATGGGGAGAGACTTAAAGTCACAGATGGAGATGACGATCGGACAGATGAAGGAGCAGTAGAATTAGAAAGCCATGGAGGAAGAAGATTCTGTGGCGTAGGAGTTGGTGCATCGGCGTGGAGGAAACCTCCATTAGAAGTAGCCATAAGTAAGCCTGGAACACTCCGCTCTTTCACAATCTTCTCTGCAAAGGTCTCAAGAATGTGGTCGTATTTTCCCTCGTCCACTGGATCAACAGCCTTATTGTTTTCTTTTTGCTCTCTCTGTTGCTTCTCTTTGAATACTTCCCACCACTTTCCTAATCTTTTAGCAGTGCGACCTGGTACTTCAGCTGCTATTTTCTTCCATTTGTTACCATGTTTGGCCTGTAGTTGTATAACAAGACGCTGCTCCTCTTCAGTGAGTGATCCTTTTTTAATCCCAGGTTTGAGGTAGTTTTTCCACCTTTCCAAACAAGACTTAGCGTCCCTGTTGAGGGGTGTGTTCATACGCTGCGATAAAAGGTGCCATTCTTTTGGTCCATACTGTCTAACATATGCCCGCAATAAAGCATCCTCTTCAGATCGCCACCGTTGCCTCTCCCTCATTTCCAGGTGTAAACACCAGTTTCCATGGTCCCAAACTCCTCATAATTTACCTGAAAAAATGTTTAGCACCATTTTATTTTCAATACTAAAAGAAAGAATCAGAACCATATATCTTAAGCACACTATTCATCACGAGGAAAGTTCATTACATGAAAGTGCTTCACATTTAATGTAGTTTACCACTAAAGAAAGTCATTTCAGGGCCCTTAAATAAAATACAATCGCAGAAACACAAGTAACAATTTAATCTTAATATACTTATTTTACCCTAAATGAGATAATTCATAACCATACAAATATCTCTGTCTTGTTCAAACAAGTTACAAAAATAAAGATGGTTGAAAGTCTAAAATTTGCAAACTGCATAGTTTAGGGGTATCTGGTCATAATTTACAGGTGTAGTATCCACTAATCTTGAAAGAGCTGCTACGTCACTCTGATATTTACTACTCAAGTCCTGTTTAATATTAGAAGTGATATAGAAAACAACATTAGTCTGATAGTATTAAAATAGAAATCAAAGAATACAATCACATTTAGTTTTGTTCAGACCCTTCAGCATTCAGATCTTTTCATGAGTAGAGATCAGGCGAGCCATATTTGAAGGTCACTGCTTCCAGAGAAATGCAGAGAAAACAGTAAGGAAAACAAAAGTGGACGGTGTACACACCAAAGTTATGATTGATAGAAGCATGCTTAAATAAATCATTTGATGCAATATCAATTATCATGTACCAGCCCAGCATATTGCAAACCTCCAATCTACATACTGCTACACTATCCTGATCAATACCCTTTTTGACCAGCATTACAACAACAACAACAACATACCCAGTGTACTCCCACAAAGTGCATACAATCCACATTAAGGAGTTCATTAGAAAAAAAAAAAAAAAAGGAAAAGTGAAGTCTCTCCCTTAAAAGGAACTCAGCAAAATATGTCGATACAAATTAAATACTCCATCCATCCCAATTTAAGTGTCTTAGTTTGACTAGGCACGAAGTTTATGAAATCATAAAAGACCATTGAATCTTGTGGTGTTAAATTAATGTTGTGTGTTGCCAAGGGTGAATGTTAGAATTGGAATACTTACTAAGTATTGAAAGAGGCACACTTTTTGTACAAGCCAAAAAGGAAAGTAAGGCACTTAAATTGGGACAGAGGGAATAACACCCTTCTTCATAGGTTACTTAACTCATGTTCATTTAACTCAATTGCTATAACCCTTTAAAGAAGTACTGAAGTTGACATAGATCTTCAATATTCCAAGATTGAGAATAAAACTAGCAAAAAGTGAAGAAAAACACAATAAAGATGGGAGCAGTTTATGCAAAATGTATTTAGGTAGATATACCATAAAATGTAGTGATATCAAAGAGAAAGATACATGATCAACAATATACAAACAATTCTTAGTTAGATCTGAGTTAAGAAGAAACATGAGATAGACTTCAAGATTTTCCTAGTTTTAGATTGTGCAAAATGGCAGAGAAATAATGGAAATGCAGAGACCATTACAGCCAAAAAAATAGGTTTTTTATCTTCCCAATATATAGCCTAGGAGCCATACATGTAAATGCAAGAACAAGAAGACACAATTCAGTAAGAAAGAAAGCATCTTGAAGATTTTTCCACAAACAAGACCAGCCCTGAAAAAAACCATACACACTAGTAGGAAGCATCCATCATATCAGTTTGATCACGAAACCAAAAAGGGGACAACTTTGGAGATTTCAAGATTCTCTTAGTTTGAGATTGAGGAGAAGGGATGCCCGGATCACAAAGCATCCGGCTTTAGCAGGGTGCGGTAAAGGGCCAGGGCAGCACCCCACGAGGTGTGATGTATACAGCCAACACTGCTTCCACCCAGATTGTGCAAAATGGGAGAGAATTGATGGTTATGCAGAAACCACTAGAACAAAAAAGATAGATGCTTTATCTTCACTAAATAGAGCCATTCATACAATTCAGTGAAAAAAAGTAACCAATTTTACGAAGGTTTTCCCACAAACAAAACCAGTCATGATAAAACTATACACACAACAAAGTAGGAAGCCATCTATCATATCAATTTGATCACAAAACCAAAAAGGATACAACTTAAGAAACTACAAGAAACCTCTTAAGAAGCCCAATTCTTACTTCCACCTTAGATCTTTGGAAAGAGAAGAGATGCAAAGACCAAAATGTTCCAAATGGAAGAGAAATAATGGTAATGCAGAAAGCACTGCAGCAAAAAGATATTGCCATACATGTAAATACTTGCAAGAACAAGAAAACACCAAGTAAAATAAGTCGGCAACTTTATAAGATTCTCCCAAAACCAAAGGCCAGCCCTGAAAGATCCATATAACAGAACACACAACTAAGTAGGAAGACACACCACAAAGTTGGAAAAATACCCATCAAAGTAGCAACATTGAGAACTTCTAAGAAACCTCTAAGGAAGCCCAATTCTTGGCTAGGCCCATTTGATCTTTCTTGTTTCTTTACAAGAAAATATGAGCAAAAAGTGAAAAGATGCAGATACAAAAATGTGCAAAATGGAAGAAAAATAATGGAAATGCAGAGACCAGTACAGTAAAAACACAGATTCTTTATCTTCACTACATATAGCCATCCATACAATTCAGCAAAAAGAAGGCCACTTTATAAGATTTTTCCACAACCAAAGGTGAAAAAACCATATAACAAAACACACAACAATATTGGAAAAACACCCATCAAATCACATTGATCATAGAACCAAATAGGGTCGATCCATTTGATCTTCTTTTGTTCTTTTTCAAGAAAATATTACTAGCAAAAAGTGAAATAATGGAAATGCAGAGACCAGTACAACAAAAAGATTGATTCTTTATCTCCACCAGATATAACCATACATGTAAGTAGTACTTGTAAGAACGAGAAAACACAATTCAGTTAAACAAAATAAAAAAGAACGCAGCTTCATAACATTTTCCAACAACCAAAATGGGAACAACTTTAAGAGATTACAAAGAACTTACAAGAAAACTCTCAGGAAGCCAAGTTTTCAGCCCAACCCATTTGATCTTTTTTCTTATTTTTCAAGAAAATATGAGCAAAAAAGAGAAAAGAAGAAGTAAAATCAAGAATGTATATTGCAAAAAGATTAAGAGTAAAAAGAGAGTAAAATGAGGGAAGAAGAGAGATGTTAACAGAAGAGAAGAGGGGGAAGGTGCAGCAGGATATAAGAGAAAAGAAAAGGCTAAGGTATGGGCCCCCTCACACACAGTCACACACTCACTGTGTGTATAGTTAGGAGGGATGACGTGTATAGAGAATGTGATGACGAAGACGGCAATGGCGTCTTTAACCAGAAAGGTTATTTGTACATACACACGCACTATTATGCACTTGTAATTTCTACACCTTGTTTGTTAGAGGCTAAAGTTTGAAAAGTAAAGAGCGAAAACACAATAAAAGTAAGAAACCACTCTTTTTTTTTTTTTCTCTGAGTGGTCAAAATAAAATAAAATAAAAATTTGGGCCCGTTTGGCCATGAATTTTTTTTACTTTTTTCAGGAATTTTATTTCACTTTAGTGAAAAAAGTGAATTTTGGTGGTGTTTGGCCATGAAATTTTTTTCACTAAAGTGAAATAAAATTCCAAAAATGTGAAAACAACTTTTTCTTGTTTTCACTTTTTTCACTTCTACTTCTCTCACAAAAAGTCAAATTTATTTTCATGGCCAAACATAACTCCAAATTCCAACTCCAACTTCAACTTCAACTCCAAAAAATTTAATTTTCATGGTCAAACGCCTACTTTATATGGGTGGTCAAGACAGTATTATATGTCTCCTGAAGAGTACATATAGCGCAAAAGAATTCCGAGGTCAAAATGGGATTACATATTTTTATGTGTTATCATAGTATCTAATTTGTCTTGATTTTCGATTGATGAACAAGAAGGAAGATGGAATAATTGAATTTAGATAGTCAAGGGAAGAATTAGAAGAAAAAGAAAAGTATGGGCTTTTTTCTATAATAATAATAATAATAAGGTGATGCGCAGGCCAACTTAATCCGTATCTACTTTCTTTGATCATATTTACAAAAAAGCAAGAAAAAAACTCGTGAATCAAAATTCTGAAATTTTGTTTTAGAAGATACAAGAATTGCGTTCAAGCACTAAAGAATTCAAATTCAAGTACACATCAAGTTCAAGAACAAAGTGTAAATCAAGACTCAAAGTTTACAAGTTCAAATTATATATTCGTGCCAGTCGAATTTAAGATCATCATTCATTGCGACAATTCCGCCCCCAAATGACAAAAAAAATGATTTAGTTTTCTTATATTTTCGTTAAATTTGAACTCTAATATCTATTTTATTGAAAATTTAAAGGAAAAAAAAAAAAGGAGGGGGGGGGGGAGCCAGCATTGAACTTTAGTCTGTTAGTGTCGTTTGATATGCGAGGTAAGGTAAAATATCTTAAAATTAAGTTTGAAACAAGATTTATATTGTGTTTGATAGTTGATATAAATTTATTTTTGAGATAAATTTATACAGTCTACAAAATATTGTATAAATCTTATCCTAAGCTTAATTCTAGAATACTTCACCTTATCTCATTCAGCTTGAAGTTATTTTATTCCATTTCTCATGTGATATACATTTGTCCGCATAAATTATAATTTCTAAGACTATAATCTTAAAATAATTTAGTCCACCTATCAAATGATCCGTTATAGTTTTTAGACTGTATTTCTAGTAGGCGTTTGGCCATAAATATTATTCATAATATTTTGAAATACGTTTTCAATTTATTCTGAAATACTTGTTTGGCTAGAAATATTCAGGATTACGCTTTTACAATATTTAGATTTTTGAAAAACACCTCAAGAGGTGTTTTCACTATTTTTGAATTTAATTTTTGCACTTTTTAGTTTATTTTATAAAAAAAACTAAATTTTTTATTTTCATAAAATAACCCAATTTTCATAAAACTCTAAAAAAATAATTGAATTTATTTTCACTTGTAATATTTTTTAACTTTAAAAATATTCTTATTTCAAAAATACTATGACCAAACATAAATTTAATTCTATTTTAAACTTTAAAAATATTAAATAAAGTAAATATTTTTTTTATTTTACTAAACGGGTCCTAATTTGTGACCTTGAAGAATCTTTCTTTATTAGAACTAGATAAACTCACAACATGATTGACTTTAAGTAACAAAAAAGAAACATAAGGGGATGGTAAAAAAAAAAGAACTCTCGACCAAACTGAGCCAAGATATAACTAAAGTCACACAAATAAGTCACTCTTTTAATATGATATCAAAATAGGCTTCACGCTATATTTTATGGCGTTTTATACAAAAAAATTGACGGAGCCGTTAACTCTTAAACAATTCAAAAAAATAATGTAAAATGCCGGAAAAAGTAGCACTTTACAAAATGCTACTTTTTCTGGCGTTTTATCTAAAAAATAATGTAAAACGCTGAAAAAAGTAGCACTTTACAAAATGCTACTTTTTTCGGCATTTTGTAAAAAGCCATTAATTATGGCATTTTGTAATTCACTTTATGTTTTTTTGTAAATTCAAATAAAGTGTTATTTTTTTTTAACGTTTTATAGATTTTATCTATTTTTAAAAATTTTAAACAAAGTGTTACATTTTGTAACGTTTTGTGTTTTACAGTTTGACTATGGACATCATTCGGTAAAGGAGAACGCCGACGACTAGTCTTACGCTTCGTCCTAACATAGACTTCAAGCACAGTTAGCTTTATTTGATCTATAAAGTCAGTTGAAGCGCTTAAAAAATCTCTCAACGAATCGTCGTTGTTGATAATCCACTCCCCAAAATTTACTTGTCCTTGTAATCAATTTATAATGAGGTCGGATATTTTCCGATTATAATCAATTTATAATCGGCACTATCCAAACCCATCCTTTTATAAAGTGAATCACATAATTTTTGAAATCGAAGATTAACTGAATACTTAACATTGTATTTCGGGGGACAATTATAATGTATGGTGTTTCCATCATAAATAATTTTACCATCCCAAAAAAAAAGAAACTCTAACTTTTTTTTCCGAAGACATCTTTCTAATTGTTGATGAAAATGATGAATATGGTGAAATTGAAAGTTTAACAACTTCTTATATAGTGATTGGAGAGCTTTAAATTAAGAAGAACAAAAATTATAACGTAATTATTTATTACGTTTTTATGAAATGTCACATCAAACTGTAAAACACAAAACGTTACAAAATGTAACACTTTGTTTAAAATTTTAAAAAATAGATAAAATTTATAAAACGTTAAAAAAAATAACACTTGTTTGAATTTACAAAAAACATAAGAAACTGACAATATTATTCTTCTTGAATAGCAAGTGGATTACAAAATGCCATAATTAATGGCTTTTTACAAAATGTCGAAAAAAATAGCATTTTGTAAAATGCTACTTTTTTCAGCGTTTTACATTATTTTTTAGATAAAATGCCTGAAAAAGTAGCGTTTTGTAAAATGCTATTTTTTCCGGCGTTTTATATTATTTTTTTGAACTGTTTAGGAATTAACGGATCCGTTAATTTTTTTGTATAAAACGCCATAAAATACAACGTGAAGCCTATTTTGATATCATATTAAAAGAGTGACTTATTTGTATTACTTTAGTTATATCTTGGCTCAATTTGGTCGCGAGTTCAAAAAAAAAAGTGTAGGGTGCGACGGGGTGGGCGAGGTAAAGAATCAGAAAATGCAATAATGGCAAGTGAGGGAAGTTTGTGGACGGTAGTACCGATTAGCATCTGCCTAGTTCTTTGAAACTATCATCATCAAAAGTCTTAGATTGAATTTTTATTTTATTTTATTTTTTGACCTTTTTTGAGAAGTGGGAAAAAAATTGTTTAAGAGTTTTTCTTGTTACAACTTTATTATTCATGAGATCTTTTTAACTATTTTTCTGATTAAACCTGCCTCCTACTAGAAGTGACTACACTCTTTACTGCCACCCCTTCAACCCCACTGAGGGAAAAAAAGAGTGTAGCATCACAGTATCATCTTGATGCTAGTGCCTGCTATTCTTTTTCCACTTGTTATTTTTTTGAAAGGTTAAGTTTTTTACTTTTTTTAGTTTAATTTTCTCAATATAAAAATATGTGACTTTTATGAATTTTTTATTTTAAAAAATCTATTAAAATTCGTATTCTAAATTCGGTTGTATACAAGATTTGAAGGAATGATCACTGGTTAATACTTCCTCCGTCCCAATTTATGTGATGTACTTTGACTTGGCACGAAGTTTAAGAAATAAAGGAAGACTTTTGAAACTTGTGATCTAAAATGAGTTATAGATATTTGTGTGGTTGTAAATCATTTCATTAAAGGTAAAGTGGATATTTTAAAGTTAAATTATTACCAAATATAGAAATGTGTCATTCTTTTTGGGACTGACTAAAAAAAAAAGTATGTCATATAAATTGGAACAGAGGGAGTATCATACAATGATAATTAAACTTTTAATTTATAAGCAATTAGTGGAGTTTTTGATATACGTATGGGATTTGGACAAAAACAACTTAGTAGGCATTTTGATATATGATTTTATCTCGTGATTTAAAATCAAGAGATGAAATCAGCATTTGGACATATAATGATTTGAATTTATCTCGTCAAAAAGCTTGATAAAGAATTTCATATCATGATTTGAAAATTTTTAAATAAATATCGAAAAAGGGTCAAAACTACCCCTGAACTATTCGAAATAGAGTTAAAATACCCTTCGTTTGTTTTTTACCTCAAAAATACCCCTTTGTCTGGTTTTTGGCTCAAAAATACCCCTCACTTTAACAGAGTGCCACCAAGCACACCACGTGAAAAAAATTATCACATGACCAGTCCACGTTAGCATCCCATTTATGAAAAAGGATCAAAACTACCCCTGAACTATTCAAAATAGAGCAAAAATACCCCCTATTTATTTTTTAGCTCAAAAATACCCCTCCATTTATTTTTTGGCTAAAAAATATCCTTCAAATTAACGGAGTGCCACCAAGCACACCACGTGAAAAAAATTATCACATGACCAGTCCACATCAGCGTTCCATTTAATACCCAACCAACCCACTTAACCATCCAACTTAACAGCCTATTTAATACTCATATCCGATCCGTCTTCAAAAAAACCGACCCATCCTCATAATTAAACGGTAAAGATAGATTTACGTTTCATTTCACTTGAATTCTCCAAAAAAAAAAAAAAATCGACGCAGACTAAAGATTTTGAAAGAAAAGATGTTCTTAGTACATGGGTTGAAACTCGACCCGTCTTTATCACATAAAAGAATATGGGAGAGTTCTACCCATATACTAAGGGCATTCTTTTCCCTCAAAATCGCTAATTTGCATCGTTGTTTTTTTTTTGGGAGAGTTTAAGCGAAATGAAGGATGAATATATCTTTACGCTTTACTTACGAAAATGGGTCAAGATTTTTTAAGACGAATTTGTTACGGATATTAAATGGGTTGTTAAGTTGGATGGTTAAGTGGGTCGTCTGGCTATTATATGGGCTGGGTATTTAATTGGATGTTGATGTGAACTGGCCATGTGATAATTTTTTTTACACGTAGTGTGCTTGGTGGCACTCTGTTGAAGTGAAGGTTATTTGTGAGCCAAAAAACAAATTAAAGAATATTTTTGAGCAAAAAAATAAAATGAGAGTATTTTTGCTCCATTTCAAGTATTTCAGGGATAGTTTTGGCCCTTTTCCGTAAATGAGATGCTGACGTGGACTGGTCATGTGGAATTTTTTTTCACATGGTGTGATTGGTGACTCTCCGTTAAAGTGAGGAATATTTGTTAGCCAAAAAACAAACTGAGGGGTATTTTGAGCCAATAAATAAATGGAGAGTATTTTTGCACCATTTCGGATAGTTCAGGAGTAGTTTTGGCTCTTTTTCGAATAAAAATTGACCCATAAATTTATATTTTGTAAAAATAAAAAATCACCATTTTGGATAGTTCAGGAGTAGTTTTGGCTCTTTTCCGAATAAAAATTGACCCACAAATTTATATTTTATAAAAATAAAAAATCACCATTTTTATCTATCAACCATTTATTTCATATGTAAGCAAAATGTATACTAGTTGATATTATTGTTCTTACCGACCTTTAAATTATTTATATCAAATATAACCATTATTTTCACAAACCTTCGCCAACTTAAATTTATTATTATTACTTCAAACTAAAATTTATTTTACTTTTTTATTGAACTTAAGCTTGATCAATAAATGTTATAGTATGTTTTTTTAGAATATCTTTGTGATAGTGTATTATGCTTTTGTTATGATCTTTTATTTATTTGATAAAATTGTGTAAAGAATGAGACAATTTTGATAGTTTTCACAACTTATGAAGTTTTTGTATTAATCAGGAAAAAATATTTCTTCTAATCCAAAATAAGTGAATTTCTTAGTTATTTTTTTATGTGTCCAAAATAAATGAATTGTTCATTTTTTTAAGAAACATGTTGGAAATTTCTTTTAATTTTACCCTTTATTTACACTTTCTAGGTTATGAGTTCCAAGAGACTTAATTGATTTTATTTTAATCTGACTGAAATTTTAAGAATAATTTGATAATATCTAAAAGGATAAAAATGAAAAGTAAAGTATAATTTATGTCCTAATTTCTTTTTCTTAATAGGTGTGTATTGAGATAAATATTTACTTATTTGGACTAGAGAAAGTATAACTTAAAAATTTAAATTGCATGACCAAAAAAAACTTCAAATCATTTCATAATTTCAAATCATGATTTTATTTCATGACTTCATTTAATAAATGCAAATCATAATTTTATCTCACGTGGCCAAACGGGTCCTTATCTTTGAAAATAAGACAAAAGAAAATTTGTATATTTGCTATCTCTGGTCATCATTAGGTACGGGACTTACGAGGATAGAAATGACAACTAGCTAGACCCTTGGGGACCAGAGTCTTTAACATTTTTTAACCGAACATAAGAATTTATTTCGGAATATTTCCTTATGAGGGAATACAAATAATTGAGCAAGAATATGATTTTACCAAAAAACATTTATGAATATAATTTACTCTTTTATCACATGAAAATTACAACAGATGAAATACTAGTTTTATTCGAATTATAATTTATCTTTGTCATGGACAAATCAACCAAGTTCGATTTCATAAATAGTGATAATTGCCTAATAAAGATTCCCTTTCGCTATGACCTCTTGTGAGTTCCTTAATCAAGATATTGCTTATGAGTCGACGACTCAATTAAGTTATTTTCTATGAATCGATGACATTTTTCAACAGGCAAACGGTTAGAGCTTTTTTCTGTAACTCGTTTGAATTTACTTAACCAAGTTACATTATCTATAAGTCGACAACTCAACCAAGTTATTGTCTATAAGTCGATGACTTATTTTTCAACAGGCACGTGGTTAGAGCTTTTCATTGTAACTCCTTTGAGTTCCCTTAACCAAGTTATTGCCTATAAGTCGATGCTCAACCAAGTTATTGTCCATGAGTTCATAACTCATTTGTCAACACACACACGGTTAGAGTCTTCACTTCCACTGCTTGGAAGTTTACGATTTCATGTTCTATTTCATTCCTCAATGGAGGGTTTTTCTGTGTTACTCTCTCTGTTTCAATTTATATGACTTGATTTTTTTATTGGTTTATCCCAAAAAAATATCATATTTGTGCAACAACAATAATAATGTATTCACTGAAATTCCACAGTTAAAGTCTCGAAGGATAGCGTCATGCAGACTTTACTTTTATTCTATGCAAGTGAAGAGGTCATTTCAGATAAACCTTCAACTCAAGAAAAGTATAAACACAATGACTATGAAATATACAAACAATAACAATACTAAGATAGTAACAAAATCAAAGCAGAAGAAACGAGTAAAAAAAAAAAAAAAAAATTTAGAATAAGAGTTACGAGAATGTCATCTATCTGTATAACTAAAAATATTTAAAATAAGCCAAAAATCATAAGTTAGGATTTCTAACTTATGGAGTCCGTCCAAATGGGCACTAAAACTTTAATTTTATGTCCAATCAATTATAATCATATAAATTAAAACGGAGAGAGTATTAGATAATTTTTCCATCTTCAATGAAAACCCTCATTAATATTACTAGTAGGGGTACTTATCAGATGGATTGGACGAATACTTGCTCTTAATGATTTAACTTATTCGTTATCAATTTTTAAAGGGAAAAGACTCAAATATACCATCGAACTATTGGAAATGGCTCATTTATGCCATCCGTTAAAAATTTGGCTCATTTATGCCATCACCGTTATAAAAAAGCTCATTCATGTCTTTTTTTTTAACGGTGATTTTTTAAAAACAGCTTTGCCACGTGACGTCTTACTAGAGGTCCACGCCATTGATCAAATATGCCATTGAACTTTGAGAAAAGGCTCATTTATGTCATCCGTTAAAAGGTTGGCTCATTCATGCCATTTTTTTTTAACAGCCCGATTTGATGATTTTTTACAAAACCAGTTTGTACACATGGCCAACAATGATCCGTCCACATCATTAATTAAATCAGCCAAATAAAAAATCTAAAAAATTGAACTTTCTTCTAAAAGGTGAAATTAAAATTTTATTTTCCATGACTCACAAATTTCTAGTACATCTGATTCTTCAAGTCATTAGAATCTTCAAGTTTTGATTTTAATTTGATTTTGCTGAAATATTCTTATTTTCTTCTCTGTAATTTCACCGATTATAGAATTTTTCTGATTTTTACTTCAAGTACAATTTTTTAAGAATTTGAAAAATTGTGTTTCAGTAACTAATTGATTCGTTGGTTGAAATAGTTGATGTCTGTTTCGGGCTTGAATTAGCCTTGAGATTTGCAGAATTGTGTTCGACGATTCCGAAGAAATTGAAAATGGATGAACTCTTTACAGTGCCTATAAAGGAGTTACAAAATGCATAGAAATATTTTGACCGGAGAAGTCGATATTTTCTTATTAGGAATTTTAAAATTTCTTTAGTTGATTTAATTAATGATGTGGAAGAATTATTGTTGGCAACGTGTACAAAATGGTTTTGCCAAAAATCCTCAAATTAAACTGTTAAAAAAAACGGCATGAATGAGCCAAACTTTTAACGGATGACATAGATGAGCCTTTTCTCAAAGTTCGATGGCATATTTGAGTCTTTTTCCTTTAATTAATGATGTGAATGAATTATTGTTGGCCACGTATACAAAATGGTTTTGCAAAAAACCACCAAATCGGACTGTTAAAAAAAATGGCATGAATGAGCCAAACTTTTAACGGATGGCATAAATGAGCCTTTTCTCAAAGTTCGATGACATATTTGATCAATGGTGTGGACCTCTAGTAAGACGCCACGTGACAAAGCTGTTTTTAAAAAATTACCGTTAAAAAAAATGGCATGAATGGGCTTTTTTATAACGGCGATAGCATAAATGAGCCAAACTTTTAACGGATGACATAAATGAGTCATTTTCAATAGTTCGATCGCATATTTGAGCCTTTTCTCATTTTTAAATATTCTAATTCGCTAGTTTATCAATATTTCGGTTGTCTAATAATAAAATTACAGAAACTCAAAAATTTATTTCTTCAAAATTCTTTTTTGGGGGTGTGGGTGTTGAAGGAGGGGGGGTTAAAAGGCGTGGGTATTGGTGGGGGAGAGTGAGAGGGACTGTAGTCCGGGTTTCACGGTAGAAGGAGACGAAGAGTGAAAGAGACAGGACTTGACTGGCCTCTTTCTTCTCTATGGCATTGTCAGTGATACGTTACATCTCTTTTTTCCCATTCCCTACCCACCTATCTATCATCTACTATTACTACCTCTTTTTCTCATTACACAAAACAAAGTACTTACATCCCTTTACAGTCCACAATATATCTTGTTCTCTTGTCTTTCACCCCTCATTTTTTTCCATATTCACTACTCCTTGCCCTTTCAACTATTTGAGTGTTTGAGATTTGGTACAAGTGATATGGAATAATTAATTTTGGGATTAATTATAAAATGAGTTTGTCTCATGTTTAATTGAAACAAAATTACGGGATAATTTGGTATGTGATTAGCTATTTCAAGATTGTAATATTATTTTTATATTATATTGAGAGTGGAATAATTAATCTCGAAATAACTAATCCCTCGATAATTTGTTCCACATAGCCCTTAGTGATATGTTTAAGATGATAAAATTAAGGACATTCTGATATTTTACGTATTTTTAGTTTAAAATTATAACATTCAAATCTATGTTACTTTTGTAAGTATGTTTTGGATGAGCTTAAGGGGTCGTTTGGTAGGAGGTATAAGGTGGGATATCCCATGGACAAGTTTAAGTTATTCTATAAATTAAATTTATATCATGTTTGGTTGATGGTATAAATTTATCCCAAGATTAATTTACACCATCAACCAAACATGACATAAAACTGATACCAAATTTAGTCTTGATATAACCCATCAATCATGAGACTATTTTATACCATCTCCCATATGGTAAAAAATAATTCAGAGATTATAATCCTGGGATAATTTAGTCTACATACCAAAAGACCCCTAATAGGTGTGTACCTAGATTCTCTACTACATAAATTTATGAGTCAAGTCAAACTAAAACAAATCAATTAAGGGTGTGGTTGGATGGTGAGTAGTATTAGTCCCTTAGTGAAAGATCTTGGATATGAATTTTGAGATGAGAATAAAGTTGTCTTTGGTAAAAGTTTTATCTCCTTAAATGGGATTTTTCTGATGTAAATTTGAGTTAATCAACCTTCAAGATAGGTGTCGGCATGTGTTTGGATAATATTTCAAGTTGAACAAATAATCAAAATAGTCTCTCCATGTCTGATTGGTCTTGTTTATCTCCGGTCAATATTACTTGTTGAGAACCATCTTTAATACGTTTCATCTAATTAAAATCGTTATTCTTCTTCTTTCTTGATCGTACTAATTTTAATATTTCTTTTTTCCCTTCTCATGTCTCTAATTTTTTATACAAGTCATCTAGAGCTTGTCCTCAAATTTGACTAATAACCTTCTTAGCTTTCTTATATCTATAAAGACTCCTCCATCCTTGGCTTTTGGTTACTTTACTCACTTTTAGCTTAATAACTTTTTGTACCTCCTCATTTCACCGTCAAAATTCCCGTGGTCAAGATCTTTACCCTATACAAAGTATTGAGGTCTAAATTAACAACTTTGGAAATACTAGTGTTATTTTGAACAAAGAGAAAAGGGGCTAACCAAAAAAAAAAAAGAGTAAAAAGGAGAAAAGGGGAGGGTATTTTGGAAAGGGGGAAAACGATGTAGACAAGTCAAAGGAATTGTAAAATTGAGGGAGATCCTCTCCCTAATCTCAGCCTGGAGCCCACAGTCAGATAGTAGGCCCTAACACCCCCTACCCCACTTCTGAAAAGGAAAAGGGGAGGGCCTTTGTGATTGGAATTGAAGCATCTCCTCATCCCTCCTTCATCAACTATGTTAACTTTTCCCCTTGCTAAGTAAACCAATGAACTATCACCAACGTATGTGGTACAAGGGATGAAACTGTTTTTTTCATAAATAGAAGTTTTGAATTTGAGCTCTGAGTATGATAAATTTTTTAGTAAAGAATGTTTCTTTCAAATGATTTACACTATGTAAATTTAAATTAGTCAAATTCTAATATAAATATCAAACATCCAATAACAAAGAAAAAAAAAAGTAAACCAATGAACCCAAACAAAAGTTATGGGGTTCATGAATTGCATATATACACACTTCACTGTATTTTATGCATTTGCTCATTAGGTGTAATTCAAATGATTGGGGTGGTTTGATTTTGTCAACAAGTTATATTGTCATTACAATTTGAGAACTATAGTACTTGTACTATTAGGAGTTTTTTAGAGTGAGGTATAAAGTATAATAATTTTGGGATAAAATATAAGATTATTTTATCTTATATTTAGTTGGAGATATTAGTTAGTCCTGATATTATTTATTCCACCATATATATCATAGTAATGAAATAATTTATCTCATATACATGATGAAATAACTTATCTCGAGATAGCTAATTTCAAGATAATTAATTCCGAAATAACTTATTCCCAACCAAACGACCCCTTAAGGATATACTTTGATTGGTATATCTCAACTCGTAATTTAAAGAAGAAAGATAAGGAAATCCAATTAGAGATAAGCTATCCATGGCATAAATAAAAGGGAACGAGGAGGCAATTACCCCATCTTGTTCTCTTTTTCCCCTTGAGTAGGATGAATTGAGGGTTCCATTTGTTTTATTAAATTAAAAATGATATATCGTAAAATACACCCTTGTGGTGAGGTCCTTTCCCGGACACCACAAATAGCGATAACTTTAGTACACCGGATTATCTTTTTTTTATTATATATATATCGTAAAATATATGTTTAATTTTATACTAGTAAACTTTGATAAACTAATTTTTTATTTTGATTTTCTTAAAGGACATTGGGAGAAGAGTTTTGGAGAACAATAATTGTGTTATATTATTATTATTTTATTTTGAAATTAGTGATTCTCAGCTTGTGATACCATATGAAAAGTGTGGTATAATTGTATAAATAATATCATAAGCGGTTATTTGGTTGTTATACATGTTATATATCACAATCATAATGTGGGAATTATAACACCAAAATTAAATAATGACGAGATAATTTAGTGAATATATTTTTATTGATATTGATATACTTTAGGTCTTTAGGGAAAAAGTGAGATATACAAAATATATGTGTCTAACACTTTAGCATGCAGAGCTCATTCTAGTTGTGCCCAATCCTCAAAGCATTGAAAAAGTTAGAGGGAGAACTTAGTAAAAAATCTTATCACAAGAGTTTATACCTCTATTAGCAATCTTTGATTGTGAAAAACTCTCAATAGGCACACAATAGTTTAGCTCTAAGTTGGAATTCAATAATCTAAGAAATGGTCATCAGTGCTTCATAGCTATTAGTGTTGGGTCCTTTCAACAATTTTTGGCTGTATACGCCTCCATTTTTTGGTTCTATTTTGCACGGAATAATTCATAAATTCTCTCGTAACTTACATAGATATTAGTTATGTTGGTTTCTAGCTAATTGTAAGTGAAACATAATATTAAATTTATATATAAACAACTTACCTCCTAACCAACTAACAAACATGATATTACGTATACAAGATTTAATACTTGAATAACTTAGCTCCAAACCAACAACCAAACGACCCTAATGGTATACCACTTGTTAGTAAACACAATTCTGTTTGTGTGCAAGCTTTGTACTCTAGGCTCTCCATCAATTTGGACTTGGTGTGGGGCGTCACCCTCTGGATTTTGGATATCAATCATATCAAAGGGTGGAACTTGGAACAGTTACTAGGAAAAACATTTCGACAAACAAACGTGTTTGAATAATTGTTTTCAACGTTTTTTGTTTTATTGGGAGATTTTCTAATAAAGGGCCGATGTCCTTATTACCTAATTTTTTAAAAGAATTGTTTAAAATAAACACAATATGCAACCAACAAGGGGCGAAGTTAGCGTTTCAATTACAGGTTCAGTCGAACTCAATAATTTTGATCTAAATTTATATTTATTTCAATATAGTTATTAAATGTATATAAATTATTAATTTAGAACTCAATACATTCAAGGATTAGAATCTCGAATCCATAAATTTTAAATTCTGGCTCAGACTCTATATCAAAGCTCATCCAGCAATCCCAATTTACTATTTACTCGGTGTTGAGTCCTGATCTTATATTGTCTACACTGCAGATGTCCAATCTAGTTCGTGCAAGGGTGGTGTTGAGCCACATGGGGTGAGACGAGGAAATTGGACTCTTTTATATGGTCTTAACAATATTCACCTCTTGAGTTAACTTTTAAGATTAAGTTATGTTCAAAATTCATTTCTTTTTATCTCCTAGCAATTTGATGAGATAATTGAATCTTCATGTTCCAATCACATATTTCAATTTTGAGATTTAAATTTCCAAAAAAAAAAAAAAAAAGGATTTGTATTTGCAATGACTAATATAATGAGGCCAATGAAGCACGTCAAAAAGTGAAGGGGTCCAAGGGTTGGCATGTGTTGTATGCTGTAGAAGTGACAGAAGAAAAACAGAAAAAAGATAATACAACACATAAATGACAATGCAATAGCATATCAGCCCACCATAGGACTATAGGAGAAATTATTACTACTATTTGAAAATATACAGTACAAGGAAACCAAAGCCTGCAGTGCACATCTTATGGGGATCTGCAAATCAATAAGCCAGGGTCCCCCCATTCCATTACACCTATTTTCCTCTCTCTTTTTCTTAATTTTTTTAATTTGGTGGTTCTTATTTTGAGGTCTGGTTAATTTAAATTATTAGTGAGAAGGCTCACTTTGAGGATAACCATTTTCTGTCAAAAATGACTTCATTAAGGGTTAGATATCTATTTTGAAGTCCAATTGATTTGAATTTGCACTAAAAATTTTTACTTTGAGGGTAACTGTCTGCTATCAAAAGTGACTCACTTTTCACTGGGTGTTTGAATCTATTTTAGGGTCTGATTAATTCAAGGCGTAATCCATAAATGTGTTCTTTAATTTGATCTCGACTGACATTTATGCCCTTTAATTTTTGGTGTGCACAAGTAGACACTTAAATTATCATAAAGTTAAACAAATAGACACACTCTTACGTGGCAAATCTCATACGATTTGACATATAGGACTTGTGCATCTCACGTGATTTGCCACGTAGCACACATGCATTTACTTGTTCAATTTTATGAAAGTTTGAGTGCTTACTCATGCACGCACAAAATTAGAAAGCATAGATGTCAGCAAACTCCAAGTTAAAGAACAAATTTATGCATTGCTACTTAACTCAAATTCTCACTAGGAAGTCCTATTTAAGGGTAACCATTTTTTTTGTTAAAAGTTAACCTCATTATTTATGCGGTGTTCAATACTTATTTTAGGATCTTACTAATGCGAATTCACACTAGGCAATCCCACTTTGATGGCGATCGTTTCCTAACAAAATTGACATCATTCTTCATAAAATGACCGATATCTATATTGAGGCCCAACTATGATTTAATACTAGTAGCTCTCACTTCGAGTGTAACCCCTTCTTATCAAACGTGATTTTATTTCTCATCTATCATTTAATACCTATTTTGAGGTCCGATTAAGCCGAATTAGCACAAAAAAGTGCCACTTTAAAAGATAAAACGGTCTTTACCAGAGATGAATTGATTTATAAGATTTGAATTCAAAATCTTTAATTAAGAATCGAAAAGTACATACCAATAATCTATCACAATCTTAAAATGTTTTTTTATCCTTTCAAATAAAAATAAAACAAACACTATTAAGAAGTGGGGGAAATGAAAATCAGTCCCCTTTCAAATAAGAACAAACACAATCAAAAAGTTGGGGGAAATCAGTACCAGATCCATTAAACCACAGTTCTGACCCTTTCCCATTAAACGACATGAGATTTCCTGATTGGACTGTAAAAATAGGCCCTCCAGCCTCCAACCATGAATCACCTAAGCCTTTTTCCCTAAGGTGTCATATCCAACTAATATATGTACATGTGTGAAATAGTTTTATTAATTTTAGTTTAATTCAGCTATTAAACAGGTAGTATGGTACACTAAATCTCTCACTATAAGCGGAGTTCAGAAAGGACCAAACTGAGCACATGACTTCCTGATTGCATGGTAACAACTTTACAAATTACTTCATCGCTCTCCTTCTCGGCTATTATAAAAAATATTTGCAGAATTAAGTCATATATATGATAAATATTTAAATTATTGACAGTCAGAAGCTGAGTCAGGGTTCGAAACTTATGAATTTAAATTTTAGTTTTTTTTAGTTGTTGTGTCTTGAATAAATAATTTGTATACGTTCAGAAGTTTTTAGACAAATATAGGGTTTAAATCAAACTTGCTGCACTCGGCTTAACCCCACCAGATACTCTAGCTCCGCCCCATTGACATTGTTAAATTTTTTGCATTATTAGTGTAATTTGATCGATTCTTGCAGAACATTAAATCCAAAATGTAACCTATAGGTTCACGAGAACCAAGTAACTTTTACTAGCTCAGATTCCGTAAATGTTCTAAAGCATTCAATAAGCTAGCGTTTGGACATGTATAGAGTAAGTGTATATCTAAGTCGAAAAATATATTCGAAGAATTGAAGGCTAGTTCACTTGTGTTACTCCCTATCTTTCTTCCATATTGAGTTCAAACCCCATCAATAGTGTAGCATTTCCTTCTTCTTTCCCTTCCCCACATCCTATGTGATT
Organism: Capsicum rhomboideum; assembly: GCA_031232105.1. Lineage (NCBI taxonomy): Eukaryota > Viridiplantae > Streptophyta > Magnoliopsida > Solanales > Solanaceae > Capsicum > Capsicum rhomboideum. Next base: position 135,593,995 of record CP124711.1, on the reverse strand, counting down.
AAAAAAAGAAATCCAAAAATATTTATAGTGATCATAATACATTAAATGTGTCAACTGGGCCGGGCCGGGCCAACCCGGACCCGGTCCATTTATTTTTTCCGGTTTTGGGCCGGTGCCGGGCCGGGCCCAATTCTTAACGGGCCGGGCCGGGCCGGGCTGAACAGTGAAATTTTCCCAAACGGCCCAGCACCGGCCCATTTAATTTTTTTGACCAGTTAATGGGCCGGTTTACCGGGCCCCGACTAAAAAAAATAGTATTTTGAACGTTGATTGTTTTTTAATATGCATTCAATATATATACTACTTAAAATACGATTTTAAAGAATAAACATTCAATATATACTACATTAACGAATACACATATATATATACATTCAATATATACTACTTTAAAGAATAAACATACATATATACATTCAATATATACTACTTTAAAGAATACACATACATATGTATACATTCCATATATACTACTTTAAAGAATAAACATACATATGTATACATTCCATATATACTACTTTAAAGAATACACATACATATGTATACATTCCATATATACTACTTTAAAGAATAAACATACATATATACATTCCATATATACATTCAATAGATACTACTTTAAAGAATACACATACATATATATACATTCCATGTATACTACTTTAAAGAATAAACATACATATATACATTCCATATATACATTCAATATATACTACTTTAAAGAATACACATACACATATATACATTCAATATATACTACTTTAAAGAATAAACATACACATATATACATTCAATATATACATTCAATATATACTACTTTAAAGAATAAACATACACATATATACATTCAATATATACATTCAATATATACTACTTTAAAGAATATACATACATATATACATTCAATATATACTACTTTAAAGAATACACATACATATGTATACATTCCATATATACTACTTTAAAGAATACACATACACATATATACATTCAATATATACATTCCATATATACTACTTTAAAGAATACACATACACATATATACATTCAATAGATACTACTTTAAAGAATACACATACATATGTATACATTCCATATATACTACTTTAAAGAATACACATACACATATATACATTCAATATATACATTCCATATATATATTACTTTAAAGAATACACATACACATATATACATTCAATAGATACTACTTTAAAGAATACACATACACATATATACATTCAATATATACTACTTTAAAGAATAAACATACATATGTATACATTCCATATATACTACTTTAAAGAATACACATACATATGTATACATTCCATATATACTACTTTAAAGAATACACATACATATGTATACATTCCATATATACTACTTTAAAGAATACACATACACATATATACATTCAATAGATACTACTTTAAAGAATATACATACATATATACATACAATATATACATTCAATATATACTACTTTAAAGAATATACATACATATATATACATTCAATAAATACTACTTTAAAGAATAAACATACACATATATACATTCAATATATACTACTTTAAAGAATAAACATACATATATACATACAATATATACATTCCATATATACTACTTTAAAGAATACACATACATATATACATTCAATATATACTACTTTAAAGAATAAACATACATATGTATACATTCCATATATACTACTTTAAAGAATACACATACACATATATACATTCAATAGGTACTACTTTAAAGAATATACATACATATATACATACAATATATACATTCCATATATACTACTTTAAAGAATACACATACACATATATACATTCAATAGATACTACTTTAAAGAATACACATACACATATATACATTCAATATATACTACTTTAAAGAATAAACATACATATGTATACATTCCATATATACTACTTTAAAGAATACACATACACATATATACATACATATGTATACATTCCATATATACTACTTTAAAGAATACACATACACATATATACATTCAATATATACTACTTTAAAGAATACACATACACATATATACATTCAATATATACTACTTTAAAGAATAAACATACATATGTATACATTCCATATATACTACTTTAAAGAATACACATACACATATATACATTCAATATATACTACTTTAAAGAATATACATACACATATATACATTCAATAAATACTACTTTAAAGAATAAACATACATATGTATACATTCCATATATACTACTTTAAAGAATACACATACATATGTATACATTCAATAGATACTACTTTAAAGAATACACATACACATATATACATTCAATATATACTACTTTAAAGAATAAACATACACATATATACATTCAATATATACTACTTTAAAGAATACACATACACATATATACATTCAATATATACTACTTTAAAGAATAAACATACATATGTATACATTCCATATATACTACTTTAAAGAATAAACATACACATATATACATTCAATATATACTATTTTAAAGAACATACATACATATATACAATATTCAACAACATATACGTTTATACTATCATATTAAAAGTATTGAATTCATACAAGATATTCAATTTAAATTTTAAATGGAAAAAATATATAAAGTGTAAATGAATTTAATATTTGATTGATTGCAAAATGTTTGAAAACTTACAAGTTACAAGGTTGCAATTACATTTCACTAATTTCACAAAGTTAAATTGAAAAATGAAAATTCAATTGATTAATTGTAAATTCTACAAATTTTTCATCAGTTTTTCCAATTCACGCATGTTAACATTAATGGGAATTGGCTGTGGATTGTCAAAATCAATGGCACTAAAGCCATGCATTGGACTTGATTGTGCTGAATTCTCTCTTGAAGTCATTATTTCTTCAAGATCTTCTTCGTCTTCCGGCTCCACGAACATTCCTTGATTTCTTCGTTCTGCTCTAATCCAGTCTCTAAGGCAAACTAAAACATTCATGGCATTGCCTCCCAATGTGTGTCGGTTGTCTCCAATCTGTTGCCGTCCTTGACTAAAAGCGCTCTCTGATGCAACGGTTGACATTGGAACATTCAATATATCTCTAGCTAACATTGAAAGTACAGGATATTGTCTTTCATTATTCTTCCACCATTCCAGCGTGTTGATTCTACCTCTAGGATCCTCTGTAGGCTGCATAAGATAATACTTAAGCTCTTCCCGACTTACGGTTCTATGCGATGAAGGCTGCAATCTATTCCAAACAGATAGATCAGAAACACAATAAACAGGCATATTATGTGCCTGTCTTTTAGAAGATGATGGTTCCTCAGAACGATGGGGAGCGGGGGTCGGTGTAATGTGTGACGGTAAAGCATTGTCAAGTAAATCAGCATAATGATTGTATAATGTGTTCATGTAACTATTCGCATCAGACATAGACGTATACAAAGAAGGTTCTTCATCAGCTTTTACTCCTAAAGCAGAATAAATAAGAGAAGTAAATTCGGACATAGTATTATATTTCATACATGGATTTATTATAGCACCAACTAAGAAAATAGGGGGAAGCGGAAAAAAATACTTTTTAAATTTATCAATCATTGCCTCAATAGCATATTTGTAACCTGGTTTAGACTTATACTCGTTAAGCAATAAAGAAATGTCGGCTAAATAAGCTAAAATATTACAAACAGTAGGATAATAAGCTCCAGAAAATTCAACCGTAGCTAGATAAAATTTTTTCAAAAAATTAACAATATCATCAATTTCAGCCCAGTCTGAATTTTGTAACATACAATCGGGAAAATCACTAGCAAATTGGTTAAAAGTCATAGTAATAGGAACTTTATAAATATTGCAAGTATTTAAGAAATCATACGTAGAATTCCATCTCACATCTATTTCTTCAGGCATTAATCTCGGTCTAAGTCCATTTTCCTGACATTTTCTTTTAAATTCGGTAAGTCTAATTTTTCTATTATTTCCTTGAATAAAGCCAACTGCAAGTCTAACTTTTTCAATAGCAGGCTCAAAAAAAGCAAGACCATCCTTTACAATTAAATTATATATATGGCAAGCACACTTAACATGAAATATTTCGGATAACGGTGGAGAAAGTTCAGTTTTTAACAACTCAATAGCAGCGTTGTTGTTAGATGCATTATCAAAAGATATACATAAAACTTTGCGGTCAATACCATAATATCTTGCAACTTTTGTAATAGATTCAGAAATAAATTTTCCAGTGTGTCTACGGTCTTCATCATACAAAAATGCTAAAATACGTTTTTGCATAACAAAATTACTATCTACCCAATGACAAGTAATTGTTAAATAATCATTTTTATTAATAGCACGACCAAGATCAGAAGTTAAAGAAACTCTACATGAAAGATTTTTTAATAATGCAGATAAATAGTAAACATATTGTGCATGGAGTCTAAAAATATCGGACCGACAAGTACTTCTAGGAATACCCTTAAACATAGGATTATAAATTGCCTGAATATAATGAATAAAAGCATCAGAAGAAGCAAAAGAGAAAGGCAAACAACCCGCAGCTATCATTTTGGCTATTTCTTCACGATCCTTCATTTTATTATAATTCTTAACTAATAGACCGGTTTTTGGGTTCAATCTAGTTTGACTTGGGCCCTCAACTGTCTCACCACCAGTTACCTGAGCTAGCTCTATTGGGTGTTTCTCCTTCAAATGTCTCGACAACTGACCCGTACCTCCTTTATTACCCCCAGTCTTATGCTCGTATTTTACCTGACAAAGATCGCATTCAACCTTAGTGGTTCCTTCTATTCGGGTATAAAAATTCCACACAACACTAGTTTGTTTACGAGATCTTACAGGGGGCCGGGGAGGAAGATTAACTGATTCAGATTGAACATTAACATTACCAGATTCGGGTGTAACATCATCATCATCATTTTCATCTAAATCAACAGAGTCTACTTCATTCTCTTCTTCTATACCATAATTTTCTTGAGCCTCAAAATAATTCATATCGTGAGCACCTACACGTATTTCATTCTCAAATGGTTCGCTAATTGGTACCGGAGGCACACGAGTATATCGAGCATTTGAACTACCTCTACCGGAACCAATTTGTTTCTTACTACCACTACCACTACCACTTCCGGGACAAAGATTTCTAACACTTTTACCGACTTTCCTTAATTTATCCATATTACCAATTAAACTAACAAATATTCAAAAAACACAAAAAAAATCCAAATAAATATTCAACAAATAATACACTAATTAAAAATTAAAAGTAAGAGATGGAACGATAATACCAAATTTTTGAAGTACTCGAAAGTTGGTCAATTGAGTACTTTTGGAAACTTCAACGTAGTATTTGTAATTGCAAAATAATAAAATATATAGAACACTTTATGAGATAATTTTAGCAAATTTGAGAGAGAATAAGAGAATGAGAATTGAGATTGTAGGAAATATTTTTTGAAATGGCATGTATTTATAGGAAAAAAAAAAATTTGATTTTTTTTTTTTTTTTTTAAAATTAAGCCTAAAAAGGCTGTTTTGGCCGTTGGGCCAACGGCATTATAGCCGTTGGGCCTCAACGGACCAAAACAGCCTTTGCAGGCTGGGGCCCAACGGCCCAGAAAAATTTTAAAAAAAAAAAAAAAAAAAAAAAAAGTTACCGGGCCGGGCCGGTGCACCGGTGGACCCGATCCGGTTTTCTAACTGGGCCGGTCCACCGGTTTCAATACCGTGTCCGGCCCAGCCCCCCTAAAAACCCGTCAGGCCCATTACCCATACCGGGCCGGCCCGGTCCGGTCCGGTCGGTAAATGGGCCGGTCTAAATGGGCCGGTTCCGGGTTGAACCGGCCCAGTTGACACCCTTATAATACATATGCCAACTATGGGGACAAAACATGAAATATACTTTTGTCACATTTGGACATCGTGCAATTTCCTACTGAATTATATTTACTTTGCATGATCTGTATTATGTAGAAACATGTCATAATTTGTTTGAAATAGGTTTCACAGTTTATTTTGACCAAAAAAATATAGGTTATAACTCGTGTTATTTATTCTTACAAATTGACATACAAAACAAGTGAAACTCCAAGAACCAAAATTTGATGGGCGTACCATAAGAGGGAAGATTTACAAGTAATGGGAATAACTTATTTGCCAACTCCTTTTGGAACAATTTATCTTGTCAATAAAATGGTATTTATCCTGATTGGACATACAAATTGTTTTATTACTTCAACTTGAAATTTATCGGTAATAAATTAATATTTATTTTGCAATTTGGTCCATTATTATTACTTCAACATGAAATAATTCACTTTAGTATTGAAACTTTAGGGCATTGTTCAAATCTTTTCCAAATTGTTGATTTGGGTTGGGTTGGGTTGGTTTGTGGTGGTTCATAAACCAATTGGACCAAATAAAATTATTCACTTGTTCTACTAAGTTCATAAATATTCAATATGTGGAGGGAAAAAAGTGAAAGTTATATTACCGTTCAGCCAACTAGTTTAGCAATATGGCAAATTATACATAACATATATATATTCGGTGTATATATATATATATATTATATGTATATTTAGTGTAAAGTATACACAAAATTATACACTTTATATATATATATATGTGTGTGTGTGTGTATTGTAAATTAGATGACCGAAGGGTTCAACTCCATAACTATTCCCAAAAAGATCTACCGAAAGAAGACCAAAAAGAGAAAAACACACTTTTACGAAAAGAATAGTGGAAAAATATTTTGTGTGATGATCATTTGGTACCTGAAAGAACATATAATAATGTTAAACATTTTATATTATATTCTAGAGGACAATGAATTGACCCTACTCTTGATCTTTCAATCATGCTCTGCATATTTGTACCTAGATTTTGAAACTATTCAAAGTTTAAGGCTAACAAATGGTACTAAAAAATATATAGTTAGTACATATATAGCATATCTACCAATGTCCTACGAAGGGATACTCTTTTTCTTTTTTCATAAATAATTGCATTATAGTATCCCATAATGTCTTAAATGTGCTTAAGATATCATTGCTTCAGTAACAATTCAACTTGGAAAAGCAGAATTCCAAGAAATCTATCTATCTATCTATCTATATAAAAGTAAAAGTAAAAGCATTATAAGAAGCCAAGTGACAGCACAAGAATAAGCCATCTGACAATTTTAAGACAAAACTTAGTAATATTATAATAAAAGATTTGAATTAAAGGATTGAAAATTTTTGAATTTTAAAATATTAAGATTTTAGAAGAAAAAAATTTGAAAAAAATAAGGATAAGAGAGAATAACAAATTAATATTCTTTTAACAAATCAATAACAATAAATAAACAATAGTAATAGTGGTAGCAGTACATACGTAGTAGTTGTGGTAACAACAACAACAACAACAATAATAATAATAATAATCATAATAATAATAATAATTAAACAGTAGTAGTAGTACATACGTAATATTATTAGTAGGAGGTGGCAATAATAATAATTATAATAATAATAATAATAATAATAATAAAAATAAAATAAATAAATAAATAAACAATAGTAGTAGTAATAGTACATACGTAGTAGTAATAGTAGTGGTGGTGGTAATAATAATAATAATAATAATAATAATAATAATAATAATAATAATAATAATAATAATAATGATAATAATAATAATATAATATTATTGCTATTATAATACTAATAATATTTATTATTATTGATTTAAATATTTTATCTTAATTTAAATATATAGATTATTAGATAAATATACATTATATTTGACAAACTAAGGATAAGAAAGAATAACAAACTAATCTTCTTTTTACAAACTAATATGGTATTTGAATTTGAATTTAAATGAAATTTGAATTGGGATGGAGTTCTAGCTTCTTAACCTCTCTTATATATCAAGAATAAGCCACTTGGCAGTTTTAGGATAAGGTTAATAATAATATTGTAATAAAAATTTTGAATTAAAAAATTAAAAATATTTAAATTTGAAAATACATTATCCTTTAAAAAAAATTATTAGGGTTGAAAATAAAAAATTATGGTATTTAAATTTGAAAATACATTATCCTTTAAAAAAAATTATTAGGGTTGAAAATAAAAAATTATGGTAAAAAAGTCCTAAATAAACTCTTACTATTCATTAATTTATTCCTTTCAAATACCGTAAAATATATTTGAATACATTTGATGATGATGATGATGATGATGTAATAGTAGTACGTAATAATAGTGTATCTACCAAAATAAAAAGTACGTTGTAAAGTAATAGTGTGGTGAATACCGGTGATAATAATAATAATAATAATAATAATAATAATAATAATAAATAAATAAATAAAATAGTATAACAGTAGTACGTATCAATAGTAATAATGATAATAAATAAATAAAAATAGTAGTAATGATAATAAAGATAAAATAAAAAGATAGTAATAGTAGTAATAATAATAATAGTAAGTAGTAATAAAAATAGTAGAGTTCATTTAGAACTTTTTCACAGCTTCCTTAAGCTTATCCTATCAGATGTTGTAATCTCACACAATCTCTTATTTTTAAAATTTGGAAATATAATTTTTTTAAAATCCAAATCAATAAGTCAACCGACAATATAAATGGGATGTATTTCATTATGTCTCTCTTTCTCTGCTATTAATAAATAACTTCTTCTCCTCCCTTTTTTTATTTTTTTATTTTATATAGTTCAATTTACTACTTTCTTCAATGCCTACGATTTCATTTATGTGTAATTTTAATTTTGATGTTTAAATATATCTTATTAATTAGTTTAATAAATTTAAATATTTGTCTTCTTAATTTTCATTGCGTTGATTAATTTGCTCGCAGATGAAAAAACCGGCTTTACATGAAGTACATTGGAAAAATAATATTTATATGCGACAACAATAGATGAATAACCTTTTTATATGCTTCAATTTATTACTATCGGTAGCTTAAGTTGCATTATATTAAACGCAGGAAAGTAAGAAATATTATGCAAATATGTTGATTTCATTAAGCAACTACATCAAAATTTGTTACGGTAAGAAATTATATGAATTTGATTATTTTGTCTAGGAAAGCAGCGTGTTATTGATCAAATTACAAAATTTGGAGATCTTAAATAGAGGTACGACATTAATTCTAAAAGATCCATGAAGGTAAGATGTTCAGTGGAATGTTTCAATTGAAATCGCCTAATAAGATTTGTTATGTGGAATATGTTGAAATTTAGTGAATTGAAAAAGTGATAAGCACATCATATATTTGGGACATATCATGAAAATTTATGTTAAAAGTTTTAAAAAATTTGTTGTTGCTATTATGTTGTTATTGTTGTTTACAATTAGCATTACATTCATCTTTTGTTGTAAATGTAACTTAGGAATTTGAAGTTTCTATATATGATGTATATAAATATCTCACAAATATAAAATGAATAGTTGAACTTTTTCTTTTAAGATAATATGATTTAACATGCTCGAAGTGTTATTAAGAAATAATAAAAATGGATAGGAGTAAAGTGATGGCTATTATAAGAGGTTTGGGGGGGGGGGGGGGGGGAGAGGAGATAAGGGAATTGTGGTGGCTAGGAAGCGTAGGGGATGGGCTAGGGGGTGGTGGATGTAGGTGGCGTTGTGGGGTAGGTTTTTTTTTTTTTTTTTTTTTTTTTAAAAAATAAAAAAATTAATTTTTTTTTAAAAAAAAAATAAAAAAATTAATTTTTTTATTGTGGTCAGGTAGAGTGGGGTGGGGGAGTAAGAAAAAAAATTATAAAAAGTTTTTCTAAAATAAAAAATAAATAATTTCTTTTTTTTTTTGGGACTTAGGGGAGGTGTTGGGTAGGGGATCGGGTCGAATGGTTGAGGTTAGGGGTGCGTGGGGTAAAGAAAAAAATCTTTTTTTTTAAAAATAATGGTCGGGGTTAAGGGGTGCTTGGGGTTAAATTTTTTTTTTTTTTTAGAAAAACATAAATTTAATTTTTTTTGTTGGGGGGCAGGGGTTGGGGTCGGTGAGATAAGATTTTTTTTTTTTTTAATAAAACTTTAAAAAGTTTTTAAAAAAAATGAAATTGGGGGTGGGGTGGGGGTGGGGGGGGGAAGGTGAGGGATGAGTGTGGGATTGGTGGGGTGAATAATTTTGAGAGTAGCATGAGAGTTTTTAATTGACTTAATTTAGAAGATATAATAATAACTATAAATAAAATACTTAAAGATATTAATGATGAAATCAAACAATGAAAAAATTATGAACAATAGAGCAATGTCTGAAAATTTAAAAGAAAACATTAAGTTGTATATGCTTAGTTTTTGAATTGAGAGTTGTGATATTTAAATTTGGAATTAGAAGATCGATAGACTTAAAAAACTGAAATTTAAAATGGAAGGTAAGGAATATAATCACTTATCTTAATTGATTAAAAATATAAAGGTAAAAGTTCAATAACAAAATTCATATTTTATTATTTTCAAAAATCAGTTAATGGAATATGATTAAGAAAATACTAATATTGTTCTTTTCATATCAAAATATCTAAAATAATTGCAATTGTGATTACTTATTAAGTATCAGTTGTAATTTCAATATTAGCAATTATTTTCAATACTTCATTAACTTTTGAAATAAGTTAATGTTATATAATAAAAATTGATTCGCTTTATAATTTCAAAGTGAATAAGCTAATGTTTTCTAATAAATATTTTTTAAAAAATATTCCGCGCATCGCGCGGGTACTTATATTAGTTGTATGTAAAAGAAAAATAGAGAACTTAGCCAGATTATGAGTCATTAGCACATTCTATTTTTGAGGGATATATACAAATTTGATATCTTCGAAAGAGATCATCAATCTCTATCTATTTTCTCAAATGGTATCTATTATCTGAAAATTATCATATTTTGGTAATATTTGTAATATATTCTGTGTTTGATAGTATATGAAGCTTTGACCAATCACTTTGTAGCAATTATAATCTGCACTACAAATTGAATAGGGATTTCAAGGACATGAAGCAAATGACCACAGGCCACAACTACTCGTAGCCGCCATTTTAATACTTTAGTTTTCCCTTTTCACATGTAAACCTGCATCTGTGAAAATTAACAACAAATATATCCAACTCGTATGTAACGACCCAAGACTAAGCCCTGGACGTAACGGGCATCCCAGACCAATGAAGACCCGAGGAGACCCCTTAGGATAATATCATAAGCATAACCATTATTAAAGTGTGGAACAATACCTAATGATAAGAAGTTCAACTTAAAGGAGTTAATAATATCAAACTCTGAAATACGACCTAATGACATTAGTTTATATCAGTCTACGAAACCTCTAACATCATGAATGAAAATACTAATTCGGAGCATGGCACTGGCGATACCATAAAACAAAATATAAGGGAGAATGTCATCCATAGCTTCGGATTATTGTGGAGATGACATTAGTGACTATTCTTATAGTGACATGAGCTATGAGTATAGTGATGATGAGCAACATGAGGGTTCTTTGAGTGCTTGTGAGCAAAGTGATAAAGCTCATGAGTATGATGGTGAATCTTATGAAGGATATGATGGTCCAAGAGATTATGATCGACATGATGATGAGAATTACTACATCGGAGATGAATATGAGATGCATGGAGCTTATGGCTCTTATTATGAACATAAAAGAGTAGAAGTCTCTTATGATGAATTTGATAGTGAAGATGAAGAGTATGGGGATTCTCATATTACCCACCATGGTGATGAAGACAATGTGAGGTACAATTCTTTCTCCATGTCTTGTGAACCTTTTGAAGAGGGTTGTGATAGAAGGGGATGTTGTGGGGATGAATTACCTTCTTCATCTTATGTTACTTCCTATCCTAGTCGAGGGGGTATAGATGTGTGGGCAAAACCAATTCAAAGACGTCGTGTAGACCATAGGCGATAAACATTCTCTACTTCTTATCCTCATTCCAATATGACTAGTTCTTTATATGGTAATGATGTTGGAGGAAGGGTGGGAGGATCAATGAGCCATAGAAGTAGAGGGAATTCATTGTCTCAAGATGTGTATGATGGGGAGAGGCGAGTCCTTGAAACAAAAGTTACAAATGAATCACTCACAATTGAGGATCCTATTACTTTGACGATGAACAAATTGTTTGCTTCCATGCTAATAACTCTTGACAAAATCTCTCAAATGGTCTCCAAAGAGTCGAAAGCAAAACAAGCTACTCCTTGTGAAAATGTGCTTGAAGAGGATCCAATGAGTAAAATGAAGGCTACTCCTAGCAACACAAAGTGGAAGTTAGATGTGAAGGGATCTCCAAACCCTTCCCAAGGAATTCTTGGCACTTGTTCTAACTCCAATAAAATTAAGAGACAAAAGATTGAGAGGAGTAAGGGTGTGATATGTGACAACTCTAGAGTGGAAAAAGGAGAGGTTGTGAGGAGTGATGTGAGAGGGTTGTCACAATCTTATACTAACTTTTTCAACCTTTCTTCCTTTTTTAGTTATCTAGATTCTCGTGCAGGTATCCTTGGAGACAAGCCTAGTGAGGCACCTCGAGCAATGAAGAATCATGAGGTGCTAGAAAGCTTTCCAAAGGAGCAAATGTTCTCAAATGTTGATAAGCAAGGTGAATGCAATCCTTTCTATGAACTACAAGGTAACAAAGCTAAACCTTACACTTTGTCAAAAGTTGAAGATCCTTTTGTGGCTAGTAGCCAATTGAGTGTAAGTGATAACATGTATATGTGTGAGCTTAAAGATTCTTTGCCTTGTGATCATCTTGATGACACCTTGTTACATAGTGATAATGTATTTGTTGAGAGTGTTCATACACTAGTTGATCCTATTGATGACCGAATTGATTCTTTTAGTAAGATCAATTTGTGTCCACCTAGTGTTGACACTTGTGCCTTGAATGATAGTACATTGTCATGTGATTCTTTTCCATGTTTTGATAATGTGTATGTTGAGAATGTGGATACACTAGTTGATCCTATTGATGACCGAATTGATTCTTCTAGTAAGCTCAATTTGTGTCCACCTAGTGTTGATACATGTGCTTTGAATGATAGTTCATTATCAATTGATATTGGTGTTGATCAACTCATGTGTAATGATGACCCACTAAATGAGGAGTTTTGTGATGAACTTAAGGAACCTCAATTTAGTGTTGGCATTGATATAGTTGGTCATGTAGATAGTCATGTGGAGTCATTGCACCTAAATGATGAATCTTTGAATTGCGATTCCATTCCTTTTTCTTCTCATGAGGATTGTGAGGTTGAATGTGTTTTTAAGGATAATCGCTTGTTTGATGTTGACATGACTAATGAAGGTGAAATTCATAGTGGTGTGTCTTGGCATGATATAAGTGTAGCCCCTCTTGAAGGCTACCAAGTGATTAAGAATCCACTATGGTATGATGACACACTTTTCGAAGATGGAACTCTCTTCTTGGAAGATGATAGTACGTCTATTGGGGAGATTAGTGGTCAAAAGAAAGAGGGTGTATGTTCTGCAATAACCCCTTCATTCTTGTGCGACCCCATTCTTGATCAAGGCATTAATGCTTGTGGATCAAAGGGTGATTCTATATGTGGGCACACCTTGGATGAAGTTCATTTAAGTAACACCTTTCTTTACTACTTGTTTGCATATGATGACCTTTTTCTCAAATATGGTCTCATGCTTGTGAACCCCAAGGCAAATGTGTCATTGCCTATTTTGGGAGTTTCCTATATTCTTGCATCCTTGTTTGACACACTTGTGCTTAAGTTGTGTAGACCACAACTAGTAGGTGCTAAGTTGCTTGTTTGTTTTTGGGAGAATCCATGGTTATTGAAAACTCCTTGTCACCTTCATAGGGTTAGACAAGTTGAAGTTTCAAATAAGACTCTTGAAAGCATGCTTGATACTATAATCGGAGGGACCCCAATTCATTGGGAGTATTATTTAGCATGGAGTGATTTGACTCCTAATAGATTTCTCGACTATTTTAGTAACATGGCTTCATTGGTGCACTTCCTTTCTTTAGGAAATTGCTTGATAGAGAGGGTTGTTTGGTGCTTAAAATGTCTCTTCTTATCTACCGGTGTCCTTATCTTTTGGCACGCCCTAGATGAGAATAGTGAGCTTAACACTTTTCTCTACTACCTCTTTGCTTATGATGATACTCATGATGGTATGGAATTTATTTTGTATGGAGGTGGAGATATGTGGGTCTTTTGCTTCTTTGACCCGGATGAACCCTTGTGGATGATTATTCCACTTTTGGTGTGGTATTCTTGTGAGATAATGAAACAATTGTGTCTTATGGCTCCAAAGTTAAATGTGATACCACCTTTTGAAGTTCTTGATGCCACAAATATCTTTGTGTTTGCCTTGTCTCTTGATGTTTATCAAACCCAAAACCTTTGCTCCTTGAATGATGGATTGCTTTTATTGAAAGCAAAGGATATTTGGTTGTATCTCAAATTTGTGCCTCCTTGGCATGGTGATATTGTTGCCAACCCTTGTACTAACCCTCAAACTTTGAGGATGCTTTGGCTATGGTCCTTCTCATATGTTTGCAAGGTTTGGATTCGAGGACGAATCCTTTTCAAGAAGGGGAGAATGATACTAGCATGGATCACATGGTTGACACGAGCATGGATGACTTGGATGACACGTAGAACGTTCGTGAAAAGGAAAGCTTAAGAGTCCATGAGAGTGATGTGGATAAAGAAACGAGGCCATTTGTACAAGTGGCTAGATTTTAAATTCAAGAATTCACAACAAGAGTCACCAAACAAGGCCCTTGTCTCTTCTTAAGGGCATATTTGTAATAACTAGTTGTCTTTTATTTCCTTAGTATAAATAGGATAATTCCTCATTTTGCATGGGATTTTGGATGATTGAATTGTCTTTAATAGACTTGATATTTGGTTACTCTAGGTTAGGATAGTGATTGGGTTCAAGTCCAATTATTAGCTTAGATCGAGTGATTAGGGTGGATTCCCAAATTGCTTGTGTTATCTTCTTCGCTTGATTAATCATCGAGTTATCATATTGTGGATTCAATTTGGTTTCTCATGCATTTGATTGAGTTCTTTTCTCCCTTGGTTTAATTATTGTTTCAATTGAGCCTTTCTTTCTTCACTTTTCATCTCTTATTTCTCAACTATCCTTTAATTTTGTTGTTTAATTCCGTGTTTTCAATATCAATTTTAGTCACTTGATTGAGGTCGTTATCAAAGAAGGAGACGAGAGCATCTCCAAAAGTGGAGATGAGGCTACACCTGCCAGCACGTCAAGTGAATCAGGTTCCAAATCTAGCTAGAAAGAATCAACTGAGAGTGAGGATGAGGATGCTGTTAACAGTCCTTCACATACTATTCCACCTCCACCACCAGTCCAGCCTAGACTACAGATTGAGGCTACACTGATTCCAGTAGTTAACTGGTGGGGGTACCAGGGCATGCAAGAGTTGTATGAGATGGACAGTGCAATTGTCCCCAACACTGCCCGACCAAAGCGAGGATTTTATGTTGAGCTTAGATTATTGACGATGGGAATATCTGAGATGCCTGAGTTTAAGAATTTATTCAAAAAATACCACTTTGAGTGGATGACAAAGGAATCTGGCAGATACAGCCCGACTCTAGTATGGGAATTCTATGCCTTGTACTAGATGGAGTTGAAGCAGTTACATCCTCGAGGGTTGTCTTGGAAGATTGGTGACCCTCTTCAGTCACTGATGATTCGAGAAGTTAGTGTGAGTATCTCTGCATAGACTCTCTCCCGCTTTCTACATAGGAATGAATTTGTGCCCCGAGTTGACACGTCGGAGATTAACCACCGAATTGATGAAATGAGGAAGGTAAAAACAAAACAGGTTAGTACTGAGGATAAGTTGGTCCATTTTAGGTGGATTGCAAACATCATTGCTACTGCCAAGGAAGATGTTCCGTGGGCTGCTGGTGCTTCATCACAGATAACAAAAGGGTGTTTGAACTTTGCCATAATGTCATGGTGGACACTGGTTGGATCCGATGGCTGGTGACAACACTTTGAGCCCTGACAGGGCTGCCTTAATAGCAGGAATAATGGAAGGGTATGAAATTGATATTGCAAAGATCATCGCGTGTGAGATTCGAGACAGAGCGGTGAGTACTGATTCCAACTTGGCCTTCCCATGTTTGGTGACAAAGATTTATTTGGAGGATAACCCAAGGTAGATAATTTTACTGTGGTCCACCAAACCACAGATTTATGATTGATTTGTGAACAAGCAAACCCAATTTCGAGGGCACAAGTTAGTGCTGCATTACTTCAGGGTGCATTCCAGTCGGGTGCACCAATAAACATTGATACCTTGGGTTTTGTGGAACTTGGGGACACACAGGTTGAGTCACAGGTTAAGACTAAGCGGCGCGAGGTGCAAGCTACTACTGATGCCACTATATCCATAGCCTCCTGTCCACCTTCAACCCTAATATTACCTACTCCAAGATCGATAATGCCACGTCCACCTGCCGGTGGATATGTCTTGGTCTCCCCGGAGTTCTTGAATGATGTGATGAAGAGATTAGGCACCCTTGAGTGGAAAGTGGCTAATATTGAGGAGGGGGTGCAGCCATGGGCTAGGAAAGAAAATTTGGGCCAAAATAAGTTGGATGCAGACACGCTTTGATAGTTTCGAGGGAAGAATCAACAAGAAGCTCAAAGGGGTGCAGACTCCTAATTTATCTGGTATCCATGAAGAGTTGGCTGCACTGAGAGATGCTATGGAGGACATGGCTACGACTGAGGCCATTATTGTTGAGACTGGGGTCCATTCTGAGACTCCAACAGAGGAGACGTCATGATCCGACACCTTGTGCACCACAGGTTTGTCCCTTACCCAAGTTTTACAATTTTTTTCATAATTTCGTACAAGGACATTACATGTTTTCCAAGTTGGGGGTGGGGGTGTATTACAGGTGAGGGTTTTTTTTGCAGTATTTTTTTCCCTCGGCTGCGCTATCTTAGTTAGAATCGACATTTTTAGGGTTTTAATTGATTTTATTACTGTTTTTGTGTTATTTTGTGTTTTGTGTGTAACTTAGAGAAAAATGTGAAAACTTGGTGCAGTCGAAAAAAAAAGAGCATGCAAATTGTTTTGAACTGTTTATATGATACCCCTCCAATTTTTTTTTATTTTTATGTGTTGTGTTGTGTGCTTTCTTGAACTATAACCAATGTTTGTAGCTCGTTATGACATTAGGAGTTTTAGTGTGATAACCTAGCCTAACTTTGCATGAACTATATAGGTAGTAATTGAAATAATAGCCCTGAGCTAAGAGTGTGTAAGGATGTACCTAGTCGGTGTGTGCGTGCGGTCTAGAACTTGCCTGATTAGTCTCGCTAAATTAGTAGGATAGAAGGTTAGGAAAAGATTATAGGCCGTTTTTGATATAGTCCACTAAATGCCTAATAGGCCTACCAAGTAAATGTGATATCCCTTGAACCTAAATAGACCTTTTCTTTGAACTACCGCATTCACCTTTTTGATTTTTACAATGAACCTGCTTTGGCCCTGGTCCCTCATTGGACACTGTGTATCTCAACTCAGACAAATCACTTAAGTTGAGGGTGGCTAGAGTAGGGGTGCATAAAAGATTGGGTATGAAGAAATTGTAGTGAAAATAAAGCAGGATTCAGGTGCAGTATGAAAAAAAAAAGAAGAAGAGAAATTGAGAAAAATAAAACAGCACCGGGGTTCGAAAGAGTGAAAAAGGGAAATAAATAAAAGAAGGTAGCCAAAGAGGAAGCCAAAAATAGTGTAATGTTAAGGAGGGTTAGTCACTATACCCATATGTACCACACTTACCCCTGATCCTACATTACAAGCAAATAAAAGTCCTATAGTGATCCTAATCCGACTGTCTGAGAAATAAGGCGCAGCAAACAAGGACAAGCCTATGGTACCAAACACACACTGACTTCTTTGTGAGAGTGAAATATTTGATTCAGTCCTGATCATAATTTCCATTGCATATACTGAGTGATGGGACTTATTTAAAGTGAGGGCATAGGGGATGTATTCTAGTCACTGCTTGTTTGGGTAGTGTTATTTGTTTAAAGTGTTGGGTTGTCTATTGATACTGTGATGCCATATATTGATCCTTTTGTGTTATGATGATTGGTTTGCATATACACTGCATTTGATTGATTTTAATGGCACTGGAGGGTGTTGAACTATGTTTTGAGTAATTGCATGCTGAAAAATATTTTTTGGTGAAAATTTAACTATCGTAGTGATCTTAGTTTACTTTGGGTTAAGCGTTTTGATAGTATAGTATTTTGTTTGACTGAGGAAATGCAAATGTTCTAAGTTGAGGGTGTTGATGTGCTATGATTTTACAATACTTTTGACGCTTAAAATAAGGAAAATATGCTAATTCAAAGGCTTGTTTATGTGGATATGATGTGGTTATAATAGTTTTGTAGGAAAATAGGGTTCAGAGGTGAATGAAGGAAAAAGAAGAAGAATTTGCACAAGTATAGATAAGATACACTGGGCTACAAGTCGTTGGGTCACAATACGACTCGTAGCCTCAGTCGTCGTCAAACCAGAATATATTTGGACTTAGAGAATTGGAAGGTTAGGTTACCACAAGCACAACCTATGACTCGTTGGGTTATATTACTAGTCGTAGGGAGTAATCGTCTTGAGAGAAAATGCCAAAGTCCTGAAGATATGCAAAGTAGTGTAGTGGTGACGAGGGCAGACGACGACTCATTGAGACACATGACAAGTCATAGCATGAAGCTGTTGGGACTCCAGTCAATTTCAGAGTCATGGCAAGATCAAGGACAAGCAGAGTACGGTAAGAGGCTACGACCCATAGGGTCACACGATGAATCGTCATGATAAGTCGTCCTGAGCAGACAAGAAAAGTTCTCAAGGAATGCACAAGGGTCCCAGTGGAAATGAGTCACCCTACGATTTGTAGGGTGACTAAATGAGTCGTCAGTAGAAAACAAGATAAGCAAGTAACAAGTAGAGAGAAGACTGACTACGAGTGGTCATCAGACTAGACGACTCGTTGTCAGAGGCGTAGTCATCACCTACCTTGTACTCCAAATTTATTTAGGATAGGTTTCCTTTTTGTGTATAAGTACCCAATATGGGTGTATTGTTTTAGCTTACGTTCTATTATTACTTTCAATATATGTATTGGTTTTGCAAGTGCAAACATTGACTTTTTAGGATTTCAATTCAAAGTGAGATTTTGGAGTTTTCATATTATTCTTGTAAGTTCATAATCATGTTTTCTTCTATGAATTCTTCTTGTGTGCTTATAATTATGAGTAACTAAACATCACAACTAGAGTTGTGGGAATCATAACAGATTAACGAAGTAGGATTCATAATACAGAGTAATCTTCAATTGGTGTTCACATGTATTGATTATTTCCTTGGTTTCAAATGTTTTTTGATGGTGCGCAACATTAGAACTCGCCTAACCTGTATTCTGGATGAAAGAATGAGTACGGATGGGAAGAAGGAAATAAACAACAGAGACTTAGAGCTATTAACCTCAATTTCATAGCTTGAACCGATAATATGGGATAACTATCTGGGATCTAGGATAGGGGTTACTAACGCAGGCTCAGGAGAAGAGAAAACTTACATGAGGATATTGCTTAGACAAGAGCGTAAAACTGTTCTAAGTATACATAGCCTATTAATATTGCATACCAAACACCTGGAGAGATTGCAAAGTATGACGAACCTATGGAGTTATGAAGTTATTGGGGAACACAGTCCTAGTGCCTCTCTCATACTGATTACAATCTGACAAACTAACAACTATTACTACTGAATTATCTACTTACAAATCCCCCTCTTTTTCTGGAAATTGTTATTAATTGCCTCAACATACATCTTGCTTGATATTTTGACCTATTCTCTGTGGGATCGACCCCAACCTTAGTTAGGTTCTATATTTTATCAACAACCGTTTCAATTTGCTTAGAGGTGTAATTTGGGTGACATCACCTTCTTTACCTTTTGATTGCTACACAATACTTTTACTGAAGCAATTTCTTTGGTCCACAATTTCCGGACTTGACGATCCAAAATATCTATAGGAACTTTTTCAAAGGACAAAGAATCTTTCACCCTAATGTCCTCTACGGGAACTACCAAAGAATGATCACCCACACACTTCTTGATCATAGACACATGAAATACGGGATGGGCCGATGCCAAAATTATGGGTAACTCTAACTCATAAGCAACATTCCTAATCTTCCTCAGAGTTCGATAAGGACCAATATAACGAGGGCTAACCTTACCCTTTTTCCCGAACCTCATCACCCCCTTCATAGGAGAGACTTTTAAGAACACCCAATCATCAATTTTGAACTCCAAATCCATTCACCTCACATCAACATAGGACTTTTGAAGACTTTGAGCAGTGTTAAGTCTCTCTCGAATAACTTTTACTTTCTCCGTCGCTTGGTGCAAGGTCTGGCCCTTACAATCTTGCTTCACCTACTTCGAACCACCCAATAGGTGACCAATATCTCCTACCATAAAGGGCCTCAAATGGGGCCATTTGGATGCTAGAGTGGTAGCTATTATTGTAGGCGAACTCTATAAGAGGCAAGTGATCCACCCAACTACTCTTAAAATCGATAATCCAGTCTCTTAACATATCCTCCAAAGTCTGAATAGTGCTCTTCGCTTGCCCGTCCATTTGAGGATAGAAAGCGGTGCTATGGTTTACTCTCGTACCCAAACCTTTCTGAAAATCTCTCCAAAATTGGGAAGTAAATTGCGTACCTTTATAAGATATTATAGAAATAGGTGCTCCATGCAACCTAACAATGTTCTAAATGTATAACTTCACATAATCCTCCCCAAAATAAGTCGACCTCACAGGCAAGAAGTTTGCTGACTTGGTCATCCTACCAACAATGACCCAAATAGGGTCATACTGATTTCGAGTATGAGGAAGGCCTGTGATAAATTCCATATTCACCATCTCTTATTACCACACCAGAATAGCTATGTCTTAAGACGTACCACCAGGCCTTAAATGTTCAACCTTAACTTGTTGACAGTTAAAACATTTAGCAACAAAATTAGCAATATCTCTCTTCATGTTATTCCACCAATATACCTCCCTCAAATCATAGTACATCTTAGTAGCACCAGGGTGAACAGTATACCTGGAAATATGAGCTTCAGTCAGAATCCTCTCACACAAGCTATCTACATTTGGCACACACAATCTCCCTTGGTATCGTAATATGCCATCTCCCCCAATCTCGAAAGCCAAAACTTTCTATTGGCCAACATCCTCCTTAATTTGCATAAATATGGAATCATTAATTTGTTTTTTCTTCATTTCGGTACCCAAAGAAGACTTAGCCATCTCGTGAGAAATCACTCTTCTACCCTCGAAATCCAAAAGTTGGACTCCCAAGTTGGCAAGCCAATGAATGTCCTTCACCAATCCTCTCTTTTCCTCCTTCATATGAGAAAGTCTTCCAATAGATAACCTGCTAAGAGCATCAGCAACTACGTTATCCTTACTTGGGTGATAATGCAAAATCATGTTGTAATCCTTCAGTAGCTCAAGCCACCTCCTTTGCCTGAGGTTCAACTTTTTCTGCATGAAAAAATATTGCAGACTTTTATGATTCGAGAAGATGTCTACATGCACTCCGTATAAATAATGACGCCAAATCTTGAGTGCAAAGACTATTGCTGCCAGTTCAAGATCATGGGTTGGGTAGTTCTTCTCATGATCTTTAAGTTGTCTAGAAGCATACGCCACAACCTGTCCATGCTGCATAAGAGAACACATCCATGTCCCACTCGGGACACATTGCAATATACCACGAACCCCTCAGTACCCTCGGGTAGGGTCAAAATTAAAGCAAAAGTCAGCCAATTCTTTAACTTCTCGAAACTACCCTTGCAAGCATCATACTACTGGAACTTCACCTTTTTCTAAGTCAACCTCGTTAGCGGGGAAGCTATAGTAGAGAAACTTTCCATGAATCTCCTGTAATAGCCAACGAAACCCAAGAAACTTCTAATATCAGTTGGTGTTGTGCGTCTAGGCTATTTTTTCACCGCCTCAATCTTTTAGGGATTCACCTTAATTCCCTTACCAGAAACAATGTGATCGAGAAAAGGCACGGAATTCAGTCAGAACTCACACTTAGAGAATTTGGCATATAATTCTCGATCCTAGAGGGTCTGGAGTACAATTTGGAGGTGATTGGCATGCTCCTCCTCACTCTGGGAGTAAATTAGGATGCCATCAATAAAAACTATAACGAATATATCCAAAAACTGTTTAAACACCATGTTCATAAGATCCATGAAAGCTGCAGGTGCGTTAGTTAAACCAAAGGACATAACCAAAAATTCAAAATGGCTACACTGGGTTCGGAAAGCTGTCTTGGGAACATCGGCTTCCCTAACCTTCAACTGGTGGTAACCCAAATGGAGATCTATTTTGGAGAAACACTTAGCACCCTGAAGCTGGTCGGAAATATCATCAATTCTGGGAAGAGGGTACTTTTTTTTCACTATGACCTTATTCAACTGACGATAATCTATACACATTCAAAGAGACCTATCTTTCTTACGCATGAAGAGTACGGGAGCACCCCAAGGGAGATACTAGGACAGATAAAACCTTTATCAAGAAGGTCTTTCAACTGCTCTTTTAACTGTTTTAACTCTGTAGGAGCCATCCTATACAGTGGAATGAAAATTGAGTGAATATCGGGCAAGAGATCAATCACAATGTCTATTTCCCTGCCAGGAGGAATTTTGGAAAGGTCTTCAGGAAATTCATTAACTACAAGAATGGAATGGAGTGGGGGACTTTTAGAAGTAGAATATTTGACCAGAACTAAATGGTACAAATAACCTTTAGATATTATTTTTGGGCTCTTAGATAAGAGATGAATCTTTCCTTTGGTACTATAGGGATACCCTTCCATTTAAGGACCGATTCATTAGGAAAATGGAAGGTGACTTTTCTAGTTCTACAATCCACAGAAGCATAACAAGAATGAATCCAATCCATCCCCAGAATAACATCAAAATCTACCGTATCAAGCTCTACCAAATCCACCACAATATCCCAATGAAGGATAGTCATAACACAATTTTTATAGACCCTCTTTGTAATAATAGACACACCAATAGGGGTAGAAATTAAGAAGGTTTCATGGATATTTTTAGGATCAAAACCAAAATTTACAGCCACATAAAGGGACACATAGGATAGAGTGGAATCGGGATCAAGTAGCACATAAACATCACGAGAGAAAATTTATAATATACCCGTGACAACATCTGCGAGGCCTCAGACTCCTTAAAGTATATAAGGTATATAGATGGTTATGACCACTGCCTGTCCCTGAAGTAGCGCCCTTTGCAGCTGGGGCTGAAGAAGTAGTAGCTAGGGCTTTATTGCCACCTGGTGCACCTTTTGCCGAGGAGCATTCCCGTTGAAAATGACCAGGCTGTCTATACTGATAACACACGCCCTTACCCTTATGATAAACTCCACAGTAAAACTTTTCACAAGTGCGGCAAGGAGGATAGGATGGAGTCAACTGAGCTACACAGGCCTGACACTGAGTATCTTGCATTCTGGGACCATTACTAGGCTGGGAATGCTGATCGTTCTTATGCCTAGGTGCAAGTGCACTAGCGTATCAATGAGCATTCCCCCAAAATTTCTTCCTGAAAGGTTACTTGCCACTCTTACCACTATTCTGG
This sequence comes from Capsicum rhomboideum, assembly GCA_031232105.1. Lineage (NCBI taxonomy): Eukaryota > Viridiplantae > Streptophyta > Magnoliopsida > Solanales > Solanaceae > Capsicum > Capsicum rhomboideum. Next base: position 135,570,157 of record CP124711.1, on the reverse strand, counting down.
TGGCTCACGTTTTAATCTGCAGGTTTAGCCCTCTTACTCTGAAGCTCCTCAGCTTTTGCTTTCTTATTTTTCTTATCCTCCACTTGCTGAGCATAAACCACTAGCTTGGATATATCCATGTCATTGTTCAACATTGCCCCTTTACACTCCAGTGTCACATCATCAGACATACCAGACATAAATTTTTACACTTTGGCTCTCATAGTGGACACCAACTGCGGAGCATAGCGAGACAACTGAGTAAACTTCAGAGCATACTCCGTAACACTCATAGTTCCCTGCTTTAAGTTCAGCAATTCCTCAGCCTTAGCCTCTCTCAACTCATGAGGAAATAAATTATCAAGAAAGGCCGCAAAAAAGTCTTCCCAAACTGCAGGTTCAACATCTGCACGAGGAAATAAATTATCAAGAAAGGCCGCAAAAAAGTCTTCCCAAACTGCAGGTTTAGCATCTGCACCCCTAATCTCTTCCTACTCATCATACCACTGATAAGCCACACCTTTTAGCTGATAAAACTCTAGCTCAACTCCTTCTGTGTCACTAACATGCATAACTCTGAAAAATCTTCTCCATCTCATCTATAAAATCTTGAGGATCTTCCTCAACTTTGGATCCCATGAAAACTGGTGGGTTTAGCAGCATGAACTGATCAACCCTAGTAGAGTCTTAGGTAGCAAAGGCAGCCTCAGCATTACCTGATCGATGAGACTGAGATGAAATAATCTGAGCAACCATCTGAATGGTGTGTCTAAACTATACATTACTAACTTTACCTTGTGGGGACTGAGTTTGCGTAGGACCAGTTTTAGGAGCCCGTGGTGGACTAGTTGGGATCGGAGGAACCCCAGTAGGAGTAGTTGGACCAGAAGTGCGGACTCCATTATGGGTAGACATACTATAAGTAGGACACACCTCTTCAACATTTTTCTCAACAGGGATGGAGGTTCCAGCTGAAGTCCTTTGGCCGTTAGTCCTTTTTGGAGGCATGATCTAAAACGTGGGAAAAATTAAGAGTTAGAAGAATTTTCTCAGAACTAGACTTTCTAGCATGAACTAGAACATAAAGAAAGGGAAATATTCCTAAATTCCTTGCAGCCTCCCTTTATAAGTGTGGCACGCTACACACCCATAAAAATAACTCTACTCAACATGGCTTCGTAAACACCCTAGGATACCTGAACTGCGCTTTGATACCAAGTTTTTCACGACCCACAACTAGGTCCTGGCGGTAACGAGCATCTCAGACGAGCGAAGGCTCGAGAAGAGCCCTTAGCATAATATCATAAGCATAATCATTATTAAAGTGCGGAAAAAGACCCAATGATAAGAAGTTCAACTTAAAAGGAGTTAATAATATCAAACATTGAAACATGACCCAATGAAATTAGTTTACGTCAGTCTACGAAGCCTTTAACATCATGAATGAAAATACTAAGCTGGAACATGGCTCCGACGATACCATAAGACAAAATAGTCAAAGTCGAAAGGAAAGAAAACATGTGCCTTCCGAAAGATGGAGAGCTTATCACTTGCTACTTGTTGTCCCAAGACAATCCTAGTGCTGCACAGAACCACAAAAAAATACCTTCGAACCTACATCATGAAAAGATGTAGCATCCAGAGAGGGTCAGTATGACGAGTATTGGCATGCGACCCAGGGGAAGGGACAAAGCCATTTATAGGTGAAGTCATACAAATCATTAACATAAACCGTAATGAAGAAAGTAGGGGCAAGTATTTCAAAACATAACATACCGTTGAATAGCTTTTAATTCTGAATTATGTAGTTATCACCAACATTAAGTAACCCACGGGCTATATGGGTTCGGTATTTGCCCAACCGGTGGGCCCCCCAATCCATGTATGCCGCATGAATTGAGATAAACATAATTTGGTCATCATAATATCCTCATAGAGGAAAACATCATAAGGTTGTCCCATTAAGGAGCGAACCACCCCTATGTCGACAAAACATTGGTTTCAGGTATTGGGTCACGAGGAGTTACGCCTTCTCGATGAACTACATAATTCTCTTTAAGCCTAATTTAAACATTATTCATAAATATTTATTCAAAGAGTCTTTCATAAAGGCATTCACATTTTGATATCGTCATATCAAGACTTGCAAGTCATCCATATCATGCCAAAATCATTATCATAAAACATTATTGACTCTTAACCCCATCATTTCAAAACATAAACATAATTATCGTTAAGTTTCTATAAGAGTTTTAAAACATGTCATAAAATTCAATACTTACAATATTTCAAAAGGATGGGGTGTCACCTTTGCTCATCATTGAAATTCAAAGCTTTTTCAAAATACTTGAAGGTCATAATTTTGATCATTCATAACTTTTAACGTTTCAAATTCATATAATGAAATCCACCTTTTTCAAATAGTATGTTCAAGTCTCGAAAAGCTCTACTAGTGATTAGAAAATAATTTATAACAAGAGTAAAATCAATATTAAACTTTTTGTAAACGTAGTCCTCAACCCTAGTTTCAAACCATCAATGTAATATACGTAAATACTAAATAAATTATCACTTTGTAATAGTAGTTGAAGTAGGGAGTGTTCTACATATCTTTTGACGAAGAACTTAGAAAAAGAACCTTGAAATTTGACCTTAGGATCACCTTGTGGAACTTTGAGTTTTCTTGGACTTAGAGAGAATAAGAAAGGAGGTTTTAATTGATCTAGGTCTAATAGGAACGTGGAAAAATGTTTTAGAATGATAGGGGATGGTTTTCATAGTGTAAAAAGACCAAAACACCCTTAAAAACGCGTAGGGAAATAAGAGGAGGCGCCAAAAACAGCACCTCCGTGCCACCTCGAAATCGCGGAGGTTGGCCTCCGTGACACTTTGATATAGCGGAGGTCCAGCTCCGTGACACGGAGGTATTGCGGACCTCCACTGTTTTGAGCCAAAATCTGATTTTCTTGGCCCCGTGCTCCGTGGCACGGGGATAACGCGGCAGTACACTGTCTCAAACCCCAAAAATATATTTTTCTCATGTTCTTTACTCCCTAAAATCCTCTGGTTCAATCTAACAACATTTCCAAAGATTCTATACTCTAAATAACTCATTTTTCTTAGCTCGAAAGGCACAACAAAGAACGTCGGAATTACGGGGTGTTAAATTGTGACATAGTAATATTTCCATCATGAATTCTATTAAATATACAAGTTAAACCATATGAAATTAGCACAGTATTATCATATTCATGTAAATCGAATAAAACCTTATTACCTATGTCATTAGGTTAATATATATTACCATTAAAATATAAAATATTTCTAACTTTCAAAGAGAAATACTTAATCGGGTTAGCTCAATAAAATCTGAGTACTGGCATGTGCCGTGAAATAATTCATCCTAACATCTTTCAAAATCAGTTATCTTTTCTAAATCAATCCAATTGATATGAGATAATTTCCACTCTGAGCTTTCAGTCACCTTAAAAAAACATATTGTCAATTATTTTTATTTCTAAACCATAAATCTTTCAAACAACACAAATATGAGTCAATCTCTTAGACATTCATGCATTGACAAGTAAAACATTAACAGGTAGTTTGGTAGGATGCATTAGAAGAAATATTACATGTATTGGGTGTGACATTATTAATTTCTTTCTTTGATAAGATTTTTAGGCTATGTATAATTAATACATGTATTAGTTATACACCTTATTCGGTATTATAGGATGTGTAATTAATACATTGTTACCCATAGTATATCAGGAATACTAGGATTTTAATACATGGATTAAGTTCAAAAATACCCTCCCTCCAAACCTTTTTCAAATCCTTTGAAAAAATTTCTTAGAGAAATTGTAGAAATGATTTTATGATTTAATTATTTAAACAGAGACATGGAATTTTGGGGATCTGTTATATTGATTAAAATGAAATCCAAATTAACGTATAATGATCTGTGGTGGAAATTGCTTCGTTAGTTGCCATTTTAGTACTTGTGAGAAAGAATATGCCACTTTTTTTAAACATCTTGTTGTCATCTTGTTATAAATTTCTTTGTTAACTTGTTATTAAATTCTTGCTGTTTTACTGTCTAGGTTGACAGTTTTTGGGGTTTCTTTTAGACCTTGTGGTGTTGTAACTTGTTTCGTTCATAAGTAAGGTATGTTCTAAGGTAGTTTTAATTTTTTTTTTTTCAATTTATCAAAGATAATTTTCCCTCAAATAATTTCAGTGAGAATATAAAAAAGATATATTTTTCATTTTTAAGAATGAATAATAAAGTTTGTAAAGAAATTACATAAAGTTATAAAATGTCGGAGGGTATTTTGTAAGCAAATAATTCTCTTTAGAAATATAGCAATGCACGTCGTTTTTAATACATCAAATCAAGCACTAGATAAAAAATAATCACAACATTACTAGTTCCAATACTACTAATCACAACATTACTACACCTTATTTATACTATTCTTATACACTCTACCAAATAACTCCTAAAGATGACGACTATAAACTGTTAAATTCTTTTTACTTCTTAGTTGACTGACAAAAATATTTAAGATCCCAAAAATATGGTGGAGGTCGTTTTATACGGTGAACGGGTAAAGGCAAGTTATAAATGTATTACGTCAGTCCTTATTGTCAAATTAAGAAAATGGATATGCAACTCATTCATTTCTAATATGTTAAAAAAAACTCATCAAGTGAAAAATGGATTGAACTTGTATACATTGACGGGTGTAGAGAATCTTTATATTGTTAGTGTATTTATACATGTAGCGGGTTCTTTGTGGTTACACCATTTATGAACTGTTACCTGTAGTTATTATTTAATTAGGTGACTGTAATCGTGCATGCGTTGTTGTAAAGAGGAAATTAGATCTCTTCCCCTTTTATAATTTAAATAGAAGAAAACTTTTTTGCCAACCCTAGTATGAGAGAATTGGGTTGGGCAAGCCGAAGACTTTGACAGATCTCGGTAGGCACGCCACTGATAAGGGCGCGATCCTGCGAATCAAGTCCAATTGAATCTATGGAGGGAAGACCCTCTATCCTCTTAATCTTTAGAGTATATATATTATATATAGGATAATCAGTCCACTGGGTGCCCAAGACAAGGCAAGATGAAGTAATGTTGAAGGGACATAAGGCTCACCTAAGGTAAAGAAAGACCCTGAACTAGGATCTCTTATGTGTAAAAATGAAGATCTCTCTAAAAAAAAAAAAAGTTAAACTAAAAAAGTTTGTAAAAGACTAGAAAACTATTTCTCCCCCCTGTAAATATTCTTCTACAATATCAGTGTATGGAAGTTATACTTTGAAATCAAAATAAAATAATTGTAAGCATTTACAGGAAAACTCTGGAATTCAAGATAACAAAATTTTCACTTGCAACCCATTATACATCATCTCTTGAATAATCCTCATTTGAACAGTCATCGATCTGACAAAGTAAACAAACAAGCAAAAAAAACTATACATGTTGATTATATTGGTACACTTACATTCCAGAAGTTCCTTAAAATTGGCTGTCAGCAACTGGCACGCCAAGAATGTTATTCCTGTCATTTTATAGATAGAACGAAGCAAAGCTTTAGGTCTGGGGGAGTATCTTCTGCATGACTTGTTGAACTCGCCATTTGATTGACTGCTTAAGCCGATTCAATTGCTGATCCTTGTTAGTATCATTTTTCAGGGTATCCTTGGACTCCTGAAGCTGCTCGAGAGCTGTTACTACCTCATCCATTGTTGGTCTTGACTTGGTGTCCTTGGCTAGGCATTGAAGAGCAATGTTGGCAACCTTAAGGGCACAAGTGAGTGAATATTGTCCTTCAAGCCGGGAATCTAGAACGCGAAAAATTCTACGTTTGCTAGTCAAGTAAGGTCTTGACCACTCAACAAGATTTTTTCCCCCTGCTTGTCGATTGTATCCTATTACTTTCTTACCAGATAGAATTTCCAAGAGAACGACTCCAAAGCTGTATACATCACTCTTGGCAGAAAGATGACCTTCAAAATAAGAGAAACATATCAAGGTCGAAACCAGATGTCCCATTTTATTGTGATGAGTAGTTGTAACACCCCGTGTGTTTGCATACCCTTTTAGAGCTTAAAAACGAACCCAAATGACCCCTAGAATGAGTAGTAAATATTTTGGGATGAGTTCAGAAACTTTGGGGAAGATTAGGACGTGAAGAGAGACCGTGCGTCGCATGGGGGAGGGCCGTGCCTTGTCCTTGCGCCGCACAAGTCACTGCAGGGGGCTACTGCTTCACCCACACGTTGGGAGTGCGCGGCACGGGGTGTGCGCCGCATCCCCCTGTTTTGCGTAGTGGGGCTTCGTTTTAACCCTATATTTTAAGGGAATTTTGGTCCTTATACCATGAAAACCGTCTCCCATTACTCTATTACGTTTTCCCTAAGTCCCATTCACCCTAGATCGATAGAAAAGACTCTCTTCTCTTCCTCTCTAAGTCAAGAAGCAAGTAAACTCCATAGGAGGTTCAAAAGTCAAGCTTTTCTTAAGTTTCCTCCATCTAAAGGAATCTACAGTCAAACTTCAATTACTATTATAAAGTGTGAATTTAACTATTATTATACGTATTATGTTTATAATTTGAAGATAGGGTTGAAGATTTTCTAAGAAAGGCATGATATAAATTTCCCTTTTCTTATGAATGATGATTGAATCTTTAATTGGGGTTTTTGAGACTGAATTGGCTATTTGAAAACGATGAACCTTTATGTCTTGAAATTCAAATGTTAAATTGATAAATGTTAAGCCATGATTTCTAGTCACTTGAAATCTTTGAAATTTCACAAGGAATATCAATGTTTTCCCTATCCTTTATATCATTAAAGGTATTGTATTATTCAAATGGTTTGAAATTGTTATGAAAATTGCAATTATGATTATGTTTATGATTTAAAGGAGGGGTTTTGGAGTCAAAAATGTTTAATTATAATGATTTGACATGAAAGAGCGACTTGCAAGTCTTGGTATGACAATACCAAAGATGTGAATGCCCTAATGAAAGACTCCATTTATAAATGATATGAAATTGTTTTAATTTGGGCTTAAAGAGAATTATATAGTTCGCTGAGATGGTGTAGTCCTTGTGACCCAACACCAGAAACCGCGTTTGCCGACGTTGGAAGGTCTTGTCCTGAAATATGGATGACTGCTGCATGCTTGTTTCGCGCAGTAGTATTGCAATTTATGATTATGTTATGATTGGTTAAATATATTATCTCAATCTATGCGACAAACATAGATTGGAGCCCCGCCAGTTGGGTATACTGGACCCATCACTACTAGAAAAGTGCAAATTACATGGGGATTTTTCTGCGGATTATATATGAAAATTTGCAGGTAATCTAGTTTCCTACGGATTTTCCTACTAAAAACAATTTGATGGTAAAACCTTCGTGGGTAATTATTACTTACGGATTTTAAAATCCCCAAATATGTTACATGGGGATTTTGAAACCGCATATCAATTACCTACGGATTTTTTTGTAAAAAATGATAAAAATTCGGGAAGAAAGTATATTTCTTGTAGATTTTCATAGGGAAAAATCCTCAAGTAAATTCCCAAGAAAAAAAATAATAGAGAAGACGTTATTTTTGAATTCAATTTTTCGGATTTATATCTCTTGAGGACTACCCAACTACTTTGAGGGATTTTTAATTTATTTTTCAGATGAATGCCCTAATGAAAGACTCCATTTATAAATGATATGAAAGTGTTTTAATTTGGGCTTAAAGAGAATTATATAGTTCGCTGAGATGGTGTAGTCCTTGTGACCCAACACCAGAAACCACGTTTGCCGACGTTGGAAGGTCTTGTCCTGAAATATGGATGACTGCTGCATGCTAGTTTCGCGCAGTAGTAGTGCAATTTATGATTATGTTATGACTGGTTAAATATATTATCTCAATCTATGCGGCAAACATAGATTGGAGCCCCGCCAGTTGGGTATTCTAGCCCGTGGGTTACTAGAGATCGATGTAACTGCATAGTTCAGAATTAAAAGTTTTCAAGTGATTATTTTCTTTTATGTTTCAAGCTCCTTATTTCTTATCATCCTCTATGATGGTTATATGTCATGAACTTTATGAAATATTATGTAAACTGCTTTGGTCCCTTTCCTTGGATCATGTGCCAGTACTCATCGTACTGACTGTCCCCGGACGCTACATCTTTTCATTATGTGGGTTCTGAAGCATTTCCCCGTGATCCTGCTCAGCATTAGGATTCTCTCGGGTCAACAACTAATAAGTGGTGAGCCATCCATCTATCGGAAGACATATATTTTTCATTCACATAGATTTTGATCATCTTGTTTTATGGTATAGCCGGGGCCAAGTGCTGGCTTAGGATTTTCTTTCATTTTGTTAGAGGCTTCGTAGACTGATTCAGTTAAATACATTTATGTCATACTTTCAGACTTGAAGTTTTCAAATTTTCCTTTCAGTTGGACTAAATAAACTATGGGCCTATTTCCGCATTACATTTATGACTATGCTTATGATGTTATGTTGAAGGGTCATCCCGGGCCTTCATTGGTTTGGATGCCCGTCATGGCCAGGGCCTGGGCTCGGATCGTGACAGTAGTAATACAGTTATTATAAGCCTCTTGTAACTATAGTAGTTAAATAACATGATGACAATCATACTTGATGTTTTCAACCTACAATAGTGCGATTAGGTGACATACAACTATCTTCCATTTAATTCAAAAATAAAATCTGCATAGTTTGATGAGAATGTATCACGTGAAATTCATTCAATGCACAAAAAAGGAGCTATGCAAAAGATGGAGTGGAACTAGTTGTCATGGATGACAAACCTGTGGATAAATACTCTGGATCAACATATCCCAACATTCCCATAACCCTTGTTGATACATGGCTTTGGTCATCGGTTGGGCCATCCCTGGCCAACCCAAAATCAGAAAGCTTGGCGTTGTAGTTCTGTAGATGTGAAGTGTAAAACTGAGTGCACTAAACCATGATTGAATGAGATCTCTATTAACTCAATGAATGAATTTAGAATTGAGCCCTATATTTATACAATCTTACCCTAGCTACATTACATGATGGGCTTCTATTTATAACATAGGCTTAGACTAATAAGCCCATAGTCTAACATCCCCCCTCCAATTGATGTGGAGTATCACAAAGCAACAATTTGGAGAGAAGGAACCAGTGTTTCGGACATGTCATAGCTTTGGTGAAGACATCTGCCAATTGATCGTGGCAGGACACGTGTTTAATAGTGAGAGTCTTATCAGTAATAAGCTCTCGGATGTAGTGACAGTCGACATCAATATGCTTCATGTTCTCATGATAAACAGGGTTATGGGCGATTCGAATAGCACTAGTGTTATCTGCGTGCATGACAGATGGACCAGTGAGGGTAACGCCAAACTCAGATAGAACCATACGAAGCCACACAGTTTCAAAGCTAGCGACTGATATCAAGCAATATTCGGCCTAAGTAATAGATTTGGATGTCCGGGTCTGCTTTTAACATTTCCACGAGATCAAAGAAGAGCCAAGAAACATACACCATCCTGTAATGAAACATATAGAGTCCGAACAGCCGGCCTAGTCAGCATCGGAGTATCCTTTTAACTGGTACGTGAAACCGGACGGAAAGAAGGGGCAATGGGAGACTGATCCCTGAATATACTGAAACAAACAGAGTAGGGCCGAATAATGAATCCAAGTGGGATAGGAAACAAATTGACTCAATACTTGGGCCAGATAGGAGAGATCCGGCCGCGTCATAGTTAAGTAAACAAGTGAACCAACCAACCTCCGATAAAGTGTAGGGTCATGGAAGGGTTCTCCGTCATTTCTATCATATTTGATGTTAGCTTCCATCGACGTGGAAACTGTCTTCGCATCAGTTAACCCAGACAGAGCGACTACTTTGGACGCATACTTTCACTGGCCCAAAGTGATTCGAGACGGAGTGTACCCGACTTCTAAGACCAAAAAATTATGCGAGAGAACCCAAATCCTTCATCTTAAATGACATATGAATGAAGGATTTCAGTTGAGCAATTCCATAAATATCATCTCTGGTGATGATAATGTCGTCCCACATACATAGTATTGTGATACCGATCCCCGACCAACGAAGAAAAGGGAGTGATCGGACAAACTATGAGAGAAGCCAGCCGAGCAAATAGAAGATCGGAACTTATGAAACCAGTCCAGAGGAGCCTGTCTGAGACCATATAGAGCCTTGCAAAGATGACAAACAAGATTGGGAAGAGGAATAGCACATCCCGGAGGTGGTTTGAGATTGACCACTTCATCCAAATCTCCATGGAGAAATGCATTTGTGACATCCATTTGCGACATTGAGTACTAACCTCTTCATCATCTCGAAAAAAAAGATGTATAGTTGCTGAAAACAACCATAGATCTCGAAGCATAGGTGTCCAGACAGAGAGAAGCTAGCTAGACGACGAAAGAGTTACCAATGATCTCTATCAAGCAGAAAGAAGGTCAGAAATTTTGAGTAGAACAGAGAAAAGAGAAATAACGAGAGTAAAAGGACAACCTGTGAAAGAAAAGCACAATACAGATACAACCTTGACTTAGATCGCATGGAAATTGGCCGGTTAGGAGAAGGAGAACAAGGTGCAGCAACATCAGAAAATGACTGGTCGGCAAGCTGGAGAAGACAGAGAACCTTCAACATTTCAGACAAACTTTTGTTGCTTGTCTTTATCTTTCCTTATAACTTTTAGCTTCTTTCCGAAATGGGAAAACAGTTTCAAAGAAAGAAACAAGACGAGAAACCCGGAGCAAGCAACGAGCATTATCATAACATAAATAGCCCTTTTGAACGTCGTTATATCCAACACTCATCGTACAACCTTATTGGATAATTTGTGATGTTCATGAGGTGACAACAACACAACACACTGGCGATAGGGAGAGAGATGTTTAGTAACCGAAGAGGATTGTCTATTAATTAAATAAACCGTTGTTTGCACTGCCTCAACCCAAAACCAAGATGGACATGAGGAAGTATCTATCAAGGCCGACGCTGTTTCCAAAACATGTCTATTCTTGCGTTCCACAACGTCATTTTGTACCGGTGTATATGGACAAGACCGTTGTGCCAATATCCCTTTAGCCTTGAAGAAGTTGAGCAAGGATGAGGAAAAAAATTCACATTCGGAATCTAAGCGAAAGATCTTAATCATCTTCTCAAATTGTGTATGAATAAACGGAATGAAAACATAAAAGTCATAGGAACTTCGCTTTTGTTCCGAATAAAGAAAACCCATGTAAAGCGGGAAGCATGATCCACAAGCAACAGAAAATATTTATAGCACAGTCTTGATAATACCGGAGAAGGTCCTCACACATCACTATGAAATAAATCAAGGGGAGCATTGTACTTAGTACTACTAGTAGGAAAAGAGAACTTGTGACTTTTGGAGGAGTCACAACTCTCACACCGCAAACTCGAGACATCACCAAGAGCTTGAGTATCTGGTATTTAAGCAAGCTTTGATCATGAAAGACAGACAATGAGAATGGGAATACCCCGGCCTATTGTGCCACAGGGAAACTAGTTTTTGTGAGCGAGACACTTCACACACTGATGCAGAAAAAAACATGTAAACTTCTTATTGCCAACGGATCAGAGGATGAATAAACGTCCCACCGTATGTCCCCTTGCGATGATCTGTCCCGTCGTCACACTCTGAACAATACAACCAGATGGTGAGAATGATACAAACACAAGTTTGATCAACTAGCTGAGCAGTCGAAATAAGATTTGCTGTTAATTAAGAAACAAAGTGGACATCAGACAGGGAGGCAACTGAGCCCGAGCTTGACGCCGATAAAACATGGCCTTTTAACAACCTCAGTAGGAGACTACAATGGAGCTATATTAGACAGTTGGGAAACACCACTGGTCATATGATTTTCGGTACCACTAATAATATGCCAAGAGATAGAAGGTACTGATAAAGTAGTTTTACCTTGTGCAGAGGCGGAGAGGATGTGAGCCACTGCTTTCTCCACAAGCTCGGTCATGCACATTATGTCAAACAAGGGAGGAAACAACAGTTGTGTGCTGAATAACCTCGGCCTCCAACCAGTGGCGGAGACAAGATCTTGACTAAGGGGGTTCAAAATCGAAAAATGTGAACAAAAGAACTAGTCGAAGGGGGTTCAACGTCTACTATATATGCATGAAAAATAATTTTAGCCTTGTATAAATAGTATAATTTTCCGCCGAAGGGGGTTCGCATGAACACCCTCACTATTAGCTGGCTCCGCCCCTGCCTCCAACGCTTTGTGGCAGGCTAGAAATCGACGAGCAAACCAGACAGAGTAGTTTGACAATACGTGACAATAGTTGCACGATGGCCCAGGGCTAGATGACTTGTTAGGACATCTGGCCGCAATATGGCCCAAACCATGACACCCGTCGCACTGGATTGACTTTTCGGATGAGTGCCCAAATTCGATGGTTCAGCTACAAACACAATCGTCGAAGTGACATGTAGATCGAGAGAGGAAGAGAGCCAGATTTCTTCCCGCAATACAGCGGTAACCTATGTTGCTCGGACTCTTCAAAAATGTCGACGGGTGCGTGTCGGATTCTCCAAAAATAGTGTATTTTTGAAGGATCTAACACGGGTGTGGCAACATTTTTGGAGAGTCCGAGCAACTTAGGTGGCAACAATAATGTCATTATCCGACAAGGTTTCTTGATTCAGGATACTAGATCGGGCATGATCAAATTTCAATCACAGCATCATGAGGAATTGGACCACTCGAGATTGTTGTCGGTCACCACAGATTTCCTTCACGTTCAGCTGCAAAGAGAGTAAAAGGCATGGCATGATCCTGTTCTAACCACAGTGCCATGAATCCGGCATAGTAGCTGCCAACATCCTGGTCTCCCTACTGATGAGTAGCCAAATTTGGTTCTAGCTCAAACGCCCTTGGCATACTTCGTCAATGATGAAGTCGCTGCACGTATGACCACATTTCGGCGGCCATTTAGTACATCCGATACGGAGCTCACCATCCATCCGGTTACTTTGGCATTGCATGTAATCCATGCCACCTTTTCGATCGCATGCGTCGGCATTTTGAATGTACCATCGAGAAATTCAAAGAGGTCTTTCCCTTGAATAAAGACCCAGAAGTGGAACTCCCAGGCCGCAAAATTCTTATTGCTGAGTTTGGTCATCACCAGTTCAGACGAGGAGGATGAGTTGGATTCCATCTAAAAACGTGAACAAAGGAGACAATAGCACGAAGCGAGAATCAGTTGAGCGAAAACAAGAACAAGATCAAGGAGCTCAGAGCAGGAGAAAATTCCGAGGCCTTCTCTCAATTAAAAGGGAAGGTACCCCTGCGAAGGAGTTGGCCGAACATGCGACAACAAGACCGAGGGACTCAAGGCGTGGAAGAGATCTGGGATGAGTGAGCAAGAGCGACAAGCAAGAACAAACCTAAAACTCTGATACCATAATAGAATTTGAGAGAATTTAATGTATACAACCTAACCTAGCTAATTAACCTTAGCTACTTTACAAGATGAACTTTTATTTATAACATGGTCTAGCAAACCAGAATCGACAAACAACAGAAGATAGCATTAACATATACACGGACAAAGAGAAGGGAAAAGGGAGCTAAGTGACCGTTCGACATGAGATATACTTACCGAATCAAGTAGGATATTAGCAGTCTTAAAATCCCGGAATATAACACTTATTTCAGCATTGTGAAGAAATGCAAGCCCCCTTGCAACACCAATGGCAACTTTCATACGGATACTCCAAGAAAGCGGTTCAAAGTCTGAACTTCCTTCAGATTCAAGGAAAATATCATGTTACATATAGGATCTAACAAGTTTGTGAGATGAACCATAATAACCAAACAACTTGTAGCATATATACGAGAGAGATTCAGAACTTACTCATGAATAAATGATCCTCCATGCTACCGTGGGGCATGAATTCGTAGACTAAAAGTCTGTGATCATCCTCTAAGCAATAACCAATCAATCTTACAAGATTTGGATGACGTAGTTGACCAAGATAATTTATCTCAGACTGCAATTTTGTAAGTTCAAGAACAATAAGACATTGAGCTACACTGCTTTTGCAATTTAGCTGTCTTTTAATTGGAAAGTTATATACGTTCATACTCTGTTCCAGATGCAAATTAAGTAATCCTATTCACTGATGACAATATTTATAGTGTCCCATATTATTTACCCTAATTTTAATAAGAAGTAATACAATGCAAAGTCAGTAATAAATACATATGATTTTTACAATGAAGCATGAAGATGGTCTGTTGGGATCAAAATAATCAGGGTGTGCGTCATGCAGGAAGCTAAGAATTGTGAACCATGGCGATGATAAATCAGATGACAAAGAAAATTATACTAAAAAGTATAATAATTTAATATTATTTGACTAATTGCCCTACGATGATATAAAAGAAAGATTAAAAACTATTGTTTGAAAAATCTCTCCCTATACATATTATTTAAACTACTATATTGCATATACTATTGTGTTATGTACGAGAAGAAAAGATCTTTCAAAACTTCTCATCCAATAAAAGAATAGATATGGTAGAGTCCTTTCTTTTCTACCAAGAAGTAAAACACAATTATGATAGAATCCGAAACTTTAGGGCAAATCTAACATGGGCAACATAGGGAAAACTGGTCTCACCAACCATTCACAATGCCCCTGCAAGCCTTGTTGGTTTAACTTCTTCACAGCTATGACAATGCCAGCGCCAGGCTTTGATGCCAAAAGAGTTTTCCCATCAACCCACCCCTCGAAAACAACACCAAAATCTTGTGCTCCTAGTATACTGCCACGACTGAAGTTCCTAGTGGCTTCTCGGAGTACATCGAAAGTAAAACTCCTCAAGGATGACTGCAATATCTCACCCTCACTCCGGGGAATGGGGGGGTACAGATCCTGATGAAATTGTGCTATTCGAATTACTAGTCTCAGTCTCAGTCTCAACCTTGCTCAGACAAATCCCCATCACAGCAAAAAGATTCCAACTTTACTACAGCCCCCAACAGCCCAAAATACAAATAACAACCAAATTTCAAGAATTCATTTTGCAATATGCATATGAAAACTTCAACACAAACCCCCACAAGGTCAGTGAACCTAGATCCATAGCTTGTTTGGCCAAGCTTCTAAAATCAACTTATTTTAAGAATTGTTTTTCTAAAAAGTACTTTTGATGAGAAGCGGTTTGTGTTTAGCCAATAAATTTTAAAAGCACTTTTCAGTAGCAATAGTATTTGACCAAGCTTTCAAAACTGTTTTTAAGTATATTTTTTCAAAAGTGCTTTTAGGAAAAAACTTACTTTGTTTAGCTAACAAAAAGCTGCTTATTTTAATCCCCATAAACACTTATTTTCTTTCATAATCTTGACCAGATATCTCAATTTTTAAAAATAAATCCTTTTGAAAAAAAATAAGTACTTTTAAGAAAAAATAAGCATGGCAAAATAGGCTACTAGAGTACAAAACAACAAAAACAAAAAAATACCTAGTGTATTCCTATATAGTTGTGTCAGAAGAGGCTAGAGTGCATGCAGTCCGTACCACTATCTCAAAAGTGAGCTAGATAGGCTGTTTCCGATAGACCCTCGACTTAAGACCAAATACAATGATGTAATAGACGTACAAAGCAGATAGTAACAGAGTAATACTACCATAAAATAATGCTACAAGCGATCTATCCAAAACAACATATATCAACGAAAATCCAAGAACAAGAAACTGTCTATTTCTCCAAGAGCAAAACTTTTGATTAGATGTAAAGAAAATGTAGTGGGAAAGCCAATGGAAGTTGCAAACTGAACATGGGTTGTAATCACTTTTTTCAATTTGTGGCCATGAACCTAATTTATGAAAAGAAAGTTACAGGTAAAAGGAGAGGAGAAAAGGGGTTTTTGAATGATGTCTTGATTCTCTCTATTGGTTTTCACAGAAGAAGCCATTTTTAGACTTTTTGCTGAAGCCATAGAACTGAAGGTTGACTTAAGGAAATACATTTCTACCAAGTTGCTGTAGCTAAGTTATTTAGGAATTTTCATAAATAGCAATGTTAGCATTTGTTTTTGGAAAAAAAAAAAACTATTCATGCGCATACAAAATCTAGTCCCGATTGAAATTGAGCGGATACAGTATTTGATTATAATTGTATGTGTGGCCAACGGTATATATATGTATGTGTGTTTTCAAAACAAAAGTTAAATATATACGTCGCCAACTGTATGAGTTTTCAAAGCATGATATGAATATATGTGACATCAACTGTATGTGTGATCAACTAGATCGCATATGTTTTCAAACGGTATATGCACAACATTGACCAATGTATAAGAGATCAATTATATGTAAAGAGTATATAAAATGTACGTTGTGTATATGGTGATCCCCTGCGAAGCATCGTCGATTTTTCAACGGACAACTGAAATGGCGACTTACTCCGACAAATGGGTAAGATTGGAGTAAAATTTCATAATCTCATTATGTTTTGTAATTGTTTATAAAAAATATATACTACTAAAAAGTAATAAGGAAGTATAGTTAACTAAGTAATAAGTGTTGATTTTGTCCGGAAAGAGAAATCGACGTGATTGAGACGATTTCAAAAAGTCTATTTGTAAATAGTATCATAGACTTTCTACTATATTGGATAGTATTATTTTTTATTCCATTATGAATAATATCAATCGAACCAATTCGAAAATAAAAATAGCTGTATGAAATAAATGATCGATTTTGTTTCAAAGAATGAAATATAATCTGGCATGTTACACAATAGTATTTTTTGGTTTTATCTTCTTTCTTTTTTTGTTAACATGAAATTTTATTTCAAAAATCAAATGACACTCATTAAATTTCATCTGAAGATATTAGTACAAGGAAGACTCTTTGTTGATGCCATGATTATAAAAATTTGTAAACCTTTTCAAATTCTTTTGCTTTGATGAAACCAAATCAAATGATATGTATAAATAATGGGACAAGAGATTTCCTTAAATCTCAACAAACTTTAAAGATATGGAAGAACTTATGTTTGGCATAAATTTCTTACTATAAATATCTTTACTTGTAATCTATGTGTGGATAAGAAAGAAATTATGCATGAAAATTGAATCTTATAAAATATTTAATCTTACCTAATTCAATAATTATGTGTACTTTAATAAAAGTCAAAAAGAGTAAATATACCCTCAATTTTGTGATTTAGAACCAATATATCTTTTGTTAAAAAAAGTGGTGCACATATACCCCGCCGTCTAACATATGATGCATATTAACCTTTGTGATTCAGTAGCTCATGTCAAACCCGTGTTGAGATATTCATTAAATATCTTTAAGTATTTACATTATTTGAGATCGATGTAGAAATCAACAAATTAACTTTAAATTTTGGATTTGTCTGTTGTTGCCTTCTCTTTTATTAGCATATATTTTTTTATCAAAATTAATTCAAATGATATTAACATGATCGATAGAAGAAATAAATCTAGTCACTCTATTATTAGTAATACTAATCGAGCCAACACGAAGACAAGAAATAAATATAGCAAATTTATAAATGACAAAATATAGATGATCGAACAAAAAATTCAAGGAACAAAAATAAATTATCAGACATACTTAACTATTTCAGATAATATTTCTAGTTGTACCTTTTTCTTAACATAAAATTTTATTCAAAAAGGAAACAACATCCACTGAATCGATACAAGAAAGAAATCTATGGAAGGAAACACCTTTCACTATTTCAGATAATATTTCTTATTCTACCTTTTTCTTAATATAAAGTTTTATTTCAAAATAAAAATCCTCTTAACAAATCTCAAAATAAGAACCCTAACTGGTGATATGATCAATCTTATTCAAAGGCCCAAGCATTTTCCTTAATTATCTCAGCCTTTTCTTCTGGGGTTAAATCATCTTCAAATCCAAACAACTCTCTAATGGTATTCATACTTTTACTCTTAATATTGTCAGCAATAGCCAGACAACCAATTTTCTTCAAATCCTCTATTTTAAAATATTTTGCAAACAATGTTATATCTTTTAGTTCATCAAAATCACCAGACAAGTATTCTTTCTTGAAATTCATGAATTCGTTGCTCCACCAGACATTAATCTCAGCATGTTTTTTGAGGTACTCGATAATCGTAACAACCGTACCTCTCTTGATATTGGTGGGTAGTGGGATGATGGACACACCTTCCTCTTCGATCATCATGTTCTTAAAAAGTTCAGACTGAAAGGCCAATGATTCCTCGAGATAAAATTCGTCGTTGTTGCTCATTTTTAGTGTCACCATCTTCTTGATCTCTCCTGTAGTTGTTGTCGTTGTTGATGATGCTGCCATGATTAAATGAACTTTGAACCTTTTAGTTCCTTTTTTTTTTTGCTTGGATGAAGTATTTGGTGACCAAATGATATGTATATATAATGGTACAAGAGATTTTCTTAATCTAGTCAAACTTCAAGGATATGGAAGGAATTCTCTCTGGCATAAATTTCTTACTATAACTTTTTTTTTATTTGTAATCTATGTACAAATCACAAAATAAATTAAATGCCATAAAGATTTACTTACCTAATTTGATAAAGTAAATATCATTTTGCGCGATCTTCCAACTCTTAAGCACATTCTAAAAAGAAATGAAATAGTAAAAGTTTGTTACAAAAGCTTTTATTCTAAATTACTAACCAAATGATATTTAAGAGAATCACTATTGTACATGGTGAAATTGATGTAACGACACGTGGTATATTTCGGGTGAATATCTTGAGCGCGTGAATACCACATCAAAGACCACGGCGACGAAAAGGCGCACTCGGAAGCGACATGATGAGAGAGCCCTCTCATAGGAATGAGGAAGCTTCCACCCATCACTACTAGTGATGTGACACAAAATGACAAGCAGGGGACAAAAGTGTCCCTCAGAGACGTGAACAAGCCTTTGCAGAGAAGAGCCAGAGGAATATTATCCAACCCATTACCAAAATCAGGACATGTGGCGACCACCCATGGACGGAGATTCTTTAGGGCGTAGTCGCTACAATGCGATTGGCTCATGCCTAAGCTAGCTGTACATTATAAATAATCGACATCACTCACTTGAAAAGGGATCCTGATCTTCTCCCTCCACCTCATATTCAGTATCAGTAAAATATTAATTGCTTGGTCACTAAGTTTATTTATTTTCTCTGCATTCTTTTACTTTTCGGTTTGGTTCTACCTTCATGAACTGCGTAGTTGTGATCCCGATAGCTCTCGAGGACAATCTCGGCACGCCCTCGCTAATTTGTTTTATTTAATTGTTATTGTCTTTGAGTTAATGTTAGTTTCTCTTAATCGTTAACTGCTCTAACCAACAAATCAAACACTGAGCAAAATTGAACTATAACGCTTGCTCTTGACTCACCTACTAATTCAACTATACCAAATCCACGATAAACACCCATAAGGAATTATCATAATCTGATCAAACGCTAAAATATATCATGGAAAGAAATTAAATTTCTTTGGCATAAACAGTATTTTTCTCTCGAGATCTTCGCCTATAAATCTGCATGCATTTTAATGTACTTTAATTTAGTGAACTAATAATTAATATTTTTCCTATATAAAATGAAACTCAATAATACCTCCATATTACATGTCCATTATAATGTTGAAATGAATTGTTACGACCCAAAAACTATGTCATGATGACACTTATCGCGACACAACCTTGATAAGTAAGTCGATCACCCAGAATAGAAAGAATACGAATAATTAAGGAAAATAAACTAAGGCGAGACTTCTAGAGTGAAGTCAAACCAACACGAGATATAATATAAGTAAGTCTGAAAGAAATAACATAACCCTCCCAAAATCTGGTATCAAAAGTGTAGAGTATCTAATACAAATTCGAATATCTGAAAATACTACATAAGTCTGTCTCTGATAGTAAATAAAGACATTAGATAGGATAGAGGAGGTCCGGAAGTCAACTCTGGTCCCTAGAGCAACCCAGTAACTCGATCACAGTCTCTAAAAGGCACGATCAACCACTGCAAATAGTACTCGTACCTAGATCTGCACCAAAAGAGCACAATTGGGGTGAGTACGATCCACATGTACTCAGTAGGAATCATAGACCGACTGAGCAAAGTAGACAATAATATAAGTAAAGAAGTCTATGAGCACGTCAACTGCAAGCAGAAAAGTTTCCAAACGGTAGCTCACACCGTCTCAACTAACAGTTCTAATATAATACAAAATTTAAATAACACAGATATATATGAAAAGTATAAGGAAACTAAACGCAAACCACGAAAAAACTAGAAAAATTACGAAAGATACATATGCAATTATGATGGGATGGAATTGTGAAAGTCATCACATGACTTTCTGTATATACCTACCGAGCTCGCAACTCCGTAATAGGACCCATGGAGGATTCGCAACCCGTATACTATAACTTGTATCTCAAATCTCAACCCACCTCTCCAACTCATGTTCATGGAGAGGGTTTTTATGAAAATGTCTCATTTTCTTTCAAAAACAATATTGCTCAATAGTACCAGCATCTCATGAATATATATATATATATATATATATATATATATATATATATATATATATGGAATGAGGATGTAATGCTCACAATCAAACCAATCAATAAATATGTATATAAGTGAGCCCAGAATCAACTCAATATATCCACAATTCATGATTATCAACTATAATTAGGCACCATCAGAATAAATATGCATGTAAGACATCATTAATATCATATCAACCCTAACTCAGATTTTTCTATCATGATAAAGGCAATCAATGCTCAATAAGGCCTATAATAACAATTTAATCCCCCGCACAGACATCATATCTAGAATAAGGCATATAAATGCACAATTAAAGCTAATGATGTCAAATAAGACCCTCTCACGGGCAATACGTAATATCAGATATCACAAGTCAATAACCACCAAATATAAGCCCCTACTCGGGCACACAACAATAATAATATTTTCGAAATAGAAAACCCATAGTTATTTTCCCCAACCCATAGCATGCTTTACTTAGTTATTAACTACCCAGCTCAATCTGAAAGAAGTTAAGCCATAACCTACCTCGAAACGACGAAATCTAAGCCTAAAGTCCTTCAACACGAAGCTTTCCCCTTTCAAGTAGCCTCGAAATCAATTAAAACAGACAAATATAACATCTACATATTAAAAAAGCCAACAATACCCATATTGCCCATATTTAAATCGGGTCCAAAACGGACTTGAAAAATTAAAGGGGTAAAATTAGAATTTTTCTTTAGAAATACATTCCCCAAGGTTATAGGAGTCTACAGTTGAAAACTCACGCAAAAACGAGGTTCAAATCGAAGAAAAACCAGTTTCAAGCTTTACCGATAAAATCCCAAAAATCCATTTCCAAATCATGATTAAAAGGTGTTTTCGAAGATATAATCAATGAGAAATAATGGGATTATGAGTTTAGAGGTTACCCACATGAAAATCGATGATGAAACCCTCAAAAATTGCCTTTCTCGAAGCTTAGAGTTCCAAAAATGGAGTAAAATCGAGAAAATAGAGCTTTTATACTGTTCAGTAAATAGTGCCTCACGATCACCAGCTCTACCTCGTGATCGCGAGGGTCAACGGTTGACTGAACAAATAATTGGCCTTCGCATTTGCATCCAAGGCTTCGCGATTGCTAAAGCTGAGGATTCAGGTCTTTGCGTTTGCAGCAGCCTCGTCGCGTTCGAGAAGAAAGACGGACCCGACCCACCCGATTACCCTTCGCGATCGCGGCCACCACCTCGTGATTGTGATGAAGAAAGATTTACTTCTCCGCGATCGCGGCCAGAGGCCCGCGTTCACAAAAAAGGATCTGGCATGCACCAGATATCAGTAAAAATGCTAATTTTGCATGCTTTCAAATTTTCCAAATTGACCCTCGGGATTCGTTTGGGGCCCGACAAAAATAAACCATATATGCTACCAAGCTATTTTCAACGTTCTGGACTCATTGGCGATGTCGAATTTTAGAAAAAAGATTATTTTCAATAAATTAAGCCCCGGGACCCCTTTTTTCCTATTTTTCAAACGAAGGGTCGAAATACAAAATAAAGGTCCCGAACCCGAACCAACCTAGCTACTAACCCAAATTTGACATTCCGAATCTGCTAGCATAGTCCAAATCATCATCTGAGACTCGAAACATGAAATGTAGATCGAAGTCATCTATTAGCTCATAAAACCTCAAAACAACCTCAAACTCACTCACGATCGCATATGGAACCGTGCCAACCATCCCCACACCCCAAAATGTAGCAACTACGGGAAGGACAAAATGGTCAAAACATGTAAAAGCTAGTTTTTCACAAAACAGGTCTTTACAATAGCCACCACTAAGACTCTAGTTCGTCCTCTAACTAAAGAGCAAAGAAATACCTGAGTTGGTGAAAAGCTGGGGGTAACTACTATGCATATCAAACTCGATCTCCCAAGTAGCCTCCTCAACAGAACAGTGTCTCCACTGAACCTTAACTACAAGAATATCTCTAGAACGCAACCGTCTGACATCCCTGACTAAAATGGAGACTGGCTTCTCAACAAAGGTCAACCTCTTATCCAACTGAACCTAATCCCAACGAAGCATATAAGACTCATCTAGAATATAACGTCGGAGCATAGATACATGAAAAGCTAGATGAACGGCTAAGAAATATGGAGGTAGATCCAACTCATAAGCAACCTCCTCAACTGTCCGAAGAATCTCAGAAGGTCCGATGTACCTCGGGCTAAGCTTTCCCGTCTTTCCAAACCTCAAGACGCCCTTCATGGGTGCACACGAAGGAAAACCCGATCTCCAATACCAAACTTCAAGGCACGAAGTCTACCATCAGCATAGCTCTTTTGCCTACTCTAGGCTACCCGAAGCCTATCCTGAATCATCCGAACTCTATCTAAAGACTCGCAACGCAAGTCGATACCACGGGGTCTAGCCTCAAAAGTCTCAAACTAACCAATCGAAGATCGACAAAGTCTTTCATATAATGCCTTAAAAGGTGTCATCTCAATACTCGAATGGTAGCTATTATTATAAGAAAACTCCGCCAAGGCTAAATGCTGCTCCCACTGACCTCTAAAGTCCATAACACAAGCGCAAAGCATATCCTCTAAAACCTGAATGGTCCACTCCGACTGACCATCGGTCTAGGGGTGAAAAGTTGTGCTAAGGTCAACCTGAGTACCCAACTCCTCCTGAAACGTCCTCCAAAAGTTAGAAGTGAACACTAAACCTCTGTTTGAAATAATAGACATGAGCACTCCATGAAGATGAACTACCTCTCGAACATAGATACGAGCCAACCTCTCGGCACTAGATGAGATATGAATAGGGATAAAATGGGCTGATTTGGTCAATCTATCCACGATGACCTAAATACTGTCAGAACCATGAGAAGTACGAGGCAATTCCTTCACGAAGTCCATAGTAATCCACTCCTACATCCACTCCAGAATGGGTAATCTCTGAAGCAAACCACCAGGTCTCTGATGCTCGGCCTTTACATACTGACAACATAGGCAACGAGCTACAAAATTCGCTACATCCTTCTTCATACCACACCACCAGTAAAGTTGCTTCAATCACGATACATCTTAGTCACCCCAAGATGAATGGAATATCTAGAGAAATGTGCCTCCTCCGAAATCAATCTCACCCAACCACCAACTCTCGCCACACAAACTCGGCCTTCAATCCTCAAAACACCATCAGGGTCAAGTGAAGCCTCCTTGGCCTCACCACTCAACACTTTATCCCGAACCACTCTCAAACCATCATCATCAAACTAGTGAGCTCAAATCTGCCCCATCAAAGACGATCTAGCATCAAGAAAGACTAAAACACTTCCAGGTGCCAAAATATCTAGCCTAACCATCTGGTTAGCTAAAGACTGAACCTCTAAGGCTAAATGCCTCCCCTGAGTCAAGATATGAGCTAAACTCCCCATACTATTTGACTTCCGACTCAAGGCATCCGCAACCATATTAGCCTTGCTCGAATTATACAAAATAGTGATATCATAATCCTTAAGCAACTCAAGCCAACTCTGCTATCTCATATTAAACTCTCGCTAGGTGAAGAAGTACTGAAGACTACGATGATCTGAGAAGATCTCACAACGGACTCTATACAAGTAGTGCCTCCACAAATTCAGTACAAACACAATCGCGGCCAACTCCAAATCATGGGTAGGATAATTACTCTCATGAGGCTTCAAGTGACGAGACGCATAAGCAATCATCTTACCCTTCTGCATCAAAACTTCACCCAAACCAATACCGAAAGCATTACAAAACATGGTAAAACCAACGCCCTCCTTGGGCAAAGTCAAGATAGAAGTCAAAGTCAACAACTCCTTAAGCTTTTGGAAGCTCTTCTCACACGCTTCTGACCACTGAAAGGTAATCTTCTTTTGAGTCAACTTGGTCAAAAGAGCCACAATAGAAGAGAAATCCTCAACAAAATGCTGATAATAACCCGCCAAGCCAATAAAACTCTGAATCTCGGTAGGACTATTGGGCCTAACCTGATCATGAATAGCTTCAATCTTGTTCGAATCGACTATAATACCATCCTTGGTCACCACATAACCCTAGAAAGAGATAGAATTCAACCAAAACTCACACTTGGAGAACTTGGCATACAACTTCTCATCACGCAATCTCTGAAGTACAATCCTCAAGTGTCTCACATGATCGGCTTCATTCTTGGAATAAACCAAGATATCATCTATAAATACAATCACAAAGGAGTCCAGATACGGTCGAAACACCTGGTTCATCAACTCCATGAACGTTGCTGGGGCTTTGGTCAACCCAAAAGACATGACCAAGAACTCATAATGACCATATCGAGTCTGAAAAGCTGTCTTCAAATTATACGAAGCTCTAATCCTCAACTGGTGATCCCAAATCTTAAATCAATCTTAAAAAACATGGAAACACCCTGAAGCTGGTCAAAAAAATCATCAATGCCGGGAAGAGGATACTTGTTCTTAACTGTCACCTTGTTCAACTGCCGATAATCAATACACATGCGCATAAAACTATCCTTCTTCTTCACAAACAAGACAGGCGCACAGCAAAGAGATACACTAGGCCTAATAAAACCTTTACTCAACTAATCTTGCAATTGCTCTTTCAATTTCTTCAACTCAACCGGGGCCATCCTATAAGGAGAAATAGAGATGGGCTTATTGCCCGGCTCCATATCAATAGCAAATCAATATCACGGTCCAGAGGTGTACCAGACAAATCCATAGGAAACACATCTATGAACTCGCGAACAACCTGAATAGAATCCATAGGAGGCGGTGAGGCAACACTAGTGTCATGGACATGAGCCAAATAAGACAAACAACCCCTTTCTACCATGGGACGAGCACGTAGAAAAGATATAACTCCCTTTGGACCTGAATTAAGCATACCCTTTCAAGGTAACCTTGGCACACCCGACGTAGCTAAGGTCACAGTCTTGACATAATAGTCCAAAATAGTATGATTGGGAGATAACCAGTCCATACTCAAGATAACATCAAAGTCAACCATATCTAGGAGAATCAAGTCTACCCAAGTCTCACGACCCGCAAAGGTAAGCACACAAGATCTACACACCTAATCCACCACCAAAAAATCTTCTACGGGGGTAGATACACGAAGAGGTATAGCAAGGGGCTCACATGCAATATTAAAATCAGAAGTAAAATATGCAGACACATAGGAGAATGTAGATTCGGTGTCAAATAATATGGAAGCAGATCTGTAGCAAATCGGGATGATATCTGTAATGACTACATTAGAGGCCTCCACCTCGGGTCTCCCAGGTATAACACAGTCCACGCCCGCTCCTGGATTGAGCTACCCACAACCACTACCATGAGCTCCTCTACCTCTAACTCAAGCATCTCTAGCACCACCCCTACCACTCTGTGAACCACCTCTGACTGTAGAAATAGGTGTAGGGCAAAGCTAAAGCTGAGATCACTATTGAAGAGGTCCTAACACACGTCGAGGGCAATCTTTGGCCACATGGACAAACTCATCACAAATAAAACATCCTCTATGGCCTGACTCAATCTGAGGAGGTGCGGATGAACTAGAACGACCACCCTAGCCTGAAGAACCGAACCTAGGACCTCCACTTGCATGACCTGATACCTGGCTACCAGAAGTCGCAGAAACTGAAGGTCTACCACCTGATCCCTATAACACAGCCTGAACCAGCCTACCATGATAACCACGAAAAGCTCAACGAGAGAAGTCTCTACCTCGGGAGGTGTGTCCACTAAACTCACCCTGACGATGCACTTTTTTGGTGCCTCTGAGTATCCTGGATAATAGACAGTCATCTTGGAATGCTCAATAATACTCTGCAAAAAAGCCCCTGAAACTATCATCTGGCTGTAGCCAACTGATATAAACCATCTAACCCCTTCAAAAACTTTTGAATCCTCTCAAACTCGGTGGAGATGCTACTAGCTGAATATCTGGACAGAGCATGGAAACGCGTCTCATACTCGGCAATAGACATGGAGCCCTGCTCCAAATGATCAAACTCATCCCTCATCTGATCTCTCAAACTGTACAACATAAATTTCTCCAAGAAGGCCTCAGAAAACTTAGTCTAAGTCATAGTGGGTGAACCCAAAGGCTTACAACTAACAAACGACCTCCACCAATCCCTAGCCACATCCGTATAGGTAGTATAAGCAACTCGATGAGACTCAACAGATCCAAGATTATGTAACTTCTCCTAACAATTAGTCAGAAACTCATAGGCATCCTCGCCAATAGCAACACTGAACTTGGGCGGACCCAAGTGAATAAACCTCTCAAACCTTTTTTGATCATAAAAAAACATCACTGTACCTGAAACAACCCAATAAATAGTAAGTATGGTAGGCAAAGAGCCCGTACGTGGGGGATACCATAGATGATGGTTGTACCCCAAAAGAAGGAATACAATAAGTAGATACCGGTACAAATGGAAAAACACCACTCGAAGTCTTAGAAACACCCGGTACACTCAAAGGAACACCATCCAATCGACTCAAGAGGTGAATCAACAAATCCTGAAGCACTGGGTGTCAACTAAACCCTGTGGGACCTGAGTTGGTCCCATACCCCCTGTCTGATAATCATCTCTACTATACTCAACCTCGGGCTCCGGAGAGGCCTCTCTAGTTCATCTTTTGACTGGGGAAGCTCCTCGTGCTAGTCCACGACTCCTGCCTCATCCAAGAATCGAGACTCCCAAATTGGGTGTCAACTTAGCATCCCTAACATCTCTGGACCTAGTCCTCACCATCTGCGCAGAAAAGAGTGAAATACAAGTTTAGAACATTGGGTATGAACAACCTGCATGATAAGGAATCAAATTTGAGAAGTTTTTCCTAAAGACATCTTATAGCCTCTCAAAGTTAGATACATACGTCTACCTATCCGATCCGCGAGACTCTACTAGACATCCTGCTCTTACACTAATGAGACCGGTGAACCTTACTCTGATACCAATTTGTCATGACCCAAAAATTAGGTCATGATGGCACTTGTTGCGGCTTAGCCTTGACAAGTAAGTCGATAACCTAAATTGATAAAATAAAATTGAAATCCACAATAACATAGCTAAGGCGAGACTTCTAGAATGAAGTCAGACCAATACATGTACAATAATAGCGAAAGTCTGAAATAAACATTATAAAATCTCCAAGAAGTGGTGTCATAAGTCAAGAGCATCTAATACAACCCAGAAATGCTGAAATACATCTCTGTTTATTAAAATAAGTAAAGTCATAAATGAAACAAGATGAGGTCTGACAATCCACTCCGAACATTGGAGCACATCAGTAAGTCGAAGATCCACCCAGTTACACACAAACTCAACCGGTGTGTATCGTACTTAGACCTAGATTAGCACCGAAAGGGTACAGTAGGGAGAGTACGGTCCCATGTACTCAGTTGGTATCATAGGTCGACTAAGCAAAGTGTACAGTAACATAAATAAGGAAAGCTATGCACGCGTCACTTGCAAACCAAAAAGTTCCCAAATGGTAGCTTACACCGTCTCCACTAACAGTTCTAATATAATACAGAATTTAAACAACACAGATATACACGAAAAGTATACAAAAACTAAACACAAGTCAAGGAAAAAATAAAGGAATCACAAAAGATGTATATGCAATGCAATGATGATGATGGGGTGGAACAGTGAAAGTTATTGCATGACTTTCTGTATACACCTACTGAGCTCGCAGCTCCGCAATAGGACCCATGAGGGGTTTGCAACCAGTATACTATAACTCATATCTCAATCTTAACCACCTCTCCGACTCGTGTTCACGAAGAGGATTTTATAAAAATGACTCATTTTCTTTCAAAACGATGTTCCTCAATAGTACCAGCATCTCATGAATGTATATATGGAATGAGGATGTAATTCTCACAACCAAATCAGTATGAAGATATTCAATCAATTCAATACATGTATATAGGTGAGTCCGGAATCAACTCCATATGTCCACAATTCATGATTATCAACTCTAAATAGGCACCATCAGAATAAATATGCATGTAAGACATCATTAATATTTTATCAACCCCTAACTCAGGTTTTTCTATCATGATAAAGGCAATCAATATTCAATAAGGCTTATAATAACAATTTAAGCCTCCGCACGAGCATCATATCTAGAATAAGGCATATAAATGCACAAGTAAGACTAATGATGTCAAATAAGGCCCCCACTCGGGCAACACGCAATATCAAATATCACAAGTCAACAACCACCGAATATAAGCCCCCGCACGGGCACACAACAATAATAATAATCTCTAAATATAAAATTCATAGTTATTTACCCCAACCCATTGCATGATTTATTTATATATTAACTACCCAACTCAGTTTGAAAGAAGTTAAGCCATAATCGACCTTGAAATGCTGAAATCCAGGCATAAAGTCCTTCAACACGGAGCTTTTCCCTTTCTAACGGCCTTGGAATCAACTAAAATATACAAATATAGCATCTACGTGTTAAAAAAAATCCAGAAATACCCATATTACCCATTTTTAAACCGGGTCCAAAATGAACTTGATAAACAAGTTCGAAAATGAGAGGGGTAAACTGGAGGAAATGAGATCTCTTGCCCTCTTACAATTTGAATCGTAGAAAACGATTTTTTTAGATATCTTGGAAAAAGGCCGTAAAACTAAAAATAGTTTGTAAAAAGCTAGAAGATCCCCCCCCCCCCCCCCCCCCCCCCCTTTAAATATTCTTTTACAATATCAGTGTATCAAAGTTATACTTGGAAAAAAAACTTATAATTAGGCATTTACAGGAAAACTCTGCACTTCAAGATAAACAAAATTTTCACTAGCAACCCATTATACATCATCTCTTGAATAATGCTCGTCTCAATAGTCATCAATCTGACAAAGTAAACAAAAATATTTAAAACTATACATGTTGATTATATTTGGTACACTTACATGCCAGAAGTTCCTTAAAATTGGATTTCAGCAACTGGCATGCCAAGAATGTTATTCCTGTCATTTTATAGATAGAACGAAGCAAAGCTGAAGGTCTGGGGCATTATGCTACAAGTGGAGTATCTTCTGAACTGCTTCTGCATGACTTGTTGAACTCGCCATTTGATTGACTGCTTAAGCCGATTCAATTGCTGATCCTTGTTAGTATCATTTTTCAGGGTATCCTTGGACTCCTGAAGCTGCTCGAGAGCTGTTACTACCTCATCCATTGTTGGTCTTGACTTGGTGTCCTTGGCTAGGCATTGAAAAGTAATGTTGGCAACCTTAAGGGCACAAGTGAGTGAATATTGTCCTTCAAGCCGGGAATCTAGAACACGAAAAACTCTACTTTTGTCGGTCAAGTAAGGTCTTGACCAATCGACAAGATTTTTATTGGTCAAGATTTTTTCCCCCTGCTTGTCGATTGTATCCTATTACTTTCTTACCAGATAGAATTTCCAAGAGAACGACTCCGAAGCTGTATACATCACTCTTGGCAGAAAGATGACCTTCAAAATAAGAGAAAAATATCAAGGTCGGAACCAGATGTCCCATTTTATTGTGATGAGTAGTGATACAGTTATTATATGCCCTGGTAACTATAGTAGTTAAATAACATGATGACAATCATACTTGATGTTTTCAACCTACAATAATGCGATTAGGTGAA
Organism: Capsicum rhomboideum; assembly: GCA_031232105.1. Lineage (NCBI taxonomy): Eukaryota > Viridiplantae > Streptophyta > Magnoliopsida > Solanales > Solanaceae > Capsicum > Capsicum rhomboideum. The sequence continues at coordinate 135,539,810 of CP124711.1, read as the reverse complement.
ATATAACTATCTTCCATTTAATTCAAAAACAAAATCTGCACATTTTGATGAGAATGTATCACGTGAAATTCATTCAATGCACCAAAAAGGAGCTATTCAAAAGATGGAGTGGAACTAGTTGTCATGGATGAAAAACCTGTGGATAAATACTCTGGATCAGCATATCCCAACGTTCCCATAACCCTTGTTGATACATGGCTTTGGTCATCGGTTGGGCCATCCCTGGCCAACCCGAAATCAGAAAGCTTGGCGTTGTAGTTCTGTAGATGTGAAGTGTAAAACTGAGTGCACTAAACCATGATTGAATGAGATCTCTATTAACTAATGAATCTTTAGAATTGAGCCCTATATTTATACAATCTTACCCTAGCTACATTACATGATGGGCTTTTATTTATAACATAGGCTTAGACTAATAAGCCCATAGTCTAACATCCCCCCTCAAGTTGATGTGGAGTATCACAAAGCAACAATTTGGAGAGAAAGAACCGGTGTTTCGGACATGTCATAGCTTTGGTGAAGACATCTGCCAATTGATCGTGGCAGGACACGTGTTTAATAGTGAGAGTCTTATCGGTAATAAGCTCTCGGATGTAGTGACAGTCGACATCAATATGCTTCATGTTCTCATGATAAACAGGGTTATGGGCGATTCGAATAGCACTAGTGTTATCTGTGTGCATGAAAGATGGACCAGTGAGGGTAACGCCAAACTCAGATAGAACCATACGAAGCCACACAGTTTCAAAGCTAGCGACTGATATCAAGCGATATTTGGCCTCGGTAATAGATTTGGATGTCCAGGTCTGCTTTTTACATTTCCACGAGATCAAAGAAGAGCCAAGAAACATACACCATCCCGTAATGAAACATATAGAATCCGAACAGCCGGCCTAGCCAGCATCGGAGTAGCCCTTTAACTGGCACGTGGAACTGGACGGAAAGAAGAGGCAATGGGAGACGGTTCCCTGAATATACTGAAACACACAGAGTAGGGCCGAATAATGAATCCAAGTGGGATAGGAAACAAATTGACTCAACATTTGGACCAAATAGGAGAGATCCGGCGGCGTCATAGTTAAGTACACAAGTGAACCAACCAACCTCCGATAAAGTGTAGGGTCATAGAAGGGTTCTCCGTCATTTCTGTCATATTTGGTGTTAGCTTCCATCGGCGTGGAAACTGTCTTCGCATCAGTTAACCCAGACAGAGCGACTACTTTGGACGCATACTTTCACTGGCCCAAAGTGATTCGAGATGGAGTGTACCCGACTTCTAAGCCCAAAAAATTATGCAAGAGAACCCAAATCCTTCATCTTAAATGACATATGAAGGAAGGATTTCAGTTGAGCAATTCCATAAATATCATCTCTGGTGATGATAATGTCGTCCACATACATAGTATTGTGATACCGATCCCCGACCTACGAAGAAAAGGGAGTGATCGGACAAACTATGAGAGAAGCCAGCCGAGCAAATAGAAGATCGGAACTTATGAAACCAGTCCAGAGGAGCCTGTCTGAGACCATATAGAGCCTTGCGAAGACGACAAGCAAGATTGGGAAGAGGAATAGCACATCCCGGAGGTGGTTTGAGATAGACCACTTCATCCAAATCTCCATGGAGAAACGCATTTGTGACATCCATTTGCGACACTGAGTACTAACTTCTTCATCATCTCGAAAAAAAAGATGTATGGTTGCTGAAAACAACCATAGATCTTGAAGCATAGGTGTCCGGACAGAGATAAGCTGGCCAGACGAGGAAAGAGTTACCAATAGATCTATATCAAGCAGAAAGGAGGTCAGAAATCTTGAGCAGAACAGAGAAAAGAGAAATAAGGGGAATAAAGGACAACCTGTGAAAGAAAAGCACAACACAGATACAACCTTGACTTAGATCGCATGGAAATTGGCCGGTCAGGAGAAGGAGAACAAGGTGCAGCAACATCAGAAAATGACTGGTCGGCAAGCTGGAGAAGACAGAGAACCTTCAACATTTCAGACAAACTTTTGTTGCTTGTCTTTATCTTTCCTTATAACTTTTAGCTTCTTTTTTGTTTTGGGCCTGGCTCCGATTGGAACGGGTCTTTGACATTGTTGGGAGTTCCGAAATGGGAAAACAGTTTCAAAGAAAGAAACATGACGAGAAACCCGGAGCAAGCGACTAGCATTTTCATAACATAAATAGCCCTTTTGAACGTCGTTATATCCAACAAAGATTCATCGTACAACCTTATTGGATAATTTGTGATGTTCACGAGGTGACAACAACACATAACACGCTGGCGATAGGGAGAGAGATGTTTAGTAACCGAAGAGGATTGTCTATTGATTAAATAAACAGTTGGTTGCCACCTCAACCCAAAACCAAGATGGACATGACCAAGTATCCATCAAGGCCGACGTTGTTTCCAAAACATGTCTATTCTTGCGTTCCATAACCTCATTTTGTACCGTTGTATATGGACAAGATCGTTGTGCCAATATCCCTTTAGCCATGAAGAAGTTGAGCAAGGATAAGGACAAAAATTCACATTCGGAATCTAAGCGAAAGATCTTAATCATCTTCTCAAATTGTGTATGAATAAACATAATTAAAAACATAAGAATCATAGGAACTTCGCTTTTGTTCCGAATAAAGAAAACCCATGTAAAGCGGGAAGCATGATCCACAAGAAACAGAAAATATTTATGGCAGAGTCTTGATAATACCGGAGATGGTCCTCAGACATCACTATGAACTAAATCAAAAGGAGCATTGCACTTAGTATTACTAGTAGGAAAAGAGAGCTTGTGACTTTTGGAGGAGTCATAACTCTCACACAGCAAACTCGAGACATCACCAAGAGCTTGAGTATCCCGGAATAAGCAAGCTTTGATCATGAGAGACAGACAGTGAGAATGAGGATAACCCAGCCTATTGTGCCACAGGGAAACTAGTTTTTGTGAGCGAGACACTTCATCCACCGAGGCAGGAAAAAACATGTAAACTTCTTATTGCCAACAGATCAGAGGAAGAATAACGTCCCACCGTACGTCCCCTTGCAATGATCTGTTCCGTCATCACGCTCTGAACAATACAACAAGATGGTGAGAATAATACAAACACAATTTTGATCTACTAGCTGACCAATCGAAATAAGATTTACTGTTAATTTAGCAACAAAGTGGACATCAGACAGGGAGGCAACTGAGCCCGAGCTCGATGCCGATAAAACGTGGCCATTTAACAACCTCAGTAGAAGACTGCAATGGAGATATATTAGACAGTTGGGGGACATCACCGGTCATATGATTTTCGGCACCACTAACAATATGCCAAGAGATAGAAGGTACTGATAAAGTAGTTTTACCTTGCGCAGAGGCGGAGAGGATGTGAACCACTGCTTTCTCCAGAAGATCGGTCATGCACATCATGTCAAACGAGGGGGAAACAACAGTTGTGTGCTGAATAACCTCGGCCTCCAACGCTTTGTGGCAGGCCAGATATCGCCGAGCAGGCCGGACAGAGTAGTTTGACAATACATGACAATAGTTGCACGATGGCCCAGGGCTAGATGACTTGGTAGGACATCTGGCCGCAATATGGCCCAAACCATGGCACCCGTAGCACTGGATTGACTTTTCGGATGAGCCCGGGTGTGTCGTGCCCGGATTCGATGGTCCAGCTACAAACATAATCGTCGAAGTGACATGTAGATTGAGAGAGGAAGAGAGCCGGATTTCTTCCCGCAATACAGTGGCAACAACAATGTCATTATCCGACAAGGTTTCTTGATTCAGGATACTAGATCGGGCATGATCAAATTTCAATCGCAGCATCATGAGGAACCGGACCACTCGAGATTGTTGTCGGTCACCACATATTTCCTTCAAGTTCAGCTGCAAAGAGAGTAAAAGGCATGGCATGATCCTGTTCTAACCACAGTGCCATGAATCCAGCATAGTAGCTGCCAACATCCTGGTCTCCCTACTGATAAGCAGCCAAATTTTGTTCTAGCTCAAACGCCCTTGCCATACTTCGTTGATGATGAAGTCGCTGCACGTATGACCACATTTCGGCGGCCATTTCGTACATCCGACATGGAGCTCACCATCCATCCGATTACTTTGGTGTTGCATGTAATCCATGCCACCTTTTCGGTTGCATGCGTCGGCATTTTGGATGTACCATCGAGAAATCCAAAGAGGTCTTTCCCTTGAATAAAGACCCAGAAGTGGAACTCCCAGGCCGCAACATTCTTATTGCTGAGCTTGGTGATCACCAGTTCAGACGAGGAGGATGAGTTGGATTCCATCTAAAAACGTGAACAAAGGAGACAATAGCACGAAGAGAGAATCAGTTGAGCGAAAATAAGAACAAGATCAAGGAGCTCAGAGCAGGAGAAAATTCCGAGTCCTTCTCTCAATTAAAAGGGAAGGTACCCCTGCGAAGGGGTTGGGACGAACATGCGACAATAAGAATGAAGGATTCAGGGGGTGGAAGCCAAGCTGAGAATGAGTGAGCGAGAGCGACGAACAAGAACAAACCTAAAACTCTGATACCATAATAGAATTTGAGAGAATTTAATGAGATCTGTATAACTCATTCAATGAGTGAATGTTTACAATTGAGCCATATATTTATACAACCTAACCTAGCTAATTAACCTTAGCTACTTTACAAGATGAATTTTTATTTATAACATGGTCTAACAAACCAGAATCGACAACAACAGAAGCTAGCATTAACGTATACATGGTCAAAGAGAACGGATAAGGGAGCTAAGTGACCATTCGACATGAGATATACTTACCGAGTCAAGCAGGATATTAGCAGTCTTAAAATCCCGGTATATAACACTTATTTCAGCATTGTGAAGAAATGCAAGCCCCCTTGCAGCACCAACGACAACTTTCATACGGATACTCCAAGAAAGCGGTTCAAAGTCTGAACCTCCTGCAGATTCAAGGAAAACATCATGTTACATATAGGATCTAACAAGCTTGTGAGATGAACCATAATAACCAAACAACTTGTAGCATATATACGAGAGAGATAGAGATTCAGAACTTACTCATGAATAAATGATCCTCCATGCTACCGTGGGGCATGAATTCGTAGACTAAAAGTCTGTGATCATCCTCTAAGCAATAACCAATCAATCTTACAAGATTTGGATGACGTAGTTGACCAAGATAATTTATCTCAGACTGCAATTTTGTAAGTTCAAGAACAATAAGACATTGAGCTACACCACTTTCGCAATTTAGCTGTCTTTTAATTGGAAAGTTATATACGTTCATACTCTGTTCCAGATGCAAATTAAGTAATCCTACTCACTGATAACAATATTTATAGTGTCCCATATTATTTACCCTAATTTTAATAAGAAGTAATACAATGCAAAGTCAGTAATAAATACATATGATTTTTACAATGAAGCATGAAGATGGTCTGTTGGGATCAAAATAATCAGGGCGTGCGTCATGCAGGAAGCTAAGAATTGTGAACCATGGCGATGATAAATCAGATGACAAAGAAAATTATACTAAAAAGTATAATGATTTAATATTATTTGACTAATTGGCCTAACGTATGGTATAACAGAAAGATCAAAAACTATTGAGAGAAAAACTTCTCCCTAAAGATATTTATTTAAACGACTACATTGCGGATACTATTGTGCTATGTACGAGAAGAAAAGATCTTTCAAAATTTCTCATCCAATAAAAGAATAGATATGGTAAAATTCTTTTTCACAAAGAAAATCTTTTCTACCAAGAAATCGTAAAACACAATTATGAAAGAATCCACGTAAAGTAGAAACTTTATGGGCAAACCTAACATGGCCAACATAGGGAAAACTGCTCTCTCACCAGCCATTCACGATGCCCTTGCAAACCTTGTTGGTTTAACCTCTTCACAGCTATGACAATGCCAGCGCCAGGCTTTGATGCTAAAAGAGTTTGCTCATCAACCCACCCTTTGAAAACAAAACCAAAACCTCCTGCCCCTAGTATACTGTCACAACAGAAGTTCCTAGTGGCTTCTCGGAGTACCTTGAAAGTAAAGCTCCTCAAGTTTGATGACTGCAATATCTCACCATCACTCCGGGGAATAGGGGGTACAGATCCTGATGAAATTTTGCTATTCAAATTACTAGTCTCAGTCTCAGCCTTGATTTCATTGCTCAGACAAATCCCCATCACAGCAACTTTACAGCCCCAACAGGCCAAACTACAAATAACAACAAATTTCAAGAATTCATTTTGCAATATGCATATGAGAACTTCAACACAAACCCCACAAGGTCAGTGACCCTAGATCTAATATACAACAACAACAACATAACCAGTGTATTCCCACACAGTTGTGTCTGGGGAGGGTAGAGTGCATGCAGTCCGTACCACTACCTCAGAAGTGAGGATAGAAAGGTTGTTTCCGATAGACCCTCGGCTTAAAGAGCAAATACAATCTAGAAAAAGATGCAACAGAGGTACAAAAAAGTAAGGAGTAACACAACAACATATAATAACAAAACAATACTACCACAAGATAATGCTACAAACGATCTGCCTGAAACAACATATATCAACAAGAATCCAAAAAACAAGAAACTGTCTATTTCTCCAAGAGCAAACTTTTGATTAGTTGTAAAGAAAATGTAGTGGGAATGCCAATGGAAGTTGCAAACTGAACATGGGTTGTAATCACTTTTTTCAATTTGTGGCTATGAACCAAATTTATGAAAAGAAAGTTACAGGTAAAAGCAGAGGAGAAAAGGTTTTTTTTAATGATTTCTTAATTCTCTATTGGTTTTGCTGAAGCCATTTTTAGACTTCTTGCTGAAGCCATAGAACTGAAGGTTGACTTAAGGAAATACATTTCTACCAAGCCAACATATATAAGTTATTTAGGAATTTTCATAAATAGCAATATTGGCGTTTGTTTTTGCAAAAACACTATATTCATGCGCATACAAAAGTAATAAGGAATTATAGTTAACTAAGTAATAAGTGTTGATTTTGTCCGGAAAGAGAAATCGACATGAGACGATTTCATAAAGTCTAATTTTAAATACTATCATAGACTTTCTACCATATTGGATAGTATTATTTTATTCTATTATGAATAATATCAATCGAACCAACTCGAAAACAAAAACAGCTGTATGAAATAAATGATCGATTTTGTTTCAAATAATGAAATATCATCTGGCATCTTACACTAAGTACTTTTTGGGTTTATCTTTTTATCTTAACATAAAATTTCATTTCAAAAATCAAATGACATTCACTAAATTTAGGAAGACTCTTTGTTGATGCCATGATTATAAAAATTTGTAAACCTTTTCAAATTCTTTTTCTTTGATGAAACCAAATCAAATGATATGTATAAATAATGGTTCAAGATATTTCCTTAATCTCAACAAACTTAAAAGATATGGAAGAAATTATGTTTGGCATAAATTTCTTACTATAAATATCTTTACTTGTAATTTATGTATGGATAAGAAAGTAATTATGCATGAAAATTGAATATTATAAAAGATTTAATCTTACCTAATTCAATAATTATGTGTACTTTAATAAAGGTAAAAAGGGAAAATATACCTTCAATTTTGTGATTTAGAGCGAATATATCTTTTGTTAAAAAAAAAGGGGTGTATATATACCCCGTCTAACAAATGATGCATATTAACCTTTGTGATTCAGTAGCTCTTCTTAAACTCGTATTAAGATATTCATTAAATATCTATAAATATTTGAATATGACCATTTATTGTTGTATATTAATTTGAGATCGATGTAGAAATCAACAAACTTCAAATTTTGAATCTGTCTGTTGTTGCTTTCTCTTTTATTAGACAATTTTCTTTATTATCAAAATTATTTCAAATGATATTAACATGATCGATACAAGAAATAAATCTAGTCTCTCTATTATGAGTAATATCAATTGAACCAACACGAAGACAAGAAATAGATATAGAAAATTTATAAACAACAAAATATAGATATGATCGAACGACAAAGTTAAGGAACAAAAATAAATTATCAACACACTTAACTATTTCAGATAATATTTCTAGTTGTATCTTTTTCTTAACATAAAGTTTTTATTCAAACTGAAAACGACATCCACTAAATCGGTACAAGAAAGAAATCAACTAAAGGAATAAAATTCCATCAGACACCTTTCACTATTTCAGAAAGTATTTCTTATTCTACCTTTTCCTTAATATAAAATTTTATTTCAAAATAAAAATCCTCTAACAAATCTCATAAGAAGAACCCTAATTGGTGATACTGATATCATCAGTCTTATTCAAAGGCCTAAACATGTTCCTTAATTATCTCATTTCTGGGTTAAATCATCTTCAATTTCGAGCAACTCTCTAATGGTATCCATACTTTTGACCTTAATATTGTCAGCAATAGCCAGACAACCAATTTTCTTCAAATCCTCTATTTTAAAATATTCTGTAAACAATGTTATATCTTTTAGTTCATCAAAATCACCAGACAAATGTTCTTTCTTGAAATTCATGATTCCATTGCTCCACCAGACATTAATCTCAGCACGGTTCTTAAGGTACTCGATGATCATAACAAACGTACCTATCTTGATATTGGTGTGTAGTGGGATGATGAGCATGTTGTTTCCTGTGTTTAGTATAATCTGTATTTTCCAACAATAATAACTTCAATCACATGTGCAAACTAAATAAGAACAATCACATGAAGTTGTAACTTTGTATTTCACAACTTTGAACTTCAAAATAAGTTCAACCCAACTTATGAACCTTAACTTTAAGTTCAAGAACATCAAAGAAGTTCAACAACTTCAAACACAAGTTCAACAACTATGAACTATCAAAATGAAGTTTCTACTATTTTCTGAAAAATAACAAAAGCATAAAGAAATGAGATGAAGCAGAAATTTAGAATCAAGTCCACCGAATTCACGGTGTGTCCTTAAGGAATTTATTCCCCTCAAGTACCCGAGGTTATGGAATCTTTCCTCCCAGGATAAAATGATTCACTTCGACATAATGACGGTACCTCAAACTCTGTCGAACAACGAACTCACTCAACGATTTGATGATCACACTTGAGTTTTTCAAGAAGAAGAAGATGTTTTTCTTTCACAAATTTCGTATTAATACCTGAGGAAAAAGTCAGATATTTATAGCCAAAAGGTGTTGCTTCAGAAGAGAAGCAATGGTTCCAGAAAATTATACTGTTTTGGATCGACGGGACCACCTACGCCCGCAGGTGGTCGACCTGCACCCGCAGGTCACAAATGGCACGCAGCAGAGGCATCTGCGTTAGCCACCTGCATCCACAGGTGACGACCTGCGCGCACAGATCGTCTTTTCACATGAAACAGTGTGTCATCTGCCTCGAAGGGTTGCGTCCCTTCGAGGTGCGTTGTGACATGCGTCCGCACTTGCCATATGCGTCCGTAAATGGAGAATATTTTCATATCAAATTTTTGGATTAAAAACTTCACTAAATCGTAAGTTTCAAATGAATTTTGTTCAAAAAGATAGTCTCTCGATCGATCATTTGACAAATCCAAATCCAAATCCGAAGCCGAGCCGAGCGAGCGATGACGACGGCGCGAGGCTTGACTTGTTCTTGTCTCACTATCCACATGAAGGAATGCATCTCAATATATGTACAAGAAAGTTCCTTTCTCCCACCAATGTGGGAGAAACATTCTTCCTTAAAGTGAAAACATAATTTACTTTTCCCTCCATTTGTTACCTCTATTTTCCATTCACATTTTGTCACTAGAACCTAACAATCCCCCACATGAATGGGAAATGATTATTTTATTTAAAAATATTCGAACAAGTGTGTGATCAACAAGCAAAGACTAATTGCATCTGGATAAGTAGGTTTCCCTTTGAACTTTCCGTAGTAAACTTGTATCGGATGCACTCGGTCAATCGGTAGATTTGATATCTTTGAACCATCGAACTTTAGTGTACACCTAGACAACACAAGTCACACAACCAGCTTTTTACCGTTTATGGTTCTCATGGTTTTATTCGTTTCAGCCATGAACACGACCTGGTTTCATGAGAGCGTAGAGAATAGACCTTTACTATCATTCTTCTTGAAGCGGCTTCCACTTCACTCTCACATAGGTGATTCCTAAACGTTTCAATCCTATAGATCAAACTATTTGGTCAAATCTGCCAAACTTAGAAACCATTAAAAGACTACCAATCATAAGTCTTATCCTTGTTTCCTGAACATTGTCTTCATCATGAGAATGGGTTGAGTTTATTGACAATGTTGAACCGTCAGTCACAACATTGTTTGATCTCTTTGAACCTAGCTCTTGGGATCTCCAGTCTTCTAGGCAGAGTTACCGTCGAGATGACATGTCCTAGGCCGTAAACCCATTCCCTTCGATGATCTCTCAACTCCCTCTCTAGATAGGCCTTTTGTAAGTGGATCCGACACATTATCCTTTGACTTCACATAGTCAATCGTGATAATTCCACTAGAGAGAAATTCTCTAACTGCATTATGTCTCCGTCTTATATGACGAGATTTACAATTATACATCATGCTCCCTGCCCTATCTATCACAGCTTGGCTATCACAGTGTATGTGTAACACCCCGTACCTTTCCGACCTTACTTGATAACTTTGAGCCATGTTTACTTTAGTGTTGAGAGCAATAAGTACGTATCTTGTATTTCTTTGATGGGGTATTGGATGATATGCTAGTGTTTGCAAAAAGGGGAAAAATTTCAGAGAACCAGCAAAACTTGCGCCACTCCCTATTTCAGGGGTGTGTGGCGTAAGCCTTCAGGTTCAGAGGACCTGCCATTCTTGAGCCACTGCTTGCTTTGCAGCTAGTGGCACAAGGCACTAATAGTATGACCCTTCCGCGCTCGTTTTGCAATTTCTATTTTTGAGATTGAGGCTACGAATATGAATCTCGTAAGTGAATATTGTCGTGACATCATGGAATTATTTAAACATGAGATATATGATGGATTATACATGGAATTTAGTGGGCTAAGTTAACATGTGTTAATGGGCTCAATTTGAGGCCCAAAAAGAAGCCAAAAGACATGGCCCAATGGGTCAAATGACCCATTCTTCCTTTGACTAATCAATTATTGATCAAAGTGGATAAGGATGACTTCAATGCCTATAGAAGGCACCAAAAATCATATTTTTATTCAAGGAACCACACATGACATTTCTAGATTTTTCTACAAAAAGGGCTTTTTCTCTCAACTCACAAACCCTAAGGCAACCATTTCTTGGAGACAAGATCATCACTTTGCAAGCTTGGGTAAGTGTTTATTCTTGTGATTTAATATATTATATGCTTAAGATGGTGTATATATCATGATGTTTATGTTGGCAAGGTGTTGAATAGTGCACTTTTGGTCTTTGCTAAAAGATGTGCCATCTTTGTGAATTAAACTTGAAAGGTGACTTGAGGTTTTGATGAAAGTGCATGGTATGGATGAAATATCAACATGTATGGTGTGATTATGTTTCTAAACTTGTTATTTTTCTATAAGTGTAAATTGTGTTATTGTGGCCGATATGTTGTTATTAGGTGTATTGAGGTGACTTGATGGATTAATTGTGATACGGTGTTAATGAGAAAGTGTAAAGGAGAAACTTGGTGTGAAATACTATTGGTATGATTTTGTGGTCAATGTATGGCATGTTGGGGTATTGTTGGTATGACAATGTCGTAAATGGTATTGTAAAGGGGAAAATGACATTTTAAGGCAAACATGTAACTCATTGTCGTCTTATACACTTGTAAGATAGTTGATTATTAACGTGAGCTTCGTTATGTACTTGTGTTGTAGAGTGAAACGTAAGAAAGGTGCTGGTCTATTGTATTCACGTATAGGATTGTGTATTCATATTGAGAAGACAAGGTATGTAAGGTTACTCTTTCCGTATCCTTCTGCAGCACATAGTGTTCGCATTGTCATTGTACTTGTTCTATTCCGAAATGTTCTAAGGTATCTTATTTCAGGTTGTCACCTATTGTTAGTCACCTGTTCCTTATTCATTGATCATTTGTTATTCATGTGTTGCATAATTATGGACATTGTTCCAAAATTCTAATAATGGTACATTCCAAAGTTTCAATCATATTATAACCACCCAAAGTACCAATATCATGAAAGTAAAGGAATAAAGTAATGTATATAAGTGTTTCCAATAATGTATCACTCTTATAGCTAAAGAATGAAGTAGTGTGAATAGTTGTTTAATGGTTAATGTTGAGAATGGGTGGTATCTCATGGGGTTAAAGAAACATCCGCATAAATGACGATCCCATTATTACGGGTGGTATCTCATTGGATGAAAGGAACATCCGCATGAATGTCGATCCCGATTATTAGAGCATGGGTGGTATCTCATGGAGTGAAAGAAACACTTGCATGAATGATGATCCCAATATTACGGGTGGTATCTCATGGGATGAAAAGAACATCTGCATGAATGACGATCCCGATTATGATGTTAATTTTTTCCCACTGATCAATTGGGGCTCGAGTACAGTATAGCACAGACAAATATGAATGAACATAGAAGCAAAGAAGCAAAGAAAGTATTGAAAGCAAATACATGATTCCAAACATACAGAACGATGGTTTATCCATATTGACTATTCTCTTATATTTGATTCCATGGAAGTACGTATATATATATCATGCAATTTCTTATGGCTTTACATACTTAGTACATTCTTTGTACTGACCCCCTTGAGGGACTTACTTTACTTGTTGCAGGCGCAGGTGCTAGTAGACCTCCTCAGTAGGCTACGAGATATTCGCAGATTATTGGTGAGCTTCATTTGGTTCGGGGCTTTCCGAGTTGCTATGTACATTTGATTTGGTATTGTAAATGTGTATAGAGCGGGGTGTTATCCCGTCTCTAGGTTGGTTATGGTTATTTATCTTTAGAGGCTTTGTAGACGAATGTGGGAAGACGAATGTAAGAGATGTATGTCCATTTTGATTTGACGGCCCCAACGGCCAAGTTTCATATATAGCATATGTTTCCATGACTTCCGCTATTGACATCTTATATCCATATTGTGGTGGTGATGTATATTGAGTATCATGCATATGAATATACATAAGCAAAGATTGGTTCTCTCGGGCCAACGACTTTGGGTGCTAGTCCGCCCCGTTGGAATTCGGGGCCTGACAAAAGTGGTATCAGAGCAGGTCGTTCTAAGAGTGTCTACAAAGCCGTGTCTGAGTAGAGTCTTACTTATCGATGTGTTGTGCACCACATTTATAAGTAGGAGGCTACGGGTTATTTAGGGGTTGTTTCTTTTCTTCATGTCTAGATCGTGCAATAGAGCCAATATTGTAAGCGAAATCGTATCTGACCATTGGAATTGATTTTCTTGTTTATAGTAAAAATGTCGATGACAAGAAGAGGTGGAGGCAAAGGTAAGCAGGTAGATATGCTTGCCGGTGAAGGAATGGGTAAATCACCACCTGACTAAGCTATTCAAGGTGGGGCTAACACTGAAATTGCATCGCGGTATTTTTCTACTTTTCCCTCTCCCAAAGTGCCAAGGGGTAGAGAAGTACCCGCAGGACCGCCTATGAATGCCACAGACCAGGATTTAAGAAATGCAGTGCATATTTTGACTCAGATAGTCGCTGCACAAAGTCAAGGATGAGCTGGTCCAACAACAAATGAGGATGATGCGGCTAGGGTAGCTAGTCGAAGAACATAGGATTTTCTGAAATTAAATCCTCCTACCTTTACTGGATCAGATCTTAATGAAGACCCGTAAGATTTTATAGATCAAATCCAAAGGGCTTTGGAGTTTATGCATGTGTCCGGTGTGGAAACGGTCTAGCTTGCGGCCTATAGATTGAAGGGCGAGGCAATATTATGGTATGAAGATTGGAAACGGTTGAAGGGTATTGATGCACTCCCAGCAGGTTAGGAAGAATTTAAAGCAGTATTCCTTGACCATTACCTCCCATATGAGGTCCGAGAGGCTCGTACGGACCAGTTCTTAAATCTGTGGCAAGGTAACATGAGCGTCAGAGAGTACAACCTTCAATTTAACTCTTTGGCCCGGTATGCTCTGAATGTGGTAGCTACTATGACCAATAGAGTTCATCAGTACGTGGACAGACTGGAGCCATATTTGGTCCGAGATTGTACTATTGATACGTTGAACAGAGATATAGACATAGCTAGAATACAGGCCTTTGCACAGAAAATGGAGGATCAGAGATAATGGAGAAGAACACAAGGATTTGAAGAAGGGCCGTCGAAGAGGGCTAGATATACGGGATAGTCTATGGCGTCCCAAGGAGAGTTTAGGCCTCGGAGTTTTGATAGACCGCCGAGGCCATCATTTTCCATGGCAGGCACTCAATCCCAATCCCGAGGGTTTAGAGATAGTCAAGTTGGGCAAAGCAGTAGGATGCAAGATTCACAGACAACAGGGTCTTCTCGCCCGCCATGTCAGCTTTGCAGACGATTTCATTTAGGTGAATGCCGACTAGGTATGAATGTTTGTTATTGGTATGGTATGATGGGGTACATAATGAGGAACTGCCCACGAAGAGGCTTGGGAAGCATGGTATGACCTGCGGGCTCCACTGTGGCATCATCATCATCGGTACCTTTCCTAGGTAAAGGAGTACAACCTGTTGGACGTGGTTGAGGTACTAGAGGAGCAGCTAGTTCTAGCGGAACCCAGAATCGCACTTATGCTCTAGTGGACCGGCAGGACTCGGAGGTATCTCCTGATGTAGTTGCAGGTATATTGTCTATATTTCCACATGATGTATATGCATTGATAGATCTGGGCTCTACATTATTATATGTTTCTTCATTGATTGCTGCAAAATTTAAAAGAACGCCGGCATTATTACTTAAGTCATTTGAAGTATCTACACCAGTTGGTGAATCCATTGTTACAAAAAGGGTATATTATAATTGTGTGGTAACTGTGTGTGGTCATGATACATTGACCGATCTTATTTAGTTGAAAATGCTAGATTACCGAACTAAGAAGTTACATTTTCAATTTTCACAAAAGAATGACCGTGAATAGAAGAGTAATAAGGGAGCACCGATAGGTAAAGTTTCTCATCTTAAGGCAAAGAAAATGACACCCAAAGAGATACATATGTCCCTTAGGAAGAGTGAAAGATACTGATGTAAATCCACCACCTCTTTAATCGGTTCCAGTAGTAAATGAAATTTTTGAGGTCTAGTATATCCCTTTGGGGTGTATCAGTATTATTTGTACGAAAGAAAAATGGCACATTGAGAATGTGTATTGATTATCGACAACTGAAGAGGGTGAAAATTAAGAATAAATATCCCCTCCCCAAATTTTCTAAGTTATTTGACCAATTACAGGGTGCTAGAGATTTCTCAAAGATTGACTTGAGATCGAGTTATCATCAAGTAAGGGTTAAAGAAAAAGATATACCCAAGACAGTTTTTCGAATACGGTATGGTCATTATTGAGTGTTAGTTATATCATTTGAACTAATGACTGCACTAGTAGTTTTATGGGTGATGAATAGGGTGATACAAGTCATTGTTAGATGTGTTTGAGACCATGTTTAGAAATGATATTCAAGATCACGAGAGAACCATGCTAATCAGTTGCGACAAGTGTTACGAATTCTTAGTGACCCTAAGCTATATGCAAAGGTCGCTAAACATGATTTTGGTTAAAATCCATACCGTTCTTGGGTCACATTGTATAGGATGTGTATTAATATAACACGGTAACATAATAGCGTATGTCTCAAGACAATTGCTCCCACATGAGTGCACTTATCCTACACATGATTTTGAGTTAGCAGTGGTGATATTTGCTTTAAAGATATGGCGCCACTATTCGTATACGGTTCAGGTTGATATATATATTGATTACAAGAGTTTGCGATATATACTTAAGCAGAAGGATCTAAACTAAAGATAGCAAAGGTGGTTGGAAATATTAAAAGACTACGATGTTGATATATGACACCATCCGAGAAAAGCAAATGTGATAATCGGTGCATTAAGCCGCAAAGCAATAGGAAACACTAAGGGTCAGGTTACGGAAAATCAAGGTATAGTCAAGGTGGTTAGTTCATCTTCTTGAGACTCTAGATGAAAGAATTATAGTGTAAAATGTGACAGGGTCTTCATTTGTAGCTAAGGTAAAAGAAAAGCGGTATGCGGATTCTATGACAAATGCATTTGATCTTACGCAAGAGGGAGTATGGTAATGCTCAATTTATGAAATTCTATTCATTTGGGAGCAACCAAAAGGTACCATGGTTTGGAAGAGATGCATTGGTAAGGTTACATGAAAAGAACGTTGCAAAAATTGTAACTCATTGTCTGAATTGTCAACAAGGAAATACAGAGCATCAGAAACCTGGAGGGTATATGCAATATAGGAATCTTCCAGTTTGGAAGAAGGCTATGATTAACATGGGTTTTATCACAAGTTTGCCTCGTATATTTACTTACCAATTTAGTACATGTTTTACCTGTCAAGACCGCTTATACAGCTGAATACTATGCAAAGTTGTATGTTCAGAAATAGTATGATTACAGGGGATTCCAATTGCTATTGTATCAGTCATGGGAGCTCAAGTTACTGCATACTGTTGGAAAAAAATAATCTTTTTTTTAGAAGAGTTTGGAAATCCAAGTAAAGTGAAAATCCCCAGACAGATGGACAAGTAGAACGCACTATATAAGCACTTAAAAAAAATATGTTACGAGCTTGCATATAGGACTTTAACAGTAGTTAGGACAATCATTTACTTCTTGTTGAATTTGCTTACAATAGTAGCTATCGTTTAAATATCAAAAAAACACCTTATGGAGCGTTATATGGAAGAAAGAGTGGATCACCAATGGGATGGTTCAACGCAGATGAAACTACTTTCATCTTGTTCATCAAGCTATGGAGGAAATTAAGGTGATACAACACTGGTTACAAATTTCCCAAAGTCGACACAAGTCATGTACTGATGTTAGAAGAAGAGGGCTTGAATTTGCCATAGATGATTGGGTATTCTTGAGGGTGTCATCGATGAAAGGGGTAATAAAATTTGGAAAGAAAGGAAAGTTGAGTCCACGATATATAGGTCCATATGAAATTTTCAGGAGAATTGGGTAAGTTGTTTATGAATTTAAATTACCCCAAGAACTCCCCTCAGTCCATCCAGTGTTTCATGTTTCAATGCTTAGACAATGCATAGGAGATCCATCTTGTATTGCTCCCGTTGATGATGTACAAGTTGCGGAGGATCTCACTTATAAAGAGATACCCATTGCTATTCTAGGTCGACAGGTAAAGAGGTTGAGGAATAAAGATGTAGCTTCCATAAGAGTCCTTTGGAGAAATCAATAATTAGAAGAGATCACATGGGAAGTTAAAGAAATGACGAAGTCCAAATACCCTCATCTATTTAAAATGGAAGAAAAATTTCACAGTGCGGAGGTGGAGCAATGACAAGTAAGTATCTATGAGCATTATGTGTATAAATATGCTAATATAGAGATGCATTTGTTAAACTTGAAAAGATGTCGTTAACATTCGAGGACGAATGTTTCTAAGGGGGGAAAAATGTAACACCCCATACATTTTCGACCTTACTTGATAACTTTGAGCCATGTTTACCTTAGTGTTGAGAGCAATAAGTACATATCTTGTATTACTTTGATGGGGTATTGGATAATATGCTAGTGTTTGCAAAAAGGGGAAAAATTTCAGAGAACCAGCAAAACTTGCACCACTCCCTATTTCAGGGGGGTGGGGGTGGCGCAAGCCTTCAGTTTCAGAGGACCTTCCATTCTTGTGCCACTTCTTGCTTTGCAGCAAGTGGTGCAAGGCACTAATAGTATGGCCCTTCCGCGCTCGTTTTGCAATGTATCACAACGTCAATTCTTCCTTGGTTTATTTTGGTTCCTTGGTGTTCATTTATTTCTTGTTAAAGCTTCAAATACCTCAATACACTACTACATGATCAAATCATGAAACACAAGTACTTATCAAAAATGTTCAATTAAGGCATGAGTGACTAGAATTTCTATTTTTGAGATTGAGGCTACGAACATGAATCTCGTAAGTGGATATTGTCGTGACATCATGGAATTATTTAAACATGATATATATGATGGATTATACATGGAATTTAGTGGGCTAAGTTAACATGTGTTAATGGGCTCAATTTGAGGCCCAAAAAGAAGCCAAAAGACATGGCCCAATGGGTCAAATGACCCATTCTTCCTTTGACTAATCAATTATTGATCAAAGTGGATAAGGATGACTTCAATGCCTATAAAAGGCACCAAAAATCATATTTTTATTCAAGGAACCACACATGACATTTCTAGATTTTTCTACAAAAAGGGCTTTTTCTCTCAACTCACAAACCCTAAGGCAACCATTTCTTGGAGACAAGATCATCACTTTGCAAGCTTGGGTAAGTGTTTATTCTTGTGATTTAATATATTATATGCTTAAGATGGTGTATATATCATGATGTTTATGTTGGCAAGGTGTTGAATAGTGCACTTTTGGTCTTTGCTAAAAGATGTGCCATCTTTGTGAATTAAACTTGAAAGGTGACTTGAGGTTTTGATGAAAGTGCATGGTATGGATGAAATATCAACATGTATGGTGTGATTATGTTTCTAAACTTGTTATTTTTCTATAAGTGTAAATTGTGTTATTGTGGCCGATATGTTGTTATTAGGTGTATTGAGGTGACTTGATGGATTAATTGTGATACGGTGTTAATGAGAAAGTGTAAAGGAGAAACTTGGTGTGAAATACTATTGGTATGATTTTGTGGTCAATGTATGGCATGTTGGGGTATTGTTGGTATGAAAACGTCGTAAATGGTATTGTAAAGGGGGAAATGACATTTTAAGGCAAACATGTAACTCATTGTCGTCTTATACACTTGTAAGATAGTTGATTATTAAAGTGAACTTCGTTATATACTTGTGTTGTAGAGTGAAACTTAAGAAAGGTGCTGGTCTATTGTATTCACGTATAGGATTGTGTATTCATATTGAGAAGACAAGGTATGTAAGGTTACTCTTTCCGTATCCTTCTGCAGCACATAGTGTTCGCATTGTCATTATACTTGTTCTATTCCGAAATGTTCTAAGGTATCTTATTTCAGGTTGTCACCTATTGTTAGTCACCTGTTCCTCATTCATTGATCATTTGTTATTCATGTGTTGCATAATTATGGACATTGTTCCAAAATTCTAATAATGGTACATTCCAAAGTTTCAATCATATTATAACCACCCAAAGTACCAATATCATGAAAGTAAAGGAATAAAGTAATGTATATAAGTGTTTCCAATAATGTATCACTCTTATAGCTAAAGAATGAAGTAGTGTGAATAGTTGTTTAATGGTTAATGTTGAGAATGGGTGGTATCTCATGGGGTTAAAGAAACATCCGCATAAATGACGATCCCATTATTACGGGTGGTATCTCATGGGATGAAAGGAACATCCGTATGAATGTCGATCCCGATTATTAGAGCATGGGTGGTATCTCATGGAGTGAAAGAAACACTTGCATGAATGATGATCCCAATATTACGGGTGGTATCTCATGGGATGAAAAGAACATCTGCATGAATGACGATCCCGATTATGATGTTAATTTTTTCCCACTGATCAATTGGGGCTCGAGTACAGTATAGCACAGACAAAGATGAATGAACATAGAAGCAAAGAAGTAAAGAAAGTATTGAAAGCAAATACATGATTCCAAACATACAGAACGATGGTTTATCCATATTGACTATTCTCTTATATTTGATTCCATGGAAGTACGTATATATATATCATGCAATTTCTTATGGCCTTACATGCTCAGTACATTCTTTGTACTGACCCCCTTGAGGGACTTACTTTACTTGCTGTAGGCGCAGGTGCTAGTAGACCTCCTCAGTAGGATATGAGATATTCGCAGATTATTGGTGAGCTCCATTTGGTTCGGGGCTTTTCGAGTTGCTATGTACATTTGATTTGGTATTGTATATATTTATAGAGCGGGGTGATTCGCATATTGACTTGCTCTCAAGCATTCGTTTCGTAGTATTTATGTCAGAAATGTCTCTACTGATGATCAACATGTCATCCACATACAAACAAACAATGACCTTGTGATTTGGAGTGTCTTTAATGTTAACATATTTATCACATTCATTTATCATGAATTCGTTTACCAACATGGTTTGGTCAAACTTTGCATGCCACTGTTTGGGTGCTTATTTTAGTCCATAAAGTGACTTAACAAGTTTGCACACTTTCTTTTCTTTACCAAGAACCACAAAATCCTCGGGTTGTTCCATGTAAATTTCTTCCTTCAATTCTCCATTTAAGAATGTAGTTTTCACATCCATTTGATGGATTTCAAGACCATATACCGCAGCTAATGCAACCAATATCCTAATGGACGTTATTCGTGTTACTGGCGAGTATGTGTCAAAATAATCAAGGTCATCTTTTTGTCTAAAGCCTTTTACTACAAGTCTTACATTGTAGTTGTCAATAGTACCATCAACTTTCATTTTCCTTTTGAAGATCCATTTAGAACTTAAAGATTTATTTCCTGGAGGAAGATCAACCAACTCCCAAGTATGGTTGCTCAAGATTGAATCATTATTTCCTGGAGGAAGATCAACCAACTCCCAATTATGGTTGCTCAAGATTGAATCAATCTCACTATCGACAGCCTCTTTCCAAAAGGATGAGTCCGCAGACGACATCGCTTCTTTAAACATTAGAGGTTCACTTTCAAGAAGAAATGTTACAAAACCTGATCCGAAGGAAGTCAACGTTCTTTGTCGCTTACTACGCCTTGGATTCTCTTCATTATGTACATTCTCCTTTGGTTCATCCCTAGGTCGTTTAAACCCTTCACTCGATAATTCATTTCGAGACTTATACGGATAAATTTGTTCAAAGAACTCAGCATTATCTGATTCAATTACCGTATTATCATGGATATCCGGATGTTCAGATTTATGAACCAAAAATCAACATGCTTTACTATTTGTAGCGTATCCAATGAAAACACAGTCCACGGTCTTTGGTCCTATTTTCACCCTTTTGGGTATATGAACTTGGACATTCTCTAGACACCCCCACACTTTTAAATATTTCAAGTTAGGTTTCCTTCCTTTCCATTTCTCAAATGGAATAGATTTTATCTTTCTATAGGGTACTCTATTGAGTATTCAATTAGTTGTAAGGATAGCTTCCCTTCCCCCCCCCCCCAAGTTTTGCGGTAAACCTAAACTTATAAGTAAGGAATTCATCATTTCTTTCAAAGTTTGGTTTTTCCTTTCTGCAATCCCTTTTGATTGAGGTGAGTACGGGGCAGTAGTTTGATGGACAATTCCATTTTCCAAACATATCTCCGCAAAAGGAGATTCATATTCTCCACCCCCATCACTTCTTATCGTTTTGATCTTCTTATCCAACTAATTTTCAACTTCAGTTTTATATTGCCTAAATGCATCTATTGTCTCATCCTTGCTATTCAGCAAATAGACATAACAAAATCTAGTGCAATCGTTGATAAAAGTTATGAAATACTTTTTCCCACCACGAGATGGTGTCGACTTCATATCGCAAATGTCTGTGTGAATTAAGTCTAAGGGATTGGAATTCCTTTCAACAGACTTATACGGATGCCTAGCATACTTCGATTCAACACATGTTTGACACTTTGATTTACTGCACTCAAAGTTAGGCAAAACCTCCAATTTAATCAGTTGTTGCAAGGTTTTGTAATTGACATGTCCCAAACGTTCATGCCATAATTCATTTGACTCAAGCAAGTAAGAAGAAGCCTCAGCTTTATTCTTCTCAACAACCATTACATTAAGTTTGAAAAAGCCCTCATTGAGGTTTACCTTTCCTACATCCATTTCATTCTTGCTTATTTCAACTTTCTCCGAAACAAATATACATTTAAACCCATTTTTAACGAGTAGTGTTATCGACAGTAAGTTTTTCCTAATAGTAGGAACATGGAGAACTTTGTTGAGAGTCAACACCTTGCCATAAGTCATTTTTAGGAATATCTTCCCACTTCCTTCAACCTTGGCTATTGCATTATTTCCCATAAAGATCACTTCTTTGGGACCAGTGGTATCATAAGTAGCAAAAACTTCTTTGTCCGCACAAACATGTCTAGTGGCTCCTGAATCTAACCACCATTCATTTGGATTTCCCACTAGATTATATTCTGTGATCACTGCACACAGCTTTTTAATCTCTCCAGTTACTTCCAACATGTTTATCTTATATCTTTTCTTGTTCTTATTCAGAACTTGACAACTTAGAGCTTTGTGGCCAATTTTACTATAATTGTAGCACCTGCCTTTGAACTTTTTCTTGTTCTGCTCTTTCTCTTGTCTAGAAGAATTCTTCCTCTTCATATTATGTGCAACATTATCTTAAATAAGATTTACACACATCATTGCTGATTTCTCATGCAACTTAATGTCCTCTTCTATCTTGAGACGAATCACAAGATCTTCTAAACCAAACACTTGGTTTTCAAACATTCCTTTTTCTGGAACAAGAGGATATCTATTTGTGAACATTTGCATTTCAAGTTTGGTCAGCCAAAAAAATATCATTTGCTGCCATTCTTTGAAGTTCACACCAGAATATTTTTTTGATTTCTCTATTGTTTCCATTTCTTTAGTAATATCTGAACGACTTAATGATGCAACATTGGTTGCCGTTGGGACAACACCAATCACAACTGAATCAATTCGTTGTTCAGTTTCATTCATCATTTCCTTGTCAAGCTTTGACAAATACTTTAGTATTTCAGAATACTAACAATAGACTTTAATCTTTAAACACTTGTCTCTAGTCAACAATGAAGTTTCTATGTCTTCTAATTATCAACCGAATGAACTTTGAATTTTGACGAAGTTTCGATATTCTTCAAATCAAAAACAAATTCAAACAGAGTAGAAAACCAAATGGTTTTAATCTCCAAAAACCAATTCAAAGAGTTCAACGAATCGGTGAAGTTTTTATGTTCTTCGAATTGAATTCACAGTCCAATTTCTCAACAAAGTTTTTATATTCTTTAAATCGAGGGAGTAGAAATCAAAAGATTTAATCTCCACAAAATCAGACACTATACAGATTAACAAGTACTTATAAATTCCTTACGATTGTTGTTTCCTGTGTTTAGTATAATCTGTATTTTCCAATAATAATAACTTCAATCACATGTTCAAACTAAATAAGAACAATCACAGGAAGTTGTAACTTTGTATTTCACAACTTTGAACTTCAAAATAAGTTCAACCCAACTTATGAACCTTAACTTTAAGTTCAAGAACAAGTTCAAGAACATCAAAGAAGTTCAACAACTTCAAACACAAGTTCAACAACTATGAACTATCAAAATGAAGTTTCTACTATTTTCTGGAAAATAGCAAAACCATAAAGAAATGAGATAAAACAGAAATTTAGAATCAAATCCACCGAATTCAAGGTGTGTCCTTAAGAAATTTATTTCCCTCAAGTACCCGAGGTTATGAAATCTTTCCCCCTAGGATAAAATGATTCACTTCAACAGAATGGCGGTACCTCAAACTCTGTCGAACAACGAACTCACTCAATGATTTGATGATGACACTTAAGTTTTTCAAGAAGAAGAAGATGTTTTTCTTTCACAAATTTCATATTAATACTTGAGGAAAAAGTCAGATATTTATAGCCAAAAGGTGTTGCTTCAGAAGAGAAGCAATGGTTCTAGAAAATTACACTGTTTCAGACCGATAGGACCACCTGCGCCCGCAGGTAGTCGACCTGCACCCGCAGGTCACAAATGGCACGCAGCAGAGGCATCTGCGTTGGCCACCTAAATCCGCAGGTGACGACCTGCGCGTACAGGTCTTCTTTTTGCATGAAACAGTATGTCGTCTTCCTCGAAGGGTTGCGTCCCTTCGAGGTACATTGTGACATGCGTCCGCACTTGCCATGTGCGTCCGTAAATGGAGAATATTTTCATATCGTATTTTTGGATTAAAAACTTCTTTCAAAAAGATAGTCTCTCGATCGATCATTTTCCAAATCCAAATCCAAATTCGAATCTGAAGCCGAAGCCGAACCGAGCGAGGTACGACGATGGCGTGAGGCTTGACTTGTTCTTGCCTCACTATCCACATGAAGGAATGCATCTCAATATATGCTTAAGAAAGTTCCTTTCTCCCACCAATGTGGGAGAAACATTCTTCCTTAAAGTGAAAACACAATTCACTCTTTTCCTCCATTTTCCATTCACATTTTGTCACTAGAACCCAACAGAGCACACATTCCTATTTGATCACCATGTTCTTAAAAAGTTCAGACTGAAAGGCCAATGATTCCCCTAGATGAAATTCCTCGTTGTTGCTCATTTTTAGTGTCACCATCTTCTTGATCTCGCCTGTTGTTGTTGTTGTTGTTGTTGATGATGATGATGATACCATGATAAAATGAACTTGAACCTTTTAGTTCTTTTTCTTTTTGTTTTGCTTGGATGAAGTATTTGGGGACCAAATGATATGTATAAATAGTGGTACAAGAGATTTTCTTAATCTGGTCAAACTTAGAAGATATGGAAGGAATTTTCTCTGGCATAAATTTCATACTATAACTTTTTTTAATTTGTAATCTATGTACAGATCACAAAATAAATTATATGCCATAAAGATTTACTTACGTAATTTGATAAAGTAAATATCATTTTGCGCCATGTTCCAACTCTTAAGCACATTCTAAAACGAAATGAAATGAAAGTTTGTTACAAAAGCTTTTATTCTAAATTACTAACCAAATGATATTTAAGAGAAATACTATTGTATATGGTACAGTGGCGTCACCGTCCCGTTGAGGAGGCTACTTGGGAGCTTGAACGTGATATGCGAGACCAGTATCCCTACTTGTTCACGCCTTCAGGTATGTGCTTATTCATGACTTTCGCGGACGAAAGTCCTTTTAGTAGTGGATATTGTAATGACCTTCCCGGTTATTTCCCCCGTTTTCGTGTGTTCTCAGCGTTTAGAGCTTTTCTATAACTGCCCCAAGTTATTTATGACTTGCTGGGACTGACAGTTAGGTTCTCGGGCAGTTCGTTTGAGAATATTATTTAGACCGAGCACGTTGTAAAATATTAAATTAAATTTGAATTTGGTAAAATGACATAGTTAATTACCTTTCAAAAATATTTTTGAAATTTATAAAATTCTTTAGTTATGATATATCTATACTATTTTATAATAGTTTTATAATTTATTAATAATTTAAGCGGAGATAGTGAATTTAAATATGTTAAAATAATATTTTTCTTTTATAGAGGTTTTGTTAGAAATAATTTTCTATTAATTATGGTATATTCAAAATATTATATTTATTTTACCATGGACCTATGCAATACCTGAATATATATATAATGAGATAAATATTACATAGCGGTGCCACCTCCACCACCACGTGGAAAGTGGGGAGGGGCACACATGCAAGAGGTGGCAGCCACTTGCCATAATGGCAAATGAAATATATATATATGCATGCAGTATGTTATGAATTTGAATAAAACATATAACATAACATTTTCTTCTGTTTTCATTTAATTCCTTCACTATTTCTGATCATATTAGCTCAATATTGAGCTAATCCATTAAGGTTTGAGCTTAGGGGTTTATATATTTGAGTCCGTGGACTCGCTCTCGTCATTTCTACGGTATGTTTTCTTGTTTTTACGGTAATTTTCATTTACACGGTGATACTGTTGGGATTGATATTGATGTTTGAGATATATTTTGAGCTCAAATTGAGGAGTGTTAGTTGTGACTATTAGTCACGGGGTGATTTGGGATGCTGTGACGGTTTCGGTTTTGTGATTCCGCAAGCGGGCGCCATGTGGATTGTTTGGACATTTTCCGAACTAATGCAATATGGGTATCAATAGTCATGTTTTGACATGTAGTTTATTATTTTGGTAGCTTGGCAACAGTCGGAGGCCTCTCGAAAGGGAAAGGCTCCTATTTAGCTGGTTTTCTTGGCAGGCTTGCGGCAGGCGTCCAGGTAGGCTAGGTTTACCTCCATTTGCACTTAGATTGGTCTTATGTGTGATATATGTATGCTATTGTGCTGGTGTTGCGGGCTAGTATTATAGACGTGGTGGTGCTGGTTTGCTGTGATTTAGGCCTTCTAGGCCGGATAGGGCTATTCGGATTTATTCTAGGCCCGTTATCCTCGTGGTACACCACAGATGACCTATTTGGGGTCGGATAGTATTGTTGTTGTTGTTGCCAGTTAGGGAATGTTATTGTTGGACCTTAGTCCAGGCTAAGACAGACTTAGCCCAGACTTAGACAAGTATAACCTGACCTGGTTTTCGGGACCCGATAGTGGGCCCCGTTACCCTTCTTGTCGACCTGTCAGAACTTTGACATCTTTGGGCTCAGTTAAGCCCTATATGACCTGTTAGGTATGTGAAGGGATTGAGTCACCCTAATTATACCCGGTTGGCCTGTTTAGCCCTGTTAATCCCTGATAACACCGTATTTGATCGGGATCGGCTAGTTTGACTTAGAGCACTGACCCGCCGTTTTAGGACTTATAATGTATACCCAGACTTGTATATACATATTGTTTGTAGTAGTTAGTAACCTAGAAGGACCCCAAGATTGACTTGTCGCATGTTGTGGAATTAGTTTCTGTACTTATATACTAGTGTTGACTTGGGACTAGGGCGTTTCCTGTTTATCTGATATGATATGACATTTGATTCTGTTCTGGTTACTGGCTATGATGAGTTTCGGTTCGAGTTCGGCCACTGATTATTATGAGTTCCAGTTCGAGTCCGGCCACTGATTCAGATATGATGGGTACTGATTATTATGAGTTTCGATTTGAGTCCGGCCACTGATTATTATGAGTTCCGATTCGAGTCCGACCACTGATTATTATGAGTTTCGGTTCGAGTCCGGCATCTGGTTATGATATGATTGGAGATTTTTGGTACTGGGTACCGTGGTTACTGGATACTGATACAACTTTGAGACACTGGTGAATATGCATTTACTTTTCTTGTGTGTCCCACTGGTTTATGGGGGCCAGACTGGGTTATTGTTTTCTTTCGTGTGCCTATCAGGCTTATGGGGGCCCAGATAGGTTATGTTTGACTTGTGTGTTTACTTACACATTTATTTACTCATTATTCTGTATCGTACTTATATTCTCCTGAGCATATCTATACGCCTCGGCTGTTACTTATGTACTTATTATTTATACCTCGGACCTAGCATGTACCCTTTTACTTACTTATTATTCAGTATCGCATTTTCTTATCAATTATACCCGGACCTAGCATGTACCCCCGTACTTTAGCCTGTTTATATTACATTAAGCTCAGTCGGCCGATGATGCCTACTGAGTACCCGTTGCCCCGGTACTCATACTGCACTTCTGCATCTTTTCCCCGATGCAGATCCAGGCACCAGTCGACGGTTTTGACGTGACTCTTTTCTCAGCGCTGGTTCCGGAGCAGGGTGAGCTTACTGATGTCTGAGGAAGATCCTACTCCATCTTCTACTGTATAGTCTTTTGCTCTCAAGACTATTGTACTTGTTACACATATTTGTTTTCTGTGTTGTATTTTAGATATGTTAGTAGTGTCTCATGTACTGACCTCACCAGGTCTTGGGAAGGGTTCTTGACTTTATATACTGTCCTCTTCCTTCTCAGTCTTGGTAGATATACATATTCTGATTCTGTCTTTAGCGTTATAGCATGTTTATAAATATGGTTACTTCTACTTCTTCTCTGTTTTATGAGATTCCGCCCGTCAGCCCGTCGTTTGTCGCTCCGGGCTAGGGTTTGGCTTGCCTATTGGTGGGTTACGATAGGCGCCATCATGACTCAAATATTGGGTCATGACAAATTGATGTAGCAACACGTGGCATATTTTGGGTGAATAGCTCGAGCACGTGAATACCACAGCAAATACCATGATTGTAAAGTGAAGTTGTAATATGTGGGTTCTCCCACATTGGTGGTTTAAAGACACCCTTAAGGCCATATAAGGCCAAGCCCATTAAGCCTAATAAGTTAAGTAAGTGTACTTCTACTTGTATGTATATTTAATTATATATATCCAAATGACTTGGATTTGGACTTGGGTGAGGGGCGGGGCAGATCTTTCATTAAAATTTTTAGTTTGCGTATTTTATTTTTCTGAATTTAATAATTAATTTTAAATTAATTAGAATAGTTGTGTCTGTTACAACGGACTCGCCTGTTCAGAAAAGAAGCGACTTTTTTGAAAAGTCTACTCGTTGGATTCTATAAATACGAAGGAAAACCCTGAAGTAGCGTACTCAATTTGCAAATAATTTTTGGGCTTTGTTGTATCCTGGTAGAGAATTCATTGTAATCCCTAAAGAATATACGGGCAATAACTCTTGAAAGATAGTGATCTCTCATGCCTCAAAGCATTAATTTCTCTGTTGTTCATCTTATTTTTTCTAACAATTTTTAAGAGTTATTTTTGTTGTGGATAAATTATTGTCTGGTGTTGAGAATCCAAAAGAGAAACGAGAATCTATCCCGGATGATACTGATGAAACAAAAGCAGAGAGGAAGAAATGTGAAGAAGATGAATTGCTCTGTCGCGGTCATATTCTGAATACTTTGACTGACCGCTTTTATGATTTGTACTCAAATATGAAATCTCCAAGGGAAATTTGGACAACGTTGCAGACCACATATGAAAAGGAGAAATGAGGTATCGATAAATTCCTATCCTTCAGTATTTCAAAGTTAAGTTAATTGATACAAAGCCTATAATGGATCAAATTCATGAACTACAAATCTTAGTTTTGAAAATAAGAGATCTTGAAGTGAAAATTCCTGATGCACTTCAAGTAGGTGCAATTCTCTCAAAACTGCCTTCTTCGGGAATAGCTATAAAAAGAAAATTCTGCAATCGACTGATAAATTAACTGTGGAACAGTTTCGAACTCATCTTCAAATTGAAAGTGAGACTCGTGTTAGAGATGCTCTTGTTCAAGCCTCTAGTTCCATAGTTAATAATGTTAGTCAAAATAAATTGAAAAACGAAGATAAGAATCTGAAACTTTCCAACAAGTCTCTTGATAAAAAGAGAAAGAATATAAATTGTTATCATTGTGAAAAGAAAGGCCATAAGATTCGAGATTGCAGGTTTAAAAAAGCAGGAATAAATTTTCATTCAGGAGACGAAAAGTCTGAAAAATTTGGAACGTCTGAAAAATATGAAAATCCAAAGAAGGTGAATACTGTAGAAGGTTTTTCACAAGGGCTGATTGCTATAATTTCTATTGTACCAACAAAAATGGCTAAAGAGTTGAACATGGTTGTTACAACCTCAAAAAATCAAGATTGGTGGTTGGATTCGGCTACAACAATTCATGTTTTTCATGACAAAAATATGTTCAAAACTTATTCAGAAGTAAAGGCTTCTGAAAAGGTATTAAGGGGCAACCATGTTACAGCCGAAGTTGCTGGAAAGGGAACAGTTGAAATCAACTTCACATCTGGAAAAAGTTGACTCTTCTTAACGTGTTTCATGCTTCAGAAATAATGAAGAACTTAGTTTCTGCTAGTTTACTTTCTAAAAGAGGTTTCAAGATTGTAATTGAGTCTGATCATGTAATTGTAACACCCCGTACCTTCCCAACCCTACTTGATGATGTTGAATAATGTTTTCTTAGGTGTCGAGAGATATAAGTATGTATTTGGCAATGCTAATGACGAGAAAATTTAAATTTGGCCACGCACATGCGAGTAGACCTTCGTAGGAGGTGTTTTGTGCTTTCGTGGAGCATTTGGGTAATACCCTGTACACATTCTAACCTCATTTGGTGACTTGAAGTCATGTTTACTTGATGATAAAGCTCACTAAGTAAGTATTTTGTAGTGTTTTGATAAGGTATTGGACGATATACAAGTATTGAAGAAATGGCCGAAAATTCAGCAAGGTACTGAAACTTGCGCCACTACCCTGTTTCAGGGGGTGTGGCGCAAGCCACCTGATTCAGAGGGGCTTCATTTCCTGCGCCACTACCCTGTTTCGGGGGGTGGGGGTGGCGCAAGGAACAAATATTAGGCCTTTCCGGACCCGTTTTGTAACGTAATTCTACGACGCTTCTTGGATGGTTTCTTTTGGTTATTTGGAGTTCGTTGAGCATTGTGAAAGCTTCAAACATGTCAATACACTCCTATATACTCCTACATGATCAAATCATGAAATGTGAATAGTGATCCAAAATGTCGCCAAGGGCGACTAGAATTCCTATTTTTGCGATTGAGGCGACGAATGAGAATCTCGTAAGAGAATATTGTCGTAACATTATGGAATTATGTAAACATTATGGGGAATAATACATGAACTTTGTTGGGTTGCATGAATATGTATTATTGGGCCCAAAATTAGGCCCAAAATGGAAATAAAAGAATTGGCCCAAAGGGCAAAAAGACCCATTCTTCCACTTTGACCTCATTAAATGCCAAGGAATGGCTAAGCTTGACTTGGGGTCTATATAAAGGCCCCAAGATCAGATTTTATCATCAAAGACCTCTCATGCCTTTATGATATTTTCTCAACATTTCCCATTTCCAAACCCTAAAGCAAAAGAATTCCTTTTGACTCTTGGGACAAGATCAACATATTCCAAGCCTTGGTAAGTATTTATTTTCATGGATTAATATCTTATAGGCATAAAAGAATATGTATATCATGTTGGTTGTGCTTGGAAAAGTTGGTCATGGTACTTGGTGTTTTTGTATGAGATTTGTGGTATATGGAGTTCAAGTGTGAATTAGGCCTTGTGCCTTTGATGAAAAAGTATGGGATGGATAAAATATGAACATGTATGGTGTTATTTTTGGTATTAAACTTGTTCTTGTCTATAAGTGGAAATTGTGGAATTTTGGCCGATATGTGTTATGAGTTGTATTAAGGTCATTTGATGGGTTATTTGCGATATAATATGGATAAGAAAGTGTGAAGGAGAAGTGTTGTGGTGAAATATATTAACTATCATGTATTGGTCAATGTGAATATTATGGAATTTTTGGAATAATAATTTTGTCAATGGTTTTGTAAAGGGGAAATGACATGTTGAAGGACAATTATGTGACTCATTGATGTTATATGCATTTGAAGAGTAGTTGGTGGTTAATGTGAATCTCGTTATGTATTTATGTTGTAGAGTGACACATAAAGAAGGAGCGGGATTATTATATACTCATCTAAGGTTATATATTCGTATTGAGAATACAAGGTATGTAAGGTTCCTTGTCCGTATTTTTCTACACGGTAATTGGTATTCACATTGACATTTCACACTAGTCCTATTCCGAAATGTACTAAGGTATCCCATATGCACTTATCCATGGTCATTGTCATATATTTCCTACTCATTGATCAATTGTGAATCTCATTTCTTATATTCATGGGTAGTGTTCCAAAAGCTCAAATTCATTGTTATGTTCCAATAGTGATATTCCTTATGTCCCTTATTCATGAATTCTTGTCCAATGGTTCCAATGGTATCAAGGTGCTAGTAATATTATATTTCTCATGATGTTTATTCACATGTCTCTCACTCATTGGTTAATGATCCAAAGTTTCCAACAATGCTATATTCCATAGTTCAAAGTGATGCTATGACTATCAAAGTAACAATCTCAAAGTAAAGATCAAAGTAATGCAAATGTGGTCAATGATCAAGTACGGGTGGCAAGTCTAGGGGCGTAAGCCTAGCTCGACTCGATCCCGAGATATGGATTTAAGGGTGGCAAGTCTAGGGGCGTAAGCCTAGCTCGACTCGATCCCGATGTATTGATTTATGGGTGGCAAGTCTAGGGGCATAAGCCTAGCTCGACTCGATCCCAAGGGTGGCAAGTCTAGGGGCATAAGCCTAGCTCGACTCGATCCCTACATGATGATATGATATGAAAAGACCCACTGATCAGTAGGGGCTCGGGTACAGTGTGACATATGCATTGACAAGTGAGTATTAAATGTAAAGAAAGTAATGAAAGTGATGAAAGCAATCCACATGGTTTCCAAAATGCAACATGGTGACTTATTCACATTGATTATTCATATGTTTTGAGTTCATTGAAATATTCATGTGTTGTACAGTTTCATCTGAGCCTTACATATTCAGTACTTATTCCGTACTGACCCCTCTTGGGGAAATTACTTTACTTGCTGCAGACGCAGGTTCTAGTAGGCCTCCACAGTAGGGTGCCGGTGTTGCAGATTTTTGGTGAGCTCCAGTTGGTTCGGGGCTTCTCCGAGTCACAGTTGTATATATCTGTTTTGGCATTGTATAAATTGTGTAATGCGGGGACTTGTCCCGACTTATGGTTCATTTTGGTCAATGCTCTTGTTAGAGGCTTTTGTAGACGGATGTGGGTGTATGAATGTAGAAGGGATATGTCGTCCTTGACTTGGTGGCCTCAACGGCCAAGTTTCGCATATATGTACATATATCATGTTCCATGACTTCCATTGTTGGTCTTGATAGTTGATATGTGTTTATGGGTTTCTTATGGCATGCATATGATTGAGTAAGTAAAGATTGGTTCTCTTGGGCCATGTCGGCTACGAGTGCCAATCACGCCTCGTTGGGATTCGGGGTGTGACAAAAGTGGTATCAAAGCAAGTCGTTCTAAGGGTGTCTACAAAGCCGTGTCTGAGTAGAGTCTTGCTTATGGCTGTGTTGCGCGCCACATCGATAAGCAGGAGGCTACGAGACATTTAGGAGTTGTTTCTTTCCTTTACCTCTAGATCGTGCAATAGAGCCAAAGTTGTAGGTGGACACGTATGTACGTATTGATATTGATTTTCTTTTATATAGTCAAATGTTGAGTATCAGACATGATAAGGGAAAAGGTGAGCAGGTTGATATGCCTGCCGAAGTAGAAATGAGTAAATCACCACCAAGTTAGTCAAGGTGAAGCTGACATGGAAGTTGTTATACGAGTCTCTTTTAGCCAAAAGATAGAGAAGTATCCGCAGAATCATCTAAAAATGCCACTGAACGGGATGTAAGAAATGTAGTGCATATGTTGACTCAGATAGTTGTTATATAATGTCATGGGCAAGCTGGCCCAATAACGAGTGATGCTGGTGCGGCTAGGGCAGCTAGTCGCCGCACATAAGATTTTCTGAAAAATTAAACTCCCCTCCCATGTCCACCGAGTTGGATATGAATGAAGACCCACAGGACCTTATAGATCACCTGAAAAGGGCTCTAGATGTTATGCATGTGACAAGTGCATTGATGTACTTTCAGCTAGTTGGGAGGAATTTGAAATGATAATCTTCGACTAGTGTCTTCCATACGGGGTCTGAAAAGCTTATGCGGACCAACTGCTAAATCTTTGAGAAAGTAACGTCTTCGATTTAAGTCGTTGGATAGGTATGCCCCAAAAGTGATAACTGTTATGACCGATAGAGTGCATCAGTATATGGACAGATGGATTGTATTATTATGACCTTGAAAAGAGGTATGGATATAGTCCGAAAATAGGCATTTTTGCACAAACAATGAAAGACCAGAGGCAACAGAAAAGGACACAACTATTTGAAGAAGGGTCACCAAAGAGGGCTAGACCTATGGGACAGTTCATGGCGTCCCAGGGAGAATTTAGGTCTCGGGTGTTCAGACCGCCCAGATCATTATTCCCTTAGTTGATAGTAAATGTATTACCTCAATTCCAAGGGTTTAGAGACAATCGAATTGGCAAAGAAGTGAGATTCAGGATTCATGGGCAATAGGGTATTAAGTACGAGCACGTAGAAAGTATGAACCAACCGAAGTCTCTTTGTCAGCCGTGTGAGTGCTGCGGAAGTTATCATCCAGGTGAAATGTTGGTTAGGGCCAAATGTTTTTATTGGTGTGATATGTCGGGCCATAAAATTAGGCTTCTCCAGATGAAGCTGCAGGTACCGTATATGTATTGATTGGCCCATATTCGACAATTGCATATGTTATTTCATTAATTGTTAAAAAAAAAAAAAAAGAAAAAAAAAAAATTTCAAACGGGCACCAGAATTACTAGATATGTCATATGAGGTCTATACATTAGTCGGAGAATTTATTGAAGTTAAAAGAGTATATCATAAGTGCACAGTAACTGTTTGTGGTCATGAGACACCGGATGATCTTATTGAGCTGGAAATAGTGGATTGTAATGGTATAACGGGATTGTGCCATAGTAGATTGCCGAACTAAGAAGTTATATTATCGTTTTCCCCAAAAGAAGAAATGTGGGGGCACTAAGAGGAAAAAAAAAAAAAAGTTGTTCCCCATAGTAAAGCAAGTACAAAGGATACTCTAAAGGATACACATGTCACTTGGTAAGGGTGAAAGATACTGATGCGAAGCCACCAACTCTTCAAGCAGTTCTGGTGGTAAATGCATTCCTCGAGTATGAGCTGGTATTACTGTGATGTCAGGTACTTAGCCTATTTTTATTTCTTCATATAGTATGGCCCCGGTAAAGTTATAGGAATTGGGAAAACAAACAGAAAACGTGGAAAGACGTGGTGAACGAGGGATTCATAAGACCTAATATGTTCCCTTGGGTGCACCAGTGTTAATTGTACAATTTGTACAAAAGAAAGACAGCACGGTGAGAATGTGTGTCGATTATCGGCAACTGACTAAGATGACGATTCGAATAAATATTCCCTCCCCAGAGTTGATGATTTGGTTGGTTAGTTACGGGGTTAGAAAAAAAAAAAAAAAAAAAAAAAAAAGAGAAGGGTGAAATGAATGGTGAAATGATGAAATAAATGAAGATGAAAAAAAAAATATAGGTGAATGATGAAGATATACCCAAGACAGCATTACAAACATGGTATGGTTATTATGAACTCTTAGTATGTCAATTGAGCTAGCGAATGCACCTGTAGTTGTTATGGGTTTAATGAATAGGGTGTTCAAGACACTTTTCAATATGTGTGTGACCATATTCGGTGATGGTATTCAAAAAAATCACAAGAGGACCATGCATTGTATAGGATGAAGAGATGGAATATGTTACATAAAAGATAGAAATGGTGAACAATTGGTTAAGGCCTACGATGCTTACAGAGAGCCATCATTTTCTTGGTTTGGCTGACCATTAAGAGAATTGTTGAAGGATTTTATGCTATCCCTATACCCTTAACAAAGCTTATACACAGGGCAATCAATGTGAGAAAAGCGTCCAAGAGTAGAAAGATAAAGTAACTTTCACACCAATTGTAAGTGCCTTCCGAAGACATAAGAATGTTAGGTAATGTATGGTAATGTTTTCGGGGTTGGTCTCGGGGGTATATTGTTGTAACATGGTGAAGTAATAGCATATGCGTCACGACAATTGCGGCCACATGAGAACACAAATTACTACAAACCACATGACCCTAAACTAGCGGCTGCGATATTTGCTTAAAGTTATGGTGTCACTACTTGTAAGGGATTCGTGTTGACATGTACTGGTCATAAGATATATTTCTAAGCCAACGGACTTAAGGCCGAGGTAGCAAAGGTGGCCTGAACTATTGAAAGATTAGGACATTGATATCTGGTATCATTCGGGAAAATCAAATGGGGCAGTTGATATATTAAGTTGCACGGCAGTAGAAGGATAATGGCCAGCTCCAGGAAACCTATATTAATGAGGCAATATGGGGTTTTGTTTCTTGAAATTCTAGATGAAAGAAGTATAGTGTCAAATGTGGCAGGATTGATATTTGAGATAAAGGAAAAAGCA
Organism: Capsicum rhomboideum; assembly: GCA_031232105.1. Taxonomy (NCBI): domain Eukaryota; kingdom Viridiplantae; phylum Streptophyta; class Magnoliopsida; order Solanales; family Solanaceae; genus Capsicum; species Capsicum rhomboideum. Next base: position 135,503,938 of record CP124711.1, on the reverse strand, counting down.
ATAGGTAAATTCCATTTTTAGTTCACTTGGCGAAAAAAAATATGTGTACAGCAAAGTCGACGAGAGTATTTGAACAAACACAAGGGGGGAGTACTTTAACACCAATGTAGATTGTGTGTATTGGGTATAGAGGAGTTAAGAAAATGAATTACGACAGAAGAACATCGTTCACAGTATTTCATTCACTCGGAAGCAACCAAAATGTACCATGGTGTAACAAAGAGGTCTTGGTAAGGATACTTGAGAAGCACATTGTAGAACTTGTAGCTCAATGTCAAAGCGTTCACTAATTGACAGTATGGCATCAGAAGTCTGTATGGTACGCACTATATTATCCTTCCAGTTTGGAAGTGGATAATCACAGGGTTGTCTCATACACTGCGAAGGTTGATTCCATATCAGTGATAGTTAACAGACTTACCGAGTCAGCATATTTCCTACCAGTTAAGACCACCGATACAGCTGAACATTATGCAACGTTGTATGTTACGGAGATAGTACGATTACATGGGATTCCACTCACTACTAGATCAAATGGGAGAGCTTACTTTATTGCACAGTGTTGGAAGTCCTTTCAGTAAAGCATGGGTACACAGGTAGATGTAAGTGTGGCTTGTCATCCTCAGATGGATGGACAAACAGAACACATTATACGAACATTTGAAGATATGTCACGAGTTTGTACATTGGACTTTAAAGGTAGTTGGGATGCACATCTATGGTTTATTGAAATTGCTTACAATAAAAGTATCAAAAGGCACCTTACGAAGCTTTATGTGAAAAAATATAGATCATCAATTGGATGGGTTACAGCTGACGGAATTTGCTTCGCTCGGGTCAGATTTTGTTCATCAAGCTATAGAGAAAGTGAAGGTGAGATAACAGCAGCTACAAATGGCCCAAAGTCAATACAAATTATATGCCGATATTAGGAGAAGGGAATTAAAGTGTGCCATAGGTTATTAGGTATTGTTGAACAGTGTGACCAATGAAAAGGAAAGAAATAATGAGAATTGGAAAGAAAGGGAAATTGTCCAAAGATTGGGCAAATTGCGTGTCTATTAGCACTAGTCCAGGAACTTTTCACAGTTCATTCAGTATCTTATAGGTGATGCTTTGAACGTGTATAGGCGATTATCTTATATCGTTGCCAGTGAAAATGTACAAATTACAGGGGATTTCACATGAAAAAAAAGGGGGGTACTTATTGTTCCTTATTGTTATGATAAATCGATAAGTGAAAGAAATAAGAGATGCGGGAGTCATTTCCGTAAAGGCCCTGTTGGAAAAGTTAGCACGTAGAAGGAGTCACAAGGGAGACCCATGAAATAATGACCTTTTAAAGTATTTATCATTGTTATGCACGGAAGAAAAAGATCAAGATACGGAAGTGGAGTCATAATAAGTAAGTCTTTACAAGTGATACATGTGTACATGATGATATGAAGAATTCACTTTGACTTAAGTTGTTACATTGAGACAATGTTACGAACATTCGAGGACGAATGTTTCTAAGGGGGGAAGAATGTAACACCCCGTACCTTCCCAACCCTACTTGATGATGTTGAATAATGTTTTCTTAGGTGTCGAGAGATATAAGTATGTATTTGGCAATGCTAATGACGAGAAAATTTAAATTTGGCCACGCACATGCGAGTAGACCTTCGTAGGAGGTGTTTTGTGCTTTCGTGGAGCATTTGGGTAATACCCTGTACACATTCTAACCTCATTTGGTGACTTGAAGTCATGTTTACTTGATGATAAAGCTCACTAAGTAAGTATTTTGTAGTGTTTTGATAAGGTATTGGACGATATGCAAGTATTGAAGAAATGGCCGAAAATTCAGCAAGGTACTGAAACTTGCGCCACTACCCTGTTTCAGGGGGTGTGGCGCAAGCCACCTGATTCAGAGGGGCTTCATTTCCTGCGCCACTACCCTGTTTCAGGGGGGGGTGGCGCAAGGAACAAATATTAGGCCTTTCCGGACCCGTTTTGTAACGTAATTCTACGACGCTTCTTGGATGGTTTCTTTTGGTTATTTGGAGTTCGTTGAGCATTGTGAAAGCTTCAAACACGTCAATACACTCCTATATACTCCTACATGATCAAATCATGAAATGTGAATAGTGATCCAAAATGTCGCCAAGGGCGACTAGAATTCCTATTTTTACGATTGAGGCGACGAATGAGAATCCCGTAAGAGAATATTGTCGTAACATTATGGAATTATGTAAACATTATGGGGAATAATACATGAACTTTGTTGGGTTGCATGAATATGTATTATTGGGCCCAAAATTAGGCCCAAAATGGAAATAAAAGAATTGGCCCAAAGGGCAAAAAGACCCATTCTTCCACTTTGACCTCATTAAATGCCAAGGAATGGCTAAGCTTGACTTGGGGTCTATATAAAGGCCCCAAGATCAGATTTTATCATCAAAGACCTCTCATGCCTTTATGATATTTTCTCAACATTTCCCATTTCCAAACCCTAAAGCAAAAGAATTCCTTTTGACTCTTGGGACAAGATCAACATATTCCAAGCCTTGGTAAGTATTTATTTTCATGGATTAATATCTTATAGGCATAAAAGAATATGTATATCATGTTGGTTGTGCTTGGAAAAGTTGGTCATGGTACTTGGTGTTTTTGTATGAGATTTGTGGTATATGGAGTTCAAGTGTGAATTAGGCCTTGTGCCTTTGATGAAAAAGTATGGGATGGATAAAATATGAACATGTATGGTGTTATTTTTGGTATTAAACTTGTTCTTGTCTATAAGTGGAAATTGTGGAATTTTGGCCGATATGTGTTATGAGTTGTATTAAGGTCATTTGATGGGTTATTTGCGATATAATATGGATAAGAAAGTGTGAAGGAGAAGTGTTGTGGTGAAATATATTAACTATCATGTATTGGTCAATGTGAATATTATGGAATTTTTGGAATAATAATTTTGTCAATGGTTTTGTAAAGGGGAAATGACATGTTGAAGGACAATTATGTGACTCATTGATGTTATATGCATTTGAAGAGTAGTTGGTGGTTAATGTGAATCTCGTTATGTATTTATGTTGTAGAGTGACACATAAAGAAGGAGCGGGATTATTATATACTCATCTAAGGTTATATATTCGTATTGAGAATACAAGGTATGTAAGGTTCCTTGTCCGTATTTTTCTACACGGTAATTGGTATTCACATTGACATTTCACACTAGTCCTATTCCGAAATGTACTAAGGTATCCCATATGCACTTATCCATGGTCATTGTCATATATTTCCTACTCATTGATCAATTGTGAATCTCATTTCTTATATTCATGGGTAGTGTTCCAAAAGCTCAAATTCATTGTTATGTTCCAATAGTGATATTCCTTATGTCCCTTATTCATGAATTCTTGTCCAATGGTTCCAATGGTATCAAGGTGCTAGTAATATTATATTTCTCATGATGTTTATTCACATGTCTCTCACTCATTGGTTAATGATCCAAAGTTTCCAACAATGCTATATTCCATAGTTCAAAGTGATGCTATGACTATCAAAGTAACAATCTCAAAGTAAAGATCAAAGTAATGCAAATGTGGTCAATGATCAAGTACGGGTGGCAAGTCTAGGGGCGTAAGCCTAGCTCGACTCGATCCCGAGATATGGATTTAAGGGTGGCAAGTCTAGGGGCGTAAGCCTAGCTCGACTCGATCCCGATGTATTGATTTATGGGTGGCAAGTCTAGGGGCATAAGCCTAGCTCGACTCGATCCCAAGGGTGGCAAGTCTAGGGGCATAAGCCTAGCTCGACTCGATCCCTACATGATGATATGATATGAAAAGACCCACTGATCAGTAGGGGCTCGGGTACAGTGTGACATATGCATTGACAAGTGAGTATTAAATGTAAAGAAAGTAATGAAAGTGATGAAAGCAATCCACATGGTTTCCAAAATGCAACATGGTGACTTATTCACATTGATTATTCATATGTTTTGAGTTCATTGAAATATTCATGTGTTGTACAGTTTCATCTGAGCCTTACATATTCAGTACTTATTCCGTACTGACCCCTCTTGGGGAAATTACTTTACTTGCTGCAGACGCAGGTTCTAGTAGGCCTCCACAGTAGGGTGCCGGTGTTGCAGATTTTTGGTGAGCTCCAGTTGGTTCGGGGCTTCTCCGAGTCACAGTTGTATATATCTGTTTTGGCATTGTATAAATTGTGTAATGCGGGGACTTGTCCCGACTTATGGTTCATTTTGGTCAATGCTCTTGTTAGAGGCTTTTGTAGACGGATGTGGGTGTATGAATGTAGAAGGGATATGTCGTCCTTGACTTGGTGGCCTCAACGGCCAAGTTTCGCATATATGTACATATATCATGTTCCATGACTTCCATTGTTGGTCTTGATAGTTGATATGTGTTTATGGGTTTCTTATGGCATGCATATGATTGAGTAAGTAAAGATTGGTTCTCTCGGGCCATGTCGGCTACGGGTGCCAATCACGCCTCGTTGGGATTCGGGGTGTGACAGTAATTGTGTCTAAGAGTAGTAAATTTGTAGGAAAAAGATATTATTGTGATGGCATGTTCAAGTTAAGTGTTAATGCAAAACTATGCTTCTGCTTATACCGTTGTGTTTGATACTTATTTATGGCATGCTAGATTAGGACATTTAAATTTTGACTCTTTAAATTATATGTCCAAAAATGGTTATATTACTTGCAAATTTGAACATGGAGAAAAGTGTGAAATATACATTCAAGCAAAAATGACTAAGAAACCATTTCGTAAAGTTGAAAGGTTTACATAAATTTTACACTTAGTGCATTCTGACTAATGTGAATTAAATGAAGAATTAACTAGATGAGGCAAAAGATACTTCATTATTTTTATAGACGATTTCTTTAGATTTACACATGTTTATCTCCTTAGAACAAAAGATGAAGCTTTTCAGAAGTTTAAGGAATACAAATTAGTTGTGGAAAATCAAAAGACTAGGAAAATAAAAATTATTTGAAGTGATAGAGAAGGAGAATACTTTGCTACTGAATTTAGTAAATTCTATGAAGATCAAGGAATAATAGATCAATCTAGTGCTCCCTATACACCTCAACAAAATGAATTGGCTGAAAGAAAGAATAGATCTTTAGTAGATATGGTTAACTCTATGTTGCTAAATGCAAATTTACCTCACAATTTGTGGGGCGAAACTTTACTTACTGCTTGTCATATATTAAATAGAGTACCTTCAAAAAGTTTGCATTTTTCTCCTTATGAACTTTGGAAATATGGTAGAAAACCAAATATAGGTTATTTTAAAGTGTGGGGGCGTATATCTTTTTATAGAGTTCCTGATCATCAAAGGACAAAATTGGGTCCTGGAAGAATAAAAAGTATATTTATAGGATATGCACAAAATTCAAAAGCATATAGACTTCTCGATCTATAATCTATTATTGTTGTAGAATCTATTCATGTTTAATTTTTAGAAAATAAATTCCTAAATAATATTGTTGATGAGGAGTTGACTGAAGCAAATCAGAGTAGTCTTGATGAACAAAAGATGTCACATTCCGAAACTATTTCTAATAAAAGGAAAAGTGACAATACTCATCTAGAGCCAAGAAGAAGTCAAAGAGTTAGGAAAGAAAAAACTCTTGATCCTGATTTTATCTTTCTAGTGGAGGGTGATAGATCAAATGCCTATTTTGTTTAATATAGATGAAGATCCTAGAATCTAAAACTATAGGTAGTAAGTGGATGTTTAAGACAAAATATAATATAGACAGTTCTATACAAACCTTGAAAGCAATATTAGTTGCAAAAAGTTTCACTCAAAAGGAAGGTATTGACTACTTTGATACATATGCGCCGGTTGTAAGAATAATATCCATAAGAGTAATTTTATCTAGGGATGGGCATTTGGTAATTCAGTTTGGTTTTGATTTATTTATTTTGATATTTTTGGTTTGCGATTATGAAAATACATGTACCGAATATCGAACTGATTTAGTTCAGTTCGGTTCAATTTTTTAAGTTCAGTTCGGTTCGATTTCGGTTTATGAAATTTGATTTTTCGATTTTGGATCTGCTTAATGGGCCAAATTCTATTTGTAAATTGAACTGTAAATAAACAAACTTTTCTACAACTTTATTAATATTTTCTACTACTGTAAATTGAGTTCGAAACCGTCGTTGGTTGGAGTCTGGAACCGTCGTTGGTTGCATCGCTGACTCGCCACTGGTTGGATGGAGTCGCCACTGGTTGAGAGTGAGAGTGAGAGTGAAAGAGTGAAACTGTGAAGTGTCTGTGTGACTGACCCTAGGGGTTGTTGGTTTAAATGGGCTTAGATTATATATATGGGTTGTACGCATATATATATATATATATATATATACATATATGTATAAAAATTAAAAAATATTTTTAGAAGTATATTATAAAATAATATTTAACCAAAATATCGAATTACCTGAACCCAATAATCGAAAACCAAACCAAAATACCAAAATTATAAAAAAAAAATGAACTGAACCCGAACCAAAAATCTGAAAAACCAAATTCATTTATTTTGATTCAGTTTTTTAGTTTTTCAGTATTTATGTCAACTCCTACTTTTGTCTTTAGCATCTATATATAATCTGTTTGCACATCAAATGGACGTCAAAACTGCATTCCTAAATGGAAATTTAACTGAAGAAATTTATATGAACTGAAGGATTTGTTCTTCCTGGTAATGAACGTAAAGTTTGTAAGCTAATAAAGTCTATCTATGGTTTGAAACAAGCACCAAAATAATGGCTTGAAAGTTTGATAGCATGATATTATCAAATGGGTTTGTACATAATTTTGCTGATAAGTATATTTACTCCAAATTTACTAAAGATTATGGAGTTATCATTTGTCTTTATGTTGATGACATTCTGATTTTTGGTACGAACATGCTTGGAATTTTTGAAACTAAGAAGTATCTAACTTCAGTCTTTAAAATCAAAGTTTTGAATGAAGTAGATACTATCTTAGGTATCAAAGTCAAAAGAAATAATAAGAGAGTGACTCTATCTCAAGCCCACTATATTGATAAGATACTTAACAAGTTCAATCATTTGGGAATAAAGGAGTATAAAACTCCATATGATTCAAGTATAAAGCTTACTGAAAATACTGGAAAAACAGTGGCTCAATTAGAGTATGCAAGTGCAATTGACAGTTTGATGTATGCAATGCACTGCACTAGGCCTGATATAGCATTTGTTGTCGGTAAACTTTCAAGGTTTACAAGTAGTCCAAGTAACTTTCATTGGAAAGCTATAATTAGAGTACTTGGATATTTAAAGATACAAAACATTTGGGCATTTGTTATGATGGTTTTCCTACCGTATTGGAAGGATATTCTAATGCGAGTTGGATAACAAGTATAAATGATAATACGGCCACTTTAGGCTGTATATTCACTTTGAGGGGTGGCGCCATTAGTTGGGCTTCCAAGAAACAAACTTGTATTTCTCATTCCTCAATGGAATCTGAATTCATTGCATTAGCCGCTACTGGAAAGGAAGCAGAACAACCTATGACAACCACTTCCATATTTTGTGATAGTGAAACTACTATGTGCGTAGCTTACAACAAAATGTAAAATGGGAAATCACGACATATAAGCTTAAGACATGATTATATAAGAGAGTTAGTTACTAACGAAACTATAACTATAGTGTATATGAGATCAAATAAGAATTTGGCTGATCCACTTACAAAAGCATTAAATAGAGATGAAATACAACAAACTAGTGAAGGAATGAGACTAAAACTCTTAAATTAAGCATAAGCAATGGGAACCCAACTGTGAGTTAGTATACACTCTGTAGACACGTGATTTTTGACCCTCTCCAAGCTTTAACCTATTTTTAGCATTAAATATTTATTTTATCTTTATTTTAGTAGGTTTTATTTGAAAAAAATTGTGAACAAGATTTCAAAAAAATTTGAGTCACATTTTAGGAAAAGTTCTATTTATTTATTTTATTTTATTTTTCACTTTTATGAAAATAAATTTACAAAAATCTAAATTTATTTAATCTAGGTTTAATAAATAAGCTAGTGATTTTAGTAGCTTGCTTAGTTACATTTTAATTTTTTTAATTAGCCATTTAACTTTTTCTATATGTAGTATTTTTCTTTCATTTTTATTTTTAAAAATTTCTTGAAAACTAACCAAACTATCCTCCTATCCTATAATCCCTCACCCCCCCCCCCCCTCCGTCCCATACTCCCACTCCCTACACTATCTGCGCGCACACACACACGAAATAGAACACACATGCACTCTATATATATAACACAACAACGTACAGAGACAAAAAAAAAAAAAGAGAACACTTAGAAGGAAAGAGGGAGAAAAACAGTAAGGTACGAGGAAAAAAAAATAACACTACTTAGAGGAAAAATAACACTACTTAGAGGAAAAATAAAGGAAATAGTGGCGAGTTGAGTTCGGGTTCCGTTTGAGTTTTCGGTGAAGGCGTTTTTGCTTCTACACTTGGTTTAATTCGTCACACAAATTTGTATCCAATCCTGTATTATTATGTTATAAGTTTTAATGTGAATCAAGCATGGATAAAATTGTCTAAATGGTTTCATGTGTTATTAAGTATGTGTGGATTATTAATTATGTGAGCCTTCATTCTTGATATGAGTTGTACGTTTAAGTTACTGAATACTTGTACGTTTATACTAGATTTGAAGTTCAACGTTTCTTTTGTCGGATTTACATTGCAAGATTTCTAGTTAAATGTTGACATAAAAAAAATACGAGGGAGGTTTTATTTTTAATGATAGCATCTATCTTTATCAACTACTATTCAAAATGCTCAAGACACTTACATATTACTCTCTCGAGAATGAAGGATAAAATAAAAGTCAGTGTATTCGACAAATTGTAATTAGTCGGGTTAAATGAATATGTTAGCTCCTTAAAATAGATGCTAAGATATACTATATATATTTCACTGTTTCTAGTTTACTTATTTTATTTTTATTTTATTTTGGAAATTTGTATGTAATGTACATGAATATGGGGTTAGTATATTTGTTGGAAACGGTTAGCTAGCAACACAAAGTTTTGCATGTAAAAAGAATCTAAACTTTTCCTACTTAAATTTTCATTTTATAAATCTTTTTTTTTTTTTTTGGTGTTTAACCATGTTGAAGTTGCTTGTTAAGTTTTTTTTGTTGGATTTGATGATCACGTTGGGTTATAGATGCACTCATTTTGGCACGCTAGTTAATTGTGTACATTATGTCCTGGCAAATAAGCATGAATTGTTAAAGTAAACGGTTGGGTTATTAAATTCCTTCAATATTAATTAGCCCTTCTTTTGAAAGTAGTTTGTTTTAATTATTACTATTATTATTATTATTTGTGAAATCACTCGCCATAAGTTTATTTTATTACATTATTAGAATCAAAATGTTCGACCTTATTTAAAAAGAATAACACAATTTAGAATTATGGTTTGACATTTGTTATATAACTTGGAACGGTCTCGGGCCTAAAATTATTAGTGTTCAGGGACCAATTTATTAATTAATGGTGAGAGAGCGAGACAAGTTGTGATTAGCTCAAGACCGCCGCATAAAGAGAAGAAAAGAGAGGAAAAACCAATAGTGGGAGGTGAGAAAAATAAGTCATAAAATAGTAAAAGAGAAGAACGAATTCAAATTAATAATATATAGAGGTTGATCATATGTATGGCTACGCTCTTTGATCAACTTCTATAATTACAAGGCTCTGTGTGTGGTTACACTCCTCAGCCGAAAACATAAGTCATAGTTTCTCTCATAATCCTTAGGCAAATTGAGCAACTAATCAAACCTAATGTATCCTAAAGAATTAACTTAAGCCAATTATAAGTCAATAAAGCGACCATACTAAAACCATGGGACTCGAGGGATGCCTAACACCTTCCCCTCGGTCAACAGAATTCCTTATCCGGATTTCTAGTTCGCAGGCCAATAACAAGAAGAGTCACTCCTTTTGAATGGGGATTCAATAAGGTGACTTAGAACACCATAACTCAATTCCAAGTGGCGACTCTGTAAATAAAATAATCACTATTCAAGACCGTCACTTTAACTGGAAAAACCCTTCGAACCACTCTTTAGAGTGGTGAAAAAAGAGGTGTGACACACTCTAACAATATAAGTTCAATGGGTAATAACAAGTTGCTTGTGTTGTTTAAGCATGAATCTCCTCATTTAGATCCTTGATTCCAATGTACTGTTTACTATTATTTGAGGAGTTTAGAAGTTGTTAAATGCCTGTAATAACAGGGGCATAATGACAAACTTCAATGTGCATACTGTTACAAGAAAGAGGGTGAATTAATTCTTAACAAAATTAGCAAATGTCTGTAGTAACAGGGACATAAAGTCTACTTTCACCTATATGAATGTTGCGGTGGTGCCGCTTCAAACAAGATTTAAAGAGTTGATCTTGTAAATATTCATGAATTTGGATGAGCACACGGCTGTAAACATGCTGAAGCATAATATTGGATTGTTTCATTACTTGATAATATTACGTGTGTGATACTTTCGTTTTGACAAAAGGAGTTGTGGTTCAAATCTTAGGATATCAATAACTTCGTCAAAACTTTAAGGTATTTACACTAATGAAAAGTTCAAATCTAGATAAGATACTTTTCGATATGCGTGATATTATGAAACATATTACAAACTAGTGGGGGATTGTAAAGTATAGTTGTAATATGTGGGTTCTCCCATATTGGTGGTTTAAAGGAGCCCATTAAGTCTAATAAGTTAAGTATGTGTACTTGTACTTATATATATTTAATTATATATATCTAAATGACTTGGACTTGGACTTGGGCACGAGCCGAGTCGGATTTTCATTAAAGATTTTATTTTTCATATTTTATTATATCTGAATTTAATAATTAATTTTAAATTAATTAGAATAGTTGCGTCTGTTCAGAAAAGGAGCGACTTTTCTTAAAAGTCTCCTTGTTGGATTCTATAAATACGAAGGAAAACCCAGGAGTAGCGTATTTAATTTGCAAATATATTTTCGGACTTTGTTGTATCCTGCTAGAGAATTGCTTGTAATCCCTAAAGAATATACGGGCAATAGCTCTTAAAAGATAGTGATCTCTCATGCTACAAAGCATTAATTTCTCTGTTGTTCATCTTATTTTATCTAACACCGACGATGAAGGGGTGCACTCGAAGGTGACATGACGAAAGAGCCCTCTCATAGGGATAAGGAAACTTCCACCTGTCACTACCAGTGACGTGACATAAAAAGACAAACAGGAGAGAAAAGTGTCAGGACCCTCAGAGAAGCAGACAATTCTCTGAAGATTAGAGCCAGAGGAATATTAGTAAACCCACTAACAAATTAGGACAGGTGTCGACCACCATAGGCGGAGAATCTTTAGAATGTAGCCGCTAGAATGCGATTGGCTCATGCCTTAGCCTGTACACTATAAATAGTCATCATTACTCACTTGGATAGGGATCCTGATCTTCTCCTTCTCCCTCGTTTTCAGCGTCAATAAATATTAGTTGCTTGATCACTAAATTTATTTGTTTTCTCTGCATTCTTTTACTTTTCAATTTGGTTCTACCTTCACGAACTACGTAGTTGTGATCCCGATAGCTCTCAAAGACGATCTCGGCATGCCTTCGCTAGTTTGTTTTATTTACTTGTTATTGTCTTTGAGTTAATGTTAGTTTCTCTTAAGCGTTAATTGCTCTAACCACTAACAAATCAAACCCCGAGCAAGATTGAATCATAACGCGTGCTCTTGACTCACCTACAAATTCGACTATATCAATCCATGGTAACTCGACCTCCGAGTACACTCATAAAAAAGGTAATCACTGCCACATCACATGAAAATCTTCTCTCGAGAAAACCATACTAAAATAAGCCTCAGAGTTAACAAGTTTGAGTTTATTAATCATAAAAGAAATATAGTATAATGCTTTCATATAGGAATATGTCAACTTTATTAGCCTAAATAAAAAAAATATACACAACCTCGTGAAGGAAGCCTCGACTAAAACCCTCAGGCAAAGGGATACTCACACCTCGGGAGCTCTCAACGGGTCGGGTAACCGCATCAAGCCTAGTCGGAGACTTGGTGAGGCTACATTCGGCCAATGGGAACCCTCTGCAGAAACTCAGGGAGGTTTAGAGCAATACTCCGCCCATCCTCGAAACGCATTAGGAGGGAGAGGCCCGATAACAAGAACTGTGCAGGAAGAAAATGGCACGGCCCATTGACACGAGCCACTTCTAGCTATAGTCGTGTATATAGTTTTACCATACCCCTACCATCAACCTCATGGGGGCGACTCTAGGTTGAATAAGGGGATCAAAGACAAAGATAAGACAAAAGTTGTAAGAGAGATGCAGTTTAAAGTTTGGATAGTAGAGGAGACAAGAAAAAGTGCCATAAAAGAAAAACTTTTCTCTTTCTCTCACCTCTCTTTCTCTCTCAATAACAAAGAACAAGGGCTCATAATGGTGTAAAAGACCAAGCCTAAAAGGCTGCTACTCATAGTACAAAACCTAATCAATGCACAAAAAGTGAAGGGTCACGAATGTGCACCACGTGGCTGGCTCAGATTAAACATAGCTGAATTCGAGTGGGCGACGCATGAAAATCAAGGCGTCAAAGTCATACCAACTCTTCACAGGTTTGGCGGTTCAAACCCCAAATTGAGAAGTCCTTTCAACTTCCTACCAAATTGTACGTTTTAGTTTTTACATTTAAATTGCGATAATTAATAACCATCCTACTTTTTCCTCTTTTTTGTTTACTGTGTTTATTAACAATAAACGCAGGACTGGTATGTTTACTATTACTTTTTTGTATGTAGTTATTTGTTACTAATTCATTAATATGAAGGCGAAATTCTTCTAAATCAGCAAAGTTATATTTTAAAGGTTTTTGTGTAATTATGCTATTTTCGTCAATTAGTTCTATCTTAACTGTAGTTTTGTGTTTGTCCCATCCTCTTAAGGGGTTTTCACTATATAATGGTTCTAATTTATCATATATTGGGTTTAATGTATTTATAGAAAAGGTTATTATTTCTATATGCTTATCTGTGTTAGTATTATTTTTTAATTTTTGTATTATTTTTTCACTTCCTTTGATCCATGGAGTTGTTTTCCTGATTTTGTTTGTTACTCTTTTGGCTGCTATTTTCTGTTTATCTGGTGTTGTGAACCAGCAATATTTTTTAGTTAATATATGTGGGTATAGTTCATCTATAAAGGGCATTCCTATTATCATATCTCTAGTTGTAAATTCATAATTATACATAGTTTTTATGATTAATATTTTATCCCATATCTGTATTTTTATATTTTTTGCTACATAGGTAATCATGCTTCCTTCATCATTAAATCCTGTAAATACTGTCGGGTCTTTTAGTTTTTCCCATTTTGTTTCTGGTAAACAATTATATCTACATAGGTTAGCTTCTGATCCTGTGTCTATCATTAGTGTATAATATCTACTATTATATCCTTCTACTATTATCTTAGCTAATATATATACTTTTGTGTAACGACCCATTTTGTCGTTACTAAATAAACCATTCCTCAATATTAACTTGAGTCCAAAATAGCCATCATTTTATTCATTGTGTCACCTCAAGCTTTTCGGCAAAGATTTTAGCCTTTCGATGTGTCTAGATAGACTCAAGCCTGATGAATTTAATTATTCATGAATCCTAATATTAATACTTTAATTTGGAAGTTCTTTAGATATGAATTAAGGTCGTACAATATCCCTAACACAAAGTTAAGTTGAAAACATTTTTAACCAATAGAGTTTCGATATGAGTTTTTATTAGGGCCAAATTCAAACGATCATATCTCCTAGAATATAAGGATTTAGGGGGCCCAATACCCACCAAATCAAATATCTCTGAGTCTTCTTTCCAACACAATAAACTGTTCGTCAATCCGAGTTTAGAATAAAAAGTTATGACCGTTTTACTGAACACTGTCCGGGCTGAAACGGTAATTCGCTGTAGCGAAAATTCTGGTGGTATTTAAATCATATTTAGCCGATTTTCAGGTCCAAAACTTCATTCCCCAACCCTAGAGAGGTGATTTTTCAAGGTTTAGGGTGAAAGTCCTTCGTGGAGGTAAGTTTTTCCGTCATCTTCTTCGTATTTTAATCCTTTAACATCCTAGAATTATTAGAAAGACCTTCAATGGTGAAATTTTGGGTTAGAACCTTTAATGGTGGATTTTTGGGAAAAACTTATGGGTGTTCTTAATATCATCTAGAACTAATTCTAGATTATAAATTAATGATTTCTAACATGAACTTGATAAACTAGATTATGTATTTTGTTAGTTGGAAATCTTGAATTCCATAAAGATGAGACCTTTAGCATAAAAACTCCATTAATGGAGATGGGTTAAGTTTGAAAGAACTAGTTAATAGTTAATTGACCTTGGAGAATGATATAGACCTGGAATTAGGGTAGAATTAGTGGGTTTTGAATTCCCAAAGATATTTATTTAAAGAGTAATTGATTAATTACTCTTATAATTGTTTGATATTTAGATGATTGATCATTCCGAAACATGAAGAAAGGGAATGAGCATCCTTGACATGACTTGTTGATTCAAAAAGCTTGGCGTCCAGGTAGGCTAGGTTAATGAGTAGAAGACTGTGTTATTTCATATTTTCATAATTTATAATTGATGGGAGAAAGCATGTCTAGGCCTGCAGACATGGAGTTGAGGTGAATAAAGACATAAGAACTTTACTTTAATCCCGAAAACTATGTTATTGATTGATTATGTGATATTTATGATATTATGTGTTATGTGCCCGAAAGGGGATTGTTGTGAATGAAGTATGTGGACATGATGTTTCTTAGTTGTTCTAGTGATGAACCTAATTGAGTTATAAAGGTTTAAGTTGCATATTGTGCCATGATAATGGTGAGGCCTAAGGGATAGATGACTTGAATCATTGTGTGCATTGTATTATGCGGAGAGAGGTAAAGAATAATGATAAGGTTGAATATGCTAGTTATGGGTGGTGATGTTAGAACCCAAGTTGTGGTATTTGAGTAGGTTATGATTTAATTGGAGTTTAGACTCGATTTAATTATGTGTATGCTCCTAAATTGGATGTTGGTGGATTGGTCTTCGGACACACTTGAATTTGATGATATTTGAATTGTTGACACTTGTATGAATAACTATTGAGAGTTGAACTTGATTGAATTGCCTTATGATTATAAGTGTACTTGAAAATTTAGTATGTCGAGTTGTATCCTGAGAGATAGTGTGAATTTGATAAAATATACATAATATGGTTATGGAGGATCGGGTACCACGCCGGCACGGATATGAATATTGATATTACTTATTTATGGAGGATCGGGTACCACGCCGGTACGGTACATGGACTTAGATTGTCCCCTGCAGGTCATGACTAGTTGGGCAGAAATAAGTCCCTTAGCATGTGTGTACAGACTATTGTTGATAAATGAAAAATCTTGATTCATAATGATAATGTGATTGAAAAGAATGCCTTGAGTAAAGAAGGCTTGTGATATACCTTCATACAGGTTGAAAAGTGAATGATGAATATTTATTAAGAACAGAAAAGTGGAAAGATTGTTAGTAGCAATGTGGCCGACGTTAAATTTCGGTATTGCTATAAGACGTGATTGGATCGGGTGCCACGAGCCGACATGGTAATATTAATAATAAAGGAATTGATAATGAAGTGATCTAAAGTGATGAATCCAATGAATAATCTCAAAGAAACAATCCCAAAGTTTCAATAATTGAATTAATCTTTCTCCAAGAGTATCTATAAGGTTTGCTAATGAAACTTGAGTTCTCTTGTGTGTTTTACTGAGATGTGGGTTGATTTGTATTCCCTGTTTGATTGTATCCTTGAGATTGATTGTGTGACATGTACTTGGAAAAGTGAAACTCTGTGCTTACTTGCTATATGTTGGTCGACTTACTTTATTTATACTTGGTGTGATCTTGGCTTATCCGATTGGCTAGTTATTATTCTTTAATATTATAAGAGAGTGTTTGGTTGTTAGCCCGAGAGTTTAGTGTGAGTTATCTATGATTATTGGGTTGATCCTATAGATGTGGATAATGGAAACGGCAACGTGAATAAAAGGGTGATAGTGATGGTTTAGTGTTAGATTGTGGTGGATGGTGTGAATTAGTGAGGCTAGACTATGCTAGTGGTGAATATAATCTCATTAATAGAGTTGGAAAATTGTAAATTATATTGGCAAAGTGTTATAATGATATTACAGCCTTAGTAGAATTATACTCTATTAAGATGTCATGATTTCTTTTCTTTGATTCTATTTTATGATTATGTGGACTAACACTAGTCGGCCGATGATGCCTACCAGTACGTGTGTTTGTACTGACCCTACTCTTCTACATCCCTTATTGGGATGTAGACTGGATGCAGGTTAGTTTGCAGTTACTAGATCAATGGCGATATTCAGCACTAACTTCTGCACTTCCTTCCTGGCAGATGTTAGAGTCTTTGTGTTATTTATTTTATTGTCAATCTATTCTGTAATAGGTAGCTCTTGTACATGTCTGACCAGGTCTTGGGGTAGTGAAGGACAGTTGTAAGAAGTTTTTTTTTTTTTGAAAAGTTTATTTATTGGTGTTTAATTTACTTTGTTATATTTAATTCAGTATTCTCTTAAAAAACAGAAGTCTTCCGCATATTTTTGGTTGGGTAATAAGGGTTCTCCTAGCTACTTAGGATAGCATAGGTGCCCGCACGGTCCGTTTGTTTGGGTCGTGACATTTTGTCATTTAGTTTTTTAGCTTTTATACTTTGGTTCTGTTAATTATAACATTTTTATTTTGGTAATGGATTATTAATTGTTTATCTTCTATTTTATAAGGTTTTACTTGTTCTAGCCATTTTAGTCCTAAAATAATATTTATATTCATTTGTGTTATGGTAAATTGTATAATGATTGGTATTCCTCCTATAATTAATTCTTGGGTAGTTATTTCCTTTGTTTGTCTTAATTCTTTAGGTAAATCTATACATCCTTGTTCTTGTGTTGTTATATCAGTAGTTATAACTAATTCTCTGGTAATGAAATTTTCTTCTTCTCCAGTATCTATAAGTATTAAATATTTCCTTTGTCCTAATAATCCTGTTATGAAATAGTGATGTGGTTGTATTTCCATTGGTATTTCGTATTCTATTCTTCTAGATGTACTCATTCTAGATGATATTGTTGGTGTATCGATTATTCTTTTTGATTTTCCTATCCTTTCATTTACTATTTCTAGTTCGTCATTTATATCTAAGTCATCATAACTATAATCATTGTTATCTATGGCCATTACTATATTATCAAATGGTGTGTCTATTTTTATTTTATCAATTTTACTTACTGCTTTTACTGTATGTTTTGTTGTTAAAATATATAAATTTTTACATCTTGCTGTGAATATTTTACTTCCTGGTGTTAGTTCTATTCCTGTTAGTTTCCAATATAATACTAAAGATTTATCAATATTTTTATCTTTAATAGCTACTGAGTAGTTTGGGTTTACTATAAATCTAAATTTTTGGTATATCAAATTTCCTTTTACTGCACTAATGATACTTTTTTCTATAGGGTATTTTATTCTATCATCTGCTAAATAAAGTTCTATTGGTGTATCTATTCCTTCTCTAAAACATGCTCTGATTAATATTTCTATTGCTCCTAAATGCACATGGGTTATTTCATTCTTAGTTTTCAAAGCTTGTATTTCTTTATTTAATTCTTTTTTGTTAAGTATTGGTACCACAACTTTTCCTTTTGCATATTTGCAATCTACTGTATGTTCCTTTTGGCTAATAACATAATATTCTTCTTTTGGTTTTTTAAACCAATGTTTTATAATTGGTACGTCTAAAACATTATCTATTTTTAATGATATTTCTTGTTTTTTAATTTGGTTATATATATTCGTATCAAATATTACTTTTTGGCTTGTAAATTCTTCATTTTGATCATCTTTTTGCTCAATAACTTCAGTCATAATCAGTTTCTATATCCGTATCTTCTTTACTTATTTGGTCTATATCACTTATATCACTTATATTTTCTTCAAGATTTTTTATTTCATTTATTTCATCTAATTCATATATACTATCTTCACTTTCCATATCATAATCTATATATGGTAATTCTGTATATGTATCTTCTTTTATTTGTATTTCTGTTATTTGTTTCTTTTTTATATCTTTAGGTATTTTACAATCTTTTGCTAGATGTCCTAGTTTTCCGCAATTATAACACGTACATTCTGATAATTTTTTCTTTGGTTTATATGGTCTTTTCTTTTTATAATTTTTTACATAATATCTTTTCCTTGGTTGTTTATACTTATATTTAGATTTAAAACGCTTATATTTCTTAAATCGTTTTTTATATTTATATTTATTTGGTTGTTTACATCCAAATTGGGGTGCTGTTTTTTGTGTACAACATGACATATTTTTATCTAATACTTTATCAACTTTTTGTTTAGTTTTATAATCTTCACATAATCCTATAAACCATGTTTGTAAATATTTTATTCTTGCTCCTAGGGTATCTGTTAAGGTTGCTGCTTCCCAATCCGTTGTTATTTTTGTGCTAAAAGGTTCTGGTAATTTTGTAAAATATGATTTCCTAACTTCTATTGCTTCTTGGTGTGTATATATTCCTTTATAATAATAATCTCTAAATGCGCATGTATATTGATCTATATAACACATATTACATATTGATAATTTATTCATTAATTGTCTGTTTAGATCCCTATCTTTTTCTTGTTCTGCTATTTCTGTAGTCATGCTTCCAAATTCATTCCTAATTCCATATTCATATTTTGCAAGTATATCTACATTTGAGGTTGTTATAGTTCCATCTTGATTTTTGTTATTTCTTAGTACTGTCCTACTTTCTTCTGTTATATTATGTAACCATAATTTTACTGATCCTACTAATGTCCTTTCTATATATCCTGGGGTATCTGCAACTGATATCTTATTATCCACTAATTGTTTTGCTATGTGTCCTATCCATAATTGTATTGTTTTGTTAGTATCTATTACACAATCTAGGTCTAGAAATTGGGATTGTTCTGGGGTTTTATTAGGTGTCCATTTCGTATTTAATCTACTGTTCCATATTGCTTCATATCTATTATCATCCATAACTGTATAATAAGTTGGTTTTGATGTTCTAGGATTCTCATATCTTCTTTTATCATATGTTTTTGTATTACTTGTACTGGCTTCATTTTTTATTGTATTTATATTTGGTTTAGCATTTGTTGTATTTACTTCTAATTCTGTATTTGTGATTTGATCCATTATTTCCGTGTAAGTTTCACTTATATCTTGATCTTCTTCGGATTGTATTTCATGGTATTGGATATTATCTATACTATCTATTCTTAAGGTTGTAAATTCTTCTGTTATTTCTGGATTATTTTCTTCAAGTTGTATTTTTTCTTTAATTTTTTCTAATTCTTCTGCTAATTGTTTTTCTTTATATAGTTTCTGACGTTCTTCCCTTTCTTTAACTTTCTTTGCGTATATTTGTTTTAATAATGCTAATTCTTTTTCCATTTCTCTTATTTTTGTAGATGATTCGAGATCAACTTGTGGGATGTTCTGTTCTGTTTGTTCAGGTTGTGGTTGTGGTTCTTCTTTTATTTGTTTAAGTTTTAATTGTTCTATTTCCTTTTTTGCTTCTATGCGTATTTTTTCAACTTCTAATTTTTGATCTATTTCGTTATTTTCTTTTTGTAATCTTACCATTTCTGTTAGACTATCTTCTAGTTTTGCTGAAGTCGGATCTGGCATTAGGTATAATTTAGTTCCTATTTTTCTATATCTTCGACCTAAATTTGAGTGTACTATAATTATTTGTGTACCTTCTGTTCCTATAAATGTTTTTTCTTCTACTGGATAATATATCTTTTTGTAATTCTAATTCACTTATAGTTTGTTTTTGTGTAGTTATTGATTTTTTAGTTACTCTTGCAAATATGTTATAATTTATTCTTTCTTGTCTATGATTAATTTCATCTCGTATTTCTATAATTTGTTTAAGTAATTCTGCCTTTCTTATTATTCTTGATATATCTGAGTTACTTGGTTTATTACTTGATTCAGGTTTATCCATTTTTTAATATTATTGTTATTTGCTCTATTGCTATAATTAGTCTAGTCATGGCTTTGTTTAAATTATTTATTTCTTTTATTATATGTGTGATTCCTCTAAGTTTTTGTTTTCTTTGGAATTTACTTTTAAATCTTTTTTGGATTTTTCTTGTTAAATAATGTATTTTTATTGGTCTAATCGTTTTTATATTTTGTATTTTATTCGCTATGTTTATTTGTTTTTCTAGTCTGATACATCTAGGATGTTCATCTGGTAGGTCTTCTCCATACTCAATTCCTTTCATGTTATCTGTTTGTTCTATGAATTGCCTTTTACTTTGTTTTCTTATTCTATTTTTGTAAATATTGATTTTATTTTTATGTTTAGTGTTGCTATTGCTACCATTATGTTCTTTTTTATTACTGTTTTTATTGTTATTACTGTTATCTTTTTTAGTACTGTGCTCTGATACCATTCTTGGGGGTGTCCCTTTGATCTTATCTTCTTTGGTCATTATCTAAATGCGGAATTAAAATAAATATCTCTTTGTCTAATTAGTCTTAGTATTTGGTTAATATCTTGTACTATTAAGTCTAGATATTCACTATTCTGGGTTTGGATATATTTATCTAGGTTATATTGTATTAATGTTTCTCTTTCTCGTAGTTCACTTATAGTTCTTTGCCAATTTTCTAAATGTTCTTGGTTCATTTTCTAGTAATAATCTAGGTGTCCTTCTGAGTCTATGTCAATGTATATATCATTTTCTCTATAGTCATCTTCACTATCATCA
The DNA here is from genome assembly GCA_031232105.1 of Capsicum rhomboideum. Lineage (NCBI taxonomy): Eukaryota > Viridiplantae > Streptophyta > Magnoliopsida > Solanales > Solanaceae > Capsicum > Capsicum rhomboideum. The sequence continues at coordinate 135,482,925 of CP124711.1, read as the reverse complement.
TGTAATATATTTTCTAACCATGATTCTTTCATTAAATCAATAATTTCATGGGTAAATAATAAATTATATATTTTTTGTATTATATCTTTATCTAAAGTTTTTAGTATATATAAAACTAATATTTTATAGTTTCTATCTTCATTTATTAAATACTTAGGTATTGGGGTTTTATATCTTTCTATATTTTCAGTTTGTTTTGGTCTATTTGTACTAGTTTCTGCTATATCGTTTTCCACATTTTTACTAGATTCTGCTGCCATATGTTTCATCTTATGTGTGTGCAAAATCATATTCCCTTTAACCTCTAATCCTATTATTAGATTTATCACTAAGTAATTCAGTATGTTTAATTATCCTTTGTGTCACTACTATGGGTTTCAGCCTCAATCAGTTACCCTAACAATGCCTCAACTCTGGTCTACTACCCTATTCACGGCATTCCTCGCCTTTTCCGGTTTCGACCTCTAGGATGGCTTAGTCTGGGCTTACCTAACTCTTAGCTTACCTAACCATAGCAAACTTACTTGGATAATATAACATAATCAAACTACTACATGATAAATAGTAATAATATTCTAGAGATTAACAGGAATATAGGATTTAGTTACACATATTTAAATATGAGCGTACCTTAGTTGTTATCTCCTCTGTGGTATGTAACATAGATGTTTCTATATTGGATTCCTCCATGCTTTTACTAAAATTTTTATTTATTTATGTAAGGGGTTTCTCAGCACATGAGAGGGGGTTTGAGAGCTTATAGTTCTCAGTTATCTGATGTCTCCTTCTCTTTGCCTTCACCTCTTTATATATACAATAAAACCGCGTAAGTGCACAGTGCTAGTCACTGTGTGCTTTACGACTTTTCTAAAAGCAAAAGAAAAAAAAAACGCGTAAAACATAGTGCTATACTATTCTACCTACTACATTATTGAGATAAGAGCATTATGCTCTGTCTCCTAAAAGAGAAAAAAGAAAAACGTGTGGGGTGTACTACTATTCCCACTTTTGACTAATAATAAGAAAAGAAAAAGTAAAGATTCTCTTTAATAATTTACATAATAAAACAAAAAGCTAACTATTCATAGGTCTTGTCATATCTCTTCTTGTCTTAGCTTGTCCGGTTAGCTATCTTTATTCCAGTTCTACTTCTGGTATATTGACTGTATTGCCACCATTGCATTTTGAACATTGATGGTCTTGATATTTAGGTCCAAGGTACTGGCAATATTTTGTTAATAATTTTTCTGAGATAAAATCTTTCTTGATTGCTCTAGTTGTTGGAGTATCTTCTGGTTTTAATAATGTCCATATCCATCTGCGTACTTCTTCCATATCTTCTTGGCGTAGTTCTCTTGAATTTGCATATATCATGACTTGATTTCTGCAGTGATATTTCCATATAGCATGTCCATTGGTATAGTTATTTGCTAGTTCTTGAATAATCACTTGGAGTCCAATAAGTCTTTTGTTAGCATAAAAAGTCGGTATATCAATTTCAGGTATTTCTGGTTGTCTTTCTATTTCTTCTGGTATGATCATGTCCCGAGTAAGTCCAATTTTGACTACTTGGATAAGTGGTTTTATTTCATTGTATAGTATTTCTGCTGGTGCAGAGTAGAATCTTATGTAAAAGAATGATCCATTGTTATCCTTTTGTATATTGTGAATGCATCATATACTTTCGGTATTTTTTGTAATTCAACTCCGTCTGTTGTATATACTGTGGCTAGGAGTCCATATTCGTAACATGTTCGTACTAGCTTTGCATTAGTGCCTGGTTGGGCAATTAATTTATTATATCCTTATAATTTTTGGGTTATGAAATCTCTTTTTGGGTCATTGGTTGTGAGGGACCTTGGATTTAAATTTAAGTAAGTTTGGGTTTTGTGGATATTTTGGATATAGGCTCTGGAAAGGTGATTATATACTTGCTTATTTTGGTTCAAACTGGCAGCATAGGTAGATGTTTGTGGACTTGGGATATCTGGACTGGATGTATTTATTGGTTGTTGGTTTTGGACAAATGGCTTTGAGAATTGACTATTTAAGTTTGTATTTTGTCTTCTAATAGATTGTTTTGTAGCTCCTGTGCTGCTTGCGCTTGTACTGGTACTAGGTCCTGTACTAGTTCCTGCAGCTGTATTAACAACATTGTTATGAGTTTTTTGGAGTTTCTCAACGTCTCCTTCTAGATCTGGAATTTTACCGTCTTCCGATCGACATAGATCCGCATTTTTTGAGTCATGCTACTGACTTTCTTTAGCTTTAGATTTCAGTTGTACTTCATTAATCTTTAGCTTTTGTATTTCAAGCTCTATACTGTCCACTTTATTACAAAGTGTAGTAATAGCTTTTATCATAGTTTCCATACTATCTGTTTCTGGTGTCGTCTGTGTAGCTTTGTCTTGATAGGTAGTCTGCAACAGTATTTTTGTTAGTACTAATTACTTCAATTGTAAAAGTAAAATTTTGTATATTCAATACTAGTCTTCGTATTTCTTTTGTCGTAACTGAGTCCTGTATTTTTCTCGTTAGCCACCATTTTACTTGGGTGTTATCTGTTCTTACAATAAATTTGTTATATACAATATATGGTTCGAATGCTAATAAACATTTATATAAAGCAAATAATTCTTTCCGGTTTATTTCCCATTTAATTTGTGGTTCTGTATAAGATCCTGAATAGTATCTACAATGGTGTTCTATGGTTTCATTTAGATATTTATATTTTAATACTCCTCCATAACTATGTTCACTTGAATCAGTTTCTACTATATATTCAAACTGTTTCTTTATATCGGGGAAATATAATTTTGGTAATTGTTTACATAATTCTTTTATTTTTTGTATATGTTTTTTGTCTGTTTTATCAAAGTGATATTCAATATCCTTTTTTAGTTTCTTTTGTAATGGTTTTAAATGTTCTGCTAATTTTGGAATATATTCTCGTACTTGGTTTACTAATCCTAAAAAGGACTGTAACTTCTTTTTTGTATCTAAAAGTTCTTCTAAATCAATTATTTTTTGTACTATATGTGTTTGCATTTTTATTCCATCTCTATCTATCTGTATTCCTAAAAATTCTATTTGATTTTTCATTATCTCTGCTTTACTTTTACTTAAACTTATTCCTGTAGTTTCTATTATATTTATAAATTTATTCAATAATTGTATATGTTCTTCTTCTGTTTTAGAATATAAGAGTATATCATCTATATATACTACACAATTTTCTAGTTGTATAAAGTGTGTGTCCATAAAGTGTTGGTATCTTCCAGGTGCGTTTTTATATCCAAATGGTAATACATTCCATTCGTAAAATCCTTGTGGTACTGTGAATGTTGTTAGATGTTTTGAGTTTTCTTCTAATTTAAGGTGGTAAAATCCTGATTTACAATCAAATTTACTAAAATAATTGTATCCTTGTATTTGTCTTATTTTTAAGATTTTATTTGGTATTGGATAATTGTACGTTTTAATTTTTGCATTTAAATTGCGATAATCAATAACCATCCTACTATCCCAGGGCAGCCAGAATCTTCTCAAGGTGAGAGCAACTCGACATGATGTCCTCTCTTTCTTTTGAAATCTATCGAAGACCATTCGCAGCCAAGATACTAGACTGAAAGAGATAATACAAAAACCACTGTCAAAGGGAAGAAAAGGCTTGTGGAAAAACCAAGGGAAGTCAAGACACTCGCCTTGGAAGCGACATGGTCACAGTCATTGATCAGGTACTTCGTCAAGGCAGCGTCCATTTTCTGGAAGCAGCATGTGTTTTCAAAGTAGAAATTAAATGTATGTATAACCAATTGTATTTCTATGTATGTCTTTTCAAAGGAGAAAATGGATGTATGTGAAGATATCAATTACTGTGTGGTCATTAAATCCAACCTGTGTATTTTTGAAATCTATGTAAGTACACAACATTGACCAATTGTACAAGAGGTTAGTCATACATAAATGATATGTAAAGTGTACATTTCTTGTATGACAATTTCCAGCGAAATAGCATCGATTTTCCAGCGCCCAATTGAAGCACCGAACTCGGACGAATGGGTGAGGCTGGAATACACAATCACTACCAGGATTTTTAGATACATAAAACTCAATTATACGGAGGTGGCTCGTCGTGAAAATGTTGGCATATGGTCCTTGTAGCACTGCTTTGCTACTAATCAGATACTCCTCCATTTAAAATAAAATAAAATGAACTGCTTTCTTTTCTAGTCTGTTTAAAAAAGAATGACCCTTTCCTTTTTTGACAACACTTTAATTTTAATTTTTCACGTGGCATATTTAAGACCACAAGATTAAAGAACATTTTGACACATTTGACATAACTTTAATTTAAAACCACAAGATTAAAAAATCTTCTTTAATTTCTTAAAATTCTTGTCAAGTCAAAACAGGTCATTCTTTTTGAAACGGAGAAAGTAATTTATATAGTTTTTCATGGTTTTTAATGGCTAAGGATCTCTTTTTACTAGAAACAAAAGAGTATGTTGTAACTTAACTGCTTAAGAAAGATAGCCCGGTGTACTAAAGCTCCCGCTATGCACAGGGTTTGGGGAAGGGAGGGTCCGAGAGGTGATCACAAAAGTCTATTGTATGCAACCTTCCCTTGCATTTTTTGCAAGAAGCTGTTTCGAAGGCTTGAACCCCTAACCTTCTAATCACGTGGCAGCAATTTTTCAAAATAAAAGGAAATAAAAAATAATCAAACTTTTCAAAAGTCATCTACCAAAGGAAAAATGATTAACGATTAAGATACCTTTAAATATTTAAATTAAAATAAATAATTTGAATTTAAATTGAGAGATAAAAGAATGTGAATTGAGATTAAAAATATCACCTATAATAGAAATATGTCCTATATATTGAGATAAAAGAAATCACTTATAAGATAATAATTCTTAAAAATTAATTTCATTTGATATTAACCATGCATCGCGTGAGTACTAATACTAATTTCTTTAATGATCCAGCAGAAAGAATATAATACGTTTATTAACTTTTTGTTTGAATTATTCTTTAAAATTTATTATTGTTATATAGTAATTTTAAAATAAATAACTGACCGATCCATCTCAATACCGAAGACAAATCAACATGACTAAGACGATTTCAAAAAGTCTATTTTTAAATAGTATCATAGACTTTCTATTATATTGGATAGTATTATTTTTTATTCTATTATGAATAATATCAATCGAAACAACTCGAAAACAAAAATAGTTGTATGAAATAAATGATCGATTTGGTTTCAAAGAATGAAATATCATTTGGCATCTTACACTTTAGTACTTTTTGGTTTTATCTTTTGTTGTTTTCTTAACATAAAATTTTATTTCAAAAATCAAATGACATTTACTAAATTTCATCAGAAGATGTTAGTACAAGGAAGACTCTTTGTTGATGCCATGATTATAAAAATTTATAAACCTTTTCAAATTCTTTTGCTTTGATTAAACCAAATCAAATGATATGTATAATGATGGTACAAGTGAAAGTAGTAAGAGGGGGTGAATTACACTTTTTTCGGATTTATCAGTTGACTACCTTTCTAGTTAGCTGACTACCGAAACAGTATAGTGAAAGCGATATGAGTACTAAAGGAAAAATGACTGAAAGTAAAAGTGACACCAGATATCTTATATTAGTTGGGACCCCTAATAAGTCTTACTCCAGTCCCCTTGGGTTGCAAGGGATTCTACTAGCTCTTTTTGTCAAATCAAAGTTACAAGAATAGAGTTAAGCTTTTTGGCATTAACTCACACTCTTTTTCTTTTCTCTCTTTTGATACAAAGCCTCACCAACTATGTGTTTCTTTTCTCTCTTTTTGAATACATAGTAAACCTCAAGAGAATACAATGCTTAATAAAAGTAGAACAAAGAGCTAGAGAAGGTTGAGACAAGTATGTTTCTCTTCCTTAGTCTTCCATACTTTAAATAGTAGTGATTGGACTACTACTAGCCGTTTGGAAGATACAAACTAAAAAGGCAACCAAAGAGATTTGATCCTTGAAAATTGGATGTGAAATATCCTCTTTCTAAGAATAAGGTTGGACCATAAATGGTCTCTTTAATGCCTCTTAACCACGCTGGAAATTCCCAAAAATAGGAATATCTTGAGATCTTGAAAATAGCCTTCTTTCCTTGTGCGGGAGATACTGATTCAATGCATATCCATTAGTGAAGATTTGTTCCTTGTATACATCTTTGAAGAATTGTCTTTTACTTGATTGATCCTCTTTTCTTTTGTAATCACTTCAGATGCCTTCTTCTTTTTTTCACTTTTCCTGCAAGTTGTCAGACATTGAAATTAGACACTATCAATCTCTCCCTTTTTGATGGATGACAACTTAAAATAAATTCAGTCGACTTTCCTGTTTAGCTCCCCCTGAGTGATTGACTATGGTAGGCAAAGCTCCCCTTGAGTGGTGGCATCTGCTACGAAGTCAACTATGTACCTGCAATATTCATCTTTCTGCCCCTTCGACATCAATCAAAAAAGAAGAGGCCAATGAAATCGATGCAGAACGACTAATATATAGAGCTAAGATAGGACAAAAACAAGAATTCATGGGTTTATGGCCTGATACAGACCAGAGTTTACCAAAACAAATTAAAACAGTTCAACATAAAGTCTTAAGGGGCAGGGGCAGGAGGAGGAACAACATGACCAAGAAAGTATGCTAAGGTTTGAGCAGTAGCATCTTTCAGGGTAGTGAACTGATCAAAAATAGTGGTAAAGATAGCATCAGTAGAGGTGTGAATCCTTTCAGCAACTTTGATAGCTTCCTTGATAACTTTGATCCAATTTGAGTCGAATTTTAGCAACAACTATACTCGTCTCCTTGCTAGTGGCCTAAATTTTATCCATCTAAAAGTTGGATACTATTAGGAGATCCTTAAGAGTATCCAACTTGATTTCAAGATTAGTGATGCGATGGAGAATGATCAAAGATATAGAGGAAGGACCAGCATCATTAGGAGAAGGAGGCCAAAATTTAGTAGAAGGAGGAGCATTGATAGGACCATTGTCAGTCTTTGGAATCCAAGTGTTATCAGCCCGGACATAACCCATGCTAATAAATGCCTTAGATTTATAGTATTGTTTGACTAAAACAGAGGGAATGTGTAACACCCCGTACATTTCTACGTCTAGTTAACAAATCATAACACTTATGGAAATATGACGACATGGGAGAACTGATGAATTTAGTATTAAATTGTGGGCATTTAAAGGATTGTACAATTGGGCCCTAAGCCCTAAATAAATGAGGCCCAATTTTATGGAGGAAGACATGGCCCAAAATGGCTATTTTTGACCCATTCTTTCATTTTTGCTCCATTTGACCAATTCCACATAGCATTAAAGGCTAACTAAAAGATAAGGGAGCCATGAGGGACTATATATAGAGATAAAATCAGAATTTTATTCACTTTAACCCTCATAACTTTTCTAGAATTGTCCAACAATAATCCCTTTGCTCTCAAGAACCCCAAATCCTTCTATTGGCCAAGATCATCAATTGGTAAGTCTTGGTAAGTGTTTATTATGATGGATTAATATATTTTATGCATGGTATATGGTGTATATTTTGTTGGTTATGTTGGTGGAATATTGGGAAGTTCACAATAAGTGAAGTGTTCATGTTTGCTAAATTGAAGGATGGTTTGTCTTGTAAACGTGACATTGGACTTGTGGTGTTGAGGAGAGTGAACTTGGTGGAGTGAATATTGACATGTGCTATGTGATTATGGTCTTACCTTGTTTGATTCTTGTGCGTAACATTTGTAATGGTTATTGGGAAATCGGTTGTGGTTTTGGTGTCGTATTGGCGATGGACTTTGGTTTTGAGTGTCGTTATGTGTGTGTGAGGCAATGGCTGGTTGTTGATGTTTAATATGATCAATAATATGTTCAAATATGTTTGATTGTGATCATGTATCATTCATGGCATTAAAAGACCCAAAAAAAGTCATTTCGGACCAAAACGGGCATCCGCACCCACAGACGAGGCATCTGCACACGCAGATGCCAACGCAGAAGGCCCTGGAATTTTCCAGGAGCCATCTGCGCGCGCATGTCACCACCTGCGTGCGCAGGTGGCAGCGCATGTCACCTCCAGAATGTGTATTGTGTGTTTCCGTCACTAGTTGATCCCCGAAAGCCCCGACACCCTTTTGGGATGTAATTATCAACTTGTAATGTCATTTTAATGACTTTAAAGTGTCGTATGGAGGTGTGTTGGACTATGTTAAGTATGGGTGAGTGTTCATATGTTAGTATAAAGGCATAATGGTGACGTAATGATAAAGGAAAAAGCGTAAAGTGCACGTATGGTGTGAAATGCTATCGATATGTGATTTCTTGGTTAATGTATGTACTGTTATGGTGTTGGGGCTATGAAAATGTATTGTAGGGGGTGACATTAGTGTAACACCCCATAATTTTATAACCTTACTTGATACCTTGGTATCATATCTACATAGGTGATGAGATGCCATGCATATGTGTTTTATAGTGTCATTGGTGAAACATTTGATATCGGACTTAACATGTGCGATTAGATCTTCGTAGGAGGTTTGTTGTGATTTCAACATTTGGGTAAGAACTCGCACACATTTTAACCTCATTTGGTGACTTTAAGTCATGTTTACTTGATGGTTAAGATCACTAAGTAAGTATTTTGTAGTGTTTTGATAAGGGATTGGACGATACGTAAACATTGGATAAGTGGCCGGAAATTTCAGCAAAGTGCTGAGACTTGCGCCACTACCCTGTTTCAGGGGTGTGGCGCAAGATACCTGCAGCCCAAAACTTCAGAGAAGTCCATATTCCTGAGCCACTACCCTGTTTCAGGGGGTGTGGCGCAAGGCACAAAAACTATGCCTTTCCGGCGTCGTTTCGTAACGCAATTCTACGACGATTTCTCGATGGTTTCTTTTGGTTCTTTGGAGTTAATTGAGCATTGTTAAAGCTTCAAACACTTCAATATAATCCTACATACTCCTACATGATCAAATCATGAAATGTGAATAGTGATCCAAAATGTTCAATGAAGCCAAGGGCGACTAGAATTCCAATTTTTGCGATCGAAAGGACGAATGAGAAATGTTTAAAAGAATATTGTCGTGACATTATGGAATTATGTAAACATGAGATATAAGGTGAATAATACATGAAATTTGGTGGGTTACATGGATATGTGTTATTGGGCCCAAAATTAGGGCCCAAAATGGAACAAAAGATAAAGCCCAAAGGCAAAAATGACCCATTCTTTCAATAATTGACCAAGTGAACATATCATGTAATGCCAAGTGTGGCTAAGGCTTCCTTAAGGTCTATATAAAGTCCCCCAAAATCAGATTTTATTTCCCAAAGTCTCTCATCACTTTTGGAGAATATCACAAACATTTCCTTTATTTCCAAACCCTAAAGCAAATAAACCCTAAGGCATATTTGGACAAGATCATCCTATTCCAAGCTTTGGTAAGTGTTTATTTTCATGGATTAACATATTATATGCATGGGATATTATGTATATTATGCTAGTTGTGTTGGCAAGATGATGAATAGTGTATTTTTGCCTTTGGTGCAAGATGTGTCATCTTGGTGATTTGAATTTGAATTAGGCCTTGTGCCTTTGATGAAAAAGCATGGTATGGACAAAATATGAACATGTATGGTGTTATTTTTGGCATTAAACTTGTTCTTGTCAAAAAGTGGAAATTATGGGATTTTGGCCGATATGTGTTATGAGTTGTATTAAGGTACTTTGATGGATTATTTGGGATGTGTTATGGATAAGAAAGTGTAAAGGAGAAGTATTGTGGTGAAATGTGTTGATTTTTATGTATTGGTCAATGTTGGGAATATTATAGAATTTTTGAAATAATAGTATGATCAATGGTTTTGTCAAGGGGAAATGACATGTTTAAAGGCAAACATGTAACTCATTAACATGGTATGCATTTGTAAAGTGATTGGTGGTTAATGTGAATTTCGTTATGTATTTATGTTGTAGAGTGACACATAAAGAAGGAGAGGGATTATTGTATACGCATCAAAGGTGGTATATTCATATTGTGAATCCAAGGTATGTAAGGTTACTTTGTTCGTATCTTTCTACGGCCAATAGTGTTCACATTGACATTTCTCTAGTTCTATTCCGAAATGTACTAAGGTATCCTATATGCACTTATCTATGGTCATTGTCATATATTTCCTACTCATTGATCAATTGTGAATCTCATTTTCTCATATTCATGGTTAATGTTCCGAAAGTTCAAATAAGGTTATGTTCCAATATTCCAATAGTGCCTATACTTGTGTCTCTTGTTCATGGATTATTGTCCAATGGTTCCAATGGTATCATGGTGCTAGTTATGTTATATTTCTTATTGATATTTATTCACATGTCCTTCACTTATTGGTCAATGATTCAAAGTTTCCAACAATGTTGTGTTCCAAAGTTCCAAAGTGATGTTATGAGTATCAAAGTATCAATCTCAAAGTAATGAACAAAGTAATGCAAATGTGGTCAATGATCAAGTACGGGTGGCAAGTCTAGGGGCGTAAGCCTAGCTCGACTCGATCCCGAGATATGGATTTATGGGTGGCAAGTCTAGGGGCGTAAGCCTAGCTCGACTCGATCCCGATGTATTGATTTATGGGTGGCAAGTCTAGGGGCGTAAGCCTAGCTCGACTCGATCCCGATGTATGATTTATGGGTGGCAAGTCTAGGGGCGTAAGCCTAGCTCGACTCGATCCCGATGTATTGATTTATGGGTGGCAAGTCTAGGGGCATAAGCCTAGCTCGACTCGATCCCAATATGATGTTATGATATGAAAAGACCCACTGATCAGTAGGGGCCCGGGTACATTGTTATCATTGAGCATTGAGATAAAGAAAGCAAATAAAGTAATGAAAGCAATCCACATGGTTTCCCAAAATACCAAATGGTGACTTATGCACATTGATTCTTCATATGTTTTGAGTTCATTGACATATTCATTGAAATATTCATGTATTGTACAGTTTCATCTGAGCCTTGCATACTCAGTACTTATTTCGTACTGACCCCTCTCGGGGAATTTACCTTACTTGCTGCAGGCGCAGGTCCCAGTAGGCCTCCTCAGTAGATTGCCAGTGTTAGCGGTTCTTTGGTGAGCTCCAGCTCATTCGGGGCTTCTCCGAGTCAGAGTGTATATATGTTTTTGGTATTGTACATAATGTGTAAAGCGGGGACTTGTCCCGACTTATGGTTCATTTTGGTCAATGCTCTTGTTAGAGGCTTTTGTAGACCGATGTGGGTGTAACAGTGTAAAAGACATATGTTGTTTTGACTGGATGGCCTCAACGGCCAAGTTTCATATGTATGTATAAATATATCCCATGTTCTCCTTTATTCGTCTTTCATATTATTATGAAATGGTGGTTATGATTATGGTATGCATACGAGTGAACATAGGCAAAGGTTGGTTCTCTCGGGCCTTATCCGCTACGGGTGCCAATCACGTCTCGATGGGATTCGGGGCGTGACAAAAGTGGTATCAGAGCGGTCGGTCTAAGGATGTCTACAAAGCCGTGTCTGAGTAGAGTCTTACGTATCGATGTGTTGTGCACCACATTTATACGTAGGAGGCTACGAGACATTTAGGATGTTGTTTCTTTCCTTCATTCTAGATCGTGCAATAGAGCCAATGTTGTCAGTTGCATTGTATCTGATTTTGGGTAATTATTTTTCTTTGGTATAGTCAAAATGCCGAACACTAGAAGAGGAAGAGGAAAAGGTAAAAGTAAGTTGATAGATAGAATTGCTGAAGGAACAAGTAGACCACCACCTGACCAAGTTGATCAAGGTGGGGCTGGAACTGAGTTCGCAACGCGAGCTTCTTCTACTTCTTCAGCTCCAGAAGAGCCGAGAAGAAGGGAAGTGCCCGTGGAACCACCGACAAATGCCACAGATCAGGATCTTAGGAATGCTGTACAGATGTTGGCACAGTTAGTGGCGGCACAAAGCCAGGGGAATGCTGGTGCAATGGCACATGATGATGATGCGGCTAGAATGGCAAGTCGCAGAACGCAGGATTTCTTAAAACTGGACCCTCCTATATTCACAGGGTCCGATCCAAAAGCAGATCCACAGGACTTTGTGGATCAAATTCAGAGGGCCTTGGAAGTTATGCATGTGACAGGGGTAGAGACAGTGGAACTTGCTGCGTATAGGTTGAAAGGAGAGGCAATACTGTGGTATGAGGATTGGAAAAAATCCCGTGACATTGGTGCAGATTCACCGACATGGGAAGAGTTTAAAGTGGCTTTCCTCGATCATTATCTTCCGTATGAGGTTCGGGAAGCACGTGCAGATCAGTTCCTGAATTTGTGTCAAGGGAATATGAGTGTTCGGGAATATAGTTTGTAATTTAACTCCTTGGCTCGATATGCGCCAAATGTTGTGGCTACGATGACAGACAGGGTCCATAGATACGTGGACAGACTAGAGCCATATTTGGTAAGAGATTGCACTATTGCGGCCTTGAATAGGGACATGGACATTGCTCGAATACAAGCCTTCGCCCAGAAAATGGAAGACTAGAGACAGAGACGAAGGGTACATGAATTTGATAGGGTACAGTCCAAAAGGGCTATACCTATGGGACCACCTATGATGTCCCAAGGAGGATCTAGGCCCCGCATGTTTCCTAGACCACCTAGACCGTCGTTTTCTTATTCCACAGGGAGTGCTTATTCTCAGTCTCGAGGGTTTCGAGGTGGTTCAGCTGGACAGAGTAGTGGGGGTCATGGATCACAGTCAGCAGGTTTTCCTCATCAGCAGTGTCAGCACTGCGGGCGTATGCACACAGGTCCATTCGGACAGGGACGAATGTCTGCTTTTGGTGTGGTATGCCGGGACATATAGCGAGAGAATGTCCACAGCGGAGCATGGGTGGTATAACACGACCAGCTGGGTTGGCTGTTGCGTCTTCAGCATCGGTTCCTTCACAGGGCCGAGGGGTGCAGCCTATTGGTCGAGGTAGAGGTGCCAGAGGAGGAGCCAGTACTAGCGGGGTCCAGAATCGCACTTATGCTTTGGTGGACCGCCAGAATTCAGAGGCTTCCCCTGATGTTGTCACAGGTACATTATCCATATTCTCACATAATGTATATGCATTAATTGACCCAGGCTCTACATTTTCCTATATTACTCCATTGGTTGCTGCGAAATTTGTAAAGGCACCGGAATTATTAATTAAATCAATTAAAGTGTCTACACCGGTTGGTGAATATATTGTTGCAAAGAGAGTGTATCGTAACTGTGTGTGGTCATGATACGTTGGCCGATCTCATTGAATTGGACATGGTGGATTTTGATGTAATTATGGGAATGGATTGGTTGGCTTCGTGTTATGCTACGGTAGATTGCCGGGCCAAGAAGGTACAATTTTGTTTTCCACAGGAAAATGTTCTAGAATGGCAGGGTAAGGTAGGGGCACCGCGAGGAAGATTTATTTCCTATTTGAAAGCAAGGAAAATGATTGCCAAGGGCTACATATGTCATTTGGTACGAGTGAAAGATAATGATGTGGAACCATTAACTCCACAGTCAGTACCGGTAGTCAATGAATTTCTAGATGTATTCCCAGAGGAGCTCCCAGGTTTACCCCCAGAACGGGAAGTGGAATTCGGCATTGATGTGATTCCAGGCACTCAGCCTATTTCTATCCCTCCATATAGAATGGCTCCAGCGGAACTGCGTGAATTGAAGGAGCAGTTGAAAGATTTGCTGGATAAAGGCTTCATTAGGCCTAGTATGTCCCCGTGGGGTGCACCGGTATTATTCGTACGCAAGAAAGATGGCACATTGAGGATGTGCATTGACTACCGGCAGTTGAATAAAGTAACGATCAAGAACAAATATCCCCTTCCTCTAATTGATGATTTGTTTGATCAGTTACAGGGTGCCAGGTGTTTTTCAAAAATTGACTTGAGGTCGGGTTACCATCAAGTCAGAGTTAGAGAGGAGGATGTACCCAAGACAGCTTTTCGAACACGGTATGGCCATTATGAATTTTTAGTTATGTCATTTGGACTAACAAATGCACCGGCTGTGTTTATGGATTTGATGAACAGGGTGTTTAAGCCATTCCTAGACGTGTTCGTGACAGTATTTATAGATGACATCCTTGTTTATTCAAGATCACCAGAAGACCATGCTTATCACTTACGGCAAGTGTTGCAAATTCTTCGTGAGCGTAAGTTGTATGCAAAATTCTCCAAATGTGAGTTTTGGTTGAAATCAGTCGCGTTCTTGGGTCACATTGTATCAGATGAAGGCATACAGGTTGATACCCAAAAGATAGAGGCAGTGAAAAATTGGCCAAGACCTACGACACCCACAGAGATTCGCAGTTTTCTGGGTTTGGCAGGTTATTATCAGAGATTTTTAGAAGGGTTTGCTTCTATTGCGGCACCATTGACAAAGTTAACTCACAAGGCAACTAAATTTCAATGGAATGATGCATGTGAAAAAGGGTTCCAAAAATTGAAAGATAAGTTGACTTCCACACCAGTGTTAGTTCTTCCTGAAGGCATAGAGGGCTATGCAGTGTATTGTGATGCTTCCGAGATTGGTCTCAGATGTGTGTTGATGCAGCATGGTAGGGTGATAGCATATGCCTCACGACAGTTGCGGCCACATGAGAAAAACTATCCCACACATGATCTTGAATTGGCAGCGGTAGTTTTTGCTTTAAAGATATGGCGTCATTATTTATATGGGGTTCATGTTGACATCTATACGGATCACAAAAGCTTGCAATATCTTTTTAAGCAGAAGGAACTCAATTTGAGGCAACGAAGGTGGTTAGAGCTTTTAAAAGACTATGACATTGATATTCTTTATCACCCAGGCAAAGCAAATGTAGTAGCTGATGCATTGAGCCGTAAGGCAGTAGAAAGCACTAGTGGTCAGTTGGATGCAAAGCGTGAGATAATCAAAGATTTGAATCAATTAGCCAGCTTGGGAGTTCGCCTTATTGAAACCGCAGATGATAGAGTTATGGTGCAGAATGCAGCAGAATCCTCCTTGATAGCTGAAGTGAAAGAGAAACAGTATGCGGATTCTATTTTATTGCAGCTAAAGAAGAATGTGCAGCAGAATTTAACCAAGGCATTTGATATTACACCGGAAGGGGTGCTTCAATGTCAAGGGAGAATATGTGTACCGGACGTAGATGAGCTGAGGAAGCGAATTATGACAGAGGCGCATCACTCGCGCTATTCTATTCATCCAGGTGCTACAAAGATGTATTGTGATTTAAAGGAAGTGTATTGGTGGGGAAAGATGAAGAAGAACATTGCGGAATTCGTCGCTCAATGCCCAAATTGTCAACAAGTGAAAGTGGAACATCAGAAACCGGGAGGTTACATGCAATGTATTAATCTTCCAGTCTGGAAGTGGGATATGATTAATATGGATTTTATTATAGGTTTGCCTCGTACATTGCGGAAGTTTGATTCCATATGGGTCATAGTGGACCGACTTACCAAGTCAGCGCATTTTCTACCTGTCAAGACGACCTATACGGATGAGGATTATGCGAAGTTGTATGTGAAAGAGATAGTACGATTGCATGGTATTCCACTTTCTATCATATCAGACAGAGGAGCACAGTTCACAGCACACTTTTGGAAATCTTTTCAGCGGAGTTTGGGTACTCAGGTGAATTTGAGTACGGCTTTCCATCCTCAGACTGATGGACAAGCAGAACGTACTATTCAGACACTTGAAGATATGCTACGAGCTTGTACGTTAGATTTCCAGGGTAGTTGGGATGACCATTTGCCTCTTATTGAATTTGCGTATAACAATAGCTATCATTCAAGCATTAAAATGGCACCTTATGAAGCCTTATATGGGAGAAAATGTCGATCACCAATTGGATGGTTCGAAGCAGGTGAAACTGCTTTACTTGGGCCAGATATTGTTCACCAAGCCATGGAGAAAGTTAAAGTTATCCAACAACGGTTACAAACGGCTCAAAGTCGTCACAAGTCATATGCCGATGTTAGAAGAAGAGGGCTTGAATTCGCCATAGGTGATTGGGTGTTTTTAAAGGTGTCACCGATGAAAGGGGTAATGCGGTTCGGAAAGAAAGGAAAATTGAGTCCACGTTACATAGGCCCCTATGAAGTTATTAGAAGATTTGGGCAAGTCGCATATGAATTAGCCTTACCTCAAGAACTTTCCTCAGTCCATCCGGTATTTCATGTGTCGATGCTTCGAAAATGCATAGGAGATCCATCTCGTATTGTTCCCGTAGAGGATGTTCAAGTTACAGAGGATCTCACTTATGAAGAAGTGCCCATTGCAATCCTAGATCGACAAGTAAAGAGATTGAGGAATAAAGACATCGCATCCGTAAAAGTCCTTTGGAGAAACCAACACGTAGAGGAGATCACATGGGAAGCGGAAGAAATGATGAAATCCAAGTATCCCCATCTATTTAAACTGGACCAATAAGTTCACAGTGCGGAGGTGGAACAATAACTAGTAAGTCTTTAAGAGCATTATGTATATAGGTATGTTAAAGTAAAGATGCATTTGTTGTGTATAAGACATGTTGTTAACATTCGAGGATGAATGTTTCTAAGGGGGGAAGAGTGTAACACCCCGTACTTTTATAACCTTACTTGATACCTTGGTATCATATCTACATAGGTGTTGAGATGCCATGCATATGTGTTTTATAGTGTCATTGGTGAAACATTTGATATCGGACTTAACATGTGCGATTAGATCTTCGTAGGAGGTGTGTTATGATTTCAACATTTGGGTAAGAACTCGCACACATTTTAACCCCATTTGGTGACTTTAAGTCATGTTTACTTGATGGTTAAGATCACTAAGTAAGTATTTTGTAGTGTTTTGATAAGGGATTGGACGATACGTAAACATTGGATAAGTGGCCGGAAATTTTAGCAAAGTGCTGAGACTTGCACCACTACCCTGTTTCAGGGGTGTGGCGCAAGACACCTACAGCCCAAAACTTCATAGAAGTCCATATTCTTGCGCCACTACCCTGTTTCAGGGGGTGTGGCGCAAGGCACAAAAACTATGCCTTTCCGGCGTCGTTTCGTAACGCAATTCTACGACAATTTCTCGATGGTTTCTTTTGGTTCTTTGGAGTTAATTGAGCATTGTTAAAGCTTCAAACACTTCAATATAATCCTACATACTCCTACATGATCAAATCATGAAATGTGAATAGTGATCCAAAATGTTCAATGAAGCCAAGGGCGACTAGAATTCCAATTTTTGCGATCGAAAGGACGAATGAGAAATGTTTAAAAGAATATTGTCGTGACATTATGGAATTATGTAAACATGAGATATAAGGTGAATAATACATGAAATTTGGTGGGTTACATGGATATGTGTTATTGGGCCCAAAATTAGGGCCCAAAATGGAACAAAAGATAAGGCCCAAAGGCAAAAATGACCCATTCTTTCAATAATTGACCAAGTGAACATATCATGTAATGCCAAGTGTGGCTAAGGCTTCCTTAAGGTCTATATAAAGTCCCCCAAAATCAGATTTTATTTCCCAAAGTCTCTCATCACTTTTGGAGAATATCACAAACATTTCCTTTATTTCCAAACCCTAAAGCAAATAAACCCTAAGGCATATTTGGACAAGATCATCCTATTCCAAGCTTTGGTAAGTGTTTATTTTCATGGATTAACATATTATATGCATGGGATATTATGTATATTATGCTAGTTGTGTTGGCAAGATGATGAATAGTGTATTTTTGCCTTTGGTGCAAGATGTGTCATCTTGGTGATTTGAATTTGAATTAGGCCTTGTGCCTTTGATGAAAAAGCATGGTATGGACAAAATATGAACATGTATGGTGTTATTTTTGGCATTAAACTTGTTCTTGTCAAAAAGTGGAAATTATGGGATTTTGGCCGATATGTGTTATGAGTTGTATTAAGGTACTTTGATGGATTATTTGGGATGTGTTATGGATAAGAAAGTGTAAAGGAGAAGTATTGTGGTGAAATGTGTTGATTTTTATGTATTGGTCAATGTTGGGAATATTATGGAATTTTTGAAATAATAGTATGATCAATGGTTTTGTCAAGGGGAAATGACATGTTTAAAGGCAAACATGTAACTCATTAACATGGTATGCATTTGTAAAGTGATTGGTGGTTAATGTGAATTTCGTTATGTATTTATGTTGTAGAGTGACACATAAAGAAGGAGAGGGATTATTGTATACGCATCAAAGGTGGTATATTCGTATTGTGAATCCAAGGTATGTAAGGTTACTTTGTCCGTATCTTTCTACGGCCAATAGTGTTCACATTGACATTTCTCTAGTTCTATTCCGAAATGTACTAAGGTAACCTATATGCACTTATCTATGGTCATTGTCATATATTTCCTACTCATTGATCAATTGTGAATCTCATTTTCTCATATTCATGGTTAATGTTCCGAAAGTTCAAATAAGGTTATGTTCCAATATTCCAATAGTGCCTATACTTGTGTCTCTTGTTCATGGATTATTGTCCAATGGTTCCAATGGTATCATGGTGCTAGTTATGTTATATTTCTCATTGATATTTATTCACATGTCCTTCACTTATTGGTCAATGATTCAAAGTTTCCAACAATGTTGTGTTCCAAAGTTCCAAAGTGATGTTATGAGTATCAAAGTATCAATCTCAAAGTAATGAACAAAGTAATGCAAATGTGGTCAATGATCAAGTACGGGTGGCAAGTCTAGGGGCGTAAGCCTAGCTCGACTCGATCCCGAGATATGGATTTATGGGTGGCAAGTCTAGGGGAGTAAGCCTAGCTCGACTCGATCCCGATGTATTGATTTATGGGTGGCAAGTCTAGGGGCGTAAGCCTAGCTCGACTCGATCCCGATGTATGATTTATGGGTGACAAGTCTAGGGGCATAAGCCTAGCTCGACTCGATATGTATTGATTTATGGGTGGCAAGTCTAGGGGCATATGCCTAGCTCGACTCGATCCCAATATGATGTTATGATATTAAAAGACCCACTGATCAGTAGGGGCCCGGGTACATTGTTATCATTGAGCATTGAGATAAAGAAAGCAAATAAAGTAATGAAAGCAATCCACATGGTTTCCCAAAATACCAAATGGTGACTTATGCATATTGATTCTTTATATGTTTTGAGTTCATTGACATATTCATTGAAATATTCATGTATTGTACAGTTTTATCTGAGCCTTGCATACTCAGTACTTATTTAGTACTGACCCCTCTCGGGGAATTTACCTTACTTGCTGCAGGCGCAGGTCCCAGTAGGCCTCCTCAGTAGATTGCCAGTGTTAGCGGTTCTTTGGTGAGCTCCAGCTCATTCGGGGCTTCTCCGAGTCAGAGTGTATATATGTTTTTGGTATTGTACATAATGTGTAAAGCGGGGACTTGTCCCGACTTATGGTTCATTTTGGTCAATGCTCTTGTTAGAGGCTTTTGTAGATTGATGTGGGTGTAACAGTGTAAAAGACATATGTTGTTTTGACTGGATGGCCTCAACGGCCAAGTTTCATATGTATGTATAAATATATCCCATGTTCTCCTTTATTCGTCTTTCATATTATTATGAAATGGTGGTTATGATTATGGTATGCATACGAGTGAACATAGGCAAAGGTTGGTTCTCTCGGGCCTTATCGTCTACGGGTACCAATCACGTCTCGATGGGATTCGGGGCGTGACAATTAGAGTTCATTGACGTCTTGTACTCCGATATGGTAACTAATTGCTAATATAAGTTCCGGTATGCACTTGTATTGTAGACTAAGACGTAACGAAGGAGCGGGACCATTGTATTCATACCTCGTGGTGTGTATTCACTTGGAAGTGCAGGTATGTAAGGTTACTTTGTCCGTATCTTTCTGCGGTGAATAGTGTTCACATTGACATGTCACTAGTCCTATCCTGAAATGTGCTAAGGTATCCGATATCCGTATATCGCTAGTCATTGTCATATATTTTATACTCATGGATCATTTGTGAATCTCATGTCTCATATTCATGGTTAATGTTCCAAAAGCTCTAATAAGGTTATGTTCCAATGTTTCGATAGTGATTATACGTATGTCTCTTGTTCATTGATTATTGTCCAATGGTTCCAATGGTATCATGGTGCTAGTAATGTTATATTTCTCATGATGTTTCTTCATATGTATCTCACTCGTTGGTTAATGATTCAAAGCTTCCAACAACAAAGTTCCAAAGTGATGTTATGACTATCAAATATCAATCTCAAAGTAAAGATCAAAGTAATGCATATGTGGTCAATGATCAAGCACGGGTGGCAAGTCTAGCGGCGTAAGCCTAGCTCGACTCGATCCCGAGATATTGGATTATGGGTGGCAGGTCTAGGGGCATAAGCCTAGCTTGACCCGATCCCGATGCATCGATGTATGGGTGGCAAGTCTAGGGGCATAAGCCTAGCTCGACTCGATCCCAACACGATAATATGATATGTAAAGACCCACTGATCAGTCGGGGCCCGGGTACATTGTGATATGTGTAATGACAAGTGAGCATTGAATGTAAAGAAAGTAATGAAAGTAATAAAAGCAATCCACATGGTTTCCAAAATGCAGAATGGTTACTTACTCACATTGATTATTCATTTGTATTTGAGTTCATTGAGCTCTTCATGTGTTGTACAGTTTCATCTGAGCCTTGCATACTCAGTACTTATTTCGTACTGACCCCTCTTGGGGAATTTACCTTACTTACTGCAGGCGCAGGTCCTAGTAGGCCTCCACAGTAGGTTGCCAGTCGTTGCAGATCATTGGTGAGCTCCAGTTAATCCGGGGCTTCTCCGAGTTTTGGTATTGTACATGTTGTATAAAGCGGGGACTTGTCCCGACTTATGGTCAATGCTCTTGTTAGAGGCTTTTGTAGACAGATGTGGGTGTATCAGTGTAAAAGACATATGTTGTTTTGACTGGATGGCCTCAACGGCCAAGTTTCACATGTATGTATAAATATGTCCCATGTTTTCCTTTATTCGTCTTTCATGTTCTTATGCACTGGTGGTTATGATTATGATGTGCATATGATTGAACATAGGCAAAGGTTGGTTCTCTCGGGCCTTATCGGCTACGGGTGCCAATCATGTCTCGATGGGATTCGGGGTGTGACAGAATGTCATCAAGAAGAATATTGCTAACTTCCAAAATATGAGTGATAATCAACTTATACGGAATACTTGAGGGATCAAGAGATTCTTCAATCATATAATTTACAATGAACAATGAAAGCCTGATTTTACACTGAGAGAGAAGACAGTAAGTCACCAAAGTGTCATTCTGAGAAAGGGTAGAGAGAGAACCTGCACGAGGGAGGAGAGTAGTAGCCACAATGTGGGCAATGACTCTAGCCTCAAAAGACAAATTTTTAGGATCAAGGGATAAGGGAAGAGGTTCAGAGGACTCCAGAGCAATGGACTTTTTTACTTGCTCAAAACTCAAAAGGGATATCAAAATCGACTGGACAAGGACTTTTGGAGGAAGTAGAGAAACCAGACCAAGAAATTCCAAATATAGAATAGAACATACCGCAATCTAAGAAGATGCGCTTACCCATAACCAAAGTTTCCAATTCATCAACACGAATTGAGCATAAGTTAGCATAGAAGAGGCGAATGAGGGGTTCATACGCAATTTTGGGAGCGGAGGAGAAGATATTGCCCAACCCTAAACTTCAAACAACTGCTTGATAGGGCAATTTATAGATTCTAAGAGATCTATATCCATTATTCGATCATGAACCAAAGATCATTCCTTAGGAGAATGAAACAAGGATCCATTGGAGGGTCTCCAAAAATCAGTTTTGATATTTAAGAAACTGTCAAAGTCGAATTTTACCTTCTTCTTAGAGCTTTCAAATTCATCAAAATTTAAGGGATGCTTACACAAAAGAGAATAAGAAGAGTCAGATGAATCTTGAGGAAGGTTTTGATCAGAAAGTTTCGAATCAAGAGGAACAGGAGAGGAGGCTTTTCCTTTCCTTTTAAAATGAGAACCTTTGCGGTTGCCCCTGGAGGAATTTTTAGGCTTTTTCACCCTTGAAGATAAGGTAAAGAGGAAGATTTATTAAAGAGGGAAGTAAGAGTGAGAGAGAAATAAAAGAGAAAATCAACAGGTATAGGGTTGAGAACAGAAGGTAAAGGGCGCATAGAGAATGGGAAAACGTGGTAATTATGGAGTCAGAAAAGGTGTCAGCGGGAAAGGGGAGATGGACAAAGCAAGTACAAAAAGGTGTATCAATAAAAGGGAAGTAGTAATGGAAAGTACAAAAATCAATTTAAATAATTAATTAAGCCTACTATTACACTCAAGAGCAGACATCAGATAAAGAAGTAAATAGTTTTCAACAAGATTTTGGAATAATTCCAAGAGATTTTCGAAGAAAATAAAATCGTTCTTTCAATAAAGGTTTTGTAAAAATATCCGCTATTTGAAATTCAGTACTAACAAAGGATAATTCAATATCACCTTTTAAACTATGATCTCTAACAAAATGATGCTTAACATCAATGTGTTTAGCTCTAGAATGATGCACAGTATTTTTAGACAGACAAATAGAACTAGAATTATCAGAAAGAATTTTTACATGTTTCATAGAAATATCATAGTCACTGAGTTGGTGATTCATCCTTAAAATTTATGCAAAACATAAACCAATGGATATATATTCCGACTCAGTAGTGGATAAGGAAACACAATTTTGCTTCTTGTTGTTCCAAGAGATAAGAGAGTTTCCCTTGGCAAGTGCCACTAGTGCTTTTTCTATCATCTTTGTCACTTACGTAGTATACATCTAAAAAGCCTTTCAACTCAAATTGATTAGATTTAAGATACCATAAACTATATGAAGTGGTTCCAATAAGATATCTGATAATGCGCTTGACTGCAGTCAAATGAATTTCCTTGGGAGCTGACTGAAATCTTACACATTTACAAACACTAAATAAAATATTGGGTTGACTAGCATTGAGGTAAAGAAAAGAACCAATCATACCACGATATTTGATTTCATCAACAGACTTACCGTGCTCATCAAATGTAAGAACACATATAGAGCTCATTGGAGTACTAGAGGATTTAGCATCTTTTAGTCCAAACTTTTCAATGAGTTCCTCAGTGTACTTACTATGGCAAATGAAAGTTCCATCAGTTCACTGATGTATTTGTAGATCAAGGAAGAATGTAAACTCTCCCATCATGCTCATTTTAAATTCACTTTGCACTAACTCAGAAAATTTCTTGCACAATTTAGAATTAGTACTACCAAATACAATATCATCAACATAAATTTGAATATTAAGATTTCCAGTAGAATTTCTTTTGATGAAAAGGGTTGTGTCAATTTTTCCTCAAATGAAATCATGATTTATTAAAAAGTTGCTCAGTTGATCGTACCAAGCTGTAGGAGAATGTTTTAAACCATAAATAGCCTTTCAGAGTTTGAACACATGATAAGAAAATTTAGAGTTTTCAAAACCTGGAGGTTGTTTTACAAAAATGTGTTTATCAATAAAACCATTTAGAAAGACACTCTTGACGTCCATTTGAAATAGTTTAAAACCTTTGTGAGAAGCATAAGCAATTAAGATTTGAATGACTTCTAAACTTGAAATAGGTGGGAATGTTTTATCATAGTCGACTCCCTCTTGTTGTGAGTAGCCTTGAGTGACTAGACGAGCTTTGTTTCAAACTACCTTATCTGATTCATCCATTTTGTTTCTGAAGACCCATTTTGTTCCAATGATTGAGGTGTTCTCTGGTTTTGGAACCAGAGTCCACACTTTGTTTTTATCAAATTGCTCAAGTTCTTCTTCCATTTCTTTGATCCAACTTTCATCTTCAAAAGCTTCATTGACTTTCTTGCGTTCAAGTTGAGATATGAGAGCGACATTTGCACTTCTTTTGCTGGAAGCACTTGTTTTCATTCCTTCTTTGGGATCTCCGATAATGAATTTCTTTAGATATTCAGGTTAACTTTTCCATTCATTTGGAATGATTTTTATGGCAAATTGATCATTAGTAGCAGCAATTGGCTGATTGATTTATGCATTAGTTTACTCTGATGAAGAGTTGGTTGATGTAGTATTTGCAGATTTTCCTATTTCATCCTCATCTTCTCTATTGTTAATATTCTCAACAATACTGTTAGAATCATAAGAAATAACATGCATGAATTCTTTAATACAAAGAGTACGCTTATTAAAAACTCTATAGGACCTACTAGAGTTAGAGTGGCCCATAAATATACCTTCATCACTTCGAGGATCAAACTTACCAATATTCTCCTTACCATTGTTATGGACAAAACATTTGGATCCAAAGGAGTGAAAGTACTCAATATTGGGTTTCTTATTGTTCCACGGTTCATAAGAAGTTTTCTTCAGAATAGGTCTAACTAGGTACCTATTCAAAATATGACAAGTAGTACTTACAGCTTCTACCCAGAATTTATGGGGTGAGTAGTGTTCATATATCATTGTTCGAGCCATTTCTTGAAGAGTTCTATTATTGCATTCAACCACTCCATTTTGTTGAGGAGATCTTGGAGCAGAGAAGTTGTGAGTGTAGTCTTGATTGTTAAGGAAAGTTTCAAAGCCTTTGTTCTTAAATTCTCCTCCATGATCACTTCTTATTGCAGAAATATAGTAGCCTTTGTCCCTTTGAACTTTTTCACAAAAAACTTCAAAATTCTTTAGAGTATCATCTTTGTTAGAAATAAACATAACCCAAGTAAATCGAGAATAATCATCAATAATCACAAAGGCATGCCTTTTACCACCAATACTAGCAGTTCTTGTGGGACCAAAAAGATCCATATGAAGTAGCTGCAATGGTTTAGTAATAGAGACAATATCTTTGACAGGAAAGGAATTTCTAGTTTGCTTACCAAGTTGACAAGCATCATAGATATGAGTTTTTTTGTAATCAAGCTTTGGAAGACCAGTGGCAAGCTCATTTTTGGCTAGCTTTTCAATTAGTCTCATACTTGCATGACCAAGCTTTTTGTGCCAAATCCAAGGATCTTCGAATATGAAAGCCAGCCAGATGTGTCCTTCTGTCCTTTTGATAGAGTCTAGAACAAATACATTCTTATGTCTATTTCCAGGAAGAAGTTTCTTGCCATGCTTTTCATTTATACAACCATTCTTCTTGAATCTTACTTCCAGACCAGCATCACATAGCTGACTTATACTCAGCAGATTGTACTTCAAGTTCTAACCAAATAAACGTTAGTGATATCACATGATTCATTAAAAGAGATAGTACCAATACCTATTTCTTTGCCTTTGGAATTGTCTCCAAAGCTTATATCACCTCCATTAAAATCAGTAACAGATTTAAATAGCTTTTGTTCCCTGACATGTGATTTAAACATCCATTATAGAGATACTATTTCCCTTTAGGCTTTGAGTGGTGTTCCTACAAGACAGATATATCACTTATTTTTTGGTACCTAAGTATTCTTGGGTCCTTTGGGGTTAGTATTTGGATTTGTAGACTCAGTTTTGGGTCTCCAAGTCCATTTGATAGGATTTTTAGAATGAAAACTGCAATTGTAATATTTATGACCAGGTTTGCCATAGTGATAACAGGAAAAATGAGAATAATTTTCAGTGGTTGAACAGGTATGTTAAGTATTATGACTCTGACAGGTTTCTTTGGTCGACTTACTAGAGCTAGTTGACCGCAAAGATCCTTCACAGTTATAATATCTATTATCATACATAGTTCTACCGTTGTTAGATTTTTGTCAGCTGACTTAGAAGAGTAAGTTGGTTGATTAGATATGACAAAACTGTGATTGAAAGATTTTTCAAAACTATTGATTTTAACCTTTAATTCATCAATTTCTTCTTGTAAAAAATCTTTTTTCATATCACAAACTTCGAGTTTAAGTTCCCACTCTCTTCTTTCCATTAATAAAGCTTTTTTTTTCACCATGAGCTTTGTTTAAATCAGCTATGGCACAATCTAACAAATTTTGCAGATTTAAGCATTCATTACAAGAGTTTGTTCTTACCTGACTGAATTCTCCAATAGCCATAAAGCAGACATCTCTAACATTGTCATTTTCGCTTTCAGAGTGGTCTTCATCACCCCAACTGCTGAAATCCTTTTGACCACCTTTGGAGGGTCCTCTTTTAGCTTCTGAAAAATCATAAGCAATATGACCATATTTACCACAGTTATACCACTTACCTTCATTTTTATTGTACTTAATAGTTTTCTTTCCATTGAATAATTTGGTTTCCCTCTTCTTTGATTTTTGGATCTCATGTAGTTGTCAACAACAGTCCTGGTAATAAGAGCAAGTTCATATTCATTGAGATCATCATCTTCTTCTTCACTTGTAGCCTTGAATGCCACAGTGTTCTTCTTCTTCACTTGTAGCCTTGAATGCCACAATCCTCTGCTTTTCATCTTGCATTTTATCCTTCTAATTAAGATGTGCTTTTTCAAAGGCAATGAGATCTCCCCTTACTTCATCATCAGTTATCTTGTTCAGATTCAAACTCTCAAGGGCCACAACTTTAGAAAGCCATTGAGGGGGTAAACTTCTAAGAATCCTGGAGATTTGGTCTGATATACGATAAGTTTTTCCTGCTGCTTTGAGTTCACCAATGATTTTTCCAAATCTAGCAAATGTTTCTTCAATGGATTCTCTATCCTTCATTTTGAATAGTTCATATTCATAAACCAGCAGACTGACAAGAGTTTGCTTAACTTTCTCAGTTCTCTCTTATGTGACTTCAAGTTTGTCCCACATTTATTTGGTAGTTTCACAACAAGAGATCTTCTCATATTCTTCACCACTAATGGCATTGTATAATACATTCTTTGCCTTTGAGTTAATCTAAATAATCTCCATTTGTTCATCAGTGTAGTCTTCCATAGTTGCAGTTTTGTCAGTTGATATTTGACCATCATCTGATTTCTTTCCATCTTTGTTGGCTGGAAGAAGCGGGAGATCACCAAGCTTGATTACTTTTCATACTTTCACATCATAGGACTTTATGAAGGTTTCCATCCTTATTTTCCAATGGGTGAAATGTTTTCGATAGAAATAGGGAGGTCTAGTTTGAGATGTACCATCTGAAAACAATGCTCCAGCAATAGATTTGTCACGACCCAAAAATAGGTCATAATGGCACTTATCGCGGCTCAGCCTTGATAAGTAAGCCAATCACCCAAACTGATAATTGAAAACTGGAAAAAAAAAACAATATAACATAAGGCGATATTTCTAGAACGAAGTCAGACCCATACAAGTATTAAATAGCGGAAACCTGAACGAATACCATAAATCACCCAAAATCTGGTGTCATAATATAAGAGCATCTAATACAATATCCAAAAAATAAAAATAAAAATCTATATCTGATAACCAAAATAAAGACAAATAAGGATAGATGAGGTCTGAATCAGCCCTGAACTCTGGAGTGAGTCAGTACCTCAAATTCTGGAATATCCACACGAAATCAACCGCCACGGAAGGCTCTCATACTAGGATATGCACCGAAAGGGCACAGTAGGGGTAAGTACGGTTGTCGTATGTACTCAGTAGGAATCATAGGCCGACTGAACAAAATAGACTATAATATAAGTAAAGAAGATTATGACCACATCACCTGCAAATAGAAAAGTTCCCAAATGGTAGCTCATACTGTCTCCACTAACAGTTCTAATATAATACAGAATTGAAACAACACAGACATATATGAAAAGCATACGAAAACTAAACACAATTCAAAAAAGCTAATAAAATCATTAAAGATGCATATGCAATGCAATGTAATGATGATGATGGGGTGGAACAGTGAAAGTCATCGCATGACTTTCTGTATAGGGGTGGAACAGTGAAAGTCATCGCATGACTTTCTGTATACACCTACAGAGCTCGCAGCTCCGCAATAGGACTCATGGGGGGTTCACAACCCGTATACTATAACTCATATCTCAATCTCAACCCACCTCTTTGGCTCGAGTTTACGAAGAGGGTTTTCATAAAATATCTCATTTTCTTTCAAAAATAATGTTCCTCAATGGTACCAACATCTCATGAATGTATATATGGAATGAGGATGTAATGCTCATAATCAGGTCAGTATGAAGATATCCGATCAATTCAATACATGTATATAAGTGAGCCTAGAGTCAACTTAATAAGTCCACAATTCATTAATATCAACTCTAATTAGGCACCATCGGAATAAATATGCATGTAAGACATCATTAATATCATATTAACCCCTAACTCGGGTTTTTCTATCATTATCAAGGTAATCAATGCTCAATAAAGCCTATAATAACAATTTACGCTCCCGCAGGGGCATCATATCTAGTACAAGGCATATAAATGCACAATTAAGGCCAATAATGTCAAATAAAGCCCCCACCCGGGCAACACGCAATATCAAATATCACAAATCAATAACCACCGAATATAAGCCCCCACACTGGCACACAACAGTAATAATAATCTCAAAATATAAAACCCATAGTTATTTTTCCCAACCCATAGCATGCTTTGCTTATTTATTAACAACCTAGCACAATCTGAAAGAAGTTAAGTCATAACCTACCTCGAAACGATAAAATTCGGGCCTAAAGTCCCTCAACATGGAGCTTTCCCCTTTCGAACAGCCTTGGAATCAACTAAAACATACAAATATAGCATTCACGCATTAAAAGAAAGCCAACAATATTCATATTGCCCATATTTAAATCTAGTCCAAAATGGACTTGAAAAATGAGTTTGAAAAGGAGGGGTAAAATCAAAAACTTTCTTTAGAAACACATTCCTCAAGGTTATAAGAGTCTATAGAATAAAACCCAAGTGAAAACGAGCTTAAAATGAGGTCCGAATTGGCGAAAACCTATTTTCAAGCTTTACCGGTAAACTAAAAATCCATTTCAAAATTATGATTAAAAGGAGTTTTCGAAGATAAAATCAATGGAAAATAGTGGGATTAAGAGTTTAGAAGTTACCCACATGAAACTCGATGATGAAACCCTCAAAATCGTCTTTCCGGAAGCTTGGAGGTCCAAAAATGGAGAAACATTGTGAAAATGAGACTTAATACTATTCAATGAACAGTACCTAGCGATCGCGGACCCTACCTAGCGATCGTGATGGTCAACATTGACCGATCATTAAGTTGGTCATCGCGGTCGCGTAGCTGGACCTCACGATCGCGATGAGGCAATCTGAGCCTATCCACTGGAATAAACCATATATGCTACCAGGATATTTTCGACGTTCCGGAGTCAATGACGATATCGAATTTTCAAAAAAAAATTGTTTTTAATAAATTAACCCTCGGGACCCCTTTTCCACTATTTTTTAAATGAAGGGTCGAAATGAGATATAAAGGTCCCGAACCCGAACCAACCATACTAATAACCCAAATTCGACATTCTGGATTTGTTAGTGCAGTCCAAATCGTTGTCCGAGACTCGAAACATGAAATATTGACTGAAGTCAACCATTGATTCATAAAGCCTCAAAACAATCCCAAACTCGGTCAAATCACTCCCAATCACATCGGGAACCGAGTCAACCATTCCCACACCCTAAAATCAATACGTAAAACCAATGGGGAAGGGTAAATGGTCAAAAAATGAAAAAGGCAAGTTTTCATAAAACAGGTCTTTACAATATGCATCACTAAGACTCTAGTTCTTCCTCAAACTAAAACGCAAAGGAATACCTGAATCGGTGAAAAGCTGAGGGTAACTACTATGGACATCGGACGTGATCTCCCAAGTAGCCTCCTCAACGGAATGGTGTCTCCACTGAACCTTAACTACAGGAATATCTCTAGAACGCAACCGTCTAACATCCCTGGCTAAAATGGAAACTGGCTCCTCAACAAAAGCCAACCTCTTATCCAACTAAACTGAATCCCAATGAAGCACGTGATACTCATTCGAAATATAGTATTGGAGCATAGATACATGAAAAACTGGATGAACAGCTAAAAAATATGGAGGTAGAGCTAAATCATAAGCAACCTCTCCAACTGGCTGAAGAATCTCAAAAGGTTCGATGTACCTCGGGCTATGCTTGCCCCTCTTTTCAAACCTCATCACGCCCTTCATGGGCGACACAAAGAGAAAAACCTGATCTCCAATACCAAACTTCAAGGCACTAAGTTTGCGGTCGGCATAACTCTTTTACCTACTCTGGGATGCCCGAAGCCTATCCTGAATCACCCAAAATTTATCCAAAAACTCGTGAAGCAAGTCGATACCACATGGTCTAGCCTCAGAAGTCTCAACCCAACCAATCGGAGAACTACAATGCCTACCATACAACGCCT
This sequence comes from Capsicum rhomboideum, assembly GCA_031232105.1. Taxonomy (NCBI): domain Eukaryota; kingdom Viridiplantae; phylum Streptophyta; class Magnoliopsida; order Solanales; family Solanaceae; genus Capsicum; species Capsicum rhomboideum. Next base: position 135,452,481 of record CP124711.1, on the reverse strand, counting down.
CAAAAGGTGTTATCTAAATACTTAAATGGTAGTTATTATTATAAGCAAACTCTACCAAGGATAAATACTGCTCCCACTAACCTCCAAAGTCCATAGCACACGCGCAGATCATGTCCTCTAAAACCTAAATAGTCCACTCCGACTGACCATCGATCTGGGTACCAAACTCCTCCTGAAACGTCTTCCAAAACCTAGAAGTGAATAATGAACCTCTATCTGAAATAATAGATAGGGGCACTCCATAAAGACTAACTACCTCTCAAACATAGATACGGGCTTGATGTCGCCCAAAGTATACCTCCAAAAAAGTACAATACGATCGCTGAATCAAATATAGAACCCAACTAAGTTGGGGTCGATCCCACAGGGAATAGGTCAAAGTATGAGTAGACTACTGGAAGGAATAACTGGCAAGTAACTAAAACTGGGGGGTTTTGCTAGCAAATAGTAACGATGACGATTGCTGACTGATATCGAGCTTGTAAATAATAAGAGGAATTCACTAGGACTGTGATCCCCAATGATTCCTTAACTCCACCGGGGACTTGAGCTTAACAAGACTGCCCCACTGCGCTGTATGCAAAATCTAACAAGTTAGGTTTATCTAACTGTCTCTCGACTGTCATTAGACGAATTTCACTCTTCTCCTCTCGGTCTCCAAGTGTCGCACTACTAACCCTTGTCCTGGACTTCAGGTAACCTTTCCCGCTAAGGCTCCGCTTATTAGATGAAGGTTGATAGCTTCAAATCTCTATTGTTATCTCCTTTTCCCAATCTCTACCTCTCTCTCGAGCAAGTCTAGAATACAGGAAAGGTTCTAACGTTTGCAACCATTAGAAGGCAATCAATACGAAGGAGACAACAATACATGCATACACATCAGTACAAAGTTGTTTTACACTTCACCGGTTTCGTTAATTCTTCATGGTTCACACAACCCTAGTTGATGGGTTTAGCTACTCATAGTTGCAAGAACACAAGAATAATCCAAAGATGAAAGCATAATTATGATCTCACAAGAATGAAGGAAAAACCGAAATTTCAATTATCAATCAACTTCAGAATTAGGGTTTATGAATACAAAACCAAAATATATGTCTGAAACAATGTAAAATAACTCTTAAAGTAGTAAATTGTCCAACTCCCGCACTTAGGACTACCTAGGGGTATTTATAGATACAAAACTAGTCCTATCCTAAACAAAATAGGAGAACAGAGTCGGCATCTTTCACGATGTCGTGACTTGGTGTCGTGGAACCAAGTCACGGCACGTGACTTGTATCATGGGAATCAGTACCTTTTCTTGGATCCCTGAAGTGAACTCATGGCAGGCTTCCACGCCATATGGGTGTCAGTCACGCCACGTGACACCTGCCGTGGAAATCAGGCTGGAATTTTCTGTTTTCTGGACTGTCACGAAAGCCACTCACGTGGCGTGAATGGATTCCACGCCACATGACTTGTGACGTGAATGGTTCTCTTTTGCAGCCACTTGTTCTTTCTTCACTTGACACTTCATTCTCGGGCTTGATTCTTCCTCTTTTCCTCATTATGTCTTTAAAGCCTGTTTTCCTACAAATTAGGACAGAAACCATATCATACCAACAAAACACACCCAAGTTATTGCATATTTTCCTTGTTTTAAGCATCGAAAGTGCCATATAACCATGGCACATCAACACCCTCAACTTAGAACGTTTGCATGTCCTCAGGCGAACAACATAAAACTACACCAACGCAATGCTTAACTAAGAGAAACCTAAGGGACTTATGGCAGTCAACTTGTTGATTTTTGATAAACAAACTTTTCCAACCCCTCCTATTTTCAAAGTAGAACCAAAGTGTGTATGTAAGAAGTGCAGAATCATGACATAGTAGGGATCAAGTGATGGCACCAAATTATGCACAAACAACTAAGCGTATATGCAATTGACATTTCCAGCACAACTAGCAGCTAATTAAGCAACCCATGTGCCCTTACAATCAAAGAAGTCCCATGAACTCTCAATATACTAATGAATATCAACATAGGGACGAGTTCAAAACACTCACGCTCAAAAAGAAGTTAAGACAATATGCGTTAAATACCATAGGTTTGCCCTTATTTTCTACGCCTTAGTTTTCAGACAGTTGGACTAGGATCACTATAGGACTTTACTTGGCTTATAATGTAGGCTTAGGGACAGGTATGGTGCATATGGATATAGTGACTCAACCCTTCTTGACACTACACTATTTTTGGCTCCCACTTCCAACCTTTTTTATTTTTATTCTCCCTTGTTCTTCATTTTTTATTCTCAGACTTTGGGTGTGGTTTTTCTCCTCAACTTTAAACACATATAACACCCCCACCCCCACCCTTTTTTTTTTTTTTTTTTTTCACACCCAATTTTTTTTCTTCTTTATTAACCCTTCTTCATGCCCAACTCAATCTACGCACCCCTATAATAGCCACCCTCAACTTAGGCTATTTTCCTGAGTTGAGGTACACAGTGTCCAAGGAGGGACTAGGGCCAAGACAGGTTCATTATGATTAAAAAATGGGAAGATGAATAGGCTAATGAAAGAAATAGGACAATTACGGCTCAAAAGTTGGGATCAAGGGATACTTATTCTTTTGGTTTGGCATTTAGGCTAATAGTGGACTATTTCAACAACGGCCTATGATCCTTTCCTAATCCTTATCTTCTAACTTAGGCAAGACTAACCGGGCAAGTTCTGGATCGTACACACACAGCTAACTAAGTAGTGACCTCACACGCACATAGCACAGGGTTATCTTACCAACTACTACCTATCCGTTCATGCAATGCTAGCTACGGTTGTTTGCCTATAATTCTTAGTGCCATAACAAGATCCAACAACAGTCACACACAACGCATGTCAATTCCAAAAACCAAAATTTCAGGAGGGGTATCCTTAGCAACAACAACACATAAGACATTTTTCAAAACTGAACTGCACTTAAAGTTCCCTCATTTTTCTCCTAATACAGCAAGAAACATAAAAAAAAAAATCAACAATATCATCCTACACATGCCAGTTCTACTATGATAGCACACTCGGGGGAAAAGAAACACGGCAACAAAACCCCCCAAGTGGTGGTACACCCCCACCCCCAACTAAGCATGGTGCAATGCTCTCAATGCACCGATATCATATCCAAAATAAGGGAGTGAAAACATACCTGTGGCGCTCTAAACGCCGAAAGTGGGCCCGCCAACAGCGGGATCATCAGACTGTGCAGTGGTCGCATCCGGTGGGGGAATAGTCTGACTGGAAGATGCACCATGCGCCCTCTGCTCTGCCTCAATCTGGCTCGCATAGTACTCTACCCGGGAGGCTTTAACAGCCCTCCTCAGATCACTATCAAACTCATCATCACTCGCACCCCCATCTGTCGGACTACGAGGTCTCTTTTCTCTATCCATCTCCGGCTCTTCATCAGCAAACAAATCTACCTCAAAGGCTGGTCGTACGGAGGTCGGGACAGGCATAGGTGGTATAATTGGCGTGCTAGTCGATGCTATTGCCCGAACCTCCTCTCTCAATGCAGCAACCTCCTGGGTCAAGCCGGCCAAGTCAGGGCTCGGTGCAGCACTTAAGCGGGAGGCCATACGTGCTTCGAAACTGTCAATCCGCCCATGCAGGCCCCGCATAAACTGGTCCATAGCTGCAGTCATCCGAGCCTCCACCCTAGCCTCTGCAGCCTCGACTGTGGATCAAACCCAAGGCTTAAGCTGGGATACCAGCTTAGCCATCTGAGCCTCAGTGTGAGCCTGGCGCTCAAACATCTCTGTCTGCCTGTCAACTAGCTACTGCAGAAAGTCTCGAGAGACGGACACCATCCCAGCAGGAGTCGATGGGGCACTAGTACTAGGTACGCTCTCATCAACAGGGCCAGTGCCCTCAGTCAGTATCGGTGGCCTAACTGGTGCAGGAACATGCAAAAGTACACCACTTACCTCATCCAGGGCAGCCCCGGATGCCTCAGACGTCTGTGATCCTCGGGGAATAATGGGGTGCAAACCCCTCTGCTGTATCATCACAATATCTGCCAACCGGGTCACCTCTATAGAATTATCGATGGCAGGCATCCGGGCTACCCCTGCTCTATCACATATACCTTGGATCAGACACGGGAAAGGGATCTCGTGTGCTCCCTAAACGCTCGCTCATGGATCTCTTGGATGATGTACCTTGCGAAATGAATCTCATAGCCCGCTAAGATGCTGGCTACTACTACCGCCCTGTCCAATGTGAGAGAGTTATCAGCATTGGTTGGACCCAACCTATGACGCACCACTGACCACCAGAATCGACTAGCAAAATAGAGCGTGGACTTTTTGATGTCCAGCTTCCCAGTCACCCAACTAGCCGCTACTCCCTCCTCGGCTATGTAACCTGCAATCCATTTAATCAACTCTAACTTCTGCTCTGCATCTCGCATCCTAACTCTATCTCTGACCGTGGCCAGCCTGTGATCAAATTCAGCTGTCAAAATCGGAACTGGACGGTCAGGCCCAAACAGAAAGCGATGAATGGTCTCTTCTAAAATGTCAACTCGGGTATCGCGCACTATGACATGGGGTAATACTGGCTATAAAATGTATCGCTGTCCCACTAGGGTGCTCAAACCAACCGATGCAGCATAAGAAGCATAAAATTCTCGGACCAATTCCAAGCTATACCTGCCAGAAGGCTGTACCATCCAACCCAAGCCATATCTCTCAAAAAGAGGCCAAATAACCGGCAATGTCCTCAGTTCCTCCATTTTATACCGGGGCTCCTCCATAATGTTTCTCCGACACACACCACGCTCTGTCAGCTCAGCATCACGATCATAAATAGCACGCATGCCCTGTACACACCACCTTTGAACCTTCCTATCTTGTGCAGTAGTCGGGGCACTCTCGGTACCAGTACCAGAAGGAGAGGCTGTAGCCTCTGCCACAGATGTATCCTGACCCGTAGCCTCATCTGCAGACGTACCCTAACTTGTAGCATCAGCCGCAGACCCTGACTCAGAAGCATCCTCCCCCTCTTCAGACTGGGGGGCCGACTCAGAAGATGCGGCTAGTACCACGGGCTCAGTAGGTGGTGGGACCGGCTGAATTACAGCCCGGGCAGCCGCTCGGGCACGCGTCTGTAACCTAGTAGCCCGTGGGATTAAGGTCGTGTTGTCCTGACTAATCTCAAACTCCTCCACGGAACTACTTGGTTCAGACTCTGCGGGTTCATCCCTCAGACGGGTCGGTAAGTCCGGATTTTTAGTACGAATTCGGGATGATGCATCAAGGTGGTCACTTTTGGGATTGGATTTTGGAGGCATAGCAACGGGTTTGGATTAAATTTTTTGGGTATGGGGTCGAATTTGGGTCGAGTTTTGTATAGTGAATTCAAATTTTCGGACCTATTTGGTAATGGGGTTTGGGTTTTCGAATATGGAACGGATTTGGTGAGTCTTTGGGATATGGTTTTCTCGGATTTTTGGAGTTTGGGAGAGATGTGATTCGTATTTAATGGGGAGAAGTAGAGGGAATTGGAATTTTAGGGATTAAGTTGAATGAATTTAAAGTGGGAAAGAAAGGGTTTTAACCGGGTATAAATCGGGTGAGGAAGAAAGGGTTTCGGATTTATTTTGGAAAAACTGGGCTCGGGTCGGGTCGGATTCTGATTTTGGATGTTTTTATGTTTCACGACACGACCCACGCCACGTGACTGACACCCACGTCATGTGGAGTCTGTCGTGACTGGTGTTCTGTAACTGACTGAATGTCTGATTTCTACGACATCAGTCACGTGGCATGGATCCCATTCACGTCACGTGATTGCTTCCGTGGAACTGATTCAGAGCTTGGAAATCTTTCTCTGAGTTTGACGATGTCATCCACGTGGCGTAGAACCCCCTCACGTAGTGTGATTCATGTCGTGGATGAAATTTCACCACTTCTCGTAGATTTTGTGATATTCAACTAACGGCAACTCAATAATCCGACCTCCTCATAGCAAAATCTTGGGTTGCCTCCCAATCAGCGCTTGATTTAACGTCGCGACACGACGTGGCTAACTTGGATACTCAGACTTACCCAACTAGCCCATGAGTTGCCTCCCATGAAGCGCCTGATTTAACGTCGCGGCACGACATGGCTAACTTGACTACTCAAACTTCATCAAGTTCAATTTCTTCAATCGTCCTTATCTCTTCCGAAACTCCTACATAATGCTTAACACGTTGTCCATTGACCTTGAATAGGACATTATCCGCTCCTTTCAGCTCAATAGCACCATGTGAAAATATCCGAACTACCGTGAATAGGCCAGACCATTTGGACTTTAATTTTCCAGCAAACAGGCGAAGCTTGGAGTTATACAGCAACACCAAATCTCCCGGATGAAACTCTCGATTCTCAATTCGACGATCATGATACAATTTTATCTTTTCTTTATACAATGCTGAACTCTCATAATCCAGGAGACGAAATTCATCCATCTCATTCATTTGTTCCAGTCTCATTTTAGCCGTTTCATTCCAGTCTAAGTTCAACCTCTTCAATGCCCACAATGCTTTATGTTCCAGTTCGACGGGCAAATGGCAAACTTTTCCAAAAACCAACTGATATGGTTAAGCACCAATCGGTGTTTTGAAAGTCGTCCGATATGCCCATAACACATCGTCCCATCTCCGAGCCCAATCAGTCCTATTAGCATTGACTGTTTAGATAGACTTGATTTCACAATTTGATACCTCAACCTGCCCACTTATCTGCGGATGATAAGGTGTGGCCACCTTATGCTTTACACCGTATTTTTCAAGAAGAGCCTTAAACAGCCGGTTGCAAAAGTGGGATCCTCTATCACTAATAATAACTCACGGTGTCCCAAATCGTGAGAAAATGTTCTTTTTCAAGAGAGTTGTGACACTTCTCCCTTCGTTATTGGGAAGTGCAATTGCCTCCACCCACTTAGAAACATAGTCAACAACCACCAAGATATACTTCATTCCATGCGAGCTCACAAATGGACCCATAAAGTCAACTCCCCACACATCAAATAATTCAAGTTCAAGAATCGGAGTCATGGGAAGTTCGTGTCTGCATGAAATATTACCTTGCCTTTGACACCGGTCACAAGCGCGGGCATAGGCATGAGCATCCTTGTAAATGCTGGGCCAATAGTACCCATATTGCAAGATTTTATGGGCAGTCCTTGCACCTCCATGATGACCCCAACTGGAGATGAGTGACATGCCTCCAAAATACTCATCATTTCAACCTCTGGGATGCATCTTCAAATAATGCCATCAGCACACACTCTGAACAAATATGGCTCATCCCAAAAGAATTTTCTTGCCTCATGCATGAACTTTCTTCTCTGCTGATATGTCATATCCTCCAGGATTAGATCACTTGCCAAAAAGTTGGCGAAATCAGCAAACCAAGGGATTAAATCTTGGGATACTGCAAGCACTTGCTCATCTGGAAAAGTATCATCAATTTCAAGATCATCTTTCACTTTCAGCATGGCTTCCTCCTCAAGGCGTGACAGATGGTAAGCCACTTGATTTTCGGTTCCCTTTCGATCCTTGACTTCAAAGTCAAATTCTTGCAACAGAAGTACCCACCGAATCAGTCTTGGCTTAGCATCCTTTTTTGACATAAGATACCGAAGAGCCGCATGATCTGTGTGCACAATAACCTTCGTGCCAATCAAGTACGATCTGAATTTCTCGAAAGCAAAGACTACTGCCAACAACTCCTGCTCAGTCACAGTGTAATTCTTTTGAGCTGGATTAAGCACTTTGCTAGCGTAGTAGATCGGCTGTAATATCTTCTTAAGTCTCTGACCCAGGACTGCTCCCAAAGCCACTCCACTAGCATCGCACATAACCTCAAAAGGTTTAGTCTAATCTGGTGACACAATGATGGGGGCTGACACCAACTTCTTTTTAAGACACTCAAATGCTTTAAGACATGCTTCATCAAACACGAACTTCACCTCTTTCTCTAAAAGTTTGCACAAGGGATGAGCAATCTTGGAGAAGTCTTTGATGAACCTTCGGTAAAAACCAGCATGACCCAAAAAACTTTGAATGCCTTTTACAGAGATAGGTGGGGGCATCTTCTCAATTACTTCGATTTTTGCCTTATCCACCTCCATGTCGTTCTTCGAAATCTGATGCCCCAATACGATACCTTCATTTACCATAAAGTGACACTTTTCCCAATTTAACACTAGGTTGCACTCCTCGCATCTTTACAGCACATTAGCCAGGTGTGCCAAACAACCCTCAAACGAGTCACCCACTACAGAAAAATCATCCATAAACACCTCAATAGTGTCTTCCACCATGTAGGAGAAAATAGACATCATACAGCGTTGGAAGGTAGCCGGTGCATTACACAAACCAAAAGGCATCCTCTTGAATGCGAACGTCCCATATGGACAAGTGAAAGTGGTCTTTTCTTGGTCTTTGGGAGCTATAAAGATCTGATTATACCCCGAATAACCATCAAGAAAACAATACCATCCTCTGCCAGCAAGACGATCTAACATTTGGTCCATGAAGGGCATAGGAAAATGATCCTTTTCAGTCCATGAATTTAGCTTCCGATAGTCCATGCAAACTCTCCATCTAGTCACTGGTCTCATTAGAATCAACTCATTTTTGTCATTTGGAACCACCGTGATTCCTCCCTTTTTCGGCACACACTGAACCGGGCTCACCCACTTGCTATCAGCAATAGGGTATACCACTCCTGCATCCAACCACTTGATGATCTCTTTCTTTACGACCTCTTGCATAGGTGGGTTTAGACGACGGTGGTGTTCAATGCTAGGGACGCATTCTGGCATAAGCTGAATTTTATGAGTGCAAATGTCGGGCGGAATACCTATGATATCTGCAATGGACCAACCAATGGCCCTCTTGAATCTTCTCAAAACCGAAACCAAAGCTACTACTTGTCATTCCACCAGCTTAGCAGAAATAATCACTGACAAGGTATTATTGGCTCCCAAGAATATGTAGCGAAGGTGGGCCGGAAAAGCCTTAAGCTCTAACACTGGAGGCTCCTCTATAGATGGGAGAGCTGGTGGAGTTACCCTATTCTTTAAATCAAGATCCAGTTTCTTGGGCGCATAAGTGTATGCTCATTTACCAGCTAGCGCACCCACCATCTCATCATAGTCTTCTATACCATCGTCTTCAAAGTTTATGAGCACTGCAGCCAGAGGTTCTACTCCCAACCTTTCTTCAATGGGAATGGCATCTTCAATATCATCGACCGCATCTATCACTGAAATGACTCTCTTATCTTTTGGCTGCTTTATTGACCGACAGACATTGAAAGTAACCTGCTCATCATTCAATCTAAATTTCAGCTGCCCGGTTTCCATATCAACCAGAGCGCGACCAGTGGCAAGGAATGGTCTCCCCAGTATGATGGGAACCTCAAAGTCAACCTCACAATCGAGGATCACAAAATCAGCTGGAAATATGAAAGAGGCAACCTTCACCAAAACATCGTACAGAATGCCCACCGGCTTTTTCACAGTTCTATCGGCCATGAGAAGTCTCATGGAGGTTGGTTTTGGTGCACCCAACCCCAACTGCTTAAACACTGCTAATGGCATTAGGTTGATGCTAGTACCCAAATCGCACAGTGCTTTAGCAAAGTCGTATGACCCAATAGTACACGGGATTGTGAACGCTCCTGGATCCTCCTTCTTTTTAACTAAGGACGGTGACGCAATTGCACTACAATGGTGAATGTTATCTGCGGGCTCAAAACTGACCGTTCTCTTCTTAGTCACCAAGTCCTTCATGAACTTGGCATAGCCTGGCATCTGTTCTAATGCTTCTACAAGAGGGATGTTAACTGACAGCTCCTTCAACATGGTGATGAACTTCTGATACTTTCCTTCCTCCGCCTTTTTCTTCAACCTTTGAGGATAGGGAGGAGGAGGTCGCAGAATAGTTTTGAGTACTTTTGGTACCTCATTCTCCTTCCTCTTCTCAGATTTTGCATTGTCGCTATCAGCCTGCTGATTTGGAACCTTTCTACCCTTTGCATTATCTATCTCTAACTCAACTTCAACATCGATAACCACTGGATCCTTAGGCATACTACTGTCGGCAGTCATAGGTGGATCTGTCGTGCACTTCCCGCTTCTAGTAGTGATGGCGAGGCAATAACTATCATTTTTAGGATTCTGGATGGTATTACTTGGAAGGGTGACTGGTTGACGTTGATTCAGTGCCACTGAAATTTGCCCAAACTGTTGCTCCAACTGTTTGATGGCTGCCGAGTGAGACTCCACTTTCTAACTTATGCCCGAGATGTCAGTTCTAATTTCTTTCAAGCAATTCTCCTGACTTTCTGCTCCTTTTACCAATTTATTTAGAAGTGCCTCCATCCTCGAATTTCCAGACTCCTCCTCACGTCTTCCAGGCGGTACATAAGTGTCATTCTTTTCTCTATGATCATCTTTCCGTCTCCAATCACCATCATGGTCCCGTTCACGATCTTTGTATCCCGATTTGTTGTAGTTGTCTCCATAATAGATCCGACCTTGATTCCCTTTCCTTGAGTTCCAAGAGTCTTGATTAGACCCTTGGCCCTTGGCTCAAAAACCCGCCACTTCACGATCTAGATACTTCGCCTCTTCATCTGACTCACTATCATCATGTCTAACTGATTTGCTTTGTGCCCCAACAGCATGCACCTTTTCCGCATCTTTAGCAGCTATCTGTTTGGCCAGAAGACCAATCTCTGTCCTCAACTGAGCAACCTCTTGAGCCACAAATTCATCCAATGCCCTTTGAGCTGCTGAAGCTCCAATAGCATATGTCCCAGCCGGCATATCTGCCTCCCGAGTATGCCATCCTCGGTTGGTCTTAGTGACACGATCCAATATCTCAGAAGCTTGGTTCCATCCCAGACTCATGAATGCTCCACCAGTGAAAGTATCCGCTACCCCCTTTGTGTTGACATTCAAAGCTCTGTAGAATATTTCAAGTAAATTTCGACCACTCATCCTATGATTAGGCACGTTCTGCAACTTTTTCTTGAACCTCAGCCAAGTTTCATAAAGTGCTTCCGAATGAAGCTGTCGAAAATTATAGATCTCGTCCTTTAACTGCAGTATCTTGGATGGTGGGAAAAATCTTTTCAAGAATTGATTTCTCAATTCCTGCCAGGTAGTGATAGAACCTCGTGGTATCTCAGCCAACCACAACGTGGCTTCTTCTGTAAGAGAAAATGGGAACAACCTCAACCGAATCGCCTTTTGGTTAACCCCAGGCAGATTGTATGACGTGCAGACCCCTACAAAGTTCATAACATGCATGTTTGGATCATCAGTAGGAAGACCCGCGAACACACCTTTCAAGTTCAGCAAATAGATCATGGCACTAGTAATGTTAAACTTAGTGCCTGGGGGTAACTCAGGTGGAAAAATAGAACCATTCTCAATCGGCTCAAAATAGGCCACATATTCATCTTCAGGATCATCATAAACAGGCACACGTTGTCTTGGTTGTTCTCTTAATTGTCTTTGTCGCTCTTCAGCATCAGCCAGACGCTGTGCTGCTTCCTGCATAGCTCGATTATCTCTTTCTTCTTGTCTAAGAGCAGCTTGTCTAGCATGCTCTTCTCGGGTCAATCGAGCAGTAGTTTGCTCCGCTGTTTCCTGACCAGCCGGATGCAATGGCTGATTGTGAACATCTCCTGAAGTTGCGGGATTCCGGACTCCTTCAGTATTCACCATTCTCCGATTAGCTCTTAAAGTCCTTTCGATTTCAAGATCAAGTGGAATCAGGGGATTGCCTTGACTCCTAGTATTTGGCATACACCGGCGTATGCCCTCGAGAGTATGTAAGAACACACCCAATCAATTCCAACCAATAATGTTCAACTTTGTAACCGTATTCCCCGGCAACGGCGCCAAAATTTGATGTCGCCCAAAGTATACCTCCAAAAAAGTACAATGCGGTCGCTGAATCAAATATAGAACCCAACTAGGTTGGGGTCGATCCCACAGGGAATAGGTCGAAGTATGAGTAGACTACTGGAAGGAATAACTGGCAAGTAACTAAAACTGGGGGGTTTTGCTAGCAAATAGTAACGATGACAATTGCTGACTGATATCGTGCTTGTAAATAATAAGAGGAATTCACTAGGACTGTGATCCCCAATGATTCCTTAACTCCACCGGGGACTTGAGCTTAACAAGACTTCCCCACTGTGCTGCATGCAAAATCTAACAAGTTAGGTTCATCTAACTGTCTCTCGACTGTCATTAAACGAATTTCACTCTTCTCCTCTCGGTCTCCAAGTGTCGCACTACTAACCCTTGTCCTGGACTTCAGGTAACCTTTCCCGCTAAGGCTCCGGTTATTAGATGAAGGTTGATAGCTTCAAATCTCTGTTGTTATCTCCTTTTCCCAATCTCTACCTCTCTCTCGAGCAAGTCTAGAATACAGGAAAGGTTCTAACGTTTGCAACCGTTAGAAGGCAATCAATACGAAGGAGACAACAATACATGCATACACAGCAGTACAAAGTTGTTTTGCACTTCACCAGTTTCGTTAATTCTTCATGGTTCAGACAACCCTAGTTGATGGGTTTAGCTACTCATAGTTGCAAGAACACAAGAATAATCCAAAGATGAAAGCATAATTATGATCTCACAAGAATGAAGGAAAAACCGAAATTTCAATTATCAATCAACTTCAGAATTAGGGTTTATGAATACAAAACCAAAATATATGTCTGAAACAATGTAAAATAACTCTTAAAGTAGTAAATTGTCCAACTCCCGCACTTAGGACTACCTAGGGGTATTTATAGATACAAAACTAGTCCTATCCAAAACAAAATAGGAGAACAGAGTCGGCAGCTTTCACGATGTCGGGACTTGGTGTCATGGAACCAAAGTCACGGCACGTGACTTGTATCGTAGGAATCAGGCCCTTTTCTTGGATCTCTGAAGTGAACTCACGGCAGGCTTCCACGCCACGTGGGTGTCAGTCACGCCACGTGACACCTGCCATGGAAATCAGGATGGAATTTTCTATTTTCTGGAATGTCACGATAGCCACTCACGTGGCGTGAATGGCTTCCACGCCACGTGAATTGTGGCGTGAATGGCTCTCTTTTGCAGCCTCTTGTTCTTTCTTCACTTGACACTTCGTTCTCCGGCTTGATTCTTCCTCTTTTGCTCATTATGTCTTTAAAGCTTGTTTTCCTGCAAATTAGGACAGAAACCACATCATACCAACAAAACACACCCAAGTTATTGCATCTTTTCCTTGTTTTAAGCATCGAAAGTGCCATATAACCATGGCACATCAGGGCCAACCTCTCGGCACTGGAGGAAATTTGAATAGGGATGAAATAGGCTTATTTGGTTAATCGATCCACGATGACCCAAATACTATCGAAACCACAAGATATACGAGGCAACCCACTCATGAAATCTATAGTGATTTGCTACCACTTCCACTCCGAAATAGGTAATCTCTGAAGCGAACCACCCGATCTCTAATGCTCGGCCTTCACCTGCTGCCAATATAAGCAAGGAGCTACAAAATTTGCTACATCCATCTTCATACAAAACCACCAAAAAACCGTCTCAAATCACGATACATCTTAGTCACCCCAGGATGAATGGAATATTTACCTCCTCTAAAATCAATCTCACCCATCCACCGACTCTCGACAAATAAACTCAGCCACCAATCCTCAAAACACCATTAGGGTTAAGTGAAGCCTCCTTGGCCTCGCCACTCAACACCTTATCTGGGATAGCCCTCAAACCCTCATCATCAAACTGGTGAGCTCGAATCTACTCCATCAAAGAAGATCTAGCATCAATAAAGGCTAAAGCACATCCAGGTGTTGAAATATCAAGCCTAACCATCTGGTTAGCTAAAGACTAAACCTCTAAGGTTAAAGGCCGCTCCTGAGTCAAGAGATGAGCTAAACTCCCCATACTAGTAGAGTTTCGACTCAAGGCATCCGCAAACACGTTAGCCTTACCCGGATGATACAGAATAGTGATGTCATAATCCTTAAGCAACTCAAACCAACGCCACTGTATCATATTAAGCTCTCGCTGGGTGAGGAAGTACTGAAGACTATGATGATCTGAGAAGATCTCACAACGAACTCCATACAGTAGTGCCTCCACAACTTCAACACAAACACAATTGCTGCCAACTCCAAGTCATGGGTAGGGTAATTCTTCTCATGAGGCTTTAACTGACGAGAAGCATAAGCAATCACCTTACCCTCCTGCATCAACACCGCACCCAAACAAACTCTAGAAGCATCACAAAACACGGTAAAAACCATGCCCTCCTTAGTCAAAATCAAGATAGGAGCCGAAGTTAACAACTCCTTGAGCTTTTGGAAGCTCTTCTCACATGCTTCTGACCACTGAAAGGTAATCTTCTTCTGAGTCAACTTAGTCAAAGAAATTGCAATAGAAGAGAATCCCTCAACAAAACATCGATAATAACCTGCCAAGACAACAAAACTCTAAATCTCAGTAGGACTAGTGGTCCTAGCCTAATCACGAATCATCACAATCTTGGCTGGATCGACTATAATACAATCCTTGGTCACCACAAGACCCAAGAAAGAGATAGAATCCAACCAAAACTCACACTTGGAGAACTTAGCATACAACTTCTCACACGCAATCTCTGAAGTACAGTCCTCAAGTGTCTCACATGATTAGACTCATTCTTGGAATAAACCAAGACGACATCTATAATTACAATCATAAAGGAGTCAAGATACGGTCGAAATACCTGATTTATTAACTCCATGAACGTTGTTGGGGCATTGGTCAACTTAAAAGACATGACCAAGAACTCATAATGATCGTATCGAGTCCGAAAAGCTGTCTTTGGAACATCCGAAGCTCTAATCCTCAACTGGTGATACCCGGATCTCAAATCAATCTTAGAAAACACAGAAGCAACCCTGAAGCTGGTCAAATAAATCATCAATGAGAGGAAGAGGATACTTGTTCTTAACTATCACTTTGTTCAACTGTCGATAATCAATACACATGTGCATAAAACCATCCTTCTTCTTCACAAACAAGACAGGTGCACCCCAAGGGGATACACTAGGTCTAATAAAATCCTTACTCAACAAATCTTGCAATTGCTCTTTCAACTCCTTCAACTCAATTGGGCCATCCTATAAGGAGAAATAGAAATAGGCTTGGTGCCCGACTCCACATTAATATCAAAGTCAATATCACGATATGGAGGCATACCAGGCAAATCAGTAGGAAACACATCCATAAACTCACGAACAACCAGAATAAAATCCATAGGAGGCGGTGAGGCAATGCTAGTATCACGAACATGATCCAAATAAGACAAACAACCCTTTCTACCATGCAATGAGCACGTAGAAAAGATATAACTCCTTTTGGTCCCGAATTAAGTGTACCCTTCCAAGCTAACCTTGGAACACTTGGCGCAGCTAAGATCACGGTCTTGGCATAACAATCTAAAATAGCATAATAGGGAGCTAACCAATCCATACCTAAGATAACATCAAAGTCAACCATATCTAGAAGGATCAAGTCTACCCAAGTCTCACGCCCCTCAAAGGTAACCACATAAGATCGGTACACCCGATCCACCACTAAAGAATCCCATACGGGGTTAGATACCTGAAGAGGCATATTAAGGGGCTCACCCAAAAAAATATATATAGACACATAGGAGAATGTAGATCCAGGGTCAAATAACATGAAAGCAGATATGAAGCAAACTGGGATGATACCTGTAATGGCTGCATCAGAGGCCTCAGCCTCAGGTCTCCCAGGTATAGCATAACACTGTCCACGTCATCTCCCAAACTAAGTAAACCCACCATTACTATCACGAGCTCTCCTACCTTTACCTCGAGCACATTTAGCACCACCTCTACCACTCTATAAACCACCTCTAACTGCAAAAATAAAAGTTGGGCAAAATTGAAGCTGAGATCCCTATTGAGGAGGTCCATACACATGGCGAGGGCAATCCTTGGACACATAGCCAAACTCATCACAAACAAAACATCCTCTATGTCCCGACTCAATTCGAGGAGGTGCGGATGAACCAGAACTACCACCCTGGCCTGAAGAACCAAACCTAGAACCTCCACTCACATGTCCTGATACTTGGCTACCAAAAGTCATAAAACCTGAAGGTCTATCACTTAATACCTGCAACACCTGAACTGGCCTACCATGATAACTATAGGAATCTCGACTAGAGAAGTCTCTACCTCGGGAGACGTGTCTACTAAACTCACCCTGACGATGCACCTTCTTGGTACCTCTCTGAGTAGCCTGGATAATAGACTCGGTCAACTTGGCATGCTTAGTAATACTCTACAAAGAAGCCCCTGAAACTACCATCTGGGCTATAGGCAAATGATATGAACCATCTAACCCCCTCACAAACTTCCAAATCCTCTCAGACTTGGTGGAGATGCTAGCAGCTGAATATCTGGATAGAGCATGGAAACGTGCCTCATACTCGGTAATAGACATGGAGCCATGGTCAAAATTATCTCTCAAGCTATAAGGCACAAACCTCTCCAAGAATGCCTCAGAAAATTGAGTCCAAGTCATAGCAGGCAAACCCAAAGGTCTACAACTAGCAAGTGACCTCTACCAATCCCTAGCCACATCTGTGAACTCCATGAGACTCACGGGATCTAAGATTATGTAACTTCTTCTAGCAATCGGTCAGAAACTCATAGGCATCCTCCCCAATAACACCACTAAATACTGGTGGACCCAAGTGAATAAACCTCTCAAACCTCTTTTGATCATCATAAGACATCACTATACCCGAAGCAACCGAAGAAATAGTAACTTAAGTAGGCAAAGAGTCCATACGTGGGGGTACCATAGATGATGGTTGTACCCCAGAAACAGGAATACCATAAGCAGATATCGATACAGATGGCGGAACACTACTCGAAGTTTGAGAAACACCTGGTACACTCAAAGGAACACCATCCAAATGACTCAAAAGATAAATCAATAAATCCTGAAGTACTGGGGTGTCAACTGAAACTTGTGGGACCTGACGTAGCCTCACATCCCCCTGTCTGATAATAATCTTTAGTATACTCAACCTTGGGCTTGGGAGAGGCCTCCTTAGTACATCCTCTAACTGGGGTAGCTTCTCATGCCCGTCCTCTAACTCTGGTCCATCCATGACCCCTACCTTATCCATAAATCAGGGATCCTAAATTGGGTTTCAGCTCAGCATCCCTAGCATCTCTGGACCTAGTCCTCACCATCTGCGTAGAAAGAATAGAATACAAGTTTAGAACATTAGGTATGAACAACCTGCATGATAAGGAATCAAATTAGAGAATTCTTTCCTAAATACATCTTATAGCCTCTCGAAGAAAGATACGGACTTTTACGTACTGATCTTTGATACTTTACTAGACATCCTGCTTTTACATTTATGAGATCGGTGAACTTGATGCTCTAATACCAATTTATCACGACCTAAAAATGGGTCTGACTTTATAAGTCTCGCCTTGATAAGTAAGTCAATCACCCAAGCTGATAATTGAAAATCGGAAACAACAACAACATAACCCAAGGCGAGACTTTTAGAACGAAGTCAGACCCATACAAGTATTAAATAGCGAAAACCTGAACGAATGCCATAAATCACCCAAAACCTGGTGTCATAATATAAGAGCATCTAATACAATATCCAGAAAATAAAAATAAAAATCTATATCTGATAGCCAAAATAAAGACAAATAAGGATAGATGAGGTCTGAATCAGCCCTGAACTCTAGAGTGTGTCAGTACCTCAAAGTCTGGAATATCCACATGAAATCAACCGCCACGGAAGGTTCTCATACTAGGATATGCACCGAAAGGGCACAGTAGGGGTGAGTATCATTGTCCTATATACTCAGTAGGAATCATAGGCCGACTAAATAAAATAGACAATAATATAAGTAAAGAAGACTATGACCACGTCACCTGCAAATAGAAAATTTCCCAAATGGTAGCTTACACTGTCTCTACTAACAGTTCTTATATAATACAGAATTGAAACAACACAGACATACACAAAAAGCATACGAAAAATAAACACAAGTCAAGAAAGCTAATGAAATCATGAAAGATGCATATGCAATGCAATGCAATGATGATGATGGGGTGGAACAGTGAAAGTCATCGCATGACTTTCTATATACACCTACCGAACATGCAGCTCCGCAATATGACCCATGGGGGGTTCGCAACCTATATACTATAACTCATATCTCAATCTCAACCCACATCTCTGGATTGTGTTCACGGAGAGGGTTTTCATAAAATGTTTCATTTTCTTTCAAAAACAATGTTTCTCAATGGTACCAGCATCTCATGAATGCATATATGAAATAAGGATGTAATGCTCACAATCAAATTAGTATGAAGATATCTGATCAATTTAATACATGTATATAAGTAAGCCTAGAATTAACTCAATAAATCCACAATTCATGATTATCAACTTTAATTAGACACCATTAGAATAAATATTCACGTAAGACATCATTAATATCATATTAACTCCTAACTAGGATTTTTATATCATGATCAAGGCAATCAATTCTCAATAAGGACTATAGTAACAATTTAAGCCCCTGCACAGGTATCATATCTAGTACAAGGCATATAAATGCACAATTAAGGCCAATGATGTCAAATAAGGCCCCCACCCAGACAACACGCAATATTAGATATCACAAATCAAAATCCATAGAATATAAGCCCCCACACGGGCACACAACAGTAATAATAATCTCAAAATATAAAACTCATACTTATTTTCCCCAACCCATAGCGTGTTTTACTTATTTATTAACTATCCAACTCAATTTGAAAGAAGTTAAACCATAACCTACCTCGAAGCGACGAAATCTGGGCCTAAAATCCCTCAACATGGAGCTTTCCCTTTTCAAACTGCCTCGAAATCAACTAAAACATACAAATATAGCACCTACGCGTTTAAAAAAAAAGCCAATAATAACCATATTGCCCATATTTAAATTGGATCTAAAATGGACTTGAAAAACGAGTTTGAAAATGAGTGTGGTAAAATCAAAATTTTTCTTTTGAAATACATTTTGCATGGTTATAGGAGTCTATAGAAGAAAATCCAAGTGAAAATGAGCTTAAAACGAGGTCCAAATCGAAGAAAAACCATTTTCAAGCTTTACCGATAAAACCCCCAAAAATTCATTTCAAAATCATGATTAAAAGGTGTTTTTGAAGATAAAATTACTGGAAAATAGTGGGATTAAGAGTTTAGAAGTTATCCACATGAAACTTGATGAAGAAAACCTCAAAAATTGTCTTTCTAGAAGTTTGGAGGTCTAAAAATAGATAAAAATCACGAAAATGAGACTTATATACTGTTCAGTAAATAGTACCTCATGATCATGGACCCCACCTCACGATCGTGAGGGTCAACATTGACCGACCATTAAGTTGGTCATCGCGGTCGCGTAGCTGGGCCTCCCAATTGCGATAAGTCAACCCGACCCTGTCCACTAAAAAATCCATCACGATCGCGATGAAGACTTTCATCAAGGCCCGCAATCCCACGTGATCGCGATGAAGGGCCTAATGCACCAGAAAATGTTGCACCAATAGATTTTTCAAGTGTTGAAATGTCTCTAAACGGACTCTCGAAATTAATTCGGGGCCCCACTAAAACAAACCATATATGCTATCGGGCTATTTTCAACATTCTAGACTCAATGGAGATGTTGAATTTTCAAAAAAAGATTGTTTTCAATAAATTAACCCCCGGTACCCCTTTTCCATTATTTTTCAAACAAAGGGTCGAGATGAGATATAAAGGTCCTGAACCCGAACCAACCACGCTACTAACCCAAATTCGACATTTGGATCTGCTGGCGCAGTCCAAATCTTCTTCCGAGACTCGAAACATGAAATGTTGACCAAAGTCAACCATTGGCTCATAAAGTCTCAAAACAATCCCAAACTCACTCAAATCACTCCCGATTGCATCGGGAACCATGCCAACCATCCCCACACCCCAAAACCAATATGTAGAAATTACAAGAAAGGGTAAAATGGTCAATACATGAAAAGGTAAGTTTTCATAAAAAAAAAATCTTTACAAGTTTGGGCCATGATCTTTTCTCACTTTTCTGTTAGACAAATAAATGTGAGTCCAAGCTCTAATACCAATTGAAAGTAGTAAGAGGGTACCAATTAAAAGTAGTAAGAGGGGGGTGAATTGCTTTTTTTTTTGGGGGGATTTATCAGTCGACTACCTTTCCAATCAGTCGACTACCGAAACAGTATAGTAAAAGCACTATGAGTGTTGAAGGAAAAATGACTGAAAGTAAAAGTGACACCAGATATTTTATACTGGCTGGGATCCCTAATAGGTCTTACTCCAGTCCCCTTGGGTTGCAAGGGATTCTACTAGCTCTTTTTATCAAATCAAAGTTACAAGGATAGAATTAAGCTTTTTGGCATTAACTCACACTCGTTTTCTTTTCTCTCTTTTGATACAAAGCCTTACCAACTATGTGTTTCTTTCCTCTTTTTTTTTTGAATGCATAGTAAGCCTCAAAAGAATACAATGCTTAATGAAAGTAGAACAAAGAGCTAAAAAAGGTTGAGACAAGTATGTTTCTCTTCCTTACTCTTCCATACTTTAAATAGTAGTGATTGAACTACTACTAGCCGTTTGGAAGATACAAACTAAAAAGGCAACCCTACAGATTTGATCCTTGAAAATTGGATGTGAAATATCCTCTTTCCAAGAATAAGGTTGGACCATAAATGGTCTCTTTAATGCCTCTTAACCACGCTGGAAAATCCCAAAAATGGGGATATCTTGAGATCTTGAAAATAGCCTTCTTTCCTTGTGCGAGAGACACTGAATCAATGCATATCCATTAGTGAAGATTTGTTCCTTGTATACATCTTTGAAGAATAGTCTTTTACTTAATTGATCTTCTTTACTTTTGTAATCACTTGAGATGCCTTCTTCCTTTTTCACTTTTCCTGCAAATTGTCAGACATTAAAATTAGACACTATCAACAAAAAATTTCCTTAATCTCAACAAACTTAAAAGATATGAAAGAAATTATGTTTGGCATAAATTTCTTACGATAAAGATTTTTACCTGTATTCTATATGGATAAGATCGAAAGTGATTATGCATGAAAATTGAATATTATAAAAGATTTAATCTTAATTCAATAAGAAAAAACTAACTAAAATAGCAGTCCATACAAGTTTTAAACTCAAAATAATCATATTTTATTTTGATAACACTATTATAATCAGCTTCCACACATTGTTTATTGGGAAAATTTCATTTATATACAAAAAATAAATAGTTTACAAAAAAAATAGGCAAGGTTTTGTTTATTACTTAAAATGATCATTATTACTTAAAATGGCCATTAGGAAATTTCCTTCATTTTTTTTTTTCAGCAATAATTTTTAAGAAAAAGTTTTTTTTTTTTTTTTTTTTTTGGGTTGTGTTTCTCTTTTTTGAGAAAAAACTTTTTTCGCTTTTTTTCAAACTTTTTCCGTACAACTTTTTTCATGTATCAATATTATATAAAATGGTTTATAAACATTTATATATGATGTACAAGTAGTTACGTAGTGTATATATAATGTATCGATATTGCATAAATAGTTAGGTAGTGTATATGTAATGTATCAATATTGTACAAATAATGTATAAACATGTATCGATATTGTATAAATGGTGTATAAACATGTATATATGATGTACAAATAGTTATATAGTGTATATATAATATATTGATATTGTATAAATATGTATAAACGTGTATCGATATTGTAATACCCATTTTACGCATGAATATACCACTTGTAGATCAAGCAAATATCCACCAAACTCTTTACTCTTCCTACTCCAATTATCACTATACCATTTTTCATGCATAAACAAGAACCAAAACAAGAATTGGTAGGTAAAATATGGTACAATTTTCAGAGAAAATTGATGCATTTCTGAACAAAGGATGGATAGTTTTTGTGGCTTCGATGTGGGTTCAATCTTGTTCTAGAATTGGGTATTTGTTTGTGAGTATATCTCCAGTGATCAAGAGTGGTATGATAGGTTATAACTAGAGGCAAGTTGCGTTGTTGGGTGTGGCTATAACGAGGAAATCATCAAATTCCATGAAACAACAGTCCTCTCATCCATTTACCTAATCAGTCCAAGTCTCATATCGATATTGCCACTTTGAGCATAACCCTTAACCATCAAATTCGAAAAAATCACATCTTTTTGAGGCATTTCATCAAACACCTTCTTCACATCCATCATTCTCCCACATCCAGAGTATAACTCAACAATCCCAATTCTTACCACAGATAGAAATAAAGTAGGAGATGAACTGGTTAGAGTGGTAAAAATGGTGAAGCTCAGAGGTATGAAAATTATAGAATTATGGAGCAAAAGAGATGAAGATTAAGGCAAGAAATTGAAAGAAACGAACTTAGAGAGAAAATTTTGGCCAACCTCCGGCCAGCCACTCACAACCAGTAACCACCACATAAATACCCACAACCAGCTTTGCCGACCAAACAACCAAACAAACCCGCCTCTTCATCTCCGTCGTTGGTTTGGCGAGGAGCTCTAACTCTGATGAATCGAAGGAAACCAAAAATACCAGACCGACATCCCTTTCCTCTTCTTTCCTCCATCAACCCAACCATCATTATTTTTGACAACGAACCAACAACCATTGTCCAAACACTCACTATCCATTTTTGTTTAATCTCTGTTAACCCTGACCAGCTTCAGACCAAAATTGACATACAACAGCAACAATAATCCACACCGGTGAGCTCTAAACTCCGGTGGAACTCTAACAACATGCAGCTCAGAGAAAAAAGAAAAGTGCTGAAGTTCAAGTGTGAAAGGAATTTGAGAAAATTAATGTGTGTTATTACATGAAATATATAAAATGACCTAAAATGGGCTATTTCGAGTAATTATCTTAAAGTTGAGCCATTTAAGTTGTAAATAACTTTGATGGACTGACATTTTACATAATTATCCCTTGTTTAATTTTATTAGCCAGACTAATAGTTTGAGTAAAACTAGGCTTTTTTATTCAAATCACTTGTTTATAAGGTTAAGGATCAGTACAAGTCATTTAAACAGGGAAGTATATCTCTCTCCATGTCAATAGTAATTTTCTTTCTATCTCAATTCACTTTCCCCAGCTAATTTCCTTCTCTTCTTTCTTTGTTTTTCCCTGTTTCAGTAAATCAAAACCCAATTGTTCTTTCATAATGGTATTTTTCACAAACAAGATTAGATATCAAAACATTTGGGGGGAAAGTTTAATAAATGAATAATTAATTGACTCGAAATAAATTATTCAAATTATCACAATTTTCTTCTTTAAGGCATGAGTTTCATCTCCAAAACTATAATGTCTCAAACTTTAGTTTGTTACTTATGTAATCAACGTAAATATTAAAAGAAGATGAAACTTGGAGAAATAAAGTTATTTATACATCGCGTAGTCAGTGTATAATCATTATACAATAGATATATAATTAGTGTGTATACATTATACACTAATTATACCATGTGTAATATCATTATACAACATATACATTGTGTAATTAGTGTATAATCATTATACAACATATACCATGTCCCATTATTTGTTTGCTATTGTCATGGAATATCTGAGTAGAAGTTTGAACAATCTGAAGGGTACTAAAGGATTCAAGTTCCACCCTAGGTGTGGTAAGCTGAAGGTCACTCATTTGAGCTTTGAAGATAACCTGTTAATGTTTGCTAGGGGTGACTTGATGTCTGTGACTGCATTGAATGAGTGTTTTGTGCAATTTTCACTTGCTTATGGTCTTAAAGCTAATTTGGAAAAGATTTGTGTCTATTTTAGGGGTATGCAGCAACAAGTTAAAGATGACATTCTTCAACATCTTGGATACACATCTGGGAAACTTTCTTTTAAATATCTAAGTGTACCACTCTCAACCAAGAAGTTGACACTAATGCAATGGCAGCCACTCATTGAGAGGATAGTCAGCAGAATCTCATCTTGGACAACCAAGAAGTTGTACTATACAGGGAGAGTACAACTAGTTCAGACAGTTTTGTTTGGTGTGCAATCTTATTGGGCTTCAACTATTCTTAATACCTAGCAAAGTTGTGAAACTAATTGAGGCTCACTGTAGGAGCTATGTATGGTCAGGTGCTAATCACATTACTAAAAAAGCTTTGGTTTTATGGGAGAAACTTTGCACTCCAAAATCAGCAGGTGGTTTGAATATCACTAAATTGGATTTATAGAACAAAGTTGCTATTGCTAGGACTTTTTGGGATATTACCCACAAGCAAGATAAGATGTGGATTCATTGCGTTTATATATATAAAAAACCAAGATATTCAAGAGATGCATATATCTTAGCATGCATGTTGGATGACTAAGAAGATATTGGAAGCTAGGAAGTTGTGGGCTAACTGTCAGCTAAATCAGTTGCACTAGCAATCTATTACTAGAGCAATGTACTTGCGATTGATAGGGGGATGGAATGAGAGCTCCTTGGAAGTGCCTAATGTTTAGTACTATGCAAGACCAAAGGTTGTGTTCATTATGTGGTTCCAGCTACAAGCTAAACTGCTGACTAAAGATAGGATGTTGAAATGAGGAATCAAAGTGGATCCAAAGTGTATGCTATGCCTGAAGGAGGATGAAACAAGAAATCATTTGTTTGTGAGCTGCTCTTATACTCAACAACTCTGGAGTTTGATTGCTACTTGGATGCAGATTCTACATGGTATAGGAGGGAACTGGCAGCAACATATGGATTGGGCCTTGAAGAATGCAAAGGGTAAGACTATCAGAGCTTAGATCTTCAGAATGGTCTATGTAGAAGTTGTATATACATTATGGATTGAAAGGAATTGTAGGGTGTTCGAGCAAAAGTCGACTGGAGTGGCCATGATTACTAGAGTTATTTCCTTTATTTGTAATGTTAGAGCTTCCATTCAAACTAGGCTTTTAATTCAGTCTTGGCTGGTGTAATAGGTTGGAGTAGAGTTTGTACTTATATAGGGTGCTGAGGAGGGTAGGTTTGGTGTTTATTTTCAATCTCTTAGGATTTAGCTAACTGTGGATGTTGGCTGCTTTGTATTGCTCTACAGGTGATTAATGGAAACAAGTTAGTTACCTAAAAAATATGTGTATGCCTTACATGCTAATTATATATCGATATATACATTTATTATACACATAAATTTTCTAGAATTTTTAGTGAAGATCTGATAATATATTTTTGGTTACTTTCGCCCAAGTTCCATAATCATTATGAAATATGTATATGATTAGTGGGTGTATATTATATAATAATTACAATTGATTTATGTATTTATTATACACGTATAAATTTTTTAAACTATTGGTGAAAATCTGGTTTTTTTTTTTTTTTTTGCCATTTTTGTTCAAGTTTTCTCAACTTTGTATTTGAACTTTTTTGGAGATAATAAGGAATGATGTGAACCTAGAGAATGCTAGGGGTTGATTGTTGGGATAACAGATAAAGATACTTAGGTGAATATAGCTCCCTTTTTTGGGATTCTTTTTTCTATTTTTATAACCTTCTTATTTCTATATATTAGAAGAGAGAGCTTCAGCATGTTAGCTTAGTGTCAAATTATTTTAAAATAAGGGTAATTAGGTCATTTTAACTCATTGGCATGATATGTAATCTTTACAATTGCTGAAAAAGATTGTCTTTTTTTGCTTTGCTATTTGAACTTCAACAACTACTTAAAAAAATATTCAGCCTTCCTCACTAAATTACAAACTATGCCCTATATTGAAATGTCAATTGTAGTGGGACCAGTGAACTTTTTTTCATTCTTTTTACTTTTTCCTCTCTTTAGTCTAATGATTCTATTAGTTCTAAAAAATGATAGTTCATATTAATTAATTTTAATCAAATATTAACATTAATAATTATTAGATTTATTTTAATCTGGCTCTTTTTACTTATTTATTTTAGTTATTTTCTTCTAATATTAATCTTATGATTATGTAAGTTCATAAAATACTAATAATCAAATTTAGATTTTCAAACTATAGATGAAAAAAGTTAATTTAGTAAAATGTATAAATATTTACTTAGGATATGTGTCGAGTCAATAAGGACCAAGTAAAAAAGAAATAAGAAAAAAACCAAATTATGTAAATACCTAATAATATTTTACCTTTGTGAGGTATAAACATAATTTATTATTAAATAACATGTAACAATTCACTATTTTTTTTATATGCAAAAGTAATCTTTTCAGTATTTGATTAAGTATACTATTCTTATGAATTATTATTATTATTATTATTATTATTATTATTATTATTAAACTCTATTACGTAATAAATTCACTTTTCACACGGGTCTTTCCCCGCTAGTTAGTATTTTTATTATTTATTACTATATATAAACGAGAATCCTACAGATTCGTCCTCCTCATAGGGCAGTATGGAATTTTTACTTTTTGATGTTGTTAATCTATCACACATTGCTGTTGTAGTTATCTTATATTTTCCTACTTATTGCCTCTTTCATTTATCCAAGAGCATTGCCACCTAGGACTTTATAATAGGTATGTAGTGTACTTCCTCTATTCCATTTTATTTGCCTTTCTATTAAAAATAATTGCTTTAATTTATTTATTTAAGTTTTAAAATCAAGAGAAGTTTATCATATTCTTCCAATATTATCTATCATGTAATGACTATATAAAGTATCAATAGTGAAATTTAGATTTTCAAAATATAATTAATAAGGTTAGTTTAGTAAAATATACTCTAATAAATATTTTTTTAAGGAGAGTATCAAATCAGCTTGGGCCTAGTAAAATGGAACGGAGGGAGTAGTAATTTTGTGGTAGCTAAAATTTGACAACTTTAAAGTATATTTAAAAATCATTTACTCCCTCCGATTTTGTTTTATTTGGTCTCTATATCAAAAATAGATATTTCATTTTATTTGTCTATTTTAGCAAATTAAAAAGTTTTATTATTTCTTTTCATAATAATCTTAATAATTAAATACTCCATCCATTCACTGTCCAATATTTTAAAAATAATTTTTCACTTTCATTTATTACTTTTAACGAATCAAGAAAAGATAATTATTTTTTTATATGTTTTAAATGTACTTATTTCATTTATCACTAATTTTTCTATGCATCTCACTTCATGTTTTCTTAAAGATGGATACAAAAAAAAAGTTGATAGAGAATATTTACATCGATAAGTGTTCATTAAAAAAAAAAAAGGAAAGAAACATGTTCCTTAAAGAAAAGAAACATATATTTCAATTTTATTTTTAAGAACTTTTTTTTCCTTTGAATGCACAAATTTTTTCTTTTTTGAAAAAAAAAAAAAAGTTTTTTCCTTCTTAGAGTTTATATATATATATTTTTTTGTATGAAACAAGTTTTTCCAATTACACTAGAGAATGAAAGACGAGGAAATGGAGAAGGGGTTAGTTTATCCAATTATGATCTTTTATTTTACTCCTATTGAACTACGTATAATTTTTATGCAATTATTTCTTTTTTGAATAATTTTTTTTACCTAAAAAGTTTTTTTTGGATGGACAATTTTATCTCTCTTTTTGTCACAACCCAATATTTGGGTCATGATGGCGCCTATCGTAACCCACCAATAGGCAAGCCAAATCCTAGTCCGGAGCAACAAGCGACGGGCTAACGGGCGGAATCTCATAAAACAGAGAAGAAGTGAAAGTAACCATATTTATAAACATGCTAAGACTGAGAAGGAAGAGGACAATGTATATAAAGTCCAGAACCCCTCCCAAGACCTGGTGGGGTCAGTACATGAGCCACTACTAACATACCCAAAATACAAGACAGAAACCAAACATGTATAATAAGTACAATAGTCTTGAGAGCAAAAGACTATACAGTAGAGGATGGAGTAGGATCTGCCTCGGACGTCAGTAAGATCACCCTGCTCCGGAATCAGTGCTGAGAAAAGAGTCACGTCAAAACCGTCGACTGGTGCCTGGATCTGCATCGGGGAAAAAGATGCAGAAGTGCAGTATGAGTACCAGGGCAACGGGTACTCAGTAGGCATCATCGGCCGACTGAGCTTAATATAATATAAGCAAGCTAAAGTGCAGGGGGCATGCTAGGTCCGGGGTACAAGTAATAGATACATAAGTAACGGCCGAGGCGTATAGATATGCTCAGGAAAATATAAGTGCGATACATAATAACGAGTAAATAAATGCGTAAGTAAACACACAAGTCAAACATAACCTATCTGGGCCCCCATAAGCCCGATAGGCACACGGAAGAAAACAATAACCCAGTCTGGCCCCCATAAACCAGCGGGACACACAAGAAAAGTAAATGCATAGTCACCAGTGTCTCGAAACTGTATCAGTATCCAGTAACCACAATAACCAACAGGATTGCATCGGGCTTGAACCGGCACCAATGGGTAATAACAAGAGGCCAGACGCCGGAGTCGAACCGGAAGCAGTGGGTAATAACAAGAGGCCACATATATATCATATCTGCCGGACTCGAACCGAAACTCACAGAACAACAACATCATAATCACGGTACCCAGTACCAAAACTCTCCAATCATATCATAACCAGATGCCGGACTCGAACCGGAACTCATAATAATCAGTGGCCGGACTCGAACCGGAACTCATAGTGTACCACAATCCGGGGCCGGACTCGAACCGGAACACCCAATAGTCAATAACCAAAATCATCATACCTGAATCAGTAGCCGGAATCGAACCGGAACTCATCATAGCCAGTAACCAGAACAGAATCAAAGGTCATATCATATCAAATAAACGGGGAACGCCCTAGTGCCAAGTCAATACTATTATATAGGTACAGAAGCTAACTCTACAACATGCTACAAGTCAATCTCAGGGTCCTTCTAGGTCAACTACCTACTATAAAAATATGTATATAAAAGTCTGGGTATACATTACAAGTCATGGAAAGGCGGTTCAGCGTTCTAAGTCAAACTAGTCGACCCCAATCAAATACGGTGCTATCAGGGACGAACAAAGCTAGACAGGCCAACCGGGTATAATCGGGGTGACTTAATCCCGTCATAATCCTAATAGTTATATAGGGCTTATCTAAGACCAAAGATGTCAAAGTTTCGACAAGTCGACAAAAAGGGTAACGGGGCCCGCTACTGGGTCCCGAAAACCAGGTCTGGTTATACTTGTCTAAATCTGGACTAAGTCTGTCTAAGCCTGGACTAAGGTCCAACAATAACATTCCCAGACTAGCAACAACAACAACAATACTATCCGACCCCAAATAGGTCATCTGTGGGGTACCACGAGGATAACGGGCCTGGAATATATCCGAATAGCCCTATCCGGCCTAGAAGGCCTAAATCATAGCAAACCACCACCACCAAGTCTATAATACCAGCCCACAATACCAGCACAATAGCATACATATATCACACATAAGCCCAGTCTAAGTGTAAAGGAAGGTAAACCTAGCCTACCTGGACGCCGCCGCAAGCTTGCTAAAAGAATCAACTATTCAGGAGCCTTCCCCTTCCGAGAGGCCTCTGACTGCCGCCACGCTACCAAGATAATAAAATACAGGTCAAAACATGACTATTGATACCCATATTGCATTAGTTCGGAAAATGTCTGAAAATCCATGTGGAGCCCGCTTGCGGAATCGCAAAACCAAAACCGTCACAGCGTCCCAAATCACCCCGTGATCAATAGTCACAACAGATGTTATCCAATCCGAGCTCATATTAAGCTCTAAATAAGCACCAACTATCAATACCAATATCAATCCCGCCAAATAATAATTTAAATACACGACTTTAAGCTAGAATTGACTGAAAACTTACAATATAAAGATGCTATACTAGCAACCACGCGATCCCCGAGCTTGAATAACTTGATGTAAGTAATTAGTTTTCTTTTCAGTAGTCAAGTTCCACACCAATTGAAACACTTGCAAACACTCTTTCACGTAACATGAACATTTATGTCTATATGCGTATGAGAATTATAAAATCTAGTAGGGAGATCGTTGCAGAATGTCAAACATTTCTAAGAAGTTTGAAACTTCTGTTAGCATTAAATGTTTTTAAAGGATATATAGAGATATATATCAAAAGTTAGGCAATATAGATATATATCAAAAGTTAGGCAAGTGTTGTACCCTTCCTTTAACTCCACGTGTAGTTTTGGTGTCAAGACCACAATGTTTTGTTCCATTACATATATATTCGGGTATTGTATAAATTTGTGGTAAAATAAATATCATATTTTAAATATACCATAATTAATAGAAAATTATTTCTAACAAAACCTCTATAAAATAAAATTATTCTTTTAACATATTTAAATTCACTAGCTTCGCTTTAATTATTAATAAATTATAAAACTATTATAAAATAGTATAGATATAGCATAACCAAAGAATTTTATAAATTTCAAAAACATTTTCAAAAGGTAATAATTATGTAATTTTACCAAATTCAAATTTAATTTAATATTTTACATTGTGCTCGGTCTAAATCATATTCTCAAACGAACTGCCTGGGAACCGAACTGTCAGTCCCAGCAAGTCATAAATAACTTGGGGCAGTTATAGAAAAGCTCTAAACGCTGACAACACACGAAAACGAGAAAAATAACCGGGAAGGTCATTACACTTTTAAAATATTTATGATGTTTACAAATACTGAAAGTAGAAATTATTGATTAATACTATATAATAATATACTATAATGAGACAAATCCATTACAAATTTCAAGATCTTATCCGAATTATCTTTTAAATCTCTTATTTGGTTAATTGAAGATTTATTTTTTTATGCATAAAGTATAGACAAAGAGCAAAATTCATTTTTGAGGTTCATTTTGATGATTTTTTGAATTTCGTATAAATTAAGTTTACTTTACTATATTTAACTAGTACTAGTTTAGGGTACGCGCTTTGCGCGTGTACCTATATTAATGAATAAATAACTTAAAAAATTGATAAATATAGTGGTGAAATTTGTGTGCAACGTGTGAAAAGGGAACTTTTAACACTAAAAGTCGGGGAAAAGACCTAAATTTTAGGATATAAAATTCAATATTTAGTAACATAAAATTAATTTTCAAACCAAATAATAATTGTGGAATCCAAATAACTATAATAATATACTGAATAAGGTTATTGATCTAGACGATCTAGAGTAAAGGGATGCACATTAGAACAGGAGAAAAAGAAAACATCATAAAACTTAATATTTGAATCACTTAATCTCGGGGAGTGCAGGATTAAACTTCCGAACAACTATTATATATCTGACTCTGTCGGCATTAGGATGGGATATATAATCAGAAGATAATCTTGAATGTGGACA
The DNA here is from genome assembly GCA_031232105.1 of Capsicum rhomboideum. Classification (NCBI taxonomy): domain Eukaryota; kingdom Viridiplantae; phylum Streptophyta; class Magnoliopsida; order Solanales; family Solanaceae; genus Capsicum; species Capsicum rhomboideum. The sequence goes on along the minus strand of CP124711.1, from coordinate 135,420,955 downwards.
CATATAAGAATGCTTATTTTCCACACGTATACATTCTAGGATAGACGTTGCATTAAAGTTTATGTAGTTATTTGAAACACTTAGGTAAGGTGATTGAAACCAAATCCCTTAACGAACAAAAATGTTAAAAGGAATTAGATTCAAGATGGTTTTAAATCTCGGATTAACAACAATACCGATATTGTGGTACCTATCTGATAAATCTAACTTCACTATGAAGTACCATCAATGGAGACACATTAAACCTAATTATATCCCTCACATGACTTTGTTTATAAATTTATCAACTTCTAATCTCTTCTTCCGTTCTCTAAATTTTTATGGATTCACTTCTCATCTGGGTCCTGAAGGGGAGTCTTGGAGTAACTGGTAAAGTTGATGTCATGTGACCAGGAAGTCATGGGTCCAAGCCTTGGAAACAGTCTCTGGCAGAAATGCAAGGTAATGCTGCATACAATAAACCCTTATGGTCAGGCCCTTCCCCAGACCCTGCACATAGCGAGACCTTTAATACATCGGGGTGCACTTTTTTACTTCTTGGATGGGTCCTCTAATATATGAATACTACACTGAACTGGTTGACTATACACTAATATGTTTCTAGCAGTACATTCGGTCTCTTTGCTACTCGAGGTAAAGATGACCCAAAGCAAGAAACCAAGAGTTGATGGGATGCGGGATGCCCATCCCCACATTGATTAAACAATTTGACATATGAAGAAGTACTTCGGAGAAAAGACCAATCAGTCATTATAAAATTAATCTTTAGATCATTAACGTCGAACAAAGATGACTACTGCTACACCTACTATTTCATTATGGCAGTGAAGGAGCTCATCATATATAATTTTTTATTTCAACTCCATATATACAGTAGCTCTAGGTCATCGACAAGAAGAAACAAATTTTGAAGTTTTATTTATCCATGGAGAGATCTAAATTCCTCTTTCAATCAATAAAAACACTATTTCTCCCTAAATCAAATCCGAGAACTTGCAAACAAAGCAAAAAAATTTCAAAACAATAAAGAAAGCTTAATTGCTTCTTCACTTTGTGGCACAATTTTATGTTCCAACTATATATTTTTCTAATGCTTCTTACCATATATTTTAGGATTTCTTAATAGAAGAGATCCTTCAACAGAGGGCAGAGCAGAATCAGTTTGGAACATGTTATAAAACACTCTTTATCGATCATTGTCCCCTTGTTGCCTCCTAAATTTGCTGGCTCCTCCTAGCATTGATCGTATTCCGACGTTTAACAAACAATACCTTTTATTTTCCCAGCTCGAGTAAGTTTGTACAACCCCTTAGGATCCATTGCCTCATATACATTGCAGAGAAACATCCATGAAAACCTAAAAAGTAAGTTATCGTGGGAGAAGCTAATCCTTTGAGAACCATTTCACAGCACAAACCTCAATGAAATCCCCTTCTACAAGTAAAGGGTGACAAGCATCTCTATCCGACGATATCAAACTGGCAATGCAAAACATTAAAACGACAAAGAATAAGAAAAGAAATAGTTGACATGTTTAGTATAGACTTTATTTTATAGTCCCTTTGTCTCAAAATAGTTGGTATGTTTGTTAAAAAAAAATTTCTTAAAATAGTTGGTATGTTTAAAAAATTAAGAGATAATTATCCACTTTTTTCGAACTCTACCCTCAGTAATAATTATTCTAGAATTAAGAGGCACGTAAATAGATGAAGATCAAAGAATTAATAAGGGATATATTAGTCATATCACACTCCTGATTAATTTTTTCTTTAAGAGTTGTGCAAAATCTATACATGCCAACTATTTTGAGATGGAGGGAGTACTTGACACGGGTTGTTGCAATATATTTTTGAAAAATTAGTAAAACCAACTGAACTAACAAAAAAAATCATAAATCTACCTTCTTCTTAATAACACTAAGAAAAAACCCAAATAAATATCATTAATTCATAATTTCAACCTTCAAAAATATAAACTTTTTTAAAAAAATTGAGAAAAGGAGAAACCAAGGAATAAGCAAACAAAGTAAAGAAACCCATTCACAAGAGAAACTGGAGTGACTACCACAAATTCATTTTCGAGAGCTCTAAAATCTAAATCCTCATCTTCTTGTTCTTGTTTCTTGTCAATCAACTCCAATTCAAAGTACTCTACTTTCTTATCGGGATCAAATTTCCTGCTATACCAATAGATTCAACAACTTCTATATTCTTTAGTTTTAAATATGTTAGATTTTGAATTGGACTTCATAATTATTGCTCTCAGTAAACTTATATTAATATAATATAGAACCAAAAAAAATGGTGATGTAACTAATCAAAATTAAACAAATTACAAAGTACTTTTAGAATTGAGGCAAACTATTTGATGTATAATTTAAAGGACAATCTTCTTATGAACATCACAACAATAACATATTTAATGTAAACTCATAAAGTGAGGTTCGGAAAGAAATAAAGTTTACGCACCCTTATCCTTACCTTGGAGGTAGAAATGTTGTTTCTTATATCCTCACCCACCCAAAAAGAAAAAGAGATAACAAACTAAGAAGGAGCTAGAAGAACAACTTTCGAGCAGGTGGTGGAGGTCTCGTGGAAGGAGAGTTTGATGAGCTTTGAGTATCAGGTAATACCATGTTTTCTGTAGTTCCTTTGCCTTTATCAGCTAGCTTTTCTCCTCGAGGGTTAGTTAAAAGAGTATTCTGAAAGGACTGTGTGAAACCAGTTGCAATTACAGTCACGTGTAACTCTCCATTATAATGTTCATACACAACATCACCAACTATGATGTTGGCAGATGGATTAGCCAAACTTGTGACAACCTGTGAGGTAAGTATTGCCAAGCAATCACTAATCTTGTAACAGGTATTAAGACAAAATCACTAAGGAGAAAAGGTGTTGCGAGACGATAGAAACATAGTTAGCGCGTACAAGAATTAGCAACTTATAAAAAACATGTAACAACATTAGTAGTACAGTAATAACTCCTTGCAGTTGCCAACGCCTCAAAGAGCAAACATCATCTTACTTCTGGTTACAATAATACAAAACTATACAGGGCTACCAAGAAGAGAAGGAAAATCGTGTAACTGACGTTAAAACATATATATGATGAAAATATCATTTGAACAATTTTTATACGTTGCCAAAACTTCTGAATAATTTTGGAGGACAACTTCTGAATTTTTTTGGAGTTCTGCTTAGCTTTTTTCTTGTCTTATTTTGAATCTTTATTTGCCTTTTTCTTGGCCTCTTTCAAAGCTTGAATGAAGTTTTTCAAGCAAATTTGAGGCCCTCCTGAAGCATTATTGAGCATCAAATGCTCCGCCACATCACAAGGACTCATGTTTACTTCCTCTAATAAACCTTGAATCTGTTGAAACAAAGCATGTGTTTCCAAATCCAAGTAATTCTTAACCAACACTCTGAATGCTTCATATCTGCAGTATGACATCTCCATGTACATATCCATCCGTCCTCAAGAATTAGAACTGGATCAAGTTTGTTCTTGTGATTTGTGGTAAATATAATTATTATTTATCTCTATAGATCTGTGATGTCGTATCACAATACCCTTGAGGAATCACTCAAAGTTAAAAGTAAGAATTAATATTGAAAGAATTACATCATAAAACAATATATTCTTTGAAAAGAGCATCCAATTATAGATACATGAAGGCAAAACTTTGCATACGTTTTAAATACAACAACAATAATAACATATTTAGTGTATTTTCATAAGTAGGATTTAAGGAGGGTAGTTGTGCACGTTGCCCTTACCTCTTTTTAAAAAAGGAGAATAGATTGTTTCTGATACATCCTCAAATAAAATTAAACAACCAAAAACATACCTTAGTCGAGAATGATGACGGAAATAATGTGTCGTAGTCCGAAGAGTTGTAGTATTCTGCTAACTTGATGGATTTAGACTCCATTTAAGTAAGATGAAGCATAAAAGAAGAAAAAGAAAATTTCAGGTCAATGGAACCAACACGTGGTGTGGAAAATCAACAATGTGATTAACCACATATTCTTTATTAGGTCGTCATCAAATTTTGAGTCACAAATCTGAATTATGACGTTAGCTCCATCGGTAGAAAATCAAATAGTGCTATAATTTCAAGAATCTACACAAAATAATTTGATTAGAAAGAAGAAGCAAATCAAGGTGGGAAGCATTGGTAAACATGTTGTTGGTTTCTTGACTTGGTACTCTTGGAATATGGAATTAATGCTTAAATCTATTATGGTAAAAGAATAAAGACTCCTAAACCTACATGAATTTTAATTGCATGAAATTTTTCATCTTTGGGTCTTTTTTTTTTTTTTTTTTTGGTCGTGGTACCTTTGGAATATGGAATTAAGGCTTAATTCTATATATGGTAAAAGAATAAAGACTTTTAAACCTAAAAGAATTTTAATTGCACGAAATTTTCCTTCTTTGGCTCTTTTGTTTTTGTTCGTTCATGATCCTAGTTACTTGGACTTTTTATTTATATAATTTAAATTTTAAAAATTAAATTTTAGGAAAAATAGTGAAAAGATGATTTTGTCTATTGCAGAGTCTTTTAATGAAAAGCAAAAAGTTCAAACAACATTTGTAAACACTTTTAATATATTAGAGATTAGAGATTAGAGATAGAGATAAACTTGCTTTACGAAATGTTGAATAAAACTTAATAAATACCTAAAAAAAATCTATTTTTATCTATAACTAACAAAATTATTAACAAATTCATAAAAATGTCAAGATATTTTTCAAGTTTATCATCTTTGACGAGTTATCATAGTATTACTTATATAATGTAGAATTACTTTTGTCCATTGGTATTTGCTAATTCTTCTGCTAAGTTTGTTTCCTCATAAATATTTTTTTCTTTGAAAATTATGCAATTCTAAAATAAAACTTTAAAGACTTATTAACAAGACAAAATTAACGTGAAATTATAATTCTTAATTAAAATTATTATTTTCACTTCTTGAGTTTGGGCCCGGGCTTGCACGGGCCACCTACAACTAGTTTGAATAAGGATTAAGTACATGTATATTCAATTTAAGACTCTTTATTGCAATAAATAAATATACTTTTTAATAGTTACAATACTAAGCAAATAATTGTAATGCATAACAGATTAGATTTATTAAAGAGTTTTAAATATTTATTCATTTATCTGAAAATATTCTTTTCCAATTGATTTAGTAGGCTTAAATTTAGGAATTTCAAATTATCATTAATCAACCAAATCTATTTTCCCTGCAATAAATAATCCTTCAATATTTTCCTTTTCTGGCATTAAATATTTTTAATTTTAGAAAAGAAAATAATATTTTCCTTCTCTCTCCTCAGAATCTAGGAGTTATGCTCGTTTGAAGTTGACTATATCAAGATTCTTCACAAGAAACCCACCGGTAAGGAAGGTTTCAACTTGGCTATGAGTAGGACTGGCAACGGACCGGACCGGGCCTGCCGAAACAGACGGTCCGTGTTTCCGGACTGTCATCGGTGGACGGTGACCGGAGTTGGTCCGAAAACGGGCCTACCGGACCGCGCAGCCCGAAAAAAATCCATTTGTCAGGATCGGTCCACTATTAACCGGACGGTTACCAGACCGGATTCCGGTTCCGCCCAATTTTATTTTATTTTTAAAACTTTTAATTTATAATTTAAATTCCAAATCAAAAAAAAGAAAAAAAAAATTTTTAAAAATTGTTTTTTTGTTTGAATTTAAATTAGTTTTCAAATTTTATTAAGTTTTAAAACATCTTTTTGAAAACTTTAATTTTCAAATTTAAAGTTTATGTTTAAATTTTCAACTTTGAAAACTTTGATTTTTGTTTAAAGTTAAAATGTAAATTTTCAACTTTCAAATTTAAATTTATAACTTAAAGTTTAATTGTTTTTTTTAAATCTTAAAGTTTAAATAAAAGACAAATTTAAAAAGAAAATGAAGGCGAATAGCCTATAATTTTATTCAAATCAATAAAGAAGTACATGTATTACAAATATTAGAAGAGCACCTAATCTACGCAGTCACCTTCTAGGAAGGGTTCTGTTTCAACTAAGTCTCGATTATTATACTAATATCTATAATTTCCAAAGTATGTTTTTTGTAAGTTATCTATCAATTCCTTGGAAACATGATCAGGAATTTGTATTTGGTTTTCTTCATCCATTGCTTCCATGCCATCATCACTATTTTCTCCAAGTGCTTCATCTATTTCTATTTCTGCTTGATGCGATAAATTTGGTAGTCCAGCATTCCTTCGTTCGGCGCTGATCTAATCTCTAAACAACACTGATATTTTCAAACTATCTTTTGCTAACGAATACCTATGGTCTCAAATTAAAAATCTCCCTGCGCTGAAAGCTTGCTCCGAAGCTACTGAAGATGCTTGCATAGCTAGCACAACTCGAACCACCCTTGAAAGATATGGATATTGTTCTGTCCGGTTCTTCCACCAAGTTAAAAGTTGAGGGTCTCCATTTTCATCCCTAATATTTTCCCGTGCCTGATTAATATATTGATCAAAATCATTATTGTTAGCATAATCAAGACTAAGTTCTTCATCCATAATTTCATCAAAATCATTAAATCTAGCCCTACGACATGGAGGTTCAGACGGTTCATCATTTAGTAGCTTGTCTCTATAAATGTCATACAAATGTCTAGCTTTAGTTAATATATTATATTTACACGATTCAACAGATGGAACTTCATCACTTGTAATTTCTAAATTTTTATAAATCTTTTCAATCATTTTTTTACCACCATGTACTTTGTACGTTGGGTTGAACAAAGTAGAAGTTAAAAATATTTGAGGAATAGGAAAAAAATATTTTTTAAATTTTTCAATCATATATGTAACCGCAACTTTAAAATGTTCACGATCTTTATATTTAACAAATTCAGATGAAATAACACAAACATTTACTAAAGCTGAAGAAATAGTATGATAATATTGACCAGATATAATATTTGTAGCACTATAAAAAATTCTCAGAAATTTAATAAGTTCTTCGCACTCTTTCCAATCCTCGTCGGTGATTCTAAAGCTCCGATCCGAATGATGTTTATTATAAAGCATTTGTAAAGGCGCACGATAATCAATAGCAAGAATAAGCATTTCAAATAAAGAATTCCATCTAGTAGTCACTTCTTTTGGAATTTTTCTAAATGGAATTTCAACTAAAGTACAAGTTTTTTCAAATTCTCTAATTCTAGACCTTATTTTAGCTTTAAAAACCCATGCACAAGTAGCTCGATTTCTAACACGAGAATCACCAAATACATTAATACCATCCATCACTATTAAATCATAAATATGTGCATTACACTTAACACGAAAAGCATCCTCATCAATTGGACAAAGTCTGGGTTTTAAAAAATCAATAGCTTTTAAATTAGCAGAAGCATTATCTAATGTGACACCCATTATCATATCACAAAGACCAAAATAATGTAAAATCTCTCCTGTCAAAGAAGCAATATAACTACCAGTTTTCCTCTCTTCAACATATTTATAGCCTATAATTCTTTTTTGCATGTTCCAGTCATGATCAATCCAATGAGTAGTAATAGTAAAATAATCATTACCATTAGGACTTACACCCATATCAGAAGTGATAGATATTTTACCATCAAAATAAAAAAATAGCAACGAAGAAAATGAAAATGTTCACATTGATATTTAAAAATATCAGCTTTAATTGTATTTCTTGAAAAACCTCGAAAATCAGGATTATACACTTTTCGAATATAATGAATAAAACCAGAATGTTCACCAAAACTAAAAGGCAAACCACAAACCGCAACCATTTTAGCTAATTCTTCACGATTCCTATCCTGACGATATGTGAGTGATGTGCTTGGGTCAGCCGGGTTACTATAATCTAAAATATTCTGGACCATGTTAGAACCTTCGACAGATTGGTTAGTATCGGGCAAGGGTGTACCATTTTTTTAGCCTTAGCGATAGCTTCTAGACTAACATATTCAGGAACACAAGTTCTCAAATGTCTAGTTAGTATTCCTGTCCCACCCTGCGATCCCCCAGTCAAATGTTTGATCACTTTCTTACATTTAATTTATTACAAGTTGCAGTAGTTTTCTCCTTATTTTGGGTCATAAATTTTCAAACTAATTATCTCTTACTTCGTTCTATTTTTCCTACTCTAGTAAATGTAGGTAAATTTCCTACTTCATCTTGTTCTGGTAATTCCATAGCCGGACTAGTAGGGGTAGGGGTATCTTTTAACTCTTGTTCTTCTACATCTTCCTCTTCCTCTACGTCTTCAAAATAATTACCAAAACATCTATCTAAGGCCTCATGATCTTCTACATTATCGGAAGCAACATCAATAGCACAAGGACATTCAAAAGAAGTATCATCAAAATGATTAAAATCATCGTTATTAATTCTAAATCTAGGTGGCAACGATTTAGAACTACCTCGACCCCGCCTCTACTACTACTAGCACCCTTATCTTTTTTACCCAAAATGTTTTTAGCCTGACTAAAAAATAATTTTTTACCACTACCTTTTTTACCTGCATCCATATTTTAATATGAAAAAAAAGAAAGATAAAAATATAAAAACAAATAATATAAATATAATGAAAAATTAATAGTAATTAAACAAATAAAGAGATGAAAGTTGGAACGAATGTACCGACCGTCTGTGTAAAAGCAGACTTATATAACCAAAAAGCCGAAATTGAGAGATGACAATTGAAGCTTGCTTCAAAAAAAAATCCCTTCAATTAACAAAATATACAATATTATAGAGAGTGATTAGTAATAGAGAGTCTTTGAGAATTTGTGGAAAAATTAGGGGGAAGAGTGGGTATTTATAGGGAAATATGAAGTGGGGGGCTGGGGACAGTTGGGGGGTGGGGTGGGTGGAACTAGCCTTTGGGGGCCCACTAACGGCTCCCAACGGCTAAAAAATGGTAAGATTATTTTTTTTAAATTTTTTTTACTGTTTAACCGGTCATCTGGATCGGAACCGGATCGGACAACCGGTTAAAGTTCCCTATTCCGCACCGGTCCGTGTACCGATAGGTTTTGGTACCGTTCTTAAACCGTACTTATTGGAAACCGCTACCGAAATCGAAACCGACACTGGATGCGGCCTGGAATGGGCAATTCCGGTCCAGCTGCCACCCTTAGCTATGAGCTAAGAGTTACTTGTGGCTTTGATACATGTCTAAATAATTCCTCATACTACTAAAACATTATATTTGATTTTACATGTACTTGAAGCATGATTTTAATCTTAGCTTAGATTTTCGGGCTGCTACAGTTTTAAAGCGGTGCAAGAGGCCGTTGGATGGCCCATTGCTGATATCATTAGGATTTCATCGGGAATTTGCATGTACAAAATCTGACTTGAGCATGTGTGCCTATTATTGAGCATCAACGGAGATTGAATCCACCTATGCAAGAAGTGGTGAAGAAAGAAATCATCAAGTGGTTGGACACATGGGTGGTTTATCCTATTACAGACAGCAAATGGCTAAGCTCAGTCCAATGTTGTTATATCCCATAAGTTCAACGATTTTATTTTGATAGCTCCCACATGTTTTTATGCAATTTTAAGGTTGATAAATGACTAGGACTGATAACAGGACCATTAGGAAGTGTTTCAGAATTTTTAAAATGAGTTTTGGGGTAAAACGCAACCCCAAAATAATAGGGGTCCACGTTAGGGCCATGCCACAGAGGCAAGGCACGACCAAAGTGCAAAACCAATGGCTAGACGCGTTTAGGCCATGCCACACAGCTTGGTTGCCATGTTTCAGGTGTGTCACGCCAATGGCCTGACGCGATTTTATCGTGCCATCCTAGTGGTCACGGTGACGTGAAATTTTTGTTTTTCCTTTGGTTCTTTGAGGGTAAATTAGTCATTTTGATCCTAAATGACCTTATAATTCATACTAAACCATTTTCCCTCATTACTTAGCTCAAATTCATTGTTTACTCTCCTCTCAAACTCTCAAGAACACACAAACAAGCGTTTCTCTAAAAAAAATTCAACTTCAAGGGCTCCAAATTAAGATTCCCCTCAAGAAATCGAAAATTCCAGGTATGTGGGATTTTTAACAACGATTTTGTTTCATCCTTGTGCCAAATACACCTTTTCATTTAATGAATTTCAAGCTAGCAATTAGGGTGTAAACCCAAATTATCACGATCTTGAACATTATACTCCTATATGAGTTTATTTATGGGTTATGACTAAATTCATGATTTTATAGTTGGTTTACCATCTTGTTTATGTGTCTTAATCACATGTTACGTTTTACTATCTCTTTGACATGAAACTCCATATTTTACTAAGCATTACATGATTTGCCATGACATGAACCACAAATCACAAACATGATCTTATGGTTTTAAAATTATTATGAAAGTCATGGTTATGAAACTTATGTAGAAGCATAATTATTTTTTGGAATTATAAACTAGTTATGTTAAATTCTTGATAAATAAGCATAACACTGTGTTGTTAGGTGTGGTTATAACAAGGAAATCATCAAATTTCATGAAACAACAATCCTCTCATCCATTTGCCTAAACAGTCCAAGTACCATATCCACATTGCCACTTTAAGCATAACCCTTAACCATCAAATTCCAAAAAATCATCTCTTTGAGGCATTTCATCAAACACCTTCTTCACATCCATCATTCTCCCACATCAAGAGTATAACTCAACAATCCCAATCCTCATCGCAGATAGAAATGAAGTGGGAGATGATCTGGTTAGAATGGTAAAGATGGCAAAGCTCAGAGGTAAGAAAATTACATAATTAGGAATAAAAAGAGATAAAGATTAAGGCAAGAAATTGAAAGAAACGAACTTAGAGAGAAAATTCTAGCCAACCTCCAGTCAGCCACTCACAACCAGCAACCACCATATAAACACCCACAACCAGCTTTTCCAACCAAGCAACCAAACAACCCCATCTCTTCATCTTTGTTGTTGCTCTAGCGAGGAGAAAGCAGAAACACCACACCGATATCCCTTTCCTCTTCTCTTGTAAAGACCTATTTTGATGATTTTCCATTTTTATGTGTTTTGACCATTTTGCCCTTCCCCGTAGTTATTACATGTTGATTTTGGGATATAGGTATGGTTGGTTCCCGAGGTCTTTGGGAAGGCCTTGGATGGTCTTGAGTTCATTTTGAGGCTTTGAGAGCCAATAGTTGACTTTGGTCAACATTTATTACTCTAAGTGCCGGATGACAAAACAAACTACTCCAGCAGATCCAGAACATTGAGGGTGGTTCAATTTCATGGGTTTTATATCTCATTTTGACCCTCGATTTGAAAAATTCTGAAATATGGTCTCGGTGGTCATTTTGTTGTAAACAATCTTTTTTCTAAAAATTTAATGTCACCATTGAGTCCGTAAAGTCAAATTTAGTCTAGTAGCATAGTTCGTTTGCATTCGCGGGATTCCAAATGAATCTCGAGGGGTCTATCGATAATTTTGCAACTTAGAAAAGTTGTTGAGTTGCTGAAGTTTGGTGCAGCTGCTTTAGCGGTCAAGTACCACTTTAGTGGTGTCCGCTTAAGCAGCCAAGCACCGCTTTAGTGGACTAGTGGGATACATTGCCAACCACTAAAGAGGGCATCCGACTACTTTAGCGGTGACCTCTTTAGCGGAAGGCGACTACTTTAGTGGTTAGGTGCTGCTTTAGCGATCATTTAGCCGCTATATACCTGCTGGGCTGGTATATAAACTCATTTTCATAATTTTTCATTTATTCTTAAGTATTGGAGCTTAGGGTTTGAGAGTTTTTGGACGATTTCTTCACTTCTCAATCTTGGGTAAGCTCTATAGTCCTTTTTCCATCATTTTACTTTGATTACATCTTTTAAACATCCTTTAAATCGTGATTTTGAAATGGATTTTGGGGGTTTTACCTAAAAAGTTTAAGAATGGTTTTTCATCAATTAAACACTCGTTTTTAATTCGACTTCACTTGGGTTTTCTCCTATGAGTTCCTTTAATCATGGGTAATGGTTTTCTAGACAAAATTTTGGTTTTACCCCTTTATTTTCAAAATCTATTTTTAAGATTCGTTTTGGACCCGGTTTAAATATGGGCAATATGGGTATTGTTGGCTTTTTTTTTTTGTAATGCATAGATGCTATATTTGTCTTTTTTAGTTGATTTTGAGGCTGTTCAAAAAGGGAAGGCTCTATGTTGAACCACTTTAGGCTCGAATTTTGTCGTTTTGAGGTAGGTTATGGCTTAACTTCTTTCAAATTGAGCTGGGTAGTTAATATATAGGTAAAGCATGCTATGGGTTGGGGAGAATGGCTATGGGGTTTATATTTCACGATTATATTCATTATTGTGTACCCGTGTGGGGGTTTATTTGGTGTGGATATTGACATGAGATATTTGATATTGCGTGTAGCCCGAGTGGGGGCCCTATTTGACATTATTTGGCCTTACTGGTGCATTTAGATGCCTTATTTCTAGATATGATGCCCGTGCGGGGGTTCAAACTGTGATTATAGGTGTTATTGAGCATTGATTGCTTTATCATGATTGAAAATACTCGAGTTAGGGGTTGATATGATATTTATGTTGTCTTACATGCATATTTATTCTTATGACGCCCATTTGTAGTTGATGAATCATGAATTATGGACATGTTGAGTTGATTTCTGAGCTCACCTACATATATATACATCGTATTGAATTTACTGGATATCTTTATACTAATCTGATTATCCTCATTCCGTACTTATACATTCATGAGCTACTGATACCATTGAGGAACACCATTTTTGAAAAAAAATGAGATATTTTCATAAAAACCCTCTCTGTGAACACGATCCGAAGAGGTGAGATATGATGAGATTTAGATTGAGATATGAGATAAAGTATATGAGTTGCGAATCCCTCATGGGTCCTATTATGGAGTTGCAAACTTGGTAGGTGTATACTGAAAGTCATGCGATGACTTTCACCGTTCCACAACATCATCATTATTATTACATTACATTCGCATATCCAGTTATTCTCTTGTGCTTGACTTGTGTTCTTTTATTGCATTTCTGTACTTACTTGTGTTATTTAATTCGATATTATATTAGAACTGTTAGTGGAGACAGTATGAGCTACCGTTTGGGACTTTTCTCTGCTTGAAGGTGATGTGCTCATAGTATGTTTTACTTATCTTATTTTCTACTTTGCTCAGTCAGCCTATGATACCTACTGAGTACAAGTGGACCCGTATTCATCCCTACTATGCCCTTTTGGTGCGGATTCAGGTTTGAGTACGACACGCTACTGCTGAGTTCGTGCTGATTGAGAGAGAGTTCAAGGTATCAATTGCTTCATGTCTTCGAAGTTGATCCTGAGCCTCATCTATCCCTTATTATGTATTTATTTCATTTCCAAAGACTATATGTATTTTAGATTTGATTTTATACTAAATGCTCTATATTTATGACACCAGGTTCTGGGATTTGGTTATGTATTTCTTGGATTCCATATTTATTATGTTCAGGACTTAACTTCGTTCTAGAATTCTCATCATTTACTCTTATTTTGTATTACTTCATGTTCTTTATTCATTTTGGGATTTGGGCATACTTATCCAGGCTAAGCCACTATAAGTGCCATCACAACCCAGTTTATGGGTCATGCCAAATCGGTATCAAAGCATCTAGGTTACACCGGTCTCATAAATGTCAGAGTAGGATGTCTAGTAAAGTCTCGAAGATCGATAAATAGACGTCCATATCTATCTTTGAGAGGCTATAAGATATCTTTAGGAAAAATTCCTTGATTTGATTCCTCATTATGCGGGTTATTCTTATCCAATGTTCTAAGTTGTGTTCCATTCTTTTCTGTGCAGATGGTGAGGACTAGATCTCAAGAGGCTATAGATGTTGAGCCATCACCCGAGGATGGAGACCAGATTAAGGGGCGAGGTATGGGTTGTAGATGACTTCGAGGTAGAGGACGGGCACGAGGAGTTTCCCCGATCAGAGGTAGTGCTAGAGGGATCTCCCCTGATTACAAGGTTGGATATGCAGAGAGTATGGGGCAGGCTCAGGTTCCATAGGGTACTACTGCCTCGGTATTTGAGGGTTATTGATTCATTAACGAACCCGATTGTAAGGTGTTCCTTTGAGTGCACCTGGTGTTCCTCTATTTCTAAGTGTTGTACCTTCGTCAGTGCCCGTGTCTGATTATGGCATTTCTTCGACTTCGAGCATGATTTCCCCATCGGTACCAGTATCTACTCAGGATATTCCACAGACTCCAAGTGGTGCTCCACCTTCTATACCAGTATCTGATTATGGTATCCTGAGTTCTAGGGTATAGCCATCTCCCCTGGTATCCCACGGATGGGTTCTCAGCCAGCCAAGCTCATTATTCTTTTGGTAACTTTAGGGACCATTATATTTTCTGAGGATCAGAAGAGGTTTGCAAGTTTTGTTTGCTTGGGTTCGCCCAAGTTTAGTGGAGCTATAAGCGAGGATGCCTATGAGTTCTTAATAGAATGTCAGGAGAAGTTGCATAACCTAGGATCCCTGGAGTCCAATGGAGTTGCTTATACTACTTATCAGTTGACGGATGTGACTAGGGATTAGTGGAGGTCATATGCTAGTTGTAGGCTGTTAGGTTTGCTTGCGATGACTTAGACTTAGTTTTTTTAGGCTTTCTTGGAGAGATTTGTGTTGTATAGCTTGAGAGATCAAATGAGAGATCAGTTTGATCAATTCGAGTAGGGCTCCATGACTATTCTTGAGTATGAGGCGCATTTCCATACCTTGTCCAGATATTCTTCCACTAGTATCTCTATCGAGTTAGAGAGGATTTAGAAGTTCATGAAGGGGTTAGATGGTTCTTATCAGTTGGCTACAACCCAGATGGTTTTTTTAGGCGCTTTTTTTAAGAGTATTATTGAGCATGCCAAGATGACCGAGTCTATTAGTCAGGCTACTAAGGGAGGCACCAAGAAGGTGTGTCGTTATGGTGAGTTTAGTGGACACGCCTCCCGAGGTAGAGATGTCTCTAGTAGAGGTTCCCGTGTTTATCACGATAGGCTGGTTCAGACTACTTTGCAGGGATCAGGTTGTAGAACTTTGGTTCTATGACTATTGGTAGCCATACTTTGAGTCAGGGTGGTCATTCTAGTTCATTCACACCTCCTCTGATTGAGTCAGGCCATAGGGGATATTTCGTATGTGATGAGTTTGGCCATGTCGCCAAGGATTATCCCTACTCTTATATCTGCAGTGAGAGGTGGTTGTCAGAGTGGTAGAGGTGCTCGAGGTAAAGGTAGAGGTGCTTGTGGTGGTGGTCGTGGGGTTACTCAGTCCGACAGTGAATGTGGACAGTGTTATGCTATACCTACTAGACCCAAAGCAGAGGTTTCTGACGCAGTTATTACAGGTATCATCCCAGTTTGCTACAGATCTACTTCTATGTTATTTAACCCTGGATCTATATTTTTCTATATTTCTACCTTTTTTGTTTCTGGATTTTATGTTACATGTGAGCCTCTTGCTGTGCCTCTTCATGTTTCTACCCCCATAGGAGATTTTTTAGTAGTGGATCAGGTGTACCAATCTTGTGTGGTTACCTTTATGGGGCGTGAGACTTGGGTAGACTTGATTATACTAGATATGGTTGATTTTGCTGTTATCTTGGGTATGGATTGGTTAGCTCCTTATCATGCTATTTTGGACTATTATGCCAAGACTGTGACCTTACCTATGTCGGTGTGCAAAGGTTAGCTTGGAAGGATACGCTTAGTTTGGGTCTGAAGGGTGTTATATCTTTTCTACGTACTCATCGCATGATAGAAATGGGTTGTTTGTATTACTAGGCTCATGTTTGTGATACGAGTGTTGTTTTACCGTCTCCTATGGATTCTATTCAAGTAGTCTGCAAGTTCATGGATGTGTTTTCTATGGATTTGCCTGGTGTGCCTCTGGACCATGCTATTGACATTGCTATTGATGTGGAGCCGGGCACCAAGCCCATTTTGATTCCCCCTTATAGTATGGCCCCAGCTGAGTTAAAAGAATTAAAGGATTAGTTGCAGGACTTACTGAGTAAGAGCTTTATTAGACCTAGTGTTTCTCCTTAGGGTTCGCCTATCTTGTTTGTGAAAAGAAGGATAGTTCTATATGTATGTGTATTGACTATCGGTAATTGAATAAGGTGACGATTAAGAAGAAGTATCCTCTTCCTCGCATTAATGATTTGTTTGACCATCTTCAGGGTGCTTCCGTATTTTCTAAGATTGATTTGAGATCCGGGTATCACCAGTTGAGGATTAGAGCTTCGAATGTACCGAAGATAGCTTTTCAAACTCGGTACAATCATTATGAGTCCTTGGTCATATATTTTTGGTTGACCAATGCCTCCGCAGTGTCCATAGAGTTGACAAATCGGGTGATTAGATCGTATCTCGACTCCTTTATGATTGTATTTATAGATGATACTTGGTTTATTCTAAGAATGAGGCCGATCATGTGAGACACTTGAGGACTGTCTTCAGAGGTTGTATGATGAGAAGTTGTATGCTAAGTTCTCTAAGTGAGAGTTTTGGATGGATTCTATCTCTTTCTTGGGTCATGTGGTGACCAAGGATGGTATTATGGTCGATTCGTCCAAGATTGCAGCTATTTGTGATTGGGCTAGGCCCACTGTCCTACTGAGATTTGGAGTTTTATTGGCTTGGTGGGTTACTATCGATGTTTTGTTGAGGGTTTCTCTTCGATTGTAGCTCTTTTGACCAAGTTGACTCAGAAGAAGATTACCATTTAGTGGTCAGAAGCATGTGAGAAGAGCTTTCAAAGCTAAAGAAGTTGTTGACTTTGTCTCCTATCTTGACTTTACCCAAGGAGAGCGTGGGTTTTACCATGTTCTGTGATGCTTCGGGTGTTGGTTTGGGTATAGTGTTGATGTAGAAGGGTAAGGTGACTGCTTATGCTTTTCGTCAGTTAAAGCCTCATGAGAAGAATTATCTTACTCATGACTTGGAGTTGGCAGCCGTAGTTTGTATTGAAGTTGTGGTGTCACTACTTATATGGAGTCCATTGTGAGATTTTCTCAAATCATCGTAGTCTTCAGTATTTCTTCATCCAAAGATGTGCTTAATATGAGACAACATCATTGGGTTGAGTTACTTAAGGATTATGACATTACCATTTTGTATCATCCGGGCAAGGCTAATGTGGTAGCGGATGCCTTGAGTAGGAAGTCGTCTAGTATGGGAAGTTTGGCTCATTTTTTGACTCAGGAGTGGCCTCTGGCCTTGGAGATTCAGTCTTTAGCTAACCAGATGGTTAGGCTTGATATTTGAACACCTAGATGTGCTTTAGCCTTCATTAGTGCTAGATCTTCCTTGATGGAGCAGATTCATGCTCACCAGTTTGATAAGGATAGTTTGAGGAAGATTAGAGTTAAGGTGTTGAGTGGCGAGGATAAGGAAGCCTCTCTTGATTCGTATAGGGTGTTGAGGATTGGTGGCAGAGTTTGTGTGCCGAGAGTTGGTGGTTGGGTGAGATTGATTTTGGAGGAGGCGCATTGTTCTAGATATTCCATTTATCCTGGTGTGACTAAGATGTATCGTGATTTGAGATAGCTTTATTGGTGGATGGTATGAACAAGGATGTGGCGAATTTTGTAGCTCGTTGCTTATGTTGTCAGCAGGTGAAGGCCGAGCATCAGAGATTACCCATTCCAAAGTGAAAGTGAGAGCGGATCACCATGGACTTTATTTGTGGATTGCCTCATTCTTCTCGTGGTTTGGATAGTATTTGGGTCATCATATCGATTGACCAAATCAGACCATTTCATCCCTGTTCAGACTTCTTTCAGTGCTAAGAGGTTAGCTCGAATTTATGTGAGGGAGATTGTTCGTCTTCATGAGGTGCCCGTGTCTATTATTTCAGATAGAGTTTATGTGTTCACTTCTAGCTTTTGAAGGGTATTTCAGGAGGAGTTGGGCACTCAGGTTGATCTCAGTACAACTTTCCACCCTCAGACTGATGGTCAGTCAGAGTGGACCATTTAGGTTTTGGAGGATATGCTTTACGCTTCTGTTTTGGACTTTGGAGGTCATTAGGAGCAGCATTTAGTCCTAGCGGAGTTTTCATATAATAATAACTATCATTCGAATATTGAGATGGCACCTTTCGAGGCGTTATATGGTAGGTGTTTTTGATCTCCTATCGGTTGGTTTGAGACTTCTGAGATTAGACCCTGTGGTACTCACTTGCTTCGCGAATCTTTGGATAGAGTTCGTGTGATTCAGTATAGGCTTCGACCAACCTAGAATAGGCAGAAGAGCTATGCAGATCATAGACTTCGTGCCTTGAAGTTTAGTATTGGTGATCGGGTTTTCCTTTGTATGTCGCCCATGAAGGGTGTGATGAGGTTCGGGAAGAAGGGCAAGCTTAGCCCGAGGTATATCGGACCTTTTGAGATTCTTTGCCCAGATTTTTCAGCCTTTCATCCAGTCTTCCATGTTTCTATGCTTCGACGATATATTTCGGATGAGTCTTACGTGCTTAGTTGAGATTCGATTCAGTTGGATGGGAGGTTGACATTTGTTGAGAAGCCAGTGTCCATTTTAGCCAAAGATGTTAGACGATTGCATTCTAGAGATATCCCTGTGGTTAAGGTTCAGTGGAGACACCATTTCGTTAAGGAGGCTACTTGGGAGGTCAAGTCCGACATGCGTAGTAGTTATCCCCAACTTTTTTTCGATTCAGGTAATCCATTGTCTTTTAGTTCAAAGACGAACTAGAGTCTTAGTGGTGGATATTGTAAAGACCTATTTTGGTGATTTTCTATTTTTATGTGTTTTGTCCATTTTGCCCATCCCCGAAGTTGTTACGCATTGATTTTGGGGTATGGGGGTGGTTGGCATGGTTCTCGAGGTCTTCGGGAAGTCCTTGGATGGTCTTGAGTTCATTTTGAGGCTTTGAGAGCCAATAGTTGACTTCGGTCAACATTTGTTGTTCTGAGTGTCGGATGGCAAAATGGACTGTGCCAGTAGATCTGAAACATCAATTTTAGGTTAGTAGCGTGGGTGGTTCAGTTTCATGGCTTTTATATCTCATTTTGACCCTTGGTTTGGAAAATAGTGAAATAGGGTCTTAGGGGTCATTTTGTTGAAAACAGTCTTTTTTTCAAAAATTTGACGTCTCATTGAGTCTGTAACATCGAATTTAGTTTAGTAGCATAGTTATTTTGTGTTTGCAAGATTCCGAATGAACCCCGCTGAGTTGCTGAAGTCTGGTGCAGCCTCTATAGCAGCCAAGTACCGCTTTAGCGGACCAGTGGGACACGCTGCCAGCCGCTAAAGTGGGTACCGCACTAGCGGAAGGTGACCACTTTAGTAGTCCAAGTCGGTCAGCCTAGACCCAGGTGACGCTTTAGCAGTGACTGCTTTAGTGGTCATTTAGCCGTTTTAGCGGTACCTGTTGGGCTGGTATATAAACTCATTTTCGCGATTTTTCTTCCATTCTTGAGTATTGGAGCTTAGGATTTGAGAGTTTTTGGGCGATTTCTTCAGTTCTCAAGCTTGGGTAAGCTCCATAATCCTTTTTCCATCATTTTACTTTGATTACTTCTTTTAAACATCCTTGAAATCGTGGTTTTAAAATGGATTTTGAGGGTTTTGCCCGAAAAGTTTAAGAAGGGTTTTTCATCAATTAAACACTCATTTTTAATCCGATTTTACTTGGTTTTTCTCCTATGAGTTCCTTTAATCATGGGTAATGGTTTTCTAGACAAATTTTTGATTTTACCCCTTCATTTGTAAAACCCATTCTTTTAACGCATAGATGCTATATTTGTGTGTTTTAGTTGATTCTGAGGCCGTTTGAAAAGGGAAGGCTCCGTGTTAAAGCATTTTAGGCCTGAATTTCATTGTTTCGAGGTAGGTTATCGCTTAACTTCTTTCAGATTAAGCTGGGTAGTTAATAGATAGGTAAATCATGTTATGGGTTGGGGAGAATAGCTATGGGGGGTTTATATTTTGCGATTATATTCATTGTTGTGTGCACGTATGGGGGCTTATTTGGTGTGGATATTGACATGAGATATTGGATATTGCGTGTAGCCCGAGTGGGGGGCCTATTTGACATCATTTGGCCTTACATGTGCATTTAGATGTTTTATTTCTAGACATGATGCTCGTGTGGGGGCTCAAACTATGATTATAGGCCTTATTGAGCATTGATTGCTTTATCATGATTGAAAATACCCGAGTTAGGGGTTGATATGATATTTATGATGTCTTACATGCATATTTATTCCCATGGTGCCCATTTATAGTTGATGAATCATGAATTATGGACATGTTGAGTTGATTTCTGAGCTCACCTACATATATATACATCATATTGAATTGGTTGGATATCTTCATACTGATCTGATTGTGAGCATTATATCCTCTTTCCATACTTATACATTCATGAGATACTGGTACCTTTGAAGAACACTATTTTTGAAAGAAAATGAGACATTTTCATAAAAACCCTCTGTGAACACGAGCCGGAGAAGTGAGATGTGATGAGATTGAGATTGAGATATGAGATAAAGTATATGGATTGCGAACCCCCTATGGGTCCTATTGCGGAGTTGTAAACTCGGTAGGTGTATACTGAAAGTCATGCGATAACTTTCACCATTCCACCACATCATCATCATTATTTCATTGCATTCGCATATCTAGTGATTTTGTTGTGCTTGACTTGTGTTTTTTTCTTGCGCTTCTGTGTTTACTTGTATTGTTTAATTTGATATTATATTAGAACTGTTAGTGGAGACGGTGTGAGCTACCGTTTGGAACTTTTTATGATTTCAGGTGATGTGCTCATAGTATATTTTACTTATCTTATTTGCTACTTTACTCAGTCGGCCTATGATACCTACTGAGTACAAGTGGATGCGTACTCATCCCTATTGTGCCTTTTCGGTGCAGATCCAGGTCAGAGTACGATACGTGGCTGTTGAGTTCGTGCTGATTAGGAGAAAGTTTGAGGTATCAGTTGTTCCATGTCTTCGGAGTTTATCCCAAGCCTCATCTATCCCTTATTATGTCTTTATTTAATTTCCAAAGACTATGTATTTCGAATTTGGTTTTATACTAGATGCTCTGTATTTATGACACCAAGTTCTGGGATTTGGTTATGTATTTCTTGGATTCCTCATTTATTATGCTCAGGACTTGACTTCGCCCTAGAAGTCTCGTCATTTACTCTTATTTTGCATTATTTCGTGTTTCTTATTCATTTTGGGATTTGGGCATACTTATTCAGGTTGAGCCGCAATAAGTGTCATCACAACCCGGTATTTAGATAGTGACATATCTCTCCCCATCAACCCAACCACCATTGTTTTTGGAGACAAACCAGCAACCACCGTCCAAACACTCACTATCCATTTTTATTTGATCTATGTTAACCCTTATCAGCTTTCGACCAAAATTGACGTACAACAACAATAATAATCTACACCTGTGAGCTCAAAACTCCGGTGGAACTCTAACAACATGCAGCTAAGAGAAAAAAGAAAAGTGTTGAAGTTCAAGTGTGAAAGGGATTTGAGAAAATTAATATGGGTTATTACATGAAATATACAAAATGATCCAAAATGGGCTATTTTGGGTAATTATCTTAAAGTTGGGCCATTTAAGTTCTAAATAACTTTGATGGGTTGACATTTTGCATAATTATCTCTTGTTTATATTTATTAGCCAGATTAATAGTTTGAGTAAAAATAGGTGTTTTTATTCTAAGCACTTGCTTATAATTTTAAGGATCAGTACAAATCATTTAAACAAGGAAGTCTATATCTCTCCATGTCAATATTAATTTTCTTTCTATCTCAATCCCCCCCCCCTCCCCCCCCCCCCCCAAAGCTAATCTCCTTCTCCTCTCTTTTTGTTTTTCCCTATCTCAGCAAATCAAAACCCAATTGTTCTTTCATAACGGTATTTTTCATGAACAAGATTAGATATCAAAACATTTGGGGAAAAAGTTTAATAAATGAATAATTAATTAAATCAGAATAAATTATTCAAAATTATCACAACTTTCTTCTTTAAGGCTTGAGTTTCATCTCCAAAACTGTAATGTTTCGAACTTTAGTTTGTTACTTATGTAATCAACGTAAATATTAAAAGAAGATGAAATTTGGAGAAATAAAGTTATTTATACATCGTGTAGTCAATGTATAATCATTATACAATAGGTATATAATTAGTGTGTATACATTATACACTAATACCATGTATAATATCAGTATACAATATATACATTGTGTATTTAGTGTATAATCATTACATAATTCATATATAATTAATGTGTATACCTTACATGCTAATTATACATCGATATATATATTTATTATACAAATATAAATTTTCTAGATTTTTTAGTGAAGATCTGATAATATTTTTTTTGGTCATTTTTGCCCAAGTTTCATAATCATTATAAAATATGTATATGATTAGTGGGTGTATATTATACAATAATTATAATTAATTTATGTGTTTATTATACATGTATAAATTTTTTAAAGTTTTGGTGAAAAATCTGGGTTTTTTATTTTTGCCATTTTTGTCCAAGTTTTTTCAACTTTGTATTTAAATTTTTTTGGAGATAATAAGGAATGATGTGATCGTAGAGAATGTTAGGGGTTTATTATTGGGATAACAGATAAAGATACTTAAGTGAATATGGCTCCCCTTTTTAGGGATTCTTTTTTCTATTTTTGTAACCTTGTTATTAGTAATATATATAAACGAGAATCCTACAGATTCGTCATCCTCACAGGGGTTATATGGAGTTTTTACTTTTTGATGTTGTTAATCTATCACACATGGCTGTTGTAGTTATCTTACATTTTCCTACTTAGTGCCTCTTTCATTTATCCAAGAGCATTGCCGCGTAGGACTTTATAATTGGTATGTAGTGTACACCCTTTGTTCCATTTTGTTTGGCCCTTCTATTAAAAATAATTATTTTAATTTATTTGTTTAATTTTTAAAAGTAAGAGAAGTTTATCATGATCTTTTAGTACTATCACTATCATTTAATGACTATATAAAGTGTTAATAGTGAAATTTAGATGTATTATGTATCTTGACAAATCCAAAATCGGAAAAAATATATCGGGAGCTAACTATGTATCTTCGTTGGATGTATCGGGAGCTAATTATGTATCTCGACAGATCCAAAATTATGATTTTCAATAATTATGCAAAATGTCTGAATTTTCTGTAATTAAGCTCCAAACTGTCGGGATTTATGTTGTTTGCCCTTTATTTTACTCCTATTGAACTGCGTATAATTTTTATGTAATTATTTCTTTTTTGAATATTTTTTTTTTTACCTAAAAAGTTTTTTTTTTCATCATCATACCCAGTGTATTCCCACCAGGTGGGGTCGGGGGGGAGGGGGGGTAAAGTGTACGCAGTCCATACCACTACCTCAAATGAAGTAGAGAGGTTGTTTCCGATAGACCCCCGGCTCAGAACCGATAGCATTAACAAACAAAAATCATAAAAACCAACAGAAAAAGGGGATAACACATCGCTAGATAATCGAAGAAGCAAGACACTCGCAGATCAACACTATAGACTAGTTATTCAAAATCACAAATATCACCAAAACAATGCGAACAAGAGTCTGCCTAAGAAACAACAGTCACAGATACAAGGAAACACTCTTCCCTGCTAAAACGGACACCTTCCTACCCACTAACCCTCTACCCTAATCCGCGTCCTTCACATCTTTCTATCAAGGGTCATGTCCTCTGTAAGCTGTAACTGCTCCATGTAATACCTAATCACCTCCCTCCAATATTTCTTCGGCCTACCTCTACCCCGCCTAAAACCATCCCCAGCTAGCCTCTTACAACTTCGTACCAGGGATTCCGTGCACCTCCTCTTCACATGTACGAACCATCGCAACCTCACTTTCCGCATCTTATCTTCCACCGAAGCCACTCCCAACTTCTCTTGAATAATCTCATTTCTAACTCTATCACTCCTGGTAAGTCCACACATCCCTCGCAACATCCTCATCTTCGCTACCTTACACTTTTGGATGTGGAAGTTTTTAACTAGCCAACACTCGGCTCCATATAACATGGTCGGGCTGACGGTCACTCTGTAAAACTTACCTTTAAGCTTCAGGAAACACCTTCTTATCATACAAAACTCCCAAAGCGAGCCTCCATTTCATCCACCCTGCACCAATACGCTGTGTGACATCCTCGTCAATCTCGTCGTTCCCCTGAATCATAGACCCCAGATACTTGAAACTCCTCCTCTTCTGAATGGCCTGGGAGTCCAGCTTCACTACTACATCAGCTTCATGCCTCGAATCGCTAAACTTACATTCTAGGTACTCCGTCTTAGTCATGCTCAACCTAAACCCTTTAGACTCAAGGGTCTGTCTCCAAACCTCCAACTTATCATTAACTCCTTCCCGGGTCTCGTCAATCAGTACCACATCATCAGCAAACAACATACACCAAGGCACCTCCCCTTGAGTACTCCGCGTCAAAACATCCATCACTAAGGCAAATAAAAACGGACTAAGAGTTGATCCCTGGTGTAACCATGTCAACACGGAAAAGTGCTCGGAATCCCCTCCTACCATCCTCACCCTCGTCTTTGCACCATCGTACATGTACTGGATCGACCTAGTGTACGCCACGGGCACACCTTTAGCCTCCAAACACCTCCCCAGAATCTCCCTGGGGACTTTGTCGTATGCCTTATCAAGATCAATGAACACCATATACAAATCCTTCTTTCTCTCCCTAAACTACTCCACTAATCTCCTTACCAGGTGAATGGCCTCAGTAGTCGAGCGACCTGGCATGAAACCGAACTGATTCTCTGAAATAGTCACTACCCTCCTCAGTCTCCATTCTACCACCCTCTTCCAAACCTTCATAGTATGGCTCAACAACTTGATACCCCTATAATTGTTGCAACTCTGAATGTCCCCTTTGTTCTTATATAATGGAATCATCGTGCTCCATCTCCAAGATTCGGGCATCTTCGTTGCCCCAAAAATGATGTTAAACAACCTTATCAGCCACTCTATACCTGTCCCACCAGTGTACTTCCAGAAATCCATCGGAATCTCGTCGGGCCCAGTCGTCCTACCCCTACGCATCCTACGAATAGCACCATTGACCTCTTCAACCTTGATAAGCCTACAATAACCGTAATCGCGATGCCTCTCTGAGTGTTCCAAGTCCCCCAACACAAGACTTTTATCCCCCTCGTCGTTCAAAAGTCTATGAAAATAGGATTGCCACCTCCTCATAATGAGGGCATCCTCCATCAACACTTCGACATCCTCCCCCTTGATGCATTTCACTTGGTCAAGGTCGCTGGACCTACGCTCCCTAGCCTTGGCCAACCTATACAACTTCTTATCCCCTCCTTTCTCCTCTAAAGCAGCATACAAACTCTCAAAAGATGTTGTCTTAGCCACCGTAACTGCTAACTTAGCCTTTTTTCTGGCTACCTTATACTCCTCCCTACTCGTCTGCCTTTCCTCGTCATCCTTGCTCTCAACCAACTTGGCATAGGCCACATTCTTAGTCTTCTCCTTCCTTTTCACTTCTTCGTTCCACCACCAGTCCCCCCGGTGTTTGCCAGATCGGCCTCTCGAAATACCCAACACCTCTCTAGCGGTCTCCCTGATACAACTGGCAGTCGTCTCCCACATACTATCCACATCTCCTTTACTCTCCTAAGCTCCCATTTTCATTAGCTTCTCCCCTATTTTCAAAGCACTTGTCAAAGTTAAGCTACCCCAGTTAATCCTGGGCCGATCCTCCGCACCCCTCTTTTTTCTGTCTTTCTTGATTTCCAAGTCAATCACTGTCACATCCCTTTTTCGTTCGTTTGGGTCGAAGGGTTTTTCCAATTAAAGTGACGGTATTGAATAGGGATTATTTTTATTATTTTACAGAGTCGCCACTTGAAATTAAGTTATGGTGTTCCAAGTCACCTTTTAGAATCCCTAATCAAAAGGAAGTTGACTCTTTAACATTGGTCCGCGAACTAGAAATCCGGGTAAGAAATTCTATTGACCGAGGGGAAGGTGTTAGGCATCCCTCAAGTCCCGTGGTTCTAGCACGGTTGCTTTATTGACTTATAATTGGCTTACGTTAATTCTTTAGGATACATTAGGTTTGCTTACCTGCTCGATTTACCTAAGGATTACGAGAGAAACTGTGACTTATGTTTTTGGCCGAGGAGCATAACCACACACAAAGCCTGGTAGTTATTGAAGTTGATCAAGGAGCGTAACCACACACATGATCAACCTCGATATATCAATTGATTTTTTATTTTTTTTTTCATTCTTACTATGTCGTGACTTATTTTCGCTCCTTTTCTTGCGTTAGCGTTAAAGGCATTTACTCATCTTTTCTAAATTTGAGATAAATTTTTTTTTATCCATTTTTTTTCTCTCTTTCAACTCCTTTCTTTATATTTACCACGAGTTTTAAATTAATCCGCAACTGACCTCGCTCCCTTACAAATATTTTTCTTTTCACTCCAAGTGTTATTTTATTGTAAGTATTTTCTCCCTAATTGCTATTCTCTATGCTTTATTTTTTTCTGAATTTGATCTCTCCATTTTCTTTTTTTTTCCTCCTTTTTTTGTGTTGTCTGTCCCTGTTTTTTTTTTTTTTTATCCTCCTTTGGTGTACGTGTGTGTGTTGTATATATACAAGCATCATGTGTGCATGTGTTGTGTAGTGTGCAGATGTGATGAAGTTTGTAGAAAGTGGAGTGGGAGTGGGTGGAAAGTGGGGAGAATGGGGTAGTTTAGGAATTTTTATTTTTTTTGTTTGTTGTTTGTTTTTAGATTAAAGATATAAACAAAAAATATAACAATAAAAATATTAGCTATTATTTTGAACTAATAAAAATATAGAAAATATAAATAGCTAGTCCTAAAAATATAATTAAGAAAATATTAGTATCACTAGATTATTTATTAAAACTAAATTAACAAGAAAAATATATTTTTTGAAAAATTTCTTTTTTTTCTTATACGAAAAGTAAAAACAAAAGTTATCCTAAAATGTGACTCTATTTTTTGTTTTTTCAAATTTTTTCAAATAAAACCAACTAAAAATGAAAATAAAAGCTAAAATAAAGATTAGACAAAAAATAAATATTTAATGTTAAAAATAGGTTAAAGCTCGGAGAGGGTCAAAAATTACGTCTCTACATTTGCCCCTCTTTGTCTGGGAACACGAAAGAGTTTTCAGACAAAGAAGTAGACAACGAGACAAGTTTTGACCCTTCTGTTATTTGAAGTAAAAAAGAAAAGGACTAAAAGGTGCGACCAAGTCCTAGTTTTGGACAGCCTACATATCCCGGGTTATAAGGGAATCAGGTCACGTGTAGTTCAAAGGTAAGAAGGGAGGTGGAACATACTGAGATGGAGAATCGAGTAAGGTCCTTTCGAGGTTCCGGTTCGCGGCTCCTGTCATTACATAGAAATGAAATAAATGAAAAAAATACAATATCTTATCTATTCCACTTGTCTTGAGTCTTCCTGTAGTTCTCTTATTTGGATCTCCAGTTACCGTCTCACCCTCTTTTGGTGGGTACCTTGATCTTGAAATTGAGGTTTGAGACTTGAACTTGAAACTTAGATTGAGTCTTAGACGCTCTTTCAAATAACAGTCATAGATAGTTCTTGAATGCTTGTTTTCTTGACCACTAATTGAATATAAAATGACGTCAGGATGCCTGGCCGCTACATGCATTTCGAAGCTAATTCTGATTGTCATTGAGATTGAACATCTGGTAAGAGTTGGGACTGCGTATTCGGACATCAAGATCGATCATGTTCTACCAGGAAAAACCTGCATGGCATCATAAACAAACAAAATTTTTTGCCCCAGTTTTTACTGGAAAATTTTGTGAGTTATTAGCAATTGTGAACTTTATAAATAAACTCAGTCCAGGAAATGTATATCCTAGGAGAAAAATGAAAATAACTATCTTCGACTAGAAAATATTTATCCTAGGAGACGAATGCGAAATAATTGTTTGCTACTAGAAAATGTTTATCCTAGGAGACGAATGCAAAATAATTACCTGCCACTAGGAAATGTTTATCCTAGAGGAGGAATGGAAAAATAAATGCCTACTACTAGAAAATATTTATCCTAGGAGACAAACGCAAAATAACTCTCTACTACTAGGAAAACGTTTATCCTAGAAGAGGAATGGCAAAATAAATGTCTACTACTAGAAAATGTTTATCCTAGGAGACGAATGGAAAATAAATGTCTACTACTAGGAAATGCTTATCCTAGGAGACGAATGAGAAAATAAATGTCTACTACTAGGAAATGTTTATCCTTAGAGACGAATGCAAAATAACTGTCTACTACTAGGAAATGTTTATCCTAGAAGATGAATGAAAAATAAATGTCTATTTTTAGGAAATGTTTATCCTAGGAGACGAATGGAAAATAACTGTCTACTACTAGGAAATGTTTATCCTAGGATACAAATGAAAAATAAATGTCTACTACTAGGAAATGGTTATCCTAGGAGAAAAATGAAAAGCAAATAAATTTCATTTTCAGGAGGGTCCTGCTATAACTAAATCCCATTTTTTAGGAGGATCCTGAGCTGAAAAGTAAAGTTCAATTATCCAGGAGGGTCCTGCTAATCCCATTTTTTCAGGAGGGTCCTGAGCTGAAAAATAAAGTCCCATTTTTCAGGAGGGTCCTGAGCGAAAAATTAAAGTCCCATTTTCCAGGAGGGTCCTGAACAGAAAATAAAGTCCCATTATTCAGGAGGGTCCTGAACATAAAATAAAGTCCCATTATTCAGGAGGGTCCTGAGCTGAAATGTATAGTCCCATTTTTCAGGAGGGTCCTAAGTTGAAAAGTAAAGTCCCATTATTCAGGAGGGTCCTGAGCTGAAAATTAAAGTCCCATTTTCCAGGAGGGTCTTGAGCGAAAAATTAAAGTCCCATTATTCAGGAGGGTCCTGAGCTGAAATGTAAAGTCCCATTTTCCAGGAGGGTCCTGAGCGAAAAATTAAAGTCCCATTTTTCAGGAGGGACCTGAGCTGAAATGTAAAGTCTCATTTTTCAGGAGGGTCATGAGCATAAAGGTAAAGTCCCATTTTCCAGGAGGATCCTGTTGATCTCATTTTTCAGGAGGGACCTGAGTAGAAAGGTAAAGTCCCATTATCCAGGAGGGTCCTGAGTAGAAATAAAGTCCCATTTTTCAGGAGGGTCCTGTTGATCCCATTCTCCAGGGGGGTCTTGAGTAGAAAATAAAGTCCCATTATCCAGGAGGGTCCTGTTGATCCCATTTTCCAGGAGGGTCCTGAACAGAAAATAAAAATCCCATTATTCAGGAAGGGCCTGGGCAGAAATGTAAAGTTCCATTGTCCAGGAGGGTCCTGAGCTAAAATTTAATGTCCCATTTTTCAGAAGGGTCCTGCTACAATTAAGTTCTTAAAGACAAACAACACGAACTATTTTTTTCAGTTTGCATCAGAAATTATTTTTGTGAACAACTTGTACGATGCAAAATACTTATGCCAAAGAAAACAAAATGCAAGAGAGATATGCAAATAGGATGTGTGTTCCCTTGAAATGAACGATTATAGGGATGTTTGATTCTAAAAATGCATCTAGGGTGTTTGTTCCCTAAAAACGCCCCTAAGGTATTATTCCTATAGTCAAAATGCAACTAGGATGTTTTTCCCCTGTGTTGAAAAGAGATAAAGTATTTTTTTCCTAACATACCCACAAGGTGTTTGATCCCTAAGGTGAAAGTGCAACCAGAGTGTTTTTTCCCTAAAAACATCATTAGGATACGGTTCATTCCCTGAGAAAGCAAGAAGAAAAGAGGATTTTTTTATTTTTTAGAAAAAGAAAAAATAATTAATTATTTTTTTTGCCCCTGTTTTGATAAAATAAAATATCCTAGATTTTTTTTTCAGTGACATAATGTTTTAATTTGGTAAGACCGAACCCCATTATAGGACTTCCTACGTATCCTGCCATAGCAAGAACCAGGTCAAACGTAGTTCACACAAAGCATCTTTTGATTTCAGTTGGTACCAACAATCAGTATTATGCATAGGAATCACCACAGTTACTTTCGGACAAACTCGGGATCAACTTAAAAGTAACTCCTATAATTTCAAATGGTACCTTAAACATACTTAAGTATTGACAAGATATGTTCTCCTTACCTTAATCAAGGGTTTAGAATTATTTCTATCCTCATGTTTCAAATGTCCTAACCAAAAATAAAGTCCTAATTTACTCACAAAAGAATCGATTAAAATGTTAGGACATTGTGAAGCCACTTACACTCAGAAAGATATTCAATGCATGCAACAGAGATACCATATGTTTGACCGTCATGTAAGTATCCACTAATATGAGAACACTAAAAATGAGATCAAGTAGGGCTTGTCATTGGCTTGTACTATAAGCTTAGGGGATGGGTAGGATATTCGTTTGGGATAGAGTGACTATTCCCTCCTTAAGCATTGCACTATGCACTATGCGCTCAATAGTTTGCATTTTCACACTTGTTCTTCATTTGCTTTGATGGTTCTTCTCATTTTCTTTGACTTTTCACCTCGTTTTTTGTTGAGTATTTTTTTTTTTTGAGTCTCTTTCTTTCTTTTTTCTTCTGGTCTTGCATTTTTCTTGAATCTTCACATTTCTATCTTTTTGTTTTTTCATCCAACTTAGATCTTTGCAAGTGCGCTCAAGAAGGCAGAGTTAAAAGAGAGGTAGTGCATTTATGCACTGAAAAAGATATAGGCTAAAATTTGGTTGTCCAACAAAAAGGCTTTAGGCTCAAAAGGGGAAGTCTATGGATTAAATTTCATTTGGTAGGCTTCAAAGGCACAATCGGATCCAAGAAGGCCTAGAATCCTTTCTCAAGTCAAGTGTTCTCAAAATTTTGTCTCAACAAACATTCGGGCCAAGTTCTAGATCAACGAAGCTATGTCATTGAATTTTTTATCTAAAGCTCACCACACAATACACATGAAACAATGAGGTTAGATTTATTTTAACCCTGATTTTAAGCGAAAATTTCTCAAGTGTCACTTTAGTATAATCAAGATGTACCAAAAGAAACTATAGTTCACAATAAAGTTGGTCCACCTCATCATACCGAGTAACTTAACATTTATTATTTTTCACATGCACATTTTTAAATATGTTGGTACCAACCCAAATCAAGAGATTATTATTTTACATATATATTTTTTTAAGTGGGACCGAACTCAAAAGAAGAGTTGCCTACGTATCTTGTTGAAACAAGAATCAGGTCGGACGTAGTTTGGGAAGTTTCAAACAAAAGGTAACAAGCTTTTTCTTTTTTTTTGTATTTTTTGTTTTTGAATAAAGAAGAAAACCCTTTTTTTTTTTTGAATTTTCAAATAAAGATAAAAAAAAATTAGGATCACCGAACCCGAAAAGGCTGCCTACGTATCTCATTAGGGTGAGAATCAGGTGTGCGTAGTTCGTATTGAGGAAAATAGTTGCAAAGGTCAGAGGAAGTTTCTCTCTTTTGTTTTGTTAAGTAACCTAAAGCCGGTCAAGAATCATACATGCCTTCCAAATAAATATCAAAGAGTACATAGGATGCTCATGTTGGTTATATAAAGAGGAACACCTGTCCAAGACGGACCCAATCCCAGTGTCGAGTTCCGCTAAGTCAAATGCACATGATGCAGATAAAACGGAGCCTAATAGGGATAGCCACGTCTGAGTTTCAGTTCTACTAGGTTTAACCTGATTGAGATAGGTATCTAGACTGACTTATCCAAGTGGACAACTCGGATCGGGGAGTGTCAGTTTACCGGTAGCAGAGCTATTCCGGTTCTACTATTGATCCATCCCCGCCTAACATGTGTGGCTAATACTCCTTAAACCAAGAGCGTAACCGAACACTGGTTCATCTCAGATAGAAGGTTTTGTGGAGCGTAGCCGCACACACAGTGAATAGTGGTAGGTATATTCAGAGACTTAGAGGGGTGAATGAGAGAGAACAATTTATAAATATAGTCACCAAATATCTAAGCAGTAAATAAGCAAGAAAAGAGCACATTAGGCCAACAAACACAATACATATATCCAAAAATTAAAGAAAGACAAAAGTAAGCCAATATATATAAAGCTTGAATTCTGGTTGGTCCCCAGCAGAGTCGCTAAAGATGTCACACCCCTTTTTCGTTCGTTTGGGTCGAAGGGTTTTTCCAATTAAAGTGACGGTATTGAATAGGGATTATTTTTATTATTTTACAGAGTCGCCACTTGAAATTAAGTTATGGTGTTCCAAGTCACCTTTTAGAATCCCTAATCAAAAGGAAGTTGACTCTTTAACATTGGTCCGCGAACTAGAAATCCGGGTAAGGAATTCTATTGACCGAGGGGAAGGTGTTAGGCATCCCTTGAGTCCCGTGGTTCTAGCATGGTTGCTTTATTGACTTATAATTGGCTTAAGTTAATTCTTTAGGATACATTAGGTTTGCTTACCTGCTCGATTTACCTAAGGATTACGAGAGAAACTGTGGCTTATGTTTTTGGCCGAGGAGAGTAACCACACACAAAGCCTGGTAGTTATAGAAGTTGATCAAGGAGCGTAACCACACACATGATCAACCTCGATATATCAATTGATTTTTTATTTATTTTTTTCATTCTTACTATGTCGTGACTTATTTTCGCTCCTTTTCTTGCGTTAGCGTTAAAGGCATTTACTCATCTTTTATAAATTTGAGATAAATTTTTTTATTATTCATTTTTTTCTCTCTTTCAACTCCTTTCTTTATATTTACCACGAGTTTTAAATTAATCCGCAACTGACCTCGCTCCCTTACAAATATTTTTCTTTTCACTCCAAGTGTTATTTTATTGTACGTGTTTTCTCCCTAATTGCTATTCTCTATGCTTTATTTTTTTCTGAATTTGATCTCTCCATTTTCTTTTTTTTTTCTCCTTTTTTTGTGTTGTCTGTCCCTGTTTTTTTTTTTTTAATCCTTCTTTGGTGTACGTGTGTGTGTTGTATATATACAAGCATCATGTGTGCATGTGTTGTGTAGTGTGCAGATGTGATGAAGTTTGTAGAAAGTGGAGTGGGACTGGGTGGAAAGTGGGGAGAATGGGGTAGTTTAGGAATTTTTATTTTTTTTTGTTTTTTGTTTGTTTTTAGATTAAAGATATAAACAAAAAATATAACAATAAAAATATTAGCTATTATTTTGAACTAATAAAAATATAGAAAATATAAATAGCTAGTCCTAAAAATATAATTAAGAAAATATTAGTATCACTAGATTATTTATTAAAACTAAATTAACAAGAAAAATATATTTTTTGAAAAATTTCTTTTTTTTTATACGAAAAGTAAAAACAAAAGTTATCCTAAAATGTGACTCTATTTTTTGAATCCTTTTTTTTTTTCAAATAAAACCAACTAAAAATGAAAATAAAAGCTAAAATAAAGATTAGACAAAAAATAAATATTTAATGTTAAAAATAGGTTAAAGCTCGGAGAGGGTCTAAAATTACGTGTCTACAATCACCAATAGCTTATGCTGGGCCGAAATATTCTCACTAGGTATGACTTTACAGTCTTTACATACCGCTCTATCACCCTTCCTAAGGAGCAAAAAGTCTATCTGAGTCTTGGCCACCGAGCTACGAAAGGTAATAAGGTGCTCTTTCTTCTTCGGGAAGCTCGAATTCACCACCCACAACCCAAAGGCCCTAGCAAAATTCAAAAGTGTGGTTCCTCCTTCATTCCTTTCCCCGAAACCAAAACCTCCATGCACCTCATCATAACCTCTCGATAAAGACCCAATATGCCCATTGAAGTCCCCTCTTATTAACAGCTTCTCAGTGCTCGGAATGCCTCTCACCACCTCTTCTAACACCTCCCAAAAGCTATTCTTATCCTCCTCATCCAAGCCCGCTTGCGGCGCATAGGCACTAATAACATTCCACGTAAACCCTTCAATGACTAACTTAATCGACATCAACCTATCATTGACCCGCTTAACCTCCACCACTTCCCTCCTAAGCTCATCATCTACTAAGATACCTACCCCATTTCTATGCCTTATGCTACCAGAGTAACACAACTTATACCCACCCACGTCCCTCGCCTTAGAACCTACCCATTTAGTCTCCTGGACACACGCTATACTAATCCTCCTTTTTCTAAGAATTTTCACGAGCTCTATGAATTTCCCTTGGAGAGTCCCTATGTTCCAAGATCCAACTCTCAACCTGGAAGTTCCCTTATCCCACTTACCCCTAGTAACCCCCGCCCCCAACCCCGAACTCGACCCTAGGCCCGACCCTGAACCCGCCCTCACCATAGACCTAGATCCTAAACCGGACCCCAACCCGGATCCCGACCTATGACATGACCCTAGTCTACCATCGACCACCACAACCACTACTCAATCCGAAAAAAAAGAAGGCGAGTAGGCTAAAGACGCCACTAGAAAAAAAATAAAAGGTACAAAATAAAAGGTAAAGAAGCACGAGTCAACAGCCTATGCCAAACAACCAACGACACTAAACCAAATTACTAAAACGCAAGTTTAGTCAACAACAGTCAATAACAAGAACTAAACTACCCGAGAAAACAGTAAGCCTACAAGAACAGTCAAGGCACGAGACTACCCGAGAAAACAGTAGGCCCACAAGAACCGTCAAGACAAAGAAACTAAGACAGGTATGCAACAGGAGATATGAAAGAAATACAAATATGAAACGAGTGCACCTGGCCCGGCGAGAGTGTGGAGTGAACCTCAATCTGCTGCAGCTCCCGCCCCTAAAATTGGTCGCCGGAGAATTTACGTCACGAACTACCTTCGAAGATGTGCGTGGCTTGTTGTACCTGAAAGTTATAAAGAAAAGAGAAGAAAAGAAAGAAGAGAGAAGCAGGAAAAGTGTCGATCTGCAAGCCGGAGAAGTCACTGAAAAAGACGTCGGAGACTGCTTTTCCGGTCAGATCCGAGCCCTACCGTTCAGATCCATAAAAATGGTCGAAGGAGAAGATCGAAAAAACCTTTTCAGCGTTAGATCGGAGCAGATCGGAGGAGGAGTTCGCTGGTCAAAGAGATCGATTGGCGCAAGTTCAGCAACTGAAGATTTCAACCGGAATTTCCAGCTACGAAACAAACAACACTATTTCACGGGAAAATTGACTGGAGGAGGAGTTCACCGGTAAAAGAAATCGACTGGAGCATGTTCAGTAGAAAGAGGAACTCGCCAGAGGTTGAAATCGGGAGCCTAGGGTTCCGATGCGAACTGATATGCAAAAACAGGAACTTCGAGGACTAAATCTGACTAAAGTTTAACGGAAAATCCAAAATCAGAGAAAGAGCGTTCAGCTAGAAAATCCACATTTCTCGGACAATTTTATATCGCTTTTAAAATATTTTTGATGTTTACAAATACTGAAAGTAAAAATTATTGATTAATACTATATAATAATATACTATTATGAGACCAATCCATTTGAAATTTCAAGATCTTATCCGAATTATCTTTTAAATCTCTTATTTGGTTAATTGAAAATTTATTTTTTTATGCATAAAGTATAGAAGAAGAGCAAAATTTATTTTTGAGGTACATTTTGATGATTTGCAATACTAAGTAAATAATTGCAATGCATAACATATTAGATTTATTAAAGAGTTTTAAATATTTATTTATTTTTCTGAAAATATTTTTTCTAATTGATTTAGTAGGCTTAAATTTAGGAATTTTCAATTATTATTAATCAACCAAATATTTTTTTCCCTCCAATATATAATCCTTCAATATTTTTCTTCTCTCTCCTAAAATATTTTTAATTTTAGAAAAGAAAATAATATTTTCCTTCTCTTTCCTAATCTTTTTTACATAAAGTTATATACAAACATGTTTTGGTGTATGGATTGTGTATAAAATATGAAAAATGGTACTATGGGTATATAAACTGATTTACTTAATCTTTTTATAGCAGGTTTTATATGAATGCTTAATTTTATTTTTTATATGAATGGAATAGATATAGAAATTGTTTTACTTAATCTTTTTTTTATACCATGTTATCTACAAACTCAATGGATTGTGATATTCAATTAAGGAGATATACTTTGACCAGGAGGTCATGGGTTCAAGCCTTGGAAACAGTCTCTGGCAGAAATACAAGGTAAGGCTGCGTACAATACACCCTTGTGGTGGGGCCCTTCCCCGGACACCGCTCATAGCGGTAGCTTTAGTGCATCGGGTAGCCCTTTTTTTTTAATTAAGGAGATATACTTTAGATTATATGTTGAATGGAATCAGTTTATAAAGTGATTATATAAACTGGTGTCTATGGATTGCGATATTCAATTTACTTCCGTATTAAATTAAGATTGAATGAACACTACCATCTTTCATACTGAAAAAAAAAATCAGGATTTATATATTTAAAAAAAAAAGGGTAGTACATCTATTTCTTCAATAATGGAAGAAGTAAGAAAGAATATTATGGTGAAAAGATGAAATCTGTGATTATTTATGGAGGATTTTGATTGATTTTGAGGAAACATATGTGAAAAAAGTATAGAATGAAATGGAGCGAAAAGAGGGGAAGAGAATCGTGTATTTTGTGAGAGAGGATTATGGAATTGTATAACAAATTAGGGAGAAAATAAAGGAAAGAAGAATTAGGGGGAGAGAGATATTAGGGTGTGATTAATATCTTATTATTAACTAACTACTTTTTTTAAGGGATCCTTTTTTCATTAAAAAAATGTTTTTTTCTTTTTTATTATTTTGTTATACTTTTTTTAAAATCTAATGTTATATAATGAAAACTACAAAATATTGCTATGGCTTGTTATAGAGCCGTCAATATGGGTCAGGCCCGTTGGGCCGACCTAACCTGACCTGTAATTTGATAAGGTTGGACTTAGATTTTTGTAGCTCATTTAAGAACAGGGCATTTTAGCCCGGCCTGGACAAGCCTGCTGGCCCGTAGGGCTTGAGCAATGTGGTTGGGCCGGCCCGTGGGCCAAACAAAAAATAATTAAAAATAGAAAGAAAATAGAATAGTAAAAATAACAAGAGGAATCTAAACTCAAAATATACTTAAACCATCATAAATATGTAAATATTAATTATGCTTATGAAATAGGTAAAAAATCAAAATACAATATCCTAAAAAAATTTTAGAAATCACTATTTACTATTGAGGATTTAGTCGTTTTCACTCTCAATAGTGGTAACGTCTTCTCCTTTGTATTGTAAACCTTAGTTATTGCGGCTCAAATCTTTAGTGTTCTCATATTTATTATTTATGTCTACTATTTAGGCAGAATATCCTCCCCCATTCACACTAAGAAACTAAAAGAAGCTTAATCTCATTCTCCAATATTCAAAGTTTAATACATTACTATTGGAACCAAATTAGCTTAGTATTTCTATTTAACTAGTTATATTGTTATTCATTAACTCTTTAGTTTGCTTATTAATGTATCTATTTGGTTCTAACAATATCATGTCAAAAGTTAATCAGTTTTTCAGATTATTAGGATTAATTTTTTTTAATGAATTTGACACTTAATTAGCAAGTAGTAATACCATGTAATATTTTCTTGTAAATATTTATGTTATTAAGAATTTAAAATTTAAATTAAAAAAATTATAAAAATAATATTTTTTAAAAAGTGGGCTGGTAGCCCGTCGAGACCCGCAGCCCACAAAGTGATGGGTTGGGTTTGCTGTTTTTTGGACCGTCATTTTGATGGGCCATCCTTGCTTGGCCCATCAAATTTCAAAGCCTGCATGTGCTAGCCCGGATGGGCTGGGTCGACCCATATTGACATCTCTAACTTGTAATACTCAATCTAATATTGTATATATAAGTTTTTTTCTAGCTATCTTTTACAAACTTAATTTTTTGAGAATTTCATCCACTAAAACAATTAATAAGAATTATATACAAGAATAACACATCATTTTAAAAATAACAAATATAGCACATTTTATAACAAATGTAGCCATTTGTATTTTGAAAAGAAAAATATTTAAACAATAATTACCTCATTTAAATATTAGTAACCCACTTCATTAATTATATTTCCATCAGTACACTCTCTTTCATAATGTTCTTTCTCCACCATAATTTTGTGATGTTTTTAATTCAAATTTCTTTTTGTGTTGAGTACTATATTACAATTATATATATATATATATATATATATATATATATATATATTTTATATATTATAATTTTAATAATTATATTTGCAGTACTATTTAAAACATAAAATTTACATTCATACAATATTAAATATATACTGGTAATATACAATTATCACATATATTTAAAAAGGAAATAATTATTAAAAATTGAATTGCAAAAAGAATAACACAATTATTTTGTCAATATAGAAACGAAAATAAAAAACAAGGTAATAAAAAAGGAAAGAAGTAAGAAACAATTGTCCAACTATATTAACCAAGTACATTAATTTTCCTCATGAAAACAATTTTCTTTTTTTAAAAAAATGAATTGAGTTAGAATAAATGAGAATTTATTTAGGATTAGATTTGGCTAAATCTATAATTCTTGTCTGGCTATTACTGTAATTTTGAAAATAATGACAAAATTTTGTAATATGTTTTTTAAGATTATATAGTTATGTAAAATGCTCCTTATTTTTAAGGTTACAAAAAGTTTTTAACTGAGTGGGCTTGGCTACATGGGAAATTAACTCATTCAATAATTATGTGTACTTTAATAGAAGGCAAAAAGGGTAAATATACCCTTAATTTTGTAATTTAGAGCGAATAATATACCTTTGTTTAAAAAGTGGTGCATCTATAACCTCCCCCCCCCCCTCCCCCTTCCATCTAACAAATAATGCATATTAACTTTTGTGATTCAGTAGTTCTTGTCATACCCGTATTAAGATATTCATTAAATATCTGTAAATACTTGAATATGAACCATTTATTATTGTATATTAATTTGAAGTCGATGTAGAATCAACAAACTTTAAATTAGCACAATTTTCTTTTTATCAAAATTAATTCAAATGATATTTACATGATTGATACATGAAATAAATCTACTCTCTCTATTATGAGTAATATTAGAGTTGTCAAACTAGACCAGCCCCGCCTGGCCCTGCCCAAGCCTCGCAGACCAAGGAATTTGATGGGTTGGGGCGGGCCGGCCATTCACTAGAAAGGGCCATAAAATGGTCAACCCAACCTAACTATAAAAGGGTCACGGGTTAGAGTGAGCTAGCCCTTCATCTTTTTTTAAAAAAAGTTCTTTTCGATCTAAATTCAAACTTAAAATTCTGTCAATATTTCAATATTCTAACAAGATTATATGAAAGTACATAACAATTACAATCATAACATATATTAGACATGTGATTAATAGTGCTTCAACCTACAATCCCATATCTGAAATATATAACATCAAGAAAATGAGAAGATTTTCAAATCAAATATAGCAAACAATTATGTTGTTTCAATAATTCTAGATAATAATCTAGCAAAAAATATTAAAAGAAAAAATTAATTATCTTTTTTGACAAATAAATAAGAAAATATGAAAAAGCAAACCTGTAAATTGATTACTGAAGAATATATATATGGCCTAAAACTTCAATTAGCAAATAATAATACTCATAATATTTTTGTTAAGGAAAATCATGAAACTAATTAATTGTTCAAGCTAAAAACAAGTCCAATAAAATATAGATAGTGTTGACTAACCAGTGTTAAATCCAAAACTAAACAAAAAAAAGAAATTAATAAATAATCTCCTCAGAAAGATTTCACAAGCACTTATTACGTATCCAACACCTCGTCAAGAACACACCAATATATCATCTTCTTCAAGAACATTTGAATCCACCTCTGATAAAGTTGTCTTAACATCTTCATCTTCATCTACAATTCATATGGAATGTTATTTAATTTTATACATGAATAACTTATTTTCTATCCACCTACCAAACATTGTAAAGTTATACATGGTCTGGTACATGAATAACCTGTTTTATATCCAGCTACCAAACAACCCCTAAGTGTATTGTGCATGTTAATTTTAGATTTTTTAATTTTTTTCTTAATTTTAATATTCATATTAATTTTAATTAAATCATATTTTTGGCCCGCGGTTTGGCCTTGGTCCGGCCTCGATCAAGCCTCAAGGGCTAAGGACTAATTCGGGTCGGGCTTAAAAGCCTCAGTTTTAAATGGGTTTGAAATCTTAATCCAACCCTACCCTAATAGTGGGTTGGGTTGGGCCATACCCATTTTGAGGACTCTTAAGTAATATTAATCGAGCCAACACGAAGACAAGAAATAAATATAGAAAATTTATAAATGACAAAATATAGATGATCGAACAAAAAAAATCAAGGAACAAAAATAAATCATCAGACAAACTTAACTATTTCAGATAATCTTTCTAGTTGTACCTTTTTCTTAGCATAAAGTTTTTTTATTCAAAAAGAAAGCAACATCCACTAAATCAGTACAAGAAAGAAATCTATTGAAGGAAATACCTTTCACTATTTCAAATATATTTATTATTCTACCTTTTTCTTAATATAAAGTTTTATTTCAAAATAAAAATTCTCTAACAAATCTCATAAGAAGAACCCAAATTGGTGATATGATCAATCTTATTCAAAGGCCCAAGCATTTTCCTTAATTATCTCAGCCTTTTCTTCTGGGGTTAAATCATCTTCAACTCCAAGCAACTCTCTAATAGTATCAATACTTTTGCCCTTAATATTGTCAGCAATAGCCTGACAACCAATTTTCTTCAAATTCTCTATCTTAAAATATTGTGCAAACAATGTTATTTCTTTTAGTTCATCGAAATCACCAGACAAATGTTCTTTCTTGAAATTCATGAATTCGTTGCCCCACCAGACATTAATCTCAGCATGGTTCTTGAGGTACTCGATGATTGTAACAACCGTACCTCTCTTGATCTTAGAGGGTAGTGGGATGATGGACACACCTTTCTCTTTCACCATGTTCTTAAAAAGTTCAGACTGAAAGGCCAATGATTCCTCGAGATAAAATTCCTCGTTGTTGCTCATTCTTAGTGTCACCATCCTCTTGATCTCTCCTGTTATTGTTGTTGATGATGATGATGCCATGATCAAATGAACTTGAACCTTTTAATTCTTTTTCTTTTTGTTTTTCTTGGATGAAGTATTTGGTGACCAAATGATATGTATAAATAATGGCACAAGAGATTGTCTTAATTTGGTCAAACTAAAAGGATATGGAAGAAATTTTCTTTGGCATAAATTTCTTAATTTTCTTAATTTGGTCAAACTAAAAGGATATGGAAGAAATTTTCTTTGGCATAAATTTCTTACTAGAACTTTTTTATTTGTAATCCATGTACGGATCACAAAATAAATAAAATGCCATAAAAAATTAATTAATCTCACCTAATTTAGGACCCATTTGACCATAGATA
Organism: Capsicum rhomboideum; assembly: GCA_031232105.1. Classification (NCBI taxonomy): domain Eukaryota; kingdom Viridiplantae; phylum Streptophyta; class Magnoliopsida; order Solanales; family Solanaceae; genus Capsicum; species Capsicum rhomboideum. The sequence goes on along the minus strand of CP124711.1, from coordinate 135,379,382 downwards.
TCCCAAGTAGTTTTTGGAGAAAAATTTACCAAAAAGTATTTGGCCATATGTCATGACCCGATTTCTCAAGTCATGATGACACCTACTATATCCCACCAGTAGGTAAGCCGACCCATAATCTGGAACAACGAGTAATTGACTATCAAGAGAAAAGAAGAAAACAATAGAAAAGAATTTAATCAAAAGTCTATTATAGATATATAACCCCCAAAACCTGGCGAAGTCAGTACAAGAACTTCTAATAATAACAGAGTACAAAATAAAGTATAGAATAGATAGATACAAAGTTGTCTCTGAAATGTCAAATAGAGAACAGTCGATCAAAAAGAGGGAGAGCAGGACCACTTCGAACGTCAGGAGCTCACCCCAAATCTTCGATCCATGGCTGCTTCGCACTATGCACACATCAATGGCGAGAACACTTACTATGATTTACATGCTGCAGAAGTGTAGTATGAGTACCAAACATGTGGTACTCAGTATGCATCGGTCGACTGAGCTCCAAAGATAATGCAAGTATAAATAAGCTACAAGCAACTATTTAAGAGATGAACACAATAATGCTCATGAAAAAGTAAGGGTAAACTATCCGATACTACCAATAATTAGGGATAGAGCGCGGTTCCATAAATGGATAGTCCATATACGATAGTATAATGAAGGAAGTAGTATACAATGTACAATAGAAAGACGAAGGAGGAGAAATACGAGAGATATATAATAGTAATACAAAGAAAGGGTATATATATAATAATATTACGAAGGTCTCCTGACATATATCATAGGAATAGCGAAACCTAAAAGTGCTATCCTGAGGGAGATGGCCAAACAGCCTAAATATCACAAGGACTACAGTATCAAGAAGAGAGCTAACACTAGCATAATCAGGGTCCCTAACCAAAAATGTGGATACTCAAAAGGTGACCTAATAATAATAAATCTTACCATAATAGTAAGAAAAGGGTTTAGAAACATACCGACAGCCTCGGGTACCAATCCATAACCAACCTGCCACGAGCTATACAACAATAACCAACCAATAAGTAACCGGATAGCCCGGACAACCAATAACCCCAACCGGGCCTCCATAAGCTCGGAGAGGCACAAGCAAGCAACCAACAAATGACAACCATAAATTGTATCTATACATCCCCCCATAAGACTGACAGATACAAGTGTCAAACAACTATACTGGTGATAGACGAATTCGGGACTAAAATAGTATAGTAGTGTAAACGGGGTTAGAATCTCCCTCGATCGAAGTAAATAAGTAGTGGTAAAAGAGAGTGGATCAATAATGGATCGGAATCAACCTCGATCTAATTTCCAAAGCAATATGTTTAGTTAAAATATCATAATCCAATAATAAGGGTGGTACGACTCCAGTTATAAAAGAATCGGATTTAAAAGTGAAGAAGTGGAAATAAATTCCTTTTTAGAAAATAGTAGAAAATCAAGGTTTTAGTTGGAATCGAACCACTAAATAAATGTAAATGCACCTAAATGTATGCATGCCATCACCAGTATCTAAACACCACCACCATAAGAGGCTAAGCATATATAAACTAGAACCACGTCCTCCCAAATGATAGAATGCTAACCTGGTGTCCAATTGGTATCGTAATCATGGCCTCAGACCCAACAATATATAATTAACATGATATTAGCACCATAACCCGGGAAAACTATGGTAAATATAGGCATAATGCCACTAAAATGATCTAATCGAGGAAATATCATCCAATTTTACTAAGTAATATGGTAAGTCTTATACTAAGGATCCTTAATGTCAAACTATGGATATACAAGTCTATAATCAAGGATAATAGGGTCCTACAACCATTGCGGGTATTCTATGCTAAGGTTCTAGTCACATTTCTATTCTAAATCCGTTAAATAGGTCAAGTTTGAATATTACTAGATATAAACATGTCCTATAATCCCTACCAAGCATGCAATCTATACATCACACCATCTCATAGAGAAAAGTAGACTGGAGCCTACCTCAATGCCGAACCACAAATCTTGAACCGTCCACGAACCGCTCGTCCTTGCTCCACGATCCCGAAATGATGTCGCGCTATCAAAATATTATCTAGACATTAATAGGAATAAAACGATCCAAATATTGCAATATAAAACTTTGGACCTAAAACTGGGTCAAAAATAGGCTCGTGGGACCTACAAACAAAATTTCAAAATTAAATTTGTCACGAGGACTCTCGAAGAACAAGAAATGTGTACTCAATAGTTTATCACAAATGGAGCACCAATCGGGGCCCAAATCAACCCACAAAGTTAAGGAATTTAAGACCTAAATTCTAGTAATATACAAGGAAAAGGATGGAATTTGACAGGAAAAAATAATGGAAAATGACCAAGAGGTGTTCAGTTAGCTTACCTTAGACTCAATGGACGATTTCCCAGAATTTCCCACAATCCAAGCTCCAACAATGGAGGAAAATGCCCTAGAAAATGTGGGAAAATCGAGTGAAGAGGAAAATTAATACCAGCAGTGACTGCTTAAGCGGCCACCAGCAGTGATCGTAAGTGGCCACTGAGTCGCTTAAGCGACTGCCGCTTAAGCAAAAAATGACTACAAAAATGGTTGGGTAAGAATAGGTGGGGACCGCTTAAGCTACACCTTGGTCGCTAAAGCGACGCCTGCTTAAGCAAAAAGGGATCGCTAAAGCGACCCTTAGCCGGGTATCTAATGTAACACCCCGTATACTCCCAACCCTATGTGATGACGTTGAACAATGGTTACTTAGGTGTCGAGATGCCATGAGTATGTAATTTGTAATGTTAGTGAGGAGAAAATTAAAATTTGCCCTCGTACATGTGATTAGCCCTTCGTAGGAGGTGTTTTGTGATTTTTGTGGAGCATTTCTGGGGTTAAAAATGAGGCTTGGAGGGACTCTAAACAAAGGATATTAAAGGTAATAAGTAAGTTAAAGAATAGGACTTGAAGTATCTAACCAAACCCGCGAAGAAAAGTCAAAAAATGAAATTTTCAAAAAAAATTAAGTGTGGGGCCCACTAGAGGGCGTGCCACGCTGCTATGGGCTAAAATTTTTAGTCCAGAGGCAGCAAGATGGTGCGACCAAGGATGTGCCAGGGTGGTTTTGCCCATGTTTCGAAAGTTGGAATTTTTCTAAGTCCCAAGGGTGCCCGGGGACGTACCGGGCCGATTTTTGCCACGTTTCTTTTACAAGCATGACCATATGCATAGAATGAGTGAAGTATTATAATTGTATCATGAAATTACTCGAGAACGAATTTGGCATCAAAATGACGATTTTACCCTTGTAGTCAAAATAAGCCACACGTGGCTAGAATTGCTTGTTTTTGGAATTGAGGCTACGAGTATGAATTGCGTGAGTGGGAATATTGTCGTAACGCATATGAAATAAATTAAACATGAGAAATTATTGATTTTATTGGGTTAAGTAAATTGGGCTCAAAAGAGGCCCAAAATGAGGCAAAAGACATGGGCCAAGAATGGGTCAAATGACCCATTCTTCCTTTGACTAATCAATAATTGAGAAAGGTGGATAAAGAGGACTTCAAGGATCTATAAAAGGGGCACAAAAATCAGATTTTAACCCACAAAAGACATATGCTTTTCTATCTTTTTTTCTAGAAGTCTCAAGAAAGCTTCTTTGGCTCTCAAAACCCTAAGGCACTTCTTGGAGCAAGATCATCATTTTTCAATCTTGGGTAAGTGATTATTATTATGGATTAATATATTATATGCATGGGAGATTATGTAAATCATGTTGGTTATGCTTGGAAGTGTTGAATATGGCACTTTGTGTTTTTGTAAAAGATGTGCCATCTATGGAATTTAAACTTGAAATATGACTTGTGGTTTTGATGAAAGAGCATGGTATGGATGAAATAACAACATTTATGGTGTGATTATGTTATTAAACTTGTTATTTTCATATAAGTGGGATTTGGGCCAATTTGTTGTTGTAAGGTGTATTGAAGTAAATTGATGGAATAATTGTGATGTGGTGGTGATGGAGAAGTGTGAAGTATGAACTTGGTGTGACATGCTATTGGTTATCATGTATTGGTCAATGTATGGAATATTGTGGGATTATTGGTACAATAATTTCATAAATGGTATTGTCAAGGGGGAATTGACATGTTAAAGCCAAACATGTAACTTATTGTCGTTATATGTCATTGTAAGGTAGTTGGTGGTTAATGTTGGTTCCGTTATGTACTTGTGTTGTAGAGTGAAACATAAGGAAGGAGCGGGATTATTGTATGCACACTTAAGATTGTAGAATCGTATTGAGAATACAAGGTATGTAAGGTTCCTTTTTCCATATCCTTCTGCAACATGTTGTTCACATTGACATTGGACTTGTTTCAATTCCGAGAGGCTTGAAGTATATCAATTCAGGTTGACGTATATTGTTATTCATATGTGCCCTATTCTTAGATGAATGATGATTCACTTACCTTTTATTCATTGATGAAACTTCCAAAGATGTCATAACGTTGTAATTTCTAAAAGAACCATCTCAAAGAGAGTAGGATGTAAGAGAATCTATTTATTCTTGAGAAGCATTTTTCCAATCATGTCATGTTCCAAAGTCCTATAGTATGATGATTATCCTTGTACGAATCCTTCAAAAGTAAAAGTACCAATCTCATAAGAGTAATAAGGGAGGTGATGTGCAAGTTAGTATAACTATTCCTCATGAGTGAAGATGTCAATCTCATGAAGGAAAGGAGTGAAGCGAGATGTGGATATAAGTGTGAGCTTTAGTGTCATGATCTTTAATGTGTCACTCTCATAACTATGTAAAGGGTATAATATTGTAAAGAAGTAATGCGCATGGTTACTATATGTTTCATTGAGTATGGATCACATTCTAGAGGGTATAAGTTCAATATGGAAATATCCCAAGATAATGCTTTGTTATTTATTATAGCCCACCAAAGGTGGAGGCCCGGTATCATATACTCACTTATATAAGATCTCATAAGATTGGTGAAGGAGGTAAAGTGCGAGCTAATATATCTATCCCTCACAAGTTAAGGTGTTAATCTCATGAAGTATAAGAGTGAGGTAAAGCATTTTTGTGTGTTAAAATAGTGTCATGATTTTCAATATATCAATCTCTCATAAGTGAATAAGTCAATCTCTCCCAAATAAGAAGTGAATAAAGATGTGTATATGTTAACCCACCATAGAGTGGATGTATGATAACCCACCGTAGAGTGGATTTAGGTATGTTAACCCACCATAGAGTGGATGTATGATAACCCACTATGAGAGTGGATGTATGTTAACCCACCATAGAGTGGATGTATGCTAACCCACCATGAGAGTGGATGTATGCTAACTCACCATAAGAGTGGATGTATGTTAACCCACCATAGAGTGGATGTATGCTAACCCACCATGAGAGTGGATGTAGGTTAAACCACCAATAGAGTGGATGTACGTTAATAGAGTGGATGTACGTTATATTATTAAACCACCGATAGAATAGATGTATGTTATATTGTTACCCTATCCCTAGAGTGGATGTGTGTGGATGAGTGTTATTCTTTTACAACTTACTAACCAAGTAGATGAACAATAGTGGTAATGAACATAGAAGTAAGAAAGAATCTCTTGCATATAGAAGAATCTATTGGAGGCAAGTCTCTTGAGTGAAGGTAATTTCCCTTGAAGGAGAGTAATTATAAAAGATATTATATAAAATGATGGTTTATCCACATTGACTATGCTTTCATATTTCATTCTATTGATATTCGCATGTATGATGCTATTTCTTATAAGCCTTACATACTCAGTACATTCTTCGTACTGACCCCCTCGAGGGACTTACCTTACATGTTCCAGGTGCAGGCATTAGTAGACCTCCTCCGTAGACTGCGGATCATTTGCAGAGTTTTGGTGAGCTCTAGTTGGTTCGGAGCCTCCTGAGTCATAGTTGTATATTTGTTTTGGTGTTATAAATGTTGTATAAAGCGGGGACTTTTCCCAACTGTTAGTTGATCTTGTAAATGCATTTGTTAGAGGCTTTTGTAGACATATGTGGGTATATGGATGTAAGAGACAAATGTCCGTTTTGACTTGATGGCCCCAACGGTCAAGTTTCATAAATATATATGTATAACATATGTTCCATGTTCATGTTTTCCGCATAGTTGCATAAGGTTTAATAAGATTCATATGAGGATATGCATACGATGGTTCATGAGCAAAGATTGGTTCTCTCGGGCCATATCGACTTCGGGTGCCAGTCCGGCTCGAATGGGATTTCGGGTCGTGACAGCTAAGACTGCCAAAGTGGAAAAAGGTCGCTTAAACGTCCATTACTAAAGAGTCTCTTAAGCGGTTGCGCCAGCTATCAGACACCATTTTTTCACTAAGTCCAAATGGACTCCGACCGGGTGCTCGGGACTCATTTGGAACCCCATGCGCACAAACGAACTATGCTATCATACCAAATTTGACATTCCAGACTCAATGGAACCATCAAAACTTTCATCCTAGATCATTTCAATTAAATGTGAGGCCCACACCTATAGTTCCATTTTTCATCAAATCCAGCCAATAGCCCAAAACAAGTCTGAAAGCCTCGGGATACGGACCAAGGGTCCCCCTAGCCTAAAATCAACATTTGAGAGCTTACAATGCTGTCGAAATTCTCATTCGAGGCCGTTTACTAGGAGTTTTCTTCCAAGACCAATTTCTTAATAGTGAAAGCTCCAAAACAGGGAAATTAGCCTAAAACCTAAATGAACTGTCTGAAAACTAAACCGACAATTTTGACAAGTCATAAATGACTTGTAGCCACTATGGAAAAGCTCAAAATATCGAAAACGTACAGAAATTGAGAAAATGACCTGGAGGGTCATAACATCATACAATTTGTCATTATTTGGTACATATTTTTGGGCAAATAATTCAAATTCCTAAAAACTAGAAAAAAACTAGTTTTTGGACCAAATTCTATTATTTGGAAACTTTTAAAAATTTAAACATTACCTAAAATTTTATATTTTATAAAAGTACCCCATCGTTTATTAATCCTAACTAATATCTATTTGCTAACCAACCCCATTAATAAACCTTGTTATTTAACTCAAATATTTAATAGTATTGTTGCATAGCACTTGTTAAAAGTAATGTAAATAAAAAAATTGGATATTTCTTTGTGAGTTGAGAAAACTTTGATAGCTCCTACACTGATGTGTGAAATTGTCTATAAGCAGGTTGAATCTTATAATTTATGAGTTTAATTTTTATCATGGAACATGTTCATTATAAAATGATAATACAAAGTTATGGATAATTTTAATAGTTTTTAGAACTTATGGGTATAAATCATATATTTTTTTAAAAGTCAAACATTTTTCCTAAAAAATATGGCCAAACACATGGTGAAACTTCACCCAAAACTTAATCCAAAAATGACCTGCCAAAACTATTTGGAAATCTATGACCAAATGCTAGCTTAATAAAGTAAATATCATTTTGCACGATCTCCAACTTCTAAGCACATTCAAAGAAAATATATAAAATAAAAGTTTGTTACAAAAGATTTTATCTAAATTACTAACCAAATGATATTTAAGAGAAACACTATTATATAGGATGAAATTGGTGTAACGACGCGTGGCATATTTCGGGTCAGTAGCTCGAGTGCGTGATACCACATCAAACACCACGACGAAAAAGGGGCACTATCAGAGGCAACATAATGAGAGAGTCCTCTCACATGGATAAGGAAGTTTCCACCCATCACCACCAGTGATATGGAACAAAAAGACAAGCGGGAGACAAAAGTGTTAGGAACCACTAACAAATCATACCCCGAGCAGATTGGATCGTAACATGTGCTCTTGACTCACCTACAAATTCAATTGTACCAAATCCACGGAAACACCTAATATGGGGGCTAGAGAAACTGTGTGGGTTTAATATTGCTTGTTCTTTGTTAGCTTGTTTGTTTTATGTTCTTTCAGATCTATGCTAAAGTAATGGCCAATGATAGAGAACGGACTGAAGGGTTACCTATAGCTCTAGATGCGACAAGAACTCAACCCCCAGGATCAAAAACTAAAGTAGTCAAACGACCCATTATGATGAGGAAACCTCATGCATCGACATGGGTCTCACAAGAGTCAACACTCAAAAAAAAATCCGCAAACTCAAAGACGAAGGGGAAGAAACTGAAGGAGGAATGACTTACATAGAAAACCTCTAACAGATCTTCAAGGGCTTTGCTAAAGGACAGAGGAAGCTAATGGAAATAATAGAAGCCTAGGATAGGCAAAGGATGAGTTTCAGTGTGGTCTGGCCCAAAGAACTTCAAACTCCTCCAAGGAAAATAATAAGGACGACGATAATGAGGAGTTCGGAGATGGAACTGGAGAACACAAAGCAAGAAAGTCAAGGGGTGAGCTTGAAACCTTAACCCTTGGTGGTAGAAATGTTGAGAGAAGTGAAGAAGGTGCAGAATACAAAGCTCCATAATCGTATGAACCGTATTTCAGGAGTTTCTACCATAGCCAAGGGACTAGATCTAAGGAGCTATGCAAAGGTGCCTTATAAGGCCAACACGGTGACCAGGCCCATCCCTAAGAGGTTTAAAATGCCAGACATCACCAAATATGATAGGGAAAACGATGCCCAAGAGCACCTGTTGTTCTTCATAATAGTTGTGACTGGAAACCACTTGGCAATGGGGGATGCCGCATCAGTGATGATCAAGAAATTTGATGAAACCCTATCAGGTGGAGCCCTAGTCTGGTATTCTTTCCTATCCAAAAATTTTATTGAATTTTTGAATATGTTGGTAGATAACTTTCTCATGGCTCATGCTGGAGCTATGAAAGTATGACCCCGTAAAGGGGATATCTTTAAGATAAAGCAAAGAGAGACAGAAATACTACAGGAGTTTGTTGACAGGTTCCTGAAGAAGTACATATAGCGGCAGAAAAACCGAATGAATGGGCCATAGAAAGTACAAAATCCCAAGATCTTAGTTGTTTCGTTCAAATTAAAGGAAAGCCTGAAAAAGTTCGAAGCCACGACATAGGCTAAAGTGCATAGTTGTTACGAGTATAAGATTCTAATCTGGGATGATTGAAGGTGAGTCAAAAGCAACACCTCTCGAGTGTGGAATAAATCAAAGATTAAAAAGAACCCTTGGCACCAAGGGGATAAATCATCTCGGAACGTCTCACGTTGGGGTAATCGTAAGGGCCCAGCAAAAGGACCAAGATCCCTAGGTTTGTATGCACCATCCCAGATCCTCAAAACTGGAATACATGGTGAGAATTTCATGGGAATGTATGGGCACGATAATGGGGATTGTTGCCATCTGAGAGAAGCGGTGGCTGAGCTTCTTAAAGAAGGATACCTTTGGGAATTCCTGAATATTCTTGCCAAGACCAACAACGGGAAAGAGGCTAAAAGGAATAAGTAGCCAGATAACCTGGGAGCCCCTCGCAAGATGATAAATTGAATGACCCCATGCAAAACAACAGGTATGTTCTCCTCCCATTTCAATTACATCTAATTGTATGTTTTTCTTTTTTTCCATGGTTTGGTAGGATCTCAAAAATGGCTTTCACTCTCGAAAGGGAGAACAACCCCTTGATAAATGTAAGAACTCAATGTCAGCAGCCTGGGATGAGCAGACCCCTCAGAGGCACTAGGGGAAAGGGAATCCATCAACTAGGGAATTAAGCGTGAAGACTTGGGAGAATGAGCTACACTTTTTTTTTCCTTAGACCAAGCTTTTTGCTTACAAGGTTTTTAACGAGGTAGCAATAGGGAATTTCGGGAGGAGATTAGGATTAAAAACATTCTGAAAATCATGTATTTGACCTAACGGTCTCGAAAGACCAAAATTATGAATAGAAAAGATTTTTGGAATATTGGCTACTGTACAAGAAACCCAAACCAACTTTTTTTAAAACTTTTGATCAAAGGGAACAATACCCAAAATTAAGTGCACCATGACACGAGATCACAAGCTCGCTCTCGGGAACTAGCTCACTCTCGTGCTATTCACAAGGAAAATGACTCTATGCTAAGGACTTACGATCTCGACAATACAACCCCCAAAACCCCTGAACACTAAGGGTAAACTGACACCTAAAAAGATTCTCGAAACAAAAAAAATACTAGGGATTGCTGCAAAGTCATAGAAACTCTCTGAAAATATTGGAGTTAGGGCACGACATCCAGTTGAAGACGACATCATCCTATCACCATGCAGCCTGATCATCTAAAAATGATATTCAAGGTTGTGTCCTACACGCCTTTGGGACAGACTCGAACATGAGGAACCCTCAAATCATTATGAAAACATGAATCATCCCATTCAAAGAGTCCAAAGTCAAAATATTACTAAAATAAGAGAACTTCTCTTTCGATGCTATGCTCTACAGCTCTGGGAGACATCCAAACTTAGCAGCATAACTATTAAAATAAAATAGGGATCCCTCCTCGATCACGAGGTCTTATATAAACAGACTTACGATAGTCTCCATTCATACCAAGAGTTAATTACGCCCGAACTAATATATGATTTTGCAAGAAACGCTGAAAATAAAAAATGATTAGCGTCTGTCTTTGATTATCAATAACTACGACTCAAAACTTACTAACTCGGCCTCAAAATTTACTCAAGCAAATTGAACGATGGAATACACTTAAGGTGTGACCCTCCAGGGACAATCACGAAAAAGAAATCATAGCCACATTGTGTGGAATTCATATATCTGGAAAAACATACTAAAATGAGCCTCAGAGTTAACAAGTTTGAGTTTATTAATCACAAAAGAAATATAGTACAGTGATTTCATATAGGAATATGCTAGCTTTATTAGCCTAAATAAAAAGAAATATACAAAAGCCCTCAAGGTAGTATATCAAAGCGTTACAGAAATTTCTACGTCAATTCCATCCGAACATGGGGTTACGAGCACTTGAGTAACGTCGATCGCAAAATAGCATTTAATCCATATCAATAAGAAAGTAGTGTTAACTTGTCGTCATCGCAAAAGTTTCTTGGAGGAAGGTCACTTTACCCGAATAGAACACAACCTCATAAAGGAAGCCTCGACAAAAACCCTCAGGCAAAGTGATACTCACACCTCGAGAACTCTCAACACGCTAGGTAGGCTCATGAAGCCTAGTCGGAGTCTTGGTCAGGCTACCCTCTACAGAAACTCAGGGAGATCTGGGGCATTACTTCGCCCATTCTCGAAATGCATTAGGAGGGAGAGGACCGATACCAAGAACTATGGAGGAAAAAATGGCACGGTGCATTGACACAAGACACTTCTACCCTTTAGCCGTATATACAATATTTACCTTACCACTGCTATCAACCTCATAGGTCCAACTCTATGTCAAACATAGGGATCTAAGACAAAGATAAGACAAAATTATAGGAGAGACCCAGTTCAAAGTCTGGATAGTGGAGGAGAAAAGGAAGAAACACCATAAAAGAAAAACTTTTCTCTCCTCACTTCTCTTTCTCTCTCAATAAAAAAAAGAAAGGCTCATAATGGTGTAAAATACCAAGCTTGAAAGGCTGATACTCATAGTATAAAGCCTAGTCAATGTGCAAAAAGTGAAGGGTCACTAACGGGTACTACATGGCTAGCTCAGATTAGCCATAACAAAATTCGAGGGGGAGATTCACGAAAATCAAGGCATTAAAGCCAGTCCAACTCCTCACGGGTTTGGCCATTCAAACCCCAAATTGAGAAGTCCTCTCAACTTTCTACCTTTATCTAAAAAAAGGGAAAATTAGGAAATTAGGAGTCAACAAAAATTATTAACAAAATCAATTTCGAATATAAAGGTTCACCCTCGAAGCCCCAAATGCTGGGCCTGAGGTAAACATACAAGTCATCCAAGATACATATGGGAAAATAACCCTTTGTCCTACTTGACCTTAATCTACGAAGCCTCAAGAAGGGAGAAAATGTACCCTAATCTATGAGGCCTTAAGATAGACTATCCTGTGATACTTTGCCTTCAAGAGAGGGAGAAAACATACCCTCATCATATACGGCCTATCGATTAGCAAGGTTGACTATGACTTGAGACTCGGCAATCTTCTTATCCAAGTCAAAATCTCCAGCTAGGACTCTCTGCAGGATCTCGAGGTGAATAAGCTAAGTGTCTCGGGCTCTCCTTACATCAAGAAACTTATCCCTGAGCATAATTTTTTAGGACATATCTTTGATCTTCTCTAATAATTGCTGGACTTTATCTCGAGGTGGCTTTAGAGAAGATGAAACTCTGGACGGGAGTAACGACTCAACTTCAGCTGATCGGACGCACTCTTTTAGTTCAGATTTCTCCTTTGTAGCCTTTTAATAGCTTTAGCTTATTCGGTATTCTCATACCGAAAGGTCTCTATACCTTCAGACCAATAAATACTGTCTTGGCTTTACTTTTTCTTCTCATCCAAAATTATGTTCATCTTAGCTCTTAAAGCTTTAAGCTTAGAGGCTTGCTGAGCTAGGGCCTGCACCAAGATCTGACAGTCTCCGATGGCAACCAAATTCTTCTCAAGGTGGGAGCACCTCGACAGGAGGTCCTCTCTTTCTTTCGATTCCGCCGAAGAACTTTCGCATTTAAGGTAGTAGCCTAAAAGAGATAATATAAAAACTACTATCAAAGGGAAGAAAAAACTTGCGAAAAAAACAAGGGAATTCAAGATACTCACCTTGGAAGTAGTATGGGCACAGTCATTGATTAGGCACTATGTCAAGGCAGTATTTATTTTCTGGCGATCTCTGGCGGAGACCACATAATTCAAATAATCAAACACTCCCACCGGTCTTGATGTTAAAGTAACCTCGCTGGAAATTTGCAAGAGATCTATCTGATACTGCATTGAATTAGGAGGAGCATCAATAGAAGCATGAAGAATAGTCGAAGTCGTCGGTAGACGGGCTTTTGACGGCCGCAAACCATGAGGTGTTAGAGTCCGATGAAACACTTGGACTCTTGAAGGAGACGAGGAGACAAAAACATGCTTTACCTCTAGGGCCATAAAGGATCTCTTAGCAAAAGGTGTACCAAGTCCAGAAGCTCCTCTCCCAGCTTCCTCTATGATTTCCATCTGTCGAAACAAGCAATTAACCTCAAAGTAAATTCTATTTGAGCATTTAATTCTCGAGTAGATGGCCGAACCCTCCATCCTCTAAGCATCACCATCAAGAGTGAAGTCCTCAGAGTTAGACCTCCTCACGAAAAGCCTAAATCTTTCAGTCCTCTTTCTTTTGATGGGATTGGGCGTGACTTGGGAGGAAGGGCCACTAGTGGTGCCTGCGAGAGAGCGTAATCCCCTACATGGCTTTCTATGGACTAAATTAAGGGTGACAAACCGAGGTGGAAAAATCACAAGACCAAAGGATATACCTGCAAAGGAAAGGCATCAGAAACCAAGTATGAATGAGAAATAACTACAATCACTACATAGCAAGGTCATAGTGATTTTTAGATTTCCAGCCAAAGAGATTGGATAGATTAATCCACGAGCATTCAACGATAGTGGACGTACTCAAAATCTTCTCAACCTACAAGTAGAAATTCCCGACTAAGTAGATGAAAGACATTTTCGGAGGAGGAACCCCATCAAGGATACATATAAAACAAATAGTGATTAGTAGCTAGCATCAAAGAAAGACGCAGGGAGCAGAAAGATGATCATCGTACGTCACTTATGGTTGGAATTCCAAGTTGCAAGATGAATATTCTTAGATGGATTGAGAGAGGCCAACATACAAATCGATTAGCCTAGCCTTGATCTATGGGATAGTCTAAAATGCCAAGAAAAGACTTTTTGTCGTGACTAGACAATTGACTTATCCCATCTCAAACTAGATGGGGAGAATAAAGAAGAAGCTGATGTATTAGAGAAAACTCCTAGCCCATCTAACTGGCCAACACCATAACAAGACCATTGATAAAATTATTATTCCAAAAATACCCCAATATTCCCAACATTGACCAATACATAATCACTACATTTCACCACAACACTCTTCCTTTACACTTTATTAGCCACACCACATCACAAATAATCCATCAATTCACCTTAATACACTTCGTAGCTCAAATCGGCCAAAATCCCACAATTTGCACTTATAGAAAAATAACAAGTCAAATAACAAAATAACACCATACACGTTCGTATTTTATCCACACCATGATCTTTCATCAAAGGCACAAGTTCTAATTCAAGTTCAAATCCCATGGATCACAAATCTTGTACAAAAGCACAAAGTACCATGTCCAACATTTCTAAGCATAACCAACATGTTTTACATACTCTTTCATACATATAATATATTAATCCATAACAATATTCACTTACGCAAGCTTGAAAAGTGAGAGTCTTGCTCCAAAAGTGCCTTTGAGTTCTTTAGGGTTTGAGAGAATATTGGAGAAGATTGGAGAAAATATGTAAAAGAACATGAGAGTTATAAGTGAATAAAATCTGATTTTTGGGTCTATTTATAGTCCTTGGGGCCATCCTTAGTCATCCTTGGTATTTAATGCCATATTTGACCAAGTCAAGAGAAGATTGGGTCATGTGACCCATGTCTTTTGTCCCATTTTTGGGCTTTTATTGAGCCCAAATCACTTAACCCAATAAAATCAATAATTTCTCGTGTTTAAGTCATCTCATACATATTACAATAATATTCCCACTCGTGCTATTCATATCCGTAGCCTCAATTCAAAAACCAAGTGATTCTAGCCACGTTTGGCTTATTTTGACCTTAAGGGCAAAATCGTCATTTTGACCCCAAATTCGTTCTCGAGTAATTTTATCATACCAATATAATATTTCATTCATTTCATGTATATACTCATGGTTGTAGAAGAAACGTGGCAAAAATTCGCTCGGTACGTCCCCGGATACCCTTGGGACTTAAAAATTTCCAACTTTTGAAAAAGTGGAAAACCCAAGGTGGCACGCTCTTGGGCGCGCCAACTTACTGCCCCTGGACTAAAAATTTTAGCCCAGATCGGCATGGCACGGTCCCAAATGCGCCCCTCCTTAAAATTTTTCAAAAATTTCATTTTTCGACTTTTCTTCGCGAGTTCGGTTAGATACTTCAAGTCCTATACTTTAACTTACTTCTTAACCTTAATACACTTTGTTTTGAGTTCCTCTTAGCCTCATTTGCACCCCACAAATGCGCCATGAAAATTGCAAAACACCTTCTATGCAAGTTTAATCACATAACAAGAGCCAAATTCAATTATCTCACCAATAGCATTACCAAATGCATACTTATAGCTCTCGATACCTACGTACATATTATTTAATGTCGTCAAGTAGGGTTGGGAACGTACGGGGTGTTACATTCTTCCCCCCTTAGGAGCATTCATCCTCGAATGTTAACAATATCTCTTCAATTACAACAATTGCATCTTATATTAGCATTCATGTACATAAACACTTAAGGCTCATGAATACTTACTTGTCATTGTTTCGTTTCCGCACTTTGAACTTCCTCATTCATTTGAAATAGATAGGGATACTTGGATCTCATCATTTCTTCCGCTTCCCATGTGATCTCCTCTACGTGCTGATTTTGCCAAAGGACTTTCACGGAAGCTATATCTTTATTCCTCAATCTTTTCACTTGTCGGTCTAGGATAGCAATGGGTACCTCTTCATAAGTAAGATCCTCTGTAACTTGAACATCTTCAATGGGAACAATACGAGGTGGATCTCATATGCATTTTTGAAGCATCGAAACATAAAATACGGGGTAGACTGAAGAAAGTTCTTGAGGTAGTGCTAATTCATAAGCAACTTGCCCAAATCTTCTAATAACTTCATATGGGCCTATGTAACGTGGACTCAATTTCCCTTTCTTTCCGAACCGTATTACCCCTTTCATCGGTGACACCTTTAAAAACACCCAATCACCTATGGCAAATTCAAGACCTCTTCTTCTAACATCGGCATATGACTTGTGACGACTTTGAGCCGTTTGTAACCGTTGTTGGATCACCTTAACCTTTTCCATAGCCTGATGAGCGATATCTGGCCCAAGTAAAGCAGTTTCACCTGTTTCAAACCACCCTATTGGTGATCTACATTTCCTTTCGTACAAAGCTTCATAAGGTGCCATTTTAATACTTGAATGATAGCTATTGTTATACGCAAATTCAATAAGAGACAAATGGTCATCCCAACTGCCTTGAAAATCTAACGTACAAGCTCGTAGCATATCTTCAAGTGTCTGAATAGTACGTTCTGCTTGTCCATCAGTCTGAGGATGGAAAGCCGTACTCAAATTCACTCGTGTACCCAAACTCTGCTGAAAGGATCTCCAAAAGTGCGTTGTGAACTGTGCTCCTCTGTCTGATATAATAGAAAGTGGAATGCCATGCAATCGTACTATCTCTTTCACATATAACTTCGCATAATACTGAGCTGTATAGGTTGTCTTGACTAGTAGAAAATGCGCTGACTTGGTAAGCCTGTCCACTATGACCCATATAGAATCAAACTTCTGCAATGTACGAGGCAAACCCTTAATGAAATCCATATTAATCATATCCCATTTCCAAACTGGAAGATTGATACATTGCATGTAACCTCCCGATTTCTGATGTTCCACTTTCACTTGTTGACAATTTGGGCATTGCGCGATAAATTCTGCAATGTTCTTTTTCATGTTGCCCCACCAATACACTTCTTTCAATTCATGGTACATTTTAATAGCACCCGGATGAATAGAATAGCGCGAATGATGTGCCTCTGTCATAATTCGTGTCCTCGGCTCATCTACATCCGGTACACATAATCTCCCTTGACATTGAAGTACCCCTTCCGGTGTAAGATCAAATGCCTTTGTCAAATTCTGCTGTACATTTTCCTTTAACTACAATAACATAGAATCCGCAGACTGCTTCTTTTTCACTTCAGTTATTAAAGAGGATTCTGCTGCATTCTGCACAATAACTCTATCATCTGAGGATTCAATAAGGCGAACTCCCAAGCTGGCTAATTGATTCAAATCTTTGATTATCTCATGCTTTTCATTCAACTGACCACTAGTGCTTTCCACTGCCTTACGGCTCAATGCATCAGCTACTACATTTGCTTTACTTGGGTGATAAAGAATATCAATATCATAATCTTTTAAGAGCTCTAACCACCTTCTTTGCCTCAAATTGAGTTCCTTCTGCTTGAAAAGATATTGCAAGCTTTTATGATCCGTATAGATGTCAACATGAACCCCATACAAATAATGACACCATATCTTTAAAGCAAAAACTACCGCTGCCAATTCAAGATCATGTGTGGGATAGTTTTTCTCGTGTGGCCGCAACTGTCGTGAGGCATATGCTATGACATTACCGTGCTGCATCAATACACAGCCGAGGCCAACCTCGGAAGCATCACAATACACTACATAACCCTCGGTACCTTCGGGAAGCACTAAAACTGGTGTGGAGGTTAATTTATCTTTCAGCTTTTGGAAGCTTTTCTCACATGCGTAATTCCACTGAAATTTTACTGTCGTATGTGTAAGCTTTGTTAACGGTGCGGCAATAGAGGAAAAACCTTCCACAAACCTTCTGTAATACCCTGCTAGTCTAAGAAAACTATGAATTTCTGTGGGTGTCGTAGGTCTTGGCCAATTTTTCACTGCTTCAATCTTTTGTGTATCAACCTATATGCCTTCATCTGATACAATGTGACCCAAGAACGCGACTGATTTCAACCAAAACTCACATTTGGAGAACTTTGCATACAACTTCCGTTCACGGAGAATCTGTAACACTTGTCGTAAGTGATTAGCATGGTCCTCTGGTGATCTTGAATAAACTAGGATGTCATCTATAAATACCATGACGAACATGTCCAAAAATGGCTTAAACACCCTATTCATCAAATCCATGAACACAGCTGGAGCATTTGTTAATCCAAATGACATAACTAAAAATTCATAATGGCCGTACCGTGTTCGAAAAGCCGTTTTGGGCACATCTTCTTCTCTAACTCTGACTTGATGGTAACCCGACCTCAAGTCAATCTTTGAAAAACACCTGCCACCCTGTAACTGATCAAACAAATCATCAATGCGAGGGAGGGGATATTTGTTCTTGATTGTTACCTTATTCAATTGCCGATAGTCGATGCACATTCTCAATGTGCCATCTTTCTTCCGGACAAATAACACCGGTGCACCCCATGGGGACATACTAGGCCTAATGAAGCCCTTTTCTTGTAAATCTTTCAATTGCTCCTTCAATTCACGTAATTCTGCTGGAGCCATTCTATATGGGGGAATAGAGATAGGCTGAGTTCCTAGAATCACATCAATGCCAAATTCTACTTCCCGTTATGGGGGTAAACCTGGAAGATCCTCTGGGAACACATCTAGAAATTCATTGACCACTAGGACCGACTGCGGAGTTAATGGTTCCTCTTCGGTATCGTTCACCCGCACTAGATGACATATATAACCTTTAGCAATCATTTTTCTGGCTTTCAAATAGGAAATAAATCTCCCTTGTGGTGCCCCTACATTACCCTGCCATTCATGAACATTTTCTTGCGGAAAACAAAATTGTACCTTCTTAGCCCGGCAATCTACCGTAGCATAACAAGAGGCCAACCAATCCATTCCCATGATCACATTAAAATCCACCATGTCTAATTCAATGAGATCAGCCAATGTATCATGACCACACACAGTTACCACACAGTTACGATATACTCTTTTTGCAATAATATATTCACCAACTGGTGTAGACACTTCAATTGATTTAATTAATAATTCTGGTGCCTTTGCAAATTTTGCAGCAACCAATGGGATAACATAGGAAAATGTAGAACCTGGGTCAATCAACGCATATACATTATGTGAGAATATGGATAATGTACCTGTAACAACATCAGGGGAAGCCTCTAAATTCTGGCGGTCTACTAAAGTATAAGTACGATTCTGGACCCCGCTAGTACTGGCTGCTCCTCTGGCCCCTCTACCACGGCCAACAGGCTGCACACCTCGGCCCAGTGAAGGAACCGATACTGATGATGCAACAGCCAACCCAGTCGGTCGTGCTATACCACCCATGCTCCCCTGTGGACAATTCCTCGCTATATGCCCCGGCATACCACACCAAAAGCAGACATTCGTCCCTGCCCAACATGTACCTGTGTGAATACGTCCGCAGTGCTGACACTGCTGACGAGGAAAACCTGCTGCCTGGGACCTATGAACTCCGCTACTCTTCCCAGATGGACCACCCCTAGACCCTCGGAACTGAGAATAAGCTCCCGCCATGGAATGAGAAAACGATGGTCTAGGTGGTCTAGGGAACATACGAGGCCTAGATCCTCCTTGGGACATCATAGGTGGTCCCATAGGTCTAGCCCTTTTGGACTGTCCCCTATCAAATTCATGCACTCTTCTCCTCTGTCGTTGGTCTTCCATTTTCTGAGCGAAGGCCTGAATTCTCGCTATATCCATGTCTTTGTTCAAGGCAGTAATAGTGCAATCCCGTACCAAATATGGCTCTAGTCTGTCCACATATCTATGGACTCTATCTGTCATCGTAGCCACCACATTTGGCGCATATCGAGCCAAGGACTTAAATTGCAAGCTATATTCTCTGACACTCAAATTTTCTTGACGGAGATTTAGGAATTGATCCGCACGTGCCTCACGGATCTCATAAGGCAAGTAATGATCAAGGAAAGCCACTTTAAATTCTTCCCACGTAGGTGGATTTGCACCAATGTCACGGGATTTCTTCCAATCCTCATACCACAGTATTGCCTTTCCTTTCAGCCTATACGCAGCAAGTTCCACTGTCTATACCCCTGTCACATGCATAACTTCCAAGGCCCTCTGAATTTGATCCACGAAGTCCTGTGGATCTGCTTTTGGATCTGACCCTGTGAAGATAGGAGGGTCCAATTTTAGGAAATCCTGTGTTCTGCGACTTACTACTCTAGCCGCATCATCATCATGTGTCATTGGACCAGCTCAACCTTGACTCTGGGCTGCCACTAACTGTGTTAACATCTGAATTGCATTTTTAAGATCCTGGTCCGTAGTATTGACTGGTGGTTCTACAGGTATGCTTCTCCTACTCGACTCTTCTGGTACAGAGGGAGTGGAGGAAGCTCGTGACACAAATTCATGCTCAGTATCATCTTGATTCACTTGATCAGGTGGTGGTATACTGGTCCCTTCACCAGCAATTCTATCAATCCTCTTACTTTTACAAGAAAATAAAATTTCAATGGTCAGATAAAATTTCACTTACAACTGTGGCTCTATTGCACGATCTAGAATGAAGAGAAGAAACAACATCCTAAATGTCCCGTAGCCTCTTACTTATAAATGTGGTGCACAACACATCGATAAGTAAGACTCTACTCAGACACAGCTTTGTAGACACCCTTAGAACGACCTGCTCTGATACCACTTTTGTCACGCCCCGAATCCCAACGAGGCATGATTGGCACCTGAAGCCGATAAGGCCCGAGAGAACCAAGCTATACTTTTATACATTCATATGCATGCCATCGGAACACTACTATCACATAAAAACATGAACCATTAGTATTGGAAATCATGGATATTGGGAATCATGGCATATATATACACATTTGAGAAACTTGGCCATTGAGGCCATCAAAATAAGACTTCATGAGTCACCTTATATACATATACCCACGTACGTCTACAAAAGCCTCTAACAGATGCATTGACCAATACAAACCAAAAGTCGGGACAAGTCCCCGCTTTATACAACATGTACATCACCAAAACACATATACACTTTGACTCGGAGAAGCCCCGAATTAGCTGGAGCTCACCAAAGAACCGCTAACACTGGCAATCTACTGAGGAGGCCTACTGGTACCTGCGCCTGCAGCAAGTAAGGAAAATTCCCCGAGAGGGGTCAGTACGAAATAAGTACTGAGTATGCAAGGCTCAGATGAAACTGTACAATACATGAATAGTTCAATGACCTCAAAACATATGAATGATCAATGTGAATAAGTCACCATTTTACATTTTGGAAACCATGTGAATTGCTTCCATTACTTTCTTTACATTCAATGCTTGCTTGTCAATACATGTGTCACAATGTACCCGGGCCCCTATTGATTAGTGGGTCTTTACATAACATATCATCATGTTAGGATCGGGTCGAGCTAGGCTTATGCCCCTAGACCTGCCAACCATAAATCAATGCATCGGGATCGAGTCGAGCTAGGCGTGTGCCCCTAGACTTGCCACCCATAATTCAATACATCGGGATCGAGTCGAGCTAGGCGTGTACCCCTAGACTTGCCACCCGTACTTGATCATTGACCACATATGCATTACTTTGTTCTTTACTTTGAGATTGGTACAATGGTTGCCATAATATCATTTTGAACTTTGGATCATTAACCAATGAGTGAGAGACATGTGAATAACTTGGCAAAATAACATTATTAGAATCATAACACCATGGGAATCATTGGAACAATAATCAATGAACAAGAGACATAAATATAGGCACTATCGGAACATTGGAACATAACCTTATTGGAACTTTTGGAACATTAACCATGATTATGAGACATGAGACTCACCAATGATCCATGAGTAGGAAATATATGACAATGGCTAGTGATAAACGGATATAGGATACCTTAGCACATTTCGGGATAGGACTAGTGAAATAGCAATGTGAATACTATTTGCCGCAGAAAGATACGGACAGAGTAACCTTACATACCTTGTACTCTCAATACGGATATACAATCCTAGATGTGCATACAACAGTCCCGCTCCTTCTTTATGTGTCACTCTACAACACAAACACATAACGAAATTGGCATTAACCACCAACTACTTTAGAAATGCATACAATGTCAATGAGTTACATGTTTGCCATTAAACATGTCATTTCCCCTTAACAAGACCATTGATAAAATTATTATTCCAAAAATCCCCCAATATTCCCAACATTGACCAATACATAATCACTACATTTCACCACAACACTCTTCCTTTACACTTTCTTAGCCACACCACATCACAAATAATCCATCAATTCACCTTAATACACTTCGTAGCTCAAATCGGCCAAAATCCCACAATTTGCACTTATAGAAAAATAACAAGTCAAATAACAAAATAACACCATACACGTTCGTATTTTATCCACACCATGATCTTTCATCAAAGGCACAAGTTCTAATTCAAGTTCAAATCTCATGGATCACAAATCTTGTACAAAAGCACAAAGTACCATGTCCAACATTTCTAAGCACAACCAACATGATTTACATACTCATTCATGCATATAATATATTAAGCCATAACAATATTCACTTACCCAAGCTTGAAAAGTGAGGCTCTTGCTCCAAAAGTGCCTTTGAGTTCTTTAGGGTTTGAGAGAATATTGGAGAAAATATCTAAAAGAACGTGAGGGATATAAGTGGATAAAATCTGATTTTTGGGTCTATTTATAGTCCTTGGGGCCATCCTTAGTCATCCTTGGTATTTAATGCCATATTTGACCAAGTCAAGAGAAGATTGGGTCATGTGACCCATGTCTTTTGTCCCATTTTTGGGCTTTTATTGAGCCCAAATCACTTAACCCAATAAAATCAATAATTTCTCGTGTTTAAGTCGTCTCATATATATTACAATAATATTCCCACTCGTGCTATTCATATCCGTAGCCTCAATTCAAAAACCAAGTGATTCTAGCCACGTTTGGCTTATTTTGACCTTAAGGGCAAAATTGTCATTTTGACCCCAAATTCGTTCTCGAGTAATTTTATCATACCAATATAATATTTCATTCATTTCATGTATATACTCATGGTTGTAGAAGAAACGTGGCAAAAATCCGCTCGGTACGTCCCCGGATACCCTTGGGACTTAGAAATTTCCAACTTTTGAAAAAGTGGAAAACCCAAGGTGGCATGCTCTTGGGCGCGCCAACTTACTGCCCCTGGACTAAATATTTTAGCCCAGAGCGGCGTGGAACAGTCCCAAACGCGCCCCTCCTTAAAAATTTTCAAAAATTTCATTTTTCGACTTTTCTTCGCGGGTTCGGTTAGATACTTCAAGTCCTATCCTTTAACTTACTTCTTAACCTTAATACACTTTGTTTTGAGGTCCTCTTAGCCTCATTTAAACCCCACAAATGCGCCATGAAAATTGCAAAACACCTTCTATGCAAGTTTAATCACATAACAAGAGTCAAATTCAATTATCTCACCAATAGCATTACCAAATGCATACTTATAGCTCTCGATACCTACGTACATATTATTTAATGTCGTCAAGTAGGGTTGGGAACGTACGGGTGTTACACTTGTCCTCCTTTTTTGTGCCTCTGCTTCTCGAGGATCTGAAGTCCTTATCGAATGAGTAGTAACCGGGAAGGATTTCACTAATCCTCGGCTTATAAGAATCTGACTCTTTATCTTTTCCCTTGGAAGCAACGCCAAACATGATGAATTAAGACGTTTTACAATTAGAAAAGGTTTGAAGGAAGCTTCGTGGACCAAGAAAGAAAGTTGGATGCATAGAACGGTAGAATGCACTCAGTTTGTAAAGGAAAGAACAGGTGATCAACCCTAAAAGACACCTCAGAAAGAGTGCAGTTTCTCAACCATCCATGTGCCGAAAGGCAGAATTGAAATCAGATGCGGCATTTTGGAAACATCATGATCTTCAGTTTACTTTTTGTCTCCCGAGAACTACATGGCATAGTGACTCGAAAGATGGAGGGAATATATGTATAAAGTAAGATTGGTATAACGACATATGGCATATTTTGGGTGAATGACTCGAGCGCATGAATACCACAGCAAACACCACGATGACGAAGGGGCACACTTGAAAGCGACATGACGAGAGAGCCCTCTCCAGGGATAAGGAAGCTTCCACCCATCACCAGTAGTGATGTGGCACTAAATGACATACAGGGGACAAAAGTGTCAGGACCTTAAGAGACGCGAATGAGCCTTTGCAGAGTAGAGCCAAAGGAATATTAGTCAACCCACTAACAAATCAGGAGAGGTGGCGGCCCCTCATATGCAGAGATTCTTTAGGACGTAGCCGCTAGAATGTGATTGGCTCATGCTTAAGCCTGTACATTTTAAATAGTCGTCATTACTCGCTTAAAAAGGGATCCTAATCTTCTCCCTCTCCCTCACATTCAGTATCAATTAAATTTAGTTGCTTGGTCACTAAGATTATTTGTGTTCTCTACATTCTTTTACTTTTCGGTTTGGTTCTACCTTCACGAACTGCTTAGTTGTGGTCCCAATAACTCTCGAGGACGATCTACGCATGCCCTCGCTAGTTTGTTTTATTTACTTGTTATTGTCTTTGATTTAATGTTAGTTTCTCTTAATCGTTAACTGCTCTAACTGCTAACAAATCGAACCCTGAGCAAGATTGAATCAGAATGCGTGCTCTTGACTCACCAACAACTTCAATTGTACCAAATTCACGGTAAACACATAAGGAATTATCATAATCTAATCAAACGCTAAAATATATCATGGAAAGAAATTAAATCTCTTTGGCATAAACAATAATTTTTTTCCTGAGATTTTTGCCTATAAATCTGCATGCATTTTAATTTAATTTAATTTAGTGAACTAATAATTAATAATTTTCCTATATAAATTGAAACTCAATGCCCGCAAGGGCATGGTTGAGTGATTGGGAGGTGGGTTTTCAATGTGGGAGACCTGAGATTGAATACAGCCTTCGTCAGCCACTCACCCATGAGTTCGTCGCATGAGGCTTGCCTAGTGAGGTTTTTATATCTCCTGTGTAGTTTGCGAGCTATTGCACAGTGAGCAATTTACCACAGAATGCTCACCCGAAGGGCAGAAGCTGTGACAAAGGTCGTGGGTTTCCCCGGGGTTCCAAAAATAAAATTGAAACTCGATAATACCTCCTTATTACATGTCCATCATAATGTTGAAATGAATATAGTTCACTTATTTGTGATACGAACGTTTAAGTCATATTTACCCAAAAAAAAAAAAAAATAGAGATTAGAACGACTAACTAGTAAATAGTGAGATTTAATTAAATAGCTCATGCTTTATTGATAATCTGAAAGTACCGTACAACTTTAACCTTAAATTTTGTAGATCTCAAGGGACTTTGATAATTACATTATCACGAAGTAAATTAAAAGGCATTTTTTGATTTAATTTTAGGGGTTCTGGAAGATAGCAAAAAGACATTTTAATAATCATGACTTAACGATTTTTTATGGTATAGTATTATTAAAAACAAATAAATATTCCAAAATAGGATTAATCATCGAGAATCCAACATCCTTAAAAAGACAAGAAAAACCACAGTAGAAAATCCAACAGCTAAGCTGCTCTAACTTGAATACAAATTCAGCTGTAGATACTTATGAGTTTGGAATTTTAATTGTTTTGGCTTTTGAGTTACTAATTTGAATTTAAGATAAATATAAAATTTGAACAAAAATTACTAGTTATTTTGAACCCGCTTCCCACAATCTGCACTCATATAAATATTTAATAGATTACTTAATACTAACATCTAGACAAAAGCTATTTGCTCCCATGAATTAACATGTCATGTTGTGATCCACCAATGCCTCTACACTAGTTCACCCCTATGATAAGATGGATAAGGTTTCATCATTTTTAATGAGGTTTATCTCGAGTTTGAATCACGAAAATGAAGAAATCCAGAATATCAAATGCATTCATTCCATTTCAATTGGTCTCTAGCGATACAAATCTGGATTTGTCGAACTAGTCAATACCATATGTTTATACAAAGAAAAATTCAACTTCAGCTGTAAAGTGGCTTGACTTGTTTTATAATTTACTGATCAACTAATAAAGCTATTTTACTAGAAAAAAAAAATCCTATATGTTGGAATTTGATTAGTTATTGGTTACGTTGACATGCTTCCTACGGCCTACACTCAGAGGTACATTTAGTATTTGAAGTTTTTGATTATTTATAACGACTTCAAGTTAACATATAATGACAACTAAATTCAGAATCAAATATTTATAAATATTTAATAGATTATACTTAATACAACATATAGACAAAAGCTACTGAATCCCATGAACCAACATGTCATATTGTTGATTCACGTGGGCCTACACACTAGCTTCACTCCTAAGATGTGGTGAGATGGATGAGATTTCATCATTTTTAACAGAAAAAAGCTCAAATTTAAGTCAAGGAAATAAAAAAAAATCTGAGGTAGAAAGTGTATTCTCTTATAATCGGACACTCATAATAAAAATCTGAATTAATCGAACTAATAAATATTGAGTATGAGATTTTTATATAAACAACAACAATAACAAATTTAATGTAATCACATCATTTAGACTCTGAGATTATAGACTATACATAAATTTTACCTCTACTTTGAAATTAGAAAGGCCAATTCTAATAGACCGTCAACGGATGTTTATATAACGAAAAATTCAACTTCAGCTGTTGTAAAGTGGCTTGTTTTTTTATAGTTTACTGATCAACTAATAAAGCTAACTTTACTGAAAAAATTTCCCATATGTTTGAATTTGATGTGTTCCTTGGTCCTACTACAAGAAGACTAAGTCAACCTTCTATAGCTTCAGCTGAAAAGTTCAATAAAGGCTTCTTCTAGGAAAACCAATAAAGAATCAAGAAATCATATTTATTCAAAAAAAAAAAAAAAAAACCTTTTCTTTACTTAAATTTGGTTCATAGCCACAATTGAAAAAAAAAATGATTACAGCCCAAGTTCAGTTAAGCAATTTGCACTTGGAGAAATAGATAAAGATTGATTTATGAGTTCATACTAGATCTAGGTTCAATAAGCTTGTGGGGTTTGTTCTTAAAGTTTTCATACGCATATTTTAAATGAATTCTTGAAGTAAAGTTGGAATCTTTTTGAGGTTTTTGTTGTGATGGGGATTTGTTTGAGCAATGAAATCAAGGCTGAGACTATAATTTATACTGGTACAGGTAAATTTTTACTTAAGTAAGTTTTTTTTTACAATTTGATTGTGTTTTCCTGTGTTTGGGGGTTGATGTGGTGGAGGGGGGGGGGGGACCAGAAAGACTGAATTATGAGGTCTTATTTAGTTTTGGCATTTGTATTTTGTTTTTCAGGTTGTTACCTTCATTTGCTATATAATTCTGGCTCTGCATTATTCAAATGATTTTTGCACTATTTTGTTGATGTTACTGTTAGTTGCTTGTATCTGTATGCTCTGCACTGCTTTCCTATTAGTTGTCATGTTTTCTTCACTGCCATTTTCCTTTCCATTACTACTTTGATTTGCTCCACTTGAGCCGAGTGTCTCTCTGAAAGAGCCTTTCTACCTCCACGAGGTAGGGGTTTGGTTTGTGTACACTCTAACCTCCTTAGACCTCACTTTGTGGGATTTCACCGGATATGTTGTAGTTATTGTTGCAATATTCAAATAATTTGCTTGCTTCAAGTAAAAAGGAAAAAAAAGATTAAAAAAAAAAAACACAGAAGGATGCCCTTTCAACTTAGATATTGCTTACCAGATTCCTCTTAGAGTTGCAGAGGAGCTTGGGAAAAATAAATAAATAAATAAATATATTATTTAATAAAGAAATGGCAGAGGACAAGGAAGGGAACTTGAGAAGCAGATTGATTTTGGACTTTGCCTAGTGAGGAATGGTTTTTTGCTAACTGTAGAGAACATTTGCAAACATTTGGCTTCCAACTACCTATCAAACGTTATCAGAGGCAGAGCTAGCATTTTGAGTTTATGAATTCTGGATTTTAGAAAAGTCAACTTAGTGGCTTAAGATAAATTATTTATACATGTTTAGTAGATTAATTTGGGCCAAAACCAATGTTGCTCAGACTCTTCAAAAATGTCGACGGTACGTGTCAAATACTCAAAAAGTAATGCATTTTGGAGAATCCGACGCGGGTGTGGCAACAATTTTGGAGAGTCTGAGCAACATAGGCGAAAACCACTAGGTTCTATCGAACCCCTAAACTTCATGGTAGCTCCGCCCCTGAATGTTGTTGTGAAGGGTTTTTTTAATCTAAATATGGAAATTTGTGGGCTGTGATTGTAGTAATAATTGGCTTTTGAATGTGCATTCATTTCTTGTTCTTAGTGTCATTTGACTACAACGTGTAAACGGATTCTTTCAGGGGTTGTTTCAAGAAATGTCAGTGGAAATGGTACTGAGATTAGTAATTCAAATAGCAAAACGTCATCAGGCTCTGTACCCCCTACTCCTCGGAGTGAGGGTGAGATCTTGCAGTCGTCCAATATGAGGAGCTTTACTTTCAACGAACTCCGAGCAGCCACTAGAAACTTCCGTCCTGACAGTGTATTAGGAGAAGGAGGTTTTGGTTCTGTTTACAAGGGGTGGGTTGATGAGCAAACTCTTTTAGCATCAAAGCCTGGCGCTGGCATTGTGATAGCTGTGAAGAAGTTAAACCAAGAAGGTTTGCAGGGGCACCGTGAATGGCTGGTGAGAACAGTTTTCACTTTGGATTTACAACATGATCTTAGAATTGATCTCTTACCTGTAGTATCCGTCATCCTCTTTCTGAAGTTTGTTAAGTACGAGGGAATGAATGTGATTTTGTATCATTACTACGTTAACCATCTACATGCTTCATTGTAAAAATCATATGTATTTATACTGACTTTGCATGGTACTTCACCGTAAAATTAGGGTAAATAATATGGTCAATAAAGTTGTTATCAGTGGGTAGGATTATTTAATTTGCATCTAGTTCATAATATGAACTTCTAACTTTCTAATTGAATGACAGCTAAATGTGCAACTAGGGTAGCTCAATGTGTTTATGATCTCGTTCTTACAAAATTGCAGGCGGAGATAAATTATCTTGGTCAACTACGTCATCCAAATCTTGTAAGATTGCTTGGTTATTGCTTAGAGGATGATCACAGGCTTCTAGTCTACGAGTTCATGCCTAAGGGTAGTATGGAGAATCATCTATTCAGGAGTAAGTTCTAAGTCTCTCTCTCATATGCCGCCATGCGCCAGTTGTTTGGTTATTATGATTCATCTGACAAGCTTGTTAGATCCTATGTAACATGAGGTTTTCCTTGAATCAGGAGGTTCATACTTTGAACCGCTTTCTTGGAGTCTCCGTATGAAAGTTGCAGTTGGTGCTGCAAGGGGCCTTGCATTTCTTCACAATGCTGAAACAAGTGTTATATATAGGGACTTCAAGACTGCTAATATCCTGCTTGATTCAGTAAGTATATCTCATGTTGAACGGTCACTTAAGCTCTCTTTTATTCTCTGACCATGAGTATGTTAGTGCTTCTGCTGTTTGTCAATGCTAGTTTGGTGCACTCATTTTTACGCTTTACATCTACAGAACTACAATGCAAAGCTTTCTGATTTTGGGTTGGCCAGGGATGGCCCAACAGGTGACAAAAGCCATGTATCGACAAGGGTTATGGGAACTTACGGATATGCTGCTCCAGAGTATCTATCCACAGGTTTTTCATCCATTCCAACCAGTTCCCCTCCATCTTTTCCATCTAATGAAATTATTTGCCTAGCTCCTCTTTGGTGCATTAAATGAATTTCATGTGTACATTCTCATCACAATTCGAGCGTTGGAAACAGCCTCTTGCAGAAATGCAGGCTAAGACTGCATACAATAGATTCTTGTGGTCCGGCCCTTTTCCGGACCTCGCGTATAGCGAGAGCTTAGTGCACTTGGCTGCCCCCTTCCTCTATTTTTTTTTTTTTTTTTTTTGCATTCTCATCAACTCGTCTCAACCTGTAAATGTCGTCTGAACTTATGTGAGCATTAAGATGTACCGAGTTTATTTTTGAATGAAATGGACCGTAGTTGTATTTCGCCTCACCGCATTATTGTAGGTTGAAACACCATGCTGTTATAGTTACATGAAAATATGTATGATTGTCATGTTTATTAACTACTATATCCAGAGGCAGAGCCAAGATTTGAAGTTTATTGATTCTAAACTTGCCATTGAATCCATAACTTGTCTTAGTTAATAGGTCTGCAGCTAAATATTTTTACATATTTAATGAATTTCCTAATACAAATACAGGGTCTAAACAACTGATGATCTAGCTCCGCCTCTGACTATGACTTTATCACTACTCATCATCACAATAAAATGGCACATCTAGTTTCTGACCTCAATATGTTTCTGTTATCTGGAAGGTCATCTTACTGCCAAGAGCGATGTATACAGCTTTGGAGTCGTGCTCTTGGAAATTTTATCTGGTAAGAAAGCAATTGACAAGAATCGACCAATCGGGGAACACAATCTTGTTGAGTGGTCAAGGCCTTACTTGACTAGCAAACGTAGAGTTTTTCGTGTTCTAGATTCCCGGCTTGAAGGACAATATTCACTCACTCGTGCCCTTAAGGTAGCCAACATTGCTCTTCAATGCCTAACCATGGACCCCAAGTCAAGACCAACAATGGACGAGGTAGTAACAGCTCTCGAGCAGCTTCAGGAGTCCAAGGATACCGTGAAAAATGATACTAACAAGGATCAGCAGTTAAATCGGCTTAGCAGTCAATCAAGTAGCGAGCTCAACAGGTCATGCAGAAGCAATTCAGAAGAAACTCCGCGTGTTGCAAATTATCCCAGACCTTCAGCTTCGCTTCGGTCTATCTAAAAAATACGGAAATAGCATTTATCGCGATCCAGCTGCTAACATCCAATTTTAAGGAACCTCTGGCTTATAATCAGCAATATGTATAGTTTTTTTTTTTTTTAAAATAATGTTTACTTTGTCAGATGACTGTTGAAGTGATGTATAAATTATAATGAATTGCAAGTAAAATTTTGTTGTATTGGAACCCCAAAGTTTTGCTGTAAGTATGCCTACATTATGTTGCCTTTCATAGAAATGCAAGATAAGGCTGCGTACACTAGATCCTTGTGGTCGGATCCTCTCCCGGATCTTGCGTATAAAGGGAGTTTTATTGCACCGGGCTGCCTTTTTTATGTTGTCTTTCATGCGCTTTAACTTCTATGAGTTGATAGTGTAAAATATTTTTTACACTGACAAGTCACCTAAAAGATAATTACAAATTCATAAAAGGTGAAATCACTAACATGGGAATAAGGCGATTTCCCTGCTACAACATATTAAACTTCGTTGAATAGTATAAAGATTTTCTACATTATTAGTGTATATAATTTAAATACATTTTTACTTGATCAACTATTCATCGGGATAAAGTCTTTCCTCCGCAGGGTCCTTGTGCAGTAAACCCCCATAGGGTAGTCGTCTGTCGTCCTAAAAAAGTCACGTGAAGCTTTCGAGAAGAGGGTCTATCTTGTGTTAAGCATAACATTCAATATATTAATAATGATAATGAAAATGACTAATAAATGACTTGCATCTCCATTTTTCTTGATAATAAGGACTAAAACAATACATCTATAATTGGCCTTCACCGTATATTCACTATTGGAATCTTAACATTTTTAGTCAATTGGCTCCAAAGAATTCCACTTGCCTAGCTGTAACAGTTTGTAATCGTCACTCGTCATCACTCATCAGTGCATATTAGTGTATAATAAGGGTATAATATATACATACTGCCTAGTCCCTCCAGCTAAAAACGAATGACCTTTTGTCTTTTTAGTTTGTTTCAAAAAAAATATAGTAATTTTTTTTGGCAATATTTTAATTTCAATTTTCCACGTGACATGTTTAAGACCACAAGATGAAAGGACATTTTGGTACATTTGATATAACTTTAATTTAAGACCACAAGATTCAAAAGTCTTCTCTATTTTCTTAATTTCGTGTCAAGTTAAAATATGTCATTATTTTTTAAACGGAGAGAGTATTATTTATACATACATAACGATCTCCTCCACTTATTTTGGATTGGACTCCACACCTTTAAAATAAGAATTAAAAGGAAAAGAAGGGAGGGAGAGATAAATTAAAATTGACTTATAGCGTTGATTTGGTCAAATCATCTAGTAGAGTTCTTTGAAAGAGTCAAATGATCTGCTTTGCTCCTTTTGGAAGTGACACTAATGACTTTATCCATGATTAAAAAATTAAAATTTAAAATCTATTAGAAATAGAGTAGATTTTCTTTATAAGTGGGGTATTACCATGAGGAATGGTGATAAGAAATTCAAGGTTAGTTGTTTGGTTATAAATTGTACAGTAGTTAAATTAAAAAGCTAATTAAAAGTTGCAATCTTGTATTTAGGATCGTTCGCAAAGTCATAATGAAATTATAATATACGAATGAAATAATGACGAAATTATTTAGCGATAAAACTTTAAATAGATGTTTGGTTAATTCGATTAAAAGGGATATGCATAATATAAACTTTTAAATAGATGTTTGGTTTTACAATAGATAATTCGGAAAAGTTTTTATTTGGGAAATTACATGGGATGTTTCTTAAAGTGGGTGATTTTGCTTTTTTGTGGACAAATATTTTTTTGTCCTTCTACACTTCAAATGTTTTTACGCTTTTCATGTTAATTTGTCTCTCACTTCTATTTTTTTTTTCTCTTTTTTATT
This sequence comes from Capsicum rhomboideum, assembly GCA_031232105.1. Lineage (NCBI taxonomy): Eukaryota > Viridiplantae > Streptophyta > Magnoliopsida > Solanales > Solanaceae > Capsicum > Capsicum rhomboideum. The sequence continues at coordinate 135,346,765 of CP124711.1, read as the reverse complement.
TTTCTTAATTTTTATTTTTTCTTTTCTCTTTATTTTTTTTTGTTTCAATTCATTTTTCTCAACCTTTATTTTATTTTTCTTTTTTTCCTCAAACATTATTTATTTTCCATTTCTCTTGCTTTTCTTTTTTAAATTCATTTGTCTCAACCTTTATTTTTATTTTTTTTTCTTTTCTCAATTTTTTCTTCTTTTTATTCATTTTTCTCAAACTTTTTTTTAAAATTGTTTTCTTCTCATTTTTGTTTTTGTCAACCTTTATTTTTTTTGTTTTTTATTCTTCTCTTTTTTCTTTTTTCTTAACTTTTCTTTTTTTTTATTCTCTTTTTTTCTTTTTTCTCAATCTTTATTTTTTTCTTTTCTCTTTTTTTTTTTTCTCAACTTCTATTATATTTTGCTAATGAATAGAAAGTTGGATAATCTGCAAACAAGATTTTCTTTCTTTGACATCGAAGTAAACTTAAGGGCGTGACTTGTTACTTGGAAGTCCTTTGGGATAAGTCTTGTCTCTATGTCAAGAGTTATAGAACATCTCATAAATCAAGACATAATGTGATAGTGTCAAGTCTTGTTCGTAGGGAGTAATTTGTTGTTTAAAAATTCGTGAGTTAAGTCTTGCCTCTACGACAAGAGTTATAAAGTATCTCATAAATTAAGACATAATGAAGTAGTGTTAACTCTTACCCATGGGGAGTAATTTATTTTTTCGGAAGGTCATTGGGCTAAGTCTTACCTCTAAGACAAGAGTTATAGAGTATCTCATAAATTAAGACACAATAAGGTAGTATCATCTCATAAACCCAACGACCCCATGGTGGAGTAGGACATGTTCACAATATGCAACTTATTTTATTCAACTTGCAAGATACACAGAGTGTGTGATTGAAGGGATATATATAGACAGATAAAAGAGATGGTTCCTGCTGGTGGAAGCAGAAGGCATCAAGGATAAACACAAATTATAGATTTACAAATTTGTAGATTTTTTCTTTAAAAAATAGGAAAGTTTTTATTTAGATACAGAAAAAAATAAATAGTTTAAAATAAAAGTAGTCAAGATTTTGTTTATTACTTAAAATGGTCATTTTCTTCCTTTTTTTTTTTTTTTTTTCAGCAGTAATTTAAAATAAAAAACTTTTTATTTGTTTTTTTTTTTATAAAAAAAACTTTTTCACTTTCTTTTTAAAACTTTTTTCGTGCAACTTTTTTCATGTATCAATATTGTATAAATGGTGTATAAACATGTATATATGATGTACAAATAGTTATGTAGTGTATATGTAATGTATCGATATTGTATAAATAGTTATATAGTGTATATGTAATGTATCGATATTGTATAAATAATGCACAAATGTGTATCGACATTATATAAATAGTGTTTAAATATTTATTGATATTGTATAAATAGTGCATAAGCATGTATCAATATTATATAAAAAATATGTAATGTATCAATATTGTATAAATGGTGTATAAATATGTATCAATATTGTATTAATGGTATATAAATGTATATCGATATTTATTGATATTACATAAACAACTATGTAGTGTGTATGTATCGATATCGATAATAGAAGTATAAACAAAAAATAATAAAATGACATAAATGTTTCTTTTTTTTCATAAAAGAAATGAAACAATTAGAAGAACAAAAATATATTTTGAAAAGGGAGCAACAATTCTTTTTAAAAGAAGAAAAACATGGTAAAAAGATAGCAATAATTTTGTTTTAAAGAAAAAGTTGCAATGAGAAAAGTTTTTTAAAAAAAACAGCAAGATTTTTTTTTTTTTTTTAAAACAGTGCTGGAAAAAAGACAAAAAGAGTTTTTTTGTTTTTTTTAAAAACGGCACACAATCTCAAAATGAGGCAATTGGCCGACTGGCCATATTACTTGCAAATATTTTGGCCGAAAGGCCATTTTCGGTAAAGAATGATAAATAGATTATTTTTTGTATAAGAAATTTAACTCAAGGGATATTTTGTATATTTTTTTCTTTTTTTGGCAAATAAATTAATATTTTATTATATGATTTTTTAAAAGAATATTTTGTATTACCCATTTCAATTTGTTTGTTTTTCCTTTGGTCATTTCAACAAGAATTCTTTTTTTGGTCAACTTTTTACTATTAACTTCCCACGTGTTTAAGATCATAAGATTAAAGAACATTTTAGTGTGTTCTATATATTTTTAGTTTAAGACTACAAGATTCAAAGTTTTCTATACTTTCTTAAATTTCAAATTTCGTGTCAAGTCAAAATAGACAAACAAATTGAAACGGAATAAGTATTATATTATTTCTTAAAAAGGTAAAAAAAAATGCATATAAAAAAAAGAACTTTATATCTCAACGTACTTTTGTAAGAAATATATTATTTTGCATCTTAAAAAATTAGAAGAATAAAATTTGAATTAAAAAATATTAATTTCATTATAAAAATTTAAGGCCTCCGATATATTTTTGGCTTTAGGTCACTAACGGACTTGAGTCGCCTCTGTAAAAGGGCGGGTCAAATACCAACTCAAACTTAAATGGGTTTTATGGGTTGGACGAGTTGGGTTTGATTTTACCATCCCTACTTACATTATTTAAAAAATGTACCTATTAGACATTTTTTATTTTGATAATCAGCTAAAAATACAAAGCTCGTGTATTACATTTGCCAATCATGTGGCAAAGAAACAAATTAACAAAAGGAAATTTTTTATTTATATACAAAAAAGTAAATAGTTTAAAAAAAAAATAGTCATGGTTTTGTTTATTACTTAAAATGGCTATTAGGTCATTTTCTTCCTTTTTCTTTTCTTTTTTCAGCAGTAATTTTAAGAAAAAACTTTTTTCTTTGGTGTTGTTTTTTTGCGGCGTTTTTCTTTATTAAATAAAAACTTTTTTTAAAAAAAACAACAACTTTTTTCATGTATCAATATTGTACAAATGGTGTATAACATGTATATATGATGTACAAATAGTTATATAGTGCATATGTAATGTATCAATATCGCATAAATAGTTATGTAATGTATCGATATTGCATAAATAGTTACGTAGTGTATATATAATGTATTGATATTGTATAAATAGTGTATAAACGTATATTGATATTGTATAAATGGTGTATAAACATGTGTATATGATGTACAATTAGTTATATAGTGTATATGTAATATATCAATATTGTATAAATGTGTATAAACCTGTATTTATATTATATACCCATTTTGCGCATGAATATTCCACTTGTAGATCAATCAAATACCCACCAAACTCTTTACTCTTCCTAGACCAGTTATCACTATACCATTTTTCATGCATAAACAAGAACCAAAATCAAAAATTGATAGGTAAAATATGGTACAATTTTCAGAGAAAATCAGTGCATTTCTGAACGAACGATGGCTAGTTTTTGTGGCTTTGATGTGGGTTCAGTCTTGTTCTGGAATTGGGTATTTGTTTGGGAGCATGTCTTTAGTGATCAAGAGTGGTATAGGTTATAACCAGAGGCAAATTGCGGTGTTGGGTGTGGCTATAACAAGGAAATCATCAAATTTGAAGAAACAACAGTCCTCTTATCCATTTGTCTATACAGTCCAAGTTCCATATCCGCATTGCCACTTTGAGCATACCCCTTAACCATCGAACTTCAAAGAATCACATCAATCCATCAAATTTCAAAGAACCACATCTTTTGAGGCGTTTCATCAAACACCGTCTTCGTATCCATCATTCTCCCACATTCAGAGTACAACTCAACAATCCCAATCCTTATTGCAGATAAAAATGAAGTGGGAGATGAGGTAGTTAGAGTGGTGAAGCCCAGAGATAAGAAATTTACAGAATTAGGGAGAAAAAGAGACGAAGATTAAGGTAAGAAATTAAAAGAAACGAACTAAGAGAGAAAATTTCGGCCAACCATTCACAACCAACCACCACCACACAAACACTCACAACCAGCTTCTCCGACCAAACAACCCCGCCTCTTCATCTCCGTCGTTGCTCTAGCGAGGAGCTTAAGCTTTGATGAACCGGAGCAAACCACAAACACCACACCGACATCCCTTTCTTCTTATCTCCTCCATCAACCCAACCACCATTGTTTCCGATAACGAACCAGCAACCACTATCCAAACACTCACTATTCATTTTTGTTTCATCTCCATTAATCCCGACCAGCTCCGAACCCAAAACTGACGTACAACAACAACAACAACCCGCATCGGTGAGCTCTAAGCTCCGGTGGAACTCTAGTAACATGCAGCTTAGAGTAAAAAGAAAAGTGTTGAAGTTCATGTGTGAAAGGGATTTGAGAAAATTAATGTGTGTTATTACCTAAAATATATAAAATGATCCAAAATGAGCTATTTCGGATGATTAACTTAAAGTTAGGTCATTTAAGTTGTAAATAACTTTGATGGGCTGACATTTTGCATAATTATCCCTAAAAAATATTGAGTACTTTTTAACACTTTCTTTGTTTCATTTTAATGTCGCTTTAGCTCAAAAAAAAAGAAATCACTTTAGAAATTCAAGATTAAAGTTGACAATTGTGGTCAACTTTACCCTCAACATTAAAGAAGATTTCTTTTTAATACTTCTCAATTCTTAAAAACAAAAAATCAATCTAATAAATAGGGGTATGTTTGTAACTATACCTTGTATTTATTATTTTGCTTAAGGAACGTGAAAAAAATTAAAGTAATAGTTAAAGTTGGATGGAGGGAGTAGAAAGGTAAGAAATATTTCAATAAGATAAAAAGATTTTATTATTTTCAAATGCATATATTGCTTATAGAGTTCCTATAAAAATTGTCTCAGCTGAAAGAAATTTTTTAAATTAAAATTGCTAAAATTTTACTTAAGAATTAAGATCGACAACAACTCAAGAGAAATTGAATGATTTAGGTACACTATCAATTGAAAAGAAATTATTAGGAAAAATTAATTGTAAAATAATTTTATTCATAACTTTGCATCTCAAAAACTATAGAAATAAACTTCATATATTTATTTTTTTTCCTTTAAGGCCTAATTTTGAAGTTTCGCTTTAGGCCACGAAATATATTGAGCCGTCCTTGGCTTCAAATTCTTTATTTTATATATGTGCCTATCAATTATTTTTAAAAAAAAATTATAATGGTGACATTCAAATTAATTTATATATAAATTCACCCGATCATATATATGTCATCTTCCATCAGCATAGATATCTCCAATTCCATATATGGGAACAATTATACTATGCTCTTGAAGTTTTTATTTGAATGACGTGATGGCTTGTCAAGTTTACTTAGATGCAATGGTATATTCAAGATTTTTAAGTCAGAGTTGTTTATATATTTAAATTCTGATATGCTACTAATTTCAAATAAGTACTCACTAAATTTATTTGTATATTAATACTAGCTTTTTATGTTAGAATTAACATCTCTTTTAATTAGAGCCATTTAATGTGGCATATATATATATATATATATATATATATATATATATATATATATATATATATATATATATATATATAAAGTCTTTATTTAATTTAGAAAATAAATCATAATATTTAACAATTCTAAATCAATTAGAATTTTACTTAGACAAAAAATAAATTTCTGTAATTCTATTTAAGGTAATATTTTGGATCGTTGCTTCTTTCTTATATATTTTCCGTTCTATTCTACGGGACATTCTTTTACCTAAAATTTTCAAACACTTGCCATTAATTCCCTTAATTGTAGGTATAGGAAAAGTTTCGTGCAATATCTTCCACCTAATTTCACCACTTTAAATTACCTGTGCATTTAGGATTATTTTTTTTTGTGTGTGTGTTTTAGGTTAATCTAATTTAATTTTTCTTCCATATTTTAAGGATTAAAATTCTTAATTTTTCTTCCATATTATTTTCCTTCCCTATATTGAGAATTCGAATTCGTTTAGGTGTAAAATTCATGTGATATTTTCATTAGGTTTTCCTTTCATATTTGAAGGATTAATTCTTATTAATTTGGATATAACTACATCTAATGTACCCGTTTACTATTTCCCGTTATTAAAAAAGACGTGTACGAGAAAATCAAATCAAAAGTGGCCGCTAATAGCTTCCACAAAGAAGTTTGATGTTGAAGAGTTACGTATATTTTAGTTTAATTTTTAACATGAAATCCTAATGTGGTTTTTATTTTCTTCATATTAGAAATTCATCAATTCGTTCGTGTTTGCTTAGAAAACAAAGAGATCATTAGATGATTTCGAGAATTGTTTCTTTTGATTTAAGGTAAACTTACTATATCTTTCGTTTGTTCTTGAAGTTAAATATAATTCATTATGAGTTTTTTTTCTTCATATATTAGGGACTTGATTTTTATCATATGCCGTTTGTCTTAGGGTTAAGCTTTTCGTCATTGATGTTAGTGTTTGCTTAGGGAATAAAGATGCCAATATATTTTAGTTTAATTTTTTGTTCTTATTTTTTAACATGAAATCCTAATGTAATTTTTGTTTTCTTCATATCAAAAATTTGTTGGTGTTTGCTTAGAAAATAAAGAGACCATTAGATGATTCCGAAAATTGTTTCTTATGATTTAAGGTAAACTTAACATATCATTAATTTGTTTTTGAAGTAATTTAATATATAATTCATTATGAATTTTTTTTCTTCATATAGAAATTCATCGGCTATTTCATAATAGGGATTTAATTTTTAATCATTCGTTGTTTGTCTTATGGTTAAGCTTTTCGCTGTTGATTGTTAGTATGATTAGTTTCGCTGTTGATTGTTAGTATGATTATGAATAAAGATGTCATCAGATGATTCTGGGAATTGCTCCTTATGATTTGAGGTAAACTTACTACTCCTATATCTTTAGTTTGTTCTTGAAGTTATGTAATATATAATTTATTATGAGTTTTTTATTCTTCATGTCAGATATTCATCAGTTGTACCATAGTAGAGACTTAATTTTTAATCATATTTATTATTTGACTTACACTTAACCTTCTCATCATTAGTCGTTGGTGTTTGCTTACGAAACAAAGAGGCCACCAGACGATTTCGAGAATTGCTTCTTATGATTTGAGGTAAACTTACAATATCTTTAGTTTGGTCTGAAATCAAGTCCCTGCTATGAGATAACTGATAAATTTTGCTATTGCTTTAAAGAAAAACACCTGACAGTAGGACTTCATGATGTTAAAGATTGGGGAATACGGCTTCTTTTATAATAGTGTTCATCTCCTCTTTATTCCAAATAATTTTGATTGGCTTACAGTTAAGTTTTCCATTCCAAGAATTGCTCCTTACGATTTGAGGTAAACTTACTATATTTTTATTTTGTTCTTGAAATTAACTACTAAATCTTTATTTATTGTAAAAGATAAAGACCTCTTAATAATTAGTATTGATGGCATCTTTATTCCCTAAGCAAACACTAACAATCAACGACGAAACCTTAACCGTAAGAGAATACACAATTAACATAGAAGTTATGGCACAACAACAATGCATGTTTGTTTTTAAATTTATTTTTCCAAAGTTTAGATTTAATAAATATAAATTTATAGGAGTCAAAATCAACATGATACTGCTAATTTAAAAGGCAAATCAGCTACAAGATTATTATGTCAAATTGTAACTACAATAAATATTTGAAGCTTTAGATAAATTAATATATTTGAAACTTTGAAATAACTATAATTCTTATGATGATGATCGCTTCAAACTTTATTTTGTTTTCTTATAATTTTGATAAATTCTCTTAAACAGTGTGAACACTTGAAATATTAAGACCGTATATGTGTCCATCGTGGTTCAAGATTAGAAGTTTAAGGTAGTCTAAGGTTTATATGATCTAATTGGATGAACATGATAAAGAAGCAGGTAAAGATACCAATAAGAATTTACACAAATTTTTATTCGCTATGTCCACTAAGCTTACTTATATTTTGTTGAGCTTTGAATGAACAAAGAAGAATTTTTTATCTAATATGAACGTGATTAAAAAAAAAAAAGGTTAAGCTATGGACCAATAAGCATTTAGGCAAATTATATACATTATATCCACTTAGCTTACCTATAATTTTGTTAAAACTTTGAATAATTTTTTTATGTATCATGGGTGAATCATTAGCTTGAGTTATTTAAGATAGGCAGTGAAGAGGCTCTTCCCCGGCCACTTATTGGGTTATTTGTTTTGAATTGTTAATATTTTCCCGGGTAATACAGAAGTTAGTTACCCAAAAAAGAAACGTTAATGTTTGGTGTGAGGTATAAGGTCCCGTATTTGGTTAGAGGTATTAGTTAGTCCCGGGACTATTTTCCAACCAAACGACCCCTTAAAGGAGTCGTTTGGTATGAGGTATAAGGTATAATAATTCCGGGATAAAATTCAGGACTATTTTATCCTACGTTTGGTTGGAGGTATTAGTTAGTCCCGTGATTATTTATCCCACCATTTATATCATAGTGATAGGATAAGTTATCCCACATACATGATGGGATAACTTATTCCGGGATAGCTAATTCTGGGATAATTAATCCCGGGGATAACTTTTTCCCGAACAAACAACCCCTAAGTATTTTATGTTTCAAGAAAATCCTATTATTCTCATTTTCTATAAATGTCTCTAACCTCAGCGAGGACAAAATATATTATTTTATACCATAAGGCTTTTTTCGATTAAAGTCTTACAAATGGTTAATGTACAAAAAGTTAAACCATTCAAAAAATCTTTTAAATAAAGAGATTTACATTGAAACAAATAAGACAATGCTAAAATGGTAAGAAAAAATAAAATTGATAAGTTTAAGTGAAACGCCTACCGTCAAGTATGTTTTTTTTATATACATATTTTACTTATTGAACAATTAAGGCAATGATAAATGATAAGTAAAATATAATTTATAAGGTGGAGTGAAACACCTATCGTCAAACATGTTCTAATTGTACACATCTTTTACCTATTGATGTATACACACGTGCAACGCACGTACTCTAAACTAGTATATATATATATATATATATATTAGATAATAGATTATTTATCTTGATTCTTGAGTAAATAATATGTCACATAAGTATTATTTTATAATATAATTATGCATGTTCATTAATTTCTTGATGAAAGGAAACATTTTATTAAGAATACCTAGAGCAATTGTAATTTATGAATAAGGTTTTAGTGTTTTTTTTTTTTTTTTTGTGTGTGTGTTGCTAGCCTACTTATATCAATGTTTGTGTGACTCCATCAGTCTGACATCTCTTTAGTGATCGGAATAGATTAAAAGATTTTACGACTTTATCAATCATGTTAAGGGGGGTAGAAATGTTGTTTTTAACCTTTTCAATAAACAATGACTTATTATATAGGGAATGGGCACGAGAGGTGGAGTCAGAATTTGAAGCTTATGGGTTCAGATTCTAGTCCTTTTAAGTTACTGGGTTCTTAAATCACTCCCTCTGTCACAATTTATGTGGCACACCTGGAATTTCGAGAGTCAACCAATTTGTTTTTTCAACCGAAATTTATGTTTTAAAAATATTTGAAGTTTTAATTATTGTACTTTTTGCATAGTTTCCACATATATAAATTTTATTATTTCAAAAACTTGAAGCTTCTATGTCTGAATCCACAGTCAAAGTTTAGAAGTTTGAATCTTGAAATTTCAATTGTGCCACCTAAATTGAGAAAGATGGAGTAACAGATTGTACATATTTAGTGGATAACTTAAGACAAATACAAAATTTGAACCAAAGCTACTGATCAAATATTATAAACTTTTCCATAGCTAAAATAACGAGGAGTCAACAAGACAATATTTACCACCAAAGAAAGAAGGGATAATTAAAAAGAATGATCAATGGGTTGCTTTTTTACTAATCAAAATTAATCCAATTCTTATTTATTACTCTAACTATCGAATATGTCCGCGTTTTGCGCGGTCTTTAAAATATATTGTTAATTTCTTTTAAAAAATCTTAATCAGTTTGAAGAAATATTTTTGAAGGCAAAAAATATGATATTGTGACTGCAACAATGTATTGAAAGTAAAAAAAAGACTACAACAATGTACACTTTATATTTTTACATATACAATCATTTTATAACAAACATTTTGTAGTAAAAGTAACATATATTACTAATTATATTAATAAAGAAAAATATATGTGATAAATCTTTTCATCCTGTCCATCCCTAAACAAAATTGTGTTGTCATTATTGTCAACTATTAAGTTTTTTTTCCTTTCGTAAATTTTTAGATAAAAGCTTTTTTATTTTTAAACCATCATAGAATTTTTATATATCTTTCTGCGTCATTATATTTTTCCATTAAAGTAGTATAACCGAATAAAAATAATTATCTTTATTATCTAATTTTTTTCTCGAAACCCGAAGCGTACAAAACAACTCGTTTAGTCAAATAATTCTCGCATTTATCATAAAGAAAAGAGGACCAACAAAAAAACGAATAAGGATAAGGCAGGGCATTTTTAAAAGGGATAAGGACACCCCGCATCTAGTAGGACAAAGAACTTCCACTAAAATGGTCATTTTTCAAAGTAATGTCATGGGGTAGCCACTCTCCTATTTTAATTTCATCAACTGACCATTTTTTCAAAAACTGTATAGAATATTTATAGAAACAGTATAGAATGTGTATAAAAACTATATAATTGTTATGTAGAATACGTATCGATATAAGATAAATATAGAAACTGTATAGAATGTGTATAGAAATTGTATAGTTGTTGTATAAAATACGTATATATATATATATATATATATATATAGAACAATGAATGTGGTATAGCGACTGTATCAACATGGTATAGGAACTGTATCAACATGGTATAGGGGTTGTATCAATATGGTATAAGGACTGTATCAATATGGTATAAGGACTGTATCAATATGGTATAATGATTGTATCAATATGATATATAAACTATATATGCATAGGTTTTCCAGTATAAACTATCTGAATATGGTATTGGAACTGTATCATTATGGTATAGGAACTGTCTATACCATAATGATACAAAATGTATGCAACAAACAAATGTTAATTTTAATTATCTGAATAATAATTACAGCTAAAGATTGTATAGAATTTGTATATAAAATGTATAATTTGGTATAGAATGTGTATATAAAATGTATAATTGTTGTATGAAATATATATATATATATATATATCATTCTTGTATAAAATATATTATTTTTATATAACAAATAAAAATACACTCATTTTGTATTTGATTGTTAAAAAAATATAAAATTTCATGTGCTTGTTTTTTGGTAGAAGTAAAAGAAAAAAATAGGAGAATAATTTTTTAAAAAACAAACAAAGAAACACACAAAAAAAAAAAAAGAAAAAAAAAAAAGAAGAAGAAGAAGCAACAACACAACACAACCGCTGGAAAAAAGGAAAGAAAAAAAAAGGGTAACAAAAATAGAGCTCAGCCGTCTTTTAAATGGCTAAAACTAGTAATTATAAATTTCTTGACCATTTTGTGTGTATTGTTTGGCCCGAAGGATTTTTTTTGTCCTTTTTCCTTTTTAAAATGAAAAAGTGAAGTAGCACCAATTAAACAATTTTGATAAATTAGGCTAAAAAGGAACGAAAGTAAGTAAGTTTTCTTCGTTTTTTTCCTATTTATTTCTCCTTTTCTTTTCATGTTTCCTTCTTGTCAGGAGGGAGCAAGACGTGATTGCTCTGTCATCCTGGAGCTGCGACAATTGCTTTAGCGGGCGACAAGCGTAGCTGTTCTGAAGTTCCCTCTAGTTTCTCCGTCACTAAGAGAATTTTCTTTTTATGGAGATAATAATTATTAATTAAATGAGCATCTAAGAAGTTAATCCATAAAATATACTATCTCAAATAATTAAATATACAAATTTATGCAGTTTAAATCCGAAGCATCTTCATTTCACCTTTTCTTATAGTCTAGTCCATTTTTTCCAAATAAAAAAAGGAAGGAAATTTTAAAAAGAAAAAGAAGACACAAATTAATTAAAAAGTTATTTCTCTTCACTGTTTTTCCTTCTTTCTCTCCCTCTAGTTCCTCAGCTAAGTCATGAGAAAATTTCCTTTCTCCTTTGTATTCTTTCTTTTTCCCCTTTTCTTGGTTCCTTTTTCCTTTTCCCCCCAACTTGTTCAATTACTTCCTCAATAAGATAAACTTTCCTTTTTCTTATTTTAATTTGCCTTTATAATAAATTCTAAATATATCTGTAAAATATCGCATATAATTAAATACACATATTTATGTAACTAGTTTAGGGTACGTACGTTGCACGTGTGTCTCACATCAATATTATTAAGTTGAATACCATGAATGTTTGAAAATTTTGAATAATGTTGTAAGCCTACACAATTTTAATTTTTGGATTTTTCATCCACCGTCCGAAACCATATTGGAATCTGAGTAATCCGAATTTGCACAGACTATAGCCCATTCGGGGGTGGTATTCCCCACCAAGAACTTTTTCATAGTACTACACAATTCTAAGCAGATGGAACACACCCTAGAAAATTGATCGCATCAAATTCAAAAGGACATCTATATGGATAATGTTTTTCCCAAGCATCTATATGGATCATGTTTTTCCCAATTGAGAAGAAGATATTAGTTGTGAGGTTCCATCAGTCAAGCACAACATAAAACTTCCTTGAAGCCAGTATGTATTTATAGAGATAAACGACAATAGCATAGAAAAAACTAATTGATTGATGACCCTTAAAAAATTGGTGCTAGTTTAGGGAAGTGCTAATGATACCTTTGTGTGTTCTCATTAAAAAAAGAAACCGTAGTACTATGGTACAAACTAAATGAAATACCCACTATCAAATCGAAAGAACACAAGTGAATTTCCAATTTTATTCTAATTCTTCCTTCTTGCATGTCACCTTCACTCTCTCTTCTCCAAATGTTCAAATACAGAAGGCAATGATCTGAACCATAAAGAATAGGACTACTACATACAGAATGAGAATAAGTTCCAACGTTAGTCTTGCAGTGCAGAGCCTATATGTTCCAACTTTCAAGGACAACCGATCTTGTGGTGTCACATTCTCCCGGAACATCCAATTTAACATAGACTTTTTCAAAATAAATAATAACGTATATGCAATTGAAGATTTGTTAAAAGGAGATCCATACCTCTGAATATCAAAGAGGAATCAACAAGTGCATAGTTATACAGCTCCCCTGGAAACGCACGTGAGCAATATGTCTTTGTGCATCCCATAGTTATTCAACTCTAATCCCACTCCGATCTCCTCCAGAACCTATAGAACTTACTAAGTCTGAAATTTCAATCATAAAAGCGACATAAAGTATATGATGCAAGCCTTTTAGAACTACGAGTTGCAATAAAGTAATTTTAAAGGCAAGAGAACTGATATAAACTAATTTCATACAAATCAAGCTTGTCCAAGTTGACTCTTCGAGAAACAAAATGTATCTGATAATATATATAAAGCGTTGACATATCTATGACCCTAAACGAAGTACAATAATTGAGAATTTTATACCAGAAATAAGTGGAATAGAATACCAAGCTTACTATATATCATTATAAATAATTTTAGTTACAACTATGCAAACTCGACTTTACTTGAGTCGAGATCTTTAGGAAAGAACCTCTTTATCTTCGTGAGGTAGGGGTAAGATTTGCGCGCACTTTGTTCTCTCCTTGAATAGAATACTAATTTTTCTATCATTATAAACAATTTTCAGATACAACTATGTAAATTGATAGCATTCCTGCTAGTTACCTATGTGGTTTTTTTCGTCCCTCTTTAATGATCTGTGTTGTTCATTTGCCCGAACGCGAAGCTCGTCATTGCAACGCCACATAGATAACTGAAACAACATTCTAGTTAGACTCATCTATAGGGTGTAAAAAATGATGGCAACTTTTCAAAATAGACAACCAAAAGGAGAAGTCAGAAAATTATGCAAGTGTTGTAAATTACCTCAAAAATTAGATCATATATCTGAGAATAGTACAAATTAGCTGCCATCATTCGGGCCAATAGGCAAACATCTCTAGTGACCTCAGGAGTCACTCTTGGATTACCTGCATTTAGTATGCCAAGACAACTTGATAGGAGATTGAAGCACCCATATATATTTGTTATAATAAGAGCTGGAAAGTCTAAAAAAGCATCAAAATATCAAGATGCAAAATGATATAATTCCGTCAAGGCATAAGCATGCCGCCAGAAAGTGCACATCAATATTAATTACCTGTCTCTGTAAAGCTTCATCAAGCTCCTCTTTATCGTCAGGTGTAATGTCTTTAGCCTGCGGGATACAACTGAGCCAAGCAATTTGGATCCTAAACAATAGAAAAGTCAGCACTAAAGAAGTAAAACAACTAATACGAAAAAGAAGACTTCCATGGGTTATGACTCATTAACTTGTAAAAAAGGCGTAACAAAGGATGTCAATTTTTGAAGTGTAAAATTTAAGACCAAACCTTGCATGCTTCCATTTATGCTACCATCAAAATTATTAATTTCTCGTTCACGCACGAACTTTACCAAAAGAGTAGACTATAACCCTAAATATATAGGTTCATCATTCAAATAAAAACTCTGCATATCAAGATTCAATATGTAAGTATAAATTCAACGAATAAGTTTAATTAAAGATTCAATTATAATAATAATGAATATTATATCATAATATATTTAAATAATATAATAAAAACTATGTCACAATTAAACAAAGAAAGAAAAAAAGGAAAGAGGTAAACCTTTGTTTTTTGTGGCTACTTCATTCGGTGGCAACATGCTTAGTTTGTTCAATTTTTTTAATCCGAATTATCAGTTGAAAGAATTTTTACCTATGCAATATACAATAACCTCAACTACAGGCTAATGAAAGACTTAAATTGTACAATAGGAAAAAACAAAAAAGGATGTGAATGGTAAAGAACTTACTGGATGAAGCATCATGGTCAACCAAAGTTGTCTCAAGGAGTTCGTGAACTGCAATGCAGTAATTCAGTTTCCATAACTTGACAAAAAACTCAAAATCGCAAAAAAAAGAAAAAAAAAGAAGAGAAGATGATATTCCAAAACTGTATATGTATTGATGCAATTCTATGGAAATATTAATCATAAAACATGAAGGAATACGAAATCAACTTTATCCAACATTATTTGAAAGACATAAAATTATACAAACCACATTACAAATTAAGACCATACATTGAAGTCAAAGTGACATTGTATGTATTGCATGGTCAACAACCAATCACCGAATTGCAAAATAAATCTCCATCGGCGCTCTTTAGGACCTCATTGTTACACCTAATTTAACACGTAACTATTAATAATTTTGATATGAGGCCACAAGTTGAAAAGGGGGAAAAGAAAACCAAAGTTGGAAAGGGAGAAAAGAAAACCCTACCAATTAGGGTTCCCAGGGACGTCTACAAATAATATACGGCTAATTTTTCTATATACTTATTTTATCAGTCTTTCCATATATAGTAGGATTCTTATTTTCCTTTTACATATTTTAGGAGTCCTTAATTTAATTAAATAATAATTTGAGGAAAAATAGTAAAAAGACGGTTTTATCTATTGCAGAATGTTTTAATGAAGGGCAAAAAGTTCAAATCACTTTTCTAAAGGTCTTCACACTTTTAATATATTATAGATTATAGATATAGATTTGTTGTTTTTTGTAGCGTCCAAATTTCAACCTATAGATCTCTGGTTTTGGAACCTGAAAAGTAAACCAAGTGCATGTATGTTAGCATATTCTTCTATATATAGTCTCTGTCTTTTTTTTTTGTAGAGTCCGAATTTCAACCTATAAATCCTGCCTCATTGAACCTCAAAAACAACCAAATATATGTTAGAGTATGTTTGTGAAATCCATGGAATAATAATTATAGTATACAGAACAAATATTTGAATTTCGTAACACAAATGCAAGAATGAAGGGCTATGAATCTCTGTCTTTGACCTGAAAAGCAACCAAATATGTGTTAAGAGTATGTTTGTGAAATAATTATTCTATTAAACAGTGCAAATATTAAAATTTCATACAACAAATGCAAGTATGAAGGTATATTAACCAAAAAAAATAAAAAATTGTTTGTCTATGCAAACAATCACATAAAATGATAAAAGTCTCTGTCTATGTAAACAATCACATAAAATGATAAAAGTGTGAGAAAATTAAGTAGAAAGAATAATTTGAAACGTGAAGAGAGTACCCAAATAAAATATTGTAGATTCTAATGAGAACTGAGAAGAGAATGGATTTTAAAATAAGGGAGAAGAGGAAAGTAGTGCAAAATAAATAAATGAAACGTTTTAGCAACGGAGCTAAGATTAATTAGGATTTAAAAGAGTAATTAATATGTAATAGAGAGGTAAGATTTAAATGTTAGCGTTTTAGAATGGAACGTTTCAGCGAGATATTTAAGCGGCACTAACCTTCTGATTCATATTTAGTAGTTAGTTAAATTTTTTATTTTTAATGGAGAGAGAGTGTATTAAAATTCAAGAAAAAATCCCACAAAAATGAGAATAAAGATAAATACATTTCCTGATCAATGAGGCATGCCACATCAGCAAGCCTATATTTCTATTTTATATATATATATATATATAGATTAGTCATTCAACTATCATACTTTCAATAAATTAGCCACTTGAGTAGCGGCAATAGCACAGCTTACGAATCACTCACATATTCTTCTGTATTATATGTATCCATCGAATTAATTTGAAAAATAGTAGGAATATCACGACTCTAAAATTGAGGTCATGATGACGTCTACCTCGACCTAGCCTTGGTAGGTAAGTCGATTAGTCCGAAAAGTAAGGAGAGATAGACAAATGAAATAAGACAGTAAAATACGAGACTTCTAGAATGAAGTCAGGCAAAATCAAATAGATAACGTAGATCCAAAGAAAAAATACAACGAATCCCAAAATCAGGTGTCATAAATGATAAAAGCATCTAAATACAAATCTGAATATCTGAACATACTACATAAGTTTGTCTCTGATAGTAAATATAGACATAAACTGGAATATGAAGAGGCCCGGAGTCAACCCCGAACTCAAGAGCGCACCAGTACCTCGAATGTCAGCTTTCAATGCACGAATCAGCCACTGTGGGTCTGTTAGGATATACTATTAACCATGTTGGTTTAAGTTATAGTATTATTTTTACATCCCATGTAAAGACTATTTATTTTATTTAATTAATTTAATAAAGTCTTTGTTTGAATAGATTATTATGTTGACATGTGTGCCCTTTACTTATATAGTAGGCAATTTTGTGCATGGAGTTATTTAACTCATGCATGGAAGATTAAAATTGTCGGTTCTTATAAGTTATAAATTAAAGTTCACAATCAAAGATGAAGTAGGACAAACATCTTGATGATTGTAGCACAAGATTAAAATATAATTTGATCTTAATTATGTGAGTGGTAATATTCCAACTTCTTGTGCTAGTACATTTCGTATGTATTGAACGGACCAAGTAGAGATGTTTGTTTATGTTCTGAATATTAATAAACAACTTCTCTAGTCCATTACATGTACTTATACTCTTAATCTTGATATAATTATTATGATCTATGTAGTTTGATTTATTATTTTAATCTATTAAAAGGTGAGACTCTATTACGAGTCGATATATTCCTAATAGATTGGATAATGACAAATCACTTAGTGAAATAATAATTAGTTGATAGAACCATGTCTCGGATTTGAGATAGAAGACACCCCTATATGGTTGCTTATAAGTTTTCACGTGTGAACCCTGTAGGTGGATTTAGTATCCGTCACGTGAAATAAGTTGAGCATAGTAATATAGGATTGAGTTAGTCAATAAATTAAATTTTCAGAAAAATTTGATTTAATTGATTGGTGTCGGTAATTCTAACATGGGGAGTTAAATAAGATGTAACGGTAGATTTCGAAGTTAATATCGAGGAGTGCAATTACAGATTTTTAGTGGAATGATTTGTAATTTATTATGATATGATAATTCATTCATTTGCAAATTAATATCATAATTGGAAGCCTCAGTTAATAAATCTGCGGTCCTCATTACGCCTGATTAACTAATCGAATTTGATAAGAAAAAGTTTTTATAGAAGAAGTAATATTATTTTACTAGTCTTCTATAAGGAATAAATGGAACTTAATACTAATAATGAGCTGAAAACGTTTTTCACATAATGGGACTATTAAGGGTGAAAAATGTTTTGCTCATTATGGAGGTATTAAGTTCACATAAATGGCTGAAAACGTTTTTCCCCTCATCTTCCTTCTTCAATGAGATATTGGAATAAATAAGGGAGGGGAGCTGGTTTTTCAGAAATTGGAGATTCATTCTTTTTCTTAGAAAATAAAAAAATACTTGTCCACACAAGTGTAGATTAAAAAGAGTTAGTCAGGAAGTAGTAGAAGGCTGTAGACCTGAAGAACAAGGATCTAAACAACGTTTGTGAAAGCTTCAAGAGGTATGTATATTTTTTCATGAATTTCAGTTTTTATTTTATATTATCATGTTGTCATGTAAGTTTGTGATCCGGAACTTATGCTTCCGCTGCGTATGTGTATTATACGTTTCAGCAATTGGTATCACGAGTCATCTTACATCTAACTGATAATGTAATATGAATTTCATGATTGTAATACATGTTTTGTTCGTTCACAAATGTATATATCATGCTGTTTCTAGACTGTTTATCATGTTGTTGATAATGTACCAAGCAGTCCATGTTTCCTATATTTTCTTTAGGTTTCTGTAATTATCATGTGTTGTGATTTGTTCTGGTAAATATATGTTCATCATGTGAATTTTGTGTTTTCTGGAAATATAGTTTATCATGACATAAGTGTTTTCGAAAAATATATGTTCATTATGAATTGTGTATTTTCTGGAAATATATGTTTAATCATGGTTTGATTGTTTTCTGGACATATATGTTCATCCTTGACATACTTGTTTTATGGCTTTGTTATCCTTTTGCCATATGGATTGAGGGTGAAAATGTTCCTAGTTATGACTATGCCCACCTATAGTCGTACCTCACATGCTTTAATGCGCAGAATGGTGTCAAGGCTAGGCTATCTAGACAGTCCATGTTTTCCTCGTTGACAGCCTTGCCGATGACTGCCTAAATTGATTTTCTGAATTGAGGAAAACTTTGTAATGATTTTTGCATCTGCCCACCTGCCTTGGTTGTTTATTTGACTAAACAAGTAGTGTAGTGGAAAGGCCAAGCTGCGAGAGAAGCCCTGCTGACCCTCGCAAGCAGCCTTGCCGATGAATGCCGGTTTTGGTCGGTTTTGGAGTTTTTCATTTTTTGACGAACTCCGATTGACCTGAAATTTGGTAGGTTCATTGGAAATGACCCACTGGCCAAGACTCACTTCTTTGTCGTGACATATGGCCTTTTTTGGCCAAATTCCTTCATTTTGATGGGTTTTTGGGCATTTTTATGTTTTCTGAAAAATTGAAAATTCTGAAAAAAAAAAAATTTTGATACCAGTG
This sequence comes from Capsicum rhomboideum, assembly GCA_031232105.1. Taxonomy (NCBI): domain Eukaryota; kingdom Viridiplantae; phylum Streptophyta; class Magnoliopsida; order Solanales; family Solanaceae; genus Capsicum; species Capsicum rhomboideum. Next base: position 135,327,224 of record CP124711.1, on the reverse strand, counting down.
GTAATAGGGGTCATTCCTTATGGTTTCCAGTGGTTGATTACAGTATATTATATGAGTTTACATGTTGACATAGGTCTTCTTCCCCATCGGATAAACTTGTATAGGGTATTACTGGTTTGTGTCTCTTATTTTGATGGCTTGTATTAACTTTCCAACTAAGTTAAATGTTGAATCAATGAGCAAGAGATTCCATGAAATATGATGTTTATCTAACTTAACTTAACAGTTTACTCTCTAACTGAGTTGGTGCTGTTTTATTTAAGTAGATAGCATGTCTCACATTGCATGTATTTTTGCTTAAATGGTTAAGTTTCCCTAACGATTCTAACTGTTTTATGAGCATGGTGATATGTGTGATGTGGATTTTATGAATTTAATTATTCTGTTCGCATGTCTAACAATGATTTGTTTTTGATCATACCACAGATTTACCATGTCTTCATTCAATCCCTTAACCTCTATCCTGAATCAAAATAAACTAGAGGGCCCTAACTATGTTGACTGGAAATGTAACTTGGACATTGTCCTTACTGCTGAAGGTTTCAAATTTGTGCTGGTTGAAGAATGCCCCATTAGGTCCGCTGATCCCACTGATGATGAAACTAAATCCTATGACAAATGGGTTAAGGCTGATGAGATGGCAAGATGCTACATTCTTGCCTCCATGGCGAATGTCTTGCAGCATCAACATCAGTCAATGACTTCTGCTTACGATATGCTTGAATCTCTCAAAGAGATGTTCGGTGAGCAAAATCGTGCTGCAAAGCAGACAGCCATGAAAGCCCTTTTGACCACTAAAATGGCTGAGGGATCATCGGTGAGGGAGCACATTCTTAAGATGATGAGTCTGTTGAACGAGCTGGAAATTCTTGGTGCGGTTATTGATAAGGAATCTCAGGTTGAGATGGTCCTACAGACTCTGCCGGACAGTTTTCAGCAGTTTCGCTTAAATTATAATATGAATAAGATGGACTTGTCCCTTGCGAAACTGCTGAATGAGCTGCAAGCGGCAGAATCTATCATTAAGCACCAAGCTACTCCTGCGGCGTTCATGGTTGACAAACCTTCGTCTTCGACTTCTAAGCCGAAAGGCGACAAGAAGAAGAAGAAGCCCCGTAAGGTTCCAGGTGCTACTGGTGGTGTGGCTAAGCTTAAGGGCAAATGCCATCATTGTAAGCAACCTGGTCACTTCAAGAAACAGTGCCCCGGTTATATAGCAAAAATGCAGAAACAAGGTACTTCTTTTTCATATGTCGTTGAAACATTTTTAGTGGCTGTTTCTACCCAATTTTGGGCTATAGATTCGGGAGCCACTAATCATATCTGCACTTCTTTGCAGGGGTTTCAGGTAACGCGGCGGCTAAATGAAAATAACCAGCACCAGCTTTAGCTATAGGGACCATTTCCATTACGTTCAGTAGTTCTAGAGTTTTGACTTTAAATAATGTTCTCTACGTACCTTCTATAAGAAGGAATTTACTTTCAGTTTTAAGAATAATGAATGCTGGTTACAATGTTTATTTTGCTAATAATTCCGCAATTATTAAGTTTAATAAGCATTTTATTATTTCTGCTCCTAGAATAGATGACTTGTTTGTGTTTGATGTGTCTCAAAACATGCTACAAACTTCGAAACTTAATAACATTAATCAATCACATAAGAGAAAACGAATTTCAGAATTGAGTGAAACCTACTTATGGCACTTACGTCTAGGTCATATTAATATAAATAGGATCTCACGGTTGGTTTCTGATGGACCTTTGAGTTCATTGAAAGTGGAGGCACTTCCAACTTGTGAATCCTGTTTAGAAGGAAAAATGACCAAGAGACCCTTTCCTTCCAAAGGAAATAGAGCCGGCAATAAGTTAGAATTAATTCATTTTGATTTGTGTGGTCCTATGAATATACAAGCAAGAGGTGGTTTTGAGTATTTTGTGACTTTCACAGATGATTACTCAAAATATGGATACATTTATTTGTTGCACCGTAAATCTGAATTCTTTGAAAAATTCAAGGAATTTAAGATAGAAACGAAAAAGCGACATAATAAACATATCTATACATTACGATCTGATCGTGGTGGTGAATACCTTTCTGCGGAATTCATTAAGTACTTATAAGAATTAGGAATCACATCTCAATATTCTGCTCCGGGAACACCACAACAAAATGGTGTGGCAGAGCGGAGAAATAGAACTCTTATGGAAATGGTTCGATCAATGTTAAGTTATTCAGATTTGCCTTTTTCCTTTTGGGGGTATGCATTAGAAACAACAAATTATATTCTGAACTTGGTTCTTTCAAAGTCAGTACCTTTAACCCTATCTGAATTGTGGAGTGGGCGCAAGCCTAGTCTACGGCATATTCGGGTTTGGGGTTGTCCAGCACATGTGCTAAAAGGGAAAACTAATAAACTGGAATCTCGGACAGAAGTGTGCATTTTTATTGGATATCCAAAAGGTACTAAGGGAGGTTTATTTTACTGTCCTAATGAACAGAAGGTAATTGTCTCGACAAATGCCAGATTTCTGGAAGCGGACTATTTAATGAACCATGTTCCTAGAAGTAAACTAGTTTTACAGGAATTGCGCAATAGAATAACAAATAATGAAACACAACAAGAACATATTCCAACAACCGTTATTGACATACCACTGCATCCACGTAGTGGGAGAAATGTCAATAGGCAAGAGGTTGCACAAGAGCAAACACTTGACATTACACTACCTCAAAGTAGTGGGAGTCATGTTGAGCAACATGCAATTGTGGAGGAAACAGTTCAAGGTAATGTCGAGCAGCCTACAATTGTGCAGGACGACGTTCAAGGTGTTCAGAATTTAGTTCCAACTGTAGCGGATCCTGTAATGACTATTCGTCATAGTGGGAGAATTATTAGAAAACCTTTACGGTTTGCGCTCTTGGGAGAATCATACGATCGAATCCCTGAGGAGCCTAATACAGAACCCCTTAATTACGCCGAAGCACTACAGGACAAAGATGCTGAAATGTGGATTGCTGCAATGAAATCTGAAATGGAGTCTATGTACTCTAATCAAGTCTGGGATCTTGTAGAACCACCTGCGGGAGTCAAACCCATTGGTTGTAGATGGATCTATAAGAAAAAGAGAGGTGTGGATGGAAAAGTACAAACTTTTAAGGCAAGGCTTGTTGCGAAAGGGTTTACTCAAAAAGAAGGAATTGATTATGAGGAAACTTTTTCGCCGGTAGCTATGCTTAAATCCATTAGGATTCTCTTATCCATTGCTGCTCATTATGATTATGAGATATGGCAAATGGATGTCAAGACGGCTTTCCTAAATGGAAGTCTTGATGAGTGCATTTATATGGCACAACCAGTAGGTTTCATAGAAAGTGGCAATGAAAACATGTTTTGTAAGCTTAATAAATCCATCTATGGATTGAAACAGGCATCTAGGGCATGAAATACTTGTTTTGACAATTCGATTAAGACTTTTGGTTTTGATTAATGTGAAAATGAGTCATGCATCTATAAAAAATGGGACGGAGATAAAGTAGCATTTTTGATTCTGTATGTAGATGACATTTTGCTCATAGGAAATAATGTGAGCATGTTGAATTTTGTTAAGGAGTGGTTGTCCTCGCGTTTTGATATGAAAGACTTGGGAGAAGCGGCTCATATCCTTGGGATCAAGCTTATGCGAGATCTCAAACAAAGGATAATAGGCTTATCTCAAGCGCTTTATATTGACACTATTCTTGTAAGGTTTAGCATGCAAAATTCCAAAAAGGGATTCCTTCCATTCAGGCATGGAATTACTTTATCAAAGGATCAGTCACCCAAAATGGCTGATGAGATAGAGAGAATGAAGGCGGTCCCTTATGCTTCTGCTGTAGGGAGCTCATGTATGCTATGTTGTGCACTAGACCTGATATTTGCTTTGCTGTTGGCATGGTTAGTAGATTTCAGTCTAATCCTGGTCAAGAACACTGGACTGCGGTAAAGCATATAATCAAGTACCTAAAAAGGACTAGGGATTACATGCTTGTCTTTCACTCTGACAATCTTGTACCTATTGGGTATACAGATTCAGATTTTCAGTCAGATAAGGATTCTAGAAAGTCAACCTCAGGATATGTGTTTACTTTTAGGAGGCGGAGCCATAGTTTGGAGGAGTGTCAAGAAATCATGTGTTGCTGATTCCACCATGGAAACTGAATATGTGGCTGCCTCTGAGGCGGCTAAGGAGGCTGTTTGGCTCGGCAACTTTCTGAAAGAGCTTGGAGTGGTTCCTTCGGTTCAAGCGCCACTCACACTTTATTGTGACAATAGTGGTGCGGTTGCAAACTCGAAAGAACCACGAAGCCATAAAAGAAGTAAGCATATTGAGAGAAAATATCACTTGATTCGAGATATAACTCAAAGAGGTGATGTGAGAGTTTTGAAGATTGAGTCGAAGAACAATTTGGCGGACCCATTTTCAAAGGGCTTAACTCAGAAGGTTTTTGATAAGCATGTGGAAGAAATGAGTGTTAAAATTGTGCATGCATGGTTATGAGTCTAAGTGGGAGATTGTTAGGATATACTATTAACCATGTTGGTTTAAGTTATAGTATTATTTTTACATCCCATGTAAAAACTATTTATTTTATTTAATTAATTTAATAAAGTCTTTGTTTGAATAGATTATTATGTTGACATGTGTGTCCTTTACTTATATAGTAGGCAATTTTGTGCATGGAGTTATTTAACTCATGCATGGAAGATTAAAATTGTCGGTTCTTATAAGTTATAAATTAAAGTTCACAATCAAAGATGAAGTAGGACAAACATCTTGATGATTGTAGCACAAGATTAAAATATAATTTGATCTTAATTATGTGAGTGGTAATATTCCAACTTCTTGTGCTAGTACATTTCGTATGTATTGAACGGACCAAGTAGAGATGTTTGTTTATGTTCTGACTATTAATAAACAACTTCTCTAGTCCATTACATGTACTTATACTCTTAATCTTGATATAATTATTATGATCTTTGTAGTATGATTTATTATTTTAATCTATTAAAAGGTGAGACTCTATTACGAGTCGATATATTCCTAATAGATTGGATAATGACAAATCACTTAGTGAAATAATAATTAGTTGATAGAACCATGTCTCGGATTTGAGATAGAAGACACCACTATATGATTGCTTATAAGTTTTCACGTGTGAACCCTGTAGGTGGATTTAGTATCCGTCACGTGAAATAAGTTGAGCATAGTAATATAGGATTGAGTTAGTCAATAAATTAAATTTTCAGAAAAATTTGATTTAATTGATTGGTGTCGGTAATTCTAACATGGGGAGTTAAATAAGATGTAACGGTAGATTTCGAAGTTAAATCGAGGAGTGCAATTACAGATTTTTAGTGGAATGATTTGTAATTTATTATGATATGATAATTCATTCATTTGCGAATTAATATCATAATTGGAAGCCTCAGTTAATAAATCTGCGGTCCCTATTACGCCTGATTAATTTATCGAATTTGATAAGAAAAAGTTTTTATAGAAGAAGTAATATTATTTTACTAGTCTTCTATAAGGAATAAATGTAACTTAATACTAATAATGAGCTGAAAACGTTTTTCACATAATGGGACTATTAAGCGTGAAAAACGTTTTGCTCATTATGGAGGTATTAAGTTCACATAAATGGCTGAAAACATTTTTCCCCTCATCTTCCTTCTTCAATGAGATATTGGAATAAATAAGGGAGGGGAGCTGGTTTTTCAGAAATTGGAGATTCATTCTTTTTCTTAGAAAATAAAAAAATACTTGTCCACACAAGTGTGGATTAAAAAGAGTTAGTCAGGAAGTAGTAGAAGGCTGTAGACCTGGAGAACAAGGATCTAAACAACGTTTGTGAAAGCTTCAAGAGGTATGTATATTTTTTCATGAATTTCGGTTTTTATTTTATATTATCATGTTGTCATGTAAGTTTGTGATCCGGAACTTATGCTTCCGCTGCGTATGTGTATTATACGTTTCAGCAGGATCACACTCGAACTGGGATCTGCACCGAAAGGGTACAAAAGTAGGAGTGAATACGATCCACTTATACTCAGTAGGTACCATAGGCCGACTGAGCAAAGCAGAAAACAAAATAAGTAAATAATATTCTGAGCACGTCACTTGCAAGTAGAAAAGCTCTCAAATGGTAGCTCATACCGTTTCCACTAATAGTTTTATGATATAAAGTTAAAAAGGAAATGTCTACACACGCAATATGTACATAAGGGAATAAAACACACATCAACAAGTACAAGAAAGGAACACGAAAAGATGTAAATACAATACAATGCAATGATATATTAATGGTGGAACTTATGTATACACTTTTCAAGCCTCAGCGCTTTGGACAGGATCCATGGGGGGTTCGCAACCCATAGACCTTTCATAATATCAACCAACCTTACCAGCAAATAACATAGGCCTAGGTTTTCCAATATCACATGATCCACCTTGCCGGCAATGATCTCGGTCAAGGATTTTATAAAAAGTTTCCATTTTCTTTCAAAATTGGGATATCTCAGTGTTATCAATCTCATAAACATGTATAAATGATATGAGGATATAATACTCACAACCAAACAGTATGAAGATAAGCATCAATTCATTACAGGTATAAATGAGCTCAAAAATCTACTCCGTATGACAATGATTCATTATGTAAGCCATTGTAGGGCATCAATAGTATAAATAGTCATGTAAAACATCAATAATATCATTTAAATCCCTCATTCGGGTATCAATAAAATGATAAAGGTAATTTAATGCTCAATTAAGGCCAATAATATCTAGTCAAACCAGACGACACAACAACAATAGTGGCAACTAATGCATAAGCAAGGCCTAAAATCAACAAATAAAGCCCCCCGCACGGGCATCACAACATTTACCACCTCTCAAGTCAAAAACAAAATGTATAAAAGCCCCCACTTGGGCACACAATTAATATTACTTTCTAGAAATATAGCTCCCACATCGAATTCCCTAACCCATAGCATGCTTTACCAGTTCATTAACTACCGAGCCCAATCTGGAGAAAGTTAAGACATAATCTACCTCGAAGTACCAAAATCCAAGCCTAGACCCTTCAACGTGGTGCCTTCCCCTTTCGAATAGTCTCGAAATGAGCTAAAACCATCAAATACACAATCTATGCATTAAAAGAAAGCTAACGATACCCCCATCGACTATGTTTAAGATGGATCCAAAATGGGTTCAAAAACGAAAGGGGTAAAACCAAAAATTTTATTTAGAAACATGTTTTTCAAGATTATAGGAATCTACAGTTTAAAAACCCAAGCAAAAACGAGTTAAAAATGAGGCTCAAATCGAACAAAAACTATTTTAAGAGTTCACCGGTAAACCCCCTCAAATTCTAGTTTAAAATCAAAATTAAAAGGTATTTTCGAAGATATAATCAATAGAAAATAATGGGAAGATGAATTAGAAGCTTACCCAAGCAAGAATGGTGAAGAAAACCCTAAAAATCGCCTTAACCCGAAGTTCCAAAGTCCAAAAATAAAAATAAATCGTGAAAATGGAGTATTTATAATGTTCTGTGAACAGTTACCTCGCGATCACTGCCCGAACCTCGCGATCACGAGAGTCAGCATTGACTTGGCCAAATAATTGGCCATCGCATTCGCAAAGGCCGATAACCCGGACCATCGCATTTGTGACAACCCGATCGCGTTCGCGATGAAGGAAATAAACTTAACCCGGTCCGACTACTCTTCGTAATCGCAGTTCCCCCCTCGTATTTGTGATAGAGGATAATATCCTTCTCTGCATTCGCGGTCAGAGGCCCGCATTTACAAAGAAGGAAATATGCCTACACCAGATATCAGCAAATGCTGAGTTTTTACAAGTTGAAATGTCTTCGAACAGACCCCTAGAATTCGTTCGGGATCCCACATAACTAAACCATATATGCTACAAGGCTATTTTTGATGTTCTGGACTCAATGGTAACATCAAATTTTCAAAAAGAGGTTGTTTTCAATAAATTAGTCCCCGGGACCCTTAAGGCATTTTTCACTAACTTTCGGAATAAGGGTCGAAATGCAAAGTAAAGGTTTCGAATCCAAACCAACCCTGCTACTAACCCAAAATTGACTTTCCAGATCTAATGAAAATATCCAAATCGTCATCCGATGCTCGAAACATAAAATATTGACCGAAGTCAAACTAGTGGCTTTTAAAGCCTCAAATAATCCCAAACTCTCCCAAGACATTTCTGATTGCATTGGAGACCATGCCAACCATCCCCGCACCTCATAACCAGAATGTAAAAACTACGGGAAAGGACAAAATAGTCAGGACACATAAAAAGAAATTTTTTACATATCGGGTTGTTACAAGAAATATGCAAAAACAAACAATTTTTATTAGAAACATTCCTCTAATAAATTCCCTGGGAATTTTTATAGTCGGAATATCTTCTTCACATTCTGCCTCCATTTCTTCATGTCAAAGCCTGTTTTTTCTCAACATTTTCTTTTGTCCACAAAAATCACATAACTTTCTTATCTTGGCTTCCAGAAGAGCAATCTCTTTTACATCATCTAATTGCGGATGAATTAACTCGCCATTGAAGATAAAGGAGGAAAATGTGAATCATTTTTAAAATTCGATCTGCTGCAAATGTGATTCGTTTTGAGTGAATAATATATCAAAATAATCTAGAGGAGCTCATATTTAAAATTTTGAGCGGTTTAGAGGAAGATTTGAGTTGATGTTCATTGAAATCCGTCATTGAAGAGCTTTGAAGGTCAAATTTTAAAATTTGACCTGTGTCGAACGAGAATCATTTCAAGTGAATAATACATCAAAAGACTTAAAATATCGAGAGGAACACATATCTAAATTCTAGGATTGTTTAGAGGTGATTTGAGCTGGTCGAATTTTTTTTAAAAAAAAATCAGCTCGTTTAACAAGATGAACTATTGCAATAGTGTATATGGATACACAAATAGAGTGAAGTATGAAAAACACACCTAAACTATATATAAATAGAGTGAAGTATGAAAAACACACCTAAACTATCACATTTTTTTGAGTTTCATACCTATACCTAAACTACTGAAAGTGTGAGTTTCATACCTAAAGTATCACCCTTTAGTTTGACAAACACACCTCAATTAATACGTGATAGTATGTGTACTACACTATCTCCTTTACTTGCCATGTGGGACTCCACGTGGACCAAAAAATCCAACTTGGCATTAATTAAATAAATTATTAGTAATAATAAAAAAGTAGGCCAAATTTTAGAAAAGCTTTTAAAAATGCTAATTAGACAGACATGATAAATGCGTGAAAATCGACATCGACATCGACATCGACAACACAAGAGTTTAAACGAAAAAAAAAGACGAAAAAAATCATAGAGAAAAATAAACATGATCGTCATAAAGTAGATAGCCAAGAGAAAAGGAAAGAAAATCCATAATCACAAATGAAAATGAAAATGTAGATCAAATAAAACAGATGAAAAAGAAAACCCACCTCGATTTTGGTTTCTTGAAAGGGAGAATCATTAGTTTACATGATGATACTTTTTTTTTTTATTAATACTAATAATTTATTTAATTAATGCCAAGTTGGAATGTGTAGTCTATGTGGAGTGTCATATGGCAATATTTCTTAAGTAAAAGAGAGAGTGTAGTACACACACCATCAAGAGAGTTTATTAAAAGAGAGAGGTATTTTCTCAAACTAAAGAGTGATAGTATAGGTATGAAACTCACATTTTCAATAGTTTAGGTATGAAACTCATATTTCTAATAGTTTAGGTATGAAACTCAAAAAAAGGTGATAGTTTAGGTAGTTTAGATGTTATTATATATATATATATATATATATATATATATATATAGGTAGTTTAGGTGTTATTATATATATATATATATATATATATATATATATATATATATATATATATATATGTTAATGAAGGATATTACTAAGAACAAAAGTTAAGAGAAAGATATGAACAGGGTAATAGACTAAAAAAAAAAAACTTTATTTTTCAATCAAGAGAGAATTAATATATTGATCTGATAGGATTATCCTGCCTAATCACTGGTGGATTCTGAGAGAAGGAGTACCGAGTAGGACTTTATAATCTGATAATTTCAAACCATTTTCAAACCATCTAAATCAATCTTCAATAAAATAAATCATCCTCAATAAACTACTTATATTATTTAGATCATTTATCTAAATCTTTTTCTATTAGTATCAGAGCCTAAAATTTCTAGGACCATATATATGAGACAACATAGAATAGCAAGATATATCCAACAAACATATAACTTAATCCAACTTAGACAAGGTTCTATAAAATAAAGAATAGTATTCAAAAGGCACTAATAGCAAGATTAAAAAGACTAGAGACAAGATACGAAGTAAAAATAAAATTACAAGTACCTGAAGTAATCTACTTAAAAAATTAGATACTTTGGGAGATAAATAATTGTGAGTATGAAGTCAATATACAACGTAACCATATCAATAGTTTGTTAAAAGAGATAAAGAATATTCCTTTAGGAGAGTATGACAAGACACCCTTTCACCAGACAAATCATTATTAGATATTGGTATATTAATGGAGATAAGAAACATCTAAGTGAATTAAGAGAGGAGGAAAGAAAACTATTAATTTTACAAAAGGAATCAGAAGAATTATTACAAAACCAAAGAATTCTTACAGGAGTAAGGAATCTACTTATTGATAGGGTTTTACCATCTATTAGTTGGGAGTTACAAGGATTGGATAACGAAATTTCTATAATCAAACAAGCAATAGAAGGAAATAAAGTTTGGATACCTTTCTAAAGACAAGTAGCAAAATAGCTTGTTTAAAGAACCTAGACTATTTAGACTTAAAATTACAATCAGAAAAGAAGTATAGAATACTAAAAGACAACTCTTTGATGAGGTGTAATTTTACGAACGAAGAACATATTTTAAACAGTGAAAATCAACAGCTAAATACGATAATAGATCTAGAAATAAATCTAGGGGAAAATATCCATAACGATAATAGTAAAATAATAAGAGTTTTAGAAACACTTGAAGACCTGCAAAATAAACAAACAAAAATCATTGAAAGATCCGAACAAAATTTTGATTTCTTAAAAATACAACAATCAGAAATAGAAAAAAAAATACTCTTACTAATCAACAAGGTTGTCCAAAACAAAAATCCCTCAACTGAAGATTTAATAGTAAAGATAAAAATAGTTCAGAAAGAAATAAAAGAGTTAAAACAAATAACAGAACAAATCAGAGATATAACTTTTTCATGAGTGAACCTTTGTACCAAGAAATTTTAAAGAAAGGAGAAACAATCCAAATAAATCCAGAAGGTTTATCCGACTACCAACCTCAAGGGAGAGCAGATCAAGTAATAGTCAAACAAAATAATACCATAATTCTCTTACTACTAGAAATCAACAAAAAGTTAATAAAACTGTTTAAAGATAAGACGCCTATATAACAAGATAACAATATAGATAAACTAATAAAACAATTAAAAAAGGTAGAAATTACCCCTCAGAAAGAAAGAGTTAAAATTGTCAGAAAACAAAAATTATGGACCTTTTTTCAAGTAGGAGAAGAGCAAAAGAAGACAGACCAAGAACAAGTTTCACACAAAATAGACTAAGAAACAATATGATTACCAGAATAATGAACACATCCAAACAAAGCTCTAGCCAACAATTAGATGAAGTAATAGACATAGATAGAGATATACAAATATTACAACAAAATAAATTAAAATTATTAAACCCTATAATACTATCTAACGTAGGAGCTTTTTCAAATAAGACTCAGTTATATAGACATTATAGAGAAGAACAAATATGTGTTACATGTAATGATAGAGACAATATAAATTTGATAAGTCAAGATTCTCTAAAAGAAATCTATATATAATAATAAAGCAAAATGTAGACAAGGTGATGTGGCACCTCTCATAAGCTAGGATTCTTATTTATCTTTTTTCTCAAATTTTTGGGCTTTTTCTTATTTTTTAATTTATGAAATATGTAAAAAATTTCAAAAATTATCTCATTTATTAAAAGATGAAACTCTTACTTTAAGTGAATTTATGTGAATTAAACATGGCAGCCCATTTATATCCCTAATGTTACTTTCTTTTCCAATGCCTATTGACATTCCAGAATGTTTTCATATAAATTTGACAATAATTGGATTGGAATTTTTAGTTTTTACTATTCTTTCAGAATTATAAATCTTCCACGAAGAATCTCACAAGCAATTCTCAAGGTAAGCAAATATATTCTCTTCTTATGTTTTTGGTTTAAATTTTGTAAGAAAAGCTTATTACAATCATAGAATCTTAATATAGATTTCTTTCTCTATTATAATCAAATAATTTATAATTTGATGGCCTAACTCAAAGGAGAAAAAGAGGTTTTGCTAGAAGATTTCAGAGGTGGGGTTATTAAACAAGTGATTTGATATTTCTAAATATATAAAATATAGGAGTATAGTAGGGTGAAATTGTAGAAATGGAATAAAATAATTAATTGATTTAAGTTTATTAAATTGATAATAGTATTTTTTTTCTCAAGACTAAATTTGAGATGAGAATTGTTGACAAAAATAATTTTTCATTTTGGAATATACAAGTTTGATCATAAAAGTTAGCTCTCCTCTCTCTCGAGCAATTCTCAAGGTAAGTAAATATACTTTTTGATGCTTTTTTTAAGTTTGTAAAAAAAAAAACTTATTTACTCAAAAAATCTTGAATACATAGTTCTATCTCTTTTTAATATTGTGATCAAATATTTTAATAATCTAACTCAAAGGGAGGGGGAGAGAGGTTTTGCTAGAAGATTTTGAAGATAGAATTATTGAATAAGCAATTTACATTTTGATGATTTTTTATGAATATTAGGAGTATAATAGGATGAAATTAAGGAAATTGAAGAAAATATTAATTGATGTAAGTTTATTAACTTGATAATAGCTTCTTCTTTGTTTTTCAAAATTAGATTTTGGTTGAGATCATGAGAATCTTAGATAGAAATATGTTTCATTTTTCATTTAAAATATATTAAGTTTTGATCATAAATATGGAATACCAAAAGCTACTAACTTATTAGGAATATTTCTTTAGTTTTCTTCTCAATTCTACCATAAAAAGATACTACATAACAACGTAAAAAATTTGTTTAAAAAACTTTATAGCTTGTGTCTTATGTGTGTGAGCACAATTAAAAAAAAACAACGCATTGTTAATAATTTATAATCAAGAAAGACAATGATCAATTGGTGTGTGGGAGATGCATGAAAACTTTGCAACCACAAAAAGTACGGATTTGTGATACTTCAAACTTCTTTTTCTTTCTAATATTGTGGGAATGGATGTCGAGTGACAATAAAAAGTCAAAGATTGTGTATTGACTTCATACTTTTTCTTCTATTTTAAATGATTAAGATCATAAGAGTGATGTTGCATTATTTATCTTTTTTCATATTCTCTTTATGTTTTCTTTTTATTTTTGTTTTGTATTTTATATGAATGTTTGGTTTTCGTAAGTTTATAATTTCTTTTTGTTCAAAATAATAATTTACGACTTTGTCGACATAATTATCTTCTTTCTTCTTTTTTGTCCTTTTACTTCCTTAAAATCACTATACACGTTTGATCATAAAGCTAGCTAGGAACAAAAGTGATGTGACACATCTCTTTGGTCAAAAATATAATTATCTTTTTTCTTCTTTTGGGGGCTGTTTTTTTTAAAAAAAAATAATTAAAAATTAAAAATTCCTCATTAATGTGCTATATTAAAAAAAAAAAAACTAAAAACTTTCATCCTTTAACTCTCTTAATTATATTTAATATGCAATGTTAAGAAACTTAAAAGCCATTTCTTTAATTTTCTTAATGTATAACTTATTGTCTTTATTTTAATTTACCCCCACAACCTTTTATTATCATAGCCCCTAAAATAATTAATAGTTATATTCATGACATTATTTGGTATTTCATATTATAGTCCTATAAATAGAGACGTAGTAAGACTTTGTAGAAATGATCAAATTAGCTTTTTAAGTTGTTATGTTTCTGGTACACATTTATTCATACTTTAGTTTGATTTGAAAAATAAGATGGAGAGTATTATATTTAATGGTGATCGGCTTGTAGGAGGATGTCGACAAGATCTCAGAAGATTGTGCATTGATTTCATATTTTTTACTTCTATTTTTTAGTGATTAAGGTTGTACGAATGATGCTGCATTATTTTTCTTTTTGTATGTTCTCTCTATCATTTACATAATTTTTTTATTATCGTAAGTTTATGATTTCTTTTGGTACGAAGTAGTAACTTATGACTTTGTTGGAAGTCTGCTAACTACTAACCAGGCATTTTCCTCTATGAAACTAATTATGTATCTGATTGTGCATTTATATATTGCAAGTACCTCTTTTATCTATATTATATTTACTAAAATTATTGATATCTTATCATCTTTTATAATCGCGCGAAGCGCGGACAAGTTCACTAGTAAGAAGAACTAATATGAATTTAATCCACATGGGTTTAATTGTCATAGGTTTAAAAGGATTAACTAGAAAGAACTTAGGAACCAAAGTTCTAATTACCATCTATGATGATAGATGGATAGACCCAAAAAAATTCATTATAGGACTAACCAAAATAGTCATGTCAAATAATGGAGGAATTTTTTACTGTAGCTCAGACTTTATGATTAATTCCTAAGAATTTGAAAAGTACATTAAAATAGGAATTCAAACTAAAGGATACGAAGACATGTCGGAGGGAAATAATCTATTAGTCTGTGTAGGTTTCATAGAAAAAATAGCAAACAATAGCAGCTCAAAGTTTAAACTTAAAGTAGAAGATGTAGTAGGGTTAATGGGAAATAAAGGAATAAAATTAATGAAGCCTTTAAAAGTAGATCCAGAAGTATATGCAGGAATAGAATGGAACCTAGAAAGTTCAATAAGCAAGAAACTCTGAGACCTAGTGACCACTTAATGTATACAAATAACAAGGGACAAACACCTATTAGATTTACTGACTATAATACCACTAATCAAAAAAATTAGATGAAAAATTAGAAGAATTAGAAGAAAAAATAGAACTAATGAACGTCAAAATCATACCAAAAGAAGAATGCGGAGTAGATGTAGCTATAATAAAGGCAGAAACCTTGTATGAAGAAAACAATAGGAAAAAATTCAAATGTAAGGGATGTAAAGAAGGAGGTCTAGAAATAGACCAAGTAAAAGAACATTTAAAAAAATGTGAACTAAGAACAGATAATTACAGATATAGAAAAAACTCATTTTTGGAAGATAGTGATAAAGAAACCACGGTAAGTATCGAAGAAGAAAATTCGGTTAGAAGTATTAAAGAATTTATAGAATCCACGTCAACCAGCTCAAGTCCGTTTCAAAAAACCAACCCAATACACACAGTAGATACAAATACAGAAAATGTACCAAGACATAGAGTATTCCGAATAAATCCAGAAATACAAACAGAAAATGTAAAACCAATAGAAAAAAGAATGTTAATAGAAGAGTCAATTAGACTCCAAGAAGGAGGAAGTAGAGGAAAAATACTAAACATAGCAGCATATGACCCACAATCATGGAATGTAGTAATAGATATATGAAAAGGTATAGTAATAGCATATTACATTAAAACTTATCAAAAAGTAGATGCAGAGACAATGTATATGTATATGAAAACTTTTTTAGGAGAATTAGCAAAAGAATTATGGGAAGCTTATAAGTCAGAATTCCCGCAGGAATTTCAAATATTAATAGCTATGGGACCTACCCGTATAATTTCACAAAGAAAATACATATCCTAATAACAGGCGAAGATTCAAATAGCGGTTTACTAGTATTACAAAGAAATTCTCGAATAAAACCTTTTACTATTGTACAGTTAGTGAAAACGCGTTTGATCAAAACTTAAAAAAAAAGCTTGTTAATAAGCTACCTAGAGCATTAGGAAGAGAAGTAGAAGAAAGATGGAGTAAGAGAGAAGGTGTGGTTCAAAACCCAAAAGTAAAATGGTCAATATGACATAAAATACAACATATACAAATACAAAAATAGTTAAAACAAAGTGAGATAAGTTTTTGTAAAAGTATATATACTACGCAAAGCTATGATGATGATTACCAAAAAAAATAAAATTACAAGAAATATAGAAAATCTTTCCCTAATAGACAAGATAATATAAAAAAGAGATATTATCTGAGGAAATCCTCAGCGAACAAACCATATCTAGATAAAAACAGACATGTAAAAAAATACAAAAAAAATAGAAACTATAAAAACACTTTAGAATGTTTCACCTGTGTAAGCATAGAACATCTAGCAAATACTTGTCCAAAAAGAAATAACAGTAGGACTAGGAATTCTCAGTCAATAGAAGATTTTCAAGAAAATTTAACAAACGTAGATGAATACATCTCAATCAATAGGATTATCCTGCTTAATCACTGGTGAATTCTGAGAGAGGGAGTACCGAGTAGGACTTTACAACCCGATAATTTGAAACCATTTTCAAACCATCTAAATCAATCTTCAATAAAATAAATCATCCTCAAAATTGGTTTTCGGAAGATAGTGATAAAGAAACCACGGTAAGTATTGAAGAAGAAAATTAGGTTAGAAGTATTAAAGAATTTATGGAATCCACATCAACCAGCTCAAGTCCATTCCAAAAAACAAACCCAATACACACGGTAGATACAAATACATGAAATGTACCAAGACAGAGTATTTCAAATAAATCCAAAAATACAAACAGAAAATGTAAAACCAACAGGAAAAGAATGCCGATAGAAGAACCAATTAGACTCCAAGAAAAAGGAAGTAAAGGAAAAAATACTAAACATAGCAGCACATGACCCACAATCATGGAATGCAGTAATAGATATATGGAAAGGTATAACTATAAGAAATTTGCTTTTTAGTGGCAGTAAAAGTCGCCACAAAAGGTCTATAAGTCGCCACTAAATAGTTACAGCAGCGACATTGGTATTGTGGCTAGTATTTCCATAGCTAAAGGTTATTTGTGAAGACATTGGTGGGCCGCCACAATAAGTACCTATTTGTGATGACATTTGTCGCCACTAAAGGTAATCGAGTATGCCACTAAAAATATTTTTACCACACATGTTTTGACCAAGTCGCCACTTAAATAACAGTATTAGTGGCAACATAGTTGCCACAAAAGCCAAATCTAAACAGTGGTGACTTCATCTCGTCGCTAAACATATGAATTAGTGGCGACCTATGTCGCTAAAATAACCATAACTATTAGTGGCGACGCCTATCTAGCTGCTGAAAACTGCTTTTAGTAGTGATTGATGTCGCCACAAGAACAATTATACCATTTGTGGCAACATTCATTTCACTACTGAAGAACAACTTTTAGCAACGACTATAGTCTCTGCAAAAACTAATAACCATTAGTAGCAAGTCTCATTTCACCACTGAAATATATTTAGTGCACAGTACAAAAATTATTTTTTCTGTCAATCACTAAATCATATTTATTCAACAACTAATATACAATGACAAAAATGATAGTAAATTTTAAATACAATTGAATTCTCTAAAATTTATAATATATAGCTAGCAAAAGCATCCAGTAGTATTTAAACTACAAAATCATTCTCTGATCGAATATTATAAGTACTTCCATTACTAAGAAGTCAATGCCATATAAACTATATAGTACTTCAATGTAATTGTACTCGTATACATACGATCAAAAATCAGAAACTTTCATTGCCGCCTTCAAGCTCCTTCTCAGTTGACCTCATTGTTTGAGAACTTTGTTATCCCTGCTATTAAAAAACATAGTATCATTTTGACAATTCTCATAATGATATTAGCAAAAAAAAAAAGAAGAAAGAGAAAGTTCATATTCATATTTCAAATAGCTTGCAATTGAGGTGTTGATGAAATCATCTAGAAACGATACAATAAGACCAAGAAATATACAAAGGGTGAAGTTGAACTATTAGTGAGGGGAAATCAAGCCTTCTGGCATATATATATATGGTACACTTGTTGATAGACTGAACAAGAACAAGGTTCGTCAACTCCTCAATTTGTATGATAAAGAACAAGCAACCATAAATTGACGAGATGTAAGTTTTTATTTGTATAGTATGTGGAAAGCAGAGATTAAGCAAGGAGAGTGCTGATATAAAGTAAAGTGTTCTCCCATTCCTAAATCACTTGAAAATTAGTAGATTAGGACAATACCTAAGACATGCTTCTTTAATCCTCCCATTTAAGATTCTTATTAAATTACTTCTTCTGTATGAGAAGCTTATTTTACTATGGTGTACTTGTTGTGTATCTAGTTACTTCCTGATGACATTAGGCAAGCACTACTTGCGATTGATGAATGTTGTATGAAGAGGAATTATCTAAATGCAATGGATCAGTACATTAAGATGGAAATTGGGATATTCTTTGGGTGAAATAGACTCAAGGAGTACATATGACGAATAACTTGAATATAGGACCACACTCCTCCATTATATTCAAGTTGATATTGAAAGAAGGTTAACTCTCTAAAATAATATGCAAACATGGGATGTTCAAGATGTTCACATGTCTGTTGATGGACAATATTCAATTACTACAAGTTATAAGTTGTTGTGTAGGACAGACTGTTAACTACGAAGAGGCTAATTAGACTTTAAATACTAGTGGAAGATGCTACTTGCTATTTATGTGATAGGATGACATAGTGTCAGCTATTTTTAGATTGTGAATGGACCAGTAGAGTGAGGACTGCTATAAGACATTGGGTTGGATCTCATATTCCAATAGAAAGTGTCAAACAAGTCATGGACAGAATCAAAAGAAAGTTCCAGATCTTATACTTGTGTCTTGCTTTTATATATTTGGTATTTTTTGGACTTTGTATTTGAGGGTACTGATTTTGATATAGCCATTGTTCTCATTTCTTTTCCATTTTGTGTCGATTTTCTATATTTAATTTCATGTTCTCGTATCATATGTTGCCTAGAAAATTCCTTCACTAAAGCTTAAATTAAACAGCAATACTAACGGATTTTTCTCTACTGCAAGAGAAAGACCAAGCAAAACATAGAAAAAGGTACAAGTCTTGAATCACTTAACTGAAGAGATTACTCGCAAACCCCAAGAGGATGTGACTCTTTCAAACAGAAGTGGTAATAAAGGAAAAGGGGCAACCAAAAATTCACATGAAAGTACTATACAGATTGAATTACTTGGTAGTCTAGGCAATAATAAAGAGGTGAAGGAGTTTATACCCACTGGTGGAAGAAAAGATAATAAGGGGATGACGGAGGTCATACCATATGAGGGATTTGAAAACACGAGAAAAATGATCGAAGTACCATTCTAGTTGCCTACATCTAGCTATGGTAATACGGAGGTGGAACTAAATACAGATCAGAATCAGGTCAAAACTTCAAAGAAGGAGAGGAAGAAGCTAAACTTAGATGAAACTAAAAACATGGAGAAACCGTGGATGAATCTTTAGAGGGGTTTCTGATTATGTGCAATAACAAATCTTGTTTATTTTGGATTTCTCTAGAGGCAGCCTACTTATACGATATCTTGGTTTTCTACTTAGTAGCAAAAGAATATCAACAGGGCAGTGTGCACCACTAGTAGAAAAACACTTGGCAGAAAAAAAATACTAATGATGGATGCATGCATATTATTGAGAACAGCAGAATCTGTTGTTAGCGAAGTAATTCAGGAAATCTTTAGTAGAAGAGTGAAGAAGAACCCTCTTTCTTTTATAAAATAGACTATTAAATCAGAAGAAGCTAAATATCAATCAGAAGAGCCACCAGAGAAGCTGTCTTAGAGGAGCAAAGTTTGGCACATCCTTGAATGGATGACTATTGTATTGAAATCGGAAGTACAACTATAAGATCTTAATCTCAACTAAAATTTAAGATTTGTCTCAAACAATCGGTGCAAATAATTTTCACAAAATGTCAATAAATGGAAAACTGACCTGCACCATTTTTAGCTGCTCGAGGGGGGGGGGGGTACACTTTCTTCTAGATTCCTTAATGATTGTGTCTCAAGAGATATTCTTTGGAGAGGGCTACTTGATACATGTTCCATCTGTAGAGGTCCTTGACATTGATTAGATGATTGTCCCGTCTGTTGAGATGCTTCAGTAATCCCTTTTGGTTGTATTTATGGCTTAAACATTGTTCGATCAATAACATACACGTCCTAAAAAATTCTCACATCTACAGCTCGTCCCGACGCCTATCCCACTTTTATATCGTCCAGTTCCTTTCATTTTCTAGAACATTAGATAAAAAAAAAGAGAAGTATCAAGATCAGAAATTTAGAAAGTCGTCACCTCCTGTCATCTATCTTTTATAGTGGTCACCTTTGGTTGACTACATACCTAATTAAGAAAGCTATCAACTCCAGCTATATAACTTTTATCAACGTTATTCTAATATTCAGCCAATATTTATTCACTCCCAATTTAAGAAAAAGCCTATCAATTAAATAATTAAATGTGCAAGAACAAATATAAGTAAAGAAAATGACCAGAGAAAGATGAACAAAACAAAAAACCACTAAAGAAAATCAGCACTAGTAACAACTTTTTCATCTTACACCCCTTTTTATTACCAAAGAAAATTAAATAGTTTCATCAATAATTTTTTGTATACTGCCACATGATACAAATACCTTAATGTAAATGGATTGGACATCTTACTTAAATGGACACAGAGTGTCATGAATCTTATTCTTTGTTTAATATTTCAATTCAAACATAATAAAATATTCAACTAGAGTGACATTTTCAGAATCTGCCAGCAAGAATTATTTGTCCAATCTATGAGCCTTTTCCACCTGTGTACTGCTGGCAAGATTCGAGGATAGAGCCTATATATGAATCATGTGGTTATTTAGTGCAAAACGGTATTATAGGATAATCCATATAGGACTTCCTCACTTGTCTTTTACGTTTGTTACAACAACAACACACTCAGTATATTCCCACAAAGTGTGATCTGGTCTTGTACGTTTGTTAATTTAAATGAAAAACAAACATTCAAGTCCATCATTTTAGTGTCTTATTAGAACCAAAAATCATTCTTTATCCAAATAATTGAGTTGGAGATACCTATACGAAATTTAAAATTATTATATCCACTTGTATCAAACAATATGACTTAACACCAACAATTAAGTTGCCCTACGCAACTACACAGAAGCACTAAAATAAGCTAACGTTATAAAAATCTAGTTCAACTATTAACACAAAATGAGAAAGAAAATAAAAGAAAGATCACCAATCTTTCTACCGAAATTCCTTCCAAATATCTCAACCCAAACATATTAAGAACAATGGGGCACCAACCTGCAATCACAATAATACCAAAGAAGGTATTCAAAAAGAAACTTTAAACTTACCCAAGAAAAATAAATAGCTGAAAGTTTTGTCAAGACGGAATCAATAATAACGACACCAAATAAGCTCCGGATGAATCTTTCTGTGAATTTCTTTGATTTCCTGTAGATTTTCAAATGGGTAAGGAAAATTAGAGATCAAAAATTAGAATACAAGTGTGAAATCCCTAAAATAATTAACTATTACTACCTGTACAAAATTTTGCTTTACTGAATCATTACAAAGAACCAAAGATCATTTTTTCTGAAAAAATAATTGTTGTCTTCGAAAAATTATAAGGAACTCTAAACTTTCTTATTCAGCAAAATTAGGAATTTGATAACATACCTGATTTAAGCTCTTAGGTCACTAATAGGAAGTAGAGAATGGAGCAGCAGACAGAGTTGTTCCTTCAAATTGGAAGAGAGATGAAGAGTGTTTGAAAATCTGAGCAGCAAGTTGAGTTTTGTGTTTGTGATTTGGGGATTTTTAGCGAACAAGAGAGAGACGCAAAGAGTTTTTTTTTTGGAGAGATATTCTCTTCTTTATTTTAATTTACTAAAATAAATTAATTAGGGTAGTAGCGATCTTGTCACCACGATACAACTGTAGCGCCGATAATTTAAAAGTCGCTACAAGAACTATGGAGCCAAAATTTCACTTTAGCGGGAATGAATTTTTTTTATATTTAGCGGCATAAATCAGAGGCGACCGATAAAAGTTGTTGCTAAAAAATTACTTTCTGAGGCAACATATATTGTTGTCACTAAATATATAACATTTGCAGCAACTTTTAGGGTCGCCACTGTATGTTGTCACTATATGTCTAATTTCTTGTAGTGATAGTAGTAGCAGACTACATTAAAACTTATCAAGATACAGATGCAGAGACAATGTATAGGTATATGGAAACCTTTTTAGGAGAATCAGCAAAAGGATTATGGGAAGCTTATAAGTCAGAATTCCCGCAGGAATTTCAAATATTAATAGCTATGGGACCCAACCCATATAATTTCACAAATAAAATACATAGCCTAATAACAGGCGAAGATCCAAATAGCGATTTACTAGTATTACAAAGAAATTCTCTAATAAAACTAGAACAATTAAGTATTATTAGTTGGTATCATATAAAACCTTTTTTAAACGATTATTTTTACTATTGTACAGTTAGTGGAAACACGTTTGATAAAAACTTAGGAAAAAAGCTTTTTAATAAGCCACATGGAGCATTAGGAAGAGAAGTAGAAGAAATCTGGTGTAAGAGAGAAGATAGATATATATATATATATATATATATATATACACACATCTCTAGTATATAGTTATACATCATATATTTATGGTTATACAATATTTATATATCATTGATACATTACATATAAATGTGGTTAGTTTTGTTAAAATCGATACATTACATACACACGTGGTCATTTTTGTTGAATTTTTTTTTTATCGGCGGTACATTTACATAAGAAGCCCAAGAAAGAACTCCATCCATTAGGGCAGTAATGTTGTTAAAGTTACCTCATATTGCAGCTTCTTACCCAGTTAGACTCACCTCGTATATGACTTGAATTTTCTTCATTCCTTAGCCCAACATTGAGGACCTACTTCTAAATTATTATTTTTTTTCTTTCTTCTTGTAATTCATCTAGAATCTTGAACAAATACCATCTTTTGGTACCTGATTAGGAGGTAAATTATTCATATATAAAATAAATAGAACTTGAGGTCGAAAACCCTAAAAGTAAAAAATAATTAAAAACTAAATATCGACCACATGAGGTCGGTATATGATTTATAATATATTTTCTTTTTCATTACATAATCGACTTCACGAGATCAAAAATGTTTAAAATAAATAAAAATTAATAATATAAAATCGACCATGAGAAGTCAGAAAACAAAAAACACAAGTCTTTTTCAAAAAAAAAAAAATTCAGACTTAAAAATAAAACCGTCCAGTGGAGGTCAGTAAAACCAATCGACCCCGTGTAGGTGGTTTTAATTACTGACCGGGGATTTTTAGACTTAAACGTTTAGGTCAATTTTGGGCGGATTTTTTTGGAAACCGGTCTTACAAAGTCGATTTTTTAAGGTCTATTTTCCTTGTTTTTTAGTAGTGTGAATTTCATGATTTTGTTTTTACTTTAAACAATATTGAAAATTGTAAAAGAAAAATAAAATTATATAATATTAGTCATGGTAATATAGGTAACTAGTATACGTACCCGTGCGATGAGCGAATAATATTAAAATATTATTTCTAGTTATTTCATATTGGAATGTCTCGTTCAAGCATGTTAAATCATATTACCTTAAAATGAACTTCAACTATCATATTATTTCTCAACGAAATGCGAAAAGAAAAGAAATTTTTTTCTCTCCCCCCCCCCCCCCCCAACATTTTCTAATTCTGGCATTATTCATTATCACTTTAATTTACATCACTATTTCCTGCTTAACTTCCTCTGAACCAAATAGTTAAAGACAAAAAAATCCTATAAAGTAGGCTATATTCGCTACATAATATCCATATATTATTTTTAATATATAATACAACTAATATTCGTACTCGTGTGATGGAAAATGTTGTGAAAAATTATAATCTGACATATTTAAGTGCATAGTTCATGTTACTTTAACAAATATTCTATTATCATCTTATTTCTTAATTCAATGTACTTAATAAAAAAAAATCATGAATTTAACGAATAAATAAAATATGTGTTAGAATATCTTATAAGTTCCTTAAATAGATTTAATTATCTTCTATTCATTTAATAGTATTTATATTATATTTATTTAATCTATTGCTCAAAATCACATCCGAATTTTTATGGCCGTGAAAATTACTTTACCTTTAATTTGCTTAAAATCAAGTAACTCCCACGGCTTTGAACATTCAACTTCTTTTTTTTTTTTTATGTATAATGTACATTAATTATTTTTAAAAGTTAATTCAAATTATAAATACCTCTATCATCTCCATTTTATTTTCATTATTCCATATATTTGTTTTTGGCTCATTTTCAAAAAAACTACTTACTTGATCATATTCCCAATATGATTTTTTTAAGTGCATGCATACAAATTTGAGTTAACTATAATCCGTTCAAATGCAAACTCAAATGTTAATCAGAATTATTTTATCTTTTTATTAATTATGTTAAACTGTTCATTCGAAAATTTAAAAAACAAAAAAAGAACGTACTCCAAAATATAGAATTTAACAATTATGTTCGTTAATAAGGAGAAAAATCTCATCATCTCGGAAAATCAACTTGGCTTTTGTCACGACCCAAAAACGAAGTCATGATGGCACTTATCACGGCCCAACCTTGATAAGTAAGTCAATCACCCAAAAAGAAAAGAATTTCTCAGCAAGCAACATTAATAGTAAGGCGAGACTTCTAGAACGAAGTCAGACCAACACAAAACATAAATAAAATGGAAGTCTGAAGAAATAACATCACCAATCAACGGCACGATCTCAACCTCCGCGTGTCGTACTCGGACCAGGATCTACACCAAAAGGGCACAGTAGGGGTGAGTACGGTCCACATTTACTAAGTAGGAATCATAGGCCGACTGAGCAAGGTAGACAATAACATAAGTAAAGAAAACTATGAGCACGTAACCTGCAAACAGAAAAGTTTCCAAACGGTAGCTCATGTCGTCTCCACTAACAGTTCTAATATAATACTGAATTGGAACAAACACAGAAATACACAAAAAGTATACGGAAACTAAACACAATCATGAAAAAACTAAAAGAAATCACGAAAGATGCATATGCAATGCAATGTAATGATGATGGGATGGAATGGTGAAAGTCATCGCATGACTTTCTGTATACACCTACCGAGCTCGCAGCTCCGCAATAGGACATATAGGGGGTTCACAACCAGTATACAATAACTCATATCTCAATCTCAACCCACCTCCTCGACTCGTGTTCACGAAGAGGGTTTTTATGAAAATGTCTCATTTTCTTTCAAAAACAATATTCCTCAATGGGACCAGCATCTCATGAATGTATATAAATGGAATGAGGATGTAATGCTCACAATCAAATCAATATGAAGATATCCAATCAATTCAATATGTTTATAAGTGAGCCCGGAATCAACTCAATATGTCCACAATTCATGATTATCAACTCTAATTACGCACCATCGAAATAAATATGCTTTTAAGACATCATTAAAATCATATCAACCCCTAACTCGGGTTTTTCTATCATGATAAAGGAAATCAATGCTCAATAAGGCCTATAATAACAATTTAAGCCCCCGCATGGGCATCATATCTAGAATAAGGCACATAAATGCACAATTAAGGTCAATAATGTCAAATAAGGCCCCCACTCGGGCAACACGTAATATCGGATATCACAAGTCAACAACCACCAAATATAAGCCCCCACTCGGGCACTCAACAGTAATAATAATCTCAAAATATAAAAACCCATAGTTATTTTCCCCAATACATAGCATGCCTTATTTATTAATTTTCCAACTCAATCTGAAAGAATTTAAGCCATAACGTACCTCGAAACGACGAAATTCGAGCCTAAAGTCCTTCAACCCGGTGCTTCCCCCTTTCGAGCGGACTGTAAATCAACTAAAACATAAAAATATAGCATCTACACTTTAAAAGGAAGCTAGCAATACCCATATTGCCCATATTTAAGTCGGGTCCAAAACGAACTTGAAAAACAAGTTCGAAAATGAGAGGGGTAAAACCAAAATTTTGTTTTAGAAACACATTTTCCAAGGTTATAGGAGTCTATATTTGAAAACCCACGCTCAAACCAGTTTAAAACGAGGTTCAAATCAAAGAAAGATCCTTTTTAAGCTTTACCAGTAAAACCCCCAAAAATTCATTTTGAAATCAAGATTAGAAATTATTTTCGAAGATATAATCGACGGGAAATAGTGGGATTATAAACTTAGAAGTTACCCACATGAAAATCGATGATAAAACCCTCAAAAATTGCCTTTCCCGAAGCTTGGAGGTCCAAAAATGGAGTAAAATCGCGAAAATGGGGTACTTATACTATTCTGTGAACAGTACCTCGTGAACGCGGTCAACCCTTCGCATTCGCGAGGGTCAATGCTGACTGGCCAATAAAATGGCTTTCGTGTTGGCAAAGGCTAATGACTCAGGCCTTCGCTTTCGCGACAGCCTCGTCGAACCCGAACCAATCTCGCTATTAACTCAAATTAGACATTTCAGATTTGTTGACGTAGTCCAAATCATCACCCGAGACTCAAAATATAAAATTTTGATCAAATTCAACTATTGGCTCATAAAGCCTCAAGACTACCTCAAACTCGCTCAACTCACTCCCGATCGCATTGGAAACTGTGCCAACCATTCCCACACCCCAACCAACATGTAGCAACTATAAGGAATGAAAAAATGGTTAAAACACATAAAAATCTAGCTTTCACAAAATAGGTATTTACAGCTTTGCCCTATCAAATTTCTTTTGCATCTAAATTCATTTATTTACATCTAATTGATACTTAGTTTTTTTTTCTAGAATTTGAAAAAACAGCAATCTAAGTAAAGAAATTTGGACCTGTATATTTATCTATGATATCTTTTCTAAAAATAGCAATATATTAATATCTGTATCAGCTGAAATCAGTTTGTGAGAAATGAAAACTTTGTCCATCACAGAAAAAGTCCATATCTACTCTCCATATTTTTCATCCTGTCAAGATTAACAAAAATAAAAATAAGAAAAAAATAACATAAAAAGGAATAAAATATAAAGTATCAATTTATGTTAGCATTTTTTTTTCTTGGTAATTAAAGTAATCTATTAATCACCAAAGAACATTAAAGTCTACAGCCAAGCTACATCACAACTTGCTATTTTTCATACATAAAAATTAAAACAACTCAAGTTCTACCTACACTAACTAAGACTAGAAGCTGTTACAGCTGATAGAACATTAGAAAACAAGGCCTAGCAGGTAGTTTCTAAGGTCTCCAGTGGCTCTTACAGTGCAGATACATGCCATTTCACTAACCAACTCCTCAGATGCCCTGTCTACCTTGTCAAATATTTTGGTGTTCCTCTTTGTCTAAATAGTGTAAAGAGTTTCAGTGCAGACTTGTTTCAACATCCTAGCTCTTTTAGAATTGCCTCTAGTTGTCTAAATAAACCACTGCTTAAGTTGTATGTTGTTAGATATTGGTACGTGCAACCACTTAAAGACTCTCAATCAAAGCTGCTTAGTGAAAGAACATTTCCAAAATAAATAAGCATTAGTTTCTGGGGAAGTCTTACAAAAAACACACTCAGGATCAACATTGATGTCCCATTTTTCAAGCTTATCTACTGTGTTCAAATTACTATGCAAGTATATCCACAAAATAAAAATAGCTTTAGGCCTAGCCATGTTTTTGCACATGAGGTGTTTCTATTCTTTCTTGGGTAACTGTCTTAATGATTGCTTGTAAAATTATCTGATTAAGCTGTGATTAGAGTGATCATCAACCTGCAACTGTTTTACCCTATCTCTTGCATCAAATATTTTCTTGATCATCCAACTTGCTTGCTTTGAAACTTGCATTTTCATAAAATCTCCACTTTTTGTATAATAACTGTGAATCCATCTAATCCACAATTTATTTTTCTTTTGTGAGATCTCCCAGTAGGTCTTTGCTATAGCACATTGGTCCCATGCCACCAAAGCTTTTTTAGTGATTGTATTAGTCCCTGACCAGATATAGCTTCTGCAATAAGCCTCAATAATCTTAGTAACTATGGCAGGTATCAGAAACATTTGAGCCCAGTAAGCTTGGATGCCAAAGATCACTATTTTGACCAAATAAACCCTACCTGTATAGGATAAGGTTTTTACTTTCTAAAAAGTGACTTTTGCCATTATCTTCTTAATAAGTGGTTGCCACTAAACAAGATTAAGTTTAAATTTCTTTGAGGCCAAAGGAATGCCTAAATACTTAAAAGGCAATTCCCCTTGTGAATAGCCAAGATGCTAGAGAATAGTTGTTTTCTCAGAATTAGATACACCAAAATAAATACAAATTTTAGTCAAATTAGCCAGCAACCCTGAAGCTTTAGAGAAATCAGTAAACCTAGCATGCATTAGCTTAACAGATTCAATATCACCCCTAGCAAAAAGAAGAAGGTCATCTGTAAAATTGAGATGAGTTAGCTTCACATTTTTACACTTAGGATGATAATTTTAGTCAGTACCATAGAGGGTAGTCAACTGTCTACTAAGATACTCTATCACCATGGCAAAAAGAAAAGGGGAAAGAGGATCCCCCTGTCTAAGCCCCTTTGCAACATTGAATGGATTTGTTGATTCACCATTGATCGTAGCAGTATAATTCACAGTAGTCACATACTCCATGATCCAATTGATAAATTGATAGGGAAACTTGAACTCCTCCAAAATCTGTCTAATATAAACCCATTCAACTGAGTCTTATGCCTCCTGTAAATCCACCTTAATAACACACCTTAATAACATTGTCAGCCACTCTCCTACCTGACACAAATCCTGCCTGAGTATCACTAAGACACTAACTACTGAGGTAATAACTTTATGAATTCTTGCAGTTAAAACTTTGGAGATAACTTTATAAAGAACAGTGCAACATGCTATAAGCATATACTCTTTGATAGTGACAGGGTTGGGAACTTTGGCGATCAAGGTAATAGCAGTGCAATTAATGGCTTTACAGAGCTTACCATGTTTGAAAAAATTTAGAATTGTTGTTGTAACTTCATGTTTGATCAAAGGCCATGCTTTCTTATAAAACAGGGCATTATAGCCATCCACTATAGGAGCTTTGTCATCTCCAATGCTCTTAAATCCTTCAACAATTTCCTGTTCAGTTATAGGCCTACATAAGTCAAGTTGTTGTTGATGATTGAGAGCAAGCCCCAATTTTATAACTTCTCTGTTGACCATAGGTAATGATTATGTGGTTGTTCCCATTAAAAACTTATAGAATTTAATGATCTAAGCCTATATGTCCTTCTTTTTCTACGGAATCTTCCTATCCAAAGCTTTGAGTTCTGGAATTTATTTTTGGGAAATCTTCTCTTTAATTAATGTGGAGAAATATGTTACTATTAGAATCAACTTGTTTAATCCAGCTAACTCTGGACTTTTTCCTCAGTATCCCTTCTTCATTAAGTGACCATTTCTCCAGGTTAAGCAGTTTACCCTACTCTTGTTGTGCTAGGGCATCAGAGTAGTGACCTCTCATGTGTTGTTATAGCATTTTGACCTCTCCCCTGAGTTGCTCAATCTTTACTGAAAAACCTTTAAAGCTTTCATCATTTAACTACCTAAAATGAGGTTTAAGCTGCTTCAATTTCTCCCATACTAGCTTTATCTTTCCATTTGCACATTTAGCTTTCCAAACTAATTCAACAATATTCATAAAATTAGTATGGCCATCCCATACGTTGAAGAACTTAAAGGGATATTTTATATGTTGCACTCCAACCTGCAATAACACAATCATAGGTGTATGATCTGAGAAATAAATCTCTCCATAATGAGTCAATGCATCACCATACTGAGTTATCCATTTTGCATTCCCTAAAGTTCTATCAATCCTACTACAAATCCTATCATCACCAAGCTGCTTGTTAGTCCATGAAAAATAATCTCCTCTCTGTGGTATTTCATTCAAGTGCAGGTTGTGTACACAGTCAGTATAGTCTTGAGTTTCAATTGTAGTAACTAGATTGCCATTCATTCTATGAGTGACATATAAGGTAGCATTAAAATCACCACTGATGATATGGGGTATAGGAATTTGTCTATAAAGTTATTCCAAATGTGCCCATAGTTCTTTCTTTTGCACCAGGATATTATGACCATAAATTACTGTGAGACAGCATTCAAATGAACCCTGCCTACTCAGGACATAGTAGTGTAAGCTTTGAGAAGTAGTCTGCAACAGCTTCACATCATAGAGTTTTGCATCCCAACTTACCCAAATCCTCCCATTAGTTGCATTAGCATAGTAATTCAGAAGATCCCAACCAGGTGCCACCAGTTTGGCTATATTAGTAGCCTTATTTTCCTTAACTCTAGTCTCTACTAAACCAGCTAGGGAGATTTTATTGGTCTTGAGATAAAGCTTTAGCTCTTTCTGCTTGTATCTCTTATTTATCCCCCTAACATTCCACACTAACCACTTCATTGTAAATGTAAAGCTCAACCACCCTTATCAATAGGTAGTGAAGAGTCTACTGCCTCCAGATCATAATCTTATATTGCAATAAATCTATTTGTTGTTGGGATTGTAATACCAATCTGCCCAAAACTACTAGCAGGTGGTGTCACATTTTTCCCTCCATGTCCAGAGGCCTGTACTTGGTTTCTATATTTTTGGACATCAGAAGGGACCTGAATGGTCTGCTGAATTGTAGTAATAGGCATGTCCTGCTGAGAAGCCTGATTATCCTCTTGTGCAGAGTTAATAATTTCTGGATCAGTGGGTTGTGGTATCTTAAGCATGTTACCAGTAGTGTGCCATTCTTTGATAAATCTCCTTACTCCTCTTTGTCTAGCTTGTTGTTCAGCTGGTCTAGGCCCTCATTAACTTCTTTACCACAATCATGCCCTATTTTCTAACACTTGACACAATAGATTGGCTTCCAATCATATACAATGGGTTGGAGAAAAGTCCTACCCATGGAATCTAATACTTCTATCTCCTCAGGCAGAAGTTTAGTAGCATTAGCCTCAACTAGAACTCTTACAAAGGATATTCTAGTTTGTTGAACTGTATAAGCATCAGCATAAAGAGGCGTACCTATTGCACGGGTCATCCTACTCAATGAATTAGGCCCCCAATAATTTATGGGTAATTTAAGGAATTACACCCAAATCAAAATATCTGTGAGGAATTTTGTATTAAGATCAAAATCTGGGGTCCATGGTTTAAGAATAATATGTTTGCTACGAACTGTATATGGCCCCGAATATAAAAATTCCTTCATATCCTCCTCATTCTGAAATCGAATGATAAAATAGCCCTCTTCATGTCAAAATAATTCAGGTGTTGCTACACTTGAGAAAAGTTGTACTATATATTTCTTCATAAAATTAAACCCTGGTTTATCACCTACTACATAAGCAATTAAGGCTGAATTCCAATTTTGGGTCTCCTGCTCCACCTCTATCTTGTTCAGCGTAACCATCAATTTTCCATTAACTATCACATGAGGAATATAAGAAAGAGTTACTCCATTTGATGTACCTGAAGCTTTGGGGAATAAATCCTTCCATGGAGAATCAAGGAGAGGTTCAGGAGCCTTCAATTTTTCCTGCGACCCATCCCTGCTTCGTTGTTGTTATTGACACATAGGATTGCTTTGACACATCATCACCATGACCTTTCCTAGCAGTTGGCTGCCTAATCACCTCATCACTCTTGTTCACACCACTCGACAATGCTACATGAGGAGGTTGAATTGAACCGTGGGGCGGCGGGGTATTCAATTGAGTAAGCACAGGGGTTGGAATTCATTGAATATTATCTTGTTCTAGAGTGTCAGCTATAATCGTTGCACTAACCAAGCTTCCGAAAGTGATTTGATCTTCTTTCTGGGGTCTCCCTCGTCGTCCCATGACGGGGTGCACTTTAGCTTAGCATTTATACTATTATTGATGCATAATAGTCACATCAAATAAAGTTATTTATTGTTATAACTCAAAATAAACTAATAGCTACAAATTAATTTTTTCATTACTCTAAATTGTTGCTTGAGTTCAAACCCTGCTATAATCCTCCAAATAAGTTCTTCCTAAGTTTGTCTTCTATTGAAGGTGATTTTGAAACAAAATGAATTAGTTCAACAATTGAAATGAAACAAAATATATAAACATACTCCATCAAAAATTATGATAAAAGATATATACAAATATTAATAGTAAATATTCAGTAATATATTTTCAAAAAATCATTACAATATAGATTCAATAAGTATATTCAGATAAAAAAATTGTCATGAACCTTAACAAAATAGAAGCAATAGAAAGGGATGATATTGGAGATATATGTTGAATTATGGTGGAGAAAGAAAGTAGTGACAACAATATAATACTCGTTAAGTCGAATAATTAAAAAAAATAGAGAGTGACATTAATATGAGTTGGTGGACCTTGAACGTTAACAGAAAAAGATGAAGATGAATGACATATCCTTCCTACAGATAAAAAATAAAATGTTAAATTAAAGAAAATTTCTAAAAATGAATGAAGAATGCAGAAAAATATTTCACTATATGGTGTATATATAAGAGAGATTAAGAAGCTAGAATCTCATTCCAATTCAAATATCATTTAAATTCAAATTCGAATGTCATATCAATTTGTTAGAAGAAGATGAGTTTATTATTCTTTCTTATCTTGTACTTTTTTTAAATACAATGTATAATTATCTTATTATCTATAAATATGAATTGAAAAATATTTGAAATAATAAGATCAATTTAAATATTTTTTATAGTAAATAATAACAAATAAAAAAAGACTAATTTGTTACTCTTTCTTATCTTTGCTATTATACCCTTTTTTTTTTTTACTTTTTTCTTTGTTAGTCTTCTTTCTTTCTTTCATTTGTTTGTTTGTTAAAAAAGAATTATTTCTCTAATAAAATTTAATAAAGATTCAGATGTATAAATCAATTGCAAGTAAATATATAGGTTAGATTTAGATAATTTTCAATTTATGTTTACAATTTTGAAATTTTTGCAAGGGCGGAGTTTGGATAACCCACCACAAATAAATATTTTAGATGAATAAACAATAGCAAATATGTTTAGATATTATTATTATTATTATATTTTTATTATTATCTTATTTATTATTATTATTATTTTTGTTGTTGTTGTTGTTGCTGCTGCTGTTGTTGCTACTATTGCTGTTGTTGTTACTACCACCACTATTATAACTACAATTACTAGGCACTATACTATTGTTACTACTACTAATTATTATTATAATTATAATTATTATTATTCTTATTATTATTAGATTTTATTTAATATTTAAATTAAATAAATTTAAATATATTTTATAATATTTGAAAGGGATAAGTTTATGGAATAGTTATAATTCATTTAGAACTCTTCTAATATGGGATTCTATTTATAAATAATTGCAAATAGATATTATTATTTATCATTATCACTAAGTACTACATATACTAGTCCTCCAAATATTTCTTATTTTTTTTTATTATTATCATTTTTTATCCTTCTTTTAATTATTATTTCTACCACTACTACGTACTACTATTTCTATTTTTTTATTTTTTTTATTTTTATTATTATTATTATTATTATCATTATTATTATTATAATTTTTATTATTATTATTATTTATTATTTATTAGTATTATCAACATTTTTTATCTTTTGTTTAATATTTAAGCCATGAATGTAGTTGTTGGCTATTTATTTAAAAGGTTAATGTATTTTCAAATTCAAATATTTTTTATCTTTTAATTTAAAAATATTATTACAATATTATTAAGCCTTGTCCTAAAACTGTCAAGTGCCTTCTCAATAGCTTGCCACTTGGTTAATTGTGGTGCTTCGTCCTCTGTTTTATAATATATACTAGTATATGTACCCGTGCGATGCACGGATAATATTAAAATATTATTTTCAATCATTTTATATTAGACTGTCTCGTTCGAGCATGTTAAATCATATTACCTTAAAAAAAGTTCAAGTATCATATTATTTCTCAATGAAATGCGAAAAAAATAAATGTTTTTCTACCCCAGACCCACCCACCTCCACCTCCACCCCCGCACCCCACCCTTCAATTTTAAAAAAAAATAAAAAAGCTATCCTCACCCACCCATCCCCCACCCCAATCACCTCACTTCTAATCAAATCTATAGGAAAGAACAATCATGTAATTGTAAAAAAAAATTTATGCTTTAAATTTTTATTTATTATACTATTCACAATTTAAAGATATTATGTTAATATTTCCATCCATCCCCCTTCCTTTCTGGTCTCCCATCTCTAACCAAATCTATATGAGTAAAAACAAATATGTAATTGCAAAAAGTTTTTATGTTTCATATTTTTTTATTATATTATTTACAATTTAAAGATTTCAGATTGTCAAAAACAATTTAAATTTTTACTCTATTGTCTCTCCCTCCCTCCCCCCCCCCCCCACCCCCCCACACACACATAGTTTCTTCCATTTTAAATTTATAAATAATAATATGTATATTATCTAATTACTTCATTATATTCTTAAAATTAATTCAAATTCCCTCCCCCTCCCCATCCAATCATTGGTGTATATTTTTTCTATTATATTTTAATTACTTTATTTTTCTCTTATTTGACTTTGAATGATTTTTATTTTTTTGTGTGTGTTACATTTATAAACAATTGAGCTTTCTTTTGTCATCTCAAAAGAACATGTTTTTATTGAAATAAATTTTGCTATAAAGATAAAGCCGAAAAATGAATTTTATTAAATTTAATTTTTTTTAATTATCCATATGGTTGAAACGTTGAAATAGCTTTAAATTTAAAATTATAAATAATATTTATTTAAATTTCAAAATATTATACAAAATCTTCTTCTATTTGATTTAGAATATTGTCAAACACATGTAAATTTAAATTGTTTTGAATGACGATAACAAAGCATCATCACAAATAATAGTCCAATCATTATCTCAAATAAGATTTGAATGCTTAAAAGCATATGTTGTTAATGTCTATGTACCTATAATTGAAATTTTGAAAAAGTTTATAAATAAAAATAATTGATATATGTTACTCCCTTTTCCACCAAGGATTAGGTACAAAATATATATAGTACAAAAAATAATTCATTGATAAAATTATCTACGTTGGATAAGATTATCAAATTTAAAAGAGTTTAAATCTAACTATAAATTTATTATATATTTTTCTAATAATAAACTATTAAATGTATTATCCTATTAAAACAATTTATGTATATTAACATTATCCTCCTCGTCACTTAGATGATTTTTATTTGAAGAGAGATTCAAATGTAGAATACATATTTCATTAAATTTCAATATATAATCTGATTATAGAATACATATTTCATTAAATTTCAATACAAAAATTATATATATGAAAAATACCTTAAACATATTAAATTGTTAATATTGATTGTTTTTACTTTTAAATTTTTATTCTATTGTTTCCATCTCTTCCATTTAGATGAATGGTAATATATGTATTATCTCATTCCCCCCCCCCCCCCCCCCCGCTCTCCTCCATCTCTAACCAAATCTATATGAATAAAAATAATCACGTAATTGCACGGACCCACGCGATGTGCAGATGAAAGCATTATTATTTCTACTTTTTTCAGATTGTGATGTCATGTTTGAGCATGTTAAATCATATTACCTTTAAAAAGTCCAATATCATATTATTATCTTTAAAAAGTCCAAATTTCATATTGTTCCTCAATGAAATGAATCTCTCCCCTCCCCGTTTCCCAACCCCCCGCCCTATAATTTCCATAACCAAATCTATATAAATAATCAAACGAATCATATTATATTAAAAAAAATAATTATTTTTCATGTTTTTATTTATTACATTTCTTACTATATAAATTTATTAAATTGTTAATAGTGATTTTTAATAGTCTGTCACTTGACTTAATATAGTTATCAAGTGCTCCTCTTTTTAACATAAAATAGATATATTAGTTTTGTTTACTTATGCATTTTATTTTATTTTTGAGTTTTTATGTTCACATCTCTTCAATTTAAAATTTATGTATAGTAATATATGTATTATCTAATTACTACATTATATTCTCAAAATTAGGTCAAAATATTATCCCCACTCCCCCTTTTTTTATATTTTTTTCTATAGTATATAAATACATTCGTATCTTTATAGTAA
The DNA here is from genome assembly GCA_031232105.1 of Capsicum rhomboideum. NCBI lineage: Eukaryota > Viridiplantae > Streptophyta > Magnoliopsida > Solanales > Solanaceae > Capsicum > Capsicum rhomboideum. The sequence continues at coordinate 135,290,760 of CP124711.1, read as the reverse complement.
TTTATTTTATTTTTTCAACTATCTTTATAGTAATTCATTACTCAAAAATTTAACTTTTTTTAATTTTATCTTATCCACATCATGACTTTATTTTTCATAATTTAAAATTTTTCCATCTCAATTCAAATTCAAATTATGCAAAATATGTCAAATCCTCATTTATGATATAATTTTGAATATGGAGTTTCATAAAGAGTTCGTTTTCACCTGTTTTCTTTTATGTTAAAAAATGTGCAACAAACTACTTTTTTTTTAACTTGTTCAATGTTTCATTCGAATAATGAAAGGTTGAAATAATAAGGAGAATTTCATTGTCGTCGTGCAATAAATAATAAAGATTTCAACTGTTTCTATTTATTGTTTGAAATATTTTAATTCAACATGCGCATATATTATTCTCTTTTTGTATTAAATTTCAAAATATTAACTACAGACAGTTTAAAGATTTATCTTTCAATTCAAGTTCATAAAAAATATTGATACTCAATTTTTTAAAAATTGAAGATTATGTGAAGAAATCATTGAGTGATACTACATCTGTATACATAGCAAATCAAAGTTATTACCAATAGCACATCAATTTGTATTATTCGTTTTCAATTTCAATCTGTGCATTTCTTTACATATATATGTCTATTTTCTATGACAGATTTCTTTTAGTACATTTAGAATATTTTTTTTCACTTTTGACTAAAATATTTGTGAGCACTATAAATTGATTTTACCAATTTGGCTTCTTCTCGATTGAAACTTTGTCATTAAGTGCTTTTTGATGTCAGATTCTTCTCATACAACTTCTTTTCTGTCTTAGGAGCAAGAAAATAGTGTAAAAATTTAGTGAAGCTATGATAAAAATAAAAAGATTATTGAAATATATAAGAAATAAGCAAATATAAGTAATAAGTGATTCCCTATTAAAAAAATTTATTGGGAGTAACACCAAGTTCAATTAGTGTTCTGAATTTGATCCATTTTGTTATAAATCCTCAAGTTCACAAAAAATCTCAAAAAATCATATTAAATAAATATATGATCAAAAAAAAATAAAAAAAAACATTAAAAACAATATGAACATTTATTTTAATAAAATAATAATATAAAACTACTAACAAAAAGAGTCAACTTGACTTCTCAATTAAAGGTGGTTTTATTTATTATTTACGTAATTGAATGTATTTATTTTTATCAAAAATCAAATGAACAAAATCATAATGAAAAACATTACTTACTTGAATTCAGCCATGAATATGATATAAAAATAGATTAGCGTGAAATATCATCCTCACTCATCTGCAAATAAAAAATGAAAATGTTAAAATAAAAAAAAATCTACAAATGAAGAATATAAAGAATGCAGTAAATAAATTCATGAATAAAGCTAATGATCAATAATGAATAGCAAAAAAAAAAAAAAAGAGAAGAAAGCTTAACAGTATATATCATTGTAGAAGTATATATAGGAAAAGTTAAGAAGTTAGAACTCCATTCCAACTCGAATTACATTTAAATTTGAATTTTAAAAACTAATTGATTAAGATATTGATTTGGATAAATATAAATTTTAAAAATAAAGTAAAAATAAAAAAGCAAAAACTTATAGTTGCTAATAAAGAGGAGCCTAAAAGAATTACAATTCTTCTGCTATAAAAATATGCTATAAAAAAGGAGCACACAACCAAACAACTGATTTTTAATTTAAATTTATTTATAAATATGTAAGGGAACATGTATTTTTTTAATTATTATTATTATTATTATTATTATTATTATTATTGCTATTATTGTTGTTATTATTAACTATTTTACTACGGCGATTACTATTTATTTATTAGTTTTATTATTATTATTATTGCTACTATTACTGCTATTATTGTTGTTATTATTAACTACTATTACTACGGCGATTACTATTTATTTATTAGTTTTATTATTATTATTATATTTTTTATTTTTTATTTAAAATTGTTATAATTATTAATGTATAATAATAATAATAATAATAATAACAATAATATAAAAAAAATTTAATAGTATAAATATAGTAGAGGTTAAGAAGTTAGAATTCTATTCCCATTCAAGTTCTATTTTAAATATCATATCATATCAATTTGTTATAAGAAGATCAGTTTATTATTCTTTCCTTATCCTTAGTTTTTTCAAATAAAATGCATATTTATCCTATTATCTATAAATTTTAATTAAAGAAAATTTTGAAATCAATTCAAATGTTTTTTATTTAATTATTATTATTATTATTATTTTATTATTACTGCTACTACTACTTATCGGTACTACTACGTATTACTACTGCTAGTACTACTATTTATTTATTTATTATTATTACTATAATTAATATTTTGATCTTTCCTTTAATATTCTAATAAGTCAAATATATTACGACGGCCACTACTACAACTACTTTTTTTTAATTATTAATATTATCATTTTTTATTTAATATTTAAATTAAATAAATTTAAATATATTTTATAACATTTGAAAGAGATAAGTTTATGAAACAGTAAGAGTTCATTTAGGACTCTGTTTCTATTTTTATGCTTATGATTTTTTTTCTTTTAAAAAAGGTAATGTATTTTTAAATTCAAAAATTTCCAATCTTTTAATTAAAAACTTTTATGACAAAGTTATTTACTTTGTCTTAAAATTGCCAAGTAGCTTATTTTTATGTTGCCACTTGGCTTCTTCTGGTGTTTCGTCCTCTGCTTTATAATATATATAGATTGATATTGATTGTAAAAGAAGATACAAAAACTATCTGCTTTTTACCAAAAATATTTTTGAACTTTGAATTAAACAACTCAAATATTCATATTAATAAATAATTTTTTTACAAATGCATCCAAGGTAATTTATTGCAAATACATGGCAAATATCTTACTAACTAAAATTAATTCTTAGTTTTATAAATCCTAATATTACTAGGTGAGGTTAACATAAGACTTAATATCATCTAAGAACACTACATTAAAAATAAGAAGTACGTAAAAATAAAAAATAATAACTCTAAATAATTATATTTTGTATATAATATATATACTTAAATCTCTTATTAAAATTTTACTTTAGACCACTAATTTTATTGAGGCATGTCTTTGTTGGAGAGTCAATTAAGTACTTATTGTTACTATGGAACCATTTCTGTAACATAAATAGCAGAAAAATATTTTACCTGAGTCTATGTTTACTTTGATATTTTTTTTTTGGTAAATAAAAATATTTATATTTACCAAAAGAAGGAGTTACATGGCGGCTGTAGTTTAGAGTTGGGCATAAGTCCCGACGCTTCAGCCAGACTTACTCTCAAATAAGAACAACATTTAGGAATGTTTGCTTTGACACTTATTTGTTAGTTAGTTTAATTACATACGTTGTTTAATTGGAATTTCTACATTGCACAGTTTTGATCACTACCCTCTGATTTGGTGAATAGTTAAAGAATCGTCACCATTAATGGTTCATTTGAAGTTTTAATTCATAATTTAAAATTTTTAAGTATTGTTTTTTAGTAGGCATGATTGAAGTTCATTGAGAACTCTTGGACGGCGCTATATACATAACTTGAGGAATATTTGAATTCAAAATTCAGCAATGAAATTGAGTTGAAAACGACATTACTACATTGTATACTATTTGATTGTATATCAATCCAGAGATCATTTAATTTTTATTAGTTATGAGAATTGGGAATATCACATTGATTATCAACGAAAGATTTAACAACAAAAACAAAGATCATTTTCTTGGGATTCTTTTTTCCAACGGAATGAAAAGAGATAAAATCAGGTTAATTCCTTCCATGACATTTTAGTTATACCTCAATATCCTAACCATTCACGAAATGTGAGAAACATATGATTGACACCTGAGGTGCGCACATGAGATTATCGTCACCGAAAAAAGGGAGAAGCTCATGGCCTAAAGATAAAGAAGGGACCCGAGTCTCGACGGTACAACAAAAAGGACAACAGGACAAATATGACAAATATGTCTATACATTATTCTGACCATGATCGAAGAATATTAGCTGACACAGCTAACAATGTTCCCACGTGGAAGGCAACTATTAGACATGGTACTTTAAGGCTTGGTTGGAGTTTTTCTGTTGGTTAATGTTTAGGCCTTTGTATCTTATAAACATTAGTCATCACATAATTGTAAAGAGGAGAGAAATTCTGAGTAATACAAAAGCAATAATACACCTATATTCTTGCGCTAGCTTTCCATTTTTTACTAAGTCTTTACTTTATAGTGCTTATTTATAAAAGCGACTCTGGAACAAAGACCGACATTGCTTTAATCTCACCGAATCCAGTGTAAACAAACATCACCGAAACTTCAATGCTTCACTCGATACCATTTACATGCTTTATCGTCTATTTCCTTAAACAAACATATTTAACTGCTAATAATCGAATTTAATGAATTAAATCGAGACACTTATTCTTGACCTTATTACAAATTCAGCTGTACCATTTTTTTCTCGGTAAAAAAATATACTACTATAGCAAGTGGTCTTTAAAATAAACATACTAGTGATATTTTATCAATCTTTAAATTGAATTTAGTGTTGATTCTTTAGTTTCTTTCATCAGATATGGCAGAAATATCTTTCTTTAGGAATGGAAAAAGAAAAAAGAAAAGAAAGAAAAGATGCTGCTTTTTTAAAAAATATTTGGTGGCAATGCGTAGGATTGTCAATTATGGAATTACTTTTGCTCTAAGAATCATATAACTAAAGAGGAAATCAAAGCTACCAACTTTGGTTTTCCTTTTGGGTGTTTGTCCTAATTTTTTAAATTATATTTAAAAAAAAAATTTGAAGGGCATATTGTTCATTATGATTGATTTTTGTTTTTATCTGTCCAAATTTTGGTGGATAGAATTGTTTGATAGCTTATTGGTGGGAGGTGACAAATATCCTGTAGATTTAATTGAAGTGTGCAAAAACTTGCTCGAACATCGTGGTTATCAAAAAAATGATTGATTTTTAATCTTTTTTAAGTAAAAATATATTTTTTCATACTTTGGTTAATCTTTTTTTTGTTTTGTTTTGGAAAAAAAAATGTTTTGTACTTCTATAAATTGAGAATTTTTCATTTTTCATTTTTCAATTTACATGACCATAATGTAATCAAAAGTATAATCTTATAAAGGTTCAAGAGATGGAAAAGTATTTCAGACTTGTATGTTATTCATATTGTGCAAAGCACCTTATATACAATCAATAGACCAAGATTAACTCCTAAATTATAGGAGTATAAAGCTGTAAAATAATGACCTAATATACAGCTGTAAATGACAACTAATATACATTTAATTATGCACAAATAAAGGAGAGAAAATCTGCACAATATACTACACAATCAGTCATGCCCCAATACGCCCACGCAAGTTGAAGGTGGGATCAATAACCTTTAACTTGGACAGATGTTGATGAAAAAGCAGACGAGGCAAAGGCTTTGTAAGCGTGTCCGCGAGCTGATCAGCAGCATGTAAATGCTGAACGAGCACCTGTTTTCGCTGCACTTGATCTCTAACAAAGTGAAAATCAACTTCAATGTGTTTCATCCTACTGTGTAGTACCGGATTTTGACAAAGATAGGTAGCACCAACATTATCACAATAGATTATGGGTGGATCAGGGAGCTGCACATGTAGTTCTACAAGAAGTTTTTGAACCCAATTGACCTCAGCAAGTGCAGAAGCTACTGCTCGATACTCTGCTTCAGTGGAGGAGCGCGCAACAGTGCATTGCTTCTTGGATGACCAGCTAATAGGATTTGCACCAAGGTACATGATATATCCAGAAGTGGAGGTCCTGTCATTAATGTCACCAGCCCAATCGGCATCTGAATACATAAACAACCCAGGATGTGTCTTGCTCATTATCTGTAAGCCATGATTTTTGGTATGCTGGAGGTATCGCAAGAGTCTCTTAACAAAAGACCAGTGTGTTTGTGTAGGAGCATGCATGAATTGAGATAATTTGTTAACTGCAAAGCTTATATCTGGTCTGGTGAATGACAGATATCGAAGCTTACCAAGTACTTGACGATACAAAGTGGCATCCGTCGGAGGTGTGTCATCCTTTAAGGATAGTGAGGCAGTGGAACTCATGGGAGTTGTAACAGGCTTACATTCAGACATTTTATGGGCAGCAAGAAGATCAGAAACATACTTGGCCTGAGAAAGAACGATCCCTTCTTTAGTGCGGAGAACTTCAATACCCAAAAAGTAGTGCAGCTGTCCGAGGTCTTTGAGAGAGAATCTCGCTGAAAGAACCTGGATAGCTTTCTTGATAACCTCAGAGTTGGATCCAGTGATAATTATGTCATCAACGTATACAAGAATGTAGACCAATGCTCCATTTTGATGACGAATAAATAGAGTAGAGTCAGAGTTAGACTTTTGAAAGCCAATCTGAAGCAAGAATTGCTTTAACTCAGAGTACCAGGCTCGAGGGGCCTGCTTAAGTCCATAAATTGCTTTCTTTAATTTGCACACATAATGAGGAAAATCAGGATGAGCATACCCACGAGGTTGACGCATATAAATATCTTCTTCAAGGTGTCCTTGAAGAAATGCGTTATTCACATCCAGTTGGTGCAAATGCCAATTGTGCTGAACTGCAAGAGACAAGATGAGTCTAACTGTAACAGGTTTTACCACTGGACTGAATGTAGAGTGATAATCCACACCCGGTTGTTGCGTGAAACCCTTTGCAACCAGCCGAGCTTTATACCTGTCAACACTTCCATCTGATTTTGTTTTGATACGATAGAGCCATTTGCAATCAACAACATTTTGAGAAGAGGATGGCGGTACAAGCTCCCACGTCTTGTTGTTCATCAATGCCTCAAACTCAAGTTTCATTGCTTCTCTCCATTGTGCACTTTTTTGGGCTTGGTTATAAGTGGTGGGAAGTGGTTCGGTTAACGCAACTGCAAGATAATTAAATACTTACGTGGGTTTGGTGATATTGTTCTGTGAACGAGTAACAGGTCGGTGAATGGATGGTTGTTGGGTATGTGCGAAAGCTGTGGTGGAGGATTGGTGATGATTGGGAGATGGGATGGGTGTGGTCACATGGTGGGTTGACGAGGAGTGATCTGGAGGTGGTATAGATAAGGGGGTTGTCTGGGTGTTTCAATTTCGGCGTTGATACTGTATTAGTGGTTGTGTGGTAGGTGGGACAACAATAGGCTGTGTGAAGAAATCTGAGACGGTGGCAGGAGTTGGCACAGCTGCCAAAGATGGACCTGAAGAGGAACCTGCAAGAGGAGTCGCCGGCAATTCTGGAGCAACCTTGATTGGCTGGAGAATCTCATAGTCTACTGGAGGCACAGACTTGACACTAGGGTCATTTGACTCTTTGTACAAGATATCCCACTCTAACTTTGAAATTATTTTGTCTTTTAAAGATGAAAATATATCAGAAAAAGGAAATTTATTTTCATAAAAAATAACATCTCGTGAAATATATATCTTTTGTGAAATAGGATCATAACACTGATGGCTGTGATGGGTATTAGAATAGCCCAAGTAAACACAAGGGGTGGACTTGGGTTCTAGTTTGTGTTTGGCATACGGTTTAAGCCACGGATAACATAGGCAACCAAAAGTACGAATGGATTGATAATTTGAAATTTCTCCAAATAATCGTTGGTATGGAGAATCATAATGAAGTGTGTGGGTGGGCAGCCTGTTAATCAAGAATGTGGCTTGTTGACAGGCAAAGGACCAAAATATTGGAGGCATGGAGGCTTGGTGTAAAATGGTTTTTGCTGTTTCAATGATGTGCCGATGTCTATGGTCAGCCATAGCTACTCGTTGTGGTGTGTATGGTGGTGATACAAGGTGCTCAATGCCATTGGTGTGAAGAAATGACTTGAGACCTTCAAACTCACCACCGCCATCAGTGTAAACCGAGAGTATTTTTGTATGAAAATAATTTTCAACAAAGGGTTTAAATTTAGAGAAAATTGTTTGAACCTCACTTTTATTTTTAAGCGTGTACAACCAAACGTGTTTTGTAAATTGATCAACAAAAATTACATAATATAATTTTTTGTCAATTGACAAAACAGGTGAGGGGCCCCATACATCACTGAAAATAATTTGTAAAGGCTTTTTGCTCACCAGAGTGTTCTCAGAAAAGGGTTGCCGATGGCTTTTATTAGAAGAGCAGGAATTACAATAATCAAACATTTCAGAATTTGAAACTGGAATTGAAAACTTTTGTGAGAGTGTTTTAAGCACTCTTTTATTTGGGTGTCCTAATTTTCTATGCCAAGATTGTTGAGATTTTTCCATATAGGAGTGGTAGCTCAGATTGCATTGGGATCCTCCAGCAGGCCACTCATAAAGTCCTTCTTTATTCTGGCCTCGTGCCAACGATGCCCCCGTACTCAGGTCCTTCACAAGAAAATCAAAAGGAAAAAATTCTATGGATGTCAGATTATCTTTGCAAAATTGAGACACAGATATAAGGTTACGTTTAATCTCTGGTGCACACAAAGTATTTGAAAGATGAAACTTTTTATTTGAAGCATTTATTTGAACATGACCGGTGCGAGTTATAGGGATTTTGTTACCGTTACCCATGGTGATCTCCTCAGTACCAGTGTAGTCATCCGGAAGTTGAAGATTTTGAGAATCAGCAGTCACATGATGCGATACTCCTGAATCGACAACCCAAGGCATGGAAACAAAGTTTGCTCTGGCTTCCAAGTGATTGTGGGAGCATGAACGACATACATTGGCAGTATGCCCAGTGCGACCACATAGCTGACAAATTGGACGATTTTGTTGAGAGGCCGCTGGATGCCAATTTGGTGATGAGGCCGGTGCATTCGTTGGATGCCAATTTGGTGATGAGACCGGTGCATTTTGCTGCCTGGGATGTTGTGAACGCCATGGTTGTCCTCTCTTATTATTGCGGGGTGTAAAATTGTTTGAAGATGATTTTTGTGCCACTGCAGCTGTAATTGAGGCCTGATTAGGCTCTTTATGCTTGAGGAGTAGTTCTCTGTTCAGAAGCTTGTTGTACAGTTCCTCATACGAGATGGGTGTATCTCGCGCTTGGATAACCGCTGAAATTGAATCATACTCGGGTCCTAGACCACTAAGTATTTTGACAGCAAGTTCGTCATCAGGAATAGGAGTTCCAGCCGTCGCAAGTTCATCAGCAACATTCCTGATCTCGCGCAAGTACTCTGTCATACTGCGAGAGTTTTTTGTGATTGTAGCCAGAGAGTTTCGGAGACTAAAAACCCTTGTATGTGATTTGTTAGCATACAGGTTATGCAGTGTGTCCCACGCTTGCTTCGAGGTGGAAGTTTTAGTAATTGCAGAGGTGATTGTAGGATCAACAGATGCCATTAAGGCATTGCGAATCAACTGGTCCTGACGAAACCAGAGTTTGTACTTGGGATTGGGCTCCTCTTGGTTGTTGAGGGTTACCGTTTTTGATGGTGCTGTCAAGGTTCCATCTAGATAGCAGTACAGATCATGGCCGAACATGAGAGACTCGACCTGCGTTTTCCAAATGACAAAATTCATTGGACCAGTAAGCTTTAGGGGAAGTTGGGAACTAGGGTTAAATTGCACCAGATGGCTGGTGTTATTTGCAGGAATAATAGAATCACTTGGATTCACCATGGATGCCATAGAAACGATAGGAAGACTTGAAAGAGATGAGAAGACTCGTTGGAGTTTAGAAAGGCTCGGATACCATAAAGGTTCAAGAGATGGAAAAGTATTTCAGACTTGTATGTTATTCATATTGTGCAAAGCACCTTATATACAATCAATAGACCAAGATTAACTCCTAAATTATAGGAGTATAAAGCTGTAAAATAATGACCTAATATACAGCTGTAAATGACAACTAATATACATTTAATTATGCACAAATAAAGGAGAGAAAATCTGCACAATATACTACACAATCAGTCATGCCCCAATAGTTATTTGTGTAAATCTATTTGAGAATAAATATTTTGAAGTTATTCCCTCGATATTCTTGCACTCTTTTTTTATGTCAGTAGATTGTTCGTTCATCTCCTTCGTATAGATAGATATAGGTGATCAAATTACATTAAATTATTATATCTTTTTATATAATTTATTTTATTATCGTTTAAGATTTGCGCTATTAACTTCCGCATGACATAACATACTAATTAAATAACGAGCCAGGCAATACTATCTGTTTAAGATTAAACTATATATAGTTGAGCATCTCTTAATATTAATCAATTCATATATATTTATTGTCAAATGATATTGAGTGATACACTGAAATTTCTTACCGTAAATTTTGGATCTAACATTTGTTTCAAATATATATTCTCAAAGATAAAAAAGAAAGTGTGGTATAAAAAGTTAACGGGTATAAATTCATCACGAATTGTATATATTTGGGTATCAATATATAGAACCCAAAAAATGTCTATCTGGTTGACTCAAAAAAATAAATTAATTAAACAATAGAGAATTTTCATTGCTATGAAAAAGACTTATAGGGATTGTTAAGTGTCAAGTTGTGCGTTGTGACACTCATGACGGAGAGCCATGGAAGAGATGCACATTAGGCGAATGTCACATCAGAATGAAAGAAAATTAGAGACCTTATAATTATGAGTTCATAATTAATAATTGAGATGTCTTTTTGGATTAAAACTCAAGAAACAAATAACGGATAATATCTTTACAGTTGAACTATCTAGGCCACGCTACACAAGTGGTCTTGACCTAGGTATATTTTAAATAATTTCATTTTTAATTCATTGGTTTCTCGTACCGAAAGGCTTAAAAAAGATGTGAAAGACAACGTATATATTCCTATTTGACTTATCCCTAGTTTTTAACTCTTTGAAGAAAACAAAAATAGTAGTTACTTCCTCCGTCCATCTTTACTTGTTCATTATCGACTTGACACATCTTAAGAAATAATAAATAATATAAGTAAATTTACTATATCATCTTTTGAATATAATAAATTTAATGCTTTGAGAAAAAATGCATTGAATAATAAATAGTAGTACTTAATAGTAAGGATAAAATAGACACAAGATGGTAAATTATCCATTAGTTTTTTTCAAACTGGATAAGTATTGTTGAACATTTATTTTAAGCATAATGAACAAGTAAAAATTTACGGAGGAGGTATAACCCTAGATTTTATTCTTTTTACCAATGTGACAATTGAGAAATATCTTTATAGAACCTAAGGCAAAAGGAATTGGCATTGATGCTTTCTATCCTCTCAAACATAGGTCAAAATGGAATATATATTAGCCGCCCTCCATGGGATAACAAATTTTTTTTTATCTCTACCACTTTATTTTAGTGGGAAAAAAAAATATACTCCCTTCATTCATTTTTACTTGTCACGTTTTGCGTCATAAGAGTCAATTTGACTAATCTTCGGAGCTAAATTGAATTAAATTAATTCAACATTTTTAATTTAAAATTTAGATATTCGAAAACTATATGATAAATAGTATAAGTTGCAATCCTTCTCGTATTAATATGATGAAAAAATACATCTTAAAATGTTAGTCAAAGTATATGCAGTTTGACTCTCGAAAAATAAAACGTGACAAGCAAAAGGAGTGTCAATTTGCAATGCAAAAAGATCATCTTTTGACGATATATCCAATGAATACTTGTACTGAATTTTGAGATTCTTTGTGACTTTATCACTTTAATTAATCTCCAAAGAGACTTTGAGTCTCCTAAATGATCTTCATATCAAACTAGGTTCTTACCCTTAGATATGTTTGGTTATGTCTTTTTAGTTCCAAACAAAGGTAAAAATGGAATATTATCCTTGGGAATAAAATACCAAGATGAATGTTATATAGTGTAGAATAGAACAAAAAAATTTAAAAAAAAAACACAAAATGGTATCGTGGGTTGTGGTGCAGTGGTGGGACTGCTCCACCCTTAACCAGAGGTCTCGGGTTCGACCCCTGGGAATGGAGAAAATCTTGTTGGGAGTGTCACTCCCAGAATGGACCCTGCAGTGCGTGATCCGGATTAGTCGGGGCTCCAATGCGGGTACCGGACACCGGGTGGGAAACCAAAAAAAAAAATAGAACAAAAAAATTAAAAAAAATAAAAAATGGTATCAATTTGTGAAGTGAGAATGTTGCTAACCCCAAAGTTACAATTTTACCCTATGATATTTGCTGATTATTTTTCTTTTCTTTTTAATTGTTGGGGAATATGTGCAATTTCCGATCGATAAAACTTGAAAGATAAGAAAATGGAATAAAGTTCACATGCTATCAAGATCCATAATTATACTTACAAAATTAAATAAATAAAATACCAAAATTACCCTTTACTATCAATAATAAATGAGAAATTGGGTCTCTTTGTCTCTTTGTCTCTACTCATAAAAAGATCACCATTTATATATATCATAATATCGATCAAGTGTGATCTCAACAAGTTGAGTGGTGAAAAAAATGGTGTGCATTCAGTAGGAATTGAACCTACAAATTTGCTAAATATGAATTGGGTGCTTTAACCATTCATCCATGAATGCTTAGCAGGGATCCTCGTGAATAATTAAATTTCAATTGAAATAAAATATTTAGGATAAATCAATCAATTTAGGAGGAAAGGTGAAAAAACAATCTTAACGAGTTGATTATGTATTAAGAATAAATAAAAATGTCTAATATAAAAGATATTTTTAAACAAAAATACATCAATTTTTTTAAAACAGACTAAATAGAAAAGAATATCGTATCAGACTTGAAAAAGACATAGTTAGAACTTCACCAAAAAAGAGAATACAACTAAGTAAGTGTACTGATTCTTAAGTGGTCCATGAAATGAATGTGGTCACCTCTAGAATGTGATTAGTCACAAACTAAATAGTACATGTGGCAATGTTGGAAAACCTATGAACATGGGCTCTAAAATTGCATATTGTTCACTGAATGCATGATTGTAGTTTCAATGAAATCACAAGTACTCTTAGCCCTACAATGGGTCCAAGATTCTCAATGCAAATGGGTGGGTTCACCTTGGCTTTTATTGGATGAACCATCAATTGTATAAAGTAATCACATGTTAGGCAATTAGGGGTTTTGCTTTGTGTCTTAGAAGGCCATATGGGGCTAAGAGTACTCTTTTTTTGGTAACTAACTATTGTATTAGTTACCAATAAAGTTGCTACAAAACTAAGCTAAAACATATGACAACATATCAAGTAATAGAGCTCTAACATATACACGTTAGTTCATAATATAAAACTTTGAACGTAAGAGACTTGAACATTACACATGTAGCTATTTCCTTAGTTAAAATTGTCACATTCCTATGATCTTCTGTTCAAAAAAAATTGTCACATTTCTATGATCTTCTATTCAAAAACTCTTTGATTTCTTTCCATTCATATGGAGTAGACACATTTTTGTTTTTTCTTAATAAAAATTAAATAAATTACTGCTCCAAAAGTATTAATTTGCAAAATCTTATAGAAAAAAAAAATTAAAGTGTGTATGACTATTATTTTTTGATTAATCAGAGTCTAAAAGCTAGCGATGATGATGGTTGGTAATGATAGTTGTAAAGTGGTGATTGGTGGTAGTTGTAGTTGTGCGGAGGAGACTGACATGGTGGTTGTGCAGTGTTGGCTAGTGATAGTTGTACACAGTGGCAAAACCTAGAATGTCACACTTGAAATTTGAATTTACGACCTAAACTAATTTTTGAATTTCATTCAGTACTGCATTAAAAATGTCTCTTATGTCAAAAGGGATTCAACAGTATATATGAAAAATGTTAAGATATTCGGGCATCTACCCAGTAGAGTCTTCCATAACTAACCTGTCGGTGAAAAGATAGATGGTCCCGTTGAAAGCCGACAGTTATTGATGGTTCGGAAAGAAAGCTAGGCTAGATCTTGTTCCCTTAAAGAGATATATATTACTCCCTCCGTTTCAAAAAGAATGACATATTTTGACTTGGCACAGAGTTTAAGAAAATAAAGAAGATTTTTGAATCTTGTGGTCTTAAATTAAAGTTATGTCAAACGTATCAAAAAGCCCTTTAATCTTGTGGTCTTAAACATACCGTGTGGAAAGGGTCATTCTTTTTTAAATGAATTAAAAAGAAAAGTAGGTCATTTTTTTTTAAACAGAGAGAGTACTTATTTGGGCAATATATTTTTTCAATTAAAGGACTCCGCCCTAGTTAGAGGTGATGGATGCTCATTAATGTTGAGTGGGTTTTTTTTTAAAAGAAAAAATAAATTGGGGTGCGGAAAGCAGAAATGGAGGGAAGGATAATGTGGTGAATCGAACCTTCATCAACAAGGTAAAAGTTGAGGTAGCCAACAAACTGAGCTATTAAAATTACTACAAAAATTTATAAATTATAAATCTTAAATCTGTCTTTGCTTGGTGATTTATTGTTGGGAGAGATTAATTTATAAGGAATCGAACTTCACTAACAAGCTGAAAGATAAAGTAGCCAACTAACTAAGCTATTAAAATTACTATAAAAATTCATAAATTTCAAATCTTGAATCGATTTTTGCTCGATAATAATTGTTGGTAGAGATTATGCTGAGAAATAAAATGGAAATGCTGAATTCAGCAAAACAAGACTTGCAAGTTGCAACAGAGTTATAGGAGTATTTGTCAATAACTACCAAAAATGTTGATAGAAAAACATTAATGTCAGTATTTAAGTTGTGCTTAAAATGGCTGCGTGAAAATAGGGGAAGTCATAATCAAATTAATTAAGCACAGCAGAGAGACAGAGCTAAAATGTTCTACAAAAGTGCTGCACAATTCCGTACATCCCTCCACTCTCATTAATCTATGCTAATAATTTATATTCATTATTCAATTATTATTATTGCTTTAAAGTTTTTTTAATTAAATAGTACTCCTCCGTTTTATATTACTTGATCTCTGTTGATCTGACATATTTCTTAATAAAGCTTTAATTATAGGTATATATTACTAAATTAACATTTTGAATAATGTTTTGAAATTCTAAATTTGACTATTATTACTTTATAGTTATTTAATACTAAGAATAATATGAGAAAAAAATAATAATTTTTTTTTAATTTCATAAATTGAACAAGTAAATTAAAATAATTATTTTAAGTATATAGACCAAGTAATATGAAATGGAGTGGATTGAAACAACTAATTTTTAATATGAGGATCAAGTAATATAAAACGGAGGGAGTATATTCACTTTTGGTAAAAGTTTTTTTTTCCTTTTTTGGGTAAAGATGGTTGATTATTCATTGAATCACTTTAATGTCTTTGACCAAATATTAATTTTAGTCAAAAAAGCAACTTAACCAAATTAGTTTTACTTTTGTATTGAGGCCGGTCAATAATGCTCTTCATTTAATTTGAACTTTTTCCATTACTGTCATAATAATTTTACTTCTTTGGTCACGCTTTTAACAAAGGAGGTCAAATATTTTGCCATACGTTTGTAACAAAAAATGGATTTTAGTATAAAGACATTATCTCTTTATTAGCCTAATAATATTAGGTTTGTTTCATTATCTTCGCTTTAGGCTGAGTTTCACTTAAGTTTATTTCTTATAATAATGGTATCATAATTTGATACGTTAGAATTAATGTTAGGTTCTATCTTATATTGTCCGTGCTTAAAATGTGTAATCTAGAATATCTACGGTGTGTTGGGTTACTACGTCGGTGAGTAATACTTTATTTGAATTCATTATATGAGTTGGAACAATCATCACCTCATAAACTAGTTTTTGAAAGTCACTTATGCCTAATATCAATTTCTATCACTTCACTAAATAAGTACATATATTATATTTCAAACTCAACAAATTGAATGAAAATTGAAGATTTTCAAACTTTAACCTATAATATTTAAGTCTTGAATCCATTTCTATCTATATTTTTTTTTTCAATTTTTTAAAATGAGATGTCACAGTTAAGGGTCAGCACTCAGCATGATACAATAGATACCAAATTATCATACCGAATGATATCATGATTTTGATATTACGATATATGATGTTGTAATTTTTTTATTTTTGGTACTTCACACGGTATTGGATTTTTATAAATACTATATTAACATATAAATACATATATAATCATATATATTATTATAATACCAACAAATATACAATTTAGTATTAATACAAAACTAAATGTATGGACGTTGAAACTTTGATTAAAATGTTTCTTTGTTAAATTGATTAACAAAGGAATAGTCTGTTTGGCCAAGCTTCTAAAATAAGCTTATTTTGAGAAGTGATTTTCAAAAAAGTACTTTTAGTGAGAATCAGTTTGTGTTTGGCCCATAAATTTAAAAAAGTACTTTTGAGCATCAATTAGTGTTTGACCAAACTTTTAAAAGTGTCTTTTAAGCATTTTTTTTTTCTCAAAAGTGTTTTTAAAGAAAAACTATTTTTTTTAGCTTATGAAAAACTGTTTCTGCTACTCCCTAGAAGCACTTATTTTCTCTCAAAAGCTCGACCAAACACATCAATTTTTTAAAATAAGCACTTTTGAGAAAAAATAAGTTTGTCCAAACAGCTAAAAGTTGCTACAATATGCATGTTGAAGTCAAACAAATTATGACTACCGATTTCCTATACCACAAAATGCCAAAATCGAACTTAACAATATCAAATCATACCAATTTAATTTAATATGATAATGGATAAAATTTTCGAAAATCAAGAATCGAAATTACCATACAAGAGTTTAAATACCATGTCGTACCATAGTATGTCCACCCTAGGAAAATTTTTAATATTATTGTTGGTTGTGCCTCAAACATATTAAAAATTTTCTGAAAGTACCTAGAAAGACAAAAAATATTAATATAAAACAGAAAGTATATTATATTATATCTTGCTATTCATAGGATATACAAGTTGTCCATTACACACCACTACCAACAAGGCAAATAGAGCTGCGGGCTGCATGCTTTTACCCCTAACATTTTTAGGTGCTTTTGCAGCCACTTCAGCCCACTTCATAACTCAAAAAGTTAAAAAGAAAAAAAAAACAATTCCCCATAAAGCTGATAATGAAAGTGTAGAAAAAGATACTAATTCCTCATGGACTTCAATACTTTCCCAGTAAAAAAGCGAAACAACTGAAGTTCAGGAAAAATCATAGGAATATTTTTTGCTTTCTTTGTGGTATAATATAACTTGTAAGTAAATTGTCTTCGGGTCGGGTCAGTGGTAATGGGTATGGGTATGAATATTTGCTGGATCTAAACCCGAAAATTTTGAGATTCAGTTATGTCTCTAATCCATTTTAAGACTAAACACTGGCATGAATCCCAATCAATTCAACTGAGTCAGTTAAGCAAACAAAAACTATAGTTCGCGATCAAGTCGTTCACTTCTATATTTCTTATCATTTCATATATTCAAATTTCAAAAAGCAACTAAATTGAAACACATCAGAAATGAAATTATAACTTTAAAAAGCTAAGACCGAAATCTTTAATATAAAACAGGAAGTATACTATATTATATCTTGGTATTCAAAGGAAATACTTGTTGTCCATTACACACCACTACTAACATGCCAAATAGAGCTGCGGGCTACATGCTTTTACCCCTAACATTTTTGGGTGCTTTTGCAGCCACTTCAGCCCACTTCATAACACAGAAAGTTTTAAAAAAAAAAAAAAGATACTAAAGTAAATAAAAGAAAAAACACCAATTCCCCATAAAGTTGATAATAAAAGTGTAAAAAAAGATACTAATTCCCCTTAGATTTCAATACTTTCCCAGTAAAAAGGAGAAACAACTGAAGGCCAGGAAAAATCAAAGGAATATTTTTTTGATTTCTTTGTGGTATAATATAACTTGTAAGTAAATTGTCTTCGGGTCGGGTCAGTGTAATGGGTATAAATATTTGTTGGATCTAAACCCGGAAATTCTTGCCCTCGAATGTTTGTCCGAACTGCCAATTAGATGGTGCCACGTTCATAGTAGTGACACTACGATGGTCGCTAGCCTTAACCCGAATAGAAAGGGCTTGACCCACAAGAGGAGAATTGGTTTGCCAATTTTGCCCCCAGTTACGGCTCATCGCGATCCACTGTGTGTTTGTTCCTTTAATAAGGACCTTCAGTATGTCACCTGCACCAGCAACGTTTGTTACCAATAGTAAGTTGAAGTAACGGAACCCGTTTACTGTGAATCGAATTCCTCCTTGTTTTCTGCATGGTACTCTGTAAATGATCAAGAAAAAAAACAGTTACATTATTTGTTTAGATGAAAATTGAGGATGGATTATAAATTAGTGAGATGTAACAACAATCTCCGGTACTATGCTGAAAGTTTTGAACAAATAATGTAAGGTTAAGTTCATGTTCATATATCGTTGACAATGGTGAAGTTACAGTTTTGCTTATTGATTCGATAAAATTCAATATCTTAAGCTCAGATTATGTACTTTTATTTAAAAAAATTCACCTAGAAATTCTAGTTCTATTTCTAATCACTAGACTTAAATCAAGTGGTCTAGTAGGATAATTGAGATTTTTTTCAATGTTACCAAAATACCTCAAGTAAAATGATCTAGTAATTTGAAACAAATCGAGCTAGTGAATTTCAAATAAAAAAGAGCTTAGATTCCAAGGAAATGTTAGCAATAACTCAAATAAGCACACTAGGGTGACGGGTATTTCGGGTAAGGTGGGTTCAGTAAATAGGTGGATGGATGGTGGGGGCCAACAAGCGCGTGGGATAATGTGAGCCATGTTTCGAATTCCTGAATTCGAAGCAGGAACAAATCCCAATTTGTTTGCTCACACATTTTAGGAATGGGACATTTCCTTTGTTACCCTCAAAATCACCTCAAAATTGCAACTTTAACATTCCCTTGTACACATGGTACGAAAACGTGTCCTTCTTAACTGATTTCATAACATTTATTTATATGGGTCGTTCACATCAAACTAATAACGTCAATGAGATACCCAATGAAGTTAACAAAAATGAGGTTGAGAGGATAAAGTGTACGCAAATTTTATCATTACTTTAGATGTGAGGTAGAGAAATTATTTTTGATAGACTTCCATCTCAAGATAAAAATAATTTTTTTAAAAAAAAGATAATGAAAGTACAAAAAGGCAATAAATAGTACTCCCTCTATCTCAATTTATATGACACATTTCTATATTTAGTAACAATTTAACTTTAAAATTCTCATTTTACCCTTAATGAAATAATTTATAACCACACAAATATTTATGATTCATTTTAGACCACAAATTTCAAAAGTCTTCTTTTCTTTTTTAAATTCTATGCCAAGTGAAATTACATTACACAAATTGGGACGGAGGGAGTGCCAAAAACAACATATAACAACAGAACAGTAATACAACAAAATAAAATCAAACTACAGAATACAATAGACAGACAGTAAAAGGCGTTGAACAAGAAACTACAAGAATAGTTTTATGACTACTAGTCTCTACTAGTAAGAAGAACAAGTTATCAAACGTGGGTAAGTATTTAAACATATTTTACCTCATTGTAGGGGACCAAACTCTAATTCAAATAATTATTATGATAATGAAACTACCCTCAACATGCTAGAGAAATGGAGGCATCTTAATGTAAACCTACTCTTTGTCGGTGTCCCAAGTGGATCCATATCTTTTCAATTTATTTATATAAACTTTTTTTTTAAACTCTATTACACATTAAATGATTTTAAAAAAATATAAAAATAATTTAATTTAAAACATTCTTAAAACAAAAACCGTAAATACATAGACATATTTAAGACAACAAGCTTCCAAAATCTTTTCATTTCATCAAATTTTTACTCAATTAAATAGGTTCAAATAAATTAAAACAGATAAAATAATAAAATTATTCATGGTGCTTTCTTATTACTAATAAATTTTGAAGAATATAAACTTTTATATTTAAAAATAAATTGATTTTAAATTTTCTATTGTACGCCAAATTAAAAGTTTTTATAGTCACACACACTCCAAAAGCCCCAAAATATAATTGCACAAATATTATGACA
This sequence comes from Capsicum rhomboideum, assembly GCA_031232105.1. NCBI lineage: Eukaryota > Viridiplantae > Streptophyta > Magnoliopsida > Solanales > Solanaceae > Capsicum > Capsicum rhomboideum. The sequence goes on along the minus strand of CP124711.1, from coordinate 135,270,690 downwards.
TGATTACAAATTTCAAACACATAAAATAAAAGTCCAACATACTCGCACAGAGGACGTATCTATTCAAAAACAATAATTATTTGAAGTAACAACAATGAAAAAGTTAATACATACATACTTATGATACTAAAATTTTAATTATAGCTTGAAATGGACCAAATTGTAATTAGTTCTAATATTTCAACATGTACTCGGCCAGCATTAAATTACAGTACGGTCAAAAATTGTGAAAAGTTGCAATTTCTGACTACAAAACAAAATCTAATTAATTGGCGGATTTTCACCACTCATCAAATCTTTGCCCATACCCGCCATTAAAATGTCAAAAATATTCTCACGAAAGAGGCAAGTGATTTTACTCGCACAATAATAAATAATAAATATATTTTATTAAATAATTTTAATTTATTAGATATTTATAAAAAATTAAATATTATTAAGAAAAAATATTTTTTTAATATAAAGATATAACTGAAAACAACTATTTTGGGATAACTTATTGTCATTAAATTACACTTAATTTGGGACAAAAGAAATGTCATATACTCCCTCAGTTTTGTTTTAGTTGGTCATCTAGCTAAAAAAATCTGTTTCAATTTAATTGACCCATTTATGAAATTAAGAGAATTTTATTATATTCTTCCAATACTATCATTATCATTAAATGACTATATAAAGTGTACATACTCAAATTTATATTTTCAAAGCATAATTAATAAGGTTAATTTGATAAAATAAACTCCTAATAAATATTATCTTAAGAAGATTGTCAAGTCAATAAGAGTAAACTATTTTGAAATGAAGGAAGTATTATCATTAGTATCATGTCATTAATATAGTATCATGTCAAAAAGGGGTCGTTTGGTTGGAAATAAGTTATCCTGCGATTACTTATCTTGGAATTAGTCATTTCACCCTTAAGGTGGGATAAAATAACACTATAATTTTGGAATCACTAATCCCAAGATGAGTTATTATATGTATTTTATTTCAATCAAATATGGAATAACCTCATCCTAAAATTAATTCCCTAATTAATTATCGTTTGACCGTTGTACCAAAAGAGCCTTAATTTTATAATTTTAAAGATGACAGAAAATAAAAGTAGGAAAACCAAAATGCAGAAAGCACAGCAACACATATTGGTGCAAACCGCAAAAAACAAAATTCCCCAATACAAACAGCGCATTAAAGAACTGAGAGCAGCAGTAGAAAATAGCAAAATGCATATCGGAAAAACTCACGGGCGGTAAGTAACAGGTACGATTCCAGCACGATACTAACCAATTTTAAGGAACATAGACATAGCAAGATCGAACTGAGGACGAGGCGGGTTTCAAAAAGACTTTTGAATCGTGTAATTTTGAATTAAAGTACGTAAAATATATCAAAATATCTTATTATTTAATCTTGTAATCTTAAATTCAAAAATAATAGGAGTAGAATATATCAATGTATTTTTTAAAAATAAAAACAATACAAACAAATTAAAATGGCCGATATATGCAAAAAGAACAACACATATTGGTGCAAACCACAATAAAGCATTAAAGAACTCATATCACTAGCAGAAAATAACAAAAATAATACTACTCCCTTCGTCCCAATTTATCTGTCACATTTTAGATTTTGAGATTCAAATAAATCTATCTTTGATCGTAATTTTTTTATATATTTTTTAAATATTTTGTATTGATAATTATAGTGGTTTATATTACTTTTTACTTAGTTTTCAAATATATAAATTTGAAAGATTTCATGCTCAAATTCACGGTAAAACGAAAAGCGAAAAGGAAATTCACCGGCGATAGGTAACGGGTACAATTCCGGCACGATACTGGCCAATTTTGAGGAACATCGGCATGGCGAGATCGAAATGAGAACGAGGAGGGTTACACCATCCGCCATCATCATTTGGAAGAGCAAAATTCGGAGGGCAAAAGTTTGTTGCTGTTACGAAAATGGATGGGTTACCAGGAAGACACCATTTGCCATCGTTAACACATTTGAGTTCAAAGCAAGCTCCACAACTTAGTCCATTGTTGAAGAGGACTGTGCTTAGTGCTGCATTGTTTACTCCGTAGCCTTGGCTGTATAGATTACCATATCCACAAGCTCCACCTGCAATTTCAACCAAAATTCAAAAAATGGCTGATTTACTGTCACTGAATATAGAGAAAGCAGAGGCGGAGCTAAAATTTTAATTTTATGAGTTTTGAATTTAAGAACGACAACTACAAGGAGGCATTTCGCTGTGAACTTTTTTTACTTTTTTTTCAAAGTTGGAACTACGAAAAACATGTTTGGCCATAACATTTCAAAAAAGGGTGATTCACTGTCACTGAATAGAGAGAAATCAAGAGGTGGAGTCAGAATTTTGATTTTTTGAATTTAACAACTCATCTTCAAAGGAGGAGTTTGGCCATGAAATTCTTTTACGTAAATTTTTTTCCCCAGAGTTTGAACTGCGAAACACGTTTGACCATAACATTTCGAAAAATTACGAAATCTAACTTAGAAATTGAATTCCAGAATTTTCAATAATAACAAAATATCAAAGTGTATTTCCACAAAATGAGATTTAGGGAGAGGAATTTACACAGTCCATACTACTATCCCAGAGTTAAAAGGAGTTCCAAAATTTTCAGAAATTTGAAAAATAACAAAAAGTTTAATTTTTCACTTCAAATTACTCACAAAAACACAAAAACAACTCCAATATGCATTCACACACACCTTCAATTTTCAAATATCATTTTTCACATTAAAAATCAAAACTACAGTATTTTTTTTCAAATACACAGTATTTCCACTAATTAATTACAACTGAATTCTAAATCTAATATTAGTAAAATATTTGTCGATTTTCTTAACACAAAATATCTTATTTGAGTAAAAGCTACTGGATTCAAATTTCAAGCTCTCCACTGAGAAAGACAAAGAGAGAGTGGAAAATACCCATAGTTCCAGATGCATCAGAGCCACCATAGAAAGTGGCGTGGGCGTCTTGCCATGGTCCGCCGGTGTAAACGCCGGGGATTCTAGCATTGACAGCAGTGAGAAAACAGAGCAGAGTAACAGTAGTAATACTGCAGAGCAACGTTGTGATAGCCATTTTGTTTTGTTCACACAGAAGAGTGTATTCCGTGTGAAGAAGGGGAACAGAGAGAGAGAGAGAAAGGAGAGAAATGGGAAAAAGAGTTTTAGGAGGTGAATGAAGAGCGGGAGGAGGTAGAACTTACAAGGGGTACTTATTGAGTGGGAAGGGAGGGAAGGGAGAGTAGAAGGAAAGTCACAAGGGCAGGGCATGTAATTAATGCTCTCCTTTTATTATTATTTTTTTTTTTAATTTCCAGACAATTTAGTATTCCCTCCGTCCCAATTTATGTGATGTATTTTGACTTGGTATGGAGTTTAAGAAAGAAAGGAAGACTTTTGAAACTTTTGATCTAAAATGAGTCATAGATATTTATGTGGTTGTAAATCTTTTCATTAAGGGTAAATTGGGTAGTTTAAAGTTAAATTGTTACCAAATATAAAAATGTGTTATTTTTTTTGAGACTGACTAAAAAGAAAAGTGTGTCATATAAATTGGGACAGAGGGAGTATGTGTTTGGTCATGAAAATTTAAAAAAAATGAAATTAAAGTTAGAGTAGGAGTTGAAGTTGTGTTTTCCAACATGAATATAAATTGAAGTTGTTTTTTAATTTTCGTGAGAGAAGTGCTTGTTTTTACTTTTCCAAATACAATTTCAAGTTGTATTTGGAATTCTCATGGCCAAACACCAACTTGGATTTGTGTTTGGAATAACGTGGAAAAAAATTCAGAAAAAAGGAAAAACATTCTCATGACCAAACGGACACTTAGTTATACTATCCCTTCTGGCAATTCACGGGTTCAAACAGTGGAAGCAACCACTTTCAGAAAATGTAAGGTAAGTTTGCATACAATAAATCCTTAGGGATTGTTTGATAGCTAGTTAGAGTTATACAAGTATTAGTTATGCAAAGATTATTTAGGACAGAATTTATGTATTATTTTAAATAGGAATGAGCTATGCAAGTTTTAGTAATTCATTATTAGTTATTCATTATAACTTATTCTACCTTCTATCTTGCATAATATAATACATAAATTTCATAATAACTTATACATATATTAGTTATACGAACTTTTAAACTATATAAATCAAACATTGTATTAATTTTATAGATGAATAATTTATTTCAATCTACCTAGCAAATATTGTATAAGTTATACATAGTTTAATATATGAATAATTCTACTCTTATTCAGTAACCAAGTGGTCCCTTATAATTCTATCCTTTTTTAAATCCCATGCATAAAGAAATTTTTAGTACATCAGACTGCCTTTTATCCTTTTGATTTTTGATTTTTATTTTTTTTATCTATTAACTTTCTAGCAATTTAGTTATACTATCCTTTTTACTGTGTTAATGGAGAAAAAGAAATGGAAGGAAATTTTTGTGCTACAAGTGTACATGTGAATTGCACGTGGTGATGAAGTGACCTAATTCTTGGCACATTGGAAATTAAATAACGGAAATTCTAATGATTTTTGCTTAAATTCATGGCAAAGATTATAGGAGATAGAGGTAGGACCAAAAAAATTGTGAGAGTGATGATTATATAAAATATGATATAACTTTAATTTATTGAGGATATGATCCTAATTAGAAACGTCTAGAGGTCAAGTAAGAGGTTAGCAAATAGCTCCATCTTCCTTACTGTCTTATTAGTAGTGGATTAATATTTAGAAATCTTATGGTTTCTATTCTTTAAGGTAATTTAATATATGTTGCTTTTATTTTGCAACTTGATATTTTGCTGACATAATTTTCTTGTAACCCTACTTTGAATATTTTCTCTTTTGAATCGAGAGTCTATGAAAGCAGGCTCTCTATCCCCTGCAAAGATAATGATATGTTTTGTGTATATTTTACTCTCCCCAAAATTCATTTATAAGAATATATTGAGTATATAGTTATTGTTGGTCATGGCAAAAATTTGAAGAATAAAACCTAATTCCTCCGTCCCATTTTAGTTGGACACATTTCATTTTATGCGGTGATTAACAAATCATAAATGGAATGATGAATTTTACTATTTTATCCTTTACCTATATTAATGATATTCATTGAGTATAGAAATGGACATTAAAATTGTAATTTATTAGAGGGGAAAAATGAAAAAAGAAAAATTAATTCTATCTTGATTTAGTAAGTGATCAACTAATATGAGATATTTATTTTTAGTAAGATGACTAACTAAAATCAGACGAAGGGAGTAGTGTTTTAATATTTTAGTTTGACCTTTGGAGTAATTATTTGTGTAATTTTTATACTTTCAAATAATATTTACAGGAATTCATTGTTCGATTTAAATTACACCAAAAGAATTGCAAATTATTTTTAATGCTATAAATATTACTGAAGTGGAGGATCAATGCACATGACGAATGAAAAAGTTCACTAAATTCTTGTTGCTTGTGTTGCTTGACTTTGAACAAGTTGCTTAGGATATTTTGGTGTGATAATAACAGACGTAGAATTAGAATTTAAATTTTATTAATTATTTTAAATGATAATAATAATTTTAAATTTAATATTTAAGAAAATTCTTTATATAAATTTAAATAAAAACTAATGAATTCAGAGGAATTCATATTCGGATTTTTATCTCTGCCCTCAGTAATAAATCATGCAATGGCTACTATACCAAGTACTAGCAACTTGCTATCATAAATCATAAATCAGTGGATATATTTATGTTAGCACCTTAACTTTTTGGCCAAATTAATAGCTGAAGTCCAATAAATTTACCTATTTACCGTGATTGTGATAGTGTATTACAAATTAAACCCAATTTCTTTCTACAAAAGAAAATTGATATTAACATACATGATACAACAAGGCTACAACTAGTACTATTTTACTTATTGAATTGGATGATACATATCTTATTTTAAAACAAATAGTGTAAGATTAACTTAATTAAAATAAAAACCTTAACCATGATGGGAATACTGAATATTTTTCATATATTTCTCCAAAAATATTGGCAATATATCCTAGATTATGGCAAATGCATTAAATAATCTTTTATTACAATTTTCATACTAATCAATCTACAAAATTTCTCGTATTCTTTATGGTAATAGAATATTGTTATTTTAATGGTAGTGATAGTTTTCAAAATATCTTCTTTTTTTTTTGAGTGATTTACATCCAATTAATTTTACTGTTAGCTGCAGGAGCAAGCTATCTTTTATTTTTTTTTAAAATAATATGATTAGTATAGTTAGTTGCTAAATGTTTTGTTATTAACAGAAGATCATAATTTAGCTGCCAAAATTAATTGTGAATTGCCAAAACTTTTGCGAGCAAATATATGAAAGTATATATATTACAAAAATAGATATTTTAAATCTATAATTTTAAAATATAATTGGTTCAGTAATAAATATTTAAAGATTTGAGCCAGTCAAAATTATATATTGGATCTACCTCTTTGTAATAGTATACACAATTTCTCTAATTTTTGAATTCGTTTATGTTAATATTAAATTAAATAATCGATGTATGATGCGTTGTTATTACAAACATATATCACTTAATTATTACTCTCTCGTCCTAATTTGTGACAGTATGACTATACATAAAATTTAATAAAAGAAGAAGACTTCTCAAATTTGTGATCTAAAATATATTTGTGTGATTATAAAAAAAAATTACTAAGCAAAAATAAAATTTAAAATTAAATTATTTGCAATTATAGAAAAATGACATTTTTTCCATTCTGCTATAAACAAAATCTCCTATATAAATTGGGACATAAGAAATATTAATTAGATTGGCTTTTTATTCCATTTTGTACTTTTATTCTTTGTGTGGCTATAAAGTCACTTTCTTAGAATTTAAAAGATCGAATAAGTCAAATTTAGATCATAAATCTATCTATTCTTCATAGTGCAGTGTCTTTTTTAAATCTTGGATCCACCTTTTTATAGTAAATCAAATAATAAATATAAGACGTGTCATTATACAAATATTTACGCCATCACTTAATTATAGTACTCCCTCTGTCCAATAATAATTGTTCACTATACTAAAAATAAATATTCAATAATATTTGTCCAGTTTGAAAAATCAATGGATAATTTACCCTTTTGTATTCATTTCACCCTTGCTATTAAATACTATTTATCATCCAATGCATTTTTTAAGGCATTAAATTTATTACGCCCTTCGTTCATCTTTATGGGTGTGTTTGGTATGAAGGAAAATGTTTACCAAGAAAAATGTTTTCCTAGAAAATGTTTTCATGGAAAACAAGTTGGTTTCTTACTTATTTTCTCATGTTTGGTTGGTGAGTGGAAAACATTTTCTAGTGTTTGGTTGGTGAATGAAAAATATTTTCTTGAAAATATCTTTTAGTGTTTGGCTAGAAAGTGAAAATACTTTATAGGAAAATACTTTTTGATCCGGGAATCAATTTCGACTTCCGATCTGGGATACGACCCCACACCCGAACAGGGACCCAGCCCCGACCCCAACTCTCAACCCGAGAACCGACCCCGACTCTCAACCCGGGACCAAACTCCAACACCCTACTCCAGACTCGAGCACCGACCTTGATTCCCAACCCTGACACCTGATCCTGACCCTCGAATCGAGACTCGATCTTGACACCCGATTTGGGACCCGAGCCCGACATCGGATCTCGACTCTCAAATCGGGATCTGACCATGACACCCAACCCCAACTATCGACCGACACCTCGAATCGGGACCTGACCCCAACATCGGATCTGGGACCCGACCCCGACATCAAAACTAGGACCTAACCCCGATACCCAACCAAGACCCAACTTTGACACCCGACCCGAGACTTGACCCCGACACCTGACTCCCGACCCCCGACACCCGATTAGGGACTCAACCCGGGACCCGACCCCAACACCCAACCTAAGAACCTATTCCCGACCCTGGACCTGACACCAGAACTAAAACGCAACTCCCAACACTCGACCTAGGACCCGACACCTGACCCTGAAACCCAACAACTTACACCCAACTCGGGACCCAACCCAGACACCCTACTTGGGACCTGACCCGACCCTGACACCCTACTCAGGACTGACCCAAGACCTCTACTCTCGACCCGAGACCCGACTCCCAACCTAAGACCGAAACTCGACCCCGAATCTTGATTCGAGACCCGACCCCGACTCCCAACCCAAGATCGAAACCCAACCCTGAATCTCGACATGGGACCCAATCCTAGACTCGACCCCGACTCCCGACCCAACCGCTACTCCCGACCTAAGAGTCGCGATCGAATCTCGAATCACAACTAGGGACCCAACCCCGGGACCCGACCTCGACTCCCGACTTGCGACCCGACTCCCAACCCGAGACAGAAACCCAACCCCGAATCTCGACCCTGGCACCTGACTTGAGACCCAACTTCCAAATTGAGACTGGAACCAGACCCTGAATCTCGACCCAGGACCCGACCCGAACACCCAATCAGAGACTAGACCCCGACTCCTGACCCGAGATGCGACCTCGACTGCTGACCCAGGACCCGACCATGCCCGATACCCGTCCTCGACTCCCGACTCGAGACTCGACTCCCAACCTAAAATCAAAACCCGACCCCAAATCTCGACTCAGGACCCGACCCTAGCACCCGACTTGAGACCAACTCCCAAATCGAGATCGAAACCCGACCCGGGACACGACCCCAGCACCCGATTCGAGACTTGACCCCGACTCCCTACCCGAGACCCGACCTTGACTCCCGATCCAGGACCCGACAAGAACCCAACTCCCGACCTGTGACCCATGACCCGACCCCGACACTTGACTCAGGACCTAACCAACCCCGAATCCTGATCCGGGACCCGACTTTGAGACCTGACCTTGACACCCGACCCGAGGCTTGACCCTGACTCCTGACCCCGATACTCAACCCGAGACCCACCCTAGATTCCTGATTCGAGAACAACCCTAACTCCTGACCCGGGATCCAACCCCGACTCCTCACCTGACAATCGACCCACGACCCAACCGAGACTCCCATCTCGAGATGCTACCCTAACTCCCGACCACGACTCCCGAGTCGAGAATCGGGAGTAAGGGTCGGGAGTCGGATCCCATGCTAGTGTCGGAAATCGATAATCGAGACTTGGGTTAGGGTGGAAAGTTGAGGTGTGAGGTTGAAAGAGAATTTTGGAAAATGTTTTCCCTACTTTTTGAAGGGAAGTCATTTTCCTTCAATTTGAGGAAAATAAGTTGATTTGGAAAACATTTTCCAAAACATTTAAGCCAACCAAACATGAAAAAATTGGAAAATATTTTTTCAGAAAATGTTTTACTTCATACCAAACACAGTCAACTTGTCCATCATTCTAAAAATAGATGTCCAATAATACTTGTCCAATTTGAAAAATCAATTGATAATTTACTCATTTCTACCCATTTTACCCTTAACATTAAATACGATTCATTATCCAATGAATTTTTCAACGCATTAAATTTATTATATTCAAAGGGTAATATAACAAAACTACCCCTATCATTTACTACTCCATCCGTTTAAAAAAAAACCTACTTTCCTTTTTAATCTGTTTAAAAAAGAATGACCCAAAAGAATGACTATTTCCTTTTTTGACAATATTTTAATTTCAATTTTTCACATGACATGTTTAAGACCACAAAATTAAAAGGCATTTTGATACATTTGACATAAGTTTAATTTAAGACCACCGAATTTAAAAGTCTTCTTTATTTTCTTAAACTTCTTGTCAAGTCAAAATAGATCATTCTTTTTTAAACAAAGGGAGTATTTCTTAATTTGTGTGTCAAATCAATAGTGGACAACTATTGATGGACGAAGAGAGTATATTCAAAGAGTGATATAGTAAAATTACCCCTATTATTTATTATTTCTTAACATATATGCCAAGTTAATAATTGACAAATATTATTGAACGAAAGAACTAGTAAGTAAAATATCTTTTATTACCATTTGTAAATTTTTATAGATAATTATTTGATTTGATTTCCCCGAGAAATATTTTCCCGCTACTCTATTACAAGGTCAGAGATATTCGGGGATTCGACACTGCATGATAGACCTCAATTTGGATGCAAGTGGGGATATTTCACTCTTGTAAAGTTCCTCACTGCCATGAGAATTTTTTCCTTTTTTTTAATTTTTTTTTTACTTTATTTTAATTTTCAAATACAATTTTAAGTTGGTGTTTATATTCATGGCCAAACACAACTTCAACTTCAATTCTAACTTCAAAATTTTTTGATTTTCATGGCCAAACACCTACTTATTAATTAGCTCATTATTTTAATTTTAAATGTAAAATTTAAAGTTTTGAAAAATAAATTTTGAAGTTTGATTTTTAAATTTCCACTAATAAAATTTTAACTTCACTTTCGTATTTATATTTACTTTCAACTTACAAATATCTTTTGTCTCAAATGCAGTATTTCTGAAGCTAGTTAGTGGAAATTAATGTTTTAAAAGACAGTTTTGACATCACTCCGGATGGATCACTGTCAAAGTGCCTAGAGACTCACCCGTAAGGCTTATGTATGAGGCTTACACCCTAAACATCTGACTGTATGTCATAAACACGCCTAATACTCAACAATTGATGCCCGCCTAACAGTTGTTATATAAATGTGTCAAATTCCTTAGTAAACGCTATAGATTGTCATAATTCGGTAATAAATGAATGATACTTGCTAGTAGCTTTTTATCATCTATAGAAAAAAGAAGATTGAGAGTATTAACTCAAATAATTAATCATATTATTATCTCGCTATTGACAATGCATTTTTGGTTATCTGATTTATCATCATTAAAAGTATATTTTCTTTGTTTCCGCACAATGCTATGTTGTTTCGATCCCAACATACACCTCACCTCGTGTTAAATAAAATATCCCGCCTTACCCCCGAGGTTTAAGATACAATGGCAATACGTACTACATACTATATCCGATAATTCGAATACCAATTTTAGGTATATTGAGTCATGCATATAACTGAAACCATGTGACATTTTTTATGTTTCCTATCATACAAAAGCACCACAAAATGGATAGGAAAAGACAAAGTTTTCCATTCGAACTACGTTATATAAGACTTGAAAATGCATTGTCACCCATGTATTTTTCTGAGATCATTTTTTGGTTAAAACTTTGAAATATCTAAAACAAAACGAAAGAAGACCAGCGTGTCGATTGAAGTGGGATGGTATCTTTCACTTATAATAAAAAATCTTGAACCTTTGGAAGGAAGCGCTTCAATAATGGATTTCCTCTGAATTATTTGGGTCGATGAATTTTGAGACACCAAAAAATTGAAGAAAAACCTAATTACGATACCTCAATTTGTTATTTTAAGATCGATTTTGTTGTTTTTGTTCCTTTCTGATCAAACTTATTTTCTACGAATGAATGTAGGTGCACTTTCAAAAATTTTAGATTATCATCAAATAATTCATTATAGCGGCTTAGTCATGAGGAGTAACTACGATGATCACTATAGGAAATGTGATTTTTTGTGACGAATTTTCATGGTGATCGTGCAATTACTTAAGGATTGTTACGAATAATCTCGTCTCTGAAACTTAGCTTACTTGCTTGTGGCAACCCCCAAAAAATTGCCCAAAACCATATACAAAATTTTTAAAAAATGGTAACCACGTAAATATTAGTTTTTTTTCTTTCCTTTTTTGAATGTAATACTAAAGTCTAAATTCTTATGATCGCAATATAGATAATTCAATTTTTAAATAAATTCATAATATAATATGTCACATCGAAGAAGAAACGAGTGTGTGTTCGTGGATATGATATAGAAGGACCGTGATATATAGTAGAAGAAAAGCCAAAAAATACAACATGTGAATTGAATAATAATTCATTTTAGTTAGCTAGCTTCTACTTACATTACATCTGCAAAACCCAACCTACCATGTGCCTTCACTTATTGCCCGTCTTTTCCTCTTTTTTTTTTTTCGTTAAATTTTATCATTAAATTACTACTGTCAATTTTTTTTTTTTTGACGTAAACAAAGGTGCCTCAATAAAATTAGAGATCTAAAGTAAATTTTGATAATAATAATAATAATAATAATCTTGTACTTATCTAATGAAATTTACATAGTGATGAGGTAAAGTTTTCATATTTTAATATATAGATAGATTAATCAAAGTTGTCAAAGTGAAATATCTAATTTAGGATAAAACTTAGTTGAAATTGGAAGGCAAATAGCCAAAATAGGATAAAATGGATTTTTTTTACCTTGCTTTTGAGCCGACACTAGACATAAGGTTTGTATTCATTTGTTTTTGGTGGGTTGGGTGGGGTTTCAATTCGAGTCAATGGTTTAAAGCAACTTATAATATAGCTTGTGCACTAAAGCTTTTGCTATGTGCAGAGTTCGAGGAATGTCAGACCATAAGAATATGTTATACACAGTCTTACCTTATATTTCTGTCAGATATTTCTATGATTTGCACTTGTGACCTTCTGACTATATGACAACAATTTTATCAATTACTCCAAATTTTCCCTTCCAATATTGGCAAATGTTACTAATTATCCATTATAATGTGTACCAAAAAAATGTTATCTAATTCATTAAGCGTACCTACAATTCCGTATTTTCACGTCTATTAGCATAAGTACTACACTTCTCTAATCATGGTTTTGTTAACTAATACTCCATTATGTTACTAATTATCCATTATAATGTGTACCAAAAAAATGTTATCTAATTCATTAAGCGTACCTACAATTCCGTATTTTCACGTCTATTAGCATAAGTACTACACTTCTCTAATCATGGTTTTGTTAACTAATACTCCATTATAAAGTATTTACTTAAAAGAGAAGCTACAATGTATTTCTTGTGCTAACTCCATGTGTACTTAAAAAAGAATTAACTACAATATCTTTCTTGTAATTATTATTTTTCATTATTCAGTCGAATAACATAATAATTATTAGTAACTTGTTTCTCAAGTAAATATGGTGTGTATATCTTTTTGCTTTGTATCTTGATATTTTATTTTTATCTTTTCTTCTTGCAATCTTTTTATGGATAACTTTCCACCTAAGTCGAGGTCTATCATAAACAATCTCTCTACCCTACAAAGGTAGGGACCAATTATGCATATATTTCACCATCCTCATAATCTACTTGTGAGATTACATTTAGTATATTATTATTGTTTGTTATATAGTGTGTATATTGTTTTATCTTGAGTTGGGGCTCTATCGAAAACAACCTCTCTATCTCACCTCTGAGGTAGTGGTATGGACTGCGTACACTTACCCTCTCCAGACCTCAATTGGTGGGAATATACTGTGTATGTTGTTGTTGTGTATATCGTGTATGAAAACAGGGGTGGAGCTAGTTAGGTACGACAACTTTCTGAATGTGGAAAATTACATACATTGTCTATACATGCTTAATTTTTTTTGTACATATAGTAGATGTTGAATCTCCTTTAACTTCTTCATATATTTACTCATTCATATTTTAAACTTTCTTAATGAAAATTCTGATTCTACCGCTACCTGAAAATAATGAATATGCAAACAAAACCTAAAAATCCTGTGAAAAATAGAGTAGTTTAATTTAAGGTAGCGCCCATGACCAACCAAATCTAGGAAATCTGCCAGATCATCATAAGAGGTTTAAGACCAAATAATTTTCACCAAACCCCAAAAATCTTACAAGAAGCCCATGTATGGCAATGCATGTGAATTTGTCACCAATCTAACCCTACCTTATTAGTACCTACCTACCAGTATACCATTATGACTATCAACTGTAAATTCTACATTTTAGGTTTTATGTATTTACTCAATGCGGAATCAGAATTTTAACTAAGTGGATTCAAACTATAAATAAAGTAAACATACGAGGAAGTTAAAAGTGACCATAAACAGATAAAACGATCTAAAGTTCGTACTAGTTTACTTATAACTACTTTAAAAGTGACCATAAACAGATAAAACGATCTAAAGTTCGTACTAGTTTACTTATAACTACTTTAAAAGTGACCATAAACAGATAAAACGATCTAAAGTTATGAGTTTTGGATACTAGTCATTTTGAATTATTTAATTTCAAATTTATAGTTTTAAAATAAATTCTTAAAGATAAATACAAAAATTTAGCTAAAACTATTAAGTTTTACCATACTCAATAACAATATCAACAACAACATACCCAGTGAAAGTTCGTAAAATGAGATTTGCGCGGGGTAAAATGTACGCACACCTTACCTCTACCGGTAGAGAGGTTCTAGAAAACTCATTTATCGCAAATGGTACACCTGCCTCTAACTCATGGCCTTATTCTGAAAATGGATCTAGGGTTCAATATATAGATTATAATAATAACAATAACATATCCGGTGTATTCTCACAAAATGGAGTTCAATATATAGATTCAACCTTGAATAATTGAACATTTAACTTAAATTCTTAATTTAATTTAATTCAACCTTTAAATTCATATATTTACAATTACTTTATAAGTATCATAATTGTACAAATATTTTGTATATCATTCGTGCATAAAATTTTAAATTCTTCTGTATATCCTAGCCCCCCCCCCCCCTCCACAAATCCAGCCCAATCCTAGTGTACATGTACACGTGTAGACATGTGAACTATAAACCAACCATTTTAGCTGACCAAAATTTATTAGGCACGGTGGCCTTTGTTGATAAAATCAGTAGTAGTATTGTCAGCTGAATTTATGATGGCTCGCTGAAAACACCCACCTTTGTTCACTTTACTTGCGCATAAAGATGCTGAGAAAATGGAACACTGTATATAGAAAGTGTAAAAACTTGGTACTAGGGGTGTTAAATGAGTGAGTTGTGCTATATTTGGATGGATCAGAATGAGTTGAGTTAATAAATGAGTAGATTATTGATTCATTCAAAAGCAATTTAGTTGAAATTAATTGGACTGCAATGAGTTTAAAAAATGGATCATAATCGAACTCATGCAATTGTTACAAAGTTTTAATTACTTTGTTTGTGTTATGTAATATGGATGTCATGAGATATATATATATGTGAGAATGTCATTAATGAGAGATAAGAGTTAGTAGACAAATTGAACTTGAACACCAAGAGTTACTTAGTCAAATTGAATTTGAATACCAAAGTTACTTGTTCAAATTGGATTTGAATACCAAAGTTACTTGGCCAAATTGATATCCAAGTTACATGTTTATAAATAGGCATCTTGGTGTATTTGTAAATATACCATGAAGTGAAGAAATAAAATCTCTCACAAGCATCTCTTCTTTAATTTTCTAGCTTTGTTAATTATTATGTTCTTGATATATTATCTTTATTTTATAACACGTTATCAGCACGAGACTCTACCATCTCAAGATAAGGCTAAGGTATGGTCTATTGGGGTATGATATTAGTGGTAATCTCTGTCCATGAAAACTTTTGGTTAGACAAAGTTTGAACTTTGGATTTATACTTAGTTGCTCACCTTTATTGATTTAATTATTGAACATCATGGAAGGTTAGTTTGCAATATATAATTCATATATATATTCCTTCTCGGTTAGCATGTCATTGGACAGGTTTGGTTGACATGTTGTTGTTCTTCTTGTTAACGTTAATAGTATAATATGTAAGTGCCGGATCTAATACTATTGAAATCAGTATTATAAGTTTGATTAGAATGGTGAGAAAATCTCTTTCACTGTTTTAATGTAAGTTATTATCTGCTAAAACAGATGTATACAAGTGAATCCCAAATAGTTGATTTTCATGTTTAATTTTCTTTTGATAATATTCTTTTTAAGGCTCAAGGGTGAGTCCTGTTATACTTTGGTTTAATGTGCGTTTATAGGTAAGGCGGTGGATTCAAGCTTCATCGCCCCAAAAGGGTAAGACACCGGGTTAGAGTACCGGTGCACCATGATGATAAGATATTGGGTTAAAGTCCCATCGATATATGACCTAAGATGCCTTTTATTTGGATAAGACGTTGAGTTTGAATCTCGATGCACCATATTGATGATATAATGATGACTAAGGCAAAATTTTGGTGAAGAGTCATGAAATATGCTCCATTCCCTGAAGTGAATGTGGTAGCAATGCATAATATGTCTGAAAAAAGACATGTGATTGAATTTATGACTATGAATGTGGGCGTAGCAAAGGACAAAACCTTTCGTTACATTATATGTACGCCTCGATTTGCTCATGAAGGAGCAATATCTTGAAAGAGATTCTAAGTTATCATAATTTGATAGGCTTAAGGCACATTTATATTCCATTTCTGGGGAATGAGAATTTTGATTGTTAAAACTACAGATCCATTTCCTGGGGTGAATGTGATAGGAGTAACACCTCCAAAAGAGGTAGAATAATTGAGAAAAAATACTATGAAATATACTCCAAAATAGTAAATCTGAAAATTTATTCATGTTATAGTAAATTTGAAATTTACTAAAGCAAAAATCATATGTCATGGTAAACTTGGAGTTTACTAGGACAAATAAGTTCATAAGTTGGCATGAACGATAATGACATTCCGAAGATGTACATTGAGTATTGACATGTAATCTTCAATAATTGTTGTATATTGCTTGTTCTCGTGATAAGTTGGTTGGACCAACTAATGTTGGGATTGGATCCCTTAAAATTTGGAAAGTATAAAAGGTGAATATGGGCTCGTTCACCTGTCATGTGATATCTTAAATAGATGCATCTATAAAATGATCACATGTCCGTTTGTTGTCAACCTGTAGTTTGACATTCATAAAGTTGCTTGCTCAATATAAATTGAGTTAAGAGCATAATTTTCAGATTGCATAATCAAGACAATTCATCTTGATAATGTTGGTTTGGCGTTGAAGGCCTCCAATAAATAGTTTAATCATTGCTTATGAGAACAAAGTTTCATGTGATTGGTCTGAAATATGATAATCACATAATATAGCACTTATATGCATCAGACCAATAAATTATGGTTAATTTTCACCTCTCAATTGGTTCAAGTTCAGAAATTAAATATTCCATTTAGTAATTTTTGATGTGCGGTATATGAGTAATGAATATACCATGATGCACAAAGATGGATTCCTCAAAGAAGATAGAGGAGGTATGTTAGTTTTCCTAACATAAGGGGAGATAACAAGCAGCTATGAAATATATTAGGAATTATCATCAGATCCTCATTCAAAAGATAATTCAAGTTCAAATGCTAGGAGCATTTGCTGACCCAAAATTGATCTCATATTTAGCTGTAAATGCTCCGATTAAATGTCCCTGAAGGACAAAGTCTACCACATGCATGAAGCATGATAGATCATAATCGGTTCCAAATGAGATAATCCTTGAAAAAAATAAGGAGCAAATGATCATAATAAGGAAATGATGTGCTTTTGAAAAGCTTACGACATAACACTTCATGAAACCTTATGAGAGGTTCAGGTACCTGAAAATAATGAAGTGATGAGATCTCAAAATGTTATGTCACATTGTGAACCAATACAAAATGATATATCATCGACGATATCTTTGATACAATATGACACAATATTGTAAAGGGATTGCGAGGATCTGAATTCTACGTTTATTTAAGCATGCTGACGTAGAAATATTTATCAAGTGACATGGAAGGATGCATCTTGGTAAGCATAAAACTTATTTGATTTGCAGACACTTGAAGATGTCACACATAAAATGATTGAATATTGTCACTTGACAAAATCTATATAAAAATCCCTGAAGGATTCAAAATGCCTGAAACATATAAAAGTTTCTGGGAAACTTGTTTATAATCCTTATAAGGGGTAAATTGATGATTTGAATATTATTCGAACTCTTGGAGAGTTTTCAGAAGCGATAAATTATCTGGTGAAAGAAGTTGAAACGAGAAACATGCAGAAATGGATTAGTTATGAAATACCATATCTTGCGCAATTGATGCATTTATACATCTTGCTATAACTATGAGCATGATATAATTTTACTCCTACATAGGGATAGTGAAATAAGATCACTTGCATATTGCAAATGAAAACCCTGTGTGGATGTGTTTATCCTAACGAATATTGTTAAGGTTTTAACTATACAAGATATTCATATGATCGATATAAAGATTCGATATGAACATATTATCTATTGCGAAGAAGGGTTACTGTCACACCATGCTATTTTACATAATAGTCTAATCATGTTGAGATAATAGCTATTCATGAAGCAAGCCGAGAATCATGTATAACCCAACTAAAGGGAAGATTCATAAAAGGAGATAGAATGAAACACATTTCATCAAAAGCTTTTCTACACACATGAACTCCAAAAGACTGGTGATATCAATGTGTTACAGATTCGTTCGAGTGATAATATGATTGATTCATTCACAAAATATCTACCTAATGCAACTTTCGAGAAGATGATGCACAAGATTGAAATATGAAAATTCAAGTTCTGTATTGATGTTCTCATCAGGGGGAGTTAATACGCGTTGTACTCTTTTTCCCTCACAAGGTTTTGTCCCACTGGGCTTTCCTTGTAAGGTTTTTAATGAGGCAACACTAAGGGCGTATTACAAGATCATGTGTGTACTTTTTTTTCTTCACTAGGCTTTTTGCACTGGGTTTTCCTAGTAAGGTCTTAACGAGACACATTATCTATTAATGGACATCCAAGGGGGAGTGTTATGTAATATTAATGTCATGAGACATATATATGTGTGAATGTCATTAATGAGAGATAAGAGTTAGTAGGCAAATTGAACTTGAACACCAAGAGTTACTTGTTCAAATTGGATTTGAATACCAAAGTTACTTGTTCAAATTGAATTTGAATACCAAAGTTACTTGGCCAAATTGATATCCAAGTTACATGCTTATAAATAGGCATCTTAGTGTATTTGTAAATATACCATGAAGTGAAGAAATAAAATCTCTCACAATCATCTCTTCTCTAATTTTTTAGCTTTGTTAATTATTATGTTCTTGATATATTATCTTTATTTTATAACAATTTGATTTTTTTAATTTTTTTTTTAGCACATAATAACAACAACAATATACCCAGTAAAACCTCATAAGAGGAATTTGGGGAGGGTAAAGTGTACGCAAACCTTATCATTACCTCGGGGAGATAGAGATGTTGTTTTCGGAAGACCCTCGACTCAAGTGTAGCAAGTTCAGGTACAAAGAAAAGGAAAATATTGAAGAAAATATGACAACTAATCAGCCACAAAATAATGCGATAATCGAAACACAATAAACAACAACAATGATAGATATCTACGGCTAAACCCTAAGCTACCATACTACGGTGCACGACAACACTCCTACCCGACTAGCCTTCTACTCTAATACGTGTCCTTAACATCCCCCTATCTAAGGTCATGTCCTCGGTAACTTGAATATGTGTCACGTCATGTCTAATCACCTCATCCTAATACTTCTTCGGCCTACCTCTACCCTCTTCGTACCTACTATATCCAACCTTTTGCACCTCCTCACTGGGGAGTCTGAACCTCGCCTCATCACATGTCCAAGCCATCTCAATCTCGCTTTCCTCATCTTGTCCATCACGGAGGCCACTCCCACCTTATTTCGAATAACCTCATTCATGATTCTATCATACCTAGTATGTCCACACATCCATATCAACATCCTCATCTCTGCGACATGCATCTTTTAAACATGGGAGTTTAGCGCGTAATAAAATTATTATTTTTATTTATTGTGACCATAGCATAAGAAATAAAAGAAATGCAATCTTGTAAATATTTTGACAAAATTTCTTACCTATTAATTGGTATTACATTAAACCAATTTTTGATGACTGAAATGTGTTCAGTTAAATTAAATTGTGTTAATAAATAAATGGATTAATAATCAACCCATACTTGAGCCAATTAATTGGATGAGTTATATTTTGAAGAATTAACTTGAATAGTTTTCACTTAATCACATAGATTTAAAATAGTCAACAAATATATATATATATATATATATATATATATATATAATCATATGTAATTAATATATAATTTATATATAATTTATATATGCCGGCTAGAACATATAAATATAAATACGATCGACAATTATATAAAAATCTTTTATATCTTTTTGAACTAATTTTATCAGCTATAGACATGTGTAGTCATATATGCCTTCAATAACCTTGAGACGTATCCACAAATAACAGTGCGAATTGTGATGATCCACCACGTCATCACGCCACATCACACAAAGTTACTTATGTGGAAGGCTTACATGAAAAGGAGACTAGTCATTGGTGGAACATTCCAGAGACATAAAAAGAATTCAATTGGAAGACCTTAGAATTCTATAGAATTGCATGGAAGGTCCTTGGAACATTCTAGTTGTGTAGAGAATTCTAGAATAGGACTTGCATATAATTTATATTTACACTTTAACCCCTAGAAGAGTAGCATAAATGGAGGGGCATCCATTTGTAAAATCATCAAGCAAATCATCTAAGTTCTCTTTAATATAAATCTTCCTAGCAATTCTCTTGTGTTCTTTCTACCATTCTCTTAGCGATTCTTAGTGTCTTATGCTGACTTGACCTAGCAAGATCGTGAGCAAGTGGTGCAAGAACGTGAGCGAGTTTTCAAGTGCCACGCGTGTGCTTAGTAGAAGACTAAGTCTGTGACAGAATGCTCTATATATAAACACACTTCTAAAAAGAAATACAAGATCCTGTAAAATTATTACTCCCTCCATCCATTTTTACTTATCCACTATACTAAAAATAGAGAGTCAATTCCTCATATTATCGCTCAACTTATGAAAATATTCCACTAAAGTCATTTATCTTTTTTTTTGTTCTAATATTCAAATTTGTGCATTTTTCTAAGAAACTAATAATTGCTAATAGTGACTCAAAAGATAAGAGAAAAATGACCAAAATATACTCTTAAGTTTGAATTTTGAATTTAAATGATCCTTATTCTTTAATAGTGAGTACAATTTTAGTTCAACTTCTAACTGTGGTATTAAAATATAATGAAGTCCACCAAAAAATTGGGATTGATATTGTTAGAAATAAGCTTATATGTACTCTATTTATTTGGAAACTTAGGAGTTCAATAATAATAAAACAATGTTCTATATTTATTCATTTTATGATCAATCTTTGTTTTTTGATAAAATAGTTCAAATTTAGTTGTTAGTTTCTTCTACTCCAAAATTATTGTCAGAAAATTCATATTTCATAAAGAAGACAGATGAATTCCTTCAAACCACACACACACACACAAAAAAAATCTAGGGTCTTTAGCTAGTAGAAAAATCATATATAAATATTTTAGAGGATTTCTATTGAAAAAATTATTGATGCATGTTAAAGGACATCATGATAACAGCATAAGCCATTCGACATCAAATAAAATTAGGAGATTTTATATAACCATTGTGTAATTTAAAAATGTTAAAGTTTTCAAATATTATTTTTGTCAATCGTGTGATATTATTTTGGAGAAAATTATATTACCTCTTCAATTTGGCTTTAAAAACTAAATACATCTCCCAATTTTGGACAATAAATATTCTTCTTCTTCTTTATTTCATTTAAAATATTACTACCTATTTTACACTCTAAATTAACATCCTTTGTCTTTCTTTTTTTTCTTTTTTTTTCTTTTTTTGCTTTTCAATATTATGATTTGTGTCTTTTTAAATTATATTATGTATATACTTATTGATAAAATATAAAAAATTTAATTTTATGAAGTAAAAATAAAAAATAATAATTGGAGGCCTATTAATATTTCATGTTAAAAAAATAAGAATTATTTAAATTCAAAGTTCAAACTTAATGGACTATTTTGGCTATTTGTATCTCATTTTTTGAGTCGCTTTTAGCAATTATTAGATTGCAAGGAAAATACACAAACTTGAATGACATTATTGGAACAAAAAAAAAAAGATAAGTGACTTTAGTGGGACATTTCCCTAAGTTGAGTGACAATATGAGGAATTGACTCAAAAATAGATGTCCAACAATATTTGTCCAGTTTGAAAACCAATGGATACGTTATCCATTTCTATCAATTTTATCGTTAGTTATTAATTATAGTCATTAAACAATATATTTCTCAAAATAATATATTAAATATATTCAAAGGGTGATATGATAAAATTATTTTTATCATTTACTGTTTCTTAACCTGTGTATCAAGTTAATAATAGACAACTATTGATGGACGGTGAAAGTAGTCAACTTGAGTCTTTAAATTTCGATAGACCATTTCAGACCTCGTTTTCTGCATAGGTGTTACATATGAACAAGTGACCTGGAAATTGTAGTTTTTAATTTTTTTTTTTTTCAATTGGTGTGTCTATTATCTGCTTTGAAACTTGATAATTAAGATTCACGATAAATAATTTTTACTTGTAAAACATTCCTCATCAAATGTAATTTTATTTTTTAGAGTTTAAATCCAGAACTTCTAATTAAGGACAAAGAGATACGTAGAGCCAACTGACGTTAGCTAATAAAAAATACCTTGTAAGTTGTAACCATCCAGTGTTGAGAATCACATTTAGGTGTTAAAGTTGATTTTATAACTAAGCAATTATACATGAACAGAAGTATTGAAGTTGATGTTAAGTCATTGGTGTGTTTGATAAATATGTATTGATGGAATGTATAGTTATTAAATAATAAAAGTTTTATTCACAGAAATTATTATCTACTTTTCAGCCAAATACCAGTTGCATACTACCGCAAAGGATTGTGGTGGAGTGGTAACTGGTAAGTACTCCTTCATCCTTAACCAGAAGTTTTGAGTTTGAACCCTGGATATGGAGTTGCCTCTGGTAGGAAGCGCTTTAACTCCCATAGAGGGACGTCTTGATGTGAATTGATCTTGAGCGTATTTATACACCCAAACGTCATATTTTACCCTTAATTTAGCTTAGTTTGAGAATAAATTATCTTGTGCATGTGTGTTTGGCTAAACTTTTGATGTAAATGCGCTAATATACATGATTAGTACTATTTTAGAAGTGAATGAGGCGTGCGGAGAATCAAGATGAAAAAAGATTACAAGAGACAAGGATACTTGGACAAGAATCAAGCAAGCACAAGCTTCTAGTGAGGCCATGTACCGCACCCCTTGGGGCTGCGCGATTGGCCATGCGCCGCACCCCTTGGGGTCGTGCATTTGGCCATGCAACGCATGGGTCTGCCATGGATAGCTGTTTCTTTTAAAGCAAGAAGTGTTTGGGGGCTTGGGGGTAATTTCACCATACATCTATAAATACCCCAAAAACGTCCTTCTGAGGGGACTACGCATTATTTTGGAGCAGATTAGAGAGGCAAACGGTTTTCATTAGGATTCGTCTTCCTTAAACTCTTCTACTCATTTTCTTTGGTATGAATAACATTATCTTTGTAGTTTTATTGCAAATTATGAGTGGCTAATTATCCTTGTTCTGGGGTTACTGCTAGAACATGATTGTTCAGTGTTTTATTTAAATCAATGAAGTTTGTTTCCCATTAATTGCTCTCGTGTTCTTATGCTTGCTATTTTAGTGTCTGGCCAACATTAGAATAAATGTGTAATTCTTGCGTGAACTGACAATGGAATTGTGATAATAGGACGAAGAACATGAGGAATAAGATCATCTATGGCTTACGTTAGGGTTGATTTGCAACTAGGATAGCAATATACCTAGTTTGCCTTATTTGGTTATGAACGAGATGAAATCATTAATGCATTTGAATTAGAACTCACATCTCCGCTCAACGATGTAGTTGTGAGACTAGTTTAAATAGGTGATTTAGAGGATGACCATTCCTGAATCATATAACTAACCCCGAAATCAACAATTAGAGAAATAAAGTTCATTGAGACGAATAAATACCATACATGATTGTGGTAAATGCCGTAGCCCTGGAATTTTCCCTCGATATTGTTTACAACCTTGCTCAAAATTGTGTTAGTCATATTTTATTCTTTTCGCACACTGTTAAAAAGATATAATTTCATAAACTCTCTTGATAAATCACAACACTTGTCTGATATGATTAGGAATTAAATTAAGTAAATTACTAAGCATATAGTCCATGTGGGTTCGATATTCGGCTCTCAAAGAGTCACTATATTACTTGCTAGACCACGTATACTTGTGTGTACGGTAGGCTGCAACACGAATTTGGATTAGTCGGGCTCCAATGTAGATACTAGACATCAGGTGAGAAAAAAAAAACAGTTGCATATTTTCTAATAAAATAAATAATTTTATAGAAATATTATGAAAAAAGAACTTCTATCATACAAAATACACCTCTAGGGTGATTGCATATTTTTATGGCGTTGTTTGGCAATTAATACTACAGACTGTTATCTAAGAAAAACTTCATGCCATCGAAACTAACGTCCTCTATTATGAACATTTAAAAGTTAAATTTATACCACAAAGATTCAAATTCAAACGTATAGAAAAAATTAAAGATTAGTAACTACCCAACCAACCACATTGTTGGTCATTAGATGCATTGCAACAAAGGAAATGTTTTCTCATATATAATATTATATGCTTAACTTTTCATTTATTTAATGGGATTAAAAAAAAATAAAAACTAGATTCAAATCTCTAGTCGATTTAGTTGACCCTCCGTATTTTATTTCTCGATCTCTTCTTATATATGCTTAATCTTCACTATATACACGCTGCAATACTTCTGTGTCATCGGCCTTTATGGAAATTTCATTTTATATCGTAATGTTGGCTTGTTCGTTTTCTTTCTCAATGTCGATCCACACTTAAACAATTTCTCTGCCTCTCCTGAGGTAGGGTTAATTAAGGTCTGCATACATTATACTCACTCAAAACCAGGGGCGAATTTATGTATAAAAAATGGGTGGTTATCCAACTAAACTCGATAAATTATATATATAATTCTTAACAAATATATCAAATATTAAGTAAAGGAACCCATGCTCAATGTGGTCGAATGGTTCACTGGTTGGAGGCCTGGATTTTAAGCTCTCGGTCGAGGGATCGATCCTGGGCAGCAACAGCAGTGGGTTTTTTTTTTTAAAAAAAATTAATTCTAAAGCACTGAATAAAAGTCAAATGGCAGGGTTTCTCAAATGAAAACAATGTGTTTTCTTTTTAGTTCAATAGCAGATTAGTAGTAACTTTTTTTTGATATATATTTCATCCAAAGAAAAGCTTAGAACTTTCGGTCATCAAGCCAAAACCCAATATTAACAAGTAGCAACTGAAATCAAATCACAGAAATCACGTCAAGGTAAAATCGGTATTCCATTCGTTCCTTTTCATTCATGGTTTCTCTTCTTAGTAAGCAAACTAGCAAAGCTAAAATTTTCAGGATACATGGACTTTAATTTTAGGATTTTCATAAAAAAAATTCATTGCTTATAATAGAAAATCATCAAGAGCTAATGAATTGGTTACTCGGAGTCACATATTTTGTGGATGAATTGGACATTGATAAGATTCTATTTTACTTTAATTTAAGTTGAAAGGAATATGTTCCTCTATTTTATTATTAATTTGCAAGGGCGTGATTCCCTTATTTTTGAATGTGAAAGGGGTGTGATTCCTCTTTTTTATTATGAATTTGTGGTTCTCTTGTTCTCGAATGTGAAAGAGGTGTGAGTCCATTAAAGATCTTATAATTATGATGGTTAAAAAAAAAAGGATCAAACTTGGTCTTTTGTTTATTTACTTGTGAAGCTGATGTTGATTTTGCTTATTGCTACTGCAAGTATGGAAAGAACATTCTCCTCAATGAAGCTCATAAAAAATGATCTACGTAATAACATTGGTGAAGAATTTTGAATTATTGTTTAGTTTGTACGATAAAGCGCAAGATATTTGCAACCGTAAATAATGATGTTATTATGGATCGTTTTCACAATATGAAGTCTCGTCGAGTATAATTGTAAACTCATGATATTTTTTATGATAATGTATTTAATTATCTTCTACTCGTCAAGTTATTGTCACTATAAAGTTTTAGATCTTATTTTTAAAGTAATGATGCACCCATTTTCTTGAAATCCTGGATTCGCCTCTGCTCCTAACTCCATGTGTGAGATAAGCTAGGTATGTTATGTATAGTTACTCTCGAAACTAACCCTACTTCAAAAATAAATTTAAAAAATAAGCATAAATATACTATTTAGTCCAAATGCAGTCATATATTTGTGAACAACTTATTTGATACGTGTACTCAAATATTTCTTCATAGAAAAGTCTCTTGCATGCTAGTGAGATATGCTATAATTCAAATAGGGAATAACATGAACATAATTATATTGAATTTCATGTATACGTTTTCCGTTTTTCGAGTAAAATTTGATTCTCCCACAAAAAGAAGTCTTCACTGCTTATATTATAAGTATTAGTTAGTGGCGGAGTTAGAAATTTATCCGAGCAAACTAGAGAGAATATGTTTAATTCAGATAATAAGTTTGGTATACCTTAATAACTTTAGCCTAAACTGTACATTTATTTTAAGAAATCTATTTACTCTCTATATATATACAAATTATTCATTTTAGAATCCAATAACTCAAATTTTGAATCCATGAACTTCAATTTCTAAATCTACCTCTGTGCAAGAGGTGATTAAAAATAACTAGAATATTATTGTTCGAAAATGTATTATGCTATGAGAATTTAACAATTTATGTATAATTAAAACTTCGGTGTTATCATACTTTCACAATATAACTTTTTAACGAAGGAAATTCGATAGGCCAATGCCGTAGTTGAGTGTGTAAAAAGTCAACTCTACTGTCGTGTTTTGCAAAGTATTTTAGTAGCAAAATGTTGAGTTGACCTTCAAAGGGCTGTGACATTGTATACTTCCTTCGTTTTATTTTATTTGATTCTCATATTAATAATTATGAATAATTTATATAGTGAATAAATAAAAATGGACGAGTTAATTAATCGAGTGGCCTTTTTGGAGTTACCTACTTTGAGAGCAATGCTCCCAAGTCCCAATTAAGTACCGTAATCTTCATTCATCATTACATTGAATTAAATAAGGTTTTTATTGCCACTCGATCATAGAATAGGGTCAAATTAAAGTTGTTAATAAGGGGCAAATACTCCCTCTGTTTAACGATACCCCCTTCGTTCTATTTTACTTGGCCTTTTTTGATTTGACACACTCATTAAGAAAATATTAATTAGAAGTGTATTTTACAAAATTAACCCTATTAATGATGCCTTGAAATCCTAAATCTAACTATTACTATTTTCTTTAGTTATTTAATACTGAGGGTAATATGAGAAAGAAGTAATAAAACACTCTTAATTTGCGAAATGGACAACTAATTTGAAACAAACATATTTAGGAAGAAGACCAAGTAAAATGAAACGGAGGGAGTACTTGTCTATATTACTAAAAATAGATATCCAACAATATTTGTTCAGTTTGAAAAATTAATAAATAATTTATCAATTTTTACCCATTTTACCCTTAGTTATTAATTATAGTCGTTACCCAATATATTTTTCAAAACCCTAAATTAATTATATTCAAATGGTGATGTAGTAAAATTTCTCATATTATTTATTATTTCTTAACATGTGTTGTAAGTCAATAGTGGACAAATATTGTTAGAAGAAGGAAATAATATTTAAGAAATATTTTTTAAAAACCCATTAATAATTTAAAATAGGCTCTTAGTCTAGTAGCGGAAAGAGAACCTGCTTAAGTTTTATTTTCTGGTTTTTGGATAAAGGTTTGATTTTTCTTGGGCACACATTATTATTTATTTAATTTAAGATTTATAAATATTTATAAACTTCAAATCTTGTCATAGATTCGCCTGTAGTCTTTGGTGAGCTAAAAATATTTCATGTCATGTCTAATTACCTTTTTCCTATTCTTCCTCGGTTATACTCCTCCTTACCCAAATCATTTGAGCCTCACTTCAAAATTAATAAAAAAACATAAGTTAAACGTTCCATTTAGATACCTTGTGCCAGACATATTATTGAATGCACCCACCTGACCAATTCCATTCAAATTTCTTAATTTCCAATCATAGAGAGGGGGGCAAAAAAATCCAATTCAATAATCTATACATTCCTTAAAGAACATGCTTTATTAGTTTAGTGCATACATACAATTAATTAAGACTAATGTGTTCACTAAGCAAAGGATAGAGAGTCCACTTGTTCCGTACCACTTCCTTTGAATTTTAATAATCAGTACGGTAATATAATACACTATGCTAGAGTGTTTTTTTTTTCATCCGATATATTTGGTATTTATATTGAAGTCCGACTAATTTAAATTTGCATCGTATAAAGCTCATTCAAAATAACTGCTTCCTACCAAGAGTTTTTTCATACCCAAAGTTTCAACAGTATGCTAGAGTTGACCTTTTAAGAATGGCTAGTTTTGCCTTTTAATCATTTAGTTTTGTTAAAGAATTTAACTTCTATAAATTAAAATATATACTCCCTTCATTCATTTTAACTTATTCAGTATTCTAAAAATATCTTTCACTTTTACCTTCCGTTCATTTTAACTTATTCAGTATTCTAAAAATATATTTCACTTTTACTTGTCACTTTAACATATCAAGAAAAGATAATTATTTTTTTCTGTTTTACCCTCAATATTAATTACTTATTCTCCAAATCATTTTCCAAGACCTAAGACTATAAATCAATTAATATGGGTATTGTATAAAATACTCACCCTCCATTCATTTTTACTTGTTACATTTCGCTTTACGAAAGTCAATTTGACTAAATTTCAAAGCTAAATTGAAGTAAATTAATTAATATTTAAAATTTAAAAATTAGATGATCGAAGACTATATGAAATTTTTTATAAGTTGCAACCTTCTGATAATCATTTACTGAAAAAATACATTTTAAAATATTGGTCAAAGTTCATGTAGTTTAATTCTCACGAAGCGAAACGTGATAAATAAAACTGAACGAAGGAAGTATTAATCATTGCTACTTAAGAGGAGTCTAAAGTTTAAAATAGATAAATAAAAGTGAACGGAGGGAGTATATAAAAAAATTAGAGTATATATCAAGTCACCTAGCTAAAAAATAGTTATAGAAAGAAATGGAATCCTAGACCATCTCTTAGACACATAGACAGAAGAAATGTCCTCCTCAACAAGTCAAGCCCTCAGACTTAAAGGAATTGAATCGCTGGCTCGTCTCATTTTAATCGTTTGGCCTATTTGATATTGTCCATACGTGTATTCCCTTTTTCAAATTGTTTGGCAGCAAGTACCAATTGAGGGTCTATCAGAAATAGTCTCTCTACCTTTACGACGTAGAGGTAAGATTTGTGTACATTCTAGCCTCCCCATACTCCACTTGTGAGATTACACTGAAATGATGTTGTTGTTGTTGGCAAGGGCGGATTTAGAGGGAGCGGACCCCCTCGGCTAAAAATTATGTTGTATGTATAAGGTATATTTTAAATATTTTATGTATATATAGATTTTGAACCTCCTAAAACATAAGGTTGAGGGGGTTTTAAATTCACCTTGAGGTCCCAAATTCAAATGTCGAACACTATTTTTTTATTTTTCGAACCTCCTTACACTTTGTTTGGATGGTTGTTGCCCATGGTATAGTATGATATCGTCTCTAAGAGTGTCATGTTTGTTTTGATTGTTTCTTAAAATATATGGTATGGTATGGTTTGATTCCATGGTTATGTGACCATGAAAAGCCTTACTTTATGTAACCATCGATTTGGTGGTATCGCGTCGTTACCTTAATTTTTTTTCTCATTTTACCTTTATTTATTATTTAATAATCATATTTTAATTTATCCTTTATCCTACCTTTTTATAATAGCCCTACCCCGTATCCTACTTTTTCAGTAGATTTATCCTTCAAATTATTGATATGTGAGATTATGTAACGACGAAAAATGATACAATCTATCAAACAATATAGTACCCTACAATACAACACAATACATTATGAAATCATACGAAACAATCATCCAAACAGAATGTTAGTGAAAATCTTCTATCCGCCACTTGTTAATGTTGGCTTATTTGATATTGGGTCAAATATTGTTTGAGCCTCATTCCTTTTCTTGATCTACTTTGATTACAATAAATTAAGCTATCTAATAGAAAGCAAAAATTTTATTAAGAAATACTCCATCGATAATTCAGTTTCTTAGTTTTCTATTAGAGTTAATAACTCAAATGGTCAATCAATTATGAACTTTTATCTCAGAAAGTCACTCAACTTTGGTCTTTACTTCAAAAGTTACTCAACTATAGCTTTTTACTCAGAAAGTCACTCAACTATAAGTGTTTTACTTACAAAGTCACTCAACCTATTTAAATAATTTTTTAATTAAAATTTGCTTACATGAAATTTTTACTTAAAATAAAAAGAGATCCATTTAAATCATTTAATGGCCCGACCCGCTAAAACTATAATATTTACCTTTTTATTTTACCCTTACCCATACTTTTTTAAAAAAAATTACGAATTGACTATACAAATTAGCTAAAAAGAAAATTAACTAGCTAAAAGTGATGAACAATTTTTTATCACTTTTTTTGTGGCATTTCAAAAAAAATAATTTTGTCATTGCAGATCACTATTTAAACCGCCCATAAATAGTGATAATAATAAATACTAACTGTAAATAAAAGAACCAAAAACAAGAACACAAATAGATACTCCTTCCATTCCATATTAAGTGAATTGTTGGGGTATGACACAACCCTTAAGAAAAAAATTTAAGGACATAAATTGTAGGCTACTTTTCATTATTATCCTTTTAATTATTCTTAAAAATTAAAAATGAGACTAGATTACTTCTTTGAGGTAAAGGTAATTAGAGGGAGGAGGGTTATATACAGGGGAGGATCTATGTGGGAGGGTGAGGGTGCCACATCACCCGATTACTCGGCTAAAATTTTTATATACACATAGATTTTTTAATTATTGGTAATATATATTAAAGGTTGGCACCGGTTAAACATAGTAGTCGTTGGTCTGTTGGTCTATGGCTCGGATGCCAGGGCCACCGTGCGAGTTTGAATCCCTGCGAGACTTTTTTTAATTATTCACAAAGCATGCTTCTAATAACGTATATTCTTGTTCCCTTTTCTGTTTTTTTTTTCTTTTCCTCTAGTTTCCTTTTATATTTCAACTCTCTTTCCAATGCATATTTATCAAAATTATCACTTTATTTTTTCCCCTTTTTCAAAATCTCCAAATATTTAATTGAAAGGGATTTTAAACTTTTTCCTCTTTTATTCCTCAAAATACATTTTATTCTTCAATTCTTAATCTTTTGAACAAAACCAACGGAGGCAAAAGCCAATAAATGCTAGTTCATTGACACTTTTTTCTCTGTTGAGAATTCTTTTTTGTTCGATTTTTTTTTAAAATTTGTATAGATACTTTGTAAATTTTCTTGATAAAAATATTTCTCTTTACTTGTATCGTCGTTAGGAGGGTAAATATCCTTTATAGAAGTTGTTTTGACTTTTGTTTTTTTATAGCATTCGTCACAAGTTACAATTTGCTAGTTGTTTACATTTGCATACAAAATTTTAGTTTCTTGTTTACGTTTTTCATTTTTATTCAATATTATATTATAGTATTTTACCAAAGAATTAGATCGAGACATATATAATTTATTTTGGTTCGATGATTGTGTGTTACTTATCAATCAAAATCTTGTAAATCAAAATGAATTAGTCCAAAATGACTGGACTGGTTGAATGTGCGTCCTAATTCAATTTCCATCACTAGTGATAAGTTTATATTAAAGACGATGGCACCAGCGACGGATCCAAGATTTTCACTAGGAGATTCGAAAAATAAAAATACAGTGGTTGGGCTTTGAATTTAGAACTGCAAGATAAATTTTGAACCCCTAAAGCACTAAGTCAACCTCTAATATTGTGCTCAAGGAATTCGAAGATACACTAAAAATAAATAAAAAACACCTTATATATACAATATAAATTTTTTACCAAGGAGGTTCGGATGAAAACCCTTGGCCCCTCCTAGATCCTCCTTGATGGCACCCACAAGCTTCAAATCTTGGATCCGCCTCTGGGTATATAATCTCAAGTTAAGAAGAAAACAAAGTTACATGGTGATAACAGAAAATATTGAATTATGAGCATGTGTATATACCTCCCGAAAAGGAGACAGAAAATTTCACAGATATGAAAATTAAATGATCTATATATTGTACTAATAAAGCTTTTTATTTTCACACAATTACTACATCACTTATGACCTTTACACAATTTTTAATTTTCAGAAATGAATCCACGTGTTTTTTTCTTCTTTTTCTTGAAGGGGTCCTCAAATAATATGTGAAAATAACCAACACAGAACATGAAGGTGGGAACTAAGAATTAGATAATAATATTTATATTAAATCTTATTTTCATCTACTAGCTTCAATCGTCACCATCATATCTATCAAATTTTGCATATGATTTATAAATATATATATTAATTTTAGTTGGTTACTATTTTCACACAAGGTACAAAAATACAAGAATTCAATGAGTCTTTTTATTGCTCAGCCTATGATTTTGCCCATTAAGTTCTTGTTTGATTTGTTGCTATTAGTATACTGCAAAATCCTTTTTGGGATTAATCGTTGTACATCATGTTCTTATTTGATATGTCGTTATGAGACTTTGGATTAATCTTCTCAATAGCGAACAAAATCATTCAATTTTTAGACCAAAGATTAGTACAATTGCTGATTCATTGTTTTATTTATTTATTTTTGCATCTACGAGAACTACTATAACATCATGAACAGTGAAACTACGAGCTAAAAACATGTGTGTCTCTCTTATAAGAAAATATAGTACCACCCCTTTATCGGTAAAGTTTTAATTATTTTATTAATTATGAAGAGAGGGTTGAGAAAAGGATAAAGAAACACCATGTGCAATGAGTACTCTATGTATTACAAACATAATCCAGGAAAAATATTTTTTAAAAAAAGGTCGTGGTAGTCTTGTACTGCAGTTTGCAGTTAGGCATGTGCACGAATCGATTCCGATCAAATTTAGTTATTATTAAATTGAAATTTCAAATTTTAATTTATTAAAATTTTTATTCTAGCTTGATCCATTCTAGATCAAAGTCGATTCATTTTTTATTATTTCATCAAATCGATTTGTTCGAATTTGAAATTTAAACAAGCAATTATTTTCATTTCATTTTAGAGCAAACAAAATAATTAAAATACTCTAAATGTGGGGTTTGGACTATTGTGAGTCTGCATTAGGTTTTAGGTTTGTAAGTAATTAATAACTACTAAATATCATTATTATTATTATTATTATTATTATTATTACTATTATTATTATTATATATATATATATATAAAGTATAAATTTCGATTTTCGAATCGATTCGAATTATAAACGCCCACAATCAAATTCGATTCAAAAAATCAAAATATTCTAAAATTAAATTCATAAATCGATTCAAATTGTATGATTCGAATCGAATTATCCAAATTTTTTCAAATGGATCCGAACACTCGAATTGCTTCGATTTGTGCACACCCCTAACTACAGTAATCAAATATACATCAGCTCTTCTACGTGAAATAACCTTCAATTATGGAAGAAATTGTCACAACCCGATTTCTCGGGTCATGATGGCACCTACTCTAACCCGCTAGTAGGTAAGCCAATCCGTAGTCCGGAAGAGCTAGTAACGGACTACCAAGAGAAAAGAAGAAATTGTAGAATAAATATAATAAATAGGCTACTATAATCCCAAAATTTGGTGAAATATATATACAAAGATGTCTCTAAATACAACATAGGGATCAATCTAACAATAAGAGAGAGAGAGTGGGAGCACTCCAAGTGTCAGGAGCTCACCCTAAATCTTCAATCCATAGCTGCTCTGCACGATGCACACATCAACGGCGATAACTCCTACTATGATCTGCAGGCTGCAGAAGTGTAGTATAAGTACCAAACACGTGGTACTCAATAAGTATCGGCCAACTGAGCTCCAGAAATAATGCAAGCATAAATAACATGTAAGGCATGAATATAACTACAGACAACTATCCAGAAAAGCTAAGCATAATGAGGCTAATGAAGCAATAAGAGTAAACTACCCTATTCTAATAGTGCTCAGGAGCTAAAGTACATTACCGTATATGACTAGTCAATATACCAATGAAGAGGGAAAGAAGTATATATATAGTAGTATACAAGGCCATAGAATATATATACAATTTGAATGGACAAGAAAAAGGAGGATATACTATAATGACACATACATATAGGACTAACTCAAAGGTAATAACCTGAGGGAGTCAACCTAACATCTCGAGCTCCATAGCCAAGTAAAGAAGCTAATACTACCATGATCAGGGCCTCCAACCAAAGGGTGACTAAACATGAGACAACCTACTAATAACATATTCTATCATGATAAAGAAAGGGAACAAGAAACGTACCGACAACCTCGGGTACCAATCCATAGCCATCCTGCCACGAACTAACCATAATAACCAACAGTAAAGTAACTGGCTAGTCCGGACAAACAATACCTAACTGGGGTACCATAAGCCCGAAGGGTTCACGGAAGCACTCAATAAACAACAATCATAACCTGTACCTATAAGGCCCCCATAAGACTGATAGATACAGGTGCCAAACAATTATACTAGTGATAGGCGATGCATATAAATGAATGTATGAACCATAACCCGAAATACCATAACCGATCCAAGTGCCATAAAGTACCAAGTGTATACACCTCCTCCAGCTCAGTAGCTGGCAAAGACAGGACCTACGACAACCATCATTCCCCAGCACTGTGGCTCAAAGACGAAGAAGCGGCCCATAGGGGATTTGGGATATCCGTATATACTGCCTAGTCCCGAACTAGGACTTCCAATAACCATCATAATCAATCTACTCCGTGCAGTATCGGAGATATATATATATAATAGGTGCACGGACTCGAACCGTAACTAAAAAAGTATACATTGTATCATAAGTGCATGGACTCGAACCGTGATTAAAAGAGTGTACATTGTATAATAAATACACAGAGTCAAACTGTGACTAAAAGAGTGTACATTGTATAATAAGTGCACAGACTCGAACCTTGGACTAAAAGAGTGCACATCTGTAATCCATTGTCCGAGATCAGGTTCGGGACTAAATCATCATAATAATGTAGAAAGGGTCAGAATCTCCATCGATCGAAGTAGATAGTAGTGGTAAAAGAGTGGGTAAATCATGGAACGGATTCAATCTCGGTCTAATTTCCAAAATATTAATTTTAGTTTTAAAAGCTCACAATTCATTAAATAAGGTGGTACGATTCCCCTCATAAAAGAGTCCATTTTAAAAGTGAAAAGTGGGAATAAATCTCTTTTTGGAAAATAGTAGTGAAATCAAGGTTTCGGTTGGAATCGTACCACTAAGTGAGCATGAATAGGCATAAAAGTATGCATGCCATCACCAGTATCCAAACAATACAACCATAAGCGCATAAGCGTCCATAAACTAGAATTATGTCCTCCTTAAGGATAAAATACTCACCTGGAGTCCAACTGGCATCGTAACCTCGGCCTCGGGCCCAATAATATATAGTCAACATAATAACGCCTCATAACTCGGGAAACTACGGTAAATGAGGGCGTAAAATTAATAAAGGATCTAATTGGGGAAAATATCACCCAAATCACTAAGTCAAATGGAAATTCTTATACTAAAGAATCCTTAATAATCAAACTAGGGTTAACATGCTTATGATCGAGGGTAATAGGATTCTATGGCCATAACAAGTATCCGATGCTAAGGTTCGGGGCATATTTCTACCCCAGATTCCCTAAATAGACTAAGTCATGATCCCATCCTACAATCCCTAGCTAGCATGCAATCTATACATAACACTATCTAATAGAGAAAAATAGACTGAAGCCTACCTCGATGTCAAACTGCAAGTCTTGAATCGCCCACAAATCACTCGACCTTGCTTCACGATCCTGAAATTCTGCCACGCTATCAAAACAATCATCTACACGTCAATACGAGTAAAATGCAACCCATATTGCTATATAAAAGGTCGGGTCAAGAACGGGTTTGTGGGGCCCTCAAAAGAAATAAAAAAATTGAATTCGTTACGAGGTCCCTCGAAGGAAAAGGAATATGTGCTCAAAAGTTGAGCACAAATGGGGTGTAAATCAGGCTCAAACTGGCCCGCAAAGTTTATGAACCAAAGACCTAATTTCTAAAAATTTACAATGGAAATGATGGAATTTATCCGAAAAAAATAATGAAAAACGACTAAGGAGTGTTGGGCTAGATTACCTTAGATTCAATGGATAATTTTCCACACTTTTCTTCATTCTAAGCTTTCAAAAATGGGGGAAATAGGGTTGAGAAATGAATGAAAAATTGGGGTGAAAAAGAGATTTAAAACCTCCAGGTACCGCTAAAGCGGCTGGTGCAAAAGGGCGAGTGGTCGCTAAACCTGCACTCTGGTTGCCTAAGTGAAGTCTGCTAAAGCGGTCACACCAGATAAAAGGTATCAGATTTTTGCTAAGTCCAAATGGACTCCGATCGGGTGCTCGGTATTCGTTCGGAACACCATGCATGCAAACAAACTCTGCTACCATACAAAATTTAATATTTCGGACTCAGTGAAACCTTCAAAATTTTCATCTAAGATCATTTCAATTAAATGTGGGCCCTACACCCATAGTTTTATTTTTTATCAAATCTGTTCAATAGCCCAAAACGAGTCTGAAAGCCTCAGGACCTGAACCGAGGGTCCCCCTTACCTAAAATCAATGTTCTGGAGATGATGGCGATGTCAGAAGTTCCATCTGAGGTCACCTACTAGGAGTTTTGGTCTGATACCAATTCCTTAGCAACAAAAGCTCAAAAATAGGGAAATGAGCCTAAAATCCAAATGAACTGTCCGATAACTAAACCGACAGTTTCAAAAAGTCATAAATGACCTGTTACCACTATGGGGAGCTCAAAATGCCAGAAATACATGTAAATTGTGAAAATGACCTAGAGGGTCATTACAATATCCACTACTAAAAGGATTTCGTTCGCGAAAGTTAATATATAGAAAGAGCCCGAAAGCTAGAAAGGACGAGGTATTGGGCCCGTATGCCCCAAGCATGTCTCCCCAGATAACTTCTAAGCAGACACAACACTTCCAAGGGATTTTGCTCTAGGTATCTCTTTTTCAACCAACTTCCTTACTTCACTTTCCAAAAATCCAAAACTCATCCTCAATAACCAACTGGCCTCCAACTGAACCGAGAACAACTGATGCACGCAAATCTAAACCACAACACGCTGATAACACACTGATATAAGCACAACCAAACTAAAGGCGATTCAAGGCATGAATCATGCAACCAACTCCAATTCCAAATCTAATCTTCTTTTGCCTTTCCAAACCTACTATCTACTCTGAACCACACAAAATATCATCCGAGTCCTGTCAATGCAAACCCATCACACTATCCTCGAAAGACAAAGGCTGATCTACTGAAAATCCATAATGGCAGGCATAAGAATAAGCCCATATGGTGCTACCTGGACACACAAATGGATATGACCAAAGCCTGTGATCCTTAGCCAAAGCTACTACTGGTTCAAATGACCATCAAAACTGGTAGTCAGGTGTCCGAAGCACAACCTCTCAAAATCGAACAATCCGCTCCGGAAGGTCCCACCAACTGTGGGCGAAAACATATTAAGTCCAACTAAAATACACTTCCCCCACTGAGTAGGCCTACAAAATTTCTGACGAAAACTGAGAATCGAGGACAACTGCAGTATCAACCAATACCATGTGCCGATGGACTAACCTTTGCGTATCTATTAAGAACGACCCATCCAAACTGAAGAAAACTGAACCGGTAGGCAATGAGTAGGCTTAGTCAGCCTATAAATGAAGTCTTAGCTAACCAAATTTTAAACTTGAGGCTGCAACCAAGCTCTACACCCCATAACTGAAATCTCAACACTTGAGCCCAAAAAGACTTCACTAAGGTTGAATGCCTAAATCAATCTCACTATCAGAAATCAAGTATCTAAATGACGATCCCTTCAATGGCTGAAACTGAGACGTTGCCGAAGAACGGAATCACAACTAAGAAAATCGCCAGCGGAAGATATACGTAACTAAATCTACATCTGCTGAGGGTATATCACATCAAGGCATATCCAAGAACTCACCAAGGCTGCAAACAGTTCTAATGATAGCCGAATCTCGGGTAACTCAAAAAATGTGATCTAGGCCTGAATTTGGCCAATCTAGTACTCAATCTACTGCCACGAGTACCCATAGGCACATATCATCAAGCAGAAACACTCCCCGAAGTCATATTAGGTCGAACAAATACCGAGATGAGACTTTCTAAATTCCTCCAATTACACCCAATTCAACTCGGCTAAACCATAAACCACATCGCAGCAAAAATAGAGTATCCAACTCCACACCAATACCAAGATCAAAACGATCACTAGGAGACGACCCCAACTAATCAGAAAGTAAGCCTTAGACCTTTCAACATCATAAACGGGCAACAAAACCGAATCGCCAACTCCAACTAAATATCAACATCAAGATCGAGACCACTACTGGGCGATGAACTATCCAGATCGGATGAATCAAGTCCCAAATGTGTCACGAATAGAAATGGGCTATTGAAGAAGACCATTAATGCTAAAATCACAACAAAGCCATGGAAGGCCAAACTTACCTTCACTTTCTCTCTACAACTGATCTAACCTTGCTAACAAGAGGGAAAGGCAACCAATCTAGGTTTTAAGCCAAACGGGCAAGAATGGCAATGAGAGAAAAATGCTAACTAGATAACACTAGTCTAGCCATCTATCAAATAAGAGTCAACAAATGTCAAAATAATGACTATGATATCAACAACATATATAAGATGCAGGTGGTACCAAAAATGAAAATAAACAAAAATACCACTCTAGGGCCATAACAAGGCCAATATGCCAAAGGAAATGGGACTCGAACCCAAATGCTACACCTCCAAGAAACCCACAAAACTGATCCACTCATCCACTACTAAAAGAAATCATCTATGGGGGGTAGTGATATATGCATAAATTTACATAAGGCATACGACAATCAGTATAGAAATGTCAAGGCATGTAAACACTGATGGGTATGAAAAACCCTAACTCAACTCAAATAGAAACTAAAGGATAGAAAATCAAGGCGCACCTATCAAGGTAGAAATGCGAAGTCATAGTCCCTGACATGAACGAAGAAGTGCGAATCTGAGCATGCCCAAACCCGGATTGAGCGTCTGAATCACCAATCGAGGCACTAAGTGCACTACCTCTAACTGAAAGTGCTACATCTTTATGAGACTGATCTGGATGAGCTAAATGACTAATAATCCCACGCCGGAGACATTCTCTGGACCAGTGACCGCTCTTTCTGCAGTCATAACAAACCCCTGAAGCTCTAACTCGACGAGAAACATGAGTTGTCCCTAACTGGCTGACCAACTCACGCCTGGGGCATCCCCTAGACTAATGGCCAATCTCACCATAATCGAAACATGCCCCAGGGACTCTCTGATGTACTATACCTGCTGACCCAAAATGGACGCCACAGCCTGACAACTATGACCGAATAACCCATACTGCCTGACCAGACTCTGTCCACTGAGACCATCACGATCTATCTGAGAGTCACCTATACTCTTAGGTGCTAACTGTATAGATCTGATAGGCTACAAGTGATGCTAACCTCTGCTGGAAGGATCCCGACCTCCCAATGGAATACCTCTAACACTATACTACAGACATGGCCTCTTACCACCACCTCTATATGTATAAATACATGCCCTCTCTATGGACCTCGCGTGATCAACAACCTGAGAGAAGGAAGACCCAATTGCTACCAAATGCTCCGATATCAAGCAGAGTGTAATGTCAATCCTCTGACAAACCCATGCACCATCTCATGCTCTGTAGAAAATAACATGGGAGTGTGTCTGGCCTACTCCATAAACCCAACCTCATACTCTAAAACTGATAAAGATCCCTGCTGAATACCAACAAACCTAACTCTGGCTTGAGAACCACTCGATGTACCAGGCACCACCACTGACTGTGAATTATCCATAAAAAGACTTGGAATCCCCAACACCATATCCTGATAAGCTGAGGCGGTCATAAACTCTGTCGGAGCCTGGACTGGCCCCAGACCTTCTGGATGACGCTAAAGATCCTTTATATCGATCTCTAACTTCTTAGTCCGATGCTGAACTGAAATTCTAGAAACACGCGCGAAGGTCTCGTCTGAATCTATCAAATACCTCATGCTATCCATCTAGGACAGAGTGGAGTCAAAGAAGTACTTAGAGGTTCATAAAAATACAGACACACGACAGGGAGTCAAGAATAGAATTTCCTAAGAATGCACTATAACATCCTGAAGATAGGATACAGATGTCTCCATACCGATCCGCAGGACTCTACTAGACACTTAGGTCTTGTACCAACAATCCCGGTAAGCCTATGCTCTGATACCAAGTTATCACAACCCAATTTCTTAGGTCATGATGACACTTACTCTAAGCCTCCAGTAGGTTAGCCAACCCGTAGTTTGAAACAGCTAGTAACGGACTTCTAAGAGAAAAGAAGAAATTGCAGAATAAATATAATAAATAGGCTACTATAATCCCAAAATCTGGTAGAGCCAGTACAAAAGCTTCTAATACAACAGGAGTACAAGTGAAATACAGGGTAAATATATATAAAAAGATGTCTCCAAATACAATATAGAGATCAGTTTAATAATAAGAGAGAGAGAGTAGGAGCATTTCCAGCGTCAGGAGCTCACCCTAAATCTCCGATCCATAGCTGCTCCGCACGATGCAAACATCAACGGCGATAGCTCGTACTATGATCTGCAGGCTGAAGAAGTGTAGTATAAGTACCAAACACGTGGTAATCAGTAGGCATCAACCAACTGAGCACCAGAAATAATGCAAGCATAAATAACATGTAAGGCATGAATATAATTACGTGCAACTATCCAGGAAAGCTAAGCATAATGAGGATAATAAAGCAATAAGGGTGAACTACCCTATTCTAACAGTGCTCAGGAGCTAAAATACATTACCGTATATCACTTATTAATATACCAATGAAGAGGGAAGAAGTATATATATATGGTAGTATATTGGGCCAAAGAATATATATACAATTTGAATGGACATGAAAGAAGGGGATATATGGTAATGACCATATATATATATATATATACACACACACACACACACACACATATAGGACTAACTCAAAAGTAATAACCTGAGGGATTCAACCTAACATCTCGAGGTTCATAGCTAAGTAAATGAGCTAATACTACCATGATCAGGGCCTCCAACCAAAGGGTGACTAAACATGAGACAACCTACTAATAACATATTCTATCATGATAATGAAAGAAAACAAGAAATGTACCGACAACCTCAGGTACCAATCCATAACCATCCTGCCACAAACTAACCATAGTAACAAACAGTAAAGTATGTGGCTAGTCTGGACAAACAATACCTAACTGGGCCCCCATAAGCCCAGAAGGTTCACGGAAGTACTCAGTAAACAACAATCATAACATGTACCTACAAGACCCCCCATAAGACCGATAGATACATGTGCCAAACAATTATACTGGTGATAGGAGATGCATATGAATGAATGTATGCAACATAACCCGAAATACCATAACCGTTCCAAGTGCCATAAAGTACCAAGTGTATACACCTCCTCCAGCTCAGTAGCTGGCAAAGACAGGACCTACGGCAACCATCATTCCCCAGTACTGTGGCTCAAAGACGAAGGGGCGGCCCATAGGGGATTTGGGATATCCGTATATACTGCCTAGTCCCGAACTAGGACTTCCAATAACCATCATAATCAATCTACTCCATCCAGTACCAGATATATATATATATAAT
The DNA here is from genome assembly GCA_031232105.1 of Capsicum rhomboideum. Taxonomy (NCBI): domain Eukaryota; kingdom Viridiplantae; phylum Streptophyta; class Magnoliopsida; order Solanales; family Solanaceae; genus Capsicum; species Capsicum rhomboideum. Next base: position 135,228,578 of record CP124711.1, on the reverse strand, counting down.
AAGTGTACGGACTTGAACCGCGACTAAAAGAGTATCTATTATCTTATAAGTACAGGGACTCGAACCGCGACTACAAGCGTGTACATTGTATAATAAGTGCACCGACTATAACAGTGACTAAAAGAGTATACATTATATAATATGTGCACGAACTCGAACCGTGACTAAAAGAGTGTACATCTATAAGCATTGCCCTAGATCAAGTTCCAGACTAAATCATCATAATAATGTAGAAAAGGTCTGAATCTCTGTCGACCGAAGTAAATAGTAGTGGTAAAAGAGTGGGTAAATCATGGACCGGATTCAATCTTGGTCTAATTTCCAAAACATCACTTTTAGTTTCAAAAGCTTACAATTCATTAAATAAGATGGTACGATTCCCGTCATAAAGAGTCCAATTTAAAAGTGAAAAGTGGGAATAGATTCCTTTTTGGAAAACAGTAGTAAAATCAAGGTTTCGGTTAGAATCGTACCACTGAAGTGAGCATGAATGCGTCTAAAAGTATGCATTCCATCACCAGTATCCAAACAATACAACCGTAAGAGTATAAGCGTCTACAAACTAGAATCATGTCCTCCTTAAGGATAAAATACTCACCTGGGGTCCAATTGGCATCGTAACCTCGGCCTCAGGCCCAATAATATATAGTCAACATAATAACGCCTCATAACTTGGGAAACTACTGTAAATGAGGGCGTCAAGTCACCAAAGGATCTACTTGGGGAAAATATCACCCAAATCACTAAGTCAAATGGAAATTCTTATACTAAAGGATCCTTAATAATTAAACTAGGGTTAACAAGCTTATGATCGAGGGTAATAGGATTCTTTGGCCATAACAAGTATCTGATGCTAAGGTTGGGGTCACATTTCTACCCCAAATTCCCTAAATAAACTAAGTCATGATCCCATCCTATAATCCCTAGCTAGCATGAAATCTATACATAACACCATATCATAGAGAAAAGTAGATTGAAGCCTACCTCGATGCAGAACCGCAAGCCTTGAATCGCCCACAAATCACTCGACCTTGCTCTAAGATCCCAAAATGCCGCCATGCTATCAAAACAATCATCTACACGTCAATATAAGTAAAACAAGATCCATATTGCTATATCAAAGGTCTGATCAAAATTTGGGTAAAGTATGGGCCTGTGGGGACCGCAAACAAAATTTAAAAATTGAATCTGTCATGAGGTCCCTCGAATGACAAGGAATGTGTGCTCTAAAGTTGAGAACAAACGATGCGTAAATCGGGGCTCAAATCAGCCCGCAAAGTATATGAACCAAAGACCTAATTTCTAAGAATTTACAGTAGAAATGATGGAATTTAACGGGGAAAAATAATGGGAAGCGACTAAGGAGTGTTGGGCTAGCTTACTTTAGATTCAATGGATGATTTCCCATACTTTCCCTCGATCCAAACTCTCAAAAATGGGGGGAATAGGGTTGAGAAATGAATGGAAAATCGGGTGAAAAGGGGGATTTAAAACGTCCAGGTGCTGCTAAAGTGGTCACTTGGCAGCTAAAGCGGTTGGTGCAAAAGGGCGAGTGGCCGCTAAACCAGCACTCTGGTCGCTTAAGCCATGTCCACAAAAGCAGACAACTGCCGCTAAAGCAACGTCCGCTAAAATGAACCTTGACCGCTAAAGCGGTCACACCAGATATCAGGCATCAGATTTTTGCTAAGTCCAAAAGGACTCCGATCAGGTGCTCGGGATTGGTTCAAAATCCCGTGCTCACAAAAAAACTATGATACCATATCAAATTTGATATTTTGGACTCAATGAAACCATCAAAATTTTCATCCGAGATCATTTTGATTAAATATGGGCCCTACGCCCATAGTTTCATTTTTCATCAAATCTACCCAATAGCCTAAAACGAAAGCCTTGGGACCTGAACCGAGGGTCCCCCTGGCCTAAAATCAATATTTTGGAGCTGATGACACTGTTAGAATTTCCATCTGAGGTCGTCTACTAAGAATTTTGGTCCGAGACCAATTTCTTAACAGCAAAAGCTCCAAAACAAGAAAATGAGCCTAAAATCCAAACGAACTATCCGATAATCGAACCGACAGTTTCGACAAGTCATAAATGACCTGTTGCCACTATGGGGAGGCTCAAAATGCCAGAAATGCATGAAAATTGAGAAATGACCTGGAGGATCATCACAAAAATCTTCTTTTTTATACTCATATTTTCCCTCTTATCACGCTCCGCCTATTGTTGTGCTCGTATCAACCAAACCCTCAAGTTCCATATATATTTCTATTTTTAATTATTCCATTGTTATTTTAAGGTTTGTATTGTAATGGTGATTGATCCCTTGGACATGCACGAAATTTCAAAAATCAAAATGTAATGCAAGCAATAACTCATTTTGAGTTTCCCCATACTTATTATTTAATAATGGGATCATAATTAACATTTTTATCTATGCATGAGATTATTTTTATTGTTATCGATATATACTAAGGGCCCGTTTGTACATGTATATGAAATCATGATTTAAAATCATTTGATATAAAGTTGAAGTTTGATTTAGACATACAATTTGAAAAGAAAAATTCTGATCATCAACATAAAACCCTACAAGTTGTGAAAACTATTAAATTTTTCCCAATTCTTTTATAACATTATCAAATGAACTAACCATAGTTCATAAGTAGGATATAGTAGTATCCTAAGACACTGTGTTAACAAATCGCACATCTCAATGCATGTTCCATATATAATTGTGATTATAAACTTTGATCAAGTACACATAATTTATAAAGATCCACCAGTCAACAATAATAGTTACTAGTTATTCTTTAATATAATTTTTTCACATGGTACGGACAATCTTTTCACGGCGAGCATGATTATTTTTTTTGCAAAATTTAAATAATGAATTTTTTTTTACAAAATACAAACTTATGAGTCAAATTTTGTATTTAAAAAAGTTGAAATCATGATTTGACATCCCAAATTATGGTTTCTTGAGAATTTTGGATTTCATCTCCTGATTTCAAATCATGACCCCTAATCACATATCCAAACGTTGATTTGAAATCGTTACATGAAATCGCAAGTCCAAACGCCTACAAGAAATGACAATGTTTGAAGTTAGATAATGTCAAAACTAATGACAGCTTTTGAAGTTAGATAATGTCAAAACTAATGTCAGACATCACATATTTGAATTTGATCCAAAATAGATAAATTTATAAATTTTTACGCACTACAGATATAACTTAAATGGAGATCGCAACATTGAATATCTATGCACTTAGACCCCTGTTATAGCCACGAAGAAATCCCCTACAAATTTCATGTATTTCGTGAATATCTTGAGAGAAGAGAAGGGACAATTATGTTTGTGTTTAGCGATGAAAGAAGAGAAGCGGGTCAAGCTTCAAAGTGGGTTTAATTAGGGTTGGCTCCCAAGGTAGAGTATATTAGGGCACTAAGGGGTCGGTTGGTTGGAAAACAAGTTATCCCACAATTAGAGACTGGGATAAAAATGACACTACAATCCCGGGATAACTGATTCTGGGATGAGTTATTCCATGCATTTTATTCCCACCAAACATGGAATATGCTCATCCTAAATTTAACTCCGGGATTGGTTATCCATTATCCCTTGTACCAAACGAGCCCTAAGTTTACTACATCACCTTTTGAATATAATAAATTCAATGTTTTAAAAAATGCATTCGAAATGAATAGTACTTAGTAATAAGGATAAAATATGTATAAAATAGTAAATTATCTTTTGATTTTTCAAACTAAACAAGTAAAAAATGAACATCTAATTTTAATATAGTGGACAAGTAAATTTAAATATAGTATAAACTAGGACTATTAATTGTTTAAAGCCTATAATAAAAATAGGGATAATTTTAATTTATTGCTAATGTGGACGGTTAGTCTATTTAATTATTGAGGAATTTTCATAAACCACCACAGTTTGGTTGCATATTACCAGTGTCATGACCCAAAAGTTGAGGTCATGATGGCACCTATCTCGACTCAGGAAAGGAAAACCGAATTGTAAACTAAAAAGATAAATATGAAACTTCTAGAACAAAGTCAGGCCATAATATATAAACATAGCGGAAGTCTGAGCAAAATACATAAATTTTTAGAAATAGTGTCATAAGTAGAAAGAGTATCTAGTACATAGTCTGAAAACTGAAATACATGAGTCTATCTCCGAATCATAAATAAAGACAAGATGAAATAGAAGAGGTCTGGAATCAGTCCCGAACTCTGGAGCGCACTAGTACCTTGAAAATCAAGCTACCACGTTACGAGATCTGCCACCAGGGGTCGCACTAGAATTGGGATCTGTACCGAAAGAGCATAGAAGTAGGAGTGAGTACGGTCCACTTGTACTCAGTAGGTATCAGAGGCCGACTAAACAAAGTAGAAAATAAAAGTAAATAAAAAATACTATGAGCACATCACCTGCATACAGAAAAGTTTCCAAATGGTAGCTCACACTGTCTCCACTAATAATTCTACAATATAAAGTAAACAAGGAATCTACACACGAATATACATATAGAAACTATGTACAAGGCAACAAACACATAGAGGGAATACAAATGATGCAATGCAATGATGGTGGGATGTTTCATATACCGCTTTCAAGCCTTAATGCTTCTAAGATAGGACTCATGGAGGGTTCGCAACCCGTATACTTTCTCAAATCTCAACTCAACCTTACCGGTAAATGACCTCGGCCTAGGCTTTTTAGAAGATCATAACCAACCTTGCTGGCAAATGACCTCGATCAAGGGTTTTTCAAAAGTGTTTCATTTTCTTTCAAAATATCAGTGTCTCTCAGCAGTACCAATATCTCATGAATATAATATAGATAAATCAAGATGCAATGCTCACAACCAATCAGTATGAAGATGATAATCAATTCAATACATGTATAAATGAGCTCAAAATAAACTCAAATGTCAATAATTAGTGATATAAGCCCTATAACGGTACCACTAAGATAAATAGTCATGTGGGACATCAAAAATATCATCTCAAACCCTTCACTCGGGTATCACTATGATGATAAAGGAAAATAATGCTCAAATAACGCCTATAAGATTTATTTAAACCCCTGCACGGGCATCACAATAATAATAATGGCAATTTAATACACAAATAAGGCCTATGATGTCAAACAAAGCCTCCAGGCATCACCACCAATATATCTATCAAGTCATCAACTATACGCAAATAAACCCCCACACGGGCAACGCGATAACATTTATAATCTCAAAATAAGATTTTCTCGTCTAAAATCTCCAACACATAGCATACTTCATTAACTACTCAGCCCATTCTGAAGGAAGTTAAGTCATAACCTACCTTGAAGAGCCGAAAATCCAAGCCTAGACCCTTCAATGCGGAGTCTTTCCCTTTTGGATGATCTCAAAACAAGCTAAATCTATCAAAAACATCATCTTCGCGTCAAAAGAAAGTTTATGATACCTACAATGACTATATTTAAAACGGGTCTAAAACGGATTCGAAAAATAGGTTCAAAATCGAAAGGGGTAACATCAGAATTTTATTTTAGAAACATGTTCTCCATACCCGTAAGAGTCTACAGCTAAAAAACCACGTGAAAGTGAGTTGAGATTGATGATCAAATCAATGAAAAATTATTTTAAGAGTTCACAGAAAAAAAACCCAATTTCTAGTTTGAAAACAAGATTTAAAAGTGTTTGAAGATATAATCATAAGGAGTTAATAAAAATAAGAGTTTGGAGCTTACCCAAGTACAAATAGTGAAGAAAATCCTTGAAATCGTTCCTTCCCGAAGCTCCAAGGTCCAAAAATGATAAAAATCACGAAAATAGGGTATTTATACTGTTCTGTGAACAGTACCTCGCGATTGCAGACCCCACCTCACTATTGTGAGGGTCAACATTTGACTAGCCATTTAATTGGCCTTCTCATTCGAGGTCAGGCCTCCGCGTTCGTGAAGGCTGACGATCTAGCCCCATTGCATTCGCGACGGTGCTGTTGCATTCGCGAGGAGGAAGGAAACCCCACCAGGACTCGATAATCCTTCGCAATCGCGACCACCACCTCGCAAAGTTATTCAAGAAATTAGAACCATACCACTTCGAATAGAGTCTCCCTCTTTGAATCGTGATGAAGGACATCATCCTTCTCTGCGTTCGCATCCAGGAGCCTGCGTTCGCAAAGAAGGAAACATTAGGCACCAGATATCAGCAACCTTGCTGATTTTTGCATGATTTCAAATCCTTTGAACGAACCCTGGGGATTCTTTTGAAATCCCACAGAAATAAACCATATATGCGACTAGGGTATTTTTGATGTTCCAGACTCAATGAAATTGTTATATGTTTAAAAAAGAGATTGTTTATAATAATTTAACCCCCGGGACCCCATTTTAGCTTATTTCACTAGTTTTTGAAAAAAGGATCGAAATGCAAAATAAACGCTCAGAACCCAAAATATCTATGCTCTTAGACCAAAATCGACATTTTAGATCTAATAGAACTTTCCAAATCATCATCCGACACTCGAAATGTAAAATATTGATCAAAGTCAAATTCATGGCTTTTAAAGCCTCTAAGAGTCTCAAACACTCCAAATCACTCTCGAATGTATCAGGGACCGTGCCAACCATCTCTATATCTCATAAATAGTGTATAACAACTATGGGAAGGGGGAAAAATGGTCAAAATACATAAAAAAGTAAAATTCACAACTAAGGTTATTACAACCAGACGTAACTACACTTTACCTATTTACCATTCATAGAACACATTAATTGTTAGGTGTCTATATCTGTCACACCCCATATCCCAACGAGACAGACTGAAACCCGAAGTCGATATGGCCCGAGAGAACCGATCTTTGCTCATGAACCTTCGTATGCATATCCTCGTATGAATCTTATTAAACCTTATGTAACTATGCGGAAAACATGAACATGGAAACATATGCTATATATATATATATTTAGAAAACTTGGCCGTTGGGGCCATCAAGTCAAAACGGACATTTGTCTCTTACATCCATAGCCCACATATGTCTACAAAAGCCTCTAACAGAGGCATCTATAAGACCAACTTAAAATCGGGACAAGTCCCCGCTTTATACAATATTTACAATATCAAAACAAATATACAACTATGACCCAGAAAGCTCCGAACCAAGTGGAGCCCACCAAAACTCTGCAAATGATCCCCAGTCTACAAAGGAAGTCTACTAATGCCTGCACCTACAACATGTAAGGTAAGTCCCCAAGAGGGGTCAGTACGAATAATGTACTGAGTATGTAAGGTTGAATGAAACTGTATAATACATAAATACTTCAATGGAATCAATTATAAGTAAAGAACCAATATGGATAAGTCATCACTCTATATGTATGGAAATATGTACATTAGATGGATTACTTCTTTTATTCTTATGCTCACTCGTCCCCGTCATCACTCAATTCTTCATCTACTACTCGTTCTTCCATTCTCACAAAGCCCGGGCCCCAAGCTGATTAGTGGGAAAATAATACTGTCATAAAGGTGTTCATTTCACCCCATGGATACACCCATAATGTTGGGATGGTCATCATGAAGGTGTGTCCTTTCACCCCATGGATATCATCATGAAGGTGTCTATTTCACCCCATGAAATATGGGAATCGTCATCATGAAGGTGTGTTCTTTCACCCCATGGATACACTCATAACACCTTACTTCATTCTTTAACTTTTACAAGATTAGTACATTTACTTGTGAGAGATTGGTACGCTCACTCATGAGAGATTAATACATTCACTTATGAGAGATTGATACTTTTGTTTGTAAGAGATTGATACCTTTGATAATTGTAACATTATTGGAAGTTGGAACTATATCCACAATTATATAACACATGAACAACAACGACTAATGAATGAGGATATGTGACTTAACAATAGATAACAACTTGAAGTGAGACACCTTTGGACATATCGGAATGAACTAGTATAACACTAATGTGAATATTATGGGCTGCAGAAGGATACAGAAAGAGAAACCTTACATACCTTATCGTCTCAATATGAACACTTAATTCTATACGTGAATACAATAGTCCCGCTCCTTCCTTATGTTTCACTCGATAACACAAATACATAACGGAACCAACATTAACCACCAACTACCTTACAAATGAATATAACGATAATGAGTTGCATGTTTGCCTTTAAAAATGTCATTTCCCCCTTGACAATACCATTGAAGAAATTATCATACCAAAAATTCCACAATATTCCCAACATTGACCAAAATATCATAAACCACTAGCATGTCACACCAAGTTCATACTTTCCACTTTTCATCACCACAACATCACAATTATTCCATCAAATCACTTCAATACACCTCACAACAACAAATCGGCCATAATTCCATAATTTACACTTATAGAAAAATAACAAGTTTAGGACCGTAATCACACCATACATGTTGATATTTCATCCATACCATGCACTTTCATCAAGACAACAAGTCATCTTTCAAGTTTAAATTCCATAGATGACATATCTTTTATAAAAACACAAAGTGCAATATTCAACACTTCCAAGCATAACCAACATGATATACATCATCTCTCATGCATATAATATGTTAATCTATAAGCATAAACACTTACCTAAGCTTGGAAAATGATGATCTTGCTCCAAAGATGACTTAGGGTTTGAAGAGCCCAAAGGGAGCTTTCTTGAGAATTCTAGAAAAAGATAGAAAAACATGTGTGTTGTTGTGTATTAAAAATCTGATTTTTTGCCTCTTTTTATAGGCCTTCAATTCCATCCTTAGTCACTCTTGGCATTTAATGCAATATATTGGCTTAGTCAATGGAAGAATGGGTCATTTGACCATTATCATGCTCCAGATTTATTGGTTGCGAAACACACATGAACCATATCAATCCTATCTCCAAAAACATACCCAAAACAGTCCAACAGGGGAAATGGGAAAGGGAAAAACACACTTTGTACATGGCATAAATAGATTTGTTGAACAATTCTCAAAGAAAGGGAAAAAAACAACTTGAGGGCTCTTATTACCTTTCTTTTTAAACTTAAACATGCTACGATTTCACGCTACTTTCGAAAAGCAACTTCGATTGGAGATATCGCAGAAGCTTTAACAGATTTGTCACTAATTAAATGTGTTGGCCAGACTACCAGAACATGCCGTTATTACTCATTTTTGCAACACATAAACACATCAAACCATAAACACAGAGGGATTAAGCATACTCCAAATCCAACAAGCAGCAAAATTGACTTAATATATATAGTCTCACAGATTCCAATAGAAAAAGAGCAAGAGGGGCGGATTTGCACCTGTTTTGGAGCAGCAATCTGGAACTACGAGCTTCGTCGGGATCTTTCACCACCAGAAAATGGCACTTGAATTTCTTAGCCTAGGAATTCAAGCTCAAACGAGTCTTATAGAATCCTTAGCACCAAAATCCCTTTTGACAGCTAAAATTCCTTACACATTTGGGAATCTCTGCTATCCCCCCCGCTCCTCTGGTGTTCGAAATTTTAGCTCTACAGTGAGCTATTTATAGAACGAACTTCAGGTCAATTTTCTTGCTTCAACCGATGTGGGATATGGGATTTTGAGGGCATTTTGGGGATTCTAGAGGGGTAATTTGAATTTCAAAATGGGAAAAGGTTGACAGCCAAGAATCGGTACTAATTCGATGAATTAGGATTTCTTTGAGAATCAATTACAATCGACCAGCTATGTACTTGTATAGTATGAATTTCCCTATTTGGGGAATTTGAATCGGAAATTGAGGGATACTATCGTTTGGGGTTGCCACGTCGCTGATTCTAGCACTTGTACACCTCAACCGATTCGTACTAACAAAAGGAGGTCAAAAAATTTGATGGACTCTTTGATGCACGATGCGAAATAAGGTGTTGTTTGGCAGTAATTTACTCTGCGTTTAATGTTGATGGAGTTTCTGGGTTGGTTGGTCGTTGATTTTTGTGTATCGTTGTTTGTTGGAGTTGTCAATAGTGTTGGCTGTGGTTGTTGTGTATCGGGTGTGTTGGGTGAAGGAGAAGGGAGATATAAGGTGTTGGGTCAGGTCGGTTCAGCTGATGTGGGCCTGGGGCAGGTAGGTGGCTGTTGGTTTGGGCCTGGGGAGGTGCTGAAATTGTTGTGGGCTGGTGATGGATTAAATTGGGTAGAGGTTGGGTAAAGGGTAGAAATTAGGCTATTTGTTAGATAGCTTAATTGTCAAGATTTTAGTCAATCACATTTAAATTTTAACCTAATTGAAAATCAATTGGCCAATTACATTATACTTTTGGCCAATTTGATTTCAATTGAGGTTAAATTTAATAGATTGGCTAAATTGAATCAAAGTTTGGAACAAATTAACAACCAATTTAATCCCAAGTTTCTTAGTTTAATAAAATCAAACAAATATTATCCAAACAAAATATTTTAAGAACAATTTATATTTAAATTAATATTTACTTATTTGAATTAATTTTTCAAGATAGTTCTAGATTAAAATCTAGTTTTGACAAAATAATTATTTAAGCGACTAAAATTATACGATCTCATATTCAAAAATACATAAATGTATAATTCATCACTTAAATGGAAAATTTAACTCAAAATAAATATTTCAGAAAGCGTTTATTCGGATGAAATAAATATTTCGATTTTATTTAAAACCGACGAAACTCAAGATTAAATTTAGTCGGGAAGGGCAAAAATTAGGTGTCAACAACTGCCCCCTCCCTTTGGGTAGGGTGAATGCAAGCAACCCTGGGCATAGGGAGTTTGATGATCCTAATTTTTTTCGACCACAAATTCATTTTTCGAAAGAGGTTGGTTTTCGCATGAATTTCAAGGAGTTATGGCCGGACCCCGGTATCGGGTTTCCTACATATCTCAGGTTACATGAGAATTCAGGCCACTTGTAGTTCATAGTGTTTGATTTGGAAGCATAATTTCGAAGAATTCACAAGCTATTTCGGTTTCGAGATAGGGAGATATCAGGAAACTTGTGAATGGGGAGATTGGGGGGAGTTTGGAATGCAGTCGAGTTTTCAACATAGATCCCAGCCTACATATCCCCTAGAATCAGGGAATCATACTGCTTGTAGTTCGACTCAATCGGTGGAAAAGGTGGTCTATTATGCTAAGACGACCTTTGGCTTAGGATGGGTGACGAACAGTTGAGCTAGGGAGAAAAGGCTTGTAATTATATCAATTACAAAATGTGGGGCCCTCACTCCTATAAATATGAGCTACATGGACACAATTCCCAAATCTCTAGGTGTATGTCACCCAGATTTGAAGAAAGGGGAATTTGCTTCCAGTGTGAGTTTAGAAATACTCTGGATGCAAAACTGAAATCAAAAATATTTCAAAATACCCACATGCCTTCTAATAGGGGTGTGGTTTGATGGTGGTGGAAGTCATCCTTTAGCTCGCGCCCAAAGAGTTTGATATTCCTCTTCGGACTACGTCCCGGTTTGCTGCTAAAAAAAAGTTCCACGTTGTGTTGCGTCCTTTTTGAAGTCGTCCGCACCTGTGGTTTTGCTTTGAGATTTTCATCCTCTCGGATGTTCTCGAAAACATCTCAAACAAAATTGTTAGTGGTAAACTAAATTTATGTGGAGAGATAGTGTCTTCACCTCAACTCCGTGTTATGCTACGTTCCTCTTAGCGCAGCCTTCATCATACTCTTCGTATGACACTTTCTTTGATAAATTTGTTGATTCCCTTCATCATCTTAGACGATTTTTCTTGGGATAAACCTATAGTTTTGGTTTGAGAATTTCATCCTCTCGGATGCTCTCGACAAAACCTGGAATAAAATGTTAGTAGAAAACATAATTCACGAAGGGTAAATAGTTCTTTCACCATACCTTTGTGCGGATTGATTTCTAAAAAAAAAAAAGTGATATCATCATCTCTCGTACCTGTTTTGAAAGATAACAATTTTTGCAATAGTAAACACAACAACCCTCTTGGTTGTTGGGTATGATGGACCTCTTGGTGATTGAGGATTTTTCAAAATGGGGTAGCTCCTTTCAGCCACCGACGACATTTTGAGTAGAACGGTCCCTACAACCGTACAATCCTTTGTTTGATAATTTTCTCAAAATGGGGTGTCTCTCTTGGCCACCGATGACATTTTGAGTAGAATGGTCCCTACAACCGTCATATAGGTTCGAGTTAGTCTTGCGCATCGTCTGTATGGACACGTCTTACAGATATCCTTCGAATTATCAATCTTCAGGCAATCTTTCATAATATCCGATGTAGGACACGAGGTGGCTTACAGATGTCCTTTAGGTCGCCAGCTTTTGGGTAATCCCGCACATTATTCGATCTGAGATAGCAGATGGCTTACAGATTTTCCTCGAATTGCCAGCTCTCGGGTAATCCTGTACATCATCCGACCTTGGATACAATGTGCCCTATAGACGTCCCTTAAATTGTCGATCTTTGGGTAATCCTGCACATAATTGATACGATGTGTCTTATAGAGAACCCTCATATCGTTAATTTTTAGTAGTCTTGCACATTATCCGGTAAGGATATAATTGTGACTTATGGATAACCTTCGAACTGTCAACTTTTGGGCAATCTTGTACACTATCCGGTTAGGATGTTAATGCGGCTTACGGATGACCCTTGGTTGTTAACCTTCAGGTAATCTTGCGCACTATCCTATTTCGAACAACATGGATTATAGATGACCTTTGGATTATCAATTCTTAGGATATCCAGTACGTTGTCCATCTTCAGATAGCGACTTAAAGACATTCCTTGGACCATGCTTCTTTAATTTTTAATGAGTGTCAGCCTCTTACGGCTTTACGCGTTATAATATTCCCTTTCGGCGATCCATATAATCCTTTTTCGGTATTGACATGGTTTTGTCATCCCCTTTCGGTATTGACAGGCGTCAACCTCTTTCGGATTTGACACAATAATGATAACCTCTTTCGGCGATCCATGTCACCCTCTTTCGGTATTGACATGGCTTTGTCATCCCCTTTCGGTATTGACAGGTGTCAACCTCTTTCGGATTTGACGCAATATAACAGCCTCTTTCGGCGATTCATGTCATCCTCTTTCGGTATTGATATGGTTTTGTCATTCTCTTTTGGTATTGACAGGCGTCAATCTCTTTCGAATTTGACGTAATATGATAGTCTCTTTCGGCGATCCATGTCATCCTCTTTTGGTATTGACATGCCTTTGTCATCCTCTTTCGGTATTAACAGGCGTCAATCTCTTTCGAATTTGACACTATATTATAGCCTCTTTCGGCGGTCCATGTCATCCTTTTTTGGTATTGACATGGCTTTGTCATCCCCTTTCGGCATTGACAGACGCCAACTTCTTTTGGATTTGACAAAATATTATAGCCTCTTTCAGCATTCTGTTGACGTGTCGGCTCTTTTGCGGGTACCTACGCTCAAGGTAAACAATTAGTAGACACAATGTCGCTTTTGCTAGCGACTATAGTCAAATCTTGGAAAAGCTTTAAAGAAAGTATTCATAATATAAATGACTTCGTTTGCAAATGTCATCCTTTTCCCAAGGTGAATAGCTAAATAAGAAGTCATTTTGGAGGTGAATAAACAGTTGACACCCGTTTCTGGGGACAACTATAAATACCACTTTCGAACGTTATATAATGACAGATTGGAGGAGGATGTCCTTACTCTTCTAGTCAGATGATCTCTTCGACCGCTCCATTGTGTTGACTTCTTTGCTCTCTCCTTATTGGTTTATCTCTTTCACTACTCCGTTCTGTCGACCATTTTTGATCATCATGTGTTCATTTTGATCCTATGATTTGTTGGGCATTTGAGAAGAATGTCATTGCTAACCCCTCATCCATTGACCCCTGCAACCAAAGAAAAATTGTTAATTTTGATGAAACTAATCTGTGTTGACCTCCTTCGACCTTCTGCTCCTTTCTTGCCATTCTTTGGGTGTTTTTCATCTTCGGGTGCTTGCCTCGACTTTCCCAATCAGTTTCTTCATGTCACGCACTAGCTCAATGAGCGTCTCTGGTTAGAAGCTTGACATGTCTGACATTTGATGGCGAGGTCTAGAGATTTCTCAGTATTGTAGCTGGGGATTGGTCCACTTGGACTTTGTTGTAATTGATTCTGATCTCTTGGTACTGGGCATTTTTGTAGTTTGAACTCATAAATGCAGCTCGATGGAAATTTTGAGGTCCTCCTCAAAATTTCTACCCCAGTTAGATAGCTTGAGGTAAGTCTTGACTCGTTGAGGAAAGAGTTGACACTCCGCGAGGTTCTTGAGATACTTTCTCAAGATTCTCCATTTGACTTTGTTGACGGATGAACTTCTTCTTTAGAATTTTCGAGATTCCTTCTAGAAAATCTTGCCCCAGTTTCTATTTCCAAGTGATAGGACTGAGACGATCAGGTCAAATATAGTTTCCCCAACATAGAAGAAATTGGGATCTCTTACTATTGGGGAATTCTGAGAATCTGAACTCATGAATGAAGCTCTAGTGGACATTTTGAGATCTTCCTCAAAATTTCTGCCCCAGTTAGATGCTTTTGAGACAAGTCTTTAGTTGTTGACTATGTGTGGATCTTGAGACCCTTCTCAAAATTTATTTCAGTTGCATTCTTCTTTACGACCTTCCATTCTGATTGTTGAAGGGTGGATCTTCTTCTTCCGAATTTTTGAGATTCCTGTGGATCTTCTTCTTCCAAATTTTTGAGATTCCTTCTCAAAAATTCTGCCCCAGTTTCCATTTCCTGGGGTGATATGACCGAGCCGTTGGGGCGCCTACGTATCCCGTTGAAGCAGGAATCAGGTCAAACGTAGTTCCAACATAAAAGATTGGGAATTTTAAGCATAAGACGATTACATTAAGCAAAATGTGATTACAGGAAAGAATCATAAAGAAAAGACTGTTATTAGACATAGTATCTCTTCACTGCATCAGAGTTGATTGGTTTAGCCCATTCTTGGACATCTTTCTCGGATAAAATCGAGACTTCTCTGGATAGCACCTTATGGATAATATGACACCTTCGTCAATTTGGTGCTTGGAAAGTGATTATCTTCTGATCAATTAGATTTTGAATCTGGTGTTTCAAGTTAAGGCAATCTTCAGTGGTGTATCCAACACTTCCTGAATGATATGCACAATATCGATCAAGTTTGAAGAATTTAGATGATGGATTAGCAGGCTTTGGTGCAATGGGTTGAATTAGTCCAACTGTTTTTAGTCTTTCAAAGATCTGAGTTCGACTTTCAGTTAACGGAGTGAAAACTCGAGGAAGCTTTTTCTCAGAATTTAGACGGGGAAGATTATAATTGTTTTGGTTAGCATAGGTGGGTACTTGATAGTAGTTTTGAGGTGCTTGGACGTTAGGCTGATGATTTAGGATAGTGGTTTGGACATTGGGTTGGTAATTTGGTTTTGGAGCTTTGAATTGGGGTTGGGCATAAAAGATGGATTGAGAACCCTGCGGCGGTGAAGAGTAGATAGAAGGAGAAAAAGCGTTTATAGGCCTGAACTTCCTTTTCGGCCCAGTATCAAATGACACCGTAGTTATATCTTCTCTTCTCTTCTTTGACAAATCTGAGGACTCAGATGACGTCGGAGTCTTGCTAATTTTTCCTGTTCGAATACCCTCTTCAAGTGAGTCACCCATCTTTACCAAATTCGTGAATGTCGCACGAACTGCAGACACCATTCTAGTATAGAACTCTCCTTCTTGGGCACGGGAAAACACTGCTACCATTTCCTCCTCAGTCATGGGAGGTTGTACCGTAGCGGCTTCCTTTCTCCAGCGATAGGCATAGTCTCAAAAATATTCATCTCTCTTCTGCTTGATCCGATTTAATGAATACCGGTCAGGGACTATTTCCACGTTGTATGCGAACCTGTCAAGAAAGTCTTTGGCTAGGGCCTTCCAGCCAGACCATTTTTTCAATACTTGGGATGCAAACCATTCTAAGGCTTCACCGCTTAAACTTTGACTAAATAGGCGCATCAACAAGGCCTCGTTCCTTCCTACTCCGACCATTTGGTCACAATATTTTCTTAAGTGGGCCATGGGATTACCGGTACCATCGAATATTTTGAATTTGGGGATCTTATATCCTTCCGGTAAGTCCACATCGGGATGGACACACAAATCATCGTAACCAAGTCCATCATTAGAAACTGACCCATGAAACTCTTTGATCTTAGTAATCTCTTCATTCATTGCCAACAACTTTTTCTCATGCTCGATTTTTCACTCTTTTTCTTTTCCTTCATAATTATCTATCTCGGGATTGGGGGAGATTTTAAAGAGCTCAGGAGGGATGGTGACCTGAAAGGTGGTCGGGGGTATGGGTCGGATATGAGAGGTATTTTGGATGGTAGCGGCAAGATTTTGGTATGTGGACGCATGATTTTGGGGATGAATAGAATTTGGGTTGTAAGAAGGGGGGACATTTTGGGACCCATAAGTGTTTGGTGGAGCTTGGTAGGTTTGCGGGTTATTTCGTGGATTGTAAGCATCGGGGTTGTCATTTTGGTTAGCATGGTGATTGGGTAGAGTATAGTTTTGATAAGTTGGTGGGTTGATAGTGACAGGGTCTATAGGAATTTGAGGAGTAGAGGCATATGTTGTGTTATTTGGATGATTCCCAAGGTTGGGTGGATTGAGAGAAGAGAATTGGAGTGGAGGCCTGTATCTTTTCGGGACAGGAGCGTTAGTGGTGTTGGCCAGATTTCTAGTGCGATTAATTTCCTCTTGGAGCATCCCCACCTTCTTTGCGAGCTCAGTAATCATCTCATTCTGTTCTGTCATCATGTTACCCCTGATATCCAATGCGTTCTCGTCGTTGATACCAGTCATATTTTCAGTCAAATAATGGCTAGGTAAGGA
The DNA here is from genome assembly GCA_031232105.1 of Capsicum rhomboideum. Classification (NCBI taxonomy): domain Eukaryota; kingdom Viridiplantae; phylum Streptophyta; class Magnoliopsida; order Solanales; family Solanaceae; genus Capsicum; species Capsicum rhomboideum. The sequence goes on along the minus strand of CP124711.1, from coordinate 135,211,627 downwards.
ACCTTTTGTGAGCTCTTGACCAGGTGAAGTGAGGATGATCGACAAGCTTTTGTCAACACAGATCAGTTTCTATTTATTTTGTTACCTAATAAATAAAAAACAACTCAAAAGGAAAATATGTTAGAACCTATTAGAAATAAGTCATACAAAATATTTAGAGAATACACGAAACACATAGAGTGGTTTTAAATAACAGGCGAATTGATCCACAGGGAGGTGACAAAGATCTCTATGAACAGGATTTTGCTCATTGATTTTGGATAAGTGGATTTTATCAGAAAGGTTGACTCTTCTTCTTCCCGTCCTTATGTCTCCCTTCACCAAGATAAGGAATAATAGAGTTTTTGAAGAAAGGGGCCGGGCCAAAAGGCTGCCTACGTATCTCATGAAGGAGAAATCAGGCCCTACGTAGTTCGAAAAAGGATTGTTTTCATTTCATTTCATTTCACTCACTAATCTTCATTACATTGTGGGAAGCATAAATACATGAAAAATAAAGACGGAAAGACTTGCTACATTTAAAGCTTGATTTTGGGAAGTGGAAAGTGTTCTCATTTTCTCTAGCCTTCTTCTGCTTCACAGATGGTCTGGCACGAATTCCAAGTGCACCTTTCCAATTATGATCAAGTGTTCCAAATCAAAGCGGAAAGCACGACACTTCTCAATGTCATGTCCTTTGGTTCCATTGTGATAATGACAAATATCATCGCCTTTCCTCCACTTTGCAGACCCTTTCAATTCCTTTCTCTCGACTGGATGGAGGATTTTTGCTTGGATCAACGTGGAGTAAATGTCTTCATAGTTATCCTTAAAAGCCGTGAAGTCCAAACGATGAATTGTAACACCACTAGTGATGGGAGCCCCTAGTTCAATCCTATCGCATGCCAGCATAGCATGTGGTCCATACAAGTGAGAAAGTTTTCCATTATGGATCAAATAGCATATTTTGGCTTTCAACACACGACATTCAACTGTGGTATGACCTTTCTGAAGCAAATGGTAAGCACACCTTTTGTACTCATTCCTGGGGTCACATTGCGGACCTTGAGTCTTTATCGGGCACAAAGTTCCCTTAGCCTGTAACATTTGGTAAATCTCTGAGACTTTCACAATTTTTCATTCTCTCAAGCAGCTCCTTGCACTTGCCTTGAGTGTGATCTATTCGTCTCCTTGCCTAAACCTTGAAGGCAAGAATGTCCTGTCCATGTATTTTGACCATTCTTTCATTTCACTCATGAGTTCTTCGAGAGTCATTGATGTTTGTTCTTGCACGAGACTGCCACCTTCTGGTTCTTTTCCTTTATCTTGCCCTATCATCTTTCCAATTATCTCAGCAACCACTTCAAATTCCATGGCTAATTGTTTGATCTCTCTAGCAAGGTCTCTTTTTGGTATTTCCTCTCCTTTCCTCAGCATTTGGTCGAACATAGTGATTTTTGCTTTGGTTAGGGCGGTTTGCTCCTCCAATTCCTTACTCTTTCCTATGGCAACATCATTTTCTTGTGCGATTGATAAATTGACTTTGGCAAACCTTCTTTCGGTCATAACCACCTTCTTGCTTTTCACCTTCAACATCTCATCCGTTTGGCCTAACTCAAGAAATCGCCTTTTGACTTGAGCAATTCTCTTATCGTCCTTTTCAGTCCTTCCTACAGTGGCTTCTTCTGAGTCCATAGTCAACCTTCCTGAAATGGTAGAAATAACTTTAGGAATTTTAAGAACGGTTACGGACTTTCTGAGAGACTTGGAGACTTTGGAGTATTTTGGTCGGACTTTTGTATAGTGAGTGTATATTTTGCTTAAAAGGGACCCTAGGAAAGTAGGAGTGGATCAATCTGCCTTTGATTCAAACAACATAACACATATAAGCACATAGAACAATTTATATCACCCAAGCATAATAACAATGTGCGCGTCCTATTTAAGGGACCTTTTTTGAGCCAAAGGTGGGGCTAACGATTATTCAAAAAGACGTATGTGTTGTTTTTGAACCATTCCATTGCCCCAAAATAGGTATATGTGTACATAATAAAAATTTCCCGAAAGGGATACAGAGCCCTTTAATAAAGGGGGACATTTTAAAATAAATGGGGATAAACGTTAACAAAACCCGCGCAGGGGCAAACAAGCTAACCCACACAGGGGTATTTTGGGAACATGAAAAATACATAAGATGTGAGCCCACGCAGGGGCGAGAGCCAATGTGATCTTGAAGTCGATCCTTCCCTCATTGTTCTTCTCTTGTATTTTTTTCCGGATCTCCCCAAGTGTATTGGCTTTTTTAACACCATGCTAAAACTCAAAAATTGTGATATCCTACAAAACAAGTAAACTGTTAACCCCCACCCCAGTACAATGGTCTAATTACAAAACATACGTCTTTTCAAATAGCACATAATCGGATGCGGTGTCGGCGGGTCATGGACCCTTTTGACACATTTGGCGATTTTTCTAATGGACTTAATATCCCTTGGGATATTAAGCCGACCTGGCTAATACTTAGTCATTCAGGATTTGGTTTCGCTCTATCCTAGTTGACTAGAGTGGTTTGTTCGAATTGACTGAAAACCCGAAATGGACTTTTCGGGGTAACACACCAAATGACTGTTGACCGACTCGAGTCAACTACTTCACTTGGCGGTTCAAAGAAGTTGAGGTGTTATACTGAAGGACGGGTGCAGAAACCCACATAACCGCCCTTTTTCCTAATGCCTAATGCTTTGCCAGGAATGACGGAATATGCCATAAAATGCGACAGTTATAATAACAAGTAATAATAAATCAAATAAAGCAATTATATTATTACAAAACCGAATAGTTAGTCAAATAAAGTTAGTTCAAATATTTGGTTAGAACCTAGTTGAAATCCCCAGCGGAGTCGCCATTTCTATTTTGCGGAGAAAATGACTAAAAGCTTTTGTTGAATTCGAAAACTTGGAAAAGATTTCAAACTCAATTTAAGACAGAGTCGCCACTTAATTTATTTTAGGAAAAATTAAGAAAACCTTGTAAAATAATTCAAAAGACTAAAACAAATAAAAATCCCTTGAATTTGAGAAATTCGGGTAAGAGGTTCATATTAATACCTCGAGAAGGTTTTTAAGGCACTCGCGATATTCTCTAACTTGGGGTTATCCGGGCTATTTGAAAACTAACTTTTGACTAACTTGAAAAATAGTGAAAATTTGATAAGTAAGGAAATGATTCTTCAAGAACAAATTCATATTGATTAGTTAAGAAAATACTTGCAAGAGAATTAACTGATTAGGCTAAATAACAAATTAATTAAGGAATAATTATTTTTAATGAAAAATCATTTTTTATCAAGGAAAAGACAAAGTGATTGGAAATATATTGAAGAAATAAGACTTGCGACTAAGATAAAGTGTTGATTTTAAGAAAATATTTAAAAATTCTTGAATTGGTCAATTAAGTCGAATGAATAATAAGAAGAAGTTAATTTGCAAAAAAACATGGTATTTCTAAAGGGGAAAATCAACTAAGTTAATAAAAAAGAGTTAGTCTTTATTACAAACAAGTCAACGAGAATAAATTAAGAAGAAAGGGTTGAAAGTTGGGCCCCTGTTTTGACCCAAAGATTCTATCCAACTTGGACTTGTAGCATATGGGTCTGCCTTGGCCCATTTTTACTTGGGCTTTGCCCATTTATTTCTCCAAATCCCGTGCTTTAGCTTCCACCTGTAACATGCTCCTATGCCTGTTATACACCGTTGTATATCTGCTGCATGTTTTTTGTATATCATCGGGAAATAGCTTTGATCCCTTGCCAAATCAGTCCATTTTTGGACTTGGCAAGGAGTTGACTCGAGAGAGTGAGACTTGGTCCCGAGGCAATGCAAGGAATAGGCTTTGGAGGGTCCGTACGGACCCAAATGCACATGTAGCAAGCAAAAGGAAAAAGGAATTATTATACATTCTTATCCAAAAAAAATGCAAACAAGATTCAATCAATATAGCGAATGCAGAACACTTAGAAAAAATAAGTAAAAGGCATGGGTAACTACAGAGAAATCATTTTTCATCTTTGGACAAGACATCTATTTTTAAGATAAGAGTTACCACTCAAAACATATTCTACTAAAACATTTAATACACTTATCGATTGGGCAAGATATGGACAGATTCAGATTTTATCATTTATCTCTACGCATTTATTTTCGCGAATCTTGCAAGATGGTATTACACTTATCACGTTATTGGAAAGATAAAACACCACTCTGTTAAAGTGATTATTGAAGATGCTACAACTAAGTTCCCAATAAAATGGAATACTCAAGTTCAAAGCTACAGCTATACCAGTTGAAACTTTCACTATGTTCAAGAACATGAAACGGATGGGCAATAACAACAAATATTCCAATCAGACTTCAGAATCAACCAACACAGCATGCTCAAAGTCTCTCTTATTGCAAATAAGGTGCAACGAGTAGTTAGTTAACATATAACACACATAGATCTTGTCAAAACATACTCTAACAGTGAACCAATAAGGAAAACGGGAAAAGGGATGCACACACTTGCAACAAGATCAATTCTGTCTATTGTGAATATCAAAAAATGTGTAATGACAGCAAAATGGATCACAATTCTTATCTAATCCAACGGCCAAATTTCGGCAAGTTCAAAACCAGATTTCGATTTTACCTAAAAGAATTAACCATTATCATGCTCCAGATTTATTGGTTGCGAAACACACATGAACCATATCAATCCTATCTCCAAAAACATACCCAAAACAGTCCAATAGGGGAAATGGGAAAGGGAAAAACACACTTTGTACATGGCATAAATAGATTTTTTGAACAATTCTCAAAGAAAGGAAAAAAAACAACTTGAGGGCTCTTATTACCTTTCTTTTTAAACTTAAACATGCTACGATTTCACGCTACTTTCGAAAAGCAACTTCGGTTGGAGATATCGCAGAAGCTTTAACAGATTTGTCACTAATTAAATGTGTTGGCCAGACTACCAGAACATGCCGTTATTACTCATTTTTGCAACACATAAACACATCAAACCATAAACACAGAGGGATTAAGCATACTCCAAATCCAACAAGCAGCAAAATTGACTTAATATATATAGTCTCACAGATTCCAATAGAAAAAGAGCAAGAGGGGCGGATTTGCACCTGTTTTGGAGCAGCAATCCGGAACTACGAGCTTCGTCGGGATCTTTCACCACCAGAAAGTGGCACTTGAATTTCTTAGCCTAGGAATTCAAGCTCAAACGAGTCTTATAGAATCCTTAGCACCGAAATCCCTTTTGATAGCTAAAATTCCTTACACATTTGGGAATCTCTGCTATCCCCCCCCGCTCCTCTGGTGTTCGAAATTTTAGCTCTACAGTGAGCTATTTATAGAACGAACTTCAGGTCAATTTTCTTGCTTCAACCGATGGGGGATATGGGATTTTGAGGGCATTTTGGGGATTCTAGAGGGGTAATTTGAATTTCAAAATGGGAAAAGGTTGACAGCCAAGAATTGGTACTAATTCGATGAATTAGGATTTCTTTGAGAACCAATTACAATCGACCAGCTATGTACTTGTATAGTACGAACTTCCCTATTTGGGGAATTTGAATCGGAAATTGAGGGATACTATCGTTTGGGGTTGCCACGTCGTTGATTCTAGCACCTGTACACCTCAACCGATTCGTACTAACAAAAGGAGGTCAAAAAAATTGATGGAATCTTTGATGCACGATGCGAAATAAGGTGTTGTTTGGCAGTAATTTACTCCGCGTTTAATGTTGATGGAGTTTCTGGGTTGGTTGGTCGTTGATTGTTGTGTATCGTTGTTTGTTGGAGTTGTCGATATTGTTGGTTGTGGTTGTTGTGTATCGGGTGTGTTGGGTGAAGGAGAAGGGAGATATAAGGTGTTGGGTCGGGTCGGTTCAGCTGATGTGGGCCTGGGGCAGGTAGGTGGCTGTTGGTTTGGGCCTGGGGAGGTGCTGAAATTGTTGTGGGCTGGTGATGGATTAAATTGGGTAGAGGTTGGGTAAAGGGTAGAAATTAGGCTATTTGTTAGATAGCTTAATTGTCAAGATTTTAGTCAATCACATTTAAATTTTAACCTAATTGAAAATCAATTGGCCAATTACATTATACTTTTGGCCAATTTGATTTCAATTGAGGTCAAATTTAATAGATTGGCTAAATTGAATCAAAGTTTGGAACAAATTAACAACCAATTTAATCCCAAGTTTCTTAGTTTAATAAAATCAAACAAATATTATCCAAACAAAATATTTTAAGAACAATTTATATTTAAATTAATATTTACTTATTTGAATTAATTTTTCAAGATAGTTCTAGATTAAAATCTAGTTTTGACAAAATAATTATTTAAGCGACTAAAATTATACGATCTCATATTCAAAAATACATAAATGTATAATTCATCACTTAAATGGAAAATTTAACTCAAAATAAATATTTCAAAAAGCGTTTATCCGGATGAAATAATATTTCGATTTTATTTAAAACCGAAGAAACTCAGGATTAAATTTAGTCGGGGAGGGCAAAAATTAGGTGTCAACAAGCCCAATTCACTCAACCCAATAAAATCAATAATTTCTCATGTTTAACTCATTTCATATGCGTTACGATGATATCCCCACTCACGGGATTTATATTCGTAGCCTCAATCCCAAAAACACGCGATTCTAGCCACGTATGGCTTATTTTGACCACAAGGGTAAAATCATCATGTTGATGCCAAATTCGTTCACAAGTAATTTTACCACACCGTAATCATTCCATGTATATGCTCGTGGTTGTAGAAGAAACGTGGCAAAAATTGGTTCGGTACGTCCCCGGGCACCCTTGGGACTTAGAACAAATTTTGGAAGCTTACTAGTTTGGCCGTTCCAGCAAGAGCCTGGCCCTTCCCAGGGCACCGAGCTTTAGAAGCTTGCTGGTTTGGGCGCCAAAACAAGCGCCTGGCCCTTCCTATGGCACTGAAATTTTTTAACATTTTAGTTTTCGACTTTTCTTTGCGGGTTTGGTTAGGTACTTCAAGTCCTATTCTTTAACTTACTTCTCGCTTTTAATATACTGTATTTGGAGGTCCTCTTAGCCTCATTTTGAACCCCACAAATGCTCCACAAAAATCACAAAACACCTCCTACGAAGGGGTAATCACATGTACGATGCCAAATTTCAATTTTCTCATCACTAACATTACAAAATACATATTCATGGCATCTCGACACCTAAGTATACCTTGTTCAACGTCGTCAAGTAGGGTTGGGAAGGTACGGGGTGTTACAATATCCACCAACAAATACAACCTGTCTTAATTGTGTTCGTCTGCTCAATGAATAAAACCTATATTTTTTTACCATCGATTTGGGACAGTTAGTTTTGTTGGTGGGTCAAGAGCACACGTTACATTCTTAGCTTCATTGTTGGTGGTGTAAATTTGCAAAAGATAAATAATGTAAAGAAATACAAAACAAACTAGCAAGGAAACAATTAAGAACGAATCTGTAATGACAACACAGTCCACAGTCCTTCCAGCTATAGGCTGTTTGTGGCCGAGAATACTTAAAGAGCAAACATAATAGCAAGGAAATAGTAAAACTACTAAAGGAAATGGAGAAAACTTAAGAACAAAGCTAAAGATTTTTTATTGCTTGAGGATAGAGATGACCAAAATTGAATTTTTTTCAATGGGCGAGGGGTGTCTATTTATAAGGTGCCAGTATTGTCTGGGGCCAATAGGAGAATCCCACTTGCTCTCGTGCCATTGGAGAGTTAAATAGCTCATTAGCATGTGTCAGATGCGATTTTACCGATGACTAACGTTGCTCTCTGGATTCCCTAACACATTGTCCTCCCATTTTTTTTGCATACATTCACTATCCTGGTTGGTCTCGAGCTATTTTGCACTCTACCCGAAAAGATACCTCGTCATATCAACGCCATTATTGAGATGACGCTATTGTGGGACGGTTCCTGCTATATCCGACTGGGGTCGATCTAATTGGCCCAATCCATAGCAAAGTAATTTTTACCCCATATAATGTCAATTGTATGCGTTCGTGCAACAGATACAAACAAGACGGAATGCAAATTATACAGAGGTGCATGCACGAATACAAACAACAAAAATACATGGTTATATTCATAGGTATATAATCACAAAAGTATATATGTTTCATGTCTAAAAAAATAATTACTCCCTCCATTTCAATTTGTTTGACCTGCTTTCTTTTTTAGTCCGTTTAAAAAAGAATGACCCTTTCCTTTTTAGCAACTTTTTAATTTCAACTTTCCACATATCATATTTAAGACCACAAGATTAAAGGACAATTTGGGTACATTTGACATATCATAATCTAAGTACACAAGATTCAAAAAATTTCTTTACTTTCTTAAACTTTGTACAAGCAAAAATAGGTCAAATAAATTGAAATGAAGGGAATACATATATAGTGCTAAATCAAGGCAAAATACTGAAACACAAAAATTTGTCAGAAAATTCCTACTTTGAAATACATAAATACACGTGAAGATACAAGAAAATATTATATTTACACACTAAAAGGAGGCCAAAGAGAATTCAGCCAAAACTAAGGATACACTGTATTTCAACTCAAAAAATCCAGTCAGATCTACGCATAACACTATCAATGTACTTACTATCGAAATACACCAGATCTTCCAGATCTTATACATATACTCAAAGATGGATTTACTAGCCCGCAACTCTGATATCAACAATCTGCTTACGTTCCTCCGCCACTAAACACCATCAACAAATGTTTGTCGACTAGTCTCTTTCATAACCAAACACCCATTGAAGCAATGCTTCTGTTTTTCTGTCTCTGTAGGTTTTGATCTACTGTCAAAATTTTCAGGCGATATTTCAAATTAAAAGTGCTTCGATTTTCTTGGATAGAAAAGGGTCATTGTTGTTCGATTTACTCGGCCAGATGGTGAAATAAAGAGAAGAAGAGAAGAAAAGGAATATTTGAGAAGCGGAGAGTCTACAATATATTATCGTAGTAATGTTACCTTCTCACCCTTTGGGTGCATACACCAGCCATCCCAGTGACGTCCATTCTCTTCTTCGACAATAGGAAAGATAAGATCTCTCTCTGATTTGATCTTGTAAAATTGATATTGTTCAATCCATCTTAAATTGTTATAGTCAAACTATGCATTTCATTTATGGTGGTGCTTGGGGTTTATAACATGTTCCTTTGTCCTAGAATGGTTTTTTCTCAATTTTCTATATGAGTTCCCTTCTTTTATGTTCATTCTTTGATTTGTTTTTTCTCTTTTGGTTATTCATTTAGATTCTCATGAGAAAGCTCCAAACATATGCTGATTACAAGCAACTACTAATTAACAGGATAGTTGTTTCTGTTTTTTGGTTCAGCATCAGCGCTCTGTGCCAGGTGCATTTATGTAAATTTTGTCTCCCTTTTTTATCTTTTTTTCTATACGATATAACAGTTGAAATTCAATTTTTTCAATTCTATTGTTTGCGAATTTTGAAGAACTTTTTAGGATTTAAATCCTTCATACATCTCTGTCTATCTGGATAATCAAAATTCTCGCTATAGTTGTTGGGTGTGTTGTGACCTCTCTCAAAGTGGTGTCTTTACTAAAAAATTGAAAATGTGCAATAAAAGCTGCTATGAAGGAGGTTTGTTCAACTATTTGTTGTGCAATTACTTTCTGTTCTTCTCTTTCTTTGAAACTGATAACTTGTGTGTGCACATATATATATATTATATCTGCGCCATAGTAATTCAGTCTCCTTTACATATTTCTCTTTACTCCCAAAATGAAACAACAGAATTTTTAAAGCAATAATTCATTTGATTTACTTCATAGGTTCACACCAAATCCTATATCTTTTAGAACTTTAGAAAGAAAGTTTCAATTAACCTGGTCTTAGGCTTTCTCAATGTCAAGTTTACATATGATGCATGATTAGGTAGAAAACAAGTTTTTTTCTTTATTCGCTATAAATTAAAAAGATTAGCTATGAATGATAAATATCTTAAAGTATATCTATTTATGATAAATATATAGCATAAGTTAATTACGGCATACAAAAATTTCTTAACTTAAATTTTCATTGCATTTAGCAAAGCACTCAAAATTTTCTATTGAAAGTAAAGTCAATTCCTCTTATTCTAGCCCATGTCTATTGAAGATGTTAGCTACGTATATAACATACACTATCTTAGATTTTATTGTAACAAATTTTATTTACTCATATGAAGATTTGTTTAGTTTAATTTAAGGTCCTAAAATATTATGAAGAGTTCTAATAAAAACTTAAAAAATTGAATGTTTGAAAAGACTATTTTAAGGGTTCTTCATGTCACCCCACAAAAGAATAATGAGAGCTTTTTATTACTTCATTCATTTTACTCCCTCCGATTTATTTTACTTGGCCTTATATGAAATTAAGAGAAGTTTATAATTTATCTTCCAGTACTCACTCTATCGATAAATGACTACATAAAGTATTAATAGTCAAATTTAAATTTTCAAAGAATAATTAATAAGATTAGTCTAGTAAAAGAAACTGATAAAAAATTTCTTAAAAAGAGAATCAAGTCAACATGAGCCAAGTAAAATAAAACAAAGAGAGTACTTTATTTGTTATAGTTTGACTTAGCACACAATTTAATAAATAAATAAATAAATACTTTTGAAACTTCTAATCCCATATATTATCATAATATTTATTGGTTCCTTAAAGATTGTATGATGTTGGATCATAATATTTATGTGGCTATCAAAACTTCTAATTAAGAAAATATAGAAACATTTCCTTCATTTAAATGGACTAATAAGAAAACAACATCGAGCAAATTGGAATAGAGAAAGCAAGTGAGAGGTCAAATAGTGGGTGGAAGTAAATAATGAAGTTTTAAAATATTAATTGTAGTTTTCCAGAAACTTTTCATGTCTAGAGGGACGGTGTCTAATAAGGGGCTCTGAGTGCGTAGGTTAAGCAAGGATTGGCTAACGTACGACTATAACCACTGTCGTAGAAATAGAGTCTTAAAGAGCCACAGAAAGGCCTAAGAAGAAGATACGACTGTTCTGGTTAGGTAAAGCACCCAAAAATCTTGGCAAGTGGATGGTGGGTAGGGGAAGTGCTCCGACGATGTTCCACTGCCCCGAGGATGAGCCTAAGCGTGTGGTACCTATTTGGGTGACATTTCCAACACTGCCATTGTAATTCTAGACTAAGGAGAATCATGAACGCATAAGAATTTTTTTAGGTAAACCAATATGTCAGATAAACTATTACAAGAGCCGTAAGGCGGTTCTTTGACTATTGGTAAACTATTGAAGGTCTTAAATTGCACTTCGGTGACTCTAGTGCCAAAAGTACCAAATCCCACTTATGTAAGATTTTCGCCCAGTAGTTGCAATGCGATTTATAAGCTGATCTCTAAGATAATCACCAACAGGCAGAAACCAATGGTGGATTTGCTAGTAGGGAAATCATAATTTTCCTTCATTGAGGGCAGGAATATATTGGATAATGTGATCATCGCTAATGAGCTTATAAAGGGGTACTCACAAAAGACTATGTCCCCCCGGTGCATGATCAAGGTGGATATCAGGAAAGCATAGACTCCATTGAATGAGGATTTTTGAGAATGATTCTATTAGAATTTGGGCTGCCTACTAAATTTGGGGAGTTGATCATGACTTGTGCTTCGACAGTAAGTCACTCACTATTGATCAATGGTGGGACTACTCCCATATTCCAAGCTAAAAAGGGCTAAGACAAGGGGATCCAACGTTGCTTTATTTCTTCATCCTAGCAATGGAGTACCTCAATCGATCCCTCAAATAATTAAGGCTAAACCTAGAGTTTAACTACTACCCCAAGTGCGAAAAGATGGAATTGGTTCAGATGTTCTTCGTGGATGACGTACTAATGTATTATAGGGCCGACAAAAAACCCATCTATCTTATGTTAGACTGTTTTGATCTCTTCTCTGCTGTTTCTGGGCTAAAAGCTAATGTGGATAAAAGCTCATTGTATGTCGTCGAGATCTCGCAGGAATTCAGAGATCAGATATTGAATGAATTGCAGTTTTTCCTGGGTACTATGCCTTTCAAATATTTGGGAGTGCCCTTGTCCTCAAAAAACCTTTCCATTAGCCAGTGTTTGCCGCTCGTGGAAAGGATAGCTGCAAGAGTGAGATGTTGGACGTCCAAATTGTTATCTTATAGCGGCAGAGTCCAATTAATTGAAAGTGTTCTGTTTGAAATGCAGATGTACTGGGCACAAGTGTTTCTACTTCCCCAAAAAATCATAAAGCTGATGACCAGCATCTGTAGGAACTTCTTATGGACGAGTAGCGGTGACTACTCTAAGAGTGTGCTTGTAGCTTGGGACACAATGTGCCAGCATAAATCTACCGGCCGGTAGACTGAACATTCTTCAGTTTGCTTACTGGAATAAGGTTGCGTTATTGAAGTTACTATAGGAAGTGGTGAATAAAAAGGACAAATTGTGGGTCCAATTGATCCACATTTACTATATCAAGAGGAATTCTATTGACACAATAGCTACTCCTAATCGAGTTAGTTGGGTGGTGCGGAAGATATTTGCAGCAAGAACTTGGTTGAATGGTAATGCTAATGTGTCCTCTGAACTAGATAAATTCTCAAGTCCTAGGGGTTTCAACATCAAGAATGCTTACAAGTTCTTCCTCCCTTAATTCCCAAAAGCTACATGGAAGAAGCTTACTACGGTGAAAGGGCTCATCCCTAAACATCAATTCATTCTTTGGTTAACACTGCATCGGAGGCTCTCTACGGTTGATACGTTGTTAAAATGGGAAATAAAGGTGGACTCCAACTGTGTTCTATGCAACTCGCAAACTGAGGAGACCATCACTCACTTATTGTTTGATTGTGCTTATGCTACACATGTTTGGCACAGACTGTTGGACTGGATAAGAATGTGTAGACAAGTGTACTCATGGGAGGAAGTAGTAGGGTTATCCAAGACTACTAACAATCGATCACCCAAAAAGACCATTTTTTGGTTCTTATATGCTGCCATGGTTTACCACCTCTGGATGGAAAGAAACTCAAGAAGATTTCAGCAGAAAAGGAGGGACAATGCTGCTATCCTTGAGGAAATTGCGTTGGAGTTGCACATAGTCGGCCAAAAATATGTTAACTGGTGTGACGTCCTGAGTACAATGCAAGGTTATCCTTGATTTGCAGTTCATAATGGATAGGAGTCCTTGTTAGATTATAGTAGTTCATTGGTCCTTTTCTTTAGAATCTAGGCCTTGAGTCCAAGAGGCCTAGTCTGTGTATCATTGCTACTTTGGTTTTTGACCAAAAAAAAATTGTAATTTTTGAGTAGTTAAAATGACATATATCGAAGAGCTAAAAATTTTATATGTTGAAAAAAGAAATATGAAATGCTGAAAAAAAAAATCACGGAATACCTGATATATCCCATCAGGTACTATGTAACCATGCCTACAAACGTTTAGACAAATAGAAAAAAATCACTTATTATTTTGACCTATATTAAAATTTGAAACTTGAACATAAAACCTCCTAATATTCTCTCGACGTTGATGGACCACGTGACCATCTCTTTATCATCTATAAAAGGAAGATTTTATTCTTCACTAAAGGTCCAGGACTAAAATTAAAACAATACAACAATATTGAAGGCATCACCTAGGTCATAACCCGTCAAATTCAAACGCACACATACAAGAAATGCAACATGAGAGCTAAGAATGTTTCGAATGCCAATGCGAGTTTAGTTTTTCACAGTAGTAGCCGCAAAAATGCATCTGGTTTTGATTTGGAACGAAATTTAAGAAAGTAGACTTTTGAATCTTATAGTCTTAAACTAAAGATATATAAAATGTACCAAAATGTAGTCGTTTAATCTTGTGATCTTAAACATACACGTGGAAAGTTGAAATTAGAGAATTATTAAAAAAAGAAGAGAGATATTCTTTTTAAAACTGACTAAACAGGAAAGTAAGGCAAACTAATTGAAACTGAGGAAGTACTCTTTTTCAAGCTTGTGTGCACTTCTTCTATTCCACTAGTTACCTGCTACCTTTCATCAACTTAGATAGAATTGAAGAGGAAAAAATGAACAGTTGGGAAGTATAGGATTGAACTTATAGAATCCATGCAACTTTACTAAAGTTGGGAAGTATAATGCAAAGAATGAGAAATACCTTACACTTTCTGGCTTCATGAGGTACAACAATGAATGAATACTGCAAGGAACGAAGACATAATGTGTATGATATGTAGGAGAAAATTTGAACCTTAATACATTTACATACATGTAAGTTGTATCTTTTCCCTCTTGCTTCTGCATCAATTTACTTACATTCATGTAACAAAGTAACAATAATTGATACATTGAATTCAATCAATCTCCACATGTTGCTCTTAGGCAGAGACCAAACCAAATTGAAACCTATCCTCTATGAAATCCCAACCATCACTGAACTTCTTGATGATGTGAAACAAAAAGAGGACTGAAAAGTTGTACATATTGACCAAAATCTGTACAGCTCAGTCAAATCTCAAAACATAGATGGCCAATACTTGAACTCCGCTTTCTAGATATGATCAGAACTTCAAAGCTCAAATGAAGACAACAGCAAGAAACGTAGTTGGCCTTGTGCGGTTGTATCTCCATGTATATAAACTTAACTTGTCATTGAGGTGAGAATCATTATAAGAGCTTCTTGTGTACCTTAACTGATGCTGGTTATAATAATATATCAATTCTAAGGTATGAACTCTTTGAAAGCCCACACTAGAGAGAAGTCATCTAAACACATGCACAAGGAACTATTCCGTTAACTGTTGCAGCGAAATGTTAGGAATGTTTGTCTCCATCATAAGCTCTACGGTTTCCGCAAAAAAATATCTTATACCGCCTCAACCTCCTTAAGAGAGAGAACATCATCACGTGGATGAGCTTCTTCAACTTGCACATCTACTTCATCACCGATTTGTACACCAATAGACACCCACGAAGAAGCTTGAAGTCCGATCTGCAAAAGGTTTGCATTAGATTATAGCAAAAACCAGCAAGAATGCAAAGAGCAACCACCAGAAACCATTAATCACAAGGAAAACCATGGGAATATCTTGCCCATACTATACTGGTGCCTGGTATGCGTCTCAGAGAAAGGGAGAGGGGACAAAATGATAGTCCCTGTTCAGCTTAATCTTGAGACTTTCGGGGAAAGTTATAAGGCTTGCGCTAAAATTTCTGAGTGTTCTACAATTTCAAGCACCAAATCTGGGACATATTAAGTCAAGATCAGTAGAGGTCAACATGAAAAGCATGACTTGGTGAAAATGAGCAGCAGCTAGCCAGCTAATCATACACTCATAAAACGGCACTAACGTTGCCTTAAATCAGTGCTTTAGTGATCCCATACAAAGTACAAGACACTTTCTTTTGGTAACTAAGAAATCCCTGACAGCCAGTTAGCACAGGGGTTGAAACCCCGCGAATTATAGGCCTCACCCCTTAGTAGGGTCCATATCAGTACGTGCGCCTAACCCATAGATCATACTCTAGGTTCTTATCACTAGAACACAGCCCTGGGGATTACAAAATACATGATCATTCTCCACTTCAATACCAGGGTTGTCTTCAGCAGGGTTCAAAATAGTGATGTGTGGCTAACCCACTTACCACTAGACCAAAGCCCTAGGGCCTACAAAATACCAGAGGCTTTTAACTCATATACTGCCTCTCAGAACATATCTGTTCAATCCTTTATAAAAATCTCGCGCTGGGCAATCTCATATAAATCCTAGACGACATAATATGATTATTTGAAAGGCTCAGCATCAACAACAACATACCCAGTAGGTTCTCACAAGTGGGGTTTGGGGAGGGTAGGATGTACGCAGACCTTACCACTACCTTGTAGGGGTAGAGAGGCTGTTTCCAAGAGACCCTCGACCCAAGTGCAACCAATCCAAGTACAAGGAGGAGAGAACAATGAAGAAAGCATAGCAATTAATAGGGAAAGCATTGGAGAGCCTACACACAAGAAAACAATAACAGCCACAAAATAATGTGGTACTCGAAACACAATAAACAACATAAGACGATAGATATCAAAAGCAAGAACTACAAGGATGTGACTAATATGATGACAAACACCCACAACCCTAAACCTTTTAGAAGCAACACAATACTATACTCCCTACTAACCTTCTACCCTAATACGCGACCTCCACACCTTCCTATCTAAAGTCATATCCTCGGTAATACTAAGTAGTGCCATATCCTGTCTAATCACATCTTTCCAATACTTTTTAGGCCTACCTCTACCTCTCCGCGTACCCACTATAACCAGCCTCTCCCACCTCCTCACTGGGACATCTGTGCACCTCCTCTTCACATGCCCAAACCATCTCAGTCTCGCTTCACTCATCTTGTCCGCCAGGGAGGCCCCTCCCATCTTTTCCCGGATAACCTCATTCCTGATCTTATCGCTCCGAGTATGCCCACACATCCATCTCAACATCCTCATCTCCGCAACGTGCATCTTCTGAACATGGGAGTTTTTAACTGGCTAGCACTCCACCCCATACAACAAAGACGGTCTAACCACTACTCTGTAAAACTTACCTTTAAGCTTTGATGGTACCTTTTTATCACACAAGACTCCGGAAGTAAGTCTCCACTTCATCCAAGCCGCACTTCTCTCTTAGGGATAGGTTGTGAGTTAAGCCTCACTTCCACGCCTGCCTCATGCATCACATCACTGAATTTGCACTCCAAATATTCCGTTTTAGTCCTGCTAAACTGAACCCTTTAGACTCTAGCGCATGTATCCAAACCTCCAACCTAGCATTAACACCATCCTGAGTCTCATCAATCAACACTATGCCATCCGCAAATAACATACACCAAGGAACCTCATCCTGAATAAACTGTGTCAACTCATCCATCACCAAGGCAAATAGAAAGGGGCTAAGAACTGATCCCTGGTGCAACCCGTCTCAACAGGAAAGTGCTCCAAGGCTCAGCATCAATAGATCAAATTCAAATGTACACATAAGGGAAGACTCATGCCCCAATTCGTCAGACATGGTGGATGCAAGGAAGAGCTTTGGTCCCACTTCATTTTCTATAGGGGTCCGAATCTGTGCTTCTTCCAGTATCACATAAAATCTAGATATGATAAGACCTCAAAGATCGACTAAAAAGCGAGAAATTAATTTTGAGAAAGAAAAGGGGTGCCCTAACAGCAATGTACAAACAAAGGTCAAAAGCAAGAAATGCCCAAAAGCAAGATTCATGTTACACATGAGTTCTCTAGAAAAAATTTATAGGCATATCTCGAACACCTCACATGCTGAAAGAGTGACAAACAAATAATTGCAGTTCTAGTATTCAGCATAGTTCAAAGTGTGAATTGGAAGAGAAAGCTTATTCCCTCAAGCTATTGGGGTTTAAATAGCTAAGTTTACATGTCCTAAAAGGAAAGGAAAGGAATATAAATAAATACTTAATCAATACAAATCAATATCTAATTAATACATAATTATAATAGGAGTAAATCAAGCTACCTACTATATTTACATATTCTATAGAATATTCTAAAGAATATTCATAGGATTCTAACACTCCCTGCTGGTGTATACAAATTATATGTACCAAGCTTGTTACATAAATAACTCGCTCTAGGACAGGCTAGGGACTTGGTGAATACGTCTGCAAGCTGATCACTTGACCTCACAAACCTTGTGACGATGTCTCCTGAGAGTAACTTTTCTCTAACAAAATAACAATCAATCTCTATGTGTTTGGTCCTCTTGTGAAACACCAGATTCGATGCAATGTGAAGTGCAGCTTCATTATCGCACACGAGTTCCATTTCTTTAGTATCTCCAAATTTCAACTCCTTCAGTGGTTGCTTGATCCAAATGAGTTCACATGTTGCCACCGTCATAGCTCGTTATTCTGCTTCCGCACTACTAGATCTAGCAACCACATTTTGTTTCTTACTTTTCCAAGACACCAAATTTCCCCCAACTAGAACACAATATTTCTCATGTCCTCGCTCTTCGTAAAGTAGTCCTTTCCCTGGAGCAGATTTTATATATCGAAGAATACGAATAACTGCATTCCAGTGGCTATCACAAGGAGAATTCAAGAACTGACTTACAACACTAACCGGGAAGGTAATGTCAGGTCGAGTCACAGTTATATAATTCAACTGTCCTACCAGCCTTCTATATCTTCCAGGATCGCTTAGAGGCTCCCCCTGACCTGGTAAGAGCTTAACATTTGAATCCATTGGAGAATCAATAGGCCTACAATTTGTCATCCCTGTCTCCTCAAGAATATCAAGTGCATACTTCCTCTATAAAATAGCAATTTCTGATTTGGATTGAGCAACCTCAATGCCCAAGAAGTACTTCAATCGACCAAGATCCTTAGTCTGAAAGTGCTGGAAAAGGTGATGTTTCAATTTGGTAATTCCCTCATCATCATCACCTGTGATAACTATGTCATCAACGTACACCACCAAATATATGCACAAACCTGGATCAGAGTGATAATAAAACACAGAATGATCAGCTTCACTTCGTACTATGCCAAACTCCTGAATAACCATGCTAAACTTCCCAAACCATGCTCGAGGAGATTGTTTCAGGCCATAGAGTGCTCGTCGTAGTCTGCACACCATGTTACTAGACTCCCCCTGAGCAACAAAGACAAGTGGTTGCTCCATATATACCTCATCTTCGAGATCTCCATGAAGAAAGGCATTTTTAATATCCAACGGGTAAGGAGGCCAATGGCGAACAGCAGCCATGGATAAAAAGAGACGAACTGAAGCAATCTTAGCCATAGGAGAGAAGGTATCACCATAGTCAAGACCAAAAATCTGTGTATAGCCCTTGGTCACTAATCGAGCCTTTAGGCGATCAATCTGTCCATCGGGGCCAACCTTCACTGTATATATCCAACGACAACCAACTGTAGACTTACCTAGAGGTAGAGGAACAAGATCCCAAGTACCACTAGAGTGCAAGGCAGACATCTCCTCAATAATAGCTTGCTGACAGCCTGGATGAAAAAGAGCTTCTGCTGTAGTCTTAGGAATAGACACAGATGATAGTGATGATACAAAAGCAGAATGGGTCGGTGACAAACGATGATAGCTTAAACAAGTATAGATAGGATAAGGTTTACGAGTAGAGCGATTACTTTTTCAAGTGGCGATGGGACTCTGTGTAGACAAGTCCTCAGCAGGCAAGGATTCTGGTGGCGGATGTGAATCATCTGGACATGGACGAAGATGATAAGTCAATAGCGGTGGAGGTGCAGTAGTGGAAGATGGAGTTGTAGAAGGTGATGTGGAAGGATAGACTATGGAAGGATCCCCAAAAGATAGAACTGGTAGAACCTCAGAAATGTCTAATTGTTCAATAGGAGAGGATGTAAAGTAGGATTGACCTTCAAAGAAAGTAACATCAACGGACATAAGGCATCGCTGGAGGTGAGGTGAGAAGCATCGATATCCCTTTTGTACCCTTGAATAACCGAGAAAGACACATTTAAAAGCACGAGGAGCTAATTTGTCGTTTCCTAGAGTGAAGATATGGACAAAGCATATGCTCCCAAAGACACGTGGTGGAAGAGAAAACAAGGTTGACTTGGAAAAAAAAATAGAGTGTGGAACCTGATTTTGAATAGCATAGGAAGGCATACGGTTAATCAGATAACAAGAGGTGAGCACTGCATCCCCCCAAAAACGCAATGGAACATTTGTTTGTATAAGAAGGGTGCATGCAGTTTCAACAATATGCCTATTTTTCCGTTCTGCTACCCCATTTTGTTGAGCAGTATAAGGACAAGATGACTGATGAAGAATGCCATGAGAAGACATAAACTGTTGAAATTGAGAGGATAAATATTCACGTGCATTATCACTACGAAAAATGAGAATGGAAACACCAAACTGATTTTGTATTTCTGCACAAAAAGCTTGAAATATGAAAAATAATTCAGAACGATCTTTCATTAAGAAAATACAAGTACACCTTGAGTAATCATCAATGAAAGTAACAAAATACTTAAAACCCAACATAGAACTAACCCTACTAGGACCCCAAATATCAGAATGAACTAAATGAAAAAGAGACTCTGCACGATTAATAGGACTACGTGGAAAAGTAGCTCGGGTGTGCTTCCCTAGTTAACACGACTCACACTCTAACTTAGACAATCTGGACAAGCTAGGTACCATCTTATGAAGTTTAGATAAACTAGGATGTCCCAATCGTCTATGGATCAAATCTGGAGAGTCGGAGACCGTACAAACTGTAGTGGACCTGTGGCAATTGAGGTAATAAAGCCCATTAAACTCACGCCCTTCGCCAATCATCCTTCCCGTACTGAGGTCCTGTATAACAAAGAAGTCACTAAAAAAATGAAACGAAACAATTTAAGGACTTAGCCAAATGACTGATTGACGGAAGGCTTAAGGGACAACTAGGGACAAAAAGAACATTATTCAGAGTCAAGGGAAGTAAGGGATTGGCTTGACCAACTCCGAGTGCCCTAGTCTGAGAACCATTAGCCAACATTACAGTGGGAAGGGATTGAGAGTAAATGATATTAGTTATTAAAGATTTGTTACCAGAAATGTGGTCAGAAGCGCCTGAGTCCATGACCCAAGGGCCAAGTGTGGTGGATTGTGAGATACAAGCAATAGGATTACCAGTCTGAGCAGCGGAAGCTATTGATGGAGATGTCTGCGTACTCGCCTGATACTGAAGAAAGTCATTGTATTCTACTTTAGATAAAGAGAAAAGTTGATTTGTTGGATTACCAGTGGGTTTAGTCTGAGCAACATGAGAATTCTTTGGTTTACCATGGAGAGAATAGCACATATCATGGGTACGACCCAATTTGTTACAATAGCCACACCTTGACCGAGGTTTCCCAGAGCGGCCTCCATATCGATTTCCAGTCTAAGATGCTAGAACAAAAGACTCTGCAGGTATCACCGGATAACTAGAAGACATAGGTGGTGTAGCTAGTCGTAACAATCGAGCGAATAGGTCATCCATTGCAGGAACAGCGGGGCTAGCCAAAATTTGATCTCGCAACGAGTCAAGATCAGATGGAAGTCCAGCAACTGTAATAGCTAAAAACATCTTCGCACATTGCTCCAATTGTTTTTCAACACTTGGAGTAGCGGGCATCAACTCAGTAAACTCTTCCATAACCGCCTGAACCTGTCCAAGATAAGTAGACATATCCGAATCCTGCTTTTTAAGATTAGTCAACCGAGAAATAACATTATAAAACTGAGAGATGTCATTTGTGTATAGCCCACGAGCCTTTTCCCAAACCAAGAAGCAGGTTTGGAATGGTCGGAACAATGGCATCAACTTCGAATCAATAGATCTCCATAATAGACTACACAATTGAGCATCAATCTTCTCCCATTCACCCTTCTACACAATTGAGCATCAATCTTCTCCCATTCGCCTTTCTCATTTTCATCAATATCCTTAGCCTGTTTAACCAAGTGGTCCTGAACCCCTTGTCCCTTGCACCATAGCTGAACAGAGGAAGACCAAGATAAGTAGTTCGCATTACCTATTGAGGGTTCAGTGGTGATGAAGTGGTTGGGGTTACTTGAAGCCACAGGTTTAGAACTAAAAATAGATGAAGTGAGGGACATAATGTAGATGTTACCGAATCTGGAAATTCTGCAATTTTCAGGAAGCTGGAAGCAAACAGTTGCCGGAATCTGAAAAACAGAAACAGTCGCCGAAAAAATCAAATCTGGGAATATGGAAAACCAAAACAGTCACCGGAATCTGGAAATTCCACAATTTGCTGGAATCTGGAAAAAAAAAAAATCAACTGGACAGTTGTCTACTGGAATCTGAAAAATTCAGATCTGTCTTCCGGAATTTGACAGCTCCGATCGATCCGTGAGATGGCTGGTGGTGGCGAAGCTGGCTGGGTTTTGCTCTCGCCGGTGGTCCGAGTCTCGTGGTGGTGTTGGTTTTATCACAACACCTCCGAAAATAGAGATCTTTCCGGACAACTAAAAATTGCTGGGAAAAAAAAATATGAGTTTGAAAATTTCTCTTCCAATTTTGCTGGCCTTAACCAGGCTCTGATCCCATGGAAATTGGAAGAGAAATAAGAGAAAACTCAGCTTGATTATTCCCTCAAGCTATTGGGGTTTAAATAGGTAAGTTCACATGTCCTAAAGGAAAGGAAATGAATACAAATAAATACCTAATCAATACAAATCAATATATAATTAATACCTAATTATAATAGGAGTAAATCAAGCTACCTACTATATTTACATATTCTATAGAATATTCTAAGGAATATTCATAGGATTCTAACACAAAGAAATTATAATCTCTTACCTCTGTCAACAGTATTGCAGCTATTCGGTCTTTGATGAATCTAAGGACCAGGGCACGATACCGTTTCCCTTTCGGCTGCCTTCTCAAGTATTCCAATATCCAATAACGAAGACTGCTGCTGGAGAGCCTCCTAACAACTCTGTTTGTCATGTTTACTGAAGACGCAATGCCTTCCAGATCACCAGCTGAGAAGGGAGGAGAATCACCACTAAGAAAGGCTTTTACCTATATATACAACAAAATGACCATCAGAACCTCACAAAACGTTGTTGCCATTTTAATCATGCACACACCACTAAGGTTCAAAGTTACATGTTGCAGAATCAATTCATTAACAAGGAAGACAAATGAGAAAGTAACTGCATGCATAAAAGTTACTTGATATTGAAAACTGAAAGCATCAATCAATCAGAAAGCAAGTACACATACACTTGCATGAACAAAAACAACTCTACGTGGGGTTTCTATCCAGGTTCGATTACAATGTAGAAGATAATCCATTCTTATCTCATAGGCAGTGCCAAGTTGCAAATTCAAGAATGTCCTGTCTAATAGATAATGCTGAACAATTTTATTTATCACAACTGCAAAAATCTTAGCAGCAATAGTAGTTTGAAGTGTGAAGAGCTTACCTGATAATGAGCTGCGAGATCCATATATCTTCGAATAGGGGAGGTAAATTGAACATAGCCTGGAAGTCCCAACACCCCATGGCGTATAGGATTCCTGAAATCCATTTCAGCTGCACGCATAGTTCGAACAATAGCAGCACTCCTAACGGGTCCTTCTGGAAGGTGTGCAAATGCAGACGTGTCGATATTCGATTGAGGCTGTCCTCGGTATGGTAACGGAATGTTGTTATGAGAACCAAAAGTGGCCATAACTTCCCCACAGAGTATCATCATCTCAGAAACAAGCCTCATAGCTGCATCAGCCTGGTTTTCAACATACAGCTTGATTGACGGCTCTGGATGATCTGGATTAGGCACCTTAATTCGCGTTTCTAAGGTGGCAGTGTCTATAGCACCCTGCAGAAACATTCTGTCAGTTTTTGGTTCTTGACAACAAAATGCACTGCAGCACAATAGTAGACAGTCTTCTTAAAAACCTAGAACCAACATGGATAGTGTCAAGCAGTAGTAGTAAATAATTACATGAATGCCAGTCAGAGAAGTTTTTAAACGTTACTACAGACCTCATACTACAATTTCAATCTGAAGCTTCATAAGAGCAGCTTCAAACAAAAGAAGCAGTGCATAATAGGAGCAAACATAGAATTCAAAAAATCTCAAACAACATCAACAATGCAAAATTGTGAATACAATCGTGGGCCAGATACCTCTCATGAATTATTGAATTACATGAGCAAGCATCTGACTGCAGCAAATGCAAAACCAAACATGGCTAAGATAATATACAAGCACTTATGTAAAAGCCAACAATATACATGCAGCTAGGACAATAGCTCCTCTCAAGCAGACTGCGGAAGGTGAAACTTGCTCTTAATTTCCATCAACGGCCAAATAGTTATACATAGGAAAGAGAATTTGAAGTTTGGCAGAGAAGATGCAACTACCTGTTCTCGACGCCATCTTAACCGGAGTGCAGCTGCTTCAGAAAGAATTTTCAGTTCAATCTCTTCTTCAAGATTCAAATGAAGGAGCTCCGTTGCACTCTCATATGTCAACATATATGTCGGCTTGATGATTGAGTTTTCCACCGAGTATTCTGCAATGCTGCCAAATCCATTAGGTTAATGATTTTCTCCAAAATGTTCATGTCTTAAGTTTTTTAAAATCCAACACATGACCTCATTTAGAAACCAGTTCTCTCTGAATGATAAGTTCCTGGTATCATAACAATCTTCAAGATCCAGAAAATGAGATAAACAATTGACAGTTCATGACAAATTCATTTTTGTACAGATGATTAAGCCGAGCAGCAATACAAAATGAATATTTAAGAAAATTCTCAATAATACACCTTATAGAGATACAGTAAATCAGGAACCAATATTGAAAGCTCCAAATTCCTAGACTCCAGAATTGATGGGATCTTGGACAACAAAATTCTCGATACAATTCTCATTAATAACTAACCTGCCATCAGAACGCAGCACAACAGACACAGTAACAGCATTACACAGCTTTCCTTGCTTCAGACTCATGCCTTCCATGGCCAACCTTTCAGGAAACATTGGATATGTTGCAGTAGGCAAGAATATTGAAGTTCCTCTTCTTCTTGCATCTCTGCAAAGAAACCAATATTAAATAGTACCTCAGAAAGTTATCACTGAAATCAAAATTTTAGGCATATGACGATGTACTTGTCTATTATGCTTCCTGGCTGAACTAAACTAGTAGGATCTGCAACGTGTATCCAAATTTTAATCCGGCCATCCTGCAACCTTGTTGCACTCAATGCGTCATCAAGCTGCAATAGCTCATGCTTTAGGAACTTTGAGAATTATATTGTAGAAAATTGCATTTTAGAACTACAACACACAGTCAAAGCACACAAGACATAATTCTCCCTTGAAACCACAATGTATAACGCACCTCATCAGCCTCATCAACATCAATCGCGTAAACCTTCAGGTGAGTCAGGTCTATTCTATCAGCCTAAGCATCAAACAACAGTAAATCAATGGTTGATAAGATAAATAAAAAATAGACAAGAACGAGTTTAGAAATGATAAATGCTTCAGAATTGTTTAGGGAATGGACGTTTCTATTATGGTTCTAGACAAACCAAAAGTTCTCAGTGAAACCAAAATTTTTGCATAAATAGCAAGACAAAGACGTTGAATTCCACTTAAATATTTCTCCTTAATACTCATTATAACTTTTTTATCAAGAATCCTAGTTTGACCAATTCCTCCTCTAAAGCCACTGGAGCAATTTCTCGGGCGCATTAATAAAGCTAATGGTCACATATTCTCTGCCGAAAACAACCTTTCTACTCCACAAAGGTAGGGGTAAGGTCTGCGTACATCCTACCCTCCCCAGACCCCACTTGTGGGATTACACTGGGTAATGTTTTTATTGTTGTGGTCACATATTCTCTCTCTCTACCCCTCTCTCCCTCCCCCCCCCCCAACCCCCAACACACACACAAAAAAAAAAAAAAAAATCTGTGTATCTTTGCACGCACACAACTTTTTGATCAGCATGTAACAACTTTGCTGTTGACAGAAGGCAAAGGAAAAAAAAAAAAAAAAATGTTTTCTAACAAAAAAAACATCATCTGCTCCACGTACAACTGCTACTTTTAAGGCTAGTCTTCACACTCGTCAAGAACTTGACAAGTTTGCTAGAAGAACTTGGAATAAATAAAAATTATTTCATTGACATAACACTAAGACGGTACTGGAAATTATGGTGTTCAGTGGCCCAAGCACCTTGTTTTAACATACTGTCACAATCTTCTATACAAATGGGAACTTTCTCTTCCACCAAAAGTCCAAAAGGAACATGAAATAAGAAAAATTTGGAACTTTACAAAATGCAACACTAACAAAGCTAGATTTAGAGGAATCCATGCTCAATAACACTCCCGTCCAAAGACAAAATAGTACGTCGACAAAAATATAGATACATACGTTGATGTCTTAAGTAGAAATCTCAAAGGCAACCATACCTCATCAAGGTCAGTCGATGCAGACAAAAGACTCTCTGCGGCCGACAGAATCTCATCTCGATGATCGGTAGGGAGGTTCAACTTTAACAAATCAAGATTTACATGTACAGGAAAATACCCAATATCTATGAGGAGATTCACTGCTGCAGATGAAGTCTTTGCCAGTCCCATGGCCTTCAAAATCTAGAAGAAAGGAAGACAAACACCATGATACAGTTTTCTCTTTTAGTTTTACGACCTTTTGGATAAAGGAAAAACGTGCATAACCTAGCAACTCAACAGGAAAGCAGCACAAGACCTCCAGATGGCAGCAAAAACAGAACCTAACTTAACAAAGATGTTAACTGTGATTCTCAAATAAAATCAGGTGAAATTTCATCCAACAACCGAAGGTTTTTTCTTTTTACAAGGAATCCAATAACCAAAGGTTAAGAAGGTAATTAATTACCATCCCAGCTGTTTTCTTTTGATCGTCGTTTTTGCAAGAATCAATGGCAAAAGCTTCAAGAGAATCTATCTTGTGCCAAGTTTTCTCTTCAGCCTTCCAGGAAGATCTTGGGGGTTTGTCTTGAGGAGGCATTTGTTTAGCAGATCGCAGAAACTGTATAAGTTCCTCAAACTCCTTCTCCGCGGCCTCTTTAGCAAGCTTCCTTCGCAAAAGTTCTTCCACCTAAATTTTTAGGCCAGGCAGTTAATTGCATTGAAGAGAGGTAAGCAAAATGAGGCATTCATATAACAAAGTGAGAATATAGGGAGAGAACATGTCACGAAGCAACCATGAAAGATGGGAAGTTTCAAAGGCAAGTCTTCAGGTACTCTCTACAAGATTATGAGAACTGATGGAACAAGTAAACATACAAGTCTCAGTGCATGTGTGTTGCACATGGTAAAGGCAAGAAGAAGAATGCATTGATCTTACCCAAACATTTAATACACACACACATAAACTATATCAAAAGGTATTGGTGTTGAAATATCAGGTGAAAAGGAAAATATTTGATGAACTAACTATCATAGAAGCTACATTCTTTACATTCTATTAATACTACATCATAATACTAATATGGAAAAAATGTTACAATTATTTAGGCTCTCTGGATTTAAACACTAATATCCACAATATGATCTTTTATACTATAACAATTTAAAAATTATCTAAAAAATATAGGTATTAAAATTAAAAAATATATCAATAAGACTATAAAAGAGAGCAAAATTATAAATGAAATCTTTTTGCGATTTTATTAGTTTCTTATCTAATAAAGGGGAGCCTTGGAGAAACGGTAAAGTTGTCTCTGTGTGACCTACAGGTCATAGATTCGAAGCCGTGGAAGCAGCCACTAATGCTTGCATTAGGGTAGACTGTCTAAATCACACCCTTTGGGTAGGATGCGGCCCTTCCAGACCCCTGCGTGAATGTGGGATGCTTTGTGCACCGGGCTTCCCTTCTTTAGTTTCTTATACAATATCCAGACGGACTTTACTTCTTCCTGTCCAGTTAGTTTTACACAGGTTGGAGTTCATGTGTTAGCATACCTCTTCATAACTCTACTAATGAACTTCGTTTTCTATGAAAGAATCATTAGCACTGTTGGAGTCCCACATAGGTGGGTTCAAAGGTCCTTGGTCTCTTTATATGGTCTTGGGCAATCCTCCCTCATTAGCTAGCTTTTGAGGTTGAGTCAGGCCCAAGGTCCATTTCTTTATCAAGCACATTGACCTAATCTGAATAATATGACAGGACATCACCACTAATCTAGTTTCTGAAAGGATAAAGGGCCTTAAATGTTCACTTACAAAATTAACTTGAAAACATCATTATCTCTGACCTATTGAACTGTGACCTTCTGAACAAATGCTAATTATTCAAATATAAAGATACTTATTGCTATTGCATGTAGTTACAACAAATGAGAAGCTAATTCTAATATTCATTATTAAATTAGGCATCTTTTTTACTTTCTTTTAGATTAAGGTTAGTTAGATGCTCTTAAAGTCTCAAACTGCGAACCTCATTTCACAGAGTAAATAGAAAAAGTACATACAAACAAACTGAGCTTTAAATAATGACCACCACACCGAGGCCCGAGCTTTAAAATTCAGATTCAATTCATATTCTTATACTCAAACCCAATCAATTAGAAGTCAGAAGCAGGTCACTTTTTTACCCGACCCATTTTTTAACCCGGACCTTGCCCTGCCCTGCCTTAACCCATTAAAAAATTTCAAAAATAATGATTTGCCCTGCCCTGCCCTGCCCCAATTGCCACCCCTATTCCTCTGTTAACTAACATTTGAGCAGATTGCCTGAATGGATTCTGTCAGATTTCAAAGATAATCCTATTCAGATAAATCTAAACAATCGTGCTCCATTGAAAGCAATCAAGATCTGCCAAAATCACCTGTCTCGGATATTCAATACAGGAAAAATCTCAGAAACAAATACCAGAATAGAAAAGAATAGGAGAACGCTCATAAAAGAGAAAATGATATAGATAACAAAGATGGAAATGATATAGAGCACAAGAAAATGCCTGGTCATCTAAGACCAATGAAAACAGATGATGCTTTTTCAGTTAACCAAAATAGCTGATGGAAGATTGTATCATACCTGGTTAGCAGTCCGAGGTCCATATACAGAAAGACCTTTTGACTCCAGAACTGCAAAGTACACCTCATCTCTCGATAACAGCAAGTGGGCGCAATAGGTTTCAAGAGGCTCCGCACTACCAAAAATCATCTGGTTGAATTAAAAAAGGTCATTAAAAGAACAATAGATGTCGACAACATGACATCCAGAGAGATTACCTCAGCTAGATCTTGAACTGTTACTGACTTATTTTTCTCGAGAAGCTCATTCCACGCAAACTCAAGCAGTGCTGGATCCTATCAGTGGGCACTCAAAAATTCAATCTTTATGCTAAAAAAGAGTACAGAACTGTCTATTGTGTCTCTTCATCGAGTAGCAAGAAAAATCAATCAAACAGGAAGAGACAACCAACCAAGTTATCATGAGCTTTCTGTACAAAATCTGATATTTCTGTGGGATCAAAGTTCTCAGAACCAGGAACAATAAAAGTCACTTGTTGTGGCTTAATGGAGGTCGTAATCCCATTCTGCATCATTAAACACCAATAAAATAAACTAGAAACGCATCAGTACCTAAGCAAAAAATAAGCCTAGTAATCCAGTAAAACGAACTCATTAATTATTTCTATTTAAACCTGATCGAACACCATCCAATTCTTTTTCCCGTCAGGTTTCAGAGCAACTGCTAGCAACAACCTTTCAGAATCCTTCTTGAACTCCAGCAATAATCCTTTTTGTAGTGTCCCTTTCTTCAAATTATCCTCAAGCAGCTCTCCTGTGCTTACTAATTCCACCCTACAAGTTAATCCACATTGATAACTCCTGATTTTAGACTTCAAAATCAACAATTCTACAAAAACTCTAAAAAAAATTAGGGGCTCGCAACACATTTGGCTGCTCGGCCAAAATAATTACAGTCGCTAGCCAAATTTACAAAAGAAATACACTCCCTCCGTCCCAATTTATGTGGCACAGTTGGAATTTCGAGAGTTAGCTTCTTTTTATCGGAATTGTTTTATTTGTCTTTTAAACAGTTTAAGTTGTTAATTAGTGTGATTTATAGCATTTTTTATGTAGCTTTCAAATATATAAATTTTATTTCAAAAAACTTAAAAGCTTCTATGTTCGAATTCAACGTCAAAGTTTAGAAGTTTAACTCTCAAAATTCCAAATGTGTCACATAAATTAAGACAGAGGGAGTATATATACATTAATTCTCTATAAAATATGTTTTATTATAGAGTTAATGATAATTAAAAAAAACACCTAACTTACCCTGATTCAAGTTCCCTACCTGAACTATTAAAGGACAGCCCGGTGAACTAAAGCTCCCTATATGCACGGGGTCTGGGGAAGGGTCAGACCACAAGGGTCTATTGTACGCAGCCTTACCTTGCATTTCTGCAAGAGGTTGTTTCCACGGCTTGAACCCGTGACCTCCAGGTTTCCAAATAGAAGCAAGCTCTTCCATAACCATTTCAACGAGATTATGAACTGAATACTTCCGATTTTCAAATTTTCTACCTGAACACCTCAACTATCAATTGTTCATTTTTCCTACCTGGTGTGATATTTCAGGTTGGAAAAGTGAACAAATGACCGTTGAGGTGTGTTTTGAGAAATAAGTAGTGATAGTTCAGGTAGGAAACTCAAAAAACCGGAATACTATAGGTGTGTTTATACGTATATGTACACATTAATACACACCAAAAAAAATACATTTTGAGTAGAAATGACAAGGGTACTACAAAATGAGCAGAAGGTACTTGCTAGTAGCACGAATGGAAAAGTGAACAATTGATAGTTGAGGTGTGTTTCGATAAATAGTTGGTGCTAGTTCCCTTAGGAAACTCGAGAAACCGAGATACTTTAAGCGTGATTTTTAGGTAATAATAGTGAACAATTGATAGTTGACCCGTGTTTAATTAAATAATTGATGATAATTCAGGTCGGAAACTCAAAAATGGGATACTTAAGGTGTGTTTTTTTACACATTAATTTTACAAAAATAAGGTAGATTTTTCAGTATTAATGACAAGGGTACAACAAAATGAGCAGAAGGTACTTGCTAGTAGCACGAACTCTTCCACTTTTCCGTATAGAAGCAAGCTCTTCCATAACCATTTCAACGAGATTGTGAACTGAATATCTCCGAACAGTAACATGGCTAAGAGGATAGGGCGCACAACGGAGAAATGCATGTAAATTCGCCGTCGAACGGTTACGGTGTCGTGAAGAAGTGGTGGTTAGTTGACGGCGGAAGCAGAACCGCCGGGAGATAATGAGCGGCGGCGTTGCGGCGGAACGGAAAATTATGGAGGTGTTCATGGCGCGAACCGCCATGGGGTTTGGGGTGTGGGGGGGGTGTAGGAAGGTAGCAATTTGGGGATTTGGTTTTGGAAGAGGTGTTGGTTAATTGCTTGTTTGTTTGTTACTTGTTGAGAGAGATATTGGGTTTATGGTTTTACTAGAATGCCCCTGTCAATTACCCAGTGTGGAGGTGTGAAAAATTGACTACAAATACAGTCACGAAAGGTAAATCGAAAAAATATTAAGGTGAGGTGATTAGAAAGAATATGATGCGGTTGCAGCTTACTGGAGACATAATATTAGATAGTAAGTTCTGGCGAATGCGAATTAAGTTAGGTTAGGAGAGAAAACTATAATGTAAAATCAAATACTCCTACTAGTTTATTGAAAAAATATAAAAGTTAAAAGAAACATTTAAAAAGTTATATGTCCAAATGGCCGCTTGAAATTCCAGTAACATTTCAATATTGATAGGTGCAATAACAACAAATTTAGTGTATTTTCATGTAGTTGAGTTTGGGGAGGGTAGAGTGTACGCAATTCGTATCACTACCATAGAGAGGTTGTTTCCAATAGATCTTCGTCTCAAGACGAAATACAGTCCAGAAAAGATGTAAAAGGGGTACAAAAGTCAATAAGGAGTAACACAACAACAGATAGTAACAAAACAATACTACCACAAAATAATACTACAAGCACCTATCCGAAACAACATATATCAACAAGAATTCAAGAATAAAAAACTGCAATTATAGTACAACGACTACTAATAAGGATAACACTCCTACCTTCTATCATGAAAACACTCACTACAATTTGAAATTGAATTTTTTTCAAGTTAAATAATTAGTTCTAAATACTTTTTCAACTTTCAAGGGTGCATTTTTCTGTTACAAATTTTTAGTTTATATGTGAATGGCATGTTTAAATGTAATTTTCAATTAAGGACAATATGATTGAGCTAAGATCTGGGTGAAGACAATGAGAGAAGACCATCACTTTGCAATTGTGATGAGATTGCATCAGGGATAGATTCTTAGCCCATTGTTATTTGCTTTGTTGATGTATGTATTGATGCGACACATTCAAGGGGAGGCCTC
Source organism: Capsicum rhomboideum (assembly GCA_031232105.1). NCBI lineage: Eukaryota > Viridiplantae > Streptophyta > Magnoliopsida > Solanales > Solanaceae > Capsicum > Capsicum rhomboideum. The sequence goes on along the minus strand of CP124711.1, from coordinate 135,179,523 downwards.
CCCTTGATGCATGTTATTTGTTGATAACATTGTATTGATTGACAAGACACATATCAAAGTTAATGTCAAGCTGGAGTTGTAGAGACAAATCCTGGAGTCTAAAAGTAAGGTTTCAAATTGAGCCGAACTAAGACAGAAAACGTGGAGAAGATTTGTGAGAAAAAATTGAGCTAAATTCTCAAGTAGCTAGTGACATGCCTCGTGTAGTTGACGTGAAAGTGAGATTTGATTCTCAAGTTATCTCCAAGAAAGAGAGTCTTAACCTAAATCTCTTTATTGTTAATACATATGAATTGGTATATATGTGTGTTGAGAAGATTTGTGAGAAAAAATGGTGCTAAATTCTCGAAATAAGACAATCTTAACAACTTTAACGGTTATTTAAACTACTTCAAGAACCTCAGTAACTGTTTAAACTATTTCACCAATTGTTTAAACAACTTCAATTAGATTGAAGTTTAATTATGATCAAGTCAATAACTTAACATTTACTATATGTAGGAGCACTCAATTGATGTTCAATTATAATCGAATAAATAAGTTTATGCTCAATAATTTGTCGAGTCACTCGATTGAGATGCTCAACAATAATCGAATCAATAAGCTAAATTCTCGACATCAAAAAGGATCGTAAACCATCTCTGCATGTTGTTTAAACAACTTCTAGGAACAGCTCGATCCACTAAAGCTCCCGCTATATGTGCGGCGTCCAGAGAAGTTGTTTAATAACCCAAACCACCCAATAAACTATTTGATTCACTTGTGACATTATAAAGCTTCCAATATGAACCGTGTAATTTTTTTACTATGTAAGGATGTTGTCCAATACAAAAAAAGAATACCAGTGGATCAAATGTTAGTGTATGATTTCTGAAATGACATCAATTTACAAATAAATTGTAAGTGATGGCTAATCAACGGCAGAGCTGACTACACAGCCCCTGGATCTGAGACGTGCTTGGATTCGAATAAGGATACGATCTCGTCTTGTTACTGTTGGAGCACGTCAATGTGAGCTGGCTACTCGCTTGCTCAGACTGCAAGAACAAAATCAGGTTCAAACTCGCCAAATAACACACATCAAAACGTCTAATACAGCATGATTGCTTTCAGAAGTGTAAGCGATTAACACGCAAAAAATCCTTAAAATTTTGACAAAGAAGAAAGTTTTTATAGAAAGTATAGTAGTAGTGCATCTTTACATCCTATGGAAGATGCCCATTCTCCTAACCTGAGTTCTGTAACTATGGAGTTGGAGAATGAACGTTTCATGCCATGACAATGAAGGAAATTTATCCAGACTTGTGAAAAACGAGAAATTCAGTAACTTCTTACCATACAGGTAACAGGCTCTGTTTTGCAACTCCACCTTGAAGTAGGCAGACAACTCATATAATGGCACCACGAACAATGATCATTCAAATCTACTCCGCGGAAAACCATGACCAAGCCACTAGTGAACCTGCACCAACGAGAACATAATTTATTTACCAGTTGTATAGCAAAAAAAAAAAATATGCCTTTCAACTAGTAAGATAACTAAGTTGGATCAAATACAGAATCTTCTTTATCGAAATTGCCATATTATTTAACCATCTTAAGTGTTTGCCACTAACAATCTGCAGCATCACATGTCTAATTCTTCTAATTCTTGGTGCCTATGGAGCTAAATTACACATTTGCATACCTGATATAAGATGATCGGATATATCCTAAGTTTATTGTTTAAAGGCTATAATTGTCAAAACCATGGGAATGGAACCATGAAGTGATCGTTAACAGTGAACTAGAGTAATGGGACCTATATCCTACAATTAACATGTCACTTAGATTCTACAAGCTAGGCACGTGATGGTCACTGCAGTTGCTTGGCAACAAAAAAGTGCTTCACTAAGTCGAGATCCACTGATCAAAAGGTAGTTAAGAAGTATCACTCAAGTCGTGGAATGAAAACAACTTAATTTTATTTATCTAGTTTTTTTTACAAGTAGAATGAAAACAGCTTAGTTTTATAAGCATTTGAAGGCATATGTCCCAAAATCAATAAAGAGGGACATGCTAAGGGGTGCTCCTCCTACCAACTACCTGTTCCTCCATGCTACCCCAAAACTAAGTGGAACTACCATCACTTCCTCCATGCTACCCCAACACTAAGTGGACAAGTAATAAACTCAAATCGGCACTTCGATCTATTTAAACTTTGGTACTCAACCCTCCATATCGTGGGAAGACACACCCCAGTCCTTGGAGAGGTAGTAACATGAGTTTCATCCAATCACTACTTTCAAATTAGTTTTACTTTATCACTAGACTTAGACCCATTAGATTCATAACAATAGCAGATATAACCAGCACCAACAGCAGAAACTTGTCTAGGAACGAAATTCTTTGTATTTTCTTCTTTTTTGCTTAAGTTTCTCAAACTGGGGCAGAAACCAAATAAAGAGAAGACAAAATGTCGAAAAAGGCCTGGTGAAAAAGAAAGTTAACATGATGTAAAAATGCAAAATGTGTGAAAACTACACACACTGTAGTTTAATGACCCACCATCAAAGATATATATAAAAAGAAATGGTCCTTTTTGATGCTTCTTCCACAGCCTAATTAAAACATGACAGCACAGGAAAAACAAGGTAGAGCACCAATGAAACTTACCCAATTATCAGAAGAATAAGAGAGACAACCCATAGGACCATCTGATACACCTTGAATTTTGGTTTAGCCGATGTTGAATATGCGCTGGATGCATATCTCTGGCTCACCCAACCAAACTGGGGCCGGATAAGAAATACGAAACCAAGAAGAAAACCAGACACAAATCCTCCAATATGAGCGAAGTTGTCAACATGCGGGAGAAGTCCAACCGCCAGATTTATAACAATGATGACCACAAGGGTCACTAACACTGCAATCTGCAGAAAAGGGATAATAAGTCTTAATAAGATGATTCCTCAATCAAGTGATCAGTAAGGCAGGTGTGAACTGTGAGGAGAGCTGTTTGATAAGCACCTTATTAGCATATATAGTCCAATTGATTATGAGCTCAGAAAGCATGCTCCCCAGCAACCCAAAAAGTGCACCAGAAGCACCAACAGATATATTTGACTTAATAAATAGAGCTGAGAACAAGCTGCCACCAAGTCCAGCGATGATATAGAGCAGGCCAATGCGTACTACGAGACAAAAAAAAAATAAGCAAACAGTAGTCCGCTACTTCTGAATAACAAGTCAGAGATTGCATACACCAACACAAGATTAAGTTGAGAACCAGAGGTGGCTAGGTTTTTGGTGCATCCACGAGGTTCCTAGGTTTTTATATTTATAGAAGATTGTCATTAGTAGAAGACCATATAGCACTAGGTTTCTATTTTTTGGTATGATTCTTGTACGTGGGCTCATTTTGTCTTCCTTTTAATGAAATTTTATTAGCTTTATCAACAAAAATGTGAGATACAACATTATCAAGTCAGCTACATACTATCTCCAAGTAGCCATTTCAATCTTTTTTACTGATAAGTAGGTCTTAAATTCTGCTTTCTCGAATTCTAATATCAGCTAAGAGAAGCATGAGCTTATAAATCTAGTGACTAACAAATTATTACCTATTCAAAAAAAAAAATTATCGTGACTAGCAAATGAATGAAAATTGTAGCAGCTAAGTCTTAGCTTCTTAAATCTCAAGTACTTTTGGAAATGCAACATAGTATCTATTGTGACTCTGCTATAAGATAAAAGTTTTTAAGATCTTTGATAGGAGAAACGTAGAGAAAAAATGAAATGTAAATCCAGGTAAAAGCTCTGAATATGTACAACATACCAAATCCAAACTCTCGCTCCAGCCGAATGCCAATCACTAGAAGACTCAGCATGTTTGCCAGTAAATGAAAAACTCCACCATGCAACCACATGCAAGTAATAAGGCGCCACCCTTGATGTCCGTGGACCACCTTATTCACGTCTAAAGCACCCATCTTCTCCAGTCTAAACAAAAAGGAAAAGATAAACAGCTTTTTACATGTGATATTGATGTTTATCTATTCCAGTGTAGCTTCTTAACATTTAAGCAAGAAGAACTAATTCACTAGCCCAAGAAAATCCAACAAAAAAGAACCCTGCAAATTCATTCATCAACCCCAATGCAGTAAAAGATCAACAAGTTTCAGTAATTTGATCATCAAATATTGAAGTGTATGACCAGTCAAATGTACCGGCTCATAGGTGGCATGACGTGACGACTACTAAATGTACTTTAAAAAATTGATAAGGATGTTGAATGTACTAAAGTAGGATGAGTTAGACCTATAATCGCATGAATGGAAGTTTTTTCAAAGACCTATAATCTCTTGAATCCATGTCGTTTTAGCAAATCATAAACACGTCGGAAGCAAAATATCTATATAGTCAATACATTAGGTTGGGTTAAGGTTTAATTGATATTAACACACAGACGACAACTCCGGTGTTTGATGCATTCCCAAAAAAGATAACTCCGGCACTTGATATGAATCTTTTTAGTTTAGAGTTCTCCTATTTGTTGCTCACCACGAACTAATCCAATAAGAAGTCTTTCCTCTCTTCTCTTTCTCCCTTTACACAAAATGAGATTAGTTTCCTTTTATCGGTCAAAACAAAATAAGCTTGTGAATGCAAAAATTTCATCTTATGCAACAAGCTGTAGCATTCAAGTAAAAGATAACCCTTAATATATGCCACATCCAATAAACTCTTGTTACAAAAAGTGTAGCCTTACTGATTGTTCTATCTCCCTAGGAAAGCTACCTGGAAGTACAAATTTTGCATAAAGGGCTTATCGTGATCTGGTGCTCAGAAAATTATCTTCACGCAAGAAAAAAAAACCTCCATATAAGATGAAGAAATTTTCCAAAAGATGCTGCATGTCTGACAAAGAGGTTCGTTTTTTGCTTTTTCTGCATTACGGTCGTCAATTTTTGTTCAATTTTCACTCTCTCTTGATACAATATGAAGCTATAAACTTAAGTACAACCTATGGTGCAAGGTGAAGCTAAGTAAATCAAAGCAAAAAACTTTAATAAAAAGCTCCTCTTAGCTTGATTTTGATCCCGCGAGACTGAAAAGCAAGTGCAACTCTCTCTTTGATCTGGCTTATTTTCTGCACCTCCTATATGCCTAACTCAATCGGTACCACTAAATCCTTTTCTACACTTACGCAAGCGAAGATTTCATAGTCAAACCTCAGACGAAAGTGATGATAGCTCCCCCGCAACCTTTTCCTTCTCTACATAATCTCATCTAAAATAAAACTTATCAAGGAGCCAAGGCTCCAGACAACTTGATCAAAAAGGGCACATCTATAATCAAATTGAGTATTATCTCATCTTATTCAGGCTAATTCAAAAAACTTAAGCTCTATCACACCAATAAGTGAATACAAAAGAACTTCAACTTGAAACAAAATTGACGCTTCCATAAGCTCCCCGGCCTATCCATCCCTTAGGCTGCCGTACTGTCCCTCCACTAGTTAACCAGGCAACCTGCTACAGCTCACAAGTATAGTTGCTAGTAAACCTGCCCACCAACTTCTACCTGGAATCTGAAGGTTTTTCTCCTACAGCTCAACCACTCCGCCAACCCTTTATATAATTCTTTTGACAACCATGGTGTCCGAGGTTAGACCAAATGGGAAGAAATCACCTAGTGTTTTTGAACTTGAGACCTGGTGTCCCAGCCAACTTGCACGCACCGCGACTAATTTCACGGTATACCCGCCACCTCCCACCACCAGCAATAGGTACGAGGTAACTCTGTCTACCAAGGCTAGAATAAATGAGAAGTAATCATCTAGTGTTTTTGAACCTGAGACCTAGTGTCCAGGCCAGCTTGCACACACCTTGACTAATTCCACGGTATAATTGCCACCTCCCACCAGCGACAACAGGTATCAGATAACTCTATCTACCAAGGCTAGAACAGATGAAAAGTAATCATCTAGTGTTTTTGAACCTTAGACCTAGTGTCAAGGCCAGCTTGCACGCACCTCAACCAATTCCACGATATACCCGCCACTTCCCACCAACGGCACCATGTACCACATAACTCTGTCCGCTAAGGCTAGAATAAGTGGGAAGAAATCACCGAGTGTTTTTGAACCTGAGACATCAAGGTGCTCAACTCACTTCATCGACCACTAGGCCACACACCCTTGACCCTTGGGTGCAACCACTCAGTTATCCCTTTGGGACTCCCTATTGGATTTCTCTTAAAGAGAAGATCATAAGTAAGTAACCATAAACCTTACAAATTTCACAAACAAATACTGAATATCGAATTACAGAAACCAAAAAAAGGATAAGAAAGAGATACATACGTGTTAGAAGAAGGTCCAAGAAGAGGATTTTCACTGAAAGGCTGAAAGGAGAACCTACCCAAGAAACCAGCAAAACAAGAAAGAGAATTCTGGGGACAATTATTCTTATACATGGTCACCAAAAAAGTCACTATATTCACTACAACAAAAGTTGGTATCAACCATGGAAACCACTTCTTGAAATGCTTAATTTCTCTATAAACACCCGTAGGTCCTCCTCCTCCTCCTCCTGCTGTTGTTGTTGGCTCTACTGGGTATACTGAGTTACCCCCTTTCTTTGAATGAACCTGGATTTGGATCTCCCGTTGTGAGGGAACTCCTCCGGCCATCTCGCCGGAAAATCAAGAATCTCGCCGGAAAATCAAGAATGCTTAGCCGGAAAATCAAGAATGGGTAAAGAAGGAAAAGGAGTTAAACGTGGCTTGGAAGAGAGGAAAAAGCCAAGTGATTGATTGATACATACAAAGATTTCTTTGCCGACGAGCTTGTAGTTTCCTTACACTTCTTCACCTTTTGTAGGTATTTTTTTTCCTTGGTTTTCTCCTTTACAGCCAGCTTTCACACGGCTCGACTAAAATGAATACTACCTTCTTTTTGAAAAATAATACAGTATCAATTTTTCTTTTTTAGTGCGTTTCATGATTTTTTTTTTTTAGCAACTCATTAATTTTAATTTTGTATATGATATGTTTAAGAGTATAAAATTAAATAATATTTTAATATATTAATTATATTTTTAATTTAAGACTAAAATTCAAAAGTTTATTTATTTTTTAAAATTTTGTGCTTCGAATCCAAGACGTAGGTTATTAATTCGCTTCATCGACGGGCAAATTTTTTTTTTTCCAATAGTAGTTAAAGTTAGTTTGATTGTGCACTTTGTAATTACTTATTTTGAACAACACTTTTATTAAAATAACTTTTTAGAAAAATGCTTCTAAAAGAAAAATAATTTGTATTTTGATCAATTCATTTGAAAAGTGTTTTTCAAAAGTTTTTAATAAATAACTATGTTTGATCAATGTTTCTATAATTATCAAATTACGAAAAAAAAAAAGTTAAAATTATTTTATTAAAGACTTTAGTTACGTTTTTATTTTGTTTAGTTAAAATTTAAAACATAAAATAAAAATATATTATGTTTTTAATCATATATATATGGTTAAATCAATAACAAAACAGGTGGGGGAAGAGAAGAGGATTGTATTTATATACTCCCTCCATTCCTTTTTATATGTTCTCTTCATTTTTCGTGAGTTAATTTGATTAAGTTTTAAAGCTATATTAAATTAGATTAATTTAATTTTTAAAATTAAAATTTAACTATTAAAAAACTATATGAAAAGTACTATAAATTGTAATTTTTCCTTTTTCAATTTGATTAAGAAATACATTTTAAAATGTTGGTCAAAGTTTGTATCGTTTGACTTTAAAAAATAAAAGGAAGCATATAAAAGAATGTATGGAGTAATAATATTGGAGAGATATATGAGTTAAATTATTTAGAGATAGTTTGGTAAATATGAATTTTGTTGAAAAAAATAATTCTTAAAAGCTGATTTTTGCTCCCTAAGAGTTTGGCCACACTTCCTTTTTAAAAAAAAAATCCTTATTGGTATTAGGTATCCGTTTTGGGGCTTGACTAATTCAAATTTTTATTAGAAAGTCCCACTGCTTAAGGTAAAACGCTTTCTATCAAATTCGATTTATATTCAATGTTCAAACTCGAGAATTCTGGTTATAGATAAAAAAGTATTTACCACTCCATCATGAACTAGCCATCATTTTCATTGAAGAAGTTTGAAAGATGGATGTTTCAAAAAATGATTTTTTAAACGAAAGGTGTGAATGTAAATCTGCAACAAAAATATTTATCTTCTTGAATCTCATACAATTAAATACATAGAAATTTTTTGTCTGTATTTTTTTATCTTTAATAATTATATTAATATACTTAACTAGAATATATTGCATATTGATCAGAATAGAATATTTAATCTCCTACTAAACAAAATGTAATATTCAAACTACATTTGTGTTGAATTTCTATAGTATAGGAAGGTACAAGTATTTTATTTTAGATTTTTTTTCTCTAAGTATTTTATTTTAGATTACATGATGTTTATTCACCTTTTTTTCTTTTTTCTTTTATTCTCTCTTTAGTTTCGTTTGGTCCCTACTTCGATTTTTTTTTTTATACAAAAATATTCTCTTTCCAACAATTATTTTCCTTTTTTCCTTTAGTTCTAATTTTGCATGTGTGAAAAGTCTTTAAGCATGTTGATTTGAAACTAAAAATTAAAAGTGTGAACTAATTCCTGAATTGATATTTTTAATTATTAACTTCCTAAACAAATGTTATGAAGCAAGAAAAGGGAAATAATTCGTTTATTTATATTAGATTAGATTTACCTTTCTAGGTAATATGAGACATTCTGTGTTTATATTCCTTTTTGTTAGATTTGGAGAGAATTAGTGTTTTGTTTAGTTTTTTTTTTTTTCTATTAAAAAATGCATATTTCTGGATTTTATTATGGAAGAACTCTTTTAGAGGAAAATTAATTTATGCATTTCATTTTGATGAAACTTAATACATTCAAATTGTATCGTCTATAGTAAAAGCTTGTTTGTTCACGCGGTTTACACCAGATCAATAATTGAACACAAGACATATTTAAGTTATATACAATGTTATTTTAATTTGTATCTTCTAAAATTATTAAATTTCTTAATTTGATGTAAACAGTGAATGCGAATAAATATTTACAGTCATTGCATTTTATTTTTTATGCTGAATTGATACGCGCCTTGCTATGATTCAAAAGTGACAACAAATGTAATAAATATCTGTGATTGTGATGAGCACAAACTTTACATATATACTAAGTAGTTGAACTGTTCTTAGGATTTTGACTAAGTTAAGTGTTTGAAATAATTTCCAAGACAAAATGTTTTGACATATTTGGGGTTATGCTTGTGTGTTTGTGTCCATGTAGACACGTTTAAGGGACTTTTTTTTTAAAAAAAATAATTATTATTTTGTGTCTGAAACTACTATCAATTAATACAGATTTAGATTATATAGGGCTCACAAAGGGATTTCGTATTAGGAGTATTTCTTCATTCTCATAACTGGAACTTGAAATAATCTTTGATTAACTATGGAGGAATTTCATCCATCTCGTCACACTGCAAATGTTAATTTCTATCTACTCATATAAATCAAGGTCATGTTCAGAATTTTGCTCACTAATTAAAGGTAGTTTACACATTTAGCGTAATTTGATCAATTTCTACAACGTATCACGTCTACTTATTATGTCACTAACAAACCTATCGACTTCAAGTAATTTGAAGTTTCGCTTGGTTAAAATTTAGTTATTTTTGTTTGATTTTCAAGTATATGTAGTTGTTCAATAATTTTTATTTAAACTTCAGCTATATATAGTTATTTTTGTCTGAAGTTCATGCGCATATGATTGAAGTTCAATCATGTTTGCCTAAATTAACTTCAGGCAAAAATTTTTGAACTTCAGTTATGAAACTTCAGACAAACATATATGAATTTGTTCCAAATAAATAGACTTGCAATTTTTTGCGCATTACATATATGATATAATTTAATGATGATCCTGAAATCGTGAATTTGTACACTTTAGCTGATCTGAATCGAAGTTGTTGAATTCATTTCCGTAACTAATGCACTAGATCAGCCCCGAATACCAAAAACAAAAAAGAATTCTTTTTATTTCTAGTTCTACCTTTTACATATGTAAAAATTTATAATGTCCTCGATTACTTAAGAAAACATAAATAACTAAATTGCTTCTAGTTGACACAATCATCTTTAGACCTTTCAATGTATTAGTTGGACATTCTCAAATAGGATTCGTTGTACCTAACTTAACTTATTCTGCAACTAATATATTGACTTAATTCCATTTTTTTCATTTAAAGTAACTCTTTGTTAATTAGTTGCTTAACTTGTAATTATACATACCTATTTTTTCTGCAGGAAATATAGCTCACCAACTTTTGGGCTTCTCTAGATTGTCAAACTTTAACTTGAAAACACAACAATAATGTTGAGTCAATAGTCAAATAGGCCATGGGAACTGAAATATTTTGCTTCATATAAAACTCCTAAACTACTGCTACTTCTATAATCAACAACAACATCATATAGTGGCGTCGTTAAAATTGCAGTTCGATGCACAAAGCATCTCGCATTAGCAGGGTTTGAGGAGGGACCTCATCTCAAGGAGTGTGGTTAGAGGAGGGACCGCATTCCAAGGAGTATGATCGATGTAGATAGCCTACTCTAAGTAGGCGTTTGGCCATAAATATTATTCACAATATTTCGGAATACATTTTCACTTTATTCCGGAATACTTGTTTGGCCATGAAAACCAAAAACATATTCTGGAATACGTTTTCACAATTTTTGGTTTTTTGAAAAACACCTCTCGAGGTGTATTCACTATTTTTGGATTCAATTTTTCATATCACTTTATTTTTAAATACTACCCCAACTTTTTATTTTATACAAAAACCACCAACCAAATTAAAAACAATGTCAACTACAACTACCAACCAAATAAAAAATAGCTACTTACTAGTGTTATTAATTTACGTGTTAATGAATATTTGTAATAGACTGATTTTATACGGAGCATGTATGTTGATTTTGGGTGGTGGAAGATAAGGATTTGGCGTGGTGTAGATTTTGGTTTATTTGTGATGTTATGGGAGACGGAAACATGGCTCCATGTGGTTGTTTTAAATGTTCAGTAGTAATGTTGTTTACTTTTTGTATTAGAGTGGAGTTGTAAAAGTTAATTTGGGTTATTTTGCTAGTTTTTAGAAATTGAGGGTATAAATCATATTTATAAAAAGGTACATCAAAAGTCTAAAATACTTTTGAAAATACTATGGCCAAACACAATTCCAACTCTATTTTCAACTTCAAAAATACCAAATAAAGTAAATACATTTTTTATTTTTATGGCCTAATGGATCCTAATAAAACATCAGTGTACTTGTTGCCTTGATTAATTAATTCATTATATTTGTCGATGGGATTAAAGTTATGCCACATTTGAGTGTTAATACAACAAGTTTGTGATTGAGTTGAAATTAGATTAGCTTTTCTACCTTTTAAGTTTTACGGTTTACACTTAATAGGCGTTTGAACAAGCGATTTCATTTCGTTATTTAAAATCATGAGATGAAATTAGCATTGGACATACAATTTCATCTCATAATTTCAAATTATGAGATGAAATCCAAAATTCTCCAAAAACCTTGATTTAAAAATTTTATATCATGATTTCACTTTTTTCAAATCCAAAAATTGACCCAGAAGTTTATATTTTGTAAAAAAAATTCACCATTTTATATCTACTAACCATTTATTTCAAATGTAAATAATTAATTCGTGTAGTTTTATAGAATTGAGTGTGTGATCAACTACTATCAGTAATAGAAAGAAGCAGAAATGCAAAAGAAGAGGAAGAAGAAGAAGAAGAAGAAACTCAAGGGGGAGAAGAGATTTCCATTGATCAAAACGTGTGTCAATACATCAATGTACTGATGTATCTATACAGTACATAACCGACTACTTCTATAACTAACTTTGTGAAGTGACTAACTACCTTGACTAGTAACTAACTTTTGGACTCAACACTTATAGCTCAATTTATATAATTACCCTCATGTCAACTACTTTAACTAACTTTTGCATCAACTACATCAACACTCTCCCTCAAGCTTGGAAGTGAAAAGATTCTTTGAAATCCTAGCTTGGAACTAAGTAGTTGATGTTGAACTTTTGTCAATCCTTTAGTTAGCATGTCTGCTGGTTGTTTTTGAGTAGGAATGTACTTAGTGCACATAAGACCTTTCACAATCTCATCTCTTATAAAATGACAATCAATTTCTATGTGTTAAGACCTTTCATGATAAACAGGATTTGTTGCTAGCTGAATTGCAACCTTACTATCAGTGAAGATTGCTGCTGGTTGTTCCACTTCAATGCCCAAGTCTTTCATCAGTCCTACCAACCAAATTATCTCAGTTACAGTGGTAGTTATGCCTCTGTAGAGCTTCTAGAAATAGTAGGTTGTTTATTTGATTTTCAAGAAACTGCCCAAGTCTTTCATCAGTCCTACCAACCAAATTATCTCAGTTACAGTGGTAGTTATGCCTCTGTACTCAGCTTCAGCTGAGCTTCTAGAAATAGTAGGTTGTTTATTTGATTTTCAAGAAACTACAGAATCTCCAAACTTAACAAAGTACCCTGTCACAGACCTTCTTGTGTTGGGACATGATGACCAATCAACATCACAAAAGACTGTGATTGTAATGTCTTGAGCACTTGATAGTAGTATGCCTTAACCTGGTTATCCCTTCAAATATCTGATAATCCTCAAAGTTACATCCATATGTGATCTTTTTGGTTGTTGTAGAAACTGACTCAGGTGTTGCACTTCAAAGGAGATGTCAGGTTTAGTCATGGTCAAGTAGAGTAGTTTCCTAATCAATCTTTGATATGCTCCTTGCTCAACCAATGGATCAGTATCAATTATTTTTGCATTCAGATGTTCATCATACTGCTTTGTAGTTAGCTCGCAGTTAATATCAATTGGAGTTACTGCAGGCTTTGCATTTCTAAACCAACTTCAGAAATAAGTTTCAATGTATACTTTCTTTGGTGCATAAGTATTCCTTGTCTTGACCTTGCAAATTCAATTCCTAGGAAGTACTTTAACTCACCCAAGTCTTTCATCTTAAAGGTTTGCTTTAACTTAGCTTTAGTTTTCTCAATAAGCTGAATATTGCTACCAATAATCAACATGTCATCAACATAAATGAGTACAAATATAGAACCTATTTCTGTATGTTTGATGTATAATGAGTGATCATATTCACATTGCTTGAACTGAAACCTTGTCAATGCCTTAGACAATTTAGCATTTCACTGTCTAGGGGCTTGTTTCAAGCCATAAAGGGATTTCTTGAGTATGCATACTTGATTCTCCCTCTGACTCTTAAATCCCTGAGGTAACTGCATAAAGATATCATCATATAGATCTCCCTGTAAAAAGGCATTAAACACATTCATTTGATTGATATGCCAATTCCTTTGAGTTGCAATGGCCAACACAGTTCTAACAGTCTTTATCTTAACCACAAGACTGGAAGTTTCTTTATAATCTATGCCTTCTTTTTGGTTGTAACCCTTAGTAACCAGTCTTGTCTTAAACCTCTCAACATCACCAGTTGATTTATACTTGATCTTGAAGATCCATTGACATCCTATAGGTCTTTTATCTTTAGGCAAATTTACAATATCCCAAGTATGGTTATCCTGCAAGGCCTTAATTTCTACATCCATAGCTGTTATCCATCTTGGATCAGTTGTTGCTTGCTGAAAGCTTTGAGGTTTAACTTCACTTGATATCTTGGATAAGTAAGCTTGATAAGTAGGTGCAAGCTTCTCATAAGATAGATACTTATCCAGGCTATATGGACCTTCATGGATGTTGAGTGAGACAAAGGTTTTCATCCATAATGGAGGTTTGGTACCTCTTTCTGATCTTCTAGTTGGTTCTTATGCTCTTTAATCTGGTAAAAAAAGTGCAGCTTCTTGTTACACTATATCAGGAATAGCTGGTGCAGCTGGTGCATCATATGTGATTTCTTGAGGTACTCTAGTGTGCTGCATAGATGAGGTAGAAATAGGTGCATTGATACTGCCTTGTCTTGGTTCTAGGTAGTCAGGTACATCAGGTACATGATTTGTGCTGGTGTAGTTGAATATTGGTGTAGACTCATTTTTTGTAGTTTGAAAGGAAAGTTAGTCTTTTTAAACATCACATCTCTGTTAACAAAGAATACACTATTAGTTAAGTCATATAAGAGATATCCTTTTTGAGTTTCTGCATAGCCCATAAGTATAGATGTAGTAGATCTTAAGTTGAGTTTATCTAATTCATGCACCTTTTTGGCAAAACATAAACAACCAAGAACTCTCATGTGATGTAAAGAAGGTTTTCTATCATATAACAACTCAAATGAAGATCTATTACTAATAGTAGTACTAGGTAATTTGTTTATGATATAGACAATTACTTGAATAAATAAGCCCCAAAATTTTAGAGGAATAGAAGCTTGAATTCTGATAGCTCTTATTACTTCTAAAATATGCCTATGTTTTCTCTCAGCCACCCTATTTTGTTGAAGCGTATAAGCACAAGAGTTTTGATGTACTATACCTAGACTAGTGAATAGAGTGCTGCAATTTGAGTTGACAAATTCAGTGCCATTGTCACTTTTTATCATCTTAACAGTTTTATCGAACTGAGTTCGTATTAAGACAAGGAAATTCTTTAATTTCTCATACACATCTGATTTGAGTCTTAATAGAAACACCCAAGTCATTATAGAATAATCATCCACAATAGTTAAGAAGTATTTGAAACCATCAAAAGTACTCATTTTATAAGGACCTCATATATCCATATGCAACAAATCAAAACAGCTTTTGCTACTAGAGGTACTACTAGGAAAAGGTAACCTTGTTTGCTTAGCACAAGGACATACAAGACACTTGTTTATAGTAGTAGCAACAACTTTAGATGTAACAATCTCTTTAGCACAGAACTAGAGCCATGACCAAGTCTTTGATATATTAGACTAATATCTAAATGGTTATGTGATTGAGCAAAATCAGAATGAGAATGAATAGTTGTCAAACTGATAGATTTTTTTTATCTACATTGCTTGATAGAATGTATAGGCCTCCATTTTTTCTACCAATAATCTTCACCTTGCCACTGAAGAGTTCCTGAAACAAACAGAAGTCAGAGAAAAAGGAAACTGAACAATTCAACTCCTTAGTTAGTTTAGCCATAGATAATAAGTTGAACTTAAACTCAGTTAAGTAGAATACTCCTGATACTACATTGCTATTAGTAAGAGTGCTTGACCTTGTGTATGTGACCAATGCAACACCTCCACTTGGAAGATACATTTTTTTTGGTGTGGTCACTCTTGTCATAGACTGATTATCAAGTAGACTCGAATCAGCTACCATGTGATTGGTAGTTGTTGACACCCAATTTTGACCTCCCGATATTCCTCCCAGGCTGCTATTTTATCAAAAAATATTAAGTTTTTAATTTTTAATTATTATTTTGGTATCAAATAAATTCTGACATTTCGTATTCATGATTTTAAAGTATGTAATTTATTTTTAGCAATTAATTTTATATTCTTATATAATATCTATAATTTACTAATTTAAATATAATATTTTACATAATTTTATAAATATTTATTAAATTATTTCCGCAAATATGCATACTCATAATTTACAAACACGTGGTCCATAGTTGTTTATTATTATTATTATTATTATTATTATTATTATTATTATTGTTATTATTATTATTATTGTTATAGTATTTTTTTTTTAAATTTTGCATTCATAGGTGCCTAATCTATTTCAAATTATTTTTTGTCGTTGATTTTTTAATAATATTACGTGTCATTAATTTTACTTACGTAATTTATTCATAATGATTTTACGACATTGATTAACTTGATAGTATTTTATTATATATTTACTGATTTATTACTATATTTATTAAATAGCAGCCTAATTCAAATTAATTTCCCCAATTTATTTAATGTAATTTATTCATAATGATTTTATGACATTGATTAACTTGATAGTATTTTATTATATATTTGTCGATTTATTACTATATTTATTAAATAGCAGCCTAATTCAAATTAATTTCCCCAATTTATTTAATTTCTAGCCTAATTTTACTTTATTAATGTCGATTTTAGTCTGAATTGAGCTCAATCTGGCTCAATTTTAAACCCCAATTCTATTTAACCCAATTTAAATAGTCCAAATTTGACCCTTTTCGCAATTTTAAATCCCAGCCATTGATCAAAATTGATCCAACGAATGAGATTAACTCCCCCTTTCGTTTCTTTTTTAATCCCTCACTCACCTAACCCTAATCCACATACTCTCTCAAACGGCAGCCTCCTCCTTCTCCCTTTTCTCTCTCTCGATACCCAATGCTCCATCGCATCACTACCGTCGGCTACCCTTGGCCGGCGGACACCACTCGTAACCACCATTGCTCCGGCAAACCCAACGCATCGCCGCCCATTCCACTTCCTCTCCTCTTCTCTCGATCTCTCCACATCCACACCGCCGTCAGCCATCCAAGGCCGGTGGACACCAATTTCGGCTTACACCACATTACCACATCCACCACTGGCCGGTGAACCCTAATACCCTCACGCACTCTCTCTCTCATCCTTTCTCTCTAGCCGTCGACCTCCCTCACCGCCACCATCACTGGAAACACCGACAACTCCTACCAGAGATCACCATGCACTACCTAATTGGCACATCACTGAAGAGTCCCACTGTAAGCCGTCGTTAATGACGCCACTAAGCAAACCCGGTCTCAATCGGAGTTCGAAGAACGAATCGGAATTCACCAAACAAAATGAAATCACGATTCGGGTCTTAGTCTCAAGATTTTGTCTTTCTTTTAGAAGAATGCCTATCCGGTATACTCTCCGTGTTCATTTTTCATGCTCAATTGATCACCTATATCTCTACTCGTGATTTCTTTCCATATGTAATTTTGAGATTTGGATATTAGTATGAATTTAGTGATTAAGTTCTAACAAAAAAATCTCCTATGTTTTTAACCTCAGTTTCATTTTTAATCTGGTTTTGATTCTATATTCATGCTCTTTGTATTTGATTACATGCCTATAATTTGGCTCGTCAAAATTTGGAATCGTAACCTGGCGCCTCTTGTTTTATCCCCTTTTTTATAGGCTCGAAGGGTTGAAAAAACATTGGTTTTGACTTTTTAAACTATTTCAAAACTTTAGAGAAAATTTCGAAACAATTTAAGAAAATACAGAGTCGCCACTTGATTTTTTATAGAAAAATATCAAGAAAAACTAAAATAATTTTAAAGACTCGAAAACAGAAACAAATCTTTAAAATTAGAGAAAATGGGTAAGGATTCTGGTAACGCCTTGAGAAGGTTTTTAAGGCACTCAAGAAGCGTCCGCGAAAGCGGTTGACCAAAAGACAGTTTGACTGATTTGTAAAAATGACCAATTTTGAAAACAATGGCTAACTTTGTAAAATCTTGAATTAATTTGCAAACGTGGCACTTATTCCATTCGCGTGAAAAGTAGTTCAATTAATTAAAGAAAAATTCTCCTAAAAATAAATTCGATTCTTTTACCGACTTAAGAGGAAACCGATTACTTCATGAAAGGGGAAAGATAATGATTTTTACTACAAATATTAATTTTTTGAATAATGGGAATTTTTAAAGAAAACTTCAATTTTAAAAAAGTTATGAGATTTTAACTAGTTATAAAAGATTTTGATTTTTTACAAGGAGAAATGATTTTTATATTAAGGAGAATTCTATTTGACTTACAAAAACCAATTTAACACATTAATAAAACAAATGCCATTTTTTGATTATCAAAGGCTTGATATAAAAGGAAACTATTTCCAAGATATTAAACTATGCGATAAATGATAAAAAGGAAAAATAAAGAGCTAAGGCAAAAATGTCAACTCGAAGGGGACTTTATTTCAATTTAACCAAATTTAAGAGTTAATTACATACAAGTAAATCCAATATGAATTACAAATAAATAAGTAAAAGTAGCGAAGTTGAGAAAAACGGGTTTTGGCCCCGTTTGGACCTGGCCGGCTTTAATCCTCAATTTTTCATAGGCTTTTTAGCCTATTTCAATTTTTTCCGCCTTCGTCTTCGACCTTGTAAACTAGCTTCCTTATGTAGCTTCCGACTACACATTTTCTTCAATTTTTGCTTTTACCCATTTTGGGTCTTGAGGTATGACTCGATGAGATTGGGCTTCCTTGGCCCATTAGAATATGCAAGGGAAGAGGGAGTCCAATGGACTCGGTGAAGGTGCGTGAAAAGAAAAGAGGAGAAGGATTAGTGAAGTGCACAAATTAAATCTATGTAATAACACATAACGACCAAACATTAAAAAGGAAGCAAATAGCGCAAGCAAAACTTATTTATTTTAATAGAAAGAAACACCAGATTTCTAACACAAAAGAATTCTCCCAACATTTCGATTCAAAGTAATTACATATGGGTAAATAGTGGACCTAGTCTTATCTTAAGGATGATAAGTAAACATGAAGCATGAAGCTTTAACAAAGCAGGTAGTCACAACAGTTTATAATGAAGCGCAAGACAGTCCTAAGCTAACTATCTCTCAATAACAATTTAAAATAAAATGAACAGAAGGTTGTATCATTGATTAAAAAAAAGAGGTTGTTTCCTAAATAAAACAAGACCCTTAATAGTTTCCCAAACTTTAAACATAAGTGTAGATAAAGGAGAGATATATTTTGGTCAAATAGTAGAAAGATTTAGTCTATACTTGAAGCTGAAAATCAGAGGAAGATGAAAGATCTACCAAAATTCATCTTTTTGAAGACGGGAAGACATGATTACTTAACGGACAAAGGATCAGTAAAACAAAGGAGCTGTTTTAGGCAGAAAAAAAAAAAAAAACTTTGACACCATAGTCAAGAAAGACAAATTATCCCATTTTACTCTCGTGCGAAAACAAAATGCAACAATCTACAACTCTTTAGCTAAAATAAATCAAATCAAGCATTTTTCACTATCACTTTGAAAACAGCATCAACCAAGAACAAACTAACAAAGAAGAAAAAGACATTATATTATAAGGGAAGATCACTCTTATTTCATCACTTCGACGGGGTAATGGAAGATGATTCTACCAGGTTAGTCGAGAGAGAATCAAGCACCATAAGAAAATCAATCAAACAAAGGAGATGAAATTTATTAACACAGGGAAATTATTCATAACTGCTATCATATTCCCAAACCCTGACCTTAGAGAGGAACTGGAAAATAATCATCTTGCGTTAGACTTCAAAAAAAAAATTAAAAAAATTAAAAAAAAATGAATCAAGTGAAGTCTATAATGACATTTAATGCTATTTTGGTTGAGATTACAGACTTTTGGAATGAAAATAAGCTATGATAAAGCTTATTTCACCTCCAAACTTTGACCTTTGTCAAGACGCGATCAAAGAAACTGCTTTGGACTAAGGTTATTCTAAAATCCTATGTGGTATTAGAGACCATGAGGGTGTGAGAATATGACCAAAAACAGTCCTTTTATAGAATAGAACAATCAACGGAGGACCACATTCATTTGGGGTCCGTAACCCAAGAACTCCCAGAATTTAAAACATATTACGGTAAGGATGTGTTCAATCTCTAGTTTCAGCTTCAAAGAATGAAAATTCATAGGCAAATTATATTCAGCGTTTCTAAAAATAGGAAAGAATCAGTGCTAAAACTATAAACACATTAATGGGGCTTCGCATATCTCTCTCACTTCAAACACGAAATCAAAAGAGATGTGCAATCCAAATTTAAGCTGAAAATCCTTTTCTTTTTTTTTTTAACGAAAATCTGTCAAAGACTTCAGGACACTTAGAAAATTCCATTTTTTTTTTTTAGGCATTTTGTAGATATGAGACAATGCTCAACTATGAAACAGTCATACAAATGCATTTGAGCTCAAAGTTTTTGTCAAGAAACACACCAATCATCATCAAATCAAAACACGAGTTCCAAACCTAGAAATCTCACCAACATTGAACAATATTTAACATATAAGACCAATCCTACTCTCACAATATTACATCGCATTCTCAGAAAATACTATGCAAGGTAGGGTTTTTACACAGGTTCCATTATCAAATCAATCTCACAACCACAACAGGAATCAAAAAACCAACAAAATTCCACACTGTAACTTTCAAATGCAAAAAGAAGATAAGTAAAAAGATGAAGTTTTTACCTTTTTCGTAGCAGCGAACTTGAGACGACGAACTTCAATCGAACAGACTTCCACCACTGCCGAGACTAGATTTCAATTTCCCGGAATTCAAACGGGTTTTGGGGTTTTGATTTTTACGTCGTTATTCAGTTTTAGACTCCGTTTCTTCTTCTCGGATTTTTGGTTACGTGAGGTTAGAAGCATGCGCCTCCAGAACCTCCAATTTTTCCCCAAAAAATCCTCCTTTTAACCCTTAACCCTTACTATCTATTTATAGAAGAAATTAGGGTTGCCAATGGGGGGAAAACGTAGGGGTAGATTAGGGAAAAACGAATTGAATTTTGAAATTCGAATTTGTGGATAAGAATTGAGGTTTTACAGCTTTGGCTAGATGAATTTGGACCAAAAGAGGGCCAAATTCGTTTGGGGATTTTGGGGGGAAAAGAATTACTTCATCCACCAATAGGAATTGCACAAGTATGTACTGTGATAGTACGAATTCGGCGAGTTCATCACTGGTTTTCGCGGAATCCGAACGTTAGGAGAGACACCTGGACAAATGTAGAAACTTCTAGAATGGGACAGCTCATGCTATAACGGTTTGGGACGGAATTGGAGGTCGTTTGGTGATTAAGGGTATCGTTTGGTCGCTGTTTAACGGAGGTTGAACTGGTATGGGTTGCCGTTTGTTGATGTTGTATCGTTGTTGTTGTGAGAGAGAGGGTCGGGGAGAGAGAAAGATAAAAGAGAGAGAGAGAGAGAAGCGTGTGTGTGTATAGGTGTATGTATGTATGTGTATAAAATCTGATTTGGGAAAAGAGGGAGAAAAAGAGTGGGTCGGGTCAGGGAGTGGAGTTGTTGGGCCTGGGGTGGCTGATTTTAAATGGGGGAGTGGGCTGAGTGTTGATTTAAGTAGGGGTAGGAATTAGGATTTAGGAAATGGCCAATTAGTTTAGGGTTTAGCCAAATTTCATTAAAATATCGGCCAAATTGAAAATCAATTGGCCAATTGCATTGCAATTATGGCCAATTTGATTTCAATTAAGGCCAAATTAAATGGGTTTGGCTAAATTGAATCCCAATCTAACACGAGATAGACACCGATTTAATCTCGAGTTTCTTGATTTCACAAAATCAAATAAATATTTTCCAAATAAATTATATTTAAAAGCAAAATATATTTAAGTCAAGATTTTACCTATTTGAATTAATTTCAAGATAGGATTTCGATTAAAACTTGAACATTTGATAAAATAATTATTTAAGCGACCAAAATTATACGATCTCGTATCCATGAATACAAAAACATATAATTCGTCACTTAAATGACAAAACTAACCCAAATAAATATTTTAGAAAGTATCTATCCGGATAAATAAATATTTTGATTTTATCTAAAATCAAAGAAACTCAGGATTAAATTTGGTAGGGGAGGGCAAAAATTAGGTGTCAACACCTCTTTCAAAAATTCATTTTTTGCATAGTCTATCTTGATTTTCAAAATCATTTAGAGTTACAAAGTGAGCCTTGATTTATATGATGATATAGTAATTGTGCCTAATTCCCTTCTTTCTTGTTCAAGTCTGATTATGACAACCTCCCATGTAGATATATTTAGTAAATTTTGACTAATTGATTTAATTATATATGATGGAATCTCTACTGATTTACACTTTTTAAATGATTATTAGGACAAATTTTATATTTTATTTATTTATGGCAATTTTTGATTCATAAACTATTAGTGATTGATTCTTGCATGCTCGTGATTAATTTCCTTCCTTTTGTTGAATATGTGACAATCTTTGTACTCATCTATTTATGGTAAACTCCAATCTTATGCTCCTTTTACTGATTCTCATTTTTGAAACTTACTTGCTTATTTATGGTAATTTTGACATGATTTCTTCACTAAATTAATTCTGCCCACCTCTTAAAGGAAAAAGAAATCCCTTTGATAAATTCTCTGAATTTATTCCTCTTCCCCTTTTAACAATTGATTGACTACAACTTTATGCCTATATAAACAGTCTTTTTCACCCATTATACTCAGGTTTTTAACAGCTACTCTCCACGAAACAAAAAAAAAACTTTATAATTCTATTTTTGCTTTTGGGTTTTGAAAGAGACGACTCTTGGTTTCATATTGCTCTTCTATGGTTGCAGCTTAAAGTTTTCTATTATTTTTTTTATCTTTTGTTAACTGGTAAGTCCTTGTCGACGCAACTTTCAATATTTACATAATAGTTTTCTTGTAATCTATTAAGCATGCCTACATATTTAGTGTTAAAACAATGTCGTTTCTTCCATGTATTTGTTTCCCTTTTGGTTGCTGCATATTTTGGTGCATTTGTCTTCAGTTTTGTATCTAACAGGTTTCATTAGAAGGATTTTTGGGACTTGAAGAGTTGCCTGGGAGTCTGGGTGGACTGCCTAGTCCATGTCTTTAAAATTCTTTTATTTCCTATTCATTTTGGGTATGTAATAAATTTTTTATAAACTCTATGTATAATAAAAATATTGGGATGCTAGGAGGTGGGAATTCTATGTGTTAAATATTTTATCACCTAGCTATCATGTCTTTAGGATTATTTAATAAATTTTATGTATTAATTAAATTGTTCTATCACTTAGGCAACACGTTCTAGGATTACTAATTAAATTTTGACGTATGAATTATTTGTTTATCACCTAGAAATCGTGTTCTATGATTATTAATCAGTTTTCAGGGTATAAAATTAGTTTTGAGTCTACCAATCTAATTTTCCAGCATGTATACATAATTTCCATCATGGTTAAAAGATTTTTTAGCATATTAAAATTATCTTGCAGCATGTTTAACAAGCTTTCACCACTTTAAACTAATTGTCAACACTCTAAATTAATTTTCAGCATTTTTAATCAATTTCTTGTAATTTTAAACTAGTTTTTCAACACTTTAAACTAATTTTCAGTGCTTTAAACTTAATTTCCAGCATATTTTAATAATTTTCCAGCCTTCTGGAATTAAATTTTCAACATTTTAACAATTTCCAGCATATAAATATTAGTTTTTTTTCAACAAGTAAAATATTAATTTTCAGCATATAAATATTGATTTTCAGCATATAAATATTAATTTTCAGCATATAAATATTAGTTTCCAGCATGTAAATATCAAATTCCAGCAACTTTAAGTTAATTTTTTAGCATTAAAAATTAAATTTCCAGCACCTTAATTTTTGCTTTCCGGCACCTTTACTTTCATTTTTAACATCAAAACTCGTTTTCAGCATGTCTAAACTACTTTTCAGTATATTTAAACAATTTTCAGCATGCTTAAACTATTTTTTAGAATGTTTAATTAATCTTCAGCATTCTGGAAACCAATTTTCAGCAACTTTAAATCACTTTTAGTATATTTTGTAATTTTTAGCATGATAATTTAATATTTAAGTGATTTTCAGTATTTTTAATTAATTTTCAGCATGTTAAAATTCATTTTTGGCATGCTTAAGCTAATTTCCAGCATAGTTGAACTACTTTTCAGCCTTAAAATAATTTTTAGCAAGTTTTAAGTAATTTTCAGTACTTTTAAATTTTCAGCATATTTAAATCGAGCTTTTAGTATATTTAATATCTAGCACTTTATTTAAATTTTTGGCACCTTAATTAATACGCCTCGCCTAGAAATCATGTCTATAGGTCTCAATCACGATAAAACGAATAACTATCTTTTCAAGCATGTTAATCACCTATTCACTTTAACTAATCAATAGGCTTATTTGAAACCGTTACATGTTACTTGTAAGTCCTATTTGTTTTGTATGACGTGAACCTCGAGTCTAATTAGGCAACCTAGGTTTTTTTTGTTGTTGTCTAGAACCAAATCCAAATAGTAAGTTCAATGCCTCTTGGACATTAAGTTGGGACGGGTAGGCATTTTAGGGAACGCTAGTCTTATCGCCTTCTTTAGAACGCCCTTTAAGATTAATAACCAATTAGGTGGGGTGTGTAGAACATTCGGACATGATGGAAGTTGCCCCGACCAGAATTTGACAATGCGATATGCGACATTGTCACCCTTTAATAAGCCGGGCATTGATCCTAATAAGATAAAATTAACCCTTGTCCAAACCTTTTAAAACTTCGGTAACCCTTGGCCAAACCTTTTAAAACTTCGGTTATATTTTACTTTTTGCATGTCCCTCTTTGCTTTGGGGTAGTCTAGGTTTGCTTTCTAAATAAAAATTTCTTTTTATAAATTGTGTCTCTTCTATCTTCTTGCTTATCTGATTTATCTCTACGTACTTTATTATGTTATCACTTAGATAATGGCTAAATTAAGTTGTATGTTTAGTTTATTAATTATTTATTTTAACACTTAGTTATTATGTAGTTAATAAAATAATCGACCTTTTGCTTATCACATAGAATTCCCCCACGTAATATATAAGTTCGGTCGGGACCCCTCGAAAGGTGTCTAACACATTCCTTTTGAGGTAATTTGAACCCTTACCCGAATTTCTGGTTGACGTAGACTAATTAAATAAATTCATAATTAGTTTAGAATGGTGCTCTAACGCACCTTAATTAGTTAGGTGGCGACTCTTCACTCTTAAACCATCCTAAAAAAGAGTTGTCACGTCAAATCCCATTTTTCGCGAGAAAAATGGGGTGCGACAGTAGCACCTGTATCTACTATCCACTCTACTTTGCTCTTATGAGCTATTAGAGCATAGTGTATACCTGTAACATTAGCACAATGTGACACTTCTGAGTTCTTGTTGAGGAACTGCAGGATCTGATGATACTGATCTCTGGTCAAAGTGCAAGGCTACTCCATGTAAGGCTGGGAATGAGACTTGACACCTGAACTTTGCCTTGCATCATAAGTCACTTGTCCACCAACACCATAACCATTTTGTGTACCATAGCATTAACCTGAGTTCTGAGTTCCATAACCTTGATCACTTGACAGCAGACTAGAGCAGTTGTGTGACACCTCAGCTCAGTAACAACATTGTGAGCAGAACTATTTCCTTCTTTTTTTTTTAACCTTGAATCCTAAGGATATCCTACTAATTTGTAGCGCATATATCTAGTGTGATCCTTCATTTTACAGAAATCACAGAACAGGATGTGATTCTTTTTGAATTTGTGTTGGTTCCCATCATTTCTTGAATACATCACAACATCAAAGGAACCTTGAACACCCTATAGATTAGCAGGACTAGCCCCCAATACACCAACATTCATTACTACTGATTTTTGGCTTTCATCACTCAAGATCATGAAGTAAGCCTGATTAACACAAGGTACTGGATTCATCATAAAGATTTGACTTCTAGCATGCATATATGAATAATTTAATCACATAAGAAACTGAAACAACTTTAGCTTTTGTAAATGAATGATATATTCTTTTGATCCTTCACAAGAACAACCAGTAGCTGGGACAAGAGCCTCAATTTCTTCCCAAAGACCTTTAAGTCAAGAGATACATTGACACAGAACTGGTGCCCTAACTCAGAGTAACAATTTCTTTGTGCGATTTAAAAATTTTTGACCCATCCATTTTATTAAATCTTTCATACAAATCATCCCATACAACTTTTGCACTTGAGGCATACATTATACCCCCTAACAGATTCTTAGCTACAAAGTTCATAATCCAGGCTAAAACAATGGCATTTACTCTCTCCCAATTACCCTCTAACCCTGGAAATTGTTCTTTCTTACATGAATCATCAACCATCCCTAATTTATTCCTACCTAGTAAAAAAAAATTCATGGACCTATACCAGACTGAATAGTATTCAACTCCAGTTAATTGAAAAGAGATAATCTGAATTCCACTTACATCAGATGAATACAAGAAGAGAGGATGGAGTTGATCAATGCCACCATTACTGCCAGAGCTGCGAGGTTGAAAATCTACAGAATTGATATCCATAGTTGGATCCTTCAAGAAATCAATATGAACTTCAAGATTATTGACTGAACAATATCAGTGAATTTCCAGAATCTAGAGATAAATTTCTTACTCTAGTGCTCTGATACCATGTAGTTTTATAGAATTGAGAGTGTGATCAACTGATATTAGTAATAGAAAGAAGTAGAAATGTAGGTTCTTGATGAACCAGTAAGGAAGAAAAAGAATAGGATTGAGTAGAGAGTAAGATTAAGGAGGAGAAGAGATTTCCATTGATCAAAACTTGTGTCAATACATCAATGTACTAATCTATATATACAGTACATAACCGACTACTTCTATAACTAACTTTGTGAAGTGACTAACTACCTTGACTAGTAACTAACTTTTGGACTTAACACTTACAACTCAATTTACACAATTACCCTTTTGTCAACTACTTTAACTAACTTTTGCATCAGCTACATCAACAATTCATAGTGAGTAATACTCTTAACAATCTTACAATAAGTCATCGCTTAGAATAAATATTATTTATTTACACAAAGCAATTCCATTTCCGCCACATGTTTCTTTAGTAATTCTTTACAAAAATGCTATTTTTATTAGTAGATAAGCATTATGTTGTTGATGCTGATCTTCGAAACATGAAAGGATTTTTAGCTCCATACAAAGAACTGCACTATTATTACAAAGGAAGTGAAAGAGAGCCTTAGAATGCTAAATTGTTTAACTTTAAGCATTCATCCCTGCGCAATGTAATTGAACAAACTTTTGGAGCTTGAAAAATAAACCAAAATACTAAAACACGGCATGAACCATTATGATATGGACACGCAAGTGACAATTGTCATAGCTTGTGCAGTGTTACATAAATTTTGGAGAATATCAAAGGAGTGATGAAATATTCACGGAATATGAACATGATGCTATAGTTACTAATGATACTAACTAACAAACGACTCAAAGTAACAATGTCGGTTTGTCTTCTTGGTCATCTGATCGAGAAATGCATGCTCAACGTGAGGAGATTGTCCGCACTATGTGCAAGGTTTATATTAAAGAGTAGTACATTACAACTCATGTTCAATTTTGTTTTTTATTGAACTAAAGTTCGATCAATAAATGTGGTGTTTTTTTTTTAGAATAGCTTTGTGATAGTGTATTATATTTTGTTGTGAACTTTTGCTTGCTTGGTAAGTGGGAAAATTTTGATAATTTTCATAACTTATGGGATTTTTATGTCCATGAGAAATATTACAACTTAAAAAATCCAACTTGCATGTCCAACTTCAACTTTACCTCAAATGATTTCATATCATTATTTCATCTCACATGGCCAAACGGGTCCTTAGAATTAGAATCCCTCATAGTATGCGTGTAAAGTTAAGTTACTTTTAAACATTAGGAAAAAAAAAAGCATTTAATTATCTGAAATTCGCTGAGTGATCTAGATTCATGTTGGGTAAGGCAATCAACTAAGTTGATGATCGAGTGCTCTGATGTGTCGAAAGATTTTCAGTATTATGGTTTGAACCCAAAATCTTTGGTTAAAATGAAAGGGTCTCGATCATTTCACTATTATTTACCCTTAAAAAGGTCAAAATTAAATTTATGCAAAGTAGTTTAAGGACAATCAAATTGGAGTGACTTTTATAATGAAATAATAACGTGATATATAACCTACAATTGAATGACAATAAGCAAAAAAATTGTAAGATAAATAGAATGCGAAATATGTGTTATAATTCAGAATCACGGCCTTGGAGATGATTGTCAAAACGCTTGAAAGTAATGAACTTTGGTAACTTATGAAATCATGTATATGATGCTTGATTAGAAATTATTGAACCATAATACAAATGATTAAATGGTTATTTATAATGAAACCTTAGGGAGCAGCCTTCATGGAATTCTTCTCTCTCGAGTCCTTCGCTTCATCACGAATTTTACTGTTGCATACAGATCAATGAGAATCTCAGTGTCTTCGTGATTTGTAAATTGGCAAACCTATTTTGTCCTTATCTTGCTCAGAAGCTCAGCATCCGGTGTCTCACGCCTCCGGAGCCAAATGGGCTTAACCAGAAAGATCAAAACCTTTTCAAATTGAGTTGCATGTATCGATCGAGTTGCAGAGTTGTTAATCAATGCTTTTTATGCCCTTAAACTATTACTAATTATTCTTGCCACATGTCGGCCCATCATTCGCCCACCTACTTGAGACAATTTTCACCCCATACAACTATATTCCTTAGTGGTGGGCCAAGGTGTGTTTAAAGTTTCTTAAAAATATTTTCAAGAACAATTTTTTTTTTTTCTTAAATTTTATTTAACATTGTTTCAATTGATCATTGATATTGTAATGATCCTCTTCGTCGTTACGCATGAGTCCTACATTTAAAATTTCACGTCCAGATTCTTTATGGTTTGGAAGTTAAAAAATTCAGGCTAGGCTAGTTTCGATAGAATTCAAAGTGAGGTATGGTCTAGGAATCTGGGAATTATTTATACCAATTTGGTGACAATTGTATTGATTTCTAATTAGCTAAGACGATAAGGAACCCGTAGGAATTTAAGAAATCGAATTTGGGTAAATAGAACTCTCAAAATTGATCTTAGCGTAGAGGGCATTGTTTGGAATGTCCCAGGTTCAAGGTGTGTTACAAAAAGTGGAATTTTTGGGTGAAGACGGACATTCTGTAGCGTCGATGCTGTAGCGGTCGACGCACCGCTATAGCGGAGAAATTCTCATTATAGAGGTGGTCAACGATGACTATATCAGTCGGTACCGCTATAGCGGTAAAAATCGCAGATTTATTAAAATATTTTTCTAAAATAGTTTATTTTTCTAAAACTCATTTTAGGGCAAGGAAAGGGCGATTTAGGGCGAAATACACCAGAAATTCTTCATTTGACTTCATTAAGGTATGGAATTCATCCCCGTTAACTCGTATTTAATTATTAAGCCTTAGAATTGTTAATTCAGAGAGTTCGGTGAAGGTCTTAGGGTGGATTTTGGTTAATTACTGGTGCAAGGGGAAAAATTAAAGAATAAGTTAATGACTTTTATTTATTAACGGTTAATTTATCCTTACATTTTGTTAATTCACTAATTTATCCATGGAATTGGTAATTTTAGGTGAATTACGGTAGAAAAGCCCTAGAACGGGAAGGGAATGATCATGAACTTGACCTCAGGGGTTGGGTGTGAGTTGTAAATCCCGACATGTTAAGGTCATTTCTTTAATTATGTATTTATATGCATGTTCTAGACCACGAGCAAGCGGGAATTGGACGTAAAGGCAAAGCTTTGGCTTAAAGGGTTGTGCAAGCTTGATTCGAGATAGGTGATAGTATTGTAGTTTAATCCAACTTGTATTATATGTGCATGTTAACTACTTTGTAGTGTGGCTGATTAATGCATGTTGTTTGGTGTGGTTAATGCAATGATTTTATTTGCTTATTGATTTGACCTGCCTTATTTCTAAAATGTGGAATGTTTTGGTATTTGAGACATTTTCATGGGTTATTGGTGAAATAAGATTGGCAGACACTTATGTCTGGTATTTTAGTAAATGGACAGTTTTTGTCCCCTGCAGGTCATGGCTAGAGGGTGGATGTATAAACCATAACGTGTATGTACGAGGTTCAGGAAAGTTTGACGGTTCCATGAGTGAAGCGGAGAATATGTAGTTATCTATGCTTGATAATGGTATACGTGTCTTGACTTGAATTGATTGTACTTGACTTATTGATATTTGTTGACTTACTGGTTGTTTATCCTGAACTATTTTTGGGGGGTTTGTGTGCTAAGTGCATGATGTTTTTAGCATGGATTAGCTTGTTATACTATCATTCGGTTAAATGTTCATATTTTCATCTTGGATTGGCCAAATGATCCTACCAGTACAATGTTGTTCTTGTGTGCTGATACTACACTTGCATTTAATTTTGTGAGTGCAACGCATATTTCAGCGGCTCCTACGAGACCTCACTTGTGATTCCAGCCGATGATTTCAGATTTCAGGGTGACCAGCTTATCCGGGCTACCATGGAATCTCTCTTTCTTGGCATAGTTCTCTATTTTTGGACTTATGTTTATCTTAGTTTTGGGGTTGCATCCCCTTCTTGACATTCATAGATGTTTTTGTACAGAAGACTTTTGGGTCCTAGGGATGTTTTGCTAAGTACATTTTTCACTCGAGTTGTACTTACTGTTTTTGATTTAGAATGGATATTATTCTATTAATGGTTTAGTTCTGCTTATTTATTTTAAGTGTTGATTATGGGATGGTCTTCGGGGTAGTTGGTTCTCCCACCGAATGAGTAGCGTGGGTACCACTCACAACGGGTTTGGGTCTGACAAAGTTGGTATCAAAGCCTAGGTTCTTAGATCTCGTTGTACCAAAATGGGTCCAGTAGAGTCTCGCGGAATGGTATGAAGACGTTTGTACTTTTCTTCGGGAGGCTATAGGACTTTAAGAGATCTGTCTTTCTTGCTTCTATCATTTTATAACTTGATTCCAATTGGTATCTGATCTTTCACTCTTTTGTCCGCTGATGGTGATTACTAGGTCCAACGGAACCCGAACAACAGCTCCTACACTGGCTTCTCCAGTTGAGGAGCCAGCCGTAAGGGAGAGAAGACAAGTTAGGGGGAGAGGAAGGGGACGAGCCACACCCTCCAGGGGTAGTGCTCAAGCAGCTGCTGGCCATACTAATGGAAGGTCAGTATCCCCTCCCCTACCTCAGGATTATTTTGAGGAGAGAGAAATAGTTGAGGAGCAGAAAGTGAGGCCGGATGTGGCGGCACCAGCTGGGGTTGCAGCCTTGCCTTATATGTCTGCTGAGGTTGTCAACAGGTGTTAGAATTTCTGAGTGGGTTGGCAGGGACTAGAGCCACTCCTACTGTACCGGCTTTCCAGGCTCCGATTGTTCACCCTGCTGTTGTTATGGCTCCAAGGATGGATAAGGCTTTCGGGACTTATGTTTTTCCTTATCCGGTGTTAGGTTCTATACTAACAGGAACAGAGCATGATCTTCTGACTAAGTTTTTGAAAATGAAACCACTTACCTTCCAGGATACTGAGTCTGAGGATGCTTTTGAGTTTATCATTTATTGTTATGAGAGGTTGCAAAAATTGGGCATTATTCAGCAACCTGGGGTTGAGTTGTGGCTTTTCTATTGGATTGGAGAAAGCTACTAAGCAATGGTGGAGGGCGTATGATGAATATCGGTCACCGATTTTACCTCTGTTGACTTGGGTCAGTTTCATGCGTTGTTCTTTTAGAAATATGTGCCACAGGCCCTCCGTGAACGCAAGAAAGATGAGTTTTTGGCATTGGAGCGGGGTGACATGTCAGTTACGGCCTATGAGGCCAAGTTTCATGCATTGTCTCGCTATGCTACTCAGTTGTTGACTTCTGAGGAGGAGAGATTCGACTGTATGTCAAGGGGTTGAATTATGATCTTCAAGTTTTGACTGTTCATATGACTTCTGTAGGAAAAGGGTTCAATGAAGTTGCAGATTATGTGAAGAAGTTGGAGGGGGTTACGCAAGCGGGTCAGGCTAAGATGTTAGCCAAGAAGTCCCGTGATGTTGGGAATTTCAGTGGATCTTATTCTTAGGGAGACAGACACCATGCTTATTCAGTACGTCCTATTCAGTTAGCCTTGCCAGCCTCTACTGTGGTTCCAGCTAAGATATCTTCTCAGACACAGGTTGCTAAGGGCCAAGGGGCTTCTTACTCTTCTGCTAGTCGTCCTTCTCTTGAGCGTGGATGTTACTATTGTGGTGTTGTTGGTCATTTTAAGAGAGAGTGTCCCTTGAGGTAGTCAAATAGTAAGGCACAGTAGTAGACTCGGGCTATAGTTCTAATAGGTAGAGGTGGTGGAGGTAACGACAGGGGTCATCCACATGGTGGGGGTGGGGGAAATCAGATTGGTAGTGGGGGTGGTTGAGGAAATGGCGATGTTCGGGAAGAATAAAGTTGGGAAGGGAGTTAGCTCAGATTGATGACTGGACTCACTGTTATGTATTACTGAGAAAGACTAATGTCGAGGCTTCTGATGTGGTGATCACAGGTACTATTTTTGTTTGTGACCAGATGGATTCTGTCTTGTTTGATTTGGGGTCTACTTATTCTTATGTATCTGTTAAGTTTGTGATGGGTTTGACTCTGGTTTGTGATATACTTAATCATATTGTTTATGTGTCTACTCCGGTTGGTAAGTCTGTGGTAGTAACCCATGTTTTTTGTGCTTGTTCTATGTTATTTGTGGGTTTTCAGACTTAGATAAACTTGATTATTCTGGATATGTTGGACTTTGATGTAATTCTGGGTATGACCTGGTTATCTCTATATCACGCTATTTTAAACTGTAATGCTAAGACAGTGACTAGCAATGTCGGGATGGGATAAACTAGAGTGGGAGGGAGTGTATAAGGCCAAACCAATAAAAATTATATCATTTGTCCGGGCCAGAAGGTTAGTGGGGAAGGGGTGTTTAACATTCCTAGCCCATCTTCAGGATGTAGATATGGGGTCCCCTTCTTTTGAGTCAGTTCTGGTAGTTTCTGAGTTTCAGAAAGTCTTTCCTTTAGATTTACCGAGTATGCCTCCGAATAGAGATATTGATTTCTGAATTGATTTAGAGCCAGACACTTGACCTATATCCATTCCACCTTATCGAATGGCTCCAGTAGAGTTGAGGGAACTGAAGACTCAGCTGCAGAAATTGCTTGACAAGGGTTTTATTCATCCAAGTGCTTTACCTTGGGGTGCTCCGGTCCTTTTTGTTAAGAAGAAGGATGGTAGCATGAGGATGTGCATAGATTATAGGAAGCTGAATAAGGTCACTATCAGAAATAAATATCCCTTACCTCACAATGATGACTTATTTGATCAGTTACAGGGTGCGTCAGTATTTTCAAAGATTGATTTGCCACAAGAAACAACAACAATAAGGGTCCAATCACAAGAACCCCATTAAAAGAATGAAAAATCCAAGTGTGACAATACTTCATTTTCCCAAAGTTCACATCTTTACCAAATCTGACCTTATATGGCCACAAGAACTGAACTATAACTTATTCACCATCAGTATACAAAAACCTTATTGAAACACCCAAAAACACAAGTACTTTGAACACACATAAGGGATAATTTTCGAGATAAATTGACAATATTTTGCCAATGAAAATTATGAAACATCCAAATACTTTGTGATGTTCTACAATTGTTGTGGAAAATTATTAAGTAATTGGATATTCTACAAGTACTTATTTTTTTTTTAATTATTTCTTCTAATTTCCTGTAACACATTTTGCTTGATTTCCAGTAACACATATGAAACTATTGACAATAGTGGCCTTGAGCATTGTCACTGTTTATTTTCTTGAGCAAACAAATAAGAAATTAACCAAATAAATTTACAACAACCAAACAACAATTACAACATCATTCACTAAACTAACAATTTGAACCAACAATTACAACAAAAAATTCAGAAAATTACCTCAACTTTAACCATAACAATTTCTTGATTTTCAAGCACCGAACTACAACTACGTGGGACCACTGATTGAGAATCGATTAAAATTTTTCTTGGGGGGACCAGATGTGGGGAATCGAAGTGGAGGATTTGTAGGGTTTTGGTGTTTGTTTTCGGAGGATAAAGAAAATGGAGGGGGGGGGGGGGGACCGCGGTGGAAGATGTGGTTTTTAGCTTATAAAATAAAAATTGATAACTCACATATGTTGTGAGCTTTACAAAATAAAAGTGGATAACTCACATATTTTATGAGCTTTAAGAAATAAAAAATGGATAGCTTACAAAATATGTGAGCTTTATAAAATAAAAATGGATAACTGAACTCACAAAATATGTGAGATTTATAAAATAAAAATGAATAACTCACATACTTTTGTGAGATTTATACTTTTGGCAAAAGTTGACACCGTTGTCAACCATTCCGTTAAAAAAAGCGCTAAAGCTCACAAAAAATGTGAACTTAGCATATTTTGGTACTACTTTAGTTACATGACATATTTCAGTGCTTAAAGGGGGCCTACTTTGGTCGCAAACTCACTCCGAGTCACTCCCAACTTTTCCCATAAATAAATAGGGACATAAAGAGCATCTTTTGTTGACACGTGGGGTTCACTGTGTTTTTCATGTGAAAATGTGACTAGGTTCACTTCAACTACCTAACTATGATGAGTTCAAATAGAATTTAATAGAATTCTATTTTTAATAGAATTTATTTAGACTCAAATATATATTGAGTTCAAATTTCAAATTCAAATTTTATTCAAATCTTCCCATATCCATAAAATCCCCCCAAAATCTTTTCTTTAGGTAGAAGAATATTATTATTCTCAAAAATCTTCCCAAATCATGACATGATCTCCAAAATAAAAAAAAAAACTTTTCAAATCAATTTATTATTCTTTTCCTAATTTTAAATACTTGCTATAAATTATTTCTCTACCATTTTTAATTGTTGATCTCTCTCATTATAAATATGGCATTCTCTCAATTCAATGAGACATTTTTTTTATTATTATTATTGACATTCCCACTTCTCGTTACATTGTCTTTGGACTTATACTTCCGCTTAGGCTATCATTAATCTCTCCTCTCTGTTTTGTATATCAAACACTCTCGTACCGTGTGGAGAAGAAGGGCTGATTTTTCATCTCTTTTATTGCTTTTGCTACTAAATGAGTATGTCTTCTTAATTACTTAAGTGTTGAGTGCTACTGTTTCAAACTCGCATGCCATGGCTGAAACCTCAATAGGTTTATCTATACTTTTTGAGTAAAATGTTGCTTCTAATATTGACTGCTCGTACTTGATTTCATGTCGATTGTGTATAGTATTTATTTCTGTTAACTTGGATCATTTATTGATATAATGGTGCCATATCCTCTCCTTTTGTAACATGTTCTCCATTACTAAACGTGTTAGCCTGAATGCATGCCTATTGGTTTAATTTTTATTTTTTTTTATAATTAAGAAAGATTTTATTTCAATTTAAATCCTGACATATTAAATTATTTTATCACCTAGAAATCATGTTTTAGGATTTTTAATTAACTTTTGAAATATTAAATTCATTTCGGGCATGTCAAGTTTAACTTATAGCGTGTTTAATTAATTTCCAGCACTTAAGTTTTTTTTTCCAGAATTTAAATCATTTTTCAGCATATAAATTATTTTCCAACATATATAAATTAATTTCCAGCATTTAAATTTATCTTTCAATTCTCTTAATTTAATTTCCAGTACTTTAAATCAATTTCCAGCATTTTTAATTAATTTACTATAAATTTAAACTAATTTTAGCAGTTTAAACTAATTTTCAGCACTTTAAATGACTTTCCAGCACTTTAACCTAATTTTCAGCATTTTTAATTAATTTTCTGCAAAAATTTAAACTAATTTTCAGCACTTTAAATTAATTTCCAGCACTTTTAATTAATTCTAGAATTTTTTATTAATTTCCTGCATATTTAGTTTAATTTTCAGCACTTAATTTCAGCATATTTAAAATTATTTAATATCTAGCACTTTAATATTAATTTCCAACACATTTTTAATAATTTCCTGTCCATTTATAAATAATTTTCTGCACATTTTTAATAATTTTCTGTACATTTTAAAATCAATTTTCATCACATTTTTTATAATTTTCTGCACACTTTGGTTAACTTTCTACATTTAATATTAATTTTTTGCACATTTATAAATAATTTTCTGCACAATGAAATAATTTTTTACACATTTTTAATAATTTCCTGCACATTCTAAAATCAATTTTCTTCACATTTTTATAATTTTATGCATATGAAAATAATTTTTCTGCGCACTTTGGCTAATTTTCTGCACCTAATATTAATTTTCTGCACATTTATAAATAATTTTCTGCACACTCTTAATAATTTCCTGGATATTTTGAATAGGTTTTCCAGCATACTTAATTCAATTTCTATCCACTTTAATAAATTTTTTAGCATATTAATAACTTGTCGCCTAGATATTATGTCTATAGGTTCTAATTACAATGCAAATAATTGTCTAGCATGTTTATCGCATAATCGACTTTAATTAAATAAGAGACATATTTGAAACCGTTACATGTTAAATGCTAGTCTTGTTTGTTTTGATTGACGTAAATTCTGAGTCTAAGTAGGAAGCCTAAAGACTTTCTTTGTGTCTAGATCCTTACCCGCAATAGGTCATCCAATGCCTCTTGGACATTAAGTTAGGACGGGTAGACATTTTAGGGAACGCTAGTTTTATCTCTTTCTTTAGAACGCCTTTAAGATTAATAATCAAACTAGGTGAGGTAGATAAAAACTCGAAAATGATGGAAGTTGCCCCGAGAAGTATTCGACAATGCGATATGCGTCATTGTCTTCCGTTAATAAGCCGGGCGTTGATCCGAATAATATAAAATTAACCTTTGTCTAGATTCAAT
The DNA here is from genome assembly GCA_031232105.1 of Capsicum rhomboideum. Lineage (NCBI taxonomy): Eukaryota > Viridiplantae > Streptophyta > Magnoliopsida > Solanales > Solanaceae > Capsicum > Capsicum rhomboideum. The sequence continues at coordinate 135,142,847 of CP124711.1, read as the reverse complement.
CGAATTTTATTTTGCATGCTTGTTTGGGGTAGTTTAGGTATAACTTAATGAATTTTTTCATTATAATTTGTGTCTTTCTATCTTCTCGCTTCTCTAATTACTTTATTTATTTATGCATTTTTTACTACTTTATCACGTAGTTAATTATTAGATAATAACTAAGTTATATGTTTAATTTTGTTTATTATATTTTTCCTATTTAAACACTTAGTTAGTTTTAAGTTAATAAAATGAATCGACCTTTGCTTATCACATAGAATTCCCCACGTAATATATGAGTTCGGTCGGGACCCACATTTGTGGACCTCGAAAGGTGCCTAACACCTTCCTTTCGAGGTAACCTGAACCCTTACCTGAATTTCTGGTTGACGTAGACTAATTAAATAATTCGTAATTAGTCTAGAATGGTGCCCTAAGGCACCTTAATTTGTTAGGTGACGACTCTTCTCTTAAACTATCCCAAAAAGAGTTTGTCACGTCGGATCCCACTTTTCGCGAGAAAAATGGGGCGCGACACCACCAATCAAAGTTGTGTGAGGATTTATTGGTTTATTGACACCTAGAAAGTAGGCCCCAATTATGTACTTTGAAAAAAGAAATCAAATAAAAAATTAAAAACAAAGATAAAAAAAACTGCATATAGTACAATAAAATTGAGGGTACCATTTTCCCTCCTTAATTAGGTTCTTTGTAGATGACATCTAAACCAACAAAAATAAATTTTTCAAAGTAAAAATACATCATTGCTGCTCACTGCATTCTCAAGAGAAGATCCAGATCTTACTCAAGTAAAGTTACAAGAAATATTTTAAATGTATACATCTTTGACCTTATTTCTTTTATTTCCATTTTTTTTCAATGTTATTTGTACTTGCACAATCACCTTATTTTGCCAAAATTTTAAATAAAAATTAAGAAATTGTTCATTAATGAACCTTTTTAGCATTCTATCAAAGGAGATTTCCACCCAATTTTTTTGTTTCTTTTCAGCTTCAAATGTCAGCTCTTTCTTTTGAATCAGCAAGAATACTAACAAAAATTAAACACCAAATCTTCAAAGAAATTTTATTTTTTGATCTACATAGCCTATTTTGGTTTTTTAATGGAGTTCTTGGTTAAAAGAAAAAAAAAAGAAGAAAACATTGATGAATGCGGAATTGTCCAGAACTTTTCCGAAGAGATAAATATTAAAGACATATGGACCCCACAGTCCATTTTAATTGCAATTTTGTTTTATTTAATTTAATATTTCTGTTGGGACATATCAATAAATATACTCTCTCTCCTTTAGCTTTAAAATTTTAAAATGGGGCCCACTTTCCAGGTATCAAATAGTCAATGGATCCTCACACAACTTTGGTTGGTTGGACCTCAACCATAATAATTTTTTTCCTTTTTCAATGCCTTTCTTCTATCTCCTCTCACTTACTTCTCCATTTTTTTCACCTGCTTAATACCTGTCACCTAACAATAGCAACGAGCATCATATACAACCTACATAATACCTATCACCTAACACCATTAACTAGCAACAGATATAACGTAACTCTGTCCAGCAAGAAAGCTTCCCGTCACTCTAAAAATGTTCGAAAGGAGAGAGAATGTGCATAGACCAGGTGAGTAGGTAGCTTGCTTCTCTCCTGGGTGGATGGCGACTTATGTAGTGGTCGGCCTTCCTACTATCATGTAGTAATGACATAAACATCCCCTACTAGAACCAGTCTTTATCCAATTCCTTTCTTGCCGGGCACTTTGCTTCTCCATAGGTTTAAGGTATGTCCTTTTTGTTGGGTTTTGGTGAAAGTTGAATGGAAAATGGTGGAACAAAATGGGAACAAAGGGAGGTGAATAGTCACTTTATAGAAGGAAAAAATAGTTTCTCCCTCATTGCTGGGAGAAAGAAGTCATTTGTCCTTTATATTAAGAAGTACTCCTTTGAAGGGATAGTGAGCAAAGAAGAAACCAAGCCTCGCACCGTCGTTGTCGTCGCTCGCTCGGCTCGGCTTCGGCTTCGGCTTTGGAAAATGATCGAGAGAGAGACTATCTTTTTGGACAATTTTTTTTTTATCCAGAAAAATTTCGTCTGAAATTTTCCTCCAAATGCAATGTTCCAACGAAATGTTTTGCAACGTTTGTGACTGTTCGAGAAACAGTGCATCGTTCAAGAACAATGCAACCATTCCAGAAACATGCAACGTTCCAGAAATGATGCATCAGTTCCAGAACAAATGCGATGTTTCAGAAATAGTGCTTCGAAACAGTGCAACTTTTTGAAGCAGTGCATCCTTTTGAAACAGTGCGTAGTTGGCTATAAATACCTGTGTTTTCCTTCATCAGGATTCAGAATATTTTTACAAGCAAAACAATATTCTGTAAACTCTCTTCTTCTAAAACAGTCAGTCAGTGTGTGTGAATACTCCGTTCTTGAGTTCGACGAAGTTCTACAATTTTCATTGCCGATATTGTAGAATAGTGTTCTATTTTATCCTGGGAAGAATTAATCCATACCTCGGGCAATAGTGAGGGGATTAGATTCTTTAAGGAGACACAGTATAACTGTGGACTTAGAACAAACAAAACTGTGTACTTAGTGTGTCAACATTCTGCAGAAAATCCAGAAAACAACAAGCTTAAAGAATCTAACCGAAATGGCAGAACCTGTTGATATTGTAATGACTTCTGCTTCTGTGCAAACAAATACAGTTTCTTCAAACCGTGTTGTTCCTGCACTGACAACAACTGAAAAACCCAAAAAGTTTTTCGGTACTGACTTTAAGAGGTGGCAATAGAAGATGTTGTTCTATCTAACCACTCTCAGTTTGCAGAAATTTATTTCTGACAAAGTTCCAACCTTCCCGGATGACACTCCGGAAAAGAACCGTTTCATAGTAATGGAGGCATGGAATCATTCTGATTTTCTGTGCAAAAATTACATTCTGAATGGGTTGGAAGATAGCTTGTATAATGTCTATAGCGTATGCAAAACATCTAAAGAATTATGGGACGCATTAGACAAGAAATACAAGACTGAAGATGCTGGACTAAAGAAATTTGTGGTGGCCAAATTTCTGGAGTATAAAATGATTGACAGTAAAACTGTCATGTCTCAAGTCCAAGAATTTCAAGTAATAATCCATGATTTACTTGCTGAAGGAATGGATGTAAATGAAGCATTTCAAGTGGCGGCTTTTATCGAAAAATTGCCTCCTTTGTGGAAGGATTTTAAGAACTACTTGAAACATAAATGAAAGGAAATGAAGTTGGTGGACTTGATTGTTCGTTTGCGGATTGAAGAAGACAACAAAGCTACTGAAAAGAAAGCCACTTCAAAGTCTTCAATTCCGGGAGCAAATCATGTTGAAACTCCTCCAAAGAATAAGAAAAGGAAAAAGTCCAATGAAGAGAAGAATGAACCAAGCAAGAAGAGGTTCAAAGGAAATTGCTACAACTGTGGCAAGTATGGTCACATGGCTTCGGAGTGTCGTGCTCCTAAGAAGGACAAGGACAAGAAAAAGAAATACCAAGTAAACCTGAATGAGGACATGGACTTTTTGTATGCAATGCTGTCCGAGTGCAACTTGGTTGGAAATCCCAAAGAATGGTGGATGGATTCGGGTGCTACTCGACATGTTTGTTCAAATAGGGAGTTGTTCTCTTCCTATACTGTGGCTGGACAAGGCTAGACTATTTGTATGGCAAACTCTGCAACCGCAAAGATTGAAGGAATTGGAAAGGTTGGCTTGAAAATGACTTCGGGAAAAATAGTGACGCTTAACAACGTTTTTCATGTTCCTGAAATGCGCAAGAATTTGGTCTCGACTTCACTTCTGGTCAAGAATAGTTTTAAGTGTGTATTTGTGTCTGATAAGATTGTACTTAGCAAATCTGATATGTTTGTAGGAAAGGGTTACCTCACTGAGGGTCTTTTCAAGCTAAATGTAATGGCTGTTGATATCAATAAAAGTACTTCTTCTTCTTACTTGCTTGAGTCCAATAATTTGTGGCATGCGCGTTAAGTACATGTTAATTATAAAACATTGCGAAAAATGATTAACTTAGAAATATTGCCTAAGTTTGAAAGTAATAATATGAAGTGTCAAGTATGTGTGGAATCTAAGTATGCTAAGCATCCGTATAAGTCCATTGAAAGGAATTCAAATCCCTTAGACTTAATCCACACAGATTTTTGTGACATGAAGTCAACACCATCACGTGGTGGTAAAAGATACTTTATAACTTTCATCGATGATAGCACTCGATATTGCTATGTTTATCTGCTTAACAGCAAAGATGAGGCAATTAATGTATTCAAGCAATACAAGAATGAAGTTGAGACACAACTTGATAAGAAAATCAAAATGATCAGAAGTGATAGGGGCGGCGAATACGAATCTCCTTTTGAAGAAATATGTTTGGAATATGGCATTATTCATCAAACAACTGCCCCATACTCTCTACAATCCAATGGAATTGCGGAAAGAAAGAATAGAACATTAAAGGAGATGATGAATGCCTTGTTGATAAGTTCTGGTTTACCGCAGAACTTGTGGGGGGAAGCTATGTTAACGGCTAATCGAATACTCAATCGAATACCCCATAACAAAACAAAGTCAATTCCATATGAGAAGTGGAAAGAAAGGAAACCCACCTTGAAATATTTCAAAGTGTGGGGGTGTTTGGCAAAAGTCCAAGTTCCTAAACCCAAAAGGGTTAAAATAGGACCGAAAACAATTGACTGTGTATTCATTGGATATGCAACCAATAGCAAGGCGTATCGATTTCTGGTTCACAAATCAGACAATCCTGACATTCATGTAAATACGGTAATCGAATCAGACAATGCTGAATTTTTTGAAAATGTTTACCAGTATAAAAATGAATGTGAGTCGTCTAGTGAAAAATCTAAACGACCTCGGGAAGAAGAAAAGGAAAGTACGCCTCATGAAGAAAGTGTAAGGCGCAGCAAACGTCAAAAGACATCAACTTCCTTTGGTCCCGATTTCTTGACATTCTTAGTAGAGAATGAGCCTCAAACGTTTAAGGAAGCTATGTCTTCTTCGAAAGCACAATATTGGAAAGAGGCAATCAATAGTGAAATAGAATCCATATTGAATAATCATACATGGGAATTAGTTGATCTTCCTCCAGGAAACAAACCATTGGGTTCTAAATGGATCTTCAAAAGAAAAATGAAAGATGATGGCACTATTGATAAATATAAGGCAAGACTAGTTGTCAAGGGGTTCAGACAACGAGAAGGTCTTGATTATTTCGACACATACTCGCTGGTAACAAGAATTACGTCAATTCGAGTATTGATAGCGTTAGCCGCCGTGTATAGTCTTCAAATTCATCAAATGGATGTGAAGACAGCCTTCTTAAATGGAGAATTGGAGGAAGAGATCTACATGGATCAACCCAAAGGGTTTGTAGTTCCAGGAAAAGAAAAGAAGGTATGTCGACTGGTTAAGTCACTTTATGGACTAAAACAAGCGCCCAAACAATGGCATGTGAAATTTGACCAAACAATGTTGGCAAATGGATTTAAAATAAATGAGTGTGATAAATGTGTTTACATAAAGAACATTCCAAATCACGTTGTCATTGTTTGCTTGTATGTTGATGATATGTTGATAATGAGTAAAGACATTTCCGACATAAATGCTACTAAGCGTATGCTTGCTAGTAAATTTGATATGAAAGACTTAGGAGTTGCAGGTCTGATTTTAGGAATTAAAATTCACAGAACTCCTCAAGGTCTAGCTTTGTCTCAGACTCACTATATCAACATGGTATTGGAGAAATTTAAGTATCTGGACTTCAAAGTCGCAAAGACTCCAATTGATATAAATCTTGCTCTTACAAAGAACAAGGGTCAAAGCAAGTCCCAAGTGGACTATGCTCGAGTGTTAGGAAGTTTGATGTACATAATGAATTGTACAAGACCAGATATAGCTTGCGCCATAAGTAAACTGAGTCGGTACACGAGTAATCCTGATCAAACTCATTGGATGGCAATGAAGCGAGTGTTGGGTTATTTAAAATACACTCAAGAATATGCATTGCACTACAATAAATATCCTGCGGTGGTTGAAGGATATAGTGATGCAAATTGGATCACCGGATCATCTGAAATAAAATCCACAAGTGGATATGTGTTCACCATTGGTGGAGGAGCAGTGTCTTGGAAATCTTCCAAACAAACATGTATAGCTCGCTCTACAATGGAATCCGAGTTTATAGCTCTGGACAAGGCCGGTGAAGAAGCAGAATGGCTACGGAATTTTCTAGAAGATATTCCTTTATGGCCAAATCTAGTTGCTCCTATATGTATACATTGTGACAGTCAATCGGCAATAGGACGAGGTGGAAATATTATGTATAATGGAAAGTCTCGTCACATGCGATGAAGACACAACACCGTTAGACAATTACTCTCTAGTGGAATTATCACAATTGACTATGTTAAGTCAAAAGATAATGTGTCGGATCCGCTAACAAAAGGCCTAACTAGAGAGGTGGTTGATAAATCATCAAAGGGAATGGGTTTAAGGCCTAGAACAAGTCATCACGACGGTAACTCTACCTAGCAGGTTGGAGATCCCAAGAGTTAGGTTCAAAGAGATCAAACAAAGTCGTGACTGACGGTTCAATATTGTCAACTAAACTCAACCTATTCTCATGATGTAGACAATGTTCAGAAAATAAGGATAGAGCTTAAGATGTGAAGCCTTTAATGATTACCTAAGTTTGGCTGGTATGACCAAATAGTTTTGTCTATTGGACTTAACGTTTAAGCCGCTTCAAGGAGAATATAACGAAAGGCCAATTCTCTACGTACTCATGAAACCAGGACGTGTTCATGGCTGAAACGAACAAAACAATGAGAACCAAGAACGGTTAAGGGTTAGTTGTGTGACATACATTGTCTAGGTATACATAAAAGCTCGACGGTTCAAAGATATCAAATCTACCGATTGACCGAGGATACCCGATGTATGTTCACTATGGAAAGTTCAAAGGGAAACCTACTTATCCAGATGCAACTGATTCTTATTTGTAGATCACACATGTTTTTCTAAAATAAAATAGCCATTCCCCATTCATGTGGGGGATTGTTGGGTTTTGGTGAAAGTTGAATGGAAAATGGTGGAACAAAATGGGAACAAAGGGAGGTGAATAGTCACTTTATAGAAGGAAAAAATAGTTTCTCCCTCATTGGTGGGAGAAAGAAGTCATTTGTCCTTTATATTAAGAAGCACTCCTTTGAAGGGATAGTGAGCCAAGAAGAAACCAAGCCTCGCGCCGTCATCGTCGTCTCTCGCTCGGCTCGGCTTCGGCTTCGGCTTCGACTTCGGCTTTGGAAAATGATCGAGAGAGAGACTATCTTTTTGGATAATTTTTTTTTTATCCAGAAAAATTTCGTCTGAAATTTTCCTCCAAATGCAATGTTCCAACGAAATGTTTTGCAACGTTTGTGACTGTTCGAGAAACAGTGCATCGTTCAAGAACAATGCAACCATTCCAGAAATATGCAACGTTCCAGAAACGATGCATCAGTTCTAGAACAAATGCGATGTTTCAGAAATAGTGCTTCGAAACAGTGCAACTTTTTGAAGCAGTGCATCCTTTTGAAACAGTGCGTAGTTGGCTATAAATACCTGTGTTTTCCTTCATCAGGATTCAGAATATTTTTACAAGCAAAACAAAATTCTGTAAACTCTCTTCTTCTAAAACAGTCAGTCAGTGTGTGTGAATACTCTGTTCTTGAGTTCGACGAAGTTCTACAATTTTCATTGCCGATATTGTAGAATAGTGTTCTATTTTATCCTGGGAAGAATTAATCCATACCTCGGGCAATAGTGAGGGGATTAGATTCTTTAAGGAGACACAGTATAACTGTGGACTTAGAACAAAAAAAACTGTGTGCTTAGTGTGTCAACATTCTGCCGAAAATCCAGAAAACAACACTTTTTCTCTTTTTTTTATATATGGGGTTTTCTTGATTTTTTATTTAAGCACTTTAAATTGAGCTCAATTTGATGTTGAAGTCATTGAACATGGACTATTTATAGGATTTAGTATCAGTACGAGGGATAAGGGATAATTAATCCTTGAATTAACTTTAAAATGTGTTTATCTAATGTTTGGTTGGGATAAAATCACGGCTTAACTTATCCCAGGATTAGTTATCCGGGAATTGTAGTATTTTTTTTATTCCACATTGAGGGAGGAATAACAATCTCGGATAACTAATCCCGAGACATCTTGTCCCCACCCAAACGAGCCTTTAGTGCAAGAAACTTTTCTTGTGGGGTTGTTTGTTAAATAGTGATAAAGATTCAATTTTTGGTTAATGCAGAATTTGATGTTTGTTTTCCTGATTTTATGGGGTTGTTAAAGTTCCTTTTTTTTTTTGGTTGCTATTTTATGAGAGATATTACATGTGTTTGTTCCATTCCACCTGTGAGCTTAATATTGTATATGGTTGTCACAGATTTATATGTGGCTGCCATTTGAGTATGGATTATCTATAGGATTTAAATTTGATAAACTTGTGCAAGTCTTTGCTGTCCCCTTTAGCTAATACTTCCTCAGTTCACTTTTACTTGTCACTCTTCACTTTATGAGGATCAATTTGACTAATTTTTTGAACTATATTGAGTTAGATTAATTGAATTTAATTTTAAATTTAGATTTTTGAAAACTATTTGAAAAATACTATAAGTTGCAATCCTTCTCATATTAATATGATGAAAAAATACATCTTAAAATATTGGTCAAAGTTCATACAATTTGAATTTTGATAAGCAAAACATGACAAGTAAAAGTTAACGGAGGAGTAATGGCAAAAAGAAACTTGTGAATAGTCTGTTAAAGAGTGATAAAGATTCAATTTTGTTAATGCAGAATTTGACTTTTGTTTTCTTGATTGTATGGGGTTGTTAAAGTTGCTGTCTTTTTTGCTATTTTCTGAGAGATATTACTTGTGTTTGTTCCATCTTTGAGCTTGAAATTGTATATGGTTGTCTCAGATATATATTTGGCTGCAACTTTCATTTGGCATCATTGACATTGAGGTTTGGTTTTACCAATTTGGTTGAAATGGATCCAAGGTTTAATCGCCATCCGAGTTCTTTGAATAATTTTCGACTAGGAAACCAACAATTACCTTTTTCTTCAGATCAGAGGATGATTAATGGACCAAGGTGTGGACTTATTTATTCAGATCAGAAGCTACTCAATGGTCCTAGTTTTGAAAATAGCTTTGTGCAGCACAATTTTGGTGCTGTCGGATTTATTAGTGGTGACCGTTTACCAACTAATGTGGAATCAAGAACTAACCTTGGCGCTGAGGACGACTTCAATGAAGATATTGATTTCTCGGATGCAGTGTTGAGCTATATAAATCGGATGCTAATGGAAGAAGACATGGAGGACAAGACTGACATGCTTCACGAGTCCTTGGAACTTCAAGCCATGCGTTTGGGTATAATATTATTTATTGAACGATTGTTTATTTATTTATTTATTCAATTCAATAAATTGTTACATTAAATAGATCATTGTCATATATGTGTCCTTAACTTATATAATAAATGATTTGGTGTATAGAGTTTAAGCTTATATACAAAAGATTAAATCGTCGGTTCTTATAAGTTAAAGTTATGGTTCACAATCGTAGATGAAAATTTGGACAAACCATCAGAATAATTGTAGCATGAGATTAAATGTAATTTATCTTGATTACAAGATTAAATGTCATATAACTATTATGATCTGTATATATTATTTATCGTTTTAATTTATTAAAAGTTGAGATTCTGAGATGGGTCAATATTCCTGGTAGATTGGATGATAATAATATATATTGGTGAAATAATAAGTTAGTTGACGGAATCCATGTCTCGGTATAGAGATTGATGATACACTTTTTTATGAGAAGCTTATAAGTTTTCATGTGTAAAACCGGCCGGTGAATTTATGAATCCGACACATGAAATAAGCTATGCGTTGGTCTAAAGAAAATTAATCATTAGATTAAATTCGTCAGTAATTTAATTTATTGATTAGTATCTGTAATTTTAACATGGAAAATTACATAAGTGTTTAATGGAAAATTTTGAAATAAAAATAGAGGAGTACAATTACGAATTTTTAGTGGAATGATTTGTAATTTATTATGGTAAGAATAATTCAAATTAATATTTTGAATTATTTCCATAATAGGGAGCCTCAGTAATTAATTCGGTGGTCCCTACAGTGCTCATATTAAACTAGAACTCATAATACTATTTTCTATGGGAAATGGAGAAGTCACACGTTTTCTTGTTCAAAAGAAAACAGGCGTCTGTTTTCTTTCCTCCTTGGACTGGGAGAGTATCTCTATAAATAAGGATTCCGCTAGCCTAGAAATTCAATTTAGTTTTCTATTCAGTACTTGCTCACCCAAGTATAGAGAGTTCAGCTGTGAATTTGGGATCGCTATAGAAGACCATAGTATTGAAGATGGACTTGCTTCAAGATATCTACTCACGCTTCAAGAGGTATTTCTTGGCTAATTTTAAGCACGCTTTGTGTGAATTACATGTTTATGTTTGTTATCTATAATTTATGTAAGCAGTATGATTCTGGAATGCTTTCGTTGTGTACTATTTTTCAACAATTGGCATCAGGAGCCTTGCTTGCATCTTTATAGATAAATAAGATATATTCACGAGAAAATTCACTAAGATGTGTAAAAAGGTTATGAATTGTTATTGGAATTTTTTTTTAAAGAATTCTTTTGATTTATACATTGACGAAAACAATGATTCATGATTCCTAGAAACATGTGGACCAACATCAATTTAAAGAAAATTTTGTATTAAATGGACAAAAGTTTCTTTATGGTATAATGTTCAAGGGATATTTGCAATATTATTTTTCATTATCTGTTATTTTCTCACATGTTTGAAATTGTATATATTTGTGTGAGATAGTATTCTGCATGAACGAGATTTTTCTAAATAATTTTAGTATAAAATTATGAAAAGAAAAATCCAATTGGTGATAAGGGTTCATTCCCATGATTACCATGATTAAATAATAATGAACTATAAATTTTATGTGCTGACTTAGACCTTCCTCCCTATCTGATTAATTTAATACAAGTCATTATGTATTTAATTGCTAGCTTGATAATCTGTATTAACTCTTCTAAACTGAGTAATATATAATTGGATCAATGTAACTAGAGTTTTGGTTTTCACTTGACCTAAACTAACAGTAAACTCTCCATCCGAGTTAGGTTTGTAAAGTTCATGGAATGAATGACCAGTCATTATATATGTGTATTGCTTGAGTAGTTCTCCAATCCTATTGATTGGCTATTTGGGATGCATGAATGTATATGTATATGATGAGTTTGAATTTAACTATTTAATGTTTATATGACTGTTTTGATGATCTATTGTAACGTTTTTCAATCTCAGATTCTATATGTCTGCTTTTACCTCCCTTAGCACTATTTTAGGTCAAAATAAACTTGAGTGTCATAACTTTGTTGAGAAAGGTTCTACTTCCAAACCGAAAGGTGGAAAGAAGAAGAAAAAGATTCACAGTACAAAGAAAGTTGTAGCTCTAACTGACGGTGCGAAAAAGCCTAACGACAAGTGTTTTCATTGCAAAATGTTAGGCCATTGGAAGATACATTGCCCAGTTTTCCTAGCCAAGCAGAAAAACAAGCTAGCTTCACTTTCACTTGTCGTTGAAACGTGTTTAGCGGCTGTTTATACCATATCATGGTGTGTAGATTCAGGAGCCACTGATCACATCTACACAACTATGGAGGGGTTTCAAGAAACGCGCAAGCTGAATAGAGGTGAAGTTAGTGTTTTTCAAGCTGATGGTTCAGCAGCTCCAGTTTTAGCATTAGGAAATATTAGTATTTCATTTGGTAGTGGTACAATTTTAATTTTAAAAGACGCGCTATATGCACCTGCTGTTACAAGAAATTTGATTTCAGTTTCTAGAGCTTTGAGATATGGTTATGATGTTAATTTTTCTGATAACGGTTCTGTTATTAGTTATAATAAACATTTTATCTCTGCTGGTACATTAATTGATGGTCTTTTTATTATTAATGTCTCTCCTGAACTGCAACAAACTATTGAACTGAATAATGTCAACCTTTTAAGTAAAAAAAAATGTTCTTCTGAATATAATGAGACTTATTTAAGGCATTTATGTTTATGTCATATAAATCTAGACAGAATTTCTAGGTTGGTTCGAGATGGACCTTTAGGTTTGTTGACACATAATTTTGTCCCTCTTTTCGACTAATTCATTCACTTGAGCTTCTAAATTATTAGTAAGTGAATATTTTGTATTTTTACTACTATTTTCATTCATTACTATTTTTTACCGATATTATCTATTTAATACTATTATTACTAATTTTAAATTACTAATGTATTATCAACATTACTATTATTACTTTATTACTATTTTCTTTAAAACCGATCGTTGTTACATTATTTTAAATTTTATACTTATTAGGTTAGTTATACATACTTTAACTTTTTTAGTGTAATTTTTAATTGTCATTACATAATATATATTGTACTAATCATTAAATTAGAAGCTCAAAAGAATTAGTTTGAAAAATAAAAGACATCAAAATTTAGCCCAAATGAGTCCTAAATCAGATGGAATATTTCAATCCATTTCCAAATGTTCAATCTATACAGAATAGGCCCAAAATGTGGTCCAAACATTTCAGTAAATCTACCCCAAAACATACCCAAACATTTGCAACCCTAAGACCAAATTCAAGACCTGCCTTTTACACGTCCCACTCTCATCTTTTCCTCTTTCAAGCAACTTCCATTCTTTTACAACAATAGCAAACTTTAACCATTCCAATTTCGTGCAAGTTTCCCTACACCTGCTTCAACGTATCACAAGAGGTATATGTAGCCAAATCACGACAGATCTGGTTTCAGAAAAGAGCTCACCATTTTGAGCACAAATCTAATAAGAAATCACGTGAAGCTATAACGTTCGAATTTCAAGTCAGTCACCTCCATCTCAATTTCCCACTCAAGAATTAACCCTAAAATCCCTAGTTTCCTCTTATATATACAACCTTAAGCTCCCAGACGAAAGGGGGGATCTGGACTCTTGTTTTGCTTTTAATCTCAAGTTCTTACAAGAACACCAATATACATGGTCGAAATGACTTACAATATTTAGCTATTATCATCCACTTGCACTTTCTTTCAACTATTTCTTTTACAGACTCCTTTGGTCCGGGGTTGGAATTTGCTCACTCTGAGAGAGTAGGTTCGAGGCCACGATCCCTAGTTCACTGCCCCACAAAAGGTAATCCTGACAACCTTTCTTTATTTTGTTTTACCGTATCGTCAATCATGTTTGTTTCGTTTAGGAGCCCATATTAGTTTATGGTTCCTATGTATAAAAAATGAAATGAGCTCTAGGATATAATATTAACAAAAGAAATGGTTTTTCCCTGCTTATAACATCACGCCTCCAAACTGTATGCTAAATTCTTATGTGAACATGCCTAGTCTTGTAGTCTCAAGATAATTTGTGTACATGAATCTGATTCTATTTTTTTTTCTTCTTAATCATATTTTGAACATAACCTCTAATTTCTTTTCTATTGTGAAAAGCATTGCCATGAGGATACATAGTTTATTTTAATATCTTCTTAACACGTTATCATGAATTAACTCAAGAATTTCATTCCTTTGCTATAGATATCATATTGTTAAAGTACTATTATATTTCTTACATCATTAATGTTGGGATCTTGTTTAGAATAATTACTTCTTTTGAAAACTTGCCTCTGACGATGTGGGTTAGCAAAAAGTTTATAAAATGCTAAGGTAATATGAAATTATACATTTGTTTGGAATGGGTGTACAAGTTATGCTAATTCTTATTTATTCTCTAGCTTATGTGTTCGTGAGAGAGCAGATTCCTCTTCTAATCATTTTCATTTTGTTTCTTGTTGTTTGCATGAACACCAGAGCCGAAGAGTCCCATTTTATGACTCAACGACGCCGCTTCCACATAGAGTTCGTATGTCCTCACTCTTTTCCAGCTTTACATAGCTTAAAAACAAACCACAGACAAAACTAGTGCTTCTGTTGGGAGCCCATTACGGTTTCAATTCGTTTTGTTTTTATTGCTTTATGTTGACTGTTTACTACTATGACTTGTCATTGTATTTCAATTGAATGATTTGTTGCTAATTGCCTTACTTTATTTAATCATTTAGAGTTTCTTTAGCATTAAGATATCTACTGTATCACATAAGGCAAGACCATCTAGATATAAGAAATATAAAATAAGTAATTTATTTGGCCACGTTCTAGATTTTAAATCCGGTTCTCCTTGTTTTTGCTCCTAAATATTTTCACTAAGAATCCATTTAACAAAGTTGCCTTCATTTTAAATAACTTTAAACTTTTTCTTTTAATCCAAATGGGTCTTGAAGTCGCGAAGTCAAGTTTCCCTCTCTTTTAACCAATAATAAATAATTTTCGAATCCATAGTTAGCTTCATTTTTTTTAACGAGAAGGATTCTTATAAAAACAAGTTTTTCCAAGCGCCGACTCTATTGCATCTTAACATTTAGCATTTATACAATTTTTCATTTTTTCACTTAGCCTAATTAATTAACCTAAGTTTGACTGGATAACCGTAGTTAGCGGATCTTAAAGGATGCCTAATACCTTTTCTTTAGGATTAATCGAACCCTTACCTTATAATCTCTATTTGGTTAGTAGATCTTTAAAATAGAGTTAATTTTAGATAATCAATTTAGTTATTTTAGGTGCCCTAATTCACCTTAGAAATAATTAGGTGGCGACTCTCTAAGTTAATCAATTTAGGAATCACCAATATGTTGTACACTATTTTTGACCTCGGTTGAAATGGGGTATGACAGCTTGGCGACTCTGCTGGGACTTTAGGTTCTAACCATAACAGACTTAGGTTAATAATCAAGGCTTTTATATTTGTTTGATTCACATTAATTGCTTGATGCTTTATTTGTCATGTTTATGTGATATAAACTGTTTATTTGCTATCACTTTATGTAAATCATTTATTTGTTACCACTTTATATAAATTGTCACTTCGTTCATATTTTCTCCACTTCTGGAAAACTGACACTTCACACACATTGTACACGCGGATTGTGCAGTGCACTTTCCCAAAATTCTTTCAAATCACCTTATTTTAGAGAGTCGGCATATACGTGGGGTGAGCGAGAGTTTTACTGTCGTGGGACCACGTGCCTTCTCATATAGGAAAATACAAATCCGCGTCTACCTAATTCTTAGTTTACCTAGGGTAGAGCTAAACCAACACCCTTATTAGGTGCATGCATCATTACAAACCTAGGAGGCTTAATACCCTTGGTGTATTAAGTTCATTAGTCAACCTTATCCAAATGTCCGAGGGTTCACGACCCAAGTGACACTTTGTCATAATCTGTGTGCATATTTGAAGGATGATTGTGCCTATATATCAACTATTTGCTCTAAATTATTTAAACTTTAGTAGAAGGTATAATCTAACCCTTTTGTTTTGCAGTGCGGATGACCATCAAGCTTCCAAACTTTGATACATGAAAGATGCATCATAGCGACATCAACAAGCGGGGCAAAAGTCGGGACATGACGACGATTTAAATTTAGCTTATTAGGAGCATTTATGTTGTATTTTGTTTAATAGTTATATGTTATTCATGTACTTTTCTTCTTTTTTTTTGATAAATATATTAAAGTTTAAATTGATTAAAGAGTAATGGAATGACATATAATGGCACACTTTGTCCTTTAAATTTTCGTTAGGCCTACCTCAGGCATAAAAGAGGTTCCTCGCAAATTAAGACGCATTATTGTTGCTTGATGTACTTGTCTACATGCTATTTTGCAATTTATTTGACTTTACTTGACAACTTACTTGCTATATGATTTATTGAAGTTACATGAACATGACTTTACTTAATCTTCTTATTAAAACTAACATCATTTGTATTTTATTTTTCTTTTCTTTTTATTTTATTCCTAAACAAAAGTTGATTTGTGTTGACAATCGAACTGGCCGACCATCCTTACTTCACAAGGTCCAAGGCTTCAACATTACCTCGACGTAGTTGGGTTGTTCAAGGAAAGAAGATCACTATGTCTGATCTAACCCCATCTAATCTAATTGGTACTAGTAACACTGTGACTCTTAATGACCCTCTTGAAACTTCCAAAAATGAAACTATTATTCAACTTGATGAGCACATCGCTCGGTTGACCCAAGAAGTCGAGGATCTACGTGGAGAATTGAATCGGGTTAGGGACTTGACCAATTTATCCATTACACTCCAAAGTCCACCTCTCGGACTTAGAAATACCGCACCAAATCCACCACGTTTTCCATCACTTGATTCACCAGTTCCCGAACACTTTCCTCCTCAACATCCTCCACCTACCAACAACAATTTACCTCCAACCACCCCCGTAAATCCACCAAATCAATTACCCATCTACACTCCTCCACAAAGTCAACCACCTGCCTACACTGCCTATGCTACTCCTCCTAATCCACTTCCCGTTAACCCACTAAACCAACCTCCAACTCACATTCCTTACGTTTCTCTACCTGTTAGCACCTCTTCGCTACCTACAACTACTCCCATAAACCCAATTAATCAACCCATCAATACTCCTTATAATCCTCCACCACCTCCAATCCAACATATTCCTACCGTACAAAACTATTCAACCCAACATATACAAGAAGCACATGTTGCCACTCCTTACGTACAACATGTTCCTCCGGTATATGCGGTGGGAAGTCAAACCTTTACCAATCCAATAACGGTCAAGTTCCAACCCGAGTTAGATCAGTATTAGGAAATGGAGAAGGATGTTAAGGCAAAGGCTGATGATGTGTTAGCAAGAGAGATTGGCGATCTTAAGGAAGCAATGCGAAATCTCCAAACTACTAGGGGAAGTAAGAGCCTAGAGTATGAGGACTTATGTGTACAACCTGACATTGACTTGCCTATCGGGTACAAGCCACCGAAATTTGATTTGTTCAATGGAGTCGGTGATCCACATACACATTTAAGGGCCTACTGTGACAAGTTGGTAGGAGTAGAGAGAAACGAAATAATCAGAATAAAGTTGTTCAAAAGAAGTTTATCTGGTGAAACTCTTGCCTGGTACACACAACAGGATCTTCGTAAATGGCGTGGTTGGAATGATATGGCACAAGACTTCATGGATAGGTTCAGGTTTAACACTGAAATCACACCAGATAGGTTCTACTTGGCTAAGTTAAAGAAGAAGTCAACTGAGACGTTTCGCGAGTATGCTCTGCGTTAGAGGGCAAAAGCAGCTAGGGTCCAACCCCCAATGAGTGAAAGTGAAATGACTGCTACCTTCATTGAATGTCAAGATAACAGCCTATACTATGATGGGACAAAAGTTCATGGAGGTCGTTAGAATGGGAGAAATCTTGGAAGATGGGATCAAATCAGGGAGAATCCAAGATTAAACAGCTTTGCAAGCTGCAAGCAAAGCAATTCAATATGGTTCCATCGCTGGGAACAAAAAGAAGAAAGAAGATGTATCTACTCTCATGATTGACCAAGGACGCAAGCCAAATCAAGTTCCTTTATACCTAAATCAACCATATCAGCCCATTTATCCTTACCAATATGCTGAAACTTCCCAGACACTTTATCAGTTTCCACCAACTCCTTATCCTGTCTACAATACCCAAGCAAATTACTACCAACCTCCAGTCTCTGCTTACCAAGCTCCACATCCATACCAGCACATCCAAGCTCCTATCAACCAAAATCGCCTACATGTTGTACCTAAAGCCCGTCCAAATCCTGAAGTCAAAAACACTCGCAACTACACCAAAATAGCTGAACCATATGCTCAGTTGTTTGAAATATTAAAAACGGCAGGTGTGATACAACCAATTGAAGGAAAAATCCCAGATGCTATTCCAAAATGGTTTGACGGTTCCAAGCGTTGTGCATATCATTCTGAAGTTGTTGGGCACGATACCGAGAATTGCTATGGTCTTAAGAATAAGGTTGAAGCCTTAATTAAGGAAGGAGCGATCCAACTCACTGGGCCTCAACCCAATGTGAACAACAATCCTTTGCCTAACCACGGGAATGCTAATGTGAACATGATAACTATTGAGGAAGATTTGAATTTGAAAGGAAGCATTGTACCAATTAGAAAGGTGGAAAATGATACATCATCGATCCTTGTCGCTCCTATGATAACAGTCCAAGAACCAACATCAATGGAGTTTAATGTTACTAGCGCCAAGACACCGACCATTTGAGGTGCCGAACCAGAAAAGGCTTTGAAGAATTGGACTTGTACTCCATACCTGGTTCGCCAGAGGTCTTGGTAGATTGAACAAATAGTAGAACTTTTTGAAATAGCACGATCCTAGATATTGAGGCTTGATCGTACCTAAAACTTTATGTTGTTTTGCCTCATCTTTTGGAAGCTTAATTGCAAAATCTATGAATGTATTTTCTATTTTTCTTTAAACTTTCTACTGCGTATTACTTTCTATCTTTCATATAAATTATCAAATTTGCCAATTTATGATTGTGGCATAATGAAACAAATGAACGAAGTTTGGTACCAAGCAAGACTTTGAAAGATGTGAAGCTGACTAAGGGTTCCAACAACCAATCAAGGAGCATGAAAAACATGGAAATACTCGAACACGAAGGATATCCATTCAAGAGAAGTCAAGATATTACATCATAGGTCAACTTTAGATAGACTTTATTTGGGTGTATCTTTCACTTTTCATGTAACTTACGAACTACGTTCTGACCTGATTCCCTTGGCGGGATACGTAGGCAGCCCACATAGGGTTCGGTTTTACTATAGCAAAAATTCAAAATCTCTTATTTTGTAATAAGAGAACTACCCCTGACCTGGTTCCCTCGGCGGGATACGTAGGCTACCCATATATGGTTCGGTCATATTAGGGTAGAAACTAGAAATCCTTACCTATGTAATTTTGAACTACACATGGTCTGATTCCCTTGGTGGGATATGTAGGCAACCCATATCGGGTTCGGTCACTTTATTAGAAGAATCCTTAACCTTTTTATGTATCTTAAACTACGTCTTGACCTGATTCTCTTTGCGAGATACGTAGGCAACCTATATAAGGTTCGGTCTCACCACAATAAAAATTTAGTATACTTTCCAAAAATCAAAACTGGGACAGATTTTGAGAAGACATGAACAAGGAAGATTGAACGTTACTAAACGAGAAGTAATTAGACAAAGGACGTTCATTTTGTTTCAAAAGTGTCACAATCTAAGATTGGCAGAAAGTTTTACAATATATATATATATATATATATATATATCTTTACATATATTTATATGCGTCCTTTAAATGTTTATATTTTTCTTAAAAATCTTTCACTGCTTGTTCATTTGCAGAGACTAGAATGGAGATCACAAGGTCTGAATAAACAAGAGGAATGGAGGATCAACAATACTAGATTAATGTCAACTCTACCAATCATGGCCAAATATGCCATTTGACACTTTTATGAAATCGCACATCAAGGATAACTGTCGAAGCTCAAAGGATAACATTCAGCCAATCCCAATCACCATCATCAGCCGAGCAATTTTATTAATTTATTCTCTAATTTGCAAATTTCTTTTATAATTCAATTTATCCATTTAACGACTCTATCTTGAATTTTGTAGGAATCAAGATCAATTTCAGAACAAAGTCAGAGACATCACTCAACTATACAAACCTTCATCATAACTTATCATCTCTTTACCCTTATTACTTTACTATGATTTTATGATTTTATTTAACAAATTTACTTTCAAATTTTTTCTCTTTTTTCAGAATTTAAACGATCATCATTTATCTCCAAAAACAACCGGAGAATCTTACAATGACCAACATCTAGTCTCCGAAGACAATCGGAGGACATTTGGGTTCATCCGCCCTAAAATAGGATAACATTCATTTGAGTTCATTCACCCTACAATAGGATAACATGCATTTGGGTTCATCCTCCCTACAATAGGATAACATGCATTTGGGTTCATCCGCCCTACAACAGGATAACATGCATTTGGGTTCATCCACCTTAAAACGGGATAACATGCATTTGGGTTCATCCGCCCTAAAATAGGATAACATGTATTTGGGTTCATCCACCCTAAAATAGGATACACATACATATTGAACTCAAACTTTATGAGTTTATAAACAACTTTACCTTAAATTTTGCAGACATTATTTGTCATTGAGTCCCCTAAGACAATCAGAGGCCTCATTTAACATTAAAGTCTCCGAAGACAATCGGAGACACATCTTTTACCTTTATCTTCGAAAACAACCAAAGACGTCATTTACTATCAAGTTTTTGAATACAACCGGAGACGTCATGCATCATTAACTCTCCGAAGACAATCGGAGACATCATTTATCATTGAGTCTTCGAAGATAACTGGAGGCCTCATTTAACATTAAAAGTTTTCAAAGACAACCGGAGACTTCATTACATTATCTACATAATCCAAATGGCTACACTCTTATTTTACTCTCTACTTTATCAATTGCATTAAATTATTTTACCTACTTTAATGACTTTACCTTAAATTTCACAGACATCATTGATCATCAAGTCTTCGAAAACAACGAGAGACGTCATTTGTCATTGAGTCCCTGAAGACAATCGGAGGCATCTTTTCCGTTATCATGTCTCTAAAGACAACTAGAGGCAACATTTGGCCATACGACCTCGTCATTTCAATGAGCCACACGACTTTATCCTTTTTCTTACATTCATATATTATTATTTTATTTTCTTATATATGTTTACGCTATAACTTTACCCCTCATTCAATTGAAAATGTTAACATGAGTTTCAGTTTTTGATAGGAAATACACTCTGCAACAACAGGACACACAACACAACGTGGAACTTCATCTTAGCAGTGAACTAGGCAATTTATTAGAGAGTCAAACTCACCAACAACGGTCAAGAATCTACTCTCGAACTCTATCCAACCAACGTCTCACATTCGGGATATGTAGGAAATTTCACATCAATTTTTTCTCATATTCAATAAACTCCATCTCAACTCCTTCCAGCACCCAGTGTCTCCATAACTCGATACTGGGATAATCTTTGGAAATTTGCATCCAGACAACTTGTCAACTCAATCTTAGGATGACATGGAATAGTGTCTAGTAGATTCCTACTTATGGGTGTATTGTCGACCACATTTATAATTAGGAAGCTAGAAACATACCTTCCATTCTTGAACTACATATGACCTGATTCTCATGAAACCTGAGATATGTAGGCGCTTCAAACTGGAGTTCGGTCATAATCCTCAAAACATTCCATCGTAGTCTTTTCAACACCCATCATCCAATCCTTTCAAAGTTGTATCTGTTGGCCGGGACAAAACTGGCTACTAAGTCAACTTCTTTTCCCAAAAACTCTTTCATCATCTCCGGTCAAAGAGGGACAGCTGTTGACACCCAATTTTGTCCCTCCTTTCGACTAATTCATTCACTTGAGCTTCTAAATTATTAGTAAGTGAATATTTTGTATTTTTACTACTATTTTCATTCATTACTATTTTTTACCGATATTATCTATTTAATACTATTATTACTAATTTTAAATTACTAATGTATTATCAACATTACTATTATTACTTTATTACTATTTTCTTTAAAATCGATCGTTATTACATTATTTTAAACTTTATACTTATTAGGTTAGTTATACATACTTTAACTTTTTTAGTGTAATTTTTAATTGTCATTACATAATATATATTGTACTAATCATTAAATTAGAAGCTCAAAAGAATTAGTTTGAAAAAGAAAAGACCATCAAAATTTAGCCCAAATGAGTCCTAAATCAGATGGAATATTTCAATCCATTTCCAAATGTTCAATCTATACAGAATAGGCCCAAAATGTGGTCCAAACATTTCAGCAAATCTACCCCAAAACATACCCAAACATTTGGAACCCTAATACCAAATTCAAGACCTGCCTTTTACACGTCCCACTCTCATCTTTTCCTCTTTCAAGCAACTTCCATTCTTTCACAACAATAGCAGACTTTAACCATTCCAATTTCGTGCAAGTTTCCCTACACCTGCTTCAACGTATCACAAGAGGTATATGTAGCCAAATCACGACAGATCTGGTTTCAGAAAAGAGCTCACCATTTTGAGCACAAATCTAATAAGAAATCATGTGAAGCTATAACGTTCGAATTTCAAATCAGTCACCTCCATCTCAATTTCCCACTCAAGAATTAACCCTAAAATCCCTAGTTTCCTCTTATATATACAACCTTAAGGTCCCAGACGAAAGGGGGGATCTGGACTCTAGTTTTGCTTTTAATCTCAAGTTCTTACAAGAACACCAACATACATGGTCGAAATGACTTACAATATTTAGCTATTATCATCCACTTGCACTTTCTTTCAACTATTTCTTTTACGGACTCCTTTGGTCCGGGGTTGGAATTTGCTCACTCTGAGAGAGTAGGTTCGAGGCCACGATCCCTAGTTCACTGCCCCACAAAAGGTACCCTATCGTCAATCATGTTTGTTTCGTTTAGGAGCCCATATTAGTTTATGGTTCCTATGTATAAAAAATGAAATGAGCTCTAGGATATAATATTAACAAAAGAAATGGTTTTCCCCTGCTTATAACATCACGCCTCTAAACTGTATGCTAAATTCTTATGTGAACATGCCTAGTCTTGTAGTCTCAAGATAATTTGTGCACATGAATCTGATTCTATTTTTTTTCTTCTTAATCATATTTTGAACTTAACCTTTAATTTCTTTTCTATTGTGAAAAGCATTGCCATGAGGATATATAGTTTATTTTAATATCTGCTTAACACGTTACCATGAATTAACTCAAGAATTTCATTCCTTTGCTATAGACACCATATTGTAAAAGTGCTATTATATTTCTTAAATCATTAATGTTGGGATCTTGTTTAGAATAATTACTTCTTTTGAAAACTTGCCTCTGACGGCGTGGGTTAGCATAAAGTTTATAAAATGCTAAGGTAATATGAAATTATACATTTGTTTGGAATGGGTGTACAAGTTATGCTAATTCTTATTTATTCTCTAGCTTATGTGTTCGTGTGAGAGCAGATTCCTCTTCTAATCATTTTCATTTTGTTTCTTGTTGTTTGCATGAACACCGGAGCCGAAGAGTCCCATTTTATGACTCAACGACGCCGCTTCCACATGGAGTTCGTATGTCCTCGCTCTTTTCCAGCTTTACATTGCTTAAAAGCAAACCACGGACAAAACTAGTGCTTCTGTTGGGAGCCCATTACGGTTTTAATTCGTTTTGTTTTTATTCCTTTATGTTGACTGTTTACTACTATGACTTGTCATTGTATTTCAATTGAATGATTTGTTGCTAATTGCCTTACTTTATTTAATCATTTAGAGTTTCTTTAGCATTAAGATACCTACTGTATCACATAAGGCAAGACCATCTAGATATAAGAAATATAAAATAAGTAATTTATTTGGCCACGTTCTAGATTTTAAATCCGGTTCTCCTTGCTTTTGTCTCCTAAATGTTTTCACTAAGAATCCATTTAACAAAGTTGCCTTCATTTTAAATAACTTTAAACTTTTTCTTTTAATCCAAATGGGTCTTGAAGTCGCGAAGTCAAGTTTCTCTCTCTTTTAACCAATAATAAACAATTTTTGAATCCATAGTTAGCTTCATTTTTTTTAACTAGAAGGATTCTTATAAAAACAAGTTTTTCCAAGCGCCGACTCTATTGTATCTCAACATTTAGCATTTATATAATTTTGCATTTTTTTCACTTAGCCTAATTAATTAACCTAAGTTTGACTGGATAACAGTAGTTAGCGGATCTTAAAGGATGCCTTATACCTTTCCTTTAGGATTAATCGAACCCTTACCTTAGAATCTCTATTTGGTTAGTAGATCTTTAAAACAGAGTTAACTTTAGATTATCAATTTAGTTATTTTAGGTGCCCTAATTCACCTTAGAAATAATTAGGTGGCGACTCTCTAAGATAATCAATTTAGGAATCACCAATATATTGTACACTATTTTTGACCTCGGTTGAAATAGGGTATGACAAGGTTCATTAAAAGTGGAGACACTACCAATATGTGAATCCTGTTTTGAAGGAAAAATGACTAAGAGACCTTTTCCCTTAAAAGGAAATAGAACAAATGATAATTTAGAGTTAATTCATTCTAATTTGTGTGGCCCAAGGAATGTTCAAGCGAGAGGCGGTTATGAGTATTTCATGACTTTCATTGATGATTACTCAAAATATGGATATATTTATTTATTGCGCCGTAAGTCTGAGTGCTTTGAGAAATTCAAAGAGTTTAAGACAGAAACAGAGAAAGGACATGAGAAATATATCAAGTCATTGCGATCTGATCGTGGTGGTGAATACCTCTCCAAAGATTTCATTAGTTACTTATCGGAACAAGGAATTACGTCTCAAATGTCTGCACCTAGAACTCCTCAACAGAATGGTGTAGCAGAAAGAAGAAATAGGACTCTTTTAGAAATGGTTAGATCTATGATGAGTTATTCGAATTTGCTTTCTTCATTTTGGGGTTATTCATTAGAAACTGCAAACTATATTCTTAACTTAGTTCCTTCTAAGTCGATACCTGTGACACCCATAGAACTGTGAACTGGGCATAAACCTAGCCTGAAACATGTTCGAATTTGGGGATTTCCAGCACATGTGCTAAAAGGGAAGTAGAAAATTGGAACCAAGATCAGAAGTATGTGTTTTTGTTGGGTACCATAAAGGAACTTAAGGTGGTTTGTTTTACAATCCTAAAGAAAAGAAAGTCTTTGTGAGTACCAACGCCAAGTTTCAGGAAAAGGATTTTATAACAAACTACGTTCCCAGAAGTAAACTAGTTTTATGGGAATTAAGCAAAGAGGTAACAAATCAATCTACTGATAATAATGAAAACCAAATCCAATCTCCAGATGTCATAGTCAACATACCATTGCATTTTAGTAGTGGGAGAGATGTTAATAAACATACAGTTCCACAAGTACAAGTTCCTGAAAATCCATTGCATCAAAGTTATGAGGGTGTACTAGAGGATGAAGTCATTGATATCCCAACATCACAAGGTGATGAGGGTAACATAGAGACTCAAAATCCAGCAAATGATGTGGTTCATCCACAAGATCATAATAGTGCAGTTGCTTCTATACCTACCCCTACAACTGAAGTGCCTCGTCGTAGTGGGAGAGAGATAAGAAAACCATCTCGATATGCACTCTTAGGAGAGTCTTTTGATAG
This sequence comes from Capsicum rhomboideum, assembly GCA_031232105.1. Taxonomy (NCBI): domain Eukaryota; kingdom Viridiplantae; phylum Streptophyta; class Magnoliopsida; order Solanales; family Solanaceae; genus Capsicum; species Capsicum rhomboideum. Next base: position 135,117,414 of record CP124711.1, on the reverse strand, counting down.
AATCCCTGAAGAGTTGAATGCCGAGCCCATGAATTACGACGAAGCACTACTAGATAAAAATGCAGACGAATGGACTACTGCTATGAAATCAGAAATGGAGTCCATGTATTTCAATAAAGTATGGGATCTTGTAGAACCACCTGTAGATGGAATCAAACCCATTGGATGCAAGTGGATCTATAAGAAAAAGAGAGGATTAGATGAAAAAGTGCAAACTTATAAAGCTAGGCTTGTTGCAAAAGGGTTTACTCAGAAATAAGGGATCGATTATGAGGAAACTTTTTCGCTAGTAGTCATGCTTAAGTATATTAGAATTCTCTTATCAATTGCTTCTCATTATGATTATGATATTTGGCAAATGGATGTCAAGACAGCTTTCCTTAATGAAAGTCTTGATGAAAGAATTTTTATGCGGCAGCCAGATGGTTTTATCAAAAAGGGAAAAGAACTCCAGTTGTGCAAGCTTAAAAGATCCATTTATGGATTAAAGCAAGCTTCTAGGGCCGCATGGAACACTAGTTCTGACAATGCGGTTAAGACTTTTGGTTTTGAGCAATGTCTTGATGAGTCTTGTGTGTATAAAAAGTGGAATGGGGACAAAATGGTGTTTCTAGTATTGTATATAGATGATACCTTGCTCATAGGAAATAATGTGGGCTTGTTGAATTCAGTTAAGGAATGCTTATCCAGTAATTTTGATACGAAATATTAAGGAGAAGCTGCTCACATCCTTGGGATCAAGGTTCTACGTGATCACAAGAAAAGTATGTTATGCTTATCTCAAGCTCTTTATAGTGATACAATTCTTACCAGGTTCAGCATGCATGATTCCAAGAAAGGATTTCTTCCTTTTAGATAGGGAATTTCTCTAAGGATCAATGTCCTAAGACAGATGAGGAGATAGAAAACATGAAGGCGGTTCCTTATGCATCAGCTGTAGGAACCCTCATGTATGCAATGTTGTGCACTAAACCTGATATCTGTTTTGTTGTAGGCATGGTTAGCAGATTTCAGTCTAACCCTGGAAGAGAATACTGGACAACTGTTAAACATATAATCAAGTACCTAAAAAGGACTAGAGATTACATGGTAGTCTATCATTCGAATGAGTTGGTACCTATAGGGTAGACAGACTCAGATTTTCAGTCTGACAAGGACTCTAGAAAGTCGTCCTCTGAAAATGTGTTTACTTTGGGAGGTGCAGTCATTGTTTGGAGGAGCATCAAGCAAACTTGTGTTTCTCATTCCACCATGGAATCCGAGTATATAGCAGCCTCTGAGGTAGCTAAGGAGGCAATATGGCTCAGAAACTTTGTCAAAGACTTGGCGGTTGTTCCTGCGATAGAAGCACCACTTATAATTTATTGCGACAACAGTGGTGCAGTTGCAAATTCGAAGGAACCACAGAGCCATAAGAAGGTGAAACACATTGAGCATAAATATCATTTGATTTGAGACATAGTGCAGATAGGGGATGTAGTGGTTGCGAAGATTGCACAAGAAAATAACCTGGCAGACCCTTTCACAAAGCTTTACCACAAAAGCCTTTTGATAGGCATGTAGAAGGATTGGGTGTTAGAGTTGTGGTGCATGGTTATGAGTCTACGTGGGAGACTGTTGGGATATACTATAAATCATGCGTTTTGACATAGTATTGTTGTTGTTTATTTATTTATTCAATTCAATAAATTGTTACATTAAATAGATCATTGTCATATATGTGTCCTCAACTTATATAATAAATGATTTGGTGTATAGAGTTTAAGCTTATATACAAAAGATTAAATCGTCGGTTCTTATAAGTTAAAGTTATGGTTCACAATCGTAGATGAAAATTTGTACAAACCATCACAATAATTGTAGCACGAGATTAAATGTAATTATCTTGATTAAGAGAATGGTATAGTTCTAACTTCTCGTGCTAGTGCATTTTATATGTATTGAACAGGACTGACTAGAGATAGTTGTTTTAGACTGACTGTTAAAATCATGTTCTCTAAACTATTAAATATACTTATATTCTCAATCTTGATATAACTATTATGATCTATATATATTATTTATAGTTTTAATTTATTAAAAGTTGAGATTCTGAGATGGGTCAATATTCCTGGTAGATTGGATGATAATAATATATATTGGTGAAATAATAAGTTAGTTGATAGAATCCATGTCTCGATATAGAGATTGATGATACACTTTTTTATGAGAAGCTTATAAGTTTTCATGTGTAAACCCTGCCGGTGGATTTATGAATCCGACACATGAAATAAGTTATGCGTTGGTCTAAAGAAAATTAATCATTATATTAAATTCGTCAATAATTTAATTTATTGATTAGCATATGTAATTTTAACATGGGGAATTACATAAGTGTTTAATGAGAAATTTTGAAATAAAAATAGAGAAGTGCAATTACGAATTTTTAGTGGAATAATTTGTAATTTATTATGGTAAGAATAATTCAAATTGATATTTTGAATTATTTCCATAATAGAGAGCCTCAGTAATTAATTACTTGGTCCCTACAGTGCCCATATTAAACTAGAACTCAGAATCCTATTTTCTATGGGAAATGGAGAAGTCACACGTTTTCTTGTTCAAAAGAAAACATGTGTGTGTTTCTTTCCTCCTTGAACTAGGAGAGTATCTCTATAAATAGAGATTCCCCTAGCCTAAAAATTCAATTTCGTTTCATATTCAATACTTGTCCACCCAAGTATTGAGAGAGTTCAGCTGTGAATTTGGGATCACTGTAGAAGACCGTAGTATTGAAGAAGAACTTGCTTCAAGATATCTGCTCATGGTTCAAGAGGTATTTCTTGGCTAATTTTAAGCACGCTTTGTGTGAACTACGTGTTTACGTTTATTATCTATAATTTATGTAAGCAGTATGATTCTGGATTGCTTTCGCTGTTTACTATTTTTCAACACCACCATCATTGCATCAAAACGTGTTGATTGATCGGAACAGTGAGAGTCATGATGACTACATTGCTGGAAGTATATACAATTCAACAAGTAATGTCGTTGACAGTAGTAGTTATCAAGTCGATTCAAGGGCCATTAACATTTCCAAGGACTACAATTCCTTTTACTTCAAAGGCCCTTCATTTCGTGATACCTCGTATTCTTCAGCATGCTCATCAAATAGTAGTAATGTTGTAGATGGATTCTTAGACTTTCCTGTTAGTTCTTTTCATATTCTTGATATATATGATGAGAGTTGATCTATGTAGAACTTTTGGAAAGGAGTTGAAAAAGCAAGTAAGTTCCTCTCATCCCAACTAGTAATAAGTTGTTGAACAGTGTAGATATAAATGAATTGCCACCTCAGGAGCCCAAAAGACAAGTTTCTTATGCGGCTGCTCAAGTGGAGGAAAAGGATGAGAGAGAGACTTCACCAACTGAGGCAAGAGGGAGGAAAAATCCTCAGAGGGATGATAATCACATCGAAGGAAAAATGAGTAACAAACAGGTGTTTACAGAATCAACTCTATGATCTTAGAAGTTTGATATTGTCTTGCTTCATAGCATAGGGAAGGGAGAAGAAGAAATAGAAGCTTATCGACAAGACCTGAAGAATGCTAAATGCAAAAATACAGTGCATATATCAAAAGGAGGAAATGCCCGTGGGAAGAAACAGGGTGAAATGAAAGAAGTAATATATTTGAGAACTCTCTTGATAAATTGTGCACAGGATATTGCTGCTGACGATTACAGGACTGCAAATGAACTATTGAAACATATCAGACAACATTCAACCCCTTTTGGAGACGAAAACCAGAGATTGGCTCATTGCTTTGCAGATGGTCTTGAGGCACGCCTAGCTGGTACTGGTAGCCAGATTTATAAAGCCCTTGTCAATAAATGAACATCTGCGACAGATCTTTTGAAGGCCTACCATTTGTTTCTTGCATCTAGCCCTTTCAGTAAGATCTCAAGTTTTGCTTCAAACAGTTCAATCATGATAAAGGCAGAGAATACGACAAGGATTCATATCATTGACTTTGGCATCCTGTATCATTTCCAGTGGCCTACATTCATCCAACGTACTGTAGAAAGAGAAAGAGGGCCACCAAAGTTTCATATTACTGGTATCGAATTTCCTCAACTAGGCTTCAGACCAGCAGAACGGATTGAGGAAATAAGTCGTCGTTTGGCTGACTATGCTCGGTCCTTTAATGTTCCATTTGAATATCATGCAATTGCAAAGAAATGGGAGATCATCACAGTCGAGGATCTAAAGCTGGACAAGGATGAATTTCTTGTTGTCAACTGCTTATATCGGTTTAAGAACCTGTATGATGAGACTATCGAAGTTGGTAGTTCAAGAACTGTCGTTCTCAACCTCATAAGGAAGATCAATCCAGATATCTTTGTCCATGGTGTTGTCAATGGGGCCTATAGTGCCCTATTTTTTGTGTCACTATTTCGTGAGGTCTTATTCCATTTTTTAGCACTTTTTGATATGCTTGAAACTGTTGTTCCCTGTGAGATTCCAAAAAAAGGATTAATTGAGAAAGAGATTTTTGGGCGGGGATCCCTGAATGTCATAGCTTGTGAGGGGTGGGAAAGAGTTGAACGGCCAGAGAAGTACAAGCAATGGCAAGGTCATATTCTGAGGGCAAGGTTTACACAGATTCCTTTTGACCGGGAGGAGTTCGTGAATAGGGCTGTAGAAAAGGTGAGGTTAGGATACCATAGAGACTTTGTAATTGATGAAGATAGCCAGTGGTTGTTGCTGGGGTGGAAAGGAAGAACAATTTATGCCATAACTTGTTGGATAACATGATTATTAATTTCTCCATTTTACAATGCATTAACCGTTAGAACTAAATGTTGAAGTGTGGTGTCGATTTAGAGGAATAGCTGACTCCAACTAGTTTGAAACTTGAATTAAAGCATAGTTAATTGATTGATCTATTAATCTCTTATAACAAGTATACACTACAGACTGGTATTTTCTACTGCTAGCATGCATAATGGGCAAAGTTTAAGTTATATACAATGACAATATGAGAATTTTCTTACACTTTCGATCTGAATATTATATACGGTCAGTATACAAAATTTAACTAATGGAAGTGATAATTCTCAAAATTAAATTACCTTCATCTTGGAGGTAGCTGCAAACGGTGAGGGAATCCTTAACAAATTGCATTATAAAAAAATGTGGGCACCTTTTCTGCAGCATCTTAGTGTCATCTAGCTAAGGGGCAAAAGGGAGAGCTTATTCTAACAATTATTAAATGGCATTTCGGACAAGTCAGTGAGTTCAGGATGAATTCAATTGCATGTGAACACAATTTTTTTGTACATAATTGGAATAGAAAAAAATAGATTCACTTAAATTTATAGAACTCATCTCACCTAAACTCGGTATTTGATTGGTGGGTGGTGTGCATTTGGATTTCAAAAGACAAAGAACCAACATCAAGGACCAAGTTGACGTGTCTCACATAAGTAGCGAAATCAGAAATTTTGTTAAAAGTGTGTAGGAAATTTTTTAGTTTATCGACCACTCGGCACTGTACATTGCTACGCCAATGCCTCATTTACTAGGACCACAAGACCATATAATATCACTTTGATGGGACTTGCTTTACATTACAGTGAAAATCAGCAAGAGGGAATTTAAGGGCCCATTTACCATATGATATGAAATCATGATTTCAATTCATGATATAAAATCATTTGAGATGAAGTTGAAGTTTTGTTTGGATATGCAATTCGGACGTTTTAAGTTATAGTTTTCTCAAAAATATGAAAATCCAACAAGTTGTGAAAACCATTAAATTTTTTCCATCTCTTATATAATTTTATCAAATAAGCAACCTGCAGTTCATAAATAGGATATCATAATATGCTAAGGCACTGCATTAAAAAAATGCATATCTCCATGTTTCTTTTATAAATAAATGTTTGCGACTACAAACTTTCAAGTATACATAATTTTATAAAGATCCGCTACTCAACAATAATAGTAACTAGTAATTCTTTAATATAATTTTTTTTCCACATAGTACGTACAATCTCTTCATGCCGAGCATAAGACTTTTTGCAAAATTTAAAATGATGAGATTTTTTTTTAGAAAATATAAAATTGTGAGTTAATTTTTATATCTGAAAAAGGTGAAATCGTGATATGAAATTCCCAAATCAAGGTTTTTGGAGAATTTGAGATTTCATCTCATGATTTGAAATCATGAGATGAGTTTGTATGTCCAAACGCTGATTCATCTCATGATTTCAAATCACGAGATGAAATTGCATGTCCAAACGCCTAGTAAGAGTATATAAGTTGAGAAGCACAAAAAACGGCTGAAACGCCATTGATGAAGACATAGTGCTTCCCAATAAATTTACTCAATAGTATATATAATACTCCCTCCGTCTCAATTTATATGGCATAATTCACTTCTCGAGATTCAAATATGTCAATGTTTGACCGTAATTTTTTTTATATATGTTTCAAATATTTTAAATCGTCAATTATTGTGACTTATAGTACTTTTTACTTAGTTACCAAATTTATAATTTTATTCCAAAAAAAATGAAGATTTTATGTCCAAATTCATGTCAAACTTACCTTGTTTGAATCTCGAGAAACGAAATATGTCACATAAATTGAGACAGAAGGAGTAATGTTTTCTTAGACCAATGAGAAATTAACTGAACTGAAGCACACGTCTAGAAAAATAACACTTCAACAGATTACAGATGTACTTATACATAAATGAAGGTTGGCCAGACTTTGGGCAATCCAACTTATCTGCATTAAGCTATGCAAAATATCACTTTGCTCTAGAGTTTGGGCAATCCAGTCGAACTGGTAATAATTTTTCATAGATGGTTGATTGAAAATATTAAAGATAATGAATATTACTAAATTTTAAACTACAAAAGTATTCGTATAAATTTTAGAGCAAATGACTGAATATTCTTGTGTCAGTGGTTTGAATCCACTTCTAAGCAGGCGAAAGGTCCTAACCGTAAATTAATTCCTTAGAATACCTCCCGTCTCCCACCAACAACAAGTATCAGGTAACTCTGTTTGAACCTGAGACTTCATATTTTCAATCTATTTCATTGACCACTAGGCCACACCCTTAGATGCATATATGATTGGCTATATTCTATCTTAAGAAAAAAATTTCTACCTTATGAGATTTTAACTTATATAGTAAAAAGTGTGAATTAGCATAATGAAATGAGGAAGGCCAACGATAGGCTGTTAATCGATTGATCTTACGTTCAAATCACATTTGTTATTGTTGCGCTATAGGTCTTAAAGCACAAGCATTTTGCACTATGCGGCTTAATCTCGATCATTTCTTCAAGAAAGGAGCAATACTAGAGTGAATTGGCCAGAGAGTATCTCTTCTAAACAAGACGAGCTAAGTTTTCTTTCCTTCGCTAACACCGATAGTTGAATAAAAAAATTTCATCTCCGGTTCAAGGGAAGGACAAGGAAAGATTTAGCGAAGGATAAGGTGGAATGAGATCCTCCTATTTAGTCAAAGCGCTCAATAATTGAGTTCTGTAGCTTAAATAAGCATCAGTGAGAGATTTCGAGGTGCATCCATCTAGAACAACCTTCAAAATGATTCAAAACAAGTATAATTACTTTCAAGCCAAAATCTTCACCGCATCTGTCAATCAAGCCTAGTCAATCATCAATCTCCACTAAAAAAATAAAAAATCATCAATCTCCAACCTAAACTTAACTAGTACAACTACATGTTCTTGGAATATTGATAGAAGAATGTCATTGTTGCTATTTGTTAGAAACTAGAAGTTAAACAATTTTTTTCAGCCATGTTTTCGAAGTATATTTAATTATTAATGATAAGAAAAATTTTAGTAGCATTGATTAATTGAGTACCTAAAGTTTCATGGAAAAATTACAAAAAAAATGCAACTAGTAATGTTACATTACAGAATATAGCCCAATCTATATTACATTATTAAAAATGACTCAATTGTATAGGACCAAAATATTAGATTTCATCCCATAGCAAACTTAACTGAAGTAGGCCATTTCGTCCTCTCTTCCCAATACACTCATTCCTCTTCCTTCTAGAGAACTCTCATCCATTCTAATTTTATAATCCAAGTATGTTATGTTCATTTCTCCTATAGGATCCCCAAAATCATGTTTAGCCAATTAATATTGTTCCTAAAAGAACTAGCTGAATTAAAACTGCATTAGGAGAAAAACCATGTTGGTTAATCCAGCTCCATGACCTCTTTGCACTTTTTCTTTCTGAAATTTAAAATTTGATCATTTTGAAAACCCATTCAAACAATTCCTTCTTCTCAAACCCATGCAAGAGTGAAAGTTATAACACAACCACTTAACAAATGACATTGTTATAATTTCATGATTTACAAACATTTGGTTCAAACCTGTTTCTTCTGCAACTCTTCATTAACATCTTGTTATTCATTATTGCTACAACTAATGAACATTTAAGGGAATACATGTCTATAAAATTCGTAGACCAAGCATATAGCAAATTTGCATTACAATTTCGCAGCTGTAGCATAATTTTTTGGGATGTTCAGCATTATTGAAGCTCCAAGCTTCAAACTTCAAACTTTGAAAATCAAATTTTCGTAAATAAGCTCTTTTCCGAGTGGGTATGATTGCAAAAGATAGGTTATGTATTGAGGAGCCCAAATCTGAAGTTTTGGATGATTTGGTGGAGTTTTAAAGTGTTTTTGGATGACTTTGGTGCTTGAATTCGTGGAAGAAGACGAAGTTCGTTTTTTGTATACACATGTATATTGTATTGTATATATAATACAGTCTTTTTGTTTCAATAATTTTTTTGTTCCTCTTTATTTATACACACTTATACAATGTTGATACATTGTTTAGACATTATATGTACATATGTATATATTTGTATAATTATGTTTATTGTTGAATAATTATATATATAACATTATGCAAAATTATAAGAGGTGTTTTAAAATGAATCTGATGCTTGGATTCAAGGAAGAAGATGAAGTCGATTATTTTGTATAATAGTGTATATTATTGTATAGTATTTGTATATAAATGTATTATACACCTCTTATAATTTTGCATAATGTTATATATACAATTATTCAATAATATACATAATTATACAATATGTACATATGTATATACAATGTTTACATAATGTATCTACATTGTATAAGTGTGTATAAAATGTAGAGAAAGAAGAAAATCGCCTAAAAAATACTGTATTGTATATACAATAATATACAATATAGTATATAAATGTATACAAAAAATGACTGTCGTCTTCTTCCTCGAATCCAAGCACCAATTCATCCAAAAACACCTCAAAACTACACCAAATCATCCAAAATTTCAAGTTTGGGCTCCTCAATACATAACCGATCTTTTGTAACCATACCCACTCAAAACATAACTTATTTACGAAAATTTCGATTCTTAAATTTTGAAGCTTCGAGCTTCAATAATGGTTGAACCAATTCTGCCCTCTTTATGTAAAATGGAGTAATTAAAATTGAATGAGGAAGAAGCAAACTGGGCTAGATATTACTGATTCAAAGCTTACAATTTTCAGTTGCCACCGACGAAGAATTCATTTTTTTGGGATAATGGGCATTATGGGTAGCATTATTTTTGTAATTAATTCATGTGGAATAATCAAATAAAGAGTAAAACAATAAACAACAATAGAATGTGAATTATCTGAAGAAAGAAAATGATAAATTTGCAGGTGAAATGAGAGTTTGAAAAAATGTCAATGAAGAAAGAGAAAAAAGGAAGAACTGGGAAGAAAAATTAGTTTACAATGAATGACCAAATCAGATTTGAATTATAAAGTGTAAAATATATTTTTGACTATTTAAATATAAAGTATATTTGCTAGTTGTACTTTTGTATAATTATCCCAAATTTCATCTCACTGGTTCGATTCCGTACCTTACAATTACCTCCTTCATTTTCCTTCCTTTTTTTTAAAAAAATAGAACATTATCACTAACAAATACTAATTTCCTCTTGTTGAAATGAAATTGATTACTCCATCTTTTAAAAAAGAACGACGTACTTTTTTTTAAAAATTCGTTTCACAAAAAATGACTTTTTTTTTTTTGACAACACTTTAATTTTAACTTTTCACGTAACATATTTAATACCAACAAATTTAAAAATCTTATTTTTTTTAAACTCTATATTAATTCAAAATATGTCATTCTTTTTTAAACGGAGGAAGTATATTATTAGACCATGATACCCTTCCATTTCGACATGTACGAGGCTAAACTATTACAACAAACAGTAAATAAGTTTTCATAACAGGGCAAAATTAGAAACATTGCTGCTTTAAATATGTTGATGAACTTCCATTAACTAGCAATAAGCTCAAGAGCAAAACAAAAAGCTCACAGAGAAATTTTTGACTCAAATGGTCCTTTTTAAGTTATGTAGTTGAACTAAATTCATCTTCACAAAGAAGAAATTGGGAGAAATTAAGTGACCCGTATGTTGTCGGGTCGACCCGGAACTCAACCCGAGGTTTGCAGCCATGGCTATGTCTTCATACTTAAAGGGTGTGTTCGATATGAAGGAAAAACTTATACTTGGTAAGAGAAATTTGGAGACCCGTATGTTGTCGGGTCGACCCGGAATGCAACCCGAAATTATGTAACCCGTATGTTGGGGAATTTTCTCGTGATAAGTAAGAATTTTGCTTAAAAATGTTGGCCCAGAAAGAAAAATGAGGTTAATAGAAAGAAGGGATTTTTGTTTAAGGGTGGTTGCCCTTCTCTGTTGTGCCAATGATTTTGTTTTTTAGCAACTAAACCAACAGCCCTTTGTTCTTTTGGAAACAATCTGTTTACCTCCGTGAGGAAAGGGTAAGGTTTGTGTACACTCTACTCTCCCCGAACCCCACTTGTGGGATTACACACTGGGTATGTTGTTGTTGTAACTCAACAGTTCTTTGTTCATGAAATACACAAACGAATTGAAACATATGCTTAGCTGTAGATCTCACTGTGTGTGTGTATGTGTTGCTTTTTTGCTCCTTTGGAGGAAGTATGCTAAAGAGGTTGTGATGATGATAATATTTAACTTTTTGTGGTAGCAGAATTGGGCATTGAGGACAGTTTGACCCGTATCTTGGCTTGGCAATTCCCAGGATGTTCTGCAATTGAGGCTATCTCTTTTGCATGCAACTGGTGATTTTGCAGCCATGGCGTGGTTGCCTTCTCTTTTATTGAGCCGAGGGTCTATCAGAAACAACCACAAAGGTAGTGGTGGTCTGCGTACACCGCACCCTTCCCAGACCCCGCTTGTTGAAACAATGCCGTTATAAAGAAGTTCGACTGTATCACAAAAAGATGGGTACTTTAAGGTAGTGTGGTTTGCGTACATCCCACCCTCCCGAGACCCCACTTGTGGAACAAAAACAACATACCCAGTATATTCCCACAAAGTTGGATCTGGGAGGGTAAAGTGTACGCAGTCCGTACCACTACCTCATAGGTGAGGTAGAGAGACTGTTTCCGAAAGACCCTGGACTCAAGAACTTGTGGAACCGATGTGTTATTAAGAAGTTCGACTGTATCACTAAAAGATGGGTACTTTATCTGCTACTTAGACGTAAGCACATGATATCAGAGAGAATTTAGCCTAAGAGACCCTGTAAGTTTGCATTGACACTAAAAGCACTTTGATTTTTCAGAGAATGTTGTTGATAGATAGATATATAGATAGAGAATATGAGGCTATGATGATATTTTTTTCCCTTCTTTTTTTGAGCAACTCAATATGGCAAGAAAATAAAGGGATCGTATCTTGGGCCAATCCGGATGACTAGTGATTTGGTGTCATGCAACCAGTGTTTGCAGCCATGGCGTTGCCTTCATTCTCTTGTCTTATCGACAGATCTGAGCCTCAATTTTACTTTTAAGGTTTCTTTGGTATGATGAAAAACATTTTTCATGATGAAACCAGCACTTGGTTACCATTTGTAAAGAATGGATCTTGGGCCTAACTCAACCCTAAAAGCTAGCTCATAGGGTGAGGATTGTCCAATCCATTTAAGGAGACCAATTGTCCAACCCTTTTCCGATTTGGGACTCTTAACACCATTGTATCCCTATGAGGAGAGAAAATTTGTGATTTTTTTTTTTTTTTGAAACTGGTAACAGGAAAATTTGTGAAATTTTCAAAAGAACACTAAGTGATTTCTTCCCATCTGTTCTAGCCTTGATGGACGGAGTTACCTGCTACCTGTTGTTGGTGGGCGGTAGCAGGTATCCCATGGAATTAGTATGGGTACGCGAAAGTTGCCCCGGACACCACGGTCATCAATTTTTTTTATATGAAATTTTCAAGTGAGAGCCAAAAAATACTAAAAGAAGTCGGCCCAGAAAGAGAAATGAGATTAATAGATAAAAGGGATTTTCTTCTAAAGGTGATTGCACCACTCTGTTGTGCCAAATATTTTCTGTAGCTACTAAACCAACAATCATCGTTCATGAAATACTCAGAAGTAGAAGATGAATCCATATATTTTAGTGATGATAATAATGTCACTCTTTGGGTTAACAAAATGGGGCATTGGCTACTGATGCATCCCTATATGAAGAAGAAAGTTGAGAAATTTCAGGTGAGCCTAGAATTTTCCTAAATAAATTCAGCCCAAAAAGGGAAACGAGGTTAATAGAGAGGAGGGATTTCCTTGTAAGGGTGGTTGCCCTCTCTACATCTCCTTTCTCATATGAAAAGAAAAATATCAAAAAACCCTTTAAATCTCGGGGAAAATTTGAGAAATATTCGACTCAAATGGTACTTAATGTTATGGAGTTGAACTAAATTCATCTAACGAAAAAGAGTAAAAAGGGCAGCCCAGTGCACTAAAGCTCCCGCTACGTGCGGCTAGATCACAAGGTTCTATTGTATGCAGCCTTACCCTGCATTTCTGCTAGAGGCTGTTTTCGCGGCTTGAACTGTGACCTCCTCGTCACATAGCAATAACTTTAACAGTTACTCCAAGGCTCCCCTTCAATCTAACAAAGAAGAGGGATCAAGATAACTCTGAGGCTGCAATTGATACTTGGCAAGAGAAATTAAGAGACCGTATCTTGGTGCGGCAACCCGGATGGCAACCAAGGTTTGCAGCCATGGCGATGCCTTCATTCTCTTGTTTTATCAACTGACCTGAACTTCAATTTTACTCTTATAGCTTTTTGGATGGTGGCTACCTATTGTATTGTTATTCTAGAAGGATGTCTTTGGTATGAAGGAAAATGTTTTTGTTTGAAGAGAGTTGGAAAATTTTCAGGTAAGAGCCAAGAGTTTTCCTAAAAAGAGTTAGCCCAGAAGAGAAATGTTAATAGAGATGAGGGATTTTCTGTTAAGGGTGGTTGCCCCTCTCTTTTTTGCCAATGATTTTTCTTTTTAGCAACTAAACCAACAGCCCCTTTGTTCATAAAATACACAAACAACAGCTGTGATAATTGATACATATGCTTCGTGTAGCTATCAGTGTGTGTCTGTTGCTTTCTCCCTTTGGAGTAATTGTGCTAAAGAGGCTGTGATGATGATAATGTTTTGCTTTCTGGGCTAACAAAATCGGGCATTGAGGACAGTCAGACCCATATCTTGGCTTGGCAAATCCCAGGATGGCCTGCAATTTAGGCTCTCTCTCTCGCATGCAACTGGTGATTTTGCAGCCATGGCGTGGTTGCCTTCTCTTTGCCCGAGCAAAAATATCTGAGCCTCAAATTTTTTGGAATCAAACTGGAGACTTCTTGTGCTTTGAAATACATCGAGTAGGCGTTTGGCCATAGATTCCAAATAGTTTTCACTTTATTTGCTCCTGGTACAGATCGAAAGAATGATGTATGATGTATCACAGATATGATCTTCTTCTTAGATATATATGAGAGAGAGGGAGAGAATATGGGGTTATGATGATAGTTTCTTCCCTTCTTTTTTTGAGCAACTCAATAGAGCAAGAAAACAAACGGATTGTGTCTTGGCGAGGCAATCTGGATGGCTAGTGATTTTGTGTCATGCCAACGGTGTTTGCAGCCATGGCGATGTCTTCATTTTCTGTGCCTCAATATTACTCTTATGGTGTCTTTGGTTGAATGGAAAATATCTGTGATGATTGAAATTAGTATTTGGTTTCTCATGTATCCCTCTCAGAAGAGAAAAGATGGGAAATTTTCAGGTGAGAACCAAGACTTTTCCTGATATAGAATCGGCCCAGAACGAGAAACGAGGTTAATAGAGAAAGGATTTACTGTTAAAGGGTTGTTTCCCCTCTGTGTTGTGCCAATGATTTTCTTTAGCAACTAAACCAACAGGCCTTGTTCATGAAGTACACAGAAATAGACCCTCCGATCATGGAAAAACATGCATTAAGCTTCATCTGTCTTCAGTCTACAACTTCAGCCATAAAATTCTCTTTATGAGTATGTCTTTGGCCTTTTTCTTTTCCTCTTTCTGAGTGAGAAATAGAGAGGCAGTGATGGTTATGTTTCAATATTTGGGCTGGAAAATTATGGCATTGAGACAATCTGACCCGTATCTTGGCCTGACAATTCCCCTCTTGTGTATGCAACTGGTGATTTTGCAGCCATGGCGTGGTTGTCTTATCTTTGCCGGATCAAAATGCAAAATCTGAGCCTCAAATTCCTACCACTAGACCAAAACACCCTTCCTTCTCAAGCTGAACAGAAAATAAGTATTCAGCAGTAAACACCCTTCCTTCTTCTTTCTCTGAGCAAATGAATAGGGCAAGAAATATGAAGGGACCTGTATCTTGGTGGGACAACCCGGATGGCTAGTGACTTTGTGTCATTCGTGTTTGCAGCCATGGCGATGTCTTCATTCTCGTCTTAATAACAATCTGAGTCTCAACTTTACTCTTAGGCTGTCTTTGGTATGATGGTAAACATTTTTCATCATGAAATCAGTACATGGTTACTAATATTTCCTTATGAGGAGAGAAGTTTTTCAGGTGAAAGCCAAGAATTTCTAAAAGAAGATAACCCAGAAAGAGAATGAGGTTAACAGAGAGAAGCGATTTTCTTCTAGGGGTGGTTGCCCCTCTCTGTTGTTGCCAATGGTTTTCTGTAGCTACTAAACCAACTTGTACATGCTATACTCAGAAGTAGGAGATGAATCCATTTATCTCAGTGATGATAATAATGTCACTCTTTGGGTTAACAAATTGGGGCGGTGAAGATGATCCAACCCGTATCTTGGCCTGGCAAATCCCAGGATGACTTGCAATCGAGGCTCTCTCTTTTGCATTCAACTGGTGATTTTGCAGCCATGGCGTGGCTTCACTCTTTGACCGGGCAAAATGTAGTATCTGAGCCTCAAATATTTCGGAATCGAACTGTGGGCTTCTTGTGCTTTAAGGGGTTGTTTCATTGCTGGTTAAGAAAGGAGTTGTTGCTGTTAGGAGGGTTTTTTCTATGGGTGGTTTCCCCTCTCTGCAACTTTAGTTATTTCTCATATGAAAAGAAAAAAAGCAAACAACCCTTCTTTGGAAATGGTTGTTACCTATTGTGTTGTATTGATATTCTAAAAGGGTGTCTTAAGTTGGGAAGTTTTCAGGCGAGCGCCAAGAATTTTCCTAAACAAAATATTAGCCCGGAAAGAGAAATGAGGTTAATGGAGAGAAGGGATTTTCTGTTAAGGGTGGTTGCCCTTCTCTGTTGTGCCAATGATTTTCTTTTTAGCAACTAAAGCAACTGCCCTTGTTCATGAAATAGACAAACAACATTGGTCAGCAGCTATGACAATTGAAACATATGCATGGATTTTCTTCAATCTACGGCTTAAGCCGTAGATCTCACTGTATGTGCATCTTTTTCCTCCTTTCTGAGTAATTGTGCAAAAGAGGCCGTGATGATGATAATGTTTTACTTTCTGGGCTAACAAAATCGGGCATTGAGGACAGTCCGACCCGTATCTTGGCGTGGCATATCCCAGGATGGCCTGCAACTGAGCGCCCCCCCCCCCCCCCCCTTTGCATGCAACTGGTGATTTTGCAGCCATGGCGTGGTTGCCTTCCATTTGTCCGAGCAAAATGAAGTATCTGAGCCTCAAATTTCGGAATCGAATTGGGGACCTCTTGCACTTTGAAGTACATTAAGAGGGCGTCTGGCCATGAAAATTGTAACCGAGGTTTGCAGCCATGGCGATGTATTCATTGTGGCGATGTATTCATTTTCTCGTCTTGTTTTCCTTGACAAATCTGAGCCTCAAATTTCTCTTAGGTTGTCTTTGGCATACAACAACTGAGCCTCAATCCCAAGCAAATAAGTAGGCTTCAGCTGTATTAATACTCACTGTCCATGCAATATAAGATATTTGGGACCCTAATGGATGCGGGAATATGAATCGAACACGCACCACAACCTTCTGATATGGAGTCAGACGCGCTACCATTACGCCATGGATCCTTACAGTGTTTGTGTATGATCAAAAATATTTTTTCAGGATGAAATCTGTATTTAGTTAGCAAAAGTCTGGGTGTGTATCTTTTTCCTCCCTTCTGAGTAATTGTGCAAAAGAGGCTGTGATGATGATAATGTTTTACTTTCTGGGCTAACAAAATCGGGCATTGAGGACAGTCCGACCCGTATCTTGGCGTGGCATATCCCAGGATGGCCCCCTCTTTTGCATGCAACTGGTGATTTTGCAGCCATGGCGCGGTTGCCTTCTCTTTGTCCGAGCAAAATGCAGTATCTGAGCCTCAATTTCTGGAAACAAACTTGGGACTTTGTTTTTTTGAAATCTATTAACATTGGCTCCAGATTCTAGCTCAAGCCACATATCAAAAGAATGAGCTATCACAGAAAGATGGGTATTTTTTCTTCTCAGGTAAGCCCATGATTTCTAACCAAAAGCACTTTGTTGTTTCGGCGAATGTTGTTGATAGATAGACGTCTTAGAAATTATGAGGCTGTGATGATAGTGTTTCCCTTCTTTCTCTGAGCAAACAAAGAATAATAAAGGTAACTGTTCTTGGCTAGCAACCTAGATGGCTAGTGATTTTATGTCATGCAACCCATCTCATAATCCAAACGGCCCTCTGGATGTCCTAAATGAGCGCGCCCCATCACCCTGCAAATATATGGACCAGAATAGCACTTCACCGTCCGCAAACCTATATTTGGGTAAGGCTTTACAAATTTTGCCAATCATCTATCATAAACAATGTATTCCAAGATTCATTGACACCATAGTCTTTCAATACGCATAACATAAAAGTCGTGTTTACTCTGATGAGCATAAGTAGAATAAGCACGAAACCTTCCATCCAATATGGAAATGCCAATAGTGATGTTGCCCTTCAAGCGTAATATTTGCTCTAGCAACAGTATCTAGCTGTATACTTCATTTGAAATACTAAATGATACCAGAAAATAAGTTCTTGAAACCTCAGAATAATTTCCAGACGTACAGATCCAATGACATGCATCATTTCATTTCATCAAAAATGAAAAGAATAATGGTTGCATCTTCTTCATGCCCTTGAATGAATCTACTTCATCAAAAAAAACAAAAAACAAAAAAAAACCCAGATCTAATGACATGCATTATCATTTACATATGCCAAAGTGGCACCCATACCAGACAGCTGACTCTGTGTTTGCAGCCATGGTGATGTCTTCATTCTCTTGTCATGTTTTCAACTCAGCAGATCTGTGTCTGAAGTTTTCTCTTAAGATGTCATTGGTATGATGGAAGATAGTTTCCATGATGAAATCTGTATTTGGTTACTGATGTATCCCTCTTAAGAAGAGAAAAGTTGGGAAATTTTCAGGTGAGAACCAAGAATTTTCTAGAAAGAAGAAGGTCCAGAAAGAGAATTGAGGGTAACAGAGGGAAGGAAATTTCTTCTAAGGGTGGTGCCCTCTCTGTTTGTCCCAATGATCTCTTTAGCAACTAAATCAACAACAGCTATTGTTCATGAAATCCTCAGAAAGGTCAATCTGATCATAGAAAGAAGCCACTAATCTTCATCTGTTCTCAATCCGCAGCTTCAGCTTAAATTTGTGTCTCTGTGTTCGGCACATTTCTTTTTCCTCTTTTTGAGTAATAGAGGCAGTGATGATGTTTCAATGGGCTGGAAAAATTGGGTATTGAGAGTCCAACTCGTATCTTGGCTTGGCAAATCGACTGGTGATATTGCAGCCATGGCGTGTTTGCCTTCTCTTTGCCTGATCAAAATGCATATCTGAGCCTCAGAATTCTGGGAATCGAACCCGGCTCCTCTTATTCTTTGAAATGTATTTGTGTTTGGTCCATATTTTGGCTCAAGCTTCAGACCAAAAGAATGAGGTGTTAGAGAAGATAGATACTTTTTCTTCTCTGGTAAGCTCATGATTTCAAAACCAAAAACACTGCGCTTTCTCATTCACCGTAGTTGATAGGTATATAGATATAATTTTTTTTTGGATTCCATGCAAACCCAAACCAATCTATTGACTATGCCCAATCCCTGGACATACATTATTGGAATGCTATAGGAAGGTATTGAATATTCGACCTTGTGGTTAATAGCCACATCCTCTAACCAACTGAGCTACCTGTATGCAAACCTAAATCGGATGAGAAAAGGTAGAGTGGAGAAAATGATAAATAAATAAATGATGGGGCTATGATGAAATTCTTCTTAGAAAATCCAATGACACATTCAGATAATTTGAGCCGTATCTTGGCAGGGTGACCTGGTTAGCATTTATGGACATGCTAAAGGTTTGCAGCCATCACGGTGCTGAATTCGGTATGCCAATGATTTCTTCGTTGTTCTAACCAACTCCTCCTTTTGCATAGGTATGTGTCTGTATATGAGTATAGTGTCTGCTTGGTCTCAATCTCTCTGTTACTACTATCTTTTGCTCTGAACTCTCACCACCACTTATTTTATTATATAAATTTCAGGTTTTTGCCATCTACAGTGAATGGAGCCTCAGCCCAGTATAAATAATGAGGCCAACGGGGAGAAAAGGGGATTTCTTGGAGGGTGGTTGCCTTCTCTGCTTGGCCTATGATTTCTCCATCTACCAAACCAACAACCCTCTTCAGAAGAAGAAAGCAAGCAAGTACCTTTGGTGATTCTGATCACAGTGTTACTTATTTTTTTTAAAAGCTTAAGGCAATGTTTTTGGTCCAAAACATCCTCAGAGCTGAAGGTTCCGTTTGTTTGATGAGAAACTTTTAAATTGTCCAAGAACTATTGAACAGCTCCCATTTCTTGAAAGAGATAATGATGATACTGCTAATCCCTGCTGAAATTTTGGGCATGGAGAAAATCCGACCCGTTTCGTGGCAAGGCAAACCCGGATGGTTTGTGATTGGGCCTTCTCTTTCACATGCAACTGGTTCTTTTGCAGCCATTGCGTTGTCATCTTTTCTATGCCCCATTTTACACATATCTGAGCCTCAAATTTGAAACAGTCCATCTGGTCATTTCAGGACTCGATCTTAGGACCTCTTCAGGTTGAAACCCATGTCATTTTCTTCTTAACATCAGCTCAGTGAAGGAGGCATCAGGCATCAGAGAGAAATGAAAAAGATTTGGGGAAAAAGACCCCGCAAGTCTGCACTTCAAAAATAACCTCTATTATCTTTTCTATTTGTTTTACTAAGAATATATCCTGTTAGCATTCTTAAGCATGTTTATATTATTCAGGCTAAGCAGCAGCAAAAGCATAGAAAAGGAGGGTTATTTTCTTGAATTCAGACTTACGATGTCACTTCCATTAAATTTTCTCTTATAAATTAGAGTGTTTTACTACACAAAAAAGGAGTATGAAGAATGATGCCAAACGAGAGGAGGGAATTCCTGGAGGGTGGTTGCCCCCTCTGTTTGGCCTATGATTTCTCCATCAATAAAACCAACAACCCTCTTTGCAATGGCAGCGCGTCTGACTCCAGATCAGAAGGTTATGTGTTCGATTCATGTCGGGTTCAAAATCCCGGTTCATAACCGGATCCACTCTTCCCCACTTTGTGGGAATATACTGGGTATGTTGTTGTTTTGTTTTTGTATATTAGCATTTGTCTGTCAAATATTGCTTGAAATTGTCCAACGCCTGCTATGGACAAGTTTCATCTTTTCAAAGAAGCAGTGATGATATAGCTAATCTGTCCTGACATCTGATAGATTGGGGCATGGAGATAGTTTGACCCGTATCTTGGTTGGGGAAACCCGGATGGTTTGTGATTGAGGCCTTCTCTTTCACATGCAACAGGTTGTATTGCAACCATGGTGTGTCGCCATCTTCTCTTTGCCCATTTTAAGCAGATCTGAATCTCAAATTCTAACTAGTACATCTGGACTTTTTGGGTCTCGAACTCAGGATCTCTCATTTGGTGAGACCCATTTCGGTTATTCAGTTTTTTCTTGAACACCTTGTTGCTGTTCTCCATCAAACTTTTAGCTCAAAGAATGAAACAATTTGTATAAAAAAGGGGATCTTTTAGGGTGGTTGGCCATCTCGGCATGCCCATGATTTCTATTTTCTTTGAGCTCTAACAAACAGGTCTTTTTGTTTGTGTTTGTTTAATCAATCCCCATACATTAAGAACCATTTTGATTACTTTTCTTTTGTTAAGGTGTACAATTATCGGACAAGCACGAAGACCCTAATCACCACATTGAGCGCAAATCCCAAAGGGAATGCACCAGCCGGGAATCGAACCTAGGTTTGTACTGCGGCAGGGTACTATTCTACCACTACACCACTGGTACGAGGAATTGATCATTTTCTCTGTTTTCTGTTACTGTTGTACTCTGTTCCTCAGAGGATGCGTTGCCAAAGGAACAGCAGAACCATATAACAAAGAAATTGAAAAGGAAATGACGGGGCTGTGATGATTGATTGTTATTGAGCATATGGAACCTGGCATTGTAGTTTCAGGCCTGTATCTTGGCGGGGCGACCTGTATTATAGGGTTTGCAGCCATGGCAGTGTTAGAGAACTTATTGCCTGAGATAATTACTTATTTGGCAGGGTAGCCCAGCGAGGTAGCAGCCATGACGGTTTCTGATAAACAAAATACCTGATTAAATTGAAATCTGAGCCATGGTGGATAGAGTTACCTGGTATCTGTTGCTGGTGGGAGGTGACAGGTATCCGGTGGATTTAGTCGAGGTGCGCGAAAGCTGGCCCGGACACCATGGTTATAAAAAAAAAAAAAGAAAAGAAATCTGAGCCTTTTTATTGTACATGATGCACATGTATACTGTCTGTTTATACAACACACACAAAGAAGAAGAAGAAGATACATATCATGAGAGAATGTCCAAAATGGTCCCTTATCGAGGCGGTGATGATCTTTAAATCTATCCACCTGAGCTAGTAATTGAGCATAGAGCATCGATCCGTATCTTGACGGGGCATTGACCCAGTTGCTTGTTATTTGGTACATGCAACTGGCGGTATTGCAGCCACGTCGTGGCCGGTTTTTTTTGCCTTCTGAGCCTCAATTGTCACTTATATCTTTGGGTGTATTTGATATTGGAGGAAACTGTTGCAGTGAACAAAATTTGCTTGAGTATTATGGTAAAATTTCACCTTTTGGATAATTCATTGGCTGCAGACTTTGCAGAAGCTGACAAAAAAAGCGAAAATCTCGTAAGTCCAAGTCTGAGGCTTCTGGATTCAGAGAGCTATAGGGAGTTCTTTGAGTAGTTGCCCACTCTCTGTCATTCTCAGCAGCAAATGACACAAATTTCCAATTTTCATAACCACTCCTTAGCAAATAAGTTCAACAAGGCAGTGAAGATTTTCAATCTTTACTCATCAGACAGTTGAGCTTTGCATATATCTTGACGTGGCAGCTTTTGGTGGTCTTGTGAGGTATGGGAGCTATTTTGGGTTCTTTCTTGCAAAGGCTTCTTAAGCTTGCAGGCATTTCGGGGTTTATCTTATAAGTGAGGAAAGGCAATGTGAAACCAACAACCCTTTGAGAAAAAGAAAAACAAGGAAAGGAAAATGATAAACCATCTCAGCCACAACCCTTCAGTATTTATCTCTGTAAAAAGGGGGCTATATGCTCTTCCTTTCTCTGCTTCTGCTGCTACCACTGCTAGCTATGATAAACAGCAGCCCTAAAAGTGGATACCTGGTGTCATTTCTATGTTGATCTTCACAGATCACCTGAGAATGGGCTGTGATGATGATTGCTTCTTTTTACTGCCTTAAGAAAATCCGACCCGTATCTTGGCGAGGTGACCCGGTATGGCATCATATGCAAACCGGTGCCTGCAGCCATGGCGTGTGTCACTTTTTTTTGCATGTTCATTTACAGCAAATCTAAGCCCTATAAAGTATCTCTTATAAATCAGTGTGTTTTACTTCACAAAAATGGAGTTGTTTTACAGCAAAATCTGTGCGGTCTCTTCTTCGATTCAAATGTGTTTCAAGTTTTTGGAAGACATTAATCTCTGAGCCTACTTTAAGATGATGCATTTCAATCATGCCAAGAATAACAGAAACCCAAAAAGTTCTTGTTAGCCAATGGTACCTTTCCAAGGACGAGTTTTCCTTGTATTCTTCTTCTTCTTTATTGTCAGTTCAACTGGTTGAGGATGCACAAAAGCTTGATTGGGCTGCAAATGGTAAACCACGGAGTTGCAGAATCTATTGTTGTTGCTATGACTTCTCTTAATGGGGTTCACAATTGCGAGGATTTTGATAAACCCTCTCTATATGGCCAATGCCGAAGTAAGTAATTTTGGAGAGATCAAGCTTTTTGTACAAATGAATCCGTTCTAGTGGTTCACATTGAGGCCATAATTTAGAAGATCCTTTGGATGTTCTAAATACAGAACCAATTTCAAAAGTTTGCAGTAGAGTAGCACTTCGCCATCCGAAAATCTTTATTTTGGTATTGCTGAATAAAGAGTCCTTCCTCTGATGAGTATAAATAGAATAACAACAGAGCATTCCTCCCACTCTTGACATTTTTGAAATACTAAATGAAGCCACAAAATTATTTCTGACAAACCAAGCCAATGAAATGGTCCATGTCCAATGCCATAGAGTCCATATTAGACAACACAGGGTATGCTAGTATGATGTTTATCAATTTTTCTCCAGGAACCACTTTTCAGCACTAGAATTTCATTGCGTGCTGTCTGATCAATCTTAAGGATCTTATAGTTATCACTAGTTGATCCATATCCCAATCTGGAAGTACGAAATTCCTCTGCTGAAAATTTTGAACGGGGAAGTACTATTGATGTTCGCGGATCACCTGAAAATGGGCTGTGGTGATGATTGCTTCTTTCTGGGCGAGATCTAGTTTACTGCTTTGAGAAAATTTGACCCGTATCTTGGCGGGACAATCTGGTATGGCATCATATGCAAACCAGTGTCTGCAGCCATGGCGTGTGTTACTTTCTCTTTGCATGATCAACAATATCCGAGCCCTAAAGAGTCTTTCACACAACAATGACAATTCGCGCAGAAGGAAGAATGAGGCCAACAGAGAGAAGATGTATCTCTTGGAGGGTGGTTGCTCTCTCTGGTTGGCCTATGATTTCTCCATCAACCGAAACCAACAACCCTCTGCTTTCTTTTTTTCTCTTTGGTATATTTAGGGGTGTTCATGGTTCGGTTTGGTTTTGACCTATAAAGAAGGCAAATATCTGTTGCCATTGATGTGATGCTGATAGCAATAGTACTCCCTTCAAACTGGCCACAAAATGCTATTCAAAAGTTCCAAATATCCCAGAGGCAATGATGATGTTGCTAATTTCGGCCGATATTTGGGGCGAATCTTGTCGGGGTAAACTCGGATCATATGATCGGTTCATTTTGCAGCCATGGTGTTGTCATTTCTCTTTGCCCCTACACAGATCTGAGCCTCAACTTCCAATTAATCTTTTAATAGGGGTCTTGAATCGACTTTCTGTGCACTTCCCCAATTTACTGCGTTGATAGAATCTGACCCGTATCTTGGCAGGAGACCTGGTATGGCATCATTTGAAAATCGGTGTCTGCAGCCATGACGTGGTTGCTTTCTCTTTGCATGTTCATATAAAAGCAAAATATGAGTCCTGGCATTTACCTTATGTCTGAGAAAAAATGAATCTGAGCCTCCGAAATATATGTTTGTGTTCAAAGGATGAGGCCTTAAAGGTTGGGAGAGAATACATAACTCTAACACCTCCCCCACCCCACCCCCACTAAACTTGTCTGGAGAAACCTGAATCCTAAACCCCAAACTTTGTGAATGAGGCTATGATGATATTCTCCAGGAAGCTTGCAGGTCAGTTTTTTTAGCTGATTCATATCTTGGCTAGGCAAACACAAGGGAATTTGTGAGGTGGGTTATTATGTGATCTCACACAAAAGGCCTCTGCTTTATGCAGCCATTGTGGATTATACTTTTTCTGATAGGTCAAATCTGAGCCTCTTTGCTGTGTTACTTTAGTTCTATAATGGGTGGTCTGTCTTTTCATCCTTTACTTCTTTTTATGATCGAAGGGGAGCCTTGGAGTAACTGGTAAAGTTGTTTCCATGTGACCAGGAGGTCACGGGTGCAAGCCTTGGAAACAGCCTCTGGCAGAAATGCAAGGTAAGGCTGCGTACAATACACCCTTGTGGTGGGGCCCTTCCCCGGACACCGCGCATAGCGGTAGCTTTAGTGCATCGGGCTGCCCTTTTACTTCTTTTTATGATCATACAACAACATACCTAGTGTAACTCACAAGTGGGGTCTGGGGAGGGTGATGTGTATAGACCTTACCCCTACCTTGTGAAGGTACAGAGGTTGTTTCCGATAGACCCCCGGCTCAGGTAAAGCATAAGGCTTACTTCTTTTTATAATCATGTTGTATAATATTGGTTTGAGCTAAGTCTAAACGAGTGACATGATGAGGATTCATATAGTTGATCCCAGCTTGCTTTAAATTGTCCAAACGCCTGCTTGTGGGAAAGTTCCCATCTTTAAAAAGGGGATGTTATGACAATGCTCATGGCAAACCATCATCATAGTTTAGCCAAAAGGAAGAATGAGAATCAGAGAGATGGGATTTTCTGTAAAGGGTGGTTGCCCCTCTTTGCTTTCTCCATGATTTCTTCTCCATTCATGAAAAAATCAACAACCCTTTCTGAAGAAAAAAAGAGCAAGAATGTTGATTTTCGTGTAGATGAGTGCTTCTTCCAATTTTTGCTTCTGATGCTAGTACAGCCGATTTTCGCAAAGAGTCACTTTTATGTCCCTGTAAGATACAAGGTGGAAGTGCACCCAAGGGTTTGGCCTAGTGGTCAATGACATCGGTTGAGCACCATGAGGTTTCAGGTTCAAATCCCAAACGCTAGATGATTTCTTCCCATCTGTTCTAGCCTTGGTAGACAGAGTTCTTGGTACCTATTGTTGGTGGTAGGTGGTAGGTATCCCGTGGAATTAGTCGAGGTGGACACAAGCTGTCCCGGACACCACGGTTATCATAAGTATAAGGTAGAAATGATGGTTGCCGCTTTTAATGGAACATTTACAAGAATGTTGATTGATCTGAAAATGGGCTGTGATGATGCCAACACGTATCTTGGCAAGGCGACCCAGTATTGCATCCATTTGCAAGCCGGTGTCTTGCAGCCATGGTGATGTAGCTTTCTCATTGCATGTTTGTAGAACAGCAAAATCTGAGCCCTAAAGTGTACGGCAACCAATTGATGGTCTTGAATGGATGGTCGTTCTCGGGAACTGTGATACCCAATTAGGTTCTTCATTTTTTGTTGAGCATCCCATGTTTCAGATGCAGTTCTCCATCAAATTTTAGCTAAACAATGTGGTAATCGGAGAAAAAAAGGGATTTTTCAGGGTGGTTGACCATCTCCGGTCTGCCAGGTGATTTCATCTTTAGCTCTAATCAACAGCCCTTTTAGCACATGTATGAAGATATATATAATGTATGTATGTGTGTGTGTGTGTGTGTGTTGTATGTCTCTTCCTGTCTCTCTATCTATGACTACTTTGATCCTGCATGGCTGGATTTCAGGCTAAGCGGCAGTGAAAGCATAGAAAAGGGACAGTTAGGCATACTAACTGGGTCTAAATTCTCTCTTATAAATCAGAGTGTTTTACACAAAAATGGAGGTTCACCCAGTATGAAAATGAGGCCAACGGAGAGAAAAGGAAATTCTTGGAGGGTGGTTGCCCCTCTGTTTGGCCTATGATTTTTCCTTCAACCAAACCAACAACCTCTTCAGATGTACTAGTACCGGTTTCTTGTTTTCTTTAAGCTTAGCAAACATACTCTGATCTTATTTTATGTTTGTTAAAAATTGCTTGAAATTGTCCAAGCACCTACTTGTGGGAAAGTTTCCATCTTTGAAAGCTAAAAAGAGGCTGTGATGATAATGCTTATGGCAAAAGCTTCACCATTGTTTAGCCCAGAATGAAGGAGGAGATATCAGAGAGAGAACATGATTTTCTTTTAAGGGCGGTTGTCCCTCTCTGCTATGTCCATGATTTCTTCTCCATTCATGAAAATCAACAACCCTTTGAGAGAAAAAAAACTAGAAATGAAAGAAGGGACTATATGATCTGAGCTCTTCCATTTTCTGCTTCGGCTTCTGCTGCTACTAAAGCTGATATTCACAAATATCAACTTTTATGTCCCTGTAAATACAATGTGAAATGACAAAACAAGGTAGCCGCTTTTAATGGATGATTTACAAGAATGTCATTGCATTTAATTTCCACGCTTTTTATGGTGCTAAGGCACAATATAACTGATGTTGATTGATGCGAAAAGATGGGTTGTGATGACAATTTGCTTCTTCCTGGGCTATAATTTACTTCACTGCATTGAGAAAATCTCACCTGTATCTTGGTGGGGTGACCCGGTACGGTAAGGCATCCATTTGCAAATCGGTGTGCAGCCATGAGTGTGTTGCTTTCTTTTTGCATGCTTATATACAGCAAACTCTGAGCCCTAAAAGTTTTACAGAAACCCAATTGGGCTTTTCAGTTTTTCTTGAACACCCAATTTCAAATGCAGTTGTCCATTTAAATTTAGCTAAACAATGAGGCAATCGAAGAAAAAAAAGGATTTTCAGGGTGTTTGACCATCTCCAGTATGTCTATGAATTTCTTTTTTGCTTTAATTAACAGCCCTTTAAGCATATATATGAGGTGCTTAATATATATGGTTAAGTTGTTGCCACGTGACCAGGAGGTAACGGGTTCAAGCTGTGGAAACAGCCTCTTGCAGAAATGAAGGGTAAGGCTGTGTACGATAGACCTTGTTGTTCGGGCGCGGGAGCTTTAGTGCACTGGGCTGCCCTTTTATATTGTCTGTCTCTTTCTATCTCTCTATCTGTGATTACTTTGCTCCTCTGTGGCTGCGTTTTCAGACAAAGCAGCAGCAAAATCATAGAAAAATGGAGGTTTAGCCAGTATGAAGAACGGAAAAGGGCCTAATATACCCCTGTACTATGAAGAATGAGGCCAACAGAGAGAAAAGGGAATTCTTGGAGGGTGGTTGCCCCCTCTGCTTGGCCTATTATTTCCCTATAAACAACATTAACAACCCTCTTCAGAAGTACTAGTACTCTTTGCTGTTACCTCTGAGCTGTAGACCAAGCATCCCTCTAATATTAGCTTATGTTTGTTGAAAATTGCTCGAAATTGTCCATACGCTTACTTGTGGGAAGGTTTCCATCCTTCAAAAGAGTCTGTGATGATAATGCTTAACCCTCACCATATTTAGGCCAGAAAGGAAGAATGAGATATCAGAGAGAGATGGGATTTTCTGTAATGGATGGTTGCCCCCTCTCTTCTATGTCCCTGATTTCTTCTCCATTCATAAATACCAACAGCCCTTTCAGAAGAGAAAAAGAACAAGAATGTTGATTTTCGTGTATATATATCTTCCAATTTCTGCTTCTGCTACAGCTGATTTTCGCAAATAATCACTTTTGTGTCCCTGCAAAATACGAAGTAAAAAGGACACAACAAAGGTAGCTGCTTTTAATGTGTCATTTACAAGAACGTTGGTTGATCTAAAAATGGGCTGTGATGATGATTTGCTCCTTTCTGGGCTATAATCTACTTCATCGAGTTGAGAAAATCCGACCAGTATCTTGGCAGGGCAGCCCGGTATTTTCAAACCGGTGTCTTGCAGCCATGGCGATGCCGCTTTCTCTTTGCAGATTTGTAGAACAGCAAAATCTGAGCCCTAAAGTGTACAGCAACCATTTGATGGTATTGAATGGATGGTCGTTCTCAGGAACTAAGACACCCAATTAGGTTCTCCAGTTTTTCTTTGATACCCAATTTCAGATGCAGTTTTCCATCAAATTTTAGCTAAAAATGAGGTAATCGGAGAAAAAAAAGGGATTTTTCAGGGTGGTTGACCATCTCCGGTGTGCCAGTGATTTTATCTTTATCTCTAATCAACAGCCCTTTTAGCATCTGTGTGGGAATATATATATATATGTGTGTGTGTGTGTTTCTCTCTTCCTGTCTCTCTATCTATGACTACTTTGATCCTGCGTGGCTGAATTTTCAGCAAAGCATCAGAACATAGAAAAGGGACAGTTAAGCAGACCTACAGGGTCTCTAAATTCTCTCTTATATATCAGTGTTGTTTAACTATGTTGCTCGGATTCTTCAAAAATGCTAACGGGTGTGTGTCGGCTCCTTCCAAAGTAGTGCATTTTTGGAGGATCCGACACGGCTGAGGCACATTTTTGGAGAGTCCGAGCAACATATTTTTTTTCCTCACAAAAATGGGAGTTCAACCCAGTATTAAGAATGAGGCCAACAGAGAGAAATGGGAATTCTTGGAGGGTGGTTACCCACTCTGATTGACCTATGATTTCCCATGAACAAAATCAACAACCCTCTTCAGAAGTACTAGTACTCTTTGTTGTTTCCTCTGAACCTACCAAACATCCTCTGATCTTATCTTATGTTTGTTAAAAATTACTCGAAATTGTCCAAACATCTACGTGTGGAAAGTTCCCATTTTTCAAAAGAGGCTGTGATGATATTGCAAGTCTGGGCTGATCTTCAGGGCATGGAGACGATCCGACCCGTATCTTGGCATGAAAAACCCGGGTGGTTTGTGTTTGAGTTTTCTCGTTCACATGCAACCGGTTTGTTATTCAGTTTTTCTTGAACACCTTATTGCTGTTTTCCATCAAAGTTTAGTTAAAAGAATGAGGCAATTGGAAAAAAACTGGGAGCTTCTCAGGGGGGTTGACCATCTGTATCACGCCTGTGATTTCTATTATCTTTTAGCTCTAACTACTATTAAGGACCATTTTTTATCATTCTTTCTTCTGATACTGTGATACTCTGTTCCTCAGAGGCTGCGGTTTTCTGGAAAAGCAACAGCAAAAGCAAACAACAATGAAATTGAAAAGGAAAATAATGGGGCTGAAATGATTATTTTACTGAGCAAATGGAATCAGGCATTGTTGTTTCAGGCCCGTATCTTGGCAGGGCGACCCATGTTATAGGGTTTGCAGCCATAGAAGTGTCAAATAACTCAATGCCTGAGAGAAATTAAAGATCTGAGCCCAGAAGTAAGAACGAGGCCAACCAATAACCCTCTTCTTTTTCCATTGGTGTATTTGGGGGTGTTCATGGTTTGGTTTAGTTTTGACCAAATAAGAAGGCAAATATCTGTTGCATTGATGTGATGCTGATGTCAATTGTACTCCCTCCATTTCTTTTTATATATCATGAAACTGTCCAAATTGCTATGGAGAAGTTTCTATCTTAACAAAGAGGCAGTGATGATGTTGCTAGTATGGGCTGTTATTTGGGCACAGAGAAAACCCGACTCGTATCTTGGGAGGGAAACCAGGATCATGCAATCAGTTCATTTTGTAGCCATGACGTTGTCGTTTTCTCTTTGCCCCATTTTGCACAGATCTGAGCCTCAACTTTCAATTAGTAAGGGGTCACAAAAATGGACATATGTGTACTTCCCCCATGTTACAACAACAACAACAACATTACCCAGTGTGATTCCACAAATTCCACAAGTGGGGTCTGGATCTGGAGAGCATGGTGTGTATGCCGAACTTACCCTCCCTACCTTTGGTGGGTAAAGAGGCTGTTTCTGATAGACCTTTGGCTCAAGAAAAGCACTTTTCAGCTAAGTTGCCGGATTCTTCACTTTCGATGCCGCATCCGTGTCGGATTCTCCAAAAATACACTACTTTTGGGGAATCTGACATGCACCCGTTGGCATTTTTAAAGAGTCCGAGCAACATAGCTTTTCAGGACAGGTTTGAAAAATATAAAAAGCTAGGATAAAAATATTGTAGAAAGAAAAGTATTGACAACAAATATATTAAAGATAACTTCCTCCATGTTACTGCATTCAGAAAATCCTACCCATATCTTGGCGGGGCAACCTGGTATGGCATCATCTGCAAGCCTGTCTCTGCTTATGCTACCACTGCTGATTTGTAGAGAAGGAATACTGAAATGGGCTGTGATGATTGCTTTCTTCTGGTCTACCTACTTGCCAGCTTTGAGAAAACTGACATGTATCTTGGCGGGATGACCCGGTATGGCAACATTTGCAACTCAGTGTCTGCAGCCATGGCATGTGTCACTTTCTCTTTGCATTTCTTGGTGTGAGATATGGGAGCTATTTAGGTTTCTGTATCTCACAAAGGATTCTTAAGCTTGCAGCCCTAGTGCGGTTTAGCTTATGTGTGGGAAAAGATTAATCTGAGCCTCCCAAAAATCGTTTGTGTTCAAGGAATTAGGCTTTCTATGGAACTCGAGTAAGGTTGAGATATTCTAAGGGTGGTTATTCTCTTTCTCTGAAGTTCAATTTAGCCGATGAATTTTCCAATCGAACCCAGAATCTCTGGTTCTGTAGACCAGCGCCTTATCCATTGGGCCACAAGTCCTAAACCCTGAACTTTGTGAATGAGGCTGTGATTATATTCTCCTGAAAGCTTGAAAATCAGATTATTGAGCTGATTAGTATCTTGCCTAAGCAAAAGTAGGGGAATTTGTGAGGTAGGTATATGTGCTTCTCACAAAGACTTCTGCTTTTTAACAGCCATGAGAAGAGGCAGCGATGATGATGTTTCACTTTCTGAACTAGCTGAATCTGGAATTTGGACAATTTGACCCGTATCTTGGCCTGGCACATCAGTGGATGGTCGGCATTTGAGATTCTCTCTTTTGCACGCAATCAATGATTTTGCAGCCATGGCGTTGTTGCGTTCTCTTTGCCTGATCAAGATCATACTTTGAACCTTAAAATTCTGAGAATTGAACTTGGGTCTTCTTTTCTTTGAAATCCTTTAGAACTCAAGCATACAGTGGTACAAGCCAATAGAACAGATCCTGTTTAATTAAGGTCGTCATTAAAATCTATTAATGTCTGCTCCTAATTTGTAGCTCGACCTCATGATCTAAGAAGGAGGTACCAGAAAAGATGTGTACTTTTTCTTCTTCCGTAAGCCCATGATTTCAATGCCAAAAGCACTTTACTTTCCCATTGACTGTGTTGAACAGATAGATATATAGATAAAAAAATATGCAGACCCATATAAAATGAATCTATCGACAACGACGACATACCCCGGGTGCAAATATATTATTTGATTGAAAAGGCTAGAGGAACGGATTAGACCTGTGACTTTGTGTTTAACAGTGACACGCTCTAATGATTGCTTCTTTCTGGGATATCTACTTTATGCATTGATAATATCTGACCTGTACCTTGCCTGGTGGGGCGACCCGGCATGGCATCATCTGCAAACCGGTGTCTGCAGCCATGGCATGGTCACTTTCTCTTTGCATGTTCATATGAAAGCTAAATTTGAGCCCTAAAAGTTTTACGGCAACTATTTGACCGTCTTGAATGGATGGCCTTTCTCGGAACCGGAAAATATTTTCCTCCATACCACACACCCCCTAGCTCTCTATAGTTAAAATTAATTCCAACACCATAGCTCCATCTTTAAAGAGTCTTTTACTCAACAGTGAGAATCATCCCAGAAGGAAGAAAGAAACATAAAGAAAATGTATTTCTTGGAGTGTGGTTGTCGTCTCTGATTGGCCGTGATTTATCCTTCAACCGAACTAACAACCCCCTTTCCTGTGAAAATATTCCAAGAAAGAAGGCAAATATCTACTGCCATTGATATGATGCTGATAGCAGCAGTACTGAAAAACGGGGCATTGAGAAACCCTGACTCGTGTCTTGGCAGGGCAAACCCGGATCATGCAACCGGTTCATTTTGCAGCCATGGCGTTGTCGTTTTCTCTTTGCCCCATTTTACACAAATCTGAGCCGCAACTGCCAATTTGTCACTGTGGAATCTGCAGGACTCTAAATCAGAACCTCATTGGATTGACAGAGTTCATTTTGGCTCAAAAGACTCAGGCAATTGGAGAAAAATGTGGATATTTTCAGGGTGATTGACCATCTCCGGTATGCCAATGATTTCTTCTTTG
Source organism: Capsicum rhomboideum (assembly GCA_031232105.1). Lineage (NCBI taxonomy): Eukaryota > Viridiplantae > Streptophyta > Magnoliopsida > Solanales > Solanaceae > Capsicum > Capsicum rhomboideum. The sequence goes on along the minus strand of CP124711.1, from coordinate 135,084,941 downwards.
CTCTAACCAGCAGTCCTTTTAGCATTTGTATGTGGTAGGAAGTGCACAGATAACCGATTTTAGGAACTTTATTTAAGGAATAGTCGAAGTTTAACCCAATATGAAGGCTTTGCAAATCTGAATGGTTTGTGATGGAGTGTTCTCTTTGAGACATTTAACTGGTTCTTTTGCAGCCATGACATTGTCACGTTTCTTTTCTCAATTTTTCCTCTGATCTGAGCCTCAACATCTAGTCCTTGGGGATATTCTAGGACTCGAATTCAGGACCTCGTTGGGTTTGAAACCCATGTCATTTTCATCTTAAGAGCCGTTTGTCCATGAGAATTATTCACTTCCTTTTAGAATAATTTTTCACTTTATTAATTTATTTCAAAATCAGTGTTTGGTTATCAAAATTTCGAAATCGAACTTGTAGCTGTTTGGATTCCAAATTTGGAAATGTGCTCCAAACCTGTTTTCCTACTCCATCTTCATGAATTTCAACTAAGGTATTCTTTTCTCTCCTCTGCAATGTGTATAACCAAACACAACTCCATCTTCAACTCCAACTTCATAAATTTCAAATAAAGTGAAACTATTTGAAATCTATGGCCACTGCCTACTTAATGTAATCTCAAAGAATGAGGCATGTTGTTGTTGTTGTTGTTGCTGCTGCATCTTCTTCTGTTCCTTTTTATTTTTATCAATCGAGCAGCGAGAAATCAATTTAAGAGCAGGGAGAATTTAAGGCTATGATGATAATGCTGTTTTTGTGCAATTTGGTTTGGGCATTGAGATGATACGAGCTGTATCTTGGTGGGGTAGCCTGGAAAGGTTGCTGGCTGCAGCCATGGCGGTTTCTGATTGACTTAATGCCTAATTAAATTGAGATCTGAGCCTTTTTAAGTTGAGAGAAAAGTCCAAATGGTCCATAATGTACAGTGTCTGACTAATTTTGTCCTTTATATATACACCTTAGCACAAATGGTCCTTATTGTTTGCAAAAAGTGAACACTTTTTGTCCATAACCCTTAGCCAAAACAGAAGACACCAAAGCTCCAGTTAAGTTTAACTTGTTCTTGCTGCTGTTGGACTGTTTTATGAACTAAACGACTAAGAAATCAATATAAGAACAGGGAGAAGTTGATGGTTTTGATGGTAATGCTTTTCTCTTTTTTGAGCAATTAGTTGGCTATTGAGATGATAAGAGCCGTATCTTGGCAGGGTAACTCAGGGAGGTTGCAGCCATGTCGGTTTCTGATTAAACCCAATGCCTGATAAAATTGAAGTCTGAGTTATGTACATGATGTGCATGCATATTCTCCGTATACTACATACACACTCACCTGCATACATATCATGAGGAAATGTCAAAAATGGTCCCTTGTCGAGGCAGTGATGATCATTCAATCTATCCTCCTGAGCTAGTAATTGAGCATAGAGAGTACGCCACATGTATCTTGACCCAAATACATGTGATTGTTACGTGCAATTGGGGCATTTGCAGCCAAGGCATGGCTGGACTTTCTTTGTGTGAGTGATCTGAGCCTCAATTGTCACTTGTACAGTCAGAACTCTCTGTAACACAATCCTCTATAACCACATTTCACTAAAACAGTCATGGTTTCTGTGGAATTGATCTTTCATGTGTTATATTATATGTTCTCTATAGCAGCATTGTTTGTCCCAATATCTTTTGGCTGCTACAACGTAATGCTGCTATAGAGAGGTTTGATTGTATCTCACTTTTGGTATATTTGGTCTGGAGGAAACTATTTCAGTGAAGCAGTCATTTCCACAAATAAGACCTTCGACACGAGGCTCATAATTTTGGGAGGTCCAAAACGATTACGGCACTAAAATATGAAGCAGAAAATGAAACAAAAATGGGAAAAACTTCATTAGTTCGAGTCCGAGGCTGCTGAATTCAGAGAGTTGCAGGGAGTTGTTTGAGGTGGTTGCCCCTCTGTGTCATTCTTAGCAGCCAATTTCTAAGTTGTGTGGACTCTTCACTTACGATGCTGTACCCTTGTCGTATTCTCCAAAATACACTACTTTTGGAGAATCCGACACGCACCCGTTGACAATTTTGAAGAGTCTGAGCAACATAGGCCAGTGATCACTCAAAATTTTCTAATTTCAAGCCACTCTTTAGCAAAATAAGTTCAATTTCAGTGATGATTTTCATTCTTTACTTACAGATGGTTGAGCCTTGCTATATCTTGGCGTGGCAGCTTTTGGGGGGGGGGGGGGTCTTTTTGTGGTATTGGAGCTATTTTGGGTTCTGCCTCTCATAAAGGCTCCTTAAGCTTGCAGCCATTACGGGGTTTAGCTCATGTCTGAGAGAAGGCGAATCTGAGCCTCCTAAATATCTTTTAATGTTCAAGATGAGGCTTTTATGGAACTCGAGGAATGTTGAGATTTTCTAAGGGTGTTACTCCCTTCCTCTGAAGTTCAATATAGACAATTAATTTCCCTATACCTTTGTTACACAGAAAGATCCACAGCCCTTTCATTAAAAAAAATGTCAATTATGTCTTCTACTCAAGAAAATGAGGATCAGTTCAGCCCAGAAGGAAGAATGAGGCCAACAGGGAGAAGAAGGGAATTTCCTGGAGGGTGGTTGCCCTCTCTGATTGGCCTATGATTTCTCCAAACCAACAACCCTCCCTTGCTGTAGCAGCAGCAGTAGTACTACTAATTAATACTCCCTCCGTTCCATTTCACTTTTTTTTGAAAACTGTCCACAAATTGCTATACAAAAGAGGCAAATGATGATATTGCTGTGTGATGATTCTGGGCTGAAATTCCGGACATGGAGAAAACCCAACTCATATCTTGGCTGGGCAAAACCCGAACCATGCAAGCCAGTTAATTTTGCAGTCATGGCAGTTGTCGTCTTCTTCTCCTCTTTGCCCCCATTTTACACACATCTGAGCCTCTATTTCAAATCCGGATCTAGATCCAGATCCTCGTTTGACGGAAACCCAGTTCATTTTAGCTCAAAAAGACTGAGGCAATTCGAGAAAATTGCGAATTTTTTCGGGGTGGTTGACCTTCTCTCTGGTATGTCAATGATTTCTTCTTTGCTCTAATTATCAACCCTTTTTAGTTTTTGGTGAAATTTCCTGAATTTCAGGGACTTACACTTTACATAGCAATAGACATAAAATTGCATGTTTTCGGGACATAAGTTCATCAATTGGGATATTATTATATGAAAATATGAACTTATGTTTCGCAAAAAGTTGTTTGTTGTGAGGGTTATAAATTAAAGACCAGCCCAAAATAGGGGCAAAAGTGCGAATGACCCAGTAATGGAAGCTCAGCCCAGTAAGAAGAATGAGGCCAACAGGGAGAAAAAGGGTATTTCTTTGGAGGGTGGTTGTCCCCTCTGATTGGCCTATGATTTCTCCTTAAAACCAAACCAACTACCCTTTCCCAAAGTGGAAACAAGAAACAATGTTTGTTTTCATCGTCTTCAATGGTGGCGATGTGATGCTGACAAGTGACAGCAGTAGTACTATGCAGTTTTCTGATTATTCTGAGCTACATTTAATTGCACGGTCATAAGTTCTTTAAGGGCGCAGGGCAAGAGTGAAAATGGCCCTCTGAGCGAAGGTCTCATTTGTTTTATGTGGATGCTTAAAAGCCACGTAAAATAAGTCTATCCAAACAGGCTCTTATTTATTTTTCTTGTTAAGGTTGTTCAAACAGGCTCTTGCGGAAAAGTTTCCATTTGTTAGGCAGTGATGATATTGCTAATCTGGGCTGATGTTTGGGGCATGGAAACAATCTGACCGTATCTTGGCATGGCAAACCTGGATGGCTTGTGATTGAGTCTTATCTTTCACATGCAACTGGTTCTTTTGCAGCCATGGCAGTTGTCGCTTCTCTTTGCCCCATTTTTGGCACCTTTGAGACTCAATTTCCTTCTAGTTCAATTGGATGTCCAAGGACTCGACCTCCACAAGGTAGTGGTAAGGTCTGCGTATACTCTACCCTCCCCAGACCTCACTTGTGGGATTTCACTGGGTATGTTGTTGTTGTAATGACTTAAAAAACTCTCTGTATTCACACACACAAACACACATCATGAGAAAATGTCAAAAATGGTCCCTTATCGGGGCAGTGATGATCTTTAAATCTATCCTGTTGAGCTAGTAATTGGGCATTGAGAGTACCCGATTGGTATCTTGGCTGGGCAATGACCCGGATGCCTGTGATTTTAGTGCGTGCAACTTGGGAATACTTGCAGCCATGGCGTCACTAGACTTTCTTTGCCTGACCATAAATACAGACATGAGCGTCAATCTATACTACTCAAAGAATGAGGATCAGTTCAGCCCAAAAGGAAGAATGAGGCCAACAGAGAAAAAAATGGATTTGTTGGAGGGTGGTAGCCCCCTCTGATTGGCCTATGATTTCTCCGTCCCACCAAACCAACAACCCGTTGATATATATCTGAAATTTTCAAAAATAAATAAATAAATAAATTACTTTGCCCTGAATTTCAGCCATATGCTTTTCTTTAAAACTGCCCACAAACCACGGAACGCATCCATATGGTGATACATTGCCACTCTGTTCAATCTGAGCAAAAACTGCTATAACACGTCCGATCTTTCTTTTCATGGTTCTTGGGTCTATTATTTAGAATCTCAGGTTCTCTTTTATTTTGAGTGGCTTGTTGTAGATTGGAGGGAGGTTATGGTGTCTCCAATTTCTCATATTCAGTTGTCTTTGTGCAAAGGTTTTGGCCTGCCCACAGTTGAATTCTGACTCCATATAGATGAATTTCAAGCAATTCAATGAGATTAGGAACTAAGATTTTGTTTTTGGTGATCTTTCATGCCTAGTCAAAGCTGAGATTTAGATTCAGCATCAAACTATTATTTCATACTGTTGTTGAAAAGCCAAATATAAAGTGGTCATGGAGTTGACCTTTCGAAGATTTCTTGGAATATCTGAGATATACAATTGCATAAACTAAGAATGATAGCATTTTGGTTATCAAAAAGGATGATAGCATTTTCAGTGTTGTTGACTATTTCCATTATTCCTATGATGTCTATTTTTTGAGTTTGAGTTATATATGACGTGAATTAACTGTTTACACTATCAAGTCACATTTATATGTTGTGGCATATAGTATGTCTTATTTTCAAGATTGCGGATCTACATTTTAAGGAGTTACCTGTAGATTTCCTTTCAGTGACCTTGTAGTGTAAAAATAGTTCACACTGATGGTGTATCTAACATAAACTGATTTTCTTTTAGCTCTAACCTCAACAGCTCTTTTTTAGGTATGCATGTGTTCGTGTAACCAACCCCCATATGGCCATATATTAAGTACTATATTGATCATTCTCTGACTGTTATGCTCTGCCCCTCAGAGATTGCATTTCCATTGAAAATCAACAGCAAAACCATGTGATGATAATTTTACTGATCAGTTGGACTCGACCATTGTTGTTTACGCCCGTATCTTGGTGGAGCAACCCGGACTATAAGGTTTGCAGCCGAGGCAGTGTCAAAGAACTCAATGTCTGTGATCAATTGCTTATTATGAGCCTCAAATCTTTTTTAAAATCATCTGCTGTTTTCGTTTTCAGCTTTGCTTTTGATTTGTTGTTGACAAAATCTTATACATTCTTACTAATAACGGTAGTCTTGGACTGAAATATGTGGTTTTACGATAAGCCTTTTTTACCTCTTATGTCTGTTGATGTTTTGTCTATGCTTTTTTTTTATTCTTTTCCAGCAGCACTATGGTTAGATGGACTATGCCACAGATGACAATAGATATTGAGTTGTTGCAACAATGTGCGCTGCTGTTTTAGGCAGAAGAAATGGTGGAATTTGTTACCAGCTTGTATATGGTGGAATGCTAGGTGTTTTGACGAGAAAAACAGCTCCATCCAGAAGATAAAAGTTGAACTGCATACTGCTTTTCCATTTTAGGTATAAAGAAAGATGTGAAAAATGATGATGATTCTATACTAGACATAATGAATTCCTTCCCTGTTTGGTGAACAAGGCATGTTTAGTTGCAGTTTCTATCCTTCTATTTTTGAAATATGTGCAGAGGCAAAAACATTAAGCTGCTCAGGCTCATGAAATGAGCTCATTTTACCCAAAAAATGTAGTAGTTTGTGTTCATTGGTAAAAATGAATTACCAAGTTCTACATGTAAAAGGAACTTCCACATTTGTAATTAGGTATTTTGGGATTACGTTATCCAACTATTATAAAAATGGTGGGATCATTATTCCATATGAAATATGAGATCTCATTGGATTTTCCAATCCATGGCATATTCTTGCGTATTCCATCCCGCATACTAAACAATTCAGGGGTTTGGTTGATTGTTGGTCAGGAATGTGAGTTATTCATGTATTAAAATTAACATAATTAGTAATATGGTAGTTGTTTATAAAATTAGCATGCCAAATATGGTGTTTGGTTATCGCCAGCATAACTAAAATATGTGTAAGTTAACTCAGTTTATGTATTATTTTATGTGGTAGGAGATGAATTAACTAATACATAAATAAATAAGGCTTCGGTATAACTAATTTCTATATTATTAATACCTGCATAACTTTAATCAGTAATCAGACCTTTTAATCCTTTTTATCCATGTTCTCTTAATTCGAAACGATATTAAAAAAATTTAGTAATGGAACATCTAACGCATTATGAACTGATTTTACACAAATTCACATTGAGGTAGGGTCAGACCATAAGATTCTGATTTTCACAAACTCAATCAAAGGCAGCCCTGTGCAAGATTTGTGCAAGATTTGAGGAAGGATTGGACCATATATGTCTATTATGGAAAAGGCTGGACTATAAGAGTCAATTATACGCACTCTTACCTTGCATTTATGTAAGAAGTTATTTTCACGACGTGAACACTGATTTTCATAAACTCACTATAGAAGCAAAAACAATCCAGGGCAAATTTGGAACTACAACATTGATGTCCACAACATTAACTCTTTTTAGCTCTATCTATCTATAAAGGGAAAAGGTACGAATTTACCCCCGAACTTTGATAAATGATACATAAATGTCCTTCGTCATACTTTGGGTACAATTATACCTTTGCCGTTAATGATTTGAGATGTATATGCCCCTGGACCTAACGGCGGGACACGTGTCACGATCTTAGCCGTTTACCTCTTTTTTTAAATTTATTTTAATCCTAATAATTAAATACCCAAAATTAAACCCCACTACCCGACCCACCACCTACCCGGTCCCATGGAATCTTCAAGAGGCATTTGAATTCCAAAACAAAAACACAACGAGTCTCTCTCACTCTCTCACTTCTCACTCTTCTCTTAAAACCCTAACCAAATTATCTTCGATTATTGTTTTTAATTCCTCGCGGCGTGACTAGAGTTCTATATAAGTTTCTCCACCCTTTCATTTAATTGTTTTCTTGTTCGAAAAACCCTAACAAACTTTCATCAAAATTTCTGAAGAATCATTTTTGTGTTCGATTTTAGGGGTTTGTTGTTCTTGTTGTTGTTGATTTTGTGGTTTATTCGTTGATTTTAGGCTTTCGTCGTTTTTTTCTAGGGTTTTGGGGTTTGACGTTTTTAGGTGGTTTTCTAGGGTTTTGCTTTTTTTTTTTTATGGATTTTCAGAGATTCATTTTTGAGTGTGACCATTTCTTTATTTCTCTTTGTGGAATAAGTTTTATTTCTAAGTATTAAAAAGATACTCAAAGTATTGTTAGAAATTTGTGTACATTGTTAAACAAATATTTCATTGTCTTGTTCTTTGTGGTATGAGCAGAGCTTTTTGATGTTTATTATTTCTCTTTTATTTGATTGTGTGTAAATATGTGGTCCCTTCCTTTATTCTTTTCTGTATAAAATATGAGAATTGTATCTTTTTCATATGTTTGTGACTTGTCTTTATGAAAGCGTCCCTTTTCTAATTCTGTATTGTTGTTTGTGTTCCCTATATAAAGTGTCCCTGTATAAACAATGTTAGCATGTTAATGAATATGCTTAAGAAAAAAATACCCGCATAACTCTCCCTGGTTAAAAATAAATTTTTGTTTCTATACTGTTGGAATTTGTTGAACCAGCGTTGCAAGAACACAACATTGTACCTGGATAAAAAACATAAAGAAAAAACGCAAAAGTGGAACAGCTTTTGGATGTAACAGTTAATCATCTACAAAGACAAATCAGTAACATGTTGCTTTTCCTTTACACCATAAAAGAATAGTTAGTTTACTACTCTAATTCAGTATTTAAATTGGTGATTGGCCATCACATGGTCATTACAGAAAAGAATATAAAAACAGAACAAGAAAAGGGCAAACTTTTGTAGCTGAACTTTAAGTCTGAATAAGAAAATCTAAATATGAAATCCATGTTTAATGCAATTAAACAGATTAAACTATTGTTACTAAAATGATATTTTCTTCAAATACTTTCTAAATATTTTTGAACCGTTAACTACTATGAATTATAGTTATTTTTATGTAGTTTCTAAATATGTAAGTTTTATTTCAAAAAAATTGAAGATTCTATGCTTGAATTCACACTAAACACTAGTTAGTTTGACCCTCCTACTGCCAATTAAGCCAAACAAATTGAAACAGAGAGATGTATTCACCTGTTGTTTCATCATTAACTGTCTCATAGGAAGAGGTATTAGTTGAATAAGAGAAGTCAACTCCTACTGGAGACTCCAAGTATAACATATTTGCCTCTGCATATTCAAGAAAGAAACAATTTAGTTTGTTATTCAAGAAAGAAATAATTTAGTTTGTTGCTTATACTAAAGATATCCCAAATCATTCTTAACAAGAACTTATCCTCTTGGTCTAAATGGACCATTCTCAGAGAATGCACCTACTCCCACTGAAGAACAACCAGGTCCTACAGAAAAACAAGTGCATATACACAATATTATTAGTTAACAGTTAACACAGTTTTGTAACTTAGCTTAGTTTAAGTTACATAACTAAACTATTTGGTTTAAGTTACATAACATAATGTTGTATGTTAACTTATTAAGTAAACATAATTGTTAACTTAATAAGTAAACATAACCGTTAGCTTAATTTACTTTAATGTATTAACTTATTTAGAAAACATAACTGTTAGCTTAATTTACTCTAATGTATTAATTTATTAAGTAAACATACCTTTTAGCTTAATTTGGTTCTGTTACTTAATAATTTTTTACTCTTTATAGGTTATTAAAATGGTAAATTTTACCATATACTTTCATTATGGTGGTGATTGGATTAAGCATCCACAAACATTTTATGAGAAGGGATGGGTACACTGTTGGAAGGGGTATGATCCTGATCTCCTCTCTTTTATTGACTTAGTGAATGAGTACACAAGTCGTGTTTTGTAAGTGGTCAACAACTTATTGTACTTGGACCTTCTGATAAATATTTTGAAATACAAGGAGATGAAGGAATTAGGACATTATTATCTTTTCTATCTGATGAATACCATTTCATTCACTTGTTTGCTACTGATGATTGTGAGTTACCTATTGATGTACTTGACATTGTCATGCATAGTAGTTCGTTTTTGCTTGTACCAATAGTTGATGAAGCAGGAACAGATTGTAGTGATAATGAAAGTGATAATGCAATGGTGTTTAACTATTCAGAATATGACACTGATGAATTAGAAGATTTTGTTACAAAAAAGAGAAAGACTCTAACAGATAATTTGCAAGATTATAAGGAGATTGCTAAGGGTATGTCCTTCAAGGACATACCAGAAGCAAAACAATTTTGCAAACTTTATGCTTTGTCTAAGAAGGTAGAACTTATTGTTGTGAAAAGTGATTAAAAAAGATTGAGATATACTTGTGGTGCTGATGGTTGTCCATTTCAATTACTGATTTCTGAGGATGACACTACTCCTGGAGTGAGTGCCAAAACACTAATAGATCATATGGATCCCCATTTGATTGCATATGACAACAATGTGATTGACTACACAACCATAGCACATTATTTCAAGAAAAAGATTCAAAGTGACCCAAAATACAAGGTCAAGGATATGAAGGCTGACTTACATAGGGTATTTGAAGTAATTGTAAGTGAAGCAAAATGTAAGAGAGCAAAATAGGAGATTCTGGAATCTCTGCAGGGTAGTTTTAAAGACTGTTACAATAAATTAGAGGCTTATTCAACTGAATTAAGGAGTTGCAATCCAGGATCTGATGTTGTGATTCAATTGTCTAAGGAGGCACTAGAAAATGGTAGGAAAAAATTTCTAAGGATGTATATTTGCTTCAAGGCATTGAAGATGGGCTTTAAGGTAGGTTTAAAGCCACTCATTGGGTTAGATGGTACTTTTCTTAGAGGGAAAGCCAAGGAATAATTATTAGTTGTTGTTGGGCAGGATAATATGAATTGTTTCTATCCTATAGCATGGGTTGTGGTAGACAAAGAGACCAAAAGAATATGGACTTGGTTCATGCAACATTTGAAGCATTCACTTGAATTTCAAAGTGGTGAAGGAATGACATTCATATCAGACATGCAAAAGGTGACATCATTTTCTAATATCATTGATTTATTTAATTTGTATGTTGATTATGATATTACATGATATGTATTTGTTTTCATGTGATGTTTAGAGGTTGGTTGATGCAGTAAAGAATGTTCTGTCAGAAGCACATCATAGATATTGTGTAAGACATATTGAGGCAAATTGGTGCAGGAGATGGGTTAAAGGTGAGCTGAAGAAATTTTTGTGGTGGTCTGCATGGTCCTCTTTTTCAGAGGAGTTTGAAGACCAACTTGAACAGATCAAACAGGTGGAGGAAGAAGATGGATAGGATTTACTAGATAGGTATCCTCCCAAAACATGTTGTAGGGCTTATCTTGATACAGTGTGCAAAAATCAAATAGTGGACAATAATTTTACAGAGTCCTTTAATAGATGGATACTTAAAGCAAGATACATGCCTATAATTGGAATGTTGGGAGAAATTAGAGTTAAGGTGATGACAAGATTGGCAGAAAAAGAGGCCTTTGTGATGAAGTGGAGAGATGATCAGTTTAGTCCCCAAAAGTGAAGCATTGTATAATGAGTTTTTAAAGATATCTCAAGTTTGTAGGGTGAGCGACAATGGGGACAATGGCTATGAAGTCACAGAAGATGAATATAGACACATTGTCAATTTGAAGGAGAAGAGGTGCACTTGTAGGACATGGGACCTCATTAGAATTCCATGTCCACATGCAATTAAGGCCATGGAGCACAAGAAAATGAAGCCTTATACTGAAATTAATAAGTATTACAACAAGAAGACAGCTTTGTAAGTTTACAAACACAAGTTGCAGCCTGTTAGGGTAGAACTCTTCTGGAAGGTTAGCCTTTCACAAGCCATGGAACCACCAGATTTGGTCAAGCTTGTTGGCAGACCTAAGAGTGAGAGGGATAGACAAAAAGAATAAGCACTTAAGAGACAAGGAGAATGGAAGCAATCAAGAAAAGGTAAAGTGATGACATGTAGAACTTGTGGAATGAGAAATCATAACTCAAGAGGTTGTGCAAAGGTAATTTAATTAGACTTTGTATTTAATGCACTTTTATTTAATTAGACTGTATAAGTAATATTTTTTGTGCTATGTTAAAGCATGCAAAGCAAGTTGCTGCTAAGAAGAAACAACCTGCTGGGGGAAAGAAGAGACAACAGCCTAGGAGTGGCTTTATTGATGAAGAGGAGCCTGAGGAAGAAGACATCAACTTAACAGCCCCCGATTTAAGGAAGATGATGAAGATCCTCTTTTAATGCCTAGAACAAAATCTGAAGAAACTTATCTACAAAGACTATAAAGTAGACAAAGACCACAACAACCAACTGAGAGTAGAGTTATAAGCTTCAGAGGTGATAGATATGGTGTTAGTGAACCAACTAACCTTCCAATATCACCAACTGAATTAACTTGGCAGGGGAAAGAAGCAGTTACTACCAACCAGTTACAAGTATAAAGGGCTGAAAAGTTAAGGACAAGAAGAGGATCGTGTCATTAGCCTTATCTTGGGTCTATTTTAAGTCTGTTTTACGTTTATTTTGAGTATGTTTTTGGTGACTATTTAGGGAATGTTATCAGTCTGTTTTGATGACTATGTTGCCATGTTACGGGTCTGTTTTGGAGTTTATTTTGGTGACTGATTTTGGGTCTGTTTGGGACATGTTTTTGAGTCTGTTTAGGACATGTTTTTGGGTCTGTTTTGGACCCAAAGATAGACAACACTCTTTTGGCTATTTTGAATATCTTTTGTAAGCAAGGATAATGATGTGCCTGTAGCACCTCGAAAAAATTTAAATTTAAGTTAACGCCTTAGACAAGTATAACTCTTGGTCTATAACGATAATTGTGGTGCATTAGCAAATTGTCTAGTATATATTACCATGGTTGCTGCCGGTGAGAGAAAGGATAATGAAAAGTTATTAATTTACTATGTGTGTTTTAAGTTATGGGTCATTTTGATTTTTATTGTTTCTTACAATTCTATAAGTGAAGTGGCAAATAAAGGAAGCATATAAAGTGGGAAAGTCACGTTAGCAAGCAGTACCAGCACTATTAAAAAGAAATAAAAAGAAAAGGGAAAAGAGGGCAAGGAGAAAAACAAGAGCAATCAGTAGTAGTGCTAGTACTTTCTAATGTTCAAAAAAACAGAAAAGGAAAGATAGAAATAGGGGCGGACAGTACTACTGCTAGTACTCCATGGTACTTCATTACTTTCTTTTTCTTGGCATCATCCATAGAAATATGAAGAGAATAAAGGGGAAATTTCGCCCGGCTCGTTATGATAGTCCTCGTTAGAAGATTTTTGTGGTAATTTGAAAGAATCTTCAAGAAGTGACTTCAATAATCTAAAGTTGGGATTGAATTTCAAGAGGTAAATTCTCTACCCTTTCTTGAATTTAATTATAGATAAGTATTTGGAGATATTAATTTGAATTTCTCTTAAGTCCTTGAAATGGGTCTTTTAATTGGGGTTCACGAGAAAAGGGAAAAAGGTAAAATTTTGATGAAAGTGAAGTTTTTAGAAAATTCCTATCAATTGAGTGGAGTTAACGTTGAATTTTATAAGTTGGGAACTAAAGAATTCATTTTGGATTTTTAGTAAGAAATTCGATTAATTTCGAATATAAGTGAAGCTTATTGGAACAAATTGTTAATTGTGCATATGGGTTATTGATGGACATACGTTATTCTTGTAGTTAGTTGGTTATTTATCGACAGCGGACACTTGGGGTTGAAAAGAGAAAGGCTACACTATTGCGGGTTGAGTTGTTTGAGGCTCGGGGTACTACCGTAGCTAGTAAAGCTCTAAGGACTTGTATGCTCATAATTCTTTCACTTGATGTTTGATTCATATGAGCTTCCGCACTTGTCTAGCTGTTATTGTGTCTGCTTTCATACCAGTACATATTATATATGTACTGACGTCTCCACATTGTCACATACTATTGATGCAGGCTCAGTTTCACAGGATAACAGACGTCCACATTAGGCTCTATTGCCGTTTTCCGCTGATATATTTTTGGTGAGCTCCATATCTCTCTGGAGCCAGTTTATGTTTAGTATTGTTAGTTATATGTATAGGTCTCTAGTTGGGTATGTCAGGCCGCATGCCAACTAGTTATTCGGATAGTGTGTTAGACTGACTAGAGGCTTCATGGACGTTATGCAGCAGTGTATTGTACAGTTTTTGTTAGTATAACTCCCTCGTGTATATATTTACAACTCGTATTAGATATCCTGCACGTTATTATCTCATAATCTCGTATATGTAATAGGGTACTTGTAAAGTAAGTGTATACGGTACTTGTCCGTCCCTACCAGTTTGGGGCGTGACAAACTTGGTATCAGAGCCTAGGTTCAGTTGTCCCAGGGAGTCTATGAAGCCGTGTCTAGTAGGACCTTACTTATTGTGTGTTGCGCGCCACATTTATAATTAAGGGACTGCATGGACATTTAGGAATTTTACCTTCATTGATAATCTAGATCGTGCAATAGAGCTGAGTAATAGAAAGTTACTTCTGACTCATATTCTGCTTATCTGTGATACAGATCATGTCTGCTACAGAAAAGGATAAAGCAGCCCAACAGGCCACTACTAGCACCACTCAGGAGGCAACCACTACAGGGCAATCTCCCATATTGGTGGATTTGAATAGGACTCAAGAAAGTTTGGTGGGTTCTATGCTTCCAGGTTCTCAAATGCTTGGGACAGAAGGACCTGCAGAGGCTTCTGCGCCTCCAGCGGCACCAATAGAAGTTCCTATCCCGCCACCAGGTGCCTCAGACCAGGATCTCAGAGGAGCGATACAGTTGCTTACACAGTTTGTAGCCGCTCAGGCCCAGAGACAGAATGTGGATATACCTGTTGCTGCTCAAGGAGGTGTAGCCGAATCTAAGATTACAGATTTCCTCCGTATGAATCCGCCAAAATTCACAGGTTCTACTCTTACAGAGGACCCTCAGCAGTTCATTGATGAGACTCATAGAATTTGTAGAGTGATGCGGGTATCGGATACAGATGCTGTGGAATTGGCCGCTTATCGATTGAAAAGGGTTGCCGTTGATTGGTATGATATGTGGATAGCCTCAAGGGGTCAGGATGCTCCCCCAGCGGTTTGGACGGACTTTACAAGGGACTTCATGGATCATTTCATGCCATTAGAGCTCCGACAGGCTAGGGTGGATGAATTTTTATCTCTAAGGCAGGGCAATCTTAGTGTTAAAGAGTATTGTTTGCGGTTTACACAGTTGTCCAGATTTGCTCCAGAGTTGGTTAGTACTCAGACATCACGGATTCATCGCTTTGTAAATGGCCTCACCGGTCCTTTGAAAGACCTTCTTTCTGTTGCTGCTATAAATAAAGATTCGGATATAGCAAGAATCATGGCACGTGCTCAACAGTTAGAGGAGGATCAGCGTAATCGTGAGATAGATAGCGAGAGGGAGCAGAGTAAGAGATCCAGGACGGCTAGCCAATATCAGGGGAGCAGTGGAGCTTCCACTAGTAGAGGGCCACCTAGGCATGCTCAGTCAGCTGTGCGCTTCACATCTAATGCTCCAACCCCATTCTCGAGACGCAGCAGACTTTTAGAGCACCAGACTCACGTCCTCAGAGGGGCATTAGTCGGGGATTACCACCTCGACTTATATGCAGACAGTGTGGTCGAGCACATGTAGGGGAGTGTCGGCTTAGTTCAAATGCCTGTTATTGGTGTGGTGTAGAGGGTCATATGGTACGAGATTGTCCTCAACTCAAAGATAGAGGTAGAGGTGACCGATCACAGCCTACAAGGTCCGCATCAGCCTCTTCGTCATCAGTACCTTCTTCTTATCGCGGTCCTCAGGTATCAGCAGGTAGAGGATCTGGTAGAGGCAGAGGGTCCGGTTCGAGCGCTGGCCCAAATCGTATGTATGCACTAGCTGGTCGGCAAGATTCAGAGGCATCTCCAGACGTGGTCACAGGTACTTTAGTTATTTTCTCACACGATGTATATGCCTTGATAGATCCAGGATCTACCCTGTCGTATGTTACTCCTTTTGTTGCTAAAAAATTTGGAATAGAGCCGGAGATGTTACGTGAACCATTTGCAGTATCAACTCCAGTAGGAGAGTTTATCATAGCTAGACGGGTCTATTATGACTGTGTAGTGACAGTGTGTGGTCGTGCTACATTAGCTAATCTGGTCGAACTTGAAATGGTCGACTTCGATGTCATTATGGGTATGGATTGGTTATCCTCTTGTTATGCTACAGTTGATTGTCGAGCCAAGATGGCCAGATTCCATTTCCCAAGGGAGCCAGTCCTGGAGTGGAAGGGTAATTCTATGATGCCTAGAGGGAGGTTTATTTCCTATTTTAAGGCACGAAAGCTTATTGCAAAGGGGTGCTTGTATCACCTAGTCCAGGTAAAAGACCTTGAAGCTGAAAGACAAACACCGATTCTCCAATTTGTACCAGTGGTAAACGAGTATCCAGATGTGTTTCTTGATGAACTTCCTGGATTACCTCCCATCAGAGAGATCGATTTCGGTATTGATGTAGATCCTGGTACTCAGCCGATATCAATTCCACCTTATAGAATGGCGCCTGCAGAATTAAAAGAGCTAAAAGAGCAGTTGAAAGACTTGCTAGACAAAGGCTTTATTCGACCCAGTATATCACCTTGGGGTGCGCCAGTGTTGTTTGTACGCAAGAAAGATGGCTCGCTGCGAATGTGTATCGATTACAGACAACTGAACAAAGTGACAATAAAGAATAAATATCCTCTTCCCCGAATAGATGACTTATTCGATCAATTACAGGGAGCTAAATGTTTTTCAAAGATCGATTTGAGGTCCGGTTATCACCAGCTAAGGATTCGTGAAGTAGACATTCCTAAGACAGCTTTTCGAACAAGATATGGGCATTTCGAGTTCCTTGTTATGTCATTTGGACTGACGAATGCTCCAGCAGCCTTTATGGATATGATGAATAGGGTTTTCAAACCTTTTCTTGATATGTACGTGATTGTATTTATAGATGATATTTTGATATATTCACGTAATAAAGCTGAGCATGTAGATCATTTGAGGTCAGTATTGCAGAAACTTAGAGAGCACCAGTTGTATGCTAAATTTTCTAAATGTGAGTTCTGGTTGACCTCAGTAACTTTTCTTGGTCACGTGGTATCTGGAGAAGGCATCAAAGTAGATTCTCAGAAGATAGAAGCTGTGAAGAATTAGCCTCGACCAACCACTCCTACAGAGGTGCGTAGTTTCTTGGGGTTAGCTGGTTACTATAAGAGATTTGTGGAGGGATTTTCCTCTATTTCTGCCCCATTAACTAAATTGACACAGAAAGTAGTTAAGTACCAGTGGTCAGATGCTTGTGAAAGGGGTTTTCAAGAGTTGAAACATAGATTGACTACGGCGCCAGTATTAGCCTTACCAGAAGGCACAGAAGGGTATGTTGTGTACTGTGATGCTTCAGGTATCGGCTTAGGTTGCGTTCTTATGCAGCATGGAAGAGTTATAGCATACGCTTCTCGACAGTTGAAGAAGCATGAACAGAATTATCCCACTCATGACTTGGAGCTTGCAGCAGTGGTGTTCGCGCTGAAAATATGGCGCCACTATCTATATGGAGTGCATGTTGATATTTTTACAGATCATAAGAGTCTTCAATATCTATTCAAGCAGAAAGAGCTGAACTTAAGGCAGAGGAGATGGCTAGAGTTGCTGAAAGACTACGATGTCGATATTCTCTATCATCCAGGTAAAGGTAATATTGTAGCAGATGCTCTTAGTCGACTATCCATGGGTAGTTTAGCACATTTGTCACTTGTTCAAAGGGAAATGGCCAGAGATGTTCATAGATTAGCTAGCCTTAGAGTCCGTCTCATAGATTCTGAAGATGGTGGTGTTGTAGTACTCAATACAGCTGAGTCGTCACTAGTGGAAATAGTGAAACAGAGGCAGTATGATGATCCCTTATTGCTCCAGTACAAAGAGAGAATTCAACAACATAGAGTCACAGTATTTGAGTTAGCAGGCGATGGCACTTTGAGGTGCCGAGGTAGATTATGTGTACCAGACGTAAATGGGTTGAGACAACAGATTATGGCTGAGGCACATTGCTCTCGTTATTCAATCCATCCAGGCTCTACAAAGATGTATCATGATCTTAAAGAGATTTACTGGTGGAATGACATGAAGAAAGATATAACAGAGTATGTGGCACGGTGCTCCAATTGTCAGTTAGTGAAAGCCGAGCATCAGAGGCCCGGTGGCCTAGCTCAGACCTTCAGTATTCCAGTGTGGAAATGGGACGCTATCAATATGGATTTTGTCACAGGTTTACCTTCTTCTTATCGAAAACATGACTCCATTTGGGTAATAGTTGATCGTCTGACGAAGTCAGCCCATTTTCTTCCTGTTAAGACTACCAGCACAGCCGAGGATTATGCTAAGTTATATATAAAAGATATTGTTCGCCTACATGGGACCCCAATATCCATTATTTCAGATAGAGGCGCCCAGTTTACAGCACATTTTTGGAAATCATTCCAAAGGGGTTTGGGTAAATCTTAGCACGGCATTTCATCCGCAGACAGATGGCCAAGCCGAGTGCATAATTCAGACGCTCGAAGACATGTTGAGAGCATGCGTGCTGGATTTTAAAGGTAATTGGGATGATCATTTGCCCTTAATAGAATTTGCTTATAATAACAACTATCACTCCAGTATTGGCATGGCTCCATTCGAAGCCCTATATGGGAGACGATTTCGATCGCCTATTGGTTGGTTCGAAGTGGGTGAGACTCAGGTGTTAGGACCAGATTTAGTCCATCAAGCCGTTGAGAAGGTTAAGTTGATACGAGAGCGGTTGAAGACTGCTCAGAGTAGGCAAAAGTCATATGCGAATGTGCGACGTAGAGATTTAAAATTTCAAATTGGCGATTTGGTATTCCTGAAGGTGTCGCCTATGAAAGGTATTATGCGATTCGGAAAGAAGGGTAAATTGAGTCCCAGGTATATTGGGCCTTACAGAATTATTCGCAGAATTGGCCTTGTAGCCTATGAGTTAGAATTACCTCCAGAGTTAGCTGCAGTACATCCCGTCTTTCATGTGTCTATGCTAAGTAAATGCTTAGGAGAACCTTCACATGTTCTTCCTTCAGAGGGTATTGAGCTTGCAGAAGATTTGTCATTTGAGGAAGTACCCGTGGCTATATTAGATCGGCAGGTAAAAAAATTGAGGACTAGGGACATAGTTTCGGTTAAAGTGCTTTGGAGGAACCAAGACATTGAAGAAGCCACTTGGGAAACAGAAACGGATATGAAAACCAAATATCCATACTTGTTCCAGGAACCATCAGAAGGTTCTTAAACTACTTGCCCCCTTTATATGATTGTTAGTTTCCATTATATTTGGTTCTGTTAACATTTAATTCTTACTTGATGTGTTTAGGTACATGATGTGTGCCTATGATTCTTGAGATTTACATGGATACAACGTGCAGATATGGAATATAAGGTAAGTTGTATCATTGGTTATGACTTTATTTGAGCTTAAGGCCAAGAGGAGCCTCGTGTATTGTTTGTTGAGTTTAAGGCCAAACGGAGCCTCGTTTATTATCTGTTGAGTATTATATGTATTGTGACGCTCTGTGAAGCGTATTTGGATATATTCTGGCTTGCTGACAGGTTCCCAATAGGCCTATTTACAAAGGAAACTCTGGCGAAATTTTTTGGAATTTGGAGAGTTAGCCAAATTTTGAGGCCTTAGGACAAAGTAAAGTGAGAACGAAGTGGGTCAAATGTTCTTGTGAATATCTTGAATAGTTATGGAATGGCAAGTAAGCTACAAACATCATTCGAGGACGAATGATTCTAAGTGGGGGAGATTGTAGCACCTCGGAAAAATTTAAATTTAAGTTAACGCCTTAGACAAGTATAACTCTTGGTCTATAACGATAATTGTGGTGCATTAGCAAATTGTCTAGTATATATTACCATGGTTGCTGCCGGTGAGAGAAAGGATAATGAAAAGTTATTAATTTACTATGTGTGTTTTAAGTTATGGGTCATTTTGATTTTTATTGTTTCTTACAATTCTTTAAGTGAAGTGGCAAATAAAGGAAGCATATAAAGTGGGAAAGTCACGTTAGCAAGCAGTACCAGCACTATTAAAAAGAAAGAAAAAGAAAAGGGAAAAGAGGGCAAGGAGAAAAACAAGAGCAATCAGTAGTAGTGCTAGTACTTTCTAATGTTCAAAAAAACAGAAAAGGAAAGATAGAAATAGGGGCGGACAGTACTGCTGCTAGTACTCCATGGTACTTCATTACTTTCTTTTTCTTGGCATCATCCATGGAAATATGAAGAGAATAAAGGGGAAATTTCGCCCGGCTCGTTTTGATAGTCCTCGTTAGAAGATTTTTGTGGTAATTTGAAAGAATCTTCAAGAAGTGACTTCAATAATCTAAAGTTGGGGATTGAATTTCAAGAGGTAAATTCTCTACCCTTTCTTGAATTTAATTATAGATAAGTATTTGGAGATATTAATTTGAATTTCTCTTAAGTCCTTGAAATGGGTCTTTTAATTGGGGTTCACGAGAAAAGGGAAAAAGGTAAAGTTTTGATGAAAGTGAAGTTTTTAGAAAATTCCTATCAATTGAGTGGAGTTAACGTTGAATTTTATAAGTTGGGAACTAAAGAATTCATTTTGGATTTTTAGTAAGAAATTCGATTAATTTCGAATATAAGTGAAGCTTATTGGAACAAATTGTTAATTGTGCATATGGGTTATTGATGGACATACGTTATTCTTGTAGTTAGTTGGTTATTTATCGACAGCGGACACTTGGGGTTGAAAAGAGAAAGGCTACACTATTGCGGGTTGAGTTGTTTGAGGCTCGGGGTACTACCGTAGCTAGTAAAGCTCTAAGGTATGTAAAGCTAAACCTTCCCTTGCCGCTAAGGCACCACCTACGTCATGTGCTCCTTTCTATAAACATTAATATAGTTCTCATAGAATATGAAGAAAGGCGTTTCAATTGTTTTATACGTTGTTCCCTTGTTCTACCATTAAGCCTATAAGCATCCACTTTTCTCTCTTTATGGTAAATCTTTATAATATTCCATATTATCGTAAGTTCCTTTATTTGAAGTTCTTAGGACTCATGGTATATATATATATATGTCACATGTTACGAATGGAAGTAAATATCCATGGCATAGTTGCACTTATATGTAGTAGCTAAATGACAATTATCGTAATTCATATGTCATAGGCCTTTGAGGCATTATTTGATAAACATTAACGACGGGAGGGTACATAGGTTTTACTTGGCATATGCGCTCGACGTGATTCTGTGCACAGGATCGAGACTAGACCATTATAGTGAGCCCGAACATTGGGGCGCACCCGCCTTTGCGGCATCATTTGTATTTGGAGTCAGCAGGAACGTCATGCACTGTTTCCCCCTGACTCGAGCCAACATATGGCATATATGGCCTGCGGGCAGACCCTCATAGTGAGCCCCTGGAAGGGCGTACCTTATATCAGGCTGCGATTATAGTAATACGTATAAATCATAGTCATATGCATTTGGGGCGATGTACGCCTTATATGTGATTCAGATCGCCTTCGGTAGGCCACCTTATGATTATTTGTACTACAGGTAGTTTAAGTACATCACCTAGGCAAACTATAGGTTTTACATTATAAAGAATGCCCTCCTCGACGTTATACGATGGGCTAATAAGGTTGGTACATAGGTTATAGTTTCATATCATACATAGTGTACTTGTATGCTCATAATTCTTTCACTTGATGTTTGATTCATATGAGCTTCCGCACTTGTCTAGCTGTTATTCTGTCTGCTTTTATACCAGTACATATTATATATGTACTGACGTCTCCACATTGTCACATACTATTGATGCAGGCTCAGTTTCACAGGATAACAGACGTCCACGTTAGGCTCTATTGCCGTTTTCCGCTGATATATTTTTGGTGAGCTCCATATCTCTCTGGAGCCAGTTTATGTTTAGTATTGTTAGTTATATGTATAGGTCTCTAGTTGGGTATGTCAGGCCGCATGCCAACTAATTATTCGGATAGTGTGTTAGACTGACTAGAGGCTTCATGGACGTTATGCAGCAGTGTATTGTACAGTTTTTGTTAGTATAATTCCCTCGTGTATATATTTACAACTCGTATTAGATATCCTGCACGTTATTATCTCATAATCTCGTATATGTAATAGGGTACTTGTAAAGTAAGTGTATACGGTACTTGTCCGTCCCTACCAGTTTGGGGCGTGACAGTGCCTTACTTTTGTTTGTAGATAAAGCGACTTTTATTTCAGCTTTTACTCATTTTGGAGTTGTGTTAGTTATCTCGTACATGAAACATAAATTGTGATGAGCAGATTCTCCTTTTTTGTACCCCTATGTTGGGTGTATAACTACTATTAGCAATTCTACTGATGTAGTTGCTTATATGAGGCACATGATCCCTTTGTTCATTATGTGCAGATGTTTTCCCTGCTAGAATGTCTTGTGTGGGTGAGGTTTAGAGAAATTTGTGCCTTTGTAATATGTTTTTTTCCTTGAATGTTGCATATTTGCATATAACTTACCCTTACTTACGGATGGAACTTGGAGATCATATTACTTATGACTATCTCAGCCTTGAATTAACATCAAAGTGGGAGGACATTTTAAGAAAAAATTTCTGATTAATATAACCTGAATATATATGTCTGCATCCACACTTGTAGCCTATGTTTGTAACACCATTTCACTAAAACTTTCAGATCTTGTAACAAAATCTCAAACTGGTAGAACTTATTGGCCTATTGTGCACAACACAATAATTTTCTCAATGGTGCTGATGCAAGTTATAGCTATGACAGTCTTTGGACTAAAATACTAGAACTTATTGGCATATTGTGCACAACACAATAATTTTCTCAATGGTGTTTATGCAAGTTATAGCTATGGCAGTCTTTGGAGTTTGGACTAAAAAAACTTTCAGATCCGCTGATATCATTATTCAAGCACATCCCTGCTCATGTATAATTTAATTTCATGAGAAACTTGCACAACTGAATTAAGAAAGATATTAAGAGATAGTCATAAGCATATTTCCATATCTTCCCCTCTGTTGAATGACAACTTAGCAGGCTAAGACATCGAATTCTGTTGATTGACACTAAAAAATCTACTAAATCTTACATTCATGTTCATAATTAAAACTAACAATCCGACAAACACAACAAATGAAACAATAAACAACATTTTCATCTTCAACAATTTTTCTTTCAAATTTCTTGATTTGTTCACCTCGGAGTAGTTTATAGCCTCTAAAAGCTTCAACTTTTGCTTTAACTCATCTCTTTCAATCTTAACTGCATTCAATGAATCTCTCAAAGTGTCCATTTTCACCGTAGCCACTTTCAATTTAGCCTTCAAGTTGTTTATTTGGACCAAAATATTTTCCGAATGATTATCTTCCCATTTCCAAAAACCACAATTTTCGCAACAATTGAAATTATTTCATATTATCATAACTTAAAGCATACTAATTAAAATTTACAAATTATACGAATTAACACTTGTTGAAAACATACCTTTGATTTAGGACACTTATAAATTTTTCTTCCGGGGTTCAATGAAGTCCTTGAAGTGAAACGACGAGCAATTTCACCACAATGACAAGTATTCACTGAATTACTAATAGAATCACAACTAATTTCGGACATGTTTTAAACCTAGATTAAGGAATTAAAAAGAAAAGCAAAAAATTTAGATGATGGAGCAGAAATATTACGATGGAGCAGGTTTTGCAGAGGAGGGATTTAGGGTTTTTGAAGAGAAGGGGTGGAGCAGGCTTTGAAAAAATTTAGGGTTCTTGGAACAAAGAAATCGATTAATGAAAGGGAGAAGAAGGGTGAGAAGTGAGAGAGTGAGAGAGACGCGTTGTGCATTTGTTTTGGAATTTTGACGCCTCTTGACGATTCATGGAACCGGGTAGGTGGTGGGTCGAGTAGTGGGGTTTAATTTCGGGTATTTAATTATTAGGATTCAAAATAAATTTAAAAAAAGAATAAATGATTAAGATCGCAACACGTATCCCACTGTTAGATCTAGGGGCATATGCATCCCAAATCATTAACGGCATGGGTATAATTCTACCCAAAATATGATGAAAAGCATTTATGTATCATTTATTAAAGTTCGAGTTAAGTTCCTACCTTTTCCCATGTATAAATAATCTTTTACTGAAGAAAATGAGAATCATTTCAGCTCAGAATGAGGCCAACAGAGAGAACAAAAAATGGATTTTCATGGGAGGGTGGTTGCCCTCTCTGTTTGGCCAATGATTTCTCCAAATAACTCAACCAACAACCCTCCCTTCCTCTAATTTCCAAAAAAAGAAAAAACAAATCATTCTTTGGCGTTGATACCAACAGTATTGTACTACTAATTAATACTCCCTCTGTTCTATCTTTTTACTTTTAATGAAAACACTGCCCACAAATTGCTATACCAAAAGAAGAGGCAATGATGATATTTGCGGTGTGATTATTCTTCTGGGCTGAAATTATTATTATTCGGGGCAATGGAGAAAACCCGACCCGTATCTTGGCCGGGCAAAACCCGGTTTGTTTTGCAGCCATGGCGTTGTCGTCTTTTTCTCCTCTTTTGCCCTCCATTTTACACACATCTGAGCCTCTATTTGACAAATTCGGATCCGGGTCGGATCTGGATCCCGATCTTGATGGAAACCCAGTTCAGTTTAGCTCAAAAGACTGAGGCAAATGGAGAAAAAATGGGATTTTTTGAGTATCCGGTATGTCAATGATTTCTTCTTTGCGCTAATTAACAGCATCTTCTTTTTTTTTTTTTTTTTTTGGCTTTTGCTGTGATTTCCTGAAATTTTGGGACTTGCACTTTACATAGCAATGGATATAAAGGGTGTGTTTGGTATGGAGGTGAATGTTTTCTATGTAAAATATTCTACTACTTACCATTTCTCAAAATAAAATAAAAAAACTCTTACAGGAAAACATTCTTTTAAGAAAAAATGTGGTTACTTTACTTCTTTTCTTGCGTTTGGTATGTAAATAAAAAAATTATCCTAAATGCACTTGTATATATCCGATACGAAACTATAAAGATGAGTGGGCTAGGGTGATGAGTGTTGTGGAGGGGGAGGGGGGCAGAGGGTTGTATGGGGTGGGGTGAGGTGTGGGGCGGGTAAGCGGGTAAGGCTTGGCGGGGTGGTGATTGTAAGGGTGGGAGGAGACAATGTCACTTTTTTTTCCTACTTTCATCAAGGAGCTTGTTTTTCTATTTTTTTAACCTTACATAAAAGAATACGAAAATGTTTTCTTCCATACTGAACACACTCAAAATTGCAAGTTGTGGGGACATAATTTTAGTTCTTTAGAAACTGAAATTCTGTCCGAACATAACTTGTGGTATATTATTATACCAACTTATGTCTTGCGGAAAAGTTGTTTGTTATGAGGGGTGTAAATTAAAGACGGGCACAAAATAGATGCAGAAGTGGGAATGACTCAATAATGGAAGCTCAGCGCAGTATGAAGAATGAGGCCAACAGGGAGAAAGAGGGAATTTCTTTGAAAGGTGGTTGCCCCCTCTGTTTGGCCTATGATTTCCCTTTAATTAAACCAACAACCCTTTTGGAAACAAGAAACAATCTTTTTTGTCATTGCCTTCAATGGCAGCAACGTGATGCTGATGGCAGTAGTACTATCAGGTGTCATTTGGTAGAGTGTATAAGAAACTGAAGTTATGCCTTATGATATGAAAATATAAACTTATGCCTCGCAAAAAAGTTGTTTGCATTGAGGATCATAAATTGAAGACCACAACCCTCACCATTCAACATTAGCTCTCTATAGCCTTCATCTATAAAGTGTCTTCTACTCAATAATGAGTATCATTTCAGCCCAGAATGAGGCCAACAGAGAGAAAAAATGGATGTTCATGGAGGGTGGTTGCCCTCTCTGATTGGCCTATGATTTCTCCAAATCAACAACCCTCCCTTCCTATAGTTTCCAACAAAAAGAAAAAAATACTACTAATTATTACTCCCTCTCGTTCCATTTATACTTTTCTTGAAAAACTGTCCACAAATTGCTAGCAATACAAAAAGAGGCTGTGATGATATTTATTGTGATCAGCTGAAATTATTATCCGGGGCATGGAGAAAACCCACTTGTATCTTGGCGGGGCAAAACAAAACCCGAATAATACAAACCGGGTTCATTTTGCAGCCATGGCGTTGTCGTCTTTCTCCTCTTTGCCCCCCATTTTATGTACATCTGAGCCTCTATTTTCAAACTCGGATCCGGGTCGGATCTTGATGGAAACCCATTTTTTTTAGCTCAAAAGACTGAGGCAATCGGAGAAAAATTGGGATTTTTCAGTCTCTGGTATGTTAATGATTTCTTCTTTGGTTTAATTAACAGCACTTCTTAGATTTTGCTATAATTTCCTGGATTTTTGGGATTTACACTTTACATAATAATAGACATAAAATTGCACGATTTGGGGACATAAAGTTCTTTAGAAACTGAAGTTACCAACTGAAATATTATTGTACGAAAATATTAACTTATGTCTAGCAAAAAGTTGTGTTTCCTATGAGGCATAAATTAGAGGTACGCCTTAGTGTCCCCCAACCGGACCTCAAAGTGTCCGGTCTTGAATTTTCGTTCCCCAAATGTCTGGTCTTGAACTTTTGTCTCCACTTAGTAAATCTTTTTAATGATGACCTTAAATTAAAAAAAGAAATTTGCTTGGAAAAATTTATGTTGCTCATCAGGCATAATAAGTTTTATTGTCTGTTTTGCGTAAGGCAGAACTTGTGTTCAATTGAACAGGTTCACTATCTTGAAATATCTTGAAAGTTTGAAAGTCTGCCTTATGGGCGAAAGTTAGAACTTAACTTTTGCCTGGTGGGCAACATACCTAAGTTCTAACTTTTGCCTATGAGGCAAATATTCTGGTCAATCGAGCATGTTCACTATCTTGAAATTTCCTGAACGTCTGCCTTATGGGTGACAATTAGAATTTTCTAAAGCGGAGGTTATTTTTAAAAAAAATTGTTAAATAGGGCCAAAATATCAAGACCACCCCTTATGGAGGCCATTTTTGCGAGACTTAATCAAGACCACCCATCTTAGGGCCATTTCTGAACTTGTTCCCATAAGTTAAAGGGCAGCACAAAATAGGGGCAAAAGTGTGAATGCCTCATTTATGGAAGCTCAGACCAGTATGAAGAATGAGGTCAATAGGGAGAAAAGGGAATTTTTTTGGAGGATGGTTGCCCCCTCTGATTGGCCTGTGATTTCTCCTTTAACCAAACCAACAACCCTCTGCAGAACAGTGTTATCAAAGGCGCGTTTAAAGCGCTCTTAAGCCCTAAAGCGAGGCTCAAAACGTGTTGAGCGCTTTGCCTCGCTTTATGTGCGCTTCACTGTCATCATCAAGTTTCTAAGAGATACTTTTCCTTGCCAATGAGTCTCTTCTGAAGAGGTGACACTAAACAATTGATATTTCACATTATCGTAATTGTTTTTCAATTTCTTTGTGCATATATTTGTCATTCATGCTTATAATTATTAGTCTTGGACTAAACATATATATTTGTACTTTTTCTCCCTTTGCGCCTTTTTCATTGAAGCCCACGCTTTTATTTGCGCTTTAAGCCTCAACAGAGACCTTAGAGCTTTTTTGCGCTTTTTGCTTTTGATAACACTGCTGCAGAAGTGGAAACAAGAAGCAATATTTGTTGATGCTGACGGCAGTAGTATTAAATTTTCTGATCATTCTGAGCTACATTTTATTGCATGGTTTGAACTTATGCCTAGCGGGCCGTAAGTTTTTTAAGGTGCGGGGAAAAAGTGCAAATGACCCTCTAAGCTAAGGTCTCATTTAGTTTATGCTTATGCTTAAAAGCCACTTAAAATAAGTCCATCGGAACAGGCTCTTGTTAAGGTTGGTCAAACCGGCTCTTTTGGAAAAGTTTCCATTTTTTAGGCAGTGATGATATTGATAATCAGGTGCTGATGTTTGGGGCATGAAGACAATCTAATCCGTATCTTGGCATGGCAAACCTGGATGGCTTGTGATTGAGTCTTCTCTTTCACATGCAACTGGTTCTTTAGTAGCCATGGCGGTTGTCGTCTTCTCTTTGCCCCATTTTTTGCAGCTCTGAGCCTCAATTTACAACTAGTCCGACTGGACGTCCGAGGACTCAAAGATACTGAACCTAAATGAAAAAAAAACCATCTGTATGCACATACACAAAAACACACATCATGAGAAAATGACAAAATGGTCCCTTATCGGGGCAGTGATGATCTTTCAATCTTTTCTCTTGAGCTAATAATTGAGCATTGAGAGTACCTGTCTGGTATCTTGGTGTGGCAATGACCCGGTTGCCTGTGATTTTGTTGCATGCAAGTTTGGGGCAAATACAAATCTGAGCCTCAATTGTCACTTATGTTTTACTCTGGGTGTATTTGCGATGGAGGAAAATGTTTTAGTGAATTATCCCTAAAGTGGCTACCTTGTTTACAACAACATACTTAGGTGATCCAATTGTGGTCTGGAAAGTGGCTACCTTGTGTCATTTCTACAAATAAGATCTTTGACATGAGGCCCATAATGAGGCTGTGATGATTTTCATTCTTTACTCATCAGATGGTTGAGCTTCGTTATATCTTGGCGTGGCAGCTTTTGGGGGGTTTTGTGAGATATTGGAGCTATTTTGGTTTCTGCCTCTCACAACGACTCCTTAAGCTTGCAGCCATGGTGGGGTTTAGCTTATGTTTGAGAAAAGGTGAATCTGAGCCTCCCA
Organism: Capsicum rhomboideum; assembly: GCA_031232105.1. Classification (NCBI taxonomy): domain Eukaryota; kingdom Viridiplantae; phylum Streptophyta; class Magnoliopsida; order Solanales; family Solanaceae; genus Capsicum; species Capsicum rhomboideum. The sequence continues at coordinate 135,056,533 of CP124711.1, read as the reverse complement.
ACTCTCTGTTTGTGTTGAAAGAATGAGGTTTTTTATACTACACAACTTATACAGCATAACTTAATCCTTCAGAATTTACGAGACAAAAGTTCTCTAAACTTACTAGGTGGCTTTCCAAACAGGCCCTAACTCTTTATAGCCTCCAATCTCCCTCTCTAGAGAGTCCTTACTCAAGAATTAGGATCAGTTCAGCCCAGAAGGAAGAATGAGACCAACAGAGAACCAAAAAAATGGATTTCTTCGGGGTGGTTACTCTCTCTGATTGGCCTATGATTTCTCCATTCCACCAAACCAACAACCCTCCGTTGCTATAGCAACAATAGTACTACTAATTATTGCTCCCTCTTCCATTTTTACTTTTCTTGAAAACTGTCCACAAATTGCTATACAAAAGAGGCAGAAGACTGAGGCAATCGGAGAAAAATTTGGGATTCTTTCAGTCTCTGGTATGTCAATGATTTCTTGTTTGATCTTATTAACAGCCCCTTTTAGCTTTTGCTGTAATTTCCTGGATTTTGGGGACTTTACACTTTACTTGCTCCGTGCACTTCAACATATATTTTTTTCATCATATTAATATGTGAACGGATTGCAACTTATAGTATTTTTGTATAGTTTTCAAATATCTAAATTTTAAATTTAAAATATTGCATTAATCTAAGGAGCCGTTTGCCCATGAATATTATTCATATTAAATGAGCATTATTTCAGCCCAGAATGAGGCCAACAGAGAGTAAAAAAATTGGATTTTCATGGAGGGTGGTTGCCCTCTCTGATTGGCCTATGATTTCTCCAAATCAACAACCCTCCCTTCCTCTATTTTCCAACAAAAAGAAAAAAAAATCATGAATAGCAACAGCAGTACTACTAATATTATTACTTCCTTTGTTCCATCTTTTTACTTTTCTTGAAAAACTGTCCACAAATTGCTATACCAAAAAAGTGGCAATGATGATGATATTTATTATTTGCTGTGTGTTCATTTCTGGGCTGAAATTATTGGGGGCATGGAGAAAACCCGACCCGTATCTTGGCGGGGCAAAACCCGAATTATGCAACCCGGGTTCATTTTGCAGCCATGGCGTTGTCGTCTACTTCTCCGATTTTCCCCCCATTTTACACACATCTGAGCCTCTACTTTCATATTCGGATCCGGGTAGGACCCAGATCCGGATCTCGATGGAAACCCAGTTCAGTTTGCTCAAAAGACTCGGGCAATTGGGGCAAAATTGGGTTTTTCTCAGTCTGCAGTACGTCAATGATTTTTTTTTTTTGATGTAATTAACAGCCCTTTTTTCTTTTGCTGTAATTTCCTAGATTTTGGGACTTACATTTTAATAATGCGATATTAATATGAGAAGGATTGCACCCAAGGGTGTGGCCTAGTGGTTCAATGAAGTTGGGTTGAGCACCATGAGGATCTCAGATTCAATTCCCAACAGAGACAAACACTAAGTGATTTCTTCCCATCTGTTCTAACCTTGGTGGATCGAGTTACTTGGTACCTGTTGCTGGTGGGAGGTGGCAGGTATCCCGTGGAATTAGTCGAGGTGCGCGCAAGATGACACGGACACCACGGTTATCAAAAAAAATATATATATATGAGAAGGATTGCAATTTATAGTATTTTTCGTATAGTTTTCAAATATCTAAATTTAAAATTTTGAAATTTTGCATTAATCTAATTTAGTTTAGCTTCGAAGATTAGTCAAATTGACTCGTGAAGCAAAATGTGACGTCAAATTGACTCTCGTGAAGTAAAATGTGACTTAGTAAAAGTGAATAGAGGGAGTACATAGCAATCTTATGTACATAGCAATGGACATAAGATTGCATGTTTTGGGGACATAAGTTCTTTAGAAACTGAAGTTATGCTCGGACATACCTTGTGGGATATTGTTATAGGAAAATATAAATTTATGTCTCGCAAAAAAGTTATTTGTTATGAGGCGCATAAATTAAAGACCGGCACAAAATAGGGGCAGAAGTGTGAATGACCCAGTGATGGAAGCTCATGAGGCCAACAGGGAGAATGGGAATTTCTTTCAAGGGTGGTTGCCCCTTCTGATTGGCCTATGATTTCTCCTTTAACCAACAACCCTATGCAAACGTTGAAACAAGAAATAGTGTTTGTAGCCATCGCCTTCAATGGTGGCGATGTGATGCTGATGGCAGTAGTACTATCAGGTGTCGTTTGGTAGAGTATATAAGAAACTGAAGTTATGCCTTATGATATGAAAATATAAACTTATGCCTCGTGAAAAAGTTGTTTGCTATGAGGGTCCTAAATTAAAGACCAATACAAAACAAGGGCAAAAGTGTGAATGACCCAGTAATGGAGGCTCTCAGCCCAGAATGAAGAATGAGGCCAACAGGGAGAAAAAAGAAATTTCTTTGGAGGGTGGTTGCCCCTTCTGATTGGCCTATGATTTCTCCTTTAACCAACAACCCTATGCAAAAGTGGAAACAAGAAATATTGTTTGTCGCCAGTGCTTTCAGTGGTGGCGATGTGATGCTGATGGCAGTAGTACTATTCAATTTTCTGATCATTGTGAGGTACATTTAATTGCATGGCCATAAGTTCTTTGAAGGTGCGGGGTGAAAGTGCAAATGAGCCTCTGAACTAAGGTCTCATTTGTTTTATGCTTATATGCTTAAAAGCCACTTAAAATAAGTCCATCCAAACAGGCTCTTGTCAGTGTTATCAAAGGCGCGCTTAAAGCACGCTTAAGCCCTAAGGCGAGGCTCAAACCGTGTTGAGCGCTTCGCTTTATGTGCGCTTCGCTGTCATCATCAAGTTTCTGAGGCATACTTTTCCTTGCCAATGAGCCTTTTCTGAAGAAGCGACACTAAACAATTGATATTTCACTTTATCATAATTGTTTTTCAATTTCTTTGTTCATATATTTGTCATTCATGCCTTGTAATTTCTAGTCTTGGACTAAACATAAGTATTTGTACTTTTTCTTCCTTTGCGCCTCTTTTCATTGAAGCCCACGCTTTTATTTGCGCTTTGAGCTTTAAGCCCCAACAGACCTTAGAGCTTTTTTGTGCTTTTCGCTTTAGGTAACACTGGGCCTCTTGTTAATTTTTCTTGTTAAGGTTGTTCAAATGGGTTCTTCTGGGTAAGTTTCCATTTTTGTCGAAAAAGGCATTGATGATATTGCTAAACTGGGCTGATGTTTGGGGCATGGAGACAATCTGACCCGTATCTTGGCATGGCAAACCCAGATGGCTTGTGATTGAGTCTTCTCTTTCACATGCAACTGGTTCTTTTGCAGCCATGGTGGTTGTCGCCTTCTCTTTGTCCCTTTTTTTGCAGCTCTGAGCCTCAATTTCCAACTACAAGAGTCAATTGTATGTGGCCTTGCCAGACACCAGTCAGCATTAACTCTCTTTAGCTGTGTCTTTAAAAAGTCTTTTACTCAAGAATGAGGATCATTTCAGCCCAGAATGAGACCAACAGAGGAAAAATGGGATGTTCATGGTGGGTGGTTGCCCTCTCTGATTGGCCTATGATTTCTCCTTTAACCCAACCAACAACCCTTCCTTGCCATTGACAGCAACAGTATGGTACTACTAATTATTATTATTACTACTTCCTTCGTTCCATCTTTTTACTTTTCTTGAAAAACTGTCCACAAATTGCTGTGCCAAAAAAGAGGCAATGATGATGATATTTACTGTGTGATGATTCTGGGCTGAAATTATTATTCGGGGCATGGAGAAAACCTGACTCGTATCTTGGCGGGGCAAAACCCGAAACCCGGTTTGTTTTGCAGTCATGGCGTTGTCATCTTTTTCTCCTCTTTTGCCCCCCATTTTACACACATCTGAGCCTCTATTTCAGAATTCGGATCCAACCTGGATCCAGTTTGATGGAAAACCCAGTTCAGTTTAGCTCAAAAGACTTGAGGCAATTGGAGAATAATTGGTTTTTTTTTTTAGGGTGGTTGACCATATATACGGTATGTCAATGATTTCTTATTTGCCCTAATCAACAACCCTTTTTAGCTTTTGCTGTTCTTTCTTGGATTTTGGGGACTTACACTTTAATATGAGAAGGATTGCAACTTATAGTATCTTTTGTATGGTTTTCAAATATTTAAAATTTTAATATAAAATATTGCATTTATCTAATTCAATTTAGTTTCGAAGATTAGTCAAATTCTCTCTCACAAAGCAAAACGTGACAAAGTCAAATTGACTCTCGTGAAGCAAAACGTGACGAGTAAAAGTGAATAGAGGGATTAGCACCCAAGGGTGTGGCCTAGTGGTTCAATGAAGTTGGGTTGAGCACCATGTGTCTCAGGTTCAATTCCCAACAGAGAGACACTAGGTGATTTCTTCCCATCTGTTCTAGCCTTGGTGGACAGAGTTACCTGGTACCTGTTGCTGGTGGGAGGTGGCAGGTATCCCGTGGAAGTAGTCGAGGTGCGCTCAAGCTGGCCCGGACACCACGGATATTTAAAAAAAAAAAAAGTGAATAGAGGGAGTACATAGCAATGGACATAAAATTGCACGTTTTGGGGACATAAGTTTTTAGAAATTGAAGTTATGCCCGGGCATAACTTGTCCGATATTATTATACGAAAATATAAACATATGTCTCGTGTAAAAGATGTTTGTTATGAGGGGCATAAATTAAAGACAAGCAGAAAATAGGGGCAGAAGTGTGAATGGCCCAGTGATGGAAGCTCAGCCCAGTATGAAGAATGAGGCCAACAGGGAGAATAGGAATTTCTTTGGAGGGTGGTTGCCCCCTCTGATTGGCCTATGGTTTCTCCTTTAACCAAACCAACAACCCTCTGCTAAAGTGGAAACAAGAATCGATATTTGTTTCCATCTCCTTCAATGGTGGCGATGTGATGCTGATGGCAGTAGTACTATCAGGTGTCGTTTGGTAGAGTGTATAAGAAACTGAAGTTATGCCTTATGATATAAATTACTCCCTCCGTTTCAAAAAGAATGACCTAGTTTGACTTGGCACGGAGTTTAAGAAAATAAAGAAGACTTTTGAATCTTGTGGTCCTAAATTAAAGTTATGGCAAATGTACCAAAATGCCCTTTAATCTTGTGTTCTTAAACATGTCATGTGGAAAGTTGGAATTAAAGTGTTGCCAAAAAAGGAAAGGGTCATTCTTTTTGAAACAGACTAAAAAGGAAAGTAGGTCATTCTTTTTGAAACGGAGGGAGTATAAATTTATACCTCACAAAAAAGTTGTTTGCTATGAGGGTCATAAATTAAGGACCAACGAAAACAGGGGCAACAGTGTGAATGACCCAGTAATGAAAGCTCTCAGCCCGGTATGAAGAATGAGGCCAACAGGGAGAAAAAGGGAATTTCTTTGGAGGGTGGTTGCCCCCTCTGATTGGCTTATGATTTCTCCTTTAACCAACAACTCCATGGAAAAGTGGAAACAAGAAATATTGTCTGTCGCCATCGCCTTCAGTGGTAGCGATGGGATGCTGATGACAGTAGTACTATTCAATTTTCTGATCATTCTGAGCTACGTTTAATTTCAGTTCTTTAATGACACGGGGAAATAGTGCAAATGACCTGCTGTGCTAAGGTTTCATTTGTTTTATGCTTATGCTTAAAAGCCACTTAAAATAAGTCCATCCAAGAGGCTCTTATTAATTTCCTTGTTAAGGTTGTTCAAATGGGCTCCTCCGGAAAAGTTCCCACTTTTTAGGCAGTGATGATATTGCTAATCTGGGCTCATGTTTGGGGCATTGGGACAATCTGTACCATATCTTGGCATGGCAAACCCGGATGGCTTGTGATTGACTCTTCTCTTTCACATGCAACTGGTTCTTTTGTAGCCATGGCGGTTGTTGCTTTCTCTTTGCCCCATTTTTGTAGATCTGAGCCTCAATATCCAACTTGTCCGACTGGATGTCCAAGGACTACCCGTACCCTACTTTTCTTGTAGGTTTATCCTTCAGATTATTGATGTGTAACATTATGTAAGGATGGAAAATGATACAATCTATTCAAATGTTGTATTCATTAAAGCAATACAATACGATACAATACAGTAGGATACATTATGCAACAATATGTAACAACCATCCAAACAGAGTGTTATTCTCTATATCCTTCATCTATAAAGAGTCTTTTACTCAAATAATGAGGATCAGTTCAGCCAAGAAGGAAGAATGAGGCCAACAGAGAGAACAAAAAAATGGGTTTCTTGTAGGGTGGTTGCCCTCTCTGATTGGCCAATGATTTCTCCGTCCGACCAAACCAACAACCCTCCGTTGATATGGCAGCAGTAGTACCACTAATTAATATTCCCTCCATTCCATTTCACTTTTCTTGAAAACTGTCCACAAATTGCTATAGAAAAGATGGAAAGAGGCAGTGATTTTAGCTCAGAAGATTGAGGCAACCCGAGAAAATGGGGGTTTTTTCAGGGTGACCATCTCTGGTATGTCAATGATTTCTTCTTTGCTCTAATCAATAGCCCTTTTAGCTTTTGGTGTAATTTCCTAGATTTTAGGGACTTAACTTTACATAGCAATGGACATAAAATTGCACGTTTTGGGGACATAACTTCTCTAGAAACTGAAGTTATGCCGGGGCATAACATGTGGATATTAGACCAACATACCCAGTATAGTCCACAAAGTGGGGTCTGGGGAGTGTACAATGTATGCAATCCCTACCTCAGTGGTAGAGAGGGTGTTTCTAATAGACCCTCGGCTAAAGAATCAAACAGTCGAAAGCAGTCCCGAAAAGAAAGTAACGGAATTACAAGAAACAACAAAACACAAATTGCAGATAATAACAGAACGGAAACTACAACATAACAATAGAATAATTGAGGTACAAGAAACAACAGAACTACAGGAACAATACTACGACTATTAGTATAAACGGAACACAAGACAACACACAGTTACCTGCTAACCTTCTACCCTAATCCGTGTCCTCCACACTCCTATCTAAGGTCATGTCTTCGGTAAGCTGAAACTGCGCCATGTCCTGTCTAATCACCTCTCTTCAATACTTCGTCGGGGATGGATTGTTTCAAGAGAGGTAGAGGTAGACCTCTCTTTAAGGACGCAGGGCAAAAGTGCAAATGACCCTCTGAGCTAAGGTCTCATTTGTTTTATGCTTATGCTTAAAAGCCACTTAAAATAAGTCCATCTGAACAGGCTCTTATTAATTTTTCTTGTTAAGGTTGTTCAAACGGGCCCTTCTGGATAATTTTCCATATTTTAGGCAGTGATGATATTGCTAATATGGGCTGATGTTTGGGGCATGGAGATAATCTGACCCGTATCTTGGCGTGGCAAACCCGGATGGCTTGTGATTGAGTCTTCTCTTTCACATGCAATTGGTTCTTTTGCAGCCATGGCGGTTGTCGCTTTCTCTGCGCCCCATTTTTTTTTTTTGCATATCTGAGCCTCAATTTCGAACTAGTCCGACTGGACGTCCAAGGACTCAGAGTTCTTGATCTAAATGACAAAAAACCCTCTGTATGCACATACACACACACACATCATGTGAAAATGTCAAAAATGGTCCCTTATAGAGGCAGTGATGATCTTTCAATCTATCCTCTTAAGCTAGTAATTGAGCATTGAGAGTACCCACCGGTATCTTGGCGGGGCAATGACCTGGATGCCTGTGATTTTGTTGCATGCAACTAGGGAAAATGGAGTGACTGGACTTTCTTTCCCTGAACATATACAGATCTGAGCCTCAATTGTCACTTATGTCTTACTCCGGGTGTATTTGGTATGGAGGAAAATGTTTTAGTGAATCAGCCCTAAAGTGGCTGCGTTGTGTTCAATGACATACTTCATGTGATCCCATTGTGGTCTGAAAAGTGGCTACCTTGTGTCGTTTCTACAAATAAGACCTTTGACACGAGGCCCATAATGAGGCTGTGATGATTGATTTTCATTCTTTACTCATCAGATGGTTGAGCTTCGCTATATCTTGGGGTGGCAGCTTTTGGAGGGTCTTGTGAGATAATGGAGCTATTTTGGTTTCTGCCTGTCACACAGGCTCTTTAAGCTTGCATCCATGGTGGTGCTTAGCTTATGTTTGGAAAAAGGTGAATCTGAGCCTTCCAAATCTGTTTGTGTTGAAAAATGAGGCCTTTTATACTACAGAACTTATGCCGCACAACTTAAACTCCTACAGAACTTACAAGATAAAAGTTCTCTAAACTTACCAGGTGGCTTTCCATACAGGCCCTAACTCTTTATAGCCTCCAATCTACATCTATAAAGAGTCTTTACTCAAGAATGAGGATCAGTTCTGCCCAGAAGGAAGAATGAGGCCAACAGAGTAAAAAATGGATTTCTTGGAGGGTGGTTGCCCTCTCTTTGGCCTGTGATTTCTCCATCCCACCAAACCAACAACCCTCCGTTGCTTTATCTGTGGAATTTCCAAAAATAAATAAATTCTGTTGAAATTGATGTGATGTTGATAGCAACAGTAGTACTATACTAATATAATGCTCCCTCCGTTACACTTTATTTTTCTTGAAAACTGTCCACAAATTGCTGTAGATAAGATTCCATCTTTCTAAAGAGGCAGTGATGATATTTCCTGATGATTCTTGGCTGAAATTCGGGGAATGGAGAAAACACGACTCGTATCTTGGTGGGGCTAACTCGAAGCATGCAACCGGTTCATTTTGCAGCCACGGAGAGAAATGGGAGAGCAATGGGGATTTTTTTTTTTCACGGCCGACCATCTCTGGTATGTCAATGATCTCTTTTTTGCTCTAATCAACAACCCTTTTAGCTTTTGGTGTAATTTCCTGGATTTTAGGGACTTACACTTTACAGAGCAATGTACATAAAATTGCATGTTTCAGGGACATAAGTTCCTTAGAAACTAAAGTTATGCCAAGTTTGCAGCCGTGGCAGTGTCAAAGAAGTCAATACCCGAGATCAACTGCTTATTCAAAACTTTTTAAAATCATCTGCAGTTCTCATTTTCAGCTATGCTTTGGAATTGCAGTGGACAAAATCTTATACATTCTTACTAGTAATTGTCAAGTTTTGGACTGAAATATGTTTTACTGTAAGCCTTTTTTACTTCTTATGTCTTGATGTTTTGTCTAACCTTTCTTTCTTTTTTTTTTCTTCCCCCAGCAGCTCTATGGTTAGATGGACTATGCCACAGATGACGATAGATGTTTTTCAGTTGTTGGAACAATGTGGGCAGCTGTGTGTGTGAGGCAGAGGAATGGTGGAATTTTGTTGCCAGCTTGTATATGGTGGATAAGCCTGAAAGGAGAGGAATGCTAGGTTTTTGAAGGGAAAAGCAGCTCCATCCAGAATTGCTGTTTTTTTCATGGAATTAGTCGAGAAGCGCGTAAGCTAGCCTGTCAGGCGGCAAACACAATTATCAAAAAAAAAAAAAAAAAAAGAAAAGAAAGAAAACATGTGAAAAATGATGACGAATCTTAGTTGCTGTTTCTGTTTTAATTTTTGAAATCTGTACAGGAGCTTCAACACACCCTTTATGCTGGTTGATATATACTAATGTTATCATTATAAAAAAGAAAATATATAAAGGTGCTCAGGTACATGAAACTTTAACTTTTATTAGAGAGTAGGGCCGGGAGTGAAATGAGAACTAAAATGAGCTCATTTTACAAAAAAACAAGCTTATGTTCATTAGTAAAAATGAATCACCATGAACTACAACATGTAAAAGGAACTCCCATTTTTGTAATTGGACTAACAAATTGAATCCATTTTTAATTGGTTATAGCTAGAGGTGAAGTCAGGATTCAAAGCTTGGGGGTTCGAAAATTTAAGATGGGATGATGACATTTAGCTAATATATTGTAGCCGCCAAACTAACAAACGAGTATCGAAGAAACTTGATTTTCAATTTTGTAAAAGAACTCTTGTTTTAGAATGGAATGTTTTTTTTTTTTGATTTTTTTTTTACTTTTTGTAGTAATTGTTAATCTTATATTTTAATTTTTTTAAAATAAAGGTTTTTTTTAAGGGAATCTGCATATATAACAGAGGAAGAACAAGTACATTAGATTGACTACTTAATTTCCTCTTGAAAAAGGATACACAATATTTCCCCACTGAAAAAGAACATTGGCGTAGCAGTTAGATTCGAACCCACAACGTCGCGCGAGTGAAGCTTAATGCCAACTTTATTACCACTACGATGTCTACACAGCTTTATAAGTGGGTTCGCTGGTTAATTGTTATATATATTTTAATGGATTTTCTAGTACAAATAGGTCCTATACAAAAGCTACTGGGTTCGTTCAAACCCCCCATATACACTGTAGCTCCGCTCCTAGTTATAGCAACCTATATGTATATTCTTTAGTAACTTATGAAAGTAAAGTTGACTGAGATACAATGTTTTATTTTACCAGTCTATTTCCTTGGGGGTTCGGTTGGTTGTTGGTTAGGAAAGTTAGTCATTCATGTATTAAAATCAACATAATTAGCACTAGGGGTGGGTATGGTATGGTATTTAAAATTTCGGTATTCGGTTTTCAAAAATATTATACCATTACCACATCAAATTAATTCGGTATGGTTTGGTATTTTGAAGTTTGGTTTCAGTATTTTGCAGTATGGTAAATCGGTAACCATAGTTTGTTCAACTACGACAATATATACTCGTATAATAGGTATTATGACTTTGACATTAAAACAGAAAACGTCTTAATTATATCATACTAACACATTACGCATATAGAAGTACTAGATTAGTGTACGTGCTTTGTACGTGTGTCACACGCCAATCAATTTAAACAACAGAAAATAATATATAAAATAAATACTTACTACGTGCACAAGAAAAAAGATAATTAACATAAAGGGAATATATAAAAGGGTCCAATTCTATTAGAAAACAAGTGAATTATATAAAAGCGTCCAATTCTATTAGATAAAGTGAATTATGCATGTATTAAAATTATATAGCTATAAATAGTAAATATTTTCTAAACATGGTATATTTAGGTAAGTTTCCAAAAAATAATTTCCTAGTTTAGTAATTTTATATCTAATTGATTATTAAGTTATTCTTTTTTACATTGTATGATATAGAAAAGCCTAAACCTTAAAATCCTTATAATATTCTAACCAGACGTACTCCTAAAAGATAATCCCAAATCATTGGCAAAACCTTTTATAACAAACCACGTCAACCTCTTTTGACAATTTAGCTAATAATTTTCTTATTCTTCTCCCATTCTCCTCTTTTTCTTTTGGATTTTTAAGTCTTTTATTTTCTTACATTTAAATGTTAATATTTCTAATATTCTTCAAATACGAAAAAATTTAAGAAGTAATATTTTAGTCAATTTTAAATTACTAAATATTAGAGATTCATAAATTTAATTACCTGCTCTATCTGTTGAACAATACAACATCGAACACGAATAGACTTTGCTTCCTTCCTTGTGATTGCGAAAATAAGACATGCAAAAGTACATGCTATGGACCTACCTAAAGATCTGTTGAACAGCAGTTTCAATTAAATAAAAAAAAATAGAAACGAATTCAATCACAATTAATATAAAATTTTCAAAAAAAACTTAATGGAAGTACATTAAAGAAATTCACAACAATTGAAATATATAAAAATAATTTGAATGATAATGGATTCGTATTTTCTTACTTCATTGTGTAATAGGATCTTTTAATACTTATGATTCACAAAATTAAATTGACCAATAAAATATTACTAACAAAATTTGTTGGTAACAAAATCATAGGTGAAGCAAGGTTAATATGTTTTTCAAACAAAAAATCTTCACACGAATTGCTCTCTCGTGCAATCACTTTTTAATTAGATATCGATTGAAAAGCTATTAAACTATTGAATTAACTTTGAGTTTGATGATATGACTAAAGAGATAAAATATAAAATTTGATTCATACTCTACCGTCTTGCAAATTGAAGTTTTCTTCGACATTTAAGGGTCAAATTTTATAGTGAGATTCGTATTATATATGCTAAAAGAAACTTACCACCATATATATTTTAGGAGTCTACATTAATTACATCTTACCATATATTTTTTCTACACCATGTATTTTAGGACTATATTTGATTTTTCATGTTTGAAAGTCCTAATTTAATCATGGCTCTTCCCATATACTTTAGGAGTTGATATTATATATATAAAGATATAATAATTACAGAAAAAGGGTAAAAAGACGATGAGTGTTTTAATGAAAGACAAAAAGTTCGAATCACTTTTCTAAGGGTCTTCACATTTTTAATATATTGTAGATAGATGTAGATGTAGATGTAGATAGATGTAGATTGTATTAAAAAGAAAGTACAAACAACTCCTCGTGTTTATCAATTACATAGAAAAGACATTTCATCAAGATAAAGTAATCAAAATTTCAACGTCTAAACATTTAGTTTTATAGTAATACTGGTTGTATATTTGTTAGTATTTTAATAATATATACAAATTATTTATGTAACTATATTCTTCAGTATGATATTCGGTATTTCGGTATGGTATTTATAAATACCAAATACCGTACCGAATATCAATTTTTTAAAAATGTATACCATATATCATATCAAATACCATAATACCATAAACACGGTATCAAAAATTTTGATTCGGTATGATAATTTGGTAGATACCCCTAATTAGTATTATATTAATTAGTTATGTATAAATTTCAGCACACCAAATAAGTGTTTTGGTTATTGCCGCATAACTAAAATATGTACACGTTGCAACTCAATTTATGTATTATTTTAAATTTAATAATAAAAAAAACACATCTAAACTGTTAACTTTTTTGCGAGTTTCATAATTTAATTATCCATTATTGGGAAATCTTAGTAGCTTAGTTGGTTGGCTACCTAAACTTTCACCTTGCTAGTGATAGGTTGATTTCCCACCATATAATCCTCTTCTTTGCTTCCCCTTTTCCTACCCTCAATATTGTTCTCTACATCTACCTAAACTATCAATCCCTTTTAATTAAAATACATCTCGATGTAGAGTTGACCAAATATTTATTCACAATCGACAAACAGACTTGTGTAGTCCCACTCAGCATTGAGATAGGGAGTGATAGTTGAGGTATGATACTTGGGGAAATGTTATAATTTATGTTGGTTTTTTTAACATTAACTCATTATTTTATGTAGATAGAAAATGTATTAACTATACATGAATAAAAAAGTTCAGTATAACCAATCTATGTATTATTAGTACCCGCATAACTTTAATCAATAATAGAAAAAACCCTTATACACTGTTCAGATGGTTGCTACATACTATTTCATAATGTATGGTATTGTGTTGTATTGTATCGTACTGTATTATTTTAATGAATATAGTGTTTGAATAGATTGTATCATTTTTCTTCTTTACATAATCTCCCACATCAATAATTTAAAGGATAAATCTACTAGTAGGATACAGGATAAGACTACTATAAAAAAAGGTAAGATAAACATCAAGAACAAAAATCTACCCTTTTTTTTATAAATAGAGGCGCACGTTAGATGGTTAGCCTAAACTCTCTTGATGTACATTAGTGCGTTTGCCATGGGCAGGAGGGCAAAGACTATGATTGCGACTATGTCACTGGCACAAATTCAAGCTGAGAAGATGGTTTGATATGCTGGAGTAGGGAGAAAGACAAAGGGCGGAGGAAACACTTTGAAATCCATTGTTCATGACGATGGGCAGAGTTCATCAATCATTGAAGTTGGGGAGCTAGGGCTACCGATGAGTTCAGCTCCGAGTCCGATGAATTCACGCATTTAGCTGAATAAGGCATCACCAGTGCATAAGGATGAAGTAATTTGAGTTAATCTTGTACAAGAGAGAATACAACAATGGTAGAGTATGATCAAATCACAGTCGAGGCGTCAGTCTTTGGCAGATGAAGTTGATCAATCGGAGTTGAGTATGGGCAAGCAAGTTGAAACCAGAGCCTCAATTTGGGATAAATTTGACATTACAAAATATCAAATGCTAGGTTCAAGCTAGAGTTTATGAATCCAGGGTTAGAACAAAATTAACAGATAGGGGAAATTGAGTTAGACGACATATCATCTGAAATTGAATATTGGGGGAGCGTAGTGGTTTGCTATATGTTGGGGGCTCATCCACCCTTCGCAGTACTAAATGGGTATATCCAGAGGATTTGGGAAAAATATGGGGTAAACAAAATAGCAATGCTAAAAAATAGTATTGTGTTAGTTTGATTCGATAGCAAAATGGGGCAAACAAATGTTTTGGAGGGGGGTATATATCACTTTGATAATAAGCCCATGATCGTTAAAGCTTGGCATAGTGATATGAAATTTTCTAAGGAACTGAGATTTTTCCCTATATGGATCAAAATCCTAGAGTTAGATTTTAAGTACTGGAGTATGCGGGGTTTGAGCAAGATAGATAGCCTTGTGGGAAAGCCGTTGATGATAGGTAAGCACACTGAACAGAAATAGGGGCTAAAGTTTGAGAGATTGCTTTGTGATGTCAAAGTGGGTGCTGAATTACTAAAGAAAGTGTACTTCAGGAATGAGAAAGGTAGCGTGATTGAAAAACCAGTTACATATGATTGGAAAACTTTAATTTGTGCATGTTGCCATAAATATGGGCATATAGGAGACAATTGTAGAAAGAATAAACCCGTGCGAGATATGAAGAAAGCTACTGTGCAAATAGAAGATAAGCAAAGTCCTACTAAGGATAGAGTACATAGCTCAGGGAAAGATGAAGAGAGTAGCAGCATACAAAGGGTGCCTCAGGCCCCAACTGGAACTCAGAATCCAGGGGAATGGGCAAGGAAATTTGTGCAACCAAAGAAAGTGTGGAATAGGGCACAAGGAAAAACTACTCAACAGGCTGAACTTGGTGTCCTTAGCTGGAATACTTTTCAAACATTGCAACAAGGTGAGCAAGGGGTTGGAGCTTCCTAATCAGAGCATCATCAGGTTCTTGGTGGAGGTAACAATTGGTGTAGTCGGGGGACTACTCTTATAGGGATGGTTAGAATTCTTGCCTGGAATGTGAAGGGCCTAAATGACATGAATAAGCAAAAAAGGTAAGCCTCCTCTACAATGATTTAATGTTGGCTTGATAGGTTTGTTAGAAACAAAAATAAAGTTGAATAGAAGTGATGCTATTGGTAGTATATTTCCCAAATCAGGAGTCAAATAGACGGCAGGATGTACGATTGTGATTTGATGGCACGATCGCACTATAGGATCGTGATATGTAAGGGAAAACTCAACCTGCAGGATTCAAGTATAAGGAGATCAGACAATAACTCTCACGACCGTACCTTGAAGGCACGATCGTACCATGTGGTCATCGAATGAGGGTTCAGTTTTGTTAAGTTGCAGGATTTTAGAGGCATGATGATCAGAAGACAAGAAGTCATGATCGTAGGTTGAAGACACGAGACCGTACCTTGGGTCGTTTGATGAAAGATCTGTCAGTTGACAAGTCCAAGTACAAATCACGACAGGCAAAGGACGATCGTGGGTTCTAACCACGATCGTACCTTCTTCTCGTTCAAAGCAACCGACATTATTTTCCTTTTTTGTTTAGAATAGGATTTGTGTTGTCTATAAATACTCTTTTAGGGTTATTTTTACAGGTTACACATTATTATTATCACATAACATTATATTATGGAATTCTAAGGCATATTCTTGAAATTTTTCGAATATTGGTTTTACAGTTTTAATTCTTGTTGAGATAGTTTATTCATTATCATAAGTTTCAATTCATGTTTTCATCTATGAATTCTTGTTTTGTTCATGCAATTATGAGTAGCTAAACTCCACAACTAGGGTTGTGGGAACCATGACAGATGAACGAAGTAGAGTTCGAAGTACAAGGTAATTCTCGACGGGTATTAGGGCATGTATTGTTGTTTCTTTGGAATTGGTTGCTTTCTGAAGAGTGCACGTGTTGGGACTCATCCTATCTCTACCCTGGACTGTAGCAAGGGTATTCGGATAAGACTAGCGAATCAACAATAAGACTTGGAGTTATCTTCATTTAATTAGCCTTGAACCGTGATACAAGAAAGACGATATTGGAATCATAGATAAGGGGAAACATAACAACACTCATGACACATTAACCTTTGTGTTTGAGGATAGTCATCTACAAGGGGCGTAACATAGTCGGTTAGACGATACATAACCTATCGATTCTGCATGCTGGATACCTTAAAAGATCACAAAAGTACGGAGAACCTATGGAGTTATGAAGTTATTGGGGACCACAGTCCTAGTACTTTTTTCATCTTGATTACAACCTCAGCAAACAATCTCTCGTTACTACTACTCGTTTACTTTACAAAACACCCTTTTTTTTTTACTTATTTGCCAATTACTTAGACGAACATAGTTGATTGAATTTTGACCTATTCTCTGTGGGATCGACCCTAAACTTGTTGGGTTCTATATTTGATTCAACGACCGCTTTGCACTTTTTGGGAGGTGTAATTTGGACTATATCAGGTAAGCTGTTAACAAAGATAAAATGTAGGGCATGGGATTGACAGGTGATGATCCACTATGTAGTCTATGTTTAACTGACAATGTAGAGAGACTGTTGGTCTCTTTTTCTTTAAGTTTCCTTGGTCGATTGGTTTATGGAAGGCACAATAGGATTGGTTAGGGGTTAAGTTGCAACATGATGTGATCCTTAATGATCTGGTGTTGATTAAGAGGAAGCACTAGGGAAAATACAAGAAGGAAGTGATGATAGCAGTGTATAGAGCTGTGGTCTATGAAGTATGGGTTGCCAGGAATCAAAAGATGTTCAGAGGGACTAAAACATGTGTTTTGAGTCTGTTCCAGCAACTTCAAGCAACAATACGTATTAGAGTGGAATTGTACAGTGAGGCTAAGAGAGCAAGTAAATATAAGAGTTTGATACAGTGTATTTACAACTGGTGAAATAGGTCTTTTCTTTTGTTATTAGTTTGTTATTTGTTTTTCCTGTTTTCTGATACTCATCTTGCTTTGTTGGTTTGATCAAAGAGGGGGGTGCTATTTATTTGTACAGAAAATTGGTTTGGTGTTATGGTAATATTTCACAGTTTATTACCAAAAAGAAAGAATAAAATAGATTATTAAATAATAAGTAAAGATAAAATGAGAAAAAAATATAAGGTTACGACGCGATACCACTAAATCGGTGGTTACATAAAGTGAGGTTTTTTCATGGTTACTGTCACGCCTCAAATCCCATTAGGGCAGACAGTCACCCGTAACCGTAAAGGCCCAAGAGAACCAACCTATGACCGTGTACATTCATATGCATGCCATTAAGTGAACAAAAATTCTGCCATATGCAGATATAATATATCGACGACGGAAGTCATGTAAAGAGGTACAAAATGGATACGAGACTTGGCTGTTGGGGCCACAACGTCTAAAAGGTAAGACACTTCTACGTTTGACTTTACAAAATCTACAAAGCCTCTAAAAGATATATAACCATGACTAAGGTCGGGACAAGTCCCCGCCTTAGACAACTACTACACAGTACCAAAAATATATACAAATGACTCGAAAAGCCCCGAATCAACCTGAAACTCACCAATAGCCTGCAGATGACCCTAACCTTACTGTGAAGGTCTACTAGCTCCTGTGTCTTTAGCAAGTAAGGTAGGTCCCCCAAGGGACGTCAGTACGAAAGAATGTACTGAGTATGTAAGGCTATAAGTAACCATATGCAATATAGAAACTCAAATAGAATCAAATACAAGTGAATAGATAATACTGATATACCACCGTACTGTATATGTGGAACCATGTACATCACATTCATTTCTTTTCTTTTACCTTTACATCAATATACATCATACAATGCCCAAGACCAACTGATCAGTGGTAAATAACATTGGGATCGGCTCGAGCTAGGCTTATGTCCCCAGAGCTACCACCCATAAATCAATAAATTAGGTTCACCCCCAGAGCTACCCCCTGCATCCAATAATCAATCGAGATCGGCTCAAGCTAGGCTTTCGTCCCCAGAGCTACCACCCGTACTCAACCAAATATGCATTACTTCACTTCTTGAATTTTTGTGAGATTATTACAACGGTGGTCATAACATTATTAGAGCTTTGGAACAATATTCAACAAATAAGAGACACGTGAATAACAATTGCTAACAACCTAAAATGAGATACTCTAAAACATTTCGGAGTGGAAACAAGTTTGGTAGCGATGTGAACAATAGGTACGGCCAAAGGATACGAAAAAGAGTAACCTTACATACTTTATCTTTCCAACACGTGACTACAACAATTCAGCTCTTCCTTAAAGCGTTACTCTACAACACAAGTACGTAACGAAGCTAACATTAAAAGTTAATTACATTACAAGTTACAAGACGGTAATTAGTTACTTAACAGGAAGCAAAAACTATCCAATATCCCAAACACATGGCATATCATTCCACCTTCCTTTCTACTGCCACATAACTTCATTCCACCCTCCTACAATACAATTTACTGCCTTACCAGGACACCACCACCAAAACAGTCCACAAACCGATATAAACATTACAAACCGACAAGATCTCCCACCAAGTGCATACTTCACATTTTTAACTCAATGCAACTCCACATATTTATTCCATCAAGTCACATAAATACCTTCCACAACAATATACCAAAACAGTCCACACAGTTTCAAATTTCATTTTAACATAACAAGAAAGTATTCTCCTTTCACTACGTCAAACGTTCCATATACAAACACGTATAAACATTTCCATCAAGCCATATACAAGGGGAACGAATTAGGGACATTACCACACTTAAATATACTGAAATTTAGTCCATCTAATCCAATTCCTTCAAGACTTTAAGTCCCCTTTCAAGTTTAAACCACATAGAAGGCACATCCTTAGCAATTAAGCAAAAGTGGACTGTTTTACAAATAGTGGACTGCTCAACACTTTTTAAATATAACCAACAAGATTTACACACCCTCTTATGCATATAATATATTAAACTATAAGGGTAAACACTTACCAAGACTTGCAAGTGGAAGATTTGTCCAAAAAATCCTTAGGAAAATTAGGGTGGCTAGGGTTTGAGAGAGGAAAAATATTTGATTAAAAATCTGAAATTTGGCAAGTGAATTATGTAGAGAATGAGCTGAATTTCAGCTTTAAATAGGCCCCTCTTAACCCGCTCTCTCAAGTCCAATTTTAGCCACAATTTAGGTCAAAAAGTCCAAGTAGATGATGTATTTACTTGGTCCATTTTTAAATTGATCATCTCCACTTTGGGCCCATTCTTATTTACTTAATTTTGGGCCTCAATTGAGCCCATTAGCATGATATTAATTCAGCTCAATAAATTTACTGGATAATACACCAACTATCTCAAGTTTAAATAATTCCATAAATGTTAAGGTAGCCAAATGAGTTCGAAAATGTACGGGGTGTTACAGTTACCAACAGGGACGGACCCACGTGGTGTCAAGTGGGTTCACATGAACCCAATTCGTCCGAAAATTTACTGTTTATAGAAGGAAATTAATTGTGAAATTTCAGTATAAATAGCATTTTGAACCCATATTGAACAAACTGTGGCTGTGGAGCAATGATCAAGCGGGTTCAAACCCCATGCAGTAATTGCACGTTGTTTGTTTTGTTGCTTTTTTTTTGGGGGGGGGGGGCTGCTTTTACTGCTTAGTCAATTAACTGGGCGAAAAATAAAAAAAAAATGGCCAATTACATTCAATATGCTAATCAATTTAACTTTATATTTTCTTTCTTTCTTTCTATCTTTTTTTTCTATTTCAATATTTTATTTTCTAACTCAAAACCAATAAAAATCTAAAATCTATTTCACTTTAAAAAACAGTTAACTTTTTATTAATAATTTTTGATACTCACTTTCATAGTTTTTTTAAACATGCAACTACTTTTGTTGACATTTTATGTAGTTTGTTAGTTTACTTTAATTTAGTTTTAAAAAACGTAAATAGGTTCTTTGTAAGGTTTTAAATTTTTCCTCAACTTTATCAAATAAAAAAAGTGTCGATTCTTCTTTAAAAAAATAATCCTTTTTTGAGGCTACGATATTAACAACAAAGAACAAATAATAAATCACCGGGCAAATGTTCATTGTGCTCGATGGTGCTTACATATTGGCTATCAGCCTTAAAACATATATTTTAAGAAATAATTAAAACAAACATGATACTCTTAGTAGCGTTACCATACCTACCAGGAGTAACCACCATCTAAGCTAGCGTTTGACCATAAATTCCTAAATATTTTTGACAAGTCATTTTTGGATGGAGATTTGTATGAAGTTTTACCATGTGTTTGATCATAATATTTGAAAAACATATTTCACTTTTAAAGTTCATAAAAAATAAAATTTGACCCAAATACTTAACTTTTCTAGTATTTAAAAATTTGAATTATTTATCAAATAATGACAAATTATATGGCCAAACATTATTTATAAGTTTTTTCCAAAAACTACTTGCCAAATCTATGATTTCTCCCTTCCCACCAAAATCAACAACCCTCCCTTCCTGTTATTTCCAAACAAAGAAAACTAAAATATTCTTTGTCATTGATACCAACAGTATAGTACTACTAAAACTGTCCACAACCTAAAAACAGAGGCAATGATGATGATATTTATTATTTGCTGTTTGATGATTATTATTATTCGGGGCATTGGAGAAAACCCGATCCGTATCTTGGCGGGGCAAAACCCGAAACTCGGTTCATTTTTACACACTTCTGAGCCTCTATTTGAAAAATTCGGATCCGGGTCGGGTCTGGATTTGGATTTGATGGAAACCCAGTTCGGTTTAGTTCAAAAGACGAGAGGCAATTGGAGAAAAATTGGATTTTTTACACTCTCTGGTATGTCAATGATTTCTTCTTTGCTTTAATTAACAGCCCTTTTTAGCTTTTTCTGTAATTGACTTACACTTTAATAATGCAATATTTATATGAGAATGATTGTAACTTATAGTATTTTTCGTATAGTTTCCAATTATGTAAATTTAAAATATTGCTCTAATTCAATTGACTCTCGTGAAACAAGACATAGACATGACCAAATCAAATTGACACTCGTTAAGTAAAATGTGACAAGTAAAAATGAACAGAGGGAGTACATAGCAATGGACATAAAAATGCACGTTTTTGGGGGACATAAGTTCCTTAGAAACTGATGTTATGTCCGGACATAACTTGTGGTATATTAACAACACCATACCCAGTGAAATCCCACAACTGAGGTCTAGGGAGGGTAGAATATACGCAGATCTTACCACTAACTCGTGGAGATAGAGAGGCTGTTTCCTAAAGACTCTTGGCTCAAGTGCAGCAAATCCAGGTACAAAGAAGAGGATATTATTATACGAAAATATAAATTTATGTCTCGCAAAAACTTTTGTTACGAGGTGCATAAATTAAAGACCAACACAAAATAGGGGCAAAAGTGTTAATGACCCAGTAATGGAAGCTCAGTCTAGTTATGAAGAATGAGGCCAACAGGGATAAAAAGGGAATTTCTTTGGAGGTGGTTGCCCTCTCTGATTGGCCTATGATTTCTCCTTTAACCAAACCAACAACCCTCTGCAAAAGTGGAAACAAGAATCATATTTGTTTCCATCTCCTTCAATGGTGGCAATGTGATGCTGATGGAAGTAGTACTATCAGGTGTCGTTTGGTAGAGTGTATAAGAAACTGAAGTTATGCCTTATGATATGAGTGAGCATTATTTCAGCCCAGAATGAGGCCAGCAGAGAGAACAAAAAGAATGGGTTTCTTGGAGGGTGGTTGCCCTCTCTGCTTGGCCAATGATTTCTCCGCCCGACCAAACCAACAGCCCTCCGTTGGTATAGCAGCAGCAGTACTACTAAATACATTTAAATTCTAAATGTAGAAGTGCAAGAACTATGGCCTTTTTTGTTTTCACGGCCAAACGCCTACTAAATCTTTTGGAATTACATTATTGTCCAACTCTCACCAGTCAACATTAGCTCTTTCTATAGTCCTCTACTCAAGAATGAAGGTCATTTTAGCCCAGAATGAGGCCAACAGAGAGAATGGAATTTCATGGAGGGTGGTTGCCCTCTCTGATTGGCCGGTGATTTCTCCAAATCAACAACCCTCCCTTCCTCTAATTTCCAACAAAAAGAAAAAAAAAAAATCATCAATGGTACTACTAATATTATTATTATTATTACTTCCTCCTTTCCATCTTTTTACTTTTCTTTAAATAAATGTCCACATATTGCTGTACAAAAAGAGGCAATGATGATACTTATTTGCTGTGTGTTGATTTCTGGGCTGAAATTACTATTCGGGGCATGGAGAAAACCCGACCCGTATCTTGGCGGGGCAAATCCCGAAACCCGGTTCGTTTTGCAGCCATGGCGTTGTCGTCTTTTTCTCCTCTTTGCCCCCCATTTTACACATATCTGAGCCTCTTATTTCAAATTTGGATCCGGGTCGGATCTTGATGGAATTCCAGTTCAGTTTAGCTCAAAAGATTGAGGTAATTGGAGAATAATTGGGATTTTTTAGGGCGATTGACAAAGGGGAGCCTTGGCCTAACTGGTAAAATTACTGTCATGTGATCAGGATGTTATGGTCGAGTCGTGGAAACAACCTCTTGCAGAAATGCAGGGTAAGACTCTATGCAATAGACCTTTGTGTCCGGCCCCGCGAATAGTGGGAGCTTGGTGCACCGGACAGCTCTTTTTTCAGGGTGGTTGGCCATCTCTGGTATGTCAATGATTTCTTCTTTGCTCTAATTAACACCCCCTTTTAGCTTTTGCTGTAATTTCCTAGATTTAAGGGTTTATACTTTACATAGCAATGGACATAAAGGGTGTGTTTGGTATGGAAGAGAATGTTTTCTATGGAAAATATTTTTTAAGAAAGTATTTTTTAAGGAAAATAAGTGGTTTTGTGTTAGATACGTAAATAAAAAATTGTTGAAAAAAAAAGTAAATAAAAATATTATTCTAAAAACATTTATATATATCTAACACAAAAGTACGAGGATGAGTAGTGGAGTAGTGTGGGGTGGAGGTGGGCGAGGGTGGGGCTTGCCAGGGTGGGTGGTTGTAAGGGTGAGAGGAGATAACGTCACTTGTTTTCCCTACATTTATTGAGGAGCTTATTTTCAAGAGCTTGTTCTTCTAAAGAAAATATTTTTCAAAATTTTTAATCGAACATGAAAAAGTAGGAAAATGTTTTCTGAAAAATATTTTTTTCCATACCAAACACACCCTAAATTGCATGTTTTGGGGACATAAGTTAAGTTCTTTAGAAATTGAAGTTATACCCGGACATAAATTGTGGGATCTTATTATACGAAAATATAAACTTGTGTCTCGCCAAAAATTTGTTTGTTACGAGGGGCATTAATTAAAGACCAACACAAAATAGGGGCAGAAGTATGAATGAACCAGTGATGGAAGCTCAACCCAATATGAAGAATGAGGCCAACAGGGAGAAAGGGAATTTCTTTTGAGGGTGGTTGCCCCTTCTGATTGGCCTGTGATTTCTCCTTCAACCAACAACCCTCTGCAAAAGTGGAAACAAGAAATATTGTTTGTCGCCATCGCCTTCTATGGTGGCGATGTGATGCTGATGGCAGTAGTACTATCAGGTGTCGTTTGGTAGAGTGTATTAGAAACTTAAGTTATGCCTTATGATATGAATATAAACTTATGCCTCATGAAAAAGTTGTTTGCTATAGCCTCACTTGTCAACATTAACCCTCTATAGCCTCCATCTATAAAGTGTCTTCTACTCAAGAATGAGTATCATTTTACTTTCTCAAAAAAAAAAAAGAATGAGTATCATTTCAGCCTAGAATGAGGCCAACAGAGAGCAAAAAAATTGGATTTCATGGAGGGTGGTTGCCCTCTCTGATTGGCCTATGATTTCTCCAAATCAACAACCCTCCCTTCCTATAGTTTCCAACAAAAAGAAAAAAAAAATACTACTCCCTCCGTCCCATTTTATGTGGCCTACTTTGACCGGACACAAAGTTTAAGAAATAAGGGAAGACTTGGTGATGTTTACCAAATTACCCTTTATTAAAAATGTACTACTATTATCTTTAATTAAGTGGGACCAATAAAGGTAAAAGAGTGATTGTGCTTTTAAAAAGTTACCAAATAAGGAAATGTGACATTCTTTTTGAGACGGACCAAAAAGGAAAGTAGGCCACATAAAATGGGACGGAGGGAGTACTAATTATTACTACCTCCGTTCCATTTTTACTTTTCTTGAAAAACTGTCCACAAATTGCTAGTAATACAAAAAGAGGCTGTGATTATGATATTTGATTGTGATCATTTCTTGGCTGAAATTATCATTCGGGGCATGGAGAAACCCGACTAGTATCTTGGCGGGGCAAAACAAAACCCGAATAATACAAAGTGGGTTCATTTTGCAGCCATGACATTGTCGTCTTTTCTCCTCTTTGCCCCCCATTTTACACATATCTAAGCCTCTATTTCAAATTCTGATCCGGGTTGGATCTGGATCCGGATCTTGATGGAAATCCAGTTCATTTTAGCTCAAAAAGAATGAGGCAATCGGTGAAAAATTGGGATTTTTTCAGTATCCGGTATGTCAATGATTTCTTCTTTGCTTTAATTAACAACCCTTTTTAGAACTTGGTGTAATTTCTTGGATTTTAGGAACTTACACTTTACATAGCAATAGCCATAAAATTGCATGTTTTGGGGACATAAAGTTCTTTAGAAACTGAAGTTATGTCCGGAGATAATGTGTGGGATATTATTATAAGAAAATATTTCCTCCACTCATAAGTTGTAATCTTTCTCATATTAATGTCTTCAAATGTTGGGCAAAGTCTATACAGTTTGACACTCGTGAATGTGACCAAGTAAAAATGAACGAAGGGAGTGATTATATTGCTAATCGGGGCTGATGTTTGGGACATGGAGACAATCTGACCCGTATCTTGGCATGGCTAACCCAGATGGCTTGTGATTGAGTCTTCTCTTTCACATGCAACTGGTTCTTTTGCAGCCATGGCGGTTTTTGCCCTCTCTTGGCCCCATTTTTCGCAGCTCTGAGCGTCAATTTCCAAGTAGTCTGACTGGATGTCCAAGGATTCGAAGAGTTCTGAACCTCGAAAAAAACCCTCTGTACGCGCGCACACACAAAAACACACCTCATGAGAAAATGTCAAATATGGTCCCTTATCGGGGCTGTGATGATCTTTCAATCTATCTTCTTGAGCTAGTAATTGAGCATTGGGAGTACCCGACTGGTATCTTGGCGGGGCAATGACCCGGATGCTTATGATTTTGTTGCATGCAAATTGTGAATATTTGCAGCCAAGGCTTGGCTGGACTTTCTTTGCCTGAAGATAAATACAGATCCGAGCCTCAATTGTCACTTGTGTCATACTATGGGCGTATTTGGTATGGAGGAAAATGTTTTAGTGAATCAGCCCTAAAGTGGCTATTTTGTGTATAACAACATACCCAGTGTGATCTGGAAAGTGGGCCACCTTGTGTCATTTCTACAAATAAGATCTTCGACATGAGGCCCATAATGAGGCTGTGATGATTTTCACTCTTTACTCATCAGATGGTTGAGCTTCGCTATATCTTGGCGTGGCAGCTTTTGGGGGGTCTTGTGAGATATTGGAGCTATTTTGGTTTCTGCCTCTCGCAAAGGCTCCTTTTGCTAGCAGCCATGGTGGGGTTTAGCTTATGTTTGAGAAAAGGTGAATCTGAGCTACCCAAATCTCTGTTTGTGTTGAAAGAATGATGCTTTTTATACTACACAACTTATGCTGCATAACTTAATTTCTACAGAACTTACGAGACAAGCTCTCTAAACTTACCATGTGGCTTTCCAAACAGGCCCCAACTCCTTATAGCCTCCAATCTCCATCTATAAAGAGTCTACTCAAAAATGAGGATCAGTTCAGCCCAGAAGGAAGAATGAGACCAACAGCGAGAACAAAAAAAATGGATTTCTTCGGGGTGGGTACCCTCTCCGATTGGCCTATGATTTCTCCATCCCACCAAACCAACAACCCTCTGTTGCTATAGAAACAATAGTACTAACAATTATGGCTCCCTCTTCCATTTTTACTTTTCTTGAAAACTGTCCACAAATTGCTATACTAAAGAGGCCGTGATGCTGATATTTGCTGTGTGATGGTTCTTCTGGGCTGAAAAAATTCGGGGCATGGAGAAAAATCGATTCCTATCTTCGCGGGGCAAAACCCAAAACCGGGTTCATTTTGCAGCCATGGCGTTGTCGTTGTCTTCTCCTATCTCCCCCCCCCCCCCCCCCCCACAAACACACACATCTGAGCCTCTATTGAAAAGCGGGGGGGGGGGGGGGGGGGGGGGGAAGAGCCTCTATTTCAAATCCATTTCATTTTAGCTCAAAAGACTGAGGCAATCGGAGAAAAAATTGGGATTTTTTCAGTCTCTGGTATGTCAATGATTTCTTGTTTGATCTAATTAACAGCCCCTTCAGCCCCTTTTAGCTTTTGCTGTAATTTCCTGGATTTTGGGGACTCTACACTTACCTCGCTCCGTGCACTTCAACATATATATATATATTTTTAATCATATTAATATGAGAACGGATTGCAACTTATAGTATTTTTTGTATAGTTTTCAAATATCTATATTTAAAATTTAAAATATTAATCTAAGGAGCTGTTTGGCCATGAATATTATTCATATTAAATGAGCATTATTTCAGCCCAGAATGAGGCCAACAGAGCAAAAAACTGGATTTTCATGGAGGGTGGTTGCCCTCTCTGTTGGCCTATGATTTCTCCTTTAACCAAACCAACAACCCTTTCCAAAAGTAGAAACAAGACGCAATGGCTGTTGCTGTCGCCTTCAATGCTAGCAATGTGATGCTGATGGAAGTGATACCATTCAATTTTCTGATCATACTGAGCTACATTTAATTGCAGTTCTTTAAGGGCGTGAGGCAAAAGAGCAAATGACCCTCTGAGCTAAGGTCTCATTTCTTTTATGCTTATGCTTAAAAGCCACTTAAAATAAGTCCTCCATCCAAACAGGCTCTTGTTAAGGTTGTTCGAACAGGTTCTTCTGGAAAAGTTTCCATTTTTTGTCGAAAGAGGCAGTGATGATATTTCTAATTTGGGCTGATTTTTTTGGGGCATCTAGACAATCTGACCAGTATCTTGGCATGGCAAACCTGAGTGGCTTGTGATTGAGTCTTCTCTTTCACATGCAACTGGTTCCTTTGCAGCCATGACGATTGTCGCCTTCTCTTTGCCCCAATTTTGGCTGTTCTTACTTCTTAGCCTCAATTTCCAACTAGTCCAACTGGATGTCGAAGAACTCGAGGAGTTCTGAACCTAAATGATGAAAAAATCCTCTGTATTCACACACAAAAACACATCATGAGAAAATGTCAAAAATGGTTCCTTATCGGGACAGTGATGATCTTTAATTCTATCCTCTTGAGGTAATTGAGCATTGAGAGTACCCAACTGGTATCTTGGCAGGGCAATGACCCGGATGCCTGTGATTTATTGCATGCAACTTGGGAATATTTGCAGCCAAGGCGTCACGGACTTTCTTTGCCTGAGCATAAATACAGACCTGAGCGTCAATATATCAGTTCATCCCAGAAGAAAGAATGAGGCCACAGAGAACAAAAAATGGATTTGTTGGAGGGTGGTTGCCTCTCTGATTGGCCTATGATTTCTCCGTCCCACCAAACCAACAACCCTCCGTTGCTATATTTGTGAAATTTCCAAAAATAAATAAATAAATAAATTCCGCTGCCATTGATTTGATGTTGATAGCAGCAGTAGTACTATACCAATACTAATACTCCCTCCGTTCCACTTTACTTTTCTTGAAAACTGTCCACAAATTGCTGTAGAAAAGTTTCCATCTTTCTAAAGAGGCAGTGATGATGTTTGCTGATGATTCTGGGCTGAAATTAGGGGCATGGAGAAGACACGACTCGTATCTTGGTGGGGCAAACTCGAAGCATGCAACTGGTTCATTTTGCAGCCATGGCGTTGTCATTGTCTTCTCCTCTTTGTCCCATTTTCCACAGATCTGAGCCTCTTTCAAATCCGGATTCAAATCCTCGTTTGATGGAAACCCAGTTCGTTTTTGCTCAAAAGATCGAGACAATCGGAGAGAAATGGGGATTTTTTTTCACGGTGGTTGACCATCTCCGGTATGTCAATGATTTCTTCTTTGCTCTAATCAACAACCCTTTTAGCTTTTGGTGTAATTTCCTGGATCTTGGGGACTTTCACTTTTTTTTAATTTTTTTTATAACCGTGGTGTCTGGGCCAGCTTGGCACACCTCGACTAATTCCACAGGATACCTGTCACTTCCCACCAGCAACAAGTACCAGGTAACTTTGTCCACCAAGGGTATAACAGATGGGAAGAAATCACCTAGTGTTTGTCTCTATTGGGAATTGAACCCGAGACCTCATGGTGCTCAACCCAACTTCATTGAACCACTAGGCCACACCCTTGGGTGCCTTAAGGACTTACACTTTACAGAGCAATGTACATAAAATTGCATGTTTCGGGGACATAAGTTCTTTAGAAACTAAAGTTATGCCAAGTTTGCCGCCGTGGCAGTGTCAAAGAACTCAATACCTGAGATCAACTGCTTATTCAAAACTTTTTAAAATCATCTGCAGTTCTCATTTTCAGCTATGCTTTGGAATTGCAGTGGACAAAATCTTATACATTCTTACTAGTAATTGTCAAGTTTTGGTCTGAAATATGTTTTGCTGGAAGCTTTTTTACTTCTTATGTCTTGATGTTTTGTCTAACCTTTCTTTCTTTTTTTTTTTCTTCCCCCAGCAGCTCTATGGTTAGATGGACTATGCCACAGATGACGATAGGTGTTTTTCAGTTGTTGGAACAATGTGGGCAGCTGTGTTAGTTAGGCAGAGGAATGGTGGAATTTTTTTGCCAGCTTGTATATGGTGGATAAGCCAGCAAGGAGAGGAATGCTAGGTGTTTTGAAGAGAAAAGCAGCTCCATCCAGAATTGCTGTTTTTTTTCATTTTTGGTGTAAAGCTACCTGGTACTTGTTACTGGTGGGAGGTGGTAGATCCCGTGAAATTAGTCGAGAAGCGCTCAAGCTAGCCTAGCAGGCGGCAAACACAATTGTAAAAAAAAAAAAAAAAAAAAAAAAAATTTGAAAAATGATGACGAATCTTACTAGACATTATGGATTCCATGTAAGATGAACAAGGCATGTTTAGTTGCTGTTTCTGTTTCTTTTAGTTTTTGAAATCTGCACAGGAACTTCAACACACCCTTTATGCTGGTTGATATATATTAATGTTATCATTTCTCAAACAAAAATATATAAGGTGCTCAGGCTAATGAAACTTTACCTTTTCTGGAGAACTGGAATGAGCTCAATTACAAAAAAATGTAGTTTGTGTTCATTGAAAAAAATGTAGTTTGTGTTCATTGGTAAAAATGAATTGCCAAGTTCTACAACATGTAAAAGAAACTCCCACTTTTGTAATTGACTAGCAAAGTGAGTCCGTTTCTAATTGGTTGCTAACAGAAGAACTGTCACCTGCGAACCAAATATAAGCTAGTTATCACTAATATAATATTCTTTAGTAGCTTATGAAAGTAGAGTTGAGATGCAAATTCTGATTTTACCTGTATATTTCATGTGTTAAAATCAATATAATTGGTACCCAGCACTACATTAGTTGCTATCAACAAAATTCAACACCAAATATGTTTGGTTATCCCCTAGATAATTAAAATATGTACTGGTTGTAGCTCAATTTATGTACTCTATTATTTTATTTATGTTGGTAGAAGATGAATGAACTAATATATGAATAATAAGTCCTCTAGAAAGAGAGTGTCCATGCTAGTAGATAGGAGTGCATTGTCTTGTTATCCTTACTAGCAGTCATAGAACTACTCTTGAAGTTTCTTGTTTTTTGATCTATGTTAATATCTATTGTTTCGTTTAGTTCGATTGTAGTATTATTTTGTTGTAGTAATGTCTTCTACTATCTATTGTTTTTGTTGCTACCTATTATCTCTTGTACTTTCATTACGTCTTTTTCTAGCTTGTTCTTGTGTTGAGCCGGGTTTTTTTCGAAAACAGCCTATCTACCTCACTTCTGAGGTAGAGCCAAGGTCTGAGTACACTCTACCTTTCCCAGACCCCTCTTTGTGGGACTACTGGGTATATTGTTGTTGGTGTAGTATGAATAATAAGTCCTCTGCATAACTACTCCTTGTATTGATCCTCTGCATAGCTACTCCTTGTATTGCTCTACATAGCTCTAACCAGTAACCAAACAATCCCTTTGTATTTTTTACCAGTCTATTCCCTTAATCTGAACAGATATAACAAAAGATCAATAACATAGCATCTGACACAGAAATGCAGAGCAAGGTTGCATATCTTAGACTCTTGTGATTCGATTTTCTTTGAGCTACACGCTATCAAAAGCTCAGTGTAACCTAGCTATCTTAGTAATAAAACATCTAACACATCTTGCATTTCTTTTTAATTATTATTTTTACAAACTCACTATGGAGGAAAAAATTGGAACTACATTGTTGTCTGATAACCCCCAAAATACGAAAGTTAAAAACAAACACGAAACTCAAAGATATGATAGAATTGAAATGCAGAAAATAAAGGATAGATAGATAGAGATAGAAAGATAGACACAAACAAAGGAAATCAACGAAACTAAAGGATATATTAAATCCAATAACCTCTAATGATTAATCCAAAGAAGACACCTAACTCATACGAACGACCACGAGGGAATCGTAACGCCCTCGCAGCCACCGTTTCTAGGCAAAAGTCAATACAAGCTTTTTCAAGCTACATTCATGCTCCATAAGGAGTCACACAATATCAGTATCATAAAAAAACTAAGGAAAATGAAAGGAAAACTAGTATTTATAGCCTTGGGCCTTTTATTACATTTAATGGGCCCAAAAGTGACCTATTTCAGCAAATTGGGCATCCGCCCACGCAGGTGAGGCACCTGCTGGCGCATGTCAGGGCGCAGGTGCCTCTGGAAGGGCTAAAATGGCCACCTGTTGGCGCAGGTGGATGACCTGCGGCCGCAAGTCAGGGTGCAGATGGCCCCAGGTCGTTGTTTAGCTCACTTTAGCTCTCCGACGACCTCTCCAATGGTTCTCTTGACTCCAAGCTATCTTTCATACGCGATATTGCTCTACTTGAAGTGCAAAATGGACCCTCCAACCATGTCCATATAGCCTTAAGCTCTCTGTGGTTTGGGTCACTTGTTGTGCCCTTGAAATACAAGCCAAAAAAAA
Source organism: Capsicum rhomboideum (assembly GCA_031232105.1). Lineage (NCBI taxonomy): Eukaryota > Viridiplantae > Streptophyta > Magnoliopsida > Solanales > Solanaceae > Capsicum > Capsicum rhomboideum. The sequence goes on along the minus strand of CP124711.1, from coordinate 135,025,188 downwards.
GATTGACGCCGATTTGGCTTGTATCATCCTCCCCTTCTTGAAAAGGATTCGACCTCGAATCCAAACTTTGAAAAATCATTGGGAAAACAAACAACAACAATTCCCTCATGGCATGAGGGTTAGTGTTAGAAAAATCAATCATTGCACCATGCCAAAGTTGCACACACTTAAGATATAGCCAAGGATCCCTTGTATTTGACACAAAAACTTATTGAAAAAGGTATAAAGGAACTGGCTATGAAGAATACTAAGAGATAAGGAAACCGCAAAGGTCATAATGACATCAACAAACCAAGGAGGTAAGATCACATTCATTTTAGGAGCCATAAGACACAATTGTTTCAATACCTCTCCAAGAGACCATACCAAAGGTGGTGCCACCAATGGTTCAAAAGTCCACAAGAGTTTTTCGGGGTCAAAGATATTAGAGACCCACATTGCATCATTACTCAAACAAGTGGACCAACCAAAGGACATACTACCTCCAAATAAAACAATTCCACAACTAGCATGGACATCATTATAAGCAAAGAGGTAATATAGAAAGGAATCAAGCATAGAAATCTTATCCGGGGTATTACTATCTACAAGAATGCCACATGGCTCAAGAGATTTAGCAACTAATACACTCAAGGATGGATTCAAATCATTTTGGCACATGATATTTTTCCTTCCTAAGTAATTCATGCCCACATAAGATGTTGATTCAACATGGTTATGAATAACATCATATGTAAAAAGGTAATAAAGAAAGGTGCTAAAGACATTATTCTTTTCCAAGGTACGCTCATGGGTAGGCACACACAAGGGGATAAAGATATATTTTAAGCACATAAAACCTCTCTTCTTCAAACAACTTCCAAGAGTCCCATTTCACACTTCAAATTGTCTAACCCTATGAAGGTGACAAGAAGTCTTTAACAACCATGGACTCTCCCACAAACAAGTAATCAACTTAGCATCCACAAGTTGTGGTCCACACAACTTAAGCACAAGTGTGTCAAATAAAGATGCAAGTATATAAGCAACATCCAAAAGAGGCAATGACATATTTGCCCTAGGGTTCTCAAGAATGATGCCACCTTTGAGTAAGGGGTCATCAATTGCAAACAAGAAACAAAGAAAGGTGTCACATAAATGGAACTCATCCAAAGTGTTTTCAAGAGAAGACTCTGTCACACCCCAAATTCCAACGGGGCGGACTGGCACCCGAAGCTGTTGAGGCCCGAGAGAACCTATCTTTGCCCATGTACACTTATATGCATGTCTCTGTGTGAACATCATTATATCTCATGCAACTATGCGGAAGTCATGGAAACATATATTATATATATATATATATGAAACTTGGCCGTTAGGGCCATCAAGTCAAAATTTTCATACATCTCTTACAATTATTCTCCCACATAAGTCTATAAAGCCTCTACAGATACATAACCATAACCCACATAGAGTCGGGACAACACCCCGCTCTATACACATATACAATACCAAAGCAAATGCACATAATGACTCGGAAAGCCCCGAATCAACTAGAGCTCACCAACAATCCGCAAATGATCCACAACCTACAATGGAGGTCTATTAGCACCTATGCCTGCAGCAAGTAAGGTAAGCCCCTCCCTCCCCCCCCCATCCCCCCAAGGGAGGTCAGTACAAAGAATGTACTGAGTATGTAAGGCTATAAGAAACTGAATGCAACATAGGATCTCAAATGGGATCAATACATGTGAATAAACATTATGGATCAATCACCGTTTTGCATGTGTGGAACCATGTTCATTACTTTCATTGCTTGATCATTTATTCATATCATTTTCATTCGTGAAATAACATTCCTTCATATTTCCAGTTACGTGACATACTTCTTTTGGCTTTACGTTCATCTTTATTATCAGTCATCCACTTATTAGTGGGCCATAATATAATAACAGTCATCCACACTTGGTGGGCTATAATATAATAACCGTCATCCACACTTGGTGGGCTATAATGTAATAACCGTCATCCACAATTGGTGGGCTATAATATAATAACTGTCATCCACACTTGGTGGGCTATAATATAATAACAGTCATCCACACTTAGTGGGCTATAATATAATAACCGTTATCCACACTTGGTGGGCTATAATATAATAACCGTCATCCACACTTGGTGGGCTATAATATAATAACAGTCATCCACACTTGGTGGGCTATAATATAATAACCGTCATCCACACTCGGTGGGCTATAATATAATAACAGTCATCCACACTTGGTGGGCTATAATATAATATAACATAATATATGGATTGTTCCAGACGAGCTTAGGCCCTTTAGATTTGTGATCCATACTCAATGAAACATAAGGTAACCATGTAAGCATTACTTCTTTGCATTGCTTCTTCCCTTTACTTTTGTTATGAGAGTGATACATTGGGGATTGGAACGTCATTGGGAACACATATATACATTACTTCATTCCTTACTTTCATGAGATTGATGCTTTGTGATTATGACATTCTTGGAACTTTGGAACGTAACATTATTAGAACTTTGGAACAATGTCCACAATTATGTAACACATGAATAACAATGGGTCATTCAATAGGAACATGAGGATAACCATATATGACAACCTGAAATGAGATACCTTTGAACATTTTGGAATGGAACAAGTACAACGACAATGTGAACATACGTGCTGTAGAAGGATACGGAAAGAGTAACCTTACATACCTTATATTCCCAATATGAATACACAATCCAATATGTGAGTACAAAAATTCTGCTCCTTCCTTACGTTTCACTCTACATCACAAGTACATAATGGAACCAACATTAACCACAAGCTACATTCCAAGTGTATAAGACGACCATGAGTTACATGATTGCCCTATAACATTATTTCATCCTTTACAATACCATTCATTGCCTTATCATACCAACAATACCATAACATTCTATACATTGACCAAGACATCATAAACCAATAGCTTTTCACACCAAGTTTCTCCTTTACATGTTCTCATTAACACCACATCACAATGAACCCATCAAGTCACTCCAATACATTTTATATCCAAAATTCCACAATTTACTCATATAGAAAAATAACAAGTTATGGACATAACCACACCATACATGTTGAGATATCATCCACACCATTCACTTTCATCAAAACATCAAGTCCTTTTTCAAATTTAATTCACAAGGATGCACATCTTTTAGCAAAAAGCCAAAGTGCGCTATTCAACACCTTGCCAACATAACCACCATGATATACATAATCTCTCATGTACATAATATACTAAATCACAAGAATAAAAACTTACCAATACTTTCAAAGGGTTGATCTTGTCCAACAAGATGACTTAGGGTTTGAGAGTTTGAGAGAAAATATCTCTTTTTGGTGTCTTGGAAAAGTCTAGAAATACATGTGTGTTACAATGAATAAAATCTGATTTTTGGTGCCTTTTATAGGCCCTTGAAGTCATCCTTAGCCATTTGGCTCAATAATTGATAAGTCAAAGCAAGAATGGGTCATTTGACCCATTGGGCCATGTCTTTTATTCCAATTTGGGCTTTAAATTGAGCCCAATAACACATGTCAACTTAGCCCGCCAAATTCGAGGTGTAATCCATCATATATCTCATGTTTAAATAATTCCATAAGTATCACGACAATATTCAACTCACGAGACTCATATTCATAGCCTCAATCTCCAAATAAGAAATTCTAGCCACTTATGGCGTAATTGAACATAAAAGGGTAAAAATGTAATTTGGATGCCAACATCGTCCAAACATAGTCCTACCAAGATGGAATAAATATATAATAACCCAAGAATCACATTTATAGGCTCATGGTTGGAGAAGAAATTCTGCAAAAAGCAGCCCGGCACTGCCCCGGGCGCCCCTAGGACTTAGAAAAATTTTCAACATGTGAAAGGTGTGCAAGGGCAGCCTGGCACGCTGCCTGGAGCGCCTCCTTGCTGCCTGTGGCACAAAAAAAATAGCCCAGAGCGGCCTGGCACGTCCCTGGGCGCTCCTGGCCCAAAAATTTTGAAAAAATTCCTTTCTTCGACTTTTCGTTGCGGATTTGGTTAGATACTTCAAGTTCTAATATTTAGCTTGCCTCTTGTCTTTAAGAACCTTTATTTAGGAGTAATTCAAGCTTCATTTACCACTCCTAAAATGTTTCAAAAAGTTTCCAACTCCTCATACAAGAGTCTAAACACATTGACTTGTACGATATCCAATGTTCCATCCAAAACCACTACAACATACGTACTTAGTGCTCTCAAAGCTAAGGTTTATAACTACACCCTAGGTCACCAATCAATCAAATTAGGGTCGGAAATGTACGGGGTGTTACATCACTTTTTGACCTACAAGCAATAAGGCCTTGGTCATGAATAGAAACACACCATGGAGAAGTCTTTTGGACCATTTCATTGCTCTCCTTCTTTAAAGAACACTCATATTTGTTGGACATGTCTCCCGTACACAACTTGAGTCTACGAAGTGGGTTGTAAATCCTCAAGAAAGAATTTTCATCGTAGGGAAGGCTACCAACAACCTCATTCAAACTTTGCTTGTCGCCTTGACCAAGCACCAAGTTGGGTATATAAGAGTCACCACACTCTAAGAGGTCACCGGTATCAAATGGGAGAAGTATCTAAGAACATGGGTCAAGACAATACCCATTTTCCCCAAAGGTGTCAACCTCACAAACAGACATACCCTCTATACTATCATTAACAATGTCATAAGCAAAAGGAGGGTAGAGAAAGGTGTCACGCAATTTAACTTCAACTAAGGTGTCCTCATACATGTACTCATTATTAGATTCAAGATCATCACCATGAGTATCCTCGATAAAGGAAGCACACAAAGAAGAAGTAGAAGCAATTTCTAGACAAATAACACCTTTTTCAAGGGAGGAATCCTCAAGTAGACACAAACCACCACCAACATCAAGGAGGTCATGACTCAAGTCATTACAAGAATTACACAATTCATCCTCACATTTATCAAACAAGTGTGGGATGTCATACAAAGATCACTATAAAAATCATTTTCATAAGAACAATCATTAGTTGGGTTCCTCAAATATTCAAGCAAATCAAGACTATCTTCACCCAATTGATCATTTTTTTCCACAAGTGAGAGATTATTATAAAAAATAGGATAGTTAGCACAATCTTCACTCAATCCTATATTCTTAATGTATTTTAAGAAATAGGATAACATGTGAATCTTAAGCGTACCATCCTTCTTTTCAAGCACATCAAAATGCACATCACTAGATGCCACATTATGAGTGATCTCATAATTACCAATCAAGACATCTTTCTTTGAGAGAGGATCATTAACCAAAGGTGAGGAATTAAAGCATGCAAGTTCACTCTAAAAAAGATACATGTCATCTTTCACATCATTCTCATTCACATGATCAACTCTATCAACTACATTACTATTTTGAGGCTCATCAAGCACACAACAAGTATGCTCAAGTAGTGGATTAGATTCACAAGCAAGTTGATCAATGCACACACCTTCACTAGTTGTAGGCAATTCACATGCCAACATAGACTCACCTTGATTTTCACAAGGGTCAACTAGTGTATGAATACTCTTATCACATAGCAATGGGACCTCATTCAAGTTACAAGTGCTAGCACTAGGTGAACACAAATCGATCTTGCTAGAAGAGCTAATTCGGTCATTTAAAGGATCAACTAGTGTTTGCAAACTCATAACAAGAATTTGATCATCATGCAACTTATTGCTATCAAGAGTATCACAAAGGGAAGACTCATTATGCTCAACATTAGACAAGCTACCAATTACACTCACTTGGCTAATAGCCACATCAAGATATTTCAAGTTTAGAGAAGTGCAAGGGTTAGCATTGTTACCTTGTAGCTCGAACAAAGTATGGTCTTCACCTTGGGGTTCAACATGGGAGTTCATTTGCTCCTTTGGGGAGTTCTCATCACTTGGGAGTTTGTTAATTTTACTCCCTTGAATCAACTCCTCATTTGGGCACCCTTAAAGCACCTCTTAGTTCTTCACACTTTGGGAATCTTCATTAGGTTTGCTTCCAACAATACCTACACAAGTGTTATGACAACTAGAGAGAGAAGAAAAGTTACATGAGTTAAGATAAGGTTGTGACAACCCACTCACATCACTCCACACAACCTCTCTTTTTTCCACTCTTAGGTTGTTACTTCACGTTCCCTTACTTCTCTCTATCTTTTGTTTCTCAATCTCATGGGACTTGGAATAAGTACCCAAATTTTCTTGATAAGAAGTGGGGGGAAGTAGTTAGAAAGAGATGATTTCCCCATTGGTCCACAATATGTTTGGGCCATATTTTCTCCTTTGGAACCCCATGCCTTTGAAACCAATTGGCCCTCAAACATAGGTGACAAAAGTCCATGGGTATCACATCATACCAAACTTCTTCATAGTACCCATGACGTGTGAAAGATACCTTTACCATGTCCCTAACTTCACATCCATCCATGGTATATGGATATTTCTTTGCTACTCGAGGCATCCTTAAGTAGTCCACCGTAGATGGGGTGATGTAGTTTTTATAACACCAATCTTCTAAGGCAAGATCAAACCCCGAAGTTCCACAAATATCAACCTTCATTTTTAAACCAAGTCTTCTTGGGTCCACATTATAAAGCTTGGTGTATCCATATCTCGTCATTTTTTCATTAGAATGAGACGAATAGGATGTGGTATTCCTAGATGGAAAAAGGGAATTTGACATGCTTCCTTGTACCTACCAAAAGACACTCACCAAAGACAATAAACAACGTTAGCGTTAGTAAAATAAAAGCTCACAATCACTCGTGTTTACACACTTTTGATTGCCTCACAATTGGATTGGCTAGTGTTGAAGATTGCTTATACTTTCGGTGGTACACAAGGTGTAGATTTCTACTCTTGGCCAAAATAGATTCTTGTTTAAAGAAGACGGACGACTCAATTATAAACTAAAGTACTTGAATCAAGAAATAACTATGAAACAAAACTAGAAAAACACACAAAGAAAAAGGAAGAAGAAAGAAATAGGACTCAAGAATTAATCAACAACTAAGTAGGATAATTACTAGTTGAAAATTAGTTTAGGAATCAGAAGAAAAATTAATTAAGGAATCAAGATATGAAACTAAGACAATGGAACCTGAGTAAAGTTGGTTTGGAGTGCTTGAGGTGCATTTGGATGGGTTGTGGATGTATGTGGTGACCTGCCCCTACAGGTGGAGATCGTAGGTGAAGGCAGGAGGCCACTGGAGTGGCCTGCGTTGGCCAGGTGCGGCCGCATGTGCCACCTGCGCCCGCAGGTGCTCTAGTCAGCTTAGCTGGAAGCTCCGATTTTTGCTCTTTCTGTGGGCCCTTTTGGGTTTTCTCTCCTAGAATATTCCCTTTTCTCTGGGGATGTTCCTTGTACTAACACCCAAACACTTTTATCTTCCTTCCCCTTTGGATCTAACACACCTTTTTGAATATTTCCCTTCAACAAGATATGAATGTCATAAGAACACCAAGAACATGGATGAACTTCAAAATTTCATATCTTCTTTGTTTTAGCTCGGAATTCAATGAAATTTGAAATCTAGGCTCTCTTTGATATAAGGAACAATCTCCAATACTCTTTAACCCTCAATTCCAAGCCAAATTTTTCAGATTTTCAAACCCATTTGAAGCTTCTTCAAGCTTCAAACTCAAAAATGGTGGATTCTCCAAAACTCTTCCAAACAACTCCAAATTTTAGATCTAGGGTCTCTTTGATATGAGAAGCACTTTCCAACTATTTTCAACCCTCAAATCCACACCAAAATCACAAGATCGAGAAACCTTTTTTTTTTTTTCCAATTTTCTTCAAACTCAAGAATACAACATTACGGTTTCTTCAAATCTACCCAAAACACATCCAAAGCTCAAGATTCCGACTCTAATAACACTAGAGAAAAAAAATCTAGTGTTGAAACTTCAAAAATGACTCAAAAACACAAAAATATTTTTGGAAATTTTCTTAAAAATGAATTTTCATTTTTTTTTTTTTGATTATCTAGATAACAAAAACCCAAGATTGAATTCGTGGGGACGAACTCAAGCTCGGCTCTGATACCAAATGATAACCCCCAAAATATGAAAGTTAAAAACAAACACGAAACTCAAAGATATGATAGAATTGAAATGCAGAAAATAAAGGATAGATTGATAGAGATAAAAAGATAGACACAAACAAAGAAAATCAACGAAACTGAAGGATATATTAAATCCAATAACCTCGAATGATTAATCTAAAGAAGGCACCTAACTAATACGAACGACCACGAGGGAATCGTAACGCCCTCACAACCATTGTTTCTAGGATAAAGTCAATACAATCTTTTCCAAGCTACACTCATGCTCCATAAGGAGTCACACAATATCAATATCATAAAAAAAAACTAAGGAAAATGAAAGGGGAACTAGTATTTATAGCCTTGAGCCTTTTATTACATTTAATGGGCCCCGAAGTGACCCATTTCAGTAAATTAGACATCCGCCTATGCAGGTGGGGCACCTGCTGGGGCATGTCAGGGCGCAGGTGCCTCTGGAAGGGCTAAAATGGCCACTTGCTGCCGCAGTTCAAGGCGCAGATGGCCCCAGGTCGTTGTTTAGCTCCCTTTAGCTCTCCGACGACCTCTCCAATGGTTCTCTTGACCCCAAGATATCTTTCATACGCGATATTGCTCTACCTGAAGTGCAAAATGGACCCTCCAACCATGTCCATGTGGACTTAAGCTCTCTGTGGTTTGGGTCACTTGTTGTTGCCCTTGAAATACAAGCCAAAAAAAAGGTTGACGCCGATTTGGCTTGTATCATTGTCCATAACCCTCACCACTCACCCCCTCAACATTAAGCAGTTGTTTGGTGGGGTGTATAAGAATAGTGCAAAGTATGGTATATTAGTAATGTTTGCGTTAGTTATGCTTGCATTTTTGTTATGCAGTATTTGGTTTAGTGTATTAAAAATAACATGAATTGTATAATTTTTTTAAAAAATATTTTTCTTATAAAAATACCCTCCATAAATATGATGGAAAGGATTTGGAAAAGATTTTGAGGGACAGTTGTGACTTTAACCATACTAATGCATGCATTAGAATCCATTGCATTACTTATACCATGGATTTCTATGTATTAGTAATACACTCCTTAATACCAAATAGAGTATATAACTGATGCAAACATTAGTAATACATAGGATGAAAATAAAAAAAGGGGCATGTCACGCCCCGACTTCCAACGAGGCGTGATTGGCACCCGAAGCCGATAAGGCCCGAGAGAACCAATCTTTGCTCATGTACTCTCATATGTATGTTCGCGTATGCATATGATTTTATCTCATGTAATTAAATATAGTTAGCGAAAGTCATGGCAATACGTGCAATCTATGAAACTTGGCCGCTAGGGCCATCTCGTCAAAATGAACGTACATCTTTTACTTTCACGATACCCCACATATGTCTACAAAGCCTCTAATAGATACATGACCATGTCTATACAATACTTACAAAATGCTAAAACCTAATGAACACATGTGACTTGGGAAGCCCCGAAGCAACTAGAGCTCACCAATAATCTGCGGATATCTCGCCACCTACTGCAGAGATCTACTAACACCTGTGCCTGCAGCATGTAAGGTAAGTTCCCCAAAAGGGGTCAGTACGAATAAAGTACTGAGTATGTAAGGCCAGATGAAACTAAAATAGCACATAAGTACTTCCAAGAAATTAAGCGTAAGAGAATAATCAATATGGATATACCTTCGTATAAAAATATGTGGAACCAGGTTCATTACTTCTATTAGTCTCAATACTTGATCAATCAGTCGCATCATTATCACTTTCTTATAACCATCTTCATGTTTATTTACATCTATGCACGTGAGGCATATATTCTCATCTCTTTACAACTATTTTCATTACTGTGCACTCAATTAGTTAGTACCGGGCCTCCACCCTTGGTAGGCTATAAGATATAAATGTAATACCGGACATCCACCTTTAGTGGGCTATCATATATAATTATAATACCGGACATCCACATTTAGTGGGCTATCATATATAAATATAATACCGGACATCCACATTTAGTGGGCTATCATATATAAATATAATACCGGACATCCACATTTAGTGGGCTATCATATATAAATATAATACCGGACATCCACATTTAGTGGGCTATAATATATAACTATAATACCGGACATCCACATTTAGTGGGCTATCATATATAATTATAATACCGGACATCCACATTTAGTGGGCTATAATATATAAATATTTAGTGGGCTATAATATATATATATAATACCGGACATCCACATTTAGTGGGCTATAATATATACCCTTTTGATTTTTAATCCATTTTCAATGAACCATAACATAAAGTAACCATTTGTGCATTATTTCTTCACAATCTTATTTCTTTGACATAGCTATGAGAGTGATCCATTAGAGATCATGACACTAAAGCTCACATTTGTATACACATCTCACTTCACTTCACTTCATAAGATTCACATCTTCACTTATGAGGGATAATTATACTAACTTGCACATCGCCTCTCTTATCACCCTTATGAGATTGGTACTTTTACTTATGCAAGATTGGTACAAGGCTAATCATCATACTATCGGACTTTGGAACAAGACATGATTGGAAAATGCCATCCAAGATTAAATAGATTCTCTTATGTTATTATTCTCTTGAAAATAGGTCCTTTAGAGATTTCAACGTTATGACAACTTTCCTTGAAGCTTTGGATCATTAACCAATGGGTGAGAGGTATGTGAATAAACATTGTGAGAAACATAACATTATAGCAACATAACACTATTAAAACCATTGGACCATAATCCATGAACAAGGGACATGAGTATAACCACCATGGGAACCGTGGAACATAACCTTATTGGGCTTTTGGAACATTAATCATGAATATGAGACATGTGTATAACTCTATTGGAACTTTGGTTCATGGCATGATTGGAATAATGCTATTCAAACTCAACAAGTCCTCTTTACCTCACTACTCTTGTTGAGGTAGTTCTCTTAGGCTTTACAACATATGACAACTTAAGAACTTCCGTCCATAAATAAGAACTAAGTGGGTCATAATTCGTCTAAGAGGAAAACACATATGAATAACAATATATATCAACCTTAGTTGGAATACTATAGAACCCCTTTGGAATAGAACACTTTAGGACAATGAGCACTTCGGAATCAAATGACAATGTGAACACCACATGCTACAAAAGGATATAGAAGAATAACCTTACATACCTTGTATTCTTAATACGAATACACAATCTTAGATGCGCATACAATAGTCCCTCTCCGTTCTTGTGTTTTGCTCTACAACACAAGTTCATAACGAAACCAACATTAACCACCAATTACCTTATAATGGCATAAAATAATAATTAGTCACATGTTTAGCTTTAACATGTCATTTCCCCTTGACAAAACCATTGATAAAAGTATTATTCCAAAAATTCCATAATATTCCCAACATTGACCAATACATGATAATTGACACATTTCACCACAACACTTCTCCTTTACACTTTCTTATCCATACCACATCACAATTAATCCATCAACTTACCTTAATACAACTCATAACACATATCGGTCAAAATCCCACAATTTCCACTTATAGACAATAACAAGTTTAATACCAAAAATAACACCATACATGTTTATATTTTGTCCATACCATGCTTTTTCATCAAAGGCACAAGTCATAATTCAAGTTACAATTCCATGGATTTCACATCTTTTTCACAAAACCAAAAGTGCCATGTCCAACACTCCCAAGCATAACCAACATGATATACATAATCTATCATGCTTATAATATGTTAAAGTACAAGAATAAGCACTTACCCAAGCTTGAAAAAGGATGATCTTTCCCAAAAATGCCTTAGGGTTTGAAGAGCACCAAAAAAAGTGTTCTTGAGAATTCTAGAAAATGAGAGAAAAGCATGTGTGTGTACAATGAATTAAAATCTGATTTTTGGACACCTTTTATAACCTTTTAAAGTCATCCTTAGCCATTAAGTCCATCATTGACAAGTCAAGGCAAGAATGGGTCATTTTGACCCATTGGGCCTTTCATGTTTTCTTTCACATTTTGGGTCCTTTTTGGGCCCAATTCACTTAATCCAACAAAATCCATAATTTCTCATGTTTAATTCATTTCATATGCGTTACAACAATATTCCCACTCACGGGATTTATATTTGTAGCCTCAATCCCAAAAACAAGCGATTCTAGCCACGTATGACCCATTTTGGCTATAGGGGTAAAATCGTCATTTTGACGCCAAATTCGTCCTCGGGTAATTGTATCATACCAATATAATATTTCACTAATTTCATGTATATTCTCATGGTTGTAGAAGAAACGTGGCAAAAATCGGTCCGGTACGTCCCCGGGCACCCTTGGAACTTAAGAAAAATTCCAACTTTTGAAAGGTGCGCACAAGCATCCCGGCACGCTGCCTGGCGCGCCCCCTTGCTGCCTCTGGACTAAAAATTTTAGCCCAGAGCGGCGTGGCACGCCCCTCCTTAATTTTTCGCGGGTTTGGTTAGATACTTCAAGTCCTATTCTTTAACTTACTTCTTGGCCTCAATATACTTTGTTTAGAGGTCCTCTTAGCCTCATTTTTTTAACCCCACAAATGCGCCATGAAAATCGCAAAACACCTTTTATGCAAGTTTAATCACATATACAAGGGCCAAATTTCAATTTCTCCGTCACTAACATTACCAAATACATACTTATAGCTCGTGACACCTAAGTAAACATTATTTAATGTCGTCAAATAGGGTTAGGAAGGTACGGGGTGTTACATGGCAGCTCGGTGCACTAAAGTTCCCGCTGAGCGCAGGGTCCGGGGAAGGGCCCTACCACAAGGGTGTATTGTACGCAGCCTTACCTTGCATTTCTGCCAGAGGCTGTTTCCAAGGCTTGAACCCGTGACCTCCTGGTCACATGACAGTAACTTTACCAGTTACTCCAAGGCTCCCCTTCAATACATAGGATGAAAATATGTAATAAATAAGGTATTAGTAATACACAAAGCTATAACATGTATTATTTTTTTAACACTCTACCAAACGACCCTTGAGTGTTTGGTATGAAGGAAAACATTTTCCTAGAAAATATTTTCTTGGAAAATAAGTGGTTTGGTTACTTATTTTCTAGTGTTTGGTTAGTAAGAAGAAAATATTGTCCCAAGAGCTCTAGGTATAACTAGGCAAATACTAATGAAATCAAACCCCGACCAACCACTCCTGACATGAAATCTAGGACCCAACCCCGACTCCTCATTGGGACCTAACCCAGACTCTCGACCCGGGACCCAACTCCTAGGGGTGTGCATCGGTCGGTTCGGTTTTATGTATTATCGATTCGGTTTATCGATTTTCGATTTTTAAATTTGCTAAACCAATAACCAACCAATAAGATATTTTTTATCTATTTTCGGTTTATCGATTTTTGGTCCTTAACGGTTTGGTTTTCAGTTTAACCGATAAGAAAATGCTCATAAAACAAATATCAATTTGGCGCAATGATTTTTAATGTTTTGTAACAGTAGCAGCTAACATGACATCAATAAGAATGCTTGCAAAATAAAACAGTAGCAGCTAACATGACATATGCCTTGTAGTGCTTAATTCCACAAAATAATAAGTCCACCATCCTGTCCACAAACTATGCAATCATCGTCGTCGCAAACCTCCACCGTCGGTTTACCAGAGATGAAATTAAGATTTAACTTTATCGGGTTATAGGTTTTCAGGAAATTGAATAGGTTTGTAGAAATTAAAGAGAAATTATATATATAGATACGTATATAGATATACATATATATATATATATATATATATATATATATATATATATAAGTAGGGTAAAGTAGTAATTTAATATACTCTTATTGGGTTATCGGTTTACCCAATAACCCAATAAGGAAAAACCAAAACCAAACCAATAACCCAATAATTTTTTTTATAAAACCATTAAAAAACCGTTAACCCAATAACCCAATAACAATAAACCAATAACATTTTTATCGGTTCGGTTTATTGGTCGGTTCGATTTTTGCACACCCCTACCAACTCCGACTCCCGATCCAAGAGTTGACCTCAGCACGAGACCCGACCCCGACTCTTGACCCAGGACCTGGCCCCAACTTTTGACTCGGGACCTAATCGGGGTCGGAGTCGGAGTTGGAGGTTAGGATTCGAGTTGAGATCGGACTACGATTCTCATCTCGAGATTGGATCACGAGTAGGTCTCGAGAGTTGTTCTCATATTGTGTTCAGTGTCGGATTGAGTTTCGGGTCCCGAGTCGAGGTTAAGATTTTGAATCCAGGTCGAGTTTCAAAGTCGGGTTTCGAGTCTAGGTCAGATCTTGGGTCCTGTGTCTTGGAGGTTGAGAGTCCGTTCTCGGATATGGAGCCTAGTGTCGGGGATGAGAGTTGGGTCTCAGATCAAGGTTAGGAGTTGGGTCCCAAGTCGAGAATCGGGAGCCAAGTTCGGGAGTCGAATTTCAGATTAGTGTAGGCAATTAGTACCCGAGACTCAGTTGGAGAGGAAAGTTGGGGTGTGAGGTTGAAAGAGAGTTTTGAAAAATATTTTCCTTACTTTTTGAAGGGAAGTCATTTTTACTTTATTTGGTTCCACTTTTCACTCTTTTTTTTCAAAAAAATTCTAATTTTTTTTATTTTCATAAAATAACCCTATTTAAATTATGGAAAAGGGACAAATATACCCCCGAACTATGATAAATGGTACGTATATACCCTCCGTCATACTTTGGGTACACATATGCCCATACCGTTAATGAAATGGTACGTATATGCCCCTCACACTAACGATAGGGGTATATGTGTACCCAAAGTATGACGGAGGGTATATACGTACCATTTATTTTAGTTCGGGGGTATATTTATGCCTTTTTTATTTTAATTTTTTTATCCCAACTAATTAACCCAAACCCACTATCCGACCCAATAAACCCACTACCCGACTCGGTCTCAATTAAAACCCAAGAGACGCCTATCTAGAAGAGACGCGTTTGCCCGACCCGTATAACGATATACACACAAAATACAGTAACACCCACTACTACCAATTTCAAAAAAAAAAATCATTAACCCATAACACCCCAAACCAACACCAAATAACTTGAACCCCTCACGTGTCAATTTCCAGCGAAATTTCATCGGGAAAACACTACCCGCCACCAGTCAACACCACATAGACACCGTCTCTGTCGAACCGGAAACACCCCACCGGCGAACTATCGCCGCATCCCTAGCTCCTGCCACCTCCGGCCTAATCTCCACTCTTTACAACCAGTAAACACCAACTAGCAACAACGACCAATCACTTCAATTTGATTGGGGTTCACGTTTAATAGAAAAACAGAGGGAGTATCGGGTTTGAAACAAAAAATAGAAGTCGGGTCGAGTTGGTTTGAAATCGGGTTCGATGGGTTTATTGGATCGGGTAGTGGGTTTGGGTTAATTATTTGAGAAAAAAAAATTAAAACGGAAAAGGGACAAATATACCTCCAAACTATGATAAATGGTACGTATTACCCTCCGTCATACTTTGGGTACACATATGCCCCTACAGTTAGTGTAAGGGGCATATACATACCATTTCATTAACGGTTGTGGCATATGTGTACCTAAAATATGACAGAGAGTATATATATACTATTTATCATAGTTCGGAGGTATATTTATTCTTTTCCTGTTTAAATTATACTCCATGTTCAAATCATATTTTATATTTTTTTTAAAAAATATACTTAAACTCTAAATATTAACTTCAAATAATATGGCCAAATACAACTTCAAAAATTTCAAATAAAGTGAATATATATATATTTTTTTTATGGCCAAACGTTTGCTATTTATCCAACCATGAGAAAATAGAAATAGTTTTCTTGGTACCCCACACACTCAAAAGTGTAACTCTCTATAGCTCGATCTATAAATAGTTTTCTACTCATGAAAGAGTACCATTTCAGCCCAGAATGAGGCCAACAGAGAGCAAAAAAGTTGGGATTTTCATGGAGGGTGGTTGTCCTCTCTGTTTGGCCTATGATTTCTCTTTCAAACCAAATCAACAACCCTCCCTTCCTCTAATTTCCAACAATAACCAAAAAAAAAAATATATATATATACTCATTAACATTAATATAATGTTGATATCAACAGCAGCAGCATTATTATTATTACTTCCTCTGTTCCATCTTTTTGCTTTTCTTGAAAAAACAGTCCACAAATTGCTATACCATAAAAACAGAGGCAATGATGATGATATTTATTATTTGCTGTGTAATGGTGATTTCTGGGCTGAAATTATTATTATTCGGGGCAATGGAGAAAACCCGACCCGTATCTTGGCGGGGCAAAGCCCGAAACCCGGTTCGTTTTGCAGCCATGGCGTTGTCGTCTTTTTCTCCGATTTTGCCCCACATTTTACACACATCTGAGCCTCATTTTGACAAATTCGGATCCGGGTCGGACCCGGATACGGATCTTGATGGAAACCCAGTTCGGTTTAGCTCAAAAGACTGATGTAATTGGAGAAAAAATGGGATTTTTTTCAGTCTCTGGTATGTCAATGATTTCTTCTTTGCTCTAATTAACAGCCCTTTTTAGCTTTTGCTGTAATTTCCTTGATTTTAGGGATTTACACTTTACATAGCAATAGACATAAAATTGCATGTTTTGGGAACATAAAGTTCTTTAGAAACTGAAGTTACGCCCATAAATAAATTTGTTGAATATTATTATACGAAAATATAAACTTATGTCTAGCGAAAAGTTGTTTCTATGAGGCATAAATTAGTGGAAATTTCGTCATAGTGTGTGCCCCCAACTGGACCTCTAAGTGTCCGGTCTTAAATTTTTGTCCTCCAAATGTCTGGTTTTGAATTTTTGTCTCCACTTAATAAAACGACCTTAAATTGGAAAAAATTCGCTTGGAAAAATTTATGTTGCTCATAGGCATAGTAAGTTCTATCGTTTGCATATAAGAGAGAACTTGTGTTCAATTGAACAGGTTCATTGTCTTGAAATATCTTGAAAGTTTGCCTTATGGGCAAAAGTTGAAAGTTTGACTTAACTTTTGCCTGATGGGCAACATACCCAAGTTCTAACTTTTGCCTATAGGCAAAACTTCTGGTCAATTGAGCATGTTCATTCACTATCTTAATATATCCTGAATGTCTGGTTTAGGGGTGAAAGTTAGAATTTGGGCTGATGCTTGAAGATAATCGGACCCGTATCTTGGCATGGCAAACCCGGATGGCTTGTGATTGAGTCTTCTCTTTCACATGCAACTGGTTCTTTTGCAGCCATGGCGGTTGTCGCCTTCTCTTTGCCCCATTTTTTGCATCTCTGAGCCTAAATTTCCAACTAGTCCGACTGGACGTTCAAGGACTCGAAGATCTGTATGCACATACACAAAAACACACATCATGAGAAAATATCAAAATGGTCCCTTATCAGGGCAGTGATGATCTTTCAATCTTTTCTCTAGAGCTAGTAATTGAGAATTGAGAGTACCAGTCCGGTATCTTGGCGTGGCAATGACCCGATGCTGTGATTTTGTTGCATGCAAGTTTGGAATATTTACATCCATGTATGCTCAGGCAAAGACAGCCCAAGCCACTCCAAAAGGGCAGCCCGGTGCACTAAAGCTCGCACTATGCGCAAGGTCTGGGAAAGGGCCCCACTACAATACACCCTTATGGCGGGGCCCTTCCCCAGATCCTGTGCATAGCGGGAGCTTTAGTGCACCGGGCTGCCCTTTTGGAGTGGCTTGGGCTGTCTTTGCCTGAGCATAAATACAAATATGAGCCTCAATTGTCACTTATGTTTTGTTTGGTATGGAGGAAAATGTTGTGGTGAATCATCCCTAAAGTGGCTATCTTGCGTACAACAACATACTTAGGGTGATCCCATTGTGGTCTGGAAAGTGGCTACCTTGTGTCATTTCTACTAATCTGACCTTCGACATGAGGCGCCCATAATAAGGCTGTGATGATTCTCATTCTTTACTCATCAGATGGTTGAGTTTTGCTATATCTTGGGGTGGCAGCTTTTGGGGGGTCTTGTGAGATATTGGAGCTATTTTGGTTTCTGCCTCTCACAACGACCCCTTAAGCTTGCAGCCATGGTGGGGTTTAGCTTATGTTTGAGAAAAGGTGAATCTGAGCTACCCAAATCTCTGTTTGTGTTGAAAGAATGAGGCTTTTTACACTACACAGCTTATGCAGCATAACTTAATCCTTCAGAACTTATGACACAAAAGTTCTCTAAACTTACCAGGTGGCTTTCCAAACAGGCCCTAACTCTTTATAGCCTTCAATCTCCATCTATAAAGAGTGTTTACTCAAGAATGAGGATTAGTGCAGCCCAGAAAGAAGAATGAGACCAACAGTGAGAACAAAAGAAAATGGATTTCTTTGGGGTGGTTACCCTCTCTAATTGGCCTATGATTTCTCCATCCCACCAAACCAACAACCCTCCGTTGCTATAGCAACAATAGGACTACTAATTATTGCTCCCTCTTCCATTTTTACTTTTCTTGAAAACTGTCCACAAATTGCTATACAAAAGAGGCAGAAGACTGAGGCAATCGGAGAAAAAATGGGATTTTTTCAGTCTCTGGTATGTCAATGATTTCTTGTTTGATCAACAGCCCCTTTGAGCTTTTGCTGTAATTTCCTGGATTTTGGGGACTTTACACTTCACTCGCTTCGTGCACTTCAACATATTATATATATATATATATATATTTTTTTTTTTTTTTTCTTCAATCATATTTATATGAGAATGGATTGCAACTTATAGTATTTTTTGTATAGTTTTCAAATATCTAAATTTAAAATTTAAAATAGTGCATTAATCTAAGGAGCCATTTGGCCATGAATATTATTCATATTAAATTAGCATTATTTCAGCCCAGAATGAGGCCAACAGAGAGCAAAAAGATTGGATTTTCATGGAGGGTGGTTGCCCTCTCTGATTGGCCTATGATTTCTCCAAATCAACAACCCTCCCTTCCTCTATTTTCCAACAAAAAGAAAAAAAAAATTCATGAATAGCAACAGCAGTACTACTAATATTATTACTTCCTTCGTTCCATCTTTTTACTTTTCTTGAAAAACTGTCCACAAATTGCTATACCAAAAAAAGAGAGGCAATGATGATGATATTTATTATTTGCTGTGTGTTCATTTCTGGGCTGAAATTATTGGGGGCATGGAGAAAACCCACCCCGTATCTTGGCGGGGCAAAATCCGAATTATGCAACCCGGATTCATTTTGCATGTTGTCGTCTACTTCTCTGATTTCCCCCCATTTACATACATCTGAGCCTCTACTTTCATATTCGGATCCGGGTTGGACCCAGATCTGGATCTTGATGGAAACCTAGTTCAGTTTAGCTCAAAAGACTGAGGCAATTGGAGAAAAATTGGGCTTTGTTCAGTCTCCGGTATGTCAATGATTTCTTTTTTGATGTAATTAACACTTTACAGCCCTTTTTATCCTTTGTTGTAATTTCCTAGATTTTGGGACTTACACTTTAATTATGCGATATTAATATGAGAAGGATTGCAACTTATAGTATTTTTCGTATAGTTTTGAAATATACAACTACAACAACAACATACCCAGTATATTCCCACCAAGTGGGGTCTGGGGAGGGTAAGTGTACGCAGTCCATACCACTACCTCAGATGTGAGATAGAGAGGCTATTTCCGATGGACCTCCGGCTCAAGATACAACAGTCTAGAAAAGAAATAGTAAAGGGACAAGAAACAATAGGTATAACCACACCCAATAATAACATAAACAAGATTCACCAAGTAATACAACAAATAATAACACACTAATAATACAAATACTATAGCTACAAGCACGACTAACGAAACCAAGTTCTCCTACCTACTAACAATGATGCCCCCTTCCTAAAATTTGAAATTTTGCGTTAATCTAATTCAGTTTAGCTTCGAAGATTAGTCAAATTGACTCGTGAAGCAAAATGTGACACGTCAAATTGACTCTCGTGAAGTAAAATGTGACTTAGTAAAAGTGAATAGAGGGAGTACATAGCAATGGACATAAGATTGCATGTTTTCGGGACATAAGTTCTTTAGAAACTGAAGTTATGCTCGGATATAACTTGTGGGATATTGTTATAGGAAAATATAAATTTATGTCTCGCGAAAAAGTTGTTTGTTATGAGGCGGAAAGGCGCATAAATTAAAGACCGGCACAAAAAAAGGGCAGAAGTGTGAATGACCCAGTGATGGAAGCTCAGCCCAGTCTGAAGAATGAAGCCAACAGGGAGAAAGGGAATTCCTTTGGAGGGTGGTTGCCCCCTCTGATCGACCTATGATTTCTCCTTTAATCAACAACCCTATGCAAAAGTGGAAACAAGAAATATTGTTTGTCGCCATTGCGTTCAATGGTGGCGATGGGATGCTGATGGCAGTAGTACTATCAGGAGTCATTTGGTAGAGCGTATAAGAAGCTGAAGTTATGCCGTATGATATGAAAATACAAACTTATGCCTCGCGAAAAAAGTTGTTTGCTATGAGGGTCATAAATTAGGGACCAACAAAAAACGGGGGCAAAAGTGCGAATGACCCAGTAATGGAAGCTCTCAGCCCGGTATGAAGAATGAGGCCAACAGGGAGAAAAAGGGAATTTCTTTGGAGGGTGATTGCCCCCTCTGATTGGCCTATGATTGCTCCTTTAACCAACAACCCTATGCAAAAGTGGAAACAAGAAATATTGTTTGCCGCCATCGCCTTCAGTGGTGGCGATGTGATGCTGATGACAGTAGTACCATACAATTTTCTGATCTTTCTGAGCTACATTTAGGTTCCGTTTGGCCATAAGAATTTTTACTTTTTTTGGGAAATTTTTTCACTTGATTCCAAAAATGGTGTTTGACCATAAGAATTCCAAATACAACTTGGAGTTGTATTTGGAAAAGTGACAACAAGTAAAACTTGTTCTCACTCCCACTTCTCTCACAAAAATTTAAAAATAACTCCAATTTTTATTCATGGACAAACACAACTCCAACTCCAACTCCAAAAAATTTTGGTTTTCATGGACAAATGCCTACTTAATTGCAGTTCTTTAAGGGCGCGGGGCAGAAGTGCAAATGACCTTCTAGGCTAAGGTCTCTTTTGTTTTATGCTTATGCTTAAATGACACTTAAAATAAGTCCATCCAAACAAGCTCTTGTTAATTTTTTTGTTAAGGTTGTTCAAACCCCTTTTGGAAAAGTTTCCATTTTTTAGGCAATGATGATATTGCTAATTCGGGCTTATGTTTGGGGCATGGAGACAATCTGACTCGTATCTTGGCATGGCAAACCCAGATGGCTTGTGATTGAGTCTTCTCTTTCTAATGCAACTGGTTCTTTTGCAACCATGGCGGTTGTCGCCTCCTCTTTGCTCCATTTTTGGCAGCTCTGAGCCTCAATTTCCAACTGGTCCAACTGGACGTCCAAGGACTCGAAGAGTTCTGAACCTAAATGACCGAAAAACCCTCTGTATTCACACACACAAACACATCATGAGAAAATGTCAAAGTTGGTCCCTTAGTGGGGCAGTGATGATCTTTCAATCTTTTCTCTTGAGTTAGTAATTGAGCATTGAGAGTATCCGTCCAGTATCTTGGTGTGGCAATGACCCGGATGCCTGTGATTTTTTTGCATTTAAGTTTGGAATATTTGCAGCCATGGTGTGGGTTGGACTTTCTTTGCCTGAGCGTAAATACAAATTTGAGCCTCAATTGTAACTTATGTTTTACTCTGGGTGTATTTGGTATGGAGGAAAATGTTGTAGTGAATCAGCCCTGAGGTGGCTACCTCGTGTACAACAACATACTTAGGGTGATCCCATTGTAGTCTGGAAAGTGGCTACCTTGTGTCATTTCTACTAATATGACCTTATGAGGCCCATAATAAGGCTGTGATAATTCCCATTCTTTACTCATCAGATGGTTGAGCTTCGCTATATCTTGGCGTGGCAGCTTTTGGTGGGCCTTGTGAGATATTGGAGCTATTTTGGTTTCTGTCTCTCACAACGACTCCTTAAGCTTGCAGCCATTGTGGGGTTTAGCTTATGTTTGAGAAAAGGTGAATCTGAGCCTCTCAAATAGCTGTTTGTGTTGAAAGAATGATGCTTTTTATACTACACAACTTATGTAGCATAATTTAATTCCTTCAGAACATACGAGACAAAGATTCTCTAAACTTATTAGGTGGCTTTCCAAAATCCAAACAGGCCCTAACTCTCTATAGCCCAGAATGAGGCCAACAGAGAGAACAAAAAAGGATTTTCATGGAGGGTGGTTGCCCTCTCTGATTGGCCAATGATTTCTCCAAATCAACAACCCTCCCATTTCCAACAAAAAGGAAAAAAACAACTCCACTTTGGCATTGATGTAATGTTGATACCAACAGTATAGTACTACTAATTAATACTTCCTTTTTTCTATCTTTTTACTTTTCTTGAAATAAATGTCCACAAATTGCTATACCAAAAAAGAGGCAATGACGATGATATTTGCTGTGTGTTGATTTCTGGGCTGAAATTATTATTCGGGGCATGGAGATAACCCGACCCGTATCTTGGCGGGGCAAAACCCGAAATCCGGTTCATTTTGCAGCCATGGCGTTGTCGTCTTTTTCTCCTCTTTGCCCCCCATTTTACACACATATCTGAGCCTCTATTTCAATTTCGGATCTGGGTCTGAGTTGGATCCGGATCTTGATGGAAGCCCAGTTTAGTTTAGCTTAAAAGACTTGAGGTAATTGGGAAAAAAATGGGATTTTTTCAGTCTCCGGTATGTCAATGATTTCTTCTTTGATGAAATTAACAGCCCTTTTAGCTTTTTCTGTAATTTCCTCGATTTTGGGACTTACACTTTAATAATGCAATATTTATATGAGAAGGATTGCAAGTTATAGTATTTTTCGTATAGTTTTTGTAATCTAATTCAGTTTAGGTTCAAAGATTAGTCAAATTGACTCTTGTGAAGTAAAATGTGACTAGTAAAAGTGAACAGAGGGAGTACATAGCGATGGGCATAAATAAAAGACCAACACCAAACAGGGGCTAAAGTGCGAATGACCCAGTAATGGAAACTCTCAGCCCAGAGTGAAGAATGAGGCCAACAGGGAGAAAAAAGGGAATTTCTTTGGAGGGCGGTTGCCCCCTCTGATTGGCCTGTGATTTCTCCTTTAACCAAACCAACAACCCTTTCCAAAAGTGGAAACAAGAAATAAGGTTTGTTGCCATCACCTTCAATGGTGGCAATGCGATGCTGATGGCAGTAGTATTTTCTGATCATTTTGAGCTACATTTAATTGCACATGTGTGAACATTATGTAACACGGAAAACAATACAGACTATCCAAATATTTTATCAGTGTTATCAAGCGCGCTTAAGCCCTAAAGCGAGGCTCAAAACGTGTTGAGCTCTTCGCCTCGCTTTATGTGGGCTTTACTGTTGCCATCAAGTTTCTAAGGCATACTTTTCCTTGCCAATGAGTCTCTTCTGGAGAGGCGACACTATGCAATTGATATTTCACTTTATCTTAATTGTTTTTCAATTTCTTTGTTCATATATTTGTCATTCATTCTTATAATTATTAGTCTTGGACTAAGCATACATATTTGTACTTTTTCTCCCTTTGCGCCTTTTATTATTGAAGCCCACACTTTTATTTGCGCTTTGCGCTTTAAGCCCCAACAGACCTTTGGGCTTTTTTGCGCTTTTCGCTTTTGATAACACTGTATTTTATTCATCAAATAGATACAGTATAATAAAATACAACACAATACAATCCGATACATTATGAAACACATGTAACAATCATCCAAACAAAGTGTAACTCTCTATAGCCCTATCTATAGTGAGTCTTTTACTCAAAAATGAGTATCATTTCAGCCCAGAATGAGGCCAACAGAGAGGAGAAAAAATGAGATGTTCCTGGAGGGTGGTTGCTCTCTCTGTTTGGCCTATGATTTCTCCAAACCCAACAACCCTCCCTTGCCATTGATAGCAGCAGCAGTAGTAATACTATTATTATTATTATAGTGGTATGGACTGCGTACACTTTACCTTCCCCAGACCCCACGTTGTGGGAATACACTGGTTATGTTGTTGTTGTTGTTGTACTTCCTCCGTTCCATCCTACTTTTCTTGAAAAACTGTCCACAAATTGCTATACCAATAGAGGCTGTGATTATGATATTGCTGTGTGATGATTCTTCTGGGCTAAAACCTTCGGGGCATGGAGAAAATCCGACTCGTATCTTGGCAGGGCAAAACCCGAATCATACAAACCGGGTTTATTCTGCAGCCATGGCGTTGTCGTCTTGTTTTCCTTTTTGCCCCCCCCCCCCCCCCCCCCATTTTACACACATCTGAGCCTCTATCTCAAATCTGCATCCGGGGCGGACCCGGATCTTGATGGAAATCCAGTTCAGTTTAGCTCAAAAGACTGAGGCAATCCGAGAAAGACTGGGGTTTTTGCAGTCTCCGGTATGTCAATGATTTCTTCTTGGCTCTAATTGACAGCCCTTTTTCACTTTTGCTGTAATTTCCTGGATTTTAAGGGACTTACACTTTACATAGCAATGGACATAAAATTGCACTTTTTGGGGATATAAGTTCTTTAGAAACTGAAGTTACGCCTTATGATATGAAAATATTAACTTATGCCTTGCGAAAAAGTTGTTTGTTATGAGGGTCACAGATTAAAGACCCAACACAAAATAGGGGCAAAAGTACGAATCACCCAGTAATGTAAGCTCTCAGCCCAGAATGAAGAATGAGGCCAACAGGGAGAAAAAGGGAATTTCTTTGGAGGGTGGTTGCCCGCTTTGATTGGCCTATGATTTCTCCTTTACCCAAACCAACAACCCCCTGCAAAAGTGGAAACAAGAAACTATATTTGTTTTCATCTCCTTCAATGGCGGCGATGTGATACTGATGGCTGTAGTACTATCAGGTGTCGTTTGGTAGAGTGTATAAGAAACTGAAGTTATGCCTTATGATATGAAAATATAAAATTATGCCTCGCGAAAAAGTTGTTTTCTATGAGGGTCATAAATTAAAAACCAACACAAAACAGGGGCAGAAGTGCGACTGACCCAGTAATGGAAGCTCTCAGCCCAGAATAAGGAATGAGGCCAACATGGAGAGAAAGGGAATTTCTTTGGATGGTTGCCCCCTCTGATTGACCTATGATTTCTCCTTTTGACCAAATCAACAACCACTTTCCAAAAGTGGAAACAAGAAATAATGTTTGTTGCCATCAACTTCAATGGTGGCAATGTGATGCTGATGACAGTAGTAACTATTCAATTTTCTGATTAGTCTGAGTTACATTTAATTGCATGGTTTGCCGTTTAATTTTTACCCTTAGTATCTTTAAGGGAGAGGGCAAAAGTGCAAATGACCCTCTGAGCTCATTTGTTTCATGCTTATGCTTAAATGACAAAATAAGTCCATCCAAATGGGCTCGCCTGCAAAAGTTTCCATTTTTTAGGCAGTGATGATATTGCTAATCTGGGCTGATGTTAGGGGCATTGAGACAATCTGACCCGTATCTTGGCATGGCAAACCTGAATGGCATGTGATTGAGTCTTCTCTTTTACATGTAACTGGTTCTTTTGCAGCCATGTCGGTTGTCGACTTCTCTTTGCCCCACTTTTTGCAGCTCTGAGCCTCAGTTTCCGACTAGTATGATTGTCCAAGGACTCCAAGAGTTCTGAACTTAAATGATGAAAACCCCCTCTCTATGCTCACACACAAAAAAACAAAAAACACATCATGAGAAAATGAAAAAGTGGTCCCATGTCGGGGCAGTAATGATCTTTCAATCTATCCTCTTGAGTTAGTATTGCATTGAAAGTACCCGACCGGTACCTTGGCAGGGCAATGACCCGGATGCTTGTGATTTTGTTGCATGAAACTTGGGAATATTTGCAGCCAGGACTTGGCTGGACTTTCTTTGCCTGAGCATAATTACAGATCTGAGCCTCAATTGACTCTTCTGTATTACTCCTGGTGTATTTGGTATGGAGGAAAATGTTTTAGTGAATCAGCTCTAAAGTGGCTACTTCGTGTACAACAACATACCCAGTGTGATCTGGAAAGTGGCTACCTTGTGTTATTTCTACAAATAAGACCTTCAACATGAGGCTTATAATGAGGCTGTGATGATTTTCTTCCTTTACTCATCAGATGGTTGAGCTTCGCTATATCTTGGCGTGGCAGCATTTGTGGTTTCTTGTGAGATATTGGAGTTATTTTGGTTTCTGCCTCTGACAAAGTTTCGATAAGCTTGCAGCCATGGTGGGGTTTAGCTTATGTTTGAGAAAAGGCGAATCTGAGCCTCCCAAATCTCTGTTTGTGTTGGAAGAATGGGGCTTTTTACACTACACAACTTATGCCGCATAACTTAATTCCTACGGAACTTAGCCGAGCTGGGCGAGACGAAAGTTCTCTAAAATTATGCCGTGACAAAAGTTCCCTATTTCGGGGAAATCCGTGCAAAAATTTGTTACTTTAATGCATTGAGAAAATCTGACCCGCATCTTGGCAGGGCGACCCGGTATGACATCATTTGTATACTGGCGTCTGCAGCCATGGCGCTGTCGCTTTCTCTTTGCATGTTCATAGACAAAAGAATGTGAGCCCTAAAGTCTAGTAAATTTCTCAAATGGTCACTCAACTGATGGGGGTTCTCAGGAACCGGAATACCCAATAGGGTTCAGCCCGAGTAGCCTAAAATACGTTCAATGAGGCAATGAAGATGTTTATTCTTTAAGAATCTGATAGTTGAACTTTGTTGTAAATTGGCGTGGTAGCTTTAAGGGTCTATGAGATGAGGGAACTATATTGGTTTTCATCTCACTAGGCTATTAATGCTTGCAGCCATGACACAGTTTAGCTTTTTACTGAGAAAAAGCAAATCTGAGCCTCCCATGGATCTGTTTGTGTTCAGAAATAAGGTTTTTTATTGAACTCGAGAATGGTAGAGATTTTCCAAGGGTGGTTACTCTCTTTCTCCTAAGTTCAATTTAGCCAATGAATTTTGCTATGCTTTTGTTATAAAGATAAAAGTTTAACAACCCTTTTCATCAGCAAAATGCTCTTGATGATGATGATGATGATGATGATGTTATGTTTGCATGGTTATGGTAATAATAAGGGAAAATACATATTTTGCCCCCTTGACCTATCCGGGAAATCCCAAATCCTCTACCCTAAGGGGTCGTTTGGTTGGAAACAAGTTATCCCGGGATTAGCTATCCTGGGATTAGTTATCCCACCCTCAATCCCGGGATAACTAATCCTGTGATGAGTTATCCCATGTATTTTATTCCAACCAAACATGGGATAAGCTCATTCTAAAATTAATTCCGGGATTAGTTATCCCTTGTACCAAATGAGCCCTAAATTTAGGAATAAGGCTGTGATATTCTCCAGGAAGCTTGAAAATCAGGGTTTTGAGCTGATTCGTATCTTGGCTAGGCAAAGGCAGGAGAATTTGTCAGGGCAGATTCTTATTTCCCTTTCAAAGACATCTGCTTTTTGCAGCCATGGCGGATTGGCTCTTTTTTCTTATTTGAGGGCAGCTGGGGCATAAAGACCATCATATTTGAGGGAAAAAATAAAAAACCACCCTATTTCGGGGAAATGCGTGCAAAATTTGTTACTTTAATGCATTGAGAAAATCGGACCTGCATCTTGGCTGGGCAACCCGGTATGGCATAATCTGTAAACTGACGTCTGCAGCCATGGCGTTGTCCCTTTCTCTTTTCATGTTCATGTACAACAAAATATGAGCCCTAAAGTCTATGGTAAAATTTCTCAAATGGTCACTCAACTGATGGGGGTTCTCAGGAACCTGAATACCCAATAGGATTCAGTCCGAGCAACATAGAATACGTTCAATGAGGCAACGAAGATGTTCATTCTTTAAGAATCAGATAGTTGAACTTTGTTGTAAATTGGCGTGGGAGCTTTAAGGGTCTATGAGATAAGGGAACCATATTGGTTTTCATCTTGCTAGGCTGTTAATGCTTGCAGCCATGGCATAGTTTAGCCTTTTTCTGAGAAAAAGCAAATCTGAACCTCCCAAGTACTCCCTCCGTTTCACCGAATCCTCAACCCTAAACTTTGTGAATAAGGCTGTGATGATATTCTCCAGGAAGCTTGAAAATCAGATTTTTGAGCTGATTTGTATCTTGGCTAGGCAAAGGCAGGGGAATTTGTGATGGTAGGTTTTTATGCGCCTCACAAAGGCATCTGCTTTTTGCAGCCATGGCTGATTGGCTCTTTTTTCTGATTTATTTTCACTCAAATCTGAGCCTCTTTTCTGTCTAAAGTTTAGTTCTACAATATTTAGTCTTTCTTTTTCATTCTTTGTACGATCAGTTCATAGTAGTAAGAGGCGAAGAGCCCCCTTTGAGAAAGAAACTTTTTTGTATCTATCTATACAATTTCAACAAATTGTTAGGTACTGATATGAGAAAAGTCCAAAGGGAATTGAAGTGAATATTGAGGATCCATATATTGTTTCTGCATTTACCTACACATTATTTATATTTAAACTTTTCATGCTTTGTTTTCAATCCTGAACACTCCAAGTTTCAGAGGCAGTGAAGATTATTCATAATGAAAACGAAAAGTGAAGAAAATTAGAGTTGATTTGTGGCCTGGCTTGGCGAGTTCAATCGGAAGGTCTTATAAGGCAACAGTTGCTTGCAGCCAGGGCCACTGTTAACTCTGCTCTTCCTTTTCTTTGATTAAATAGGCGAAAATCTGAGCCTCATTCTTAACTTAGTTCATTTGAGTTTTCTTTTTTACTAGTCTTTCTGGAAAGAGATTTAGATTACCATCACTGTGGACCTACCGAAATCAACATCCGTCTGCCAACGCCAAAAGACATTTGTTATCTTCATTGGGTTGACGAAAATTGAATCCGCTTACATGAAAAGGTAAGAAATTTTACCTGTAATAAAATTCTTATATTTAACTTTTTTGGAAATCTTGACAGGGACAAGTGGTGGTGGGGAGGGGGGTGTTTTTGAAATCAGATTTGTTAGTTGCTGGGAGTAGATAGTGGTGAGATTTTTGTAATATTAAATTGGCCGTCTATCTAGATCTGAACTCTGAATTATGGTCTCTTGAGAACGAATTAACAATTAATCAAGTTTTACAGGAAAATGGCTGCGCAGCAAGTACGTGGGTGTTTCTCTTGTTGGGAAGACATAGCTGTTATGGGATTTGGTAAAGTTGGTTCCGAGGTTGCTAGACATGCAAAAGTCCTCAGTATGTATGTTATTGCCCATGACCCTTGTGCTCCTGCCGACAGAGCTCGTGCTATTGGAGTAGATTTGATTTCTTTTGAGCAGGCCATAGGCACTGCTGATTTAATTTCACTCCACATGCCTCTTACACCTGCTACTAACAATGTATTCAATGATGACACATTTGCAAAAATGAAGAAAGGAGTCCGACTAATAAATGTTGCTCGATGGGGTGTTATTGTCGAAGATGCATTAGTCAGAGCCCTTGACAACGGAATAGTTGCTCAGGTATGTTTAGTTCATTCACTTCAGAATGTTCCTTTATTCAATTAACTTTGAAGCTCCGATATTCACTAGTCATCACTTTCTTTCACAGGCAGCACTTGATGTGTTCACGGTGGATCCTCCATCAAAAGATAGCAAACTAGGCAACATGAGAATGTTACTGTTAACCCTCATCCTGGAGCTAGCACAAAAGAAGCAAAGGTACAATTGTCATTCACATTTAAGTCATCTGCACCTGTGTCATATATTTGCTTTAATATACTTAGACCCGCCCTTTGAGTTGTGCAAAATCTTTTTTTCATAGGAAGGAATTGCAATTGAAATAGCTGAGGCTGTTGTCGGTGCTCTAAATGGAGAACTTTCTTCTACAACTGCGAATGCTCCGATGGTTCCTGCTGAGGTAAATTATAGTAGTAATTACATGCTTATGTTTCTCATTTAAGTCTCAACCCATAACAAAGATCATGAAATTTATGCTTTTATTCAGGTTTTGTCCGAGTTGGCTCCTTTTGTCGTGCTTGCTGAGAAACTGGGTAGACTGTGGCAGTACAGCTAGTGACTGGTGGAAGTGGAATTCAGAGTGAATGTGGTGTATATAAATCGGCTAGGGACCGACATCTTGGACATTAGACTTCTCCGAGCCTTGGTAACAAAAGGCATTATCGGGTAACCTCATCCTTTGCAAACAAGTGTATTGACCTGGTATGACGGGGAAAGTGGGAAACATACTTGGTGAGAGTAATGTGAATGTGAGCTTTATGAGTTGGGAGAATCCTGAAGCGAGAATTGGCGATTATGGCAATTGGAGTAAACGAAGAACCGTACAAGGATACTCAGGAGAAAATTGGAGAGGTGACTGCAATCGAAGAATTTGTCTTCCTCAAACTTTAGTCCAGACTCCAGACATACAATATTGCTGGCTGGTGAAATGTACAAATTCCTTTGTCATTAAGAAAAATAGAGTATAGTACTACTAATATTTTACAGCTTGAGAATAAATTTACTATGTTGCTTATGGTGCGTCTGTTTAATGTGGTGGTGGTTTAGGTTTCTCCTATAATCCTCCTTGAGATTTTCATTTACCAGGAATACTTATTCTCTTAGGACGGGAGATAATCATGGGATAATTTTTTAGTACCTCTTAAATCTCTTGTTTGGTTATGAAGTTTGAGATAACTTATTTCAGGATTAATACTAATATTAGGATAGGTTATCCTTGCCTCTGGGTGGAATAATAATCTGGGATAACTTATTCTTAAAAAGCATGCTAGTATATTATTTTTAATACAACAAATTAAACAATTAATAACAAATAATATTAGAATAACTAATCTTAGCATAACTAATCTCAACATAACTAATTTTGGCATAACTAATTCTAGCATCTCGGCATAACTAATTCTAGCATCTCAGCATAACTAATCTCATCATAACTGGCGTTCAATGTGCTGCTCCTGCTCTATTTAGGTAACAAGAAGGGGAAAACGAACAAGAATAAAAAAACTGTGTATTTAAAAGATGACATGTTAAGCAAATGCTAAAGTATCACACTATAATAATCAAAAGAAACTTTACATTATAGAACTATTGCTAATTTTTTTCATGACATATTTCTTGTCTTTTGCTTTTTCCCACAAGAGAACTAAAAATATACTAGTAGTAAAATTCTAATTATTAGGCCAGTCTGGAGTGGTTTCAAGAAGATATTCAAATGCATAGACAGGACAACTTCTCACAAAAATTTCCAAATTCTTCACGTCTCGAATTTCAATATCTTCATGATATTCACTGATAAATCGTTCGAAATAATAATTCGACAAATATTTCTTTGAAACCTCGTATCTCAATTCCTCTTCACCTGCGTACACAATAAAAAATGCATTCTTGCATTTCTTTTTTAACATCTTGGGTGTTATAATCTTCTCTTTGTTCTTATTCATTAACTTCTCTTGAACCCTTTTGTAGAAATCAAAAATACCCATTGATGAATTAATCTTTTAACTTTAGTGAAAAAATAGAAAAGAGAAAGACTTGTGAGATTTCTGAAACTTTGGTGTGCACATAAGGTATATATAATTTTTTTTTCCTCTTAAAATCCTAATCCCAATAAAAGTAGGATTTATAATCCTAATGAAACTAGAATTTGGTTTTTTATTTTAATTTTCGTTTTTCCGTTTCAACTTGCGAAACAGAGTTTATAATCCTAACAAACTAGAATTTGGTTTTTCATTTTATTTTTTCTTTTCCATTTTAGCATGGGAGAAGTGTTCATAATGCACAATTATCATTTTGGAATCAACGATGCAACTAATCTTTGTGAAATTGGTTGGGATTTAAAATACTGTCTTCGTTCACTTTTACTTGTCCACTATTTCAAAATTAAACTTTCACTTTTACTTGCCAATTTTAATGTATCAAGAAGAAAAATCAAATATTTTTTCCATGTTTTACCTTTATAATTAATTACTTATTCTCCAAATCATTTTTCAAGACCTAATAATACTAAACATCACTTAATATGAGCATTATCGTAAAATTTTCATAGCGATCGTTGTTTCTTAAGGGGCGTGTAAAGTACAAAATGAACATGTAAAAGTGAACGGAGGGAGTAGTAGATAAGACTGAATTTGCTGTATATATACCACATACTATAGGGATATGAATGTGTACATATAGTTGAAATGTCCATCTGTATACCATATATGCGTATATGTATGTATAATATATATGCTACTAATAAATATACGTATATGCGTGTGTATTTCTGTTGAGGGGGGGGGGGGGGAGGGGGGAAGGAGGATGGTCTTGCTTTCTCACTCAGCTAGTATAATTATACACTAAAATCTACTCCAACTATGTGTGTTTTAAAAGGCGGAGACGCAAGGTGAGACGTTTATGCAGCACGGAGTGAGTCGTAAACCCCAAAACACGGGGTGCAGGTCCCATGAATTTTCTAATTTATAGGAAAAGTACTTTTAAAATAATAAAAATCAAATTTAACGTTTGAGGCGTACACTTTTATGCTCGGAGTTTACACTAATACGTTCTGAGCTTACGCCTCAAATGCTAAGACACACACCCTGTGGATCTACGTATTTCATTTGTGCCTCGAAGCGTTTTTAGTACGTCCTTATATCTTAAGACCCCTTAGAAAAAGGTCTTTGAAAACACTAGTTGCCACCTATAAATGGAGCCATGATTTCAACTTTATGAGTTTTTGATTTTAAAAACAACTTTAAATATACATATTTAATGAATTTCTTAACACAAATACATTAATTATTTGAGCAAAAGCTATTGGATTCAGCAAAATTCATAACTGTGCTTCTGCCTCCGCTGCTCTGCCCCTTCTACCACGATAAAATTTCATCCATGTCACATGGCAACAACTTTACCAGTTACTCCAAGGCTTCCCCTCATGTTGCATTTTAATTAACTTAATTAATTCGTTAATCAACATATAGCTTTGTTCACATTTCATCATACAGGGCCTCCAAGGCTTCTCATGCAACTAAAATATTAAACTTTTGTTAAAACAAAATTGAATATTTTATTAAATCAACGACTATCAAACTCTTTTACAACTAAATATTAAATTATTCTTAAAAAATATAGCAATAACCGATACGATAAATTAAACACATGCTTACATGTCCATTACTTAAACTTCTAAGGTCCAAAACAGACATAAAACTAATGGAAACTAATTGGTCAAAGGCACCATGGTTGCCAAGTTAATGGTGTATTGACATAGGGAAAAAAAATCAAAATATACATCCTTATATTGTATATTACAAGTCATAGCAATACTTCTTATATTGTAATTAATAACATTTTTTTTTAAAAAAAAAATAAAGGAAAAAAATGATTTCTTTTTTTAAAATAAAAAAATCATCCTTAAAAAAAGAAGTTCTCTCTCTCCCCTCCAAATTCTTCTTTCCTTTATTTTCTCCCTAATTTATTATGCAATTCCACAATTCCCTCACCCTCTTCTTCTAAACATGGTTCTCTCCCCCTTTTTTCACTCCATTTTATTCTATACTTTTTTCACATATATATTTCCTCAAAATTAATTGAAATCCTCCATGAAAAAAATACAGTTCTTAATCAATTTCCTCTTCATACAAATTATAGTAACCTTATTTTCTCATTGTTTTTTAAAAACCTCGATTAAGAAATTTTTCATAGATATAGAATCTTGATTCAAAGAGATAAGGAATGAGTATATAAATTGGTATCACCTAAATTGAGTATCACAATCCATAGATACCAATTTATATATTTATTTCATACACATTCCATACAAATATGACATTTTGTATATGATATTGGTATATAACACATGATTTAAAGTTAGTTGGAAAAACTCACGATAAATAATTTATTTATGTAATTGGTATAAACCTAGTTTTCAAATAAATTCACAATATTTTTTATTGTATTTTTATTACGAATTACATACACTGAGACCCAAGACGTAAGAAATATCATTTAGTAAATGAGATGGATATATAAACTGATTTCAATAGAATTTGTTATATCATTCTTCATTAGCAGATTTTGTATCCTTTTCATACATTAAACTTTATAAGATTTTATATTATTTTCATAAACCAAAATCAAAGAACTCAGTGACGAGATGAAAGTGAAAGTAAATTAATTAAGGAAGAGAGTGTATTAATGGGAAGAAATTTTCAATCAATAAAGAAAATAGACAAGGCGTGTTTACTTGGGAAAGTAAATTAATGTGACTTTTATGAAAAATGCAAGAAATGTGTATAAATGAAGATAATTTATTAACCAGATTTTACTCCTCTAATAATTGTCAAACGGTAATTGAGATGAGCGGAAAGGATAAACATAAATATTTAGGAGTGATTTAATTAATATATAACTATTAAACAATTTTAACAACAACAAAAAAAAAACGTTTTTAATAAAAAATTATAAAAACTGCTACAACTTGCAATTAAAAAGTTAATTCAATAATTACAAAAAAGTACTGTTACAAGAACTATCTAAAAAGTATATATAAGATAATAAAGGTATTAATATTAAGGTTTAGTCACTCTTTTTGACAATTTTTTTTGAATAAGATTTAACGCTAACAGGTATTAAAGTTTAGCCACTCTTGTTAAATATATTACATATATCTATTATAAGTTATAAAAAAAATTAAAGCTAACTAGAATTTGGTTCAACAATTAGATTTTACTTTCTTAAATTTCGTGTCAAGTCAAAATCAGATAATCACATTAAAACGTTGGGAGCAGTATGGAAGGTAGAAATGAGGTATCTTACCCTGATACAGCAAGTAAGAGGCATCATATCATCCATCTTACTTCAATTGTTCTACATCCGCTATAGTAAGTATAGAGTTAATAAATTGTCCATGTTTTTCGTGTTTAATACCCTAAGGGCTCGTTTGGTAAGTGGGATAGGTGACAATCCCAGGATTAGGCCTGGGATATGCCACATTATCCCATTCAAGTTGATTTTAAAAAACAACTTCAAATATACATATTTAATGGATTTCTTAACACAAATACATTTATTATTCGAGCAAAAGCAATTGGATTCAGCAAAATTCATAACTGAGCTTCTACCTCCGCGGCTCTGCCCCTTCTACACGATAAAATTTCATCCATGTCACATGACAACAACTTTACCAGTTACTCCAAGGCTCCCCTTCATGTTGCATTTTAATTAACTTAATTAATTCGTTGATCAACATATAGCTTTGTTCACATTTCATCATACACGGCCTCCTAGGTAGAAAATGTGACTGAAAATATGTGTGGTATATTTCATTGATCATAGGCCTTTATATAGTCATATAAATAAAATCTTAAACTTCTCATGCAACTAAAATATTAAACTTTTGTTAAAATAAAATTGAATATTTTATTAAATCAACGACTATCAAACTCTTTTACATCTAAATATTAAATTATTCTTAAAAAAATGTAGCAATAACCGATACGATAAAATTAAACACATGCTTACATGTCCACTACCTAAACTTCTAAGGTCCAAAACAGACATAAAACTAATGGAAACGAATTGGTCAAAGGCACCATGGTTGCCAAGTTAATGGTGTATTAACATAGGGGAAAGGATAAATACACATATTTAGGAGTGATTTAATTAATATATAACTATTAAATAATTTTAACAAAAAAACAATTTTAAAAAGAAATTATAAAAATTGCTACAACTTGCAATTAAAAACTTAATTCAATAGTTACAAAAAAGTACTGTTACAAGTTGCAATAAACAATCTAAAAAGTATATATAAGATAATAAAGGTATTAAGGTTTAGTCACTCATTTTGACAAAATTTTTTTTGAATAAGATTTAACTCTAAAAGGAATTAAAATTTAGCCACTCTTGTTAAATATATTACATATATATTATAAGTTATAACAAAAATTAAAGCTAACTAGAATTTGGTTCAACAATTAGATTTAACGTTCTCATATGATAAGATAATAATTTATGTACTACGATTAATATTTTTCTTTAATATCAATCGCACATCACTAGAATACTAGTTGAAAAAGAATCCCAATAGAGAGGAAACACACAACAAAAGTAAATGACTGCAAAGTAAAGAGTTACACTAACAAATTTCAAATTGAAGACATAAAGAAAAGACTGAATGTTATTCAATCAAAGCAATAGAGAGGGTGAAGAGGAGGAAGCGACCAATATGACACAAAAGAAGAGGTCAGTACCCCTCGACTATTCCATCAAATACTTACTACCAACTCTATCTATCAAGACTTAAATAGATAAAAATAATTTTTTGGATAGGCGTTATTACTACTAGAAACGATTTTCTCATCGCAAATCAATAGAGAATTTGTGTTAGAAAATATTATTCTTCTCTCATTGCCACTGAACCAGCTCACGGGAAAACGCAAGGAAAATTTTAATAGGAAAATAGTGATTCTTAAATAGTGTATCTTCTCTCTATATATGTGGGGCCTAACCCAATCGCAGATCCAAGGTTTTTAACAAGAGGTTTGAAAAATAAAAATATAGTACACAGATTTGAATTTGAAAGCTCAACGTGAATTTTGATCCCCTAAACCACTGAGTCAATCTCTAGTTCGGATGAACACCTTGGCAACCCCCTAGATCCGGCCTAACCATAATTTTTTTTAAAAAATTTTCAGGGGAAAGCTGATGAATGTTGATTATCATCAGGTTAGTTACGTTATCTTCTATATGGGCTTAACCATTATTTAAGAATAGAACAAACATAGTTATATATGTTTAAGGATATTGCACTAAAAAATTTATATATCCCTGTAGAAATTTGGTTTTAATTCTAAAGCACTTGCCATGTCTTATACATCTAGGCCATGCAAATTCACTTCCATGATGAAATAATTGTGGACATCTTCAAAAGGTTACCCGTGCGGTCTCTTCTTCGATTTAAATGTGTTACAAAATTTTGGAACACATTAATTTCTGGGGCTTACTTTAAGATGAAGCATCAAAGTCATGCAATGGATGACTTAAGTTCCACAAAGTTTCTTGTTAGCCATTGGCGTGTTGGTGAGGATACTATGTTTAATTTTTACTCTTCTCCTTTATCTTCGGTTCAACCGGCCATTGAGGATATAGAAAAACTTGATTGTCCTTCAAACTTCAAACCTTTAACTTGCATATTGCATTGTTCTTGTGATGGGTTGGTTCTTCTCTCAATTGCCAAACACCTTTTGTTGTGGAACCCCTCCACAAGAGAATCAATTGAACTTCCACTTTCAGAACACACAAAAAAGCCGTTTACTTATGGATTGGGATATGATGCAACTAGTGATGAATACAAAATCCTTAAGTTTAACTATCCTGGCATTGAAATTCTAGCGCTAAAAAGTGGTTCCTGGAGATCAGAAAAATTTAAATGTCGAGCTGGCTTTGAACCTTCGTTGAATCTTCCGGTTGATTCTTTTACATTTCTACATGGAGCAATTCATTGGATTGGTTCGGTACGAGACTTTGTTGTGGTTTCATTTAGTATTTCAGATGAGGTGTATGGAGAGATACAGTTACTGGAGCCAATGTTTGAAAAATTCAAAGGTTTTATCAAACATGGAGTTTCAGTATTGAGAGGAATGCTTTGCTTTTATTATTCTCATTGTCATCATCCTTTGAAGGAGTTTAGTTTTAAGTTGTGGGTAATGAAGGACTACGGTGTCAAGGAATCTTGGATTTCATTGTATACAATACGAGATATCCATTTGTGTCTATTCAGACCGATATATATGTTTCCCGATGGTGAACTGCTACTCAACTACAAATGTATGGACCGTGTAGGGTTTGACTATCCTTTTAGGACATCCAAAGGACCATTTGGGTTATCGCCTGGTATTAATACCCTGGAGCAAGGAATTATTTATACAGAAAGCATGATCTCTCCAAAATCACTTATTTAGTGTTTATGTTTATGTATGATCGAGACACTTTTTACTTCTCTTTGTTTTCGGGTATCATTAGCAAACTCTTATTCTGATAAGTTTATCTATTGCTCACTAATTTTTTTTTTCCTTGTCAGCTTTCTTACTTCGTCTTGTCGACTCTTTCAACTACTCAGACATCTATCCTATTGATGCTTCTCGAGCCCTATCCATCTGTGTGCTGGCAGGTTGGGGCTTATATAGAGTGGGATTTCGTTTTAGTTGTATATTGTGGGTTTAGATGAGGAGTTTTATTTTTTTAAGATCTTGTACAGAATGGAAGTTTAGATTAGATTAAGTGCCAAGATAATATATGCAATTGTTAAAGTATCTTTTATATTATAAGAACTAACTTTCAATATTTGTCGATTAGTTATTATATAAAAATACTTGTAACTTCTTGTCAAAGGATGAATTTTTAAGGCCAGAAAGGTAAAAAGACTCGATTTTATAAGCACATTTTGGTTTATCAACATTTTATTTGGCGTCTTTTCATTTTTATAATAGTAGTAATTTAAGTCTAATGATTAATACTATAGACTCTTTAAAACCGTTCAAGATAGTTTGGAAAATGAATTTGTAATTTCAATTATTCTATACTTTTTACTGTCAAATAGTTGTTATAAAGTTATAATCGCGTCAATAATACTGTTCCGGAAAATTTCTTTAAGTCAAATCCAGATGGAGTTATGAACAATGATATTGGTTTGAGTTAATCTCATATCATTTTTTTTGAGTGTAACTTGGATTATCTTTTTGAAGAGAAAAATAGTTGGAACTTTTGGTCTTTTTGGAAATTAAATATTTTAGGGGTTCGCTTGAAGTTGAACTAACAATCCCTTTTGATACGTGTTTTTTTGGGCAACCCCTTTGATATGATTTCTTTGAAGATATTCCCTTTTGACGCCGGACTCCCAAAATACCCATGGCCACAAGATCAAGCCATCCAGGAAAAAAAGACACAATTCTCCAACTAATGAACGGTGTTGCACCCGCCCTTCGAATTATATCATAGAGATGTCAGCACAATGAGTTGAGTCGCACCGTCATTCATATTTACACATCCAACAGCTGTTTCGTTTACCAGCCTGATAATCTGTCTGTTAGACATAGTATTCATCCAATATTGGCATGACACAGTCGTCGCGAGCAAAAATCCGATCATGAATCGGAAAGCTACGTATTCGCCAACAGACGAATGAACAACATGTAAAAAACAGTTAGGGTTGACAACATGATCAGATCCGTGCACCCGTACCTTGGGCCCATCAAATCACAAACAGCACCCATAGCAAGCCTAGATAAAATACTTCCAGAAATTGAAGCAACCCCAGCCTTATGAATGTCCATTTTGGTCAAATTAAGGTTGTCCCTAATGATAGGAACTAAAGGGACATCAGAAAATGAAACTTAATAAGTGAAGAAAGAAATCCAAGAGAGCTGGTATGTTAGGCCGTGATATTAAGGCTTCAAAAACGAATAAAATTTAAATTCCTTGGCCTTGCGTTGCATGCTGCACTTGAGCCGATGGTCTTTCAA
Source organism: Capsicum rhomboideum (assembly GCA_031232105.1). Classification (NCBI taxonomy): domain Eukaryota; kingdom Viridiplantae; phylum Streptophyta; class Magnoliopsida; order Solanales; family Solanaceae; genus Capsicum; species Capsicum rhomboideum. Next base: position 134,985,426 of record CP124711.1, on the reverse strand, counting down.
AAACAACCTCTCAACCTCTCCGAAGTAGTGGTAAGGTCTGTGTACACTCTACCCTCCAGAGACCTCACTTGTGGCCGTATGTTCCATGCAAGGGACAAGGAAACAACTAATTAAAATTTGATGTGTATTACTTTGAGAGGGTATGTTTATGTAAGTGTCAAAACATTGACAATGTGTAATTTGGGTAAGGGATTGGTCATTCCCAATGGCTACATCTGAATATTAATATATAGTGGTAACCACTAATGGTATATCCCAAAGGTTCACTGACCATATCTAAACGTTACCCTTTTGACATAAATACAAATGTTGAACAAGTACACTTTTACTAATAATTTGCTGATTTTCTTATTTATTAGGCTAACTCAATCATATTGGACAACTTTAATTACGATGAATTAGGTTATTTAGTGACAATGTATTAGGGGTGAAGCCAGGAATTACACTAAAAATGTTTTAAAGCCAGAAAGGTAAAAAGACTTGTTTATATAAGCATTTTAGTTTATCAACATCTTATTTGGCGTTTTCCCACTTTTATAATAGTAGTAATTAATTTAATATTAATAATTATTACTATCGACTCTTTAAAAGCTTACAAGATAGTTTGGAAAATGAATTTGTAATTTGGATTATACTATATTTTCTTTTGTCAAATAGTCGTTATACAATTAGAATTGTGTCAATGATATTGTTCGTAAAATTTTCATTAATCAAATCAAGATGGATTTATGACAAATTCCATTACAATTTAATCTCATATCATTTTTTTGAGTGTAACTTGACTTATTTTTTGAAGAGAAAAATAGTTGAAACTTTTGTCCTTTTTGGAGAAATGGTTAGTCAGATTCTTGAGTATAAGGTTTATGTATCAACTACATTTGTGCTCTTCAATTTGTACTGTTAATGTTGATTATTCTGTGACTAATCATAGAATCCAATTTCAATAACTCAAGGGTTCAAGTTGCACAAAAACAAAATACATTGTATGTGGTTTCACGGTCGACATTAACTAAATGCCCCCTACGAATTTAAAAAACATCAAAAATTTGTTTTCATTTTTCACTCCAAATTGAAAATTAAAACTACCTTTTTCAAAAACTCACAATTTTCATGGGCAATTGCCCCCCTTAGTACGTTTCAAAAAAAAAAAAAAAAGTTTTGCAACTCTTTAATTCTAACTTTTCACATGACATGTTTAAGAATACAAGATTAAAAGACATTTTTACTTCTACATATATATATATATATATAGTTTATGACCACAAGATTCAAATTTGTTTATTTTATTTACTTTCTTAAATTCCGTGTCAAGTCAAAATCAAATAATCAAATTAAAACGTTGGGAGCACTATGGAAGGTAGAAATGAGGTATCTTACCCTGATACAGCAAGTAAGAGGCATCATATCATCCATCTTACTTCAATTGTTCTACATCCACTATAGTATGTAAGTATAGAGTTAATGAATTGTCCATGTTTTTCGTGTTTAATACCCTAAGGGGTCGTTTGGTAAGTGGGATCGGTGACATATCCCAGGATTAGGCCTGAGATAAGATATATACTGCATTTGCTAGACGTAATTTATAATGTCTACCAAATGCAATATATATCTTATCACAGGCTTAATCATGGGATATGCCACCTTATCCCATTCAACTTGGGATTATGTTATCCCATTTGAGAAATGGGATAAATCAGTCGTGGAATTACTATAATCCCAGGACAATTTAATCTGCATACCAAATGACCTCGAAATTATCAGGTATGCGAGTTTCCTAAACCATCATCAATTATTTGTCAAAATATACTTCAACCCGCTATGTTCTATGGGCGGAATGTTGGCCGGTCAAGAACTCTTACATTCAGAAGATGATTGTGGTGGAGATGAGGATGTTGTGGTAGATGTATGGGTATACTAGGAGAGATACGATTAAAAATGAGGTGATTCGAGACAATTAGGTGGGAGTGACTTCGATGGAAGACAAGATGTGGGAAGCGAGGTGGCATGTGATGAGGAGATGCATGGATGCCTCAGCCTGGAGGTGTGAGAGGTTATTGGATGTGGATGCATTCAATAGAGGTAGATCAAAAGAAGTATTGGGGAGAGGTGATTAGAAAGGACATGACGCAGTTGCAGCTTGCCAAGGACATGACCTTAGATAGGAAAGTGAGGACACGAATTAGGATAGAAGGTTAGTAGGCAGGAGTGCGTCCATACTAGTAGATAGGAGTGCATTGTCTTGTTATCCTTACTAGTAGTCGTAGGACTACTTTTGTAGTGTCTTGTTCTTTGATTTGTGTTAATATCTATAGTTTTGTGTAATTTGATTGTACTATTATTTAACTGTAGTACTATCTGCTACTATTTGTTGTTCTTGTTACTATCTATTGTCTCCTATACTTTCAATTATGTTTTTTTCTAGCCTATTTTTGTCATGAACCGGGGGTCTATTGGAAACAACCTCTCTACCTCACCTCTGGGGTAGAGATAAGGTTTACATATAGTCTATCCTCCCCAGACCTTAACCTCTTAATCCCAATTTGTCAAATCCTAGTTAATCAGAATACTTAATTCCTAGAAGCAAAAGCATGAAGCACACCTTAACATACTTACCGAAAATATTACGAGTAAATTACCTTTTATTTGCTGAAAATGCACCCAGTAAAAATGATTGTTTTTTATTTTTTTGCAGAAAATATGATGAGAACACTTAAGACGGTTTAAAAGAAATAGGAAAAGAGCAATTGGGAGGGAGGTCAATAAAAAGAAGCAAAACGTGAGGGGAGACCTTTAAATTTTTTTCCTAAATTATAACTAAAACTAGGTAATTTACCCGCGTGAAATGAACTTTTTTTTAAAAAAAAAATTAGTTAAAGCAAAAGAAGTAAAAGTTGAATTTTAATATAGATAAACAATGTATGTCAGTGTAAAAAAATAAAATAAAATAGAAGAGAATTGAATGTTGACAAAGATAGCTAATGAAAGTCCATGTAAATTCTGTGGAATAAGAAATTTTAGTCGAGCCGAGAAAGGAAATCTCCTTTTTCGTACGGTAAAATTTGTTCACAAATAAGCCCCAAAGAATAATATTTCTATCCTTGAAGTTATTATATTGGCCTTTGCTTTGAGTTAAATATTATTAACACCTTCGCAACCTACGTACCTTTCCATTCTTCAAGTGCAATTGCTTCTTAAGCCTTTTCTTTTTGACATTTATGAAGCAAGCGTCTGCAAGTGTTGGGGTTATTTAAAAATTTTATGAGGCAACTTTGTGGACTTTTCGAATGTACTCTTCTAAAATTCCACCATAACAATATAAAAGAGAACAAACAATCAAACGACATCCACCATAACTATATACATAATGAATGAAATAAGTAGATTTTGCAGTTCCTCTATTTTCAACAACTCCACATTTTGTCTTCCTTCTTCAATTATTTTCTTTGTCGGTTAAATTATTTTTTGTCTTTGCGTGTATGGAGAATAATTAAGAAAAATAACCAATGAAAGAAAGAAAGGAAACCAAATACATCCTAAAAATATTATTTATCTTTAATTGTGTAGATAAAACTGTGAATTTACGCAACAACCAAAAGAATACAATAGAGTATGAAGTTGTATTATGGTTTCTTTGAGAATATAACATTACATCAAGAACCTCAAGAATTGTCTTGTCCTCCGTTCTTGAACAATATCCTACTACTTTAGTTGAATCATCGAAAAGTTGAAGAAAGCTCCTTTAAGTACTTCATGGTCAGAATCCCAATAAGGTGATCTCGGACTTCAATAATGATAATTTGATAAGGGAAACTTGCATTATCATCTATTTGGAAGGCCTCTTACGACGGTTGAAAAATGGAGAATATGTTAATAATTTAAAGAGTAGATTAGTAACTGAAAATATATTCACTGAATTGCATCATTCTAATAATTTCAATTGCAGTAAGAAAATGGTAAGAACAAATACAATATAAATAAAGGAAAATAAAAAGAATACTCATGATTTAAATATACAAACGTAAAAGAAAATCCACATTAAGAGAAACTTGTCATAGCGCAACAATGTGTGGATTAAAACTGAAAGCTGCAACCATAAAAATCAAAGTTATTTATAGAAAAGAGAACTCGTGAGCTAATCTCTTGGAAATATTAGACCAGCCATTTACCAGGGGGAGTGCATTGATGCTAAAATCAGGAAATTATGAGAGAATAAACATACATATTAGTAAATAACTGAATCGATCCACCAAATCAATTAAACTCATTTGAAGAGCATAGCTGAAATCAGAAAGCAAAAAATCGATCAGATTAGCTTTACGTCATCATCATGAAATTAAAGAGGTGAGTAAGTGGCGTATTTCGCCAAATAGTTTAACAAATTTAAAGAGGGAGATCAGAAAGCACAAATGTTAAAATCAATATTTCTCACCGTTGTTTGCTGAGAGGATCGACACTTGATCGTAAAGAGCAATTGGTAAAACCCGGAGAGAGAAATCAATATGAACATTTGACGATAAGTGATTTGATTGATAAATGAATCAGAACAAATTTAAATAACTGTAGCTGTCAAAGCGCTTAAAGTCACGCTAACATGTAGATTAATTCACCCATCAAATTCAAATTTTAGAAGTAATATATATGTAATAGTTCACGACAAATTACAAACTAAAGATCTCTATAATAATAAGGAAAACATATCTTAACATAATGCGGATTCTCATCAAAGAAGCAAAACACCAATTTGCATTTTAGGGGAGGAAAATTTTCGCTTCAATTTATTTGAGAACTTAGAAAGTACAACAAAAATATATTAAGGAACACACATACTGATCTGAAGAGAAATTAAATTTTGATGAAGTTTCTCATCTCTGCTCTACCACATAAAATGCACCAAGGAAAGGAACACAGTTTCCTTCGCTGCTCCTCGGTTTCCATAATAGAAAGGAAGGTACAGTTGTGCAAATCGGTCATCAACCTATTCTTTTATCTATCACATGTGATGAAAAGGTTACTATCTGTTGTACACCTCTAATATAAAATTTGGTTGTTTGGTTCTCCCTTTTCTTACAGGTGTAGTCACTTTTCATGTGAAGTGCAACATTCGCTATCCCAACCTCCTGACTCATATATGATGGACCAAACACACAACAGAGGCCTCCATTGGACCACATCCGTGGTGTCTATACTTCAATAAATCTATCAATTTGGTTCCTTTTTTGCTGTTTCAATATCAATTGGTTGTGCGTGTGCGATTTCAGCAGATGTATGACAAAAAAGATTAAAAGTTTCAATAAAATTCAAATCCAAGCTTCGGAAAAAACCTGTATAAACCAAAATCATACCACCAATTCTGACATGTTCTTGTCAAACCAAAAAGAAACAAAATCTAAAACCCAAAAATTCTACTTTTAACCAAGTACTGAAAAAGAATGAAAGAGCATGAATAATTAGATAGGCTTTGAGTCTTAGAAAAAAATTACTTGAAAATCTTTTGTTGATTAGCCATTAGTAACACAAAGGAAGCAAAAACACTAACAAAATGAAAGACGAAACGATGAATTAGAAAGAACGGAGAGCCAATGGATTCCTTCAGCTATTCTTCATGGCTTGGTTAGTGCTGCCTTCTTCAAAGAACAAAATCAAGACTCTACAATTTCTGTAAAGAATGATGATAATTAATTTGAGTAGCCGCACTCACAATTAAAGAATTTAAGACAGTTGAAATTTTAAAACAGGGCATCGACACTAATTGGGAATTGACAAAGAATGTGCCATGTATTGATAACTCACAATTAGGTCAAACACTTTCAAAAGTCGGACTACATATAGATTTTTGAAGAACCAAAAGAGAATGAGATTTTAAAAACTCACACGAGCATATAGAGGAGCCTAGCCTTCACGTAAGGCAAGAGGGCGGTGGTCATAAAATTTCTGCACTATCACTGAATGATAACAGTAATCAAGATTACCATCTTCTATGGTACGTAAACACACTCGTGTTATGATTTGTAATCCAGCTTTGAATATATGCACCAGTAATAATGACGAAGTGAATCAAAGATGAGCTGGAATAAAATTCAAAAGCACACCTAAGAGTAGCATGGAAAATAAAGATGACAGTGAGTGAAGAACGTAGATAATTAGCAGTGAGAATGAACAAACAGAACAAATTAATGATTATTTAGTGATTTGATGTTAAATAGGATCTGATAAAACACAGAGAGACAAATCAGTGTGAACATTTTACTGTTAGTGATTTGATTGGAGTACGAATCTTAAATAATTTCAGTCGCTGCACGTAGGAGAACATATCGAACAGTAAACATATCTCAACATAACCCAAAATATCCGTTTAGTTTCTAGTCAAAGAAGCCAAGCACCAAATTTGCATTTCTGGAGAGAAATATTTTCACTATGATTTATCTGATAACTTACAGTGTATCCTCTAAATGGTTGTCTGTTACTCCTGCATATTAATTACATTCTCACAGGGCCCTTCTTTAAGTTTCAAAATAATCAATTTGCAGTTATTGGACATTGCATAAGTATATGTTGCAAAGAAATAGAACAATACTTTTCAAAATAATATAACCTGACATCATTTTATAACCACTAAGTCGTTTATGTATATACCACAAGAAATAGAAAGTCTTTTTGATTTCCTTGCTTGATGTAATTTCATTTTCATTGAACTTTTCTTCTTGCTGGACCTTCTTCTTTTTCCTATTATTTAAATGTTTAATGTCGTATATTGTCGATCAAGGTAATAGTTAGGAAGTCTATTTGTCTTTTTACTCTTTTTCCCATAGACAGTATCACCTTCCATGCCTCTTGCCCGGCATTAGTGAACAAATGAGTTATATAACTGCACAAAAATATTAGCCACAACATAAATATAATATTACTTGGGTCTTGGGAGAAACACAGGGAACTAATCCATAATGTTGTCATAGGGTGATGGTGTTAAAGATAGTTTCTTGGGCCTCCCAGGTTATAAAATCGATTAGTCGTTTATTAGTAAAATAAAGTAGGCAAAGTCTAAACATTACGATTATAAAGTGGTGAAGTGTTGTGGTATTTGGTGTGAAAGTTTCAATGAATATGAGTGTGAAATTGTAAGGAGTGTTCCTCGGTTGTTGAGTATTTTTTAAATAGCCGATTGAAGTAACCCCTGAAAGTAAGAGAGCAAACCAAAAAATGAATAAGCGTTCAGATTTTTTAGCAACAGAGCATACAAAAAATAAGAAATAGGCAGAGTATCTAATGTAGGCAAAGTCTAGATATTACGATTAGAGAGTAATGAAGTACGGTGGTATTTAGTCCTAGTGACATGGTGCATCCTAAACACGGGAATTACATATATCTTTTACAAGGTATTTTTGGCAATTTTCTCTCATTCTATTCCCTGACTTTCCTCTCTCTCCGTGATTTTTTCGATTCGCCTCCTCATTCACTCCCCATCTCTCTGTATTTTTTGTCCATTGCACTAAATTATCCACAAAGAAAATCTCCCGCAGCGAAGCTATGGGCCGATCATCACCAATTTCTTAATATCTCAAATACTCAGAACTGTAAAAACAAAAACAATGGCAACCAAAATAACACCTTTTGAAAACCCAACTGTAAGTGGCTACCGTCTCTCTATTGTTTACTTCTTCCCCCTCTCTCTCTATTTTTCTCTCTCGACCCCAAATCTTGATACTATGTTCACCTCTCAAGTTGTCGCCCAGATAACAACCCAACACATTTTCAACAACCAAGATGCTCTGATCTATTGCATCAATTTCGGTCCCAGATTCCATCTTCCATCCTTCCAGGTTTCAAAAAGAAAACATACTTGAAGTAATACCATGCGTTCATAGTCCCAGACCTGGTCCCATTTGAGGTTCTCCTTCTATGCTGCAATGAGAAACTTTTGGCTGATCAATATAGTTGTGCTGTATTTCCAGAATTAAAAGACGAATGTGTCAAGGAAAATGATAACATAGTTGTGCCGTATTTCCAAAATTAATAGATGAATATGTCAAGGAGAAAGATAATTTCAAAAGCAAAAGTGCCAAAAAATAATAAAACTTACAACCCAAGAAAAAAAGATCTATGCTTCGAATCATTGCTCTATATGCTGAAAAAACTGTCAGAGTGTCGCAAAACGGCAACAAAGCAGCATAATCCCCTCAATGAGACGAAAAAGTCACGAAACCCATCAAACATGATGCTCATACAGTGTGAAATTTTTTCTTAGCAGCATTAATATTTTCTAAACAGCATAATCCTAGCTATGAGATGAAAAAGTCAAGAAACTCATCAAACTTGAAACTTCATATCGCTAGAATTTCTTCTCAGCAACATTAATATGTTTTTGTCATTGATTTCCATTGAATTGTGAAGGGGATGTTTTGCTGAGAGGAGTTAATGCGGCTGTTGGGTTTTTCCATTTGAGGGCAACGACTGTCATTTGTTTGTAATTAGTCGCAAGTCGTATCTGTAGGAATTTAATTTAATTAAACCATTAATTTGATTGTAAAAATTAGGTTAAAAGACAAAAAAATAAAACTGATTAAAAAAAGATAAATAGGTATCCTAGCCTAGGAGAGTGCCACGTCACTGGGGCTATGACCCTCTTTTATATCTATAATCTATCTATATCTATATCTATAATTTATAATATATTAAAAGTGTGAAGACTCTTAGAAAAATGAATCGAACTTTTTGCCCTTCATTAAAAGACTCTTCTTTAGATAAAATCGTCTTTTCACCTTTTTCCTCCAATTAAATTTCTCAAAAAAATTAATTATTCAAACTGAAAAGACAAAAAAAATAAATCGACACTTATTTTTTGGGTTTTTCAAAATTTGTGTCCTATTTGATTTATGACTCCTAAATTATAATAGGGATAAATCAATTTTTTACTTTAAATAAAAGAAAAATTTCACAATCAATTCTATTTAAGTAAAATTTCACAATCAATTCTATTTAAGTAAATTTTCTGTGTTCCATCGATAGACCAAAAGTTCGGTGTTCTATTTTTTTCTCCCTTTTCCTCAAGTCATTTTTTTTTTGTTCCTTGATCATATATGTATAATTCAATATGATAAATTGATAGCTACAGCTTCAATTTTGTCATGACACTTTTGCTATATTTTTGTTGGATTTAAAATTTTTGGGGGTAGAGATATTCTTATAATTATTTTTTCGATGAACTTTGAAAGTGCGGTCTATAATAGTGTCATCAATTTCAAGTCTATAATATAAAAGAATGTTCGGTTGGACTTTGAGAATATTTTTTGTGTATAGGTTTGGTTTAATCGTATTGTTCTAATATTTATTTTGTTGTAGAGAAATTTTTATATAAAGGTTAGGTTTAATCGTTGGTGCCGTTATCTATATTATTGTTTTGTTTTCTTGTAGTTTACAGGTGGTAGAAGATCATTCGGTCTGGCTTTGAGGAATTTTCTGATAGATTCACTGTATAAAGATCAAAGCGGATAGTTTGGTCCTGTGATCGACTTAACGCACAATAAGTAACCTAACAGTATATAAGGAAGGTCCTGGTAAATCCAAAGGAATTTCTCTACTATAGAAGACCCCAATTATTTAAACCAAAAAATTGAAAGCTTTTTTGACCTATAAATTTTAAAAGTTTTTTTGAGCAGCAATTAGTGTTTGATCAAATTTTTTAAAAGTATTTTTAAGTGTGTTTTTCTCAAAAATATTTTTCAAAAAAGTGTTTTTAAGAAAAAGTTTTCGATCTTGTAGTGATTTATTTTGTAATTAAACCCCCACAATGTAGACATTCTTTTTTTTTAAGTGATACCGTATGATAGGATCTGCTGATAGTAATATGTCATAATTTTTCAGTAAAAAACCTACTTGTGGTTGTTGATTTGTTGTCACACTTTTTTGTAAGAAAAGTTTAGTTGGCACAATACTTTGATTTATTTTTGGCTAATTTACTTGAAGTTTTTCATGGATATAATAAAAGCTAATGTTTGAGGAGTTCTAGCTGGAATTTTCTTTGTTTATTGAATTGACTATATAAAATCAATATTCATCATATATATTTAATGATTGCGCTTTTATGTTGTAATTCAAATTCAACTTTAGCATAATATTTTATGTGATTTTTCAAAGAAAGTTAATACTCATTGAGATAAGGTATACACGTTAGGAGTACAAGTATAACACGCATATCCAAATCTCTTTCAAGCATGTATTTCATTCCCAAAATTCAATATTAGGTCGTGTACAACATAATATATTTGTCTTTTCTCCTTTTCCTCCCATTAAATTTCTGTAACAAAATATATTAAAATTTCCTATGTTACTTTTCTCAAATTCGTGTCCTATTTGGTTTATGAATATTATCTTTTTTATCAAATTTCGTGACTTTTTTCCCACAAATATTAATTCGTGTCCTATTTGAAAAAATTGGTTCCTTCATCGTAGTAGCAAATAAAAGTTTTTCTTATTGTAGTTAATTATTTTTTTTTAAACTCTCCACTATGTGCAAAAAAATAGGCTCCTTCATCGGAGTAGCAAATAGGACTCCTTATAAGATTTAGGAGTCCTTATTATTTCTTTCTTTAGTAGAGGATAAAGAAACAAAATTCCTTCAACGTGTTTGTCGACTTCAAAGTCAAAAACAAATTAGCAGCAACAAGTTGCACTTCATCTGCAAAACATTCATAGTTTAAGAGAATCATTCACTGATTTGATATAGTTTGTTTTGATTGTTTCAAATTCTTTCTATTAGTTTTTTTTTTTTTTAATCTCTTTTTATGTTCTAGATTTGAGAAGAAAAAAAGAGGGAGCAATTAGTGAAATCACTGTTATAAAGGCACTATCGGTATTAGTTAAATATTTTGCATTTATTTTAGCCTAAATTATTATTTTATAATATTGTTTGGACCAGTGCTACATATTGTTTTACGTAGCCTATAAAATTCAGGATTGTCATATCAATCATTAATACTTATATTGTCTTTTATCTTTGTTTGAGTTTAGAATTAGCTTTAGATTTGTAGAATGTAAAATCAAGAATTTATTAGGTTTTGATGCAGATTCGGTCGGGCTTTGAGAATCTTTTGTATAAAGATTAGGTTTAATCTTATTGTTGTGGTTTCTTGATTATCATATTGTTTTGTTATATTTCTATTTTGTTACTATCTTTTGTTATTTTGATTAATACAGGTGGTATATGAATGTTCGATCGGGCTTTGAGAAACTTTTGTGTAAAGGTTATGTTTAATCGTGAAAGTAGCTTGAAAGAAAAGGACGATAAATTGATACTCTCTAACGCATTCTCTTTCCTCTTATCTGGATCCTCCATCATCAATGCAGAGTTTCTACTCTCAAGAGGAAAATGAAAATTTTCCAGTTGTTGGGGATGGTTGCACCTGCAAAACATTGATAGATACTTTTAATACATGAAGAAGAACCTGAAGTTGAAGAAGAATACTTCAGTTTCAGAATAATCGAAGTTCACATAGAAGTACAAGCACCCAAAAGAAGTAACTTTGCATCCCGCAAACCCAAAATGATTCAAACAAATTGTGCCTCTAAATGATATACATATCAGAAACAAGATCTTGTAAGATTGACATCTTAACAATATAATAGTTGTCCTGCATAAGTAACTATAGAGATTGAAGTTCTTTTTTGAGTTCTGAGAACTTCAATTAGAAGATTAAACTAAAGTAAAGATGGCTATGGATTAATTCTGGAAGCTATCAAGTGGAATCATACACCTAATACATATGAGTTATTAATTTTTCTCTTATTTTATATTTGTTTTGTATACAATTTTTTTCATGATTTACTTTGCTTTTCCACACTTTTTCTTTGGTTAGGATCAGGCCATATGATTACAAAAATTCAAATTTAATGTAAGGTTGTATGATTTGGTAGAGTTAAAAGATCGTGATGTAATAAATATGATAGGATGTGGGAAATCGATCTGAGATGGTTCGGATATTTGAAAAGAAGATGCATGGATTTCCAAATGTAGAGGTGTGAGAGGTTGGTTATAGATGGTCTTAGGAGAAGTAGAGGTAGATCGAAAAAGTATTGGAGATTGATGATTAAACAGGACATGATGCAATTACAGTTTACCGAGAACTAGGGATTGTTGGAATATTTTTTCTTGAGCCTGAGGGTCTATCGAGAATAACCTCTCTACTGTTGAGGTAGAGATAAGGGCTGCATACATGCTAAATATGTTTTTGTTATAGCAAGACGTCATCCTACACTAGAATAACAAAATCACAAAAGGGTACGATTGGAAGCTTACAACTTGGAAGCCTAAGTTTATTTGTATTAGTTTTAATTTGAAGTATCTTAAACCACAAATTATACTCCAAAGATGTGGAACTCATATACTAACTCTCAGAGAATTAATACCTTTTTTTTTGTGAAAATTATGTTTGGTATAGTGAAGTGAAGAAAAATATTGAAACTTTTGATGGGTTGATTTAAATTTGATTATGAATCTAGAACTCATAATATTGTTAAAACAAAGAGAATTGTTGTATACTTTTTAAATCAAAAACTTGTGATAAGTACAAGGAAATATTACTTTTTCTATTGATTAACGAGATATACACGTGCAACGCACGTACACTAATCTAGTATATATATATATATATATATATATATATATATAGAGAGAGAGAGAGAGAGATAGATAGATAGATAGATAGATAGATTACAATTGCTAATTAAAAAACTTCATTATTTGACCCCCTTTTTAATACCAAATTACATCAAAAGAAAGTTACCATCTTCTACTAAAATAGTTATAATAATTTTTTAGGCGGAATACATAAGCAGCCCCCCGAACTTTTTGATTTTTTTTGTGTTGGCACCTCAATTAAGCCACATTCCTATTGAACCCCTAAATCATTCATAAAGTGTGTCAATTAAACACAATTTTTAGAGCAACCCCTACTGTTTTGTGCGTGAGGTTCAAACCTTGCTGATGTAGCAATGTTACAAATAAAAAAATGACACATCATTATAATTAAAAAAATCTTTTTCTTCCACAAATTCGCATTCGTCCAACTCCTGCTACCATTGTAGTGCCACCAACAAACCATCCCATTTTTTATTAATTAGTTTGTCATTCAATATATTGTATTTCAGATTCTTTTATTCATTCTTTTTAAATTTCTAGCAGAACGTTATACAACAAATTTAATGAAATGTAAATCTTGTTGATTCATAAAATCAAATTTGTTCGAGTTTCAATAATTCATAGTCAATAGCTCTTGAACGGATTTAATGAATAGGTATGTTGATGGATGTAGAAATGAATTATGTGAAAGAAATTAATCTAATGTGAATAGGTATGTTGTTGGCGGCGACAATGGTCGGTAACGACGGTGGGTGTAGGTAACGGCGATGGGTGTAATTTTGATAAAAGAGAGTGAGACAATTTATATGGTGAGGAAGAAAATTAACAGTGGGAAAAAATTAAAACAAAGAGAAAAAGCAAATCACTTTAGGTAGAAAATATTTTATTGTTGGAGATGGTGGCAATGGTGGTGAAAGAGGTGAAGATAATGGTTGCATATTTAGATTGAAGAAGATAAGAATTAAAAAAAATTATAAACAAAAAAATTAGAGTCTCCCACTCACTCAAAGGAGAGTGTACTACACATGCTGAGCCATGTCAGCACAATGTATCTAATAAATACACTTATTATATAAAATTCAGGTGTTCAACAAGTAAACCTTATAATTTAAGTATCTAAATGAAAAAAATGAATAGATTTAGCATGGCTATGCACAGATCCAGGAAAGGACCGGACCACAAAAATTATTGAAGTATAAGCAGTAAAATCATTTATGTACTGTAAATTTGTAAAACTTTGATAAAAGATCTCATCTATGATTGAACGTATTAGTATATTACTTATCATTCTCATTGTACTAAATGAAAGTTTTGTTGGGTACTATGCAGTTTTAATGATCGACAAAGTGATATGAAACATATCAGTCAAGCTGGTTCACAGACACACTATCTCATGTAGCTGAACTTATAGCAAAATCACTGATGATTGAAGACAAGGGTGCAAGAATCGAGGAACGAATAGATGGTTAATTCTGATAAACTCAAGGAAATAAACATATGCTTAATTGAAGAGTTGGAATTTGACTACAACACTAAAGAGGCAAGAGTTGGAATTGAAGAAGGAGTCTCACTTGGAGTAGAACTCTAAGCAATGAGAGTTCTGATGGAAGGAGGAGTTTGGAATGAAGAATAAATCTTTTGGAGAGTTGTGCTTAAATAGAAGATGTGTTATTCTGAGTGACTCACACACTTAAAAAGCAGAAAAGGGCAATTGACAAATTGACTTCACAAAGTGCTACTCAATCACTGAAGAAACACATTGAAGAACCAGTCATAGTATAGAATCTAGCTAAGAGTTTTAGCGTTGATTTGTTAGGAGTTGTTCACTGTGTTGAACTGTTGATGTATTATTTGTTCCAGTGTATTATAAACTGAACTAGGTGTTAGTCTTCGAGTTGGGGAAAACTCAGAGACTTGGGAACACATACCTTGGGTGGTGTGTGTGTAGTTAGGAATTAAAATTTATAATTTCTAGGTTATAGAGTAGTAATCAGTTGTTGTTGAGGCTTATTATTGTTTAGTGAAGTTGGGGTTAAATTCTGTAGAGGTACAGGTTGTGTTTTTTTTACACCTTTTTTGAGGCAGGTGTTTTCCACGTTAGGAAAACTGTTCCATTTGTAGGCAACTCATAAGTTAAAGTCACTAAATCATTAAGTCGTGTAGTCAATGAATTGGTAGCAGAGTGGGTTTCTTGTTAAAAAATTAACACCTTAAGATAAGATCCGGGATGAATTCTGCACCACCTATTAGGCACAGTGAAGGACAGTACACTATTAAGCCACCTCTTTGCAATGGATCTCACTTTATTTGGTGGAAGGCTCATATGGAGAACTTCATTCAGGATGAGGATTGCAAGCTATGGGATAGAATCACCACAGGACCAACAATCCCTATGAAAATAGTGGATGGAGAGAAAGTTAAGAAAGTTAGGAGTGACTTCATTGCAAATGACCTCTTAGATCTTAAGAAAAATGCTAAGGCTAAAAACATTCTTGTTTGTGGTCTGGATCCTGATGAGTATAATATGATATCAATTTTCACCACTGCCAAGAAAATTTGGGATGCACTGGTCAATGCTCATGAAGGAACCAGTCAAGTGAGGAAATTCAGGATTGGATTGTTGTTCACTGGATATGAAGCCTTTAAGATGAAGGAAAATAAGTCATTATAGGAAATAATTAGTAGGCTGACTTCTTTAGTCAATGAGTTGTCATCCTTGGGGAAAGTTCGCACCACTGAGGAACAGGTTGAGAAAGTTTTAAGAGTTCTGCCAAAAGTCAAGTGGGATGTGACAGTGTCACGACCCCAAAAAAAGGTCATGATGATACTTATCGCGGCCCAGACTTGATAAGTAAGCCAATCACCCCAAAGGAAGGAAGTGCAAAATAAATAAGGCAATAAAGTGAAACGAGACTTCTAGAATGAATTCAAGCCACACATACATAAGTAAAGGACAGAAATTCGACCAAAATATAAAACCATCCCAAAATCTGATGTCATAAGTGTAGAGCATCTAAAAATACAAATTGAATCTGAAGTACATAATCTGTCTCAGAAATAAAAAAAAAAAGACATACAGATAGATAAGTAGAGGTCTAGGGTCGACTCTGAAGACATAGAGCAACCAGTACCTAAAATATCACCAATTAACCGCACGATCTCAACCTCCGCGTGTCGTACTCGTGCTATGATCTGCACCGAAAGGGTACAGTAGGGGCGAGTACACTCCACATGTACTCAGTAGGAATCATAAGCCGACTGAGCAAAGTAGACAATTATGTAAGTAAAGAATACTATGAGCACATCACCTGCAAATAGAAAAATTCACAAATGGTAGCTCACACCGTCTCCACTAACAGTTCTAATATAATTCCAAATTGAAACAACACGGATATACACAAAAAGTATATGAAAACTAAACACAAGTCAAGGGAAAAATAAAGGATTCATGAAAGATGCATATGCAATGCAATGCAATGATGATGGGATAGAATGGTGAAAGTCATCGCATGACTTTCTGTATACACCTATCGAGCTCGCAGCTCCTGCAATAGGACCCAAGGAGGGTTCGCAATCCATATACTATAACTCATATCTCAATCTCAATCCACCTCTCCGTCTTCTGTTCACGGAGAGGGTTTTTATGAAAATATCTCATTTTATTTCAAAACAGTGTTCCTCAATTGTACCAATATCTCATGAATGTATATGTATGAAATGAGGATGTAATGCTCACAATCAAGTCTATATGAAGATATCCAATCCATTCAATACATATATAAGTGAGCCCAGAAATCAATTCAATATGTCCACAATTCATGATTATCGACCCTAATTAGGCACCATCAAAATAAATATGCATGTAAGACATCATTAATATCATATCAACCCCTAAATCGGCCATTTCTATCATGATAAAGGAAATCAATGCTCAATAAGACCTATAATAACAATTTAATCCCCCGCACGGGGATCATATCTAGAATAAAGGTATTTAAATACACAGATAAGGCCAATGATGTCAAATAAAGCCCCTACTCGAGCAACACGCAATATCAGATACCACAAGTCAACCACCATAGAATATAAGCCCCCACTCGGGCACACAATAGTAATAATAATCTCGAAATATAAATTCCATAGTTATTCTCGCCAACCTATTTATTGATAGTTATTCTCGCCAACCCATAACATGCTTTACCTATTTATTGACTACCCAGATCAATCTGAACGAAGTTAAGTCATAACCTACCTCAAAATGATGAAATCTAAGCCTAAAGTCCTTCAACACGATGCTTTCCTTTTTCGAACAACATCAAAATCAACTAAAACATACAAATATAGTATTTACACGTTAAAAGGAAGTTATCGATACCCATATTGACCATATTTAAAACGGGTCCAAAACGGACTTAAAAATTGAGTTTGAAAATGAAAGAGGTAAAACCAGAATTATATTTTAGAAATCCATTCCCCAATGTTATAGGAGTCTATAGTTGAAAACCCATGTAAAAATGAGATTAAAACGAGGTTCAAATAGAAGAAAAATTATTTTTAAGCTTTACCGGCATAACTCTCCAAAAAAATCCATTTTGAAATCAAGATTAAAAGGTATTTTCAAAGATATAATCAATGGAAAATAGTGGGATTAAGAGTTTAGAAGTTACCTACACGAAAATTGATGATAAAACCCTCGAAAATTGCCTTTCCCGAAGCTTGCCTTTCCCGAACAGTATTCTTTACTGTTCTGTGAATAGTTTCTCGCGAACGCGGTCAACCCTTCGTGTTCGCGAGGGTCAACAGATGACCATGCCAAAAATGGCATTCGCATTTGCGGACAATGCTTTGCGTTTTGTAAAGGCTGATGAATCAGGCCTTCGCGTTCGCGAAAACCTCTTTGTGTTTGCGATGAAGGGAAACATCCTTCTCCGCATTCACGGCCAATACCCGCGTTCACGAAGAAGGTTTTTCACCTGCACCAGATATCAACAAATGCTGGTTTTGGTGGAAGCCAATAATGCTCCGAACGGGCTCTCAAGATTCGTTCGAAATCTCATGAAAACAAATGAGCTATGCTACTAGACTATTTTTGGCATTTCAGACTCAATGACAACGTCATATTTTCGAAAAAGGAATTTTTTCAATAAATTAACCCCGGTACAATTTTTTCACTATTTTCCAAATGATGGGTCAAAGTACAAAATAAAAGTTCTGAACCCTAACCAACCCCGCTACTAACCTAAATTTGATATTTTAGATCTAATGGAATTGTCCAAATCATCACTCGGGACTCGAAACATTAAATATTGACCAGAGTTAACTATATGGCTTTTAAAGCATCTAAAAGACTCAAACTTGACCAAATCATTCCCGATTACATCGGGAACTGCGCCAACCATCCCCACACCCCAAAATCAATATGTAGCAACTATGGGGAAGGGAAAATGGTCAAAACATGAAAAAGCAAGTATTCACAAAACAGGTCTTTACAATATCCACCACTAAGACTTTAGTTCGTCCTCGAACTGAAAGACAAGGAGCTACCTGCATCGGTAAAAGCTGGAGGTAACTACTACGCATGTCAAACTTGACCTCCCAAGTAGCCTCCTCCACAGAATGGTGTCTCCATTGAACCTTAACCACATGAATATCTCTAGAATGCAACCGTCTAACATACCTGTCTAAAATAGAGACTGGATCCTCAACAAAGGTCAACCTCTCATCCAACTGAATTGAATCCCATCAAAGCACATGAGGCTTATTCGAAATATAGCGTCGGAGCATAGATATATGAAAAAATGGATGAACGGCTGAAAAGTCTGAAGGTAAGGCCAACTCATAAGCAACCTCCCCAACTATTTGAAGAATCTCGAAAGGTCTGATGTACCTCGGGCAGAGCTTGTCCCTCTTCCCGAACCTCATCACGCCCTTCATGGGTGACACATGAAGGAAAACCCGATCACCAATCATAAACTTCAAAGCATGAAGTCTGTGATCGGCATAACTCTTTTGCCTACTTTGGGCTACCCGAAGCCTATCCTGAATCACCCAAACTATATCTAAAGACTCGCGAAGCAAGTCAGTACCACGGGGTCTAGCCTCAAAACTCTCAAACCAACCAATCGGAGATCAAAAATGCCTACAAACAATGCCTCAAAAGGTGCCATCTCAATACTCGAATGGTAGCTATTATTATAAGCGAACTCTGCCAAGGCTAAATGCTGCTCCCACTGACGTTCAAAGTCCATAACGCATGCGTTGAACATATCCTCCAAAACTTGAATAGTTCGCTCCGACTGACGTTGGTCTGGGGGTGAAATGATGTGCTAAGGTCAACCTAAGTACCTAACTACTCTTGAAACGTCCTCCAAAAGCTAGAAGTGAACACTGAACCTCTGTTTGAAATAATAGACGTGGGTACTCCATAAAGACGAATAATCTCTCGAACATAGATACAGGCCAATCTCTCGGCACTGAAGGAAGCCTGAATAGGAATGAAATGGGCTGATTTTGTCAATCGATCCACAATGACCCAAATACTTTCAGATCCATGGGAAGTACGAGGTAATCCACTCACAAAATTCATAGTGATCCGCTCCCACTTCCACTCTGGAATGAGTAGTCTCTGAAGCAAACAACTTGGTTTCTAATGCTAGGCCTTCACCTGTTGACAACATAAGCAACAAGCTACAAAATCCTCTATAACCTTCTTCATACCACACCACCTGCAAACCTGCTTCAAATCACGATACATCTTGGTCACTCCATGATGAATGGAATATCTAGAACAATGTGCCTCCTCTAAAATCAATCTCATCCATCCACAAACTCTTGACATATAAACTCGGCCACCAATCCTCAAAACACTGTCAGAATCGATAGATTCCTCCTTAGCCTCGCCATACAACACCTTATATCAAATTATCCTCAAACCATCGTCATCAAACTGGTGAGCTCAAATCTACTCCATCTATGAAGATCTAGCATCAATAAAGGCTAAAAATGTCTAGGTGTCGAAATATCAAGCCTAACTATCTGGTTAGCTAAAGACTGAACCTCTAAGGCTAAAGGCCGCTCCTGAGTGAAGAGATGAGCCAAACTCTCCATACTAGTTAATTTTTTACTCAAGGCATTCGCAACCACATTAGCCTTACCTGAATGATACAAAATAGTGAGGTCATAATCCTTAAGCAACTCAAGCCAACAACGTTGTCTCATATTAAGCTCTCTCTGGGTGAAGAAGTACTGAAGACTACGATAATTTAAGAAAATCTCACAACAGACTCCAAACAAGTAGTGTCTCCACAACTTCAACACAAACACAACCACGGTCAAATCCAAGTCATGGGTAAGGTAATTCTCTCATAAGGTGTCACGACCCAAAAATGGGTCATGATGGCACTTATCGCGGCTGAGCCTTGATAAGTTAGCCAATTACCCAAACTAATAAAGGAAAAACAAAATCCATAATAACATAACCCAAATGTGACTTCTAGAGCGAAGTCAAGTCAATACGAAACACAATTAAAATAAAAGTCTGAAAGTAATCTCATAAATCCCCAAAATCTGGTGTCAAAGTGTAAGAACATCTAGTACATGACTGAATCTGAACATACATAATTGTCTCTAAAAATGAAATAAAGAAATAAAATAAGATAAGAGGAGGTCCGGAGTCAGCTCTAAAATTCCTGAAGCACTCAGTACCTCGAACATCGCTCTGATTCTGCATGAAATCAGCTACCGCGTCCTGTACTCATACTCAGATCTGCACCAAAAGGGTACAATAGGGGTGGGTATGGTCCATATATACTCAGTAGGAATCATAGGCCCACTGAGCAAAGTAAACAATAATATAAGTAAAGTAGACTATGAGCACGTAACCTGCAAGCAGAAAAGTTTCCAAACGATAGCACACACTGTCTCCACTAACAATTCTAATATAATACCAAAAGGAAAGACACAGCACACACGAAAGTATAGGAAAACAAAACATAAGGTATATAACTAAGGCAACACGAAATATGCATATGCAATGCAATGCAATGAAGATGGAGTGAAGTGATGAAATGGTGAAAGCCATCGGATGACTTTCTGTATATACCTACTAAGCTCGCAACTCCTAAGATAGGACCCTTGGGGGATTCGTAATCGATATACTATAACTCATATCTCAATCTTAACTCACCTCTCCGGCTTGTGTTCACGGAGAGGGTTTTCATAAAATGTCTCATTTTCTTTGAAAAATAGTGTCCCTCAATGGTACCAGTATCTCATGAATGTATATGTATAGAATGAAGATGTAATGCTCACAGTCAATCAGTATGAAGATATCCAATCCATTCAATATGTATATATATAAGTGAGCCCAAAAATCAACTCAGTATGTCCATAATTCATGATTATCAACTCTAAAAGGGTACCATTGGAATAAATATGCATGGAAGATATTATTTAAATCATATTAACCCCTAACTCAGGCTTTTCAATCATGATAATGCAATCAATGTTCAATAAACCCTATTTTAACAATTTAACCCCCTGCACGGGCATTATATCCAGAAATAAGGCATCTAAATGCACAGATAAGGCTAAATGATATCAATTAAGGCCCCCACATAGGCAATAGGCAATATCATATATCTCAAGTCAACAACAACAGAATCTAAGCCCCCACACGGAGGCAAAACGGTAATAATAATCTCAAAATATAAACCCCAAAGTTATTTTCCCCAACCCATAGCATGCTTTATCTAAATATTAACTACACAACTCAATCTAAATGAAGTTAAGCCATAACCTATCTCGAAACAATAAAATCCCAACCTAAAGTGCTTCAACATAGAGCCTTACCCTTTCGAACGACCTCAAAAATCAACTACAACATTTAAATATAACATCTATCCATTAAATAAAAGCTAATGATACCCATATTACTCATATTCGGGTCAGGTCCAAAACGAGTTCGAAAAATGAGTTTGAAAATGAAAGGGGTAAAACCAAAATTTTATTTTAAAATCACAATCCCCAAGGTTATAGAAATCTACAGGTGAAACCCATGCAAAAATGGGTTAAAAACAAGGATCAAATCGAAGAAAACCCCTTTTTCAAGCTTTACCGGCAAACCCCCTAAAAATCCATCAATAATTGAAAAGTGTAAAAATGAAATCTTATTTGAAAATCATAATCCTCAAGTGAAAAGGACTTTGTAGGTGAAAATCCAAACAAAAACGAGTAAGAATCAAAGCACAAATCAAAGAAATACTAAATTTTCAATTTGGGGGAAAAATCCCAAAAATCTTCTTTTGAAATCTTTGATTTAGAAGAATTGAGATGATAAAGTTGGTTGGAAATTATTTAGAATTGAGCTAGGAACTTACCCGCACGAACTTACACAAGAAATCTCTCCCAAAATCTCCCTCCCGAGCTCCCAATATGATAAAAATGGTGAAAATAATCAAAAAGGGGATAAAATCCCAAAATTGAGCTGTCTTCAGCAAAGGCAAGTGACCTGTTGACCGTGTGTTGACCATTGACCGTGCATTGACCATTGACCACACATTGACTGTTGACCACGATCTCCGAACGGACCCTAGGAATTCGTTCGGGACCCGATAGAAGTAAATCATATATGCTACTAGGCTAATTTTGACGTTCCAGACTTAATGACGATGTCAGATATTTGAAAAAGGATCGTTTTCAACAAATTAACCCGCGGGACCCCATTTTTACTATTTTCGAACCAAGGGTCAAAATGAGATATAAAAGTCCCGAACACGAACCAACCCCACTACTTACCCAAATTCGATATTCTGAATCTGTTGGCATAGTCCATTTTGCCATCCGAGACTCAGATCATGAAATGTTGATTAAAGTCAACTATTGGCTCATTAAGCCTCAAAACAATCTTAACTCGACCAAATCATTCCCGATCACTTCGGGAGCTGTGCCAACCATCCCCAACCACCAAAATCAACATGTAGCAACAACGGGGAAGGGTAAAATGGTCAAAACACATAAAAATTAAAATTCACAAAACTTAGGTCTTTACATTAGGCTTCAACTGACAAGAAGCATAAGCAATCACCCTACCCTCATGCATCAACACTGCTGTCACGCCCCGAATCCCAACGAGGCGTGATTGGCACCCGTAGCCGACATGGCCCGAGAGAACCAATCTTTACTTACTCAATCATATGCATGCCATAAGAAACCCATAAACACATATCAACTATCAAGACCAACAATGGAAGTCATGGAACATGATATATGTACATATATGCGAAACTTGGCCGTTGAGGCCACCAAGTCAAGGACGACATATCCCTTCTACATTCATACACCCACATCCGTCTACAAAAGCCTCTAACAAGAGCATTGACCAAAATGAACCATAAGTGGGGACAAGTCCCCGCATTACACAATATATACAATACCAAAACATATATACACTCTGACTCGGAGAAGCCCCAAATGAGCTGGAGCTCACCAAAGAGCCGCTAACACTGGCAATCTACTGAGGAGGCCTACTGGGACCTGCGCCTGCAGCAAGTAAGGTAAATTCCCCGAGAGGGGTCAGTACGAAATAAGTACTGAGTATGCAAGGCTCAGATGAAACTATACAACACATGAATATTTCAATGAATATGTCAATGTACTCAAACATAGGAATCATCACTGTGAATAAGGCACCATGTTACGTTTTGGAAACCATGTGGATTGCTTTCAACATTTTCATTACTTTCTTTATCTCAATGCTCACATGCCATTACATAACACAATGTACCCGGGCCCCGACTGATCAGTGGGTCTTTCATATCATCATATAGGGGTCGAGTCGAGCTAGGCTTATGCCCCTAGACTTGCCACCCTCGGGATCGAGTCGAGCTAGGCTTACGCCCCTAGACTTGCCACCCATAAATCCAAATCTCGGGATCGAGTCGAGCTAGGCTTATGCCCCTAGACTTGCCACCCGTACTTGATCATTGACCATATTTGCATTACTTTGTTCATTACTTTGAGATTGATACTTTGATAATCATACCATCACTTTGGAACTTTGGAATACAACATTGTTGGAAACTTTGAATCATTGACCAATAAGTGAAGAACATGTGAACAAATATCAATGAGAAATATAACATCACTAGCACCATGATACTATTGGAACCATTGGACAATAAGCCATGAACAAGAGTCACAAGTATAAGCACTATTGGAATATTGGAACATAGCCTTATTTGCACTTTCGGAACATTAACCATGAATATGAGAAAAGAGATTCACAATTGATCGATGAGTAGGAAATATATGACAATGATCATAGATAAGTGCATATGGGATACCTTAGTACATTTCGGAATAGAACTAGAGAAATGTCAATGTGAACACTATTGGCCGTAGAAAGATACGGACAAAGTAACCTTGCATACCTTGGATTCACAATACGAATAGACAACCTTTGATGCGTATACAATGATCCCTCTCCTTCACTCTACAACATACATACATAACGAATTCACGTTAACCATGAATTACTTTACAAACGCATACAATGTCAATGAATTACATGTTTGCCTTTAAACATGTCATTTCCCCTCGACAAAACCATTGATATACTATTATTCCAAAAATTCCATAATATTCCCAACATTGACCAATACATAATAATCATCGCATTTTACCATAACAATTCTCTTTTACACCTCCTTATCCATACCACATCACAAACAATCCATCAATTCACCTTAATCTACTTCATAGCACATATCGGCCAAATTCCCACAATTTACACTTATAGATAAGAACAAGTTTATCAACAAAAATAACACCATAGATGTTCATATTTTATCCATACCATGATCTTTCATCAAATCCTCAGCTGTATAGGTCGTCTTGACAGGTAGAAAATGAGCTGACTTGGTAAGTCGGTCCACTATGACCCATATGGAATCAAACTTCCGCAATGTACGAGGCAAGCCCGTAATAAAATCCATATTAATCATATCCCACTTCCAGACTGGAAGATTGATACATTGCATGTAACCTCCCGATTTCTGATGTTCCACTTTCACCTGTTGACAATTTGGGCATTGCGCGACAAATTCTGCAATGTTCTTTTTCATGTTGCCCCACCAATACACTTCTTTCAATTCATGGTACATTTTAGTAGCACCTGGATGAATTGAATAGCGCGAATGGTGCGCCTCTGTCATTATTCGTGTCCTCAGCTGATCTACATCCGGTACACATATTCTCCCTTGACATTGAAGCACCCCTTCCGGTGTAATATCAAATGCCTTGGTCAAATTCTGCTGCACATTCTCCTTTAGATGCAATAAAATAGAATCTGCATACTGTTTCTCTTTCACTTCGGCTATCAAGGAGGATTCTGCTGCATTCTGCACCATAACTCTATCATCTGCAGTTTCAATAAGGCGAACTCCCAAGCTGGCCAATTGATTCAAGTCTTTGATTATCTCACGCTTTTCATTCAACTGACCACTAGTGCTTTCTACTGCCTTACGATTCAATGCATCAGCTACTACATTTGCTTTGCCTGGGTGATAAAGAATATCAATGTCATAGTCTTTTAAAAGCTCTAACCACCTTCGTTGCCTCAAATTGAGTTCCTTCTGCTTAAAAAGATATTGCAAGCTTTTGTGATCCGTATAGATGTCAACATGAACACCATATAAATAATGACGCCATATCTTTAAAGCAAAAACTACCGCTGCCAATTCAAGATCATGTGTGGGATAGTTTTTCTCATGTGGCCGCAACTGTCGTGAGGCATATGCTATCACCCTGCCATGCTGCATCAATACACATCCGAGACCAATCCCGGAAGCATCACAATACACTGCATAACCCTCTGTGCCTTCAGGAAGAACTAACACTGGTGTAGAAGTCAACTTATCTTTCAGATTTTGAAACCCTCTTTCACATGCATCATTCCATTGAAATTTAATTGCCTTGTGAGTTAACTTTGTCAATGGTGCCGCAATAGAAGCAAAACCTTCTACAAATCTTCGGTAATAACCTGCCAAACCCAGAAAACTGCGAATCTCTGTGGGTGTCGTAGGTCTTGGCCAGTTTTTCACTGCTTCTATCTTTTGGGTATCAACCTGTATGCCTTCATCTGATACAATGTGACCCAAGAACGCGACTGATTTCAACCAAAACTCACATTTGGAGAATTTTGCATACAACTTACGCTCACGGAGAATTTGCAACACTTGCCGTAAGTGATAAGCATGGTCTTCTGGTGATCTTGAATAAACAAGGATGTCATCTATAAATACTGTCACGAACACGTCTAGGAATGGCTTGAACACTCTGTTCATCAAATCCATAAACACAGCCGGTGCATTTGTTAGCCCAAATGACATAACTAAAACTTCATAATGGCCATACCGTGTTCGGAAAGCTGTCTTGGGTACATCCTCCTCTCTAACTCTGACCTGATGGTAACCCGACCTCAAGTCAATTTTTGAAAAACACCTGGCACCCTGTAACTGATCAAACAAATCATCAATGCGAGAAAGGGGGTATTTATTCTTGATCGTTACTTTATTCAGTTGCCGATAGTCGATGCACATTCTCAAGGTGCCATCTTTCTTGCGTACGAATAATACCGGTGCACCCCACGGGGACATACTAGGCCTAATAAAGCCTTTATCCAGCAAATCTTTCAACTGCTCCTTCAATTCACACAGTTCCACTGGAGCCATTCTATATGGAGGGATAGAAATAGGCTGAGTGCCTGGAATCACATCAATGTCGAATTCCACTTCTCGTTCTGGGGGTAAACCTGGAAGATCCTCTGGAAATACATCAAGAAATTCATTGACGACCGGTACAGACTGTGGAGTTAATGGTTCTGCATCATTATCTTTCACTCGTACCAAATGACATATGTATCCCTTGGCAATCATTTTTCTGGCTTTCAAATAGGAAATAAATCTTCCTCGTGGTGCCCCTACCTTACCCTGCCATTCTAGAACATTTTCCTGTGGAAAACAAAATTGCACCTTCTTGGCCCGGCAATCTACCGTAGCATAACAAGAGGCCAACCAATCCATTCCCATAATTACATCAAAATCCACCATGTTCAATTCAATAAGATCGGCCAACGTATCATGACCACACACAGTTACCACACAGTTATGATACACTCTCTTTGCAACAATATATTCACCAACCGGTGTAGACACTTCAATTGACTTAATTAATATTTCCGGTGTCGTTGCAAATTTCGCAGCAACCAATGGAGTAACATAGGAAAATGTAGAGCCTGGGTCAATTAATGCATATACATTATGTGAGAATATGGATAATGTACCTGTGATGACATCTGGGGAAGCCTCTGAATTCTGGCGGTCCACCAAAGCATAAGTGCGATTCTGGACCCCGCTAGTACTGGCTACTCCTCTGGCACCTCTACCTCGACCAATAGGCTGCACCCCTCGGCCCTGTGAAGGAACCGATGCTGAAGACGCAACAGCCGACCCAGCTGGTCGTGCTATACCACCCATGCTCCGCTGTGGACATTCTCTCGCTATATGTCCCGGCATACCACACCAAAAGCAGACATTCATCCCTGTACGACATGGACCTGTGTGCATACGCCCGCAGTGCGGACACTGCAGACGAGGGAAACCTGCTGTCTGTGATCCAAGAACCCCACTACTCTGCCCAGCTGAACCACCTCTAAACCCTCGAGACTGCGAATAAGCACCACCTGTGGAATAAGAGAACGACGGTCTAGGTGGTCTAGGAAACATGCGGGGCCTAGATCCTCCTTGGGACATCATAGGTGGTCCCATAGGTCTAGCCCTTTTGGACTGTCCCCTATCAAATTCATGTACCCTGCGTCTCTGTCTCTGATCCTCCATTTTCTGGGCGAAGGCTTGTATGCGAGCAATGTCCATGTCCCTATTCAAGGCCGCAATAGTGCAATCTCTTACCAAGTATGGCTCTAGTCTGTCCACATATCTATGGACCCTGTCTGTCATCGTAGCCACAACATTTGGCGCATATCGAGCCAAGGAATTAAATTGCAAGCTATATTCTCGGACGCTCAAATTTCCTTGACGGAGATTTAGGAATTGATCCGCACGTGCCTCACGGATCTCATAGGGCAAGTAATGATCAAGGAAAGCCACTTTAAACTCTTCCCAAGTAGGTGGATCTGCACCAATGTCACGGGATTTCTTCCAATCCTCATACCACAATATTGCCTCTCCCTTCAACCTGTACGCAGCAAGTTCAACTGTCTCTACCCCTGTCACATGCATAACTTCCAATGCCCTCTGAATTTGATCCACGAAGTCCTGTGGATCTGCTTTTGGATCTGCCCCTGTGAATATAGGAGGGTCCAGTTTCAAGAAATCCTGTGTTCTGCGACTTGCCATTCTAGCCTCATCATCATCATGTGCCATAGCACCAGCTCTTCCCTGGCTTTGTGCCGCCACTAACTGTGTCAACATCTGTACAGCATTCCTAAGATCCTGATCTGTGGCATTTGTCGGTGGTTCCACGGGCACTTCCCTTCTTCTCGGCTCTTCTGGAGCTGAAGAAGTAGAAGAAGCTCGCGTTGCGAACTCAGTTTCAGCCCCACCTTGAGCAACTTGTTCAGGCGGTGGTCTACTTGTTCCTTCACCAGCAATTCTATTGATCAGCTTACTTTTACCTTTTCCTCTTCCTCTTCTAGTATTCGGCATTTTGACTATACCAAAGAAAAATAATTACCAAGATCAGATACAATGCAACTGACAACATTGGCTCTATTGCACGATCTAGAGTGAAGGAAAGAAACAACATCCTAAATGTCCCGTAGCCTCCTACTTATAAATGTGGTGCACAACACATCGATAAGTAAGACTCTACTCAGACACGGCTTTGTTGACATCCTTAGACCGACTGCTCTGATACCACTTTTGTCACGCCCCGAATCCCAACGAGGCGTGATTGGCACCCGTAGCCGACATGGCCCGAGAGAACCAATCTTTACTTACTCAATCATATGCATGCCATAAGAAACCCATAAACACATATCAACTATCAAGACCAACAATGGAAGTCATGGAACATGATATATGTACATATATGCGAAACTTGGCCGTTGAGGCCACCAAGTCAAGGACGACATATCCCTTCTACATTCATACACCCACATCCGTCTACAAAAGCCTCTAACAAGAGCATTGACCAAAATGAACCATAAGTGGGGACAAGTCCCCGCATTACACAATATATACAATACCAAAACATATATACACTCTGACTCGGAGAAGCCCCGAATGAGCTGGAGCTCACCAAAGAGTCGCTAACACTGGCAATCTACTGAGGAGGCCTACTGGGACCTGCGCCTGCAGCAAGTAAGGTAAATTCCCCGAGAGGGGTCAGTACGAAATAAGTACTGAGTATGCAAGGCTCAGATGAAACTATACAACACATGAATATTTCAATGAATATGTCAATGTACTCAAACATAGGAATCATCACTGTGAATAAGGCACCATGTTACGTTTTGGAAACCATGTGGATTGCTTTCAACATTTTCATTACTTTCTTTATCTCAATGCTCACATGCCATTACATAACACAATGTACCCGGGCCCCGACTGATCAGTGGGTCTTTCATATCATCATATAGGGGTCGAGTCGAGCTAGGCTTATGCCCCTAGACTTGCCACCCTCGGGATCGAGTCGAGCTAGGCTTACGCCCCTAGACTTGCCACCCATAAATCCAAATCTCGGGATCGAGTCGAGCTAGGCTTATGCCCCTAGACTTGCCACCCGTACTTGATCATTGACCATATTTGCATTACTTTGTTCATTACTTTGAGATTGATACTTTGATAATCATACCATCACTTTGGAACTTTGGAATACAACATTGTTGGAAACTTTGAATCATTGACCAATAAGTGAAGAACATGTGAACAAATATCAATGAGAAATATAACATCACTAGCACCATGATACTATTGGAACCATTGGACAATAAGCCATGAACAAGAGTCACAAGTATAAGCACTATTGGAATATTGGAACATAGCCTTATTTGCACTTTCGGAACATTAACCATGAATATGAGAAAAGAGATTCACAATTGATCGATGAGTAGGAAATATATGACAATGATCATAGATAAGTGCATATGGGATACCTTAGTACATTTCGGAATAGAACTAGAGAAATGTCAATGTGAACACTATTGGCCGTAGAAAGATACGGACAAAGTAACCTTGCATACCTTGGATTCACAATACGAATAGACAACCTTTGATGCGTATACAATGATCCCTCTCCTTCACTCTACAACATACATACATAACGAATTCACGTTAACCATGAATTACTTTACAAACGCATACAATGTCAATGAATTACATGTTTGCCTTTAAACATGTCATTTCCCCTCGACAAAACCATTGATATACTATTATTCCAAAAATTCCATAATATTCCCAACATTGACCAATACATAATAATCATCGCATTTTACCATAACAATTCTCTTTTACACCTCCTTATCCATACCACATCACAAACAATCCATCAATTCACCTTAATCTACTTCATAGCACATATCGGCCAAATTCCCACAATTTACACTTATAGATAAGAACAAGTTTATCAACAAAAATAACACCATAGATGTTCATATTTTATCCATACCATGATCTTTCATCAAAGGCACAAGTCCCAATTCAAGTTCAAACTCCATGGATCACAAATCTTATATAAAAGCACAAAGTACCATATCCAACATTTCCAAGCACACCCAACATGATTTACATACCCTTTCCTGCATATAATATATGAATCCATAATAATATTCACTTACCCAAACTTGCAAAGTGATGATCTTGCTCCAAAGGGTAGCTTTGAGTCTTTAGGGTTTGAGAGCAAATGTTTTTTGGAAAATATCTAAAGAGACATGAGAGTTCTAAATGACAAAAATCTGATTTTTCCATGTATATATAGTCCATCAAGTCTCCTTGGCATTAAATGCCATGTACAAATGGTCAAATGTGAAGAATGGGTCATTTTTGGCCTAATTGGGCCATGCATTCTTTTCATTTTTGGGCCCTTTTTGGGCCCAATTCACTTAACCCGATAAAATCAATAATTTCTCGTATTTATACGTATTACAACAATATTCCCACTCATAATATTCATATCCGTAGCCTCAATCCCAAGAACAAGTGATTCTAGCCACGTTTGGCTTATTTTGACCTTAGGGGTAAAATCGTCATTTTGACGCCAAATTCGTTCTCGAGAAATTTCTCATATCAATATCATATTTTACTCATTTCATATGTGTTGTAGAAGAGACGTGGCAAAAATCGGCTCAAAACGTCCCCGGATACCCTTGGGACTTAAGAAAATTTCCAACTTTGAAAAAGTGGGATTTCCAGCGTGGCACGCCCCTTGGCGCGCTAGCTCTCTGCCCCTGGACTAAAAATTTTAGTCCAGAGCAGCATGGCACGCTGCCCAACGCGCCCCTGCCTTAATTTTTGACAAAATTCATTTTTCGACTTTTCTTCGCGGGCTTGGTTAGACACTTCAAATCCTATCCTTTAACCTACTTCTTAACCTTAATATCCACCTAAGTAAACATTATTCAATGTTGTCAAGTAGGGTTAGGAAGGTACGGGGTGTTACAACTGCACCCAATCCAACACCAGAAGCACTACTAAACATGATAAAACCCACGCTCTCCTTAGGCAAAGTCAACATAGGAGCCAAAGTCAACAACTTCTTGAGCTTTTTGAAGCTTTTCTCACATGCATCCGACCACTGAAAGGTAATCTTCTTCTGAGTCAACTTGGTCAAAGGAGATGCAATAAAAGAGAAACCCTCAACAAAATGCCGATAATAACCTGCCAAGCCAATAAAACTCCAAATCTCGGTAGGACTAGTGAGTCTATCCCAATCACGAATCACCGCAATCTTGGACGGATCGACCATAATACCATCCTTGGTCACTATATGACCCATGAAAGTGATAGAATCCAACCAAAACTCACACTTGGAGAACTTAACATATAATTTCTTATCACGTAACCTCTGAAGAACAGTCCTCAAATGTCTTACAGGATCGGCCTCATTCTTGGAATAAACTAAGATATCATCTATAAATACAATCACAAAAAAGTCGAGATACAGTCTAAACACCCGATTCATCAACTCCATGAACGCTGCAGAGGCATTGGTCAACCCAAAAGACATGACCAAAAACTCATAATGACCGTATCGAGTCTGAAAAGCCATCTTAGGAATATCCGAAGCTCTAATCCTAAACTGGTGATACCCGAATCTCAAATCAATCTTAGAAAACACAGAAGCACCCTAAAGTTGGTCAACAAATCATCAATGCGAGGAAGAGGCCGATTATCAATATTCATTCACATAGAACCATCCTTATTCTTCACAAACAATACAGACACACCCAAGGAGACAAACTAGTCCTAATAAATCCCTTACTAAACAAATCTTGCAGTTGCTTCTTCAAATCAGCAGGGGCCATCCTATAAGGAGGAATAGCGATGGGCTTGGTGCCCGGCTTTATATTAATAACAAAATCAATATCACGATCCGAAGGCACACCAGGCAAGTCTGTAGGAAACACATCAATGAACTCGCGAACAACCCGAATAGAATCTATATGAGGCAGTGAGGCAACACTAGTATCACAAACATGAGCTAAATAAGGCAAACAACCTCTTCCTACCATGAGAGAGCATGTAGAAAAGGTACAACTCCCTTCACACCCAAATTAAGCATACCCTTCCAAGCTAAACTTGGCACACCCGACATAGCTAAGGTTACAATCTTGGCATAACAGTCCAAAATAGCATGATAAGGAGCTAACCAATCCATACCTAAGATAACATCAAAGTCAACCATATCTAGAAGGATCAAGTCTACCCAATTCTCATGCCCCGCAAAGGTAACCACACAAGATTGATACTCCCGATTCACCATTAAAGAATTTCCTATGGAGGTAGATATATGAAGAGGCATAGAAAGGGGCTTACATGCAACATCAAAACCAAAACCAAAATATGTAGACACATAGGAGAAAGAATGTCTAGGGTCAAATAACATTGAAGTAGATCTGTAGCAAATGGGGACGATTCCTGTGATGACTACATCAGAGGCGTCTACCTCAGGTCTCCCAAGTATAATATAACACTGTCCACATTCTCTCTCAAACTGTGCAACCCCATGACCACTCCTACAAGCTCCCCTTCCTCTACCTCTAGCACCTCTAGCACCACCTCTACCACTCTGTGAACCACCTCTGATTGCAGATATAGGAGTACGGCAAAGTTGAAACTAAGATCCCTGCTTAGTTGGTCCAAACATATGTCGAGGTCAATCCTTAGCCATATGGCTAAACTCATCACATACAAAACATCTTTTACGACCCGACTTAATCTATGAAGGTGCGGATGAACTAACACGACCACTCTGGCCTAAAAACTAAACCTGGAATCTCTACTTGAATGCCATGATACTTGGCTACCAGAAGCTGCAGAACTTGAAGGTCTACCACCTGATCCTTGCAATGCGGCTTGAATGGGCCTACCATGATAACCATGGGAACCTCTGCAAGAGAAATCTCTAACTCGAGAGGTGTGTCCACTAAACTCACCATGATGATGCACTTTCTTGGTGTCTCCCTAAGTAACTTGGATAATAGACTCGATCAACTTGGCATGCTCAATAATACTTTGAAAAGAAGCCCCTAAAACTACCATCTTGGCTATTGCCAACTGATATGAACTATCTAACCTCTTCACAAACTTATGAATCCTCTCAGATTTAGTGGAGATGCTAGAGGCTAAATATCTGGATAAAGAGTGAAAATATGCCTCATACTCGGCAATAGACATGGAGCCTTACTCTAAATGATTAAATTCCTCCGTCATCTGATCCCTTAAGCTATACTACACAAACCTCTCCAAGAATAACTCAAAAAAATGAGTCCAAGTCATAGCAAGCGAACCCAAAGGTCTATAACTGGCAAGCAACCTCCACCAATCCCTAGCCACATCCTTCAACTGATAGTTAGTATAAGTAACTCCATGAGACTCAAGGGATCCAAGATTATGTAACTTCTCCTAGCAATCAATAAAAAACTCATAGGCATCCTCGCCAATAGCTCCACTAAACTTGGGCGGACCCAAGTGAATAAACCTCTCAAATCTCTTCTGATCATCAGAAGACATAGCCGTACCTGAAGCAGCCGCAAGGATAGTAAGTTTGACAGGCAATGAATCCACATATGGGGGTACCATAGATGATGGTTGTACCCCAGAAGCTGGAATATCAAAAGTAGATGCCGATACAGATGGCAAAATATCACTTAAAGGAACAACCTCCAAATTACTCAAGAGACAAACCAAAAGACCCTTAAGCACTTGGGTGTCGACTAAACTCTGTGGGACTTGAGATGGCCCTGTACCCTCTGTCTGATAGTCATCTCTAGAATACTTAACCTCAAGCTCAGGAGAGGCCTCACTAGCATATCCTCTTACTAGCTCAGCTCTTCGTGGCCGACCTCTACCTCAGGGCCTCCGTCCACGACCCCTAACTCGCCCTCCTTTCTGGGCTTCATCCTCGAGTGCTAACTCAGTATCCCTAGCCTATCAAGATTTAGTGCTCACCATGTACGCAATAAATAGTGGAACACAACTTAGAATATTAGGTAATGACAACCCACACGACTAGGAATCAAAATAGAGGAGTTTTTAATGACATCTTATAGCCTCTCGAAGATAGATACGAATGTTTGCGTACCAATCTAAGAAACTCTACTAAACATTCTACTCTTACACTTATGAGGCCGGTGAAACCTAGCGCTCTGATACGAATTTGTCATAACCCAAAAATAGGGTCATGATGGCATTTATCGCTTAGGCAACTTTAGTCAGATATCAAACCTCTCTCATCTATCTAACCTCTATCTAAGTCTCAAACTTCTCTCTTCTCTAAACCCAATGTCGCGGCAAATCTGAGTTAATGTTCTCATATTTGTGCTAATCTATGCTCATATTTGACTATTGAGAGCTAAAATCTGCAATCCCCTCTTATCTCTTTGAGGGTTTGTGTGATTTTAGTTGGTGTTTTGGTTATTTTAGCTGAAACTGGAGAAATATCTCAGATTTTGGTTGTTTCTGTTCATAACTGGAGCTGGACCTGATAAATTTTGGATTTCTTCAACAAGTTCGCTTATTTAAGGTATTTTTCTTTAATCTCTTCTTTGCTCTTTAAGTTGAGCTATGGGATTAGTGAAATTATCGGATTTTGTTGTTGCATGTTCTATTAGATTGTAACAGTGAGTAGATCTTAGTTTGTTTATTTTAGGGTTGGTGAAATTGTTGGATTTTGCTGTGGATCCAACAATTTCAGCAGGCTAGAAATGAGAAAGAATACGCTAATGAATTTTTTTTTTACCAAAAGGACTTAGGACAAAAATACAATGAATCATATTACCACTCCCAACTTTCAAAATATCACTTCAGCAGTTCAATCATTATAAATTAGGCTACATAATAATGATGATCACTGAGATTAGACAAGAAATAGTATAAAAGAGAGGATATTAAGCTTTATGTAACTAAATAAAATGAAAGTAGAAGTGACATACCAATTGCGTTTATTTCATCCAATAGTGAGGATTAGACATATGCTTGATATCGATTTATAGAAGATGTTTTATGACTAAAAATGAATATAAATTTATCGTTGATGGTATTGGATTAATGAAGAAAAAC
Organism: Capsicum rhomboideum; assembly: GCA_031232105.1. NCBI lineage: Eukaryota > Viridiplantae > Streptophyta > Magnoliopsida > Solanales > Solanaceae > Capsicum > Capsicum rhomboideum. The sequence continues at coordinate 134,949,999 of CP124711.1, read as the reverse complement.
TAAGGGTCAAAAACGGCTACAAAGCCATAAGATTCCCTTATTTTCCCATTTGATTCTCTACTAAATGTGCTAATAATATTTTTTTATAATCTCTTCAAAAACTATACACGTTCAAATCTTATGGCTTTGTAGCCGTTTTTGACCCTTAGTTTTCCTTTGTTAATCCAACACTATCAATGATAATTGTAAAAAATATTATTAGCATTTAGTAGAGAATCAAATAGAACAAAATAAGGGACTTTAGGTAAACGAAGGTTAAAAGAACCAAATTTTAATATAAAATTGATTAAAAAAAAATAACCATCAGTTTCCTACTCTCCTTAATTAACCCATGATTTAGGACTTCATCTGTTTAGGGAACGTGGTAGTTAAAAGGAATTAAGTTAATTAGACATTTTTGGAATTACTGATTGGGTAGGAGTGGGATATGTTATACTATATTATGACTCATTAAGAAGTGGAAAATGATAAGTTGTATTTGGTCTAGTTTAATTGTCATTATTGATTTAATTTTAAAAGTTAATGAAATACATTTTTTAAAGTTAAAAAGTTAGTAAAGGTTTAATTGTCATTATTGATTTAATTTTAAAAGTTAACGAAAGACATTTTTTATTTTAGAAAATTAATAAAGGGCATTTTTGAAATCCAACTTTGTAGTTAGGAGCTTCTCACTTTTAGTATAACTAATTTATAGATACGTGCGTTCCACGTATATCCCCATTAGTTGATATCATAATTTGTTATACAATTTCAATTGATAATATTAGAATAAAAATAGAAATTAAAGTAAATAAAAAATGCAACTTCCCCAGAATGATGTGGATTCAGATGAACCCGATACCGAAAGACTGCTCCACATCTGTATGTAATTGTTCAAGTTCTTGCTCGTATGTATATTTACTGTATATTTGCTTGATGAGCATAAATATGCAAATATTCAAGTAAGCATGAAATTTAATTTGGACGGATTTAGAATTGAATAAGAGATGAATATAATTAAAAATTATTGAAATCTTAATTACTACATTAAGGATGAACATACATAAAAATTGAAATAAAATTTCTTGATTTATACAATTCATTAGATACCAGCCAAAGCCGAATTTAAAGACATAAACAAAGACATCCAGAATGAAGCTATTAAGCATTATATTTATAATCATCCAAATTTTCTAAAAGTCTACATATTTTGAAAGGAACGAATAGCAGATGGTTAGAACCATCCTAACATCCCTGTATGCAGAATTGTTATTTTCGACTGAGCAAATGTCACATTTAATCAAACAAAAAAATAACAAATAGATATTTAACTGTAAATGTATAACCCAGAAAAGCTTGTCTACACTTAAGTAGATCACAATATTAATTCTATTGTTGGTAAGAGGTAGATTAAAAAATCTCTTGAGACCAATAAATATGATAAGAGTGTAAACGCATTATTGTGAAGACAAACTAAGTGAAAAAGTAACAGATAAAGTTAATATATTCCTTAAAAATCATGCTTTCATCATTGAATTCTTTTCAATTAAAAAGTTGTAGAAATACTAAAAGAGAGTCTCTACAGCAGTGTCGAGCTATATAATGCTGAATTAACAAATAATGATGGCAATAGTAAGAAATGAAAATACTCAATACTCACAAACCAAAAGAGAGAGCAATTGCAGCTTCCAATTTCCATATCCTTCCAATAAGAATTCCTATCTTGTTTAGCTTGATCAAATAAATGCAAAATTTAAGTTGTTTGAACCCACAAAAACCCAACAATAGTTAGCACATGCGCAACCTTAAAAAGTAATAGTAACATAATTAAGATTCCACAGAAAGCATAGAGGAGTATAATTTGGAATTTAACAAATGATACGCAAAGGTGCAAGAGAGCATGTATTAGAAAGTAAAATTACAATACCTTTATGCAAATCAAAATTGCATTGATGAATCCTTTTCATTCAATTTACTTTTATATACACTCAAAAATCACTATTACTTTTGGTTAATGTTCTCATATTAAAGAGACAATTATTAGAAATTACAAAAGCCTAGCGTTATTACTTTTGGTTAACTTTAACGTATTCATATTGATGGTCTTCATTTTGGCCATATTAAAGACCACTTACTTATTACCAGATTAATGATAATAGAGGAGGGTTTTAGGAAAAGTGACCCTAAATTTCCAACCGCTAATCTCTTACTCCCTCCATTCCAAAATAATTGAATTGTTGAGACTTTTTTTATTTTTCAAAATAATTGAATTGTTCAAAGTTCAAGAGAATTTTTTAGACCTTTTTCCATATTTACCCTTCATTTACAACTTAATTTTCTTGATTAATGTTTTGGACTTAATTTTCTAGGTTATGAGTTCCAAGAAACTTAATTTTCTTGGAACTTTCTTACATTAATGTGGCTAAATTTTCATCAACATTGTGATCTATTTCAACATTGAGGTTAGGAAATTCATTTGTATCAAATAGAATATTTAGATCAAATTGTGTTGTAGCCATGTTAAATTAACTAAGAATCATGTTAAAGTAAACCTTTTTTATAAAAAAAAAATGGAGGGAAATTAATTTTTTTAATTTGGCTCAATCTAAATTTTTAACGTTTTACCTCCAAAAATTTGTTCAATTAAGACGTTTAGTCATTCTAAGAGCCACGTTTTGAATTTTGCACTAAGAATAAATTGATCACATAAGTGAGTATTGAGAGTAGTTTTGATGATTAATGTTTTTACTTTTCAAAAATAATTTGACAATTAATTAAAAAGGGCAAAAATGAAAAAAAAATGACTAATTTATGTCTTACTCTTTTTTACTTAATATGTGTGCATTACCTCAACAATTCAATTATTTTGGAATGAAGGGAGTATCATTTTGGCAGATTCATTGTATAATATTTATAGCGTCTTTTAATTATTTATTAGATCAAATTAATCATTTAATTGAAAGTAATTTAATATTTAATTTAGATATTTTATTATATTTTGATTATCTGTAGGGGTAAAATCGTAATCCAACTTTCAAGTAAGTGACTTCCCACCTTTAGAATAGTATAGGCATAGATATAGATATGATGTGATTGAAATGACTTAATATTTGTTGGTTTGGTAAGTGGATTTGTTCCAAAATATTTGACGTTTCAGATAAATAAGAAATGTTTATTACTATTATTTTTTAAAATTTACTATTGTTGCTCGGTGAGACGCCAAAATGAGATATTAAAAGCAGTTTAGAAAAAATCTTTCATATAGTTAAAGTTATTAAGTACTAATGGATTTATTCACGTGGTCGTTACATAAATGGAAATGGTATAGTTGCTCCTATACTCTCTAAAAAGGGTTATATTTATCCATCATCACACTTTTTTGATATATTTACTCTTACAATCCAACTTTGAGCATAGTTGTGTTTGATGGAAATCGACCCACGAAAACAAGAGCACAATACGGAAATTGAAAAACGAGAAAGTAAAGATAAATAGATAGACACAAAATAGGAAATCGAAAGCAATTAGAGGATATTTTAAACCCTAAAACCTCAATCGAATTAGTCCTAAGAAGCACCTAACTCTTACGACGATATCGAGGGAGATCAATTCACATCGTAACCACCGTTTCTAAGCAAATCACCAACAAAAGCTTGTATCAAGCTCTCATAACTCAAACAAGGAGTATTCAACATTCAATAATCATCGAAAACTACTAATGAAATAAAATGACTACCTATTTATACTCCTATGTTAATAACTATACTGGACCCAAAAGTGATCCTCTCCAAAAGAAGGAACTGCCAAGTTAGGCGATGTGGGTGCCAATTAGGCGACACCCAAGTCACTTTGGTGATGGCTAAGCCCATTTGGGCAACGCTATTCCTGTTGCCAAAGTGGGTAGCATGCTCCCTCGGTCTTCCTTGCACAGTTGGACCTCCCATACTCCAAGCTATCTTCCAAACATGATATTGCTCAATTGGGAGCTCCATGTGTGCGTATTGTCGAGCTTCATGCCTCTATTTCAAGCATCCACCAAGCTTCCAAGGTAGCATTTTGAGCATTTTAACAACAAGTCTTCCAACTCCTTAGCTCATCCTGTATGTAAGACTTTGATGAAGCTTGGATTGCATCAATGGTGACTTGGATTGCTTCAACCTTCCCTTCTTGAAAAGGATTCGACCTCGAATCCAAACTTTGCAAAACCATAGGAAAAACAAACAAAAACAATATCCTCATGGCATGAGGGTTAGCACAAGGATTAGCGCAATTATCACCTTGCCAAAGAGGCACAAATTTAAAATATAACCAAGTGCCCTTTGCGTCCAATATGAGTAATTCATTGTACAAGGTACAAAGGATCCGGCTATGAGATATATCATGAAATAAGGAAACCACAAAGGTTCTAATGGCATCAACAAACCAAATAGGTAATTTCACATTTATTTTAGGAGCCGTAAGACATAATTGTCTCTTTATTTCACCATAAGACCACACTAAAGATGGTGTCACCATTGGGTCAAACACTAGGAAGGATTTCCCAGGATCAAAGATATGAAAGACCCACATGGTGCTGTCCTAAAAATAAGTGGACCACCCAAAGAAATCTCTACCTATATAGAGAATACAATACAAACATGGGCATCATCAAATACAAAGAGGTTGTAGAGAGCGGTATCAAGAATAAGAGTCTCATCCAAGGTGTTTCCAGGTATCAAGAATACGAGTCTCATCCAAGGTGTTTCCATATGCAAGAGTACCAATATGCTCAAGAGAGCTAGCAAATAAGTCACTACAAGTTGGAACACCAAGGATGGAGTCATGACCCCTAGGTACACATTAATTTTCCTCTCAAGAAAGCTCATGCTCACGTAAAAATCATACTCAACACAATCATGGTTATCATCATAGGAAAAAAGGTAGAAAAGAAAGGCGTTATGGACACTAAACTCATCCCAAGTATTCTCAATTATAAATATACCTTTTGATGCTTGATTGCTAGAAAGAAGATCATCATAATTTAGAACAAAAGAGAGCAATATAAGGCATTTCAAGTACCATATATTCACTTTTTCTTTCTCAAACATGATCCCAAAGGAAGTGTATCAACCAATGTAGCCATGCCCTAGAGAGATTGACGGGATTATGGAACACATTTTCCTTCAACATATAGTACTTCCAAGAAGATGGCAAACATACTACATGTGGTAGCTCATAATGAAGTCAAGCAATAATATCAGCTAAGAATCACATGAATGAAAAGAAGTTTTATTACTTTACTCATCACAATTTAGGCCATCACCAGGGTTAAATGGGAAGGTATAACAAAGAATTGAGTCCAGGAGACTCCCATTTGCCCTATTGTTACTACTATCAACATATGATATGCTCTCCATACAAGCATGAGTATCATCATATGTAAATAGATAGTAAAGAAAGGCATCTTGCAAATTAATTTATCTAAGGCATCCTCATTTGTAATACCATTACTAGACTCAATTTCATGGTCATACCATCAAGAATTGGAGCACTCAAAGACGAGGACGTAATTAGGAAACAAATACCACCTCCCCTTTCAACATAATCCTTCCCCAAGAGAGTATTCTCATCTTCCAAGAAGAGATTTCCATCTTTGTGAGAAATGGATTCTCACCATAGTGGGTCATTATCAAAAGTATAACTCTTAAGAACTACACTACTATCATAATTCACACCACTAGGCAGTTCATTAGGAGTGGTCTCATCACCTTCAAAAAATATATTGTACTTAAACAGAGAATTATCAATCAGAGGAAGAGGATTAGAACATGTAGTTTCACTCTCTAAAATACAAATATTGCTTGCGAAAGCATTTTCAACCACTTGATCTCTAAGAGCAAAACAAGTAGTAGCATTTTTGACAAAGATATGCTCAAAGAGTCACTCCTATTTAAACAATCAACATTGCCAACATCATCACTAATTTGAGATTCATTAATCATATCACAAGAACCCTCAATTATTGAACCACTATCACAAGCAAGTTGATCAACACAAATATCACTTGGTAATAACATTCAAAGTGCATATGTCAACACTAGGTGGACACAAATCGATATTACTAGAAGAATCAATTTGGTCATCTATATGATCAACTAGTGCATCTGCATCCTTAATAAACACATTATCAACACACACCAAGGAGTTACTAAGGTCAACATATGGTAAATGTTCTTTAAGCTCACAAATAGATAAGCTATTACTCACACTCAATTAGCAACTAGCCACACATTGATCTTTCAAGTTCAAGAAAGTGTAAGAGTTAGCTATGTTAGAGTACAACTCCTTATTTAAGAGCCCTTCAAGTATCTCTTGATTCTTCACACTAAGATGCTCCCCATTAGGTTGGCTTCCACTAATACCTGCACAAGTATTTAGACAACTAGAGAGAGAAGAAAAGTTACATGGGTTAGGATAAGATTATGACAACCCACTCATATAACTCCACACAGCCTCTCCGTTTTCTACTCTTAGGTTGCCATTTTGCACTCCCTTACTTCTCTCAATCTCATAGGACTTAGAGTAAGTGCCCAAATTTTCTTGATGAGGATTGGGATAAGTAGTTGGAAAGAGATGATTTCTCCATTAATCCAGAACATGCTTGGGCCATTTTTGCTCATTTGGAATCCTATACTAGAGAAACCAATTGTCTCCCAAACATAAGTGACAAAAGTCTAAGGGAAGTACATCACACCAAACCTCTTCATAGTATCCATTACGTGTGAATGATACCTTTACAATCTCCATAACTTCACATCCATCCATGATATACGAATAATACTTTTCTACTCGGGGTGTCCTCAAGTAGTCTACTGTAGACAAAGTTATGTAGGCTTAATAGGAACAATCACCGAAGATGAGATCAAATCCTGAAGTTCCACAAATATCAACCTTTATTTTAAGAGCTTGTCTTCTTGGGTCCATATTATAAAGCTTATTGTACCCTTTTGGTACATATTTGGCCCTCATTAACCACTTCAATGCACTTCATGTCGGAGTGTATCTTCTTATGGATTCTTACCAACTCAATGCCAGCCCTTGAAGGTGTTTACTAGCATATGTGTCTTGTTATGACTTTTCTCAAATCATGGTCTTAAAAAACCCAATCACATTGTCACTTCCAATCAAGATAGGCCTCGGGATCACACTTTTCTACAAAAGTAGGAAGAATGAACTTGGTGGATTTGAGACTCATAACATATTTCCCATATCTGTCTTGGTTCCTATATCTTGACATTAGTGCATTAGAACGCGAAGTATAAGAGGTAGTATACTTAGATATTGGAAAAGCACCCAATGTTTGGTTGGTCCACTTGATGAAGCTTTGGGATTGGTTTGGATAGTAAAATCTAAGGAGTTAAAGCACCCCCTAATGTTTGTCATTCTACCATCCATACTCGATATTCTCTCATTCATATTCGACATTTGACCCTTCATGTCATTCATATCTTGTCTTGCCCCCATGATTGCCTCCATTAAGGTTTTCGTATTAACTCCTCTCATGGGATGTTGAGTTTTATTTCCCGATGTCCTGGTACATAACAATAAGACACTCAACAAAAGCAACAAACAACTTTAGTGTTAGCAAAAAAAAGCCTCACAATCGCTCATATTTTCACACTTTTGATTGCCTCACAAATTATCTCGGCTAATGTTGAAGATTGCTTATACCCGGTGGTATGATAAGTGTCAATTTACTACTCTTAACTAGAGTAGATCCTTGTCTCAAGAAGAACATATGACTCGATTAAAAATTAATGGATTTGAATCAAGAATTAACTCAGAAGTAAAACTAGAAAAACACAAAAGAAATAGGAGTAAGAATGAAAGGACTCGAGAACTAACAATCAAATAAGTAGATATATTACTAGTTGAGAATTAGTTTTATGAAACAAGAAAAAGAAACTAGGAAGATAGAACCTGAGATTGATCGAAATGGAATGAGATCACAAGGAATTTGAGCTCGCCTTGGATCGCCCAATGTTTGGCATGCACAAGTGCACTGGTGATGGGAAAAGGACTTTAGCAAAGGAACTTGTCCTCACCAAACTTAACAGTCTACTTTGGTAAGGGGTAAAGGGGTTTGGCGATAGAGAAGAGATGTTGGGCAATAGAGAAGTGAGTTTGGTGATGGGGCCAGGTGTTGGGCGATGGAGGAAGAGGTTTGGCGATGGGGTTAGGTGTTGGGGAGATAATAGAAGGGGTTTGGCAATGGGGGAGTAGTTCTCCAATCTTAGCAGTGTGCTCCCCTCTCTCCTCCGAATTTCCATCTCCTTGTGGTCCCCCTTGTACTTCTTTTTACCCCTTTTGGTATATTCCCCTATTGTACTAACACCCTAACGTACACTTTCTCTTCCCTTTCTTTTTGGATCTAACACCTTATATTCAAGATTCTTCTTCTAGGATATTTAAATTTCTTTAAGAACACTTATGAACAAGATGAACACCCAAAATTCACAATTCCCTCGATTTAGCTCGGAATTGTATGAAATTAGAGATTTAAGCTCCCCTTGATATGTAGGGGTGTACATCGGTCGGTTCGGTTTAGTTTTATGTATTATCGGTTTGGTTTATTAGATTTTGATTTATAAACATGCTAAACCAATAACCAAACCAATAAGATATTCGTTATTAGTTTTCGATTAATCGATTTTTGATTTTTAATGGTTCGGTTTTTGGTTTAACCGATAAGAAATTGATGCTCTAAATTTTTTTAAACTTTATCTTATTTTCGTTTGTTCTATACTATCTTCATGCATAAAGTCTACACAAATTACAACCATTAAAACAACAACTATAAAATGTAAAAGACAATAAAGTATGTATTTAAAATTTAAAGCCACTATTATATAATTACGGATAAATTATAATTGTAATAATCTTATGGGTTATTGGTTTAACCATTCACTAAAATCTTAAAATCGAAAATCTTTTAAAAACCATTAACCCAATACTGATTAATCAATAAAATTTTTATCTATTCTGTTTATTTGTTAAACTGGTTTTTTCACACCCCTATTGATATGGTGAACAAACCTCAATACCTTTTAGCCCTCAATTCCAAGCCAAAATCTTCAGATTTTAAAACCCATTTCTTTTTCTTCTTCAAGTCATGAAGAACATCATGAACATGAAGAACAACAAATTCGAACCCAATAGATTTCTTCACCGTTTTCGCTCAAATCTCAGATCCAAACTCCAAATGATAAAGAGAACAAACACCAACATAAATCAACTCCCAATTTAACCCGGATCTAAGAACCCACTTGTTCTTCTTCAAGCTTCTACACCCAACAATGGTGGATTTTTTAATATCACTTTGATTAAGCTCAAATCTCGAATCTAAACTCAAATTTATACTAGAATGCAAATCTAGTATTAAAAACTTCAAAAAAACTCAAATCAACAAAAATATTATTGAGAAACCCCAAAAACATTGTTGAAAACCTTTTTATTTGTAATAACAAACTCAAGACTAGACTCGTAGGGACAAATCTAAGCTCGACTCTAATACCAAATGATGGAATTTGACCCACGAAAATAAGAACACGATACGGTAATTGAAAGATGAGAAAGTAAAGATAAATAGATAGACACAAAATAGAAAATCAAAAGCAACTAAAGAGTATTTTAAACCCTAAAACCTTTAGTTGCTTTCGATTTTCTATTTTATGTCTATCTATTTATCTTTACTTTCTCTTCTTTCAATTTTCGTATCGTGTTCTTATTTTGGGTCGATTTCCATCATTTGGTATTTGTTATGTCATTTATGTGGCATCCATGTAGATATTTAAAGGCACAAAAGAAAATAAAAAAGAAATATAAAAATTAACCCCACAAAAAGACCAACCCCCCTCCTGAAATTTTCTCAAATTCTCTAGAACTCTCTCTCTCTCTCTCACACACACGCACTCACTCAACAGACTTCTCTCAAAATTGAAAGACCTGAACTTTTTATTTCCATGTAAATCAAAGTATTTTAGCTCAGAAATCTTTGATAAACTCTATACTTTGTGTCACGACCCAAAATGGGGATCGTGATGGTACCTATCCAACCCTCCATGATAGGTAATTCGATAACACAACCCCAAACACAATATTCCAAAACTATAAAAATGGAAGGAAATAAGAACAAAATAATATATGATACTGTAATACCCCGTACATTTCCGACCTCACTTGATAACTTGGAGTCATGTTTACGTAGTGTTGAGAGCAATAAGTAAGTATTTTGTAGTGCTTTGATGGGGTATTGGATGATATGCTAGTATGTACAAAAAGGAAAAAAATTCAGAGAACCAGTGAAACTTGTGCCACTCCCTATTTTAGGGGGTGTGGCGCAAGCCACCTAATTCAGAGGGAAGCAAGATCTTGCGCCACTGCTTGCTTTGCAGCAAGTGGTGCAAGGCACAAATGGTTTGGCCTTTCCGTGCTCGTTTTGCAACGCATTGCAACGTCGATTCTTCCTTGGTTTATTTTGGTTCTTTGGTGTTTATTTACTCCTTTTTAAGGCTTCAAATACCTCAATACACTTCTACATGATCAAATCATGAAACAAAAGTATTTACCAAAAATGATCAATGAAGCCATGAGCGACTAGAATTTTTATTTTTGCGATTGAGGCTACGAACGTGAATCTCATAAGTGAATATTGTCATGACGTTATGGAATTATTTAAACATGAGATATATGATAGATTATACATGGAATTTGGTGGGATAAGTTGAGATGTGTTATTGGGCCCAATTTGAGGCCCAAAATGAGCCAAAATGAAAGGCCCAAAGCGAAAATGACCCATTCTTCCAATATTGACCAAGTAAACATTGCATTAAATGCCAAGAATTGGCTAAGGATGAAATGAGGGACTATATAAAGGAACAAATCAGATTTTATTCACACAAAACTCTCATGCATCTTTAGATATTTCTCAAATATTTCTCTATTTTCCAAACCCTAAGGCAACCATTTTTCTTTGGACACTTTGGACAAGATCATCACTTTGCAAGCTTGGGTAAGTGTTTATTCTTGTGATTTAATATCTTATATGCATGAGATATTGTGTAGATCATGATGGTTATGTTGGCAAGGTTGAATAGGGCACTTTTGCTTTTTGGTAAAAGATGTGCCATTTTTGTGATTTAAACTTGAAAGGTGACTTGTGGTTTCGATGAAAGTGCATGGTATGGATGAAATATCAACATGTATGGTGTGATTATGTTTCTAAACTTGCTATTTTTCTATAAGTGTAAATTATGAAATTTTGGCCGATATGTTATTATGAGGTGTATTGAGGTGATTTGATGGAGTAATTGTGACATCGTGTTAATGAAGAAATGTAAAGAATGAACTTGGTATGAAATGCTATTGGGTTGTGATATTTTGGTCAATGTTGGGCATGTTGTGGTGGTGTTGGTATGACAATTCCGTAAATGGTATTGTAAAGGGAGAAATGACATTTTAAGGCAAACATGTAACTCACTGTTGTCTTATACACTTGGAAGGTAGTTGATTGTTAATGTAAGCTTCGTTATGTACTTGTATTGTAGAGTGAAACATAAGGAAGGAGCTGGACTATTGTGTTCACGTATAGGGTTGTGTATTCATATTGGAAGTATAAGGTATGTAAGGTTACTCTATCCGTATCCTTCTGCAGCACATAGTATTCACATTGACATTGTACTTGTTCCATTCCGACATGTTCTAAGGTATCCTATTTTCGAGTGTCAATTATTGTTTATCACATGTTCCATGATTTCCGTTATTAGCCTTTTATGTTCTCACGTGATGGCGATATTTCTTATGGCATGCATATGAATGAATATAAGCAAAGCTTGGTTCTCTCGGGCCTTATCGGCTACGGGTGCCAATCCACCTCAATAGGGTTTGGGGTGTGACAAAAGTGGTATCAGAGCAGGTCGTCCTATGGGTGTCTACAAAGCCGTGTTTGAGTAGAGTCTTACTTATCGATGTGTTGTGCACCACATTTATAAGTAGGAGGCGACGGGACATTTAGGAGTTGTTTCATTCCTTAATTTCTAGATCGTGCATTAGAGCCGAAGTTATAGGTGGACTTGTTTTTGACCATAAAAAAAAAATGTTGTTCTTGTATATTATAGCAAAATGCCGATGACAAGAAGAGGTCGAGATAAAAGTAAGAGGATAGACAGAATTGCTGGAGAAGGAACTAGTAGAGCCCTGCCTGAACCAGTTAATCAAGGCGCTGAACCAGAGATGACATCACAGGCTTCTTCTACTCTTCCATTTTTAGAAGAGCCAAGAGGAAGAGAAGTACCTGCAGAATCACCAGTAAATGCCACAGACCAGGATTTAAGAAATGCAGTGTATATGGTGACGCAGATAGTTGCTGCACAAACTTAGGGACGAGCTGGTCCAGTGACAAATGAGGATGATGTGGCTAGAATAGCGAGTCGCAGAACACAAGACTTCCTGAAATTAGACCCTCCTATATTCACTGGGTTAGATCCAAAAGCGGATCCACAGGACTTCGTGGATCAAATCCAGAGGGCTATAGATGTTATGCACGTGACTGGTGCTGAAACAGTTGAACTTGCGACCTATAGATTGAAAGGTGAAGCTATATTGTGGTATGAAGATTGGAAAAGATCGAGGGGTATTGATGCACTTCCAGCGGGTTGGGAAGAATTTAAAATGGCCTTTCTTGATCATTACCTCCCATATGAGATCTGGGAGGCACGTGCAGATCATTTTCTAAATCTGCATCAAGGGAATCTGAGTGTTAGAGAATATAGTCTTTAGTTTAATTCCTTGGCTCGATATGCTCCGAATGTAGTGGTCATAATGACAGACAGAGTCCATAGATATGTGGACAAATTAGAGCTATATTTAGTAAGGGACTGTACCATTACTGCCTTGAACAAAGATATGGACATAGCCAGAATACAGGCCTTCGCCCAGAAAATGGAAGATCAAAGACAGAGAAGAAGGGCACATGAATCTGATAGAGGACAGTCCAAAAGGGCTAGACCTATAGGACAGTCTATGATGTCCCAAGGAGAATCTAGGCCTCGGATGTTTCCCAGACTGCCTAGACCATCATTCTCTTATTCCACAGCAGGCGCTCACTCTCAATTTCGAGGGTTTAGAGGTGGTCAATCTGGGCAGAGTAGTGGAGTTCACGGATCACAGGCAGTAGGGTTTCCTCATTAGCAGTGTCAGGATTGCCGGCGTATTCATTCAGGTACATGCTGGTTGGGGACAAATGCTTGCTTTTGGTGTGGTATGACGGGACACATGATGAAAGAGTGTCCCCAGAGGAGCATGCGTGGTATAGCACGACCGAAAGGATCGACCATTGCGTTGTCATCATCTGTTCCTTCTTTAGGCCGAGGTGTGTAGTCTGTTGGTCATGGTCGAGGTGCCAGAGGGGCAGCCAGTACTAGTGGGGTCCAGAATCACACTTATGCTCTAGTGAACTGACAGAATTTGGAGGCTTCTCCTGATGTCGTCACAAGTACATTATCCATATTTTCATATAATGTATATACATTGATTGAGCCGGGTTCTACATTGTCATATGTTACTCCATTGATTGCCGCAAAATTTAAAAGAACGCCAAAATTATTAGCTAAGTCATTTGAAGTAGCTACACCAGTTGGTGCGTATATTATTGCAAAAAAAGTGTATCGTAATTGTATGGTAACTGTGTGTGGTCATGATACACTGGCCGATCTCATCGAACTAGACATGGTGGATTTTGATGTGATAATGGGAATGGATTGGTTGGCTTCTTGTTATGCCACGGTAGATTGCCGGGACAAGAAGGTAGATTTTCATTTTCCACAAACGAATGTTCTTGAATGGAAAGGTAATGTAGGGGCACCAAAAGGAAGATTTATTTCTTATCTGAAAGCCAGGAAAATGATTGCTAAGGGTTACATATGTCACTTAGTACGAGTGAAAGATACGGAAGTGGAACCACTAACTCCTCAGTCGGTTCCAGTGGTTAATGAATTTCTTGATGTATTTCCAGAAGACCTTACAGGGTTGCCCCCAGAACGGGAAATAGAATTTTGTATTGATGTGATTCCAGGCACTCAACCTATCTCTATTCCCCCATATAGAATGGCTCCAGCAGAATTGCATGAATTGAAGGAGCAATTGACTTGCTGGACAAGGGCTTCATCAGGCCTAGTATGTCCCCGTGGGGTGCACCGGTATTATTTGTACGGAAAAAAGATGGCACGTTGAGAATGTACATCGACTATCGACATTTGAATAAGGTAACGATCAAGAACAAATATCCCCTCACTCGAATTGATGATTTATTTGATCAGTTACAGGGTGCCAAGTGTTTTTCAAAGATTGACTTGAGGTCGGGCTACCATTAAGTCAGGGTGAAAGAAAATGACGTACCCAAGATAGCTTTTCGAACATGGTATGACCACTATGAATTTTTAGTTATGTTATTTGGACTAACAAATGCACCAACTGTCTTCATAGATTTGATGAATAGGGTGTTTAAGCCATTTCTAGACGTGTTCATGACAGTGTTTATAGATGACATCTTGGTTTACTCGAGATCACCAGAGGACCATGCTAATCACTTACGACAGGTGTTACTGATTCTTCGTGAGCGTAAGTTGTATGGAAAGTTCTCTAAATGTGAGTTTTGGTTAAAATTCGTCTCATTTTTGGGTCACATTGTGTCAGATGAAGGGATACAGGTTGATACACAGAAGATTGAAGTGGTGAAAAATTGGCCAAGACCTACACCTACAGAGATTCATAGTTTTCTTGGATTAGCAGGTTATTACAGGAGATTTGTGGAAGGTTTCTCCTCCATTGCGGCACCGTTAATAAAGTTTACACATAAGGCAGTTAAATTTCAGTGGAATGATGCATGTGAGAAAAGCTTCCAAGAATTGAAAGATAAATTAACCTCCACACCAATTTTAGTACTTCCCGAAGGCACAAAAGGTTATGCAGTGTATTGTGATGCTTCTGGGGTTAGCCTTGGATGTGTATTGATGCAGTACGGTAATGTCATAGCATAAGCCTTACGACAGTTGCAGCTACATGAGAGAAATTATCCCATGCATGATCTTGAATTAGCGGCGGTGGTATTTACTTTAAAGATATGACGTCATTATTTGTATGGAGTTCATGTTGACATCTATACTGATCACAAAAGTTTACAGTATATCTTTAAGCAAAAGGAACTCAATTTGAGGCAATGAAGGTGGCTTGAGCTATTGAAAGATTATGATATAGATATCCTATATCATCCAGGAAAAGCAAATGTGGTAGCTGATGTGTTGAGCCGCAAGGCAATAGGAGGCACTAATGGCCAATTGACAGAAAAGCAAGATTTAGTCAAAGATCTACATCAATTAGCCAGCTTGGGGGTTCGTCTTCTTGAATCCTCCGATGAAGGAGTTATTGTACAAAATGCGGCTGAATCTTTATATTTAACTGAGGTGAAAAAGAAGCAGTTTGAGGATCCTATGTTATTGCAGCTAAAGGACAATGTACAACAGGGTCTGACCAAGGAATTTGACTTTACACAAGAAGGAGTACTTCAATGCCAAGGGAGATTATGTGTACCGGATGTAGATGAGCTGAGAAAGCGGATTATGATAGAGGCACATCATTCACGATATTCTATTCATCCGGGATCCACCAAAATGTACCATGATTTGAAAGACATGTATTGGTGGGGAAATATGATAAAGAACATTGCAGAATTTGTAGCTCAATGTCCAAACTGCCAACAAGTAAAAGTGAAGCATCAAAAACCAGGAGGTTACATGCAATGTATCAATCTTCCAGTTTGGAAATGGGATATGATTAATATGGATTTCATCACAAGTTTGCCTCGTACACTGCGAAAATTTGATTCTATATGGGTTATAGTTGATAGGCTTACCAAGTCAGCGCATTTTCTAGTAGTAAAGACCACCTATTCAGCTGAGGATTATGCAAGATTGTATGTGAAGGAGAAAATACAATTGCATGGGATTACCATCTCTATTATATAAGACAGGGGAGCTCATTTTACTGTGCATTTTTGGAGATCTTTTCAACAGAGTTTGGGTACACAGGTGAATCTGAGTACGGCTTTCCATCCTCAGACAGATGGACAAGAAGAACGTACTATTCAAACACTTGAAGATATGCTACGAGCTTGCACGTTAGATTTCCAAGGCAGTTGGGATGACCATTTGCCTCTTATTGAATTTGCTTACAACAATAGCTATCATTCAAGTATTAAAATGGCACCTTATGAAGCTTTGTATGGAAGGAAATGTAGATCACCAATCGGATGGTTTGAAGCAGGCGAAACTGCTTTACTTGGGCCAGATCTTGTTCATCAGGCTATGGAGAAAGTTAAAGTGATCCAACAGTGGCTACAAACGACCTAAAGTCGACACAATTCATATGCTGATGTTAGAAGAAGAGGGCTCGAATTCGCCATAGGTGATTGTGTATTTTTGAAGGTGTCACCGATGAAAGGGGTAATACGATTCGAAAAGAAAGGGAAATTGAGTCCACATTATATAGGCCCATAGGAAATTATTAGAAGATTTGGGCAAGTTGCGTATGAGTTGGCACTACCCCAAGAACTCTCCACAGTTCATCCAGTATTTCATGTTTTGATTCTTCAAAAATGCATAGCAGATCCATCTTGTATTGCTCCCGTTGACGATGTTCAAGTCACAGAGGATCTCACTTATGAGGAGGTACCCATTGCTATGCTAGATCGACAGGTAAAGAGGTTGAGGAATAAAGACGTAGCGTCCGTAAAGGTACTTTGGAGGAATCAACAAGTGGAGGAGATCACATGGGAAGCTGAGGAAATAATGAAGTCTGAATACCCTCATCTGTTTCAAATGAAAGAAAAAGTTCACAGTACAGAGGTGGAGCAATAACAAGTAAGTATCTAAGAGCATTATGTGTATATGTATATGTATATGTATGTTAATTTAGAGATGCATTTGTTGTACATGAGACGATTTTGTTAACATTCGAGGACGAATGTTTCTAAGGGGGAAAGAATGTAATACCCCATACATTTCCGACCTCACTTGATAACTTGAAGTCATGTTTACTTAGTGTTGAAAGCAATAAGTAAGTATTTTGTAGTGCTTTGATGGGGTATTGGATGATATGCTACTATGTGCAAAAAGGAAAAAAATTCAGAAAACCAGTGAAACTTGCACCACTCCCTGTTTTAGGGGGTGTGGCGCAAGCCACCTGATTCAGAGGGCAGCAAGATCTTGCATCACTGCTTGCTTTGCAGCAAGTGGCGCAAGGCACAAATGGTTTGGCCTTTCCATGCTCGTTTTGCAACGCATTGTAACGTCGATTATTCCTTGATTTCTTTTGGTTCTTTGGTTTTTATTTAATCCTTGTTAAGGCTTCAAATACCTCAATACACTCCTACATGATCAAATCATGAAACACAAGTATTTACCAAAAATGTTCAATGAAGCCATGAGCGACTAGAATTTCTATTTTTGCCATTGAGGCTACGAACGTGAATCTCGTAAGTGAATATTGTCGTGAAGTTATGGTATTATTTAAACATGAGATATATGATAGATTATACATGGAATTTGGTGGGATAAGTTGAGATGTGTTATTGGGCCCAATTTGAGGCCCAAAATGAGCCAAAATGAAAGGCCCAAAGGGAAAATGACCCATTCTTCCAATAATGACCAAGTAAACATTGCATTAAATGCCAAGAATTGGCTAAGGATGACACGAGGGCCTATATAAAGGAACAAATCAGATTTTATTCACACAAAACTCTCATGCCTCTTTAGATATTTCTCAAATATTTCTCTATTTTCCAAACCCTAAGGCAACCATTTTTCTTTGGACACTTTGGACAAGATCATCACTTTGCAAGCTTGGGTAAGTATTTATTCTTGTGATTTACTATATTATATGCATGAGATATTGTGTAGATCATGATGGTTATGTTGGCAAGGTTGAATAGGGCACTTTTGCTTTTTGGTAAAAGATGTGCCATTTTTGTGATTTAAACTTGAAAGGTGATTTGTGGTTTCGATGAAAGTGCATGGTATGGATGAAATATCAACATGTATGGCGTGATTATGTTTCTAAACTTGTTGTTTTTCTATAAGTGTAAATTATGGGATTTTAGCCGATATGTTGTTATGAGGTGTATTGAGGTGATTTGATGGAGTAATTGTGACGTCGTGTTAATGAAGAAATGTAAAGAATGAACTTGGTATGAAATGCTATTGGGTTGTGATATTTTGGTCAATGTTGGGCATGTTTTGGTGGTGTTGGTATGACAATGCCATAAATGGTATTGTAAAGGGGGAAATGACATTTTAAGGCAAACATATAACTCATTGTTGTCTTATACACTTGGAAGGTAGTTGATTGTTAATGTAAGCTCCGTTATGTACTTGTGTTGTAGAGTGAAACATAAGGAAGGAGCTGTACTATTGTGTTCATGTATAGGGTTGTGTATTCATATTGGGAGTATAAGGTATGTAAGGTTACTCTATCCGTATTCTTCTGCATCTCATAGTATTCACATTGACATTGTACTTGTTCCATTCCGACATGTTCTAAGGTATCCCATTTTCGGGTGTCAATTATTATTTATCACATGTTTTATACTCATTGATCAATTGTGATTCACATGTCTCATATGCATTGACAAATGTCCCAAAGGTCCCATGATTCCAATAATGTTATGTTTCCAATAATGTCATAACTGTCATTGTATCAATCTCAAAAGTAATGAATGAAGTAATGCACATGTGATTAATGATTTAGTATGGGTGGTAGATTTGGGGGCAAAAGCCTAGCTCAAGCCGATCCCGAGATTATTGGATCAAAGGGTAGTCCTAGAGGCATAATCCTAGCTCGGACCGAACCTGACAGGGGGTAGCTCTAGAGGTAAGAACCTAGCTCGAGCCGAACTTGATATGTTGGTTTATGGGTGGCAGCTCTAGATGTGATAACCTAGCTTGAGGCGAGCCCGATGTATTGATTTATGGGTGGTAGCTCTAGAGGCATAAGCCTAGCTCGACCTGATCCCAACATAACGTTATGTTATGTTAAGACCCACTGATCAGTCGGCGCCCGGGTACATTGTGATACAAGTGATGATGAATAAGCATGGAAGTAAAGAAGCAAAGAAAGTAATGAAAGCAATGTACATGGTTCCCAACATACAGAATGTTAACTTATCCATATTGGTTATTCAATTGTATTTGAGTTCATTGACGTATTTATATATCATACAGTTTCTTATGAGCCTTAAATACTCAGTACATTCTTCGTACTGACGTCCCTTGTGGTACTTACCTTACTTGTTGCAGGCGCAGGTGCTAGTAGGCCTCCACTGTAGGTTGCCAGTCATTTTCGGATCTTTGATGAGCTCCAGTTGGTTCGGGGCTTTCTGAGTCACAGTTTTATATGTGTTTGGTATTGTACATGTTGTATAAAGCGGAGACTTGTCCCGACTTTCAGTTGGTCTTGTCAATGCATCTGTTAGAGGCTTTTGTAGACATATGTGGGTACATGAACATAAGAGATGTATGTCCTTTTTGACTTGATGGCCTTAACGGCCAAGTTTCACGTATATATATAGATCACATATTCCATGGTTTCTGTTATTAGCCTTTTATGTTCTCACGTGATGGCGATATTTCTTATGGCATGCATATGAATGAATATAAGCAAAACTTGGTTCTCTCGGGCCTTATCGGCTACGGGTGCCAATCCGCCTCAATAGGATTTGGGGTGTGACAGATACAATCTCCAAAATATATAAAGAGGGGTAGAATAGCCAAAAAGATAGATAATACCAAGATCTGGTAGTTACTAATACAAGCCACTAATACAGAGATTAAAAAAAAGTTTGAGTATCTCAATATGTAAAAAATGAATAAAGATAAAGGTAGAGGAAATTTCAATAATCTCTAAAATCGACATCAGCTATCTCGAATCTTCAATGATGCTAGCACAGAAGAAACCGCCAAAATCAATGCCAGAGGTTGTTGGATCGGTTGTAATGATCCATTCCATCGCTATAGCATTGTTTGTGGTGTAAGAGTTCAGGTAACATTTTTCATTGGATGAGAGTTGTGAAAATTTCAGGCTAGGGTGAGTACAGACAAAAATTGAGTGTTGTGTGCTGTAGAGATCGGTTGTATCTCATAGTGGTTTGTATGTTGATTTTATAGGTGTGACCTATTATATAAGAGATTTAAGGATCCATAGAAACTTTCAGAATGTTACTCAGATTTGTAGAACTCCGGTTATGACGTTTGCCGCTATAGATTATTTCTGCATTGTCGAAAAATCAAGGGGGTGTTGTGAAATGGGAAAGTTTTGGGACCTCCTCCGACACACTACCAATGGCTGCTACAATGGAACCCCTCCTGCTACAACAGATCCTCTATAGTGGGTAGCCGACCGCTAAAGTGGGCAGCCGCTCTCTATAGTGGGACCACTGTAGTGGCCAGTGGGTAGCTAACCACTGTAGTAGTTGGCGAGGTTTCACTTGGGACCATCATAGCGGATACTTGCTCACTATAGCAGGACCACTGTAGTGGTCAGGTGTCCACTTCAGCGGTCATCGACACACAATCTAAATGCCTGAATTCTGAGTTTGAGCATTATTTCTCCCAAAAATCCAAAATTTTGTCCTAAGGCTCTGTATGAGGCGATTTCCTCCTAGTTTGGGTGATTTTATTCATAAAGTTGTTGGACACCCTTGTTTGGAACATTTATACATTGTAATACATGGAAGGGAGTGTTTGATTTAAAGCATGACCGCCATTATTCTTGTATCAATATATTGTTGATGAAATGATTATTGCATAATTATTAAGTTGAGTGAATATGCTTTATGGTGATATTTCTTATTTTCGCTCATAAAAGATTGTTTGATTTTGATATGTGGGCAAAGTGGGAGAGTATAAGAATATTACGTATTAATGACCCACATATTTTTGGTAATTAAATATTACATTATCTTCCAAGTAAAGTAATAAATGAGTCAATTAATTTCCTTCACGTTATGCATATATGGTATTTTTTTAATGATAAGAAATAACTATAAGAAGTCCCTAGGGTTAAAGTTATTTGTCTAAGAGTCCCTAGCCTACCTATAAATACGTCTGTGACCCCAACAGTCTGGTATATACATTGACTGACATATGCTAGAAGACTCTTAAGCTTTGTTATAAATTCTCTCTCAAGTTTTCTTTCTTCTTGCACTTGGACAATGATGGTTGAAGGTACATTCCTATTTAATATTCATTGCTTTTGGCTTTGTGATCTGTGTTGTAATTCAATATGTTGTCCAAACGTTAAACCCCCAACAATTTTTTTTTTTATAATTGTGGGGTTCAGATCAACTTTCACGCACCTCGACTAAATTTACGGGATATATGTCATCTCCCATCAGCAAAAGTTATTAGGTAACTTTGTCCAGCCTAGGACAGATGAGAAGAATCACCAAGTGTTTTTTTTATCTGTGCTGGGATTTGAACCTCAACTAGCTCTTTAATTTACTTATAATCAAATCAAAAAGATTGTTCCTTTGGATCTATCGGAAACAACCTCTCTACCTCTAATATAGAGGTCAACAGTGGTAGAGCGAGGATTTTCACTAAGGGGTTCAAAATCTGAAGAAGTAAACATACAAACTAGCCTTAGGAGGTTCAACATCTATTATATATACATAAAAATAATTTTAACCATGTATAAATTGTATAATTTTCCGCCAAAGGGGATCCAAATTGGCTCCGCACCTGGAGGCTGGAGGTCAGGTCAGCGTACACTCTATCCTGACCAGCTCCCACTTGAATACACTAGGTATGTTATTGTTGTTAAGCCAAAAGATTGCTCCTTTAATCTATCTGGTTATCTTTTTTTTTTTTTTTTAATTTTCAGCTTTCTTGTCTTTATAAAGTAGTGATCTTTGCTTACTGTTTATTGTTTTTGTTTTGATTAACTGCTCTGATCTGGGGTTCTGATTCAAGTATCTGTTGTAGACTACTCATATTTGTAAATTCTGATAATGGTATGCCATAATCTTTTATTGAAATTTTATGTGTTATGGTTGGATGTAGAATAATTGAAATAAGATGGATGATGTGATGCCCTTATCAAAAAAAAGAAATATGGATTTAATTATCAAAAAGAAAAAAAGGAAAATGGATGATGTGATGCCTCTTACTCACAAGGTAAGATACCCTCAGTAATACCTTCCTTACTATTTTATTCCACTCCTAGGCTAATGAATTGACTACAAAGGGATTTTTCTTTATATGTAGAAGAAGAATGGGATTGATCAATTGCCTGATGAGTTGCTTATATTGGTTCTTTCCTTTCTGAGCTTCCACGAGGCAGCAAAGACATGTATTCTCTCGCGGCGATGGAGATACTTGTGGAAGTATACAACCTGCAATATTCAATTTTATAATGAAGACACAAAGAAGTTTACGGCAGCAGAAGAGTTCATAAATTCAGTGAATCAAGTCTTGAAATTGCATCAGGCTGAATCTCTTCAGCAGTTCAAAGTTGGTTTTGCATATCCGACTATTGATTATAGTCCCAACAGGGATACTGATTTTGCAAGAGAAAGGCAAGTCAAAGTAGACCATGATATAGATTGCTGGATTAATTTTGCAATGGAAAAGCAGGTCAAAGTAATTGAACTGAACATGGCGGCAGGTGAGGAGAAAAACGGTGGATTCTGGAGTAATTATAACATTCCCCATGTGCAAAAGTTGTTGTCCATTTCTGGCGAGGTTAAGTTGATGAGAACATTGTCTACTCTCAAATCTTTCCGATTTGTTAATATCCACATAACACAGGAAGTTGTTGAATTCCTTTTGTCCCGCTGCCCTCTGTTGGAACACCTATGTATTTCAGCCTCAAATTCTCTCAACTGTTTGAAAGTTGCTGGTTCCTTACCTAAGTTAAGGTCCGTGGAAATATCATATTGTGATTTTTTGGAGACTATGAAGGTTCATGCTCGAGGTCTCGTGTCTTTTAAGTACATTGGACCCGCTATCAAAGCACCTTTCAAGAAAGTTCCCCTCTTATCTGAGTTATTTATCGGAGGATATTATGCCGATTCTTTTATTTTTGATGCTCACAAGCACCAGAGCTATTCCCGTAATCTGAAGAAGCTTAAGCTGGAAGTGTCTTCTGAGGTTGTAGCACACATCTTCTTTTTCTCACTTGTAGTCTGATTTGATATTCTAATTAAGCTGTTAACATATACACTGCTCAAAATTGTGGTAGTTATCTAAGAAATGCCGCGAGGTTCCCAATGAACATCCTCAACTCTGCAACCTGGAAGAGTTGGACTTGGACATCAAGTTAGAAGAGGATGATGGCCTTTGCTTCTTCACATTCTTGACTAAGTGTTCTCCTCGGTTGTCAAAGTTAACAATCCGGGTAAAAGTTCATGTCGCATATATATGCTTCTCCTTTACGTTGTGCCAGTACTCTCTTGCCTTCTATAATGATGCTTAACCTTACGGGTTCTTTGAAGTGACGTGTTAATTGTATGAACTTGGTAAAACTCGTCTAAAAGCTTAAGCTATTAAACAATTACTATAGTTGAGTAGTCAGATATGGAGAGTGAGATGTGTACTATACATAGGTATATATTTTTCCTACTATCTTTTTCTGAAAATATTTCAATTTTTTAAGTGTTGACATAATCCTCTTCTGTTTGACCTCTGAAGAAATGATTCATTGAAATAATGATTCACCATTGATATCGACACATTTGAGATCACCAAATGCTCAGTTAATATTCTAAATATGATGCTTTAATGGCTTTTCTATTGCTTTCTGATTAACTGGCTAGTCATCAGGTAGAGTTGGTGTTGGTTCATTGTTTAATGATAGAAAATTGTTTTGGTGCTATATTTATTCAAATCACACCTTCGGGCTTTTTGTTCCTGTCACCATTTCCGCCTTTTCTTTTGGGTTCACGGTTGTTGGTTGCATATTTAGTTTAATTTGTTTGTTTATGCATCTTAACTGTTTTACTACTATGCCTTTTTCTTCTTGTGGCAGTTATATTTCACTATGGGCATGGAGAAATTTGTAAGTTAAAATCCCTTGTAGCTATTTCATAGAGCTTTTCATATAGTTTGTGTAGTCAAAAAGTTCTTGCTTTGATGCCATCTTTTGCGTTTTTCCTTGTAAGGGCTGGCTTCTCTCTCTCTCTCTCTCTCTTTTATTCTAAAATTCTTCGTCCTTCTTTAGATTGACTTATACAAACGGCAGATCCCAGATACACCTGACATGATTGATCAGGTAACTTGGATTTTGCTTACCTTTTTGGGGCTAAAAGTGACATGGCATGACATGGTATTTTTCTTCTTCCCTCCTAGATGAGACAGCAACTTGAAGAGTCGCGCAGAGCTGATCGTGCTGCACGAGAAGCAACTACATTCTGCCACAAATGTCTAGAGGTGGTGAAGTTTGTTGGGTTTTTTGGGTGTTCAAGTGATTATAATCTTGCTTTACATCTGCTACGAATCGCCCCATCTCTTAAGAAGATGATCCTCAACTCACAAGGAGATTCAAATACTATTTTCCTAATTGACGAGAAGACGTTGAGAAAGTCTGCTGAGCAGCTTAAAGCAAATTTACCTCCCGGAGCTGAACTGTTGACATATGGTCCTGGTTTTACAACCAAGCTTGATGACTCCGAATGAATTTAAATGTGCTGAGTAGGAGGATTTTGAGGTCGCGGATTAGGAGAGAAGGTTAGTAGTTAGTCGAGCATTGACCCGCAGTCCTACGGGTGATGCTTAGGCTAGTTCCAAACCTGTTTCTCCCTTAGTACCAGCATTATTAACAGTATTTCATGTATATCCCCATCCTACGATTTATGTGGCTATCAATAGCATTCTGTGGGGCTATTGATTGTGTTGTGTGTTTTGGTTATCGCAATATGTTGATGTTGTTAATGTTTCTTTTTTTTTTTCCCGTATGCTATGTGATGCTCCTTCTAGTGCTTGTACTTCTTTTTTTTTTTTTTTTTTGTATGTATATTCTTTTATATGCATTACCAGAGTTGGGGTCTTCGGAAGCAACCTCTCTACCTAACAAGGTCTGTGTACACTCTACCCTTCTTAGACTGCACTTGTGGGACTACGCTATGTGTGTTGTATGGCTGTTAAATGCAAGGACACATTTGTTGCTACTTGCATATATTGGTACTTGAAATTTCTCTGTTGATGATAGTTTAAAGTTTTAGTCAAATAAGATAATCTTATAGTTGAGGAGATTTAAAGCCTCTTTGGATTGACTTATTTTAATTTATTTTTTTTAAAGTCAAAATAGCTTTTAATCATACACCATCTGGATTTAAAAAGGACAACCAGGTGCACTAAATGCTCCTGTTATGCGCGGGCTTCGGGAAAGGGTCGGACCACAAGAGGGACAAGGCAATAGCCTCAGGGGAGATCTCAGCATCAAAGGCAGAAACCAGGACCGCTGCGGAGAAAGGTGGCCGGCCGAAGCATCGCCCGCCACCTTCGCCCCAAGCTTCTCCCATATCCTTACCTTATACTCGTCACAAACCCAAGCAGTGGCCCTACGAATGATTCCCCTGAATCAAAGCAAGAATGAGGCAAGGACTATAGGGAAAACTAAGGGCAAATGCTTTGTACTCAGGAGAACCTATCATTTTTCTGATTTAAGATGGTTTGAAGCGAAAAGGTATGAAGAAAAGGAGTCGGGAGAACATGGAATTTATATGCCAGGAATTCCTGAAAAAGGCAGGATGACGACACGTGGACGATATCCGAGAGGGATGTGACAGGACGCGGTAACCAGAACATCAAGAGTTTCCTGTCAGTTTCCAAAGACGATGATTCGGATAACAAGAAAGACGGTTCAGCAATTGCCACAACCAATTAATGAGCAAAGAGAGGCAGAAACCCATAAAAGAAGGAAGTATCTGTTAGGTGGCCACGTTAGAAAGAAAAGGCAATCGAGACGAAGCTATAGTGCCGGGAGCACGACCTTGAAATTGCCAACTTGCATCCAGGACCGAATTCATACGGGGAGTGCGGCGGCAGACCTCCTCAAAGGAACGACGCCACAAGATGAAAATGTTGCTCGAGTTTCAAGTTAGTAGCCAACAGTTGGTCAGACGAAGGTTTCTTTTGTTTTGTTCTTCCGTCTTCAGCTTGCTCGAAAGAGGGAGGGACTATTTGTATGAAGAAAAGTAGCTTCGGTAAGGATTGGGCCAACCTGGGTCGAGAATAACTAGAACCAGCCCACGATGGCATTATCTCAAGGAAGATGCCGATGCGAAGAGACATCCTCTCGGGCAAAAGCAAAGTACCCCGAGACCATCAGCTATGGTGACCGCGTACAAAAGGATAGACAAAAGGACGATGTATCATATTACTCAGGTGCGCAGGCGACCTTCGGCTGAATCGCGTCAGACACGCAACATTGGGTTGGCATCCTCCAACGACTAGAGACAAGTGGCTATCGGTCATTGGTCGTTATTAGCTTTGTTCTTAAGCTTTCTTTATTTTCCTTAGCTGTTTTTACTGTTTATTGCTATTACGCTCACTTACCTTGCATTTGCGGTCACGACCTACTTTTAACTAAAAGAACTTTGGACAACATTGTCCTTTAGATATGTTCTCGATCTTTGTTCTGTTTATTGTTTATGTTATTAATTCAATTTGTTTACGCCTTCTTCCAAACTCACGCAACTAACACGAAGCTAAGACCATAACCCATGCTCTTGGTCCACCTACAAATCTAACTGTCCCAAAATCGACAGTAAATAAATACCGTGTCGGATAGGTCACTACATGAACAGTTACAAGTATATAGGTCAAATATGATTTTGCACTAATATTAGTAATAATTAAAATTCAACATAAATAAAGTAAATATTACTAATTTGTCAAGGTATATACATATATATGTACATAATTTTTCCGTTGTTAACGTGAGTCTGAGCTGCGGTTGACCTTAGGGAGATACCAGCGCTACTTTAAACTACTAATTTTTTTTTTTCCTTCTATAAGTTGGAGACTGATGTTATATTTCTAAGTTCTAACTCAAATGTAATACTTCTACATTTCCTACGTAATACTGAAGGACACTTTTTATGTCGTGTTTCGTTAGTAGTTATTATAAGAATGACATCTCCAAACAAGTATTTGGATATTGTTGTGATATTGACACGTTGTTGGATATATTTGTAGTTTAATAATTATATATTACAGTATTATATTTGTTTTGTATCATGTTATTCTCAAGTTGTTGTACCATAAATAATAATTTATTCCTAAATATATTACATATGCTGTAGAACAAAAATCAAGGTTAATTAAAATTTGGTTCAAAATTAGATTTTACGTTCTCATATGATAAGATAATAATTATTATAACTTTTTTCTTTAATATCAACCACGCATCACCAAAATACTAGTTGAAAAAGAATTCCAATAGAGAGGAAACTCACAACAAGAACAAATGACTGCAAAGTAAAGAGTAACAAATTTCAATCAAAGCAATAGAGAGGAGAAGAAAAGAGGAAGCTACCAATATGTCACAAAAGAAGAGGTCAGTACCCTTCGATTATTCCACCAAATTCATACTTACTAACTCTATTCATCAAGACTTAGACAAATAGAAATAAATTTTGAATAGTAGTTATCACTACAACCTTTACAAAATTTTACTCTTCCACTCATTTGCCACCGAACCAACTCACTGGGAAACACATGTGTTAAGTGGAAATTTCAATAGTAAAATAATGAAATTTTTGTAGTGCATGTATCTTCTATAAATGCAAGGCCTAACCTAGTCGCAGATCTGTTGTTTTTAACAAAGGGGTTCGAAAAATAAGTAATGTAGTACATGGAGTTTGAATTCGGAACCTCAAGTTGAATTTTGAATCCTCTAAACCACTGAGCCAATCTCTAGTCTTGTGTTTAAGAGGTTCGCCATATATAGACATTATAATTTTTTGCGGAGGGACGAGTTGGGATGAACACCCTGGCAACCCCTAGATCCGCCCCTGGCCTAACCATAATTTGTTTTTAATTTCAGGGGCAGGTTAGTTACGTTATCATCTATGTGGGCTTAACCATAATTTAAGAATATAACTAACATAGTTATATATGTTTAGGGATATATTGTACTAAAAAAAGTTATATATGCCATGTAGATATCTGGTTTTATTTCTAAAGCACTTGCTATGTCTTATATATCTAGGCCATGCAAATTCACTTACCTGATGAAATAATTGTGGACATCTTCAAAAGATTACATTAATGTCTGGGCCTTACTTTAAGATGAAGCATCAAAGTCATGCGATGATTGCCTTAAATGCCAACAAGTTTCTTGTTAGCCAATGGCATGTTGGCAAAAGAGATGATATAAACTAGAATTAGATATAAAGAAACAGAGAAAAACTTGATCCTTTTTTATTGCTTCTGAAAAAACAGCGATACATGCTAATAAATAGAACTTGCAGAGCAACTAACTAGGAGAAAAGGTGGGGCACTAGTAAGCAGTATCCCATGACTCTCTAACTGACTTATTTCAACTAGTTAGGACTCCTAGAGCTAATAACTGGAAACGTAAAAAAAGACTCCTAAAATTACTGGCACTAACTCTTGAATCAGTCAACTAACACTCCCCCTTGATTCAAAATCACACACTCCCAACTGCAACCTGAAAAATTCATGCTTAGCCTGAGGAAGAGACTTCGTAAATATATTTGTCGCTTGCTCACATGTCCCACAAAATGTCAGCACAATTCTTCCATCAGCTACCAGCTTCCGAATGAAGTGATATTGCACATCAATATGCTTAGTTCTCCCATGCAAAGAGGGATTCTTAGCCAAATCAATTGCTGATTTGTTATCACAAAAAATCTTAGTAGCCTCTTTTTGCTCGTAACTAAAATCTACAAGTAGTTTTCGGAGCCATAAAGCATGTCGTGCTGCTAGAGTTGTTGTTGTATACTCTGCCTCAGATGTTACCAAAGCTACTGTCTGAAACAACTACCGGAAGTGCTTTTCCGATCATCCAAGGAACTTGCATAATCACTGTCAGTAAAGCCAATCAATATGAAGTTTGGTGCTTTAGAATACTAGATACCAAGGTTTGTTGTTCCAGCAATATAACGAAGAATTCTTTTTGCAGCACCAAAATGTTGCTTTGTCGGACTTTGCAAAAATCTGGACACAACACTAACAGAAAAAGCAATGTCAGGTCTAGAGTGCGTTAGATAATTTAAGCCACCAACTAAACTTCTAAACAATCTCGGATTTGCTTTCTCAGTTCCATCTGTACACTGCAACTTCTCATTGATATTCATCGGTGTAGCTGCTGCTTCACAGTTCATCATTTGGAATTTTTTCAAAAGATCCTCTGCATATTTCTTTTGAGAAATAAAAATTCCATCTTTATCTTGGATCACGTCAAGCCCCAAAAAAATTTTCAATAAGCCCAAATCATACATTTCAAAGTTTCTCATCATACTGGACTTGAAATCATCAACTAAAGACTTTGAGGAACCAATATAGATCATATCATCAACATAGAGACAAACCACCAAGAATTCACCTGTATCTTGTTTCTTCAAGTATAAAGTAGGCTCGTTGTCACTTCTTGTGAATCCGCTATCTTGAAAGAACGAGTCAATTTTGCTATACCATGCTCGCGGAACTTGCTTTAGACCGTAAATTGCTTTTCTCAACTTGTTGTAACACCCCTTACATTTCCGAACTCATGCGACGACCTTAACATTGATGGAAGTATTTAAACTAAAGATAGTAAGTGAATCATGTATTAAATTTAATGGGCTGCATTAATGTCACGCCCCGAATCCGATCGAGACATGATTGGCACCCGTAGCCGATAAGGCCCGAGAGAACCAACCTTTGCCTATGCTCAACCATAGGCATGCCATAAGAAACCCATAAGCACATAATAGCTATAGAGACCAACAAGGGAAATCATGGAACATGATATATCTATTGTAACACCCCGTACTTTATAACCTCACTTGATACCTTGGGATCATATCTACATAGGTGTTGAGATGCCATGCATATGTGTTTTATAGTGTTATTGGTGAAACATTTGATATCGGACTTCACATGTGCGATTAGACCTTCGTAGGAGGTGTTTTGTGATTTCGTGGAGCATTTGGGTGATACCCCGTATACATTCTCACCTCATTTGGTGACTTTAAGTCATGTTTAATTGATGGTTAAGATCACTAAGTAAGTATTTTGTAGTGTTTTGATAAGGGATTGGACGATACGTAAACATTGGATAAGTGGCCGAAAATTTCAGCACTTTGCTGAAACTTGCGCCACTACCCTGTTTCAGGGGTGTGGCGCAAGCCACCAGCCTGCAGAAAATTCAGAGAGGCTGCATTTCCTGCGCCACTACCCTGTTTCAGGGGGTGTGGCGCAAGGCACAAATATTAGGCCTTTCCGGCGTCGTTTCGTAACGCAATTCTATGACGATTTCTCGATGGTTTCTTTTGGTTCTTTGGAGTTATTTGAGCATTGTTAAAGCTTCAAACACTTCAATATACTCCTACATACTCCTACATGATCAAATCATGAAATGTGAATAGTGATCCAAAATGTCCAAGGAAACCAAAGGCGACTAGAATTCCAATTTTTGCGATCGAAAGGACGAATGAGAATTGTTTAAAAGAATATTGTCGTGACATGATGGAATTACGTAAACATGAGATATATGGTGAATAATACATGGAAGTTCATGGATATGTGTTATTGGGCCCAATTTGAGGCCCAAAAATGGAAGAAAATCCATGGGCCCAAAGGCAAAAATGATCCATTCTTGCAATAATTGACTAAGTGAACATATCCCTTAATGCCACATGGGGCTAAGGATGACCTTGGGTCTATATAAAGCCCCCAACATCAGATTTTTATTCCCCAAAGCCTCTCATCACTTTTGGATATTTTACAAACATTTCTTTCATTTCCAAACCCTAAAGCAAATAAACCCTAAGGCATATTTGGACAAGATCATCCTATTACAAGCTTTGGTAAGTTTTTATTTTCATGGATTAACATCTTATATGCATGGGAGATTATGTATATTATGCTAGTTGTGTTGGCAAGATGATGAATAGTGTATTTTTGCCTTTGGTGCAAGATGTGTCATCTTGGTGATTTGAATTTGAATTAGGCCTTGTGCCTTTGATGAAAAAGCATGGTATGGACAAAATATGAACATGTATGGTGTTATTTTTGGTACAAAACTTGTTCTTGTCTAAAAGTGGAAATTATGGGATTTTGGCCGATATGTGTTAGGAGTTGAATTAAGGTGCTTTGATGGATTATTTGTGATATGTTATGGCTAAGAAAGTGTAAAGGAGAAGTATTGTGGTGAAATGTATTGATTTTCATGTATTGGTCAATGTTGGGAATATTATGGAATTTTTGGAATAATAGTATGATCAATGGTTTTGTCAAGGGGAAATGACATGTTTAAAGGCAAACATGTAACTCATTGACATGGTATGCATTTGTAAAGTAATTGGTGGTTAATGTGAATTTCGTTATGTATATTTATGTTGTAGAGTGACACATAAAGAAGGAGAGGGATTATTGTATACGCATCGAAGGTTGTATATTCGTATTGTGAATCCAAGGTATGTAAGGTTACTTTGTCCGTATCTTTCTACGGCCAATAGTGTTCACATTGACATTTCTCTAGTTCTATTCCGAAATGTACTAAGGTATCACATATGCACTTATCCATGGTCATTGTCATATATTTCATACTCATTGATCAATTGTGAATCTCATTTTTCATTTTCATGGTTAATGTTCCAAAATCTCAAATAAGGTTATGTTCCAATATTCCAATAGTGCCTATACTTGTGTCTCTTGTTCATGGATTATTGTTCTATGGTTCCAATGGTATCATGGTGCTAGTTATGTTATATTTCTCATTGATATTTATTCACATGTCCTTCACTTATTGATCAATGATTCAAAGCTTCCAACAATGTTGTGTTCCAAAGTTCCAAAGTGATGTTATGATTATCAAAGTATCAATCTCAAAGTAATGAACCAAGTAATGCAAATGTGGTCAATGATCAAGTACGGGTGGCAAGTCTAGGGGCGTAAGCCTAGCTCGACTCGATCCCGAGGTTTGGATTTATGGGTGGCAAGTCTAGGGGCGTAAGCCTAGCTTGACTCGATCCCAACACAATGATATGATATGAAAGACTCACTGATCAGTCGGGGCCCGGGTACATTGTAACATATGTGATAACAAGTGAGTATTGTGATAAAGAAAGTAATGAAAGCAATCCACGTGGTTTCCAAAATGCAACATGGTGACTTAATCACATTGAGTATTCATATGTTTTGAGTTCATTGACATATTCATTGAAATATTCATGTGTTGTATAGTTTCATCTGAGCCTTGCATACTCAGTACTTATTTCGTACTGACCCCTCTCGGGGAATTTACCTTACTTGCTGCAGGCGCAGGTCCCAATAGGCCTCCCCAGTAGATTGCCAGTGTTAGCAGTTCCTTGGTGAGCTCCAGTTAATTCGGGGTTTCTCCGAGTCACAGTAGATATATGTTTTGATGATGTACATGTTGTATAAAGCGGGGACTTGTCCCGACTTTTGGTTTGTTTTGGTCAATGCTCTTGTTAGAGGCTTTTGTAGACCGATGTGGGTGTAACAGTGTAAAAGACACATGTTGTTTTGACTGGATGGCCTCAACGGCCAAGTTTCATATGTATGTATAAATATGTCCCATGTTCTCCTTTATTCGTCTTTCATATTAGTATGAAATGGTGGTTATGATTATGAGATGCATATGATTGAACATAGGCAAAGGTTGGTTCTCTTGGGCCTTATTGGCTACTGGTGCCAATCATGTCTCGATGGTATTCGGGGCGTGACATATATACATACGTGAAACTGGGCCGTTGAGGCCACCGAGGCAAGTACGACATATCCCTTTTACATTTATACACCCACACCTGTCTACAAAAGCCTCTAACAAAGCATTGACCAAAATGAACTAAAAGTCGGGACAAGTCCCCGCTTTATACAACATGTACAACACCAAAACATATATACACTCTGACTCGGAGAAGCCCCGAATTAGCTGGAGCTCACCAATGGTCTGCGACGACTGGCAACCTACTGAGGAGGCCTACTGGTACCTGCGCCTGCAGCAAGTAAGGTAAATTCCCCAAAAAGGGTCAGTACGAAATAAGTACTGAGTATGCAAGGCTCAGATGAAACTGTACAATACATGAATATTTCAATGAACTCAAAACATATGAATAATCAATGTGAATAAGTCACCATTTGGTATTTTGGGAAACCATGTGGATTGCTTTCATTACTTTCTTTGCTTTCTTTATCTCAATGCTCAATGATAACAATGTACCCGGGCCCCTACTGATCAGTAGGTCTTTTCATATCATAACATCATGTTGGGATCGAGTCGAGCTAGGATTACGCCCCTAGACTTGCCACCCATAAATCCATATCTCGGGATCGAGTCGAGCTAGGCTTACACCCCTAGACCTGCCACCCGTACTTGATCATTGACCACATATGCATTACTTTGTTCATTACTTTGATATTGATACTTTGATAGTCATAACATCACCTTGGAACTTTGGAACATAACATTGTTGGAAGCTTTGAATCATTAACCAATGAGTGAAGGACATGTGAATAATTATCATGAGAAATATAACATTACTAGCACCATGATACCATTGGAACCATTGGACAAGAATCCATGAACAAGACACACAAGTATAGGCACTATTGAAATATTGGAACATAACTTTATTTGAGCTTTCGGACATTAACCAAATAGGAGACATGAGATTCACAAATGATCCATGAGTAGGAAATATATGACAATGACTATTGATAAACGGATATCGGATACCTTAGCACATTTCGGGATAGGACTAGTGACATGTCAAGATGGACACTATTTGCCGCAGAAAGATACGGACAAAGTAACCTTACATACCTTGGATTCGCAATACTAATATACAACCTTAGATGTGTATACAATAATCCCACTCCTTCTTTATGTGTCACTATACAACATAAATACATAACAAAATTCATATTAACCACCAATTACTTTACAAATGCATACAATGTCAATGAATTACATGTTTGCCTTTAAACATGTCATTTCCCCTTGACAAAACCATTGATCATACTATTATTCCAAAAATTCCATAATATTCCCAACATTGACCAATACATGATAATTGATACATTTCACCACAACACTTCTCCTTTACACTTTCTTATCCATAACACATCACAAATAACCCATCAAATGACCTTAATACAACTCACAACACCTATCGGCCAAAATCCCACAATTTCCACTTATAGACAAGAACAAGTTTCATACCAAAAATAACACCATACATGTTCATATTTTGTCCATACCATGCTTTTTCATCAAAGGCACAAGTCCTAATTCAAGTTCAAATCACCAAGATAGCACATCTTTCACCAAAGGCAAAAATACACTATTCACCACCTTGCCAACACATCTACCATAATATACATAATATTCCATGCATATAATATGTTAATTCATGTGAATAGATACTTACCAAGTCTTGGAATATGTTGATCTTGTCCAAGGAGTCCAAAGGAATATGTTGCTTTAGGGTTTGGAGCTTAAAGAAATATGTGAGAAAATATCACAAAGGCATGAGAGCTTTTGGACAATAAAATCTGATCTTGGGGACTTTATATAGACCCCAAGTCATCCTTAGCCACACTTGGCATTAAATGATATGTTCAATTGGTCAAATATTGGAAGAATGGATCACTTTGCCTTTGGGCCTATGTATTTTATTCCATTTTGGGCCTCAAATTGGGCCCAATAACACCTATCCATGTAACCCATCAAATTTCATGTATTAATCACCATATCTCTCATGTTTACATAATTCCATAATGTCACGACATTATTCTCTTACGAGATTCTCATTCGTCGCCTCGATCACAAAAATTGGAATTCTAGTCGCCCTTGGCTTCATTGGACCTTTTGGATCACTATTCACATTTCATGATTTGATCATGTAGGTGTATGTAGGAGTATATTGAAGTGTTTGAATCCTTAACAATTCTCAAATAACTCTAAATAACCAAAAGAAACCATTCAAGAATCGTCGTAGGATTGCATTTCAAAACGGGTCCGGAAAGGCACAAGATTTGTGCCTTGCGCCACTAGCTGCAAAGCAGGCTGTGGCGCAAGTTTCCAGCCTTCTCTGAATTTTCAGCCTGCAGGTGGCTTGCGCCACACCCCTGGAACAGGGTAGTGGCGCAAGTTTCAGCACTTTGCTGAAAATTTCGGCCACTTATCCAATGTTTGCGTATCGTCTAATCCCTTAGCAAAACACTACAAAATACTTACTTAGTGACCTTAACCATCAAGTAAACATGACTTAAAGTCACCAAATGAGGTTAGAATATGTACGGGGCATCACCCAAATGCATCACGAAATCACAAAACACCTCCTACGAAGGTCTAATCGCACATGTTAAGTCCTATATCAAATGTTTCACCAATAACACTATAAAACACATATTCATGGCATATTAACACCTATGTAGATATGATCCCAAGGTATCAAGTAAGGTTAGAAAAGTACGGGGTGTTAAGGTATATATTGATGGACTCAATTGAGGCCCAAATTTAGTAAATAAGAATGGGCCCAAATGGATAATGATCCATTTAAAAATAGACCAAGTCAACACACCAATAATTTGGTTTATCTTAGCCAATAAATTGGCTAAACTTGGACATAAAGAGGTGGTGGAAGAGGAGTATTTAAATCTTAAAAATCAGCTCTTTTCTACACATTACACTTAGAAAAAAAATCAGATTTTCAACACAACACACATCTCTCCCTCAAACCCTAACAAACCGCCCTATTTTGCTTAAGGGTTTTGGACAAAATCTTCCACTTACAAGCCTTGGTAAGTGTTTAACCTTGTATATTAATGTAACACATGCATGATATATTGTATAAAACATGTTGGTTATGTTTAAAAAGCATAGGGCAGTCCACTTTTTAAGTGGCAGTCCACCGGTCCTTTCGGTTAAGAATTTGCCTCCTTTGTGGTTTACACTTGAAAAGGGACTTAAGGTCTTGAAGGAATTGAATTATATGGATGAAATTTCAGTATATTAATGTGTTTTTATGTCCCTAATTCTTTCCCCTTGTGTATGGATTGATGGAAATGTTTATATGTGTTTGTATACGGAACGTTTGGCATAGTGAAAAGAGAATACTTTCTTGTTATGTTAAAGTGAAATATGAAACCGTGTGGACTGTTTTTGGTATATTTTTGTGTAAGGTAATTATGTGACTTGATGTAATAATTATGTGGGGTTGCATTAAGGTAAAATTGTGAAGTATGAACTTGGTATGAAATCCTATCGGTTTGTAACGTCTATGTTGATGTGTAGACTGTTTTGGTATTATTGGTGTTGCGAGGCAGTAAATTATATTGTAGGAGGGTGGAATGAAGTTATATTGCAGTAGGAAGGAAGGTGTAATGATGTACCGTGTGTTTGGAATGTTGGACGGGTTTTACTTCCCGTTAAGTGACTAATTACTGTCTTGTGAGCTTGTAATGTAGTTAGTTGTTAATGTTAGCTCCGTTATGTACTTGTGTTGTAGAGTAACACATAATGAAGGAGCTGAATTGTTGTATTCACATTGTGGAAATATAAGGTATGTAAGGTTACTCTTTTCCGTATCCTTTGGCCGCACCTATTGTTCTCATTGTTACCGAACTTGTTTCCACTCCGAAATGTTCTAAAGTATCTCATTTCAGGTTTGTTATAAATTGTTATTCACGTGTCTCTTATTCATTGAATATTGTTCAAAGCTCCAATAATGTTATGACCACCAATGAAACAATCTCACAAAAATTAAAGAAATGAAGTAATGCATAAGTGATTGGGTACGAGTG
The DNA here is from genome assembly GCA_031232105.1 of Capsicum rhomboideum. NCBI lineage: Eukaryota > Viridiplantae > Streptophyta > Magnoliopsida > Solanales > Solanaceae > Capsicum > Capsicum rhomboideum. The sequence continues at coordinate 134,912,932 of CP124711.1, read as the reverse complement.
GTAGCTTTGGGGGCGAAAGCCTAGCTCAAGCCGATCCCGATTGATTATTGGATACAGGGGGTAGCTCTGGGGGTAAAAGCCTAGCTCGAGGAGAACCTAATTTATTGATTTATGGGTGGTAGCTCTGGGGGCATAAGCTTAGCTCGAGCCTATCCCAATATTATTTACCACTGATCAGTTGGTCCCCGGGCATTGTATGATTGATATTGATATAAAGGAAAAAGTAAAGAAATGAATGTAATGTACATGGTTCCATATATACAGTATGGTGGTATATTAGTATTATCTATTCACTTGTATTTGATTCCATTTGAGTTCCTATATTTCATACAGTTACTTATAGCCTTACATACTCAGTACATTCTTTCGTATTGACGTCCCTTGGGGGACCTACCTTACTTGATGCAGGCACAGGAGCTAGTAGACCTTCACAATTGGGTATGGTTCATCCACAGACTATTGGTGAGCTCTAGGTTGATTCGGGGCTTTTCGAGTCATTTGTATATATTTTTGGTTCTATGTAGTAGTTGTATAAGGCGGGGACTTGTCCCGACCTTAGTCATGGTTATGTATGTCTTTTAGAGGCTTTGTAGACCATTGTAAAGTCAAACGTAGAAATGTCATACCTTTTTGACGTTGTGGCCCCAACGGCCAAGTCTCGTATCTATTTTGAACGTCTTTACATGACTTCCGTCATAGATATATTATTTCTACTTGTGATAGAATTTTAGTGCATTTAGTGACATGCATATGAATGTTCACGGTCATAGGTTGGTTCTCTCCGGCCTTAACTGTAACACCCCGTACTTTATAACCTCACTTGATACCTTGGGATCATATCTAAGGTGTTGAGATGCCATGCATATGTGTTTTATAGTGTCATTGGTGAAACATTTGATATCGGACGTAACATGTGCGATTAGATCGTCGTAGGAGGTGTGTTGTGATTTCATGGAGCATAAGAGTCAAACACTTCAATACACTCCTACATACTCCTACATGATCAAATCATAAAATGTGAATAGTGATCCAAAATGTTCAATGAAGCCAAGGGTGACTAGAATTCCAATTTTTGCGATCGAGGCGACGAATGAGAATCTTTTAAGAGGATGTTGTCGTGACATTATAGAAATATGTAAACATGAGATATATGGTGAATAATACATGAAATTTGTTGGGTTGCATGGATATGTATTATTGGGCCCAAAATTAGGCCCAAATGGGATTAAAAGACTTGGCCCAAAGAGGAAATGACCCATTCTTGCAATAATTGACCAATTGAACATATCCTTTAATGCCACATGGAACTAAGAATGACCTTGGGTCTATATAAAGTCCCCAACATCAGATTTTATTATCAAAAGCTCTCATAACTTTTGGATATTTTCTTAAAACATTTCTCTCTTTTCCAAACCCTAAGGCAAATAATCCCTTTGGACTCCTTGGACAAGATCAACATATTCCAAGCCTTGGTGAGTATTTCTCCTCATGGATTAACATATTATATGCATGGGAGATTATGTATATTATGCTAGTGGTGTTGGCAAAGTGATGAATAGTGTATTTTGCTTTTGGTGTAAGATATACTATCTTGGTGAATTGAACTTGAATTAGGCCTTGTGCCTTTGATGAAAAAGCATGGTATGGACAAAATATGAACATGTATGGTGTTATTTTTGGCATTAAATTTGTTCTTGTCAAAAAGTGGAAATTATGGGATTTTGGCCGATATGTGTTATGAGTTGAATTAAGGTGCTTTGATGGATTATTTGTGATGTGTTATGGATAAGAAAGTGTAAAGGAGAAGTATTGTGGTGGAATGTATTGATTTTTATGTATTGGTCAATGTTGGGAATATTATGGAATATTTGGCATAATAGTATGATCAATGGTTTTGTCAAGGGGAAATGACATGTTTAAAGCCAAACATGTAATTCATTGACATGGTATGCATTTGTAAAGTAATTGGTGGTTAATGTGAATTTTGTTATATATTTGTAGAGTGACACATAAAGAAGGAGTGGGCTTATTGTATATGCATCTAAAGTTGTATATTCGTATTGCGAATCCAAGGTATGCAAGGTTACTTTGTCCGTATCTTTCTACGGCTAATAGTGTTCACATTGACATTTCTCTAGTTCTATTCCGAAATATACTAAGGTATTCCATATGCAATTATCTATGGTCATTGTCATATATTTCCTACTCATTGATCAATTGTGAATCTCATTTCGCATATTCATGGTTAATGTTCCGAAAGTTCAAATAAGGTTATATTCCAATATTCCAATAGTGCCTATACTTGTGTCTCTTGTTCATGGATTATTGTCCAATGGTTCCAATGGTATCATGGTGCTAGTTATGTTATATTTCTCATTGATATTTATTCATATGTCCTTCACTTATTGGTCAATGATTCAAAGTTTCCAACAATGTTGTGTTCCAAAGTTCCAAAGTGATGTTATGATTATCAAAGTATCAATCTCAAAGTAATGAACAAAGTAATGCAAATGTGGTCAATGATCAAGTACGGGTGGCAAGTCTAGGGGCGTAAGCCTAGCTCGACTCGATCCCGAGATATGGATTTATGGGTGGCAAGTCCAGGGGCGTAAGCCTAGCTCGACTCGATCCCAAGGGTGGCAAGTCTAGGGGCATAAGCCTAGCTCGACTCGATCCCTATATGATGATATGAAAGACCCACTGATCAGTTGGGGCCCGGGGACATTGTGATATGTAATGACATGTGAGCATTGAGATGAAGAAAGTAATGAAAATAATGAAAGCAATCCACATGGTTTCCAAAGCGTAACATGGTGACTTATTCACATTGATTATTCATATGTTTTGAGTTCATTGAAATATTCATGTGTTGTACAGTTTCATCTGAGCCTTGCATACTCAGTACTTATTTCGTACTGACCCCTCTCGGGGAATTTACCTTACTTGCTGCAGGCGCAGGTCCCAGTAGGCCTCCTCAGTAGATTGCCAGTGTTGGCGGCTCTTTGGTGAGCTCCAGCTCATTCGGGGCTTCTCCGAGTCAGAGTGTATATATGTTTTGGTATTGTATATATTGTGTAATGCGGGGACTTGTCCCGACTTATGGTTCATTTTTGTAACACCCCGTACCTTTCTGACCCAATGTGATGACGATGAACAATGTTTACTTAGGTGTCGAGAGCTATAAGTCTGTATTTGGTAATATTAGTGATGGAAAAAAATTAAAATGTGGCCTTGTACATATGCTTAACCTTGCGTAGAAGGTGTTTTGCGATCTTCATGGCGCATTTGTAGGGTTCAAAACGAGGCTAAGAGGACCTCTAAACAAAGTATGTTAAGGTTAAGGAGTGAGTTAAAGAATAGGACTTGAAGTATCTAACCGAACCAGCGAAGAAAAGTCGAAAACAAAAATTTTGGAAAAAAATAAGGAGGGGCGCGCCCAGGGGCGTGCCACGCCGCTCTGGGCTGAAATTTTCAGTCCAGAGGCAGTAAAGGGGCGCGCCAGGCAGCATGCCACGCCGCCCCTGCGCACCTTTCAAGAGTTGAAAATTTTGTTTAAATCCCAAGGGTTCCCGGGGACGTATTGAGCCGATTTTTGCCACGAGTTTTCTACCACCATGAGAATATACATGAAATAAGTGAAATATTATATTGATATGATAAAATTACTCGAGAACGAAATTGGGGTCAAAATGACGATTTTACCCTTTTGGGCAAAATAGGCCATACGTGGCTAGAATCATTTGTTTTTGGGATTGAGGCTACGGATATGAATGACATGAGTAGGAATATTGTCATAACACGTATGAAATGATGAAACCACGAGAAATTATTGATTTTATTGGGTTACGTAAATTGGGCCCAAAAAGGACCCAAAAATGAAAAGAAAACATGGCCCAATGGGTCACAAGACCCATTCTTCCATTTGACTAAGTCATACACTTCAATCATTGAATCAAAGTGGCTAAGCATGGACTTGAGAGCCTATATAAAGGGCAAAAATGCTGATTTTATTCATTTGGAAAACACATGCCTTTGTAGATATTTTGCAACCTTTTTCTTTTTTTTTCTTTTTCTTTCTCTCAAACCCTAAGAGGTCAAAGCTAACCTTTGGAGCAAGATCAACATATTCCAAGCATAGGTAAGTGATTATTGTCATGGATTAATATATTATATGCATGGGAGAGTATGTGAATTTTGTTGGTTATGCTTGAAAGAGTTGAACATAGTACTTTGGGTTTTTGTACAAGATGTGCCATCCATGAGATTTGAACTTGAATTATGGCTTGTGCCTTTGATGAAAGATCATGGTATGGATAAAATATGAACATGTATGGTGTTATTTTTGGTATTAAACTTGTTATTTCCTATAAGTGAAAATTGTGGGATTTTGGCCGATATGTGTTATGAGTCGTATTAAGGGAAGTTGATGGATTATTTGTGATGTGGTATGAATAAGAAAGTGGAAAGGAGAAGTGTTGTGATGCAATGTGTCAATTATCATATATTGGTCAATGTTGGGAATATTATGGAATTTTTGGAATAATAATTTTATCAATGGTTTTGTCAAGGGGAAATGACATGTTCAAGGCAAACATGTACCCCATTGATGTTATATGCAATTGTAAAGTAGTTGTTGGTTAATGTGAATCCCGTTATGTATTTGTGTTGTAGAATGACACATAAAGAAGGAGCGGGACTATTGTATACACATCTAAGATTGGATATCCGTATTGAGCGTACAAGGTATGTAAGGTTACTTTGTCCGTATCTTTCTGCGGCAAATAGTGTCCATATTGACATGTCACTAGTCCTATCCCAAAATGTGCTAAGGTATCCGATATCTGTTTATCACTAGTCATTGTCATATATTTTCTACTCATGGATCATTTGTGAATCTCATGTCTCATATTCATGGTTAATGTTCCGAAAGCTCAAATAAAGTTATGTTCCAATATTCCAATAGTGCCTATACTTGTGTCTCTTGTTCATGGATTATTGTCCAGTGGTTCCAATGGTATCATGGTGCTAGTAATGTTATATTTCTCATGATGTTTATTCACATGTCTTTCACTCATTGGTTAATGATTCAAAGCTTCCAACAATGTTATGTTCCAAAGTTCCAAAGTGATGTTATGACTATCATTGTAACAATCTCAAAGTAATGAACAAAGTAATGCATATGTGGTTAATGATCAAGTACGGGTGGCAGGTCTAGGGGCGTAAGCCTAGCTCGACTCGATCCCGAGATATTGGATTATGGGTGGCAGGTCTAGGGGCATAAGCCTAGCTCGACCCGATCCCGATGCATTGATGTATGGGTGGCAAGTCTAGGGGCATAAGCCTAGCTCGACTCGATCCCAACACAATGATATGATATGTAAAGACCCACTGATCAGTCGGGGCCCGGGTACATTGTGACATGTGTAATGACAAGTGAGCATTGAATGCAAAGAAAGTAACGAAAGTAATGAAAGCAATCCACATGGTTTCCAAAATGCAAAATGGTGACTTATTCACATTGATTATTCATATGTTTTGAGTTCATTGAAATATTCATGAATTGTACAGTTTCATCTGAGCCTTGCATACTCAGTACTTATTTCGTACTGACCCCTCTCGGGGAATTTACCTTACTTGCTGCAGGCGCAGGTACTAGTAGGCCGCCACAGTAGGTTGCCAGCTGTTTGCGGTTCATTGGTGAGCTCCAGTTAGTTCGGGGCTTCTCCGAGTCATAGTGGTTCATATGCTTTGATATTGTACATTGTGTATAAAGCGGGGACTTGTCCTGACTTTCAGTTGGTTTTGGTCAATGCATCTGTTAGAGGCTTTTGTAGACGGGTGTGGGTGTATGTGTATAAGATGATACATGAAATCTTGACTTGATGGCCTCAACGGCCAAGTTTCTCATATGTATATACGTCATATGTTCTATGCTTTCCAATTTTAGCCCCTCATGTTTCTATGTGATAGTAGTGTTTCCTATGACATGTATATGAATGAATAGAAGCAAAGATTGGTTCTCTCGGGCCTTGTCGGCTTCGGGTGCCAATCACGCCTCGTGGGAGTTTGGGGCGTGACAATTTTGGTCAATGCTCTTGTTAGAGGCTTTTGTAGACGGATGTGGGTGTATGAATGTAGAAGGGATATGTCGTCCTTGACTTGGTGGCCTCAACGGCCAAGTTTCATATGTATGCCTAAATATGTCCCATGTTCTCCTTTATTCGTATTTCGTAATATTATGCAATGGTGGTTATGAATATTATATGCATATGATTGAGCATAGGCAAAGGTTGGTTCTCTCGGGCCTTATCGACTACGGGTGCCAATCATGTCTCGATGGGATTCGGGGCGTGACAAAAGTGGTATCAGAGCAGTCGGTCTAAGGATGTCTACAAAGCTGTGTCTGAGTAGAGTCTTACTTATCGATGTGTTGTGCACCACATTTATAAGTAGGAGGCTACGGGACATTTAGGATGTTGTTTCTTTCCTTCATTCTAGATCGTGCAATAGAGCCAATGTTGTCAGTTGCACTGTGTCTGATTTTGGTAATTGTTTTTCTTTGGTATAGTCAAAATGCCGAACACTAGAAGAGGACGAGGAAAAGGTAAAAGTAAGCTGATAGATAGAATTGCTGGAATGGGAACAAGTAGACCACCACCTGAACAAGTTGATCAAGGTGGGGCTGAAACTGAGTTTGCAACGCGAGCTTCTTCTACATCTTCAGCTCCAGAAGAGCCGAGAAGAAGGGAAGTGCCCGTGGAACCACCGACGAATGCCACAGATCAGGATCTTAGGAATGCTGTACAGATGTTGACACAGTTAGTGGAAGCACAAAGCCAGGGAAGAGCTGGTGCAATGGCACATGATGATGATGCGTCTAGAATGGCAAGTCGCAGAACACAGGATTTCTTGAAACTGGACCCTTCCATTTTCACAGGGGCAGATCCAAAAGCAGATCCACAGGACTTCGTGGATCAAATTCAGAGGGCATTGGAAGTTATGCATATGACAGGGATAGAAACAGTGGAACTTGCTGCATACAGGTTGAAAGGAGAAGCAATATTGTGGTACGAGGATTGGAAGAAATCCCGTGACATTAGTGCAGATTCGCCGTCATGGGAAGAGTTTAAAGTGTCTTTCCTTGATCATTATCTTCCGTATGAGGTTCGGGAAGCACGTGCAGATCAGTTCTTGAATTTGCGTCAAGCGACTATGAGTGTTCGGGAATATAGTTTGCAATTTAATTCCTTGGCTCGATATGCGCCAAATATTGTGGCTACGATGACAGACAGGGTCCATAGATACGTGGACAGACTAGAGCCATATTTGGTAAGAGATTGCACTATTGCGGCCTTGAATAGGGACATGGACATTGCTCGCATACAAGCCTTCGCCCAGAAAATGGAGGATCAGAGACAGAGACGCAGGGTACATGAATTTGATAGGGGACAGTCCAAAAGGGCTAGACCTATGGGACCACCTATGATGTCCCAAGGAGGATCTAGGCCCCGCATGTTTCCTAGACCACCTAGACCTTCGTTCTCTTATTCCACAGGTGGTGCTTATTCGCAGTCTCGAGGGTTTAGAGGTGGTTCAGCAGGGCAAAGTAGTGGGGTTCATGGATCACAGGCAGCAGGTTTCCCTCGTCAGCAGTGTCAGCACTGCGGGCGTATGCACACAGGTCCATGTCGGACAGGGACGAATGTCTGCTTTTGGTGTGGTATGCCGGGACATATAGCGAGAGAATGTCCACAGCGGAGCATGGGTGGTATAGCACAACCAGCTGGGTCGGCTGTTGCGTCTTCAGCATCGGTTCCTTCACAGGGCCGAGGGGTGCAGCCTATTGGTCGTGGTAGAGGTACCAGAGGAGGAGCCAGTACTAGCGGGGTCCAGAATCGTACTTATGCTTTGGTGGACCGCCAGAATTCAGAGGCTTCCCCAGATGTCGTCACAGGTACATTATCCATATTCTCACATAATGTATATGCATTAATTGACCCAGGCTCTACATTTTCCTATGTTACTCCATTGGTTGCTGCGAAATTTGCAACGACACCGGAAATATTAATTAAGTCAATTGAAGTGTCTACACCGGTTGGTGAATATATTGTTGCAAAGAGAGTGTATCGTAACTGTGTGGTAACTGTGTGTGGTCATGATACGTTGGCCGATCTTATTGAATTGAACATGGTGGATTTTGATGTAATCATGGGAATGGATTGGTTGGCCTCTTGTTATGCTACGGTAGATTGCCGGGCCAAGAAGGTGCAATTTTGTTTTCTACAGGAGAATGTTCTTGAATGGCAGGGTAATGTAGGGGCACCACGAGGGAGATTTATTTCCTATTTGAAAGCTAGAAAAATGATTGCCAAGGGATACGTATGTCATTTGGTACGAGTGAAAGATAATGATGTGGAACCATTAACTCCACAGTCAGTACCGGTAGTCAATGAATTTCTTGATGTATTTCCAGAGGATCTTCCAGGTTTACCCCCAGAACGGGAAGTAGAATTTGGCATTGATGTGATTCCAGGCACTCAGCTTATTTTTATCCCTCCATATAGAATAGCTCCAGTGGAACTGCGTGAATTGAAGGAGCAGTTGAAAGATTTGCTGGATAAAGGCATCATTAGGCCTAGTATGTCCCCGTGGGGTGCACCGGTATTATTCGTACGCAAGAAAGATGACACCTTGAGAATGTGCATCGACTATCGGCAACTGAATAAAGTAACGATCAAGAATAAATACCCCCTTCCTCGCATTGATGATTTGTTTGATCAATTACAGGGTGCCAGGTGTTTTTCAAAGATTGACTTGAGGTCGGGTTACCATCAAGTCAGAGTTAGAGAAGAAGATGTACCCAAGACAGCTTTCCGAACACGGTATGGCCATTATGAATTTTTAGTTATGTCATTTGGACTAACAAATGCACCGGCTGTGTTTATGGATTTGATGAACAGAGTGTTCAAGCCATTCCTAGATGTGTTCGTGACAGTATTTATAGATGACATCCTTGTTTATTCAAGATCACCAGAAGACCATGCTTATCACTTACGGCAAGTGTTGCAAATTCTCCGTGACCGTAAGTTGTATGCAAAATTCTCCAAATGTGAGTTTTGGTTGAAATCAGTTGCATTCTTAGGTCACATTGTATCAGATGAAGGCATACAGGTTGATACCCAAAAGATAGAAGCAGTGAAAAACTGGCCAAGACCTACGACACCCACAGAGATTCGCAGTTTTCTGGGTTTGGCAGGTTATTATCGAAGATTTGTAGAAGGGTTTGCTTCTATTGCAGCACCATTGACAAAGTTAACTCACAAGGCAATTAAATTTCAATGGAATGATGCATGTGAAAGAGGGTTTCAAAAATTGAAAGATAAGTTGACTTCCACACCAGTGTTAGTACTTCCTGAAGGCACAGAGGGCTATGCAGTGTATTGTGATACTTCCGGGATTGGTCTCGAATGTGTGTTGATGCAGCATGGTAGGGTGATAGCATATGCCTCACGACAGTTGCGGCCACATGAGAAAAACTATCCCACACATGATCTTGAATTGGCAGCAGTAGTTTTTGCTTTAAAGATATGGCGTCATTATTTATATGGGGTTCATGTTGACATCTATATGGATCACAAAAGCCTGCAATATCTTTTTAAGCAGAAGGAACTCAATTTGAGGCAACGAAGGTGGTTAGAGCTGTTAAAAGATTATGACATTGATATTCTTTATCACCCAGGCAAAGCAAATGTCGTAGCTGATGCATTGAGCCGTAAGGCAGTAGAAAGCACTAGTGGTCAGTTGAATGAAAAGCGTGAGCTAATCAAAGATTTGAATCAATTATCCAGCTTGGGAGTTCGCCTTATTGAATCCTCCGATGATAAAGTTATGGTGCAGAATGCAGCAGAATCCTCTTTGATAGCTGAAGGGAAAGAGAAACAGTATGCAGATTCTATTTTATTGCAGCTAAAGGAGAATGTGCAACAGAATTTGACCAAGGCATTTGATATTACACCGGAAGGGGTGCTTCAATGTCAAGGGAGAATATGTGTATTGGATGTAGATCAGCTGAGGACACGAATAATGACAGAGGCGCACCATTCGCGCTATTCCATTCATCCGGGTGCTACTAAAATGTACCATGAATTGAAAGAGGTGTATTGGTGGGGCAACATGAAAAAGAACATTGCGAAATTTGTCGCTCAATGCCCAAATTGTCAACAAGTGAAAGTGGAACATCAGAAACCGGGAGGTTACATGCAATGTATCAATCTTCCAGTCTGGAAGTGGGATATGATTAATATGGATTTTATTACGGGTTTGCCTCGCACATTGCGGAAGTTTGATTCCATATGGGTCATAGTGGACCGACATACCAAGTCAGCGTATTTTCTACCTGTCAAGACGACCTATACAGCTGAGGATTATGCAAAGGTGTATGTGAAAGAGATAGTACGATTGCATGGTATTCCACTCTCTATCATATCAGACAGAGGAGCACAGTTCACAGCACACTTTTGGAAATCTTTTCAGCGAAGTTTAGGTACTCAGGTGAATTTGAGTACGGCTTTCCATCCTCAGACTGATGGACAAGTAGAACGTACTATTCAGACACTTGAAGATATGCTACGAGCATGTACGTTAGATTTTCAAGGTAGTTGGGATGACCATTTGCCTCTTATTGAATTTGCATATAACAATAGCTATCATTCAAGTATTAAAATGGCACCTTATGAAGCTTTGTACGGAAGGAAATGTCGATCACCAATCGGATGGCTCAAAGCAGGTGAAACTGCTTTACTTGGGCCAGATATCATTCACCAAGCCATGGAGAAAGTTAAAGTTATCCAACAACGGTTACAAACGGCTCAAAGTCGTCACAAGTCATATGCCGATGTTAGAAGAAGAGGGCTTGAATTCTCCATAGGTGATTGGGTATTTTTAAAGGTGTCACCGATGAAAGGGGTAATGCGGTTCGGAAAGAAAGGGAAATTGAGTCCCCGTTATATAGGCCCCTATGAAGTTATTAGAAGATTTGGGCAAGTCGCATATGAATTAGCCTTACCTCAAGAACTTTCCTCCGTCCATCCGGTCTTTCATGTGTCGATGCTTCGGAAATGCATAGGAGATCCGTCTCGTATTGTTACCATAGAGGATGTTCAAGTTACAGAGGATCTCACTTATGAAGAGGTGCCCATTGCTATCCTAGATCAACAAGTAAAGAGATTGAGAAATAAAGACATAGCATCCGTAAAAGTCCTGTGGAGAAATCAACAAGTAGAGGAGATCACGTGGGAAGCGGAAGAAATGATGAAATCTAAGTATCCCCACTTATTCCAAATGGACCAAGAAGTTCACAGTGCGGAGGTGGAACAATAACAAGTAAGTATTTAAAAGCATTATGTGAATGTGTATAGGTATGTTAGAGTAAAGATGTATTTGTTGTATATAAGACACTGTTGTTAACATTCGAGGACGAATGTTTCCAAGGGGGGAAGAATGTAACACCCCGTACTTTATAACCTCACTTGATACCTTGGGATCATATCTACATAGGTGTTGATATGCCATGCATATGTGTTTTATAGTGTCATTGGTGAAACATTTGATATCGGACGTAACATGTGCGATTAGATCGTCGTAGGAGGTGTGTTGTGATTTCATGGAGCATAAGAGTCAAACACTTCAATACACTCCTACATACTCCTACATGATCAAATCATAAGATGTGAATAGTGATCCAAAATGTTCAATGAAGCCAAGGGTGACTAGAATTCCAATTTTTGCGATCGAGGCGACGAATGAGAATCTTTTAAGAGGATGTTGTCGTGACATTATAGAAATATGTAAACATGAGATATATGGTGAATAATACATGAAATTTGTTGGGTTGCATGGATATGTATTATTGGGCCCAAAATTAGGCCCAAATGGGATTAAAAGACTTGGCCCAAAGAGGAAATGACCCATTCTTGCAATAATTGACCAATTGAACATATCCTTTAATGCCACATGGAACTAAGAATGACCTTGGGTCTATATAAAGTCCCCAACATCAGATTTTATTATCAAAAGCTCTCATAACTTTTGGATATTTTCTTAAAACATTTCTCTCTTTTCCAAACCCTAAGGCAAATAATCCCTTTGGACTCCTTGGACAAGATCAACATATTCCAAGCCTTGGTGAGTATTTCTCCTCATGGATTAACATATTATATGCATGGGAGATTATGTATATTATGCTAGTGGTGTTGGCAAAGTGATGAATAGTGTATTTTGCTTTTGGTGTAAGATATACTATCTTGGTGAATTGAACTTGAATTAGGCCTTGTGCCTTTGATGAAAAAGCATGGTATGGACAAAATATGAACATGTATGGTGTTATTTTTGGCATTAAATTTGTTCTTGTCAAAAAGTGGAAATTATGGGATTTTGGCCGATATGTGTTATGAGTTGAATTAAGGTGCTTTGATGGATTATTTGTGATGTGTTATGGATAAGAAAGTGTAAAGGAGAAGTATTGTGGTGGAATGTATTGATTTTTATGTATTGGTCAATGTTGGGAATATTATGGAATATTTGGCATAATAGTATGATCAATGGTTTTGTCAAGGGGAAATGACATGTTTAAAGCCAAACATGTAATTCATTGACATGGTATGCATTTGTAAAGTAATTGGTGGTTAATGTGAATTTCGTTATATATTTGTAGAGTGACACATAAAGAAGGAGTGGGCTTATTGTATACGCATCTAAAGTTGTATATTCGTATTGCGAATCCAAGGTATGCAAGGTTACTTTGTCCGTATCTTTCTACGGCCAATAGTGTTCACATTGACATTTCTCTAGTTCTATTCCGAAATATACTAAGGTATTCCATATGCAATTATCTATGGTCATTGTCATATATTTCCTACTCATTGATCAATTGTGAATCTCATTTCGCATATTCATGGTTAATGTTCCGAAAGTTCAAATAAGGTTATATTCCAATATTCCAATAGTGCCTATACTTGTGTCTCTTGTTCATGGATTATTGTCCAATGGTTCCAATGGTATCATGGTGCTAGTTATGTTATATTTCTCATTGATATTTATTCATATGTCCTTCACTTATTGGTCAATGATTCAAAGTTTCCAACAATGTTGTGTTCCAAAGTTCCAAAGTGATGTTATGATTATCAAAGTATCAATCTCAAAGTAATGAACAAAGTAATGCAAATGTGGTCAATGATCAAGTACGGGTGGCAAGTCTAGGGGCGTAAGCCTAGCTCGACTCAATCCCGAGATATGGATTTATGGGTGGCAAGTCCAGGGGCGTAAGCCTAGCTCGACTCGATCCCAAGGGTGGCAAGTCTAGGGGCATAAGCCTAGCTCAACTCGATCCCTATATGATGATATGAAAGACCCACTGATCAGTTGGGGCCCGGGGACATTGTGATATGTAATGACATGTGAGCATTGAGATAAAGAAAGTAATGAAAATAATGAAAGCAATCCACATGGTTTCCAAAGCGTAACATGGTGACTTATTCACATTGATTATTCATATGTTTTGAGTTCATTGAAATATTCATGTGTTGTACAGTTTCATCTGAGCCTTGCATACTCAGTACTTATTTCGTACTGACCCCTCTCGGGGAATTTACCTTACTTGCTGCAGGCGCAGGTCCCAGTAGGCCTCCTCAGTAGATTGCCAGTGTTAGCGGCTCTTTGGTGAGCTCCAGCTCATTCGGGGCTTCTCCGAGTCAGAGTGTATATATGTTTTGGTATTGTATATATTGTGTAATGCGGGGACTTGTCCCGACTTATGGTTCATTTTGGTCAATGCTCTTGTTAGAGGCTTTTGTAGACGGATGTGGGTGTATGAATGTAGAAGGGATATGTCGTCCTTGACTTGGTGGCCTCAACGGCCAAGTTTCATATGTATGCCTAAATATGTCCCATGTTCTCCTTTATTCGTATTTCGTAATATTATGCAATGGTGGTTATGAATATTATATGCATATGATTGAGCATAGGCAAAGGTTGGTTCTCTCGGGCCTTATCGGCTACGGGTGCCAATCATGTCTCGATGGGATTCGGGGCGTGACATTAACGGTTTCGGGTGCCGGTCCGCCCTGTTTGGATTCGAGGTGTGACAAAAGTGGTATCAGAGAGGGTCGTCCTAGGGTGTCTACAAAGTCGTGTCTGAGTAGAGTCTTGCTTATGGATATGTTGTGCACCACATCTATACGTAGGAGGCTATGATACATTTAGGAGTTGTTTCTTTTCTTCATTTCCTAGATCGTGCAATAAAGCCAAAGTTGTAGGTGGAGTCATATTTAACCACTGAATTTGTTTCTGTTTTTTGTTTCCTCAGTATCGCAAAATGTCATTTACAAGGAGAAACAAGGGTAAACGTCAGAAGCTAGACAGAATTTTCGGAGAAGGAACCAGTAAATCACCACCTAAACAAGTTAATCAAGGTGAGGCTGAAGAAGAGTTTGCATCGCGGGCTTCTTCTTCTCTTCCACCTCCCGGAGAGCCAGGAAGGAGAGGAGTACCCCCAGAACCACTTGTTAATGCTACTGAGTAGGATTTAAGGAATGCGGTGCAAATATTAACTCATATAGTTGCTCCACAAAATCAAGGACAAGCTGGTCCAACTACAAGTAATGATGGTGCGGATAGGGCAGCTAGTCGGCGGACACATGATTTTCTTAAATTAGACCCTCCCACATTCACCGGGTCAGATCTTAATAAAGACCCACAAGACTTCATGGACCAAATTCAAAGGGTTTTAGATGTTATGCATGTATATGGTACAAAAACAGTTGAGCTTGCAGCATATAGATTGAAAGGAGAGGCTATAGTATGGTACGAAGATTGGAAACGATCTAGGGGTATCGGTGCATTTCCAGCTAGTTGGGAAGAATTCAAAGTGACATTTCTTGATCATTACCTTCCATATGAGATCCAAGAGGCTCGTGCAGACCAGTTCTTAAATCTTCGTCAAGGTAATATGAGCATCAGAGAGTACAGTCTTCGATTTAACTCTTTGTCCAGGTATGCTCCTAATGTAGTAGCTACTATGGAAGATACAGTTCATCGGTATGTGGACAGATTGGATCCATATTTGGTGAGGGGTTGTACTATTGCTGCTCTGAATAGGGACATGGACATAGCCCGAATACAAGCTTTCACAGAAGATGGAGGATCAGAGGCAAAAGAGAAGAACGCAAGAATTTGAAAGAGGACCGTCAAAGAGGGCTAAACATACGGGTCAGTTCATGGCGTCCCAAGGAGAATTTAGGCCTCGGGTTTTTAATTGACCTCCTAGGCCATCATTTTCTTATTCTACAGCAGGTACTCCATCCCAATTTCGAGGGTTTTGAGGCAGTCAAGTTGGGCAAAGTAGTGGGATTCGAGGTTCGCAGACAACAGGGTTTTCTCGTCAGCCATGTCAGTACTGCGAAAAGCTTCATTTGGGTGCATGTCAACTTGGGATAGATGCTTGTTTCTGGTGTGTTATGTCGGGGCATATAATGAGAGAGTGCCTATGGAGGGGCACGAGTAGTAGACCTACGAGATCAGCCATTGCATCATCATAATTGGGTGTACAGCCTATTGGGCATGGTAGAGGTGGTAGAGGAGTAGCTAATTCTAGTGGAGTCCAGAACCGTACCTATGCCTTAGGATAGGTATTTAGGATGTTGTTTCTTTTCTTCACTTCTAGATCGTGCAATAGAGCTAGTGTTGTAAGTTGAATTTTAGCTGACCATGGTGATTGTTTTTCTTTGGTATGGTTAAAATGCCAATCACGAGAAGAGGTAAGAGTAAAGGTAAGCAGGTAGAGGTGTGTACCGATGAAGGGATGAGTAGATTACCACCTGACCAAGATAGTCAAGGTGGAGCTGACGCTGAAATTACATCGCAGTCTTCACCTACGTTTTCAGCTCCAGAGGAGCCAAGAGGTAGAGAAGTACCCGCAGCACCGCCAATGAATGCCACAGATCAGGACCTAAGAAATGCAATACATATGTTAACTCAGTTAGTAGCTGCACAAGCACAAGGACAAACTGGTCCAATGGTAAACGAAGATGACGCGGCTAGAGCAGCTAGTCGGCTTACACAGGACTTTCTAAAATTAGGCCCTCCCATATTCACAGGGTCCGATTCGAAAGCAGATCCATAGGATTTCGTAGACCAAGTTCAAAGAGCACTAGAGGTGATGCACGTAACAGGTGTAGAAATGATTGAGCTAGCAGCTTATAGACTGAAGGGCGAGGCTATTTTGTGGTATGAGGACTGGAAAAGATCAAGAGGTATTGATGCACTCCCAGCTGGTTGGGAAGAATTTAGAATGGCATTTCTTGATCATTACCTCCCGTATGAGATTCGGGAGGCACGTGCAGACCAATTTCTGCATTTGCGTCAGGGAAATATGAGTGTCAGAGAATACAGTTTACAGTTTAATTCCTTGGCTAGATATGCTCCAAATGTAGTAGTCGCCATGGAAGATAGAGTCCATCGATATGTGGACAGATTGGAGCCTTATTTGGTACGAGACTGCACTATTGCTTCCTTAAATCGAGATATGGACATAGCTAGAATACAGGCCTTTGCGCAAAAAATGGAGGATCAAAGGCAAAGAAAGAGGACACAGAAAGCTGAGGAAGGGCCATCAAAAAGGGCGAGACCTATGGGTCAGTCTATGGTGTCCCCAGGAGAATCTGGATCTCAAATGTTACCGCCTAGACCCTCATCCTCTTATTCCACAACAGGTGCTCATTCTTAATTCCGAGGATCTAGAGGTGGTCGATCTGAACAGAGTAGTGGGATTCATGGATCACAGGCAACGAGATTATCTCGTCAGTTGTGCTTGCGCTGTGGGAGATTTCATGCAGGCGAATGCCGGTTTGATACGAATGTTTGCTTTTTATGTAGTAGGCCCGGACCCATGATGAGAGAATGCCCACAGAGGCCTACGGGTAGTATGACACGACCTACAGGATCAGCCGATGTGGCATCGGCAGCTGGTGTACAGTCTGCTAGTCGCGGTAGAGGTGCTAGAGGAGCAGCCAGTTCCAGTGGTACTCAGAATCGCACCTATGCTTTAGTGGACCGGCTGGATGCGAAGGCATCTCCTGATAGAGATACAGGTATATTATCCATATTAGCAAATGATACATAAACCCTATCGTATATCATTTCATTGATTACTATAAAAACTAATGAGACACCGGGGTCATTAGTTAAGTTGATTGCACTATCTCCACCTGTTGGTAAATTTATTAGAGTTAAAGACATATATCGAAAGTGGTATAGTAGGTGTTTTTGCGTATAGGTGATTAAGTACTCTTGAAAATGTCACCAATGAAAGAAGTAAGGGGATTTGGAAAGAAAGGATGTGAAATTTTCCGGAGGTGCATAAGAGTTTCATTTCATATTGTTCCCATTGAAATACCTATTGTTATTTTAGACCGACAAGTGAAAAGGCTAATAAGTAAAGATGTAAATTTTGTAAGAGTTCTTTGGAGAAATCAACAAGTCGAAGAGATAGCATGAGAAGTTGAAAAAACAAAAATGATGAAATCGTCGTACCCATATTTGTTTCAAATGGAAGAAAAGGTTCCAAATGTGGAAGTGGACCAATACTAAGTAAGTATCCATGAGCCTTAAGTGTTTATGTGTACGTATGCTAATATAGAGATGCATTTGTTATAATTGAAACGACATCGTTAACATTCGAGGATGAATGTTCCTAAGGGGGGAAGAATGTAACACATCGTACCTTCCCAACCCTATTTGACGACGTTGAACAATGGTTACTTAGGTGTCGAGATGCCATGAGTATGTAATTTGTAATGTTAGTGATGAGAAAATTGAAATTTGGCCTAGTACATGTGATTAACCTTGCGTAGGAGGTCTTTTGCGATTTCCATGGAGCATTTATGGGGTTCAAAATGAGGCTAAGAGGACCTCTAAATAAAGGATATTAAGGGTAAGAAGTAAGTGAAAGAATAGGATTTGAAGTATCTAATCAAATCCGCGAAGAAAATTTGAAGAAACGAAAATCTTAAAAATAAAATTTTTAGCGCCATAGGAAGGGCCAGGCGCTTGTTTTGGCACCCAAACCAGAAATATTCTAAGGCTCAGTGCCCTGGGAAGCGCCAGACGCTTGCTGGAACGGCCAAACTAGTAAGCTTCCAAAATTTGTTCTAAGTGTCCAAGTGTGCCCGGGGACGTACCGGGCCGATTTTTGCCACGTTTCTTATACAACCATGAGAATATACATGAAATGAGTGAATTATTATATTGGTATGATAAAATTACTCGTGATCTAAGTTGGCATCAAAATGACGATTTTACCCTTTTGGTCAAAATAGGTCATACGTGGCTAGAATCGCTTGTTTTTGGGATTGAGGCTACGAATATAAATCCCGTGAGTCGGAATATCGTTGTAACACATATATGATGGAGTACACATTGATTTTAGTGGGCCAAAATAATATATGTGTTAATGGGCCAATTTGAGGCCCAAAGTGGAGCCAAAATGCATGGTCTAATGGGTCAAAAAGACCCATTCTTCCATTGACTAAGTATACACAAAAATAATATTGGATAAGCATGGACTCAAGGCCTATAAAAAGGTGTAAAAATCAGATTTTATTTCATTAGACACACTCATCACTTTCTCTCATTTTCTAGAATTTTCAAGAGAACTCTTTGTGGCTCTTCAAGCCCTAAGACATTTTTGGACAAGATCATCATCTTCCAAGCTTCGGTAAGTGATTATTCTTGTACTTTAACATATTATAAGCATGATAAATTATGTAGATCATGTTGGTTATGCTTGGAAGTGTTGGACATGGCACTTTTGGGTTTTGTTAAAAGATGTGTTATCCATGGGATTGTAACTTGAATTATGACTTGTGGTTTTGATGAAAGAGCATGGTATGGATGAAATAAAAACATGTATGGTATTATTATGGTCCTAAACTTGTTATTTTTATATAAGTATAAATTATGGGATTTTGGCCGATTTGTTGTTGTGAGGTGTATTGAAGTAAATTGATGGCATAATTGTGACGTTGTGATGATGGAGAGTGGAAAGTATGAACTTGGTGTGACATACTCTTGGTTATCATGTATTGGTAAATGTATGGAATATTGTGGTATTATTGGTATAATAATTTCATAAATGGTATTGTCAAGGGGGAGATGACATGTTAAAGCCAAACATATAACTCATTGTTATTGTATGCCATTGTAAGGTAGTTGGTGGTTAATGTTGGTTCCGTTATGTACTGTGATGTAGAGTGAAACATAAGGAAGGATCGGGACTATTCTATGCACGTCTAAGATTGTATATTCGTATTGAGAATACAAGGTATGTAAGATTCTTTTTTTCATATCCTTCTGCAACATGTTGTTCACATTGACATTGGACTTGTTTCAATTTCGAGAGGCTTAAAGTATATCAATTCAGGTTGACGTATATTGTTATTCATACGTGTCCCATTCTTAGATGAATGATGATTCACTTATCTCTTAGTCGTTGATGGAAGTTCCAAAGATGTCATAACGTTGTAAATTCTAAGAGAACTATCTTAACGAGAGTAATGAGGTAGAGAGAGCTTGTTTAGTTTGAATAGCATTATTCCAATCATGTCTTGTTCCAAAGTCCTATAGTATGATGATTATCCTTGTGCCAATTGTTCATAAGTAAGAGTACCAATCTCATAAGAGTAATAAGAGAGGTGATGTGCAAGGTAGTATAATTAGTCCTCATAAGTGAAGATGTCAATCTCATGGGTTAAATGAGTGAAGTGAAATGTGTATATAAGTGTGTGATATAGTGTCGTGATCTCTAATGTGTCACTCTCATAACTATGTAAAGGGTATAGGATTGTAAAGAGCAAGGCGTATGGTTACTTTATGTTCCATTTAGTATGGATCACATTCTAAAGGGTATAAGTTTAATATGGAAAATCCCAAATATTATGCTAAGTGATTTATTATAGCCCCCTAAGGGTGGAGGCCCGGTATCATATTCTTAGTTATATAACATCTCATGGGAATAGGGAAGGAGGTGAAGTGCGAGCTAATATATCTATCCCTCACAAGTTAAGGCGTTAATCTCATGAAGTGTAAGAGTAAGGTAAAGCGTATTTGTGTGTGTTTCAAATAGTGTCATGATCCTTAATGTACCAATCTCTTATAAGTTAATATATTAATCTCTCCCATGTATGTTACCCCACCATGAGAGTGGATATATGTCGCCCCACCATGAGAGTGGATGTATGTTGCCCCACCTTGAGAGTGGATGTACGTTACCCCACCATAGAGTGGATGTATGTTCTCCCACCATAGGGTGGATGTATGTTCTCCCACCATAGAGTGGATGTATGTTCTCCCACCATAGAGTGGATGTATGTTCTCCCACCCTAGAGTAGATATATGTTCTCCCACCATAGAGTGGATGTACGTTAATAGAGTGGATGTACGTTAATAGAGTGGATGTACGTTAATAGAGTAGATGTATGTTATATTATTACCCCACCACTAGAGTGGATGTATGTGGATGAGTGTTATTCTTTTACAACCTACTAACCAAGTAGATGAACAATAGTGGTAAGGAACATGGAAGCTAAAAAGAATTTCTTGCATATAGAAGAATCTATTAAAGGCAAGTCTCTTGAGTGAAGGTAATTTTCCCTTGAAGAAGAGTAATTATATAAGATGATGGTTTATCCGTATTGACTATTTTCTCATATTTTGATTCTATTGACATTTTCATGTATGATGCTATTTCTTATGAGCCTTACATACTCAGTACATTCTTCGTACTGACCCCCTCGGGGGAACTTACCTTACATGTTACAGGTGCAGGCATTAGTAGACTTCCTTAGTAGCCTGTGGATCATTTGCAGAGTTTTGGTGAGCTCCACTTGGTTCGGAGCTTTCTGAGTCATAGTTGTATACTGGTTTTGATGTTGTAAATGTTGTATAAAGCGGGGACTTGTCCCGACTTTAAGTTGGTCTTGTAGATGCATCTGTTAGAGGCTTTTATACATTTGTGGGTATATGAAGGTAAGATATGTACGTTCAGTTAAACGTAATGGCTCCAACGGCCAAGTTTGTTATATATATTTATGGCATATGTTTCCATATTCATGTCTTCCGTATAATCACATGAGGTATAATAAGATTCATACGAATATATACATACGAAGGTTCACGAGCAAAGATTGGTTCTCTCGGGCCATATCGGCTTCGGGTGCCAGTCCGGCTCGAATGGGATTTCGGGTCGTGACATAATAGTTGACAGGCTTACCAAGTCAGCACACTTCCTACCGGTCAAGACCACCTACACAGTTGAAGATTATGAACGGTTGTATGTTAAAGAGATAGTTCGACTATATGGAATTCCACTCTCTATTATATCAGACAGGAGAGCTCAATTTACTGCACATTTTTGGAAGTCTTTTTAGAAGAATTTGGGAACCCAAGAGAATTTAAGTACGACTTTTCATCCTTAAAGAAATGGACAAGCAGAACGTACTATACAAACACTTAAAGATATGCTATAAGCTTGCACATTAAACTTTAAAGGTAGTTGGGATGACCATTTATCTCTTATTGAATTTGCCTATAATAATAACTATCATTCAAGTATCAAAATGGTGCCTTATGAAGCTTTATATGGAAGAAAGTGTAGATCACCAATTGGATGGTTTGAAGCGGGTGAACCTGTCTTATTTGGGCCAGATCTTGTTCATCAAGCTATGAAAAAGTTTAAGGTGATACAACAATGGCTACAAACGGCCCAAAGTCGGCACAAGTCATATGCCGATGTTAGAAGAAGGGGGCTAGAATTTGCCATAGGTGATTGGGTATTCTTGAAAGTGTTACCAATGAAAGGGGTAATGAGATTTGGGAAGAAGGGAAAGCTGAGTCCACATTATATAGGGCCGTAAAAGATTGTCTGAAGATTTGGTCAAGTTGCGTATGAATTAGAACTACACCAAGAACTCTCCGCAGTTCGTCCAATGTTTCATGTTTCAATGCTTCGGAAGTGCATAGGAGATCCATCCCATATTTCTCCCACTGAGGATGTACAAGTTATGGAAGATCTCACCTATGAAGAAGTACCTATTGCTATTCTGGATCGACAAGTCAAAAGGTTAAGGAATAAAGATGTAGCTTCCGTAAAAGTGCTTTAGAAAAATCAGCAAGTAGAAGAAATCACATGGAAAGCCGAGGAAATGATGAAGTATAGGTACCCGCATTTATTTCAAATGGAAGAGAAAGTTAAAGATGCGGAATTGGAGCAATAACAAGTAAGTATATATAAGTATTATGTGTATGTGATAATTGAATAATGAACTTATACTTGAACTTTTTTAGATTGGATAATGTTACTAACATTCGAGGATGAATATTCCTAAGGGGGGAAGGATGTAACACCCCGTACATTTCCGAACTCATGCGACGACCTTAGCATTGATGGAAGTATTTAAACTAAAGATAGTAAGTGAATCATGTATTAAATTTAATGGTCTGCATTAAGGTATATATTTATGGACTCAATTGAGGCCCAAATTTAGTAAATAAGAATGGGCCCAAATGGGTAATGATCCATTTAAAAATAGACCAAGTCAACACACCAATAATTTGGTTTATCTTAGCCAATAAATTGGCTAAACTTGGCCATAAAGTGGTGGTGGAAAGGGAGTATTTAAAGCTGAAAAATCAGCTCATTTCTAGACATTACACTTAGAAAAAAAATCAGATTTTCAACACAACACACATTTCTCCCTCAAACCCTAACAAACTGCCCTATTTTGCTTAAGGGTTTTGGACAAGATCTTCCACTTGCAAGCCTTGTTAAGTGTTTAACCTTGTATATTAATGTAACACATGAATGATATATTGTATAAAACATGTTGGTTATGTTTAAAAATCATTGGGCAGTCCACTTTTTAAGTGGCAGTCCACCGGTGCTTTCGGTTAAGAATTTGCCTCCTTTGTGGTTTACACTTGAAAAGGGACTTAAGGTCTTGAAGGAATTGAATTATATGGATTAAATTTCAGTATATTAATGTGTTTTTATGTCCCTAATTCGTTCCCCTTGTGTATGGCTTGATGGAAATGTTTATACGTGTTTGTATACGGAACGTTTGGCATAGTGAAAAGAGAATACTTTCTTGTTATGTTAAAGTGAAATCTGAAACTGTGTGGACTATTTTTGGTATATTGTTGTGTAAGGTAATTATGTGACTTGATGGAATAATTATGTGGGGTTGCATTAAGGTAAAATTGTGAAGTATGAACTTGGTATGAAATCCTATCGGTTTGTAATGTCTATGTTGATGTGCGGACTGTTTTGATATTATTGGTGTTGTGAGGCAGTAAATTATATTGTAGGAGGGTGGAATGAAGTTATAGTGCAGTAGGAAGGAAGGTGTAATGATGTACCGTGTGTTTGGAATGTTGGACGGGTTTTACTTCCCGTTAAGTGACTAATTACCGTCTTGTGAACTTGTAATGTAGTTAGTTGTTAATGTTAGCTCCGTTATGTACTTGTGTTGTAGAGTAACACATAATGAAGGAGCTGAATTGTTGTATTCACATTTTGGAAATATAAGGTATGTAATGTTACTCTTTTCCGTATCCTTTGGCCGCACCTATTGTTCTCATTGTTACCGAACTTGTTTCCACTCCAAAATGTTCTAAAGTATCTCATTTTAGGTTTGTTATAAATTGTTATTCATGTGTCTCTTATTCATTGACTATTGTTCCAAAGCTCCAATAATGTTATGACCACCAATGAAACAATCTCACAAAAGTTAAAGAAATGAAGTAATGCATATGTGATTGAGTACGGGTGTAGCTTTGGGGGCGAAAACCTAGCTCAAGCCCATACCGATTGATTATTGGATATAGGGGGTAGCTCTGGGGGTGAAAGCCTAGCTCAAGCCGATCCCAATATTATTTACCACTGATCAATTGGTCCCGAGCATTGTATGATTGATATTGATATAAAGGAAAAAGTAAAGAAATGAATTTAATGTACATGGTTCCACATATACAGTGTGGTGGTATATTAGTATTATCTATTCACTTGTATTTGATTCCATTTGAGTTCCTATATTTCATACAGTTACTTATAGCCTTACATACTCAGTACAATTTTTCATACTGACGTCCCTTGGGGGACCTACCTTACTTGATGCAGGCACAGGAGCTAGTAGACCTTCACAATAGGGTACGGGTCATCCACAGACTATTGGTGAGCTCTAGGTTTATTCGGGGCTTTTTGAGTCATTTGTATATATTTTTGGTTCTTTGTAGTAGTTGTATAAGGCGGGGACTTGTCCCGACCTTAGTCATGGTTATGTATGTCTTTTAGAGGCTTTGTAGACCATTGTAAAGTCAAACGTAGAAATGTCGTACCTTTTTGACATTATGGCCCCAACGGCCAAGTCTCGTATCTATTTTGAACGTCTTTACATGACTTCCGTCATCGATATATTATTTCTACTTGTGATAGAATTTTAGTGCATTTAGTGACATGCATATGAATGTTCACGGTCATAGGTTGGTTCTCTCGGACCTTAACGATTTCGGGTGCCGGTCCGCCCTGTTTGGATTCGAGGCGTGACACTTGTAAACTTTGTTCTCATTGCTATTAATTAGAAAACCTTGAGGTTGTGAAACATAAACCTCCTCTTCCAAATCGCCATTCAAGAAAGTATACTTCACATCAAATTGATACACAGGTTAGTGCAATTGAACAGCCAAAGCCAAAACAACTCTCACTGTTTCAAATCGATCAACAGGAGAAAAAAGTTTTGTCAAAATCTTTACCTTGCTGTTGTGAATATCCTTTTGCCACAAGCTGAGCTTTGTGCTTTTGAATGCGCCCATCAGTATTGTACTTTGTTAAAAAAACTCACTTGATCCCTATTACGTTCTTTCCTTCAAGGACATCAACTAGCTCCCATGTAGAAGTTCTTTCAATTGCTTGCATCTCTTCTATAATAGCATTCTGCCATTCTGATTATTTTGCTGCTTCTTCATAATAAACAGGATCTGAAACAAGCAAAGCAAATTGACAAGAAGTATTTGCATTATTAGGATATTTGGGATTTGGTTTCTTTTCCTTTGTTGATTTTCTCAATGGACTCGACTCAACTGAAAACATATCAGTGTTGCAGATGTTGATGGTTCAATTGATGAGCTAACATATGAACTTACGGGAGAAGAACTGGGTGAGTTTCCAGGATCTGTTGCAGGTTCTTCATCAGTAAATAACAATTCGATATTGGATCATCTCACATTCCCAAAATTAAAGTTCTAACTTGCATCCTCATTAAACACAACATTTCTACTTATAATCACTTTGCCAGTTATGGGATTATATAGGCGATATGCTTTGGACTGAAGACTATAGCCAACGAAAATGCATTTTTCAAATTTTTCATCAAGCTTAGAGTGAAGATTAACCAAAGCATATGCGATACAACCAAAAATTCTTAAGTGGCTTACCCGAGGCTTTTTACCATTCCAAGCTTCAAGAGGTATTGTGTTCCAAATAGCCTTTGTTGGCGAGATATTCTAAAGATAAACAGCAGTTGCAACAGCTTCTCCCCAAAAATAATCTGGTAGACTCATTGCTTTCAGTGAGCTTCTAGTCATTTCCACCACCGTCCCATTCTTCCACTCGGCCACACCGTTCTGCTCTGGTGTGTATGGTACTATGAGTTCCCTGCAAATTCCATTCTCATCACAGAACATATTAAAATCATTAGACAAGAATTCACCACCTCTATCGGTACGAAGTGATTTTATCTTGTTGCCACTTTTATTCTCTTCAAATGCCTTAAATTTTTTGAAATTCTCAAAGGCTTCTGATTTGAATTTCAAGAAATAAACCCAACTAAAGCGGCTGTAATCATCAGTAAACATAAAAAAATAACGACTTCCACCAAGGGACAAGTTCAAGACAAGCTGTAGCCCTCCACGATTTTCCCACTGGAAATGATTTCCTAGTTTGCTTCCCACAAATACATCCTTCACACAAATCAAGTTCATTGATTTTTGGCAAGCCAATAACCATATCTTTTTGAACCAAAAGTTTCAACCCATTAACATTCAAATGTCCATAACGTAAGTGCCACATATTAGTCTCATTCTTTCCTTTAACAACTAAGGCAGTATTTCCAACATTTGAAATATCAAGGGGAAACATTTTGTTTTGAGTCATAGCTCCATGGGCTACTGTGCGTCCAGATTTTTTATCTTTAATGTCACATGCATTATCATAAAAAACAACTGAGTAGCCGCTAGTCATCAATTGACCGATGCTTAACAGGTTATGAGCCAAAGTAGGGACATATTGCACATCATATAGAAGCTTCACATTACCTTGGACAAATTTTATCTCCACTGTACCTTTCCCTTCAATGTGCACTTGTTTGTCATCTCCTAGCCGCACCTCACTTTTCTGGGACTCATCAAGATCTCTAAATAGAGACTTCGACCTTGACATGTGATTTGAGCATCCTCTATCAATGAACCATGCAAAATTCATACTTTCAATTATTGGGGAATGGGCCATAAACAACTTATTTCTTCTTCCACTTTTTGTGTGAAATTGGCTTCATTCTGCTCATCTTTCTACTTTGTCCAACAATCAGCTTCTTTGTGGCCAAATTTCTTGCAATATCAACATTGAATATTGCTCTTGTATTGATGGGATTCAGGAAATTGGTTCCTACCTCTTCCTCCACCACCACGGCCTTGACCACGGAAATTGCCTCTACCATGTCCCCGTCCTGCTGAGTTTTCTGCTTTTCCCTTTTAGTAAACCTCCCCATTTACCTGGAATGCCTTCTCTTGAACTTTCTCATGGGACCTATTTAGCCTATCTTGATGAGCTAGCAAGGAACTCATTAATTCTCAAAAGAATAGGTAGATAGGTCCTTATATTCTTCAATTGCAGTAACAACATGCTCAAATTTGGTGGTTAAACTTCTCAACACTTTAGGCACAACAATCTGATTATCAATTTTCTCTCTGTAGGACCTCATCCTATTGACAATAGCAGATGTTCTAGACAAATATCCTTGCACAGATTCATTTTCATTCATGAATAATGTTTCAAAATCATGTCGGAGAGTTTGTAATTTGACAGTAATTACCTTGTCATCACCAAAGTACTCCTGCTTCAGGATCTCCCATGCCTGTTTGGAAGTCTCCGTTGCTGATATGTGAGGAAAAATGTCATCATCAAGGGCTTGCTGGATCGTGAACAAAGCTTTTGAGTCTCTCTTCCGATTTTCTCTCAGTTGATATGCATTCCCTTCTGGAATTCCAGTCTCAACTACATCCCACAGTTCTTGATCTTGAAAAAAACTCTTCATTTTTAGACTCCAAAATTGATAATTTTCCCTCTAAAAATTGGAATCAGGGGCTGCGACGAAGCTGCTGTGCCATTTCCTGCCATGGAAATTTTTTGGTTTCTCTCTCAAAAAAAAATCACAATATTTCACTCTTTTTCTCTCTTACTGTACAGATCCCTGCTTGAGGAAAGGATGGATCTCAACCTAGTGTTAAGCTCTAATACCAAAAATGTTGGCAAAAGAGACGATATAAACTAGAATTAGATATAAAGAAACAGAGAGAAACTTGATCCTTTTTTGTTGCTTCTGAAAAAACAGAGATACATGCTAATAAATAGAACTTGCAGAGCAACTAACTAGGATAAAAGGTAGGGCACTAGTAAGCAGTATCCCATAACTCTCTAACTGACTTATTTCAACTAAATAGGACTCCTAGAGCTCATAATTGGAAACGTAAAAAAAGGCTCCTAAAATTACTGGCACTAACTCTTGAATCAGTCAACTAACATGGCATGTCGGTAAGGATAATATGTTTAAATTTTACTCTTCTCCTTTATCTTCGGTTCAACCAGCCATTGAGGATATAGAAAAACTTGATTGTCCTTCAAACTGCAAACCTTTAACTTGCATATTTCATTGTTCTTGTGATGGGTTGGTTCTTCTCTCAATTGCCGAACACCTTTTGCTATGGAACCCCTTCACAAGAGAATCAATTGAACTTCCACGTCGAGAACACACAAAAAAGTCATTTACTTATGGATTGGGATATGACACAACTAGTGATGACTACAAAATCCTTAAGTTTAACTATCCTGGAATTGAAATTGTAGAGTTAAACAGTGGTTCCTGGAGATCAGAAAAATTTAAATGTTGAGCTGGCTTTGAACCTTTGTTAGATCTTCCTGTTGATTCTTTTGCACTTCTACATGGAGCATTTCATTGGTTTGGTTTGGTACGATATTTGTTTATGGTTTCATTTGGTGTTTCAGATGAGGGGTATGGAGTGATACAATTGCTAGAGCCAATGTCGAAAAAATTCAAGGGTTTCATCAAACATGCAGTTTCAGTACTGAAAGGAATGTTTTGCTTTTATTATTCTCATGATCATTATCCTTTGAAGGAAACTACTTTTAAGTTGTGGGTAATGAAGGACTATGGTTTCAAGGAATCTAGGATTCCATTGTATACAATATGAGATAATGATTTGTATTATCTCAGACCGATATTGTAACACCCCGTACCTTCCCAACTATACTTGATGACATTGAATAATGTTTACTTAGGTGTCGAGAGTTATAAGTATGTATTTGGTAATGTTAAAGATGAGAAAAAATTGAAATTTGGCCTTGTACATGTGACTAGCCTTTCATAGGAAGTGTTTGGTGGTTTCGTGGAGCATTTGTGTAGTACCTCGTACACATTATAACCTCATTTGGTGACTTAGAGTCATGTTTACTTGATGATTAAGATCACTAAGTAAGTATGTTGTAGTGTTTTGATAAGGTATTGGACGATACGCAAGTGTTGGAAAAATGGCCGAAAAATTCAGCAAAGCATCAAAACTTGCGCCACTACCCTGTTTCAGGGTGTGTGGCGCAAGCCACCTGATTCAGAGGGGTCTCCAAACTTGCGCCACTGCCTTGTTTTGCAGCAGTGGCGCAAGGCACAAACATTTTGCCTTCCCGAGCTCGTTTCGCAACGCAATTCTACGACGCTTCTTGGATGGTTTCTTTTGGTTCTTTGGAGTTATTTGAGCATTGTTAAAGCTTCAAACACTTCAATATACTCCTACATACTTCTACATGACCAAATCATGAAATGTGAATAGTGATCCAAAATGTCCAAGGAAGCCAAAGGCGACTAGAATTCCTATTTTTGTGATCGAGGCGACGAATGAGCATCTCGCAAGAGAATAATGTCGTGACATGATGGAATTATTTAAACATGAGATTGTGGGGGTATTATACATGTAACTAGTTGGGCTAAATTAATTTTGTTCCATTGGGCTCAAATGAGGCCCAAATATTAGCATGGATACATGGCCCAACAAGAAGGAAATGATCCATTCTTGTTTGACCCAAAGAAGGCACTCAATTATTGACCAAGTGGGGATAAGTATGAAACTTTAGGGCCTATATAAGCATGGAAAAATCAGAATTTTAATCCACAACAACACACATGCTTTTCTTGTATTTTCTAGAAATTTCAAGAGAAAACCCCTTTGGCTTTCAAAACCCTATGGCACTTCTTGGAGCAAGATCATCATATTCCAAGCTTGGGTAAGTGAATATTATTGTACTTTAACATATTATAAGCATGATAGAATATGTATATCATGTTGGTTATGGTTGGAAACGTTGGACATGGCACTTTGTGCTTTTGTATAAGATTTGTGATCCATGGGATTTGAACTTGAATAAGGACTTGTGCCTTTGATGAAAGATCATGATGTGGATAAAATATGAACATCTATGGTGTTATTTTGTTATTAAATTTGTTATTTTTCTATAAGTGCAAATTATGGGATTTTGGCCGATTTGTGCTATGAAGTGTATTAAAGTGAATTGATGGATTAATTGTGATGTGGTGTGGATAAGAAAGTGTAAAGGAGAAGTGTTGTGATGAAATGTATCAATTATCATGTATTGGTCAATGTTGGGAATATTATGGAATTTTTGGAATAATAGTATGATCCATGGTTTTGTCAAGGGGAAATGGCATGTTGAAAGGCAAACATGTAACTTATTGACATGGTATGCATTTGTAAAGTAATTGGTGGTTAATGTAAATTTCGTTATGCATTTGTGTTGTAGAGTGACACATAAAGAGGGAGCGGGACTATTGTATGCACCCCTAGGATTATATGTTCGTATTGCGAATCCAAGGTATGTAAGGTTACTCTTTCCGTATTCTTCTACAACATATTGCTCCTATTGACATTGGGCTTGTTTCCAATTCCGGGAGGTTTGAAGTATCTCAATTCAGGGTGACGTATATTGTTATTCATATGTGCCTTATTCTTAGACGAATGATGATTCCCTTATATTTTATTCATTGACTGAAGTTCCAAAGATGTCATAACGTGGTAGATTCTAAGAGAACTATCTCAACGAGAGTAATGAGGTAAAAAGAGCTTGTTTAGTTTGAATAGCATGATTCCAATCATGTCTTGTTCCAAAGTCCTATAGTATCATGATTATCCTGGTGCCTATTGTTTATAAGTAATAGTACCAATCTCGTAAGAGTAATAAGAGAGGTGACGTGTAAGTTAGTATACTTATTCCTCATAAGTGAAGATGTCAATCTCATGAGGTAAAGGAGTGAAGTGAGATGTGTATATAAGTGTGTGCTTTAATGTCATGATCTTTAACGTGTCATTCTCATAATTATGTAAAGGGTGTTAGATTGGAAAAGAGTAATACGTGGTTGCCTTATGTTTCATTGAGTATAGATCACATTCTAAAGGGTATAAGTTCAAGAGGGAATAGTCCTAAGATTTTGCTATGTTATTCATTATAGCCCACCAAAGGTGGAGGCCCGGTATCATGCTTACTTAGATAAGATCTCATAGGAATAGTGAAGGAGGTGAAGTGCGAGCTACTATATCTATCCCTCACTAGTTAAGGTGCGAATCTCATGAAGTTAAAGAGTGACATAGTTGTGTGTTTCAATAAGGTCCTAAGGCATCTCTTTTCACGTTATCATCTAGTGCCAATCATATATACCTCATTCTTGATTTATTATTATTCATGTGTTACATAATTATGGCTCATGGTTCCAAGGTTCAAATAATGTTATGTTCTAAAGCTTTCAAATCATGTCATGATCCTCAAGGTATCAATCTCTCTCAAGTGAATGAATCAATCTCCCACAAGCAAATGTACTAATCTCAAAGTAATGAAGTAAAGGAACCAATGTATGTAATGTTGACCCACAACAAAGTGGATGCCCACCAAGAGTGGATGACTACCCACAATAAAGTGGATGCCCACCCAAGGGTGGATGACTACCCACAATAAAGTGGATGCCCACCAAGAGTGGATGACTACCCACAATAAAGTGGATGCCCACCCAAGGGTGGATGACTACCCACAATAAAGTGGATGCCCACCAAAAGGTGGATGATCATAATAACCCACCAATAGGTGAACGACTAATAAAGATGATGAAGGTAAGTAAGGAAAATAATAAACGTAATGTACATGGTTTCCCACATACAGAAAAAGAGTTTATTCACATTGCTATTTCTCTTATATTGATTTCATGGTTGTTGTTATTATGCACGAATCCTTGGAGATAGTCATATATAATTATTTCCATTGAAATTCTTATGTATTGATTCATTGATGTCGTTTTCCTAAGGCCTTACATACTCAGTACATTTTTCGTACTGACCCCTCTTGGGGACTTACCTTACATGTTGCAGGTGCAGGAATTAGTAGACCTCGTCAGTAGGTTGCGGACCATTTGCAGAGTATTGGTGAGCTCCAATTGCTTCGGGGCTTCCCAAGTCATATGTGTTCATTAAATGTTGGCATTTTGTAAATATTGTATAGACATGGTCATGTATCTGTAGAGGCTTTGTAGACATATGTGGGGAGATGAAAGTAAAGGATATATGTTCATTTTGACACAATTTCCCTAACGGCCAAAGTTTTATATATTGCATATGTTATCACGAGTTTCGCCTTTGATATTTAATTACATGATATAAAATGAGATGCATACGCAATCGTACATATAAGAGTACTTGAGCAAAGATTGGTTCTCTCGAGCCTCCTCGGCTTCGGGTGCCAATCACGCCTCGTGGGGACTCGGGTCGTGACAGATATATATGTTTGCCGATGGTGAAGTCCTACTCAACTACAGATGTATGGACCATGTAGAATTTGACTTCCCATTTAGGACATCCAAAGGACCATTTGGATTATGGCCATTATGGCCTCGATGTAATACCCTAGAGCAAGAAATTATTTATACGGAAAGCATGATCTCTCCAAAATCACTTATTTAGAGTTTGCCTGTATTTAATTGAGACATTTTACTTTTTTTTTTTTGGGTGTCATGTAACAAACTCTTAATCTCATAAGTTTATCTATTGCTCTTTAATTTTTTTGTTTGTAAACTGTCAGCTTTCTTATTTCTCGTGTTATCAGATAATCGACTCTTTCAGTTACTCAGACATCAATCCTATTCATGCTTATCAAGCCCTATCCATCTGTGCGCTTGCAAGTAATTGTCTTTTTCTTATAAAAGTAGAATTGTGTAAGTGATTGTTCGTAAAATTTTCGTTAATCAAATCCATATGGAGTTATGACCAATTCCAGTACAATTTAATCTCATATCATCTTTTTGGATTGTAACTTGGCTGATCTTTTTGAAGAGAAAAATAATTTGAACTTTTGGTCTTTTTGAAAAAAAATGGTTAGTAATATTCTTGAAACAACTGTGTGCTTTAACATTGACTATTTTGTAACCTGTATCGATGTGACAAATCTTAGAATCCAATTTCAATAACTAAGGGATCAAGTTGCACAAAAAAAGAAAAGAAAACACACATTATACGTGGTTTTGGCTAACTTAAACTCATCTTCAGTGGCGGAGCCACATGTACAAATTGGCGAATTGTAAAAGAAAAACAATGGATGGGGTTCACACTAGACTTAGCGAACTTTCAAATTTCTATTTTCTTAAAAAAAAAATGCAGTAAATTAAAGAAGTCCGTTAAATATTCTAGGGGTTCGCTTGAAGTGGAACGGACAACCCTTTTGATAAGTGTTTTTTGGGGAAATCCCCTTTGATATGATGTATTTGAAGTTGTTCCCTTTTGACACTGGACTCCCAAAATACCCATGACCACATGATCAAGCCAACGAGGAATAAAAGACGCGATTCTCCAAGCAGTGAACGGAGTTGTTCTCACTCTTAGAATTATACCATAGCGAAGTGGCACAATGAGTTGAGTCGCACCACCACCCATATTTACGTTACCTTTTTGACATGTATACAAATGTTGAACAAGTACTCTTTTACTAATAATTTGTAGAATTTCTTATTTAGGAAACTAGCTCTGGGCACATGCATTGCACATGTGTCCCGTGCTAATTTGTGAAGACTCTTATAATGATATAGATATACATTCGCTAAAAAACTTTGTATGGTTAAATATAAATGCATCTGCGTAAATTATAAGCTCTGTTATGAATATCAAAAGTAATCTTCAAACAACTTCAATTATGCAATTCTTATAATAGATCAAGTATTCAACTTGACAAGAGTTCTTTTTTTTAACATGTCACATATGATTTAAATGGTTTCCATGGATGCAACATATTTCATGTCTAGCCTCCACCTTTTTGTAGCCGCATCCATATCAAGAAGTTGCCATCGAATGAAAGTAGTGTTTTGTAAAATCTATAGAGAAATTTGATCAACATATGTCTTTCTTGTGATGGCTAGTAGATCATTATCAATTTCATGATGAACACCTACACAAACACAGTGATAACCTTTAGAACAAAAAAACAAAAATTAGAAACTTAAAAATAGCACAAGGAAAATTGAAAACAAAACATTACCTGCCCAAGAACCCAACTGACAAAGCATTATTTTACTTTATTACTAATACATAAGCCATAAAGTGAGCAACTTAATAAAGATATACAAAATCTATAATAAAGATATTACGAATTTCGTAACGTGGAACCAAGCATCTCCAAGATCGAGAAAATTTCATTGATGGAAATCCTTCCTTTATCTAATTGATTTGATTGTTTTAGATATATAATGCATTTGTAAACAAAGTATTCCATCTATCTTTAGTTTTATGCTCTTTCTTTATCATGATGAGCTATTAAAAATCACTACCAGAAATTGGACCTATGGAACATATATGCTAGTAATCATTTTCAAACCGTTGCTATAAACAGTTTAGTGCAACAGTTATGACCGTTGCCAAAAGGTTTGATAGCTATTGACATGGCTTAATCATATGGCCGTTGCCATTATAATATAACCATTGCACTAGGTCTAGCTATAAGAACGTTTTTTTGAACTGTTGCGGAAAGATATCTATGGTAACAGTTGTATGAAAATGATTATGTATTGGAATGGTTAATTAATCCTCCACATTTTTCCTCAATAAGTTTTATTGCCCGCCAATCCTAATATGTTTTATTTATTTATCTTTTTCTTCTTAAAACTCATTTTAGAAAGAAGATATATACAAATATATACTCATTTAGGCAACTTTAGTCAGATATCAAACCTCTCTCATCTCTCTAACCTCTCTCTAAGTCTCAAACTTCTCTCTTCTCTAAACCTAGCGCCGCTGCAAATCTGAGTTAATGTTCTCAGATTTGTGCTAATCTATGCTCATATTTGACCATTGGGAGCTAAAATCTGCAAACCCCTCTCATCTCTTTGAGGGTTTGTGTGATTTTAGTTGGTGTTTTGGTGATTTTAGCTGAAACTAGATAAATCTCTCAGATTTTAGTTGTTTCTGTTCATAACTGAAGCTGGACCTGATAAATATTGGATTTCTTCAACAAGTTCGCTTATTTAAGGTATTTTTCTTTAATCTATTCTTTGCTTTTTAAGTTGAGCTAAGGGATTTGTAACACCCTGTATCTTCCCAACCCTACTTGACGACGTTGAGCAATGTTTACTTAGGTGTCGAGAGCCATAAGTATGTATTTTGTAATGTTATTGATGAGATAATTGATATTGGGCCTAGTACATGTGATTAGACCTTCGTAGGAGGCATTTTGTGACTTTGTGGAGCATTTGTGGGGTTAAAAATGAGGCTTGGAGGACCTCCAAACAAAGTATATTAAAGGTAAGAAGTAAGTTAAAGAATAGAACTTGAAGTATCTAACCAAATCCGCAAAGAAAAGTCGAAGAACGAAAATTTTCAATAAAAATTAGGCCAGGCGCGCTAGAGGGCGTGCCAAGCCACTTTTTACCCAAAATTTTTGGGTACAGGCAGCAAGGTGGAGCGCCCAGGGGCGTGTCAGGCTGCTTGTGCACACCTCTCAAATGTTGGAAATTTTTCTAAGTCCCAAGGGTGCCCGGGGACGTACCGGGCCGCTTTTTTTGCCACACTTCTTCTCCAAACACGAGCTTATACATGTGATAATTGAAGTATTATATTGGCACTCCATTTTTATAAGATTATTCGTGAACGAATTTGGCATCCAAATGACGTTTTTACCCTTTCGGTCAAAATAAGTCATGCGTGGCTAGAATAACTTGTTTTTGGGATTGAGGCTACGAATATAAATCGCGTGAGTAGGAATATTGTCGTAAAATGTATGAAATGATTTAAACATGAGAAATTATTGATTTTATTGGATTAAGTGAATTGGGCTCAATGAGGGCCCAAAATGAGGCAAAAAACATGGGCCAAATGGGTCAAATAACCCATTCTTCCATTGACCTTCTAGACATGACATTTAATGCTATAAAGAGTGGATAAGGATGAATTGAGGGCTTATATAAAGGGCCAAAAATCTGAATAAGATTTTATTCATTACAAACACACATGCTTTTCTAGACAATTCCAAGAACACCCATTTAGCTCTCAAAACCCTAAGTCATCTCTTGGAGCAAGATCATCATTTTTTAAGCTTGGGTAAGTGATTATTCTTATGGATTAATATATTATATGCATGGGAGAGCATGCAGATCATGTTGCTTATGTCTAAAAGTGTAAGTGGTGCACTTTTGTGTTTTGTAAAAGATGTGTCATTTTGTAAATTAAACTTGAAAAATGACTTGTGGTTTGATGAAAGTGCATGGTATGGATGAAATAACAACATGTATGGTGTGATTATGTTTCTAAACTTGTTATTTTTCTATAATTGCAAATTATGGGATTTTGGCCGATATGTTGTTATGAGACGTATTGAGGTGACTTGATGAAGTAATTGTGATGTTGTGTTGATGGAGAAATGAAAAGTATGAACTTGGTGGGACATGCTATTGGTTTATCATGTATTGGTCAATGTATGGAATATTGTGGAATTGTTGGTATGATAATTTCATAAATGGTATTGTCAAGGGGGAAATGACATTTTAAAGCCAAACATGTAACTTATTGTCGTTATATGCATTTGTAAGGTAGTTGATGGTTAATGGAAACTCCGTTATGTACTTGTGTTGTAGAGTGAAACATAAGAAAGGAGCGGGACTATTGTATTCACATATAGGATTGTATATTCGTATTGAGAAGATAAGGTATGTAAGGTTACTCTTTCCGTATCCTTCTGCAGCTCATAGTATTCATATTGATGTTGTACTAGTTTATTTCGAAATGTCCCAAGGTATCTAATTTCAGGTTGTTATCTATTGTTAAGTCACATATTCCTCATTCATTAATCGTTGTAGCTCATGTGTTACATAATTATGGACATGATTCCAAAGTCCCAATAATAGTATGTTCCAAAGTTTCTAATAAGGTTATGATTACAAATATATCAATCTCTCATAAATGAGCGTATCAATCTTTTGAAAGTAAAGAAATGAGGTAATTCATATATGTGTGTTTCCAATAATATCACGATCCTCAATGTACCAATCTCTCATAAGTGAATGAATCAATCTCTCCTAAGTAAGACATGAAGAAATGTGTAGGTAAAATATCTATAACCCACCTATAGAGTGGATGTATGTTCTATTATAACCCACCTATAGAGTGGATGTATGTTCTACTATAACCCACCAATAGAGTGGATGTATGTTGTATCATTAACCCACCAATAAAGTGGATGTATGTTATATTATTAACCCACCAATAGAGAGGATGTATGTTATATTATTAACCCACCAATAGAATGGATGTATGTTATATTATTAACCCACCAATAGAGTGGATGTATGTTATATTAAACAACCTACTAACCAAGTATATGAATAATAATGATGATGAGCGAAAAAGCAAAGAAAGAATCTCTTGAAAAGAAAGAATCTCTGGAATAGAAAGAATCCCTTGAGTAGAAGAATCTCTTGGAGGCAAGTCTCTTGAGTGAAGGTAATTCTCTTGAATGAAGGGGTATATGGAGGATAGTATATGAATCATAAGGATATGAAAGAATAATCATAAATGACAATAACAGAAGAAATGTACATGGTTCCACATATAAACGAGGGTTATCCGCATTGACTATTTCTTTTATATTGACTCTATTGTTGTTATCATGTATAATGCAGTTTCTTATGAGCCTTACATACTCAGTACATTCTTCGTACTGACCCCTCTTGGGGGGACTTACCTTACTGGCTGCAGGCACAGGTGCTAGTAGACCACCTCAGTAGACTGTGGATCATTTGCAGATTTTTGGTGAGCTCCAGTTGGTTCGGGGCTTTCCGATTCACAGTTGTACATTTGTTTTGATGTTGTAAATGTTGTATAAAGCGGGGACTTGTCCCGACTTTAAGTTGGTCTTGTAGATGCATCTGTTAGAGGCTTTTGTAGACATATGTGGGTATATGAATGTAAGAGATGAATGTCCGTTTTGACTTAATGGCCCCAACGGCCAAGTTTTATATGCATATATATGGCTTACGTTTCCATGTCCATGACTTCCGCATAGTTGCATGAGGTATAATAAGAGTCATACGAGGATATGCATAAGAATGTACATGAGCAAAGATTGGTTCTCTCGGGCCATATCGGCTTCGGGTGCCAGTCCGCCTCAATGGGATTTGGGGCATGACAAAAGTGGTATCAGAGCGGGTCGTCCTTAGGGTGTCTACAAAGTTGTGTCTGAGTAGAGTCTTGCTTATGGATGTGTTGTGCACCACATTTATATGTAGGAGACTATGGGACATTTAGGAGTTGTTTCTTTTCTTCATTTCTAGATCGTGCAATAGAGCCAATGTTATAAGTGAAATCGTATCTGACCATTGGAATTGGTTTTCTTTGTTATAGTAAAAATGCCGATGAAAAGAAGGGCAAAAGGCAAAGGTAAGTAGGTAGATATGCCTACCGATGAAGTAATGAGTAAATCACCATCTAACCAAGCTAGTCAAGGTGGAGCTGACGCTGAAATTACATCGCGGTCTTCTTTTACTTTTCCAGCTCCGGAAGGGCTAAGGGGTAGAGAAGTACCTACAGAACCGCCCATGAATACCACTGACCAGGATTTAAGAAATGCAGTACATATGTTGACTCAGCTAGTGGCGGCACAAAGCCAAGGACGAGTTGGTCCAACGACAAATGAGGATGATGTGGTTAGGGTAGCTAGTCGAAGAACACAGGATTTCTTGAAATTAGACCTACCTATATTCACTGGGTCAGATCGAAGGAAGATCCACAGGACTTCGTGGATCAAATTCAGAGGGATCTAGAGGTTATGTACGTTACTGGAGTAGAAAGAGTAGAACTTGCGGCTTATCGATTGAAAGGTGAAGCGATATTATGGTATGAAGACTGGAAAAGATCACGGGGTATTGATGCACTTCCCGCTGGTTGGTAAGAATTTAAAATGGCATTTATTGATCATTACCTCCCATATGAGATTCGGGAGGCACGTGCAGACCAATTTCTAAATCTTCATCAAGGGAGTATGAGTGTTAGAGAATACAGTCTGCAGTTTAATTCTTTGGCTCAATATGCTCCAAATGTAGTGGCCACAATGACAGACAGAGTCCATCGATATGTGGACAGATTAGAGCCATATTTAGTGAGGGACTGTACTATCGCTGCTTTGAGCAAAGATATGGACATAGCTAGAATTCAGGCCTTTGCACAGAAAATGGAAGACCAGAGGCAAAGAAGAAGGACACAGGAATCTAAGAGAGGGCCATCAAAGAGGGCCAGACCTATGGGGCAGTCTATGGCGTCCCAAGGAGAATCTAGGCCTCTGATGCTTTCTAGACTGCCTAGACCATCACTCTCCTATTCCACAGTAGGCACACACTCTCATTTTCGAGGGTTTAGAGGTAGTCAATCTGGACAGAGTAGTGGAAGTCATAGATCACAGGCAACAAGATTTTCTCGTCAACTGTGCCAGCGCTATGGGAGATTTCATTCAGGTGAATGCTGATTTGATACGAATGTTTGCTTTTTGTGTAGTAGGCCAGGACACATGATGAAAGAGTGCCCACAGAGGCCCACGGATAGTATGACACGACCTACAGGATCAGCCGTTGTGGCATCGGCGGCTGGTGTACAGTCTGTTGGTGTTAGTAGAGGTACCAGAGGAGCAGCCAGTTCCAGTGGAACTCAAAATCGCACTTATGCTTTAGTGGACCGGCAGAATTTGGAGGCATCTGCTGATGTAATTACAAGTATATTGTCCATATTTTCACATAACGTATATGCATTGATTAATCCGGGCTCTACCCTATCATATGATATCCCATTGTTTGCTGCGAAGTTTGAAAGAGCACCAGAATTATTAGTTAAGCCAATTGAAATATCTACACCAGTTGGTGAATTTATTATAGTTAAAAAGACTAGATCGTAATGGGCTAGTAAATGTTTGTGATCATGATACGTTGGCTGATCCTATCAGGATGGAAATGATAGATTTTAATGTTGTAATGGATATGAAATGGTTAGCTTCTTGTTATGTAACGGTAGATTACCGAGCTAGGAAGTTACCTTTGCAATTTCCATAAAAGACTATCCGTGAATGGAGGAGTAAGGTTGGAGCATCGAGCGATAAATTGATTTTTCTATCTTAAGGTAAGGAAATGATGTCCAAGTGTACATATGTCACCTAATACACCCAATATGTCCCCGCGGGGAGGGTGTACCAATGTTGTTTGTACAACAGGAAAATGGCACATTGAGAATGCGTATTGGTTATTGGCAACTGAAGAAAAAAAAATGATTGACTTGAGATTGAGTTATCACCAAGTAAGGGTTAAAGAAAAATAGATACCCAAGACAGCTTTCCAAACATGGTATGGTCATTATTGGGTGTGACTTATATCATTTGAACTAATGGCTGCCCTAGTAGTGTTTGTGGGTAATGAATAGGGTGATACAAGCCATGGTTAGATGTGTTTGAGACCACGTTTAGAAATGATACTCAAGCTCATGAGAGAACCATGCTAATCATTTGCGACAAGTGTTACAGATTCTTCGTGACCGTAAGCTATATGAAAAGTTCGCTAAACATGATTTTTGGTTAAAACTCGTATCGTCCTTGGGTCACATTGTATATGATGTGTATTGATGTAACATGGTAACGTAATAGCGTATGTCTCAAGACAATTGCGCCCACAGGAGAGCACTTATCCTACACATGATTTTGAATTACCAATGGTGCTATTTGCTTTAAAGATATGGCGCCACTATTCATATGGGGTTCAGGTTGATGTATATACTGATTACAAGAGCTTGCGATATATCTTTAAATAGAAGGATCTAAACTAAAAGATAGCAAATATGGTTGGAAAGATTAATAGATGACACCATTCGGGGAAAGCAAATGTCATAATTGGTGCATTAAGCCGCATAGCAATAGGAAACACTAAGGGTCAGAGGTATAGCCAAGGGAGATAGTTCGTCTCCTTGAGACTCTAGATGAAAGAATTATAGTGTAAAATGTGACAGGGTCTTCATTTGTGGCTAAGGTGAAAAAGCAGAGGTATGCGAATTCTATGACAAACGCAAGAGGTAGTACGGTAATGCTCAACAAGTAAAATGTAGAGCACCAGAAACCTGGAGGTTATATGCAATATAGGAATCTTCCAGTTTGGAAGAACAATATTCTTAACATGGGTTTCATCTCAAGCTTGCCTCGTACATTTCGGTAATTTAATTCCATATGGGTGATAGTTGACAGACTTACCAAGTTAGTACACGTTTTACCTGTTAAGATCACTTATACAGCTGAATAATATGCGAAGTTGTAGGTTAAGAAATAGTACGAATACAAGGAATTCCAATTGCTATGGTATTAGTCATGGGAGCTCGAGTTACTGTATACTGTTGGAAAAATCTTTTCAAAAGAGTGTGGGAATCCAAATAAAGTTAAAATCCCCAGACAAGATGGATAAGCAGAACGCACTATATAAACACTTATGAGCTTGCTTATAGGACTTTAATAGCTGTTAGGACGATCATTTACTTCATGTGTAATTTGCTTACAATAGGAGCTATCGTGTGAATATCAAAAAGGCACCTTATGGAGCGTTATATGGAAAGAAAGGGAAATTGAGTCCATGTTATATAGGTCATATGAAATTATCAAGAGATTCTAGATCGACAAATGAAGGGGTTAAGAAATAAAGACATAGCTTCCGTAAAGGTACTATGGCGAAATCAACATGTAGAAGAAATCACAAGGGAAACCGAAGAACTAATGAAGTCTAAAGTACTTGTAATTGTTGTACATGGAAGAAAAAGTTCAAGATACAGACTTGGAGTCATAACAAGTAAGTCTTTACAAGTATTACGTGTGGATATGATAATGTGAAGGATTCACTTCGACTTAAGTTGTTACAGTGAAACAATGTTACTAACATTCGAGGACGAATGTTTCTAAGGGGGGGAAGAATGTAACACCCCGTATCTTCCCAACCCTACTTGATGATGTTGAACAATGTTTACTTAGGTGTCAAGAGCCATAAGAATGTATTTTGTAATGTTATTGATGAGATAATTGATATTGGGCCTAGTACATGTGATTAGACCTTCGTAGGAGGCGTTTTGTGACTTCGTGGAGCATTTGTGGGGTTAAAAATGAGGCTTGGAGGACCTCCAAACAAAGGATATTAAAGGTAAGAAGTAAGTTAAAGAATAGAACTTGAAGTATCTAACCAAATCCGCAAAGAAAAGTCGAAGAACGAAAATTTTCAAAAAAAATTAGGCCAGGCGCGCTAGAGGGCGTGCCAGGCCACTTTTTGCCCAAAATATTTGGGCAAAGGAAGCAAGGTGGCATGCCCAGGGGCGTGCCAGGATGCTTGTGCACACCTCTCAAATGTTGGAAATTTTTCTAAGTCCCAAGGGTGCCCGGGGACGTACCGGGCTGCTTTTTTGCCACACTTCTCCAACCACGAGATTATACATGGGATAATTGAAGTATTATATTGGTATTCCATTTTTATAAGATTATTTGTGTATGAATTTGGCATCCAAATGACGTTTTTACCCTTTCGATCAAAATAAGCCATGCGTGGCTAGAATAACTTGTTTTTGGGATTGAGGCTACGAATATAAATTGCGTGAGTGGGAATATTGTTGTAAAACGTATGAAATGATTTAAATATGAGTAATTATTGATTTTATTGGATTAAGTGAATTGGGCTCAATGAAGGCCCAAAATGAGGCAAAAGACATGGGCCAAATGGGTCAAATGACCCATTCTTCCATTGACCTTCTAGACATGACAT
Source organism: Capsicum rhomboideum (assembly GCA_031232105.1). Lineage (NCBI taxonomy): Eukaryota > Viridiplantae > Streptophyta > Magnoliopsida > Solanales > Solanaceae > Capsicum > Capsicum rhomboideum. The sequence goes on along the minus strand of CP124711.1, from coordinate 134,870,189 downwards.
TTAATGCTATAAAGAGTGGATAAGGATGAATTGAGGGCTTATATAAAGGGCCAAAAATCTGATTTTATTCATTACAAACACACATGCTTTTCTAGACAATTCCAAGAACACCCATTTAGCTCTCAAAACCCTAAGTCATCTCTTGGAGCAAGATCATCATTTTTCAAGCTTGGGTAAGTGATTATTCTTATGGATTAATATATTATATGCATGGGAGAGCATGTAGATCATGTTGCTTATGTCTAAAAGTGTAAGTGGTGCACTTTTGTGTTTTGTAAAAGATGTGTCATTTTGTGAATTAAACTTGAAAAATGACTTGTGGTTTTGATGAAAGTGCATGGTATGGATGAAATAACAACATGTATGGTGTGATTATGTTTCTAAACTTGTTATTTTTCTATAATTGCAAATTATGGGATTTTGGCCGATATGTTGTTATGAGACGTATTGAGGTGACTTGATGAAGTAACTGTGATGTTGTGTTGATGGAGAAATGGAAAGTATGAACTTGGTGTGACATGCTATTGGTTTATAATGTATTGGTCAATGTATGGAATATTGTGGAATTGTTGGTATGATAATTTCATAAATGGTATTGTGAAGGGGGGGAATGACATTTTAAAGCCAAACATGTAACTCATTGTCGTTATATGCATTTGTAAGGTAGTTGATGGTTAATGGAAACTCCGTTATGTACTTGTGTTGTAGAGTGAAACATAAGAAAGGAGCGGGACTATTGTATTCATGTATAGGATTGTATATTCGTATTGAGAAGATAAGGTATGTAAGGTTACTCTTTCCATATCCTTCTGCAGCTCATAGTATTCACATTGATGTTGTACTAGTTCATTTCGAAATGTCCCAAGGTATCTAATTTCAGGTTGTTATCTATTGTTAAGTCACATATTCCTCATTCATTAATCGTTGTAGCTCATGTGTTACATAATTATGGACATGATTCCAAAGTCCCAATAATAGTATGTTCCAAAGCTTCCAATAAAGTTATGATTACAAATATATCAATCTCTTGAAAGTAAAGAAATGAGGTAATGCATATATGTGTGTTTCCAATAATATCACGATCCTCAATGTACCAATCTCTCATAAGTGAATGAATCAATCTCTCCTAAGAAAGACATGAAGAAATGTGTAGGTAAAATATCTATAACCCACCTATAGAGTGGATGTATGTTCTATTATAACCCACTTATAGAGTGGATGTATGTTCTACTATAACCCACCAATAGAGTGGATGTATGTTATATCATTAACCCACCAATAGAGTGGATGTATGTTATATTATTAACCCACCAATAGAGTGGATGTATGTTATATTAAACAACCTACTAACCAAGTATATGAATAATAATGATGATGAGCGAAAAAGCAAAGAAAGAATCTCTTGAAAAGAAAGAATCTCTGGAATAGAAAGAATCCCTTGAGTAGAAGAATCTCTTGGAGGCAAGTCTCTTGAGTGAAGGTAATTCTCTTGAATGAAGGGGTATATGGAGGATAGTATATGAATCATAAGGATATGAAAGAATAATCATAAATGACAATAACAGAAGAAATGTACATGGTTCCACATATAAACGAGGGTTATCCGCATTGACTATTTCTTTTATATTGACTCTATTGTTGTTATCATGTATAATGCAGTTTCTTATGAGCCTTACATACTCAGTACATTCTTTGTAATGACCCCTCTCGGGGGGACTTACCTTACTGGCTGCAGGCACAGGTGCTAGTAGACCACCTCAGTAGACTGTGGATCATTTGCAGATTTTTGGTGAGCTCCAGTTGGTTCGGGGCTTTCCGATTCACAGTTGTACATTTGTTTTGATGTTGTAAATGTTGTATAAAGCGGGGACTTGTCCCGACTTTAAGTTGGTCTTGTAGATGCATCTGTTAGAGGCTTTTGTAGACATATGTGGGTATATGAATGTAAGAGATGAATGTCCGTTTTGACTTGATGGCCCCAACGACCAAGTTTTATATACATATATATGACTTACGTTTCCATGTCCATGACTTCCGCATAGTTGCATGAGGTATAATAAGAGTCATACGAGGATATGCATACGAATGTACATGAGCTAAGATTGGTTCTCTCGTGCCATATCGGTTTCGGGTGCCAGTCCGCCTCAATGGGATTTGGGGCGTGACAGGATTAGTGAAATTGTCGGATTTTGTTGTTGCATGTGCTATTAAATTGTAACAGTGAGTAGATCTTAGTTTGTTTATTTTAGGGTTGGTGAAATTGTTGGATTTTGCTGTGGATCCAACAATTTCAGCAGGCCAAAAATGTGAAAGAATACGCTACTGAATTTTTTTTAACCAAAAGGACTTAGGACAAAAATACAGAGAATCATATTACCTCTCCAACTTTCAAAATATCACTTCAGCAATTCAATCATTATAAATTAGGTTACATAATAATGATGATCACTGAGATTAGACAAGAAATAGTATAAAGGAGAGGATATTAAGCTTTATGTAACAAAATAAAATGAAAGTAGAAGTGACATACCAATTGCGTTTATTTCATCCAATAGTGAGGATTAGACATATGCTTGATATCTATTTATATAAGATGTTTTATGACTAAAAATAAATATAAATTTATCGTTGATGGTATTGGATTAATGAAGAAAAACTAAGGGTCAAAAACGGCTACAAAGCCATAAGATTCCCTTATTTTCCCATTTGATTCTCTACAAAATGTGCTAATAATATTTTTTTATAATCTCTTCAAAAACTGTACACGTTCAAATCTAATGGCTTTGTAGTCGTTTTTTACCCTTAGTTTTCCTTCATTAATCCAACACCATCAATGATAATTGTAAAAAATATTATTAGCATTTAGTAGAGAATTAAATAGAACAAAATAAGGGACTTTAGGTAAACGAAGGTTAAAAGAACCAAATTTTAATATAAAATTGATTAAAGAAAACTAACCATCAGTTTCCTACTCTCCTTAATTAACCCATGATTTAGGACTTCATCTGTTTAGGGAACGTGGTAGTTAAAAGGAATTAAGTTAATTAGACATTTTTGGAATTACTGATTGGGTAGGAGTGGGATATATTATACTATATTATGACTCATTAAGAAGTGGAAAATGATAAGTTGTATTTGGTCTAGTTTAATTGTCATTATTGATTTAATTTTAAAAGTTAATGAAAGACATTTTTTAAAATTTAAAAAGTTAGTAAAGGTTTAATTGTCATTATTGATTTAATTTTAAAAGTTAACAAAGACATTTTTTATTTTAGAAAATTAATAAAGGGCATTTTTGAAATCCAACTTTGTAGTTAGGAGCTTCTCACTTTTAGTATAACTAATTTATGGATACGTGCGTTCCACGTATATCCCCATTAGTTGGTATCATAATTTGTTATACAATTTCAATTGATAATATTAGATAATAAAAATAGAAATTAAAGTAAATAAAAAATGCAACTTCCCCAGAATGATGTGGATTCAGATGAACCCGATACCGAAAGACTGCTCCACATCTGTATGTAGTTGTTCAAGTTCTTGCTTGTATGTATATTTACTCTGACTTCTCTGACCTGATATCCTATGAAGATGCCATTCTGGACAGTTCCTAATAATCAAATAATCCTATGAGTTGACCCTTAGGAACATTGTTTTTAGAGAACATATCTGTATATTTTAGTGAAAGCCAATATTTACTTCTTTTTCATACTCCATTTTAGTATGATTAACAGAAAACAAAGCCTAGTTAATGGCTAAAGAGAACAGAAATCAAATTTAACTGAAATTTCCAAACTCTCAACATGTATGAAATCATAGTTACATGAAGTAAATTTGTACCACATATAATTAATAGATATCTAGTAAAAGAAAAGAATGACTTACAAGCTTGTGATGTGACAAAGAGTTAGGTTGTTGGCAGAACAACCGCAATTGATGGAGGGATTGAAATGATGGATCAAAGTTGAATCGATGAAAGACACCACTGTATAACTCAACCATTTTCCACTGATTGTTGCAGAAATGCTGCATTTTGAAAGATAAGAGGTCAAAGCATAGGCTGCAGTATCAATACCTCACAATTCACTACTATGAGAATTTAATTAACGGAGCCAAGAGTAAAAAATTTTACAAACTTAATCTTTTAAACAATGGATGACAATTAATTCGAATATGAATTTTAGGTTGGTAAAAAGACTCACATCAAAAATTCAAATAGCACGAAGTATTACTTCCATTTATATTGGATGTCCTCATCTTTAAATTCTTCAACTAATGTCTATTGTCTTCAAAAAGAGCTTCTAACTCACATCATATCTTATTTAATAAAACTGAGTTAATACATCAAAATCACCTTAAACTACATCCGTTTACGATATTGGTAGATCACATAGGCAGTCTCCATTTGTTGCAAAATAAGAACAGAGTATATAGCTCCAAATTGTTGTAGGGGATCTTGGTTTCCTAGCTATAAAAGGAAAAGAAAAAATCGAGCACAAACCGTCTGAGTTCTACCACAAAACTTTGAGCTCTCCAATCTCAACTTTTACCGATTGGAAGCAAACAATATTAATATGAAAATTATTCCCTGTAAATTAGTATTTCTCAACTTTTTACATGTCGCAGACATTAATAGTCCTATCTAATCCTTTGACTGCTTTACTATAACTTCGGCTTCTTTCACTCTCTAATTTTCTTTAAACAACAAATGGTTATACTTGTCAAATACTAAAAAAACATAACTATTTAAAAAAACATAACTATTGACTTCATACTTTATACTATGAGTGAATATTATTCGTGCATAGTAAATTGAGATAATGGAAGAATAGAACACTCTAAATAATTTGTCAACCACAGTATAAAATATATTAGCAGAGAATCACTTTTAGCAATCTGATAAAGTAATTCCAAATTGATATGGAGTGATTCTTATCCTTATAATGTGCAATATAGAAGACATATGAAAAATATCACCTCATCTTTGTGTAACCGGCTTAATTAAAAAAAGTATGATTTATTTTCCATATAACCTCTTAACGAAACGCAGGCAGGGGTACCATAGTTAAAATCTATCTTACTTCATGTACATAAAGAGAGTAAAAAATTAACAAACGCAACCCAGACACACCTATTTGTCCTTTTATGGGTGTAAAAATAAACATCTAACATTTCTATTTCAGAATTGATTATGCAGTCACCTGTGATCCAATTCCCCTTCGATGTAGTGAAGCCGCGAGTAAGTTCTCGTCTGCGTCACAAGGTTGATTGCAACTATTTTTCTTTCAAACCTGCCATTACTTCCAATACAGTGAAGAAAATTTTCTGGCAGAATTAAAAGAGCATAATTGTTCACAAGCGATACTTGTTTCACAAAAGTAACTTTCTAAGTGATTGCTAACATCGCGTTTAGATTGAAGAGTGTCTCAGGCTTCCATTCCTCTTTGTCAACGTTTGCAGGGAACTGTTTAATACCCTCAAGTGCTCATTGCATTTAACCAAGATTTTCACGGGCGCATCCATGAACTTTCTTGTGATGTCAAGAACTTCTGATGGCATGGTTGAAGAAAAGACTCCGATTTGAACTTGGGTAGGCAGCAACTGGAAAATATCATAAATCTGTCAGTATAGACACATGAATAAAGAATCAAAATTACTAATTATATTTTCACAAAGTCTGTGTAAAAGTGAAACAGGGGAAAAGGTTTCTGTATTTTACTCATGATAATAAGCAAATCAAGGAACTAATTGAATGGGATGAGTTTTCAGACAATGACCTTCAGGAACTAAATAAATGGGACAGGTACCAAGTGTCACACAAATAGCATAAATGGTAACTAAACTCAATTGCTAATTTCCGACACCGATTAAAATGATTTGTTAAAGGACTACCAACAAAATCTTAACATCAACCAAAGTTGCATATTTTAAATTAGTTGATTTAGAATAACTAATTCCAGAGATATTTCAAGATTAGAAAATGTAGAGTACGTCAGACTAGAACTTTTTCAAATACATCTACTTAGGTGTAAAATGGAATAATCTAATTGCAGAAGTTGAAACACCTGATCCTTAAAAGCTAATGAAATCATTTCACCATTCCGTGACCAAACATCAGACCCGATGTGGAAGAGAAAATTTCAACAATGAAACGTGTAAAGTTTTTATCCGGGAAGGAAAAAAAACAGAGTTGCAGGAATGTAGATCTGCCAAAATTTGCATAGCTTTGCCGATTGTGAAGATAATTCCCGCTAAGTCTATTCGGGATTGTAAAGTCATGACCGGCAATCAAAGTCATAAGTTGACCCTGAAGAAGAAGACGGCAGAAGGAGAATACTGGGGTAGGGGACTAATTCGAAGTGCCGATGATAATTTGCGGACTTGAATTCACATTTTATACCGGGATTTGGGATAATTTGGCTACTTATTTATGGAAGTCGAGGAAGTACCAGAGAGTGGCAGAGACAGAGAAATGACGAAAAAACTAATGAAGATCCAGAGAGAAAAGAACAGTTTTAAAAGACGGGAGTGCCGAAGCGTAATTTGGCTGCTTATTTATGGAAGGCTACGATTCTTTAAATCAGGACAACAAATATTAGGTGTGAATTAATTGCAACGAAAGCCAATGAGATCTTATAATGAAATGTAAATTATGTGTTGACGTTTAAGCATATATCAAAGACAAGAAACTACCAAGTTTATTGTTTCATGTATTACAAAAAAAAAAGTACTATTATTGAAGTCTTTCTAACAATACTTTATTGCATTATATTTTATCATCGTAACAATATAATAACAACATGTAGGTAAGAAAAAAACATGCAATGTAATTGATTGTGTGCTTCAATGATCGTTGTAAAATATTACTAAAAAAATGTGTTCTATATCTCCAAATTCAAAAAAACAGGATCAAGAGAACAGAAGATATAAACAAAAATAAGATTCTTATAACTTTACTTCAAAAGATGGTATAATATAGTAGCATAGTATTTTCTAAATAGAGAATCCCAATTCCTAATACTTAAAACTTTTTCGCTTTACCAATCAGGGGGACAAACGTGCAACACACGTTTCAAGAACTAGTTAGTTGTAAAATGTATCACCATGCGCTTGATTTTTTCTTTATCTTCTAACAGTATATTTCCTCAAATATCGTACTCTTTTTCCTTTTCAACAATCTCCTTTTTTTCTGAAATCTTCACCTTAGATTCTGTTTTCTTCATTTCAGCAAGCTCTAACTTAGCCGAGCACATGCTGATTTTTAGCGTGTTCCATTTATCAAACTCTTCCGGTGATTTTGCATGTTTTATGTTATTATTATAGTCCTCCACTTTAGTTCTAATTGTGTCCCATGAAGAAGCCTGCAGTTCTTTCAAATTTCAATAAATATGCTTTATAACCTGATTACACAGCGAAAAGCAGATGGTGATTTTCAGTAGCCTGAATTATGTTTCACAAATTCATTATCATGAAATAAAAAAGTAAAAGTAAACGTCAAATCCCAGGAAGTAACAAAAAAGGAGAGTGGACTAAATAAATAAAATATGTTTACAAAATCATAACGAATATGAAGACTGCAGAGAAGGCAATAAGAAAATAATTTTAATAATACTACAACAAATACAAAATCCTTTTTTTTAAAAAATGTTTTACATACCATTCCATGTTAAAGTCAACTTTTAGTATGAAAAGACTGCACAATGGGGATTGAGATATGAAAGGATGGAGGTGAATTGTAATACACGTATCATAGTGTATAGCGTTTGAGTATGTTAACTTCAGTCTAAGCTAGACCAGACCATTCCATTTCCCTAATAACTAAACAGAAATACAGTAATAAATAAAAAAGTAAACCACGTGTACAATTGTAAATTGTAAAGATATGAAATCTGAGTCTAACTCAACCTCAAAAGCTAGCTCAGGTTTCATTTCTTTATCATGGTATCAGAGCTAGGTCCATCACAGTTTGGGCTCCCGATCCAAGCTCCAGTTGGGCTTGGGCGTGAGGAGGGTGTTAGCGTGGGTGAAAGTCATGCATTGATTGGGGAAAGGACTGACGGTCTGTTTATATGGACTTGGGCAGTCCTCCGCTCATGAGCTGGCTTTTGGGGTTGTGTTAGGTTCAGGTATCATATGTTTAAATAAATAAAGTTAGAAAAGTTTAGGCAGAGTCGTTAAACACGTGTTTTGGTACAAGGGAAAAGAGAGCCATTAGATTGACCAATCACAAAATCTGAAGCTGATATAGAGGCCATACACTGTTTACAGTGGGCGGAGCTAGAATTTGAAGAAGAGTGTTCAAATTTTCTACTCAATTGTATTAAGGGAGTGCAAAATTAAAGAAACACTCATAATAGCTAACATTTAATCTTTACCCACATAATTTTTCGCCGAAGGGTGTGCACTGGACCACCCTTCGCCTAAGGTGGTTCCGCCCCTGACTGTTGGGTTAATCTTTCTCAGTATTTTCTCTCAGTTAAACCTGCAAGAAGCTTGATATAATTGTGCCGACTCATCATCCCAAGAGATTTTTCTGATACATATAGTTTAGGAGTTGGTACTTGGCTGTCTAATCTGAAATATATTGAAGCTTTCTTATCTTAGTTTTGTTTCTTCTGTGTTTGGAAGAATGAGAATATTAAAAAGGACTAAGGAGATCAATTTGATAGTTGGTTCTTTGTAAAACTTCATGTTGTACAACTTGAACTATTTAATTGAACTAGTGTGAAAACAACTTCTAGCCAAATATGAATAAATGTATAACATAGTTCAATAAAGGAGTGTCTTGTCTTGTTGTCCTTACTAGTAGTGGTGGACTAGTCTTGTAGTTTCTTATTCTTTGGTCTATGTTAATATCAATTGTTTTGTGTAACTCGATTTTAGTATTATTTGTTGTATTACGTCTTTTTCTTGCCTGTTCTTGTCATGAGCTGGGGTGTTTTTGGAAACTACCTATCTACCTCACATCTGGGATAGAGGTAAGGTCTGCTTACACTCTACCTTCCCCAGACCCCACTTTGTATTGATTCAGTAAAAACCAAAGCAATATCAAAGTAGGATCAAACCTGTATCTTATTCCTTGGCAGGGCATACTCTATCCAAAAAGACCTTTATCTTTCCTTCTGATCAATTTCTATGGTGTATCAACTTATGTGATAAATGATAATTCTTTCTTTCTTTTTCGCTATCATTTGTTGATAGGGAAAAGATGTCTTGGGTCTAAGCAAAAAATAAAATCTCTTCTATCTCGATTTAATTTATAAAAAGGATCACTTTCTACATTGATTAATGTATCGAACAGACAAATTGATTAACAAGTTTATAGTATTGTTGCAAATGATAAGAAGGCTATGTGGTTGACCATCTTAGGTGGGATATTGTAAGATTATCTTGGAGATATATTTGAGGATATGCTATGTAAGATTGGTTTGGCAGGACTTAATTTGATGATTTCATACAAATGATTTTAAGGTACTCGACTTGGCGAAATGGAGGATAGTAAGATCTTGTTATAGAAGTCCACTCTGAAAGGAGATATTTAAAAGATAGTGTGCAACACTTTATGGGATACAAAGCCTTGCCTACTTCATATGGAATTACACACGTAAATATGCATGACTTGTGGATTTGGAATACGAGTTTTAGATTCGAGCCATCACAGTGATTGGGCTTGAGTACTAATGCAAATGGCAGGCTTGATTCATTTTCTTTTAGTGTGCGCAAACAAAAGCCAAGATAAATTTTAAAAAGAAAAAAAAAAAGATGCATTAAAGAAGCTATCAGCTAGGCGATGAATGATGATACAACAGATAAATGCTAGGACCAAAAAACTCTATTTATAAGAAGATGCAGGTGTAGCTTGCACACTCTGCAAGATAGGCATCTGATGTCAAATCTTAGTCCAGGATTTTCCACATACAAGGATATAATGTCTCCAATACAGTTCCAGCCAAATGAAAAATGATTTTATGAAATGCAATCACCGTTGGCAATCATGGTAATTAAAATACATCTAACAGAAGTCTTTTCCAGCCTAACATTTCAGCAAGTTAAGGTTCATAGTGTTGTTTGAAACATGAATCTGAAACATAGGAAACAGTAAAAGTCGCTTTTGGCACACATTTCCTTCTTCAAGAAAGGAGAAGCAGGTCGTACGAGCAACCACAAGAAAAAGAGAAGTTTAGGAGAAATCGAAACCTATAAAGATGAACACGTATCGCTAAGGACATTTTAAGAGCCAATGAGGCACTCTTTTCTACAGGATTCTTGGCATAACAGTCTTTTATCACTCTTTGTTGAAGTCCTTGATATATTGAAGAACATGTAATTTATCTGGTCCAAACTGCGAAACTCATTAATAAGCTATAAAATGCTATAGGAGTTAACTAGCTTTAAGATAACTTAAATACCAAGTTTCGATTGAGGGTAGATATCAGACTATATTGGTTAAATAAATTGCAGAAACTTACATTGAAAATAAAAAGGCAAACACGGCCATCCAAAGACAGAGGACATACCAATGTAGTTGCTCATTGAGCAATCTAAATGCTTTGCTTTTTTTGATGTTAGATATGTAGACTTCAGTTCTCGGAAAATGTTGTTCAGTACCCAAACAAGAACTGAATGTGGATAATCTTATTTTGCATAAAGCTTAATCTGCAAAAGGAAATAAACTTTAGAGCAATCTTTTGCAATGCATTTGATTCATTGTTTAGCACCAGTTGAATTACTTGTTCTTATCTGGTCAGTTTTGTGCATAAGATAACTTCAAAAACAAGTAACTATTCTTATTTCAATGACAACATAAACGAAGTTGCCTAAAGAAGACCACGTAGGAAAAAAAAAGGTTGAATCATGTCCTCGGAAATTGGTACTTGGGAAGTTCCACTGCTAGAAGCAGTACATGGTTGTTTGCAGGAAAATAGGGATCTTCCAGCATCAACAAGAAATCCAGTTTCATTAGCGTCCTCCTGCTCTATGATTAGGTCATCGCCAAATATGAACTCATCATTCACATCCAGATACAGACTATCCATTTCATCGACAAAAGCAGCATTATGGCCTGAGGACTCTCCTCCAGCAACTGCTATGATCTGCTCTGTGTTTGTGTTTTCTCTAGGCTACATGCTCTCATTTTTAGTGCTTGGCACTGCTTGTGAAGTTTCAGCGGCTTCAGCATCCACACTAGTTTTATCGAGAATGCTTGCTCTTCTATTCTCTTTGGGGCGACTTTGAGGCGCTTGAAATACTTTTGGGCATGGCTAGCCACCTGCGTTGGTGTTCTTGTCATCACATAGTTCCTAGACACACTTTTCCAGTCACCTCTTCCATATGTATATCTAATCCCCGAAAAAATGACCCATAGCAGGAAAGAGAGAAAAATAAGTTATTATCAGCTTTTAAGTTGATCCAAGGAACAATATTGCAGGACATCATTTAATTAAAAATTTTACTTTCTCTCAATCAGCTAACCATGCACTACGTCTTATAAAGCCTAGATCCAAAAAGGCATGATTCCCTAGGCATATTTATTGCCTTCTGCGTGCACTGTGTCACTGTAAAACTTTTAAGTAAATGCTTTCCTGTGATCTTGTTTCCTGGATTAACTTCAAAGCTGATAATAACTTATTTTTCTCTCTTTCCTGCTATAGGTCATTTCTCCGGGGTTTAGATATATTTGGAAGAGGTGACTGGAGAAGTATATCTAGGCACTGTGTGATAACAAAAACAGCAATGCAGGTAGCTGGCCATGCCCAAAAGCTTTTCAAGCGCCTCAATGCTGGCAACAAACAAAATAGAAGAGCAAGACCAAGCGTTCTCAATATAATCAGTGCGGATGCTGAAGCTGCTGGAACTTCGCAAGTAGTGCCAAGCATTAACAATGAGAGCATGTTGTCTCGAGAAAGCGCTAGTGCTGAGCAGATGATAGCATTTGCTGGAGGAGAGTCCTCAGGCCATAATGCTGCTTTTGTCAATGCAATGAATAGTTTGTATCCTGATGTGAATGATAAGTTCACATTCAGGGATGACCTAATCATGGAGAAGTAGGGTGCTAATGAAACTGGGTTTCTTGTTGATGCTGGAAGATCCCTAATTTCCAGAAAACAACTATGTACTGCTTCTAGCAGTGGAACTTCCCAAGTGCCAAATTCTGAGGACATGATTGGCCCTGCTTTCGGAGGATCACAAGCAGTGTCGAGCACTAACTATGAGAGCATGTTGCATCGAGAAAGCACCAGTGCTGAGCAGATGATAGCAGTTGCTGGAGGAGAGTCCTCAGGCCATAATCCTGATGTGAATGATGAGTTCATAGTCAACTCATCATTTGGCACTGATGACATAATTATGGAGAAGGAGGATGCTAATGAAGCTGGGTTTCATGTTGATGCTGCAAGATCCCTATTACCCAGCTACTAGCAATGGAACGTACAGTCATCTTATCACTAGAATTGGCAGTAACCTTGAAGCATTAATCACTGAGAACATGGACGAAGATAATGATATCAATTCCATTTTTGATGTTGGGAAAGCACCAACTTCTCATGCAATGCTACTCATAGCGGAATTTCTGGTAACAGTTTCTAGCTTTGGAGCTACGAATGCACCTGAGAACAATGTGGCTGCTCATAGCGGAATGTCCAGTTATGTAGCTGGCAGCATTGGTGCTATGAATGCACCTCTGAACACGGTGGCTGCTCATAGAAGAATGACCAGTTTTTGTAGTTGCTAGCTGTTAGCTTATACGAGTCCACCACGAGTCACGGGACCAGTTCCCTTGACAGAGAAGTACAGTAACTAAAAGGATAATGAAGTTATTGCAAGAACAGTAAATGGCACAAGATATTTACATGGAAACCTCCTTGCTTAAGGGAGGAAAAACCACGGCCTGTCCCACAGGATTTCCCAACTCTCCACTAAAACCAAGCAACCAAGTGATTACAAACTCAAGTAATCACAAGGAATAAACTCTTAATCCTAACTCCTTGCAATAACTCTAATACAAGACAAATGAAACAACTCTATTGCACCACTGTGTCCACTAACTCTAGTCAACATCTTTAGGTAACTCTACCCAAGACAAACATCAAACTAATTATGAGGAGAAACTTGACTAACCACGAGATGACTCGATCAACTATCTCTAATTGACACAATTCAATCTTATGAACTTAGACAAGTAAACAAATCTACTATCCTTTTAGCTCAGGAGTACATTTACAATATAAGAACGAAAGACACAAAAACTCAATGTTACAACAAAGACACGACACGCTGAATCAGGTCCCTTGTTGGGAATGAGCAATGTTCTTTTGAGAGAATGGCTTTTGCTTTTTGAGTGAAATCTTGATTTGCAAAAACTAGGTTTTGCTCTTACAACATGTTCATTTTATAAGGGAGAGCAAAACCTAGGATGCATGCCATTGGTCGAGGTTGGCCTGTCCTGCAGTGCCTCTGCTGCAGTGCCACCAACCTTCTGCAGAAAATACAATTTCCAGCTGTACCCAGTTGATTTCTCTTGAAGTTGACATCAGCACGAACCAGGTCCCGTATTCACTAGTTTGTCATCTGATTAGGTCCCTTTGCACAATAGTTTATACATCATTAAAACTTCAGGAATACAACACTAGCATCGGTTCTATGAATGCACCTTAGAACATGGTGGCTGCTCATAGTGGAATGACAAGTTTTACAGATGCTATGTCACGACCCGAGCCATGGCCCTAGACTTGACGGGCATCCTAGACAAATGAAGACCCGAGAAAACCCCTTAGCATAACATTATAAGCATGGTCATTAATAAAGTGTGGAAAATAGACCCATCAATGTTGAAATTCAACTTAAGAAAAGTCATAAACCAAATCTTGAAAATACATCATCAGTCTACATTAGTCTACAAAGCCTCTAACATTACGAATAGAAATCCTAAGCCGAAACATGGCCCTGGCGATACCATAAAACAATTGACTGGAGTCTAATGAAGGAAACATATACCTTTCGAAAGATGGAGGGCTCACCACTTGTTCCTTGTTGTCCGAGTTAATCTATTGTTGCACAGTGCCATGAGAATGTGCCTCTGAACGTACATCATGAAACGATGTAGCTGCCCGATGACGATCAATATGTGGAATATATTGGCATGCAGAACAAATAAAAGAGAAGATAGATTTTATAAAGAAAGTAACCATCAAGTAAAAGTCAAGGCAATATGATAAAATACTAGTTATGACTTCAAGAAAAAGAAGGCCATAATTTCTATTCTTTAGCTCTGAACTAGATGGTATCACTGACTTCCGTTAAAACACCACGGGCTATGTGGGTTCGATCAACGCTCTACCGGCTAAGCCTCAATCCATGTTTGTTGCATGAATTGAGATTAAGTCATCACAGCTAGCACAATTATCCTCATAGAGGAAAGCATAAGGTCATCCAATTAAGGATCGAACCATTCATATGTCGGCAAAACACAGGCTTCGAGTATTGAGCCTTTTGGACTTAAACCTTTTTGGTTAACTATTTAATTCTCTTAGAGCCCATATTTTAGCCTTTTCAAATCATCAATCATCTTTTAAAATAATATCATTTCCATTAAGGGCATAGACCATCATTGGTATCGTCATACCAAGACTTGCAAGTCATCTATTTCATTATCTGTTTAACCACAAAGTCGGTTATCAATTTATCATGCTCAACATGTATTAAAAACAAGTATAAGATGGTTCTTGGAAATCAACCAACTCAATTTAAGAGTCCATATAACCATTGAGAGTCATAGTCATTCCTTAGTATAATAGTAAACCTTTCAATATGAGTCAACCATCATTAAATCGTTAAACATTGACAAGTCGTAAAATCTATTTTAATAGTAACATCATTTTTGACTCAAAGAATAACCCAAACGCTTTTATAGTAGTTTAGGGAAACAAAGATTTCACTTCCTCTACTCAAGATTTAAATCAATAGGTATTTAAGAGCAACTTCAAGTACAAAGTATTGAAACACAATTTTGTATTACTTTTGTAATTTTCATATACATATCTCTGCATACCTTTTTGATGATGAACTATAGAAGAAACCTTAGAATTTGATCTTGAGTTTAGCCTATGAACTTGAGTTGTTTCCCTGACTTAGAGAGAATGAAACAAGGGTTTCAATTGTTACTTAGGTTAATTAGAAGAGTAAGGAAATGTTTAGAATAGTTGGGGGATGGTTTCCCCAGTATAAGGACAAAAATACCCTTAAAATAGCGTGTAAAAACAAAGTCCCATCAGGCAAAATAGGGGGTGTGGCACACACCCGAAGGCATGGCCTCCCCCCATGTAGCGCGAGGCCCATTGCAAGGCCAAGCCTCGTGCGGTGCGAGGACCATCGAGAGGTCGAGGCAGTGGACCCTCGCATTGGTTTGTGCTGCGCGAGGCCAAAGAACAGCCTTCTAGCGCACGATGTATGATCTCCTTTCTCGTCCAAAGCTTTTCCAATTCTCCCAAACACATCCCAAAACGTTTTCTATTCATTCTAAGGGTCATATAGGTTCATTTTTAAGCCTAAAAGAGATGTAATAACGTACGGGGCGTTACATGCTAGCATTGGTGCTATGAATGTACCTCAGAACTGTAGAGAATAGCAGAAGAAAGGTATAACTGGGGAGACCTTTTGCTAGCCCAAGATCGTTAACTAAGATCGAAAGATTGAACTAAAGAAGAGGAAGCTACGAAAGAAGAAAGAAGACTTTAGATAGGAGAACTTATTATGGAAGAAGACTCTCTTGAATTGTATTAATTTTTGGTTGGTTACAAATGTCTAATGTCACCCCTATTATACTTGAATAGGGATGATTCTAGATACTAAGAATCTAGAATATTCTATCCTCTTCTGCAACTATCTTCCTCAAGTATCTAATACTCTAAAATATCTAGACTTTTCCTAAATACAAATATCAAAGAGAATACACTATAACTTTCTAGATTCTTCTACAGAGAATTACCTAGCATATCTAGATATTTCTTCAAGATGATTATCCTAGACATTTCGTTTGAGCCATGTTATATATGGACTATTTTGATTACATGGTATATATGGACTAAAAGGATCATTTTTTTGTACATTAAGGACTATTTCAATTATGTGTTATCTATGAAGAATTAAAATAATCATTTTTTCTACACATTAGGGACTATTTCGGTCATACGTGATATATATAAAGGACTAAATCACAACTCCAATACATCAAGGACCAATTTGATCATTTTAGAGTCCCCAGGCTGTCGAGAAACCTGATCATCAACTTGAATGTTAACACAATAATGTCCAGTCCAAGCCTCTTTTGTCAATCCGGGGCAATATGAGCATTGAGTGGCATAAGCTATTTCTTATAAGCATTCATGAAAAAATTGGAGGACTACTATTGATTGACCCCAAAAGAAAAGAATGATGGTTTGACGAGCTCTTATTCGCCCCTGATGGACTAGTATACTCTTGTCCTGTTGGGTATAAAGGAAACTCCCTTTTTATCCTTTAACAATAGGTAAATAAAAACCTTTTAAACAGAAATGTTTTATGCTTAGTGGGCTTATCCAGTGTGAACTGGTATAAGCCGGGGCATTGAGCTTCAGATAGTGGATGGTTAAACCCAAAAATACAAATTCACTAGCCATGATTCTTATCATCAAAATAGTACAACATTGTCATCCTCCAACAAACCCCCCCCCCCCCCTACGGGCGTCCATAACTACGTATGTTAAGCACCCCGCGGTTGGAACTACGTATGTTAAGCCCTGCAAGAAACTTTAAGACAATTAAACATGTCAAACAAACATGACCAGAAGAGCTACATGATACTCTAGCATTTCAGTTCAAATTCTTCCACGAGAGTAGAAGAGAGGGAAACAGAAGACATATAATGGTGCCTAAAGAACTAAAACAGTTTGTGTTCTTAGCCACAGAACATGCCTGCCGTTTAATTTGATAGTTGTACAAAAAAGGTCATCAGCTAAACTGATGTTTCATCCACTTGGGCAAATTCTTCTGCTAGACAATATCAAAAAGAGAACTTATCAGACATATACTGGTGACTAACGAACTAAAACATTTTGTGTTCTTAGCTACAGAACATGTTTGAAGATTTCATTGATAGTTGTACCAAAGACCAAGTTAGCATCCATTTGTTCACCTAATTCCCCAACGACGCTTCTGCAACAATGGAACAGAAAAACTTATTGTTGTGCAACGATACCTTAAAAACCTGATTTTGTAGTCGGATAATCAGCTCTTTGTCTCACTTCTTCAATTTCCACGTCCCAACTCTTTCGAAGAATTCCAACATTCTTTCCTTCTGATGGATGTTGGCACAGGTACCTCATAGTGTTATGAAAATTGGTGTACCCTTAGCCACTAAAAAACTACTATTGTACAAAAACATTTAAAATGGAGGACAAAAATGCCCTGGTGAAGCAGCCCAGATGAGGATTCTCTCCAAAACTATTATCTTAGCTTTAAGGAAGTAGCCCAGATGAGCTCTCCAAAACATGGGTAAGAAAATGGGTTATATAATTTTTTAAAGTCACATGATATTTTTGGAATTAAAAAATAGGTTTTAGAATTTTTTTAATTCAGTACATACAGGTCAACGAAAAGGGTAATATGCGCCATTTGCTAGACGGCAGGATATATACGCATCACTTTTTTAACGAGGGGTTATATATGCTCTAAATCGCAAAGTTGAGGGTATATTTGCCCCTTTTCCCATAAATAAAACTTTGGAGGTGATGAAGGTGATTGCATTAGCTATTATTCCTTCTAGACTCAAGTGTTTTCTTGTGGAAACACATCAGAATTTTCGCAAATAAGTCGAGTGTATCCCTACAATCACGCCTACATCTACAATATCTGACTACAATCTTTGACAGTACAGTCTGACTACACCTAATAGATTGAGAAGTTGGAGGAACTTCTGAATTTAAGATTCTAAAAATCCAATTTTGCTGGCATCACCTACTTTTGTAAAGGATGAAAGTATACGTGCTATTAGGACCTTTTGGGAGGGTAGAATGTACGGAGTCCTTGTCCCTACCTTAGAGGTAGAGAGGCTGTTTCCGATAGATGCTCATTTGGACATGAGACTCCAATATTTGCTGAATTATCCATTGCCCACTCTTTTTCGCCTGGTTGCTATATGCACTCACTTCAACTATACGTGCTATTAGGACCTTTTGAAATTCCATTCTAGAAAAAGTGAGTCGTGCAATCAATTACAAGAGATGATTATAAAATGTCAATTCAGATGATTAACACCGTCCTTAAGAACTGTACAGGAGACCCACCTGTGTTCCAATTCTGTCCAAGAAGACAATCTTTGCCATTCTACATGTGCTTTTGGATTCTGGTTGGATTCGCTTTGCACTTACGGATAATTAGGTAATGGAATACGTCCAGACTTGATGGCTGCAACATCTTTGATTAATGACACTTGGTAAACAGAAACAATCGCAACAAGACATGGATTCTTTTAAATCAGGTATGGATACCAAGAGAAGTAGTGAGTGACTGGTAAAAGGAACAAAAATGAAGATATATGTGTTGGTATCTTCGTTCGTAATCAGAAAATCAGGAAAGCAAAAACGTTAGTTTACTAAAAACATAAACAGACAAAAAATTATTCCGAGCCCACAAGTTTCTTGTGTGTCCTTAAGAAATATAATCCCCTCACTTTTGCCCAAGGTTTATGGATTACATTCTCCCAGGATAGAACGGAAAACTACTCTGTAAAAGCAGCACTTCAATTAATAGAACTTTGGCAAACTCAAATGGTGGAGCAAATGACAGGACTCTAGAACAATTTTGTTTTGAAAAGCAAATGCAGAGAACAATGAGGAGAGAAATGTTTCAGATTTTCGGTGTTTAAAATCTGAGGCATGGCCTCTAAATTTATAGACAATGAAAGAGTGAGATGGAGAGGTGCCATCTAAAAGGTTCCTTTTTGGTGTAATCCAAAATGTAATACCTTTTCTTATTTCCCATTCAAATTGTAAAACCCCAACATGTGGTATACTACCCACAAAAGTCCATAGAGATACGAAGAATATTATGAAAACATCTATGTTCTTTACCTAAAGAAATTAATCCTCATATGTTTTTAGGGGTTAGGTTTAGGGATAAGAGCACTATTCTAGGTACAAATTTAACAAGAGGAATGTAAGAAATATCAAATAGGAAAGCGCCAAGCGTCCCTTCACATCATAGACCCTGGGCTCAAGGAAAATCATATCAAAGAAGATCTAAAAAGGGAAGATTTATAGAAGCAACAACAACATACCAGACTACCAGTGTATCAAAGCATATCATAGCAGATCGAAAAAGAAAAGATTTACAGAACCAACAACAACAACATACCCAGTGTAATCCACAAGTAAGGTTTAGGGATGGTAGAGTATACTTAGACCTTACCCCTATCCTGGGAGGTAGCGACGTTGTTTCAAGTAGACCTTCAACTCAAAGAAAAAGCATATTAAAGAAGATAGAAAAAGGGAATATTTACAGAACCATGACAACAAATCAGAAAAAGAATACCATAAAACATCTTACTTTTTCCCTTCAAGGAATTACTCATATCTTTATAAATTAACTTTAGGGAAGTTTTACAGAACCATTATGTCACGACCCGAGCCTAGGCCCTGGATGTAACAGGCACCCGAAACCATTACTGGCCCGAGAGAACCACTTAGCTTACATCATGAGCATTCACCCATAAGTGGGGAAGAAACGTTTAAGGATCATGAGTAATAGACTGAAGAAAAATCTATTTATTTTATAAACTGATAAAAGTTTTAAACCATAATTGTGGAAATTTCAAAACATAAGAATAAAACTGAAAATAACTGAATCCGACATCTATTACTGTCTACGAAGCCTCTAAACACATGAATCAATGTCAATAGGGAACAAGACCTCGACATACTTCAAAATATAGAAAATAGTCAATCATAGTAGAAACAATGCCTTCCGAAGAGATGGAGGGCTCACCAATAGCTGATATGAATGGACCTAGTACTCCACGAAATTACAAATGTACATTTTGGAACCTGCATTATGAAACAATGCAGCGTCCAAGACGGCCAATACGTGAAATGTATTGGCATACAAAACCACACAAGAAAGTAATAAAGCATGAAAATACAAAGGTGATAAGTACAGTCTAAGAAATGATGAGCTGAAGGGACAATAGAACAAACTGAAATAATAAATGATGATGTAAAGTGAATTAATCCTTTTAGTTATTTATGGGAGCAAGTGCTGAACCGACATAAACCACCATGTGAGCGCATGGAGTCTGATCTCGGCCCGATCAGCTAAGTCATCCTATACCTTGTCGGGTATAGGACATGACATGACATGATTTGCTAGCAAGGATCCATAATTAGCCCTTTTCGGGACTTGTAAACAAAAGTCATCCGACTTACGGAATGATCTCTATCTTACGTCGGCAAACGTAGTTTCGGGCATTTGTCATTTAGACCTATGCCTTCTCGGTCAGCCAGCTAACTCCCTTAAGCTCATAATGTTATCTTACTGATTCCTGTTCAAATATTAGCCTTATTAGGCTCATGTTCATGGAATTAGCCATTTAGGCTCATAATCATGGTTTAGCCACTTTAGGGCTCATAGTCATAGTTTAGCCACTTTATGTCTCATGTTTGAGAATTAACTAGTTAGATTTATGAGTCATGAATTTATTATTCGTTAATATTACTCAGGACTCATGGTAGGTAGCTAGTATCATAATTCATGTTGCCATGGTTCATAAAAATATAGATTCTCATAACTTTATGGAAAAAGAGCTTTTGGAGTGTTCATGTCTTTTTAGCATAACTTAAGATTATGAAGACCGTATCATAAGGCCATGAAAGCATTCTTGAAAGAAATCAGAATTTGAGGAGAACAAAACCCAAGAGGAAACATAGAAGAAGTGATCTTACACACCTTGAAACGCTAGATAAACTTGAGAGTTGAACGGAAGAGACTAAACTTGATTCTTGAACCAACTTCCTTTAGATTGCTGAGAGTTGTGTTAGAAAAGAAGAGGATATTTAGTCGTGAAAACTTCTGGAGAAAGAGAGGCTTTTAACATGTGAAGATGAGGAAAATCGAGGTTTTTTTTTTAACTTATAGAAAATTGATGGACAAAGAGGGATTTTATTAGCTTAAAGAAACGCTCTGCTATAAAAATTATAATGTCTAGAAACTATGAATAAAAATGTTTTAATTGCTTGGGGTGGGGTAAAAATGAAAAGACAAAACTACCCCTAAAGGGGTTTAACAAGTAATAAGTGAGAGATGTTACAATATCTCCCCCTTGAAATCATTCTTCCTCGAATGAAGGTTATAAACTCATGTAAAACTCTACTTGCAAAACTCAGGGTATGAGACTTTTATTAATGAACTTTTCTTAAGACTTATAAATACCACCATAACTCACAAGCTCCAAAACAGCCCACCAAAAGAAAATATAAACCTGAATCATGACATACAAGGCACAAGAGACAAACAAGCTTTAAGGCGGGTATTCTATGGCGCTTGATTTAAAATACGAGAGGCTAGAGTTTATTGAGCGTGGTAAGTAAGAATTAGGTCATTACCTCCAATACTTCCCTCCTGTGAAGTGAATAGGTGAGGATACTTGCCTTCAACACCACTATCACGTCATAAGGAAAACCACTGAAGGGCTAGAGCTTGAGGATCTGGAACAAGAGGAGTATTTCTCAATTTTGACTTACACTTATCGTAACCTTGGCACTCAAAATGAGGGCCTGAGGAGTAATGTATGGTAGGCACGAGTACTTCATATATCAAACACATAATGCATGAATCGAGAGTTGTTTTGAGTATGGGTATGCAGTAACCGTCCTTCACCATCATAGGTAGACATATGTAGGGCTTAGAACGAAGAGATCATAAGAACGAATTGTTCGGGAAATCTGATCTGAGCATATACAAGACGTAGCATGATAGCCATTAAGAATACAAATAGAGTTCATAGAACTAAATGCACTGTGAAACATGAGTGCATATATCATGAGTTGTATAACATAAGGCTTTAATTCACAGAATCATTGGGTGAGACTGGAATTATTGTATGAAGCATTTTTGCTTGCTTAAGGAACAGAGCATGAGGCTTTGCATAGAGGGTTCGGGCCTTAGAAATAGGTATGGCATGAATATGTAAAACATGAGTAAATTTTATCTTTGACTGAAGTACAAGGAATATGGTAGAATAATATTGGATCGTTGTCTTACCATAGCTCTTTTCTGGAACCCATTACCATATGTATCACAAGACCCGATTTGGTCTTTCATTTATCCTATCATCTCCCCTTTAGTTCAAAAGTCGACATTCAAAGTTAGTGAACCTATTCTCTAATTGAGCTATAATCATATTATCTTGCACGGTTGGATTATCACTATACATGTGAATGCTAAACCTTTCTCTCTCTCTCTCTCTCTCTCTCTTTTTGATAGAATAAAAATTGCAGATGCTAAAAAAAAGAATTCTAGTACTTCTTTCGGAGATACCTCATAATCCTCTAATATTGAACAATCCGGTCTTCTCTTATTAGTCTACTAACATCACACCTCTAGGTTTCTATCCACCTAATTTGATGGAAATTAAAATTATACTAAGAGACTTAACACTATCCACAATATCTATGATCTCCTTGATTCAGCTTCTAGGGACACCATGTAATACATACCTAGAATTCTCCACACTTGTAACTCAAGAATACTAGACTAGGCACCAGTAAAATTTAGAAGACTAGAATATTATCTACAATATTTTTTTTTCCCTGGAGCACAAGTCCTCCCCTATAATTCCTAAAGTTTCCTCTTTGTCTAAAGTCCATATATATCACCTTTAAACTTTCATACTTGTCATAAGTTACACACTATATTCAGCCTACTATATCCAATTCCAAAACTAACATTAACACCCTTATACAAAAATCTTTTTCATCACGATGATCATCTACCATTGAAGCTTAAGGTCTAGTACTATACATGGATGGAAACACTTATTAGTTCACATTACTAAGAGTTATAGCTACTAAAGTGAACTCAAGAAATACTAGTCCACTAGGAGTTCATGACAAAATAGTCAATTTTAATCACACCATCTATCTCATTGCAGACTACAACCACATTCTCCTTCCCATCATTACTACTACTCCCTAATTATTCATTAAGTATTTCTTACCTAAACTGGATTCATAACCTTGCGAATGTCTTGAGTTCTCTCTTCACATTCACAAAGTATAGTCTAGCTCTGCCAACTCTAATTACTTTATTCTTTCGTTCACAACCTATACTTACTCTTTGTTACCACAATGACATGCCATCATAAAATGCCATCATAAAACTCTTCTCTAGTTCAAGCGTGATCTAAGTCATCTTAACCAGCAACTCTTTCTCTACATACTACCATGAAATCCGCAAAAACCTTGCAACACCTTAGCCAACACCAAAAGTCATACCACCCTATTACTCACTTATTGGATACATAATTCTATCTACATACTTCAATAAATCACTATCCCTAGTTTTGGTTTCTACAGTTCTAACTTCATATTTCTAATTTTGTGATCATTCTACTACTTATGGCTTACCACACAACCTCCAAAATCCCAATATCTCCGGGGTGGCAATACTACCAAAGAATCTAGATACACAATTCCCCCTTAAGGATGTCATTTGAAACAAATTTCTGGAAGGGGTCTAGGAGTACATCTTACAATGGCTCAAAAGCACAATTTATATGTACAAGAGTATACGATTTTGAATAAGTAGACTCAACACACGAATTTGAACAAGTTTCTTACGGCATAGCTCTATTGCATGATCTAAAGTATGAAAAATTGGAAACATCTCCTAAATGCCTTGTAGCCTCCTGATTATAGGTGTGGTGCACAACACACCCATAAGCAAGGGTCTACTAGACACGGCTTCACAGACACCCTAGCACACTTGAACTCTGGGCTCTGATACCAAGTTTGTCACGACCCGAGCCTAGGCCCTGGACGTAATAGGCACCCGAAACCATTACTGGCCCGAGAGAACCACTTAGCTTACATCATGAGCATTCACCCTTAAGTGCGTAAGAAACGTTTAAAGATCATGAGTAATAGACTGAAGAAAAATCTATTTATTTTATAAACTGATAAAAGTTTTAAACCATAATTGTGGAAATTTCAAAACATAAGAATAAAACTGAAAATAACTGAATCTGACATCTATTACTGTCTACGAAGCCTCTAAACACATGAATCAATGTCAATAGGGAACAAGACCTCGACATACTTCAAAATATAGAACTAGTCAATCATAGTAGAAACAATGCCTTCCGAAGAGATGGAGGGCTCACCAACAGCTGATATGAATGGGCCTAGTACTCCACGAAATTACAAATGTACATTTTGGAACCTGCATTATGAAACAATGCAGCGTCCAAGACGGTCAATACGTGGAATGTATTGGCATGTGAAACCACACAAGAAAGTAATAAAGCATGAAAATACAAAGGTGATAAGTACAGTCTAAGAAATGATGAGCTGAAGGGACAATAGAACAAACTGAAATAATAAATGATGATGTAAAGTGAATTAATCCTTTTTGTTATTTATGGGAGCAAGTGGTGAACAGACATAAACCACCATGTGAGCGCATGGAGTTTGATCTCGGCCCGATCAGCTAAGCCATCCTATACCTTGCCGGGCATAGGACATGACATGACATGATTTGCTAGCAAGGATCCATAATTAGCCCTTTTCGGGACTTGTAAACAAAAGTCATCCGACTTACGGAATGATCTCTATCCTACGTCGGCAAACGTAGTTTCGGGCATTTGTCATTTAGACCTATGCCTTCTCGGTCAGCCAGCTAACTCCCTTAAGCTCATAATGTTATCTTACTGATTCCTGTTCAAATATTAGCCTTATTAGGCTCATGTTCATGGAATTAGCCATTTAGGCTCATAATCATGGTTTAGCCACTTTAGGGCTCATAGTCATGGTTTAGCCACTTTATGTCTCATGTTTGAGAATTAACTAGTTAGATTTATGAGTCATGAATTTATTATTCGTTAATATTACTCAGGATTCATGGTAGGTAGCTAGTATCATAATTCATGTTGCCATGGTTCATAAAAATATAGATTCTCATAACTTTATGGAAAAAGAGCTTTTGGAGTGTTCATTTCTTTTTAGCATAACTTAAGATTATGAAGACCGTATCATAAGGCCATGAAAGCATTCTTGAAGAAATTTTATAGTGTTAGAAGTTGCATGGATCATTTGTTGGGTCATAGTTCATAAGGAAGAGATTTCTTGACATTTTGGAGGTTATGGAGATTTTGGAAGATTCAAGTTATTTTAACATATTTATGATTAAAGAGATCGTCTGATCATATCGAAAAGATAATTAAGAAATTTCATGTCATAATATTATGGAAATTCCATTACGTAGCAAATCCTCAAGTTGTGGAAAATTCGAGAATTCCATAGGGTTCATGATAAAATTTAATCCTTTAATCAATATTCCCCAAAGTTCATGAATTTCATAGATTACATAACTTCATATAATAATAAAATCCCTAATTCTTGAATCAAATCATAAGGGGCATAATAATTCACATAATTTGGGACAAATCATAACATAAAAAGTTATTCATAGATTTTCAGACAATTTAGTTAAAGAATTCTATTAATTGACAAGGTTATAGAAATTCATTCAACCCTAAAGACTTGAAGAATAATCTGAAATAGGAGGAGAATAGAACATAAAGAAATACATTGAAGAAGTAGTTCTACATAACTTGAAATACTAGAAGGATTATAACCGGAAAAGAAAGAATTAAGCTTGATTCTTGAATTAACCTCCTGCGGATTCTTGAGAGTTGAGTCTTGAGAAGAGGAAGAGGATTTTTATCGATACTCCTAAGTAATTGGATGATTGGGGTGTTTTTGATGTAATATAAACAGTTACAAAAGGATAAAATGACCATAACGCCCTTTCTAGCACGTTTTCCTTGTGTGCAGTCGCACAACCTGCACAATGCCCAGTAAAATGGGCATAACTTTTTGCACAAATCTCGGATTAATGAACAGTCAGTGGCGTTGGAAAGAAGACTTAAAAATATTTAATTTGATAGGTAATGGGTCACGTAACTCTACATATTCTAGGAGGAATACTTGTTTGAAGTTAACCCTTTTTTTTTGGACCTAGACGAAAACTTAATCGTTAAAGGACCTTTCAACTTAACTTCGTGCTAAAATTTCTTATGCCCTTAATTCATATCCAATATCCCTCCAACACTTAAGATATGACTTTTACACATAGATACAATCAAATTTGCTAGATTCACGTATAACTATATTTGTAGTGCAGTCTAAAGTTTTAGCTCGAAAGTTCAGGGTGTTACACATTACAACAAATCAAAAACAAAATAAAGGCCATAAAAGAAATTACTTTTTTCTTTTCAAAGAACTAATCATATCTATATAAATTAACTTTCAAAAACACAAAGAATGTTTAAGAAGCGTACCGAAAAATGTCTGCACAAATGATAGAACCTGATGACCAAAAGGCACAGTCGAAGCAAGCTTCTGAGTGAATCGATCTACAATAATAAGTTGTATCAACCAAAACGGACACACACATATCTATATTCAAGAAAAATTCAAATTTTTTTTTATAGATTTTTGGGCAAAGAGATTAATTTCATACCTAGGGTTTGTCCTTACAACAACTCTAAAGTTTCTGGCAATTGTTACTTCACCGAAGTTTTCGTCTTAGACATTTCACTAAATATATATGAAAATAAAAGACAAGATTATTGTAATATGAGAACTTTAACGGTTACTGTAATACAAACAAAAAGTCTAAAATGTGTCGAGAGGTATTACCTAATCTGCCATAATTCAATAAACGGAAAAGGGTCAGAAATACCCCTTAAGTATTGAAATTGGTTCAAAAATACCCTCCGTTAACCTATTGGGACAAAAATACCCTTCTACCCACCTTTATGGCTCAAAAATACCCTTCCATCCACCTTTATGGCTCAAATATACCCTTATAACTAACGGTCATTTTTTAAACCATAATTAAAAAAATTATTTATTACGTGTCAGTTTTCTATTGGTTGCAAATTAAATTAATTAAAATGTTATTATTTTATAATCAAACCCAGACCCAACTAAAACTACCCGACCCAAACCAGACAAAACCGCCCCCAACCAATTAAATAAAGAGGCAAATCCATTTCTTCTAAACCTAATTTCATTCATATTTTACGTCTGTTGAAAGCTGGGTCTTCTTCTTCTTCAATTTTTAGGGTTCTTGAAAACCATTTCGTGTTCTAAACTCTTTTTTCTTCTCACTGCGAATGAGACTTGCAAGTAAGTAGGTTGTTGCCAATGAAAACTTTTAATAAAACTTCGGTTCTTCGGTGCAATGAAAATTAAAAAAAAACTTTTAATAAAACTTTTGTTCTTCGGTGCACCGAAGAACCGTTACCCCTAAACCAAACTCCGAACCAAAGAACCGAACTACCGAAATAAAAATGGAAACCGAACCGAAGAACCGAAATTGAAGAACCGAACTAATTCTGTTCGGTACGGTTTTTTGGTTCTCCGGTTTTTATGCCCACCCCTATCCCTAACGTATTTGCAGGCAGACACAGAAAGTAGAAAATTATTCACCTTTGAGGTATGGTGTAACTGATATAAACCAAAAAACTATGGGTCACCGTTATTTAATTGGTTGGGACGGGTTTTGTCGGGTAGTTTTAGTTGGGTCCAGATTTGGTTATAAGATAATAACATTTTAATTAATTTAATTTGCAACCAATAAAAAGCTGACACGTAATAAATATTTTTTTAATTATGGTTTAAAAAAGGGTTGTTAGTTGTAAGGGTATATTTGAGCCATAAAGGTGGATGGAAGGGTATTTTTGGCCCAATAGTTAAACGGGGGGTATTTTTGAACCAATTTCAATACTTGAAGGGTATTTTTGGCCCTTTTCCGTTTTTTTAATTATGGTTTAAAAAATGACCGTTAGTTATAAGGGTATATTTGAGCCATAAAGGTGGATGGAAGGGTATTTTTGAGCCATAAAGGTGGGTAGAAGGGTATTTTTGGCCCAATAGGTTAACGGAGGGTATTTTTGAACCAATTTCAATACTTAAGGGGTATTTCTGACCCTTTTCCGTTCAATAAATTAAGTCCATCTGCCGGTTTTCTTGGAATTGGATTGTGAAAAGACCGAAAAAAATTTAAATTGGGGCACCGTTGTTTTCCATTTTTGGATACTCCGGAGATGGACAATTGAAAATCATCCTCTACATGTGAAAACAACTCATTAGGGTTTTGCCCATTGGTTTTGACATCTCAAGCGGAGTAAGGGACATGTTGACTTGAGACGGATCCTCCACCAGTCTAGGGACCAGGTCCTCCGACTGTTAACGACTACCAACTAGAAGTGCAAACAAGGATATAACAACAATCAACGATAATGCACACACGATTTTTACATGGAAACCTCTTTGCTCAAGTGGGTAAAATCACGACCTACCACGTAGGCTTTTCACCAATAACAATCCACTAAAACTAGAGCGATGTTGATTACAAACTCCAGTAATCCAAAGGTTAACCCCTTAACCCATCCCCTTGTAATAGGACAACACTGAGCCAATGCTATAATACTACTACTGCAGCCTACACTATCAACTAACCCTAACTGACACAACTCGGCTAACACTAGCCCTACTAATCAATTAACTCAAATAAGAATAAAACACTAACACCTACACAAGCTTCTTAAGAGAAGACTAGGTTTACAATAAAGAACAAAGTACAAAGACTCGAACAACACTGAACTGAGAACAATCACTCGTGGACTAAGCACAAGTCCCTTCTTGTAAGATCTTTGAACTGAATAACAACTTGGACTTTTGCAAAGAGAATAATTCCTTTTGAGTATGCAAAAACTAGGTTTTACCTTTTGTCACATCTTGCTTATATATGAGAGGAGGCAAAACCCAGGAGCCATGCTATTGGACGAGGGAGGACAAGATTGTTGCAACTCTGTTGTAAAGCCACCAACCAACTGCAGAAGGTAAAGTTTATAGTTGTATAAAGTTGACCACTTTGTTGTACAATTTCAAGGATCAGGTCCCTCGAATAGCTTGTCAATCATCAAAATCATGAATACATCAGGACATTTTGTTGGTAGGGAAAGAGATGAAGAGGAAGTGGTCCTTGCATCATTCAGGTTAATTGCGAGGATCTTATAGTCATCAGTAGTTGCGTCATATCCCAATCCTTGTGCTCAATATATTTCAGTGGAGATTCTAGATGGGGAGGTACTACTGATTCTCTTGTGGAGAGGTTCCACAACAAAAGGTGTTTTTCCAGTCTATTAGAAACATCCTGAAGAAGAACCTAACCATAACAAGAACAATATATTCTAGAATTCTCTGGCTTGCAGCTCGCTGGGCAATCATGTTTTTGTTCATCCTCAACCAGTTGAACCATCGATAAAGAAGAACAATAGAAGTTAAGCATACCATCCCTACCAAAACACATTTACCCAATAGGATTTTTTGGGGTATTTTGGTCACTCTTGGTATGAATGTGCTGCTTCATCTTAAAGTAAGGATCAACGATTAGTGCCTTCCAAAATTTTGAAACACATATGAACCGAAGAAGAGACCGCACAGGTAACCTGTTGAGGATCTCCATCATCATTTCCTCTTGTAAGTGAATACCATTGTCACGTCCCAAAATACCCCCTAAACGTGACTGGCACCCGCTAACACTACCTGTCGGGAGAACCAATCTTCCATACACTCACAATGTTCGTAAGCACTGAGATAAAACATGTGCAACTCCAAAATAGTCATTAAAGCAATAATAATTATCCAACCAAATATCGTAATCGATTTAGGAAAACAAACATCGCTTAAATGATAAATCTCTAGCCCGAATCCCACACTAAGACCATGGAGCATCTAAATAGAGTTACATGAGTTCAACTTTCGGGCATGTAAACCTAATGAAAAGAAATATAATCTAAAACTAGCTAGAGCTGACATGACAGCCTCCACGAACAATGCGAAGGCTCACCTCAGCAATAGAATCCTCACGAACGAACTGTCAACCACTAGTCTCACCTCTCGCAGCAGTATCTGCAGACATGCAAGAAAGGAGTGAGCTATATATAAATATAACCCAGTAAGATCCTCGACCCACTACTTTAATACCCCTGGAACAAGTGTTAGAAAATACAAAGCACAACAATCACATAAATGATATGCACAACATATATTTTTATGATATAATGCTCATTAAGGTCCGACAAATGTTTCAAAAGTCACTATGTATCTCAACTCAATTCACTCTCACGGCTTGTTATAAACGGCAGTGAAGGTGATCAGCCTAACACCCCGACAAGTCCACGGCAGCATACACAATGCCCCAAAAGTATACTACGGCAGCATGTACAAGGCCCCTAACATATTACGGCAGCATACACAATGCCCCTAACATGTTACGGCAGCTATGTATGCCCCTAGTAACCATATCACGACAGTGAAGAAAATATATTCAACACCCCAAAGTCACCTCACATATTACCATTTAAATAATTTTCAGTATACTTCACTAAAATACATATTCGCTGCTAGTCAAAGACCACCGATTCTACCAAGCACACGCTTGTCCCAACACATGGACTAGGCAGAAAAATACATTTTTTTTTATAAAGCCGATTTGAAAAGCAAGCACCAAAGTTTAAAGTCTCACTTACCTCGCTATCGTCAAGTTCCACAACTTTGTAATGCGTACACCAACCAAACAATCTCCAGTGACTTCAATCTATACAAAATATTAATTAACGACATTAATTATGGTAGTCCGGGTCCAGTCTTAATATCCCTAACTTTTAGGCTTAGAGCTAACCCTTACTATCTCCACCTTAAATCATAAATTAAAGGGAAAGATTGTCTTAATATCACTGTTAACACTTAATAGTGAAAAGTCTGTCCAATCATATACACTGTATCCTCAAAAGTTAAACTGTGCATAAGTTTAACCAATGGTAGCATAAGTAAAAAAAGAAAACAGTGGACAAATTTCGCAGATTGCCTTAATAGCCTAATAGTGGCTTCAAAAATCACAATTCTTTAATAGTATTCCAATCATTGGCTGATAATTTCACCACTATCCAATCATTATTACATCACTACTATCACTCACTTAAACCAAATCATTAACTACCACCTAAATTCTAGTAACAGAACAATGTTCAACACCAAGGAAAATAATTACCTGCTTACTCCTTCCAACCTGTATGCGTTGTTAATTCTCCAAAAACTTCTAATAGTTGCTTAGTTCAACTTTTCGTTGTTTTTTTTTTTTTCAATATAATGAGGGGAGCAATTACCCTAAATTCTTTCAACTCTTTTAATAACCAACAGAAAACGTGACCCCTCATATAGGAGAATGGATTTGACCTACTTCTTTTTAATTAGCCAATTTAATTTATTATAATAATTATAATTGGTTAAATTACCAATTTACCCCTCATTAAAATTTGGGTCATTACATTCTCCCCCACTTAAAAAAAACGTTCGTCCTCGAACAGGTCTAGAATCATACCTGAAGCTTTAAATAAGTGAGGATATCTAACTCGCATCTCCTCCTCGGGCTCCCAAGTAGCCTCCTCGGTTGGATGATTATGCCACGATACTTTGACTGAAGCTATCTTTTTCGACCTCAATTGTCGCACCTGCCTATCAAGAATAGTTATCGGGCCTTCCTCATAAGTCAGATTCTCATCAAGCTCTATATCCTCTGGCTGGATCTTATGAATATCATCCCGAACATATCGTCTAAGCATAGACACATGAAACACAGGATGAACTGCAGACAATCTCGGAGGTAAAGCAAGCCTATATGCCACCAATCCAATTCGGTCCAAAATCTCGTAAGGACCAATGTATCTAGGACTTAGCTTACCTTTCCTGCCAAATCTCATAACTCCTTTCATAGGAGAAACTTTTAAGAAGACTTTTTCCCCCTTTGCGAACTCCAAATCACGAACTCTCTTATCTGCATAGGACTTCTTTCTGCTTTGTGATGTCTTAAGTCGATCCCGAATCAATGCAACTTTCTCCAAAGCTTGTTGTACCAAATCTGGACCTAATAACTGTGCTTCGCCAGGTTCAAACCAGCCAACTGGTGAACGACACTTGCGACCATAAAGAGCCTCATACGGTGCCATCTGTATACTCGACTGGTAGCTATTATTATAAGCAAACTCTGCCAAAGGCAACTGATCATCCCAATGGCCACCAAAATCAATCGCACAGGCTCTAAGCATGTCCTCTAGGATCTGAATAACCCGCTCCGACTGTCCATCAGTCTGCGGATGAAAAGCTGTACTCAACTCAACCTGCGAACCCAATGACTTTTGAAATGACCTCCAAAACTCAGCAGTGAACTGTGCACCTCGATCAGATATGATTGAAATAGGCACACCATGAAGCCGAACTATCTCTCGAAGGTAGATTTCTGCTAACTGCTTCGAGGTATGAGTAACCCGAACTGGTATGAAATGAGCAGATTTTGTAAGTCTGTCCACAATTACCCAAACTGAGTCATTTTTCCTAAAGGTATTTGGTAACCCAACAACGAAATCCATAGTAATCCTTTCCCACTTCCACTCCGGGATAGTCAATTTTTGCATAACTCCACCGGGTTTTTGATGTTCATATTTGACCTGTTGACAATTTAAACAACTAGTCACATGCTTCAAAATGTCAACCTTCATACCCTTCCACCAGTACAATCCACGCAAATCTTGGTACATCTTTGTAGCACCTGGGTGGATGGAGTACCGCGAGCTATGAGCTTCTTCAAGAATTAGCTGTTTCACATCACCCATAATAGGAACACAGAGTCTACCATGTCGACGTAATACACCTTCGCCATCAATAGCAAACGACTTGACACCGCCATTTTGCAATCGATCTCGAAGCCTAACAAGGTAGGGATCATCATATTGGCAAGCCTTAACTTGTCCAACTAAGGATGACTGCACCACCATAACTGCAAGTAACTTGCCGGGCACCGTGTGATCAATTCGAACTCCCTGATTGGCTAAAGCCTGAATATCAGTAACCATAGGTCGCCTTTCAATAGCAAATCGGGCCAAGCTACCCATAGACTTCCTACTCAAGGCGTCTGCCACTACATTCGCCTTTCCAGGATGATACAAGATAGTAAGATCATAATCTTTAAGTAACTCTAACCACCGTCGCTGCCTCAAATTCAGATCTCTTTGTTTGAATATGTATTGCAGACTTTTGTGATCAGTATAAATTTCACATGGCTCACCATAAAGATAATGACGCCAGATCTTGAGTGCAAATACAATTGCAGCCAATTCCAAGTCGTGAGTCGGATAGTTCTTCTCATTGACCTTTAGCTGCCGAGAGGCATATGCCACCACTTTACCATTCTGCATTAAAACACAACCCAATCCAATTCGGGAGGCATCACAATAAATGGTGAAACCACCCTCTGCCGTAGGTAAGTTCAAAATCGGAGCCGAAGTTAATGCAATTTTTAATTTCTGAAAACCTTCTTCACATGTATCTGACCACTGAAAAGCCATATTTTTCTGAGTCAAGCGTGTCAATGGAGAGGCTATCTTCGAGAAACCCTCTACAAACCTTCTGTAATAATTAGCTAGCCCCAAGAACCTACGTATCTCCGTAACAGTACTAGGTCGAGGCCAATCCCGAACTGCTTCTATCTTCTTTGGATCAACATGAATCCCATCTCTTGACACCACATGCCCCAAAAAGGAAACCTTGCCCAACCAGAACTCACACTTTGAGAATTTCGCATAAAGCTTTTGTTCTCTAAGTGTCTGCAGTACAACTCTTAAATGTTGTCCATGTTCTGCCTCACTCCGAGAGTAGAACAAAATGTCATCAATGAATACAATCACAAAATGATCTAGGTATGACTTGAATACCCTGTTCATAAGGTCCATAAATGCTGCAGGTGCATTAGTCAGTCCAAAAGACATCACTAAAAATTCAAAATGCCCATACCTGGTCCGAAAGGCTGTTTTAGTGATATCCTCGGCCTTGATTCTCAACTGATGATAACCTGATCTCAAGTCAATTTTTGAAAAGTGAGTAGCACCCTGCAACTAGTCAAATAGATCATCAATACGGGGAAAAGGATATTTATTCTTGACGGTTGCTTTATTCAACTGCCTATAGTCAATACACATTCTCATTGTGCCATCTTTCTTTTTCACAAATAGCACAGGTGCACCTCAAGGTGACATACTCGGCCTGATGAATCCCTTATCAAGTAGCTCTTGGAGTTGAACTTTCAATTCTCTCAACTCCACTGGAGCCATACGATAAGGTGGAATAGAGATAGGTTGAGTTCCTGGCACTAAGTCAATGCTGAACTCAATTTCTCCCATAGGAGGTAGCCCAGGCAAATCATCTGGAAACACATCAACAAATTCTCGAACAATAGGAACATTGTAAATAGTAACATCCTCTGCTCGCGTGTCATAAACAGTAGCAATAAAACCCAAACACCCATGATTAATCATTCGGCGTGCTTTTACATAAGATATTATCTTTCCCTGAGTCACAGGAGTCATACCTTTCCACTCTAAAGGTGGCTCTCCGGGAATTTCAAAACGTATAAGCTTAGCATAACAATCAACCAAAGCATAACATGATGCCAACCAATCCATACCCATAATCACATCAAAGTCAGACATTAGCAACTCAAGTAGATCAACTATGGTGTCCTTACCCTGAACAGATATCACACAATCTCTATAAACTTTATCCACCGATAAGGTCTCCCCCACTGGGGTCATAACAATATATGGCACAATAAGGGTCTCAACCCTTCTCTCTAAGAATAAAGCAAAAGATGGAGACACATACGAGTACGTAGAACCAGGATCAATAAGAGAATATGCCTCGTGAGAATTTACAGTGATAATACCTGTGACTACTGCATTAGATGCCTCTATGTCCTGTCTAGCCATAGCAAAGAATCTCGGTGGTCCACCCTCTGTCTGAGAACTCTGAGCACCCTGTCCGCGAGCACCCTGCGGAGCGGTCCTAGCTGGCTGAGCGTGAGCGTGAGTACCTGCAACATTTCTTTGCACCTGTGTAGTAGCTTGACTAGAACCAGAATCTCCCTTAGGACAAAACTTAGCAATATGCCCTCTTTCACCACAAGTATAACAAGGACCACCAACTCCAAAGCAATGCCCACTATGATTCCTGCCACAATTAGAACATTTTAGATGCTGTCTGGACTGAAAGGAACCGCTACCCTTCCTCTGCATCTGCTGCTGCCCCTGTCTAGCTGGATAACTATTCCTCGAAGATTGTCCCACTGACTCTGACTGTGTAGGCCTTGACTGCCTACGATGAAAACCACTCTTGCTCCCCGATGAAGCACTACTAAACCCACCTGAGTTACGTGCTTTTTTGTTTTCTCGATCAACTCTTCCCATCTCATAATAAGACTCAGAACGGAGAGCAGTGTCAACTACATCAGCATAGGATCCATTTCGCACATCCCGTATCATAGGACCACGATAACGAGACTCAAGTCCATCTACAAATCTCCTTACTTTCTCCCTCAGGTCTGCAACCAAAAATGGAACATACCTGGATAATTCAGTGAATTTAGCTTCGTACTCGATAACTGTCATAGATCCCTGTCGTAGGTCGTTAAACTGTCGTCTCATATCATCCTGTTTGCTCAATGGAATAAATCTGTCCCTGAACATGGCTAAAAACTCCGACCAAGTGATCGGTGGTAGCTCTGCTTGTCTGCCTCTCAGAATAGAAGTCCACCATGCCTCAGGAGACCCCGAAAACAGAAAAGTGGTGAATTCCACACCACGAGTCTCTTTCAACCCCAGAGTAGACAATATCTTCTCACAACGATCAATAAATTTTTGAGGCTCAATAGTAGCTGGTGTAGCATCAAACTCTGGTGGCTTAAGATCCATGAAATTCTTAAGATCCTTAGGTTGTCCTACAGCTGCAACCGAATTATCAACTGGCTGAGGTGCCTGAGTATCTGCAACATTCAACTGAACTCGTGTCTGCATTTGTGAAGTAGCTTGAGGAGTAGGAACTCCACTCTGATTAGGCACCAATGCCTCTAACACATTCAACAATCTCATCACTGCATCTGCAGGCAAAGTAACAGTAGGTACAACAGTTGGTGTTGTCGATGGAGCATCCCGAACAACCTGATCCTGCACTTGCTCAGAAGCATCCATTTGGGGCTGACCCCCATTCCCAACTCCAGGTTGAGGACCGGTCTGTGCCCTAGTTCGAGGCCTAGTCGGATGAGATCCAACTCGACCACCACCACGAGAAGTACCATGTCCAGCACCACGTCCAGCAGGTGCATTAGATCGGCCAGTAGAGGAAGAACCACGTCTCTTAACCATCTGCGAAACAATATTCAAAGGTCAGACTGATTCAACTCAACGTACGAACCATGAATGAAAAAGGGAAAAGTTCCTAGATGTTCAGTAGCCTCAAGGTCATAAGTATGGGCGCCTACATACCCATGAACAAGACTCAACTAAACACTGCTCCATGACCCGGGACCTAAAGCCTAGGCTTTGATACCAACTTTGTCACGTCCCAAAATACCCCCTAAACGTGACTGGCACCCGCTAACACCACCTGTCGGG
The DNA here is from genome assembly GCA_031232105.1 of Capsicum rhomboideum. Lineage (NCBI taxonomy): Eukaryota > Viridiplantae > Streptophyta > Magnoliopsida > Solanales > Solanaceae > Capsicum > Capsicum rhomboideum. The sequence goes on along the minus strand of CP124711.1, from coordinate 134,833,375 downwards.
AGAACCAATCTTCCATACACTCACAATGTTCGTAAGCACTGAGATAAAACATGTGCAACTCCAAAATAGTCATTAAAGCAATAATAATTATCCAACCAAATATCGTATATCGATTTAGGAAAACAAACATTGCTTAAATGATAAATCTCTAGCCCAAATCCCACACTAAGACCATGGAGCATCTAAATAGAGTTACATGAGTTCAACTTTCGGGCATGTAAACCCAATGAAAAGAAATATAATCTAAAACTAGCTAGAGCTGACATGACAGCCTCCACGAACAATGCGAAGGCTCACCTCAGCAATAGAATCCTCATGAACGAACTGTCAACCACTAGTCTCACCTCTCGCAGCAGTATCTGCAGACATGCAAGAAAGGAGTGAGCTATATATAAATATAACCCAGTAAGATCCTCGACCCACTACTTTAATACCCCTGGAACAAGTGTTAGAAAATACAAAGCACAACAATCACATAAATGATATGCACAACATATATTTTTATGATATAATGCTCATTAAGGTCCGACAAATGTTTCAAAAGTCACTATGTATCTCAACTCAATTCACTCTCACGGCTTGTCATAAACGGCAGTGAAGGTGATCAGCCTAACACCCCGACAAGTCCACGGCAGCATACACAATGCCCCAAAAGTATACTACGGCAGCATGTACAAGGCCCCTAACATATTACGGCAGCATACACAATGCCCCTAACATGTTACGGCAGCTATGTATGCCCCTAGTAACCATATCACGACAGTGAAGAAAATATATTCAACACCCCAAAGTCACCTCACATATTACCATTTAAATAATTTTCAGTATACTTCACTAAAATACATATTCGCTGCTAGTCAAAGACCACCGATTCTACCAAGCACACGCTTGTCCCAACACATGGACTAGGCAGAAAAATACATTTTTTTTTATAAAGCCGATTTGAAAAGCAAGCACCAAAGTTTAAAGTCTCACTTACCTCGCTATCGTCAAGTTCCACAACTTTGTAATGCGTACACCAACCAAACAATCTCCAGTGACTTCAATCTATACAAAATATTAATTAACGACATTAATTATGGTAGTCCGGGTCCAGTCTTAATATCCCTAACTTTTAGGCTTAGAGCTAACCCTTACTATCTCCACCTTAAATCATAAATTAAAGGGAAAGATTGTCTTAATATCACTGTTAACACTTAATAGTGAAAAGTCTGTCCAATCATATACACTGTATCCTCAAAAGTTAAACTGTGCATAAGTTTAACCAATGGTAGCATAAGTAAAAAAAGAAAACAGTGGACAAATTTCGCAGATTGCCTTAATAGCCTAATAGTGGCTTCAAAAATCACAATTCTTTTATAGTATTCCAATCATTGGCTGATAATTTCACCACTATCCAATCATTATTACATCACTACTATCACTCACTTAAACCAAATCATTAACTACCACCTAAATTCTAGCAACAGAACAATGTTCAACACCAAGGAAAATAATTACCTGCTTACTCCTTCCAACCTGTATGCGTTGTTAATTCTCCAAAAACTTCTAATAGTTGCTTAGTTCAACTTTTCGTTGTTTTTTTTTTTTTCAATATAATGAGGGGAGCAATTACCCTAAATTCTTTCAACTCTTTTAATAACCAACAGAAAACGTGACCCCTCATATAGGAGAATGGATTTGACCTACTTCTTTTTAATTAGCCAATTTAATTTATTATAATAATTATAATTGGTTAAATTACCAATTTACCCCTCATTAAAATTTGGGTCATTACAACCATAAACTAGATAGGACAAGTAGAGTGTTTTAATTAGTAGATCATTTGTAGAAGATGTTTTTTTAAAAAAAAGCCACAACAACTAGAGTTCAAAACAAATTTTCAAGCACAACTTATACAACTTACCTTGAATTGGTTGAGAAGACCTCTCAACAATTGTATTTCCAAAAAATGAATTTCAAAGTAACGTTTTAGAATTAATTTGTTGATTGTGTTATTTAAAGTACTATCATTCATAACTTAGTCAAAGGAAAAAAAAAATCTTAAGTCCTTTTAGAAATAAAATCAGATTCCTAAAGGGCATACTTCTCCAGTCCACGTCCTGGAAATAAGCAGAATTGACGTTCAGTACATAACTATGATTTTTTTCTATTCTCATATGCAATTATTCATTCTTTTAAAAAGTAGAAAATTGTAAATTAGATAGTTTCCACCAAGAAGTTGTAAGAATCAGAACTGACACCCCTCAGGCAAAGGTAGCTCCGCCCCTGACAATGACATCTTTCTGGTTTCCATTAAGCTTAGGAGAAATCTCAAGTTCAGGAGATTACAGAGAGTAGAAGTAACCTATAAAATGACACATTGTGCAGTACGATCATCCGATCAAAGGGAGATCGAATTCATTGCACTTTTGTGTACCCCAACCTCAGTATATAGGACTCAATAGAAGTGATCACATCTTTCCGGACTATAGGCATATCATTAAGCATAGGAGGAAATCTCAAGTTAAGGATATTACAGAGTAAAACCGGCCCTTATGATTATCGTAAAAAAGATCTAACCTGCCAATTTTAAATTAAGCTAGAAATTTTTCCGCTGATCTACAGCTGAAGAATAAATAAACAGTACACTAATTAATATGTACAATTAACAAGCAACCAACAATAGGTAAACAGAGGGGATCTCAGTCACTTCTTACCAAAGAAATGAAATAAGTAAGCTGACAGCTTTGATAAATACATTCAGAACCAAAAATTTAGCAGCAATGGATAAATTTATTAGAATAAGAGGTTGCTACATAATCTTCGAGAAAAGAAAAAGAAAAAAGTTGTCATGATCATACATAGGCAAATACTAAGTAATTTAAGAGAGATCAAGCTCTTTGTATAAACAATTCCTTGCTTATAGGTAAGACTTTCAGGCCATAATCCAGATGCTTCTCTAGATGTCATCAATGCAGAAACAAGGCATCCCCTTCGTTGGTAGACTAATAGCACTGTACCATCTGCAAACATATATTTCGGTCTGGCGGAAATAAAAAGATTAGTACCACGTATTTTAATTAATTGAGTCCAAGATTCCGTGATACAATAGTCTTTCATTACCCACAACTTAAAAATGCCCTCTGACTCTGGTGTAATATTAGAATATGTCCGATAAAAGTAAAGCATTCCTCCCAATACTGAAACACCATGGTCCTTTATGAGGCGAAAATAGTTATCCAACATTTACTCCAACAACAATATCTCTCCATACACCTCATTTGAAATATTAAATGAAATGATAGTATAATATTGTGAAATACTCCATGTACAAAGCCAATGAAATGCTCCACGTTCAAACACGCTGAATGCCAGTAGGATAACCAATTCTTCTCCAGGAACCACTTTTTAGCGTGAGAACTTCAATCGAAACATTGTGACTCCTATAATGATCATTCAGGTTAATCTCAAGGATCTTATAGTCATCACTAGTTGCATCATATCCCAATCCACATACACAATATACCAGTGGACATTCTGTATGGGGAAGTACTATTGATTCTCTTGTGGAGGGGTTCCACAACAAAAGGTGCTTATCGAGTCTATCAGAAAAAACCAGAAGAAGAAACAATCCTTCACAGGAACAATAAATTTTGGAATTCTCCGATTTGCAGCTCCAAGGGCAATCAAGTTTTTGTTCATCCTCAACCACTTGAACCATCGATAATGAAGAACAATAGAAGTTAAACATATAATCCTTAAAGTAAGGATCAATGATTAATGCCTTCAAAAATTTTGAAACACATTTGAACCAAAGAGGAAACAGCACAGGTAACCTGAGGATATCCATCATTATTTCCTCTGAGAAGTGAATTCCCATGACGTAAATACGACAAGTAGAGTACTTTAGTAGTTCATTTGTTGAAGATGTTAAATCTTTCGGGCGCACACATATATACATGGAGTATATGAAAATCAAGAAGAAATATTAAAAAAGAAAGCCACAACAACTAGAGCTCAAAATAATTTTTCAAGCACAACTTGTACAACTTACCTTCAATTGGTTAAGAAAAACACTCAACAATTGTCATTCCAAATAAACAATACTCGTGGAATTTCAAAGTTATGTTTTAGTGTTAGGCAGTTGAAAATTGGTTTCTCTAATGTCATGAAGTATAATTTGGGAAAATGTCTAACACACCTAGAATTTAAGTAGAACCAATAATAATTGAACTCAATTCTAAATAAGTAACACCACCCTGAAATCAGAAGCAGCTGATCAACATCCATCTGGTTTGTATTATCATTTGATGGCTCGATAATGCTCTTCCCTGCAATTTAGTTAAAAACATTGTGGTTAGGAGGTAGCAGGTATCCAAGTGGAGTAGTCAGAGGTGCGTACAGCTAGGCCTGTGCACTAATCGGTTCAACCCGAATTTCTAAACCGATTCGAAGCAATTTGGACCAAAATCGAACTGACCAAGAAATCAAATTATGTATACACCGCTAAAAAATACTAATAATCTGCATCTAAGACTTTATAGCCTAGGCCCAAATCCCAATCCCGATATTTCCTTCCCTTCCATATTTCCATTTATATGCTGTTATGCTTGCAAGTTTATGAATTTTTTGGTTAATGTCTTGGATATTTAAGACTGTAATTTTAAGATTTTGTTACTTTTGGTTATGTTAATAGTTGCTTGTTTAAATTCCGAAACCAAACAAATAGATCTGTGTAACTAAACTGAACCAATTAAAAAACGAATTGAATTGAACCTAGAATTGATCGAGTTTTGATGACAACTTCAGAAAATCTCAATTTCAAAAGCCACTACGGCCAAAATCGGACGATTCGTGCACAACAGCAGAAAGAAGAAACAGGGGATACCTTTGCAAATTTGATTGAATCTTCTTCTTCTTCTAATGGAATTGGTAAAGTTGTTGCCGTATGACTAGGAGGTCACGGTTCAAGCCGTGGAATCTGCCACTTGCAGCCCATCCACGGACCCTGTGGCGACCAAGGGCAAACCTGTAAAGACGTTCATAGTAATTTTTTATGACTTTTGTCTAAAACTTCCAGGCGGTTCTCTTCAGTCCTAACATGAAGCATATACCAGTAATCAGGGGTGTCTTTGCTTTATATTGCCTTATTGGCAGAGGCGGACCCACGTGGGTACACGTGCACCTGTTAACTTCCAAAAAACATATTTTAACGCTACGGTAGAACAGAGAACAGTTAAGCCTATCATGTCGGGGTGGAAATAAAAAATCAAACCAAATTGAATTAATTTGATTCTTTGATTCGGTTTCAGTATTATTTTTCTAAAACTTCGGTTCTCTATTTAGGAGAGACCAGTATTATTTTTCTAAAACGACTTTAAACCAGAAGAAGATTTTTCTTATAGAGTTAGATGTGGTTTTATATCTAATAATATCAAACAAGCCTACATTAGTTGTCTTTTCCGTTGGGAAGACATAAGTGACATTCTTCTTTTTCATTCACGAGGTTTATTTGTTGCTTCTTATTGTTGACATTCCTTTTTAAATACAGAAAAATCTAATTTAAAAAATCCAATTGAACCAAACCGAAGTAGTTCGGTTCGATATCGTTGCACACTATCGAAAAATTGAAAATCGAAAAACATAGCCAAGGATATACAGGGAGATCCAGCTTTAAGCCCCATCAGTGTTACAACATAACCAAGGATCAACAGAGAGAGTCCATTGGCAACCAACAATAGGAAAACAGAGGGGATCTCAATGATCACTTCTTAGATAAAGGATTTCGGTTACGAGGTAATCCTTGCTTGTAAGAGGGTTTGTCAAAAGGAAAAAAAAAACACCAACATACTACATAAACAAAGAGTTTGCAAGAACAATTGCTAACTCAGCTTTTTTGATAAATTTCAACCAAAAGCAACCTTAGTCTCTCAAAAAGAGTTTGAAGATAGACAAAAGAGTAACATTGTCTAGCAAAATGGAATATGTCTTCAAAAAACAAAGTGCAGCAATATGAACAGTCTATCTGGTTGTGACCAACTAAGATCAACACTAACAGCCTCTTCTCCACCAACTCAGAACACCGTCAAAAGGAATGTCTACATTGGGGCATCTCCAACATCAAAGTTGGATGAGGTGGCGAAGGGAGGTAACTGAGCAGCATCAGCAGCCACCATGTTCTGATGTGCATTCGTAGCACCGATGCTAGCAACTGCAAAACTGGTCATTCCATGAGCAGTCGCCATGTTATCAGGTACATTCACACCACCGAAGCTGGCAGCTGCATAACTGGACATTCCGCTATGAGCAGCGACATTGTTCTCAGGTGCATTTTCACCACCGAAGCTGGCAGCTGCATAACTTGATATACCGCTATGAGCAGCATTGAACAACATTGCATGAGAAGTTGGTGCTTTCCCAACATCAAATATGGAATTGATATTATTGTCTTCGTCCATGTGCTCAGTGATTAATGCTTCAAGGTCACTCCCAATTCTAGTGCTAGGATAACTGTAAGTTCCACTGCTAGCAGCAGCACATGGCTGTTCGCTAGGTAATAGGGATCTTCCAGTGTCAACAAGAAATCCAGTTTTATTTGCGTCTTCCTCCTCCATGATTATGTCATCAATGCCGAATATGAACTCACCATTCACATCAGGATACAGACTATCCATTCTGCTGACAAAAGCAGCATCATGGCCTGAGGACACTCCTCCAGCAACTGCTATGATCTGCTCAGCATTGGTGCTTTCTTGAGGCAACATGCTCTCATTGTTAGAGCTTGGCACTGCCTGTGAAGTTCTAGCGGCTTCAGCATCTGCACTAGTTATATCGAGAATGCTTGCTCTTCTATTCTCTTTGGGGACTGCTTTGAGGCGCTTGAAATACTTTTGGGCATGGATAGCCACCTGCGTTGGTGTTCTTGTTATCACGCAGTTCCTAGATATACTTTTCCAGTCACCTCTTCCATATTTATCTAAGCCCCTGAGAAATGATCTATAGCAGGAAAGAGAGAAATAAGTTATTATCAGCTTAAACGTTTTACTCTTTCTCAATCAGCTAACTTATAAAGTCCAGAACCAAAAAGTATACACTAATCAAAACTAACAACACCCTACCCACTCGCCAACCCAAAATAAAATCATCAGGGCATAGCAACATATACCAAATATAGTTCCACAAAGTGGGGTTTGGGAGGGTAGAGTGTACGCAAACCTTACCCCTACCTTAGAGGTAGAGAGGCTATTTAAGATAGACCCTCCTTTGGATATGAGACTCCAATATTTGCTGAATCATCCATTGCCCACTCTTTTTTGCCTGGTAGCTATATGCACTCACTTCAACTATATGTGCTATTATGACCATTTGAAATTCCATTCTAGTAAAAGTGAAATTCGTGCAAGCAATTACAAGACATGATCATAAATATCAATTCAGACGATTAACGCCGTCCTCAAGAACTGTACAGGAAGCCCACCTGTGTTCCAATTCTGTCCAAGAAGCCCCTTTTCGCCATTCTACATCTGCTTTTGAATTCTGGTTGGAAACGCTTTGCAGATCTGGATAATTAGGTAATGGAACACGTCCAGAGTCGATGGCTTCCACATCTTCAATTAATATATTATAGTAGTTTATGATATCATCAAGCGATTTCCCCGGAAGTGCTTCTTCCATCTTCTTCAATAGATTGTTATCCTTAAAGTAGATCGCTAGGGTATTCTCAAAGATTTTATCCTCCTCTTTAGTCCAGAAGGAGCTATTGCATGTCCGGTCAGTGCTCATTTTCTTTTAGATCTACAAGGAAAGGCTCAAGCATGAAAAGGGAAAGTTCTTGCAGAGGATTCAGAAAACGGATAAGTTTCAATATATCACAAAAACAACCATAAATATCTGGCATCTATAATAAGATTTTGTGTAACCCCTGACACTTGGTAAACAGAAACAATCGCAGAAAGACATGTATTCTTTTAAATCTGTTATGTATACTAAGAGAAGTAATGAGTGACCGGTAAAAGGAACAAACATGAAGATACATGTGGTATACTTCCCACAAAAGTCACCAGAGATACGAAGAATATTAAAGAAACATCTACATTCTTAAGGTTTTATAATAAGAAAGAAGAATACAAAGAAGAAAACTACTTGTCTCAAGACAAGAAAATTTTGTATCACCTAAGTATTTATTTATGTTCTTGTTAGTGACGTGAGAAAAAAAGGATATATGGCCTGTACCACATAAAGTTTAAGAAATCCTGACAATCCAACATATGTTATCAAAAGAAATTGATTCTCATATGTTTTTAGTGATAAGGTTTAGGGATAAGAGCACTAGTCTAGTTAGAAGTTTAACAAGATGAATGCAAGCAATATCAAAAAGGAAAGTGTCATTTCGCATCCCTTCGTATCATAGACCCTCGGCTCAAGGAAAAACATATTAAAGGAGATTGAATAAGGGAAGATTTACAGAACCAACAACAACATACCTAGTGTAATCCCACAAGTGAAGTCTGGAGAGGATAGAATGTACGTAAACCTTACCCTTACTTTGGAGGTAGAGAGGTTGTTTCACATAGACCCTCGTCTCAAGGAAAAGCATATCAAAGCAAATCAAAAATGGAAAGATTTGCAAAACAAAAGACAACAGTATACCCAGGGTAATCCCACAAATGAGGTTTGAGAAGGGTAGAGCATACGTAGACTTTACCTCTACCTTGGGAGGAAGAGAGGTTGTTTCCAATAGACCCTCGGCTCAAGGAAAAACATATCAAAGCAGATTGAAAAAGGGAAGATTTACAGAACCAACAACATACCCAGTGTAATTTCACAAGTGAGGTCTTGGGTGGATAGAGTGTAAGTAGACCTTATACCTACCTTGGGTGGTAGAGAGGCTATTTCTGATAAATCCTCGACTCAAGGAAAAGCAGATTGAAAAAGGAAAGATTTACAGAACCAACAAAAACATCATACCCAGTGTAATCCCACAACTGAGGTCTGGTGAGGGTAGATTATACGTAGTCCTTCCCCCTATCTTGGACTATAGTGAGGTTGTTATAGACCTTCAACTCAAAGGAAAGACTTACAGAACCATGACAACAAATTAGAAAGACATTAAAGATCTTACTTTTTTCCCTTCAAGGAATTACTCATATCGATCTTTATAAATTAACTTTAGGAAAGTTTTACAGAACCATGACAACAAATCAAGAACAAAATAAAAGCCATAAAAGATCTTAGTTTTTCCTTTCAAAGAACTATCATATCTATATAAATTAACTTTCATAAACACAAAGAATGTTTAAGAACCGTAGAAAAATGTCGGCACAATTGATAGAACCCGATGACCACAAAGTACAGTCAACACAAGTTTCTGAGTGAATCAATCTACAGTAATAAGTTGTATCAAACAAAACTGACACACACACAAATATATATAATCAAGAAAAATTGAAAAAAAATCTTAAAGATTTTTGGGCAAAGAGATTAATTTCACACCTAGGGTTTGTCCTTACAGCAATCTTGAAGTTTTTCTTGCAATTGTTACTTCACTGATTTTTTTAGGCATTTCATCAAATATATAAGAAAATAAAAGACAACAAGATCACTGTAATCTGAGATCTTTAACAGTTAGGGCTCGTTTGGTACAAGGGGTAAGAGATAACTAATCCAGAATTAATTTTAGGATGAGCTTATCCATGTTTGATTGGGATAAAATGCATAGGATAACTCATTCCGGGATTGTAGTATTATTTTATCCCACCTTGAGGGTGGGATAACTGATCCCGGGATTCCTAATCCCTGGATAATTAATCCCGGAATAACTTCTTTTCCAACCAAATGACCCCTTACTGTAATACCAACAAAAAGTCTAAAATGTGCCAAGCTGTCTTACCTAATCTGCCAGAATTCAATAAATTAAGTCTATCTGCCGGTTTTCCTTGAATTGGATTGTGAAAAGATCGGAAAATTTGAAATTGGGGGCACCTTTGTTTCCATTTTTGGATACTCCGGAGATGGGCAATTGAAAATCATTCTCTGCATGTGGAAACAACCCGTTAGGGTTTTTCCCATTGGTTTTGAGGTTTCAACCTGAGTAAGGGACATATAGTTGGTAGAGAAAGATATGAAGGGAAAGTTCTCCTTGCATCATTCAGGTTAATTGCAAGGATCTTATAGTTATCACTAGTTGCGTCATATCCCAATCCGCATACTCAATATATCAGTGGAGATTTAGGATGGGGAAGTACTATTGATTTTCTTGTGGAGGCGTTCCACAACAGAAGGTGTTTATCGAGTCTACTAGAAACAGCCAGAAGAGGAATCAAACCATCACAAGAACAATATATTCTGGAATTCTCTGGTTTGCAACTCGAAGGGAAATCAAGTTTTTGTTCATCTTCAACCACTTGAACCATCGATAAAGAAGAACAATAGAAGTTAAGCATACCATCCTTACCAAAGCCATTTGGCCAAGAAGAATTTTTTGGAATTTTGGTCATTCTTGGTATGAATGTGATGCTTCATCTTAAAGTAAGGAAAAAAAAGGGCAGTCCGTTGCACTAAAGCACCCGTTATGCGCAGGGTCTAGGGAAGGGCCCGACCACAAGGGTCTTTTGTACGTAGCCTTACCTTGCATTTCTGCTAGAGGTTGTTTCCAAGGCTTGAACCCATGACCTCTTGGTCACATGACAACAACATTACCAATTACTCCAAGGTTCCCCTTCAAAAGGAGGAATGCAACACGAGGACTTCCCAGGGGGTCACCCATCCTAGTACTGCTCTCACCCAAGCATGCTTAACTTCGGAATTCTGACGGGATTGGGTGCGTTAGTGCTGGTATAATTGCATCCAAAATTTTGAAATGCATATGAACCGAACAAGAGACCGCACAAGTAACCTGTTGAGTATCTCACATTATTTCCTCTTGGAAAGTGAATACCCATAACCTATATAGAACAAGTAGAGTGGTTTAATTAGTATATCATTTGTTGAAGATGTTAAAAGAGAAACCTACAACAACCACACTTCAAAACAAATTTTCAACACAACTTGTACAACTTACCTTGAGTTGGTTGAGAAAACCACTCAACGAATGTAGTTCCAAAAAACGAATTTCAAAGTAACATTTTAGAGTTAATTTGTTGATTGTGTTTTATAAGTAGTATTTTCAGTCATAACTTAGTTGAAGGACAATACAATCTAAAGTCCTTGTAGAAATAAAATCATATTCCTAAAGGGCATACTTCTCTAGTCCACGTTCTGGAAGCAATCCAGATTGATGTTCAATACATAACTATGATTTTTTCTATTCTCATATGCAATTATTCATTCTTTCAAAAGTACAAAATTTTAAATGTGATAGTTTCCACCAAGATGTTTTAAAAAGCAGAACTGACACCCCTTGGGCAAAGGTAGCTCCGCCCCTGACAATGACATCTTTCTAGTTTCCAGATTGTAGGCATATCATTAAGCATAGGAGATATCTCAAGGCAAGGAGATTACAGAGAGTAGAAGTAAGTAACCTATAAAATGATACATTGTGCAGTATGATCATCTGATCTTAGGGAGATCGAGTCCATTGCACTTTTGTATACCTGAATCTCAGTATATAGGACTCAAGAGAAGCAATAACATCTTTCGAGACTGTAGGCATAGCTTTTAGCATATGAGGAAATCTCAAGTTAAGGATATTACAGAGAGTAAAACCTGCCCTTATGATTATTGTAAAAAGGATCTAACCTGCCAATTTAAATTAAACTAGGAATCGTTCCACTGATCTACAACTGAAGAATAAACTAACAGTACACCAATTAATATGTACGATTAGACAAGCAACCAACACTAGGTAAACAGAGGGGATCTCAATCACTTCTTATCAAAGAAATGAAATAAGTATGCTGACAGCTTTGATTAATACATTCAGAACCCAAAATTTAGCATCAATGAATAAATTTATTAGAATAAGAGGTTGTTACATAATCTTTGAGAAAGAAAAAGGAAAAATTTGTCATGATCATACATAGGCAAATACTAAGTAAGTAATTTAGGCGAGATCAAGCTCTCTATAGAGCAATTCCTTGCTTATTGGTAAGACTTTCAGGCCATAATCCAGATGCTTCTCTAGATGTCATCAATGCAGAACCAAGACATCCCCTACGTTGGTAGTGTTGGTTTTAATACCGCTAAGGGAAATAATGCAGCAAGGAGAGCCAAAAACTAGCGGCTGAAACAGAGATTGAGTAAAGAAGAGTAGAGACGCAGAGAGGTTTTTCATTTCTGGTTAAAGCAGCCTTCTTTATTGATAATCACCTCCTAACTTAAATAGTCCCTATTACAACTAAAAATAGGTTTAAACTTACCATAAAAAAACGTTATTTGCTACCAAAAATAACAGAAACAACTAACAGTTTCCTACCAAAAATAGGAATATCAATTTGACTAGGATTCTTATTTAAAAAGAAAGAACAGGAGAAAACTAAATGAAGTCGTGTATTCCTTAAAGAAAATTTCAACACTCCTCCTTGTTTTAAGAAATGCAACTGTAGATTAGAGTCACTTCTCCCTTTTGCTGCACTTCTCTCAAGAAATAGAACTTGATGTTGAAATGCTTGGTTTTCCTATGAAACACCGGATTGTTTGAGATTGCAATAGCTGCCTGGTTGTCGACAAGAATCTCAGTACTTTCCTTCTGTTCCATACGTAAATCACACATCATCTTTTTAAGCCATAAATCTTGGTTTACTGCTTCCATTCCTGCTATGAATTCAGCCTCTATGGTGGATTGTGCAACAATTTCCTGCTTCTTAGATGACCATGAAAAGATTCCAAAACCTAGGATGAAACAATTTCCAGAAGTACTTATCATATCATCAGTGGATCTAGCCCAATCACTATCTGAGAACCCAAACAACTTGAAGCTTTGACATTTCTCAAACTTTACACCATAGTCAATAGTACCTTTGATATGTCTTAATAATCTTTTTACTCCTCTTAAATGCATCTCACTTGCACAATGCATAAAATGAGATAAGAGACTTAAAACAAGTAGAATATCTGGCCTTGTCGCAGTGAGATACATTAAGCATCCGATCAAGCTTCTGTAATACCCTTCATCAACTTTATTGGCTCCATCTTCTTTACAGAGTTTCTCTTTTTGATTCATTGGCGTGCTCGTCGGCTTGCATTCCTTCATTTGAGATTTCTTCAGAATTTCCTTTGCGTATTTCTTTTGGCAAATGAACACTTCACTTTTACTTTGCTTGATCCATCCCAAGAAAATAGGTCATAAGACCAAGATCTGTCATTTCAAAAACATGCAACATTTCTTTTTTAAACTCCTCAACCAGCCTTGTATTATTTCCTGTTACCAGAAGATCATCAACATAAAGAGACACAATGAGAATATCATTGTATTTATGTTTTACATAAAGAGTGGATTCAGATAAGTTTTTTCAAAACCCAAACTTAACAGATGATCATCTATCCTGCTATACCAATCTCTTAGCGCTTGTTTTAGGCCATAAAGAGCCTTCTTTAGTAGATAGACTTTATATTTATCACCATGTTTCATAAATCCTAATGGTTGCTCAATATATATTTACTCCTTTAGTATGCCATTCAAGAAGGCTGATTTGACATCGAGTTGGAACATTTTCCATTCCATTTGTGCTGCTATTGCGAGCAACAATCTGATTTTGTCTAATCTTGTAACAGGAGAGAAAGTGTCAGAGTAATCAACTCCATAAATTTGTGCATACGCTTTCACAACAACCCTTGATTTATTCATGTTGATTGAACCATCAGCATTTAGCTTGGTGCGAAACACCCATTTTACCCTAATTACCTTTCTGCCTTGAAGTTTGTCAACAAGCTGCTAGGTATTATTTTTTTCAATCATGAACAACTCCTCCTCCATTGCATTTTTCCACTTGGGGTTTTTGAGAGCATATTCAGGGTTAGAAAGTTCATGTATTGCAACATTACTAATAAATGTCAGAGAGCAATCGAGTTCCCCTTATCGATAAACCATCCTCCCTTTCATTTAACGATGAGCTTATTTTCTGGATAGAATTCTTTGAATTTTCCCAATCCCATTCTTCAGTTACCACGAAGTAGACATCTCTGTTGATAACTTCTCAACATCCGATTGAAAGATTTTGTACGCCTTTGAAACAGTACTATACCTAATAAAAATGCCCGGGGCAGCCTTTTTGTCTAGTTTATCTCGTTTAACCTGAGGAACATAGGTAAAACAAAGACAACCAAACACTTTAAGAAAATGCAGTGGAGGCTTGTACCCATACCATGCTTCATAAGGAGTTTGATCTTTCACAACCTTTGAGGGAAGTCAATTCTGTAGGAACACAACTGTGTTTGCTACATCTTCCTAAAACCTCTTTGGCAAATTCTTCTCATGCAACATACATCTTGCCATTTCCATAATAAATCTATTTCTTCTTTCACTAACTCCATTTTGTTCTGGAGTATAAGGAGCAGTAAGTTGACTTTCAATCCCTTCTTCTTCACAGAACAGATTGAACTGATGAGAAGTATACTCCTTGCCATTGTCTGATCGTAAAATCTGAATTTTACCATAGCTTTCATTTTCCACTTCTGTTTTGAACTTCCAGAAAACACTCTTGACCTCTGATTTGAACTTTAGAAAATAAATCCAACACATCCGGGTCAAATCATCAATAGAAATAACATTGTTAAGACTACCTTTAAGTGAGGGAGTCCTTTGGGGTCCTCCAATATCGATGTGAACTAGCTACAATTTTCTTGTCGCTCTCCAACTTGCCTTCGTGAATGGAAGTCTACTTTATTTTCCAAATTGACAAGCACGACAATCTGTTGAGTATTTAGGAAGGTTCTCCACCATCTCCAATTTTTGTATTTTGGGCAGCCCTTGATAATGATAGTGTCCGAGTCTCTTATGCCATAACTCGAAAACATCTTCTTTTGTTGTATACACCACCTGCTCTTCATCTAATAGATTAAATGAGAAACCTCTACCTCTTATTTTAACTTTAAACAAGCCTTGTCCTGAAGCTTCCTTGATCAAGTAATGTTTATCCTCGAAATACAATTTGAAACCTTTTTCTAAAACCTGACCAACACTTAACAAGTTCTGGTCCAAGTCGGGTATATAAAGAACATCAGAAATTGTTTTAGTACCTGATTGTGTTTCAATTGTAATGGTTCCCATTCCTTTTGTTGGAATATGATCACCTTGGCCTATTCTAACTTTGTAATTTTAGTAGGCCTCAAATATTTAAAGAGCTCTTTATCACATGTCATATTATTTGTTCATCCGCTATCGATCAGCCAAGATTCGCTTGAGACGCTGCTTGTAAAACATGATGCGACAAAGAGTTGATTCTCTTCCTATTCATTAATAACTAAAGTAAATGCATTCCGCTATTGAGTTTTGTTCTTACAAATGATTGTTTCATGCCAAAGATGATTGCACTTATTGCACTTTGCATCAGGCCTTTTCCAACACTTGAAAGGTGTGTATCCGAGCTTGACGTAATGCTTACAAGGAGGGTAGTTTTCTTTAAAGCTACCTGTTTTGTTTTTGTTATTGCTTGTTGCACCTTCTTCATCTGTTAGTTGGTACTTCTCATTCTTCTTTTTCTTCTTATATCATCCATCATCGTGATGCTTGGCTGGTAAGGCACCTTCAACAGCTCCTTCTTGTCCATAACACGTTGTTTCTGTTGTGCTTCAAAAGCACTTAAGAGCCCTGCTAGTTTAATTTTGGACAAATGCTTAGTATTTTCTAAGTTTGTAATGGTAGCCTCAAATCTTTTAGGTATACCGTTACTAGGATTTTCTCAATGATCCTTGAATCGTTAAAAGTGGAACCCAACAATCTGATGCGATTTGCTATGTTAAGAAGTCGGTCAGAGTACTCCTTTATGGTTTCACTTTCCTTCATCCTTTGCAGCTCAAACTCACGTACCAGATTCAACACCTGCATCCCTCGAATCCTTTCATCTTCTTCATACTCAGTCTTGAGATAATCCCATACCTCTTTCGCTGTGTTCATAGATATGATACGAGTGAAGACATTGGATGAAATTGCAGTAAATAAGCATGCCTTTGCCTTTGATTTCCGGGTTTTCCTCTCCTTGTGAGTTTTAATCTGCTCCACCGTGGGATTGTTTGACAAGGGATCTATCTCGTATTCAACTTCGACAGCCTCCAAGAGATCCAAAGCTTCCAGATATGTCTGCATTCTAACTGCCTAGATTTGGTAACTTTCTCCATCAAAAGTTGGTGGTGCCGTTGAAGAAAAACTTGCTTCTCCGTTCATGGTATCCACTGAGTCTGATTGATACACACACTCACAGGTCCCTCAAGATTAAAGCACTGATACCAATTGTTGGTTTTAATACCGTTAAGGGAAATAACGCAGCAAGGAGAGCCAAAAACTAGCAGTTGAAATAGAGATTGAGTAAAGAAGAGTAGAGACTCAGAGAGGTTTTTCTTTTCTGGTTAAAGAAGCCCGCTTTATTGATAATCACCTCCTAACTTAAATAGTCCCTATTACAACTAAAAATAGGTTAAACTTAACATAAAAAACAACACTATTTGTCACTAAAAACAACAGAAACAACTAAAAGTTTCCTACCAAAAATAGGAATACCAATTTGACTAGGAGTTTTATTTAAAAAGAAAGAAATGGAGAAAACTAAAAGAAGTCGTGCATTCCTTAAAGCAACTTTCAACAGGTAGACAACTAGAACTATACCATTTGCAAACATATATTACGATCCGGAAGAATTAAAAATATTAGTACCTCATATTTTAATTAATTGAGGCCAAGATTCCATGACCATAGTCTTTCGTTACCGACAACTTAAGAATGCCCTCTGTCTTTGGCGTAATGTTAGAATATGTAAGATAAAAGAAAAGCATTCCTCCTAGTACTGAAACACCATGGTCCTTTTTGAGGTGAGGGTATTTATCCAACATTTGCTCCAACAACAGTATCTCTCCATACACCTTATTTGAAATACTAAATGAAATGATAGTATAATATTGTGAAATACTCCATGTACAAAGCCAATGAAATGCCCTACGTACAAATGTTATATATTATTGTGAAATACTCCATGTACAAAGCCAATGAAATGCTCCACGTACAAATGCCAAATAATCCGTACCACCTAAAACCTCTAATATGCTGAATGCCAGTAGGATTACCAATTCTTCTCCAGGAACCACGTTTTAGTGCTAGAACTTTAATCAAAACATTGTGACTCCTATCATGATCATTCAGGTTAATTGCAAGGATCTTATAGTCATCATTAGTTGCGTCATATCCCAATCCACATACACAATATACCAGTGGAAAATCTGGGTGGGAAGTACTATTGATTCTCTTATGGAGGGGTTCCACAACAAAAGGTGTTTATCGCGTCTATTGGAAAAAATCAGAAGAAGAAACAATCCATCACAGGAATAATATATTTTGGAATACTCCAGTTTGCAGCTCGAAGGACAATCAAGTTTTTGTTCATCCTCAACCACTTGAACCATCGATAAAGAAGAACTATAGAAGTTAAACATATCATCCTTTAAGTAAGGATCAATGATTAATGCCTTCCAAAATTTGAAACGCATTTGATTTGAAGAAGAGACAGCATAGGTAACCTGAGGATCTCCACCATTATTTCCTCTTAGAAGTGAATTTCCATGACCTAAATAGGACAAGTAGAGTACTTTAGTAGTTCATTTGTTGAAGATGTTAAATCTTTCGGGCACACACATATATACATGGAGTATATGAAAACCAAGAAGAAATATTAAAAAAGAAATATACAACAACTAGAGCTCAAAACAATTTTTCAAGCACAACTTCTACAACTTACCTTCAATTGGTTAAGAAGACCGCTCTACAATTGTGACAATTGTCGTTCAAAATAAAGAATACTCGTGGGATTTCAAAGTATTGTTTTAGCGTTAATCTGGACCGCTCGACAATAGCGACAGTTGAAAATTGGTTTCTCTAATGTCAAGAAGTATAATTTGGGAAAATGTCTAACACACCTACAATCTAAGTCGAACCAATAATAATTGAACTCAATTCTAAGTAAGTAACACCACCCTGAAATCAGAAAGCACCTGATCAACATCCATCTGGTCTGTATTATCATTTGACGAGACGATAATGCATCCTGACTTCTTCTTTTTCTTTTGTGTCATCTTTCTGAAATGTTAGGGTTTGTTAATAGAATTGGTAAAGTTGCTATGGGAAATGCCACTTGCAGCCCATCCTCGGACCCTGCAGCGACCAAGGGTAAACCTGTAAATATGCTCATAGTAATTTTCTATGACTGCGCCTAAAAATTCCAGGGAATTCTCTTCAGTCCTAACAGAGAACAGTTAACTTCCAAAAAACGTATTTTAATGCTACGGTAGAACAGAGAACAGTTAAGCCTATCATGTATGGGTGGACATAAAAATAGAACCAAATCAAATTAATTTGATTCTTTGATTCAGTTTTAGTTTTATTTTTCTAAAACTTTGGTTCTCTGTTTTAGGGCCTGGGTACTTCGGTGACCAGAGAACTGCAGTAATTTATTACTAACATAAGAGAGGAAAATGACTTTAAACCAGAAGAAGATTTTTCTTATAGAGTTATAAATGGTTTCTCTCTTGTTCTGTTTTTGCTTTACTTGTATTCACTCTCTTTGTTCAACAACATTCACCAATACACTTTCCAGTTGCCTGTTTGAGTTTTACGCTAGTCTTCCAACACCCTCTCAGAAAAATAATAGATAAGGAAAAGAAAAAAATAGTTAAAATTAAAAGGCCAAGATAGCCAAAAATTCAATTGTTGGAGATGATAAGACCAATTGGAGATGGATATCTCATCAATTAGTTTAAAATAAAGTCAAAGATGTGGTTTTATATCTAATTAATCAAACAAGCCTACATTAGTTGTCTTTTCCGTTGGGACGACATAATTGACATTCTTCTTTTTCATTCATGAGGTTTATTTGTTGCTTCTTATTGTTGACATTCTTTTTTAAATACCGAAAAATCAAATTAAAAAAGCCCCATTTAACCGAACAGAAGTAGTTCGGTTCGATATCGTTGCACACTATCGAAAAAATCGAAAATCGAGCAACATAGCCAAGGATATACAGGGAGATCCAGCGTGAAGCCCCATCAGTGTTACAACATAACCAAGGATCAATAGAGAGAGTCCATTGGCAACCACCAATAGGTAAATAGAACGGATCTCAATGATCACTTCTTACCAAAGAAATGAAATAAGAAGCTGACAACTTTGATAACTAAATTCAGAACCCAAAATTTAGCACTAATAAATAAATTTATTAGAATAAGAGGTTGTTACATAATCTTTGACAACATTGTTATAAGGAAAGCAACAAAAAATGTAGGCTTCATTGTTTGCAGGTGCACACAGTGTTGGCGTGAGGAAAATAGTCACTTTTTCTAAACATTAAGGATTTCGATTACGAGGTAATCCTTGCTTGTAAGAGGTTTTGTCAGAAGGAAAAAAAACACACCAACAAACTGCATAAACAAAGAGTTTGCAAGAACTAGAAAACAATTGCTAACTCAGCTGTTTTGATAAATTTCAACCAAAAGGCATTTAGTATCTCAAAAAGAGTTTGAAGATGGACAAAAGAGTAACATTGTCTAGCATAATGGAATAAGTCTTCAAAAAACAAAATGCAGCAATATGAACAGCCTATCTGGTTGTGACCAAGTACGATCAACACTAACAACCTCATCTCCACCAACTCAGAACACCGTCAAAAGGATTGTTTACATTGGGGCATCTCCAACATCGAAGTTAGATGAGGGGGCGAAGGGAGGTAACTGAGCAGCGTGAGCAGCCACCGTGTTCAGAGGTGCATTAATAGCACCGATGCTAGCAACTGCAAAACTGGTCATTCCGCTATGAGCAGCCACCACGTTCTAACGTGCATCCATAGCACCGAAGCTAGCAGCTGCATAACTCAATATACCGCTATAAGCAGCATTGAAAAATATTGCATGAGAAGTTGGTGCTTTCCCAAAATCAAATATGGAATTGATATCATTGTCTTCGTCCATGTGCTCCGTGATTAATGCTTCAAGGTCACTCCAAATTCTAGTGATAGGATGACTCTAAGTTCCACTGCCAGCAGCAGTACATGGTTGTTCGCTAGTTAATAGGGATCTTTCGGAGTCAACAAGAAGTCTAGTTTTATTTACGTCCTCCTCCTCCATGATCACGTCGTCAATGCCGAATATGAACGCACCATTCACATCAGGATACAGACTATTCATTCTATTGACAAAAGCAGCATCATGGCCTGAGGACACTCCTACAGTAATTGCTATGATCTGTTCAGCATTGGTGCTTTCTGTTAGGACCAAAATAACCAGCTGTCATGCGGAAGCTAACAAGAAACCTCGAAAGACCTAAATAAGAAGACATGAGAGAAAACACCAAAAAAGACACAATAATTTAACGTGGTTCGATCAATCGACCTACATCCACAAAAGGAGATGAGCAATCCACTATATAAAACAGAGTACAAAATGTTGAGAGAGACAACCTCACACAATTCACTCAAAATAAAAGAAGGTCTACACAAGTGATACCGCAACACTTGTGTCTCAAAAATTCTCCCCCCAAACAATACTCTCAAATCCCTTATGACTACATTATGGATGCTACCAAGCTAGAAGGAAAGAGTCATTATTTATAGAGTCTATAACCTTTTCCTACAAGAACAAGGATTAGCCAAATATGGAGAATTCATGTTTTCCTTTTCCTAAAAGGAAAACCCATTTATGGTAAGAAAATCAGGGCGAATACCAACAATTCTCCCCCTTGGCCTGAATTTCTGACAAAATAAATTTGCTCCACTTTCTTCACGTAGTCTTCAACAAATTCAATCTCCATCTCCAAAATTTCCTCCTTTAAATCTTTGTCTCTACATAGAGTAACACTCTGATAAAATTTCTTAAACCAAAATCTTCATTATCGTCAAATTGGTTGCTACTAGAACTGAATCCGCCAAGATGAACGCCTATTTTAACTTCGCTCTGATACCACTTGTTAGGACCAAAATAACCAGGTGTCATGCAGAAGCTAACAAAGCAAACCTCTAAAGACCCAAATAAGAAGACATGCGAGAAAACACCAAAAAAGACACAATAATTTAACGTGGTTTGGTCAATCGACCTAAAAGGAGATGAGCAATCCACTATATAAAAGAGAGTACAAAATGCCGAAAGAGACAACCTCACATAATTCACTCAGAATAAAAGCAGGTCTACACAAGTGATACCGCAACACTTGTGTCTCACAAATTCTCCCCCTCCCCAAACAATACTCTCAAAGCCCTTATGCTACATTGTGGATTTTATCAAGCTAGAAGAAAAAAGTCTCTATTTATAGAGTCTATAACCTTTTCCTACAAAAATAAGGATTAACCAAATATGGAGAATTTATATTTTCCTTTTCCTAAAAGGAAAACCCAATTATGGTAAGAAAATCAGGGCAAATGCCAACACTTTCTCGAGGCAATATGCTCTCATTGTTAGTACTTGGCACTGTTTGTGAAGTTCCAGCGGATTCAGCATCTACACTAGTTATATCGAGAATGCTTGCTCGTCTATTCTCTTTGGGGACAACTTCGAGGCGCTTGAAATACTTTTGGGCATGGCTACCCACCTGCGTTGGTGTTCTTGTTATCACACAGTTCCTAGATATACTTTTCCAGTCACCTCTTCCATATTTATCTAAGCCCCAGAGAAATAACCGAAAGCAGGAAAGAGAGAAATAAGTTATTATCAGCTTAAAAGTTTTACTCTCTCTCAATCAGCTAACTTATAAAGTCCAGTTCCGAAAAGTATGATTCCATAGGCATATTTATTGCCTTATGCATGCACCCTACCCACTCGCCTACCCAAAATAAAATCATCAGGGGATAACAACATATACCAAATGTAGTTCCACAAAGTGGGGTCTGGGAGGGTAGAGTGTACGCAGACCTTACCCCTACCTTAGAGGTAGAGAGGCGATTTCAGATAGACCCTCCTTTGGATATGATACTCCACTATTTGCTGAATCATCCATTGTTAGGATATACTATTAACCATTTTGGTTTAAGTTATAGTATTATTTTTACATCCCATGTAAAGACTATTTATTTTATTTAATTAATTTAATAAAGTCTTTGTTTGAATAGATTATTATGTTGACATGTGTGTCCTTTACTTATATAGTAGGCAATTTTGTGCATGGAGTTATTTAACTCATGCACGGAAGATTAAAATTGTCGGTTCTTATAAGTTATAAATCAAAGTTCACAATCAAAGATGAAGTAGGACAAACATCTTGATGATTGTAGCACAAGATTAAAATATAATTTGATCTTAATTATGGGAGTGGTAATATTCCAACTTCTTATGCTAGTACATTTCGTATGTATTGAACGGACCAAGTAGAGATGTTTGTTTATGTTCTGAATATTAATAAACAACTTCTCTAGTCCATTACATGTACTTATACTCTTAATCTTGATATAATTATTATGATCTATGTATTTTGATTTATTATTTTAATCTATTAAAAGGTGAGACTTTATTACGAGTCAATATATTCCTAATAGATTGGATAATGACAAATCACTTAGTGAAATAATAATTAGTTGATAGAACCATGTCTCGGACTTGAGATAGAAGACACCCCTATATGGTTGCTTATAAGTTTGCACGTGTGAACCCTGCAGGTGGATTTAGTATCTGTCACGTGAAATAAGTTAAGCATAGTAATATAGGATTGAGTTAGTCAATAAATTAAATTTTCAGAAAAATTTGATTTAAATGATTGGTGTCAGTAATTCTAACATAGGAAGTTAAATAAGTTGTGATGATAGATTTCGAAGTTAATATCGAGGAGTGCAATTACAGGTTTTTAGTGGAATGATTTGTAATTTATTATGATATGGTAATTCATTCATTTACGAATTAATATCATAATTGGAAGCCTCAATTAATAAATCTGCGGTCCCTGCTACTCCTGATTAACTAATCGAATTTGATAAGAAAAAGGATTTTTATAGAAGAAGTGATATTATTTTACTAGTCTTCTATAGGGATTAAATGGAACTTAATACTAATAATGAGCTGAAAACGTTTGAACATAATGGGACTATTAAGGGTGAAAAATGTTTTGCTCATTATGGAGGTATTAAGTTGGCATGAATGCTGAAAAACGTTTTCCCCTTCCCTTTCCTTCATTCAACGGAATTTTGGATTGAATAGGGAGTTGTTTTTCAGAAATGATTCATTCCTTTTTTTGGAAAAACAAAGAACTTGTCCACACAAGTATAGATTAAAAAAAAGTTAATGAGGAAGTAGTAGAATACTTCAGTCCTAGAGAGCAAGGATTTAAACGACATTTGTGAAAGCTTCAAGAGGTATGTATG
The DNA here is from genome assembly GCA_031232105.1 of Capsicum rhomboideum. NCBI lineage: Eukaryota > Viridiplantae > Streptophyta > Magnoliopsida > Solanales > Solanaceae > Capsicum > Capsicum rhomboideum. The sequence goes on along the minus strand of CP124711.1, from coordinate 134,809,922 downwards.
TACTTTTTGAATTTCATTTTTTTTATTTACATTATCATGTTGTTATGTAAGTTTGTGATCCGGACCTTATGCTTCCGCTGTGTATGTGAATTATACGTTCTAGCACCATTGCCCACTCTTTTTCTCCTGGTAGCTATATCCACTCACTTTAACTATATGTGCTAGTATGGCCTTTTGAAATTCCGTTCTAGTAAAAGTGAAAGAGTGCAATCAATTACAAGATATGATTATAAATATCAATTCAGATGATTAACGTTGTCCTTAGTTCTGTGTTCCAATTTTGTCCAAAAAGCCCCTCTTTGCCATTCTACATCTGCTTTTGGATTCTGGTTGGAATCGCTTTGCACTTCTGGATAATTTGGTAATGGAACATGTCCAGACTCAATGGCTGCCACATCTTTGATTAATATATTATAGTGATTTATGATATCATTGAGCGATTTCCCAGGAAGGGCTTCTGCCATCTTTGTCAATAGATTGTTATCCTTAAAGTAGATTGCTATGGTATTCTCAAAGATTTTATCCTCCTCTTTAGTCCAGGAGGAGCTACAGCATGTTCGATCGGCGCTCAATTTCTTTTAGATCTTCAAGGAATTGCTCAAGCATGAAAAGGGAAAGTTCTTGCAGAGGATTTAGAAAACGGATGAGTTTCAATATATCACAAAAACAACCATAAATTATTCCAAAAACGTGAGTTTAACAAAAACATAAACACACAAAAAATTATTCCGAGCCCACAAGTTTCTGGTGTGTCTTTAAGAAATATAATCTCCTCACTGTTGCCCAAAGTTTATGGATTAATTTCTCCCAAGATAGAACAGAAAACTATTTTGTAAAAGTGTCACTTCAATTTATAGAACTTCAGCGAACTCAAATGGCAGAGCAAATCACACGACTCTACAACAATTTTGTTTAGAAAAACAAATGCAGAACAATGAGGAGAGAAATATTTCAGATTTTTGGTGTTATTGGTGTTTAAAATCTGAGGCAAGGCCTCTGAATTATAGACAATGAAAGAGTGAGATGAAGAGGTGCCATCTAAAAGGTGCCTTTTTGGTGTAATCCAAGAAGTACCTTTTCTTATTCCTATTCACATCGTAAAACCCTAACAATATGTGGTATACTATCCACAAAATTCCCAAGATATACCAAGCATATCATGAAAACATCTATGTTCTTTACCAAAACAAATTGATCCTCATATGTTTTTAACCGCAAAATATATGTTTTTAGTGGTTAGGTTTACGAACATAAGCAATAGGAAAGCGTCATTTCACGTCCCTTCACATCATAGACTCTCGGCTCAAGGAAAAGCATATCAAAGAAGATCAAAAAAGGGAAGATTTACAGAACCAACAACAACATACCAATGTAATCTCACAAGTGAGGTCTGGGGAGGATAGAGTATACGTAAACCTTAACCCTATCTTGGAATGTAGAAAGGTTGTTTCAAGTAGACCTTCAACTCAAGAAAAACCATATCAAAGCAGATCGAAAAAGGAATGATTTTGGAAAACCAACAACAACAACATACCCAGTGTAACATCACAAGTGAGGTTTGGGGAGGATAGAGTATACAACCTTACCCTTATCTTGGGAGGTAGAAAGGTTGTTTGAAGTAGACCTTCAACTCAAGAAAAAGCATAGAGAAGTAGATCGAAAAAGGGAAGACTTACAAAACCATGACAATAAATCAGAAAAAAGAAAGCCATAAAAGATCTTACTTTTTCCCTTCAAGAAATTATTCATATCTCTATAAATTAACTTTAGGGAAGTTTTACAGAACCATGACAACAAATCAAAAGCAAAATAAAAGCCATATCTTACTTTTTTCCTTTCAAAGAACTAATCATATCTATATAAATTAACTTTCATAAAAACAAAGAATGTTGAAGAAGCATACCAAAAAATGCCGGCTACAACTGGAAGAACCTATTGGCCACTAACCAGAGTCGAAGCAAGCTTTTGAGTGAATCAATCTACAGTAATAAGTTGTATCAGCCAAAACGAACACACACACATATATATTCAAGGAAAATTCAAAAGAAATATTATATCGTTTTGGGCAATGAGATTAATTTCATACCTAATTCGTCCTTACAGCAACTCTGAAGTTTCTTGCAATTGTTACTTCACCGAAATTTTTCGTTTTAGACATTTCATCAAATATATATTAAAAGACAACAAGATTATTGTAATTTGAGAAATTTAACAGTTACTGTAATACCAACAAAAAGTCTAAAATGTGCAGAGCGGTATTACCTAATTTGCCATAATTCAATAAATTAAGTACATCTGCCGGTTTTCCTTGAATTGAATTATGAAAAGACCGGAAATTTTTAAAATTGGGGGCACCTTTGTTTTCCATTTTTGGATACTCCGGAGATGGGCAATTGAAAATCATCCTTTGTGAAAACAACCCATTAGGGTTTTGCCCATTGGTTTTGAGGTTTCATGCGAAGTAAGGGACATATTGCTGGTAGGGAGAGAGATGAAAGGGAAGTGATCCTTGCATCATTCAGGTTAATTGCAAGGATGTTATAGTCACCACTAGTTGCATCATATCCAAATCCGCATACTCGATATATTTCAGTGGAGATTCTGGATGGGGAAGTACTATTGATTCTCTTGTGGAGGGGTTCCACAAAAAAAGGTGCTTATCGAGTCTACTAGAAACAACCAGAAGAAGAACCAAACCATCACAAAAACAATATATTCTGGAATTATCTGGTTTGCAGCTCGAAGGGCAATCAAGTTTTTGTTTATCCTTAACCACTTGAACCATCGATAGAGAAGAACTTTAAAAGTTAAATATACCATCCTTACAAAAGTACATTTGGCCAATGAGCAATTTTTTGAAATTTTTGTCATTCTTGGTGTGAATGTGCTGCTTCATCTTATAAAATAAGGATCATCCATAATGCCTTCCAAAATTTTGAAACACATTTGAACCAGAGAAGAGACCGCACAGGGAACCTGTTGAGATCTCCATCACTATTTGATGAACTTAAAGAAATAATAAATTCAATACAGAAGACTTATAACGTAAGAGTCAGAGAAGTGTTTTTGCAGAGAAAAGATGGATAACTTTATTCAATCAGGAAATAGCCCTCTATATAGAATTACAGAACACAGAGACTCTTAATCCCACTAAACCACTACAAACTGCACTAACCAAACTCTCCTAAACTTTAGGAACAACTATCTGCTACTCTAAATACTAGGAAAACAATCACGTACTGAAAGAAATAACAAACTAACAACTAATGCTAAAAAAAGCTTACTAAGACTTAGTCAAATTAGCACTGGACTGATGTTGTACAGCTTTAACTCCCCTTATCAACATCAGCTCCCAGTCTTAACCATGCCTAGATGCTGGCTAAAACTTTTCAACTTGTTGACACTTAAACCTTTTGTGAAAAAGTCTGCAATTTGATGTTATATTTTATTATGCTCCAAATTAATCTCTTCTTGCAGCACTTTTTCCCTGATAAAGTGGTAATGTATCTCCACATGCTTAGTCCTTGCGTGAAAAACTTGATTTTTAGCCAAACTGATCGCTGACTGATTGTCACAGTACAGGAGAACTGCATAGCCAACTGGTTGCTGTAAATCCTTCATCAACCGCATAAGCCATGTACTTTCTTGAGATGTAACTGCTGCTTCCCGATACTCTGCTTCTGTTGTTGACAACGACACAGTTGGCTGCCTTTTGCTGCACCAGAAATTGCTCCAGCTCCAAGCTTAAGCACAAAGCCAGTAGTTGAACGACAAGAATCATGGTCTCCTGCATAATCAGAGTCGAAATATCCTAACAACACCAACTTGCATTCTTCACCTTTCTTGTACAAAAGACCATAACCAATTGTACTTTTCACATATCTCAGCATTCGACGAACAACCTCCATATGGTGCTTCTTTGGATTGTGCATGTATCGACTCATCACACCAACTGAAAAATAAATATCAGGTCGAGTCTAAGTTAAATAAATCAGACTACCTACCAATTTTCGATAAATAGTCACATCTCCTAAATCTTTTCCTTCATGCTCACACATCTTGGCATTTGGTTCAATTGGAGTTGCAATTGGCTTGCACTCCAGCATTCCAAATTTCTTCAATAAGTCTGGAATACTTTTGCTGATGAAGAAAAATTCCTCCTTGAGTGCGATCAATCTCCAGACCAAGAAAATGATTAAGCTGTCCAAGTTCTTTCATATGAAATCGGACAGATAAATTTTCCTTTGTTTGGAGAATTTCTTCTTCATTATCTCAAGTTACAATCAAATTGTAGACATATACTAGCATTATAGCTAGCTTCCCTCCATTGACTTTGACAAACAAACTTGAATCTGCAGATGTAATAAAATAACCGCTTTGAGTTAAAAATTCAGCAATTTTACCGTACCAAGCCCTTGGTGATTGCATTAATCCGTACAGCGCCTTCCTTAGCTTACAAACATACCCAGGATTTTCTTGATTCTGGAAACCCTTTGGTGAGACAAGTAAATATTCTGGTCCAGCTCCCCATGTAAAAACGCATTTTTGACATCCATCTGCCACAAATTCCAATCTTTAATAGCAGCAAGTGCATGTAAGACTCGCACATTCGTAAAATTTGCCACTGGACTGAAAGTTTCATCATAATCCAGACCATATTCTTGAGTAAATCTTCGAGCTACCAAACGAGCTTTTTGCCTCTCGATCAACCCATCTGTGCGACGTTTTATTTTATAAACCCATCTGCATGATATAGGCTTCACATCTTTTGGCTTCGGTACAAGTTCCCAAGTTTGAGTCTGTTCTAGCGCAGCAATTTCCTCCTCCATAGCTTTAATCCACTCCGGATTCTAGAATGGTTCCTCAAAAGCCTCTGGTTCTTTTTCATTTTCTTCTTCTACTACTATGGCAGCATTGGCATACTTGAGATTCTGGTTTCTGATCCTTGTTGACCTTCTAACTGAAGGTGGTGTGTTTGCTCCATTTAGCTCACCTTCTTCACCTGGTTGTTGGTACAAACCAGTTCACCAAGGATTTTTATTCATGTCTTCTTCAACATTATCTTCATTAGCTTCACCTTCATAATCATCCACACTCATCTGGATATGAGACGTGTCCAACACACCTTTGAGAACATCTGAATCTGGCAGAAGTTCTTTAGTTGAAGACCACCATGAAGAAGCTTCATCAAATATCACATTCTGAGAAGTGTAACACTTTCCAGCAGTTGGATCACAACACCGCCACCCTTTCCGTTGACTTTCATACCCTACAAGATACACCTAACAACCTTCTTGTCCATCTTACTACGTAAATGATTAGGTACAAATATACCGCATACACACCCAAAAACACGAAAATAGCTGACCGAAGGTTTCATATTCCACAACTTTTCAAAAGGTGAAAGAAAAGATAACCTTTGTTGAGGAAGTCTATTAATCACATAAGCTGCAGTCTTCATAGCTTCCGCCCAAAATTGTCCCGAAACATTTTTCGCGTGAAGCATGCTCCGACAAATTTCTACCAGATGTCTGTTCTTTCTTTCCGTTACGCCATTTTGTTGTGGTCTGTTAGGACATGTGAACTGCTGACATATTTGAAACTCCTGAAGGAACTCAAAAAATTTGTATGATGTATATTCCCCTCCTTTGTCAGTTCGCAGGCAAAGAATTTTCTTACCAACTTCTGCTTAAGCAACCTTTTTGAATTCTTTAAACTTTGAAAACGTATCATATTTTTCCTCTAAAAAATAAATCCACACATACCTGGAAAAATCATCAATGAAGGTCACCATATATTTCATTCCAGCAACAGATACTTGCTTGACCGGTCCAAACACATCATAGTTAATTAACTCTGATGCTTGACCGGTCCAAACACATCATAGTGAATTAATTCTAATGGTTCCTTGGCTTTATAGTTTGACTCCTCATACAGTAATTGATGGGCTTTACCATACTGGCAGCCTGCACATATTACATCTGTCTTTACTGAAAGTTTGGGAAGACCCTTCAACATTGACTTTTCCATCATGACACTAAGCTTAGAGAATCTAGCGTGACTCAACCGCATATGCCATAAGTCTGCAGTCTCGTTCTTCCTCGTCTTATCTGCATACTCCGTTTCTGCTGAGAGTACTTAGACAGAATTCAATCTTGGTCCCTTCATCACTGGCTCTTCTTTAATATCAAGGTGATGATATAACCTTACATCTTTTGGACCAAACAGAACAAAATGACCCAAAGATGTTAGTTGTGCGACCGAAAGAAGATTTTTCTTCATACCTGGGACATGATAAACATTTTGAAGTGGCATCAAATCAGTACAATTCTTTGGACACACTACATTCTTCCTGAAGTGACCTATCGGTAATTTTGTGTCGTCAGCTGTCACCACCTCATGATTCCCTTTGTACTCGGACAAATTTTACAACTTATCCATGTCACCTGTTATGTGATTTGAGCAACCAGAGTCAACAATCCAATCTTTCTCATAGTCAATTTGATTGGATGTTATAGCTGTAAGGGCTAAATCCTCATCTTCTGCAGCAAAGAAAGCCACAACATCCCACTCCTTTTCATTCTTGGAAGTGGCAGAATTACTTTCTGATTGGGTTGGTATAGCTGTAAAGGTTGGATCTTCATATTCTATAGCAAAGAAAGCCTCAGCATCCCACTCCTCTTCAACCTGGGAAGTGGCAGCATTACTTTCCACACTCTTTTTCTTTGACCTGCAATCTTTGGCCATATGTCCCTTCTTCTCACAATTGTAGCACTTCCCTTCAAACTTTTTGCTATGACTTTGATTCTTCCAACCACCGCCTCCACGGGTGCTCCTTTTGCCTTGACGACCTACCACTTCGTCATTGTTCTTCTTAGATCCACTGGCACCATGTCGCTTGAATTTCCAGCTTCCTTTATTGACATAGAGTGCTTCCTCTTGACCCTTCAGTGAAGCTCCTCCAATTTGCTTGGCCAAGGCTTCTTGACCTGCTAGCAAATTCTCAAATTCTACAAGTAACGACTGATTTTGCCATCCTTGTACTGTAGCAATAAAGCCTCTATATTCAGGCTTTAGACCATGGATGATGATCCGCTTCATCCTCGTCTCTCCAGTTGTAGCTTGTGGATCTAACTCTGAAATCTCTCGACATAGCATCTTCACCTTATGACAGTATTGTGCAATTGTCATGTTGTGTTGTCCTATTGAGAGTAATTCACTCTCGAAGAGTTGGAGCCTCGTATCATTTTTCTTTGAAAATAGCTTGGTGAATGTATCCCAAGCCTGCTTTAGGGTGGTGGCGTCTTGTATGTGCTCTAGCACATCCTCTTCAGCCGTTGTCTTCAAAGCGAACATAGACTTTCCCACTTTTATCTTCCACTTTCACAATGTACCGTTTGCATCTTCTGCTTCTGGTTGTGTCACATCACTGGCGTTGACAACCTCCCATAGATCTTGCCCTTGCATATATGACATTATGCAAGTTGACAATGTACTGTAGTTGTTGTTGTTGAGCTTTTTCATTCAGCCGACAGCTTGTAGGTCTGTCAGTGTGTCGACAATAAAAATCTCAGAAAGGAAAACTACAGTAAATGGTTCCCCAAAGAACAACCTTGCTCTTGATACCAAATGATGAACTTAAAGAAATAATAAGTTCAATACAGAAGACTTATAACGTAAGAGTCAGAGAAGTGTTTTTGCATAGAAAAGATGGATAACTTTATTCAATCAGTAAATGGCCTTTTATATAGAATTACAGAACACATAGACTCATAATCCCACTAAACCACTAACAAAATGCACTAACCAAACTCTCTTAAACTTTAGGAACAACTATCTGCTACTCTAAATACTAGGAAAACAATCACGTACTGAAAGAAATAACAAACTAACAACTTATGCTAAAAAATAGCTTAATAAGACTTAGTCAAATTAGCACTGGACTGATGTTGTACAGCTTTAACACTATTTCCTCTTGGAAGTGAATACCCATGACCTAGATAGGACAAGTAGAGTGTTTCAGTAGATCATTTGTTGAAGATGTTAAATCTTTCGGGCACATACACATATATACGAAAACCAAGAAGAAATGTTAAAAAATATAGCTACAACAAGTAGAGTTCAAGACAAATTTTCAAGCACAACTTGTACAACTTACCCTGAATTGGTTGAGAAGACCACTCAAAAATTTTAGTTCCAAATAATGAATACTTGTGGAATTTCAAAGTAACGTTTTAGAGTTAATTTTGTTGAGAACAAAAACAATCTAAAATCCCTGTAGAATTAAAATTAGATTCCTAACGGGCATACTTCTCTAGTCCACGTTCTGGAAGTAAGCACGATTGACATTCAATACATAACTGTGATTTTTTCTATTCTCATATGCTATTATTCATTCTTTCAAGAAGTAGAAAATTGTAAATTAAATAGTTTCCAACTAGAAGTTGTAAAAATCAGAACTCACTTGCATCTGGTCTGTATTAAACTCTTGTGTAGCTTCTTCTCCATTGCTAATAATAATTTTATTGAAAAGATTATCTTTGGAACTTTTGTATTTGCTAATTTCCATGGCGATTGGAGGGGTAATAAGACACTCGCATAGGTTAGGGGTATAAATAATACAAAAAATTAAGTTCCGGAAAATAATAAGACAATTAAGGAAGTTCTTATGCCTTATTGCTTTACTATACCACAAAAGTAATGTGGAACCTCTTCAATCAACATAATTGGATATCATCATTCTTCCATGAAATGCACTGCTACATTCTACCTACCATCAGTTGGGAGGAAATCACTTTTTTTTTTTTAAACTCTTTAATAAAAAGAAAGACCATGTTTCTGTGAGTAATATCGTTGCAAGTCATCACATATTAGGAACTTATAATACTGCTTTTGGCATAAGAACCACTATCATTGTTAAATGGGAACCAGCTGATAGAGGGGACTGAAGGTAGTTCTCCGTGCAGTGAACACTTAGCTTACGGAATCAGTTGCAAAACCAATGTATTTATAAACATTACATTGGTGGCTCTTCCCTGAAATTAGGGGAACGTGGGGGTGGGGGTGGGGGCGGGGGGGGGGGGGAGGGGGTTGATAAGAAACTGCAGAGGGGACTGGATTATAGCATACATGCATTGGAGGCACACCTCATACTACCAACACTTTCTCTGAACTAACAACTCCTATGCCGGGATTAACAATAGCTGAAAAACAAAATCTCACACCTTAAGAGATTACAACAGATTCCGCAGTACGCAGAGGTAATTAGAATGTTATCCAATGGTTCATCAACTTACGATTCTTTTGTGAATGCAGGGAGGTGATCCACAAGTTAGGCAATCTGACGATCGTGCACACCTTCAAGGAACAAATAAGGTGGCAGACTTATTTAACTCAATCAATTAAATCAAATTCGATTAGTTAATCAGGCGTAATAGGGACCGCAGATTTATTAACTGAGGCTTCCAATTATGATATTAATTCGCAAATGAATGAATTATCATATCATAATAAATTACAAATCATTCCACTAAAAATCTGTAATTGCACTCCTCGATATTAACTATGAAATCTACCATTACATATTATTTAACTGTAACACCCCGTACCTTCCCAACCCTACTTGATGACGTTGAATAATGTTTTCTTAGGGGTCTAGAGATATAAGTATGTATTTGGTAATGCTAATGATGAGGAAATTAAAATTTGGCCACATACATGTGATTAGACCTTCGTAGGAGGTGTTTTGTGATTTCGTGGAGCATTTGGGTAATACCCCGTACACATTCTAACCTCATTTGGTGACTTGGAGTCATGTTTACTTGATGATTAAGATCACTAAGTAAGTATTTTATAGTGTTTTGATAGGGTATTGGACGATATGCAAGTGTTGGAAAAAGTGGCCGAAAAATTCAGCAAAGTACCAAGACTTGCGCCACTCCCTGTTTCAGGGTGTGTGGCGCAAGCCACCTGATTCAGAGGGCAGCAGGATCTTGCGCCACTGCTTGCTTTGCAGCAAGTGGCGCAAGGCACAACATATTGTGCCCTTCCGCGCTCATTTTGTAACGCAATTCTACGTCGATTCTTAGATGGTTTCTTTTGGTTCTTTGGAGTTCTTTGAGCATTGTTAAAGCTTCAAATACTTCAATACACTCCTACATACTTCTACATGATCAAACCATGAAACACAGCTAATTGTCAAAAAAATGTTCAAAGAAGCCATGGACGACTAGAATGTCTATTTTTGCGATTGAGACGACAAATGAGAATCTCGCAAGAGAATATTGTCATGACATTATGGAATTATTTAAACATGAGATATGTGGTGAATTATACATGAAATTGGTGGGCTAAGTTGAGATATGTTATTGGGCCCAATTTAAAGCCCAAAATGAGCCAAAAATAAGAGGCCCCAAAAGGGTCAAATGACCCATTCTTGTGTTTGACAAGTAAACACAACCTTTTTGACTAATGGGATGGATAGAGATGAGCATGAGGGCCTATATAAAGCCACCACAAATCAGATTTTTATTTCTTAAAACACACATGCCTTTTTGGAGATATTTCCAACATATTGCTCTCAAACTCTCAAACCCTAAGTCCACTTCTTGGGCAAGAGCATCATCCTACAAGTATTGGTAAGTGTTTATTCTTGTAATTTAATATATTATGTACATGAGAGGTTATGTATATCATGGTAGTTATGGTGGCAAGGTGTTGAATAGTGCACTTTTGGTTTTTGATAAAAGATGTGCATTCTTGTGAAGTAAACTTGAAATATGACTTGTGGGTTTGATGAAAAGGCATGGTATGGATGAAATACCAACATGTATGGTGTGATTACATTAAGAAACTTGTTATTTCCATAAAAGTGTAAATTATGGGATTTTGGCCGATTTGTGGTTGTGAGGTGTATTGAAGTAATTTGATGGCATAATTGTGATGTTGTGGTGATGGAGAAGTGTAAAGAATGAACTTAGTGTGACATGATCTTGGATATCATGTATTGGTCAATGTATGGAATATTGTGGGATTATTGGGATAATAAATTCATAAATGATATTTTGGTCAATGTTGGGCATGTTGTGGTATTATTGATATGACCATGCCGAAAATGGTATTGTAGCGAAAGACATGACATTTTTTTTTAAAAGCCAAACATGTGACTCATTGTTATTAGATGCCATTGTAAAGTAATTGGTGGTTAATGTTGGTTCTGCATGCACTTTTGTTGTAGAGTGAAACATAAGGACGAAGTGGGACTATTGTGTTCATACATAAGCTTGTGTAATCGTACTTGGAAGTAAAGGTATGTAAGGTTACTCTGTCCGTATCTTTCTACGGCAAATAGTATTCGCATTGACATTATGTTGTCCTATCCCGAAATGTACTAAGGTATCCTACATCCGATTATCAATTGTCATTGTCATATGTTTCCTACTTATTGATCAATTGTGTATCTCATGTCTCCTGTTCATGAATAGTGTTCCAAAGGCCCAATAAGGTTATGTTCCAAAGTTTCAATAGTGTTTATACTCATGTGTCTCATTCATTGATTATTGTCCAAGGGGTCCAATAGTGTTATGTTTCCATTCGGTATTGTGTTTTCTAACAATGTTACTCATATGTCTTTCATTCATTGGTTAATGATCCAAAGTTCCAAATAAAGATATGGCTATCATTGTATCAATCTCTCATAAGCAAAAGTATCAATCTCTCAAAAGTAAAGATATCAATCTCAAAGTAATGATCAAAGTAATGTAAATGTGGTTAATGATTGATTTATGGGTGGCAAGTCTAGGGGCGTAAGCCTAGCTCGACTCGATCCTGAAGCATTGATTTATGGGTGGCAAGTCTAGGGGCGTAAGCCTAGCTCGACTCGATCCCGAGGCATTGATTAATGGGTGGCAAGTCTAGGGGCGTAAGCCTAGCTCGACTCGATCCCGAAGCATTGATTTATGGGTGGCAGGTCTAGGGGCATAAGCCTAGCTCGACTCGATCCCAACATGACGATAAGTCATGCAAAGACCCACTGATCAGTAGGGGCCCGGGTACATTGTGACACACGTATTGATCATTGAGCATTGTATTAAGAAAAGTAATGAAAGTAATGTACATGGTTTCCAAAATGCAAATGGTGACTTATTCACATTGATTAATCATTTGTTTTAGTTCATGGAAATATTCATGTATTGTACAGTTTCATCTGAGCCTTACATACTCAGTACTTTTTTCGTACTGACCCCTTTTAGGGAACATACTTTAAATGTTGCAGGCGCAGGTACTAGCAGGCCTCCCCTGTAGGTTATTAGTTGTGTACGGATTCTTTGGTGAGCTCCATCTAGTTCGGGGCTTCTCCGAGTCACAGTGGCATATGTGTTTTGCTGGTGTACATGTGGTGTAAAGCGGGGACTTGTCCCGACTTTCAGTTGGCATTGGTCAGTGCATTTTTTAGAGGCTTTTGTAGACGTATGTGGGTGTATGTATATAATATGTCACATGGAGTCTTGTTTTGATGGCCTCAACGGCCAAGTTTCTCAAATGTGTGTTTAAATATGTCACATGTTCCATAATTTCCGATTTTAGTCGTTCATGCTCTTGTGTGATAGTGGTGTTCCTATGGCATACATATGAATATATAGAAGCACAACTTGGTTCTCTCGGGCCTTGTCGGCTACGGGTGCCAATCACGCCTCGTTGGGATTCGGGGCGTGACAAAAGTGGTATCAGAGCCAGGTTGTCCTAAGGGTGTCTACAAAGCCGTGTCCGAGTAGAGTCTTACTTATCAATGTGTTGCGCGACACATTTATAAGTAGGAGGCTACGGGACATTTAGGAGTTGTTTCACTTCTTCACTTCTAGATCGTGCAATAGAGCCAAAGTTGTAGGTGGACGTATATGTATGTATTGACATTTGTTTTCTTTTGCATAATCAAAAGTTGATTATCAGACAAGATAAGAGCAAAGGTAAGCAGGTTGATATGCCTGCCGAAGAAGAAATGAGTAAATGACCACCTGACCAAGCTAGTCAAGGTGGGGTTGACATGGAATTTGTTATACGGGTTTTTCTTAGCCAAAAAGTAGAGAAGTATCCACAGAACCACCTATAAATGCCACTGAACGAGAATTAAGCAATGGAGAGTATATGTTGACTCAGAGAGTTGTTGTATAATGTTATGGACAAGCTGGCCCAACGATGAGTAATGATATGTTCACTGGGTCGGATCTGTATGAAGACCCATAGGAATTTATAGACCAAATCAAAAAGGCTCTAGATGTTATACAAGTGACTGTGTATTGATGTATTTCCAGCTAGTTGAGAGGAATGTAAAACGGTATTCCTTGACTAGTACCTCTCATATGAGGTCCGAAAAGCTTATGTGGATCAATTGTTAAAGCATTGCTAAAGAACTATGAGTGTCAGAAAGTACAATCTTCGGTTTAATTCTGTGGTTAGGTATACTCCAAAAGTGATAACCATTATGACCGATAGAATGCATCGGTATATGGACAGATGGATTGTACCATTGTGATCTTAAAAAAAAAAGATATTGATATAGTCAGATACAGGCTTTTTGCACAGATAATGAAAGCTCAGAGGCAACAGAAAAGAATATGTCGGTTTGGGTTGAATATTTGTTATTGGAGTGGTATGTTGGGCCACAAAATGAGACTTCTCTTGAGCTAGTTACAGGTACCGTACCCATATTGATTGACCCATATTCAACACTAGCATATGTTATTTTATCAGTTGCTGAAAATACAAATGAACACCAGAATTACGAGTTATGTCACTTGAAGTCTACACATCGGTCGGTGAATCTGTGATAGTTAAAAGAATATATCTTAAGTGCATAGAAATTGTTGTGGTCATGAGACATTAGTTGATCTTATTGAACTGGAAATAGCGGATTTTGATGTTACAAATAGATTGTGCCATAGTAGATTGCTGAAATAAGAAGTTATATTATCGTTTTCCCCAAAAGAGTGTTCTTGAATGGCAAGGGTTATGTGGGGTCACCAAGAGAAAAATTTATTCCTTATCTTATGAAGTAAGTAAAATGATACCCAAAGGGGTACTTATGTCATATGTCACGTGGTAATAGTGAAGGATACTAATGTGGAACCACCAACTCTTTAACCGATTTCAGTGGTAAGTGAATTCCTCGATGTATGGGAATTAGAAAAAAAAAAAACGTTGAAAGACGTAATGAACAAGGGATTCATAAGACCTAGTATGTTCCCTTGTGGTGCACCAGTGTTAATTGTACAAAAGAAAGACAGTACATCGAGAGTGTGTGTCAATTATTGGCAACTGAATAAGATGACAATTACGAATAAATATTCCCTCCCCAGAGTTGATAATTTGTTTGAATAGTTATGGTGTTAAAAAAAAAAAAGAGGTAAAATGAATGGTGAAGTGATGAACGAATGACGACGAAATGGAAAGAAAAAAAGAAAGAAAGAATGATGATGATATACCCAAGACAACATTACAAATATGGTATGGTTATTATGAATTCCTAGTATGTCAATTGGACTCGTGAAAGCACCTATAGTTGTTATGGGTGAAATGATTAGGGTGTTCAAAACACTTTTCAGGGTGTGTGTGACCATGTTGGGTGATAGTATTCAAGATCACAAGAGGACCATGCATTGTATAGGATGAAGAGATAAAGGTTGTTATACAAGAGATAGAAATGGTGAATAATTGGCTCAGGCCTACGATGCTTACAGAGATCCATCATTTTCTTGGGTTGGTTGATTATTATAGGAGAATTGTTGAAGTATTTTATTCTATCCCTACACCCTTAGCAAAGCTTATATACAAGGCAGTCAAATTCCAGTAGAATGATGCAAATGAGAAGAGTTTCCAAGAGTTGAAAGATAAAGTAACTTCCACACCAGTTTTAAGTGCCTCCCGAAGGCAAAAGGATGTTATGCAATGTATGGTAGTGCTGTTGGCCTCGGATATGTATTGATGTAGCATGCTAAGGTAAAAGCATATGTCTTACGGCAGTTGCGGCTACATGAGAAAGCAAATTATTACCAAACACATGACCCTGAACTAGCAGCCGCGATATTGCTTTACAGTTATGGTGTCACTATTTGTAAGGGATTCATGCTGAGATATATACTGTTCATAAGAAAATGTATTATATTTTAAGCCAAAGGACTTAAAATCTGACGTAGTGAAGGTGGCTTGAACTATTAAAAGATTAGAACAATGGTATCTTGTGTCATTTGGAAAAAAAAAAAAAAGCAATGGGATAGTTGATATATTAAGATGCCAGGCAGTAGAAATTATGAATGGCCAGCTCACGGAAAAGAAAGGTATAGGTAAGAAATCTATATCAATGAAGCAATAGGGGTTTTTGTTTCTGGGAACTCCGGATGACAGAATTATAGTGTCAAATATGGCGGGATTTTCATTGACATCCGAAATATAGAAAAAAAGAAATATGTAAGTTATAGTTTTAGTTCAATTGGAAAAAAAAAAAATGTACAGCAGAGTGCGACAAAGGTATTTGAACAAACACAAGGGGGAGTATTTTAATGCCAATGTAAACTGTGTATATGGGGTATAGACGAGTTAAGGAAATGAATTATGACAGAAGAACATCGTTCATGGTATTTTATTCATTCGGAAGCAGCTGAAATATACCATGGTTTAGCAGAGATGTCTTAGTAAGGTTACATGAAAAACACATTGTGGAACTTATAGCTCAATGTCCAAGCAGTCATAGATTAACAATATGGCATCAGAGGTCTGTATGTTTTATGCAATGTATTACCCTTTCAGATTGGAAGTGGAACATGAGTGACGTAGATTAATCACAGGGTTACCCCGTACACTGCGAAAGTTGATTCCATATTGGTGATAGTTGACAGGCTCACCGAGCCAGCTTATTTCCTACTAGTTAGGACCACCGATACAGCTGAACATTATACAAAGTTGTATGTTATATAGATAGTACAATTACATGGGATTCCACTCACTATTATATCCTACAAGAGAGCTCACTTTATTGCACAGTGTTGGGAGTCTTTTCCGTAACGCATGGGTACACAGGTAGATGTAAGTTACGGCTTGTCATCCTCAGATGGATGGGCAAACAGAACGTATTATATGAACATTTAAAGATATGCCACGAGTTGTATACTGGACTTTAAAGGTAGTTGAAATGAACATCTACCATGTATTGGAATTGTTTACAGTAAAAGCACCAAAAGGCACCTTACGAAGTTTTATATGAAAGAATATAGATCATCAATTAGATGGGTTACAGCTGATGGAATTTGCTTTATACGGGTTAGATTTTGTTCACCAAGCTATAGAGAAAGTGAAAGTAATATAACAACAGCTATACGTGGTCTAAGGTCGATACAAATTACATGCCAATATTTGAAAACAAGAGTGGAAATGTGCCATAGATGATTAGGTATTTTAGACAATGTCACCAATGGAGAAAGATATTGAGATTCAGAAGAAAAGAGGAGTTGTCCTTAGATGCAGGCAAATTACGTATTTGTCACGCCCCGAATCCCATCGAGGCGTGATTGGCACCCGTAGCCGATAAGGCCCGAGAGAACCAACCTTTGCCTATGTTCCATCATATGCATGTCATACTCACCATGGCATAAGAACATGAAAGACGAATAAAGGAAACATGGACATCATTATACACTTGGCCGTTGAGGCCATCCAGTCAAAACAACATATGTATTTTACACTGATACACCCACATCGGTCTACAAAAGCCTCTAACAAGAGCATTGACTAAAATAAACCATAAGTCGGGACAAGTCCCCGCTTTACATATTATGTACAAAACCAAAACATGTATATACTCTGACTCGGAGAAGCCCCGAATGAGCTGGAGCTCACCAAGGAACCGCTAACACTGGCAATCTACTGAGGAGGCCTACTGGGACCTGCGCCTGCAGCAAGTAAGGTAAATTCCCCGAGAGGGGTCAGTACGAAATAAGTACTGAATATGCAAGGCTCAGCTGAAACTATACAACACATGAATATTTCAATGAATATGTCAATGAACTCAAAACATATGAATACTCAATGTGAATAAGTCACCATGTTGCATGTTGGACACCATGTGGATTACTTTCATTACTTTATTTGCTTTCTTTATCTCAATGCTCAATGATAACAATGTACCCGGGCCCCTACTGATCAGTGGGTCTTTTCATATAATAACATCATACTGGGATCGAGTCGAGCTAGGCTTATGCCCCTAGACTTGCCACCCATAAATCAATATATCTGGATCGAGTCGAGCTAGGCTTACGCCCCTAGACTTGCCACCCATAAATCAATACATCGGGATCGAGTCAAGCTAGGCTTACGCCCCTAGACTTGCCACCCATAAATCCACATCTCGGGATCGAGTCGAGCTAGGCTTACGCCCCTAGACTTGCCACCCATAAATCCATATCTCGGGATCGAGTCGAGCTAGGCTTACGCCCCTAGACTTGCCACCCATAAATCCAAACCTCGGGATCGAGTCGAGCTAGGCTTACGCCCCTAGACTTGCCACCCGTACTTGATCATTGACCACATTTGCATTACTTTGTTCATTACTTTGAGATTGATACTTTGATAATCATAACATCACTTTGGAACTTTGGAACATAACATTGTTGGAAACTTTGAATCATTGACCAATAAGTGAAGGACATGTGAATAAATATCAATGAGAAATATAATATAACTAGCACCATGATACCATGGAAACCATTGGACAATCATCCATGAACAAGAGACACAAGTATAGGCACTATTGGAATATTGGAACATAGCCTTCTTTGAACTTTCGGAACATTAACCATGAATATGAGAAATGAAATTCACAATTGCTCAATGAATAGGAAATAATGACAATGACCATGGATAAGTGCATATGGGATACCTTAGTACATTTCGGAATGAAACTAGAGAAATGTCAATGTGAACACTATTGGCCGTAGAAAGATACGGACAAAGTAACCTTGCATACCTTGGATTCACAATACGAATATACCACCTTTGATGCGTATACAATAATCCCTCTCCTCCTTTATGTGTCACTCTACAACATAAATACATAACTAAATTCACATTAACCACCAATCACTTTACAAATGCATACCATGTCAATGAGTTACATGTTTGCCTTTAAACATGTCATTTCCCCTTGACAAAACCATTGATCATACTATTATTTCAAAAATTCCATAATATTCCCAACATTGACCAATACATAAAAATCAACACATTTCACCACAATACTTCTCCTTTACACTTTCTTATCCATAACACATCCCAAATAATCCATCAAAGTACCTTAATACAACTCATAACACATATCGGCCCAAATCCCATAATTTCCACTTTTTGACAAGAACAAGTTTAATGCCAAAAATAACACCATACATGTTCATATTTTGTCCATACCATGCTTTTTCATCAAAGGCACAAGGCTTAATTCAAATTCAAATCACCAAGATGACACATCTTGCACCAAAGGCAAAAATACACTATTCATCATCTTGCCAACACAACTAGCATAATATAAATAATCTCCCATGCATATAATATGTTAATCCATGAAAATAAACACTTACCAAATCTTGGAATAGGATGATCTTGTCCAAATATGCCTTAGGGTTTATTTGCTTTAGGGTTTGGAAAAAAGGAAATGTTTGTGATATTCTCCAAAAGTGATGAGAGACTTTGGGAAATAAAATCTGATTTTGGGGGACTTTATATAGACCTCAAGGAAGCCTTAGCCACACTTGGCATTACATGATATGTTCACTTGGTCAATTATTGAAAGAATGGGTCATTTTTGCCTTTGGGCCCATGTATTTTCTTCCATTTTGGGCCTCAAATTGGGCCCAATAACACATATCCATAACATTTCATTTATTATTCACCATATATCTCATGTTTACATAATTCCATAATGTCACGACAATATTCTTTTAAACATTTCTCATTTGTCCTTTCGATCGCAAAACTTGGGATTCTAGTCGCCCTTGGCTTCATTGAACATTTTGGATCACTATTCACACTTCATGATTTGATCATGTAGGAGTATGTAGGAGTATATTGAAGTGTTTGAATCTTTAACAATGCTCAATTAACTCCAAAGAACCAAAAGAAACCATCGAGAAATCATCGTAGAATTGCGTTACGAAACGACGCCGGAAAGGGCATACTTCTTGTGCCTTGCGCCACACCCCCTGAAACAGGGTAGTGGCGCAAGAATATGGACTTCTCTGAAGTTTTGGGCTGCAGTTGGCTTGCGCCACACCCCTGAAACAGGGTAGTGGCGCAAGTTTCAGCATTTTGCTGAAATTTCCGGCCACTAATCCAACGTTTACGTATCGTCCAATCCCTTATCAAAACACTACAAAATACTTACTTAGTGATCTTAACCATCAAGTAAACATGACTTAAAGTCACCAAATGAGGTTAGAATGTATACGAGTTCTTACCCAAATGCTCCACGAAATCACAACACACCTCCTACGACGATCTAATCGCACATGTTACATCCGATATCAAATGTTTCACCAATGACACTATAAAACACATATGTATGGCATCTCAGCACCTATGTAGATATGATCCCAAGGGATCAAGTGAGGTTATAAAAGTACTGGGTGTTATAGTATTAGTCCAAGAACTATTCCCAGTTCATTCAGTATTTTATATTTGATACTTTGAAGGTGTGTAGGAGATTATCATGTATTGTTGCCAGTGGAAAGGCACACATTGCAAGAGATTTCACATGTGAAAAGGGTACTTAATTTTACCTATTGTTAGTCTAGATTGACAAACGAAAGCAACAAGAAATAAAGGAGTAGCCTCCGTAAAGGCAATATTGGAGACATTAGCACATAGAAGAAATTACGAGGGAATCCAAAGAAATAATGGAATCTAAAGTACTTGTAATTGTTGTACATGAAATAAAAGTTCAAGATACAGAATTGGAGTCACAATAAGTAAGTCTTTACAAGTGTTGTATGGGTAAACGATAATGTGAAGGATTCACCTCGACTTAAGTTGTTACAATGAGACAATGTTACTAACATTCGAGGACGAATGTTTCTAAGGGGGGAAGAATGTAACACCCCGTACCTTCCCAACCCTACTTGATGACATTGAATAATGTTTTATTAGGGGTCTAGAGATATAAGTATGTATTTGGTAATGCTAATGATGAGGAAATTAAAATTTGGCCACATACATGTGATTAGACCTTCGTAGGAGGTGTTTTGTGATTTCGTGGAGCATTTGGGTAATACCCCGTACACATTCTAACCTCATTTGGTGACTTGGAGTCATGTTTACTTGATGATTAAGATCACTAAGTAAGTATTTTATAGTGTTTTGATAGGGTATTGGACGATATGCAAGTGTTGGAAAAAGTGGCGAAAAAATTCAGCAAAGTACCAAGACTTGCGCCACTCCCTGTTTCAGGGTGTGTGGCGCAAGCCACCTGATTCAGAGGGCAGCAGGATCTTGCGCCACTGCTTGCTTTGCAGCAAGTGGCGCAAGGCACAACATATTGTGCCCTTCCGCGCTCATTTTGTAACGCGATTCTACGTCGATTCTTAGATGGTTTCTTTTGGTTCTTTGGAGTTCTTTGAGCATTGTTAAAGCTTCAAATACTTCAATACACTCCTACATACTTCTACATGATCAAACCATGAAACACAGCTAATTGTCAAAAAAATGTTCAAAGAAGCCATGGACGACTAGAATGTCTATTTTTGCGATTGAGACGACAAATGAGAATCTCGCAAGTGAATATTGTCGTGACATTATGGAATTATTTAAACATGAGATATGTGGTGAATTATACATGAAATTGGTGGGCTAAGTTGAGATATGTTATTGGGCCCAATTTAAAGCCCAAAATGAGCCAAAAATAAGAGGCCCCAAAAGGGTCAAATGACCCATTCTTGTGTTTGACAAGTAAACACAACCTTTTTGACTAATGGGATGGATAGAGATGAGCATGAGGGCCTATATAAAGCCACCACAAATCAGATTTTTATTTCTTAAAACACACATGCCTTTTTGGAGATATTTCCAACATATTGCTCTCAAACTCTCAAACCCTAAGTCCACTTCTTGGGAAAGAGCATCATCCTACAAGTATTGGTAAGTGTTTATTCTTGTAATTTAATATACTATGTACATGGGAGGTTATGTATATCATGGTAGTTATGGTGGCAAGGTGTTGAATAGTGCACTTTTGGTTTTTGATAAAAGATGTGCATTCTTGTGAAGTAAACTTGAAATATGACTTGTGGGTTTGATGAAAAGGCATGGTATGGATGAAATACCAACATATTTTTCTCTGTAAAGGTTGGATCTTCATATTCTATAGCAAAGAAAGCCTCAGCATCCCACTCCTCTTCAACCTGGGAAGTGGCAGCATTACTTTCCACACTCTTTTTCTTTGACCTGCAATCTTTGGCCATATGTCCCTTCTTCTCACAATTGTAGCACTTCCCTTCAAACTTTTTGCTATGACTTTGATTCTTCCAACCACCGCCTCCACGGGTGCTCCTTTTGCCTTGACGACCTACCACTTCGTCATTGTTCTTCTTAGATCCACTGGCACCATGTCGCTTGAATTTCCAGCTTCCTTTATTGACATAGAGTGCTTCCTCTTGACCCTTCAGTGAAGCTCCTCCAATTTGCTTGGCCAAGGCTTCTTGACCTGCTAGCAAATTCTCAAATTCTACAAGTAACGACTGATTTTGCCATCCTTGTACTGTAGCAATAAAGCCTCTATATTCAGGCTTTAGACCATGGATGATGATCCGCTTCATCCTCGTCTCTCTAGTTGTAGCTTGTGGATCTAACTCTGAAATCTCTCGACATAGCATCTTCACCTTATGAAAGTATTGTGCAATTGTCATGTTGTGTTGTCCTATTGAGAGTAATTCACTCTCGAAGAGTTGGAGCCTCGTATCATTTTTCTTTGAAAATAGCTTGGTGAATGTATCCCAAGCCTGCTTTAGGGTGGTGGCGTCTTGTATGTGCTCTAGCACATCCTCTTCAGCCGTTGTCTTCAAAGCGAACATAGACTTTCCCACTTTTATCTTCCACTTTCACAATGTACCGTTTGCATCTTCTGCTTTTGGTTGTGTCACATCACTGGCGTTGACAACCTCCCATAGATCTTGCCCTTGCATATATGACATTATGCAAGTTGACAATGTACTGTAGTTGTTGTTGTTGAGCTTTTTCATTCAGCCGACAGCTTGTAGGTCTGTCAGTGTGTCGACAATAAAAATCTCAGAAAGGAAAACTACAGTAAATGGTTCCCCAAAGAACAACCTTGCTCTTGATACCAAATGATGAACTTAAAGAAATAATAAGTTCAATACAGAAGACTTATAACGTAAGAGTCAGAGAAGTGTTTTTGCATAGAAAAGATGGATAACTTTATTCAATCAGTAAATGGCCTTTTATATAGAATTACAGAACACATAGACTCATAATCCCACTAAACCACTAACAAAATGCACTAACCAAACTCTCTTAAACTTTAGGAACAACTATCTGCTACTCTAAATACTAGGAAAACAATCACGTACTGAAAGAAATAACAAACTAACAACTTATGCTAAAAAATAGCTTAATAAGACTTAGTCAAATTAGCACTGGACTGATGTTGTACAGCTTTAACACTATTTCCTCTTGGAAGTGAATACCCATGACCTAGATAGGACAAGTAGAGTGTTTCAGTAGATCATTTGTTGAAGATGTTAAATCTTTCGGGCACATACACATATATACGAAAACCAAGAAGAAATGTTAAAAAATATAGCTACAACAAGTAGAGTTCAAGACAAATTTTCAAGCACAACTTGTACAACTTACCCTGAATTGGTTGAGAAGACCACTCAAAAATTTTAGTTCCAAATAATGAATACTTGTGGAATTTCAAAGTAACGTTTTAGAGTTAATTTTGTTGAGAACAAAAACAATCTAAAATCCCTGTAGAATTAAAATTAGATTCCTAACGGGCATACTTCTCTAGTCCACGTTCTGGAAGTAAGCACGATTGACATTCAATACATAACTGTGATTTTTTCTATTCTCATATGCTATTATTCATTCTTTCAAGAAGTAGAAAATTGTAAATTAAATAGTTTCCAACTAGAAGTTGTAAAAATCAGAACTCACTTGCATCTGGTCTGTATTAAACTCTTGTGTAGCTTCTTCTCCATTGCTAATAATAATTTTATTGAAAAGATTATCTTTGGAACTTTTGTATTTGCTAATTTCCATGGCGATTGGAGGGGTAATAAGACACTCGCATAGGTTAGGGGTATAAATAATACAAAAAATTAAGTTCCGGAAAATAATAAGACAATTAAGGAAGTTCTTATGCCTTATTGCTTTACTATACCACAAAAGTAATGTGGAACCTCTTCAATCAACATAATTAGATATCATCATTCTTCCATGAAATGCACTGCTACATTCTACCTACCATCAGTTGGGAGGAAATCACTTTTTTTTTTTTAAACTCTTTAATAAAAAGAAAGACCATGTTTCTGTGAGTAATATCATTGCAAGTCATCACATATTAGGAACTTATAATACTGCTTTTGGCATAAGAACCACTATCATTGTTAAATGGGAACCAGCTGATAGAGGGGACTGAAGGTAGTTCTCCGTGCAGTGAACACTTAGCTTACGGAATCAGTTGCAAAACCAATGTATTTATAAACATTACATTGGTGGCTCTTCCCTGAAATTAGGGGAACGTGGGGGTGGGGGTGGGGGCGGGGGGGGGGGGAGGGGGTTGATAAGAAACTGCAGAGGGGACTGGATTATAGCATACATGCATTGGAGGTACACCTCATACTACCAACACTTTCTCTGAACTAACAACTCCTATGCCGGGATTAACAATAGCTGAAAAACAAAATCTCACACCTTAAGAGATTACAACAGATTCCGCAGTACGCAGAGGTAATTAGAATGTTATCCAATGGTTCATCAACTTACGATTCTTTTGTGAATGCAGGGAGGTGATCCACAAGTTAGGCAATCTGACGATCGTGCACACCTTCAAGGAACAAATAAGGTGGCAGACTTATTTAACTCAATCAATTAAATCAAATTCGATTAGTTAATCAGGCGTAATAGGGACCGCAGATTTATTAACTGAGGCTTCCAATTATGATATTAATTCGCAAATGAATGAATTATCATATCATAATAAATTACAAATCATTCCACTAAAAATCTGTAATTGCACTCCTCGATATTAACTATGAAATCTACCATTACATATTATTTAACTGTAACACCCCGTACCTTCCCAACCCTACTTGATGACGTTGAATAATGTTTTCTTAGGGGTCTAGAGATATAAGTATGTATTTGGTAATGCTAATGATGAGGAAATTAAAATTTGGCCACATACATGTGATTAGACCTTCGTAGGAGGTGTTTTGTGATTTCGTGGAGCATTTGGGTAATACCCCGTACACATTCTAACCTCATTTGGTGACTTGGAGTCATGTTTACTTGATGATTAAGATCACTAAGTAAGTATTTTATAGTGTTTTGATAGGGTATTGGACGATATGCAAGTGTTGGAAAAAGTGGCCGAAAAATTCAGCAAAGTACCAAGACTTGCGCCACTCCCTGTTTCAGGGTGTGTGGCGCAAGCCACCTGATTCAGAGGGCAGCAGGATCTTGCGCCACTGCTTGCTTTGCAGCAAGTGGCGCAAGGCACAACATATTGTGCCCTTCCGCGCTCATTTTGTAACGCAATTCTACGTCGATTCTTAGATGGTTTCTTTTGGTTCTTTGGAGTTCTTTGAGCATTGTTAAAGCTTCAAATACTTCAATACACTCCTACATACTTCTACATGATCAAACCATGAAACACAGCTAATTGTCAAAAAAATGTTCAAAGAAGCCATGGACGACTAGAATGTCTATTTTTGCGATTGAGACGACAAATGAGAATCTCGCAAGAGAATATTGTCATGACATTATGGAATTATTTAAACATGAGATATGTGGCGAATTATACATGAAATTGGTGGGCTAAGTTGAGATATGTTATTGGGCCCAATTTAAAGCCCAAAATGAGCCAAAAATAAGAGGCCCCAAAAGGGTCAAATGACCCATTCTTGTGTTTGACAAGTAAACACAACCTTTTTGACTAATGGGATGGATAGAGATGAGCATGAGGGCCTATATAAAGCCACCACAAATCAGATTTTTATTTCTTAAAACACACATGCCTTTTTGGAGATATTTCCAACATATTGCTCTCAAACTCTCAAACCCTAAGTCCACTTCTTGGGCAAGAGCATCATCCTACAAGTATTGGTAAGTGTTTATTCTTGTAATTTAATATATTATGTACATGAGAGGTTATGTATATCATGGTAGTTATGGTGGCAAGGTGTTGAATAGTGCACTTTTGGTTTTTGATAAAAGATGTGCATTCTTGTGAAGTAAACTTGAAATATGACTTGTGGGTTTGATGAAAAGGCATGGTATGGATGAAATACCAACATGTATGGTGTGATTACATTAAGAAACTTGTTATTTCCATAAAAGTGTAAATTATGGGATTTTGGCCGATTTGTGGTTGTGAGGTGTATTGAAGTAATTTGATGGCATAATTGTGATGTTGTGGTGATGGAGAAGTGTAAAGAATGAACTTAGTGTGACATGATCTTGGATATCATGTATTGGTCAATGTATGGAATATTGTGGGATTATTGGGATAATAAATTCATAAATGATATTTTGGTCAATGTTGGGCATGTTGTGGTATTATTGATATGACCATGCCGAAAATGGTATTGTAGCGAAAGACATGACATTTTTTTTTAAAAGCCAAACATGTGACTCATTGTTATTAGATGCCATTGTAAAGTAATTGGTGGTTAATGTTGGTTCTGCATGCACTTTTGTTGTAGAGTGAAACATAAGGACGAAGTGGGACTATTGTGTTCATACATAAGCTTGTGTAATCGTACTTGGAAGTAAAGGTATGTAAGGTTACTCTGTCCGTATCTTTCTACGGCAAATAGTATTCGCATTGACATTATGTTGTCCTATCCCGAAATGTACTAAGGTATCCTACATCCGATTATCAATTGTCATTGTCATATGTTTCCTACTTATTGATCAATTGTGTATCTCATGTCTCCTGTTCATGAATAGTGTTCCAAAGGCCCAATAAGGTTATGTTCCAAAGTTTCAATAGTGTTTATACTCATGTGTCTCATTCATTGATTATTGTCCAAGGGGTCCAATAGTGTTATGTTTCCATTCGGTATTGTGTTTTCTAACAATGTTACTCATATGTCTTTCATTCATTGGTTAATGATCCAAAGTTCCAAATAAAGATATGGCTATCATTGTATCAATCTCTCATAAGCAAAAGTATCAATCTCTCAAAAGTAAAGATATCAATCTCAAAGTAATGATCAAAGTAATGCAAATGTGGTTAATGATTGATTTATGGGTGGCAAGTCTAGGGGCGTAAGCCTAGCTCGACTCGATCCTGAAGCATTGATTTATGGGTGGCAAGTCTAGGGGCGTAAGCCTAGCTCGACTCGATCCCGAGGCATTGATTAATGGGTGGCAAGTCTAGGGGCGTAAGCCTAGCTCGACTCGATCCCGAAGCATTGATTTATGGGTGGCAGGTCTAGGGGCATAAGCCTAGCTCGACTCGATCCCAACATGACGATAAGTCATGCAAAGACCCACTGATCAGTAGGGGCCCGGGTACATTGTGACACACGTATTGATCATTGAGCATTGTATTAAGAAAAGTAATGAAAGTAATGTACATGGTTTCCAAAATGCAAATGGTGACTTATTCACATTGATTAATCATTTGTTTTAGTTCATGGAAATATTCATGTATTGTACAGTTTCATCTGAGCCTTACATACTCAGTACTTTTTTCGTACTGACCCCTTTTAGGGAACATACTTTAAATGTTGCAGGCGCAGGTACTAGCAGGCCTCCCCTGTAGGTTATTAGTTGTGTACGGATTCTTTGGTGAGCTCCATCTAGTTCGGGGCTTCTCCGAGTCACAGTGGCATATGTGTTTTGCTGGTGTACATGTGGTGTAAAGCGGGGACTTGTCCCGACTTTCAGTTGGCATTGGTCAGTGCATTTTTTAGAGGCTTTTGTAGACGTATGTGGGTTAAGCCCATTTCTTATAACCATGCCTGCACAATTTTAACACCCATTTCTTCCACATGCTTATCAAAGACCTTCTGAGTTAAGCCCTTTGTAAATGGATCTGCCAAATTGTTCTTCGACTCAATCTTCAAAACTCTCACATCACCCCTTTGAGTTATATCCTGAATCAAGTGATATTTTCTCTCAATATGCTTACTTCTTTTATGATTTCGTGGTTCTTTTGAGTTTGCAACCGCACCACTGTTGTCACAATAAAGTGTGAGTGGCGCTTGAACGGAAGGAACCACTCCAAGCTCTTTCAGAAAGTTACCGAGCCAAACAGCCTCCTTAGCCGCCTCAGAGGCAGCCACATATTCAGCTTCCATGGTGGAATCACCAACACATGATTGCTTGATACTCCTCCAAACTATGGCTCCACCTCCTAAAGTAAACACATATCCTGAGGTAGATTTTCTAGAATCTCTATCTGACTGAAAATCTGAATTTGTATACCCAATAGGTACAAGATTGTCAGAGTGAAACAAAAGCATGTAATCCCTAGTCCTTTTCAGGTACTTGATTATATGCTTTACCGCAGTCCAGTGTTCTTGTCCAGGATTAGACTGAAGTCTGCTAACCATGCCAATAGCAAAGCAAATATCAGGTCTGGTGCACAACATAGCAGACATGAGACTCCCTATAGCAGAAGCATAAGGGATCGCCTTCATTCTCTCTATCTCATCAGTTATTTTGGGTGACTGATCCTTTGATAAAGTAATTCCATGCCTAAAAGGAAGGAATCCCTTTTTGGAATTTTGCATGCTAAACCTTGCAAGAATAGTGTCAATATAAAGCGCTTGAGATAAGCCTATTATCCTTTGTTTGCGATCTCGCATAAGCTTGATCCCAAGGATATGAGTCGCTTCTCCCAAGTCTTTCATATCAAAACACGAGGACAGCCACTCCTTAACAGAATTCAACATGCTCACATTATTCCCTATGAGAAAAATGTCATCTACATACATAATCAAAAATGCTACTTTGTCTCTGTCCCTTTTTTTATAGATGCATGACTCATTTTCACATTGATCAAAACCAAAAGTCTTAATCGAATTGTCAAAACAAGTATTCCATGCCCTAGATGCCTGTTTCAATCCATAGATGGATTTCTTATGTTTACAAAACATGTTTTCATTGCCACTTTCTATGAAACCTACTGGTTGTGCCATATAAATGCACTCATCAAGACTTCCATTTAGGAAAGTGTCACGCCCCGAATCCCATCGAGACATGATTGGCACCCGTAGCCGATAAGGCCCGAGAGAACCAACCTTTGCCTATGCTCAATCATATGCATATAATATTCATAACCACCATTGCATAATATTATGAAATACGAATAAAGGAGAACATGGGACATATTTAGTCATACATATGAAACTTGGCCGTTGAGGCCATCCAGTCAAAACAACATGTGTCTTTTACGCTATTACACCCACATCGGTCTACAAAAGCCTCTAACAAGAGCATTGACCAAAATGAACCATAAGTCGGGACAAGTCCCCGCTTTATACAACATGTACAATACCAAAACATATATACACTTTGACTCGGAGAAGCCCCGAATGAGCTGGAGCTCACCAAAGAACCGCTAACACTGGCAGTCTATTGAGGAGGCCTACTAGGACCTGCGCCTGCAGCAAGCAAGGTAAATTCCCCGAGAGGGGTCAGTACGAAATAAGTACTGAGTATGCAAGGCTCAGATGAAACTGTACAACACATGAATATTTCAATGAACGCAAAACATATGAATAATCAATGTGAATAAGTCACCATGTTACGCTTTGGAAACCATGTGGGCGCAAGTTTCAGCAAAGTTCTGAAATTTTCGGCCACTTATCCAATGTTTACGTATCGTCCAATCCCTTATCAAAACACTACAAAATACTTACTTAGTGATCTTAACCATCAATTAAACATGACTTCAAGTCACCAAATGAGGTTAGAATGTATACGGGGTATCACCCAAATGCTCCACGAAATCACAAAACACCTCCTACGAAGGTCGAATCGCACATGTTAAGTTCGATATCAAATGTTTCACCAATGACACTATAAAACACATATGCATGGTATCTCAACACCTATGTAGGTATGATCCAAGGTATCAAGTGAGGTTATAAAGTACGGGGTGTTACAGAAAGCTATCTTGACATCCATTTGCCAAATCTCATAATCATAATGAGCAGCAATGGATAAGAGAATCCTAATGGATTTAAGCATAGCTACCGGCAAAAAGGTTTCCTCATAATCAATTCCTTCTTTTTGATTAAACCCTTTCGCAATAAGCCTTGCCTTAAAAGTTTGTACTTTTCCATCCACACCTCTCTTTTTCTTATAGATCCATCTACAGCCAATGGGTTTGACTCCCGCAGGTGGTTCTACAAGATCCCATACTTGATTAGAGTACATAGACTCCATTTCAGATTTCATAGCAGCAATCCACATTTCAGAATCTTTGTCCTGTAGTGCTTCGGTGTAATTAAGGGGTTCTGTATTAGGCTCCTCAGGGATTCGATCATATGATTCTCCCAAAAGCACAAATTGTAAATTTTTTCTAATAATTCTCCCACTACGACAAACATTCACTACAGGATTCGCTGCATTTGGAACTAAATTCTAAACACCTTGAACGTCATCCTGCACAATTGCAGGCTGCTCGACATTACCCTGAACCGTTTCCTCCACAATTGCATGTTGCTCAACATTACTCCCACTACTTTGAGGTAGTGTAATGTCAAGTGTTTGCTCTTGTGCAACCTCTTGCCTATTGACATTTCTCCCACTACGTGGATGCAGTGGTATGTCAATAACGGTTGTCGGAATATGTTCTTGTTGTGTTTCATTATTCGTTATTCTATTGGTCAATTCCTGTAAAACGAGTTTACTTCTAGGAACATGGTTCATTAAATAGTCCGCTTCCAGAAATCTGGCATTTGTCAAGACAATTACCTTCTGTTCATTAGGACAATAAAATAAACCTCCCTTAGTACTTTTTGGATATCCAATAAAAATGCACACTTCTGTCCGAGATTCCAGTTTATTAGTTTTTCCTTTTAGCACATGTGCTGGACAACCCCAAACCCGAATATGCCGTAGACTAGGCTTGCGCCCACTCCACAATTCAGATGGGG
This sequence comes from Capsicum rhomboideum, assembly GCA_031232105.1. Classification (NCBI taxonomy): domain Eukaryota; kingdom Viridiplantae; phylum Streptophyta; class Magnoliopsida; order Solanales; family Solanaceae; genus Capsicum; species Capsicum rhomboideum. The sequence goes on along the minus strand of CP124711.1, from coordinate 134,779,527 downwards.
TTAAAGGTACTGACTTTGAAGGAACTAAGTTCAGAATATAATTTGTTGTTTCTAATGCATACCCGCAAAAGGTAAAAGGCAAATCTGAATAACTTAACATTGATCTAACCATTTCCATAAGAGTTCTATTTCTCCACTCTACCACACCATTTTGTTGTGGTGTTCCCGGAGCAGAATATTGAGATGTAATTTCGAATTCTGATAAGTACTTAATGAATTCCGCAGAAAGGTATTCACCACCACGATCAGATCGTAATGTATGGATATGTTTATTATGTCACTTTTCCGTTTCTATCTTAAATTCCTTGAATTTGTCAAAGCATTCAGATTTACAGCGCAACAAATAAATATATCCATATTTTGAGTAATCATCTGTGAAAGTCACAAAATACTCAAAACTACCTCTTGCTTGTATATTCATAGGACCACACAGATCAGAATGAATTAATTCTAACTTATTACCGGCTCTATTTCCTTTGGAAGGAAAGAGTCTCTTGGTCATTTTTCCTTCTAAACAGGATTCACAAGTCGGAAGTGCCTCCACTTTCAATGAACTCAAAGGTCTATCAGAAACCAACCGTGAGATCCTATTTATATTAATATGACCGAGACGTAAGTGCCATAAGTAGGTTTCACTCAATTCCGAAATTCATTTTATCTTATGTGATAGATCAATGTTATTAAGTTTCGAGGTTTGTAGCATGTTTTGAGACACATCAAAAACAAACAGGTCATCTATTCTAGGAGCAGAAATTATAAAATGCTTATTAAACTTAATAATTGCAGAATTATTAGCAAAATAAACATTGTAACCAACATCCATTATTCTTGAAACTGAAAGTAAGTTCCTTCTTATTGAAGGTACGTAGAGGACATTATTTAAAGTCAAAACTCTAGAACTACTGAACGTAATGGAAATGGTCCCTATAGCTAAGGCTGGTGCTGGTTCCCCATTTGCTTGAAACACGTGGAGTTCATTTTCACTTAGGCGTTGTGTTACCTGAAACCCCTGCATGGAAGTGCAGATATGATTAGTGGCTCCTGAATCTATAGCCCAAAATTGGGTAGAAACAACCGATAAAAATGTTTCAACGACATATGAAAAAGAAGTACCTTGTTTTTTCATTTTTGCTATGTAACCGGGGCACTGTTTCTTAAAGTGACCAGGTTGCTTGCAATGATAGCACTTGCCCTTAGGCTTAACCACACCACCAGTAGCACCTGGGACCTTACGGGGCTTCTTCTTCTTCTTTTCACCTTTCGGCTCAGAAGTCGAAGACGAAGGTTTGTCAACCATTAACGCCGCAGGAGGAGCTTGGTGCTTAATGATAGATTCTACCGCTTGCAGCTAATTCAGCAGTTTTGCAAGGGACAAGTCCATCTTATTCATATTATAATTTAAGCGAAACTGCTAAAAACTGTCCGGCAGAGTCTGTAGGACCATCTCAACCTGAGATTCCTTATCAATAACCGCACCAAGAATTTCCAGCTCGTTCAACAGACTCATTATCTTAAGAATGTGCTCCCTCACCGATGATCCCTCAACCATTTTAGTGGTCAAGAGGGCTTTCATGGCCGTTTGCTTCGCAGCACGATTTTGCTCACCGAACATCTCTTTGAGAGATTCAAGCATATCGTAAGCAGAAGTCATTGACTGATGTTGATGCTGCAAGACATTCGCCATGGAGGCAAGAATGTAGCATCTTGCCATCTCATCAGCCTTAACCCATTTGTCATAGGCTTTAGTCTCATCATCAGTGGGATCAGCTGGCTTAATGGGGCATTCTTCAACCAACACAAATTTGAAACCTTCAGCAGTAAGGACAATGTCCAACTTACGTTTCCAGTCAACATAGTTAGGGCCCTCTAGTTTATTTTGATTCAGGATAGTAGTTAAGGGATTGAATGAAGACATGATAAATCTGTCGTAGGATGAAAAACAAATCATTATTAGACATGCAGCAGAATAATTAAATTCATAAAATCCACATCACACATATCACCATGCTTATAAACAGTTAGAATCGTTAGGGAAACTTAACCATTTAAGCAAAAATACATGCAATGTGAGACATGCTATCTACTTAAATAAAACAGCACCAACTCAGTTAGAGAGTAAACTGTTAAGTTAAGTTAGATAAACATCATATTTCATGGAATCTCTTGCTCATTGATTCAACATGTAACTTAGTTGGAAAGTTAATACAAGTCATCAAAACAAGAGACACAAAACAGTAGTACCCTATACAAGTTTATCTGATGGGGAAGAAGACCTATGTCAACATGTAAACTCATATAATATACTGTAATCAACCACTGGAAACCATAAGGAATGACCCCTATTACCACTGGTATCAAAAATTATTTTTTTTTCAGAATTTTTAATTTTTCAGAAAACATTAAAATGCCCAAAAAAACCATCAAAACGACTCCAAATGGCCAAAATAGGCCATATGTCACAACAAAGCAGTGAGTCTTGTTAAGTGGGTCATTTCCAAAGAATCTACCAATTTTCAGGCCAATCGGAGTTCATCAAAAATTGAAAAACTCCAAAACTGACCAAAAACGGCATTCATTGACAAGGCTGCTTGTGAGGGTCAGCAGGGCTGCTCTCGCAGCTTGGCCTTACCACTACACTATTGGTTTAGTCAAATAAATAACCAAGGTAGTTGGGCAGATGCATAAATCATTACAAATTTTTCCTCAATTCACAAAATCAATTTAGACAGTTATCGGCAAGGCTGTCAGCGAGGGTAACACGGACTGTCTAAACAGCCTTGCCTCGACACCAAACTTATCATTAGAGAAAGTGAGTAATGCCTATAGGTAGGCATAGTCATAACTAGAAACAGTTTCACCCTCAATCCATATGACAATAGGATAAACAATGCCATAAAACAAATATGTCAAGGACGAACATATATGTACAGAAAACAATCAATTCATGAGAAACATATATTTTCAGAAAACACACATATCATGATGAACATGGATTTCCAGAAAACAATCAATTCATGATAAACTTGTATTTCCAGAAAACACACAATTCATGATAAACTTGTATTTTCAGAAAACACACAATTCATGATAAACTATATTTCCAGAAAACACACATATCATGATGAACATATATTTTCCGAAAAACACAACACATGAATCATACATAAACCACTTGAAATATAGGAAATATGGACTGCTTGTTACATTATCAACAACATGATAAACAGCCATGAAACAGCATGATGTATACATTCGTGAACTAACAAAAACATGTATTACAATCATGAAATTCATATTACATTATTAGTTAGATGTAAGATGACTCGTGATACCAATTGCTAGAACATATAATACACATACGTAGCGGAAGCATAAGTTCCGGATCACAAACTTACATGACAACATGATAATGTAAAATAAAAACCGAAATTCAGAAAGTATATACATACCTCTTGAAGCTTTCACAAACATATATCATAATTGGAAGCCTCAGTTAATAAATCTGCGGTCCCTATTACGCCTGATTAACTAATCGAATTTGATAAGAAAAAGTTTTTTATGGAAGAAGTAATATTATTTTACTAGTCTTCTATAAGGAATAAATGGAACTTAATACTAATAATGAGCTGAAAACGTTTTTCACATAATGGGACTATTAAGGGTGAAAAACGTTTTGCTCATTATGGAGGTATTAAGTTGGCATGAATGGCTGAAAATGTTTTCCCCCTTCATCTTCCTTCTTCAATGAGATATTGGAATAAATAAGGGAGGGGAGCTGGTTTTTCAGTATTGGCAGATTCATTATTTTTCTTAGAAAATCAAAGTACTTGTCCACACAAGTGTAGATTAAGAAAGGGTTAGTCAGGAAGTAGTAGAAGGCTTCAGTCCTGGAGAGCAAGGATCTAAACAATGTTTATGAAAGCTTCAAGAGGTATGTATATACTTTCTGAATTTTGATTTTTATTTTACATTATCATGTTGTCATGTAAGTTTGTGATCCGGAACTTAAGCTTCCGCTGCGTATGTGTATTATATGATCTAGCACTTATAAAGCCCAGAACCAAAAAGGTATGATTCCCATAGGCATATTCATTGTCTTCTACATGCACTGTGTAAAATCACAGATAATACAAATCAAAACTAACAACACCCTACCCACTCACCCACATGAATTAAGATCATCTTTCCTTTTCTCTTTTTCGAGAAAGAGAAAGGCCCTAAAATCAAGGGATAACAAATGTCAACAACAACATATACCCAATGTAGTTCCACAAAGTAGGGTCTGGGAGGGTAGAGTGTATACAGACCATACCCCTACCTTAGAGGTAGAGAGCTATCCTCGATAGACCCTCCTTTGGATATGAGACTCCAATATTTGTTGAATTATCCATTGCCCACTCTTTTTCGCCTGGTTGATATATGCACTAGGACCTTTTGAAATTCAGTTCTAGTAAAGTGAAAGTCGTGCAATCAATTACAAGACATGATTATAATAATAAACATCAATTCAGATGATTAACGCCGTCCTTAAGAATTGACCAGGAAACCCACCTATGTTCCAATTCTGTCCAAGAAGGCCCTCTTTTCCATTCTACACCTACTTTTGAATTTTGGTTGGAATCGCTTTGCACTTCCAGATAATTAGGTAATGGAACACGCCCAAAGTCGATGGCTTCCACATCTTCAATTAATATATTATAGTGATATATGATATCATCAAGCGGTTTCCCAGGAAGTGCTTCTGCCATCTTTGTCATTAGATTCGTATCCTTAAAGTAGATCGCTAGGGTATTCTCAAATATTTTATCCTCCTCTTTTGTCCAGAAGGAGCTATTGCATGTCCATTCGGTGATCATTTTCTTTTAGATCTACAGGGAAAGGATCAAGCATGAAAGGAAAAGTTCTTGAAGAGGATTCAGAAAACAGATGAGTTTCAATATATGACAAAAATGACCATAAATATCTGGCGCCTAAAACAAGATTTTCTGGAACCCCTGACACTTGGTAAACAGAAACAATCACAACAAGACATGCATTCTTTTAAATCAGTTACGTAAGAGAAGTAATGAGTGAGTGGTAAAAAGGAACAAACATGAAGATACATGTGTTGGTATCTGTAATCGTAATCAAAAAATCAGGAAAGCAAAAATGTTAGTCCAAGCCCACCAAGTTTCTTGTGTGTCCTTAAGAAATCTAATCCCCTCATTGTTACCTAAGGTTTATGGACTAATTTCTCCTAGGATGGAATGGAAAACTATTCTATTAAAGTGACACTTCAATATATATAAATTCGGAGAACTCAAATGGTGTAGCAAATCACACGACTCTACGACAATTTTGTTTTGAAAAAAAAAATGCAGAGAAGAATGAGGAGAGAAATATTTCAGATTTTTAGTGTTTAAAATCTGAGGCAAGACCATAAATTTAAAATCTGAGGCAAGACCTCTGAATTTATAGACAATCAAAGAGTGAGATGGAGAGATGCCATCTAAAAGGTGCCTTTTTGGTATGAAGACCATAAGTACCTTTTCTTATTTCCCATTCACATTTTAAAACCCCAACAACATGCAGTATACTACCCTCGAAAGCAGTGGCGGAGCCACCTTTGGCGAAGGGTGGTCAGATGCACACCTTTCGCCGGAAAATTATATGGTGAATAGAGGTTAAATAGTAGTCATTATGAATGCATATTTAATTTTGCACACTCTTAATATAACTGAGAATAAAATTTGCACACCCTTTATCAAATTTCTGGCTCCGCCACTGCTCAAAAGCTCCAGAGATACAAAGCATATTATGAAAACATCTAGTTCTTTACATTTTCTATCAGATGTAAGGTTTATAATAAAAAAGAAAGTACAAAGAAGAAAACTATTTGTCTGAAGATAATAAAATATTATATCACCGAAGTATATATTTATGTTCTTGATAATGACGCAAAAAAGAAAAATCTATGGCCTTGTACCACATAAAGTTTAAGAAATCCTTACAGTACAACGTACGTTATCGGAAGAAATTGATCCTCATATGTTTTTAGGTGTTAGGTTTAGGAATAAGAGCATTGTTCTAGATAGAAATTTAACAAGACGAATGTAAGCAATATCAAATAAGAAAGCGTCATTTCGCATCCCTTCACCTTATGGACCCTCGGCTCAAGGAAAAGCATATCAAAGCAGATCAAAAAAGGAAAGATTTACAAAACCAACAACAACAACATACCTAGTGTAAGAGGATAGAGTGTACGTACACCTTACCCTTACTTTCGGAGGTAGAGGGGTTGTTTCCCATAGACCCTCGGCTCTAGGAAAAGTGTAACACCCCAAAATTTTAAAACCTTCAAGAACCCATATACTTATATGAATTTAGGTTTAAAAAAAAAATAAAAAAATTGAGTCACAGAACCAACCCAAGTGACGTGGGTCGGTTTCCACGGCACCGTTGATTCAAATCGTGGATCAGACCCTGCAAGTTGAAAAATCAATCTGATTTCCACGACATAGACCCACGGTACGTAGGTCAAGTCGTGGACTGATTTCGAAAAAAAATTTTTAGGGTCATCCTAGGGGTATTTTTGTCATTTTACCCTTATGAAATCCGAACCTTATATACTTAAAATCCTTTTTAGCATCAGTTGCACTTATTTTGAAGAGGGAGGCAATTATAAATCCTTTCTCCTTCCTCAAAACATTCAAAGGAGCAAATTCAACTAGGGTTCAAGATTCAAGACCCAAATCTCAAGTTTTCTCAAATTCTTCCATTCAAAAGGCATGTTTGAACACTCCCTATTTCAAATACTATCCTAAATTATGATTGTTATTTACTATGTATATTATGATGGTGATTTTGAAACTAGGATTGGGGATTTTGTTATTAAAGCTTGATAAGAATTTTTCCCTTTTTTTTTTGGATAATGATTTAATCTTTAATTGGGGTTTTTGAGACTAAATTGGCTATTTGAAAATAATGAACTATTATGTCTTGAAGGTCGAATGTTAAATTGATATATGTTTTAGCCATGATTTCCAGTCTCTTGAAAACTTTGAAATTTCATAAGGAATATAAATGTTTTCCCGTCCTTTATATCATTGAAGGTGTTGTGTTATTCAAATGGTTTGGAATTGTTATGGAAATTTCAACTATGATTTTAAAGGTGGGGTTTTTGAGTCAAAAGAATGTTTAATGATAATGATTTGGCATGATAAGAGTGACTTGCAAGTTATTGGTATGACGATACCAACATGTTAATGCCTTAATGAAAGACTCCATAATTGAATGTAATGAAAATGTTTTAATTGAGAGGGCTTGTCCTGAAATATGGATGACCACTGTATACTTGCCTTGAGCAGTTGTATGCAGCTATGATTATGTTATGATTTGGTCAACTATATTATCTCACTCCATATGGCTAACATGGATTGAGGTTCCACCAGTTGGGGAGTACTGGACCCATATTGCCCGTGGGTTACTTAATGTCGGTGTAACTACATAGTTCAGAAGTAAAGAATTTCAAAAGATTGCTTTATTCTATATTTTAAATGTTCTTTATTTCGTACCTCATTTATGACAAACTTATATTGTGAAACTTTTCAAATTTTAATTATTATTATATTATATAAATTTTTTTGGATTCCCTTTCCTCGGGTTGCATGCCAGTACTCATCGTACTGACCGTTCTCGAACGCTACATCTTTTCATGATGTAGGTTCCGAAGCACTTACCTGAGATTCTGCACCGCTTTAGGATATGTTCAGAGTTGCAGCTAGCGTGTGGTGAGTCATTCCATCTTTCGGAAGGCATTTGTCTTAGATTTATTTTCAGTTGAATTCAGACTATTTGGGTTTTCTGGTATTTCCGGGGCCATGTCCCGGCTAGAATTTCTATTCATAATGTTAGAGGCTTCGTAGACTCAATGATGGTTATTTTTTTGAGTTTCATTCTAAGATTTGGATTTAAATTATCATTTCAGTTGAACTTCTTCATTATGGGTCTATTTTCCGCATTTTTATTATGACTATGCTTATGATGTAATGCTAAGGGGTCTTCTTTGACCATCACTGGTTCGGGAAGCCCGTCAATGCTAGGGCCTCGGTTCAGGTTGTGAAAAAAATCATATCAAAGCAAATCAAAGAAGGAAAGATTCACAAAACCAACTACATCAGCATACCCAATGTAATCCACAAGTGATGTTTGGAAAAGGTAGAGTGTATGTAGACTTTACCCCTTACCTTGGAAGGTATAGAGATTGGATTCAATAGACCCTCGGCTTAAGGAAAATCATATCAAAGTAGATCGAAAAAAGGGAAGATTTACAGATCCAACAACATACCAATGTAATTCCACAAGTGAGGTAGACCTTATCTCTACCTTGGGTGGTAGAGAGGTTTTTTCTGATAGATCCTCAGCTCAAGAAAAAGAATATCAAAGCAGATCGGAAAAGGAAAGATTTAAAGAACCAACAACAGCAACAACATACCGATTGTAAACCCAGTGAGGTCCAGGAGGGTAGAGTATTCGACTCAAAGAAAAAGCAGATCGAAAAAGGGAAGACTTATAGAACTATGACAACAAATAAAAAAAGAAAGACATAAAAGATCTTACTTTTTCCCTTCAGAGAATTACTCATATCTCTATAAATTAACTTTAGGGAAGTTTTACAGAATCATGAGAACAAATCCTAAAAAAAAAAAAAGTCATAATAAATCTTACTTTTTTCCTTTAGAAGAACTAAACATATCTATATAAATTAACTTTCAAAAATAGAAAGAATATGAAGAGGCATACCGAAAAATGCCGGCACAACTGACAGAACCTGATGACCACAAAGCATAGTCAAAGCAAGCTTCTGAGTGAATCGATGTAACACCCCGTACATTTCTAAGTATAGCTAACAACCGTAACACTTATGGAAATATGAGAACATGGGAGAATTGATGAATTTTGTATTTACTTGTGGGCATTTAAAGTCTTGTACAATTGGGCCCTAAATGAGGCCCAAATATATGATAAAGACATGGCCCAAAAAGGGGTTTTGACCCATTCTTCCAATTTTATCAAATTGACCAAATCAACATAGCATTAAATGTTAGGTAAAAGATAAGGGAGACATGAGGGACTATATAAAGAGGAAAAATCAGATTTTTATGGTATTTGAACTCTCATGCCTTTTCTAGACTTTTCCAAATATTTCTTATTTGACTCTCAAGAACCCTAAGTCATTTTCTTGGCCAAGATCATCCTTGTACACGTCTTGGTAAGTGTTTATTATGATGAATTAATATATTTTATGCATGAGATATTGTGTATAATATGTTAGTTATGTTGGTAAAGTCTTGAGAAGTGCCTCATGTGTGAAAGGTTACATGTTTGCTTAAATCGGAGGGTGGTTTGTCTTGTAAACTTGATGATGGACTTGTGGTTTTGACGGAGGTGAACTTGGTGGAGTAACTATTGACATGTGAAGTGTGATTATAGCCTTACTTGGTTTAATGCTTGTATATAACGTTTAGAATTGATATTGTGAAATTGATTATGGTTTTGGTGCCGTATTGGCCGTGAAATGTGGTTTTGGGTGTCGTTATGTGTGTTGTGAGACGATTACTGAATTTTGGTGTTTAAGATAATTAAAAATATGTTCAAATATGTTTGGTGATGATCATGAACCATTCGTGGCATTAAAAGACCCAAAGAAAACCATTTCGGACAAAAATGGGCATCTGCCCCCACAGACGAGGGTATCTGCGGGCGCAGATGCCAACGCAGATGGCACTGGCTGCTGCCAAGGTCCATATGCGTGTGTAGGTGGCTGACCTTCGGGTGCAGGTGGCTGCACAAGTCAGCCCAGAATTGTGTTTTGTTTGTTTTCGTATCCCTTTGACCCCCGGAGACCCCAATACCCTTCTTGGATGTAATTATCAAATTGTGATGTTGTTTGAATGACTTTAAAGTATTGTATGGAGGTGTGTTGGACTGTATGAAGTATGGAAGGTTGTTCATATGTTGTGATAAAGGATAAAATGTGACGGAATGATAAAGAGAAAAGCGTAAGGGTGAGTGTTGTGTGAAATTACTATCGATGTATGATTTTTGGTCAATGTGTGTAATGTTATGGTGTTGTTGATATGGAAATGCATTGTATTGTATGGTAATAGGGTGACATGATGTTATATGGTAGTCATATAGTTCATTTTCATTTTGTACGCTTGTACGGTAAATGATCGTTAACAAGAGTTTCATTGTGGACTTGTATTGTAGAGTGAAACATAAGGAAGGAGCTGGACTGTTGTGGTCATATATAGACTTGTGTACTAATCCTTGGAAGTAAATGTATGTAAGGTTATTATTCTATATCCTTCTGCAACATGTGGTGTTCACATTGTCATAGTACTCATTCAATTCCAAAATACTCTAAGGTATTCCGTATCCGATAGTTAGCTAGAGTTACTCACATGTTCCTTATTCGTTGGTCAATGGTGAATCATATGACTCATGTCCATTGGTTGAATTGTGTTCACTGGCTAATATTTCAAAAGTTCCAATGTTCTAAGGTATCCTATTTCCGGTTACCAAGGGTAATGGTCCCATATTTCTTACTCATTGATCACTTGTGAATCACATGTCTCATATGCATTGATAATGTTCCGAAAGCTCAATAGTGGTTATGTTCATGTGTCTTATTTAGTGCTCATTGTCCTAAGGTTCCAACAGTGTTCTATTACAAAGGGGTTCGATAGTATTCCGATTAAGGTTGATGTATATATTGTTATTCATATGTGTTTTATTCCTAGACGAGTTATGACCCACTTAGTTCTTATTTATGGATGGAAGTTCTTAAGTTGTCATAATGTTGTAAATTCTAATAGAACTACCTCAACGAGAGTAATGAGGTTAAGAGAGCTTGTTTAGTTGAATAGCATTGTTCCAATCACGTCATGATCCCAAGTTCCAATAGAGTTATACACATGTCTTTTATGCATTGACTATTGTTCCAATGGTTCCAAGATGATAGTAGTTAGACTCATGTATCTTGTTCAATGATCATTGACCAATGGTGCCAATGTTTCCAATAATTTTTAGTTGCATGTTTCTCACTCATTGATTATTGATCCAAAGCTTCAAATAAAGTTGTGATTATCATTGTATTAATCTCTCATAAGCAAGAGTACCAATCTCTCACAAGTGAATGTACCAATCTCTCAAAGTATGAAGTAAAGAGTAATGAAAGTAAAGGAAGCAATGTTATGTAATGTTTACCCACAATAAAGTGGATGCCCACCAAAGAGTGGATGACTACCCACAATAAAGTGGATGCCCACCAAAGAGTGGATGACTACCCACAATAAAGTGGATGCCCACCAAAAAGGAGGATGATCATAATAACCCACCAATAAGGTGGATGACTAATTAAGACGACGAATGTAAGTAAGGACTATAATAAACGCAAGGTACATGGTTCCCCACATACAGGAAGAGAGTTTATTTCCATTTTCTATTTCTCTTATATTGATTCCACGGTTGTTGTTATTATGTATGAATGAGCGTAAATGACAGTCACAGAGGAAATGTACATAATTCCACATATAGAGTTTTTCTTATAATTATTCCCATTGAAGTTCTTGTGTATTGATGCATTCATGTCGTTTTCTTAATGCCATACATACTCAGTACATTCTTCGTACTGACCCCTATCGGGGACTTACCTTACATGTGCAGGTGCAGGTATTAGTAGACTTCGTCAGTAGGCTGCGGATCATATACAGGTCTTTGGCGAGCTCCAGTTGCTTCGGGGCTTTCCAAGTCACACGTGAATACTAGGTTTTGGTATTATGTAAATATTGTATAAAGACATGGTCATGTATCTGTAGAGGCTTTGTAGACAGTGGTGGGAAGACAAATGTAGGAGGTATATGCCCATGATAACCTGATGGCCCTGTCGGCCAAGTTCCACATATGTATATATTTAGCACATGTTCATTGAATTTCATTATTAGCAGAATAAGTTCTTACATGACAATTGTATTTCTTATGGCATGCATATGAATGAACATAAGCAAAGATTGGTTCTCTCGGGCCTTGTCGGCTTCGGGTGCCAAACACGCCTCGTTGGGATTCGGGGTGTGACAATCGATCTACAGTAATAAGATGTATCAACCAAAAGGGACACACACATATATGTAATCAAGAAAAATTTAGAAAAAAATCTTATAGATTTTTGGGCAAAGAGATTAATTTCACACCTATGGTTTGTCTTTATAGCAACTCTAAAATTTCTTGCAATTGTTGCTTCGCCGATTTATTTTTAGGCATTTCATCAAATATATAAGAAAATAAAAGACAACAAGATTACTGTAATCGGAGAACTTTAGCGGTTACTATAATACCAATAAAAAGTCTAAAATGTGCCGACTTGTATTACCTAATCTGCCATAATTCAATAAATTAAGTCCATCTGTCGGTTTTCCTTGAATTGGATTGTGGGCAGAAAAATTGAAATTGGGTCACCTTTGTTTTCCATTTTTGGATACTCCAGAGATGGGCAATTGAAAATCATCCTCTGCGTGAGGAAAAAACCCATTAGGGTTTTGCCCATTGGTTTTGAGATGTCAACCGGAGTAAGGAACATATTGTTGGTAGGGAAAGAGACGAAGGGGAAGTGATCCTTGCATCATTCTGGTGAATTGCAAGGATGTTATAGTCATCACTAGTTGCGTTATATCCCAATCCACATACTCAATATATTAGTGAAGATTTTGGATGGGGAAGTACTATTGATTCTCTTGTGGAGGCGTTCCACAACAAAAAGTGTTTATCGAGTCTACTAGAAACACCCAGAATAAGAACCAAACCATCACAAGAACAATATATTCTGGAATTTTCTGGTTTGCAGCTCTAAGGGCAATCAAATTTTTATTCATCCTCAACCACTTGAACCATCGATAAATAAGAACATTGAAGTTAAGTATACCATCCTTACCAAAGCACATTTGGCCAATACGAATTTTTTGGGAATTTTGATCATTCTTGGTATGATGTGATGCTTTATCTTAGAGTCAGGAAAAAAAGGGCAGTCCAGTGCACATGGCAGCAACTTAAACAATTTCTCCAAGGCTCCCCTTCAAAAGGAGTACGCAGCGTTACCTTGCATTTCTGCTAGAGGTTGTTTCCAAAGCTTGAACCCGTGACCTCCTGGTCACATGACAACAACTTAAACAATTTCTCCAAGGCTCCCCTTCAAAAGGAGGGATGCAACACTAGGACTTCCCGGGGGGTCACCCATCCTAATACTACTCTCACTCATGCAAGCTTAACTTTGGAGTTCTGATGGGATCTGACTGGTATGATCACATCCAAAATTTTGAAACACATATGAACCGAAGAAGAGACCGCATAGGTAACCTGTTAAGTATCTCCATCATTATTTCCTCTTGGAAAGTGAATACCCATAACCTAGATAGGACAAGTAGAGTGGTTTAATTAGTATATCATTTGTTGAAGTTGTTAAAAGAGAAACCTACAACAACTAGAGTTCAAAACAAATTTTCAAGCACTACTTGTACAACTTACTTTGAATTGGTTGAGAAGACCACTCAACAATTGCAGTTCCAATAAATGAATTTCAAAGTAACGTTTTAGAGTTAATTTGTTGATTGTGTTTTATAAGAGTACTATCATTCATAACTTTGTCGAAGAACAAAACAATCTAAAGTCCTTGTAGAAATAAAACCAGATTCCTAAAGGGCATACTTCTCTAATCCACGTTCTAGAAGGAGGATTGACATTCAATACATAACTGTGATTAGTTCTATTCTCATATGCAATTATTCATTCTTCTAAGAGGTAGAAAATTGTAAAAATCAGAACTCACCTGCATCTGGTCTGTATTAAACTTTTGGGTGGCATCTTCACTATTGCTAGTAATAATTTGATTGAAAAGATTAACTTTTTTATTTTTACAATGGATTTCTTCTCCTTCTTCTTCTATAGCCCAGGCCCAAATTTCAATCCAATATTCACTTCCCTTTGATATTTCCTAGACGGGTAGACTATCATGTTTCTGGGTAGACTATCATGTTTCTAACTCTCTCCTTGGTTGTTGGCTGATAGATTGGTATGCTTGCACAAGTTATTTATATGCTATTATGCTTGCAACTTTACGATTTTTTTGGTTATTTAAGGCTGTAATTTTAAGATTTCGTTACTTTTGGTTATGGTTGCTCTAAAATTGAAATGAAAATAGTTGCTTGTTTAAATTTCGAAACCGGACAAACCGGTTTATGTAACCGAACTGAACTTATTAAAAAACGAACTGAATAGAACCTAGAATGGACCAAGTTTGGATGAGAACTTTGGAAAATTGAACTTTGAAATTTCAAAAGCAATGACGGCCTAAACTGAACCAATTCGTGCACAGGCCTAGCAGCAGCAGAAAGAAGAAACAGGGGATACCTTTGCACATTTGATAGAGTGGTTCCTCCTCCTCCCCCTCTTAATGGAACTGGTAAAGTTAATACCGTGTGACTAGGAGGTCACGGTTCAAGTCATGAAAACTGCCTCTTGCAATCTCGGACCCTGCAGCGACCAACTGCAAACCTGTAAATATGCTCATTATTCAAGCGTAAAATATTATTCAAGAGAACAGTTAAGCCTATCATGTAGGAGTAACCATAAAAATCGAGAAACTGAAAAATCGAACCAAATTCAATTAATTCGGTTCATCAGTTTTGGTTCTTTGATTCGGTTTAGTTATTATTTTTCTAATACTTTGGTTCGGTTATCGAATTTAGGGCCTCAGTACTTCGGTGACTGGAGAACCGAAGTAATTTAATAACAGAAGTTCAATTTTTTATTTTTTTGCTTTTATCTGGTTTCTCAAATAAAAAGAGGATTATGACTAAACCAAAAGAAAAATTTTCTTATAAATTTAGCAATGGTTTCTCTCTTACTTGTTATTATTTTTCTTATACTCACTCTTTTGCTCGACAAAATTCACCAATTCAACCACTTTCCAGTTGCTTGGTTGAGTTTTAATCTTATCTCCCAACATTATCAGAAAATAAGAGCTAAGGAAAAGAAAAAAACAGTTAAAATTAGAGGGCCAAGATTGTCGAAAATTCAACTATTGGGAATGCTAAGACCAATTTGAAATGGATCTACAAACATAGTTGTCAAAACACTTATTAATTAGCTTAAAAGAAAGCCAATGATGTGGCTTTATATCTAACTAAATCAAACAAGCCTACATTAGTTGTTTTTTCCGTTGGGACGACATAATTGACATTTTTCTTTTTCATTCACGAGGTTTATTTGTTGCTTCTTATTGTTGACATTCTTCTTAAATACCGAAAAATCAAATTTAAATCTCTCAATTGAACCGAACCGAAGAAGTTCGGGTTCCATTTCGGTGCACACCAATGAAAAATCGAAAATCGAACAACATAGCTAAGGATCAACAAAGAGATCGAGTCCATTCGCAACCAACGATAGGTAAACAGAGGGAATCTCAATCACTTCTTACCAAACAAATGAAATAAGTAAGCTGAAAACTTTGATAAATACATTCAGAACCCAAAATTTAGCAGCAATAAATAAATCTTTTAGAATAAGAGGTTGTTACCTAATCTTCGACAAAAGAAAAAGGAAAAAAAGTGCCATGATCATAAATAGGCAAATACTAAGTAAGTAATTTAGGCGAGATCAAGCTTTCTGTATAAACAATTCTTTGCTTATAGGTAAGATTTTAGGCCATAATCCAAAAGGTTCTCTAGATGTCATCAATGCAGAACCAAAACATCCAATTCGTTCGCAGACTAGTAGCACTGCACCATCTGCAAACATAAATTTTGGTCTGGCGGAATTACAAAGATTAGTACCTCATATATTAATCAATTGATTCCAAGATTCCTTGACACCATAGTCTTTCATTACCCACAACTTAAAAGTGCCCTCCTGCCACGGCATACCATTACATGTCCAATAAAGCAAAACATTCCACCCAATACTGAAACACCATGGTCTTTGAAAGCATAGATGTCATAGCACCTATCGAACATTTGCTCCAACAACCGTATCTCTCCATACACCTCATTTGAAATATTAAATGAAAGGATAGTATAATATAGTGATTTTCTCCTTGAGTTGCTCCATGTTCAAAGCCAATGAAATGCTCCATGTACAAAAGCCAAATAATCTGTACGACAATCCCTAAAACCCCTAACACGCTGAATGCCAGTAGGATAACCAATTCTTCTCCAGGAACCACTTTTTAGCGCGAGAATTTCAATCAAAACAATGTGACTTTCATCACCATCATTCAGGTTAACTGCAAGGATCTTATAGTCCTCACTAGTTGCATCATATCCCAATCCACATACACAATTCATCAGTGGAGATTCTGGACAGGGAAGTATTATTGATTCTCTTGTGGAGGGGTTCCACAACAAAAGCTCTGTATTGAGTCTATCAGAAACAACCAGAAGAACCAATCCATCACATGAACAATATATTTTTGAATAAACTGGTTTGAAGCTCACAGGGCAAAGATTTTGTTCATGCTCAACCACTTGAATCATCAAGAAAGAAAAATTATTAAAGTTAAACATACTTGAACCAATTCGGCTAAGAAGAAATTTTTGGAAATTTTGGTCATTCTTGGTATGAATGTGATGCTTCATCTTAAAGTAAGGATCAGTGATTAATGCCTTCCAAAATTTTGAAACACATTTGAACCGAAGAAGAGAATGCACAGGTAACCTTCTGAGGATCTCTATCATTAGTTCCTCTTGGAAGTGAATTCCCATTACCTAGATAGGACAAGTAGATTGTTTTAGTAGTTCATTTGTTGAAGATGTTAAATCTTTCAGGCTCACAAACATATATAAGTGGTTGAAAAGACCACTCAACAATTTCAACAATTGTTGTTCCAAATAAACAATACTCATGGAATGTCAAAGTAATGTTTAAGCATTAAGCTGAAAATTCTGGACATCTAAGAACACGATTTCTCAATTTTGCACATAATGTCTTAGGAGTTCTAATGTATGTTAGATTATAGTAAATCATTGATCACGAAATCATTAATGTCTTTGTCACTTGCAAACTCTTTTCAATCACAAAAAAAATACATTAGCTAGCCATAATATATTAGTTGAAAAATGGTTTCTTTAATAGTAGTAAGCATAATTAGGGAAAATGTAATAATTAGGAAAAATGTCTAACACATGTAGAATCTAAGTAGAACCAATAACAATTAAACTCAATTCTAAGTAAGTAACACCACGCTGAAATCAGAACGCACCTGATCAGTATCCATCTGGTTCGTATTATCATTTGATGGCTCCAAAATGCTCTTCCCTGCAATTTAGTTAAAAAGGTTGTGGTTAGTCGTGTAGTCAGAGGTGCGTACAAGCTGGTCATTAAAATCCAACACACACATAGTAGCAGCAGAAATAACGATTGAACTCTTGATTTGCTTAGGGTGAATACCTTTGCAAATTTGATAGGGAGGTACTGATTTTTGGGTCGTTTCTTCTCCATTGCTAACAATAATCTGATTGAAGAATTAGTTTTTTTCGTATTTACAATGGATTTCTTCTTCTTCTTATGAATCTTTGGAGCTTCTTTATTTGCTAAATTTCCATGACGATTGGAGGATACTGACTTCTTCTTCTTTTGTGTCATCTTTCTGCAATTTTAGGGTTTGTTAATGAAACTGGTAAAGATACTGCCGTGCGACTAGAAGGTCATGGTTCAAGCAGTGGAAATTTCCTCTTGCAGCCCGTCTCGGACCCATCTCATTAACCAATAATATGAGACTTTTTTCATTCTTCAACATCCCACCTCACGCCCAGGATTGGACATCTGGTGCGTGGGCAATTTTTAATTTGGGGGCTCAACATAAGGTGAGATGGGTCTTGCGCTGATACCATATAAAGAATAGATCTTGAGCCTAACTCAACTCCAAAAGATAGCTCAAAGGGAGGAGGATTTCCCAAGCCTTATAAAGAGACCACCCATCTCATTAACCACCAATGTGATACTTTTTTCATTCTTCAACATAGACCTTATTACCCCTATCTTGGGTGATAGAGAGGTTGTTTCCAGTAGACCTTCGACTCAAAGGAAAAGCATATCAAAGCAGATTGAAAAAGGAAAGACTTATAGAACCACGACAACAAAACAAAAAAAGAAAGCCATAAAAGATCTTACTTTTTCCCTTCAAAGAATTACTCATATCTCTATAAATTAACATTAGGGAAATTTATGACAACAAATCAAAAACAAAATAAAAGCCATAAAAGATCTTACTTTGTTCCTTTCAAAGAACTAAACATATCTATATAAGTTAACTTTCATAAACACAAAGAATTCGACGAAGCGTACCGAAAAATGTCGGCTCAACTGACAAAACCTGATGACTACAAAGCACAATCAAAGCAAGCTTCTGAGTGAATTTATCTACAATAATAAGATGTATCAACCACAAGGTACACATACACACATATATATATAATCAAGAAAAATTCAGAAAAAAATCATATAAATGTTTGGGCAGAGATTAATTTCACACCTAGGGTTTGTCTTTACGACAACTCTGAAATTTCTTGCAATTGTTACTTCACCGATTTGTTTAGGCATTTCATCAAATATATAAGAAAATAAAAGACAACAAGATTAATTTAATCTGAGAACTTTAACAGTTGCTGTAATACCAACAAAAAGTCTAAAATGTGCCGAGCTGTATTACCTAATCTGCCATAATTCAATAAATTAAGTCCATGTAGGTTTTCCTTGAATTAGATTGTGAAGGGAAAAATTTGAAATTGGGGGCACCTTTTTTTTCCATTTTTGATACTCCGGAGATGGGCGATTAAAAACCATCCTCCGTGTGAGGAAACAACCCATTAGGGTATTGCCCATTGGTTTTGAGGTTTCAAGCGGAGTAAGGGACAAACTGTTAGTGTAGGGAAAGAGACGAAGGGGAAGTGATCTTTGCATCATTCAGGTTAATTGGATGTAACACCCCGTACTTTTCTAACCTTACTTGATACCTTGGGATCATATCTACATAGGTGTTGATATGCCATGAAAATGTGTTTTATAGTGTCATTGGTGAAACATTTGATATCGGACCTAACATGTGCGATTAGACCTTCGTAGGAAGTGTTTTGTGACTTCATGATGCATTTGGGTGATGCCCCGTACATATTCTAACCTCATTTGGTGACTTCAAGTCATGTTTACTTGATGATTAAGATCACTAAGTAAGTATTTTGTAGTGTTTGGATAAGGGATTAGACGATACGCAAGTGTTACAAAAATGGCCGAAAAATTCAGCAAAGCAGAAAAACTTGCGCCACTACCCTGTTTCAGGGGGTGTGGTGCAAGCCACTGATTCAGAGGGCAGTGAATTCTTGCACCACTGCCCTGCTTTTTAGCAGTGGCGCAAGGCACAAAAAATGTGCCTTTCCAGACTCATTTTGTAACGCAATTCGACGACGCTTCTTGGATGGTTTCTTTTGGTTCTTTGGGATTATTTGAGCATTGTTAAAGCTTCAAACACTTCAATACACTCCTACATACTCCTACATGATCAAATCATGAAATGTGAATAGTGATCCAAAATGTCCAATGAAACCAAGGGCGACTAGAATGCCTATTTTTGCGATCGAAAGGACGAATGAGAATCTTTTAAGAGAATATTGTCGTGACATTATGGAATTATGTAAATATGATATATATGGTGAATAATACATGGAAGTTGATGGGTTAAATGGATATGTCTTATTGGGCCCAAATTAAAGCCCAAAAGTGGAAGAAAGACATGGCCCAAATGGGTCAAATGACCCATTCTTCCATTTGACCTTCTAGAACACTATATTAAATGATAAAGAGTGGCTAAGGATGGACTCAAAAGCTTATAAAAGGGACCAAAAATCTGATTTTTATCCATTATACACACACATGTATTTCTATGTTTTTCCAAAACATTTCAAGAAACCCCTTTTGGCTCTCAAAACCCTAAGTCCACTTTTGGAGAAGATCATCACTATTCAAGCTTGGGTAAGTGTTTATTATTATGGTTTAACATATTATATGCATGGGAGATTATGTATATTATGCTAGTTGTGTTGGCAAGGTGATGAAAGTGTATTTTTGCTTTTGGTGAAGGATGTGCTATCTTGGTAATTTGAACTTGAATTAGGCCTTGTGCCTTTGATGAAAAAGCATGGTAAGGACAAAATATTAACATGTATGGTGTTATTTTTGGTATTAAACTTTTTCTTGTCTATAAGTGGAAATTGTGGGATTTTGGCCGATATATGTTATGAGTTGTATTAAGGTCATTTGATGGGTTATTTGTGATGTGTGATGGATAAGAAAGTGTAAAGGAGACGTGTCATGGTAAAATGTATCAATTATCATGTATTGGTCAATGTTGGGAATATTATGGAATTTTGGAATAATAGTATGATCAATGGTTTTGTCAAGGGGAAATGACATGTTTAAAGGCAAACATGTAACTCATTGACATGGTATGCATTTGTTAAGTAATTGGTGGTTAATGTGAATTTCGTTATGTATTTATGTTGTAGAGTGACATATAAAGAAGGAGCGGGATTATTGTATACGCATCTAAGGTTGTATATTCGTATTGCGAATCCAAGGTATGTAAGGTTACTTTGTCCGTATCTTTCTGCGGCAAATAGTGTCCATATTGACATGTCACTAGTCCTATCCCGAAATGTGCTAAGGTATCCAATATCCGTTTATCAATAGTCATTGTCATATATTTCCTACTCATGGATCATTTGTGAATCTCATGTCTCCTATTTGGTTAATGGTCCGAAAGCTCAAAATAAGGTTATGTTCCAATGTTCCAATAAATGACTATACTTGTGTCTCTTGTTCATGGATTATTGTCCAATGGTTCCAATGGTATCATGGTGCTAGTAATGTTATATTTCTCATGATGTTTATTCACATGTCTTTCACTCATTGGTTAATGATCCAAAGCTTCCAATAATGTTATGATCCAAAGTTCAAAGTGATGTTATGACTATCAAAGTATCAATCTCAAAGTAATGAACAAAGTAATGGATATGTGGTAAATGATCAAGTACGGGTGGCAAGTCTAGGGGTGTAAGCCTAGCTCGACTCGATCCCGAGATATGGATTTATGGGTGGCAGGTCTAGGGGCATAAGCCTAGCTCGACCCGATCCCGATGCATTGATGTATGGGTGGCAAGTCTAGGGGCATAAGCCTAGCTCGACTCGATCCCAACACGATGACATGATATGAAAAGACCCACTGATCAGTCGGGGCCCGTGTACACTGTGATATGTAATGACAAGTGAGCATTGAATGTAAAGAAAGCAACGAAAGCAATGAAAGCAATCCACATGGTTTCCAAAATGCATCATGGTGACTTATTCACATTGATTAGTCATTTGTATTTGAGTTCATTGAGATATTCATGTGTTGTACAGTTTCATCTGAGCCTTGCATACTCAGTACTTATTTTGTACTGACCCCTCTTGGGGAATTTACCTTACTTGCTGCAGGCGTAGGTCCTAGTAGGCCTCCACAGTAGGTTGCCATTCGTTGTAGATCATTGGTGAGCTCCAGATAATTCGGGGCTTCTCCGAGTCAGAGTATATATATGTGTTGGTATTGTACATGTTGTATAAAGCGGGGACTTGTCCCGACTTTTAGTTCATTTTGGTCAATGCTTTGTTAGAGGCTTTTGTAGACAAGTGTGGGTGTATCAATGTAAAAGGGATATGTCGTACTTGACTCGGTGGCCTCAACGGCCTAGTTTTGCGTATGTATATATATCATGTTCCATGACTTTCATTGTTGGTCTCTATAGCCGTTATGTGCTTATGGGTTTCTTATGGCATGCATATGATTGAACATAGGTAAAGGTTGGTTCTCTCGGGCCTTATCGGCTACGGGTGCCAATCATGTCTCGATTGGATTCGGGGCGTGACATTGGAAGGATCCTATAGTCATCAATAATTGCGTCATATCCCAAACCACCCTGATCTTGTAGTCCTCCTCCTCCTCTTCTTCTTCTTCTTCTTCTGCTGCTGCTGCTGCTGACCTTGTATCTTTGGAGGTTTGGTTTTTTTAATTTTATCTAATCTTGTGCGACCGTTTATTCATTTTAGCATCCACATCACTGCGACACTCATCTTGTGAATATGCTGGACTGTAGAAGCTCAACATTCACTACCATATAACATAGTCGCTCTTATAACTATTCTATAAGAACTACCTTTCACTTCCATGAGTAAAATCTTCAATCATAAAAATTGTTTGCTTGATGTCTCAGTGAAATAAAAGGAGGTGGATACTACTGGCGTTGGGAAGGAGGAGGAGGGGGGAGGGGGGTAACAAATGGGAAATTAAAGCTCAATATCAGCAACTCATTTCAGTTCACTCTTGCAAAATAGGAACATATACGAAGAAAAAAAGAAAGACAGTAATCAGTAGTACAACAACAACAACAACAACAACAACAATAACAAACCAGTATAATTCCGCAGATCTTATCCGTACCTTGTGATGGTTGGGAGGTTGTTTTGGATAAACCCTCGGCTCAAAGAGAGATGAAAAGGAAGCAGTAATAACAAACATTAACAACAATAAGATAATAAGATAAAAAAAGCAAAAAGAACAATCAGATAGTACTAAAATCTAAGAATAAGCAACTTCAAAAACAATACTAATATACTCCTAGTTCGGAAAATAAATACGTTCAGCAACCTACTACCCCTCAACCCTAATACTTGACAGCCTATTTGATGCATTTAATCCACTTCAATCTGTTGACAAACAAGAGTACCAAGAATCATTTGGGGACATGTTGCAGATATCCCAAAACTTAATAGTTAATAGCCATTTGAAGTGATTAACATCGATATCCATGACTATTATTACTGTCACGACCCGAACCGAGGCCCTGGCCATGACGGGCTTCCCGAACCAGTGATGGTCCAAGAAGGCCCCTTATCATTACATCATAAGCATAGTTATAATAAAAGTGCGAAAAATAGACCCATAATGAAGGAGTTCAACGGAAATGATAATTTAAATCCAAATCTTAGAATGAAACTCAGAACAATAACCATCATTGAGTCTACGAAGCCTCTAACATTATGAATAGAAATTCTAGCCGGGACATTGCCCCGGAAATACCAAAAAATCCAAACAGTCTGAATTCAGCTAAAAACAAATCTAAGACATATGCCTTCCGAAAGATGGATGGCTCACCACTGGCTAGATGCAACTCTGAATGTACCCTAATGCGGAGCAGAATCTCGGGTAGGTACTTCAAAACCTACATCATGAAAATATGTAGCGTCCGGGGACAGTCAGTACGATAAGTACTGGCATGCAACCCGAGGAAAGGGAATCCAAAACAGTTTATTTAATATAATAATAATTAAAATTCGGAAAGCTTCACAATGTAAGTCTGCCATAAAAGAGGTACAAAATAGAGAACATTTAAAATATAAAATAAAGCAATCATTTGAAATTCTTTAGTTCTGAACTATGTGGTTACACTGACATTAAGTAACCCACGGGCAATATGGGTCCAGTACTCCCCAACTGGAGGGAGCTCAACCCATGATAGCTGCATAGACTGAGATAAAATAGTTGGCCAATCATAACATAATCATAGCTGCATACACAATTCTCTTTAAGCCCAATTAAAATATTTTCATTACATTTAATTGTAGAGTCTTTCATTAAGGCGTTCACATTTTGGTATCGTCATACCAAGAACTTGCAAGTCACTCATATAATGCCAAATAATTTTCATTAAACCTCTTTTGACTCCAAAACCCCGCCTTTAAAAATCATAAACATAATCATAATTGAAATTTCCATAAAAATTCCAAACCATTTGAATAACACAACACCTTCATTGATAGAAAGGACGGGGAAAACATGAATATTCCTTATGAAATTTCAAAGCTTTCAAGAGACTAGAAATCATGGCTAAACATGTATCAATTTAGCATTCAAAATTCAAGACACAATAGTTCATTATTTTCAAATAGCTAATTCAGTCTCAAAAACCCCAATTAAAGATTGAATCAATATTAATAAAGAAAAGGAAAAAATTCATATTAAGCTTTAATAACAAAATCCCCAACCCTAGTTTCAAAATCACCATCATAATATACATAATAAATAATAATCACAATTTAGAGTAGTATTTGAAATAGGGAATGTTCGAAAATGCCTTTTGATGGAAAGAATTTGGGAAAGCTGGAATTTGGGCCTTGAATCTTGAACCCTAGCTGTCCTTGTTTCTTTGAATGTTTTGGGGAAGGAGAAAAGGATTTTATAATTGTAAATCCTCTTCAAAATAAGTACAACTGATGCTAAAAAGGGTTTTAAGGGTGAAAGGGTCAGATCTAATAATGGAAAAATAACCAAAATGCCCCTAGGATGACCCTAAAAAAAATTTCTCAGAATCAGTCCACGACTTGACCTACGGGCCGTGGAACAGTTCACGGTTCGTGGGTCCAAGTCGTGGAAATCAGATGAATTTTTCAATTTGTAAGATCTGATCCATGA
The DNA here is from genome assembly GCA_031232105.1 of Capsicum rhomboideum. Classification (NCBI taxonomy): domain Eukaryota; kingdom Viridiplantae; phylum Streptophyta; class Magnoliopsida; order Solanales; family Solanaceae; genus Capsicum; species Capsicum rhomboideum. The sequence continues at coordinate 134,754,938 of CP124711.1, read as the reverse complement.
CTTAATTCTACGGGCCGTGGAAACCCACCCACGATCAGTAGGTCAACCCAAGGTCCGTGGGTCCAGTCTGTGAAAATCAGATTTCTTTTTTTAAACCTAATTCATATAAATTTATGGGTTCTTGAAGGTTCTAAAATTTTAGGGTGTTACAATTACAGAACATAATCCCTTCTAGCCAAGTCGATGGCTTCAATGTCCACCCTAAGGGTGGGCTCGAACCGGGTCCGACACGTTCCGGTCAGGTTCCGGTAACAGACCCGGTACGATTCTACTAGAGACATATTAAACCGGTACTCGGCGTACCGGGTACCGGTCCCGCTGCGGAATCCGATTTTACACCGGTTGACCCAGTTCCGGTCGAGCCGAATCGATTAACGGTCGAATTTTTAATTATTTTTTTAACTAACTAGCCGTTGTTCGCCGTTGAGGGGGAGGGCCCACCAAAGGCTATTTTGAGCCCCACCCTCCAAAAACAGCCCCCCACCCTCCCAAAACTGCCCACTACCCCTGTTACCCATTTATCAATATAAATACTCCTATTCTATCTCTTTTTTCTCACAAATATTCACATACTCTCTCTAATATATTAAAAATCTCTTTATTATTCTCTTGATTTTATTTATTGTGGTATTAGCTAATTGGAGTTGAAATTTTTTTGAAGATATTGCAACCTTCAATATTCATCTTTCAATTTCAATTTTTGACATTTGGTCTACGTCTGCTTTTACGCAGACGTTCGGTACATTCGTTCCAACTTTAATCTCTCTATTTGTTTACTTTAATCGCTATATTTTTTATTTTAAATACTTCTTTACTTTTATTAATTTTTTTGTTCTAATATTTATATTTTTGGTTTTTAATAGTTTAGTTATATTTAAATTTAATTATTGACGCCGGTAAAAAAAGTATTGCTAAAAAATCTTCCATGCTTCGTAAAGTTTTTCGTAAGGGTAAAAAATATAGTGCCACTACTTCAATGCCTTCTAGATTTTTAAATGATAATAATGAAACTTCTTTATCACAACCAAATGGTTACGATATTCACCCTGGTGCACAATTAGACCATGATACCCTAAGTAGGCGTTATGATATTTGTGATGAAGAATTACCGGTAGAAGATGATATAGAAGAACAAGAGTTAGGTGAGACCCTTACCCCTACTAGTCCGGTTACAGAATTACCGGAACAAGATGATGAAGATTTGTCGGAATTTAGTAGGGCGAAAGGGACCGAATGTCCAAAAAGGTCTATAGTTTGGAAATTTTTGGTGCATGATAGGGAAAAAAATACCGCTACTTGCAATAGGTGTCACAAAGTTATGAAACATTTGATCGGGGAAAACAATGGCGGGATGGGATTGCTAAGTAAGCATTTGAGACAATGTAGTAAAGAATTTGTCCGTCTAGAACAGGAGCTTAAGAGGAAAAAAAAAGTACCACAATTTCAGGAAGAATCTGTAGGAGGTAATATGGTGCAAACTCATTTAAACATGTCTAACCCGGCTGCCCCGTGCTCATCATCGACATATAGTGAAGATGTAGATAGAGAAGAATTAGCAAAAATGGTTGTTGTGATGGGTTTGTCTTTTAGTTTTGCTTCACACCCCAGTTTTATTCATTATATTCAATGAGTTTATAATCCCTCTTTTAAAGTTTTTTCACGAAATACAATCAAACGTGATATTTTTAAATATCAAGCTGAACATTGTCATTTTCTTCGTTGCTTATTTAACAAATTTGATGGTAGAATATCTATTACTTATGATATGGGTCGTAGTGTATTGGGTAATGATTATTTTACTATTACGGCTCATTGGATTGATCACCATTGGAACAAGCAAAAAAGAATTATTTGTTATAAATATGTTGACGAGACTAAAACTGGTTTTTATATATGTACTACAATAGCAGATAGTTTGAAATATTTTCAACTTATTGATAAAATCATGTCTGTTACATTAGATAATGCTTCTAACAATATGAAATCTATTGATACTTTAAAAGTTAGACTTTGTCCTTTAAGTGATGATTATTTTCATGTTAGATGTAGTGCACATATTTTAAATTTGATAGTACAAGACGGAGTGTAATTGTTTGGAAATGGTTATTATAAAGTTCGAATTGCTTGTAGCTTATTTTTAAAAATAAAAAAAGGCTATATCCGATGATTTTAAATGTCGTTGTCAAGAATTAGAAATTCCATATAGAAAAGTTCCAAAAAAAGTCTCTACTAGATGGAATTGTTTATATGAAATGCATATTGTTGCTTATGATTATCGTGAACCTATAAAGTTAGTTTATAATTCTCGAAATAGAACACTACTTTAAATCTATGTTATGATGATTGGGCTGAAAAAAAAGAACTTTGTAAATTTTTGAAATTTTTCTATCAAGCTATACATACCGGATCTACTATAAATACTCCAACGATTTCTTCTGTTTTGGTAAATATTACTATTGTTTCTAAAGTACTTGTTGAATATAAAATAAATCCTTTGTTTGAAGAGTCTATTTTAGCTATGATTGAAAAATTTTAAAAATATTTTTTTCTATTCCTCAAATTTATTTGACTGTTGCTTTATTCAATCCATTTCACAAAGAAATTGGTGTAATGATGATGGTTTAAAAAATTTTTAGAAATTTAGAAATTGGCTCGAATGAAAATGAACAATTGAAGATTGTTGTACTAGCATAGTTTCTAATGCTATGAGCTTGTGTAACATGTATCAAGTTATGGGACAACATATTTCGTCGGCCGAACCTTCTTCATCTAGGCCTAGATGTGATGATTTAGATGATGAAATGGGTGAAGAACTTGGTCTTCAATGTTCTAGTAGTAATGATTTTGATTCCTCTCTTTCTCAGGATCGGGATAATATTAGAGATGTGAATGGACAACAACAACTTTTAGCGTGGTGGAAGACCCGTGTCAGAAAAAATTTCCAAGGCTTTCAAAGGTGGTTCGAGATTTGCTAGCAAGTCAGGCCTCTTCAGTTGCTTCGGAGCAAGCTTTTAGCTCAGGAAGATTTATTATTGGAGATCATCGATATTCAATAGCAAAGGATAGTTTGGAGATTTTAGTTTTATTTAGAGATCGGATCAATGCCGAACGAAGAAATTTTGGGCTACCAAAATTACCGCCCCAAATCGAATATGAAATAGATGAAGCATTTGCGGAAGACAGTGATGATGGAATGGAAGCAATGGATGAACAAAGAAGAAGACGATTCCGAAAAATATGTCCGCCAACGAAATAGCTAAATTACAATTAGAATATTTTGGATGTTATAAATATTAGTAAGATATTAGAGATCTAATTCAAACAGAACCCTTCCTAGAAGGTGGCTGCGTAGATTAGATTCTCTTCTAATATTTGTAATACATGTAAAATGTCCGAAATTTGAATAAATAATATATAGGCTATTCACCTTAATTTTTTTAAATTTTTTTGTCTTTTATTAAATGCAATTAATTTTATACATTACTCAGTTAATTTTTTTGTTAAAGCAAATATATTGAAAAAAAATTGGAAAAAAGTTCGAAAAAAAATTGAAAAAAAGTTTGAAAACAAGTTTGAAAAAAGTTTGTAAAAGTTGAAAAAAAAGTTGAAAAAGTTTTGAAAAAGTTTGAAAAAACTATTTCAAAAAGTTTGAAAAAAATATTAAAAAAATTTGTAAGTAATTTTTAGTTTTAAGATATGTTATTATAATTTTTATTTTTTTAAAAAACTTATTATATTAAATTTAATTTTTAAAAAAATGGTGGACCCGGTAACCCGGTCCGGTCCGACCCGGTTCCGCACCGGTTACGAACGGACCGGGTTGGAACCACCAAAAAATCTGGTGGACCCGGTACCGTTAGTACCGGTTCCGCTACAATTTCACGGCTAAAGAAGACCGGAACGGATCCGATAACGGAAATACCCGGTCCGGCAGGTCCGGTTCCGGTCCTTGCCCACCCTTAGTCCACCCTCATGTTGCTGTGAAGACCAATATAATTGACATGAGCTGCAAATACCAGATTCCCTGCACCTTTTCAGACACAAATTTCTACTTAAAAATTCCCGCCTGAAGCCCCATCAGTGTTACAACATAGCAAAGGATCAACAGGGAGATCCAGTCCATTGCACTTCTCTGCACCTCAACCTCGGTATATAGGACATCAAGGGAAGCAATGACATCGTTTGCGGACTGTAGGTATAGCATTAGGCATACGAGGAAATCTCATGTTAAGGAGATTACAGAGAATAAAACCGGCCCTTATGATTATTGTAAAAAGATCTAACCTGCCAATTTTAAATTAAGCTAGGAATCGTTCCACTGATCTACAGCTGAAGAATAAACAAACAGTACAATAATTAATATGTACAATTAGACAAGCAACCAACAATAGATAAATAGAGGGAATCTCAATTTCTTACCAAAGAAATGAAATAAGTAAGCTTACAGCTTTGATAAATACATTCAAAACCCAAAATTTAGCATCAATGGATAATGCTATTAGAATAAGAGGTTGTTACATAATCTTCGAGAAAAAGGGGAAAAATTGTCATGATCATACTTAGGCAAATACTAAGTAAGTAATTTAGGCGAGATCAAGCTCTCTGTTTAAGCAATTCCTTCCTTAACCATAAAAGTTTCAGGACAGAATCCAATTGGTTCTCTAGATGTCATCAATGCAGAACTATCACATCCAACTAGTTTGCAGACTAGTAGAACTGCAAACATATATTTCGGTCTGGTGGAATTAAAAAGACTAGTACCTCGTACTTTAATCAATTGAGTCCAAAATTCCTTGACACCATAATCTTTCATTACCCACAACTTGAAAGTGTCTGCGTGCTCCAGCATAATTGTAGATGTACAATAAAAGAAAAGCATTCCACCCAATACTGAAACACCATGGTCTATGAAGAAGTAGGCGGCAGAGTATCTATCGAACATTTGATCCAACAACTGTATCTCTTCATACACCTCATTTGAAATATTAAATGAAACTACAGTATAATATCGTGAAATTCTCCATGTACAAATGCCAAATAATTGGTACCACAATCCTTAAAACCCCCAACACACTGAAAGCCAGTAGGATAACCACTTCTTCTCCAGGAACCAATTTTTAGTGCGAGAGCTTCAATCGAAACATTGTGATTGCTATCATGATCATTCAGGTCAATCGCAAGGATCTTATAGTCATCACTAGTTGCATCATATCCCGATCCACATACACAATTCATCAGTGGAGATTCTGGATGGGGAAGTACTATTGAATCCCTTGTGGAGGCGTTCCACAACAGAAGGTGTTTATCTAGTCTTATAAGAAACAACCAGAAGAACTAATCCATCACAAGAACAATATAATCTGGAATTCTCTGGCTTGTAGCTTGAAGAGCAATCAAATTTTTTTCATCCCCAACCACTTGAACCATTGATAAAGAAGAACAATAGAAGTCAAAGCTGCCAGCCTCGCCAATAAGAAATTTTTGGGAATTTTGGTCATTCTTGGTATGAATGTGATGCTTCATCTTGAAGTAAGGATCAAGGATTAATGCCTTCCTAAATTTTAAAACACATTAAAACAGAAGAAGAGACCGCACAGGTAACCTGTTGAGGATCTCCATCATTATTTCCTCTTGGAAGTGAATAACCATGACCTAGATAGGACAAATAGAGTGTTTTAGTAGATCATTTGTTGAAGATGTTAAATTTTTCGGGCACACACACATATATACATGAAGTATACAAAAACCACAAAGAAATATTAAACAAGAAAACTACAACTAGAGTTCAAAAAAAAATTCAAGTACACCTTAACTTGAATTGGTTTAGAATACCGCTCAACAGTTGTAGTTCCAAATAAAGAATAGTTGTTGAATTTCAAAGTAAAGTTGTAGAGTTAAGTTGTTGATTGTGCTTTATAAGTAGTACTGTCATTCATAGCTTAGTTGAAGGACAAAAACAATCAGTTCCTAAAGGTCATACTTCTCTAGTCCACATTCTGGAAGAAAGCAGGATTAATGTTCAATACATAGCTACGATTTGTTCTATTCTTATATGCAATTAATTATTTGTTCTTTTAAGAAGTAAAAAATTGTAAATTAGATAGTTTCCACCAAGAAGTTGTAACAATCATGTCATGGTTGAGCTGTTTATTCAATTAGTAGAGCTGATTAATTCAAATAGTAGTTAGAATTTCGATAATTAGTTAGAAGGCTTTTTGGGTGAGTGGAAGCAACTGCTGAGATTATAAGTAATTAAATGACGTGCAAGGGCTCAGAGAAGAGGCATTGATCAAATTGGTATTTTCCTCGTGCTCTCTTCTCTCTCTTCTCTAACAGAAATTCCCTCAATCCTTGCTCACTTCTCTTCTTCTTCTCCTTCTAATTCACTTCTATCATTTACAGGTTGGAGTTCTATCCATGGCGATTCACAATTTCAGTTTTTTGTTTTTTTTTTCCGTTTACCTGTAATTTCAGTTAAACTCCGGTGAGTTTTAATATAGAAAATTGTCCCGAAAAACTTGTTGTTCTGAGATTGTTGAATTTCGTTGAGCTTAATTGAATTTCGTTGAGTTTTATTTCCATAATCGAGGTCAGATCCTGACAATTGGAACTCACCTCATCTGGTCTGTATTAAACTTTTGAGTAACTTCTTGTCCTTTGCTAACAATAATTTGATTGAAAATATTAGATTTTTTTGTATTTGCAATCGATTTCTTCTTCTTCTTCTGTTGACCTTGTATCTTTGGAGCTTCTGTATTTGCTAAATTTCCATGGCGATAGGAGGACTCTGCCTGCTTCTTCTTTTTCTTCTTTTGTATCATCTTTCTGCAATACTAGGGTTTCTCTTCTTCTCCCAGTCCTATCCTAAACTTGGGAGATAGCTGGATGCTTAGCAGCGGTAATGACTGATAGGCCAGTTTGGATTCTCGTGTTAATAAAAGAAGAGAAAAACATATACATAAATGTGTCCTTTAACTTGGCCTCACCTAACATCTACGCCCTCCAACTTTGGGTATGCACAAGTAGACATTTAAACTTGAACAAGTAGATACATATGTCCTACGTTGATTGCCACGTAGGCAGGGGCGGAGCTACCCTTGCCTGAGGAGTGTCAAGAGACACCACTTCACTGGAAAATTTTATTGTATATATAGGTTAAATTCTGATTTAATAAATATATATGCAAGTGTTGGATGAATTTTGACACAAGTTGAATGTCTAGTGTAGTGGTTAAGGTGCTGCAAAAGTACCTTTTTACTCAACCATTTTTCTTTTCATTTTTGAACAACTAAGATGACAGGCACATTACTTATTATTTACGTATATGTCACTACCTTTTGCTTTCATTATTTTATTGATTTTCTCATGTGTTTACTTCTTTATATTTCGACACCCTTTAATAAAAATTCTAGCTCCGCCACTGTACGTAGGACGTCACATGAGGTCCTTTAAGTAAAGTAATGTTGCCAACTGGTGTTTTGATGTCTCTAAATCATTGTTTGTATAATTATTCAAAGTGCTATATCGCTTACTTTGATGGACAAAAATAAGCTAACTATGTCATTTGTGCTTAACTTATGTGCTAAGTTGTTCTTTGTCCTTTCTGTAAAGGTTTTTGTAGCATGATTTGAGTAAGTACATTGGCAACATCTGCCCTCCTACACCAAAAGAGGTATTGCCTCAAAAATATATAGCGGCAATCGATTAATGCCATGCAATTCAGAGTTGCTTAAGCCTCTAGTAGCATTTATTCTGAATGCTGGTAAAGACCTATATTATTGGCGCTAAAACAATTACTTTTAGCGACATTTATTTTGTGACAATAACTATAGCCACTAAAGCTGCCCTAGAAATTTGCTATCCATCATATTTTATGGCATTTGTTATTGCCAGTTAAGGTATAATAACTGCCCACAAAAGAAATCTGTTTCAGAGGCAATTATATACCCTTACCATCTAACAACAACAACAATATAATACCCAGTAAAACCCCACAAGTGAGATCTGGGGAGGCTCAAGTGTACGCAGACCTTGCCATCTAGCAAATAGTGCATATATACCCTCACTGTCGTCTAACAAATGGTACATATTTACTCTTTTCATTAACAGACTAAATTAAAAAGAATTCTAAAATTAATTTTTTAATTTCAAAAATGTCATGTGACTTCAAAAAGTTATTATCTCACCCATTTTTAACACCTCTAGAACGGACCCAATTGAAGGAAAAAAAAAGAGGAGAAAGTACATCCATGTCCTGTAGGAGCAAACTATTTACAACTAAATGCCCCCTAACTAATTACATAAAATGCCGTACCTTTAATTATTTATCTCCATTTTAATTCTTTTCCATTTTGTTTCTCTATTTCTCTACTTCTTTTCTTTTTTACTGTTTTTTTTTGTCATTTCCTTTTTTCTTATTTTTCTTTTTATGCTTCTTTGTTCATTTATTTTTTTCGTAAAATTATTTAATTCTTTATTTTATTTTTACACAATAATATAATTCACACTCAATTTTTATTTTATGTACTCCTCTTTACTTTTCCCCCCCTTTTTTGTCAATTATTTCTTTATTCATGTATTTTTTTCTTCTTTTTTTCCTTTATTGGTTCCTTCTATTTTTGTGTTTTTTATTTTTTATTTCTACTTTGTTTTTCAATTTCTTTATTTCTTGTTCCTTTTCTTTTCTTTTTTTCTTTTATTTCGTTTATTTCTTTATTCGTTAATTTTTTTCTCTACTTCTTCTTTTTCCTGCTTTTATTTTTCTCTCTTTTTCTTTTATTTTTGTGTTATTTATTTTTCATTTTCTCTTTGTTTTTCAATTTCTTTAGTTCTTGTTCCTTTGATTTTCTTTACTTTCATTTATTTCATTATTCTTTATTTTTTTCCTCCTTTTTTCATTCATTTTTTTCTTAAATCATAATATTCTTTATTTTTTACCACAAACTAATTTCATATTTTCGGTCCTTTTTTATTTTTAATTTTTTAATTTCTTTTCTTTTGTAATTTTATTTGATTCTCTTTTCTTTTTTCTTTTTTCTTTTTTTTTTCATTTGCAATGATATCATCACAGTATATCTATATACTGTCATGGTATCATTGATGTCTACTTCAATCCTTCAGTTAAACCTCCATTATACTATCACATTATATATATACTGATATGGTATCACTGAATTTATTTCAGTCCGCAATGATACCATCACAGTATATCTATATGCCGTCATGATATCATTAATGTATGCTTTATCATTCAGTGAGACCTCCATGATACCATCACAGTACATCTATATACTGTCATGACATCATAGATGTCTGCTTCATCATTCAATGAGATCTCTATGATATCATCACAGTGTATATATACTGACATGGTATCATTGGGTTTGCTTCAGTTCATAATGATACCATCACAGTATATTTATATACATTCATGATATCATTGATGTATGCTTCAACATTCAGTGAGACCTCCATGATACCATCACAATATATCGATACACTATCATGGTATCATTGATGTCTGCTTCAATCCTTCAGTCAGACCTCCATGATACCATCACAGTATATATACACTAACACGGTATCATTGGGTTTGCTTCAATCCATAATGATACCATCATATTATATCTATACACTATCATGGTATCATTGATGCCTGCTTCAATCCTTCAGTCACACCTCCATGATACCATCATAATATATATATATATATATATATATACTGATATGGTATCATTGGTTTGCTTCAGGCTATTATGATATCATCACAGTATATCTATATACCGTCATGGTATTATTGTTGTATGCCTCATCATTCAGTGAGACCTCCATGATACCATCATAGTATATCTATATATTTTCATGATATTATTGATGTCTACTCCAATCCTTCAGTAAGACCTCCATGATACCATCACAGTATATATATACTAACCTGGCATCTTTGAATTTACTTCAGTCCATAATGATACCATCATAGTATATCTATATACTGTCAGGGTATCATTGATGTCTACTTCAATCCTTCAGTAAGACCTCCATGATACCATTAGAGTATATATATACTGACATGGTATCATTGGGTTTGCTTCAGTCTGTAATGATATTATCATAGTATATCTATATACCGTGATGGTATCATTGATGTATGTTTCATCATTCAGTGAGACCTCCATGATACCATCACAGTATATCTATATACTATCATGGTATCATTGATGTGTCACGACCCGAAATTCCATTCGGGACAGACTGGCACCCGAAGCCGATATGGCCTGAGAGAACCAATCTTTACTCCTATTCACTCGCAAGCATATTTTAGTATGAATCTTATTATACTTCATGCAACTAGGCGGAAGTCATGGAAAAAATATACAACATATGAAACTTGGCCTTTAGGGCCATCAAATCAAATAGAACACACATCTCATACATTCACTTTCCCACATATGTCTACAAAGCCTCTAACTGATACATGAACACAACATTCTATAGTTGGGACAAGTCCCCGCTTTATACAATAATTATAGTACCAAAACAATATACACATATGACTAGGAAAGCCCCAAACCAACTGGAGCTCACCAATGATCCGCGGATGACTCATAGCCTATTGTGGAGGTCTACTAACACCTGTGCCTGCAGCAAATAAAGTAAGTCCCCCAAAGGGTCAGTACGAAGAATGTACTGAGTATGCAAGGCTATAAGAAACTTCATGAAACTTAAAAACCTGAATGGACTTAATTTCAAGAGAACAGTCAATGTGGATAAATCATCATCATTCAGTATGTGTGGAAATATATACCTTACGTTCATTATTCCATTTGCCTTTATGTCCGTTACCGTTAGTAGTTAGAACCGTCAATATATAATCGTCAATAATGTATAACCGTCAATATGCAACCGTCAATAAATAAATAAAGCAGGTTCAGCCCTTAGGGCTACCCCCTGTCAGGTTTGGCATCAAGTTAGGCTTTTGCCCTACTGAGCTTCCCCCCTACCATCACTCGGAAATCAGTGAAGCAGGTTCGGCATCAAGTTTGGCATTTGCTTCACTAAGCTTTCCCCCTGATCCAACAATATCGGGATCGGCTTGAGTTAGGCTTGCGCCCCCACAAAGCTATCACCCGTACTAAATAAGTATAAAGAAAATATAAAGTAACCATAAGGAAATTATAAAGTAACCATAAGGAAAATATAAAGTAACCATATGGGAATTACTTCTTTCATTACTTCTTTGCATTACTTCCTTCCTTTACTTTTGTGAGATTGATACATTGGGGATCATGAAATTGTTGGAAACACATATATGCATGACTTCATTCTTTTACGTTCATGAGATTCATACTTTGGTAGTTATAGCATTATTGGAACTTTAGAACGTAACATATTTGGAACTTTGGAATGATGACCACAATTATGTGACTCATGAATGACTATCGATCAATGAACAAGGAACATGTGAATAACAATAGATGACAACCTGAAATGATATACTTTCGAATATTCCGGAATAGAACAAGTACAAAAACAAGGTGAATACTATATGCTGCAGAAGGACACGGAATGTCACGCCCCGAATCCGATCGAGACATTATTGGCACCCGTAGCCGATAAGGCCCAAGAGAACCAACCTTTGCCTATGTTCAATCATATGCATGCCATAAGAAACCCATAAGCACATAACAGCTATAGAGACCAACAATGGAATTCATGGAACATGATATATATATACATACGCGAAACTGGGCCGTTGAGTCCACCGAGGCAAGTACGACATATCCCTTTTACATTTATACACCCACACCTGTCTACAAAAGCCTCTAACAAAGCATTGACCAAAATGAACTAAAAGTCGGGACAAGTCCCCACTTTATACAACATGTACAACACCAAAACATATATACACTCTGACTCAGAGAAGCCTCGAATTAGCTGGAGCTCACCAATGATCTGCAACGACTGGCAACCTACTGTGGAGGCCTACTAGTACCTGCGCCTGCAGCAAGTAAGGCAAATTCCCCAAGAGGGGTCAGTACGAAACAAGTACTGAGTATTCAAGGCTCAGATGAAACTGTACAACACATGAATATTTCAATGAACTCAAATACAAATGACTAATCACTGTGAGTAAGTCACCATGTTGCATTTTGGAAACCATGTGGATTGCTTTCATTACTTTCTTTACATTCAGTGCTCACTTGTCATTACATGTGTCATAATGTACCCGGGCCCCTACTGATCAGTGGGTCTTTACATAACATATCGTCATGTTGGGATCGAGACGAGCTAGGCTTATGCCCCTAGACTTGCCACCCATAAATCAATGCATCGGGATCGGGTCGAGCTAGGCTTATGCCCCTAGACCTGCCACCTATAAATCCATACCTTGGGATCGAGTCGAGCTCGGCTTACGCCCCTAGACTTGCCACCCGTACTTGATCATTAACCACATTTGCATTACTTTGTTTATTACTTTGAGATTACGACTTTGATAGTCATAACATCACTTGAACTTTGGAACATAACATTGTTGGAAGCTTTGAATCATTAACCAATGAGTGAGAGACATGTGAATAAACATCATGAGAAATATAACATTACTATCACCATGACACCATTGGAACCATTGGACAATAATCCATGAACAAGGAACATGAGTATAATCACTATTGGAAATTTGGGACATTTACCATGAATATAGGACATGAGACTCACAATTGATCAAGGAGTAGGAAATATATGACAATGACCCTTGATAACTGGATATGGAATACCTTAGCACATTTCGGGATAGGACTAGTGACATGTCAATGTGAACACTATTTGCCGCAGAAAGATACGGTCAAAGTAACCTTACATACCTTGGATTTGCAATTCGAATATATAATCCTAGAGGTGCATACAATAGTCCCGCTCCTTCCTTATGTATCACTCTACAACACAAATACAATACGGAATTCACATTAACCACCAACTACCTTACAAATGCATTTAACGTCAATGAGTTACATGTTTGCCGTTAAACATGTCATTTCCCCTTGACAAAACCATTGATGAAATCATTATTCCAAAAATCCCCCAATATTCCATACATTGACCAATACATGAAAATCAATACATTTCACCACAACACTTCTCCTTTACACTTTCTTATCCATATCACATCGCAAATAATCCATCAAATTACCTTAATACAACTCATAACACATATCGGCCAAAATCCCACAATTTTCACTTATAGACAAGAACAAATTTAATACCAAAAATAACACCATACATGTTCATATTTTGTCCATACCATGCTTTTTCATCAAAGGCACAAGTCCTAATTCAAGTTCAAATCACCAAGATAGCACATCTTTCACCAAAGGCAAAAATATACTATTCACCACCTTGCCAACACAACTATCATAATATACATAATCTCCCATGCATATAATATGTTAATCCATGAGAATAAAGACTTACCAAGGCTTGGAATAGGATTATCTTGTCCAAGGAGTCCAAAGGAATATTTTGCTTTAGGGTTTGGAACTTAAGGAAATATTTGAGAAAATATCATAAAGGCATGAGAGCTTTAGATGATTAAAAATATGATTTTGGGGCCTTTATATAGACCCCAAGTCAAGCTTAGCCATTCCTTGGCATTAAATGTGGTCAAAGTGGAAGAATGGGTCATTTTGCCCTTGGGCCATGTCTTTTGCATTCCATTTTGGGCCTAACTTTGGGCCCAATAACACATATCCATGTAACCCATAAAAATTCATGTCTTATTCACCATATATCTCATGTTTACATAATTCCATAATGTCACAACACTATTCTCTTACAAGATTCTCATTCGTCGCTTCGATCGCAAAAATAGGAATTCTAGTCGCCCTTGGCTTCATTGGACATCTTAGATCACTATTCACATTTCATGATTTGATCATGTATGAGTATTTAGGAGTGTATTGAAGTGTTTGAAGCTTTAAAAATGCTCAAAGAACTCCAAAGAACCAAAAGAAACCATCCAAGAAGCGTCGTAGAATTGCGTTACAAAACGGGTCCGGAAAGGCACAAGATTTGTGCCTTGCGCCACTAGCTGCAAAGCAGGCTGTGGCGCAAGAAATGAGCCTTCTATGAATTCTATGAATGCAGGTGGCTTGCGCCACACCCCTGAAACAGGGTAGTGGCGCAAGTTTCAGTACCTTGCTGAATTTTTCGGCCACTTCTCCGATACTTGCATAGCGTCCAATACCTTATCAAAACACTACAAAATACTTACTTAGTGATCTTAAACATCAAATAAACATGACTCCAAGTCACCAAATGAGGTTAGAATGGGTACGGGGTATCAACCAAATGCTCCACGAAACCACAAAACACCTCCTACAAAGGTCTAATCGCACATTTTAGGTCCGATATCAAATGTTTCACCAATGACACTATAAAACACATACTCTTGGCATTTCAAAACCTAGGTAGATATAACCCCAAGGTATCAAGTGAGATTAGAAAAGTACGGGGTGTTACACGGAAAGAGTAACCTTACATACCTTATCGTCTCAATATGAACACTCAATTATATAAGTGGACACAATAGTCCCGCTCCTTCATTATGTTTCACTCTACAACACAAATATACTACGGAGTTTACATTAACCACCAACTATCTTACAAATGCATACAACGATAATGAGTTACACAATGGCCTCAAAATGTCATTTCCCTCTTGACAATACCATGTATGAAACTATCACACCAACAATACCACAACATTCCCAGCATTGACCACAATATCATAAACCGCTAGCATGTCACGCCAAATTCATACTTTACACTTCTCCATCACCACAACATCACAATGATTCCACCAATTCACTTGAATACACTTCACTACAACAAATCGACCAAAATCCCATAATTTATACTTATAGAAAAATAACAAGTTTAATAACATAATCACACCATACATGTTGATGTTTCATCCATACCATGCTCTTTCATCAAAACCACAAGTCATATTTCAAGTTTAAACCCCATGGATAACACATCTTTTACAAAAACACAAAGTGCCATGTTCAACACTTCCAAGAATAACCAACATGATTTACATACTCTCCCATGCATATAGTATATTAATCCATAAGAATAATCACTTACCTAAGCTTGAAAGTTGATTATCTTGCTCCAAGAAGTGCCTTAGGGTTTTGAGAGCAAAAAAGGTGTTCTTGGAATTGTCTAGAAAAAGATAGAAAAGCATGTGTGTGTTTCATGAATAAAAATCAGATTTTTGCCTCCTTTTATAGGCCCTTGAAGTCCCTTGCTCAATGATTGATTAGTCAAAGAAGAATGGGTCATTTGACCCATTTTTGGCCCATGTCTTTTGTATCATTTTGGGCCCTTTTTGAGCCCAATTTACTTAACTCAATAAAATCAATAATTTCTCATGTTTAAATCATTTCATATGCATTACGACGATATTTCCACTTACGGGATTTATATTCGTAGCCTCAATCCCAAAAACAAGCGATTCTAGCCACATATGGCTTATTTTTAACACAAGGTTAAAATCATCATTTTGATGCCAAATTCGTTCACGAGTAATTTTAACACAACAATATAATACTTAGTTCATTCCATGTATATGCTCGTGGTTGTATAAGAAACGTGGCAAAAATCGGCCCAGTACGTCCCCGGGCACCCTTAGGACTTAAGAAAAATTTCCAACATTGAAAGGTGGGAAAAACCAGCCTGGCACGCCCTTGGGCGCGCCATCTTGCTGCCTGTGGGCTAAAAATTTTAGCCCAGAGCGGCCTGGAACGCCCTCTGGTGTGCCCCATCCCTTTTTTTGAAAATTTTCATTTCTTCGCGGATTTGGTTAGATACTTCAAGTTTAACTCTTTAGCTTACCTCTTACCTTTAATATCCTTTATTTGAAGGTCCTTCAAGCCTCGTTTTTAACCCCACAAATGTTCCACGAAGTCACCTAAACACCTCCTATGAAAGTCTAATCACACATATTAGGCCCGATATCAAATGTTTCACCAATGACACTATAAAACACATATTCATGGCATCTCGACACCTGATTATACATTGTTCAACGTCATCAAGTAGGGTTGGGAAGGTACGAGGTGTTACATTCTCCCCCCCCCCCCAGAAACATTCGTCCTCAAATGTTAATGATGTTGCTCCAATTACAACAAAGGCATTTTTATATTTAGCATATGTAGACATAGACGCTTAATACTCATAGATACCTACTTGTTATTGGTCCACTTCCTCATGTTTAACCTTTTCATCCATTTGAAACAAATATGAGATTTCTCATCATTTATTTTCAGCTTCCCTGGTTATTTCTTCGACTTGCTGATTCCTCCAAAGAACTTTTACGGAAGTTACGTCTTCAGTTCTCAACCTCCTCACTTGTCTATCCAGAACGGCAATAAGTATCTCTTCATAGGTAAGATCCTTCGTAACATATACATCGTCAATGGGAGCAACACAAGATGGATGTCATATGTACTTTCAATGCATCGAAACATGTGGAGAATTCTTGGGGTCGTGATAGTTTATATGTGACTTACCCAACTCTTCGAGTAATATTATATGGTACATTATATAGGGACAACTTTCCTTACTTTCATACAAAGCTTCATAAGGTTTCATTTTGATACTTGAATGATGGGTATTATTGTAGGCAAACTCAATAAACACTAGATGTTCATCCTAACTACCTTTAGAATACAAGGTCCAACTCGTAGCATATCTTCAAATGTTTATATAGTATGTTCTGCCTAAAGATACATTGCAACCTTGTGTGGTCAGTATATACTAACATGAACCTCATACAAATAGTGGTGCCCTATATGCATATTTTCTTAAGCAACTCCCATAGCTGCTAACTCAGTATTATGTATGCTATCTTGAGGTATAAGCTACTACGTTACCATGCTGCATCCATACCTACCCAAGAATGGCTTGACGCCTTATTATTTTTCCAAATCTTACCTGATGATATCCCAATCTCAAGTTAACCTGTGAGAAACATTTGACACCCTATAATTTGTCAAATAAATCATCAGTTTTGGGGAGGGACTATTTATCCTCGATTGTCACCGTATTCAGTTACCAATAATCCATGCACACTCCCAACATGCCATCTTTCTTCCATACACGTAAGTCTGGTGCATCCCAAGGGAACATACTAGGTCTGATGACTCTCCTTGGATATCCTGTGCCTTATCTTAAGATAGGAAATAATTTACCCCTTTCGATACTCTAATACTACTCCTCCATTCAAGGACGCTCGTTTGTTGGAAATGAAAATGGACTTTCTTAGCTCAGCAATCCACCGTAGTATGCTCACAAATAGGTTCTATATAGTTACGATATAATCTCTTAACTATAGTAGGCTCATCAACAGGTGTAAATACTCCAGGTGGTCTAACTAACAATTCTGACGTTCTTTCAATTTCGTAGCAATCAATGGAGGAACATATGATACTGTAGAACCCAGATCAATCAATGCATATATAGATATATTAGGAAAACAACAGATGATATACCTGTAGCTACATCAGGATAGGCCTCCACATTCTGCTGACCTGTTGGAGCATAAGTATGGTCCTGTGTTCCACCAAAACTGCTGCTCCTCTAGTACCGTTACCACGACCAACCGGCTGCACATCTTGGACTAAGAAAGGAACCGATGATGACGGTGCAGTGGTTGATCCCGTAGGTCGCATAATAATGCCTGTGCCCGGACATACCTCACCAAAAGTAAATATTGGTCCCAAACCGGCATTCCTTTAAATGAAGCTTTCCACAGTGTGGACATGGTTGGCGAGGAAACCCCGATTGGTTCATACTTCCTTGCTCTTGATACCCCACTGGTTGTGAGCCTTGAATTCCACTACTTTGTCCAACGTGACTGCCTCTGAACCCTTGGAACTAGGGTTGAGTGCCTGGTGTGGGATAAGAAAGTGATGGTCTCGGCGGTCTACTAAAATCCCGAGGCCCAAATTCTCCTTGGGACACCATGTACTGTACCATAGGTCTAGCTTTCTTTGATGGCCCCTCTTCTGCTTTGTGCATCTTTCTTCTCTTCCTCTGATCCTCCATCTTTTGTGCAAAAGCCTGTATTCTGGCTATATCCATATCTCTGTTTAGAGCAGCAATGGTACAGTCTCTGACCAATGATGGATCCAATTGATCCATGTAACGATGAACTCTATCAGCCATAGTGGCTACCATATTAGGAGCATATCTGGCCAAAGAATTAAATGGAAGACTGTACTCACGGACGCTCATATTCTCTTGACGAAGATTTAGAAACTGGTCTGCGCGTGCCTCCCGGATTTCATATGGAAAGTAGTGATCCAGGAATGCCATTTGAAATTCTTCCCAGCTAGCCGGGGGTGTACCAACACCCCTAGCTCGTTTCCAATCTTCATACCATAAGATCGCCTCCCCTTTCAATCCATACGTCGCGAGTTCAACTGCTTTTACACCAAATATGTCCATAACATCCAAAGCCCTTTTGATTTGATCAATAAAATCTTACGGGTACTCATTAAGATCCGATCCAGTGAATATAGGAGGGTCTAATTTCAGGAAATCCTGCGTCCTTAGACTAGTTGCCCTAGCCTCACTGTCATTACTTGTCATTGGACCAACTTGTCCTTTATTCTATGCTGCAATTAGCTGAATCAACATATATACGACATTTCTTAAATACTGGTCAGTGACATTAACAGGTGGCTCAACAAGTTCTTTTCTCCTTCTTTGCTCCTCTAGAGCTGGAAAAGTAGAAGAAGCCCGTGATTCAAACTCACTTTCAGCTTCATCTTGCTCAACCCGTTCAGGTGGTACGTTACTAGTTCCTTCTCCGCCAATCCTGTCTAGCTTCTTAGTCTTACCCTTGCCTCTTCTTGTAATCGGCATTTCTTACTATACCAAAGAAAAACAATTCCCATGGTCAGATATAATTCAACTTACAACACTGGCTCTATTGCATGATCTAGAAGTGAAGAAAAGAAACAACATCCTAAATGTCCAATAGCCTCCTGCTCATAAATGTGGTGCACAACACATCCCTGAACAAGACTCTACTCGGACACGGCTTTGTAGACACCCTTAGAACAACCTGCTCTGATACCACTTTTGTCACGACCCAAAATCTCATTCGGGACCGACTGGCACCCGAAGCCGATATGGCCCGAGAGAATCAATCTTTACTCCTATTCACTTGCAAGCATATTTTAGTATGAATCTTATTATACGTCATACAACTAGGCTAAAGTCATGGAAAACTTATACAACATATGAAACTTGGCCGTTAGGGCCATCAAGTCAAACAGAACACACATCTCTTACATTCACTTTCCCATATATGTCTACAAAGCCTCTAACCGATACATGAACACAACATCCTATAGTCGGGACAAGTCCCCATTTTATACAATAATTACAGTACCAAAACAATATACACATATGACTAGGAAAGCCCCGAACCAACTGGAGCTCACCAATGATCCGCGGATGACTCGTAGCCTATTGTGGAGGTCTACTAACACCTGTGCCTGCAGCAAATAAAGTAAGTCCCCCAAAAGGGTCAGTACGAAGAATGTACTGAGTATGCAAGGCTATAAGAAACTTCATAAAACTTAAAAACCTCAATGGACTTAATTTCAAGAGAACAGTCAATGTGGATAAATCATCATCATTCAGTATGTGCGGAAATATATACCTTACGTTCATTATTCCATTTGCCTTTATGTCCGTTACCGTTAGTAGTTAGAGCCGTCAATATATAATCGTCAATAATGTATAACCGTCAATATGCAACCGTCAATAAATAAATAAAGAAGGTTCGGCCCTTAGGACTACCCCCTGTCAGTTTCGGCATCAAGTTAGGCTTTTGCCCCATTGAGCTTCCCCCCTGCCATGACTCGGAAATCAGTGAAGCAGGTTCGGCATCAAGTTTGGCTTTTGCTTCACTGAGCTTTCCCCCTGATCCAACAATATTGGGATCTGCTTGAGTTAGGCTTGCGCCCCCACAAAGCTATCACCCGTACTCAATAAGTATAAAGAAAATATAAAGTAACCATAAGGAAATTATAAAGTAACCATAAGGAAAATATAAAGTAACCAGACAGACCCGATCCAACCCCATTTTATGACTCAGTAAATTAGGGATTGAGATTTTTTTCTCATAGTGTTCAGTTCTGAAGGGGTAAAATATGAGTGAGGTAATTATTTAAAGCCATATGACATTTTTGGAATTAAAAAAAAATTAACTTTTAGAATTTTTTTTAATTCAGCATATATAGATATGCGAACGAAAAAGGTATAAATGCACCATTTGTTAGACGGCGAAGGTATATATGCACCACTTTTTTAACAAGGGGTATATCTGCTATAAATCGCAAACTTGAGGGGTATATTTGCCCCTTTTGGTAACATATCTATATTAATCCATGTATTTAACCAAGCACAAGTTTATAGCATTTCTTTTTCTTCCCTGGAGAAAAAAAATTGTTTTTGTTTTAAAAATTTCAGTCTGAGAGCAACAATTCTAGCTTTCTCCTACATTTCAACTAATAATCAAATGCAATCAAATGTTTATGAATTGACTCAAATTCCTTTCTTCTAGATTTTCTTTTGCAGTTTTTCTTTCTTGAGAGCCTTGAACATGGAAGCTATTACATCATAACTCGGAGCTTTTAGGCTCTTGAACTGGAAATTAATTTAACCAAAGAAAGTTGTCTGCAAGGTTATCCGAAGAGAGGTGCTTTGAAACATGAATAACCTCTAATCTTGAAAATTCAAATCTTCGATGAGAATTGACTCAACTTCCTCAGTGTCATCCAAGTATGTCATCTCCTTAGCTAATTGATCCGTCTTTTCCCCCAAAACAAAGGCCTTGGTTCTCCAAGAATCCCGTTTTATTACAGGCTCAGGAGTAGAAATTGTAGATTGAGACGAATCACTAGGCCAAGCAGAATTTGATATGCTTTCCTGCTCATTGTTCTTCAAACAGTGCACTGAATCCATAGAAGCCTGCTCAATTACTAATGAATAATCAACAGACGCAATATTTGCTTCTGTCGCGATGTTGGAATTCTTCAATCTCATTTCTCCAGTTTTCTTGTAACCAATTTGAGCATCATCAATGGTTTCATGGACCTGCATTAAGAGGCGGAGCTTGGAGTTTATGGGTTCTGAATTCAAAAAAGACAACTTATTAGGTTCTGGATAAACTTTATACATATATTAAATGTATTTTAAATGCAGATACAAAGTTTGAACAACAGATACTAGTTTTATGGACCTGCTTTTGTTGTGATCCATTTCTGTATTCAAGAAGCGAAGGTCCATGCTGAAAGCAAATCCTTGCTATTTCATCCACTATTCTGTAGTTTGCACCCAAAAAAAAATTCTTTGTAAAATGTGGACAAACCTGATAGCTCACATGATTCCCAGGAAGTAATTCAAGTGCAGTTATTTCAAATTTCTTCCCATAACGCTCTCCGAAGAGCTTCTTGATCACCGGAAGCTCTGGTAAATCACCAAGTCTCGATAATGCAGATATCAGACTCGACACTGCTTCGTTGATGTCATTTGGACTGCCCCTGAAACAGAACAGAGATGACAAAATTTATCGAGTTTGACTTCTATACATTCTGTATCCGATCACCAAAAAGATAACTATAAGTGACCGACTGATCATCCATATTAAAAGGATTAATAACCTGCTATATTCCAAAATTCGAATCATTTACTCTTTTATATTTGGAAAATGGTTTTAATAACCTCTGACCATCAAACTTGGTGAAAAGTTAGAAGCTCTCTTATGTAAATATCCTTAAAAGTTAAAAGCAGCAAAATTTGAAGCCATGGAGGGAGGCTTCAGATCTTAAGAAAAATTCCAATATGATATAAAAACAATTACCAGCGTTGAAAGAGAGAGAGATTGCTGTGTGCTTCAGATGGAATCCATGTAACCACGGAGGGAGGCTTCAGATCAATCCACATCTTCGGATGGAATAAAGAAAGAGAGATCACCTTTTGGGAATTTTGTGAAGAAAATGTTTGGGAATTTGACTGAAGAGAATAATATTTGGGAATTTAGAGAGTAAAAGGGTATATTTTTTTTTTTGTTTTATTGGCTATTTTAACTAATTGTCATTAAAGGGGTCTTGTTTATCGGCAAAAGGCTAATTGACATTAATAATTAGCTTTAAAGAAAAATTTAGCGGCAATTATATTAGTGCCGCTAAATAAATGTTGCAAAATCCTTTAGTTGTTGTAGTGCCTATGTTGCCAATTCAAAGTGAAGTAATATTTGATACTTCATTTCAAATAGACATAATACATATACAAACACTTAAACTTGGCCTCAGCTAGCAAATAAGCACTCCAACTTTTAGAGTGCTCATCGACGAAACTAGAAGCAGATCTGCTGCAGGATGCCGGAAAAGTCATTGGAGCCTCAAAACTAATCTTTCCTTCAAGAAGAAACAAGGAAAGTTTACATCTCGTCTACTATCTTTTTTTGCAGTAGGAACACAACGAGCATGACATACAGGTGTTCCACCCTTGGTGACAAAGCCACACCATATTTAGTCAGGCCAGAATGGTGCTGTCGAGGAGAGATTCTTGCATCTAGAGGGCAAACAACTCTTCTTTTCTTGACTGGATGTAACATGTGCTGAAGAACATTGCTATCAATGGACCCAAACAGTATTGTTCATCTTGCACAGGACCTTGTATCGTCAGGACCATGAATACCATAAGGTGGCAAACGTCCAGGTACATTGGCCAAATCTGTCCTACCTGGCCGTGATGTATATGATTCTATCCAACTTCAAAGGAAGACTAAAAGATCGAGTATTGATGAGGCTTTGCCTTATGATAGTTCTTATCCTCATAAAATAATAGACGATCTACGTCCAGTGCTGGATGAACAATATGGTTTGGGTCCATTTGGTAGAAATGTTCCTTCAGGTGCTGTTACAGTCAGTCCATCAAAGAACAGTGTTATCCCTCTAGATGCAAGAGTTGCTCCTGGACAACCCATTCTGGCCATGACTATATATGGCGTGGCATTATTGCCAAGGGTGGAACACCTGTGTGTCATGCTTGTATTCCTGTTGGGAAAAAGATAGTAGCCGAGATGTAAGTATAGTTTGTAGGTTCCTTGTTGCTTCTTGAAGAAATGTAATTTTTTTTGAATTGCCTCTATGATTTAAAAAGTGATCAATGAATCAAAATTTAAAAGTGATCAATGAATCAATGACACACGGCAATTTTACCCAAATAATTACAAAAAGGGGATTTAACCACTTTAAGCAGAAGCACCACCTTCCTAATAGATGTCATTACAATTATATTGCCACCAGCATAACCAAAAAAAAGCCCATATTGAATTTTTTTCTCTCTGTTCAATGATAATGAGATGCTATCTTGGAAGAATTTGATGTCTTGTACATAAAACATTAGTTGTGCGGACTCTTCACTTCGATGCCGCACCCATGTCGGATTATCCAAAAATATACTACTTTTGGAGAATCCAACACTGTAACGACCCGAACCGAGGCCCTGGCCGTGACGGGCATCCCCAAACCAATGATGGCCTGAGAAAGCCCCTTAGCATTACATCATGAGCATAGTTATAAACAAAGTACGGAATTAGGCCCGTAAATATGAAGTTCAACTGAAAATGATAATTCAAATTCAAGTCTTGAAATAAGACATGAACATTATCCAACTTAGTCTACAAAGCCTCTAACATTATGAATAGAAATCCTAAGCCGGGACATGGCCCCAGAAATACCATAAAACAAAATAGCCCAAGTCTAACTGAAAGAAAACATATGCCTTCCAAAAGATGGATGGCTCATCACTTGCTAGCAGTTGTCCTAAATGAGTCCTAACGCTGGGCAGAATCACGGGTAAGTGCTTCAGAACCTACATCATGAAAAGATGTAGTGTCCGAGGACGGTCAGTATGATGAGTATTGGAATGCGACCCAAGGAAAGGTACCAAAGCAGTTTACATAATAATTCATAAAGTCCATAACATAACCTCAACATTAAGGAAAACAAGAAGTAAGGGATTTGAAACATAAAGGAAAATTAAGCACTTGTAAACTTTTACTTCTGAACTATGTAGTTACACCGACATCCAATAACCCACAGGCTATATGGGTCCAGTATACCCAACTGCCAAGGCCCCAATCCATGTGTACAACATGGATTGAGATAACATATTTGTCCAAATCATAACATAATTATAAACTGTAATACTACTGCGCGAAGCAAGCAAATAACGGTCATCGGTTTTTCAGGACAAGACCTCCCCACGTGGGTAAATGGGGTTTTCGGTGTTGGGTCTCGAGGACTACACATCTCGGTGAACTACACAATTCTCTTTAAGCCTAAATTAAAACGCTTTCATATCATTTGTTCATGGAGTCTTTTATTAAGGCATTTACATTTTTGGTATCGTCATACCAAAACTTGCAAGTTACTCTTTCATGCCAAATCATTATCATCAAACATTTTAGACTCCAAAATCCCGTCTTTAAAATCATGAGTATAAACATATTTAAGCTTTCCATAACAATTTCAAAGCATTTAAATATACCGTTCATTCAATGATATAAAAGACAGAAAAACATTTATATTTCTTGCTCAACTCAGGCTTTCAAGAGACTTCATAACCATGGCTTAAATATCCATCCATTTACCATTCAACTTTCAAGACATAAAGATTCATCATTTTCAAATAGTCATTTTAGTCTCAAAAACCCTAATTAAAGATTTAACCATCCATTTATAAAGAAAGGAAATTCATATCAAACTTTTCGTAGCCAAATCCTCAACCCTAGCTTCAAAACCATCAACATAAAATATATAAATACTAATTAAATTAGCACTTGAAAATAGTAATTAAAGTAGGGAGTATTCAATATGCACTTTTGACCAAAAGAAATTTAGAAAAGCTTGAATCCTTATCCCTGAAGCTTGAACCCTAATTGAATTCTCTCTTTGTGTTTTGGGGAAGAGTAGAATATGTTTTTGGAGAATGAATTTCGTAATTAGGGGTTTGGGGTCGTTTACTATATGTTTGGGGGGGGGGGAGCGATTTTTAACCAAGGAAAAGACCAAAATATCCTTGAGAAAGCTTTTTAAAAGTGCTGAAAATTTATATCTGACGACTTAGTTGACGGCCCGTCAATTTGTTGACGGCTCCTCAACTCAAGTGGTCAATCTATGGCCATTTTTTATCTTTAATGGTTAGGGTTGACGACTTCAGTTGACGGGTCGTCAACCAGTTTACGGCTCGTCAACTCAGGTCGTCAATCTCTGGCAGACAGACACCTTCAGGTAAAATGAGCATAACTTTCTGTTTCAATATTGGATTGACGAACGGCTGGTGGTGTTGGAAAGAAGGCTCGAAAATATTTCATTTTGTGAGTCTTGAGGTACAAAAATCTTTATATTTTAGGAGTTATGCTCCTTTAAAGTTGACCCTAGTAAAATCATATATGGAAATTCAATCGGTAAAGAGGCTTTCAACTTAACTTTGTTCTAGAAGTTCCTTAGGATCTTAATTCATATCCAAAGCTCTTCACACACTAAGGAATCGGTCATAACACCTATATACCATTAGAAATCATTAGGTTCGGGTCTATGCACCTTCGATAAATGGGTTGGATCTTGGCTTAGGAAAAATTTGGGGTGTTACAATATCCCTCCTTGGAATCATTCGTCCTGGAATGATGGCTAAGGTCTTTGAAATATGTAAGCACGAGGTAAGGATTTGCATTTAACATTATAGATTAATCTTAAGCTCTTAAACATCAAGGGGGAATTCCATGACAACATCAACCCATCAATTAAACATAACCCATGAGACTCTCAGATTCCACATATGTGCAAACACTAAGGCCTGAATATGTGAAGATTACAGATGAGTATAGGATGGGCATAGGATTGGTACCTTCAATACATCACCTAAAGATGCCATAGGAAAGCAGATCTAGCCTTCAAATCCTCGAGTGAGGGATATGGAATTATTAAAGCTCTATACGTACGGACATAAGGGTAAAATTTCATATCAAGTCTTTACTTCTAACTCATATACATCAAGAGGAGTTTCATGACAACACCGACCAACTGGGGTAAGTACGAATCATGAGATATCGGAGACTTAATATAGACATGCTCTAAGATATGAGTTCTATGGAGCTTGATCATAGTGACATAAGGCATGAATCCCATGTGGATATGTGGATTAAGATGGATACATAACAAGAACTTCGGTCATGCTACACATAGTGATGAGAATATTTCCACTTCAAATGATATAACTAAAAGCCCCTAAGCTTAGAAACCCTTCTAGACTATGCTTCTCCCCTGAATACCATACTTTATCAATTCCATCTTATAATCTTCTCTCCAACACATAATTACCAGAGCCTGATTCTAACTCCATATTGTTTCAATTTTCAAGCCTAACTGGGACTCACAAGGTCCTACATATAGTGTAATCATATTGGTCTAAGTTTCAAAAATTTCTTTTATGCTTTATATCTCTCTCCAAACTTTTACAGCCAAGAATACTACTCCATCTTATCACTATAATCAAACAACGTCAAGCTCTAATGAAGGTGTACTAGCCACCAAAACAATGGTCTGGATATCTACAATTCACAATATTCAAGCCTATCATTACCACACCTAAAGCCAACATCTTTAATCACTTTCACAAGGATTTCCACTATATACCCAATTTCTAACCATTTCATATAACAAAAGCTCATCTCCTAATTCCCCTTCCACTTATAACCTTACCTCGAGTTGTCACACCACCATTTTCACAACAAAGAACATCTACTTTTTTATCTTAAAACATTACTATGTTGCCATTACTACTATCATCCTAACATAAAGAAGGTCACTGAGGGACTAGAGTACGGGCTTAAGGAATAGGAGTGATACTACTTAATTAAGACTCATTCTTGTCGCACTATTTAAGATGGGGCCTGTGAAGTAAGAGACAATACAATAGGCACAAAGTGCTTCATATATCAAACACATAGATAATGAATAGAGTGTTGTCCCAACATAAACACAATCCTAACATAACATGAATTCTTAGGATTTGGCATACTGAGAAACATGAGTGCATATAACAAGAGTTGTATAACATAAGGCTGAAATTCATAAATTCAAGGAACATTACTAAGACCATTGCTTGAAGCTATTGCGTCTCATTCTGAAAAGTGAGATGATCATGAGTTTGCAAAGAGAGTATCATTTTGGGCTTAGACTTGACATAAAATAAGTCGGTAACATATACAAAGTATAGTTTCTTGGAACTAGGCATAACGTGAGATATGGGTTCGTGGTTCATGAGCATCGTAACATAGAAATTGGGTCCATAGAATATTAGAGAAACATTTGGATTTCTGAGAGACACCATTACTTCCAATTCAAGGAACAGAGCAGGGACATAGGTTTAAATAAAGAATTCAGATCTTAGACATAAGCATGGCTAGGAGACATAATACATGGATAGGGAGGTCATCTTAGGCTGAAAAATGTGAGGAATATACTAGATAAGAATGAATCGCTAAGGCACACACATAACTCTTTTTGAAACTCATCATCACTAGAAATATCAAGACTCACCCTGGTTCAACACCTCATCATCTCCCCCTTAGCTCAAAGGCTGGTACCTAGGCATGTGGACCTATTCTCTAAACAAAGCTATCTGCACAACACTCAGCAAGATGGGTATCACTACGCACGTGAATTTTAACCTCGGCCTAATAAAATATTATGGGAAAAATACTAACTTCTTTCTATAACATTCCTTCCAAGGATGCTACTCTAAACTTCCTTTATCCCCAACGTCATCATCGTATAACTTACATTGTCATTGCCGTACATATCCATTATTTCTAACACATAACAATATGACCTCCTCTTCATAGTCTACTAACATCACACCTTTAATCTCATATCTACCACCTAACTCAAAGAAATTTAGAACTATATTAAGAGGTTTAACCTTGTCTATCAAAAATATTCCCCTCAATTCAACTTTACAAAACACCATACTATATCTACTTAGCCTTTTTCATACGAAACAACTCAAGAACACTTAACATAACACTTATAAACTTAAAACTTCATCTAACAATATACTACCTGGGTACAACTTATTCTTATAAACTTAAGGTTCCTATTCATCTAATGACTTAGCCACAATTCATTGCTTCAACACTAGTGCTTATGCATATATCATAATTACACATTCAATTTTTTCCATGAGTTAGCCTCTTGTACACATCATATAAAGCCTACTAAACTCATTTTCCACAAAGCTTGCATTACTATCCTCGAGCTACTTTTCTTTTCACTACAGTCAACACCTAAAGTTCAAACTTAGTGTCTAGAACCAACATGGGTTTCAAAAGAAACATCCCACATACTATACTAGTCTATCAAATTTTGACAAATTAATCAACCTTAATGTCCTATTCCACTTAAATGCAGCTTACAAGTACGTTCTTCTTCACAACATTACTACTACATATTTTCTCACATACTAGGCTGGCTTACAACTGCTAGGTAAAATCAAGAAGTACTAGGTCTACTAAGACATCATAATAAGAGTAGTCAAACTTAGTCCTACAACCCATCTAATTACAGTCCATTAACACATTCTTCTTCTTTACATCACATCTACTTATCCATAATTACATTTCAACCACCTTCATAGTTCTATAAGCATCAATGAGCCTCTCTCTTTAAGAACCACAAATTAAAGCATAAATTTATAAATTCCTAACCGCCCCTTAGCCAACACCATAAAAGCATACCACCCAATACTCACTTAATGGGTATAAGACTTAGCTACCCTTTTCGATCAGTCACTACCTTCAATCTCAGTCTTCTAAGATTATGACTCCCTATCTCTAGATCTAGGTTCATCTTACTGCTCATAACTTATAAAACTCTAATTAATACTATCTCATCGGGAGGCAACATTACCCCAACATTCAGCTACCTACCTTCCCTCTTAAGCGTGATATCTGGAACAAAGCTTTCTAAAAGGTCAAAATACATATCTTACCTTGAATCATCGCATGATTAATGTGGGTAGAGATATATGCTTTGAATCTATAGACTTGAATGCACCAATGGACTTGTCTTGAGTCCTTGTGCAATTTTTAACTTTTTGATTACTTAATCTGAAATGATCGCATTGTTAGAATCTGAACTCTTGTACTTCTTTCACCTAAAAAATGAGGCATAATCAGAGGAATTAGAACAAAGTAGTAATCTGTATAACTTTCTAATAGAAAACACGATTGTACGATCTAGAGTATGAAAGAATGAGAAACATTTCCGAAATGCCTTGTAGCCGTCTCTTGTGGCGCGCTACACACCCTTAAAAAGGACTCTACTAGACACGACTTCATAAATACCCTGGGACCTTGGACTGTGCTCTGATACAAAGTTTGTTACCATCTGAACCGAGGCCCTGGCCGTGATGGGCATCCCCAAACCAATGATGGCCTGAGAAGGCCCCTTAGCATTACATCATGAGCATAGTTATAAACAAATTGCAAAATAAAGCCCGTAAATATGAAGTTCAACTAAAAATGATAATTCAAATTCAAATCTTGAAATAAGACATAAACATTATCCAACTTAGTCTACGAATCCTCTAACTTTATGAATAGAAACCGAAATACCATAAAACAAAATAACCCAAGTCTAACTAAAAGAAAACATATGCCTTCCAAAAGATGGATAGCTCACCACTTGCTAGCAGTTGTCCTAAATGAGTCCTAACACTGGGCAGAATCACAGGTAAGTTCTTTGGAACCTACATCATGAAAAGATGTAGCGTCCGGGGACGGTCAGTACGATGAGTACTAGAATACGACCCAAGGTAAGGTACCAAAGAAGTTTACATTATAATTCATAAAGTCCAAAACATATGCTCAATATTAAGGAAAACAAGAAGTAAGGGACTTGAAACATAAATGAAAATTAAGCACTTGTAAACTTTTACTTCAAAACTATGTAGTTATACCGACATCCAATAACCTACCGGCTATATGGGTCCAGTATACCCAACTGGCGGGTCCCCAATCCATGTGTGCCACATGGATTGAGATAACATATTTGACCAAATCATAACATAATCATAAACTATAAAACTACTGCGCGAAGCAAGAATATAACGGTCATTCATTTTTCAGGACAACACCTCCCCACGTCAGCCAAATGGGGTTTATGGTGTTGGGTCACGAGGACTAAAACTTCTTGGTGAACTACACAATTCTCTTTAAGCCCAAATTAAAATGCTTTCATATCATTTGTTCATGAAGTTTTTCATTAAGGCATTTACATTTTTGGTATCGTCATACCAAGACTTGCAAGTCACTCTTTCATGCAAAGTCATGATCATCAAACATTTTAGACTCCAAAATCCCATCTTTAAAATCATGAGTGTAAACATAGTTATGCTTCCCATAACAATTTCAAAGCATTAAAAGATAATGTTTGTTGTATGATATAAAAGATGGGAAAACATTTATATTTCTTACTCAACTCAGGCTTTCAAGAGACTTCATAACCATGGCTTAAATATCCATCCATTTACCATTCAACTTTCAACACATAAAGATTCATCATTTTCAAATGGCCATTTTAGTCTCAAAAACCCTAATTAATGATTTAACCATCCATTTATAACGAAAGAAAATGTAATACCCCGTACATTTTAGACTCTATTTGACACTTTGGAGTCATGTTTACTTAGTGTTGAGAGCAATAAGTAAGTATTTGGTAGTGCTTTGATGGGATATTGGAAGGTATGCTAGTCTTTGCAAGAAGGGAAAAAAATTCAGCAAGGTAGCCAAACTTGCGCCAGTCCCTGTTTCAGGGGGTGTGGCGCAAGCCACCTGATTCATAGGGAAGCAAAATCTTGCGCCACTGCTTGCTTTGCAGCTAGTTGCGCAAGGCACAAAGAGTGTGCCCTTCCGTGCCCGTTTTGTAACGCAATGCAACGTCGATTCCTTCTTAGTTTCTTTTTGGTTCCTTGGGGTTCTTTTAGCATTGTTAAAGCTTCAAATACCTCAATACACTCCTACACACTCCTACACAATCAAATAATGAAACACAAGTATTTATCAAATTAAGTTCAAGTAAGCCATGGGTGGTAGAATTTCTATTTTTGCGATTGAGGCTACGAATAGGAATCTCGTAAGTGAATAATGTCGTGGCATTATGGAATTAAATAAACATGGGATATATGATGAATTACATATTAAATTGGTGGGCTAAGCTAACATGTGCAATTGGGCCCAAAATGAGCCAAAATGAAAGGCCCAAAGGGGGAATGACCCATTCTTCCCTTGACCTTCTAGACATAGCATTAAATTCTATAAAGAGTGGCTAAGGATGGAATGGAGGGCTTATATAAAGGGCCAAAAATCTGATTTTTATTCATTACAAACTCTCATGCCTTTTGGACCAAATACAAGATATTTCTCTCAAAACCCTAAGAACCCTAAGTCATCTCTTGGAGCAAGATCATCATTTTTCAAGCTTGGGTAAGTGTCTAATCTTATGGTTTAACATATTATATGTATGAGAGATCATGTAGATCATGTTGGTTATGCTTGGAAGTGTTGAACATGGCACTTTGTGTTTTTGTAAAAGATGTGTCATCTATGGAATTTAAACTTGAAAGATGACTTGTAGTTTTGATAAAAGAGCATGGTATGGATGAAATATCAACATGTATGGTGGGATTATGTTATTAAACTTGTTATTTTTCTACAAGTGTAAATTATGGTATTTTGGCCGATATGTGCTATGAGGTGTATTAAGGTGACTTGATGGATTAATTGTGATTTGGTGTGAATGAGAAAGTGTAAAGGAGAAGCTTTGTTGTGAAATGCTATTGGTATATGATGTTGTGGTCAATATATGGCATGATTGGGGTATTGTTGGTATGGCAATGCCGTAAATGGTATTGTAGAGAAGGAAATGACATTTTAAAGGCAAACATGTAATTCATTGTCGTCATATGCATTTGTAAGGTAGTTGGTAGTTAATGTAAACTCCGTTATGAATTTGTGTTCTAGAGTGAAACATAAGGAAGGAGCGGGACTATTGTATGCACATCTAAGATTGTATATTCGTATTGAGAATACAAGGTATGTAAGGTTACTCTGTCCGTATCTTTCTGTAGCACATAGTATTCACATTGACATCGCACTTGTCCTATCCCGAAATGTGCTAAGGTATCTTATACCCGGTTACCAATTGTCAATATCACATGTTTCCTACTCATTGATCAATTGTGAATCACATGTCTCATATTCATTGATAATGTTCCAAAAGCCCAATAAGGTTGTGTCCCAAAGTTCCAATAGTGGTTATACTCATGTATCTTGTTCATTGATTATTGTCCCATGGTTCCAATCATATTATGTTTCCAATAATGTCATGACTATCATTGTATCAATCGCAAAGTAAAGAACTGAAGTAATGCACATGTGGTTGAGTACGGGTGGTAGCTTTGGGGGCATAAGCCTAGCTCAAGCCGATCCCAAGATTATTAGATCAGGGGGCAGTCCTGGGGGCATAAGCCTAGCTCGGACCGAACTTGACAGGGGGCAGCTCTAGGTGTAATAACCTAGCTTGAGCCGAACCTGATATATTGATTTATGGGTGGAAGCTCTAGAGGTAAAAACCTAGCTCGAGCCGAACCCGATATATTGATTCTTAGGGTGGCAGCTCTAGGGGCATAAGCCTAGCTCGAGCTGATCCCAACATAACGTTATGTTATGTAAACCCACTGATCAGTCGGGGGGCCCGGGTATCACAGATCATAGGTAAAGATGAATGAACATCGAAGCAAAGAAGCAAAGAAAGTATTGAAAGTAAAGTACATGATTCCAAATACATTGAGTGATGGTTTATCCATATTCTCTATTCTACTACATTTGTTTCCATTGATGTTCATATATGTCACAGTTGCTTATGGCCTTACATACTCAGTACATTCTTCATACTGACCCCTTTGGGGAATTTACCTTACTTGCTGCAGGCGCAGGTTCTAGTAGACCTCCACAGTAGGTTGCAGGACATTCACAGCTTTTGGTGAGCTCCAGTTGTTCGGGGCTTTTTCGAGTCTCATATATACATGTGTTTTGGTATTGTAATGTTGTATAAAGCGGGGAATTGTCCCGACTTCAGGATGGGTATGTATATGCATTCGTTAGAGGCTTTGTAGACGGCTCTGGTGAGATGAATGAAAGGATGTATGTCCATTTTGACTTGGTGGCCCTAACGGCCAAGTTTCTTATATGTATATATCACATGTGTCCATGACTTCCTCTATTGACATCTTATATTTCCATGTGGGTGTGCTGCTTTTTGAGTGACATGCATATGAAATGACATTAGCAAAGATTGGTTCTCTCGGGCCATATCGGTTTCGGGAGCCAGTCCGTCCCGAATTGGATTCGGGGCGTGACAGAAAATTCATATCTAACTTTTCGTAACCAAATCCTCAACCCTAGCTTCAAAACCATCAACATAAAATATATAAATACTAATTAAATTAGCACTTGAAAATAGTAATTAAAGTAGGGAGTGTTCAACATGCCTTTTTGATGAAAAGAAATTGAGAAAAGCTTGAATCCTTAGCCCTGAAGCTTGAACCCTCATTGAATTCTCTCTTTGTGTTTTGGAGAAGAGTAGAATGTGTTCTTGGAGAATGAATTTCATAATTTGGGGTTTGGGGTTGTTTAGTGTAGGTTGGGGGGGGGGGGGGGGTTAACCGGGGAAAAGACCAAAATATCCCTCTGAACTCATTTTAAAAGTGCAGAAAATTTCTATCTGACGATATTGTTGACGGCCCGTTGATGGCTCGTCAACTCATGTCGTCAATATCTGGCATTTTTTTATCTTTACTAGTTAAAGTTCACGAATTCAGTTGACGGGTCATCAACCAGTTGACGGCTCATCAACTCACGTCGTCAATCTCTAGCAAATAGACACCCTCTGGTAAAATGAGCATTTCTTTCTACTCGATATTGGATTGATGAATGACTGGTTGTGTTTAAAAGAAGACTCGAAGATATTTCATTTGGTGGGTATTGAGGTACAAAACTCTTTATATTTTAGGAGTTATGCTCCTTTGAATTCGGCCCTAGTAAAATCGTATAAGGAAATTCAATCGGTAAAGAGGCTTTCAACTTAATTTTGTGCTAGAAGTTCCTTAGGACCTTAATTCATATCCAAAGTTCTTCACACACTAAGGAATCGATCTTAACACCTATATACCATTAGAAATCATTAGGTTCGGGTCTATGCACCTTCGATAAATGGGTAGGATCTTGGCTTAGGAAAAATTCGGGGTGTTACAAACACTCACCAGTAGACATTTTTGAAGAGTCTGAGCAACATAGCATAAAACAAAATCAAATTACAATTGACATTCTTGCTTTTTCTTTTTTCTTGTGGTGTGCCAAGCCACCAAACTACATTCATGACAGGGGCTTATTGAGCTACATGGTTAATGTTGTTTCTCGGTTGACACAGAGGTTTAGAACAGTGAGATATATTCTTAAAGTATTGAAGGAGGTTAGTTGTATGATAAATCCACAAACTTCGGCGTTTTTGTTGAGAATTTATTGGTCTGGTGGAAATCCTCATAGCATTAGATTTGTTTTATGATCAGATAGCCATAAGAATACAGAAACAAACTTAGCTTAGTAGCATTTGGAAGAAAATAAAAATAAAAAGAACTGTAAAACCAAAGAGTTTTCACAACTCGAAAACAATTGCTAACTCAGTGTTTCTGAAAAATTTCAACCAAAAGCCACCTTAGTCCCTCAGAAGAGTTTGAAGATGGACAAAATCCTGCTCCCTAAAGAAGAGTAGGATTAGATAAAGAAGAGTAATACAGTCTATCATAAAGGAACAAGTCTTCAAAAACCCAAGTTAGATGAGGGGCTGGCGAAGGGAGGTAACTGAGCAAGAGCAGCCACCGTGTTCTGAGGTGCATTCATAGCACCAATGCTAGCAGCTGCATAACCAGAAGTTTCACTATTATCAGCATTGAAGACCATTCCATGAGAAGTTGGTGCTTTCCCAACATCAAAAAGGGAATTGATATCATTGTCTTTGTCCATTTGCTCAGTGATTAATGCTTCAAAGTCACTCCCAATCCTAGTGATCGGATGACTGCTCTCATTGTTAGTGCTTGGCACTTTTCGTGAAGTTCCCGAGGTTTCAGCATCTGCACTAGTTATATCGAGAATGCTTGGTCTTCCTCTTCTAGTAGGTTTGTTGACGGCTTCGAGGCGCTGGAAATACTTTTGGGCATGGCTAGCCACCTGCACTGGTGTTCTTGTTTTCACACAGTACCTCGATATACTTCTCCAGTCCCCTCTTCCAAATATCTCTAAGCCATGGAGAAATGACCTATAGCAAGAAAGAGAGAGAAATAAGGTATTATCATCTTTAAAGTTAATCCACAAAACAAGAACGGGGGACAGGACTTACTTAAAAAATTTACTTTCTCCCAATCAGCTAACCACAAACTAGATCTTATAAAGCCAAGAGCCAAAAAGGTACGACTCGATAGGCATATTTATTCCCATCTGGATGCACTGTGTAATGTATCACAGATAACACTAATCAAAACTAACAACACCCCACCATGGATACAAGTATACTAGAACATTGTTCCGACAACATGTTTTCACCCAAGTCTATTTCCATGGATCACATATTGCCAGCATGAAAGTGACTCACGCACATGATATTCAAAATTTAAGAGGTGCTAAGAATGTATTAGAACATTGAATAGGCTACCAAAAAGGATTTGAATTTACTAATGAATTTAATCTAGTTGGATGAAATAAATGTAATCAAAGGAGCCAGAGCACTTAGAGCATGTTGTGTTTATCTAACTACAAGTTCCTCAAAATATTTAGAGCATGAGCCAGAACTGAAGCCTTTATGAAGACCAAAATCTATGGAGCTCTACAGAGGAAAGTCCAAAAACTCAAAAACAAAAACACTAGACATAAAAATGAACAGATTCCAAAAAAGTCAAGCAAATAAACCTTTCCCTTCATTGCATCGTATTTTCAGTAATGCTGTTCTAATCAATGATCAAGACATAATATAGAAATATAATAATATCAATTTAGATGATTAGAAGCACACCAACATAGTCATTGAGAATAGGAAATTTTGGAATTCGGTTCTGGTAAAAGTGAAAGTCGTGCAAACAATTATAAGACATGATTATAAACATCAATTCAGATGATGAGCGTCATCCTCAAGAACTGTATAGGAAACCCACCTGTGTTCCTCTTCACTCCAGAAAGCGCCTCTTCGCCATCCTACATCTGCTTCAGAACTCTGGTTGGAATCACTTTGCACTTCCGGATAATAAGGTAATGGAACCAGTCCAGACTCGATGGCTGCTATATCTTCAATTAATATATTATAGTGATTCTTGATATCATCAAGTGATTTCCAAGGAAGTGCTTCTGCCATCTTTGTCAATAGATTAGCATCGTTGAAGTAGATCGCTAGGGTATTCTCAAAGATTTTATCCTCCTCCTTAGTCCAAAAGGAGCTATTGCATGTCCGACTGGTGCTCATTTTCTTTTAGATCTGCAAGGAATGTCTCAAGCATATAAAAGGAAAGTTCTTGAAGAGGATTCAGAAAATGGATGAGTTTCAATATATGACAAAAACGACCATAAATGTCTGGCACAGAAACAATTGCAGCAAGACATGTATTCTTTTAAATCAGCAAGACATGAAGATACATGTGGTATTCTACCCACAAAAATCCCCAGAGCTACCAAATATATCATGAAAACATCCACATTCTTTACCTTTTCTATCGGATGGGAGGTTTTATTATAAGAAAGAAGAGTACAAAGAAGAAAACTATTTGTCTCAAGCAAAGAAAAAACTATATCACCGAAGTATATATTTCTGTTCTTCTAAAATAAAAGATCTATGGCCTTGTACAACATAACAGGATATAAATCCTGCCAATCCAACATATGTTATCAAAAGAAAGTGATCCTTGCATCATTTTAGAGTTTAGGGTTTAACGTTTCAGGATAAGAGCATTATTCTAGAGTAATACCTGAACAACTTTCTGATCTCCTGAAAAAGTAGATATTTAACAAGACGAATGTAAGCAATATCAAATAGGAATCTGTCGTTTCGAATCCCTTCTTAATCTACCCCAGAATCCAAGAGCTAAGTCAATCATTTTGATAATGTCAATACATTCTATTTTATACAACTTGGAAAAGCAAATGATTGCGCATTTAAATGGAAAATTTTCTTAAACAGAAAAGAAAAAACACAAATTCCCTTGTAGGGAACGTGCAATGACAAATTGTATCCATGACAAGAACTCAAAAGGAAAGCTATACAAGTTCTTATTTTTCCTTTTTGAGAAACACTCATATAACTTTCAACAACAGAAAGCATGTTAAAGGAGAGTCCCTGGAAAATGTTGACACAATTTTTCTCTCCTGAAAAGTAGAAACAAGATGAATCTCGTGATGCTCAAGTAGGAGCGTATCACTTTGTATCTCTTCAGAATCTACCCCAAAGCCAATATTTAAATCAATC
This sequence comes from Capsicum rhomboideum, assembly GCA_031232105.1. Lineage (NCBI taxonomy): Eukaryota > Viridiplantae > Streptophyta > Magnoliopsida > Solanales > Solanaceae > Capsicum > Capsicum rhomboideum. The sequence goes on along the minus strand of CP124711.1, from coordinate 134,717,223 downwards.
ATTTTGTGATTGTCGGCACATTCTCTTGTTCTTTATCACCTTTATACATCATGAAATAGCAAATTATTGTTCATTGCATGGAAGATTTTGCAGAACCAACAGCAAAAACAACCAAAAAAAAACAAACCTAGCCCTAAGCTCTGCCTAGCAGATTTGCTTTAACAACAACAACATACTAGTGCAATCCCACCACAACAGAGGTCTGGGGAGGGTATAGTGTACAAAGACCTTACCCCTACCTAGGGAGATAGAGAGGTTGTTTCTGATAGACTCTCAGCTCAAGGAAAAACCTATCAAAGCAGATAGAAGAAAAGGGAAAATTTGCAGAACCAAAAACAACAAATTAAAAAAAAAAAGAAGTCATAATAGATCTTAATTTTTCCATTCAAAGAACTACTCATAAAAATTAAAATTTCATAAAGAAAAAGAATGTTGAAAAACACTACCAAAGAATGTCGCCGCAACTTGAAGTCCTGATGATCTCAAAACAAAGAATAGTCAAATAAACCTTCAACTTTCAGAGTGAAACGATTTAGGGAGATGAGCTGTATCACTGATGAAAACAAGCATTCAACCAAAAGGGAAAAACACACACTCACACACATATATAATCAAGAAAAATTAGGAAAAAAAATCATTTAAAATTTTGGGCGAAGAGCTAAATTTCGCACCTGGGGTTTGTCCTTACGGCGAAGAGATAAATGTTACTTCAGTGAAAATTTTATTTTAGGGCATTTCATCAATATATAATTAAGAAGCTAAAAGTTATCAAGATTACAGTAATCTGAAAACATTTAAAGTTAGCGTAATACAAACAAAAAGTGTACAATGTGCCGAGTTGTACTACCTAACCTGCCAAAACTCAGCAAATGAAGTCCATCTGCTGGTTTTCCCGGTTCTTTGAATTGAATTGTGAAAAAAATAGCAAATTTTGAAATCCAAGGCATTTTGATTTCCATTTTCGGTAACTCCGAAGATGGCCAACTGAAAATCATTTTCTGCAAGTGGAAACCCTTCGGGGTTCTGCCCATTGGTTTTGAGGATTCAAGATACATATTGTGGGAGGGAAAAGAACGAAAAGAAAGTGATCAAAGTGATGAAAGGGAAGAGATTTGAAGCTTCGTCCTTTTAAAGAGAGCCAATAATTATATTTTCCCCTTATTTCTAGTACATATGGAGTAGGGGTGTTCAAAATCAAACCATAATCCGTAACATAATTAAGTCAAAAAAAATGTTATTGAATACAATTATTGCTATTGGGTTCTTGGATTAACAGTTTGAGAGTAGTTTAGAATTCCATAAACAAAAAAGGGTCAAAATCCCCTTAAACAATGTCACATTGAATAAAAATGTCTCTGTTGTTAATCGTTTGGTACCAAATTGCTCCTATTGGTTTGATCACAATGTAGACATATAAAAATAGATAAATGACAAGCCAAACGGTAAGTGCTAAGACAAACACAAACCACCAGATAAGGACCCCTAGTAAGGAGGCGGGTTGTTTTCCTATTTGACGCCCAGTATTCGCGTCGGGTTGTAAAGTCTCATATTGAGGGTAAACCGATTCCTAACAAAGACGACTTTGTATCCATCGAGACATGAGTTTGTCCCATATTGAGGGTAAACTGATGCCTAATAAAGATGATTTCGTATCCACTCAAAGATGAGTTTGTTCTATAAAGCTTAATTATGTTTTCTTCATCTTCTGATGAAAGCAAGACTCCCCATTAAGGATGAAGGAGTACTTACCACTCTACCACAACCTTTGTTGGTCATATGAAGGCGAGTCAATTGAGTTTTTCTAATACTTTATAAGTTTATTTTTATAGTTTATATTTTTTGTACAAGAAATTTTTATTTACATGTAAGAGATATTTATAGTGTTACATTTATTCATTTCCGCTGTGGAAATGGGCGTGGGGAATGATCCCAAGCTTATTACGAGGGAGATTTTCACCGACACCAATTATAAAACTTGATTAGAGTTAGATCTTTTCAATTACTTCAAATTGAAGAATATGTTTTTTAGTTTGAAATGGACTTTAATGAAATTTCTTTCATTCTAATCGGATGTTTTAAGTTTTCATAATGGAAAAACTTTGGATAGCAGGCTTTTCCACTCACTCTCCTTAATAGCTTACACACTACATGATTGCTAGTCAAGTATTTTAGTTACCTTATCAAGTACTAGTGATTATATCTCTATCACTTTCTCTCAACTCCAGATTAAGAAAGCTAACTTTCTCTGTCAAAGAAAAAGTTCTCTCCGTACAAAAGCTACCGTTAGAAGTCACCAACGACTCTCCCCCCTTTCTGGGGTAACGGTGCCACAAATAACAGTGAGATAGGGAAAGAGCAAGAACAAGCAGAAAAATGCACTTTACAAAGGGGTGATTCAATCGGCAAATAGAACAACCCCTAGCCTAGAGAGACATGAGGATCCTCAAGTCAGAGCTCGATACGCCCCCCACAATGGCCTACCAGCAATGATTCAAATCCAGTGATTATTACGGTATTATGGCACAGGAATGCAAACTAACAATTGTAGGCAAATTTAATTTGTCAGATCAAGGCATCAGATAGAGAAAATGTGCCTAAATTCTGTAGACTCTGCAAACTGCTAGGAAATAACATAATTCAGTGCAGGAAAAGGAACAACAAGAGTGCTAATTAAGAACAGCTAATTTCTACTGATAATTAAGAGCAAAACAAGGAGATAGTGAGAAGTAATAATGTGCAAAAAGAAGAAGAAAATGCCAAAGAAGGTGAAGCTACTGGGGATAAGATGAAGGAACAACCTGAGAGTTCCAATCAGAAGCTTAACAACAAAAGTAAAGAGGTGGAAGAAAAACCAATGACGGCAACTAGGCTAAACAACAACAAGAAGAAAATGCCAAGGAAAAAAAAAAGCAAAATCTATTAGTAGAAAACATAGAAGAAACCAAGAGAAAACCTCAATCAGCGAACAGACCGGTACCAACCAACAGGATACAAAAAGCCACCCTCAAACTGAAACAGTGGAACAACATAGCAAAACACAAGCTAAATCTGTTGAAAACATTCAAGGGAATGTGCAAAGGAATGAGAGAGTGGAAAACAACAACAACGAGCATACCACTGATTGTCAAGAACGTCAAGGGGATGTAGAGGAGAAAATCTTGTCTAATGAAGAAATTCAGAAAGCCTTCCAACTGAGGTTAAATAACCAATAGGTTATCCAAATATATGTAGAGTTGGAAGGTGACATAGCCAATATACACAGAAAAATTATTGAAGAAGATTCTGCGGAAGGAATTGACGGACAAAACTAGGATATTAAGTGAGGAAACTAGCTCCAACAGGAGCATGGAAAATGTGAAGAGGTAGTGGACAAAATTGGTTTGTCAGAAGTTAAAAGGAATAGAAGCAGACAAAGGAAAAATGTTAAACCATTCACCCAGACTTTACTTGCCCATGGTATTTGGTGGTGGTGGTGGTGGGGTGGGGTGGGGGTGGGGGGGCATAACACCTACCAGTCTCTATAACCTTCCAAAAATACCTCATCCTTGAGAACATATTTAAATAATCACAATTAATAAACAAAGGAAAGAACTCTTCTCTCATGTTACATTTATGAAAGATGATCTTGTAGTGTACTACAAAGATGATAACCCACAAGGATTGTGGTGTAGTGGTACGTATTCCTTCATCCTTAACCAGAGGTCTCGGGTTCGATTCCCCCTTTGTACGGAGTCGTCATTGTTAGGGAGCGTTTTACCCCTCAATATGGGACTTCCCAGCGCGAATCCGGATTTAGTCTGGCTCCAATGTGGGTACCGGACACCGGGTGGGAAACCAAAATCACTATCAATGCACCATTGAAGACCTATTAACCGTGCCAAACATTCTTATTTGTTGTTACTGCAGTAACCAAAGTAGGAATGGAATGCCTCCTCTTGCTGCTTCACCTGCATTACCTTTACAACATCCGGCGGTATTGAGCTTCATGGTAAATTGGGCAGGTTTTATCCAGTTGACGAGTTTGATATCAATTTGTTTTTTGGCCTTTTCTATCTTGTCACATGTTTCACACCAGTTGGAGATAACCTTCAACATAGAAAATTGACTGTTAAGAATAAGACTTCCCAACCAATAACAAACCATTTCTGTCATTTTGCTAATATCTAGCTACCTGTATAAGTGAAAACAATAAAGAGTGATTCCTTTATAAAAGTATTTTATTGCTGGTAATATAAATAAAGGTATATTTTATAGACAAAGTGGTAGCAAAAATAGCATTGTGGACAGCAAAGAAACTGTCTTATGCAGGTCGGGGCTCAACTGTGATTTTTGAGGTTCAAGCCTATTGGTCACAAATTAAATGTTCATCATCTCATCCAAGGTCATGAAGTCAATTGAAGCATTCTGTGGAAGTTATATTTGGTCTGGAGTGAATACTATCATCTTTGGTAGCCCGGGATAAATTGTACTCTCCCAAAGAAGCTGGTGGACCAAACCATATTAATATGAAGCTTTGGAATCAGGCTGCAATCACTAAGACATACTGGAACTTGGCAAGCAAGCGATCAAACTTTGGATCAGGTGGATCCATAGTTATTATTTTAAGGAGAAAGATATCACGAGTATGCAAATCCCTCAGCATTCTTGTTGGATGGCCAGTAAGATCTTTTATGCGAGAGATAAAATACCTATCATTAACACTGTAAGCTTCACAAACAGGTCTAAAAGCTGACATACTTATCTCGAGTTGCTTGGAAATCTGCCTAAATGCAACAGAGAAGAGTCATGTTCCATAATAAAGCTAGAAGCAAAGCTATTTTCACAATATGGTTACAACATCATGGTAAACTGTTAACAGCTGATAGTTTGAGTGCTTGGGACATACAAATAGATCCTACTTGTTCTCTATGTCAACAGGGACCTGAGACCATAGTGTACTTATTCTCAACTTGCACATTCGCCGAACAACTATGGTCCAGGATCAGCCTCCGGTTACAGCTTCCCTCCATTCCAGATGCAGGATTGCAGCAATCAATCATAGCTAATACCAAAGAACGAAGTCACAGGACACAGTTACTGAAGCTGATTTATGCTGAGTTCGTTGGCTTCCGTGGTAAGATTTATCTCACAGGGATAGTACATTTCCATGAACGTGATTTATCAAGGTATTTTATAGTACTATTCTCCGAGCATCCTGTTACTGATGCTAAGCCGAAAATGGAGACTATTACAGAAGTTCTGGCCAAAAGGATAGCATGTATTAGCATTGCTAGGGCTGTATGCTATATTAAAGTCTTGCTCAATCGTTGTACGTTTTAGTTACAGGGCCACTGATAATGTAAGGGAGTACCAGAGTTAGATGGGACAAAGGTAGTTCAATTTGAGAAAGAACATAGGGACAAGCAGATTGTGTTGATCTGCTAAAATTTGTAATTCTGATACTTTTGTAATTAATGAAAATCTTCCTTGTCACCAAAAAAAATGTTAATGAACTTAAATGAAATTCTATAAGTACTCTAGTATAAAAAACAAAATATTATATATAATATAAAAAATTATTGCAGAGATGGAAGATCAAAATTGTTAAGAATAAAATAGACATTGCATAGGATAAAAGGGGAAGAATATCTTTAATGGATTTCTTAATATAAATAGACATTGCACATATTTAATGGATTTCTTAATATAAATACAAGGTTTGAACTAAAGCTACTAGTTCGATTGAACTTGAGGCTCACCTTCTAGTTTCGTCCCTGGCTTCAGTCCCAACTCCCAAGCAAGTTGGGGATGGCTATATGAATTCTGCTTCATCATTTAAGCTCATTTCATATCACCATCATACTAAATTTAGATTTTCTTTGATTAACAGGAAGTGATGGCTTGTCAAACTTGTCTAAACTAAATTTAGTATGATAATATGAAATGAGCTTAATTGAAGAAGCAGAATTCAGATAGCCTACTCCAACTTGCTTGGGAGTTGGAAATGAAGCCAGGGGCGGAACTAGCATACACTCACCCGAATGTGAATCAAGTGAATAATTTTGGCTGCAACGAAAGTAAATGACGAAGGGGAAAGGGGAAGGTAGGGACTATTTAATAAAACAATGAGATATAGTAATCAAGATTCTAGAATTGAAATTGAGGATAAGAACAACCTTGAAATAGGAGACTATAGAATCAAAAGTCAAGAATCGAGGATAGTAACAAATTTAAACATTACTTATTATATCATTTGGAGAGAGAAAAATAGGAGGTTCTTGAAGGGGTAGGTTACATCATAATGTATCTTGACATAATACGATATATAGTTCAGAATATGTAATTACCATAGTTAGAATTATTACCAGATTTAATTACCATAGTTGGATTCTCAGATTTAATTACCATAGTTAGAATCCTTTTCTCATGTATTTAAGCCACTGATTCTCTTAATAATATACGCAGAGTTTCCTTCATAACCTTATTATTTTTTTTATCAGAGGGTAGAATTGAATTTTGGGCTGTTTAGGAGTAGTCTCTAATCCCTTATTTATTTTTGGTGAACCTGGGATATTTAGAGGATTGGGCGTTTTTTGTAAAGAACCATATCTATTTGTAGGATTTTTACCTCTCTTGTATATGAACGACTTTGGCCTTTTGATTTATGAAATGAAATTGTTTATCCAATTAAAAACAAAAACTTAAAACAAGAGACAACAATCCAGCAAGGTTCAATCATTGAGGATAAGAATAACCTTAACTAACAACACTCACATAGAGACAACGAAAAGAATGGACATGAGGCAGTTCCACCTTCTAGCATTTCAAGCCAATATTTAGTATGTAACATACAGAGGAAAAAGGGCATCTTTCTTGAGCATCTTCATACTCGTGTCACTACTATTGTAGTTCTTGGACGTTATTATTGATGAGTCCATTTGGAGTGCTTATAACCTTTGTCTTTAGCTTAACAAACTACTAGTATTCTTCTAAAGTTTCTTTTTTATGTTGGCTTTAGGTTTTGCGTGGTATGGGTGTCCAGTAAAAGAAATTCAGGGTGATTTGCACATAAAGTATCATATCAAGTTATTGTTTATCTTTTGTACCCGTTTAAGGAATTGTGCAGCTAACCCTTTTAAAGTTTAATGAAATATTTTTGGACTATAACACCCTCCAACCTAAATTAGCTAAGTAGGAAACCCAGAATTTAGATAGAACACCACTAATATTTCGCATTCAAATTCAGAAACTACAGTACGATAATTTACCTAATTTAGGATCACATTTTCTATTGTTTCACAATTTCAGCAAAACTTCGACTAGTCATGCAAACAAAAAACTTCTCACAATCCAAAAGATGATGAATTGAAAAATCAATTGTTGATGCATACTTTCAAGAATGACAGTATTCATAGAAATTGTTCCTTATGAAGGAAACTTAACTAATGAAGACACCAGCTTTCCGTACTTAAGTATAATGCATAGATATATGCTCCTAGGTTGACTTTTTCAAACCATTAAAAAAAAAAAAAAAAATCCAAATTTGCTTAATTAATAGGAGAAAGACAGTTTTCTAGTATCATACTCTACTAAATTAGCCTAAAATTTAAGGGCATTTACTGAAATAGAAAATTTACTTACAGAAAGGTAAAAAGAAAAATCGAAAGATTTTGGGATAAGAGAATACATAGCTATAAGATACTATACTCTTATAACAATTCATATCCATGTGTTTACCCCTAATTACGTTGTTGCAACTATAGACCTTTATATGCATTCACAGAACATACATGTCACGCCCCGAGTTGCAACGAGGCGGACTGGCACCCGAAGCCGATAAGGCCCGAGAGAACCAATATTTACTCATGTACCCCCATATGCATGTCTCTATATGAATGTCATTCTATCCCATATAATAAACAAATACCAATGGTGGAAGTCATGACATGTACAATATATGAAACTTGGCCGTTAAGGCCATTAAGTCAAACTGAACATACATCTCTTACATTCCTCATCCCATATATGTCTACAAAGCCTCTATAGATACATGTACATAGCCAAGCTAGATTCGGGACAAGTCCCCGCTTTATACAGCATTTACAATGCCAAATCAATGTACACTATGACTCGGAAAGCCCCGGATCAACTGGAGCTCACCAAAAATCTGTAAATGACCCGCACTGTACTGTGGAGGTCTACTAGCACCTGTGCCTGCAGCAAGTAAGGTAAATTCCCCCAAGGGGGTCAGTACGAAGAATGTACTGAGTATGCAAGGCCATATGAAACTGTATGACATATAAGAACTTTAATAGAATCAAGTACAAGTGAATGCGTCATAAGGATAAACTATCATAATGTATACGTGTGGGATCATGTCTATTGCTCTCTTTACTTTACTTTACTTTACTCCATCCTCAATTGTCAATCAAGTGCTCATCTATCATATAGTGCCCGGGCCCAACTGATCAGTGGGAATAACATAATAATCGGGATTACCTCTAGCTAGGCTTTTGCCCCTTTGAGTTGCCACCCATTCCCAATGAACTTTCAGGATCGCCTCTAGCTAGGCTTTTGCCCCTTCGAGTTGCCAACCGTACTCAATATCCATTCGGGATTGCCTCTAGCTAGGATTACGCCCCTTCGAGTTGCCACCCGTACTCAACAAGTGCATTATTTCAATTCTTTTGTTATGAGATTGGTACATTGGTGGTTGAACATTATTGGAACTTTGGAACATTAACCAATGAACATGAGTCGTGTGAATTACAATTAATCAATGAATAAGGAACATGTGAGTAACAAGGTTTAATAACCGGAAATGGGATACCTTTGAACATTATTGGAATGGAACAAGTATAGTGACAATGTGACACTATGTGCTGCAGAAGGATACGGAAAGAGTAACCTTACATACCTTATCTTCCCAATATGAATATACAATCTTAAATGTGCATACAACAGCCCAGCTCCTTCCTTAAGTTTCATTCTATAACACAAGTACACAACGGAGTTTACATTAACCACCAACTACCTTACAAATGTATATGACGATAATGGGTTACATGATTGCCTTAACATGACATTTCCCCCTTGACAATACCATTCATGGCATTATCATACTAATAATACCACAATATTTCATACATTGACCAATACATCATAAACCAATAGCTTTTCACACCAAGTTCCTCCTTTATATGTTCTCATTAACACCACATCACAATGAACCCATCAAGTCACACCAATACATTTTATAACTAAAATTCCACAATTTACTCCTATAGAAAAATAACAAGTTATGGAGATAACCACACCATACATGTTGAGATATCATCCACACCATTCACTTTCATCAAAACATCAAGTCACTTTTCAAGTTTAAATCTCATAAATGACACATCTCTTACAAAAAGCAAAAGTGCCATATCTAACACTTCCAAGCATAACCAACATGATCTACATAATCTCTCATGCATCTAATATATTAAATCATAAGGTTAAACACTTATCCAATCTTGCTAAAGGATGATCTTGTCCAAGCAAGTGATGGTTGCCTTAGGGTTTGAGATAGAGAGAAAAGTGTAGAAAATCTAGAAAAGGCATGTGTATGTAATAGAATAGAAATCTGATTTTTCTTGCCCTTTTTATAACCCTTTTGGTCATCCTTAGCCAAACTTGAGCAATAATTGAGGTGTTTTACTTGGTCAAATGGAAGAATGGGTCATTTGACCCATTGGGCCATGTCTTTTGGCTTCATTTTGGGCCTCAAATTGGCCCATTAACACATATTATCTTAGCCCACAAAAATCAAAGTGTAATCCATCATATATCTCATGTTTAATTAACTCCATAATTGTCACGACAATATTCACTTACGATATTCCCGATCGTAGCCTCAATCCCAAAAATAGAAATTCTAGTCGCTCATGGCTTATTTGAACATAACTTGTTAAAATTTGTTAAAATACTTGTGACGAAGAATTAACCCCAACTCGAATGCTAAACACGCTTAAGAATAGTCGTACTATGATGGAGTAATGATACCATGACTCAAAGGTCTTATATACATCATAATAGTCGAAGAAAAATTTTGGTGAAAACCACCCCGGCACGCCGCTTGGCGCGCCCCTTTGCTGCCTGTGCAAACAAAAATTTGGGCCAGAGCGGCCTGGCACGACATCTGCAGCGCCCCATGCAAAATTTTTGATTTTGACTTTTCTTTGCGGATTTGGTTGGATCTTTCAAGTCCCAACCTTTTGCTTACCTCTTAGCTTTAAGATTCTTTGCTTGGATGTCCCTTAAACTTCAATTTTTCACCCCACAAATGCTCCACAAAGTCACAAACACCACCCACTACAAAGGTCTAATCACATTTTCTAGCACAATATCAAATGTTCCATCGATGACAATGCAAAATACATACTTATTGCTCTCGAACTTAGGGAAAACATGGCTCAAGTTTATCAAGTAGGGTCGGGAAGGTACGGGGTGTTACATTCTTCCCCCCTTAGGAACATTCGTCCTCGAATGTTAATAATATTGTCTCATTGAAACAAAGTTAAGTCTAAGTGTATCCTTCATGTTATCATATACACATAACACTTGTAAGATTTACTTGTTACTACTCCAATTCCGTACCTTGAACTTTTTCTCCGTTGACAACAATTACAAGTACTTTAGATTCCATTATTTCTTTGGTTTTCCTTGTGATTTCTTCTACGTGCTAATTTCTCCAATAGTGCTTTTACGAAAGCTACTTCTTTATGTCTCATTGCTTTCGCTTATCGATCTAGAATAGTAAGAAGTACTTCTTCACATGTGAGATCTTTCGTAACTTGTATATATTTCCACTGGGGACAATACGAGATAATCTCCTATACACTTTCAACGCAGTGAATATGAAATACGGAATGAACTGTGAAGAGTTCTTATACTAGTGCTAATAGATACGCAATTTACCCAAATCTTTGGACAATTCCCCCTTTCTTTCTGAATCTCATTATTTTTCTTCATTGGTGACCCTGTCAAAAGTACCTAATCACCTATGGCACAGTTTAATTCCCTTCTTCTAATATCGGAATATGATTTATATCGACTTTGGGCCATTTGTAGCTGCTGTTATATCACCTTCACCTTTTCTATAGCTTGATGAACAAAATCTGACCCGAGCAAAGCAAATTTCATCAGTTGTAACCCATCCAATTGATGATCTATATTTTCTTTCACATAAAGCTTCGTAAGGTTCCTTTTGATACTTTTATTGTAAGCAATTTCAATAAATGATAGATGTTCATCCCAACTACCTTTAAAGTCCAATGTACAAACTCGTGGCATATCTTCAAATGTTCATATAATACGTTCTGTTTGGCCATCCATCTGAGGATAACAAGCCGTACTTAGATACACCTGTGTACCCATGCTTTACTGAAAAGACTTCCAACACTGTGCAATAAAGTGAGCTCTCCTGTTTGGTGTAATAGTGAGTGGAATTCCATGTAATCGTACTATCTCCGTAACATACAACTTTGCATAATGTTCAACTGCATCGGTAGTCCTAACTGGTAGGAAATATGCTAACTCGATAAGCCTGTTAACTGTTACTTATATGGAATCAACCTTCGCAGTGTACGAGACAATTATTCATGTTCCACTTCCAAATTGGAAGGGTAATACATTGCATAACACATACAGATTTTTGATGCCATACTGTTAATCAGTGACCGCTTGGACATTGAGCTACAAGTTCTACAATGTGCTTCTCATATAACCTTACCAAGACCTCTCCGCTAAACCATGGTGCGTTTTGGTTGCTTCCGAATGAATGAAGTACCGTGAACGATGTTCTTCTGTTAATTCATTTCCTTAACTCTTCTATACTCGGTACACACAGTCTACATTGGCGTTAAAGTACTCCCCCCTTATGTTTGCTCAAATACCCTTGTCTAACTTTGCTGTACATTCTTTTTCAATTGAACTAAAAATGGAATTTACATACTGCTTTTCCTTTCATCTCAGATACCAATGAAAATTCTGCCACATTTGACACTATAATTCTTTCACTTGAAATTTTATACAAGTAGTGGTGCCATCTGTTACAAGCAATTGTCACAACTGTTAATTTAAAATTATATGTGGGATAACTTCTCTTATGTGGACGCAATTGTCTTAAGGCATACGCTATCACATTGTCGTGCTGCATGTATACACATCCCATACCAACTTTAAAACATCACAATACACTGCATACTCTTATGTGTCATTGGGTGGTACTAGTACAGGTGTAGGAGTCAATTTATCTTTCAACTCTTGCAAACGTTTCTCATATACATCATTCCGCTGAAAACTTAGTTACTTTGTGTGTTAGCTTTATTAAGGATAATGGCAGAAAGCCTTTTTAACAATTCTTCTGTACTAACTGGCCAACTCAACGAAACTACTAATTCCCGTAGGCGTCGTAAGCCTTGGCCACTTCTTTTGTGTATATTAATCCTTATTCCTTCATTCTATACAATGTGTCCTAAGGACGATACGGATTGCGACCAAACTTGCATTTAAAGAACTTGCATATATCTTACGGTCACGAAGAATCCGTAACACCTGTCACAAGTGATTAGCATGGTCCTTTTGTGATCTTGAGTAATCTCGTATAGCATCTAAAACATTATGACGAATACGCTTAGCGATGGCTTAAACACCCTAATTATCAAACCCATTAACGCAGCTGGTGCATTTGTTAGCCCAAATGGCATAACTACGAATTCATAACAACCATACCTCTATTGTGGGTATCTTTATTTTCTCTGACCTTTACTTGATGATCTCCGGACCTTAAGTCAATCTTTAGGAAAAGTCTGGCACCCTATAACCGATCAAATAAGTCATCAACTCCGGGGAGAAGACATGTTTTCTTAATTGTCACCTTATTCGGTTGCCGATAGTAAACACACATTCTCAATGTGCCAGTTTTTTTTGTTTTTTTTTTTTACTCTGACCACTGATGCACCCCAAGGGGTCGTACTAGGTCTTATGAATCCCTTGTTCATCACGTCTTTTAATTTCTCATTTTATTCCCATAACTCTACCGGGGCCATGCTATATGAAGAAATAAAAATAGGTTGATACCTGACATCACATTAATACCAGCTCATAAATCGAGGAATTCATCTACAACCAGAGCTGATTGAAGAGTGGTGGCGTCACATCAGTATCTTTCACTCTTACTAAGTGACATTATACTTTTCTTTGCTTTAAGATGGGGTATAAATTTTCCTCTTGGTGCCCCCACGTTTCCCTGGCCATTCAAAAACATTCTTTTGGGGAAAACGGCAATATAACTCCTTAGTTCAGCAATCTATTATGGCACAATCCCTTTATAACATCAAAATTCCACTATTTCCAGCTCAATAAGATCAACCCGTGTCTCATAACCACAAACAATTACTGTGCACTTATGATATACTCCTTTAACTACAATAGATTCACCAACTGATGTATAGACTTCATGTGACATAACTAGTAATTCTGGTGTTCTTTTGAATTTTCAGCAATTAATGAAATAACATATGCTCTATGGGTCAATCAATACGTATACAGTACCTATAGCTACATCAGGAGAAGCCTCATTTTGTGTCCCGACATACTACACCAATAACAAACATTCAGCCCCAACAGACATTCACCTAGATGATAACTTCCGCAGCACTAACACGGCTGACGAGGAGACTTCGGTTGGTTCCTACTTTCTACGTTTTTGTGCTTGATACCCCATTGCCCATGAATCCTGAATCTCACCTGCCCAAACCGATTATCTCTAAACCCTTGGGATCGAGGTAGAACATCTACTATAGACTAAGGAAATAATGGTCTAAGCGGTCTGTTAAACACCCGAGACCTAAATTTTCCTTGGGACGCCATGAACTGTCCCATGCGTCTAGCCCTCTTTGACGACCCTTCTTCAAATATGTGTGTACTTTTCTGTTGCCCCTAATCCTCCATTACCTGTGCAAAAAGCCTGTATTCTGGCTATATCCATATCTCTTTTCAAGGCCGCAATAGTACAATCCATTTGTTCGCATACCGATGCACTCTATCGGCCATAATAGCTACCACATTTGGAGCATAACTAGCCAAAGAATTAAACTGAAGACTATACTTTCTGACACTCATAGTTCTTTAGCAAGAATTTAGCAAGTGGTCCGCATGAGTTTTTTTGGACCTCATATGGGAGGTACTGGTCAAGGAATGCCGTTTTAAATTCCTCCCAACTAACTGAAAGTACATTAATACACAGTCGCATGCATATTATGTAGAGCCCTTTCGATTTGGTCTATAAAGTCTTGTGGGTCTTCATTCATATCCGATTCGATGGACGTGGGAGGGTTTAATTTCAAAAAATCCTGTGTTCGACGACTAGCTGCCCTAGCCGTACCATCATCACTCGTCATTGGGCCAGCTCACCCATGACATTATACAACAACTATCTGAGTCAACATATGCACTATATTTCTTAAATCCTGTTCAGTGGCATTTATAGGTGGTTCTGCGGGTACTTCTCTACTTTTTGGCTAAGTGAAACCCGTATTACAATTTCCATGTTATCCCCACCTTGACTAGCTTAGTCAGGTGGTGATTTACTCATTTCTACTCTGGCCGACATATCAACCTTCTCACCTTTGCCCTTATCTTGTCTGATACTCAGCATTGACTATACAAAAGAAAACCAATGTCAATACGTACATATGTGTCCACCTACAACTTTGGCTCTATTGCACGATCTAGAAGTGAAGAAAAGAAACAACTCCTAAATGTACTGTAGCCTCCTGCTTATCAAGGTGGTGTGCAACACACCCATAAGCAAGACTCTACTTAGACACGGCTTTGTAGACACCCTTAGGACGACCCGCTCTGATACCACTTTTGTCACACCCCGAGTTCCACTGAGGCGGACTAGCACCCAAAGCCAATAAGGCCCGAGAGAACCAATCTTTACTCATGTACCCCCATATGCATGTCTCTATATGAATGTCATTCTATCCCATATAATAAATAAATACCAATGGTGGAAGTCATGACATGTACAATATATGGAGCTCACCAAAAAACTGTAAATGACCCGCACTGTACTGTGGAGGTCTACTAGCACCTGTGCCTGCAGCAAGTAAGGTAAATTCCCCCAAGGGGGTCAGTACGAAGAATGTACTGAGTATGCAAGGCCATATGAAACTGTATGACATATAAGAACTTTAATAGAATCAAGTACAAGTGAATGTGTCATAAGGATAAACTACCATAATGTATACATGTGGGATCATGTATATTGCTCTCTTTACTTTACTCCATCCTCAATCGTCAATCAAGTGCTCATCTATCATATAGTGCCCGGGCCCAACTGATCAGTGGGAATAACATAATAATCGGGATCGCCTCTAGCTAGGCTTTTGCCCCTTTGAGTTGCCACCCGTTCCCAATGAACTTTCGGGACCGCCTTTAGCTAGGGTTTCGCCCCTTCGAGTTGCCACCCGTACTCAATATCCATTCGGAAACGCCTCTAGCTAGGCTTACGCCCCTTCGAGTTGCCACCCGTACTCAACAAGTGCATTATTTCAATTCTTTTGTTATGAGATTGGTACATTGGTGGTTGAACATTATTGGAACTTTGGAACATTAACCAATGAATATGAGTCATGTGAATTACAATTAATCAATGAATAAGGAACATATGAGTAACAAGGATTAATAACCGAAAATGGGATACCTTTGAATATTATTGGAATGGGACAAGTATAATGACAATGTGACACTATGTGCTGCAGAAGGATACAGAAAGAGTAACCTTACATACCTTATCTTCCCAATATGAATATACAATATTAAATACGCATACAACAGCTCAGCTCCTTCCTTAAGTTTCATTCTATAACACAAGTACACAACGGAGTTTACATTAACCACCAACTACCTTACAAATGTATATAACGATAATGAGTTACATGATTGCCTTAACATGACATTTCCCCCTTGACAATACCATTCATGGCATTATCATACTAATAATACCACAATATTCCATACATTGACCAATACATCCTAAACCAATAGCTTTTCACACCAAGTTCCTCCTTTATATGTTCTCATTAACACCACATCACAATGAACCCATCAAGCCACTCCAATACATTTTATAACCAAAATTCCACAATTTACTCCTATAGAAAAATAACAAGTTATGTACATAACCACACCATACATGTTGAGATATCATCCACACCATTCACTTTCATCAAAACATCAAGTCACTTTTCAAGTTTAAATCTCATAAATGACACATCTCTTACAAAAAGCAAAAGTGCCATATCCAACACTTCCAAGCATAACCAACATGATCTACATAATCTCTCATGCTTCTAATATATTAAATCATAAGGTTAAACACTTACCCAATCTTGCTAAAGGATGATCTTGTCCAAGCAAGTGATGGTTGCCTTAGGGTTTGAGATAGAGAGAAAAGTGTAGAAAAATCTAGAAAAGGCATGTGTGTGTAATAGAATAGAAATCTGATTTTTCTTGCCCTTTTTATAACCCTTTTGGTCATCCTTAGCCAAACTTGATCAATAATTGAGATGTTTTACTTGGTCAAATGGAAGAATGGGTCATTTGACCCATTGGGCCATGTCTTTTGGCTTCATTTTGGGCCTCAAATTGGCCCATTAACACATATTATCTTAGCCCACAAAAATCAATGTGTAATCCATCATATATCTCATGTTTAATTAACTCCATAATTGTCACGATAATATTCACTTACGAGATTCCCGATCGTAGCCTCAATCACAAAAATAGAAATTCTAGTCGCTCATGGCTTATTTGAACATAATTTGTTAAAATAATTGTGATGAAGAATTAACCCCAATTCGAATGCTAAACGCGCTTAAGAATAGTCCTACTATGATGGAGTAATGATACCATGACTCAAAGGTCTTATATACATCATAATAGTTGAATAAAAATTTTGGCAAAAACCACCCCGGCACACCGCTTGGCGCGCCCTTTTCCTGCCTGTGCAAACAAAAATTTGGGCCAGAGAGGCCTGGCACGCCCTCTGCAGCGCCCCATGCCAAATTTTGATTTTGACTTTTCTTTGTGGATTTGGTTGGATCTTTCAAGTCCCAACCTTTTGCTTACCTCTTAGCTTTAAGATTCTTTGCTTGGATGTCCCTTAAACCTCAATTTTTCACCCCACAAATGCTCCACAAAGTCACAAACACCACCCACTACAAAGGTCTAATCACATTTTCTAGCATAATATCAAATGTTCTATCGATGACAATGCAAAATACATACTTATTGCTCTCGAACTTAGGGTAAACATGGCTCAAGGTTATCAAGTAGGGTCGGGAAGGTACGGGGTGTTACAATACACATTTATGGAAAGTAAGATAATAAATTCTGCAATTATATCACATCCTAAATGAAGCAACATTCAAAATTTGCAGAAAAATTTGCATGTATGTGTGTACCTAATATTATGTAGTTATTAAACGTCTATGCATACAAACAACCACAAGTAGAGAGGCTATTTCTGATAGACTCTCGGCTCAGGTAAAGGTGGGCAAACAATCTCATGCACATAACCTAGTAATATAGATCAGTAATTATTCTAAGAAAATAATGAAGCAGCACCAACAAAGAGGTATTCAAGACCTGTAGTACATTTTGATGAAGAACCAGATTTGTTTGATATCAGCCACTCAAACCAACATGATTACTAAGTTATATTAGCTTCGAAGTCCGGCTAAATCTTAGTATCATTGAAAAAAGCAAGTAATCACATCAAACTTACTAAAATAGAAAAACTAAAAGACCATTGTTTTTCTCAAACTGGGACGGTTCCTTATTTTTAGGTTCAACTCTACTCTCTTGAGCTTAAGCAACATGATACAGAATGATGCCATTCCACTAGTTAGTTCACCCGGCCCAAAGTTTAACTGATTAGTGCAGCCGTGTGAGCATGGAATGCACGGATTCTCAGGTTAGAATAGCCAATGCATCCCTCTTGAAAATGGGGCAAGAGTTCTTAATCTTGATCCACTCTTTAATACAATCAACATGGTATACATGACCATATTCAATTTTTGCGAGTTCTTGTCCATCGCGATAGTCATCCTAAGACAAAAATGACCCAGAAAAAGAGAAGGTCAGACCTAAACTTAAATAAATTTATAGAACCGGGGTGGGGTGGGGGTGGTTTCTGAAATAAGATGCCACTTACCAACCATAAGGAGTAGTGCTCTTTGCTCTCAAGACATGTTGACTTGGGCGACTTGTACTTATGTAGCTTAATGCTTAAATACAAAGCTCTTACTCTTAATTCAACATTTATATGCTTCTGGTGTTCCGATAAGGCCTAAAAGATAAAACACCATGTGACAGGATATCAGTCTATATAAAAGGAAGATTCAAGTATGCTGTATCAAATGCTAATTTATTGTTTTATCAAAGCATTACCTCAGAAAACATATTTTCTATATTAAGACCCTGCCCCCATCTTCATCTTCTTCCAAGTCATCTTCTTTTTCCTAAAACGTTGAACTCACTTAGGAGCATAATCAATATTGAACAACAAAAATTACATGACAAATATATAAGAGCAGAACCTAATGATAGAAACAAGCTAAGTGAAGATGCTAACCAGCACTCATTCCATACAAATTAGCAACTACGGAACTAACTGCTAAAACCTGATGTGAACATGCCAATGAAAAGTACAACAATTAAGTTCTTATAATTAATCATACATTATTATCAAATAAGGTAAAAATAGAAATAACATCTAAAAGGGAAAAAACTTACAAGTTTACAAGACTTTAAGAACAATCAACTAATACTTATGCTTATAATTAGTGCAACTCAATATCGACTTTCTCTATGAAGTAAGGTGTTGCATTAAATACATCAAGAAGACAAAAATAAGTACACAACAATCTTAGTTAACTCCTACTACAAAAACTTTCTAGTCCTAAGCATGGAGTTATCCAAGACCAAAAAGGGATGGCTGCTAAGCCGATCATTTGGGAGTTAAAATACTATAAAAAATATCAAGTAATTTTTGGAAATAGTGCCAACAGAAATTACTCAACACGTATTATTGAAAATAATAATAATTTTTTTTTTTGAGATAGCATCTTTTTCCTAAGCAATAAATAACTAAACTACTTAAAAGCATACGATTAAGTTTCAAAATGATAAGACATGGTAAAGATAAACAAACCAACTGAATAGAGTATCTTTTGAAAACATTGGATGGGGTGGATGGGAGTTCTCAAACATAAGGGAGATTAGCAAGGAAATATTCTAGAGAAAAAATTCGGCAGTTGTAAATCCTTTTCCACAATCAATATCTAGAATGAGCCCAATTCTGTTAAGGCATAGATGACTAAATAATATCGAACAACCTTGGTGAAGTGACGAAACTTAACTGGAATTGGGGTTTGTGTAGATGAGTTGATCACATCTGTTATTCTCTCCACTAGCAGCATTAGCAGAAAAACTATCACCAAATCTATGACCAAGTTCCTCGTAAGTTGCCTGTTGTTCCTGAATTAAGGACATGATAGCACCATTATTATCATAGGAACTAATTCTTCACTAATCACTAGCCTCCAGCAACAACTTAAGGGTTTTTTTCATATGAAAGATCCTGGTACTCTTACATATTTCTTAGGATTGGAAGTTCATAATGATTCTTTAGGTGTGTTTCTAAACCAACACAAATATACTCAGGATCTGATTTCTTTGGCTGGTCTTCAAGGTTCCTCCTCTGTAGATACTCCATTAGAATTGAACGTAAAGTGTCTTCATGAGAAAGGTGATCTTCTTCCTGGTCCAACTATATTTCAGCAATTAGTTGGGATCTTAAATTACCTAACTATTACCAGGCCTGAAATATCTTTTGTAGTTCAATAAGTTAGTCAATTTATGCAGCTGCTCGTCATCTCCATTTGATGGTTGTTCGTCGCATCATTCAATATCTCCTAGGGATATCTAATCGTAGATTATTCTTTCCTAGTGGTTCTCCTATTAGTCTTAATTCTTTTAGTGATTTTGACTGGGCTGGATGTCCCAATACTCGTTGTTCAGTTTCTGGTTGGTGCATGTTTCTTGGAGATTCCTTGATATCTTGGAAGAGTAAGAAATAAGATCGTGTCTCAAAATCTTCAACAGAGGCTGAGTATCGATCTATGTATACTGCTTGCTCAAAGGTTGTATGGCTTCTTGGATTACTTGTTGAGATTGGATTTCCTCACTCTAGTCCTACTCCATTTCATGCCGAAAATACAAGTGCTATTCAGATTGCTACTAATTCGATTTATCATGAGAGGACCAAACACATCAAAGTAGACTGTCATTATATATGAGAAGCTGTAGATAATGTAGTCATTACTCTTCCACATGTGTCCAATGATCTGCAAAACGCTAATGCATTTACAAAATTCATGGTACGACAACGTTATCAGTTTCTAGTGGGCAAATTGATACTTCTTGATCCACCAACATCAATTTGAGGAGGAATGTTAGCATGATGGACAACTTAAGATCATGAATTAATAATGAATATTATATATATTAATGTAATTATATATTGTTGTATGTGTAATTATAGAGATCTGATGTAGTAAATAAAGAGATAGAATAGCAGATTATGAGGGATACAATAGCGGATTTAGAGGGATAGAATAGCTGATCATTAGGGATAGGGAAGGCAGATTTTTAGGGATGTAATCTTTGGATACTTTCTATTTAATGGAAAGACTCTCAAAATTGAGAGACATTCAGCAAAAATTTGACAGCACCGACATAAACAACCAGTATAGCATATATTAGGGCTTTAGGTGGAAAAGGAGGGGAATGGAATGAAAACATAAAACTTCTTTTAGCTACTTGGATATCCAAGACCTAGAGGTGCTTTCAGTCCGAGGTAAATTGCAAGAAAGTGCTGCAAAAGAACTTATGTGTAAGTCAAAGGTGTTTGTATGCCTCGTAGGTTGTGTAACACCCCGTACTTTCCTAACCTTATTTGGTAACTTGGAGTCATGTTTAATTGATGATTAAGGTCACTAAGTACGTATTTTGTAGTGTTTTGATGGGGCGTTGGATGATATACTAGTATTAGACGGAGTAGGAAAAATTTCAGCAAAGTGGCCAAACTTGCGCCACTACCTGTTTCAGGGGGTGTGGCGCAAGCCACCTGATTCATAGGGCACATAATTCTTGCACCACTACCTTGCTTTGCAGCAGTGGAGCAAGGCACAATACCTGGGGCCTTTCCGAGCTTATTTGTGACGCATTTCAACGACGATTCTTTCTTGGTTTCTTTTGGTTCCTTGGAGTTCTTTGAGCATTGTTAAATCTTAAAATACTTCAATTCACTCCTACATACTCCTACATGATCAAGTCATGAAATACAAGTAGTTATCAAATTAAGTTCAAGAAAGCCATGGGTGGCTAGAATTCCTATTTTTGCGATTGAGGCTACGAACATGTATCTCGTAAGTGAATATTGTCGAGGCATTATGGAATTATTTAAACATGAGATATATGATGAATTACATGTTAAATTGGTGGGCTAAGCTAACATGTGCAATTGGGCCCAAATTAAGGCCCAAAATGAGCCAAAATAAAAGGCCCAAAAGGGAAATGACCCATTCTTCCAATATTGACCAAGTAAGCATTGCATTTAATGCCAAGGAATGGATAAGTATGACTTGAGAGTGTATTTAAAGGCACAAATAAGATTTTATTCACATAACACTCTCATGCCTTTCTAGATATTTCTCAACATTTCTCTAGTTTCCAAACCCTAAGGCAATTATTTTCTTTGGACTCTTTGGTAAAGATCATCACTTTGCAAGCCTTGGTAAGTGCCTAATATCATGGATTAATATCTTATATGCTTAATATCGCATGTATATCATTATGGTTATGTTGGCAAGGTGGTGAATAGTGTATTTTTGCTTTTGGTAAAAGATGTGTCATCTTTGTGATTTGAACTTGAAATATGACTTGTGAGTTTGATGAAAGAGCATGGTATGGATGAAATATGAACATGTATGGTGTGATTATGTTATTAAACTTTTTATTTTCATATAAGTGTAATTTGTGGGATTTTGGCCGATATGTGCTATGAGGTGAATTAAGGTAAATTGATGGATTATTTGTGATGTGGTGCGGATGAGAAAGTGTAAAGGAGAAGTTTTGTAGTGAAATGTTATTGATTTTAATGTATTGGTCAATGTATGGAATATTGTGGGATTATTGATATGATAATTTTATCAATGGTTTTGTCAATGGGGAAATGGCATGTTTAAAGGCAAACATGAAACTCATTATCGTTATATGCAATTGTAAGGTAGTTGGTGGTTAATGTAAACTCCGTTATGTATTTGTGTTGTAGAGTGACACATAAAGAAGGAGCGGTACTATTGTGTGCACATATAAGATTGTATAGTCGTATTGAGAATACAAGGTATGTAAGGTTACTCTATCCGTATCTTTCTGCGGCAAATAGTATTCACATTGACATTACACTAGTCCTAGTCCAAAATGTGCTATGGTATCTTATTTCCGGCTTCCAAGGGTTGCTATCATATGTTTCCTACTCATTGATTGGTTTTGAATCACATGTGTCATGTTCATTGACTAATGTTCCAAAGCCAATAAGGTTATGTTCCAATGTTCCAATAGTGATTATACTCATGTCTCTTGTTCATGAATTATTGTCCAATGGTTCCAATGGTGTTATGGTTCTAATAATGTTATGTTGCCAAGTTATTCACATGTCTCTCACTCATTGGTTAATGATCCAAAGCTTCAAGTAAAGTTGTGACTATCATTGTATCAATCTCAAAGTAATGAATAAAGTAAGGCATATATGTGTGTTTCCAAAAATGTCATAATCCTCAATGTAATAATCTGTCATGAGTGAGTGTATCCATGGGGTGAAATAAACACCTTCATGATGACGATCCTAATATTATAAGTCTATCCATGGGGTGTAATAAACACCTTCATGACTATATCCATGGGGTGAAAGAACACACCTTCATGATGACTATACCAACATTATGGGTGTATCCATGGGGTGACATGAACGCCTGCATGACGATATTATTTTCCCACTGATCAGTTGGGCCCGGCCAATACATAACTAATGACTGGCAAGCAAGTAAGAAGTGGTACAAAAATGAAGTAAGTATCAAAAGTAATGCACGCAGTTCCAAATATATAGATTGATGGCTTATCCATAATTGGGCATTCCCTTGTAATGTATTTTTCGTTAAAATCTTATGTACTGATATAGCCTTACATACTCAGTACTTTCTTTGTACTGACCCCTTCTGGGGAATTTACCTTACTTGCTGCAGGCGCAGGTACTAGTAAGCCTCCACAGTAGGTTGCCAGTTGTTGCGGATCATTGGTGAGCTCCAGTTAGTTCGGGGCATCTCCGAGTCACAGTTGTTCATATGTTTTGGTATTGTACATGTTGTGTAAAGCGGGGACTTGTCCCGACTTTCAGTTGATTTTGGTAAATGTATATGTTAGAGGATTTTGTAGACGTGTGTGGGTGTATGAATGTAAGGTGGTGTATGAAGTCTTTGACTTGATGGCCTCAATGGCCAAGTTTCACATATGTATATATATATGTCCCATGTTCTATGTTTTTCCGTTATTTGCCTTTCATGTTCTTACGTGATGGAGGTGTTGCCTATGACATGTTTATGAATGAATAGAAGAAAAGCTTGGTTCTCTCGGGCCATGTCGGCTACGGGTGACAATCCATCCCGATGGGATTCGGGGCGTGACAGGTTGCCTACTGATGTGAGGCTAAAAACCATGTTATTGTACCGTCTTTTGCCTTACATTTTCTCTCTTTTTAGTATCGTCTTGAGCTTAAATAATGTGAATTACACTTGTATTAGGTGTTTCGTTTATGTAGGAGCTCTTGAGCTAATTGGAGAATAAACAAGGAGGAAAATGGCACCAAGAAAACAAAGGGAAACAAGGAAGGATTGACGTCACAAGATGGTTCAAAAGAAATGAGCGGACGAAGGCCAAGTATAGTGGAAGCTTGTACCACTGCCTTGCTTTGGGCTAGTGTCCCGAGAAATGCAGAATCTTTGAAAAATTGGAGGCCTGCGCCACTTCCCCAAGGCAAGCAGTGGTGCGAAACATCACAATTCTCTGAATATTTTTTGTTCCTCGCGCCATTGCCTTGCCTTTTGGTTGTGGCGCGAGTCAGGACTTATCCTAACCCAATTGGGATTTGTTTTTGACATTCTAAGGGTTTCTAAACTCTATATAAACCCCCTTCCTTTTTTTTAAACATGAACAACTGATTTGGGGAAGCCAAAAGCTAGGGCAAAGCTCAAGAACAGTTTAGTTTTATTTTCTTATTTTATTTTTTGATTTCTACCTTGTGAACTCATGAAATCTCTTCTTTCAAAGAAATTCATGAGTAGATAAACCTCTTAATTTCTAGGGTGATTGAAAATGAAAGTTGTGGCTTGAATATCATATTATCTATTTTGATTTTCATATATTGAGTTATTTATTTCTTCTTGCTTTCAATTATTGGTTTGATTGATCACCTTGCGAATATTATCTAGGGCTTGTTTGTTGGACTTGAAAAAGGGAATGACAAGTGTAAAAAGAAGAAATAGGGACAGTTTGTGAAACTTATAGGGAAAGGAAATTGATTCGTCACTAAGGATAGAAATATACCCTGTGACCTAGCTTAGTTGATACAGACGATATCTTTATGCACTTTACTATTAATCGATGGCCATAGAAATATAGGTGTTAGGGATAGTCGAGTAGGCTTAGAGTTGTTGGGAAAATACTCAATATAGCTACAATTAACCTACAACTAATAACTTAGGAAAGCAAATTAGACAAATGATTGGATAGCACAACTTGATTGTCAAAATACCACAACCTTAGATCTTTTCTCAAATCTGAATTACAACACAACCAATCCACGACCTATTTACAATTATTTTTGTTTACATTCAAAACACACAAATTACTCTTTATTATTGGTCACCTATTGAATAGCTCGCATAAGAATTCAAAGTAGATTTTCAATTTGTCAATTCCTATGGGTACGATTCTGGACTTACATCCTTAATTACTTGTACGACCACGTACACTTGCGTGTGCGAAAAGACGCAACAAGTTTTTAGAGCCATTGCCGGGGATTTGATTTGAAATTGATACTATTTTGAGTTTTTATTGAATTTTTTCAGATTGCACTTGTGTTTGTTGTTTTTGTTTCTTTTAGGGTACAAGTTAGTTTATGCTACACACCCGGAGTCAAGGAAATCCCTTGATTCCAATTGACCACGAGCTTGAACATACTCTAAGAGCTTTGAGAGCGATGGGTGATAACTTGAATAATTCAATTCTTCAAGAACCACTAAATGATGTATTAGATAGGCCTGTAGTCCACCCCTATCCTGCACCACATGTTCCGGTGTTAAATTTTGCGAGGCCAAAAGGGAAAAATGCCTCAAGAGCTATTGTGAAGCCCAATATAACCGAAAATTTTGAGCTTAAAGAGATCATGGTGCGACTAGTGCAAAACACTTGTCAATATGAGGGTAAACCACATGAAGACCCACATAGGCACTTGCTAGAGTTTACTGAGTTGAGTGACAACTTTCATTACCAGAATGTTTCAGATGAATACATAAGGTTGACACTATTCCCCTTCTAACTAATTGGGGAGGCGAAGCAATGATTGCAGTACGAACTGACAGGATCTATCACATCTTAGGATGCTTTGTCTGAAAAGTTTCTCAACAGGTTCTTCTCATCTAGGAGGACAAAAGAGCTCAAAGGCAAGATTTCTGGACTTGTTCAAAAAGATGACGAATCTCTTCCCCAAGCTTGGGAGAGATAAAAGGTATACTTGAGAGATTGCCCGCGCAACCATCAACCCAAGGAGATTATTGGGCATATTTTCTTGAAGGATTGAGCCTAGACTCTGAATCTTTATTAGATGCTAAAGCTCAAGGGAAAATTTTATTCAAGAGCTATCATGAAATAGTGGTGTTACTCAATCTTATGTCTGCAAGTCACCGAGACTATTCAGAGCCCAGCAGAGTGTTCACTTCTACACAGAAAATGCTGGTTAAGTTAGAGCTGGATGATATGTCAGCTATTCGGGCTGATATTGGGCAGTTGTGTGCCTTAATGAAGCAGAGTTTATTCGCTCCAAGTGCAGGTCAAGTTCAACAGGGACAATAGGTTCATGCAGCTGCATTATTTTGTGAGAAGTGTGTTGAAAATCATACTTACTCCGGGTGTCCTTTGAATCCAGAATCTATTTATTATCTGGGGAACCAAAATTATATAAACTACCCAAAGTTCTCTTGGGGTGGAAATCAACAGGCCCAAAGACAACAATATACACCACAAGCTCCATAGGTGAGCAATTCTTTGGAGGAGACAATGAAACAGTTCATGGGACAACAAACTAAGATTGTGAATGAAATGCAGAAGTCCATTCATGAACTTAAGCGTCATGTGGGCCACCAGCTTTATCACAGCATGTAAGACCTATAGGTGCACTACCGAGTGATATAGAAAATAATACTAAACAGGTAATGATAGTCTCACTTAGAAATGAAAGAGATCTATTTGAAGCTCCTCCTAAACAAAGAACTCAAGATGCAAGTGTAGAGTTGCCGGATATAGATCCTCCAAAGAGGAGAGTAATTAACTGGGACAACTACAAGCATCCACTTCCTTTCCCACAAAGGTTGATCCCTACACCAACTCCAGAGATACGGCCTGTGCAAGAGGAAAAAAGAGAAAGAGAAGTTGTTGAGTAGCCTGAGATCAAGGTTGAGAGACCTCCACCACCATTCCCACAAAGATTCCAGAAAAGCAAAGAGGATGTGAATTTTAAGAAGTTTCTTTATATCTTCAAACAACTTCACATCAATATTCCTTTGATTGATGCTCTGAGAGACATGCCCAAATATGCCAAATACCTTAAAGAAGTGGTGGTTGGAAAGAGAAGACATATAGAATTTGAAACAGTTATACTCACTGAAGAGTGTAGTTTGAGGGTATTGAGCAAGCACCCCAAAAATCTTAAAAATCCAGGGAGTTTCACCCTCTCCATACAAATTAGTGAAGATGAGGTTGGGCATGCATTGTGTGATCTTGGGAAAAGTATAAATTTAATGCCCTTATCTGTGTTCCAGACACTTGGTTTGGGAGAGCCACACCCAACGACTATCACTCTACAATTGACAGACCACTCTTGTGTGAACCGGAAGGAGTAATTGAAGATGTGCTCTTCGAGGTAGGTAAGTTTATGATTCCTGCCAACTTTATTATTTTAGATTTTGAAGCAGATAAGCAGGTACCGATTATT
The DNA here is from genome assembly GCA_031232105.1 of Capsicum rhomboideum. Lineage (NCBI taxonomy): Eukaryota > Viridiplantae > Streptophyta > Magnoliopsida > Solanales > Solanaceae > Capsicum > Capsicum rhomboideum. Next base: position 134,689,799 of record CP124711.1, on the reverse strand, counting down.
TTGGGATGTCCATTTTTAGCCACTGGTGGAGCCTTGATTGATGTACAAAAAAGAGAGCTTAAGATGAGGATCCATGAGGAGGAGACAACATTTAAAGTTTATAAGTCCCTCTCCACTCCTTCACACTATAGAGACTTGCGTATGATCACAGAGGTGGTCAATGATAAGTATGGGGTGGAAGAGTATGGGCTCGAAAAATTGAAGATCTAAAGGGAAAGAGAGTGAATGATAACTATGATCCTCCTAGAGTGAAGAAGAGGCCAAAATTCCATCATATAGGGAGGAAAAGACTAATGGAATGTGGTTAATCTATGACTTAGGTCGTGCCACGATGTTAAATTAGGCGCTTCTTGGGAGGCAACTCAAATTGTAATAGTGTAGTTTTATATTTATAGTGTCACTTTTTGTTTTTATTTTTTGTTTTTGGTTTGAGAAGATTTGGGGAAGTCTGAGTACCCGGATTTTGAAACTAAGAGGCATGGATGATGCATAAGTGTAGGGTCATTCTCCCCTTTTGATGAAATGATTGAGAAAGACATGTTACTAGCTAGGTCCTAGAGGGCCTCAGGAAGTATTTCTAACCACTGTTTGATTTTGTTTAATGTTTTGGGGACAAAACATGACTTTAAGTGTGGGGTGGAATTATTCCTATATTTGTTAAGGGTGAAATATGCTATAGGATTTGCTTTGTTTTAGTTGCTTGCTTTAGTTGAGAAAATGTGAAAAAAAATTTAAAAACTCAAAAACACAAAAAGTTTTTTTTTTTTCTAGATAAAAATAATTTCTGTACGGTTTTAGCTTTTTAATAGAAGCATACTTCGCCCACCCCTTGGTTTTTATTTTCGGTTCTTTTTTGAGGGGAGTCTCTTTGAACCGACTATCCATTTTATTTTTAGAATAATTTTTATTTTACTATTAGGTAGAATGACTTTTTCGTACAATAGATGGTTGACGACCGTCTTGAGGGAAAGGTTAGTCATTAGGAGTTAGAGAGTCTTTAGGACCATTTGAGTGCAAGGTGCTCTTGTTAGGTGCTGCACATGAACTGAATGATGCAAGTTGGTTTTAAATTCGAGAATGCTATGAAGAAAAATTTCATGCCCCGAATCCAATCGAGACATGATTGGCACCCGTAGCCGATAAGGCCCGAGAGAACCAACCTTTGCCTATGTTCAATCATTCATATGCATCTCATAATCATAACCACCATTGCATAAGAACATGAAGGACGAATAAAGTAAAACATGGGACATATTTATACATACATATGAAACTTGGCCGTTGAGGCCATCCAGTCAAAACAACATATGTCTTTTACACTGATACACCCACATCCGTCTACAAAAGCCTCTAACAAGAGCATTGACCAAAATGAACCATAAGTCGGGACAAGTCCCCGCTTTACACATTATGTACAATACCAAAACATGTATATACTCTGACTCAGAGAAGCCCCGAATGAGCTGGAGCTCACCAAAGAACCGCTAACACAGGCAATCTACTGGGAAGGCCTACTGGGACCTGTGCCTGCATCAAGTAAGGTAAATTCCCCGAGAGGGGTCAGTACGACATACGTACTGAGTATGCAAGGCTCAGATGAAACTGTACAACACATAAATATTTCAATGAACTCAAATACAATTGACTAATCAATGTGAATAAGTCACCATGTTGCATTTGGGAAACCATGTGGATTGCTTTCATTACTTTATTTGCTTTCTTTATCTCAATGCTCAATGATTACAATATACCCGGGCCCCTACTGATCAGTGGGTCTTTTCATATCATAACATCATGTTGGGATCGAGTCGAGCTAGGCTTATGCCCCTAGACTTGCCACCCATAAATCAATACATCGGGATCGAGTCGAGCAAGGCTTACGCCCCTAGACTTGCCACCCATAAATCAATACATCGGGATCGAGTCAAGCTAGGCTTACGCCCCTAGACTTGCCACCCATACTTGATCATTGACCACATTTGCATTACTTTGATCTTTACTTTGAGATTGATACTTGGATAGTCATAACATTACTTTGGAACTTTGGAACATAACATTGTTGGAAGCTTTGGATCATTAACCAATGAGTGAGAACCATGTGAATGATTTGGCAACATGACATTCTTAGAATCATAATACTATGGGAACCATTGGAATAAAAAGTAATGATCAAAAGACATAAGTATAATCACTTTTGGAACATTGGAACATTAACCATGGATATGAGACATGAGATTCACAAATGAACAATGAGTAGGAAATACATAACAATGACCCTTGATAACCGGATATGGAATACCTTAGCACGTTTCGGGAAAGGACTACTGACATATCAATATGAACACTATTTGCCGTAGGAAGATACGGACAAAGTAACCTTACATACCTTGGATTCACAATACGAATATACAACCTTCGATGCGTATACAATGATCCCTCTCCTTCTTTATGTGTAACTCTACACCATAAATACATAACGAATTCACGTTAACCACTAATTACGTTACAAATGCATACAATGTCAATGAGTTACATGTTTGCCTTTAAACATGTCATTTCCCCTCGACAAAACCATTGATCATACTATTATTCCAAAAATTCCATAATATTCCCAACATTGACCAATACATGATGATTGATGCATTTCACCACAACACTTCTCCTTTACACTTTCTTATCCATACCACATCACAAATAATCCATCAAAGGACCTTAACACAACTCATAACACATATCGGCCAAAATCCCACAATTTCAACTTATAGACAAGAACAAGTTTAATACCAAAAATAGCACCATACATGTTCATAGTTTGTTCATACCATGCTTTTTCATCAAAGGCACAAGTCCTAATTCAAGTTCAATTTACCAAGATAGCACATCTTTTACCAAAGGCAAAAATACACTATTCACCACCTTGCCAACACATCTACCATAATATACATAATCTTCCATGCATATAATATGTTAATTCATGTGAATAGATACTTACCAAGGCTTGGAATATGTTGATCTTGTCCAAGGATTCCAAAGGAATATGTTGCTTTAGGGTTTGAAGCTTAAAGAAATATGTGAGAAAATATCACAAAGGCATGAGAGTTTTTAGACAATAAAATCTGATCTTGGGGCCTTTATATAGACCCCAAGTCATCCTTAGACACACTTGTCATTACATGATATGTTTAATTGGTCAATTATTGGAAGAATGGATCACTTTGCCTTTGGGCCCATGTAGTTTATTTCATTTTGGGCCTCAAATTGGGCCCAATAACACATGTCCATGTAACCCATCAAATTTCATGTATTAATCACCATATATCTCATGTTTACATAATTCCATAATGTCACGACATTATTCTCTTATGAGATTCTCATTCGTCGCCTCGATCGCAAAAATTGGAATTCTAGTCGCCCTTGGCTTCATTGGACATTTTGGATCACTATTCACATTTCATGATTTGATCATGTAGGAGTATGTAGGATCATATTGAATTGTTTGAATCTTTAACAATGCTCAAATAACCCCAATGAACCAAAAGAAATCATCCAAGAAGCGTCGTCGAATTGCGTTACAAAACGAGTCCGGAGAGGCACATCTTTTGTGCCTTGCGCCACTGCTGAAAAACAAGGCAGTGGCGCAAGAATCCACTGCCCTTTGAATCTTCAGCCTGCAGGTGGCTTGCACCACACCCCAGAAACAGGGTAGTGGCGCAAGTCTCAGCACATTACTGAAATTTTCGGCCACTTATCCAATGTTTGCGTATCGTCCAATCCCTTATCAAAACACTACCAAATACTTACTTAGTGATCTTAACCATCAAGTAAACATTACTTAAAGTCACTAAATGAGGTTATAACATGTGCGGGTCCTCACCCAAATGCATTACGAATTCACAAAACACCCCCTACGAAGGTCTAATCGCACATGTTAAGTCCGATATCAAATGTTTCACCAATAACACTATAAAACACATATTCATGGCATCTTAACACCTATGTAGATATGACCCCAAGGTGTCAAGTGAGGTTAGAAAAGTACGGGGTGTTACATTCTTCCCCCCTTAGAAACATTCGTCCTCGAATGTTAACAACATGTCTTATATACAACAAATGCATCTTTACTTTAACCTACCTATATACATAATGCTCTTAAGTACTTACTTGTTATTGTTCCACCTTCGCACTGTGTACTTCTTGTTCCATTTGAAATAAATGGGGATACTTGGATTTCATCATTTCTCCGCTTCCCATGTGATCTCCTCTACTTGTTGGTTTCTCTAAAGGACTTTTACGGATGCAATGTCTTTATTTCTCAATCTCTTTACTTGTCGATCTAGGATAGAAATGGGCACCTCTTCATAAGTGAGATCCTCTGTAACTTGAACATCCTCTACGGGAACAATATGAGATGGATCTCCTATGCATTTTCGAAGCATCGACACATGAAAGACCGGATGGACTGAGGAAAGTTCTTGAGGTAAGGCTAATTCATATGCGACTTGCCCAAGTCTTCTAATAACTTCATAGGGGCCTATGTAACGTGGACTCAATTTCCCTTTCTTTCCGAACCGCATTACCCCTTTCATCGGTGACACCTTTAAAAACACCCAATCACCTATGGCGAATTCAAGTCCTCTTCTTCTAACATCGGCATATGACTTGTGACGACTTTGAGCCATTTGTAACCGCTGTTGGATCACTTTAACTTTCTCCATGGCTTGGTGGACAATATCTGGCCCAAGTAAAGCAGTTTCTCCTGCTTCAAACCATCCAATTGGTGATCGACATTTCCTTCCATACAAGGCTTTATAAGGTGCCATTTTAATACTTGAATGATAGCTATTATTATAAGCAAATTCAATAAGAGGCAAATGGTCATCCCAAATACCTTGAAAATCTAATGTGCATGCTCGTAGCATATCTTCAAGTGTCTGAATAGTACGTTCTGCTTGTCCATCAGTCTGGGGATGGAAAGCCGTACTCAAATTCACCCGTGTACCCAGACTCTGCTGAAAAGATCTCCAAAAGTGTGCTGTGAACTGTGCTCCTCTGTCTGATATAATAGAAAGTGGAATACCATGCAATCGTACTATCTCTTTCACATACAACTTCGCATAATCCTCAGTTGTATAGGTTGTCTTGACAGGTAAAAAATGCACTGACTTGGTAAGTCGGTCCACTATGACCCATATAGAATCAAACTTCCGCAATGTACGAGGCAAACCCGTAATGAAATCCATATTAATCATATCCCACTTCCAGACTGGAAGATTGATACATTGCATGTAACCTCCCGGTTTCTGATGTTCCACTTTCACTTGTTGGCAATTCGGGCATTGCGCGACAAATTCTGCAATGTTATTTTTCATGTTGCCCCACCAATACACTTCTTTTAATTCATGGTACATTTTAGTAGCGCCCGGGTGAATGGAATAGCGCGAATGGTGCGCCTCTGTCATTATTCGTGTTCTCAGCTAATCTACGTCCGGTACACATAATCTCCCTTGACATTGAAGTACCCCTTCCGGTGTAATATCAAATGCCTTGGTCAAATTCTGCTGCACATTCTCCTTTAGCTGCAATAAAATAGAATCCGCAAATTGCTTCTCTTTTACTTCAGCTATCAAGGAGGATTCTGCTGCATTCTGCACAATAACTCTATCATCTGAGGATTCAATAAGGCGAACTCCCAATCTCGCTAATTGATTTAAGTCTTTGATTATCTCCTTCTTTTCCGTCAATTGATCACTAGTGACTCCCGTTGCCTTGCGGGTCAATGCATCTGCTACTACATTTACCTTCCCTGGATGGTATAGAATATCAACATCATAGTCTTTCAAGAGCTCTAACCATCTTCGTTGCCTTAGGTTGAGTTCCTTTTGCTTAAAGATATATTGTAAACTTTTGTGATCCGTATAAATATCAACATGAACTCCATACAGATAATGACGCCATATCTTTAAAGAAAAAACTACCGCTGCAAATTCGAGATCATATGTGGGATAGTTTTTCTCGTGTGGCCGCAACTATCGTGAGGCATATGCTATCACCCTACCATGCTGCATCAACACACATCCGAGACCAATCCCGGAAGCATCACAATACACTGCATAGCCCTCTGTGCCTTCAGGAAGTACTAACACTGGTGTGGAAGTCAACTTATCTTTCAATTTTTGGAAACCTCTTTCACATGCATCATTCCATTGAAATGTAATTGCCTTGTGAGTTAACTTTGTCAATGGTGCCGCAATAGAAGCAAACCCTTCTACAAATCTTTGGTAATAACCTACCAAACCCAGAAAACTGCGAATCTCTGTGGGTGTCGTAGGTCTTGGCCAATTCTTCACTGCCTCTATCTTCTGTGTGTCGACCTGGATTCCTTCGTCCGACACAATGTGACCCAAGAATGCAACTGATTTTAACCAAAACTCACATTTGGAGAATTTTGCATACAGCTTACGCTCACGGAGAATTTGCAACACTTGCCTAGGTGATAAGCATGGTCTTCTGGTGATCTTGAATAAACAAGGATGTCATCTATAAATACTGTCACGAACACGTCTAGGAATGGCTTAAACACCCTGTTCATCAAATCCATAAACATAGCCGGTGCATTTGTTAGTCCAAATAACATAACTAAAAATTCATAATGGCCATACCGTGTTCGAAAAGCTGTCTTGGGTACATCCTCCTCTCTAACTCTGACTTGATGATAACTCGACCTCAAGTCAATCTTTGAGAAACACTTGGCACCCTGTAACTGATCAAATAAATCATCAATTCGAGGGAGGGGATATTTGTTCTTGATTGTTACTTTATTCAGTTGCCAATAGTCGATGCACATTCTCAAGGTGCCATCTTTCTTGCGTACGAATAATACCAGTGCACCCCGCGGGGACATACTAGGCCTAATGAAGCCCTTGTCCAGCAAATCTTTCAACTGCTCCTTCAATTCACGCAGTTCCGCTGGAGCCATTCTATATGGAGGGATATAAATAGGCTGAGTGCCTGGAATCACATCAATACCGAATTCCACTTCCCGTTCTGGGGGTAAACCTGGAAGATCCTCTGGAAATACATCAAGAAATTCATTGACTACCGGTACTGACTGTGGAGTTAATGGTTCCACATCATTATCTTTCAGTCGTACCAAATGACATATATATCCCTTGGCAATCATTTTCCTTGCTTTCAAATAGGAAATAAATCTTCCTCGTGGTGCCCCTACCTTACCCTGCCATTCTAGAACATTTTCCTGTGGAAAACAAAATTGTACCTTCTTGGCCCGGCAATCTACCGTAGCATAACACGAAGCCAACCAATCCATTCCCATAATTACATCAAAATCCACCATGTCCAATTCAATGAGATCGGCTCATGACCACACACAGTTACCACACAGTTATGATACACTCTCTTGGCAATAATATATTCACCATTCGGTGTAGACACTTCAATTGACTTAATTAATAATTTCGGTGCCTTTGCAAATTTCGCAGCAACCAATAGAGTAACATAGGAAAATGTAGAACCTGGGTCAATTAGTGCATATACATTATGTGAGAATATGGATAATGTACCTGTGACGACATCTGGGGAAGCCTCTGAATTCTGGCAGTCCACCAAAGCATAAGTGCGATTCTGGACCCCGCTAGTACTGGTTGCTCCTCTGGTCCCTCTACCACGGCCAACAGGCTGCACACCTCGGCCCAGTGAAGGAACGATGCTGATGATGCAACAGCCAACCCAGCCGGTCGTGCTATACTACTCATGCTCCTCTGTGGACAATCTCTCGCTATATGCCCTGGCATACCACACCAAAAGCAGACATTCGTTCCTGCCCGACATGTGCCTGGGTGAATACGCCCACAGTGTTGACACTGCTGACGAGGAAAACCTGCTGACTGTGATCCATGACCCCCACTACTCTGCCCAGCTGAACCACCTCTAAACCCTCGAGACTGAGAATAAGCACTCCCTATGGAATAAGAGAACGACGGCCTAGGTGGTCTAGGAAACATGCGGGGCCTAGATCCTCCTTGGGACATCACAGGTGGTCCCATAGGTGTAGCCCTTTTGAACTGTCCCCTATCAAATTCATGTACCCTTCGTCTCTGTCTCTGATCCTCCATTTTCTGGGCGAAGGCTTGTATTCGAGCGATGTCCATGTCCCTATTCAAGGCCGCAATAGTGCAATCTCTTACCAAATATGTCTCTAGTCTGTCCACGTATCTATGGACCCTGTCTGTCATCGTAGCCACAACATTTTGCGCATATCGAGCCAAGGAATTAAATTGCAAGCTATATTCTTTGACGCTCAAATTTCCTTGACGGAGATTTAGAAACTGATCCGCACGTGCCTCACGGATATCATAGGGCAAGTAATGATCAAGGAAAGCCATTTTAAACTCTTCCCAAGTAGGTGGATCTGCACCAATGTCACGGGATTTCTTCCAATCCTCATACCACAATATTGCCTCCCCTTTCAACCTGTATGCAGCAAGTTCCACTGTCTCTACCCCTGTCACATGCATAACTTCCAAGTCCCTCTGAACTTGATCCACGAATTCATGTGGATCTGCTTTTGGATCGGACCCTGTAAATATAGGAGGGTCCAGTTTCAAGAAATCCTGTGTTTTGCGACTTGCCATTCTAGCCGCATCATCATCATGTGTCATTGCACCAGCTCTACCCTAGCTTTGTGCCGCCACTAACTGTGTCAACATCTGTACAGCATTCCTAAGATCTTGATCTGTGGCATTCATCGGTGGTTCCACGGGCACTTCCCTTCTTCTCGGCTCTTCTGGAGCTAAAGAAGTAGAAGAAGCTCGCGTTGCGAACTCAGTTTTAGCCCCACCTTGATCAACTTGTTCAGGTGGTGGTCTACTTGTTCCTTCCCCAGAAATTCTATCTATCAGCTTACTTTTACCTTTTCCTCTTCCTTTTCTAGTGTTCGACATTTTGACTATACCAAAGGAAAACAATTACCAAGATCAGATACAATGCAACTTACAACATTAGCTCTATTGCACGATCTAGAATGAAGAAAAGAAACGGCATCCTAAATGTCCCGTAGCCTCCTACTTATAAATGTGGTGCACAACACATCGATAAGTAAGACTCTACTCAGACACGGCTTTGTATACATCCTTAGACCGACTGCTCTGATACCATTTTTTTCACGCCCCGAATCCCATCGAGACATGATTGGCACCCGTAGCCGATAAGCCCGAGAGAACCAACCTTTGCCTATGTTCAATCATTCATATGCATCTCATAATCATAACCACCATTGCATAAGAACATGAAGGACGAATAAAGTAAAACATGGGACATATTTATACATACATATGAAACTTGGCCGTTGAGGCCATCCAGTCAAAACAACATGTCTTTTACACTAATACACCCACATCCGTCTACAAAAGCCTCTAACAAGAGCATTGACCAAAATGAACCATAAGTCGGGACAAGTCCCCGCTTTACACATTATGTACAATACCAAAACATGTATATACTCTGACTCGGAGAAGCCCCGAATTAAATGGAGCTCACCAAAGAACCACTAACATGGGCAATCTACTGGGAAGGCCTACTGGGACCTGTGCCTGCATCAAGTAAGGTAAATTCCCCGAGAGGGGTCAGTACGAAATAAGTACTGAGTATACAAGGCTCAGATGAAACTGTACAACACATGAATATTTCAATGAACTCAAATACAATTGACTAATCAATGTGAATAAGTCACCATGTTGCATTTGGGAAACCATGTGGATTTCTTTCATTACTTTATTTGGTTTCTTTATCTCAATGTTCAATGATAACAATGTACCTGGGCCCCTACTGATCAGTGGGTCTTTTCATATCATAACATCATGTTGGGATTGAGTCGAGCTAGGCTTATGCCCCTAGACTTGCCACCCATAAATCAATACATCGGGATCGAGTCGAGCTAGGCTTACACCCCTAGACTTGCCACCCATAAATCAATACATCGGGATCGAGTCGAGCTAGGTTTACGCCCCTAGACTTGCCACCCATACTTGATCATTGACCACATTTGCATTACTTTGATCTTTACTTTGAGATTGATACTTGGATAGTCATAACATTACTTTGGAACTTTGGAACATATCATTGTTAGAAGCTTTGGATCATTAACCAATGAGTGAGAACCATGTGAATGATTTGGCAACATGACATTCTTAGAATCATAATACTATGGGAACCATTGGAATAAAAGGTAATGATCAAAAGACATAAGTATAATCACTATTGGAACATTGGAACATTAACCATGGATATGAGACATGAGATTCACAAATGAACAACGAGTAGGAAATATATAACAATGACCGTTGATAACCGGATATGGAATACCTTAGCACGTTTCGGGATAGGACTAGTGACATATCAATATGAACACTATTTGTCGTAGGAAGATACGGACAAAGTAACCTTACATACCTTGGATTCACAATACGAATATACAACCTTCGATGCGTATACAATGATCTCTCTCCTTCTTTATGTGTCACTCTACACCATAAATACATAACGAATTCACGTTAACCACTAATTACATTACAAATGCATACAATGTCAATGAGTTACATGTTTGCCTTTAAACATGTCATTTCCCCTCGACAAAACCATTGATCATACTATTATTCCAAAAATTCCATAATATTCCCAACATTGACCAATACATGATGATTGATGCATTTCACCACAACACTTCTCCTTTACACTTTCTTATCCATACCACATCACAAATAATCCATCAAAGGACCTTAACACAACTCATAACACATATCGGCCAAAATCCCACAATTTCAACTTATAGACAAGAACAAGTTTAATACCAAAAATAGCACCATACATGTTCATAGTTTGTTCATACCATGCTTTTTCATCAAAGGCACAAGTCCTAATTCAAGTTCAATTTACCAAGATAGCACATCTTTTACCAAAGGCAAAAATACACTATTCACCACCTTGCCAACACATCTACCATAATATACATAATCTTCCATGCATATAATATGTTAATTCATGTGAATAGATACTTACCAAGGCTTGGAATATGTTGATCTTGTCCAAGGATTCCAAAGGAATATGTTGCTTTAGGGTTTGAAGCTTAAAGAAATATGTGAGAAAATATCACAAAGGCATGAGAGTTTTTAGACAATAAAATCTGATCTTGGGGCCTTTATATAGACCCCAAGTCATCCTTAGACACACTTGTCATTACATGATATTCTTAATTGGTCAATTATTGGAAGAATGGATCACTTTGCCTTTGGGCCCATGTAGTTTATTTCATTTTGGGCCTCAAATTGGGCCCAATAACACATGTCCATGTAACCCATCAAATTTCATGTATTAATCACCATATATCTCATGTTTACATAATTCCATAATGTCACGACATTATTCTCTTATGAGATTCTCATTCGTCGCCTCGATCGCAAAAATTGGAATTCTAGTCGCCCTTGGCTTCATTGGACATTTTGGATCACTATTCACATTTCATGATTTGATCATGTAGGAGTATGTAGGATCATATTGAATTGTTTGAATCTTTAACAATGCTCAAATAACCCCAATGAACCAAAAGAAATCATCCAAGAAGCGTCGTCGAATTGCGTTACAAAACGAGTCCGGAGAGGCACATCTTTTGTGCCTTGCGCCACTGCTGAAAAACAAGGCAGTGGCGCAAGAATCCACTGCCCTTTGAATCTTCAGCCTGCAGGTGGCTTGCACCACACCCCAGAAACAGGGTAGTGGCGCAAGTCTCAGCACATTACTGAAATTTTCGGCCACTTATCCAATGTTTGCGTATCGTCCAATCCCTTATCAAAACACTACCAAATACTTACTTAGTGATCTTAACCATCAAGTAAACATGACTTAAAGTCACTAAATGAGGTTATAACATGTGCGGGTCCTCACCCAAATGCATTACGAATTCACAAAACACCCCCTACGAAGGTCTAATCGCACATGTTAAGTCCGATATCAAATGTTTCACCAATAACACTATAAAACACATATTCATGGCATCTTAACACCTATGTAGATATGACCCCAAGGTGTCAAGTGAGGTTAGAAAAGTACGGGGTGTTACATTCTTCCCCCCTTAGAAACATTCGTCCTCGAATGTTAACAACATGTCTTATACACAACAAATGCATCTTTACTTTAACCTACCTATATACATAATGCTCTTAAGTACTTACTTGTTATTGTTCCACCTTTGCACTGTGTACTTCTTGTTCCATTTGAAATAAATGGGGATACTTGGATTTCATCATTTCTCCGCTTCCCATGTGATCTCCTCTACTTGTTGGTTTCTCTAAAGGACTTTTACGGATGCAATGTCTTTATTTCTCAATCTCTTTACTTGTCGATCTAGGATAGCAATGGGCACCTCTTCATAAGTGAGATCCTCTGTAACTTGAACATCCTCTACGGGAACAATATGAGATGGATCTCCTATGCATTTTCGAAGCATCGACACATGAAAGACCGGATGGACTGAGGAAAGTTCTTGAGGTAAGGCTAATTCATATGCGACTTGCCCAAGTCTTCTAATAACTTCATAGGGGCCTATGTAACGTGGACTCAATTTCCCTTTCTTTCCGAACCGCATTACCCCTTTCATCGGTGACACCTTTAAAAACACCCAATCACCTATGGCGAATTCAAGTCCTCTTCTTCTAACATCGGCATATGACTTGTGACGACTTTGAGCCATTTGTAACCGCTGTTGGATCACTTTAACTTTCTCCATGGCTTGGTGGACAATATCTGGCCCAAGTAAAGCAGTTTCTCCTGCTTCAAACCATCCAATTGGTGATCGACATTTCCTTCCATACAAGGCTTTATAAGGTGCCATTTTAATACTTGAATGATAGCTATTATTATAAGCAAATTCAATAAGAGGCAAATGGTCATCCCAAATACCTTGAAAATCTAATGTGCATGCTCGTAGCATATCTTCAAGTGTCTGAATAGTACGTTCTGCTTGTCCATCAGTCTGGGGATGGAAAGCCGTACTCAAATTCACCCGTGTACCCAGACTCTGCTGAAAAGATCTCCAAAAGTGTGCTGTGAACTGTGCTCCTCTGTCTGATATAATAGAAAGTGGAATACCATGCAATCGTACTATCTCTTTCACATACAACTTCGCATAATCCTCAGTTGTATAGGTTGTCTTGACAGGTAAAAAATGCACTGACTTGGTAAGTCGGTCCACTATGACCCATATAGAATCAAACTTCCGCAATGTACGAGGCAAACCCGTAATGAAATCCATATTAATCATATCCCACTTCCAGACTGGAAGATTGATACATTGCATGTAACCTCCCGGTTTCTGATGTTCCACTTTCACTTGTTGGCAATTCGGGCATTGCGCGACAAATTCTGCAATGTTATTTTTCATGTTGCCCCACCAATACACTTCTTTTAATTCATGGTACATTTTAGTAGCGCCCGGGTGAATGGAATAGCGCGAATGGTGCGCCTCTGTCATTATTCGTGTTCTCAGCTAATCTACGTCCGGTACACATAATCTCCCTTGACATTGAAGTACCCCTTCCGGTGTAATATCAAATGCCTTGGTCAAATTCTGCTGCACATTCTCCTTTAGCTGCAATAAAATAGAATCCGCAAATTGCTTCTCTTTCACTTCAGCTATCAAGGAGGATTCTGCTGCATTCTGCACAATAACTCTATCATCTGAGGATTCAATAAGGCGAACTCCCAATCTCGCTAATTGATTTAAGTCTTTGATTATCTCCTTCTTTTCCGTCAATTGATCACTAGTGACTCCCGTTGCCTTGCGGGTCAATGCATCTGCTACTACATTTACCTTCCCTGGATGGTATAGAATATCAACATCATAGTCTTTCAAGAGCTCTAACCATCTTCGTTGCCTTAGGTTGAGTTCCTTTTGCTTAAAGATATATTGTAAACTTTTGTGATCCGTATAAATATCAACATGAACTCCATACAGATAATGACGCCATATCTTTAAAGCAAAAACTACCGCTGCAAATTCGAGATCATATGTGGGATAGTTTTTCTCGTGTGGCCGCAACTATCGTGAGGCATATGCTATCACCCTACCATGCTGCATCAACACACATCCGAGACCAATCCCGGAAGCATCACAATACACTGCATAGCCCTCTGTGCCTTCAGGAAGTACTAACACTGGTGTGGAAGTCAACTTATCTTTCAATTTTTGGAAACCTCTTTCACATGCATCATTCCATTGAAATGTAATTGCCTTGTGAGTTAACTTTGTCAATGGTGCCGCAATAGAAGCAAACCCTTCTAAAAATCTTTGGTAATAACCTACCAAACCCAGAAAACTGCGAATCTCTGTGGGTGTCGTAGGTCTTGGCCAATTCTTCACTGCCTCTATCTTCTGTGTGTCGACCTGGATTCCTTCGTCCGACACAATGTGACCCAAGAATGCAACTGATTTTAACCAAAACTCACATTTGGAGAATTTTGCATACAGCTTACGCTCACGGAGAATTTGCAACACTTGCCTAGGTGATAAGCATGGTCTTCTGGTGATCTTGAATAAACAAGGATGTCATCTATAAATACTGTCACGAACACGTCTAGGAATGGCTTAAACACCCTGTTCATCAAATCCATAAACATAGCCGGTGCATTTGTTAGTCCAAATAACATAACTAAAAATTCATAATGGCCATACCGTGTTCGAAAAGCTGTCTTGGGTACATCCTCCTCTCTAACTCTGACTTGATGATAACTCGACCTCAAGTCAATCTTTGAGAAACACTTGGCACCCTGTAACTGATCAAACAAATCATCAATTCGAGGGAGGGGATATTTGTTCTTGATTGTTACTTTATTCAGTTGCCGATAGTCGATGCACATTCTCAAGGTGCCATCTTTCTTGCGTATGAATAATACCAGTGCACCCCGCGGGGACATACTAGGCCTAATGAAGCCCTTGTCCAGCAAATCTTTCAACTGCTCCTTCAATTCACGCAGTTCCGCTGGAGCCATTCTATATGGAGGGATATAAATAGGCTGAGTGCCTGGAATCACATCAATGCCGAATTCCACTTCCCGTTCTGGGGGTAAACCTGGAAGATCCTCTGGAAATACATCAAGAAATTCATTGACTACCGGTACTGACTGTGGAGTTAATGGTTCCACATCATTATCTTTCAGTCGTACCAAATGACATATATATCCCTTGGCAATCATTTTCCTTGCTTTCAAATAGGAAATAAATCTTCCTCGTGGTGCCCCTACCTTACCCTGCCATTCTAGAACATTTTCCTGTGGAAAACAAAATTGTACCTTCTTGGCCCGGCAATCTACCGTAGCATAACACGAAGCCAACCAATCCATTCCCATAATTACATCAAAATCCACCATGTCCAATTCAATGAGATCGGCTCATGACCACACACAGTTACCACACAGTTATAATACACTCTCTTTGCAATAATATATTCACCATTCGGTGTAGACACTTCAATTGACTTAATTAATAATTTCGGTGCCTTTGCAAATTTCGCAGCAACCAATAGAGTAACATAGGAAAATGTAGAACCTGGGTCAATTAGTGCATATACATTATGTGAGAATATGGATAATGTACCTGTGACGACATCTGGGGAAGCCTCTGAATTCTGGCAGTCCACCAAAGCATAAGTGCGATTCTGGACCCCGCTAGTACTGGTTGCTCCTCTGGTCCCTCTACCACGGCCAACAGGCTGCACACCTCGGCCCAGTGAAGGAACGATGCTGATGATGCAACAGCCAACCCAGCCGGTCGTGCTATACTACTCATGCTCCTCTGTGGACAATCTCTCGCTATATGCCCTGGCATACCACACCAAAAGCAGACATTCGTTCCTGCCCGACATGTGCCTGGGTGAATACGCCCACAGTGTTGACACTGCTGACGAGGAAAACCTGCTGACTGTGATCCATGACCCCCACTACTCTGCCCAGCTGAACCACCTCTAAACCCTCGAGACTGAGAATAAGCACTCCCTATGGAATAAGAGAACGACGGCCTAGGTGGTCTAGGAAACATGCGGGGCCTAGATCCTCCTTGGGACATCACAGGTGGTCCCATAGGTGTAGCCCTTTTGAACTGTCCCCTATCAAATTCATGTACCCTTCGTCTCTGTCTCTGATCCTCCATTTTCTGGGCGAAGGCTTGTATTCGAGCGATGTCCATGTCCCTATTCAAGGCCGCAATAGTGCAATCTCTTACCAAATATGTCTCTAGTCTGTCCACGTATCTATGGACCCTGTCTGTCATCGTAGCCACAACATTTTGCGCATATCGAGCCAAGGAATTAAATTGCAAGCTATATTCTTTGACGCTCAAATTTCCTTGACGGAGATTTAGAAACTGATCCGCACGTGCCTCACGGATATCATAGGGCAAGTAATGATCAAGGAAAGCCATTTTAAACTCTTCCCAAGTAGGTGGATCTGCACCAATGTCACGGGATTTCTTCCAATCCTCATACCACAATATTGCCTCCCCTTTCAACCTGTATGCAGCAAGTTCCACTGTCTCTACCCCTGTCACATGCATAACTTCCAAGTCCCTCTGAACTTGATCCACGAATTCATGTGGATCTGCTTTTGGATCGGACCCTGTAAATATAGGAGGGTCCAGTTTCAAGAAATCCTGTGTTTTGCGACTTGCCATTCTAGCCGCATCATCATCATGTGTCATTGCACCAGCTCTACCCTAGCTTTGTGCCGCCACTAACTGTGTCAACATCTGTACAGCATTCCTAAGATCTTGATCTGTGGCATTCATCGGTGGTTCCACGGGCACTTCCCTTCTTCTCGGCTCTTCTGGAGCTAAAGAAGTAGAAGAAGCTCGCGTTGCGAACTCAGTTTTAGCCCCACCTTGATCAACTTGTTCAGGTGGTGGTCTACTTGTTCCTTCCCCAGAAATTCTATCTATCAGCTTACTTTTACCTTTTCCTCTTCCTTTTCTAGTGTTCGGCATTTTGACTATACCAAAGGAAAACAATTACCAAGATCAGATACAATGCAACTTACAACATTAGCTCTATTGCACGATCTAGAATGAAGAAAAGAAACGGCATCCTAAATGTCCCGTAGCCTCCTACTTATAAATGTGGTGCACAACACATCGATAAGTAAGACTCTACTCAGACACGGCTTTGTATACATCCTTAGACCGACTGCTCTGATACCATTTTTTTCACGCCCCGAATCCCATCGAGACATGATTGGCACCCGTAGCCGATAAGCCCGAGAGAACCAACCTTTGCCTATGTTCAATCATTCATATGCATCTCATAATCATAACCACCATTGCATAAGAACATGAAGGACGAATAAAGTAAAACATGGGACATATTTATACATACATATGAAACTTGGCCGTTGAGGCCATCCAGTCAAAACAACATGTCTTTTACACTAATACACCCACATCCGTCTACAAAAGCCTCTAACAAGAGCATTGACCAAAATGAACCATAAGTCGGGACAAGTCCCCGCTTTACACATTATGTGCAATACCAAAACATGTATATACTCTGACTCGGAGAAGCCCCGAATTAAATGGAGCTCACCAAAGAACCACTAACATGGGCAATCTACTGGGAAGGCCTACTGGGACCTGTGCCTACATCAAGTAAGGTAAATTCCCCAAGAGGGGTCAGTACGAAATAAGTACTGAGTATACAAGGCTCAGATGAAACTGTACAACACATGAATATTTCAATGAACTCAAATACAATTGACTAATCAATGTGAATAAGTCACCATGTTGCATTTGGGAAACCATGTGGATTTCTTTCATTACTTTATTTGGTTTCTTTATCTCAATGTTCAATGATAACAATGTACCTGGGCCCCTACTGATCAGTGGGTCTTTTCATATCATAACATCATGTTGGGATTGAGTCGAGCTAGGCTTATGCCCCTAGACTTGCCACCCATAAATCAATACATCGGGATCGAGTCGAGCTAGGCTTACACCCCTAGACTTGCCACCCATAAATCAATACATCGGGATCGAGTCGAGCTAGGTTTACGCCCCTAGACTTGCCACCCATACTTGATCATTGACCACATTTGCATTACTTTGATCTTTACTTTGAGATTGATACTTGGATAGTCATAACATTACTTTGGAACTTTGGAACATATCATTGTTAGAAGCTTTGGATCATTAACCAATGAGTGAGAACCATGTGAATGATTTGGCAACATGACATTCTTAGAATCATAATACTATGGGAACCATTGGAATAAAAGGTAATGATCAAAAGACATAAGTATAATCACTATTGGAACATTGGAACATTAACCATGGATATGAGACATGAGATTCACAAATGAACAACGAGTAGGAAATATATAACAATGACCCTTGATAACCGGATATGGAATACCTTAGCACGTTTCGAGATAGGACTAGTGACATATCAATATGAACACTATTTGTCGTAGGAAGATACGGACAAAGTAACCTTACATACCTTGGATTCACAATACGAATATACAACCTTCGATGCGTATACAATGATCTCTCTCCTTCTTTATGTGTCACTCTACACCATAAATACATAACGAATTCACGTTAACCACTAATTACATTACAAATGCATACAATGTCAATGAGTTACATGTTTGCCTTTAAACATGTCATTTCCCCTCGACAAAACCATTGATCATACTATTATTCCAAAAATTCCATAATATTCCCAACATTGACCAATACATGATAATTGATGCATTTCACCACAACACTTCTCCTTTACACTTTCTTATCCATACCACATCACAAATAATCCATCAAAGGACCTTAACACAACTCATAACACATATCGGCCAAAATCCCACAATTTCCACTTATAGACAAGAACAAGTTTAATACCAAAAATAGCACCATACATGTTCATAGTTTGTTCATACCATGCTTTTTCATCAAAGGCACAAGGCCTAATTCAAGTTCAATTTACCAAGATAGCACATCTTTTACCATAGGCAAAAATACACTATTAACCACCTTGCCAACACATCTACCATAATATACATAATATTCCATGCATATAATATTTTAATTCATGTGAATAGATACTTACCAAGGCTTGGAATATGTTGATCTTGTCCAAGGATTCCAAAGGAATATGTTGCTTTAGGGTTTGAAGCTTAAAGAAATATGTGAGAAAATATCACAAAGGCATGAGAGTTTTTAGACAATAAAATCTGATCTTGGGGCCTTTATATAGACCCCAAGTCATCCTTAGACACACTTGTCATTACATGATATGTTTAATTGGTCAATTATTGGAAGAATGGATCACTTTGCCTTTGGGCCCATGTAGTTTATTTCATTTTGGGCCTCAAATTGGGCCCAATAACACATGTCCATGTAACCCATCAAATTTCATGTATTAATCACCATATATCTCATGTTTACATAATTCCATAATGTCACGACATTATTCTCTTATGAGATTCTCATTCGTCGCCTCGATCGCAAAAATTGGAATTCTAGTCGCCCTTGGCTTCATTGGACATTTTGGATCACTATTCACATTTCATGATTTGATCATGTAGGAGTATGTAGGATCATATTGAATTGTTTGAATCTTTAACAATGCTCAAATAACCCCAAAGAACCAAAAGAAATCATCCAAGAAGCGTCGTCGAATTGCGTTACAAAACGAGTCCGGAAAGGCACATCTTTTGTGCCTTGCGCCACTGCTGAAAAACAAGGCAGTGGCGCAAGAATCCACTGCCCTCTGAATCTTCAGCCTGCATGTGGCTTGCGCCACACCCCTGAAATAGGGTAGTGGCGCAATCAGCACATTGCTGAAATTTTCGGCCACTTATCCAATGTTTGCGTATCGTTCAATCCCTTATCAAAACACTACCAAATACTTACTTAGTGATCTTAAACATCAAGTAAACATGACTTAAAGTCACTAAATGAGGTTAGAACATGTGCGGGTCCTCACCCAAATGCATTACGAATTCACAAAACACCTCCTACAAAGGTCTAATCGCACATGTTAAGTCCGATATCAAATGTTTCACCAATAACACTATAAAATACATATTCATGGCATCTTAACACCTATGTAGATATGACCCCAAGGTGTCAAGTGAGGTTATAAAAGTACGGGGTGTTACAAAAAATGAATGACTGCTTTTAAGACACCTAGGATCTTTTACTTGACTGGTATGCAATTTTTGGCTTAAATTTGAACTCTTGTTGTTTGCTTGATTGAGAGTCTGTATGGATCCTTATTGAGTTGAACATGTGCCATGTGTGTTAGGTGTTTGTTGATATTCCATGCTTTTATATTGATGTCTAGAACTTGCTCGATGTGTGTGCAAAACGAAATGAAGAATGTTGAGTTTAAGAGATGATATAGGCGTTTCTTTGATTAGACTATTTTTATCCTTTACTTTACCTACCTACAATGTATGATCCTAGTTAGCCATGTTGAGCCTTAAGCTTATTCTTTGGTAGCCACATATGAAGCTTAATCCTTTTCTTACTCAATAAACCTTTAATTTGATCCAAAATTCCTAAACACTTTAATTGAAAAATAAGAGTTTAAAGGAGTGAAAATTGAGAAGGGAGATAATTGAGGTGGAAAGCCTGTAGAAAAGTCTAATGGTACAAGTGATTAAAAAAAAATCCATATGCTATCAGTAGGGAGTAGAAAAAGAATTTAAAAAAAAGTTCAATAATTGTGCACTCCTTACTAGTGGTATGTGAACTTGCTTAAAGAGATGGAAAGACAGAGAAATCTATGGGTGAGAAGAGTAGAAGAAAGAGTTGGTTGATTTAAGAGTGAGCAAACGATGAAAAATTTGTGATGTATTAAAGTGCTTCGAAAAGTTAGTCACAATTTATGCCAAAATAATTCCTACCATCCCTTAGCCTACGTTACAACCCAAAAAGTCCTACTTGATCTTAGATTTGAGGTTCTTATATTAGTGGAGTAGTACACTAAGGGCAATATTATGGTTCATCATACGTTGCATGTGAATTGTTTTTGTGAGAGTTAGCGTAATTTTATTCTTATACCCATTCTTGTGTTAATTTGTATACTTGTGAGTGAATATGGTTAACTCTCTTGTGGTGAGGGCACATGGTTGACGAAAGCTAGGTGAAGTATATGATCCCTTAGTTGGGTGAATTGTATGAGTTTGCTAATATCATAGAGTCAGTTCTTGAGGCTAGGAGGCCTTGGAGTAGTTGTTTAAATGTGTTGAATGAACAAAGCTTGCTTAATAAGAACTTGTTGTCTATGATAGTCGTTGTATTCTTAGCTTAAGTAATCTTATTTCAATTTTTGTAGTTGTAGTAGAGTCTAAGTCATGAGAGTATAGCTTACTCGAAGACGAGCAAGGATTTATGTGTGGGGTGTTGATGCGAGGCTAAAAACCATGTTATTTTACCGTCTTTTGCCTCACATTTGTTTTCTTTTTAGTATCGTCTTGAGCTTAAATGATGTGAATTACACTTGTGTTAGGTGTTTTGTTTGTGTAGGAGTTCTTGAGATATTTGGAGCTTAAACAAGGAGGAAAATGGCACCAAGAAAGTAAAGGGAAACAAGGAAGGATTGACGTCGCAAGATGATTCAAAAGAAACGAGTGGACGAAGGCCAAGTATAGTGGAAGCTTGCGCCACTGTCTTACTTTGGAATAGTGGCATGAGAAATGCAGCAGCACTGAAAAATGGGAGGCCTGCGCCACTTCCCCAAGGCAAGCAGTTGCGCGAAACATCATAGTTCTCTGAATCTTTTTTGTTTCTCGCACCATTGCCTTGCCTTTTGGTTGTGGCGTGAGTCGGGACTTATCCTGACCCGATTGGAATTGGTTTTTGACATTCTAAGGGTTCCTAAACTCTATATATACCCCCTCCCACGTTTTTTAAACGTGAACAACTGATTTGGGGAAGCCAAAAGCTAGGGCAAAGCTCAAGTACAAGGTTTAGTTTTATTTTCTTATTTTATTTTTGATTTCTACCTTGTGAACTCATGAAATCTCTTCTTCCAAAGAGATTCATGAGTAGCTAAACCTCTTAATTTCTAGGGTTGTGGTTGAACATCATATTATCTATTTTGATTTCCATACATTGAGTTATTTATTTCTTCTTGCTTTGAATTATTCGTTTGATTGAGCACCTTGCGAATATTATCTAGGGCTTGTTTGTTGGAATTGAAAAAGAGAACGGCACGTGTAAAAAGAAGAAATAGGGCTAGTTTGTAAACCTTATAGGGAAAGGGAATAGATTCGTCACTGAGGATAGAAATATACCCTGTGACCTAGCTTAGTTGATATTGTAACACCTCAGGTGCTACAATCACTTTCTGCATTAAAAAAAAATAAAAATAAAAATTTGCGACTCACGAAACCAGTCACGTGGCGTGAATGACAGTCACGTGGCGTGAATGACAGTCATGTGGCATGAATGACAGTCACGTGGCGTGAATGACAGTCACGTGGCGTGAGTGGACTTCAGAACGTTGAAAAAATGGTCTGATTTCCACGGCACGAGTCACGGGGCGTGACTCACAGTCACGGGACGTGAGTGGTGCCGTGGATGAGCTTCATAAACTTAGTTGAGTCGTTTGAGTTTCATGACAGGTCACCTACGTGCCTTGACTCAATCCACGACATGAGTCACGATACCGTGAAATTTTTTCGGCTTTATTAACCTATTTTTGACTAGATGAAATGTTTGAGTGTGGGGACAATTAAAGGTGTTGGGCTGGATCTATATTCTGTATTTGAGGCCCAAATATCATGGAATAGGCCATGGGCCTCAACAAATATAAGAAAGACTCATTCAACATGGAGCAAACTTGTGGCCAAGAATTAACTTGACTTGAGGGGCTATATAAAGGCCAAAATCAGATTTTTATCCATTAGAACTCTCATCTCTTTCTAGATATTTCTCAAAGGCTCCTTATCTCATAAACCCTAAGGCAACAACACTTGTTGGAACAACATCATCTCTTTGCAAGTAGTGGTAAGTGTTTCCTCTTGTGACTTACTACATGATATACATGAAAAGTGATGTAGGTCATGATTATTAGTGTTGAGAAGGTTGGATGGTTTCCATACCATATTGTGAACTTGTACTAGTTGTGGTTACTAATGTAAGGTCCCTTATATATGCATGTTGTAGAGTAGCGGAAAGGTGGAATTGTTGTAATCACATAGTGGAAGACTAAGGTATGTAAGGTTTCCCTTTTCTATGATTATAGGTCACACCTATTGTTCATACTTTGTCCGACCTTACTTGCCCTCCGAAATGTCTTAAAGTGTCTCATTCTAAGTAAATGCTTAGCAATTGTTATTTGTATACCTCTTATTTATTGCCTATGGTTTCGAAGTGTCAATAATATCGCAACCACCAATGTATCACTCTCTTAATAAACAAATTGATGTAATGCATATAAGTGAGTATTGAGTACGGGTGGTAGCTCGAGGGAGCGTAAAGCCCAGTATAGAGACGATCCCGATAAATTATTGGACACAAGGGGTATCCCAAAGGGGTGAAAACCTAGCTAGGGATGAAACTGCTTTATTGATTTATGGGTGGTAGCTCAAAAGGGCATAAGCCTAGCTAGAGACTATCCCAACTGATCAGTTGGGGCCCGGATACGATATCAGTTATTGTGGATAATGAATGTAAAAGTAAAGTAATAAATGTAACATACATGGTTTCACACATACAAAATGGTGGTATGTCCATATTGTTTTTTCACTTGTATTTGATTCCATTTGCGTTCCTATATGTCATACAGTTGCATATTGCCTTACATACTCAGTACATTCTTTCGTACTGACCCCTCTGGGAACTTACTTTACTTGCTGTAGGAACAGGAGGTAGTAGACCCTCACAGTAGGATTCAGACTCTCTGCGTACAGTTGGTGAGCTCCAGGCTAATTCGGGGCTTTTTGGGTCATATGTACATGTTGATTTTGATGTTATGTACATGTTTGTGTAAAGCGGGGACTTGTCCCGATTATAGATTTGGTCTGGTTTCTGCTAGAGGCTTTGTAGACGTTGTACAGTAAATGAAGAGATGTCTTCTCACTTTGACCTTGCGGCCTTACCGGCCGAGTTTCTTATATATATAAATGTCTTTCCGCGCTTCTATTTTGCGTTGTCGTGTCCATATGCATACATGTTGTGTCCCATGTGAATGTATAGGTTGGTTCTCTTGGGTCTCAACAGCTTCAGGTGCCATGTCCGTCCCGTTGGAACTCGAGGCTTGACAAAAAGTTGTATCAGAGCGGGTCATCCTAGGGTGTCTACAAAGCCGTGTCGGAGTAGATTCTTGCTTTTGGATGTGTTGTGCACCACATCTATAAGTGGGAGGCTACGGGACATTTAGGTGTTGTTTCTTTTCTTCAATTCATAGATCGTGCAATATCATTGTCATTCTTGGTTGTTGGGAAAGTATTATATCTCACCAGTGTTTCCTTTCATGATAGTGCAAATGCCAATCACAAGAAGAGGTAGAGCTAAAAGCAAGAGGTTAGACAGACTTGCCGGGGAAGGCACTAGTAGACCACCACCTCGTCAGGATGAAGCGGAAAGTGAATCTGCATCGTGGGCTCCTTTTACTTTTTCAGCTCCGGAAGGGTCAAGAGGTGGAGAAGTGCCCGCAGAACCGCCTATTAATGCCACTGACCAGGATTTAAGAAATGCAGTGCAGATGTTGACATAGTTAGTTGCTGCACAAAGCCAAGGATGAGCTGGTCCAATAATAGGTGAGGATAGCACGGCTAGGGAAGCTAGTCATCGAACACAGGATTTTCTGAAACTAGATCCTCCCACGTTTATTGGATCGGATCTGAATGAGGACCCGCAAGATTTTATAGATCAAATCCAAAGGGAATTGGATGTCATGCATGTATCTGGTGTGGAGACGGTTGAACTTGCAGCCTATAGGTTGAAGGGAGAAGCAATATTATGGTATGAAGACTAGAAAAGACCGAGGGGCATTGGTGTAAACCCACCTACATGGGGAGAATTTAAGGTGGCATTTCTTGATCACTACCTCCCCTATGAGGTCTGTGAGGCTCGTGCGGACCAGTTCTTGAATCTGTGACAAGGTACCATGAGTGTTCGAGAGTACAGCCTTAAGTCTAATTCCTTGGCTTGATATGCTCTAAATGTAGTTGCGACTATGACCGATAGAGTTCATTGGTATGTGGACAGATTAGAGCCATATTTGGTCTGAGACTGTACTATTGCTGCGTTAAACAGGGACATGGACATAGCGAGAATACAGGCCTTTGTGCAGAAAATGGAAGATCAAAGGCAACGAAGAAGGACACAAGGGTTTGAAGAAGGGCCGTCAAAGAGGGCTACATCTATGGGATAGTCTATGGCCTCCCAAGGAGAGTTTAGACCTCGGAGTTTCAATAGGCCGCCTATGCCATCATTTTCTCATTCCACTGCAGGCACTTCGTCTCAGTTCCAAGGGTCTAGAGGCAGTTATGTTGGGCAAAGCAGTGGGATGCAAGGCTCATAGATTATCGGGTTTCCTCATCCTCCGTGTCAGCATTGTGGAAAGCCTCATCTAGGTGAATGTCGGTTGGGGACAAATGCTTGTTTTTGGTGCGGTATGACGGGGCATATAATGTGGGAATGCCCAAGACGAGGCGTGGGTAGTGTGGTGCAACCTACAGGATCAACCATTGCATCTTCATCATCGGCTCCTTCCCTCGGCAGGGGTATACAGCCTATGGGGCGTGGCAGAGGTTCGAGAGGAGCAGCTAGTTCTAGCGGAGCCCGCCCAGAATCGCACCTATGCTCTAGTGGACCGGAAGAATTCAGAGGCATCTCCTGATGTAGTTACAGGTATCTTGTCTATATTCTCACATAATGTATATGCGTTGATTGATCCGGGTTCTACATTATCATACGTTACTTTTTTTATTGCTGGAAAATTCAAAAGAACGCCGGAATTCTTAGTTAAGTCCTTTGAAGTGTCTACGCCTGTCGGTGAATCCATTATAGCAAAGAGAGTCTATCATAACTGTATAGTCACTGTTGGTGGTCATGATACATTGGCCGATCTTATTGAGCTAGAGATGGTAGATTTTGATGTTATCATGGGAATGGATTGGTTAGCTTCTTGCTATGCCATGGTGGATTGTCAAGAGAAGAAAGTATCTTTTCATTTTTCGTAAATGACTGTCCTTGAGTGGAAAGGTAATGTTGGTGCACCGAGGAGTAAATTTATTTCCTATCTCAAGGCAAGGAAGATGATATCTAAGGGGTGTATATTCCAGCTAGTAAGGGTGCAGGATATTGATGTGCTGACACCAACTCCTCAATCGGTCCCAGTGGTCAATGAATTTCTTGATGTATTTCCAGAGGATCTTCCAGGCTTGCCCCCAGAACAGGAAGTAGAGTTTGGCGTTGATGTGATTCCAGGCACTCAGCCTATCTCTATACCTCCGTATAGAATGGCTCAAGCAGAATTGCGAGAATTGAAGGAGCAATTAAAATACTTGCTGGACAAGGGATTTATCAGGCCTAGCATGTCCCCGTGGGGTGTACCAGTCTTATTTGTACGAAAGAAAGATGGCACGTTGAGAATGTGCATCGATTATCGGCAGCTGAATAAGGTAACGATCAAGAACAAATATCCCCTTCCAGGATTGATGATTTGTTTGATCAGTTATAGGGCGCCAAATGTTTTTCAAAGATTGACTTGCGATCGGGTTACCATCAAGTCAGGGTTAGAGAAAATGATATACCCAAGACAGCTTTTCGAACACGGTATGGCCATTATGAATTCTTAGTTAAGTCATTTGGACTAACAAATACACCAGCTATTTTCATGGATTTGATGAATAGGGTGTTTAAGCCATTTCTAGACGTGTTCGTGACGGTGTTTATAGATGATATTCTGGTTTATTCAAGATCAGAAGAATACCATGCTATTCATCTACGACAGGTGTTACAGATTCTGCGTGAACGGAAGTTATACGCCAAGTTTTCGAAATGTGAATTTTGGCTAAAATCTGTAGTATTCTTGGGTCACATTGTCTCAGGTGAAGTAATACGGGTTGATACACAAAAGATAGAGGCGGTGAAGAACTGGCCAAGACCTACAACACCTACAGAAATTCATAGTTTTCTTGGACTGGCAGGGTATTATCAGAGGTTTGTGGAAGTTTTTTCCTCCATTGCTGCACCGTTAACAAAGCTTACACATAAGGCAGTCAGATTTCAGTGGAACGACGCGTGTGAGAAAAGTTTTCAAGAGCTGAAAGATAAATTGACTTCCACACCTGTCCTAGTACTTCCCGAAGGCACAGACGGGTATGCAGTTTATTTTGATGCTTCCGGGATTGGTCTTGGATGTGTATTGATGTAGCGCGGTCAAGTAGTAGCGTATGCCTCACGACAATTGTGGCCACATGAGAGAAATTATCCCACACATGATCTTGAATTAGCAGTTGTAATATTTGATTTAAAGATATGGCGTCATTATTTTTATGGGGTGCTTGAATCTGAGGTAGCGAAGGTGTAATATTTGTTGATATCTACACTGATCACAAAATTTTGCAATATATCTTTAAGCAGAAGGACTTGAAATCTGAGGCAGCGAAGGTGGCTTGAATTATTGAAAGACTATGATGTCGATATCTTATACCATCCAGGAAAAGCAAATGTAGTAGAGGATGCTTTTAGTCGCAAAGTAGTAGGAAGCACTAATGAGCACTTGATGGGGAAGCAAGATATAGTCAAAGATTTACGGCAATTATCCAGCTTGGGGGTTCGTCTTCTTGAATCTCTAGATGATAGGGTTGTTGTGCAACATGCGGCAGAATCGTCCTTAATAGATGAGGTAAAGGAGAAACAATACGCGGATCCTCTGTTATTGCAGCTAAAAGAGAATGTGCAGCAAGAGTTGACAAAGACTTTCGATCTTACACAAGAAGGGGTACTTCAATGCCAAGGTAGATTATGTGTACCGGAGGTAGACGAGTTGAGGAAGCGGATTATGACAGAGGCACACCATTCACGGTATTATATACATCCGGGAGCTACAAAGATGTACCATGATTTGAAATACATATATTGGTGGGGAAATATGAAGAAGAACGTTGCCGAATTTTTGGCTCAATGTCCAAATTGTCAACAGGTGAAAGTGGAGCATCAGAAACCAAGAGGTTACATGCAATGTATTAATCTCCCAGTCTGGAAATGGGATATGATTAATATGGCATTCATCACAGGTTTGCCTCGTACACTGCAAAAGTTTGATTCCATATGGGTGATAGTGGACAGGCTTACCAAGTCGGCGCATTTCCTACCAGTTAGGACCACCTATACAGCTGAAGATTACGCAAGATTGTATGTCAAAGATATCGTACGATTGCATGGGATTCCACTCTCTATTATCTCAGATCGAGGAGCTCAGTTTACGGCACATTTCTGGAAATCTTTTCAGAAAAGCTTGGGTACGCAGGTGAATTTGAGTACGGCTTTTCATCCCCAAACAGATGGACAAGCAGAGCATACTATTCAAACACTTGAAGATATGCTACGAGCTTTTGCAATGGCTTTTAAAGGCAGCTGGGATGATCACTTACCTCTTGTTGAATTTGCTTACAACAACATCTATCATTCAAGTATCCGGATGGCTCCTTATGAAGCTTTATATGGACGAAAATATTGATCACCAATTGGATGGTTTGAAGCGGGTGAAACTTCTTTACTTGGGACCGATCTTGTTCACTAAGCCATGGAGAAATTTAAAGTGATCCAACAGCGGCTACAGACGGCCCAAAGTCGACACAAGTCCTATGCTGATGATAGACGAAGAGGGCTCGAATTTTCCATAGGTGATTGGGTATTCTTAAAGGTGTCACCGATGAAAGGGGTAATGAGGTTTGGAAAGAAAAGAAAGTTGAGTCCACGTTATATAGGGCCATATAGAATTGTCCGAAAATTTGGTCAAGTAGCGTATGAATTAGGACTAACTTAAGAACTTTCCATGGTCCATCCAGTATTTCATGTGTCGATGCTTCAGAAGTGTATAGGAGATCCATCCCGTGTTACTCCCATTGAAGATGTCCAAGTTACGGAGGATCTTACCTATGAAGAGATACCTGTTGCTATTCTGGACAGACAAGTAAAAAAGTTGAGGAATAAAGAAGTGGCTTCTGTAAAGGTACTTTGGCGAAATCAGCAAGTAGAAGAGATTACATGGGAAGCAGAAGAAATGATGAAATCAAAGTACCCACATTTGTTTCACACGGAAGAAAAAGTTCAAAGCACAGAAGGAGAGCAATAACAAGTAAGCCTACATCCGTTTGTCAATATTGTATGTATGTGTATGTATATATGATGTCTAATGAGATTAGTATTTGAGTAACCTGGATACTGTTATTAACATTCGAGGACGAATGTTTCTAAGAAGGGAAGAATGTAACACCTCAGGTGCTACGATCACTTTCTGCATAAAAATAAAATAAAATAAAATAAATAAAAATAAAATTTTATGATTCACGACACCAGTCATGTGGCGTGAATGACAGTCACGTGGCGTGAGTGGGTGGCGTGAGTGGACTTCAGAACGTTGAAAAAATGGTATGATTTCCACGACACGAGTCACGGGGCGTGACTCACAGTCACGGGACGTGAGTGGTGCCGTGGATGAGCTTCAGAAACTTGGTCGAGTCATCTGAGTTTCACGACAGTTCACCTATGTGCCGTGACTCAATCCACGACATGAGTCACGATACCGTGAAATTTTTCCAGCTTTGTTGACCTATTTTTGACTTGATGAAATGTTTGAGTGTGGGGCCCATTAAAGGTGTTGGGCTGGATCTATATTTTGTATTTGAGGCCCAAATATCATGGAATAAGCCATGGGCCTCAACAAATATAAGAAAGACTTATTCAACATGGAGCAAACTTGTGGCCAAGAATTAACTTGACTTGAGGGGCTATATAAAGGCCAAAATCAGATTTTTATCCATTAGAACTCTCATCTCTTTCTAGATATTTCTCAAAGGCTCCTTATCTCATAAACCCTAAGGCAACAACACTTGTTGGAACAAAATTATCTCTTTGCAAGTAGTGGTAAGTGTTTCCTCCTGTGACTTACTACATGATATACATGAAAAGTGATGTAGGTCATGATTATTAGTGTTGAGAAGGTTGGATGGTTTCCATACCATATTGTGAACTTGTACTAGTTGTGGTTACTAATGTAAGGTCCCTTATGTATGCATGTTGTAGAGTAGCGGAAAGGTGGAATTGTTGTAATCACATAGTGGAAGACTAAGGTATGTAAGGTTTCCCTTTTCTATGATTATTGGTCACACCTATTGTTCATACTTTGTCCGACCTTACTTGCCCTCCGAAATGTCGTAAAGTGTCTCATTCTAAGTAAATGCTTAGCAATTGTTGTTTGTATAGCTCTTATTTATTGCCTATGGTTTCGAAGTGTCAATAATATCGCAACCACCAATGTATCACTCTCTTAATGAACAAATTGAAGTAATGCATATAAGTGAGTATTGAGTACGGGTGGTAGCTCGAGGGGGCGTAAAGCCCAGTATAGAGACGATCCCGATTGATTATTGGACACAGGGGGTATCCCAAATGGGTGAAAACCTAGCTAGGGACGAACTTGCTTTATTGATTTATGGGTGGTAGCTCAAAGGGGCATAAGCCTAGCTAGAGACGATCCCAATGTTATGACCCACTGATCAGTTGGGGCCCGGGTACAATATGAGTTATTGAGGATAATGAATGTAAAAGTAAAGTAATGAATGTAACATACATGGTTTCACACATACAGAATGGTGGTATGTCCATATTGTTTATTCACTTGTATTTGATTCCATTTGTGTTCCTATATATCATACAGTTGCATATCGCCTTACATACTCAGTACATTCTTTCGTACTGACCCCTCGTGGGACTTACTTTACTTGCTGTAGGAACAAGAGGTAGTAGACCCTCACAGTAGGATTCGGACTCTCTGCGTACAGTTGGTGAGCTCCAGGCTAATTCGGGGCTTTCTGGGTCATATGTACATGTTGATTTTGATGTTATGTACATGTTTGTGTAAAGTGGGGACTTGTACCGATTATAGATTTGGTTTGGTTTCTGCTAGAGTCTTTGTAGACATTGTACAGTAAATGAAGAGATGTCTTCTCATTTTGACCTTGCGGCCCTACCGGCCGAGTTTCTTATATATATAAATGTCTTTCCGCGCTTTTGTTTTACGATGTCGTGTCTATATGCATACATGTTGTGTCCCATGTGAATGTATAGGTTGGTTCTCTCGGGCCTCAACGGCTTTGGGTGCCATGTCCGCCCCATTGGAACTCGAGGCGTGACAAATACAGACAATATCTTTACTCACTTCACTATTAACCGATGATCATAAAAATATAGGCGTTAGGGATAGTCGAGTAGGCTTAGAGTTGTTGGAAAAATGCTCAATATAGTGTCACACCCCGAATCCCAATGAGGCGTGATTGGCACCTAAAGTCGATATGGCCCGAGAGAACCAATCTTTGTTCATGAACACTCATACGCATAATCTCGAATGAATAACACACTGTTTCATGTAATTGATGAAATATTAAAATGCCATGCATATACATATATAACACTTGGCCTTTGGGACCATTACATCGCACTGAACGTACATATCTTACATCTATGTACCCACATATGTCTACAAAAGCCTCTAACAGATGCATTTACCAAACCAACTAAAAGTTGGGACAATTCCCCGCTTTATACTATATGTACAACATCATAATAAATATACGACTATGACTCAGGAAGCTCCGAACCAAGTGGAGCTCACCAAAACTCTGCAATTGATCCACAGTCTACTGAAGAGGTCTACTAATGCCTGCACCTGCAACATGTAAGGTAAGTCCCCAAGAGGGATCAGTACGAAGAATGTACTGAGTATGTAAGGCCATACAAACTACGTCAGTATATAAGAACTTTAATGGAAATAATTATAAGAGGAACTCTATATGTGGAACCATGTACCTTTCTTTCTTTACGACTATCTCCAATGATTCATACATAATAACAACAACCATGAAATCAATATAAGAGAAATAGCAATGTGAATATACTTTCTTTCTGTATGTGGGATACCATGTACATTACGTTCTTTCTTTTCCTTGCCTTTACTTTACTTTAATTTTACATTGCTCAATGCTATTAGGGCCCTCATCCTGCAGGTGATCTTGTCACCCCATGGATAAAATCATGTCATCATGCAGGTGTTCATTGCACCCCATAGATACATCATGCAGGTATTCTTTTTACCCCATGGATAAGATCATGTCATCATGCAGGTGTTCATTTCACCCCATGGATAATGTATAGAGAACCATCATGCAGGTGTTTGCACCCCATGGATAAAGTAACATCATCATCATCATTACTTTGTTCTTACTTCATTTCCTTACTTTTGAGATTGATACTTTAACTTGTGAGAGATTGGTACCTTTGCTTATGAGAGATTATTACAATGATAGTTACAACTTTCTTTGAAGCTTGGGATCAATAATCAATGAGTGAGAATCATGTGAATAAGCATTATTGGAAACATAGCCTTCATGGAAACATAACACTGTTGGAACTATTGGACAATGATCAATGAACAAGATACATGAGTATAACCACTATTGAAACCTTGGGACATAACCTCATTGGACTTTTGGAACATTACTAATGAATATGAGACACGTATATAACTCCATTGGAACTTTGAAAACATAACATGATTGGAACAATGCTATTCAACTAAACAAGCTCTCTCTACCTCGTTGCTCTTGTTGGGATAATTCTCTTAAGATCTACAACATATGACGACTTAAGAACTTCTGCCCATAAATAAGAACTAAGTGGGTCATGATTCGTCTAGGAGTAAAACACATATGAATAACAATATATCAACCTTAGTTGGAATACTAGAACCCCCTTGGAATAGTACACGTTTGGAACCTTAGGGCAATGAGCACTAAATAGGACATATGTGGATATCAACTGCTCACCAACCTGAGATGCAATACCTTAGAACATTTGAAACTCTTGACATATTAGCCAATGAATGCGAGTTAACCAATGGTCATAAGTCAATTAATGAACATAATTCAACCAATGAACATGGGTCATATGATTCACCATTGACCAATGAATAAGGAACATTTGAGTAACTCTAGCCAACTATCGGATACGGAATACCTTAGAGTATTTCGGAATCGATTGAGTACCATGACAATGTGAACACCATACGTTGCAGAAGGAAATATAAGAGTAACCTTACATACCTTTACTTACAAGTATGAGTACACAAGTCTATATATGAACACAACAGTCCAGCTTTTTCCATATGTTTCACTCTGCAATACAAGTCCACAATGGAACTCTCGTTAACAATTATTTACCGTACAAGTGTACAAAACGACAATGAAACATATGACTACTATATAACTTCATTTCACTCCTTACAATACAAATCACTGCATCATAATGTCAATAATACCATAACATTACACTCATTGACCAAGATTTCATACAACAATAGCATTTCGCATCACACTTACCCTTTATGCCTTCTCATTTTCATCCCGTCACATTTACGCTTATCAATTTGCCTCATAACCACATATGAACAACCATACACATTTAATACAGTCCAACATACCTTCACACGACACTTTAAAGTCATTAAAATGACATCACAAGTTGATAATTACATCCATGAAGGGTATAGGGGTTTCGGGGGTCAAAGGGATGCAAAAACAAGCAATTCGGAGTTCTAGGCCGATACGCTAAGCCACCTGCGCCTGCAGGTGAATGAAATACGTCTGAAGGTGACCTTTGTCAGTATCCATAGGCACCTGCGTTGGCACCTGCGCCCGCAGGTGCTTCGTCTGCGAGGGCGGGTTCCCGTTTTGGTCCGAAATGGTCTTTTTGGGGTCTTTTTATGCAATGAATGGTCCATGAGCATAAACAAACTTAGTTTAACATATTTTTGATCATCTATCATGCCAAAAACCATCCATGGTCTCACAACACACATAACATCACCAAAACGACACTTTACGGCCAATCCGCCACCAAAACCATAACCAATTTCACAATAGAAATTCCAAATATTATACACCATGACCAAACAAGGGGAGACTATAATCACATCTCACATGAAAATATTGAACCCATAAAATTCATTTTCTTCAATACCACAAGCCCATGTTCAAGTTTACAAGGCAAAACCATCCTCCGAATTAACAAACACATACACTTCACACATAGTGAACTTCTCACACTCCACCAACATAACCAACATAGTATAAATAATCTTCCATGCATAAAATATATTAAACCACAATAATATACACATACCAATACTCACCAAGTGATGATCTTTGGCCAAAAGCATGAAGGCTTAGGGTTTGAGTTGAGAGAATCTTGTGGAAATTTCTAGACTTTGGCATGTGTAAAATGGTGAATAAATCTGATTTTTATCACCTTTTATAGAACCTTCAAAGTCATATTTATCCAATACAATTGGGTCAATAATGGCCTCATGGATTTGGTCATGCAAGAATGGGTCAATTACCCATTTGGGCTATGTCTTCCATGTAAGTTTTGGGCCCCCATTGAGCCCAATGGCTCAAGACTTCTTTAGCCCACTAACTTTTGTATATAATTCATTATATATATATATATATGTCCGTCAAGTCACCCTTATCCATCTCTTGGCATTAAATGCATGGTTGATTTGGTCAAATGGAAGATTGGAAGAATGGGTTAACTTTTTATTTTGGGCCATGTCTTCTTGTTAATTTTGGACTTCATATTTGGGCCCAATAAAACAAGACTTATTAAATGCCCACATTTCAATGCAAAAATTATTAATTCTCTCATGTTGTCATATTTCCATGTATGTACATGTAGTCGTATAGGTTCGGCAACATACGGAGTGTTACACCTCCCACGAGGGTCTAATCCCTTGTACTAGGCCCAATATCAATTATACCATCCATAACATTACATAATACATATCTTTTACTCCCGGTACTTTAGTAACCATGGTTCAACGTCTTCAAGTAGGGTTGGGTAGGTACGGGGTGTTACATTCTTCCCCCCTTAGGAACATTCGTCCTCGAATGTTGACAACATCTTCTCATGGGCAACAATTGCATCACTATATTAGCTTCTCTATACATATACTCCTATAAGTACTTACTTAGTCGTTCTCCACGTCCATACCTTTGAACTTTCTACTTTTTTAATACAATGTGTAAGCTGGTAACATAATTTCAAGTGTTTGGATGATACGTTCTGCTTGTCCACCTATTTAGGGATGGAAAACTGTATCCAACTTCACTTGTATACCCAAACTTTCTGTATTTCTAACTGTTACCTCATCCAGTTACCAATAACCCATACATATTATCAATGTGCCATTTCTCGTTTGTACAAACAACACTGGTGCACCCTACAGGGACACACTAAGTTTTACTAGCTGACATATGTATACCATGGACATCGCTTTCCTGTCCTCAGGATAGAAAACAAATTTACCTTTTCTCTTAAGGAAGGTCTTTTGTGGAATAAAAGAGAAATATACTTTCTTAGCTGGGCAATCTTCGTGCCATCACAAGAAACCAACCACTTCCTACTCATTACAACATTAAAAGTCTTTCATTTCCAAATCATGGTGCATATTGATCACTCCCTATAAGATAGAATACCATGCATGTTGTGCTTCTACCATAATGCATTTCCCTAGGTCATATATATATATCCGATACATAAAATTTGTCTTTAGCTCAACCACCCTTGTCGAACTTTACCATATAATTTTTTTTTCAACTGAATAACACAGGATTTGCATATTGCTCTTCTTTTTCTCAGATACCAATGAAACTTCTGCCATAATTGATACTATAATTCTTTCACCTGACGTTTGATACAAGTAGTGGTGCCATCTACTATAAGCAATTGTCGCAACTGTTAACTCAAAATCATATGTGGGATAAGTTCTTTTATGCGGACGCAATTGTCTTATGACATATGTTATCACATTTGTCGTACTGCATGTATACACATTCCATACCAACTTAAAAACCATCACAATATACTGCATACTCTTATGTTCCTTTGGAAGGTACTAGTATAGGTTTAGGAGTCAATTTATCTTTCATCTCTTGCAATATTTTCTCACATACATCATTCCACCGAAACTTAATTACTTTGTGTTAACTTGGTAAGGGTATTCTAATGGAAAATAAGCTCTCCAACAAACTTTCTGTACTACCCGGCTAAAATCAAGAAAACTACGAATCGTTGTAGGCGTTGTAGGTTTTAGCCAATTCTTCACGGCTTCTACCTTTGGTATATAGTTCCTTATTCCTTCATCTGATCCTATGTGACCCAAGAATGCTACGGAGTTTACCCAGCATTCACCCTTAGAGAATTTGTGTCTATATAGTACGGTCACGAAGAATCTATGACATTTGCCGTAACTAGTTAGCATGGGTTCCTTATGGTCTTCGAGTAAACCCCCATAACATCTGTAAACTTTGTTACGTACTTGTCTAAGAAGGCTTCGTTCTACTCATCAAATCCATAATAACTACGGGTGTATTCGCTAGCCCAATTGTCGTACTAAGAATTTATAATAATCTTACCATGTTTGTAATGCTATTTTGGGTATATCATCATTATTCACTTTTCATTTCATCATTCACTCATTCATTCATTTCAATCATTAGCCTCTTTTCACCTTTAACCAAGTAGTACATGTATTCCCTTAGAGTATCATTTTCTTTGCCTTGAGATAGGCAATAAAGTTACCTCTTGATGTTCCGACATTGTCTATGTAACTTCTTAGCTCGACACTCTACTGTGGTCTAACGTGAATCCAACCAATCCGTACCCATTATAACATCCAACTCTACTATGTCCTACTTAATAAAGTCAACCAATGTATCATGATTACCACATTCACTATACAATTACGATATACCAAATAGGTTCATGATTTCTCCAGTTTTCCTGGTGAACTTTCCGACTTGTTGATTTAGAATAGCAACAAGTAGCTCTTCCTAGTGACATCCTCTGTACCTTGTATATTTTTAATGGGAGAAACATGAAATAGAACTCTTTTATACACTTGCGGCAACTTCATATGGCATGCTGTATAGGGCGATTTCCCCTTTCTTTCCAAATCCGATTACCTCGTTCATTAATAACACCTTTCAAAGTGCTTAATCATCTATGATCACAACATCTAATATACCATTATGCGACATATGCCTTTAACTCTAGTAAATGCACCAACAGTTGGAGATAACCTTGACCAGCTTGGTCAAGTGGTGATTTACTCATTCCTTCACCGGCAGAAATATCTATCTTCTTACCGTTGCCTCTGCCTCTTCTCGTGTTTGGCATTTTGACTATACCAGAAGAAGCAATTACCATGGTCAAATACAATTCAACTTACAACACTGGCTCTATTGTACGATCTAAAAGTGAAGAAGAGAAACCACATCCTAAATATCCTGTAGCCTCCTACTTATAAATGTGGTGCACAACACATTGATAAGTAAGACTCTATTCAGACATGGATTTGTAGACACCCTGAGAACGACCTGCTCTGATACCACTTTGTCACACCCCAAATCCCAACGAGGCGTGATTGGTACCCGAAGCCGATATGGCCCGAGAGAACCCATCTTTGTTAATGAACACTCGTACGCATAATCTCAAATGGATAACACACTGTTTCATGTAATTGATGAAATATTAAAATGCCATGCATATACATATATAACACTTGGCCTTTGGGACCATTACATCGCACTGAACGTACATATCTTACATCCATGTACCCACATATGTCTACAAAAGCCTCTAACAGATGCATTTACCAAACCAACTAAAAGTCGAGACAAGTCCCCGCTTTATAATATATGTACAACATCATAATAAATATACGACTATGACTCAGGAAGCTCCGAACCAAGAGGAACTCACCAAAACTCTGCAATTGATCCACAGTCTACTGAGGAGATCTACTAATGCCTGCACCTGCAACATGTAAGGTAAGTCCCCAAGAGGGGTCAGTACGAAGAATGTACTAAGTCTGTAAGGCCATACGAACTACGTCAGTACATAAGAACTTTAATGAAAATAATTATAAGAGGAAATCTATATGTGGAACCATGTACCTTTCTTTCTTTACGACTATCTCCAATGATTCGTACATAATAACAACAACCATGAAATCAATATAAGAGAAATAGCTATGTGAATATACTTTCTTTCTGTATTTAGGATACCATGTACATTACGTTCCTTCTTTTCCTTGCCTTTACTTTACTTTACTTTTACATTGCTCAATTCTGTTAGGGCCCTCATCATGCAGGTGATCTTGTCACCCCATGGATAAAATCATGTCATCATGCAGGTGTTCATTGCACCCCATGGATACATCATGCAGGTATTCTTTTTACCCCATGGATAAGATTATGTCATCATGCAGGTGTTCATTTCACCCCATGGATAATGTATAGAGAACCATCATGCAGGCGTTTGCACCCCATGAATAAAGTAACATCATCATCATCATTACTTTGTTCTTACATCATTTCCTTACTTTTGAGATTGATACTTTAACTTGTGAGAGATTGGTACCTTTGCTTATGAGAGATTATTACAATGATAGTTACAACTTTCTTTGAAGCTTTGGATCAATAATCAATGAGTGAGAATCATGTGAATAAGCATTATTGGAAACATAGCCTTCATGGAAACATAACACTGTTGGAACTATTGGACAATGATCAATGAACAAGATACATGAGTATAACCACTATTGAAACCTTGGGACATAACCTCATTGGACTTTTGGAACATTACTAATGAATATGAGACATGTATATAACTCCATTGGAACTTTGAAAACATAACATGATTGAAACAATGCTATTCAACTAAATAAGCTCTCTCTACCTCGTTGCTCTTGTTGGGATAATTCTCTTAGGATCTACAACATATGACGACTTAAGAACTTCCGCCCATAAATAAGAACTAAGTGGGTCATGATTCGTCTAGGAGTAAAAAACATATGAATAACAATATATCAACCTTAGTTGGAATACTAGAACCCCCTTGGAATAGTACACGTGTGGAACCTTAGGACAATGAGCACTAAATAGGACATATGTGGATATCAACTGCTCACCAACCTGAGATGCAATACGTTAGAACATTTGAAACTCTTGACATATTAGCCAATGAATGCGAGTTAACCAATGGTCATAAGTCAATTAATGAACATAATTCAACCAATGAACATGGGTCATATGATTCACCATTGACCAATGAATAAGGAACATTTGAGTAACTCTAGCCAACTATCGGATACGGAATACCTTAGAGTATTTCGAAATCGAATGAGTACCATGACAATGTGAACACCATACGTTGCAGAAGGAAATAGAAGAGTAACCTTACATACCTTTAATTACAAGTATGAGTACACAAGTCTATATATGAACACATGAACACAACATCCCAACTTCTTCCTTATGTTTCACTCTACAATACAAGTCCACAATGGAACTCTCGTTAACAATTATTTACCGTACAAGTGTACAAAACGACAATGAAACATATGACTACTATATAACTTCATTTAACTCCTTACAATGCAACTCACTGCATCATAATGTCAATAATACCATAGCATTACACTCATTGACCAAGATTTCATACAACAATAGCATTTCGCATCACACTTACCCTTTATGCCTTCTCATTTTCATCCCGTCACATTTACGCTTATCAATTTGCCTCATAACCACATATGAACAACCATACACATTTAATACAGTCCAACATACCTTCACACGACACTTTAAAGTCATTAAAATGACATCACAAGTTGATAATTACATCCATGAAGGGTATAGGGGTTTCGGGGGGCCAAAGGGATGCAAAAACAAGCAATTCCGAGTTCTGGGATGATACGCTAAGAAAACTGCACCCGAAGGTGGATGAAATGTGTCCTAAGGTGACCTTTTGCATTAGCCAGAGGCACCTGCGCCCGCAGGTGCTTCGTCTGCGAGGGCGGGTTCCCGTTTTGGTCCGAAATGGTCTTTTTGGGGTCTTTTTATGCAATGAATGGTCCATGAGCATAACCAAACTTAGTTTAACATATTTTTGATCATATATCATGCCAACAACCATCCATGGTCTCACAACACACATAACATCACCAAAACGACACTTTACGGCCAATCCACCACCAAAACCATAACCAATTTCACAATAGAAATTCCAAATATTATACACCATGACCAAACAAGGGGAGACTATAATCACATCTCACATGAAAATATTGAACCCATCAACTTCATTTTCTTCAAGACCACAAGCCCATGTTCAAGTTTACAAGGCAAAACCATCCTCCGAATTAATAAACACATACACTTCACACATAGTGAACTTCTCACACTCCACCAACATAACCAACATAGTATAAATAATTTTCCATGCATAAAATATATTAAACCACAATAATATACACTTACCAATACTCACCAAGTGATGATATTTCGCCAAAAGGATGAAGGCTTAGGGTTTGAGTTGAGAGAATCTTGTGGAAATTTCTAGACTTTGGCAGGTGTAAAATGGTGAATAAATCTGATTTTTCTCACCTTTTATAGAACCTTCAAAGTCAAATTTATCCAATTCAATTGGGTCAATAATGTCCTCATGGATTTGGTCATGCAAGAATGGGTCAACTACCCATTTGGGCCATGTCTTCCATGTAAGTTTTGGGCCCCCATTGAGCCCAATGGCTCAAGACTTCTTTAGCCCACTAACTTTTGTATATAATTCATTATATATATATATATATATATATATATGTCCGTCAAGTCACCCTTATCCATCTCTTGGCATTAAATGCATGGTTGATTTGGTCAAATGGAAGATTGGAAGAATGGGTCAACTTGTTATTTTGGGCCATGTCTTCTTGTTCATTTTGGGCTTCATATTTGGGCCCAATAATACAAGACTTATTAAATGCCCACATTTCAATGCAAAAATTATCAATTCTCTCATGTTGTCATATTTCCATGTATGTACATGTAGTCGTATAGGCTCGGCAACATACGGAGTGTTACACCTCCCACAAGGGTCTAATCCCTTGTACTAGGCCCAATATCAATTATATCATCCATAACATTACATAATACATACCTTTGACTCTCGGTACTTTATTAACCATGGTTCAACGTCGTCAAGTAGGGTTGGGTAGGTACGGGGTGTTACATTCTTCCCCCCTTAGGAACATTCGTCCTCGAATGTTGACAACATCTTCTCATGGGCAACAATTGCATCACAATATTAGCTTCTCTATACATATACTCCTATAAGTACTTACTTAGTCATTCTCCACGTCCATACCTTTGAACTTTCTACTTTTGTAATACAATGTGTAAGCTGGTAACATAATTTCAAGTGTTTGGATGATACGTTCTGCTTGTCCACCTATTTAGGGATGGAAAACTGTACCCAACTTCACTTGTATACCCAAACTTTCTGTATTTCTAACTGTTACCTCATCCAGTTACCAATAACCCATACATATTCTCAATGTGTCATTTCTCGTTTGTACAAACAAAACTGGTGCACCCTATAGGGACACACTAAGTCTTACTAGCTGACATATGTATACCATGGACATCGCTTTCCTGTCCTCAGGATAGAAAACAAATTTACCTTTTCTCTCAAGGAAGGTCTTTTGTGGAATAAAAGAGAAATATACTTTCTTAGCTGGGCAATCTTCGTGCCATCACAAGAAACCAACCACTTCCTACTCATTACAACATTAAAAGTCTTTCATTTCCAAA
Organism: Capsicum rhomboideum; assembly: GCA_031232105.1. NCBI lineage: Eukaryota > Viridiplantae > Streptophyta > Magnoliopsida > Solanales > Solanaceae > Capsicum > Capsicum rhomboideum. The sequence continues at coordinate 134,647,799 of CP124711.1, read as the reverse complement.
TCATGGTGCATATTGATCACTCCCTATAAGATAGAATACCATGCATGTTGTGCTTCTACCATAATGCATTTCCCTAGGTCATATATATATATCCGATACATAAAATTTGTCTTTAGCTCAACCACCCTTGTCGAACTTTACCATATAATTTTTTTTTCAACTGAATAACACAGGATTTGCATATTGCTCTTCTTTTTCTCAGATACCAATGAAACTTCTGCCACAATTGATACTATAATTCCTTCACCTGACGTTTGATACAAGTAGTGGTGCCATCTACTATAAGCAATTGTCGCAACTGTTAACTCAAAATCATATGTGGGATAAGTTCTTTTATGCGGACGCAATTGTCTTATGACATATGTTATCACATTTGTCGTACTGCATGTATACACATTCCATACCAACTTGTAAACCATCACAATATACTGCATACTCTTATGTTCCTTTGGAAGGTACTAGTACAGGTTTAGGAGTCAATTTATCTTTCATCTCTTGCAATATTTTCTCACATACATCATTCCACCGAAACTTAATTACTTTGTGTTAACTTGGTAAGGGTATTCTAATGGAAAATAAGCTCTCCAACAAACTTTCTGTACTACCCGGCTAAAATCAAGAAAACTACGAATCGTTGTAGGCATTGTAGGTTTTAGCCAATTCTTCACGGCTTCTACCTTTGGTAAATAGTTCCTTATTCCTTCATCTGATCCTATGTGACCCAAGAATGCTACGGAGTTTACCCAGCATTCACCCTTAGAGAATTTGTGTCTATATCGTACCGTCACGAAGAATCTATGACATTTGCCATAACTACTTAGCATGGGTTCCTTATGTTCTTCGAGTAAACCCCCATAACATCTGTAAACTTTGTTACGTACTTGTCTAAGAAGGCTTCGTTCTACTCATCAAATCTGTAATAACTACGGGTGCATTCGCTAGCCCAATTGTCATACTAAGAATTTATAATAATCTTACCATGTTCGTAATGCTATTTTGGGTATATCATCATTATTCACTTTTCATTTCATCATTCACTCATTCATTCATTTCAATAATTATCCTCTTTTCACCTTTAACCAAGTAGTACATGTATTCCCTTATAGTATCATTTTCTTTGCCTTGAGATAGGCAATAAAGTTACCTCTTGATGTTCCGACATTGTCTATGTAACTTTTGAGCTCGACACTCTACTGTGGTCTAACGTGAAGCCAACCAATCCTTACCCATTATAACGTCCAACTCTACCATGTCCTACTTAATAAAGTCAACCAATGTATCATGATTACCACATTCACTATACAATTACGACATACCCATAGATTCATGATGTAACACCCCGTACTTTTCTAACCTCACTTGATACCTTGGGATCATATCTACATAGGTGTTGATATGCCATGAAAAGGTGTTTTATAATGTCATTGGTTAAACATTTGATATCGTACTTAACATGTGCGACTAGACCTTCGTAGGAGGTGTTTTGTGAATTCGTGATGCATTTGGGTGATGCTACGCACATGTTCTAACCTCATTTAGTTACTTTAAGTCATGGTTACTTGATGTTTAAGATCACTAAGTAAGTATTTTGTAGTGTTTTGATAAGGGATTGGACGATACGCAACCATTGGATTAGTGGCCGAAAAATTCAGCAAAGTGCTGAAACTTGCGCCACTACCCTGTTTCAGGGGTGTGGCGCAAGCCACCTGAAGTATGAAGATTCATATAAGGCTGAAAACTTGTGCCACAGCCTGCTTTGCAGCTAGTGGCGCAAGGCACAAATTTTGTGCCTTTCCGGACCCGTTTTGAAACGCAATTCTACGACGCTTCTTGGATGGTTTCTTTTGGTTCTTTGGAGTTCTTTGAGCATTTTTAAAGCTTCAAACACTTCAATACACTCCTACATACTCCTACATGATCAAATCATGAAATGTGAATAGTGACCCAAAAATGTCCAATGAAGTCAAGGGCGACTAGAATTCCTATTTTTGCGATCGAAACGACGAATGAGAATCTTTTAAGAGAATATTGTCGTGATATTATGGAATTATGTAAACATGAGATATATGGTTAATAATACATGAAATGTGATGTATTACATGGATATGTGTTATTGGGCCCAAAGTTAGGCCCAAAATGGAATAAAATACATAGGCCCAAAGGGAAATAACCCATTCTTCCAATAATTGACTAAGTACACATATCATTTAGTGCCAAGTGTGGATAAGGATGAATTTAGGTCCATAAAAAGCCCCCAAAAATCAGATTTTTAATCATACAAGACTCTCATGTCTTTATGATATTTTCTCAACATTTCCCATTTCCAAACCCTAAAGAAAAATAATTCCTTTGGACTCTTTGGACAAGATCATCCTATTCCAAGCCTTGGTAAGTATCTATTCACATGAATTAACATATTATATGCATGGGAGATTATGTATATTATGATAGTTGTGTTGGCAAGGTGGTGAATAGTGTATTTTTGCCTTTGGTGAAAGATGTGCTATCTTGGTGATTTGAACTTGAATTAGGACTTGTGCCTTTGATGAAAAAGCATGGTATGGACAAAATATGAACATGTATGGTGTTATTTTTGGTATTAAACTTGTTCTTGTCTATAAGTGGAAATTGTGGGATTTTGGCCGATATGTGTTATGAGTTGTATTAAGGTCATTTGATAGGTTATTTGTGATGTGTTATGGATAAGAAAGTGTAAAGGAGAAGTGTTGTGGTGAAATGTATCAATTATCATGTATTGGTCAATGTTGGAAATATTATGGAATTTTTGGAATAAGAATTTTATCAATGGTTTTGTCAAGGGGAAATGGCATGTTTAAGGACACATATATGACTCATTGATGTTACATGCATTTGAAGAGTAATTGGTGGTTAATGTGAATTCCGTATTGTATTTGTGTTGTAGAGTGACACAGAGAGAAGGAGCGGGATTATTGTATACGCATCTAAGGTTGTATATTCGTATTGCAAATCCAAGGTATGTAAGGTTACTTTGTCCGTATCTTTCTGCGGCAAATAGTGTCCATATTGACATGCCACTAGTCCTATCCCAAAATGTGCTAAGGTATCCGATATCCCTTTATCAATAGTCATTGTCATAGTAACAACATCACACTAGGAATAAACTGGTTAGAAAACTTAAAACCATATAAACTAGAAGACAAACAGTTAACCATAACATATAAAAACAAAATTGTACTAATTAAACGAACAATAACATGACATAGGCTAATGCCCAAGATATATATACTTGCAAAAATAATAGTAGAAGGATATCATAATAGATATTATACTCCTATGATTGATACAGGAGCAGAAGCAAATCTATGCAAACATAATTGTCTACCAGATGATAAATGGGAAAAATTAAAAACCCCAGTAATAATAAGTGGCTTTAACGATGAAGGAAGTATGATCACTTACAAAGCAAAAAATATAAAAATCCAACTATGGGATCAGATATTTAGATTGGTATTATTCAGACCAATATTATTCAGATTAATATGATTAACTACGAAGCACTTTACAATTGGACACAAACTAAATGAGAAAGAAAATCAACACAAAATAGATTAATAGCCACAATCCTAAAATACCACCAAACCCGTAACATTCAAACTTTAGAACAAATGACAGATATTATGAAAGAACTAAACAGCTTAATTACACTAGAAAAACAATATTATAGTGAAGCATTTGAAACATAAGATGATCCTTGAACTAAACCGCTTAATTACACTAGAAAAATAATATTATAGTGAAGCATTTGAAACATAAGATGATCCCCCCAAAATTGGTATCAGAGTTATGTATAAAAAAGCTATGTATAAAAACGCTATGTATAAAAACAAGCTACATACAATAAGACAATAATGGAAAAAATATTACACGATAAGTTTTTTATTATTGTTTTATCTAGGGTAATATTTTCTTTGTATTTTTCACATAAGTCAATAAACCAATGTTGTAAGTATTTTATCCTAGCTCCTAAGGTATCTGTTAATCCTGCATCAGCCCAATCTTTTGTTATTTTTGATCCAAAAGGTTCTGGTAATTTTGTAAAATAAAGTTTTCTTATTTCAACACTTTCTGCTGTTGTATATAATCCTTTATAATAATAATCCTTGAAGGCACAAGTATATTCTTCTAAGTAGCACATATTACATATAGCTAGTTTTAGCATTAAATTTCGATGTATTATTTTTTCCTTATTTTGTTCCTCTATTTCTGTAGTCATACTACTAAATTCATCTCGAATAGCTATTTCATATTTATTTAAAATTTCTGTATTGGTCGTAGCTGCGGTTCCTTCACTGTTTCTATTATTTCTTAATACTGCTAGGCTTGCTGTAGTTGAATTTTGTAGCCATAATTTAACTGTTCCTATTAGTGTTCTTTCTATATAAGCTGGTGTTTTTGCCATTGATATTTTATTATCTACTAGTTGTTTAGCAATATACCCTATCCAGAATTGAATTGCTTTATTTGTGTTAGAGACACAGTCTAAGTCTAAAAGGTTATGTTGTTCAAATGTTTGTTTTGGTTGCCATTTTGTATTTAATCTTCGTTCCCATAATGTTCTATTTCTACCCTCTGTTTCATATGTATATTTAGTATAACTAGATGACTGCTTATTTGTTTTAGAAGTACTTGGTTTGTTATCTATTGTTCCTGCATTAACTTCTATTTGTGTATTGTTTATTTGTTCTAATATTTCTGTATATGTTTCACTAATTTCAGAATGTGTATCTTCTTGAAATGTGTCGTCATCATTGTTTATAGTGTTTATCCTAATCTCTGGTAATAATTCCGGTTCAGTATTACTTTGTTCTGCTTCTTCTATTTGCATTTTAGCCTTAAATTGTGCTATTTCTTTAGTTAATAGTAATTCTTGTTCATGTTCTCGTTTTTTCTCTTTTTCTTTTTGTTTATCAGCATATAGTTTTTTTTACATTTCTAATTCTTTTTCTAATTCTAATATTTTAGTATTTTTTGTTTCCTCTAAATGTTGTAATTCTTCTTTTGCTTGTGTTTTGATTTTATCAATTTCATATTTTTGATCGATTTCTTCATTTTCTTTAGTAATTCGGACCATAGCGGTTAAACTATCTTCCAAACTAACTGTTTCTTTTTCTAACATTAAGTATAAGGTTTTACCTATTTTCTTGTATCGTCTTCCTAAATTTGAAAAGATTATTGCTATTTGTAATCCATCTGGGTTTGTATATGTCTTTTCATCTATTGCATATTCTTCTTTATTCATTATTCTTTATTCATTATAATTGATGTTCGTATTTATATTCTAAATGGAACAATTGTATTTCTAATTCAAATATGGTTTTTCTTTGTGTATCTAGAGATTTCTTAGTTACTCCGGCAAATATATTATAATGTAATCTGGCCTGTCTATATTTTAGTTCTTGTCGTACTCTTGTAATTTCTGCTGCTAATTGTTGTCTGTATTGTGTATCTGTATTCATATCAGCTTGTTCTTAAGATGTTGGATTAATTTGTATTCTGTTTTAGATATTTTGTCTATTAAGTAGGATAGTCTATCGTTATTTAATTTGTTGACACTTAAAGATTTGTATTCTGGGTATAATATTTTCAATTTTTTCTTCAGTTTCCGTAAATCCTTATTTTTCTTTCTTTGTTGTTTATTTATTTTTTGTATAACTATCTTTTCTTTAGTTTGGTCTTCAGTATCCGTATTATAGAGTATATCATTTATATAAGTATGTTGGTTATTAATATGTTGATCTAAGGTAATTCCATATTCTTGGTAATCTTGTAATATTTTTTCCATTATTGTCTTATTGTATGTAGCTTGTTTTTATACATAGCGTTTTATACATAGCTTTTTTATACATAGCTCTGATACCAATTTTGGGGGTGCGGATCAAGGATCATCTGATCTAAGATAATTTCATATTCTTGGTAATCTTGTAATATTTTTTCCATTATTGTCTTATTGTATGTAGCTTGTTTTTATACATAGCGTTTTTATACATAGCTCTGATACCAGAAGATAAGAAAGAAAAGATGGCAGACAAAGAAAAACATATGTAATTATGTTTACTTTTCCTTTTTAAAAGTCTTTTGTTTTATATGTAAAGTAAAGTAGGATGTGACATATGAATAGTTTTCTTTTTAGAAAAGTCGTAAAGTAAATAGTAAGAGTCATAACTGTGCACATAGGAAGAGTCGCACAGTAATTTTATTTTTAGTCTTTCAGTTTTTGAAGAGTCGTCTGTTGGCACTTCTTTTCTCTATAAATAGGCAGATTGTAAGTAAATGAAAGTAAGCCTCATGTGCTGAGCAATAGCCTTCATAAATAAAAATACCATTCATAGATGATTTATACCCACACGTACTAACAAAAACACATTGGTGGTTTACAACCCCATGTAAACATAAAATAGGAGCTAAGAGAGTAACAAACAAAGTAAGAAAGATAACGCCATGGATAAAAGGAAGTGAAAAAATTACACAAGAATTAGAAACTGAAAACCCTATTCAAAAAATAGAATTAATTATATTCTCTATAAATAAACTTAAATCAATTCAAGACAAGTTAGAACTTTTATATAATGAAAACCCGTTACACGGATGGGAAAAACATAGGACGACAGTACAAATTGAGTTAATAGATGAACAAAGTATAATAACCCAAAAACCCCTGAAATATAATTTCGATGACCTAAAAGAATTCAACTTACATATAACCGAATTACGTAATAATAACTTTATACAAACCAGTAACAGTAAACATTCTAGTCCAGCTTTTATAGTTTCTAAACATAGTGAACAAAAAAGAGGAAAAAGCAGAATGGTTATTGACTATAGAAACCTAAATGCTAAAACAAAAACTTACAATTACCCAATACCAAATAAAATATTAAAAATAAGACAAATACAAGGTTATAATTATTTCAGCAAATTTGATTGCAAATCAGGATTTTACCACCTAAAGTTAACAGATGAGTCTAAAAAACTAACAGCATTCACAGTACCACAAAGATTTTACGAATGGAATGTATTACCATTTGGATACAAAAATGCACCAGGAAGATACCAAAATTTTATGGATAAATACTTTAATCAAATAGAAAATTGTATAGTATATATAGACGACATACTTTTATACTCGAGAACACAAGATGAACATATACAGTTATTAGATCAATTTATACACATAATTGAAATCTCAGGAATAAGCTTAAGCAAAACAAAAGCAAAAATAATGAAAAATCAGATAGAATTTCTAGGAATACAGATAGATAAAAATGCAATAAAAATGCAAACCCATATTGTACAAAAAATAATCGACTCAGACGAAATAATAGATACAAAAAAGAAGTTACAATCATTTTTAGGATTAGTTAACCAAGTAAGAGATTATGTACCTAAACCAGCAGAATACCTGAAACCTTTACATAAAAAATTAAAGAAAGATACTGAGTATTATTTTGATGAAACTGATAAGTTACATATACAAAAAATTAAGGATATGTGTAAAAAATTACCCAAGTTATATTTTCCTGATGAAAATAGGAAATTTATATATATTGTAGAAACAGATTCTAGTGATCACAGTTACGGAGGAATACTTAAATACAAATATGACAATGAAAAAACTGAGCATCATTGCAGATATTATTCGGGAACTTATACCGAACCACAATTAAAATGGGAAATAAATAGAAAGGAATTATCTGCGTTATATAAATGTTTATTAGCATTTGAACCTTATATCGTATATAACAAATTTATTGTAAGAACAGATAATACACAAGTAAAATGGTGGATAACAAGAAAAATACAGGACTCAGTTACAACAAAGGAAATACGAAGACTTGTATTAAATATACAAAATTCACTTTTACAATTGAAATAATCAGATCTGATAAGAATGTCATTGCAGACCACTTATCAAGACAAAGCCACACAGACAGAACAAGATAGTACAAAAATGGAAGATATACTCAAAGCCCTTACTACACTTTGTACAAAAGTGGACAGTATGGACATTGAAATACATAGACAAAAGTTACAAATCAATGAAGCTAAGTTGAAATCAGCCAGCACAAGTCAGCCGCATGACTATAAAACTGCTGAGATAAGTCGATCGGAAGACTCTAAACATCCAGAGGTAGAAGGAGACGTTGGGAAACTCCGTAAAACCCATAACAAGCTTGTTAATGATGCAGGTACCAGCGAACCAGTTACAAAGAAACCTTATACAAATAGTAACCTAAATAGAGTATTTGCAAAACCTTTCATACCAAAAACACATACTACCCAAAATACCACAACCCCACAAACGTCCACATATGCAGAAAGCTTAAATAGTGATAAAAGAACTTACAACCATATTTCTCAAAATTATATCAAAAATATCCACGAAATACAAACACACCTAAACTTACAACCAAGATCTACATCTACTAAAGACCCAACCCAAGATTATATCACCCAAAAGTTACAAGGGTACAATAAGTTAATTGCACAACCCAAGACCAGTGCAAATTTAATCAGATCATGTTATGCATACGGACTAATCAATACCATATACACATACAGTGGAGAAGAATTATTCGGAATACCAGACCTACAAAGTGCATTCACAAGATACAAAAGAATTACAAAAGGAGATCTATATTACATCAAGTTTTATACAGCACCAGCGGAAATATTGTACAATGAAGTAAAACTAGTTATACAAGTGATAAAAATTGGAATGACAAGAGATATGATTATCCCAGAAGAAATAGAACCACAACCAGAGATACCAGTAAATGATATACCAAGCTTTTATGCAAACAAAAGAGCTATTGGCATAGCCACAATTATCCAAGAATTAGCCAACAACTACTTAAATGGAAATGCTATATGGAGTTATACTATTAGAAATCAAGTCATGATATATTCCAATTCAAGGGAGATACGCCAAGGAGATATGGACGAAGTCCAAAGATGGATACTATCCTTACTTAAACCAGAAGAGCAACCATTGACAAGAGCCTTAAAAAACAATTTTATTTCACAAAATATATTGACCAGATATTGCAAATTAGTTAGTAAATACCCTGACCACAAATGTACCCAATGCAATGGAGGAGATAGTATTGATATGCCAACCGTCCAGCTGGAGTAATCAATCAATCAAGCAAAGAAGATAAGGCAAAAGAAGATAAGAAAGAAAAGATGGCAGACAAAGAAAAACATATGTAATTATGTTTACTTTTCCTTTTTAAAAGTCTTTTGTTTTATATGTAAAGTAAAGTAGGATGTGACATATGAATAGTTTCCTTTTTAGAAAAGTCGTAAAGTAAATAGTAAGAGTCATAACTGTGCACATAGGAAGAGTCGCACAGTAATTTTATTTTTAGTCTTTCAGTTTTTGAAGAGCCGTCTGTTGGCACTTCTTTTCTCTATAAATAGGCAGATTGTAAGTAAATGGAAGTAAGCCTCATGTGCTGAGCAATAGCCTTCATAAATAAAAATCTCTCTTCCAAATTACAAACAAAAGTTATTAAAACCTAAGATATGGAGCAATCCGACAAACCAACTCAGGTATATATATTCATAACCATGAATAGCTAAACTTTTATATTCCTTATAATCTCTTCACTATCATTGTAATTTATCATGTTATAGTACAATTATTTTTGAACATTTAGAGTAAGTTTGCCATGGAAATAGGCTAAGAGTAGTTAAGCCCAGACTATGTCATCCTAAAGTGGAAACCGATAGGCAAGGAAGCCATTTAAGGGGAGTACACAAAGTTGAGGCGCTGTTAGGGTAAATGATTGAAGCCAAAATACATGGTAGTGACCGAAAAAATTATTCAGAATACTATATTAGAACATGATAAGCATAATGATACATAAAGAGGTTAGAAGGGAATATGCATAAGCAACAATATGAATATTCACATAGACACACCCATTACTAGTAATAACGAATCTAAAACCGAAATAGATACTTATAAGTTGAGTTCTTATACATATATACTAGATGAAGATGATAATTACAAAATAACTTTGTTATATGCATTAAGGAACTTAGATACTGACACACGAAAAATAATTTATGACTTATTAAAAACTTACGAGATAATGAAATTAATGCAAGATAGTTGGTTAGAATTTACCATTTCACATTATGCACATTATGATGATGATAGTACTGATTATTTAGATTGATATTATTCAGACCAATATTATTCAGATTAATATGATTAACTACGAAGCACTTTACAATTGGACACAAACTAAACGAGAAAGAAAATCAACACAAAATAGATTAATAGCCACAATCCTAAAATACCACCAAACCCGTAACATTCAAACTTTAGAACAAATGACAGATATTATGAAAGAACTAAACCGCTTAATTACACTAGAAAAAACAATATTATAGTGAAGCATTTGAAACATAAGATGATCCTTGAACTAAACCGCTTAATTACACTAGAAAAACAATATTATAGTGAAGCATTTGAAACATAAGATGATCCTTGATCCGCACCCCCAAAATTGGTATCAAAGCCGCTTTTGGGGGTGCGGATCAAGGATCATCTTATGTGCTGATTTTGTAAAATAAAGTTTTCTTATTTCAACACTTTCTGCTGTTGTATATAATCCTTATAATAATAATCCTTGAAGGCACAAGTATATTCTTCTAAGTAGCACATATTACATATAGCTAGTTTTAGCATTAAATTTTATATGTAACTTATAACACTTTTTTCAATAGGGTGTATGATTCTAATGCATATATATATGCATAGAAATAATCATACACCCTACTGAATAATCATACACCCTACTGAATAAGATTATTAGAAACTATAAAAGCTGGACTAGAATGTTTACTGTTACTGATTTGTATAAAGTTATTATTACGTAATTCGGTTATATGTAAGTTGAATTCTTTTAGGTCATCGAAATTATATTTCAGGGGTTTTTGGGTTATTATACTTTGTTCATCTATTAACTCAATTTGTACTGTCGTCCTATGTTTTTCCCATCCGTGTAACGGGTTTTCATTAGATAAAAGTTCTAACTTGTCTTGAATTGGTTTAAGTTTATTTATAGAGAATATAATTAATTCTATTTTTTGAATAGGGTTTTCAGTTTCTAATTCTTGTGTAATTTTTTCACTTCCTTTTATCCATGGCGTTATCTTTCTTACTTTGTTTGTTACTCTCTTAGCTCCTATTTTATGTTTACATGGGGTTGTAAACCACCAATGTGTTTTTGTTAGTACGTGTGGGTATAAATCATCTATGAATGGTATTTTTATTTATGAAGGCTATTGCTCAGCACATGAGGCTTACTTTCATTTACTTACAATCTGCCTATTTATAGAGAAAAGAAGTGCCAACAGACGGCTCTTCAAAAACTGAAAGACTAAAAATAAAATTACTGTGCGACTCTTCCTATGTGCACAGTTATGACTCTTACTATTTACTTTACGACTTTTCTAAAAAGGAAACTATTCATATGTCACATCCTACTTTACTTTACATATAAAACAAAAGACTTTTAAAAAGGAAAAGTAAACATAATTACATATGTTTTTCTTTGTCTGCCATCTTTTCTTTCTTATCTTCTGGTATCAGAGCTATGTATAAAAACGTTATGTATAAAAACAAGCTATATACAATAAGACAATAATGGAAAAAATATTACAAGATTACCAAGAATATGGAATTACCTTAGATCAGATGATCCTTGATCCGCACCCCCAAAATTGGTACCAGAGCTATGTATAAAAAAGCTATGTATAAAAACAAGCTACATACAATAAGACAATAATGGAAAAAATATTACAAGATTACCAAGAATTTATAGTGAAGCATTTGAAACATAAGATGATCCTTGATCCGCACCCCCAAAATTGGTATCAGAGCTATGTATAAAAAAGCTATGTATAAAAACGCTATGTATAAAAACAAGCTACATACAATAAGACAATAATGGAAAAAATATTACAAGATTACCAAGAATATGGAATTACCTTAGATCAACATATTAATAACCAACATACTTATATAAATGATATACTCTATAATATGGATACTGAAGACCAAACTAAAGAAAAGATAGCTATACAAAAAATAAATAAACAACAAAGAAAGAAAAATAAGGATTTACGAAAACTGAAGAAAAAATTGAAAATATTATACCCAGAATACAAATCTTTAAGTGTCAACAAATTAAATAACGATAGATTATCCTACTTAATAGACAAAATATCTAAAACAGAATACAAATTAATCCAACATCTTAAGAACAAGCTGATATGAATACATTTACACAATACAGACAACAATTAGCAGCAGAAATTACAAGAGTACGACAAGAACTAAAAGAAAGACAGGCCAGATTACATTATAATATATTTGCCGAAGTAACTAAGAAATCTCTAGATACACAAAGAAAAATCATATTTGAATTAGAAATACAATTGTTCCATTTAGAATATAAATACGGACATCAATTATAATGAATAAAGAATAATGAATAAAGAAGAATATGCAATAGATGAAAAGACATATATAAACCCAGATGGATTACAAATAGCAATAATCTTTTCAAATTTAGGAAGACGATACAAGAAAATAGGTAAAACCTTATACTTAATGTTAGAAAAAGAAACAGTTAGTTTGGAAGATAGTTTAACCGCTATGGTCCGAATTACTAAAGAAAATGAAGAAATCGATCAAAAATATGAAATTGATAAAATCAAAACACAAGCAAAAGAAGAATTACAACATTTAGAGGAAACAAAAAATACTAAAATATTAGAATTAGAAAAAGAATTAGAAATGTAAAAAAAACTATATACTGATAAACAAAAAGAAAAAGAGAAAAAACGAGAACATGAACAAGAATTACTATTAACTAAAGAAATAGCACAATTTAAGGCTAAAATGCAAATAGAAGAAGCAGAGCAAAGTAATACTGAACCGGAATTATTACCAGAGATTAGGATAAACACTATAAACAATGATGACGACACATTTCAAGAAGATACACATTCTGAAATTAGTGAAACATATACAGAAATATTAGAACAAATAAACAATACACAAATAGAAGTTAATGCAGGAACAATAGATAACAAACCAAGTACTTCTAAAACAAATAAGCAGTCATCTAGTTATACTAAATATACATATGAAACAGAGGGTAGAAATAGAACATTATGGGAACGAAGATTAAATACAAAATGGCAACCAAAACAAACATTTGAACAACATAACTTTTTAGACTTAGACTGTGTCTCTGACACAAATAAAGCAATTCAATTCTGGATAGGGTATATTGCTAAACAACTAGTAGATAATAAAATATCAATGGCAAAAACACCAGCTTATATAGAAAGAACACTAATAGGAACAGTTAAATTATGGCTACAAAATTCAACTACAGCAAGCCTAGCAGTATTAAGAAATAATAGAAACAGTGAAGGAACCGCAGCTACGACCAATACAGAAATTTTAAATAAATATGAAATAGCTATTCGAGATGAATTTAGTAGTATGACTACAGAAATAGAGGAACAAAATAAGGAAAAAATAATACATCGAAATTTAATGCTAAAACTAGCTATATGTAATATGTGCTACTTAGAAGAATATACTTGTGCCTTCAAGGATTATTATTATAAAGGATTATATACAACAACAGAAAGTGTTGAAATAAGAAAACTTTATTTTACAAAATTACCAGAACCTTTTGGATCAAAAATAACAAAAGATTGGGCTGATGCAGGATTAACAGATACCTTAGGAGCTAGGATAAAATACTTACAACATTGGTTTATTGACTTATGTGAAAAATACAAAGAAAATATTACCCTAGATAAAACAATAATAAAAAACTTATCGTGTTGCAAAAATAAAACAGCACCACAATTTGGATGTATAGATAAAAATAAAAATTTTTACAGTAAGAGAAGAAAGAAATATGCTAAAACTACATATAAACCACACAAAACTAGATATAAATATAAAACCCCAAGAAAACGATATTATGTAAAAAACTATAATACAAAACGACCATATAAGAAAAAGAAAACATTAGCAGAATGCACATGCTATAACTGTGGAAAGTTAGGTCACTTAGCAAAAGATTGCAAAATACCTAAAGACCCAAAGAAAAAACAAATATCGAAAGTAACAATAGATAATGATGAATATACACAACTTGACTATATAGATTATGATTTAGATAGTGATGATAGTATATATGACTTTTTATCAGATACTAGTATAAATGAAAATGACTCAGAAACAGAATATGACTGAAAAAGATATCCAAATAATTAACCAAGAAGAATACCAAGATGCAGAATCATCAGAACAAAAAATAATATTTGATAATCATATATTCGACCAAATAAAAAGAAAAGAATTAGACTTAAGTATAACCAAAATCTTAGATGTACCGATAATTAAACAATGGTTCAAACCACCAAAAGAAGAATATTATGTACTAAGCCAAAAAGAACATATTATAGATTGTAAATACATAAAAGGAAAAGCAAAGATTCCTATACTAAACAAAAAATTAGTAAATAAAGAAATACAAAATATAAAATCAAAAATCCCAATAAAATATGTACACTTAGGAGCAACAGAAATATTAATCAAGGCATGTTTTAGAGAAGGAATAGATACTCCAATTGAAATATACTTAGCAGATGATGAAATCATACACTCTATTGAAAAAAGTGTTATAAGTGCAGTTAAAGGAAATTTAATATATCAAAAATTCAAATTGATAATAAGTGCTAATTATTCAGTAGCAGTAACAGATACAAATATAGATAAATCATTAGTCTTATACTGGAAAATGTCAGGAATTGAGTTAGCCCCAGGCAGTAAAATATTTACAGCAAGATGTAAAAATTTATATATATATACTACCACTCATGCAGTAAAAGCAAAAAACAAAATAAATAGAATTAAAATTAAAAAACCCAGTAATAATAAGCGGCTTTAACGATGAAGGAAGTATGATCACTTACAAAGCAAAAAATATAAAAATCCAACTATGGGATCAGATATTAACAATAAAAGAACTATATAGTTTTGAATTCTCTCAAAGAGATATGTTATTAGGAATACCATTCATAGATGATTTATACCCACACGTACTAACAAAAACACATTGGTGGTTTACAACCCCAT
This sequence comes from Capsicum rhomboideum, assembly GCA_031232105.1. Lineage (NCBI taxonomy): Eukaryota > Viridiplantae > Streptophyta > Magnoliopsida > Solanales > Solanaceae > Capsicum > Capsicum rhomboideum. The sequence continues at coordinate 134,632,573 of CP124711.1, read as the reverse complement.
GTAAACATAAAATAAGAGCTAAGAGAGTAACAAACAAAGTAAGAAAGATAACGCCATGGATAAAAGGAAGTGAAAAAATTACACAAATATTAGAAACTGAAAACCCTATTCAAAAAATAGAATTAATTATTTCTCTATAAATAAACTTAAACCAATTCAAGACAAGTTAGAACTTTTATATAATGAAAACCCGTTACACGGATGGGAAAAACATAGGACGACAGTACAAATTGAGTTAATAGATGAACAAAGTATAATAACCCAAAAACCCCTGAAATATAATTTCGATGACCTAAAAGAATTCAACTTACATATAACCGAATTACGTAATAATAACTTTATACAAACCAGTAACAGTAAACATTCTAGTCCAGCTTTTATAGTTTCTAAACATAGTGAACAAAAAAGAGGAAAAAGCAGAATGGTTATTGACTATAGAAACCTAAATGCTAAAACAAAAACTTACAATTACCCAATACCAAATAAAATATTAAAAATAAGACAAATACAAGGTTATAATTATTTCAGCAAATTTGATTGCAAATCAGGATTTTACCACCTAAAGTTAAAAGATGAGTCTAAAAAACTAACAGCATTCACAGTACCACAAGGATTTTACGAATGAAATGTATTACCATTTGGATACAAAAATGCACCAGGAAGATACCAAAATTTTATGGATAAATACTTTAATCAAATAGAAAATTGTATAGTATATATAGACGACATACTTTTATACTCGAGAGCACAAGATGAACATATACAGTTATTAGATCAATTTATACACATAATTGAAATCTTAGGAATAAGCTTAAGCAAAACAAAAGCAAAAATAATGAAAAATCAGATAGAATTTCTAGGAATACAGATAGATAAAAATGCAAACCCATATAGTACAAAAAATAATCGACTCAGACGAAATAATAGATACAAAAAAGAAGTTACAATCATTTTTAGGATTAGTTAACCAAGTAAGAGATTATGTACCTAAACTAGCAGAATACCTGAAACCTTTACATAAAAAATTAAAGAAAGATACTGAGTATTATTTTGATGAAACTGATAAGTTACATATACAAAAAATTAAGGCTATGTGTAAAAAATTACCTAGGTTATATTTTTCTGATGAAAATAGGAAATTTATATATATTGTAGAAACAGATTCTAGTGATCACAGTTACGGAGGAATACTTAAATACAAATATGACAATGAAAAAACTGAGCATCATTGCAGATATTATTCGGGAACTTATACCGAACCACAATTAAAATGGGAAATAAATAGAAAGGAATTATTTGCGTTATATAAATGTTTATTAGCATTTGAACCTTATATCGTATATAACAAATTTATTGTAAGAACAGATAATACACAAGTAAAATGGTGGATAACAAGAAAAATACAGGACTCAGTTACAACAAAGGAAATACGAAGACTTGTATTAAATATACAAAATTTCACTTTTACAATTGAAATAATCAGATCTGATAAGAATGTCATTGCAGACCACTTATCAAGACAAAGCCACACAGACAGAACAAGATAGTACAACAATGGAAGATATACTCAAAGCCCTTACTACACTTTGTACAAAAGTGGATAGTATGGACATTGAAATACATAGACAAAAGTTACAAATCAATGAAGCTAGGTTGAAATCAGCCAGCACAAGTCAGCCGCATGACTATAAAACTGCTGAGATAAGTCGATCGGAAGACTCTAAACATCCAGAGGTAGAAGGAGACGTTGGGAAACTCCGTAAAACCCATAACAAGTTTGTTAATGATGCAGGTACCAGCGAACCAGTTACAAAGAAACCTTATACAAATAGTAACCTAAATAGCGTATTTGCAAAACCTTTCATACCAAAAACACATACTACCAAAAATACCACAACCCCACAAACGTCCACATATGCAGAAAGCTTAAATAGTGATAAAAGAACTTACAACCATATTTCTCAAAATTATATCAAAAATATCCACGAAATACAAACACACCTAAACTTACAACCAAGATCTACATCTACTAAAGACCCAACCCAAGATTATATCACCCAAAAGTTACAAGGGTACAATAAGTTAATTGCACAACCCAAGACCAGTGCAAATTTAATCAGATCATGTTATGCATACGGACTAATCAATACCATATACACATATAGTGGAGAAGAATTATTCGGAATACCAGACCTACAAAGTGCATTCACAAGATACAAAAGAATTACAAAAGGAGATCTATATTACATCAAGTTTTATACAGCACCAGCGGAAATATTGTACAATGAAGTAAAACCAGTTATACAAGTGATAAAAATTGGAATGACAAAAGATATGATTATCCCAGAAGAAATAGAACCACAACCAGAGATACCAGTAAATGATATACCAAGCTTTTATGCAAATAAAAGAGCTATTGGCATAGCCACAATTGTCCAAGAATTAGCCAACAACTACTTAAATGGAAATGCTATATGGAGTTATACTATTAGAAATCAAGTCATGATATATTCCAATTCAAGGGAGATACGCCAAGGAGCTATGGACGAAGTCCAAAGATGGATACTATCCTTACTTAAACCAGAAGAGCAACCATTGACAAGAGCCTTAAAAAACAATTTTATTTCACAAAATATATTGACCAGATATTGCAAATTAGTTAGTAAATACCCAGACCACAAATGTACCCAATGCAATGGAGGAGATAGTATTGATATGCCAACCGTCCAGCTGGAGTAATCAATCAATCAAGCAAAGAAGATAAGGCAAAAGAAGATAAGAAAGAAAAGATGGCAGACAAAGAAAAACATATGTAATTATGTTTACTTTTCCTTTTTAAAAGTCTTTTGTTTTATATGTAAAGTAAAGTAGGATGTGACATATGAATAGTTTCCTTTTTAGAAAAGTCGTAAAGTAAATAGTAAGAGTCATAACTGTGCACATAGGAAGAGTCGCACAGTAATTTTATTTTTAGTCTTTCAGTTTTTGAAGAGCCGTGTGTTGGCACTTCTTTTCTCTATAAATAGGCAGATTGTAAGTAAATGAAAGTAAGCCTCATGTGTTGAGCAATAGCCTTCATAAATAAAATTCTCTCTTCCAAATTACAAACAAAAGTTATTAGAACACTATATTAGAACATGATAAGCATAATGATACATAAAGAGGTTAGAAGGGAATATGCATAAGCAACAATATGAATACTCACATAGACACACCCAGTACTAGTAATAACGAAACTAAAACCGAAATAGATACTTATAAGTTGAGTTCTTATACATATATACTAGATGAAGATGATAATTACAAAATAACTTTGTTATATGCATTAAGGAACTTAGATACTGACACACGAAAAATCATTTATGACTTATTAAAAACTTATGAGATAATGAAATTAATGCAAGATAGTTGGTTAGAATTTACCATTTCACATTATGCACATTATGATGATGATAGTACTAATTATTTAGATTGGTATTATTCAGACCAATATTATTCAGATTAATATGATTAACTACGAAGCACTTTACAATTGGACACAAACTAAACAAGAAAGAAAATCAACACAAAATAGATTAATAGCCACAATCCTAAAATACCACCAAACCCGTAACATTCAAACTTTAGAACAAATGACAGATATTATGAAAGAACTAAACCGCTTAATTACACTAGAAAAACAATATTATAGTGAAGCATTTGAAACATAAGATGATCCTTGATCTACACCCCCATGTCGTACTTGACTCGGTGGCCTCAACGGCCTAGTTTCGCGTATGTATATATATCATGTTCCATGACTTTCATTGTTGGTCTCTATAGCCGTTATGTGCTTATGGGTTTCTTATGGCATGCATATGATTGAACATAGACAAAGGTTGGTTCTCTCGGGCCTTATCGGCTACGGGTGCCAATCATGTCTCGATTGGATTCGTGGCGTGACAAAAGTGGTATCAGAGCAGGTCGGTCTAAGGATGTCTACAAAGCCGTGTCTGAGTAGAGTCTTACTTATCGATGTATTGTGCACCACATTTATAAGTAGAAGGCTACAGGACATTTAGGATGTTATTTCTTTTCCTCATTCTAGATCATGCAATAGAGCCAATGTTGTAAGTTGCATTGTATCTGATCTTGGTAATTATTTTTCTTTGGTATAGTCCAAAATGCCGAATACAAGAAGAGGTCGAGGGAAAAGTAAGAGAATAGACAGAATTGCGGAAGAGGGAACAAGTAGACCACCACCTGAACAAGTTGATCAAGGTGGGGCTAAAACTGAGTTTGCAACGCGAGCTTCTTCTACTTCTTCAGCTCCAGAAGAGCCGAGAATAAGGGAAGTGCCTGTGGAACCACCGACGAATGCCACAGACCAGGATCTTAGGAATGCAGTTCAGATGTTAACAAAGTTAGTGGCAGCCCAAAGCCAAGGACGAGCTGGTCCAATGACACATGATGATGATGCGGCTAGAGTAGCAAGTCGCAGAACACAGGATTTTAGACCCTCCTATCTTCACAGGGGCAGATCCAAAAGCAGATACACAGGACTTCGTGGATCAAATTCAGAGGGCATTGGAAGTTATGCATATGACAGGGGTAGAAACAGTGGAACTTGCCGCATACAGGTTGAAAGGAGAGGCAATATTGTGGTACGAGGATTGGAAGAAATCCCGTGATATTGATGCAACCCCATCTACTTGGGAAGAGTTTAAAATGGCTTTCCTTGATCATTACTTTCCCTATGAGATCCGTGAGGCACGTGCGGATCAATTCCTAAATCTTCGTCAGGGAAATCTAAGCGTCAGGGAATATAGCTTGCAATTTAATTCCTTGGCTCGATATGCGCCAAATGTTGTGGCTACGATGACAGACAGGGTCCATAGATACGTGGACAGACTAGAGCCATACTTGGTAAGAGATTGCACTATTGCGGCCTTGAATAGGGACATGGACATTGCTCAAATACAAGCCTTCGCCCAGAAAATGGAAGATCAAAGACAGAGATGAAGGGTACATGAATTTGATAGGGGACAGTCTAAAAGGGCTAGACCTATGGGATCACCAATGATGTCCCAAGGAGGATCTAGGCCCCGCATGTTTCCTAGACCACCTAGACCGTCGTTCTCTTATTCCACAGGGAGTGCTTATTCTCAGTCTCGAGGGTTTAGAGGTGGTTCAGCTGGGCAAAGTAGTAGGGTTCATGGATCATAGGCAGCAGGTTTCCCTCGTCAGCAGTGTCAGTACTGCGGGCGTATGCACACAGGTACATGTCGGACAGGGACGAATGTCTGTTTTTGGTGTGGTATGCCGGGACATATAATGAGAGATTGTCCACAACGGAGCATGGGTGGTATCGCACGACCGGCTGGGTCGGCTGTTGCATCATCAGCATCGGTCCCTTCACTGGGCCGAGGGGGGCAGCCTATTGGCCGTGGTAGAGGCGCCAGAGGAGCAGCTAGTACTAGCGGGGTCCAGAATCGCACTTATGCTTTGGTGGACCGCCAGAATTCAGAGGCTTCCCCAGATGTTGTCACAGGTACATTATCCATATTCTCACATAATGTATATGCATTAATTGACCCAGGTTCTACATTTTCCTATGTTACTCCATTGGTTGCTGTGAAATTTGCAAAGGCACCGAAATTATTAATTAAATCAATTGAAGTGTCTACACCGGTTGGTGAATATATTATTACAAAGAGAGTATATCGTAACTGTGTGGTAACTGTGTGTGGTCATGATACGTTGGCCGATCTCATAGAATTGAACATGGTGGATTTTGATGTAATTATGGGAATGGATTGGTTGGCTGGCCTCTTGTTATGCTACGGTAGATTGCTAAGGGATACATATGTCATTTGGTACGAGTGAAAGATAATGAGGTGGAACCATTAACTCCACAGTCAGTACCGGTAGTCAATGAATTTCTGGATGTATTTTCAGAGGATCTTTCAGGTTTACCCCTTAGAACGGGAAGTAGAATTTGGCGTTGATGTGATTTCGGGCACTCAGCCCATTTCTATTCCTCCATATAGAATGGCTCCAGTGGAACTGCGTGAATTGAAGAAGCAGTTGAAGGATTTGCTGGACAAAGGCTTCATTAGGCCTAGTATGTCCCGGTGGGGTGCACCGGTATTATTTGTGAGAAAGAAAGATGGCACCTTGAGAATGTGCATCGACTATCGGCAACTGAATAAGGTAACGATCAAGAACAAATATCCCCTTCCTCGCATTGATGATTTGTTTGATCAGTTACAGGGTGCCAAATGTTTTTCGAAAATTGACTTGAGGTTGGGATACCATCAAGTCAGAGTTAGAGAGGAGGATGTACCCAAGACAGCTTTTCTAACACGGTATGGCCATTATGAATTTTTAGTTATGTCATTTGGACTAACAAATGCACCGACTGTGTTTATGGATTTGATGAATAGGGTGTTTAAGCCATTCTTAGACGTGTTCGTGACAGTATTTATAGATGATATCCTTGTTTATTCAAGATCACCAGAAGACCATGCTACTCATTTACGGCAAGTGTTACAAGTCCTCCGTGAGCGAAAGTTGTATGCAAAATTCTCCAAATGTGAATTTTGGTTAAAATCAGTTGCATTCTTGGGTCACATTGTGTCAGATGAAGGGATCTAGGTCAATAAACAGAAGATAGAAGCAGTGAAAAACTGGCTGAGGCCTACGACACCCACAGAGATTCACAGTTTTCTGGGTATGGTAGGTTATTATCAAAGATTTGTAGAAGGGTTTGCTTCTATTGCAGCACCATTAACAAAGTTAACGCACAAGGCAATTAAGTTTCAATGGAATGATGCATGTGAAAGAGGGTTCCAAAAACTGAAAGATAAGTTGACTTCCACACCAGTGTTAGTACTTCCTGAAGGCACAGAGGGCTATGCAGTGTATTATGATGCTTTCGGGATTGGTCTCGGATGTGTGTTGATGCAGCATGGTCGGGTGATAGCATATACCTCACGACAGTTGTGGCCACATGAGAAAAACTATCCCACACATGATCTTGAATTGGCAGCGGTAGTTTTTTCTTTAAAGATATGGTGTCATTATTTATATGGGGTTCATGTTGACATCTATACGGATCACAAAAGCTTGCAATATCTTTTTAAGCAGAAGGAACTCAATTTGAGGCAACGAAGGTGGTTAGAGCTTTTAAAAGACTATGACATTGATATTCTTTATCACCCAGGCAAAGCAAATGTAGTAGCTGATGCATTGAGCCGTAAGGCAGTAGAAAGCACCAGTGGTCAGTTGAATGAAAATCATGACACCAGTGGTCAGTTGAATGAAAAGCATGAGATAATCAAAGATTTGAATCAATTAGCCAGCTTGGGAGTTCGCCTTATTGAATCCTCCAATGATAGAGTTATGGTACAGAATGCAGCAGAATCCTCCCTAATAGCTGAAGTGAAAGAGAAGCAATTTGCGGATTCTATTTTATTGCAGCTAAAGGAGAATGTGCAGCAGAATTTGACCAAGGCATTTGATATTACACCGGAAGGGGTACTTCAATGTCAAGGGAGATTATGTGTACCGGACATAGATGAGATGAGGAAATGAATAATGACAGAGGCGCACCATTCGCGCTATTCCATTCACCCAGGTGCTACTAAAATGTACCATGAATTGAAAGAAGTGTATTGGTGGGGCAACATGAAAAAGAACATTGCAGAATTTGTCGCGCAATGCCCGAATTGTCAACAAGTGAAAGTGGAACATCAGAAACCGGGAGGTTACATGCAATGGATCAATCTTCCAGTCTTGAAGTGGGATATGATTAATATGGATTTCATTACGGGTTTGCCTCGTACATTGCGGAAGTTTGATTCGATATGGGTCATAGTGGACCGACTTACTAAATCAGCGCATTTTCTACCGGTCAATACGACCTATACAGCTGAGGATTATGCGAAGTTGTATGTGAAGGAGATAGTACGATTGCATGGTATTCCACTTTTTATTATATCAAATAGAGGAGCACAGTTCATAACACACTTTTGGAAATCTTTTCAGCGGAGTTTAGGTACTCAGGTGAATTTGAGTACGACTTTCCATCCTCAGACTGATGGACAAGTAGAACGTACTATTCAGACATTTAAAGATATGCTACGAGCTTGTACGTTAGATTTTCAAGGCAGTTGGGATGACCATTTGCCTCTTATTGAATTTGCGTATAACAATAGTTATCATTCAAGTATTAAATGGCACCATATGAAGCCTTGTATGGAAGGAAATGCAGATCACCAATCGGATGGTTTGAAGCAGGTGAAACTGCTTTATTTGGGCCGGATATTGTTCACCAAGCCATGGAGAAAGTTAAATTTATCCAACAACGGTTACAAACTGCTCAAAGTCGTCACAAGTCATATGCCGATGTTAGAAGAAGAGGGCTTGAATTCGCCATAGGTGATTGGGTATTTTTAAAGGTGTCACCGATGAAAGGGGTAATACGGTTCGGAAAGAAAGGGAAATTGAGTCCACGTTACATAGGACCATATGAAATCATTAGAAGATTTGGGCAAGTTGCGTATGAGTTGGCACTACCCTAGGACCTTTCGTCAGTCCATCCGGTATTTCATGTTTCAATGCTTCAAAAATGCATAGGAGATCCTTCGCGTATTGTTCCCATAGAGGATGTTCAAGTTACGGAGGATCTTACCTATGACGAGGTACCCATTGCTATTCTGGATCGCCAAGTTAAGAGGTTGAGGAATAAAGATGTCGCATCCGTAAAAGTCCTTTAGAGAAATAAAAAAAGGAGGAGATCACATGGGAGGCAGAAGAAATGATGAAATCCAAGTATCCCCATCTATTTCAAATGGGACAAGAAGTTCACAATGCGGAGGTGGAACAATAACAAGTAAGTATTTAAGAGCATTATGTGTATTTGTATACGTAAAGTAAAGATGCAATTGATGTATATAAGACGATGTTGTTAACATTCGAGGACGAATGTTTCTAAGGGGGGAAGAATGTAAAACCCCGTACTTTTCTAACCTCACTTGATACCTTGGGGTCATATCTACATAGGTTTTGATATTCCATGAAAAGGTGTTTTATAATGTCATTGGTGAAACATTTGATATCGGACTTAACATGTGCGATTAGACCTTCGTAGGAGGTGTTTTGTGAATTCGTGATGCATTTGGGTGATGCACCGCACATGTTATAACCTCATTTGGTGACTTTAAGTCATGGTTACTTGATGTTTAAGATCACTAAGTAAGTATTTTGTAGTGTTTTGATAAGGGATTGGACGATACGCAACCATTGGATTAGTGGCCGAAAAATTCAGCAAAGTGCTGAAACTTGCGCCACTACCCTGTTTCAGGGGTGTGGCGCAAGCCACCTGCAGTCTGAAGATTCAGAGAAGGCTGAAAACTTGCGCCACAGCCTGCTTTGCATCTAGTGGCGCAAGGCACAAATTTTGTGCCTTTCTGGACCCGTTTTGAAACGCAATTCTACGACGCTTCTTGGATGGTTTCTTTTGGTTCTTTGGAGTTCTTTGAGCATTGTTAAAGCTTCAAAGACTTTAATACACTCCTACATACTCCTACATGATCAAATCATGAAATGTGAATAGTGACCCAAAAATGTCCAATGAAGTCAAGGGCTACTAGAATTCCTATTTTTGCGATCGAAACGACGAATGAGAATCTTTTAAGAGAATATTGTCGTGATATTATGAAATTATGTAAACATGAGATATATGATGAATAATACACGAAATGTGATTTATTACATGGATATGTGTTATTGGGCCCAAAGTTAGGCCCAAAATGGAATAAAATACATAGGCCCAAAGGGAAATAACCCATTCTTCCAATAATTGACTAAGTACACATATCATTTAGTGCCAAGTGTGTCTAAGGATGAATTTAGGTCCATAAAAAGCCCCCAAAAATCAGATTTTTAATCATACAAGACTCTCATGTCTTTATGATATTTTCTCAACATTTCCCATTTCCAAACCCTAAAGAAAAATAATTCCTTTGGACTCTTTGGACAAGATCATCCTATTCCAAGCCTTGGTAAGTATCTATTCATATGAATTAACATATTATATGCATGGGAGATTATGTATATTATGATAGTTGTGTTGGCAAGGTGGTGAATAGTGTATTTTTGCCTTTGGTGAAAGATGTGCTATCTTGGTGATTTGAACTTGAATTAGGACTTGTGCCTTTGATGAAAAAGCATGGTATGGACAAAATATGAACATGTATGGTGTTATTTTTGGTATTAAACTTGTTCTTGTCTATAAGTGGAAATTGTGGGATTTTTGCCGATATGTGTTATGAGTTGTATTAAGGTCATTTGATGGGTTATTTGTGATGTGTTATGGATAAGAAAGTGTAAAGGAGAAGTGTTGTGGTGAAATGTATCAATTATCATGTATTGGTCAATGTTGGGAATATTATGGAATTTTTGGAATAAGAATTTTATCAATGGTTTTGTCAAGGGGAAATGGCATGTTTAAGGACACATATATGACTCATTGATGTTACATGCATTTGAAGAGTAATTGGTGGTTAATGTGAATTCCGTATTGTATTTGTGTTGTAGAGTGACACAGAGAGAAGGAGCGGAATTATTGTATACGCATCTAAGGTTGTATATTCGTATTGCAAATCCAAGGTATGTAAGGTTACTTTGTCCGTATCTTTCTGCGGTAAATAGTGTCCATATTGACATGTCACTAGTCCTATCCCAAAATGTGCTAAGGTATCCGATATCCGTTTATCAATAGTCATTGTCATATATTTCTTACTCATTGATCAATTGCGAGTCTCATGTCCTATATTCATGGTAAATGTCCCAAAGTTCCAATAGTGATTATACTTATGTTCCTTGTTCATGGATTATTGTCCAATGGTTCCAATGGTGTCATGGTGCTAGTAATGTTATATTTCTCATGATGTTTATTCACATGTCTCTCACTCATTGGTTAATGATTCAAAGCTTCCAACAATGTTATGTTCCAAAGTTCAAATGATGTTGTGACTATCAAAGTATCAATCTCAAAGTAATGAACGAAGTAATGCATATATGGTCAATGATCAAGTACGGGTGGCAGGTCTAGGGGCGTAAGCCTAGCTCGACTCGATCCCGAGGTATGGATTTATGGGTGGCAGGTCTAGGGGCATAAGCCTAGCTCGACCCGATCCCGATGCATTGATGTATGGGTGGCAAGTCTAGGGGCATAAGCCTAGCTCGAATCGATCCCAACACGATGATATGATATGAAAGACCCACTGATCAGTCGGGGCCCGGGTACATTGTGATATGTAATGACAAGTGAGCATTGAATGTAAAGAAAGTAACAAAAGTAATGAAAGAAATCCACATGGTTTCCAAAATGCAACATGGTGACTTATTTACATTGATTAGTCATTTGTATTTGAGTTCATTGAGATATTCATGTGTTGTACAGTTTCATCTGAGCCTTGCATACTCAGTACTTATTTCGTACTGACCCCTCTCGGGGAATTTACCTTATTTGCTGCAGGCGCAGGTACCAGTAGGCCTCCCCAGTAGATTGCCACTGTTAGCGGTTCTTTGGTGAGCTCCAGCTCATTCGGGGCTTCTCCGAGTCAGAGTGTATTTATGTTTCGGTATTGTACATATTGTGTAAAGCGGGGACTTGTCCTGACTTATGGTTCATTTTAGTCAATGCTTTGTTAGAGGCTTTTGTAGACAAGTGTGGGTGTATAAATGTAAAATGGATATGTCGTACTTGACTCGGTGGCCTCAATGGCCTAGTTTTGCGTATGTATATATATCATGTTCCATGACTTTCATTGTTGGTCTCTATAACCGTTATGTGCTTATGGGTTTCTTATGGCATGCATATGATTGAACATAGGCAAAGGTTGATTCTCTCGGGCCTTATCGGCTACGGGTGCCAATCATGTCTCGATTGGATTCGGGGTGTGACACATGATTTCTCCAGTTTTCCAGGTGACCTTTCCGACTTGTTGATCTAGAATAGCAACAGGTATCTCTTCCTAGTGACATCCTCTGTACCTTGTATATTTTTAATGGGAGTAACATGAAATAGAACTCTTTTATACACTTGCGGCAACTTCATATGGCATGCTGTATAGGGCAATTTCCCCTTTCTTTCCAAATCCGATTACCTCGTTCATTAATAACACCTTTCAAAGTTCTTAATCATCTATGATCACAATATCTACTATACCATTATGCGACATATGCCTTTAACTCTAGTAAATGCACCAACAGTTGGAGATAACCTTGACCAGCTTGGTCAAGTGGTGATTTACTCATTCCTTCACCGGTAGAAATATCTATCTTCTTACCGTTGCCTCTGCCTCTTCTCGTGTTTGGCATTTTGACTATACCAGAAGAAGCAATTACCATGGTCAAATACAATTCAACTTACAACACTGGCTCTATGCCACGATCTAAAAGTGAAGAAGAGAAACCACATCCTAAATGCCCTGTAGCCTCCTACTTATAAATGTGGTGCACAACACATTGATAAGTAAGACTCTACTCAGACACGGCTTTGTAGACACCCTGAGAACGACCTGCTCTGATACCACTTTGTCACACCCCGAATCCCAACAAGGCGTGATTGGCACCCGAAGCTGATATGGCCCGAGAGAACCCATCTTTGTTCATGAACACTCGTACGCATAATCTCGAATGAATAACACAGTGTTTCATGTAATTGATGAAATATTAAAATGCCATGCATATACATATATAACACTTGGCCTTTGGGACCATTACATCGCACTGAACGTATATATCTTACATCCATGTACCCACATATGTCTACAAAAGCCTCTAACAGATGCATTTACCAAACCAACTAAAAGTCGGGACAAGTCCCCGCTTTATACAATATGTACAACATCATAATAAATATACGACTATGACTCAGGAAGCTCCGAACCAAGTGGAGCTCACCAAAACTCTGCAATTGATCCACAGTCTACTGAGGAGGTCTACTAATGCCTGCACCTACAACATGTAAGGTAAGTCCCCAAGAGGGGTCAGTACGAAGAATGTACTGAGTATGTAAGGCCATACGAACTACGTCAGTACATAAGAACTTTAATGGAAATAATTATAAGAGGAACTCTATATGTGGAACCATGTACCTTTCTTTCTTTACGACTATCTCCAATGATTCGTACATAATAACAACAACCATGAAATCAATATAAGAGAAATAGCAATGTGAATATACTTTCTTTCTGTATGTGGGATACCATGTACATTACGTTCTTTCTTTTCCTTGCCTTTACTTTACTTTACTTTTACATTGCTCAATGCTGTTAGGGCCCTCATCATGCAGGTGATCTTGTCACCCCATGGATAAAATCATGTCATCATGCAGGTGTTCATAACACCCCATAGATACATCATGCAGGTATTCTTTTTACCCCATGGATAAGATCATGTCATCATGCAGGTGTTCATTTCACCCCATGGATAATGTATAGAGAACCATCATGCAAGTGTTTGCACCCCATGGATAAAGTAACATCATCATCATCATTACTTTGTTCTTACTTCATTTCTTTACTTTTGAGATTGATACTTTAACTTGTGAGAGATTGGTACCTTTGCTTATGAGAGATTATTACAATGATAGTTACAACTTTCTTTGAAGCTTTGGATCAATAATCAATGAATGAGAATCATGTGAATAAGCATTATTGGAAACATAGCCTTCATGGAAACATAACACTGTTGGAACTATTGGACAATGATCAATGAACAAGATATATGAGTATAACCACTATTGAAACCTTGGGACATAACCTCATTAGACTTTTGGAACATTACTAATGAATATGAGACACGTATATAACTCCATTGGAACTTTGGAAACATAACATGATTGGAACAATGCTATTCAACTAAACAAGCTCTCTCTACCTCGTTGCTCTTGTTGGGATAATTCTCTTAGGATCTACAACATATGACGACTTAAGAACTTCCTCCCATAAATAAGAACTAAGTAGGTCATGATTCGTCTAGGAGTAAAACACATATGAATAACTATATATCAACCTTAGTTGGAATACTAGAACCCCCTTGGAATAGTACACGTTTGGAACCTTAGGACAATGAGCACTAAATAGGACATATGTGGATATCAACTGCTCACCAACCTGAGATGCAATACCTTAGAACATTTGAAACTCTTGACATATTAGACAATGAATGCAAGTTAACCAATGGTCATAAGTCAATTAATGAACATAATTCAACCAATGAACATGGGTCATATGATTCACCATTGACCAATGAATAAGGAACATTTGAGTAACTCTAGCCAACTATCGGATACAGAATACCTTAGAGTATTTCGGAATCGAATGAGTACCATGACAATGTGAACACCATACGTTGCAGAAGGAAATAGAAGAGTAACCTTACATACCTTTACTTACAAGTATGAGTACACAAGTCTATATATGAACACAACAGTCCAGCTTCTTCCTTATGTTTCACTCTACAATACAAGTCCACAATGGAACTCTCGTTAACAATTATTTACCGTACAAGTGTACAAAACGACAATGAACCATATGACTACTATATAACTTCATTTAACTCCTTAAAATACAACTCACTGCATCATCATGTAAATAATACCATAACATTACACTCATTGACCAAGATTTCATACAACAATAGCATTTCACATCACACTTACCCTTTATGCCTTCTCATTTTCATCCCGTCACATTTACACTTATCAATTTGCCTCATAACCACATATGAAAAACCATACACATTTAATACAGTCCAACATACCTTCACACGACACTTTAAATTCATTAAAATGACATCACAAGTTGATAATTACATCCATGAAGGGTATAGGGGTTTCGGGGGGCCAAAGGGATGCAAAAACAAGCAATTCCGAGTTCTGGGCCGATCCGCTAATCCACATGCGCCTGCAGGTGGATGAAATGCGTCCGAAGGTTACCTTTGGCAGTAGCCAGAGGCACCTGCGCCCGCAGGTGCTTCGTCTTCGAGGGCGGGTTCCCGTTTTGGTCCGAAATGGTCTTTTTAGGGTCTTTTTATGCAATGAATGGTCCACGAGCATAACCAAACTTAGTTTAACATATTTTTGATCATATATAATGCCAAAAACCAGCCATGGTCTCACAACACACATAACATCACCAAAACGACACTTTACGGCCAATCCGCCACCAAAACCATAACCAATTTCACAATAGAAATTCCAAATATTATACACCATGACCAAACAAGGGGAGACTATAATCACATATCACATGACAATATTGAACCCATCAAATTCATTTTCTTCAAGACCACAAGCCCATGTTCAAGTTTACAAGGCAAAACCATCCTCCGAATTAACAAACACATACACTTCACACATAGTGAACTTCTCACACTCCACCAACAAAACCAACATAGTATAAATCATTTTCCATGCATAAAATATATTAAACCAAAATAATATACACTTACCAATACTCACCAAGTGATGATCTTTGGCCAAAAGGATGAAGGCTTAGGGTTTGAGTTGAGAGAATCTTGTGGAAATTTCTAGACTTTGGCATGTGTAAAATGGTGAATAAATCTGATTTTTCTCACCTTTTATAGACCCTTCAAAGTCATATTTATCCAATACAATTGGGTAAATAATGGCCTCATGGATTTGGTCATGCAAGAATGGGTCAATTACCCATTTGGGCCATGTCTTCCATGTAAGTTTTGGGCCCCCATTGAGCCCAATGGCTCAAGACTTCTTTAGCCCACTAACTTTTGTATATAATTCACAATATATATATATATATATATATATATGTCCCTCAAGTCACCCTTATCCATCTCTTGGCATTAAATGCATGGTTGATTTGGTCAAATGGATGATTGGAAGAATGGGTCAACTTGTTATTTTGGGCCATGTCTTCTTGTTCATTTTGGGCTTCATATTTGGGCCCAATAAAACAAGACTTATTAAATGCCCACATTTCAATGCAAAAATTATCAATTCTCTCATGTTGTCATATTTCCATGTATGTACATGTAGTCGTATAGGTTCGGCAACATACGGAGTGTTACACTTCCCACGAGGGTCTAATCCCTTGTACTAGGCCCAATATCAATTATATCATCCATAACATTACATAATACATACCTTTGACTCTCGGTACTTTAGTAACCATGGTTCAACGTCGTCAAGTAGGGTTGGGTAGGTACGGGGTGTTACATATAGCTACAATTAACCTGCAACTAGTAACTCAGGAAAGCAAATTAGACGAATGATTGGATAGCACAACTTAATTGTCAAAATACCCCAACCTTAGATCTTTTCTCAAATCTGAATTACAACACAACCAATCCACGACCTACTTACAATTGTTTTTATTTACATTCAAAACACACAAATTACTCTTTATTGATCACCTACTGAATAGCTCACATAATAATTCAAAATAGAATTTCAATTCGTCAAATCCCTGTGGGTATGATATCTGGACTTACATCCTTTATTACTTGTACGACCACGTACACTTGCGTGTGCGAAAGGACGCAACACCTGCACTTCCTGAATTTTAGATAGGATACTACCAACCATACTTCCAATCGTGCTTCCATCTCTTGGTACAATAGCAGGAGTTGAATTAGAAGCAGCATTGAGAGTTTCGCTAAAGGTCGAGTTGTCGGCATTAGATTTATTCCTCTCCATCTGAGGTGCAACAGGAAATGAATTGTTGTGTGTTAGAATGATTAGTTGAGATTTGAAATCCTCTTTACCAATGGATGGATGTGGCTTCTGCATCTATCTTTTTTGTTTTTGTGGTGAAGGTAAAAGAAGAGCATGATAATTTTTTTTCAACAGAATTCAGGACCGGAATTTACTTCATGAGCCAAATAATATACCATGACATACAATAGATATGTCAACTTACACATGCAGAGATTACTTTTCAGAAAAGTATGTGCTGCATGCCTCTTTTAATTCAAATGAAAAAACTAAAGAATACAGAAAACTACATGTGCATAGACTAAGAAATCCATGTGACACATGACATGGACATTTGCAGACAGTGGTTTTCATAAATAAAGAACACATGTGTTACACCAGAAGATCTTTAAAGCAATGTGTGACAGATCTAGTGCATATTTTGCAAAATCTGAGTTACAAGGAGGAGGTAATACCGATATAAACAATCACTACAGTGCATGATGGGATAAACACAGTTTGGAAAGTATATCTCAACCTAAGCCAGCGCCAAACACCTAGAGGAGGAAGAAATTAAGGAAAAGAAAAAATAGGAACTTAACTTAGCTATGCAAAACCTAGAGGCGCTTTCAATCAAAGGTAAAATGCAAGAAACTGCCGCAAAAAAACTTATGTGCAAGCCATAGGTGTTTGTTATTAGGAAAATTGATTCCATACTGTAATATCCCGTACATTTCCGACCTTATTTGATGCCTTTGAGACATTTTTACCTTAGTATTAAGTACAAAAAGTATGTATCTTGGATGGTATCGGAGGGTAGGCTAGTACTTGCAAAGACCGAAAAAACTTCAGAGAAGCAGAAAATCTCGCGCCACCCCTTGCTTTAGGTGGTGTGGCGCGAGCCTCCAGGTTCAGAGGGGCTGCAAATATCGCGCCACTGCCCTGCTTTGCAGCAATGGCGCAGGGCTCAAGTGTTTTGACCTTTCCGAGCTCGTTTTGCGACGTAATGCAATGTCGATTCTTCCATGGTTTCTTTTAGTTCTTTGGTGTTTCTTTACTCCTTATTAAGGCTCCAAGTAACTTAATACACTCCTACATGATCAAACCATGAAACACAAGAATTTACCAAAAATGTTCAATTAAGCCATGGACGGCTAGAATATCTAGTTTTGCGATTGAGGCTACGAAAGGGAATCTCGTGAGTGAATATTGTCGTGACATTATGGAATTATTTAAACATGAGATATATGATGTATTATACATTTAATTTAGTGGGCTAAGCTAATATGTGTTATTGGGCCCAAATTGAGGCCCAAAACAAGGCTAAAATGAAAAGCCCAAAGGAAAATGACCCATTCTTGTTGACTATAGAGACATGGCATTTAATGCCTAATGAAGTGGCTAAGGATAACTTATGAGGCTATAAAAGACAAGGAAAAATCAGATTTTATTCATTACACACTCTCATAACTTTTTGATATTTTCTCAAACATTTCTCTCTTTGCCAAAACCCTAAGGCAACTATTCCCTTTGAACACTTTGGACAAGATCATCACTTTGAAAGCTTGGGTAAGTATTTATTCTTGTGATTTAGCATATTATATGCATGAAGTATTGTGTAGATCATGATGGTTGAGTTGGAAAGGTTGAATAGGACACTTTTGCCCTTTGGTAAAAGATGTGCCATTTTGTGAATTAAACTTGAAAAGTGACTTGTGGTTTTGATGAAAGTGCATGGTATGGATGAAATACCAACATGTATGGTGTGATTATATTTCTAAACTTGTTATTTTCCATTAGTGTAAATTATGGTATTTTGGCCGATATGTGCTATGAGGTGTATTAAGGTGACTTGATGGATTCTTTGTGATATGGTGTGAATGAGAAAGTGTAAAGAAGAAGCTTTGATGCGAAATGCTATTGGTTATGATGTTTGGTCAATGTATGGCATGTTGTAGTATTTTTGGAATGGTCATGCCGAAATTTCATTGTAAAGGGGGAAATGACGTTATAGACAATTATGTAACTTTTGTCGTCTTTTGCACTTGTAAGGTGGTTAGATGTTGACGTAAACTCCATTATGTACTTGTATTGTAGAGTAAGGGGCTGGATCATTATATTCATTAGGATTGTGGATTCTTATTGAGAGGCTAAGGTATGTAAGGTTATTTTTGTCCGTATCTTTCTGCAGCACATATTGCTCCCTTTGCCATTGTACTTGTACCTATGTCGAAATGTTCCAAAGTATCTCATGTCAGGTTGGTTACCTATATATATATATATATTTATTCATGTGTCTCTTGTACATTGAACATTGTCCCAAAATTCCAATAATGCGATAACCAGCAATGTTTCAATTTCATAACTAAAGATTAAAGTAATGTTGTAAAGATAAGTTATGTGTTCTTGGGTGGTATCCCAGGGGTGGAAGGAACACCTAGCATGGGTCGATCCCAATATTACGGGTGGTATCCCAGGGGTGAAAGGAAAGCCTATTATGGGTCGATCCCGATATATATATTGATGAGGACCGTATCCCAGGGGTTAAAATGCCTAGGATGGGTCATCCTCTTTTACCACTGATCAGTTGGTCCCGGGCATGATATGATTATTGTTGATATTGAGATGATAAAGGAAATAAAGAATGTAATGTACATGATTCCACACGTATGGAATGTTGGTTTATCTATATTGTCTATTCTCTTATCTTTGAGTTACTTTGATGTTCTCACTTATTGGTACAGTTTCTTATAGCCTTACATACCCAGTACATTCTTCGTATTGACCCCCTCGGGGGAATTTACCTTACTTGCTGCAGGCATAGGTACTAGTAGGCCTCCACTGTAGGTTGCGGATCATTTGCGGACATTTGGTAAGCTCCAGTTGGTTCGGGGCTTTCCGAGTCTTATATGTACATTTGTTTTGGTCTTGTGTATATGTATAGAGCGGGGTGTGTCCCGACTCTAGGATGGTTTTGGTTGTGCATCTGTAAAGGCTTTGTAGATATTGTGGGTCAAATGAAAGGAGTGTAATGGACATATGTTTTGTCTTGATGACCCTAACGGTCAAGTTTCATATTTCTTATATGTTTTTCATAACTTCCACTATTGGCTTCTTATTTCTATTTGTGGTGGTGATGACTATTGCGAGGTCTGTGTATGGGTGTTTAGGGATGAAGATTGGTTCTATCGGGCCTCATCGGCTTCGGGTGCCATGTCCGTCCCGTTGGAACTCGGGGCATGACACATACTCTCCCACATTAAGAAAAACTATATAAAAACTTTTCACAGAACCTCAATTCTTTCACTAGACATGCTTCCTGTTCAGCCGCTACTCGTTACTTTCCGCTACATCACGATGAAAGTCAATATTTCATAATTGAAGAGTAAAGCAAGTTTCATTTGGTTTCTCAAATAAGTGTTCGTCCTCTCTAATACAACTTTCACGATTAGTAGTGCTTTCTGTGCACTGAAGTACCTACATTCTATTTCGAAAAAACCAATACATGTTATAGCCAATCAGGTCAAACTTTTTAGGAGTCCATAATAAAGCACTTCTCAAGAAACACAGTCATTAAGTAAGCTTTTGAATTATGCTACAAAAATAATGCAGTTCCTCCGTTATCATCCATAGAGATAATATTCCTAGATGCCAATTATTCCTCTCTACCATATGGAAAGTACTTTTATATTTCACAGGATTTCAAAATACATGTAGAGTTACTTGTACTGGTAGTGCATTGGAGTTTATTAATAGGTTCTTCTATAATTTGTTGGAGATCAATCATATGCTAGCAAGAAAATCACTTTCCTTTCTCTTCACCTTCTTGTCTAGCATGTATTCTAGCTATGTAACTGCAGCATTTCTCTGAGAATCAAATGAATTCGGAGAAAAAATAAAGGAATTTAATGATAAAATAACTTATATCTTATACCATATTTCCTTATATTATAATAGAGATTACCTAAAGGGCAATGTATCCTTAAAATGTTCATCCACCGCATGCCTTCCCCACCCCGCAACCCATATATATGTGGGGCTAATAGTCCCCCTTTCCAAGCTGCCCCCCACCCCCCTCCCCCTCCCCCCCCCCAAAAAAAAAAACTGTTGTATTCTACGAGGATCATGTATCACATTAAGCCAACTACCAGGAAATACAAATTTGCAACTGCAAACAAAGTTTGTTAATATCTAAAAGTAATACTCCCTCCGTTTCAAAAAGAATGACCTACTTTCCTTTTTAGTACGTTTTAAAAAGAATGACCCTTGCTTTTTTGGCAACACTTTAATTCGAACTTTCCACATGGCATGTTTAAGACCACAAGATTAAAGGGCATATTGGTACATTTGCCATGACTTTAATTTAGGACCACAAAATTCAAAAGTCTTCTTTATTTTCTTAAACTCCGTGCCAAGTCAAACTAGGTCATTCTTTTTGAAATGGAGGGAGTAGATAATTTTGATAAACTGAGAAGCAATTCACACTCGTGCCCTAGATGTCACGCCCCGAATCCCAACGAGGCGTGATTGGAATCCGAAGCCGACAAGGCCCGAGAGAACCAATCTTTGCTTCTATTCATTCGTATGCATGTCGTAGGAAACACTACTATCACATAGAAACATGAGGGGCTAAAATCGGAAAGCATAGAACATGCGACGTATATACATATGAGAAACTTGGCCGTTGAGGCCATCCAGTCAAAACAACATATGCCTTTTTCACAGATACACCCACATCCGTCTACAAAAGCCTCTAACAAAATGCATCGACCAAATGAACTAAAAGTCGGGACAAGCCCCCGCTTTATACAATATGTTCAAAATCAAAACACATGTACAACAGTGACTCGGAGAAACTCCGGACTAACTGGAGCTCACCAAAGATCTGCAACACTGTTAATATACTATGTAAACATGAGATATATGGTGAATACTACATGAAAATTGGTGGGCTAAGTTAAGTTGTGTTAAAGGGCCACTTTGAGGCCCAAAAATGAACCAAAATACATGGGCCCAAAGAGGAAAAGATCCATTCTTTCAATGTTGACCAAGTAAGCATTGTATTAAATGTAAAGGAGTGGCTAAGGATGGAATTGGGGGATTATATAAAGGGCCAAAAATCTGATTTATTATTCATTACAAACACACATGCTTTTCTATCTTTTTCAAGACATTTCCAAGAAAATCCTCTTTTGCTCTCAAAAACCCTAAGTCAACTTTTGGAGAAGATCATAACTATCCAAGCTTAGGTAAGTGCTTATTGTTATGGATTAACATATTATATGCATGGGAGATTATGTATAGCATGATATTTATGTTGGCAAAGAGGTGAATAGTGTATTTGTGCTTTTGGTGAAAGATGTGCTATCTTGGTAATTTGAATTTGAATTAGGCCTTGTGCCTTTGATGAAAAAGCATGGTATGGACAAAATATGAACATGTATGGTGTTATTTTTGGTATTAAAGTTGTTCTTGTTTATAAGTGGAAATTTTGGGATTTTGGCCGATATGTGTTATGAGTTGTATTAAGGTCACTTGATGGGTTATTTGTGATATGTGATGGATAAGAAAGTGTAAAGGAGAAGTGTTGTGGTGCAATGTATCAATTATCATGTATTGGTCAATGTTGGGAATATTATGGAATTTTTGGAATAAGAATTTTGTCAATGGTTTTGTCAAGGGGAAATGACATGTTTAAAGGCAAACATGTAATTTATTGACATTGTATGCATTTGCAAAGTAATTGGTGGTTAATGTGAAATTCGTTATGGATTTATGTTGTAGAGTGACACATAAAGAAGGAGCGGGACTATTGTGTGCACCTCTAGGATTGTATATCCGTATTGAGAGTACAAGGTATGTAAGGTTACTCTTCTATATCTTTCTGCAACATATGATGTTCACATTGTCATGGTACTCATTCGATTTCGAAATACTCTAAGGTATTCCATATCCGATAGTTGGCTAGAGTTACTCATATGTTCCTTACTCATTGGTCAATGGTGAATCATATGACTCATGTCTATTGGTTGACTCTTGTTCATTGGCTAACATGTCAAAAGTTCCAAATGTTCTAATGTATTGCATCGCAGGTTGGTGAACAGTTGATATCCACATGTAACGTATTTAGGAATCATTATCCTAAGGTTCCAAAAGTGTTACATTCCAAAGGGGTTCTATCGTATTCCAACCTAGGGTTGATATATTGTTATTCATATGTATTTTACTCCTAGATGAATTAAGACTCACTTAGTTCTTATTTATGGATGGAAGTTCTTAAGTTATCATGAGGTAGATCCTAAGAGAATTATCCCAATAAGAGCAATGAGGTAAAGATGGTCCAATAAGGTTATGTTTCAATCATGTTATGTTTCCAATAATGCTTATTCATATGATTCTCACTCATTGATTATTGATCCAAAGCTGCAAAGAAAGTTGTGACTATCATTGTAATAATCTCTCATAAGCAAAAGTACCAATCTCTCACAAGTTAAAGTATCAATCTCAAAAGTAAGGAAATGAAGTAAGAAGGAAGTAATGCATAGTGATTGTGTTCATGGGTGTTATCCATGGGGTACAAATACCCGCATGATGATGATAGTTTATCCACGGGGTGTAAATACCCGCGTGATGATGGCCATTCATCCATGGGGTGCAAAGGACACCTGCATGACGATATGATCTTATCCATGGGGTAAAAAGAATACCTGCATGACAATGATATGTTATCCATGGGGTGATAAGAACACCTGCATGATGAGGGCCCTCACAAGTATATGAGCAGTGTAAAAGTGAAGTAAAGGCAAGAGAAAGAATGAATGTAATATACATGGTTTCCAACGTGCAGAATAGTGACTCATCTACATTGTGATTTATCTATATTGGTTATGCATTGGAATTTGAGTTCTTGACATATTTTCATATCTTACAAGTTTCATATGGCCTTACATACTCAGTACATTATCCGTACTGACCCCTCTTGGGGCATTTACTTTACTTGCTGCAGGCGCAGGTCCTAGTAGGCCTCCACAGTAGATTAACAGTGTTGTAGATCTTTGGTGAGCTCCAGTTAGTCCGGAGTTTCTCCGAGTCACTGTTGTACATGTGTTTTGATTTTGAACATATTGTATAAAGCGGGGGCTTGTCCCGACTTTTAGTTCATTTGGTCGATGCATTTTGTTAGAGGCTTTTGTAGACGGATGTGGGTGTATCTGTGAAAAAGGCAGATGTTGTTTTGACTGGATGGCCTCAACGTCCAAGTTTCGCATATGTATATACGTCGCATATTCTATGCTTTTCAATTTTAGCCCCTCATGTTTCTATGTGATAGTAGTGTTTCCTACGACATGCATAGAAATGAATAGAAGCAAAGATTGGTTCTCTCGGGCCTTGTCGTCTTCGGGTGCCAATCACGCCTAGTTGGGATTCGGGGCATGACATAATGTCACGACAATATTCTCTTACGAGATTCTCATTCGTCGTCTCGATCGCAAAAATAGGAATTCTAGTCGCCCATGGCTTCATTAGACATTTTGGATCACTATTCATATTTCATGATTTGATCATGTAGGAATATGTAGAAGTATATTGAAGTTTTTTAAGCCTTAACAATGCTCAAAGAACTCCAAAGAACCAAAAGAAACCATCTAAGAATCGTCGTAGAATTGCATTTCAAAACGGGTCCGGAAAGGCACAAAATTTGTGCCTTGCGCCACTGCTGTAAAGCAAGCTGTGGCGCAAGATTTGCACCCTCTCTGATCTCAGGGGCTTGCGCCACACCCCCTGTAACAGGGCAGTGGCGCAAGTTTCCATGTATTGCTGAATTTTTCGGCAATTTTTCCAACACTTGCGTATCGTCCAATACCTTATCAAAACACTATAAAATACTTACTTAGTGACCTTAATCATCAAGTAAACATGACTCCAAGTCACCAAATGAGGTTAGAATGTGTACGGGGTATTACATAAATGCTTCAAGAAGTCACAAAACACTTCCTATGAAAGGCTCATCACATGTACAAGGCCAAATTTAAATTTTCTCGTCATTAGCATTACCAAATACATAATTTTATCTCTCGTTACCTAAGAAAACATTCTTCAACATCATTAAATAGGGTTGGGAAGGTACGGGGTGTTACAGTAGAACAGAAGGAAAGGAGCATCAGTGGTATCTAATTAATCTGAACTAAAAGATCAATTAGCTTTCAACTTTGCCTTAGTCTCTAATTTCTTGGATTGGCTATATGAATTCTTTGAATCGATTCTGCTCTATTTAACATCTTCCTCAAATTCCTTGTTCTTTCACTATTCAAAAAGTTCATCATGGTTAGACTAATTTTAAGTGATTATATTGAATTTTTTTTTTAAAAAAAAGGACCAAAAGGGGTAAGCACAGATTCAAACCAAATCAAATGACAAAAGAAACAAATACTTTTTTTTCCTCAAAAAAGATCAATACTTTTTTTTGATCAATCTGAACTAAAAGATCACAAAAGATCAATCCTTGATCAATCTGAACCCAAAAATAAATACTTTTTTTTCCTCACAAAAGTTTAGAAACAAACAACTCCCATTATACTCGGTTCCAACAAATGAAAAGGCGAAGGTTGAAGGGGAAGAAAAGAGAGAGAAGATCGGACACGGAGAGAAAAAGAGACTTTAAGAATTAGTAAAGCAAATAAAAGGGGTAAACAGAAGAGAGAACTAGGCATATTTGTTTGCAATCAAGGTAACTGATAGAGGGGAAAAGGGAGTGAGTAGGAAATACTAAATAACACACAGATTACAGTTTTTAAGACTCATGAATTGTAACAAACTTAAAACAAGAGATTACAACAAATCTTCTTTTTTTTTTTTTGAGGAGGAGGAAAACATAAAAAATGTATCTTCAAGATATCACCAACGAGATAGTAAATGTGCAATTACAGATTTTTCCATTCCAAATCTATATATATATCTATATATAATTAAAAGGAGAGGACAAAGCCTCTACATTAAGCCAAGTGGCAGCCCAAGAATAAGACACTTGGCACTTGGTAGTTTAGTATTTTTTATTTGTTTTTACCATTTTTAAAATAAATTCAAATTTTGACAGATTTTGACAGATAATTTGATGTTGCCAGTTTTTTGGAAATACTATTTTTAATTTGCTTTTAGCATTTTTTAAATAAATTAAAATTTTGACAGATAGTTTAATGTTGTCAGTTTTTTTAAAATTCAAATTTTAAAAAGAATATAGATGAGTTTAGTTCCTAATATACCACTGCTAACTCCCGACTGTTTTTTTTTTTTTGAGTTTGAAACTTATACAATTTCTTACACATAACAACTACAGAAATCGGTTTTTCTGTTCTCTTCTTGGGAGAAGTTTACAACCATCTAATTTCATCAAAGGATTATCATATGACAGAAACATAGAATTTTCTACTATTCCATTAATATAAACGGAAGGAGATTTGTACAAATGATGGCCACATCGAAGAACCAACTATGTCGATGACAGATTGCTTAAGAAGACAAATCGATTTGTAGTTGTACGCACGAAATCATAAGTTTGTCAAATATATACAACAGGTTCTTTGTTCTCCCTTTTTCATAGTTATTTAACTTTTGTTTGGAACTTGAATTGCCTTTTAGTATATCCAAATCAATATGGTAGACTGGTACAACAAACAGAACGACATAAAACTAAGGAAGTTTCATCAAATTTTTTGTGTTATCTGTTGTATACGAAATACTCAGTGATTTTTTTACCATTCAATAATCATATTTCTTGATTTCATCCTCACTTGAATAAGAAAGTTGATAAGTGGAAGTTAGATCTCATAAACCATCTGTATTACTTTTATGAAAATCATTATGTGTTGTGCAGTGACACCCAAAAAACTATCTGATTTGTAGTGCTTTTCTGCGCACTGCCTCATCTAAGGACATATTTTATTACATAATTGCTTGGGAAATCCTTAATAACTAGGCAGTCTTGGGATCTTTGTTTAATAATCACATTAATATTTTGGGCTTCATTGTTATTATTCATTTGTGGTGAGATCTAAAAACATTTTACTTTCAAAGAGGATAAAGGGTTTATTTGAAAATGCCTTTTTTGGCATACCAATGTCTCCTTTGATGAGAAATAAGAAAGTTGCATTATTTCTCAAGCTAATGCTCATTATCTGCTTCATAATGTTAGAGTTATACATGTGCACTGACATGTGGATAACTTAATATTTGACTGTGATGATGAGAGTGCCATGTGAATTTTGCTTTAACACTAATGATAAAGTAATTTAAATAATGCATCGTACTCCTTTATCTTTTATCCTTTTAGCCCTTCAACTTATCTTGGCTCCCTGCATTTTTCATTGGAGGGGGAGATGTGAATGGGTAGAGCTCTAGCATTTTCATTATCGTTGTTAAAACTGTAATCCTTAAAAAAATAATAGCAATCTTCTTTTGGGTTTTTATTGAAGCATGTATTAAGAGATGTGCATTTCCAAATTGGCTCATGATTAAGGTATTTCAGAAATCTTATATAGAAGATGATTAACTTCAAATAATCATTACATTAGTTTGATGTTAGTATTCTGTCAATGACAAATTAGTTGTTGGTCACTCTCAATAACAACCGTTCTTTTTTTTTTTTAATGATCGTGACATGTAAGAGTTTCAATATATTCCATGTATGCCTGAAGCTTCCCAAAAGAAATGGAATATTTGGCGACGACGGTTATTGCTTGCACCAACACCTAAGTGCAAATCTTAGGCTTCCACAGGAATCTATAACTTTGTAGCATGTGATGATCAAAAAACAACACACCCTGTCTGCTTCACCTCGCCTTGCCTCACACTTTAAGTGTTTAGTAGAGCGCTTTGATTTTCACAACAGTGGGTTGCAGGTAGGAGACAAGGTCCTATATGTGTAATTTTTGTTAGTGTTGGAGGTGAAAATTTGAGGTTTAGTTCATGGCTCTAATTTCTTTGTTTGGTTCAAGATGTTGGAACCTAGAGGAAGGAGTACTTCTGCTGCAAATATTTATCACTAAGTATGAAGAAATTTACAAATCTTTGTGCATTGGTTCCAGAAAAAAATTAAGATAGGTATAACAATGTCATAATTTTCTCCATACTCTATCATAAGATACTCTATTGCAGGAATATGCTGATAGATGTTAGGAAGTTGTTTCATTATGTTATTTTATACCATTTCCTAACATAATTCTTTCATAGCTAATTTCGGGAAATAAACTTAGATCACATTTCAGCACCCGTGTTACTGTTGTTGATTTCAATTTACTCTTCTCAGTCATGTGATGTAATTTCGGCAACTCATTTTTCAAATTACCAGTAAGCCTTAACATTATATGATATATTCTGTATATGGATAATTCAAAGCTTTGTATTTTGAATTATAGAAACTGTTTTTTTAATCTTTTGGAATTAAGATCAAAATCGATTGTTTTTTAGTAACTGCCGAATTTGTTGTATTTACGCGATGGTGCCGCTTTGTTTTCTACTATTAGCCTATCTAAAACCACCTGCAGCATAATCTAGAAGTGTTTCTTCTTCTTTTTATTATTGGTCCTATTTTTTGTGATTATTTTGCAGAATTTTAATGGTTGTAATTCTTCCTACCGGTGTTTGAAGTATTGAATAATAGATCTCTAAATTGGCTTCGTAACGCCATGTGGGTGATTAGAAAAAACAGGGTAATGCCGTGGCTACTGCTCTATACGATCACCCGGGCAATGCTGGCCCGTCTGCTGATGAGGAAGATGGTGTCATGGGACAATGACTTCAGTATGCTGGTTTGCAGCATTTGGCCTATAAAAGTTTGGACCAATGTCTACTTAGAAACATTATAATGCAGGTATAGAACCTTCATAATCTGCTGTGTGTTTTCTACTTTAAGTACAAGATGAAGGCTATGTACTTTTTTTAATCTAACTCGACAAAATTAGTAGCTATCATAAGCAAGATTGGTTTATATTTAAAATTGTGTATAGCTGTAAATGATGGCTTTGTATAATTAGTTTGAGTTATTGTGTAATAGTTCTTAAATTTACTGTGCTTTAGAAATGGTTCATTTAGTTATTTCTTAGAAGTGGAGATTTTTCTAATACACAGTAGACACCCTTTTTGTGAATATTCTTCAAAATTGATATGCATCGTTGCTTGGCATTTGAAGGTTTGTTAATAAAGTGTAGTAGTTATCATGGTAAGAGGAGGTGGTGACAAGGAAGTTATGTATTTGTCATTTAGCTTCCATGTTGTGTGATAGTTTGATAAGTATATACATAAACAAATGTATCTTCTGGTCTAGCCCTTTCCTGGACCCGCACATAGAGAGAGCTTTAGTGCACCGAGGTGCCCTTTTATTACTTGACAAATGTATGTTGCATCATCTTGTCAATGATTTTGGAAATTTCTATTGAAGTATCAATTACTTAACTTTATTGATTCTATACGTTGTTGCTGCAGGATATATACCCTGTACAGTGACAAGTCCAAGTGATGATTCTCCCTTCTTATGTTTCAAAGAACAAACAAGCTAAGAACATAAAAAATATAAGCATTGCAACAAAGTTACATATGCATAAAGAAATCTCCATTTTAAGCAGTAACAAATCAAAGGGATGACTCGGGTGAAGTTGAAAAACCAGTATTCGCAAGTATAGTCTTTGTAACACCCCGTACCTTCCCAACCCTATTTGATGACGTGGAACAATGATTACCTAGGTGTCGATAGCTATAAGTATGCATTTGGTAATGTTAATGAAGAGGAAAAAATTGACATTTTGGATTTGTACATGTGGTTAGCCCTTCGTAAGAGGTGTTTTGTGATTTTTGTGGCGCAGTTGTGGGGTTCAAAATGAGGCTAAGAGGACCTCTAAACAAAGCATATTAAGGCTAAGAAGTAAGTTAAAGAATAGGACTTGAAGTGTCTACTCAAACCCGCGAAGAAAAGTCGAAAAATGAAATTTTCGGAAAGTTTAAGTGTGGGGCGCGTTTGGGACCATGCCGGGCCGCTTCTGGCTGAAATTTTCAGTCCCCAGGCAGTGTTGGGGCGCGCCCAAAGGCGTGCCGGGTTGCTTGTGCGCACCTTTCAAAAGTTGGAATTTTTCTTAAGTCCCAAGGGTATCCGGGGACGTATTGAGCCGATTTTTGCTACGTTTCTTTTACAATCATGATCATATATATGAAATGAGTCAAATATTATATTGGTATGATAAAATTACTCGAGAACGAATTTGGCGTCAAAATGACGATTTTACCCTTTTGGTCAAAATAGGCCATACATGGCTAGAATTGTTTGTTTTTGGGATCGAGGCTACAAACATGAATCTCGTAAGTGGGAATATCGTCGTAATGCATGTGAAATGAATTAAACATGAGAAATTATTAATTTTATTGGATTACGTAATTTGGGCTAAATAAAGCCCAAAAATGAAGAAGAAAAACATGGGCCAAGAATGGGTCAAATGACCCATTCTTCTTTGACCAAGCAATAATTGAGAAAGAGACTTCAAAGGCCTATAAAAGGGGCACAAAATCAGAATTTTTTACTACAAAGAACACACATGCTTTCTATTCTTTTTTCTAGAATTATCAAGAACATCTCTTTTGGGCTCTCAAACCCTAAGTCATCTTTGGATCAAGATCATCATCTTCCAAGCTTAGGTAAGTGTTTATTCTTATGGATTAACATATTATATGCATGGGAGAGTATTTATATCATGTTGGTTATGCTTGGAAGTGTTGTATATGGCACTTTGTGTTTTTGTAAAAGATGTGCCATTTATGGACTTTAAACTTGGAATATGACTTGTGGTTTTGATAAAAGAGCATGATATGGATAAAATATCAACATGTATGGTGTGATTATGGTCCTAAACTTGTTATTTTTCCATAAGTATAAATTATGGGATTTTGGCCGATTTGTTGTTGTGAGGTGTATTGAGGTGAATTGATGGAATCATTGTGATGTTGTGGTGATGTAGAAGTGAAAAGTACGAATTTGGGGTGACATGCTAGTGGTTTGTGATATTGGTCAATGTTGAGAATATTGTGGGATTATTGGTATGGTAGTTTTGTAAATGGTATTGTTGGTGTGATAATTTCACACATGGTACAATCAAGAGGAAAATGACATGTTAAAGCCAAACATGTAATTCATTGTCGTTGTATGCATTTGTAAGGTAGTTGGTGGTTAATGTAAATTCCCTTGTATATTTGTGTGTTGTAGAGTGAAAAATAAGGAAGGAGCGGGACGATTGTATTCACGTATAGAATTGAGTGTTCATATTGAGACGATAAGGTATGTAAGGTTACTCTGTCCATATTTTTCTGCAGCACATACTGTTCATGTTGTCATTGTCCTTGTTCCATTCCGAAATGTTAAAAGGTATCTCATTTCAAGTTGGCATATATGATTATTCTCATGTATCACATAAGTATGGACATGATTCCAAGTTCCAATAATATTATGTTCCAAGGCTTTCAAAAATGTTACAACTTCATAAGTATCAATCTCATGAACATAGAAGATTGAAGTAATGCACTTATGTGTCTCCAAAAAGGTTATGCTCCCCCAATGTGTCAATCTCATCAAAGTAAAAGAGGGAAGTAATCCAATGAAGTAATGGAAGAAGTAACTCCCGTATGATGACTTTATATATATATTCCCTCATGGTTACTTTATATACATTCCCTCATGGTTACGTTATATATATTCCCTCATGGTTACTTTATATACATCCCCTCATGGTTACTTTATATACATCCCCTCATGGTTACTTTATATATATTCCCTCATGGTTACTATATATATATTCCCTCATGGTTACTTTACAATTTTCCTTATGGTTCCTTTAACATTATTTTTTTTTTATAAGTACTTTATAATTACTTTATCACTACTTTATGGTTCTTTGAGTGCGGGTGATAGCTTTGGGGGAAAAAGCCAAACTTGATGCCGAACCTGCTTCCTTGTTTTCCGGGTGGTAGCAGGGGGGAAGTTCAGTGGGGCAAAATCCAAGCTTGACGCCGAACTTTATTATATTCACTGGATCAAGGGGGAAGCTCAGTGAGGTAAAAGCCAAACTTGATGCCGAACCTGCTTCCTTGTTTTCCGGGTGGTAGCAGGGGGGAAGATCAGTGGGGCAAAAACCTAGCTTGATGCCGAACTTGAGACGGTTTCATATTGATGGATGCATTGCATATTGACGGTTGCATATTGACGGATGCATTGCATATTGACGGATACATTGCATATTGACGGTTGCATATTGACGGATGCATTGCATATTGATGGTTATACATTATTGACGGTTCTAATTGTTAATGGTAATGGGCATAAAGGCAAATGAAGTAATGAACATAAAGTACCTATTTCCACACATACTAAAATAGGATTGATCCACATTGACTATTCTCTTGAAATCAAGTTCATTAAAGTGTTTAAGTCTCATGAAGTTTCTTATAGCCTTGCATACTCAGTACATTCTTCGTACTGACCCCTTTTGGGGAACTTACTTTATTGGCTGCAGGGACAGGTGTTAGTAGACCTCCACCCTAGGCTACGGGTTTCCTACGGATCATTGGTGAGCTCCCAGTCGGTTCGGGGCTTCTCCGAGTCAGAGTGTATATATGTTTTGTTGTGGTACATGTTGTATAGTTCGGGGACTTGTCCCGACTTTTAGTTCATGTTGGTCAATGCACTTGTTAGAGGCTTTTTTAGACAGATGTGGGTGTATAAATGTAAGAGGTACATGTCGATTTTGACTTGCTGGCCTCGTCGGCCAAGTTTCGCATATGTTTATATATGTCCCAGGTTCTCTAAAGTCCATTGATAGTATGGTTACTCTTTTATGATCATGGGTTTCTTATGGCATGCATACGAATGAATATAGGCAAAGCTTAGTTCTCTCGGGCCTTATCCGCTACGGGTGCCAATCACGCCTCAGTGGAATTCGGGGTGTGACAAAGTGGTATCAGAGCAGGTCGTTCTAAGGGTGTCTACAAAGCCGTGTCTGAGTAGAGTCTTACTTATCGATGTGTTGTGCACCACATTTATAAGTAGGAGGCTACGGGACATTTAGGATGTTGTTTCCTTTTTTTCACCTCTAGATCGTGCAATAGAGCCAGTTGTAAGGTGAATTGTATCTGACCATGGGCATTTTTGTTTTTCTTTGGTATAGTAAGAAATGCCGATTACAAGAAGAAGCAAGGGTAAGACCAAGAAGTTAGACAGGATTGGTGGAGAAGGAACTAGTAACTTACCACCCGAACGGGTTGAGCAAGATGAAGCGGAGAGTGAGTTTGCATCGCGGGCTTCTTCTACTTTTCCAGCTCCGGAAGAGCCGAGAAGGAGAGAAGAACCTGTTGAGCCACCTGTTAATGTCACTGACCAGTATTTGAGAAATGTAGTATATATGTTGATTCAGCTAATTGCAGCACATAATCAAGGACAAGTTGGTCCAACGACGAGTAATGACAGTGAGGCTAGGGCAGCTAGTCGAAGGACGCAGGATTTCCTAAAATTAGACCCTCCTATATTCACTGGGTCGGATCCTAATGAGGACCCGCAAGATTTTATTGATCAAATCAGAAGGGCTTTGGACGTTATGCATATATTTGGTATAGAAACTGTTGAACTCGCGGCGTATAGATTGAAAGGGGAGGCGATATTATGGTATGAAGATTGGAAGCGAGCTAGGGGAGTTGGTGCACCCCCAGCTAGTTGAGAGGAATTTAAAATGGCATTCCTGGATCACTACCTTCCATATGAGATTCGGGAGGCACGCGCAGACCAGTTCCTAAATCTTCGTCAAGGTAATATGAGCGTTTGGGAGTACAGTCTTCAGTTTAATTCCTTGGCCAGATATGCTCCCCATATGGTAGCCACTATGGCTGATAGAGTTCATCGGTACGTGGATCGATTGGATCCATCATTGGTTAGAGATTGTACCATTGCTGCTCTGAATAGAGACATGGATATAGCCAGAATACAGGCTTTTGCACAGAAGATGGAGGATCAGAGGGACAGAAGAAAGATGCACAAAACTGAAGAGGGGCCATCAAAGAAAGCTAGACCTATGGGATAGTACCTGGTGTCCCAAGGAGAATTTGGGCCTCGGGATTTTAGTAGCTCGCCGAGACCATTACTTTCTCATCCTATAGGCAGTCACGTTGGACAAAGTAGTGAAATGCGAGGTGCACAACCAGTGGGATTAGAGCAAGGGAGTATGGACCAATCGGGGTTTCCTCGCCAGCCGTGTCCACACTGTGGAAAGCTTCATTCAAAGGAATGCCGATTAGGGACCAATATTTGCTTTTGGTGCGGTATGTCCGGGCACATGGTGAGAGATTGCCCAAGAAGGGGCACGGGCATTATGCTGCGACCTACGGGATCAACCGTTGCACCGTCATCATCGGTTCCTTTCTTAGGCCAGGATGTGCAGCCGGTTGGTCGTGGTAATGGTACTAGAGGAGCAGCCAATTTTGGTGGAACACAGGACCATACTTATGCTCTAGCAGGTCAGCAGAATATGGAGGCCCATCCTGATGTAGCTACAGGTACATTATCTCCCTTTTTATAATGCATCTACATATGCATCGATTGATTCGGGTTCGATAGTATTGTATGTTATTCCCTTGACCGCTACGAAATTGAAAGAACATCAGAAGTCTTAGTTAGACCATCTGGAATATTTACACCTGTTGATGAATCTACTATAGCTAAGAAAGTATGTCGTAACTGTATAGAACCTATTTGTGAGCATGCTACGGTGGATTGCCGAGCTAAGAAACTCCATGAATGAAGATGTAACATTAGAGGACCAAAAGGGTAAATTTAGTTCCTATCTTAGGGTAAGGCAACTGATATCTAAAGGGAATCATCATTAAACCTAGTATGTTACCTTGGGATGCACCAGACTGATGTGTACAGAAGAAAGATGGCACTTTGAGAGTGTGCATGGATTATTAGCCACTGAATACGGTGACAATCGCGGATAAATATGTCACACCCCGAATCCCAACGAGGCGTGATTGGCACCCGTAGTCGACATGGCCCGAGAGAACCAATCTTTACTTACTCAATCATATGCATGCCATAAGAAACCCATAAACACATATCAACTATCAAGACCAACAATGGAAGTCATGGAACATGATATATGTACATATATGCGAAACTTGGCCGTTG
Organism: Capsicum rhomboideum; assembly: GCA_031232105.1. Taxonomy (NCBI): domain Eukaryota; kingdom Viridiplantae; phylum Streptophyta; class Magnoliopsida; order Solanales; family Solanaceae; genus Capsicum; species Capsicum rhomboideum. The sequence goes on along the minus strand of CP124711.1, from coordinate 134,597,639 downwards.
AGGCCACCAAGTCAAGGACGACATATCCCTTCTACATTCATACACCCACATCCGTCTACAAAAGCCTCTAACAAGAGCATTGACCAAAATGAACCATAAGTCGGGACAAGTCCCCGCATTACACAATATATACAATACCAAAACATATATACACTCTGACTCGGAGAAGCCCTGAATGAGCTGGAGCTCACCAAAGAGCCGCTAACACTGGCAATCTACTGAGGAGGCCTACTGGGACCTGCGCCTGCAGCAAGTAAGGTAAATTCCCCGAGAGGGGTCAGTACGAAATAAGTACTGAGTATGCAAGGCTCAGATGAAACTGTACAACACATGAATATTTCAATGAACTCAAAACATATGAATAATCAATGTGAATAAGTCACCATGTTACGCTTTGGAAACCATGTGGATTGCTTTATTATTTTCATTACTTTCTTTATCTCAGTGCTCACATGTCATGACATATCACAATGTGCCCGGGCCCCGACTGATCAGTGGGTCTTTCATATCATCATATAGGGATCGAGTCGAGCTAGGCTTATGCCCCTAGACTTGCCACCCTTGGGATCGAGTCGAGCTAGGCTTACGCCCCTAGACTTGCCACCCATAAATCCATATCTCGGGATCGAGTCGAGCTAGGCTTACGCCCCTAGACTTGCCACCCGTACTTGATCATTGACCACATTTGCATTACTTTGTTCATTACTTTGAGATTGATACTTTGATAATCATAACATCACTTTGGAACTTTGGAACACAACATTGTTGGAGACTTTGAATCATTGACCAATAAGTGAAGGACATATGAATAAATATCAATGAGAAATATAACATAAGTAGCACCATGATACCATTGGAACCATTGGACAATAATCCATGAACAAGAGACACAAGTATAGGCACTATTGGAATATTGGAATATAACCTTATTTGAACTTTCGGAACATTAACCATGAATATGCGAAATGAGATTCACAATTGATCAATGAGTAGGAAATATATGACAATGACCATAGATAATTGCATATGGAATACCTTAGTATATTTCGGAATAGAACTAGAGAAATGTCAATGTGAACACTATTGGCCGTAGAAAGATACGGACAAAGTAACCTTGCATACCTTGGATGCACAATACGAATAGACAACCTTCGATGCGTATACAATGATCCCTCTCCTTCACTCTACAACATACATACATAACGAATTCACGTTAACCACGAATTACTTTACAAATGCATACAATGTCAATGAATTACATGTTTGCCTTTAAACATGTCATTTTCCTTCGACAAAACTATTGATATACCATTCTTCCAAAAATTCCGGAAAATTCCCAACATTGACCAATACATGAAAATCAATACATTTCACCACAATACTTCTCCTTTACACTTTCTTATCCATAACACATCACAAATAATCCTTCAAAGCACCTTAATTCAACTCATAACACATATCGGCCAAAAATCCCATAATTTCCACTTTTAGCCAAGAACAAATTTAATGCCAAAAATAACACCATACATGTTCATATTTTGTCCATACCATGCTTTTTCATCAAAGGCACAAGGCCTAATTCACACTTGAATTCCATATACCACAAATCTTATACAAAATCACCAAGTACCATGACCAACTTTTCCAAGCACAACCAACATGATATACATATTCTTTTATGCATATAAGATATTAATCCATGAAAATAAATACTTACCAAGGCTTGGAATATGTTGATCTTGTCCAAGAAGTCCCAAGGAATTATTTTGCTTTAGGGTTTGGAAATGAGAAATGTTGAGAAAAATGTGTTAAAGGCATGAGAGGTCTTGTATAATAAAAATCTGATTTGCCTCTTTATATAGGCCTATCATGTTGTCCTTAGCCAATTCTTGGCATTTAATAATATGTCTAGAAGGTCAAATGGAAGAATGGGTCTTTTGACCCATTTGGGCCATGGATTTCTTCCACTTTTGGGCCTTATTTTGGCCCAAGAAGACATATCCATTTAACCCAACAAGTTTCATGCATTATTAACCATATCTCTCATGTTTATATAATTCCATAAGGTCACGACAATATTCCCTTAAAAGATTCTCATTCGTCCTTTCGATCGCAAAAATAGGCATTCTAGTCGCCCTTGGTTTCATTGGACATTTTGGATCACTATTCACCTTTCGTGATTTGATCATGTAGGAGTATGTAGGAGTGTATTGAAGTGTTTGACTCTTATGCTCCATGAAATCACAACACACCTCCTACGACGATCTAATCGCACATGTTACGTCCGATATCAAATGTTTCCCCAATGACACTATAAAACACATATGCATGGCATCTCAACACCTATGTAGATATGATCCCAAGGTATCAAGTGAGGTTATAAAGTACGGGGTGTTACATTCTTCCCCCCTTAGAAACATTCATCCTCGAATGTTAACAATAGTGTCTTATATACAACAAATACATCTTTACTCTAACATACCTATACACATTCACATAATGCTTTTAAATACTTACTTGTTATTGTTCCACCTCCGCACTATGAACTTCTTGGTCCATTTGGAATAAGTGGGGATACTTGGATTTCATCATTTCTTCCGCTTCCCACGTGATCTCCTCTACTTGTTGATTTCTCCACAGGACTTTTACGGATGCTATGTCTTTATTTCTCAATCTCTTTACTTGTCGATCTAGGATAGCAATGGGCACCTCTTCATAAGTGAGATCCTCTGCCACTTGAACATCTTCTACGGGCACAATACGTGAAGGATCTCCTATGCATTTTCGGAGCATCGACACATGAAATACCGGATGGACTGACGAAAGGTCCTGGGGTAGTGCCAACTCATACGCAACTTGCCCAAATCTTCTAATAATTTCATATGGGCCTATGTAACGTGGACTCAATTTTCCTTTCTTTCCGAACCGCATTACCCCTTTCATCGGTGACACCTTTAAAAATACCCAATCACCTATGGCAAATTCAAGCCCTCTTCTTCTCACATCGGCATATGACTTGTGACGACTTTGAGCCGTTTGTAACCGTTGTTGGATAACTTTAACTTTCTCCATGGCTTGGTGAACAATATCTGGCCCAAGTAAAGCAGTTTCTCCTTCTTCAAACCACCCAATTGGTGATCTACATTTTCTTCCATACAAGGCTTCATAAGGTGCCATTTTAATACTTGAATGATAGCTATTGTTATACGCAAATTCAATAAGAGGCAAATGGTCATCCCAACTGCCTTGAAAATCCAACGTACATGCTCGTAGCATATCTTCAAGTGTCTGAATAGTACGTTCTGCTTTTCCATCAGTTTGAGGATGGAAAGCCGTACTCAAATTCACCTGAGTACCTAAACTCTGCTGAAAAGATTTCCAAAAGTGTGCTGTGAACTGTGCTCCTCTGTCTGATATGATAGAAAGTGGAATACCATGCAATCGTACTATCTCTTTCACATACAACTTTGCATAATCCTCAGCTGTATAGGTCGTCTTGACCGGTAGAAAATGCGCTGACTTGGTAAACCTGTCCACTATAACCCATATAGAATCAAACTTCCGCAATGTACGAGGCAAACCCGTAATGAAATCCATATTAATCATATCCCACTTCTAGACTGGAAGATTGATACATTGCATGTAACCTCCCGGTTTTTGATGTTCCACTTTCACTTGTTGACAATTTGGGCACTGTGCGACAAATTCTGCAATGTTCTTTTTCATGTTGCCCCACCAATACACCTCTTTCAATTCATGGTACATTTTAGTAGCACCTGGATGAATGGAATAGCGCGAATGGTGCGCCTCTGTCAGTATTCGTGTCCTCAGCTGATCTACATCCGGTACACATATTCTCCCTTGATATTGAAGCACCCCTTCCGGTGTAATATCAAATGCCTTGGTCAAATTCTGCTGCACATTCTCCTTTAGCTGCAATAAAATAAAATCTGCATACTGTTTCTCTTTCACTTCAGCTATCAAGGAGGATTCTGCTGCATTCTGCACCATAACTCTATCATCTGCGGTTTCAATAAGGCGAACTCCCAAGCTGGCTAATTGATTCAAGTCTTTGATTATCTCACGCTTTTTATTCAACTGACCACTAGTGCTTTCTACTGCCTTACGGCTCAATGCATCAGCTACTACATTTGCTTTGCCTGGGTGATAAAGAATATCAATGTCATAGTCTTTTAAAAGCTCTAACCACCTTCGTTGCCTCAAATTGAGTTCCTTCTGCTTAAAAAGATATTGCAAGCTTTTGTGATCCGTATAGATGTCAACATGAACACCATATAAATAATGACGCCATATCTTTAAAGCAAAAACTACCGCTGCCAATTCAAGATCATGTGTGGGATAGTTTTTCTCATGTGGCCGCAACTGTCGTGAGGCATATGCTATCACCCTGCCATGCTGCATCAATACACATCCGAGACCAATTCCGGAAGCACCACAATACACTGCATAGCCCTCTGTGCCTTCAGGAAGAACTAACACTGGTGTAGAAGTCAACTTATCTTTCAGGTTTTGAAACCCTCTTTCACATGCATCATTCCATTGAAATTTAATTGCCTTGTGAGTTAACTTTGTCAATGGTGCCGCAATAGAAGCAAAACCTTCTACAAATCTTCGGTAATAACCTGCCAAACCCAAAAAACTGTGAATCTCTGTGGGTGTCGTAGGTCTTGGCCAGTTTTTCACTGCTTCTATCTTTTGGGTATCAACCTGTATGCCTTCATATGATACAATGTGACCCAAGAACGCGACTGATTTCAACCAAAACTCACATTTGGAGAATTTTGCATACAACTTACGCTCACGGAGAATTTGCAACACTTGCCGTAAGTGATAAGCATGGTCTTCTGGTGATCTTGAATAAACAAGGATGTCATCTATAAATACTGTCACGAACACGTCTAGGAATGGCTTGAACACTCTGTTCATCAAATCCATAAACATAGCCAGTGCATTTGTTAGCCCAAATGACATAACTAAAAATTCATAATGGCCATACCGTGTTCGGAAAGCTGTCTTGGGTACATCCTCCTCTCTAACTCTGACCTGATGGTAACCCGACCTCAAGTCAATTTTTGAAAAACACCTGGCACCCTGTAACTGATCAAACAAATCATCAATGCGAGGAAGGGGGTATTTATTCTTGATCGTTACTTTATTCAGTTGCCGATAGTCCATGCACATTCTCAAGGTGCCATCTTTCTTGCGTACGAATAATACCGGCGCACCCCACGGGGACATACTAGGCCTAATGAAGCCTTTATCCAGAATATCTTTCAACTGCTCCTTCAATTCACGCAGTTCCACTGGAGCCATTCTATATGGAGGGATAGAAATAGGCTGAGTGCCTGGAATCACATCAATGCCGAATTCCACTTCCCGTTCTGGGGGTAAACCTGGAAGATCCTCTGGAAATACATCAAGAAATTCATTGACGACCGGTACAGACTGTGGAGTTAATGGTTCTGCATCATTATCTTTCACTCGTACCAAATGACATATGTATCCCTTGGCAATCATTTTTCTGGCTTTCAAATAGGAAATAAATCTTTCTCGTGGTGCCCCTACCTTACCCTGCCATTCTAGAACATTTTCCTGTGGAAAACAAAATTGCACCTTCTTGGTCCGGCAATCTACCGTAGCATAACAAGAGGCCAACCAATCCATTCCCATAATTACATCAAAATCCACCATGTTCAATTCAATAAGATCGGCCAACGTATCATGACCACACACAGTTACCACACAGTTACGATACACTCTCTTTGCAACAATATATTCACCAACCGGTGTAGACACTTCAATTGACTTAATTAATATTTCCGGTGTCGTTGCAAATTTCGCAGCAACCAATGGAGTAACATAGGAAAATGTAGAGCCTGGGTCAATTAATGCATATACATTATGTGAGAATATGGATAATGTACCTGTGACGACATCTGGGGAAGCCTCTGAATTATGACGGTCCACCAAACCATAAGTGCGATTCTGGACCCCGCTAGTACTGGCTCCTCCTCTGGTACCTCTACCACGACCAATAGGCTGCACCCCTCGGCCCTCTCCTTCACTCTACAACATACATACATAACGAATTCACGTTAACCACGAATTACTTTACAAATGCATACAATGTCAATGAATTACATGTTTGCCTTTAAACATGTCATTTTCCTTCGACAAAACTATTGATATACCATTCTTCCAAAAATTCCGGAAAATTCCCAACATTGACCAATACATGAAAATCAATACATTTCACCACAATACTTCTCCTTTACACTTTCTTATCCATAACACATCACAAATAATCCTTCAAAGCACCTTAATTCAACTCATAACACATATCGGCCAAAAATCCCATAATTTCCACTTTTAGCCAAGAACAAATTTAATGCCAAAAATAACACCATACATGTTCATATTTTGTCCATACCATGCTTTTTCATCAAAGGCACAAGGCCTAATTCACACTTGAATTCCATATACCACAAATCTTATACAAAATCACCAAGTACCATGACCAACTTTTCCAAGCACAACCAACATGATATACATATTCTTTTATGCATATAAGATATTAATCCATGAAAATAAATACTTACCAAGGCTTGGAATATGTTGATCTTGTCCAAGAAGTCCCAAGGAATTATTTTGCTTTAGGGTTTGGAAATGAGAAATGTTGAGAAAAATGTGTTAAAGGCATGAGAGGTCTTGTCTAATAAAAATATGATTTGCCTCTTTATATAGGCCTATCATGTTGTCCTTAGCCAATTCTTGGCATTTAATAATATGTCTAGAAGGTCAAATGGAAGAATGGGTCTTTTGACCCATTTGGGCCATGGATTTCTTCCACTTTTGGGCCTTATTTTGGCCCAAGAAGACATATCCATTTAACCCAACAAGTTTCATGAATTATTAACCATATCTCTCATGTTTATATAATTCCATAAGGTCACGACAATATTCCCTTAAAAGATTCTCATTCGTCCTTTCGATCGCAAAAATAGGCATTCTAGTCGCCCTTGGTTTCATTGGACATTTTGGATCACTATTCACCTTTCGTGATTTGATCATGTAGGAGTATGTAGGAGTGTATTGAAGTGTTTGACTCTTATGCTCCATGAAATCACAACACACCTCCTACGACGATCTAATCGCACATGTTACGTCCGATATCAAATGTTTCCCCAATGACACTATAAAACGCATATGCATGGCATCTCAACACCTATGTAGATATGATCCCAAGGTATCAAGTGAGGTTATAAAGTACGGGGTGTTACAAAATAGTCCCTCCCCAAAACGGATGATTTATTTGACAAATCATAGGGTGTCAAATGTTTCTCACAGATTCACTTGCGATCAGGATATCATCAAGTAAGATTTGGAAAACATAACAAGATGACAAGTCATTCTTGGGTATGTATTGACGCAGTATGGTAACGTAGTAGCTTATACCTCAAGATAGTTGTGACCACCGAGAGGAATATCCAACACATGATATGGAGTTAGCAGATGTGAGAGTTGTTTGAGAAAACCAACTATATATATAGGCTTGCGATATATCTTTAAATAGAAAGATCTAAATCAAAGATAGCAAGGGTGGTTGGAAATATTAAAAGACTATAATGTTGAGACATGACAACATTCGGGGAAAGCAAAAGTGATTCATTAAGCCGCAATGCAATAGGAAATACTAAGGGTCAGGTTACGGCAAAATAAGATATAGTCAAGATGGATAGTTCGTTTTCATGAGACTCTAGATGAAAACAAATAATAGTGTATAATGTGGCAGAGTCTTCATGTGTAACTGAGAGAAAGGCAGACAACATGTAAATCCTAGTTCCTTTGAATTCAAAAAGAAACATAGTATGAGGATTCTGTGACAAACGCAGTTGATCCTACGCAAGAGGGAAACCAAAAGAACTATGGGTTGAAGGAGACGTATTGATAAGGTTACATGGGAAGAACATTGTCGAAATTGTAACTCATGATCCAACTTGTCAACAAGTAAAATGTAGAGTATCAAGAAGCTGCAGGGTATATGCGATATAGAAATCTCCTAGTGTGAAAAAAAAAGGGGCTATGAACAACATAGGCTTCATCACAAGTTTCCATGTTCTATAGGTCATATGAAAGTATCAAAAGGATTCTAGATCGACATGTAAAGAGGTTGAGGAATAAAGATGTAGCGTCAAGCGTCTATGTCTACATATGCGAATATCAAGTTGCCTTTGTTGTAATTAAAGCGACATCGCTAACATTCGAGGACGAATGTTTCTAAGGGGGGGAGAATGTAACACCCCGTACCTTCCCAACCCTATTTGATGACGTGGAACAATGATTACCTAGGTGTCGATAGCTATAAGTATGCATTTGGTAATGTTAATGAAGAGGAAAAATTGACATTTTGGACTTGTACATGTGGTTAGCCCTTCGTAAGAGGTGTTTTGTGATTTTTGTGGCGCAGTTGTGGGGTTCAAAATGAGGCTAAGAGGACCTCTAAACAAAGCATATTAAGGCTAAGAAGTAAGTTAAAGAATAGGACTTGAAGTGTCTACTCAAACCCGCGAAGAAAAGTCGAAAAATGAAATTTTCGGAAAGTTTAAGTGTGGGGCGCGTTTGGGACCGTGCCGGGCCGCTTCTGGCTGAAATTTTCAGTCCCCAGGCAGTGTTGGGGCGCGCCCAAAGGTGTGCCGGGCTGCTTGTGCGCACCTTTCAAAAGTTGGAATTTTTCTTAAGTCCCAAGGGTATCCGGGGACGTATTGAGCCGATTTTTGCTACGTTTCTTTTACAATCATGATCATATATATGAAATGAGTCAAATATTATATTGGTATGATAAAATTACTCGAGAACGAATTTGGCATCAAAATGACGATTTTACCCTTTTGGTCAAAATAGGCCATACATGGCTAGAATTGTTTGTTTTTGGGATCGAGGCTACAAACATGAATATCGTAAGTGGGAATATTGTCGTAATGCATGTGAAATGAATTAAATATGAGAAATTATTAATTTTATTGGATTACGTAATTTGGGCTCAATAAAGCCCAAAAATGAAGAAGAAAAACATGGGCCAAGAATGGGTCAAATGACCCATTCTTCTTTGACCAAGCAATAATTGAGAAAGAGACTTCAAAGGCCTATAAAAGGGGTGTTCATATTGAGACGATAAGGTATGTAAGGTTACTTTGTCCATATTTTTCTGCAGCACATACTGTTCATGTTGTCATTGTCCTTGTTCCATTTCGAAATGTTAAAAGGTATCTCATTTCAAGTTGGCATATATGATTATTCTCATGTATCACATAAGTATGGACATGATTCCAAGTTCCAATAATATTATGTTCCAAGGCTTCCAAAAATGTTACAACTTCATAAGTATCAATCTCATGAACATAGAAGATTGAAGTAATGCACTTATGTGTCTCCAAAAAGGTTATGCTCCCCCAATGTGTCAATCTCATCAAAGTAAAAGAGGAAAGTAATCCAATGAAGTAATGGAAGAAGTAACTCCCGTATGATGACTTTATATATATATTCCCTCATGGTTACTTTATATACATTCCCTCATGGTTACGTTATATATATTCCCTCATGGTTACTTTATATACATCCCCTCATGGTTACTTTATATATATTCCCTCATGGTTACTATATATATATTCCCTCATGGTTACTTTACAATTTTCCTTATGGTTCCTTTAACATTTTTTTTTTTTTATAAGTACTTTATAATTACTTTATCACTACTTTATGGTTCTTTGAGTGCGGGTGATAGCTTTGGGGGAAAAAGCCAAACTTGATGCCGAACCTGCTTCCTTGTTTTCCGGGTGGTAGCAGGGGGGAAGTTCAGTGGGGCAAAATCCAAGCTTGACGCCGAACTTTATTATATTCACAGGGGGAAGCTCAGTGAGGTAAAAGCCAAACTTGATGCCGAACCTGCTTCCTTGTTTTCCGGGTGGTAGCAGGGGGGAAGCTCAGTGGGGCAAAAGCCTAGCTTGATGCCAAACTTGAGACGGTTGCATATTGATGGATGCATTGCATATTGACGGTTGCATATTGACGGATGCATTGCATATTGACGGTTGCATATTGACGGATGCATTGCATATTGACGGATACATTGCATATTGATGGTTGCATATTGACGGTTATACATTATTGACGGTTCTAATTGTTAACGGTAATGGGCATAAAGGCAAATGAAGTAATGAACATAAAGTACCTATTTCCACACATACTAAAATATGATTGATCCACATTGACTATTCTCTTGAAATCAAGTTCATTAAAGTGTTTAAGTCTCATGAAGTTTCTTATAGCCTTGCATACTCAGTACATTCTTCGTACTGACCCCTTTTGGGGAACTTACTTTATTGGCTGCAGGGACAGGTGTTAGTAGACCTCCACCCTAGGCTACGGGTTTCCTACGGATCATTGGTGAGCTCCCAGTCGGTTCGGGGCTTCTCCGAGTCAGAGTGTATATATGTTTTGTTGTGGTACATGTTGTATAGTTCGGGGACTTGTCCCGACTTTTAGTTCATGTTGGTCAATGCACTTGTTAGAGGCTTTTGTAGACAGATGTGGGTGTATAAATGTAAGAGGTACATGTCGATTTTGACTTGCTGGCCTCGTCGGCCAAGTTTCGCATATGTTTATATATGTCCCAGGTTCTCTAAAGTCCATTGATAGTATGGTTACTCTTTTATGATCATGGGTTTCTTATGGCATGCATACGAATGAATATAGGCAAAGCTTGGTTCTCTCGGGCCTTATCGGCTACGGGTGCCAATCACGCCTCAGTGGAATTCGGGGTGTGACAGTCTTGGCGAGGATAAATGCATAGATCGAGTTACAGAGATTGTTAACAATGTCGTGTCTTTCTTCTTTTCTTAAATATAGAGGCTTGAGGAGTAGCTGCCTTCATCAACTTTAAACACAGATTTCATCATCCAGACATTCAAGAGGCTAGAACTCTCCCAGAAGTTTCCCTTTTCTTTTATGAATACCTCTCTAAAACTGCCCCGCCCCGTTTTCTCCAGAAAACACCAACTAATACATGTGTAACTGTCTCATACCAATTAATAAGTTTTTTAATTATTTATTTAGGCATCCTGGATTAATTCTTTATAACTTGAGGTTCATCGTAATCCTCTCCTATGTGTATTAATTATCTTCACCAATTTTCCTCTTTGTTTTAATTTCTTTTATTGAATATTTTGACTTTTGACTTTGATGTGGTATGTATCGTTGCATTTTATTTTACTCAAGGAATTTTTCATACTTTACTCATTAGTTTAAGTTTATATAAGTTTTATTGAGATTCGACAATTATTCATTTCATTTCCTTTAGTCTAATAAATAGTTTTTTAGTGAGTACATTGTATTGGAAAACATGATAACAGTTGATATACTTTTTAAAATGAAATATAAGTTCATATGCAAAAAAGTCATGCAACAATTTTTATAATTCTTTAATATTGTCCGCGCATCGCGCTGGTACGAATACTAGTGTACGCTAAAAGCAAAGGCATATTAATACGTAAACAAACACTCAAACTTGGCTTCAACGGACAAGTAAGCACTCCAACTTTGAGAGTGCACATGTAGACACCTCAACTTGGTAGTTTAAAATTAATTCCTACTGATTCAATTCATTAAGGTGTTCGCAATTCATTAAAGACTATAAACCAATTAATGAGTATCATGGTAAAAAAAAAATAAGCACTACATTATTATTTTTAAGGGGTATAAGAAGTTCGTTGTGGATAAGTAAAAGTGAACGAAGGGAGTACATCTTTCCATCTTTTATGTGAATGAAGGGACTACATTTTCTAATAACCTTGCCACACTCGTGTGGGCTCAGATGCCCTTCTAGATCGGATTAATCGATCCCCTAAATGAGTATCATACATTGGGTTAATCAAAAAAAATCAAAAAAAATTAATGAAGCTGCCATCTAATTCCCATACTTATGTATGTATAGATACATACACTTCTTCAAATTGCTGTTTCAAACAATTTAGAAACATAGACATTTATGTGTGCTCATAGGAAGCACATGGTGCACAGAACTCTAGAAACTAGTACTCTAGTTGACCAAGCATCTGAGAAGCCAAAAGTGTTTATGTTAGAGGAAACTCTTAGGATTAAACAAAAGGATTTTGGGTAGTAACATAAGTTATTTGTTAGAAGCGGAAAAAAGTTGCTTCTTCCCGGGAGCTTTGAAACCTTGGCCAAGTAAAAATGCATCTCTAATTGTTTAATGCTTGGTTAGCAATCCAAGATAGGTTGGTAACAGTGGACAGATTGCAAAATGGAGAATTCAGGTTCCAATGAGTTGCGTTCTCTGCAATTTACGAACTGACGAAACACTGCCCCACTTGTTCTTCAGCTGTCCCTATTTTAAACATATATGGGCATCGATTCTCGACTGGATGAGGGAAAGAAGACACCTACAAAGTTGGGAGGATGTGAAAAGATGGGTTTCAAAATGGGCTGCTGGAACAAGCCCAAGAGTTGATATATAATATCTGTGCTGAACAAAATGCTAGAAGATTCCAGGCTATTAATATGGGCAAAAGTATTTTCCAAATTGATCAGCCGAATACAAATTGCTGCTCTCCGAAAACACTTCTTCAAAAAGAACTTATGACAAAACAATACATTTCAAAATAAGCAAATTTTTAAAGCTTCGTCAAACATGCTATTTGTACCATTTCACCATTTCAATTTGTTTGTCAGATTTTGACTTGGTACTGAGTTTTAAAAACTAAAGAAAACTTTTAAACTTGCGCTCTTAAAGTAAAGAAATATAGATACCAAAATGTCATTTAATCTTGTGGTCAAAAACATGTCATGTGAAAAGTTAGAAAAAGAACTGTCAAAAAAGGAAAAAAACATTCTTTTTAAATGGACTAAAAGGGAAAGTGAGACAAACCAAATAAAATGGAGGGAGTATTAAAATAACAATTCAGCAATTATATCACATCCTAAATGAAGCAGTACCATCTAAAGAAGTATTCAAAAGTTGTGGAAAATTTTGCATGCATGTGTGTACCTGTTATGCAGTCAATACATACACATTTATGCTTATTACAATAGGTAAACAATCCAATGCACATAGCCTAGCAAAACTCTACAATATAGATCAGTAATCATTTCAAGAACTAAATGAAGCACCACCAGCAGAAAATATCCATAAAAACAAAATCTTTCGGATATCAGCCACTGCAAACATGAAACATGTGCTCGAAATTATGTTTAGCTTCGAGGTTCCGGCTAAATCTTATTATCACAGAGAAGAAAGAAAATGCACCAAACTAAGGAAAACAAAAAAACTAAAAGTACATTGTTTTTGTCAAACTGAAAACTGTTCTTTATTTATCAAGTTCAAATAACTCTCTTGAGCTCTGTCAAAACAACAGAACGATTGCCGCCATGTCAGTTTACCTCGCCAAATCCAAACTGATGAGCTGCAGCCTTGTGAACAAGGAATGCACGGATTCTCAAGTCTCGATAGCTAAAACAAACCCTCCTCTTGCAAATGGTGCAAGTGTTCTTGAGCTTGATCCACTCTTCAATGCAACCAGCATGGTACAAATGCCCACAATCTATTTTTGCAATTTCTTCCCTGTCGCGATACTCATCCTAAGAACAAAAAAGGAAAAAAGAAGGTTGGAATAAAACTTAAGTAAGCTTGCAGACTTGGGGGTTGGGGGGGTGGGGGGTGCTGGGAAATAATTCTGAAATTAGGTGCCACATTCCAAGAATATGCAGCAGCACTCCTTGCTCTCAAAAGTTGTTGAATTTGCTGCCTTGTACTTATATAGAAAAACGTTTGGATAAGGAGCTCCTACTCTAAATCCACCATGAACATGCTCGTAGTGTTTGAATAAGTCCTAAAAGATAAAACACTATGCGGATATCATCCATTCATAGAAGAGCCAATTATGTTGTATCAAATGGTAACAAAAGAGTATGTTGTATCAAACATTAACATATCTCTTACCAAAGCATTACCTGATCAAAACCAATGTTTGAAGCAGTAAGATCCTGCCCATCAACTCCATCTTCTACCAATTCACCTTCATTTTCCTGAAATGTTGAACTCACTTACGAGCAGACTTATTGAACACCATACCGACTAAAAAATTCCTTGAAAAGTTGACATGGTAATCCAACATTGATTCCATATGAATTAGCAACCTGTGAAACTAACTGCTAATAAATTTTCATTTTATATGCTGCTAAATGTGTGCACGTGAAATGAACCTGAACTGGAAAATCACATCATTCCAATTCATATTCATATAGACATAAGTCAGCATAAAGAATTGGCATTTCCACACCAGTTGTTGAGCTAAGTCAAGGTAAAATGCTAACATCATCTATGATTTATTTATTTTCAATTGAATGATTTTTTGTCCTTTCATTTGGCGTAATGTGGAACTTAGGTTATTGGAAAGGTAAAGAAAACTCATATTCCGATAAAATGGAAGTGCACAACCTGCTGGGAACATTTCTATAAGAAATATAACAGTTAAGCTTTTGTAAATCAATCTATATAAACAACATGAACAACTAAACTAGAAAGGATGAGTACAATTGAAACCTTAGTAAAGTGAGGAGACCTAACTGGAACAATGGTTTGAATATTTGGGTTGACCACTTCTGTTGTTATCTCTCCACTACCATCTATGCTTTCAGTAGAATGTCCATCTGTTGTCATATCACCAGGAGTTGAACTAGTAGAATCATCAAGAATTCCATTGGATGTCATCTGATCAACATCAGATTTGTAGCTCTCCATCTGAGGTGCAATGGGAAATGATAAGTTGTTTGATAGAAAATTGTAACTTTGCTGTACTTAGACTATCATATGTATGATTGGTTGGACGATTCAACTGTCTGAAAACTGAGCCTTTAAGGCAAACCAGGTATAGAACTTAAGCTACAGTTTTGGTACAAAGAATGACCAGGAAATGGAAAGATATTAATTCCCACATAGAATGCGCCCTTTGGGTATCATAAAGTAGGATTTTTAATTACGCTAAAAAAATAATGTTACATGCCAACTTATTCCTCACTACCATTGGAAAGTACTTTAATATTTCACAGAATTTTAAATACATCTAATGGTAGTGGATTAGAGTTAATTCATATATTTTTTTGTTACTTCCTGGGACCTCAATCATATGCTAGCAAGAAATCACTTTTCTTTCTCTTCACCTTCTTTTCTAGCATATATTCTAGATATATAACTGCAGCACTTCTTTAAGAATTGAATGAACTCGGAGGAGAGAAAAAGGAATTTAATTTGACGGACATTAAATAACTTATAACTTAGTACCAGATTTCCTTATATCATACTAGAGATTACCTAAAGGGAAAATCTATCCTTAAAATGTTCATCCACCCCCAGTTTTCCCCACCCCGCAGACAACATCCACGTGGGACTAATGATCCCCCATCCCCACCCAAAAAAAAAAATGCCTTCTTTAATACCCCGTACATATTCCAACCTCATTTGGTAACTTGGAGTCATGTTTACTTGATGATTAAGATCACTAAGTACGTATTTTGTAGTGTTTGGATGGGGCATTGGATGATACGCTAGAATTAGACGGAGTAGAAAAACAAATTCAGCAAGATGGCCAAACTTGCGCCACTCCCTGTTTCAAGGGGTGTGGCGCAAGCCCACTGATTCAAAGAGCAGCCAAGTCTTGCGCCACTGCTTGCTTTGCAGCAAGTGGCGCAAGGCACAACACTTTGGCCCTTCCCGTGCTCGTTTTGCGACGCATTTCAACGACGATTCTTTCTTGGTTTCTTTTGGATCTTTGGTGTTTCTTTACTCATGGTTAAGGTTTCAAATACCTCAATACACTCCTACATGATCAAATCATGAAACACAAGTCATTACCAAAAAAATGTTCAACTGTCACACCCCGAATCCCATCGAGACGTGATTGGCACCCGTAGCCGATAAGGCCCGAGAGAACCAACCTTTGCTCAATTATATGCATATCATAATCACCATTGCATAAGAACATGAAAGACAAATAAAGGAAA
The DNA here is from genome assembly GCA_031232105.1 of Capsicum rhomboideum. Classification (NCBI taxonomy): domain Eukaryota; kingdom Viridiplantae; phylum Streptophyta; class Magnoliopsida; order Solanales; family Solanaceae; genus Capsicum; species Capsicum rhomboideum. The sequence goes on along the minus strand of CP124711.1, from coordinate 134,581,544 downwards.
ACATGGGACATATTTATACATACATATGAAACTTGGCCGTTGAGGCCATCCAGTCAAAACAACATATGTCTTTTACACTGTTACACCCACATCCGTCTACAAAAGCCTCTAACAAGAGCATTGACCAAAACAAACCAAAAGTCGGGACAAGTCCCCGCTTTATACAACATGTACATCACCAAAACATATATCTACTATGACTCGGAGAAACCCCGAATTAACTGGAGCTCACCAAGGAACTGCTAACACTGACAATCTACTGGGGAGGCCTACTGGGTCCTGCGCCTGCAGCAAGTAAGGTAAATTCCCCGAGAGGGGTCAGTACGAAATAAGTACTGAGTATGCAAGGCTCAGATGAAACTGTACAACACATGAATATGTCAATGAACTCAAAACTTATGAAGAATCAATGTGAATAAGTCACCATGTTGCATTTTGGAAACAATGTGGATTGCTTTCATTACTTTCTTTATCTCAATGCTCACTGATAACAATGTACCAGGGCCCATACTGATCAGTGGGTCTTTCATATCATATCATTGTGTAGGGATCGAGTCGAGCTAGGCTTATGCCCCTAGACTTGCCACCCATACATCAATGCATCGGGATCGAGTTGAGCTAGGCTTACGCCCCTAGACTTGCCACCCATAAATCCAAACCTCGGGATCGAGTCGAGCTAGGCTTACGCCCCTAGACTTGCCACCCGTACTTGATCATTGACCACATTTGCATTACTTTGTTCATTACTTTGAGATTGATACTTTGATAGTCATAACATCACTTTGGAACTTTGGAACACAACATTGTTGGAAACTTTGAATCATTGACCAATAAGTGAAGGACATGTGAATAAATATCAATGAGAAATATAACATAACTAGCACCATGATACCATTGGAACCATTGGACAATAATCCATGAACAAGAGACACAAGTATAGGCACTATTGGAATATTGGAACATAGCCTTATTTGAACTTTCGGAACATTAACCATGAATATGAGAAATGAGATTCACAATTGATCAATGAGTAGGAAATATATGACAATGACCATAGATAAGTGCATATGGGATACCTTAGTACATTTCGGAATAGAACTAGAGAAATGTCAATGTGAACACTATTGGCCGTAGAAAGATACGGACAAAGTAACCTTGTATACCTTTGTCACGCCCCGAATCCCATCGAGACATGATTGGCACCCGTAGCCGATAAGGCCCGAGAGAACCAACCTTTGCCTATGCTCAATCATATGCATATAATATTCATAACCACCATTGCATAATATTACGAAATACGAATAAAGGAGAACATGGGACATATTTAGGCATACATATGAAACTTGGCCGTTGAGGCCATCCAGTCAAAACAACATGTGTCTTTTGCACTGATGCACCCACATCGGTCTACAAAAGCCTCTAACAAGAGCATTGACCAAAATGAACCATAAGTCGGGACAAGTCCCCGCTTTATACAACATGTACAATACCAAAACATATATACACTTTGACTCGGAGAAGCCCCGAATGAGCTGGAGCTCACCAAAGAACCGCTAACACTGGCAGTCTATTGAGAAGGCCTACTGGGACCTGCGCCTGCAGCAAGTAAGGTAAATCCCCCGACAGGGGTCAGTACGAAATAAGTACTGAGTATGCAAGGCTCAGATGAAACTGTACAACACATGAATATTTCAATGAACTCAAAACATATGAATAATCAATGTGAATAAGTCACCATGTTACGCTTTGGAAACCATGTGGATTGCTTTCATTATTTTCATTACTTTCTTTATCTCAATGCTCACATGTCATGACATATCACAATGTACCCGGGCCCCGACTGATCAGTGGGTCTTTCATATCATATCATTGTGTAGGGATCGAGTCGAGCTAGGCTTATGCCCCTAGACTTGCCACCCATACATCAATGAATCGGGATCGAGTCGAGCTACGCTTACGCCCCTAGACTTGCCACCCATAAATCCATATCTCGGGATCGAGTCGAGCTAGGCTTACGCCCCTAGACTTGCCACCCGTACTTGATCATTGACCACATTTGCATTACTTTGTTCATTACTTTGAGATTGATACTTTGATAATCATAACATCACTTTGAAACTTTGGAACACAACATTGTTGGAAACTTTGAATCATTGACCAATAAGTGAAGGACATATGAATAAATATCAATGAGAAATATAACATAACTAGCACCATGATACCATTGGAACCATTGGACAATAATCCATGAACAAGAGACACAAGTATAGGCACTATTGGAATATTGGAATATAACCTTATTTGAACTTTCGGAACATTAACCATGAATATGCGAAATGAGATTCACAATTGATCAATGAGTAGGAAATATATGACAATGACCATAGATAATTGCATATGGGATACCTTGGTACATTTCGGAATAGAACTAAAGAAATGTCAATGTGAACACTATTGGCCGTAGAAAGATACGGACAAAATAACCTTGCATACCTTTGATGCACAATACGAATAGAGAACCTTCGATGCGTATACAATGATCCCTCTCCTTCACTCTACAACATACATACATAACGAATTCACGTTAACCACGAATTACTTTACAAATGCATACAATGTCAATGAATTACATGTTTGCCTTTAAACATGTCATTTTCCTTCGACAAAACTATTGATATACCATTCTTCCAAAAATTCCGGAAAATTCCCAACATTGAACAATACATGAAAATCAATACATTTCACCACAATACTTCTCCTTTACACTTTCTTATCCATAACACATCACAAATAATCCTTCAAAGCACCTTAATTCAACTCATAACACATATCGGCCAAAAATCCCATAATTTCCACTTTTAGCCAAGAACAAATTTAATGCCAAAAATAACACCATACATGTTCATATTTTGTCCATACCATGCTTTTTCATCAAAGGCACAAGGCCTAATTCACACTTGAATTCCATATACCACAAATCTTATACAAAATCACCAAGTACCATGACCAACTTTTCCAAGCACAACCAACATGATATACATATTCTTTTATGCATATAAGATATTAATCCATGAAAATAAATACTTACCAAGTCTTGGAATATGTTGATCTTGTCCAAGAAGTCCCAAGGAATTATTTTGCTTTAGGGTTTGGAAATGAGAAATGTTGAGAAAAATGTGTTAAAGGCATGAGAGGTCTTGTATAATAAAAATCTGATTTGCCTCTTTATATAGGCCTATCATGTTGTCCTTAGCCAATTCTTGGCATTTAATAATATGTCTAGAAGGTCAAATGGAAGAATGGGTCTTTTGACCCATTTGGGCCATGGATTTCTTCCACTTTTGGGCCTTATTTTGGCCCAAGAAGACATATCCATTTAACCCAACAAGTTTCATGCATTATTAACCATATCTCTCATGTTTATATAATTCCATAAGGTCACGACAATATTCCCTTAAAAGATTCTCATTCGTCCTTTCGATCGCAAAAATAGGCATTCTAGTCGCCCTTGGTTTCATTGGACATTTTGGATCACTATCCACCTTTCGTGATTTGATCATGTAGGAGTATGTAGGAGTGTATTGAAGTGTTTGACTCTTATGCTCCATGAAATCACAACACACCTCCTACGACGATCTAATCGCACATGTTACGTCCGATATCAAATGTTTCACCAATGACACTATAAAACACATATGCATGGCATCTCAACACCTATGTAGATATGATCCCAAGGTATCAAGTGAGGTTATAAAGTACGGGGTGTTACATTCTTCCCCCCTTAGAAACATTCATCCTCGAATGTTAACAACAGTGTCTTATATACAACAAATACATCTTTACTCTAACATACCTATACACATTCACATAATGCTTTTAAATACTTACTTGTTATTGTTCCACCTCCGCACTGTGAACTTCTTGGTCCATTTGGAATAAGTGGGGATACTTAGATTTCATCATTTCTTCCGCTTCCTACGTGATCTCCTCTACTTGTTGATTTCTCCACAGGACTTTTACGGATGCTATGTCTTTATTTCTCAATCTCTTTACTTGTCGATCTAGGATAGCAATGGGCACCTCTTCATAAGTGAGATCCTCTGCCACTTGAACATCTTCTACGGGCACAATACGTGAAGGATCTCCTATGCATTTCTGGAGCATCGACACATGAAATACCGGATGGACTGACGAAAGGTCCTAGGGTAGTGCCAACTCATACGCAACTTGCCCAAATCTTCTAATAATTTCATATGGGCCTATGTAACGTGGACTCAATTTTCCTTTCTTTCCGAACCGCATTACCCCTTTCATCGGTGACACCTTTAAAAATACCCAATCACCTATGGCAAATTCAAGCCCTCTTCTTCTCACATCGGCATATGACTTGTGACGACTTTGAGCCGTTTGTAACCGTTGTTGGATAACTTTAACTTTCTCCATGGCTTGGTGAACAATATCTGGCCCAAGTAAAGCAGTTTCTCCTGCTTCAAACCACCCAATTGGTGATCTACATTTTCTTCCATACAAGGCTTCATAAGGTGCCATTTTAATACTTGAATGATAGCTATTGTTATACGCAAATTCAATAAGAGGCAAATGGTCATCCCAACTGCCTTGAAAATCCAACGTACATGCTCGTAGCATATCTTCAAGTGTCTGAATAGTACGTTCTGCTTGTCCATCAGTTTGAGGATGGAAAGCCGTACTCAAATTCACCTGAGTACCTAAACTCCGCTGAAAAGATTTCCAAAAGTGTGCTGTGAACTGTGCTCCTCTGTCTGATATGATAGAAAGTGGAATACCATGCAATCGTACTATCTCTTTCACATACAACTTTGCATAATCCTCAGCTGTATAGGTCGTCTTGACCGGTAGAAAATGCGCTGACATGGTAAGCCTGTCCACTATGACCCATATAGAATCAAACTTCCGCAATGTACGAGGCAAACCCGTAATGAAATCCATATTAATCATATCCCACTTCCAGACTGGAAGATTGATACATTGCATGTAACCTCCCGGTTTCTGATGTTCCACTTTCACCTGTTGACAATTTGGGCATTGCCCGACAAATTCTGCAATGTTCTTTTTCATGTTGCCCTACCAATACACTTCGTTCAATTCATGGTACATTTTAGTAGCACCTGGATGAATGGAATAGCGCGAATGGTGTGCCTCTGTCAGTATTCGTGTCCTCAGCTGATCTACATCCGGTACACATATTCTCCCTTGACATTGAAGCACCCCTTCCGGTGTAATATCAAATGCCTTGGTCAAATTCTGCTGCACATTCTCCTTTAGCTGCAATAAAATAGAATCTGCATACTGTTTCTCTTTCACTTCAGCTATCAAGGAGGATTCTGCTGCATTCTGCACCATAACTCTATCATCTGCGGTTTCAATAAGGCGAACTCCCAAGCTGGCTAATTGATTCAAGTCTTTGATTATCTCACGCTTTTTATTCAACTGACCACTAGTGCTTTCTACTGCCTTACGGCTCAATGCATCAGCTACTACATTTGCTTTGCCTGGGTGATAAAGAATATCAATGTCATAGTCTTTTAACAGCTCTAACCACCTTCGTTGCCTCAAATTTAGTTACTTCTGCTTAAAAAGATATTGCAAGCTTTTGTGATCCGTATAGATGTCAACATGAACACCATATAAATAATGACGCCATATCTTTAAAGCAAAAACTACCGCTGCCAATTCAAGATCATGTGTGGGATAGTTTTTCTCATGTGGCCGTAACTGTCGTGAGGCATATGCTATCACCCTGCCATGCTGCATCAATACACATCCGAGACCAATACCGGAAGCATCACAATACACTGCATAGCCCTCTGTGCCTTCAGGAAGAACTAACACTGGTGTAGAAGTCAACTTATCTTTCAGGTTTTGAAACCCTCTTTCACATGCATCATTCCATTGAAATTTAATTGCCTTGTGAGTTAACTTTGTCAATGGTGCCGCAATAGAAGCAAAACCTTCTACAAATCTTCGGTAATAACCTGCCAAACCCAGAAAACTGCGAATCTCTGTGGGTGTCGTAGGTCTTGGCCAGTTTTTCACTGCTTCTATCTTTTGGGTATCAACCTGTATGCCTTCATCTGATACAATGTGACCCAAGAACGCGAATGATTTCAACCAAAACTTACATTTGGAGAATTTTGCATACAACTTACGCTCACGGAGAATTTGCAACACTTGCCGTAAGTGATAAGCATGGTCTTCTGGTGATCTTGAATAAACAAGGATGTCATCTATAAATACTGTCACGAACACGTCTAGGAATGGCTTGAACACTCTGTTCATCAAATCCATAAACACAGCCGGTGCATTTGTTAGCCCAAATGACATAACTAAAAATTCATAATGGCCATACCGTGTTCGGAAAGCTGTCTTGGGTACATCCTCCTCTCTAACTCTGACCTCATGGTAACCCGACCTCAAGTCAATTTTTGAAAAACACCTGGCACCCTGTAACTGATCAAACAAATCATCAATGCGAGGAAGGGGGTATTTATTCTTGATCGTTACTTTATTCAGTTGCCGATAGTCGATGCACATTCTCAAGGTGCCATCTTTCTTGCGTACGAATAATACCGGTGCACCCCACGGGGACATACTAGGCCTAATGAAGCCTTTATCCAGCAAATCTTTCAACTGCTCCTTCAATTCACGCAGTTCCACTGGAGCCATTCTATATGGAGGGATAGAAATAGGCTGAGTGCCTGGAATCACATCAATGCCGAATTCCACTTCCCATTCTGGGGGTAAACCTAGAAGATCCTCTGGAAATACATCAAGAAATTCATTGACGACCGGTACAGACTGTGGAGTTAATGGTTCTGCATCATTATCTTTCACTCGTACCAAATGACATATGTATCCCTTGGCAATCATTTTTCTGGCTTTCAAATAGGAAATAAATCTTCCTCGTGGTGCCCCTACCTTACCCTGCCATTCTAGAACATTTTCCTGTGGAAAACAAAATTGCACCTTCTTGGCTCGGCAATCTACCGTAGCATAACAAGAGGCCAACCAATCCATTCCCATAATTACATCAAAATCCACCATGTTCAATTCAATAAGATCGGCCAACGTATCATGACCACACACAGTTACCACACAGTTACGATACACTCTCTTTGCAATAATATATTCACCAACCGGTGTAGACACTTCAATTGACTTAATTAATATTTTCGGTGTCATTGCAAATTTCGCAGCAACCAATGGAGTAACATAGGAAAATGTAGAGCCTGGGTCAATTAATGCATATACATTATGTGAGAATATGGATAATGTACCTGTGACGACATCTGGGGAAGCCTCTGAATTCTGGCGGTCCACCAAAGCATAAGTGCGATTCTGGACCCCGCTAGTACTGGCTGCTCCTCTGGTACCTCTACCTCGACCAATAGGCTGCACCCCTCGGCCCTGTGAAGGAACCGAGGCTGAAGACGCAACAGCCGACCCAGCTGGTCGTGCTATACCACCCATGCTCCGCTGTGGACATTCTCTCGCTATATGTCCTGGCATACCACACCAAAAGCAGACATTCATCCCTGTCCGACATGGACCTGTGTGGATACGCCCGCAGTGCGGACACTGCTGACGAGGAAAACCTGCTGCCTGTGATCCATGACCCCCACTACTCTGCCCAGCTGAACCACCTCTAAACCCTCGAGACTGCGAATAAGCACCACCTGTGGAATAAGAGAACGACGGTCTAGGTGGTCTAGGAAACATGCGGGGCCTAGATCCTCCTTGGGACATCATAGGTGGTCCCATAGGTCTAGCCCTTTTGGACTGTCCCCTATCAAATTCATGTACCCTGCGTCTTTGTCTCTGATCCTCTATTTTCTGGGCGAAGGCTTGTATGCGAGCAATGTCCATGTCCCTATTCAAGGCCGCAATAGTGCAATCTCTTACCAAATATGGCTCTAGTCTGTCCACGTATCTATGGACCCTGTCTGTCATCGTAGCCACAACATTTGGCGCATATCGAGCCAAGGAATTAAATTGCAAGCTATATTCTCTGACGCTCAAATTCCCTTGACGAAGATTTAGGAATTGATCCGCACGTGCCTCACGGATCTCATAGGGCAAGTAATGATCAAGGAAAGCCACTTTAAACTCTTCCCAAGTAGGTGGATCTGCACCAATGTCACGGGATTTCTTCCAATCCTCATACCACAATATTGCCTCTCCCTTCAATCTGTACGCAGCAAGTTCAACTGTCTCTACCCCTGTCACATGCATAACTTCCAATGCCCTCTGAATTTGATCCACGAAGTCCTGTGGATCTGCTTTTGGATCTGCCCCTGTGAATATAGGAGGGTCCAGTTTCAAGAAATCCTGTGTTCTGCGACTTGCCATTCTAGCCTCATCATCATCATGTGCCATAGCACCAGCTCTTCCCTGGCTTTGTGCCGCCACTAACTATGTCAACATCTGTACAGCATTCCTAAGATCCTGATCTGTGGCATTTGTCGGTGCTGAAGAAGTAGAAGAAGCTCGCGTTGCGAACTCAGTTTCAGCCCCACCTTGAGCAACTTGTTCAGGCGGTGGTCTACTTGTTCCTTCACCAGCAATTCTATTGATCAGCTTACTTTTACCTTTTCCTCTTCCTCTTCTAGTGTTCGGCATTTTGACTATACCAAAGAAAAATAATTACCAAAATCAGATACAATAAAACTGACAACATTGGCTCTATTGCACGATCTAGAGTGAAGGAAAGAAACAACATCCTAAATGTCCCGTAGCCTCCTACTTATAAATGTGGTGCACAACACATCGATAAGTAAGACTCTACTCAGACACGGCTTTGTAGACATCCTTAGACCGACTGCTCTGATACCACTTTTGTCACGCCCCGAATCCCATCGAGACATGATTGGCACCCGTAGCCGATAAGGCCCGAGAGAACCAACCTTTGCCTATGCTCAATCATATGCATATAATATTCATAACCACCATTGCATAATATTACGAAATACGAATAAAGGAGAACATGGGACATATTTAGGCATACATATGAAACTTGGCCGTTGAGGCCATCCAGTCAAAACAACATGTGTCTTTTGCACTGATGCATCCACATCAGTCTACAAAAGCCTCTAACAAGAGCATTGACCAAAATGAACCATAAGTCGGGACAAGTCCCCGCTTTATACAACATGTACAATACCAAAACATATATACACTTTGACTCGGAGAAGTCCCGAATGAGCTGGAGCTCACCAAAGAACCGCTAACACTGGCAGTCTATTGAGAAGGCCTACTGGGACCTGCGCCTGCAGCAAGTAAGGTAAATCCCCCGAGAGGGGTCAGTACGAAATAAGTACTGAGTATGCAAGGCTCAGATGAAACTGTACAACACATGAATATTTCAATGAACTCAAAACATATGAATAATCAATGTGAATAAGTCACCATGTTACGCTTTGGAAACCATGTGGATTGCTTCATTATTTTCATTACTTTCTTTATCTCAATGCTCACATGTCATGACATATCACAATGTACCCGGGCCCCGACTGATCAGTGGGTCTTTCATATCATATCATTGTGTAGGGATCGAGTCGAGCTAGGCTTATGCCCCTAGACTTGCCACCCATACATCAATGCATCGGGATCGAGTCGAGCTACGCTTACGCCCCTAGACTTGCCACCCATAAATCCATATCTCGGGATCGAGTCGAGCTAGGCTTACGCCCCTAGACTTGCCACCCGTACTTGATCATTGACCACATTTGCATTACTTTGTTCATTACTTTGAGATTGATACTTTGATAATCATAACATCACTTTGGAACTTTGGAACACAACATTGTTGGAAACTTTGAATCATTGACCAATAAGTGAAGGACATATGAATAAATATCAATGAGAAATATAACATAACTAGCACCATGATACCATTGGAACCATTGGACAATAATCCATGAACAAGAGACACAAGTATAGGCACTATTGGAATATTGGAATATAACCTTATTTGAACTTTCGGAACATTAACCATGAATATGCGAAATGAGATTCACAATTGATCAATGAGTAGGAAATATATGACAATGACCATAGATAATTGCATATGGGATACCTTGGTACATTTCGGAATAGAACTAAAGAAATGTCAATGTGAACACTATTGGCCGTAGAAAGATACGGACAAAATAACCTTGCATACCTTTGATGCACAATACGAATAGACAACCTTCGATGCGTATACAATGATCCCTCTCCTTCACTCTACAACATACATACATAACGAATTCACGTTAACCACGAATTACTTTACAAATGCATACAATGTCAATGAATTACATGTTTGCCTTTAAACATGTCATTTTCCTTCGACAAAACTATTGATATACCATTCTTCCAAAAATTCCGAAAAATTCCCAACATTGAACAATACATGAAAATCAATACATTTCACCACAATACTTCTCCTTTACACTTTCTTATCCATAACACATCACAAATAATCCTTCAAAGCACCTTAATTCAACTCATAACACATATCGGCCAAAAATCCCATAATTTCCACTTTTAGCCAAGAACAAATTTAATGCCAAAAATAACACCATACATGTTCATATTTTGTCCATACCATGCTTTTTCATCAAAGGCACAAGGCCTAATTCACACTTGAATTCCATATACCACAAATCTTATACAAAATCACCAAGTACCATGACCAACTTTTCCAAGCACAACCAACATGATATACATATTCTTTTATGCATATAAGATATTAATCCATGAAAATAAATACTTACCAAGGCTTGGAATATGTTGATCTTGTCCAAGAAGTCCCAAGGAATTATTTTGCTTTAGGGTTTGGAAATGAGAAATGTTGAGAAAAATGTGTTAAAGGCATGAGAGGTCTTGTATAATAAAAATCTGATTTGCCTCTTTATATAGGCCTATCATGTTGTCCTTAGCCAATTCTTGGCATTTAATAATATGTCTAGAAGGTCAAATGGAAGAATGGGTCTTTTGACCCATTTGGGCCATGGATTTCTTCCACTTTTGGGCCTTATTTTGGCCCAAGAAGACATATCCATTTAACCCAACAAGTTTCATGCATTATTAACCATATCTCTCATGTTTATATAATTCCATAAGGTCACGACAATATTCCCTTAAAAGATTCTCATTCGTCCTTTCGATCGCAAAAATAGGCATTCTAGTCGCCCTTGGTTTCATTGGACATTTTGGATCACTATCCACCTTTCGTGATTTGATCATGTAGGAGTATGTAGGAGTGTATTGAAGTGTTTGACTCTTATGCTCCATGAAATCACAACACACCTCCTACGACGATCTAATCGCACATGTTACGTCCGATATCAAATGTTTCACCAATGACACTATAAAACACATATGCATGGCATCTCAACACCTATGTAGATATGATCCCAAGGTATCAAGTGAGGTTATAAAGTACGGGGTGTTACAACCTTGGATTCGCACTACCAATATACAACCTTAGATGCGTAGACAATAATCCCGCTCCTTCTTTATGTGTCACTCTACAACATAAATACATAACGAAATTCACATTAACCACCAATTACTTTACAAATGCATACCATGTCAATGAGTTACATGTTTGCCTTTAAACATGTCATTTCCCCTTGACAAAGCCATTGATCATACTATTATTCCAAAAATTCCATAATATTCCCAACATTGACCAATACATGAAAATCAATACATTTCACCACAATACTTCTCCTTTACACTTTCTTATCCATAACACATCACAAATAATCCATCAAAGTACCTTAATACAACTCATAACACATATCGGCCAAAATCCCATAATTTCCATTTTTATACAAGAACAAGTTTAATGCCAAAAATAACACCATACATGTTCATATTTTGTCCATACCATGCTTTTTCATCAAAGGCACAAGGCCTAATTCAAGTTCAATTTACCAAGATGACACATTTTTCACCAAAGGCAAAATACACTATTCATCATCTTGCCAACACAACTAGCATAATATACATAATCTCCCATGCATATAATATGTTAATCCATGAAAATAAACACTTACCAAAGCTTGGAATAGAATGATCTTTGCCAAAGAGTCCAAAGGAATATTTGCTTTAGGGTTTGGAAGAGTAAAGAAATGTTTGTGAAAAATATCCAAAAGGTGTGAGAGCCTTGTATGATTAAAAATCTGTTTTTGGTGGATTTTATGGACTTCAAGTCATCCTTATCCACACTTGGCACTAAATGATATGTTCACTTGGTCAAATATTGGAAGAATGGGTCATTTTTGCCTTTGGGCCTTATCTTTTGTTCCATTTTGGGCCCTAATTTTGGGCCCAATAACACATATCCATGTAACCCACCAAATTTCATGTATTATTCACCTTATATCTCATGTTTACATAATTCCACAATGTCACGACAATATGCTCTTAAAAGATTCTCATTCGTCCTTTCGATCACAAAAATAGGCATTCTAGTCGCCCTTGGTTTCATTGGACATGTTGGATCACTATTCACACTTCATGATTTGATCATGTAGGAGTATGTAGGAGTATATTGAAGTGTTTGAATCTTTAACAATGCTCAAATAACCCCAAAGAACCAAAGAAACCATCTAGAAATCGTCGTAGAATTGCGTTACGAAACGACTCCGGAAAGGGCATAATGTTGTGCCTTGCACCACACCCCTGAAACAGGGTAGTGGCGCAATATTGCAGCCTTCTCTGAAGTTTTGGGCTGCAGGTGGCTTGCGTCACACCCCTGAAACAGGGTAGTGGCGCAAGTTTCAGCACTTTGCTGAAATTTCCGGCCACTTATCCAATGTTTACGTATCGTCCAATCCCTTATCAAAACACTACAAAATACTTACGTAGTGATCTTAAACATCAAGTAAACATGACTTAAAGTCACCAAATTAGGTTAGAATGTGTACGAGTTCTTACCCAAATGTTCCACGAAATCACAACACACCTCCTACGAAGATCTAATCGCACATGTTAAGTCCGATATCAAATGTTTCACCAATGACACTCTAAAACACATATTCATGGCATCTCAACACCTATGTACATATGATACCAAGGTGTCAAGTGAGGTTAGAAAAGTACGGGGTGTTACATTCTTCCCCCCTTAGAAACATTCGTCCTCGAATGTTAACAACATGTCTTATACACAACAAATGCATCTTTACTTTAACATACCTATATACATATATACATAATGCTCTTAAATACTTAATTGTTATTATTCCACCTCCGCACTGTGTACTTATTGGTCCATTTGAAATAAATGGGGATACTTGGATTTCATCATTTCTTCCGCTTCCCATGTGATCTCCTCTACGTGTTAGTTTCTCCAAAGGACTTTTACGGATGCTATGTCTTTATTTCTCAATCTCTTTACTTGTCGATCTAGGGTAGCAATAGGCACTTATTCATAAGTGAGATCCTCTGTAACTTGAACATCCTCTACGGGAACAATACGAGACGGATCCCCTATGCATTTCCGTAGCATCGACACATGAAATACCGGATGGACTGAGGAAAGTTCTTGAGGTAAGGCTAATTCATACACGAATTGCCCAAATCTTCTAATAACTTCATAGGGGCCTATGTAACGTGGACTCAATTTCCCTTTCTTTCCGAACCGCATTACCCCTTTCATCGGTGACACCTTTAAAAACACCCAATCACCTATGGCGAATTCAAGCCCCCTTCGCCTAACATCGGCATATGATTTGTGACGACTTTGAGCCGTTTGTAACCGTTGTTGGATCACTTTGACTTTCTCCATAGCCTGGTGCACCATATCCGGCCCAAGTAAAGCAGTTTCACCTGCTTCAAACCACCCAATTGGTGATCTACATTTTCTTCCGTACAAAGCTTCATAAGGTGCCATCTGAATACTTGAATGATAGCTATTGTTATAAGCAAATGCAATGAGAGGCAAATGGTCATCCCAACTGCCCTGAAAATCTAACGTGCATGCTCGTAGCATATCTTCAAGTGTCTGAATAGTACGTTCTGCTTGTCCATCGGTCTGGGGATGGAAAGCCGTACTCAAATTCACCCGGGTACCTAAACTCCGCTGAAAAGATTTCCAAAAGTGTGCTGTGAACTGTGCTCCTCTGTCCGATATAATAGAAAGTGGAATACCATGCAATCGTACTATCTCCTTCACATACAACTTCGCATAATCCTCAGCTGTATAGGTCGTCTTGACCGGTAGAAAATGCGCTGACTTGGTAAGTCGGTCCACTATGACCCATATAGAATCAAACTTCCGCAATGTACGAGGCAAACCCGTAATGAACATGAGTCATATGAATCACAATTGACCTATGAATAAGGAACATGTGAGTAAGACTAATTTATAACCGCAATGTACGAGGCAAACCTCCGTTCTGAATATGTGGAACCATGTTCATTACTTCCATTATTTTCATTACTTGATCATTCTTTCGTATCATCATCATTCTTATAATAACCTTCATATTTATATATTCATGCAAGGGATATACTCTCATTTCTTTTACAACTATCTTCATTATTGTTCATCCAACTAGTTAGTGGTTCATAATATCTTATTGATCATCCTCCTTATAGGTGGGTCATAATGTAATATCTATCATCACCTTATAGGTGGGTTATAATATAATACCGCTCATCACCTTATAGGTGGGTTATAATATAATACCGAACATCCAGCTGATCAGTGGGATATAATATATACCGTACATCCAGCTGATCAGTGGGCTATAGTCATGTATAATAATAATAACATAGCATAATATTGGGATTGTTCCATCCGAGCGCCCTTTTGATTTGATCCATACTCAATGAAACATAAAGTAACCATGTGTGCATTACTTCTTTGCATAATTCTTTCCTTTTCATTTTTATGAGAGTGATACATTGGTGATTGAAACATTCTTGGGAACACATATATACGTTACTTCATTCCTTTACTTCATGAGATTGATACATTAGTAGTTGTAACATCTTCATTCTTTACTTGTGAGAGATTGGGAGAAATTGATACATTAATTATAACATTGTTGAAACTTTGAAACATAATATTATTAGAACTTTATAACGTAACACTTTTGGAACCTTGAAACAATATGCAACGAATAAGACACATATGGACATCAACTGTTCACCAACCTGAGATGCGACACCTTAGAACATTTTGGAACTTTTGACATAGTAGCCATTGAACATGAGTCAACCAATGGACATGATTCATATGAATCACAATTGACCTATGAATAAGGAACATGTGAGTAAGACTAATTTATAACCGTAAATGGGATACCTTAGAACATTTCGGAATGGAACAAGTACACTATGTGCTGCAGAAGGATAAAGAAAGAGTAACCTTACATACCTTGTTTTCCCAATGTGAATACACAGTCCTACATAACAATCCAGCTTCTTCCTTACATTTTACTCTACAACACAAGTACATAACGAAGATCATGTTAACAACCAACTACCTTACAAGTGCATACGACGATAATGAGTTACGTGACTGCCGTATTACGTCATTTCGCCCTCTTACGTTACCAATTAGTGCATCACCAAACCAACAATAGCATAAAATTCTATACATTGACCAAGACATCATAAACCAATAACATTTCACACTAAGTTTACCCTTTACACTTCCTCATTAACACTACGTTACCTTGTCTCCGTCAAGTCACTCGATAGCATTCACAATAACACATTAACAACAAACCATATTTATACCATTCAAAATAACTCTGGTATACTCCTTTATAGTCATTTAAAAGGTACCATAAGTTTATAATTACATCCATGAAGGGTATAAGGGCTTTGGGGGTCAAAGAGATGCGAAAACAACCGAAATGGACTTCTGGGATTGCCTGCAAAACCACCTGCGCCCGCAGGTGGCTGAACTGCGTCCGTAGGTGACCTTTGGCAGTATCCAGAGGCACCTGTGTTGGCACTTGTGCCCGCAGGTGGTCCAGTCTCAAGGGCGGATGCCCGTTTCAGCCTCCGGGGGTCATTTTAGGGTCTTTTTTTTTTTCCATGAATGATCCATGATCATAAATAAGTTTCTCATAACATATTTTATATAATATTAGATTCTAAAAAACAGCCATGGCTTCACAACGCACATAAACATCACCAAAACTACATTTCCCTTTCAATACGCCACCGATTCCATGTAAAATTCACAACAACAATTCCAAACGTTACACCCAAAGAGAAAGAAAGTTAAGGACATAAACACATATTACATATTTCTATTTAATCCATCAAGTTCACTTCCTTCAAGATCACAAGTCTCCTTTCAAGTTTCAAGGCAAAACCCTTTACCGATTTAGTAAAAATAGATTTTACCCATAGTGAATTTCTCAATACTTTATCAACATAACCAACATCATCTACATCATATTCCATGAATATAATATATAAAAACATGAGAATAAATACTTACCAAAGCTTTGAAATGGATGATCTTGTCCAAAAGAGTTTGTTCCTTAGGGTTTGAGAGAATGAGAATATTTTGGGAAATTTCTAGAAATGGCAAGTGTATTGAATGGATTAAAAAACTGATTTTTCCCTCATTATATAGTATCCTAGTGGTGCTTTTAAACCGAACACTTGGTCCAATCCTATTGTAGTAACTTAGTCCCTCAAGATTAGGTCAAGAATGGGTCAAATACCCCTTTTGGGCCATGTCTTGTATGTCTCTTTGGGCCTCCATTGAGCCCAATAGTTCAAGATTAATTTGTCCCATCAAGTTTAATGTATAATTCCTCAAAACTCCCATGTTTAATTAATTCCATAAATGTTATGGTAGTTAAATAGGTTCGGAAATGTACGGGGTGTTACATCTTTCCCCCCTTAGAAACATTCATCCTCGAATGTTAATAACAGTACTCAATTCAACAAATGTATGTATAAATACATTCTCTGGTTTGAAACTAATATGGATACTTTACTTTCTTTGTTTCTTCGTCTTCCCATGTAACCTCATCTATCTGAAGATGAAAAGCCATAATTACGTTCACTTGGGTTCCTATACTCTTCTGAAAAGACTTCCACAACCTGTCAAGTCAATGATTACCTATGTGGAATCAATGAGCCATGTTAATAATGTTCCATTTCCAACTGGAAAAATCTCTACATAGCCTAAGAACTTTAGATTTCAAACACTTTACCTTTACTTGTTGTCACCTCGGTCACTGAATTATAAATTTCGCAATGTTCTTTTCATGTCGAACTCTACTGTACATTCTTTTCCAACTGAAATCACATAGGATTTTTATATTACTTTTTCTTCACTGTAGCACAAGCGAAGACTCTGCTGTATTTTATACTATAATTCTTTCATCTGGAATTTCAAGGAGATGAACCCCCAAGCTATCTATATATCAATGTGAACTCCATACAAATAATGTCGCCATATTTCTTTAAGACAAATAGCACGACTGCTAACTCAAGTGCATGTATTGGCTAGTTCTTTATTCATATGGACACAATTGTCTTGAAGAATAAGCTATGACATTACCGTATTACATCAAGACACATCCTAAGCCGACCCCTGAAGCAACACAATATACTGCATACCCTTATGTGCCTTCGGGAAGTACTAGTATAGTCAATTTATCTCTCAACTTTTGGAAACTTTTCTCACATGCATCATTCCATTGGAACTTGATTGCCTTGTGTGTAAGTTTTGTTAAGGGTACAGGTATAGAAGTAAATCCTTCAATAATTTTCCTATAATAACCAACCAACCCAAGGAAATGATGAATCTTTGTAAGCATCGTAGGCCTTCACCAATTTTTCACCGTTTCTATCTTTTGTGTATCGTCCTTCATTCCTTCGTCTTATGCAATGTGACCCAAGAACACTACGGATTGTAATCAAAATTCACATTTTAAAAAAAACTTTGCATATCATTTACGAAGAATCTGTAACATTTGTCGTACATAGTCAGCAGGATTCCCTGGTGATCTTGAATAAACCACAATAACATCTGTAAACTTGTCATGAACTTGTCTGAGAATGGCTTGAACATTCTATTTAGCAAATCATAAAACTACATATGTTAGGCCAAATGACATAACGTACAAATTCATCATGACCATATTGTGTTCGAAAAACTATCTTGGGTAGGTCTTTTCCTCTAACTCTTACTTGACAATAACCCAATCGTAAGTAAATCTTTTAAGGAACATTTGGTACGTAGTAATTGGTCAACCAATTCACCAATTCTGGGGAGGGGGTATTTATTCCTACCTGACACTTCATTCCTTTGTCTATAATTAATGCACATTCTCGACGTGTCATCTTTCGTCGGTACAATTTACACTGGTACACCCTACGGGGACAGACTAGTATCTTTCACATTAGTAACTTTAACATTGGTATCCTTCACTCTGACTAAGTGGCATATGTACCCTTCTATTCAAGAACATTCTTTTATGGGCAATGAAATTGTAACCTCTTAGCTTGGCACTTTACCGTGGCATAACAAAAAGACAACCAATCCATACTCATTCTAATTGTCAAGATCCACTATTTCCAGCTTAATAATATCAACCAAAATAGTTACTATACAATTGCGGTATATTCTTTTAGTTACCATCTATTCACCAACTGGTGTAAAGAATTCAATGGCATAACTGGTATTTCTGGTGTTCTTTCAAATTGGTCAATAATCAATGAAGTAACATATGATAGGGTAAAACTTGGATCAATTAATGCATATACCTGATATGAGAAAAATATACCTGATATGAGAAGACGGATAATATACTTGTCACTACATCAGGAGGAGCCTCCAAATTCTACCGATCCACTACGGCCAAGATATGATTCTGAATTCCACTAAAACTAACTTCTCCTCTAGCACCTCTACCATGACCAGCAGACTGTACACCTGACAATGATAATGCAACAGCTAACCCCTTAGGTTATGTCATACTACCCGTACCCCTCTGTGGGCACTCTCTCTTCAGATGTCTTTACATACCACACCAGAAGCAAACATTCATTTCAAACCAACATTCTCCTGAATGAAACTTCCCGCAGTACTGGAACAGCTGATGAGAAGACCTCGATTGTCCCATACTTCCTTGTTCTCGATACCCCACTGTCTATGAACCCTGAGTCTCACTACGTTGCCCAGCTTGACCTTCTCTAAACTCGCGAAATTGAGATGGATTACCTGTTGTCTGGTAAGAAAATGATGGTCTGGGCGGTCTAGGAAAAATTTGGGGCCTAAATTCTCCTTGGGATGCCATGAACTGTCCCATAGATCTCGCCCTCTTTGATGGCCCTTCTTCAAATTCTTGTTTCCTTCTCTTTTGCCTTTGATCCTCCATCTTTTGCGTGAAGGCTTGTATTCTGGCTATATCCATATATTTTTTAAAGTCCACAATAGTACATTCCCTCACCTTAGATGCGTAGACAATAATCCCGCTCCTTCTTTATGTGTCACTCTACAACATAAATACATAACAAAATTCACATTAACCACCAATTACGTTACAAATGCATACCATGTCAATGAGTTACATGTTTGCCTTTAAACATGTCATTTCCCCTTGACAAAACCATTGATCATACTATTATTCCAAAAATTCCATAATATTCCCAACATTGACCAATACATGAAAATCAATACATTTCACCACAATACTTCTCCTTTACACTTTCTTATCCATAACACATCACAAATAATCCATCAAAGTACCTTAATACAACTCATAACACATATCGGCCAAAATCCCATAATTTCCATTTTTATACAAGAACAAGTTTAATGCCAAAAATAACACCATACATGTTCATATTTTGTCCATACCATGCTTTTTCATCAAAGGCACAAGGCCTAATTCAAGTTCAATTTACCAAGATGACACATCTTTCACCAAAGGCAAAATACACTATTCATCATCTTGCCAACACAACTAGCATAATATACATAATCTCCCATGCATATAATATGTTAATCCATGAAAATAAACACTTACCAAAGCTTGGAATAGGATGATCTTTGCCAAAGAGTCCAAAGGAATATTTGCTTTAGGGTTTGGAAGAGTAAAGAAATGTTTGTGAAAAATATCCAAAAGGTGTGAGAGCCTTGTATGATTAAAAATCTGTTTTTGGTGGCTTTTATGGACTTCAAGTCATCCTTATCCACACTTGGCACTAAATGATATGTTCACTTGGTCAAATATTGGAAGAATGGGTCATTTTTGCCTTTGGGCCTTATCTTTTGTTCCATTTTGGGCCCTAATTTTGGGCCCAATAACACATATCCATGTAACCCACCAAATTTCATGTATTATTCACCTTATATCTCATGTTTACATAATTCCACAATGTCACGACAATATGCTCTTAAAAGATTCTCATTCGTCCTTTCGATCGCAAAAATAGGCATTCTAGTCGCCCTTGGTTTCATTGGACATGTTGGATCACTATTCACACTTCATGATTTGATCATGTAGGAGTATGTAGGAGTATATTGAAGTGTTTGAATCTTTAACAATGCTCAAATAACCCCAAAGAACCAAAGAAACCATCTAGAAATCGTCGTAGAATTGCGTTACGAAACGACTCCGGAAAGGGCATAATGTTGTGCCTTGCGCCACACCCCTGAAACAGGGTAGTGGCGCAATATTGCAGCCTTCTCTGAAGTTTTGGGCTGCAGGTGGCTTGCGCCACACCCCTGAAACAGGGTAGTGGCGCAAGTTTCAGCACTTTGCTGAAATTTCCGGCCACTTATCCAATGTTTACGTATCGTCCAATCCCTTATCAAAACACTACAAAATACTTACGTAGTGATCTTAAACATCAAGTAAACATGACTTAAAGTCACCAAATTAGGTTAGAATGTGTACGAGTTCTTACCCAAATGTTCCACGAAATCACAACACACCTCCTACGAAGATCTAATCGCACATGTTAAGTCCGATATCAAATGTTTCACCAATGACACTCTAAAACACATATTCATGGCATCTCAACACCTATGTACATATGATCCCAAGGTGTCAAGTGAGGTTAGAAAAGTACGGGGTGTTACATTCTTCCCCCCTTAGAAACATTCGTCCTCGAATGTTAACAACATGTCTTATACACAACAAATGCATCTTTACTTTAACATACCTATATACATATATACATAATGCTCTTAAATACTTAATTGTTATTATTCCACCTCCGCACTGTGTACTTATTGGTCCATTTGAAATAAATGGGGATACTTGGATTTCATCATTTCTTCCGCTTCCCATGTGATCTCCTCTACGTGTTAGTTTCTCCAAAGGACTTTTACGGATGCTATGTCTTTATTTCTCAATCTCTTTACTTGTCGATCTAGGATAGCAATAGGCACTTATTCATAAGTGAGATCCTCTGTAACTTGAACATCCTCTACGGGAACAATACGAGATGGATCCCCTATGCATTTCCGTAGCATCGACACATGAAATACCGGATGGACTGAGGAAAGTTCTTGAGGTAAGGATAATTCATACGCGACTTGCCCAAATCTTCTAATAACTTCATAGGGGCCTATGTAACGTGGACTCAATTTCCCTTTCTTTCCGAACCGCATTACCCCTTTCATCGGTGACACCTTTAAAAACACCCAATCACCTATGGCGAATTCAAGCCCCCTTCGCCTAACATCGGCATATGATTTGTGACGACTTTGAGCCGTTTGTAACCGTTGTTGGATCACTTTGACTTTCTCCATAGCCTGGTGCACCATATCCGGCCCAAGTAAAGCAGTTTCACCTGCTTCAAACCACCCAATTGGTGATCTACATTTTCTTCCGTACAAAGCTTCATAAGGTGCCATCTGAATACTTGAATGATAGCTATTGTTATAAGCAAATGCAATGAGAGGCAAATGGTCATCCCAACTGCCCTGAAAATCTAACGTGCATGCTCGTAGCATATCTTCAAGTGTCTGAATAGTACGTTCTGCTTGTCCATCGGTCTGGGGATGGAAAGCCGTACTCAAATTCACCCGGGTACCTAAACTCCGCTGAAAAGATTTCCAAAAGTGTGCTGTGAACTGTGCTCCTCTGTCCGATATAATAGAAAGTGGAATACCATGCAATCGTACTATCTCCTTCACATACAACTTCGCATAATCCTCAGCTGTATAGGTCGTCTTGACCGGTAGAAAATGCGCTGACTTGGTAAGTCGGTCCACTATGACCCATATAGAATCAAACTTCCGCAATGTACGAGGCAAACCCGTAATGAACATGAGTCATATGAATCACAATTGACCTATGAATAAGGAACATGTGAGTAAGACTAATTTATAACCGCAATGTACGAGGCAAACCTCCGTTCTGAATATGTGGAACCATGTTCATTACTTCCATTATTTTCTTTACTTGATCATTCTTTCGTATCATCATCATTCTTATAATAACCTTCATATTTATATATTCATGCAAGGGATATACTCTCATTTCTTTTACAACTATCTTCATTATTGTTCATCCAACTAGTTAGTGGTTCATAATATCTTATTGATCATCCTCCTTATAGGTGGGTCATAATGTAATATCTATCATCACCTTATAGGTGGGTTATAATATAATACCGCTCATCACCTTATAGGTGGGTTATAATATAATACCGCTCATCACCTTATAGGTGGGTTATAATATAATACCGAACATCCAGCTGATCAGTGGGATATAATATATACCGTACATCCAGCTGATCAGTGGGCTATAGTCATGTATAATAATAATAACATAGCATAATATTGGGATTGTTCCATCCGAGCGCCCTTTTGATTTGATCCATACTCAATGAAACATAAAGTAACCATGTGTGTATTACTTCTTTGCATAATTCTTTCCTTTTCATTTTTATGAGAGTGATACATTGGTGATTGAAACATTCTTGGGAACACATATATACGTTACTTCATTCCTTTACTTCATGAGATTGATACATTAGTAGTTGTAACATCTTCATTCTTTACTTGTGAGAGATTGTGAGAAATTGATACATTAATTATAACATTGTTGAAACTTTGAAACATAATATTATTAGAACTTTATAACGTAACACTTTTGGAACCTTGAAACAATATGCAACGAATAAGACACATATGGACATCAACTGTTCACCAACCTGAGATGCGACACCTTAGAACATTTTGGAACTTTTGACATAGTAGCCATTGAACATGAGTCAACCAATGGACATGATTCATATGAATCACAATTGACCTATGAATAAGGAACATGTGAGTAAGACTAATTTATAACCGTAAATGGGATACCTTAGAACATTTCGGAATGGAACAAGTACACTATGTGCAGCAGAAGGATAAAGAAAGAGTAACCTTACATACCTTGTTTTCCCAATGTGAATACACAGTCCTACATAACAATCCAGTTTCTTCCTTACATTTTACTCTACAACACAAGTACATAACGAAGATCATGTTAACAACCAACTACCTTACAAGTGCATACGACGATAATGAGTTACGTGACTGCCGTATTACGTCATTTCGCCCTCTTACGTTACCAATTAGTGCATCACCAAACCAACAATAGCATAAAATTCTATACATTGACCAAGACATCATAAACCAATAACATTTCACACTAAGTTTACCCTTTACACTTCCTCATTAACACTATGTTACCTTGTCTCCGTCAAGTCACTCGATAGCATTCACAATAACACATTAACAACAAACCATATTTATACCATTCAAAATAACTCTGGTATACTCCTTTATAGTCATTTAAAAGGTACCATAAGTTTATAATTACATCCATGAAGGGTATAAGGGCTTTGGGGGTCAAAGAGATGCGAAAACAACCGAAATGGACTTCTGGGATTGCCTGCAAAACCACCTGCGCCCGCAGGTGGCTGAACTGCGTCCGCAGGTGACCTTTGGCAGTATCCAGAGGCACCTGTGTTGGCACTTGTGCCCGCAGGTGGTCCAGTCTCAAGGGCGGATGCCCGTTTCAGCCTCCGGGGGTCATTTTAGGGTCTTTTTTTTTTTCCATGAATGATCCATGATCATAAATAAGTTTCTCATAACATATTTTATATAATATTAGATTCTAAAAAACAGCCATGGCTTCACAACGCACATAAACATCACCAAAACTACATTTCCCTTTCAATACGCCACCGATTCCATGTAAAATTCACAACAACAATTCCAAACGTTACACCCAAAGAGAAAGAAAGTTAAGGACATAAACACATATTACATATTTCTATTTAATCCATCAAGTTCACTTCCTTCAAGATCACAAGTCTCCTTTCAAGTTTCAAGGCAAAACCCTTTACCGATTTAGTAAAAATAGATTTTACCCATAGTGAATTTCTCAATACTTTATCAACATAACCAACATCATCTACATCATATTCCATGAATATAATATATAAAAACATGAGAATAAATACTTACCAAAGCTTTGAAATGGATGATCTTGTCCAAAAGAGTTTGTTCCTTAGGGTTTGAGAGAATGAGAATATTTTGGGAAATTTCTAGAAATGGCAAGTGTATTGAATGGATTAAAAAACTGATTTTTCCCTCATTATATAGTATCCTAGTGGTGCTTTTAAACCGAACACTTGGTCCAATCCTATTGTAGTAACTTAGTCCCTCAAGATTAGGTCAAGAATGGGTCAAATACCCCTTTTGGGCCATGTCTTGTATGTCTCTTTGGGCCTCCATTGAGCCCAATAGTTCAAGATTAATTTGTCCCATCAAGTTTAATGTATAATTCCTCAAAACTCCCATGTTTAATTAATTCCATAAATGTTATGGTAGTTAAATAGGTTCGGAAATGTACGGGGTGTTACATCTTTCCCCCCTTAGAAACATTCATCCTCGAATGTTAATAACAGTACTCAATTCAACAAATGTATGTATAAATACATTCTCTGGTTTGAAACTAATATGGATACTTTACTTTCTTTGTTTCTTCGTCTTCCCATGTAACCTCATCTATCTGAAGATGAAAAGCCATAATTACGTTCACTTGGGTTCCTATACTCTTCTGAAAAGACTTCCACAACCTGTCAAGTCAATGATTACCTATGTGGAATCAATGAGCCATGTTAATAATGTTCCATTTCCAACTGGAAAAATCTCTACATAGCCTAAGAACTTTAGATTTCAAACACTTTACCTTTACTTGTTGTCACCTCGGTCACTGAATTATAAATTTCGCAATGTTCTTTTCATGTCGAACTCTACTGTACATTCTTTTCCAACTGAAATCACATAGGATTTTTATATTACTTTTTCTTCACTGTAGCACAAGCGAAGACTCTGCTGTATTTTATACTATAATTCTTTCATCTGGAATTTCAAGGAGACGAACCCCCAAGCTATCTATATATCAATGTGAACTCCATACAAATAATGTCGCCATATTTCTTTAAGACAAATAGCACGACTGCTAACTCAAGTGCATGTATTGGCTAGTTCTTTATTCATATGGACACAATTGTCTTGAAGAATAAGCTATGACATTACCGTATTACATCAAGACACATCCTAAGCCGACCCCTGAAGCAACACAATATACTGCATACCCTTATGTGCCTTCGGGAAGTACTAGTATAGTCAATTTATCTCTCAACTTTTGGAAACTTTTCTCACATGCATCATTCCATTGGAACTTGATTGCCTTGTGTGTAAGTTTTGTTAAGGGTACAGGTATAGAAGTAAATCCTTCAATAATTTTCCTATAATAACCAACCAACCCAAGGAAATGATGAATCTCTGTAAGCATCGTAGGCCTTCACCAATTTTTCACCGTTTCTATCTTTTGTGTATCGTCCTTCATTCCTTCGTCTTATGTAATGTGACCCAAGAACACTACGGATTGTAATCAAAATTCACATTTTAAAAAAAACTTTGCATATCATTTACGAAGAATCTGTAACATTTGTCGTACATAGTCAGCAGGATTCCCTGGTGATCTTGAATAAACCACAATAACATCTGTAAACTTGTCATGAACTTGTCTGAGAATGGCTTGAACATTCTATTTAGCAAATCATAAAAACTACATATGTTAGGCCAAATGACATAACGTACAAATTCATCATGACCATATTGTGTTCGAAAAACTATCTTGGGTAGGTCTTTTCCTCTAACTCTTACTTGACAATAACCCAATCGTAAGTAAATCTTTTAAGGAACATTTGGTACGTAGTAATTGGTCAACCAATTCACCAATTCTGGGGAGGGGGTATTTATTCCTACCTGACACTTCATTCCTTTGTCTATAATTAATGCACATTCTCGACGTGTCATCTTTCGTCGGTACAATTTACACTGGTACACCCTACGGGGACAGACTAGTATCTTTCACATTAGTAACTTTAACATTGGTATCCTTCACTCTAACTAAGTGGCATATGTACCCTTCTATTCAAGAACATTCTTTTATGGGCAATGAAATTGTAACCTCTTAGCTTGGCACTTTACCGTGGCATAACAAAAAGACAACCAATCCATACTCATTCTAATTGTCAAGATCCACTATTTCCAGCTTAATAATATCAACCAAAATAGTTACTATACAATTGCGGTATATTCTTTTAGTTACCATCTATTCACCAACTGGTGTAAAGAATTCAATGGCATAACTGGTATTTCTGGTGTTCTTTCAAATTGGTCAATAATCAATGAAGTAACATATGATAGGGTAAAACTTGGATCAATTAATGCATATACCTGATATGAGAAAAATATACCTGATATGAGAAGACGGATAATATACTTGTCACTACATCAGGAGGAGCCTCCAAATTCTACCGATCCACTACGGCCAAGATATGATTCTGAATTCCACTAAAACTAACTTCTCCTCTAGCACCTCTACCATGACCAGCAGACTGTACACCTGACAATGATAATGCAACAGCTAACCCCTTAGGTTATGTCATACTACCCGTACCCCTCTGTGGGCACTCTCTCTTCAGATGTCTTTACATACCACACCAGAAGCAAACATTCATTTCAAACCAACATTCTCCTGAATGAAACTTCCCGCAGTACTGGAACAGCTGATGAGAAGACCTCGATTGTCCCATACTTCCTTGTTCTCGATACCCCACTGTCTATGAACCCTGAGTCTCACTACGTTGCCCAGCTTGACCTTCTCTAAACTCGCGAAATTGAGATGGATTACCTGTTGTCTGGTAAGAAAATGATGGTCTGGGCGGTCTAGGAAAAATTTGGGGCCTAAATTCTCCTTGGGATGCCATGAACTGTCCCATAGATCTCGCCCTCTTTGATGGCCCTTCTTCAAATTCTTGTTTCCTTCTCTTTTGCCTTTGATCCTCCATCTTTTGCGTGAAGGCTTGTATTCTGGCTATATCCATATATTTTTTAAAGTCCACAATAGTACATTCCCTCACCTTAGATGCGTAGACAATAATCCCGCTCCTTCTTTATGTGTCACTCTACAACATAAATACATAACAAAATTCACATTAACCACCAATTACGTTACAAATGCATACCATGTCAATGAGTTACATGTTTGCCTTTAAACATGTCATTTCCCCTTGACAAAACCATTGATCATACTATTATTCCAAAAATTCCATAATATTCCCAACATTGACCAATACATGAAAATCAATACATTTCACCACAATACTTCTCCTTTACACTTTCTTATCCATAACACATCACAAATAATCCATCAAAGTACCTTAATACAACTCATAACACATATCGGCCAAAATCCCATAATTTCCATTTTTATACAAGAACAAGTTTAATGCCAAAAATAACACCATACATGTTCATATTTTGTCCATACCATGCTTTTTCATCAAAGGCACAAGGCCTAATTCAAGTTCAATTTACCAAGATGACACATCTTTCACCAAAGGCAAAATACACTATTCATCATCTTGCCAACACAACTAGCATAATATACATAATCTCCCATGCATATAATATGTTAATCCATGAAAATAAACACTTACCAAAGCTTGGAATAGGATGATCTTTGCCAAAGAGTCCAAAGGAATATTTGCTTTAGGGTTTGGAAGAGTAAAGAAATGTTTGTGAAAAATATCCAAAAGGTGTGAGAGCCTTGTATGATTAAAAATCTGTTTTTGGTGGCTTTTATGGACTTCAAGTCATCCTTATCCACACTTGGCACTAAATGATATGTTCACTTGGTCAAATATTGGAAGAATGGGTCATTTTTGCCTTTGGGCCTTATCTTTTGTTCCATTTTGGGCCCTAATTTTGGGCCCAATAACACATATCCATGTAACCCACCAAATTTCATGTATTATTCACCTTATATCTCATGTTTACATAATTCCACAATGTCACGACAATATGCTCTTAAAAGATTCTCATTCGTCCTTTCGATCGCAAAAATAGGCATTCTAGTCGCCCTTGGTTTCATTGGACATGTTGGATCACTATTCACACTTCATGATTTGATCATGTAGGATTATGTAGGAGTATATTGAAGTGTTTGAATCTTTAACAATGCTCAAATAACCCCAAAGAACCAAAGAAACCATCTAGAAATCGTCGTAGAATTGCGTTACGAAACGACTCTGGAAAGGGCATAATGTTGTGCCTTGCGCCACACCCCTGAAACAGGGTAGTGGCGCAATATTGCAGCCTTCTATGAAGTTTTGGGCTGCAGGTGGCTTGCGCCACACCCCTGAAACAGGGTAGTGGCGCAAGTTTCAGCACTTTGCTGAAATTTCCGGCCACTTATCCAATGTTTACGTATCGTCCAATCCCTTATCAAAACACTACAAAATACTTACGTAGTGATCTTAAACATCAAGTAAACATGACTTAAAGTCACCAAATTAGGTTAGAATGTGTACGAGTTCTTACCCAAATGTTCCACGAAATCACAACACACCTCCTACGAAGATCTAATCGCACATGTTAAGTCCGATATCAAATGTTTCACCAATGACACTCTAAAACACATATTCATGGCATCTCAACACCTATGTACATATGATCCCAAGGTGTCAAGTGAGGTTAGAAAAGTACGGGGTGTTACATTCTTCCCCCCTTAGAAACATTCGTCCTCGAATGTTAACAACATGTCTTATACACAACAAATGCATCTTTACTTTAACATACCTATATACATATATACATAATGCTCTTAAATACTTAATTGTTATTATTCCACCTCCGCACTGTGTACTTATTGGTCCATTTGAAATAAATGGGGATACTTGGATTTCATCATTTCTTCCGCTTCCCATGTGATCTCCTCTACGTGTTAGTTTCTCCAAAGGACTTTTACGGATGCTATGTCTTTATTTCTCAATCTCTTTACTTGTCGATCTAGGATAGAAATAGGCACTTATTCATAAGTGAGATCCTCTGTAACTTGAACATCCTCTACGGGAACAATTCGAAACGGATCCCCTATGCATTTCCGTAGCATCGACACATGAAATACCGGATGGACTGAGGAAAGTTCTTGAGGTAAGGCTAATTCATACGCGACTTGCCCAAATCTTCTAATAACTTCATAGGGGCCTATGTAACGTGGACTCAATTTCCCTTTCTTTCCGAACCGCATTACCCCTTTCATCGGTGACACCTTTAAAAACACCCAATCACCTATGGCGAATTCAAGCCCCCTTCGCCTAACATCGGCATATGATTTGTGATGACTTTGAGCCGTTTGTAACCGTTGTTGGATCACTTTGACTTTCTCCATAGCCTGGTGCACCATATCCGGCCCAAGTAAAGCAGTTTCACCTGCTTCAAACCACCCAATTGGTGATCTATATTTTCTTCCGTACAAAGCTTCATAAGGTGCCATCTGAATACTTGAATGATAGCTATTGTTATAAGCAAATGCAATGAGAGGCAAATGGTCATCCCAACTGCCCTGAAAATCTAACGTGCATGCTCGTAGCATATCTTCAAGTGTCTGAATAGTACGTTCTGCTTGTCCATCGGTCTGGGGATGGAAAGCCGTACTCAAATTCACCCGGGTACCTAAACTCCGCTGAAAAGATTTCCAAAAGTGTGCTGTGAACTGTGCTCCTCTGTCCGATATAATAGAAAGTGGAATACCATGCAATCGTACTATCTCCTTTACATACAACTTCGCATAATCCTCAGCTGTATAGGTCGTCTTGATCGGTAGAAAATGCGCTGACTTGGTAAGTCGGTCCACTATGACCCATATAGAATCAAACTTCCGCAATGTACGAGGCAAACCCGTAATGAACATGAGTCATATGAATCACAATTGACCTATGAATAAGGAACATGTGAGTAAGACTAATTTATAACCGCAATGTACGAGGCAAACCTCCGTTCTGAATATGTGGAACCATGTTCATTACTTCCATTATTTTCATTACTTGATCATTCTTTCGTATCATCATCATTCTTATAATAACCTTCATATTTATATATTCATGCAAGGGATATACTCTCATTTCTTTTACAACTATCTTCATTATTGTTCATCCAACTAGTTAGTGGTTCATAATATCTTATTGATCATCCTCCTTATAGGTGGGTCATAATGTAATATCTATCATCACCTTATAGGTGGGTTATAATATAATACCGCTCATCACCTTATAGGTGGGTTATAATATAATACCGCTCATCACCTTATAGGTGGGTTATAATATAATACCGAACATCCAGCTGATCAGTGGGATATAATATATACCGTACATCCAGCTGATCAGTGGGCTATAGTCATGTATAATAATAATAACATAGCATAATATTGGGATTGTTCCATCCGAGCGCCCTTTTGATTTGATCCATACTCAATGAAACATAAAGTAAC
Organism: Capsicum rhomboideum; assembly: GCA_031232105.1. NCBI lineage: Eukaryota > Viridiplantae > Streptophyta > Magnoliopsida > Solanales > Solanaceae > Capsicum > Capsicum rhomboideum. The sequence goes on along the minus strand of CP124711.1, from coordinate 134,550,672 downwards.
CATGTGTGCATTACTTCTTTGCATAATTCTTTCCTTTTCATTTTTATGAGAGTGATACATTGGTGATTGAAACATTCTTGGGAACACATATATACGTTACTTCATTCCTTTACTTCATGAGATTGATACATTAGTAGTTGTAACATCTTCATTCTTTACTTGTGAGAGATTGTGAGAAATTGATACATTAATTATAACATTATTGAAACTTTGAAACATAATATTATTAGAACTTTATAGCGTAACACTTTTGGAACCTTGAAACAATATGCAACGAATAAGACACATATGGACATCAACTGTTCACCAACCTGAGATGCGACACCTTAGAACATTTTGGAACTTTTGACATAGTAGCCATTGAACATGAGTCAACCAATGGACATGATTCATATGAATCACAATTGACCTATGAATAAGGAACATGTGAGTAAGACTAATTTATAACCGTAAATGGGATACCTTAGAACATTTCGGAATGGAACAAGTACACTATGTGCTGTAGAAGGATAAAGAAAGAGTAACCTTACATACCTTGTTTTCCCAATGTGAATACACAGTCCTACATAACAATCCAGCTTCTTCCTTACATTTTACTCTACAACACAAGTACATAACGAAGATCATGTTAACAACCAACTACCTTACAAGTGCATACGACGATAATGAGTTACGTGACTACCGTATTACGTCATTTTGCCCTCTTACGTTACCAATTAGTGCATCACCAAACCAACAATAGCATAAAATTCTATACATTGACCAAGACATCATAAACCAATAACATTTCACACTAAGTTTACCCTTTACACTTCCTCATTAACACTACGTTACCTTGTCTCCGTCAAGTCACTCGATAGCATTCACAATAACACATTAACAACAAACCATATTTATACCATTCAAAATAACTCTGGTATACTCCTTTATAGTCATTTAAAAGGTACCATAAGTTTATAATTACATCCATGAAGGGTATAAGGGCTTTGGGGGTCAAAGAGATGCGAAAACAACCGAAATGGACTTCTGGGATTGCCTGCGAAACCACCTGCGCCCGCAGGTGGCTGAACTGCGTCCGCAGGTGACCTTTGGCAGTATCCAGAGGCACCTGTGTTGGCACTTGTGCCCGCAGGTGGTCCAGTCTCAAGGGCGGATGCCCGTTTCAGCCTCCGGGGGTCATTTTAGGGTCTTTTTTTTTTTTCCATGAATGATCCATGATCATAAATAAGTTTCTCATAACATATTTTATATAATATTAGATTCTAAAAAACAGCCATGGCTTCACAACGCACATAAACATCACCAAAACTACATTTCCCTTTCAATACGCCACCGATTCCATGTAAAATTCACAACAACAATTCCAAACGTTACACCCAAAGAGAAAGAAAGTTAAGGACATAAACACATATTACATATTTCTATTTAATCCATCAAGTTCACTTCCTTCAAGATCACAAGTCTCCTTTCAAGTTTCAAGGCAAAACCCTTTACCGATTTAGTAAAAATAGATTTTACCCATAGTGAATTTCTCAATACTTTATCAACATAACCAACATCATCTACATCATATTCCATGAATATAATATATAAAAACATGAGAATAAATACTTACCAAAGCTTTGAAATGGATGATCTTGTCCAAAAGAGTTTGTTCCTTAGGGTTTGAGAGAATGAGAATATTTTGGGAAATTTCTAGAAATGGCAAGTGTATTGAATGGATTAAAAAACTGATTTTTCCCTCATTATATAGTATCCTAGTGGTGCTTTTAAACCGAACACTTGGTCCAATCCTATTGTAGTAACTTAGTCCCTCAAGATTAGGTCAAGAATGGGTCAAATACCCCTTTTGGGCCATGTCTTGTATGTCTCTTTGGGCCTCCATTGAGCCCAATAGTTCAAGATTAATTTGTCCCATCAAGTTTAATGTATAATTCCTCAAAACTCCCATGTTTAATTAATTCCATAAATGTTATGGTAGTTAAATAGGTTCGGAAATGTACGGGGTGTTACATCTTTCCCCCCTTAGAAACATTCATCCTCGAATGTTAATAACAGTACTCAATTCAACAAATGTATGTATAAATACATTCTTTGGTTTGAAACTAATATGGATACTTTACTTTCTTTGTTTCTTCGTCTTCCCATGTAACCTCATCTATCTGAAGATGAAAAGCCATAATTACGTTCACTTGGGTTCCTATACTCTTCTGAAAAGACTTCCACAACCTGTCAAGTCAATGATTACCTATGTGGAATCAATGAGCCATGTTAATAATGTTCCATTTCCAACTGGAAAAATCTCTACATAGCCTAAGAACTTTAGATTTCAAACACTTTACCTTTACTTGTTGTCACCTTGGTCACTGAATTATAAATTTCGCAATGTTCTTTTCATGTCGAACTCTACTGTACATTCTTTTCCAACTGAAATCACATAGGATTTTTATATTACTTTTTCTTCACTGTAGCACAAGCGAAGACTCTGCTGTATTTTATACTATAATTCTTTCATCTGGAATTTCAAGGAGACGAACCCCCAAGCTATCTATATATCAATGTGAACTCCATACAAATAATGTCGCCATATTTCTTTAAGACAAATAGCACGACTGCTAACTCAAGTGCATGTATTGGCTAGTTCTTTATTCATATGGACACAATTGTGTTGAAGAATAAGCTATGACATTACCGTATTACATCAAGACACATCCTAAGCCGACCCCTGAAGCAACACAATATACTGCATACCCTTATGTGCCTTCGGGAAGTACTAGTATAGTCAATTTATCTCTCAACTTTTGGAAACTTTTCTCACATGCATCATTCCATTGGAACTTGATTGCCTTGTGTGTAAGTTTTGTTAAGGGTACAGGTATAGAAGTAAATCCTTCAATAATTTTCCTATAATAACCAACCAACCCAAGGAAATGATGAATCTCTGTAAGCATCGTAGGCCTTCACCAATTTTTCACCGTTTCTATCTTTTGTGTATCGTCCTTCATTCCTTCGTCTTATGCAATGTGACCCAAGAACACTACGGATTGTAATCAAAATTCACATTTTAAAAAAAACTTTGCATATCATTTACGAAGAATCTGTAACATTTGTCGTACATAGTCAGCAGGATTCCCTGGTGATCTTGAATAAACCATAATAACATCTGTAAACTTGTCATGAACTTGTCTGAGAATGGCTTGAACATTCTATTTAGCAAATCATAAAAACTACATATGTTAGGCCAAATGACATAACGTACAAATTCATCATGACCATATTGTGTTCGAAAAACTATCTTGGGTAGGTCTTTTCCACTAACTCTTACTTGACAATAACCCAATCGTAAGTAAATCTTTTAAGGAACATTTGGTACGTAGTAATTGGTCAACCAATTCACCAATTCTGGGGAGGGGGTATTTATTCCTACCTGACACTTCATTCCTTTGTCTATAATTAATGCACATTCTCGACGTGTCATCTTTCGTCGGTACAATTTACACTGGTACACCCTACGGGGACAGACTAGTATCTTTCACATTAGTAACTTTAACATTGGTATCCTTCACTCTAACTAAGTGGCATATGTACCCTTCTATTCAAGAACATTCTTTTATGGGCAATGAAATTGTAACCTCTTAGCTTGGCACTTTACCGTGGCATAACAAAAAGACAACCAATCCATACTCATTCTAATTGTCAAGATCCACTATTTCCAGCTTAATAATATCAACCAAAATAGTTACTATACAATTGCGGTATATTCTTTTAGTTACCATCTATTCACCAACTGGTGTAAAGAATTCAATGGCATAACTGGTATTTCTGGTGTTCTTTCAAATTGGTCAATAATCAATGAAGTAACATATGATAGGGTAAAACTTGGATCAATTAATGCATATACCTGATATGAGAAAAATATACCTGATATGAGAAGACGGATAATATACTTGTCACTACATCAGGAGGAGCCTCCAAATTCTACCGATCCACTACGGCCAAGATATGATTCTGAATTCCACTAAAACTAACTTCTCCTCTAGCACCTCTACCATGACCAGCAGACTGTACACCTGACAATGATAATGCAACAGCTAACCCCTTAGGTTATGTCATACTACCCGTACCCCTCTGTGGGCACTCTCTCTTCACATGTCTTTACATACCACACCAGAAGCAAACATTCATTTCAAACCAACATTCTCCTGAATGAAACTTCCTGCAGTACTGGAACAGCTGATGAGAAGACCTCGATTGTCCCATACTTCCTTGTTCTCGATACCCCACTGTCTATGAACCCTGAGTCTCACTACGTTGACCAGCTTGACCTTCTCTAAACTCGCGAAATTGAGATGGATTACCTGTTGTCTGGTAAGAAAATGATGGTCTGGGCGGTTTAGGAAAAATTTGGGGCCTAAATTTTCCTTGGGATGCCATGAACTGTCCCATAGATCTCGCCCTCTTTGATGGCCCTTCTTCAAATTCTTGTTTCCTTCTCTTTTGCCTTTGATCCTCCATCTTTTGCGTGAAGGCTTGTATTCTGGCTATATCCATATATTTTTTAAAGTCCACAATAGTACATTCCCTCACCAAGTATGGCTCCAATCTGTCTACATATCGATGAACTCTATCGGCCATAGTCGCTACCATATTAGGAGCGTATCTAGCCAACAAATTAAACCGAAGAATGTACTCCCTGACGCTCATATTTCCTTGACGAAGATTTAAAAACTGATCCGCACGAGCCTCGCGACCTCATATGGAAGATAGTGATCAATGGATGTCGCTTTAAATTCCTCCCAACTAACTGGGAGTGCACCGATACCTCTGGATCATTTACAATCTTCATACCATAATCTAGCCTCTCCTTTCAGTCTATATGCTGCAAGCTCCACTGTTTCTACACCAGTCACATGCATAACATCTAGAGCCCTTTGAATTTGATCTATAAAATCTTGCGGATCCTCATTAAGATCTGATCCGGGAAATGTGGGAGGATCCAATTTTAGAAAATCCTGTGTCCGCTGGCTAGCTACCCTAGCCGTACCATCATCACTTGTCATTGGACCAGCTCATCCCTGAGTTTGTGCATCCACTATCTGAGTCAACATATGTACTATATTTTACAAATCCTGTAACTCTTGCTTCATAACATTAACAGGTGATTCTGGGGACTCAATTTCAGCCCCGTATTGATTAACTGGGTCAGGTGGTGATTTATTACTTCCTTCTCCGGGAATCATGTCTACCTGCTTATCTTTGCCCATACCTTGTCTTATAATCGACATTTGACTATACAAAGGAAAACCAACATCAATGGTCAGATATAATTCCACCTACAACTTTGGCTCTCCTTGCACGATCTAAGAAATGAAGGAAAGAAACAATCTCCTAAATATCCCGTAGCCTCCTACTTATAAATGTGGCACACAACACATCCATAAGCAAGACTCTACTCAGACACGGCTTTGTAGACACCCTTAGGACGACCTGCTCTGATACCACTTTTGTCACGCCCAAATCCTATTGAGGCGGGCTGGCACCCGAAGCCGATAAGGCCCGAGAGAACCAATCTTTGCTCACACACTCTTATATGCATGTCCCTATATGAATATTGTTCTATCCCATATAATAAACAAATACCAATAGCGAAAGTCATGACATATATAATATATGAAACTTGAATGTTTGAGCCATCAAGTCAAGATGGATATATGTCTCTTACATTCATCATCCCACATATGTCTACAAAGCCTCTAATAGATACATGACCATGTCTATGCAATATTTACATAATACCAAAACCTACTGTACACATGTGACTTGGAAAGCCCCGAAGCAACTGGAGCTCACCAATACTCTGCAAATGGTCCGCAACCTACTGTGGAGGTCTACTGGCACCTGCGCTTGCAACAAGTAAGGTAAGTTCCCCAAGAGGGGTAAGTACGAAGAAAGTACTGAGTATGTAAGGCCGTATGAAACTGTATGATACGTTAATACTTCATGAAATCAAGCGTAAGAGAATAATCAATATGGATAGACCTCCGTTCTGAATATGTGGAACCATGTTCATTACTTCCATTATTTTCATTACTTGATCATTCTTTCTTATAATCATCATTCTTATAATAACCTTCATATTTATATATTCATGCAAGGGATATACTCTCCTTTCTTTTACAACTATCTTTATTACTATTCATCCAACTAGTTAGTGGTTCATAATATCTTATTGATCATCCTCCTTATAGGTGGGTCATAATATAATACCGATCATCACCTTATAGGTGGGTTATAATATAATACCGATCATCACCTTATAGGTGGGTTATAATATAATACCGCTCACACCTTATAGGTGGGTTATAATATAATACCGCTCATCACCTTCTAGGTAGGTTATAGTATAATACCGAACATCCAGCTGTTCAGTGGGCAATAATATAAACCGGACATCCAGATGATCAGTGGGCTATAGTCATGTATAATAATAATAACATAGCATAATATTGGGATTGTTCCATCCAAGCGCCCTTTTGATTTGATCCATACTCAATGAAACATAAAGTAACCATGTGTGCATTACTTCTTTGCATAATTCTTTCCTTTTCATTGTTATGAGAGTGATATATTGGTGATTGAAACATTCTTGGGAACACATATATACGTTACTTCATTCCTTTACTTCATGAGATTGATACATTAGTAGTTGTAACATCTTCATTCTTTACTTGTGAGAGATTGTGAGAAATTGATACATTAATTATAACATTGTTGGAACTTTGAAACATAATATTATTAGGACTTTATAACGTAACACTTTTGGAACCTTGAAACAATATGCAATGAATAAGACACATGTGGATATCAACTGTTCACCAACCTGAGATGCGATACCTTAGAACATTTTGGAACTTTTGACATATTAGCCAACGAACATGAGTCAACTAATGGACATGAGTCGTATGCATCACAATTGACCTATGAATAAGGAACATGTGAGTAATACTAATTTATAATCGGAAATGGGATACCTTAGAACATTTTAGAATGGAACAAGTACACTATGTGCTGCAGAAGGATAAAGAAAGAGTAACCTTACATACCTTGTCTTCCCAATGTGAATACACAGTCCTATATAACAATCCACCTTCTTCCTTACATTTTACTCTACAACACAAGTACATAACGAAGATCATGTTAACAACCAACTACCTTACAAGTGCATACGACGATAATGAGTTACGTGACTGCCGTATAACGTCATTTTGCCCTCTTACGTTACCAATTAGTGCATCACCAAACCAAAAATAGCATAAAATTATACACATTGACCAAGACATCATAAACCAATAACATTTCACACCAAGTTTACCCTTTACACTTCCTCATTAACACTACGTTACCTTGTCTCCGTCAAGTCACTCGATAGGTTTCACAATTACAAATTAACAACAACCCATATTTTATAACATTCAAAATACCTACGGTATACTCCTTTATATTCATTTAAAAGGTACCATAAGTTGATAATTACATCCATGAAGGGTATAGGGGCTTTGGGGGTCAAAGAGATGCGAAAACAACCGAAACCGACTTCTGGGCTGGCTTGCGAAGCCACCTGTGACCACAGGTGGCTGAACTGTGTCTGCAGGTGACCTTTGGCAGTATCCAGAGGCACCTGCATTGGCACCTGCGCCCGCAGGTGCTCCAGTCTCGAGGGCGGATGCCCGTTTTAGCCTCCGGGGGTCATTTTAGGGTCTTTTTTTTTTCATGAATGATCCATGATCATAACTAAGCTTATCATAACATATTTTAGATCATCTTAGATTCCAATGAACATACATGGCTTCACAACGCACATAAACATCACCAAAACTACATTTCCCTTTCAACACACCACCGGTTCCATGTAAAATTTCACAACAACAATTCCAAATGTTATACCCAAAGAGAAAGAAAGTTAAGGACATAACCACATATTACATATTTCTATTTAATCCATCAAGTTCACTTCCTTCAAGATCACAAGTCTCCTTTCAAGTTACAAGGCAAAACCCTTTACCGATTTAGCAAAAATAGACTATTTTACCCATAGTGAATTTCTCAATACTTTATCAACATAACCAACATCATCTACACCATATTACATGCATATAATATATTAAACCATGAGAATAAATACTTACCAAAGCTTTGAAATGGATGATCTTGTCCAAAAGAGTTTGTTGCTTAGGGTTTGAGAGAATGAGAATATTTTGGGAAATTTCTAGAAATGGCAAGTGTATTGTATGGATTAAAAATCTGATTTTTCCCTCATTATATAGTCTCCTAGTGGTGCTTTTAAACCAAACACTTGGTCCAATCCTATTGTATTAACTTAGTCTCTCAAGAATAGGTCAAGAATGGGTCAAATACCCCTTTTGGGCCATGTCTTGTATGTCTCTTTGGGCCTCCATTGAGCCCAATAGTTCAAGATTAATTTGGACCATCAAATTTAATGTATAATTCCTCAAAACTCCCATGTTTAATTAATTCCATAAATGTTACGGTAGTTAAATAGGTTCGTAAATGTACGGGGTGTTACACATACATCGCTTACAATCATTCTCCCACATAGGTCTACAAAGCCTCTAACAGATACATTTACATAACCAACCCACAGTCGGGACAAGTCCCCTATTTATACAACATTTACCATGCCAAAACCAAAACCAAAATACACATGAGACTTGGGAAGCCCCGAATCAACTGGAGCTCACCAATGACTGGCAAATGATCCGCAACCTACTGTGGAGGTCTACTAGCACCTATGCCTGCAACAAGTAAGGTAAGTCCCCCCCAAGAGGGGTCAGTACGAAGAATGTACTGAGTATGTAAGGCTATAAGAAACTGTATGCAACATAGGATCGCAAATGGGATCAATACATGTGAATAAACATTATGGGTCAATCATCATTTTGCATGTGTGGAACTATGTTCATTACTTCCATTGCTCTCATTACTTTAATTATTTTCATTACTTTCATTGCTTCATCATTTATTCATATCAATTTCATTCGTGAAATAACATTCCTTCATATTTTCAATTACGTGACATACTTCCTTTGGCTTTACGTTCATCTTTATTATCAGTCATCCACTTATCAGTGGGCCATAATATAGTAACCGTCATCCACACTTTGTGGGCTATAATATAATACCTATCATCACCTTATAGGTGGCTTATAATATAATACCGTTCATCACCTTATAGGTGGCTTATAATATAATACCATTCATCACCTTATAGGTGGCTTATAATATAATACCGTTCATCACCTTATAGGTGGCTTATAACATAATACCGTTTATCACCTTATAAGTGGCTTATAATATAATACTACTAATAATAATAATATAGCATAATATTGGGATTGTTCCATCCGAGCTTATGCCCTTTTGTTTTGATCCATACTCAATGAAACATAAAATAACCATATAAGCATCACTTCTTTGCATTGCTTCTTTTCTTTACTTTGTTATGAGAGTGATACATTGGTGATTTGGAACATCATTGGGAACACATGTATTCATTACTTCATTCCTTACTTTTATGAGATTGCTACACTCACTCATGAGAGATTAATACATTCACTTATGAGAGATTGATACTTTTATTTGTGAGAGATTGATACTTTTGATAATTTTAACATTATTGGAACTTGGAACATTAACCAAAGAACATGAGTCATGTGAATCACAATTGATGTAGGAATAAGGAACAGACGAGTAACAATAATTAATAACCGGAAATGGGATACCTTTGAACATTTCGGAATAGGATAGGTACAATGTCAATGTGACTAATATGTGCTGCAGAAAGATACGAAAAGAGTAACCTTACATACCTTCACTTCCCAATATGAATACACAATCCAATATGTGAGTACAACAATTCCGCTCCTTCCTTACGTTTTACTCTATATCACAAGTACATAATGGAACCAACATTAACCACAAACTACATTCCAAGTGTATAAGACGACCATGAGTTACATGATTTCCCCTATAACATTTTTTCACCCTTTACAATACCATTCATGGACTTTTAACAATACCATAACATTCTATACATTGACCAAAACATCATAAACCAATAGCTTTTCACACCAAGTTCCTCCTTTACATGTTCTCATTAACACCACCACACCATGAATCCATCAAATCACTCCAATACATTTTATAACAAAAATTCCACAATTTACTCATAGATAAAAATAACAAGTTATGGACATAACCACACCATTCACTTTCATCAAAACAACAAGTCCTTTTTCAAGTTTAATTCACAAGGATGCACATCTTTTAGCAAAAAGCCAAAGTGCACTATTCAACACTTGCAAGCATAACCAACATGATCTACATAGTCTCTTATGCTTATAATATGTTAAAGTACAAGAATAATCACTTACCCAAGCTTTGAGGAAGATGATGATCTTGCCCAAGAGTTGATTGTTTTAGGGTTTGGAAATGGAGAGAAAATTCTAGAAATGTCATGAGAGATTTTGTGACTAAAAATCTGATTTTTGGCCTTATATAGCCTTCATTCAATGGTTATATTTAGCCACTTTAAGTCAATATTTTATTGGTCAAGGGATAATGTGTCATTTGACCCATTGGGCCATGTCTTTAATTCTAATTTCCACTTGGGGCTTTAAATTTATCCCAATAACACACGTCAACCTAGACCACCAAATTCAACATGTTTAATTAATTCCATAATTGTCACGACAATATTAACTTACGAGATTCTCGATCGTAGCCTCAATCGCAAAAATAGAAATTCTAGTCTCTTATGGCTTATTTGAACATAATTTGTTAAAATTTGTTAAAATTCTTTTGACGAAGAATTAACCCCAACTCGGATGCTAAACGCACTTAAGAATAGTCCTACTATGATGGAGTAATGATACCATGACTCAAAGGTCTTATATACATCATAATAGTCGAAGAAAAATTTTGGCGAAAACCACCCCGGCACGCTGCTTGGCACGCCCCTTTGCTGCCTGTGGAAACAAAAATTTGGATTTTCTTTGCTGATTTGGTTGGATCTTTCAAGTCCCAACCTTTTGCTTACCTCTTAGCTTTAAGATTATTGGATGCCCCTTAAACTCAATTTTCACCCCACAAATGCTCCACAAAGTCACAAACGCCATCCACTACAAAGGTCTAACCACATGTACGAGGCCCAATATCAAATATTTCATTAATGACACTACAAAATACATACTTATGGCTCTCGATACCTAAGTAAACATTTTTCAAAGTCGTCAAGTAGGGTCAGGAAGGTACGGAGTGTTACATTCTTCCCCCCTTAGGAACATTTATCCTCGAATGTTAGTAACATTGTCTCATTGTAACAACTTAAGTCGAAGTGGATCCTTCACACTATCAAATACACACATACTACTTGTAAAGACTTGCATATTATGACTCCAATTCCGTATCTTGAACTTTTTCTGCCGTGTCCAACAATTACGAGTACTTGCTTATTATGACTCCAATTCTTTAGATTTATTCGACGTGCTAATTTCTCCAATAGTGCCTTTACAGAAGAAACTTCTTTATTTCTCATTGCTTTCGCTTGTCGATCTAGAATAGTAAGCAGTACCTCTTCACATGTGAGATCTTCTGTAACTTATATATCTCTACTGGGAGCAATACAGGGTATTCTCCTATACACTTTCAAAGGAGTGAATATGAAATACTGAATGGACTGTGAAGAGTTATTGGACTAGTGCTAATAGATACGCAATTTGCCCAAATCTTTAGACAATTTCCCTTTTCTTTTCGAATCTCATTATTTTTCTTCATTGGTGACACTGTCAAAAATACTTAATCACCTATGGCACATTTTAATTCCCTTCTTCTAATATCGACATATGATTCATATCGACTTTGGGCCATTTGTCAATGCTGTTGTATCACCTTCACTTTATCTATAGTTTGATGAACAAGATCTGACCCGAGCAAAGCAAATTTCATCAGCTGTAACCCATCCAAATGATGATCTATATTTTCTTTCATATAAAGCTTCGTAAGGTGCCTTTTGATACTTTTATTGTAATCAATTTCAATAAACGATAGATCTTCATCCCATCTACCTTTAAAGTCAAATGTATAAACTCGTGGCATATCTTCAAATATTCATATAATACATTCTGTTTGTCCATCCATCTGAGGATGACAAGCCGTACTTACATCCACCTGTGTAACCATGCTTTACTGACCAGACTTCCAACACTGTACAATAAAGTGAGTTCTCCGGTTTGATATAATACTGAGTGGAATCCTATGTAATCGTACTATCTCTGTAACATACAACTTTGCATAATGTTCAACTATATCGGTGGTCTTACTGGTAGTAAATACATTGACTCGGTAAGCCTGTCAGCTATCACCTATATGGAATCAACCTTCGCAGTGTACGAGGAAACTCTGTGGTTAAATCCATGTGATTCATGTTCCACTTCCAAACTGGAAGGGTAACACATTGCATAAAACATATAGATTCCTAGTGCCATACTGTTAATCGGTGAATGCTTGGACATTGAGCTATAAGTTCTATAATGTGCTTCTTATGTAACCTTACCAAGACATCTCTGCTAAACCATGGTACATTTTGGTTACTCCCGAATGAATAAAATACCGTGAATGATGTTATTCTGTCATAATTCATTTCCTTAACTCGTCTATACTCGGTACACATAATCTACATTGGCGTTAAAGTACTCCCCCTTGTGTTCACTCAAATACCTATGTCAAACTTCGCTGTACATTTTTTTTCTTCACTTGAACTAAAAAGATGACTTATATATTGCTTTGCCTTTATCTCAGATACCAATGAAAATTCTGCAACATCTGGCACTATAATTCTTTCACCTGAAGTTTTATACAAGTATTGGTGCCATCTGTTACAAGCAATTGTCACAACTATTAACTCAAAATTATATGTGGGATAATTTCTCTTATGCGGACGCAATTGTCTGAAGGCATACGCTATCACATTGTCGTGTTGCATGTATACACATCCCATAACAACTTTGAAAACATCACATTAATACCAGCTCATACATTGAGGAATTCATTTACCACCAGAACTGATTGAAGAGTTGGTGGCATCACATCTGTATCTTTCACTCTTACTAAGTGACACATATACTCCTTTGGATATCATTTCCCTTGCTTTAAACCATTAAAGAACATTCTTTGTGTAAAATGAAAATGTACTTTCTTTGCTCGGCAATCTATCTTGGCCTGGCAAGATGCCAACCAATCCATACCCATTATATCATTAAAATCTATCATTTCCATCCCGATAAAATCAACCTACATAACATGATCACAAATATTTACTATACCATCACGATCTACTCTTTTATCTATAATAGATTCACCAACTGGTGTATAGACTTCAAATGGCATAACTAGTAATTTTGGTGTTCTTTCAACTTTCCCAACAGTCAATAGAGTAACATATGATGGATATAGCCCAGATCAATTAGTGCATATTCATTAGGTAAAAATATAGATAACGTACCTGTCACTATATCAGGGAAAGCCTCCAAATTCTGCTGATCCCGTAGGTCGTGTCATACTACCCGTGGCCTTCTGTGGGAAGTCTCTCTTCAGATGCCCTGACCTTCCAAACCAGAAGCAAACATTCGTGCTATACCAGCAGTCACCTGAATGAATCTTCCCGCAGCATTGGCACAGCTGATGAGAAGACCTCGAGTGACTCATACTTCTTTGTTCTCGATACCCCACTGTCTGCGAACCACTACTTTACCCTACAAGGTTACCTCTAAACTCTCGTACTTGAGGTAAAGCATTTACCATAGAATGAGAAAATGATGACCTAAGCGGTCTGTTAAAAATCTGAGGCCCAAATCCTCCTTGGGACGCCATAAATTGTTCCATAGATCTAGCCCTCTTTGATGACCCTCTTTAAACTTTATGCGCCCTTCTCCTTTGTATTTGATCCTCCATTTTCTGTGCAAAGGCTTGTATTCTAGCTATATCTGTATCTTTATTCAACGCAGCAATAGTACAGTCCCTCACCAAATATGGATCCAATCTATCTACATACCGATGAACTCTATCAGCCGTAGTAGCTACCATATTAGGAGCGTATCTAGCCAAGGAATTAAACTGTAAACTGTACTCTCTGACGCTCATATTCCCTTGACGAAGATTTAAAAATTGATCCGCATGAGCCTCTCGAATCTCATATGGGAGGTAATGATCAAGAAATGCTGTTTTAAATTCCTCCCAATTAGATGGATTTGTGCCAATACCCCTCGATCGTCTCCAATCTTCATACCACAAGATAGACTCTCCTTTCAATCTATAGGCTGCAAGTTCCACTGTTTCTGTACTAGTCACATGCATAGCATCCAGAGCCCTTTGAATTTGGTCCACGAAGTCTTGTGGGTCTTCATTCATATCTGACCTAGTGAAAGTTGGAGGGTCTAATTTCAGAAAATCCTGTGTCCTCTGGCTAGCAGATCTAGTCTCATTATCATTACTTTTCATGGGACCTAGTTGCCTTTGATTTAATACATCAACTATACCAGTAACTATATGAGTTAACATTTGTACTGCATTTCTTAGATTCTGCTCAGTATCATTAACAGGTGTTTCGGTAGGTTCTTCTCTCCCTCTCAGCTCTTCTGGAGCTGGAAGAGTAGGGGAAGCTATCGATGTAAATTCAGTTTCAGTTCCACCTTGACTAGATTGGTTAGGTGGTGATTTACTCGTTCCTTCTCCGGCAGGCATATCTACCTGCTTATCTTTGCCCCTATCTTGTCTTGTCATCAACATTTTACTATATCAAAGAAAACCAATTACAATGGTCAGTTATAATTCCACCTACGACAATGGCTCTATTGCACGAGCTAGAACTGAAGAAAAGAAACAATTCCTAAATGTCCCGTAGCCTCCTACGTATAAATGTGGCGTGCAACATATCCATAAGCAAGACTCTACTCAGACACGGCTTTGTATACACCCTTAGGACGACCTGCTTTGATACCATCTTTGTCACACCCCGAATCCCATTCGGGACGGACTGGCACCCGAAGCCGATATGGCTGAAGAGAACCAATCTTTGCTCATGTACACTCATATACATGTCTCTATGTGAACATCATTATGTCTCATGCAGCTATGCGAAAGTCATGGAAACATATGCTATATATGTATATGAACCTTGGCCGGTAGGGCCATCAAGTCAAATGGTCATACATCGCTTACAATCATTCTCCCACATAGGTCTACAAAGCCTCTAACAGATACATTTACATAACCAACCTATAGTCGGGACAAGTCCCCGCTTTATACAACATTTACCATGCCAAAACCAAAATACACATGAGACTTGGGAAGCCCCGAATCAACTGGAGCTCACCAATGACTTGCAAATGATCCGCAACCTACTGTGGAGGTCTACTAGCACCTGTGCCTGCAACAAGTAAGGTAAGTCCCCCCCAAGAGGGGTCAGTATGAAGAATGTACTGAGTATGTAAGGCGATAAGAAACTATATGCAACATAGGATTGCAAATGGGATCAATACATGTGAATAAACATTATGAGTCAATCATCGTTTTGCATGTGTGGAACTATGTTCATTACTTCCATTGCTCTCATTACTTTAATTATTTTCATTACTTTCATTGCTGGGTCATTTATTCATATTAATTTCATTCGTGAAATAACATTCCTTCATATTTTCAATTACGTGAAATACTTCCTTTGGCTTTACGTTCATCTTTATTATCAGTCATCCACTTATTAGTGGGCCATAATATAGTAACCGTCATCCACACTTGGTGGGCTATAATATAATACCGATCATCACCTTATAGGTGGCTTATAATATAATACCGTTCATCACCTTATAGGTGGCTTATAATATAATACTACTAATAATAATAATATAGCATAATATTGGGATTGTTCCATCCGAGCTTATGCCCTTTTGTTTTGATCCATACTCAATGAAACATAAAGTAACCATATAAGCATCACTTCTTTGCATTGCTTCTTCTCTTTACTTTGTTATGAGAGTGATACATTGGTGATTTGGAACATCATTGGAAACACGTGTATTCATTACTTCATTCCTTACTTTTATGAGATTGCTACACTCACTCATGAGAGATTAATACATTCACTTATGAGAGATTGATACTTTTATTTGTGAGAGATTGATACTTTTGATAATTTTAACATTATTGGAACTTGGAACATTAACCAAAGAACATGAGTCATGTGAATCACAATTGATGTAGGAATAAGGAACATATGAGTAACAATAATTAATAACTGGAAATGGGATACCTTCGAACAATTCGGAATAGAATAGGTACAATGTCAATGTGACTAATATGTGCTGCAGAAAGATACGAAAAGAGTAACCTTACATACCTTCACTTCCCAATATTAATACACAATCAAATATGTGAGTACAACAATTCCGCTCCTTCCTTACGTTTTACTCTACATCACAAGTACATAACGGAACCAACATTAACCACAAGCTACATTCCATGTGTATAAGACGACCATGAGTTACATGATTTCCCCTATAACATTATTTCACCCTTTACAATACTATTGATGGCCTTTTCATACCAACAATACCATAACATTCTATACATTGACCAAAACCTCATAAACCAATAGCTTTTCACACCAAGTTCCTCCTTTACATGTTCTCATTAACACCACCTCACCATGAATCCATCAAATCACTCCAATACATTTTATAACCAAAATTCCACAATTTACTCATAGAGAAAAATAACAATTTATGGACATAACCACACCATACATGCTGAGATATTATCCACACCATTCACTCTCATCAAAACAACAAGTCCTTTTTCAAGTTTAATTCACAAGGATGCACATCTTTTAGCAAAAAGCCAAAGTGCACTATTCAACACTTGCAAGTATAACCAACATGATCTACATAGTCTCTCATGCTTATAATATGTTAAAGTACAAGAATAATCACATACCCAATCTTGGAGGAAGATGATGATCTTTCCCAAGAGTTGATTATTTTAGGGTTTGGAAATGGAGAGAAAATTCTAGAAATGTCATGAGATTTTGTGACTAAAAATCTGATTTTTGGCCTTAAATAGCCTTAATTCAATGGTTATATTTAGACACTTTGGGTCAATATTTGATTGGTCAATGGAGAATGGGTCATTTGATCCATTAGGCCATGTCTTTAATTCTAATTTCCACTTGGGGCTTTAAATTGACCCCAATAACACACGTCAACCTAGCCCACCAAATTCAAGGTGTAATTCATCATATATCTCATGTTTAATTAATTCCATAATTGTCACGACAATATTCACTTACGAGATTCCCGATCGTAGCCTCAATTGTAAAAATAGAAATTCTAGTCGCTCATGGATTATTTGAACATAATTTGTTAAAATACTTGTGATGAAGAATTAACCCCAACTCGGATGCTAAATGCGCTTAAGAATAGTCCTACTATGATTTTCACACCACAAATTCCATTGAGGCGTGATTGGCACCCGTAGCCGATAAGGCCCGAGAGAACCAAGCTTTGCTTACATTCATTCATATGCATGCCATAAGAACATCACTATCACGAAAGAACATAAAAGGCTCATATTGGAAATCATGGAACATGACAGTATATACATATCTATGAAACTTGGCCTTTAGGGACATCAAGTCAAACGGACATACACCTCGTTCTTCCACATTCATTTTCATACCCACATACGTCTATAAAAGCCTCTAAGAGAAATACTTACACGACCAACCTAAGTTCGGGAAAAGCCCCGCTTTACATAATATTTACAATACCAAAATCAATGTACAACTTGGACAAGAAAAGCCACGAACCAACTAGAGCTCACCAAAGATCAGTATATGTCCTGCAGCTTAATGGGGAGGTCTACTAGAACCTGTGCCTACAGCAAGTAAGGTAAATTCCCCAAGAGGGGTCAGTACGAAGAATGTACTGAGTATGTAAGGCTGTATGAAACTGAATCAGTTTATAAGAACTTTCATGGAAAAATAATCACAAGGGACATGCCCATTATGGATAGCCATGAGTATATATTTTTGGAACTGCGTGCCTTACTTTCGATACTTACTTCCATTTTGTACCTCTTCTTACTTGCTTGTCAGTCATTAGTTATATATTGCTCGGGCCCAACTGATCAATGGGAAAATAATATCGTCATGCAGGTGTTCATGTCACCTCATGGATACACCCAATATGTTGGGATAGTCATCATGAAGGTGTGTTCTATCACCCCATGGATATCGTCATGAAGGTGTTTATTACACCCCATGGATAATCTCATTATATTAGGATCGTCATCATGAAGGTGTTTAATTCACCCCATGGATACACTCACTCAAGAGAGATTAATACATTGAGGATTATGAAATTTTTTGGAAGCACACATATATGCATTTCGTTATCCTTCACTTCATGAGATTGATACTTTTGATAATTGTGACATTATTGAAATCTTTGGAACACAACATTATTGGAACTTGGAATCATGTCTATAAGTATGTTATACATGAATGACCATAGATCAAGAATAAGATATATATGATCAAGACTAGATGATAACATGAAATGAGATGCTTTAGGACATTTCGGGAATGAGTAAGTACCATAACAAGGTGTACACTATATGCTACAGAAGGATACGAAAAGAGAAACCTTACATACCTCGTATTTTCAATACGACTGTACAATCTTAGATGTGCATACAATGTCCCGCTCCTTCCTTATATTTCACTCTACAACACAAATACATAACGGAATTTACATTAACCACCAACTACCTTCCAAATGCACATAACGTCAATGAGTTACATGTTTGCCTTTAAAATGTCATTTCCCCCTTGACAATACCATTGATAAAAGCATCATACCAATAATTCCATAATATTCCCAACATTGACCAAAATAGTATCCAACACTTCCAAGTATAACCAACATGATTTACATACTCTCCCATGCATATAATATATTATTCCATAAGAATAATTAATTACCTAAGCTTGAAAATTGATGATTTTGCTCCAAGAAGTTGGCTTAGGGTTCTTGAGAGTTGAGAGAAATTTTGGGAAATTTCTAGAGATGTGTAGTGTAATCCTTTGAATAAAATCAAATTTTTTTCACTTATTTATAGTCCCTCAAGTCTCCTTGGCATTAAATGCCATGTACAAGTGGTCAAGGGTGAAGAATGGGTCATTTTTGGCCTAATTGGGCCATATCTTTTGTCTCATTTTGGGCTTGTATTGAGCCCAATTCAATTAACCCAATAATTTCTCATGTTTAAATCATTTCATACGCGTTACGACGATATGTACACTCATGGTATTCCTATTCGTAGCCTCAATCCCAAAAATGAATGATTCTAGCCACGTCTGGTCTATTTTGACCAAAAGGGTAAAATCGTCATTTTGATGCCAAATTCGTTCTCGAGTAATTTTATCATACCAATGTAATAATTTACTCATTTCATGTATATACTCTTGGTTGTAGAAGAAACGTGGAAAAAATTGGCTCGGTACGTCCCCGGGCACCCTTGGAACTTAAGAAAATTTTCAACTTTGAAAAGTGGCCAAAACCAGCGTGGCACGCCCTTGGGCACGCCAGCTTGCTGCCTATGGACTAAAAATTTTAGCTCAGAGTGGTGTGGCACGCCCTTTAGCGCGCCCCACACTTAGTTTTTTCAAAAATTTCCGTTTTTCGACTTTTCTTCGCGGATTTGGTTAGATACTTCAAGTCCTATTCTTTAACTTACTTCTTACCCTTAATATACTTTGTTTAGAGGTACTCTTAGCCTAATTTTGAACCCCGCAAATGCTCCACAAAAATCACAAAATACCTCCTACGAAGGGCTAATCACATGTACGAGGCCAAATTTCAATTTTCTTGTCAATAACATTACAAAATGCATACGTATGGCTCTAGACACCTAAGTAAACATTATTTAATGTTGTAAAGTAGGGTTGGGAAGGTACAGAGTTTTACATTATTCCCCCCTTAGGAACATTCGTCCTCAAATGTGAACAATAAATTACCACAAATACATCTTTATATTAGCATACACATACATAGACACTTAATGCTCATAAATACTTAATTGTTATGACTCCACTCCCGCACTTTGAACTTTTTCATACATTTGAAATAGATAGGGATACTTGGATTTCATCCTTTCTTCAGCTTCCCATGTGATCTCCTCTACTTGTTGATTTCTCCAAAGGACTTTTACAGAACCTATGTCCTTATTCCTCAACCTCTTTACTTCTCGATCTAGGATAGCAATGGGTACCTCTTCATAAGTAAGATCCTCCGTAATTTGAACATATTCAACGGAAACAATACGAGATGGATCCCCTATGCACTTTCAAAGCATCAAAACATGAAATACTGGATGGACTGAGGAAAGTTCTTGAGGTAGTGCCAACTCATACGCAACTTGCCCAAATATTCTAATAATTTCATATGGGCATATGTAACGTGGACTCAATTTCCCTTTCTTTTCGAACCGCATTACCCCTTTCATCGGTGATACCTTTAAAAATACCCAATCACCTATGGTGAATTCAAGCCCTCTTCTTCTAACATCAACATATGACTAGTGGCGACTTTGGGCCATTTGTAACCGTTGTTGGATCACTTTAACTTTCTCCATAGCCTAGTGAACAATATCTGGCCCAAGTAAAGCAGTTTCACCCGCTTGAAACCATCCAATTGGTGATCTATATTTCCTTCCGTACAAGGCTTCATAAGGTGCCATTTTAATACTTGAATGATAGCAATTGTTGTAAGCAAATTCAATATGAGGCAAATGGTCATCCCAAATGCCTTGAAAATCTAACGTAAAAGCTCGTAGCATATCTTCAAGTGTCTGAATAGTACGTTCTGCTTGTCCATCAGTCTGAGGATGGAAAGCCGTACTCAAATTCACCTGTGTGCCTAAACTCTGCTGAAAAGATCTCCAAAAGTGCGTTGTGAATTGTGCTCCTCTGTCTGATATAATGGAAAGTGGAGTACCATGCAATCGTACTATCTCTTTCACATACAACTTCATATAATCCTCAGCTGTATATATGGTCCTGACTGGTAGAAAATGTGCTGATTTGGTAAGCTTGTCCACTATGACCCATATAAAATCAAATTTTCGTAACGTACGAGGCAAACCTGTAATGAAGTCCATATTAATCATATCCCATTTCCTGACTGGAAGATAGATACATTGCATGTAACCTCCCAATTTCTAATGCTCTACTTTCACTTGTTGATAATTCGGACACTGAGCGACAAATTCTGTAATGTCCTTTTTCATATTTCCCCACCAATACACTGCCTTTAAATCATGGTACACATAATCTACCTTGGCATTGGATTACCCATTCTTGTGTAAGATCAAATTCCTTTGTCAAATTCTGTTGTACATTTTCCTTTAACTGCAATAACATAGATTCCGCAAACTGCTTCTCTTTCACTTCAGCTATTAAGGAGGATTCCACTGCATTCTTCACAATAACCCCTTCTTCTGGAGATTCAATAAGGCAAACTCCCAAGCTGGATAATTGATGTAGATCTTTGATTATCTCTTGCTTTTCAGTCAACTGGCCACTAGTGCTTTCTACTGCCTTACGGCTCAATACATCAGCTACTACATTTGCTTTGCCTGGCTGATACAGAATATCAATATCATAGTCTTTTAAGAGTTCTAACCACCTTCGTTGCCTCAAATTGAGTTCCTTCTTCTTAAAAAGATATTGCAAACTTTTGTGATCTGTCTAGATATCAACATGGACTCCATACAAATAATGACGCCATATTTTTAAAGCAAAAACTACCGCTGCCAATTCAAGATCATGTGTGGGATAATTTTTCTCATGTGGCCGCAACTGTCGTGAGGCATATGCTATGACATTACCGTGTTGCATCAACACACATCCGAGGCCAACCCCGAAAGCATCACAATACACTACATAACCTTCGGTACCTTCGGGAAGCACTAAAACTGGTGTGGAGGTTAATTTATCTTTCAACTTTTGGAATCTTTTCTCACACACATCATTCCACTGAAATTTTACTGCCTTATGTGTAAGCTTTGTTAACGGTGCAGCAATGGATGAAAAACCTTCTACAAATCTTCTGTAATAACCTGTCAATCCCAAAAAACTACAAATTTCTGTGGGTGTCGTAGGTCTTGGCCAATTTTTCACTGCTTCAATCTTCTGAGTATCAACCTATATCCCTTCATCTAACACAATATGACCCAATAATGCAACTGATTTTAACCAAAACTCACACTTAGAGAACTTGGCATACAACTTACGCTCATGGAGAATCTGCAATACTTGCCGTAAGTGATTAGCATGGTCCTCTGGTGATCTTGAATAAACCAGGATGTCATCTATAAATACCGTGACGAACACGTCTAGAAATGGCTTAAACACCCTAATCATCAAATCCATGAACACTGCTGGTGCATTTGTTAGTCCAAATGACATAACTAAAAATTCATAATGGCCATACCGTGTTCGAAAAGCTGTTTTGGGTACATCCTCTTCTTTAACTCTGACTTGATGGTAACCCGACCTCAAGTTGATCTTTGAAAAACACTTGGCACCCTTTAACTGATCAAACAAATCATCAATTCGAGGGAGGGGATATTTGTTCTTGATTGCTACCTTATTCAGTTGCCGATAGTCGATGCACATTCTCAACATGCCATCTTTATTTCGTACAAATAAGACCGGTGCACCCCAAGGAGACATACTCGGCCTAATAAAGCCTTTGTCCAACAAGTCTTTCAATTGTTCCTTTAATTCACGCAATTCTGCTGGAGCCATTCTATATGGGGGAATAGAAATAGGCTGAGTGCCTGGAATCACATCAATGCCAAATTCTACTTCCCGTTCTGGGTGTAAGCCTGGAAGATCTTCTGGAAATACATCCAGAAATTCATTGACCACTGGAACCGACTGTGGAGTTAGTGGTTCCTCTTCAGTATCTTTCACCAGTACTAAATGACATATATAACCCTTGGCAATCATTTTTCTGGCTTTCAAATAGGAAATAAATCTTCCTCGTGATGCCCCTATATTACCCTGCCATTCAAGAACATTTTCTTGCGGAAAGCAAAATTGCACCTTCTTGGCCCGGCAATCTACCGTGGCATAACAAGAGGCCAACCAATCCATTCCTATGATCACATCAAAATCCACCATGTCTAATTCAATGAGGTAGGCCAATGTATCATGACCAAACACCGTTACCACACATTTACGATATACTCTCCTTGCAATAATATATTCACCAACCAGTGTAGACACTTCAATTGATTTAATTAATAATTCTGGTGCCTTTGCAAATTTCGCAGCAACCAATGGAGTAACATAGAAAAATGTGGAACCGGGATCAATCAATGCATATACATTATATGAGAATATGGATAATGTACCTGTGACAACATCAGGGGAAGCCTCTGAATTCTGTTGGTCCACCAAAGCATAAGTGCGATTATGGACCCCGCTCGTACTGGCTGCTCCTCTGGCACCTCTACCACGTATAAAAGTCAGCACACCTCAGCTTATAGAAGGAATTAATGATGATGACGCAACAGTCGATCCTGCAGGTCGCGCCACACCACCCAAGCCTCTCCGCGGGCAATCTCTCATCATGTGCCCCGCCATACCACACCAATAACATACATTCGTCCCCCGCCGGCATTCACCTGAATGAAACCGTCTACAATACTGATATAACGGGTGAAAATATCCCGCTGTCTGTGAAGCACGACTTCCGCTACTTTGACCGGCTTGATTAAAACCCCTGGACCCTCGAAAGTGAGAGGAAATGCCTGCCGTGGAATGAGAAAATGAAGGCCTAGGTGGTCTATTAAAACTCCGAGGCCTGAACTCTGCTTAGGACGCCATGGACTGTCCCATAGATCTAGCTCTCTTGGATGTCCCTTCTTCAAACCCTTGTGTTCTTCTCCGTTGCCTCTGATCTTTCATTTTCTGCGCAAAGGCCTGTATTCTAGCTATGTCCATGTCCCAATTTAGGGAAGCAATAGTGCAGTATCGTACCAAATACAGCTCCAACCTATCCACATACCTATGTACTCTATCTGTCATTGTGGACACTATGTTTGGAGCATAACGAGCCAAGGAATTAAATTGTAGACTGTATTCCCTGACACTCAGATTTCTTTGACGGAGATTTAAGAACTGATCCACACGAGGCTCACGGATCTCATAGGGAAGATAGTGATCCAGGAATGCCGCTTTAAATTTATCCCACGTAGGCGGGTTTACACCAATACCACAAGCTTTCTTCCAGTCCTCATACCACAATATAGCCTCGCCCTTCAATCTATAGGCCGCAAGTTCCACCGTTTCTATACCCGACCCATGCATCACCTCCAAAGCCCTCTGAATTTGATCTATAAAATCTTAGGGATCTTCATTCGGGTCTGATCCAGTGAATGTGGGAGGATCTAATTTCAAGAAGTCCTGTGTTCTGCGACTAGCTGCTCTTGCTGCATTATCATCACCTGTCATTGGGCCACCTTGTCCCTGAACCTGTGCAGCAACTATTCGAGTCAACATTTGGACTGTATCCTTTAAGTCCTGATCAGTAGTAGTATTAATTGGTGGATCTACAGGTGCTCCCCTCCTACTCGACTCTTTAGGAACAGAGGGAGTGGAGGAAGCTCGTGACAAAAATTCATGCTCGGTATCGCTTGGATTAACTTGATCAGGTGGCGGTATACTGGTTCCTTCTCCAGCAATTCCATCTATCCTCTTACTTTTTCCTCGACCTCCTCTGGTCATCGACATTTTCTATAATATGCAAGAACAACAATATTTATCGTCAGAAACAATCTCACCTATAACTTCTGCTCTAATGCACGATCTAAAAATGAAGAAAAGAAACAACATCCTAAATGTCCCATAGCCTCCTACTTATAAATGTGGTGCACAACACATCAATAAGTAAGACTCTACTCAGACACGGCTTTGTAGACACCCTTAGACCGACCTGCTCTGATATCACTTTTATCACACCCCAAATCCCATTGAGGCGTGATTGGCACCCGTAGCCGATAAGGCCCGAGAGAACCAATCTTTGCTTACATTCATTCATATGCATGCCATAAGAACATCACTATCACGTAAGAACATAAAAGGCTCATATTGGAAATCATGGAACATGACGGTATATACATAAATATGAAACTTGGCCTTTAGGGCCATCAAGTCAAACGGACATACACCTCATTCTTCCACATTCATTTTCATACCCACATACGTCTATAAAAGCCTCTAACAGAAATACATACACGACCAACCTAAGTTCGGGAAAAGCCCCGCTTTACATAATATTTACAATACCAAAATCTATGTACAACTTGGACACGAAAAGCCCCGAACCAACTGGAGCTCACCAAAGATCAGTATATGTCCTACAGCTTAATGGGGAGGTCTACTAGAACCTGTGCCTGCAGCAAGTAAGGTAAATTCCCCAAGAGGGGTCAGTACGAAGAATGTACTGAGTATGTATGGCTGTATGAAACTGAATTAGTTTATAAGAACTTTCATGGAAAAATAATCACAAGGGACATGCCTATTATGGATAGCCATGAATATATATTTTTGGAACTGCGTGCCTTACTTTCGATACTTACTTCCATTTTGTACCTCTTCTTACTTGCTTGCCAGTCATTAGTTATATATTGCCCGGGCCCAACTGATCAGTGGGAAAATAATATCGTCATGGAGGTGTTCATGTCACCCCATGGATACACCCAATATGTTGGTATAGTCATCATGAAGGTGTGTTCTATCACCCCATGGATATCGTCATGAAGGTGTTTATTACACCCCATGGATAATCTCATTATATTAGGATCGTCATCATGAAGGTGTTTAATTCACCCCATGGATACACTCACTAAAGAGAGATTAATACATTGAGGATTATGACATTTTTTGGAAGCACACATATATGAATTTTGTTATCCTTCACTTCATGAGATTGATACTTTTGATATTTGTAACATTATTGAAATCTTTGGAACACAACATTATTGGAACTTGGAATCATGTATATAAGTATGTTATACATGAATGACCATAGATCAAGAATAAGATATATATGATCAACACTAGATGATAACATGAAATGAGATGCTTTAGGACATTTCGGGAATGAGTAAGTACCATAACAAAGTGTACACTATATGCTACAGAAGGATACGGAAAGAGGAACCTTACATACCTCGTATTTTCAATACAACTATACAATCTTATATGTGCATACAATGTACCGCTCCTTCCTTATATTTCACTCTACAACACAAATACATAACGGAATTTACATTAACCACCAACTACCTTCCAAATGCATATAACGTCAATGAGTTACATGTTTGCCTTTAAAATGTCATTTCCCCCTTGACAATACCATTGATAAAAGCATCATACCAATAATTCCATAATATTCCCAACATTGACCAAAATAGTATAAACCATTAGCATGTCACACCAAGTTCATACTTTCCACTCTTCATCACCACAACATCACAATTATTCCATCAAATTACTTCAATACACCTCACAACAACAAATCGGCCAAAATCCCATAATTTACACTTATATGAAAATAACAAGTTTAATAACATAATCACATCATACATGTTGTTATTTCATCCATACCATGCTCTTTCATCAAACTCACAAGTCATATTTCAAGTTACAATTCCATGGATTTCACATTTTTCACAAAAACACAAAGTGCCATATCCAACACTTCCAAGTATAACCAACATGATTTACATACTCTCCAATGCATATAATATATTATTATATAAGAATAATTACTTACCTAAGCTTGAAAATTGATGATTTTGCTCCAAAAAGTTGGCTTAGGGTTCTTGAGAGTTGAGAGAAATTTTGGGAAATTTCTAGAGATGTGTAGTGTACTCCTTTGAATAAAATCAGATTTTTTTCTCTTATTTATAGTCCCTCAAGTCTCCTTGGCATTAAATGCCATGTACAAGTGGTCAAGGGTGAAGAATGGGTCATTTTTGGTCTAATTGGGCCATATCTTTTGTCTCATTTTGGGCTTGTATTGAGCCCAATTCAATTAACCCAATAATTTCTCATGTTTAAATAATTTCATATGTGTTATGGAGATATTTACACTCGCGGGATTCATATTCGTAGCCTCAATCCCAAAAATGAGTGATTCTAGCCACGTCTGGTCTATTTTGACCAAAAGGGTAAAATCGTCATTTTTATGCCAAATTCGTTCTCGAGTAATTTTATCATACCAATGTAATAATTTACTCATTTCATGTATATATTCATTTTTGTATAAGAAACGTGGCAAAAATCGGCTCGGTACGTCCCCGGGCACCCTTGGGACTTAAGAAAATTTTCAACTTTGAAAAGTGGCCAAAACCCGCGTGGCACGCCCTTGGGCGCTCCAGCTTGCTGCCTCTGGACTAAAAATTTTAGCTCAGAGCAGCATGGCACGCCCTCTAGCGTGCCCCACACTTAGTTTTTTTAAAAATTTCCGTTTTTCGACTTTTCTTCGCGGATTTGGTTAGATACTTCAAGTCCTATATATTCTTTAACTTACTTCTTACCCTTAATATACTTTGTTTAGAGGTCCTCTTAGCCTCATTTTGAACCCCACAAATTCTCCACAAAAATAAAAAAATACCTCCTACGAAGGTCTAATCACATGTACGAGGCCAAATTTCAATTTTCTTGTCAATAACATTACAAATACATATGTATGGCTCTCGACACCTAAGTAAACATTATTTAATGTCGTCAAGTAGGGTTGGGAAGGTACGGAGTGTTACATATGATGGAGTAATGATACCATGAATCAAAGGTTTTATATACATCATAATAGTTGAAGAAAAATTTTGACGAAAACCACCCCGGCACGCCGCTTGGCGAGCCCCTTTGCTGCTGTGGAAACAAAAATTTGGGCTAGAGCAGCCTGGCACGCCCTCTGCAGTGCCCCATGCCAAATTTTTGATTTTGGCTTTTCTTTGCGGATTTGGTTGGATCTTTCAAGTCCCAACCTTTTGCTTACCTCTTAGCTTTAAGATTCTTTGCTTGGATGCCCCTTAAACCTCAATTTTTCACCCCACAAATGCTCCACAAAGTCACAAATGCCACCCACTACAAAGGTCTAACCACATTTACTAGGCCCAATATCAAATATTTCATTAATGACACTACAAAATACATACTTATGGCTCTCGATACCTAAGTAAACATTTTTCAAAGTCGTCAAGTAGGGTCGGGAAGGTACGGGGTGTTACAGTGAAGCTGGAGGATAGCATTTACACACTGACAGGAAGCACCATTGTTGGCTCTATTAATGCATCTACATTGCATTTATCAAATGATGAAAAGGAAAAATTATGGCATATAAGAGTGGGTCATATGAGCGCATGAGGATTAGAGATACTGAGCAACCAAAACCTTTTAAAAGGTGAGAAGATCAGTACACTTGAATTTTATGAGCATTGCGTCCAAGGGAAGCAGAAGAAGGTCAGCTTCAGCACTGGCAAGCACAAGACAGGAGTGGTGCTAGACTACATCCATTATGATTTATGGGGTCCCTCTAAAGTTCCATCGAAGGGTGGAAAGAGGTATCTTCTCACATTCATTGATGATTTTTCACGAAAGGTTTGGGTGCATTTCTTGAAGGCAAGAAGTGATGTTTTTGAAGCATTTAAGGAGTGGAAGATATTGGTTGAGAATCAAATAGAGTAGAAAATCAAGTATTTTCGCACATACAATGGCTTGGAGTTTTACAGTAAAGAATTTAATGATTTCTTCAAGGTTCATGGGATCTCAAGACATAAGACAGTCAGGCACACACCACAGCAGAATGGAGTTGCCGAGAGGATGAACAGAACTCTTCTTGAAAAGTCTCTTGTATGCTCCTACAAGCCAAAATGTCCAAAGTGTTTTGGGCTGAAGAAGTTCAAACTACTTCTTATATTGTCAACCTATCTCCAGCATCAGCGATTGACTTTAAGACTCCGAATAAGGTATGGTCAGGTGAACCCTCTAACTATTCATACTTGTGAGTATTTAGATGTCCAGCTTATTATCATATTAATGAAGAAAAGCTTGAACCAAGGGCTAGGAAGGCTATATTCGTAGGGTATGTGGATGGAGTTAAAAGGTAAAAACTTTGGTGTTTGTCTTTACTAAAATTTGTAGTAAGTAGAGATGTTACCTTTGATGAATCCTTTGTACTTGATCCTTGTAAACTTTCTATGGAGTTATCAAGAAATGAGAACAATAAGCAGGTGGAGCTACCGGTGGAGCTTACTAAGGAGAAGAATCAACAGAATCAAGTTACTGAGTCAAAAGATACAGATCTTGAAAAACCAGTTGTCGATGAACCATACACAATTGCGAATGGAAGGGAAAAAGGAAGATATGAAAACCAAAATGCCTTATAGAGCAAGCAAATCTGATTACATATGCGTTCGTAGCTGCAGAAGAAGAGATTAAGGATCTTGACCCCTCCTCGTATGTTGAAGAAACTTCTTGCAAGGATGCTGTACAATGGAGGTTAGCCATGACGGAAAAGATAGAGTCTCTTCGCAAGAATCAAACATGGGTCTTAGTTGAAAGGCCAAAGGGGAAGAGGACAGTTGGATGCAAATGGGTCTATAGAAAGAAAGAGGGAATTCCAGAAGTGGAAGATGCTAGGTTCAAGGGGAGATTGGTTGCAAAGGGTTTTAATCAGAAGGAGAGAATTGACTACAATGAGATCTTCTCTCCAGTCGTGAAACATAGCTCAATTCGCATGCTACTAGCATTGGTTTCACAATTTGACTTGGAGCTTTAACAACTTGATGTCAAAACTACTTTCTTGAATGATGATCTAGAAGAGACAATCTATATAGATCATCCTTAAGGTTTCCTAGAAAAGGGAAAAGAAGATCATGTATGCCAACTTAAAAAGTTTTTGTATGGTTTGAAGCAATCCCCTAGACAGTGGTACAAGAGGTTTGATACATTCATGACAACACATGGATTCTCAAAGAATTGTATTTGTTAGCTGTGTGTATCACAAGATGTTTGGTAACTCTTATGTTTTATTTACTGTTGTATGTTGATGATCTGATTATTGCTGCTACCAACATCACAGAGATAAATACTTTGAAGAAACTGTTGAGCAAGGAATTTGATATGAAGGATTTGGCAGCTGCAAGGAAAATCCTTGGAATGGAGATTTCAAGAGAAAATGGTGTTGTACATCTTTCTCAGAAGAGGTACGTTGAAAAGGTTCTTGAGAGATTCAATATGCATATGAGCAAGCCTGTAAGTACACCGTTAGCTCCTTATTTTAAACTTTCAGAGTTACAAATGCCTCAGTCTTAGGATGAGGTGGAGCATATGTCAAAGGTTCCTTATGCTAGCGTAGTTGGTAGCATTATGTATGCTATGGTATGCACACTTCCAAATATTGCTCAATCTATAAGTGTGGTAAGCAGGTACATGGCCAACCCAGGAAAGAGGCATTGGGAAGTTGTCAAGTGGATATTGAGATATCTCAAAGGAGCTTTCGATGTTGGCTTAACCTTTCAAAAAAGTGAAGGTATTTCAGTTCACGGTTATGTGGATTCTGACTATGCAGGGGATCTTGATAGAAGAAGGACCACAACTGGATACATCTTAACTCTCGTTGGCAGTCCCGTTAGTCGAAAATCTACTTTACAGTCGATTGTCGCTTTGTCTACAACAGAGGCAGAACATATGGCAGCAACAGAGGCAGTGAAAGGAGCTATCTAGTTGGAAGGTTTGGTGGCAGAATTGAGTATGGTTCCGCTGGAATTAACTCTAAGATGTGATAGTCAAAGTGTTATTCATTTTTTTAAAAATTAAAGATTTCATGAGCACACCAATCACATTGATGTCACATTCTATTTCATCCGAGATGTCATTGAAGAGGGAACTATTAAGGTCGTAAAGGTTATCACAGATGATAACGTTGTATACATGTTTACCAAGATAGTCCCGCTCGCCATGTTTGCACACTGCAAGGACTTGGAGGGGGAACGCATCAACTGATGCAACTCTGGGAGAACAACTGCTAGGTGGAGCTAGTATGATCAATAAAGGTTTGATTCTTCTTGTTTCTTACAACGGGGTTGCCCAGTAAGCTTAGAAGTTTTGGTCGAAGTGGTTCATAGGCATGCTCGAAACGCAAACCAAGGTGGGAATTGAAAGAGTTGGTTTGATTTTTGTGGGGTCAAACCCATGTGGAAGAAAATTCTATGTGCCACTTTACTTGGCTAGGAAATGAACTTGGAGGGCAAGCAAAACTTTGTGGAGGACAAATTTTCTATTTATGTTTTCTTTTCTTATTTTGTGCTTGGAGCCCAAGTTTGGCCATCTATAAAAGGAAGGCCATTTTTCTTTGTTGAAACCATCCTAAAATTCATAGTTAAATACATTGTAAGAGTAGAGAGTTGAGAATCAATTCTCTTAGGTGTATTTTGGATCTCTCACCTTTCTTTGTTAATATATAAAGGCAGTTGTTCTGTCACGCCCCGAATCCCATCGAGACATGATTGGCACCCGTAGCCGATAAGGCCCGAGAGAACCAACCTTTGCCTATGTTCAATCATATGCATATAATAATCACCATTGCATAAAAACGTGAAAGACGAATAAAGGAGAACATGGGACATCTTTATACATACATATGAAACTTGGGCGTTGAGGCCATCCAGTCGAACCAACATATGTCCTTTACACTGATACACCCATATCTGTCTACCAAAGCCTCTAACAAGAGCATTGACCAAAACAAACCAAAAGTCGGGACAAGTCCCCGCTTTACACAGCATGTACAATACCAAAACATATATATATACACTCTGACTCGGAGAAGCCCCGAAGTAGCTGGAGCTCACCAAAGAACCGCTAACACTGGCAATCTATTGAGGAAGCCTACTGGGACCTGCGCCTGCAGCAAGTAAGGTAAATTCCCTGAGAGGGGTCAGTACGAAATAAGTACTGAGTATGCAAGGCTCAGATGAAACTGTACAACACATGAATATGTCAATGAATATATCAATAAACTCAAAACATATGAATAATCAATGTGAATAAGTCACCATGTTGCATTTTGGAAACCATGTGGATTGCTTTCATTCCTTTCATTACTTTCTTTATCTCAATGCTTACTGATAACAATGTACCCGGGCCCCTACTGATCAGTGGGTCTTTCATATCATATCATTGTGTAGGGATCGAGTCGAGCTAGGCTTATGCCCCTAGACTTTCCACCCATACATCAATGCATCGGGATCGAGTCGAGCTAAGCTTACGCCCCTAGACTTGCCACCCATAAATCCAAACCTCGGGATCGAGTCGAGCTAGGCTTACGCCCCTAGACTTTCCACCCGTACTTGATCATTGACCACATTTGCATTACTTTGTTCATTACTTTGAGATTGGTACTTTGATAATCATAACATCACTTTGGAACTTTGGAACACAACATTGTTGGAAACTTTGAATCATTGACCAATAAGTGAAGGACATGTGAATAAATATCAATGAGAAATATAACATAACTAGCACCATGATACCATTGGACAATAATCCATGAACAAGAGACACAAGTATAGGCACTATTGGAATATTGGAGCATAGCCTTCTTTGAACTTTCGGAATATATGACAATGACCATAGATAAGTGCATATGGGATACCTTAGTACATTTCGGAATAGAACTAGAGAAATGTCAATGTGAACACTATTGGTCGTAGAAAGATACGGACAAAGTAACCTTGCATACCTTGGATTCGCACTACGAATATACAACCTTAGATGCGTATACAATAATCCCGCTCCTTCTTTATGCGTCACTCTACAACATAAATACATAACGAAATTAACATTAACCACCAATTACTTTACAAATGCATACCATGTCAATGAGTTACATGTTTGCCTTTAAACATGTCATTTCCCCTTGACAAAACCATTGATCATACTATTATTCCAAAAATTCCATAATATTCCCAACATTGACCAATACATGAAAATCAATACATTTCACCACAATACTTCTCCTTTACACTTTCTTATCCATAACACATCCCAAACAATCCATCAAAGTACCTTAATACAACTCATAACACATATCGGCCAAAATCCCATAATTTCCACTTTTAGACAAGAACAAGTTTAATACCAAAAATAACACCATACATGTTCATATTTTGTCCATACCATGCTTTTTCATCAAAGGCACAAGGCCTAATTCAAATTCAAATCACCAAGATGACACATCTTTCACCAAAGGCAAAAATACACTATTCATCATCTTGCCAACACAACTAGCATAATATACATAATCTCCCATGCATATAATATGTTAATCCATGAAAATAAATACTTACCAAAGCTTGGAATAGGATGATCTTGTCCAAATATGCCTTAGGGTTTATTTGCTTTAGGGTTTGGACATGAAGGAAATGTTTGTAAAAAGCTCCAAAAGTTATGAGAGGCTTTGGGGAATAAAAATCTGATTTTGGGGGACTTTATATGGACCTCAAGTAATCCTTAGCCACACTTGGCATTACATGATATGTTCACTTGGTCAATTAGTGCAAGAATGGATCATTTTTGCCTTTGGGCCCATGTATTTTCTTCCCTTTTTGGCCTCAAATTGGGCCCAATAACACATATCCATCACATTTCATTTATTATTCACCATATATCTCATGTTTACATAATTCAATAATGTCACGACAATATTCCCTTAAAAGATTCTCATTCGTCCTTTCGATCGCAAAAATAGGCGTTCTAGTCGCCCTTGGTTTCATTGGACATTTTGGATCACTATTCACCTTTCATGATTTGATCATGTAGGAGTATGTAGGAGTGTATTGAAGTGTTTGAATCTTTAACAATGCTCAAATAACTCCAAAGAATCAAAAGAAACCATCTAGAAATCGTCGTAGAATTGCGTTACGAATCGGGTCCGGGAAGGGCATAATGTTGTGCCTTGCGCCACACCCCCTGAAACATGGTAGTGGCGCAAGAAGCTGGCCTTCTCTGAAGTTTATGCAGGCTGGTGGATTGCGCCACACCCCTGAAACAGGGTAGTGGCGCAAGTTTCAGCAAAGTGCTGAAATTTTCGGCCACTTATCCAATGTTTACGTATCGTCCAATCCCTTATCAAAACACTACAAAATACTTACTTAGTGATCTTAACCATCAATTAAACATGACTTAAAGTCACCACATGAGGTTAGAATGTATACGGGGTATCACCCAAATGCTCCACAAAATCACAAAACACCTCCTACGAAGGTCTAATCGCACATGTTAAGTCCGATATCAAATGTTTCACCAATGACACTATAAAACACATATGCATGGCATCTCAACACCTATGTAGGTATGATCCCAAGGTATCAAGTGAGGTTATAAAAGTACGGGGTGTTACATGTTCTCTGGTGGATGTAGGATCATTCGGATCCAAACCACGTTAAATCTTGTGTTCTTTCTTTGTTCTTTATTTCATGTTTTTGCTAACAGGGTTTGTCACGACTATAGAACACACTAAGATCTCTTTAAAGCATCATGTGAAAGACCTGTTGTATCCTTTTCAAATGAGTTAGGAGGCGGTAATTGGGAAAACTACCTCATCAAAAGATGTCTAATTAAAATACAAAGAAAAGGTACTATTTAAGGGTTACAGCTAACATGCACAACTATTTTAGTATAAAACGAACCAAGCCAATTATATATACTTTGGGTGGGAGGATCATAAGGCAAAGAAAAGCAAAAACTTCTATGGAAATAGTTATTTCTACCTTTTCAGATTTAGGGAAGAAAAATCATAAACACAATTTGGAAAGTATTGTATCAACCTAAGCTACTTGGAAGAAAAGATAACCTTAGCTACTTGGCTATGCAAGACCTAGAGGCGATATTAGTCATGAGGAAAATGCTAGATAAGAGATAACGTATGCTTACGGCATTTTGTATTAGGAAATTGATCCCATACTCCCCCCACAATAACAAAACTAGTTGATGCATAACTTTTGGGAGAACCTAAACTTTTTCACTAAACATACATTCTTGTTTAACCATTAGTACTCCTTGTTTCCACTTCCTCCGTCACTCAAACAAAAAGTCAACATTTCCTATTTGAACGGTCAAGTAAATTTGCTTTGTTTTCTCAAATGAAGGTGTAATGCTTTCTAATTGAAAGTTCATGATTAATGGTGTTTTATAGGCTCTGAAGTACATAGCGTCTATTATAAAAAATCAATACAATAATATTTATTTCGATAATGTTATGGCCAATCAGGTCAAGCTTTTCAAAAGGAAGAAATCTATGATAGGGCACTACCAAAGTTACGGTTCCATTAAGTAAAGTAGAGAAATAATACAGTTCCTACAATATTTACTATGAACTATTCATGGAAACTTTTCCTCACTACCATATGAAAAGAAGTGTAATATTTCCCAAGGATTTTAAAAATACACCCCTAGAGTTATTTGTACTGGTATCGAACTATAGTCATTTCATGAAAATTATTCCTGACTACCATATCGAAAGAACTGTCATATTTCACAACATCCCCTGACAAAGACACTGAAGATTCCTGAAGTAGAGACATAAAGTTTGGGGCAAACTGGTACTAAATTACTCCCACACCAACTAGGAATGGAATGATGCCTTAATTGAGAGGAGAGTAATAATAACCATACTTGTAGGAGAGTAATAATAACAATACTTGTAGGAGAGTAATATAATTCTAGTACTTCTCTGAGAACTAAATGAATCAAGAGGAAACTAAATGAATTTAAAGTGAGAAGTTTTAAATAATCTAGACCTTACTAGTAGATATCCTATATTATACAGAATCACCCAAAGGGAAAATTTTTCCTTAAAACTTATTCAGCCACGCCCCTTTCGCACCCCACATGCATTCTTTCTTCCAAGTCTAGTGAACCTCAACCCCACCTAAAACACACGCACACACACCCAAAAAACAAACAAACAAAAAGAAAGGATCATCTATGACACTAAGGCAACTTTAAAGAGCACAAAATTGCTATGGGGAAAGATCCCAAAACACAATTGCAGAGAACAGGCTAAGCAACATTTACCTTAAATGTGGTGAATGTTCCCTTAAATAGTCATGTACAAAAAATCTTCAGTGGCCTACAATACAAAAAAAATGTAATTTAGGCTGTCGATCAAACAAGTTCAGTAGTATCTGGAAGCAATAAGAAATGTTTGATAAACTGCAAATATATTCAAAAGTTCTGTTACCCTAAAAGAGTATTAGCCATGAGTTTTTTCATTATAATCTAGTGTTCATCAAGAAAAAAAGGAGCAGCATTGGTAACTAATCAATCTGAACTAAAAGTTCAATGACAATCACCCGAAAATGTTTGTAACACTTGAGGTAAAAATTGCAAAGATGTTTACACTAAGAAAGACTGTTTACAAAAACTCCCATAAAAGCAGAGATTAACACTGACCTGGATGTGAATCAAGTGAAATGCCTTGGCTGCAAAAGAAGTAAATGGAAAAGGAAAAGGGGGGAGGGTAGGGACTATTTAATAAAAAACTGAGATTACAATAATCAGGATTCATGAATTGAGGATAAGAACAACCTTAAAACAAGAGAGTAAAGTAGTCAAAATTCAAGAATTGAGGATAGTGACAAACTTTAAACAAAAGATTACGGAAATCAAGATTCAAGGATTGAGGATAGATACAAAGTTAATTAAGACGAGATTACAACAATCAAGTTCGTGGCACTTCATTCCAATATGTAGTTTGTAACATAACGAGGAAAACAACTCCTTTCTTGAGCAATTTCACACTCATGTTACTGCTATTATATATGGTTCTTGGACATTATTATAGATGAGCTCATACCGATGTTCTATTAATCCCTCTGCCTTTAGCTTAACAGACTAGTCTTCTCCTTAATTTTCTCTTGTTTGTGTTGGCTCTAGGTTTTGCGGGATATGGGTGTTAAATATTGGAAATTCAGGGTGATTTGAACAAATAGCACCATTTTGGGCTATTGTTTATCTTTTGTCCCCATTTAAGAAACGTGTGCGGAAATATCCCTTTAAGTTTAAAGAAAAATAATTGGATTGTAATAACCTCCAATAGCAAATTCGGTAAACTACAACTCGATAATTTAAGAGCAAATTTTCCTATTGTTTCACAATTTTTCTGCCAAACTTCCAGTACATTCATGCAAGCAGAAAACTTCCATAATCCAGAAGAGGATGAACTGAGAATTAAATTTGGTGTCTACTAAGAAAATTGACATAGAACCATTCCAAAAAAAAAGAAATTCCAGCGGTGAAAAATAAACCAGTTAAATTTATCTCTACATGAATTTATTTGAGAAAAAGTGAAAAGAACCACAATGTCATGTCATGTACAACTTCAACCAAGCATATCTGGGCAAGAATAGACAATTATAGTAATGAAATTATAATTTAATCGTAGTCAATATCTAATATAAAAGATATGACTAATTATCAGAAGACACTAGTAGTATAACTACTTGACGTTCAAGGGCTAAATTGATTCTTGAATTTCAGTATCTAACCCAGCGGATTAGGATTGCTACTTTTTTCATAGTTCCACCCTTCTCCGTAAGCATTTCTGAAGAAAAAAAAACAATCTAGACTAAGATCATATCAACCTCCAACCATTTCTTTCTAATTTTATTGGATACATTTGAAAGAACTCAATCTTCTCAACTCTCAAAACCTTAATAATACTAGTAATACAAAAAAGAAATTAGTTTACTTGCACCAAAGAAAGAAAGAAAATTATGTGACCCAGGGGAATCGGAGGTTGGGGGGGGGGGGGGGGGGGCTACTACTAGAGTATCTGTAGTAGAGCCGGTACTCGTGCATGCTTTCAAGAATTTATAACAATTGTTCCTTATGAAGGCAACTTGCCAACTCTTCATATGTATGTACAGAGATATACTCCTTATTTGGCTGGTATTCATCAGTTTATCCCTTTGACTTGTTTCCTTTGGCTTCTTTTGTTGGAGGGGCATGGAAAGGCATGAATGTCTTCCCACCCATGTATGGCCGTAGAACTTCAGGAATCTCAACTCCATCCTCCCTCTGGTAGTTCTCAAGTATACAACACATTGTCCTCTCTGTCGCTGTAAGGGTGAAGTTCAATAAATGCACGTACTTCTGTGCTTTCTCATTACCCTGAGGAAACAATTATGTCAGAGTAGTTCAGATTTGTGTAAAACAAAATATCTAAAACTTTGGAAACAGAAGCTGAATTGCACTGTTCAGTAACACTCTGAATGAATAAAGCAGCAATTAGTGACAGTATTCCAACAGAGAGTTCTTCTTTTGCGGTCAAATATACATGTTGAATGAAGACGGAGATCAAAACACCTTCTGTCCAAACCAAATTTCCAATTCCTCGACTGATAGTCTGTGCAGTTTGAGCAGGACACAAGCTCTCTATAAGTCGATGATGCAGGGTACCACCCTTCTAGATCATACTTCTTTGCCGCTGCATCATTCAGTGCGCCAGAAACAATAGCCACAACTTGGTAAGGAAGCTTTAGCTGTGAAAAAGAAAGAGCAATGTTTAGATTTCCTTGCTCCCAGTGTATGTAAATTAGTCTCGTAACAGATAATATGACTAAACAATAGTAAATGCCTAGTATTATGTGAAATTTAAAAGACACTGCGAACCTCTTTTGCATGACTAAGTTATTTGATACTGAAGTAGCTAGTAAGTGACTTAAATGTGAGCGGTTAAAACCACGAGATAAATGTTGTTAATCCATTAATAATCTTTTTTGATGACCGAGAAATACCCTAGGAAAAGTTTGAAACTCGGTGGATAACGGGCCTGCCACAAGCTGCGGTCTTACCACTAGGGGCAACAAAAAGTGAATTCTTACCATCTACCTAAATCTTGGTAGGAAAATTTACCCTGTACATGTGCTAGTGGGAGGTCGGACCTGGTAGGCTAAGTCGAGTTATGCACAAGTAGTTCCTTACTTTAAAAAAAACTATACAGCACAACAGATTCTGGGACTCTAGGACTCGGATTTTCCTAATGACTTCATTCTACCGTTGCCAGATCACTTTTAAAAAAACTATACTGGTATATGTTAATCTGAAGGGGTGTCGTATAATTAGGGAAGGTAGTGCCGCAGCATCCGAGTAACAGGTAAAATCATCACATACATGATTGAGGTATATTGGGGACTGGTTGAGCTTGAAAAATATAAATAGACCTTTGTCCAATGAACATTGGTTAAGCAGCTTCAAAGGTACTTCTAACAGAAGACCAATATCCCAGAAAATGGAAGAGAAAATTAGACCTACCTGCTGAAAGAATTCCTCCGAGTTTTTAATCATCTCCTCATGCATGTCCCATGAGTCATTGCCATTTGGACTGGTCAAACAAAATTGTTCAACTTTCTCAAACTGGTGGACTCAAAAAATTCCAAGCTTGTCGCGGCCATGTGAACCAGCTTCCTTGCGAAGGCATGACGAATATCCATCATACCTGGTGGATGGCATAGAATAGTCCGTAAAAGCCAACTGGCAATAGAGGACACACTGTTGGTTAACGGAAGCTTTGAAGGATGAAACCAGTCATCCAAATGATAACCACACAGAGGTTGTTCAGCAGTGGCCCTCAGATTTCTTGTCCAGCATATATTCTGGATATATAACTGCAGTACTTCTCCGAGAATCGAACGAACTCGGAGGAAAATAAAGGAATTTAGTTCGACAACTATTAAGTAACTTATAACTTAGTACCAGATCTCCTTATATCATACTAGAGATTTCCTAAAGGGAAAATCTATCCTTAAAATGTTCATCCACCCAAAGCCTTCCCCACCCTGCAGCCCATATACACGTGGGGCTAATGATCCCCCTTTCCAAGTCGCCTCTTGTTCTGCGAGGATCATGTATCACATTAAGCCAACTACCAGGAAATACAAATTTGCAAGAGGTTAAAATCCCATTAAAAGGTTTAGAGTAAAGCACAGTTACCAGATAAACAAAGGAATATTTACCTCAAGTGTTGCAAATGTTCTCTTAAATAGACTCGAGATAGAAAAACTTTAAAAGTTCATTAGTATCTGAAGCAATTCAAACTCTCATGCCCTAGAACAGTATCTAGCCATTGGATTTTTCTTTTAGTTATAAGATAGTGTCCTTCAAGAAGGAAAGGAGCATCAATGGTAACTAACTAATCTGAACTAAAAGATAATTAGCAATCAACTTTGCCTTAGTCCCAAATTTCTAACAAGAAAATACGAACTATGTTAAAATGCAATAATTATCACTTGTGAATGGGATTCAACAATGTACAAAAGCATAAAATGAATTAGTTTTACCTTATTTATGAAGCATAATTTTTCAAAGAAAGGAATTCAATAGAACCAATATAAAGATCTGCCCACGGTTCAAAGTATGCAAGTATACAAGGAGCATCTTTTCATCATCGGTTGGTCTAGAAATTGATATTCCCTTCTAGTACTAACCTGTAAAAATTGTTCTTTTGTGTCTTTTCTGTTGGTATTTGCCCTGATTTTCTTACCATAATTGGGTTGTCCTTTTAGGAAAAGGAAAACATGAATTCTCCATATTTGGCTAATCCTCGTTCTTGTTGGAAAAGGTTATAGACTCTATAAATAGAGGCTCCTTTCTTCTAGTTTGCTAGCATCCACAATGTAGTCCTAGGGGTTTGAGAGTATTGTTTGGGGGGAGACTTTGTGAGACACAAGTGTTGCGATGTCACTTGTGTGAATCTCTTTGTATTCTGAGTGAATTGTGTGAGGTTGTCTCTCTTGATAT
Organism: Capsicum rhomboideum; assembly: GCA_031232105.1. NCBI lineage: Eukaryota > Viridiplantae > Streptophyta > Magnoliopsida > Solanales > Solanaceae > Capsicum > Capsicum rhomboideum. The sequence goes on along the minus strand of CP124711.1, from coordinate 134,509,661 downwards.
TTTGTACTCTCGTTTATATAGTGGATTACTTATCTCCTTTTGTGGACGTAGGTCGAGTGACCGAACCACGTTAAATTATTTTGTCTCTTTTGATGTATTTCTCGCATGTCTTCTTATGTGGCGTCTTTCGAGGTTTGCTTTGCTAGCTTCCGCATGACACCTGATTATTTAGATCCTAACATTTTCATGTTCTTCTCTTATGGATAATTATAGAAAAGAAAGTGATTCATTATTTTGCAACGAAATAGAGAGATCGCAGTGCAGTTCATTGAAACTAATAAAATAGGGAGTAAATCATGAATGGAGCACACATTAAGAGTGCAAAATGCGAAGGAAAAAAACAATGCCCTATACTAAGATCATATTAACCTTCAACATTTTGTTCTAATTTTATCGTATATACTTGAAAGCACTCATCTTTTTAACTCTCAATCAAAACTTTTATAATCCGAAAAGGAACTGTTTTACTTGCACAAAGAAAAAAAGCAAATAACTTTCAAGAATGATGGAGACATAGGTTACTGTTAAAAGTTGCATTACGGAATGTAGTTTCTTATTTTAGTTTTCTCCAGCTTTTTTTCATACAACTCCTAGTCAAATTGGGATTCCTATTTTTGGTAGGAAACTAATTAGTTGTCTCTATTATTTTTGGTAGCAAATAGGTTGTTTTTTATGGTAAGTTTAGCCTATTTTTGGTTGTAATAGCACTATATAAGTTAGGAGTGATAATCAATTAAGCACGCTGTTTTTTCCAGAAAAGAAAACTTCTCTGCGCCTCTTCTTCTTTTCAGTTTCTGTTTTCAGTCGCTAGCTTTTTGGTTTTTTCCTTGCTGCGTTATTTCCCTGAACGGTATTAAAACCAACAATTGGTATCGGAGCTTTAATCTTGAGGGACCTGTGAGTGTATGCATCAAGCAGATTCAGTAGACACCATGAATGGAGAAGCAAGTTTTTCTTCAATGGCACCACCAACTTTCGATGGAGAAAGTTATCAAATCTGGGCAGTTAGAATGCATACATATCTGGAAGCTTTGGATCTCTAGGAGGCTATCGAAGATGAATACGAGATAGCTCCCTTGCCAAACAATCCCACAGTGGCGCAGATTAAAACTCACATGGAGAGGAAAACCAGAAAATCAAATGATGCTTATTTACTGTAGTTTCATCCAATGTCTTCACTCGTATCATGTCTCTGAACTCAGCGAAAGAGGTATGGGATTATCTCAAGACTGAGTATGAAGGAGATGAAAGGATTCGAGGGATGCAAGTGTTGAATCTGGTACGTGAGTTTGAGCTGCAAAGGATGAAGGAAAGTGAAACCATAAAGGAGTACTCTGACCGATTTCTTAACTTAGCAAATCACATCAGATTGTTGGGTTCCACTTTCAACGATTCAAGGATCGTTGAGAAAATACTAGTAACGGTACCTGAAAGATTTGAGGCTACCATTACAACCTTAGAAAATACTAAGGACTTGTCCAAAATTACACTAGCAGAGCTCTTAAGTGCTTTCCAAGCACAAGAGCAACGATGTGTTATGAGACAAGAAGGAGCTGTTGAAGGTGCCTTACCAGCCAAGCATCACGATGATGGACTATATAAAAAGAAGAAGAATAAGAAGTACCAACCAACAGATGGAGAAGGTGCAACACGCAACAACAAAAACAAAACAGGTAGCTTTAAAGGAAACTACCCTCCTTGTAAGCATTGCGGCAAGCTCGGACACGCACCTTTCAAGTGTTGGAAAAGGCCTGATGCTAAGTGTACTAAGTGCAATCAGTTTGGGCATGAAGCGATCATCTGTAAGAACAAAATTCAGCAACAAGATGCAGATGCTAGAGTTGTTAATGAACAAGAAGAGGATCAACTCTTTGTTGCATCATGTTTTGCATCAAGTATTTCAAGTGACAAATGGCTTATTGATAGTGGGTGTACGAATCACATGACTAGTGATGAAAAGATTTTCAAAATGCTTGATAGAACAGCAACATCAAGAGTTAGGATTGGAAATGGAGAATACCTCCCGGCAAAAGGAAAAGGGACTGTAGCTATTGAGAGTTATACAGGTACAAAACTTATTTCTGAAGTTTTGTTTGTTCCTGAGCTTGATCAGAATTTATTAAGTGTTGGAAAGTTGCTCGAAAATGGATTCAAATTATTTTTTGAAGATAAGGCGTGTCTGATCATTGATCCAAGTGGTCAGGAACTATTCAGAATTAAAATGCAGGGTAAGAGCTTTTCTTTGAATCTAATGGAGAAAGAACATATAGCTTTTCCAAGTCAATTCACCACATGGCTCTTTTGTATATGCAGAAAAAGGAGCTGGCAAAAGGTTTACCTCCACTTAAAGAGGAAATCCCAAGTTGCAAGGCATGTCAATTTGGTAAGCAAACAAGATTGCCATTCACAAAATCAACCTGGAGAGCAACTCAAAAATTACAGCTGATTCATACAGATCTTGGAGGCCCCCAAAGAACTCTATCATTGAAAGAAAGCAGGTATTACATAATTTTTATTGATGATCTAACAAGGATGTGTTGGATATACTTCTTAAGATTCAAATCGGAGGTTGCTGAAGTTTTTTGGAAATTCAAAGCCTTGGTAGAAAATCAAAGCGGCTGCAAAATACAAGTGCTCATATCAGATAATGGGACTGAGTACACTTCAGATCAGTTCAAAAACTTTTGTGAAGTTGCTGGAATAGAGCATCAACTTACTACTCCATATACTCCACAACAAAATGGAGTAAGTGAAAGGAAGAATAGGACTATCATGGAGATGTCAAGATATATGTTGCACGAGAAAGAGCTTACCAAAAAGTTCTGGGCAGAGGCAGCCAATACAACTGTATTTTTGTTGAATAGGCTACCTACAAAGGCAGTGAATGGTCAAACACCTTTTGAAGTTTGGCATGGGTACAAACCTTTACTGAAGAACCTCAAGATTTTTGGTTGCTTATGTTTTTCTTACATACCTCGGCTGAAAAGGGATAAACTTGACAAGAAGGAAGAACCTGGAATTTTCATTGGCTATAGTTCGCAGTCAAAAGATTACAGAATTTTCCAACCACAAACTGGAAAAATTCTGGTAAACAGAGATGTGGAATTTGCTGAACAAAATCAATGGGATTGGGATGGAGAAAAACAAGAGAGACAAGCTAATGAGTTGCACAATTTTGAGAAACAAGTTGATCATCTTCTAGTTCGAGGAACCCGATCACTTTCAGATATCTATCAAAGATGCAATGTAGCCATATTTGAACCTGCTGAATATGCAGAAGCTGAAAGAGACAAGAAATGGATAGCTGCAATGCAGGAGGAGCTAACCATGATCGAGAAAAATGACACATGGGAGCTGGTTGAAAGACCTCAAGACAGAAAGATTATTGGTGTTAAATGGGTTTACAAAACCAAGCTAAATGCAGATGGTTCAGTGAGCAAACACAAAGCTAGGCTTGTGGTGAAGGGCTATGCTCAAATTTTCGGTGTAGACTTTTCTGAAACATTTGCACCAGTTGCAAGACTTGACACAATCAGACTTCTTTTGGCAATTGCAGCACAAACGGGCTGGAAAATCTACCAACTAGATGTTAAATCAGCTTTTTTGAATGGTTTCTTGCAAGAAGAAATCTATGTTGAGCATCCTGAAGGGTTTGTAGTGGAAGGACAGGAAAACAAAGTCTACTTGCTGAAAAAGGCCCTCTATGGATTAAACCAAGCTCCAAGGGCTTGGTACAGTAGAATCGATGATCATCTTTCTGACTTAGGTTTTCAGAAAAGCCTAAGTGAAGCAACTCTTTACATAAAGCATGTTAACTCTGACATTATTATAATATCTCTGTATGTTGATGATCTTTTAGTAACAGGAAGTAAAGTTGTGCTCATAGAAGAGTTGAAAAGGGAGATGATGAAAGTCTTTGAAATGACGGATCTTGGAGAGATGGCTTTCTTTTTTGGAATGGAGATCAAACAAATCCAAGATCAAATATTCATTTGTCAGAAGAAGTATGCAAAAGAAATTCTAAAGAAATTTAGAATGGACGATTGCAAAAGTATGAGCATGCCAATGAATCAAAAGGAGAAGCTAATGAAGGATGATGGTGCTGAACGAGTACAAGAAGGAAGCTACAGAAGCTTGATAGAATGTTTGATGTATCTTACAGCAACAAGGCCAGATATATTGTATGTTGTAAGTGTACTATCCCGATTCTTGAATTCTCCTAGTGAATTGCATATGAAAGCTGCAAAAAGAGTGTTTCGATATGTCAAAGGCACAATGGACTATGGAGTCAAATTTAGCAAGTGCCAGAATTTCAAACTTCAAGGATTTTCTGACAGTGATTGGGGTGGTTCTGCTGAAGATATGAAAAGTACTTCAGGGTACTGTTTTATTTTAGGCGCTGGATATTTTTCTTGGTGTTCAAAAAAACAAGAGATTGTTGCTCAATCAACTGCAGAGGCAGAATTCATTGCTGCTACAGCTGTGGTCAATCAAGCTTTATGGTTAAAGAAAATCTTTTGCGATCTTGGTTTGGAGATGAAGGAAAGCACTGAGATATTTGTGGACAACCAAGCCGCCATTGATATTTCTCACAATCCAGTATTTCATAGAAAGACCAAGCATTTTGATGTGAAGCTATATTTTCTTAGAGAAGTGCAAAAGGATGGTCTAGTGAATCTGGTATATTACAGAACGGAAGAGCAGCTGGCTGATATTTTTACAAAAGCTCTTCCGGTAAGCAAATTTGAGTTCTTGAGAAAGAAACTTGGTGTTTCCATTTCCTAAAGCAAGGAGGAGTGTTAAAAGTTGCTTTACGGAATGTAGTTTCTTCTTTTATTTTTCTCCAGCTTTTTTTCATACAATTCCTAGTCAAATTGGGATTCCTATTTTTGGTAGGAAACTAATTAGTTGTCTCTATTATTTTTGGTAGCAAATAGATTGTTTTTTATGGTAAGTTTAGCCTATTTTTGGGTGTAATAGCACTATATAAGTTAGGAGTTATAATCAATTAAGCACGCTGTTTTTTCCAGAAAAGAAAACTTCTCTGCGTCTCTTCTTCTTTTCAGTTTCTGTTTTCAGCTGCTAGCTTTTTGTTTTTTTCCTTGCTGCGTTATTTCCCTTAACGGTATTAAAACCAACAGTTACACAAAAGTTGTTTCTTATGAATGCAACTTGACTAATAAAGTTGTTACCATCAAAGGTTGTGACTAGGTAAGTACTTCTCTATCATTAATTAGAGGTCTTGAATTCAAGCCCTGAAAATGAAATCGCTTTAATAGGAAACCTTTTACCATCAAAGTGAAACTTATCGACTAGAATCTCAGATTAATTGAACCCCAAAATGAGTATCAGACACAGGGTTAACCCAAAAAATAAATCCGAAAAAGCTAATGAAGCTGCCAGCTAACTTCCCATACTTATGTATGTATAGATACTCTTTATCGAATTTCTGTTTCAAACAATTTAGAAACATAAACATTTATGTGTGCTCATAGGAAGCACACGGCGCACATAACTCGAGAAACTAGTAGTCTGTTTGGCCAAGCTTCTGAGAAGCCAAAAGTGTTTATATTAGAGGGTTAAAGTGTTTGGTCAAACTCCTAGGATAAAAATAAGGGATTCGGTAGTAACATAAGTTATTTTTTAGAAGCAGAAAAAAGTTGTTTCTTCCCAGAAACTTTTGAAATCTTGGCCATGTAAACATGCTACTATTTATTACTTGGTTAGTGATCCAAGATAGGTTGGCAACAGTGGACAGATTGCAGAAATGGAGAATTCAGGTTCCAATGAGTTGCATTCTCTGCAATGTACCAACTGACAAAACACTGCCCTACTTGTTCTTCAACTCTCCCTATTCTAAGCATATATGGGCATCAATTCTCAACTGGATGGGGGAAAGAAGACACATACAAAGTTGGGAGGATGAGAAAAGATGGATTTCAAAAACTAAATGAAGCACCAGCCGCAGAAAATATCCATAAAACCCAAATCTGTCGGATATCAGACACTCCAAACATGCAACATGATCTTTAAATTATGTTTAGCTTCGAGGTTTGGCGAAATCTTATTATCACCGAGAAGCAAGAAAATGCATCAAACTAAGGAAAGCAGAAAACTAAAAGACTATTGTTTTTATCAAACTGAGAACTGTTCTTTATTTATCAAGCTCCGCTTAACTCTCTTGAGCTCTGTCAAAACAACAGAAAGGTTCCACCATATCAGTTTACCCCAGCAAAACCAAACTGATTAGTTGCAGCCATTTGAGCAAGGAATGCACGGATTCTCAATGCTTCATAGCTAAAACGCACTCTCCTCTTGCAAATGGGGCAAGTGTTCTTGAGCTTGATCCACTCTTCAATGCAACTGGCATGGTATAAATGCCCACAATCTATTTTTGCAATTTTTTCCCTGTCGCGATATTCATCCTAAGAACCAGAAAACAAAAAAGAAGGTTGGAATCTAACTTAAGTAAGCTTACAGACTTGTGTGTGTCAGTGTGTGTGGGGTGTGGGATGGGGGGGTGGATAATTCTGAAATTAGGTGCCACATACCAAGCATATGCAGCAGCACTCCTTGCTCTCAAGACTTGTTGAATTGGCTGCCTCGTACTTATACAGAATAACGTTTGAATAAGGAGTTCCTTCTCTAAATCCACCACAAACATGCTTGTGGTGTTTGAATAAGGCCTAAAAGATAAAACACTATGTGGATATCATCCATTCATAGAAGAGCAAAGTATGTTGTATCAAATGGTAACAAAAGAGTATGTTGGATCAAACGTTAACATATCTATTACCGAAGAATTACCTGATCAAAGCCAATGTTTGCAGCAATAAGATCCTGACCATCAATTCCATCTTCTCCCAATTCCCCTTCATTTTCCTGAAATGCTGAACTCACTTAGGAGCAGACTTATTGAACACCATACCGACTAAAAGATTGCATAAAAAGTGGAGATGGTAATCCAACAGTGATTCCATATGAATTAGCAACAGTAAAACTAACTGCTTATAAATTTATCATTTTATATACTGCTGAATGTGTGCACGTGAAATGAATCTGAACTGGAAAGTCACATTTCCAATTCATATTCATATAGACATAAATCAGCATAGAGAATTGGCATTGGTACTCCAGTTGTTGAGCTAAGTCAGGGTAAAATGCTAACATCGTCTATGATTTATTTATTTTCAATTAAGTGAATTTTTATCCTTTTCTTTGGCATAATGTGGAACGTAGGTTATTGGAAACGTAAAGAAAACTCACATTCAGATAAAATGAAAGTGAACAATCTGCTGGGAACATTTCCAATATAAAATATAACAGCTAAGCTTTTGTAAATCAATCATATAGAAAGGATGAGTACAATTGAAACCTTAGTAAAATGAGGAAACCTAACTGGAACAATGGTTTGCATAGTTGGGTTGATCACATCTGTCATTCTCTCTCCACTATCATCCCTGCTTCCAGTAGAACTTCCATCTCCTGGCATATCAGCAGGAGTTGAACTAGTAGAAGCATCAAGAATTCCATTGGAGGTCAGGTGATCAGCATCAGATTTGTAGCTCTCCATCTGAGGTGCAATGGGAAATGATAAGTTGTTTGATAGAAAATTGTAACTTTGTTGTACTTAGACTATCATATGTATGATTGGTTTGATGATTCAACTGTCTGAGAACTGAGCCTTTAAGGTGACCTTCAGCTACAGTTTTGGTACAAAGAACGACCGGGAAATGGAAAGATTTTAATTCCAACCACATAGACTGCCCCCTTTGAGTATCATAAAGTAGGCTTTTTAATTACGCTACGTAAGTAATGTAGTTCCTCCATTATCATCTATAGAAATAATATTGTTACATGCCAACATATTCCTCACTACCATTGGAAAGTACTTTCATATATCACAGGATTTTACATACACCTAGAGTTACTTGTAATGGTAGTGGATTAGAGTTAATTAATAGATTTTTTTGTTACTTCATGGGACCTCAATCATATGCTAGTAAGAAAATCACTTTCCTTTCTCTTCACCTTCTTGTCTAGCATATATTTATATAACTGCAACACTTCTTTAAGAATAGAATGAACTCGGAGGAGAAAAAAAGGAGTTTAATTCGACAGACATTAAATAACTTATAACTTAGTACCAGATTTCCTTATATTATACTAGAAATTACCTAAAGGGAAAATCTATCCACCCCAAGCTTTCCCCACCACACAGACCACATACACGTGGGACTAATGATACCACATTCAAAGCCACCCCCATCCCCACCCAAAAAAAATGCCTTTGTTGTATTCTGCTAGGATCATGTATCATCTTAAGCCTCCTACCAGGAAATACAAATTTACAAAAGGTTAAAACCCCATTAAAAGGAGTAATAGAAATCACATTTACCAGAGAAACAGTAAGGAATATTTAACTCAAGTGTTGCAAATGCTCTCGTAAATAGGTAATGTTTGATAAACTGAGAGGCAATTCAAACTCTTAAGCCATAGAGCAGTATCTAGCCAATGAATTTTTGTTTTAGTTATAAGCTAGTGTCTTTCAAGAAGGAAAGAAGCATCAATGGTATCAAAATAATCTGAACTAAAAGATCAATTAACAATCAACTTTGCCTTAGTCCCAAATTTCTTGGATTGGCTATTTAAGATCTTCCTGAAACCCTTCGGAAAGTTCATCATTGTTAGACTAATTTTAAGTGATTATATTGAAGTTAAAAAAAAAAAGGAACAAAAGGAGTAAGAGCAGATTCAAACCAAATCAAATGACAATATAAACAAACACTTTTTTTCCTCACAAAAGATCAATACTTTTTTTTTGATCAATCTGAACTAAAAGATCAATACTTTATGTTTTGATCAATCTGAACTAGAAGATCACAAAAGATCAATCCTTCATCAATCTGAACTAAAAGATCAACACTATTTTTGCCTCACAAAAGTTTAGAAACAAATAACTCACATAATACTCGGTTTCAACAAATGAAAAGACGAAGGTTGAATGGGAAGAAAAGGGAGAGAAGATCGGAGATGGAGAGAAAAAGTGACTTTAAGCATTAATAAAAGCAAAGAAAAGGGGAAAACAGCAGAGAAAACGAGGTAATATTTGATTGCTTTTTAGAGGAAGAAAAGGGAGAGAAGATCGGAGACGGAGAGAAAAAGGGACTTTAAGCATTAATAAAAGCAAGGAAAAGGGGAAAACAGCCGAGAGAACGAGGTAATATTAAATTGCAATCAAGGTAACTGACAGAGGGGAAAAGGGAGTGAGTAGGAAATACTAAATAACACACAGATTACAGTAATTAAAACTCATGAATAGTAACAAACTCAAAATAAGATATTACAACAATTCTCTTATTTATTTTTTTGAGGAGGAAAACATAAATAATGTATCTTCAAGATATGACCAACGAGATAGTAAATGTGCAATTACAGATTTTTTCATCCAACTGTATGCTAAAAACAAAGGTATAATACATAAACAAAACACTCAAACTTGGCATCAACGGGCAAGTAAGCACTCCAACTTTGAGAGTGAACATGTAGACACCTCAACTTGGTATTTTTAAATAAATTCCTATTGATTCAATTGATTAAAGTCTTCGCAAGTTCATTAAAAATTGTTCTTTGTGTCTTTTCTTGTTCTTCTCTTATGGATAATTTGAAGAAAAAAAGTGATTAACTATTTCGCAGTGAAATAAAGAGATTGCAATGCAATTCATTGAAAATAATAAAATAGGGAGTGAATCACGAATGGAGCACACATTAAGGGTGCGAAATGCGAAGGAAAAAGACAATGTCCTAGACTAAGATCATATTAGCCTTCTACTCCTTCTACTCTTTGTTCTAACTTTATCGTGTATACGTGAAAGCACTCGTCTTTTTAATCTCAATCAAAACCTTAATAATACAAAAAAGGAAATGTTTTACTTGCACAGTAATTGTTTCTTATGAATGTCACTTAACTAATAAAGTTGTTTCCATCAAAGGTTGTAACTAGGTAAGTACTTCTCTATCATTGATTAAAGGTCTCGAATTCAAGCGGTAATATTGAAATCACTTTAACTAGGAAACGCTTAACCTTCAAAGTAAAACTTTCCGACTAGAATCTCGGATAATTAAGCCCAAAATGAGTATCAGACACTAGGTTAACCAAAAAAAAAAAAAAAAACTAAATGAAGTTGCCAGCTAATTTCCATACTTATGTCTGTATAGATACATATCATCGAACTGCCGTTTCAAACAATTTAGAAACATAGATATTTATGAGTGATCATAGGAAGCACATGGAGCACATAACTTGAGAAACTAGTAGTTTGTTTGGCCAAGCTTCTGAGAAGCCAAAAGCGTTTATGTTAGAGGGTTAAAGTATTTGGTCAAACTTTTAGGATTAAAAAACAAGATTTTGGGTAGTAAAAATATGCTGTTTTTTTGAAATGGAAAAAAGTTTCTTCTTTCCAGAAGCTTTTGAAACCTTGGCCAAGAAAAAAAAATGCTTCTCTAATATGCGCAAAAATATTTTCCAAATTAATTAGCCGAATACAATTTGCTACTCTTCAAAAGACTTATTGAAAAATCACTTATGACAAAGAAACACTTTCCAAAATAAGCAAATTGAAGAAGCATGGACAAAATATTGTATATAAAAAAATAATTCAGCAGTTCTATCACATCCTAAATGAAGCTGCAGAAAATTTGTGTGCGTGTGTGCACCTATTATGCAGTCAATACATAAACATTTATAGATCAGTAATTATTTCAAGAACTAAATGAAGTAGCACCAAGAAAGAGTATTGAAAATCTGCATAAAATGTGACCATAGGTTCCAAATTTGTCAGATATCAGTCACTCAAAACACACAACATGAGCTCTAAATTATGTTCAGCTTCAAGGTCTGGCTAAATTCTTATCATCATCGAAAAGCAAGAAAATGCATCAAACTAACAAAAGCAGAAAAACTATAAGACCATTTTTTCTGAAACTGAGAATGGTTCCTTATTTATCAAAGAGTCATTCAACTCTCTTGAGCCCTGTCAAAACAACTCAATGTGAACTAAGATGATCATCCAAGCGATCAAGGAGTGAACGGATTCTCATGGAAGCATAGCTATGAACACACATTCTCCTCTTGCAGATGGGGCAATTTTTCTTGGGCTTGTTCCACTCTCTGATGCAACCAACATGGTATAAGTGGCCACAATCAATTCTTGCAATTTCTTCCCCATCAAACTACTCATCCTAAGTAAGACAAACCAAAAAAAAAATTATAAGTAGGTCAGAATGAAACCAAAGTAAGCTTATAGACTTGGGGGGGGGGGGGGTTTCTGAAATTAGCGGCCCCTTACCTAGCATATGCAAAAGTGCTCCTTGCTCTCAAGACTTGTTGAACTGGCTTCCTCGTACTTATGCAGATTAACGTTTAGCAAAGGAGCTCTTGCTCTAAATCTAGCACGAAGATTCTCTTGGAGTTCGAATAAGGCCTAAAAGATAAAACACTATGTGGGTATTATGTATTCAAGGAAGAATCCGGTTGTATCAAACAATAACTTATCTGTTACCTAAGAATTACCTGTTGAGCTGCCCTATATTGCTCAATAACATCCTGCATATCAACTTCAGCTTCACCTATTTCACCTATATTTTCCTAAAATGTCGAACTAACTTAGTAGCAAACTCATTGAATACCAGACTGAGTAAAAAATTGCATGAAAAATATACAAGGACAGAAGATTCTAGCCTTAGCTTTGGGTTATACCAAAGTGAAAAGGAAATCTATGACAAGGTTTCTTTCTTCTTCTTTTGTGCTATTTTTTAACGAACTAAAACCTCTAAATTGTATAAAATGACCCTTTACAGTTGCTCTTGTCCTGATACAAACAGAAAATAGGCAGTAGAGAATGGAAGTGCTCTTACAGAATCAAGAGAAAGTAGTTACTCATCCAAGCATGTGCACATGAAATGAACCTCAACTGAAAAGTCACATTTTCCACTTCATATTCATATAGACATAATCTACATAAAGAATCGGCATTGGCAATCCAGTTGCTGAGCCAAGTCAAGGTAGAACCCTAGCTTCGTCTAAGATTTATTAGTTTTCAACAAGTAATCCTGTCTTTTTCTTGGACAAAATGTGAAATATAGGTTATTGTCAATGAAAAGAAGGCTACTACTCATATAAAAAGGAAGTGTAACCTGCTTGGAACATGTCCATGAAAAATACGACTATTAACCCTTTGCATATTGATCATATATAAATACTAGAAAGGTTTAAAAATAGATCTAAAACGAAAACATACTTACAAATTAGCAAGACTTTGAAAATCATCAACTATTTCATATATTTATAATTAATATTGCTGCTCAACAAGAAATTATTGGACAATAAGAACTAAATTGTTCTGAGTAAGTAATTTTTTAAAGAAAAAAATATATAAACTACTTAATAGTGTACGAGTAGTGAGGAAATACTCCAAGAGAAAAATTTGGTCATCTCTAAATCCTTTCCAAAAATCAATATCCACGGTTAGCCCAATTTTGTTGGAATAGATAGGTAAATAATATGAATAGTCAAATTAGAAAAGAGGAGTACAACTGAAACCTGTAACGTGAGGAAACTTAACTGGAATAATGGTTTGCGTATTTGGGTTGACCACATCTGTTGCTCTCTCTCCACTGCCAGTATTAGGAGTAATGAAAAAATGAGTATTTTCAAGCAAGGAGATCGATGTCAAGCTCCCAATCACTTGACGTCCAAGTTCCTGGCCGGTTGCCTGCACTCCCTGGATATAAGACTGGATGCTACCACCCCTGCTTTTGATAGGACTTCCATCTCTTGGCATATTAGTAGGAGTTGAACTAGTAGCAGCATCAAGAGATCCATCGTAGGTCACTTTGTCTGCATCAAATTTGTAGCTCTCCATCTGAGATGCAATGAGACATGATAAGGTGTTTGAAAGAATGCTGGTTGAGATTTTGAAAACTTCTTCACTAATAGAATAAAGGTAACTTTGTAAAGCGTTTAAAAATTTCGTTTGAACATAATTGCAAGAATCTTTTTCTGGGCAAAAATTATACTATGATATATGACATATATGTCAATGTACACGTGCAGATACAACTTTGGAAATGAAATTTGCTGCCTCTTTCTAGTAAAAAAAGATACAACGTACTGAAAACACAGGTATGTAAACTAAAAGAGAAGACCGGAGAAAATCCATGAAATACATGACTAGGACATGAACAGACATTTGTGTCGCATGACATTAGTTGGGTTTGTCACGATTGTAGAACACACTAAGATCTTTAAAGCATCATGTGAAAGACCTATTGTATCCTTTTCAAACTAGTTAGGAGGAGGTAATGGGGAAAACTACCTCATCGAAAGACGTCTAATTAAAATATAAAGAAAAGGTACTATTTAAGGGTTACAGCTAACATGCACAAATATGTTAGTATAAAACCAACCAGGCCAATTCTATATACTTTGGGTGGTGGGAGGACCAGAAGGCAAAGAAAAGCAAAACCTTCTCTGGAAATAGTTATTTCTACTTTTTCAGATATAGGGAAGAAAAATCATAAACACAATTTGTAAAGTATTATATCAACCTAAGCCAAGTAAAAACACCTAAAGGTTGAAGAAAAGAGAACCTTAACTTAGCTACTTGGCTATGCAAGACCTAGAGGTGATATTAGTCATGAGTAAAATGCTAGATAAGAGATAACGTATGCTTGAGGTATTTGGTATTAGGAAATTGATCTCGTACTAGTTGATGCATAACTATTGGGAGAACATAAACTTTTTCACTAAACATGCATTCTTGTTTAGTCGTTACTCCTTGTTTTCCACTTCCTCCGTCACTCAAACAAAAAGTCAACCTTTCCTATTTGAACGGCCAAGAAAATTTGCTTTGTTTTTGTAACACCCCGTACTTTTCTAACCTCACTTGATACCTTGGGATCATACCTACATAGGTGTTGATATGCCATGCATATGTGTTTTATAGTGTCATTGGTGAAACATTTGACATCGGACTTAACATGTGCGATTAGATCTTCGTAGGAGGTGTGTTGTGATTTCGTGGAGCATTTGGGTAAGAACTCGTACATATTCTAACCTCATTTGGTGACTTTAAGTCATGTTTACTTGATGGTTAAGATCACTAAGTAAGTATTTTGTAGTGTTTGGATAAAGGATTGGACGATACGTACACATTGGATAAGTGGCCGGAAATTTCAGCAAAGTGCTGAAACTTGCGCCACTACCCTGTTTCAGGGGTGTGGCACAAGCCACCAGCCTGCAAAAACTTCAGAGAAGGCCAGCTTCTTGCGCCACTACCATGTTTCAGGGGGTGTGGCGCAAGGCACAAACAATATGCCCTTCCGGAGTCGTTTTGTAATGCAATTCTACGACGATTTCTAAATGGTTTCTTATGGTTCTTTGGAGTTATTTGAGCATTGTTAAAGCTTCAAACACTTCAATACACCCCTACATACTCCTACGTGATCAAATCATGAAATGTGAAGAGTGATCCAAAAATGTCCAATGAAGCCAAGGGCGACTAGAATTCCAATTTTTGCGATCGAGGCGACGAATGAGAATCTTTTAAGAGAATATTGTCGTAACATTATGGAATTATATAAACATGAGATATATGGTTAATAATGCATGAAACTTGTTGGGTTAAATGGATATGTCTTCTTGGGCCAAATTAAGGCCCAAAAGTGGAAGAAATCCATGGCCCAAATGGGTCAAAAGACCCATTCTTCCATTTGACCTTCTAGACACATTATTAAATGCCAAGAATTGGCTAAGGACAACATGAGAGGCCTATATAAAGGGGCAAATCAGATTTTTTATTTTCCAAAACCTCTCATGCCTTTAAAACATTTTTCTCAACATTTCTCATTTCCAAACCCTAAAGCAAAATAATTCCTTGGGAATCCTTGGACAAGATCAACATATTCCAAGCCTTGGTAAGTATTTATTTTCATGGATTAATATCTTATATGCATAAAAGAATATGTATATCATGTTGGTTGTGCTTGGAAAAGTTGGTCATGGTACTTGGTGATTTTGTATGAGATTTGTGGTATATGGAATTCAAGTGTGAATTAGGCCTTGTGCCTTTGATGAAAAAGCATGGTATGGACAAAATATGAACAAGTGTGGTGTTATTTTTGGTATTAAACTTGTTCTTATCTATAAGTGGAAATTGTGGGATTTTGGCCGATATGTGTTATGAGTTGTATTAAGGTACTTTGATGGATTATTTGTGATGTGTTATGGATAAGAAAGTGTAAAGGAGAAGTATTGTGGTGAAATGTATTGATTTTCATGTATTGGTCAATGTTGGGAATATTATGGAATTTTTGGAATAATAGTATGATCAATGGTTTTGTTAAGAGGAAATGACATGTTTAAAGGCAAACATGTAACTCATTGACATAGTATGCATTTGTAAAGTAATTGGTGGTTAATGTGAATTTCGTTATGTATTTATGTTGTAGAGTGACACATAAAGAAGGAGAGGGATTATTGTCTACGCATCTAAGGTTGTATATTCGTATTGCGAATCCAAGGTATGTAAGGTTACTTGTCCGTATCTTTCTACGAAAAATAGTGTCCACATTGACATGTCACTAGTCCTATCCCGAAACGTCCTAAGGTATTCCATATCCGGTTAGCAATGGTCATTGTTATAAATTTCCTACTCTTTGATCATTTGTGAATCTCATGTTTCATCTTCATGGTTAATGTTCCAAAAGCTCAAATAAAGTTATGTTTCAATGTTTCAATAGCGACTATACTTGTGTCTCTTGTTCATGGATTATTGTTCAATGGTTCCAATGGTATCATGGTGCTAGTAATGTTATATTTCTCATTGATATTTATTCACATGTTCTTCACTCATTGGTCAATGATTCAAAGCTTCCAATAATGTTGTGTTCCAAAGTTCCAAAGTGATGTTATGACTATCATTGTATCAATCTCAAAGTAATGCAAATGTGGTCAATGATCAAGTACGGGTGGCAAGTCTAGGGGCGTAAGCCTAGCTCGACTCGATCCCGAGATATGGATTTATGGGTGGCAAGTCTAGGGGCGTAAGCCTAGCTCGACTCGATCCCGAGGGTGGCAAGTCTAGGGGCATAAGCCTAGCTCGACTCGATCCCTATATGATGATATGAAAGACCCACTGATCAGTCGGGGCCCGGGTACATTGTGATATATGTAATGACAAATGAGTATTAATTGTAAAGAAAGTGAAAAAAGTAATGAAAGCAATCCACATGGTTCCCAAATTGCAACATGGTGACTTACTCACATGGTCTATTCATTTGTATTGAGTTCATTAGTATGTTCATGTGTTACAAAGTTTCATTTGAGCCTTACATACTCAGTATTTATTTCGTACTGACCCCTTTTGGGGAATTTACCTTACTTGCTGCAGGCGCAGGTACTAGTAGGCCTCCACAGTAGGTTGCCAGTCGTTGCAGATCATTGGGGAGCTCCAGCTAATTCGGGGCTTCTCCGAGTCAGTGTATACATGTTTTGGTGTTGTACATGTTGTATAAAGCGGGGACTTGTCCCAACTTTTAGTTCATTTTGGTCAATACTTTGTTAGAGGCTTTTGTAGACAGGTATGGGTGTATAAATGTGAAAGGGATATGTCGTACTTGACTCGGTGGCCTCAACGGCCCAGTTTCGCATATGTATATATATATCATGTTCCGTGAATTCCATTGTTGGTCTCTATAGCTGTTATGTGCTTACGGGTTTCCTATGACATGCATATGATTGAACATAGGTGAGCAACGGTTGGTTCTCTCGGGCCTTATCGGCTACGGGTGCCAATCATGTCCCGATAGGATTCGGGGCGTGACAAAAGTGGTATCAGAGCAGTTCGTTCTCAGGATGTCTACAAAGCCGTGTCTGAGTAGAGTCTTACTTATCGATGTATTGTGCACCACATTTATAAGTAGGAGGCTACGGGACATTTAGGATGTTGTTTCTTTCCTTCATTCTAGATCGTGCAATAGAGCCAATGTTGTCAGTTGTATTGTATCTCATCTTGGTAATTGTTTTTCTTTGGTATAGTCAAAATGCCGAACACTAGAAGAGGAAGAGGAAAAGGGAAAAGTAAGCGGATAGATAAAATTGCTGGAGAGGGAACAAGTAGACCACCACCTGAACAAGTTGATCAAGGTGGGGCTAAAACTGTGTTTGCAACGCGAGCTTCTTCTACTTCTTCAGCTCCAGAAGAGCCGAGAAGAAGGGAAGTGCCCGTGGAACCACCGACGAATGCCACAGACCAGGATCTTAGGAATGCTGTACAGATGTTGACACAGTTAGTGGCGGCACAAAGCCAAGGAAGAGCTGGTGCAATGGCACATGATGATGATGCGGCTAGAGTAGCAAGTCGCAGAACACAGGATTTCCTCAAATTGGACCCTCCTATCTTTACAGGGGCAGATCCACAGGACTTCGTGGATCAAATTCAGAGGGCATTGGAAGTCATGCATGTGACAGGGATAGAAACAGTGGAACTTGCCGCATATAGATTGAAAGGAGAAGCAATATTGTGGTACGAGGATTGGAAGAAATCCCGTGATATGGATGCAACCCCACCTACTTGGGAAGAGTTTAAAATGGCTTTCCTTGATCATTACTTGCCCTATGAGATCCGTGAGGCACGTGCGGATCAATTCCTAAATCTTCGTCAGGGAAATCTAAGCGTCAGGGAATATAGCTTGCAATTTAATTCCTTGGCTCGATATGCGCCAAATGTTGTGGCTACGATGACAGACAGGGTCCATAGATACGTGGACAGACTAGAGCCATACTTGGTGAGAGATTGCACTATTGCGGCCTTGAATAGGGACATGGACATTGCTCGAATACAAGCCTTCGCCCAGAAAATGGAAGATCAAAGACAGAGACGGGTACATGAATTTGATAGGGGACAGTCCAAAAGGGCTAGACCTATGGAACCACCTATGATGTCCCAAGGAGGATCTAGGCCCCGCATGTTTCCTAGACCACCTAGACCATCGTTCTCTTATTCCACAGGGAGTGCCTATTCTCAGTCTCGAGGGTTTAGAGGTGGTTCAGCTGGGCAGAGTAGTGGGGTTCATGGATCACAGGCAGCAGGTTTCCCTCGTCAGCAGTGTCAGCACTGCAGGCGTATGCACACAGGTACATGTCGGACAGGGACGAATGTCTGCTTTTGGTGTGGTATGCCGGGACATATAGCGAGAGAGTGTCCACAGCGGAGCATGGGTGGCATAGCACGACCAGCTGGGTCGACTGTTGTGTCTTCAGCATCGGTTCCTTCACAGGGCCGAGGGGTGCAGCCTATTGGTCGAGGTAGAGGTGCCAGAGGAGGAGCCAGTACTAGCGGGGTCCAGAATCGTACTTATGCTTTGGTGGACAGCCAGAATTCAGAGGCTTCCCCAGATGTCGTCACAGGTACATTATCCATATTCTCACATAATGTATATGCACTAATTGACCCAGGTTCTACATTTTCCTATGTTACTCCATTGGTTGCGGCAAAATTTGCAAAGGCACCAGAATTATTAATTAAATCCATTGAAGTGTCTACACCGGTTGGTGACTTTATTGTTGCAAAGAGAGTGTATCGTAATTGTGTTATAACAGTGTGTGGAAATGATACGTTGGCCGATCTTATTGAACTTGACATGGTGGATTTTGATGTCATAATGGGGATGGATTGGTTGGCTTCTTATTATGCTACGGTAGATTGCCGGGCCAAGAAGGTGCAATTTTGTTTTCCGCAAGAAAATGTTCTAGAATGGCAGGGTAATGTAGGGGCACCACGAGGAAGATTTATTTCTTATTTGAAAGCAAGGAAAATGATTGCCAAGGGATACATATGTCATTTGGTACGAGTGAAAGATAATAATGTGGAACCATTAACTCCACAGTCAGTATCGGTAGTCAATGAATTTCTTGATGTATTTCCAGAGGATCTTCCAGGTTTACCCCCAGAACGGGAAGTGGAATTCGGCATTGATGTGATTCCAGGCACACAGCCTATTTTTATCCCTCCATATAGAATGGCTCCGGCGGAACTGCGTGAATTGAAGGAGCAGTTGAAAGATTTGCTAGACAAGGGCTTCATTAGGCCTAGCATGTCTCCGTGGGGTGCACCGGTATTATTCGTACGTAAGAAAGATGGCACCTTGAGAATGTGCATCGATTATCGTCAACTGAATAAAGTAACGATCAAGAACAAATATCCCCTTCCTCGAATTGATGATTTGTTTGATCAGTTACAGGGTGCCAAATGTTTTTCGAAAATTGACTTGAGGTCGGGTTACCATCAAGTCAGAGTTAGGGAAGAAGATGTGCCCAAGACTGCTTTCCGAACACGGTATGGTCATTATGAATTTTTAGTTATGTCCTTTGGACTAACAAATGCACCGGCTGTGTTCATGGATTTGATGAATAGGGTGTTTAAGCCATTTTTGGACGTGTTCGTCACGGTATTTATAGATGACATCCTCGTTTATTCAAGATCACCGGAGGACCATGCTAATCATTTACGGCAAGTGTTACAGATTCTTCGTGAACGAAAGTTGTATGCAAAGTTCTCCAAATGTGAGTTTTAGTTGGAATCAGTCGCGTTCTTGGGTCACATTGTGTCAGATGAAGGGATCCAGGTCGATACACAAAAGATAGAAGCAGTGAAAAACTGGCCGAGGCCTACGACACCCACAGAGATTCGCAGTTTTCTGGGTTTGGCAGGTTATTATCGAAGATTTGTAGAAGGGTTTGCTTCTATTGCAGCACCATTAACAAAGTTAACTCACAAGGCAATTAAATTTCAATGGAATGATGCATGTGAAAGAGGTTTCCAACAATTGAAAGATAAGTTGACGTCCACACCAGTGTTAGTACTTCCCGAAGGCACGGAAGGCTATGCAGTGTATTGTGATGCTTCCGGGATCGGTCTTGGATGTGTGTTGATGCAGCATGGTCGGGTGATAGCATATGCCTCACGACAATTGCGACCACATGAGAAAAACTATCCCACACATGATCTTGAATTGGCAGCGGTAGTTTTTGCTTTAAAGATATGGCGTCATTATTTATATGGGGTTCATGTTGATATCTATACGGATCACAAAAGCTTGCAATATCTTTTTAAGCAGAAAGAACTCAATTTGAGGCAACGGAGGTGGTTAGAGCTTTTAAAAGATTATGACATTGATATTCTTTATCACCCAGGCAAAGCAAATGTAGTAGCTGATGCATTGAGCCGTAAGGCAGTCGAAAGCACTAGTGGTCAGTTGAATGAAAAGCGTGAGAGAATCAAAGATTTGAATCAATTAGCCAGCTTGGGAGTTCGCCTTATTGAAACCTCCGATGATAGATTTATGGTGCAGAATGCAGCAGAATCTTCCTTGATAGCTGAAGTGAAAGAGAAGCAATTTGCGGATTCTATTTTATTACAGCTAAAGGAAAATGTGCAGCAGAATTTGACCAAGGCATTTGATATTACACCGGAAGGGGTGCTTCAATGTCAAGGGAGGTTATGTGTACTAGACGTAGATGAACTGAGGACACGAATAATGATAGAGGCGTATCATTCGCGTTATTCAATTCACCCGGGTGCTACTAAAATGTACCATGAATTGAAAGAAGTGTATTGGTGGGGCAACATGAAAAAGAACATTGCAGAATTTGTCGCGCAGTGCCCAAATTGTCAACAAGTGAAAGTGGAACATCAGAAACCGGGAGGTTACATGCAATGTATCAATCTTCCAGTCTGGAAGTGGGATATGATTAATATGGATTTCAGTATGGGCTTGCCTCGTACATTGCAGAAGTTTGATTCCATATGGGTCATAGTGGACCGACTTACCAAGTCAGCGCATTTTCTACCGGTCAAGACGACCTATACAGCTGAGGATTATGCGAAGTTGTATGTGAAAGAGATAGTACGTTTGCATGGTATTCCACTTTCTATTATATCAGACAGAGGAGAACAGTTCACAACACACTTTTGGAAATCTTTTCAGCGGAGTTTAGGTACTCAGGTGAATTTGAGTACAGCTTTCCATCCTCAGACTGATGGACAAGCAGAACGTACTATTCAGACACTTGAAGATATGCTACGAGCTTGCGCATTAGATTTTCAAGGCAGTTGGGATGACCATTTGCCCCTTATTGAATTTGCGTATAACAATAGCTATCATTCAAGTATCAAAATGGCACCTTATGAAGCTTTGTATGGAAGGAAATGTAGATCACCAATTGGATGGTTTGAAGCAGGTGAAACTGCTTTACTTGGGCCAGATATTGTTCACCAAGCCATGGAGAAAGTTAAAGTGATCCAACAGCGGTTACAAACGGCTCAAAGTCGTCACAAGTCATATGCCGATGTTAGAAGAAGAGGGCTTGAATTCGCCATAGGTGATTGGGTGTTTTTAAAGGTGTCGCCGATAAAAGGGATAATGCGGTTCTGAAAGAAAGGGAAATTGAGTCCACGTTACATAGGTCCCTATGAAGTTATTAGAAGATTTGGACAAGTCGCATATGAATTAGCCTTACCTCAAGAACTTTCGTCAGTCCATCCGGTATTTCATGTTTCGATGCTTCGAAAGTGCATAGGAGATCCTTCGCGTATTGTTCCCGTAGAGGATGTTCAAGTTACAGAGGATCTCACTTATGAAGAGGTGCCCATTGCTATCCTAGATCGACAAGTAAAGAGATTGAGGAATAAAGACATAGCATCCGTAAAAGTCCTTTGGAGAAACCAACACGTAGAGGAGATCACATGGGAAGCGGAGGAAATGATGAAATCCAAGTATCCCCATCTATTTCAAATGGACCAAGAAGTTCACAGTGCGGAGGTGGAACAATAACAAGTAAGTATTTAAAAGCATTATATGAATGTGTATAGGTATGTTAAAGTAAAGATGCATTTGTTGTATATAAGACAATGTTGCTAACATTCGAGGACGAATGTTCTTAAGGGGGGAAGAATGTAACACCCCGTACTTTTCTAACCTCACTTGATACCTTGGGATCATACCTACATAGGTGTTGATATGCCATGCATATGTGTTTTATAGTGTCATTGGTGAAACATTTGACATCGGACTTAACATGTGCGATTAGATCTTCGTAGGAGGTGTGTTGTGATTTCATGGAGCATTTGGGTAAGAACTCGTACATATTATAACCTCATTTGGTGACTTTAAGTCATGTTTACTTGATGGTTAAGATCACTAAGTAAGTATTTTGTAGTGTTTGGATAAAGGATTGGACGATACGTACACATTGGATAAGTGGCCGGAAATTTCAGCAAAGTGCTGAAACTTGCGCCACTACCCTGTTTCAGGGGTGTGGCTCAAGCCACCAGCCTGCAAAAACTTCAGAGAAGGCCAGCTTCTTGCGCCACTACCCTGTTTCAGGGGGTGTGGCGCAAGGCACAAACAATATGCCCTTCCGGAGTCGTTTTGTAATGCAATTCTACGACGATTTCTAAATGGTTTCTTATGGTTCTTTGGAGTTATTTGAGCATTGTTAAAGCTTCAAACACTTCAATACACCCCTACATACTCCTACATGATCAAATCATGAAATGTGAAGAGTGATCCAAAAATGTCCAATGAAGCCAAGGGCGACTAGAATTCCAATTTTTGCGATCGAGGCGACGAATGAGAATCTTTTAAGAGAATATTGTCATAACATTATGGAATTATATAAACATGAGATATATGGTTAATAATGCATGAAACTTGTTGGGTTAAATGGATATGTCTTCTTGGGCCAAATTAAGGCCCAAAAGTGGAAGAAATCCATGGCCCAAATGGGTCAAAAGACCCATTCTTCCATTTGACCTTCTAGACACATTATTAAATGCCAAGAATTGGCTAAGGACAACATGAGAGGCCTATATAAAGGGGCAAATCAGATTTTTTATTTTCCAAAACCTCTCATGCCTTTAAAACATTTTTCTCAACATTTCTCATTTCCAAACCCTAAAGCAAAATAATTCCTTGGGAATCCTTGGACAAGATCAACATATTCCAAGCCTTGGTAAGTATTTATTTTCATGGATTAATATCTTATATGCATAAAAGAATATGTATATCATGTTGGTTGTGCTTGGAAAAGTTGGTCATGGTACTTGGTGATTTTGTATGAGATTTGTGGTATATGGAATTCAAGTGTGAATTAGGCCTTGTGCCTTTGATGAAAAAGCATGGTATGGACAAAATATGAACAAGTATGGTGTTATTTTTGGTATTAAACTTGTTCTTATCTATAAGTGGAAATTGTGGGATTTTGGCCGATATGTGTTATGAGTTGTATTAAGGTACTTTGATGGATTATTTGTGATGTGTTATGGATAAGAAAGTGTAAAGGAGAAGTATTGTGGTGAAATGTATTGATTTTCATGTATTGGTCAATGTTGGGAATATTATGGAATTTTTGGAATAATAGTATGATCAATGGTTTTGTTAAGAGGAAATGACATGTTTAAAGGCAAACATGTAACTCATTGACATAGTATGCATTTGTAAAGTAATTGGTGGTTAATGTGAATTTCGTTATGTATTTATGTTGTAGAGTGACACATAAAGAAGGAGAGGGATTATTGTCTACACATCTAAGGTTGTATATTCGTATTGCGAATCCAAGGTATGTAAGGTTACTTGTCCGTATCTTTCTACGACAAATAGTGTCCACATTGACATGTCACTAGTCCTATCCCGAAACGTCCTAAGGTATTCCATATCCGGTTAGCAATGGTCATTGTTATAAATTTCCTACTCTTTGATCATTTGTGAATCTCATGTTTCATCTTCATGGTTAATGTTCCAAAAGCTCAAATAAAGTTATGTTTCAATGTTTCAATAGCGACTATACTTGTGTCTCTTGTTCATGGATTATTGTTCAATGGTTCCAATGGTATCATGGTGCTAGTAATGTTATATTTCTCATTGATATTTATTCACATGTTCTTCACTCATTGGTCAATGATTCAAAGCTTCCAACAATGTTGTGTTCCAAAGTTCCAAAGTGATGTTATGACTATCATTGTATCAATCTCAAAGTAATGATCAAAGTAATGCAAATGTGGTCAATGATCAAGTACGGGTGGCAAGTCTAGGGGCGTAAGCCTAGCTCGACTCGATCCCGAGATATGGATTTATGGGTGGCAAGTCTAGGGGCGTAAGCCTAGCTCGACTCGATCCCGAGGGTGGCAAGTCTAGGGGCATAAGCCTAGCTCGACTCGATCCCTATATGATGATATGAAAGACCCACTGATCAGTCGGGGCCCGGGTACATTGTGATATATGTAATGACAAATGAGTATTAATTGTAAAGAAAGTGAAAAAAGTAATGAAAGCAATCCACATGGTTCCCAAATTGCAACATGGTGACTTACTCACATGGTCTATTCATTTGTATTGAGTTCATTAGTATGTTCATGTGTTACAAAGTTTCATTTGAGCCTTACATACTCAGTACTTATGTCGTACTGACCCCTTTTGGGGAATTTACCTTACTTGCTGCAGGCGCAGGTACTAGTAGGCCTCCACAGTAGGTTGCCAGTCGTTGCAGATCATTGGGGAGCTCCAGCTAATTCGGGGCTTCTCCGAGTCAGTGTATACATGTTTTGGTGTTGTACATGTTGTATAAAGCGGGGACTTGTCCCAACTTTTAGTTCATTTTGGTCAATACTTTGTTAGAGGCTTTTGTAGACAGGTGTGGGTGTATAAATGTGAAAGGAATATGTCGTACTTGACTCGGTGGCCTCAACGGCCCAGTTTCGCATATGTATATATATATCATGTTCCGTGAATTCCATTGTTGGTATCTATAGTTGTTATGTGCTTACGGGTTTCCTGTGACATGCATATGATTGAACATAGGTGAGCAACGGTTGGTTCTCTCGGGCCTTATCGGCTACGGGTGCCAATCATGTCCCGATAGGATTCGGGGCGTGACAGTTTTCTCACATGAAGATGTAATGATTTCTAATTCAAAGTTCATGATTAATGGTGTTTTATATGCTTTTGAATTACATAGCTTCTATTACAAAAAACCAATACAATAATAGTCATTTTGATAATGTTATGACCAATCAGGTCAGGCTTTTCAAAAGGAAGAAATCTATAATAGCTAGGCACTACCAAAGTTGTGGTTCCATTAAGTAAAGTAGAGAAATAATACAGTTCCTACATTATCTACTTTTAACTATTCATGGAAATTTTCCTCACTACCATATGGAAAGAACTGTAATATTTCTAAAGGATTTTAAAAACATCCCTAGAGTTACTTGTACTAGTATCGAACTATAGTCATTTCATGGAAATTATTCCTGACTATCATATCGAAAGAACTGTCATATTTGGCAACATCCCCTGCCCAACACATTGAAGATTCCTGTGTTAGGATATACTATTAACCATGTTGGTTTAAGTTATAGTATTATTTTTACATCTCATGTAAAGACAATTTATTTCATTTACTTAATTTAACAAAGTCTTTATTTGAATAGATCATTGTGTTGACATGTGCGTCCTTTACTTATAAAGTAGGCAATTTTGTGTATGGAGTTATTTAACTCATGCATGGAAGATTAAAATTGTCGGTTCTTATAAGTTCTAAATTAATGTTCACAATCAAAGATGAAGTTGGACAAACATCTTGATGATTGTAGCACAAGATTAAAATATAATTTGATCTTAATTATGGGAGTGGTAATATTCCAACTTCTTGTGCTAGTACATTTCGTATGTATTGAACGGACCAAGTAGAGATGTTTGTTAATGTTCTGAATATTAATAAATAACTTCTCTAGTCCATTACATGTACTTATACTCTAAATCTTGATATAATTATTATGATCTATGTAGTTTGATTTTGTAACACCCCGTACCTTCCTAACCCTACTTGACGACATTAAATAATATTTACTTAGGTGTCGAGAGCCATACGTATGTATTTGGTAATGTTATGAACGAGAAAATTGAAATTTGGCCTCATATATGTGATTAGCCCTTCGTAGGAGGTGTTTTGTGATTTTCGTGGAGCAGTTGTGGGGTTCAAAACTAGGCTAAGAAGACCTCTAAACAAAGTATATTAAGGTTAAGAAGTAAGTTAAAGAATAGGACTTGACGTATCCAACCAAACCTGCAAAGAAAAGTCGAAAAATGAAATTTTCGAAAAATCTAAGGGTGGGTCGCGCCATAGGGCGTGCCGCGCCGCTTTGGGAAAAAATTTTGTGCCCAGAGGCAGAAAGCGGGCACGCCCAAGGGCGTGCCACGCTGGTTTTGCCACTTTTTCAAAGTTGGAAATTTTCCTAAGTCCCAAGGGTACCCGGGGACGGACCGAGCCGATTTTTGCCACGTTTCTTCTACAACCATGATTATATACATGAAATGAGTAAATTATTATATTGGTATGATAAAATTACTGGAGAACGAATTTGTCATCAAAATTAAAATTTTACACGAGAAATTATTGATTTTACTGGGTTAAGTGAATTGGGCCCAAAAAGGACCCAAAAATGAAAAGAAAACATGACCCAAAAATGGGTCAAAAGACCCATTCTTGCCTTGACCATCTAGAACACCATATTAAATGCTAAAGAGTGGCTAAGGATGGACTTGAGGGCCTATATAAAGGGCAATAAAATCTGTTTTTTATTCTACACAAGTCTCATGCCTTTTTAGACCAAAAGAAGATATTTGCTCCCAAACCCTACAGAACTCAAAGTCAATTTTTGGAGCAAGATCATCACTTTTCAAGCTTGGGTAAGTGATTATTGTTATGGATTAATATATTATATTCATGGGAGTGTATGTAAATCATGTTGGTTGTGCTTGGAAATGTTGGACATGGTACTTTGTGTTTTTGTATAAGATTTGTGAATCATGAGGTTCAAGCTTGAATTGTGACTTGTGCCTTTGATGAAAGAGCATGTTATGGATAAAATATAGACATGTATTGTGTGATTTTGTTATTTAACTTGTTATTTTTCTATAAGTGTAAATTGTGGGATTTTGGCCGATATGTGCTATGAGGTGTATTAAAGTAATTTGAAGGATTATTTGTGATGTGGTGTGGATAAGAAAGTGTAAAGTAGAAGTGTTGTGGTGAAATGTATTGATTATCATGTATTGGTCAATGTTGGTAATATTGGGGGATTTTTGGAATAATAATTGCATCAATGGTTTTGTCAAGGGGAAATGGCATGTTTTAAAGGCAAACATGTAACTCATTGACGTTATATGCATTTGTAAAGTAGTTGGTGGTTAATGTAAATCCCATTATGTATTTGTGTTGTAGAGTGACACATAAAGAAGGAGAGGGACTATTGTGTGCACATCTAAGATTGTATATCCGTATTGAGAGTACAAGGTATGTAAGGTTACTCTGTCCGTATCTTTCTGCAGCAAATAGTATTCACATTGACATTATGCTTGTTCCATCCCGAAATGTGCTAAGGTATCCCATATCTGGTTATCCATGGTCATTGTCATATATTTCCTACTCATTGGTCATTTGTGAATCTCATGTCTCATATTCTTGGTTAATGTTCCAAAACCTCAAATAAGGTTATGTTCCAATGTTTCCAATAGTGATTATACTTGTGTCTCTTATTCGTGGATTCTTGTCCAATGGTTCCCATGGTGTTATGGTTCTAATAATGTTATGTTGCCAAGTTATTCACATGTCTCTCACTCGTTGATTAATGATCCGAAGTTTCAAGTAAGGTTATGACTTTCATGGTATCAATCTCAAAGTAATGAATAAAGTAATGCATATGTGGTCAATGATCAAGTATGGGTGGCAGCTTTGGGGGAAAAATGCCTAGCTCAAGCCAATCCCAAATCAGGGGGCAGTCCTAGAGGCATAAGCCTAGCTCTGACCGATCCTGACAGGGGGCAGCTCTAGAGGTAATAACCTAGCTCGAGCCGAACCTGAAATGTTGTATGGGTGGCAGCTCTAGAGGTACTAACCTAGCTTGAGCCGATCCCGATATATACATTGATTCATAGGGTGGCAGCTCTAGGGGCATAAGCCTAGCTCAAGCCGATCACAACATAACGCTATGTTATGTTTAAAACCCACTGTTCAGTCGGGGCTCGGGTATCATAGGTCACAAGCAAAGATGAATAATCGTTGAATTAAAGATACAAAAAAAGTAACGAAAGCAATATACATGGTTTCCAAAGTACAAAATAGTGACTTATCTATGTTGGTCATTCATTTGAATTTGATTTCATTGACATCTTTACATATCATACAAGTTTGATATGGCCTTACATACTCAGTACATTCTTCATACTGATCCCTTTTGGGGAATTTACCTTACTTGCTGTAGGCGCAGGTACTAGTAGGCCTCCTCAGTAGGTTGCCAGTTGTTGCAGATCTTGGTGAGCTCCAGTTAGTTCGAGGCTTCTCCGAGTCACTGTTGTACATATGTTTTGGTGTTGTACATGTTGTATAAAGCGGGGACTTGTCCCGACTTTTAGTTCATTTTGGTCAATGCATTTGTAAACGCTTTTGTAGACGGATGTGGGTGTATAAATGTAAAAGGTATATGTCATTTTTGACTTGGTGGTCTCAACGTCCAAGTTTCTCTTATGTATATATATATATATATATATCATGTTCCATAAATTCCATTGTTGGTATCTAAAGCTATTATGTGATTATGGGTTTCTTATGGCATGCATATGATGGAATTGAGGCAAAGCTTGGTTCTCTCAGGCCTTGTCGGCTATGAGTGCCAATCTGTCCCAATGGGATTCGGGGCGTGACAAAAGTGGTATCAGAGCAGGTCATTCTAAGGGTGTCTACAAAGCCGTGTCTGAGTAGAGTCTTACTTATCGATGTGTTGTGCACCACATTTATAAGTAGGAGGCTATGGGACATTTAGGATGTTGTTTCGTTTCTTCACTTCTAGATCGTGCAATAGAGCCAAAGTTATAGGTGGAATTGTTTCTGACCATACATATTGTTGTTCTTGTATATTATAGAAAATGCCGATGACAAGAAGAGGTCGAGGTAAAAGTAAGAGGATTGATAGAATTGCTGGAGAGAGAACCAGTATACCACCACCTGATCAAGTTAATCAAGGTGATACTGAAAATGAATTTATGTCGCGGGCTTCCTCCACTCCCTCTGTTCCAGAAGAGTCGAGTAGGAGAAGAGCACCTGTAGAACCACCAGTAAATACTACGGATCAGGATCTTAGAAACGCAATTCATATGTTAACACAGTTAGTGGCAGCCTAGAGTCAAGGATGAGCTGGTCCAATGACACATGATGATGATGCGGCTAGAGTGGCGAGTCACAGAACACAGGATTTCTTGAAACTGGACCCTCCTATATTCACTGGGTCAGATTCAAAAGCAGATCCACAAGACTTTGTGGATCAAATTCAGAGGGCCTTGGAAGTTATGCACGTGACGGGGGTAGAGACAGTTGAACTTGCTGCGTACAGATTGAAAGGAGAGGCAATATTGTGGTACGAGGATTGGAAGAAATCCCGTTATATTGGTGCTAATCCACCTACGTGGGAAGAGTTTAAAGTGGCTTTCCTTGATCATTACTTGCCCTATGAGATCCGTGAGGCACGTGAGGATATAGCTTGCAATTTAATTCCTTGGCTCGATATGCGCCAAATGTGGTGGCTACGATGACAGATAAAGTCCATAGATACATGGACAGACTAGAGCCATATTTGGTAAGGGATTGCACTATTGCTGCCTTGAACAAAGACATGGATATAGCGAGAATTCAGGCCTTCGCCCAGAAAATGGAAGATCAAAGACAGAGACGAAAGGTACATGAATTTGACAGGGGACAGTCCAAAACGGCTAAACCTATGGGATCATCTGTGATGTCTAAAGAAGGACCTAGGCCTCGTATGTTTCCGAGACCACCTAGACCCTCATTTTCTCATTCCACAGCAGGTGTTCATTCTTAGTTTCGAGGGTTTAGGGGTGGTCCAGCAGGGAAGAGTAGTGGAGGTCACGGATCACAGGCAACAGGTTTTCCTCGTCAGCAGTGTCAGCACTGCGGGCATATTCATGTAGGTACATGCAGAGTGCGGACAAATGCTTGTTTCTGGTGCGGCATGACAAGACACATGATGAGAAAGTGTCCCCAGAGGAGTATGGGTGGTGTAGCACGACCGGCAGGATAGGCCGTTGCATCATCAGCATCGGTCCCTTCTTTGGGCCGAGGTGGGCAGTCTGTTGGTCGGGGTAGAGGTGCCAGAGGAGTATCCAATACTAGTGGGGTTCAGAATCGCACTTATGCTTTAGTGGACCGACAGAATCGTCACAGGTACATTATCCATATTCTCATATAATGTATATGCATTGATTGACCCTGGTTCTACATTTTCCTATGTTACTCCATTGGTTACTGTAAAATTTGCAAAGGCACCAGAATTATTAATTAAATCAATTGAGGTGTCGACACCGATTGGTGAATATATTATTGCAAAAAGAGTATATCAAAATTGTGTGGTAACTATGTGTGGTCATGATACGTTGGCTGATCTCATTGAATTAGACATGGTGGATTTTGATGTGATCATGGGGATGGATTGGTTGGCCTCTTGTTATTACACGGTAGTTTGTCGGGCCAAGAAGGTGCAATTTTGTTTTCCGCAAGAAAATGTTCTTGAATGGCAGGGTAATGTAGGGGCACCACAAGGAAGATTTATTTCCTATCTGAAAGCCAGGAAAATGATTGCTAAGGGTTATATATGTCATTTAGTATGGGTGAAAGATACTGAAGTGGAACCACTAACTCCGCAGTCGGTTCAAGTGGTCAATGAATTTCTGGATGTCTTTCCAGAGGATCTTCCAGGCTTACCCCCAGAACGGGAAGTAGAATTTAGCATTGATATGATTCCAGGCACTCAGCCTATTTCTATTCCCCCATATAGAATGGCTCCAGCAGAACTGCGTGAATTGAAGGAGCAGTTGAAAGATTTGCTGGACAAAGGCTTCATTAGGCCTAGTATGTCTCCGTGGGGTGCACCGGTATTATTTGTATGAAATAAAGATGGCAAATTGAGAATGTACATTGACTATCGGCAGTTGAATAAGGTAACGATCAAGAACAAATATCCACTCCCTCGAATTGATGATTTGTTTGATCAGTTACAGGGTGCAGGTGTTTTTCAAAGATTGAATTGATGTCGGGTTACCATCAAGTCAGAGTTAGAGAAAAAGATGTACCCAAGACAGCTTTTCGAACACGGTATGACCATTATGAATTTTTAGTTATGTCATTTGGACTAACAAATGATCCAGCTGTGTTCATGGATTTGATGAATAGGGTGTTTAAGCCATTTTTGGACGTGTTCGTCACGGTATTTATAGATGACATCCTAGTTTATTCAAGATCACCGGAGGACCATGCTAATCACTTACGAAAAGTGTTACAGATTCTCCATGAGCGTAAGTTGTATGCCAAGTTTTCCAAATGTGAGTTTTGGTTAAAATCAGTTGCATTCTTGGGTCACATTGTGTCAGATGAAGGGATACAGGTTGATACACAGAAGATTGAAGCAGTGGAAAATTGGCCAAGACCTACGACACCCATAGAAATTTGTAGTTTTCTTGGACTGGCAGGTTATTACCGAAGATTTGTAGAAGGTTTTTCGTCCATTGCTGCACCGTTAACAAAGCTTACACATAAGGTAGTAAAATTTTAGTGGAATGATGTCTGTGAGAAAAGCTTCCAAAAGTTGAAAGATAAATTAACCTCCACACCAGTTTTAGTGCTTCCCGAAGGTACCGAAGGTTATGTAGTATATTGTGATGCTTCCGGGGTTGGCCTCGGATGTGTGTTGATGCAACACGGTAATGTCATAGCATATGCCTCACGAAAGTTACGGCCACATGAGAAAAATTATCCCACACATGATCTTAAATTGGCAGCGGTAGTTTTTGCTTTAAAGATATGGCGTCATTATTTATATGGGGTTCATGTTGATATCTATATGGATCACAAAAGTTTGCAATATATTTTTAAGTAGAAGGAACTCAATTTGAGGCAACGAAGGCGGTTAGAGATCTTAAAAGACTATGATATTGATATTCTTTATCATCCGAGCAAAGCAAATATAGTAGCTGATGCATTGAGCTGCAAGGCAGTGGAAAGCACTAGTGGTCAGTTGACTGAAAAGCAAGAGATAATCAAAGATTTATATCAGCTAGCCAACTTGGGAGTTCGCCTTATAGAATCTCCAAGTGAAGAGGTTATTGTGTAAAATGCAATGGAATCCTCCCTAATGACTGAAGTGAAAGAGAAGCAGCTTGCAGATTCTTTGTTATTGCAGCTAAAGGAAAGTGTACAACAGAATCTGACAAAGGCATTTGATCTTACACAAGAAGGGGTGCTCCAATGCCAAGGTAGATTATGTGTACCAGATGTAGATGAATTGAGGAAATAAATTATGCCAGAGGCGCATCATTCGTGCTATTTTATTCATCCGGGTACTACTAAAATGTACCATGATTTAAAGACAGTATATTGGTGGGGAAATATGAAAAAGAACATTGCAGAATTTGTCGCGCAATGCTCGAATTGTCAACAAGTGACAGTAGAACATCAGAAACCGGGAGGTTATATGCAATGTATCAATCTTCCAGTCTGGAAATAGGATATGATTAATATGGACTTCATTAAAGGTTTGCCTCATACATTATGGAAATTTGATTCTATATGGGTTATAATGGACAGGCTTACCAAGTCAGCGCATTTCCTACCAGTCAAGACGACCTACACAGCTGAGGATTATACAAAATTGTATGTTAGAGAAATAGTGCGGTTGCATGGTATTCCACTTTCCATTATATCATACAGAGGAGCACAGTTCACAGCGCACTTTTGGAGATATTTTCAGCAGAGTTTAGGCACACAGGTGAATTTGAGTACGGCTTTCCATCCTCAGACTGATGGACAAGCAGAATGTACTATTCAGACACTTGAAGATATGCTACGAGCTTGTACGTTAGATTTTCAAGGAAGTTGGGATGGCCATTTTCCTCTTATTGAATTTGTTTACAACAATAGCTATCATTCAAGTATTAAAATGGCACCTCATGAAGCCTTGTACGGAAGGAAATGTAGATCACCAATTGGATGGTTTGAAGCGGGTGAAACTGCTTTACTTGGGCTCGATATTGTTCATCAGGCTATTGAGAAAGTTAAAGTGATCCAACAGCGGTTACAAAAGGCCCAAAGTCGCCATAAGTCATATGCCGATGTTAGAAGAACAGGGCTTGAATTCGCCATAGGTGATTGGGTATTTTTAAAGGTGTAACTGATGAAAGGGGTAATGCGGTTCGGAAAGAAAGGAAAATTGAGTCCACGTTACATAGGCCCATATGAAATCATTAGAAGATTTGGGCAAGTTGAATATGAGTTGGCACTACCCCAGGAACATTCCTCAATCCATCCGGTATTTCATGTTTCGAAGCTTCGAAAATGTATAGGAGATCCATATCGTATTGTTCCCATTGAAGATGTTAAAGTTACTGAGGATCTTACTTATGAAGAGGTACCCATTGCTATCCTAGATCGACAAGTAAAGAGATTGAGGAATAAAGACATAGCTTCCGTAAAAGTTCTTTGGAGAAATCAACAAGTAGAGGAGATCACATGGGAAGCAGAAGAAATGATGAAATCCAAGTATCCCCATCTATTTCAAATGGACCAATAAGGTCAAAGCGCAGAAGTGGAGCAATAAAAAGTAAGTATCCATGACCCTTAAGTGTTTACGTATACGTATGCTAATATAGAGATACATTTGTTGTAATTGAAGCGATATTGTTAACATTCGAGGATGAATGTTTCTAAGGGGGGAAGAATGTAACGCCCCATACCTTCCTAACCCTACTTGACGACATTAAATAATGTTTACTTAGGTGTCGAGATCCATACATATGTATTTGGTAATGTTATGAACGAGAAAATTGAAATTTGGCCTCATATATGTGATTAGCCCTTCGTAGGAGGTCTTTTATGATTTTTGTGGAGAAGTTGTGGGGTTCAAAATGAGGCTAAGAAGACCTATAAACAAAGTATATTAAGGTTAAGAAGTAAGTTAAAGAATAGGACTTGAAGTATCCAACCAAACCCGCGAAGAAAAGTCAAAAAATGAAATTTTCGAAAAATCTAAGGGTGGGGTGCGCCAGAGGGTGTGCCACGCCGCTTTGGGACAAATTTTTGTGCCCAGAGGAAGCAATATGTCTCACCCAAGGGAGTGCCACTCTGGTTTTGCCACTTTTTCAAAGTTGGAAATTTTCCTAAGTCCCAAGGGTACCCGGGGACGTACCGAGCCGATTTTTGCCACGTTTCTTATAAAACCATGATTATATAAATGAAATGAGTAAATTATTATATTGGTATGATGAAATTACTCGAGAAATAATTTGGCATCAAAATGATGATTTTACCCTTTTGGTCAAAATAAGCCATACGTGGCTAGAATCACTTGTTTTTTGGATTGAGGCTACGGATATGAATAGCGTGAGTGGGAATATTTTTGTAACATGTATGAGATGATTTAAACACGATAAATTATTGATTTTACTGGGTTAAGTGAATTGGGCCCAAAAAGGACCCAAAAATGAAAAGAAAACATGGCCCAAAAATGGGTCAAAAGACCCATTCTTGCCTTGACCTTCTAGAACACCATATTAAATGTTAAAGAGTGGCTAAGGATGGAATTTAGGTCCTATATAAAGGGAAATAAAATATTATTTTTACTCTACACAAGTCTCATGCCTTTTTAGACCAAAAGAAGATATTTGCTCTCAAACCCTAAAGAACTCAAAGTCAATTTTTGGAGCAAGATCATCACTTTTCAAGATTGGGTAAGTGATTATTGTTATGGATTAATATATTATATTCATGGGAGAGTATGTAAATCATGTTGGTTGTGCTTTGAAATGTTGGACATGGTACTTTGTGTTTTTGTATAAGATTTGTGATCCATGAGGTTCAAGCTTGGATTGTGACTTGTGCCTTTGATGAAAGAGCATGGTATGGATAAAATATGGACATGTATTGTGTGATTTTGTTATTTAACTTGTTATTTTTCTATAAGTGTAAATTGTGGGATTTTGGTCGATATGTGCTATGAGGTGTATTAAAGTAATTTGAAGGATTATTTGTGATGTGGTGTGGATAAGAAAGTGTAAAGGAGAAGTGTTGTGGTGAAATGTATTGATTATCATGTATTGGTCAATGTTGGTAATATTGGGGGATTTTTGGAATAATAATTGCATCAATGGTTTTGTCAAGGGGAAATGGCATGTTTAAAGGCAAACATGTAACTCATTGACGTTATATGCATTTGTAAAGTAGTTGGTGGTTAATGTAAATCTCGTTATGTATTTGTGTTCTAGAGTGACACATAAAGAAGGAGCGGGACTATTGTGTGCACATCTAAGATTGTATATCCGTATTGAGAGTACAAGGTATGTAAGGTTACTCTGTCCGTATCTTTCTGCGGCAAATAGTATTCACATTGACATTACGCTTGTTCCATCCCAAAATGTGCTAAGGTATCCCATATACGGTTATCCATGGTCATTGTCATATGTTTCCTACTCATTGGTAATTTGTGAATCTCATGTCTCATATTCATGGTTAATGTTCCAAAAGCTCAAATAAGGTTATGTTCCAATGTTTCCAATAGTGATTATACTTATTTCTCTTGTTCGTGGATTCTTGTCCAATGGTTCCCATGGTGTTATGGTTCTAATAATGTTATGTTACCAAGTTATTCACATGTCTCTCACTCGTTGATTAATGATCCAAAGTTTCAAGTAAGGTTATGATTTTCATGGTATGAATCTCAAAGTAATGAATAGAGTAATGCATATGTGGTTAATAATCAAGTACGGGTGGCAGCTTTGGGGGAAAAATGCCTAGCTCAAGCCAATCCCAAATCAAGGGGCAATCCTAGAGGCATAAGCCTAGCTCGGACCGATCCTGACAAGGGGAAGCTCTAGAGGTAATAACCTAGCTCGAGCTGAACCTGAAATGTTGTATGGGTGGCAGCTCTAGAGGTACTAACCTAGCTCGAGCCGATCCCAATATATACATTGATTCATAGGGTGGCAGCTCTAGGGGCATAAGCCTAGCTCGAGCCGATCCCAACATAACTCTATGTTATGTTTAAAACCCACTGTTCAGTCGGGGCCCCAGGTATCATAGGTCACAAGCAAAGATGAATAATCATTGAATTAAAGATACAAACAAAGTAACGAAAGCAATATACATGGTTTCCAAAGTACAGAATAGTGACTTATCTATGTTGGTCATTCATTTGAATTTGATTTCATTGACATCTTTACATATCATACAAGTTTGATATGGCCTTACATGCTCAGTACATTCTTTGTACTGACCCCTTTTGGGGAATTTACCTTACTTGCTACAGGCGCAGGTACTAGTAGGCCTCCTCAGTAGGTTGCCAGTTGTTGCAGATCTTGGTGAGCTCCAGTTAGTTTGGGGCTTCTCTGAGTCACTGTTGTACATATGTTTTGGTGTTGTACATGTTGTATAAAACGGGGACTTGTCCCGACTTTTAGTTCATTTTGGTCAATGCATTTGTAGAGGCTTTTGTAGACGGATGTGGGTGTATAAATGTAAAAAGTATATGTCATTTTTGAATTGGTGGCCTCAACGGCCAAGTTTCGCTTATGTAAATATATATCATGTTCCATGAATTCCATTGTTGGTATCTAAAGCTATTATGTGATTATGGGTTTCTTATGGCATGCATATGATGGAATAGAGGTAAAGCTTGGTTCTCTCGGGCCTTGTCGGCTACGAGTGTCAATCCGTCCCGATGGGATTCGGGGCGTGACAGATTTATTATTTTAATTATTAAAAGGTGAGACTCTATTACGAGTCAATATATTCCTAATTGATTGGATAATGACAAATCACTTAGTGAAATACTAATGAGTTGATAGAACCATGTCTCGGACTTGAGATAGAAGACGCCCCTTTATGGTTGCTTATAAGTTTTCACGTGTAAACCCTGCAGGTGGATTTAATAGTTGTCACGTGAAATAAGTTAAGCATAGTAATAAAGGATTGAGTTAGTCAATAAATTAAATTTTCAGAAAAATTTGATTTAATTGATTGGTGTCGGTAATTCTAACATAGGGAGTTAAATAAGATGTAATGGTAGATTTCGAAGTTAATATCGAGGAGTGCAATTACAGATTTTTGGTGGAATAATTTGTAAGTTATTATGATATGGTAATTCATTCATTTGCAAATTAATATCATAATTGGAAGCCTCAGTTAATAAATTTGCGGTCCCTGCTATGCCTGATTAATTAACCAATTTGAAAAGAAAATGGAGTTAGAAAGGTTTTACACAGTTTTGTTTTAATAGGAATATAATCCTATTGATGACAGAAATTATGACACCTATTAACCATTGGTCATAATGGACAAAAGAAAAACGTTCATGACTTAATGTTGGAATTAATGGGTGGTCTTAATGGAAAAACGTGTGAAGTAAATGGTGGAAAAATAGTCCTTACAACTTCAACTTCATTTGAATATATAAGGGATCTTTTTATCATTGAGATAGACCTGGAAACATTTTCCAGAAAAATAACTTAACTTGCCCACACAAGTATTGGTTGAAGAAAATTAGTCAGGAAGTGGTAGAAGATTGCAGACCTGGCGAGCAAGGCATTGAACAATTTTTGTGAAAGCTTTAACAGGTATGTATAGCTTTTTCAGAATTTCGTTCTAAATTTACGTTATCATGTCATCATGTAAGTTTGTGATCCGTGTGTTTATGCTTCCGCTGCGTATATGAATTATACTTTCTAGCATCCTGAAGTAGAGACATAAAGTTTGGGGCAAACTGGTAGCAAATTACTCCCATGCCAACTAGGAATGGAATGAGGCCTTAACTGAGAGGAGAGTAATAATAACAATACTTGTAGAAGAGTAATATAATTCTAGTACTTCTCTGAGAACTAAATGAATTTAAACTGACGAGTATTAAATAATCTAGACCTTACTAGCAGATATCCTATATTATACAAAAATCACCAGAAGGGAAAATCTGTCCTTAAAACTTATTCAACCACTCGACCATTTCACACCCCACATGCGTTCTTTCTTCCACGTCTGGTGAACCCCACCCCCACCTCAAACACACGAGCACACACACACACACACAAAAAAAGGGTCATCTATGACATTAAGCCAACTTTTAAAGAGCACAAAATAGCTATAGGGAAAGATCCCATTAAAAAGTTGGCATGAAAACACAATTGCAGAGAACAGGCTGAGCAACATTTACCTCAAATGTAGCAAATGTTCCCTTAAATAGTCACGTACAAAAAATTTTCAGTTGCCTACAAAACCAAAAAAATGTAATTCAAGTTGCCGATCAAACAAGTTCAGTAGTATCTGGAAGCAATAAAAAATGTTTGATAAACTGCAAATTTATTCAAAAGCTCTCTTTCCCTAGAAGAGTATTTGCACATGAGTTTTCCCATTATAATCTAGTGTTCATCAAGAAAAAAAGGAACAACATTGATATTTAATCGATCTGAACTAAAAGATCAATGACAATCACCCGAAAATGTTTGTAACACTTAGAGGTAAAAATTGCAAAGATGTTTACACCAAGAAAGACTTTTTTCACAAAAACTCTCATAAAAGCAGAGATTAAACACTGACCTGGATGTGAATCAAGTGAAATGACTTGGCTGCAAAAGAAGTAAATAGAAGAGGAAAACGGGGGAGGGGAGGGACTATTTATTAAAACATTGAGATTGTTAGAACATGCACAGCGGAAACAATTCTCATGGTTCAATCTAACTCACGTTATCTCTAGATAAAATAAACTAAAATGAATTAGCAATCTACCTACCTGTTGAAGCTTTCACAAATATCGTTCGAAGTCTTAGACTCTAGGTCTGGAGCCTTCTACTACTTCCTGACTACCTTTTTTTTCAACCAAAACTTATGTGGGCAAGTGATTATGTACTCAGAAAAGGATGATAACTTTCTGAAAACCAGCCCCTATTTATCCTAATCTTCCGTTGAAGAAGGGAAGGGAGAGGTAAACGTTTTTCAGCCTTTAATCCCCTTTATGACCAATAAACGTTTTTCCACTTGAAAACACCATTTAATGGAGCAAAAAAAATTTTCCTATTAAAGTCAGACTTAATTCCTATTAGTTCATATTTATAGAAGACCAGTAAATAAAATAATATTACTTCTTCTATAAAACTCCTTTACTTTTTCAAATTTGATTAGTTAATCGGGCATAGTAGGGATTTATTAACTGAGGCTTCCAATTATGATATTAATTCACAAATGAATGAATTATCATATCATAATAAATTACAAATTATTCCACTAAAAATATGTAATTGCACTCCTCGATTTAATTTCAAAATCTACTATTACATCTTATATAACTCTCCATGTTAGAATTACAGACACCAATCAATTAAATCAAATTTTCTGAAAATTTAATTTATTGACTAACTTAATCCTTTATTATTATGGTCAATTTATTTCACGTGACCGATACTAAATCCACCTGCAGGGTTTTCACGTAAAACTTATAAGCAACCATAAAAGGGTGTCTTGGTCAACATGTCTGCAACGTTATCGTCTGTGATAACCTTCATGACCTTGATAGTTCCCTCTTCAATGACATCTCGAATGAAATGGAATCTGACATCAATGTGTTTGGTGCCCTCATGAACTCTTTGATTTTTCAAATGAATAGTATTACATCTTAGAGTTGATTCCAGCTAAACCAAACTCAATTCTGCCACCAAACCTTTCAACCAGATAGCTTTTTTCACTGCCTCCGTTGTTACCATATATTCTGCCTTTGTTGTAGACAAAGCGACAATCGACTGTAAAGTTGATTTCCATCTAACAGCACTGCCAACGAGAGTAAAGATGTATCTACTTTTGGACCTCCTTCTATCAAGATCCCCTAGATAGTCAGAATCCACATAACCGAGAGCTAAAATTCCTTCACTTTTTCAAAAGGTTAGGCCAACATCAGAAGCTCCTTTGATATATCTCAATATCCACTTGACAGTTTCCCAATGCCTTTTTCCTGGGTTGGTTATGTACCTTCTTACCACACTTATAGATTGACTAATATCTGTACGTGTGCATACCATAGCATACATAATGCTACCAATTGTGCTAGCATAAGGAACCCTTTTACATATGCTCCAACTCATCCTCAGACTGAGGCATTTGTAAATCTTAAAGTTTAAAATGAGGAGATGATGGTGTACTTACAGGCATGCTAATATGCATATTGAATCTCTCAATAACCTTTTCAATGTACCTCTTCTGAGAACGATGTACAACACCATTTTCTCTTGAAATCTCCATTCCAAGGATTTTTTTGCAGCTCCTAAATCCTTCATGTCAAATTCCATGCTCAATAGTTTCTTCAAAGTATTTATC
Organism: Capsicum rhomboideum; assembly: GCA_031232105.1. Classification (NCBI taxonomy): domain Eukaryota; kingdom Viridiplantae; phylum Streptophyta; class Magnoliopsida; order Solanales; family Solanaceae; genus Capsicum; species Capsicum rhomboideum. The sequence goes on along the minus strand of CP124711.1, from coordinate 134,469,136 downwards.
TCTGTGGTGTTGTTAGCAACAATAAGCATATCATCAACATACAATAGCATATAAATCATAGAGTTACCATACATCTTCTTGTGATACACACAGCTGTCAAATGCACTCCTTGAGAATCCATGAGTAGTCATGAATGCATAAAACCTCTGGTACCACTACCTAAGGGATTGCTTCAAACCATACACAGACTTCTTTAGTTGGAATACATGATCTTCTTTTCCCTCAGCTAGGAAACCTTCAGGTTGATTGTAACACCCCAAATTTCTGAGTTAAGAACCCACCCGTTCATCAAATATGTGTAGAACCAAATCTAATCATTCCTATTTGTACATAGGTGTTAATATCAATTCCTTAGTGTGTGAAGAGTCTTAGACATGAATTAAGGCCACGAGTAACTCCTAGCTCATAGCCAAGTTGAAAGCTTTCTTACCGATTGAAATCTTGTATAGAATCTATCTATAGAAAACTTCAAATGAGTATAGCTCCTAGGTTCTAATGAATTTTGGAGCTCAAGACCCACCAAATGAAAGTTCTTTGAGTCTTCTTTCCAATGCATCCAATTTTTCCTTAATCCGATAGTAGAGTAAAAAGTGATGTGCCTTTTTGTGAGCGTACCAGTAGAGGTCCGCGTTATGGACCTGGCACGGACCTGCTCCTCCGCGATATTGGAGTACCACTGGCGTGGTACTCTGTGATTTTACCGTGCCACGCTAAGTGGTTATGGAGATGTTAAAATTCCATTTTTCCTTCAGTTTTTCGAGGTTAAACTAGTCATTTTAATCCTAAATGACCCTATAACTGATTCTAAAACAATTCACTACATTCCTATTAGCCCTAAATTGATTAAAAATTTCTTTTTAATTCTATCAACCTTTCAACCTTCAAGTTGCAAGGAAAATCAAGCTAGGGTTCCAAATCCAAAGGATTATTCCCCAGTGTTCTTCTCCGAGGTAAGTAAGAGCAACACTTTCATAAGGAACCCTGTTTTTTCCCACAATTAAGTCTAGTTCCCTGTTAAGATCATGATTTAAAGTTAGGTTTTCAAGATTTAATATCTCTAAGCATCGTTCTTGGATTTGTTACAAGTTTCTTGAATATATAAAGCTAACCCTTTCGTGTGGGAACCCCGTTCTCTCCACAACCAGATTATATTTTTAGTTAAGCTATGAATCTTGTTAGAGTTTTTAAGAGTTAAAATCCTTGAGATTAATTCCTGATTTCTTGATGATATTCTTTGAATATTTTTTGCATTTTAGTAGTAATAGTATGAGTTTGAAGTCTTTCCTCTGGAGTTGATTCCTTATACACATCCCTTGAGTTTTCAAGAAATGTTTATAAATTTCATTAAAGTTATCTTAAAACCTATTCCATGACTTATTAGATTGTTTATGACATCCATGAAATTTGAGTTAATACTTTTATGCATATATTCATGAAAATTTGGAAAGAATCTTTATAAGATGAGCATTTCTTGAAAGGAGAACAGTTTGTCGTATCTTGAAAGGTTAAAATTAAGAAAAGTTAAAGAGATCTTGAACCAAGGCTCACAAAGACAGATATGTTCAAGATATGATATTTTGAGTCAAGCATAATTTTCAGAAAAAGTTTTAAGACTATATTTTGAGCAGCTAGTATGTTTTGGGAGGATTATTTAGCACCGAGTTGGGTATGAGTCCAAGGTCACATACCCCAGGACCACGTTGCCACCTTGGGCCTTCGATCTATATTTTGGATCCATAAGTTACGACTTTGTCTTATACCCTGGCAAGGTAGAAGATGGCTCTTCTCAATGTGGGAAATACACTAGACTCCATGTTGCTCACATGGTTTATGTCGGTTAAGAGAAAATCCCCAAAGAAAACTTACATATTTTTAAAGAATAGATGATTGACCGAGGCCACCAGTTTAAAGAGATTCTTTATGAAGCATTTTTTTAAGTTTTATTCAGACTTCAGTCATTCATTTTCTAATCTCAGTTTTAGTTGTTGAATTGTATTAAAGTTGTTTTATTACAATATTGTAAATTAATTGCTTTCGGGCTTACATTTCATGAAGTTTACTATTTAAGCTTTTACATGTTTACAATATTTTTAAATAACTCATCTATTGCACTATTTTAGTCTCGACAACTTTGCAAGAAAAGATCAGTAAGTCTTTTGTTCCACATCTCCTTACTTATGTCATACGTTATGATTTAGTTGAAAAATTTATTCAATTTCAGTTTTCATTCCGCTATTATGTACCAATACATTTAGGGGTCGTTTGGTAGAGTGTATAAGAATAGTGCAAAATATGGTGTCTTAGTAATGCTTGTGTTAGTTATGCTTATTTTTTTCTTATGCGGTGTTTGGTTTGGTGTATTAAAATAACATGAATTGTATAATTTCTAAAAATAAACTACCTTTTACAAAAATTCCCTCCATAAATATGATGGAAATGATGTGGAAGATATTTTGAGGGACAATTGTGACTTTAACTATACTAATGAATGCATTAGAATCTATTGCATTACTAATACCAAGGATTTTTATGCATTTGTAATACATTCTTTAATACACAATAGAGTGTATAACAAATGCAAGCATTAGTAATACATAGGATGAAAAAGTGTACCAAACAAATTATTAGTAATACACAAAGCTAATGCATGCATTATTTTTTTTAATACACTCTACCAAATGACCCCTCAAAGTATTGACGCTCTTTTTGGCGCTACATCATTGTACGATGTAGTGCCTAACTTTTAGATATGCAGGCTAGTGTACAGACTCTTCAAGAGGCTATGATATCAGCTTGAGGGAGTTCTCATTCTTCTGAGGACTTATCAGTATCCCAGTCATTAGTTTCTTTTGTTACATAAAGGTTGGCATATTCATAATCTAGTAGAGGCTTCATAGACATCATCAAGTCAAGTTAGTTGTATCAGTTTTTAAACATTTGAAATTGTCACACCCCGAATCCCATCGAGGCATGATTGGCACCCGAAGCCGATATGGCCCGAGAGAACCAACCTTTGCTCATGAACATTCACATACATAATCTCATATGAATCTTATTACACCTTGTGAAAATATGCGGAAGTCATAGACATGAAAACATAAGTCATAGCTATGTATGTAAAACTTGGCCGTTTGAGACATTAAGTCAAAACGACATGTACCTTCCCATTTATACACCCACATACGTCTACAAAAGCCTCTAACAAAATGCATTGACCAAAATGAACTAAAAGTTGGGAAAATTCCCCGCTTTGTACAACATGTACCAAATCAAAACACATGTACAACAGTGACTCGAAGAAGCCCCAAACTAACTGGAACTCACCAAAGATCTGCAATACTGACAATCTACTGTGGAGGCCTACGAGTGCCTGCACCTGCAACATGTAAGGTAAGTTTCCCAAAAGGGGTCAGTACGAAGAATGTACTGAGTATGTAAGGCCATACGAAAACTGCGTCAGTACATAAGTATTTCAATGGAAATAATTATAAGAGAAACTCTATTTGTGGAACCATGTACCTTTCTTTCATTATTATCATCTCTAATGATTCATACATAATAATAACAACCATGAAATCAATATAAGAGAAATAGCAATGTGATTAAACTCTCTTTCTGTATGTGGGATACCATGTACATTACGTTCTTTCTTTTCCTTACCTTTACTTTACCTTACTTTACTTTACTTTACATTTACATTGCTCAATGCTATTAGGGCCCTCATCATGCAGGTGTTCTTTTCACCCCATGGATACATCATGCAGGTATCAAGTAGGGTTGGGAAGGTACGGGGTGTTACAGAAATCTTTCAGTTAATGAAAGTTTAAGATATTTTATTTTATATTATATTATTTCACTTTATTTATAAAAGTTAGCCTATGTTTTCAGCTTTCGCATTTTATTAAAAGTTCAGCTTTATTAGTTGCATGCCAGGACAAGGGTTCACTTGGAATCACTCATGGTTCCAGGGTGTAGGCTCGGGGCGTGACAAACTTGGTATTAGAGCACAGAGTTCAAGAGTCCTAGGAATTCTATGAAGCCATGTCAGTAGGATCTTATTTATGGTTGTGAGGGCCCCACTTCTATAAATGAGGGACTACGGGCATTTAAGAAAAGTTTCTCATTCTTTCTTACTCTAGAACGTGTAATAAAGTTGTTCCTTAAGAACTTGTGTAAATTCGTACATTGCTCAAGTTCCTTCAACTACGCCTCATCTCCTAGCTGGTAGAAGTAGTAAAGTTCAATCTCCTATCATGGTGGTTTCCTCAAATAGAGCCTGCATAAAGTTAAGAGACTGCACAAGGCTATGTCTATTAATACAAAAGATTTCACCCTTGTTCTTATGAATCGTGTATTAGAGCCAGAATAAGATGAGTATCCAAACCCTTCTCCAAGCCTTATTTTAGGAGACACCTTTAAGGGGATAAAAATATATGTTTAGAGTTGCAGGTAGCGATGTAACCCGGGGATAGTGTGAGTGTTGTTGTGATATGTTCTTAAGTATTGGTTGAAGTGTAGTGAGTATGGTGTAGATTTTATGGTTGTGTTTAGAGGAGGAGTTGTTGGTGATGGTGCTTTAGAGCTTGTCGTGATGTTAGTATAAATAAAGTATAGGTTCTAAATGGAAGTATAAAGTGGTGAAGAATCAATAGGACTAGGTTGCACTTTGTGGCTTTGAAGAGAGAAATCATTTGATGATTATAGAGTTGTAAAACTGGTTTGGACAAATGATTGAATAAGTAGTAGGGTGTGTGAAAGGAAGTTGTACGGCCATCTGATATGAGTGTTAGGCTATAATTTTGAGTCGTGAATGATCACTGAGGTAGGAAAAATATTGATTTTGGTAATTTAATTTATGTATGTTGATATGGTGTTTGTGGGAAGTAAGTTGTTAAGTGTGAATGTTTTGGATGAAACCTTTAGGTAAGATGTGAAGATCTTGGCTAAGACTATAGGTGAAAAAGAGCCTTAGAGTGTGAGGAAAGGTAATGAGTGTTTAAGATAGTGAGTATGTGTAGTTACGTGGGGTCGTGAGTGGTAAGTGCCATGGGTGGATAGCTAGTGGGTTGGTATTGTGAAGTGTGAAAAAAGCTAAGGTGGTTGTAGGGTGTCCCTAAGGAGAAATTTAAGAGATATATAGATGGTTAGTGTTGAGTGTTTTGAGTATGGTGATGCTCCAATTGATTATGGTGGGAATAGTAGTAGTTCTAAGTTATTAACGTTAATCTAAGGGGGAGATAATGAGTTAATCAAAGATTATTCTTAGTGTCATTGAGTTTCCCTTTTAGACATTTGGGCTTGGGTATGTCTGTATTTTACATTGCTCGCATAATTCCTCTCTAGGTTAGTCAAGACGTTACTCTACTCTAGGTCTTATATGATAGAACTTCCTCTCTCATTCCACGATCATTCCCTAGAGAAAGGAGACAAGTCGTACTCTTGTTGTAGATTCCTAAGCATGTTTCATGTCTTCCAAGTCATAGTTTTTGTGCTCTAAAGAATTCGTGTTTTGTATGCCTTATTAAATAACTTGACCTTGAGTTGAAACATCTTGACACGTGTTTATATCCTAAGAGTTTGGTAGTGTTGAAAATAATTTGGTTCGTTCTTTCATCTTAGGTTACCCATCATTCGAGGACGAATGATCCCAAGGGGGAGATACTGTAACACCTCGAATTTCTGAGCTAAGAACCGACCCGTTCATCGAATATGTATAGACCCAAGTCTAATGATTCCTAATTTTACATAGGTGTTAAGATCAATTCCTTATTTTGTGAAGAGTCTTAGACATGAATTAAGGCCACAAGTAACTCCTAGCTCATAGCCAAGTTGAAAGCTTTCTTACCGATTGAATTCTTGTGTAGAATCTTTCTATAGCCAACTTCAAACACGTATAACTCCTAGGTTCTGAATAATTTTGGATCTGAACACCCACCAAATGAAAGGTCTTTGAGTCTTCTTTCCAACGCATCCAATTTCGCCTTAATCCGATACCGGAGTAAAAAGTTATGTGCCTTTTTGTGAGTGAACCAGTAGATGTCTGTGTTTTGGACGTGTCATGGACATCCTCCTCCGCAATATTGGAGTGCATCCCTAGTGGTGCTCTGCAATTTCACCGTGACACATTAAGTGGTCATGACGACGTTAAAAATTCATTTTTCCTTCAGTTTTTTTAGGGTAAACTAGTCATTTTAATCCTAAATGACCCTATAACTGATTCTAAAATGTTCTCCTATATTCCTATTAGCCCTAAATCGATTAAAAGTTACTCTTTTATTCTCTCAAGTTTTCAACCTTCAAGTTGCAAGGAAAATTAAGCAAGGGTTCCAAATCTAAAGGATTCTTCCCCATCGTTCTTCTCTGAGGTACGTAAGAGCAACACTTTCATGACGAACCCTGTTCTTTCCCACAATTGAGTCTAGTTCCCTGTTAAGATCATGATTTAAAGTTAGAGTTTCAAGATTCAATATCTCTAAGTATTGTTCTTGGATTTTTTACAAGTTTCTTGAATATGTAAAGCTAACCCTTTCGTGTGGGAATCCCGTTCTCTCCACAACCAAGTTATATTTTAAGTTAAGACATGAATCTTGTTAGAGTTTTTAAGAGTTGAAATCCTTGAGTTTAATTCTTGATTTCTTGATGATATTCTTTGAACAATCTTTGGGTTTTAGTAGTAATTGTATGAGTTTGAAGTCTTTCCTCTAGAGTTGAGTCCTTATACAAGTCCCTTGAGTTTTCAAGCAAAGTTTATAAATTTTATTAAAGTTACCAAGAAACCTATTCCATGACTTATTAGATTATTTATGACATCCATGAAATTTGAGTTAATGTTTTCAAGTATATATTCATAAAAATTTGAAAAGAATCTTTATGATATGATTAGTCTTGAAAAGAGAACAGTTTGTCGTATCTTGAAAGGTTAAAGCTAAGAAAAGTTAAGGAGATCTTGAGCCAAGGCTCATAAAGATAGATATGTTCATGATACGATATTTTGAGTCAAGCATGATTTTTAGAAAAAGTCTTAAGATTATATTATGAGCAGCTAGTATACATTTGAAGGATTATTTAGTTCTGAGTTGGGTATGTGTTCGAGGTCACATACCCCAGAACCACGGGGCCTACGGGCTAAATTTTGGATTCATAAGTTACGATTTAGTCTTATACCCTGGCAAGGTAGAAAATGGCTCTTCTCAATGTGGGCAAGACATTGGACTCCATGTTGCTCACATGGTTTATGTCAGTTAACAGAAACTCCCCAAAGAAAACTTACTTGTTTTGAGAGAATAGATGATTGGCCGAGGCCACCAGTTTAAAGAGAGTTTTTACGAAGCATTGTTTTTTATGTTTTGTTCAGACTTCAGTCATTCATTTTCTAGTCTCAAATTTAGTTGATGAATTGTGTTAAAGTTGTTTTATTACAATATTGTAAATTAATTGCTTTTGATCTTACATTTCATGAAGTTTACTATTTAAGATTTTACATATTTTTAATATTTTTAAATAACTCATCCATTGCACTATTTTAGTCCCGACAGCTTTGCAAGAAAAGGTCAGTAAATCTTTTGTTCCACATCTCCATACTTATGTCATACATTATGATTTAATTCGAAAGTTTATTCTGTTTTAGTTTTCATTTTGCTATTTTGTACCAATACATTCAAAGTATTGACGCTCTTTTTGACGCTACCTCATTGGACGATGTAGTGCCCAACTTTCAGATATGTAGTCTCATGTACAGACTCTTCAGTAGGTTATGATATCGGCTTTAGGGAGTTCTCATTCTTCTGAGGACTTATCAGTATCATAGTCATTAGTTTCTTTTGTTACATAAAGGTTGGCGTATTCATATTGTAGTAGAGGCTTCATAGACATAGTCATGTCAAATCAGTTGTATCAGTTTATAAACATTTGAAAATTTTCAGTTAATGAAAGTTTAAGTTATTTTATTTTATATTATTTTAGTTTCACTTTATTTATAAAAGTTAGCCTATGTTTCCAGCTTCCGCATTTTATTAAAGTTTAGTTTTATTAGTTGCATGTCATGCCAAGGGTTCGCTTGGGATCACTCGTGGTTCCAGATGCCCTGTCATGTCCAGGGTATAGGCTCGGGGCATGACATTGATCCATACAGATTGTCTCTTCTATATCACCATGCAAGAAAGCAGTTTTGACATCAAGCTGTTAAAGCTCCAAGTCAAATTGTACAACCAATGCTAGTAGCACAGAAATTGGGTTATGTTTACTGACTGGAGAGAAGAGCTCATTGTATTCAATTCCCTCCTTCTGACTGAAACCCTTTGTAACCAATCTCTCCTTAAACATAGCATCTTCCACTTCTGGAATTCCCTCTTTCTTTCTATAGATCCATTTTCATCCAACTGTCCTCTTCCCCTTGGTCTTTCAACTAAGACCCATGTCTGATTTTTGTGAACAGACTCCATCTCTTCTATCATGGCTAACTACCATTGTGCAGCATCTTTGCAAGAAGTTGCTTCAACATTCAAGGAGGGCTCAAGATCCTTAATTTCTTCTTTTATAGCTACCAATGCATATGCAATCAGATTTGCTACTCTATAAGGCGTTCCAATTTCCGTATCTGCCTTTTTTCCCTTCCTTTCGTAATTTTGTATGGTTTATTGACAACAAGTTCTTCAAGATCTACATCTTTTGACTCGTCAACTTGAGTCTCTTGATCCTTCTCTTTGGTAAGCTCCACCGGTATCTCCACCTGCTCGTTGTTCTCGTTTCCTGATAACTCCACAAAAACTTTACGAGGATCAAGTATACAGAATTCATCAAAGGTAACAACTCTACTAAATACAAATTTGAGTAAAGACAAACACCAAAGTTTGTACCCTTTTACTCCATCCACATACCCTATGAATATGGCCTTTTTATCCCTTGGTTCAAGCTTTCCTTCATTACCATAATAATAAGCTGAACATCCAAATACTCATAAGTATGAATAGTTAGATGGTTCACCTGACCATACCTCATTCGGAGTCTTAAAGTCAATCCCTGATGCTGGAGATCGATTGACAATATGAGAAGCAGTGTGAACTGCTTCATCCCAAAACACTTTGGATATTTTGTCTTGTAGGAGCATGCAACGAGCCTTTTCAAGAAGAGTTTTGTTCATCCTATCAGCAACTTCATTCTGCTGTGGTGTATGTGGTGTGTGTCTGACTGTCTTATGTCTTGAGATTCCATGAACCTTGCAGAAATCACTAAAATCTTCACTGTAAAAAGCCAAGCCATTATCTGTGTGAAAGTACTTGATTTTCCACTCCATTTGATTCTCAACCAATATCTTCCGCTCCTTAAATTCTTCAAAAGCATCACTTTTTTCCTTCAAGAAATGCACCCAAACCTTTCAAGAAAAATCTTCAATAAATGTGAGAAGATATCTCTTTCTACCCTTTAATGGAACTTTAGAGGGACCCATAAATCTGAATGGATGTAGTTTAGCACCCCTCCCATCTTGTGCTTTCCAGTGCTGAAGCTAACCTTTTTATGCTTCCCTAGGATGCAGTGCTCACAAAATTCAAATGTTCTGATCTTCTCACCAATCAAAAGGTTTCAACTGCTCAGCATCTCCAATCCTCGTGTGCTCATATAACCTAGTCTCGTGTGACATAATCTTGTCTTTTCATCATTTGATAACTGCACTATAGATGCATTAATAGAGCCAACAATGGTGCTTCCTGCTAGTGTGTAAAGTTCATCCTCTAGCTTGGTCTTCAGCATGACTAAAGAACCTTTAGTCACCTTCATAGTTCCTCCTTTGCTCATGTACTTGTAGCCTTGTTTATCCAGAGTACCTAGGGAGATCAAATTCTTCTTCAGATCAGGCACATGATGGACTTCTGTAATTTTCCTCATAATTCCATCATGGCAGTGAACCCGAACTGAGCTAATGCTAACTATTTTACAAGTTGCATTATTGCCCATTACTATTATTCCTAAACTTTTCTCGTAACTGTTGAACAAATCTCTTCGAAATATCATATGCAGAGTACAACCAGAGTCTAACACCCATTTGTATCCATAGACTCCACTATTGCATGGTGTTGAAGTACATATTCATTATCAGAATCATGCATCTATTCAACAATGGATGCACTCGTCTTTTCTTTGGACTTTGACATTAGGTAATCTCTTTCAAAGTTCCCCTTCTTATGACAGCCCCAACACTCACATTCTTCTTGTTCATATGAGACTTTGATCTGTACTTTGATTTGCTCCTTCCCCGTTGGCTAGTACTACCTCTCACAAAGAGCCCACTAGCTTCAACATCTTTGTCTCCTTCAAAATCCCTTCGCACATAACAAGAGTTAAGTGCTTGCGGCACTTGTTAAGGAGTGATAGGCTCCTTTCTATACATCATTGAATTCTCAATAACAAAATATTTTAAAGTCAATGAAAATATAAAAGTAAATGCTAGCGTCTCCTCATTCTTTTTAATTTGCGCAATCTATAAGTCCATGACAAGTTTATTGAACGCATCTAGATTGTCTTGCAACAAAGTACCTAACCCCATCTTAAATGTGTGAAGAAACTGTTGTAATAACATCCTTGTTTTCACCGAGCGATCCTGGTAAAGCCCTTGCAGCTTGTCCCATAACTGTTTGGTTGTCTTATCGGTACCTGTACTCACTTTACTATAGATCACGTTAGGTTCAAGGGACAGTTGGATGACACTCAACGGATCGCCTTCAATCTTCTCCTTGTCAAAATCTGATGTACCATTGGGATACTTTCTATCAATAGCATGGATAGAACCTTCCCTCTTCTCTAACGCCATCATCTCGATCTTCCAGATATTAAAGTTGGTGCGCCCACGAAATCTATCAATTTCAAACTTCATGGAACTCATACTTACTCGTTCTTCCTCTTCTACTATATATAGTATTTGGAAATATAGAAAACCAAAGTAATCCTTTTCTGATGTGGAAGTTCAGACGGTGCTGCAACCACAGAGCATACTTAGATAGAACCTTGGCTCTGATATTAATTGTTAGCTAAAACATGGAATAAAGAACAAGAGAAAGAACACAAGATTTAACGTGGTTCGGATCCGAATGATCCTACATCCACAAGAGAACAACCATCTTTATATTAGTAACAAATAAAGGGGAGAGATCCCAAATACACCTAAGATAATTGCTTCCAACTCTCTACTCTTACAATGTATTTTACTATGAATTTTAAGATGGTTTCAACAATGAAGATTGGCCATCCTTTTATAGATGGTCAAACTTGGGCTCTAAGCACAAAATAAGAAAAGGAAAAATAAATAGAAAATTTGTCCTCCACAAATTTTTGCTTGCTCTCCAAGTTTATTTCGTAGCCAAGTAAATTGGCACATAGAATTTTCTTCCACATGGGTTTGACCCCACAAAAACCAAATCAACTCTTTCACCATCATATGGAAAGAACTGTCATATTTCACAAGAATTTTAAATACATCCTTGGAGTTACTTGTATTGGTATCGGACTATAGTCATTTCATGGACATTATTCCTGACTACCATACAGAAAGAGTTGTCATATTTCGGAACATCCCCTGCCCAAAGAACTGAAGATTCTAGAAGTTGCGACACAGAATTTGGGGCAAACTGGTACTAAACAACCTCCACACCTGTAAAAAATAGAAGTTGGGACATCTATTTAATGTTCACATATTGACTCCCACACCTATCTAAGGAATGGATTTGAGGCCTTAATTGAGAGGAACTGTGATACTATTCAGTGCCTGCCTAGATTTTAGATACATTTATAGTTACTTGTACTGGTATTGAATAATAGTTATTTAATAGAGTTAGTCAATAAATTTCCTTGTAGCTTGCTAGGAGGTCCGTCATATTTTAGAAAGAAATAAATGTATTATTAACAATAGAGGGGAGAAACCTCACAGACAAGAAGCATACAAAAAGGAGATAACCTACACCGAAAAACATTGTTCTCAACAAGCTCTGTCACATTCTGTAACACCCCGTACCTACCAAACCCTACTTGACAACGTTGAACAATGTTTACTTAAGTGTCGAGAGCCAAAAGTATGTATTATGTAATGTTAGTGATGAGGTAATTGAAATTGGGCCTAGTACAAGGGATTAGACCCTCGTGCAAGGTGTAACACCTCGTATGTTGTCGAACCTATACGACTACATGTACATGTATGGAATTAATTAAACATGAGAGATGTGAAGAATTATGCAATTATTTTTTGGGGATTACATGAGTCTTGAGCCATTGGGCCAAATGAGGCCCAAAACAAGAATAAAAGATTAGGCCCAATGGGGCAAAACATGATCCAATCTTCCATTTGACTAATCAACCATGCATTTAATGCCAAGAGATGGATAAGAGTGAATTGAGGGATATATATATATATATATATATATATATATATATAAGGAATTATTCATTAACTTGGTGGGCTCAACTAACAATTTGTAATGAGCTAAATGAGGCCCAAAAATTAGCATGCAAGACATGGCCCAAAAGGGGTAATTAACCCATTCTTACAAGACCAAGTCCACAAATCAATTATTGACCAAAGGTATAGGCTAAGGATGACCTTAAAGGGTCTATATAATCAAAGAAAAATCAGATTTTATGTCATTTTGGACACCCATGCCTTTTCTAGAATTTTCTCAATATTTCCACAAACCCTAGACCTTCATCTTTTTGGCCAAAGATCATCACTTGGTGAGTATTGGTAAGTGTATATTATTAGTGTTTAACATATTTTATGCATGTAATATGGTTTATATCATGTTGGTTATGTTGGTGAAGTGTGAGAAGTTCACTATGTGTGTATGCTATATGTTTGCTAAATCGGAGGATGGTTTTGCCTTGTAAACTTGAACATAGACTTGTGGTCTTGAAGGAAGTGAACATTATGGAGTTAATATTGACATGTGAGATGTGATTATAGCATTTCCTTGGTTTGTCATGGTGTATAATGTTAATTTCTATTGTAAAATTGGTTATGGTTTTGGTGACGTATTGACCGTAAAGTGTCATTTTGGTGTTGTTATGTGTGTTGTGAGGCCATGGATGAATGTTGGTGTTTAATATGATCAAAAATATGTCAAAATAAGTTTGGTTATGATCATGGACCATTCATTGCATGAAAAGACCCAAAAGAGACCCTTTTTGGCCGAAACGAGCACCCGCCCTCACAGACGAAGCACCTGCGGGCGCAGGTGCCAACGCAGGTGCCTCTGTCTACTGCCAAAGGTCACCTTAAGATGCAGGTCATCCACCTACGGTCACAAGTGGCTTAGCGTATCGGCCCATAACTCCGAATTGCTTGTTTTTGCATCCCTTTAGCCCCTCGAAACCCCTATACCCTTAATGGATGTAATTATCAACTTGTGATGTTGTTTTAATGAACTTAAAGTGTCGTATGAAGGCATGTTGGACTGTATTAAATGTGTATGGTTGTTCATATATTGTTATGAGGCAAATTGATAAGCGTAAATTTGACGGAATGGAAATGAGAAGGCATAAAGGGTTAGTGTGGTGCGAAATGCTATTGTTGTATGAAATATTGGTCAATGAGTGGAATGTTATGGTAGTGTTGGAATTTTGATGCGATAAATGACATTGTAAGAAGGCTAAATGACGTTCTAAAGTAACTATGTGATTCGTGGTCATCTTGTGCACTTGTAAGGTAGTTGGTTGCTAATATAAGCTTCGTTATGTACTTGTGATGTAGAGTGAGGCGTAAGGAAAGAGCTGGACTATTGTATTTCCATATAAGCTTGTGTATGCATAGTGAGACGCAAAGGTATGTAAGGTTACTTTTCTATATCTTTCTGCAACATATGGTGTTCACATTTTCATAGTACTCATTCGATTCCGAAATACTCTAAGGTATTCTGTATCCGATAGTTGGCTAGAGTTACGCATATGTTCCTTACTCATTGTTCAATGGTGAATCATATGACTCATTTTCATTGGTTGACTCATGCCCATTGGTTGACTCATGTTCATGGGCTAACATGTCAAAAGTTCCAAATGTTGTAAGGTATTGCATCTCAGGTTGGTGAACAGTTGATATCCACATGTATCGTATTTAGTGATCATTTTCCTAAGGTTCCAAAATTGTTACATTCTAAAGGGGTCCTATAGTATTTTAACTAAGGTAGACATATATTGTTATTCACAAGTGTCCTACTCCTAGATGAATTACGATTCACTTATCTCCTATTCATTGACTGGAGTTCCTAAGCTGTCATAATGTTGTAAATTCTAAGAGAACTATCTCAATGAGAGTAATGAGGTAAAGAGGGCTTGTTTAGTTGAATAGCATAATCCCAATCATGTCATGATCCCAAGTTCCAATAGAGTTATACACATGTCTCTTATGCATTGACTATTGTTCCAATGGTTCCAAGATGTGGTGTTCAAATAATGTTATGGCAAGTGAATATAACAATCTCTCACAAGTGAATGAATCAATCTCTCACAAGAAAATATACCAATCTCTCAAAAGTAAAGAAATGAAGTAAGAATAAAGTAATGTATATTGATTGTGTTCATGGGCGTTATCCATGGGGTACAAATACCCGCATGATGATGTTATTTTATCCATGGGGTGCAAACACCTGCATGATGACGTTCATTTATCCATGGGGTGCAAGAACACCAGCATGATGATATGATCTTATCCATGGGGTAAAAAGAATACCTGCATGACGATGATATTTTATCCATGGGGTGAAAAGAACACCTGCATGATGAGGGCCCTAACAGTATATGAGAAATGTTAAAGTAAAGTAAAGGCAAGAGAAAGAAAGAACGTAATGTACATGGTTCCCCACATGCAGAAAGAGAGTTTATTCACATTTGCTATTTCTCTTATATTGGTTATGGTTGTTGTGATTGTGAATGAATGATCGTAAATGGCAATAACAGATGAATTGTACATAATTCCGCACATTGAGGTTTCTCTTATAATTATTTCCATGGAAGTTCTTACGTACTGATGTAGTTTTCTTATGGCCTTACATACTCAGTACATTCTTCGTACTGACCCCTCTCGGGGACTTACCTTACATGTTGCAGGTGCAGGCATTAGTAGACCTCCACAGTAGGTTGACGGTATTTGTAGATCTTTGGTGAGCTCCAGTTGAATCGGGGCTTTTCGAGTCAAAGTTGTACATTGGTTTTGATGTTGTAGATGTTATAAATTGGTCGTGTATATATTTAGAGGCTTTTGTAGACATATGTGGGTATATGGATATAAGATATGTACGTTCAGTGTAACGTGATGGCCCCAACGGCCAAGTTTTATATATGTGTATGTATGGAATTTTATATTTCATCAATTACATGAGACGGTATGTTATTCATTCGAGGTTATGCATATGAATGTTCATGAGCAAAGATTGGTTCTCTCGGGCCATATCGGCTTCGGGTGCCAATCACGCCTCGTTGGAATTCGGGGTGTGACACATTCCCTATACAAAAAGGAACCTAATGGGTACACCAAAGCGACACTAAAGAAAATAAACTAGTTTGCAGTTTAACACCGTCTTGGCTCTTGGGCGACCCCTTCAAAAGCTCTCCTATTTCTCTCTTTCCAAATGACCCACATAACAGCTAGAGGAGCTGTGACTGACGCCCTAGAACTCCTATTTCTATATTTCTCTTTACTTTCTTGTCCAGCACATTTCAACAACAACAAATACCACTAGTGAGGTCTAGGGAGGGTGATGTCCGGTGTTGGTGTGTACACTCCGATAGACCCTTGGCTCAAGTAAAGAATATCAAAATAATCAAGCATGTGAAGCAAATGCAGTAACAAAGAATATTCGAAAGAAGGGAACAGTAGCAATAAGGTGAATGAAGCAAGTGAAATGACAAGTAAAACTAAAATCGAAGAATGAGATAGTAGAAGAGTAATAATAACAATACTTGGAGGAGAGTAATATAATGTCAGTGTACTTCTTTGTGGATTAAATGAATCAAGAAGAAAATAAATTAAATTTGACCTAACAAGTTTTAAATAACCTAGACCTTTAGTCCTTACTAGCAGATATCATATATTATACAGAAATCACCAGAAGGGGAATATGTGCTTAACCTAGATCTTTCGCACCCAACATGCATCCTTTCTTCCAAATCTAGTGAACCCCCCACCCCCCCAATCCACCCCATACACACACACAAAAAAAAGGATCATCTATGACATTAAGCCAACTCTGAAAGACCAAAAAATTGCGAAAGGGAAAAATCCCATTAAAATGTTGACATGAAAACACAATTGCTGAGAACAGTCGGGGTCTGTTGTATGCTGAGGCGGATCCAGGATTTGGAGGTTCCGGGTGCCACATTATCCAAATAATAAATGGGTCGGGTTTCTTCAATTTTAGGTTATGATTAGGGTTATTCATCTTTATCGATTTTTATAGACCAAATTGAATATGCATATTTAGTAATGTGCTCTTTTATATATTCTGAGATTAAATATATTTAAACAGTTCACTTTTTTTGGGTAGGAATAAGAGGCTATTATCCAAATTTTGAAAAAAGAAAAAGAAAAAGTTCCACATTAAAAATTTAAGCTTGTATAAACCATATAATATCGTTATATTCATCTATTATTGCCTTTATGTTTTGAAAGATCAAGAATTGTAACTTCAATCTGGTCATCTTCACTTAACGTGAATGTCGGTGAAAGATCAAAATAACCTTTAAATTTTAAGAACTCTAACATAATAATATCCATCCATTTTAAAACTTAAAATGCTTTTAAAAAATTCATTATTTAAATACATTTTTACTACTTATGTAATATTTAAAATTTAATACTCATTATTATGGAATACCCACACAATATGCGTATCAAAAGTTTGAAACTTAGTGAAAGTAGGAGTTAAAAAAATTAAAAATTAATTAAAGAAAAAAGAACCAATTTGAATTATAAAGAATAGAAGAGTTAAGAGGAACTAATGAAAAAGAAAGAGTTTTCAGCAAGAAAAAGACCAAGCCAAAAAGCAGCTCAGCTGCTGATGGGATTCGAACCCTCATCAAATAGGCGGCACTTTGCACCTTTAACAACTGGAACAATTGCCCTTATGTCATTCTGGATGCCAAAATGACAATATATTCCATTTCATTTCCATATACAAATATATATACAATGTTTCCATTGAGGTGTCCGGTTGTCATGGCACCCCCAACCTCATACATAGATCCGCCCCTAGTTGTATGAACCCTTACTATTCTATTTAGGCTCAACTCATAGCATCAGCATTCTGTACTGGGAGATTTTGATATGAATTGACAAGTTTTATGCTAGGCTGCCAACTTTTCGGAACCCTCCTCCTTCATCTAAGTTTTAGACTGACATTGCCAATGGGTATTGGGTACTAATAGCTGAATGTATATTTGTAGCTATTTGAAACATGTAACAAATGTCAGGTTTCCTCCACATATGCAATTAAGACACTTTCAACTGGCTGTAAACATCGAGTGTCCGCATATTTTTCCCCTCAAACTGGTTTTAACAGAGTCAGTAGCAAACAAAACCATGAAGCTGGCTCTCATCTTAACATACAAGAAATACGACATTGTTTCATCAAAGCTAATATTTTTATGCAGCATATCTTTAAACTTTTGTACGAAACTGGCAATTTCATGCCTGTTAGACCAAATATTTGATAGGCACGAAGCCGAGAGTTTTAAAACAAATAGGTGAAAGGCCAAAAAGTTACCTATATACTACTACTATATGAAACAACTGGCCTAAAGTTCCTAGAAATTTTATTCTAGAGATCAGTCAAAAACCTGACATGTGAACCACTTGTTGGCAGATTAGAGGAGGATGTTGTTTGCAAGGTGGCCCTTCCACTTGTCCGCGGAACTACAACTGACTCTTCCACTCTAGGCAATTCAGCATTTTGTGACGGAATGGCACCCATTGGAAAATTGTTAGAGGATATTTGATGATCAGCAGCTCATTGCTCTGAGTTGACATAGACCATTCTGCAATTGGTAGTAGGTTTTTATGGATCAGTCATAGACTAGTCATTTGAGGCTGCAAGCTCTGGTCAAATGCATATCAAATCCATATGATTTTACATCTGGTGGTTCTGGGAAAACAATATATTCTGCACAGGTTTTACATCATTATTTTCTTTTTAGCTTTATCTGATTTTGTTGATGCATGCGGGTTTATATTCTAGGAAGGATTCTTCTACAGAAGCTTCACTTTTTCTTTTGAAGGTTCAAATACGTGTGCGTTTGCATTGTGAATCACTGCCAGAAAATACGTTTAAACCAATAATAGTGGATAACTAGTATAATCCGCATCATTTCTGGTTTGATCTAGATTTTGCTCAATCTAGTAAACTGATCTCCTAAATTCTGGAAGCTCATAATTTGGGAGATCAATTTACTAGATTAAGCAAAATCTAGCTCAAACAAGAAATGATGCGGATTATAGTAGTTATCCAATAATATTGGTTTAAAAGTATTTTCTGGCAGTGATTCACAGTGCAAATGGACACGTATTTGAACCTTCAAAAGAAAAAGTGAAGCTTCAGTAGAAGAATCCTTCCTAGAGTATAAACCCACTGCACGCATCAATGGAATCAGATAAAGCTAAAACGAACAATGATATAAAACCTGTGCAGAATATAGTTTTTTCCCAAAACCACCAGATGTAAAAGCATATGGATTGATATGCACTTGACCAGAGCTTGCAGCTTCAAATTACTGGTCTATGTAAAGGTGCCTAGAGCAAGAAAGATTTTCTTTACAAAAACTCCCATAAACCAGAGATTAACACTAACCTAGATGTGAATAAAATGAAATGACTTGGCTGCAAAAGAAGTAAATGGAAGAGGAAAAGGGGGGAGGGTAGGGACTATTTAATAAAAAATTGAGATTACAATAATCAGGATTCATGAATTGAGGATAAGAACAACCTTAAAACAAGAGACTAAAGCAGTCAAAAGTCAAGAAATGAGGATAGTAACAAACTTAAAACAAAAGATTACAGCATCAAGATTCAAGAATTGAGGATAATTACAGTTAAAGAATGAATAAAGACTATATTTAGGATTATGTACATAGCCTAGAAAATCTGTAGAGATTCATAGAATATCTTTCTTTATGTATTTTCCTTATATAGAAGATACTGTATGAAGGGGAGCCTTGGAGTAACGGTAAAGTTGTTGCCATGTGACCAGGAGGTCACATGTTCAAGCCTTGGAAACAGTCTCTGGAAGAAATGCAAGGTAAGGCTGCGTACAATACACCCTTGTGGTGGGGCCCTTCCCCCGACACCGCGCATAGCGGTAGCTTTAGTGCACCGGGCTGCCCTTTTTTTTTTATAAGATAGTGTATGTGTATATATATCTTTTACATCATGGAATAAAACACACAGAAAATCCCTACATAGTCTTGTCTGATTACATGGTATCAGAGCCAAGTCCATTTCCATTTGGGCTTCTAGTACACGCGCCAGTTGGGCCCTGGGCGTGAAGGGGGTGTTAGAGTGGGTAAGAGGCCCACATTGATTGGGGAATAGACTAGTAGTTTGCTTATATGAACTTGGGAAATCCTCCTCTCATGAGCTAGCTTTTAGGGTTGAGTTAGGCCCAGGTGCCATATCTTTTTGATTTGTTTGAGATTACAGTTGTATTACATGTGCTAATCGAGTCTGAAAATTTACGGTTATAATTTGACTTCATTACTTTTTGAAATTGTGTGCTGGAAAAATTTTCCAGTATCAAAGAAAGTTGTGGTCTACATTTGCTGGGATCCGTCTGTTTGTTCACTGATTTCTCTTTGGTGGTGGTTGGTCTTCGGTTGCCATTACTCTGTTGGTTATTGGTGTTCTAATTTGTCTTAAGATATTGCAATTCTGCCCACACAATAAAAAGGGAAAAGTCAATCTGTTGGAAAATGAATAGAGGAGGAGGAAAGGTTGCACGTAACAATGACTTTATTAGTGTTGTCTGTCATTACTGCCATGAACCGGGACATATGAAATGGTACTGTAAGAAATTTCAAAGTCGCAATCAGAAAACACAAGCGGGTAATTCTATTAGTCCATCTTCTGATAAAATGATTTTCTATTGAGTTTGATAAATTCTCTCAGTATCAGAAATTATTAAAAGAATCCACTTCAGTTAATACCCTTGCTGAGTTCGCTTAATTCTCTCAGCATCATAAGTCACTAAAGGAATCTACTTCAGTTACTACCGTTGTTGAGTTAGGAAAAACATGTCTTGTCTCCTCTTCAAGCAAATGGGTGATTGATTCTGGTGCCACAAATCATATGACAGGTAATTCTAAAATTTTCTCTAGCTTCCAGTCACACGAAGTGCCCTTTCCAGTTACTGTAGCTGATGGTTCAACCTGTAACAGTGTGAGATCTGGAACTGTCAAGTCAAACTCTTTAATTACCCTATCATCTGTTTTAAGTCTACCAAATTGGCTTTCAATTTGATTTCTGTTAGTAGACTTACTAGAGATCTTAATTGTTATATCTCGTTCTATCCCAATTATTGTCGATTTTGTTATCTTGTAACAAATCAAATTATTTGTAAGGGATATGTATCTTATGATCTCTACATCTTTGATGAATGGGAGCCTCAGTCCATTGCTTGCTCCAGTGTCTTGTCCCTATTTGAAGCACATTGTTGATTAGTTTATTCTTCTCTACCTATGTTGAAGAAACTTTTTCCTCAGTTTTAGAATGTTTCCTCATTGGAGTGTGAATCATGTTGATTTGTAAAACATCATTGTGGCTCGTTAAGTCCAAGTGTTAACAAGTGAGTTGAGTCGGGTTTTAAGTTAGTTCATTCTGATATTTGGGTCCCATGTCCTATTGTTTCTAAAACTGGGCATAAGTATTAATCACTTTCATAGATGATTTTTCTCGGATGACTTGGATATATTTTATGAAGAGTCGCTCAGAAGTTCTTGTTCATTTTTATGCCTTCTATGCTGAAGTCAAAATTCAATTTAATGCTTCGGTGCATATTCTAAGGAGTGATAATGCTAAAGAATACATGTCAAAATTATTTCAATCCTATATGAGACAATATGGTATTTTTCATCAGTGATCATGTGTTGATACCCTCTCTCAAAATGGAGTTACTAAGAGGAAGAATAGGCATCTACTTAAGACAGCCCGAACACTTCTATTCCAAATGAAGGTACCTAAACAATTTTGGGTGGATGCGGTCTCCACAGCTTGTTTTTAGATTAACCGTATGCCATCAACTGTGCTTGTTGGTAATATGCCTTACAGTGTTCTTTTTCCAACCAAGACGTTATTTCCGCTGGAACCTAAGGTGTTTGGATGCACATTCTATGTTTGAGATGTCAGACCATCTATTACCAAGTTGGATCCTAAAGCATTGAAGTGTGTTTTCTTGGGATATTCTGTCCTTCAGAATTGATATTGGTGTTATTCTTCTGAACTTGGAAAACATATGGTTTCAACTGATGTGGTATTTTCAGAGACTAAACCATTTTTCTATGCATCTCCTATTTCTTCAAGTCAAGAGGAGAAAGATGAGTGTTTAGTCTATCAGGTAAATCATGCTCTCAGTTCTCCTATTGAGCACCATTCGACTATTGTGCCTTCAGTTGTTGATCCATCGGCACCTGTAAGACCACCGATTATTCAGGTTTACTTGAGGAGACAAGAGATGAATGATACATGTCCTACACCAGTTCCTTCATCATGAGAACCTCCTCCAACTGATCCTCCAAACAATCTTGACCTCTCTATTGCTCTTCACAAAGGTACACTCACTTGCAAGTCCACATATTCCATTGCTAATTTTGTTTCCTATGACTGTTTATCTCCTATATCTAGTTCTTTGATTGTTTCTCTAGACCTCATCACTCTACCCAAAACAGTGAAGGAAGCTTTGAATCATCCTGGATAGTTCGAGGCAACTTGAGAAAATTTATGCCTTGGAGGAAAATCACATATGGAATTTGGTGGATTTACCCAAGGGAAAGAAACTAGTGGGTTGTAAGTGGGTTTTCACAGTTAAAGTTAATCCAGATGGTTCCGTTGCAAGACTTAAGGCCAGCCTTGTGGCTAAAGTGTATACTCAGAATTATGGAGTAGATTATTCAGATACCTTCTCACTAGTTGCCAAACTCATTTCTGTCCGCATGTTTATTTCTCTAGCTGCTTCAAAGAATTAGCCTTTAGATCAGTTGGATATCAAGAATGTCTTCCTTCATGGTGATCTTCAAGAGGAAATGTATATGGATCCATTACCCGATTTTGTTTCTCAGGGGAGTATGGAAAAGTTTGTCACTTGAAGTTCTTAAATGGCTTAAAGTAAAGTCCCCGAGCTTGATTTGGCAAGTTTAGTGAGGTAGTTTAGAAGTTTTGCTGAAGATGAGCAAATGTGATCACTCGGTCTTTTACGGGCAATTATCAGGTGGCATTATTCTCCTTGTTGTATATGTTGATGACATTGTCATCACATGAAGTGATTATGTGGGGATCTCATCCCTCAAGTATTTCCTACATACTAGGTTTTGTACCAAGGACAGGGGTCATTTGAAATACTTTTTGGGAATAGAAGTAAGAAAGGCATTTTTCTGTCTTAAAGAAAGTATATCCTTGATCTACTTGCAGAAACTGAAAAGTTGGCAGCCAAACCCTGCAGTACTCCAACGTTTCCCAATGTACATCTTATGAAAGATAATGGTTATCCTTTTGATGATCAAGAGAGATACAAGAGGTTAGTTGGAAAGTTAAACTAGTTGTGATTCATCCGGATATTGCTTTTTCGGTAAGTGTTGTTAGCCAGTTCATGTTCGTGCCTAGGGTCAAAGATTGGACAACTTTGGAACAAATTTTATGTTACTTGAAAAGAGCTCCTGGACTTGGCATATTGTATAGTAATCAAGGTCATACTCGTGTTGAGTGTTTTGTATATGTAGATTGGGACGGATCCAAAATTAATAGAAGATCTACTACAGGCTATTGTGTCTTTGTTGGAGGGAACTTGATATCGTGGAGGAGTAAGAAGCAAGATGTTGTATCTCAATCTAGTGCAGAATTCGAGTACAGAGCCATGTCGCAGTCTACATGTGAGATTATGTGGGTACATCATCTTTTAACTGAAATTGGGTTGGAGCATCCAATACCAGCAAAACTCTGGTGTGATAATCAAACTGCTCTCATGAAAGAACTAAACATATTGAAGTGGACTATCATTTCATTCGTGAGAAGATTCAGGAGAATGTGATTTCCACTGGCTAGGTTAAGACTGGAGAGCAATTAGCTTATTTATTCACAAAGGCATTGTATGTACCTCGAGTTAATTATTTTTCTAACAAGTTGGGCATGATCAATATCTATGCTCCAACTTGAAGGGGAGTGTTAAAGAATGAATAGAGACTATATTTAAGATTATGTGCATAGCATAGGAAATCTGTAGAGATTCATAGAATATCTTCCTTTATGTCTTTTCCTTATATAGAAGATAGTGTATGTGTATATATATCTTTTATACAGTTACAAACTTAATTAAGACGAGATTACAACAATCAAGATTTAAGACATCAGTCACATCGAGACAATGAAAAGCATGGGTATGCCGACATGAGCTGTTGCAATCTCGTGCAATCCAATAAGTAGTTTGTAACATATAGAGGAAAACAACATATTTCTTGCGCAATTTCACACTCATGTCACTGCTATTATGGTTCTTGGACATTATCATAGATGAGCTCATATTGAAGTTCTATTAATCCATCTGCCTTTAGCCTAACAAAATAGTCTTCTCCTTAATTTTCTCATGTTTGTGTTGGCTCTGGGTTTTGCGGGATATGCGTGTTAAGTATTGGAAATTCAGGGTGATTTGAAAAAATAGCAACATTTCGGGCTATTGTTTATCTTTTGTCCCCGTTTAAGAATCTTGTGTGGAAATATCCTTTTTAAGTTTGGTGAAAAATAATTGGACAGTAATAACCTCCAATAGCAGAGACAGAAACTCGAATTTCAGATTGAACCCCTCTGAGATTCCATATTCAAATATGTTAAACTACAACTCGATAATTTAGGAGCAAATTTTCCTATTGTTTCACAATTTTTCTGCCAAACTTCTAGTACATTCATGCAAACAGAAAACTTCCCTAATTCAAAAGATGATGAGCTGAAAATTAAATTGTGTGGGGCTACTAAGAAAATCAACATAGAACCAATTTCAAAACAAGAAAGTCCAGCGGTGAAAAGTTAACCAGTTAAATTTATCTCAACGTGAATTAATTAGAGAAAAAGTGAAAAGAACCTTAATGTCATGCCATGTATAATTTCAACCTAGCATATCTGGCAAGAATAGACAATTATAGTAATGAAATTATAATGTAATCCTAGTCAATATCTAATATAAAAGAGATGACTAAATATCAGAAAAACGTAGTAGTATAACTACTTGACGTTTCAAGAGCTAAATTGATTCTTGAATTCAGTATCTAACCTAGTGGATTAGGATTGCTACTTTGTCATAGTTCCACCCTTCTCCGTAAGAATTTCTACTTTGTCATAGTTCCACCCTTCTCCATAAGCATTTCTGGAAGAACAAAAAACAACCTAGACTAAGATCATATCAACCTCCAACCATTTTTTCTAATTTTTTATTGGATATATTTGAAAGAACTCAATCTTTCCAACTCAGAAAACCTTAAAATATACTAGTAATACAAAAGAGAAATTAGTTTACTTGCACCTAAGAAAGAAAGAAAATTATGTGACCCCAGGGAAATTGGGGGTTGGTGGTACTTGTCATTCATGGAAAAAAAAAACAGTATCTTTAGTAGAACTGATACTCGTGCATGCTTCCGAGAATTATAACAATTGTTCTTATGAAGGCAACTTAACTAATGAAGCTGCCAACTCTCCATATGTATGTACAGATATATTTGGCTGGTATTCATCATGCTTCCAATCTAGTGCACATAACCTAGCAAACTGGACAATTAGTTTATCCCTTTGACTTGTTTCCTTTAGCTTCTTTCGCTGGAAAGGGATGAATGTTGTCCCACCCATGTATGGCCGTAGAACTTCAGGAATCTCAACTCCATCCTCCCTCTGGTAGTTCTCAAGTATACAACACATAGTCCTCTCTGTCGCTGTAAGGGTGGAATTCAATAAATGCACGTACTGCTTCATTTTCTCATTACCCTGAGGAAACAATTATGTTAGAGTAGTTCAGATTTGTGTAAAAAAAAAAAAATCTAAAACTTTGGAAACAGAAGCTGAATTGCACTGTTCACTAACACTCTGATTGAATAAAACAACAATTAGTGGCTTAGTATTCCCACAGAGATTTTTTCTTTTGCAGTCAAATATACATGTTGAATGAACACGGAGATCAAAATACCTTCTGTCCAAACCAAATTTCCAATTTCCTCTACTGATAATCTGTGCAGTTTGAGTATGACACAAGCTCTCTATAAGTCGATGATGCAGGGTACCACCCTTCTAGATCATACTTCTTTGCTGCTGCATCATTCAGTGCGCCAGAAACAATAGCCACAACTTGGTAAGGAAGCTTTAGCTGTGAAAAAGATAAGGCTATGGTTAGATTTTGTTGCACCCAGCGTCTGTAAAGCCAAGTTTGATATTAGTCTAGTAACAGATAATAAGACTAAACAATAGTAAATGCCTAGTATTATCTAAAATTTAAAAGACACCGTGAACTTCTTTTGCATGACTAAGTTAATTGATACTGAAGTAGCTAGTAAGTGACTTAAACGTGAGAGGTTAAAACCACGAGATAAATGTTGTTAATCCATTAATAATCTTTTTTGGTAACCGAGAAACACCCTAGGAACAGTTCAAAACTCGGTGGATAATGGGCCCGTCTCTCTGCTTTTCTCCTCTTAAATATTAGGCTCTTGAGTTCGACAGGCTTTGAATCTGTTACTTGCAACCTAACCACACATCACAAGCTGCAGTCTTACCACTCGGGGCAACAAAAAGTGAATTCTTACCATCTACCTACAGTGGTAGGCAAATTTACCTTGTACATGTGCTAGTGGGAGGTCGGACCTAGTAGGTTAAGTCAAGTTATGCACAAGTAGGTACTTACTCTAAAAAAAACTAAACAGCACAACAGATTCTGGGTCTCTAGGACTCGGATATTCTGAAGGACTTCATTCTACCGTTGCTAGATCAATTTGCAACTCAATTATTCATTATCACTATATCTTTAAGCACAAAATTGCAGAATTTAACAGAATGAGTCACTTAAACAAACAATTTTGATGTCAAAGAAGCTAAATTAAGAATACTAGTTCAGAATATGGGATATCGGACTGAAGAAGATTATTTCAAGAAAAGAACAAATGGACTAAATGTGATAAGTGTGCATCTTTTAATCTGAAGGGGTGTCGTATAATTAGGGAACATAGTGCCGCAGCAACCGAGTAACAAGTAATCATCACATTCCTACCTAGTACATGAATAAGGTATGTTGCAGACTCGTTGAGCTAGAACATATAAATAGACCTCTGTCCAATCAACATTGGTTAAGCAGCTTCAAAGATACTTCTAACAAAAGGCCAATATCCCAGAAAATGGAAGAGAAAATTTGTAACACCTCGTATGTTGGAAGTCCCCTTTGAGCTAGAAACGAGCTTGTGTGACCCTTCGATTGAGTAGGAATCGATTGGGGTTGAGCTTGATAGTGTTTCGGAGAGAACAAGATGAGATTATAGGCCTTGCGTCGCACGGGGGAAGGCCGTGCGATAGCCCCGCGTTGCACAAGCCAGCGTGAGGGGCTACTGCCTCTCCCTCGTGATGGGTCTCAGACCACACGAGGGTAGACCCACAATGGAGCCGCACCGCATGGGGAGGGGTCACGCGTTTGGGCGACGCCCCCCCCCCCCTCCTATTTTGCTTGAGTGGACTTTATTTTAAAATACTATTTCGAGGGAAATTGGGTCCTTTACTCATTAAAAACCATCCCGCATCTATTATAAGCGCCCCTAAGCCCCTAAATACGACATTTATCATTCATAATCACATTCCACTTTTCCCAAAGCACTTACAAGCAAAAATAAGCTAGGGTTCAAGTTCCAAGCCAAGGAATCAAGTATTTCTCAAGTTTCCTCCATCAAAAGGCATGTTGAACACTCCTTATTTCAACTATAATTGCAAAGTGTTAATTCATTTAGTATCTATGTATATTATATCAATGATTTGAAATTAGGGTTGAGGATTTCATTTGTGAAAAGTTTAATATTGACTTCCCTCTTGTTATGAATTTTTTTCTAATCATTAGTAGAGGATTTTGAGACTTGAACATAGCATTTGAAAAAGGGTGAATTTCTGTATATGGATTTGAAACGTTAAATTCTATGAATGATGAAAACTATGATTTTCAATCCTTTTCAAAAGCTTGTTCTTTTCAATAGGAATCATGATGTTTATTTCATCTTTTGAGCAATGTATGTTATGAGACGGTAAAAGGTGTAATGACTATACAAAAATCCTACAATGGCTATGTTATGAATTTAAAGACGGAATTTGGAGTCTATAATGTTTTACAACAATGGTTTAGCATAGTCTGAATGACTTGCAACTTTTGGTATGACGGTACCAAAATGTATATGCCTCAATGAAAGACTCCACAGATAAAGATTTATGAAAGTTGTTTTAATGGGGCGTATTTGAGGATTATGTAATTCACCGAGAAGGTATAAGTCCTTGTGACTAATGTCGGAAACCTATGTTTACTGACATAGAGTGTCACGCCCCGAATCCCATTGAGACATGATTGGCACCCATAACCGATAAGGCCCGAGAGAACCAACCTTTGCCTATGTTCAATCATATGCATATCATAATCATAACCACCATTGCATAAGATCATGAAAGACGAATAAAGGAAAACATGGGACATATTTATACATACATATGAAACTTGACCGTTGAGGCCATCCAGTCAAAACAACATATGTCTTGTACACTGATACACCCACATTCGTCTACAAAAGCCTCTAACAAGAGCATTGACATAACTGAACCATAAGTCGGGACAAGTCCCCGCTTTACACAATATGTACATCACCAAAACATATATACACTCTGACTCGGAGAAGCCCTGAATGAGCTGGAGCTCACCAAAGAACCGCTAACACTGGCAATCTACTGGGGAGGCCTACTGGGACCTGCGCCTGCAGCAAGTAAGGTGAATTCCCCAAGAGGGGTCAGTACGAAATAAGTACTGAGTATGTAAGGCTCAAATGAAACTTTGTAACACATGAACATACTAATGAACTCAATACAAATGAATAGACAATGTGAGTAAGTCACCATGTTGCATTTTGGGAATCATGTGGATTGCTTTCATTACTTTCGTTGCTTTCTTTACATTCAATGCTCACTTGTCATTACATATCACAATGTACCCGGGCCCCGACTGATCAGTGGGTCTTTTCATATCATATCATCGTGTTGGGATTGAGTCGAGCTAGGCGTATGCCCCTAGACTTGCCACCCCTACATCAATGCATCGGGATCGGGTCGAGCTAGGCTTATGCCCCTAGACCTGCCACCCATAAATCCATATCTCGGGATCGAGCCGAGCTAGGCATACGCCCCTAGACTTGCCACCCGTACTTGATCATTGACCACATTTGCATTACTTTGTTCATTACTTTGAGATTGATACTTTGATAGTCATCACATCACTTTGGAACTTTGGAACATAACATTGTTGGAATCTTTGAATCATTAACCAATGAGTGAAAGACATGTGAATAAACATCATGAGAAATATAACATTACTAGCACCATGATACCATTGGAACCATTGGACAATAATCCATGAACAAGAGACACAAGTATAGGCACTATTGGAATATTGGAACGTAACTTTATTTGAGCTTTCGGAACATTAACCATGAATATGAGACATGAGATTCACAAATGATCCATGAGTAGAAAATATATGACAATGAATAGTGATAAACGGATATCGGATACCTTAGCACATTTCGGGATAGAACTAGTGACATGTCAATATGGACACTATTTGTCGCAGAAAGATACGGACAAAGTAACCTTACATACCTTGGATTCGTAATACGAATATACAACCTTAGATGCGTATACAATAAGCCCGCTCCTTCTTTATGTGTCACTCTACAACATAAATACATAACGAAATTCACATCCCACCAATTACTTTACAAATGCATACAATGTCAATGAGTTACATGTTTGCCTTTAAACATGTCATTTCCCCTTGACAAAATCATTGATCATACTATTATTCCAAAAATTCCATAATAGTCCCAACATTGACCAATACATGATAATTGATACATTTCACCACAACACTTCTCCTTTACACTTTCTTATCTGTAACACATCACAAATAATCCATCAAAGTACCTTAATACAACTCATAACACATATCGGCCAAAATCCCACAATTGTCACTTATAAACAAGAACAAGTTTAATACCAAAAATAACACCATACATGTTCATATTTTGTCCATGCCATTCTTTTTCATCAAAGGCACAAGTCCCAATTCAAGTTCAAATCACCAAGATAGCACATCTTTCACCAAAAGCAAAAATACACTATTCATCACCTTGCCAACACAACTAGCATAATATACATAATCTCCCATGAATATAATATTTTAATCCATGAGCATAAACACTTATCAAAGATTGGAATAGGATGATCTTGTCCAAAGAGTCCAAAGGAATTATTTACCTTAGGGTTTGGAAATAAGAGAAATGTTTGATAAATATCCAAAAAGATATGAGAGTCCTTTGGGAATAAAATATGATGTTGGGGAATTTATATAGACCCAAGGTCATCATTAGCCACATGTGGCATTAAGTGATATGTTCAATTGGTCAAATATTGGAAGAATGGATCACTTTGCCTTTGGGCCCATGTATTTTATTCCATATTGGGCCTCAAATTGGGCCCAATAACACATATCCATGTAACCCATCAAATTTCATGTATTAATAACCATATATCTCATTTTTACATAATTCCATAATGTCACGACATTATTCTCTTACGAGATTCTCATTCGTCGGCTCGATTGCAAAAATTGGAATTCTAGTCGCCCTTGGCTTCATATGACATTTTGGATCACTATTCACATTTCATGATTTGATCATGTAGGAGTATGTAGGAGTATATTTAAGTGTTTGAATCTTTAACAATGCTCAAAGAACTCCAAAGAACCAAAAGAAACCATCCAAGAATCGTCGTAGGATTGCGTTACAAAACGGGTCCGGAAAGGCATAATGTTTGTGCCTTGCGCCACTAGCTGCAAAGCAGGATGTGGCACAATAAATGAGGCCTCTATGAATCAGGTGGATTGCGCCACACCCCTAAAACAGGGTAGTGGCGCAAGTCTCAGCACATTGCTGAAATTTTCGGCCACTTATCCAATGTTTGTGTATCGTCCAATCCCTTATCAAAACACTACAAAATACTTACTTAGTGATCTTAACCATCAAGTAAACATGACTTAAAGTCACCAAATGAGGTTAGAATGTGTACGGGTTATTACACAAATGCTCCACAAAATCACAAAACACCTCCTACGAAGGTCTAAGCGCACATGTTAAGTCCGATATCAAATGTTTTACCAATGACACTATAAAACACATATTCATGGAATCTCAACACCTATGTAGATATGACCCCAAGGTATCAAGTGAGGTTATAAAAGTACGGGGTGTTACATTCTTCCCCCCCTTAGAAACATTCGTCCTCGAATGTTCACAACATTGTCTTATACACAACAAATGCAGCTCTACATTAACATACGTATACACATACACATAATGCTTTTAAATACTTACTTATTATTGTTCCACCTCCGCACTGTGTACTTCTTGGTCCATTTGAAATAAATGGGGATACTTGGATTTCATCATTTCTTCCGCTTCCCGTGTGATCTCCTCTACTTGTTGGTTTCTCCAAAGGACTTTTACGGATGCTATGTATTTATTTCTCAATCTCTTTACTTGTCGATCTAGGATAGCAATGGGCACCTCTTCATAAGTGAGATCCTCTGTAACTTGAACATCCTCTACGGGAACAATACGAGACGGGTCTCCTATGCATTTCTGAAGCATCGACACATGAAATACCGGATGGACTGAGGAAAGTTCTTGAGGTAAGGCTAATTCATATGCGACTTGCACAAATCTTCTAATAACTTCATAGGGGCCTATGTAACGTGGACTCAATTTCCCTTTCTTTCGGAACCGCATTACCCCTTTCATCGGTGACACCTTTAAAAACACCCAATCACCTATGGCGAATTCAAGCCCTCTTCTTCTAACATCGGCATATGACTTGTGACGACTTTGAGCCATTTGTAACTGTTGTTGGATAACTTTAACTTTCTCCATGGCTTGGTGGACAATATCTGGCCCAAGTAAAGTAGTTTAACCTGCTTCAAACCATCCAATTGGTGATCAACATTTTCTCCCATACAAAGCTTCATAGGGTGCCATTTTAATACTTGAATGATAGCTATTGTTGTAAGCAAATTCAATAAGAGGCAAATGGTCATCCCAACTGCCTTGAAAATCTAATGTACAAGCTCGTAGCATATCTTCAAGTGTCTGAATAGTACGTTCTGCTTGTCCATCAGTCTAAGGATGGAAAGCCGTACTCAAATTCACCCGTGTACCCAAACTTTGCTAGAAAGATCTCCAAAAGTGAGCTGTGAACTGTGCTCCTCTGTCAGATATAATGAAAAGTGGAATACCATGTAACCTCACTATTTCTTTAACATACAACTTCGCATAATCCTCAGCTGTATAGGTCGTCTTGACAGGTAGAAAATGCGCTGACTTGGTAAGTCGGTCCACTATGACCTATATGGAATCAAACTTCCGCAATGTACGAGGCAAGCCCGTAATAAAATCCATATTAATCATATCCCACTTCCAGACTGGAAGATTGATACATTGCATGTAACCTCCCGGTTTCTGATGTTCCACTTTCACTTGTTGACAATTTGGGCATTGCGCGACAAATTCTGCAATGTTCTTTTTCATATTGCCCTACCAATACACTTCTTTCAATTCATGGTACATTTTAGTAGCACTCGGGTGAATGGAATAGCGCGAATGGTGCGCCTCTGTCATTATTCGTGTCCTCAGTTCATCTACGTCCGGTACACATATTCTCCCTTGACATTGAAGCACCCCTTCCGGTGTAATATCAAATGCCTTGGTCAAATTCTGCTGCACATTTTCCTTTAGCTGCAATAAAATAGAATCCGCAAATTGCTTCTCTTTCACTTCAGCTATCAGGGAGGATTCTGTTGCATTCTGCACCATCACTCTATCATCTGAGGTTTCAATAAGGCGAACTCCCAAGTTGGCTAATTGATTAAAATCCTTGATTATCTCATGCTTTTCATTCAACTGACCACTAGTGCTTTCTGCTGCCTTACGGCTCAATGCATCAGCTACTACATTTGCTTTGCCTGGGTGATAAAGAATATCAATGTCATAATCTTTTAAAATCTCCAACCACCTTCGTTGCCTTAGGTTGAGTTCCTTTTGATTAAAAAGATATTGCAAGCTTTTGTGATCCGTATAGATGTCAACATGAACCCCATATAAATAATGACGCCATATCTTTAAAGCAAACACTACCGCTGCTAATTCAAGATCATGTGTGGGATAGTTTTTCTCATGTGGCCGCAACTGTCGTGAGGCATATGCTATCACCCTACCATGCTGCATCAACACACATCCGAGACCAATCCCGGAAGCATCACAATACACTGCATAGCCCTCTGTGCCTTCAGGAAGTACTAACACTGGTGTGGAAGTCAACTTATCTTTCAGTTTTTGAAACCCTCTTTCACATGCATCATTCCATTGAAACTTAATTGCCTTGTGAGTTAACTTTGTTAATGGTGCTGCAATAGAAGCAAACCCTTCTACAAATCTTCGATAATAACCTGCCAAACCCAGAAAACTGCGAATCTCTGTGGGTGTCGTAGGCCTCGACCAGTTTTTCACTGCTTCTATGTTCTGTGTATCGACCTGGATCCCTTTATCTGACACAATGTGACCCAAGAATGCAACTGATTTTAACCAAAATTCACATTTGGAGAATTTTGCATACAACTTCCGCTCACGGAGGATTTGCAACACTTGTCGTAAATGATTAGCGTGGTCTTCTGGTGATCTATAATAGACAAGGATGTCATCTATAAATACCGTGACGAACACATCCAGAAATGGCTTAAACACCCTATTCATCAAATCCATAAACACAGCTGGTACATTTGTTAGGCCAAATGACATAACCAAAAATTCATAATGACCATACCGTGTTCGGAAAGCTGTCTTGGGGTACATCCTCCTCTCTAACTCTGACTTGATGGTAACCGGACCTCAAGTCAATCTTTGAGAAACACTTGGCACCCTGTAATTGATCAAACAAATCATCAATTCGAGGGAGGGGATATTTGTTCTTGATCGTTACCTTATTCAACTGTCGGTAGTCAATGCACATTCTCAATGTGCCATCTTTCTTACGTACGAATAATACCGGTGCACCCCACGGGGACATACTAGGCCTAATGAAGCCCTTGTCCAGTAAATCTTTCAACTGCTCCTTCAATTCACGCAATTCCGCTGGAGCCATTCTGTATGGAGGGATAGAAATAGGCTGAGTGCCTGGAATCACATCAATGCTGAATTCCACTTCCCGTTCTGGGGGGAAACCTGGAAGATCCTCTGGAAATACATCAAGAAATTCATTGACCACTGGGACCGATTGCGGAGTTAGCGCTTTCGCCTCGGTATCTTTCACCCGTACTAGATGACATATATAACCTTTAGCAATCATTTTCCTGGCTTTCAGATAGGATATAAATCTCCCTCGTGGTGCCCCTACATTACCCTGCCATTCAAGAAGATTTTCTTGCGGAAAACAAAATTGCACCTTCTTGGCCTGGCAATCTACCGTAGCATAACAAGAGGCCAACCAATCCATTCCCATAATTACATCAAAATCCACCATGTCCAATTCAATGAGATCGGCCAATGTATCATGACCACACACAGTTACCACACAGTTACGATATACTCTCTTTGCAACAATATTTTCACCAACCGGTGTAGACACTTCAATTGATTTAATTAGTACTTCCGGTGCCTTTGCAAATTTCGCAGCAACCAATGGAGTAACATAGGAAAATGTAGAACTTGGGTCAATTAGTGCATATACATTATGTGAGAATATGGATAATGTACCTGTGACAACATCAGGGGAAGCCTCTGAATTCTAGCGGTCCACCAAAGCATAAGTGCGATTCTGGACCCCGCTAGTACTGGCTGCTCCTCTGGCACCTCTACCACGGCCAATAGGCTACACCCCTCGACCCAGGGAAGGAACCGATGCTGATGACGCAACAGCTGACCCAGCTGGTTGTGCTATGCCACCCATGCTCCGCTGTGGACACTCTCTCGCTATATATCCCAGCATACCACACCCAAAGCATATATTCATCCCTGTCTGACATGTACCTGTGTGCATACGCCCGCAGTGCTGACACTGCTGACGAGGGAAACCTGCTGCCTGTGATCCATGAACCCCACTACTTTGCCCAGCTGAACCACCTCTAAACCCTCGAGACTGCGAATAAGCACCACCTGTGGAATAAGAGAACGACGGTCTAGGTGGTCTAGGAAACATGCGGGGCCTAGATCCTCCTTGGGAAATCATAGGTGGTCCTATAGGTCTAGCCCTTTTGGACTGTCCCCTATCAAATTCATGTACCCTTCGTCTCTGTCTCTGATCTTCCATTTTCTGGGTGAAAGCTTGTATTCGAGCAATGTCCATGTCCCTATTCAAGGCCGCAATAGTGCAATCTCTTACCAAATATGGCTCTAGTCTGTCCACGTATCTATGGACCCTGTCTGTCATCGTAGCCACAACATTTGGCGCATATCGAGCCAAGGAATTAAATTGCAAGCTATATTCTCTGACACTCAAATTTCCCTAACGGAGATTTAGGAATTGATCCGTACGTGCCTCACGGATCTCATAGGGAAAGTAATGATCAATAAAGGCCACTTTAAACTCTTTCCAAGTAGGTGGGGTTGCATCAATATCACGGGATTTCTTCCAATCCTCGTACCATAATATTGCCTCTCCTTTCAACCTATACGCAGCAAGTTCAACCGTCTCTAC
The DNA here is from genome assembly GCA_031232105.1 of Capsicum rhomboideum. Classification (NCBI taxonomy): domain Eukaryota; kingdom Viridiplantae; phylum Streptophyta; class Magnoliopsida; order Solanales; family Solanaceae; genus Capsicum; species Capsicum rhomboideum. The sequence continues at coordinate 134,433,903 of CP124711.1, read as the reverse complement.
CCCTTTCACATGCATAACTTCCAAAGCCCTCTGAATTTGGTCCACGAAATCCTGTGGATCTGCTTTTGGATCTGCCCCTGTGAAGATAGGAAGGTCCAATTTGAGAAAATACTGCGCTCTGCGACTTGCTACTCTAGCCGCATCCTCATCATGTGTCATTGGACCAGCTCGTCCTTGACTCTGGACTGCCACTAATTGTGTTAACATCTGAACTGCAGACCTAAGATCCTAGTCTGTGGCATTCTTCGGTGGTTCCACGGGCACTTCCCTTCTTCTCGGCTCTTCTGGAGCTGAAGAAGTAGAAGAAGCTCGCGTTACAAACTCAGTTTCATCCCCACCTTGATCAACTTGTTCCCTCTCCAGCAATTCTATCTATCAGCTTACATTTACCTTTTCCTCTTCCTCTTCTAGTGTTCGGCATTTTGATTATACCAAAGAAAAATAATTACCAAGATCAGATACAATGCATCTGACAACATTGGCTCTATTGCACGATCTAGAATGAAGGAAAGAAACAACATCCTAAATGTCCCATAGCCTCCTACTTATAAATGTGGTGCACAACACATCGATAAGGAAGACTCTACTCAGACACGGCTTTGTAGACATCCTTAGACCGATCTGCTCTGATACCACTTTTGTCACGCCCCGAATTCCATCCAAACATGATTGGCACCCGTAACCGATAAGGCCCGAGAGAACCAACCTTTGCCTATGTTCAATCATATGCATATCATAATCATAACCACCATTGCATAAGATCATGAAAGACGAATAAAGGAAAACATGGGACATATTTATACATACATATGAAACTTGACCGTTGAGGCCATCCAGTCAAAACAACATATGTCTTGTACACTGATACACCCACATCCGTCTACAAAAGCCTCTAACAAGAGCATTGACATAACTGAACCATAAGTCGGGACAAGTCCCCGCTTTACACAATATGTACATCACCAAAACATATATACACTCTGACTCGGAGAAGCCCCGAATGAGCTGGAGCTCACCAAAGAACCGCTAACACTGGCAATCTACTGGGGAGGCCTACTGGGACCTGCGCCTACAGTAAGTAAGGTGAATTCCCCAAGAGGGGTCAGTACGAAATAAGTACTGAGTATGTAAGGCTCAAATGAAACTTTGTAACACATGAACATACTAATGAACTCAATACAAATGAATAGACAATGTGAGTAAGTCACCATGTTGCATTTTGGGAATCATGTGGATTCCTTTCATTACTTTCGTTGCTTTCTTTACATTCAATGCTCACTTGTCATTACATATCACAATGTACCCGGGCCTCGACTGATCAGTGGGTCTTTTCATATCATATCATCGTGTTGGGATCGAGTCGAGCTAGGCGTATGCCCCTAGACTTGCCACCCCTACATCAATGCAGCGGGATCTGGTCGAGCTAGGCTTATGCCCCTAGACCTGCCACCCATAAATCCATATCTCGGGATCGAGTCGAGCTAGGCTTACGCCCCTAGACTTGCCACCCGTACTTGATCATTGACCACATTTGCATTACTTTGTTCATTACTTTGAGATTGATACTTTGATAGTCATCACATCACTTTGGAACTTTGGAACATAACATTGTTGGAAGCTTTGAATCATTAACCAATGAGTGAAAGACATGTGAATAAACATCATGAGAAATATAACATTACTAGCACCATGATACCATTGGAACCATTGGATAATAATCCATGAACAAGAGACACAAGTATAGGCACTATTGGAATATTGGAACGTAACTTTATTTGAGCTTTCGGAACATTAACCATGAATATGAGACATGAGATTCACAAATGATCCATGAGTAGAAAATATATGACAATGACTAGTGATAAACGGATATCGGATACCTTAGCACATTTCGCGATAGAACTAGTGACATGTCAATATGGACACTATTTGTCGCAGAAAGATACGGACAAAGTAACCTTACATACCTTGGATTCGCAATACGAATATACAACCTTAGATGCGTATACAATAAGCCCGCTCCTTCTTTATGTGTCACTCTACAACATAAATACATAACGAAATTCACATTACCCACCAATTACTTTACAAATGCATACAATGTCAATGAGTTACATGTTTGCCTTTAAACATGTCATTTCCCCTTGACAAAATCATTGATCCTACTATTATTCCAAAAATTCCATAATATTCCCAACATTGACCAATACATGATAATTGATACATTTCACCACAACACTTCTCCTTTACACTTTCTTATCCGTAACACATCACAAATAATCCATCAAAGTACCTTAATACAACTCATAACACATATCGGCCAAAATCCCACAATTGTCACTTATAAACAAGAACAAGTTTAATACCAAAAATAACACCATACATGTTCATGGTTTGTCCATACCATTCTTTTTCATCAAAGGCACAAGTCCCAATTCAAGTTCAAATCACCAAGATAGCACATCTTTCACCAAAAGCAAAAATACACTATTCATCACCTTGCCAACACAACTAGCATAATATACATAATCTCCCATGCATATAATATGTTAATCCATGAGCATAAACACTTATCAAAGATTGGAATAGGATGATCTTGTTCAAAGAGTCCAAAGGAATTATTTACCTTAGGGTTTGGAAATAAGAGAAATGTTTGATAAATATCCAAAAAGATATGAGAGTCCTTTGGGAATAAAATCTGATGTTGGGGAATTTATATAGACCCAAGGTCATCATTAGCCACATGTGGCATTAAGTGATATGTTCAATTGGTCAAATATTGGAAGAATGGATCACTTTGCCTTTGGGCCCATGTATTTTATTCCATTTTGGGCGTCAAATTAGGCCCAATAACACATATACATGTAACCCATAAAATTTCATGTATTAATAACCATATATCTCATTTTTACATAATTCCATAATGTCACGACATTATTCTCTTACGAGATTCTCATTCGTCGCCTCGATCGCAAAAATTGGAATTCTAGTCGCCCTTGGCTTCATAGGACATTTTGGATCACTATTCACATTTCATGATTTGATCATGTAGGAGTATGTAGGAGTATATTGAAGTGTTTGAATCTTTAAAAATGCTCAAAGAACTCCAAAGAACCAAAAGAAACCATCCAAGAATCGTCGTAGGATTGCGTTACAAACCGAGTCCGGAAAGGCATAATGTTTGTGCCTTGCGCCACTAGCTGCAAAGAAGGCTGTGGCAAAAGAAATGAGGACTCTATGAATCAGGTGGCTTGCGCCACACCCCTGAAATAGGGTACTGGCGCAAGTCTCAGCACATTGCTGAAATTTTTGGCCACTTATCCAATGTTTGCATATCGTCCAATCCCTTATCAAAACACTACAAAATACTTACTTAGTGATATTAACCATCAAGTAAACATGACTTAAAGTCACCAATTGAGGTTATAATGTGTACGGGTTATTACACAAATGCTCCACGAAATCACAAAACACCTCCTACGAAGGTCTAAGCGCACATGTTAAGTCCGATATCAAATGTTTCACCAATGACACTATAAAACACATATTCATGGTATCTCAACACCTATGTAGATATGACCCCAAGGTATCAAGTGAGGTTAGAAAAGTACGGGGTGTTACATAAAGGTGGTTTGCTCCCCAATTGGACGACCTTGACATGCACCTCAACGAGGGCAGTACGTTATGATGGCCATAGTATGTTCATCTCAATTCATGTGACAAACATGGATTGGGGCCCCGCTGGTTGGGTGAATATCTTACCCATATCAGCTCGTGGGTCGCCTAAGGTCGGTGAAACTACATATTCCATAAAGCAAGCATTTAAAGGATGGTTATATTTTATTACTAAATAGTTTATTTCATGATTTCTTACACTCGTGATTTACATTATGCATCTTATGATTTTGCCTTATGAAAATGTTCTATTTCCCTTTCCCTGGGTTGCATGTTGTACTCGTCGTACTGACCTTTCCTCGGATGCTACATCTTCTCATGATGTAGGTTTGGAGGCACCATTGCGTTATTTTGTGAAGTACTAGGATCTTCTCTGGGCATCAAGTTAAGAGCGGTGTGACATCCATCTTTCGAAAGGCATCTTGTTTCATTCTCTTTAGACATTTACTTTTAGTTTATGGTATTGTCGGGGTCATGTTCCGGCTTAGGATTTCATTCGTATTATTAGAGGCTTCGTAGAATAATATTGGTAAATATTCTCATCATGTTTTCAAGACCAAATGTTTAACTCTCGTTTGAGTTGAACTTCATAATTATGGGTCTATTTGAACACTTTACATTTTCTATGCTATTGATGTTATGCTGAGGTGTCTTCCTGGGCCTTCATTGGTCTGGGATACCCGTCACGGCTATGGCCTGTCTCGAGGCTTGATAAATTTAGTATCAGTGCACGGTTCAGGGTCCCAGGGTGTCTACGAAGCCGTGTCAAGTAGAGTCCTTTTTATGGGTATGTGGCATGCCACACTTATAAATAGGAGGCCATAAGATATTTAGGAATGTTCCCTTTATTCATGTTCTAGTTCGTGCTAGAGAGTCTATTTTTGAGTGAACTCCACTAACTCCTAAATTTTTCTACATTTTAGATCATGCCTCTAAAAAGAACTAATGGACAAAGGACTTCAGCTAGAACACCTACCCCCACTGGGGTAAATGCTGAGAAGGTTCGTCCTACTCATAGGATAAGGACCTGCAATGGAGTTCGTCTTTCTGACACCACTTCTCCTGCGGGGGTTCCATCAGTACAGACTAGTCTGCCTTGAGCTCCCAGGTCTGGTACTACATGAGCTCAGCCCTTGCAGGGTGAAGTTTCTTATGCGGAGTTCAGACATACCATTCAGATGCTTGCCCAGAATGTGTCTTCTCAGTCCAGCCAGTCGGGAAATATTGGGTCTATTACTGGTCCATCAGATGCTACTCGCGTTGGCCAGTTTATGCAGCTATATCCACCGACATTCATGGGGTCCAAAGTTGAGGAGGATCCTCAAGGATTTATTGATGAAATGGAAAAAAATTTCAGAGTGATGCATGCTAGTGATACTGAAGGGGTGGAGTTTGTATCCTACCAGCTGAAAGAGGTGGCATATCAATGGAATGATGAATGGGAGAATTATAGGGGTGAAGATGCAGAACCGCCAGTTTGGGAAGATTTTTCCGCTGCCTTTTTCGATCTCTTTTTTCCTCAGGACTTGAGGGGAGGTTAAGGCTGAGGAGTTTGTGAACTTGAAGCAGGGAAAAATGAGTGTGAAGGAGTATGCTCTGAAGTTTACTCAGATGTCTTGTTATGATCCAGAGTTGATGTCTAGTATGAGGCGGATGAGGAAGTTTGCTTTTGCTTTCTCAGATGATCTGATATAAGAGAGTAAAGAAGCGATGCTGAATAATGACATGGATATATCCAGGTTAGTAGTTTACATGCAGCAGGTTAAAGATAAAAAGAAAAAACAAGCTGAGGCCGAGGAGCAGAAGAATAAGGGGGTTAGGCAGACAAATCAGGATGCAGGCCAGCAACATAGTGGTAAAGGGGACGGGCACTGGTTTAAAAGGAATCTTGGGGTAATGCTCTGTCATCAGCTAGTGCACTAGCTCCTAAGCCTTCGGGTGATCAGTGATTCTAGTCTAATAATGGCCCTAGGGTGCAGGGTACTCAGTCGCAGGCCAGTATGGCTTAGTCGGCTCCATCCCATCCTCCTTGACACACTTGTGAAAAGTGTCACCGTGGGATTTTTTGTATGGGTAAAGTTGTATGTTACTTTTGTGGACAGCCCAGTCATTTTCAGCGAGAATGACCCTCAATAAAAGGAACCCAAGGGGACAATAAGGCCTCAACCTCTACTCCTCCAGCCCTAGCTGTAAAGGGGACCACTTCTGGTATATGCGAGGGTCGTAACCGTCTGTATTCCCTATCTACACATCAGGACTCATAGATCACACCAGATGTTATCACGGGTATGTTCCAGATTTTGTCCTGCGATGTTTATGTGCTACTTGATCCCGGCTCCACTCTATCTTATGTAACCCCTTATGTGGCTGCTAATTTTAGATTTGGTCCCGAAAATATTCTTGAACCTTTCTCATTTTCTACTCCCATTAGTGAGTCTATCATTGCTAGGAGGTTCTATAAAATTGTAAGGTATCAATTTTTCATCGCGATACTATGGTGGATTTGGTAGAGATTGATATCGTAGATTTTGATCTTATTCTGGGATAGATCGGCTCCACTCTTGTTATGCTACTTTGGATTGTAGAACTAGAAAAGTCACTTTCCATTTTCTGAATGAACCAGTCCTCGAATGGGAGGGTAGTCCTATAGTACCAAAGGGAAAACTCATCTCTTATCTTAGAGAGCGAAAAATGATTTCTAAAGGTTGTTTGTACCATTTAGTTTGGGTTAATGATTCCAGTGTTGAAATCCCCTTATTCCAGTCTATTCCTGTGGTTAATGAATTTCTGGAAGTCTTTCCCGAAGATCTCCCCGGAGTTTCCCCTGATAGGGAAATAGATTTTGGGATTGATCTATTACCCGATACTCGTCTAATTTCTATTCCACCATATATAATGGCTCCTGCGGAGCTAAAATAATAGTTGAAGGACCTCCTTGATAAGGGTTTCATTCGTCCTAGTGTCTCTCCTTAGGGTGCTCCTGTGTTATTCGTGCGCAAGAAAGATGGGTCTCTTTGTATGTGTATTGCTTATCGCTAGTTAAGTAAGGTCATAGTGAAAAATAAGTACCCCCTTCCCAGAATTGATGATCTTTTTGACCAGCTTTAGGGTGCCAAGTGTTTCTCCAAAATAGATCTTCGTTCGGGTAACCATTAGTTGAAGGTTAGGGAAGCTGATACTTCAAAGACTGCTTTTCGAACCCGGTATGACCATTATAAATTTCTAGTTATGTCCTTTGGTTTGAATAATGCACCTGCAACATTTATGGATCTTACGAACAGGGTATTTAGACAGTTTTTGGATTGATTCGTCGTAGTCTTTATTGATCATATCCTAATGTACTTTGGAATGAGGAGGAGCATGCCAAGCACCTTCGTGTTGTACTTCAGACCCTTAAGGACCAAGAGTTGTATGCCAAATTTTCCAAGTGTGAATGCTTGCTCAATGTTGTGGCTTTTCTTGGGCATATTGTTTCTAGTAAAGGAATTAAGGTAGATCCCCAAAAGATTGAGGCTGTGAAGAAGTGGCCTAGACAGACAAATCCGACTGACTTTAGGAGTTTCTTTGGTCTGACAGGTTATTATAGGAGATTGGTGGAGAGCTTTTCTTCTATAGCTGCCCCGCTAACTAAGTTGACTCAGAAAAAGGTGATGTTCCTGTGGTCCGATGCTTGTGAGGGTAATTTTCAGAAGTTGAAGGATCAGTTGACTACTGCTCCTCTTTTGACGCTTCCTGAGGGTACTGAGGGATTTGTGGTTAATTGTGATGCGTCCCGGGTGGGACTTGGTTGTGTACTTATGCAGCATGGCAAAGTGGTGGCTTATGCATCCAATCAACTTAAGGTTCATGAGAAAAATTACCCCACCCATGATCTTGAATTAACGGTTGTGGTATTTGCACTCAAGATTTGGCATCACTATTCATATAGAGTGCATGTGGATATTTACTCGAATCATAAGAGCTTGCAATATGTCTTCACCCAGAAAGAGTTGAATCTCAGGCAAAGAAGGTGGCTTGAGTTGTTAAAAGATTATGATATGAGCTTGCAGTATCACCCAGGTAAAGCTAATGTTGTTACTGATGCACTTAGTAGGTTGTCAATAGGGAGCCTTTCTCATGTTGAGGAGGAAAAAAGAGATTTAGTAAAGGACATCCACTGGCTTGTTAATTTGGAAGTCCGATTGTTGGATTCTGAAGATGGAGGAGTGATTATTCATGAAGTAGCTAAGTCATCCCTAGGTGCTGAAGTTAAGGAGAAGCAGGCTAATGATCCTATACTTATGCAAATCAAGAAGGATGTTGCGCAACAAAAGGTTATGGCTTTCGAAATTGAGGGAGATAGTATTTTGAGATACCAAAGGAGGTTATGTGTTCCCGATGTTGATAGGCTACAAGAAAGGATCTTGAATGAATCCCATGTCTCCAGGTATAGTGTTCATCCTGGTTCTACTAAAATGTATCATGACTTGAAGGAGATGTATTGGTGGAATAATATGAAAAGAGATGTTGCCAATTTTGTTGCTAAGTGTTTGAATTGTCAACAAGTCAAGGTAGAGCATTTAAGGCCTGGTTGTATGTCCCAACAGATGGATATTCCCGTGTGGAAATAGGAAATTATTAACATGGATTTTATCACCGGTCTTCCGTGTTCCCAAAACCAGTACAATTCTATTTGGGTCATTGTTGATAGGATGATCAAGTCTGCTCATTTTCTGCCAGTTAGAACAAGTTATTCAGGGGAGAATTATGCAAAATCATATATTGAAGAGATTGTTAGGTTGCATGGTGCTCCTATGTCCATCATATCAAACAGAGGTACACAGTTTTCTTCTCAGTTTTGGCGATCTTTTCAGTGAATCTTAGCACCACTTTCCATCCTCAAACGGACGAGCAAGCGGAGCGTACTATTTAGACTTTAGAAGATATACTGAGATCTTGTGTCATTGACTTTAAAGGTAGTTGGGTGGATCACTTAACTCTGATAGAGTTTGCCTACAACAATAGTTATCACTCGAGTATTCAGATGGCATCATTCGAGGCTTTTTATAGTAGAAGGTGTAGGTCGCCGATTAGGTGGTATGAAGTGGGTGAAACTAGATTGTTCGGGCCAAACCTTGTGCACCAGGAAATGGAGAAAGTTAAGGTTATTAGGGAAAGGCTTAATACCACTCAAAGTCATCAAAAGTTCTATGCTGATATGAGGCGAAGAGAGTTAGAGTTTGATGTTGATGATTGGGTGTTCTTGAAAGTTTCTCCTATGAAAGGGGTGTTGAGATTTGGAAAAAAGGGTAATCTCAATCCCTGTTACATTTGTCCATATCATATTTTGAAAAAGATTGGAAATGTTTCTTATGAGTTGGATTTGCCCATAAATTTGGCATCGGTTCATCCCGTATTTCATGTCTCTATGCTCAAGAAGTGTGTAGGTGACCAGTCGCTTGTTGTTCCCATAGAGAATATTGGTGTGAAAGATTCTCTGTCTTATGAGAAAGTTCCTTTGGAGATCTTAGATATGCGAGTTCTAAAGCTGAGAACCAAGGAAATAGCTTTGGTGAAAGTATTATGGAGAAATCAAAAGGTAGAGGAAGCTACTTGGGAATCAGAAGATGATATGAAAGCTAGATATCCCTTTTTGTTTCCGACTTCTGGAGACATCGTTTAAGGTACAAATTCTATACTCATTTCTCTGCCCTTTCAAAAATTCATGCTTTGAGGTTCAGGTAAACTCTTCAATAGTGCAAAAATGCATCCTTAATCATCATTCGGGGACGAATGATCTCAGAGGGGGGATATTGTAACACCCTGTATGTAGGAAGTCCCTTTTGAGCTAGAAACGAGCTTGTATGACCCTTTAGATTGAGTAGGAATCTTTTGAGGTCAAGTTTGATAGTGTTTCGGAGAGAACAGGGCGAGATTGTAGGTTGTACGTCACACGGGGGAAGGTCGTGCGTTGGCCCCTCATTGCACAAGCCATCGCAAGGGGCTACTGTCTCTCCCCCATGATGGGTCACGCACCATATGGGGCTAAACCTACTATGGAGTGGCGCCGTATGGGGAGGGGTAGCGCGTTGGGGTGTATGCCCCCATTTTATTGGACAGGACGTCATTTTAAATATTTATTTCGAGGGAAATGGGGTCCTTTTACTCATTAAAAAATGACCCCATCTATTCTAAGCTTCCCCAAGCCCCTAAATACGACATTCCTCCTTCATAATCACATTCCACTTTTTCCAAAGCACTTAGAAGCAAAAAGAAGTTTAGGGTTCAAGTTCCAAGCCAAGGAATCTAGCATTTCTCAAGTTTCCTCCATCAAAAGGCATGTTGAACACTCCCTAATTCAACTATAATTGTAAAGTGTTAATTCATTTAGTATTTATGTATATTATATCAATGGTTTGAAATTAGGGTTGAGGATCTCATTTGGGAAAAGCTTAATATTAACTTCCCTCTTGTTATGAATTGTTTTCTAATCATTAGTAGAGGATTTTGAGACTTGAACAGATCATTTGAAAAAGGGTGAATTTCTTTATATGGATTTGAAACGTTAAATGCTATGAATGATGAAAACTATGATTTTCAATCCTTTTTAAAAGCTTGTTCTTTTCAATGGGAATCATGATGTTTATTGAATATTTTGAGCAATGCATGTTACGAGACAGTGAAAGCTGTAATGACCATACGAAAATCCTACTATGGCTATGTTATGAATTTAAAGATGGAATTTGGAGTCTATAATGTTTTACAACAACGACTTTGCATAATATTGATGACTTGCAGGTCTTGGTATGACAGTACCAAAATGTATATTCCTCAATGAAAGACTCCACGGATAGAGATTTATGATATTTGTTTTAATAGGGCGTATTTGGGGATTATGTAGCTCACCGAGAAGGTGTAAGTCCTTGTGACTAATGCCGAAAACCTATGTTTGCTGACATAGGGGTGGTTCGCTCCCCAATAGGACGACCTTGACACTCACCTCAATGAGGGCGGTACGTTATGATGGCCATACTATGTTCACCTCAATTCATGTGGCAAACATGGATTGGGGCCATGCCGGCTGGGCGAATACCGGACTCATATCAGCCCGTGGGTTGCCTAAGGTTGGTGAAACTACATATTCTATAAAGCAAGCATTTAAAGGATGGTTATGCAGCCCGTGGGTTGCCTAAGGTTGGTGAAACTACATATTCTATAAAGCAAACATTTAAAGGATGGTTATGTTTTATTACTTAAGAGTTTATTTCATGATTTCTTACACTCGTGATTTACATTATGCATCTTATGATTTTGCCTTATGAAAATGTTCTATTTCCCTTTCCCTGGGTTGCATGCCAGTACTCGCCGTACTGACCATCTCCGGACCTACATCTTCTCATGATGTAAGTTCGGAGGCACCTTCTCATGATTTTGTTCAGCACTAGTGTCACACCCCGAATCCCAACGAGGCGTGATTGGCACCCGTAGCCGACATGGCCCGAGAGAACCAATCTTTACTTACTCAATCATATGCATGCCATAAGAAACCCATAAACACATATCAACTATCAAGACCAACAATGGAAGTCATGGAACATGATATATGTACATATATGCGAAACTTGGCCGTTGAGGCCACCAAGTCAAGGACGACATATCCCTTCTACATTCATACACCCACATCCGTCTACAAAAGCCTCTAACAAGAGCATTGACCAAAATGAACCATAAGTCGGGACAAGTCCCCGCATTACACAATATATACAATACCAAAACATATATACACTCTGACTCGGAGAAGCCCCGAATGAGCTGGAGCTCACCAAAGAGCCGCTAACACTGGCAATCTACTGAGGAGGCCTACTGGGACCTGCGCCTGCAGCAAGTAAGGTAAATTCCCCGAGAGGGGTCAGTACGAAATAAGTACTGAGTATGCAAGTCTCAGATGAAACTATACAACACATGAATATTTCAATGAATATGTCAATGAACTCAAAACATATGAATACTCAATGTGAATAAGTCACCATGTTATTCTTTGGAAACCATGTGAATTGCTTTCATTATTTTCGTTACTTTCTTTATCTCAATGCTCACATGTCATTACATAACACAATGTACCCGGGCCCCGACTGATCAGTGGGTCTTTCATATCATCATATAGGGATCGAGTCGAGCTAGGCTTATGCCCCTAGACTTGCCACCCTTGGGATCGAGTCGAGCTAGGCTTACGCCCCTAGACTTGCCACCCATAAATCCATATCTCGGGATCGAGTCGAGCTAGGCTTACGCCCCTAGACTTGCCACCCGTACTTGATCATTGACCACATTTGCATTACTTTGATCATTACTTTGAGATTGATACTTTGATAATCATAACATCACTTTGGAACTTTGGAACACAACATTGTTGGAAACTTTGAATCATTGACCAATAAGTGAAGGACATGTGAACAAATATCAATGAGAAATATAACATCACTAGCACCATGATACTATTGGAACCATTGGACAAGAAGCCATGAACAAGAGACACAAGTATAGGCACTATTGGAATATTGGAACATAGCCTTCTTTGAACTTTCGGAACATTAATCATGAATATGAGAAATGAGATTCACAATTGATCAATGAGTAGGAAATATATGACAATGACCATAAATAAGTGCATATGGGATACCTTGGTACATTTCGGGATAGAACTAAAGAAATGTCAATTGTGAACACTATTGGCCGTAGAAAGATACGGACAAAATAACCTTGCATACCTTGGATTCGCAATACGAATCTACAACCTTAGATGCGTAGACAATAATCCCACTCCTTCTTTATGTGTCTACAAATACATAACGAAATTCACATTAACCACCAATTACTTTACAAATGCATACCATGTCAATGAATTACATGTTTGGCTTTCAACATGTCATTTCCCTTTGACAAAACCATTGATCATACTATTATTCCAAAAATTCCATAATATTCCCAACATTGACCAATACATGAAAATCAATACATTTCACCACAATACTTCTCCTTTACACTTTCTTATCCATAACACATAACAAATAATCCATCAAAGCACCTTAATTCAACTCATAACACATATCGGCCAAAATCCCAAAATTCCCACTTTTAGAAAAGAACAAGTTTTATACCAAAAATAACACCATACATGTTCATATTTTGTCCCTACCATGCTTTTTCATCAAAGGCACAAGGCCTAATTCACACTTGAATTCCATATACCACAAATCTCATACAAACTCACCAAGTTCCATGACCAACTTTTCCAAGCACAACCAACATGATATACATATTCTTTTATGCATATAAGATATTAATCCTTGAAAATAAATACTTACCAAGGCTTGGAATATGTTGATCTTGTCCAAGAAGTCTCAAGGAAATTATTTTGCTTTAGGGTTTGGAAATGAGAAATGTTTGTGAAAAATGTCCAAAAAGATATGAGAGTTTTGTGTGAATAAAAGAAAATCTGATGTTGGAGCCTTTATATAGTACTCAAGGCATCCTTAGCCACATTTGGTATTTAATACAATGTTTACTTGGTCAACATTGGAAGATTGGGTCATTTCCTCTTTGGGCCTTGTCTTTTATTCCATATTGGGCCTCAAATTGGGCCCAATAACATGTCTCAACTTAGCCCACCAATTCTCATGTATAATACATCATATATCTCATGTTTAATTAATTCCATAATGCCACGACAATATTCACTTATGAGATTTTCATTCGTAGCCTCAATCGCAAAAATAGGAATTCTAGTCACCTATGGCTTCTTTGAACATTTTGGTAAATTCTTGTATTCCATGGTTTGATCATGTAGGAGTATGTAGTAGTGTATCGAGGTATTTGAAGCCTTAACAACGCTAAAGGAACTCCAAGGAATCAAAAGAAACCATGGAAGAATCGTCGTTGCATTTCGTCGCAAAACGAGCGAAAGGCCAATTATGTTGTGCCTTGCGCCACTGCCTTGCTTTGCAGCAGTGGCGCAGGAATTGAAGGTTCTCTGAATCAGTGGCCTGCTGGATTTTTCAGCCATTTTTTTCTAACACTTGCATATCATCCAATACCCTATCAAAACACTACAAAATACTTACGTAGTGACCTTAATCATCAAGTAAACATGACTCCAAGGTACCAAATGAGGTTGGAAATGTATGGGGTATTACACAAGACATCTCCGACTAAAATCTAATCACATGTACGAGGCTCGAAGTAAATTTTTTTTTCATCACCAACCTTACAAAATACATACTCATAGCGTCTCGAAACTTAAGTAACCATTGTTCAACATCATCACATAGGTCGAAAAGGTACGGGGTGTTACAACTAGGATCTTCTCAGGGCAGCAAGTTAAGAAGCAGTGAGCCATCCATCTTCCGGAAGGCATCTTGTTTCATTCTCTTTATACATTTACTTTTGGTTTATGGTATTACCGGGGCCATGTTCTAGCTTAGGATTTCATTCGTATTATTAGAGGCTTCATAGACTAGTATTGGTAAATGATATCTTTTTTTTTTTTCAAAAACAAATGTTTAAACTCTTGTTCGAGTTGAACTTCGTAATTATGGCCCTATTTCCGCACTTTATGTTTTACTATGCTATTGATGTTATGCTGAGGGGTCTTTCCGGGCCTTCATTGGTCTGGAATGTCCGTCACGGCTAGGGCCTGTCTCGAGTAGTGACAAATTAGACCTACCTGCTGAAAGAATTCCTCCGAGTTTTTAATCATCTCCTCGTGCATGTCCTATGAGTCATTGCCATTTGGACTGGTCAAACAAAGCTGTTCAACTTTCTCAAACTGGTGGACTCTAAAAATTCAAACTGTGTCGCGACAGTGTGAACCAGCTTCCTTGCGGAAGCATGACGAATATTCAGCATTCCTGGTAGATGTCATAGATTAGTCAGCAAAAGCCAACTGGCAATAGAGGACAGACCGTTGGTGCCAGGTTCTGTTACAATACCTTAACAGAAGCTGTGAAGGAAGAATCTGGTCTTTCAAATGATAAGCACACAGTGGTTGTTCAGCATTGGCAATCAGATATTTGTTGTCTCCCTCACCAGTGACCTATCAAACCATAAGATAAGTGAGCTATAATTTCAAACTGGAAAGCATGAAATACCTATCATCTTGTAAGAAAACGTCAAGAATGTAGAGTTAATGCTCCCTTAAATCATCGTCGGGATGTACAAATTTTGGGGACTCTTTAGTCCATTTAATGAAATCTACGTTTGAAAAAAATGCAGAGTTACTGTCACTAATGAACAGTAAATTGGAGATTTTTCACTCGTGACAGAACTGAAAAGATCCTCCAAAATAAACATATATTGTTTTCAAAGGCGTTCTGCTGCGGTTACAGCAGACTAATCGATGGAATGAACTGCTCCATGAGAGAGATACCTTGTAAAGTTCTTCATCAAACTGAGTTAATTGAGCACACTTTGCCATAATATCATTCCTCATGAAGAACGGAGTCTGCAATGGAGTATATCGCCTCTCCTCCAAGAAATCAAGAGCAAAATAAATCAACGCTTGAATAAGACATACACTAGCCCCTTTCATACAGTAGCCTCTTCCTCCAGAAACATTTGCACCTATATATTTGCATTAATCTTGCAAGTCATTATACCAATGAACAAAAGAACACGACTTGAACAACAAAAATTTCAGGAAGGGAAAGGGTAAGCAGAATAAATTATCCTGAATACAGTGAGTTGACAGATAAAAGTAATGGATGGGAAAACAATTCCAGAACACAAAATATGACCAAATAAGACTGTGAAGAATGCAATCGTAGAATGGGTAACGGCAAAATAAAAAAGCGAGACTCAGAGAAAGAGAGGAGGCAGAGCAGCTCAGCAGTCAGCATCATGCTTTAAATACCAAACAAGTGAAGATGCAAGATGCCTAATCCCATAAGTTTCATATAGACCTTACCCTTTGTTATATTTGCAATTCCAAGAGCTTTACTGAGATCAATGTGATTTTTAAGACCCTTCTCAGTCCGCTTCTCTCCCCATGACCTTAAAATAACACTATTTGGCTGCAGAAAAAATATTTGTTAAGAGAGTCAATTTTGTTTTAAGCTAGCGTATGTCACTTAAAAAGCAACAAAATCCACATACCTCTTCATTACTTACTGGCTGAATTGTGTACAAGGTTACCAATGGTTTCCAGCTTTGAATCCAAAGCGGCTCGAATTTCCTGTAATTCTGCCTTTTTCTTTTCAATTATTTTCTTTTTCTCTGCTTTGTTTCTTTTTCTTGCATCCTCACCAGGCTTCATCAAAGGAAAAGAACATGATTCAGTTTCAACTCGAATTCGAAATTTGAAATCCTGCTTTTACGATTCAATTAGGTATAAACTTTAATAAGCATAAGTCAGGATGGTAGATGTGATGAACTTATGAGCTCTTATTACAAGAGACCAAAAGTTTTGACAAGACAAAAAGGACTGATGAATTCAACAACTAAATAGAACACTCACCTGATCTTTAAGCCTACCAAATCCTGAGGTCATGAGCAATCTTATGGTGCAGACCCTGATAGAAAGGCTTAGTTTTCAGGGGTAGGCTCATTTGTTCAGGGATTTAAACATTGTGGTTTATGCAAAGGAGGTTGTGGAATTTTATGTTAATTTGACAGTGCTTGATGGCCTAGTTGTTAGTTCTTCTGTTTGGGGGGTGTATATTATCTTTGAATCTGAAGTTGGGAGAAATTCTGCAAATCCATGTTGGGGGACTAGATGAGTATGAGTGGGATAATGATGAGGAGTGTATTCTGTCTAGGAAGTTCTCTAGGAGAAGAGTGCATTCATAATCCCCATATCCCTTAAGGATGCCTCATGTCTTCTTCCATCTCTTTTGCAGCACTTCTTTATTCACAATTTAAACGGCAACTTGTGAAAGGGCTGCATTTCACCTTTCAAAACTTTCCTAGGCTTTTTCTTCACGCTTCCCCTAGAGAACTTCCTAGATAGAATACATTCTTCATCATTATCCCACTCATACTCATCTATTCCCCAACAGGAACCTGCAGAATCACTCCCAACTTCAAAGAGTCAAACACAATCTCCACCCCCCAACAGAAAAACTAACAACTGAGCCATCAAGCACAGTCAAATTAACCCAAAGCAGAGATTAACTTTCACCCGAATGTGAATCAAGGGATTTAGGTACCATAATTATAATCCTTTTTTCATGTTTTTAAGCCACTAATTCTCTGAATAATATACACGAAATTTCCTCCATTACCTTGTTGTTTTATCACAGGCTAGGAATGAGTTTTGGGAAGTTCATGAGTAGTCTCTAACGTCTAATTCCTTATTTATTTTTGGTGCACCACTGTAACTTTGAGATATTTAGAGGATTGGGTGTCTTGTAAAAAATGATGTCTATTTGTAGGATCTTTAACTTTCTTGTATACGGATTGGGTGTCTTTTGTATAGAACGATATCTATTTATTTTTGGTGCACCCCTGTAAATTGTTTACACGCTAAAAAAAAAAAATTAAAATAGAGATCACATCAATCAAGATTCAAAATTGTTACTAACAACAAATTTAAAACAAGAGACAACAATCCAGCAAGGTTCAATAATTGAGGTTAAGAACAATCTTAACTAACAACACTCACATAGAGACAACGAAAAACATGGACATGAGGCAGTTCCACCTTCTGTCATTTCAATCCAATATTTAATATGTAACATACAGAGGAAAAAGGCATCTTTCTTGAGCATCTTCATACTCGTGTCACTACTCTTGTGGTTCTTGGACGTTATTATTGATGAGTCCATTCTGAAGTGCTTATAACTTTTTTGTGTTTAGCTTAACAGACTATCAGTATTCTTCTAAAGTTTCTTTTGTTTGTGTTGGCCTTGGGTTTTGCGGGGTATGGGTGTCCAGTAAAAAAAATTCAGGGTGATTTGCACATATGTTATCATATCAAGCTATTGTTTATCTTTTGTACCCGTTTAAGGAATTTTTGTGTAGATAACCCTTTTAAAGTAAAATGAAATATTTTTGAACTATAACGCCCTCCAACCTAAAATAGCTGAGTTCAGAATTTAGATAGAACACCACTAATATTTTGCATTCAAATTCAGAAACTACAGTACAATAATTTACGTAATTTAGGAGCACATTTTCTATTGTTTCACAATTTCGGCAAAACTTCTACTACAGTCATGCAAACAAAAAACTTCTCACAATCCAAAAGATGATGAATTGAAAAATCAATTGTTCATGCATATTTTCAAGAATGACAGTATTCATAGAAATTATTCCTTATGAAGGAAACTTAACTAATGAAGCCACCAGCTTTCCGCACTTAATTATTTATAGATATACACTCCTAGGTTGACTTTTTCAAACCATTAAAAAAAAAAAAGTTTTTCCAAATTTGCTTAATTAATAAGAGAAACATAGTTTTCTAGTATTATACTCCACTAAATTCGCCTAAAATTTAAGGGCATTTATTGGAGTAGAAGATTTACTTACAGAAAGGTGAAAAGAAAAATCGAAAGATTTTGGGATAAGAGAGTACATAGCTATAAGATACTACAGGCTTATAACAATTATCATGCATGTGTTTACCGGTAATTACGTTGTTACAAATATAGACATTTATACGCATTCACAGAACATACACATTTCTGGAAAGTAAGATGATAAATTCTGCAATTATATCACATCCTAAATGAAGCATCATTCAAAATTTGCAGAAAAAATTGCATGCATGTGTGCACCTAATATTAAACTTACTAAAATAGAAAAACTAAAAGACCATTGTTTTTCTCAAACTAAGAACAGTTCCTTATTTTTAGGTTTAAATCTATTCTCTTGAGATTAGGCAACATGATACAGAATGATACATGGCCCAAAATTTAACTGACTAGTGCAGCCACGTGAGCATGGAATGCACGGATTCTCAGGTTAGAACAGCCAATGCATCCATCTTATAAATGGGGCAAGAGTTCTTCATCTTGATCTACTCTTTAATACAATCAACATGGGATACATGACCATATTCAATTTTTGCGAGTTCTTGCCCATCACGATAGTCATCCTAAGACAAACATGACCCAGGAAAAGAGAAGGTCAGACCAAAACATAAATAAACTTATAGACCGGGGGTGGGGTAGGGGTGGTTTCTGAAATTTAGATGCCACTTACCAAGCATATGGAGCAGTGCTCTTTGCTCTCAAGACATGTCGACTTGGGCAACCTGTACTTATATATCTTAATGCTTAAATAAAAAGCTCTTACTCTTAATTCAACATTTGTGTGCTTGTGGTATTCCAATAAAGCCTAAAAGATAAAGCACCATGGGACAGGATATCAATCTATATAAAAGGAAGATTCAAGTATGTTGTATCAAACACTAAATAATTGTGTTGTCAAAACATTACCTCAGAAGACATATTCTCCATATTAAGATCCTGCCCATCATCTTCATCCTCTTCCAAGTCACCTTCCTGAAACGTTGAACTCACTTAGGAGCAGACTCAATATTGAACAACAAAAATTACATGAAAAATATATATGTGCAGAACCTAATGCTAGTAACAAGTGAAGATGCTAACCAGCACTCATGCTATACAAATTAGCAACTACAGAACTAACTGCTAAAACCAGATCGGAACATGCCCATGAAAAGTATAACAATTAAGTTCTTATAATTTAATCATATAAAATTATCAAATAAAGTAAAAATAGAAAATAAAACATCTAGAAAGGAAAAACTTACAAGTTCGCAAGACTTTAAGAACAATCAACTATTACTTATGTTTATAATTAGTGCAACTCAACAAGGACGTTTTTTATGAAGTAAGGTGTTGCATTAAAGGCATCAAGAAGATGAAAATAAGTACACGATAGTCTTAGTTAACTCCTACTACAAAGACTCTCTAGTCTAGAACAGGGAGTTAAACAAGACCAAGAAGGATGGCTGCTCATCCATCATTTGGGAGTTAAAATACTATCAAAAATATCTGGTAATTTTTGGAAATATTGCCAACTGAAAATTACGCACCAAGGAATTATTGAAAATAACAATAAAAAGTTTTCTGAGATAGCATTTTTTTCCTAAGCAATAAATACCTAAACTACTTAAAAGCATATGACTAAGTTTCAAAATGATAAGACATGGTAAAGATAAACAAACCAATTGAATAGAGAATCTTTTGAAAACATTGGATTGGGCGGACAGGAGTTCTCAAGCATAAGGGAGATTAGCAAAGAAATATTCTAGAAAAAAAATTCGACTGTTGCAAATCCTTTTCCACAATAAATATCCAGAATGAGCCCGATTTTGTTAAGGCATAAATGACTAAATAATATAGAACAACCTTGGTAAGTGAAGAAACTTAACTGGAATTGGGGTTTGCGTAGATGAGTTGACCACATCTGTCATTCTCTCTCCACTAGCAGCATTAGCAGAAAAAATAGCACCAAATCTATGACCAAAGCAACAATCATTTGCACAAATAAAACATACTTGTGTTACACATGAAGATCTTTAAAGCATCATGTGAAAATTCTAGTGTATTTTTTTTCAAAATCGGAATTGGGAGGAGTTAACACCGATGTAAACAACCAATACAGTGAATGACAGGGATTTGGGTGTCGGAGAAGGGGAAGGGAATGAAAAACAAAAAACTTCTCTTAGCTACTTGGCTATCCAAGGCCTAGAGGCGCTTTCAGTCCGAGATAAAATTGTGTACGTCTGGTATTAGAAAATTGTAAAAAACTTATCTGGAGAACCTCAATTCCTTCACTAAACATGCAGTCTCATTTAGCCGTTACTCATGATTTCCCACTGCTTCATGAAAAAAGTCAATATTTCATAATTGAAGAGTAAAACAAGTTTCATTTGGTTAAATAATGTAGAATAGCCCTCGTAAAGTGAAGAAACTTAACCAGAATCATGGCTTGTGTAGATGAGTTGACCACATCTAGCATCCGTTCTCCACTTCGAGCATTAGCAGAAGAGAAAGCACGATAACTATGTTCAAGTTTATCGTAGGCTACCCGCACCTCCTGAATTTGGGAGAAGATACTACCAACCATACTTCCATTCATGCTTCCATCTCTTTGCACATTAACAGGAGTTAAATTAGTAGCAGCATATAGTGTTCCACTGAACGTCAAGTTTTCAGCATTAGATTTGTTGCTCTCCATCTGAGGTGCCACAGGAAATGATTTGTTGTGTATTAGAACGATTGGTTGAGATCTGAAATCCTCTTTACCAATGGAAAAAGGTGGCTTCTCAGAGCTTGAATCTCCTTGTTTTTTTTGCGGAGAAGGTAAAAGAAGAGCATGAGAATTTCTTTTCAACAGAATTCAGAAAATTATTTCATGAGCCAAAACATATACCATGACATACAACAGGTATGTCAACTGCATAGATGACTTTTCAAAATAGAATGTACGGCCTCTTTTAATTCAAATGAAAAAACTAAAGTGTACAGAAAGCACAGCTTCATAGACTAAGAAAATCCATGAGATAAATGACAGGGACATTAGAAGACAGTGGTTTGCACAAATAAAGAATGCAAGAAGATCTTTAAAGCAAAATGTGAAAAGTGTAGTGTATATTTTGCAAAATCAGAGTTAGAAAGAGGAGGTAATACCGATATAAACAACCAGTACAGTAATGATGAGAAAACTAGCTCATCAAAAGACATCTAAGTCAAAATTTAAAGAAAATGTGGATATACTATTAAGATTTTAACCACTAACATGCACAACTAGGTCAGTATTAAACTAACACAGGCCAATGCTAAATCCTTTGGGGCAAGGGGAAGGGAATTCTTTAAAAAAAAAAAAAAAAAAAAATTCAAAGGGAAGAGTTCGTTCTGCTTTTTGAGATACATGGACGATAAATGAAAAATACAGCTTGGAAAGTATATGTCAGCCCAAGTCAACTCCAAACATCTAGAGGTCAAAGAAATTAAGGAAGAGAAAAAAATAGTAACTTAACTTAGCTACTTGCTCTGCAAGGCCTAGAGGCGCTTTCAATACTGCAGCAGAAAAAATTATGTGTAAGCATAGGTGTTTTGTATTAGATAAATCGATTCCATACTCTTCCACATTCAGAAAAACTAGATAAAACTATCTGGAGAACCTCAATTCTTTCACTAGACATGCATTCCTGTTTAGCCGTTACTCGTTATTTTTCGTAAAGTCAATATTTCATAATTGAAGAGTAAAGCAAGTTTTATTTGGTTTCTCAAATAAATGTGTGTCCTCTCTAATACAACTTTCATGATTAGTAGTGCTTTCTGTGCATTGAAGTACATAGATTCTATTTCGAAAAAACCAATACATGATATAGCCAATCAGGTGAAGCTTTTTAGAAGGAGTCCATATTAAAGCACTTCTCAAGAAACACCGTCATTAAGTAAGCTTTTAAATTACGCTATAGAAATAATGTTGTTCCTCTGTTATCATCCATAGAGATAATATTCCTAGATACCAATTATTCCTCTCTACCATATGGAAAGTACTTTCATATTTCATAGGATTTCAAAATACATCTATAGTTACTTGTATTGGTAGTGGGTTGGAGTTTATTAATAGGTTTCTCTGTAATTTGTTGGAGATCAATCATATGCTAGCAAAAAAATCACTTTCCATTCTCTTCGATCACCTTCTTGTCCAGCTTATATTCTAGATATATAATTGCAGTACTTCTCTGAGAATCAAATGAACTCAGAGAAAAATAAAGGAATTTAATTTGATGGATATTAAATAACTTATAACTTATACCATATTTCCTTATATTATAGTAGAGATTACCTAAAGGGAGATGTATTCTTAAAATGTACATCCACAAGCTGCCCCAGCCCAAAAAAAAACCTTTGTTGTATTCGGCGAGGATCATGTATCACATTAAGCCAAATACTAGGAAATACAAATTTCCAACTGCAAACAAACTTCATTAATATCTAAAAGTAATAATTAATGCTTGATAAACTGCGAAGCAATTCAAAGTCTCTTGCCCTAGAGCAGTATCTAGCCAATGAATTTTTGTTTTAGTTATAAGCTAGTGTCCTTCAAGAAGGAAAGGAGCATCAATGGTATCTAATTAATCTGACTAAAAGATCAATTAACAATCAACTTTGCCCTAGTCCCAAATTTCTTGGATTGGCTATCTGAATCCTTTAAATCTATTCTGCTCTAATTAAGATCTTCCTCAAATTCCTTGATCTTTCAGTATTCAGAAAGTTCATCATGGTTATTAGACTAATTTTAAGTGATTATATTGAAATTTTAAAAAAAGGAAACAAAAGGGTAAGAGCAGATTCAAACCAAATCAAATTATAATAGAAACAAATACTTTCTTTTTCCTCACAAAAGATCAATACTTTTTTTGGATCAATGAACTAAAAGATCACAAAAAAACCAATCCTTGATCAATCTGAACTAAAAGATCAATACTTTTTTTCCTCAAAAAAAAAAAAAGAAACAAATACCTCACATTATACTCGGTTCCAACAAATGAAAAAGCGAAGGTTAAAGGGGAAGAAAGAGAGAGAAGATTAGAGACGGAGAGAAAAAGGGACTTTAAGAATTAGTAAAGCAAAGAAAAAGGGAAAACAACGGAGAGAACTAGGCATATTTGTTTGCAATCAAGGTAACTGACAGAGGGGTAAAGTGAGTGAGTAGGAAATACTAAATATCACACAGATTACAGTAATTAAGACTCATGAATAGTAACAAACTTAAAACAAGAGATTAATTACAACAATTCTTTTTTTTAGGAGGAAAACATAAATAGTGTATCTTCAAGATATCACCAACGAGATAGTAAATGTGCAATTACAGATTTTTCCATTCCAATTGTATGCTAAAAGCAAAGGCATATTAATACATAAACAAACACTCAAACTTGGCCTCAACTGACAAGCAAGCACTCCAACTTTGGGAGTGCACATGTAGACACCTCAACTTGGTATTCAAAATAAATTCCTATTGATTCAATTCATTAACATGTTCGTAAGTTCATTAAGGACTATACACCAATTAACATGGGTATCATCGTAAAAAAAAAATGCATTGTATTATTATTTTTAAGGGGTATGAAAAGTTCATTGTGGGTAAGTAAAAGTAAACGAAGGGAGTACATCTTTCCAACTTTTATGTGAACGAAGGGACTACATTTTCTAATAACCTTGCCACACTCGTGTGGGGTCAGATGCTCCTCTAGATCTCATTGTTCTTGTGCATTTTTACCCACATTGTGCATGCTATGCTCTCAAGAATAAATAGAATATTGGGCAAGTACTTCTTACCAACACTTCCATAGAGTGATGGAGTCAGGAATTCTAATTAGGAAATACAAACAATGTTAAAATGCAATAATTAGCAATTGTGAAGGGGGTTCAACAATTTTAAAATGAAACTTGACTTATAATGTTGTTACCATCAAAGGTTGTGACTAGGTAAGTACTTCTCAATCATCAATTAGAAGTCTCGAATTCAAGCCCTGAAAATGATATCTCTTTAATAGGAAATGCTTTACCTTCAAAGTAAATCTTTCTGACTAGAATCTCGGATTAGTCGGTCCCAAATGAGTATCAGACACTGGGTTAATCAAAACACAAATCGGAAAAAATTAATGAAACTACCATCTAATTCCCATACTTATGTATGTGTAAATACATACGCTTCATCAAATTGCTGTTTCAAACGATTTAGAAACATAGACATTTATGTGTGCTCATATGTCAGGCCCCGAATCCCATCGAGACATGATTGGCACCCGTAGCCGATAAGGCCCGAGAGAACCAACCTTTGCCTATGTTCAATCATATGCATCTCATAATCACAATCACCATGGCATAAGAACATGAAAGACGAATGACGGAAAACATGGGACATCATTATACATACATACGAAACTTGGCCGTTGAGGCCATCTAGTCAAAACAACATATGTCTTTTACACTGATACACCCACATCGGTCTACAAAAGCCTCTAACAAGAGCATTGACCAAAATGAACCATAAGTCGGGACAAGTCCCCGCTTTACACATTATGTACAATACCAAAACATGCATATACTCTGACTCGGAGAAGCCCCGAATGAGTTGGAGCTCACCAAAAAAAACCTGCTAACACTGGCACTCTACTGGGGTGGCCTACTGGGACCTGCGCCTGCAGCAAGTAAGGTAAATTCCCCGAGGGGGGTCAGTACGAAATAAGTACTGAGTATGCAAGGCTCAGATGAAACTGTACAATACATGAATATTTCAATGAACATAAAACATATGAATAATCAATGTACATAAGTCACCATTTGGTATTTTGGGAAACCATGTGGATTACTTTCATTACTTTATTTGCTTTCTTTATCTCAATGCTCAATGATAACAATGTACCCGGGCCCCTACTGATCAGTGGGTCTTTTCATATCATAACATCATATTGGGATCAAGTCGAGCTAGGCTTATGCCCCTAGACTTGCCACCCATAAATCAATACATCGGGATCGAGTCGAGCTAGGCTTACGCCCCTAGACTTGCCACCCTCGGGATCGAGTCGAGCTAGGCTTACACCCCTAGACTTTCAACCCATAAATCAATACATCGGGATCGAGTCGAGCTAGGCTTACGCCCCTAGACTTGCCACCCATACTTGATCATTGACCACATTTGCGTTACTTTGATCTTTACTTTGAGATTGATACTTTGATAATCATAACATCACTTTGGAACTTTGGAACATAACATTGTTGGAAACTTTGAATCATTGACCAATAAGTGAAGGACATGTGAATAAATATCAATGAGAAAGATAATATAACTAGCACCATGATACCATTGGAACCATTGGACAATAATCCATGAACAAGAGACACAAGTATAGGCACTATTGGAATATTAGAACATAGCCTTCTTTGAACTTTCGGAACATTAACCATGAATATGAGAAATGAGATTCACAATTGATCAATGAGTTGGAAATATATGACAATGACCATAGATAAGTGCATATGGGATACCTTAGTACATTTCGGATTAGAACGAGAGAAATGTCAATGTGAACACTATTGGCCGTAGAAAGATACGGACAAAGTAACCTTACATACCTTGGATTCACAATACGAATATACCACCTTTGATGCGTATACAATAATCCCTCTCCTTATTTATGTGTCACTCTACAACATAAATACATAACGAAATTCACATTAACCACCAATCACTTTACAAATGCATACCATGTCAATGAGTTACATGTTTGCCTTTAAACATGTCATTTCCCCTTGACAAAACCATTGATCATACTATTATTTCAAAAATTCCATAATATTTCAAACATTGACCAATACATAAAAATCAACACATTTCACCACAATACTTCTCCTTTACACTTTCTTATCCATAACACATCACAAATAATCCATCAAAGCACCTTAATTCAACTCATAACACATATCAGCCAAAATCCCAAAATTCCCACTTTTAGACAAGAACAAGTGTAATGCCCAAAATAACACCATACATGTTCATATTTTGTCCATACCATGCTTTTTCATCAAAGGCACAAGGCCTAATTCACACTTGAATTCCATATACCACAAATCTCATACAAAATCACCAAGTACCATGACCAACTTTTCCAAGCACAACCAACATGATATACATATTATTTTATGCATATAAGATATTAATCCATGAAAATAAATACTTACCAAGGCTTGGAATATGTTGATCTTGTCCAAGGAGTCCCAAGGAATTATTTTGCTTTAGGGTTTGGAAATGAGAAATGTTGAGAAAAATGTTTTAAAGGCATGAGAGGTTTTGTACAATAAAAATCTGATTTGCCCCTTTATATAGGCCTCTCATGTTGTCCTTAGCCAATTCTTGGCATTTAATAATGTGTCTAGAAGGTCAAATGGAAGAATGGGTCTTTTGACCCATTTGGGCCATGGATTTCTTCCACTTTTGGGCCTTAATTTGGCCCAAGAAGACATATCCATTTAACCCAACAAGTTTCATGCATTATTCACCATATCTCTCATGTTTATATAATTCCATAAGGTCACGACAATATTCCCTTAAAAGATTCTCATTCGTCCTTTCGATCGCAAAAATAGGCATTCTAGTCGCCCTTGGTTTCATTGGACATTTTGGATCACTATTCACCTTTCGTGATTTGATCATGTAGGAGTATGTAGGAGTGTATTGAAGTGTTTGACTCTTTAACAATGCTCAAATAACTCCAAAGAATCAAAATAAATCATCTAGAAATCGTCGTAGAATTGCGTTACGAAACGACTCCGGAAAGGCCTAGTTTTTGTTCCTTGCGCCACACCCCTGAAACAGGGTAGTGGCGCAAGTTTCAGCATTTTGCTGAAATTTCCGGCCACTAATCCAACGTTTACGTATCGTCCAATCCCTTATCAAAACACTACAAAATACTTACTTAGTGATCTTAACCATCAAGTAAACATGAATTAAAGTCACCAAATGAGGTTATAATGTGTACGAGTTCTTACCCAAATGCTCCACGAAATCACAACACACCTCCTACGACGATCTAATCGCACATGTTACGTCCGATATCAAATGTTTCACCAATGACACTATAAAACACATATGCATGGCATCTCAACACCTATGTAGGTATGATCCCAAGGTATCAAGTGAGGTTATAAAGTACGGGGTGTTACATTCTTCCCCCCTTAGAAACATTCGTCCTCGAATGTTAACAACATTGTCTTATATACAACAAATGCATCTTTACTTTAACATACCTATACACATTCACATAATGCTTTTAAATACTTACTTGTTATTGTTCCACCTCCGCACTGTGAACTTCTTGGTCCATTTGAAATAAGTGGGGATATTTGGATTTCATCATTTCTTCCGCTTCCCATGTGATCTCCTCTACGTGTTGGTTTCTCCAAAGGACTTTTACGGATGCTATGTCTTTATTCCTCAATTTCTTTACTTGTCGATTTAGGATAGCAATGGGCACCTCTTCATAAGTGAGATCCTCTGTAACTTGAACATCCTCTACGGGA
Organism: Capsicum rhomboideum; assembly: GCA_031232105.1. NCBI lineage: Eukaryota > Viridiplantae > Streptophyta > Magnoliopsida > Solanales > Solanaceae > Capsicum > Capsicum rhomboideum. Next base: position 134,406,184 of record CP124711.1, on the reverse strand, counting down.
ACAATACGAGACGGATCTCCTATGTATTTCTGAAGCATCGACACATGAAAGACCGGATGGACGGAGGAAAGTTCTTGAGGTAAGGCTAATTCATATGCGACTTGCCCAAATCTTATAAGAACTTCATAGGGGCCTATGTAACGGGGACTCAATTTCCCTTTCTTTCCGAACCGCATTACCCCTTTCATCAGTGACACCTTTAAAAATACCCAATCACCTATGGCGAATTCAAGCCCTCTTCTTCTAACATCGGCATATAACTTTAACTTTCTCCATGGCTTGGTGAACAATATCTGGCCCAAGTAAAGCAGTTTCACCTGCTTCGAACCATCCAATTGGTGATCTACATTTCCTTCCATACAAGGCTTCATAAGGTGCCATTTTAATACTTGAATGATAGCTATTGTTATATGCAAATTCAATAAGAGGCAAATGGTCATCCCAACTACCTTGAAAATCCAATGTACATGCTCGTAGCATATCTTCAAGTGTTTGAATAGTACGTTCTGCTTGTCCATCGGTCTGAGGATGGAAAGCCGTACTCAAATTCACCTGAGAACCCAAACTCCGCTGAAAAGATTTCCAAAAGTGTGCTGTGAACTGTGCTCCTCTGTCTGATATAATAGAAAGTGGAATACCATGCAAACGTACTATCTCTTTCACATACAACTTTGCATAATCCTCAGCTGTATAGGTCGTCTTGACAGGTAGAAAATGCGCTGACTTGGTAAGTCGGTCCACTATGACCCATATGGAATCAAACTTTCGCAATGTGCGAGGCAAACCCGTAATAAAATCCATATTAATCATATCCCACTTCCAGACTGGAAGATTGATACATTGCATGTAACCTCCCGGTTTCTGATGTTCCACTTTAACTTGTTGGCAATTCGGGCATTGCGCGACAAATTCTGCAATGTTCTTTTTCATGTTGCCCCACCAATACACTTCTTTCAATTCATGGTACATTTTAGTAGCACCCGGGTGAATGGAATAGCGCGAATGGTGCGCTTCTGTCATTATTCGTGTCCTCAGTTCATCTACGTCCGGTACACATAACCTCCCTTGACATTGAAGTACCCCTTCCGGTGTAATATCAAATGCCTTGGTCAAATTCTGCTGCACATTTTCCTTTAGCTGTAATAAAATAGAATCCGCAAATTGCTTCTCTTTCACTTCAGCTATCAAGGACGATTCTGCTGCATTCTGCACCATAACTCTATCATCTGAGGTTTCAATAAGGCGAACTCCCAAGCTGGCTAATTGATTCAAATCTTTGATTATCTCACGGTTTTCATTCAATTGACCACTAGTGCTTTCGACTGCCTTATGGCTCAACGCATCAGCTACGACATTTGCTTTGCCTGGGTGATAAAGAATATCAATGTCATAGTCTTTTAAAAGCTCTAACCACCTTCGTTGCCTCAAATTGAGTTCCTTCTGCTTAAAAAGATATTGCAAGCTTTTGTGATCTGTATAGATGTCAACATGAACCCCATATAAGTAATGACGCCATATCTTTAAAGCAAAAACTACTGCTGCCAATTCAAGATCATGTGTGGGATAGTTTTTCTCATGTGGCCGCAACTGTCGTGAGGCATATGCTATCACCCTACCATGCTGCATCAACACACATCCGAGACCAATCCCGGAAGCATCACAATACACTGCATAGCCCTCTGTACCTTCAGGAAGAACTAACACTGGTGTGGAAGTCAACTTATCTTTCAATTTTTGGAACCCTTTTTCACATGCATCATTCCATTGAAATTTAATTGCCTTGTGAGTTAACTTTGTCAATGGTGCAGCAATAGAAGCAAAACCTTCTACAAATCTTCGGTAATAACCTGCCAAACCCAGAAAACTGTGAATCTCTGTGGGTGTCGTAGGTCTTGGCCAATTCTTCACTGCTTCAATTTGTCACACCCCGAATCCCATCGAGACATGATTGGCACCCGTAGCCGATAAGGCCCGAGAGAACCAACCTTTGCCTATGTTCAATCATATTCATAACCACCATTGCATAATATTATGAAATACGAATAAAGGAGAACATGGGACATATTTAGGCATACATATGATACTTGGCCGTTGAGGCCATCCAGTCAAAACAACATGTGTCTGTGTCTTTTACACTATTACACCCACATCGGTCTACAAAAGCCTCTAACAAAAGCATTGACCAAAATGAACCATAAGTCGGGACAAGTCCCCGCTTTACACATTATGTACAATACCAAAACATATATACACTCTGACTCAGAGAAGCCCCGAATGAGCTGGAGCTCACCAAAGAGCCGCTAACACTGGCAATCTACTGAGGAGGCCTACTAGGACCTGCGCCTGCAGCAAGTAAGGTAAATTCCCCGAGAGGGGTCAGTACGAAATAAGTACTGAGTATGCAAGGCTCAGATGAAACTATACAACACATGAATATTTCAATGAATATGTCAATGAACTCAAAACATATGAATACTCGATGTGAATAAGTCACCATGTTATTCTTTGGAAACCATGTGGATTGCTTTCATTCTTTTCATTACTTTCTTTATCTCAATGCTCACATGTCATTACATATCACAATGTACCTGGGCCCCGACTGATCAGTGGGTCTTTCATATCATCATATAGGGATCGAGTCGAGCTAGGCTTGTGCCCCTAGACTTGCCACCCTTGGGATCGAGTCGAGCTAGGCTTACGCCCCTAGACTTGCCACCCATAAATCCATATCTCGGGATCGAGTCGAGCTAGGCTTACGCCCCTAGACTTGCCACCCGTACTTGATCATTGACCACATTTGCATTACTTTGATCTTTACTTTGAGATTGATACTTTGATAGTCATAACATCACTTTGGAACTTTGGAACATAACATTGTTGGAAACTTTGAATCATTGACCAATGAGTGAAGAACATGTGAACAAATATCAATGAGAAATATAACATAACTAGCACCATGATACCATTGGAACCATTGGACAATAATCCATGAACAAGAGACACAAGTATAGGCACAATTGGAATATTGGAACATAGCCTTATTTGACCTTTCGGAACATTAACCACCAATCACTTTACAAATGCATACCATGTCAATGAGTTACATGTTTGCCTTTAAACATGTCATTTCCCCTTGACAAAACCATTGATCATACTATTATTTCAAAAATTCCATAATATTCCCAACATTGACCAATACATAAAAATCAACACATTTCACCACAATACTTCTCCTTTACACTTTCTTATCCATAACACATCACAAATAATCCATCAAAGCACCTTAATTCAACTCATAACACATATCGGCCAAAATCCCAATATTCCCACTTTTAGACAAGAACAAGTGTAATGCCCAAAATAACACCATACATGTTCATATTTTGTCCATACCATGCTTTTTCATCAAAGGCACAAGGCCTAGTTCACACTTGAATTCCATATACCACAAATCTCATACAAAATCACCAAGTACCATGACCAACTTTTCCAAGCACAACCAACATGATATACATATTCTTTTATGCATATAAGATATTAATCCATGAAAATAAATACTTACCAAGGCTTGGAATATGTTGATCTTGTCCAAGGAGTCCCAAGGAATTATTTTGCTTTAGGGTTTGGAAATGAGAAATGTTGAGAAAAATGTTTTAAAGGCATGAGAGGTTTTGTACAATAAAAATCTGATTTGCCCCTTTATATAGGCCTCTCATGTTGTCCTTAGCCAATTCTTGGCATTTAATAATGTGTCTAGAAGGTCAAATGGAAGAATGGGTCTTTTGACCCATTTGGGCCATGGATTTCTTCCACTTTTGGGCCTTAATTTGGCCCAAGAAGACATATCCATTTAACCCAACAAGTTTCATGCATTATTCACCATATCTCTCATGTTTATATAATTCCATAAGGTCACGACAATATTCCCTTAAAAGATTCTCATTCGTCCTTTCGATCGCAAAAATAGGCATTCTAGTCGCCCTTGGTTTCATTGGACATTTTGGATCACTATTCACCTTTCGTGGTTTGATCATGTAGGAGTATGTAGGAGTGTATTGAAGAGTTTGATCTTTAACAATGCTCAAATAACTCCAAAGAATCAAAAGAAACCATCTAGAAATCGTCGTAGACTTGCGTTACGAAACGACTCCGGAAAGGCCTAGTTTTTGTTCCTTGCGCCACACCCCCTGAAACAGGGTAGTGGCGCAAGAATTGGGCCTGCTCTGAAGTTTATGCAGGCTGGTGGCTTGCGCCACACCACTGAAACAGGGTAGTGGCGCAAGTTTCAGCATTTTGCTGAAATTTCCGGCCACTAATCCAACGTTTACGTATCGTCCAATCCCTTATCAAAACACTACAAAATACTTACTTAGTGATCTTAACCATCAAGTAAACATGAATTAAAGTCACCAAATGAGGTTATAATGTGTACGAGTTCTTACCCAAATGCTCCACAAAATCACAACACACCTCCTACGACGATCTAATCGCACATGTTACGTCCGATATCAAATGTTTCACCAATGACACTATAAAACACATATGCATGGCATATCAACACCTATGTAGATATGATCCCAAGGTATCAAGTGAGGTTATAAATTACGGGGTGTTACATTCTTCCCCCCTTAGAAACATTCATCCTCGAATGTTAACAACAGTGTCGTATATACAACAAATGCATCTTTACTTTAACATACCTATACACATTCACATAATGCTTTTAAATACTTACTTGTCATTGTTCCACCTCTGCACTGTGTACTTCTTGGTCCATTTGAAATAAGTGGGGATACTTTGATTTCATCATTTCTTCCGCTTCCCATGTGATCTCCTCTACTTGTTGATTTCTCCAAAGGACTTTTACGGATGCTATGTCTTTATTTCTCAATCTCTTTACTTGTCGATCTAGGATAGCAATGGGCACTTCTTCATAAGTGAGATCCTCTGTAACTTGAACATCCTCTACGGGAACAATACGAGACGGATCTCCTATGCATTTCCGAAGCATCGACACATTAAAGACCGGATGGACTGAGGAAAGTTCTTGAGGTAAGGCTAATTCATATGCGACTTTCCCAAATCTTCTAATAACTTCGTATGGGCCTATGTAACGTGGACTCAATTTTCCTTTCTTTCTGAACCGCATTACCCCTTTCATTGGTGACACCTTTAAAAACACCCAATCACCTATGGCAAATTCAAGCCCTCTTCTTCTAATATCGGCATATGACTTGTGACGACTTTGAGCCGTTTGTAATCGCTGTTGGATCACTTTGACTTTCTCCATAGCCTGGTGCACCATATCCGGCCCAAGTAAAGCAGTTTCACCTGCTTCAAACCACCCAATTGGTGATCTACATTTTCTTCCGTACAAAGCTTCATAAGGTGCCATCTGAATACTTGAATGATAGCTGTTGTTATAAGCAAATTCAATAAGAGGCAAATGGTCATCCCAACTGCCTTGAAAATCCAACGTACATGCTCGTAGCATATCTTCAAGTGTCTGAATAGTACGTTCGGCTTGTCCATCAGTCTGAGGATGGAAAGCCGTACTCAAATTCACCTGAGTACCCAAACTCCGCTGAAAAGATTTCCAAAAGTGTGCTGTGAACTGTGCTCCTCTGTCTGATATGATCGAAAGTGGAATACCATGCAATCGTACTATCTCTTTCACATACAACTTCGCATAATCCTCGGCTGTATAGGTCGTCTTGACAGGTAGAAAATGCGCCGACTTGGTAAGTCGGTCCACTATGACCCATATGGAATCAAACTTCCGCAATGTACGAGGCAAGCCCGTAATAAAATCCATATTAATCATATCCCACTTCCAGACTGGAAGATTGATACATTGCATGTAACCTCCCGGTTTCTGATGTTCCACTTTCACTTGTTGACAATTTGGGCACTGCGCGACAAATTCTGCAATGTTCTTTTTCATGTTGCCCCACCAATACACCTCTTTCAATTCATGGTACATTTTAGTAGCACCCGGATGAATGGAATAGCGCGAATGGTGCGCCTCTGTCATTATTCGTGTCCTCAGTTGATCTACATCCGGTACACATATTCTCCCTTGACATTGAAGCACCCCTTCCGGTGTAATCTCAAATGCCTTGGTCAAATTCTGCTGCACATTCTCCTTTAGCTGTAATAAAATAGAATCCGCATACTGTTTTTCTTTCACTTCAGCTATCAAGGAGGATTCTGCTGCATTCTGCACCATAACTCTATCATATGAAGTTTCAATAAGGCGAACTCCCAAGCTGGCTAATTGATTCAAATCTTTGATTATCTCACGCTTTTCATTCAACTGACCACTAGTGCTTTCGACTGCCTTACGGCTCAATGCATCAGCTACGACATTTGCTTTGCCTGGGTGATAAAGAATATCAATGTCATACTCTTTTAAAAGCTCTAACCACCTTCGTTGCCTCAAATTGAGTTCCTTCTGCTTAAAAAGATATTGCAAGCTTTTGTGATCCGTATAGATGTCAACATGAACCCCATATAAATAATGACGCCATATCTTTAAAGCAAAAACTACTGCTGCCAATTCAAGATCATGTGTGGGATAGTTTTTCTCATGTGGCCGCAACTGTCGTGAGGCATATGCTATCACCCTACCATGCTGCATCAACACACATCCGAGACCAATCCCGAAAGCATCACAATACACTGCATAGCCCTCTGTGCCTTCAGGAAGAACTAACACTGGTGTAGAAGTCAACTTATCTTTCAATTTTTGGAAACCTCTTTCACATGCGTCATTCCATTGAAATTTAATTGCCTTGTGAGTTAACTTTGTCAATGGTGTTGCAATAGAATCAAACCCTTCTACAAATCTTCGGTAATAACCTGCCAGACCCAGAAAACTGCGAATCTCTGTGGGTGTCGTAGGTCTTGGCCAGTTTTTCACTGCTTCAATCTTTTGGGTATCAACCTGTATGCCTTCATCTGATACAATGTGACCCAAGAACGCGACTGATTTCAAACAAAACTCACATTTGGAGAATTTTGCATACAACTTACGCTCACGGAGAATTTGCAACACTTGCCGTAAGTGATAAGCATGGTCTTCTGATGATCTTGAATAAACAAGAATGTCATCTATAAATACTGTCACGAACACGTCTAGGAATGGCTTAAACACCCTGTTCATCAAATCCATAAACACAGCCGGTGCATTTGTTAGCCCAAATGACATAACTAAAAATTCATAATGGCCATACCGTGTTCGGAAAGCTGTCTTGGGTACATCCTCCTCTTTAACTCTGACCTGATGGTAACCCGACCTCAAGTGAATTTTTGAAAAACACCTGGCACCCTGTAACTGATCAAACAAATCATCAATACGAGGGAGGGGATATTTGTTCTTGATCATTACTTTATTCAGTTGCCGATAGTCGATGCACATTCTCAAGGTGCCATCTTTCTTTCGCACAAATAATACCGGTGCACCCCACGGGGACATACTAGGCCTAATAAAGCCTTTATCCAGCAAATCTTTCAACTGCTCCTTCAATTCACGCAGTTTCGCTGGAGCCATTCTATATGGAGGAATAGAAATGGGCTGAGTGCCTGGAATCACATCAATACCGAATTCCACTTCTCGTTCTGGGGGTAAACCTGGAAGATCCTCTAGAAATACATCAAGAAATTCATTGACTACCGGTACTAACTGTGGAGTTAATGGTTCCACATTATTATCTTTCACTCGTACCAAATGACATACGTATCCCTTGGCAATCATTTTTCTGGCTTTCAAATAGGAAATAAATCTCCCTCGTGGTGCCCCTACATTACCCTGCCATTCAAGAACATTCTCCTGCGGAAAACAAAATTGCACCTTCTTGGCCCGGCAATCTACCGTAGCATAACAAGAAGCCAACCAATCCATCCCCATTATGACATCAAAATCCACCATGTCAAGTTCAATAAGATCGGCCAACGTATCATGTCCACACACTGTTACCACACAGTTATGATATACTCTCTTTGCAACAATATATTCACCAACCGGTGTAGACACTTCAATTGATTTAATTAATAATTCCGGTGCCTTTGCAAATTTTGCAGCAACCAATGGAGTAACATAGGAAAATGTAGAACCTGGGTCAATTAGTGCATATACATTATGTGAGAATATGGATAATGTACCTGTGACAACATCTGGGGAAGCCTCTGAATTCTGGCGGTCCACCAAAGCATAAGTGCAATTCTGGACCCCGCTAGTACTGGCTCCTCCTCTAGCACCTCTGCCTCGGCCAATAGGCTGTACCCCTCGGCCCTGTGAAGGAACCGATGCTGAAGACGCAACAGCCGACCCAGCTGGTCGTGCTATACCACCCATGCTCCGCTGTGGACATTCTCTCGCTATATGTCCCGGCATACCACACCAAAAGCAGGCATTCGTCCCTGTCCGACATGGACCGGTGTGCATACGCCCGCAGTGCTGACACTGCTGATGAGAAAAACCTGCTGACTGTGATCCATGACCCCCACTACTCTGTCCAGCTGAACCACCTCGAAACCCTCGAGACTGAGAATAAGCACTCCCTGTGGAATAAGAGAATGACGGTCTAGGTGGTCTAGGAAACATGCGGGGCCTAGATCCTCCTTGGGACATCATAGGTGGTCCCATAGGTCTAGCCCTTTTGGACTGTCCCCTATCAAATTCATGTACCCTGCGTCTTTGTCTCTGATCCTCCATTTTCTGGGCGAAGGCTTATATGCGAGCAATGTCCATGTCCCTATTCAAAGCCGCAATAGTGCAATCTCTTACCAAATATGGCTCTAGTCTGTCCACGTATCTATGGACCCTGTCTGTCATCGTAGCCACAACATTTGGCGCATAGCGGGCCAAGGAATTAAATTGCAAGCTATATTCTCGGACGCTCAAATTTCCTTGACGCAAATTCAGGAACTGATCTGCACGTGCTTCCCGAACCTCATATGGAAGATAATGATCGAGGAAAGCCACTTTAAACTCTTCCCAAGTAGGTGGATCTGCACCAATGTCACGGGATTTCTTCCAATCCTCATACCATAATATTGCCTCTCCCTTCAATCTGTATGCAGCAAGTTCAACTGTCTCTACCCCTGTCACATGCATAACTTCTAATACCCTCTGAATTTGATCCACGAAGTCCTGTGGATCTGCTTTTGGATCTGCCCCTGTGAATATAGGAGGGTCCAGTTTCAAGAAATCCTGTGTTCTGCGACTTGCCATTCTAGCCTCATCATCATCATGTGCCATAGCACCAGCTCTTCCCTGGCTTTGTGCCGCCACTAACTGTGTCAACATCTGTACAGCATTCCTAAGATCCTGATCTGTGGCATTTGTCGGTGGTTCCACGGGCACTTCCCTTCTTCTCGGCTCTTCTGGAGCTGAAGAAGTAGAAGAAGCTCGCGTTGCGAACTCAGTTTCAGCCCCACCTTGATCAACTTGCTCAGGTGGTGGTCTACTTGATCCTTCACCAGTAATTCTATCTATCAGCTTACTTTTACCTTTTTCTCTTCCTCTTCTAGTGTTCGGCATTTTGACTATACCAAAGAAAAACAATCACCAAGATCAGATACAATGCAACTGACAACATTGGCTCTATTGCATGATCTAGAATGAAGGAAAGAAACAACATCCTAAATGCCTCGTAGCCTCCTACGTATAAATGTGGTGCACAACACATCGATACGTAAGACTCTACTCAGACACGGCTTTGTAGACATCCTTAGACCGACTGCTCTGATAGCACTTTTGTCACACCCCGAATCCCATCGAGACATGATTGACACCCGTAGCCGATAAGGCCCTAGAGAACCAACCTTTGCCTATGTTCAATCATATTCATAACCACCATTGCATAATATTATGAAATACGAATAAAGGAGAACATGGGACATATTTAGGCATACATATGAAACTTGGCCGTTGAGGCCATCCAGTCAAAACAACATGTGTCTGTGTCTTTTACACTATTACACCCACATCGGTCTACAAAAACCTCTAACAAGAGCATTGACCAAAATGAACCATAAGTCGGGACAAGTCCCCGCTTTACACATTATGTACAATACCAAAATATATATACACTCTGACTCGGAGAAGCCCAGAATGAGCTGGAGCTCACCAAAGAGCTGCTAACACTGACAATCTACTGAGGAGGCCTACTGGGACCTGTGCCTGCAGCAAGTAAGGTAAATTCCCCGAGAGGGGTCAGTACGAAATAAGTACTGAGTATGCAAGGCTCAGATGAAACTATACAACACATGAATATTTCAATGAATATGTCAATGAACTCAAAACATATGAATACTCGATGTGAATAAGTCACCATGTTATTCTTTGGAAACCATGTGGATTGCTTTCATTCTTTTCATTACTTTCTTTATCTCAATGCTCACATGTCATTACATATCATAATGTACCCGGGCCCCGACTGATCAGTGGGTCTTTCATATCATCATATAGGGATCGAGTCGAGCTAGGCTTATGCCCCTAGACTTGCCACCCTTGGGATCGAGTCGAGCTAGGCTTACGCCCCTAGACTTGCCACCCATAAATCCATATCTCGGGATCGAGTCGAGCTAGGCTTACGCCCCTAGACTTGCCACCTGTACTTGATCATTGACCACATCTGCATTACTTTGATCTTTACTTTGAGATTGATACTTTGATAGTCATAACATCACTTTGGAACTTTGGAACATAACATTGTTGGAAACTTTGAATCATTGACCAATGAGTGAAGAACATGTGAACAAATATCAATGAGAAATATAACATAACTAGCACCATGATACCATTGGAACCATTGGACAATAATCCATGAACAAGAGACACAAGTATAGGCACTATTGGAATATTGGAACATAGCCTTATTTGACCTTTCGGAACATTAACCATGAATTACTTTACAAATGCATGCAATGTCAATGAATTACATGTTTGCCTTTAAACATGTCATTTCCCCTTGACAAAATCATTGATCATACTATTATTTCACAAATTCCATAATATTCCCAATATTGACCAATACATAAAAATTAACACATTTCACCACAATACTTCTCCTTTACACTTTCTTATCCATAACACATCACAAATAATCCATCAAAACACCTTAATTCAACTCATAACACATATCGGCCAAAATCCCAAAATTCCCACTATTAGACAAGAACAAGTGTAATGCCCAAAATAACACCATACATGTTCATATTTTGTCCATACCATGCTTTTTCATCAAAGGCACAAGGCCTAATTCACACTTGAATTCCATATACCACAAATCTCATACAAAATCACCAAGTACCATGACCAACTTTTCCAAGCACAACCAATATGATATACATATTCTTTTATGCATATAAGATATTAATCCATGAAAATAAATACTTACCAAGGCTTGGAATATGTTGATCTTGTCCAAGGAGTCCCAAGGAATTATTTTGCTTTAGGGTTTGGAAATGAGAAATGTTGAGAAAAATGTGTTAAAGGCATGAGAGGTCTTGTATAATAAAAATCTGATCTGCCTCTTTATATAGGCCTCTCATGTTGTCCTTAGCCAATTCTTGGCATTTAATAATATGTCTAGAAGGTCAAATGGAAGAATGGGTCTTTTGACCCATTTGGGCCATGGATTTCTTCCACTTTGGGGCCTTAATTTGGCCCAAGAATACATATCCATTTAACCCAACAAGTTTCATGCATTATTAACCATATCTCTCATGTTTATATAATTCCATAAGGTCACGACAATATTCCCTTAAAAGATTCTCATTCGTCCTTTCGATCGCAAAAATAGGCATTCTAGTCGCCCTTGGTTTCATTGGACATTTTGGATCACTATTCACCTTTCGTGATTTGATCATGTAGGAGTATGTAGGAGTGTATTGAAGTGTTTGACTCTTTAACAATGCTCAAATAACTCCAAAGAATCAAAATAAACCATCTAGAAATCGTCGTAGACTTGCGTTACGAAACGACTCCGGAAAGGCCTAGTTTTTGTTCCTTGCGCCACACCCCCTGAAACAGGGTAGTGGCGCAAGAATTGGTCCATCTCTGAAGTTTATGCAGGCTGGTGGCTTGCGCCACACCCCTGAAATAGGGTAGTGGCGCAAGTTTCAGCATTTTGCTGAAATTTCCGGCCACTAATCCGACGTTTACGTATCGTCCCATCCTTTATCCAAACACTACAAAATACTTACTTAGTGATCTTAACCATCAAGTAAACATGAATTAAAGTCACCAAATGAGGTTAGAATATGTACGAGTTCTTACCCAAATGCTCCATGAAATCACAACACACCTCCTACGACGATCTAATCACACATGTTAAGTCCGATATCAAATGTTTCACCAATAACACTATAAAACACATATGCATGGAATCTCAACACCTATGTAGATATGATCCCAAGGTATCAAGTGAGGTTATAAAGTACGGGGTGTTACACAATCTTTTGGGTATCAACCTGTATGCCTTCATCTGATACAATGTGACCCAAGAACGCGACTGATTTCAACCAAAACTCACATTTGGAGAATTTTGCATACAACTTACGCTCACGGAGAATTTGCAACACTTGCCGTAAATGATAAGCATGGTCTTCTGGTTATCTTGAATAAACAAGGATGTCATCTATAAATACTATCATGAACACGTCTAGGAATGGCTTAAACACCCTGTTCATCAAATCCATAAACACCGCCGGTGCATTTGTTAGTCCAAATGACATAACTAAAAATTCATAATGGCCATACCGTGTTCGGAAAGCTGTCTTGGGTACATCTTCTTCTGTAACTCTGACTTGATGGTAACCCGACCTCAAGTCAATCTTTGAAAAACACCTGGCACCCTGTAACTGATCAAACAAATCATCAATGCGAGGGAGGGGGTATTTGTTCTTGATCGTTACTTTATTCAGTTGCCGATAGTCGATGCACATTCTCAAGGTGCCATCTTTCTTTCGCACAAATAAGACCGGTGCACCCCACGGGGACATACTAGGCCTAATGAAGCCTTTATCCAGCAAATCTTTCAATTGCTCCTTCAATTCACGCAATTCTGCTGGAGCCATTCTATATGGAGGAATAGAAATAGGCTGAGTGCCTGGAATCACATCAATGCCGAATTCCACTTCCCGTTCTGGGGGTAAACCTGGAAGATCCTCTGGGAATACATCAAGAAATTCATTCACGACCGGTACAGACTGTGGAGTTAATGGTTCCACGTCATTATCTTTCACTCGTACCAAATGACATATGTATCCCTTGGCAATCATTTTTCTGGCTTTCACATAGGAAATAAATCTTCCTCGTGGTGCCCCTACCTTACCCTGCCATTCTAGAACATTTTCCTGTGGAAAACAAAATTGTACCTTTTTGGCCCGGCAATCTACCGTAGCATAACACGAAGCCAACCAATCCATTCCCATAATTACATCAAAATCCACCATGTCCAATTCAATGAGATCGGCCAATGTATCATGACCACACACAGTTACCACACAGTTATGATAACACTCTCTTTGCAACAATATATTCACCAACCGGTGTAGACACTTCAATTGACTTAATTAATAATTCCGGTGCCGTTGCAAATTTCGCAGCAACCAATGGAGTAACATAGGAAAATATAGAGCCTGGGTCAATTAATGCATATACATTATGTGAGAATATGGATAATGTACCTGTGACGACATCTGGGGAAGCCTCTGAATTCTGGCGGTCCACCAAAGCATAAGTGCAATTCTGGACCCCGCTAGTACTGGCTCCTCCTCTGGCACCTCTACCACGACCAATAGACTACACCCCTCGGCCCTGTGAAGGAACCGATGCTGAAGACGCAACAGCCGACCCAGCTGGTCGTGCTATACCACCCATGCTCCGCTGTGGACACTCTCTCGCTATATGTCCCGGCATACCACACCAAAAGCAGACATTCGTCCCTGTTCGACATGTACCTTTGTGCATACGCCCCCAGTGCTGACACTGCTGACGAGGGAAACCTGCTGCTTGTGATCCATGAACCCCACTACGTTGCCCTGCTGAACCACCTCGAAACCCTCGAGACTGCGAATAAGCACCACCTGTGGAATAAGAGAATGACGGTCTAGGTGGTCTAGGAAACATGCGGGGCCTAGATCCTCCTTGGGACATCATAGGTGGTCCCATAGGTCTAGCCCTTTTAGACTGTTCCCTATCAAATTTATGTACCCTTCGTCTCTGTCTTTGATCTTCCATTTTCTGGGCGAAGGCTTGTATTCGAGCAATGTCCATTTCCCTATTCAAGGCCGCAATAGTGCAATCTCTTACCAAATATGGCTCTAGTCTGTCCACATATCTATGGACCCTGTCTGTCATCGTAGCCACAACATTTGGCGCATATCGAGCCAAGGAGTTAAATTGCAAACTATATTCCCGAACACTCATATTCCCTTGATGCAAATTCAGGAACTGATCTGCACGTGCTTCCCGAACCTCATACGGAATATAATGATCGAGCAAAGCCACTTTAAACTCTTCCCATGTCGGTGAATCTGCACCAATGTCACGGGATTTCTTCCAATCCTCATACCACAGTATTGCCTCTCCTTTCAACCTATACGCAGCAAGTTCCACTGTCTCGACCCCTGTCACATGCATAACTTCCAAGGCCCTCTGAATTTGATCCACGAAGTCCTGTGGATCTGCTTTTGGATCGGACCCTGTGAATATAGGAGGGTCCAGTTTCAAGAAATCCTGCGTTCTGCGACTTGCCATTCTAGCCGCATCATCATCATGTGCCATTGCACCAGCTCTTCCCTGGCTTTGTGCCGCCACTAACTGTGTCAACATCTGTACAGCATTCCTAAGATCCTGATCTGTGGCATTTGTCGGTGGTTCCACGAGCACTTCCCTTCTTCTCGACTCTTCTGGAGCTGAAGAAGTAGAAGAAGCTCGCGTTGCGAACTCAGTTCCAGCCCCACCTTGATCAACTTGGTCAGGTGGTGGTCTACTTGTTCCTTCAGTAATTCTATCTATCAGCTTACTTTTACCTTTTCCTCTTCCTCTTCTAGTGTTCGGCATTTTAACTATACCAAAGAAAAAAAACAATTACCAAGATCAGATACAATGCAACTGACAACACTGGCTCTATTGCACGATCTAGAATGAAGAAAAGAAACAACATCCTAAATATCCCGTAGCCTCCTACTTATAAATGTGGTGCACAACACATCGATAAGTAAGACTCTACTCAGACACGGCTTTGTAGACATCCTTAGACCGACTGCTCTGATACCACTTTTGTCAGGCCCCGAATCCCATCGAGAAATGATTGGCACCCGTAGCCGATAAGGCCCGAGAGAACCAACCTTTGCCTATGTTCAATCATATGCATCTCATAATCACAATCACCATGGCATAAGAACATGAAAGACGAATGACGGAAAACATGGGACATCATTATACATACATACGAAACTTGGCCGTTGAGGCCATCTAGTCAACACAACATATGTCTTTTACACTGATACACCCACATCGGTCTACAAAAGCCTCTAACAAGAGCATTGACCAAAATGAACCATAAGTTGGGACAAGTCCCCGCTTTACACATTATGTACAATACCAAAACATGCATATACTCTGACTCGGAGAAGCCCCGAATGAGCTGGAGCTCACCAAAAAAAAACTGCTAACACTGGCACTCTACTGGGGTGGCCTACTGGGACCTGCGCCTGCAGCAAGTAAGGTAAATTCCCCGAGGGGGGTCAGTACAAAATAAGTACTGAGTATGCAAGGCTCAGATGAAACTGTACAATACATGAATATTTCAATCAACTCAAAACATATGAATAATCAATGTACATAAGTCACCATTTGGTATTTTGGGAAACCATGTGGATTGCTTTCATTACTTTATTTGCTTTCTTTATCTCAATGCTCAATGATATCAATGTACCCGGGCCCCTACTGATCAGTGGGTCTTTTCATATCATAACATCATATTGGGATCGAGTCGAGCTAGGCTTATGCCCCTAGACTTGCCACCCATAAATCAATACATCGGGATCGAGTCGAGCTAGGCTTACGCCCCTAGACTTGCCACCCTCGGGATCGAGTCGAGCTAGGCTTACGCCCCTAGACTTGCCACTCATAAATCAATACATCGGGATCGAGTCGAGCTAGGCTTACGCCCCTAGACTTGCCACCCATACTTGATCATTGACCACATTTGCGTTACTTTGATCTTTACTTTGAGATTGATACTTTGATAATCATAACATCACTTTGGAACTTTGGAACATAACATTGTTGGAAACTTTGAATCATTGACCAATAAGTGAAGGACATGTGAATAAATATCAATGAGAAAGATAATATAACTAGCACCATGATACCATTGGACCCATTGGACAATAATCCATGAACAAGAGACACAAGTATAGGCACTATTGGAATATTGGAACATAGCCTTCTTTGAACTTTCGGAACATTAACCATGAATATGAGAAATGAGATTCACAATTGATCAATGAGTAGGAAATATATGACAATGACCATAGATAAGTGCATATGGGATACCTTAGTACATTTCGTATTAGAACGAGAGAAATGTCAATGTGAACACTATTGGCCGTAGAAAGATACGGACAAAGTAACCTTACATACCTTGGATTCACAATACGAATATACCACCTTTGATGCGTATACAATAATCCCTCTCCTTATTTATGTGTCACTCTACAACATAAATACATAACGAAATTCACATTAACCACCAATCACTTTACAAATGCATACCATGTCAATGAGTTACATGTTTGCCTTTAAACATGTCATTTCCCCTTGACAAAACCATTGATCATACTATTATTTCAAAAATTCCATAATATTCCCAACATTGACCAATACATAAAAATCAACACATTTCACTACAATACTTCTCCTTTACACTTTCTTATCCATAACACATCACAAATAATCCATCAAAGCACCTTAATTCAACTCATAACACATATCGGCCAAAATCCCAATATTCCCACTTTTAGACAAGAACAAGTGTAATGCCCAAAATAACACCATACATGTTCATATTTTGTCCATACCATGCTTTTTCATCAAAGGCACAAGGCCTAATTCACACTTGAATTCCATATACCACAAATCTCATACAAAATCACCAAGTACCATGACCAACTTTTCCAAGCACAACCAACATGATATACATATTCTTTTATGCATATAAGATATTAATCCATGAAAATAAATACTTACCAAGGCTTGGAATATGTTGATCTTGTCCAAGGAGTCCCAAGGAATTATTTTGCTTTAGGGTTTGGAAATGAGAAATGTTGAGAAAAATGTTTTAAAGGCATGAGAGGTTTTGTACAATAAAAATCTGATTTGCCCCTTTATAAAGGCCTCTCGTGTTGTCCTTAGCCAATTCTTGGCATTTAATAATGTGTCTAGAAGGTCAAATGGAAGAATGGGTCTTTTAACCCATTTGGGCCATGGATTTCTTCCACTTTTGGGCCTTAATTTGGCCCAAGAAGACATATCCATTTAACCCAACAAGTTTCATGCATTATTCACCATATCTCTCGTGTTTATATAATTCCATAAGGTCACGACAATATTCCCTTAAAAGATTCTCATTCGTCCTTTCGATCGCAAAAATAGGCATTCTAGTCGCCCTTGGTTTCATTGGACATTTTGGATCACTATTTGTAATATCCCGTACATTTCTAACCTTATTTGGTGACTTGGAGTCATGTTTACTTGATGATTAAGATCACTAAGTAAGTATTTTGTAGTGTTTTGATAAGGTATTGGATGATATACTAGTATCAGACGGAGTAGGAAAAAAGTTCAGCAAAGTGGCCAAACTTGCGCCACTCCCTGTTTCAGGGTGTGTGGCGCAAGCCACCTGATTCAGAGGGGCTGCAAAACTCGCGCCACTGCCCTGCTTTGCAGCAGTGGCGCAAGGCACAAGGATTATGGTCTTTCCGAGCTTGTTTTGCGACGCAATGCAATGTTGGATTTTTTTTTTCCATGGTTTCTTTTGGTTCTTTGGTGTTTATTTAATCCTTGTGAAGGTTTCAAATACCTAGACACACTTCCACATGATCAAACCATGAAACACAAGAAGTTACCAAAAATGTTCAATTAAGCCATGGACGGCTAGAATGTCTAGTTTTGCGATTAAGGCTACGAAAGGGAATCTCGTAAGTGAATATTGTCGTGACGTTATGGAATTATTTAAACATGATATATACGATGGATTATACGTTAATTTTAGTGGGCTAAGCTAATATGTGTTATTGGGCCCCAAATTGAGGCCCAAAACAAGGCCAAAATGGAAAGGCCCAAAAGGAAAAATGACCCATTCTTGTTGACTATAGAGACATGGCATTTAATGCCAAATAAGTGGCTAAGGATGACCTAAAAGGCTCTATAAAACAAGATAAAAATCAGATTTTTAAGTCATTACAAGTCTCATGCCTTTTTGGATATTTTCACAAACATTTCTCTCTTTTCCAAAACCCTAAGCAACTATTCCCTTTGGACACTTTGAACAAGATCATCCCTTTGCAAGCTTGGGTAAGTATTTATTCTTGTGATTTAGAATATTATATGCATGAAGTGTTGTGTAGATCATGATGGTTGTGTTGGAAAGGTTGAATAGGCCACTTTTGCCCTTTAGTAAAAGATGTGCCATTTTGTGAATTAAACTTGAAAGGTGACTTGTGGTTTTGATGAAAGAGCATGGTATGGATGAAATATCAACATGTATGGTGTGATTATGTTACTAAACTTGTTATTTTCTATAAGTGTGAATTATGGGATTTTTGGCAGATATGTGCTATGAGGTGTTTTATGGTGACTTGATGGATTATTTGTGATATGGTGTGAATGAGAAAGTGTAAAGAAGAAGATTGTTGCAAAATGCTATTGGTTATGATGTTGGTCAATGTATGGCATGTTGTGGTATTTTTGGTATGGTCATGCCGAAATTTCATTATAAAGGGGGAAATGACGTTAGAGGCAATTATGTAACTTTTGTCGTCTTTGCACTTGTAAGGTGGTTAGATGTTGACGTAAACTCCGTTATGTGCTTGTGTTGTAGAGTAAGGGGCTGGATCATTATATTCGTTAGGATTGTGGATTCTTATTGAGAGGCTAAGGTATGTAAGGTTATTCTTGTCCGTATCTTTCTGAAGCACATATTGCTCCCTTTGCCATTGTACTTGTACCTATGTCGAAATGTCCCAAAGTATCTCATGTCAGGTTGGTTACCTATATATACATATTCATGTGTCTCTTATACATTGAACATTGTCCCAAAGTTCCAATAATGCGATAACCAACAATGTTTCAATTTCATAACTAAAGAATGAAAGTAATGCATATATGGTTGAGTACGGGTGGTAGCTCAAAGGGGCGAAAGCCTAGCTAGAGACGATCCCGATTGATTATTGGACACAGGGGGTAGCCCAAAGGGGTGAAAACCTAGCTAGGGCCGAACCTGCTTTATTGATTTATGGGTGGTAGCTCAAAGGGGCATAAGCCTAGCTAGAGACGATCCCAATATTGTTATTTACCACTGATCAGCTGGTCCCGGGCAGGATGTGATTATTGTTGATATTGAGATGAATAATAAAGAATGCAAAGTACATGGTTCCACACATATGGAAATGTTGGTTTATCTATATTGCCTATTCTTTTATCTTTGATATACATTGGTGTTCTCATTTATTGATACAGTTTTCTTATGGCCTTGCATACTCAGTACATTCTTCGTACTGACCCCCTCGGGGGAATTTACTTTACTTGCTGCAGGCACAGGTACTGGTAGACCTCCATTGTAGGTTGCGGATCTTTTGCGAACATTTGGTGAGCTCCAGTTGGTTCGGGGCTTTCCGAGTCTTCTATGTACATTTGTTTTGGTCTTGTGTATATGTATAGAGCGGGGTGTGTCCCGACTCTAGGTTGGTTTTGGTTATGCATCTGTAGAGGCTTTGTAGATGTGGTGGGTCAGACGAAAGGAATGTAATGAACTTATGTTTTGTCTTGATGGCCCTAACGGCCAAGTTTCATAATTCTCATATATTTGTCATACCTTCCACTTTTGGCATTTTATATTTATTTGTGGTGGTGATGACTATTGAGTGGTATGCATATAGGTGTTTATGGATGAAGATTGGTTCTCTCGGGCCTTGTCGGCTTCGGGTGCCATGTCCGTCCCGTTGGAATTCGGGGCGTGACACTATTCACCTTTCGTGATTTGATCATGTAGGAGTATGTAGGAGTGTATTGAAGTGTTTGACTCTTTAACAATGCTCAAATAACTCCAAAGAATCAAAAGAAACCATCTAGAAATCGTCGTAGAATTGCGTTACGAAACGACTCCGGAAAGGCATAGTTTTTGTTCCTTGCGCCACACCCCCTGAAACAGGGTAGTGGCGCAAGAATTGGGCCTCCTCTGAAGTTTATGCAGGCTGGTGGCTTGCGCCACACCCCTGAAACAGGGTAGTGGCGCAAGTTTCAGCATTTTGCTGAAATTTCCGGCCACTAATCCAACGTTTACGTATCGTCCAATCCCTTATCAAAACACTACAAAATACTTACTTAGTGATCTTAACCATCAAGTAAACATGAATTAAAGTCACCAAATGAGGTTATAATGTGTACGAGTTCTTACCCAAATGCTCCACGAAATCACAACACACCTCCTACGACGATCTAATCGCACATGTTACGTCCGATATCAAATGTTTCACCAATGACACTATAAAACACATATGCATGGCATCTCAACACCTATGTAGGTATGATCCCAAGGTATCAAGTGAGGTTATAAAGTACGGGGTGTTACATCATAGGAAGCACATGGTGTACAGAACTCTAGAAACTAGTAATCTTCCTGACCAAGCTTCTGAGAAGCGAAAAGTGTTTATGTTAGATGAAACTCTTAGGATTAAAAAAGAGGGATTTTGGGTAGTAACATAAGTTAACCGGGAAAAAGTTGCTTCTTCCCGGGAGCTTTGAAACCTTGGCCAAGTAAAAATGCATCTCTTATAGTTTATTACTTGGTTAGCAATCCAAGATAGGTTGGCAACAGTGGACAGATTGCAGAAATGGAGAATTCAGGTTCCAATGAGTTGCCTTCTCTGCAATTTACCAACTGACGAAACACTGCCCCACTTGTTGTTCAGCTGTCCCTATTCTAAACATATATGGTCATCAATTCTCAACTGGATGAGGGATAGAAGACACATACAAAGAAGCCCAAGAGCTGATATATAATATCTGTGCTGAACGAAATGCTAGAAGATTCCAGGCTATTAATGTGGGCAAAAGTATTTTCGAAATTGATCAGCCGAATACAAATTGCTACTCTCCGAAAACACTTCTTCAAAAAGCACTTATGACAAAACAATACATTTGAAAATAAGCAAATTTTGAATGCTTGGTCAAACATGCTATTCGTACCGTTTCAATTTGTTTGTCAGATTT
Source organism: Capsicum rhomboideum (assembly GCA_031232105.1). Classification (NCBI taxonomy): domain Eukaryota; kingdom Viridiplantae; phylum Streptophyta; class Magnoliopsida; order Solanales; family Solanaceae; genus Capsicum; species Capsicum rhomboideum. The sequence continues at coordinate 134,384,673 of CP124711.1, read as the reverse complement.
TGACTTGGCACGGAGTTTAAAAAACTAAGAAAACTTTTAAACTTGGCATCTTAAAGTAAAGAAATGTAGATACTAAAATGTCATTAATCTTGTGGTAAAAAACATGCCATGTTAAAAGTTAGAAAAAAATCTGTCAAAAAAGGAAAAAATACATTCTTTTTAAATAGACTAAAAAGGGAAAGTGAGACAAACCAAATAAAACGGAGGGAGTACTAATATAACAATTCAGCAATTATATCACATCCTAAATGAAGTAGTACCATCTAAAGAAATATTCAAAAGTGGCGGAAAATTTTGCATGCATGTGTGTACCTGTCATGCAGTCAATACATACACATTTGCTTATTACGACAGGCAAACCATCCAATGCACATAGCCTAGCAAAACTGGACAATATAGATCAGGAATCATATGAAGAACTAAATGAAGCACCAGCCGCAGAAAATATCCATAAAAACCAAATCTGTTGGATATCAGCCACTACAAACATGAAACATGATCTCTAAATTATGTTTAGCTTCGAGGTTCAGCTAAATCTTATTATCACTGAGAAGAAAGAAAATGCACCAAACTAAGTAAAACAGAAAAACTAAAAGACCATTGTTGTTTTCAAGATGAAAACTGTTCTGTATTTATCAAGTTTCGCTTAATTCTCTCGAGCTTTGTCAAAACAACAGAACGATGCCGCCATGTCAGTTTACCCCGCCAAATCCAAACTGATGAGCTGCAGCCCTGTGAGCAAGGAATGCACGAATTCTCAAGTCTCGATAGCTAAAACAAACCCTCCTCTTGCAAATGGGACAAGTGTTCTTGAGCTCGATCCACTCTTCAATGCAACCAGCATGGTACAAATGCCCACAATCTATTTTCGCAATTTCTTCCCTGTCGCGATACTCATCCTAAGAACAAAAAAAGAAAAAAGAAGGTTGGAATCAAACTTAAGTAAGCTTACAGACTTTTGTTTGTGTGTGTGTGTGTGCGCACATGGGGGGGGGGGGGTTATTCTGAAATTAGGTGCATACCAAGCATATACAGCAGCACTCCTTGCTCTCAAAACTTGTTGAATTGGCTGTCTTGTACTTATACAGAATAACTTTTGGATAAGGAGCTCCTACTCTAAATCCACCATGAACATGCTCGTAGTGTTTAAATAAGTCCTAAAAGATAAAACAATATGTGGATATAATCCATTCACAGAAGAGCCAAGTATGTTGTATCAAATGGTAACAAAAGTGTATGCTGTATCAAACGTTAACATATCTATTAAGCATTACCTGATCAAAACCAATGTTTGAAGCAGTAAGATCCTGCCCATCAACTCCATCTTCTCCCAATTCACCTTCATTTTCCTGAAATGTTGAACTCACTTAGGAGCAGACTTATTGAACACCATACCGACTAAAAAATTGCATGAAAAGTTGAGATGGCAATCCAACATTGATTCCAAATGAATTAGCAACCTGTGAAACTTACTGCTAATAAATTTTCATTTTATATGCTGCTAAATGTGTGCACGTGAAATGAAACTGAACTGGAAAAGCACATCATTCCAGTTCATATTCATATAGACATAAGTCAGCATAAAGAATTGGCATTGCCACTCCAGTTGTTGAGCTAAGTCAGGGTAAAACGCTAACATCGTCTATGATTTACTTATTTTCAATTAAAGGGATTTTTTGTCCTTTACTTTGGCATAATGTGGAACTTAGGTTATTGGAAAGGTAAAGGAAACTCATATTCAGATAAAATGGAAGTGCACAACCTGCTGGGAACATTTCCATAAAAAATATAACAATTAAGCTTTTATAAATGAATCATATATAAACAATATGAACAACCAAACTAGAAAGGATGAGTACAATTGAAACCTTAGTAAAGTGAGGAGACCTAACTGGAAATATGGTTTGCATATTTGCGTTGACCACTTCTGTTGTTATCTCTCCACTACCATCTATGCTTTCGATAGAATGTCCATCTGTTGGCATATCTGCAGGAGTTGAACTAGTAGAAGCATCAAGAATTCCATTGGAGGTCATGTGATCAACATCAGATTTGTAGATCTCCATCTGAGGTGCAATGGGAAATGATAAGTTGTTTGATAGAAAATTGTAACTTTGTTGTACTTAGACTATCATATGTATGATTGTTGGATTATTCAACCGTCTGAGAACTGAGCCTTTAAGGTGAACCAGTTATAGATCTTCAGTTACAGTTTTGGTACAAAGAATGACCGGGAAATGGAAAGATATTAATTCCAACCACATAGAATGCGCCCTTTGGGTATCATTAAGCAAGATTTTTAATTTCACTACATAAATCACTTTCCTTTCTCTTCACCTTCTTGTCTAGCATATATTCTAGATATATAACTGCAGCACTTCTTTAAGAATCGAATGAACTCGGAGGAGAAAAAAAGGAATTTAATTCGACAGACATTAAATAACTTATAACTTAGTACCAGATTTCCTTATAGTATACTAGAGATTACCTAAAGGGAAAGTCTATCCTTAAAATGTTCATCCACCCCAAGCTTTACCCACCCCACCAAATACACGTGGGACTAATGATCCCCCATTCAAAGCCGCCCCCATCCCCACCCAAAAAAATGCCTTTGTTGTATTCTGTGAGGATCTTGGATCACATTAAGCCAACTACCAGGAAATACAAATTTGCAAAAGGTTAAAACCCCATTAAAAGGTGTACTAGAAATCACATTTACCAGAGAAACAGAACGGAATATTTAACTCGAGTGTTGCAAATGTTCCCTTAAATAGGTAATGTTTGATAAACCGAGAAGCAATTTGAACTCTCGAGCCCTAGAGCAGTTTCTAGCCAAACTCTCGAGTCTATTCTTCTCTATTTAAGATCTTCCTCAAACCCTTTGAGCTTTCATTATTCAGAAAGTTCGTCATATTAAATAAACATCAATACTTTTTAAGTGATCAATACCTTTCTTGGTTAGACTAATTTTAAGTGATTATATTGAAATTTAAAAAAAGAAACAAAAGGGGTAAGAACAGATTCAAACCAAATCAATCTGAACTAAAAGATCAATCCTTTTTTTTTTGCTTTGATCAATCTGAACTAGAAGCTAAGCTCACAAAAGATCAATCCTTGATCAATCTGAACTAAAAAATAAATACTTTTTTTTCCTCACAAAAGTTTAGAAACAAATAACTTACATTATACTCGGTTCCAACAAATGAAAAGACGAAGGTTGAAGGGGAAGAAAAGGAAGAGAAGATCAGAGACGGAGAGAAAAAGGGACTTTAAGCATTAATAAAAGCAAGTAAAAGGGGAAAACAGCAGAGAGAACGAGGTAATAATTGATTGCATTTTAGGGGGAAGAAAAGGGAGAGAAGATCGGAGATGGAGAGAAAAAAGGACTTTAAGCATTAATAAAATCAAGGAAAAGGGGATAACAGCGGAGAGAACGAGGTAACATTTTATTGCATTCAAGGAAACTCATAGAGAGAAAAGGGAGTGAGTAGGAAATACTAAATAACACACAGATTACAATAATTAAGACTCATGAATAGTAACAAACTTAAAACAAGAGATTACAATAATTCTTTTATTTATTCTTTTGAGGAGGAAAACGTAAATAATGTATCTTCAAGATATCACCAACGAGATAGTAAATGTGCAATTACAAATTTTTTCATTCCAATTGTACACTAAAAACAAAGGCATAATACCTAAACAAAACACTCAAACTTGGCATCAACGGGCAAGTAAGCATTTCTACTTTGAGAGTGCACGTGTAGACACCTCAACTTGGTATTTTTAAATAAATTCATGTTGATCCAATTCATTAAAGTGTTTGCAAGTTCATTAAAAATTGTTCTTTGTGTATTTTCTTGTTCTCCTATGGATAATTTGAAGAAAAAAAAAAAGTGCTTCATTATTTCACAATGAAATAAAGAGATTACAATGCAACTCACTGAAAATAATAAAATAGGGAGCGATCCACGAATGGAGCACACATTAAGGGTACGAAATGCGAAGGAAAAAGACAATGTCCTAGACTAAGATCATATTAACCTTCAACTTTTTGTTCAAATTTTATCGTGTATACATGAAATCACTCGTCTTTTTAATCTCAATCAAAACCTTAATAATCCAAAAAAGGAACTGTTTTTACTTGCACGGAAGAAAGCAAGCAATACTTTCAAGGTTGTGACTAGGTAATTACTTCTCTATCATTAATTAAAGGTCACAAATTCAAGCCCTAAAAATGAAATTGCTTTAATAGGAAACGCTTTACCTTCAAAGTAAAGCTTTCCGACTAGAATCTCGGATTAATTGAGCCCCCAAATGAGTATCAGACATTGGGCTAACCAAAAAAACAAATCGAGCAAAACTAATCAAGATGCCAGCTAATTCCCATACTTATGTATGTATAGCTACATACTCATTGTCGAACTGATATTTCAAACAATTTAGAAACATAGACATTTATGTGTGTTCATAGGAAGCACATGGTGCACATAACTCGAGAAACTAGTAGAGGTTTAAAGTGTTTGGTCAAACTTATAAGCTATTTTCTAGAAACGGAAAAAGTTGCTTCTTTCTAGAAGCTTTTGAAACCTTGGCCAAGAAAAAATGCTACTCTAATATGGACAAAAACATTTCCCAAATTGATTAGCCGAATACGAATTGCTACTCTATAAAATACTTCTTCAAAATAAAAAAATTCTGAAGCTTCACCAAATGCTGTATTAAACTAATAATTCAGCAATTATATCACATCCTAAATGAAGCAGCACCATATGAAGAGATGTCCGGAAGCTGCAGAAAAATTTGTGTGTACGTGGTGGATCTATTATGCAGTTAATACATACACATTTATGCATATTACTATTACTATTAATAAGATAGGCGAACAATCCAGTGCACATAGCCTAGAAAAACTGGACAATAAATTATTTCAAAAACTAAATGAAGTAGCACCAAGAAAGAGTATTCAAAATCTGCATAAAATGACCATAAAAAACAAGTTTGTCGGATATCAGTCACTCAAACACACAACATGAGCTCTAAATTATGTTTAGCTTCAAGGTCTGGCTAAATTCTTATCATCATCGAACAGCAAGAAAATGCATCAAACTAACAAAAGCAGGAAAACTATAAGAGAATGGTTCGTTATTAAGCAAGTTTCGTTCAAATCTCTTGATCTCTATCAAAACAACCAGATGTGAACAATGCCACAAAAATCAGTTTACTGAGCCAGAACTAAGATGATTAGTTGCAGCCAAGCGATCAAGGAATGCACAGGTTCTTATGGAAGCATAGCTACTAACACACTCTCCTCTTGCAAGTGGGGGCAATTTTTCTTGAGCTTGTTCCACTCTCCGATGCAACCAACATGGTATAAGTGTCCACAATCAATTCTTGCAATTTCTTCCCCATCAAAATACTCATCCTAAGACACACGAACCAAAAAAATAAAAAAGAAGGTCAGAATCAAACTAAAGTAAGTTTATAGACTTGCGGGGGGGTGGGGGGTGGGGGGTGGTTAGGTGCCCCTTACCAGGCATATGCAACAGTGCTCCTTGCTCTCAAGACTTGTTAAATTGGCTGCCTTATACTTATGCAGATTAACGTTTAGCAGAGGAGTTCTTGCTCTAAATCTAGCACGAATATTCTCTTGGAGTTTGAGTAACGCCTAAAAGATAAAACACTATTTCGATATTATCCATTCAAGGAAGATTCAAGTATGTTGTATCAAACAATAACTTATTTGTTACCGAAGCATTACCTGTTCAGCAGCCCTATTTAGCTCAGTATGATTCTGAAATGCTGAACTAACTTAGTAACAGGCTCATTGAACAATACTGAGTAAGCAATTGCAAGAAAAATACACAAGGACAGAAGATTCTAGCCTTAGCTTTGGGTTATATGAAAGTGAAAAGGAAATTTATGACAAGCTTTCTTTCTTCTTCTTTTGTGCTATTTTTTAACGAACTACAACCTCTAAATTGTGTAAAATTACCCTTCACAGCTGCTATTATCCTGATACACACAGAAAATAGGGAGTAGAGAATGGAAGCGCTCTTACAAAATTGTCGCGCCCCAAGCCGAGGCCCTGGACGTGGCACGCACCTGATACTATTACTAGTATGAGCGAACGTTCTGGCATAACATATAAGTATAAAATCAACATGAAAGAATAAAATGGAAATGATATGAGATTTAAAAAAAAAAATCTTAAAGGAGAAATACTTTCATCAATGTTTATTTACACCACTTAATATTAAACAATACTTATAGTCATGATAAATAAAGACTGAAAATTACAAAGTGTGCTTGACAAGTACACCAGCCTGTGAAGCCTCTAATAAGTAACAATACCGAAAGAAAAATATAAAGGAGTCATCATATCTCATTCGGCCTCCAGGTAGAAAAGAGGTTCATCAATAGCAAAAGATAGAGATCCTAATAATGCGCCTGGTCATGGACTTTAGAGTTGGAACCTACATCATGAAACGATGTAGCGCCAAAGACGGTCAATACGTGGAATGTATTGGTATGTAAAACCATTTCAGGAGAATAGTAATTCAAGAAATTATCAATGTAAATAAAATTTGAATTTAAGTGATGATAAGTTGGAAAGGAACAAGAGTATAAACTGAATTAATAATTGACAAAGTCAGGTAAATTTAAGTCTTTTAGTTATTTGTGGGAGCAAGTAGTGAACCGACATAAACCACCATGTGAGCACATGGAGTCTGATCTCGGCCCGATCAGCTAAGCCATCCTATACCTTGCCGGGCGTAGGACATGACATGACATGATTTGCTAAAAAGGATCCATAACTATCCCCTTTCGGGACACATGAAAAAAAGAGTCATCCGACTTGCGGAATAATCTCTATCCTACGTCGGCAAACGTAGTTTCGGGCATTTGTCGTTTAGACCTATGCCTTCTCGGTCGGCCAACTAACTCCCTTATGCTCGTAATGTTATCTTTTTTTTTATTTATGTTCAAAGTGTTAACCTCATTAGGCTCATGTTCATAATTTAGCCTTTTTAGGCTCATACTCATAGATTAGCCTTTTTAGGCTCAAAGTCATGAAGTGCCACCTTAGGGCTCATAGAGAGTCAACTGTAGTAGGTTCATAATCAAGCGTTAACATCATTATTTGAGAGGAATGAGAGGTAATTTCATGGTTTGTTATATTATAATTCATGAGCATGACTTACATATGCTGGTTCACATGAATGTCCATGTTGGTGATATTAATTATTACCTATGCAATAGGCAGATTAGTGAGACTCATCTTCACGTTTTTGCGAATTGTGAGTGTACAAAACAGGGAAAATTAAAAGCTACTGCAATGGATGGGAGTTCACATCCAAGATGGTGGAATCAAGCAGGTTATTTAAAAATAAAAGGCATTGGAAGCAGCTTAAAAAAAAAGAGCTTGTGGCAGCACTTAAAGGAGCAATTATATACCATGTTTGGACTACTAGGAACTGGAAACTTTTCAGGAAGGTAAATGTACATATGGAGACACCAGTTGAGCAAATAAAAACAGAAATTGTAGAAAAGATAGATCTTTGAAAGCTGGTTAGTAAGCCTACGTTAGTAAAACAACTGATGTAGGCTTAAGGAAGTGGTCACTTCTATCTGCAAGTCCTTATGTATCGCACTTCATGTTTTTCTGTAAGTTTCTGTTATCATAAGTTCTTTTAATTCTGTTATTGATTATAAGAAACAGAACCAACCAAAAGCACATTGAACTAGCAATTACACATGCTCGTTAAACTTATAGAGATTCAGCATGTCAACATATAATCTGGAACAGATATCCGCTTAAGAGACAAAAGGGACGCTCTTTATCGTTTAAATAATCCTAACGTCTTTTGACAATTTTAGAAGCAGAAAAAGATTACTTATTGAAGATTATTTAGATCACCATGTCATTGACCGGATAAGATCCTGGTTCCAGGTTTAGGCAGAACCAGTTCATACATCATGTATACATAAACACTTTCTAAGACGCCAAGAAAAATAGTGACTGAACAGGTTCAAGACTTATCGAATAGAAACACACAGAAATTATCAAATAGAAACATATAGACTCCATCTAATTAAGGAAGGAGATTACGATACAGAATTTGGAAGATAGTAGAACATCCAGAAACGTGAGCAAGAGACGGTTCTACATACCTCAAAACGTTTGAAGAACTTAAAATTGGAAAGAAGGAATTTGAACTTGATTCTTCAACCAATTCTCTTGTGTTTCTTAGGAGTTGTGTTTGAGAGGAGGAATTGAGATGTTTGATAATGGAAAACGTGTGAAAACTGATGGGGAAAGTCAGGTTTTTATCGTGTAAAACTTGAGGAAAATAGAGGGTCTTTCAACGTATAAAAACTGATGGAAACAGAGGGGTTTTTTTAACTATAAAACTGATGGAAACAGGGGGTGTTACTGCTTGAAAAATAACGTTTTGCTGGAAAATTAAAATGTCCGGGAACTCATAAATAAAAGGGTTTTAAATCCCTTGGGAATAAGGTAAAAAGGAAAGGACAAAACCAACCCTTAAGGGGCTTAACACTTAACAGGCGTGAGATGTTACAAAAATCAAGAGAAAGTAGTTACTCGTCCGATCATATAAAGTGGAGATGGTAATCCAACATTAATTCCACAAAAATTTGTTTGAAAGTCATAACTAAATAAATTAAAATGCCCATAAGTATTTAGATGAGATGATCACACATTTCTACATAGAATCAAAGCAAGCAGAGGTCCAGCATTAGAGTCTCAGTTGTTGAGCCAAGTCAAGTTAGAACGCTAGCTTCGTTCTAACTTCGTCTATTTTCAATCAAGTAATCATGTCTTTCTCTTTGACAAAATGTGAAATATAGGTTATCTGTAACACCCCGTACCTTCCCAACTCTACTTGACGACGTTGAACAATGGTTACTCAAGTGTCGAGAGTCAAAAGTTTGTATCTTGTAATGTTATTGATGAGATAATTGACATTGGGTCTAGTACATGGGATTAGACCTTTGTAGGAGGTGAAACACCCGTACGTTGTCGAACCTATAAGACTACGTGTACACTTATGGAATTAGTTAAACATGCGAGATTTGATGAATTAGACACTAATTTGTTGGGTATTAATGAGTCATGAGCCATTGGGCCAAATGAGGCCCAAAACAAGAACAAAAGACTAGGCCCAATGGGGCAAAATGATCTAATCTTCCATTTTGACTAATCAACCATGCATTTAATGCCAAAATTGGATAAGAGAGACTTAAAGGGACCTATATATGAGGGAAATCAGATTTTATTTCATTTGTTACACCCATGCCTTTTCTAGAATTCTCTATAACATTTTCTTATTTCATACAAACCATAACTCTTCATTCCTTTGGCCAAGATCCTCATCTTGCAAGACTTGGTAAGTGTTTATTATTATGGTTTAATATATTTTATGCATGGAATATGGTTTATATCATGTTGGTTATGTTGGTGAAGTGTGAGAAGTTCACTATGTGTAAAACAAGTTGTGTTTGCTAAATCGGAGGATGGTTTTGTCTTGTAAACTTGAACATAGAATTGTGGTCTTTAAGGAAGTGAACTTGATGGATGAAATATTGACATGTGAGATGTGATTATAGTCTTACCTTGTTTTATCCTTGTGTATAATGTTTGGAATTGTTGTTGTAAATTTGGTTATGGATTTGGTGACGGATTGAAAAGAAAATGAGGTTTTGGTGATGTTTAAGTGTGTTGTGAGACCATGGATGCTTTTTGGCATATAATATGATCAAAAATATGTTAAAATAAGTTTAGTTATGATCATGGACCTTTCATTGCCTAAAAAAGACCTAAAAGAGACCAATTTGGCCGAAAATGGGCATCCGCCCTCGCAGGTGAGGCACCTGCGCCAATGCAGAGGCACCTAGACACTGCCAAGGGCCATCTGAGGGTGCAGGTGTCTTCTCAGGTCCCATCCAGAACCCCGTTTTGCATGTTTTTGTCCCCCTTTGACACCCGAAGGCCCCTATACCCTTTATGGATATAATTAGCAACTTGTGATGCCATTTTAATGACTTTAAAGGGGTCGTATGGAGGCATGTTGGACTATGTTAAGTATGGATGGTTGGTCATATGTTGTTATAAAGGAGTAATTGTGACGGAATGATAAAGAGAAAAGCATAAAGGGTAAGTGTGGTGTGAAATGCTATTGATGTATGATCTCTTAGTCAATGTGTGTAATGTTACGATGTTGTTGATATGAAAATGCAGTGGATTGTATTGTAAGGGATGACAAGACATTATAAGGCAGTTATATAGTTCATTGTCGTATTGTACGCCTGTATAGTAACTAGTTGCTAATGTAAGCTCCGATATGTACTTGTATTGTAGACTAAGACGTAAGGCTGGACTATTGTATTCATATACAGACTCGTGTACTCATACTTGGAAGTGAAGGTATGTAAGGTTACCCTTCTATATCCTTCTGCAGCATATGGTTTTCACATTGTCATAGTACTCATTCGATTCCGAAATGCTCTAAGGTATTCCGTATTCGATAGTTGACTAGTGTTACTCATATGTTCCTTACTCATTGGTCAATGGTGAATCATATGACTCACGTCCATTGGTTGACTCATGTTCATTAGCTAATATGTCAAAAGTTCCAAAATGTTCTAAGGTAACGCATCTCAGGTCGATGAACAATTGATATCCACATGTGTCTTATTCAGCGATCATTATCCTAAGGTTCCAAAAGTGTTACATTCCATGAAGGTTCTATAGAATTCCAACTATGATTGACATATATTGCTAGTCACATGTGTTGTGTCCTACTCTTAGATGAATGATGATTCACTTATCTCTTATTTATTGACTGAAGTTCCTACGCTGTCATGATGTTGTAAATTCTAAGAGAGCTTGTTTAGTTTGAATAGCATTATTCCAATCATGTCATGTTCCAAAAGTCTAATAACATGATGATTATCTTTGTACCAATCTTTCACAAGTAAAAGTACCAATCTCATAAAAGTAATAAGGGAAGTAATGTGCAAGCTAATGTATCTATCCCTTAAAAGTAAAGGTATCAATCTTATAAGAGTAAAGACGTGAAGTAATGTATCCTTGATGAGTCCCAATAATGTTTACTCAGTAAAGTATCAATCTCATGAAGTAAAGGAGTGAAGTAAGTTATATATGTATGTGTGTGCTTCAAATAATGTTATGATCCTCAATGTATCAATCTCTTAACAGATGAAGTATGTATCACTCATAGCATAAAAGAAAGAGTAATAAAGAAAGAAGTAATGTTTAATGGGTGGTATGCCAGGGGTTAAATACCTAGCATGGGTCGATCCCAATAACATGGGTGGTATCCCAGGGGCGATATAAAAGCCTATCATGGGGCGATACCAATACATCCAGGGGCGATATAAAAGCCTAACATGGGTTATCACAGTACATCCCAGGGGCGACACGAAAGCCTAGCATGGGTTACAATAACATCACAGGGGTCACAACACCTAGCATGGGTTAATAACATCCCAAGGGCGACACGAAAGCCTAGCATGGGTTAATATGACATCCCAGGGTTCAAAGTACCTAGCATGGGTTAATCTCATCCCAGGGGCGACAGAACAGCCTAGCATGGGTAGAACAATAAAGATGAAGAAATATGAAGACAAAAGAAGTAAAGAACGTAATGTACATGGGTTCCCACATACAGAAAGAAAGTTTATTCACATTGACTATTTCTCATATATTGACTCCATTGTTGTTGTTATTATGTATGATGTAATTCTTATGGCCTTACATACTCAGTACATTATTCGTACTGACCCCTCTTGGGAAATTTACTTTACTTGCTGCAGGCGTAGGTGCTAGTAGACCTCCGCAGTAGATTACTGGGTATTTGCAGATCTTTGGTAAGCTCCAGTTGGTTTGGGGCTTTTCGAGTCACAGTTGTACATTTGTTTTGATGTTATAGATGTTATGTAAAGCGGGGATTTGTCCTGAATTTAGGTTGGTCGTGTGTGTACTTCTATTAGAGGCTTTTGTAGACATATGTGGGATATGAATGAAAGGGATGAATGTTCACTTCGACTTGATGGCCCTAACGGCCAAGTTTCATATATTAGACATGTTTTCCACCATTGGCATTTTATTTGTTATCAGTTATGTCATGACCCGAAATCCCATTCGGGCCGGACTGGCACCCGAAGTCGATATGGCCCGAGAGAACCAATCTTTCCTTATGCATAATCGTATGCATACCGTAAGAATCATCACCAACTCGCAAAGACATAAGATGCGAAGTGCGAAAATCATGGAACATTATGTATATAAGCGACTTGGCCGTTAGGGCCATCAAACCAAAATGAGTATACATATCTTACATTTTGTTCCCACATAAGTCTACGAAAGCCTCTACAGATACATAGCTATGGCAAACCTAGAGTCGGGACAACACCCCGCTCTATACTCATATACAATACCAAAATACATGTACATAGCAACTCAAAAAGCCCCAAACCAACTGGAGCTCACCAAAAGTCTGCAAAAGATCTGCAACCTACAGTGGAGGTCTACTAGTACCTGCGCCTGCAGCAAGTAAGGTAAGCCCCAAAAGGGGTCAGTACAGATAATGTACTGAGTATGTAAGGCCATATGAAACTGTCATAAATACATCAATAGAATCAAAATGTAATGGGATAATCAATATGAATAGTCCATCGATTTGCATATGTGGAGCTATGTAGCTTACATAAATTAAGTTCTTCTCTTTATGGTTTATTACTCATCGCTCATATCATAACGTACCCGGGCCCCAACTGATCATAATGTTATATTGGGGTCGGCTCGAGCTAGGACTTTGCCTCTAGTGCTGCCACCCATAAATAAATATATATAGGGATCGGCTCGAGCTAGGCTTATGCCTCTAGAGCTGCCACCCATACCAACATATCAGGTTTGGCTCGAGCTAGGTTATCACCCCTAGAGCTGCCCCCTGTCAGGATCGGTCCGAGCTAGGCTTATGCCTCTAGGACTGCCCCCTGATCCAACAATCTCGGGATCGGCTTGAGCTAGGCATTTTTGCCCCCAAAGCTGCCACCTATACTTGATCATTAACCACCAACAAATATGCATTACTTTATTTATTACTTTTGAGATATGTACTTGCAAGAGATTGATTCATCATCTTATGAGAGATTGATACAATCAATTATGAGAGATTAACGTATATATACATAGCCACAACATTATTGGAAGCTCAAGAACACAACATGATTGGGACTTTTGGAACATGTCCATCATTATGTAACTCATGAACAACAATAACTAATGAATGATGAATATGTGACTTAAGAATGAATAGATTCTCCTTACGTCGTCACTTCCCTTGAAACCGTTTTTGTTAGTAGTCACAACATTATTGGAACTTGGAATCATGTTCATAATTATGCAACTCATGCACAACCATGACTAATGAATGAAGAATATGTGACTTAATAATAGATAACGTTATTGAAACCATTAGACACAAGTCAATGAACAAGAGGTATGTGTATAACCACTATTGGCACTTTGGAACATAACATTTTTGGGCTTTTAGAGCATTGACCAACGATTATGAGACATACAATTCCCAATTGATCAAAGAGTAGGAAATATGTGATAACAACCATGGGAAATCAAAAATAATATACCTTTACACATTTTGGAATGGTACAAACGTAATGTCAATGTGAATACTATTTGCCGCAAAAAGATACGGACAGAGTAACCTTACATACCTGGTATTCTTAATACCAATACACAATCTTAAATGCGCATACAATAGTCCCGCTCCTTCCTTATGTTTCACTCTACAACACAAATACATAACGAAGCCAACATTAACCACCCACTACTTTACAAATGCATATAACATCAATGAGTTACATGTTTGCCGTTAAACATGCCATTTCCCCTTGACAAAACCATTGAAGAAATTATTATTCCAAAAATCCCCCAATATTCCCAACATTGACCAATACATGATAATTAATACATTTCACCACAACACTTCTCTTTTACACTTTCTTATACTCACCACATCACAAATAGTCCATCAATTCACCTTAATACACCTCATAGCACATATCGGCCAAAATCCCACAAATTACACTTTTAGAAAAATAACAAGTTTCATAACAAAATAACACCATACATGTTCATATTTTATCCATACCATTCTCTTTCATTAAAGGCACAAGTCCTAATTCAAGCTTGAATTTCATGGATCACAAATCTTATACAAAAACCCAAAGTACCATGTCAAACATTTTCAAGAACAACCAACATGATTTACATACTTTTCCATGCATATAATATGTTAATACATGAGAAGAAATACTTACCAAGGCTTGGAATAGGATTATCACACCAATATAATTCTTTACTCATTTCATGTATATGCTCATGGTTGTAGAATAAACGGGGCAAAAATTGGCTCGGTATGACCCCGGGTACCCTTTGGACTTAGAAATCGAAAAAGTGGAAAAACCAGCGTGGCAAGCCCAACTTACTGCCCCTGGGCACAAAAATTTGGCCCAAAGAGGTGTGGAATTCTCCCCATCTCTCTCCACACTTAGATTTTTTGAAAATTCCATTTTTTGACTTTTCTTCGCGGGTTTGGTTAGATACTTCAAGTCCCATTCTTTAACTTACTTCTTAACCTTAATATTCTTTGTTTAGAGGTCCTCTTAGCCTCGTTTTGGACCCCACAAATGCTCCACAAAAATCAAAAAACACCTCCTATGCAAGTCTAATCACATGTACGAGGCCAAATTTCAATTTTCTCATCAATAACATTACCAAATACATACTTATAGGTCTCAACACCTACGTAAACATTATTAAATTTCGTCAAGTAGGGTTGGAAAAGTACGGGGTGTTACAAGTTACATGAGATAATATTATATTCGGAAAGAGACATGCAGATGAACAGACATGAGCAAAGATTGGTTCTCTCGGGCCTTATCGGCTTCGGGTGCCAATCACGCCTCAATGGGATTTGGGGTGTGACAAAAGTGGTATCAGAGCAGGTTGTTCTAAGGGTGTCTACAAAGCCATGTCTGAGTAGAGTCTTACTTATCGATGTTTTGTGCACCACATTTATAAGTAGGAGGCTACGGGACATTTAGGATGTTGTTTCTCTACTTCAATTCTAGATCGTGAAATAGAGCCAGTGTTGTAATTTGAATTGTATCTGACCATGGGCATTGTTTTTCTTTGGTATAGTAAAATGCCAATCACAAGAAGGGGTAGAGGCAAAGGTAAGCAGGTAGATAAGTCTGCCGGTGAAGGAATGAGTAAGTCATCACCTGACCAAGCTAGTCAAGGTGGAGCTGATACTGAAATTGCATCGCAGTCTTCCTCTACTTTTCTAGCTCCAGAATAGCCAAGAGGTACAGAAGTACCTGCAGAACCACCTATGAATACCACTGATCAGGATTTAATAAATGCAGTACATATGTTGACTCAGTTAGTGGCTGCACAAACACAAGGGCGAACTGGTCCAATGGTAAATGAAGTTGACGCGGCTAGAGCAGCAAGTCGACGAACACAGGACTTTCTAAAATTGGACCCTCCTATATTTACTGGGTCAGACCTGAAAGCGGATCCACAGGATTTTATGGACTAGATTCAAAGAGCACTAGAGGTGATGCACGTAACAGGTGTAGAAACAGTTGAGCTAGCAGCTTACAGATTGAAGGGTGAGGCCATATTATGGTATGTGGACTGGAAAAGATCAAGAGGCATTGATGCACTCCCAGCTGGTTGGGAAGAATTTAAAGCGGCATTTTTGGATCACTATCTTCCCTATGAGATCCGTGAGGCTCGTGCGGATCAGTTTCTAAATTTGCGTTAAGGAAATATGAGTGTTCGAGAATACAGTTTGCAGTTTAACTCATTGGCTCGATATGCTCCAAATGTGGTGGCTACAATGATAGACAGAGTCCATCGATATATGGACAGATTAGAGCCATATTTGGTACGAGACTTTACTATTGCAGTATTGAACAAAGATATGGACATCGCTAAAATTCAGGCCTTCGCACAGAAAATGGAGGACCAAAGACAAAGAAAAAGAATGCAGGAATCTGAGGAAGGGCCATCAAAAAGGGCTAGATCTATGGGGCAGCCTATGGTGTCCCCATAACATTTAGATCTCAAATGTTACTGCCTAGACCCTCATTTTCTTATTCCACAGCAGGCACGCAACCCTAATCCCGAGGGTTTAGGGGTAGTCAATCTGTACAACATAGTGAAATGCAAGGTTCACAGACAACAGGATTTTCTCATCCTCAGTGTCACCGTTGCGGCAGGTACCATTTAGGTGAATGTCGGTTGGGAACAAATGCTTGTTTTTGGTGTGGCACAGTGGGGCACATAATGAGAGAATGTCCACAAAGGGGTGCGAGTAGTATAGCACGAACTACGAGATCAACCGTTGTATCACCAGCATCGGTTCCTTCCCCAGACAGAGGCGTCCATCCTATTGGTCATGGTAGAGATCTCAGAGGAGCAGCTAGTTCCAGTGGGGCCCAAAATTGTACCTAAGCTCTCGTGGACCAGCAGAATGAGGAGGCATCTCCTGATGAGGGTACAGGTATATTACCATAGTTTTTACATGATGTATATGTATTGATTGATTCGAGCTCTACCCTATCGTATGTTACTCCATCGACTACCGTGAATTTAATAGAACACTGGGGTTATGAGTTAAGTCAATGGAAATATTTCCACCTGTCAGTGAGTTTAGTATAGTGAAAAGAACATATCGTAATGGTATAGTAGATGTTGTGATCATAGATGAGTAAGTACTCTTGAAAGTATCACCAATGAAAAGGGTAAGTGGATTGGAAAGAAAGGGTATGACATGTGCCAGATGTGCATAGGAGTTTCATTGCATATTGCTCCCATTGGAAATGTACAAGTTACGGAGGATTCCACTAGGAAGAGATACCTATTGCTATTCTAGATTGACAAGTGTAAAGGTTAATAAATAGAGACGTAACTTCCGTAAAAGTTCTTTGGGTAAATCAACAAGTCGAATAGATAACCTGAGAAGGTGAAAACAAATAATGAGACCAAGGTACCCATAGTTGGTCCAAACGGAAGGAAAAAGTTCAAAAGTACGAAAGTGGAGAAAGACTAAGTAAGTATATATATGAGTATATGTATAGATATGCTAATATAGAGAGGCATTTGTTGTACATGAGACGATGCTACTAACATACGAGGACGAATGTTCCTAAGGGGGGGAGAATGTAACACCCCGTACCTTCCCAACTCTACTTGACGACATTGAACAATGGTTACTCAAGTGTCGAGAGTCAAAAGTTTGTATCTTGTAATGTTATTGATGAGATAATTGATATTGGGTCTAGTACATGGGATTAGACCTTTGTAGGAGGTGAAACACCCTTATGTTGTCGAACCTATACGACTACGTGTACACTTATGGAATTAGTTAAACATGAGAGATTTGATGAATTAGACATTAATTTGTTGGGTATTAATGAGTCATGAGCCATTGGGCCAAATGAGGCCCAAAACAAGAACAAAAGACTAGGCCCAATGGGGCAAAATGATCTAATCTTCCATTTTGACTAATCAACCATGCATTTAATGCCAAAATTGGATAAGAGAGACTTAAAGGGACCTATATATGAGGGAAATCAGATTTTATTTCATTTGTTACACCCATGCCTTTTCTAGAATTCTCTATAACATTTTCTTATTTCATACAAACCATAACTCTTCATTCCTTTGGCCAAGATCCTAATCTTGCAAGACTTGGTAAGTGTTTATTATTATGGTTTAATATATTTTATGCATGGAATATGGTTTATATCATGTTGGTTATGTTGGTGAAGTGTGAGAAGTTCACTATGTGTAAAACAAGTTGTGTTTGCTAAATCGGAGGATGATTTTGTCTTGTAAACTTGAACATAGAATTGTGGTCTTTAAGGAAGTGAACTTGATGGATGAAATATTGACATGTGAGATGTGATTATAGTCTTACCTTGTTTTATCCTTGTGTATAATGTTTGGAATTATTGTTGTAAATTTGGTTATGGATTTGGTGACGGATTGAAAAGAAAATGAGGTTTTGGTGATGTTTAAGTGTGTTGTGAGACCATGGATGCTTTTTGGCATATAATATGATCAAAAATATGTTAAAATAAGTTTATTTATGATCATGGACCTTTCATTGCATAAAAATACCTAAAAGAGACCAATTTGGCCGAAAATGGGCATCCGTCCTCGCAGGTGAGGCACCTGCGCAGAGGCCCCTGGACACTGCCAAGGGTCATCTGCAGCTGCAGTTCATCCACCTTCAGGCACAAGTGGCTTCGCAGTTCCCATCCAGAACCCTATTTTGCATGTTTTTGACCCCCGAAGGCCCCGATACCCTTTATGGATATAATTAGCAACTTATGATACCGTTTTAATGACTTTAAAGGGGTCGTATGGAGGCATGTTGGACAATGCTAAGTATGGATGGTTGTTCATATGTTGTTATGAAGGAGTAATTGTGACGGAATGATAAAGAAAAAAGCGTAAAGGGTAAGTGTGGTGTGAAATGCTATTGATGTATGATCTCTTGGTCAATGTGTGTAATGTTACGGTGTTGTTGATATGAAAATGCAGTGGATTGTATTGTAAGGGGTGACCTGACTTTATACGGCATTTATATAGTTCATTGTCGTCTTGTACGCCTGTATAGTAACTAGTTGCTAATGTAAGCTCCGATATGTACTTGTATTGTAGAGTAAGACGTAAGGAAGAAGATGGACTG
This sequence comes from Capsicum rhomboideum, assembly GCA_031232105.1. Classification (NCBI taxonomy): domain Eukaryota; kingdom Viridiplantae; phylum Streptophyta; class Magnoliopsida; order Solanales; family Solanaceae; genus Capsicum; species Capsicum rhomboideum. The sequence continues at coordinate 134,365,831 of CP124711.1, read as the reverse complement.
TTGTGTTCATATACAGACTCGTGTACTCATACTTGGAAGTGAAGGTATGTAAGGTTACCCTTCTATATCCTTCTGCAACATATGGTGTTCACATTGTCATAGTACTCATTCGATTCCGAAATGCTCTAAGGTATTCCGTATCCGATAGTTGACTAGTGTTACTCATATGTTCCTTCCTCAGTGGTCAATGGTGAATCATATGAATAACGTCCATTGGTTGACTCATGTTCATTAGCTAATATGTCAAAAGTTCCAAAATGTTCTAAGGTATCGCATCTCAGGTCGATGAACAGTTGATATCCACATGTGTCTTATTCAGCGATCATTATCCTAAGGTTCCAAAAGTGTTACATTCCATGAGGGTTCTATAGAATTCCAACTACGATTGACATATATTGCTAGTCACATGTGTTGTGTCCTACTCTTAGATGAATTATGATTCACTTATCTCTTATTTATTGACTGAAGTTCCTAAGCTGTCATGATGTTGTAAATTCTAAGAGAGCTTGTTTAGTTTGAATAGCATTGTTCCAATCATGTCATGTTCCAAAAGTCTAATAACATGATGATTATCTTTGTACCAATCTCTCACAAGTAAAAGTACCAATCTCATAAAAGTAATAAGGGAAGTAATGTGCAAGCTAATGTATCTATCCCTCAAAAGTAAAGGTATCAATCTTACAAGAGTAAAGACGTGAAGTAATGTATCCTTAATGAGTCCCAATAATGTTTACTCACTAAAGTATCAATCTCATGAAGTAAAGGAGTGAAGTAAGTTATATATGTATGTGTGTGCTTCAAATAATGTTATGATCCTCAATGTATCAATCTCTTAACAGATGAAGTATGTATCACTCATAGCATAAAAGAAAGAGTAATGAAAGAAAGAAGTAATGTTTAATGGGTGGTATCCCAGGGGTTAAATACCTAGCATGGGTCGATCCCAATAACATGGGTGGTATCCCAGGGGTTAAATACCTAACATGGGTCGATCCCAATAACATGGGTGGTATCCCAGGGGCGATATAAAAGCCTAGCATGGGGCGATCCCAATACATCCCAGGGGCGATATAAAAGCCTTTCATGGGTTATCACAGTACATCCCAGGGGCGACACGAAAGCCTAGCATGGGTTACAATAACATCACAGGGGTCACAACACCTAGCATGGGTTAATAACATCCCGGGGGTGACACGAAAGCCTAGCATGGGTTAATATGACATCCCAGGGTTCAAAGTACCTAGCATGGGTTAATCTCATCCCAGGGGCGACAGAACAGCCTAGCATGGGTAGAACAATAAAGATGAAGAAATATAAAGAGAAAAGAAGTAAAGAACGTAATGTACATGGGTTCCCACATACAGAAAGAAAGTTTATTCACATTGACTATTTCTCATATATTGACTCCATTGTTGTTGTTATTATGTATGATGTAATTCTTATGGCCTTACATACTCAGTACATTATTCGTACTGACCCCTCTTGGGAAATTTACTTTACTTGCTGCAGGCGTAGATGCTAGTAGACCTCCGCAGTAGATTACTGGGTATTTACAGATCTTTGGTAAGCTCCAGTTGGTTTGGGGCTTTTCGAGTCACAGTTGTACATTTGTTTTGATGTTATAGATGTTATGTAAAGCGGGGATTTGTCCTGAATTTAGGTTGGTCGAGTGCGTACTTCTATTAGAGGCTTTTGTAGACATATGTGGGTATATGAATGAAAGGGATGAATGTTCACTTCGACTTGATGGCCCTAACGGCCAAGTTTCATATATTATACATGTTTTCCACCATTGGCATTTTATTTGTTATCGGTTATGTCATGACCCGAAATCCCATTCGGGCCGGACTGGCACCCGAAGCCGACATGGCCCGAGAGAACCAATCTTTCCTTATGCCTAATCGTATGCATACCGTAAGAATCATCACCAACTCGCAAAGATGTAAGATGCGAAGTGCGAAAATCATGGAACATTATGTATATAAGCGACTTGGCCGTTAGGGGCATCAAACCAAAATGAGTATACATATCTTACATTTTGTTCCCACATAAGTCTATGAAAGCCTCTACAGATACATAGCTATGACAAACCTAGAGTCGGGACAACACCCCGCTCTATACTCATATACAATACCAAAATACATGTACATAGCAACTCAAAAAGCCCCAAACCAACTGGAGCTCACCAAAAGTCTGCAAAAGATCTGCAACCTACAGTGGAGGTATACTAGTACCTGCGCCTATAGCAAGTAAGGTAAGCCCCAAAAGGGGTCAGTACGGATAATGTACTGAGTATGTAAGGCCATATGAAACTGTCATAAATACATCAATAGAATCAAAATGTAATGGGATAATCAATATGAATAGTCCATCAATTTGCATATGTGGAGCCATGTAGCTTACATAAATTAAGTTCTTCTCTTTATGGCTTATTACTCATCGCTCATATCATAACGTACCCGGGCCCCAACTGATCATAATGTTATATTGGGGTCGGCTCGAGCTAGGACTTTGCCTCTAGTGCTGCCACCCATAAATAAATATATATAGGGATCGTCTCGAGCTAGGCTTATGCCTCTAGAGCTGCCACCCATACCAACATATCAGGTTTGGCTCGAGCTAGGTTATCACCCCTAGAGCTGCCCCCTGTCAGGATCGGTCCGAGCTAGGCTTATGCCTCTAGGACTGCCCCCTGATCCAACAATCTCGGGATCGGCTTGAGCTAGGCATTTTTGCCCCCAAAGCTGCCACCTATACTTGATCATTAACCACCAACAAATATAAATTACTTTATTTATTACTTTTGAGATATGTACTTGCAAGAGATTGATTCATCATCTTATGAGAGATTGATACAATCAATTATGAGAGATTAACGTATATATACATAGCCACAACATTATTGGAAGCTTAAGAACACAACATGATTGGGACTTTTGGAACATGTCCATCATTATGTAACTCATGAACAACAATAACTAATGAATGATGAATATGTGACTTAAGAATGAATAGATTCTCCTTACGTCGTCACTTCCCTTGAAACCGTTTTTGTTAGTAGTCACAACATTATTGGAACTTGGAATCATGTTCATAATTATGCAACTCATGCACAACCATGACTAATGAATGAAGAATATGTGACTTAATAATAGATAACGTTATTGAAACCATTAGACACAAGTCAATGAACAAGAGGTATGTGTATAACCACTATTGGCACTTTGGAACATAACATTTTTGGGCTTTTAGAGCATTGACCAACGATTATGAGACATACAATTCCCAATTGATCAAAGAGTAGGAAATATGTGATAACAACCATGGGAAATCAAAAATAATATACCTTTACACATTTTGGAATGGTACAAACGTAATGTCAATGTGAATACTATTTGCCGCAAAAAGATACGGACAGAGTAACCTTACATACCTGGTATTCTTAATACCAATACACAATCTTAAATGCGCATACAATAGTCCCGCTCCTTCCTTATGTTTCACTCTACAACACAAATACATAACGAAGCCAACATTAACCACCCACTACTTTACAAATGCATATAACATCAATGAGTTACATGTTTGCCGTTAAACATGCCATTTCCCCTTGACAAAACCATTGAAGAAATTATTATTCCAAAAATCCCCCAATATTCCCAACATTGACCAATACATGATAATTAATACATTTCACCACAACACTTCTCTTTTACACTTTCTTATACTCACCACATCACAAATAGTCCATCAATTCACCTTAATACACCTCATAGCACATATCGGCCAAAATCCCACAAATTACACTTTTAGAAAAATAACAAGTTTCATAACAAAATAACACCATACATGTTCATATTTTATCCATACCATTCTCTTTCATTAAAGGCACAAGTCCTAATTCAAGCTTGAATTTCATGGATCACAAATCTTATACAAAAACCCAAAGTACCATGTCAAACATTTTCAAGAACAACCAACATGATTTACATACTCTTCCATGCATATAATATGTTAATACATGAGAATAAATAATTACCAAGGCTTGGAATAGGATGATCTTTACCAAAGAGTCCCAAAGGAAATATTTGCTTTAGGGTTTGGACTAGAGAAATGTGTGAGAAATATCTCAAAAGGCATGAGATTCTCAAATGACCAAAAATCATATCTTTTTCCCTTTATATAGGCCCTTAACTTTCATCCTTATCCACTCTTGGAATTTAATGTGGTCTTCTAGAATGTCAATGCAAGAATGGGTCCTTTGACCCATTTTTGGGCCATGTTTTCTTTGCCTTATTGGGTCCTTTTTGGGCCCAATTCACTTAACCTAATAAAATTAAAAATTCCTCGTGTTTAATTCATATCATACGTGTTACAACAATATTTCTACTCATGCTATTCATACTCATAGCCTCACTTCCAAAAACAAGCGATTCTAGCCACGTATGGCCTATTTGCACCAAAAGGGTAAAACCGTCATTTTGATGCCAAATTCGTTCTCGAGTAATTTTATCACACCAATATAATTCTTTACTCATTTCATGTATATGCTCATGGTTTTAGAATAAACGGGGCAAAAATCGGCTCGGTATGACCCCGGGTACCCTTTGGACATAGAAATTGAAAAAGTGGAAAAACCAGCGTGGCACGCCCTTGGGTGAGCCAACTTACTGCCCCTGGGAACAAAAATTTGGCCCAAAGAGGTGTGGCATGCTCCCCATCTCTCTCCACACTTAGATTTTTTGAAAATTCCATTTTTTGACTTTTCTTCGCGGGTTTGGTTAGATACTTCAAGTCCCATTCTTTAACTTACTTCTTAACCTTAATATTCTTTGTTTAGAGGTCCTCTTAGCCTCATTTTGGACCCCACAAATGCTCCACAAAAATCACAAAACACCTCCTATGCAAGTCTAATCACATGTACGAGGCCAAATTTCAATTTTCTCATCATTAACATTACCAAATACATACTTATAGGTCTCGACACCTACGTAAACATTATTAAATTTCGTCAAGTAGGGTTGGAAAAGTACGGGGTGTTACAAGTTACATGAGATAATATTATATTCGGAAAGAGACATGCAGATGAACAGACATGAGCAAAGATTGGTTCTCTCGGGCCTTATCGGCTTCGGGTGCCAATCACGCCTCAATGGGATTTGGGGTGTGACAAAAGTGGTATCAGAGCAGGTTGTTCTAAGGGTGTCTACAAAGCCGTGTCTGAGTAGAGTCTTACTTATCGATGTTTTGTGCACCACATTTATAAGTAGGAGGCTACGGGACATTTAGGATGTTGTTTCTCTACTTCAATTCTAGATCGTGAAATAGAGCCAGTGTTGTAATTTGAATTGTATCTGACCATGGGCATTGTTTTTCTTTGGTATAGTAAAATGCCAATCACAAGAAGGGGTAGAGGCAAAGGTAAGCAGGTAGATAAGCCTACCGGTGAAGGAATGAGTAAGTCATCACCTGACCAAGCTAGTCAAGGTGGAGCTGATACTGAAATTGCATCGCAGTCTTCCTCTACTTTTCTAACTCCAGAAGAGCCAAGAGGTAGAAAAGTACCTGCAGAACCACCTATGAATACCACTGATCAGGATTTAATAAATGCAGTACATATGTTGACTCAGTTAGTGGCTGCACAAACACAAGGGCGAACTGGTCCAATGGTAAATGAAGTTGACGCGGCTAGAGCAGCAAGTCGGCGAACACAGGACTTTCTAAAATTGGACCCTCCTATATTTACTAGGTCAGACCTGAAAGCGGATCCACAGGATTTTATGGACTAGGTTCAAAGAGCACTAGAGGTGATGCACGTAACAGGTGTAGAAACAGTTGAGCTAGCAGCTTACAGATTGAAGGGTGAGGCCATATTATGGTATGTGGACTGGAAAAGATCAAGAGGCATTGATGCACTCCCAACTGGTTGGGAAGAATTTAAAGCGGCATTTTTGGATCACTATCTTCCCTATGAGATCATTGAGGGTCGTGTGGATCAGTTTCTAAATTTGCGTTAAGGAAATATGAGTGTTCGAGAATACAGTTTGCAGTTTAACTCATTGGCTCGATATGCTCCAAATGTGGTGGCTACAATGATAGACAAAGTCCATCGATATATGGACAGATTAGAGCCATATTTGGTACGAGACTGTACTATTGCAGTATTGAACAAAGATATGGACATCGCTAGAATTCAGGCCTTCGCACAGAAAATGGAGGACCAAAGACAAAGAAAAAGAATGCAGGAATCTGAGGAAGGGCCATCAAAAAGGGCTAGATCTATGGGGAAGCCTATGGTGTCCCGAGTAGAATTTAGATCTCAAATGTTACTGCCTAGACCCTCATTTTCTTATTCCACAGCAGGCACGCAACCCCAATCCCGAGGGTTTAGGGGTAGTCAATCTGTACAACATAGTGAAATGCAAGGTTCACAGACAACAGGATTTTCTCATCCTCAGTGTCACCGTTGCGGCAGGTACCATTTAGGTGAATGTCGGTTGGGAACAAATGCTTGTTTTTGGTGTGGCACAGTGGGGCACATAATGAGAGAATGTCCACAAAGGGATGCGAGTAGTATAGCACGAACTACGAGATCAACCGTTGTATCACCAGCATCGGTTTCTTCCCCAGACAGAGGCGTCCATCCTATTGGTCATGGTAGAGATCTCAGAGGAGCAGCTAGTTCCAGTGGGGCCCAAAATCGCACCTAAGCTCTAGTGGACCAGCAGAATGAGGAGGCATCTCCTGATGAGGGTACAGGTATATTACCATAGTTTTTACATGATGTATATGTATTGATTGATTCGAGCTCTACCCTATCGTATGTTACTCCATCGACTACCGTGAATTTAATAGAACACTGGGGTTATGAGTTAAGTCAATGGAAATATTTCCACCTGTCGGTGAGTTTAGTATAGTGAAAAGAACATATCGTAATGGTATAGTAGATGTTGTGATCATAGATGAGTAAGTACTCTTGAAAGTGTCACCAATGAAAAGGGTAAGTGGATTGGAAAGAAAGGGTATGAAATGTGCCAGATGTGCATAGGAGTTTCGTTGCATATTGCTCCTATTGGAAATGTACAAGTTACGGAGGATTCCACTAGGAAGAGATACCTATTGCTATTCTAGATTGACAAGTGTAAAGGTAAATAAATAGAGACGTAACTTTCATAAAAGTTCTTTGGGTAAATCAACAAGTCGAATAGATAACCTGAGAAGGTGAAAACAAATGATGAGACCAAGGTACCCATAGTTGGTCCAAACGGAAGAAAAAGTTCAAAAGTACGAAAGTACGAAAGTGGAGGATTCGAGGATGAATGTTCCTAAGGGGGAGAGAATGTAACACCCCGTACCTTCCCAACTCTACTTGACGACATTGAACAATGGTTACTCAAGTGTCGAGAGTCAAAAGTTTGTATCTTGTAATGTTATTGATGAGATAATTGATATTGGGTCTAGTACATGGGATTAGACCTTTGTAGGAGGTGAAACACCTGTATGTTGTCGAACCTATACGACTACGTGTACACTTATGGAATTAGTTAAACATGAGAGATTTGATGAATTAGACATTAATTTGTTGGGTATTAATGAGTCATGAGCTATTGGGCCAAATGAGGCCCAAAATAAGAACAAAAGACTAGGCCCAATGGGGAAAAATGATCCAATCTTCCATTTTGACTAATCAACCATGCATTTAATGCCAAAATTGGATAAGAGAGACTTAAAGGGACCTATATATATGAGGGAAATCAGATTTTATTTCATTTGTTACACCCATGCCTTTTCTAGAATTCTCTACAACATTTTCTTATTTCACACAAACCCTAACTCTTCATTCCTTTGGCCAAGATCCTAATCTTGCAAGACTTGGTAAGTGTTTATTATTATGGTTTAATATATTTTATGCATGGAAGATGTTTTATATCATGTTGGTTATGTTGGTGAAATGTGAGAAGTTCACTATGTGTAAAACAATTTGTGTTTGCTAAATCGGAGGATGCTTTTATCTTGTAAACTTGAACATAGATTTGTGGTCTTGAAGTAAGTGAACTTCATGGATGAAATATTGACATATGATATGTGATTATAGTCTTACCTTGTTTTATCCTTGTGTATAATGTTTGGAATTGTTGTTGTAAATTTGGTTATGGATTTGGTGACGGATTGAAAAGAAAATGAGGTTTTGGTGATGTTTAAGTGTGTTGTGAGAGCATGGCTGCTTTTTGGCATATAAGATGGTCAAAAATATGTTAAAAGAAGTTTAGTTATGATCATGGACCTTTCATTGCATAAAAAGACCCAAAAGAGACCAATTTGGCCGAAAATGGGCATCCGTCCTTGCAGGTGAGGCACCTACACCAGAGGCCCCTGGACACTGCCAAGGGCCATCTGCAGCTGCAGGTCATCCACCTTCAGGCACAGGTGGCTTCGCAGGTCCCATCCAGGACCCCATTTTGCATGTTTTTGACCCCCGAAGGCCCCGATACCCTTTATGGATATAATTAGCAACTTGTGATGCCATTTTAATGACTTTAAAGGGGTCGTATGGAGGCATGTTGGACAATGTTAAGTATGGATGGTTGTTCATATGTTGTTATGAAGGAGTAATTGTGACGGAATGATAAAGAAAAAAGCGTAAAGGGTAAGTGTGGTGTGAAATGCTATTGATGTATGATCTCTTGGTCAATGTGTGTAATGTTACGGTGTTATTGATATGAAAATGTAGTGGATTGTATTGTAAGGGGTGACATGACATTATACGACATTCATATAGTTCATTGTCGTCTTGTACGCCTGTATAGTAACTAGTTGCTAATGTAAGCTCCGATATGTACTTGTATTGTAGAGTAAGATGTAAGGAAGAAACTGGACTGTTGTGTTCATATACAGACTCGTGTACTCATACTTGGAAGTGAAGGTATGTAAGGTTACCCTTCTATATCCTTCTGCAACATATGGTGTTCACATTGTCATAGTACTCATTCGATTCCGAAATGCTCTAAGGTATTCCGTATCCGATAGTTGACTAGTGTTACTCATATGTTCCTTCCTCATTGGTCAATGGTGAATCATATGAATAACGTCCATTGGTTGACTCATGTTCATTAGCTAATATGTCAAAAGTTCCAAAATGTTCTAAGGTATCGCATCTTAGGTCGATGAACAGTTGATATCCACATGTGTCTTATTCAGCGATCATTATCCTAAGGTTCCAAAAGTGTTACATTCCATGAGGGTTCTATAGAATTCCAACTACGATTGACATATATTGCTATTCACATGTGTCCTACTCTTAGATGAATGATGATTCACTTATCTCTTATTTATTGACTGAAGTTCCTAAGCTGTCATGATGTTGTAAATTCTAAGAGAGCTTGTTTAGTTTGAATAGCATTGTTCCAATCATGTCATGTTCCAAAAGTCTAATAACATGATGATTATCTTTGTACCAATCTCTCACAAGTAAAAGTACCAATCTCATAAAAGTAATAAGGGAAGTAATGTGCAAGCTATTGTATCTATCCCTCAAAAGTAAAGGTATCAATCTTACAAGAGTAAAGACGTGAAGTAATGTATCCTTGATGAGTCCCAATAATGTTTACTCACTAAAGTATCAATCTCATGAAGTAAAGGAGTGAAGTAAGTTATATATGTATGTGTGTGCTTCAAATAATGTTATGATCCTCAATGTATCAATCTCTTAACAGATGAAGTATGTATCACTCATAGCATAAAAGAAAGAGTAATGAAAGAAAGAAGTAATGTTTAATGGGTGGTATCCCAGGGGTTAAATACCTAGCATGGGTCGATCCCAATAACATGGGTGGTATCCCAAGGGTGATATAAAAGCCTAGCATGGGTCGAGCCTAATACATCCCAGGGGCGATATAAAAGCCTAAGATGGGTTATCACAGTACATCCTAGGGTCGACACGAAAGCCTAGCATGGGTTACAATAACATCCCAGGGGTCACAACACCTAGCATGGGTGAATAACATCCCAGGGGCGACACGAAAGCCTAGCATGGGTTAATATGACATCCCAGGGGTCAAAGTACCTAGCATGGGTTAATCTCATCCCAGGGGCGACAGAACAGCCTAGCATGGGTAGAACAATAAAGATGAAGAAATATGAAGACAAAAGAAGTAAAGAACGTAATGTACATGGGTTCCCACATATAGAAATAAAGTTTATTCACATTGACTATTTCTCATATATTGACTCCATTGTTGTTGTTATTATGTATGATGTAATTCTTATGGCCTTACATACTCAGTACATTATTCGTACTGACCCCTCTTGGGGAATTTACTTTACTTGCTGCTGGCGCAGGTGCTAGTAGACCTTCCCAGTAGATTACCGGGTATTTGCAGATCTTTGGTAAGCTCCAGTTGGTTCAGGACTTTTCGAGTCACAGTTGTACATTTGTTTTGATGTTATAGATGTTATGTAAAGCGGGGATTTGTCCCGATTTTAGGTTGGTCGTGTGTGTACTTCTGTTAGAGACTTTTGTAGACATATGTGGGTATATGAATGAAAGGGATGGATGTTCACTTTGATTTGATGGCCCTAACGGCCAAGTTTCATATATTATACATGTTTTCCATGATTTCCGCCATTGGCATTTTATTTGTTATCAGTTACATGAGATAATATTCTATTCGGAAAGAGACATGCAGATGAACAGACATGAGCAAGGATTGGTTCTTTCTGGCCTTATCGGCTTCGGGTGCCAATTACGCCTCAATGGGATTTGGGGTGTGACATTATCATAAATGAAAATAAAGCTACTACTCAATAAAAAACGAAGCGCAACCTGTTAGGAACATTTCCACGAAAATACGACAATTCACCCTTTGCATATTGATCATATATAAATACAAAAAAAGGTAAAAAGAAAATAAAAATAGATCTAAAATGAAAAAATAGTTATAAATTAGTAAGACTTTGAGAATCAGCAACTAATTCATATATTTATAATTAATATTTCAACTCAACAAGAAATTATTGGACAATAACAACTAAAGTTTTCTGAGTAAGTAATTTTCTTAAAGCAACAAATATATAAACTACTTAATAGTGTACGAGGAGTACAACTAAAACCTGTAAGGTGAGGAAACTTAACTGGAATAATTGTTTGCATATTTGGGTTGACCCTATCTGTCCTTCTCTCTCCACTTCCAGTATTAAAAGTAATGAGAACATGATTATTTTCAAGCAAGGAGATCGATATCCAGCTCCCAAAAACTTGACGTCCAAGTTTAAGGCGGGTTGCCTGCACTCCCTGGATATAAGACTGGATACTACCACCCCTATTTTCTGTAGAACTTCCATCTCTTGGCATATTAGCGGGAGTTGAACTAGTAGCAGCATCAAGAGATCCATCGGAGGTCACGTTATCAGCATCAAATCTGTAGGTCTCCATCTGAGGTGCAATGGGACATGATAAGTTGTTTGACGGAATGTTGGTTGAGATTTTGAAAACTTCTTCACTATAGAATAAAGGTAGTGTGAAGCGTTTGAAAACTTCGTTTGAACATAATTGCAAAAATCTTTTTCTGGGCCAAAAATTATACTATGATATACAACATATATGTCAATGTACACATGCAGATACATCTTTGGAAATGAAATTTTCTGCCTCTTTTCTAGTTAAAAAGATACAACATACTGAAAACACAGGTATGTAAACTATAAAAGAAGAGCAAAGAAAATCCATGAAATACATGACTGGGACATGAACAGACATTTGTGTCACAACATTAGTTGAGTTTGTCATGACTGTAGAACACACTACGATCTTTAAAGCATCATGTGAAAGCCGTGTTGTATCCTTTTCAAACGAGTTAGGAGGAGGTAATGGGGAAAACTACCTCATCAAAAGACGTCTAATTAAAATATAAAGAAAAGGTACTGTTTAAGGGTTACAACTAACATGCACAACTATGTTAGTATAAAACCAACCAGGCAAATTCTAAATACTATGGGTGGTGGGAGGACCAGAAGGCAAAGAAAAGCAAAAACTTCTCTGAAAATAGTTATTTCTATTTTTTCAGATATAGGGAAGAAAAATCATAAACACAATTTGGAAAGTATTATATCAACCTAAGCCAAGCAAAAACACCTAGAGGTGGAAGAAAAGAGAACCTTTACTTATCTGCTTGGCTATGCAAGACCTAGAGGCGATATTAGTCATGAGTAAAATGCTAGATAAAAGATAACATAGGCTTAAAGCATTTGATATTAGGAAATTGATCCCATACTCCCCCACAATAAAAAAAACTTGTTGATGCATAAATATTAGAAGAACCTAAACTTTTTCACTAAACATGCATTCTTGTTTAGCCGTTACTCCTTGTTTTCCACTTCCTCCGTCACTCAAACAAAAAGTCCACATTTTCTATTTGAACGGCCAAGTAAATTTGCTATGTTTTCTCAAATGAAGGTGTAATGCTTTCTAATTCAAAGTTCATGATCGGTGGTGTTTTATATGCTTTTGAAGTACATAGCTTCTATTACAAAAAATCAATACAATAATAGTTATTTCAATAATGTTATGACCAATCAGGTCAGGCTTTTCAGAAGGAAGAAATCTATAATAGCTAGCCACTACCAAAGTTATGGTTACATTAAGTAAAGTAGAGAAATAATACAGTTCCTACATTATTTACTTTGAACTATTCATGGAAATATTTTATCACTACCATATGGAAATAACTGTAATATTTCACAAAGGATTTTAAATACATCCCTAGAGTAACTTGTACTAGTATCAAACTATAGTCATTTCATGGAAATTATTCCTGACTACCATATCGAAAGAACTGTCATCTTTCGCAACATCCCCTGCCCAAGACACTCATGATTCCTGAAGTAGAGACATAAAGTTTGGGCCAAAGTGGTACTAAATAACTCCCACACCAACTAGGAATGGAATGAGGCCTCAATTGAGAGGAGTGAAATAATAACCATACTTGTAGGAGAGTAATATAATTCTAGTACTTCTCTGAGAACTAAATGAATCAAGAGGAAACTAATGAATTTAAACTGACAAATTTTAAATAATCTGGACCTTACTAGCAGGTATCCTATATTATACAGAAATCACCCAAAGGGAAAATCTGTCCTTAAAATTTATTCAGCCACTCGCCCCTTTCGCACCTCACATGCATTCTTTCTTCTAGAGTTACTTGTACTGGTAGTGGATTAGAGTTTTTGGAGTTTATTAATAGGTTCTTCTGTAATTTGTTGGAGATCAATCATATGCTAGCGAGAAAATCACTTTCCTTTCTCTTCACCTTCTGATCCAGCATATATTCTAGATATATAACTGCAGTACTTCCCTAAGAATCAAATGAACTCGGAGAAAAAATAAAGGAATTTAATTTGATGGATATTTAATAACTTATAACTTATACCATATTTCCTTATATTATAGTAGAGATTACCTAAAGGAAAATGTATCCTTAAAATGTACATCCACCGCAAGCTGCCCCCCCCCCCCCCCCCTCAAAAAAAAAAAAAAAAAAAAAAACCTTTGTTGTATTCTGCGAGGATCATGTATTACATTAAGCCAACTACCAGGAAATACAAATTTGCAACTGCAAACTAAGTTCATTAATATCTAAAAGTAATAGGTAATTTTGATAAATTGAGAAGCAATTCAAACTCTCGTGCCCTAGAGCAGTATCTAGCCAATGAATTTTTGTTTTAGTTATAAGCTAGTGTCTTTCAAGAAGGAAAGGAGCATCAATGATTTCCAATTAATCTAAACTAAAAGAACAATTTACAATCAACTTTGCCTTAGTCCCAAATTTCTTGGATTGTCAATCTGAATCCTTTGAATCTATTCTGCACTATTTAAGATTTTCGTCAAATTCCTTGATCTTTCACTATTCAAAAAGTTCATCATGGTTAGACTAATTTTAAGTGATTATATTGAAATTAAAAATAAAAAGGAACAAAAGGGGTAAGAACAGATTCAAACTAAATCAAATGACAATAGAAACAAATACCTTTTTTTTTCCTCACAAAAGATCAAAACTTTCTTTTTTATCAATCTGAACTAAAAGATCAATATTTTTTTTTCCTCACAAAAGTTTAGAAGCAAATAACTCACCTTATACTCGGTTCTAACAAATGAAAAGGCTAAGGTTGGAGGGGATGAAAAGGGAGAGAAGATCGGAGACGGAGAGAAAAAGGAACTTTACGAATTAGTAAAGGAAAGAAAAGGGGAAAACAGCGGAGAGAACAAGGCATATTTTATCAATCAAGGTAACTGACAGAGGGGAAAAGGGAGTGAGTAGGAAATACTAAATAACACAGATTAAAGTAATTAAGACTCATGAATAGTAACAAACTTAAAACAAGAGATTACATGAATTATTTTATTTATTTTTTTGAGGAGAAAAACGTAATTAATGTATCTTCAAGATATCACCAACGAGATAGTAAATGTGCAATTACAGATTTTTCCATTCCAACTGTATGCTAAAAACAAAGGCATAATACACAAACAAAACACTCAAACTTGGCATCAACGGGCAAGTAAGCACGCCAACTTTGAAAGTGCACATCAAGAAACCTCAACTTGGCATTTTTGATTAAATTCCTATTGATTCAATTCATTAAAGTGTTCAAGTTCAATAAAAACTGTCCTTTGTGTCTTTTCTTGTTCTTCTACTATGGATAATTTGAAGAAAAAAGAAGTGCATCATTATTTCACAATGAAATAAAGAGACTGCAATGCAACTTGCCGAAAGTAATAAAATAGGGAGCAAATCACGAATAGAGCACACATTAAGGGTGCGAAATGCAAAGGAAAAAGAAATTGTCTTAGACTGAGATCATAGTAACCTTCAACTTTTTGTTCTAATGTTATTGTGTATACGTGAAAGCACTCATCTTTTTAATCTCAATCAATGCCTTAATAATCCTAAAAAGGAACTATTTTACTTGCACAGAAGAAAGAAAGCAAATTACTTTCAAGGCTGTGACTAGGTAATTACTTCTCTATCATTAATTAGAGGTCACAAATTCAAGTCCTGAAAGTGAAATTGCTTTAATAGGAAACACTTTACCTTCAAAGTAAAACTTTTCGACTAGAATCTCGGATTGATTAAGCCCCCAAATGAATATCAGACACTGGGTTAAGCAAAAAAACTAATCAAGATGCCAACTAATTCCCATACTTATATATGTATAGATACATACTCATCATCAAAATTATATTTCAAACAATTTAGAAACATAAACATTTATGTGTGTTCATAGGAAGCACATGTTGCACATAACACAAGACAATAGTAGAGGGTTGAAGTGCTTGGTCAAAAAGGATTTTTGGGTAGTAACATGTAACGCCCCGTAAGTTTGGACGTCCTTTTAGAGCTAGAAACGAACCTATATGACCCTTTAAATGAGTGGAAAACGTTTTGGGATGAGTTCGGGAACTTTGGGAAAGTTTAGGACTTGAAATGGGACTGTGCGTCGCACGGGGGAAGGCCGTACTTTGGCCCCGCGTCACACAAGTCAGCGTGAGGGGCTATTGCCTCAGCGTCATGATGGCCTTGCGCCGCATGGGGTGTCACCCCAAGATTGGTGTGGGCCACACGGGGGTGGGACACGTGATGGTGTGTGTGTTGCACCCCCTCTATTTTTCCCGATGAGACTTTATTTTTTTAAGCTATTTTAAGGGTATTTTGGTCCTTATGCTATGTAAACCGTCCCCCATTACTCTAATATGTTTTTCCTAAGTCCCATTTACCCCAGATAGACAAAAAGGCTCTCCTCTCTTGTAACATCCTGCACATTTCCGAACCTAGTTGATTATCGTAACATTCATGGAATTATTTAAACATGAGATTTTTGGGGAATTATGCATTGATTTTGTGGGCTAAATTAATATTGGGCTATTGGGCTCAATTAAGGCCCAATAAATGGAACAAAAGACATGGCCCAAAAAGGGGGAAAGTGATCCATTCTTATTTTGACCCAAAGAAGACCCTCAATTATTGACCAAAGTGGACAAGAATGACTTTCAAGGGCATATATAAAGGGCAATAAATAAGATTTCTTATTCACACAATACACATGCCATTTTCTAGATTTTTCCACAACTTTCTCTCTTCAACCAAACCATAAGCTATCTTCCTCTTGGAACAAGATCACCTCTTGGTAAGTGTTGGTAAGTGGTTATTATTTTGATTTAATATATTATATGCATAAAATATGGTTTAGATCATGTTGGTTATGTTGGTGAAGTGTGAGAAGTTCACTATATGTGAAACAATTTATGTTTGCCTAATCAGTGAAGGTTTTTGCCTTGTAAACTTGAAAATGGACTTATGGTCTTGAAGGAAGTGAAATTTATGGGTTCAATATTGATATGTGATATGTGATTATATCCTTAACTTGTTTTATTCTTGTGCATGATGTTTGGAATTGTTATTGCAAAATTGTGCATGGATTTGGTGGTGTATTGAAGGAAAAGTATGGTTTTGGTGATGTTCATGTGTGTTGTAAAACCATGGCTGATTTTTGGAATATAAGATGATCTAAAATATTTTAAGAGGAGTTTAGTTATGATCATGGACCATTCATTGAATAAAAAGACCCAAAAGAGACCCTTTTTGGCAGAAACGGGCACCCACCCTCGCAGACGAAGCACCTGCGGGCGCAGGTGACTTCGCAGGTGCCTCTGGCTACTTCCAAAGGTCACCTGAGGATGCAATCCAGCCACCTGCGGACAAAGGTGGCTTCGTAGGCCAGCCCAAAAGTCCGTTTCGGTTGTTTTCGCATCTCTTTGACCCCCCAAAGCCCCTATACCCTTCATGGATGTAATTATCAACTTATTGTACCTTTTGAATGAATTTAAAGGAGTATCCAAGAGGTATTTTGAATGGTATAAATTATGTATTGTTGTTCATGTGTTATTATGAAAGCTATTGAGATGATTTGATGAAGTAAATGTGACGTAGGGTTAATGAGGGAGTGTAAAGTATAAACTTGGTGTGAAATGCTATTGTTTTATGATGTCTTGGTCAATGTATGGAATATTATGGTATTTTTGGTATGATAATGCCATGAATGGTGTTGAAAAGGGAGAAACGATATTCTAGGGCAATTGTGTAACTCATTGTCGTCTTATGCACTTGGAATGTAGCTTGTGGTTAATGTTGGTTCCGTTATGAACTTGTGTTGTAGAGTGACACGTAAGGAAGGAACTGGATTATTGTATTCACATCTAGGACGATATATTCATATTGATATCATAAGGTATGTAAGGTTACTTTTTTTGTATCCTTCTGCAGCATATTGTTCACATTGTCATCGTATGTGTTCTACTCCAAAATGTCTAAAGGTATCTCATTTCAGGTTGACATTTATTGTTAGTCACATGTTTATTTCTCAATGGCAAATTTTTATTCATGAATCATAATTGTAGACATCATTCCAAAGTCCCAATAATGCTACTCTCATGTTTCTTCATTGGTTATTGTCCCAAGGCTTCAATAATAATGTTATAACCGAATGTACCAATCTCTCACAAGTGAATGTGATAATCTCTCATGAGCAGAAAGTACCAATCTCTCAAAAGAAGAAATTAAGTAACGTATATTTGTGGGTTGCAAGAGTTAAGGAAAATAATAAATGAAGGGTGGACATGATTCCAAAGTTCCAACAATATTATGACTCCAAAGTTCCGATAATGTTGTGTTCCAAGTTCTAATAATGTTATGACTATTATTGTATCAATATCATGAAAGTAAAAGATTAAAGTAACGTATATAAGTGTTCCCAATAATGTTTCAATTACCAATGTATCAGTCTCATAACAAATGAAAAGGAAAGAAGTATGCAAAGAAGTAATGTACACATGGTTACTTTATGTTTCATTGAGTATGGATCAAATCAAAAGTGCATAAGCCCGGATGGAACAATACCAATATTATGCTATGTTATTATTATTATTATCTATGACTATAGCCCACTGATCAGCTGTATGTCTGGTTTATATTATAGCCCACTGATCAGCTGGATGTCCGGTATTATATTATAAGCCACCTATCAGATGATGATCGGTATTATATTATGAGCCACCTATAAGGTGATGATCGGTATTATATTATTATCCACATATAAGGTGATGAACGGTACTATATTATAACCCACCAAGTGTGGATGACGGTTATTATATTATATCCCACCAAGTATGGATGATTGTTATTATATTATAGCCCACCAAGTGTGGATGACTGTTATTATATCATGGCCCACTAATAAGTGGATGACTGATAATAAAGATGAACGTAAAACCAAAGGAAGTATGTCACGTAACTAAAAGTATGAAGGAATGTTATTTCATGAATGATAATAATATGAATGAACGATCAAATAATGAAAGAAACGAAAATAATGAACATGGTTCCACACATGCAAAACGGTGATTGATCCATAATAGTTATTCACATGTATTGATCCCACTTGATATCTTATGTATCATGCAGTTTCTTATAGCCTTACATACTCAGTACATTATCCGTACTGACCCCTCTTGGGGGACTTACCTTACTTGCTGCAGGCACAGGTGCTAGTAGACCTCCACAATAGGTTGCAAGTCATTTGCAGATCATTGGTGAGCTCCAGTTGGTTCGGGGCTTTTCGAGTCACATGTGTATATTGTTTTGATACTGTATAAATATTGCATAGGCATGGTCATGTATCTATTAGAGGCTTTGTAGACGTATGTGGGAAGACGAATGTAAGAGATGAATGTCTATTTTGACTTGACGGCCCTAACGACCAAGTTTTATATATATAGTACATGTTTGCCATGACTTTCGCCACTGGTATGTTAATATTTTATGAGTTACACGAGATAGAATGCTATTCATATAGGGACATGCATATGAACGTACATGAGTAAGGATTGGTTCTCTCGGGCCTCAACGGCTACGGGTGCCAGTCCATCCCGAATGGGATTCGGGGTGTGACAAAAGTGGTGTTAGAGTAAGTCGTTCTAAGGGTGTCTACAAAGCCGTGTCTGAGTAGAGTCTTGCTTATCGATGTGTTGCGCACAGCATTTATAAGTAGGAGACTACGGGACATTTAGGAATTGTTTCATTTCTTCATTTCTAGATCGTACAATAGAGCCAATATTGTAAGTGAAAATTTTATCAGACCATGGAATTGGTTTTCTCTGTGATAGTAAAAATGTCAATTACGAGACGAGGTAGAGGCAAAGGTAAGAAAGTAGATATGCCTGCTGGAACAGAAATGAGTAAATCACCACCTGACCAAGCTAGTCAAGGTGGGGCTGACACTGAAAGTTCATCACGGTCTTCTCCTACTCTTCCATTTCCTGAAGAGCTGAGAGGTAAAGAAGTACAAGCAGAACCTCCTGTAAATGCGACTGATCAGGATATAAGAAATGTGGTGAACTTGTTGACTTAGATAGTCGTTGCACAAAATCAAGGACAAGCTGGTCCAGCCTTTGCACAAAAGAGGGGTAATCAAATGAAGAGGGGAATGGCACAAGCATTTGAAAGAGGGTCGTCTAAGAGGGATAGATTTAGGGGACAATCCATGGCGTACCGAGGAGGATTTAGGCCTCAGATTTTTAACAGACCACCTAGGCCATTATTTTCTCATTCTACAGTAAATGCTCTACCTCGATCCCAAGGGGTTAGAGGCAACCAGTTTGGGCAAAGAAATGAGCTTCAGGATTCACGAGCAATGGGGCATCAAGCACAAGGAATTATGAGCCAATACAAATCTCTCCAGAAGCCGTGTCAGCGCTGCAGAAGGTATCATTTGGGTGAATGTCGGTTGGGGATAAATCTTTTCTTTTGGTGTGGTACAGCGGGGCACAAAATGAGAGAGTGTCCACAGAAGGGCATGAGTAGTACGGCATGACCTATGGGATTATCCGTGGCATCCTCCTCTTTAGGTGTACAGTCTATAGGGCATGACAGAGGTTCTAGAGGAGTAACTAGCTCTAGCGAAGCCCCGAATTACACCGATGCTCCAGTAGACCGGCAAAATTCAGAGGCTTCTCCTAATGTAATGACATGTGCATTATCTGTCTTTCCACATAATGTATATGCATTGATTGATTCAGGCTCTATCCTATCATATGTTACTCTATTGTCGACTGCTTAGTTTGAATGAACACCAAAATTACTAGCTATGCCATTTGAAGTCTATACACTAGTTGGTGAATCTATTATAGATAAAAGAGTATATCATGATGGTATAGTAAATGTTTGTGATAATGTTACGTAGGCTGATTTTATCGGGATGGAAATGATACATTTTAATGCTATAATGGGTATGAATTGGTTGGCTTCTTGTTAGGCCACGATTGATTGCCGAGAAGAGAAATTACATTTTCATTTTCCACAGAGAATGTTCTTGAATGGAAGGGTAACGTGGGAGCACCGAGAGGTAAATTTATTTCCTATCTTGAGGTAAGGGAAATGATGTCCAAGGTGATACTAGTAAGACTTAGTATGTCCCCAAAGAGTGCACTAGTATTGCTGGTACTAAGGAAAGATGACACGTTGAGGATGTGTATTGGCTATCGGCAATTGAATAAAGAGACAATTAAGAATAAGTATCCCCTCCCTAGGATTAATGATTTACTTAACCAATTATAGGGTACTAAATATTTCCAAAGACTGACTTGAGACGGGGATATCATCAAAAACAGGTTAGAAAAATATAATATACCCGAGGCAGCTTTTTGAATACATTATGGTTACTGTGAATTCCTAGTTATGCCATTTGGGCTAACCAATGCACCAACTGTTTTCATGAACTTGATGAAAGGGTTGATACACAAAAGATAGAAATGGTGGAAAAAAAATTGGCTAAGGCCTACGATGCTTACATAGATCCATCGTTTTCTTGGGTTGGGTGGTTATTATAGGAGAATTATTGAAGGATTTTCTTCTATCCCTATACCCTTAACACAGCTAACACACAAGGCAATCAAGTTTCGGTAGAATGATGCATGTGAGAAAAGTTTCCAAGAGCTGAAAGATAAATTAACTGTATTAGTACTTCTAGAAGGTACAGAAGGGCATGCAGTCTATGGTGAGGTTTCAAGTGTATTGATACAGCACGGTAATATGGTAGCTTATTTTTCAAGACAAGTACGTTCACATGAAAGAAATTATCCAACACATGACATTGAGTTAGCAGTCGTAATATTTACTTTAAAAAGTATAGCACCGCTAATGGTATGGGGTTCACATTAATGTACATATACTTATCAAGACAGTAACAATATAGCCGTAAGCAGAAGGACCTACTTTTGAGACAACGAAGGTGGGTGAGATTACCAAGAGCCTAGAATATTGATATCGTATACCATCTGAGAAAAGTAAACGTGGTAGTCGATGTGTTAAGCCGCAAAGTGTTGGGAAGCATTGATGGTCAACGTACGAGAAGGCAAGGTATTATTAAGGATCTACGTCAATTAGACAGCTTGTGGGTTTGTCTTCTTGAAACTCCAGATGAAAAAAAAAATTATAGTATAAAATATAGCAAAGTCTTCGCTTACAGCTACGGTGAAGAAAAAGCAAAATGCAAACCCTATGTTATTTCAGTTGGAAACAAAAAAAAAATGTACAATGAAGTTTTGCAAAAGTATTAGAACTTACATAAGAGAGGAATATTTCGATGCCAAAGTAGATTTTTGTACCGGATTTGGTTCATCAAGTTATAGAGAAAGTTAATGTGATACAACAGAGGCTACAAACGACCCAAAGTCGACGCAAATCATATATCAATGTTAGAAGAAGAGAGTTAGAATTTGCCATAGATGATTGAGGATTCATGGAAGTGTCACCAATGAAAGGGATAGTGAAAATTGGAAAGAAAGGAAAGTTGGCCCTATATAACATATCATCTGAAATTGTCCAAAGATTTAATCAAGTTGCCTACGAGTTAGCACTACCCCAAGAACTCTCCACAATCCGTTCAGTGTTCCATGTGTTAATGCTTCGAAAGTATCTGGGAGATCCGCCTGGTATTAATTTCAGTGAAGATGTACAAGTTTTGGAGGATCTCACCTATGAAGAGGTACCTATTGCTATTCTAGATCAATAAACGAAAGGATTAAGAAATAAAGAATGTAGTTTCATAAAGGTACAATGTAGGGATCGACAAGTAGAAGAAAGCACGTGGGGAGCCAAAGAAATGATAAAATTGAAGTACCCGTAATGGTATCCATGAACATTGTATATCCATATGATAACATGAAGAATGATCCGTCTGATCAAAATGGATAATGTCACTAACATTCGAGGACGAATGTTTCTAAGAGGGGGAGAATGTAACATCCCGCACATTTCCGAACCTAGTAGATTATCGTAACATTCATGGCATTATTTAAACATGAGATTTTTGGGGAATTATGCATTGATTTTGTGGGCTAAATTAAGATTGTGTTATTGGGCTCAACTAAGGCCCAATAAATGGAAAAAAAGACATAGCCCAAAAGGGGGCAAAATGATCCATTCTTATTTTGACCCAAAGAAGACCCTCAATTATTGACCTAAGTGGACAAGAATGAATTTCAAGGGCCTAAATAAAGGGAAAGAAATCAGATTTCTTATTCACACAATACACATGCCATTCTCTAGATTTTTCCACAACTTTCTCTCTTCAACCAAACCCTAAGCTATCTTCCTCTTGTAACAAGATCACCTCTTGGTAAGTATTGGTAAGTGTTTATTATTGTGATTTAATATATTATATGCATGAAATATGGTGTAGATCATGTTGGTTATGTTGGTGAAGTGTGAGAAGTTCACTATATGTGAAACAATTTATGTTTGCCTAATCGGTGAAGGTTTTTGCCTTGTAAACTTGAAAATGGACTTATAGTCTTGAAGGAAGTGAACTTTATGGGTTCAATATTGACATGTGAGATGTTATTATAGCCTTAACTTGTTTTATTCTTGTGCATGATGTTTGGAATTGTTATTGCAAAATTGGGCATGGATTTGGTGGTGTATTGAAGGAAAAGTGTGGTTTTGGTGATGTTCATGTGTGTTGTAAAACCATGGCTGATTTTTGGAATCTAAGATGATCTAAAATATGTTAATAGGAGTTTATTTATGATCATGGACCATTCATTGCATAAAAAGACCCAAAACAGACCCTTTTTGGCTGAAGCGGGCACCCGCCCTCGCAGACGAAGCACCTGCGGGCACAGGTGACTTTGTAGGTGCCTCTGGCTACTGCCAAAGGTCACCTATGGATTCAGGTAATCCACCTGCAGGCGCAGGTGGCTTCGTAGGCCAGCCCAGAAGTCCGTTTCGGTTGCTTTCGCATCTCTTTGACCCCCCCCCCCAAAGCCCCTATACCCTTCATGGATGTAATTATCAACTTATGGTACCTTTTGAATGAATTTAAAGGAGTATCCTAGAGGTATTTTGATTGGTATAAATTATGGATTGTTGTTCATGTGTTATTATGAAAGCTATTGAGATGATTTGATGAAGTAAATGTGACGTAGGGTTAATGAGGGAGTGTAAAGTATAAACTTGGTGTGAAATGCTATTGGTTTATGATGTCTTGGTCAATGTATGAAATATTATGGTATTG
The DNA here is from genome assembly GCA_031232105.1 of Capsicum rhomboideum. Lineage (NCBI taxonomy): Eukaryota > Viridiplantae > Streptophyta > Magnoliopsida > Solanales > Solanaceae > Capsicum > Capsicum rhomboideum. The sequence continues at coordinate 134,342,209 of CP124711.1, read as the reverse complement.
TTGGTATGATAATGCCATGAATGGTGTTGAAAAAGGAGAAACGATATTCTAGGGAAATTGTGTAACTATTGTCGTCTTATGCACTTGGAATGTAGCTTGTGGTTAATGTTGGTTCCGTTACGAACTTGTGTTGTAGAGTGACACGTAAGGAAGGAACTGGATTGTTGTATTCACATCTAGGACGATATATTCATATTGATATCATAAGGTATGTAAGGTTACTTTTTCTGTATCCTTCTGCAGCATATTGTTCACAATGTCATCGTACGTGTTCTACTCCAAAATGTCTAAAGGTATCTCATTTCAGGTTGACATATATTGTTAGTCACATGTTTCTTGCTCAATGACCAATTGTTATTCATGAATCATAATTTTAGACATTGTTCCAAAGTCCCAATAATGCTACTCTCATGTTTCTTATTCATTTGTTATTGTCCCAAGGCTTCAATAATAATGTTATAACCGAATGTACCAATCTCTCACAAGTGAATGTGATAATCTCTCATGAGCAGAAAGTACCAATCTCTCAAAAGAAGAAATTAAGTAACGTGTATTTGTGGGTTGCAAGAGTTAAGGAAAATAATAAATGAAGGGTGGACATGATTCCAAAGTTCCAACAATATTATGACTCCAAAGTTCCGATAATGTTATGTTCCAAGTTCTAATAATGTTATGACTATTATTGTATCAATCTCATGAAAGTAAAGGAATGAAGTAACGTATATAAGTGTTCCCAATAATGTTTCAACTACCAATGTATCACTCTCATAACAAATGAAAAGGAAAGAAGTATGCAAAGAAGTAATGTACACATGGTTACTTTATGTTTCATTGAGTATGGATCAAATCAAAAGTGCATAAGCCCGGATGGAACAATCCCAATATTATGCTATGTTATTATTATTATTATATATTACTATAGCCCACTGATCATCTGGATGTATGGTTTATATTATAGCCCACTGATCAGCTGGATGTCCGGTATTATATTATAAGCCACCTATAAGGTGATGATCGGTATTATATTATGAGCCACCTATAAGGTGATGATCAGTATTATATTATTATCCACATATAAGGTGATGAACGGTACTATATTATAGCCCACCAAGTGTGGATGACGGTTATTATATTATATCCCACCAAGTGTGGACGACTGTTATTATATTATAGCCCACCAAGTGTGGATGACTGTTATTATATCATGGCCCACTAATAAGTGGATGACTGATAATAAAGATGAACGTAAAGCCAAAGGAAGTATGTCACGTAACTAAAATTATGAAGGAATGTTATTTCACGAATGATAATGATATGAATGAACGATGAAATAATGAAAGAAACGAAAATAATGAACATGGTTCCACACATGCAAAACGGTGATTGATCCATAATGGTTATTCACATGTATTGATCCCACTTGATATCTTATGTATCATGCAGTTTCTTATAGCCTTACATACTCAGTACATTATCTGTACTGACCCATCTTGGGGGACTTACCTTACTTGCTGTAGGCACAGGTGCTAGTAGACCTCCACAATAGGTTGCAAGTCATTTGCGGATCATTGGTGAGCTCCAGTTGGTTCGGTGCTATCCGAGTCACATGTGTATATTGTTTTGATACTGTATAAATATTGTTTAGGCATGGTCATGTATCTATTAGAGTCTTTGTAGACGTATGTGGAAAGACGAATGTAAGAGATGAATGTCTATTTTGATTTGACGGCCCTAATGGCCAAGTTTTATATATATAGTACATGTTTGCCATGAATTTCGCCACTGGTATGTTAATATTTTACTAGTTACACGATATGGAATGCTATTCATATAGGGACATGCATATGAAGGTACATGAGTAAGGATTTGTTCTCTCGGGCCTCAACGGCTTCGGGTGCCAGTCCGTCCCGAATGGGATTCGGGGTGTGACATCTCTTCCTCTCTAAGTCAAGAAGCAAGTAAATTCCATACGTGAATCCAAGATCAGGCTTTTCTCAAAATTCTTTATGTAAAAAGGCATGTTGAACACTCCCTACTTCAACTACTATTCTAAAGTGTGAATTTAATTATTATTTATGTATATTATGATGATGTTTTGAAACTAGGGTTGAGGATTTTATTATAAAAAGCTTGATATGAATTTCCTTTTTCTTATAAAGAATGATTAAAGCTTTGTTTGGGGTTTTGGAGACTAAAATGACTATTTGCAAATGATTAACCTTTATGTCTTGAAATTTGAATGTTAAACGGATGAATGCTTAAGCCATGATTTTTAAGTCCATTGAAAGCTTTGAATTGCATCAGGAATATAAATATTTTCCCCGTTATTTATATAATTGAAGGTATTGCGTTATTCAAATGGTTTGAAATTGTTATGGAAAATTCAATTATGATTATGCTCATGATTTTAAAGGCGGGATTTTGGAGTCTTATATGTTTAACGATAATGAACTTTGGGCATGATATGAATTACTTGCAAGTCTTGGTATGATGATATCAAATTATGAATGCCTTAATGAAAGACTCCATGAATGAATGTAACGAAAATATTTTAATTGGGCTGAAAGAGAATTGTGTAGTTTCACCGAGAAGGTGTAGTCTTTATGACCAATACTTGAAACAGCGTTTGCCAACGTGGGGAGGTCTTGTCTGGAAAAATGGATGACCGATGTATGTTTGCTTCACGCAAAGGTATGCAGTTATGTTAAGGATATGATGGTCTGATGACGACTACCTCAGTTCATGAAGCTAACATGGACTGGGGCCCTGCCAATTGGGTACGGACTGGACCCATATAGCCCGTGGGTTACTTAAATGTCAGTGTAAACTACATAGTTCAGAATTAAAGGTTTTCAAGTGATTAATTTTCTTACATGCTTTAAGTCACATACTTCTTATTATTTTGTTTATTATGAACTCTTGATATGAATTTTACAAACTGTTTTATAAACTGCTTTGGTTCCCTTTTTCCTGGGTTGTATGCTAGTACTCATCGCACTGACCGTCCCCGGACACTACATCTTTTCATGATAGGATCCGGCCCAGCATTAGGATTTCACTTGGAACAACAGTTAGCAAGTGGTGAGCCATTCATCTTTCGGAGGGCTATGTTTATTTCTTTCAGTTTAACTTAGTTTATTTTAGTTTTATGGTATTGCCAGGGCCATATTCCAGCATAGAATAATCATTCATTCAGTTAGAGGCTTCGTAGACTAAGTTAATCAAATGTTTTTTTTCACATTTCAAGACTTGGGTTTTTGAATCTTTTCCATTATTGAACTTCATATTTTATGGGCCTATTTCTGCACTTTATTTATGACTATGCTTTTGATGTTATGCTAAGGGGTCTTCTCGGGCCTTCATTGGTCTGGGATGCCCGTCACGGCCAGGACCTAAGTTAGGGTCGTGACATAACATAAGCTATTTTATAGATGTAACACCCCGTACTTTATAACCTCACTTGATACCTTGGGATCATATCTACATAGGTGTTGAGATGCCATGCATATGTGTTTTATAGTGTCATTGGGAAAACATTTGATATCGGACGTAACATGTGCGATTAGATCGTCGTAGGAGGTGTGTTGTGATTTCATGGAGCATAAGAGTCAAACACTTCAATACACTCCTACATACTCCTACATGATCAAATCATAAAATGTGAATAGTGATCCAAAATGTTCAATGAAGCCAAGGGTGACTAGAATTCCAATTTTTGCGATCGAGGCGACGAATGAGAATCTTTTAAGAGGATGTTGTCGTGACATTATAGAAATATGTAAACATGAGATATATGGTGAATAATACATGAAATCTTTGGGTTGCATGGATATGTATGATTGGGCCCAAAATTAGGCCCAAATGGGATTAAAAGACTTGGCCCAAAGAGGAAATGACCCATTCTTGCAATAATGGACCAATTGCACATATCCCTTAATGCCACATGGAACTAAGAATGACCTTGGGCATATATAAAGTCCCCAACATCAGATTTTATTATCAAAAGCTCTCATAACTTTTGGATATTTTCTTAAAACATTTCTCTCTTTTCCAAACCCTAAAGCAAAATAATTCCTTGGGACTTCTTGGACAAGATCAACATATTCCAAGCCTTGGTAAGTATTTATTTTCATGGATTAATATCTTATATGCATAAAAGAATATGTATATCATGTTGGTTGTGCTTGGAAAAGTTGGTCATGGTACTTGGTGATTTTGTATAAGATTTGTGGTATATGGAATTCAAGTGTGAATTAGGCCTTGTGCCTTTGATGAAAAAGCATGGTATGGACAAAATATGAACATGTATGGTGTTATTTTTGGCATTAAATTTGTTCTTGGCTAAAAGTGGAAATTATGGGATTTTTGGCCGATATGTGTTATGAGTTGAATTAAGGTGCTTTGAAGGATTATTTGTGATGTGTTATGGATAAGAAAGTGTAAAGGAGAAGTATTGTGGTGAAATGTATTGGTCAATGTTGGGAATTTTCCGGAATTTTTGGAAGAATGGTATATCAATAGTTTTGTCGAAGGAAAATGACATGTTTAAAGGCAAACATGTAATTCATTGACATTGTATGCATTTGTAAAGTAATTCGTGGTTAACGTGAATTCGTTATGTATGTATGTTGTAGAGTGAAGGAGAGGGATCATTGTATACGCATCGAAGGTTGTCTATTCGTATTGTGCATCCAAGGTATGCAAGGTTACTTTGTCCGTATCTTTCTACGGCCAATAGTGTTCACATTGACATTTCTCTAGTTCTATTCCGAAATATACTAAGGTATTCCATATGCAATTATCTATGGTCATTGTCATATATTTCCTACTCATTGATCAATTGTGAATCTCATTTCGCATATTCATGGTTAATGTTCCGAAAGTTCAAATAAGGTTATATTCCAATATTCCAATAGTGCCTATACTTGTGTCTCTTGTTCATGGATTATTGTCCAATGGTTCCAATGGTATCATGGTGCTAGTTATGTTATATTTCTCATGATGTTTATTCACATGTCTTGGTTAATGACTCAAAGTTTCCAACAATGTTATGTTCCAAAGTTCCAAAGTGATGTTATGATTATCAAAGTATCAATCTCAAAGTAATGAACAAAGTAATGCAAATATGGTCAATGATCAAGTACGGGTGGCAAGTCTAGGGGCGTAAGCCTAGCTCGACTCGATCCCGAGATATGGATTTATGGGTGGCAAGTCTAGGGGCGTAAGCCTAGCTCGACTCCATCCCAAGGGTGGCAAGTCTAGGGGCATAAGCCTAGCTCGACTCGATCCCTATACGATGATATGAAAGACCCACTGATCAGTCGGGGCCCGGGCACATTGTGATATGTCATGACATGTGAGCATTGAGATAAAGAAAGTAATGAAAATGATGAAAGCAATCCACATGGTTTCCAAAACGTAACATGGTGCCTTATTCACAGTGATTATTCATATGTTTTGAGTTCATTGACATATTCATTGAAATATTCATGTGTTGTATAGTTTAATCTGAGCCTTGCATACTCAGTACTTATTTCGTACTGACCCCTCTCGGGGAATTTACCTTACTTGCTGCAGGCGCAGGTCCCAGTAGGCCTCCTCAATAGACTGCCAGTGTTAGCGGTTCTTTGGTGAGCTCCAGCTCATTCGGGGCTTCTCCGAGTCAAAGTGTATATATGTTTTGGTATTGTACATGTTGTATAAAGCGGGGACTTGTCCCGACTTATGGTTCATTTTGGTCAATGCTCTTGTTAGAGGCTTTTGTAGACGGATGTGGGTGTATGAATGTAGAAGGGATATGTCGTCCTTGACTTGGTGGCCTCAACGGCCAAGTTTCGCATATATGTACATATATCATGTTCCATGACTTCCATTGTTGGTCTTGATAGTTGATATGTGTTTATGGGTTTCTTATGGCATGCATATGATTGAGTAAGTAAAGATTGGTTCTCTCGGGCCATGTCGGCTACGGGTGCCAATCACGCCTCGTTGGGATTCGGGGTGTGACAATAGAAACGGAAAAAGTTGCTTCTTTCTAGAAGTTTTTGAAACCTTGTCCAAGAAAAAATGTTGCTCTAATATGGGAAAAAATATTTTCTAAATTGATTAGCCGAATACAAATTGCTACTCTCCAAAAAACTTCTTCAAAAAGAACTTATGACAAAGAAATACTTTTCGAAATAAACAAATTCTAAAGCTTCGCCAAATGTTGTATTAAAAAAATTATTCAGCAGTTATATCACATCCTAAATGAAGCAGCACCATACAAAGAGGTATCCGAAAGCTGCAGAAAATTTTGTGTGCATGTGTGTACCTATTATATAGTCAATACATACACATTTATGCATATTACTATATTACTATTAATAAGATAGGCAAACAATCCAGTGCACAAAGCCTAGAAAAACTGGGTAATATAGATCAGTAATTATTTCAAAAACTAAACAAAGTAGCACCAAGAAAGAGTATTCAAAATCTGCATAAAATGACTATAAAAACCAAATTTGTCAGATATCAGTCACTCAAAACACACAACATGAGCTTTAAATTACGTTTAGCTTCAAGGTATGGCTAAACTCTTATCATCATTGAAAAGCAAGAAAATTGTCACTATCCGGACCGAGACCCTAACCGTGAGGAGCAGACCAATGAAGGCCTGACAAGACCCTAAGCATTACATCATAAGCATAGTTATAAACAAAATGCGGAAAATAGACCCATAAGTTATGAAGTTCAAAGGAAGTCAATAATCCAGAACACAAGTCTTGAACATGACATAAAAACATTTAACGAACTTAGTCTACGAAGCTTCTAACAACATGAATTAGAATATCCTATGCCGGAACATGGCTCCGGCAATACCATAAAACAAAATAGCCAAGTCTAGCTGAAAGAAAACATATGCCTTCCGAAAGATTGATGGAAACATATGCCTTCCGAAAGATTGATGGCTCACCACTGGCTAGCTGCTGGCCTGAGTGAATCCTAACACTGGCAGAATCACGGGTAAATTCTTCGAAACCTACAACATGAAAAGATGTAGCATCCGGGGACGGTCAGTACGATGAGTACTGGCATGCAACCCGAGGGAATCCAAAATAGTTTATATAAGATAATAATAATAATGATTTGGAAAATTTCATAACATAAGTCTGTCATAACTGTTGAATGAAATAGAGAACATTTGAGACATAAAATAAAGTAGTCATTTGAAATCCTTTAGTTCTGAACTATGTAATTACACCGACATTAAGTAACCCATGGGCAATATGTGTCTAGTACTCCCCAACTGGCAGGGCCTCAGTCCATTTTAGCCGTATAGACTGAGATAACATAGTTGGCCAATCATAACATAATCATAGCTGCATACAACTGCTCAAGGCAAGCATACAGTGGTCATCCATTTTTTAGGACAAGACCTTCCCATGTTGACAAACGCGGTTTCAAGCGTTAGTCACAAGGACTACACCTTTTCGGTGAACTACACAATTCTCTTTAAGCCCAATTAAAACATTTTCATTACATTCATTCATGGGGTCTTCCATTAAGGCATTCACATTTTGGTATCGTCATACCAAGAACTTGCAAGTCACTCATATCATGCCAAATAATTTTCATTAAACATTTTAGACTCCAAAACCCAGCCTTTAAAATCATGAACAAAAACATAATTGAAATTTCCATAACAATTCGAAACCATTTGAATAACACAATACCTTCAATGATATAAAGGACGGGAAAAACATTTATGTTCCTTATGAAATTTCAAAGCTTTCAAGAGAATAGAAATCATGGCTTAACATTTATCAAGTTATTAAAACTTCAAGGCATAATAGTTCATTGTTTTCAAATAGTCAATTCAGTCTCAAAAACCTCAATTAAAGATTGAATCATTATTCATAAAGAAAAGGAAAAAATTCATATCAAGCTTTAAATAACAAAATCCCCAATCCTAGTTTCAAAGCACCATCATAATGTTCATAATACATAATATTTACAAATTTAGAATAGTAATTGAAATAGAGAGCATTCAGAGATGCCTTTTGATGGAAAAAATTTGGGAAATCTAGAATTTGAGCCTTGAATCTTGAACCCTAGATGTTCTTACTTCTTTGAATGTTTTGGGGGAGGAGAAAAGGGTTTATAATCATATTCCACTTCAAAATAAGTGTAACTGATCGCTCAAAAGGTGTTTTAAGTGTGAAAGGGTCGGATCACATAAGGAAAAAATGACAAAAATGCCCCTAGGATAACACTAAAAAAATTTCTCGGAATCAGGTCCACCACTTGATCTACGGGTCGTGGAATCAGTTCACGGTCCGTGGATCCAAGTCGTGGAAATCAAATGAATTGTATTCAACTTGCAGGATCTGATCCACGACTTGATCCACGGGTTGTGGAACGAGTCCACGGTCCATGGATTTAGTCCGTGGAAATCAGAAAAGTTTCCACTGATCGTGGAAACTTTTCCATGGGTCATGGAACCAGTCCAAGGTTCGTGGATTCAATCCGCGAAAACCTGAAACCCATATTTTTCAGCCTAAATTCATATAAATTTATAGTTACTTGAAGGTTCTAAAATTTTGGGGTGTTACAATATCTTCCTCTTGGGATCATTCGTCCTCGAATGATGGATAGGAACTTATTGAAGCTCTAGAAGTACGGAATAAAGGATGAAACTTCACATTAGGAGTTCTCCCTCAACGAAACATACATATGCATCAAAGGAGCTTCATGACAACACCAAGCAAATTTTGCAAGCACGAATTTTGAGATTATGAGACTTGACAGAGTCATGATCTTCGACATGAGTTCTATGGAACATGATCATAACAACATAAGACATGAATTTTTAGGAAATGATTGCCTAAATAAGATTGACACAAGACTTGAAATAAGATTTTTACGGGACATAAGGATAGAAGCATTGTCCACCTTAAATGGTATGTCTAATAGTCCTTAAATTTAGTAACACTCCTCAACTATGCTTTCTACTATGGATACCACACTTCATCATTTCAAACATACAATTCCCCGCGAAACACATAACTACTAGAGCCTGAGTTTAAATGCGTAACGTTTCCATGTTAAAGCCTAACCCGGAGTTAAAATACTAGCCTAAGCTACAGGGCTCTATACTTCACATCTATCTAAGAATACTAATCAATCTTATCACTATAATCAAACAACCTCAAATCTTAATCAAGGAGTATTATCCCCATAGCACAATGGTATGCATATCTATCAATCATAATATTCAGGCCTATCATTACCACATCCACTTTACAGACCTCCGCACCTAAAATTAGCAACTTTCATCACTTTCACAAGGCCTTACGCCATATGTCCCCTTATAAATCAATCATGTCATCCAAGCCTACTAATACATGCATTTTAGGGTCTTCCACACCTAGAATTTTCAATTCAGTCACTTCTAATGAAGTCACACCATATATTCCCCACCTAACTATATACCTAATGCAACAGGTCGTCTACACTTCTAATTTCTTTGGATGGAGAAACTACACCACTAATTTTCACAACTAAGAGCATCTACTTTCTCCCAACAAAATCATTACTCAACTGCTTCAACACCACTATCACACCATAAGCAAAGTCACTGGAGGATTAAAGTGAAAATGGTCTGGAATGAGAGGAATATTATTTGACCATGACTTATACTTGTTTGAGCCATGACACCCAAAAAGGACCTGCAAGTAACGTACAATAGGCACGAATATTTCATATATAAAATGCATGGGGAATGGATAAGTGATTGTTCTGACATAGACATAAAATGGCATGAGGTCTTAGGACTGGGCACACAGAGAAATATAAGTGCATATCACGAGTAAAATGACATAGGGCTAGATTTATAAATTCAAGGAATACGACTAAGATTTCTACCTGAAGCTATTGCTTCTAATTTGGGAACTAAGAATGGTCATGAGTTTGCATAGATAGTATCGCTTTGGGCTTATACATGACATAAAATAAGTCGGTAACATATAGAGAGTATAGTTTCTTAGAACTAAGCATAATGTGAGACATGGTTTTATGGATCATGAGTGTCATAACATAGAGCTTGAATACTTGGAAGCTTGGATTACTGAGAGACGTTATTGCTTCTAGTTCAGGGGTCGGAGCATGGACATAAGTGTCATAGAGAACTCGGACCTTAGGCATAGGCATGACTTGAATACATAAAATATTGGTAGAATTTCCTCTTAAACCTAAGTAGGAGGAATTTTCTTGAATAAGAATAGATATCATCATGAATATTTCCTGAAACTCACCACCATGAGAAAAATTCAATATCTGCCTTAGTTCATCATCTCCCCCTTAGTTCAAGGCCGCTATCCTAGACTTGCGGACATATTCTCTCTTTAGGTCTATAAGAACAACACTCTGCATAACGAGGGGGATCACTATACACATGAACACTAAACTCACTCTGATAAACTATAACATGAAGACACTAAATTCTTTCTAGGACATCCCTTTCAGAGATACTAATCTTAACTTTCGCTAGAGTCTATAGGCATCACCCTATAACTTACACTCTCATGGGCATACACATCCACATTCTCTAACATATCATAATCCATTGTCCACTCCTTAGCATACTAGCATTAAACCTCTAATCGTATAACCTCACAACTTAACAAAAATTTTAATACTATACCAAGGGATCACATCGTCTATCTATAATTCCCTTAATTCAACTAAAAAAAACACCATATAAAAACTACCTAGACTTCTCCTTACTAAGCAATTCAAGAACATGAGCTAGCTACACATGGCACTCATAACTCAAAATCGAGTACACCTAATTCTTATAACTTAAGGCTCTTATCCATCTAATGATTTAGCCACAATTTTCTACTACAACATTAGTCCTCATACATATATATACTACACATTTACACATTCAAACCTTCCATAAGGTATCAACTTAAACTATTCCACACACTAAATTCAGCCTGCTAGATCCATTTTTCATAAAGACAACTTTACCTTTTTCAAGTTATCATTCTTTTCACCACACTCAACATCTAAAGTTCAAACTTAGCAGCTAATACAAAATATGAATTGCTAATGAAACATCCCACATACTATACTAGCTTATAGTTACCAGATAAAATCAGGAAATACTAGTCCACCAAAATTTTGACAAAATAATCAATTTTAATTTCTTCTTCTACTTAATTGTGGCGTGCAAGCATATTCTTTCTTCACATATTTACACTACACCTTAATATTCATTATTCATCTTCTCACATAGTTTACAACTACTAGATAATATTCAAGAGGTAAAACCACATAATAAGGATAGTCGATCTTAACCTCAGAATATAACCCATTACGGTCTATTAGCACATTCTCCTTCCTCCCATCACATTTACTTACCCAGGCATACATTTAAGCTAACTTCAGAATTCCATAAACACCATTGAGTCCCCCTTAAGCATGTTATCTCTAACAAGGTTCTTGAAAAGGTATGAACACACGTTTTACTTTGACTCAACTGCACAATTCATGAAGATAGGGATATACGCTTAAAATGAATAGACTTTGATGCCCTAATGGACTCGTCTCAAGTCCTTGTACAGTTTTGTAACTTCTTGATGACTAAATCGGAAAGGATCACTTCGTTAGGAATTGGAGTTTTTGCACCGGTATCACCTCGGTAATGAGGCATAGCCAACATAATTAGAGTCAGGCAAGAATCTGCATAACTTTCTTATGGACAACACTATTGCACGATCTGGAGTATGAAAGAATGGGAAACATATCCTAAATGCCCTGAAGCCTCTTGATTATAAGTGTGGAGCACAACACACCCATAAGCAAGACTCTACTAGAAATGACTTCGTAAACACCCTGGGACCCGATACCAAGTTTATCATAACCCAAACCGAGGACCTAGTCGTGACTAGCCTCCCCAGACAAATGAAGTCCCGAGAAAACCCCTTAGCATTACATCATAAGCATAGTTATAAACAAAGTGTGGAAAATAGACCCATAAGTTGTGAAGTTCAAAGAAATTCAATAATCTAGAACTCAAGTCTTGAACATGACATAAAAATATCTAACTACTTAGTCTACGAAGCCTCTAACAATATGAATAAGAATATCCTACGCTGGAACATGGCCCCGACAATACCATAAAACAAAATAGCCCAAGTCTAGCTGAAAGAAACATATGCCTTTCGAAAGATGGATGGCTCACCACTTGCAAGCTACTGGCCTGAGTGAACGGGTAAATGCTTCGGAACCTACATCATAAAAGATGTAGCGTCCAGGGACGGTCAGTACGATGAGTACTAGCATGCAACCAAAGGGAAAAGGGTCTAAAATAACTTATATAATATAATAATAATGATTTGGAAAATTTCATAATATAAGTCTGTCATAACTGTAGAATGAAATAGAGAACATTTGAGACATAAAATAAAGTAGTCATTTGAAATCCTTTAGTTCTGAACTATGTAGTTACACCGACATTAAGTAACCCATGGGCAATATGGGTCCAGTACTCCCCAACTAGCGGGGTCTCAGTCCTTATTAGCCGCATAGACTGAGATAACATAGTTGGCCAATCACAACATAATCATAGCTGCATGCAACTGCTCAAGGCAAGCATATAGTGGTCATCCATTTTTCAGGACAAGACCTCCCCACGTCGGCAAACGCAGTTTCAAGCGTTAGTCACAAGGACTACACCTTTTTGGTGAACTACACAATTCTCTTTAAGCCCAATTAAAATATTTTCATTACATTCATTCATGGAGTCTTTCATTATGGCATTCACATTTTGGTATCGTCATACCAAGAACTTCCAAGTCACTCATATCATGCCAAATAATTTTCATTAAACATTTTAGACTCCAAAACCCAGCCTTTAAAATCATAAACATAATCATAATTGAAATTTCCATAACAATTCCAAACCTTTTGAATAACACAATACCTTCAATGATATAAAGGATGGGAAAACATTTATGTTCCTTATGAAATTTCAAAGCTTTCAAGAGAATAGAAATCATGGCTTAACATTTATCAAGTTAACATTCAAACTTCAAGACATAATAGTTCATTGTTTTCAAATAGCCAATTCAATCTCAAAAATCCCAAATAAAGATTGAATCATTATTCATAAAGAAAAGGGAAAAATCATATCAAGTTTTAAATAACAAAATCCCCAACCCTAGAAATCACCATCATAATGTACATAATAAATAATATTCACAAATTTAGAATAGTAATTGAAATAGTTAGTGTTCAAACATGCCTTTTGATGGAAAGAATTTGGGATAGCTGGAATTTGAGCCTTGAATCTTGAACCCTAGATGTTCTTGCTTCTTTGAATGTTTTGGGGGAGGAGAAAAGGGTTTATAATCATATTCCTCTTCAAAATAAGTATAACTGATTGCTCAAAAGGTGTTTTAAGTGTGAAAGAGTCGGATCTCATAAGTAAAAAATGACAAAAATGCCCCTAGAATGACCCTAAAAAAATTTCTCGAAATCAGGTCCACGACTTGATCTACAGGTCATGGAACCAGTTCACGATCCATGTATCCAAGTCGTGGAAATCAGATGAATTTTTTTCAATTTGCAGGATCTGATCCACGAACTTGATCTACGGATCGTGGAACCAGTCCACGGTTCGTGATTTAGTCCGTGGAAATCAGAAAAGTTTCCACTTATCGTGGAAACTTTTCCACGGTTCGTGGAACCAGTCCATGGTCCGTAGATTCAATCCGTGGAAACCTGAAACCCAGATTTTTTAGCCTAAATTCATATAAATTTATGGGTACTTGAAAGTTCTAAAATTTTGGGGTGTTACAAAAATGCATCAAACTAACAAAAGCAGAAAAACTATAAGACCATTTTTTTCTCAAACTAAGAATTGTTCCTTATTTATCAAGTTTCATTCAACTCTCTTGAGCTCTGGAAACCAGATGTGAACTAAGATGATCAGCCAAGAGATCAAGGTATGCACGGAGTCCCATGGAAGCATAGCTGCGAATACAGACTCTGCTCTTGCAAATGGGGAAATTTTTCTTGAGCTTGTTCCACTCTCTGATGCAACCATCATGGTATAAGTGTCCACAATCAATTCTTACAATTTCTTCCCCATCATGGTATAAGTGTCCTGATACAAACAAAAAATAGGCAGTAGAGAATGGAAGTGCTCTTACAGATTCTAGAGAAGTAGTTACTCAGCCAAGAATATAAAGTGGAGATGGTAATCGAACATTAATTCCATAGAAATTTGGTTGAAAGGCATAACTAAATAAATAAAAATGTGTATAAGTTTTTAGATGAGATGATCACACATTTCTACATAATATCAAAGCAAGCAGAGGTCCGGCATTAGAGTCTCAGTTGTTGAGCCAAGTCAAGGTAGAACGCTAGCTTCGTCTATTTTCAATCAAGTAATTATGTCTTTCTCTTTGACAAAATGTGAAATATAGGTTATCATAAACGAAAATAAAGCTACTACTCAGTTAAAAAGGAAGCGCAACCTGGTAGGAATATTTCCACGAAAATACACAATTAACCCTTTGCATATTGATCATATATAAATACGAAAAATGTAAAAAGAAAATAAAAATAGATCTAAAATGAAAATAGTTATAAATTAGCAAGACTTTGAGAATCAGCAAATAATTCATATATTTATAATTAATATTGCAACTCAACAAGAAATTATCGGACAATAATAACTAAAGATTTCTGAGCAAGTAATTTTCTTAAAGCAACAAATATATAAACTACTTAATAGTGTATGAGTAGAGAGAAAATACTCCAAGAGAAAAATTTGGTCATCTCTAAATCCTTTCCAGAAATCAATATCCATAATGAGCCCAAATTAGTTGGAATAGATGGGTATATAATATGAACAACCAAATTAGAAATTAAAAGAGGAGTACAACTGAAGCCTGTAATGTGAGGAAACTTAACTGGAATAACGGTTTGCGTATTTGGGGTGACCACATCTGTTGTTCTCTCTCCACTGCCAGTATTAGCATTAATGAAAACATGAGTATTTTCCAGCAAGGAGATCGATGTCAAGCTCCCAATCACTTGACATCCAAGTTCCAGGTACGTTACCTGCACTCCCTGGATATAAGACTAAGACTGGATGCTACCACCCCTGCTTTCTGTAGAACTTCCATCTCTTGGCATATTAGCAGGAGTTGAACTAGTAGCAGCATCAAGAGATCCATAGGAGGTCATGTTATCAGCATCAAATTTGTAGCTCTCCATCTGAGGTGCAAAGGAACATGATAAGTTGTTTGACAGAATGTTGGTTGAGATTTTGAAAACTTATTCACTAATAGAATAAAGGGAGCTTTGTGAAGCGTTTAAAAATTTCGTTTGAACATAATTGCAAAAATCTTTTTCTGGGCCAAAAATTATACTATGACATACGACATATATGTCAATGTACACGTGCAGATACAAATTTGGAAATGAAATTTGCTGCCTCTTTTCTAGTAAAAAAGATACAATGTACTGAAAACACAGGTATTTAAACTAAAAGAGAAGAGCGAAGGAAATACATTACTGGGACATGAACAGACATTTGTGTCGCATGACATTAGTTGGGTTTGTCACGACTGTAGAACACACTAAGATCTTTAAAGCATCATGTGAAAGCCCTGGTGTATCTTTTGCAAACGAGTTAGGAGGAGGTAATGGGGAAAACTACCTCATCAAAAAACATCTAATTAAAATACAAAGAAAAGGTACTGTTTAAGGGTTACAGCTAACATGCACAACTATGTTGAGTGTTGGGAGGACAAGAAAGCAAAGAAAAGCAAAAACTTCTCTGGAAATAGTTATTTCTGCTTTTTCAGATATAGAGAAGAAAAATCATAAACACAATTTGAAAAGTATTATATCAACCCAAGCTAAATAAAAACACCTAGAGGTGGAATAAAAGAGAACCTTAACTTAGCTACTTGGCTATGCAAGACCTAGAGGCGATATTAGGCATGAGTAAAATGCTAGATAAGAGATAATGTATGCTTAAGGCTTTTGGTATTAGGAAATTGATCCCATACTCCCCCACAATAACAAAACTAGTTGATGCATAGCTATTGGGAGAACCTAAACTTTTTAACTAAACATGCATTCTTGTTTAGCCGTTACTCCTATTTGAACGGCCAAGTAAATTTGCTTTATTTTCTCAAATGAAGGTGTAATGCTTTCTAATTCAAGGTTCATGATTAATGGTGTTTTATATGCTTTGAAGTACATAGCCTCTATTACAAAAAACCAATACAATAATAGTCATTTCGATAATGTTATGGCCAATCAGGTCAGGCTTTTCAGAAGGAAGAAATCTATAATAGGCACTACCAAAGTTATGGTTTCATTAAGTAAAGTAGGGAAATAATACAGTTCATACATTATATACTTTGAACTATTCATGGAAATTTTTCCTCACTACCATATGGAAAGAACGGTAATATTTCACAAGAAATCTATAATAGGCACTGCCAAAGTTAGCGTGTGCTGCATTACTCAAAGTTCGGACCGATGGTTGACTTGGTGTAAGGACGACAGACTGATAATTTGGTGTTGGGGTCGCAAGTGAACCACTTGTTGGCAGATTAGAGGAGGATGTTGTTTTCAAAGTAGCCCTTTCACTTGTCCGTGGAATTACAACTGACTCTTCCACTCTAGGCAATTCAGCATTCGATGACGGAATGGCAACCATTGGAAAATTGTCAGAGGATATTTGACGATCAGCAGCTCGTTGCTCTGAGTTGACAGGTTCTGAGATGGATGCAGTCACCATTGGGGCACTACTTGGTCTATTTGGTGATGATTGTCCAGTTCCGGTGTTGCCCAAGTAGTGCCCCGGTGGTAACTGTATCCATCTTAGATCCTGTCAACTCAGAGCAATGAGCTGCTGATCGTCAAATATCCTCTGACAATTTTCCAATGGTTGCCATTCCGTCATCGAATGCTGAATTGCCTAGAGTGGAAGAGTTAGTTGTAATTCCACGGACAAGTGAAAGGGCTACTTTGAAAACAACATCCTCCTCTAATCTGCCAACAAGTGGTTCACTTGCGACCCCAACACCAAATTATCAGTCTGTCGTCCTTACACTAAGTCAACCATCGGTCCGAACTTTGAGTAATGCAGCATGCCCTAAAGCAGAAAAGAAGTAAATGGAAGAGGAAAAAGGGGGAGGGTAGGGACTATTTAATAAAACATTGAGATTACAATAATAAAGATCATGAATTGAGGATAGTAACAGACTTAAAACAAGAGACTATAGTAGTCAAAAGTCAAGAATTGAGGATAATAATAATGTTATAACCCAGGGAGAACCACACCCCAAAAGCTAGCTATTAAGGTGGAAGAGCCCAAGGCTATAAATACCCCACACCAATACTTTGTAGTACCGATGTGAGACTTTTTGCAATGAATCCTAACAAACCACCACGCTCCGCATCCGTCGTCCTCGACGGCTCCACTCTGGGTAGCTTTCACTCTACTTTTTGTAGGTAGCTCTTTCCCAGGTAGCCCTTTTCGAGTGCCATGACGGCTGTGCGCTAGACATTACTAGCCCCGACCGAACATTGCCATACCGGCGTCACCATCCTAGGCACGGCAGGCACGGAGGTTGATGGTTGGCTCTGATACCACTGTTATAACCCAGGGAGAACCACACCCCAAAAGCTAGCTATTAAGGTGGGAGAGCCCAAGGCTATAAATACCCTACACCAATACTTTGTAGTACCGATGTGAGACTTTTTGCAATGAATCATAACAAACAAACTTAAAAAAAAAAAATTACAGCAATCAAGGTTCAAGGATTGAGGATAGTAACAAACTTAAACAAGAGACTATAGTAGTCAATAGTCAAGAATTGAGGACAGTCACAAACTTAAAACAAGTGACTATAGGAGTCACAAGTTAAGAATTGAGGACAGTAACAAACTTAAAATAAGAGACTATAGTAGTCAAAAGTCAAGAATTGAGGATAGTAAAAGGGCAGCCCAGTGCACTAAAGCTCCCGCTATGCACAAGGTCCAGGGAAGGGCCCACCACAAGGGTGTATTGTATGTAGCCTTACCTTGTATTTCTGCCAGAGGCTGTTTCCAAGGCTTGAACCCGTGACCTCCTGATCACACGGCAGTAACTTTATCAGTTACTCCAAGGTATCCCCTTCGTAACAAACTTAAAACAAGAGACTATAGTAGTCAAAATTCAAGAATTGAGGATAGTAACAAACTTAAAACAAGAGACTCTAGTAGTCAAAAGTCAAAAATTGAGGATAGTAACAACCTTAAAACAAGAGACTAAAGCAGTCAAAGGTCAAGAATTGAGGATAGTAAAAACCTTAAAACAAGAGACTATTGTAGTCAAAAGTCAAGATTGAGGATAGTAACAACCTTAAAACAAGAGACTAAAGCAGTCAAAGGTCAAGAATTGAGGATAGTAACAAACTTAAACAAAAGATTACAGCAATCAAGATTTCAAGGATTGAGGATAGTTACACACTTCATTAAGACAAAATTACAACAATCAAGATTTAAGACAACAGTTACATAGAGACAACGAAAAGCTTGGGTATCACGACATGAGCGAGTGCAGTCTCGAGGCACTTCAATCCAATATGTAGTTTGTAGCATACAGAGGAAAACAACATCTTTCTTGAGCAATTTCACACTCATGTCACTGCTATTATGGTTCTTGGACATTATCATAGATGAGCTCATACTGAAGTTCTATTGATCCCTCTGCCTTTAGCCTAACAAACGAGTCTTCTCCTTAATTTCCTCTTGTTTGTTGGCTCTGAGTTTTGCCGGATATGGGTGTTAAGTATTGGAAATTCAGGGTGATTTGAAAAAATAGCAACATTTCGGGCTATTGTTTATCTTGTGTCCCCGTTTAAGAAACTTGTGTGGAAACATACTTTTTAAGTTTAATGAAAAATAATTGGACTGTAATAACCTCCAATAGCCGAGAAGGAAACTCGAATTTTAGATTGAACACCTCTGAGATTCCGTCTTCAAATTCGGTAAACTACAACTCGATAATTTAGGAGCAAATTTTCCTATTGTTTCACAATTTTTCAGCCTAACTTCTAGTACATTCATGCAAGCAGAAAACTTCCGTAATCCAAAAGATGATGAATTGAAAATTAAATTGTGTGGGTTGGTCTACTAAGAAAATCAACATAGAACCAATTTCAAAAAAAAAAAAAAAAAAAGAAGTCCAGCGGTGAAAAAATAACCAGTTAAATTATCTCTACGTGAATTAATTTGAGAAAAGCGAAAAGAACCTTAATGTCATGCCATGTATAATTTCAACCTAACATATGTGGGCACGAACAGACAATTATAGTAATGAAATTATAATGTAATCCTAGTCAATATCTAATACAAAAGAGATGACAAATTATCAGAAGATGCTAGTGGTATAACTACTTGACTTTTCAATGGCTAAATTGATTCTTGAATTCCAGTATATAACCTAGCGGATTAGGATTGCTACTTTGTCATAGCGGATATAAAAGAGATGACTAGTTTTCAGAAAATGTTATTGGTATAACTACTTTATGACGTTTCAAGGGCTAAATTGGTTCTTGAATTTCAGTATCTAACCTAGCGGGTTAGGATTGCTACTTTTTTCTTAGTTCCACCCTTCTCCGTAAGCATTTCTGGAAAAAAAAAAAGTACAACCTAGACTAAGATCATATCAACCTCCAACCATTTTTTCTAGTTTTATTGGATACATTTGAAAGAACTCAATCTTCTCAACTCTTAAAACCTTAATAAATACTAGTAATAAAAAAAAAAATTAGTTTACTTGCACCTAACAAAAAGAAAGAAAATTATGTGACCCCGCGGAAATTGGGGGTTGGGGGGGTTGGGGGGGGGGGGGGGCTGCTGCTGCTAGAGAAACGCCTAGTGATTGAGCTAAATAAGGTGCTTGTCATTCATGGAAAAAAAAACAAAAAAAAACAGTATCTGTAGAACCGGTACTCGTGCATGCTTTCAAGAATTTATAACAATTGTTCCTTATGAAGGCAAGTTAACTAATGAAGCTGCCAACTCGGCATATGTATGTACAGAGATATACTCCTTATTTGGCTGGTATTCATCATGCTTCCAATCTAGTGCACATAACCTAGCAAACTGGACAATTAGTTTATCCCTTTGACTTGTTTACTTTAGCTTCTTTAGCTGGATGGGCCTGGAAAGGCATGAATGTCTTCCCACCCATGTATGGCCGTAGAACTTCAGGAATCTCAACTCCATCCTCCCTTTGATTGTTCTCGAGTATACAACACGTAGTCCTCTCTGTCGCTGTAAGGGTGGAGTTCAATAAATGCACGTACTGCTTCACTTTCTCATTACCCTGAGGAAACAATTATGTTAAGAGTATTTCAGAATTTGTGTAAAACAAAATATCTAAAACTTTGGAAACAGAAGCTGAATTGCAGTGTTCACTAACACTCTGAATGAATAAAGCGACAATTAGTGGCATAGTATTCCAACAGAGATTTCTTCTTTTGCAGTCATATATACATGTCGAATGAAGATGGAGATCAAAATACCTTCTGTCCAAACCAAATTTTCAATTTCCTCGACTGATAGTCTGTGCAGTTTGAGCAGGACACAAGCTCTCTATAAGTCGGTGATGCAGGGTACCACCCTTCTAGATCATACTTCTTTGCTGCTGCATCATTCAATGCGCCAGAAACAATTGCCACAGTTTGGTAAGGAAGCTTTAGCTATGACAACGAAAGAGCTATGTGTAGATTTCCTTGCACAAAAGGTATGTCAAGCCAAGTTTGAGATCAGCCTAATGATAAAAGCCTATGACTATCTAATATTTAAAAGGCACAGTGAACCAGAATGCATTCCTGAGCTGTAGAAACTATTCCAGAATCTGTTAATTGCGCCTAACCCACACATAGAGCAAAGCACTAGGGGCAACAAAAGGTGAATACTTACCATCTACCTAAGTCTTGGTGGGCAAATTTACCCTATACATGTGCTAGTGGGAGGTCGGACCTGCTAGGTTAAGTCAAGTTGTGCACAAGTTGCAACTCAATTATTCTGAGTGACTCGCTTAAACAAACAATTTCGATGTCAAAGTAGCTAAATTAGGAATTACTATTTTATCAAACAATTAAAATATATATATATATCAGAATACAGGATATCAGACTAAAGAAGATTATTTCAAGAAAAGAACAAATGGGCTAAATGTTATAAGTCTGCATCTGTGTATTCACAGAGGTGTAAACCCAGACAAAGTGACCTTTAGCCCATTTGAACAAATTAGGGACTGAGGCATAATTATATATTATACAGAAAAGTAGACCTACCTGCTGAAAGAATTCCTCCGAGTTTTTAATCATCTTCTCGTGCATGTCCCAGGAATCATTCCCATTTGGACTGGTCAAACAAAACTGTTCCACTTTCTCAAACTGGTGGACTTTAAAAATTCCAAGTGTGTCGCGACCGTGTGAACCAGCTTCCTTGCGGAAGCATGACGAATATCCAGCATACCTGGTAGATGTCATAGATTAGTCAGTAAAGCCAACTGGCAATAGAGGACAGACCGTTGGTGCCAGGTTGTGTTACAATACCTTAACGGAAGCTGTGAAGGAAGAATTTGGTCTTTCAAATGATAAGCACACAGTGGTTGTTCAGCAGTGGTAATCAGATATTTGTCATCTCCCTCACCAGTGACCTATCAAAACATAAGATAAGTGAGGTATAATTTCAAACTGGAAAGCATGAAATACCTATCGTCTTGTAAGAAAACATCAAGAATGTAGAGTTAATGTTCCCTTAAATCATCGTCGGGATGTACAGATTTTTGGGACTCTTTTGTCCATTTAATGAAATATCTTTTACGTTTTAAAAAAATGCAGTGTTCCTGCCACTAATGAACAGTAAATTGGAGATTTTCACTCATGACAGAACTGAAAAGATCCTCCAAAATAAACGGGCATTGTTTTCAAAGGCCTTCTGCTGCGGTTACAGCAGACTAATTGATGGAATGAACTGCACAAAATTATCCTGAATACAGCGAGTTGACAGATAAAAGTAACGGATGGGAAACAATTCCAGAACACAAAATATGATCAAATAAGACTGTGAAGAATGCAATCGTAGCATGGGTAACGGCAAAATGAAAAAGCGAGACTCAGAGAAAGAGAGGAGGCAGAGTAGCTCAGCAGTCAGCATCATGCTTTAAATACCAAAAAAGTGCAGATGCAAGATGCCTAATCCCATAAGTTCAATATAGACCTTACCCTTTGTTATATCTGCAATTCCAAGAGCTTTAACGAGATCAACGTGATTTTTAAGACCCTTCTCAGTCCGCTTCTCTCCCCATGACATTACTATAACATTATTTGCCTGCAAAAAAAATATTTGTTAAGAGAGTCGATTTTATTTTAAGCTCGCGTATGTCACTTAAAAAGCAACGAAATCCACATACCTCTTCATTACTTACTGGCTGAATCGTGTACAAGGTTACCAAAGGTTTCCAGCTTTGAGTCCAAAGCGGCTTGAATTTCCAGTACTTCTGCCTTTTTCTTTTCAATTATTTTCTTTTTCTCTGCTTTGTTTCTTTTTCTTGCATCCTCACCAGGCTTCATCAAAGGAAAAGAACATGATTCAGTTTCAACTCCAATTCGAAATTTGAAATCCTGCTTTTACTATTCAATTAGGTATAAACTTTAATAAGCATAAGTCAGGATGGTAGATGTGATGAACTTATGAGCTCTTATTACAAGACACCAAAAGATTTGACGAGACGAAAAGGACTGATGAATTCAACAACTAAATAGAACACTCACCTGATCTTTTAGACTACCAAATCCTGAGGTCATGAGCAATCTTATGGGGCAGACCCTGATAGAAAGGCTTAGTTTTCAGGGGTAGGCTCATTTGTCCAGGGATTTAAACATTGTGGTTTATGCAAAGGAGGTTGTGGAATTTTATGTTAATTTGATTATGCTTGATGGCCTAGTTGTTAGTTCTTCTGTTTAGGGGTTGTATATTGTCTTTGACTCTGTGAAGTTGGGAGAAATTCTGCAAATCCATGTTGGGAACTAGATTAGTATGAGTGGTGAAAGCTTCTATGAGTCCACCACGAATTATGGGACCAGGTCCCTTAACAGAGGAGTATAGAACCTTGAACTAATAATGCAGATAAGATAAGAACAGTAAATAACACACGATATTTACGTGGAAACCTCCTTGCTCAAGGGAGATGAAAGCCACGACCTGTCTCATAGGATTTCCCAAAGTTTCACTAACTTCAAGCCAAACATGATTACAAACTCCAGTAATCACAAAGGATTAAACTCTTAATCCTATCTTCTTACAACAACTCTATTACAAAATTGATGTAGTAACTCTACCACACCCCACGTCAGCTAACTCTAGTCAACAATCCTAAGTAACTCTACCCAGGATAGAAATCACAAAATGATGGAAGAAAGACTTGACTAAATACAAAATGATTCAACCAATTAACTCTAACTGATACGACTCAAAACTGATATTTAGACAAGAAAACAAAGATCTACTATCCTTTATATCTTAGGAGTAGATTCACAATGTAAGCAAGAAAGACACAAGACTCAAGACAACAAAACTAGATAGCACTGGACCAGGTCCCTTGTTTAAATTAGAGGAAAGGTCTTTTAAAAGGGCTTTTGCATTTGAGAGAGAATCTTGATTTGCAAAAACTAGATTTTGCTCTTTGTGAAATGTTTCTTTTATAAGAGAGAGCAAAATCTAGGATGCATGTTATTGGTCAAGGTTGGTGCCTCTGCTGCCGTACCACCAACTTTCTACAAAAGGTACCAGTTTCCAACTGTACTCAGTTGACTTCTTCTGAACTCGAGCTCCGCAAGGACCAGGTCCCATAGATGCATGTTGCCATCCGATCAGGTCCCTTTGCATTATAGTTTTTAGCTTATCAAAACTATAATAGTACAACAATTTCCCCCTTTTGATGATGACAAACTATTCCCCCTGTCACCAGGACCAGGTCCCCGTGGAACCTAGGGAACCAAGAACTCTTCCCCCTATCTGCAGCATCCAACACTATTCCCCTATCTCTAAGACCAGGTCCTTGTGGAAGCCAACCAAGTTCTACCAAGTGACCAAGTTCCCTCTATCAATAACATTTATTCCCCCTTTTGGCATCATAAAAAAGTAAAGCAGCAAACCAAGTAAAGCAACATGCAAAGAAGGTTAATTCATAGCCATTGAGGCAACACTTACACGAATGAACAGCTGAAAAAAGGAAGAGCAGATGGTAGACAAAAACAAGATAATTCATTTAAGCATGAAGAACAGCATCATACATATTACTAAAATTAAAAAAACAAGAGAAGGTTGTTCTTAATTTGCCACAGGAGGAACAAGGACTTAGAACAGAAAGGACATAGATAAAGAAACACTAGGATTTAGGAGGCGGGGCCTTAAGGGCAAGAGAGCTGAGGACCAGGTTCAGGAGCGCACTTCCTGCTGTGCGCGCATTGAGAAGTTGCATTGTGAGATCCTTGACCTCAGTATTTAGCTCCATAACTTCTCCATACAGGGCCACAACTTGTGCCTTCAAACCTTCATTTTCTTCCTTTAAGATCTAATAGGTACCAGGTCCCTAGACTGAGAGCGGCTGAACTTTTGCTTTGAGATGAGAGATTTTTGCATCTCATGTGGCCAATGTTACCCTCATTTTCTCCAGATCGGCAATAAAATTTTCTTAGCTCTCGAGTAGCTCCAACACTTGGGACTTGGTCCCAACTTTTCCTTCAACACACTCATTTTTTATGAGAGTGACCATTGTGAACGTCTGCTTAACTGAACCATCCACCCCCTTATCACATACTATTTTGAAGTGATCAAACACTATATTCAAAAGATACCCATAGGGCATACCATGCTTGTCATTCTTCACATGTATCACTTTGTACATGTGCTCGATCATGATTGTTGGAAGATTGACCAACTCAAACGTACTGAGGGATTCCATTAGGAACAGGTCCAATGCTGATGCAATTTTATGCTTTTCTGAGCATGGCAGCTAGATCTTGTTCACTAATTCAAACAACAATTGAAATTCCCACTTGAGGAATTTCTTGGACACCCCAGCCTTTGATTTTGCAGGGACTTTACTGATTTCCCATACGAACTCTAGAGATGATCATTGATTCTGCACGGACCTGATCCCATCTACTGGCATATCTAGAATTTTTCCAAGAATTTCTTTATTCAAAAACACTTCCACTCCCTGTACCATGGCAGTTAGACTCAGGCGATCCTCAACAAACTTAATAGTGTAGTAAAAATCTCTTACTTCCTTCTCATGACCGCAGTAACTGGCTGTTCAAATAAGTGCAACCAATATTGATGTCTCACAAACTCCACCAATTCACTCAATCCTGTTTATTCAAAGATCGTTAGATCAAAATCTCTACATTTGAGAACTCTTTGTCATTTGAGTTCTCAAATTTTGTCCTCACTGGTGACAACCTTTTGAGGCTTTTGTACTTTTCTTCTTTTCGATGAAATACCTAGTCCTTCTGCTGACTCCATCACCGTGTCAGGTGTGGGTGAGTTAGGATTAGGACCAGTTCCCTTTGGAACATCATTTCTCTTTCTTTTTACTGAGATATGCTTCTTGGTACCTTGTGCTTTGGGCTTCGTCGCTGAGGGCTTTGTAGGCTTCAAACTACCTGCTCCTTTCCTTGTCTTGGCAGTAGCAGCAACAATGTCAGAATCTATTTTTTATCCCTTCTCCTCCTCCTCCAACATTACAACATCTTCTGTAGGCAGGGACTCTTTGTCTTTCTCAGAGGCCTTTATCAATCTCCTTGTCTTGGTAGTACTCTTGTTGGCTTTTAGGGAATTATTCATAAGTTTCTTGTCTGCCGCTCTTGTAATATAGGACTTCAAGGGCTTATAAATAAGTTAACCCTTCCCTTTGTGCCCACGCAGTCTCACTCGACTCCAAGCGAGATTATTTTGTTCATCCTCCTCCTCTTCATCTTCTACTAGAGACAGGGGAAGTTTTTTGGATGTTATAATGGAAGCTGGTGTTCCATCATATGTAGGGCATGGAGAGGTAAAGGGTGACTCTGTCATAGAAGTTTTTTTAGGCTCATCTTGCAACAACTTTTGTTCACAAGACAGTAATGTCAAGCTCTCTGCCACCCAATTTTCACCTGCCACCGTACTGTTTGAAGGATTACCCCTTTCATCAGGCAGATTCCACTCAAACATATTTTCATCAAAAAGATTGAGGTCAGAGGAATCTAAGGTACCTGGTCCCAAAACAACAACAGAGGGATCAGGGTGATTTTAGGGGACTAATTCAAAGATGGGTGCAGAGGTTCATAGAGTAGGGGTTGAGTCTTCTTGAACTGCGACAGAAGCAATTTCAGCATGAGTAGAAGAAAAGATAGGTATTGAGGTTTCAGCATGGGATACGGTGAATGTATCTTTTTCTGCATTGGATAGTGGAGTTCTTTTAAAGAATGGATTGTCGACCTGAGATGAAGTGACCTTGGATCTTTCATTCTCAGGAGTAGTCTTGATGGGAGATAAGGGCTGAGTCATTTTTATAGAAAGAGTACAAGAGATTTAGGTTGAGGATTCAAAGGACAAAAGAGCTTTTTAGGCATTGGCAGTTTTAAGAATGAAAGATTTAAGGTTGGAGCAGATATTTAAAGAAAGAGAGAGGTGTTTCATTTGGAATTAAAGTGAAGGGGCGTGCCTGGTCCCTATTGGATACGCCTCTTCATTTACAAATGAAGTGACAGCGGTACAGAGAGGCAGGAAAAGACACATGGCAACAGACAGCCTTTCTCTAGCATTTTAAAAAAATAGCAATATATAGGATACTAACCTCGTAACAGGGACCTGGTCCCTACTAATTGCTTTGCTGAACATAAACTCTTTCTTCTGTCCCACTGCTTTCCCATTTTTGCTAATCCATCATAGGTGTATACCTACAGAAAGTATAGAACTGAATTAGACCCCTTTACACGTTACCACCTAGAAACCTGCTTCCTAATTATAGCCAATATAGGGTGAGGTGAAACCAACATAGGGAAACTTAGTTCAGTTTAATTTGACCAAGTTTGAGCCTGTTTTTCTCAAACTGATCTCTATTTAAATCTTTGGTAAAAATGTCTGCCACTTGATCTTTTGTCTTACAGAACTTCATGCAAATTATTCCCTTCTCCATATTGTCTCTAATAAAATGATGTCTCACATCAATTTTCTTAGTTCTCTTGTGTTGGACTTGATTTTTTGCCATGTTGAGAGCACTGGTGTTTCCATATAGCAATGGTACAGTATTTGAAACTATCCTAAAATCCTCCAACTGATATTTGATCCATATCAATTGAGGACAACATGAGGCTGCTGCAACATATTCAGCCTCAATTGTGGACAGTGCCACTGAGTTTTGCTTCTTAGTCCCCCAGGAGATCAAGCAAGATCCCAGGAAATAAGCCATCCCTAAGGCATTCTTCCTGCCCACTAGGTACCCTGCATAATATGCATCAGCATAACCAATTAGATCAAAAGAGTCACCTAAAGGATAGTGTAGGACCAGGTCGCCAGTGCCCTTCAGATATCTCAAGTTTCTTTTAGCCACCTTCAGGTGCGATTCTTTTGGACAGGCTTACAATCTTGCACACATTCCAATGCTGAACATAATATCTGGTCTGCTAGCAGTCAGGTACAGGAGAGATCCAACTATTCCCCTGTACATAGTCGCTTTTACCATGTGACCTAGTTCATCAGCATCCAACTTTGAACTAGTGCCAATAGGTGTATCAATAGGCTTAGCATCATTTATGTGAAATCTGTTTAGAAGCTCCTTGATGTATTTTTCTTTACAAATCATAGTTTCACCTGGGTTTTGTTTGATCTGCAAACCTAGGAAGAAATTTAACTCTCCCATAATACTCATTTCAAACTCACTCCTTATAAGCTTTGCAAGCTCATCACATAGTGAGTCTGAGGTTTCTCCAAAGATGATATCATCCACATATACTTGAACAACCAGCAGATTTTTTCCTCTTAACTTCAGGAAGAGGTTGTTTTCAATTTTCCCTCTCTCAAACCCATTATCAAGAAGAAAATTTGATAGTCTTTCATACCATGCCCTTGGAGCTTGCTTCAATCCATACAGTGTCTTGTCCATCTTGAGTGCATGATTAGGGTGATCAATGTCTTCAAAACCTAGAGGTTGCTTTATATACACTTCCTCCTTCAAATTTCCATTTAGAAAGGCATTTTTCACATCTACTTGAAATAGCTGGAACTCCATATAGGCTGTAAAAGCAATTAGAATTCTCATAGCTTCCATTCTAGATACAGGTGCAAATGTCTCATCATAGTCAATCCCTTCTTCTTGGTTGTATCCTTGCACCATAAGCCTTGCCTTGTTTCTTGTGATAGTCCCATTTCATCCTTTTTGTTCCTGTACACCCACCCAGTCCCACTAATAGTTTTGTCAGTGGGCCTAGGGACCAGGTGCCAAACTTTACTACACTCGAACTAATAAAGTTCCTCTTGCATGGCATTCACCCAATCTGTAACTTGGAGAGCCTCCTTCACAATCTTAGGATCAATAGAGGATATAAAGTTGAGAATGCAGCCAAATTTCTTGATTGGGATCTAGTTTGCATACCAGATTCTAAAGGTGAAGTGAGATTGTCAAGTGGATATGATGATTTTTGCTTCCAATTGGACCCCTTAATGGATGACAATGGCTGACCAGGATCTGGTCCTTCTACAGCTTAATCTTGTAATTCAAAGGATTGTGAATCATCAGGTTCTTCTGATTCCTGCTGAGGACCAGGTACTTCAACTGCTTTGGTTGCACCATCTTCACCATTCTGTTCATTTTGCTCGCCATCATTTTCTTCAGTGAACTCATCTCTCTAAATCTGAAGAAGTTCTTCTAGATCAGCATCATCCATGTACCCAAGCTTTTCAATATTTCCTGACTCATCAAAGATAACATGGACACTTTCTTCAACACAGAGAGTCCTTTTATTGTAGATCCTGTAGGCTTTGCTTGTTGATGAGTACCCTACAAATACTCCTTCATCACTCTTTGGATCAAACTTTCTGAGATTATCCTTGCCATTAATTAACACAAAGCATTTACATCCAAAGGCCTTTAGGTAGCTCAGTTTAGGCTTCTTTTTATACACCAGTTCATAAGGAGTTTTGTTGAGAAGAGATCTGATTAGACATCCATAGGTTACATAACAGGCAGTATTGACTGCTTCAGCCTAAAATTTCTTGGGTAATTCAGCATCAATCAACATTGTTCTAGCAATATCCACCAAGGTTCTATTCTTCCTTTCAACTACTCCATTTTGTTGAGAAGTCCTGGGAGCAGAGAAGTTATGGATTATTCTATTTTCAACACAAAAGTCCTCCATTTTTGTATTTTCAAATTTTGTCCCATGATCGGACCTGATCCCTGTAATATTGACGTTCATCTTGACTTGAATCTGTTTTGCAAAGATTATGAATATTTCAAAAGTTTCATCTTTGGACCTTAGGAACATAGTCCAAGTGAACCTTGGGAAGTCATCAATGATCACAAGAATGTATTTCTTCTCTTCTATGCTTTAGACCTTTACAGGTCCACATAGATCCATATGACGTAACTCAAGAGGTATGGTAGTCCTGACATCCTTTTTCTGCTTGAATAAGGACCTAGTTTGCTTTTATTTTACACAGGTACTACACACCTTGAAATCTACAAATTTGACTTTTGGAACACCACGGACAAGGTCCTTTGACACCAACTTGTTGAGAAGTGAGGAGCTGACATGACTAAGTCTTCGATTTCATAAGTCAGGATTGTTGCCCTAATCGCTGAGACACATAATATCTTCACCTAGGAATGAATCAAGATCAGTAACATACACGTTCTTACATCTTTTTGCTCTCAATTTGAAGTCTTGTCATTCATGTTTGTGACTATGCAACAATCTGATGTGAACCTAACTTTATTCCCTTTGTCAAAAATTTAGGAAACACTGAGAAGGCTATATTTCAGCCCACTCACATAGTATACATTTTCAATAGCTTGATCAATGGACTTTCCAATTTTTCCAACACCAAGAATATACCTCTTCTTACCATTACCAAAAGAGACACCTCCTCCTTAAAGTGCCTTGAGTGAGAGGAAGCTTTCAGATCTTCCAGTCATATACTTGGAACATCCACTATCCATGAACCAGCTGTGACTGTTTCCTCTTACTCTTACCTACCCAAGAAGCTATTTGTTAGTTTTGGGAACCCATTCGAGTTTGAGTTCCCAAAAAGGGGATAAGGGGACAATCAGGGCTTTCTTTGTCCAGTCGGGTAACTTGGTCTTTTTTACTTTTGACATGGGACCAGATCTTCTTCTGGAAATTCTATCTTTTTCAACAAAATTTGAACAACTCTTTTCAGCATTTTTATTAACTTTACAGTCCTTTTTAAGATGACCATTTCTACCACAATGAGTGCATAACAAGTTATCAGACACAGACACATATTTATTATGAGGATTGTACGATGGATTGGCCTTTTGACATCCTAACCCTTTACCATTATTGGATTTTTGACTGGTCAAACTGGTTAGTATTTTAGATGAGGTGGTCCATTTTAGGGAGTTTTTGAGTTCTTGTTTGATACGGACCAGGTCCCTTTAGAGTTCAGCATTTCTCTCCAGAGATACAGCAGGATCAGCCTTGGACTTCTTCAAACTTTCTTCCATCTCAAGTTGAAGACTAGTTGCTTCATTTTTACCTCTAGACCCTGACTCAAAATTTTTTATCAATTTCTCCTTCAACTTATCATTTTCATAGGACACTAGATGCAATTTCATTTCAAATTCAGATACTTGAGTGGTTAGGATGACCTTTTCATTTTCAAGAGCATCAATATTCTCATTCCAGAGATCCTTCTCATTTGTTAGTTCACATAGTGAGTCAATCAAGATGCGTGCTAATCCTTTTAATTTCTTCAAGGAATAATCATCAATGTTATGCTTAATGTCAAAAAAGGTTACCTACTCGTCTTCATCATCATTTGATTTTGCCATAAAGGCAAAGAGTGAGTTGAAAACATCATCATCATCATATTTTATAGCCATCATGGAGACATCTTCAGGATATTGTGATTCATCAGATTCACTGGATGAATCTCCCCAGGCTGCAAGTACTTGTTTGACTACATAGTCTGCAGCAGCTTTTCTCCTGGCCTTTTCAGGGGCCCGGTCCTTCTGCTTTCCTCTATAATTTCTACATTTCACATATTCTTTGTATTTTACCTTGTGCATTGGACAGTCTTTGATAAAATTTGCTAGTTCGCCAATAATTCACAAAATTTGGGGCAAATCATGACATAAAAGTTATCCATAGATTCTCAAAAAAATTAGTTAAAGAATTCTAGTAATTGACATGGTTATAGAAATTCATTCAACCCTAAAGATTTGGAGAATAATCTGAAATGGAGGAGAATAGAACATAAAGAAATACACTGAAGAAGTAGTTCTACATACCTTGAAATACTGGAAGGATTATAACTGGAAAAGAAAGAATTAAGCTTTATTCTTGAATTAACCTCCTGCGGATTCTTGAGAGTTGAGTCTTGAGAAGAGCAAGAGGATTTTTATCAATACTCCTAAGTGATTGGATGATTGGGGCATTTTTGATGTAATATAAACTGTTACAAAATGATAAAATGACCATAACGCCCTTTCTAGCACATTTTCCTTGTGTGCAGTCACACAACCTGCACAATGCACAGTAAAATGGGCATAACTTGCACAAATCTCGGATTAATGAACAGTCAGTGCCGTTGAAAAGAAGACTTAAAAATATTTAATTTTATAGGTAATGGGTCACGTAACTCTACATATTTTAGGAGGAATACTTGTTTGAAGTTAACCCTTTTATGAACCTATACGAAAACTTAATCGTTAAAGGACCTTTGAACTTAACTTCGTGTTAAAGATTTCTTATGCCCTTAATTCATATCCAATATCCCTCCAACACTTAAGATATGACTTTTACACATAGATACAATCAAATTTTCTAGATTCATGTATAACTATATATATAGTGCGGTCTAAAGTTTTAGTTCGAAAGTTCAGGGTGTTACAAAGGATCATGATCAGCTGGAGGGCAGACTACTATCATGTAACCCCATTGCACATGTCAGATCAAACTAACACTTGTGAGGTGGAGTAAAATCCTCAAACTAGTGTTCTTGTTAACTTTTGTTTATGCTTTCAATACCAAGTAGGAAAGGAAGTCTTTATGGTCTACTTTGTTGGAATTGCATTGCACCTGCAAAAAACCTTAGTTGTTACATGGTGATTTTAATTCTATTTTGCACAAGGAGGACAGGATTGGGGGTAATCTAATATCTTGGGCTGAGGTAGTTGATTTTACAAAATATGTAAAAGACTATGGTTTGCTTGAACTTTCCCATCAGGGGAACAAATACAGTTGGAGTGATAAGGGAAGTGAAGTGAGAATTTATTCAAAAATAGACTGGCATTGATAAATCATGATTGGTTGAATAACATGCCTAGTAGTAAGGCAATTTTCTTACCTAAGAGCATCAGTGATCACTATCCTATTAAAGTGGCATTGACTGCTGAAAAAAGGAGGAAAATATCTTTTATGTATTATAATGCATGGCAGCATCCTCTATTTCAAGAGATTGTGAAGACTGGTTGGGAAGTGCTAATTCAAGGATTTAAAATGTTGCAATTATCAATAGACTGAAGCTCTTGAAGCAGGATTTAAGGAGGTTGCAGTCACAGCAACTTAGCAGTCTAGTAAATGAAGTAAATCAGAGTGGAGATCAGTTATAGCAAGGCCAGAAGCAACTGCAGACTGCTCCTCTCAATGTGGAGTTTCAAAATTATGAAAGAGAGTGTCATACCAGGTTTAAGGAGTTGTCCTATTTGGCAGAGATGTATCTTCAACAACTGAGCAAGGTAACTTGACTCAAGCTTAGAGATGACAACTCAAGATACTTCTACTCTATTATTAAACATAAGAGGATGAGACAAGCAACTACTCATTTTACAAATGAACATGGAGACTGGCAAATAGACCCTAAAACCATAGCACAAATTTTTGTTGATTATTATAAAAAGCTATTAGGGCAAGCTACTACTACGAGGGTAAAAGCAGCAGATTGTGTGTTGTCTTGTGGACCTGTTCTTGAGATAGCTTAGCAGTTGAAGTTGTTAGTTCCATTCACTAAGAAAGATGTTAAGATAGCTATGTTTAGCATTGATAAGATAAAGAGTCGAGGCCCTGATGGGTATGAAAGTGGTTTCTTTAAAGACACTTGGGAGGTAGTAGGTAAAGATGTTACTGAAGTAACACTGGAATTCTTTCATAATGGAAAGTTACTTAGGCAACTGAATACTACTTATATAGCATTAATTCCTAAGGTGAAGGCTCCCGAATTGGCTAGTCAGTACAGGCCAATTGCATGTTGCAATATCATCTATAAATGCATCTCTAAATTACTCTGTATGAGGTTGAAAGAAGTTGTTAGCTATTTGGTGGCTGAAAACCATGCTACTTTTGTACAAGGGAGGTCTATGGTCCATAATATACTAATTTTTCATGACTTATTGAGGCATTATAATAGAAATACTACCCCAAGGTGCTTAATGAAGATAGACTTAAGGAAAGCTTATTATATGGTGAGCTAGGAGTTTTTGGAGGAAGTTCTGAGGGGTTTTGGTTTTCCTACCAACTTCTTTAGGCTTGTAATGGCATGTGTGACAACTCTTAAATATACTGTCAAGCTCAATGGGGAAGGATATGGAATTTTTTAGGGGAAAATAGGGTTAAGGCAAGGTGATCCTGCCTCTCCCCTACTCTTTGTGTTGGTTATGGAGTATCTATCAAGGATTCTTAAGAATATGAGCTATCTTCCTGATTTTCAGTTCCATCCTATGTGCAAGAAACTGAGATTAACTAATCTCATCTTTGCAGATGATCTAATTATCTTCTTTAAAGGTAATCTCAAGTTAGTGGCCAGAATAAAAAAAGCTCTTGCACATTTTAGTGCAGCCTCAGGATTAGTAGCTAACACAGATGTATAGTTTGTTCTTTATCTGGTATGAATGATCAGGTGAAACAGCAAGTCCTGGATTTTACTGGTTTCTCAAAAGGTTGCTTTCCCATTAGATATTTGGGGTTGCCCGTGTCATCTTATAGGTGGAGTAAGCTAGAGTGTCGCCATCTTGTGGATAAGATCACTACTAGGATTCAAACTACATATACTATGCAGCTTTTCTATTCTGGTAGGCTTCAAGTGGTGGTGGCTGTTATTTTTTCTGTTTACAACTTCTGGAGTTCAGTGTTCATCCTTCCTTAAAGTGTTGTTAAGATGTTGACAAAAAGTGCAGAGATTATGTGTGGGGGAGTAAGGGAGAGAAGATGAAACACCTTTAATATCATGGGACATAGTCTGCCTTCCAAAAAAGCAGGGTGGTTTGAATGTGAAGGGATGTGAATTATGGAATGTGGCTTCAGTTGGTAAGTTTTTGTACCAATTAGCTGTGAATAAAGAAGCCTCATGGTTGAAATTGGTGTATGAAGTATACATTAAAGAAGGTAACATTTGGACTCACATAGCACCAACTGACAGTAGTTGGTATTAGAGGAAACTCAACCCTTTGAAGGGAAGAATGAAACATGGTATGGCCAGGACTAGTTTCTACTGACAAATAATGGTAAATACTCCATCACAAGTAGGGGTGGGCATGGTATGGTATATACTGAATTACCATATCAACCCGAAATTTTTGATACCGTGGTTTTGGTATTATGGCATTTGGTATGGTATATGGTATACATTTTAAATTTTTTGGTATATAATACTTTATTCGGTATTTATAAATGACATAACAAAATACTGAATACCATACCGAAGTATATAGTTACATAAATAACTTATATATATTATTAAAATATTGACAAATATACAACTTACTATTAATATTATAAAAAAAATGTTTAGACGTTGGAAGTTTGGCTACTCTATCTTGATTGTAATTTCTCTTTTGAGTAATTGATTAACAAAAGGAGTTGTTTGTACTTCCTTTTGAATATATATTTCTACATGTGTAATATGTAAATATGATACAATTGAGACGTGTTCTTGAAAATTTAAAGTCATAATACTCTATTATACGAGTATATATTATCGAAGTTGAACAAACTATGGTTACCGATTACCATACCACAAAATACCAAAACCGAACTTCAAAATACCGAACCATACTGAACTAATATGTTGTGGTAATGGTATAGTATTTTTAAAAATCAAATACCAAAATTACTGTATCGAAGTTTCAAATACCATACCATACCCACCCCTAATCACAAGAGGATTTCATGAACTACTTGGAGATCATTCCAAAATGGAGGTGGAAAGCCTGGTTTGGAATACTATTTCATTGCCTAAACACAGGTTTATCATGTGGCTTGTAGTACATGATAAACTCCTCACTAAGGCCAGGCTTTAGCATTTGAACATTCAGGTGGAGAATGTCACCTGTTGCCTATGTCAGTCATCAATGTTGGAGACAAGTAGACACCTCTTTATGGATTGTGAATTTGCAAAATTAGTGAGAGTTAAGGTTACACTTTGGTCAAATATTCATCTTCTTGCTGCAGATTTAAGAACTACTCTAAACTTGATCAGGAAGAAGCATTGAAAGAAATTTAAAAAATAGGTGGTGGCTGCTTTATGGGGTGCCATGACCTGCTATATTTGGAAAGCTAGGAACTAGAGGCAGTTTAGAGGTGTACAGGTTTAACATACTGATATAGTCGGACAAATTACATGGGAAGTTGTAGATAGGATTGAGATATTTCAGTATACTAAGAGAGCAATTAGATGTAGAGATTTTTTGGCAAAAATTCTTGTAAGTAGTATTGATCCTGTGGATGTCTGAGCGTCATGTAATATGCAGTTCAGATGGTCTTTAGTTTGTATGTTTTTTCTTGGTTGTTAATGGTAATGTTCACATTGGTTGCCAAAAAAAAAAAAAATTCAAAAGGACAAAAAATGGAGCTAGATTAAAGAAGCTATCAACTAGGCAATGATATATCAGATATGTAAAAGTTCAAAATGTCTGCTCCAAACAAAAACTCTATTTGTACGAAAAGGCACATGTAGCATGAATATTGTGCAAGAAAAGCCTCTGTTGTCAAATCATAGTCATATAATGAAATAATATCTCCAATTTAGTTTTTACCAAATTCACATGAGTTTAACAGTTGCAATTTCCAAATTATGACACTGAAACTCATCTCGGAGAAGTCTTTTCCGTTCTACCATTTAGATAAGGTCCATGCCGTTGTTTCTACCATGAATCTGAAACACATGAAATAGTAAAAGTCATTTTTCACAAACATTTCCTTCTTCAAGAATGGACAATCAACTCATTACAAGCAACCACTGAAAAAAGAGATTTTAGGAGAAAGAAAGACCTATTAAGATGAACAGATACTACTAGGGACATTTTAAGAGTCAATTAGGCACTCTTTTCTATAAGATTCAAGACATAGCAGTCTTTTGTAACTTTCTTTGTTAAAGTCCTTCAATCGTGAAGTTTGAATGAACGGAGAAAATACACTGTGAAGTGAAAGTTGTTAAAAAAGATAACGTTTTGTTCCTTCTTTTACTATATCACAATAGATACAAGATGCAGTTTACATAACCTAAACAAGGGATCTATATTTGGAATGTAATTAATTACTATACATAACTTTAGGCTATGAATCTTGAATCTTATAATTGGAAACAAATAAGAAGGCATCCCTATAATCTCTGCAGATATCTTCTATTACAGCTCATACTGATCTCTGCCACAGCTCATGCCAACATCCTCCCTCAAGTTGGTGCATAGATGTCTCAAATGCCTAACTTGTCTAATGAGTTGTAGAAAACTAAAAGAGTTGGTTTTGGTTTATTTGTGGGGTCAAACCCATGTAGAAGAAAATTCCATGTGCCAATTTACTTGGCTAGAAAATGAACTTGGAGAGCAAGCAAAATTTTTGGAGGACAAATTTTCTATTTATTTTTCCATTTCTTATTTTATGCTTGGAGCCCAAGTTTGGCCATCTATAAAAGGATGGACATTCTTCATTGTTGAAACCATCCTAAAATTCATAGCAAAATACATTGTAAGAGTAGAGAGTTGTGAAGCAATTCTCTTAGTTGTATTTGGGATCTCTCCCCTTTCTTTGTTAATATATAAAAGCGGTTGTTCTCTAGTGGACGTAGGATCATTCAGATCCGAACCACGTTAAATCTTGTGTTTTTTCTCTTGTTCTTTATTTCACATTTTTGCTAACAATTGGTATCAGAGACAAGGTTCTGTCTGAGTATGCTCTGTGGTCGCAACACAATCTGAACTTCCACATCAGAAAAGAATTACTTTGGTTTTCTGTATTTCCAAATACTATCCGTAGTAGAAGAGAAAGAACAAGTAGTGATGAGTTCCATGAAATTTGAAATTCATAGATTTAGTGGGTGACACAACTTCAATATCTGGAAGATCCAGATGATGGTGTTACTATGGAGGGAAGGTTCAATCCAAGCTATTGACGGAAAGTACCCAAATGGTACATCGGATTCCTACAAGGAGAAGATTGAAGGCGATGCATTGAGTGTCATACAACTGTCCCTTGCACCTAACGTGCTCACCAACGAGACGTCCAAATAGTTACGGGACAAGCTGCAAGCGCTTTACCAAGATCGGTCGGTGACAACAAGGATGTTGTTACAACGGTGTCTTCACACATTTAAGATGGAGTCGGGTACTTTGTTGGAAGACCATCTAGATGTGTTTAATAAACTTGTTAAGGACTTACAGACTGCCGAATTACAAAGAATGAGGAGACATCAGCATGTGCTTTGCTATTTTCATTAACTTCAAAATATCGTGATATTGAGAATTCAATAATGTATAGAAAGGATCCTATCACTCTTGAGCAAGTGCGGCAAGAACTTAACTCTTGTGATGTACGAAGGCATTTTGAAGGAGACAAAGATGATGAAGCTAATGGGCTCTTTGTAAGAGGTGGTACTAGCCAATAGGGAAGGAGCAAATTAAAGCACAGATCGAAGTGTCGTGTGAACAAGAAAAATGCAAAATGTTGGGGATGTCCACAAAAAGGGGCACTTTGAATGAGATTGCCCAACGTCAAAGTCCAAAGAAAAGGCAAGTGCATCCATTGTTGAACAGGTGCATGATTCTGATAATGAATATGTTCTTACAACATCATGCAATAGTGGAGTCTATGGCGACAAATGGGTGCTAGACTCAGGTTGTACTCTGCATATGACATTTCGACGAGATTGGTTCAATAACTATGAGAAAAGTGGAGGAATCGTAGTAATGGGAAATAATGCAACTTGTAAAATAGTTGGCATTGGCTCAGTTCGGGTTCGCTGCCATGATGGAATTGTGAGGACTATTACAGAAGTTCATCGTGTTCCTGATCTAAAGAAGAATTTAATCTCCCTGGGTACTCTGGATAAACAAGGCTACAAGTACATGAGCGAAAGAGGAACTATGAAGGCGACTAAAGGTTCTTTAGTCATGTTGAAGGCCAAGATGGAGGATGGCCTTTACACACTGGCAGGAAGCACCATTGTTGGCTTTGTTGATGCATCTACAGTAAAGTTATCAAATGATGACACAGCAAGATTATGGCACATGAGACTGGGTCATATGAGCGCACGAAAGTTGGAGATGCTGAGCAACCGAAATCTTTTGAATGGTGAGAAGATCAACACACTTGAATTTTGTGAGCACTACGTCCTAGGGAAGTAGATGAAGGTTAGCTTCAGCATTGGAAAGCACAAGACAGGAGGGGTGCTAGATTACATCCATTCAAATTTATGAGGTCCCTCTAAAATTCCATCGAAGACTGGAAAGAGGTATCTTCTCACATTTATTGATGATTTTTCATGAAAGGTTTGGGTGCATTTATTGAAGGCAAAAAGTGACGCTTTTGAAGTATTTAAGGAGTGGAAGATATTGGTTAAGAATCAAATGGAGCAAAAAATCAAGTATCTTCACACAGACAATGGCTTGGGGTTTTGCAGTGAAGAGTTTAATGATTTCTGCATGGGATCTCAACAGATAAGATGGTCAGGCTCACCCCATAGCAGAATGGAGTTGCTGAGAGGATGAACAGAACTCTTCTTGAAAAGGCTCATTTTATGCTCCTATAAGCCAAAATGTCCAAAGTGTTTTGGGCTGAAGAAGTTCACACTACTTCTCATATTTTCAATCGATCTCCAGCATCAGTGATTGACTTTAAGACTTTGAATGAGATATGGTCAGGTGAACCCTCTAACTATTCATACTTGCGAGTATTTGGGTGTCCAGCTTATTATCATGTTAATGAAGGATTGCTTGAACCAAGGGCTAGGAAGGCCATATTCGTAGGGTATGTGGATGGAGTAAAAGGGTACAAACTTTGGTGTTTGTCTTTACTCAAATTTGTAGTTAGTAGAGATGTTACCTTTTATGAATTCTCTTTACTTGATCCTCGTAAAGTTTCTGTGGAGTTATCAGGAAATGAGAACAATGAGCAGGTGGAGCTATCGGTGGACCTACCGGTGGCGCTTACCAAGGAGAAGAATCAAGAGAATCAAGTTGATGAGTTAAAAGATGTATATTTTGAAGAACTTGTTGTTAATAAACCATACACAATTGTAAAAGGAAGGGACAAAGGCAGATACAAAAATTGGAACACCTTATGGAGAAAGCAAATCTGATTGCATATATGTTCGTAGCTGCAGAAGAAGAGATTAAGGATCTTGAGATCTCTTTGTCTATTGAAGAAACTTCTTGCAAGGATGCTGCACAATGATGGTTAGCCATGACTGAAGATATGGAGTCTCTTCACAAGAATCAAACATGGGTCTTAGTTAAAAGGCCAAAGGGAAAGAGGACAGTTGGATACAAATGGGTCTACAGAAAGAAAGAGGAAATTTCAGAAGTGGAAGATGCTAGGTTCAAGGCGAAATTGGTTGCAAAGGGTTTCAGTCAAAAGAAGGGAATTGACTAAAATGAGATTTTCTCTCCGGTCGTGAAGCATAGCTCAATTCGGGTGCTACTAGCATTGGTTGCCCAATTTGACTTGGAGCTTCAACAACTTGATGTCAAAACTGCTTTCTTGCATGGT
This sequence comes from Capsicum rhomboideum, assembly GCA_031232105.1. Lineage (NCBI taxonomy): Eukaryota > Viridiplantae > Streptophyta > Magnoliopsida > Solanales > Solanaceae > Capsicum > Capsicum rhomboideum. The sequence continues at coordinate 134,301,920 of CP124711.1, read as the reverse complement.
GATCTAGAAGAGACAATCTATATGGATCAGCCTAAAGGTTTCCTAGCTGAGGGAAAAGAAAAACATGTATGCCACTGTCACACCCCGAATCCCAACGAGGCGTGATTGGCACCCGTAGCCGACATGGTCCGAGAGAACCAATCTTTACTTACTCAATCATATGCATGCCATAAGAAACCCATAAACACATATCAACTATCAAGACCAACAATGGAAGTCATGGAACATGATATATGTACATATATGCGAAACTTGGCCGTTGAGGCCACCAAGTCAAGGACGACATATCCCTTCTACATTCATACACCCACATCCGTCTACAAAAGCCTCTAACAAGAGCATTGACCAAAATGAACCATAAGTCGGGACAAGTCCCCGCATTACACAATATATACAATACCAAAACATATATACACTCTGACTCGGAGAAGCCCCGAATGAGCTGGAGCTCACCAAAGAGCCGCTAACACTGACAATCTACTGAGGAGGCCTACTGGGACCTGCGCCTGCAGCAAGTAAGGTAAATTCCCCGAGAGGGGTCAGTACGAAATAAGTACTGAGTATGCAAGGCTCAGATGAAACTGTACAACACATGAATATTTCAATGAACTCAAAACATATGAATAATCAATGTGAATAAGTCACCATGTTACGCTTTGGAAACCATGTGGATTTCTTTCATTATTTTCATTACTTTCTTTATCTCAATGCTCACATGTCATGACATATCACAATGTGCCCGGGCCCCGACTGATCAGTGGGTCTTTCATATCATCATATAGGGATCGAGTCGAGCTAGGCTTATGCCCCTAGACTTGCCACCCTTGGGATCGAGTCGAGCTAGGCTTACGCCCCTAGACTTGCCACCCATAAATCCATATCTCGGGATCGAGTCGAGCTAGGCTTACGCCCCTAGACTTGCCACCCGTACTTGATCATTGACCACATTTGCATTACTTTGTTCATTACTTTGAGATTGATACTTTGATAATCATAACATCACTTTGGAACTTTGGAACATAACATTGTTGGAAACTTTGAATCATTGACCAATAAGTGAAGGACATATGAATAAATATCAATGAGAAATAGAACATAACTAGCACCATGATACCATTGGAACCATTGGACAATAATCCATGAACAAGAGACACAAGTATAGGCACTATTGGAATATTGGAACATAACTTTATTTGAGCTTTCAGAACATTAACCATGAATATGAGAAATGAGATTCACAATTGATCAATGAGTAGGAAATATATGAAAATGACCATAGATAGATAATTGCATATGGGATACCTTAGTACATTTCGGAATAGAACTAGAGAAATGGCAATGTGAACACTATTGGCCGTAGAAAGATACGGACAAAGTAACCTTGCATACCTTGGATTCGCAATACGAATCTATAACCTTAGATGCGTAGACAATAAGCCCGCTCCTTCTTTATGTGTCACTCTACAAATATATAACGAAATTCACATTAACCACCAATTACTTTACAAATGCATACCATGTCAATGAATTACATGTTTGGCTTTAAACATGTCATTTCCCCTTGACAAAACCATTGATCATACTATTATTCCAAAAATTCCATAATATTTCCAACATTGACCAATACATAAAAATCAACACATTTCACCACAATACTTCTCCTTTACACTTTCTTATCCTTAACACATCCCAAAAAAGCCATCAAAGCACCTTAATTCAACTCATAACACATATCGGCCAAAATCCCATAATTTCCACTTTTTGACAAGAACACATTTAATGCCAAAAATAACACCATACATGTTCATATTTTATCCATACCATGCTTTTTCATCAAAGGCACAAGGCCTAATTCAAGTTCAATTCACCAAGATAGTATATCTTACACCAAAAGCAAAATACACTATTCATCACTTTGCCAACACCACTAGCATAATATACATAATCTCCCATGCATATAATATGTTAATCCATGAGGAGAAATACTTACCAAGGCTTGGAATATGTTGATCTTGTCCAAGGAGTCCAAAGGGATTATTTGCCTTAGGGTTTGGAAAAGAGAGAAATGTTTTAAGAAAATATCCAAAAGTTATGAGAGCTTTTGATAATAAAATCTGATGTTGGGGACTTTATATAGACCCAAGGTCATTCTTAGTTCCATGTGGCATTAAGGGATATGTGCAATTGGTCCATTATTGCAAGAATGGGTCATTTCCTCTTTGGGCCAAGTCTTTTAATCCCATTTGGGCCTAATTTTGGGCCCAATCATACATATCCATGCAACCCAAAGATTTCATGTATTATTCACCATATATCTCATGTTTACATATTTCTATAATGTCACGACAACATCCTCTTAAAAGATTCTCATTCGTCGCCTCGATCGTAAAAATTGGAATTCTAGTCACCCTTGGCTTCATTGAACATTTTGGATCACTATTCACATTTTATGATTTGATCATGTAGGAGTATGTAGGAGTGTATTGAAGTGTTTGACTCTTATGCTCCATGAAATCACAACACACCTCCTACGATGATCTAATCGCACATGTTACGTCCGATATCAAATGTTTCCCCAATGACACTATAAAACACATATGCATGGCATCTCAACACCTATGTAGATATGCTCCCAAGGTATCAAGTGAGGTTATAAAGTACGGGGTGTTACATTCTTCCCCCCTTAGAAACATTCGTCCTCGAATGTTAACAACAGTGTCTTATATACAACAAATACATCTTTACTCTAACATACCTATACACATTCACATAATGCTTTTAAATACTTACTTGTTATTGTTCCACCTCCGCACTGTGAACTTCTTGGTCCATTTGGAATAAGTGGGGATACTTGGATTTCATCATTTCTTGCGCTTCCCACGTGATCTCCTCTACTTGTTGATTTCTCCACAGGACTTTTACGGATGCTATGTCTTTATTTCTCAATCTCTTTACTTGTCGATCTAGGATAACAATGGGCACCTCTTCATAAGTGAGATCCTCTTCCACTTGAACATCTTCTACGGTCACAATACGTGAAGGATCTCCTATGCATTTTCGGAGCATCGACACATGAAATACCGGATGGACTGACGAAAGGTCCTGGGGTAGTGCCAACTCATACGCAACTTGCCCAAATCTTCTAATAATTTCATATGGGCCTATGTAACGTGGACTCAATTTTCCTTTCTTTCCGAACCGCATTACCCCTTTCATCGGTGACACCTTTAAAAATACCCAATCACCTATGGCAAATTCAAGCCCTCTTCTTCTCACATCGGCATATGACTTGTGACGACTTTGAGCCGTTTGTAACCGTTGTTGGATAACTTTAACTTTCTCCATGGCTTGGTGAACAATATCTGGCCCAAGTAAAGCAGTTTCTCCTGCTTCAAACCACCCAATTGGTGATCTACATTTTCTTCCGTACAAAGCTTCATAAGGTGCCATCTGAATACTTGAATGATAGCTGTTGTTATAAGCAAATTCAATAAGAGGCAAATGGTCATCCCAACTGCCTTGAAAATCCAACGTACATGCTCGTAGCATATCTTCAAGTGTCTGAATAGTACGTTCGGCTTGTCCATCAGTCTGAGGATGGAAAGCCGTACTCAAATTCACCTGAGTACCCAAACTCCGCTGAAAAGATTTCCAAAAGTGTGCTGTGAACTGTGCTCCTCTGTCTGATATGATCGAAAGTGGAATACCATGCAATCGTACTATCTCTTTCACATACAACTTCGCATAATCCTCGGCTGTATAGGTCGTCTTGACAGGTAGAAAATGCGCCGACTTGGTAAGTCGGTCCACTATGACCCATATGGAATCAAACTTCCGCAATGTACGAGGCAAGCCCGTAATAAAATCCATATTAATCATATCCCACTTCCAGACTGGAATATTGATACATTGCATGTAACCTCCTGGTTTCTGATGTTCCACTTTCACTTGTTGACAATTTGGGCACTGCGCGACAAATTCTGCAATGTTCTTTTTCATATTTCCCCACCAATACACCTCTTTCAATTCATGGTACATTTTAGTAGCACCTGGATGAATGGAATAGCGCGAATGGTGCGCCTCTGTCAGTATTTGTGTCCTCAGCTGATCTACATCCGGTACACATATTCTCCCTTGACATTGAAGCACCCCTTCCGGTGTAATATCAAATGCCTTGGTCAAATTCTGCTGCACATTCTCCTTTAGCTGCAATAAAATAGAATCTGCATACTGTTTCTCTTTCACTTCAGCTATCAAGGAGGATTCTGCTGCATTCTGCACCATAACTCTATCATCTGCGGTTTCAATAAGGCGAACTCCCAAGCTGGCTAATTGATTCAAGTCTTTGATTATCTCACGTTTTTTATTCAACTGACCACTAGTGCTTTCTACTGCCTTACGGCTCAATGCATCAGCTACTACATTTGCTTTGCCTGGGTGATAAAGAATATCAATGTCATAGTCTTTTAAAAGCTCTAACCACCTTCGTTGCCTCAAATTGAGTTCCTTCTGCTTAAAAAGATATTGCAAGCTTTTGTGATCCGTATAGATATCAACATGAACACCATATAAATAATGACGCCATATCTTTAAAGCAAAAACTACCGCTGCCAATTCAAGATCATGTGTGGGATAGTTTTTCTCATGTGGCCGCAACTGTCGTGAGGCATATGCTATCACCCTGCCATGCTGCATCAATACACATCCGAGACCAATCCCGGAAGCATCACAATACACTGCATAGCCCTCTGTGCCTTCAGGAAGAACTAACACTGGTGTAGAAGTCAACTTATCTTTCAGGTTTTGAAACCCTCTTTCACATGCATCATTCCATTGAAATTTAATTGCCTTGTGAGTTAACTTTGTCAATGGTGCCGCAATAGAAGCAAAACCTTCTACAAATCTTCGGTAATAACCTGCCAAACCCAGAAAACTGCGAATCTCTGTGGGTGTCGTAGGTCTTGGCCAATTCTTCACTGCTTCTATCTTTTGGGTATCAACCTGTATGCCTTCATCTGATACAATGTGACCCAAGAACGCGACTGATTTCAACCAAAACTCACATTTGGAGAATTTTGCATACAACTTACGCTCACGGAGAATTTGCAACACTTGCCGTAAGTGATAAGCATGGTCTTCTGGGGATCTTGAATAAATAAGGATGTCATCTATAAATACTGTCACGAACACGTCTAGGAATGGCTTGAACACTCTGTTCATCAAATCCATAAACACAGCCGGTGCATTTGTTAGCCCAAATGACATAACTAAAAATTCATAATGGTCATACCGTGTTCGGAAAGCTGTCTTGGGTACATCCTCCTCTCTAACTCTGACCTGATGGTAACCCGACCTCAAGTCAATTTTTGAAAAACACCTGGCACCCTGTAACTGATCAAACAAATCATCAATACGAGGAAGGGGGTATTTATTCTTGATCGTTACTTTATTCAGTTGCCGATAGTCGATGCACATTCTCAAGGTGCCATCTTTCTTGCGTACGAATAATACCGGTGCACCCCACGGGGACATACTAGGCCTAATGAAGCCTTTATCCAGCAAATCTTTCAACTGCTCCTTCAATTCACGCAGTTCCACTGGAGCCATTCTATATGGAGGGATAGAAATAGGCTGAGTGCCTGGAATCACATCAATGCCGAATTCCACTTCCCGTTCTGGGGGTAAACCTGGAAGATCCTCTGGAAATACATCAAGAAATTCATTGACGACCGGTACAGACTGTGGAGTTAATGGTTCTGCATCATTATCTTTCACTCGTACCAAATGACATATGTATCCCTTGGCAATCATTTTTCTGGCTTTCAAATAGGAAATAAATCTTCCTCGTGGTGCCCCTACCTTACCCTGCCATTCTAGAACATTTTCCTGTGGAAAACAAAATTGCACCTTCTTGGCCCGGCAATCTACCGTAGCATAACAAGAGGCCAACCAATCCATTCCCATAATTACATCAAAATCCACCATGTTCAATTCAATAAGATCGGCCAACGTATCATGACCACACACAGTTACCACACAGTTACGATACACTCTCTTTGCAACAATATATTCACCAACCGGTGTAGACACTTCAATTGACTTAATTAATATTTCCGGTGTCATTGCAAATTTCGCAGCAACCAATGGAGTAACATAGGAAAATGTAGAGCCTGGGTCAATTAATGCATATACATTATGTGAGAATATGGATAATGTACCTGTGACGACATCTGGGGAAGCCTCTGAATTCTGGCGGTCCACCAAAGCATAAGTGCGATTCTGGACCCCGCTAGTACTGGCTCCTCCTCTGGTACCTCTACCACGACCAATAGGCTGCACCCCTCGGCCCGGTGAAGGAATCGATGCTGAAGACGCAACAGCCGACCTAGCTGGTTGTGCTATACCACCCATGCTCCGCTGTGAACATTCTCTTGCTATATGTCCCGGCATACCACACCAAAAGCAGGCATTCGTCCCTGTTCGACATGTACCTGTGTGTATACGCCCGCAGTGCTGACACTGCTGACGAGGGAAACCTGCTGACTGTGATCCATGACCCCCACTACTCTGTCCAGCTGAACCACCTCGAAACCCTCAAGACTGAGAATAAGCACTCCCTGTGGAATAAGAGAATGACGGTCTAGGTGGTCTCGAAAACATGCGGGGCCTAGATCCTCCTTGGGACATCATAGGTGGTCCCATAGGTCTAGCCCTTTTGGACTGTCCCCTATCAAATTCATGTACCCTGCGTCTATGTCTCTGATCCTCCATTTTCTGGGCGAAGGCTTGTATGCGAGCAATGTCCATGTCCCTATTCAAGGCCGCAATAGTGCAATCTCTTACCAAATATGGCTCTAGTCTGTCCACGTATCTATGGACCCTGTCTGTCATCGTAGCCACAACATTTGGCGCATATCGAGCCAAGGAATTAAATTGCAAGCTATATTCTCGGACGCTCAAATTTCCTTGACGGAGATTTAGGAATTGATCCGCACGTGCCTCACGGATCTCATAGGGCAAGTAATGATCAAGGAAAGCCACTTGAAAATCTTCCCAAGTAGGTGGATCTGCACCAATGTCACGGGATTTCTTCCAATCCTCATACCACAATATTGCCTCTCCCTTCAACCTGTACGCAGCAAGTTCAACTGTCTCTACCCCTGTCACATGCATAACTTCCAATGCCCTCTGAATTTGATTCACGAAGTCCTGTGGATCTGCTTTTGGATCTGCCCCTGTGAATATAGGAGGGTCCAGTTTCAAGAAATCCTGTGTTCTGCGACTTGCCATTCTAGCCTAGACAAGGTTTCAAAAACTTCTAGAAAGAAGCAACTTTTTCCGTTTCTATTGTCACACCCCGAATCCCAACGAGGCGTGATTGGCACCCGTAGCCGACATGGCCCGAGAGAACCAATCTTTACTTACTCAATCATATGCATGCCATAAGAAACCCATAAACACATATCAACTATCAAGACCAACAATGGAAGTCATGGAACATGATATATGTACATATATGCGAAACTTGGCCGTTGAGGCCACCAAGTCAAGGACGACATATCCCTTCTACATTCATACACCCACATCCGTCTACAAAAGCCTCTACCAAGAGCATTGACCAAAATAAACCATAAGTCGGGACAAGTCCCCGCATTACACAATATATACAATACCAAAACATATATACACTCTGACTCGGAGAAGCCCCGAATGAGCTGGAGCTCACCAAAGAGCCGCTAACACTGACAATCTACTGAGGAGGCCTACTGGGACCTGCGCCTGGAGCAAGTAAGTTAAATTCCCCGAAAGGGGTCAGTACGAAATAAGTACTGAGTATGCAAGGCTCAGATGAAACTGTACAACACATGAATATTTCAATGAACTCAAAACGTATGAATAATCAATGTGAATAAGTCACCATGTTACGCTTTGGAAACCATGTGGATTTCTTTCATTATTTTCATTACTTTCTTTATCTCAATGCTCACATGTCATGACATATCACAATGTGCCCGGGCCCCGACTGATCAGTGGGTCTTTCATATCATCATATAGGGATCGAGTCGAGCTAGGCTTATGCCCCTAGACTTGCCACCCTTGGGATCGAGTCGAGCTAGGCTTACGCCCCTAGACTTGCCACCCATAAATCCATATCTCGGGATCGAGTCGAGCTAGGCTTACGCCCCTAGACTTGCCACCCGTACTTGACCATTGACCACATTTGCATTACTTTGTTCATTACTTTGAGATTGATACTTTGATAATCATAACATCACTTTGGAACTTTGGAACATAACATTGTTGGAAACTTTGAATCATTGACCAATAAGTGAAGGACATATGAATAAATATCAATGAGAAATAGAACATAACTAGCACCATGATACCATTGGAACCATTGGACAATAATCCATGAACAAGAGACACAAGTATAGGCACTATTGGAATATTGGAACATAACTTTATTTGAGCTTTCGGAACATTAACCATGAATATGAGAAATGAGATTCACAATTGATCAATGAGTAGGAAATATATGACAATGACCATAGATAGATAATTGCATAGGGGATACCTTAGTACATTTCGGAATAGAACTAGAGAAATGTCAATGTGAACACTATTGACCGTAGAAAGATACGGACAAAGTAACCTTGCATACCTTGGATTCGCAATACGAATCTATAACCTTAGATGAGTAGACAATAAGCCCGCTCCTTCTTTATGTGTCACTCTACAAATATATAACGAAATTCACATTAACCACCAATTACTTTACAAATGCATACCATGTCAATGAATTACATGTTTGGCTTTAAACATGTCATTTCCCCTTGACAAAACCATTGATCATACTATTATTCCAAAAATTCCATAATATTTCCAACATTGACCAATACATAAAAATCAACACATTTCACCACAATACTTCTCCTTTACACTTTCTTATCCTTAACACATCCCAAATAAGCCATCAAAGCACCTTAATTCAACTCATAACACATATCGGCCAAAATCCCATAATTTCCACTTTTTGACAAGAACACATTTAATGCCAAAAATAACACCATACATGTTCATATTTTATCCATACCATGCTTTTTCATCAAAGGCACAAGGCCTAATTCAAGTTCAATTCACCAAGATAGTATATCTTACACCAAAAGCAAAATACACTATTCATCACTTTGCCAACACCACTAGCATAATATACATAATCTCCCATGCATATAATATGTTAATCCATGAGGAGAAATACTTACCAAGGCTTGGAATATGTTGATCTTGTCCAAGGAGTCCAAAGGGATTATTTGCCTTAGGGTTTGGAAAAGAGAGAAATGTTTTAAGAAAATATCCAAACGTTATGAGAGCTTTTGATAATAAAATCTGATGTTGGGGACTTTATATAGACCCAAGGTCATTCTTAGTTCCATGTGGCATTAAGGGATATGTGCAATTGGTCCATTATTGCAAGAATGGGTCATTTCCTCTTTGGGCCAAGTCTTTTAATCCCATTTGGGCCTAATTTTGGGCCCAATCATACATATCCATGCAACCCAAAGATTTCATGTATTATTCACCATATATCTCATGTTTACATATTTCTATAATGTCACGACAACATCCTCTTAAAAGATTCTCATTCGTCGCCTCGATCGCAAAAATTGGAATTCTAGTCACCCTTGGCTTCATTGAACATTTTGGATCACTATTCACATTTTATGATTTGATCATGTAGGAGTATGTAGGAGTGTATTGAAGTGTTTGACTCTTATGCTCCATGAAATCACAACACACCTCCTACGACGATCTAATCGCACATGTTACGTCCGATATCAAATGTTTCCCCAATGACACTATAAAACACATATGCATGGCATCTCAACACCTATGTAGATATGATCCCAAGGTATCAAGTGAGGTTATAAAGTACGGGGTGTTACAGCCACCTGAAGAAGTCTTTGTATAGTTTGACGCAATCCCCTAGACATAGGTACAAATGGTTTGATGCATTCATGACTACACATGGATTCTCAAGGAGTGCATTTGATAGTTGTGTGTATCACAATAAGATGTCTGGTAACTCAATGATTTATTTACTGTTGTATGTTGATGATATCCTTATTGTTGCTAACAACATCACAGAGATAAATGCTTTGAAGAAACTGTTGAGAAAGGAATTTGACATGAAGGATTTGGGAGCTGCAAAGAAAATCCTTGGAATGGAGATTTCAAGAGAAGACGGTGTTGTACATCTTTCTCAGAAGAGTTACATCAAAAAGGCTCTAGAGAGATTCAATATGCATGAGCAAGACTATAAGTACACCGTTAGCTCCTAATTTTAAACTTCCAGAGTTAAAAATACCTCAGTTTGAGGATGAGGTAGAGCATATGTCAAAGTTTCCTTATGCTAGAGAAGTTGGTAGCATTATGTATGTTATGGTATGCACACGTCCAGATATTGCTCAATCTGTAAGTGTGGCAAGTAGGTACATGGCCAAACCAGGAAAGAGACATTAGGAAGCTGTCAAGTGGATATTGAGATATCTCAAAGGAGCTTCTAATGTTGGCCTAACCTTTCATAAAGGTGAAGGTATTTCACCTCTCGATTATGTCAATTATGACTATTCAGGGGATCTTGATAGAAGGAGGTCCACAATTAGATACATCTTTACTCTCGTTGGCAGTGCCATTAGTTGGAAATCGACTTTACAGCCGATTTTTGCTCTATCTACAACAAAGGCAGAATATATGGCAGCAACAGAGGCAGTAAAAGAAGCTATCTGGTTGTAAGGTTTGGTGGCAGAATTAAGTTTGGTTTAGCTGGTATCAACTCTAAGATGTGATAGTCAAAGTGCTATTCATTTGATTAAAAATCAAAGATTTCATGAGCGCACCAAACACATAGATATCAGATTCCATTTCATTCGAGATGTCATTGAAAAAGGAACTATCAAGGTCGTAAAGGTTATCACAGACGATAACGATGCAGACATGTTGACCAAGATAGTCTCGCTCTCCAAGTTTGTACACTGCAAGGACTTGGCGGGGGTATGCATCAACTGATGCAACTATGGGAGAACAACTGCTAGGTGGATCTAGTATGTTCAATAAAGTTTTGATTCTTATTGTTTCTTACAACGGGTTTGCCTAGTAAGCTTAGAAGTTTTGGCCGAAGTTTTTCATACGCATGCTCGAAAAGAAAACCAAGGTGTAGATTGAAGTACCTTTTTCAGCTAGCAGATCAAGTACATATTTCCTTTGTGAGAGAAAAATGCCTTGACTTGATCAAGCTACATAAATTCCCAAAAAATATTTTAGTCCTCCCAGATCCTTCATCTCAAATTCTGTTACCAAATGAATCTGCAAATTAGATATCTCCTCCTTGTCATTCCCTGTAATTATCATATCGCCAACATAAATAATTAGAGTCGTTACCATCCCTTTTTTATGCTTCAAAAATAGAGTATGATATGAATTGCTTTCATTGAAGCCATGCTTCATCATAGCCAAGCTAAATCATTCAAACCACGCTCACGGTGATTGTTTTAACCCATATAGTGCCTTCTACAATTTGCATACAACTGTATTTTGAGATGCAATAAAGCCCGATAGAATATTCATGTATACTTCCTCTACAAGGTTCCCATGCAGAAACGCATTCTTTACATCAAACTGATGTAGTGGTCAATCCATGTTTGCAGCAAGAGACAACAATTATCTAATCGTATTCAACTTTGCTACCGGTGAAAAGGTTTCGTGGTAGTCTATACCATATGACTGGGTATATCCCTTGGCTACAAGTATTGACTTATAGTGATCTATTGACCTATCTGCCTGGTATTTAATGGAGAGTACCCATTTATATTGTACTATTTTCTTTCCTTCCAGCAGTGGCCGAAGCTTCCATGTATCATTCTTTTGTAGAGCAATCATTTCTTCAGATATTACTTGGATCTATTTTGAGTCATTCAATGCCTCTTGTATTGTACTTGGGATATACTCTGAAGATAATTTATGCACAAATGCTTTGAGGGGTTGTGAGAGTCTTTTGGTACAAACATGGTTAGCAATTGGATACTTTGCCTCTTTTTCTTTATGATCTGGTAACTACTGATTTGGTGGCTTACTAGGATTATGTCTAAAAGGTAATTTGTAGCCAACAGAACCATCTATAGTATTATTGAAGGAGGAGTCAAGAGATTGTACCTCAGGAGCATTCTTAGGAGAGTGGTCGTTTGGTACTAAAGTGTGAGAGATGGGTTGTCCTTGTTGGATCGGATGCGCTTCCAAACTCGTTATCTAATCACCACCATTTTCTTCCAAACTCGTCATTTCTGCTGTTAGTTTCATAATTAGATCACCTTGAGTTTCTTTAAGAATCGATTGAGTCTCAACTAGAACAGGTTGTAGTAATCGGAGATCATCCGATTTAGTTGCATCAGTATCGTTTGTGTCCAAGTTTGTATCTTCAAAACCCGGCCAATTTTCCCAACCATCTACATTTTGCTCTTTACTGAAGACCTTTTCCTTGAGAGAATCTGGTTTTCGAAAGAAAGTTTCAGATTCAAGAAATGTAACATCCATAGCCATACAAAGGCGCCTAGAAGTAGGATCATATCATCTATAGCCTTTCTTATGTGTTTCATATCCTAGAAACACACAACAGACAGCACATGGATCAAGTTTGGTTCGCTGATTTTTGTGAAGATGAACATAAGCAACACACCCAAATATGCAAGGTGGAAGCATTAAGACAGATGGTAATGGTACATGATGATCAAGACCTTGTAATGGAGTTTCAAAGTTCAATGCCCGAGTTGGCATTCGATTCAACAAATAAACAACAGCAAAAACCGCATCAGTCTAATAATGTCGCGGTAAATGTACTTCTGTTAAGAGGGCTCGAGCTGTTTCAAGAATGTGTCTATTCTTCCACTCTGCAACACCATTTTGTTATGGAGTTTAAGAGCAAGTAGTTTCATAATACATGCCATTTTGTTGAAAATAATCTCGCAGCTAATTATTATCATATTCTCCATTGTTATTAGATCGAAGAATCTGAATTTAGCGGAGAATTGAATCTTGATCATATTATGGAAAGAACGAAAAATTGCAAACACCTCATTCTTATTTTTCATCAAATATAGCCAAGTCATACGTGTACAATCATCTATAAAGGTTACAAACCATCTATAACCTGAAGAAACTGATATAGGAGCAGGTCCCCAAACATCAGAGTGGATCAACATAAAGGGTATCTCACATTTTTTTGATCTTATTGGATAAGAAACACGATGACTCTTGGCCATGATACAATGTTCACACTTAAAATCAGATTCACATACATTAGAAAATAGACTTGGAAACAAATGCCGCAGTCGACGAAGCCACAACCAAATTTGGCGCTCTCTTTCACCAGTCCCACGTCCAATATTTGCCCGAACAATACTGAAATCATCCATATGGTAAAGCCGATCTTTCTTAGTACCACGACCAATGATCTCCTTGGTGGGAATGTCCTGAAATAAACAGAACTTAGGGTAAATTAGTGCACAACAACTCATTTCCTCAGTAGCTTGGCCAACATATAATAATTTATTTGAAAGAGATGGAACTAAAAGAGTGTTTGATAGTGAAAAAAAGGGTGAGAGTACAACTTTCCAGCCCCTGTAACTGGATATATCACTCCATTAGCATTAGCAATGCATGTTATTTTTGGTTGAGATTAGTTGCCCCCGAATCAACAATCCAACTGAGGTTACCTGAATCACTAAGAGACATAGATATGTTTGCTGCAGCAGGAGAAGAGTCTGTTTGTGAAATAAGTTGAGAATACATGTCTGTCCTAGCATTGGGAGAGTCTCCAGTGTTCACTAATGCAGCTCAACCAGCTTCACATTTTCTTTTTTTTCTTGAGTTCTTGCAACCATTCTGGATATCCAATAAACTTGAAACAACCATCAACAATGTGTTTCATATTCTTGCGGTGAGTGCAACCCCACTCATTTGATTGTGGCCTTGGCTTTATTGATGTGCTAAGCTTTCCATTAGAAAGCATATGAAGTTGTTGATGCTGCTTTTGTCCTCCCTTTGAGATCATAACAGCATCAGGAATAATATCTCTGTTTAACAAACATCACAGTTTGTCTTAGATCTTCCCGACAAACATGTGCATAGGCATGTTCAACTGTAGAAAATGGTTGAAGTTGAAGCAAATATCCTCTGATCTTGTCAAGATGATCATCTAATCGATCAAGAAATGTATAGACTCTATCTTCCTGTAAAATAGAGTTATACTTTTGTATGTCAAATTCACACTTCATAGGGTTTGGGCGACAAAAATTAATTTCTCTCCATAGACCTTGCAAGTTGTTGTAATATGTCTCAATGGATCCTCCACTTTGTTTAAGCCTTGTCACCTTCCTCTTGAGATCATAAACAGGCAATGTGTCGCTGCCATCAAAATACGTTGTAGCAATAGAATCCCACACTGCTTTTGATGTTGGGAATCTAATGTAGTTGCCGATCAGATTTGGATCCATAGAGTTGATCAGCCATCCCTTTACCACAGCATTCTATGTTCTCCATTTCCTGAAACTAGGATCTGTTTCAAGAGGTTGTGGAAGATCTCCATTTATGTATCCCAATTTGTATATGCCTGAGATTTACATCTCAACAATTTGAGACCAAAGTCCATAATTGGTGTCATTCAGCTTGATGACAATTGGCATTGCGATAGGTTCATGACTAGTTACAGTTGATGTTTGGCTTAACATCTGAGGTAATCTAGATGTTAAATCAACAAGAATTGAGTTCTCTCCTTGGGAATTTTCTGTTGAGAGAAAATGTTCTCCCATTGTTCGATCTCTCGTCTCTTTAGTTTCTTACTTCCTGTTATTCCACAGAAAGAAGCCTTAGATCTTAGAGAATATGCCTATGCTCTAATACCATGTTAAAAAGATAACGTTTTATTCCTTCTTTTTCTATATCACAATAGATACAAGATACAGTCTATATAACCTATACAAGGGATCTATATTTGGAAAGTAATTAATTACTGTACATAACTTTAGGCTATGAATCTTGAATCTTATAATTGGAAACAAATAAGAAGGTATCCCTATAATCTCTGCAGAATATCTTCTATTACAGCTCATACTACTCTCTGCCACAGCTCATGCCAACAAAAGTAATGAGAAGTGTGTCTATTAAGAAACTTATGATATATGAGACTAGGAATTGTTCTTGAAAGTTTTTAATTTACTAAGAAAACTAAACAAGATAAAGGTAAGTACAATGATTCAAAAGCAACATTTAATGGAAAAACAAAAACCAGTCCAGAGAGAAAAGTATTGATCCAAAATCCACCATTTGCAATCTTTGTATGGACAAAAACTAACTTACCTTGAAATCTCAAGCTTCATGTAATCAGTCTCCAACGGCGCCACCAATGCAAAATGTTTCAATCTGTCCCCTGAAAATTAAATAGGAAAAAAAGAAATATTGTTGAAGACAGTTAACAAGAACCGGAAAACCCTCTACTATCAGTGGAAGTCAAATTTCGGTTAGTTTTTTCCTCTCCATATTTCTCCTCCTCCTATGTTACGTCAATCAAATACTTCTCCATACTTGAAGAGCAGCAGTTATCTTATCCAAGAACCATACCACTTACTAACTTCCACTATACTCTACAATGAAGAGTACAGCATTCGAGGATTAGGTGATAAACTCTTTATTGAAGGATAATCGTGCAAAACAAATGAAAATTTTGAATAATTTGGGTTATGTTGCAATGAACTAACTTTACAGAAGGTAAGAGAGCAACACAAAAATACAAACCAAGAGATCTAGGAGATTAACAATTTAGAAGAAACTTACATGGAGATCTTGGACCGATAAGGAGAGTAGAGAAAACTTGAACCTAATGGACAGATACTTCTCAAACTGGTCAATCCATTCAAGTCCTTCTCAAGGGAGACTGCTACAGCCTACAATAAGGAAGCGGAAAAATAGAACCATCTAACCTGTCCGTGAGCATATTTCCACCCAAGTTTAAGACTCGGCTGGCATGACAATAAGGTGCAACTGATAGTGCACATACAATTTGCTTTCTACCACAGCAACTTCTTAGCCGCATCATAGAGGAATTTAGTTGATCTGCAACTCATGATAGAATGCACCTGAAAAGATATGACAAATACTGAGGTTCCTCTTCTTTAGTACAGGTGGGAAGAGGGAAGGGGTCACACATTAATACAACAAAAGAAATTGTAAAACTAGATAAATATTGTGAGAATTTAATGTATCTCATGTCCAACCCATTAAAAATTGCACGAGTTGGAAGGCTCAAATTGGTTTGGGCTAAACTTGGCACCCTAATAATGCAATAAACACTCATATGTAAAACACTGGATTACATGGACTGAAGCGTTTACAAAAGGGGGAAAAAGTAGCCTCTTCCTAACAGCTTACATTCTAATAGATTACCTACTTTCATAGATAGTTGACTGATGCAATATAGAGAATTAGAAATGCAAAAATGAAAAGATTCTTTGAGAACAGAGAGGATATATTATAGGAAACACTTGATAAATTGAAGAAGTGTATAATTTATCAGGTCTGAACACCGAAACTCATTTATAAGGTAATAAAATGCTACAGAAAAAATGCTACAGAAGTTATCTCAGCATTAAAAAAAAATTAAATACCATGTCCCTATGAGAGTAGATATCAGACTTTATTTGTCAAATAAAACTGCAGATACTTACGTGGAGAATAAAAAGGCAAACAAGGGCATGCAAACACGAAGGATAGACTTGTGTAGCTTCTCATTGAGAGAAAAAAACATAAATTTTCATGATTAAACCATATCTAAAAGGAATATAGATATTCCTTGGTTGATGTAGAGTTAGAACACTATTAATTCGTTTCAAGTGGAACAGCAAAATGCTGAATGCATAGCACATATGCAGTTCACTGATAACTTCGTAAATTTTTTCATGTCAAATCATTGCAAGAAAAGGATTAAATTAATTTAGAACTTTTCTTCTGGAACTCTTAAATACTATAGTAACATGTACTGGTTGGTGTATTAGTAAAATATATCGGAAGCAAAGACTATTTGACCGGACATGTGGCAAGCATATAGAGAGAACTACAGTCGACCATTGAGTCAGTCGATGCCAGTCAGTCCGAAGACTTGTTTGACCATTCGAAAAATGTACTGGTTTATGTATTGGTAAAATTGTTATTTCACCTACTAAAATTAATGAAATATGGGAATGCTTAAGTACTGAAAGAGAAACAGAGACTTACTTAAGTTCTAATTACCGTCCCAGGTAGTTTTTCTTGTTCTTTTTCTTTTTTTTAATTAAAAATCAAGTAGCTTAATTGTTGGAATATGGGAAATGTTGGACCACTCTGATTCCTGCAACTTTCTTCTAACTTCGGGCAGCCATAAATTTGCTGGGACCTTAATTTGGTGAGGCGTCGCATGGTATCTCTGGACGGCAGATGCTCTAGTTTTTCTTAGTTATTTAAAGTTAACTTTGTCAAAGAAACAAGGTTGCCAAGCCCATCCAAAATAGCTTCTAACAATGGACAATCACAGATTTCCAGGCACCTTAATTTGGGCATGGCATCTAAGAAGTCCAGATGTTGTAGCTGTTTGCAGCTCCTTAGCTTTAATGTTTCAAGAGAAGTAAGATTGCCAAGTGTATGAGGAAGAGCTTCGATTCCGAAATCATATATATGGATCTTTGTTAGGATAGAGACTTGCATAAGCTGATAGGGCAGAGAATCCCAGTTCCCACGTCCGTACACATCCAACTTACAAAGGCACGACAACTGCTGAATGTCATTAAATATCAATTGGAATGCCTCAAAATCCACCATCTCTGAGAAAGGACCGATACACAATCCCCGTAACCCAGTGAGACTGTGAAGCCCCCCTGTGGGTACACTAATCAATTTGGGAAATTTTGATATATTTGTATATGAAAGTGAAGGCATTTCCGAAAAATGTAAAGGGAAGGAAACTATGTTGTTACAGTGGCTGACATTCAAACACTTAAGAGACCGACAATGCACTAGCAATCCACTTGGTAAACTGGTGAACCCGTTTGTTGGCTTATACGAGTCCATCACGAGTCAAGAGACCAGGTCCTTTGACAGTGAAATACAGCGACTTTACGAAATAATGAAGTTAGATGCAAGAATGGTAAATAACACGCAATATTTATGCGGAAGCCTCATTGCTCAAGGGAGGAAAAACCACGACCTACCACGTAGGGTTTTCCAACAACTTCACTAACTTCAAGCAACTGTGATTACAGATTCCAATAATCACAAGGATTAAACTCCAATCCTAACCACCTTTCAATAACTCTATTACAAGACTAATGCAGCAACTCTACTACACCTACACATCAACTAACTCTAGTTGACACTTCTAGGTAACTCTATCCAAGAGAAACACCACACAATGATGAAGACAAGACTTGACTAAAACAAAAGATGATTCGACTAACCAACTCTAGTTAATGAGACTCAATCTAAAGGCTTAGACAAGTGAAAAATATAATATCCTTTATAACTAAGGAGTAGATTTACAAGATAAGAATGAAAGACACAAAACTCAAAACACAACAAAGACTCGGCAACACTCAATCAGGTCCTTTGTTGAAATGAGCAATTTTCTTTTATGAAAATGGCTTTTGCTTTTAAGAGATGAAATTTGTGATTGCAAAAACTAGGTTTTTCTGTTGTCACTTGTCCCTTTTATAAGAGAGAGAAAAACCTAGGAAGTATGCCATTGGTCGAGGTTGGCCTGGCCCGCAGTGCCTCTACTGCAGTGCTACCAACCAACTGTAGAAAGTACAATTTTATAGTTGTACGCAGTTGACTTATATTTAGTTCGAAAGCCTCACAGACTAAGTTCCTTTCATAATAGTTTGTAAATCATCAAAACCCAAAATACAACATTTCTCCCTTTTTGATGATGACAAAATATTCCCCCTATCTACCAAGTCCCTCCAGTAACATTCCCCCTGTCTATATGATCCATCTGCTTCAGCTGTATTTTTCATTCCCTATGTATACGAAGACCAAAACCCTTATCGGGACTCAACTACATGTCATTAATAAACATCCTCCCCCTTTTGGCATCATAAAAAAGATAATAATAGACCAAGTGGGATAAAGTGCACATCGGGTTAATTCATGGCCACTAGGGCAACACTAACACGAATGAACAAGGCCAAAAGTGAAAAGAAAGATGATAAACAAAACAAACATTCCATTCATAATTTATAGAAACAGCATCAAAAACATTACATTAAATAAAATGCATAAAAGAACTGTTCATAATTAGCCACAGGGATGATAAAAAGGAGGACACACAAGGATAGGAGGAAAAAGCGGATTAGAAAGTATGAGGCATAGGGGCAAGGGAACAAAGGACCAGGTCCATGTGTGCGCAATGAGAAGTTGTTTGGTCATGTCCTTAACCTAAGCATTCAGGTCCTTGACTTCTGTAGTCAGAACAGTGACCTGTGTTTTTAACTTTTTGTTCTCTTCTCAGAGAGAATCAATAGTACTAGGTCCCTTAGAGGAGCTTTGCAGCATTTTGGCCTTTAAATGGGAAATTTCAACATCGCGTTTGTCCAGTACAAGGGACATTTTATCCAAATCGGCAGTCAACTTCTCTTGTTGTGTAATAAGCTCTAATACCTACGACTTGGACTTGGTCCATATTTTTCCTTCCATACACTCACATTTAATTAGAGTAGCCATGGTGAAGGTTTGCTTTGTAGATCATGCCATACCTTTTTCATACTCAACCTTGAAGTGATCGAACACCTTGTTCGAAAGATAACCATAGGCCATTCCATGCCTTCCATCCTTAACAGTCATGACCTTGTGCATGTACTCAATTATGATGGCTGGGAGATTTACTGCTTCAAACTTGTTGAGGGACTCCATAAGGAATAGGTTTGTTGTAAAAGCAACTGTTCGCTTCTCAGAGCAAGGCAACAGGACTTTGTTGACCATTTCAAGCAACAATTGAAACTCCCACTTAAGAAAATTCTTGAGGACCTCAGCTTTTGACAAACCACCAACTCTACTAGCCTTCTTCACAAACTGAGGAGAAGGAACTATTTTGGTCACAGACCTGATCCCCTCTATAGATATATCAAGAATTTGTCCAAGAGTGAACTTATCAAGATGAATGTCAATACTACATACAGTGGTAGTCAAGCTCAATCAATCCTCAGTAAAACTCATCCCATAGTATAACTCTCGTACTTCCTTTTCATGAACTTCAGGAACTAGTAAGACGTTGTTCGCCTTCATAGAATCTCCCATGAATTTATTTTCAGCCCCCCGAGTCCCATAACTTCTCACAACCTTTTCATAAATATCAACTTTTTCTTTCCCTTTTGAACCTCTTTGTCCAGTTCACTTCTAGGTCAGGAGATCATTGTCAGAGTGATAATCCTTCTTATCCTCTGTAGTAGGTAGAACAAGTTCCTTTTGAAGATTCTTAAATGCAGAAGTTCCATCATATGTTGGACGTGGTGAACTACTAGGAGACACGGGAACTTGAGATTCACTTGCCCTTTTTTCCTTTGCATTTGAGTTAGACTCTGTATAACCAAATCAACCCTTGTAGCTAGAATGTTTGATGGATTTCCTCTCTCATCTGGTAAATCTCCATCAAACATGAGTTCATTGACTGGAAGAGAGTCATAGGGTGTCACGCTTCAAATCCTATTGTAGCAGACAGGCACTTGTAGCCGTAGAGAACCAACCTATGACCGAGTACATTCATATGTATACCCTTAAATGAACAAAAATTCTTCCACGCACAGATATAATATATCGATGACGAAAGTCATGTAAAGACGTTTAAAACAGACACGAGACTTAGCCGTTGGGGCCATAACATCTAAAAAGTAAGACACTTCTACGTTTGACTTTACAATGTCTACAAAGCTTCTAAAAGATATATAACCATGACTAAGGTCGGGACAAGACCCCACTTTTTACAACTGCTACACAGTACCAAAAATATATACAAATGACTCAAAAAACCCCGAATCAACCTGGAGCTCACCAATAGCCTGCAGATGACTCGTACCCTACTGTGAAGGTCTACTAGCTCCTGTGCACAAGTAAGGCAGGTCCCCCAAGGGACGTCAATATGAAAGAATGTACTGAGTATGTAAGGCTATAAGTAACTGTATGAAATATAGTTATTCAAATGGAATCAAATACAAGTGAATAGATAATACTGATATACCACCGTACTGCATATGTGGAACCAAGTACATTACATTAATTTCTTTCCTTTTACCTTCATATAAATATACATTATGCAATGCCCAGGACCAATTGATCAGTGGTAAGTAACATTGGGATCAGCTCAAGCTAGGCTTATGCCCCCAGAGCTACCACCCATAAATCAATAAATTAGGTTTGGCTCGAGCTAGGTTTTTACCCCCAGAGCTGCCCCCTATATCCAATGATCCATGGGGATTGGCTCGAGCTAGGCTTTCACCCCCAGATCTACCACCCGTATTCAACCAAATATGCATTACTTTATTTCTTTAATTTTTGTGAGATTGTTACATCGGTGGTCATAACATTATTGGAGCTTTGGAAAAATAGTCAACAAGTAAAAGACACGTGAATATCAATTGCTAACAAACATAAAA
This sequence comes from Capsicum rhomboideum, assembly GCA_031232105.1. Classification (NCBI taxonomy): domain Eukaryota; kingdom Viridiplantae; phylum Streptophyta; class Magnoliopsida; order Solanales; family Solanaceae; genus Capsicum; species Capsicum rhomboideum. Next base: position 134,280,198 of record CP124711.1, on the reverse strand, counting down.
TGAAATTCTTTAAAATATTTTGGAGTGTAAACAAGCTCGGTAACGATGTGAACAATATGTGCGGCCAAAGGATACGGAAAAGAGTAACCTTACATACCTTATCTTTCAAAAATGTGAATACAACAATTAAGTTCTTCTTTAAAGCGTTACTCTACACTATGAATACATAATGGAGCTCACATTAAAAGCCAATTACATTACAAGTTAACAAGTCGATAATTAGCTACTTGACGGGAAGTAAAAACTATCCAACATCCCAAACACATGGTATATCATTCCACCTTATTTTATACTACTATATAACTTCATTCCACCCTCCTACAATACAATTTACAGCCCCACAACACCAACAATACCAAAACAGTCCACACATCAACATAGACGTCACAAACTGACAAGATTTCCCACCAAGTGCATACTTCACATTTTTACCTCAATGCAACTCCACATTTTTATTCCATCAAGTCACATAAATACCTTTAAAAACAAAACACCAAAAACAGTCCACAATGGTTTCAAAATTCACATCAACATCACAAGAAAATATTCTCTTTCCACTACACCACACGTTCCATGCACAATTACGTATAAACATTTCCACAAGTCATACACAGGGAGTAACGAATTAGGTACAGAACCACACTTAAACATACTAAAATTCCATCCATCTAATTCAATTCCTTCAAGACCTTAAGTCCCCTTTCAAGTTTAAACCACATAGAAGGCAAATCCTTTAGCGCTTAAGCAAAAGTGGACTGCTACATATAAAGTGGACTGCTCAACACTTTTTAAACATAAACAACGTGATTTAGACAACCTCTTATGCTTATAATATATTAATATATAAGGTTAAACACTTAGCAAGTCTTGCAAGTGAAAGATTTGTCCAAAAATCCTTAGAGAAAATTAGGGTGGCTAGGGTTTTGAAAGAGTAGAAATGTTTGATTGAAAAACTGATTTTTACAAGTGTATAGTGTAGAAAAATGAGCTGAATTTCAGCTTTAAATAGTCCCTCCAAACTTCCTCTCTCTAGTCATACTTAGCTAATTATTTAGTCAAAAAGTCCAGGAATAATGATGTGTACACTTGGTCCATTTTTAAATGGATCATCTCCTTTTGGGACCATGTCTTATTTACTTAATTTGGGCCTCAATTAAGTCCATAAACATAATATTAATTCATTCAAATAAATTTAGTGGGTAATACACCAACTATCTCAATTATAAATAATTTCATAAATGTTAAGGTAGTCAAATAAGTTCGGAAATGTACGGGGTGTTACATCCTTCCCCACTTAGGAACATTCATCCTCTAATGTTAGTAACATTATCCAATCTAAACAAGTTCAAGTCTAAGTTCATTCTTCATATTATCACATACACATAATACTTATATATATTTACTTGTTATTGCTTCAATTTCACATCTTTTATGTTCTCTTCAGTTTGAAATAAATGCGGGTACTTAGAATTCATCATGTCCTCAGCTTCCCATGTGATTTCCTCTACTTGCTGATTTTTCCAAAGCACTTTTACAGAAACTACTTCTTTATTTCTTAACCTCTTAACTTGTCGATCCAGAATAGCAATAGGTACTTCTTCATAGGTGAGATCTTCTGTAACTTGTACATCCTTAGTGGGAGCAATATGAGATGGATCTTCTATGCACTTTCGAAGCATTGAAACATGAAACACTGGATGAACTGTGGAGAGTTCTTGGGGTAGTTCTAATTCATACGCAACTTGACCAAATCTTCGGATAATCTTATATGGCCCTATATAACGTGGACTCAGCTTTCCCTTCTTCCCAAATCTCATTACCCCTTTCATTGTTGATACTTTCAAGAATACCCAATCACCTATAGCAAACTCTAGCCCCCTTCTTCTAACATCGGCATATAATTTGTGTCGACTTTGGGCCATTTGTAGCCGCTGTTGTATAACCTTAACCTTTTCCATAGCTTGATGAACAAGATCTGGCCCAAATAAGGCAGTTTCACCCACTTCAAACCATCCAATTGGTGATCTACACTTTCTTCCATATAAAGCTTCGTAAGGCATCATTTTGATACTTGAATGATAGCTATTATTGTAGGTAAATTCAATACGAGATAAATGATCATCCCAACTACCTTTAAAGTCCAATGTGTAAGCTCGTAGCATATCTTCCAGTGTTTGTATAGTACGTTCTGTTTGTCCATCTGTTTGAGGATGAAAAGTTGTACTTAAATTCACTTGGGTTCCCAAACTCTTATGAAAAGACTTCTAAAAGTTTGCAGTAAATTGAGCTCCCCTGTCTGATATAATAGAGATTGGAATTCCGTGTAGTCGAACTATCTCTTTAATATACAACCGTGCATAATCTTCAGCTTTGTAGGTGGCCTTGACCGGTAGGAAATGTGCTGACTTGGTAAGACTGTCAACTATTACCCATATGGAATCAAATTTCTGAAGTGTACGAGGCAAACCTGTGATGAAATCCATGTTGATCATGTCCCACTTCCAGATTAGAAAATCTATACATTGCATATAACCTCCAGGCTTCTGATGCTCTACTTTTACTTATTGACAATTTGGACATTGGGCTATGAATTCTACAATGTTCTTCTTCATGTTACCCCACCAATACATTTCTTTCAAATCATGATACATTTTGGTGGCTCCCGGATGAATAGAATATCATGAATGATGTGCCTCTGTCATAATCCATTTCCTAATCTCATCTACATCAGGTACACACAATCTACTTTGGCATTGAAGCACTCCCTCTTGCGTAAGATCAAATACCTTTGTCAAACTTTGTTGTACATTCTCCTTCAGCTGCACTAAAATAGGATCCGCATACTGTTTTTCCTTCACTTCAGCTACTAATGAAGATTCTGCCACATTTTGCACCATAATTTCTTCATTTGGAGTTTTAAGAAGATGAACCCCCAAGTTGGCTAGTTGATGTAGATCCTTGACTATACCTTGCTTTTTCGTGAGCTGGCCATCAGTGCTTCATATTGCTTTGCGGCTTAATGCATCGGCTACTACATTTGCTTTCCCTGGATGATATAAAATATTAATGTCATAATCTTTTAATAGTTCAAGCCACCTCCGCTGCCTCAGATTAAGGTCCTTCTGCTTAAAGATATATTGCAAACTCTTATGGTTGGTATATATGTCAACATGAACCCCATATAAGTAGTGGCGCCATATCTTTAAAGCAAATATCACAGCTGCTAGTTCAAGATCATGTGTTGGATAATTTCTCTCATGTGGTCGCAACTGTCTTAAGGCATAAGCTATTACATTACCGTGCTGCATTAATACACATCCTAAGCCGACTCCTAAAGCATCACAATATACCGCATACCCATCTGTGCCTTCTGGAAGTACCAATACAGGTGCAGAAATCAACTTATCCTTAAGATCTTGGAAACTCTTCTCACATGCATCATTCCACTGAAACTTGGTAGTCTTGTGTGTTAGCTGTGTTAAAGGTGCCGAAATAGAAGAAAACCCTTCAACAAATCTTCTATAATAACCTGCCAACCCGAGAAAACTATGAATCTTTATAAGCGTTGTAGGCCTTGGCCAATTCTTCACAGTTTCTATCTTTTGAGTATCAACCCTTATTCCTTCATCCGACACAATATAACCCAAGAATGTTATAGATTTTAACCAAAATTCACATTTAGAGAACTTTGCATGTAACTTACGATCACGAAGAATCTGTAACACCTGTCGTAAGTGATTAGCATGGTCTTCTTTTAATCTTGAATAAACCAAAATATCATTTATAAACACTATCACAAACACATCTAAGAATGGCTTGAACACCCTATTCATCAAATCCATAAAAATTGCTGGTGCATTTGTTAGCTCAAATGACATAACTAAAAACTCATAATGACGATACCGTGTTCAGAAAGTTGTCTTGGGTATATCTTTTTCTCGAACCCTTACTTGATGATAACCCGATCTCAAGTCAATCTTTGAGAAGCATTTGGCACCCTATAATTGATCAAACAAACCATCAATTCTGGGGGGGGGGGGTATTTGTTCTTGATTGTTACCTTATTCAGTTGCCGATAATCAATACACATTCTCAACATGCCATCTTTCTTTCGTACAAATAACACTGGTGCACCCCAAGGGGACATACTAGGCCTTATGAATCCCTTGTCAAGTAAGTCTTTTAATTGCTCTTTTAATTCTCGTAACTCTATCGGGGCCATTCTATACGGAGGAATAAAGATAGGTTGAGTACCTGGAATCGTATCAATACCAAACTCTACTTCCCTTTCTGGAGGCAAACCTGGAAGATCTTCAGGAAATACATCAAGGAATTTATTTACCACCGGAACCGATTAAAGAGTTGGTGGCTTCACATCGATATCTTGCACTCTTACTAGATGGCATATGTACCCCTTGGATAGCATTTTCTTTGTCTTAAGATAAGAAATAAATTTACCTCTCGGTGCTCCAACATTACCCCTCCATTCAAGGACGGTCTTTTGTGGAAAATGGAAATGTACCCTCTTGGCTCGGCAATCTACCGTGGCATAATAAGAAGCCAACCAATCCATACCCATTATAACATCAAAATCTACTATTTCCAGCTTAATAAGATCAGCCAACATATCATGATCACAAACAGTTACTATGCAATTATGATAGACTCTTTTAGCTACAATAGATTCACCAACTGGTGTAGATACTTCAAATGGCTTGACTAGTAATTTCGGTGTTCTTTTGAATTTTTCAGCAATCAATGGAGTGACATATGATAGGGTAGAGCCCGGATCAATCAATGCATATACATTATGTGAAAAGACGGATAATGTACCTGTAACCACACCAAGAGAAGCCTTCAAATTCTGCAGATCTGCTAAAGCATAGGTACGGTTCTGGACTCCACTAGAATTAACTGCTCCTCAAATACCTCTACCATGCCCAGTAGGCTGTACACCCAATGAGGATGATGCAACGGCTGATCCAGTAGGTCGCGCCATACTACCCGTGCCCCTCCGTGGGTACTCTCTCATTATGTGCCCCGACATACCACACCAGAAACAAGCATCTGTCCCAAATCGACATGCACCTAAATGAAGCTTTCTGCAGTGCTGACACGACTGACGAGAAAACCTCAATTGGTTCATTATTACTTGTTCTTGATACCCTGTTGTCTATGAACCTTAAATCCCACTACTTTGACCAACTTGACTGCCTCTAAACCCTTAAAATTGGGATGGAGTACTTGCTATAGAAAAATAAAATGATGGTCTAGGCGGTCTATTAAAAACCCGAGGCCTAAATTCTCCTTGGGATGCCATGAACTGTCCCATAGGTTTAGCCCTCTTTGACGGTCCTCTTTCAAATTCTTACGTTCTTCTCCTTTGCCTCTTATCCTCCATCTTCTGTGCAAAAGCTTGTATCCTAGCTATATCTATGTCACTAGTCAAAGCAGCAATAGTACAATCCCTAACCAAAGATGGATCCAATCTATCCACGTACCGATGAACTCTATCGTCCATAGTAGCTACTACATTAGGAGCGTACCTGGCCAAAGAGTTAAACCGAAGACTGTACTCTCTGACGCTCATATTACCTTAACGAAGATTTAAGAACTGGTCTTTACAATCCTCTCAGATCTCATATGGAAGTTAATGATCAAGGAATGCAGCTTTGAATTCTTCCCAACTAGCTAGAAGTGCACTGATACCCCTAGATTGTTTCCAATCTTCGTACCATAATATAGCCTCTCCTTTTAATATATATGTTGCAAGCTCAACTGTTTCTGTACCAGATACATGCATAACATCTAAAGCCCTTTGAATTTGGTTCATGAAGTCTTGTGGGTCTTCATTAAAATCTGACCCAGTGAATGTGGGAGGGTCTAATTTAAGAAAATCCTGTGTCCGCCGACTAGCTGCCCTATCCGCACCATCATTACTTGTAGTAGGACCATCTTGTCCTTGATTTTGTGCAGCAACTATACGAGTCAACATTTGCACCATATTTCTTAAATCCTATTCAGTAGCATTAACAGGTGGTTCTGGGGATATTCCTCTCCTTCTTGGCTCTACGGGAGGTGAAAGAGTAGAAGAAACCCGTGATGCAAACTCGTCTTCAGCCTCACCTTGATTAGCTTATTTAAGTGGTGATTTACTGGTTCCTTCTCTGAAAATCCTGTCTACCTTCTTACTTTTACCCTTGTTTCTCCTTGTAAACGGCGTTTTAGTATACTGATGAAACAAAAAAACATAAAACAAATTCAGTGGTTAAATATGACTTCACCTACAACTTTGGCTCTATTGCACAATCTAGGAAATGAAGAAAGAAACAACTCCTAAATGTCCCATAGCCTCCTACATATAGATTTGGTGCACAACACATCCATAAGCAAGACTCTACTCAGACACGGCTTTGTAGACACCCTAGGACGACCCGCTCTGATACCACTTTTGTCACGCTTCAAATCCCATTAGGACGGATAGGCACCTGTAGCCGTAATGGACCGAGAGAACCAATCTATGACCAAGTACATTCATATGCATGCACTTAAATGAACAAAAATTCTGCCACATGCAGATATAATATATCGATGATGAAAGTCATGTAAAGACGTTCAAAACAGAAACGAGACTTGGCCGTTAAGGCCACAATGTCTAAAAGGTAAGAAACTTCTACGTTTGACTTTACAATGTCTACAAAGCCTCTAAAAGATATATAACCATGACTAAGGCCGGGACAAGTCCCCGCCTTAGACAACTGCTACACAATACCAAAAATATATACAAATGACTCGAAAAGCCCCAAATAAACCTAGAGCTCACCAATAGCCTGCAGATGACCCATATCCTACTGTGAATATCTACTAGCTCCTGTTCCTGCAGCAAGTAAGGCTAGTACCCCAAGGGATGTCAATACGAAAGAATGTACTAAGTATGTATGGCTATAAGTAACTGTATGAAATATAGGAACTCAAATGGAATCAAATACAAGTGAATAGATAATACTGATACACCACCATACTGTATATGTGAAACCATGTACAATACATTCATTTATTTCCTTTTACCTTCATATCAATATACATCATGCAATACCCGGGACCAACTGATCAGTGGTAAGTAACATTGGGATCAGCTCGAGCTAGGCTTATGCCCCCAGAGCTACCACTCATAAATCAATAAATCAGGTTCGGCTCGAGCTAGGTTTTCACCCCCAGAGCTCCCCCCTGTATCCAATAATCCATCAGGATCTGCTCGAGCTAGGCTTTCGCCCCCAGAGCTACCACCCGTACTCAACCAAATATGCATTACTTTATTTCTTTAATTTTTGTTAGATTGTTACATTGGCGGTCATAACATTATTGGAGCTTTGGAAAAATAGCCAAAAAATAAGAGACACATAAATATCAATTGCTTACAAATCTGAAATGAGATACTTTATTGCATTTCGGAGTGGAAACAAGTTTGGTAACGATGTGAACAATAGGTGCGGCCAAAGGATACGGAAAAGAGTAACCTTACATACCTTATCTTTCAAAAATGTGACTACAACAATTCATCTCTTCCTTAAAGCGTTAATCTACAATATGAATACATAATGGAGCTCACATTAAAATCCAATTACATTACAAGTTCACAAGGCGATAATTAGCTACTTGACGGGAAGTAAAAACTATCCAACATCCCAAACACATGGTATATCATTCCACCTTCCTTTATACTGCCATATAACTTCATTCCACCCCCCACCCCCCTATAATACAATTTACAGCCCCACAACACCAACAATACCAAAACAGTCCACACATCAACATAGACGTCACAAACCGACAAGATTTCCCACCAAGTGCATACTTTATATTTTTACCTCAATGAAACTCCATATTTTTATTCCATAAAGTCACATAAATACCTTTCAAAACAACACACCAAAAACAGTCCACAATGGTTTCTTCACTTACTTGGGTTTGAATGGGACCAGGTTGAGTATCAGGAATTATTTCTGAGAGTGGCTCAGAAACAACAGGGGCTGGAGACAGTGGATTCTCAACCATACAGGGAGTTGCTTTAGGAGATAAGATGGAGGAAATGGGGGTCATTTCCCATGGAGACAGAGGAGGCAACCTTTTCAAGGATAGATGTAGACGAAATAGAAGTTTTGGAGAAAGGATTCTCGAAGTTAGAGGGAGTACCTGTCAGAGGAGACTCCAATGTGGAAATCTTGTCTCTGAGAAGTGATTTTGAGGGAGATGAAGGTTGATACATTTTGAGAATTTTAGGAAGAGAATAATAAGAGTAGAAACCTTAGAAATTTGGAAAAGATAGAACTGATGTAGAGAGGGAGGTTAATATCTATAGAATGTGAAGGATTTGGAGTTAAGAAGGGTATTTAAACAGTAGGGGAGATGATGTTTGAGATTAAAGGAGAAAAGACGTGTCTGGTCCCGATTGGACATGTTGTTTGGTTTTTTAACAATGCGATAATGGTACAGAGAGGCGGGAAGAGACACATAGTATTTTTAAATAGTTTTTCAAGGCATTTTCAATAAGTAATATTTTTGATACTAACCTTTGAGGGGAGACCTGATCCCTTCCTTGAATTTCTGAAAGATGTTCACCTTAAACTTGTCCCATCTATCTTCCACCTCAGCTAGCTCACTATGCATGTACACCTACAAAAGGTATGAAACTGAATTAGACCTAATGAAGCATATTACCACAAGGATACCTATTCCCTAATCATATCCAATTTAGGAAGTGATGATATCAAAAAGGGTAGTTCATTTCAACTTGATTAATCCTAGCCTCAGTTTGTTCTTCCCAAATTGGTCCTTGTTGAGAGCCTTTGTAAAAATGTCAGTCACTTGATCTTTATTTTGGCAGAACTCCATGAAAATGGCCCCCTTCTCTACATTGTCTCTTAGGAAATGATACCTCACACCAATGTGCTTGGTCCTCTTGTGTTGCACAGGATTTTTGGCCATGTAAGAGCACTAGTGTTATCACTTAGCAATGGGACAGTATTATAAACTATCCCAAAGTCCTCCAGCTGCTTCTTAATCCATAGAAGTTGAGCACAACATGAGGCAGCAGCTACATATTCAGCTTCTGCAGTGGAGAGTGCTACTGAATTTTGATTCTTTGTTCCTTATGAGATTAGGGAAAATCCCAGAAAATAAGTCATTCTAGAAGTGTTTTTCCTATCAACTAGGTACCCTACATAATATGCATCAACATAACCAATTAGATCAAAAGAATCACCAGATGGGTAGAACAGGACTAGGTCCCTCCCTATTCCCTTCAGATATCTTAGAATCCTCTTTGCAGCTTTCAAGTGAGACTCCTTTGGGCAGGCTTGAAATTTTGCACACATTTCCACGCTGAAGATTATGTCAGATCTGCTAGCAGTTAAGTACAAAAGGGATCCTGTAACACCCCGTACCTTCCCAACCCTACTTGATGATAGTGAATAAGACTTACTTAAGTGTCGAGAGTGTGAAAGTACATGTTGTTTTGACTTAATGGCTCAAACGGCCAAGTTTTACATACATAGCTATGACTCATGTTTTCATGTCGATGATTTCCGCATAGTTGCACAAGGTGTAATACGATTCATATGAGATTATGTATGCGAATGTTCAGAAGCAAAGGTTGGTTCTCTAGGGCCAAATCGGCTTCGGGTGCCAATCATGTCTCGATGGGATTCGGGGCGTGACATATCCAATGATTCCTTTGTACATAGCCTTATTCACCATAGGACCAGGTCCATTAGCATCTAATTTTGAGCTTGTACCAATAGGAGTATCTATGGGTTTGGCCTCATTTATGTGAAATCTTTTCAGAAGCTCCTTGATGTACTTCTCCTGACTGATCATAGTTTCACTAGAAGTTTGTTTGATATGCAACCCTAGAAAGAAACTTAGCTCACCCATCATACTCATTTCAAATTCACTTCCCATAAGTTTGGCAAATTCTTCACATAGCGAGTCTGAGGTTTCTCCAAAAATGATGTCATCCACATATACTTGGACAATCAGCATATTATTTCCTCTTGGTTTAAGAAGAGAGTGTTATCAATTTTCCCTCTATTAAAACCATTCTTAAGAAGAAACTTTGACAATCTTTCATACCATACCCTAGGAGCTTGCTTTAAACCATATAGGGCCTTGTCCAACTTCAGCACATGATTTCGTTGATCAATATCTTCAAAACCAAGTGGTTTCTTGACATATAATTCTTCCTTCAAGTAACCATTTAGAAAGGCGCTTTTTACATCCATTTGGAACAACTTGAACTCCATCTATGTAGCAAAAACAATAAGGATCCCTATAGCCTTCATCCTTGCAACAGGCGCAAAGACTCATCATAGTCAATTCCTTCTGCTTGATTTTATCCTTGCACCACAATTCTAGATTTTTTTCCTTGTTATAACACCATTCTCATCATGTTTGTCTCTGTACACCCACCTGGTACCTATAATAGTTATGTCAGTAGGTCTGGGGACTAGATGTCATACTTGATTTTTTTCAAACTAATGAAGTTCTTCCTATATAGCATTTACCCAATCAGCATCTTTGAGTGCTTTCTTTACATTTTTGGGCTCAAAGGTGGATATGAAGGTTGAGAAAGCAATCAGATTCCCTGCTTGAGCCCTAGTATGCATACCAGAGTCCAAAGTAGAGGTGAGATTTCAAGAAGGTGAGATGACTTATGCTTCCAGTTTGATCCCTTTATTGCTGATTGTGGTTGATTGGTATCAGGTCTCTCGAAAAATTTCTCCTGAGATTCATGAGATAGTGAATCATCAGGTCTTGAGGATTCTTTTTGAGGACCTAGTACTTTTGCTTCTTGAGTTGTATTATTTTCAAAATCTTGATCAACTTGTTCTCCACTATTTTCCTTAACAAGGATATATCTCTGGATTGAAGAAGTTCCTCTATATCAGCATCATCTATAGCTCTCAACATTTCTATGTCTCTTGATTTATCAAAAATAACATGGACACTTTCTTCAACACAGAGGGTTCTTTTGTTAAAAATCCTATAGGCTTTGCTAGTTGGTGAATATCCCACAAATATTACTTCATCACTCTTGGGATCAAATTTTCCAAGATTATCCTCACCATTGTTCAAGACAAAACATTTACAACCAAAAGCCCTCAAGTAGCTCAGCTTGGGCTTTCTCTTGTTTAATAATTCATAAGGAGTTTTGTTGAGGATTGACCTGATGAGACACCTGTTTGTAATATAGGATACAGTGTTGACTACTTTAGCCCAGAAGCTCTTGGAAAGACCAGCATCAATCGGTATGGTTCTGTCAATGTCAACCAAAGTTCTGTTCTTCCTTTCAATAACACCATTCTGCTGAGGAGTTATGAAAGCTAAGAAGTTGTGACTTATCCTATTTTCTGCACAGAATTCCTCCACCTTTCCATTTTCAAATTCTATTCCATGGTCGAACCTGATCCCTGTAATTTTGTTGTTCAACTTGACCTAGATCTGCTTGGCACAAATTACCAATACTTTAAAAGTGTCATCTTTGGACCTCAAGAACATAGTCCAAGTGAATCTCAAGAATTCATCAACAATCACTAGGATATAATTCTTCCCTCCTCTGCTTTGAAACTTTACAGGTCCACATAGATCCACGTGAAGTAGCTCAAGAGGCCTGGTAGTACTGACTTCTTTCTTTTGCTTGAATGAGGATCTGGTCTGCTTTCCTTTGACACAGGCATCACAAACTTTGTTGTCTACAAACTATACCTTAGGAACACCACAGAACAGGTCCTTTGATACAAATTTGTCGAGAAGTGACGAACTGACAAGCCCAAGTCTTCTATGCCACATATCAGCATTGTCGCTTTGAACACTGAGACAGGTAAGATCATCACCAGGGACTAAACCCAAGTCTGTAATATACATATTCTTGCACCTTTTAGCAGTCAAAATAACTTCTCCAGAGTTATGATTTAAGACAGAGCAGCGATCAGATATGAACTTGACTTTATTTCCCTTATCACAAATTTGGGATACACTGAGGAGACTGTATTTTAGTCCACTCATATAATACATATTCTCAATTGCATGATTGAAAGATTTTCCAAACTTTCCAACACCTAAGATATATCCCTTCTTTCCATTTTTAAAAGAGACACATCCATCTTAAAGTGCCTTAAGTGAGAGTAAGTCTTCAGTTCTTCTAGTCATATGCTTGGAACATCCACTATCCTTGAATCAACTGTGACTTCTTCCTCTTACTCCCACCTGCACATGAAGATTATTTGTTAGTTTTGGAAACCCATTTAAGTTTGAGTTCCCAAATGGAGAATAGTGGAGCAATCAAGGTCTTCTTAGTCCAAGCAGGCAGCTTGGTTCTATTACCTTTTGAGGTAGGACAAGATCCCCTAGTAACATGTTTCTCCTATTTAACATACTGTGAAGAATTCTTTTCAGCCCTTTTCTTGGCCTGGCAATCCCTCTTGAGATGGTTATTTCATCCACAATGAATACACCGTAAATTGTTGGACACAAACACATATTTACTGTAGGGATTGTATGGGGGATTAACCTTTTGAAATCCTAGGCTTTTTCCATTGTTAGATCTCTAACTAGTTATACTAGCTAGAATATAAGATGAAGCAGTCCATTTGAATGATTTGTTAATTTCTTCTTTAACACGGACCAGGTTCCTCTCTAGTTAAGCATTTCTTTATAGAGAAGCTGCAAGATTTACTTTAGACTTATTCAGACTTTCATCAAGTTCAAGTTGGAGGTTTCTTGCCTTACTCTTACATTTTGAAAAAGACTAAGAGCATTTCATCAAATGCTCCTCCATGTCAGCAATTCTGAGGTCACTATACACAGTTTTTCTCCCAACTCAGAGATTTGAATGGTAAAAGCAATTTTTTTCATTTTCACAAGCATCTAGACTCTCATTCAAGAAATCTCAGTAGTAAGCTCACAGAGAGAGTCAATAAAGACATTAGCTAAATTTTTCAGTTTCTTCAAGGAGTAATCACTGAGGTTTTGTTTAATGTCAAGAAGGTTTACCTTTTCATCTTCATCATCTTCTGATTTAGCCATAAGAGCAAAAAGTGAGTTAAATACATTGTCATCATCCTCCACAGCCATCATAGATACATCTTTAGGATGCTCAGATTCATCAGACTCACTGGATAAGTCCCCCCAAGTAGCAAGAGCTTGCTTGACAACATAATCAGTAGCAACTCTTTTTTTATATTTTTTTGGACTCGGTCCTTTTGTTTGCCTTTGTCACCACCAGCTTAGCATAATATCTGTACTCAACTTTTTGCATTGGACAGTCCTTAATGAAATGACCTGGTTTCCCACACTTGTAATAGAGATCATTTTCATTTGAAGGTCTACTCGTATTTTCTTTCCTCAAGAATCCATAATATCTTCTTACCACCTTTTAAAATCTTCGAGTGAGATAGGCCATGTTCTCATCCTCTTCACTGGAGTCTCCCTTGGTAGACTTGAGAGCTAGAGTATTCTCCTTCTTAAGCTCATTCTTCCCTTGTTCCTGCTGCTTCTTGAGTTCATGAGATTTCAAGTTCTCGATAAACTCATCCATGGTAAGAGTCTTACGATCTCGAGCTTCGGTGATAGCATCAAGTTTTCTCTACCAAGACTTAGAAAGAATGCATAGTATTTTTTGCACTTGTTTGCTTGGCCTGATCACCTCTCCAAAATAATGCATCTCATTAGTGATGGAGGTAAACCTTGTATGCATCTCCTGGATAGTTTCACCTTCCTTCATTGTGAAGACTCGGTTGGACAAGGGGATCTACTTTCATTACCTGGGAAATGTTAGGAGGTGCGATCACCTTGGGTTACTGAAGAGTCGTCCGACTTCTCTGTGATCGAATAAGAGAGGTTTTTACCGCTTTCTCTTCTCTCCAGCACTCTCGGACTGATCATCTTGCAAGGATTCGTACTGAGTAGTGAGCATGTCCACTTTGGACTCTTTAACTTGACTTGTTCCTTCATGACCTATCTTTAGACACTCCTAAATCTCCATTGCTAATTCACACGTTGAGATTCTTTATACTCATTGGGTCCTATTCCACACACGAACAACTTCTTTGCTTTATAACTTTTTTCAATATTCTTTCGATCATTTTTTTTGTACTCCCTTTGTGTCTTAGGGACCAATTTCGTAATGCCCTATTTCTTGACTTCTTTCATGGGAATATGTGGTCCATCACAAATAATATCCCACTACTCACTATCTTCCTCCATTATGAAATCAGACATGCGGGTCTTCTACCATCCGTAGTACTATCCATTGAAGCGAGGGGGTCTGGTGGTTGACTGGCCTTCTTCTAAGTTGGGTGGAGTATCCATCAAAGCAGGATTCCCTCAAGGTGTTAACATATAGAGGGTACTTGCTCTGATACTAATTGTTGGCCTATATGAGTCCACTATGAGTCAAGATACCAAGTCCCTTGACTGTGAAATATAGCGACTTAACGAAATAATGAAGTTAAATGCAAGAATGGTAAATAACACACAATATTTACGTGAAAACCTCCTTGCTCAAGGGAGGAAAAACCACGACTTACGACCTTGCAATAACTCTATTACAAGACTAATACAGCAACTCCACTACACCTACACATCGACTAACTCTAGTTGACACTCCTAGGTAACTCTACCTAAGAGAAATATCACACAATGATGAAGACAATACTTGACTAAAACAAAAGATGATTTGACTAACTAACTCTAGCTAATGTGACTCAATCTAAAGACTTAGACAAGGAACCATCTACTATCATTTATAACTCAGGAGTAGATTTACAAGATAAGAATGAAAAACACAGGACTCAAAATACAACTAAGATTCAGCAACACTCGATCAGGTCCCTCTGTTGAAATGAGCAATGTTCTTTTATGAGAATGGCTTTTGTTTTTAAGAGATAAAATTTATGATTGCAAAAACTAGGTTTTACTCTTGTCATTTGTCCTTTTTATAAGAGAGAGCAAAACTTAGGAAGCATATCATTGGTCGAGGTTGGCCTGACTTGTAGTGCCTCTGCTGTAGTGCTACCAACCAACTGCAGAATATACAGTTTTACAATTGTACGTAGTTGACTTATCTTTAGGTCGAAAGCCTCACGGATAAGGCCCCTTTCACAATAGTTTGTAAATCATCAAAACCCAAAATACAACACCATTACAATGGTATAAATAAAGTCTTTGGAGGGAATTCAAATCATTCTCTCCATTGGGAATGGGAAAGGAACTGAAATTGGTGCAACTATCAATCTCTAACCTCTTAAGAAAATAGAGAATGTACAAGCTTTGTGGCAATTCATGAAATTCTCCGCAGCTTGAGACCGATAGGTGTTGAAGAGAAAAGTTGTTGCGTAACATATCATCTGGAAGACAAGTGAGCTATTTCAAATCCTTCACAAAAAGCTCTACAAAAGATGTCAAGTCGCTGCACCAGTTTAACAATGGCATTCCACTATTAACTCCTTCAATTCTTAATTCCCCTAGGATTTCAAATTGATTTGGACTACTTTTTAACAATGGACATTTTTTAATCCTCAACTTCTCAAGCCAAGGAAATATTCTTACTCCAACTTCATCTCTACCACCATTTTTTGTTGGTATCAATTCCACTCCCTTCTACTCAATAAGGCTAAGAATATCCTACAATACTAGCTCTTTCAATGATGGTAATGCTTGGATATTGGCGTTACTGCTGCTTGATTGTCAATTCACCTCTAAGGTTTTTCAAATGGCCTAATTCTTCTATTCGACAACCTTTCTCTAAACCCACTTTGAAAAATTATAAGGTTTGAAGACAAATGAGTTGCCCCATGTTAAGTGGCATCTGATAATGCTTTTTATCAATGTAACAATAATTGTATATATGTCTCAAATTTATCATATTTCCCATGTCATCTGGGAACCCCTTGAGTGGAAAGCATGTATTGACTCTTAATGTTAGCAAATTGTAGAGCTTGCAAATGGAGTAAGGTAAGGCTTTTATCTCATGATTGTTGGAGAGATCAAGATATCTCAAGTATATTAGCTTGACAATTAAGGCTGTCAGCATCTTGATGCGTGACTCGGACAAATTTAAAACTCTCAAGAATAGAAAGTTGAATAGCACATCATTAGATAAATTGCTTCTCGAGAACAATGTGTACCAACATCCTGCATTTATCTTATATATTTGATCTCTTGGTGAATCCCATCCCAACTATCGAACTTAAGAAAAAGTTTCTCCTCCATCACACTTCGGATCAAATAGTTTAGGTTTTAAGGTGTCTCCAGTCAAATCATGCACAAGATCATACATCTTACAGTAGTTATATTCTTTTGCTCATCTAACTTAATGTCTTGCAGCAAGGAATTTTGCAACAAGATATGAAAATACTTGTTCCCAATGTCTTCCATCACAGTGGTCTCTTGACATGGACAAAGAAATCCTTCTGCCAACCAGAGTTGGATTAGTTGGTCCTTTTCAAACTCAAAATCTTTTAGAAACATTGCCAAGTAAGCAAAGTATTTTTTCAGATGTGGAGATGGTAGATAATCATAGTTGAGTTTTAGGATTTTCTTTATGTTATTTTCTGCATTATAAGGTACCTGTGACGACATTAGGAGAAGCCTCCGAATTCTGCCGGTCCACTAGAGCATAAGTGTGATTCTGAGTTCCACTGGAACTGGCTGCTCCTTTGGCACCTCTACCACGACCCGCCGGCTGTACACCTCTGCCTAGGGAAGGAACCAATGATGATGATGCAACGGTTGATCTTGCAGGTCGCGCCACATTACCCAAGCCTCTTCGTGGGCAGTCTCTCATCATATGCCCCATCATGCCACACCAAAAACAAACATTTGAACCACGCCGGCATTCACCTAAGTGAAACAGTCCACATTACTGACATGGCTTACAAGAAAATCTCGTAGTTTGCGACCCTCGAATCCCACTACTCGGCCCAACATTACTACTTCTAAACCCTCGGAATTGAGTTTGAGTGCCTGCTGTGGAATAAGAGAATGATGGTCTCAGCGGTCTAGGAAACATCCGAGGTCTAGATTCTCCTTGGGACACCATAGACTGTCCCATAGGTCTAGCTTTTTTGGACTGTCCTCGTTCAGATTCATGTAACCTTCTTCTCTATCTTTGGTCCTCCATATTCTGGGCGAAGGTCTGAATTCTCGCTATATCCATATCTTTGTTCAAGGCAGCAATTGTGTAGTCCCTTACCAAATATGGCTCTAACCGGTCCACATATAGATGAACTCTGTATGTCATTGTGGCCACTACATTCGGAGCATATCGAGCCAAGGAATTAAACTGCAAACTGTACTCTCTAACACTCAGATTCCCTTGACGGAGATTCAAGAATTGATCCGCACGAGCCTCTCGGATCTCATAAGGAAGGTAGTGGTCAAGGAAAGCCGTTTAAATTCTTCCCACGTAGGTGGGTTTGCACCAATACCACCAGCTTTCTTCCAATCTTCATACCACAATATAGCCTCGCCCTTCAATCTATAGGCCGCAAGCTCTACCGTTTCTACACCCGACACATGCATAACTTCCAGAGCCCTTTGGATCTGATCTATAAAATCTTGCGGGTCTTCATTTGGATCTGATCCTGTGAATGTGGGAGGATCTAGTTTCCAAAAATCCTGCGTCCTTCGACTAGCTTCTCTCACTGCACTATCATCACTTGTCATTGGAACACCTTGTCCCTGAACCTGTGCAGCAACTATTCGGGTCAACATCTGCACTGCATTCTTTAAGTCCTGGTCAGTAGTATTTACTGGTGGTTCTACAGGTACTTCTCTTCCTCTTGACTCTTCTGAAACTGGAAGAGTAGAAGAAGCCTGTGATGCCATTTTTGGTTCAGCGCCGCCTTGATTAACTGGTTCAGGTGGGGCTCTACTAGTTTCTTCTCCAGCAATTCTGTCTATTCTCTTACTTTTACCTCGACCTCTCCTTGTCATTGGCATTTTGCTATAATATACAAGAACAACAATTTTTATGGTCAGAAACAATTCCATCTAGAACTTCGACTCTAATGCACGATCTAGAAATGAAGGAATGAAACAACTCCTAAGTGTCCCGTAGCCTCTTACTTATAAATGTGGTGCACAACACATCGATAAGTAAGACTCTACTCAGACACGACTTTGTAGACACCCTTAGGACGACCTGCTCTGATACCACTTTTGTCACAACCCGTATCCCAACGGGGTGGACTGGCACCCAAAGCCGATAAGGCCCGAGAGAACCAATCTTTACTCATGCCCAATTATATGCATGTCATAAGAAACATCACCACCACGTAAAGACGTAAAATGCTAATAGCGAAAATCATGGAGCATTATATATATACATATAAGAAACTTGGCCGTTAGGGCCATCAAGTCAAGGTGGACATACATCTTTTACGTTACATACCCACATGTGTCTACAAAAGCCTCTAACATAAGTACCTACATAACCATCTTGAATTCGGGACAAGTCCCCGCTTTACACAACATTACAGTACCAAAACAAATGTACATATGAGACCTGGGAAGCCCCGAACCAACTGGAGCTCACCAAAGATCCGCAACCTACTGTGGAGGTCTACTAGCACCTGTGCCTGCAGCAAGTAAGGTAAGTCCCACAAGGGACGTCAGTACGAAGAATGTACTGAGTATGTAAGGCCATAAGAAATTATATTATACATTAATACTTCAATGGAATCAATATGAGAGAATAACCAATATGGATAAGTCATCACTCTATATGTATGGAAATATGTACATTCGATGGATTACTTATTTTACTTTTACGCTCATTCGTTCCCTTCATCACTCACTTCTTCATTCACTTCTCATCCTTCCATTCTTACAGTGCCCGGGCCCCAAGCTGATTAGTGGGTAATTAATAGTTTTCGGGATCGACTCATGCTAGGCTTTTCTTTTGCCCCTGGGATACTACCCGTAGTAGCGGAATTGACCCATGCTAGGTGTTCTTTGCACCCCTAGGATACCACCCGAAGATATTGGGATCGACCCATGCTAGGTATTTTAACCCCTGGGATACCACCCAAGAATAAATACTTCACTACCTCACTTCTTCAATCTTAGAAATAGTTCATTCGATGATTATGTCATTATGGGAACTTTTGAATATAACATTATTGGAACTTGGAACCATGTTCATAATTATGTGACACATGAATGACAATAGATCAAGAATAAGGTATATATGATTAACAATAGATGATAACCTGAAATGAGATACCTTAGAACGTTTTGGAAATGAGTAAGTACCATAACAAGGTGAGTACTATATGCTGCAGAAGGATACGGAAAGAGTAACCTTACATACCTTATCTCCTCAATATGACTATACAATCCTATACGTGAACACAATATTCCAGCTCCTTCCTTACGTTTCACTCTACAACACAATTACATAACGGAGCTTACATTAATAATCAACTACCTTACAAGTGTACAAGAAGACAATGAGCTATATGACTGCCGTATAATGTCATTTCATCCTCTACAATACCATTTACGGTATTGTCATGTCAACAATACCACAACATGCCTAACATTGACCAAATTATCACAATTCAATAGCATTTCGTACCAAGTTTGTTCTTTACATTTTTTCATCAACACAACGTCACAAATACTCCCTCAAATCACCTCAATACACCTCACAACAACATATCGACCAAAATCCCATCATTTACACTTATAGAAAAATAACAAGTTTAGGATCATAATCACACCATACATGTTGATATCTCATCCATACCATTCACTTTTATTCAAACCTCAAGTTCTTTTTCAAGTTTAAATAACAAGAATGGCACATTTTTAGCAAAAAGCAAAAGTTCACTATTCAACACTTGCCAACATAACCATCAAGCTCTACACCATCTACCATGCATATAATATACTAAAGTACAAAATAATCACTTACCTAAGCTTGCTAATGGATGATCTTGTCGAAGAAGATGTCTTAGGGTTTTAAGAGATGAGAGAAATCTTGGGAAATTTCTAGAAATGTGATGTGTGTTTCTTTGAATAAAAATCAGATTTTTGGCCCTTTATATAAGCCCTCAATTCATCCTTGGCCACTCTTTATAGCATTAAATGCCATGTCTAGAAGGTCAATGGAAGAATGGGTCATTTGGCCCATTTGGGCCATGTCTTTTGCCTCATTTGGGCCTTCATTTCATTGAGCCCAATTCATAAATTCAATGTACAATCCACCAAATTTCTCATGTTTAAATCATTTCATATGTGTTACGATAATATTCCAACTCATGAGGCTCACATTCGTCGCCTCATTCCCAAGAGCAAGTGATTCTAGCCAATCATGGCTCATTTCAAACAAAACGTAATTTGGATGCCAACTTCGTCCACGAATAATTTTACCAAATTGGAATACCAATATAATACTTCAATCATTCCATGTATAGGCTCGTGGTTGGAGAAGAAATGTGGCAAAAAGCGGCCCGGTACGTCCCCGGGCACCCTTAGGACTTAGAAAAATTTCCAACATTTGAGAGGTGTACACAAGCAGCCTGGCACGCCCCTGGGCGCTCCACCTTGCTGCCTGTGCCCAAAAATTTTGGGCAAAAAGTGGCCTGGCACTCCCTCTGGCGCGCCTGGCCTATTTTTTTTGAAAATTTTTGTTCTTCGACTTTTCTTTGCTGATTTGGTTAGATACTTCAAGTTCTATTCTTTAACTTACTTCTTACCTTTAATATCCTTTGTTTAGAGGTCCTCCAAGCCTCATTTTTAACCCCACAAATTCTCCACAAAGTCACAAGACACCTCCTACGAAGATCTAATCACATGTACTAGGCCCAATATCAATTATCTCATCAATAACATTACAAAATACATACTTATGGCTCTCGACACCTAAGTAAACATTGTTCAGCGTCGTCAAGTAGGGTTGGGAAGGTACGGGGTGTTGCAGTTAGCTGTGGTATATAGTCTTGAAATCCATCAAATGAAAGTGAAAAGATCTTTTTTAAATGGAGAATTGGAGGAAGAAATTTGCATGGAACAACCTGAGGGTTTTGTGGTTTCTTGTAAGGAAAGGAAAGTGTGCAAACTTGTTAAGTCACTATATGAACTAAAGTAAGCACCCAAACAGTGGCATGTAAAATTTGACCAAATCATGTTGGCAAATGGATTCAAGATAAATGAATTTGATAAATGTGTTTACATTAATGACACTCTAAATCACAAAGTCATTATTTGCTTGTATGTGGATGACATATTGATCATCAGTAGAGACATTTCTGACATAAATGCTACGAAAATAATGCTAGAAAGTAAATTTGTTATGAAAGACCTTGGAGTTTTTGATGTGATCTTAGGGATAAGAATTCATAAAACTCCATAATGTTTAGCATTGTCACAATCTCATTACATTGAAAAGGTACTTGACAAGTTCAGGTATTTGGATTTTATTATTACCAAGACACCATAGGATGTGAGCTTTGCACTTCAAAAGAATAAAGGTGAAAATGACTCACAATTGGACTATGCAAGATTGTTGAAAAAGTTGATGTATATTATGAATTGTACGCGACCAGATATAGCATGTGCTATTAGTAAATTGAGTCGGTACACGAGTAATCTCAATAAATCTCATTGGATGGCAATAAAAAGAGTTTTGGGGTATCTAAAACATACTCAAGACTATAGTTTGCATTATAACAAATATCCAGCAGTAATTGAGAGATATAGTGATGCAAATTGGATCACCAGATCAAATGAAGTAAAATCCATGAATGGATATGTATTTACTCTTGGTGGAGGAGCAGTATCATGGAAATTATCCAAATAGACATGTATTGCCTGCTCTACAATGGAATCTGAATTTATTGTGTTAGATAAAGCCGGTGAAGAGACTGAATGGCTCTGGAATTTCTTGGAAGATATTCCTTATTGGCTCAAACCTTTGGCACCAGTATGAATACACTGTGATAGTCAAACTGCAATAGTTAGGGCAGGGAGCATGATGTATAACGGTAAATATCATCATATAAGACGAAGACATAATACCGTTAGAGAACTACTATCTAGTGAAATTATCACAATTGACTATGTGAAGTTAAAGGATAATGTGTCGAATCCACTTACAAAAGGCCTAACTAGAGAGGGAGTTGAGAGATCATAGAAGGAAATAGGTTTAAGGCCTAGGACAAGTTATCACGGCGGTAATTCTAACTAACGGACTAAAGATCCTAAGAGCTAGGTTCAAGGAGATCAAGTAAAGTTGTGACTAACAGTTCAACATTGTCAATTAACCCAATCTGTTCTTATGATGAAGACAATGTTCAGGAAACAAGGATAAGGCTTATGGATTAGATCTTTTTAATGGTTTCTAAGTTTGACAGGTATGACCAAATAGTTTGATCTATAGGATTAAATATTTAGGAATCATCTATGTGAGGATGAAGTGGAAGTCGCTTCAAGGAGAATAATAGTAAAGGCCAATTCTCTAAGATCTCATGAAATCAGGTAGTGTTCATGGCTAAAATGAACAAAATTGTCAAAATCATAAATGGTAAAAGGCTGGTTGTGTGACTTGTGTTATGTAGGTGTACACTAAAGTTTGATGGTTCAAAGATATTGTATCTACCGATTGACTGAGTGTGTCCGATACAAGTTCACTATAGAAAGTTCAAAGAAAAAGCTACTTATCCAGATACAATTAGTCTTTGCCTGTAGATCACACACTTGTCTGTATATTTTTAAAGAGATAGACATTCCCCATTCATGTGGGGGATTGTTGGGTTCTAAGTGATGAAAGTAAATAAAAAATGAAGGAAAAGTGAAATGTGTATTCACTTTATGAAAAGAGTGTTCTCCCACATTGGTGAGAGAAGGAAACATTCTTACGCTTAAATATAGAAGCATGTGGATAATGAGGCAAGAAGAAGACAAGCCCCAAGCCATTGGTGACGTAACTCGTGTGGCTCGGCCTAGGCTTCGACTTTGAATTTGGATTTGGATTTGAATTTTTCAAATGACCGATCGAAAGATTAGCTTCTTGGACAAAATTCATTTGAAACTTGAGAGCTAATGATATTTTAATCCAGAAATCTGATACGAAAATATTTTCCATTTGTGGACGCATATGAGCATGTACAGACGCATGTCACAACGCAATTCGAAAGGACGCGATCTTTGAGGCACTGTTTGAAGTTGAAAATGATGACCTGTGAGCATGTAGCAATTTGCGGGTGTAAATGCCAACGCAAGTCGCTGTCAGCTTTCTACTTTTTTACGAAAGCAACCTGCGGCCGCAGGTGGCCCATCTATAGGCGCAGGTGGGTCCAACGGTCCAAAATAGTGCAATTTTTCAGAACCATTGCATCTTTTTTGAAGCACCACCTTTTGGTTATAAATACCTGATTTTTTCCTCAGGTATAGGCATGAAATTTTGAAGTGAAATAACTCTTCTTCTTCCTAAAAAATCAAGTGTGATTTACGAATCATTGAGTTTGTTCATTGTTCGACAGAGTTTGACGTACCATCATTCTGTCAATGTGATTCATTTTATCCTGGAAGGATATATTCCATAACCTCGGGTACTTGAGGGGAATAATTTTCTTAAAGACACACCATGAATTCGGTGGACTTGAATCTTCCAATTCCATCTCTTTCTAAACGTTTGTTTTTGCTATTTTCCAGAAAATAGTTTGAACTTCATTTTTGTTGTTCATAAGTTAGGTTGAACTTATTGTTAAAGTTCAAAATTGTGAATAGAGAGGTACAACTTCATTTAATTGTTCATACTTTAGTTTGAACATGTGTTTGAAGTTCTTGTTGAAATAGTACAGATTTTACCAAACCCGAAAAAATAACAGTTCGATCAACATGCCACAAATCATCCAGGACAAGCAAATACTTTTTCCTCTCAATTCATCTCAGAGTTTCTTGACTGTTATATCTCTGCTCTGGACCTCAACTTTCCTCTCTGTCAATGATTCGAGCATTAGTTCAAGGAAGCTTTTAGTCTCCGACATTTCAGGGAGACACAACCAAACTCTCTTTTCAAAGTGTTTCTCGATCTCTTCATCATTAAAAATTCTCTTAGCCATAGTTGTATTCCCTAAACCCCCCATACCGACTATGGGAATGGTACACAGAATAGCATCATCTCTTATGTTTAATATCTTCTCAATTATCTCAGCAACATCATTGTCTCTACCAACAACTTCCGAAGTAACTACTATGGAATCAGTTTCTCAAATTGATAGTATTTGTTGAGAAGGAACCATCAGTGATTGGAGACCAAGGTCTTTGGCTAACTGATTAACAGCCCTTAGCTCTTGAGTGAAGTTGTTGATTTTTTGAGCCATTTTTCTCTTAAAAGTTGTATGAGAAAAGAAACCACTAACATTTCCCATTAGACTATTTCAGATCTTCATAACTTGTGTTTTCACAGATTCATATCTGAATCAATCAAACACATTTTCAGCATTTTAGAAGGGGAGCCTTGGAGTAACTGGTAAAGTTGCTTCCATGTGACCAGGAGGTCACGGATTCAAGCCTTGGAAACAGCCTCTGGCAGAAATGCAAGGTAAGGCTGCGTACAATAGACTCTTTGTGGTTGGGCCCTTCCCCAGATCCTGCATATAGCGGAAGTTTTAGTGCACTGGACTGCCTTTTTTTTTTTACATTTTCAGCATTTTCAATAGCTCTCTCAAGCCTCCTGAGCCATTGTTCCATGCCCTGATCGTCAACTTGTTGTCTTTCAACATCATGAATGAAAGCTTGGATCACGGATATATTTTATGTCAGCATTTCTAGATTCTTTGTGTTGTTGCTTAAACTTTTGAACCCCTTAATAGTGAGAGAAATCAGCTTGTCAAGCACAACTTGAACAGTAGCACCAATTACAGGGTCAGCCATTGTTGCCTTTCCTACTTCACCAAAGTCTTCTCAAAGTTCTAGCTGAAGTCTTCTTTTGCTAGTTGTTTATGGTACCCCAGGAGTGAATCCAAAGTTGGATCTATTTGAGATTTTAAAAACAAAAATACAAAATAAACAGTAATATATGTATATAAAATACTAATTTTATCTAGACTATTTTGTCTTCTAGACCGTTTTGTGTCTTGAGTGTATATCGAAAACAACCTCTCTACCTCACCTTGAGGTAGTGGTAAGGTTTGCATATATTTTACCCTCCGCAAACCCCAATTTGTGGGAATATATCGAGTATGTTGCTGTTGTTGATAAAATATTAATTTTAAATTAAAAATTTGTCAAATTTACCAATGTACTTTAATCTTGTGATCTTGAATACGCCATGTGGAAATTAAAGTTGGGGCTTGAATGAATTGTTATAAAATGTCAAATGTATCAAAATATCCTTAATTATGCTAGCTTGCATCACTGTCTCGGGCCTTGAATGAATTGAAACCGTTATGTTATGATATGGTGATGTGCTCGGTGTCACTTTTGCTGAGCTGGATTTGATTAAACCGTGACTGCTACGTGTCATCGATCTCTTGACACCATTGGCATCTACACCGAAACTCAAATTCAAACTAGTTTACCCTTACACCAATGTTTCCTTTTTCTTGATTGATAAAACTAAAATTTAGTTTGCTGCATTTTTTAATATTTTGAATAAATTTATTTATTTCATTCTCCTAGTCAAACTTGGTTAAAAGAAGTACCAACAGATGAGATTTTGACTAATCTGAAAATATAATTTTTATGGGTACTGAAAATAATTATTCCCCATGAAGAATCTCAACAAAAATTGTCCAAATTAAATAGAAACAAAAGCTAACCATAATTGATTGGAAGAAATGAAAGACAAAAAAGAGGAGAACAAAAATTGAAGAATAGAAGCTCACATCTTATTTAAGAAGCATCGGATAATATGAATATCTATATTATTTGTGGGTTAATTTATTTTTTATCCATACTAAATATGAGAGGATAGAATATTTTATCCGTTTTCATCTAATCCATTTTTAACCCGTCTATTGTTGACCCAATCTGCCCGCTTGTCACTCCTACTCCTTACCAATTTTCTAAAATATGCATCAACAAAATCACCAGCCTCATTTTTAGCATCAGTAATATTATTTGGATTTAATTTAACATTTAAACACTTTCCCTCGCTTAGAATAATAGATATTCTCATTCTTTATCTCAATTAAAAATTTTAAATACATATTTTACCATCTAAACTAACAACCTTCATCTCTTTTTTGCTTTTTTAATAATATGATATTTATTATTCTTTTAAATCTATATTATGAACTTATCTATAGAGAAAATAATTATTTAATATGATATTTATTATTCTCTTAAATCTATATTATGAACTTATCTATAGAACAAAACAATTATTTATGAAGTAAAAAAATGAAAAATAGTTAATGATATTCCATATTAAAGAATAAAGACTATTTGAATTCAAATTCCTAACTCAAGAGATTATTTTGAACATGAGATAGAGACACTGATGAGGATGTCAGTATTTGTGCATGGTGGATGAAATGGAGGCTCGTATTCGAAATCCTGTGCGATAAGAAGGTGCCACCAAAATTCAAAGGCAAATTCTACAGAGTAGTGGTTAGAGCATCAAAATTCAAAGGCAAGTTCTACAGAGTAGTGGTTAGACTGACTATGTTGTATGGGGTAGAGTGTTAGCCAATCAGGAGCTCTCACGTTTAGAAGATGAAAGTGGTAGAGATAAGGATGTTGCGATGGATAGGTGGGCATATATACTAGGAGATATAGAATTAGAAATGAGGATATTCGTGACAAGGTGAAAGTGGCTTCGGTGGAGGACAAGATGTGAGAAGTGAGGTTGACATGGTTCGAACATGTGATGAGGAGATGTACGGCCAGTGTGGTGGTGTGAGAGGTTGGCTATGGATTAGACAGGACATGACAGTTTCAGCATACCGAGGACGTGAACTTAGATAGGAGGTTGTGGATGACACGTATTATGGTAGACGATTAGTAGTAGGAGTGCATTGTTCAACTATATCGGTAGAAGTTGTATTACTCTCGTTGTTTCTTATTCATCGATTTTTATTACCTATTATTACTTGTACTTCGACTATCGTATTATTTTGTTGTGATACTGCTCTTTTATTATCTGTTGTTTTTATTGTTATTTGTTGATTTTTGTACTTATATTACCTTTTTTTACTAATCCGAGGGTCTATCGAAAACAACCTCTCTAATTGAGGTAGAGCTATAGTCTGCGTACACTTTATCCTCCCCAGTCCCCACTTAGTAGGATTACACTAGGTATGTTGTTGTTGTAATTGTAAAAAAACATAGCTGAAGTATCACGTTTTTGCGAGTTTTCTGCCTAAACTATCAAGTGTTTGCGTTTCTTATCTGAACTATTAATAATTATTTATCAAAACACATCTCAACTAGTATTTGACGTTGCATGGTATATGCTCTCTCTTTTGGTTTTAAATATGGCATCAAATGACACTCCACATAGATAATTAAAGAAATTGAGTGAAATTTTCTTTTTTTTTAAAAAAATAATAGATAATGGTCAAACAACATTTGAAGTATCATTTTGCGAGTTTCGCATCTAAACTATTAGGTGTATTTCTCTATCTGAACTTTTAGCAAAATACACCTTGAACTTAATGAGTCAATTGCCATGTGAATGAAATTTAATGGAGAAATTAATTGTCACATACTTCAAAATTGTATTCAAACACTTTAGTCTAGTCAATTTTGATAATTATGTTCAAACACTTGATTTAGTCAGTTTTAATACTTTATTTGTCCCAATTTATGTGACACTTTTTGCTTCCCGAGATTCAACCAATGTAAGTTTGACCGTAAATTTGAGCATGAAATCTTTAATTTTTTTAAAATCAAATTTATATATTTGAAAACTACGTAAAAAGTACTACTCCCTCCATTCCTAAATAGTTGTCACCATTTTTGTTTGCACTCCTTTTAAGAAAAACATTAACTATATGTTAAATTGATTAAATTACCCTTATTTATTACTTCTCTCTATTCAATACTTTTTTTTTTTGCACTATATTGATATATCTCCATATTTATGACTAAGGGTAAAAGTAAAAAAAAAATTAAGTAATTATGCTTTGATTTTGTGAAATGACATGTATTAAGGAATATATATTTTTAGTAAGGACGATAATTAATTAAAAACAAAAGGAGTATAAGTTATTGACAATTCAAAATATTTATATATATGAAAAAATTACGATCAAAGATAGAATACATTTGAATCTCGAAATTCAAAAGTTTGACACATAAACTGGGACGGACGAATAGTTTCCAATCAAGTACCGGACTTTTCACTTGAAAGGGTGACTAGGTTCGCTTCAACGACCGATGACTTGCTATTACCGGTTACCGGTTTCATCGGTTGCCAATCTCCTCTCTTTCTTATATACAACAATCTTACAAATACTCTCCTATCTTCTCTCTAATCTTTGCTTCTCCATAGTCCATAGATTTAAGGTATGCTTTTTTTCTCATTTTTTTTCATATGGATTTTCTTGATCTTTTATTTATGCACTTTAAATTGAGCTCAATTTTATGCTTAAGTCATTGAACATGGATTATTGGTATGAGGGATAAGGAATAACTTATTTCGGGATTAGTTTTAGATGTCTTTTATCACATTTTGGTTGTGATAAAATCTTGGGATAACTTATGTCAGGATTAGTCATTTCGGGATTGTAGTGTTATTTTTATCCCAACCAAATGAGCTAGTGCAAAAAATTTGTGGGGTTGTCTGTTAAATAGTGATAAAGATTTCTCAATTTTTTGTCATATGGGTTTTCTTGATTTTTTATTTAAGTACTATTATTGAGCTCAATTTTATACTGAAGTCATTGAGTATGAACTATTTATAGGATTTAGAACTGATAGTAGTGCAAGTTTATGCTGGCCCCTTAGCTAATACTATATGGCAAAAAGAATTTTGTGGATAGTCTCTGGTGCTATGCTAGTAGTGTCTTGGTGTTGTCTATTGTTTTGGATAGATGAGGGTAGTATTACTTTGTGGTAGTCTTGTTTCTATTATTATCTGTTGTTTTGTTACTACCTATTATTTCTTGTTCTTATATTATGTCTTTTTCTAGACCCTTCTTTTGTTTGGAGCCAGGGTCCATCGAAAACAGACTCTCTACCTCACCTCTGAGGTAGTCGTACGGATTGCGTACACTTTACTGGGCATGTTGTTTTTGTTGTTGTAGTCTCTTAAAGAACGATAAAGATTCAATTTTTGTTAATGCTGACTTTGTTGTTTGTTTTCTTGATTTATGGGGTTGTTAAAGTTTCTATCTTTTTTTGCTTTTTTATGAGATATATTACTTGTGGGGTTGTCTATTAAATAGTGATAAGGATTCAATTTTGCTAATGCTGAATCTGCTGTTTATTTTCCTGATTTTATGGGATTGTAAAATTTCTGTCTCTTTTTGCTATTTCTGAGAGATTACTTGTGGGGTTGTCTGTTAAATAGTGATAAAGATTCAAGTTTGTTAATGCTGAATCTGCTGTTTATTTTCTTGATTTTATGGGGTTGTTAAAGTTTGTCTCTTTTTGCTATTTTATGAGAGATATTACTTGTGGTTGTTCCACTTTAGAGCCTGAAATTGTATATGGTTTGTCACAGATTTATATGTGGCTGCAACTTCCATTTGACATCATTGACGAGGTTTGGTTGAAATGGATCCGAGTTTTTTGAATAGTTTTCGATTAGGGAACCAACCATTACCTATTTCTTCAGAACAGAGGATGATTAATGGACCAAGATTTGAACTTATTTATTCAGATCAGAATCTACTCAATGGTCCTAGGCTTGAAAATAGCTCTGTGCAACACAATTTTGGTGCTGTTGGATTTATAAATGGCGCATCAAGAACGGACCTTGGCGTTGAGGACAACTTCAATGAAGATATTGATTTCTCGGATGCAGTTTTGAGCTATATTAATCGGATGCTAATGGAAGAAGACATGGAGGACAAGACTGACATGCTTCAGGAATCCTTGGAACTTCAAGCCAAAGAGAAGTCATTTTATGAGGCCCTTGGCAAGAAATATCCACCATCACCGGATCAAAATGTGTTTACTGATTGGAACAGTGAGAGTCCTGATGACTACTTCGCGGGAAGTATATACAATTCCACAAGTAATTCCGGTGGCAGTAGTGGTTACCCAGTTGATTCAAGGGCAGCTAACGTTTCCAGGGACTACAATTCCTCTTACATCGAAGGCCCTTCATTTCGTGATATCTCATATTCTTCAGTATGCTCGTCAAATAGTGGGAGTAATATTGTAGATGGATTCATAGACTCTCCTGTTAGTTCTTTTCATATTCCTGATTTATATAATGAGAGCCTATCTATTTGGAACTTTAGGAAAGGAGTTGAAGAAGCAAGCAAATTCCTCCCAACTAGTAATAAGTTGTTGAACAGTGTAGATATAAATGACTTGCCACGTCAGGAGCCCAAAGGGGAAGCTGGTTTTGTGGATGCTCAGGTGGAGAAAAAGGATGAGGGAGAGACTTCACCAACTGAGGCGAGAGGGAAGAAAAATCCTCTGAGGGGTGATAATTATATCGAAGAAGAAAGGAGTAGCAAACAGGCAGCAGTTTTTACAGAGTCAACTCTACGATCTGAGGAGTTTGATATAGTCTTGCTGAATAGCATGGGGAAGGGAGGGGAAGCACTGGAAGCTTATCGACAAGACCTGAGAAATGCTAAAAGCAAAAACACATTGCAGATGCCAAAAGGATCAAAAGGAGGAAAGGGTCGTGGTAAGAAACAGGGTGGAAAGAAGGAAGTCATAGATTTGAGAGCTCTCTTGATAAATTGCGCGCAGGCTGTTGCTGCTGATGATTCCAGGATTGCGTATGAACTGTTAAAACAGATCAGACAACATTCATCCCCTTTTGGAGACGGAAACCAGAGATTAGCTCATTGCTTTGCAGATGGTCTTGAGGCGCGCTTGGCTGGTACTGGTAGCCAGATATATCAAGCCCTTGTCAATAAACGAACATCTGCAGCTGATCTTTTGAAGGCCTACCATTTGTATCTTGCATCTAGCCCTTTCAGGAAGATCTCAAGTTTTGCTTCAAACAAGACAATCATGATAAAGGCAGAGAATGCAACAAGGGTTCATGTCATTGACTTTGGCATCCTGTATGGTTTCCAATGGCCTACATTCATCCAACGTATTGCAGAAAGAGAAGGGGGGCCACCAAAGCTTCGTATTACTGGTATAGAGTTTCCCCAACCAGGCTTCAGGCCAGCAGAACGGATTGAGGAAACAGGTCGCCGTTTGGCTGATTATGCTCGGTCCTTTAATGTTCCATTTGAATACCATGCAATTGCAAAGAAATGGGAGACCATCACAGTTGAGGATCTAAAACTCGACAAGGATGAATTTCTTGCTGTCAACTGCTTGTATCGCTTTAAGAACCTGCATGATGAGACTATTGCAGTTGACAGTTCAAGAACTATTGTTCTAAACCTCATAAGGAAGATCAATCCAGATATCTTCGTCCATGGTATTGTCAATGGGGCCTATAGTGCCCCATTTTTCGTCACACGATTTCGTGAGGCCTTATTCCACTTTTCAGCACTTTTTGATATGCTTGAAACTATTGTTCCCCGTGAGATTCCAGAAAGAGGATTAATTGAGAGAGAGATTTTTGGAAGGGAAGCGCTGAATGTCATAGCTTGTGAGGGGTGGGAAAGAGTTGAACGGCCAGAGACCTACAAGCAGTGGCAAGCTCGTATTCTGGGGGCTAGGTTTATGCAGATACCTTTTGACCGTGAGGAGTTTGTGAATAAGGCAGTTGAGAAGGTGAGGTTATATCATAGAGACTTTGTAATCGATGAAGATAGCCAGTGGTTGTTGCTGGGGTGGAAAGGAAGAACAATTTACGCCATATCCTGTTGGAAACCGGTTTAAGGAACTTGAAACAAATGCTTCCTTTTGAATCCCAAGTCCATCCACATATTTGAAGATCAATGCCGCACTACTGTTTGTAAGACTCGAGATGTATTTGCATAATTTCTTTCTAACCTCTCTTAACTCTAAAATTTGACACAATTTGCCAATGTTATGTCACAGGTAACTGGCTGCTCAGTGTCTTGATACAGTAATAAAGACTGCTTGAAGAAGTAACAAAAAGATCATTTGGTTGCTAAGCTCTTTGAGTTTCTAATATGGATGGGGCTAAAACTGCAGCTTACGCTTCAATAACCAACGGATCATCAGACAAGATGAGGCTTTGGTACATGTTCTTGGCGACAATCATCAGTTTTAAAGCGAGGGACTTGATCCTTAAATGGTATGATTGATTGAATCGATATTCCTTGCATGATTAACCAATTTATGCTAAATAAGTGAATGTCCAAATGGAGCCTTATTGCCAGTAATTAGCATAAAGTTTCTGAAATTTGTACTAGAATTTTCATTCCTTGATTGGTTGTGGGATAACAAGTTTGAGATCTGTTTAATTTCTCCATTATATGATGTATTAACCGTTGGAACTAAGTGTGTCCAAGTTGATTGGTATGGATTCAAGGGAATAATCAATTCCGGCTAATTTGCTACTGCGGATTGAGGTATAGTTGATTGATTGATCTATGGTGTATTTACCGTTATATAGAAGTGTACACTT